>CM067081.1:174447009-183787009 GCA_034008185.1 Gorsachius magnificus
TTGTCATATTCTCTGTTGGTGTTTCCGAGCAATTTTGTGCTCGAATGGGAGTCATCCAGTTAAGAGCTTAATAGTGGCCCTTATTGATAGAAACACAACTTCTAAAGATTGTGATAATACATATGTAAAAAGAAGTGGAAAGATGATTAAATAAATAATTCTGACTTTCATACCATTTCAAAGTTTACTTCAGGAATGTTATAACATGGCCAAAATAATACCGGAGGCAAAACTTAACTTCCAGTAGAAACGGTATATTGCATTGCATTCAGGAAAACAGAAGGTTGACTCACTGCAATGTTGTCAGTCTATATTGAACTGAAACAAATTGAAGAAGTAATTCATAATAAAATAGTGTTCGCAGCAGTTGCACATGCTATCCAGGCTATTTAAGTATTCTATAAATAATTGCTTAGAAAGGCACAATTGACAGTGTGCATAGACTGGATGATGAATCATCAGGTAGTTTAAGTAAAATTTTGCTTGATTAACTGTTTTGTTTTTAAACCACCTGCACTGTATTGTCTGATGTACCAGGACAGATCAAATTGTTCTCAGTCTTTTTTCTGAAAACCAGACAAGCTTACAAATGATAAGTTTTATTGTATTATGAAATTGATGCCAAACTGAAGAGCTGTGTATTGTGTGATTCCAATTATCTATTTTTTGGCCAAGGACTTAATATGAGCCATTGTTATAGATGAAACTAATCCAGATTTATCAGACCTCTAATAGCTTTGTATCATATGGAAGCAATTCTACTTTTTGTCTCCCCATCTTCAAAATACGTTTATTAGTCCTCTTGAAATGCAATTTTTCAGTTGAATTTTTTTTTGGTCAGCTGGCAACCAAACAGATTACAGCTAGAATATTTTCAGACTCGGGCATAAATGAACAGAGTCCATTGATTTGAGTCAAAGCATACTTGACTTCCAACACCGTAAATGTTGCCAGTGCATGCACTCCTGTGTTTAGACCAGGATGAGGTATTTAGATGCCTAAAGATGCTCAAAAGCACCTAACAGAATTTATAAAAGCATCTAAATGAGTAAGCACCTTATTTCCATGGACTTCCATGGAAGTCAGGCACCTACTATGCTTAGCCACTTCAGGAAAACCTACTACATGTTTCCCTTTAGCTTTGGTCACCTCCTAGTATTTCTTAATATCCTTAATAATGTCAATCAGAAATCTCTTTTTCCAACAGGTAACCATCAAAACATAATGTTCAAAGCAATATAGCAAACCTATATATAATATGTTGTATAATATACATAATATTGCAAATCAGGGTATAAAAAAAACTGTACTAGCTCTATCTTTTGACAAAAATAACATCTTAGGTAACAGAAGCAGCTTCATCACCAGGTTCTGCAATTGCAAGGTTACTCTTCCTGGCACGTACAGAGTTTTAGAAAACTACCTTTATACAATACATTACTATATAATGTTTATGATATACCAAGTTTTTCCCTCATCTTCACATGATTTCAGTTTCTGGCTCATAATTAAAGAGTTACAAATGAACCATATAGAAGACCATTTTTTGTAGTCACAGTATTGTAGATTTATGTCACTGCTGACATAAAATGACACTAATGAACTTGCTAACCACCTGTTCCTCTAACTGCTGGTGGGTTGGGTTTTGGGAGGAGGAGGAGGAGAATGAGCAGGGAATTGGTTACTTCGTCTCATGTGTATTTATGGGATCCCAGATCCTTCTCTGCCACATTTTCCCCAGGTAATGAATACTCATTCCTTTTTCAGCTGAATCCCGAGGTTAGGTTAAGATCAGAGTCTCAGTGTGCTGGGAACTGTGCAAATATGCAGTCAAAAGAAAGAAAAACATTATAGCAATAAACCAAAAAGTTTAAACATGCTACTGACACATTGGCATTGAAGAGTCAAGACGTAGTACCCAGTCACTTTCAGAAATTGCCACATTTAAGTAGAAGTCCTATTTCTGTTGGAAATGCTACTATAATTCCTATCCAGCAGACAGTTCAGTAAGGATGTTAGAACAGAGAATGTAAGCTATAAACTCTCACCCGAATGAAGGTGTAAAGACAAAACATAAAGAACAGCTGGGAAAAAAATGTGCTTGTTCTTAACATTGGGAGAAGCTTAAGAAAAAGACTGTATTTTATACAGGGAAAGGAAGCAAACCATGAATCTTTCAATAAGCACACACAGCTTTTTCTTAATTAACTCCTCAAAATGGTATTTCAGGAAATAATATTCATTGATACATTAAAATTCTGTTTCTGGAAGATTAGCAGAAAAGAATAATATTTCAATTTTTGCTGTATGCTACTGAGAATTGCTTTTGGTATTCTGTTCTTTTATATACTACAGAAGCATGCAAAACTCTATTCAGTTCAAATGACACATCCGAACAACTCACCTTGGAGGCTATTTTAAGGCATGCATGCTAGCACATCAAATGGGATGAGCTTAGAACAGAGAGAGGCAAGGCCAAGTTCTGCTACTATTTCGGGCTGTCTCTTGTGGAGGATTTAGGTGTCAGTTATGAACATCATATAAATGCTTTATGTTTTGCACAATCGCTATTGATTAATTATGACCTACATTAGCATTCAAACAACCTCAGCGGTAAGACCCTGTAAGACTGTAGACATTCATTTCAGGTGAATTACTGGTGTGATCCTACAGAATGCCAGTAAATAAGGAGATCATCTCGCCACAATAATTACTGAGGCAGTAGAAAAACAAACAAACAAAACAGCGTAGCGGTGACATATTAACTAGTGACAACATCATGTTTGTGTAGAGCTTATTTTTAAATGCATCCATTTGAAAATATTGAGCCCTTCTGTTATGGCTATTCTAATATAAAGCATTCGACTCATGGAAATAAGAGTTAAAATAAAGAATTATTCACTTTAAAAATTAAAATAAGAATTATTCCCTTTAAGATCCCACTGCTGTCTTGGACATACTTATATCCATCACTATTTCTCCATAAGTTCATGTATTCTTTGAAACCCATGATCAGAACAAAACTAATATTCTGAGAATTGAACATCTCGGGGCAGGGTGTTCCTTCCACCTTCACTTACGTGGCAGGGGACACAGATGTCCAACAAGCTGTGCTGGAGAAGAGGGCACTGTGCCACCACAAAAGCTTTTCACAGCAGGTAATACTGGAAGCTTTCATAGAGCCATGACTGAAACTAGAGTAAGCTTTACTCACACTAACAAATTGCTAACAGTAATTAAAACCAACCCAGTTATTTCTGGAGGGGAAAAAAAAAAAAAAAAGTTCTTAATTTAAAGGTGAAATATATAGATGGGATGAGAAAAAAAGCAAAATGACTACGTTCAACAGTTCAATAGCATTTTAGTTGAAAATAGGAAAAATGAATACCAGTCTTTATTGTCATTCAGTGAAAGAACATATAAAAAAAAGCTATTGTGACCTTTTTACCAACAGTTTTTTTTCCATAAATGCGTTTATGTTTTGATTACATTGCTAAAGGTGTGCAGAGAATTTATGTTGTTAGATACTGTTTCTTTACAACCATTCTCAATATTACTCATAAAACTGGCATGTCATTGAGATAAAAGAGTGGTTTTATCCTATTCCTTTAAATCACTTAAACATCTATATAATTCCTTAGCACTGATTTAACTATGGATATAGCTGAAAATCTAGTCACAGCAGAGCATCTTCATCCCTGTCACCTAACTCTAGTAATCTCCCCTGATTTATGAGAAAACAGATTTGCGTAAGAGTCCCATATAGATCCATATAGCTATAAACCTTTCTATTACCATGACAGGATTTCTTACCTGTTGTTGTTGTTCCTCTGGGAACTTACTTGTGCAAGGTTTTTCCCCACATACAGCTTAACCTTAGAAGGAGTTTTTAAATAGACTTAAAAACATGAGAGCAACAAATTGCTTTACAGAGAATACATTCTCCTAATAGGAATAATACTAAAAATTCGCTAAGAACAGAGGCTGTGACACCATATTTCACAGCCTTCGTTAATTATTTTTTGTTACAAAAGAAACTTTGGAGGAAGAAATAGCTGAGAATGAGATCAAGGTTTACAAGGAATGGAGTCACGTCTCCCGAGGCCTCTCAGTGGTGCAGAGGCCACTAAAATTTCAAAAATCCAAACAGTGGTTCCTGACTCTAATTTTAGAGCCTCAGCCCATAGTGTCTGTGAACAGTACTTATTAAAGCAATCAGTAATGCTACTAACCTGGCTAAACCCTTTCCAGCACAAAGGCTGCAGAAACGAGCTGTTTAACTCTGGCTATGATCAAACAGGCCTAATAGTTATGCATTCTTTAAAGTCGATTTTCTGGGGCTTGTACCCCCTTTCGCTGTTATATCCACCTGGCTGTTTCTTGTCCTAAACTGGACGCCTAAGCCAGTGGCATCTGCATCATTACACACACGGACCAGCCCACGTGATGGATCTACGTTTCTTGACCAGGCGTTAGAGCTGTCCCACAGCAGATGTTGGTGGGAGCTTCATCAGGTATTCCAACAAGCAGAAGAGTTAAGCTTCTATTTTAAAGCTTTCATCCACTTGTTTCCCCAAAAGTAGGGTGTTTGGCACTGTCTGTAAGATTAGATTCTCAGTTTCATTAAAACTTACTGAACTGTTTTCTACCACTCAAGAAGACACAGAAGTGTCTCACCTCGGTAACTGCCTAGCAGCTATATGTCTTTCACAGCTCCTCCACTTTTGCTTGGAGGAATGAGCTGGTACTTCAAAGGGGATGAAGAGGGACAGTGATGGATTGCTTACTGTATGCAGTCCAGAGCAAGTTAAGTTCTAAGTTACACCAGATTTCCAGCCACAGCAAGAAGCCAGTGGAGCGTTGTAAAAGCTTGGCCACCTCTGTTCTAAAATACATGCCCACGTCTTGCCCTCTTTTAGTAGATATTATTCAACAGAAATTTGGCAAATGTATGCGCGCACACACACACACACTCATGCACACCAGCCCTCCGTGACTCAAATGACCCATGACACTTTCATGATCCCTTCCTTGGCTATGCAGATGTAATTAAACGACACTGTTGCCCAGAGTTTGGTATACTGTTGTTAGTATCATCAATACCTTAGTTCAGACACCAGGCTGCAAATAAATCAAGATCATGTTGCTTTACATACCATTAAATAATTAATAAGTCATTAAAAAAAAAAAAAAAGAAACCTCGAAAGAAACCCTATGATCTCTAGAGATAAGCAGTTCTGGGCCTTGCTCTGTGTTACTACATTAATATACGGAAGAGTTCTAACACTATGATTACAGCATCTATTATCAAAACCCACACAAAAGGAGCCGAAACTTTTCTTAGTACTGAATTCTATCAGCAATTAAACTAGGTTTTTTTGAAACAGCAAGCTGAATTACATTAGTGACCCAGCATCTGGCAAGTAATGCAACACATTATGAAGTACCTGAATTATACATAAGCTTGAAAAATACTGTACTCCTCCCAAAAGGCAAAAAGGACCCCCACTAATAATTATATCATACAGGCAAAAGAGGTCAAGAAAGTTAGCAGAAGTTACCCTAATGTTTTTGGTGGGTAAACAAATAAAAAAGCCTAAATACAAATTAAACTTTGACCTCTCACTTTTTTTTTTTCTTTCAACCTTTTTTACTTAACCCAAACATGTCTAGAATCATACGCTGCCACTTTCTGCTCTGGGCTGAACAAATCACTACAATGCATTAGTACACTGTTTTACATCATATTAGTCTTCTATTTTGGTGTATCACTGAAGCTGTGGTTGCCTCCAGTGAACATACATCTTTCTCCTCCAGGCTCAAAATCTTTTTCCTTTTCCTTTTTTTGCCTTTTCACCTGGCTTTAAGTGGGCAATTTCAGTGATCCCTCTTATAGCAGAGAACTCAGTTCCAGCCCGGTGAAATACCTAAACCCCATGACCTGCCTGGCTCTCGCTTCCTCAGCACTGCCGGTGCCTGCCCAGCGATGGCCTTGCTCATCGCTTTTTTCTTTTCCTCTCTTCTCCTCTTGCATTGATTTCCGCTCTCTGCGTTCAACTTCCAAGTTTGCATTCTGTAATGCTTTATTTCTTCCTTATTGATTTCACACATTCAACTTGTCTTTGGGGAACAGTCTCTCAACTACTATCTGACTGGCATTTTCCATTTCCTCCTTTCAGTCTTCCCAAACCCCACTTCATCTGAACGCTGACTTCACTTAACCAACAAAAGAGAAGCCAATGCCATCTTTTAACATAGATCATAATATGAAGTTTTAAATCTATTAATTCATTTTATTTGCACAAGTTAGGTTAAGACCAGAGCAAAGAAATTATGCTTCTTCTTTGAGTATCCACCTAACCCTATGCATATGCAGTGTATTTTAAGTCAAAAGTTACTTCAAAGTTTCTGTATGGACATAAGGACAAAAATTCAGAGGATCCCGATGTTTGATTTAAGTATATTTTATTACTCCACAATATTTGTTCTTTGTATAGACATATACACAAGGTGGAATTAGCAATAAATAAATACACTAATCTTGTTCCCATGGTAGTTAAGTTGACGATGATAAAAAGTGAAGATAAAAAGTCTGCACTTAAGTACAAATAGTAAAAGATTCTTCACCTGTGTGAATAAAACACAAGCAAGTAAATGAGAAAGGCATCCCAATGGAGTCAGGATGGTGCAGAATTTAGGATTACGCCGAAAATATTTAATGCAGGGATGAAGATGGATAACAGAAGTAAAAATTAGACATTATCAGTTGCATTAATGATACAACTCAGATAGAAGAAAAGCTCAAGAAGATTAAGTTGAGGGTGACAGAACAGCCTCCAGCCCGAATTCTGAAAGAAGAGGAACAGGACATTGCAGGTAGCGAGACCCCTGTCTTGTCCTATAGACATAGGAGAAAGTAGATTACCATAGAGCAGCAGAGTAGGAGAGGAGAAAGCAATCTGAGGAACAGATGGTCAGTAAGCCTGATTTCAATGCACTTTTCAGTAATATGTATGCTTTTAGAAAAAGTTTTCAGAGAAAGTATATTTAAAGACAAGCAGGTCAAGGGAGGATGAGAAGGTAGATCAGACTACAACAATTCAGTAGATTTCTTCAAGGTTCTGGGGTTTAAGACATTGGCAATGTAAGAGACATCACATATCTGAAGTTCAGAAAAACATTTTTCATATGGTGCCACACGGGGAATCACTCCTCAGTCTAGAGGAAATTAGGCTTGATATCAGAAATATTAGGTCAATAAGAAACTAACTAAAGGGAAAATGAAAGTGCTTAGCATTGACAAGTTTCAGGCTAGAGGGAAGCTATTAAGAGAGTTCCTCAATGACCAGTCTTAAGAGAGATATTCTTATTTTCATAATGACCTTGGCCAAAGTATCAGTACCATACTGGTGAAATCTTATGATAATTCATTTTTAGGGAAGATAATCAATACTGAGGAGCATTAGGATATCCATATGCAAAGAACCCAATGACCTTGAGAACACAACTAATAAAAATGAAATAAAAATCTATCATACATATGGCAAGGCCATTCCGCTAAGGACTAATAAAATTATTTCTTCCACAAGCCAAAAGTTCATCAGCTGAAAATGACTGAGGTAGAAAAGGATCAGCCATAGAATTTTGAGTTGTTAAGTGTTATATGGACAACGCAACTCTTCAGCCGCATCAAACAAGATTTTTCAGGAGAGAAGGAAATACTGATGCTGTTGCACAAGATGTGGGGGAAACCTAATCATTGGCATCTCTAATATGCCACAGGATCCTGTTCGCTCATGTTAAAGAATGATAAGCTTAAACTGGAAGAGGTGCAGAGAAGAGGTGCCAACATGATCAGAGAAATAGAAAATCTATCTGACAAAAAGAGACTAAAAGTGCTTAAGAATATTTGGTCTGGTGAAATGGAAGCTGAGAGAAAATATGCCAGGGAACTGAACAGTGAAGGATAAAAAAAAATTATTCAGTCTACGGGCCACAGCTGGCACAAGAAAGAATGAGTATAAGATAGCCATGAATAAAGTTAGGCTGTAAATTAAAAAATAAAAAAAAGTTTAAATATTAGCAACACTGAGAATCTGGAACAGCCTTGGAACAGAAAAAATGGATGCAGGTCCCATCCCCTCCCCAGACTAACAACTCGCTGCACCAGGCTTTACAGCCCCGTAAGGTGGACCAGTATAAAGTGCTACTTGAAACAGTAAGGAGCTAGGGTTGGCAACCAAAGAGATCCTACCCATCTTACACTTCCAAAATTCCTTAAAAAGCAACTATCAGTTTTCAGGAGCGGCAATATCTGTTTACAGAATCATACACTGTTTTTCCATAGACTAAATGTGCTAATTAAAACAATCTATTTAACTTTTTCAGGAATTCGCTATTGCATGCCCCTGAGACATTTGTGATCTTTCCACTTCAACTACATTTTATTACTGAACTAAGTGACATTTTCATATACTTGAATATCAACTCTGCCTTAAATAAAGTGAAATACCTAGGAAAAAAATACTATCTAGTACCAGCCGTGAAGAATTCCATTTCTCAGATCACAAATCTATAGCTTACCCTCTTCTCAAAACATATACATTCCTACTTGTTTAAAGACATAAAACAGTGCAGGCATAATAGTTTTGCTTTGTTTTTTACATAACTATTCAGACATAGTATAAAAGATGTACTTAGTTGATGCAGTCGGAATGAATAGAGGGGAAAAAAAGAGCTTTCCAAACGCCACGGTATATCTGTGCCGCTCTTTCATTAACAGCCACTTTCCAGAACGGGCTCACAGGTGTGATTTATTCCTAAGGAGGTAAGGACTGACAAAAGTCAAGTATTTATTTTTTGTAAAGAAAGAGTCTAATCTAACTAGATACATGAATTTAGACAGTTCAATTACCATAGACCCTTGTGAAGGGATATTTAAAGAGCAGTAACCTTTTCATTTGTCTGAACAGAAATGACTGAGGAGCAAGGAGGAATAAGTGTCAGGGAGACCTTGGCAGTCCTTGCTCTTATGATAAGGTCAGGACTCTTTATTGGACCAAATGAAGAGCCAACAACTGGCTGGGAAAGCTGTTGTAGGAGATGCTCGATAACAAATTTTCAAAGCTGAGTTAGCAATACAGCTGTTGGCTGAACAGTATCCTGGCTAATCATCCCCAGCTCAGGGTCTGGGCCATTACAGAACAGTACATTTCCCATTCTGTACATTTTCCATTGCCATATTTTTGGAGCTTTCACCAGCTCGTGCTGCTCACAGCACCAGGCATCTGACTGAAAGGGCTGTAAACTGCTCCCAAAATTAGTTTGCAAATTCATATACTGTCATTAGGCATCATTCTTTTAAGTCAACTGTACACTTCTTGGCACAAGCACATGCGGTAGTTCAATTACGTATTGCCATGGTTGCTTCTTTTATTTATAAGTTACTTAAACTTTATTTTAAATAAATCCATAATAAACCACCTATATCAAAAACCAAACAGATGGTGAGAAAATATAATGTTACTGGTACATTAGTTAGAGCTTGTTTCAACTCTAGCATAATGTAAATGAGGAAAGGCAACTTTAATTGCAATATCAGAGATCCACTATTTGCACACAAATACAGAAGAAAGAATAGACAGCTATGTACAAATGACTTCATTCAGAAAACAATGATCTGGTTGACTATACACAGGTATACTCTGTCTCCAACACTGCCCTGCAACGAACAGGTACTCAAACTTGTGCCTCCGTTATTAGCATGAAAGCTATTTTCCAATACTCCCTGACTGCAGTGAAGTTACGCAGGATTTATACGTGTTAAGGGATAAAAGAATACAGCTCACTACCTTCAGCTCAACCCGCTCCGAATAAAATGTCGTTCGCGCTCTTTTATCACAAAACTTGCAAAAACCATTTGGACTTGGCCTACAGACGCATCCATCCTAGACAGCTTCACATAGATCTAGGAAGTGTGCGCCAAGTTTAATGAAAGACATTCTGCTCTAACGGGGTTCAAGGACATGTGTTAACAGCTACACGGTGGTCACCGTGCTACCTGCGAAGGGAGAGCTATTGGCTCATTGGCTTCATTGCTCCCACCTGAGATATGGCCTGCTCCCTGCCCATCAACGTAAGTGGTGCCACAGGATGCGTTGCTGTGCTCTTGCACCATCTAAGTGCAAAAACTACCGTCATCCCCAATTTCTCTCCCACCTTTTTGCACCAGACTAGACAGGATCTGATGAATTATAGTTTTCATAAGCTCATTTGAGAGCTGAAAAGTACAGATTGTATTTGTAAAACACAGAGCCCTCCAAAATCCACTTTCTGTTCATCCATTTTTTTTCGTATTTGCTCTGAACGCTACCTTCAAGGTAATTCACATCTCGTCACCAGCCATCTTGAATAGCTGGCTTGCAAGTGCAACACACGACTTTGATCCTAGATCCCTAGAAATGCAGAATGATTAAAAAATCACTTTGATAACTGAACCCCAAATTTACATTTAAATGAGATATTACTTGAAAAAATAACTATCTCATGTTACTCTAAAACTATTAAAATGTTCACTTTTAGAGCTTGCCTTCTTTGATGTAGCTCTTGAGTATTGACTTTGATCAATGCTCAGCTGTTCCATTTATTAAAATCTGCCATTTCATCTGCAAAATTTGTACTTGTTTAGTATTGAAGTTTCATCAAGATCTCTTAAATAAGCTTTTAAAAAAAGGTGTCGGATAAATATAATCTTAGGCACAATATACTGCTCCATGATTTCCCTAGAAACCTTTAGGTCGGTACGGCTGAGCAAAATGGCTGGAGAACTGCATTTACTTCTGTTGTCACTTAAGCGTTCTCTCTTATTTCTGGCACCTTCTAATCAGCTAATTGGCTTCATCCTTACTGGGCTGTGCAAAAGCAGTCTACGTAGCAAACTACACAATAAGAGCAGCTGGTTGCATAATGTTACTGTACGTTGCTTCACGTCCTGAACGAGATTTCCCTCCCTGATCCAATCTGTCATACAATTCTAGGGGGAAAAAAACCCCAACCCTTATTTTTTTTGTTTATTAAGAAAGATGTGTATACTGTAAACGTAGAACAATTTCGAGTGAGTGCAGAAACACCATGAATGTGTTGAGAATTTTACATTTTTCTTAGGATGGTGGGACAGTAATTTGTTTCTTTCCTGGGCCCGTTAAATAGATGATGTTGTTATCTCAGGTGACATGTCAGCAGAAAGCTAACATGCAGTAGAGGCAGTACACAATACTAATGAAACACTCCAGAGGCAAATCTGGTATACACTGTCACTAATTCAAAGTTAATGGTAGGTTTTCTTATCAGTGAAGCCACCTTTTCCAATTTCTCTTTCTCTACTGCCTTTATCCACATTAAGCTCAAAGGAACAAGAAAGCTCTCGGACATGGCTTGCTGAATATTGGCGTGATTAATACCTGCTCCCTGACAGCTGTTGGAATTGAGGTGTTCTCTCATTGTAAACAGCCCGGACTCTGTTCATACCAAGGTTTGGCTTTTGAGGAAGGACCTCTCGTGCGCAGGAGGGGATGGCAGGGCCATTCTCCACGCTTGCCCTACTTTCTACAATAGCTTTTGTGCCACAGAAGTAGTCTGTGCAGTCACGGTCAGGATCACAGCACCGGGGATTTTTAAATAATGCTAACTCTGAATTAGCATCGGGTGCCAACAATTTATTCCGTATTAGAAAAGGTGCTGTTTACTTGCCTACCAAGAGGCAGCTCCAGCTGAAACAGAAATGGGGCCCCATTGCTTATGCATGACAGCACAAGTGCCAATCATTAAAACAGTTTTCACAGAAAAAAAATCTCTTCAACTAACTGCAGGCCTGCAGCCTGAGGGTCACCAAAGGTTTCTAAACAAATCTAAATTGTCTTTTAAACGTAGACATCACAGCATCTCCATGATAAAGGCAAGTACTGTTGCCATTTCCACGGGAGACTGACAGGAAGAGGTGATGGCATGAGGTGAACAGATAATATACGAGAGCAATTCCTAGTACTTATAGGCAAGGGTGCTTTTGTTCACACCTCTCTGTTCAACCAGGATGTATCTGCTGCTATTTCTCTTGCCAAATTGCTTATCAGTTGTCCGAGTGGATCAATGGGGAGGAGCCCTATGCCAAAAGCAGCTGTTCCATTTACCCCATCCTCTCCTATTCCCTCTAAACGCAAATTGGTTACCCTTCGCTACCAAGTGCCAGCACCTACCACCAGGGCTTCCCCGAAATTTAGCTGGAACCCATGCATACCTAGGACAAGGCTTGGAAACAACCCACAAGATGAAGGCTGGCGCTCTAGTAATTAATTTGATGCGCATTGTTTATGTCAGAACTCACAAGAAACCTCCAACTTGAACTACTGCTGTTCATCTCAAAGAGTAGCTTCACATAACAGAAGGAATTAAACATTTTTAAAGAACGCTTGTATTAATTATAGCAATTCCCAGCAGTGGGCCCTAAAACATAGTTGCAGCCATGCAATTACAGATCTTGATTGGATTTTTTTTCCTCCCCCCAAGAAGCTGCTGATGGGTTGTAGTGCCTGACTTTCCCTGATACAAGCAAGACTTGATTTTCCATGGCTCTGAAAAGCCAAATCTCTTTAGGGAGACAATGTTTCTTCCTATTCCATCTCCTTTTCCTCTCACCCTGTCACGTGCACACTTCAGAAGCACAAGACACCTTCCTGTTTTGTGCTGAATACCCTTTTTTTTGCTCAATTTCTAATCAGCCATTTGTTAAGGGAATTGCAAAAAGCACACAAAGAGAGCAGCTGTTCCCTCGCTGTTGCAAACGTGCAGCTCCCTGGGCAAATACTGTTTGAGGCACTACCCAGAGGTGGCTGCTAATATCCACCAAGGCCTCCCTGCACCCCAAATGAAATACTTCTCCTCTGGCATAACTCTCACCCTATGGCATGATTACTGGAAGACCTATCAGCATTTTGTTTAATAAAGGTGTTAGCCTCATGAAAACCCAAAACTTTTTCCAAAGATGTGACTTTAAAAAGAGTATAATCTAAAGGCATAGAGGTTGTTTTAAAAAATATAATACATTTCTTTTTTAAAATAGCCTATGTATCTTGCAGCAGAGCTTACTTTACTATTTGGTGATTTTCATGCTGTTATAAGCACCAAAACATTTGGTAACAGAATGTGATTAACAACATTATGTGTAATACCTAAGGTAGATATATCCACCAAGATTAAGAAAAATTGAGTGTTTTCTAAACAAAAATAGAGTATTTTCAAAGGTACAGGGCATATTAAGTAATGGACACAAAAACAGGATAATTCAAAATTAAAATGGAACATCTAGGCTGATACTCCTTCATCTTATTGCACCTTGTAACCCTTCAACAGCTTTTAAATAAGCAGTATCTATTAAATCTCGTTTCCTCAGTATCCTAAGTTTTGGGTTTGGGTTTTTTTTAAAGGGGAGGGGAGAATCGGGTTTAGATGAAAGTGCTCAAACACACATGGATGTAAATACAGGTTCTAAATGGAAGTTTTTGGTGTGCTGCTTCTTTAAAGCACCACCAGCTAAGCATGCTAAAATACAAGATCCTGAGTACACAGTCAGTGACTTCAAGGGAAATTTCAATACTTTGAGAAGTGTTCCCAGGGTTTTTCAAACAAAATTTCTTATTCCCCCCCAAGAAAGAAACCTGCCTTTCTGTGCTTTGCTCTAGTGAAGACCCCTTGTGTCAGCAGAGCTCCATGACATACCAAGAGATATGGCCATATGGATTAATTTGAGGTGTCTTGGTCCAAACCTCCCCTACTCAAGAAATAAAACATTCATGCAGCTATTCAGTTCCCAAATTAGACATATGATACCCCATTTTAAAAAACTAATGTGGAAGATGAGCACAGTGTTCACGTGAATAGCATTTTTTACCGGAGAGATACTATTCACATGGACACGTTCTGATTTTTTTACTTAGTACTTCATCTAGGCTTGAAATTAATACTTCTGGTTTTGTTTATAAAGAAGCTTTTTATAGGGTATGTTTTACAGTGAAGTATTTCTAGAATAGAAGATAGATAACCATGTTACCACTGTGCAAACTGCCCAAGAAATTATCTAATAATGGTTTAGTTCGTATTACTGTGCAAAACAACAAGTAAAAAAAATTAGATGGATTTTAATGGAATTTAAGCATTTCCACTGTATTTTCTGCAGTTTTTAACCTAGTTATCAAGCACAATATGTAGCCTTTTCCTAATTCAGTTTATTTGATACCAGTAGATTGTCACTTATATATATTAAATATACATAAGTAGAAAGCAAGATATTGAATAGTGAAATGTCAAGTCAAATCACAATAAAAATTCACTGTAGGACTTGAATCCACATGCATTTTCAATTTAATGAAGCAAACTTACATTGTTACCTACATAATTTGCTGCTATTGATAACTGCAGCGAATGATGAATTAAATTAAAATAAGCCGTTGCACCGAGACAAGACACACTTAGGATTGTTAAAAAGAATATTTTGTACCTAGGGAAAAAAATAAATCAGTCACCTATACAATTCTGTATCCCCAGATATCACAAATAGGAAGCAGTTATGCTAATTGCTAGTATTTAGCGTTACAGTTATGTATAGCAAACCTGTACTTAAATATCTATTTCTAGAGTAATTACATGTGAGAAGGCTGTAATTGCACACGTCTAGGGCGGCGTGGTCGACGTCCCAGGTGACAGCCTCCTCCGGCTTCCCTGGGCCAAGCGCCGCCGCGCGAGGCGTGCAGCCCAGCCAATGGTACTGGTAGGGCCCCCCCTTATGGGAATTCCTCATGCCAGCGTCCTGAGAGGCCCTGGGCCACCCAGCCAAAGCCAACCCCAGCTGGAAAATGCCTCCTCTGCCTGGCAAGTCCTCCTGCCTCCCCCGGGAGGCCTCGGGGATGCGCGGGGAGGCTGGAGCGGGTGCCCGGGTGCTCCCTCCTCCCAGCTCCCCGGCAGTGGGAAAGGATGCTTGCCAGGTGTTTGCAACTCTGCTCCTTCCTCCCCACACTCCTCCTGTCAGCACAAGGGCACCGGCCCTTCATCTGTAGGCAGGAAATATAATATTTATCTATGTACTAGAAAGCCTCGAGTGGCTCTGTATGAGACTAAAAATCCCAATTTTTCCCGTTTACACTAGCCAATATAATGAAGGAGAGAATCAGCCCCCTAAAGCAAATGATACCATGCCAACATCAGTGCGAGGGATACACGTAAAATCTAAAATACATTCTATTTGAGTGAGAATATAAATAAAATTATGCAAAGTATATGCTCGTGACACAAAGTAATTTTTTGTGGCAATTTCTGAGTGGGAATGTTGCCTAGGCAATAGCCTGTAGGGTAAGGACACAGTTAGAACTAAAAAGCCTCCCCGGAAAAGGCAAAAAAGTATGATAAATTAGAGAGTTGCGTGGAGTTTACTGAGTTTCTGGCACTGTTCCTGTTGAGCGATAATCTGGTCTGGCCATCATTCTTGCTCTGATACCCATTTTGCACAGAGACTGAAAAAACTGCAGCATGTGCTCTATGTCTCGGACCATGAGGGTGCATAAATCTCACCCACATTTCTCTGGAAACCACCTTCGCCATGCAAAACTCATGCTTGCTTTCCGGAGTTTCCTAATGAAACATGCAACAATAACCAAACATTAGCTGAAATATTCTCCTCAGCCCTCCTTTGTAAGTCCCGTCCTAAAATCTGGTTAGCTTGAATCTGTCTCTGAAGAATCATCGAATCATTTAGGTTGGAAAAGACCTTTAAGATCATCAAGTCCAACCATTAACCTAACACTGCCAAGTCCACCACTAAACCACCATCCGTAAGCATCACGTCCACACATCTTTTAAATACTTCCAGGGATGGGGACTCAACCACTTCCCTAGGCAGCCTGTTCCAATGCTTGACAACCCTTTTGGTGAAAAAGTCTTTCCTCATGTCCAGTCTAAACCTGCTCTGGGGCAACTTGAGGCCGTTTCCTCTTGTCCTGTTGCCCATTACCAGGGAGAAGAGGCCGACCCCACCTGGCTACAGCCTCCTGTCAGGCAGTTGTAGAGGGCGATAAGGTGTCCCTTCAGCCTCCTCTTCTGCAGGCTAAACAACCCCCGTTTGCTGTATAACCCAGCAAGCAAACAACTCATCTGACACAGCACGAACCAGAAGCATCCACATATACTAAACCAGATGAAATGCTGTAGACAAACATTACTCCCTTGTTAGAGAAACTGCATTGGGTCAAGCAATTTGCCTTTTGGGGAAGTTGCAGAAGAGTTGTTCTACTTTGACATCTACCTCTGTTACTCCTCTGAAATAATCACTCAAGTTAAATGAAATATTTAAACTGTTTAAAACATTTAGGCCGTTTCGTTATTATTTAAGATGGGAAATGATGGGTAAGAGCAGCAGCTTTAAATCTGAGGAAGATTATACACTAGGTCAAGCTCAGTAATAGACAAAATTGTATACACTGGGCATTACTTAATTTTAGTAACAATGTCTTAACAGACACGCATACATATGTTGAATTAAAATACTAATTGTATTTGCATTGTATTTCCACAAACTATGTTATGTATTAATACTAAAATCTTGACAGTCCAGTGACCCATGTTGAAAAGGCTGGCTTCTGCTGCTTCTGCTAATTAGGTGAAGAGTATTATATAAATTGGAAAATCAGTATAAAATATTACTCATTTAATGAATGTTATTAAAAAAAAAGGAGCTAAAATACTCCTTGGGAGTTTTGTAAATAGGGCTGAAGGGTGGTAAAGAGGAATCAACAAATGAACAACGTCAACATCTGCACCTCAGGCTCCCTTTACAGTCAGAAAGGAATAAACAAACTCAGAGGATGGGTCTTTTGGCTTAGTTCACATATCTAGACTAAGAGCAACTGACTTTAGAAGTGAATGTTTCTCTCCTCCGACTATAAAACCAGATGCTAGATCACAGTCTGATGGTTGTAACTGCAGATATCCAAAAGGTAAGCTGAATTCCAGCCGCTGTTCCCAGATGATAGGAAAAACCCCAGCCCAAGACACAACCACCGCTCTGCACCTGGGAAATTTCAAAGCATCTTACTTAGTTTAAAGAGCAAGACTTAGGTGCAAGAAGCTTACACCATTTCCTGCAAAGGGGAGAGAGATAAAATGTCTCCCCCGTTCACTCAGGACAGAACATGCAGCTTAAACTGCAGCCACACAGATTCAGACCCTCCATTAGGACAAACTTTCTAATCACAGAATCACAGAATGGCAAGGGTTGGAAGGGACCTCAGGAGATCATCCAGTCCAACCCCTCTGCTAAAGCACGGTCACCTAGAGCAGGTTACACAGGACTTTGTCCAGGCAGGTTTTGAATATCTCCAGAGAAGGAGATTCCACAACCCCCCTGGGCAGCCTGTTCCAGTGCTCTGTCACCCTCAGAGTAAAGAAGATTTTCCTCATATTCAACTGAAACCTCTTATGTCTCAGTTTGTACCCATTGTCCTGTCGCTGGGCACCACTGCAAAGAGTCTGTCAGCTAATTGCTGTCTAAACCTAAATCGACTCCGTAAAGAAGGCTGTGAAACGTCCATCCTTCTGAATTTTGCAAAAAGAGTTGATACCTCTTGGAAATTATTTCTGTTTAACAGGTAGAAGAAAGAAAGCGTCTTAATAATCTCTCCAGCTTAAAGAGCGACCCTTGGCTGATGGGTTCAGTGTCCACCTGTCCCCCCTGTCTACCCCCAGTTACTTTCCAAAGCCTTGGCAGCACTTCCCCAGCTTTCAAATCCAGCAGAGAAGTTGAGGGCCCACAAATGCATGACACATACAACTTTTTTTTTTTTTTTTACGCTGTTCAGTGTCAGAAACGAAGGCAGCATGCCTAATTTCATTATGGTGTTGCAAATTAGCCTCCTTTAACCCAGCTACAGTCATTTGGCACAGTGGCTTAGTTTTCCATTAACTTTCCCTAATCATATTCCAAGTCCCAGTAATGATTTAATACCTTGTGTTCATTGCCAGTTTTGCTGCTGCCAGCATTTTACCTGCCTTTTTTCCTCTCTCCCAACCCCATCATTGACACAGTCTAGGCAAGGTGCAATTAGGAGAGCACTTACCCACCATTAATACTCACTCCGTGTCTCAAGGAAGCCATCAAGCCTCCTTGTGTCAGTGAGCTTGCACTCAATTAGCTCCAAGAGCACTGGAAGTCCTTACTTATGGCCACAGGATGCACTATTTTTGTCTTTATTTCCTCTGTGCTAACCAAACACATTTGCTATTTCTTCCCTTGTGCCTAACTGGAAAAATCAAAGCAGGGAAGTTCTGTGAGTTCCAAAAGATTTCTATTTTATCTCAGAAATTTGTAAAAAGCAGTGTTTTCCGACCAAAAAAGCTTTTGGTGTCTGCTTATTAGTGTTTTTCAGGGCAATTTTGCCTTGCATTTTTGTCCAATCTAGAAGAAATTAACTGATTGCTCTCTTTTGCTTTAAGAGTATGTTGATCCTCAACAGTATCCCACCCATCCTCCTCATCCATACTTGTTTTCTTCCTCTTTTCTCTTTCCATCCTTTCACCTCACAGGGATATTTCTTGCTGCTTTACTTTTACTCCCTTCTTTTCCAGCACTTGTGTTCGACACCATCTTTACACATATTTCTTACACTACTACCAGCATTAGCGAGTGAAGCTCTCCGTGAAAAGCGACGATAAGAAAACATTCAAAGCATTCTGGAACTAATCACACTTTTGGGGAAATTTGATTAAGCACAACAGTGTGATGATACCCTATAGAATACAGACAAACCACATGTGCTTGTTACAATTTAGACTGGACACCTAAAGCACGCAAATATGATTTCTTAATGAACTATTAACCTATACTGGTGGCATGCCTTGCAAGCGAGAGAGACACTGCCAAGGTAATCTTTTTTTTAGTAGTGTCTACTTCTGTAACTCAATCTGGCGCCTCAAACTCTCCAGGTTCTAAAATAGCTTGAATGCCTTTGCAACAGAAGCAGAAAATGAATGTATTAGCTATCTCAGATTTCCTTTCAACACTTGTATCAATCAGATTTTGTAGCTGTTGTCTGTCATGCCTGTATCCTTCTATTCAGAATTTTTTACACAGTACATATCACTATAGGAATGAAGTGTTCCTTTTCCCCTGCTCCCTTAACATTAGCTATGGTTGGTTTTCTGTACATCCCTGATGGTGACGGAAGGAACACTTAATGGTCCTTCTCCTGGCATTTGTGCTGTTACATCCTAAATGGGATCAGTGTGCAACCAACTGACAGCAGAAATTTTCCTGTATCATGGTCAGAATTAGTCCCAGATGAGACTGAGTGACTTAAAATAAACTCTAACAACTAATCTGGACCCATTTTAAGCAAACACTGACAGTTATAGTCCTAATTTAAAGAAATTAAGTATTACTTGTCACTCCATCAGTAGACTAAAAGAAGGGCAAAGAGAAATGCCAGTAGAACCTTTCTGCACCTACAGAGAATAATGGAAACTACAAATGTGTTGAGTAATTCCAAAGATTTCATTAAATCTTGATAGATCAAATCTGAAAGGGGAGCAAGGTGAAGTCTGAAAGACTGCACTAATATTTGAGATCTTGTAAATAGGTATTTCAATCTTTTATTTAAGTTCTTAGTCAAGTATATACAAAAAACCACAAATGCATGTTTTACTACTTAAAAAAGTCAGAGTAAAACATGCTCGTTTTAAATATCATCTTTGTACAGGTGCACTTCAGAAAAACCAGAGAGAATAGGAATACTCTGCTGTTACTGGGAGGAACAGCATATGGCTGCATCGTCTCGCCTGTGCTCAAATACACAGCATAGATATAGCAGAACTCGGACCTCTTCTCAGAAAGGTGAACGTGAAGAGTGCACCCAGGAAGGAGCGAGGCAGCAACCATCAACCCAGCTCGCGCCCAGCTATTCAAGATGCACGGGAATGAGGAAGTAGATGAATTTATGCATATGTATAGAGCAGAGCGTACCTGCGTCAAAAAATAGGAGCCTACCCCATTTAGTCCCTACTAGTCTATCTAGTAGACTGGACTGTTGTATGAACAAATAATACAACCTGAAAAAAATAAACACACATTTTTGGTATATTTCTGCTAAAAAAAACAGGCAGGCCTTTATATTTAATACTTCTTACTACACAAAACTGGCTGAGCATTCGAGATACAGCTATCCCCAACACAGAGTGATTCAGATTTCCCTTCCTGAGGTATCTAACTCCAAGACTTGGAGCAATTTTGCATCATTACACGCTTATCTCACTGAAAGACTTCTCAAAAGACTGGAGGAGTTAAATCTGTTTTGCGCAGTTACCGGTTGGGTGAATTTGTTTTCTCAGTCCCTTCAAAATGGTGATGTGATAAGTGATCTTTACCGAGCACTGTGAAAAACCAGTGGGAATCAGCCAGTCAGGTTCTCATTTCCTGGTGGCACCTTTTGTGTTGACTCCAAGGTTGGAATAATAGGAAGCTAAGGTCACGGTCTTGTACCACCTGATAAATTGCAGGGCTTTTTGGTAGATATTGTTGTTGGGTTTTTTTCTTTCTGAGTGATACACAGAAGGACTGTAATGTTTACAAGCAAGTCATTGGCTTCTGAAGTAGAAAGGATGGTTGTTCCATAGGGGAGTTTTCCCTGGAGGACAGAAATTAAAATATGAGCTTTGGCAGCAGCATATGCTAGACAAGGGACCCTCAATGGACAGCTGATACAAAGAAGCTAGCTGCAGTCTCGCAGATGTTTTTTTTCAGTGTGTACTTCTATAATCACTGTCAAGGAAAAATAATAGACAGGAGAAGCTGGTGCTATTAAGAAAATATCGACTTAGGCATACATACAAGTCATAGTGAAGTCACACTTCAGAAATTTATATACAAGCACAAGGAGATTGGAAAGTGGAGAGATTCACACAACTGACATTTCTAGAGAAATGAACCACTAAAGAAGCAATTAAAAGCCTCAGTTTGAAAGAATAGTATCAAACAAACACATAGTCATGGAAGCAATTAAAAGCATTTGATTGCTTCATAATGGGCAGAGGTAATCAAGCTTGTTCCTAATCAAGGTTTGTTCTGCTCATTTTAAATGTAACCATAAAAAATATTGGAATCAATAAAGAACAGGCTACACTGCAATGGAGTAGCTACAACCTAGGTAAAATCTGCCCAGGTACACCATTCAAGGCACCAATGTGGATATCCACTGCATCAGAAGGATGAAAAAGCATCAGGTCATCAACAGCCCAGCTATTTATGTCCCAGGGAGGCTGCTTAAGTAGGTCAGGGATGTGGAGGAATGTGTGAATCCATATTTCTGGGCTACTTGTACATCTACCTACGGCGGGTGGCATCGCCGCCCCCAGGCGATCGATCGCAGCACAACAGACTGCGCCCGTCATGGTAGGGTGGGGAAAATTCTCTGTGTTTCCTTACCTAACAGAAGAGGGATCAGTTCCACCCTCATCAACGAAATACTGTTATTAATGCAAATGGAAGCAAATCTGAGCCATTTTGCTCCCTCCCTCTCGCTATTGCTACAAGCAAAATAAATGCCCATTTAATGATGGTGGGCAAGAAGGGAGAAGGAACGATTCAGATGATGCATAATACAGGGCAATGCATCACTGATCATAATTTACATGAGTACAGGCTTAACATACCAATCTTTATTTGTCTGTCTTAATGCCAGTGTCATGTCACTGGCTCTGTAATGTTTACTCCAATAAAATGACAGTAAAAATAGAAGAAAAACCCAAACGGATACATTTTTGAGGTTACCCCTCTGCCACACTACCTAAAAGGCAAGAACGTGTGTGTTGGCTCGTAAGTAGCAGCAACTCACCCTCCACTGGCCCTTACCAGTCAATCTCAAAGCATTTTACTGGGGAGAGCAGCACCACTTTCTCAACAGCAAAGATGGAGATGGTGAATAATTTGCCCAGGGTCAGCACAGGCCAGTGGTAGAGCTGGGACCGTAACTCAAGTCTCCTGAGTACCAGCCTGGTATGCTAACCGATCATAAAACTAGATCAAAACAAGCACCAAGTGTTTTATTTTATCATATAACATCTGAAATTTATATACACACTGAATACACATGATGAGTCATGTTACAATACCTGAAGAACAACAATAATTTATTATTGACTTGAAACTGTTATTATAATCTGGATTTTAAACACATAAATATGGATTCTCACTTAAAACAATTCACAGAAGAGTCTTGAGGAAGAAGAATTCTAGTTTATTGAGATTTCTGGGTATAAAAGTTCTCAGATCAGCCAAGACACCTCACTTCCATTCTTCCATTTAAATTAAAAATGCTAGACTACCATCACCTTTCAAAAAAAACCCCAAAAAACACCCCAAAACAAAACAAAAAAACGCAGCTGAAGATTCTTGGGTGCTACTTGAATTCACATTCATTTTTTCAGGAAACATCTTCATGTTATTACTCAACAGACTTTGGAAAATAAAACAAGGCCGGGTCAATCTCTATTTTCAGCTACAACAGTATGAATTTGAAGAAAATCCTATGGTTGTGATGCCTGATGTTTATGCCCACAAGTTGCTTTGCTGACATGAAGCAACATATCAATACTCTTCTTGGCAAACTTATCATCCATCCCCTCTTTTCATAGTCCCTGTTTTACAATACAATCAAAGTATAGTATAGAAAGTGGCGAAACAGGCTACTACGACAAATGGAGGTCAGATTCAATGTTACACATAAATACCATACTGCCACCCGTATTCTGGGAAATTCAAATTCGATTTCAAGCTTTTTATGTAGATGAATAAAAGTATAGTGACATTTACTAAATTAAATAACCATAGTTATTTGCAACAAAACTCTTATCTGGCAAGCAGATTAAGTGCAACCTTTAATGTGGTCTGCCTTTGACTTACTTGGTTGCTGCACACCCCCATCCCCGTACGGGGACTGCAATGGAATTTAAGAGCACATCACCTATGGGCAAAGCGCCACTTTTCATTCACAGGAGAAGTCACAAGTAGGCATTTCTTCCACTCTGGATTTTCAAGCAGCAAGTTCTGGACCTGCTTAGCAAACAACATTACAGCTAATACAAGGAAGAATATAAGATATTTCACTTGCTCCTTTCTTTGCCTTTATCCCAGAGCCACTGTACCCTGTGAAGGAAGATGTAGGGTGTCCCCTTATTAAGGGGACTGAACCAGTTCTTGGTCAGTACCATACCCATCCCAATTTAAGCACTGGAAAGAGGGAAGGAAGAAAAAGCAGAGATGATAAACAGAAACATCTTCTATTGCTTGCAATGGCTTATCTGGAATCCTGCCCTAAGTCTCCAAGAAGAGATATGGGGAGACTATTATCTCTCATCGAGCTGATGAATTGTTAACTGTTTAATCAATACAGAAAGTAATGCTGTGTCTAACAAACAACATTTATGTCTCCAAAGGAACAGAAGGATCTTTATTGTAGTTAAGAAATATGCTTATTAAAGAAAAAGACAAGTTTTGGGAGAAATTATCAATCTGCATTGATGTCCCGAAGGATTTCAAGAAGGAAATTAATCAGGAAGATGGATGCAATCAGGGGTTACAGAAATACGGAATTCCTGGCAAGCCAAGAAACCTCAGAAGTACACAGCAAGTCTGTCAGACGAAGGGGGAAGGGGGAGAAGGAGAGGGAGCTTTCCAATTTAATTTTAGTAACAGAGACCTAGCATCACTTATCTTTCTTTTCTTCTTTCATATCCTTTATAAATATTTTATAGACATCTTATAAGCATTTCATACCCAGGCGTCCAGCTCCTATTCTCCAAGTAGCCAAAGGATAAGGGAGCGTGCCCGCATACATGCTGCGAGGGATATGTGGAGACTTGGTATCCAGCTGGTCCAGAGGAACTGCTGGTGCAGTAATGGCGATAAACTGCAAGGCCCCCTGGCATGCGGCACGCCAAACCTGTGAAGGTCCCAAGGGACCTTTTTCCACACACCATCTAACTTCTGTATGTATGTTCTGCGGGGTCCCACCAAAAACCTCTTATGGCTTTGCAACTGACTGGACTGTACAGTAAAGGGATGCAGCCTGAAGAATCTCACAGGCTACACGGGATCAGGAGTAGGAGCACAGACAAGACTTTGTGAACTGTGACCCAAGCAACGGTGTCGGTTGTAAAAGTCTCCTGCATCATGCCTGCGACTGCGTAAGAAGTTACTCAGCAGCTGCGTTGTTAGGAGATGAAATAGCAAACTGAATAATAGCATAATACGTGCAAAAAAATTAAATGCTGTAACATCAGAATATAAAATATCCGTTGTATGCACTTGCTTTGTATTTATAAGCTATTCACGGTATTGGTTGTGTATAAAAAAAAAGGCAACTGGATGATGTTAATGCATCCCATTCAAGAAGCAAGAAACTGTCCTGTGGACCCTAAATACAGTAAATTGCCATTTTAAAAAGAATAAAGGTGGTTGCATCAACTAAACATCACGGAATCCACCTTACTATGGTTTGTCTTTGCACAGCTGAAACTGTATGCAGCATTACAGCAGGAATTAGTACTGGTTTCTACTGTAATTTCACAAGCGTGAAAAAGAGATGACTAACTAAGGATTTGTCAAGAGCACCAAAATAATTATTTCACATCAATAAGCTCCTCAAAAGTTCAGGCATTGGAAATTCCAGTTTCACCTGGGCTTTGAAAAATCTAAATAATTGGACTTCTTAAAACCATTAGTCTCCAGAGTGACATACTGTTTATGTTATACTGTGTTCAGTCTGAATTCCAGATAGACTCAACAGCCTCCTACAGAATGTAACTGTCCTGGAATAAAAGGACTTTTTTTTTTCTTTCTTTCAGGCATAAAATGTAGGAACGCTAGAAGCAGGCAACATGTCTCTAGTGCAGCATTTGGGCTCTATTAGTCAAAGTGTTGTATTCCTTAAGTATACATTAGAGGATAGATGTGCACATAAAATACCATATGTCAGTTTCAAAGCTATAATTTACATAGTTATTTAAACTTATGCAAATGAGGACATTAAAGTTGAGACATACACCAATAAAAGGAAATTATAAGTTAAAGCTGCCACATCGTCCTTAACTTCCAGCAAGTGAGGAGGTATAGCAGAACATATGGCACCTACGCTCTCCCACTGTTCCCACAGCTCCTGAGAGAAGGCCATATGTGCTGTATTACCTAGACACAACAGGGCGAGTTATGAACACACGGTAGCCCTGCTTCCCCCTTTAACTCTTCAGAAGCTCACTCCAACTATCTGGACACGATCCTTAAGCCATGGCCCTTTTTCTCTCCTGTTACTCCTCCTGGTTCTCATCACAGCGCTACGTGGACTGGAAGTTGGAGCTCAAGCCCATTCCCCGTCACAGCTTGGAGAGTTCCAGATTTCTAAGGAAGATTCATAGGATTTTCTACCCCGCAACATAGTTATGAAGTAGCTTGGTGTAAGTCACTCAGACCTCTCACCTAAACATTGGAAAGCCTTTGCCTGTTCCAGCTGGACACGGCTCACAGCAAGTTCATCACCCGGACTCAATCTCCTACAGCTTTCCCGTGAACAAAATACTGGCTATAAAATTTGAACAACTCAACAGAGTCATGTGTGACAACTTTGGCAAAGGTTTAGAATCATCACATAGCTGATGTTGACAACCAGAGATGAGATAAAATATTAGCAGTCCACAGAAAGAAAATATTATATGAGCTTGCTTTGCAAAAGTGGCAGAGGCTTAATTTTGCCCAACTGTACACAAAATGTGTTTTAATTAGGAAATTATTATTATATAATGTATCTTTCCAGCTCCTGGTAAAAAATAGTTGGATTTTTTTCCCCAAAGCTCTTACCATTCCAGGTTTTATTTCGCTAACTGAAAAAATGACATTTGCAAATTCAACATTTATAAAATGGCCTCTGCATACATTGATACTCTACACATCATTTAAGAACTTTAAAATTTTGTTTTTTTTTTTTAAGGTAAGCTATTCATGTAGGTTTCTAAATCAAAGGGGACAATGAATTATAAAATCAAGGAGATTAGCCAAAAAACCTAGGGATCTAATAGATGAGTATCATGCTGTTAAGCTTCACCTGTTTATTCCATACTTTCAAACAGTAAAAAAAGAAAAGAGTTCATGGCTTCTTCCAAATGAGAGAATGTGATAGATTAAAAATATAGATCTCACCCATGCACTTTACCATGTTGTTCCTCAAAAATTAGCATGATTTTACTAAATAGCTTTAGCGAATCCATCTATAAAAACAGCAGAGCTGCTATTTACCAAAAACCACTTACATTTCCTGAGACTGTCGACTTACTCCTCTCAACATTAAACTGTCAAAACCTCAAAGATTTACAAGACATCTTAATTCAGACCTAGAAACTTTACTTCAACATATTCGAAAATGGATAGGCTGACAACTGCTATCCGTTACTGTCACTGCCTGCCAGGAAGCTAAAGAGTTACAAGACAACAAAAATACGGAGTGCGAGAGAGAGAAAAGTGGGATATTTAAATTAAAAAGTCAATGTAGCCTTCCTTGCGCTAACTCTGCCTAGCCACTTTTATCCAAAAATCGCTCGTGGAAAAGCACGCGCATCCTTTCATGAGCCTTCCACCTCCCTTGGTCGTGATGCGAGACTCCACTACAGGGCTCACCCGCCTCCGGGGCCTGAGCGCACGCGGGGCGTCTGAACTACTCCTCAAGGAAAGACCGGTAACACAATGACTTCATGGCATTTCTCTTACAGCTCAGAGTGAGTTACATAGACTGATCATCACTCTGAGTTACTGCTTTTATACACACGTCGTGTGACATGGCCACTAGTGACGCGCCAGGCGCCACGGCTTACGGCTGCTCACACTGCAAAATGCTCTTCTGGGCTTAGAAAATTTCTGCCATTCGGCCGGGAACACCCGAAGCATTGCTCTGCTGCCATGAGGGGAGGGAGGCCTGGATTAACTGGATCTCTCCCCGACAGGCTGAGATTTGCATCCCGGTATTTTGTATTACACTGTGTAAGCGTCCACAGGACACACGCACAACGAATGAATGCAGCATAAAAAACAAATCCCGGTTATTTACTTTGCATATTTGAAAACACAGTTGCTGATGACTCTCCAAAAAGTGTCACCAAAGTGTGAATTATGTCAGGATCACTGACAAACTCTGTGCAAGGTAAGCAGACCTCAGACTGCCATCGTTTCAGCTGAATGACGCCTCAGTGATATCAGTTTCTTTTATCGGCTTTTATGAAGCTTTTGTCACAAGGAGACAAAACCTTTCCGGCCACATGCACAAGAGAGACTACCAAGTATCCCTTATCCCTCCTGCTTGCTATAGGTTTGAGAAATACCCTTTCGGATTAAAAAAAATAAAATAAAATAAAAAAGGATGTAATTTTACTAGTAACTCCAACAGACACTGCCTTGGGGACGTTCCTACGACACCGTGTAGCTACCAGCTTGGAAAAAAACCAGATCGAGTTCAATGTACATAACTGGATGGGGCTACAGGTTAATCTCTAAAGATTTCATGACTGCACTAGGAAATCAAGAGGAGCTGCAGATGCCACTGTGAGCTGTTATCTCAACTTTTTAAAAGGCCTTATAAAAGCAGTAACTCACAGTAATGATCAGTCTATGTAACTCACTCTGAGCTGTAAGAGAAATGCCATGAAGTCATTTTGTTACTGGTCTTTCCTTGAGGAGTAGTTCAGAGAGGCAGCATCCTTCCAGTGCGTACAGCCTATTGATCATACTTGATGGCAGCCTAAAATGTCCCAGCTAACAAGTGAGGTTATTTTAATGTTGCATTCTCAGAGTGAAGTATATTATGCCCAGGTTAAAAATCTCTATCAAAGGACATAAAAGCACTATATTCCATTGGATACGCTGAGGAAATCAGATATTGGCAAGCGCTATCAATTACGGAGTCAAAATTTTGTGGCAAATATTGACCATAAACAAAAGAGGCAGGGAAAAAAAAGCGTAACAGATTTTCTCGGTGAGTATTTCTTAATGAAGCATTTCTGTGAGGTCACATGAGTGCAGAAAGGTCATAAGCCACTCTTTGGGCTTTCCAAAACACCTCCTGCAGCCTGGAGATATGATGGAGCACTGTACCAGATGGAGATGGCCAGCAGTGCTGCAGTGGGCAGATTTACTGAGGTCTTACACCATTTTCTCTCCTTGCCTGGAGCCACCAGCCTCTCTTGGCTATGGCATCCAGGATTTGGATCAAGTGCTGGCACCAGCCTTTCAAATGACGATGTGGGACACTGGGAAGAGTTATCACAGAGTGGGATCCTGACGGGGCACTGGGGCCAATTGGTAAGAAAGGACGAACAGAGCAGCCGCAGAACTCGAATGGAAAATGGCACACCAGGGCGAAGGCTATTCTGGAACAGTCCTTCAGTGACCCTTCTGCTGCTCAGTCCTCTCCTCTTCCCTACTGTCAAAGTTAGTCACTCAAAAAAAAGAATCATGATGTGTTGAGGAAGAGAAAATTTTCCTCTCCCCCAAGCTGTGAAACATCTTAGCTGAGCAATGCTTAAATGTCAACACCAATGTGTTCTGGTGTACAGAAAAAAAGTATTATTATTAGAAATCACAGCTGCTATTGCATTTCATAGTCAGGTGGATTATGTTGTCCAGAAATAGTTTTTGAGAACAGCTCTTTGAAGCACCAGCTACACACCATAACCAATTTCATCTGCTCTATATGTAACCAGGTCTGAATTTCCCACCTGGAGACCAACTTTTCCAAAGTCCAGATACCTTGTGATTAGAAGTCATGGTCTGAATTCAATTAAGATAGCTTAATTTTGCCTAGCTGGCCATAGTAACGTAAAGGCTGGTCCAAGCTCCTTGGACTGTTGGGGCTTATCACAATGGCAGGACTACCCGCATTGCTTCCCCCACCAGGGTTTTTTCAGTGGTTTGGGTTTGTTGTTTTGGGGGGGTTCAGATAAACTTAACAGTTTTGGACTCATGTTTTAGTAGGAAATTTCACAGGTTTACAGACCTAGAAATAATCCAGGCAAAGTGACCTGCATATTCCCACCACTGTAAAAGGGAGCCAAAGGTTCAGCTAGTCTCTTTTTGAGAGCCTGGCTCCAAACCATCACCAACAGCATTCCTCTGGAGAAACGGTTTTACTTATAAACAAAAGCAAATCCATAGAGAAGATTTTTTTTAAACAGTATATTTCCATATT
This sequence comes from Gorsachius magnificus, assembly GCA_034008185.1. Lineage (NCBI taxonomy): Eukaryota > Metazoa > Chordata > Aves > Pelecaniformes > Ardeidae > Gorsachius > Gorsachius magnificus. Next base: position 174,476,322 of record CM067081.1, read on the forward strand.
TTTATTCAACTGGCTATTCTCCATCCCACTGAGATGCCAGAGTAAGTCCTGGCTTCTTCAACACTTGCCAATGTTCCCTGCTCCTCTCTTTTTGGTCTCTTTTTCCCTCGCATGTACTTTTTAGACCTGGCAGGACTCCTCTGGACCTTTGAGTTTTGTGGTTTCTGCCTTTCTTTGTCAGGTTAGATTTGCAGACTGGCCAGAAACAAGAAGATAAGACTTGTCAGTGTTAATGGTCCTGGCACTGCCTCTTCAGAAGTCTTCAGCATTTGCTGTTTTGCTCATCTGGTGTAATAAAGTTCAAGTGCATTTTGCATCTAAGAACCAGCTATCTAAAACCATTCTCCTCTTTGCATCTGAACAAGATACATAATGGAGTTAAACTAAACTATTCCTTTAAGAAATAACATTGCAATGGCTACACCAAAATTAACTGTTCCTCAACTATTACAGATCATTCCATACCTGTTATCGAAAAGTTTCCACTTTAGTGCACCATGAATCAGACTCTGAACACGGTGTGTTGAAACTAAATTACTAATGTTCGACCAATAAACACATTTACTGTTCTCTAGTATCGTTGATCGTTAAATAGCTTGTAAGGTCGCACAAACAATTTTCCATGACTTCCAAAAGAATCATACCTGGCATTTAATTTCATCTTTCTCCTTGAGTAATATTATTTTAGGATTGGCTTTAATGAATCTATGGTGCTCTCCTCCTTTTGACATTCTTAGAAGAAACGTATTCTTCAACTGATACCCAGTTATGCTGGTATCTAGTTGGTTAATTGTATCAAAATATAGTTAATCTTATTTTACAGTTGATAATACAGAGCTCTTAACACCCACATCATACTTAGCTAATGTTTTTTAATTAGACAGTCATTGTTTAGTTGCTTATAGCTTTGGCAGACTGAACAATGGGGCTAAAATAATCTATGCTTCATCTCCTACTCTGCTAGTCTTCAGGGGAGGGGGTGGGAGAGACACGATGAGCTCTTAGATTGAAATACCCGTTTTCAAAAGCTAAGCTGAGGAATAAATATGCAATTTTCTAAGTGCTAGCATTCTCTTGCCTCCCTCCTCCACCTTCCCTGCACTCTTTCCAGTCCACTTGTTTCGTTTAAAATAGGAGGGGATGTAGGAAAGGAGTCAAGAGCACTGACCCATGAAAATACATGCAAATTTGGCCAGGCTGAAGCTATTAAAAATTGCTAGCTGTGGCTGCTCCTAAATCTGACATGTTATTCTTGCTAGAGAAAGCTGGCATAAAACTAATGACAACATGAACTCCACATCCATTTCCTCTGATACGCATATCAGTAACGTTTTGCATTTTACTGGTACCATACAGAGCAAGTTACAAACTTAATTTAGCCTTCTCGTGGGTCTTTAGCTAGATATTAAGCTTTCAGTCCTCCATCTCAGCTGGGCAATGAGATGGGCAGGGAACACCACTGAGGACTCCAAGAAGGCTGAGAATAATCTTTGGACATTAGAAACATTGATCAAGAAACAAAAATTTGTTTCTTCTATTTCTGTATGATCATGGGGAAAGAACCCTATCCTAAGATATGAAGGCAGTGGAAGTAAAGTTGCCTGGGCAACATTATAGCCAGTGCTGCCTATGTTTTAGTGCTTGACTTCACAGCTTTAACATTAATCTTCTCTGTAATTTTATCCTGTGTATGCACGCTAAATTTTGAGAAGAGCCACCTGAGATCAGCATAGGCTTGTATCCCTGTTCTACAAAATGGTGCCTAGCTCACCCACCACAGGAAAAAGGGGAACTACATTTCAAGTCTGGAGCCCAGCTGTTTGAAGACTGCATTTTCACTTACATTCAAATAGAGGGGTATGCTGCTCCATGTTCTCCCCTTCTGCTAAAAACCCCTCAAATTTTACTTGCAAATAAAAAAAAAACACCAAAACTTTCTCATTTTAATATGAAACGTTGAGTTTAGCTTACAGATATATCATATAACCAGGTTTTCAAAATTGCTTCTTGCCACCATTTTTCTGCATAAATGAAACTTAAACTTGTGTATTTCACTTTTAAAAAAATTCACTGTCATGTAAAAACTAAGATTGTTATGTTGAAGCAAAAGGCTATAAAACAAGGCACTGCAAAAAACTGCCTCTCCCTTTCCCTATGCATATAAAACCTTAATTTAGCACGTTGCCAGACGTAGTTTTACCAGCCAGGGCTATACCAAATGGCAAACTCTTTAAAGTCATCAGTAGTGTAATTATCATTCAATATTACTCTAAGATATCATTCCTTTGGCAGGTGAGACTTCATCCATAACGCACACCACATTAAGGTTTTATGTGAGAAAATTTAAAAGTATTACCTAAAAGATTATTTATGGTCTAGCTCCAAGTTGAAACCTCACTTTCCCCCATCCTATTACAAAAAGGGGGAAGGAAGGATTATGCTCATGTGTTAGAGTTGTTCGAGTAACTGGACTCATCCTGGCAACAGCAATTTCCTTGCCAAAGCCAGTAATCATAGCTCCCACTTTTGCTGCCACACGATTCATTTTTGTAAGTTTAGTATATATTGCATAATATCTGACTATTTTTCAGTTGTTTTCTTTTTCTCTCAAAAATGATTCATTTGAAGTTTGAGCCACCTCTCATTGAAAAGAAGGGCAAGATTCAAACCATCTATACAAATATTTGGATCGGGCCTTAAGGTCTAAGAAGTGACTGTCGGGTCCATCATTCTGGTATAAGCAAATAAATAGGTTTGGGGATATTTTTACCCCTGGAGTGAGGCGATTGAACGAGTACGTCTTCCTGCACCTAATCTGAGGTGAACAGTAACAGTTGCACTACAACCAAGAGACCTTAGCAAAAGGGAAGATGATTCCAGTAACTACTTCCACATCACCTGGAAGGATGCAATCGTTCACCATGCCAAGAATAGCTACACACTAAAAAATGATTAAAATTACTCTTTCTGTAACTTACAATCTATTAAGCTTCAAAGTCAGATTTTTGCTGTTACTCAGGCTAGAATAACAAAGTAGCATCGCAGATTTAAATAAGAGACAGGACTTCCTAAGAAGTCTTTAGCTAAACTTCAGCGCCCAACATGACAGGAACGTAGTGCTTCAGCGAGAAGTGAATATGGTATTGAAAATGGAAAGGCTATCGTTCACCACTTTGTCCTGTTACTCTCCCTGGTTATTTGTCCTAAGATACTATTTGCTTTAGAAAGAACCACACTTGAAAACATCTTTTGTTTCTAAGCATTTGTTCAGAATTTTGGGCAGTAGTCCAGAATTTGTTTTTCCACAGAAATTATCTTCTCCAACCCTGCAATAATTTCTCCTGGTATCATGACCTGTAAAGACCCTATCACACATGGACAATAATGAATCCTCGTCTGTTTGGGGGTGAATCAAGTGTCATAGCTGTGACTTCTTCTGCAAGAAGTGGACCTACCCTAAGGAGTCAGCAGGCAGCCATGTGGAAGACTGAGCAGCAGGATGAGTTCACGGCCTTGTTCCTTCCTTTGATTCCACTTTTTGCTCCTCCTGCAGGTATCCAACTTCTGATCTCAGCTTATCTCTTGCTCCAATTTAACCTACAGATCCATTATCAAGGACTTCTGATCTTGATATAATCGGTATCAGGGTTTTTTTCCCTGGCTCCCTGGCTTCTCTTTCTGATCCTGATGGTGAATTTGGCAGCGGGATGCTGGCTTTCCTCACCAACAGGACTTCCTACCTGCCTGCAAGAAGTTCAAAGTGGGGAGACAACAGGAATACACAGCTTCTTTTCCAAATTATTTTTCTGTTTAAAACAAAGCATAAGGCTACAATGTTTCCAAAATATTCCCTTCAATGTTTTTCTAAACAGTCTTTGCCTTTATCACACCTACATATTTGACTGTCTCTTTCATCTTTCCAGTAGCCCTGGAAATGTGTCTGTCCTTCTGCTGCATACCATTACAAACACATACAAGTAACACAAGCGGCCAGATTTAAAGTTTCAAAACTCAAACAAGATCAGCTTCATAGATGTTGAGTAGTTAAAATATGGCTGCAGGACTCGTGAGGCTGACAACACTGGTTTGTACTGCCAGTGACGACACGGAGTCAGGAGAGAAAGAGAGGGTCAGAAGTCAGAGAACATGATATCACTCCAACCCCTTCACCACTAACACACAAATCTTCAGCTTTTTGCTAACTGAGGCGTATTCACCATCTAAATAATGCCAAATAAAGAGTTTGCAAAAGGAAAAAAAAAGTAAATAGAAGTCTTGAACTGCTTGCAGTGATCTCATACAGAAAGCTATGCAAGCCACTACGGCAAAGGGAAGCCAAAGAGACCCTTAGAGTTCATACTTATAGAAATTAATTACGTATCACGGAAGTTTTACTAATAAGATTTCAAGATGATGCTTTTGAAGCAACACAACCCGGGGGACTTCAGTGTTGGGAAATGGGCATATTTTAATAATTTATGTATATAGTTAATTCACATAATTGGTAAAATCCAATGACAGACTATTTACTTTTGGGTCCCACAAATAGTTTAAGATAATCCTTGCCCATCAATTGTATTCATACTGTGGAAAAATAAAAAAGATACATGTTTTCTGTATAGCTAATAGAGCAAGACACTTGTAAATATTATTTAAATAAATGCATATATCTTAAAACCAAAGAATGAGACACTAGTGGTTCAGGAGAAGATGCTTTTGATAACACATATTATGAACAATTATGTGGGATTTGATTCCTCCTGGACAGATTTTGTTTGAATTTAAAGACAAAATAATGCGTAGCTCAATATAAAAGGGAGTATGAGTATTTGGAAGGGGGGATAGGTTGCTAGCCAATGACAATTTAATTTTTCAAGCTTTACATACTAACTATCTGTAAAGACTCCGGTTACTTTAATCGTTATCATGAAGAATTACCTAACACTTCAACCGATGACTAATTTTGCCACCCCGTTGGTAGTTAATCAAATCTCTCTTGCCGCACATATGCTGAGCACATAGCTTCCAGAACGTCTGGCAAAATACTCAGTATTTTTTCCTTCACTTGGATTCACAAAGCATGTTATGTCACTGTCTTGCTTGGGCTCCTTCCACTTTTTCATCTTTCCGTTCTGGCATAAATGTCTGTGCAAGGTAACAGAGGTTTATAATCTGTTAAGGGCTTTACAGGACTTGCAAAACGCAATCAGAGAGGCCCCAGCGAGGCGGGGGGTGCTGCCTGACATACCCGTACCCTCGGGTACACCGAGCACCTCCCCAAAGCCCACCCGCCGCTGCAAGCGGGGTGCGGATTTCTGAGGGCTCTTGTGTAGCACCCAGCAGCCCCACGGTGAAATCTCACGCTGTCTAAGACATCTCAGAAAGAAGCAAGTGCCTCTGCGAGGGTAAATCATTCAAGTTCAACATCTCTCCCTGTGAAACAAGAAAAACATGACAGAAAAATCTCACAATAATTGCAGCTCCAGTTAGCAAAGAAAAGGTCTGCCTCCGTTCAGACAAGAGAAGGCATGAGCTCTCCTAAGTCTGAGCTCTTGTCCTAATCGTTACAACCGCTGCTCAAAGAAGCTTCCTTAAAAGACCTTTCCCCTTCCCATTTGGCCCCATTACTTCTTTGTCTGACTGGGCACCTGCAAGCTTTCACCCATTTCCCCATTTATTGGTAGCTTGAGCCTCAGCATCCTGCACTGTAACACTGTGCTAAATGTTAGCAGTGGCAATCTGTGGGGAACAAGGGTCACCCGTTGTAGCAATGTTGTATTTTTTATATATATCTTTACTTTGCGACTAACCTTCCTAAACATGCTCTAGCTGAGGACAAGACCAAGAGACTGAACTCTTTTTGCAGACATACATACAATACGATAGCCTCCAAACCACAAAGTAAAAAAAGCAGCGTGGTATTCTGAATCACTGAAATACAAACCCACCAATCCCTGCTTCTGTATCGTCTTTATGTAAGAAAGAGTTCTCTGCGGAAGCACACACAGTCAGTATTTGTATTTTTCTGAGGTCCAAAACACACGGCTTAGAAAAACCTCCCTAAGTTGCATTTTCTGCACGTCCCATAAACCAGAGCTGTAGGCTCAAACTGACAAAGTGACTGGACTGGGCAGTATCCCATGGAAAAACTGTAATGGGCATTGCCTACTACCTTTTCTACTTAATTACAGACATAGCAGGAAAGGAACTTGACATTTCTGTTGAAAGAGACTGTGTTACTATGCTATGATCTGACTATAGAAAATCTGGGGTTTTTTCCTTGCTTAAACTATTGCTAAGACCGAAGAGGTAAAGCCACAGAACATATTTCTGTAATGCAGGAGTAACCATTAACAACTCAAGCCGCCATCTAGCAAACGAAGTGAAGGGCTGAGGATGTAACAGCTCTTGAGTTTCTGGGGCTACCTATGACAATATTCCCCCTTGTGGCCTTGGGCAAGTTACTTAACCTCTCCAGATGAGAGTCCCTGTCTGGAAAAATGAGGATAATGATATTTACTTACCTCTCTCAGAGGAGATGTGAAAACTAATTAAAATAATTCGTGTAAAGCGCTTTGAACCTGAAAAGCACTACATAAAGTGCTAAGGAAACAGTGTTTATATAAAAGACTGAGGGGAACAGAAGATTCGAGTTACACAGTAATGCATCAGTTTAAGAAAGAAACCGCTTAGTTTTCCTTTCTTCCATTCTTATGCCCAATCAAAACTAGACAACTGAGATAATTTTCCTACTATGAAGTTAAGTTTAGTTATAAAAGACATGGGTATTGAGGCATTTTTATACTAACAACCAGCCATACTCCTCTTTGCTAACCTTAGTCAAGGGGACGATCTGAGGAAGTAGTTACCAAAATTGCCCTTTGATATTCCAAAACATGCCACATGGATAGACTGTGATCGGAATTTGTTAGGAATATTGACATTTTCTTACCCATAAGCACTATGACACTTGCTCTAGTCAAGACCTGGACACTGTTTACCCTCTCGAGCTGAATTTGGTGAATGTCGTTGTCTTCATAAGGGATTCTCCAACCTAAACAATTCTATGATTCTATGATTCGGTGAGGCCTTCCCTGTGTTATTTTACAACTGTGGAAAAAGGGTGCACGTGAACATGGGGGAGTTGTCAGGAGGCAAAACACGTTCTTCGCTGGACCTCAAGAGCGGCTGAGCATTTCATTTAGACTGTTTGCAAATACTGAAGTGCTGGCTGAGAACACCAGTTTACCTAGTGAGAGCAACGTGAAAGTAGGGTAAACTGTATGGCTACCGTAACACAGTACCTGACAACACCTGGGAGCAAGATATTTAGCAAGCACCGCAACGCTTTTAGGAGAAAATGATGGGGTTTTTTAGGAGAAAAAGACAATCTCCTTCTAACATCACCCAAACACCAAGGCAAATCCATCAATAATCTTCCAGACTGTGGCAAAGGAAATCTTAGGACTGTAAACAGAAGAATGATATCCCAAAGGTAGTAAAGACTCATTCTGGGCAAAAATACTTCTTCATAATTCATGCCATGACTAGATCTTAACATCACTTAACTTCTGGAACGGTATTTAGTAATAATCAAATAAACAATCAAATTTACTGTCCGTTCAGAAAGCAGCACAAAATTCATTGAAATAATCAGAGAAATAAAACAAATATAACTTCATTAGGTATGTGAATTCTAATGGATGGTTTTGATCACTGTTTATTAATGTGATAACATTACCAAGTAATTCTCCGTCAGAAAAATTACACGCGTTGGATTAGGGTCAATTCTGTTTTCAAAGGCTTCCTAAGGAAAAGAATAGATGTAACATAAAGCTAGATATTTACCAGTACTATGGAAAAATAGGAAAACAAATAGCCAAAATACCATATTTTACTTATAGCTCCCTCCCAGTCCATGGCTGACTATTAAGGACATGTGTAAGGAAGTGAGAAAACAAACAATAGTTACTTTAACAGAGTAAGTAAAATTATTCTCTCCAAACACTTTTTTGGCCAAGTCCCCCATCTCCACCAACATTTTAAAAAAGACTTGTTTCTCCTCAACGCCAGCTCAGAGAAGGCAGCCTGACCACAAAGGGGAAGAGAAACCAGAGAGACCAAGGTGACTGAAACATCTTGTCCTCAAACAGGACAAGACAAGGTTTGGGGTTTCTTAAGGTAGTTTTAGCTTTTATTACAAAAAACAACAAACCCACCAAAGCAATAAACCCACTCATACACATTCAGGCACTGCCACAGGAGGTTATTCCAGTGCTGACCGTGCAATGTGGAAGACAGAATGGTAGCAAAGCAGCATGGAGGGGTGGCTGCCCGAAAGCCATCCCGATAGGCCTAGCTCATTTAAAACCTGGGCAAACCAATATGCTCTTACACCTTCCATCAGCTAGCCTAGGCCATACCGACTGTTTCTTTGCTTAGGTCTGAACACAACCTGGAAAATGGAATTCAATTACTTTTATTTACAATACATCTGTGTTTTCTTCATGGCTTATGATTAAAAATTACTAATCAGACAGATCAGGACTGTTGATTAATGCACTTCATAATTACAAACAATTCCGTAGATGGCATAATTGCTTTAAAATGCATTTCTTGATTAGTATAAATACATGAATAAAAGTTTTTGTCTAACGAGAAAAAAAACTTGACTACACATGTAAGCAGCTTCACAGCCCCCTCAGCATCACTACTACCTGCTTTGGTATCCTATTAGGAACCAAAGCGCTAGCATTCTGAACCCTAGTGAAAAATAGCAACCAGAATTATCTCTAGTTTAACGTTTTTTTCTGGTCGGATAATTCTGTTATGATTTTCAGAAAGTATACTTCATCTTTAGAACAGTTAGATACTACTTCGGGTTACTGACGTTGAAGTTGGAACTCCTGGAACTAATCTAGAATCCTGCATTGCTTAGTATTTTGTAGTGTAAGTTTTAATTATTCTTCTATTTTATTACACTTTCCAAAGGAAAATCAGCCTTGGGCAGAAAGATTAGAAAATACGTTTATATCTTGTAACACATTTTGGGTAGCATTGTGGGGTTATCAAATCAACTTGTTTTGTTGCAGGACTTCCCCCCCACCCCGGCCCCGTAAATGAGCTCTGTGATGCATTTGTTACTTCTCCAAGCTGATTGCTAATCATCCAGAGACACCAGTATCCTGCTGGTCCCTGTGCTTTTGAAGGGTTTTCTTTAGTTTTTTTTCTGTTTAAACAAGTTGATTGCCATTTTCAAACACCTACCTAGAGGTAAAACCAAGATGCATCAATATTGTCGAAAAGTATTCTGATCGGTTAACTTTTTAAGAAATGAAACCTTTCCTATAGAAAATTAAAACTATAGAAGATGATGAATCCCAAAACATGTCAGCTATTGTGGTTAAAGAGAAAAAGCTCTGTGAAGATGCTGAGAAATAAAGTAATTCTCCATGTGTTATTTTTTCTAAAGAAACAAGCATATACTTTTCATCATTTCACACACAGAATCATAGAATTGTTTAGGTTGGAAAAGACCTTTAAGATACACATGGCCCGATCACTTGAATTACTTCAGTAAAACCTAGCAGTGGCAGCATATAAGTTTTGTATCAAAGCTCATATTCATGTTTCCTAAATGCTGATATAATACTTAATCATAAAAGTTACACAATTATTTTAATTGACTCTGTAAATCACATCAAAGAACTCAAATATAAGTAAGAAAAGTTAATTTAAGTTGCCACAAAAACATTCCTTTTCCGACAATAAATCAGTCTTCCATAAAAAAATGTAATTACAAAGTATTTTATTTGGAATTTGCTCTGTGTTAAATAAAGCTTGAGTAATCACCAACAAGACCTTCCTGATAGAAAATTCTAATTAAAAAGTGCTTGTTCATAAAGTTTCACAGTTCTCTCCCTTCTTACCACTCACATTACCATCTCAGAGATTACCTGAGAAGAGATTGTGTGCCATGACACATCTTTCTCTTTCCTTTCATGAGTAGGGTATGTGCTTCAAACGTACCCCAGAACTGCTATTTCTCATATAACTTCAAGATGGAGTTGAACTCTATGTCAGCTGCTACAACATGAAAACTTTCCTCTTGGCATGCAAGAGCTTTTATTGTTATTTTATACATATTTTATATCTATACATACAAAGAAAGCTAAGATTTCTGAAGGACAGGTTGTACCCAACACAAGTCACAGATTTACTGATTGGAAAGAAGGTGTGGGGGTTTTTTGTTGAGACACAGGCTTTAAATGGGCTGAAATAAGATATGGATAAAAGTATTATTTTATAAATCCAAACATTCATCAGCAAGGCAGCAAGCAATATGCAGTGTTAACCGAAATAAAGTTGTCAGAGGATGTTTGGATGAACAGTGGATGTGATGGAAACACATGAACTTAAAATAAACAAAACAGTCTCAAGTGTAGTCCAAAAGCCCATGCAGCCTCAGAAGAGGATTTATGAACTAATAAACCACAACCGTTCTTTTGTTCTTCAAGGCTGCACTGTAAACCTGAGAGACTGAAACTACAGTCTTATAAGTAGGGATGATATAGATAATCTCTTGGCAGCTATCTTATATTTCAAACAGTAGCCAGCATATTTTAATGATTTTCCACCATTTCCCCCTACCAAGGGGGTAGCAATGTTGCAAAGACCAGCAGCTGCCTTGAGCCTGGCAACTGCTGTACGAGAGCAGGGTCTGCCTCCTTCCTTCTTCTAGAGCCCTGGTTCCGCGGTTTCTGGTACCTGCTCTGGGGCTCAGCCATTCACCACTTGTACGGTAACAGCAATATGAAATTCTGGAGTATTTTCTTCCTTCCAGGAGAAGTTGGCTTTTGAGGAAGGCCCCTCTTCTCTTTGAACCAAAGGTGAGAGATTGCCCCTGCTTATAAAAAGCCCCCAAAGTTTCCAGTGGAGCTACAGACCTCAGCAGCTACTGTGCTGATTCTTTGTAATTCAAATCGCAAATATACACACACAATTAAACAACACTTGGCATAAAATGTTATCGTCGCTGGGAGTAAAAGCCACTATCAGGCCAACTCAGTAAAAACACTGGCCTATTAAGTTTTTAATCACTATTCCTTGAGCTAAAATCCACAACCTGAAACCAACCATCAGTGTCCACAAATGGCCATGCTATAACAGCTAATAACTGATACCGGGTATAACATCACCCATCTCTTCAGTGGAACCCTGCAATCAAACCTCCTAGGACTTCAGAGGCAGAGATCATTATGTTTTGGCATGATCTCCATCTTCCTTGTGACAGAAAACCTAAGTACTGGTGGTAATTAGATGTTTCTAGTTACTATCTCATCCTACAACCTGTTTTGGCTTGGTGTGAGCGGAACAAAATGTTTTAACAAGCAGCATTAACAAACAGTGGATCTAACTCTCAGAGGACCTGACATCTCAAGACACAAACGAAGTGAAGAGATCACACCTTGAAGTTGGGGTGTTAGACTTCAGTGTTTGTCAAGCCCTCAGATGTCATATATAACATACAAATAAAATTACAAGTGCAGAGCATTATTATAAAGAATGTCCAGTTATTTTGAGGTATCTGTGACAAGACATCTCTAAATTACAGTTTTCCCCAGTGAAGAAACAGCAGGTATGACGATCCAGTTCAGTAGTTTCAAAGTAATGACTTTTTAATGTCATCACATTAAACTTAAAGAAAATTAATTTCTCGATTCCCCCCATCCAAGCAAAAAAGCAGCCTGAAAAAGTAACGTAGGATTACTCATTCCCATGTATCCCTGCTCAGGTCCACCTTCTGTGCTCTCTGCTTCTCAGTTATCTTGCTCAAGATGGGGTCATTCATTAAGAACGGGAAACACAACTTTTCCAACACCCTGAATATTAAAAAAAACCCCAAAATACAGACGCAATATGCCACACCAATGCAATGTTAAGAAAGTGCTAACTGCTAAACTCTAAGGCTCTGATGCAAAAGAGCCTTTTAGAAAAACAACTCCCATTGATTTTAAGCCTGTTCACTAACTATTTGTGAGCCAGATTGCAAGTCCAACTAAAACATGGACACAGTAGAGCTTCTGGTAAGAAGGTCGCTAGAAGTTATTCATATTCCTAGCAAAGTAAAGATTTAATATTTGCACAAGGTGAAAAAAAAAATAAATAAAGGAATGGCCCACACAAGTTTCTTCTGAGACAAAAACTGGAAACTGAAAATTGACTGATGAAAAGCTATTTATTTATCCATCCTGTTTCTCCTATTGTGCACTGGTCCAACGCCAGGAATAACAGTTCTCAGCTGCTATCTACTGAAGCAAATGAAAGACCAGTGGACAGAAGTGACTTTGGCCATTTGTACTGTGTGAGCACACTCATTACGGGCCACTGAAATCAGGAATTTTACAAAGTGACATTTGGGAGTGTACAGGCAAGATCTTCAAGTTTTCCTCCATCTTTATGAGTGCATATTTGGGTTTACAAGGAACTGTATCAAGGCATAAAATCTGAAGCTCCCTTGAAATCAGCATTTTGCACCAGCTAGTGCTGAGTTGCCTAATGCCCTACACCAATGCCTGGCTTGATAACATGGTCAGGATACGTTACAGAATGGAATACTAGATCCATTGTACTTCTGTGCATGAATGCACTGATGTAATAATTTATGTATTGCACTGGAAAGAATGACTATTAAAAAAAAAAAAGGTCAAGATTCTTTACAGATGCCATAATGCAGGGGAAGAGATTTGGGAATGCCAAACAGCGAAAGCATGATATCCTGCATGTAACATGACGTACTTCCTTCAAGGTAAGTGCCAAATCAACCCGGTTTAATAGACAGGGTCTAGCAATAAAAGACTAAGTGTACTCTGCTCTATTAGAAATGGCTACATATAGATTTTGCAACCAGGAGAAACAATCTCCCTTCCCTCCCCAACCACGTAACTAGGAAAATCAATCATGACTGCTGTTAGCCTCTCAACTCACCTAGAAAGTTGCTGCCATACAGCTCCGTAGCAGCATCTAAACGAAGGCTTCCAGCCCCCTGCTCTTCTCCCTGCCCTTGGCCATGCAGTCATGCCTCTTCCTTTGCACTGGCACTCACGCTCAAATGAGTAGGTTATCAGCAAGTCCAGCGATCTCAGCCAGCCAAAATAATTACTTTTTTTCCTCTCCTGGATTCGCTTTCTGTTGGCTGAGTTCCTTGAACTGACTTACCATCTGGTCATACAAGAGCACGAAATGCCGTAAGAGGGGGCAGGATCACAAAGTCAGGGGAGGAAGGGGGGGAGGGAAGGTTCGATGACAGCCCAAGCTGAGCTACGGGAGGTTGGCACTCCCCCCATTCTGGTGGGGGGTGATTCTTCCTAGATATCACACCACAAGAAAACCACGGTATACTATACAGTTTATTACATATAGGGAGACAAATTCTGCCACTGGACAAATATATACCAACCCTGGTATAACCGGAGGAAGTCACTTCTAGAACATACATTTCACAAATTTGGTGTGATGTCTATTAACAATCAAACCATATGACCTCCGCCTGCTATAATTATTTACAGTAGACTAAACTCACACCAGAAGAAGACCACTCATTACGAGCATCTGGATTTCCAGTGGACAAGACAATGAATTCCTATAGCTTTGTACTATTTGGTAAAGTATTTTCTATGACACCGAGTCAGAATGAAATTATGAACAACTTATTTTACATACATGTCTGGTTTCTCAGGTATAGCTAGTTATTCTAAATAGTCATCCACAAACCAACAAAGTACATTCTTCTTCTGAAATGTTTCAAAAAAAACCTTGTAATACAGGAAACAGGAATTTACTGGTACTAATATTTTAAAGCCTCCTTATATCGGGAGAAGTCTCATCTATAAAAGCAATCCATGTTGCTCAGTTTTTAGCAGACAGACAGAATAAAATTCCTTCTCCCTACTGCTGTTCTTTTGTGTTCACTGCTGCCTTGTTTGCTCTCACCTTTCTCAAGGAAAGCCCAGCCTCTAATTGTGAGCTTTCTTTAGCTAGAGAAAGATAAAGCAGGATTTAAAGACCATTTTCAACTAGCTTCATAATACACTAAAAGGTCACTTGCTTGTTCAACTAATTCTGACTTTAAGTTCAATGGCTATTTTAAAGACACTGATCTTCAGGCTACTTTTATTTATAGAACAAAGAATATAAGCCCAGATTTTAAAACAAATCCCAGCAAATGCCTGACAAATTTCTAATCTACCATGTTCTTCAATTAATGGTAGTTGTTCTGGTTACCTAAAAATATTTAAGGATATTTTAAGTTACAAAAATTAGACTTTTCTAATCAACATATAGAGATTGGTCACTCACATGATGAGAAAATAAGGGAACCAGAAATAAATAGCTACATCTGACCTGAACATAATTTCTCTTTTTCAGTCCACGTCAGATATTTCCTTTATTATCTTTAGAGAAAGAGAGCAGCCAAATGTAATATATCTTAATATTGCCAGAACTGGAACAACTTCAAATTGTAAGCTGCGCATGTTGCCTCTTTAAATTAGCAGATTAATTTAACATTTCTTCAGTATAAAAAAATTCACGACACAATTTAAGAACTAAGAGTTGCATTCAACTACTGTTTAGGAAGCTATGCCTACCTGTGAGATTGTGTTATTAATCTGGAAGCACTATTAAAGCTTGTTTCAGGGAAAATTCATAATTGGAAGAATTAACTTCATTTTTCTTCTGGTTGCACCCCAGGTCTTTCAAGATCAACAAATTTATTTTCTCAATTTATATAAATTACCTCCTGAAATTTAATTGTCAGAGTCATGGAAGAGAAAGAGGAAGTAAAATGAAGGCTGCACGGATTCAGGAACCCGACACCCTGGTTTATGTAGTTTCATATTCTAGAAAGAGAGTCAGACTGCAGTTGTCTCGCCTCAATTACATATATTTATGAGAGTTCATTACAGATAAATATACTCGGATATCAAAATCTTATATAATACTATTATGGCTACGCAGAGACTCCACATTCAGACCAATATGTAAATGCATCTACTCAAGTATTTCTGACCTATTTTGTTGAGTATATTTTTACATATATAATTGGGTCATGTTCCACTAATATCATGCTTTCCTCTTCAACTCATTTTTATTCATTTATTTTATCACATTTGAACAGCTCCTGCTAATCCTATTCTCTGTCATATTTGGATTAGAGCAGTGTAGAAACTTTAACATCATTTTAGCTGACAGATAGGATTTCTGGCAACCCTAAAGATGTGGGCGGAAAAGGCTGCGGAGTGAAATGTTTTTCTTCATGCGCACCTATTAGTTACAGTCCCAGGCTGCATTAAGAGACCTGCAAACAAAGCTCCGGATTCAAAAAGTGTTCTAAGGAAATGCTTCAGTCCTTTTTATGATTAATATTTGTAATCCAACTATTAAATAATTCACAAAGAGCGCTCACTTTCAGACTGCTAGGTGGGTCAACACACCTGGAAGCAATAGCTATTTACATAATACAGATGAAACCGCTGAAGAGATGTGCTAGGATTTATAAACCGTGTTCATGGTAACCATAACAGCTATTTTGCAAGTAGCTCCCTCCCGCAATTTCCTCTTTAAGAAACCCCCCTTCCTAGATTTCGGTCCGAGTCTTCTCTTTCCATAGTATTTTGAAAGGAAAAATGATTAAGAAGTAGGCAAATTGTCCCCTCAGATCAATGACACAATGAGGTCAGGAAGAGTTGTACCTCCATAGGAATATCGCAGGTTGGATGTTCCCTGCACACTCTTCAGTTGTGCATAAAATTTGTCTCTGTTTACCACAAACCTCTTCTCCCCCAAACTTAAGATTAAAATAATGCTACGGTGGCTAAGGTAAGCGCACTGAAGTTAAGAAAAGCCAGAACTGAGACTGCTAGTGCAAAGTTAATTCGGGCCCCCCGTGCAACAGTCTCTTTAATTTTCTTTAAGGCTATACTATTCTTCTCCACAGGATCCTGCTTCATTTAGTGCACAGGATGCTCTGGGGATTAATTTGGGTTATGTAGTGAAGGAGACCGTCAGTAGAATTCCAGCTTCATTTGCTGCAGTAATAGGAAACTGTGTAGTAAATGAAGCAGACGAGTGTCTCCATCCCTTCCTCTCCATCACTCACTCCCAGGTCCCTTTTCCTTCCTATTTCCCCGACTCTCATTCGCTGCCTCCAAGTTGTAACGCCTTTGACCAGGCATTTCACCTCTTCCCTACAACTTCTCACCTCCAAGGGTGGCATCTGCCTCCAGGCTGGTGCTGTCACCTGAAGATGAACCAGGGGGACAGGCTCCCTCCACGCGCTTCCTGGGCAGCTACAGGGAAAGCACAAGCTCAGGAGGAGAAATGGGATGTGCAGTTCCTATTCCCAGGGCTCGCCAGTCACGATGAACTGTTGTGACAAGCTACCATCAGATCCTGAGACAACAAAGATACGAACAGTGACACAGAATGGCTATTACCTGTTGTGGTGGGACATAGCTCCCAGGCTCTGGGCACATTCTCGTTGTTTTACCATTGAGTTCACGGAGAGAAGTAACTGAATTCAGCCTTGCTGGACATGTTTATTAGAAGTACTTCCGAATTATTACTAACACTATACTAACTATTTTAATGAACTCATTCATATTACAGTAACTGTTTCAACTTTTAATCATTGACAGATCACAGCAAAGACTTCTGAATCGATAAACGGAGTAGCTACAGCCCAGTGTCAGTTTTATACACAACCCCTCCGGAACAATTGGATATAGCTTTTACCTAAAAACGTAATTACTACTGGTAATATATTAAGCTTTTAGGAGTTGTTATTCAATTTGAACTCAGCACATCAAGAAAAAGAAATCGGGTAGCAGCCCTTTGTATGTGCCCAGATGCAACACCAAGTTGGCCAGAGTGCAGGTGGCAATGACAGAAGCGTGAAGTCATTACGGAGCATTAGAATCACAAAGAGATCAATATGCAGTTGTGGGAGTGATTAATCCTATTAATTAAACTCGGTTTAGCCGAAACTCTCATGTGACGTATTTCAGTCATACCCCTCAGAGCTGTATGCCGCTAGAGTAGCAAGCAGGAATAGCTGCTGGCTAGTCTGAAAAATCAATTCATTTTTATTCCTTGCACTCCGACTCTGGATTAGCAAAAGCATATAGTACAGCTCTATTCCTACATTTCTACATGATCCTATTCTACCTATCTTTCACATTCAAACTACAGCGTGGCAATTGTAATACTTAGCTGGGGGTCTTCTTGCCTGAAACACAAACTCCATGATTCGTGACTGTTCATCATGTAACATGGTTTCTAGTCCCCAAATCAAAAAAACAGATAAAAATTTAAAGTACTTTGTAGAACAAAATTTTCTGCCAGTTTTGTATTTTAGGTCTAACTATTTTTTAATACCTACGATAAATACTCTTAAAGTAGCTGAAGAACTCATGAAAAATCAGCTCAACTTTCTCCATGATCATAGAATGCTTTGGGTTGGAAGGGACCTTTAGAGATCATCTAGTCCAACCCCCCTGCAGTGAGCAGGGACAGCTTTAACCAGATCAGGTTGCTCAGAGCCCCGTCCAACCTGGCCTTGAATGGTTCCAGGGATGGGGCCTCCACTACCTCTCTGGGCAACCCATTCCAGTGTTTCACCACCCTCATTGTAAAAAATTATGTTCAACACATGCTCCTACACACAACTAACTTCTAGAAACAATGAGGAATACATCATTAACGATCAAGAATTAGAAAGAACAAATCAGCACCATGAACATAGGTGTATTTCTCTTTGTTATAAGAGAATGTTATAAATTCTCTAAAATTGTTTAAATTATCCATTAAAGTCCCAGTAAAACTACAAATGCTGTTTGGGTTAGTCAGTTGAGACTGTTCTGCTCAAAGAGAGAGAGAGAGAGATTTTTAAAGTTTCAGACCTCTGTACAATTATTCCCACATCACAAAACTAACCCATAATTTAAGGCTGTATCAGGATCTTTCCTAATGGAAATAGGCATTCATGCAAGAGGGAAAAAAAAAAAACAACAACCCACAGCTGTTTCAGTATTAATTTTATCACTTCACCTACATTTCTGTGTAAGAAGGCTTACAGCACTGCAGCTTTTATGTCCTTGCTGACTGGTACCCTTAGGGAACGCTGAGCTCCTGGTTGTCACATCACGTGCCAGTTGCCTCACCCATCGCATACACAGCACTCCCATCGTACCCCGTTCTCAAGGACCACATGGTCCCATAGTTGTCAGCAGCCTCCGTGCTGGTTCAGATGCTGCTCTGGAATATCTATAAACTTGTGCTCCTTGGGTTTGCGGGTCCTTTATTTACCTGTTCACGTGTAATACTGGTTTTTACTCAACTTGAAAACTACAACATCCTTTTAAGCAATGCTATCAGCTAACAAGATACTTAATGTCTTCTACATGTCTTTACATTTCTCCCTCTTGCAGCGTTTCAGGTTTATCTCCAATGACCATTTTGTTTCCCTTTCTACTATAGCATTTAACTCCCTAAATACCCACACTAACTCTATCCCCTACATTCACCTGATTTTGTGAAATTTTCCTGGAAACTGCACAGAGAAAATTCCTAATAGCAAGAAACTGAGGTAGGAAGTAGAAATCATGTATTTGTTAACTTGAAGCTCTTAGAAAGTGATAGTCATACACCAATAATATATTCTGCTTCTATATAGTTAATGTTGTGAACTTGCATTCTAATCTGACTGATCTAAACAATTTTTCAACTTCTTTCATATTACATAAGTCTCAGGCACATTAAAAAGGCTTCTTTCTAGTGCACAGTCTACAGAGATTCATTAAATCTGTAGGGCTTAAGTAGCTCATAAAAACAAGACAGCAAAACTAGATACCGAACATCTCAAATTATGAGCAACACGACAAGAAACAACATATGTCACCAGAACTACTGACTGCTAAATTATGACATTCCTCAGTTTTAACCACTTTTTTTTTTTGCATACTATTTGATAGACTTACATTGGCTAAAGCTTCCAAGCCTTATTAAAATAAATGTAGACCTGTAACGCACTTCTTTCTGAAGAGAAGACAGGGAATATGTTTAACTCAACCCTTTCTCATTCACATTGCAGTTCCAAAAGTTCATCTTAAATCCCAGCTCAATTTACTTCAGCCTTCTTCAATAAGTTTCTGACAGCTCTCTTCTTTGGTCTATACGCTGAAATTTCCAAGTCTTAGAGATACTTAACTTCTACTGAGATTTATTCTTTACAGGCACAAATATGCACAACAGATCCTTTTCGTCTGCTTGCTCTTCTAGACTACCATCTTTTGGTTTCTTCATTAAAATATCCTTAAAGCCACAGAGAATTTCTAATGTTGCATATGACCGCTTCAGAAATTGAAA
Organism: Gorsachius magnificus; assembly: GCA_034008185.1. Lineage (NCBI taxonomy): Eukaryota > Metazoa > Chordata > Aves > Pelecaniformes > Ardeidae > Gorsachius > Gorsachius magnificus. The sequence goes on from CM067081.1 coordinate 174,495,747, forward strand.
ATTCAGATCAGAAACACAATTCCCAATCTCCTTACCAAAGCGTTTGGCATCCACATCTTTCAGTTAAGCTCTATAGGTATCAAAATTTCTGAATACAACAAAACTGGTTCTGTTTGCCAAGGTTTGTCTTCTGGCATTCATACCCTCTTGGGACACCTATGCTAAGCATTCATTTATTTATCTATCTCCTAAGGGTATGCGAGGCATAGGCTTTGAGCATCTGCAGTGCTCACCTGTGGGCAGTATTTTTAATCCAAAAACCCAGACAGAAGAGGAAGAGCAACCTCTCTCTCATTTTAATTAACAACAAAAGAAATAGCAACCACTTACATATCCAGTGTCTTTAAAATGTAAAAAATAAACAATCCTAAGAACAAGACTGGAAAGCCAAGTATCTTCATTCTGAACTCCTTCTGGGAAAGGACTAATGTGAAGGAACAGATCACTGTGTAAGGAATATTCACCACTATCTTTTCCTTCCTTAAGGAAAGAAAAGCAGACAAAGGTATCTTTATGGAAGTGACACATGCACACTTATTTTCAGAAGAGGGCTCAGGGCTGCTGAAGCCAAACTCATCAAGGAGATCTGCAGACAGCCCAGAGATAGGAGCTAGGTGGTAGCACCAAGACAGAAGCATCTTTACGGCATTTGCACCACTGAGAATTACTATTCCAGCTTTTGGAACACCTGTTCTGAGATGCCCAACTCGTTGTCTATGGAGTTAAGGTTCCCGTCCTAAGTTCCTAAATTCCATACTAGGTGACAAGTGCCTAACAGCAAAGTTAATTATTATTTTTCATAGAATCATTTAGGCTGGAAAAGACCTTTAAGATCAAGTCCAACCCTTAAGCATCACAGCACTTAAGATTCTTTGAAGACACAGGGCTAAGTAACCTGAGCACAAGGTTAAACAAACAACAACCACCCCAGCTATCAATTGTCCAAACATTTTACTGGTTCATTGCTTACTCTGTTGTTAGGGACAAATCGAAAAAGCTACCTGTCTTCCTTAATGTTTTCTTTGATTATTATGAGGTATTAACTTGCAGTAATAGCATATTACTTAAATCTTTGAAACTGTTTTCTGAAGTGTGCTTGCTACCACTAGGAACAAAAGCCTAAGGACTTAACTTTGTTTGGGGGACACGTGGGGAATGCAAGTTTGTTGCACGGTTATTCCTTGGAATTTTATAGTATTCTCACACCTGAGATCTGCCCTTCCTCCCCCAAAGCTACACCAACAAAACTGTCAGAAAAAGTTTTCAGCACGTGTTGATGTGGAGAAGTGCTTGGAAATCTGTGTTTGGGAAAGAAACAGCGAGTAACAGGGGATAACTCTTCACAGGCTTCTTCATTTTTTTTTTGGTGCTTAACACTGGCATTACAATCATCAATGTGTAGGCTTTGTAGTCCCTTCTTTACATGCCATTTTATTGTGTTTTATTAAAAGAATGTCTTATTTGCATAAAAAATAATTTAGCAGCTCTAAAGCATTAGTTATTCTAGCCTTTTTTGTTCTAACTTAACTGATGGACAGCTACTACAGGGAATTTGAACAGAAAAATTACACGTGTTCACGCTATCCTTAAGGATACAAAATATCCAGTGTCCGCACACACATTTACATGCATGTATTTCCATACTCACACTCAAGTCTGTACTTCCATAAAAACTTTATCATCAAAGGCTCGGCTCTGAAGAACTGGAGAGACTGTTTGCATGCATAACACTTAAATGCTCAAAGTGTGGCTACCCAAGACAATGCTTCAAGGATGCTCCTGAAGCATCCTGGCTACATGACACTTACTTAGCATCTCCGAGTTCTCTCCCACAAACCAAGATTAACAGAGAATATGAGGGAAGGCACAGGCTCCTAAGAATAGAAGAGACATGCCCAGGGCCAGAAAAAACACAGTCATGCCAGGCTAAAAGCATTATTATTGGCAGACACGTGCAAGCTGTGCAACACCAATGTATCCTGCACACAGATCTATATAGTCATGTATGCACATTCAACTCTGCTAGAGTAGTAACCCTATTACTTAAATATGTGGGATTCACAGCAACATATAAACAGTCAGAGAAAGAGAAGAAGCATGAGCAAGAGTTTTCTGCCAAGATTTTATACAATTTCCAGAAATCTGTTTTGGTGCACCAGTAGGTACCCTGCTTCCAAGACCTTAAGAAAAAACGCTTACTGGCTAGTCTCTCTGGATCCCACGAAGTGATCATGTAAACAGCAGGGCACCGAAAGGTACTCAACCGAAACCTCTTAGTAACATTTTGTCACCGTGCAGTTTGTGTTTTATTTGTTCCTTGTGAGATTTCGAAATTCATTCAGGTTTGCACAACCGAAATATCATATATGACAATCTGTACCTGAATGCTAATTGGAGTACATATCAGCTACAAGTATAAAATAAAGGCAAAATTACATGGACACAAGACACATGCATTCTGGTCACAAAATAAGTATTATGGACATGTTTTTCATCTTTATTCAACAGTGTTCTGTGATAGTGAATGAATACAAAACTACTTAGTCCATGTTGTAGACCACTGTGCATAAAGAAGTTTCCAAGCAATGATTAGACAAAACAAAGCAAAGCATGCACTAAAGTTTGGAAGATTGATCAGATTAGAAAAAAAAATAATCAGATACAGTAGAATGGTCATACAACTAGTACTGATTAATTTTAATTCTTTCTTATTCAATACTCAACGCCATCTTCAGTATCACGCTTGAAGACACTTTACCCAAAGTCCAAGAGGCATAAAAAAATGAGCAAAACCTGTATCATACAAACCCAGAATCAAAACATACACATAAATTAGGAAAAAGAAAGTACCTTACTGCCTTCATTTCTCTACCCATTTAGACTTTCAGTATGACTCTCCACAAAGCCTTTTATCATGAAAATCACCCTCAAGTAACTCTTCCCGCTGAACAAAAGTCAGTACCATCTATTTGTTTTCACAGATAGATTAGAAAAATTCTTGAAAAGTGTTTGCCTAAAAGAACACTTTGAAAATCCCATTTAACTTTTTCCCCCTAAAATGGTGGGAATTACTGAATCTTTTTGATGCAGACATTGCATCCTCCTAGACCAACGGTAGCTACTTTGGCTTCCACTGTAGGCAACAGTGAAAGAGCTCCAGCCTTAGAGGATGATTCGTCATCCTAAAACGGCTGTCTAAAATGGGGACAATGAAGTATCCCTTTTTCTGTCTTTTAATGACAGAAAGTCACCCTTAACAGCTTAGACTAGACAGCTACCTTTAAGATGGTTAAGTCAGGTGACACTGAGGACATACCAAAATTTATAGTAATACTTCCATATGCATCTACTCAGTGGGTACTGAGATGAAGGGCTTGGTGCCAACTTTAAAGAACTAAAAGCCACTGTACTAGTCTAGCAAAGTGTGGTTTACCTATTAATCACATGTTACACAGTGCAGCTATGCTTATCTCTAACACCTCCAAGATTCCTGAGTGACTGGGTTTTCATATTTGAGCCCATTGTGTGACCAGTTTGACCCACTTACTCCACATAGCATCAGTTACATGATGTGTGGGTGGGAGGTGGAACCCTCCTTTGGAGCACCCAGACCAGCACCGGCAGTCAGGGTGCCAACAGGAGCCATGCTTCAGTACCAATCACTTCTGAAGCAGCTCAAATCCCTTCAGATGCTGCCATTATCTGAGCTGGAGCATAACGGGCCTTCCAACCTACGTATCCCTGACTCCAAAACCCTAAGGGTCAACCTTGAGTCTCCCCTGGTGCTTTCTGCCAGAGGCCTCAAGTAGGGTCATTCCCCCTGGATGCAGTGTAGAGCACATTTTTTACATCTTGCCCTGCCTAGAATGGCCCAAAGGTGACTGCATGAACTATCTCCTGTTTAATTTGTTCAAAGGCTTGTCATTGCTCAAAGCCCCATTTAAAAATCATTCTTCTTCCGGGTTACTTGATAGAGAGGGCTTAAGGCCAGGCTGTAATTTGGAATATGCATTCTCCAAAATCTCCACAACCCCCAGGAAAGCGTGTGTTCCCTTTTTTCTAGTTGGTGGGGACATAGCTGTTATTTTATTGATCACATCTGATTGATCACATTGATCTGATGACATCCATCTCACCATTTTATTCCTAAAAACTGGACCTCCTGTGCAGGTCCCTTGACCTTATTTTGTTTTATGGCAAAACCGGCTTTCAGAAGGATTCAACTATTTTCTTCCCTTTCTCAAAAACCTCTTCTGCTGTGTCACCCCACACGATGATGTCATCAATGTATTGCAGATGTTCCAAAGCCTCACCCTGTTCCAGTGCAGTCTGGATCAGTCCATGGCAAATGGTAGGGCTGTGTTTCCTGCCCTGGGGCAGTTGATTCCAGGTGTACTGAACAGCCTTCCAAGTGCAAGCAAACCATGGCCTACACTCTGCTGCCAAAGGGATTGAGGAAAAAGGCATAAGTGATATCAGTTGTGCCATACCACTCGGCTGCCTTTGACTCCAGTTCATGCTGAAGTTCTAGCATGTCTGGCACAGCAGCACTCAGTGGCAGCATGACTTCATTCAGTCCCCAATAGTCTACTGTCAGTCTCCACTCTCCATTAGACTTTCTCACTGGTCATATGGGACTGTTAAAGGATGAGCAAGTTTTGCTGATCACTCCTTGGATCTCCAGTCGATGAATCAGCTTATGGATGGGAATCAGGGAGTCGCAGTTGGTGTGATATTGCCGCCAGTGCACCTTTGTGGTAGCGATCGGCACCTGTTGTTCTTTGACCCTCAGCAGCCCCACAACAAAATGGTCCTCCAAGACACCAGGCAAGGTGGACAGCTGTTTAATTTCCTCTGTCTCCAAGGCAGCTATACCAAAAGTCCACTGGTACCCTTTTGGGTCCTTGAAATACCCTCTCCTGAGACAGCCTATGCCAAGGATGCACAGAGCCTCTGGGCCAGTCACAATGGGGGGCTTTTGCCACTCATTCCCAGTTAGGCTCACTTCAGCCTCCAATACAGGTAGCTGTTGGGATTCCCCTGTCACTCCAGAAATGCAGATGGGTTCTGCCCCTGTATAGCTTGATGGCATGAGGGTACGCTGTGTGCCAGTACCCACTAGAGCTTTATACTCCTGTGGGTCTGACATGCCAGGCCATTGAATCCAAACAGTCCAGTCAACCCAGTTGTCCCTTTCCTCCACCTGGCTGGACGCAGAGCCTCTCCAGTCCTGGTCATGGTATTCACTACTCACCTCTTGTGAATGCAAATCACAAGATCCTTTATTAAGATCAGAAGTAAGACCAGCCCTTCTGCTCTGTCTGGGGAACTGCCCACTGGAAACCAGAGCAGCAATTTTCCTGGAAGAACCCCCTTGTGTGATTGTTTTTCCTTGCAACTCACCTACCCATGCATCTAGCGTTGAGGCAAGTTTTCCATCCCACTTCATGTCCTTTCTATGGTCACACAGCTAAAAAACACAGGGTGGCACGTGGTGTGTACCCACTATATCCTCCCTCTTTAGCAGAGGCACGCTTACTCCTCATGGCTGAGATACTGGTCTGTACAGGTGAGGAGTCGGATCTATCCTCTTTGAGTTGCTGGACCAGTTTCTCCACAGCTGAGACGAAATAGAGACACTTACTTTGTATTGCCAGAGTTGGCCAGCCACTTCATCCATCATTTGTCCTCTCCATCTCCACAGGCCGTTACTGCCAATGAGTTTGCATGCAACGATGGTGCACTCTGTACAAACTTCCACCACATTGGCTGCATGCACTTGACTTCATCTGGATCTTTGGATAACTGCTCGTTGTTCAGGTCATCATAAATCACCCCCAACACAGCTAATTCCCTCAGGTACTAGATACCTCTTTCCATGGTGGTCCACTTGCCTGGGCGACATATAACATCTTCCTTGAAGGGATACCTTTCCTTCACACTTCTGAGGGCTTGTGCCCCTTTTCCAATCACTTTGTCAATGCCCCCTTCCCTAGAAAGGGATGCCAGCTGCTTGGCTTCCCTACACCCTAATTCCAGGTTATTGGCGCTGCTATCCCAGCATCGGAGCAGCCAGGTGACAATGTGCTCACCTGGATAACAGCTAAAATCCTTTTGCATACCTCACAGCTCTCTCAGGGATAGAGATCAGATGGTTACAGTCTTGCTTATGAGTTCTTCCTCTCCCTCCAAGGAAGAGGAGGAACCCTCCCGCCAAGTGCTTTCTCGAGGGAAAGAGGGGAATTCTTCATCTTCCTCCTCCTGTTCTCACGATGGACAAGCTTTAGAGTAGTCTGCCTCCTCACTGCCAGGGCAGTATGCTTTTTCCTCCTGCTCACTCTTACAAGAATTACTAAATGATCTGACTTTCACTTCCAAGATTTCTTCTTGTGTATGGGTGCAACTGATATGGGCACGGGTTGGTTCTCTGGTTCAGCTGCAGTGCCTGTCGCTGGCGTTGGGTAGCCACAGTGTTCTTAAATAGTTGTTTAATCCTAAGCAAGACCTGACACACATTCAAGAGAGACAGCAACAGGACCATGCTGGTTTGAACATCCCAAGGATATTCAAAATTCCCAAGAGCTACTGTAATTAGCCTGGAGAAGAAGGGGAAGATGGAGGAAGATGTCTCCCCCATAGGCTGGGTCTCTGAGGAGAAAAGAGTAAAAACTGTAATTACAATTTCCGATATATGGCTCCCAATGTACAGAGGTGAAGGCAGTGCTTAATACAAATATGAGACTGATCTGATGACCAATAATTTTATCATACCATAAGCCAGTGTTACACAGTACAGCGAAGCAATAATCTTAATCCACCCCCCAGAAGTGATAAACAGCAGAAATACTGACAAACAGCATATATGGCAAGTGAGGTGTTAAGTAACACAACTCTGAGAACAAATACAGCAACTCTGAGAGCAAGTAAATCAACATTGTGACCAGCGACTACCAAACCAATGAATGCTTATAACAAAGTTGTTTTAACACACTCTAGTCAGATCTGTCATTACCTCAACCCTTCGTGCCTCACACTGGGTGCCAGAAAGGGCTGTCGTGGTTTAACTCCACTCAGCAACTAAGGACCACACAGCTTCTTGTTTATGGTCACCCTCCTCCCCTGCCATGGGATGGGGGAAGATAATTGGGGAAAAAAAAAAAGTAAGACCTGCGATTTGAGATAAAGACAGCCTAATAGGACAGCAGAGGAAGAGAAAATTATAATAATGAAAGAATATACAAAATAAGTGATGCACAATGCAATGGCTCACCACCTACTGACCAATGCCCAGCCTGTCCCAAAGCAGCAAACACCACCACCACCACCCCCGGCCAACTACCCCCAGTTTATATACTGAGCATGACATTATGTGTTATGGAATAGCCCTTCGGCCAGTTGGGGTCAGCTGTCCTGGCTGTGTCCCCTCCCAGCTTCTTGTGCACCTGGCAGAGCAGGGGAAACCGAAAAGTCCTTGCCTAGTGTAAGCACTGCTCAGCAACAACTAAACCATCAGGGTGTTATCAGCATTCTTATCCTAAATCCAAAACACAGCACTATGCCAGCTGCTAGGAAAAATGTTAACTCTATCCCAACCAAAACCAGGACACATGGGATGCATCTGACCAGTACCCAGGACATCCTGGATGGGGAACACAGGCCTATAACACAGGCTCAGGCTCCATCAGGCAATTTTCTCTATAGTCCTATCAGTCATGTGCTCAAAGTGCCTCTATCTCATAGTTTCTCTAACATGGGAATTAAAACTTGCCTTTGGGTCAAGTGTGGATAAAGCCTGATTTTAGCAGGATGCATGCCCAGCACATGCTGAAAACAAGGCACTTCCAAATGTGCTTCAAGCTGGGCACTGCTGATAGCCAATCATTTACAAATCCTGACCTGCATAAACAGTAATAGTAATTTAGCTATTCAGTTTTGCTATTCCCAAGAAAAAACTTGGGGGGATTTTCTTTCAAGTATTACCTCCCATATATGCTTAATATGGACAAGATTGTTAAGCATTTATGATCTTCACACTGTTACATTCTCATCATATTAAACTTTCCAGCATCTATTGTAGTAAGTATCAAGCTGTTTGTCAGAGTAGCATCTGTCTTGGATAATTCTTTCTCTGGCAAGAAAAGCTCTTCAACAACAAAATAATCGTAGTAGCACATTGACCACATCTTGAGTTTGGGCATATGTCCCAAGTAGCTCTATTTCAAATGCAATGAAGCACAACCTAAAATTGAATGGAATAACATGTCACCATCTTCTACCATGGCAGGGAACTCCCGCACAGTTTTTTCTTCTATTCTTTGTGGGAAAGTAACCTTTGAACTCCTTACATGTAATGTGATTATTGCTATTGTAAGCATAATTGATTTTTTTCTTCCAAAAATATAGTCTACTGAAAACTGAAAGAGTAGCGGAAAGCTTCAATGTAAAAATTGGAGATGATATTTTGTGTCAGGTTTCCATACTGCACCAAGTTTCTCTTCCAGCTTGAACCTGCCCCCCCCACCCCGTTGCCTATGTGTATGAACGTTGCAATGAAATCCACTCAGAAAGTCAAAATATGAAAAAAGCAGGGAAAAACACCCAACTATCTTGACATTCTTAAAGTATGAATTACTTGTACTTTTAGTACACCTAGTTTTTGTTCAGTTGTCAACAGAAAGTATTAGGACATTCTGCTCCACAATAAGGATAGTAATCTTAAATCCCAATTACTTGCATAATTAGAATTTCAGAGTTTTAATGAACTCTAGTTTGTACAATGCTATTCATCACAAGTAGGAAAAAATTTAGAGGGTTACATTCTTTTTTTACAACATGCAGAATTAAAAATGACTTCTCATTTTGACAAAGATTGCTATGTCCAAAGTGTTCAATGTCACCAAGTGATTTGAGTAATGACTGGTTTTCTGCTGTCAAACAGAAACTAAAGCTACTTAATCAACAGAAATTTATTTCTAAATGCTTTATTCTACTAGTATTCAGTATTAAGGGGTCTGAAGAAATTCGGCATTCTCTGAAGTGTTTATATCATGTGACCAAAGTGTTTATATCGTGTGACCAATTATAATGTTTTCCACATGGGACTCTGCTTTCTTTTGCAGCTATTTGATGTGACAGCCATCTCAACTTAGACACTTACAGTTATTTTAAACACCGCTATAATACAGCGGAGGTAAAACCAACTTTGATTTCCAACTGAAAGTTTCTAAACAAATCTCAGAAGATGTAAACCACACAAAAGTCTTGAGACAAAATCTTGCTGCAGTAATGGCCAGGTGACTAAGGTTTCAGAACACGACATATTTGCTGATAAACCATAAGGAAAAGTGCCAGGGTTCAATAGCATTGCTTAGAATAAAGCAGTGAGTGCCTCTGCAACTAACAGGAATTTAAAAGAGTTATTGGAAAAACAAAACAGCAAAAAATTATGCCCTTTTCATCAGCTATTTGAAATATTTCATAAAATTCTCTTAATCTCTCTGGCATAGCTTCACAAGCAGACACATCACTTATGTGTTGTCTGAAGGAATTCTCAGCTCAGATATGCTACATTTCTCTTATAAAAATAATCTGGTATGGTGAAAGGTCTCCCAAGATCTCCTCCCAGCAAAAGTCAGTCTACACACAGTAGCCATTTGATAGCAGTATCTCATGCTGTTATTTCAGTGGTTTTTTTTTTTTAATAAGAGTACAATTTCACTTGTACAGATTACTTTAACTTCAGAGGGATTTCCAGATGCTCAGAGACTCATAGGCACAGCGCCCTGCATAGGATGAGCGCCCTACCCTGGGGACTTCAGTGCCTACCTACCAAGCACCACCACGCTTTCCGGAAGAACAAAGTGGGAACACTTGGAAATCCAGACTTAAATCACTGAAGAACAGTTGATTAACCCACTGAATCGGTGATAAACATAGGGTCAACAGGGTGATACCTAATCACCTTGTCCATTTTATTAATGATTATTATTTTTTTATTATCTACATGGCACCTCTTTAGCCTTTCCAGTATGTTAAGTGCTATTTGCCTTCCAACCAGAGCTTTTTACAGATACCTGGGTTTAATTGTATGTCCCATCCTTCCCCCCCTCACAGTTTTTAAAAAAAATATGGGAGAGAAGGGAACCTGTGAGGGAAGAAAAGTGTGGGAAATACGTCCAGTCAATTCAAATCCTAACATAGCCATAGGTAAAACAAATCCAAGAATCATATTTGGGTGTTCAAAAAAAAAAAAAAAAGCAAGTGTTGTTTAAGGTCTCTGCAAGAGTGACATTGTACCCTGGTACCCATGGTGAGGATTTTGACAAAAGTGGGGGGGAAAAAAAAAATCATCATTATTCACATATTTCAGCTGACATACCTGATGTTATACTAAGAACTCTGCTATAGCAGAATATTAAAAAGAAATAGATTACTGAAACTAATGGAACAAAAGAGTTCAAAATGTTTTGCTACTATGGACACATTTAGAAGCGTTGATAAATTCAGTTTCATTAGAAAGGTGATAGGTAGCTGCAGTTTTGCATTTCAGCTTCTGAACCTTGAAATCTCTTCCTCCCACAGAAAGGATGCTGCTTCAAAGCCTTCGTATCTGGAAATGAAAGCACCAGAGTAATTGCTACAGGATGAGCCGCCGAACTGCTCCGAACAGGCCAGCGTGCCCAGCACCTTGGGCTGTGTTTGATGAGAGGCCTCCAGCTGAACAGATTGGGCCATGCGTGTCCCCGTCCTCACATGCATAGGAGCCATCTGGAAACAAACAGCTCAATCATGAAAGAGTAAAGATAACACGGAAAATTTCAGCTCCCTGATCAAAAACGTAGGAGACACTCACTTATCTCCTTGCTACTCCTGTTTTAAGCCCCACCAAAGATGCAGGCTTTCCTTTATCTCCTTCTGTAAGTATCCTTTTTAACTGCATTAAGAGCATCAGCACTGGAAAACAGAGTCAGCTGTGAGAGGCAAGGGATACAGTACATCGTTCGCCTGCCATTGATGCCCTAGTCAGAGGCATCGCAGACCCGGCAGACACGCAGCAAGTTTTGCTGAAGACTGCTGTCAGGTCAGCGAGACCTTCCAAGTGGTTGCTTATGTAGAACCAAATTTCAGGCCACAGCATCCTCTCTCTCTCTCAGAATAATATTCAAGAGAAACAGCAGTTGGAGGAGGGAGACAAGAAGCTAAACCAATTCTGTACATCATCTGGGATCACATTTTGACCACCTCCCAGAAGAGGTGACCATCGATGAGCCACCCTAACAAGGTGCTATTTTAGCTTGGCCAACTTCACAGCAGCTCCAAGCCAGCCTGGGCCCTGGCTCTACCGACAAGAGCTACCAAGAGCTGACCCCAGCTGCTCTGAAGTTCACAAGTCCACCTCTAATGAGCCTCATTAATTTACTTTCAAGGTAGCCTGACTCCAGATTGCATGGTATTTTCCAAATGTTTTCCACGGAGCCAGAGGGAAGAGATGCACGCCTCCTTCCAGCCTTGCCGTGATCCCAGGGGATCCCTCAGCTCAGGGGAGGCTCAGCACCTCTCCTGGCTGGGGGGGGAAGACCCAGTGCCTGCTCCCATGAGGGCCTGGGAGGGAGAAATCAGAAGGGAAAATACTGCAGAGCAGAATATTCTGATGGAAGATTGAACTGGGATTCTATTATTAAAGCCAGTCCTCAAATGAAGCATTATAACTGCTAAAAGCTTTCTTTTTTTAAATACCTTTTTAACATGAAGTGATATAGAAACAGAGATCACTGCCCTCATTAAAAGGGGCTTTTATTTCCTTATTCATTCCCTTCGTTTTCTAACATAAATTTTCCTCTGCTGCTGACAACTTCTGCATTATTTATACAACGGCCAAAGTATAATTGGCCTCTTTCACATGGGTGAATATCAACATATGGGGGGGAAAGTAGGGCAGGGAGAGAATGCAGATAAGTGACAATTTCCATATTCATAAAGAAAACAGTTGCACTCTGACAGCGCGACAGATTTTAGATGTACTGTTCTGCATTTATATATGTCGATGTATAGGTTATAAAGGTTCATTTAGCTATAAAAACATCATGTTTAGCTGCTAACTCAAAGAAGGATAGAAAAGAATGAGAAATTCTCATGACAGAAGATGTCAACAAGACAACCATTTTGTTGTGATATAATTTTTCAGAGTACTGGATTTTTCTTTCTAGACCATTCTAATTTAGCTTTACTTTAGACCTAACATGAAGATACATTTCCTACTATGCACAGTAATCCAATAGCCAATTCCCAATTTTTAGAGGAAGAAATTGCGTAAGCTTAAAAGATACATCTTATTTTATTCTCCACATTACCAGCTTCTGTTTTATCTTAATATAGTAGAATTTTTTCCACAGCACTTCCTTGAAAAAAAGAATTTTTACACCCTGAAGCTTTAACATCACAGTGTATTCCCACATAAAAAGATGTGATGCCATGAATTTAAGGGGGTCACACATTACCAGGATCATCCAAGCAGATTTCTTTGTCCAAATTACACAAAGCTATTTAAACATATTCTGCACTACAGCTCAGAAAACACAATTTCAGCCCAGTCACAAACTGTACTAAAACTAGAGCGTTAAATTACATTAAGGTGGAAGGGAGGGACAGGTATGCGCAGGGAGGCAAGCAAGGAAGCACCACGCCAGCCCCCAAAAGCACTGTGCCCCTTCAGGTGCAAAACTTACTGCAGTTCAGAGGGGGAAAACCACACACTCCAGCAGCACCTGAGATGCTGCTCTTCTCTCCTCCGAGCGCTTTGCTGACTAGAGGAGAGGCGACACGACGAGCCTTACCATGCTTTGCCAAGCGCGGTTATTTCCATCACTACCATTTCTGCAGACCTCCACGCTCCAGGCAAGACCCAAAGCCTGGCAAAGCCGATAGCACCATCCATACCAGTATTAGCATTCAGGTCTCAGAAAACGTTGTATCTCTTCACTGCTGTGATTCACAGGAATGTAAGGTGTCCCGTTGCATGCAAGCCCACTTTCATCAGCATGGACGGGACAAGACCAACTTCAACAACCTGCTCATAACCATGAATAAAATATTGTCACCCCCAGCATAATGGACCTTTATTTACAGTTTTACTGACAAGATATCCATCTTTCTGTGGAGCCAATAGTAAAGTTTTCATTAGTATTAAGAACTCTGCTTCAAGATATAAAGTTTACTCTTTCCTGACAGCACTGCACAGATTCTGCAGACAGACAAATTTGCTATTCTCAACAGGTACACATTTATCTCCAAATATTCTTTTTAAACCTAGTCTCTTGCACAAAGTTACCGCACTACTGAGGCTGACACATACTCATGAATCAAATACAGTAACACTAACTGCAGTAAAATAAATAATTTCAGCTGGATTTTAATTGGGTACTTCCAAATACACTACCACCCCCCTTTGGACCAATTACTTTTTTTATTTGCAACTGTAAAAGACAATTTTAAGCAGTCACCACACACTAGTTTTAGACATTGATCTAATTCTCCTCCTCATAGAAAAGATGGCATTGTGATTAGCACTATAAAATTTGGGTTCAGAAAACCTGGGTTCAGTTTTCAGCCTTTCCACAGGCTCCCCAATATGGCCTTAAGACACATCACTTTGGATTCAAGTGTCCCATGTCAGGTGTCTAAAAACTAGCTGATTAAGTCTCATCTAGTGATCCGAGGCTTTTTACAATCACTGGAAAGGAACCGACACCTCCAGAGAGCAGTCCATCTCACACCAAGACAGATGCTTAAGGTAGGTCAAATGAATCACCTTCTGAGGGTATTTAAAGTTAAATGAGATGAATACTATCCTTAATCTCCCTCTGCCATTGATCCCCATCTGTCATATGGGATTTATGTTTCACCACATCAATAGGACACTGCTTTGATTGGCTCCTATGTAATATAAACGACCATCTGATGTGTACAGACTTGTACACTTCACAAAAAGTTAATCCTAAAAATCTTTACCTGAAATCTTCAGGCCTACCTCCAAGACAGGCTACCTGGGCAGTTATGGTTTTGGCTTTTGATTTTTTTCACCCATTTACACTGTCACATATCAGTGCAGGACTAGATGTTCTCCTGTATCAACTTCTCATTAAAAGGGGGAGCAAAACTCTCCAAGAATTACATCAACCTCTAGACAGATTAACTGGCTCCTGTATTAGGGAAGCTGATATAGCAGAACTTTGATAATTCCTCTACCATAGAAACCTTTAGAAATTGCTTTCTGGCATGAAGTAGCTAGTCTCTTAAGTATTACTGGAGCTGGAACTAGCTTATCTCATTTATGCCATGTAAATTCCCTCCTAGCCACATAAGGCTAAAATCCAGACCCTTTGCACCATCCCACCTGTAAATAATTCAAGTTCCAGTTGTGAGCATGGCATTATGCATAAAATAGCTTTCTTCAGGAGCAAGCCAAGCAGTTTACCCAGCTTTCAACTGCAAAGTAGCAAATCAGATTACTGGGAAACAGAAAACTTCTTTCTGTTTACAACGGATAAATTCATAAGTTATAGCAGGATGAAGGTAAAGAGGTTGTAAAGAGTAACTCAGCACAGTTTCTAATTAGAGCTCTAAACTGAGTGCCCAAGTCCCCTAGCATGAACACCACCACAGCCTTAATGACCAGCAAAATATACTTCTATCTAGCAGAGTGCCTAACAGACAAGCGTTCACATTTTCAAGTATGAAGTTTCCATGATACAATTAAAATCCCTTTGAAGGAAAAGGTTGATATGGTTACGGCAATGAATTGTTTATTGATCTCTGGGGGCCTTAAATAATGGCACTTTTTCAACATTTGGGCTAATTATTATTTGTTTTGCACAACAGTCCACATCCCCAGTCAAAGATCTGGCTCCTATTATGTTAGGCACAGTATAAACACATTATAAGACATGTCAGGCCCTGTTCTAAAGAGACTGCAGAGCAAACACTGCTTCTCACAAACATGGAACAGCTTTTGATAAAACAGCTGTCACCAGTTACAACCCATATTTGGAATTCACCACGTTAACAGAGGATGTGGAGAGGTGAGCCATCGCCCCCAGATCTTTTTCTTTATTCCATACCAAAAAAGAAAAACCCAAACTTGCCCACCACACACTTTGTGTTTGAAAAAAAAAAATTACTGCTTTTGATTTTTCCCATGTGCCCAGGCAAGCAAGCAGCCTACAAAACCAACACAGGCTTAAAAGCCTAACTAGCTATTCTAAGTGATGGTGACAATAAACAACTTTTTATCTTGCCTTCCAACTCCTCTGTAAGTGCTTTGAAGGAAAAAAAAAAACCCCACAAACCTAAATTTCTGGGATCTAATTCAGCTCATCCCAAAAAAGGAAAAGTGATTTACTGAGAAATACATTAACGAGAACTCTGGTCTAAGCCAGCCAGAATTGGATGTACAGTATTAGGCTAAGTGCAATGGAAAAAGGCAATGTGGCCTGAAGCAGTTGCTTTGTAACAGGAAACAAAATTTCAGCATCTGTCCATTGCAGAGTAGCTCTGTGCACCTTAGCTAGGAAAAAGCCCATGTATTTACTACTGTTGCAACTGCTAGCTATCATACTCGCTTTGACTGCATCCACATTTGCAAAGATACTGGTCCCTGCGCTGAATATGCTTATTGCACATTAAGTCTTCGAGACTAACGACCTACCTCACAGTGGTTCCATCTCTGCTACGCGGGGATTATGTAGGACATCATCTTTATCTCAGCACCAACGTGTACGGAATTTTTGACCGTCACTGAACAACCACACAGCCCCATCACTTACACACTTCACTATTAATCCTTTAGTTCTTCCGAGTCCTACTAAAGTTTCACATCCATACAGAAAACCCGTACACTGAATAAGTAATGGGGCAATAGCTTTAAAATAAAACAAAACTTGAGTAATCACAATCTATAGGCTTGCTGATAGTCTTTAGCGATAAGGAAGTTTCAATACATTCCCCCACTTTTTTTATAAGCACTACAGCATGAAATAAACACTAAGCACAGTTCTACATTATTTACAATATAGCTCTCAAACTCTGTACTTAGAGTCTATTCACCACAATTATCTCTAAGCCTGATTGAAGCAGCTACCTCTAAGTATCTTACCAGCACTACGGCTGTAAGTAGGACAGGCTGAACTAGTATTTTTCACAGTTTAAGGATAAATGCTTACATTTCCTCATCAGCATAACTCCTAAGCTATTCAAAGTCATCAATACATATATCCCAAAAGGACCCACGAAATAGCCAACATTTGGCCTAATAGAAGAAAAAAAAACAAACCCTTGAATAATTTGTTAACGATAACAATCTGAACATATCTTCAACTAGGCTCGGTACTCACTACATCCACCTATGGCCTTCTGTCCAACCTCGTGTTCATCCTTTCAAATTCACACATTCACCCACTTAAAACATCTAATGCCAACAGTGCAAACTATGCTAAGAGGTTGGGATTTTACTTCCCCAGAAGAGATTACTTTTCTTCATCACAAAAAAGGTCACGGAACTGAGTGGGAGGAGGTGGTAACACCACAGACTAAGGGATGCCAGGTGATAATCCCTTCCAGCAAATAATTTAGCTTTATTCTGTGAAATCAGTTAACACCATTGAACTCCTAAGTTATTTTAAGATAAAGTAGTTGAAGAGCAGAGCCATTCTAAGAGCCAAATTTCAACCCAAAGCAAATTAAATGCTCCCAGTTTCATGTTAATACTAAAAGGAAATTCAAAAAGCTATAACCAGAGTAATGTCAACAAATCCCATTAAAATTGTGCCAATTATTTTTCCTATCACTTATATGCAATATATACGTCTTGCAATCCTGCTGATGGGTATAGATATCCATGAGCTATCTGGAAAGGCATAAAAAGGTTCTGGCTTTAGGGATACATTCGAATCCTTCAGTCACAGTCTAGACAGCCTCTACTATGCCTGCAGAAGTCTGGTTCATCACCTTTAGTGGACATTTGGCTGGTTGTTGCTTCGGAAGCAAATTGACGCTACATGGACAAACACTGCTCAGTACAAAAGTCTGAGCTGATACAGAGATAAAATATTTATTACTATTATTCTTCTAAAACACTGGTTTTCATAGCCAATTTTGCGCCTTGCTCACCTATAACAACACAGAACTTCCATCAATATTTATAAAGAATAATTTATTCTAGAGTAAACAGCTCACAATTATTAGCCAGTATACGATTTGTAAAGCCAATATTTGCATATCAAAAAAGTAGGTCTAAGTCATTATTAAAAGTGGACACAGATTTTGAAAATTACAAAAGCAAGGATGAACTATAGCACCTGACTTCAGGTACAATCACCTGGGACAAAACCACCTTAAGTTTTCACTTTTAGCATTTTCTCAGCAAGCTAAAGGAGCACTAAATATAATGCACATTAATACAGAAAACAACCTTTCGATCCTATTACATAGGATTTACAAAAATAAAACAAATAGACAAGATAAGAGCAGTGCAGGCCTTACGCAGCTACAGCACATTGTGGAGAAGCAACTGACCTCTGTCAAGGTCACACGGCTGCTCCCTGGTGTTCTCTGCTCTAAGTAGCAGCCAAATAAGTGAAGAAAGCTTGAAGTAAGAAAGGTGAATCTAAAGAGCAAGTGCAAGATAAGTCCTTGTTAATACACAAAAAACAACTATGATTAAATGAAAACTATGGAAAATATGAAAAGCCATCTACTGGGAGACTTTTCCTGAAGGAATATTATTATGTCCCAGATATAGTTATCAAATGCAACAGTTTAACAAATACATCTTTAATTAAACACTTGGGCTGTTAGAAAAAGAGGTAAACTTTAATTTTAGGATGCAGAAAGCTTGCAATTCAACCATCAGTACACTCAGTCAAAAATGTGTTTGTCTCCCACCCTTGCCTGGACTATGCCAGGACATCTCTCTGGCAATTCACCAGAAGGACACCCTCAAAGATAACCCTTACCTGCCACTTCAGTAGAGCTGTATCCCTCATAAGAGACACCTGTTGTGTTACCAATCCCACCAACCAGCCACGGCTTGACACATGGAAAGAGGACATGGAAGGAGGGGTGGTTGTTCAGCCTGGAGAATAGGAGGCTGAGGGGAGACCTTACCACCCCACCTGACAGGAGGCTGTAGCGAGGCGGGCGTCGGTCTCTTCTCCCAGGTAACGGGCTATAGGACAAGAAGAAATGGCATCAAGTTGTGCCAGGGCAGGTTTAGGTTGGACATCAGGACAAATTTCTTCACTGAAAGGGTTGTCAAGCATTGGAATGGGCTGCCCAGGGAAGTGGTCAAGTCCCTGTCCCAGGAGGTACTTCAAAGCTGGGCAGACGAGGTGCTTAGGGCCATGGTTTAGTGGTGGGATGGTAGAGTTAAGTTAACGGTTGGACTTGATGATCTTAAAGGTCTTTTCCAACCTAAACAATTCTGTGATTCTATGACTTGGAAAATTCTCGCCAAGACTAGTTTATCCTGGTGCAAAGCAGATGTACGACAGCATTCCCTGGCTCAGATGCCAGACACCATGATTGCCACTCACAAGGCCAGCTTCCAGAACAGGTTTGGCAGAACACAGTCCTCCAGGTAGCATCTGACTAAGGGGTATCTGCAAACTGATTAAGGCCTATTTACACAAGCCCAGGCCAGACTGATAGGACACGTAATAGTGGTCCTCCCACATTTTAAAGAGCAACAGTCATTCTCTATTTAAACAGAATTCCTATTCATAAGCACAATTTATGGTTTTAAGACACATCAGAGGAGCAAAAGAAATGGAAGGAAAGGTTATCAATTTCAATAGGCTTGAAATCAGGTCTCAAAGATTAACACCAGTTAGATAAATAAGCAAAAATTGCTTGTCAGTAAGGTGGGACGAAAATAGGATTATAACATACAACGGCAGCTTAAGAGAAGCTCAGACAGAACCTCTTCACACTACAAGGATAACATGTCACAACACCTTTTACAAAAAAACATAATATAATCCAAGAGACTCACCGAGAGTTAATGGCAGGAAGTTCAATGGGTTGGTGATTTTAAGGCCAGGAAGACAGACGATTATCTACTGCGTTCTCCTGGATTAACACAAATCAGAAATCCAGCAATTTCTACATCAGCTCTAGAACTTGTACCTGGTCTAGTGAAAAGGAAAGGTCATACTGATCTAGAGACTTCAAGTAGAAAGGTGTCATCTCCTCAGTAAGCTAGCCTATACACTTGCTACTCCGATAGAGAAAAAATTGATACCTTACTCCTAGTCTGAGCTCTTGGAACTTGCATGCCCGACCAGGCTGCTATGTGAGCATTTATGTACTAGAGCACAATTTAACACCAGTATTTTCACAGTGTGGGAATCAAGGAAGCTCTCGGCATATACAGCTTTCCAAAGAGAATGGTAAGCTCCTAGGTCCACTCTCTAAACCACTTCTGAAGTTGGGCACCTTTCCTACTCTCAACACTTCAGTGTTTCAGCTGCATATGGCTTCTCTGCTCTTTAAAACAATGACAGATGATGTTCCCCAGATGTAATCCCCAAGTCTTTTCTCCCTAAAGAGTGGCTCTGAGAAATCGCGGGTTTTTTTTACTGGAAGTAGGCATTACAGTTAACTTTGTTAAAACACCTATTCAGATGTAGTAGGATGAGAAACCGAATGAAATCAGTCTGTAATAGGACTTTTTCCAACTTTATTTATTAAAATTGGCACCAAAAAAAAAAATCAGAAGTATCCTCATGAATATGGATTTTGTATTTTATTCCAGATCATTGTTAAAGGTAATGAATAGAGTTGGAATAATGGAGATAGCAATTCCCCATACACTATCTCTTCTGCAATCTATTAAGCAAAAAAATTTTAATCTGTTCACATGGACAATGGTACCCTTCTACAGTATATTTCTTACAACCAGAACACCCAAGCTAAATCAAATGCCTTACTGAAGTCAAAACACAAAGCTTACAATTTCAACAAGGAATAGAAACAGTCCTTTTTAAATAAAAAAACCTTTCAAAACTACTTTCATTGTGATGTACTACACCATCAATCTTTAACCCTCAACTATTCACCAACAGATTGTGTTTGCTATCAAAACAACACCATGCCACTAAGTTTTACTAAAGTTACCACATTAAGCCTTCAAAAAAAACCCACAAATTGTAACCACCACATACTCTAAGAATTCCTCCCAACTCTAAGATTTTATTATAGAAATCAAACAGAAATAGATTATAATAAAGAAATACTCTCCATAGCTTTGGAAAGAAGTAAAAATAATTATAATTGAGTAAAACTACATGTCACAAGTGGGCATTGTGGTCCAAATAAGAAGAGTTGGTTCTAATGGCCACCTGGCAGTGATGTACGTGCACACATTTCCTAGAAAAAGTACAACTGTTAGAGACAGGGTCCTGAACCAGATAAACAATTTTTCAAGGAATCTTTATTTCTACAGCACCTTCCACAAAAGCACTCCGATTATTTTCAGCTGCCATATCTACCTGGTTATTCAAACACATGGAGATGAGGGAGTTTGTGGGCAATCGCAGGTCCCGGAGTCAAGCTGGGTAGCGGTCACCAGCCTTCCCATATTGCAACTGCTCCACTGATTTTCAACCACACATAGGAAAACACCATCCATAAGCTAAAGGTACAAAACAGAAATTGTGAATAGGTTTATAATCAACCTCATTCAATCACCACTGAGCAGCTTTAAGGCACGTATTCTCATGTATTTGAGAGACTGTACTACCTAGTCCCTACAGCTGTGGCTACGTTATTAAAACTACTACAGGGCATTTGGGTACTACCATAAATCCTGAATAATGCCTAGGAAACTTGTAGGCAGCATCTTTAAAGTATCCAAATTGGTTTTAGCTACTTCTGAATAAAATTTTTTATTTTCCCGAAATATATTAATATCATTAATTGATGAAAACACAACTAGTTTGTTTGGTTAATTTCTGGTGATACTTTCCTAAATTTCTGTGGTCATCCATTTAAAAGAACCATATAAATATTAGTAGCTTATCAGATAACTACACCGCACAGGAGACATTCTAGATTTACTTTGTGTTCTGACACATTTCTCCCAGGATCTTTAGGGGCAGCCAGAAAAAAAGAGAAGTGGCATCCCGAGCTGGCAAACCTCTGAGAATTTTAAAGATGGCAGCATCGCTGCCTCTAGGATAGAGAAGTGTTCAGTGCCTGCTGTTCTGGGGAAATACCTCCAGACCAGTAGTGGTAAGAAAACAGGTTAAGAAAAATAATCAACTCCCTCATAAGCATTTAGAGTAAAGGGAAGACCCATGAAGTGCTACTCATTAAGTCACTGGGGAAAAAGCAAGGGAAAACAAAAGCCAGACTACTGTAAAACATTCTGATTAGACATTTGTCAAAAGTGATACTTAAGGAGACGTTTTTATCACACCTCTCATCTAGCTCTTGATCATTACATGCCGCAGGAAAAAAATATTTCTTTTCATTTAAACCGGACAACTTTTTCCACACCAAATCACTTGGCTGGCCTACACAGTCCCTAAAAGAGATTGCCCGTAGCCTGCTCTTATCCTCTCACCAGAAGAAATCATGAAGAACCCTTGTCAGTCGCCTTCCTCTTAACACATTCTGCTTCGGTATCCGGTATTTCCATAGAAGTATATATATATCTAACAGTATAACCAGCACTTCCTAATCCCCCCTCTTACTGGGGTGTATTAGGAAGGAGTAAAGCCTACCCTAGCGAAGACGACATTTGTACATAACGATCCTGAAAATATTTGTTAACATAATGCTTTGTTTATTCAGTCTGGCAAATGCTTTTATTTTAACCCCAAGTATCTTTAGTAAATGTCAGCGGTAAACACAAATTCATGGCTGGCTAACAAGCCTCCCTTACCTGTATTTCTAATTAAGCTTCTTCCTAGATACCAAGTAATGTTTAAAACAAACATTTTATAGAGAATCAAAGTAAATCCAATGATGAAGTATTTCTCTTTGTGAAACTGCACATTTATATGGGCATCACCAGCAGAGGGAAGGAGATCGTGGTATCCATGCGTAATAACTCCTCCACGCTTTTCTTCTGGATACGCAGAAATATTTTCTTGTCCTTTTGATTTGTATTGCGAACTTTGATGCCTCTTCCCCAGCAGGTAACAGGAGGTTCTGTGCACTCTTTATTTGGAACGCAGTTCCCAGTAAGAATTTATCTGTGCGTTTAAATGTGTACACAAATATAAACCCACACACATTCACACATAAGTATTTTTAAAAGTCACAATCAGACTGCTGAATGGACAAGAAAAGGCTGCGATATGCTAAATAAGAGCTTAATTTTCATGTGAGGAAACATCAATTAACTGAGTTCTGTATGGCTGAGTGGCTTAAAAACTTCTGCCAAGACCCTAAGCTGCTCCTTCTTTTTACTTATTACAGCCAACCCTGCCAAAAGACCATAAAAATTGATTTTTATGTTTCCAGTCTCTCTCTATGCTAGCTGGAAGAGTATAGATTTCCCCCCCACACACCCCCAGGTTTCTGACAAACAGAACCTTCCCTTATCTCACACCTCCTCAACTACCACGCTAACCGGCACTGAACATCATATGGGCTCTTATATCTGATTTAAGTAGTGATTAAGGTAAGAGAACATTTCAGATTGTTAAATCAAATGCTGCTTTTTATCTATGGTTTTAAAGTGCTTCTCGCCCATCAATGTTACAGAGAAGGCTATACCCCACTCGCGCTGCTGTGGCACACGCAGCAAATGATTTTTTTTTTGCATTTGTTACGGGGAAGCATTAGAACTGCACTGTTAGTCTGGGAGCTACCGCTTTAAATTCCAGTATCAATCCTTAAAATGGATTTAGCATCTTTTGCATCAAACATTAATAAGGCTCACTTAGGCACTCTTAATGTGAAAGAAAATTGGGCTTGTATGAAATGGCTACACTGGAACATTTCATGCTTTTGCAAGTGCAGGAGTATGATTATTTCCTACAGTATGTCATTATCTTCTGCCCTGTGGTTCTTTTTTAAATTATCTCTTCTCACTCAAGCTGCCTACACTATGTTTTTAAGCTATATAGTTTTCAATTTATGAATTGCATGCATGCAAATTTTGAGCAACTATACCACAAGCCAAGTAATAGACCACATTAAAGTATATTCCCCTCAGACACTACTAATAGAACTACAATGCCAAAAAGCTTGCAAGGAAAAAGATGTATATTTGACTCTCAAGACATAAAATCAGGTCATTTGCTTCCAAGAGAGACAAAAAAAAAAAATACTGTTCCAGACACACGTGGAATCTCCTTACACTCTTCCTCAGCAGGTTTATTTAAGCATGGCAGGAGATGTCATTTCATATACTCACAAAGCAAATTAGTTTGCTGCCTACTTGTCCTTGTACCCAAGAACTCCCCCTCCCCTTTGCAGGGTCACTCCTAGAACAAGTGCTCATGTGTAACTCTAGACGTCAACCCACCAGGGAAAGGAGCCTCCCCTCGGGTCTACAACTCGCATCCTCCGTTTCTTAGGATGAAGCAACTCTCTCGGACAATAAAACAGTTTAAATGGCACGTAACATATGAACACGCAACACGGATGGCACACTGCATAGCCGCTCAGAGGCTCAGCATCACCGCTGCTGATCAGTACTCTAGCTGTGGTCTACAACACGTACGCATGCCCGAAATTACTCTACTGACCTTTGCGCAAAAAAATATTATTTCAGAGACAGTGAAATATTATTACACTACAGCATTTTGCATTGAGTTCACAAGGTAAGAAGCACAGAGCTCTTTCTTCTTCACCCACAAATGGCTATTAAATATGGAAAATAAGACTTGACAGCCCCCGGACAATCGAAAGAAACGATTTATTTGGATGCTAACATCTGTCTCGATATTGTGCCAAGTGCTTTTCTGTGCTCATTTAGGACTGCACTTGGAAAGCTTTTCAGTTACATTTACCTAGAGATTCCTCTCCACCACTTCCCATCTGACAGAAATCACTCAGCTGGGTCTGATGAATAATAGCAAAAGGCAGCTTGTATCAGAGATGATTGAATTACAGATTGTTGGAAGTGCCATAAAGGCTCATCCCAGTGACTACATTTAATTTACTTACTATACCAACTACCAGAAGCTGGTACTCGTTTGATATCTTTATTTCAGACGACTGGAAACAAAAGAAATATTAGCATCCTTCGCCACTTTCTTACTACTCTACCTAGTAGAGTTTGATAGGCGAAATTAACTTTTAAAGAAAGCGCTGATCCCCCCTCCCCACCGGGTGCGCACAGGAACCAGACCATAACATACCCGAAATCACAGCAAGGCAAGCGGTATTAAATAAGATGAAGGAAATAACGTCCGAGGACACCAAATGAAATTGCACGGGAAGAAAAACGCATTCGCTTGACAGCCTGCCTAAGTAATGGAGGAAAGGCTCTTTTGTAAATGGATACACAAATGAGGAGATGCTGCCCTGCGGGCAGGAGGAGAGGTCAGCGCCCGGGGGCGGCACAGCGGCATCCCCAGCCAACACCACCCCCCCCGCTCCCGCCGGGACAGAACCCCCTGCCCAGGGCGGGGGCACCGTGGCGGCGGCAGCCAGGTGAAACCCGCCCCGGGGGGGGGGGGGGGGGGGGGGGGGACGGGGACGTGCGCCCCCATATCCGCCGCCCCCCACACACACACACCCCCCGCCGGGATGGCCGGGGGGCCCCCGCCGCCCGGCCGGCCCCGGCCCCCCCCCCCCCCCCCCCCCCCCCCCGCCCGGGCGCGGCGGCGGGCGGCCCCGGAGCGCTGCCCCCCGGGGGGGCCCCCGGGGGGCGCGCGGCGGACCGCCCCCGCGCGCGGCGGGCAGGCTGCCCCAGCCCCCTGCGCTCAGCGGGCTGGC
This sequence comes from Gorsachius magnificus, assembly GCA_034008185.1. Classification (NCBI taxonomy): domain Eukaryota; kingdom Metazoa; phylum Chordata; class Aves; order Pelecaniformes; family Ardeidae; genus Gorsachius; species Gorsachius magnificus. The sequence goes on from CM067081.1 coordinate 174,520,698, forward strand.
GGCGTGCCGGGCGCTAAGTTTCGGCGGCGGCAGCGGCCGCCGGCGGGCAGGGCAGGGCCGGGGCGGGCAGGGCAGGGCAGGGCAGGGCGAGAAGGAAGGCGGAGGCGGCACGGGGGCTGCGCGGCGCCGGGAGCGCCGCCACACTGCAGCGTCTCCAGGAATCCCTCCCGCGAGAGGCAGCCCATCACCCCCGGCCCGCCGCCCCCATTGGCTGGGGGGCGGGGAGACGGGCTCCGCCAGCCAATCGCGCGGCGCCCAGCATGGGTGGAGCCGCCGCGCCGGCCTCGCCCATCCCGCGGCCGCGCGGTCCCTGTCCGCCCCGTCGGGCGGGGCCGGGCAGCGGCAGGCGGGGGCGGAAGGGGGGGAGGAGGAGGAGGAGGAGGGGGGGGGGCCCCGGGGCCCCGCCGGGCGGCACGGGGCGCGGTCGTGGCAGCCGGATGCCCCCGGGCGGGGCGCGGCGCTGGCCCCGGGCCGTCAGGGCGGCGGGGAGCGGCGACAGCGGCGACCCCCGCCAGGCGCTGCCGCTGCCCCCCGGTACCCGGTCCTTTGAGCGAGGCTGCGGTGCGCGGCGCTCCCGCTGCGGCGGGCCCTTGGGCCCCGGGCAGTCGCGACTGAGCGGTGAGTCGTAATTGGCGTCGGTGGCTCGGGCGAGAGCAGACCGTATCGCGTGCTGAGGTAAGGACGTGCAAGGGTTAACTGAATTCCCTTGATCCAGCCACTCTGAACTGGAGCTTTGATTAACATTGGTCTGCAAAATGTGACTGTAACAAATTCAATTAAGGGAAGCACATTTCTTCAACTTTTAATTAGATCTACCCTATTTGTCTAATGTTTAATATAACATAAAAAGCCGCTCAGGTTCCAGAGGGAAATGGAAACAGATTTAGATGTAAGTTCAGCTTTTAAAAGCGCAACGGACTCAAGTTCTTTGTTCCTCGGCATATATTATGGTTGCATCTGTACCCTCAAAGGCACAGGAGGCAAACATAATTTTATCTGCAAAATTCTAAAAATAATAGCGCGGTGGTTTATGTCAGAGTTTCCCATAACCTTTAATCGGTCACAGGGTACCAAACATACAGGTTCTAGCCCAGGTTTGACGCACAGTAGTACAGGATCCTGCTGAATTACAGTTGTTCTAAGAAAACTTAAGGAGTTATGTATCCCACAGCCGTTTAGTTGGTTTCACTTAGTAGACGGGAGTGAAAGTTACCTAAACGACATCTTAATATGACAAATAGCAAATGTTGGCAAAGAGAGGAGCCCATACGCTGTCGTTAGCAGGTAACCGAGAAAGTCAAGAAGCTCCCAGGCACGTCTCAGGAGTGACGTCTTATGCCTCCAACAGAACGTCGTCCTGCCCTGCCCTGCCCCACTCATACCTTTGTGGTGCCATTTGCCTCTAAAAATCACAGCTCTCTTCCAGGTCAGTTCAAGTACGCATTTTCTGATCGCGTCAGTGCTGGACATGTGTTCTTAGGTCTGTTAGTCACCGTATGAGTTTCTCTTGTAGGGACAGAGAGGTCAAGAGAGGGAAAAGGAAAGCAAATACCAGCTCTTGCTGAGCTACGGAAAGGAGGAGCCACCATAATTTAAACCGCATATGCAGAAGCGCTCGCCTGTGCCCAGACTGCCCTGTATGATTTAAAAATGTGGCTGTTTTCTCTCTCCCAATACAATAGATATCAAGGACTGTTTCCGCTAGGATCATTTATCTGGTCAGTTAAAAAACCCACACGTTTCAATGCTAATAATTATGAGGGCTTGATGCTATGTTCCTAACAGCCACACAGCCAGAAGTCTGTGGGAGTCTGGCATTCGCAAGGCGTGACAGAGGCATCATACCCTGCCTTAGTATTTGAGCACAGACAAGAAACATCATTTAAGCCCGATGCCCCTCTCTTAGCGTATAGACAGTAAGGAACAGAAATGCTATCTAGCAGGAGCCCTGAAGGGTATACCATCACTTTCTCACTCTCTGACTGTGGTAGTCCATACATGATTATTCGGCTAGATTAAAAAAATCAATAAGTAAAACTAAAAGGGCAGGTGTGGTAGGGGCTGGGAGGGTGGTGGGAAAGATTTCGCCTCATGTTTTCTGAGCTTGTCAATTTGCAATGGAGAAATTGCTGCAAAAGTTGCATTCTGACGAGCACCCATACTTCCTTCGGTTCTTCTCCATCCTAAAAGCTTATTCATACAGAAAGAGGTCTCCAGTGCTGTGAGCGAGTTTTATTTCACTATTACATCCTGAAGGAAATGGGTAGTTACTGTCCAGTTAATTAAACCAGAGGAAGCTGTGAAACTTGAGGCATGACATACATGTCCAGGTGGACAAGGATGTTCTAGGAGAGCTCAGGAGCCATTTGATGAATGCTTGGAGCATTAGCCAAATGCTAGCCACTAAACTCACGAAAGGCAGATCGTTGTATTTATTGTTGTTATTGTTATGTCTTCCACAGTTGTGTTCAGGGAAGAAGAAGGTATCCTGCCATGGCAAAAAAAGAAGAAACATGCAAATCCAGAAGAAATCATGTTCTAAAGCCAAAACCTGTTTTGTTTTGGTTTTTTAGTGTGCATTAGTGTCTAGTATTCAGAAGTTCCATCAGGAATCCTGCTAAGTGCAAATGAAAAACTAGACTCTGTTATATCCTTCACATCCCTTGTTTTTAATTTAGACTTTGACTGAGCCAGAGGTACAGCAGCATCTGGGAAGTATCCGAATAAAAAAGTGAGAACAAAAATGATGCAGTGTTTGTCTTTGCCATTTTCTTTTTTTTCTCTCTGTATACTATGACTTCAAGATAAAACCTCAAGATTAGAAAGCAGTATGAGCCATAAAAACTATGTTTTGTAAGTAAAAGACTCCTGCTTGCTCCATAAAGAAGGAGAAAGCGTGGGCCAAAGCCAATGAAACCAAAATATTCTGAGGCATGTCCTGGCAAGTTTTATGGCATATAAAGAGCAGATACTATGAATGACAGTCACTGAACAGAGGCAAATTCAGGAGCAACAGCAGTGGTAGCACATCAAAACCAGCAGTCAGGGCTCTGGCTTTTGGCCCAAGCTGCCATCGGTTTTCTGTTGTACGTCAGACTTTGTGTGACCGAGTATCGCAGCCGCCACAATGAGATGTGCAAGACGGGAAGTCAGGCAAATCATGAGGGCAAATCAGCGGCAGGTGAATGAGTAAATGATATTGGTGGCATGTTAATTTACTTACCAGGCAGAGTTGTTTAGAGCTGTAAACTAACGGGGATTGAGCTGTGACTGTCATGATGAAATTATTCGCTGACCTTGTGTTGCACAAGATCACAGGTACTTACTTTTAATAGAAAGATTCTTTTACTTTTCTTCATTGTCATGTGATTTTATTCCTATTTTTCCTTTGTTTTGGTCTTTTCTATCCTGAAGTTTTTCATTTTGAGAGTAGTTTGTGTGCCTGAAGACAAAGGAATTGGCTTTTGCTTAGGGAGATGGGAGAAATGAAGTTCCGATTGCATGAGTGCAAGCACATGTTTCTGAAACTTCTTTTAGCCCATGAAATGGCCACTCACAATTGTTTTTTTTCCCCAGCTGACTGGGAATCCAAAGGCTGGTATGTACAGCTGAGAATTAAAAACTTAGAATCCCATTTTAGGGCACTGTCATTCCACCAGTGAAGTTTCCACAGTGTATACCAGGTGATGAGGATGACATATTTAGAAGGTACATTCTTAGTCAGGAAGCCAAGCCTGCATCAGGAGAACATGCAAGACATGAAAGCAAAGTGAGAAAGCCAAGTTCCAAAAGTGAGAATCAACCTTCAGTAAAATGAATAAATACTGGAGTAACTATTCAGCTGCACGCAACTAACAAAAGCATCGTATAAAGTAAGTCTTTGAAGATGATTTTTGGAGCAATGTGTGAGATTGTGAGTTGGATAGAGGGAGTGGAGAACAAGTGTTGGGGTTTTGTTTTGGTTTTAATTCTAGCTCAAAATCAAAGGGTAAAATCAAAGAACTTGTTAGTCCGCTGACTGATGTTTGTCTCGACGTGTCATTTGATTTCATTGTTTTCTTGTGTTTGATCTGTACACATCTGCTGCTGCTTCTAAGTTGCTTAGGCAGAGATGGTCTCTCTTAATCTGCATTTGTATAGCAGCTAACACAGAGAGCTCCTGCTCTGTGCCCAGGGCTCCTGGATGCTGTGACAGCATAAATGAGAATGAAAATGGAAATCGAAATACTGTTTTACGAGGGAGTGTTCAGGTGTAGTCAAACCAACCTGCATATGTTTTGCACAGATGTCAGCTGTGAAACGCAAGGACAAATCTGAGTCAGTGTCAGCCTGTTCCCCTGTAGATGGTGCCCCTAGTTCAGGGATTCTCTTTCGGGTTGACAACTCTGCATCCCTAATCTTCCTCTTTGCTTTGAACATCAGTTTTCTCCAAAGTGGTGCTCAGGGGGGTACTCCAGAAAAGCAGCATTTTCAGTCCGGGTGGGATGAACTGGACTGAAATCCTGGTTTTCTTTTCAGGCAGAATCTACTATATAAAATGACGAACTACTGACCTGTAGCTTCCAGAGTACCCAGATATCATCAGTCTCCAATCCTACCCTATGGTAAGCATTAATTACGGCTTCCCCAGTGTAAAATTTCTAACCACTGGTGAGCATATGCATCATATGGATGAATGTCTAATAAAAAGAACAGAAAGAGGGACTTCTAATTTAGTTTTGTGGATCTGACTTTCACAAAGCAGGAGGAAGAGCTGTGTAATGGCAGTCAGTGTTACCTCTGAGGAAAGGGTTGAGATTGAAACAAGGTCTTTTCAAATGGATACGCATGATTGCCGCAATGTGCATAAGAGATGTCCTTGTCATTCCGTCATCTCCAATAAAAAATAGGGATAACTCTGTTTGGAGAGACTCGAATTACCAAAGTGCGAACTATGCTTATATTTACACCAACCTGAGAGTGGAGTGGGGGTGAATATTATGTATAAGAATATATCACTGAAATGTAGGTAAAACCTTACGGCTTCAGGCTTCCTGAATCTCATGTCTCTAATTTGAGATGTCCACAAAACCTTTAGCATGCAGCAGATCCATAACAAAATTGCCCAAAAAGCCAGCCCAGCTATGAAGCGTGGTGAGTGCTACCATGTGACTATCCAGAGCAGGCCAAGAACATCCATGTGAAGAAAAAATGGGATAGAGTTACTGGAGTAAAAAACTAGTTATTGCATTTTAAATTTCAGGAAATACTTTTGAATATCAGTAGCCTGATAAATAAATTCTCAAGGGAGTTTGTTTTCATTTGGCTCACACAGTCATTTCATTCAAAGGCACTGTGAAATCACCCTAGTATTTATATTTAAAATGCCAAACCATAGAAGTGTCAGGATTTTTTTTTTACAGTAGTCACCATTTCATAATATTTTCTGTCCTTTTTTTAAAATGTATTTATTTCTCTTACAGAAATGCAGTCACTGTACAATTCTGATGTTTAGACTACTTTTGGGCCTAAAAGCTTGCAAAACGCATGGCTAAATGAACTGGAAATTATATGTCATTAATATAATTAGGAGAGAAGAATTTTCAATTTCAGTTTCTTCAGAGCTGTATTTTAGCCAGCATGCAATATGGTAAGCTACTTACCTCTGGCAATTCTGTCTGTCAGCAGCACCATTTTGTTTGCAAACTGGAAGGCTTGTTTTGTTTCCTGTATTGCTTTTTCTATAGCATATGCCACAGCCTTCAAATTACACGAGGATAGGAAGGGAATCAAGCTCTCTGACTGTAACAATGTTGTTAAGATGATAAGGTCAGTGGTAATGTCTCTTCTGCAAACCTTGATAGATATTTATCCAAGTCAAAGCTGAATTTTTAATCATTACGATATGTTAATGTCAAAAAAAAACCCAAACCTTTCTTGTTTTTTAAAAACTCAGGCAAAGAAAAAATAAGTCCTGCCCAGTGAACCTAATTCTTCTCACAGTTACACAGGTATAAATCTGTAGTAAGACCTGCTGTCTTAAAAGCAGTTTCCATGACTGCCGTCTTCCTTAAATCAATCTATCTTAGAGACCTAAAGAAGTTAATGTAGCAATGGATAATTCTAATTCAAGTCCTGAGTTTAAATATGAAGGTTTAAGGGAACAGACTCCAATTGCACACTGGGGACATAGTTTCTTCCTTACTCGATAGTTCTTACTTAGTCTGGGGCAAGATCTTCTTCTCCAGCTGCTCATAAATCTGTGAATGAGAATCCCTATCACCTTCCTAGTGTTCTGCTTTTGACCTCTTTAGTTGCCAGTCCTCTTACCTCTCTTCTTCTCTGTCCTTCCTGTTCATCTGAGAATATATTTTGTGATAATGTTGCCAATCTGGACAATCACATTCATCCTCTTCACCCTTGACATTGGACCTGTTTCTGCGAGAAGCAGGATTGTTCCTTCTCTCTTTGGGATGGAGGTAAAGGCTGCAGTCAGAATCATGACTGATGATGAAGTACAATAATAGATTGTTCCCTGCTGAGGAATGGAAAACTCACCAAGTCGTTGGTTTGGTTTTAATTCTTGTTTGTATGTGAACAGAAGTAACTAGTCAGGAATGTTTTTTAATGGATAGAAGAAAAAAAATAAAAAGTGAAGAATGAAAATAGACTCAAAAGCAATTTTGGACAGCGATGATAAAGTATAAAGATTCTCATCACTGGAGGCTCATCCTTGCCCACACTGAAATTGGACTAAGAGCCTGCTAGCTTAAGCTCAGTAATTTGATCCTAGGGAAAAGTTCAGCCCAGAGGAATGTTTGGTACTAATTAGTTTAAGGATTTTGGCCAATATCTTCTTGTCCTTAAGTGTGGATTTTCAAAGAAATGGTGATTTCATGTGGTCTTTGATGTTGGAACTCTAAATTAAAATGTTCTTTCTAAAGATGAGAGCCTAGATTAAGTTATTCGGAGACTTGCAGTAGACTCCTTCATGCCTTAACTTACTTTCTTCTGCTGGAATCTATGACCCACACTTTCCCCACCATAATCACAGAAAGGCATTATAATCATTATTCCTTCATAAATACGAAGGTATCTGCAGAATAACCTCCGGGATTTATTAGAGCAACAGTCATTCCTCCTAAGTTTAAAAGACCTGTTCAATGCTAAGGTTTTTTATTAACTAACTCTTCACTTTGGCTTTCCTTCTGAAAGTTATTAAGCTTTATCTCTGACCAAATTGATTTTTTTAAAGGAAACTGGTCATGCCATTTTTGTTGTACAGGGGTTCATAAAAATGTCAACGTTTGACTTTTTCCAAAAGATTTGTATTAGTTTGCCTCCCCTTGTACTCTAATTTAAATAGAACTTGTTTAATTTTTCCTGCAGTCACTTCTCCTAAAAAAAAACTTGACAGTTTTCTTTGAGGAAAAAAGGTTATTTGCTGAAGTTATTTACAGTTTAATTGCCAGTTTAATTACAATCTAATGTCTCATTTACTGTGACACACTCTACTCTGTAGGCTGAGCTGCAATAGATTATGGGACTCACAACGGCAATAGGTTCACCTTTGTCAGGAGTTGGGCAGTCTCTTGCTGTTGTCAGCAGAGCAGCCCTGAAAAACAGCGCCAACGCTCTAGTGACGATCAGAACGTGAAGGATGTTCTGACCAAACATACTGTGGGTATTGCAATTTTATTGTGTTTTCACACGCCCAGGTTTTGCCACTGACTCAGAGTCCACTGACTTTCTGTACTGCCTGTACGTTGGTGAAGACGTTCAGGGGCTGTCCTGGAATAGGCATCTCATAGCATGAGTACAGAGACTGGCTGATGCTTTTGGCATTTTTCGGCTGTCTTCACCATGGATGCTATCATACCATGTCTGGGTAGTTTACAGTCCTCCAAAAGGATCCCAGCAATGTATCTACCTTTATGCAAGATCTCTAACCCTTGCTGCTATGCTACAAAGGGCTGCATTTGTATTATACAGACGATCCATTTGGGGTTCTGTTTCTATTTCGGGTGCTGGTTAAAGAACTATGTGAGAACAAAGATTTGTTGTATCCAAGTGCTAAATTTCGTAGTCAGGAGGGTTTGATCTAGTAACATGTAGTCATGGATTTATAAAATAACTTAGGTTAGGAGGGACCTTTAGGGGTCATCTGCATCAAGTACATGCTCAGAGCAGATCCAAATAGAACAGGTTCCTCAGGGCTTTGCTCAGACAAGTTCTGAGTGTCTGGAAGGATGAAGGTTCCATAACCATCTAGATGGCCCTCCACTAGCCTCACTCCAAAATGTCAGTGTCTTCCTTCTACTGCAATGCCCAAAACTGCCATAGCACTCCAGATGTGGTCTCACAAGTACTGAATAGAAAGAGTCCATTGACCTGCTGGCTTTTTCTTGCTTGCTGATACAGCTGATATTGTAGTTGGCGTTCATTGCTGCAAGGACACACTGCTGATTCATGTTCATGGTTCAGAGTCATAGCTATAAATTGAAGAACTGAAAGGCTGTGCACGTGCCTGCCCATCCTTGATTAGAACCAGCCAAAAATGGGGCAGCTCCCCCACCTGCTTCATGAAATTGGTATCAGAGAGGCCATGAGTCAACCTCTGAGGGGCCACGACCATCCCTTCTGTTATAGAGCTGTATCTCCTAAGGTGGTGATCAGCTGGTGATATAAACACCATTTATGGCTCTGAAAAGTTGGGGAAGCTGTGTAATGCTTGGCTCTGGAGGAGTATAAGGATTCCTCCGAAACCATTCAGTCATGGATGTTATACGGAAGGTTTGTGTGCATCTCTGTGGTCTTGACAGAAGATTCTCCTAGCTCAAACTAATGACCAAGGATGACTAAGCTTGAAGGGGTAATGACTTCCTTCTTAGATCAAGAGCTTCAGAGGAGTATGCCAAACACAGGGCAAATGTGATTAGTGTCCTGAAATTCACTGTCATCTTGGAAACCTGCTTTCAGCTCTTCCAGGCTTGGAATTAATTTCATTTGTTCACAGTTGCCAGATAGCAAAGGGTAGGCTGCACTCAGATGTAGCTATGACCCAGTCAGCCCCGGTAGGAGGTTTAGACTTGCTTAACAGATTCTGTCCTGGTTCTCCTGGTGGAGGAGTTGAAATGAATGACCACTCACAGGCAGAATGACTGCAGAGCAGATTCAGAGTGTGTGCGATGCGCTTTGGGAAGCAGAGAACATGCCTGTATTTGGGACAATTACAGCATGTGTTTGGAACAGATACTGAGTGCCAATAAATGCAAGATAATGGTCTATAACGATCTCTAACTGTTAAGATTTTGTAGTCAGGGGAAACCAATGTGAGACACGATGTGCCTCCTTGATGCATCTACAGATTGCAGCAATGAGGGTGCAGCTGGTGCACACACCTTGGGTGGAAGCTTCAGTGTGTAATAAGGTGCTGCTTCCAAAGGCTGTACAGACTTAGTCCATGACTGACCATTGCAAAAGTATATATGGAATGTATATGCAACCCTTCCTGTAGTCCATGAATAACCTTTGCAAAAACATATATAGTATATATATATATAACTCTTGTAGATCTAGATCTATACTTACATTTTTCATGTTCATTCATGTAATCCAACCTTGGAATTGATATCTCAGCACCTTTTCATTGCTCACGCTTTCTAGCCTCTCATCATACATTGGAAACTTCCTTTCCAAACTGTCATGCACAGCTTCTTATTGAGATGGGAAGATCATACCTGTATTTTCTACAATGAAGTGCTATGATCTCCATGCCTTCTAATATGCTTACCTCTGCTACAGCAGTAGGGAAGCTAGTATAGTAAGAGAAAAGCTAGTATATAGTAGTAAAGCTAGGATAGCAGTAGTAAAAATCAAAAATAAAATAGTATATTTTGTTAAAACAAATAGTAAGCAATAAAATAAAAAAATAATAAAGCAATAATAAAGTAAATAAAATAGTAAGGCTAGTTTAGCAGTAGTGAAGCTAGTAGTAAAGCAATGAAGAGACTTCTATTGGCACTCAACATACTCTGAGTTTGAAGTTTGTTTTGGAAATGGACAAGGTTTTGTGCTGTCTGGAAAAAGATGAAAAAGCCTTTTTCCATTATTATTCTTTTTAACTTAAAGGGGTTGCTGGAATACCCTGAAGCAAACTTAAAATATGCAATAGTCTTTCACTTTCTAGAACTATGATTTTAATACAATTTCAGTAACAGTTCCTTCTATAGTACTTTTTCCTCCAGAAAACTGTGTATATTTATTCTTCCAGTTAAAAAAATATATCAAATGCATTCTTCCATGATAGGAAGTACAACAGAGTAATCTTTGCCTTCAATGCATACTACTTGAGCCAGATTGGAGAGTTGGCTGAATTAGAACTCTCCTAATAAGCCACAGAGAAGTGACTAATATCATGATAAACATAATCTCTGGAGCTCTTGCTGGAACCATCAGCACTATCTGAGATCGAATATTATTACGATTCATCATCAATATCCTCTGCCTCAGGATGTAATTTCTAAGGTGATTTTCTCATCATTTTTTTTTTCATTTTTGATTTCTTATCTTGACTTCTTTATCCTTGCCATAACATTTCTAATGTTCCACACAGGAACTGTAATTAAACTTTTTCTTTGCTCTATGCCTTCAGCCTCTAATGCATTGTATAATGTTATAGTCCTAGAGTAGAAGAGTCAGAATCCACTAATGTAAACTTCTGGGAAGGTTTCCAGAAGTACATTCTGATTTCAGTCATGTAATCAATTGCACTCACATATGACTATGCTGATAATGGTGTACCAAGATCTCTCTGCAGATATCATGGGAATCTGGGACTTTTCAGACTTAGGATTTGTAAAATGGAGCTCTTGGTGAAAGAACCCAGGTAATCTGAAGTCTGATCATGCTTATGACCAGTTCTCTTTCCACTTCTTCATAACTCAACCGATACCTATTTTTAATTGTTATGTAAATGTGTGTATTATCATTTAAATGAAGATAATTCAGATATTTTCTGGCTTTTGTTTTTCATAGTGTGAGATATGTTTGGCTGTGGTAGCACAGTGGTTTTGGTTGTGTTCCTTTTTTTTTTTCATTTCTACGTCTTGTTTGTATTTAACTGTACCATTTTACTCCCAGTTTTCTGAAGTTCTTCCTCCATTTTTCCTTCCCTAACACATCATGAAATATTTAAATTGCATTTGAACTAGACTTTCTGTATCTGACTCACTCTATACAGAGTGCATTATGTAGCCTAAATTTTCCATTACTAAACTCTTCAAAAATCCATTGCTTAGGAGATGACTGACAGTTTTGGGACATGTCCTTATTGTTTTCCATTTGGACATTTTTAATGGTCCCAAAGCGGGTTTTATAGAACCTGCACTTTTCCAATTAGAACTAATTTAAGAGTGTGAAGCTAGTTTGATCTTTGACTATCCTAACTTCTCAGATTCAAACCTTTTTGTTAAATGCCTTAATTGGCTTTTGGTTCTTTACATATTCACTTGATGGCATTGACCCCAAGAATACTGGCCCTTCACTTGAACTTGCTATTCTAGCAGCTTAATTTAATGTCAGCCTATACAGCTACTCAGAAGCTGCTGAATCTCAGCTTCCTTTCCAGAAATTGCCTTTATATTTTTTGGTATCCCTGTGACAGATACTGTTAATGCATCATTCAGCTTTAAACCAATGCTTAGATTAAAAATAGAATAAATTTTACATCTATATTATTATGCTTTGCTTTAAAGCAAATTTACTGCTTTTTCTTAAAATCCAAAGAAGCTCAAATATAGGTAGGCACAAAACCACTGCAGCAAAAAGCTCTGTGTTTCTAAAAATGGTTTCACTTGTTTTCATATCTCGGGGATTCAGGTTGGCTGTTACCTTGGCAGAACCAGTTTGCTGTTAAAACGAAGGAAGAGTTGGAACCCATGTTCCTGACACAGAGATGTGTGCTTAGAGAAAGGTCATCATGCAGTGGGAAACAGTCACAGTTTTACACGGGGTCCAATTTACCTAAGAATCAAGATCCACAGTGCTCTTATTGATGCTTCATGTCTAATTAATTGAAGAAAGGTAGCTGATCTGAAAACAGCAGCTTCCCAGGGGAACTGCATTGGAAATGCAAGATGGTAGGGAGGTGGAGGGCAGATTGTAGGTTCAGGCTTCCATTCTATAGCTGTGTCTGTGCCAAGATGCCCGGACTAGCACGGTTTTATCCAGGTTGGGTTTGCAGGGTGTAGACAGGGCTCCAGGTGATGCATCCTGCTGCTTCTGGGCTGGGGAGAGTAAGCCTAACCCCGCTCCATCACCCAGTGTCTTGGGTAGGAAGCTTAGAGATCGCATTCCCATCAGGGCTGTGCCCTCCTCAAACAGAATCTGCTATAATGAATATAACATGAATACCAATCAGAAAAGATGCCGTTTTAAAAAACGATTTGCATGAAACCTCTCCCAGCAGCTGTCAGTAGCTCCTAGGTTGGGCTAGAACCACATAGCATCCTGCTTATATACTAACTCTCAGATGTTTTCGGCTATTAAAATGCCAGTCATATTATATCACTAGAATATGTTTAGCATAACTATTTTGCATTGGCATCCATGTGTTTCTGATGTTTGTTCTGCATATCCCCTTCTCTCTGCTTTTACCATGATTTCAGTCTTCTACCATTTTTGTTTTTCAATAATTCATAGCTTGTCATTTGAAAGTCAGTCTGCTTATCTTTTAAAGCAGATTTTTCTCTTTCAAATCAGAAGAAGAAATGGCAGAATCAATGTAATGTGGCTGGGATTCAAGTAATTGGATATATATTTACAGAATTCAGATGCTCTCTTTCTCACAGTCAAAATTTGCAAGCCAGTTTAATAATGACTGTCCCCCAAAACATGTATACTATCATTGCAGGAAACAAGTTGTTCTGAAAGCAGGTTATGCGGAATGATGCAACGTGACATGAGTCATGCAGTTTAAACTGCATTCCAAATTAAAGTTAATATACTACATTTAATTTATTTGTAATATTTCAAATGCACAGTTTTTAAAATATGGTATGCATTGGTATTGTAATTTACCCATAGTAAAACAGCAACTGGAAATAAAAAATTTGTTTCAGTCAACTCAGTTTCTCTTGACATTGAGCACTCTTCCTAGCTCCAGTCTGAGCCTCAGGATTTAATGAAGATTTCAGCCTTATTTTTCTCTTGGTTTACATTTGTGGCTAGCTTAAAAACATTATGCAGTAAAGCCTGAAAAAAACAGCACCCAAGTGTCAAGTAACACAGGAGATCACGTCGTTAGTTGCAGTTGACATGGGACATGGCTCCAGTCCTGCAGACTTTACAGGAAGCCAGTTAGATATCAAACCCATCTCAGAGCTAGAAGACAGCAAGATTAGACATTTAGGCTATTTTGTATCTGAATATAGTGTAAGAGATGAAAAAAGCTCTAGTATCTTTGGTATTGTCCTCCTTTGCTCTAGCCAAATTATATTACCTCATGGTTAACAAATTTAACCTCTTTAGCTTAGAGACTACTGGAATGCACATTTCTTCTCTCAAATCAGGTGATTTGTTCAAAAGAATAAATCTGTTATTCTGAGAAAAACAAGCGCATCAGCACATCTGCTCAAAGGCACAAAGCAGGAGGTTTGTCTCCTTGATGAATGATTTTGAAACTTCTGGGCAAAACAACGTCAGCACAATAAAAAAGGATCCTGCTCTGCCTGAGGGCAGGATAGAAAACAAAAGGGTGCTTACATAAATAAACCTTACTTCAGAAAGTGTAAAAGGAAAAAGGTGGGGAAAAAAGGCAGGCTACAATAGGCATCAAGGGTCTTGATCCTAAGCTGGGCTCTGATGGTTTTCCAGCAATAAATGCAGCTTTCTGGATTCAAAACTGACTTTGATAACTCAGTGAATTAATGAACAGCTCCTTCTCTGATCTGGTGCTCACTGGTGAGCAGAAAGTCTATTGGCCTTGTAACTGTAAGCAGGACAGACATGCAACCAGGAATGCTTTGGAGATATTTTTAAAAGGGAAGACAAGTTTTTGTTTCCCTTCCAAATAGGACTTTATTTTGGCTTATCTACCTTTTTCTCTGATGCCCTGCCATTCTCTTCTTTTACCCTTCCCATTTGTCTTTTAAATAATCTTTCTCTAGTGTAGCTCCCCAAAATATTCTTGATTCATTGATGTTGGCAGAAAATGCCAATCTGTTTTAAATCAAATTCTATAGGAATGTATTTCTTTCAATGAAAGTACAGCTGAAAGCAATTATGGGCTCCAATTTGGAATCCCTGTAACAAAATTAAAATTAAAAAATCCTGGGAGCTCTTCTAGCTACTAGGTTTTAAGTTAATGGCAGTTGCTTGGGAATTGAGGCTTCAAGTTACTGTTCCATCCAACTTGGAGCTGGAATTGGAACTGAAAATTGGATCTGGGTCATCTGCGTTTCAGGCGAGTGTCCTGCTCAGCAAGCCAAGAAGTCAGCATCCCTTATCCAACAAACATTTTTCATTTAAAGAAATCCAAAATGGGAGGGATTCAGCTTCTTCCATGCTTTGCAGAGGAGGCACTTGTACCCAGCCCCCATCCTCCTCTGCCTGTCCTAAGCCATGTGGCAGTTCCAGGAACAGTTTTAATAGACCCATTCCTTTCTAGTAAGTGAATGACGTCAAAAGCCTTACTAAACAGGATTTTTATACTCCAGCTGGCACTTCTGTGAAGCTCTGGGCTGTCACTCACCCTGGCACTGCAGAGATGTTCTGTCTGGGCCCAGAGATGGACCCAGAAAACATGGAGAGGGAACTGGGGAGATGCAGGCTCCCCACTCCCCCTTGATGCCTACCCTCAGCCCTACCCTCCATTCACAGGTCCAAGTTTGGAAAATAGAGGAGGGAGAGAAGACAGAGAACTTGCACCCAGATAGCAGGGGCGGCAGAACTTGCCTGGAGCAGTTTTCCTTTTCTTAAGGGGAAAGGCTGGTAAATGGAAATTTAGAAGTTCATCATCTATTTGAAATATTGAACTCTTGTGTTTACTTCATTGTCTCCCTGGATTTACAAGTGTGAGCTATTTTCATCCAAACGAAAATAAAAAGCACAGGCAAACTGGCACGTGTGGTAACCAGCTTCTTCCTATCTCGTATAGGCCTATTATGAAGGCCTATTTTCACTTTCCTTTTTCTCCCAAAAGACATGTTAAACTCAGTTTTTAAGGGCTTTACGGTATAATCAAACCAGCTCAGCACAGCAGGCATTCGCATCTTTTTCTCATATTATTATAACGTCTGCTTTCAAGTATGTTTGTACCCCGTTGCATTTTGGGAATTCTGGAGATTCTAAATAAAAGCATCTTTTCTTGAAAGAACCTCCCGGCAGGTTCTTTCAACAAAAGCTTCTCTGCACAACATTAGAGAATGCAGAGTAAAGTTCACTGTTATAGGAAAAATGTTCCTCCCACTTATCAAATAAATATTTATTTATATTTTATTTATTCTGTGATTAGTTTAAGATATACCTTTAAAAGGTTGACTGTTTAAAAAGCACAACAAACCCCTTTGTCTTCTCAATATATATGTTTGCTTTGCCACTTCCAGGCTATACCTTCATCATTTTGTACCTTGTTTGCTTATTGCATGTATTTTCTAAAAGCATGCAGCTCAACCTGCAAACACCATTTGTTCACGTATGGGCATGACCTTATTGCAAAGTGCCCAGATGGGTATAGGTAGGTAACATGAGAGCTATGTGAAAAGCAGAAATTTTCATTTGCACTTCCTGACAAGTCTTTCTGGGAGATGGGAAGGGATTTGCTTAGTCCTTCCTCAGTAAAAGTTGGATTTATTCTCTCAAGCAAATCCAACAGGAAATTCATATTAGGTCTGCCAGCTTTGTCCGTTGTGTGAAACAACAGGTTTGTATGCAAATAAGACCATTAGGATTTCAGAGAAAATACTGGTGATTCAAGTCATTTAGTTAAAAGAAAAGTTTTCAGCTAATCCTGAGATGTTACACAATGCTTTGTGGAGGGTTGGTTATATAGCACTCAGAAACTTGGAGAGTTCCAGAAAAAGGTCCACCCAAATGTAAGAGATAATGACATATTCAAAATGTCATCTAACTGGTTATACAAGCCACTTTTATCTGAGGTTTTTAAATGTATGACAGGTGTCTTCTCTCCCACATTCCCACATCGGAATGAAGATCAGAAGAGAAAATGGGAATTCAGCATAAGTACTGCTGAAATGAAAAGATGATGACCAACGGCCTTCTTCATTGATGAAAACAGTAACATTTTCCACAGATAAAACATGTACTTTCAGGAATATCGCTCACAAACAGAAAATCAATAAGGAGAAAGTTCAGATTCTGCTGCCTGTGTACTAAATGTTTGCTGACCAAAATAAGAGCTTAATAGGCAGATCTGTGGTCTATTGAGTTTTACAGTACTTCGCAGTTTGAATCTGGTGTAGAGGTAGCCCAGCTGGAATTGGGACTTACTATGCACACCCACTGTGTAGTTTCACAAACTAACAAGAGAAAATGAGGTTTTTTGAAAAAATGTCGGAAATGGTAGTTTATAAAAAGAATGCTTCTTTCTCTGAAGAAATGGGCTTCCAATTATTTTCAGAGCTGGTTTCAGCAGGAAATTCAACACATCACACGCATCAGTGAGGAAGAAAAAGCATGACCATGGCTCTTGGTACACAAGTGTTTTTCAAGAATCTCTACTTAAAGACTTTGACCCATAGGATCAAAACGTAAGATAGTTTTTAGATCAGCCACATCTGAATTCAGTAAATGTTTGTCTTTACTCCTGCCATATAAATGCACGTTCATGTTTTAGCTCTTGCCAAATGCCATTGAATTAAATTAAAAATATATAGGCTGTTATTTTTCAGAATCAGTGACTTCACAGAACATTACAACAGGAACTCAAAGAACCCATTGAGTTCTGTTTTAATTTTATAATATTCTGGTTAATAATGTCTATTAAAACATCCATTAAAAGACTATTGTGCTAATTTAACTGGGAACATATTATAGATGCTGTTGGAATGCTTCCATTAAATTAATGCTAGAGACTTAATGCCTTAAATAGATATTGTTATTAACAATATCTTAAATAGATGCTGTTATTAAAAAGAGTAATGCAACATTAATTAAAAGCAAGCTAGGACTTCAATGACAAAAGAAAAACTCCTTACCTAATAGACACCAAAATATTAGCAGTAATGAAATATTTTCTTCTTTGGTTCACTGTCTTCCACATTCCACCATTATTTTCCCTTTTGTGTAGTGACCTCAACTGTGCTATGTAATCACGAAAACCGCCAAAGGGAAATAAAATATATGCTGCCACAGTGATAGGATGCTTCTTAGTTTCTTTCTCCTTCTATTTCTTTTTAAATTAATATAAATTTTAAATTAAATGCAAAGTTTAAAAGAACCAAAAGAGTCTTTATGTCCAAGTTTTATTTAATGCTAATTTCTGTGTATTTGTTAACAGAAATTAATAATTTTCAAGACTTTTTTTTTTTTTCATTCAGTCTAATTTATAAAGCCTTTAAGGCCATAAAGCTACTGAAAGGCAAGAAACGGCCATATTTGCCTGATGATATTTGACTGCTATGAGACAGAAACATACAGGTGGGTCTCATCACCCATGCCAATGATGGGGCCGAAGCAAGTGCAAAACAACAGGAAAGCCAAAAGCCATGGCTTATTACAAATACCACACTATAACATATCTCACAGATAATATCCAGGCTAACATGGCTTTTCCTCATCTTGAGATGCAAGGTAAAGTACTCACTTAATCATGGTTGGAATACTAGATAACTGTTTTTTAGCTTGAAAGCCACTGCTTTTCTCTGTCATCCCAGACTGGGAAAAAAAAACCAAAGCAGAAATAAATACACGAGAAAGAAAATATCGTGAAGATAATGCTCATAGTCACATCTCCGATAGGGAACAAGATTTACATCACTTTGTAGACTCATATTTCCTGACATTTGTCCTGGCATGTTATGATCAAAGAACTAAAGCAGTGGCTGGGAAACACCACAGGAAGGATTAAATTAAATGATTATGTAAACTTCCAAAGGAAGACGGCTTCCACTTGCATCCTGGCTGCTAGGAACCTTTTAGAGTTTATTTAGAAACTGCCTCTTTTTCAATATAGAAGGCTCTTGTTTAGGTATCCCCTGACGATTTTAGCTTGTTTTATTGGGCATGCATTGCCCTACAGTTACCATCTCCTTGAACAGAACTGGCTGCCAAACCAGCAGCTGCTGCGCGTAACCCGTTCACCAGTGCCAGCCAGCAAGAGGCCACGACCAAACCTCAGAGAAGGGTAATAGCATACACAATCCACTGAAGTAATATTAGGTTGGTATGCAATTAAAAATCTCAGGGACAACGCTGAGGGGAAATTCTGTACCAAATCCTCATATGTCTAACGAAGAATTATTCCAAGAAAGTAAGAGAGCTTTGCATTTGAAAGTGAAAAAATAAAAATGACTCCCCTGTTCTAACCCCCAGTTGCTTAATATATTTCAGTCCGGGAATTCAATTCAGTGAAAGCTAAGTGAATTGAACACTGAAAGGATTTTTAAAACAGATTGAACAGGTTTATAGCCTATGTAAAACAAAAATAATCAAATCTTATTCATGTGCTAAACTGATTACCTTCAGCTCCAGTACCGCATAACAGGCATGGTCATAAAGGGAACAGGAGGAGAACTGCAAAAGTAGATGGATCATGGTTAGCCCGACACTGGCTGGGACTTATTCCTGATGCAAAGAACAGGGAGAAAGCAGGTTTGATGCTCACATTAATAGACCTTTCCTTCAAGCAGCGGATTATCTGATGTTTGATAAAGATGGTTTTTTTAACTTTCTATTTTCATTTTTGCTTTATAGAATTAGTTAAAACCCAGTTGCCAATAATGCACGTGGAATATATATGATACTATTTGGGAGCTATCAACCACTAGTGTCTCTAAAGAAGTCTTTGGTTTTTAACTTATGGGCTCTCTTACATTCACCTTCCTCAGATAAAAAGATACCTTTTTAACTCATCCCTATCGCCTACAACCTAAATTATCCAAATCCTTGCGTCTTGGGAGATCAACTATGCAGAGAGTGCAAAGGGAATACTAAATGTTATCATGCTGTTTTCGTACTTTACACCTGTTTTGAACAGCTACACCAAGGAAAGCAGTGAAGAATTAGACTTCAGTAGCCTTTTACGTGCAGTTTATAGAGGCCTTTTTTCAGTAGGGAAAAAAATTGTTTTAATTTCCATAAAATTAACTCATACTATTAATGATTAATTCATAACTTCCCTCTGCATCCTGGATTATAGAGGGAAGAATAGGTAGCTAATGTTTTAATGAGTACCAGCTAGTAAAGTTAAACATCATTGAAGACTTAAACGTCAATGAAGAGTTAAAAGATATTGTAAATTCGTCTCACTGAGATTCCCTGAGATGACCGTCTGAGGAGCACATTTTGTTTTTAATTTAAACTGACCTCTGAGGAAACATTTGGCATTTCCTTACCCCTTGTCTATCACATGTATTCATGGCTTTAGACACAAATCCATGGGTGTATGTATATGAACTAAGGTTAACTGAAATTTTGTAGGTTTGTGATATTCTCGTAGAAGTTTGCAAACACAAATGTAGCATGAAGTTTTGTCAACATTCTAAATCACCACTTTGAACCATTTATCCATTTATAACTAACAGGGTGCTTTTATCAAATTAAGAATTTCAATGGTATTTTAGAAGGATTTTATCCATCCAAATCAGATTTTTAATAATAAAAAATAAATAAATGATTTTTAGTTAAATTTATGGCTCTCACAAAGAGGGACAAGATTCCATTTTGGGTGTTGAAAAGCTGAAATAGTTATAAAGCTCTCAAAACACTCATTTTCAGCTTTGAAATCAGTGCAAATAGAAAAATACAACACCTTGTGCATTCTCTTTCTGGCAACAAAATGCCTAATCTGTGGTACACTATTAGAAATAAAAAGCTCCAGCATATGACCTAGAAAATAGAGGAGTTCCTAAATCTGATGTCTGAGTTATTCCTCTTTTTTCATTGTTCCCTTCAACATTAAAGCATGCTGCTGAGCTACCTGCGAGCCAATGATTTGCAATGCCAAACCTTTCAGAACAAAGATGATTGCTTATTAAAGATTCCTTAATTTTGTTGGTCAAACTGTCCATGAATTGAGAGGAAGTGATTTAAGAGCTGGCACTGGTAAGCAGCAAGGCTGTCATAGAAAAACTGGCTGTGGAAAATAATCTTGGGTTGTATGATGAACGGATGATTCATTTTGTATTCATAGATGGAAAAAAGCATGGAAAGATAAAGCAAATTTTATAAAAAATGTATTCCTTTTCAGAAGGACAGACTTGGATAAACTTTGATAAACTGAAGAAATCGCTCAGTATTAACGATCAGGCTGAGGACACCAGGACTTGCATGTGAAGGAAGATAAAAATTCCTTCTAGTCAATGGATGTAAAACTCTCTAGAATTTATATTGCAAACAACACAAGGGTTAACAAACCTGCAGGCTACAGATCTCCTGGCTGGTTGATGACTTCTCAAAGGGCACTTCAGAACAAGCAGAAAGCATATTCAGAAAGGAAGAAAGACTGATTAGCAAAGAAATACTTGTTTAAGAGGTCAAAAAGTGCAGGGATGAGAAAGGATTTGAGAAATATATTAAAATAATAAAAGGTTCTTCAGCAATCCCAGTAAAAAGAGAACAAAAATACCCAGGGTCCCATACAGTAGGAAGAAAATAAGAGCTTTGGCATGATGCCATTGGTAATGCAAGGAATTCGTTACTTTTCAAAACGGGACTGTGATATAAACTAGCAGAGCAAAGCTAAAGGGTAACGCGAAGAAAATGGGTATAGATATTTTCCACCGATTTTGACAGAAATGCCATAGGAGCTTACAAATTTGATAGTGTATATTTTTAACAAACCTTTTCATTAAGAAGTGTTACTATATGGTTGGAGAATAGAAAAAAGTAGTAGTGATATTTTCAATAGAGGATAAATGTGATTCAGGCAAGTGCAAACTTGCTATTTTGTCTGCATGTAAGATTTTAGAACAAATGGTGAAGGAAAGCTCATTAAAGACATTAGGGGTAAGAAAAAATTGGTGAAATGTAACAAGAAATGACTAAAAGTAGATTTTGAAAGAGTAGTCTGATAATGCATTTTCTACACAAAGTCAACATGGTAGATCTTAACTATATTAACATGTGAAGCACTGGATAACTGAGTCAAATGTACAATTGTCCACTAAAGTCAGAGAGGCCAGCCATTGACAGGCAAACTAAAAGCGAATAAAAAGACCTATCCAGGGCAGACAGACAAGTAGTGATGGAAGAACAGCAGTGGGCTGGAAGAAGTTCATTAGCAGTATTTCCAAGCATCTGGTTTTCTCTGATAATTTCATTAATGAGTGGCACCAGCAATAGGTTAAATTTTTCTGCTGATAAACAAAGCAAACCAGATGAGGAATAGATTGGCAAGGATCTAGACAGCCTTCCCAGGAAGGTGGAGCTCTATGCACCCTTCAGGGCTAGATAAAACAATTGCTATAATGGCAATGATTGGATCTGATGACAGAGGTCCCTTTCAGATATCTTCGCATTCACCAGGATGCTTCAGAACCAGAAGCCCATCTTCAACCTTTTATTTTAATTTGCATTTCACAAACCACATGCTAAACTGGCATGGATCTTACTTCCCATTTGGATGCATAAGTAGTTTATATGTTCTTTGAACAGTCTGCCCACAGTATACAGATGCTCTGGAGTCAGAAAGATAGTGCTTACGAATCTGACTGGATCCACTTGCCAGCTTTATAGTGCCAAGGAAGCCCCTAACATATGCACTGGGACCCAACACTCATACCAGATCAGACTGAACAAGAAAAGGATTGGTTAGATATTTTGGCAAGGCAATAAGGACATTGATGGAGCATATGCCAACAGTACTTAATCTTTAACATTTACTATGAAATTCTATACTAGGCTAGGTATAAATGTACTCCCTGTTTTTACTTCCGTGTCAACAAATTTTATACATTATAACTATTTTACCAATAGAACCCTTCTCCTTAGGTCTCTAGATGCTAAACTGTTCAGCTGGAAAAGGCTGCTGAATCCAGCACATCTATGAAATCTCTTTTTGATGGCCTCAGACTATCTGCACAGAGCGTTTCAACTGTTTCAGGTGAGATATGAGCTCAGCTGCTTATCAAGAATGCAAGAAGGGACCTTGCATACGTCACCAGGATCTTCTAGCTGGTGCCCCCTGTCTTGGGAGCAGCACAAAGAGTTGGTGGAGTTTACAATATACCAGCTAGCACAAACAAGTGAAATCTGATGTTCTGCAAAAAAAAAGGTTAGTGTAGGTTGGTCCTTGCTTCTTTTTTTTCTCCAGGAGAGTTAGGTTATAACTGAACTCAGGTCTGAGTAGAATAACATAAAAAACCATTTTCTTTAAGAGTGATGGTTTAGTTGGTTGCATTTCAGGAAATCATTGCACAATCGTTCTGTTCTGCTGGAGGCGTAGTTAGTGGTATGACCACTCTCTTGCGTTAGCTTTTCAGTGAAAACATAGCCTGAAAGTCTATCTTTGCTGCAGAATTAATTTCAGTGTTAGGAATTCACTTAAGAACTAAGTGGTTTCTGCCCTACTTGTGGGCAGTGCATTTAACAGACATGCTCCCTCTCCTAGGTTATAAGTTTACAAACGAAGCCTTCAGAAACCTAGACGGAAGGGCTGCCTTGCTGCTGCCTGCGGCACAGAGTCTCTTACTGCAGCTTTTAAACTGCTTCACTCTTCTTCTTTCTCGCCTTGATTACATATTCATGCATAAAAGTAAGCGTGGCATAAGTGACTGCTTTATAAATGCGGTGTCCCAGAACGTAGAGCTGCTATCTGCAGAGAACATTTATTCATTGAGGGCCTGCAAGGCCACTGTGAGAGCAGTAATGTAACCTGACTACGGCTGCCTGTAACTCTTCAAGGGCAGCTGTGCCACCCAGTCTTACAGCTGCTGACTTTGGGAATGCTGTGTTCACAGGGAGTCACAGAAAGTCGCCAGGACCAAGAACAGGTGGCCTTGAGTTGTGCAAACAGCCTACAGGGTTTTAAACAATTCTGATTTATTCAGTGTGACAGTCCCTGTATAATAAGGTTGGACTGTGGAGATTGCAAATAGGAAGTTTCCACATCTTTTTTGTGAATATGATAAGGAAAATGGGTTACAGCTTTTCATGTAAGTGATTGACACTCACTCCATCATCACTCTTAAGGTTCTGAACAGCACCGCTCATACGCACACATCTTGTTCCCCTGCTATTACATGATCTCTCAGCCAGCAGCGCTCAGGCAGAGCTTCCCATCTCTTGAACCCCAGTCAGTCCTTTATAATTTGCTACCTTCTACCTTGGTGGTCATGTTCCTAATAATCTCAGACTAATAAAATAAGTACTACTGAAATGTTTTATTGAATTTTCTAGTTTTCCTGTTATACCTCTTTTTTTTTTCCTGAATTTTGTCAAATTTAGAACCAGTTCCTTCAGTCAGACCAATGAATTCAGCAGACCTGTAAAACAGGCACAAAGTTCCACACACGAAAATCAAAATCTTTACCTGGTTAGCTCTCTTCAGCAAGAATCTTTCAAGCTTACATTTGTCATGCTACCACAGAGGTAAATGACACATCTCACTATAATATCCTTTTCTCTGGTCTTAAAGCAAGTTTGTTCTTGTCTCAACAAAGTTGCCTGTTGTTGTAGCCAAATATTTAGCAACTACAGCTTGCACTTTGAGTTAGTTAATATCTTTATACACTCAGTTGTATTCTCAGGATAATGTCATGAAAGACCTAGCTGAATAACAGCCTAACTCATCCCATTTATTACAGCTAAAATATTGGAAGTTGTGAGGTAAAAATACAAAATGTGTATATACAAGACTTCGACACCTCTGCAAAAACATGTCCCTATGAAACTGTTTTCTGCTAGTTGTTTCTTTCAGGGAAAGTCACCTGTGCTGACTCATTGATGAGGATGTGACACAGCCATACTGGCATACACACACTTCCATCTTCTGCTCTAAAAGGGCTCTATCAGAGCCTTTAAGCGCACTTCTCAGTCCAGCCATGAAGATGTCTGACCTTTGCTTTCAGCAGTAATGAAATTCTTACCAGAACAAAATTTCCAGTTCTTCACATTTTGCTCTATATTATTTCCCATTTACTCGTACCTTCATACCAAAAGCTTGAGTCAGAACTTCCTTTGATGAGATCCTTCACATTTCCAGTCCTGGTCTTTCTAGACAGGCCATTCCCATGGCCTTCCTGAATTATTCTCTCTCTGTTTCCCAACTGATCTGTGGGTGTCCCTGACCCACAACAGAAGATACCTATAATACCCACCTTCACTTACACTGTGATTGCCCACAGTTATGGCTGCAGGCTGTGTTCTATACTGGCCTTTTATCAGCCTCCCTATCAGTCAGTGCTACAGGGCCTTGGAGACATAAGAAAGAGCCTCTTACTTGCTTGATGAACAGCTGAGTTTACACCTCACCTGAAACAGTCAGCTGAACCTCTCTCACTGTGCAGATAGCCTGAAACCATCAAAAAGAGGTCTCGCTGGTGTGTACAGTGGCCCCTTTCCAGACAAATTATCAGATACCCTTGGGAATGCTTGTAATTATTAGTAGCTAATGCACTTACATATACTGATGATCAGGAAGGTAACCCAATGATTTTACAAAGTAGAGGAAGATAATATTGAATCGTCTCTATCCTCTATTAAACCACAAGTACACAGTGAGCATTTGCTGACTTCTGTAATATGTCAACATGATTTTACCTTAAAGAAGGCAGAAAAAGACGGAAACCCAATGATTTTCCACATGATACTTATTTTTTTTCATTTTATCCAAAGTCCCTGTTACATGGCCTCTTTTATCCTGTCTATTTTTGATTCACTAACAACACTCTGTCACCACCTTTTAGAATCACAGCAGTACTAGCAGCACTGTTAGCATCCTTATTCAGCAAAACACATATGCTCCAAAGTTTCACATGCCCCTGCAGCAAGAATAGTTATAGAATGATCTGGAAAAAAAATCCTCATCTTTCTTGAAATTCTGTCAATATTTTACTTTTGCTGTTATTGAGGTTACAATAGTAGTATGGAAAATGTGTTTTGGCTTTTATAGGTTTTTTTGTCTTGATAAAGTATCACTAGGAGCTCTCTGTGCCAGATAAAATGATGGAATCTCATTTATGTTTGATATAAGAAAGGTAGATGAAAGCAGGCAGAAAAAAAAAATGATGCAACTTAAGAGCAAAGCAATCAGGTGCTCTAAACCGATGATTTTTTTAATTTAAAAAAAGCCATGCACATCTCCAGTCAAAAGGCAGGGATAGAAAATGAGGAGAATTTGAGCTGCACCATTTGCTCCAGCAGTATTCTCTCCACCTACCCTCTTCATCCATCTTCCTTTTCCATTTAACTTGACTGGGTGGGAGAATAGGCAGTAAAAGGCAGTGAAGAAAGGTGGGCACGACATTTTTGTTCCCTGGGAAATCAGTATCACTCTTCTACAAATCAGGATGCTGTAGCTGTCTGGGCTCATTCTGCACATCGAACTAAACTGCAGTGCAAATTTTTTTCCTCCATTTGCTTATTTTAAGCTCCAGCTAATTACAACTGTTTAATAGTCTTACTAAGATCACCCTGCGGAAGCATTAGAATAATTGTCTTTTTCCTAGAATTGTGGCTACAAGGCATTTTTAAGGTGAATGTGGAATCTCGAATACCATGTGAGTCCCCATAATGCACGCACGAGCGTGTTTGTGTGTGTGTGCCTAGGTGTGAATGCAAACCTAACTACACAAGCTGACAGACATCTCACAAGGAAAGCAATAAAGGGCACTTTTCCTGCCCTTGGGGTCAGGAACTTAAGGATGACAAAAATAAACATCTTTGGCATGAATATAAAGGCTCCTGGAGCATGAGGCAGCTTTATTCCAATACATTGATCCCTACCCCTTTGTGGAAGAAAATTTCTGGCTTGTTTACAATACTCCCAAATTTCAATTAACTCCCTTCACAACTGCTTTGTGCAGTTAATTTCTCTAAGCTACTGGTTATCTCTCCTTTTGCTATGGATTTATACAGTGCTTAGCATAATGCATCACTGGTGCTCACTATTTCTATAAGTGAACACTGAATAAGCTGAGGAACTGAGTAGCTTTTAACTGCTTTAAAGTAAATTAGGTAGCATTCGTCATCGACAGAGTGTTTACCAAGTCCTTTGGGGAAGGGGTTTCTTTCTTCTTTTTCTTTCCTTCAAATTTTCTCAACTCAGAGATTTGTGTAATGCTTATTGCATTTCAACCTGCAGTTCATGAATCACTTAGATGTTGGCCTGATTAAATAATAACCCATTTCCATAAAATTGACTCATTATTATGTTACTTTTGATTTTTTTTTTAGATGGCAGTTACAGAAAAAAAACCCTCAAAAATACCTTTATTTTGGGATAGAGATTTGGGGGTTGGAGGGAGGCAGACCTCCTGTACTGTACTTACATTATTTCAGGGTATAAGATTCCTTGTTCTGAATTTAGGATGTTAATTTGTCATTTTTCTTGTCCAGGATAAATGTTGTTTATTTGACTGAGTGCAGATCATCAGAGTGAACTGTTTCTGTTACAACCTAAAATCCTGAATTCTACTGTATATAGTATATGGATGTATCTTAGACCAAGACTGAATGCCCAATAACTGAAAAAGGCTTAAAAAATATTTACAGCTGAAATAAAAGATTTGGGTATTCCTAAATTAAAATGTTTCATTTTCAGTCCTTGTGCTGACCCAGGGAATTAATTTTAAGCTACTGCAGCTCCGAACTGTGTTACCCAGGAGAACACACTACCACTATTTTTTGGCATTTGGTGGTCCTATTTTGCCTCTGGACCAGATTTCCTGGCAGGTATGTATATTCGTCATATACTCAGAGTTAAGAGGGACTGTAATGTATTAAACAGCTTTGGTATAAGAGTGACCACAGTGTTGTCAAACCTGAGTGCCTTTTTTTTAGTAGTCACAGTTAAGTTCCATGAGAAGAATGAAGAAGTATTTCAGTTTAAGGGAAATTTTAGGGAAAAGAACATTTCAGTTAGCAGATTATGCACCTTTCTCTCAGGTGTGCATTTCTACAGTAATTCGATTGTCAAAAAATTCCAATTATTTTTTTTTGTTGAAAACTGTAATTATCAATTTCAATGCAATTCAATGCATCTTTGTTTTTCTGCCTCAGGTCATAAAGCTCTTGTGCATGTACAACTGAAATTAATTCTACTTTGTTACCTGGCTGCAAATGATTCAATATTTAACAACATTTTGCTTTATGTTCAGTTCTGTTTCCGCAAGGGAAGTGTGTTTTTTTCCAACACATTTGAAATATAAATGAATATGACAAAGTCAACAAGCTTTAGAATTTGAAGATATGGTTTGAAGATTGAACATTATACAGATATGAACCATGTAAAACTATGCTGATGAATCTCTTAGCATGCAATGGACAAAAATATTTGCGTCTCATGACTTCTCAAGTTTCAAGCCTAGAGTAATTCATGGAGTCATACAATTGTAGAATAGTTTAGGGTGGAAAGGACTTCTGGAGGCTGTCTTATCCAACTTCCCACTCAAAGGAGGCCATCTTTAAAATGAAATTAGGTTAATCTGGCCCTTGTCCCACCTGAGTTTGAACATCTCCAAAGATGCAGATTCTATAGACTCACTGGGCAGTATCTCTCAGTGGTTGAGTGCTCTTATTGTGAAAAGTTTTTTCCTAATATCTAACCACAATTTCAGTTGCTGCAATTTGTATCCATTCCTTCTCTCCCTTTCATCATGTAGCTCCAAAAAAGCCTGCCTCAGTCTTATCTACAGCCTGTCCTTAGGTAGTTGTACACAGTCATGATGTCTTACCATCGCCACCTTCTCCAGGCTGAACATACCCAGATCCCTCAGCTTCTCATTGCACATCATATCCTCCAGCTCCCTGACCATCTTGGTGGCCCTCCACTGACTGGACTGCTTTATCCTAGTGCTTCTTTAGCTAGAAATTCTCATTAGTTCATTACTTTGCCCCATTAATTTGTTTTTTCACTGATTGCATGATGTCATAAACATCAATGAACTTAGAAGACCACGTAATAAGAAGCAAATTGTGAAAATGTGTAAGTGATGCTGGTTCACTGGAAGAATTCTTCTCTTTTCTGGTTTATGTCACCCTTGGAGGACACGGAGTTGCCTATGGATACACACCTACCTAGTTCTAAAATTCTAATGGCAGAAAGACCTTTCCAACTACAGGTAGAGAGAGAACTGCCTTTTGGGGACTCGCCTCAAGATTTCAAGGCTTGTATCTGCCTCCAGAGATCCTTCAACTTATGAAGAAAAGTGACTAGAAGCTTTTTAATTTTGAATATCATGTAACAAAGATATTACATAACATCTACAGCATACTCTGCTCTATATTCCATATACGAGCTGGTCATCAGCTGTAAGTATTTATTTTTCATTAATCTGTAAACATAGCTTCCTTTAATGTTAATGAGCATCAGCAGCTGGGCTGCCAAAGTTAAATTTTCTCATGTTTTTAGTATTAGTTATACAACTTTCTCTTGTCTTAAAAATTATCAGGTTGACAATGCTTTCAACTGAGTGTGTCTTTTCAGCAGCAGGCTGAAGTAATTTCTGTTCACAGTTTATAAGAGAAACTAGCTCCTTTAATAGTAAATACCACAATAATGTAAAAATAACGATATGTAAAGATACTGCTGGTTTTTGCAGTCCCTTTGGGGAGTGAATATTCATAATTGCCTTAGTCACTCTCAGTTCTTTGCCTTTTCTGGCTATATTCTTCTGTCTTCAAGTTGCTCATGTTCTCAATTCAGAGAAAACACATTTCTCTTTCCAGTTGCATTAAATGGTTCTCCTTAAACACTCTCCTCAGCAGCTCAATCCATACCAGCAGTATAATACAGCAAAGCCTCATAAGGGATGACGTACTGCTATTTTTATAGGATGCAAACTAGATTAAAATTTGCAAAGAGTCCTGGTACGATCCCTACTTCTAAACTTCCAGGGTCTGCCAGAGGAAAACGGCTTATTACTGTTTTTCAAAGCTCTCACTTGCACGTAGTGCACAGCCAATAAGAAATACTAATTCCCCTCGGAATCATAAACAAGAATCAAACTTTTCCAAATGAAGCTACAGGAATGCTTTATGTTCTGGGTTTTAAATTTAGTTCAATCTCAGGGCAACACAAAAGAATAATCACATTTAAGCTTTGTGGTTGGCTTTTACTAAATGCATAGGATTTCCCTGGATGAATTTTACACCAGGAAGAAGGTTTAATCAACAATTACACTCCTTAATGTTGCTTTGCAAAGGTTGATTTGCTTGCTGGGCAAATTTCAGCTTGCTTTTACTCCAGTGACAAATGAACTAAAACAAGAGGTGGTCATCTCCACACTGACATTGCATCCAGCCCTCTGGCTACCAGCTGAAGCTCGCTGGTATAATGGATTTTACCTCTTGTGAACGTGGTCAGTTTGAAAGAAGTGGAGTATTTTGGGGGGAAGGTGGAGCTGTCTGTTGGTTGCTATAGAAGAGACAGGCACAGCTGTAGTCTCATCTTATTTATAATCTGTCAAGCAAATGCAACCTCATTTATTTATAGCCCCTAATGCAATAAAGTAAGTAATTTGAAAACAACAAATTATTGGTCTCAAAATGTCTGGCTGCTGATCATAAGCTTATCTCTTGGTGATTTCTAGCCAGAGCCATCACGCATTTTTCAGTGAGAGAACTATTAGCAATCAAAGATATCTCAGGATGTGAGGCAAGCTCAACTTTAATGGACAAGCTTGCATCCAACTACATTATTGTCCCAGCAAGTCTACTGAAGTGGGAACTCTGTAATTGGACTTTGAGGATTACCACCTCTGTTCTCAATTTGATATAGTTCATAGCATTTTCAGATTGGGATATTAGAAGAGGGGGGATTTTGTGTGGTTTTTAAGGGACTGATTATGGTTGGGTCAGAGGAGTTCTTTATTTGCTGTCATAACTTCTGTTGTGGCTGAATCCGTGGGTGGATTCATGCAGAAAGACTGGATGTTTACATCATAATCTAAATTATATGGTGGTTTTTTATCAAAACACTGCTTTAGTGTGAATTACACTTGTTAGATTCCACCTGTCGTCTAATCGCAATGTTAGCAAATTGTAAATTTAAGCCTCAGCATGAGGGGGGACAAAAATCAATGTTTCTTCACTGACTTGTGTCATTATCTTGCTGTTGACTGGTTTTGCGTTTAACTACTTCCAGTTTCATTTCTGTATCTTTTCAGAGTTCATGTAAGTGAAGACTGTGTAGAACAATTTTTTTTGCCTTATCGCTTTGAAGGCTAGAGGCGTCTCCCCCCTCCTGTCCCCAAATGTGATACTTACATCCTGGTGTGCTTTGTCATTAAAAGCAACAGTGACTATATCTATTTCTCTAACAACCAGTACTCTTTAATTAAATGTGGCCTTTTAAAAGAAAATCTTTTGCGGTGTACAGTCTTGAAGATATGCTCTCAATACACTAAAGTCCCAGCCATATTTTGAAAAGAACCTAAATGCTCTGGGAAATGCCTGTAGGGCTCTAGATTAACATCTCCCACTGATAATTATGGAGTTGCCAAAGTTAGCTGATGAGCATGCAGCAGCAGCATGAAGTTAAATATTTTTGTAACCTTCCACACCAGGGCTAGAAGAGAAGTCCAGGGAGAAAATTTATCTGCAGTGCACCTGGATCATGTAGGTTCCAGTAAACAAAGAGGGGAAAAAAAATTACTTGTTTCAGGTGCCATTGGAATTTCAAGAAGAAACCCAAAAAGCTCTCATTGTTCAAAGGGCATAATCAGTAACTACCCATGTAATTATTTTGAAAATTAGAAAACAACTTGAGGAAATTACTTGACTTTTTTTTCTCAAGTATTTAAAGTATTATATGTTTTTAAACTGAATGGGTTGCTTTTCTGTTTTGTTATTACAGGCATACTGAAAGCAAGACAGCCTATGACTAAGCAAGAATAAATCAGCCCAATTTCCTTCTATCAATCCATTTTATTTGGGCTGAAGATTCCTCTCCTTTCACTTGAAGGAAGTAATAGTGCTTGCCTGCTTCTCTCGACCACAAAGGAATATTATCTCAACAGGGGTCATTTACTCCAGTGTATTTTTATTGGCCACTGCAGTGTCCCACTTTTACATCATGAAGACATGATGCTGTATAGCAGCCTATTAGGAATGACAAGTGCGGTTAAATGATATTCCAGTGGTTTGATAAAAACAAAGAAAGATGAAGATGCTAAGAAAAAGAAAGACAAGAAGAGACGGAGGCACCAGAGAGAAGAGAGAATCGTGAAAAAACACCATAGCAACAAAAAACCCCTGCCTAATTCAACTTAGTGTGCAAAAGATGGGGGTTCTCAGTGAACCCTGCCAAAACTTGAACCTGCTGATTTTTCAAGTCTCCTGATTTGGCTACAGGGACCAGGAGAAGCAATACTATTAAGAGACTTCTGAAAACCAGCAGTAATTGCAGTTTGCTGGCCAAAAGCATCGCAGACAGCACAGAGCTAAAGCAGGGGGTGGGGAAGGGTACAAACAAATATGGTAAGGGTGTCAAAGCATCCAGAGACTTGAAGGGAGCAGAAAGCTTGGGTTTGTATTTAAAGGTAAAATGAAGTAGGGAAGAAAGGACTAAGGTCATAGGTAGCTCCCAAGCTAAAGTCTGGAGATCCTTTCCTGGCATCACTTGGTTTCCAGCAAAGCTCCCACAATTAGCCAGAATATCTCCTCCCTTCTCCTTGCCTCCACATCTTACTCCCCTGCTCTGTCTCCGTGGCTGGTCATCCTTGGCCAGTGCCGCTGATAGTGCAGCTGCCTGCTCAAAGATGTTCATTCTTCTTTCAGCTTTGTAACTGAAAGAGGCTGGCCTGAAACCATAGTTATCTCTGAGAAGTAGGTCATATTTTACCAGGATAATAGAAACAGTAATATGTGAAACAAAACTATATATCTTCTTATTAGCACTGTTAATTAGAAAAGAAGCCTTCATTTGCCAAAAGGAATCCAAGTGTGTAGTAATGTTTGAATTAAACACCGGGTACATTTTTCAGCGAGGATATTCTTTTTGATCGCTGAAACTTAAGTGCTTCAGTGAATTATTTCCATAACGTGTTCTCGGGAAATATTTACTTTATGTACAAAACACTTGTGAACCGTACCTCTCCAGTAATTAGGATGTTTAGTCATACAACAGTTACACACAAGTAACAAGATAGTGACAAACTAATGGAGAAGGTTTTATCAAAATGACTACTCTGTTGCTTGAAAGGAAGGAAATTATAGCAAGGGCTGCAAAGAAGAAAATTACATGTTGTCACCATTTATTTTACACAGGAGGAAAGTTGTGTTTTTCCATGCTCAGTGTAGCAGCAAATTCAAAGAAGAGCGCCACATATAAACACTGTATAATTCCAAATAAAATAAAGCTACATTCTAAGCTTCAAGGAAAAATTGGAAATGCTGAACCATCATCATGATCATTTATTTCCTTCCATGTGACCACCTGAATAATCCTGCCTAGATCAGACACAGAACATGCCTGCTTTTATACAGCACCTGGGATACAGAATCACAGTTCTCTATGGCATGAGAAAAAAGTCCATTCAAGCACCACAGACCTACTGAAAACCACTGTGAAGGGTAAAGTGAACTTCAAGAATTATACAGGATGTAATGGTGCTACTGAAGCTCTCTCTCTGGAAAGTTACTGTCAGAAAAGCAGAGTGAGTGTTCGCACCATCAGGTTAGATGTTTAAGATGTCTGCCATACATCTTAAAAAAAAAAGAGCTGTGTGTCAATGCACTTACTGTGCCTGTCTTCATGTGTAGAGCCAAGTAGGCCTTTTCTAAAGTCATAAATTATATGGTTTAATTGAAATCTGTTTTAAAATCAATTCTGTTAACTCAGTGCCTCTGAATTCACTGGTGCAAATCTAACAGGAAAAAAAAAAACAGGTTTAAGCTGATTAAAGAGACTGAACATAAAGACTGAGTATAACCCTTTTTTCTGTAGCCTGGGTAAATGCAGATAGTCTGGATGTATTCAAGAGAAACCTAAGGCTAACTCTATAGAAGTTTGTTTTTTCAAGGAGAGGGAGGATAACCAGAACTTACTGGGACAGTTTGCTCAGTCTTGCTCCTGTTTGCATCATGCCTCGCTTGAGGTCATTTGCTCTCTTGAGCATTAAATTCAGAAACAATTTATTTTAAATTTCCATTCCAATGCATCATGAATCACTTTCACTTAACAAGTGACACAGCTTAGAATCTCATGAAATTGCTTCCAAAAAGGAGCAAGACACCTTGGCAGGAATTAACTCATTTAGAATCACTTAAATCCTTCAGAAGAACCACTGAAATCTCAGATGCTCTGCTCAGCATCATGTCCAGAGTTTGGTATGAGTGTGAGAAGACCAAAGAGGGTTCTTTGCAGTTCTCATACAGCATGAAGGGAAGGCTTCTTGTTTCCTTTGCTTCAGGTGTACTGCCTCCAGCATTCACTGTGTATCAAAAACACCTACAGACTCCTAAAAATAAGACTTTTTGTCCATAATCTTACACTCCACAGTATCCAGCCACAGCCTTAGGGAGTTTTTGTAGAGGTTTCTGATGCAGTTGACAGGTTGGTATCATGATTATATAGTTGGATTTTTAAAATTTTTTTTTTTAGC
The DNA here is from genome assembly GCA_034008185.1 of Gorsachius magnificus. Classification (NCBI taxonomy): domain Eukaryota; kingdom Metazoa; phylum Chordata; class Aves; order Pelecaniformes; family Ardeidae; genus Gorsachius; species Gorsachius magnificus. Next base: position 174,554,621 of record CM067081.1, read on the forward strand.
ACTATCTTTCTAAAAGTGTCCCTAGTGCTTATAGCCTCATCTCATTTATCATCAGCAAAATCCTATACAGCATTCCTTTATGGCTGTGACTGTTCTGCAAGCGTGGTCTACAGGTAGGACAGTGTGGCTGACGATGCTTGGACATTTCAGTACTGAAGGCACCAGGTACCTACAGTCCTTCCAAGAGCCCAACTTTTCTCCTCACATCCTTTATTTCCTCTAAGAAAAAAGGATGTAGAAATAGGAAAAATAACTCCCCATATAATATTTTGTTCTGTTAATGCATACAGGAAAGAAAAGAAATGAAAGGACTGAGTTCATATTTGTCCCCTTACCTATTGTCATTCAAGTCCAAAAGCTATAAAGCCTTTACTATATCTCACTCTTGCTCTTATTGATAATAGCAATTTGCCTACTGACCTCAGCAGGAGAAAAGCAGGACTTTGATGAAGTAACTTATCTAGCTATACACTGCATTTTTTAAAGTTTGGGAGCAATGAAGTAAAAAGCTTACTTCCTTTCATTGCTACCAGGTCAGTACACTGGGATTTTCTTAAGACCAACCTCAGCAGTGACAACCTACTGGATACCAAATTAGTAGTAACATACATTTATTCTGGTTCCTCCCTTCATACTTCACAGTGGTTCATTACAGATCTTAGAGCTTCATTAGCATACAGGAGAAAAGTTGTTGTCACACTCTGTTTTGCTTTTCATTATTAAAATAAAGCAATGATGGTTCTTGACTTTTGTGAAGGATTGTCACTTCCAGTGGTCTAAACATATTAAGCTATCTTCTTGGGAAAACAGTAAGCCACATCAGCAAGACTGACATTTATTTCAAACTCCTACTCTAAAATCTGCAGTTAACAAGGTCAAAAAGCTTTGGGTGAATTATGGGACAAGAATTCTTAAGATGATTTGCAGCAGGGATTTATTATGAAGCCAAAATTGTATTGTCAGGAGGAAGCAGATATGTAGTGAATATGAGCAAAAAACAGTCCATCTACTTTACATGCTGTCAAGTGTTAAAGGCATGAATGATTCACAACTGTACAAATGTGCAAGTCTGAAACCGTAGGAATTATTTCCTCTTGTGTCAACCTTTGAGAAGAAGTAGCTTTGCATATGACTAAAGTGTGGAAATAACAACTTTTTTCCTCTCTCTAAGATAGGAAAGTATTACCCTATGTTCAGTTAAACTTACTTTGCAATGAATAACTGAGATACATAAGAATAAATTTGCTGGAAATGGATCAGACCATACATTTTAACCTTGCCCACAAAGGGTTTCCTCTCTGAGATTTCCTTTGCTCTCTTCCAAGCAATGGAGGTTCCACAGGCCTTTTTTTTCTTCTTCTTACAGGTGTAGGGGGTCTTCTGTGTAGCTACACATTCCCCTTGAAAAGCTGCTGCATCAGAAGGAGTCAAGAGAATGCTCCAAGAGCCTAAAGGGCAGCATGGAAATGGAGGGTTGGATGAAAAGCACATCCTGAACTCCCAAAAAAGAAACACTGAGAAAACTACAAGGAAGCTCCTCTTATCTGTAGACCTTTTCAGATCTTTGGCCTCATGCAACCTGTGTTCTACAGACAACTATGATGCCAGCTGCAAGCATGGTCTATATTGTTATACTATCGCTAAATAATCTAGTGATTCACCTGGAATGCTTTGCAGCATACAGCAAATTCTCTGAAAGTCCTGCATTACCATTTCACCAAAGCCCTGAAGAGAGAATCTGGAGAAGGAGGATCCTGGGGCCCTGACCCTGCCAGCACAGACTGAGAAGCAGTTGAGTCACCCTATCTGAAAACCAATCTATATTTAATTAGTGAATCCTTGCCATAGCCTTGGAAGGTATATAAATATTGCTGCTCTGGTCTACAGGAATCTGGGCTGGAAGGGGACAAATTCTGCTAGTGCTATAAAAAATGCCTTTAATCAGTTGAGTGACAGCAAATTAGGCAGTAATATGCTGTGACTGTGCCTTATAAAGTACAACTAATGCCCCTGCTGATTACAGTTCTAGTTTATCTGCTACAGAACCCTTATATTTACTGTTTTAGCCAATGCTTTACAATTTTGTTAAATTTCATAGCCATGAACTATTTTTCTCGGAATACATGATGAGATATGCTCTGGAAATCTGCTAACAGTTTGGTTGTTATCAATTCTCATACTAGAGGGAGGAGATTTAGCCTCTTCTAAGAAAGTCTCTGACTTGCTGGTAAATAGGTATCCAGTCTCTCCTAACTCCTAGGAAGCATATGATGCAAGACAAAAGAAAACATATAGCATATGAACACAGCACAATAGAGCAGGTGAGGTACAAATATAGGTGTATCAAAACATATGCTGAATTTTCTCCTTCTAAAGCTCCCTTTTTTTTTACACTGGTAATGTTTAAGGGGGGTGGGGAAGGAAGAGGTTTTACAGCTCCTGGTAGAGCAGAAAATAAATCGATAAAATTAGTAACATGGAGGAAAATTTTTGTGCTCTGAATAAAACTGGATTCATCAATCTCTGGACTGATTGCATGTTTAGCTGATGAACTTACTGAGCATTTAAAAATATATTCTTAGCAAGAAAAATGTTATATACAGGTGTGCTTCTCTTGGGGATATCTGGTGAATCTTGGAATCAGATTCAATAGGAACGAGGATGTTGTGCTCTTAAGATGACACTGCTGCTCTCTATATCATCTGAGAATACCATGTGTTTCTTGTCACTGCTTAAAGCAATCAGTCCAGAACACATTATTTCTTTGCACTTTCTGCTTTTCTTATTTAGCAAAAAGAACTTTTTTTTTTCCCTCTGAGTGGATGTCACTTGAATATAACCAGAAGAGCCACAACTGATTTTGAACACCTTGAAGGAACCTATTACACAAATAAAGTGCACTTTGGGGCTTCCATATCGACGAGTTAAAAGAAAGACATTTTCAAATTGATGCATGCTTGAGAATACTAACGAGCAGTCTTGGACATATGACTAAACAGCAGCGTTAGAATGCTACTGAGTAGTCATCTTCCCCAGGCTGTGTCTGCTAAACAATAGCTAGCAATTTTATTTTCATCACAAAAGCTTCTTCCTCTGTACTTTTTTCTTTTTCTTTTTCTTTTTCTTTTTCTTTTTCTTTTTCTTTTTCTTTTTCTTTTTCTTTTTCTTTTTCTTTTTCTTTTTCTTTTTCTTTTTCTTTTTCTTTTTCTTTTCTTTTTTCTTTTTTTTTCTTTTTCTTTTTCTTTTTCTTTTTCTTTTTCATCTTTCTTTTTCTTTTTTCTTTCTTTTTCTTTCTCTTTCTTTTTCTTTTTAAAAATTATTCTCTTTCTTTTTTCTCTTTCTTATTTCTTTTATCTTTTTTTATGATAGCACAAAGTTTTTCGTACTTTCTATCATCTTTGTATATTGAGTAATTAGTTAAGAAAATATGTAATTACAACAATTCTTTTGCCAGAATGACAATATTCATTCAAAAATCTTCTATAGTTATTTTTTTTTTAAAAGCTTGAACAATGATATGTAGAAAGTAAACATTCTGATACGCAATTTCATCAATATTCTCATAAATTATCTCAAAATTTCAGTAGGTCAGGCTGGAAAAGCACGTAATACTCTGAACATACACATATTTCTGAAACCCCTGAAGTTTCCTCTCTTCTGTAAGGTCCAGTCTGGTTTATTATTGCTTTTTTCTCACCATCTTTAAGACCTGATGAGAGTTTAGCACCATTAATTACTCCCTGAGCCTAACCAGGGTGATGCTTGAGGTTGTCTTTCCAGAACTGTATTCCTCATATATATTTGCCTCCCTCAAAAGTTGTTACCAGTCTGTAGGAAGAAGAACACCTTAAGATGCCAACAACTAGAAAAGCCTAAAAGCTTACATATAAAAGATGTTACAACAGGTAGAAGCTTTATGATGCATTTTTCTTCTCAATGGATATGTAAAGATAGGGGCCAAAAATGAGACTATATGGCCAAATATGTTGTGCTAGTTAGCACTGACAAATGAAGGTGTCAGCATGGAAAAAATGATAGGGAAATTTAAAGATATTTAAAAAACTGAAGAGTGAAATAATTAAGAGCATGGAGATTTTCCATTTCCTTTATTGAAGGAGCTTATATTGAATAAACACTGGGAAAAATATAAATAAACCAAGAAGACGACAGACACTAAAGGCAACACTGCTGAGAGCGCAACCAAGTTATAGTTTCTTGGTCCAGGGACCATCAAAAGGAAAAATCTGTTTCATCCAAGGTTAAAAGTGACGTAAAACTCCTAAGTGGCCATAACTGTTCAAACAGGAAGGAATGACAGAGTAATTCAATTACACTGAACATAAATTAAATGCATCTGCCAATGAGTTCTAATGGCAAAATACAGTGACTTTTATGTAGGTGAAGTCTCCCAGAGAAGCAACTTCTCCTATATATTGACTATAAGTTTGAATAATATCTTTTATGTTAAAGAATTTTTCAAAAGACAATGTCACCTTGCATTTTTCCTACAGTGGGCAATATAATGAGACCCATCTGTTCTTCTAAAAATAATATCCATATTTTGCTATCAACAAAGTGTTTTATTTAATTTGATTTTACAGACCATTAAAGATTTACACAGCCAGCATTGCACTCCTGAAATCCACATTTTACTCATATAAAAATGGTCATGCTGATGTATCTAACTTTATTGAGGTTGTCTTATGATGTCAGAACTGTTTGTGCTAGCCTGTTTACAACCCAGAAGACAAGTTCCTTCTGTCATCATCCCCTTAGTTTTTAAAAGAGATCTGACAGGCTTAAGCATTCTGCTTATCTAACTCCTGATTGAGAACCAAACTTCTGCACTGCCAGATAACCACTTATCTTCAAGCAACATAGTATTCTAAAAATTTAACAGGTTGTGGTTATTAATAATTGCATCTGCTGAAGCTGTAGCCCACAGAATACACCGTATTTTATTAGAAGACTCTGTCTTCTGGAAAGATACTTTCTCATTTGGGAACTGCTGTGTCATTATTGAGCGAAGAGAGTGTACAGGTACTGCATGCACCTACCTCCATATCCAAGGCTTCCTACCAAATTACGTTGCTTTTGTAGCATGGTTCTCCTGGTTATTCAAGAAAAGAGAGGGTGAGCACGAGAAATGGCAAGGTAGGAAAGTGTTGCTCTTTAATTACTAAATACCATAGGAGTTTACTGGAATTACTATTTTAAAACTCAGTTATCATAAGTTCTGTGGTCCAATAAAGTTAATGCTAAAGCACGGCTATTTCTGAGCCATTATTATTTTTAAAATGCCTAATTCTCAATTTCAAAGCATCAGATGGGTTATATTTGCTTTGGCCATTAATGATGACTAACACTAAAGCAAAGAGACTAAAGGTTTTAAATCGTAAGACCTGAAATGATATTTAGGAATAGTAGAAAGTTCAGGTTTCACCCCTTTCAAAGGTCAAATGGGAATAAATAAAAAAAAGTCAAGGCCCTGAACTTTTATTAAAGCAATAAGATCTTGCCTTTGTATGGTGTCTTTTGTCTGAGCACTGTACAAACATTAATAACATTAAAAGTTCTGCAAACCTTGGAGTCTCCATTTTACAGATAGGAGAAATTGAGGAATAGAAAAAGTTATGGTCTAAACTCTCAGCAGTGCCACTTAAATCACTTTTAGAAAGCATTGCTTAATTTATGGTATTACAGAATAGTCAAAATTCCCAATAAATTTACAGAAGAGATGAATAATCTGGTTCTAATGGAACCAAATCTGGAACTCCTGAAGATGGACCCTTAAAAATTAACTGTCTTGCTCACAGTTACATATAAGCAGCAGGAGTGGCACTAGAAAGCTCTATTTGAATTTTTACTTGAGGATTTACACATACCAGTGATTCAGCAGATAGCAACCAGTGGAATCGGTAATGTGCCCTTTGTATATATAGAGACAAGACCAGTTTAGAGTTTGGGTTTAGTTTCTTTAGGGAAAAAATCAGTCTCACCATGGCTTATTATGAATGGTCAGCCTCTTTGAAGCCAGGTCAGTTGAGACTTAGCTAGACAGTGGGGAAGTCCACCAAGCCATAATTTGACTTGCGCTCTGTAAAATGTCAGTGTTTTAATTCTGCTCTTTAACTGGTACATAGAGCTCCCTTACAAACATCTTTTAAGTCTAGTACACAGTTGTATTTTATGTTTTTTGTGTGGTGTAGTCCTGCCATGGATGTGTGATTTTGCATCCACTGACTGCAACAGTAAGACTGCCCTACATTCCCATCCATTGCGATCAAAATAGGTACAGTGACTCCCATTGTATGCAAAAAGGTTTTTTCCTTTTAACTGAAAGAATAGAAATAGAACACGAAGCTATTTCATTATGCTTTTATAATGGATTTGGAGATGCTGGCAATCTCCAGAAAAGCTTCTTTTTACCTCCTTTTGCGCCAAACTTCATAAACTTACTGTTTGGCCATGAACTGACCCCACACAAAGCAGCTTGTACATTGTGATAGCCTGGATGAAATCAATTTTTGAAATATAACTTCCAAATAAAATCCAAATTCTTAAGCTGTCTTTCATATATAAAAGCAACAAGGTTGTTTTCAGTATTCTTTAAAAACCGATGCCTCTAAAAATGTAAACAATTTCAGTGTCCTACGAATAGGAAGAGACACAGCAGTTTTATTTAGCAAAATTATTAATGTAAAGGGTTCAGAAAGAGAGAAATATGCTGATCATTAACCCGTTTGACTAAATAGGTGCTGCAAGTCCATTCTGGGGCAACTGTATTAGTGACCTGGTTCTGCTACAGCTTTTACAGCTGTGTTAGCCAAGTGGTAGGGATATTATCTCGGCATTCAAAAGTCACAAATTCTTCCCCTCCTCTGCCACCGGCTCCTGTGTCACTATGAGCATGCTATTCAGGTCATAGATTTTTCTAGCAAAATTCTATAGGAATAAAGCCCTTAAATATTTTTTTTAAAACTTATCCTTATTTTCCCTAAGTCTGCAATCTGTGCGTATAATGGAAGCATAGCATTACTATGTGTATCACCCCAAAGCATGGAAGACCCAGGGTAGCTTCATGTCACTCAATTTCAGAGGTAAGAAATTTAGACATCTCAGTGATCCAAACACCTTTCTGTTCAACCAGAATAGTAGGGTGCCTTCGGCAAGTGAGTTATCTGACCTATTTTGGAAAATATTGGAAAATATATTTTACACTGTCATGTAACCTAGGTTCCTGGTTTGTTGCTGGGTCCTGACCATCCACATTGCTAAAGACGGGGTCCTCTGGCCTCCTGGGGTCTCCTTGGAGCGAATTCAAGAGACAAAACTGGAGTGTGTCTCTGATAGCTCACTACTAGCCTTTATTCCTCAAAGCTGATGGGATGACATTCTGCCAGATGTGGCATGTTCACTCTCCAGAGATCTGCAAACCACCCCAAACCTTGCCTTGTCAAGTACTGTCCCTCTGTTAACCTCATGGCAGGCCTCAGACCATGCAACATACACTCCCACCACCAGTCGATAAATGCACTGCTCTGTGGACCACTTCTTTTCAGACACTTTGAAGCAAAAGACACAAAGATATATATAGCTACAGACATATGCCTTGGGATCGCAATCAGGGCAGAAGAAGAGGCCCAGGCCAAGTTGTCTGCAGTGTGGGTACAACCAGCCAATCCTAGAGGAGGTTACTCAGAGGCACAGGGTCACAAATCACTCCTCACTTTTGCCAGTTTACGGCAGATGATTCCCTCAGTACTTCCATACCCTCCTAGGGCATACTCAGGTGGTCTACGTAGGAGATTTAGGAGCACTTTAAAATGATAGGTAGGTCAAAGTGCCAGTGGTATATGAGTTACTAAAGCACTGGCTTTAATGTCATGCACCTATTTACCTAAGCCCTTTTCCCCAAAGCTGTTGTTCTCTAGAGTGTAATAATTTTGATCTCTTCATACTGTCACTGCTTCTTGGTGAAGCTCGAAAATATCACAAGGCTAAATGAGATCTTAGTTTACCTTAAAATAGGCTCAAGAAGTTCTAAGACAAATGTAGTTTAAATATGGAGCAGAAAAAGGTCTCTCTGGAAAAAATACTTGGATCTCTGCCGAAGCCACTGCAAAGTTTGCTATTTCTACCTTAGTTCAATGTTTAAGTGCTAGACTGAAAATGACTCTTGCTCTTCCTCACAAGGGCTAAATGACTCTAAATTTCCAGGCAATGATTTCTCTCAGGGGGTCTGCTACTTTTTAATACTACTTACTTCTCTCTTTTCTCCTATTTACATCATCCTTCAAATGTTGTGTTTGCTTAAGGCTGGTTATCCTCCATCATGAAATTTCAGTGCCTTGTCTGCCAGACAAAAATATTCAAAAGTAGGTGCATGCAGAAACCAAAAGGGATGCCTGTCTTAGCTGGCTACAGCTTTTATACCAGGTCAGGTAAACTGACCTTAGTGAAAGTCCTACCACAGAATAAGTACAATATAGATAAATAGTTGATTATTCCTCAGCTCACAGGCAATATTTTACCCTTAATACCTGTTCTGAATGAAATAGGTCCTACTGAAGTAGTGAACTTTTAACAACCACTTAAGCCATGGAGAAAAAAGCCTCTCTGTCTGGCACTGAAAGAGGCTGGAGACCCAAACACAAGTGGAGAGAACCTGTGGAACATGGTACATTGAGAACTTTCCTCTTGAAACCCCCAAGATCTGTCCTCCATACTGGCAAATGGGTAAACCCCTTCATCTATGTAACTTCAATAGTCTCACCTCCATTTTGGTCTGCTAATGACTTATCTACCTATACATGAATGCACAACACAAGTGAGCCAAATCCTGTTGAAATGTGTATGTCTTCAGGACTGTGCAAAACTTCAGCAGTTCCTTAAATCTTATGACAGACATGAAAATATGTCTAACAGTTACATACTGGAGTACTAAAATTGGGCAATTTCCTAGTTTTCTAGTTACTAGAAAACTTCAAGAGGGATGATGACATTTCCTATGAGGGAAAAAGGACAAGATCAGCCTTTCCACCATCCCACAGGGCAAATGGCAAAGTACCACACTGGTGAGCCGTTCATTCTGTACTGAACCATGATTTATTTTGCCACACTTGAAACCCATAACCTGGGAAGAGCGGAGCCTAGCAGAATCATGTCCTTCATAGTGCTGCATCCCTCTGCATCCTTTAAGGATTTTCTTTTTCACCTTGATCCACTGAAGTCCAGAGAGTTTCTGTGAGTTGATGATGAGGGGGATAAACCAAGAAGAGGAAAAGAGCACCAAATTTATGTGGATCTATAAGACATAGATCAATGCTTCAATGCTTTTTGGAGACAATAATCTATAAGAGGGATGCTATAGCCAAGAATGCTTTAGTTTTCAGTAGCCTATGAAAAAAGAGAAGGGTTTTTGTTTCTGGTTTTTGTTTATTTGCTTTAGGTCAGTATGATGCTTTGTTCCTGAGGGAGAAAAAAAAAAAGCTGTAAATTCACATGCAGAGGCAGGTTGGGGTGGTCTGTTGTGCATTCTTTGCAGGGACAGCACTATACTTATTTCTTTTCCTCTCTGTTTCATAAATATATGATGATTTAAAAACTGTAACATGAAAACATTAATAAGGATTATGTGTAGGATAAAAAGGAGTGAGAAGAAGTAAAGCTCACTGTATAGAAAGTGCTGACTCTTAGGAATGCCTAGGTCTATATTTCTTTTCTGCTGTCACAGGTAACCACTTGGCATTGGTCTCTCCTGAGGGTTTAGTAGGACTGGCCTCATTCTTTACTCAGAAACTGTGGTTAGATAAACAGCAGGTAAAGACAGTGTGTCAATTTGCAATTAATGACATTAAAACAAGGCTAAGACAGATATAACAGTTGTGTTTAGCCTTGAATTTTATAAAATTGGTTCAGATAGTCTGACCTAAGCATTGCTATTAGCGCAGCTGAATTCATGAAGCATGTATTCAAAGCAGGCTTTGATATTGTAACTAAATTAAAATTGATTTTTTAATGGGAATATCTTGTATTTCTTCCTTAGTTAAAAATCTCACTTCAAGCTAAGTGGCTTGGGTTTGACAAGTCAAGGAAATCAAATCATTTATATGTGATGGCAGGCAAGATCATAATGAAGAACTATATGGACACGAGAGTATTGATAACAATAAAAAAAATGTATTACACACCACATACTGTTCTTTCCTTTGCAGCTGTGCCATTGCTAGGCAACTGAAAATGAATGAATAATAGATTTCAGATATATATCTATACACTTACATTAGGCTTCGTTTGGAAGATCATGAAAGGGATTTTTGAAAAACAATCATTATGTTTCTGATCAGAGTCCAATATGTCTTTACTGCCAATAAGGACAAGAAAATAGATTATTTCCAACATGAACAACTTTTGCTGATAAAACACCACAATGTACATAGATTTTTTTTTTTGATACGCAGCCTTCTGTTGAGTAACAGAGCATTTTCTCAAATTTTCATGCTGTAATTTTTTAGTCGCCATATCATGACATTGTACAAGCTATGCATCCCATAGTCAATGAAATCATCAGTGGTGAGTAATCAGCATTTACATTTAAAAATATTCATAAAATTTCCTTCAATAGGGATTGTATGTAGTTCTAACAGGTGGTAACTCTTTTTACTTGAGTAGTAACCTAATGACTTCTCTGTCATTTAAAATCCATTTATTCAACTCCTACTACGTTTTGTACATGCTTCAGCAAACATGTAAATTCTTATTCCTAGCTATGTTACAACAGTAAGGGAAGAGAGGCTGCCACAGGAACATTAGAAGTAGCTGATAATTCACACTTTCTCTATAGCCTGCTGCTCCTTAAAAAAGGGGGGAAAAAGGAAAAAAAAAATCTAGTCCCTTGATAATTAGTACCCTTTGTCAAAGCTTCAGTTACAGCTTGATGAAAAAATATTCCTAAATGTCAAGAACCATGCAGTCTGATAAATATGGATGACATTTAAAAAGCAGAGGAGGCAGTTTCTACAAAAGCAGAAGAGGCAAAAAGAAATGTAATATGTATTTACGGAGAGAAATAGTTTTTCCACCACGTATTCTCCACGTATATTGACTATTTTGTACTCCTGTTTTGTTTTTCATGATGGCTGTGACCCCTTTGTCTTATATCAAATGCCTCATCTGCATTTTATAGTGTTTCTTCAGTGGAAAACAGTACATTTCAATGGCCCAGGCCTTTCCACTTGTAAACACTCAGTATAATTGATTGAGAAGACAGAGTCAGAGAACCCTCCAAATATTTTAATTCTTCAGAGTTGCTTAAATTTAGCAAAAAATGACACCCTGAGAAAATGAAATGGCACGTACTCATAAATTGCTAACTGTGTGATACAGATCAATCACAGCCCTCGGTGATTACGCTTTAAGCAAGTCTGCCTCACAAGCAGATTCAAAGGAATTGACTTGCTGAATATTAACAAACAGAAGGGGAAGATCTTTTGCTTCTAACAACTTTGAAAACTCTCTTGTTGGAACGACTGAAAGACAAAGTCTTTTTTAGCAGGTTGAAGCAGAAAGCTAGGTTCTCCATATTGCCCATGCTGGGTGTGACAGTACCTCCTACCACAGTCCTTGTCGGAACAACACTCGCTAAGCAAGCTATAACAGAGTGGAAGATTACCATGTAATAAACAGCTAATTGAAAAGTAAAGTGCAATGAGAAAGAAATAAATGAACGAGCTTTTCAATGGTAGAGTTAGAAACGTGTGTCAGTGTGCCTGCAGTGACGGTAGAGGAGATGGGGGATGTAATGAATTCACAGTCTTCATTTCCTGATCTGTCATCCTGCCAGAGCTGAGAGCACCAAGAATGTAAATGCAGTCAAACAAGAAGTCCCCTTCTTACACAACCAGCACTGGCAGGGCCCAGGTACCACCACCATGGTGTTACTATACCTGCTCTGTCTTACTTTTCAAGAGATGGCCGCAGGAACAGCCAGGTCCCATCCATAGCGTTAAGAGCAGCGTACCTGGACTACACTGCTGAGTGCGTGCCTGTCATGGCAGCCCTAACTCCCCGAGTTACCCTGCTTTCTGTGAGCTGCTCAGCCAAGGCTACTTTTATCAAACTTCAGTAGCTATGAACAAAAACTAGCCTACTGTATTAGAAAAATAAAATGGGTAATTTTATTTCCGGACCAATTTTATAATGTCCAAAACAATGTTTGACCTATTTACGAGTGTAAAATATGTGTCTTTCCTATTTAATTGTAATATGAAAGAATGTAAAAATAAATACCTCTCATATTGTGTTAACTGATCTTGACCCTTATTATAAAGATATGTTGAGATAGCTTTCAGATGAAAGCAGTAATATATAGCAAATTTATCTCAGATATCAAAACACACTTCTATTTTCATATATGATGTAGCTGCCATGAGTTTACTTAATTATCTGAAAGCTGTTGGACAGCTTGTTAAAATTGCTGTCCTTTAACCATCTCTGTGGCCTCCATCAGTCTGATGCGTTATCGCAGGTACATCTCCTACACCAACTGCTTGGGCTCTGCATTACTTTGCACTGCTGAACTACTATGGTATCAATTCTACAGTAACAAGGACTGAGAGACTAAAATTACATGGGAGATCTGTTAAGTGAGCACCTATATCCCATCCTTAAACCCACAAACAGCTCAATCCACTGGGTGCCAATATGCAGTTCACAGAGATTCCCCTTTCCTGAGCTTTTTGAGGCAAATGGATGCTTTTCTGATTATTGCAAGACTGTATTTGTCCTCTGACTTCCTCACTGATGCGTGCTGAAGGGGAAGAAGAGCTGCCGTCACAGCACTGTAGAACTTCTCTCTGGACCCAGAGGGATATGGGCTGGCCTCAGATAGAAAGATGATGCCTTATCAGCAAATATCCTTTAAAAGAGGGATTAACCTATCAGCACTGAAAAAGTTCACAACCCCCTGTGAAATAAGATATACATGTACATGTATATTCCCCTAACTGATAAATGAGGAGAAAGATGCGGTAAGAGAAAAAAGATTGGCAGTATTGTGTTTGTGGAAAGACACAAATCTTCAAGTCCTCTCACAAGGCATGTATCCAGTCTTGGCCCTGTGCTTCTTGAGAAAACCCAGCTGTCCTGCCAGTGATCAGCTCGCATGCAGAGGTGTGACGTTTTATTACAGCGTAAACTATTTCATCACCTGCATTATGAGAAGACACAAGCCACCGGTTTCAGCTGCACTCCTAATTACTATTCCATCCCGTTTCTGGTGAGGTCAGGGAGAGCTTTGCCACTGTTTGCAGGGGGACCAGAATTAGACCTTTTGTGATCAAAAGTCCTGCACTTAAATGATACATCTATATATTCAAATCATTTTGTTTTCAGGCTCATTCACTGTACGGTTAAGTTACATGTCCTGCATCACAGACAAAATACTTTTAGGTTATCTATTAAAAGAATCAGTGACATATCTGCACTCATATACAGCTGCAACAGCTGTCCAGAAGCCATGTGATTTGCCATATGTTGCGTTTCAAGTCGTAACCTTGCTTATAAAAATTTGCTCTGCTTTTGTGTAGTCTGTTCTGTTGGTTGTGGGTTTTTTTTTCTCGTTGCTGATTTCTCAAGTGAGCTTTCTCTCTTGCACCGGACTGTTTGATATGGACAGCACAGCCATACTTTTAACTGGAATGTTAGCTATACAGAGAGAAATGTGGTGTCATCTCCCCTCCTTCTGGGAGTGCTTTGCAAAAATTGCTTTTCATTGAGAAAATCATTGTATCTTCTTCAGGGTGTTTGAATTCAAGCAGCAAAAGGCTAGACAGAAGGTTATTTAAAATGTAATTCCTTTTTTTAAATATTCACATCCCTTAAAAAGAAAAAATTATAAAAGTAATGCATGTTTAAAAATTAATAAAATATAACTTTTTCAGATGTAGTAGGTACTTTTTCATAAAACCACATATTTGAGAATGAAAGACATTTGATTTTTTTTTTTGTAGCATTGTCATCTTTTTCTAAGGCAAATGTAAGAATATCTTTGTCTTCAGGAATAGCACTTCAGCATGAACTTTGAATCCCAACCCCCAGCCATCAGCTTCTTCCTAGATTAGCTGAGTGCATTGGGTCTATTTAACCATTAGCTTTTATTGAAGGATAGATGAATATCAGTCCCTGAAGAATAGTGAATTAGCTACTGCCTTGTAGCAAAGCATTTTCTCTTTTCACTCTACAATAGGTCTGCTATAAGCACAGCTTTTCATAATACAACTAGCAAGTAAAGTGGCAGGTCTGGAGAAGAAAATGGAAATCTTCTGGGAAAAAAAAAGAAGAGTCTAATGTGCAAGGGCTCTTGCTTTCATTTTAGTAACCTTAGAATAAGGTGATCTTTCCAGAACAGAATTTTATGATAAAACAATTTGACTGATGCTTAGCTCATCCAAAAATATTCTATTGAGTATTAAACAACATACGTTTAATAGCATATAGAAAAGTTACAGCATCTCTTAGGAAAAAAAAAAAACCCCTCCAAAATCATTGAAATGAGGGATTTGAAATATGAAATATGTCCACGTGAACCCTGAAACAAAGAACAGGAAAAACTTGATAAAGAATATTTATGGTAAATGAAATTATGAATTTCTGTTGCTGCATCTATGTTTATCCCACTTATTTTCCCTTATTCTTTCCCTCCATATGAGGCCAGCCGAATTTACATCAGTTTAAGAAAAAATATGAGTCATTATTACTGGCTTTTTTCCTTTATTTGAAAATATCTATGTTTACTTGAAAGAAAAATATTAAGGCCATATTCTATTCTGTGTTAGCTCTCAGCTAAAGCTCACACAGATCTTGGATTTCTTTCTTTTAAATTTGAAAGGATATTCTTGCTAAGCCAGCATAAATAAATCTCTGTGTTTTCTTCAACAGAGAACTAACAGAAAGAGGGAGGAAAGGAGCTACAGATGCTGACGCCTCAGTCCCTGATAACCACAGTACTAAAAAGCTTAGGGGCAGACAACAGATGCTGTAGAAGTAGAAAAAACAGCTCTGTGGGCACTGCAAATACTTTCTCCACCTTTTAAGCGTTATGGGCCTTCTAATTTAGTCACTTCGTATTTTAGTGGCAGTGGGCAGCAGAAAGAGGAAAAAACCCATAGGATTGGTAGCTTGCACTTGAAGCAGAGAAACATGAAACAGCCTCAGGAATATAGTGGAGTGCATTTTCTCAGACTACAGCAATGATCAAGACAAGTGACCACATCCCAGTGGTGGAAAAAAAAAAAAGGGTTTAGAGGAAAGGTGCAGGACTGGAAAAAGACTGATGTTCTGCATTTGTTTCTCCTGCGCCTTGTCTTCACAAGTGACAAACTATAACTTTTCACAACAAAAGTTACCAATGTACCAACTCTTTAAAAATCACTATGCAGATCTGAAAGACAGAGGAGAGCAATGGCTCAGGTGACCTGTAATGTGCCCAGGGGTGCTGGATGGGCTCTCAGATAACGTGAAAGCTTCTTGTCCTCCTATATGAAATGTCAATTTCTGTCTCATTTTCTTTGGACATTCATACCACTGGCCAGCACCTTGGCTGATCACTCCATCCTTTCCTTCTTGATGAAAATACTGAAAATAGAAATCCCTCAAAGAAACAAAGAAGACAAATTTACAGATCCGTGCTGGGAAGGACATATTCTCTCTCTGGAGGTGAAGAGAAACCTCCTGTGGTGTCCTAAGGGCTTGGTCATTTTCTGTAATCAACCTAAGCTCAAAAGCCTAGGTTTAATCCACTTGGCTTTCTTGACCTGGGAATCTAAGAGCCCAATCTAAGAGCCCAATTGCCTTTTGGGAATATCTCACTTTCAGTTTCTAGACAGACGCTCGGAAACCAGAGGCTGCTGATCTGGTATCATAGGTAGGGTCTTAATAACAGGGCATCTTCCACTGGGTGGGTTATAAGATGCTCAGTTAAAATGGTCAGGATCTGTCAATAGATTAGAGATAAAAACTCAGGCTCACAAATATTCTATTTACTGCAACTTCGCTGTAATCTTACCCTTTTCTTTTGTACTGTAGATATAAAACCAAAACAAAATGGCCAAACCCACTTCTCATTTACTGCACAAAAGTGAAAGTAATGATATCAGAAAGGTTGCTTCTGTTTTATTTGGCAATTTAGGGAAATACAGTTAACTTCGTGTTTGCAGTTTCTTGCTTAGCTTTAGCTAAATCTGTAGTTGAGGAAGTACAAAGTGCATCTTGCACAGTAAACATTGAACTATGACTAGGCAAAGCCTGCCTGTGGCAGAGGAGGAAAACCATGCCATAATAATATTTCAAGTGGCAGAACAGAGAAATTTGAGTGTCCGCTTTTGAAGACATTTATTTATTTATGTCACAGAGTGTGAAACTACACATGGAGCAGGAGAACAGCATGTTAGTGAGAGAGATGGAGACAAAAAGGAATAGCTATGTCCTGAAATGCTCTTTTCATCTAGCAAGCAGTCGAGTCCTGCTCGGAAGTGGTGCCAGCTCACCCAGCACACCTGGCTTCTCACCTTACGGAGCATGGCAGCCCTCAGCCCAATCCTGAACAGGTTCTCTGAAGGAAACCGTGTGGGGAGGTAGAAAAATATCTCGGATTCAGAACGGGTTCAGAACTGTGTTTAACTGATAGTGTAGAAATCGCTGTTGTATCATCCACTGAGTCTAACCCATGTGTGAATCAGAAGCACAAAAACTTTCTGAGGTCTAATGACAAGCCTGAGATATTATGCAGTGGATCAGTATATCAGCCTAGGCCTTTCTCTGAACTAATGTTTAGGCCTGGCCTGCTTTCCAGGTGAATGAATTTTGAGTTACACTTATCTACAGTACCAGAGTGAAGGGTTACCATGAAAAATATAAGGATTAACAGAATATTATTGCCCAGGGAATTAATATTACTATATGGGCATGAGGCATCATTGATCAAAAAGAGTTCAATGCCTTCCAGAGTTTACTTGTATTGTCTTGTGACTGATTAAAACCCAGCCAGTGAATGAAGCAGACCTTCTTTGCACACCAACACTGTGATTTTGGAAGTTTCTGAAGGCCAAAAAGTTGTAGTAGAACGGTAACTCCATAAAGGTCTACTTATTTCATCCTCATGGACAGCCAGAGAGTTACTAAGCCATGAGATCTGAACATATCCAAACCAGAAAGTTTCATAGAATCATAGATTTATAGTATGGTTTGGGTTGGAAGGGACCTTAAAGATCATCTAGTTCCACCCCCCCGCCATAGGCAGGGTTACGTTCCACCAGATCAGGTTGCTCAAAGCACCATCCATCTTGGTCTCAAACAGTTCCTCTTTCAAACTATGACACTGAAAGCTAAGAATATATAGCAGTAGTGGTCAATAATAAACAACTGTATTTTTTAAACTCTGGAAGCTTCACTCCTTTACACACATACACATGATTTACCTTGGAAAAAAAATGCAAAGACACAGAAATATTTACTTCAAATGGCAACAGAATTGCAGTAGATTGATGTAGAGGCTGCTAGCCTCAGAAAAGTAAGATGATACATTATCCCATTCCTTCTCTTGTTTAGTGGCATCCATGGGACCCAGCAGCTAAGTAGCGACAGAAGCATTCCTTGTGACATCTGCCTCCTTGGCAGGTTCCTCTGGCAGCTCCGGAGTCACCTCTAGGCTTTTCATATGATTAGTTTGTTGATGGGCTGCCTACAGCTCCAGATTACTTGATAAAAATCATTATAAAACATCGGATGCACATGGAATTTTTTGGAGTTGTATGATAATCCCTTCACCCAATAGAGCTAACATGTCTAAGATTGACTACATGTTGGAAAAATTTGTTTGGGCATAGTATATCACAGATTTGTGTTGAAACATGGTCAGATTTTTTTAAGTATATTATGGCTGTGTGTACCACTTTTCTCATCCACGAATTGCTCTGAAGCTAGTATTTTTGTCTGAGAGCTCTGCTGCACAAAATACAGTCCACACAATGTAATGGAAAAGCTTAAAGGGACTAGACTGCAGAGCAGCTAGAACATTCAAGTGGCTGTGAAAGAACTAGCTGCTATACTCATCTTCGAACTTCAAAAGGCACTGGGTTAATCAAAAAGGTAGGCACTATGGTTACTACCATAAGTGACATTTTACTGTTATCTTTATTGTGTTCTTTGGTGGACACGATTTGTGACTTTCCCATCTATTTAGATAAAAACACATATTATTTGCTCATGCAGGAGCCACAGGCCAGTTTTATCATCTTTTGCCTGAATTTTCATCCTACTTTGCAAGCTTTGATGAGTTTCATTCATCCCAGGGACTCAGAGGGTAAGAGAGTGGCCTTCTTGCAGCACTTTCTGGCAATTTGTATCTCAGATTCCCTTCGAGCAATTGCAAATAACTGCTTCAGCTTCCTTGGTGTTTTCTAGGTCAGTGGTTCAGAATCCTTGATCCTAGCCTTAGGACTGCAAAGATTAAACCTCTCTAGCTCAGGAGCCAGGTAGGGATATTGGCCAGTGAACGGTGCCTCCCTCACTAAGAAGCTTAATCTTGTTGTTTTTTTTTTCCTTTTGCATTTTCTCCTTACTCTTCTCCCTAAAAATCCTCATTTAATTTTCCCTATGCCATCAGGCAAGATACCATCACACAGATAATCTCAATGTTTGGCATAATATAATGAAGCCCCTGAAGCCAGTGATTTGGGACAGAAACACCAACATGGTCTATGCTGTACACCTTGTGCACCTTGGGCTGGTGCTATTTTAATATATATGGTTGGAGATAATATTCCTTTTAAATGCACATTATTTTACCTAGAAACTGATATAGCTCCCATTTTGTGGATGTGTAAACTGCAAAGCCTATATGCGTTTGAAATATGCAAGGAATTTTGTAATCTTCTACTCAATGTAATTAGTTTAATCCTGCAGCCCAACATACAGCAAGTGAAAACTTGAATCCAAACAGTCAGAGCAAGTCAGCGAAACCTAACTTGTGTCTGCTGAGGTAAGAATATTGACCTGCTGACAAATTACTCGCAAGCAGCAACATCCTGAGTTATTACGATACTTCTCACAACAGCAATATGTATTCCTAACCCCCTGACTCTGTCGAGGGGATGGCCCACAGCACTGTACTTCCCATCTGCATGGATGCTGAGGGCTGAAGCCACTGTGATGGCACCCAGTGAAATACAGACTGGGAAACCCTGGCTAGGTGGGTTTGTCTCCATTCTGCCCTGTGAGTTAGAGGCTGTAGCAAATGCTGCTCACCACTGAATTCACAGCAGATACGTCCAAAAGCAACATCTAACAGAGAGCTGTATTTGGGATTGTGATCCAAAAATTAACTGATGCAAGGTAAATCTATACCTATCTATTAGCTTTGATTAAACTCAAATATCCACCAACTTTTTTGGAAGTAATAGTTCAAAACTGAGTCTTTACAATAGTTTAATTATGTTGTATCCATTTCCTACTCATCCCCCAAATCTATGCAAAGCAGCATTATTAATTAGTCTGCCCACTGAGATTGCTAACAAGGTCACTGATTGATAACAGAGCCTTCTCAGTGTAAGCTGTGAAGTCTGAAACATCATTTCAAATAAGATCAGACAGACTTTGCCCCTCACTCCTTTCAGGCCACTGTCAGTCACTGTTCTTTGACAGTGTATTTATTCTTCCCACCACAAAAGTTTCAGTAATTAAGAGGTTCGGAAATATTTCAGTAAAGTACAAGACCAAATCACCTAGAACTGGTAAACAGTTTCATGAGCTCTCTTTCTAAAATGTAGATACTTTTTCACTTTACACAGTTCAGGCTGATATGTTCTGGTCTTCAGAATTTAAATCAGATTTTAGTATTTGAAAAAACACATTAAATTTTAATTCAATAAAATACTTAATAGACACTAAAAAAGTAATATAATTTTTTCTTTAATTCTAGCATATGGGAATATACTTTACTAATAGAAAACATTGCAGTCACTTTGAAGTTAGTGAAAATTGACAATGTGCTCAAATTAGGGACCTCATCAGAGTAAAGGAATAGAAGAAAGAAAATACCACCCATGGAACAAATGTTACTCTACCTCTTTATCAGGAAATGGGAGATGAGGATTAGGACTAGGACTAACCTTAAAATCCTAGCTTGATTTGTACTCCCTATTTCTTGATCCCAGGAAAATGCCCTCGTTAAACTGGCAGTATTTGCTCTCTTTCCAGCTGCACGCTCCATGTATTCTGGCTTTGCAATGGCCAGAATTAGTAAGAGCGTGAAGGCTACTCTAATTTATATTCAACTAATAATATGTAGTAAGAAAAGCTGTAATTTTAATTAAAATGTAACTCTCATCAACAATCATCATCAGGTACGCATAAGCAACATCAATCAATCATTGTAATTGGTTTTATTCTCAGCTAATTGCCATATAGCTCTCAATCTAAAAAGTAAGCAGATTCACAACAACATGGATGTTACAGGATGTCAACTAATAAACGTCCAGGGAAATGGTGAAAAGATTCAGTGGAGCAGGTGTGGGAATGGTTAGAGGCACAACAATTTGTGGGAGCAATTCCATTAAAATCAGTGGAACAAGAATTGAGCATTATCTGTATAGAAACCTAGGTGGGTATTCAGTGTCCCATTTTCACTGAGGCTCAACAGTGATGTCTGACAGCAAAGCAGCACAGAGTGCTACATTTCTGGTAGGTCTTCTGACAATTTTTGAAGGTATCTTTCTACCTACCCTTCCAAAAGATACCCATTTTGCATTAGATCTGTTTAATTCTTTTCTCCATTGATTGCAGTCTCACTGGTTCATGATAAAGAAGTGGAGTGCTTTGCAATCAAAATACAGAACCTTAAAAAGGTCAAAATTAGTTTAGCACATTATAATAATTTTCAAGATTGTATTAAAACTCCAAATCCTGATGCCCTGTTCAGTGAAAAAAAATTATAATACTAAATGTAAAATGCACAACAGGATTCCACTCTCTTGATAAGAGGCCACAAAAGATTGGCACATGATCCCAAAATTACAGAGTAAAATGTAGTACAGAGTTTTATGTAAGAGAACATTAAATTGGGAAAGTCAGTCATTTAAAACTGAAGAAATAGAGTTATGTTCCAGCATGGCCCTGGGGAAACATGCACTAATTGACCCTTCTCTGAGCAAGGGGGTTGGACTAGTTTATCTCCAGAGGTCTCTTCCAACGTCAGCCATTCTGAGATTTTGTGATTCCTTCAAATATACCCCCTATGCACAGGCATTATATATTCAGACATAATTACAAGGTCTCACACTATTATTTTCCACAAGAACCCTGACCTGTTCAGAGGCTGATCTAAAGCTCACTGAAGGCCACAGGAGTTTTTCCAGTGGACTTCAGTATGCTTTAGATAAAAACCACAGTTCATATGGTGGATGGTATCTCCTGAATGAGGGAAAAAGACCGACTTCTGCTTTGAAATAATAATTATCACAGCAGTGCAGAGCAATACAGCAAGGAGTACAATTGCTGTCAGCGCAGATGACATTTAATTTACCAATGGATAGAACCTCTAGGTTCTATGGATAGGCCTCTATCCAAAGTAATGAACAATAAAGTAATTCTTTGATAGCTACTTAATTTCTACTTTGCCTTTTGATTGTTTTGCTTACACGACAGTTCTTTCTCTCCCCGCTCATCTAATGCAACATCTGTTAGGTCTTCTGAGATCCAGCTCTCCACCCAGTGAGTGGTGTTTCATGGAATTATGTTCTCCATCAGTCTGTGTTTCTATAAAACACCAAGTTTAAACAATAATCAGTAAATAAAAAAAAAAAAGTGAAGAATTGTTGCTGCTTGATTCCAGGAAACCAGGGAGCCATTACTGAGGCTTGAAAAAACACTCCTCACTGCAGAAAGCACAGTATACTTTCTGGATTTGAGTCCAGTTAATTTGCTTTCAACTTTTGGCTTTGTAGACATTTTGTAGAAAGTCTGAGAGAAGTTGTCGAAGAGTTGATAGAAGAAATCGCCTTAGTTTGCCTCACGCTTGCTCCTGTTTCCTATGATTTCTTCTGCTTTCTAATTCAGTTTATCTCTGCTCAGGTATTGAGTTCTTGGGAGAAAGACTGCCCTATAACTTTATAGTCAAAAGCCAATGACCCTCAAATCCTGACTGTGGCCTCTGGCAGGTATGCAGAATAGATCTGTAGTAATGGGAGTAGCTACTATATGTGAGTAATGTACCTATGTTTGTCAACCAAGTCAACTGACAATTACAAAGCTTTCAGAAATATCTTGAATACTGCATAGTGGCACCAAAAGCATATTAAAGCCTTGACTGAGGCAATTTTTAAAATTTCAATACCGTGAGGAAGCTGTGCATCTTTTGGCAGAGACTCAAGGCTTTTTTTTCTTGGAGAAGAGTACAAGTTTTGTCTTCAGGATATCATGAATCTAGAAGTAACGAAAGTTTTAAAGCTAATGGCCTTTTTGTCTATAGGGAGTAAATTTTGCTTTTGTCTTGTATAAACAGCACATATATGCCAGTGTGTTATATAACTGCAAATTTCTGACCAGAAGTATCAGTGCTCACTAGTTTATCTTACTTTTGGGCACAGAGGGAAAGATACTGAAATGGAATTCCCTCAGTTATAATAAACTAAAATTGTACCACATTTTATTTTTATGACACATGGTATTATTTCAGTTGCCTTTTCATCTTATCTTCCTAGTGGAACAAGTGCCTTTGGAAGACTGAGTCATACAATGAAAAGCAAGAAACACAGGATCTCAGCCAGAAGATAGTTCAGAGTCAGAAAAATAAACAAGGAGTTGCATTTTTTTATAAATTGCACACAGTAAACTAGTGCTAGTATTAAACAGTGTAAAATAAACTTAACCTTGATCATCTACAAAATTTAGACAAACCCCTGAGAGGTAACAGAACTGGGAAATGTATTCATATTCTCTTTTGAATAACAAGGTTCACATACCCACTGCAGTAAGTGTTTTAGCCCAGTTTGAAAACTGTGGACAGAACCAGAGCTCTTAGCCCAGGAGCTGCAGGAGCCTGCTAGCTCATCTCCTGATTTTGTCCCTAGATGAAATAACTTCCATCATCAGGATAATTTAAGTAGAATTTCTTAAATTAGGAACTGTGTTAAGTCTACAATAGGAAAAAATCATGAGTTGTTTTCAAAGCAGACTAGTAATGGGTCATACACTGGCACTGTTGTGATATGTGGGGCACTTGCTCTGTGCCTCATTTTGCACCATCACCTCACAGTGATACTTTTGCATAGTCTTTCCATTGCTGAGAAGAAATATGAGTGGAAATGTCTAGGTACTGATCTTTACCATCTTCCAACCTTCCTAGCACGTTCCAGAAGGATTAAAAAAGGATCAAAAAAATGACGAGAGAAGACTTAGAAGTTCTCAGATATGTAGGGGCAAATCATCTTTACGTTGCACCATCTTTATGCTTTCAATAGGATTGCAGCACACCCAACTAGTGGAAGATCTTAACTATAGCTATCCAAGATGAATTATAATATATATACTGTTATTTTTTATTTTTTCATTAGCTTGGCCCTTCCCAACCATTGTGACAGATCTCACTGATAAGGCACAAGTCAGCTGACAAAAGGTTCAAGTCTGAGCTAACAAGAAAATCCTGTGTTTGCACCATTGGAAAGAGCTGAGAAGTAGCAGTCTTGCATTAGAAAAGAAAGGAGGAAGGCAAGAAGTTGGAGACAATAAGGCATAATACAATTCTACTCTTCTCCAGTCAACCAACTGTTGTGATGACCAGTGTCAGTTAGTCATTGGTTTAGACAAGCAATGGACAGAATTTGATTTCTGTGATCAGTAGTGTAGAAAATGTTATTCTGCCATGTTTTCTCTTTCTTACTAACAGTCGAATTTGAATTCAGGGGTTGCTCATGGATTATTGGCTTCCACCCAGGAAAGGCATGGTTTTCTCATGATCCATACTGCTTGAAATTATATTTTTCTTCCATGTTATGCCATATGGATAAGGTCAGAGCAAATGTTTTTCCTATAGTAGGCTCTTGTGTCTCATCCCTGAATGGGAACCATCTCAGCAAGCATAACTGGGAGCCAAGTATCACAGTCTGTCACTGCACAGGGCTACTATGTGCTGTCCTTTCCACTCCCCCACTTTTGCCTGTTGGAAATATGATGGTCCTAGCAAGCTGGATCTCTTCTTCATGTGCAGGATTTCCATGCACTGGGTGTGGTTCTCTTTGATTTGCCTGTGATAGTGCTGATTCTGGTGAAAGAACGATAGCAGTTGCTAATTAACATGTCTGCTTGGTCTATTAATCCGTCCTCTCTAGGCATACCTGAAACTGGTTAAACCGGTAACAATATGTGTGGTGCTGCTGCCCAGAACAGGAAATTCTTTTATTTTCTTCTCAGAAGCTCCAGCAACTCCATGTCTTCTTTTAAAAAATGTGTGGGAAGGTGGGAAGTCCTTATCTTTAGTACCATTAAACCATGGGTCAGGAAGCCTCCAGCTACTGCATTATACATAACTTTTTGCTTAATAGAATGTATAGTCAGAAAGGAATACAGAATATAGCAAAACCAGCTGCTTTCCAATACAGTCAAAGTTCTTGCTTTTTCTTTATTCTGCCTGTTCTAAAGGGAACTTTGTTAACCAAGTAAAACTGGGAGACCAGATAAATGTCAGTGAGTATGTGTCTCATTCCTCCATCCCATACCATCCTCACCAATTTCGTTATCCAAGGAAGGTAAATTGGATGTTTCTACTATGCTAAGCTCAACGACTTTAAAATACAGCAGAGAAGGAAAAGATAAAAAGAAAAAATGTATGCTTCAAATTAGAATGTTTGCTTGCTCAATTGCTGAGCCATTTTCACTATTGCCTGCAGCAGGCATCACCCACCGGTTGCATGACATGGTAAGAAAATCTGAAACCCCCCCAACCACTTTTGATTCTTTCACTGCATGTCACGGGAAGGCATGAACAGTCATTCCGTTACCATTTCTTTGATTTCCAAAGCCCCCCTAATTTTCAAATTAGTTAACGGTAATTGAATTTCAATGTACTTCAGGTTGTATATGAAATATACTTCTGATTAAGTAGCCAGAAGAAAACTAAGGGGGAAAATTTTGCTTCTCTTTTCTGTTTGCAGGCACAATATAATCCTAATATTCCACCAAGACAAAACTCACAAGCTTAGTCTGGATTGTTCCTGAAGGAACAGGAACCTGCTAGATGAAAAACAGTTTCCCAAGTAACAAACGGTCTGTGACGTAGAAGTGGTGGCATATTCAGAATATTCAGAATCTTTTTGCTGTAGAATTCAAGGTAATCTATACACCAGCAAAGTAATCATATCTTGAATCTAAATTATGAGGACAATACTTTGCTGTCATCTTTCATATGGCAGGCTCTGAATTATAGAATAATTCAGGTTGGGAGGGACTTCTAGAGGTCACCTAGTTCAACTCCTGCTCTCCTGCTACTGCTTCCAAAGCAGGGACAACTTAGGTCAGCTTGATCAGGGCCATGCCCTGCTGAGTTTTGAATATCTTCAGGGGTGGAGATCATGCAACATCTCTAGACAAGCTGTTCCAGTGTTTGATCACCCTCACTGTGAATTTTTTGTTCTTAGCATCTAATAATAATTTCCCAAGTTTCAACTAGTGTTTCTTGTCTCCCTTTGTTTCAGCAACAAAGACACCACCTCAAATGAAAGTCACACTTTTTTCATGTCAGTTCCTTTGAATGTTAGACTGCCACTACTCATTCTTGGGGGAATGTTTAACACTGGATATATACAGAATTCCTAAAGCTACCAAGGAAAAGAAAAGTTTCTAGGAAAATAGGAAACAAGAATGTTCTATAGGAAACAAATCTAGCTCTATACATTCAGAAATTAATTATACATTCTCTATTAAACAGGCTTGAACAATTTTTCGATGTCTGGACAGAAAGACAAAAATATTCAAAATGCTGAAGCTTTCATAACAAATCCATGTGTATCACAAATGATAGTTCACAGCAGACTGCATCAGGTACATGGCTTTGGTTTTTACCACAGTTGGCTGTTTACTCAGCTTCATCTGTCACAAACCAAATGTCAGCTAAGAGAAAGGTCACTGAAGATGGTTAACAACCACTTTGGTTTGTCCAAGCAAATGAAGGGTCAGCTTTTTTTTTTTTAAAGAAGTAAAATCAATTACAATTATTTTTGTAATTCCAGTAGAGAAAGCTGGCAGCAAATATACTTTGTTTCTTCTATGTCTTATTAAAACATGGCTTTGATCCAGGTGACTCAACTGGTATATGAGTTTACAAGTACACAAGGGCAAATGGACAACCTGAGCTTACAGATGCTGCAAAAAAAGTTATTTATTCATGTCTGGGCAAAAATAATTATAGGCTTTTCAGATTAGCAATTTATTCAAGTTAATTCAAATGCTTTAGCAATGCAAATATTTTAGTGTCATGAATACATTCACCCATGCTTTAACAAAAGAAAAATAAATGAGTTATCCTTATAGTTGTAAAATTAAAAATTGCAGTACCTGACCTTCAGTCGCATATGTTTGACAGAAATCAAGATTTAAGCTGGCTTTTCTAATGACTCTGCACCACCTTAACTTTCCATTAGGTTTCTGTGTTGTAATCCTGAGATGGCTGGGGACAGTAAAACTAAGAATCTATGTAAATAGATCCAATGTGTTATTCATGTCTGTCAAGAAATGAGTGCCTTTGGCAGAGTGCTTTGCATGTCGAGAAGGACCACCACTTACCGAATCTGTCCTCCATAGGATCTAAGGGTAAAAGAATGACCATCTGCACATCATCCACATAACAGAAGGCGACTTGCTGAGAATAAAAGGAGAGTTCCTTACAAACAAGGAAAACTATGAACAGTTATTTTTGAGAGGGATACAAGATTAATCTCTCACTGATGCGTGCTGAGAAACCTTCTTTTGCAAAATTAGAAGCTGAGCTGGAAATAAATAAATCATAAACCAAAGGATCCTGTACTGCCTGCTGATTTTTTTAGTGAGTTGCCACCTGCTTTGAGGTTCATGGTGGATGTAGGCGGATATAAGTGACATATGCACTGTAGCAGAAGCCAGAAATGCTAAACTGGTCAATGGGATGTAATAGTCCACAGAATGATTTGGGATGATCATCTAAAGCTTCTCTATCTTCTAAGCATGTTTGGAAATATCTGCCCCAAAGAATACCCTCCTTGTGTCCATAGACAAGTTGTCTAGTCTAGCTGCAAATATCATAAACATAACCTCATAATGTTTTCTTGGATATTTCCTATGGATCTGCATGCTACAGATTGGTCTGTTGTCTCCACCTAAGATATTTGCCTTGGTCTGTAGGGTTCTCCCAGGTTGAAAAAAGAAAGTTAAAGGGTTCAGTCACTGGTGCAAGCTATAACTGAGTTCCTGTCTAGGCTTCATCTTGATTATTGTCCTCCTGGCAGACTGTCTGCAAAAGTGGGGTAGGGACTAGAAATTCTCCAAATCCAGGTTCTTTTTATTTCTTTTTTCCCTTCCCTTCTTCTGTGGGAGCAACTCATCTGGGGCAAGGCTTTCCAGCAAAATTGACTTGATTTAAGTAGTTGCCTGAACTCCCCAATGCACCTCCCAGGAAAGGGCAAGGAGCAAAAGACACTGATTTTTCTCTGTTTAGCCCATAGTGCAACTACCTAGCAAAAAAAAAGAAAGAAAGATTTCCACACTGAAAATTTCCCTCCCACAGACTGAAGACCAATCTTGGGATACAGCTGGGAGTTAGTCACTTTTCTGACCTGAGCTGTTAGTTTAAAGTTTAAAGTTTAAAATTCAAAAATCTTAGAAAAGCACTGCAGATCGGGGAATTGGCGATTCTAGTTCTTTCTGCCTGCTAGGAAGAAAAAAGCTGGTGTCATCTTTACAATATACAGAATTTCCCTCCTGCATGTGATGAATATGTCTCATACTGCTTTCAGTCTACTAGTAGGCTAAAATACCGCTATAATAAACCTGAAGACCTTAACATGAGAAAAAAAAATAGATGGATTCCAGCTGAGAGACTTGGATGTAAGAACAACCTAGCATGTGCTAGACAAGTGCAAATAACTGTAGTCCTGTAATGATTTGAGAAATCTGTTTCAACTCCTGTGAGTTCTCTTTAATACTGCAGACTCTCATTGTATGTGTCAGACTCCAAACAGTAGATTGATTGAAGATTTTGTCTATCTGGGTATCTTCATCTATGAAGAAGTAGAAAGTGATACAGGGCTAACATGAGAAGGCTGTGAGTCTCTGGTGATCACTCATTCACGTGGAAGCACCACTGGATGAAGCAACTGACAGCTCTACAGAAGAGACAGCCTGGCCAAGGGTACCAGTAAGGAACCAGTCAATCACCTGGCAAAGCAGAACAGGGGGTTGTTTGTCAAGACGAGCCGGGATTTATATTTTCAAGGGCTTCTGGCTGGTTGTTTTAGACAGAAGAAATGATAGAAAAGGAACAAGATGTGGAAGAAAGAACCCAGTGAAGTAAAACTTGGAGGATTTTGACCAGTCCTTTAAAAACGCACCCCAAGAAGCAAATAACACCCACCCCAAACAGCTGAGGAAGGTAGGGAACTGAAGCAGGGGAAGGCATATAAGCATTTGGCTTTTCTGTCTCATTTACTGAGCTTGTTCACTGTTCAGACTCAATAGGATAAGGTCTCTTGTTCCACACAGCCCTCTGGACTGAACTTGCAGACTTGTCAATATACAAGACACCACGGGCAGCCACTGCCAGCTTCTGCCAAGGCTTCAGCTATATAGTGCACGCATCCCCATTGCCCCTGGGTGCATTTGCCCCGGTTGTGTTCTCTACCCTTTTCCAAAGCCCACGCTGGCAGCATTCATACTTTCTCTACCAGCAAAAAAAAGTTTATAGTGGCTTTTCAGGGCACTCAAAGTAGTGGAAAACACTAGAGAAGTCAATACTCAAATTCAGAAACAGATGCCTCTGTAACAAGAACGGCGAGGCTCAGCCACCGCTGTGGGTCATACACCAGGCACACATACAGCATGCTGAAGTCCTTGCCGAGCTTCTTTCCATCCCAAACCAGAGACAACAGCACAGGCGGGATGCTTAACACAGCTTCTGGGGAACACACAGCATTCCTCTCTACCTTCTCCCTGAAACGGTGAGGCTCTGCATTCACCTGCCACAGCACGGTGCCAGTAGGATGCGTGGTACCAAAGCCATCGAGCTGCAACAGCAGATAGGAACAAAATACCTCTTTGCTCCCCCTCTGGCATATCCATGCTTATATGTTAAAGTGTCAGGACTGGCCATCTTGTGGGAAAATGAGAACCTGGAGGTTTTGGACTTCTCCCATAATCCTTCCAACTGGAACATGCTCATCATTACTGCCTCTGCATCGTTCCTTCTGTTACTTTAGAATCAATCTATTCTCATTTATGTCCTTTTCAGGAATATGAAACAGGGGGAAAAGTAGGCATATCAGTGACAAACTCCTTCTCAGCTGCCAACAGAATGAAAAAGGATTTAGCTGAGCAAACCTCAACTTCTTTCTGGATTCACAGCACAGATGCAGAGTTAATGTAAGCTGTTTCAAAACCTGACACTGTTTCGATAAATGTGCACCAGGTATAATATACATGTATTACATTTATAATATGAGCTATTTTTCTTACCTATTAAGTATAAACCACATCTCAGTGCAGTTAATAGAGCCTGAAATTTGGATAATCCACTTAATTTTTAACGGATATATTTTAAAAATAGATCCACTTCCATTAAGATACTTCTTAGAGCCCCACAGAAAATCCAAAGCGTATCTGGACTGGTAATGGAAAAAAATAATTTCCTTCCAGAGTATCGGTTCAAATCCAGTCCAGGCTGGTAGTAACCTGAAATTGTTATCTTCTAGAAGTTATCTGATCATTTTATTCCCTATAGACAAGTGTGCCCATTAGAAGTATGCAACAGCTGGCATAAATCGGCTTCTTGCTGGCATTCGCAAGAGTGAGGCAGGGGAAAATGTGTGGTTGGAATCTAAATGATTCCTCCCTGGAGGTGGTCTGGCCAGCACGGGTAGAGGCACTTTAATTGGAAAGGGAAACCTGAACTTTGTGCTTAACAGGTGAATAAATGGAAGGCTTCGGTCTGCAGGGCTGTCAGATTGGTAGCTTTCACAAACACTCAAATCAAATACCGCATCTGAGGGGAAGAAATTAAGATGTAAATATCCAGGAGCCGGTGCCAAGCCCAGTGAAATCAGAAAACAGATTTGCACTATTTTGGTTCTGTGCCTCAAAATATACCAATATATCAAGATCTTGTTGCCTATAAAGCTGGTTTGTCATGTTTTAAAAAAGGTACAAAAGACCTCAAATCTTTACCTTGTGATCTGCCAACAAAATAGAAAAAAAACCCCAACCCACTTAAAAATGGCTTCTCTTGTAAAAAATCAGATATTTATGCAGAGAGGGGTTAACTGGACACTACCACTGCTATCAACAGAAATTTCGCTCTGCTAAATGTGAGGTCTTTTCAGAGAATTATAAGCAACAGTATCTACTGTGCCTATGTACCGATGAATCATGTCAGTGAGGCAAGTTATAGGGCTCTCAGCGACCACTGGACAAGTCACTGAAAACAAATATGAGACATTCCATAAGTTCATCCCAAACTATTTTTAACTGCAGTAGCGGAGACACATTTATCTAAACACGTGTCGAACCTCCTAAGCTTGTAAGAAAATGGGGCTATTCCTTCCTGGGCTGGCTGTCCGCTTCAGCGAGTCCTCATCCCTGGAGGTATTTAAAAGAAGGATAGATGAGGTGCTTAGGGACATGGTTTAGAGGTGGGATGGCAGGGTTAGGTTAAAGGTTGGACTTGATGATCTTAAAGGTCTTTTCCAACCAAAGTGATTCTATGATTCTATGATTCAGCAGCTCTGACTCCAGCGGGGTCGGCCGCTAGCACCAGGCTTCACTGTCATCCGGGGCATCTCCTGGCTCAGCAGGTGAGCTGCTGGTCATGGACAGCTGGTGTAGCCTAATGCATGTAGTCTATACTCCTGACTGTCAATATGTGAAACACCAGCTGTAAGGAAACATAAATTGTACAGTTGATTTGGTTTTGCATATCAAATATGTGCAGCATATTATTCACAGATTCCTTTAATTAATCCTGATGAAATCATAATGAAAAGAACATTAACACTAATAGATCTGAATGAGATGAAATTTCAGACCTTCCTGACATTCTCATTTGTGGCACATACCATATTAAAAAACAACCAACCAGCTTTCCCCTTGCTATACAGGCATTAGCTTCCCCAAAGGTAAAACAGAAGGTCAGCTTCAAAGTCCCATTTTCTACAATGAACAGCAATGATTTAAATGACACAGAACAGCATGCAAGCATTAGAGCTATTGTTTTCATAAAGCTGTTCTGCTAGTGACTATTCATAGCCACCCCTTGGCACGTGATTCCTTTCCCAAGCAGCTTTCCAATGATGGTTTCCATAGACTACGGTTTGACTGAGTAGCTAGAAGAATTCATGCATGTACGTTAGGAAGTTTCATTATCCTTTTTTTTTTTTTTTATTAATAGTATTCCTTACAGGATATGTTCTGTGGCTGCGGCCAGACAGCATTATTTACACTTCTTGACTAATGAGTGTTCACCACACAGAGATCACAGGGTTGCGCAAACTTACATCTTTTTCGAAGGCTCAGGAGAAGGCAACTTTTGATGGCAAGCAGTTGGGCCTTCACAAAAGTCCCCCTGGCAGCCTCAGTGGCTGTTCAGAGTGTGAACCAATGCCTTTTCTGGGCTGGTCCCAAGCTGGTCACTGACTGCCACGGGAGGCCCCTAGAAACCCACTGCGAGCCCTTAATTGCAACGCTTGTGAGTAGCTGCTGCTGCCAAACACCAGGGTAATATGAACAGCAATCATAATCCAGGGCAGAGTCTAGCCCCTAAGACACATCTTTCAGCCAAGTTGGAAACTATTGCGTAATTTCTCACCCAGACTCCAATAGCATTTGTTTAATCAATCCTTTCCTTCAGGGTGGTGGATACTTCTAAAGTTACCCTTTTATCTTCTCTCTCTCAAAGACCACGTATTTCTATTTAAAATGCAACTGAGAAAATCAAAATGTACCTCAAGCTTTTCATATCTGCAGTTCTGATGCTGTAACACCTCCAGCTGACTAGGTAAACTGATGATCACATCAGAAAAAATTTTCAACAGAAAATGTAAAAAGATGCAGTTTCATTATGCAGAGGTAACACACTGCTTATTTCCAGAAATTCTGCAGCCTTCTGGAAAAAAAGAAAAGGAACCAAGAAAGCTTGGAATAAAATATCCACCTTTGACTGCCCCAGAAGACAGTCCCCTGTGGTCATTTTAAATGGCTGTGAATCAGTCTTCACTTTGCACTTTCCTAAAGTGTGCATGAGCAGGAGACTTGTATCACAGTTTATCTTTCATTTCCTTGTATATTTGTACTCATGGCTTGTGAAGGCCTAAAAATGAGTATGTATGATGCCCAAGTTATATCCATCTGTCACCAACACTAGCGGCTGCTGCATTTGATATCACTTCAGCATACTGCTTTCACAGTGACTCAGCCCTGACTGGGGCGTCCACCCTGAGGGTGAGAAAATGATTCAGTATTCATTAGTCTACCTTAATGCAGTCTCTCCTCAGCGGGAGAATAGCCAATCATGTGCCTTATCTGTGGCTGTTTCTGTGATTTATCCACCGAGGACTGACCTACAATCAAGAACTTTACTTAAAGCCTTTTGACAGGCAGTTAGCTGCCAGTCCAGAGATAAAGCTGAGCTAAACGCCCCGATGCTAATTTCAGACTTTTCTTTTCTTTCATTCTGAGAGCTCTAAAAAAAAAAAAAAATTTTTACCCCAACCTGTCAGGAGGGTGTCAGGATGGTGTTGTAATGTAAAATTAAAGCATTAAACACCTTGAGCCTTCTGGGTCAAAACCGAACTTTTTCATTTGCAAAGGTGGGAAAACAGATTCTGCTTAACTAAAGAATGGAGGGAGAGATGTGTCTGATTCCAGTACACTGTTCTCAAATAAACCTGAAGCTGAAACATTTTGAAGCTCCCTGCATCAAGAGACAATCTAAAATGATTTCCAAGGGTGGCCGATTTGATAACAAGACATGAAGAGGGGGAATAGAGTGACAGACCTATCGGTCTACCTGTATAAAGAAGCCCACTTTCTATTCTCTGTGCTGATATTTCCTTGATGAACTTTTCTTGTGTTTGTGGGGGGAAGGGGAGAAGAGAGAAGGCAATCAGCTGGGTCCATTTTGCTTTGCTTTGCTTTAAAGACACGCCCCAATATGATCTTTTCTTCCAGCCTGGGATGTGCTGTAATTTCTGAAACAATATTCCCAACAAACATTCTGAATCTCAGTAGATTTTCCCCTGTACCTTTACAGAACCTTTAATTCAGTCAATATGAGACACTTAGTTTCAGTTTAGAGAAGGCAGGACCGACTGCCTCAGCCCAGAGCGAGGGGCAAATGAGAAAGATGAACTCAGAAGGATAATTTTTGAAGTGTTCTTTGGCCTTTTGTAAATTTAAATTCAGAGAGGAAAAAATATCACATTTTTTCTGGCCTAAGGGTGAAATTATTGGACTCCCAAGGAAGCTAGATGGATTTGGAAGATTCAGGTGCTTTCAAATACCTAGTCAGTTTATAGATAGCAGTTTTCCATATAATCCCATGATTGAAGAGTAAATGAATCTGACAGCCAGCATCTCAGTAAGGTAAAGGACTCAGACTGATTATTTTTTTCCAATGTTCAATCAGTGTCGCTTTTTGGGGGAAAAACGTCCCTATCTGAACTCAGTTTTCTGAGTTAACTCCCGACTCCAAGAGAAAAAAGAAGAAGTGTCCCATAATTAATATAAGCATAAACATGTTTTAATTTGTTTTAATATCTCTCCCTTCTGTCAACTCCAAGTACTATAAGATGGATTTAGCATTAGCCATCAGATAATTCTCAAAAAATGTTGGTTGTCTACAGACCGTGCAAGTTGTGAGATATTTTTCAATAACCTTTTCTTAAATTCAGAAAAGAGTTTTCCCTAGGTCAAGAGTAATATGCTTTTTTTGTTTTGGCTTTGAGATTTCTTTGGTGCCTAAGAAGAACCCATGAAATAAAAACCACAGCACGGAAGGCTAATGGTGGGATTCAGCCCATGTATGTGCACTCTACTGATACTCTGCTGTTTGGATCAGTTTTCATACATTTAAAGTAATTTAGGCTGTTTCCTTTTAACCTATAAAACTTATGTTTCAAATAGATCTCTTAATTTCTGTGTGTGTAGAGAGTAATTTTCTGTGTTGTATCAGATGGAGAACTGGGATTTCTTAATGTCCAGCAGCCATCACACAATCCAGCACTCATGTCAAAAGGTCGAGTGACATTTCTTGAAGCCTTGGTTATGAAAAAAGCTTTAAAAATCTTGTTTAGGAAGAGTTTAGTTCTCTGTACAAGCTATAGATGATTTGTATGCACCTGAATGTTACCATTTTTGAAGACTGCCAGACAAAGCCAGTAATAATGATTTGTATGTCTGGTATGTATTGGTATTTTTGATCCTTCTGCTTTTCAGATAAGCAGATGGGAAATGGATGAATGCTATGAAGCTGTATGGAAGCATATGAAGCATATGGAAACATAAATAAAGCGGTGTAAAACAATGTGTTTATCTAGCCTCCAATTTTAACTCCTGCAAGCACTACAACAAAAAGATTGGTAACACTTACTGAATAAGGCTACAAAGGCAATAATCAATCCATAAACTAAGATGAGCTATGCAGGACTGGGATTTTCATTTTACATGAAAAAATTTGGAATTGTCAACAATTAAAGCCCGAGTAATGCTTGAGTCAAAATCACAAAGCTGAGAAACACCAAAGTACTTCGATGCATTGCTGCATGGCTTGCGCTTGTTTATATTTAAGTACAAACATTGCCTTTGACTTTTAAGGTTGGTCAAGATTTAAGTGCTTCTTATGTTTATTTCACCTTAGGATGATAAAAAGTTATGCATATTTGATTTTGTAACCCATTCAGTAATGCAGTACCTTTCACCAATGCTTTCTACCACTAATTTCATATGAAAGTTGTTCACACAATATTACAAAAATATTTTGAAGCTGCTGGTACTGCAAGGCCAATCTGGAGCAAGAAGCACCAACTAAATTTTTCCTGCTTGACTTTCACTGATTTGAAGATCTTTTTTTCTTTACCTGGGATTTTCATGTTTTGTGGGCTTTTTTTTGTTTGGCTGGTTTGGTTTGGTTTTTTTTCTTTAACCTGGCAGAAGCAAATCAGGCTGTGCTTATTCTACCAATATATGAGTACTAGCATGGAAAAGAGAATTTCAGGAAGAGTTTTAAAGTGCCCTCAAACTGACCTTTACTTTTGTATGTGGAATTAAACACATGGACTTTTCCCCATTTTACTATTTTTTTTTTTGTCCAGAGCTGGAATTTTTTCAGACTGTTATTTGAGTTTTTGTGAATACTGTCTACTTTCTGGACTTCATCTAATGTCCAGTCAAGTTATCAGAATACTATGGATGCTCACCCATATCAATTAACTTAGGGTCACACATTTTATCCCCCAAAAAAGTGGAGTTGTGTGCAATACTTCTCTTCACAAATCACTGCTAAGCCATTTAAAAAAAAATATGATTTTTTTGTGGTTTTTGTGGCTCTTCAGGAAAGAAGATGTCACTCCAAAGTCTATCAAGAAAGAATGAACTGTTTGCTGTGACACGTCTACTCTCTTCTTGTGAACACACATATTCAAATCTAAACAATTTCCCTTGCATATTTTACTGAATCCTTCCACTCATCTCCTGAATTTCTACTCTATCTGTCTGTTTAAAATATTAAGGTAGCCCATGACAACTTAGAAGATCATGTAATTTTGTAATACATTATGTAATCAATTCTCATGAGCACTAGTTCAGCAAGATTCAACTCTTTTTGCTTTGAACACTTTCATTCCTGCTGCTTAGGAGGACGAGGCTTAATTCTATCACAGACAGAAAATGTAAAGTGATTTGTCATCTAAAAACTGTGAAGGTCAGAAGACATGTCTGTATTCAAGTTAATGTAAAAAGAATATGACGTTAAAAATGTAAAAATATTATGATGTTAAAAATAAAGCCAGAGATGTAGAAATAATGTTACTGTAGCCACTTCTTCTCCTCATAATAGAAGGAGAAGGGAGGAAACCACTAATGCACCATGACTGCAACTTTACATTATGAAGGATATTCTATTTTCCCTGTGGAGGAGTTGCCTCTTGCAGCATGAAGCTCTGGAATATGCATTAGGTTGCAGATTGAAAAGGACCAGTTCAGAGTATATTCAATACTATTAAATTTCCCATAGTTCTAGATATAAACACAAACAGTTATCAGTGGCTCTCTTAGTTGCTTGTAACTTCTTCATGACTGTTCATAAAAAAGGCTGGTATTCAGAATTTGACAGGTACTTGATAAGCTTTTCCATTTCCTCTTTGCAAGAGTTTAATTTCCTTTACTCATTTAGTTGCTTGTATTTCCAAACTTTCAAAACCTATCCTCTTAAAAATGGATTTGCAAAAGCAGAAGACAATCTCTTCAGCAAATTTTGAATTATCCTGATGGAATGTAAATGTACATTTTTCAAGACTAAAACAAAAAAAGTCCTTGCCCACAGGTATTCTATTTAGAGTCTTAATGTTAAGAGTTCACCTGCAGCTCTAGCTCAGAATTACAAGTGCCTATAAGCAGCTATTTGGTCTTTACAAGACAGAGGAAATTCAGAGTCAGTTCAACCTGACACAACTTGACACATTTCCGTGATGTAATAGAAATGGGAAGGATCCTCTCATTTCAAGTAATAGAAGCATTTGAGCACTGCGAAACCTGAAAAGTTTGGATCCACTTGTCTGTGAAGAAGACTTCTTTTGCAGCAATGCAGTCTTTGCAGAGAAAAGATGTGGTATAGCCAGGGTAAAAAAAAATCTTAACACAGTGGATGAGAGTGTTCTGAGTACACATGGGTTTTCTGCATTTTTGGGTTATTCATTCTCTATGATAGTGACAGAATATCCTAAAAAATGCTAAGAGATCCCATGGCTAAATAGCACATCGTGGTGATATAAACATACTGGTTCTTTCACTTATATTTGCTATGGTTACTGTTGGTTAAATAGCTGATAATTTCATATTAATAGAGTCAGAGCTGAGGCTACACTGTGTACTTTCATTACCCATGGTAACCATGAATAGGATATATAACTTTTTTTAAAATGAAATTAATTGGAATCAGAACCAGAATTAAAAATCAGAAATGATAGTTTATTGATGTGTCAACATCTTCTATGTGATAAAAATGAATTATTGATTCTGTGATTAGGTGAAGGAGAGTTAAGACATTTTATTTTACTGAATCTTTTTTTGATATGTAACTCCTATGTGCTGAAGAGCCTGACTGACTTTTAAGGGGGATTTCCATCTCTATGTATTTAGATCTTGTACAACCCAGATTATAGCCAGCAGAGATCCAGAACAAAGGCAGTGATACAATCACTTAATATTAGTTTGAATTTAGGCCATGATCCACTGAACTTTGTGATCTTTGCCGAGTCTTTTCTGCAGAACACTTTTTTTAATTGAAATTTTGCTACAGCTTATCTACACCAGGGAGATTCAGGCTTTCCATTTCCTCATGTTGTGATTTAACCTGGCAGGCAGCTAAACACCACACAGCCATTAGCTCTTTCCCCCCTTCCCTCCACAGTGGGATGGGGGAGACAGTTGGGGAAAAAACCCTGAATTTTGTGGGTTGAGATAAAGACAGTTTAATGGGATGGAAAAAGAAGGGAAAATAGTAACAACAATAAAAGAATTTACAAAGCAAATGATGCACAATATAATTGCTCACCACCTGCCTACTGATGCCCAGCCCGTCCCTGAGCAGCGATTGCTGCCCCCCGGCCAACTCCCCCCAGTTTATATACTGAGCATGATGTCATAGAATCATAGAATCATAGAATGTTTTGGGTTGGAAGGGACCCCTAGAGGTCATCTAGCCCAACCCCCCTGCAGTGAGCAGGGACACTGCTAACCAGATCAGGTTGCTCAGAGCCCCGTCCAACCTGGCCTTGAATGTTTCCAGGGATGGGGCCTCCACCACCTCTCTGGGCAACCCTTTCCAGTGTTTCACCACCCTCATTGTAAAGAATTTCCTCCTTATATCTAGTCTAAATCCAGCCTGTTTTAGTTTAAAACCATTACCCTTTGTCCTGTCACAGCTGGCCCTACTAAAAAGATTTTCCCTGTCTTTCCTATAGGGTCCCTTTAAATACCGAAAGGCTGCAATCAGGTCTCCCCGCAGCCTTCTCTTCTCCAGGCTGAACAACCCCAACTCCCTCAGCCTGTCCTCATAGGAGAGGTGCTCCAGCCCTCGGATCATTTTTGTGGCCCTCCTCTGGACCCACTCCAACAGTTCCATGTCCTTCTTGTGCTGAGGGCTCCAGAGCTGGACGCAGTACTCCAGGTGAGGTCTCACCAGAGCAGAGTAGAGGGGCAGAATCACCTCCCTCGACCTGCTGGCCACGCTTCTCTTGATGCAGCCCAGAGTACAGTTGGCCTTCTGGGCCGCCAGCGCACATTGCCGGCTCATGTCCAGCTTTTCATCCACCAGTACCCCTAAGTCCCTCTCGGTAGGGCTGCTCTGGATCCTTTCTTCCCTCAGCCTGTATTGATACCAGGGGTTACCCCGACCCATGTGCAGGACCTTGCACTTGGCCTTGTTGAACCTCATGAGGTTCACACAGGCCCACCTCTCCAGCCTGTCCAAGTCTCTTTGGATGACATCCTGTCCTTCTGGCATATCAACTGCACCACTGAGCTTGGTTTCGTCTTCAAACTTGCTGAGGGTGCACTCGATCTCTATGTCATTGAAGAATATATTAAACAGCACTGGTCCCAGTACGGACCCCTGAGGGACACCACTCATCACCAGTCTCCATCCGGACATCGAGCCATTGACCACCACCCTCTGGATGCGATCATCCAGCCAGTTTCTTATCCACTGAACAGTCCACCCATCAAATCCATAGCTCTCCAGTTTAGACAGAAGGATGTTGTGGGGGACCATGTCAAAGGCTTTGCAGAAGTCCAGATAGATGACATCTGTTGCTTTTCCCTTGTCCACTGATGCAGTCACTCCATCATAGAAAGCCATTATGTTCTTCAGGCAGGACTTGCCCTTGGTGAAGCCATGCTGGCTATCTCAAGTTACCTCCCTGGCCTCCATGTGCTTTAGCATAGCTTCTAGGAGGATCTGTTCCATGATCTTCCCAGGCACAGAGGTGAGGCTGACAGGTCAGTAGTTTCCAGGGTCTCCCTTTCTACCCTTTTTGAAAATGGGCATAATGTTTCCCTTTTTCCAGTCACCAGGGACTTCACCTGACTGCCATGGCTTTTCAAATATCATGGAGAGTGGCTTGGCGACTACATTGGCTAATTCCTTCAGGACTCTGGGATGCATCTCATCAGGTCCCATGGACTTATGTGCGTTCAGGTTCCTCAGGTGGTCACGGACCTGATCTTCTCTTACAGTGGGAGGGGTTTTGTCCTCCCGGTCCCCCTCATGCTATCCATTGACTCAGGTGGGGTGAGGAGAGAGGTTGCCAGTGAAGACTGAGGCAAAAAAGTTGTTGAATACCTCAGCCTTCTCCTCATCTGTTGTTACCAGCTTGCCAGTCTCGCTCATCAGTGGGGGTACGCTTTCTTTAACCATCCTTTTCTGGCTGATATACCTGTAGAAACCCTTCTTATTCTTCTTTGCATCCCTTGCCAAGTTTAGTTCCAGCTGCACTTTGGCCTTCCTGACACCATCCCTACACAACTGGGCAGCATCCCTATACTCTTCCCAGTATGCCTGTCCCTGCTTCCACTGCCTGTGCAGTTCCCTCTTCCTCCTTAGTTTGATCAGCATCTCTCGTCTTGACCATGCCAGTCTCTTCTCTTCTTTGCCCAATTTCTTACACCTGGATTTCTTACACATCATATGGTCTGGAATAGCCCTTTGGTCAGTTGGGGTCAGCTGTCCTGGCTGTGCCCCCTCCCAGCTTCTTGTGCACCTGGCAGAGCAGGAGAAGCTGGAAAGTCTTTGCCTAGTGTAAGCCCTGCTTAGCAACAGCTAAACCATCAGGGTGCTATCAACATTCTTCTAGTACTAAATCCAAACCACAGCACTATGCCAGTTGCTATGAAGAAAATTAACTCTATCCCAGCCAAATCCAGGACACCTCACAACTCAACTGCAGAACAAAAGACCTACCGTCACACTCGTATTATTTTAATTATTGATATATCTAAAATATGTATGGATAAATGAACTAAAAATAATTACAGACTCTTCAGTGCTCTCCTTTCTTTTGATAGGTACTTCCTTTCAGAGTCATCTTTCTACCTTTGACTGCCTCTTCAAGATTTACATGCTTTTCTTTTGCTATTATGACTGGCTGTAAATGAGGTAGATCACTATGTTACTTTCAGAAAATATCACCTGTCTTGCTGACTTATCACTCTCGATTTTTTACTTCCTATAGAGATGTTTGAATTTAGTGTTACTGATCTTGTGCATGAAGGAAAACACTTCAGAGGTGGCAGCTAATGTTGGAGCCACAGCCACCACGTCAGAGAGCACAGAGAACATGGAATTAAGCACCTGTTGATTTGACTGGGCTGGTTTGCTTCTATTTTCAGTTCACTCTGAGTGCCAGTCATCATTGTCTAACCTTGCTATCAGTTACTCATAGTGTTCCCACACTTCTTCCAGACTGACACTGGCTCCGTTGCTCTCAGCCAGGACTCAGTCTGTCAGGAGGGGTGGGGAGATATTCAGGTCTCCTCACCTGCCCTACGGTGCCTGCAGGACCCAGCTGGGGCAGGCAGCCATGCAATGCCTGCCCCTGTGTTAACTGCAAGAGCTCTCACATGTCACTGGTACAGAAACCACCTTTGATGCAGACTCTGTCCACTATTAGCAGCCACGCAACCAAGGCAGAACTGCTGTCACACTTCCAAACCTCTCACAGAGACCCAGTGTCCTCTTTCTATCTAGCCAGGATACCTAAGCACATCCCATATCTGTTGCAGCAGAGAAGCAAGAAAGTCTGGTCTCCAGCCTGGTGTATTCAGAAAGGAGCTCTGGTTTTTCCATGTGCTGGGGAGCCCACCTACCCCAGGGCATGTTTCCCTGCTGAAATCTCAGCGCTGCACTGGAAGTAGGTGGTCACACAGCCAAATGTGCTGGCATAATGCATGAGAGTGTGTGAGATTCAGGGCCTGGCTGTGACCTCAAGCAGAAGGGATTTTATGAGAGGACATAAACAGTATCCTTTTTCTTGTACAGCGCAAAACCAGCAGCCAACAGTGGTGCCAGCTATCTAGCTCTTCAACATTATTTATGAACATGCTTCTGTCACCTACTCATTTTTCCCTGGTAGGAAATGATTGTGCAAATGTAAAGTTTGAATAGATGGTCTCACTAAAATTAATATTAAGAAACAGAGTTTTCTACCTCCCCATTACAGTCCTACTACACAGACAATAATCTAGTCCTCCTTCTAGAAAAGGAATGTGCCAGGCTGTACTTGAACTGTCTGTAAAAATATATTACCTACTGTTTGGATGAATTAACACTAAAGAATAGGATTTCTCCAAGTGTGATTTTTTGTTTTCCAAGTTCACTTTTACCATCATTCTAGTTCTTTCATTTATTTTCACTAGGGATCTAAAGTTTGTTACATCCCGAGTAGGAAAGGCCCCCTAAAGTCAGTGAGAAAAATAATGATTATGAGAAACATTTAAGAATATGTTGTCTCCTCTGCATTTAGAACTATGTTTCTCTAGAAGTATATGACCCCCTTTATTCTTATAAAACCTGACTGTTTTCTTGACTCTGATTCTTTTACTGGCTGCATTCCACCTTCCTTCTTTCCTTAAGGAAAGAAGGGTGCACAATTTTTTAGAATAGTTTTGATGGCATCTTTGTGTAGTAACAAAATCTTTGCTCCTTTTTTTTTTTTTTCTTTCAGAAAGAAGAAGAAAAAAAAAAGCCTCCAGGCTTTCTGTACTCCAGTTGGTATTTCATTTATATGTTTACAAAACTTTCCTCTCATCATCTATGAAAATATTTCTGTGCTTCATTTCCCTGTAGAAAGTATTCTATAATTGGATACAGTAGGTATAACTTTACAATACTAGCTGAACATGAAATTATTCAAAGTCTCAATTTTGGATTAGCTAGGAAAACAAAGATGAAGTCCTGGTTCCAAGGAAATCCTCAGGAGTTTAAAAGCTGTCTTTGAGGCATGAGATTTTATTCCATAACTTGATATTCATATGTAGGTAAAATCAATATGCTAGGCTGGAGCCTCACTTCATATTGCTATCCTCATCATCTACTTGTATTACCTGAGAGCCCAGGAGTCTCCATTCTAAGTTAATCAGTGCATAAAAAACAGATGTTACCTGCTTCAAAGGATGGATGCAGACAGGATACTACAAAGAAACAGCAATATTGTTCAGTAGGAGACATGACTTATCAGGACAACAGCACCAGATGGATGTCATATCAATACAAGAACTCGGAGGAGGACAGTAAATTAGAAATGTCTATGCAGAACATCTCCAAAGTGGAAGGGGGAACACATGGGCTAAGCCAGAGGTTTGAAAGTGTTGCGTGTGTAGGAGTTGTGCCAGATGAACAGGAAAAGCTGAGTCCAGAGAGAAGTCGGAGCAAAGATACTCTCCAAAGTTCATAAAGCTTAGTAGACATTTAATATAAATTTAGAATGGAATTCAGCACTTGTTTTACTCAAATGTTGCCATTTGAGATCATGATCCTAACTGGGATAATCAATTACAAGAGATCACAGAATCATAGAATGGTTGAGGTTTGAAGGAACCTCTGGACGTCATCTGGTCCAACCGTCCTGTTCAAACAGGGCCACTAGGAGCTGGTTGCCCAAGACCACTTCCAGATGGCTTTTGAATATCTCCAAGGATGGAGATTCCACAACCTCCCTGGGCAACCTTTGCCAGTACTCAGTCACCCTCTCAGCAAAAAAAAAAGTTTCCTGATATCCAGGAGGAACCTCCTGTGTTTCAGTTTGTGCCCATTGCCTCTTGTCCTGTCACTGGGCACCACTGAAAAGAGCCTGGCTCCATCTTCTGTAAACCCTTCCTTCAGGTATTTACATACATTGAGAAAATCCTCCTGAGCCTTCTCTTCTCCAGCCTGAACAGACCATGGCCTCTCAGCCTTTCCTCATACGAGAGAGGCTCCAGTCCCAATCTGTTAATCATCTTGGTGATGATGCACTGGACTCTTTAACAGTATGTCCATGTCTCACACCGCTAGCATTCTTTGCAGCAAGGGCACATTGCTGGCTCACTCAATGTTTGGCAGTATGGAAAAAACAATGTAGTGTTTAAGAATTTTACTTTTAAACTTGATTTTATTTTAGAAAAAGCTTTATTTTGTTAAGGAGTTTGTTAAGGAAAGCTATTAAATCTGTACCAGACCAAGAGGAATCCAAGGTCATTAGCTATGGGGTTATAAACCAGTCCTTTAAAGGGCCATTTGATAGCAAACCGCCACCCCATTACAGGTTTTCATCAACAGTTAAAGTATAGAAAACCAGTTACATCAAGAAGAAAAGCAAAATCCCCCATTTGTGACTGCCTATGCTGTTTTTATTCTCAACTGTACTGGGCATGTATCGCTGCATTCATCTCCTGTGAAGGGACCATAAACAGTACGTTAAAGGGTCAAGTAGATTATTCTTCCTGATACTGAAAAAAGGGTTATCCACTACTTCTTGGGAAGGATGTTCATTGAAATCATAACTACCTTTCACATCTCACTGACCACATATTTTACAAGTAAAACTACTAGCTGTTAGGTCATATGAATTAATATGCAGTGGCAGCTTTTATAAGTGGTACTTTCTATATGTTGCCATATTTCTCTCTCTCCAAAATATTTCGAAATTTAACACGTTCAGTCGTAAATGTTGATCCTCTGTTTAGTCAGAATGATTAAGTGACGGTCACTATAGCATGACTCATTGCTTCTGGATAGGAACATTTACACAATATTATCATTGTTATGAAGTGCAGTTATGATTCACATCAGTCCAAGCCTTCTTCAAGTGAGGATAGTCATGATTACATTTGGAATACTTCATTCTACTTGGTGATTTACTGGTAAGTGAGCTCGGCACTTATGCCGATACTTTTTAAAGGAGAAAAAAAAAAAGAAAAGCCTGACTGCATTCCTTAAAGATTGGTGCTGCCAAAACCATATGTTCTCATTAGACGAAAATGAACCTCCTTAGAGGAAAATTCTTGAAAAATTCTGTATTAGAACCTTCCCACAGAGAACAGGAGGTTGCTGACGCATTTGGTCTTGTACAAGGGACTGACAGAGACATAGGGTAAAGTCATAGGCAGAGCTTCACTCTTCAGTGAAGCATTGATTTTACTTATGCTGCTAGCTCTGCAGGAAGATTGCAATAAAAGAAGATGATTTGGAATAGAGTTACTGTAAAACATGTCCCCATTAAGCTGAATTATTTGAACTGGTGTTTGAAATAAAACAGCTGAGCCCAGCTTGTATAGTAGTACTG
Source organism: Gorsachius magnificus (assembly GCA_034008185.1). Classification (NCBI taxonomy): domain Eukaryota; kingdom Metazoa; phylum Chordata; class Aves; order Pelecaniformes; family Ardeidae; genus Gorsachius; species Gorsachius magnificus. The sequence continues at coordinate 174,599,443 of CM067081.1, forward strand.
GTATCTGGGATGGTGTCCCTGCATTTGTGCATAATCTAAGCTAGCCTTTTGCTATGTTGACCTTGCACATTTGAGTGTTTCAAAGCTAGCTCAGTATCTGATTGAACATGGCAATTTCCGTCCCATAAAAATGATGTTCTAATAGTAAAGAGAAATAAAAAGTTTCTAATTTTTTTAGGTTTTAGATTCTTAGGGTTTTTTTAGTTATAGGGGCAATGACATCAACTAAACTATAAGGTTTTGACAAACCTATATAATTTTCTTTCGATTAGTCTATTAAGGTAAGACATAAATGTAAACGTACTTTCTTTTTTAGAGCTTACAGATCTACACTTTTTTATCTTGTAAAGCAAGAATGAGAATCTTGAAACAATCAAAACACTCCAGGTACGCTTGAAAAGGAAAGATTTTGACCTTACCAAAAAGCAGCATTTCATCTTTTTCTTCTCCAAAACAAACAGACACATTGACAGACATCAAGGGAACTGCTGAATTTTAAAGATGCTATATTCTCTGAGCGAAAAACAACATTGGTGACTGCAATTTTTGACCGCTACTCCTTCACATCTCTCACTGTGTACTTCTAAAAGTCAGAGAGATGCCTCTGCTTGCCTTCTGCAGGGCATGCCTAATATACGAGTTAGCTATGCATTAGTTCTGCCTTCTTCTACATAATGAGTCAATCAAGAAGGAGGTGCAGTGGTCATTTTTATTAGTCTCAGAAGGTGTGAGCATGGACTGAACTGTCTTTCTTTCACAGATTCATGTTTACCTTCTCTTCACTGAACTTCCATGCCACTTAGGCTGTAACAATTACTTTTTACAAACTATTTCACACCAGGAACATCTTACTTGACTTAAGCCAAGTAAAAGGGAGGTGCCTAATTGGCTTAGCTGCCTCTGACTTCCATGGAAGTGAATAGATTAGGTTTCTTCAGTTGTTTCTGTTAATTAAAAAAAAAAAATCAAAATTAATATCTCACCCTTGAACACACAGAAAGAGACCTAGTAGTAGTGTGGAAGCAGTCAAGAAATGCTTTTGCAGTGCAGTTTGGCAGCACAAAGTCCATAGCTTTTTTAATAGCATTCAACCTACAGAGGGTATTTCATCTACGTAGGACAGTAAATTCAACTACACCTGCAGCAGCTCTGGACATCTCATTACAGGGAGACAGTGACAGATTGGAAGAAATCCAGGATAGCAAAACACAAGTGATAATTCACTTGCAAGACAGACTTAGGGAAATAGTAGATGAGCTAAATACATACAAGTTAAGCCAAAGAGTAAGTAAATGGAGATGAAATTCCACTGCTATTTGAATAATGCAGACAGAGGAGATGGAGATAGGTGTTTTTTGTTTGTCTTAACCTTGACATAATGAGATTTCACTGAGATAACAGCAACAAAGGAAAGATGCAGCACAACAGCAGGAAAAAGTACTCAGCTGTATCACTCAAAGTACTGGTCTGTACTATTCTGGGTATACCACACCCAGGTGCAGATACAGCTACAAAAAAATACACTCCAAACTACCAAACCAACCCCCTCCATCCTTCAAAAAAACCACCGCAATCCAAAAGCAAAACATAGAACCGCCAGAGTACACCTACTTATCTGCAGAATGGGGGTAATTTCTTGCTCACGCAAATGAACTTCTAGCACCTAAGGTTTTGTTGTAGTTATTGTCTTAATACTTTACTGTAAGTAATGAGCATGGTCAAGACATGGTAGTGATCCTGTCTTCCATTGACTGAATAAAGCTCCCCTCTCAGGAAGGGCTGATAATAAAGTTACAGACAAGTTCTTATGTTCTGGAGAGCCCTCAAAGTCTCATGGAGAGAGGGTTGGAGTCTGCATATTGGGAAGTTGGACTACAAAGGAAAAACCCCACATCCTTGGAGTAGTAACATAGAGGAAATGTCACTGCAGCTCTGAAAGTTTGTCCCTTCACGTCCAAAAGTCTGGGTTTCCAGTCCAAATGTTAACCACACTGAAAAATTTCCACTTAGTACAGGCATATTGAGGAAAGTTTTCTAACAGGGAGGTTATAGCTAGACACTATTCCCTATGCACGATTTATCTAGGAGTCTTTCTGGATCCTGAGAGATTCTTCTCCAGATGCATCACCAGAATTCTGGAGAGGTACAATATTCAAAACTTTGCCATGTACAAGGTGCTCAAATATATTCAGTACAAGAGCAACAAAAGGACTCTTTTCTAAAAAAACTTCTAAACTCTTTTCTAGTAATTGCCATTACTTGAAAAGCATCCTATTGCCATGAGGAAATGATTAATTTCTTCTATTCTATCACTCTGGGAAGAATTCATAATTGCATATTTCTATTCAGGGAGTCAGAAAGAAGAGCTAAATCCTTGTGATCTTACTCAGTCAGGGAACAGTCATGGGACCAGATGCACCAGGAGGATAACAAGAATCTGATCAGTAATGGTGCTGATTTCTTCTTCTGCAGGTGCTCTATATTTTGAGGCATCCACCAAAGATAATCAATGAACGTTAAAGTGATCCTAGATTAGTTTTGTTTATTGAGCTTACTATATGAAGCATAATTATGAAAAATAATTCAAACAATGCCCAAATCCAAAAAGCAGTTTGCAGTGCCAGTGGCATTTATTCCAAGTATACAGGAATGTGACTCAGTTCTCCTTGCTGAGATGTCCTGCCATCATTACTAATGCTTACTGTAACAGAACAGGAAATTTAGCTTAAAACAATCATATAAATTAAACCCCAAATATTTAAGGAAGGTAAGAATTTTCTCTCCTTGTTTAAGAATGCAACATGGCAAAATTTAAGACCACAAAATATTTTATCCAAAGCCTCCAAAGAAACTTGTTACTGGCTCATATATGAGGAATTACAGGAAAGGGAGTATTCACTACAGAGATCTGCATAACCAAAAAGGGGGAAAAGAGCAAATTATACCCCTTTGTGAGATACAGAATTAAACATAAAGGAATTAGACAGAAATGAAGGCATTAGCTAGGCAATATCCTAAAAAGTTTTAAAAGGGATGTCATAATGATAAGAGAATTGCGCTTAAAGGCGGGCAGATGGGAGAGGCCCAGGAGGGCTGCTCGGCCGGACAGCGTGCAAGGGCGTCCTGCTTGCACAGACTGGACGTCCGTGTCTGACAGCTCTGTGCTGTCTTTCCAGAAAGGGGGCCCTATGCTAATGAAAGCTGCTGCCAACAACAGCCTACACAAGCCCATTTGGCTGCCAAACTGCAGCAACATCAGGCTGTGAAGTTGTTTTTCCCTGTTGTTGCCAGACTTATGAAGGGACTGTCACTTTGATGCCTTTTTTTTTAATCTTTTTATTTTTTAAAATTTTTATAATGACAAATTAGCAAATACGCATTTTTTTAATTGTCTATGACAGGACCTAAGTGCATGTAGCGCTCTACAGCTGCATTTTTATTTTACAGAGGAAAAAAAATGAAAGAAAAATAATAATCAGTGAATACATATTTTCCTGTTAGTAGCTAGGCTGGCAGTGGTTTTGTTTTCTGTGACAAGCCTTCATGAACAGGCAGGAGAGACAGCTGTGCTCAGAATTGTGCACCTGTAGCTTAACTCCTCTCTCTCTTCCAGCTGACTGGGGGGTAAAAAGATTTAAACAAAAAAAAAAATCTTGGCAAGGGTTTATAATTCTGTAGAAAAATAATAGAAACATTAAACATGCTGAACACTGTCTCACAGCTTATTAAAAAGAGTTATCAGCCTGAAAGCAATTTAGATGCCGACACCTTATACAGTATGCTCATTGACAACAAGCAATCATACTGCCTCAGATTGAGAAATCATACAAGTGAAGAAAATCGGTGGAGAAGTGAAGCCAGCTAGAGCCAGGGTAGGGAAGGAGGAGAGTCCAAGCTGATTTATAACCCTCTTAACCAAAAATCCAAAAATCCTTCAGCTGTAAGATGCTCTAATGCAAATGGCATAGGTTGCTAGCCTACATTCTTGTAGCATGTCTATACAGGTAACTCAGCATGGCCCCTGTTACTGAGGAGACGGAAGGTTTACAGTACCCAAAGAGGCACAAATGTGCCTCTGTGGAGATAACTTTATAATGGTCAGCGTGACTGTGAGGTGACTGATGTGAGATGCACATTAATTTTTAACCAGAAATTCTATTTTTTTTTGTTATTTTTTTATTCTTCCAGCCCTGGAAACATTCAAGCCCAGGTTGGATGGGGCTCTGAGCAACCTTATCTAGTTAGAGGTGTCCCTGCTCACTGCAGGGGGGTTGGACTAGATGACCTCTAGGGGTCCCTTCCAACCCAAAACATTCTATGATTCTGTGATTCTATGATTAAAAAATATCTTTCCCCTTTATAAGACCCCAGTAAAAGTATCTGCAGTCTTAGCTTTCTTGGGTAACCTATTGAAAACAAAATTTCTTCTGATTCAGTTAGTGATCTGCTGTCCTACAGAGTTTTCTTCATGTCTCCCAAGAAACGAGTTAATACTTTTAGTCTCTAGACTTACACCAGCTTGGCTATTCTTAAGACTGCTGAAATCCTGAGCTTTCTGCACACTGAATATCAGACAAGGCCCCTCCACTTCTTCCACACGATGCTCACGTACGTCCCCTACATCAGCCATGAGCCAGCCGTGAGCAGTGCAAAGGCCGGGTGACTGTGCTGGGGGGGTGTTGCCACCAGGCTTGCACAGCTGCCCCAGCAGCAGAGCTCTTGGCCTTTTCGTTGGTGCCACCACCTGGTGTGAAAGGTTGGCAATGTGCCACAGCCTGGGATGAAGAGCACGCACTGGCCTTATCACTAGCTCACGGGCTGACTACGCAGCTTCTCAGACCCCCGCCCCCTAACACCCAAAGTGGTGAAACTTGTTGAAAAATTACAGCTGTTCTTCATACCAGCTTGGAAATCAGGATGCAATGGGTTAGTTCTGATGCAGCAGAGCTTCATGATACTCAGGTAATGCAAACTGTCACTAATAGGCACAGTGGTACCCTCCAGCCCTGTGTGCAATGAGGGGTGAATAAAGGCTTTTATGTACATAATAGAATTTTAAACTGTTACTTCCCATTGCTGGAGTTGTTCTGAGCAGCAGCGCTGGAAAATCTTTACAGTGGAATCACACCTCCATGAGTTACGTTCAGCTGTGGCCGCTGCATAGCTGCGCACCATCTGTCACGAAGGCGGCGGGGAGGAGCGCTGGAACAGCAGCCCAGATCCATTTGGGAAACATTGGCAGAGTGACCAGGAGCCTCATGAGGGAGGTGACAGCTTCCTATTGTAGCCTCCTGGGAAATGACAGGCAGAGCCATCGCACAAAACAGATCTGGGCTCTGAAGGAGCTAAACCAGCAGGCAGCGCAGGCAGCACAGCTAGCGAGAAGTTGTCGCTGGCAATTCTCTGTGCTTGTTGTATGAGACCCTTAATCTGCTCTTGCTGGTGAAAGGCAGAGCCTATGCCTCGCAGTGCTTTCCCCCCCCACACTCCCACGTGCTCCCATTAAGAAAAAAGCCGATGTGTGGGTAAAAAAGTATTTCTGCACAGAGTGCGTGTTTGTGAACAACAGTAACACGCTCAGCTGCTTTTATTGTTAATAGGATACAGAAGAAACCAAGCATGCATCAAAAAGCTAAATGGGGAGGATCTGTGATAGCTTTAAGCTCTATCTACTCTGCAATCAAAGAAAAGAAAGTGTGAGTTTACAGCGAATGTCTCCATTTCATATACTTTAGAAAGCTGAGTTTGAATCTCACGTGCTGTGGGGTATGTTTGCCAGGTGCCATTACATATGTGCCGCAAAATCATCATCAGTGATTTAGTGCCCAGCAGGGCATTTGACTGCTGTTTGAGCCAGAGGTTGATCATCAAGTCTAGCGAGGGGCTAGAAATAGGGAAGACTGGGAAAAAAAAACTTACTATTAATTTCACAGAGAGTTGTGTAGACCTTTAGTAAAGAATCGTATGAGACGTGTAGAGACTGTTAGGGAGAGAGAAGCAGGTATGAACCCTACAGGATTGGACAAAGGTCTTCTCTCAATAGAGAAAGAAATCAGCTGGAGAGGCTCTGGAGTTTTGTAAGGATTGGAGGAACAGCTGGAATCCTCTCAATCCTCTACCAGAGGCTGGTAACTTTACAAATAAGATTGATCTTGCAAAACTTCCTTTAGTGAGAGATAAAAGATGTACTGGCCAGCCAGAGATTGTTGTCTAGGTTTTATCTATAGTCAACAGAGAGACAGGAGCAGCCACAAAGCAATTTGCTCCTTCTACTTCTTTCTGCTGGCAACAAAGGCAGACGAGATGACTATCTTCTGCTGCACTGAAGCAACTCTTAAAGGACTAAATTTACGTACAAAGAATGCAACTCTCAGTTGTTATTAAGCAGTGTCACTTGAAAGTGTGCTTTGAAGAACCCCAAAGATAATCTAGGCTCCTGGAACCTGTTGAACATTGCCTCTTTACAGATTGAGTTGTGATTTTGTAATTGTATCTCCTTTAGAGAACAGTTTACTTAAAAGAACAAAATTACATTCAACCACACTTTTATTAAATAAAAGAAAAGTCATTTTCTGTAGAAGTGCCTATGTAGAAAACACTGACACTGTAATCGTCATTGTTTATTCTGGCTGTGCAGGGCTTGAATGGGTGTTAATAGCTGTGATTAGAATTGTTGAACACTTCAGTCTAGGAAGTCCTCATACCTTGTCCCTTTGTACTGCTCTGAGAAGATGTTGTAGGAAAAAAATCTCAAGTGTAAAGCAAGGCCTTAGACTGGGCATTTGAGGTGGGGGTGGTGGGGTTATTGAGCTGTCACCATTGGAGATTTTTAGAAATTACATGTTATATGCGGCGGTTCCTAACTTTGGATGGATGGATGGATGGAGGGAGGGATCTTTAAGGATCATATAACTCCTATCAGGAAGGAGCACTTTGAACTCAGAATACTGACATGGCTTAGGGAACTACAGCCTTGATTAATTTTCCAAATATCAGCTAAATAGATATTAGTATACAGATCAACCATTATGCTGTATTCCATACAGCACTTGTGTTATATTTAGAATTATGCCACAATCAGGCTTGGATAAACTAAGATTTGCCTTGTCTATACAGCTTGAGAGATTTCTGCCATGCCGAGCAGATGGCTACCTTGCTGGCCCCTGCTCAGCCAGCACAGTTTCTCCTGTATCTCAACAATTCCTTAAGAATCACAACTGGTTTTTAATGTCACAAGCACAGGCATATAAATGTGTTAGGTATTCTTCTACTTAGAGACCAATAAAACAATGGAAAAATCACTCATCTTGGCCAAAAATTCTATCATCAAAAATGATATATGCATTGACAAATATTTGATACCTATACTTCTTTTAGGTGCTGTAAGTATCTTCTTGAATTTCTGGTCTTGAATATGCAGGACATAAAGCAACATCTTGTTATCAAAAAAACCTTTAACAGACATCAGTACAATAAGCAAAAAATGACTGTGCCATGTAAAAAGAGCTTTATTAGTTTGCATGGATGGGCAAGAAAAAGGAAAATATTGCTTAAATGTAAAAAAGAAAACAGTGTAGATGTTAACAGTCAAATTATGTTTAAAAAAAAGTAGGAAGTTGAAATGCCTGGTAAGGCTAAATGCAGATTCGTTAAGCATTCCTACTAACATCAAGCAAAAATATGTCTGTAGAAATGAGGGAGGGAAAAGGTTAGGAATTAAAAAAAATCTCATAAAGTAGAAGCTGTTTCCACATGATATGATGATACAAGGCTCTGTGAGTTATAAGGCTCTGTGATAATCCTTGAGGAGTGATTCCATTTAATCCTACTTTATGCCCCTCTATTTATATATTTTCTTGCTTCACCTGTTTGTAACAAACATTAATACTGATAAAAAACTATTTTCGTGATGCAGTGGATCATGATCTGAAAAGAGAACGGTTAATAAAGTTCCATAATCGAAATGGCTTCTTGCAGGTAGTACACCTCCTTCATTTCCCATGTGAGCTGTAGCAGAGACTATACGTCTAAAATTCAAAGGTGTTGATGCAGTATGTCTTCTTTACTCCTCTTGCTAAACATATAGTCACTGGAATGACTTAAGCACAATTAAAGATAACATCTTCCAAGAGAGATAAAATGCTACATAAAAAGCAACTTCGGAATTCCGAGGACAAAATTTGACAGAAAGAAAGAAAATGAAGAAATCAGTTTTCGTTTTACCTCTGGATCTGTTTTGGAAAAAAGTCACATTTTTTCACCAGCATAATAAATCTTCATGCAAGTACTTTAGTGGGACCATCAGAAAACTGAGAGTAAATATGTCTGCTGCACTGAAAAATGAAGAGCTAACTGGACTAAGCTATTGGAAAAATGAGCCAGTTTCTGAACGTCGTCCCTACAGGTCCCGTCTCACCCTGCCAGCAGTGCTGGATATTCATTCTGTTTATTCCGCACAGCTGAGGAGAAAACGCAAACTTGACTCTTGCAAAGTATTTCAGGCAGTTGCATACGGCTTTCAGATATTACAGGGGAATGGGAAAACGATGCTTGCCACAAACCCAGTGCTGTGCTGTGCAACGCAGGTTCTGAGATGAGGAGATTCACAAACAACTACCTCTTTCGAAACGTGTAACTTATTTTCCTTCTTTATTCTGAAGTTTAATCACTGAGTCAAGAATCAAACCATACGAACAGTGGTATCTTCACAAGTTCAAAAATTAGACTTAAAGACAGACGGTTTTGCTTAGAAGCATAATACAAAAATATACACTCCTACTCAAAGATATAAAACAATGTAAAACTTTGTCTGAATGTGATTTGATTGTATAGATCATGCATGATAATTTAATCATTAAATAAAGCAGTCTAAGGCATTGTTGGAAAATATCACTATAGAATTTTGTAAATTTATAGCTCTTGCTAAAATACAAATTTGGTGGAAATTGTACCTGGTAGTAAAATTTGGCAGTGAAATTTGGTAGTAAATTTTGACTATTTTTTCTAGCCACCAATTTTTGATAAAAATACCTCCTGAATCCTATCAGTCCTGCATATAAGCTTTACATATATCTGCATAGATGAACAAGATACTGACACGAACAGGTTAAGCCTGTATGTTTTTAGGCCAGGATTTACACCTCCAAGGCAGGTGGTGACCTCATCTTGAACCATGTAGAAGCATAAGTGAGATAAGAGCCCATAGGTTATCCTCTAGGTAGTATTTTTGGTAAGTTAAGACACAGAAACAAGGGTGAGGTGTGCTAAAACCATAGGAATTAAATTGGTCTGTTTTCTTCTTATTAAAAATCTTTACATAGAAGGTCTGGTAGATAACATGGCTACTTTAACAGTGACACAGACCTCTCCCTCCAGGGAAATACCGATCTTTGGGTACAGCCAGATGAAGATGTTACTGCAGGATCTATTAAGGAGTTAATTTGCAACATCGTAAAAATATTCATGATCTACTGTAAAACTTACTCCATGGTAATTTATCATAAATTTTTCTTCTTCACTACCAGTTAAGAGCTCTTAGGTCAGCCAGGAGTTTCTGTGTGTAAACTGGCAATTACTGACATGGTCTCATGACGTGTGTTTAAATCAGCTTAGTCCACAGGGTTGGGTTCCCCTGTGTGTGTGCTGGGCACTTACCGGGTGCTGCTTAAGGGCTAAAGAGAATCACACACATGATATGTGGGACAGTGATCTCCTTGCTATTTATATTTCAAATTGAGTCAAACTAAATGGATTTTTGAAAGCCTCTTAAGGAAGATTTAAAGGAAGAAACAAAATCCAAGAATAGAATAAACAATGCAAAAGATTGTGTTTTTCCTCTGAACAGTTATGTGCCTCAGTTTACCTACTTGGTATTACATTAGGCAGCAGAAAAAAAAATTGAAGATGACAAAAAGGAAGGGAAGGGAAACGATCTTTCCTTGGGAGATGCTCACTTTCAGCCAGGCTAACACGGTTATTTTGCCTTAGGCCTATGCCTCGGGTTTTCTAGCTGTATAAACTTGAAAGAAAGATGCTAACTAGCAACAGAAGCTGTAAGTGAATTTCTAACAAAAGGCTATCAGCTAAACACTGTAGGAGTAGTCTTGTGGCCCCACATCAGGAACAAGAAGATCTGAATTGTACTAAACGTACCAAAAAACGTGCAAGGAAAGGAGGTCCATGAGTTCGCGTGGCCACGGGTAGCATACACTTCTCAGGCCACTGAAATCCTCTTGACTGTCATATCTTCTTTTTGACAAAGCTGAACAGTGTCCATTTTCTGGTCACCAGGCAAATTGCTCCTGTTTATGAGAAAGCAAAGTGATGGACAGTAGGGCTGGAACCTTGGTACAGCATCAGCTCCATTTGTCATGAGAAAGAGTGCACTGAGAGTCTGCAAAAGAGCAATATGCAGCAAGTGACCTTCCCTTGAAAAGGGCAAACACTAACCCCGAGAGTTTAAATCTTTAACACGGCCAGTTAACTGTAGTGACCATCTGAGGCTTCTTGAAGAGATGCACTGGTTGTCAATATGAAGCATAAGCTACTGACATGCCAAAGTGTTCACAACCTGAGGCTTTATTTTCTAACTGCTTAAATAAATATCAAACCAGAACCTCTTGAAAAGCGCTTCTTGAAAAGAACGCTGAGAAGGAAAGTAACTTCATTTGCAACTATGATTGCTGCTTGATACTGTCAAGAATCCTGCACGCTATGTCTGAAGATTTTCCTATACTTTATATCAAATAAGGTTCACATGTTGTTAAATGCATTCTTATTGAAATCTGTGTAATATTTAGTATATCTTGAACATCATTCCATTTTTACCTATATTATTGCTTTAAGTCAATATATTTAAGTAGCATTGTGAAACAATTTCTGTGAGATGTAAAAGAGAAAATGACACTCAAGTAATTGATGTTAAAACACCTGAACACTCAGGCAGAAATTTCCTAGAAATAAACATATATCACAAGGCCACAATACCTTATCAATGAACTATAGCACTGCTGTTCCTTCGTTCTTTTTAAGACTGCATATAACATTCAATTGACAAGTTGGAAATGATCTTTTTTCATTACTTATTCCAGAAGACCGTCTATAAGCTTTGCTATAATCATTGATTCCTCTGTGTCAATTCTGTTTCTTAAAGAGATTCAAGTTGCCTTGGAACACTTAGCTTATTTATATGATGCTTAAATCTCATCCACCCACAAGTCACCTTTTTTCCTAAATCCTTAAGCAAGCGTGATTTTGAGGGTTTTATTTCCACTGCTCTTTTTACAGAAGCAGGCAATACGCATTTCACATTATCGTCACTTAGCCTCAGGTTTGCTGAAGCAGAGCTTCTGCCTGCTGAAGCAGACACACCCTTCAGAGTTCATCTACCAGCTTTTGGAGACTGTTAAAGAACCACCCCACAACAATTTTGCTCACATTCTTCCTCATTTCTTTCCCTGCCACTCCTGATGCTGTATTTCATGGACATAGTTCTGTATATAAGTGTTTGAGATGGAATTATGGCCACATAACCAGCGCTACGGCTTCAGATAGAAAAGGAGTAGGTGGCAAGTTGATTTCTTTTATTAGGGAGGGACGAAAACATTGTACATATTGTTCAACCAGGGTCACTTGTGAAAATAATGTTAATTTGAAATAAAAATAAAATCAGCAGTCAGCCATTTTACAAGGTATACTGAAAATACAGCATTTCTACTGATATTTTAGGATTAAATTTTTGAGTAACATCCCCTGTGAACTAAAAAAACTAGTTCAGCAACCACTGAAATCAATGATCTGTCTTCCTACAGGTCAACGTTCTGTGTTTGGTCATCTTTGGTGTGTTAGAGGGTACAAGATACACCAAAGCATATGGAGGACATTTATAAGACATTTCTCCAGTGTGAATTCTCCATTGCTTGGAGAGCAAACACGAGCCTTTTCTTTTCTGGGGCTAATGAAAAGGTGACATGGCTGCATAAGACTTGACAAAGTTAATTAACCCTGAGACCTTTAGTTTTCTGCCAAATGTGGTTGAAACTGGCCAATAACAACAAAAAAAATAAGCTGCGATTTCTTTTCAGCGGGAGAGTAGGCAAGAAAGGCAAAGCATGGGATCACATACAATTTTCTGAAGAAAATTTGACTAACTCCCCTTCTCCCCATCCGCCCATCAGCAGCTTAAACTCTGTCCTGGCCAAACGCTATTACAGTTAATGTCACCGATTTTAGAGCTGTTAATGGGCATGAAGATTACAGCTACTTTCTCCTCATACTGTTTAATTTCCATTAGCACACTTTATCATCAGGCTGTACCTAACAGAAGGTGCTGAAATCTCTGACAGTAATTCCTCATAATTTTGGCTCATGTGGAAATAAGAATGTAACTCCCAGGTGAAGCAGTATATCCATTTTCCCATGCATCTGCTAAACATGGCATTAATTTTCAGTTGGCCTAAATACTGTACCCCTTCAACTAAAATGCAATTATTTGCAAGTATGCTTGGCAAGTAAGTGCTTTTTTATTTATTTCACTACATGGAATGTACTTCATCTTCACCCGCTCATATTAAAATATAATCTAACAATATGTTTCCAGCTCTCAAACTGACATTTCATTAATTTTCATAGACATCTGAGCATATTTTAAATGCTAACTTTGGGCATAGCGAGTAGGATTTTTCAACTTCTCAGTAATTTTTTTTTATTTATATCTTTCCTCTATTAGAGCATGTAATGTTATGGGGGGCTGCACTGCTGAAACATGTTTAATTGCAAAGCACTTCTGTTCATATCTTGTGAGCCCTGCTGGTAGTACACAACCCACATACTATGTTATCCCCTTTGCCGTGGATGAAAACTTACATTTCTGCCAACAAGGACAGACCATATTTTTAAATAAGTCAGTGATGAAATGACATGGGTATGGATTAGGGTCTCGGGACTCAAAAACGGAGGGAGAAAAACTCCTAGAAATGTACCTACACAGACTTCAAGGAAAAAAACCCAAACAATACTTGTGCAAGGTCCTTTGCAGGCAGCAGGGTGGAAAAAGGATGAGGGGACAGAGGGAGACCCAGCGAGCAGCACCATGCCAGAGGCCAGACAGCCCAGAGGGGCCAGGGGCACAGAAATCCTTGTGCTGGAGTTGTCTTTTCTTGCTGCATTGAATGCTGCTCTGGCCTGGCACACGCAGGCTGGTCCTGCACCTGGACCAAAGGAAGGATCTGCAGAAGCGACCAGTTGTGGCTGCTGAGGTGGCTCCAGCTGCAGGTCAGGTCATGCCTGAGCAGCTCAGTGTAGCAGCTTTACCTTTCTGTGGCCATAGGAAAAGCTCCAGAAGTGCCTTGTAAATTGACAGCAGTTTTTATTAGAAAGAATAAATTCCCTGATGGCAGTAGATATTAGAAGGGATTAGGTGTCTCCTTGTACCACATGTCTCACTGTACCACCATCCATGTTCCCAGACTGGAGGCGAGGGCATGTGCAGACACTGAGCGCATTTTGTGAGGAGGATGTACCAGCCACACACTGGTGGTGTCCTCCTGGCTGGCAGGAACAACTGAAGCCACCCAGTAAATGTCATGTCCAATTTGTGGGGTGGGAAAGATGTGACTTGGTGTTAGGATGCTACAGTGGAGACAATAAGACTGAAATCTTTTGCAGAAAATTACATACTTGTGGAAAGGTTTGGAAGGAAGTATTTAGAGAGATGGATCAGTCAGGAGCATCTTCTGTGAGCCGCTAAATGGTCAGAGGGAGCACCTAGACACAGAGTGGAGCGGGGACTTTTTTTTCCCCATGTCTCGTTATTGCTCCATGTCCTGGTTTCTGCTCTGATAGAGTTAATTTTCTTCCCATTAGCTGGCATAGTGCTGTGTTTTGGATTGAGGATGAGAAGAATGTTGATAACTTACTGATGGTTTAGCTGTTGCTAAGTAGTGCTTACACTAGGCAAGGACTTTTTCAGCTTCCCCTGCTCTGCCAGGTGCACAAGAAGCTGGGAGGGGGCACAGCCCCAGGTGGCCCACAGCCCCAGCTGGCCAAAGGGCTATTCCAGACCCTATGGTGTCATGCTCAGTATATAAACTGGGGGGAGTTGGCTGGGGGGCAGTGGTTGCTGCTTGGGGATGGGCTGGGTATCAGTAGGCAGGTAGTGAGTGGTTTGCATCACTTGTTTTTCCTGGGTTTTGTCTCTCTCTTTCTCCCTTGTTGTTTTCCTTTTCATTACAATTTTTTATTACTATTACTAGTTATTATATTCCAGTTATCAAACTGTTCTCAACTCAACCCACGAATTTTCTTACTTTTGCTCTTCTGATTCTCTCCCCCATCTTACTGAGGAGGGGGAGCAGGCGGCTGGGTAGTGCTCAGTTGCCAGCTGCAGCTAAACCACGACACTCCACTGGGAGTTTCGTAGTCTGGCCAGCACCATGGGTTTTACTTTAAAAGCTGACTCAGCAGGAAAAGTGGTGTTGAGCATCTGTGATTCTCAACTATAATAGGTCTTATATAAAACCATCATCAACAAAAATCCCAGCATTTCTGATATATTCCTGTCTTTCCCTATTTAAAACTTTAAATTAGTGTTTCTAAAATTCAATAGCAATGTTTTCGCAAAGATGCAATGTGAGAATGACAGTTTTCCAAAGCTGATCTTATGCTGTATGCCTATTAAATTGAGGTGCTGTGCTCTATGATGGATCTCCTTAGTACTTACTATACCCATTAAGTTAAGGCAAGAAAGAAATCAAGCTCATGATTCAATCTCAATATTTCATCTGAATATGGCACATTTTTGCTTGTGTTTATGATCAGAATTTAACTAATTCATTCAAAGCTTGTTTCTGTAACAAATCAAGAATGAAAATACTTTCAATTATATCATGCATCAGAAATTCATTGACAAGTTCAGTAATTATAAATTTGTTATGAAACAGCCCTCATGGGACCTCAGAACAGATTTCCGAGAACTAGACAGCCTCAGACAGTAAAGGAAAATAGACATTTTATCCCAAATTTTCAAACTAAGGTAACAAGCAGAACAAATGGTCAAAATATTCTGACATACGCATGGAATACTGGCGGAATATTTACCTTATTTAAAAAAAAAAAAGTCTTAAATTGATTAAAGTAGGTTATCTTCCCATATCACCATTTTTTCAGTCATCTCAAAAGAAAAAAAGTTAGTGATTAACTGTAAATTAAATCTCTTTTTTAAAGATAAAATAAATACTGTTAAAATCTTCAGTACCTGCATGTCTTGCCTGTTTGACCACTGCCTTTTCTGACATATTTTACAAAGAACTGTTGAGCATATACATTTTCAAGAATGGAAAAAGTACTTAAGTGACATAAAGATCCATAAACATAAAGCCAGCATTTTCTACTACTAAACACACACATTTCTAGTTAGTACACCTAAAAAGTAACCGTAGGTGATTCAGTCAAGGAAATTTGCAGTACATTTTTCTCTGTTGAGATCAAGCAGAGATGTGAATACAAACTAGCATATACATAGCTAGAAGTTCTGGATGAAATGTCTTGAAACGGGCAATTTCTTCTGTCCCTTTCACTTTGATTTAATCATAAAAATGATAGTAAACCTATCTGACCTCAAAAAAGCCCGAAGTAAAATATTAACTTTTTCTTCAGTGGACTGACATACAGCTTTCCAAAGGTAAGTCAACTGATCCAAAAGGCTTCCTTCTCCTGCTGACCTAAGGAGTGGCCTCATGGCCACAGCCTTTCACAGTCACCCTCAGTGGACCAGCATACGCCCCAAAGAGGGCAATGCAAGACAGTTTTCTGACATCCTTAGACTGCAGACTTCGCAGGGTCAGTTTGGTTCTTGGGTCAGCAGAATCCATGTATTATAAACTCCTTCTGTATGTTTAAGGAACTTTGAACCTATGCACACTATCCTGCCTATGCCTTCCTAGTCTGCTGCAATGTGAAGCAAAAGGGTCAGCACAAACCACAATAGGTGACAGTTGGGACGAAGAGGATGCATGTGAACCTACTGGATGGACATAGTCCTCCTGGAGAGGAACATGAATCTCCACTAGATATGGATGTAACTCTTTAGATCTTTCCAGAAGAAGCATTCCTCTCATCATGTCCTACCTAAATATAGTAAAAAAAATAAAAATAAAATTCAGTAGGAACTTAAATACAAGTTGCTGCTCTCATTTCTGTTGACAGGAACAAAAAGAGTTACTTAATTTTGTTTTTTCTTTGCAAATCATGAATAGCTCACAGACTTGGAGAAGAAGTGAAAACTGGTTTACTATGAAAGCAAAATATGGTTGCAGTACTGCTCTGCCCACCTACACAATGACAAGAACAGGACAAAGCTGCAAATCTTTTCCCAAGGCAAAGCGGATTCTAAGTAAGAGGGGGTGGGAGTAAACAAAAAGTCTTAATAGGAAACTCTAAGATACATATGGCTTAAATTATAGTTCTTGATGAAGACACTAGCAGCGCAAAAGCTTTTAATGGCATTGCATTGTCTGAAATCCTTGAAGTATTCGGCATTGAATTTAAATCTCAGAAAATACATTAAGAATGACTGTGTACTAGCCAGAAAAAGCAAACTGTTCCTTCCTGGCTCTTGATGAATCATGTGAATAATGCAGTAGAACAGATAGTGCACTAATGATCAATACTTTATGGAAGGCTGCCTTGAGACGACAACTGTACTCTATAATGTGTGTATTACTGTTCAGAAGATTTTGGGGGAATGCAAGGGGCCTTTAAAAAAACAGTCCCTAAACTTTACAGTGAGCACAAGCAGATATTTCCAACCTCATTCCCAAACAGCTCTGATTCTCAGTCAGTGTCTCACAAAACAGAAAAAATAAAAAGGAGGAAATAATTACATACCTGAGGAAAAATGCAGGTTAACATCTAAGGAGGTGAGGGTCCAAATAAACTCACAAAATGAAATCACATGGATGTTTTGCAAATGAGCTTCATGAATGATAA
This sequence comes from Gorsachius magnificus, assembly GCA_034008185.1. Taxonomy (NCBI): domain Eukaryota; kingdom Metazoa; phylum Chordata; class Aves; order Pelecaniformes; family Ardeidae; genus Gorsachius; species Gorsachius magnificus. Next base: position 174,616,429 of record CM067081.1, read on the forward strand.
TGAAGTCAGAGCAGTTATGCCAAAATACAGCTGATTTATCAAAGTAATATATAAAATATTAAATACAATGTAGTATTAGCAATTCGGTATGGTATAATAGAGGACATAACACATGATGGTATACACAGTATGGCTGTTAACATACTGCTGAGATTTGGCTCTGTATACTCTGGGCTATATCTGAGCAACGATTTTTTTTAAACACATAATCTGAAATTTTACATTATCACTTTCAAAAATATTTTATGAGATTTCTGCTCACCAACTAGGATTAGCTGCTGCCTAGCAGGGTGAGAATAATTCAAACTGCATTCATTGCTTCTGTAATTATTTTAAGTGACTTCTAATCAGGATTTAAGGACCATGCCTATACTCTCATTTTTAATTACAAACTGAGGTTTGAAGGACCTTAACTTCACCCAAGTGGCCCTGATGTATGCAGCTCACGGCTCATTCATGCTAGCCCACCAATTATTCCTCTGTGGCACAGGAAGGGAAACCAACCTTTCTTTTTAAAGAGAAGTCAGTCACTCAAATATGTCACTCTTGAAATCGCAATATCTTAGCATCTACATTATATAACATGAGGTTTTTGGAACAAGCCAAAACAGCGAATAATTCCAACTAGATCTGCAAGTCAATGCACCTGATCGAGACAAGTTTTCTTTCATTAGAAATGTTCTACTGATTAAGAAACCTCTCTTTAACCCAATTTCCAAGATAGGCTGCCTGGCAGAATTAGTTTTAAATTAAAGTTCTCTAGGAGCTGCATGCTATCGACATTGAATTTGGAAGCCACGAGACTGTGAAAGTTACATATTTTCCAAAGAAAAACTAGGGGAACAGGTAGGTATAGATGGAAGAGGACTGCTTTTTAAATCTGACATATTCCCCTCTAATCTGGGCGCAGGTGGCCAGTGCACACCAGGCTTGAGGGGAGGTTTGGTGCGGGGAGGTCCGGTCCGAAGGGAGGCAGCAGGAGGGCTCAGCCGTGCCTCCGGAGCCCCGCTACGGCTGCCACTGCTCCAGAACTCCCAGGGCCTTTGCCCGGGCACTGCAGGACCACTCTCCCAGAGCTGGCAGAGGTACCCTTCCCGCCTAGGCAGAGCATGAACCCAGCACATTTCTCACCTGCCTGATAATCAGAGTAACCAAGATGTTTGAAAGCTACCCCAGCTTCTTCCAAAGCAAAATTTTGTGTGCCAGTCAGCTAATAGAATGTCCTAAGGACCCCTGTTTTTTTCTTTTTCCATTCTCCAAATATGCTCTTCATGTTATGCCTTTTCTCAGACAATGATTAATCCAACAAGAAATTCCTGAGCTTGGGGGTAAACAGGATCAAATCTGTGGAATTCACTCAAACCCGTTACAAAACCAGAGTGATCTTGACTTTCCTCTCACCCATTAGAAAACAAACTGAATTAGAAAGTCCATATAAAGAAGAGAAGAGTTGTTCCAGGACTTGTCTCCTTACCTGTGAGTGATTAATATGTAAAGTCAGCTGAAAACATTTTTTTCCTGGCAGGTGAAAACAGAGATACCAAGACCAAATTCATCTCTGGTGACAATTCATTAGACTCAACAGAGGTACATTAGGACAGCTTTTAACATTGTTTCAAAAACAAAACATAACAGAAAGCTCTCTGCTTCTCAGTGAATAAATATTGAACAGGTATTTCTGTCTTCATTTACCTAGATTGCTTTAAAGGAAATAATTTGCAAAGCTATGAGATGCTTTCTGTTTATTCAAACAAACAAGGCTTTTATCCTCACACATCTGTGTCTTCTAACCTAGAAAATTAATCAGCTATGTTCTGCTAAAGATGAAGTAGTATGTTTTTAACTAATTATGCTGAATGCTCTAGCAAAGTGTTTCTGAATAGGAGTGTAAACCACTATCCCATTTAATATGGTAATCAACAGAAGCATCATTTAGTGTCACTTGCTGTAGGAAGCCACTGGAGTACCTCTCCTTCTCCGCAGGACATGGGACTGGGGATCAGGACATGGGACTGGGGATCAGGACACTGGGCTTATTTTTTTTTTTTTTCAGTTCTTTGAAGAAGTTCTTCTCACATCCTGATCAGATGTAAACCATTTGCTTGAGGTGTTATGAAGCTTAACTAGTAAGAACCTTACTTTGACAGCCCAGTTGTCTGTGAGCAAATACAAGATGTTTAAAAATATGTTTTGGGTAATGACTGGCATACTTATCGCTGCTCTAAAATTAAAAATTCTTGACTATTAGTGTGTTTGTGAGTTATGCAAGTTCCTACTGGTTTTTCTTAGCTTTTGTTTGAGACATAGGAAACACAGAAGTTCTAATAATAGACTCAGTGAGAATCCCAGCCCGGCGTCTCAAATGGAGACACACCATGGTGAGCAGCCAAAACTCCATTATTCCCAACAGCACCCAGGACTGAAGTTCTTTTCAGCTCTAACAGAAAGATGTCCTCACTAGTTCTATGCTCCCGGGGTGGGGATAACATGGGATTTTCACATTTTCTTTCTTTAAAGCAAACAATTCAATAGCGCAAAGGAACTGATAATGCCTACAAGACTCACTTTGTATAAGCCACCCTTCACCATCCAGACACTCTAATAATGCACAAAGAATTATGCAGTTTATGCTAATCTATGGTGGGGAATTAGGAAAGGAAAATTATAACATTTTACAATCATACTCTCACTAGGTCACTTGCTGAGGGATTCTCTGTATAGACAGACGAAGATTTGGGGGGGGTATATTCACAAAAAACAGTTGACACTCCCATCAATTCTTATCTGTTATGAAGCATAAAATATTACCTGTTAAGTCCTCCTATTCTTATACCTGGACGCAATTAATGGGAAAACTCTCAAGAGATTATTTAAGCCTTTTATTTTAAATGGGCTTTTCTCTGCTGATACGTATGAGCAGGCAGGGAAGGCCCAGGAGTGATGGGTGGCTAAGGAGGGACTTCTGCTGTATCAGTCCCTGGTCTCAGAGATCACATTGGCGCTCTTTTTATCCTTTCCTTTGTTTCAAGGAGACCATTCATGCAGGGAGCTACCCACACAGGTTACAAACCAAGAAAACCCTAATGTGGCAAAGGAGAAGATAAGATTTTTTACCCTCTTGTCCATTTAAAGACTATTTTGCCTGTTTTAAATATGCCAGGAAAGCTGAAATGTCAGAATTCCCTTAGTAAAGATGCAGTTATACAAGTGTCCATGCCAATATAATGTCATATTAACTCTGTGAAGCACAGCAAGAAGTGATGCTGGCACATTTCTGCACTGTGATTTTTCACAACAGGATTATGTATGTGTATATATACATACAACCTACCAAAATGGTTGCTCTGATAAAACTTACCAAGCCCGATAACTATAGGATCCCTAAACCCAAAAGCATCAGCAAGGATGAAGTAAGGGATGAAAATTTGACAGACAGCTTTGCTGTGCTTGTACCAATTTTTTTTTCTGTTATAGTCAGTTTTCTTATTGCCACCACACTAGATTTAGATTCTTTTAACCTATTTCTTTGCTAAGCTACAGAGGTTTTCCCCTCATTTTTGACAATGCTGATCAAAATTGTGTTCTTATTTATGTGCAGCAGCTCCATTGCCCTGCTGGGAAAGCAGGGAAGGCAGAAAACAAGCTTATTTTCCTACTTAACTTCTAAAAATATTGAGCATTTTTGATGTTCATGTCATTATAAAACGATAAAAAGGGGCCTCTTAAAAATAAAAAAGAGAAATGAAATTTGAACCTGCTCCCAATTGTGTTAGTTGTAGAATATATGCTTTTATTAGCAACTGCATCAGGCCCAGAGAGCCAAATTTGATCCTTTCCAGTTCAGTCTGGAATTAGAAGCAGCAATTTTTGTTGTTGTTGCTGCTGGTGGTGTTTTGTTTGTTGTTTTTTTTCCAGGCTGTTCTTACTCAGCTGAACAATTCCCCTTAGCAGTGAGATGAACCTCGCCGAGGTCGCGCCATCCACCAACTTCCTGGTGCTGAGATACAGCGAGATGAATTTAACCGCATGATGTTATTCTGTTCTGTTTCTTCTATCTTTCAGGGACAGATCCCAGCTCAGAAGGGCACTTTAATTCAATTTGGATTCTATACTAAGAACCTTGTATATAGCCCTTCCAGCAGTGTTCCTTTATGAAAGAAGGCTGTGCCTCCAAGATAACTAGTTGCATGCAGAAATCAAGTTATTTAGATAACTTCATATTTTTTCAAAATTTTTTTGTGTCTATATGTCTCAGTTACTAATGCCGTGGCTGGGAAGTGGGGGAGAAAGACACAAATGATTCCATTTCTTTGTCTGAATACGCATTCCCCTTTTCAGTCATTTGAAAGAGAAAACATACCCCATGATTTTTATCATCTGTTAATTTTTTCCCAAGTTCTGGAAGCTCTGTCATTTGAATAAGATATTTTCCTACAGCACACCAGGCTCTGGAATTTGTTTTTGAGCACCACTTTCTTTGGTGTAAGAGTTTTAACATCTTTGTATACCACTTACTAATCCTCCCTATTTGTATTTCACCACCGTACTCCTTACTGTCCCAGTCAGATCCCCTTCAAACATTGCCCAGTACTTTTTCCTGCTCATAAAACATACATCTACACCATTAGTTAAACCCAAACATCTCATAAGACCTGCCTAATTGCAGTTCTAAGACTCTTAGCATCATCAATAACCTCCTCTTCTCAGTTTATAAACAGGCACTCTGGAGAAATTTGGAAAGTGAGCCGCTCTAGAGAAACTTCCCCAGTCACAAGGATGCTCTTATTATGCACAATTGTAAGGAACAGCCACCATTTGAATAATTGATCTGGGGAAAATGCAGTTTCTGTATATGCTAACTATCCCATGGTGTTCTGGGGCTGTACATTTTTAATTCCAAATTATGGACTTTGCCTTAATCATGTAATTAAACATAATAAATTCATGGGTGTTCTATATTATGAGTAAATAACTAACAATGCAAAAGCAAGAAGACAAAAAGATATCTGAAGACTACAGCTGAACACTGTGGGAGAAATACAGAGCAGATACATTACAGAACAATAATACAGCTCAGCTTTTCCGTACAAGTCCTAGTGCAGTTTTCGCCTCAGTGCCAAATCGTTCTGGATGATCAACAGCAGAAACATAGTGAAACTCTTCCCCTTTAAGCATTTTCTATTCTCTACATTGTTTCATTCCCCTGCCCCCGCCCCCCCTTCCCCCCCAATCTTACAGATCTGCATCAATATTCATCTGTATTTATCGATATGGGCTCTGCTAAGTGTTCCCATTTAATTAATTGGTTTGGTTTCTTTCAACACTGATTGACTCAAGTCCCAGCTTCCATTAATCTTCCCTGCTGACCATGACAAAGCTCTCATAAATTTGTCCCACTCACACAAGTGGCAGATCATTTTTCAACTTCCTTTCATGTTACATTGTGCAGGAGAAGCTTCTTGTTTCTTTGGCCAAGGGCAGCGCTTGTGAAAGAACTTTGCAGCATTTAAGAACCAAGTGACGGCTTCTGGTTTTGTTAGACCAGGTAGCCTCCAAAAGAACTTGATGCAGAGCAAAGCCTGAACCAGATTGCCAGATAGAAAACAGTTTTGGAACAACTACAGTGTTTCTGTCTTGCATAAATTTCTTTGTTATTAGATAGAAAATTTTTCTCTTTTTTTTTTAGCTGAAATACTAGACTAAATATGTAGAGGGTTTATAGATATTTTTCTTCTAGACTGGAAACAAGAAGCAAGCTGTTCAAGGCCACACGATAGACAATTTCAAAATGAGTTTTCAGAGAGCTGACTGTCGGCCGAGTTCCCTGATAAACAGGATTTTACAAACCCATTACCAAAAGGTGTTTTGAGGCCTGCAGAACTGAGTGGTATCACCCCTTGTAAACACATTTTATGCTGGTCCATTTAGGGGAAATTGTTTCCTCTCCTCCCTTCCAGCTTCAGGAAGGTGAAGAAGAAAAGACAGAGCAGATCTCTGTATTCATCCACATGGCAGAGAGAAATGTGGAGGTAAAGGATATACAACTGTGTTCCTTGGGATGAAGGAACAGTGAATTCCCATAAATCAGCTTTTGGGGAAGACTGTGGAGACCCTCTAGAATAGCAAAAGGTGTTCTTGCACGTTAGCTTCATCTCCTTAAAACCGCCTTTGTGTAGACTGGTTTTACACTGTCATGAGAGGACAGAACACAGCAGTGGGGACGCGGTTAGGACAATTAGACCCATGGTATGTCATTAGCTAAGTAGTAGGTACCTTGTCTTAACTGCATCTAGGATATTTCTTCTTTAATAGAGGAAAAGACAAGAATAAATACTCTATGCCCATTAAATTAAATATCAGCTATCAAATTTCCAGCTCCAGCTTTTCTGCACAAGTCCTAAAACATTGGTTTCCCTGCAGTACCAAATCCTTCTGGGTGGTCATCAGCAGAAGATATCATGAAACTCTTCAGCTGTCATTAGCTAAATAGAGGATACCTAGTCCTAACTGTATGCAGGCTATTTCTTTTTTAATAGGGAATAGGACAAGAATAAACAGTCTATGGCCATTACATTAAATATAAGCTATCAAATTTCTCTTTCTCCCTGGAAACTTCTACTCTCCTCACCCCCTGTAAAACTCTAGATGGCTCTGGAGTAAGCATCCTTTTGGGAAACTCTATCAGCTCGTGGACTGGCATCTCTATTTTATTATGCAAAATAAACCTTTTCCTAATAGAATTAAAAAGGGAAAAAGAAATAATTTTGTGTGGCATAGGAAGAATTCATCACTTAGCCAGAATGTTTAACTGAGGTGACAATGAAAACCCATCCATTTGTTGGAAGTGATATGCTGTTAAAACGTATATAATTTGATTTTGTTCCAATTTTACCTTTGGGGAAAAAATATTGGGTAGGGCAGCTTTCAGACAAAGTTAAAGAATGAAATTTGAATGCTTCAATAAAGCTACAAGCACCTGAAAACAACATCAGAATGGTAAGTGTTTTGCAAACTTAACTGGAGTAGGCATTACACACTACATCACTGCAGTTCAGAAATACATTATTTCTAGAACAGATAATCGAAGAAATCATGTCAAATTTCACAATGCTAGTAGCAATTATATTTGCCAAGATTATCCTTTGCTACTTACCCTGTGCAGACAGCAACAATTCCTTCCTTCAGGCAACTTCAGGCACATCAGGAGGACTGAGAGTCATTCAAATGCCAGCAGTACTGCCAGCTGGACCGAGACCTGAATGTGCTGAGTTTACAGAGGAAAAAAGGGTCCAGGGAGCTTCTAGAGGGGACTGAGGAGTGCTGTACCCAGGGAGGGAGAAAGGCAGAGAAGAGAGACTAGGAGAGACTAGGAGAGACTAGGAGAGGGAAGGCAAGGCAAGGCAAGGCAAGGCAAGGCAAGGGAAAGGAAGGCAAGGCAAAGGGAGACAGTCCCATCATACAACAGATGCTCTCAATTTCATTGCTTAGCTCCAAAGGCAGGGACAAATTTTAGGAAGCCCGACTGATTCTCTCTGGCTAACCTGGTTTTAGGGCAATATTTCTGGAGTAAGGCAATGCATGTTAGACAAATGAAGGTTTTGCTGTATGGCAATGTTCAGTGCCCTGGGAAGAAAATGCGTTTCATTTCAGAAGATAACCATTTTCCTTTTAACTTTCTCCACATCAGCTAGAGTTTAAAAGTTAATCCTTAAGCTTTTTACTAAGTGTTACCTTGTCTACACTGATCAAATGTTTCTCCACTCCCACTGATACAACCATTTTATTAAAGACTGGACGCTTTTCTTCTCTTCACTGGTCAGATAGTATCTCCATAATCCCTCATACCATCTGTGTTGTACACAGTCACGCTGATGGTAGTAGAGCTGACTGCCTCTCTGCATCACATGCCTTTTGATCACACAACACAGGAACTTCAAATGTGATGCCAGGAGAAAGGGGGAGAGAGAGACACACTCCAAATGAAAATTAATTTATCCTGCCCAAGTCCAGTCTTTCCCTGAGGCGGAACAGCAGGATAATACCGAGACAAGCTAACTCCCTTTCCCAGAACCACACAAAGCACAAATAGCAAACCCCCTATGAAGTCACTGTAGAATTGTCCTTTACAGTATATTGTACACTACAGTTTTAACTTACACAACCACTGGAGCAACCAACATTTCCCTTAGGAATTTATTCTACAGTCTACTAGGTCTCATTCTGAGGAAATAAAGGGAAAAATAATTGCAAAAGCTTGCCATCTGTCAGATTTTAAAAGTCATATATAAAAAATTACATAGAAAACTACATTAAAAGGTCATGGAGCAAAACACTCCAAAGTTTAGAAATGCAGAAATTAATGCTAGAGCACTCAACCTTATGCACATCTACATGATGATATATTCTCCAGGAAAACAATTATATACTCTTCTTTATTTTTTTTTCCCCTACCTGACCCTGCCTCATTCAGAATGGACAGAGCTCACTTAATGATCTGACTGCGACTTTTTGCCTTCTCATTTTTCAGCTTTTGGATTCAGGCACTACACATAAAACAAACTCTTCTGAAGATTAATCTCCTTAAAGGCTTTTCTCTGGTGCTCTTCACAATACCATTTGGATGTTTCACATACACAATGCTCAGGGCAACCTTCGAAGCTGCCAAGCACGGTGTTAATTCCATATGACAGCCAAAGAGCCCAGGCATGGTGCCCTCCCAACTTTTGGGTGCTCAGCCTGAACCTTCAGTGCCTAAATGTTCAAAATACTCGGACTTATGCACTACCATATCCACCCCAAGTGTAGCTGCTACTGCATCAATTACAGAGTCAAAAATCAAAGCACATGCCCCAGATCAGGCTCTAGAAACCAAGGGATGAAATCAATGAGAGTCAGTGCAAAGTGCTGGTTTAACGCTGGGTGGACCAACACCCCAGACTCCACAGACTGGCTCCAGTCCATTTTCAGGTTTCTACAGCCTCATGCTCCCTGTACAGTAACTAAGAGCAAGATTCACAAACTTGCTGATTCACAAACCCTCAGTGGAACCTATTTCACATTGCATGAAATAAATATGAATTTGCTGAACTAGAGAGACAGAAAAAGCTTCAAACTTAACAGATGGGCATTCATGGACATGCACTTATGGGTAACAGGTGTGAAACCAAGGGAGCTGAGTTCCGATCCTACTTCAGGTGAATGGTTTAACTATTTTAGTCAAAATGGAGCAAATTCAGCAGAAACCACTGATTTTTTTTTTTTTTGCCAAAGAATGCCATTTGTTAAAGTAATTGCAGTACATTGGCTGCTTAAGTTAAGCCAAGTTTCCCACCCTTAGGTATATGTTCTAGAGACTGGAATTCTGGAAAAATACTGGTAGCAGTGGCCTTGGCCTGGCACCTTTTGTTGTACAAGACTTAATCTAAAAGGTAGGCTCTGAAATAGATACCTAATCAAAAAAGACAGGCAAAAGAATGGCAATTTGTGAATCTTGACAACATTTAGTTGTCAGACAGATAGGTAGTTATTCAGCACTGTCAAGACTTACAAGACTTAGCTAGAGCAGGAAAATTACTGGCACAGACATAGGTATGTCTCATCCATATCAGAACTGGACCAGAATTCTTGCTTCTGATTTAGATTTGACCATTTTTGGCCTGAGAACTGGGACTGTCCATAATAGACAGCAAAAGCTGTGTGTATCAGTGAGGTATCAGTGTGGAACACCACCACAGTGTATCCACATACTATAGTATGTTGCAACGTATCTGCATTAATTTAACCCTAATGCGTATCTGGTGTCAGAGGTCTTAGCATGAACTGGGCCCTTCCTGGGTCTCTGATTAGGTGCAATCACACCTAAAGGAGATTGTACTGCCACATCCTTATTATTGTCTCGTCTAAATAGAGTCAACTGGCACGGGTAGCATATGCTACAAATACATGTACACCCAGCCATCTTTGGAAGCAATAGTACAGCAAGAGGCCCTGGGATTTTGAGTCCAGCACCAGGCTCTTAGGAATCCTGAGTGTGCTTTAATGGGAACAGACTTAGATGCTTTGTTCCCCATCTGCTCCAAGCTTAATTCAATCTTCTCATCCTCCTCAACCTGCCTCTGCCCTTCATCTGGTTGCTCCTAAGACACATGTCCTCGCTTCATTGGTCCCAGAAGTGCTCTACTTTCTCATCTTACTCCTGGCCCTTTTGCATAGCGAACCCTCATCTATTCTTCTGCATTGCTGCCCACTGCCACACCTTCTTCTCCCTCATCCAGTAATCTTGTTAACTTTTGTTTTCCCTTTCTGGTGGCTTGATTATATTTTTCTATTCTTCCACCCTAGGTTTCCAGTTGTCTTCTAAACTATGTGTCTGTTCCATTTATCTCCTTCAGCCTTGCTCCCCACTCTCACTGCCTGAGCATTTGCTGCTCTCCTGCTGGCACTGAAGATTCTTTTAGATCTATTTCTCCCTTTTTTCAATTTCACCAGTTCCTAGATCATTCTCCAAGCTGCTTGGGAGACCAAGATCACTGGCTGCTCTCAGGAGTTCCTGGTCTTGACCAAAGACATTTAAATGTCTCTGACAGGAGTTCCATGGCAAACTCCCAATTTTTCTCCCCAGTCTGACTCACAGTCCAAGTTCCTAACTCTGTTTGCCACTCACTTTTCTAGTGTCTCTGTTCCAGCTCTGTCTTGTCCCCTGTGCATTTGAATGGGATAATTTAGTATTTCAAACGTCTGGATCAAGGTTCAGGAAGAGAACTGGAGAAACACGCAACCCATCCAGTGTGGGTGTGTAGACCGTGCACAATCACAGCAGCCCAGAGCTGCAATGGCAGGAAGAAAACCCACTCTGCTCCACATTCAGAGAAAATGACACTTTCAGGGCATTTATATGCTGGAATTTCAAGACGTGTGAGCTGTCTACATTGACTTATCAAGCGTGTGGGGGTTTTCATGTATAAAGAAGTTACTCCTCACTAAATGCCAAATCCAACTCCAAGCCAGGAATTGCTGGAGTTTTTAAGCAAAAATATAGTTCTGATGATAATGTATATTCTCCTCTAACTTCTTCTACACTGATCTCCCTCTTGAAAAAAAGAGAAGTTATTGGTTTATAAGAGCTTTAAACATTCTTCTCAACATTCTACCAAAATCATCCACAATAGAAAAAATATTTTAAAGGGAAAAAAAAAGCCCAAAATGTGTTAATGCCTCCCACAGAGAGCAATCATCTGAAGACTGAAACTTGCAGATCAAACCAGAGAACTGGGTGCAAGCAAAATCTCCCCTAACGTGCTGCAGGAGTAACATCTTACCTTTTCAACAGACCAGCCGGTAGCATGGGAGTATGATGAACACTCAAAACAACGTAAACCAATCCAAAGCACAAACACTGGAAAAGTAAAAATCAAATCATTATTATTTTTGACTTGCTTTACCTCATTCGTGTAAATTTAGCACACAAACAACAGCAGATTAGAATAGAATGAACTGTGTGCACAGGGCAGTATGTGTGATATCTTACATCCGCAGACATGTTTATCTAGCGTTTTTCCACCTCTGTAAGGGACACACCAGGCTATTTTAAAGCACTAATTTTGGTTGTTTCCCTTGTAAATGTTTTTTTCACAAGTTTTAATTAAATATAACAAGAAAAACAGCAATTGGGTTAAATAACATGCTGTGAGAGTAAAACTACCCAGTAGTCAAAGAGAAATAATAATGTAAGATCTAAAATGCTAATGACATACTATGAATGTAATGATCAGCTGATTAGCCATTTAATTTCTCATTTGAAATCAAATTTACATACCTAACTTATCAGTTCAGATGTGACAGTAACATTAAAATTAAATATGTGGTTTGGTATTTCAGTAAATGACAGCCATTGGTTAAATAGCAATAATACTAGCCTTTGGGACAAACATCTAGAGCACAGTGCCTAATTCATTTCATTTTCAAATGAACAAAGCCTGGCTCTGAACGCCTTGCTTTCCTGCAAATATGCCTGGGAGGACTTGTTGTTAACTCTGGAGACTGAAAGATGGTGGCTGTAAAAATGAGCCCCATTTATTATGTCGAAACCCAACCGCTGAAGCAGAAGGGGACCATTCAGACAGCACAGCGGCTCCCCAGAGAGGGCAGATGCTTTGGGTATGGCCCGTACAGAGCTGCTCACTAAGCACGTTAGGGCCTCCACGCCCCAGTCTTTCTAGCAACTAATAACTTGTAGGATTACACCCTCAAGAAGGAAATACGAGATTTTTAAGCCTTTTTTAATGAGAAACAACCCCCCCTCCCTGAAAGTTAATGGGTTATGTAACATTTAATACATTATTTTTCAGAAAAATGGCCACTATGGATGACAGATCCATGAAATTTGGGTTGCTGTCTGCTTTGCAGCCAATGTTGTTGAGTGACTTCAGGGACATCAAGAGTAAAATTTGGGGAAAAAAAAAAGATATCTCTTCTGATGCATTTTCCAGTACTGCTAATTAATGCGTTGTTGATTAGGACCATGTGTCTGCGATAACTATACTTTATAACAACTTTTCCATTATGAATTCCTATTTATAAATCTGGGAACAAAGACACATTGCAACCTATCACGGATGGATTATCACTTTGCTTTTTAAATGTGGTTGAGCAATAGTAAGGAAAAGTAAAAACCTTCTTTTTTGTCTTTTTAACCAAGAGAATAGGATTGGACTTCCCCCCAGACAAGTTATCTTTTCTTCCATTTTTTCTTTGTGACAAAGACTCTTGCCTGGAATGTTAATACACAGAGGAGAGAGAAAAGAAAAAGAAAAACCTGGCAGATTGGGACTCTATCTGCTACTTCGCATTTGGAATGATGGAAACACAGCCTGAGGAGATGTAGAAGCAAGTCATAGTGCAAGCTGCATGGTGAAACTTGCCTGCAGAAATCACATGGGTATAAAGATTGTCATACAGGGCTGTGGGTTATCACATGATTGCCTTTGCTAACAGCATGTGTGTGTATACCTAGTGCCCAGGTATATGCAAGGATGGAGAAAATATTCTTTGCCCTGTGATGTTTAAAGCTTTTAGTCACTTCTGTTGCTACTTACTGTGGTTATTTGTCCCATCTGCACAGCAATATGTTGTGCGTCAACTTGTGAAAACTATAGGAGATCACCACCTACAGAAATGAGAACATAAATGGGAACATTTATGGACTGAAAAAAATAAACTGAAATGCTGCATTAGTTTTGCCTTTATTCCTTACTGAGTTTCACGTACCTGTGAAATTTCCCAGAATTTGCAGTCATGCAGCATAGAGCACTTTCTGTGTTGTCAGCCTCACAAGCAGCCGGCAGTTTCAGCGGCAAGGTTTGTTGTAAGCTTATTTTCTTTCACTTCTTAAATTCTTAACAAAAAAACCCAACTTCTCTATTTGTCAAACATCACCATGCCATAAAAATTAGTCTGGTGGATGTGGGCATTAAAGTGCTTCAATCTTTCTAGCACATATGTATCTCAAAATGGTGTAGATACATTCCATTTACAGGAAAAGAGGAAACCTGTCTTCGCACAGGCAGAGAGGATTAAAAGGAACATTGCAGAATAGAAAGTGAGGCTGCAGAGTATCCTGCCTTCTGGGCTCTGCACCACCCTTCTGTTAATAGCCGACCTCTGCTTTTGGCAGCAATTAGGAGGATAATTTAATAAAGAAAAGTGCTGTCAGAAAAATGTAAGACTAATGTATTTTGAACTACACATTGTTCTTGGAGAATATTGCACAGGACACAGGTTCATCTCCTTGACTCCTTTTCTGAACAAAATGTTGTGGAAAGAATTCAGACCCCGACTGCCAGCCCCTCACCTAACCACTCCCAGGGGCATCGATTAGCAAATCTGAAGATTATAGTGACAGAGTGAATGTTGGTGGCACATATTTCATCACAAAAAAAGAGCTAAATTTGGCATCTATGCTGTCATTTCATTGAAGGATAAGGGAAGAACATGTGCTTTGTTTTTCAAGTATATTAAAATGGTGAAAGTTTGTGGAGACTGGCCATTTGGTTAAATTAAAACCCAGTGAGCGCATTCGAACCCTGACAGCTAGATGATGGGACTTTTTCCAGTTTTTACTGGCTTAATAAGCAACCAGGTTGTCACCACAGCATAAAAGAGCCCCAGTTACTCCTATGCCATGCCTCCACTCCAATGCTAAGTCACCAGAAACTGCTGAAGACTCACTCCATTCATCTTCTCCCCAACAGCCCTAATGGCACTTTTGGAGCAGGCAGACAGCATGAGCGACAGCCGCCCTGAAGCTACTTTAATGTGTTCCACAGGCATAGGCTGGCATTTGTTACCTGAGGCTCAGGGATACACATCAGTGTCTTAATGCCTCTTCTTTCTGCTTTAAGCACTGCTCTGCTATCCCAGAAAGTCAAGGCCAAACTGCAAGCTATTAGTTACTGCCTGCAGCGGGAGCTAGCCACAAGCAGCACAGAGGGAAGAGCTTAGTCTTGGCGTTACTTGCCACAGCTCTGTATTCAAATGATTTTTGCACCAAAAGGTTATTTTTTTTTTCTCTATTTGTTAAGTAAACTTCTGTTATATAGATTTGCCAATGCAGCTTGCTATGAATAAAAAGCCCATGATGCATTTGAAAACAAAACTGGATGTAATTCTATCCAAGGGAACTTGTATTTCTTGCAACGACAAAAAAATGACACCATCATATTTATTACTAATAACAGGTAGCATCGCCATTCTCTGTCAATGCTATCTGATGATCTGCAGAGAGGTAAACATAACTGTTGATGAATGCTCACAGCAAACAGAGATAGAAACCAGCATCCAGAATGTGACTGATTTCTTTAAGGTACTGTAATGAATCAATGTCATTGCTTCCGTTAGATTTCTGGATCCCTATCGCCCAGGGAACTGAGCAACCCTCTTATTCCACAGCAAGATCAAAAATGTTGCAGTAAACTTGAGTTGAAGGCCAGAACAGTTCCTTGGTGAATTAACCATGGAACACAGGACCAACACAGCCGCATCCTTTAAGAATGCCCAGGATCTTCACACTTCCTAGGACAGCCATATTTGCATCAGCTAAACTCCTCATCAAAGTCGTAGTGCTATCCAACCTCCCACTTGTTTGTTTATTGTATACAGTCATTCAACTACAGGGAAGGTAATAATTCCTTACTTGGCCACTGATTTTTTTCCCCACACATCTCTATGACCACATGATTCATGTGCTCTCATTTCCTGTTTTAACCCTATTGCCT
The DNA here is from genome assembly GCA_034008185.1 of Gorsachius magnificus. Classification (NCBI taxonomy): domain Eukaryota; kingdom Metazoa; phylum Chordata; class Aves; order Pelecaniformes; family Ardeidae; genus Gorsachius; species Gorsachius magnificus. Next base: position 174,631,701 of record CM067081.1, read on the forward strand.
TTTATTTATGATGGCATCCAGATGGCTGCTCATTTTTTAATTTATCCTGGGGTTTTGGTGATTTTTGTCTGCCTTGTGTTGATGCCTGTCATTGCTGATACCTCACTGACCGTGAGTTAGGGCGGAGGGAGATGCTGCCTCAGACTCAGTGCCAGTGGTCAGGGTTGCATTTCCTAAGCCAGTTGATGGTGCTGATAGAAATGACTTGCAAAGTGATTTCTGTGCTTTTTTGCAATGTAACTACATCTGCGGCAGGCTCACAGGAGGAGGAAGCAGCTCAGGAGATAACGCTGATGGATTAGTGGAATGAGAAACTTGTTCCAAAGGCAGCTTTTCTGCTGATCCTGTTTGTCACACTTGAATGAAAAGGAGGTGGGAAAACATTATCCTTCATCACAGCTGCTACAGGTGGGCAAATCATACACTAGGTTTGGGGGTTGTTATAAACAGGTCCCTAACCAAATATTGCTGCAATTTTCTTATCATTATCAGCATGCTCCTCAGTTTCTGTTTCTTCTTTTTACCTAATCCATCTTATTTGTGTATTTTCTCCTAGTTCAGTCCCAGCTCCTCTTTCTAATTTGCAGCCATTCTCTTCACCATTTAAACGACATGTCAAGGGAAAGACTGTGGGAAGAACGAGGGGCCAAAATGTCAGCGAGCCATTGCTCTCCCCCACGCCTGCAGGACAGGGCTGCTCCCCGGGGTGGTGGCAGTGCCTACGGCAACTGCCTTCTTGCTCTTGTGGCAAGATGGCTTGTGATTTCTTTTGCATAACCACAATAGGGAACACCAACACAGAGCCATCAGTGAGTTCAGCAATGGCAGCAGGAAGCAATTTCTTTATTTCTTATGAAATACTATATTTTTGGAAAAAAAACCCAAAACAACCCTACTTCAAACCCCCAAACCACTGCCTGACACAGGCTCAACTGTTCAGTGTTATGTTTTCAAGGGTGATTTGAATTAATTTTCGACAGAAATTCGCTTGCCTAGCCTTGTATTGAGTTTTTGTGGAAAGGTTTGGAGAGGAGGGGGAAGCTACAGGGGTGGCTTCTGTGAGAACCTGCTGGAAGCTTCCCCTATGTCTGACAGAGCCAGTTCCAGCCGGCTCCAAGACGGACCCACCACTGGCCAAGGCCGAGCCCATCAGCGACAGTGGTAGAGCCTCTGGGATAACATATTGAGGAAGGGGAAAAAACCCCTGCTGTGGAACAGTAGCCGGAGAGAGAGAAGTGAGAGGATGTGAGAGGAGCAGCCCTGCAGCCCCCCAGGCCAGTGCAGCAGGAGTGGCAGGAGGGGCTCCAGGTGCCGGAGCAGAGATTCCCCTCAGCCCCTGGAGCAGCCCATGGTGGGGCAAGCTGTGCCCCTGCAGCCCGGGGAGGCCCACGGGGGAGCAGATCCCCACCTGCAGCCTGAGGAGGCCCACGGGGGAGCAGATCCCCACCTGCAGCCCGGGGAGGCCCACAGGGGGGCAGATCCTCACCTGCAGCCCGGGGAGGCCCACGGGGGAGCAGATCCCCAACTGCAGCCCGGGGAGGACCCCACGCCGGAGCAGGGGGGTGCCCGAAGGAGGCTGTGACCCCGTGGGAAGCCCACACTGGAGCAGTGCGTGAAGAACTGCAGCCTGTAGGAAGGCCCCAGGCTGGAGCAGGGGCAGAAGGTGAGGAGTCCTCTCCTGAGGAGGAAGGAGCGGCAGAGACAGCGTGTGATGGACTGACCCCAACCCCCATTCCCCATCCCCCTGTGCCACTCAGGGGAAGAAGGTAGAGAAAATCAGGAGTGAAGTTAAGCCTGGGAAGAAGGGGTGGGGGTGGGGGGAAGGTGTTTTAAGATTCAGGGTTTTTTTTATTCTCTCCTACTCTGATTTGATTGGTAATAAATTAAACTAATTTCCCCAGTTTGAGTCTGTTTTGCCCATGATGGTAACTGCTGAGTGATCTCTCCCTGCCCTTATCTCGACCCATGAGCCTTTCATTATATTTTCTCTCCCCTGTCCTGCTGAAGAAGGGAGTGATAGAGCGGCTTTGGTGGCACCTGGTGTCGAGCCAAGGCTAACCCACCACAAGCCTATTGAGCAGATAGAAAACATTCTGAGAGTCTGAAAAACAATTTGATTTTAAGGAATTATTGAGTCTTTACAGATTTTAGGGAATCAAATTCATTATAACCTGCCAATGGCAGATTTATATAGAATAAGAAAAACTGAATATCACAACAGCTAGATAACTGGCATCTCCTCTATGCCAAACACTTCACTGCCTTCCCTAGCACACATTACCCATTATCCAAATACATTCATAAAAACATAATTCCTCGAGGAATTCTGAGAAATATAGATATAAATTACTGAGACAACAGCACATGACTTGCAGACAGGCTGCAAAAAGGGGAACAACTACAATTGCTGGTTTGAAAACTCTTGTCTAGGTCTTCTGGTTTTCTAACTATAGGATGTATATGAAACTCTACTGCATAAAGACCATGAACTCTGGGAGACCAAACTATTTTCTTTTAGAATTGGAGGCTCATCCTTCTTACTCTCTACTGAAGTCTCATACATGAAAGCTAAAGATTTAGATCATGGTTTTGTGAACACATTGCTGTATTTCTTTGAAATCAGCACATTAAATAAAGCAGAACTTTATCTTCAGGAACAGCTCAGAGACAAGCTGCAATGCATCCATCACTTCACTTGATTTAAAGAGCCAGCTGATGTACAATGAAAGTGACAAGCTTTTAAGAAATTGGAATTTTTTATTATCTTTTTGCTAATTTGCTTTAACTTCTAAGCAACCTCATGTAGAGACATGAAATTGCATGATAAAGCACCTAAAATACAGCATAAACAGCACGCATCACTCCACTTGACTGTTTCTTTGAGAATAAAGTCAATTTTTCTTTCTGTTTAAAAAAAAAAAAAGAAATACATTTATTCCCCAGACTGACTGATATACGAAAGGCTGCAAGTTCCAGTTTAATTCACTTGATAATAAACTTTAGCAGGGGCACAGTATGTTATGCTCAAAGAGGAAATTAGCATGTCACTTACTGAACAAGATAATATTCACTAGATGTGTGGGTATCTTTTGTATTCCTCTCATTCCTTGGCTTTTTCACCTCCCTTTTATACCCTTTATGCCAAGAGAGAAACATGAATGCTTATCCGCGAACACATCTTTGTAGTTCTCATTTTCCATATAAATCAACAACTTGCAACAAGCGACAGAGCTGGCAATATTTTTCACGATCCATGCCCTCAATTAACACCATTCCAGTGGCACCCATGCTAGAATGGATTTCTTCCTGCATTTCCCTTAATGGGATCCAGAGGCACAAACTTGGCATGTACAAAGCCACACAGTGCTTCCCCTACTGCTTTAGTTTGGCCTTTCAATGACACTCTCTAAAAATCTGTATTACCATTTCGTGTTTGTTACCCCTTGTAGCAATATTGTCCAAGAGGCAGAAGGAAGTTCTTAAGGTTGCAGTTTAGAAACAGCTAAATCTGGGGGGGGTGGGGTGGGGGAGTGTGTGTGTTCTTGACTTTGTTCTGTCAGTGTTCTCAGGCTTGAAATGCAGCCTTTTCACAACCCAGCCTGCTGCTGCTTGTGCTCTCTGTGTGGGTATTCCCCACGCTGCTGCCGAAGCCAAAGGATCGAGGATGAGCTGTTCAGTGCCGGCGTTGCAGGAAGCCTCTGGCGGGCCACGAGTTTTTCACAGTGTACTAGCTGCAAAATTGAAGACCACAACCGCTGAGGCGCCTCCCAATACAACTACCTTTAAACAAAGCAATCTCCAAATATTTTCCTAAAAAATCTTTTAAAAGGCTCTTGCAGTTTCAAAACTTTATGGCTGTGTGACCATTTTCAAGTAGAGAGTCGATTGCTTTGGCTGAAGTTCGAATTACTTACTTTGTATTAATGTCCAGGAATAATTAGCAAAAGCATCCTTAGCATGTGACTTCACCTGTGGAATGGTTTTGCTGGCTTGGTGTTGGCTGTTCTAAATAGAAAAAACTTTTTTCTTAAGACAGGCTTAGCTGCAGAGGTCATGTGCTGTTCCACACAGATGAGGAAACCGAATTGTATTCTTCTTATTCCCAAAGATCTCTGAAACCTTTTCAGACCAAACTGGCAATTAATTTGTTGAACTGAAATTCATTAAGTGCTCAAATTGAAAAAATGCAGTTGAGTGGTAGCAGTATATGAATCACATTTTGCTTCTTTATGCAACAAAATAAATTTCCAGTGGAACGCAGTAGGACAAGTCACACTACCTAAGGGAGTGATTCCTTAACTCAGGGTCTGAGTCAGATTCCTTTATAACCAATATTCTCCCAAGAGGGCAAGACACTGAGAATGAAGTTGAGCTCAAATGCCGATTAAACTGCGAGTTCTGGATTATTTACTGGAGGAATTATTATGTATGTAGTGACCTGTCCTGTTAATTCAGATGTCTAAGTGAGAAGCCTGAAGCTAGTATGACTGCAAAAAAATGAGACAGTCAGCCAGGATAAATACCTGCGCATATATAGGCATGGCCTGTCATGAGATTTACACTATCTCTTCCAGAGTTTCAAGGACCAGCCAACAGCTCACTGGATGCAGCCAGGACCATGGTGTTTTCCCAAGCTCAGACCCTTCTGTCAGGGCAAACCAGTTCTAAGATACCCTGCCCTTCACAGAGAAAACACACATTTCCCTGGCTCCCACCTGCTTTCCCTGGATGGTTTGCATAGTGGCACTGGGTGACATCTCTAAGAAAGGCAAGAGGAAGAATAACAGGCTCAGTCCGTGGGAAGATCACACCCATTCTGCTTTATTATTCTCTTTCTTTAAACCCTCCTCTGAGATAACTGTCTTTTTGGGGTGCATTTCCAAGCATGTGAAGAACACAGATTTTAAAGTTGTAATCAGCACGGGTTTACCAGAGACAAATGATGAGCAAATCTGAGTGCCTCCTACAACAAAATGGCAAGGGGAGGCCTGCAGATATGATATACCTGAGCTTTAGGAAAGCTTTTGACTCTGTGCCCCCCAGCATTTTCATTTGGCAGCTGAGGAATTGTGGACTGGGAGAAATGGTGGTTGGATGGACTGAAAATTGCCTGTACCTCTGGACTCAAAGAGTGGCAATGAGTGGCTCAGCATCCGCCTGGTGGCCAGCAATGAGCGGAGTACTCCAAGGGCTGAACTCTTGCTCATATTTTTCAATGTCTTAATCAATGACCTAGGTGATGACCTAGGACATACCACCTGCAAATTTATCAATTACACTAAATTAGAGGGAGAGATTTGCACAATGAATGGCAGAGCTTGAATACACAGGGACTTTGATAGACTTGAGAACTGGGCCAACAGAAACCTCATGATGTCCGACAAGGAGAAAAGCAAACTTCTGCTCTTGGGACAGTGTAAGCTTACACATGATTAAAGGATGAGTAGCAGTCCTGCTGAAAAAAAAGAGTAATGATGAACTCTAGGTTGAATACGCTCTCTCACTGTGAATAACGTAAGCTGCAGATCAGGCTGTGTTGAGAGAGGTTGCCCAGAAGATATGGGGAAGTTGTTATTCTCCTCTGCCTGGAGGTTATGAGGCTGCATGTCAAAAAGTGAATCAGGTTTTGGACCACCTATTGGAGAGGTTCATAGGCCTGGGCCACAAGTAAATGTTGAGAGGTCTTTAGTCTGATGAAGAGTCTAAGGGTTGGTCTAATAGCAGGCAACCACTACCTGAAGGGTAATAGAAAAAAGGACTTAAGGATGTTAAGGTGGTTATTAGGAAAAACTTCTCACCAGGAGGAAAAATTTTGCAGCGCAGCCCTGTGTCAAGCTGTGCAGGTAAACTCTGAAATCTCCATCTTTGGAAGTTTTCAAGATGCAGTTACACAAAGCCAAGGCTGACCTGACCTAGTGTTGGCAACAGTCCTGCCTTTTTGGGGGACAAGTTGGACTAAATGATCTACAAAGGTTTTTTTGAAAACTTTCTGTGATGAGCAGTTTTATGTTTATCCTCCATTACTCTATACTGACAAGGGATTTCTGAATCTACACCATGAATTCTGGCTGCTCTACAGGATTTGAAGATTAATAGCTTGGAAAATACCTTTTCCATGGTTGTCTGGGAATCCTTAGCTCTGTCTCCTTTGCATGCACAATGTATATATTACCAAGACCTGGCTCCTGTGGTGAAAGCGTTATGAACTGTAGCTGTTCATGCAAATTTGTATGCAAATTAAGATTACACAGACAGCCTAATTACTGGAACATCCTATATTTCAGAAGTTTGGCCTTTCAGCTTAAGTGTGGCATACCTTTCTATAAGAAACCCAGCATTTACTGTCAGGAGTGTTTGAAATGCATACCTCCAGAACAGACATCTTGCAGCATACTTGCTCATAAGCAGCTGATAAAGGAGAAGACTTGCTCCAGGGGATGGTGCAGAAGAATCAAGTCCAACAAATAGTCATTTTGGGCTTCTCCCACACTTGACACCCATACATAGAAAAGGTGTGAGTAATGTGGAAACCTCCCCATGACGACTTTCACCATTGTCAGGAGTGAGGCTGGTCCCAACTGTAACCCCAGAGAGCTCTGTACATTTTTCTCCACCCACCAGAGTATGAAGGAGTGCAAGGGGTGACCCAGATGAGATGGGATAGTGGTACTGCCAATATGTTTTGAGTCCAGAGAGATGGTAGGACACAGTAAGTTTACTTCTCTCATAATCCCTTCCGTAATAGTCCCTTCTGCAAGAAGCAGCCAGGCACTGGTGATGCAGCTGGTGCTAGAGACACTGATCAAACTAGTAAGCCAGCCTCTGCAGAACATTTCTAGGCATTCATTCATTTTAACACACTGCAGAATCTTCCCAATCAACACACTTTACTGAAGGCAATTAATTATTTTAAATAATTCTCACTTCAGCCAAAACTGAATGTAATTTCACTGGTAAGAATAAAATTTATCCCTACCTAAGGATTTCCTACTTTCAAGTTCTAAAAGGCCATGGAAAAAACAAAAAAGCCCGAAACAAGCAACAAACAAAAAAACCAACAACAACAAAAAAAAAAAGGAAAAGGAAAGAAATTACCGGAAAAAACTAAACATAACATTACTAAAATATCCTTTCCTGACTCAGGTTGTAAACTGATAAAGGAAAACAACGCATGTGGTAGAAAAATGCCTTCCTCTGAGAAGGTTTTATTTTTAAGACAAGAATTTTGAGTTCTTTTGAATTAGAAGCAGGTGCTCCCTTTTTGTGGTAATGCCAGAAAAAAATGCAGAATCTGGCACAAAAAATAACAGCAATACAGTCAAAGAGAAAATATGCTTTAATTATTGTACCACCTTAAAAGCTGTATTTCTAAGCTGCCAGGAGGCTTTACTTACGGATTTGTTTGCTTTTCTTTTATTTGGTGAGCCTTCACCCATTCTGCTTTATTATTCTCTCTCTTTAAAGCCTCATCTGAGATAAGTAGGAAATTAACTGCCTGCGCGCCTGTGGGTGTTCACCCAGGGCCTTTGCAACTTGTCTCACACAATTTCTCTCGGTGCGGCAGAGACCATTGTAAAAGTACCTATTCAGGTTGCAAAGTAAAGCACAAAAAAGTTAGAGGAAAGCAGAACTGATAATTTAACTAGAGACTCTGTCATGCTGCGTGCGCAAGCGGCAAAGGCAAGTGGGAGAGGTGAGGGGGTTGGAAGGCCACAGGCATTAGGCCAGTCTGCCTCTCTCTTTCCCTCTTTCTTCTCCCAAGCCCTATCTCCACATCTCCATCTCTAGCCTGCTTTTCCCATTTCCAGTTCGCTCCCCAAGACCACCTTCTTCGTTAATCTATTTGCCTGTGTCATTTAGCAGAGAACATTTGCCTAAAGTATTGACAAAAGCTGTACGCAACTGACCATTACCAGCTGGGAGGTTTGGATTATGGCTCATCTAAAGCCACTTTCCAAGTGTCACTGGTTTGGGGTCCCCCCAAGGGCTGTGGGTCCAGGGTTGTGGATGGTGGCAGCTGCACTCCTCATCAAGGCCCAGGCAGAGGAACAGGCACCTGTCCACCTCTTCCTCTGCCTCTTCAATCAGATGCCCTTGATGCTTCCTCAGATCTCAGTTTACCCCGTTTCCCGCCTCCCCTATGTCCTGCTTTACTGATGAGCAGGTAAAGAGGTTTATTCCCGGTACTCAGTTGAATCTTTGTGGTCCCCTTTTTCTGCCCTGGTGATCTGGAAGGTCTTAGGCCACCTTTACAATCTTGTTGAGCTGGGGGAGGTACAGGACTTGTCTCCAACCCTCCATGGTTGGAATTCCCAACCTGAATCCTCAAAGATACTGAAAGATGACAAGCAGAGGCATCACTGGGATAACAGTCTCATGAGAGTTAATATCACAGCGTAACTGTTGCCAGTTATTTATACATATTGCAATCCATATTGTTAGAGAACCAGTCTGAACTTTTAACATTCACATCCCTCAAAGCATTTGGCTTAAATGGGTACTTCATTTCCCCAAGTAAAAGGCAAGCTGAGGCTTGACTGTTAAGTCCCGCTCTCTTCAGTGAATCCTACAGTAGGTATTATGAATCTTCACTCTCTTTTCTCCTGAACAAAGCTGTTGCAATATCATTTATAGAGTGAGGCTCTGAATAGAACTATGGCTAATAGCTAATATGTTCTCAACACCCCACACAATTGTGTTAGACTCCTCAGGGATAAAATTTCCACTTTTTGATACTTTTTGGAAAAGCGGGTTTTTCTTTTGCCATAGAAATTACGAGCCTAAATTTACTGTTAGTCACTCTAACCGTGAACTTTCTATAGACAACTGTATTGTTCTGGAAATTGCACCAGCATCCTCCCGTAGCTCATCTTCTAAAATTTCATAATACTAGTTGAAATCTTAATTTAGTGCTTTCTGTGGAAAACATCTACAATGACATAATGAATGTATAGTCCTCTCCAAGCATGCATTTTGTTTCCTTGTTTACAGCTCGCTGGCCTATGTAGAGCCCGGAGAGTTCTGTTGAGCAATGTTCTAGCTCTCCTCTACTATTTCCATTAACAGCTGGACTCTCTGCCCTTTCCTACCTTGTAGCTGAAAGAGCTTAGGAAAATCTGGCAGGTTCCTTGGCATGCAGCTAGGTTTTTTAATTCTTCATTACAGTTTAAAAATCCCTACTGGGAAATGAATTTTCTGATCATTCAAACTCAAGCAAGCCAAGGAGTCTATTATATTAATGGCGTCTTTCATTGCTTTAAAATTCAAAAGGGACAATATATGACACCGTTTAAGAAAAACGGAGGGGGAATAAGTCCAGCAGCCAAGGCAGTGAATGACACACCACTCCGCACAGAGCCCAGTTTCAACCCTGAGCACTGTAACTGCTGAAATTACTGCCACAGCTGAAAATTCAGTGCCTTAGAAGGAGATGACTTTTTCTTGCCCATAACTGACAGTATCTGCCCTATAAAAGAAATGACAGGTTCTGGGGGTACCTGCTTATGATCAGCATTCATTTTGTCGCTATTGTACTACTGCAGAGCTTGGGTAAATCCTCCAGGCACCAGAGAGAAATGATTTGGAGGGTTTCTTAAGGAGAAAAACGTTGGGGGATATTATTAGGAGACCTCTCCTCCCTCTAAACAAATATTCTTGACAGCAGTAATCATGTTTTTCAATAAGGTAAGTTACATCAGTTAGAGACTAAACTATGGTCATAATGACAGTAATAAGGCAGTGAATACCATCTGAAACATTTCATAGAAACTGCAATAATTTAATTTTATCTAAATTGTGTAAACATATAGTAGTATCCATAAAAAATCTCAACCCTAAATTCAAAAACATACACAGAAAAATCCCTAAACTGTCAGTGATTTTCCACTGCTCTAGAGACTGTGAGGAATCTGTCTATGCAATCTTAATTAATTTTTGTTTGATTTTATGAACTCTATTTATTACTATGACCTTTAGTTTGCTTTAAAACTTTCTTTTTATGGTAGAGAAAGGCAGTATCTTTGAATTTGAAGCAGGAACATCAAAGACTGTCACCAAAGACACGGGCTCTTCAGAAAGAACAAAAAGAGGCGAATCACCAACCACATCAGAGAGCTGAGCAGAGCAAGTGAAGGACTGGGAAGACATGCTTTCCCTCAGGATGCTGAAAGGCATCCCAGCAATGGTAATGATATAAGAGGGAGGAGTTTGCTGTCAAATACTGGTTTTTGTACACAACTGTAAATCTCCTCAGTTGTCTGCAAGCAAAGCTACTGCAAGTTTAAGAAGGTCTTTAGCAAACCAGACTAGTTTATGCTTTTTATTTGGTCAAAGAATTAAACCAAGGACCCTACTTCTGTAGGTTTTGAGCAGTGCATGCAAGGGATTTGCAGTTATCCTGCAGTGGTGTTAGGTCCAGCACTAATATTGAGAGCCAGGGAAGTGGTCTGTAGCCTTCCAGAGAGGGAAATCAACATCAATTTTCCCCTTGAAGTTGTGTCTCACATGCAAAAACTAGATGCGGTGTCTACGCTTCTGCTCCCATCATATGGAACTCACAATGTTCCTGTTGTCCTTTGGCAAACCGAGGTCATATTCTGTACCCATACAGCTTCCCTTCAGTGTGCTGTTTCTTGTCAGTAAGAAAAATATGCTTTGCTTTCTAGCAAAACTTAAAGCTTTTCACAGGCCGGCAGGTGACTATCACTTCCAATCCTTACCGGCCTGGGCTCAGTTATGACCAACAATATAGTTCAGAAAACGTTCCAAAATCTTGCACCCATTCCAATTGCTCGCCCCCTCCTCTTCTGTTTCTATTTCAGCTTCTGCTTTTTTTTTTTTAAATAGCTATAGATTTCCTTCTCTCCCTCCCAGATTTAATATAAGCCATTTATTGCAACATCAAAAAAACCCCAAACCAAACCCAAACCAGGCAAAATCTAAATAGTCACTGTTGATTCTGTTATTTCATAAAATCTGAGTTCATATCTTAGCTGTCTTATAAAGCTTTTAACAAAGCTTTACTTATGCAAGTTTGAGGAGGAGAAAAATACCTTAAAATCTAAGGGATGAACTTCTACTGAGCTATATCAAGAGTTGCCATTTAGAGAGGCTGGGAAAAACAGTTTTCTGGCAGGGTTCATGGCTTATTATTTAGTCCTTGTTCAGACTCGTGGACATGGGATACAGAAATGCTCTCTCTTCTTTCATCTGTTCTATTATACCTCTGTTAATCTCCACAGTTCTTGAATCTTGCCCACCTCCATTCTTCCTTTCTCTCCAGTGCCTACCTCTGTCATCACTCCTAAAGATGCCTCCTGTTCTCTTTTGCCACTGAACAGAAGCTCATTTTTAACTCCTTAATCCCTCCTCCCTTCAAGTAACTTCCCACTCTCTTGTTTTCGTTCCCTTCCAGCTATTCTATTTCAAATTAATTGTTCCCAGTTCTAGCTCTCACCATTGTCTACTTTGCCTCCTCTCTCTGCACATCTCCTACCCCCAGTTCCTCACCCCTCTGTGTTTTGGTCCAACGTCTTCCCATTGAAGAGAAAAAAGATGTTTTCTAGCATAGCTTAGAGCTTTTCAGGGACCAACAGACGAGAAATATTCCTTGGGCAAGGAGATAGGATGTCAAATCGAGGCCAGTGGCAGGAACAGGTCAGGAACATGTGAGAATTTTGCTACCAGATTTGTAAGATACTATTGACAATAAACAAATGGAGTTTGGGTAAGCTGTAGTTGACTTTTATAAAAATAGCAAGAGACTCTATCCTTCAAAACAATATAATACTCTCTTAAGTTACAACTTTCGTCTCCGAGGTTTGGAAGCAATACGGTTTCTCAGTCAAACAACTGCTAGTATTTTGCCTTTTTAATATGGAAAAAGCATTCTTTTATTAGTAATCTCAGTTCTGGAAACACCTTAAACTTTCACAAACAAACAAATGATGCACCTGAGCAGGAAAACCACTATTCTGAACTATTCAAATTAAATGTTATAGGCAGTTAATACCAGGATCTCCCAGTGCAGCGTGCAAGGCCTTCTTAGTTGTATAGGTGCACCTCTTACAGTGAGAATGATTGCCTGGTATAGTAGGGAGTTGAATATAGTCCTTGTAAATTTAGTACAGTATTTCAAATGCATTTTCCAAAAGCACAAGTCCTCGGTGGTTGTAGGCTGTACATCTCACCACTTTGTGTTCTCATCATGTCAAATCCTTCAAGTTAAGTGACATTACACTCAGTCTGCACTAAGCAGTGCCGGTGATTCACTAGACTGCAGGCTTCCTTTTAAGCCTGTACTGAGGCAATACTCTGATAGGGGTTTATTAAAGAGCACCCTGATGATGCAGGTCTAATCCTTTGATGGGACCTACTGTTGGGATGTGACCCCTTTTGATCATTTAACACTCATAGCAATTTTTCTGAAAGCCACAGCTGGCCTCTTAACCTGGATGTCTTGGACAAATTCCAGCCCAGGAACAACATGCTGAAAACTCAAATCCCCAGATAGTTTCAGCAATGGAAACCAAGTTACTGTTTAAACTGTTTATTATTGATGAAGACTTTAAGCAGTGGTTGTCCTCTACACCAGAGGTAATCACCTCTGGTGATTCCATCCTTTACCAAGTACTCATTATGTATCTGTTCTCTGCATCTTAGGGGTGTTATGAAGAATGATTTTTTCAGTCATTGTAAAGGCACTGCAGACTTTTATGTAAGAGGTGCCATGTAAGTGTTAAGCATTATTGCATTGCTTGCAATGTTATTATTACATTGCTTTTTTAAAAAAAAATTTCTTTCAGTAGAGCCTCCAGTCAGATCGACACTAGTTTAAAAATACAGTTCACAGGCACCTAGAAAGGAATTCTTTCCATGGGCTGGGAAAACAGGGTGCTAAAATATTTTCATTTGTGAACCTGGCATATAAATTCATAATCACTTGACTAGCTAGAAAGCAACATTAAAAGAAGCTTGTTACATTTCCTATTTTGTATGCAATAAACAATAACCATAAATCATATTTAGAAAATGGAGTTGTAATATGCCTTTTGGAAAAAAAAAATAAAGAGAATGGAGCTTGCTAGAATCTTTAAAGGAGACCAGTCTTGCAGAATGAGAATGAGTCATCTATAATCACACATCACATTTTCTAAGCAATTCTTTGTCAGGTGTATATGTTTAATTTCCTGCTGGGTTTTTAATTCTGCCAGATAACGTGGGGGGAAAAAAGGAAAGATGTTTGAGTCATGAGAATTTTTTTGTTGTCCTCGCTTCCCTCCCCCTTCTCTAAAGCTGTCATTTGGATGGCTCAAATTTTGGTCTGTTACAGTGCCAAACAGAGAGAGGCAGCTAACATTTGCAGCAATAGATTCAAACTCCTTACAGTATTTGTACTTTCCTCTGCTGGAATTCTAACAGACCTTATTATTTGGGTTTTTTTGAATCCTCCTAAAAACCAATGGAACAAGTCTGCTCCAGTGCAAGCTGTACATCTGCTACGGCCCCTGGCCATTTTAAAACTCTGAAGCACAGTGCAGGGAACAAACTGCAACCAAGTGTGTGACTGCAGAAAACCTGACCCTTCTCCAGCTGTTAGAAAGGCCTGGCAGAGGCGTAAGGGTGGCGGGGCTCTGGTGAAAGCCTCTCCACAACAACCAAGTAGGGAAAAGCAAGGAAAGGTGAGTCCTCTCCCTTCCGCACGCTGCAGTACAATGTATTTGTTAATAAGAGTTATGCGCCTCTTAGACCTTTTGCATCTTTTACTTAATAATAACAACCTCTCTAAAAAAAAGGAACAAATTCAGGTATTTGTGCTGCTAATAAATCTTCCTTGGATCCTGCAAAGATCTAGAGTTTTCTTAACCATCAGAAATGCTGAAGAGTTGATCTTTTGACCAGTCAGACCCAGACCATGACTGGAGTTTTCCACATTCCCTGTCTGAATATCAAGGAGTCAGAATGTAGCTGCTGGGGCAGCCCTGAAGAAAGAGTATTTTCCTTGTAAAAGGCTTTTCAATAATTTCAGTTATGATCTACAAATGGAGGTATTTCTGAATTGCTCTGTGTTCTTTGCCCTTAATTTAAATTTTATAGCTCCAAAAGGATGTCTGGAATCTGGATTTCTCTCTCACAATGCACAAATGGGAAAACACACAGCAGCCTTCCTGGATTTAAATACTCCTAAGGCATCCAGCTCCCCTCTATGTACCTGAACAGGAGCCTCTCAGAACATTAGGGTGTATAATCCTCTAGTAAGTGCTAAGTAGGCTGCTATTTTTCCAAGCAGAAAGAGCTATTCTTTTCCCTCCCCCACATTGCCCTCCAAGAAACGTGGTTTTCATAAGAGCAAAATGGAGACTCTATTTCAAGTCTCTATAAAAGCACACACAGAGAATGAAGAAAAAAAAAATCAATATGAGCTCCTTTGGCAGCTGAAATTAGATGCTTCATAATGCTGTGCCAATCTTACTGAGCATCCTGTACCTTACCTTCTGTGCCTTTTCACTTCTTTTTGTCCCGTTACCGCTGGGAATAAAATACAGTCTTGGGGTCTTCTTTTTATTTTTATTTTTTCAGTCAACTTTTCATATGCCTTAGGATTTTTTTATTAATCAAGAAAAAAGGTCACATCAAAGATCAGTGGTTGGTATCCCTTTTTAATGAAATGCTCCCACGCCAGGTGTTCCTAGTTCAATTACGTTGTCAGGGAGCATGTTTTGGTTATATCCTAAACAAAGTAAATCAGTAGCTTTCATGAAAGCTCACTGCTAAGGAAGATGCACAGAGCAGGCAGAAACATTAAATGTGATGGGGTGCTCTGAGACTGGCTGAGGGAACATGATTTTGAGATATTCCTGAATATATTAGCATTGTTCTGGTGAAATCCCTCCCAAAGGACTACTGAATTTGCAGTGGCTGTGTAAAAGTACTTTTGGATGGTCAGCTGGAAAGAACAATGTCAAGCACAACTAAGGAAACATTTCTTTACCGAGAGGGTGGTCAAACACCAGAACAGGCTTCCTAGAGGGATGGTTGGTACCCCAAGCCTGTCGGTGTTTAACAAGCATTTGGACAGTGCTCTTAATAACATGCTTTAAATTTTGGTCAGCCCTGAAGTGGTCAGGCATTTGGACTAGTTGATTGTTGTAGGCCCCTTCCAACTGAAATAGTCCTATTCTATTCTATTCCATTCTAATTTTAGAATATGCTGTTTAAAACACCCTATGTAGCAATTCTTCAGAGCTGCTTGTAAATTACAACTTTTTCTAGTGATAAACAGCAAAAGACAATACTGTTGAACATTCCTATGGGAGAAGTGTTTTGGTGGTTATCTGTGCCCTTTATTGACCTTCACAATCCTGATTAAATCAAGAGGCTGGGCACCCTGTATTGTTCCACATACTGCCTGACTGAAACCGTGTGGAGCAGCAGGAGAAACATGCTGAGGAAGACCCCAAGGGGTTTTCTTGTCAGAGAAACAGAAGATGGTGCAAAGTCTGGGGAGAAGGGCAGGGAAACCCCTCTCAGCCCTTCAGTAATGGAGCAGGTTCTGTGGGACAGGGCAGGGGAAAGTGGTTAGAGCTGGCCAGTCTGCCCACTCCAAGATCAAGATGCAGAAAAAGTCTCTTTCAAGTGTAGTATAATTTAACTATTTTATGTACAGAAACGTCGATCATTGCCTTAACTTTCTATTCTTTTCTTAAAGAGAAAAAACAACCATTGACAGATTTTCAGAAAAGAAGGACGTGATGCTTCTTGTTACTAGGGCTACCAAAGTAAAACCTATACAGAAGTTGATTCTAGTATGTTAGCATTTTTCTTTGTTAATTTCAGCACATTGAATGGTTTCATAACATTGAAGTTTATTAACTGATGTTTCCAACAGCAATGCAGGCTAAGTTTCAATCCCTGTATTTCAGTCAATTATTGGGTGGCAGCGTTCTGAACGGTGGGCAAGGCAACAGGTGCACTGCCTGCATAGCCTGTACCCCTGCCAAGGGTTACAAAATGTTGAATTCTGCATCTGTGACCTTTATGTAATGAAGAAGGTCATTTTAATGCTAGGACATCTGCACTAAGCCATATGGTGAGCTAGAAATGGTGTGATCACCACTCAAAATATGTTGCAGAGATATTATTCTGGTGCCACTTGCCCTCTGGTATCTTCAGGCAGAATCTTATTTATCACACAGTAAAAGCATAATCATTTGAAGAAAAATGACCTGCAGTACTTAAAAAAAAAAATTAAATACTTAAACAGAAATATTTGCTGCTGGATCTGAAGATCATCTCATGGACATTGCCCTCTTACATGCCCTCGCCTTTGGCTTGGGATGCACATTGCATTTGCTGCAATCCATCATAAGACCATTGAAGCTAGGAGCTCTCACAAGTAATGAATTAATGAGGCTAATTAGAGAACTGGGGGTTATTTCTGCTTCTGTTTTCATGGCATCATGATGTAAGCCCACAGTAGGTGCCAGTCAACTCGATGAGAAGACCCCAAATAGTGGGCACCCAGACAAAGTTCCTTCAAATGTTTGGTGTCCAGTGCACTGAACATTGTATGGACGTGGAAGGAACTGGCTTAAGTCTTAGATTTGTCCATGTATGTGTGTCTGTTTTTATAGAGCAGGAACTGTTCAGCCTAGTGCTGCAGGATAAGAAGCCCCTCCTGCACAGATGGAGCTGGTTTTTGGATAAAATGAGTGCTGGAACAGGGATTCAAATCCCAACTAAATAGTGCTTGTGTAAGAACACAGTCCAAAATAACCAGGAGAGCCAGTTCGCTTGTTCTCAGAATCTGCCCTACTATTGTTAAGCGTATTAAGAGGATTAGAATCAGGATGTGCTGAACACATGTGAAACACCTGTGATAAATACTCCGAAAATAACTCAGCAGTACAGAGCCCTTACTGGGTCACAAATTACTTGATTAAAGCTGGAAAAGCCAAGGTTGTTTTTGTTTTTCTTTATCAAAGCCACAATCATTTTTTCTTCCAGCAAACAACGCTTTAATGTTGAGTTTTAATGGGTTTCTTATCTTTCAGATGCAGAATATAACATTTTAGTGATTGTCCTGTCTTTTTTCTAACATTGTTATTCCACTGTTACTTTTGAAAAACTTGATGAATGGATAAAATGAAAGAAAATGTGAAGTATTTCACAGAAACAAAACAAGCCCCTTTCTGAGAGGTTTCTTTGATTTCAGGAAAAGTTGCCCTTCCTTATTATAAAAAGACAGCTTTTGATTGATCTGTAAAGTTTCTTCAGGTTAAGAGATTGACAGCTTTGTCTCAGTAAGGTAATTTAAACTTGGCTCTGAGATGGGCCAGCAAAACTACCATACTTTTTTTTTGAAAGAATCAGATATAACGAAGCAGATCACAAACAAGGACATGTAGTTATAGTGGGTGGCTTTCCTTTTCCCAAAAAGTTCATTTCCTGGAAGATAATTAATAATTAAGGGAAATTTGGACTTGATGCACAAAAATATAGCTTTCAGCATCATAATGAAAGATCATGAATTTCATGTCTTTAGAGAGATAGTTTAGAAACATGAATAATCAACTAGCAAAACTTCTAATCTACTAATCAGATTCCCAGCGAGCTCTCTGAAGCTTTACCTCTTAACTAGGGACAGGGTTTCATCCTGCAAGCTTGCACATCAGAGGGTAATAAAAGTACCTGCAGCCTTTCTGCTTGTGATATCTGCCCTTACAACAGAGGCACGTGGAAGTCAACCTGAGCACTACCCAGGCAGGCAGGGTGCAAAATCTGGGTTTTAACAATTCTGCCTGAGCCTACAAAAAGCAAACTCCCCATGGCTACTTTTTCAGCTGAAAAATCCATCTAGCATATCCTGCAGCTGGCAGCATGAGCCCAGCAGCCATGGAAGGAAATGGGGAAGATTGTTACTTCCACCAGCTCCGTCCTTCACAGAGTGCTTTTTCTCAGTGAACACTAATAATCTCCCGCAGCGCATGTAGACTTTTGGACAATAAGAGCCTACTGCGGGGATTCTGCACTTCGATATTTCCCCTGAACTCTAAGAGAAGTCTCCCCACACACCGGTTTAACTACAGAATTGTATTTTTAGCATCTGTGCAGTTAGTCTCCAGTGAAATACTGTGTTTGAGAGACCCGCTAATTTATTTCTGCTCTTGCCAACAGATTACCCTGAATATTAATATTAACAATCATGTTTGTACAAATGGGTCCATTAATTCAAATTTCATTTCCTTTTCAATTGGTAATATATGTAAAAAACAATAACTAATGCAGCATAATTTTACCCATGGCTATTATAAATGGGTACACAATATCATATTTATTTCCTTCTAAAAGCATTGCTTTTAAATGAGCAAAGGATATTACAGCAGTGTTAGCTTTTCTCCTTCCCTCAATGCATTGCAAAGATGTGGGAGAGTTGGGGAGAAGCCATTTAAACTCAAACTGGAGTTTGATGTTATTTGAAGGCCTGATCCAAAGTCTGATTCCTCCAAGGGGAACATTTCCTTTTACTTTGTTAGGGTTTGGTAGGGGCCCATAATGAGCATTTACAAAGATGCCCCAGCAGACACAGAAAATGTTCTAGAAATTGTGCTTTCACTTTGCCACAATAAACTGAGTTTGTATTTAACTGAGTCATTATGGGAAAGGGAGGAAATATGTTACAAAGCATGACTAAAAAAATACTGTAAATTTCAACACCAGAAAAACTTTAATTCTCAATCCAAATCTCCTGTGCCAAGAAAAATTAGTAAACATTCTTTTATAAATTAAATTAGGATTATTTTTCAGATTAGGAGCACAGAAGTGGGTCAACTGATAGCTGCAATCATACTTCAGTGTTAGATTGTACAACAGGGAAGGCAATCAAGAAAGCTAAAACTACCTTTGGGAAACTCAAGCCGTAACACTTAAGGAAACAGAATGAAGTTGTACTAGCTCTTGAGTTTTTAATTGGCAAGACCCTGAATAATGAGGAAAAAGACAATTAGATCCTTCGTTACAGGTGAAATACTAAGAGGATCAAGTGATCTTGTTTCTGTAAGAAAAAACGGAGGTTACTGAGGAATTCTGGCAGTAGGTTTAGAGTTTCAAAGCTGGGGTCATATAGATTCCCACATAGAAAATCCCAAGAAAAAGCAGTTCAGCCCAACATCAATACTGTCATCTTGCACAGTCAATACCTGTAAGCCAAACTCAGCACTTGCATCCCACAGCAGCTGCTCCCACGAATCTGAACTATAAATTGTTTTTTCAATTGGATTTCCTAAACACTGTCTATACTTTTAAAAATTCCCCAAGATGGGCAAAAAGCATGCCTTTCTAAAACGAAGTTTTACCACTTTCTGTGGGAAGCGTTTTTATTATCTCCTACCTAGTCTATCCTAAGATCCTCTTACCAGAATGGGATAAAGCATCAGAGAGTGTACATCAAAAGAAATTTCCCAGTGGAGTAAGCATCCTCAAACAACTGAGCTGGCCTCAGTGAGTGCAAATACCCAGTGCCACAAAGACATCCCTCCGGCACCTACTCCAGAAAGAAGCATTGCAAAGATAACAGAAATGAGCTGACTGATTACTTTCCAGAGCAATCTTCATATTTTACTTTTCCATACTGTTTAGTGGTGGTTTATTAGATCATTTATGAGGAACAGCTATCACATAGCTCATAGACCAGTAGAGAATTTTGCAGTACCAAAATGTGATCATCTTTAAAGTTATCCTGGGTTTCTTTCCTTTTGAACTAGACCACTCAGAGAAATAATGGTCAAATATTAACTCATAATGAAGAAAATGCACTGAACAGGAGCTGGTTAAGCCCATTTGCTTTCATCTAGAACTTAAAACATGGAGATAAATGCTTGCCATAGTTGTATGGTATGAAGCCCTGGGGCAAGGGTCCGGCCCAAGGGCACATCCAGTGCTCCACAGGGAGCAAGTTACAAGCTGGTATGTGATTTCATGGCAAACTTTTCTATGTGTGACAGCATTAGGTGCCATTAAGTGTTTCTTTCCTCCAACAGGTTTATCTCCCTCACAGACACAGGCAAACACAATAAAAGTTTAGTTCAGAAAGGTTTATGGGACTTGACTTCATAAACATCTGTACCAAATACCCCTGAGTACCCTCAGTGTACCTCTCAGGCTTAAAGGTTTACTGTTAAACAGTAAAAGCACGTTGTTATAACGTGTCATAAAAACACAGCAGAAGAGATCAAGGGTCCCTGCAATAGGAAGAGGTTTGTGAAGTCAAATTTGTGGACCATCTGTGGTAAAGCCCCATGCAACAGGGCAAGAAAAATAGAAATCAAAAGGGTCTCAAATATCTGCCCTGTGGAAATATTCTTTCCTTCCCACAAATGAGTCAGTCTCTTTAAACGTGAGCAAGCTACATTAATCAAGCCCTTGAGAAATTTTAGAAGCAGTAGGAGTACTCCTGTACCACTCCCAACAACCTGTCTCCAGTCTCTAGTGCTTCAAAAGAAAAGACAACTTCTGTGTTCCCCATCCTCTGTTTCCCTCCAACCAAATTATGCATGCAGGGAAGAAGTTCCCATGCAGCTTTTTCTTTTTCATTCTCCCTGCTTCACCTTCCTTTTCAGTATCCCTTCATAATAATTCTTTTTGAAAATACCCTCTGCATTTTGATTTAACTTCCAGAATCAATATCCCACTCTGAGTAAAAACTCTCTTTAGCGTAAAGTTGGCAGACTTTCTCCCTTGCTGATAGCAGGTATTTGGGTATGTTGCCAGGAGTTACTTTGATAATAGTCACGCTATCTTACTGACAATTAACGTAGGTTTCCCTGTTAGACTAGTAATTAGGCCTTCAAAATGTCAGAATCTGGTCCAGGTTGAATGTTCTGGATAGTAATTGTGAATAAATAAATCTAAAATTAAAGTTAATGGGAATTGACAATATCTGGCTGAAAAGCAATCCAGATCCAAGTAGCTCCCTGGTAGGGATCACAGGGGGCCGGGCTGGTTCATCCTTGCAAGTGCTGAGGGATGGCCCCCTCCAGCTCACCCCGCAAAATCAGTGCAGTTGCTCACCAGCTGAATCAGATTTTTTTCATATGAGTAAAGAAAACAAAATCAGTCACTGTGCAAGACAGAGCGAGATCCTTCTGAAACACAAAATGCCACTGAGGTGGTTCATCTTGATGAACACTGCAATTAAAATGGCTGGAATAAACCTTATCCTCCAGCTGCATAGTAGTCGATGGCAGAAAGGCAAAGCCAGAAGCAGGAGGGCTCCCAGTTATGCCCAGCAATGGAAGAGGACCTGCAACAAATTCCTGCTTAATCAAACCAGGAGAATTGGGTAAGGGGCACCTGCTATTGCCCTTTGTCCTAATAGTAGGCATATTTACAGTACCTGCCACTGAATCAAAATAAATGTTCCCTGTAAGTTTACCTTCCCTGGGAGGATTTGGAGAGTGAAGCAGCTGCCAGTTGTTAAGGTGCACTGCCTTCCTGCCTCACGTGTCTCTGAGTCACCTCTGTTTTCAAAAATGCTGATTTGTCAGGAGATGGACATTTAACCAAGTTCCGCCGGCTAAGCTGTAAAACATGGCTGCCCTTTTTGACCCAAGCAGTTAGACAGAGGATTTTGGTTCAAAGGAAAATCTAAGATTAGACAGACATCTCTCCTGTGCAACCTGTGTATTTCCGACTAAGGTTCCCTGGCCAAAACAGGAATAAAACTTGGGCATGAGGAAGTTCACAGCCCCTTTTTATTTAGTCCTCGCTCCTAAAAAACTTAATCTTTAGTTTTCTTCTATTTCTTTTTCTTAGACTTTCTAATGTAACTTCTGCCTTTTTTCACAGAGAGACAGAGAAATACACATATTTCCCTAAAAAAGAAGGAGAAATCCTTAACCATATGTGGTGCTGCATCCCCCCTGCTCTTTTCTGCTGGACCACTTTACGATTTCAGAAACTCCCATCAGGTTTTGGCCTTGCTGTAAGGAGTTGGGCGATTAGGCGGCACTGTCCGTACCAGAAACTCCTACGTGGCCGAGGCGGGGAATGAGAACAGGAACAATCCCTGATAGCCTTGGAACACACCTTATCTGAATCATAGCCCAAGTGGCGTGGCACCATCGTTACTGGAATTCCAGTGATTACCGACCCAGATTGTGGCCCAGACTGGAAATTTACTGATGAATGAAGCCAATCATCTCATGATCCTATAAAACAGTGGTCCTAAGTGAGGCTCTTTGGGCTCTCCTGGATTGCAGCAGGCTGTGACCAGCATCTCCATCTGAGTGGGATGCCTCTCAGAGGCAGCAAACTTTTGAAAGTTGCTAAAATCGGAGGTCCATCGTCAAAGACAGACAGTGGAGCCTGGGCTGAAACCTTTCACTCCTTGAGGCTCAACCCTAGCCTGTTGAGAAATGCCAAGACATTTGATGTATTTCACTGAACTTGGGAATTTTTAACAGGTATACCTTTGTATATATATATATATATGCATATATATTCATGTCTGTGTGTATGCATGTGTGAATTGATTTAAGTAGTCTGTAGATGTATGATTTAATTACAAAGTGAGTCTTTTATTGCTACTATATATATATATATATTTTATCCTTAGACATAAATCGTTGACCAAGTCTGAGACTAAGATTGGACGTAGCCGCACCTAGACTCCTCTCTGAAAAGGAGTTTAGAAAGCAAGGGGGTCTATTCTGAACCTCGTGACTCAAAGGGAGAGTCCTCCTTATCCTCTGCATCCATGATCTTTTTGTGAATCATTCTAACTCAAGTTTAACTTAATTTTCTTTTGTGTACTTTTTTCCATGCAGTAATAGAGTGAACCTTGCCATCTTCGAATCTTTAACTAAGTCACTGTTCTGATTAATTTTGTCAAATCACTTTGGAAATTGACTGATGATTGAGTGCTATTAAAATATTACAATCAAATCCTGCGATTTGCCCCAAATAAATCCTAAACTGCTACTAAATCAAACTGTGTAAAGTCACTCAATTAGTCAGCAAGATCCTAAATCAACATTTGTGACACCATATCTCTTTATCCACAAGTGCCCTGCAAGTATCCCAGGGATGGCTGTATCCCAGAAGGTGTTGTACCATCTTGGTCTTGAGTAGAAGATACCAAAGGTTATTTATTTTTATATTGTCTATTAATAATGAAAAATGTGTAATATTACTGTCAGGGTGATTTAATCCAACCATAGGAACAAGTTTTGCTACTGTCTTCCACTTTAATACATTGGAAATAAGAGGGAGATTTTATTTCCAGGTTGTGTTAAACAAAATTTTTCAGTACACGTATAATGGAAGTCATAAAAAGCAGTTACAAACTTTCTCTTCTTTTTAGAGGGAAAAAGCCTTTTCTGGGTTTTTAATTTCAGATAAAATGTCTCTGTTTTCAGTAAACTTTACATATTTCACTTTAAAATGAAAAATATGTTCTAGCCATGGAAAAATCATCAGTTTGGCAGCAAACATTCTAAAAAAAGGAAGAATCCTTATTCTGAAGCAGCAGAAATACTGTTTTTATTTTGTGTTGCTTTTCTTTTGAACTGAGCAATCTGGTTATTTAAAAAATAAACCAAGATTATATTTCAGCCTGCCATATTCTGCAGGCAAAAAGTATCAGAATTGCAAAGTGCTGTAATCACTGGAAATGGGAAACTGGAGTTGATAAGCTTGGTTTCCCATATAATCATTTCAGGTGAGTTGGTGACAGCTGAAATCAAATTCTGGGGATGAGCAGATGAGTCTTTAAATGGCTGAGATGGCTGAGTTCCCCCTCACTCTTCCCTGTGTATGCAGATTTAAGGGAAAAAAAAAAGATATTTTAGGGGTTTGATAATATAGCTTTTAAACCAAACTGTCACCGTCTTCTTTGCTGATGTCCTTGAGAAGGAGGGGGCTTTTGATTGAGAAAACAGTGTGAAATTCAGACCCCATTTTGAAGGACAGCTTTTCCCCCTTTTTCAAATACCTCTATCTCTATTGGTTTTTGTTTACAAATATGTTTATTTGTTGAACTATGTGTGTGTTGGAGTGATAAGCAAGTCCTGGACTTGTCAGTAGGCTAGAGGGCTGAGTGCTGCCACTAGAGGAAAAAAAAAAAAGAATTATTGCTTATGGGTTTGATTTTAAGTTTTCCAGTTTTAAGTTTTTCAGATTTTTCCACAAGCTTCTCTACAGCTAGAAGAGAAGAAAAGATTCCAGCTGTGGCAAAGCTGAGAATGCTCAATTTATATTTGATAAGTCTTCATTTTAGGTAGGGTGGGTTCGTAATTTCTGAGGTCAGCAGAAGAGGTGGTCATGAAGGTGAGGGGATTGAAATCATGACTCTGGACATGACAGGAATTTGGGATGTGGAAGGGGGGAATTAGAGAAACCTGAAAAGGGAGAATAAACATTTCCTTCCTGAAAAAGGGATTTTATTTTTTTCAGGTAGAAAAGCAAAGTCAATAAAAGAAATAAAAGAGGGCTTGAGGATGGAAGCACCATTAGTAACACAGTAGATGCTCTGAACTAAATCTGCATTTCTCTTATCCTATTAATCAGGAAGGCCAGGTTATATTTACCGCTTGCTCCAATTAAATAGCAGCACAGAGCAACACCACCTCCAGAAGGGATTGGGGATGAAGCCTTTGCCGCAGACTCTCCATGTGGTTACCACTGTCCTCCACTCCTTCCTCCCTGCCCACCCATGACCTGGGGAGCCCCCTCATCTTCCTGTGCCATGGGCCCTCCCATCCCCTGGGCTTGGCAGGGGAAGGGGAATGCACGTCCCAGCTCTGCTTGCATTTAACCTTTCCTCACCAGCTCTGTGACCATTTGGGCAGGAAAGATGGAAAAAAACCTCTCCTCACTGAGTTGTAAACCACAAAATGGGTGGCCAGGGGAGAGGGTCAGAGGACTATCTTTTAAGAGTATTCTTTTGCCACCTGTGATTTAGGATCTTCAAGAAGCGGCAGAAATTTCTGGAGAGGGCTTGACACACACAAATATCTCCAGCGAAGGAAAGGAACAAGCTGCAAACACTGCCACAAAGGCTCTTTTCTGCTTCTTGCCTCTCAGCCACAAAAAAAAAAAAAAAAAAAGGGGTAATGAGATGAAGATCCTTGAAAAAGATCATACCCTCCCAACCTGGAAGGACCTTTCTCATAATTTCCAAAGTACAAGGGAGCATGCTAGACCATTCAGTTGTATTTTTCAATTGCTAAAAAGCTTCACTTTCTGTAACAACTGGGCTGCCTCTCCCAGGTCCTTTTGAGGGGTGAGAGCTCCTTGCTCCCTCTGCAGTGTGCCACTGGAGCTGGCAGCCATCCTCACGCACCAGGTTGCTTTTATTCCATTGCACCTTTTATTTTACACCTAGATTAACTAATTAACATAACTGAGATAACTGAGCTCGGTTCTTACTCAGGTGTCTGAAGGGACCATGCGAACGCGCAGCGTAAGGCACAGGGGGGATCAAGTGAGCATCTTGCCCTGCCAGCCAGTGTGGGATTTAACAGCCTAATGAAGTGTCTACAACGCTGGTCAGTGCATACCCTGCTGGGAACTGCAAGGGTTGTGCTGGTAAGGAAAATGGAAGCAGGATTAGGCCCAACGCCAAAGGCTTGTGGACAAAGATTAGCACACGTGGTCTTCTTTTGCAGCTCCTTTAAAAGCCAAATTTGCCATCTCACTTATTTCTTCCCTAGTCCACATAGAAGCTATTAGAAACCACACGTTTAAAATAAAGTTTGGTAGAAATTCTGACTCGCATGCGCAGACATCTTTTCTTATGAGCGGGCTGTGATCTGGTGGGTACCTCTAACAGAAGATGGCTGCTGTGTCAGACTTGGATGAGTGAGCCCGTCCTGATTACCCTAGTCTTGTTACGTGAGAATTTGTGGCATATTTCCCCTGAAACAAAGAAACATGGCACGTAAGCCAGCCAGAGACCGGCACGCATTCCTCTCCCGGAGCTACTGAGTGTTATTATCTTGGAAGGCAGCACTGCCATCTGGGGGATGGAAAAACAATATTTCAGTCACAGTTCAGCTACTGTGTTGGGGGGAAACATGGAAAAATAAACAGAAGGCTGCAGTAGCTCGCAATGATTTTCTTACAGTATACATGAATCAACAATCCCCTCTTGGATTATTGCTTTCAAATTGGGTAACATTATTTTTCACTTTAATACAAAGGTTCTACCCTTCCAGAAGCATAAGTGGGGTCTTGCCTTTTTAATGTTTATATCATTTAACAACTGGCTACATGGTGCAAACACTCTGTAATGAAATCCCTGTAATTCCTTGAATTACAGTATTATTCCCTTTTTGCTCAGTTATACCAGTAAACAAGGGCAGAGGTGATTTGCTGAGCCCAGCTAATAAACTGTTCCAGAGGCCAGCCTGCAGTCTCTGAAATTCGTAACAAATAATAATGCAGACATTACCATACCCATATCTTTTGACATCCTACTGAGCCTACTGTCATATTCTTTACAGACAGCATTTATTCCAAAACATGTGTCTTATTCCTGGGAAAACTGCTGTCCTTTCTTCCCTCTCATCTAGGTCTGTCAGGATTTCCTTCTGTTTCACTAATAGGGAAATTGCTGCCCGTACTTACATAGCTAATTATTTCTCTGATTTAGCCTAAAGTCCTTGTAGAATATAGAGCTTGCAGTCTTAAAAAACCCCCCACAACCTCAAAACCACACAAAAAAAACAGCCCCAAAAGCCAGCAATGTAATTTATCAACAGTTATGATATGCTGGCATGTAGCCAGCTGCTTCCGATGTCCTAAATTGCCTGTATGTTTTCTGCATAGGCGTGTTCATGCCGACTCAGAGCGTGATGGCACAAGGAGCATAAGCCAAGCTGAGATCACACGGAGGCCAGGAGCGTGATTCCCACTCCCATTCTGCCCTTAATCTTGTGCTTCCATCCTTTCATTGTGTTGGCTCAGCCAAGCAAACGGACCTTGCTGAAAACTTTGTGGGTTTTGGTTTTTTTTTAATTTTCCCAAATGCAGTTTAGTCTTCAGCCAGACCTGCTCCCTGCTAACACTGGCGCAAGGGAAAGCTGATATCCTGCAGTTAAGATTGCTGTTTTGTGAGGTGGTACAAGATATGTATCTCCTCACCCTGAGCATGAAACCACATCCTTTCACATGCAGTTTACAAATCTGGTAGCTGAATCATATTTGAGGTAGCATATTTGAGTCCAGAAGATTATTGCATGAACATTCTGATAGTCCATGAGTTTACTAGAAGAACAAACCCTTTTTTTTTGGTCTGTAAAGCATACAAAAGGGGCCTTCCTTATAAGTCCAAAACAACATAAACCTGAACAACTCTTAAGAGTGCAGAGATTTTTATGTGGATTCTTATATAAATACATTATATAAGCACACCCAAATGATTACCCCAAAACAGTATTATTTGAACTGACTCACTACTTATTTTTTATTTGCCATTTAACTGCAAATGACTGTCCTCTGCATGAAGCCACTTTCTTTTTATATCATTTACTATTTTAGTGAGCCCATGTATCCTACCTCTGCTGAAAGGACTCTCCTGCAGTAGATAGAAAGCATTTTTAATTCTGTCTTACAAAACCTCCATTTTTACACAACTTTCATGGAGCAAAGCTTCATAATAAATACCAAAGACTTTCTTATGCAGATGTTCATGAAATACATCTGCCATCAGACAGGCGTTACTTACCCACAGGATAGAAATGCTTTGGTGCAGCGTTTCTGCTCTCGAGCTATCTGGCAGTTTGCTTAAGAATGAAGTGACTGGAGGGTGGCTCTTGAGCCGTGTGCAATTCAAACGTGACTCTCCCACACAGCTGGGTCCAGCTGTTCCAGCTGTGGAAGCCTCCAAGCCCTTAGCTGCCAGGAGAAGTGATGCAGGAGGGACAGTTAAGGTCTGCCCTCACAGCTGAAATCCAGCCTGCAAGATGACTAGGAGCAACTGCCTGCCCTCTTTTTTCATCTCTTCTGTAAATATGGAAGGGGTTGTGTTGATTGGGATAATGTAACTATTTTGGAACCTGACGTTAAGGCTGGCCACCCTTGGCCCATAGCATCTTGAAGCAAATTATTGCATATTTGTCATACCACAGATAACTGCTGCTACTGACGGCTGCCAGAATTTTATGTACTAAATTTTGCTCTAGTGTAAGACATTAAAAATTCTGCATTTATATTGAGCAACAAAAAATAGCATTCTGGCCTTCTAGTCAACTATTTTAGGAATAAAAATTAAATGTACTTGATAAAGTTCTCAAGAGGTTCATTCATTCTTAACCAAGCCAAAAACATTCCCTTTCAGGTACAATAAAACAAGCTTTGGCCACTTTACAGGGAAACTAGTGTGTTGAGCATTAAGACTGTATAGCATCCTATCATCTCAGGTCAGCTTAATGGCTTTTTCTTCTGAAAGTCTCAAAGCACTTATGAACCCAAGAAGATA
The DNA here is from genome assembly GCA_034008185.1 of Gorsachius magnificus. Lineage (NCBI taxonomy): Eukaryota > Metazoa > Chordata > Aves > Pelecaniformes > Ardeidae > Gorsachius > Gorsachius magnificus. Next base: position 174,660,178 of record CM067081.1, read on the forward strand.
CAGGTGATGTATTCAAGGCTGCCCAGGGGTTTTGGACACCCAAATCTCATTAATTATAATGGAAAAACGGGCTTTCAACCCCCAGAGGCAAGCCTGAAAACCTCAGCCAGATGGTATTGTTATTAAAGCACAGAACTGGGAGTTAAGAGCTGCTGTGAAGAGCTTCACAAAGAAAACAGTGCTGTGCACAAGAACAATTAGCATTGCTGGATTTACAAAAAACCAATACAGGTCTATGGGTCCATATTTCAGTATCGCCTGTTCTACATTTAGCAAAAACCTAAGAGCATGGGCACACAAATCTATATATTTTATATTTTTCTGGTATCCTGTAACATCCCTCTAAGCCAGTTTCTTCCTGTCTGCTGAAGTTATTTTGCTACTGCTGTAGCAACGGTGGAAGTGGCTGATATATGTCTGGGTTTTATATACATACTTTAAAACAAGTCTAACCATCATTATCTACCGAGGGGAATCCAAATAGAAAGAGATGATATATTTTTTTTCCCCACTGGTAGTTTTAAGATATTGTTTCAACCCCATGAGTGCAACTTATTATGAAAGCTCCATGCTGGAGCTTCAGGATGGACTACAAGCCAAGGTGTATGAAGGCTTTTAACAGCTGAGGGGAAGAGATAAAAAAAGACAAGAAAACTACCTTAGATAATTTTAAAGTGGATGCATCACCTACCTATTCAGTAAAATAAAACAGCCTCGTGTTCTCTGCTTTGTGGGAATCAGGGAATCAAAAGGAATAGAAATGCTGCGTATAGACAAAGAAAAAGCAAGGCCAGGAGGAAATTGTAGTTTGCTTTCAAATCTAGGTTTTCCTTTAAATTACACAGGCCTTCCACAATATATGGTGGAGTGACCAGCCAGAGACAGATGGAACTATGTCCTAATCAGCACTGGAAGAACTGCTTGCTGTAAACACAGACACTAAATTTCCTTGTGACAGCACTCATTTTCATTTGACAGCATTCTGGCTCTTTAACCAGAATAAAAGCTTGCAGACAGTCAGTGATAGCACAGCTCTTGAGCCTCTGCAGTTTTGCAGAGTGGAAAGGCAGCTCCTGATGGAGACCAGGAGCAAACTCTGGGAGCATCAGGGTTGTGTTATTCATAGTCCATGCAACTGTTTCTCCCCTATAAACACTATAAAATAATAACTCGAGTTATGTCAAGGATTTGTTAGATGTCTACATCCTTATCATTTTATAGCAGACAACCTGGTCTCTTTTCTCTGTTTCTCCATATTATGGGATATTGCTGGACTCTCTAAAATCACAGCCGGGGGAAGCTATCTATTTGAAAGAAAATATAGGCATTAAATTTCAGAAAACTTCTGTTCTGGCTCGGGGTCAATGCATTCATAATCTACTATGCGTGTTCATCCTCCACACAAGCCGGTCCTTTGCTTTTGCATCTGAGTCTCAGCCTTGGCAGCCAGCATCTTGTAGGACACAGTGGTTTCCAGGGTCTTTGAAGAGACATCTTCTTGCTGGGAGTTGCATTTGCTCTTAAAATGAGGGACTAGTGAAGGTGGCAAGTCACAGGTGGGGTGCAGTAGTTCACCTGTGTTACATGCAACATTGGACCCTTTATTGGGAAAATATAAAAGGGCTATGTGCAGGGTGATCCTCTGCAGTTAAATGGAGTACCCTTCCCCAGGAAGCTGCATGGGTGTGGAATAGGCTCAAAACTCTCAGTGGAAGTAGTGAAACCAAGTCACAGCTATAAACAGCTATAAAGAACTGTCACAGGAGCTAGATTTAAAGCACTGCCAAATTTACACCACTGCAGTAAAGGCACTGTTAAAGGACTTTAGGAAACAGAAGTGGAAAGTATCACGAAGCAGCAAAAGAGCCTCCAGAATAGTAGCCACCTGAAGGAGAAGGGAAAGGAAGTGGGACTTTTGGCTCTATCCCAAGAGTGGTGAGGAAGTGGATGGAGAGCGGAGAGCAGCAGAATCTGTAGAGATGTATCAGCACCTGACAACCGTCAGGATCAGAATATGGGGTTTGACAGGCCTTTGGCCTGACCATCTACAGCTGCTCTGTTGTCATTTACTGTTGTGCCAAGATCTGCATACTTGTACTAGCAAGGGAGAGCAAAGAGGATGAATCTATGCATCTATTTACTTCCAGCTTGGTGAGTCTTTAAAGAATTCAGGGATGTCAGTGCTTTGAGTAATATAGGACTTCATCAAAATACGAAATGGAGGGGCAGTTCCTGAGAAACAAGGAAACTCAAGCACAAGGGTTTTCTTAGAAAAGATTTATTGAGGTTTACCCTCAGGTCTGTCCCAGGAAGAATGACAGCGGGGCCGTGACAGGAGCCTCCCATGCAGACTGTTCAGACCAAGCAAGACTCAAGAGCTGATGAGGCCGGAACAGCGGTGACCCAGTAATCTGCTCAGTAGGGAACACACAACTGATACCAGTGGGACTCCATGTGGAAGGAAAAGTTACAGCTTCTCTTTTTGGTTTTTTGTATGGTTTTTTTCCAAACCAAAAGTTTTCTCATCCCCACATTTATAAATTATGTTATTTTCTCTTAAGATACTATATAAAATTGATGGGATGTTTCACACAAACAGATTTATAATGAACACACTAATGCTGCCTGAAGTGTAACTGTAGCTATACAGAGGAAAAACCCAACTCACAGAGGGAAAAAAGTCCTCCACCTTTGCCTTATCTTGAAAGGCAGCAAGAGGAACTTTTTTCCCCTTCTCATAAGCAGCCTCGCCTGAGGCCATTCTTCTAGTCACATTGGAGGGGAAGAGCCTGGAAGGGCCATCACATGTTCCAGCCTGCCCTTTCTAATATGTATCCTTTTTTGTTAAGGAGACAGCTTTAATTGAAAATATGTCAGCTTGAGAAAGAACAAGGGTCATGAACTTGCTCCACAGTGGGAGCCTGCAGGAAAGAACTGGCCCAGCTTTGTTAAAATGCCGGATGCCATCTCCGCAGAGTTCAGTCCCGCTCAGACGCGCACCACCCCTCCACCTCCTGCTCCTGGCAGCTCAATTGTTTTGTGGCTGGTCCAGCAGAAATATGTCGAAACAGGATACCTCTTAAAGACAGCTTTCTGATGGAGGCGAGACAAGGCATGGGGCAGGGCACAGCTGCTGCACGCAGGGATGCCTGTCATCCCTGGTGCACAGCCAGGTCAGTTCATCCCAGCCACTGAAAAGCGAGGCATCTTGCAGATGCCCGTGCTACAGTTACTATTTGTAAAACTGTCCTAGCTTATGCTGTCCGGGTAATTTTCAGTTGCATGGTGGCATTTTGCCCAAAAAACAACAAGAAGAAATAATCCAACACACAAGGCTGCAAATCATAAACTAAGGATTAAGACTTCCTTAGACTGTGAAGTTTACAAAAGCAGTGGAAGAAAAGAGGAATAGAATTCATGGTCCCATTACCAAATCTAGGGCTAATTGTACCGGCTACAGCAAAGCTGAAACCTGAAGCAAATGTAGTCTCAGGGAAAGTATTTAGTCCTCCACTGGACTGGCCTCCTCCTTTTGTTGATTAAACAAGCTGACCTGTCCCATTTAAAATAATTTAAGCCCTAAGACAACTAAACATGGCATTTAGAGACTTTTATCCTGAAACTGAAAGGATGCTTTCTTTCCAAAACCCAACCTTTTCCAGACCCTGACATCGATGACCACTCCTCATTACGTGGGTACCATTGCAGAAGTCCACTGCCTCCACAGACGGGCTCACCTGCCACAGACCTGCCTGCGGGAGGCCTTTGAAAAGAGACCTGTGCTCCTCAAATGGCCAGCAAAAGCAGCAGGAGGATTAGTGACACCTCATTCCTCCTGTCCACTACAATCAGCTAGGGACTCGGAAAGGACAGCTTTATTCTTTTGAAGCCTAAGTTGTGTGGGGTAAATTGATTCTTTTACCCTAAATCTTTCTCCAGTGGTAGGAGCTGAACTGATTTCCTCCAGGTCCCCCAGGACTGTCATAACAGGCTGTCCGTCATTCCGTTATGCTGCTCCCGACACCTCTCGCTGATGGCAGAGGCAGCCCCATTTACCTGTTTTTTTTTTTTTTCCCTGGCAGAGAAACCACAACAAATATAAGTCAATGGCACTCCTTTGGAGGTTAGCAGAAGGAAGATAGGAGCATTGCTGCTGAATTACAGCTATTCTAAAGAAATTTATTTTCCCCTGGGCTAATACTGGAAGGCCAGCTTGTTAAATGGTGTAAATCAGCAGTCACAATTTCACCTAAGCTTCTAAAGAAAGGGTTTCACTGCCACTCTGAAGAGATGCCTGACCTCTATCATGTGAGTATTTCCACGTATCACTCTTGTAAATCATTGCCGATAGAAAGCACAGTATAAATTTTGATGATGAAAAGCTTCGTGTAAACAGAATGACTGGCAACATGGCATCCGCTTTGCTCAATCAAAAGCGAACGTGATGTATCCAGCATAACCCAAAGTTACTGTGAAAAGCAAACACATTTGTAATTCATCTGCTAGAACAGCAACAGAAGCAAATTAACTGACTGATACCATCTGAGAAATAGGATAGAAGCATTTTAGTTGGAAGCAAAGTTCATATGAGATTTACCTCGTATTCTGCTTATTCAGTTTTATTGGCTGAATCCGAGAAGTCCCGGTTCAACAATGGATTCAAGTGCATTTTTCAACTTTGCTAAAGCAAACAGAACCCTTGTAAAGCCTTTTGGGCTGCCAATCTGTAACCCAGTAAGATAGCCTTTCCATTAAAATTCAGTGGTTATGTCTACCCTGGCCTTTCAGGGCCCCTCCGCCTGCTGCTCAAGATGAGGCGCGGCCTGTCCTGACTCTGAATTTGCCCCCTTGGAAGTGTCTGACACACCAGGTCCTTGAGAGTGTCTCGGGCTTAGGATGCCATGAGCTGGCTTCTGATGTTGCCAGAGACTCCCACAGAGCCCATGCGGAGATAACTGCGCTCCCTGAGAGCTGGGGGAGGCAGAGGGGTAGGCAAAGCCCCCCTTCGCGGCACCCATCGAGGGCTGTGCAAGCAAAACCAGCCTCAGAGCAGACCCCTCTTGAAAAGGGATGGACTGTGATAATTTAAGCCTAAATTGGGAAAGTAGCTATCAAATGAAATGAAGACATGATTCTAGTTAAACAGATCTGTGGTTGGTTAAAAATTCAAAGCAGGCATTTTCCCCCTGTAGTTTTGCAATCTAATTTGAAAGACATTTATTCCCTCCCTGCTCCACTTCACCCAACCGTGACAATCATCAAACAGAAGTTGTTCAGGCTCATTGCATGAGATGAGCTGTCTGGCTCACAAGCAGGCAAACCCCCTCCTCCCCTTCAAACTCTTTTGTAACAGAGCTATTGATCACCCTTTTTATTACAATGGTTTAAAGGTGTAGAACAGTGGAACAGTAGCATGGAGCTGTAGCAACCTCCTGGTGACTTTGTCACAGGGTGGGGGAAATGACAGGGGACAGAGGGACGCCAATTTTGAAATGCAGATTAATCACAATTGTTATTCTAACAGAAAATTTCCATCTGTGCTTGTACCTAGTTCTCATTTTATGTCACTGTTTTTATCACTCCCTTCAGCTAGGAAAGGAGGAGTCCTGAGTTTTGATTCAGGCTTCTAATGAGAGAAGAACAGAAACCTGCTGAAAAGAGCAGAAGGCACCCATATGGGTGAGAGCGGTAGCCAGATAGGCAGTGGTGTAAATTAAACTGCTACATCTAATCCTTCAAGGAAACTGGGTCTGGGAGGGCTCCTGGGATACTATTGCAAGGCGCAACTCTAACCACTGATTTAGAATGTAAAAATTGATGTTGCAGAGTTAAATAAAACCTGGTGGAAGAGAAAGAGTTGTGCCAAATGATACACGCTCTTCAGGAAATAAAGACATCAAGGTGAAGGTGCTCATATAACCTGCATTAACGATATAAGGACACATGAGGTAAAAGCAAGAATAACATGGACAAAGCAGATTTTTATTTGTCGCAACCACTTCAGGGAAGGATTGTAAGAAGCCTGTACTGAGGCAGGTTTTATTCCTAGGGGAAATTGTTATAGACCTCCGGAGGGAGATCTGGAGGGCATGGAAGTAAAAGCATCAGATGTGAGGTAGAAGCAAGGTACCCGAATTAATCATTCTGTGATGATAAGTGGCAAACAAGGCAAAAAAGACAAACATGACCCAGGATCTCCTATCAACAAGTTGATGTGCTGGTCCTCAAGGAGTGCTCCAGCATCTCTATAACCAAAGAACAAGAGTTCTGTCCTTGGTATCACTCACTGCTGGCTCTGTATTTATGAAGTGAAGAACCTATGATAATAAAATTTTGGTGAAATGAATAGATAACAATTGGCAGAGAAAAATTCCCTATGACAATAAATCTGGCACAATGAGGTCAGAAAATTATAACCTATAATTTACATAGACACAGAAATGCATTGCAGAAGATAACCTGGTAAAAAACATCAGTGCAGGACATTATACTTTTCATTTTTTTCTGTATGCTTCACATACAGTTTCCTAGCAGGACCTCATGTGCAAGACAGACATTTTTATTTCCATATGTTCAAGATACCTGACTCACAATGGAAATCCTGCAGATTGAGCAGATGCAATATACTTTTCCTAGACTGGCAAAGGCATAGAAAATGAGAGCTATCAGAAGAGACTAGCAGAACTTGGCTTGTTAAACTAAACTATATGAAGGGTGAAGGTGGAGAAGACTTCTAGCTATTAATACATAGGGTGGGGGAAGAAAGAATAAATGCAGAGACACAGGAACTTTTTAAACCCAAAGACAGTACTGGCACAAGAATAAATGAGTATAAAGCAGTCACGAATATATGCTGGAAATGAGAAAAGGTTTCTAACCATCACAGGAGCGAAGCAGCTTTATAACAGGAAAAAATGAGGTCAGAAATTTAACTAGTGTTTAAGACAGAGCTTAAGAGTGATTGTTTAATGAATGGAACTGGACATGGCAGTGATGAGAAAAGAATAAACTCAATATGAATGATTCTTTCTAGTTCAGTTTTTGCTCTAAAAATTGCTTTGATTTTTTCTAGAGTCCTAGATAAGATTGAATAAACACATTTTCTTTAATTATCACCTGTAAGTTATTTTCTAAATTACAATAATAAGAACACAAAAGGACATTAATTAAAATGCAAATGTCATGCTAATAGTCACCTTTCTCTTTTATCTTTTCATTTGCCATAGCTCACAATTGGTGTATGTGACACCAAAGACAGAGATCTAATGAGCGTCGCTGAAAGATCCAACAGTTTTATTTGCTTAGTATTTGTTGGATAGTAACACAGTACTCCAAGGGGAGATAAATGACATCATTTGATGAAGAAGGGGTAGAGCTTACTTTCAAGATATGTGGGATCATTGCCTTGTAGGGATCATTGTCCCTGGATAAGTGATAAATAAGAATCAAGGTGCTCCTTTCTTCCCCCTGCCCCTCCGCTCCCCTTCCCTTTATGGCTCACAGGGTGGGACGCCACAGACAACCTTACGGTAACAAAACAATTCTTACTTGTTCTTCCTGCTCTGATGGATGGATGTCCCGTATTACTAGCATAAAACCAGGCAGGGGTTTGCCTTAAGTACTTTATAGTTAACTCTATTGACACATCTATCTATTAGCTTATGCATGCACACAGACACACACAAAAGACATTAACCCATTTCTGGATGCCCTCCCTCATCTCTTGCCTTGTCACTAGATTTCAAGTAGGAAACAACTGTTGTAGGAAAGCACTTGTGGAAGAAGTTGTCTCTTGATATGCCCAGGCTGTTTCATGCAACCTTCTCTTCACATAACAGAGGTTCTAGGGCAATACAGAGACTTTCCCTACAGAGGCAGCACACATGCCTGGGCATAACATGCAAACCTCTGAGAGCCACTGCAAACTGATATATCTGCTACCTGCTAAAATAAATGGGTTTTTAGCTCTTCTGTAAGTGTAGAGTCCACCAAGGACTAATGGAGCATTGCTGATTTCAAACTAAAATTATATCTTTAAGTACCACTGAAATTCAGTCAATGTCTCTAATTGTCTTTAGAAAGCCAATTGTCTTATCTTGTTCTGCACATTCAAGTAATTGTGTGTGTTATATAGCACATTACACAATTATATGGGCATAACTGCAATACTCTCTTAAACTATTTTAAACTATATCGAGAATCTATTTATGCTGCCTGATGCAAAAAGCTGGTAACTATGTACGATGAGGTTTTGAACAAGCTCCATCAAATCCTAAGAGGCATATTAGAGAGTTAGGAGTAGAGCTTAACAAAATATCATAACAAGAAAAACAATCACTTTATCCATAATATCTATATTACTTTCATAGTGCTTAGTTTAAGTGCTTCAACAACTTTTGTTATTACCTTCTCAATCTATTATAAACTCAATGTTCACTAGACCATTTTTTTCCAACATATCAGTGGAACCACAGGTGCAACAGTTGTATCTATCACTAATAAATAAAACTGTGAGTCTCAAGCAAATAGAAAATCCTGGAATTAAGAAAATCAGGAAATATTAATGGAGCCTTCCATCCTCTCTTGAAAGAAGCATGACATAGCAATCATGATCTTCAGGGAACTGAAGGACTCCTACACAAAACGATATTTAAGAACAGGCAAATTCAAAGCCTGGCACTACTTACCAAGTGTAAAAGATATGCAGAAAAGAGGACTTTAAAACAGAAACATTGGAAGACCCAGAGCAGGATGGCAGATGAGATGGATAGGTTTTACACAAAACACTGGCTAGCCTTCTCCTTTTCAGCTCTTTCGTCATGCAGCAGAAAGTGGCTGGAAGAAAGCCTGAAAGCCAGGAGAGAATTCCTGAAAGATTGATAAGCAGACCATAGAGGAAAATGTCAGTGGGCCTAGTGTAGTAGACAATATGACATAGCTGATGAATGAAGTAGGGGTTTAAGAAACTGTTGACTCCAGTGGGAGTTAGAGGAGTCCTTCAGCCTCCAAGTCACTGGTAAATTTGCCCTTGAGGCTAGTGGTGAGGAGGGAAGTGAGGGGACCACTTCAAGGGAATTGCTAGAACAAAGAGCGGGCAATGCTGCAACCACCCTGAGCAGTGCTTTGGGCCATAGGTACCACAAAGATGATTGCTGTAAGTGAGACAAGGACCTAGAATAAGTTATATTGGGACTCAGAGGTTAACAAGTTTGCATCAGGACACATTTAGCCCCCTCTTCTGGGGAGGAGGAAGTTCAGTGTTGTACCTTTATGGAATTGTTAACCTTTATTCGCTTTGCCAGGGCCTTCACCACTATTATTACATAAAAAGGAGGCTAATGGGATACACTTGGCTTATCTGATCTATGGGGAGCACCTAATTGATTTTGTCTGTATGTGTTATAGCTTTGCTGCCTGTTTTCTCCTCTTTGGCTAATGTCTTCTCAAATAGTACCATGGACTGTCCTCTGACAGGACAGTACTGAAGTGCTCATCCCTATTCTTCACTCAGACACTTTTGGTTGGGTTTTACCTTCCTATGCTGCTCTAAATGCTTAATAATTAAGCCAATGTGTTTGGCTTAATTTTTTATTTCTCTCTTGCATCCACTCTGCAAGAGAAGTGTTTTGAATAAGCTGCCCATTAGCTGATTCCCTTATGATAGGGCCATGCACTCCTCCGCTTTGATTTCTATACAACAGATTTGTAGATTCAGTGATGTATTTCTCTGCTAGAGTGGACAAAAATCAAGCAACTGCTTTGAAGTAGAGGCTACCATGAATGGTATGGTTTACTGGAGTACGGAAATCAGAACAGTCATTCAGATGACTAATGATTTGGAATACAGCCAAAACAGTTTTCTAGGACGTCCAGATCAGCACTTTTGTATGATGATTGTAGAAATTGCTTTCTTTCTCTCACCAAACTCCTTTTATACTGTTACAAGATCATTAATAGAGGTCCCTTTGGTACTGAAGAGGCAATGTGATTCAAGTTAAACCTGAACCACAACGACGACAGAAATCTATTGCTATCCTGAAGTAGAACTTTCCAGAAATATAACTGAAAACTGCATACTGCAAAGGGATAAAGGAACAAAATTAGATAGTAATTTATTGGTTTTTGCTAAGCCATTTTACTGAAGAAAAAAAAAAAGAATTCACCCAAATGAAACCTTGGCAGTTCTCCTTGGGCCAATAAATTTCCCGATGAGACAAGATATAAATGAAGAGATGCATCAGAATTTCCTGAAAGAAATAGACATGATGTTTTCATTTGGCCTTCCTTCTAAATGAAATCTATTCATAATATCACACTGATGCTTTAAACATAAGCCTTGCCTTGAGGGAAGAACCACAACCTACAAATTGCTTCACAACAGTTCAAGCGTTAAAAACATGCAGGCTTCCTGATGAGAGGCTTCTTGGGAAATGAATCCCATCCAACATTCTTTCTGCGCTAACTCCAAAGGTCCCTTCTGTCTACCCCAGCATTCTTCTATACTTTCTCTGCTTCTGTGCCTGTACTCCAGTCCTCTGAAGTACTGCCCTCAAAGTTTCCAGGCCTGACAATACATTTGTCATCATACAAGGGTACTAGCTTGAAAACCAGAAAGTGTTTTACAAGGCAAGAACTGTTTCTTCTCAAGGTGTAGAACCAGTACACAACAAATCCAACAAAAAATAACACTAATAACTCCAAACTAGGCCCGAGGTAAATAAGCCTTCCTGAAAGAGGAATAAATAGTGTATCAAATATATTTTGTAATAAGACAATATTAATTTTGATGCCTTTTTGTTTAATCTATGCACTGTTAGGAGGTATCTCTTCCACAATCCATTCTGCATCTGCAGGAAGGGATCATCTACAATCCCTTCCCATCTGCAAGGAACATGGACTGTCTTCTTGTTGCATATTTAGAAAATATTCATTTTCCACATAAGAAAACCAATTTTCAATCTAAATTATAATAATGAACCTGAATAAGGATACAGCCACATCCAACACAATGACCCTTTCATCAAAATATCAGCTTCTTGAAATTCCATCTCTCAGGCTGATGAGTAGCTAGCTTTATATAAAATTCTGAGTATATCGCTATTGATTTGCTCAGTCTGCCTTGGTTTGCTCAGCTACAGAAAACTCAGGCATAATTGCTGCCTCCTCTCAAACGACGCAGGGACTCTGAGCTAGCCAGGGCTTCTGTCTCCTATCTAACAAACATACCCATTTAGTATTAGTTAAAGGCTAGAGAGGAAGCAGCAGAATCCTAGCCTGTTCCCAGTATGAATATCCTAATTTTTAGGCTGCTGATTAGACTGGCTTTTAATTGCTTGTATCTCAATTCTTAAAATTTCCAAGCTTGGCTAAAGAGTAGCATGATCCGAATATAGGTTTCAACATGGCAGGAAGAGAATTCCTCTACTCCAGTACCCTGCAGCCTCTGTCCAGAGAAGAATTTACACAACAGCAAGAAAAAATTCCCTATGTCTGTGCTGCTTGCTACTTTGGACAAGCAGCTGGGGCTGATCGGGATTTGGGCAAGGTACAGACATTTCAGATTCCTAGGAAAAAGGGATCTCTTCTAGATCCATGCAGTATAACAGAATTTACTGTTTATACCTTCAGCTGTGACCTTTCAGGAATTATTCTGGTGTAGCTGAAATATCTACTTAGAAAAAAAAACAGGTATTCCTTCTTTATTTGGTACAGTACCTAAATGTTCCCAGAGAAACAGTGAGGACATATGGGGGGGGGAGGGCGGGGGGTGTCCCATAAAGTTGTCTCTGAAAGTCTAGGTGTGATGCATGAGAGATGGAGAAATAAGCAAATGGGCAGGAGAGGGAAGAAGGAGGAAAGAAAAAGCACAGGTGACAATTGTAAAGGCCATCTTAAGAAATATTAAAAAAAATTCCCACCCACACAGGGAACAGAGTCATTTTACTCTTGTGGAAACCAGCACAGAGCAAAGAGAATCACCTCCACAGACCATCTCTGCTCAGATGAGAAATTGGATCAGCAGAAAGTCTTGTTAATAAAAGCAAGCAGGGAGGAATGCTCCAGAAAAAGGTTAACCCCCTCCTCCCAGGTCCCAGTACTACTTACTAATATTTCCAATGTAGAAGAGTGCTCTCAAACAACAAAATATTGTAGACAGGGCTTTAGATAGCTGAGAATAATTTCAATGTTGCCAACAAGCTCTTTATGGGGAAGCCAGGGTACAGCACTAATATTTGAAGTGCTTTCCCACCTTGATGCAGTGACAGGACGCCCTTGTGCATGTGGATTGTTTTTCCACACCTGATAGCTTAGAATTATAGATCCGCAGGAAGACAGTGACTTTTGCCATCCAGCAAAGGCTTCATATTGAGCTTCCCACTAAAAATAATGCAATGAAATGGTGACAAGTGAGAGGATTCAAACTCAGCACCTCCTCACAGTAATTTCAGTTTAATCTTTTTTGTCACAGCAGTGTGATTTCTGTCTTTCAGTTTCCCATCTTTACCTTCCTTTCATTTGATCCTGTATCTTGCTTTTTATTACATGATGATATGTACCTTGGAAGATTAAATGGTAGAAAACAGTACAGTGGCTGTATTGTTCTCCCCCTCACCCCTGTTTCTTTGCACGTTTGCAGATGCCCGGAGCTTTGTCTTTCAAAAGTGCTACACAACGCAGAGCTCTGTAAGCATGTCCTGATTTATGTTATAAATAAGGTGTTAATTATAATATTTATTTAAATTAAACCATTTGTATGCACATAGGGTACTTTCAAAACCATTTTGTTCACAAAACTGCTGCTACCATTTATTACTGCATGAATATTAATTGTTTTAATTAAATTGCAGTAATATGAATGCTACAAGCCATAAGGAATAATACACAATGCATTCATCAGTAAATTAGGGGATGGTGGAGGGGGCATCAAGACTGTGCTATAGCCAGTGGGAAGACAGTTATTCAATGGGTTTAGGTCTATCTGTACCTGTCAGATATGTAAACACCTCATGCCTTCAACAGACTGTGTAAGTTTGGGTTCAACTTGACAAATATACACTCAGGAGTGTATACTGTTGTATTGATATTTTCATGATTTAAAAGAAATAAATCAGAATTTCCAAACAAGCAGTGCTAAAGAGCATGCAAATCCAGAATGAGAGGAAAAAATGTCCCTATTCTAAGCAGGCCATAGCCCTCCAAAGACAAAATGCCTGAAGTGGGACAAGCAGGCAGCTCCTGGCTGGGCTCAAAGCTCCCTGAAATTCCTCGGGAGCAGTATTTTAAGCCCTGACATTTTAAACAGATGAGCATTTCCCTCAGCCCACCCTCTCCTCCTTTTCTCCAGTGTTCACCTATCTTTGTTTTAAATACTCATTACTTGGATGCTGCGGTCACACAGCATCGATTTCAAAGCTTTGCTTCCATGCACAGAGCTGAGCAGCCACAGGAGCAGGGCTTTGAAGGAACAGAAGAGACAGGCAGCTGAGTTCACACAGCCTTGAAACACTGAGCAGCAAGAAAGGACAAGCGAAGGGGAAATTCGAGTCTGACATCAGAACCAGCTTTACCGACACCCATTATGAAGTCCCCTGCTTTTCTTCAGGGCGTGAGATACAGGGCTGGGCTCTTGGTTCAGTCCTGGGATCCTAGGTCCAGTTGCACTTAGAGCTTGCACAAAGCTTCTCTTCAGAGAGGGGGGAGTGGCCAGGCATCCCCTATGACAGGTAGGATGCTTAGCCAGAGACTCGCATCTTACACTGTGCTGTGATGCACCCATGGTTTTTTTTTTTCCTAAACAAGATTCAGAAGTGAGTCAGCAATAAACCACTCTTTTCTTAACTGATGTGCCAGCATTGTTCAGTCCACTGAAGGCACTATGGGCTCCAAAGTGAAATCACCCCAGTCCCCTTCATCTCAGCATCAATATAAGGAAGAAATTCTTTACAATGAGGGTGGTGAAACACTGGAATGGGTTGCCCAGAGAGGTAGTGGAGGCCCCATCCCTTGAAACATTCAAGGCCAGGTTGGACAGGGCTGTTAGCAACCTGATCTGGTTAAAGGTGTCCCTGCTTACTGCAGGGGGGTTGGGCTAGATGACCTCTAAAGGTCCCTTCCAACCCCAAACATTCTATGATTCTATGATTCTAATTTGGCATTCAGGTCATATCAGTATTTTTAAATACTAGTTGATATCAAGTTCCTCAGCAATCGTGAACACACATCTGTAGTTCATATAATAACCTCTTGTTCAGAAGTAAAGCAATTTTTAACCAATCTTTTAATCTGATCATCAGGGCTAACAAGATGGGTGGGGACTGGAGCACTTGCCCTGTGAGAAGCAGCTGAAGGAAGGGGGTTCAGCCTGGAGAAAAGATGGCTTCAGGGGTACCTGATAGCACCTCCCTGGTACCTAGGAGGTGGTTACCAGGAAGATGGAACCAAACCCTTTATGGACGTGCATGATGACAGAATGACAGCAATGGTCATAAATTAAAATGGGAGTTTCTGACTTGAAATCCAGGAAATTAAAAATCTCAATAAGGAAAACTAAGCATTGGAACAAGTTGCCCAAGGGCTTGTGGAAAGAGCCTTGGGCAACCTGCTCTGAATTCAGTGCTGACCCCGCTTCACTCAGGAAGTTTGGTGAGGAGAACTCCAGCGTCCTTGTCAGCCCAAATGAGTCTGTGATTCTGTGTGGATCTTACGACTAGAGCTGCGCCAAGGGAGCAAAGCCTCAGGATGTGTGCCCTAATGCAAATCTCAGACTTGCTCTGGAAAATCCCCGAAGTCTCAAGAGCTAGTTTATAACTTTTCACAGCACTGTGAAATAATACGTGTAAGATAAACTCAGGTTGTGTCTCTTCTGTATTCTGCATGTGCTATTCCAGATAAGACCTTAAAAAGATAAAGCCCTATCTATCCTCTAGACAGTAATGATCTTATGGCAGCATTTATTACTTCAGAGTTTTGCCGCGAGCCCTTGCTCAGACTTCTAGTTTTGCAATCATAGCTATAGCCTTCTAACTCAGTCTTACCTTTTAAAAATACAAAATCATTATTTTATAATGTACATAGTTCTTTTAGATACCACGCTTCTGTGGAGATATGAGCTCTTCAGATCCAGTTTGAACAAAGCCACAAATGCATTTTATTCATATTTTGAATGACCTATAATCCAGAAATATTTAGAGGTTTATTTTCAGCTAACCATGTCAGAGTAGTCATCCAACAAACCTAACTTTCAGCTTAAGGTCCATATCATGCCATACATATGATGTACTGCATAGACTGTATAAGGATTTGCTCGTTAGTATCTATTGACTAACATGAGGCCACAACATCTGTTCACATGTGTGAGGAGTTTTGTTCTTGGTAATACTGATTTGCTTTTATTTCTACATACAGCGACACTATAACATAAGAGACAAAATCTTATCAGGCAATGAAGATGTAACCATGTAAGAAGTTAATTCCACTTTGTGATGTATATAACAAAAATGTATTTGGGAACAGAGTGGACCTCGAGCTATGGATCTTGTGCAAGTTCTGCCTTGTGGACCCCATGTGGCACCGGTTATCCTGTGATCAACTCTGATCTGCCTTCCCCCTTCTTCAGGACAGCTGAATTCAAATGGGAAGAGGTGCGGAAAAGAGCCACTAGATCAATTAAGAAAAGGTAGGCTCTAGAGACTAAGAGCTCATCTCTCAGAATGGAGGTTGAGAGGAGATATGAATTTTCTTTCTGAATACATTAGAGCGTGACAGCAGGGAGAGAGAAGACCTATTAAAGCTGAAGAACAACACTAACACAAGAACAAATGGGTATGTGGTATGACTCAGTTTAGGCTGGAAGTTAGAGGAATATTTACAGGAATGGCCTTTCAGTATGAGTAATGAAGAGGCAAACAACTTGCGTAGTTTTAAGATAAAGCTTTATTAACTTTATGACACAATTTCTGGTGATGGCATGCATCCAGGAGTTCCCTTCAGTCTTATGAAATGTGTTAACAAGACACATCTACTCAGACAATGTTCCTCCTCCATGATTGCTATCTAAGGATAAATTTAGGATGGGGAGACATTCTCTTCCATGTGACTAGCAGAGCAATCTTGCATCTTAGATCAAGAGAGAAAATTACATAATTTGTTCATGCCTCCTTTGCTCAGAACAGAACATCCTTTTACTTTAAAATATTGGCTCCCTGGAAGATCATAGGAATTTTATCACTGATCACAGTAAAAGGCAACCATAGTTTTATATATTACAATCCACGTATTGTATGGTTAATGCTGTGGCTACTCAACATTAAATAAAGGGAAACACTGGAAAAGTCAACCTCCTGAAATCACAGGGCTAATTGTTACAGAAAAACCATGAAAACCTCTCTACTCCTTGGTACTTCTTGTTATTCCTTGCTTACTTCTTATCAAGCTCCGGGGGATGAAAAAAACCCCAAAACAAACAACACCCATAGCTATATAGCAATCAGCAATGCTTGAGGTAAAGGATATTTTACTCAAGGGAACACTGTCTAGATACCCATCATTCTAAAATAATATGTAGTGATAACATTAAATCAAAAAAATAGCCTTGACACAAACCAACGTACTTCTTGAAAGAAGATCTGAATTTGCTATTACAAAATAAATAGGTGGCCAAACCCCCAGACATCTCATAAAAGCATATTATAAACTAGCATGAAATCAGATTAATAAAAACTTCACGGTCAAATGAAAGCCAAACAAATCCTTAAAGAAAAGAACATCACACACACGAATGAGGCTTAAAAAACCCCATGAAAAGCAGGACAAACTAAAAAAAACCCCATACGTACATGTTGTGAAGTAGCCAGCAACTGTATACTGTGTATGCTAAGACTGCGGCTGCAGTATAAAAACCCTTTGCACTCTCAAGATAATCTTTTTAAATTATGGATTTGCAACCATAAGATTTCCTGTTGCCATGACAGCATGAAACAGTTGTTGCCCATCATTATGGATCATGTGTTTTAGAAATTTGATTATATTGCTGTAGTATTTAGGTTACTTGGAAAACACCCTGCTGCTTTTCAATGTATTTCATTTTTTAGGGAGATGGGGTCTTACTAATTCTTTCAAAAGGCACTCCTATGAAGGGTGCAATGTCAGAAATATAATAGGTTCTGCTCTCAAGAAAATTAATCTTTCTATGAGTACAAATACTGTACTGGATATTTAATTAACGTATAACATAGTGCTATAAAATTCTGTAAACCTACACCAGAGATCGGTGTCTGTTAATGTGGAATGATGGCTCTGTGACCAATGGAAATATGACACATTTTCAGCACATATAACCCTTTCTATTCCTGAATGCTATACCATTAATTACTAAGTAAGGGTTCTGCATTTGGTATACAATGCTTATTTAAGGTAGCAATTACACTTGGAAAGGGGTGTGCTTATGGTTGTATCAGGATATCCCCATGCTGTGAAAGTTCTTGGTTGTGTTTATTTTGGTGGTGTTTTTTTTTTATTTCCGAACTTTCGTGGTATAGCAGAGGGGAAGGAGGTGTGGACCTCATTGAATTCCTCACTGGCTGCAAATATTCAGTCCTCTAAGACCCTGGTACAGTAAATCAGAGATGGCAACAATTCTGGCGAGCAGATGGACAGACAGAATCTCCTCCCCTCACAAATTTGGAGCAACTACACACTTCTAATTGAGCTCTTAAAATATGTTTTTATATAATAGAAACATAGGTGCTTTATTCTTGAACAATACAAGCAAATACATGCTCAGTTTTGCAGAGGATTGCCATCAGCAGTGCTCACACCCAGGCTGAAACACAGCAAAGGTCCCTGCAAGGTCTGCAAGGGCAGGTGGCCACTGGAGCGCTGCTGGCAGCGAAGGAGCCAGCTAGCTCTGACATGAGCAGGTCTGCTCTCCTCTTGTCTCCTATAACAAAATAATAATTTTTCTTTGCTTTCCCTCCGCCCCATGCAGCATGTAAAATCCACCATTTTGAGAGGAGTCAAGACAATGTAGTCTATATCTCATAAAACAAATATTCGTGATTAGCCATTTGCCAAACAGGAAAATGAAGATGAGATTCTCCATTAGGGTACCATCAGTGGGATAACAAACTTGGGCAAATACATCATGATCTGGTGTCACAGCATCAGCTAACAGGATTAACTGGTTGATATTATCCCCTTTCATCTTACTTCAAACTCCTTCATGTGATTATTGTAAATAGCTTAGTGGTTTTTTAAGCAGAGTGAAACAGGTATATTTGTGTACACATAAGCCTCGATCTCTCTATCAGATAAGGGATGGACAAGCTTTTTCAGGCAACACAGATTGTTCTGTATTGAAAAGGAGTAGTGGAGAAGAAAACATAAGCAACATTTGGTTCTTAATTTTTTCTATCATTAAACATGGCATGTAACTGAAAAGGTAATAAACATGATAATGAGGTTGGCAAATTCAAGAAATTATCTCTAAATTTGAGGTGAATTGATGAATTAACGCGAAGAAGGGAGCGATGTATTCATATACTACATGGCATCCTACTGCCTCTGCTAAAGATTGTCAGATGTATTTATGATGTGTGAAAAGCAAAATTAAGCCTCACAAGTAAAATGCAGCTGAAGGTATATTAATAAATCAAAGTATTCGGGAATATGCAGAAATTCAGTCGGTTACATTAATAAACTGTTATAATGCGTCCTTGCACTATTTTGGCCTGTAAGAATTAACGCTATCCCCAGCAATCCCCAAGCCTGGCGTGGATGCTGTATGCTCCGGGGAACACTCCCACGGACAGCAGGCTCACAGACACTTCATTTCCCGGGGTCTGGGCACAGGCCGTGCTCTGCCAGTGCCTCCGGGCCCACGAATGTTTCTGGGCATGTTTAATTGACCCGTATATGGAGTCTACAGCATCTGAGACACACAGGGCAAGACAGTGATGATAAATAATGATGTTGTCGTGAGAGCAAACTAGAAGCTTGCCTCAAAAGTGTTTTCTGGCTTATGTCAAGCGTTAAGCTCTAGTATTATTTGATAGAATTTGGATGATTTAAAGATGACTGTATTCCTAAATAACTCTGCATATGGTTTTACAGTTTATTATATGTACATTTTTTAGTTTATTGTATCTGCTCCATGTAAAGGGTCCTTTATTTTACCACCATCTGCTGTATGATTGCATCCAGCATTCTTGTGAACACATCCGCAGACACAATCACATTCTATTGGTATAAAAGAAACTGAACAGTAGTAAAAGCCAATTCTTTCAACAGTTTTAAGCAGTATTAATGACACTAAACTGTTCCACTGCCTCAGTTTCACCTTACAAGAGTTGCTGTACCCACACTGGTGTGTAGGCAAAACACCTCTTCTGCAGGCCGGCTTTGCTCAGCGTCACGATTCACATCAGTGATTGCCCTGTCAATCAGTAGAGCCCATATCTTGAAGCCAGATGCAGGACTGGCCCCACCTCTGCGGGTATTCTGACTTCCCTAACCCACTTTCTTGAGAATCAGTAGGTATCTGCAAGTTTAAAAGCACACAAATATGCTTAAAACTGGGAAGGGGGTTTTTTGGGGCACAGGGGGGGGAGATTGGTAAGCGATTTTTGTGCCTTGTTAAGCCAGACTCTATGTCAGCATATTCCTTCCCTTCTCTTAACACAGAGCTGCTTTGTGAATAATCCTGTGAAGTTTGTATGAGGCAGAGTTGCAAGAAGTTGTGGAAGGAGGTAGGGAGCCTCTGCAGCTATGTGAGGGGCACAAGGTGTAGCCACAAATGATTAGGACAAACTGTAAAAGCTGCTGATCGCAGCATGGGTCAGCATGGTTGTCTAGATTGGGGGAAACTGAGTCAAGGCTACTGATGATGCTTTGCTGGGCTTCCCCATGGAATGGCAACAGCAGTCTATCTCCTCTAGAAACCTCATTCAGCTCCTGGTGGTCAGCTGGAAAGAATCCCAGAAAGCTCCTTGTTGTATAGGATATCCTTAATATCTAGCAAATCACTGTTTTCCCTGATCTGAGGCTGAACCGATCATCTAAGGTTGGATGGCATAGACGAGTACACAACTGCCTGAGAAAAGCACCCCCCTTCCTAACAAGCTGGCTCTGAATGCTACCTGCCCCTCCTAGCTTTCATTAAACTTGCCAATTTACTCAAGTTCAAAAAGCTGCATTTTCTCTTCCTCAGTCAACTATTTCATTTCAGGTTGTTAAGCCAACTGTAATCTTTTTGCATAGTTTTGCATACTGTAGTAGCATGGGAATTACTTTGCTTTAACAAGTCCCCCTGCGTTATGCTTGAAGCAAATACATTTCTTAGCTTTCCCAGAACCCTTAATAGAGCTTCCTATAAGCATGATGGGACTTGCTGACAGAAAAAGCTATTCAGAGGGCACGCTCAGAGCAAATGCATGCAGCAAAACGTCTAACACATCCAAAAGGAATTATATCACAGAGGGCACCTCAGCATGTTTATCCTTTCATGGAGTGCTAGTAATTTGTTTTTTCTTACTTCAGTAGTCTAACAGTTCTTTCCAAGTGTGCAAGGACAAGCCAGATTTCCATTATGTGGCGTATATTATTCATACTAAATGTAAAAGAAATATTAGGCATAGACATTCCTAAAATCCTTCATTTCAATCATTTGTCAGAGCCTATGTATGGGTCTATCAGAAAAGGGGATTCAACTTACAGACATACAAGGTGGTATTTATGCTTTATTTACAGTATAAAATGCAGGCCAGTCATGATTATTCTACCATAAATATGGTTTTGCTTTCATGACTGGAACAAGCTAATCAAGGAAGTTTTATATACTGTGTAGGCAATCACCCTGGACAAATGGCATTAGTATGCATCAGAACAAGAGGTTTCCAAGAATACAGTGGAATTCAGCCACACCTGAAATGAAGCGTGACAGCACAAGCCAAGTGATGGAGCTGGCAGGGGAAGATGTCTATAAGCCACTTTGGGCTTATGAAGACCAAGAAGGTCTATGAAGAGGAATGCTTCACCCCCCACCCCTCAAAGAACCGAGCCTTAGGTACCACCCCAGAGTGCTTGTTCAGTCAGGACATCCGAAGCAAGGCAGAAGGAGAGGTCAGGATTTGGCCTACAATTTGGTAGAGTTACGCTTTATAGCTCAAAGATGCCTCTTAGCTTAATAAAATTTTATAATGCAAGACCAAACAAAAACCCCTCTGGTTCATGCAGTCAGGAGATTCTGTACATTTTCCAGTGAGATTCAAACTAGTGAAGTTTTGTGTTTTCAAATTTTGCAATTTCTGCATAAAATCTAGGAATTAAGTTTTTCAGTCTTGCAATGTAGTCAGATGATTCTTTCTTTTTTCCTGTCTAGAGTCTTATAAATTCATCCATGTAATGAGCTCCCCAAACTCATCCTATTCATTACAATACTTACAAATCAGAAACCCACCTTTACAAGGCTTTATTTTGATAGGTACCAACCATGTCAGTAGTGTCTGTCTCCTAGCAAACGCGGGTGCAAAACATGCAGTCTGTGGTGGCACCTGGGTGTTTTCAGCAGAATTTTAAAGGAATGTTTTCCCATCCCATCCCAGAATTGATGCCAGTCCTACACTTAAAGAAATAGGTCAGCGAGAGCTGCATTGCCTGGGGTCCTTATTATCCTTCCGCTGCAGTGAAACAGAAGCTATCTTCAAAAGACAAAAAAGAAGACAGAAAATTCTGTTCAAATAGATCTAAATTTAAAAGCTAACATTGCAGATCTTGGTACAGCACAGACAAGAAGCTGACTTGCAGCTGACCTCTCTCAGTCCCAGGCTCCCCCTTGCTCTGGGGCTTTTGGTATCGGTGTCAGTACAGACCCTCACAGATAAACACGGGCATAGGCAGAGAAATTTGAAGTTGTCAAGAAGTTCAAACAACTGGTCTGTTTCCTAGGGAATAGCAGCAGTCCAGTGCATACAGATACTATTTTGCATTACTGTGCTCTGGGCTTTTCCATCCATATGTAACTTTTGACTCCTTATATGGTTGTTCGGGTTTTTTTGGAGGCATGAATAGCACTGGTGTAAATTTAGCGGCAAAGAGTCGAGTTGTCAAGCAGAGAGGATGCTGGTTTCACAAATATATGACAGTAAGACATGAGGTGAAGGGTTCTTAGAAAGGCCTCAGGCAAGAGAGAGGTGGGTAAAGGGTAATTCTGCTGGGGCACAAGCACAAGGAGAAGGTGGAAGAAGAGCTGCTACCACTCGCAGGAGCATAGAGAGGCAGCCAACAGCAACCGGTTTGCTACCTCCTGAACGGTCGGCGGTGCACAGCGACGCGCCTGTGCGGTGTTAATCAAAGGACATGGTTACGATGTTGAGAGGAGCTCGCTCCGAGGGCTTATAAAGCTGCTAAAGCTTCTGGAGCACAAACATGCGCTGCCCTTTCAAATTCCACACTACTGCATAAATTGCAGAGGTATAAAGTTAAGGTTGAGAAAGTACATGTAAAATCAAAATTGTCTGAGTCTGAAGGTCCAGAATAAATGTAATATATTTTAGTTTATACTTTAGCATACTTTTGCCTGCTTTGGGCATTAAAGTAATGAATTCTTGTCACTGGATGCTGTGTTGAACTGGGTGACAGGCTACTTCTCTCACCTACTTCGCTGGCAGGGCCAGTGCTGGACTGAGTTTATGAAGTCAGACATCTGTATGCTCGACTATTAAATTTACAGGCTCTTACTCCTAACTATACCCCAGAAAAGCATGACAGAATGACCTATAAAACAAACAAATGAACAAATAGGTTATAGTCATTCTTGTAAGGGCTAGGGAGGAAAAGAAGCTAAAACCTGAAAAGACAAAGAAATCTTCCCTTAGAGGTAAGCTTCAGCTGCCCATACAGGAAAACCCTGGGCTATGGTTCTGCAGTTTCAGATTTCACCTAAATGTAGAAAAGGAGCGAGCAGGTTTCTCAGCTTTTATGCGAGCTAACCACTCAACTGGACTGTAAAACTCCCAGTACAGAGCTAAAACCGAAAGAACTGTATGTCTTTGGTGTCCTGCACGTATTTTCCCATGTTTCTCTCGGCCATCACAGGGTCCATTTGAGAGCAGAGAGCTCAGGATCTAAGCAATACTCCCCAGAACCTATTTCTAAATGGGGTATGGAAATAGTGATTTCTTGGAAAGACGGCATTTCTGCCACTCATGTGTCACATCTAGTAGAACAATGCTTCCATTGATTTACAGCAACAAAGCCACTGCTTTTTCAGAGCATGACATTTACTATTATCTCTTTGCAAAGCATGACGATCTCAGGGCAATGAAAAGAAGACTTGGATATCGATTAAAACAAACTTGATTCATTAAAAATACTGCTGACATTTCCACTGATCTGTGGTATTCTTTTCCTTCACATTAAACAATGTAGTCATTTAAAGCTCTTAAGGTCACTGTTCTATAAACGTGCTGTGTTTAAGGTACATGCCATTTACCCATTCCTTGGCCTAAAGAAAAAAACAAGAAGAAAAAAAAAAGAGAAAAAAAAGAAGAAAAAAAGGAAGAGGAAGCAAAGAGGGGTTGGGTGCCACAACTTGCATTGTTTCCCCTGCTCCAGAGCTGAGCTTCCCCCTGAGGAGAAGGAGAAAAAGATTTACTGGTTAGCCACATGCAAGTACTTCATGCGCAGACTCCCTCATTAAGTAAAGTAATGGCAAGATTCACACTGCTAGGATGACTTGTTTGGTCATCCCTGATGTCACTTTAAAATTGCCCCTACAGAAGAAGGTCCAGCAAAGCACGGCCAGCACCCACACACTTCGGGATGAAACCTTAAGGCAAAGCTCCTGCGACTCCAGCTCCTGGGACCCATCAGCAGCCTCGGCCGCCAGCAGTTCAGCTCTCCAGCAGCATACAACTGCACCCTGTTTCCTGCTGAAAGTAAGATTTAAGATTTTTATGATTTAACAGTACAGTTCCTACAGTTTCAGTACACAGCATGGAATTGTTTAATTCACCGTTTGTTTTACAACTAAGGGGGGAGAACATACTTCTAGAGAATTTCCCATATCCAGTAGGGTTACTGCCGCAGGAAATGTTAGTCACGGCCCACATGTGGCAACTTTTGCCACGAGCATTACTCACGCTCTAAAATGCCAAGGCTGTATCAATTGTTTGACTTCTAACAGAGTGATGGCATTCTTTCCCCGGAGGAAGACAAATACCTCCATTAGGCAGAGGTCCTAGAGCGTGAGAGAAGCCAGTCTCTCACTAGGGAAGCTGCCTTATAGCTCACAAACCTTTCACAGAGGGCTGAAAGGTAGGTATATGCTTGTAACTATGTAAAGGAAACATAATCTCTGGAGATTTTTGGCTCTGGAAAAATCAATAGTTAAGGATTCAGTTGTCTGTAGAAGAATTTTATCATTTTATCAGCCCAAAATTTTTTATCACCTTTTTTTTTTATTTTATACAGGTTTTTTCTTTCATGTAGGCTTTAATGTTTGTATCACTGAGACAACAGTGGCTTAGTCTCAACACATACACCAGTGGTTGTGGTGGAATTTGTCCCTGAGCCTTCATCTGACTTCTTGGGGACAACAGGATATTCTAAAGCCTTGCAGAAGAACCCATCTATTTGTGAAGGTCAGGGGAAAGGTATTGAAATCCCCTGTTTTTTCATTTGTCTGTATATTGACTAATGTAAATCTCCTGAATACTGAGACAAAATGCTGTCAAAGAGGCCCTAACTAGGTGAGAATGAAGTAAGTCCTGGTTTGATCATTCTCCAAACAAGAGGCCAGATTCTAATTTCCTCTTAAGCCTTTGCTAAATAATAAAGCCTGAAAGACCAAGAGCATTACTTTTATGCTGCGATGGGCTGATGAAAGGCTAGAATCAGGAATAAAAGAGAAAATTTAACCAAGATGGAATTTTCTCTAATGACACCAAATGATGTTTGCCTTTTGATAAGTGTATATGATCTTCATTTGCTTGTTGATCAAACCCTCATGTGCCCAAGTGTGTATTTTGGAAGCAGAGCCAGTACAGGTCACCAGTCACTAAACTTTAACATGCACCCAGGATATGTCTGAGTATATGCATGGCATATCTCACAAATGGCTGATGAATTGGCACTGTGTAAACTCCTGTGAGCAATTTCATAACTTATAGCATCTAAATGGAAGGGGAATTGCTGCACAAGAAGTTTATCAGACAAATTGGTCTACTTTTCCATAGAGAAAGCAAAATTTGAAACAGTCATCCATGAGTTGATATCTGAGAAGCTACACTGACACTGAAGAAAGTAGCACGGAACTTTTGAGGGGATGATTTTTTATTATTATCATTATCAAAAGCATCCACTAACTATTCTATTCCCCGTTCTTCCAATAATGAAGACTGCCCTAACATCACTTATCAGTGATTTTTGTTATAATCCCACTGTTGCAGACAAATAATACAGCATGTTAATGATCATAGTTACCATCCGTGCATGAATTTAAAGCATTTATGTCCACACAGATTTGATAATACCGATGCTGCACATCTGAAAGACTTGGAAAATAAATAAACAAATAAACAAACAAATAAATTAATAAATAGAAAATTATCTATCTTCGTGAATTACTTCTGAAACAGAGATTTGATCCTCCTAGGGGCATTTTAGACTGCCTGCAAGAATACAAGAAATACAAAAGCCTCCTCCAGCTGCATTATAGTTGAAATTGGGCATGGAATTGGAATGACTGGAAATCTTAGAGTCCTCAAAGTAGTTCTTTACCCAGGGGAACTGCAAGACTTTTCTTAGCATACTACGCCACATCTGTTTCCAATTAGACTTCCTTCCTTTTCCTGCTTTGCACAGGGATTAGGACCTACTGCTGCAAGGCACTAGAGCTAGATCAAATGTGAGATGAAGATGTACCACAAATCCCAGAGGTAAGACAGGAAATTTTTCCTTCCGTTTTCCTTCCACTCTCAGGAAACTCAAGATCTGGCCATTTGATTTTAGGGTTGTGTGAGGTTTGATTTGGTATTTATCTCTTTCCTACGGTATGATATTGCAAAATGCATTCATTATGTAATAATTTGCTGATATTTCTAGAGATATCCTTAGAAATATATTGAAGAAACCTCAGAGAAAAGAAGACTTACTGAATGGAAATGTAAATGGAATACTGGTAGAGAAAAAAAGGCACATTTTTAAATGCTTAAACATATAGCTGTATATTTATACTAAATTTCTAGAAGCAAACACTTCACATGTCTTGAAGCAGGACAATTAATATCAGTCAAGAAGTATGTATGGCTTTACATTCCTAAAAAAATCTAAGAAGGAAACAAACCTCTTTCTGCAGAGCTCACAAAAGGAGTTGGTTTAGTTCCTGATGCTTTTTCAAGCTGGAAATGTGTGACTACTGAATTCTGCAGCATCAGATAAAATAAGTATTGATTTATAGACAAAGGAAAAAAGAAACCAATAAAAATGTGTTTTGCAGCAACTCCCGTTATGAAGATATCTGTCCGGGTCATTCAGTTATTTATGCACAAACAGTGTCTGTCCTTCACTTTCTTGCTGCAGTGCATCTCCAGCTGTGTCAAAACTACAAATTAAGATGCTTGGTCTTCAGCCAAGAAACCTGCCTTTCCTCTGAAGCACCCGTATCAGTAGATGTTACACTCTGTTTAATACAAATTCCATAAAGAACTGCCTGCTACCCAAGATACTGATGTGAGGCATAGGCATTTATATACAAACACGTAAAAAGCTGTAATGATAGAAAAGACACAAGATTCTGCAGAGCTATATTTTGCAAATTAAAGAGCTAGTCTGTTGCCAGTGTGTTGTCCCCTGAAACACAGTTCAGGTTTGACTGTGCTGGCATAAGAAGGTAATCTATCTGCAAACTGGTCTGGGGTAACATTGTAAGGAAGAAAGCCAGTGCGGACTTTTGGAAATGTCACGGAGTACAGTGCAAGTTTGGACAGATTGTGTTGGTCACAACTGCTACCTGAGATGCAAAATCATGGAGATACAGTTAGTTCAGTTAGTTGACTCATGCTTCTTCGTCACCTTAAAACTGCTTTAACCTTCGTCTTCTCATATACTAGGTACCACATTTTCCTTGCAACCTTCTGGTTCATCAAATAGGTAATAGCACACAGGTTTTGTGATGTTAATTCTTATACTTGCTTGTTATCTTATTTCTTTCTGAACATTGCTGGGCTAGATAGTAATCTCTTAAGATCAGGACCTCAATAATTTTTCTACTAGAAATATGCAGAGTAGAAGTCTGGGAGGTTAATGATGAGTATGATAGGCAGCATGAAGGATGACTATGTGAAATACATTGGTTATTGAAATAAGTAATGGAAATAGCATGTAGCATCAAGGAAAATGAGAAGAGATTCTGGAGAAATACTCCTGAATGTTAAACTGAGGTTAATTATGTATAGTCTATTTCTTCTCTGTCCCCCAGTAAGCTTTAACAAATTAAACAATCTGGCAAATGTGGTGTCCTACCTATCTCTTCATTGTTATACTTATTTTAAAGGTATGCTATTTGCATTCATTAAAATTATGGAGCACTGTGTATCTCATGGAGAAGCAGCAGCTATATTTTAGTGACATACCAGTCATACAAAGTGCCTTTGAGGTTATTATGGCTTTAGACTTCCTGCTGATTGATCCACTGGTGCCTGTCAGAAGGGCAAAGAATCGACTTGCGCACCATAACGGTGGGAGGACCTTGCTCTGCGGGTTGTTATCGAAGCAATTGGCCTTGGCTTCCTCGATGCTGTGAAAGAGGCTGATCTTTTAGGTCCAGTTTGTCCAGGCCAAACAATCCCATTCAGCCAAAAGCACTAATTAATACAAAGTCTGTGATAAAGCATTCAAAAACCAGGAAAAAAGACAAGTGGGTAATACAAACACAATTAGTATGCAGTGCTCTGAAATTTAAATTCTGTTCAGCCTAGCCCTACTGGAAGAGCAAATAACAGAGGTGCTATCATTGCTACTGATCGGCTTAATACATCCAGGAATTGTGCAGATAGAAATTAGAGTCTGTTTTTCATGTGTATCTAGACCTTTTCATGTCCTCCCTGTTCTTTTGCTTCTCTCAGTTGCTGTTTCTTATCTCTACTGTTTTAGGTCCTTTGCTTCAGGGACTCTCTTTTATGGCATACCCCTCCAGTACAGTGGGCCCCTGACCTAGTTAAGGTTGTAAGAGCTAATGTGGTGCAAATAAGCAATAAGAGACTGTTTTTCATTTGTAGAAAATAATAAAACTATGTTATGCATGAGGCACTTTCCCCCTGTTTCAACATCTTCCAGTACAACTGTTGCTAATAAGCAAAATTAATGCCACTGAACAAAGACACAGACAAGAAAAAAACCCCAACACCAACTAATGGACTAGGGAATAACAGAGAAAGCAGAAGCTTAAAATAATAAAAAGGTTGTTCCCACTGCAGCAAATGACTTATGGCTCCCTAATGCCAGTCTTAAATACAGCAGCATCCGTTTACAGTGAACTCTGAAGATTCAGTGAGACCTCCTCACAGACCTAATCCTCAGGTTGTGTGAGTTTGTGAAGCTCAGTGGTGGTCAATGAAATTATAGCAATTTACCAGAAGGATCTGGCTCTCTCATGACTGTATTATCTCTTAAGGAGGCAGCACCAATTAAAACTTAATACAACTATCATCCATTTAATCTCTCCAAAGACTTATACAGAAGACTTCTACAAATGTATTACAAAGAACATAATAAGACCTTTTCTCCCTCATTCACTTTTTTTTCCTGCTGTTCTGGGGGAAAAATGCTGCATTGCAGTTTGTTCTGAATAGGGGACTCAGCTAGGGGTGACGAATAGGTTAAGTCAAAGAATATCAATTAGAAAACCATTAGTCACTCAGAATATTAGAAGAGATTACTTTAAAAATAAGAGGGATGACCTTGAGGAAAATGTACCTGGGGTCTGTGCCATGAATGTGCAGAACCCATGATCCATGTGGAACGGGCATTCCAGTAGATATAGTGTCTCCTAAGTGAATTTACAAAGTGAAATTACAAACAGGTTTCACTCCCTAAAACTCTTCCAAAGAAGCTGTCATAGTAAAAGAGAAATACCTGCCCCTTGGTAGTGGCTTGCTTAAAGAGTCCCTGGTCTGAAAAAACATGACTGCAGCAGTCCCTGTTGCCTCCTTTCTGAACAGGCTTGGCTTCTCCCTGGTTCAGAGTGGGCTTTGCCAGTTTCCCAGGAAGCTGCTTCCATCTGCAGAAGCAGGAAGCTTGTATAGTTCCCTCTGACAGAAAAATAGGTTATAAAAAACAAAATCAGACAAGGAATGAAAGAAGCCAGCCTCTCATACAGGAGCAGCGCTGGCAATGCCAGAGACAGCCCACAGTGCTCAAACCCCCAGATCCTCCTCCGCGCAATTACAACTCCTTAAAGCTCTGCAGCGTGGAATGAACTGTGAGCTCACGCAGTTCTGCATTAGACACCTATAGGGTTCCTCTCGCTTCTTTTCTTATCTGTGAGAGAGAGGTCGGGAGAAAAAGAGGGTCAGGAGAAACACAATAAAGGAAGAGTGAGGGAGAGGGAAAACCAAGATTTGTTAGACTGGAAAGGAAGAGATCATCCAAGAATGTACAGAGAGGACATACGGGCACCATAAAGCCAGAGAGACAGGAACTTAGTATTAAGGAGTTACTAGAACGTCAAACAATAATATAAAATAAATATTAATTGTATATGCACTGAGCATTTACACTGGTGAGATCTGTCTCCTGGCGAGGTTTATCACACTTCCCTGCCATGGAGCTTTCGCCAGCTCGCTGTTCCCAGTGAGATCTGTTTCCCCCTGGCTTAGACATTTCACTTTCAGGCACCTGAGTTATCATCCCAAGCTCCCTTTATAGACAAGGAAGAAAAATAGATGCCTCCAAAGAGCAATTCATTTGACCTACCTTAGATGTCTTTCTTTGGATGAGATGAATCACTCTCTATAAGAACCTGTTTCTATAAAAGGAGCCAACGGTAGCTAGCTTAGCGTTAGATATCAGAACTTGAATGACCTATCATTGGAAGAAAGTTACTTTGGCTGGTTTTCTAAATTAGAATGAAGCAAATTCCTTCCATTTTCAGAAAAATGTACTCAAAGACGAAGTTAGATCCTTTGCCCTACTAAATCCCTAACTCTTTAGTCTACAAACCAAGTTAAGAAGCCACTGACCGTGACCTACCACATGTCATTTTATAAAAAGGGTTCTCAGGTGACCTTATGTAACCAGACAAGGGAAGATCACGCTGGCATGCGTTATACGAGAACTCAGGATTTGACCTTGAGTCAAGAAGACAAAGATCTCAGGTATACCCTGACCAGCTGAATCCAGACTGTGGTCCCAGTGCTTTACTGCAGTGAAGGAAATTCTGGTCTAACGCACTTTCAAGGACAGATCAGGAGCCTAATAAGACCTGGCACCCACAGCATCTTGTCAGGGTACCAAGCCACCAGACATTGTCACAATTGCAAAAAGTGACAAATTTGCCTCACCCTGGGGTCTTCTAAATTGTTCTGCTGAGCAAAGCTAAACAAGCTTGTTGGAAAATTTGTAGTGATTTACTTTGGCATTTGGGCCAGACGATTAAAATAGTCTTAGGAGAGATACTGGACTGCCCCTCTCCACTGTGTTGTGGAATTATTAGGAGGCTGTTGCAAAGAGCTGTGAGTTGTTTTCTTCTTTAATTTCATGGCTCAGCTTGGAAAACACACCGTATGGCCGGTCCTCCTCCACACTCCATGCTTCCTATAAAGCCACTCAGAGTGTCTGGGGAAAGGAGGTAGACTGTACCATCACAATTATAAGTAGCAGCAGACCAGTGAGAAGAAGAAAAAACACTTTAGTTCCTTACTTGCTTGCATAGTCCCCTAGTCTAGAAGAAAACTACTTCACTGCTTCTTCCCTTTCCTGCATTCTTAAGAGAGAAATCCCATCTTAATAAGTATAACAAAGACAAATTAATGAACCCTTCTCTTCCAGAAGAAAATAAATACATCTCCAGCACAACTGCTTGTGCTAGATACTAAAAACAGACATCTCGCCAGCAAAACTGATTTCTAAGTCCCAATAGTATGCACAGCAGTAAAGACAGAATGCTAGAAGTTTCCTATTATTTTGTCTGCAACCCTTATAAAATGGACAAACTCCCTGCCCTAATAAGCACCAGACAATCTCCAGAAGCTGTGTAGCAGTATCGTTTGGCTGGAACACAGCAATTATCTAACAAAGTGGCTGCCAACACAGGAGAAAAGAAAACCCTCCTGAAAACCTGTTATTTGCTGTGGGAGTCGGGAGCTTCTATCTTAACACACATCTTCTTTCTTTAAAGACTTCCAGCTATTTTTTTTTTCCTCTATGCACATTAGGACTTTCTTTACTACCTTCTGCACATATATTTATATTTACTGGAGATGGATGGGAGCTGCAGCCTTGCAGTGCTGACAATGGCAATTACAGTCTTAGCCACAGAGCACAAGATCTCATTTAGCCCGTAATGCACCCCAGAGCCTGGGACTGAAACTCCATGCCTCCGGGTCTGTAATGACTGCCGAGCTCCAATATCTACAGATTACATGAGCCATGTGGGACTTGGATATGAGTGGTAGCTTTACACGGGTCTGGGAAGAGCAGGGGCAGCAGAAGGAGCGGCCTCAGCACCAGGGAGCTGGAGTCCTGCACCCACCAGCCTGGCCTCCTGGCGTGGGTGTACCGAGGACAGCCTGACTTCAGTGCCCAAATACCAACCAGAAACAGCAAAGCAGGCTCCGATTCCCCAAATCCTGGCTATTTTTTTTTCTCTGTGTTCTAATATTTGGAGCACCTTTTGCCCAGCTATGCTTTCTGTAGGCTCAGACAGAATTGCAGGGATATTTGAGTTTAGAAATTAGTAAATACATCTGACTGCACCATGTATACCACAAGCTCCTTACACAGAGTTTAAGAGTAGTCTGTCTTATTCTATGTTTTTTTGCTTCCCTGACAGGTAATTAATTTTATAAAAATAAAAGTTCCCACATCACCTAAGTAACACTCAATTATTTCACCTGTTTTTGTAAAATACTTTCTGTTCAAATTGCAGAAGATTGTTCCCTTTTAATTAAGCATCAGAAGACTGTAATACTAGGCAAACTTTGGGCTGGAAGCTGTCAGAAATATTGCAGTCTGCCTGCAGAAAACGGGTCTTTCGTAACAACCTTTAATATGGAGCTGCACTGTGCACAGACTACAGATCCCAACATTCAGCTTCACATCTTGCAAGCTGCCTTCTGCCCTGCAGCACTGTGAAGCACTGCAGAGTGGGACTTGTAGTCTATAAAAAGCACAAAATGAAGGTAGTTGTTGTTGGATCAATCTTTTAAGATTAATATTAGCACCATTGGTACCAGAAGTTCAGCCTTCTCCACCCCAAATTTTACGGTAGACAATATTCTCTCAGCTAGAAACTTGTCTAAGTCTTTTCCTGCTCACTGCAGCTGCTCAGCAGTTTCTAATATTTATTTTTCTAATTGGAGACAAGCCTAGTGGAAAGGACGAAGTCTTTATTGCAACACATTATTTGCTGATAAGATTTTTCTTTAATGCAGCAAGATGCTCTCCATGTGGGAAAGATCATGAACAAAGGGAAAGCAGTTTGATTTGAAACTCAGATTCAAAAACATACCAAATTCCAGTGACTTAGTTTTTATTGGAATCTGAATCTACATTCAGTAATTCAGACTAAAATTCATTTCTGTGTTGTGTATGACTCCTTTTCCTCAGATAAGAGCCTAAGCCATAAGCTTCAAAGGGGGATGTTTGAAGACACTCTTTCATAAACCTTGATTTCAGTGAAACTAGCTGGCATTAGTCACGGCAGGAAAAACAGCCAGGGTGCTTAGCTGTCTTGGCTTTATAAAAAGTCAGGAAAAGAACGAGTTCAGCACCAGCCTACTCTGGCAAACAGCAAGCATCTCATTCCTTTTTTTTTTTCTCTTTAAATGAAAACGAACAGTTGTGACTAGTAGCAGGTCCCTATCTAAGACTAGATTACTCTATAAAGATGCTGTATGAGATTAGCGTTGCTTGAACTCGGTTACTTTTATAATAAGGCAGATACAGCTCTGAACTATATGATTTCTAGAGGCTGTTTCCAGCTGGGTCTGTTTTCACATAAGCACATCTTTGTCTCCACCCACCATCATCTGTGCACAAGCCAAGGTGGCCCCAGCAGCAGTGTCCTCTCCTGTCATGGGGAGGGTCTTCAGTCTACCTGTTTTTAGCCCTTTCTGAACAGTTGATGAATAAACTGATTTAGTTACCAGAAGAGCAAAAATTAGGGGCCATAAAATATAATGAGCTGCTCCCCATGTATTGCCAGACCTGGTTCTTGCTACAGTTTTCTCTTTGGAGCTGTTGCAAATACTATTCCCCAGCTACTTACAGAGCCAGCAGTAAGACTGCAAGTTAGGAGCCTGGAGTATTTAAAAGTGATCCTTATGACTGTATCTAAAAGCAAGTAAATTCTCTCCCCACTCAAGGAGTATTGCTGAGTCTTTGCCGGCTCAGTACGCCTCTCCAAACCATGGCACAACGCCAAGTAGCCTTACCTCATCATTTCAAGGAGCTTCCTAATGGATCTCCTTATCTGGCTGCTGTAGAAAATCCCTTTCCTGCTTTCTGACCTGAAAGCCTTTCTCAACTTACAGAATGACCACAGCCTCACTAAGAGGGGATCCTTGCCATCGTCTGCTGACTTTTCTGAAGATGCCTTTCTAAGGCACTGGCCTCAGTCCCTGCAAGGAGTGGTCCCCTCTTAAGGGAAGCAGCCCCTGGTAATACAGCAAAGCAGACATCACCCCGGGTCACCAAGCCCTATCGCTCCCCACTGGGGCTTGCCTGTACAGGGGCCTGGGAGTCCAGGAATGGTCCCCCATGGCAGCAGCTCTCCCTGTCCCTCATTGCCTTCTTTGAGCTCTGCCTCATCCTTGTTTCCCAAGTCAGGAGAAGACCGGCCTGCCATCCTGTCATGGTTTAACCCCAGCCGACACCTAAGCACCTCACAACCGCTTGCTCACTCCACCCCAGTGGGATGGGGGAGAGCATCAGAAGAGTAGAAGTGAGAAAACTCGTGGGTTGAGATAAAGACAGTTTAACAGGTGAAGCAAAAGTGATGCGTGCAAGCAAAGCAAAACAAGGAATTCATTCCCTTCTTCCCCTGGGCAGGCAGGGGTTCAACCATCTCCAGGAAATCAGGGCTCCATCACGTGTAATGGTTATTTGGGAAGACAAACGCCATCACTCCGAACATCCCCCCCTTCTTCCTTCTTCCCCCAGCTTTATGTGCTGAGCATGATGTCGTATGGTCTGGAATAGCCCTTTGGCCAGTTGGGGTCAGCTGTCCTGGCTGTGCCCCCTCCCAGCTTCTTGTGCACCCCCAGGCTCCTCGCTGGCAGAGCAGTGCAAGAAGCAGAAAAGGCCTTGGTGCTGTGAGCACTGCCCCAGCAATAACTACAATACCCCTATGTTATCAACAGTATTTTCAGCATAGATCCAAAACATAGCCCCATACAAGTTACTGTGAAGAAAATTAACTCTATCCCAACCAATACCGGTACACATCCTCAAGGTAGCTGTGAGCCAGGGCCTGGTCACAAGTTCCAAAGCTTTACCTGTGGCTAAAGCCAGGTTCAGAGGGCCAGAGCTACCCAATGACTGATGGTGCCACCACGTGGAGTTTGGCTGTGAGGTGCTCTTCAGGGCTGGTGACCTCCCAACATTCATGGCCTGCCCTGTGGACTCATATTTGAGCTCTGCAGCTCACTCTAGAGGCAAAGGCTCCCAGAAGCATCAACCAGCAGCTTTGCTCCACTGAACACTTCAAGATTAGCCTAGGACTCCATAAACGGAGACTCAGTGGCACCAGAGCTGATCGCTGGCCTTTTGGTAAATCCTTGACAAAATATTCCACTTTCACAAAATGCTCAGAAAAGACCATATCCTTCAACAAATAAAAATCTTCATCATTTCCCGGTTTTATCTTGTTTAATTGGGAAAAGGATGGAAGTAATTTCATGGAGATCTCACAGTACCTATTCCTCTTTTGAGGCATTTTTCACCCATTTAAAAAGCAGGAATGTTTTCAGTTTTCGTAACAGGGATTGAACAGATGGGTGGGCAGACGGTGGGTATAAAATAGTGCTGCAGGAAACAGCCAGGGAAGCAGCTTGCTCCCATCCATCCCTGCTTGTTTGTTAGAGGAAAGATGCTATTTGAGGTGTGGACTATAATGGGGCAGTGCCTCAAAAGCATAAGGCCTATGGTACCTTTGCTCAACAGCACCCACTGACTTTGGTGGGAATGGGGCCACACTCAATGAACAGTGCGATTTAAATGCTGTCTGATATAAAAAGGGCATTTTGTGCAACTGTTCTGCCTTCCATGCCACCTGGCACACTGTAGGAGACTGAGCAGGAAAAAAATGTTTTTTATGTAATGCCTTTATATGGAGAGCAGTACTTATAGGTTCAGGACGCCGAAAGCTGCAGGACAGAAAGAGAGGGGCAGGCCCTCTTTAGAGAGGCAGTGAATTGATACCAAACCCAAGAGTTTATGTCTTGGCTGACCTTCTCCAGCACCAGCGCAGTCTTGCTGTCTGCCAACAGACTTCTCATTCAGTCGTGAGCCTCTGGCAAGCGCTGTCGTCTCAGAGACCAGCTTCGTTCCTCCTTTCCCTTCCAGCTTCTCTGCTGGCAGGCATGTTCTTGGTGGGACCAGGTTCTCCCCTTTCATTTGACTGATCCCACCTGCATCTTTGGTGAAAATCTGTGCTTTATCAGCCGCTTTGCCCTTCCCAATTTCCTCACTGGTGTCCCTGCTTCTTTCTGACTTCTGTTCTTTTGGTTCTTCTCTGTCTTCTTTTTCAACTTTGCCTCCTGTATTACCTACAGACTGCTGAGGGGCTTCCCACTCTCTCTCTAAACCCCCCACCTTTCCTTCCTCACTGTCCTCACTGCTACAACTGGTTTTCTAATCTCTTACTTCTGAATTAAAGTTATGCAGATGCATATATCACAAAGGATAGGGCTAAAATATTACTGTAAAGAACTATGAATATACACATATCATGAAGGACAGGGCTAAGAAATTATCCTAAAGAGCTTCTGTTTTCAAGAGCACAAGTCCTTCAAGTACAATTTATATGGAATACATATGAATAATTGAAGCAGAGGCTGGTTTAGAGTACTCAAATAGGACTATGGCTTTAATAGCAACACCCCTGTACTTCACAGGGGGACCTGGCATGAATCAGGTTTTGTGAAGACGAGTGTCATGAACCAACACCCAACAACCTCCCCTCCCCTAATTAACATATATTGAAAGCCAAGATTTTTACAGTGTCTCCTGATTAATTCTGGAGTGAGCATGTGTATTTTCTTCTATCTCGTCTTAGTCCAGATGCTATTCTGCATTTTTAGCCTTTACTCCACAAAGACTGTAATTTACAGCCAGGCTCTTTATCTCTGCAAAGCTGTGTGTTATAAAGGTTATTAAAATTTTGTGAGTGGTGGTTCCCCAGAGCTAGTAAGCCTGGGCAGTCCCGTTCCACATCAGTGCTATAATGCTTTTGCAATACAAAGAGGTGTAACAGGCAGTTTAAATCCTGGCTGCTATTTACTTACCTCACCTTATTCTTCCTGTAGTTCTACTGATTTGAATGCTTAACTACGTTACATTCTTTCATAATAAATAACCTTACAATGTTTTCTCTTGTCTGCAAAGATTTATTCTTATCCCATCAAGTATATACTTATTAAGAAGTCTTTTCTGCTTCATCTGATTAATAATTCCAGGTTGTAATAGAATAATAAACTTATGTAAACTGGAAATCATGCAAAAACATTTATGACAACATGAAATTAGCTGATGACTTCTATCCGGCTGTCTATATCATTAAAATATTTTCCATAGTTACCATTACTTGTTTCTGCTGTAGACAGAGAGACTGAAAAAATATCAGCTATAATACATGCTTACTATTCAACTCATTTGGAAACCCCTTCAAAATATTTTGGGGTATAATGACTTCTCAAGGTTATGGAACTTCACACAGAGCTTAGACATTCCCTTACTTTACAATTCAGTGATATTATCTAACCCAGTAATTTTTCCTCTAAAAGTGGCCACTGGCTAATTTTAGATACTGCATCAGATGAATTATAAAAACACAACAACCAAAGGAAGAGATTCTTCATAACATCAGGTAGGTCCTTTGTTTATATGCAAAACCATGCAGATTTGTTATATCTTTTCAAATATTTCCTTTAAAAATGTGGCTAGCAGCTAGAGTTCAGAAATCAAAACTCACAGTGGCTATTTCTGATAACGGACGAGCTGTGGGTTTTTTTCCTACCACAAGCCAGAAGAAACTTCCTGTATATAAAATGTAGAATGATGGCTGTTCCTGAAGGGTGATAAGTTAGAACAAGAAGTAGAGATGAGATATAGTTTAAAATAAGACAAAGTTTCCAAGGACCAAAGCTGGCCACTGAGGAATGACAGAGCTTTGTGATGAATAGACAATAGAAATGAGAAAACCAGGACTGGGACAGGGAGGTAGAGAAGAATGGTTGTGCTCTGGTCAACAAAGAGAAAAATAGAAGGATTTAATGTATTAGATCCTTAGGTGATTGACAGGATAACTGCAGCTGATGTAGAGTGCCTGTTGGCCAAACGGGAAGGAAAGCTACTGTGAAGAAATGGGAAAGTAAGGCACATCTGCACAATTCTGACCTATAGGAAAACTAAGCACATGCATAAAGAGAGCTCCAACTATCCAAACAAGTCAGACAGTCTTGTTCAAAAGATCCTGTTTTGAACTTAGCTGTGACTGAGAGTTTACTGTTTTGGGGTATGTTTGTTTGTCTTGCTTTTTTAAGTTCCAGGTCAAGTTCAACAGACTTTCCAAAAACCAATCAGGATTTAAGAAAGAAGAGCCGATTTGACAGTGGTTAAAACAAAGATTTCAGATAATAGTCTGGATTAATTTCTGGTTCAAGGATGTAATGTTTAAAACAAGCTTGCAGATCTGAATGTGGTTTGGTGTGATGCCTTCTCCCCTAAACGGAATTGAGAGAACATCCTGTAAGGGACAAGGAGACAGCAGATGGTGTGCTATCTCCCTGAGGCAGAGACACAAGGTGCCACTCTCTAAGTACAGCTATTGGCAGGTCTGCAGTGAGGTACTGCAGCATC
Organism: Gorsachius magnificus; assembly: GCA_034008185.1. NCBI lineage: Eukaryota > Metazoa > Chordata > Aves > Pelecaniformes > Ardeidae > Gorsachius > Gorsachius magnificus. Next base: position 174,698,473 of record CM067081.1, read on the forward strand.
AGAATGAGTTTTCAGAACTGATACAAAAAAAGAAGAAGAAGAAAAAAAAAGGTCAGGCTTGCTTGAGTCTTGGCAGCAGGAAAGCAAGCAGCAAAGAAGTCAAAGCAAGCTAATTGTGTCCTCCTCCAATAAATTACAATTCTAGGGCTATGGCCCTTGCAGACTGTAATACCAAGTGAGTTCATTTAAGGCTGGCTGGGTACCTCTACATGGTAGTGTATTCTGTACTGTACTTTGAGATCCAATGGGCTTGTGAAATCAGTCATGAGGATACACTGAAGACGGTGGCCCAGTGATGCTTCACTATAGCATCTTCGTGTTTTATAGACTGTTTTAGAGAACTTAAGAAGTGGGCTGAAGGAAGAGCACTGAATTTGTCATCCTGGAATTCACTTGTCATTCACTATCATCTGAAAAGAGACACTAAGGGGTTTTTTTGTCTGTTTGGTTTTTGCTCAGTTAATTGTTATAAGACTGATGGTCTCTCTTCTGCTAGTGGATTTGGTTAGCCTTCCACAAGGTAAAGGGATTATATGATTTAGCTGGAATCAATGTCAATGTAATGAAAACTTACCTCTGAGGGGACAGTCCAGCTAAACAAATCTGAAGGTATTTAACAAAAAAAAAGGAAAAGGTGAAAAGAGGAACTGGGTGCCAAAATAAGGTTTGCAAACAGAATTAATCAAGACATCAAAGCACATGAGGAACAAAAAAAAAAAATCTCTAATTGCCTATAGAGCAATATCAGGGACCTGAACAAAAGGAAACAGAATTGCTCATTAAAGGCCATACATTTCAGCTAGCAGATATTACTGGGATGTCGTGGGAACATTTGCATGGCCAGCATTGCTAGAACTATTGGGTAGATCCAATTTCAGACAAATTAAGTGGACTGAAGGGCAAAAGTTTGACAGGGTCAAAAATTACTGGTCTCATATCTGGGAAACACAGTGTCTTGGATTCTTAGCTATCAACTGTTCCAAGACTTGGAGCTGTAACTGGTGTTCACTTCTAATCATAAAAAAACAGAGTAGGGAACAGGATACACACCATCTTACACATCTACTGATAACTTAGAGTCATGAGGGAATAAAGCATTTTCATGAGAGTTTTTTTCTGCATGACAGTGCCAATACTAACCTATCTATGTATGTTCATGTCTTAAGTCAGATGTGTTCATCCAACACAAAGGAATGTTGTATTAGGCCTCATCTTGACAGATAATTAGGGTTTGGATCACAGAGTCAGAAACTTGCAATAACACATGATGTGTTGGCATCACAGAAAGGGCCTCGCCGTGATCTATGTGGTCATGTGGATATGATCACACAGTACAGATGTAATCATGACTTTTTACATTGGCTTTGTACAAACAGAATGAGAAATAAAAATATTATTGATAATGAATAGTGTTCTTGAAACTGAAAACAAAGTAGAGGAAATGAATCATTTGGAAAAAGTAATTTGACAGAACTCTGTGGACATGACTGGAAAGTTAGAATCAACACCAGAAACTGTAATCCCTCTACTTAGAGGAAAACAACAATGGCAGAAAAAAAAATTGGTTAAGAGACAAAGTGGAAAAATATGCAAATAAAATAATATATATAAAAACATTATTTATGTGTCTTTTTAGTGTATAAAGATGTATATATCTATATATAAGTTAGAAATATTTGTCTTCTGGTATGTATATTATAGATGTATTCACAAGATAAGACCTTTCTGATATTTTGACTGGTAAGAATCAGAAGCAAGGAATGGAGGAACACTGAGAAGGAAGGCAAAAGGAGAAGCAGTCTATTGCAGGAAAGTCTGAGTTAATTCTCAGTTAATAAAGCAGAGTATGAACAAAGAAAATTCTAAGAATTAACAGAAATTATGGAATTGTCAACAATCGTAGATACAAGGCAGAACATAGAAGTACATTTATCTGCAGTAGGAAAAGATGACAAATAGTATAATTATGTCATATGATGATAAAATACTTTCTCTCCCAGAGCAGTTTAGGATTTTGTTAAACAGCAGGGATTCAATAGGAACAATTTACAAAACAGAGAATTCTTGTATGCAAGAATTTTTCAAAAGAGTTGTATGAACACCGATCACAGCAATTTTTAATAAGCTTAGAGTACTTGAGAAGTTTTTATAACTTTAAAAAGAATAAATGGGGCAAACTGAGTAACGCCAGACCCTTCCACAGGACAGATAAACAGTGACATGAATGGTACTAGACATATTTAAAAACGTATGAACAAAGTTTGCACACACAAGGTAATAATGACCAGGGTAAATTGTATGGATTTAGAAGGTGGCACTGATGCCACTGCCTGGAATAGATTGTCTAGTTCCAAAGCTCAGACTTCAAGGTGGAGGCTTATAAACCAGAAGTGCGTCAGAGAAGAGCCATGAGATAGTTTAAAGAAGGAAAAAAAAAAACCCAGTTCTTGAAAAAGATCGTGGGAATTTATTCAATGAACAAGATGAGAGATGGCATAGTCACTGTTTATGAGCACGTGCTGAAACGTGAAAGCTCTTCTGCAGAGTGGGCAGAATGCCTAAATAGATCTAGTAACTGATGATTGCTCTTTAAAGTTATGAGCACAAGTGTCAAGCACAAGTAAATATCCACCACAGTTTTGTTGTTATCACCTACTTGTGAAACTTTTAACAAACCAGAGTCAGCATGCAGTCAGTTGTTTGCACCGAGTCTTCATGCCTATACTGAACAAACTGGTAGAATAAAGTCTCACATACTTAGCATGAACACAAGACTTTTGGCTGATCTTGCTATCCAGAAGGACAACAGGGAGTCCAAAGTTAGCTTCTGTGTCTAATTAAGGTGAACTGCTGTAATGTTACATGCACAAAGTCATAGCAAATCTGATTTTCTGTGATGACAGCTAAACAAAGTTGAAGACTGTGGCTAAAACCACCTGCTGTGTCAAGGAATGTGCATTTCTGCTGCCAAAGTCTACCCAGTCAAGCACTACACAAAGGCACCCACCAGGGGAAAACAGGTGGTGTGTATCCTGGCTGCTTTTGTGTTATCAATGTTGGACTAAATTTTATTTTTTCCCCCCTTTAAATCAACTATGTCACAAGAGCAAAAGTCTCATGTCACAGCAACAGGAGATTTGATCATCTTTAGCTATCTATCCTGCTGGTGAGCTGTGGGCGGGGGGATGAAGAGGTCTCCCGCAGAGCACATGGTCCAGGAGCAGCAGGTGGAGACACATGTGGGCTTTGCCTTCCTTAATGTGCCAGGCAGCATCCCAGGGCTGTATAAGAGCTCTGCTTTGCTATGCTTTCCAAGTAACAGTAAAACATACAGTTTTCATGTATAGCTTTGCCCTTGCTTGCCATGGATAAGCCGGTCATTTTCAGTCAGAACCAACAAAATGACATAGAGACTAGTACTCTGCTGAACATCTATTGCTGGTGTTCATGTTGTGGGGACTGTGACCATCGTGTTTCAGCAGTTGTGTGTGGGCCTATTGGAATTGGCAACCTCCTTTTTTTTCAGACACACTGTTGTTTCTTTATCCTAACACTTGGACACTCGTGGCTGAGTTCCTTTGCCCAGCTGTGTTTGTGTAATGCATGCTGCCTATCAAGCACACCAGGTTGCTAACTCATGATTACATTCACTGGTTATCCTCCTTCTTCCCCACTTGTAGTACAGAAACAGGAAATTAAGTGTGTTAATTTTTTGTTCTCTGTTATTGTTCATGGCCTATGATATGCCTATACCCTTTTACTGATCTTTTCTTCCCCAGTAATTCCCTGGCTATCTGACCTCCACTTATATGCTGTTAATAATTTTTTTCTTCTACTACCCTTTTTGAACTGGGGTCATCATCATACCAGCTGAATGCAAAGTATTTATTCATATAATACCCCAAATGTTATTTAAAATTGCATTCTTCAGATCTCCCAACAATACATGTGCCTTTTGAATCACCACTGTGAAGTAAGCAGAGGTTTTTCACAGATGGTCAAGTGTTTACAATTAATTGAGAACCTAGCAAGTGTATGAATAATTCCATGTGCTTATTAAAAGCTGAATTACTTACATTTGCTAATGCATTTTTCATTTGCCATTATGTACTCTTTCTTTTTTCTTTTTTTTTTTAAACCCTCTGAAGATCTTACCACCTCCATAGTCCCGAGGAGACCACCTCCAGACATCACAATCCAAGTAATGTTGTTACCTGCAATTGTTGACTTAGAATCACAGAATCATTTAGGTTGGAAAATATCTTTAAGATCATTGAATCCAACCATTAACCTGACACTGTCAAGTCCTACTAAACCATGCCCCCCAAGCACCACATCTACAAGTTTCTTAAATAGCTCCAGGGATGGGGACTCAACCACTTCCCTGGGCAGCCTGTTCCAGTGTTTTTCCCTAATGTCCAATCTAAACCTGCCCTGGTGCAATTTGAGACCATTTCCTCTTGTCCACTTGTTACTTGGGAGAAGAGACCAACACCCACCTCGTTACATCCTCTTTTCAGGGAGTTGTAGAGAGTGATAATGTCTCCCCTCAGCCTCCTCTTCTCCAGGCTAAACAACCCCAGTTACCTCAGCTGCTCCCCATAAGACACGTGCTCCAGACCCCTCACCAGCTTTGTTGTCCTTCTTTGGACACTCCCCAGCACCTCAATGTCCTTCTTGTAGTGAGGAGCCCAAAACTGAACAGAGATTCGAGGTGTGGCCTCACCATTGCTGAGTACAGGGGACAATCACTTCCCTACTCCTGCTGGCCACACGAAGTTCAACCTATTTCCAGGTAATTAATAATCATAAATAAACAGTGATAGTCCTAGATGCTGCCCCTCTTAGAGGCAGAGTACGTGAGTCTATAAAGCTGTCAGGCTTTCATCTATTGCACTCACTAAATTTAACTGTAAACTCTTAATGTTGAATATTTCTATGAGAGGTTCACTCATCCATCTCACACACCTTTAAATAATCAAGAAGTATCAATAGCTCTGACCTTGGAGAGCAATTAGTACCTCTTGTAATAAAGCTGAAAATTTGGTAAAGAAGAAGAGAGTGCCTGAGCTGCAGATGGTGGATTATAACAAAGGGCAAATGCTTTTGTACAAAAGATGGGAAGATTATTTGGGAGTTCTTCTTACTGGACTGTAGTGTGGAGATATTGAAAAGCAGCATACACAGGAGCTGTTGCTGCTCCCACTTGTCTGTACAGAGGAATTTTGGTTGGCTGCAGCTAGCAGCAGTGTTTCGTTTTACTAAATCAAAGGCATTTTTTATAAGGCCAGACTTGGTTCCTTGATTTCTTTTTGAATCCTTCATTCCTAGAATCACAGAATAATTAAGGTTGGAATTGACTTCTGAAGGTTACATCGTCCAAACCCTTGCTCAAAGCAGGTCTAACTTAGCAGCTGGAGCAGGTTGCTCATGGTCATATCCTTTCAAGTTTGGAACATCTCCAAGGATGGAAATCCCATGGTATCTCTTGGCAAGCTCTTCCAGTGTTTTACCACCCCCATTTTGATCTCTACTTGGCTTCCTCGTCCTACAGTTTACCACTTTAGGTGGAAAGAGGACACATGAAAACATCATTTTGTTCCCTTGCTCAGTTTTTACTTCTAAAGACAGAAAAGGACGTAAAATGTCCTGACAATTGAGAACAGCTCTGTAATAGCAAGTACTTCAGATTTCTCTAAACTATTCTCTCAGAAACCTTCCTCTGCTACTAATAACCTCTGTTTCTCAGCTGCAGTGAGAGAACTAGACCCAGACAGGTTCCAGCTGTGCCACATGGAAACAACAAAGCAGAGACCACTCACATCTCCACAAAATTAACCATTTGAAATCAGAAGGGTGTGGATGGGAAAGGCAATAAAGAAACATTCCCTAGTTTTTAGATAAGGACTGCCACTCTCACAGACTACCTCTGCTACTGTAGGCTCTCCTGTTCCTTCTGCCCTACAGATAATTGCTATCACAGTCCTGGCTATGGCCTTCTTAAATTATAGTTCCTCAGCTGTCACATAGAAATCATGGTGTCAAGTCTAGCCCTTGACATGCCTGCTCTAGACAAGGATAAAATATATAATTTTGGAAAACATATAGACGTTAGGTCCTCAAAAGTCACCTACCTTGACCTTCCAAGGAGGAAGATCTCTTTTAGGAATACTGTGAAGGGAGGAAGAGTTCCTCCTCTGAAGGAACACACTTTTTCTTCCTTATTCAACTGCTTGCATCCCAAGCATGAATAAACAACTTAGACACTCTTCCACTGTTCAAGTTTCTCCACATTGAAGCAGATGTAGTTTATCTGCAGTTCCTCCCCCCCCGCCCCGCCCTTTTAATTTTATTTTTTTAAGATCACAGGTGTACCTAAAATCTACATGTCTCCTGCCGTGGCCTACACAAAACCTGTCCCTTTCCAACTTCTGTAAGCATTAGGCGGAAGGGGGCTGTACAGCCAACCTTGGGATGTGCTAGCCTTCTTGGATGGGTAAGAGGAAACAATGACAACAACTTATGTTAAATATCTAACGCTGGCTGATGCACACCAGCAGCCCCAAGGGTTGCTCAGTGTCTGGGTATGGCTCTTGGCTCGGAGCAAGCTGCAGCCTACTCAAGACAGCAGAAATGGATGGAGGGACTGGCTATGGATCTGAGATATGGTACCATCTTTGTGTAGGAAAGGAAACTTCTTTCCCTAGGTAGGATTCCTTCCAGGGCCAAAGAACTGAGTAGCAAAAAAGCATGACATTATTTTCTGTTTAGTTTTTTCTTTGTTTCTTTGGGGTTTGGGTTTTTGAGTTTGGGTTTTTTTGAGTAGCCATTACATTAGGATCAGAGGCCCTTTTTTTTTTTTTCTAACCAAGAAAAATGAGCTGATGGTCTAGATTCATGTGCAACCATATGTGAACAAGATATATAGCTCATCTTTTGTCACAGGTAATTATATCATTGCCACTGATACCATCTCATACTTGGATGTGATCAAAGCACCGATGACAAGTGGCAGGCTAAAGTGGAACACAAATTACAATCGGCAAAGAGAGTGGAGGGTAAGAGCAGGGAGACAGTTATTCTTGCTTTTGTCACCTGTCAGCCGGACTAAGGCCCTGTGATATATCCGAGCATGAAGTCTGCTATAGCTAACTTTATAGCACTGTAGCTAACTTTGTCAGCAAGCCAGGATCCTGCATATGTAGCAAACCTCTCTCTGAGCTCCATACAGGCTTTCCATAGCACTTAGAAGAAAGCTAAACACATTGATACAAACAAAGTGCTTGAGAAGCTGTGTCCCAGCCATATTTAAAAAAAAGCCACTCTGTACACCTGAGAGGAAGACAGTCCTCAACATCTCTGTGCATTTGGTGCACAGGACCTCTGGGAGCAGGGTGGGTCCTGCCCATGCAAGCGCCGGTGGGAGCCTCACACTGCAATGGAGCTCCTCACCTACTGCTGCCTGAGACCCACCTCTGACCTCTTCAGTCTCACAGCAGCACATGCATTTAAAGAAAGACAAATGAAAATCTTTTCAGAAAACAAAACGTTCTTCTGCCCCTGCTCCTCCCTGTGGGGGAAGGATTACAGGACAAACAGGGCATAACAGATGTTCATCATTATACATAAGTGCTTGGGTGCTCTCAATATAGCGTCAGAAAAACATATAGGTTAAAACATAAAATAGCCTTCTCTATTCCCTGCCTGCTTCTGCCATGTTACTGCCCCTCTGCTCTTTCCTCCCTCACCTCCCCTGCATCTCCCATGGCAAAGTTAAATCCTGCTCGCCACCCAGCACAAACATTGTCAGCCTGCTCTCACCTTTCTTCTTCAGCCCTTTGCTCCATCCACAGAGGGGGCATTTGTAGGGAAGTTGGTAGCAGTGACATGCAGTGGTGCTACCCTGCCACAGCATTGCTTAAAGTGCTTTTGTTCAGTTGACTCGAAAGGAAACACTTGTTACCTATGAAATGTTCAGGTAAGGTCTAGCTAACTCTAATATTTCTTTAGCTCTACCACTTCAACCATCACTCACATTGCGTGAAACACTTACAGGTCTGTATTTCTAAGCATAACACTCCACATGGCTGCAGGGAGGATTTTTCAGGGGGAAGGAGGAGTTGTTTCCCACCCAACTATTGCTTTGCACCTCATGCCCCCCAAAGTAAATGGAAATTATTGCAGCCATCTCAGAAATGCTGCTGCTGCCATCTCCTGAGAAAAGCTAGGCTGAGCATGTTTAATGGAGTTACAGAAGCTGCTGCTGCTGCCAGGGCATCTACCTAACCGTGTTCTAATAAAATGGAGTCTTGGCTGGACTAGACTAGTCCGTAAACAAGTTATATGTAAGATTACTTAACAGTAAAAAACCTAAAAATACAGGATCCAAAAATATATGTCTAGCAGTTGCCTGGAAATCTCATTTGCAGCCATAACATTAGATCACAGTATATGAGGTGATTAATCTTCTCTGATTCCCAAAGGCACACAGGAGATCCCTGCTTTACCGAGCCATGGAGGCCTCCAAGCCCAGCTAACTGGGAGGGCTGAAATTTGGAGTTCAGAGACATAAATTCTGTTGGGGGTCTAAGCTGAAATGCTTACCCTTGCCACATTCAACCTTAACCACAGAGATATTGAGGAAAACGGTCACAAACTACCATAAATTTAAAGACTATCATCAATAACTATGAAGTCTACTCAAGTTGTCTTAAGTCACTATTGAAAATACAATTCAGGCGTCTTAATCACTTAGGTAACATCAATAGCCCTGAGAAATCTACTTTTCTAACATCCTCAAGTCCAATGATGTTTATTCTCTCTCCCTTTCTCCATATGTGAACATATGATGGGACATGTTTTCACAGACAACAAAATGTTTTGTATTTTCTAGGAGCAATTATGTGAGTCTAAAAGGCTTTCCCGGCATCTTCTTTTTCTGTTATTGAAAGCAGTATCTTACGTGAGAACAGTTCAAAAGTTATTCTGAAGCTATGTACTATATACACACCCCTCCCAAATAAAGGATGACAGATAATAGGAACGTCAGTCAGTTCTAGGGCTTTCTTCATTAGCAGCATCTCGAGACACAGGTCTATGCATGAAGCTGTAGTGCTATATTGTCATCTGCACCCCGCTGCTGTTAATGAGATTTCTTTCCCATTCATTCCTTAACAATAACACTCATCCTGACCTTTGTAAAGTACTTTGAGATGATGCTTCAAAAGCACTAAGCAAGTACTAAATAATATTATCTGATTATTGTAACTCCAGCGACAGCTATGGAAAAATGTTTTCTGTGTCTGTCCAGACTACTTAACAAATATCACTATAGAAACACAACTATTTCTAATTTTCTTCCAAATTACCAATGAGACTTTGGTTCACTTTCAAGACGAGATGTTTCTGCTCATACTTTCTGAAACTGAATCGAAATGTCACCATTTTTTACAGTGAAAATTCACCTTTCTTGGTCACATAAGCGGCAGTGCAGATCCCCTTCTTTTCCTCTGGCAAGCAATAAAGAAAGAGAATAAAACTCTTTTGAAAAGACTCAGTCTGAGAGCTGAAGAAGAGTTTTGGAGCCTCTGCTCCCACTTTCCTATATCCTACCTGACTGTGTGTCTCCCATCTTATATCCCACAGAGTCTTCCTCTAGGCTTACAAAATACGAGCTATTTAGTTTTGTCAGAGTACTAAAAAAATGTCGAAAGGTTGTTTTTTAACTCAATAGTTCTCGATCAGCAGAGAAGAGGGTGTACGGCTATGGACAGGAGCACTGAGGAGCCGTGACCTTGCAAAACCATTCAGCTTTTTCACTGCAAAGATATTGCTGTGGGTAAGGTATGGCACTTCATCCCAGAGCCTGCTGCCCTCTCCTGCTGCTGCAGTGGGTCTTGCCATGGTGCTGGCAGAACTGCCAGCGCTCAGGCAGCGACTGGGAGGGGATGTCGCTGGCTGGATGTGCTGTGGCTGCGCGCCGCTTAGCTGTGACAGCCTATGCTTGGCCTTCGGAGCCAGCAAGGGACGCCACGCTGCCCTCGCACCCTCTGAGCAGCAAGCAGCCTTCTGGGGAGTGGGGAGATGGAAGAGTGAAACGTGCCGGGGAGAGAAGGGGAGCCAAGCCGAGCATCAACGGGAACGGCAGTGAGAAGAGGAACACATACCAGAAAGGCAGAAGAGGAAGAAGGGATGTGCTAAATGACAGAAAGGCAGAGAGGGGAGAGGGCAAAATGCAGAGGGAGACAAAAGACCTGTGATGGTGTCAGGAGCTATTTTCTTATCTAAAAAGGATCCAAGGAAAAAAAAAAAAAAGGCTAAACCCCCAAGTGCCTGGAGTTCTCTAAGCACGTACCATCCCTGCTTTGGGAGTGGCAGTTCCCAGAGCAAGCTGCAATGTCTGCCTCAGCAAAGCAAACCTGACCCTGCTCTGCAGCTAACATTGCCACTGCGGACTAAATGAACTGTTAAGGGACACCAAAAAGCTGGTTTCATATAGAAATAACCTTTACAGGAAATTCCTCTGTGTGCATGCCTCTGTGTGTTTGGAATAATTTCAGTAAAAGCTTGTCTAAAAAATTCCACTAGAAAGGAATCCTCCATGCTTTCATTCCAGAAAGTGTAAGTAGTTTTGCTCATATTGTCTGGAACAGATCAGAGCAACCATCTGCTTTTTCCCCTGACATCTTCCTCAATTCCTATCAGTTTTTAGACCATCTTCAGCTTTAGGAGGTGTTCCTCCATGGGAGTTGAGGGTAGCATCGGTATTTCCCCAGCATCAGCAGGGTGCCAGGAAACCCTACCCACTCCGGCTTCAGCGGGAGCCTTCAGGGCTGCCAGGGGAGCTAGCAGCTGAAGCCCTGCACCAAGCCCTTTTGGCTCTGCAGCAAGAAGCTTCACGCTGTGGATCCTGAACGAAACTTCATCAGAGCTGCGGCCCTTCGTAATCCCACTTCTGAAGCAGCTGCCTGGTCAGCTGGCAGGAAACAGGGCCAAAAATATCCTCTGCTTGTGGTACATCCAAAGTTTATTTACTCTGATATTCTTTGGTGCATCATTTTGGCTTCAAAGGACAGCCTTGTTAGTTGGAAACTTCCTGACCAGCTGTGGCTTGATATTCAGCAGGTCTGCTAACAAAACTGAGGGGAGAGAAAATCAGCAGCAACGGGATTTTTTTGGGGAATGTGAATAGGCAAATGAACCAGAACCCCCTTTTTCTCTTTATCCTGCTCCCACAGAGGAAGGACAAGAACGGTAGTCAGCATTCTTGAGCAAGTGTGGAGGTTTCTGTGGATATAGGTATAATTTCTGCTCACCATAGTATGTCCTTGATCATTAAGCAGAGAGCTTCAATATAACATGGCCTTCAAAGCATGGATATTTTTTCTAAGGTTCATATTGAGTTTCAGCCCTGTATTTTATATTTCGATTACTGCCTGCTACAGAAACCCCACAAGTATCTTGACACCTGGTAAGATAATGTTACGATTAACTATAAAACTTACCCATGATTCTGATATATAGCAAGGGATGGTAGCACCTAAATGATACTGATATTTTCCCAGTATGAAAGGTTTCTTCCAACATGCCCTCTAGCCCATGCTACAGCTGATCTATCTTCCTCTAGGTGGAGTAACCTCTCTATTCTCCTGCAGCTACAAACAGGCACTTAGGTTTTATTGCTAGCAGCTGCTCCGCTCCTGAAAAGGAGGTCTCCCTCCATTCTGATTAGTGACATAGTCTTGAAGGTTTTATTCAACCTCAGAGAACATTACAACAGGCAATGTGGCATCCTACGAAATGTTGTGTCTAAGCATGCAATTGAATTATAATTCTTGAGTGTAATATTCTGCACGGTTGCTGCAAACAATGTTCAGCTGAATCTTGTGGCAGTTAGCTGACCATCTTATCCTCTAAAGACAGTGGTTTATGGAAGAATGAATTGCAGGCACTGAAGTCTAAATGAGGAAAGCACTTCACATGCTTAACACTATATTCAGGACAGAAATTAAAGAACATCAATTGCTTGGAACACGTAGTAAGACTAAATGAGTTCTTGAACGTCAGAGACCCTTAAGCTGGAGATGAAACTTAATGTGTGTGGATGTAGTTTGTTATATAGGCTGGTAGTCTGAAATAAGGTATTAACCAACTCAAACAAGAAGTATAATTTTACACTTGGAAATATAATTTGTTTTTTACAAGAAAACTATTTATAATGCATTTGAGACACTTTGGCACTACAAAAGCAGTAATGCGAAGACATTAAGTAATAATGAGACTAATCCCAGCAATTACTAATAAGACAATAACGTTTTCTTACATAGCTTTTAGATTTTTTTTATTTCCACTAGATGAAAAATACATTTTCCCTGTAATGTTAGTTCAGTTAAGATGTAAGATTTTGTCTCCAGCGTGGCTTTCCCCAGTTGCAATCAAGAGTCAGTACCACTAGTCCAACACAGTGCCATTAGCTTGACCTGGATAAGGAGGGACAGGGTACGCTAAAGATCATGACAGTTATGTGAAGAGTGCAGTAATGATGGAGCTAAATTATTCATTCTACCACCCAATTATTTCTCGTAGCTCAGGGATTGCTGTAGCTCTCTGTTGTAGGTAGCCTACATGAGTAGAACAGCTAACCTGCATTAACAGTCGCACTGAAGAGTCTTTTTTCAGTCTATGTATGTCTTTTCATTGCACTTGTAGAGTGCAGAACATGGGATTAGCTGGACGTATTTTAGGTGCATTGAATTATCAGTGCTAAAATAGAGTTCACTAGTCCAAATGTCTTAGTTCACTAAGTCCTTGGGGTTTGGTCATACAGCTTGTATATTATTTGCCTGTTTCTTTGTTCTTTTAGAGCCATCAATTTATAGCATGATAAAGTCATTAGTGCTCATTTTGTGTTACCATGTAAATGCTTTATTTTGTTACACAGCAGTTACCAGGTGCCTTTTCTTTCAGCTTTGGCATTTAATTGTCGAGATGCATTTTAGTTTCCTAAATTATGTAATCTGATTTAATAAAAACTGCTTACAAAACAAGTAAATACACTGACAAAGGCAAAACATTATTTCATTTATGAAATTTGTTACTAAAAACAAGACTTTACTGCGCTCAGTGTGCTCACTCATTGCTATTTATCAACATTTGTTTAAGGTTGCAATTGAACAAAGAACAGTAAATGCAATTTAGGCTAGAAAGGCAAGGTCACATGGCCTGGGTCTTAGTTAATTTATCTTTCATGACAGATTCTATTTTCTGCTGCTGGTATTATTACCTGGCAATACATCTCTCCCATGATAGTGCATCTGTAGCTCTTGCTTTGCCAAACTTAGCGGTAGCATTTAATTTGTGTGACTTTATTCAGTTATCAAGAAAAAGTAGCGCGTGCTGAGAAACACAGTAGCTATTTAATGATAGCATAAAAAACGAGTTCTTTTAAGCAAAAGCAGCGTCTCAAGTACTTTACTAAAACCGCTTTTCTTTCCGAGGCTGCCCTATCCTGTTCCCATTCCTGTTCCTGCCCTGGGAACCTCTGGGCATTCACCAGGCAGGTCTCCAGATGAAGGCTAACAGGTAGATATGCTGAGACAGTAGACACAGAACAAGTTTGACAATTAAATTTCATATCTTTTCCCTTAAGCAATGGCAGCTGGATAATATGCAAGACTGCAAGTCGTCTAGTCTAGTCCCCTTCCTGCGTAGATCAGCCCTACATATGTAATTTTTAACAGAAACTAATCTAATCCATCCTTAGAGACCTACGGTCATGGAGGAGCCGTGTAACTCATCATATATTCACTATAATATTATACACACATGGTTTTGTATGACATTCTGACATTCATACCTGCTTTAAGTGGAATACACATATGCCCATGATGTAAGTGACCCAACAATATAGCTGTAAACCAAAAATCTTCATGGAGGATCCTGGCAGCATTCAACAGGGGTTTGTTCTTGGCAAAACATTACTTACTACCTTTACCTACAAACTGAAAGATGAAGAAAGATGATGGCTTGCAGTTTTCGGAAGTCAGGGAAGCTGGTGGAGTGGTAAATTGGACAGATGCCAATTGTAGAGAATGATATGAATCGTTTGGTAGGGTGGGCTGATCTGAATATCCTGTTTTAATACAGCTGAATTTGCAATCACACACCTAAGGAACAAAACGGATAGTTTATACAGACAGGATTGGACAAAGTATTGCAAAATGATGCAACATGAAAAGAAGTCAGGGTCTTGGTAGATAATTAACTGAACATGAGCCTGCAGTAGAATGATGCAATTAGAGAGTGAATGTCAGCCCTGAAGCCTAAGCAGGGAAAATATGAAGTGGGAGTAGGAAGGTGATACTAATTCTGTTTATAGCAAAGGTAAAATCATCACAGGAATACCGCGTGCAGTTCTCATACCCACACTTCAGAAAGGACTTTGACAAATCAAAAAGTAGTCAGAAAGTCCTGCAAAAAAATACGTTGGGGTCTCAAAGGCATGCTTTACCATGAAAAGCTAAGAATAAGCAAGCTGCTTGTTTTATCCAAAAGAAAAGCAAGGAAGACTACTACTTAAATGTAAAAGATGTTTTTGATTGTGTTTGGCTTTTTAGTATAGGAGGAAAAGGCATTACAAAAGGCAATTTGGGGTATTTTTCTCTTGAAAAGAAAGAGCTACGTAAGATTTAACCGCAAATAAAGCCCTTAAAACCCAAACCCACCCAGTGGATAATTAGCTGCATTGACAATGGCGTGCTGGATCTTCTACTCCATACTGTTAGGTCCAAAGGTGTTTCCAGGGATATGACAATTCAGGAGAAATTTCAGACCTGCTGCTGAGATTTACAGCTGAGGTGCTACAGCTTGCAGGATTGTCAAGCATTGGAAGGGGCTGCCCAGGGAAGTGGTCGTGTCCCCATCCCTGGAGGTATTTAAAAGACGAGTAGACGAGGTGCTTAGGGCCATGGTTTAGTGGTGGGATGGCAGGGTTAGGTTAACGGTTGGACTTGATGATCTTAAAGGTCTTTTCCAACCTAAACAATTCCATGATTCTATGATCGTAATGATCTCTTCCAGACTCAAAATTTGTGATTAGCTGACTAACATAATTCTACTTTCTTTCTTTGAATTCTCTTAAATCATACTGATGCATACCTGCTGAAGAAGTAGCCTTAAGTCCTTCAAGTTTGAAAATAAGGCATAAAACTGCACCAGTTTTGTACGGGCTTACCACCACTGAAATCAATAGCCTTGTATTTGAAGATAATCTTGAGAATGGGGAGACTGTAATGTTATTTCTGAACGGCACAACCTGTTCCCACCATGGAAAAAGCCATTCCAAAATCATACTGAATCACTGGAACTGGAAACAGTACTTAATTTTGTTTCTACAGAGGTTAGTTCTGTAGGATACAGAAAATTGCATCCTTTGGTTTGTCATTTTGTTTATCTGTTTTTTGTATTTGAAATAATACCTAACCATTAAGCGGTCCTGACTGCAAAAACACCAGACTGTGTTTTCAATAAATAATTCCACTTTAATGGCAAAGTAATAATTTAGACAGATACAGTGTGCACACCTGCAAAAAAATATACGCAAGCTGGTTTACAAGCTAGAGGAACAATAAACCAATAGAAAATACATCATCCAGTTAAGTCCGATGACACCAAATACTTATTATTAGGGCTTTACAAAGACTACAAAACTTTTCAGATGATTTATTTCACTGTTTCTGCCTATTTACATGATATGTTACATCAAAAATGTACAAAATATAAAATGTGTACAGACAAATGTTTCACAAACAATTTCTGAGTTGTAAACTAGGTGGACTCACTGAGATGTATTGCAGGAAGTTGGTATATGCGATATCGTGTGTTTGTGTGTTAGATATGGCAGGAAAAGTTTTGCAGGTTTGCTCAGAGCACAGGTACAGAAAAGAGTGGCTTTCCTTTAGTTCTTGGAGTCAGTCAAGGTGTATGCGCTGACGTTTTGCGACAGAAAAGGATCCAGATTTGGGGGGCATGATGTTGGTCTGACTGAATCCTACATGCATAAAATTGGTTAGAGTTTTATTAGGGCAATAGCACCGTGTAGGAACCTCTAGATTCAGCGATGCAGCTCAGTGCCATTTGGAAACTGCATGGATTTATCTTTGTTTTACAGCGAGCGACCACAGGGTGGCCACAAGGAGTTAATAGCACCAAATACACATCCTGAAGGTAACATCCGTGGAGGTGTACAGTACATGTCTACACAATGCCAAAGCCCTTAGATACCTTCTTGTTTCTATGCACCTATTTTAACCGGACACCTCTTGTGGTAAAAGAGTGTTTCCGATTATTCTGAGCAGTTTGAATGCAATCTGATTGTAGCCTGCCGCGATGTATGCACGTAAAACATTTTCAGATTTTTTTCCCCCCAAAATGTATTGGCTTAGTATAGATAGTGAAACATGCTCACTGTAGCATCGATAGCTCCTGCATAGTCATAACAACTGTAAGTACAGGACAAACACACCAGGTAATAACAGCTTTTAAGGTTTGCATTCTGTATTTGTTTGCAACATACAGGAAATCTCAGCAAGTGAAACATCTCTTAACACCAACAGAATAAAATACATTTTGTTTGTTTGTTTTTGATTTGATTTGTGCAAGGTTTTTTTTTTCTTTCTTTTTTTTTTTTTTTTTAATATTTACATTACCCACCCAGTAGACTGTGCAAAACCAACCCACTTTTACAGTATAAACTCTTCCTCTTCCACAGTGGACATCACTGCTTCAGTGTTCTTTTATGCTGAATTCTTCATGTACAACAATAGCAATCAAAACAACATGCTAAAACTAGAAAAAGGAAAAAAAAAACCATATATTTGTGCTCATGCTGCATCAAGTGCATCCAGCTCTGCTGGATAAGAATTCAAAACATCTATCCTCCAAAAACTCCATTCCATGGGACCAAATGGATTTGAGCCGATTTTCTCAGCATTTAGGTGGCAGTGGAAGTGGGTTTGGGTTTCTTGTGTATTTCTGAGGGTAGGCAGAGCAATCTATTCACAAGATAAAAATATTATATAGCAACTGTTCTTTCTCCTATCCATTTCTTTAAAAAATTATGATATACAGATATGAGGCTACTGTGTTAACTGACGTTTTCTCATTAGTAAATGAAGAAAAAAACAGTGTAAATTACCAATGGTTTAGGAATTAAACCAACTGTAAAACTGTTCTAGAAATCTGTTTTAAGGCAGTGAGACAGCACCATAAGAAATGTTCCTTCTTTCACTGAAAAGGCTCAAACAAATGAAGCCCTAAAAAGCCTTTAATCAGTGTTGATTAATAATTGGTATAAAACTGTTGTTAAGGAGTGGGCAGGTGGTTAAAAAAGACCTTTGTGGTAAAAACAACTTTATAAAATCTGTGACTCGTGTACTAAAAACTTGGTGGAGCGCATCACCGTGACCATGGCAGTTAGAATTAAATTGGCACTTATCCAGCATATCACAGTCATGTTTTCTGGTGATTGCACAATACTGTTTGTGCTTTCTGAGTTACTGTCATCATCTTTGACTCGTTTTGGAATGGGCAGTAGCGTACAACGCAAACACCACTGCAGTCCTGTGACCAGCACCATGTGGCACAACAGAGGTTAGAAGAGAATTAGAAGACCGCATAGTTCATGCAGCGCCTCAGAGTAAACGAAAGGAAAAAAACAAAAGAAGTTGCACTGTAAACTTGTACAGAGAGACAGAGAGAGGGAGAGAGACGGAGAGAGAGAGAAAGAGGAAAAGGGAAAAAAAAATATTCCAGTTTGGCTAACACGTGTGCAATCTGCTTAGATGCCCTTGGTCTAGGGCCCTTTCCAGTTGACAAATGGAGTCTCACTTGGCTCCATAGGTATTGAAATGCCTTGAAATTAAACTAATTCAAGCTTTCCACTTCAATTTTTCTTCCTGACTTTGCAGAGTTAGGTCTCCTGCCTACCTACAACACACCATTCTCACTCAGGGACCTTGGCTTGCTGCTTTAATACTGGCAGTGGTCTAGTGGAAACAGATTTTACCATAATCCTCCACCAAGGTTTGTCCCTTTCAGAGAGTTGATTCAAGGGATGAATCCAAAATGTCGTCATGGTGGCTGGTGCTATCACTGTCACAGCTTTGTGCGCTCGAATAGTTGGCTGCCTCTTGAAGCCTCATTAGCATATTCATCTGAAAGAAGAAAGCAATGTTTACATAATCTCGTCTCATTTAATGCTGCAGTGACCGTGTTAAAATTTAATTAAGCTCCCTTGATGTATGAGGTGTGCTGGTATCTAGCTGAGGAGACCATACAAAAGGATTTCAGAAAGGGCAGGGTGTCAGTGGCTCCTCCTGGCACCCTTTTAATTGCCTTCTGGTCTTTAAATAGAAGTTTAAAGGTCCAAAGAGCCAGAGGGATACAATGGAGCTGCCTGATAACTCTCTTTAATTCAGGAGTGAGACCGGCTGCAGCTGCAACACCGGCAGGGGAAGGAAGCCATATCACAGCTGGACATCTGGGCCCATATTTGGAGACAGTCAAGCTTCCAGATAATTTTTGGATGGCGTAGACACACTACATTGGAAAAGCAACTGAAAACATAATCACACTAACATACCCCCTCTGCAAGAGAGAGATGGGGAGGGAGCGAGAGAGGGGTGGACTGAGGCCAGCTGCTTCATAAAAGAGTCCCATCTGCTGTCAAGGGGCTGACCTCAGCAGGGGAGCAGCAACAGATCCTCCTACCCAGGAGAGAGGAGCCCCCACATAATTTGGGGATCATTAGAACCTGAAGCCCATCTGAAAAATCATCAAAAAGCATCATTAAGCCCCAGAAAATTACTTGGATGCTTGATGCCTAACTCTGTGTAATGATCAGGATTTTATTTATAAAACATCCACTTCTGCCAGCATGCTCAGGGCTGCAAGTGATGTTGACATTGCTTTAGTGTTTTTCAAGGAATAAATACACTGTCATTACAAAAAACAGGCAATGAAAAACCAAAGAGAAAGAGGTATTCTGGTGTGCTTGTGTGTTAAGCTGCATTTTCCAGTTTGCTCAGGAATCCTTACACCTCTATGCTTTCCACCTGCACAGCTTGTGAAGTCTTCTCTAGGCATTCAACAGTGTTTAACACTCTTTAATGCTATCAGGTAGTTTTTGCTGAAGGTTTAATAGGTAGCCATGTTTCAGAACACAGGATACATGCAGGGGTTGTGTGTGTGGTACAGCTGCATGTGAAATGTCCTGTTTCCCCAAGCACAGCATCTGTCTCCTCACGAGCACCACTGGAGTCAGGGGCAAGCTCTCCCTTCACAAGTTTCAACCTCTAATAATTTGTCCAATGCAGATACTGATCACAGTGTGCAGGGGGCAAGGATGATGGGACCCTGAACTGGAGCTGCCCAAATATTTTCACCTTAGCAGAGGTGATGCATAGTGCTGGTAGCCCAAATCACAGGGTCAAACAATCACCCCAAACCTTATGGACTGGGAGACAGAGGACCAAATGAGGTGATTTTCTATACTACTTCAGAACGCAAGGTCTACTTTTGGATACCAAAGGTTTGTGAGGCTGTGGAGTCATTTTCTTAGCACTGATAAGAATTAAATGTTTTTTTCCTCTGAGAAATTCCTTTCTTCAAGGGCTGCCTGTATTCCAGAAGTACAGTTCTCTAGAATGGTATTTTGAATCGAGATAAAGGCAGTCTGTAGAGAAAGCACTATACAAGAATAGCAGTTCAATATATGCAATTTAATAGTCCATTACCAGAGGAGGCAATGGTAAACCCAAACGCCTGGGATCATAGTTAAATAAAACAATCCATGGCATTGAGGGAAATCAACCTCTTATCTTTTAATGCCACCACGCTTGCTTTCCTTTTACATCAAGATTGTTATACAGTCATCCATTATTTTGAAACGTTCTGAGGAATGGGAGGATGCCTTTCTAATTTGCATTTCCCCTGAATTCTCTGTGATAGACAAGTTAGATAATGTGAGTTTCTCAGTCCTTCATTTGTAGAATGTAGATGAAGGACTGCTCAACCTGGAATGGTGTTTTTAGAATAAATTGATTAATAGGTTGCTGAAGAGCGGTACCCAAACATTAGAATGATGAAGACCAGATACATTTTTGGGCAGCTGGGAAATGCAAACAATTTAGGGACATATTAACATGATGGTGATACCTACCCTCCTGCTAGATTTTCCTTTTATTTTCAATCTTTTTAGTAAATTATAGTAGGATTCATTTTAAAAGCCCATTTTGGAACAGGTACTCAGTAGTTTTTTACTGTACAGTGTAGAATTTAACATGTGACAGTAAAGTGCACACTGAAAAACCTTTTCCCCAAAGTTTAAATCTTACCAGGGGATCCCCTTCTGTATCAGTCTGTGGAACGTGCTTTGAGGTTGTTCCTTCCTTTGCTGATGCATAACCTTCATAACCCACATCTTCTGGTCTTAACTGAAGCAACGATGGCCACTCATGCTGTAGAGATGCAGAGCTCCATGGATAGGTATCAGCTACCCACTTAGAGGGATCCTCCCAGGGTGCCCTCTTGCCGTACATCTATATTATGGATATAACACAGGTAAGTATCCTACAGAGTTTTCAGTACCAGTTTTAACAGCAGACAAAAGTAATCAAAAACATCTAAACCATTTTAGTAAGTGGTTTGCTTTCAGGTGTGCTCAGCACTTGGATATAAGATATACAAAAGACCTCATCTCCATTAATGCTCCTTCAATACGC
This sequence comes from Gorsachius magnificus, assembly GCA_034008185.1. Taxonomy (NCBI): domain Eukaryota; kingdom Metazoa; phylum Chordata; class Aves; order Pelecaniformes; family Ardeidae; genus Gorsachius; species Gorsachius magnificus. The sequence continues at coordinate 174,719,253 of CM067081.1, forward strand.
AGAGTGGCTGCAAGTTGAAAAGCACTCCACAAGTAGTGATACTTGTAGGCAATGGTGGGAGCCACAAGTTTTTGATACAACCTGAAATGAGACCTTTAGGTAATTTGCTTAAGGCGTATCAGTGAAATTAACTCAGACCTATCTAAAACATTCAAGTTAATTGGATTTTGTTTGAAGTGAATTAGGAAGTGCCAGTACAGATTGTTCTCTTCTCCTAGCAAAATGGGATGCAGAAGCAGACGTCTGTCCACACCGTAAGTTTGAGATCTTTCACAAGGTTAGGAGAAGAAATTCACAAAGGATAGGTTTTCCCTTCTATGAAGCACAGAAATGCTTACAAATCTGGAAGGAGGACAGAGGAAGAAGAATGAGAATATTGTAAATTTAGGAGGTCTGGTAGCTTCTGCACTAAATTGCACCCTTCCCCACATTGCTGTTCACAAGGAACATGTTAACTGGGAGCCCCCTGGTCACTGCTTTACAGATTTCCTTCAGCTGTGACAACAACACATTGGGACAGGGAGCCAGTCACCAGGACTTTCTGTGATTTTTCCTAGCTAAACAGCCTCACACAATCCAAGGAGCAGCACAATATTGGCAGGGCAAACACTCATGGAGCATTCAGATGGGCTGCACTCCCAAAGGGAGTAAAACAGTGAAGGATTTTAGTGCTAAAGCCAGAGAGATGAGTTGTGCTTATCACTGCAACACCTGCTCCCAGACACTTGCTGAATCCAGAGCTCCAGGTTAGGCAGCCAAGTTCCCTATATTGTGCACAGAGATACTCAGACTCCTTCTGCCTTACGCCGAAGCTAGGCTGCTATAACAGGGATCTGCCTAAATAAGCCAAGAGGGGCTGTTTCTCAGGGAGGTAGCAGGCTAACTCCAGGCTGCAGGCAGCACTTCCCCTCATCTGAGATTAAATCTTTCCTGGAAACTGGAGCACGGCTTGTAAATTCTGTGTCTGACAAGTGAGTTTGCAAGGTACCAGGCTAGAAAGGCATTTTCTACCCGTCCCTGGTTCCAGGAACATCTAATTATATCATAGAAAAGATTTCTGTTGACTATTAATAATGTTATTCTATGGAAGCCATCCAAAGCAGCTAAAAATTGGAACGGTTCATGAAACAACATATTTTCTTCTATATGCTGCCATCTTCTGCTCCAGAATTGAAGTTTTCATTTAAGTAGGTACCCTGTATACTTGCGAAAATACGAGCATGAAGATTATCACTGCATTTTTATAGCTGGTCTAAAAAAGCGCTGTTAATCTCACTGTGGCTGCTCTATCAGATGTTTGGCAGCTTTTTGCACAAGGCATAAACACTCTGTAATTCCCAGAGAGATAAGCAGTTTTAGGCAAGCGTGAGATATTCAACAGGCAAGATTCTAAACGTCCATCGCATCAGTATGTCACTGTGTCAATACAAGGTGATAAAGAAACTGCAGCTGCTTCCACGGTTCTTTGACTAGTCCATAACATTCCCCTCTGCACTGTGCAGTAATTTCTCTCAGTGTCATGGGGGGCAAAAAACTGCCTTTCCACAAAGCGCCTGTTCAGAGAACATAGAATTGCAGTGCATAAAAGAAAAAGGAAAAAGCCAAATAATGATTGAAAAAAGAAAAAAAAAAAAAAGAAGAAAGGATTAATTTCAAGATTTAGGTTTGATCCAAAGATGTGGAATGGTCTGAAATCTTAATCTAGGTGGGACAGCTTACAGTGCTATTTATAGTAAATGTATATGTAGCTCTCTTTCTATTAAAGTAGAAGAAATTTTAAAAGTTTGTTAACAATCAATGGAATTGCTGCTAACACCTAGCTCTGGAGAGGACAGGATATAGGGAACCATGAAGCATTCTGATCTGATGGCACTGTTACCCAAGATGAGAATTACAGTCAGGAGGAAACCTTAGCCCACACAGAGAAAGAAAAAAGAAGAAACAAGACTATGGGAAATACAAGCAGAGTTGCAAGATATAAGGGCAAAAAGAGTCAGACCTTCATGTTCAGCAGGGCCAAAGAGCAAATTATCTCAATCTGGATAGATAAAGCCAGTAAACATTTCTTTTTTTTCTGAATGATGGAAATGCCCTTGTTCACAAGCTTTCCTCCACAAGCCTGTGTGCCTGCAGGTGTATGTAGGTGGGAGAGGATTACACGGGACCAAAGCTATTTTCTTGCACCAGCATAAGGGCTATTAACTCTTCCATGCAGGGGTAGGCTGAGACTACCTTGACCAGGGAGGCAATCTGAGCTGTATTTAGCATTGCTGTGAACTCTTTAAACAGTGGAAAAAGAAGGACTTTCCTCCAGTCACAGAAGAGAAACTCTCTTTATAAAATACAAGACATGCTCGTGCTGGAGCAAAGTTAAATTATACATCAGAGTAAGAGCAGGTCAAAAGGAATTTAAGGCTGATTTCTATAATCCCTCCACAGATTTTCTTCTTGCAAACGCAACAGCATTCATACTTGGATGCATTGGTTAAAAGTAGCTTGGAGGAAGCCTATGAAACTAATTTAAAAAAAAATTGCTGAGAAAAAAATTACATACCTGAAGTCCTTCTCTCACAGCTTCCAGAAGATACGGCACCAGGGAATAGTTCCAGAGGTCTGTGAACCACACTCTGGAGCCATCAACATCCATAGGGCAAGGCAGGAAGAGGCGGGGACCTGAGGAATCAAGTTGCGTATTAAAAAAAAGTAGAACTAGGCAACACACTAAACATAATCTTCACAGAATTAAAAAAGTAGTATTGGAGCAAACTCAAGTGAAGAGAATACTCATACAGGACTACAGTAAGGGAGCCATCAGTCTCCTGTTATTAAAAATAACTAGTGTCACTTTATCCACTTCTAGGGCCTGATGAACAAGTTTTACAGACAAAGCTATGTAAAAGGATGACTTCTTTGCTAACATAGCTATTCCACTAAAAGACATGTATATGTCCCACCTGCTAGTTCGCTGGACTGACTGTCCAAATGCTTTTATTGCTGTAATTATATTGCAGTGTGAAAGCAGGGTAAAAATTAAGCTTCAGAAAGTTGTTATTGAGGTAATTTTTTGTAAATTTAACTTTATAAAATTATGATAATTTACTTAAAAGTCTTTAGCAATCGAGGCAGAAATACCAGGAAATACATTCTCTCTTATTAAACTTCCCATTTTCATTACAGTCTTGCTGGCAACCAGATAAATTGCCCACATTGATGTTGTTCTTCCCATTCAGAGCTGACAACGTTTAAAAACATAATACATCCTTCACAAATCTCTAAAATGCTCAGTCCGCATCCTTATTTCAAACCACTCCACCAATGGACTTACCAATGGTTACATCTGAAGAGCTGTGTGTTTCTAGGAAGCTGTTGAGATGATGCCACGTTTTGGGGATCCAGTCAATGATTTTGATGAGCTCATTATTGCGTATGTTCCTTTCTATTTCAGTCTCAATCAGTTTCCTTCTCAGATATCTACCCAAGAAACCTTTAACAGGCTCTGTGTGATTAGCACACAGCACCCACCTGGGTAGAAAGGATAAATGTCAAGCAGCAATGAATAGCAAATACATCATTTCCTCTTAAACATACAGATGAAGGTGATGTCATAAGCTTCTGAGTCTCATTAATCAGCAAGTATATAACTGCTCCAATAAACCATGTTATTGCCCGCTGCTACAATACAATCATTACAGGTTTCAGCAGGAATTCAAGATGCTGCTGAAGACAAATGGAACGCAAGAACGCAATTGTCTTCAGCAACTTGCCAGAGGTGCCAGAAAGTATCTTATTTCTTTTACCATTCCCCAACACCGTTCAGATACCCATCAATACAGGACAGACACAGAAGCTAAAATGCTTTGCTGTGATGTGACACTAGATCAATGTTTGTTGAAGAACTGGGCTGAGAAGCATTGAGCTGTGCAAACATGGCCACAGTAAATACAGAGTGAATGTACCTGAAATTGTGATGCAGCTCCAGATTTGGTGAAGAAGAAACACCCTGGTTCATGGTTCCAATAATATAGGGACTGAAAAGAGAAAAGTAGGTTTTTTGAGGGAGAATCCATTCAGATATTCAGAGAATATTCTTTCTTCTTAATTGCACCAGGCCAATTTTAAAAGAGTCTCTGGATATATTGTAGTCTTAGATTTAAAATATTTCTGAGGTGCTCTTTTTTAATGTTTATTCTTGTATGATTTCCCTCTTTGCACGTTTGTAGTTTACTAGTACTCATCTGTAATAAAGAAATAAATGAGGCAATGCTGTCCTCATGTACCGCATAATTTTGCAGTAGGCTTAGAGTTTTAATTTCGGAAGCCAGTGAACCTCATGAGTAAGACATAGCATGCAGTGACTTTATGAAGGGAAGACCCTGTGATGGCACTTTTACAGCAGAAATAGCCAATGTTATAGGCTAGTAAAAGTTCCAGAAAACATTATTTTTATTCTTTCTTGGCAATAAAGGACAGTCAGCAAACTTCATACTTCTGCACCGTCTGCCAGATACACAGCTGCTTCTGCATGGCATGGTCTGTGGGTTCACACATATCTCAAATTCCACTATTATAAACTGCATTTCTTTTTCCACTCCCATAAGCTGCCCTCGTGGTACTAATGAACTCATGTGATCTGACAGGGCAAAAGGGATAAGACTTTAATTCGATCAAGCGTTTTAGTACATTCTTAAATTCTGCGGTACATTTACATCTCACTGACATGCATGGGAGTCATACAAATAAAGTGAAGCAGACACCTAAGTAGTTGGCTGAAGAGGGTCAAAATTATTCAAGCACATAAGGGCTTTGCCGACAGCCTATGGGAGTCTGAGTTTCCACTGGGACATTTTAATTTGCAAAATAGCAAACAGCTCTACTGTTTTTACTTCCAAAAGGTATGTGAAAGGGGAGAGAAAGAGTTATTACCCACCATTTATTATATTTACAGTTGAGGAAACCATTGAAGATGTCACTTAGTGAACTGATGTGGTGGAGGTTATCAAGAATTATGACCACAGGGAGGTCAGCACCATTGTTGTCAGCACTGCATTGCTCAGCTAGGTTTGCTAGGTATTGTCGCAAATCCTTCAGCAGAATTAACAAAAAAACCCAGAAAAGATGAACTCAATTAGACCATAGATGTAATTTCAGTGGAAAAGATTTTCAGAAAGATAAAGAGGCTGTGACCGAGTTTCCCCACAGTGGGTCATTCAGCTGGATCAGCACATGCAGAAAGACCTGCTTCTTAAATGGAGCAACACTGAAGCCACATGCTAGGAAAAACAAAGGCACTAAACAAAGCAAATGACTGAAGCATATACATCCCTTAGAAACCTGCTGATAAAACATCTTATCTCCAGTGGAAAACAGGTTGCCATAAAATATGTCATTTCCAATGGGCTGAGATACTCACATTGACTGTTGGGCCTCCATTTTTATAAATGCCACATTTATATACCAAAAAAACCCCACCAAATTATCACACAGTTTAGCCATATTGAACTGCTCCCTCAGATATTTCCTTTCATCACCCTCACTGAAAATCTATTTGACCTTTTGGGGATACTGTATCACACCTCATAATAAAGTTTGTTGTGTGAATCCTTTTTTTTCTGTCAGCTGTTTGGCTGCCATTTAGTTCTGGAGTAAAAGAGAGCTTTCTATAATCAAAAGATTTCATATTTTCCTCAACATTTTGTCGCCCTTAAGAGTCTGAGCTAGTCAAGTTTTACAGCTGTATCCCTACAGGTATCTAATTTTGTCAGTGCTGGGAATGCTCAGTATTATGGACAACGTTTCTATTACTGTTTTCTTCCTGGATCAGGGACAGCAGAGTCTTTTTTTCTGTAATGGGAACATGCAAGCTTTTTTATTTCAAGAAAGGTTTTTGTTTGGCTTTCTATGATTAGGTGTCTCTAGGGGAACATCATGGGTTTCTTCCATGGAATAGCACCATCTGTATTATTCAAACACACTTGGCATTTGACAATGCTGTTTTTTTCTTTTTGCTACAAACTCAAAAGTTCTGCATGAATCTTAATATAAACAAAGTAAAAGCCCCCCCCAACAACAACAACAACAACAAACCCCCCAAACAAAAACACATACAACAAGCAATTTACCAGAAATCCAAAAGCTTGCTTTTTTGTGGGACAATTTTCACTATAAATGTGTATGGTATAACAATAAAACGTAAATACATGCCTGCCAAAGTAAATGGCATCACAAATCCACTGTATAAAGACAGTGAAAAGCGGTGTGTTTCCTGGAATGGTCCTCTCACCCCTTTGGGATCTGCATGTTCTTCCTTCATATATTATATTAACATTCATTACATTCTGTGCAAATCAGAAAGCTCTGGGCAAAACCTTTAATTTTCTTTTCCCTGGGTACCAAGTTAGGAGTATACCCAATTTAGGAGAGCAAGTGAATAGTATTATCTGTGGCTAGCACAGTAGTCATGCTAGAAGCTTGATAATCTGAGCTATGTAAATCACTGCGAACGTGACATGATGCATGAGGCAATTTTAGGACGGTCAGCTTCCTGACCGATGTGCGCCAGAAACCATGGCAGCAGTTGTATTTATCCAGTGCTGATTAAGAAGCTGAACACAAGACAGTAATTCAAAATCCCTATTCTGAAACCTTTGCTAACAATAAGCTTCTATTATCACAATAAAAAAAAAGCAAGTCAGACTGCTATTACTATATATCCAACCTTTCTGATGAAGGAATTACAGACATTCTAAGAATTGAATTTACATAGGAAGTTGACTCTGCATCTATCCTTAAGGTGGGTTTCTTCAAGTGGAGGCAAACGTCAGGCTTCCTTTACAGTGCTTCAGTGGTTTGTTTAGAGCAGAAAGACCTGGTCTCTGTTCCTCATTGGGTCTGGACACTGAATTCTTGTAGGAAAAAATGCTAACTGAGCAACAAAACAGTATGCCAATTAATAGGATCTGATCTGCATCATCACTACGAATTGGGCAATAGGTTGGCTTTTCAACTGTAACTTACCTTGCTTGACTTGTGATCTACGTTAAAAGTTGCAATAGCATCCTCAGTTTTTTTTCTCCCAGATTTAGTTATAATATATTCAGCCAGCCTGTTAGCTAAATAGGTCTTTCCTGTGCCACTGGGTCCCGACAGAATAATTCTGCGATGCTCCGTCAGCAAATTAAAGTACCGCTGAGTAATTGGCTTGGGAATTAATGTGTCAAACACAAAACTGTCCAAACTGTTTTCTTCCACTCCTGAGAACAAAAGAAAAGAAAAATGGCTTGTCATCATTCTTGCTAAGGTAGGTATAGGTTTGGCCCAACACCTGATGGCATCAGTGCTATGCTCAAAGCAAGGTAAGATACTTCTGCCTAAGTCAAATTCCTATCTAGGGCTTCATTACTGTGGAAATGCTTATAACCTTCCAGAGGGCCAAAAAATTAAACAGTAGGATGAGATGGGTGGGAGAGATGAAATCAAAGTAAATGTGAAGAGAAGGCTCAGTGAGGCAAAGATGGATGTTTCAGACACTACAGGAAACCATGAAAAAAAAGGTCAAAGTGACAGCCACAAGGGTTACTGGTTGTCACATCAATGTATGTAAAGTTCTTCTGAAGGCCCCTCCACCCCTCCAATAGCAAATCCCTTCAGCTTTTGAAACGCATTGCATTTTTCTTGCAGAACTGGGTAAGGCATAATTATTTCTCATAATCTCTGTTTTGGGGTTGGTTTTTTTGCCACTATTCAGAAATTTCTACTTTGCTGTGATTTGGCAGTCAGGCAGAGAATGACAGAGATGTTCGTAGATTTGTCTCAAAATGCCTGACTGCGTTAGGTATTGTACAATGTTTATGTGGTAAATGAGTCCTTGAACTGGAGACAAGGTACAGAAAGGTCAGGTGTCAAAAAAAAAAAAAAAAAAAAGAAGGGATATGGGACTGAAGTGAAGAACTCCACAGTATCTGCAAAAATATTCTTGGGGTTTTACCTTTCAGGTTCACAGTGATGATGTTATTTTCTCCAACCAGATATCCACAAGGCAGCAGTTCAGGCACTTCCAGGCTATGGGCTCTAATTACATCTCCTATACAATAGCTAGCAATGCAGTCAGAGCTTAAACCCAGGCTAGTAGTTGGGTCCACTCGGAAAATATATTCCTGAAATTATATGAAAACATAATACATAAAAATGGTTATTGAATAAATGAAGTTTGGAAAATATATTGGTACAGGTGAAGTCACTTCACAAGGAGATTCTTACAGTCACATTCAATAGAAAACTTCCCATAATCATGAAAAAGAGAACAGCAACATTAAGAATAAAGTCTAATAGTGGTGTTAGCTGTTTGTCAAACAACAAAACAAAAACTTGGCAAGACAACCCAAAGAATACAGAAATTTTCATAAGTGAAAAAGAAAACTAAATTAATACTTGAGCTAAGTTTTCAGTGTCTTACCTTAAAGAGACGTCTGATTACACCATCTAAAACATCCCATTTTGTTTTTCCGCTGACTCCAATTGATCCTATCAGATATGCATGTGATTTTTGATCCTGCAAAGAGAGATTTTTGGAACCTGGCCTAAAAGCGGCAGTAATAAATTTTCTATAAAGATTCCTAATTTTCCCAATGAAGAAAAATTATATTATTTAGAATGTGATGTCACACCTTTGTTAATAATCTCTGTGCCAGAAAGAGGTATAGACAATATCACTTTCATACCTCTTTATAAGGAAAGACAGTATCTTATTCTACTCTTGGATCGTATCTGTGTATTTATAAAGAGCTGAATATAAATCAAAGTCACATTGTATTTATAATTTTTTGTAATACAGAACATGGAAACACAACAATGCAATTCAAAATTGATTACCTCAGCAGCATATTCCTAGTTGCACCCTAAGGGGTCCAAGGCATAGATCTAATTTATAACGACTTTTAAATGGAGACAACAAGTCCCAGAACATCCTACTTCTAATTAAACTGAGAATTGGTAGTGTCTGAGCCACCACAAAGGCAGAAGGAGGCCATATGACATTAGTCTATGGAGAGTGCCTAACCATATTGAGTATGGATGACAGAGAAGAGACCTGCTATCTTTAGGATATTTCCCTTCAGTTCCTGGCTGAAAATACTGAAACAAGTTGAGCTACTGTATGCAAGATTTGCCTGAGTTATAATTCTGCATCTAGACCTTTGGGTAGTGAACTTACCTTGGCTCGACTATAGCCTTTGTTTATAGTGACTAAAATTTTCACACTGTGACCTTCTTTGTGGAGTGCTCCATCAGTGACATCATCCAACAAAATATCTACAATAAAAGAAGGGAAGGAAAGTGATCAACCTGACAAATCACATCAGTTATCTTCACAACATCAGTTCAGTATTTGTTCAAAGGATTTTTTGGTTAAAAAGAAAGGTTGCCATCACAACAATCATTTTAATCTGTACTTATTCCTAATTCACGTTTTCTGTTGGAGATGAAAAAGAAGTTACAATTTGTCAATTTTTGAAGCAATATTAGGAGCTTTAATCTATTAAATATTTAATCTATTAATCTAATGTAGAAATGAATAGGGAATTCATAAATAAAGAAATTCTTGCATTACAGTCTTGCTTTTGCTTTGCTTCTTGGAACTTGTTAAAAATTATCATATGTCCACAAAGTAATGTTGTTTAAAACTTAAATTAAATTTATATCTTTGAGCACTCATTGTGCCCTTTAGAATGTTGTACAGAAAAAAAAACAAGAAATCCTTGCACTGATATGTTTGCTGCTAAGTAAAATAACATTTAATTTCTCTTTCCAGCTGATGTCTTTACATTCTGTACAGATAGCATGGATAGACTCTTTTTTTACCCCCACAACACAGGCTTACAAATAATATCCATTGGAAGACCACTTTGCAGCCCTGCAGAGTATGGGACCCTGCATGCAGCCATTATTCTAAGAAAAGGTTTCATTTTTCTTGGAGGTAAAGAGTGGTTCCGATCTGCTCTGTGCCTCTGTCCTGACCTCTTCTCTAACTCCAAAAATGAGAAAGCAGGAGGATGTGTTTCTCACTGAAAGCCAAGCCAGCAGCTTTATTGTGAGGGATAAAACTGCTGTATTATTCTAGAAGTTCTCTCAGAGATTTTACTATTAGACATCTAAACTAACTATCAAATTAGGACAGATTATGGATTTGCATTTTCTTCACTGTAATCCACTACTCTAAGTCCTGCTCGTTCTTATTGTGGTGATTGAAGAAAAGTATCGACTTCATGTCATAACCTGCACAAGGTCAGATTTCACCCAAATTAAATGAGGTGCCAGTAAGATTCAGTCACTTGCTCAAAGCAAAACCAGAGAAGACTTATGAATGTGACTTCAATGAATGTATTAAAAAATAAGTCCTCATGTAAAATGTTTAACTTATACCCAGATCTAGAAAGCAGATTCTGCTGTTGTTTGTTTGTTTGTTTGATTTTTTAATTGATCGAATGAAAAAGGATTTTTGTTGTGAGCTTAAACAAATCCATGCTTATTTTGTTCCAGGCAGACAGATTTTCTGTGCCACCCACACTGAATGTTTCACTTCACTTGTCTTGTGTTTTGGCATATTTGACAAACTTTAAGAGTTTCCACAGTGTCATAGTTTGTCTGAGGGCAATTTACAAAATAACTGATCCCGCTGTGAAATTTTTCAATCTCTAAATGACCCTCGTGTAACCTTTTAAATACATTCTTCTGTAAGTCTTTAAGAATGAGGAACCACTCTGTGGCTAGAAAAAAAATTCCGCTTTCTAAGAGCTTTCCCCCTCACTGACACAAAGGTCTAAGAAGATGCCCAATGGCATCTAATTTCATGGTGGTGCTAATTGCTCTAATTACCTCCTGCCAGGCCTACTCTATGGTGGCTCTAGCTCACTTCTTGTCTGAGCTCTGGCACTCTTTTCAAAGAGAGTCTTTTACAAACAGAGTCTTGTCCTGGTCCTTGTTTGCTGCTCTTTACTCCAGTGACTGAAATATGGGTGCCTGTGACCACCCCAGTTTGCCACTCACATCTATCTGGAGGAGATGGTCATACCCTTAGGAAGTGGCAACGGATAGCTTTGGTCATTTCCAGATGACCATGGTCGTTTGGAGATACTGGTCTCCCAGGAAGTGCTGCAGCATTTTTTAATGTGATGAGCCAAAGCCCTTGTTACCTCTCTCAGCTTAGTCCCCACCATGATTAACATCTCCATATCTCAGGGACTTTTGTTCAATAGTAATCCAGCTGCTGCAAAATTCCCACAAGACTTGGTAGGAAGCTGTCACCCTTCCAAGTTCTCTGGCATGGCAACAAAATGATACTCACAGTGATCAAAAAGGCTGGATTCATAATCAAATGAAATCCTCCACTCCTCATTAGGCACCCTTATTTCTTTAATTCCTTATAAACAAAAGTAATTACTTTGCATGCTAGAAAAGCATTTAGAACCAATAACACAGAAAATTATATAAAGTTATATTATGTTTATTCCTGTATATAGACAGAGTTAGTGCCAAGCAACAAAGTGCTAATAGCTGCTGCTCATGAAAGAGATTCTACAATTACCATTTTGAAAAAAAATCTGTTCTGGTTTTTATTTTTTTTTTTTATGTGTGTGTGCATGTGTGAGCATGAACCACAGTTAAACATTTTTTCCCTGTTTTTGCAACACTTCATTGTATACTGAGGCCCAGCTCAGGCCCATCCATTCTAAAAGTTAAAAAACATAGGCTGGAATGTAAATAGAAAATATACCAATTTTCATATAAAATTTGATATTAACCAGAAGAGATATCCAAATATCCGTGTAATCAATGACTGGCAAGATAATATGACTAACTGCCAATCCAAATTATAGTCAGGCAGTTTGGCATGATCCCAGCTGTACTCTTGCCTAGACTCTTTCTACAATTATTAGCCACACTTTTATTGCTTCCAGACACTGCATTATTCTTTCTGTGGAGTCTACGCTAATGAGTGCTGCTTTGCTTCTGCTCTGCTCCTGGTTCTAATGTTAGAGACAGCACTTCTGTTTCCTGGGTACATTATCAAAACAAGCGTAGAAGGCTTGTTATCATAAACTCTATGGTATGGAAAATAATCAAATGTTGATGTTCACGATATGGACCAAAGTTCTGCTTACTTTCTCTCATTCACAGAAGACAATGAGAGTGCTTAATAAACCAGGAGGGTTTTGACTACGGTGAGAAAAGGTGATTTGGTCCAAGAGGCTAACTAGCTATATCACATTAAAAAAGTGTAAGGGGTAAAGCTGAGATGACTTTTTGCCCCATTTGCAAATATGAAATGAAGTTAAGGGAGCTAACTGAATGACAAAAGATCTGTAAACAAAAAAGAAAGCTTCATGTACTATGCTCATATTTGTCCCATAGGAACAAGGGAATATATCTATACAGGTGCCATGTATATTGCCCTTTTCAAATAAATTGTAAACTAGATGACCAAAGCAGTAGTTAGATGACCAACTAGGTAGTATCATAGCTAGGAACTAAGCAAACATAATGAACTATCTGTTACTATTATTCAGAAACTTCTAAAAGCTAAATTTTCAGCAGTGACTGCCAGCATTCTTCCTCATCTGCATAAGTGAGTGTATATCTGATGTTTACCTGAGCGACATGAGGCATTTTAATTTTCAGGCATGCCTCATACATGGCCCATTAAGAGGGTGAAAATCATAAATCCTTACTAATTGCTGAGGAGTGCATGTGCCCAAAATCTGTTTACCTGATGTAACAGATTCTGTGATGTTTAAATTGTTCAGAGAAAGTCCTAGTGACTGCCGTGATGAAGATGATGATGTGCTGCTTGAAGACTCTGATGACGGACGGGCAGGCTTTCCAGTATTTCCAGTCTCTGCCTTTAAACGATCATTTTCAGCTTTCAGTATCTCAATTTCATTCTGTGTTCAAAAGAAATCAACATAAAAGCACGGGAGGTTATTCTTTCAGAAAACCACTGGGAGTGGCTATTCTGGTGCTTGCTGTTTCCCTGCGGAAGCTGACTGGTTTCCCACTTTCACAGCATTATGTAGCACTATATGTCAGAAGTATAAGCCAGTTAATGAAAACTGGATTGCCTTCACTTTTGAAATGAAGGGGAAACCACCCTATAATCTTGTTTCAAGAAAGTGCCTAAACAACATATGCTTCAAGCTTCTGTGTTTATTGTACAGCTGACCATAATACAAGTATGGTGGGAATTTTCCCAGCTATCCCGTTTTATAAGCTACTTTTCGTTGTCAGATATCTTAGGTAACAGTCACTTAAGAAAGTTATTCTTAAAATCTTAGACATGTCAATGTTTCTAAAGTCACAGAAAATTATTACTGCCATTGAGTGTAAGATTTAAGCAGTAACTTCAGAGAGGAGAAATGAAATTAAAAATGGACAATTAGAAATTGATAGTTTAACAGTTTCATAACCCTTCTTGCTATCAGATAAGACTTTTTGATCATGGGATTTTAACGGCCAGCCAACCCTCTTTAAAAATAAATGACAATGAATCAAACAAGTAGGAATTTTTTTTAGCTAAATCCTCTGTGATGCCAAGTGATTATTGAACTTACAATAATAAAATGAAAACGAGCCTGAGAACAGCCTGGTACCAGCTAAATCTAGCTTTCAGTCGCTTCCCGAAGCACAGTACAAAGCAACTGCTTATTCTTGCAGACGGTTTTGCACATCAAATTTAATTCCACATTCACCAACACTCTGCTAAAAGTCCTATTCTTTTATGAAGTCTGTTGAGCTACATTATAAAGTAAAAACATAAGGGATAGCATAACAAAAAACCTTTGCAACAGCTACAAAAAGATTAGATCATATAGGCAAAGGTGAGGAGGTGGTGGAAGGGAAGGGACAAACTAGCAAAATAGTGACAGAAGTTAATAGATAAATGCACCAGTTTAGCCTGGGGTTCAAATCAGGAATTATGGCAAAATGAGTCACGCAATCTCCATCTACTCTGCAATTTACACTGATTAATTACGTGACTCTTAGCAGCCTTCCATTCAGCTGAGTTTTAGATTTTTAGGGTGCTTTGAATACACACAGTATTCATATATCATTCCCACCAATCCTACTTTTTCCCCTTACCAATCCTCAGCAATTTTCCAAAATGTCACAGAGTTTGGCAACTCCAAGGCGGCTGCCTGTCCTTTTGGGAAAACTTCAGAAGAAGTGGTGATTACCAGCAACAGCATCTGAATGAGTTGCCTCTCCCCAGTTTTGGTGAAAGTCAAACTTTGGAGGCCTGTGACTACAGCAGACTCCTCTCTCTGGGGAGTTCGCCCCATTTAGGCACTCATATCACAGTGTAAAGCTGTAATCAGCTGATAAACCTTCACATCCTGTTCTCCACCATTGCAATTAACTGTATTCTATCCCTTACAGTTCCTAAAAACCTTCTAGTGGCTCCAGAAAAAATGCTTTACTTCTGTCTGGACAACTGAAACCCATATTTATGGACCAGTTCTTAATTATTTTTCCCCCTAATTGAAGTTCAACCAAATATCCCACAGCAATGTCGGCACCTAGTGGTGTGAGCATTTGGGAGGATGGCAGGTACCACAACTGTTTAAAGGTGTGGCTGAGACTGCTAGAGGCATGGTATAAACAAAGAGGTCTAGAAAAGACAGCCAGCACACTAAATCTGGTAGTTATGAAAACAGCTGCAGTGGACATCTATACAAAAGTGCCTACTGGTGCACCTCACCTAAGCCCCCAGCACAGAGCAGTTCAGCCGACAAGCCATGGGGCCAGATTCAGCTGAGTAAATGTGGGTTTCCAGTGTCATTGTAAAACACAGTTTTCCATGGGTAGGATGCTAAGCTTACAAGTCCTGCGCAGATGCAAATACCTGAGGCTGGTTCAAATGCTAATAGGTGCCTATGCTCAAACAACTCAATTTCAGCCTCTATACCTGTCTTAGGATGATTTTAGGGTAACTCTCTAGGCCCCGCTACTGCGCAACTAAAACTCAATTGACTACAAGAAGAGTTTATCACTTACCTAGACATCTAAATGTAGCTGTCTTAGTCTCAACCTGAATCCCCACACCATGGCCTTGATTCTGTTTCCCAAATGCGGGTTTATAGTGCCTTCAGGGATGTCCTAGGTATCTCACTTGTCATTCCAGAAGGGCCCAGACCTACTGAAGGACCTATGTCACACTGTGTGGATGTTGTAGATACTTTTGGGCACCCAACATGGTATTAGATACTTGTATGTGGGTAACAGAGCTGAGTCCCATGAAGCTCTGTGCTCCACTGAAGAACACTGCCATTCTTTCTGCATCCTTTCAGCCTCATTAAAGGGAAAGTCTTCTGATGAAAGACATGTTCAGGAAGGATTTGGAGTAGTGTCACAAAATAATGTAGTGAAATTTTAGTGATGTTGGATACAATAATTCAGTTCAATTTTACATTCTTTGCTTCAGCAAGCCATGACTGGGTTAGGAATCAGAAATGATGAGAGAGTATGCACATATCCCCCTGCCCGCCCCCCCCCCCCCCGCCCCCATGGCCCAAGGATCTAAAGCTCTGTAGAAATCACTTCTTGATCTGCTTGTCTGTCATGTTGCTTTCCCCAGTCATAGGGTTTAGATAACAAATATCCTTTGGGCAGGGATTATGTCTCCTTCCATATCTCTTAAACACATTTTACTTATTAATATAAATGCTAAGAGTATAATTATTATAAGGTGAACACTTATCGTACCCATCCTCTGGAAGGACTGTCAATCTCGCAATTTACTTTGTAGCAACATTTTTTTTTGGTACCTGAAACAAAGTACTGGGAAAGGAAATATGCCAAGCATACTTTTGGTGTGTACCCCCCATCATCACTTAAGCTACTGCACTGACCTGCATGCGGTTCATGGCTTCCCGAATCTGATCCAGATGGTGTGCAGAGCTGAGGGCTTCAAGACGAATGTCCGTTAATTTTAGCTCTTTCTCCCTCAGCTCGCTCTTTAGCTGAAGAATAATTTCAGCCTCTGCCTCTGTGCACTCACAGATCCTAAAGAGGAGCAGGAAATAGGCAGGAGATTAAAGGAAGGTTCTCCCCCCTAAAGCAGTGTCATTACTAAATATCAAAGTACAGAAAATGCTTGCTGCTGGTGAAACCTATGAGTGAAGAAAGAATCTTATCAAAGAAACATGAAAAGGCTCAAATTGCAAATTAAAAAAAGGAACAAAGCGCTCTCCAGATGAAATTATCAGCTTGCTTTATACCTTTCCAGTTTAGTTAGATAGTTCATTATGGTGAAAAAAAAGTTGTTAAAAACTTTTCAGAAATCTTTTTTTTGCATGTTCACCCATTGGTTTTAATTTGATTTTATATCTGCATCGTTTCTGTGGTGCAAAGGTTATGACTTTCCTAAGAAGCAATAGTCAGAACCAAAGTATGCTGATTAAACTATACTACTGATTTATTATCTGTTAGGCATCAACAGTTTTCTCTGTTTTGAACAGTACACAAAGAAACAGTCCTTGTCTTCATGATCTAGAAGATTTTGATCTGTAATGGTTTTGATTTGTCATAGTTGACCTTTTGCCTACAGGCTGTCATTTGCTAATGTATGGTATCTGAAATCATGCTGGTTGCTTTTTTTTTTTTTTCTTAAAGACTGTATTAAAAGTAATCACCATGTGAATATTTTTCATCAGCATTAATTTTAAGGGAAGAAACCATTATACTGTGAGAAAAGATCAAAACATGATGGGCCCAGGGACCCATAAGTGTCCAGTTCTCATGTCAGACTCTTTTGCCTCTCTGTGTCATCATCAGACCTAGACCTGTTACATAACAGAACCAGTAGAAAATAAAACACTGAATTTTGGCTACGCTGTTACACTAAGCAATATTTTCAGTCAATTCACTAAATGTTATTTGTTCTTCATTACTGTCACAAATTTAAAATTTAAAAAAAATTTTAATAATAAGTGTTATTATTGTATTATTACTACTAATATACAAACAAGGAACAGAGGTCAACTTTTAATTGCCAGAATGCATGCAAATGCATTTTGGGAAAGAAGATGCAGCACTCTTCAGGTCAGCACTTGGGTATGCAACTCCATGCCCCACACTCAATTTTACCGGGATCTATGCTTGTAGACCACGTGACCGTTTTGCCTTTTCTTTGGTGCCCAGACTAGAGATGACCTGCATACACACGTATTAGACAGATGCAATTGGAAGAAAGTAAAGGTAATGGTTTAGAACATGAGACTCGGGTCAAGGAAATATATAAAGAAAGCGTAAGCAAAGGGAAGATGAAGAAGTTCATGGCAAATAAAAAGATATGGCAAATCAAAGAAGGAAAATTATGAATATCATTCACAACATGCACAAATATTTCAAATGTGAGTAAAAATGGATAAAAGCATATACTAGGAATTTTTCCCAAATATTATGACACAGTTCTTGGTTTGATGTGCCCATACCTAT
This sequence comes from Gorsachius magnificus, assembly GCA_034008185.1. NCBI lineage: Eukaryota > Metazoa > Chordata > Aves > Pelecaniformes > Ardeidae > Gorsachius > Gorsachius magnificus. The sequence goes on from CM067081.1 coordinate 174,736,740, forward strand.
GCTAACCAAATAAAAAATTAAATTTTATTTACATGCATATTTTATCTCACACAACAACTTGGACAACTGGGAAGTCACGTGTCTATTTGTTGGCTATTTTCTTTTTGGCTTTTTTTGCAGTACATCTTGAGAAGGGACAGACAAAAAGACCTTAGCAAGCCAGCTTTAAAGACAATAAAAATTAAGCAGAAAGCTTCAGCTCTGGAAGAAGCTGGAAAAAGCTGTCTAGACTGGTAAGATAAGCAGAATAGAAGCAGAAAGTATGAATTGAATTTTCTTTTACAGATTCCAGAGCTCTTAAATACTCAGCTCCTACAACTGTAAAATTACATAAGAAGATGAGACTTCATCAAAAGGAAGAAAAACTAAAAGATAAATTAGTGTTCCTGAGCACTCACAGAAAGAAGCTGAGAAGCCTGATCAGACTTCAGACAAAGACTCAACATTGTTAGAAAGAAGGAGTTTTACATTTTCTTTCTTGTTACAATCTCAGCATTTTAAAATCAATAGGCTGCTTTGGGGAGAAGGAATAAGTCAGTCATGATCTTTGAACAGAGGCTGCTGACAATTATGAAAAGTCTTGAAGGTGACAGAAGTTTAAATTATGCAACGGAAAAGCGAGATTTCCAAAGAAAGTAACATCATTAGTATAACCAACAAAGAAATTAATCTAAATTAATATATTTTATGTGGTCTCTCTGTGGAAGGGAAGAAATCTATGTTATCCTGTGTAAAAAGGTCACAATAATAAAAAATTATGATCAATAATAAAAAATATTATGATCAGAAAGACCAGTGTTTAAATATATTATGGAGGAAGAACCAGAAGGCTGTGAACTGGACAGAATTTAGGAAGTTAAGACTCAGAGACCACATAGCCTTGGGAGAGCTTTGGGTGAACGACTAGATATGCAGTTTTACCCTTGATAAATTCTGGGAACATCGGTACATCTAGAGAGCAAGTCAAAGAGACAGAGAAAAAAACAGGGTTGGCGGAAGGGAAACAGGATAAGGTTATGAAAGTAGATCTGTGAATCATGATTAAATAATTTTGTAGAATAAAAGTATTTTGTTTATGTTCAGGCACTTTCTATAAAGGCTTTTACTAGTAATTTTTAAATTTATAACAAATCAGACTCAAGGGACCCAAACATGTAGAAATCCTCCTCAGAAAACACAAATATACCTGAAACCACAAAAATGTGAGCTTCCTATAAAAAAACACAACAAAATTAGAGATCCATATGAGTTATTCCTCACTAGTCTGTAAGGAATATGAGGAAAGAAAAACATTTATTGTGGAGGGCTTTCTTTTGTGGGAATATTTGCTGTCAAACTCCTAAATCTAGTCTATAAAAGTCATTAGAGTCTATAAAAAGTTAATCGTAAAAGGCACTAGACTAACACAGGGAAATTCTATTCTAAAGCTCAGTAATTAGTCATGAGAATAGAATTCCCCATGTGCTTTAAGGAAGAGTAGTTGTGACCTTATTATTCTCAACTAGGACAAGGAAAGTAAGGCTGGCATTACCAGTATGCATCTGTTGGTTCAAAGAGGTTTATTTCCCCAAATTGGAAAAAGCCATGAGTTTAGCAGAATGAAAAAAAATTAGACAGAAGAATATGAGAATATGAGGCACCCGAGAACTCCATAAGAAGAATATATTAGACGTCCAAAAAATAATGAAGAAATGGGACAGCTTTTGACTGATGACTTGTTTTTGGTCCCAAAACCTTAAGGATGATGATTTCAATAAGAAATAAAAGTAAAATCCCACAAAAAAATCCAAGCTGATAGAAGAGAGGGAATAGGTCAAAAATTATATAAATTAGTATCTACAAAGTAGATAAAGTAATAATAGAAGGTATGAGAAACTTGTAAAATTACATAGCTACCTGGAAAATAAAATGACATTTTTAGTATGTCATGAAGAAAGGAAACTGTAGTATTTGGCCTTTACTAAGTGGATACGATAAATTTGTTAATGGTGTAGGGAGAGCACAACATAAGCTTCTGGATATGTATTTGGAAAGAAGTTTGTACTGCTAGATGATTTTGGGTAAAGGCTGTGAGAGGAGGAGAGAATGACCTAAGAAAGAGCTGTTGGACAAGTAGTATGTAAGTGGAGCAAAGCTCACGAGAAATCTGGCAAATGGATGGAGCACAAGATTAAAAGGTCATGGCTGTTGGCAATGGTTTATGAACTGCAAATGGCCACACTTGAGCAGGTCTGTTTCACAGTCCATCCCATTTGGGAAGAAAGGTTTGCCAAGAGAGAGACTTACGCAGATGCTGACTGTGATGGTTTCATTGATGTTGCCCCACACTCTCCTGAGCTGTGGGGCAATTTGGGTGACGAAGGAAGAGAGGAGTCTGTCAGCTCTTCTATGTCCGAATGTGAGGAGGGAGGCTTGGTGGACTTCTTCTTTCCAAAGGCCTGTTTGAAAGAGCTTCTTAGCTGGAAAACAAACATAGAGCGAGATTATTTTCCTCGTCACAGCAATTTGTGAGCAGCTCATGTTTCGAAGAGTTAGTTTGCAGATGCCATCCTAGCCACTGCCTGAGGTCAGTATACAGAAGCAAGGTATTAACATATGCAACACAGTATCTCTAAAAACATGATACAGTGCTTTGTTTTGACTTTATTAATCCAGCGCAGCGCAAACGTAATGCTATGGAAAAAGTGCAGGACCGAGTGGTACGGCTATGGGAGAGGGGTGCTCATTTAAAACCATTAAGCCCCAGTGGAATCCCATTCCCATGGCATTCCCTTCAAGGGCTGGCTTTAAATAACCACTTTGCATCTAGGTACAGGCAGAACCTGCTGCTACTAAATGCTGAAATCAAAAGACAAGTCCAATTTACTGTGTTTGCCAATTTACTTTCCCCATTAAAAATTTGAATGGCCAAACCATGCAGATGCTATGGTTTGGATCACAAGCAAGAGGATTTAAGCTGGGACATGAGGCTTGCTTTGTTGTATTGCTGAGAAGAATGTTAGCTGAAAGGTATATATTCTTTGCTGCAGTTTCCTTTAGAGTAGTAAGATCTCTGGATGGACAAGCATTGCCTTTTCCTCTAGAAGCTCTTATTCAGTATTGAAAAGGGACAGAATAGCCAAAGAGCCATTTATTTCAGGAGCCAAGATGACAACAGTTTTGTTTGCAGTGAATTTTAACTAGCCCATTTGTTGATACCTTTGTCTAAATACAGAAGTTGTTCATCTTAGGAAAAATGTGGCTTTTTTTTGGTTTTATTTTCAGAAAGTTGTTCTGATTAAAATTGTATAGAACTCAATGACAAACTGGTTCCTCTATAAAAATGAGGTATTAAAACATGTTATTTTCATTATATAATTGGAGAGTGGGGAGTGTGACCACTGATCAGAGAAACAGCATTTAAGTCCTTTCCAGCTCATGATATCTAACGAGAAAGAAATGGATTTTGGCTACACTCCCCTTTCTGTAGTCTAAACTTTGAGATTAAAATGAATAGAGACAAACTGAGAAGACATACAGGATAATCTGTTTTTAGAAGGTATAAAAGCCTACTGCCAAAATAAATAGCAATCATGCCAAGATAAGGTTCTTTATAGATGCATGCCAAATTTTCCATGGTTTATATTCACCTCACTTCCTCTAGAGTTCACCTTGCAGAAACATGAAAGAGTGTGGAATTACAAATCAAGGGAATGAAGGCTGATCAGTATTTTAAAACAAATGTTTATGCAGGTAATATTTTTAAAACAACAAAAACATATTTTCCAATTATTTACTGAAAGTATTTGATTAAACCCTTAGCACTATGTGGTATTTGTGTGTTCCAGTTGAGAAGCACCTTAATTTCTTTAAACACCATGCTACTTTTAACATGAGAATTCTTAACAGATTTCAACTCCCTTCATAGCTGGGTAACATATTTGAGTCAAGCTTTTGAATCAATTCCAACTGAAGAAAAATCAAACGGGGTTTCAATGTGGCCAAGAGATGTTTTTTGTCACAACCGCTATTTTAAGGGTTGGTTTGTTTGTTTGTTTGTTTTAAATTATCCTGACTTATGCAAATAATTCCCTGCTGATATTCAACAATTTTTAGTTTGCTGATGGTGTCACAGTATGGATACATGTGAATTGCTTCATATCCATTTGGCCCCACAAGAATGTTGTAGATGAAATGGACCGTTATGATACTCAGGCACTAGGAAACAACATAATAGCTAAAAATAGGTTTAAACCTGCTGAGCACTTACCCAGTTTTTCTTTTTCTTTTTCTTGGAGTCAGCGTCATTACCACTGCCAATGCTTGAATGGCTTGTAGCGCTGTTGATGCTGGAAACACTTTCTGAAGAATGTTGCCGCCTTATACGTAAATCTAAAGAAAAGAAATTACTGTGAAATCCATCAGTCTCTGTTTCAATATAATAATCATTCTTGTATTTATGTAGCATCTTTCTCCTCAAAGGGAGCCTAAATGAACATAAATGGCTTTGATGCCATAAGTGGCTTGGATTGAAGCTACTGCAGCCTGTGAGAAAACATGTGGGGGTCAACGGGGATGCATACAATTAGGCTAACACTTAGGAGCTCCTCCAAACTCGGATCTTATTGACATGAAGGCAATGACCTGGCACAGCAGTCTATGCAGGCGTAACCTCATAGCTAAGCAGTTTCTGTTACAGATGGATACTTGACTTACTACTATCACATGTACTACAGTTCTTTTTCTGAGGAGTACAGGTACTACTTGGCTTGTAGCAGGCTTAATCAGTGTTCTGATGCTACCTTCTGGTATACCATGATGGAAATAAGCAGGCAGAAGTTCACTAAAAATGAACGAAACAAAATAACCAAGAAGTGGAGAATATTAGAGATGGTTGGTGAGGCTTTTGAGTTTTAATTTCTTAAAAGTCTCTGATAACTATATCTTACTTGCTGGAAAATATTCTTGCAGAATGTACCCACTAATACCAGAGGAAATTACTTTTAAGATTTTTTTTTTACTTCCTAGAAGTTAGCTTTGCTATACTCAATTCATGCAATGCAATGACCTTAAGGCAAACATCTAAATAATGACCTCTTTAAAGAAAGATCAATGACACTCTCAAAAATGAATGTTGCTATTTCTTTTTCTTCAAGTAATTCCTTTGCTGTTGCTTATCAACAGGCACTTTTGAAGTATATATTTATCATGTGACATCTGCATAACTGCAATGGCAAATTAATTCAGAATCTGTAATTTAAAATGCCTGCTTTCTGGCACTGATTTAGGACCTTGTGAAGGGGCTGAGCTGAGTTAAGAGTCAGTCCAGCTCTTAAAAATGAGTACACAAGTTTTCAGAGCTACAACTTACACTGGATTTCCAATCTATAACCATATTTCACCACAAGACTTCACTAGTGTGGTGGGTGTACTTCAGTACACAACTGCAGCGACAGGGTTAACTCCTGACACTCAGCAATCAATTCCTGGCCACCCAATACTGAGAAGACAAGGCTCCAGGAACTCTGGCAAACAGGAAGCTCATGCAAGATTTCCAGCTCTGGTAAGACCACAAGTATGCCTACCATGCACTGCAGAATGTGCTTGCCCTTGCAACAGAGTCCCCAAAACAACAGAAAAGTCGTGACCTAGCTTTTTTTTTCTGGGGAGAAACTCTGCATTTATTTTAATAGTGACAAAAACATACCTTTGTGGGTATGATCAGGACCATTCAAGGCTCCCTGAATAGCAGCTTGTGCAGCAGAATTCTGGGCTTTCAGCATTTCAATGGTTTCCCTTAGCTCTATAAGCTCAGATTCCTGTGGGAAGAGCAAAGAGAGCTCAAAATATATGGCACAAGAACAATGTTTGTCTAAGCTAAAAAAAATTACGAGATAAGATTGGTCAAACCGAAGTTCATGGGACTGTTTGGGTGAACATAAGGGCAACAACTAAGTAGAATGCATATTTTCTCTCCAAAGATATTAAAATCAACTAATGTATTCTTTTGCGTTTACTCTATATAAAGCAATTGTGCTATTTTTAAGAAGAAAAAAACATTTCTAGCCAAGACTAATCTAAAAAGGGTCTCAACTGAATATTCATTATAAAGAGGAACCCAACAATTTTATTGCAAAAGACAATAAAACCACTTGAATTGCATCCTTTAGTATGTGAGGCTACTGTTTAATGGAGGAATCTCAACATTAATTTCTGTATTTTTCAAAGATTTAACTTGCTAAACAATAATTCAATTGAAACCCCCCTCTGTTTAAGAGCAACTGTCCTGCAAGTTGAAGTAAAATTACTCCAGTTGAATGCAGGAAGTTCTGTATTAGAATGCACACCAATTTTAATTAAAAAATAGCTTTTATTACTACTGCATTAAACCTGTCCTTCCAGCCTGTATTTATGTAATGAGGATTAAAGGAATTTAAGCTCAACAATAAAGAAAAGAAGAGAAGGAAAAGAACATGCTCTTTTGGGAAAGAAGCTTGGAGATGATCTATTCCAATGTCACTGTTTTACATCTTCTGGAAAGAAAACCTTCTGAGTGAAATCATACTTTGTAAAACAGTCAAAAGATTTGGTTTTAAGAAAATTTCTTTGTGGTTGGTTTTTTTGCTTAAGATGAAGAAAAGCAAGAAATACAAATATTTTCTATCCAGTTCACAATGAGTCTCGCCACATTTCATCTGTTGGTGCTCAGCCAGACAGTGAAAAGTTATTTTTGTAGACAGGTACACTGACCCCGGTGGTGACTAATCGCTCACTGAAAGGCAGATTCTTTTTTCATTCACAGTTTGGCTCAGTGAGGCTGTTTACAGGGTACTGTTTGAAATGAGTAAGGGCAGAAAGTTGCAGAAGTTCAATCCTGGAAGGTGCTAAGCAGCCTCTTAATCCTGAGCTTGGTACAAAAGCTCACGTTAAATTTACTACCTACCAGGTTTAGATTTTTTTCCTTCATAGTCAAAACAGCACAGTGAAAACCCAAACTGTTTACTCATGAATAGGATACCTAACCTGCATTAACTCTCTGAATGGAGTGATTTTTCTCTACTTAAAGTTCTTCCCTTCCCATACTTCTATTATTCTGACAATGCTGGCAGGCTGGAATGAAGCATTCCGACACGTTATGATCAGTCTTTGTTACAGGATCTTTCAGTACGGATTAAACCTAGAGTCGCATATGTTTTAATTAAAATCTGGAGATGAAAGATTTTATCTTCAAACTAGTCGATGATATTGTCTGCGTAAACCTGATGCTGCACAGTTTAATTCTCCTGGAGCTTTATGAAGATTTGATCACAACGGCCATTAAAGAAAGATCTGTCTGTCTTAGTGTCACGGCTGCCCCTGTTTCCTTTCAGTGTTTTTTAAACAAAACTAATAGAATCTGCTGACTATTTTCCACATTAAAGCATCTGCTTTGGTAGACGTACCTTTTGTTCAGCTGTCATTGTTAGACTTTGCAATCGGCCGGTCATATTTCCCAAGCTTTTTTCAAAAGCTGCTACTAGATGAGCCTGTGAAAGAAACAGAAGACAACATTCGTTGTGACAATGGGACAATTTTCCCAGATCTATTTGTTTTTTAAAAATATTTATCCCTCCAAGCTCATCTTCTCCAGCTCTTGTCTATAAGTTTTAAACTCAGACTGAGCTAACTTGGGTAGGTGAAGCAGCCAAGTGAGCCCAGTGTTCCTCAGGCTTCTTTAGCCCCCAAGGAGATTGGCTCAGGTATCTCTGCCTGGAAATGAATTATGTATGTAATGCCCTGCTTTGAGTTTACTGATATATTGGCCAAAATAAGTCTGCTCCCATATAGAAGTCCAGGAACAGTTATTTTCAGTTACTGAAGACTTCAACACAGGAATTCAAGTACATTATCTTAAAAGGTAAATTTTAACCTCACAAATAAAACACTCCAGAGGAGTCTTGAGAATCAAACAAAAAATATCACAGTTAAGTTTTATAAAAGGTCATTACTTAGTCTATTCATCTTATATTGATTTTATATGTATGTGTGTGTTGTGTGTTTAAAAGTAATAAAAAACTTACATAAAATATAATATTTACACATGTATGAAAATGTATATATAAAAGACTAACTTGAAGATTGGAAGTCCTTCTTCTCAATAGGAAAAGCAATAAAGTTGAAACATTAAAAGATTTTAAAAAATTAACGCTTCATTTTATTTTCTAACAACATTTGCCCTATACTCTATGCAAGCAACATTTATACAAATAATACATCAGCTCTTCACTGGTTCTAACTGACATTGAGCTTTGTAGGCAAAGAAGGGCAAGTGGTCATAAAGAAACCAGCAAGCTAAGCCAGCTTGTACAGCCAAGGGAAAGTAAGGATTTAATTTTATGAGATTCCATAAAATTCCATCCATTCCTCTCACAACACCAAGTAGTAAAAGCAGAAGGAAAAAAACTTATTTCCCTTTACCATCCCAAACATAAGCACTACAGTACACTTGGAAATAAAACTCAAAACCAACATATTTATATGCAAAAATGGATTAACTGAGCTTCCTCGCCAAGAAAATTTTTTTTTTTATTATAGCAGTACAGGCACATGTCGTGACTGGTATTTTTTTCAGTTACAGATGATTTTCATGCTTGCACAAGCATAGCTGAAATTGTTCAAATGTATGTGGTTGTACTGAATCTGAGGTATAAGCAGAAAAAGACATCGTCCAAAAAGGATTCTGTTATGCACTTGAGGAAAGGGAAAAGAGCTTGCCACCTTGCTCTGTGTATTATTCCTCAAACAAAAAAAGATCATCATATAAATATGATAGTGGCCCACTTCTGTGTCTCCACTTTAGGGCTGTTACACTGATATGTGACTTTTGTGTTTTGAAAATAATTTCTGATTGCTATAAACATGTCAGTACCTTGTAAACTCCTCATTTGATATTTATTAAACTTATTACAAGCTTCGTCCTTGTAAATGACATTACTAACATATAATTTATTTAGTTTCTTATGGGGATAGTGGTCAAGCCACCTGCTTTCTGCATCTGCAGGGACACCTTAGGGATAATTCTTTTGGTAAAGGATACATACCCCAGGGACTAACTTTTCATAAACATGGAATTAGATACATATGCAATTTCTTACAGATTAATTAGTAATTGTGTATATTCCTATTGTAACATTTGTAACTTAGGCGATATTCTTGAAGTTGTAAATTTAAATAAAATGAACTTGGAAGAGGTGTCAAATGCACCTCTGAAACCTGGCAGTTGATATAAAGTTATTCTAGCTAGTTTGGAAACAACAGCCTTCAGTTATTTTCACTACTCCATTCCTCTGAGAAGATAAAAGAAACTAGTTATTAAACTTACTGTTCACGTTAATAATTAGCTACGTATTAAAAACATCCAGACTAATTTATGGTGTTTTAATTCCAAAGATGATGACCACTGACCCAGAACACAATCAGAGACAAAGTAGATGCACTGCCACAGAATTATAGCCAAATGTCTTTTCATTACATGTGTTTAACAGGAAACTAATGGAGCGCTCTGTTCCCTGCCTCATAAAAAAATCTATGGCTTGGCTGATGGCCCGCAGTTCTGCTTTAACAGGAGAATAACAGTGGGGACTGAGGGCTTAAAAAGAGGAATCATTTGCTTAATTATGCATTGCTTTTGTCCCTTTCTCACAATTAGACTGTAATAACCACAGTTCTTTGGTACCTAACTATGCATATTTGTGCAATGTATTTTCCTATTCCATAGCTACGACTTCAGCTTATATTGTAGATGAATCAACGACAAGGAACTTAAACAAAAGAATAAGGAACCCATAAGAAAAAATAAGAACTAAAAAGCATCATTAAATATGTCATCAAAAGTCACTGAAACTAGTAAGTTATTGTCTGATAGTCTTTAGAGAAAGACAGCCATGACACAGCTATGGATTCTTGCTAAAATTCAGCCTGTGTTAGAGTACATTATCGGAGCAGCACGCTAAAATTCTTGCATCATAAATGTAATTGGATCAAGATGATGGATCCTTCCCAGCTCTTTTGAGATAAGGACTATCAGGTCTTGATTTGCTAACAATAAACATACATAATGGAAAGGCCCTCAGCTGAAAACTGTTCAAGAAAAAAACTTCAATTGCATTGTTCATTACTTTAAATGTTTATTACAATTGAATACTCTTCTATGAAATACAAAGTATTAATAATACGTTCAGTGTAATACACTGTGCTGCCTTTCACCATGGTAGTAAATATTTCTTTATTCAGCAGTCTAGGGAGCTCCTACTTGTTGAAATCTTACACAGATTTGCCCCAAAATAAATATTATGAAGCAAAATAAGAAAAGTTAGTTTGAAAAAGGCTAGATTATCTGTATATTTACATGTGTGTGGAAGTATGCATAAAACATATGTATGTAGATACTCCCACTTAAGATCAGGCTTTGCATTTAAATAGCTAAATGCAACATAATTCAGAAAAGAAAATAATTGAAACAAATAGAAGTAACTGACTTTAAAAACACTCATTAGAAATTAAAAATTCTAATTCAAAACTTCTTTTACACTTATGAATTTGTTTATTGGATTGGTAATTCTCAATTTCTGAGGATTATTTACTTTATCCAAAGGGATCCATTCTTTCATTCTCGTAAAAATATTTAGGAATAGAATTTTTTTTAAAGTTACAGCCAATCCCACACACCTTAAAAATCTCTGCGTTAGGTTCAGTAGCTTCATTCATGGCACACATCATTTGAATACTATTCAAAATAGCCTAATACTGCATGTGCTTTAAATAACACTTATTCTAAAGTTAAAATTTATATTCACAAATGAATACAGCACTTGTACTTGGAAATAGATATACTGGAACTAGAGTTAAGTAACTGGGCATTACTGGAAGTATGCCTATAGCAAAATATATCCACCTTTAACATGCTATACATATTAGATGCACAGATGATGTACAGCTCCTAATCTGTAGTTCCATCACATATCGATTAATTTTGATTTCTCTTTATACGTGAAATTCCCATGGGAAATAGTCAAAGACATATATGCTCAGGGAATGACTTCACTGCTAAGATGACAGGTTTGATTTTAAATATTTCCTTCTTAGTAAATGATCCCAGCCAGCCAAACCCCAAACCCCTCAGCTCTTAGGTTTACAGCCCATCCGGAATATGACATTGGCATATCCAAAGACTATCTGCTGGCACACTTTGCGATTTGACCAGCGGTGCTCAGGTTTATAAAACAAAGTTAAAGAAATAAATTTCCTCCCACCTGACACGGCTGAATGAAAGGAGGTGTGAGAGGCCAGAAGGGACCGGGCTGCTTGCACGAAGCAACTGTACATCTGGTGACCTTTTCTGTTCGCCGCCTGTTATTATCGTGTTGTTTGGCTGTAGGATAGTGGTTCAGAGCTGGCCAAACAAGAGTATTAGCCAGCGAACCCCCTCTGCTTTCTACTGGCATCCTGGGTCTACTACAGTTTGCAAGCGTGCACCCTTCAGCTTTATACAGTACAAAGCACTGATCAAAGTCCCTCCGAACAGGCTGCGTTCAGGCTGCTTGCTGGAATTTGAGCCCTTGTCAGTCACGTAGGAAGTCTGCCGGTTGGACACTTTCTGTGCTGAAAACAGGCCCTTTCTTAATTAGTATTGAGATTTGTCCTTCAGCAACATCAAAACAGGCACCAGGGGGAAAGCCAGAATCTCAGAAAAAAACCTGTAAATTAAGCATCCAAACAACAGCTGGGCCCTGCTTGAATTTAATCACATGCAGGCAAACCACTTTGGGGTTAATCAAATGAAATAAACTGCTGAAATCAAGCATAGTACTTGAGTCCAGCCAACAAAACCTGAATAATTAATGCAACCAAAAAAAAGACTTAGAGAGGTTTCCAAAAGCTTGAGAAATGCTAATTCCAAAAAAAAATGACAAATAATGAATATCAAATAGATGATTTTTTTCTTAATGACACATGTACTACTGTCAGCAACAGTCTTTTGTGGGGAAGCAAAGACAGACACAAATATTATTGAAATGAGGTGAATAAGATGCTCTTTTTTTCACTTGCATAAAATACTTTTGCTTAGTTCTGCAAAGGGGGATGGTAACAACAAATTCAAGCCTGAGATGAACTGTGAGGGAACAAGATTTCTGGCTATTAATAGTTTCCATCTCCAAGCTACAACGAGGAAAAAAGTGCTGCCCATTTTCAGACGCTGAAAGTATGGAAATCTGGGGGAGTTTAGGACTAAGGCTAAGATGATTGCATCTACAGCAAAGATATCAGAAATTATTGAGTAATTTTCTGGTCAGCAAAGGCACTGCAGAAGCTACTCTGGTCATACAGTTCTCTGCCATCCAGAGATGGATGTAATTACAGCAAAAGATAGGCAGGGTGACAAAACTTTTTCTCTGCATTAGACTTACTACTCATTTAGGATTTAGCCTACTGGAGTGCAAATGTGACTCAAAATGAGGGTCACAGTAGTATTATCCATTTAGATAGTAAAACATGGCTTTGATTTCTTCTCTGAGGATAAATTCCAGCTTTTGTGATTTGGACTATTTCTCCGTTAAATGCCAGTTGGTGAAGTATGCCTCTTAGATTAGGAGATAAATGATAAAAGAATACATGCAAGTAAAGCATTGCCAAGACAGTACAAGTTCATGAAAATTAGAGGCCCATCTGGGTCTGTCACGAGTTTGTCAAATTAAATAAAGTATTTGTTAGTTACTCTCATAATTTTTATGAAAATTATATAATTGTTGGCATTAAATATCAAATCTGTAATTAGGCTAAATTTCAGAGACCATATCACAATTAAAAGGTTTTCAAGCTGGATTTTATTCCTGATGTTCAAGTGATACTTCGTAAAATTTATTTACATAAAGTGCTTAAATAGAATTAGTACTAACACATCTTTAAGGGGTCTCTTTTGATCCTTTGGATTTATGTGGAAGTGGTTTTTTTTAATTCTGTGCTAGAAATAGCAGAGAAAGAACTCAGAACCAGGCTTATTGTGAAACATTTTTCAGGTTTTGGTTTTGTAAAGTATATATCTCATTACAGCAACCCCAAAATTATATTTACTTATAATAACTGCTAATATCTACTTTTCTTTTAAGATTGATTTTGTTGTGAAGGTGTCGGAAGCCCTTGTTCATGCCTGGTGAATTTGAAGCCTCTAAGTTTCATGCTCCTGACAAGTTTAATTTTGGGGAAATTCCACATGTTGGGGATTTGGAAAAAGGAAAGATTTCTCCGGTACCATTTAAAAACCCCATGCGCTACAAGGATCAGCTTTGTGGTTGCTTACAGGTTTAGAGTTTAAAGACTGTCTCCATGGAGATGGATTAAAAGGTGGGTGACACGATCAAAAGAACATGACAAAAATAACCTTTATACAACATGCGGTGTGCATGCACATACATATATATACATACAGGCACATACAGCTTTATAAATGTGGTGCTTTGGATAGGAAAAACCAGATGCACATGTATATATTTTTTAACTGTTCTGTCGAAAATGTTACCCCTCCAGTTAGATCAGTAGAAAAGCTATGAGTATTCTTGGTATTCAGAAGTCCAGAGGCAGTACAAGGGATTAGGTCCCCAACCAATGCGATGTGAGTTCAACTGATCAAACCCAACTTATTTTTCACCTGTGCAGCAGAATTAGTCTGAATGAAAACCAAGCCAAAATGTAACGATCCATTTTTAGCTTGACTCAGTTTCTTTGAAATAGGGACCAAATCTAAGTGTAACTTGGAGCTGACTTTGAAAACTTGTCTGGAATAGGTAATATTATTAGACACCATTCGGAATGGTGTTTACTCCATACAAAGGAAAACAGACCAGAGATACAGGCAATGACTTCTGACTAACACTGGGGAGAAACTGGACGCAACTGGCCCAAACGAACCGAATAGCGGCCCCATTGCCTTAGTTGCAGGGGAAAATGCCCTGCCATCCTCTCTACTGCCCTTGTTACTGTATTACAGGCTACAGTATTGCTGGTGTGGCTGGAAAAGGATGGAGACTAAAGAGAGTCATCTTTCAACACACCAGCAAGAAGGGATATGCTGGTGCTTTCTGTTTGGAACTAGCGGAAGGAGAGAAGGGCAAATTGCCTCTCTGCCCATAAAGTGAGGCATGGCACCAAGAGCCTGAGTTATCCCCATCAGAGGGGCTCCCACACCAGCTCTAGTACAGGCACCTGAGCGCTGGCCCACCACAGGCAAACAATTTAGCCTTACCGATGTGACAGCACTGCTCAGAACCACAGAGTGGTTTGGGTTGGGAGGGACTTTTAAAGATCATCTAATCTGGGCTGTGGGCAGGGACATCTTTCACTAGATCAGGTCCTTGCAGGAATCAAGCTAACTCTTGCTGCTGTGTGGGCATTAATAGGGCACTCAGAATGGATGTGGGGATGGCTGTGACTGTGCTGTGTCACAGGCCCCGCCACAGCCCACCTCCCTGTGCTCCCCACCACCAGGCAGAGCTGCTGCAGCCCTGTGCTTTTGGTGGAAAGAAAAGTGCCCTGCAGAGAACAACGGACTTGTTAGCCAATGTGACTACCCAAGGCATGCTGGCTTAGCTCTTCTGACCTCTTGGTGTTGGTTTTAGATTTTTGTTCTCAGGATGGGTAGTGAAGAATTCCCCAGACCGGAATATATGAAGATCAGTGTCTCACATACATAAGAGATGGAACCCCATACTGAGGATAGGCATGCTGGCTATAAATTCCTGAATGAATAACCCAACCCAGGATCTAATTTTTGAATTTCCAAAAATTCCAATGTTTGCTTCACTAGTTCGTTCTCAGAACTCCTGACAGACTGGCAACCCATACTGCTATAGAGCTGTTCTGCAGCCACCTGAACAGAGCAGAAAGTGCTTAGAGTAGCTCTTCCACGTTTTCACATGTGGAAGTCCTAAGACAACAAGTAGCTTTCACACAGCTAGAGATTATTTTCCCACAACACGAACACAGTACTACTTCACCGAGTGAAATAATTTCTTGAACATTATGGCAGTATTTATACATCTAAATACTCAGTACATCTGTATTTCGAAGAAAGGCACTCTATAGGTTGCCCAAGACATCAGGAAGCAGCTTTCTTGAAATGCAAAATGATACTTTCTTGCAACTGCATCTCAGCTTTCCTTGGGAATGGTAACTATAGTTATCTCCTGGATTGCATTTAAAAATCACTATACAACAGATTGTTCAGTAACTATCCAGTAACTTCATCTGAAACCATAGTAACCAGACAGGATTGTAGCTCATTCCCTGTCTGGCATTATTTTTTGATAACATATTCAATAACTCGTATTACCAGTGTCTGACAATTGGAAGGAACACCAGAGAGCTCTCTGTGAAATACCCCAGTTTCCATTAGTTATATATCAGCACAATTATTGCATCATATGAATTCTATATACAATTGTATACTGAGCTTTCCTCCACATCTCTCTGTATTTTGCAGGGCTTACCCTTGCGAAATGAAACTATAATGAATTCTGTCAGAATGTGCAATTCATGCCCTTTCTTTGGTTGTCTCTCCTTACTTTGGGGCTTTTTTTTTAATCGATTCTGAAGGAAGAGTGAAACTGAACTGGATAGGACTGTTGTCACATCCAAAGTGTGGAAACTCTCATTTCTATTTCCACTGTGTTTCATTACTCTGCTTGAAGCTGAGGCAATGCAGACACTTAATGAAATAATTAATTTGAAAACCACCAAAATAAATAAACAAATAGTAAAAGTCTCCCAGACCATGTATTGGTACTTGAATCAAGTAAGAGCCAGTAGCTAATCTGATAATGTATTCTCTGATACTGTTTATTCTGCACAAGCAGAAAAATACTTACATTTGCTGAAAGCTGAGACGTAAGGGTAGCAACTTTCTCTTGCGATGCAACCAGTTCTCTCCGTAGTTTCTGAATTTGCTAGATTAAAAAAAAGTTCAGCTATCAACATTTCAGCAATTTCCTTCTGTTGTGTGTTTGTTGTTTTTTTTTTTCTTAAGGGATCATTAATAGGTTTACATTATCCTAGGCTCATATTTTAATCTCAGAACTATTCAGAAATACAGATTATTAGAAGTTTGCACTTAGTGCTGCTCCAACTGTTTTCTTACACTTAACCAGTGTATGAGCTAGGATCCCAGTTAAGGGAGCACATACAGGCAAATGCTTAATTACCTTCTATGTACAATCCCCTGTTACACATGTAGATGTCATGGTTTTTTTATCAAATTCCATAAGTTCCAAACATATCCTTAGTGCAAACAAGGATAGCAGCCCTGGATGAGATCTGAGATTATGCAACATGAAAGAATTTGAGTCAGATTGACTTTGCCTGACTGTGGACATGATGCAACCGACATATGTGATATGTCTACATGAGACTCAGATGAAGTGCCAAAAAGTACTCCCCTGCTGCCTGGCATGAAGAAGGCTTCAATGACTTCCTTAGACACAGATTTTTGCTTCATGAATGTCTAAAGTTATATGAGGTACAATTTTTTTTTTCCCTCTAACACAATACTTCCTACAGTCTCGGCGATTCACGCACGCAGCCTCTTTAGAACTTACATATCCTTCAAAAACTTGCTGGCCAGATTAAAAAAATGTAGCTTTAAATTTGACTGTTGACATGAAAATATACTTAATTCAAAGCTCCTGTATCCTTTAATGAAAAACAGAATCCTTAAGAAAAATATGTTTACAGTTCAGCTAGGACAGATATCTAGCATGAAGACTGCACATGATTTTAAGCTCATTTAACCCTACCTAAGATCTTACAGGGACTCCAGGCATTGCACTGAACTTAAGCACAGCATGGAGTTTCACTTCAAAACCCCTTTCATAGTCAGACACAAAAGAAATTGTTACAGACCAGAGAAGTAAAATGTCTAAGACTAGCCTGAGAAAGGGAGCACTTAATATTCACTTAGTAAAGACTACTGCAGTACTTTAATTTTATGACTCCCATGAAAGCCAACAGGCAATATTGCACAAGCTTTAAGAATGAACAAGTTCCTGTACATCTATGATACAAATATAGCTATGTCATTTACACTAGCTCAGAGCAAAGGAAATGTTATTGAGCTGTTCTCCATCCTGGATTACCACTCTTCCAAGTTTCTCTTTGGTTTTCAGTAGCATCTATTTGACTTTCCCTCTTAAATTACACCTTCATCATGTTCCTGCAACTATACAAAGGTAATTCTCATGAAGTGCTGTTCAACACCTTCTGCCAGAGCATCACAGAGCAGGCCTAGATACTGAGAAAACACCATGTAGAAATACACAGGAAAGAAATGTTTCACCTCCATATATAGCCCTGTATAACGGGCTATGAAATGAGGAATTGCCATTTACACTACTGAGCTATGGCATGATTCTTCAGCTCCTTTGCTTTAACTTGAAGGAGCTTAGAAAATTCAGGTGGAAATTATATTGAAATATGCTGTGGTAAGTGAGGAAGAATTTGTTTATTTTTTTAACTTCCTCAAAATATCTTTGAGTTGACTTTTTCTCTGATTAGAATAATAGAAATGGGAGCAGAATAAACACAAGAGCTGGAAGGCATGTGGCTCTGTGAAGTGGAAGTGCACCCCTTGGTGCTGCATTTTATTGCTGCTACTCCTTGATACCCTTTTAATACAAGCAGGACTTCATTTTGAGAAAGGCTGTAATTGTATCCAGCTGCTGACCCGGGCTTGTCACCCATTCTTATATGCTGTGGGGAGAAAGAAGCTGTTTTCCATGTCAGATTTGATTTATATCTGAAATCAATCTGCGTTGCTCTGAAATCCATCAAAACGGTCAGTTTCAGAAATTTAATATAATGCAAAATGTAAGGGAGAGAAGTTCAAAGCTAACATTTGAAGTATTTTTCTCCCGAAAGGCAGCACATTACCTAGAATTGCACAGTCCTTCAGACCCGGTACAGAGTGGTATTAAGTCCACTCAGCAGCCCGATGCTCATCGATTCTTTTCACCTTTTCAGAACCTCAGCCAGGAGGCATTCTTCAGCATGATGCTAAGAAAACACCTTCTAGTGCAGTAAAAGCTGCATTGGCTCTTTACCAATTCTTCTCAAAAAGCGATACAAAGACACAAGGTGTCTTTTCCCCAGCAACTCAGCAGTTTAGCCATAGCAGGTAAACAATAAACTTGAAAATAATATAATACAATACACAACTATAGAAACGAAGCAAAGTTTTTACCTCTGAATGTGCCTTTTCTTCTGCCTGGAAGAAAACAAAGAAGAAATGGCTTAGAAACAGTCTGCAACATAATTGCGGTAATAGAAAATAAAAGCCAGCTACACTGAAGTGAAATGAATAGTTTCACGGATCCATTACATTTAAGGAAGGTATGCAGTAAAAACAATAAATGGAATTCTTTTCAACTTACTTGGCAAGGCTCCAGCTGAAACCCCAAAGAGTTTGCCAGCATACTGACAACATGAAACAGTGTATAAAGGGAGAACAGGAACAGAACTGCAGAAACTGCAGCTACATTTCTAAGATACAAAAGAAAATTTGCTATGCTGGCACTGCATGGACCTTAGTCTGTTACCACCACATTTTTACACCGTAATAATTATTATGGCTCTTGGAACTATATTTGCTTTACTGTACACTGAGCAATATTCCTAATAGACTAATCCCTGCTACGGGAAGTTGGCAGCATACCAGTAAAACATGTATGGGGGAAGGTGAGGGGAAAGGGGTACTTGCACTTTAAAATAAATTCTTCCATACAGAGTATTGACCAAAGTATTAAGGGCTATCACGGCATGTTAAAGTTTCAGCTTAAACTTGCTAATAATAGTTAAGGATATTAGGTATTTTCCATATTGTTATGTATTGTGTCATATAATGAAGCTATTTACTCAGCAGTCTTTTTCAACAAGCTAAGATCATTGCAAGGCAAACCTTTGAAAGTCATTAAATTTGTAAGGATGGGAGCAGTCTAATTTAGGAGGCATTTGGTGGACAGAGAAATCTTGCTTCGGTGGGATTCTAATGGAAAGAAATGGCATGCCGTGAGAGAGGAACCCTTTCATAACATAAAATAAGAATCAGTTAATGTACTGGAAATCAATCCACCCCATGACCTGAGGTGGCCTAAGTTCAGAGAAGCAGTCTAACATTGTCTGGAAGAGAAGTAAGCAGTAAAAGGAAAATGTGGGTAGAAGAACTAGCTATAAATAACACTAGAAAGGCTAAGAAAACACAAGGTAAGAGTTCCACAGAAGATTCCTTGACATCAGGCACTATCTGTGTTATTACAAATTCATATAGCTGCTTTTTTAAGCCTTTATTAAGCACAACTTCTATGCTGTTAGAATTTTAACAATTTATTATAGAAATGTTTTCTTACTTTACCTGCTGAGAAAATGCCTCTTTCCATACATGCTTATATATTAACAGTCACTAAAATACTGCGAGGTTATGGTATTTCCCTGTACAACACTTAGAACTGCTCTTGGCTGTAACTACTGTAATACCTGATACATCACTACATGGGAATGATTCAGTATAAAGATTGTTTTTTAAAGGAAAAAATTAAATTCTATTTTTTTTTTAAAAAAAGTCACAAAGGGCTCAAGAAAGACCATGTCCAAGAAAACCTGTGCCAAGAAAAGCAAAAAAAAAAAAAAAAAAAAATTTATGGTTGGTGACCTTTTCCTGAAATTGCCGTGTGGGGACATGGACCCTCATCCTTAGACCACTGCCTCCCCACTGATGAAAGCAGTGCCACACGTTGTTACCAGATGACTCCCTCGCTGTACAAAGAAGCGGTGCCTCTCTCCCAGAGTTCAGAGAGGTGGCTCCCACAAGTCAACTTCTGTGGGCAGTGGAAGAAGTAAATGAAAGAGAAAGGACAGGATTCTGGGGAGACTATCAACATAAAAAATAAAATCTGACAACCAAATATATCTGAGCAGTTTTTACTTAAGAGTTCATACTGACAGCACTGTAACCCAGCACTCAGCCATTGGTTCAAAAGGCTCTAAAAAGAAATTATTTTTTTCTCCCTCTACTTCTCCAACATATCCATGAAACTCATCCTTGTAAGGATTAATTTTTTTTTCTTTTTTGAAGACTTAAAATATTAGCATGCAAATGACATGTCCTTACACATCTCCTTTGAGCTTGGCTTAGCATAGTTAATGAAGTCTAGGGATTCTAAGTGTAGCTAATGCTGAGAGCCAGTGCAGGAAATATAGCAATTAACTAAATACGTGCAAATTGCAGTGTCTCACCTACTGAGCAGGAGGAGATTAAAATTGGAGACAACCTATCATAATTTGCACTACCACACATCTTTTTCAACTCCTCGGAGAGCTAGATATATTCACTGCCGAAACTGAAACAGTATTTCAATCCTACAGCCTATTAAGTCTGCTGACATGGCATACTTTTCTGTGAAACCAAACGTTTGTCTCTACATGCATACCTCTACAAGCTAGACTTCCAGTCTGTTAAAGTGAGTCCTGAAAACCCAAATGCAAGTCAAGAAGAAAGCCAATACATAGAGAAAATACTGGTGAATGCAGAACTTCTGCCTCGTTGGACTTATTCATTGCAATGGCAGCAAATCATGAAATGTCTCTTCTGAATATCATATTCTAATTCTCAAAGAAACAATCTTCAGAGAACAACTCTGAGATTTTCAGCTATCCTTTGGTAATAATACATAAAGATCTTGATCTTTATTTAGTACTTTGACTCTCTTCAGTGCTTGAGAAATCTGATAAAAAGATTTGATTGACGCACTTATGGAAAGGCAGCTTCTTTGGAATTCCTGGTTAGTGATTTTGGCCTACTTAAGTAAGGCAAAAGGCTCTTGTACTCCTCCTTGAATCTAGTAATAGCTGAAAGCAAGTTACATGTGCCGTAACCCTGAGAAACTATCCCTTTCCGGAGGAAAAGGGGCACGGCACGGTATCATCCCACAATGACACGTTGTTCTCTGCTTTCAGCTGATGCGATACTGATTGCCAAGCTTTCATGTTTCTATACTCCACTTGTGCATCATCTTCTGATTAACTGCTGAAAAGTTTTAACTTTTTTCACTGGATGAGAGGATTAAGCAGAAGAAATTCTGACCAAAAATCATCCCTAAAGGTCAACCCTAGTAATTTTGTCATACTAATTCCTTTCTTGGCCTTTACAGATTTTTTATAACTTCCATTACCTTGTCTACATAATCCATAACTTAAGGAGCGGGGCTTAGCTGCAATGTGAATTCACAGTCAGATGTTTCAGAAGAAATTCCACAGGCTTAGAGTATGAACTTGGGTAAACATTTTAAAGTTTGTTTTGCAGGAAAAATACTGTTCTCTAATATCATGGGGTTTAGATAATATTTCCAAGATACTCTGTAATCTTGAATGATAGCAGGTTATATAAATACACAGTATTAGTAAACCCTTGCTAAAATACACAACATCAGAGCAGAGATATTTCAGAATTACTGACTGACTGCCTACAGAAAGCACCCTGTGTCACTTTGTAATTTGACTTTTACCATCTATCAGTTTCATAACATTCTTCTAAAATTTTACATCAAAGCTTAAATTTTAATTTTGGGCACCCCCCCATTCAAATTGATCATAGTGTCTCATAGAGAGGGAAATCATAGTAAAGATTTCACCAGTACCAAAACATGACAAACTTTAGTTTGAAAGTTAGTCATACCTTACATGCAGACAGTCTGCATGTACGTTGCACCTCCCTAAAATAATTTGGGGTTGATCTGGACTGGAATTTCTTGCAACTTGCTGCTAATGCATGTGTACTGGATGTTTTACACATACCCCAGTATAGACCTTTCTGTGATTAAACAGAACTAGGAGAGTTGTGGTAGACATCATGCATGGATGCAACCTACTTTCCAAGCTAGCATGAGTTTTGCATTGAGATAAGGCTACCAAATGGTACAAATGCATCGGACTGCATGGGCTCAGTATTCCCAGACAAGAACCGGTGTTGGCTCTGTTGGTAGAGGAGCCCATGTCATTCCCAGGGTGTCAGCTGACACTATTCAACACCTGAAAATATGGGGAGGAGACATACTATTCATCAATGCATGGTATGAAAGCAGTTAAGTGGGTTGCACTCCCGTGAAAAAGGGCTACTATAGCGTGTAATTGTAGTTAGCGAATTGGTTGCAAAGCAACTGTTGTGTATCAACAAGGGAACGTCCAAACATGTTTAACTCCTTCCTTATGGGTGATTTCTTGTTAGTAGAAATACTGGAGCAACAAATTATGCAGAAGATCTCGAAAAAGATACCAAGGTCATAAAATAGAGATAAAAATTCAAACCCGGAACTTCTGTTTAAGCTAGAATACAATTATTACTCATTCTAATTAATCTAATTAACTAAGATCTGTAATTTTTAAAGACACTCTTCTCTTTGGAAATAATATTTAAATCTGTCATTTGCAACAGAGATCAGTAGACATTTAAACTGCAAAGTGCATCTCCCTTACCCTGAAGCAATCTTGTGCTTTCCAAGAAGTATACCTCAAACAGTAACATGACAAAACCCCTTTGTAAAGTGTGCAATTAGAAAACTAGCTGAAAATAAGCAAAAGTACCCACAATTATCAACTACAATAGCATAGGGACCCCCCTTAAAGAGAGACTCCCAGACCATTACCTTCTTTTTAGCTTTCAAAATAAACACTAGGTGATTTTAAGTGGTTCTAAGTAAATCACATAAAAAGGTGGAAACAATGTATTCTAAAATAGCATGACAGTAGTACCAAGTTGAAAATAAATGTTCCTGCTTTATTGCAGTGCAATTTAATCCTTCTAAAACTCAAAGCATCAAAAGTTTCATGAACAATGAACGAGAACAGAGGCAGGCAGAATTTTTTTCTAAAATGTCAATACTCACCGTAGAGTAGAGAGAGGATGTGCTGGAGACAAGTGATAATGAGGACCCATGTACTTTAAAAAAAGGAAAATAACATGAAATATTGATGAAAGCATAACACTTCCCTCACGTAGCTCAATAGCTAAACATCTTTTAAAATGAGAACCAATCTTCCACGAAGAACAATTATGAGCTATCAGTATAGAAAAGTTATTGATATTTTTTCCTTCAGTTAAAAAGATTGTTCTACATAAAAAAGCTCTTTTCTGTGTGTGAGACAGGAGAGTGAGCCAGTGAGATTCAGTATTATTACCATCAAATCAAGCATCACTATTGTCGTTTTGACAACAAATCGCTTTATAAATACACTCTTTAGAGAAACCAGAAATTGAGCTGTTTATACACCTGTCCAAAGCTGAGCAAACTGATTTTAATGAGCGACTATGCTTTGCAAAACAGTTCACATTCCCTGGGATGAGTTCCCAGGCTTTGCTCAGCTGGTTTCTCCCCTCAGCACAACACAGACCCGTGCATTCTGGCATTTGTAGTCCATGTGAAGGGGTTAGTGCAAGACGTAGTGGTATACTTCCACTAATCATCAGTAGAGTCAACCGCAAGAGCACTGAGTGAATGTTGCAGGACTTCAACTCAAAAAATGGGGTTTCTGGCCTCTCTGAAAATGGCAAGTGAAGACTAAACTGAGACAAAATTGCTCCTTCTGCTTCTGATGACCCTCCTGAGGAAGGATACACCAACAGAGAATTTTAAAGAAGATAATTTATTTCATTACTTCTTTTCATTTTTGTTTCAATAGAAAATTGTTTAATATTTATAATCTGCCAGGGTTTGGTAAATAAATTATTTTGCTTTAATAGCTACCTGGCATCCGTATGACAAATGAACAATACAAGAATACTTGGATTAGCCAAATAGACTTCAAATCTAATTTTGTAACTGGGCAAACATTTACAAAGTTGTGGTACACTGACCACTGAAATCCTCTTGCTTTTAATCTATCTTTGCTTTTCAGTCTCTGCTTTAAATCTCTCAGCTAAATTCCCATTCTGCTCTTGTATGCAGTGGCTGTACTCATTACCTCACTTCTTGCACTATAATCTTCCTCAGAGCTCCTCTCTGAAATAAAATACATTTGGCCTTCCAACAGCATCATTTCATGTGAATCTCTAATGACCGTAAACTGCTGAAAACTGTTTATTACTGCTGCATTGACTTTCATTTACTCAGGTTGATCATGGTTATCCACTCCAGCTGAGTATGAAACATGACCAAAATCATCAAAGCCACTGGTGACCCATTACTGAAATTTTAGATTTAACACCTCTTTTTCGATGCATAAATTATTTGCCTTGTTTTCTCTATTACTCTTTCAGTGTTTCCTTTGATAACTCTCCTGTTCCTCAGCAAAGGGTCTGCAGTCACCTCTGTCCTTGAATTATGTGATGTGCTTCTGTGCAGTCAGCCATCCTCTCTGTGCTGGCAACTCACAGCTTGAGCTGTCCTGCACCCTATTGCTTGTGTTACATACCCAGATGTCTGCCTGACATAGCATCTAAAATACAGAAAAGGAATTGAAAAGTAAAACTATTAGTTGTTCCTTATTTCACCTAGGACTTTTTTTTTTCTCCCGTTTATCTCATAACTATGATCTTTGGGGCTGGGGGAAGACTACTTTATTTGCTTGTTTAAAGACCATTTATATTGTCATCACTTAGCAGTAAGTAAGATCAATCAGATGATGTTATAAAATGAATCTCCATTAAATTTGAGTGGGGTGGGGTTTTTCTCCTTTTTTTTTTTGGTGTTTGGTTGGTTTTTGTGGTTTGTTTTTTCTTTTTAATTAAAGGGTGTGAGAACTTTGTGCTTATGGGAATTCTGCAAATAATCAGATTTATCAGAAATGGTAGGCAGAAGAAAATGTTACAGTGAATTTAATTAGGAGTTGCCAGATGCTCTACGGTTAAAAAAGAACAAAACCCCAAACCAAGACAAAAATATTCCCCGAATTCAAGGTGTTGTACATAGCATTAAAGAAACCAGACCAACAGTCATATCTGCATAAAGTAAGTATTGAGGTGAGATTAAATGACAGATTTTAAGTACAGAAGTTCACATAGTGTTTGCTGTAGGAGGGTGCAGGAAAGTGGGGAAATGAAGCAACTACAAAAGAAAGGGGATGCTAAGTAGCACTGACATTTGGAAAAAAAAAGGAAATACAGAAGTAGGGCTAAGAAAGCATGGAATCACAGTAGTCAAGGTATGCTCAGACACTTCAAATTTAGAGGCAAAAAGAATAAAATAATTTTCCAAGAATGGCTTCTTTTCCTCCAAAATTTCTGACAAAGGATTTGTACGTGTATGACATACACAGCATTGAATATTACTGTGTGAAAGAAACCTCTTCCACAGGTAAGGAAGTCCTGGGAGTCCAGCTCAAAAGAATTAGAAAAAAAAAAAAAACACTTCACAAATTTATTTAAGTTTTTATGTTGCAGAAGAAATATTTTTAAATTCTACTGTGCTTTGGAGGCCTATTTTGGGGCCTATTTGCTGATCCAAATAGTAATTCAGTCTTACCTTCTTCCATGCTGTCCCTGAATGAACCTGAATGACTAATTGCTCGTGGTCTCTCTTCTAAGGATGTAGCACTGCCACACAGCTGGGAGTCATCATACAGATCAAAAGAAGTGTCTTGTGCAGGGATGCTGTTTGAACGCATCATACTGGGTCCAGGAAGGTTAAACTGAGATAGGTTGGTTGGACTCACTGGAATACAAAGCTTTATTAATGAAGCACATTTCCATTAAATGAATTTTGTTTTGCACAAAATTGTAATGTAGGACTAGCATGGCTAGGTGGACTTTGTGCTGTTAAGAAAATGGAAGGCTTTTATTCCTACGTACAAAGCCACCACAAAAAGGTGAACAAGACGATCTCCAAGGAGCTGGAACTGGATGAGGCTAATCCTGTAAAACACATGGCAACACTAACACTGGTGTCTGAATACACACTTGTTCACTTTGACAGCCCAAGACAGAAAATCAGTGGGAGAGATTCAAAAGTTAAAAGCTAAAAAGGAATAAGAAGTCATAAGTATTTTATAAGCAGCTCTTCTAATAAATCAGTATCTGTATTTTATTGTTATATACCTATATTACCGACTACTGGCAAGACCAAAGGTTATTGGCACGTGCAAGACATTCGTCCTTTGATTTTCTACAGCATCTACCACTATATTAGGTTACAATTCCTGCACAAGCCAGTTGAATCTCATCATAATAAATAGTAGTCCAATTGCTCATGGTTGAAATCTAGAACAACACTGATAGAACCTACTTTAAGCTTTTGCAAACTTTGTTTGCCAGTAGGAAGTAAAGCCTGGTTATGGTGTGCCTGGACCACATGAACTCAATGCCTAGAAGAAAAAGCTAATTGTCTATCCAAATTCAGCTTCAGTGTTTGGACTTGTATTTTAGATCATGCAAGATGTGCCTTAAGTCATAAACTATCAGAGCAGCTGTGTTGTGAGAACAAATTATTCCACAGGGCTATGATAATGGAAAGAAGCAAAAGACAATGACAAAATAAATTTTAAACCCCCTTGATCTTAGTCCTCTCTGCTGTGAGTACAAGAACTATGAACAAAAAGAAAAAGAAGATAATTGTAAGCAGAAAATGATAGAGTAAGAGAAACACTGCTTAAAAAGAGCTGTGTCTAAAACTACTGAAAGTACATGGAGAAAATCCAAAGCAGTGGCTTGCTCAGCCAGGATTCAATTTCATTTTTAAAAGTGGCTTTGTTCAACTTCTTTTCCCATATGTAATAAAGACCAACATTTGTATGTCTGATCAAATTTCTTTTGAGTGATTGTAACCTACAGATGCCATAAGCTGTGACAGAGTGACAAAAGTGTGAATGCTTCAAAGGTTGCTGCTAATTCCACAGTAAGGACCTAAAACCACAAAAGCTCATTGTAAACCTAGGTATGTGTCCAGCACGGTGCAAATAAATGGCTTTCTATTAAGCACTAAAGAAAAAATAAATTTATTAACAAAACTAAATTTGTGTTGGATTAACTTGAAACAAGATCCAGAAGAACCAAATCTAAATCTTGACCTGTAATCAAATAAATCTGAAATGTGACTCACATCCTAAAATATTATACTGCATTCAAGGGTAGGATTTGGATTGGGCCCAGTGCAGTTATAGCCAGGTCCAGCCACTGAAATGCATTGGAAAGGCCTATCTCAAAGCAAACCTGTATATAGGAAAAAAGTAATGTTTAGTGTCTGGGCTGACATTTACTAAAATCACTGGAAAGCATCCTACTGACTGTGAATCCTAAAAGATTAGTAGCTTTGACCTAGCAGCCAACTTCCAGCTCTGCCTCAGATTTTCTTCTCCTTGGGCAAATCATAGAGAGAATCTGTGCTTTTTTTCCATATGCAAACAGGAGGTACCCTGGCCTACTCCATGATAAACATTGTGAGTTTCCCTTCATTAGTGAGGTACCGCAATATGGTGATGGACATGTTAAAATAAATTATCTAGTTTGGCAAACTAAGAAATATGAGTGGTTCAATTTTATGATTCTGTTCTAGAGTGGGAGAAACAGTGAAGGGGAACGGCATTTACCCAGGTTGGAAAAGTGATATTTTCCAGTTGCTGACGAAGACATAGCTGAAGGAGAAACAAGCGGGGACTGACTGCCAGTGTCTTGGAGGCCTCCAGTTGAATGGGAGCGCAGCCATTCCTTGCCTTCCTCCTGACTCGTCTGCCGGGATGATGGAGTATATCTGAAAAACCACAGCTGACATGCTCAAAACAACGACAAGGTGACAGGTTGGAAAGAAACAGGTGTCACATAAACACAATTCGCCGGTTAGATAGAACAAAACCCGTGAAAAGCATCAAGTCTAGTCAAGTGATTATCACCAGGGTAAAATTTACCATCTTATTACAACAGAAAAAGTACGGGATTTGAAACCCCTTTCACCTTCATCCCCCTCCCCAAAACATCATACCCTTCCTTTGAAGAGATATGATGATAAACCACAGAAGACAGACAACGGAGTTGACAGGAGAGGACTTCAAAGCTATAGGAAGTGTACAGGCTGATGCAGAAGCTCAGAAGCTGTGTGTCTAGGATGGGGAATGGACAGACTAGAAGCCAAGAAATGTGAGTAGCCGCTTACAAAATGACATCTGCCACAGATCATGTGGGCAATTGGTTAGATGACAGGAGTGAAACAGATCAACAACTCTGAAAAAGGAGTTTGCATTGGTAATGACAGCTACTCATGGTCATACGCGCAAGTCTGTTGCTCTGAATGCTACTTGGCATTGTGTCCTGCCCAAACTGGGGGGAGGGAAAGGGACAGGAAAAATCCGCAATTAGCAGAAACAAGTTCTCTGGAAGGAAGAAGCGTGGCAATCAAATCATTCATCAACTGCTTCCTATGTCAAAGCAATAAAACAAGTGCAACTTGACACAAGAGGGAGAACTGGTAACTCACTGGCCCAGCCTCTTTTGGCTGAGCTGGAAGAAGGGCAATTCTGGCAGTGGTTAAACATTAAAATGTGCAGGCAGTGTGGGTCTTAACAAAGAGATTGCTTTCAGCAATGTCTGCAATAGCTTGCTTCATTCAGCACAGTCTCCTGCTGAGAAATGAGCACCTTCTTCACCACTGTCATGAGCCATCAGGGTTCCCCAAACAGCAGAGCAGACAGGGCTTTTGATACTCTGGCTTCAGGCTTGCAAGGCACAAGTATTTCTGCTTAGAAAGCAGATTAAATGAACATGTAAGTTCTCGTGTGGTGCTTGGGGTTTTGTACAATATTTTACGGCACTAAAACATCTTGTCCTGATTAAATATTTACTTCCTTTCTCGTTCCAAAAAGACAGCTATGATCTTTCCTTATAAATGTGGTAGAGCAGAGTTACCCAGTGGTTATCAGATCAGAAAGATGGGAAAATGAGAATTCAGGATCTGGGTCTTGGACTGGAATCTCCGCACATTAAATCAAACTGATGGTCTTTCTGGCGTAACTGATCAGGTTTATATGCCTATAAACTGTTTTCCCACTCCATTTCACTTTCAGCTTTCAGCCACCATCACGATTGTACAGCCACAGACCTCAGTCATCCCATTGTACCCCTGCAGGGTCCCCTTTATGCCTCTTTCATGTCCTCCACCTTTTCCATTCTCTCCCAATCCAAAGTGATTGTTTTGGGATAATGGGAAATTCAATTAAATTCTTTTTAAGGAATGGATAATGCAGAAGAGCAGAAGGTGCTACCTAGTGAAACACTTTAGCACTATCTTGAAATTTCATAAAATACTATTTATCAATGACTCAAGAGATTTAACTGTGTGATTTCAGTGACTGGAAGGCTGCAGAGTGCCTGTGTGCATGCACGTATACCCTTGCTTGCCAAATCTCCTTCCTGGAATAGGCAGGTAGGCTGCCATGCCTGAAGAGACTGGACAAGTTACCAAGTGATCCCCTCTTTTAACCATGGAGTGCAGAAGAAAGCAGATTACTTCTGTTTTCCGTGACAAAGACAGCTCTAATCAGTGGGGAGTTAGTAGCAAAGTTGGACTCTATTTCTGGCTAGGGATCAAGAAGACTAGCTGGAGCAGGGCTCATTTCATACTTACAAACTTTGGATACTAAAATTAGTATTTTCTAGCCTTACCCTTTACTAGATCTTCAACTCAAATTGCGTGAGTGTTTGCATTTAGAGTTCAAGTTCAGTTCCACCTCTAAAATGTTGCTTTTCTCAATGTTTTCAACAATTAGTCCCATTGAATTGCAAAAGTATCTTGTATCTGTCTCTTTTAGCTCTCCAGGATTCAATGCCTTTTAAGATTCATTGCATAAGGAAACTATGCTTAATGGTATTCACTTTCAATGGTATATCTTTAAAGGAAATTTATGCACTAGGCAGAATTGGAAAGAAAAATTCCATTGTTAAAATCTACTTGTTTTGTTTTGTTTTGAATCTAAGTACCAAGAACCAAAACAGGATCAATGAAAGAAGAAAGAAAAGGAAAGACGGTGTAGAAAAAGTTATAGAAAAACAAAGAAGTAGCAGTCATGCTCAAAAAAATATATACCTTAATCCCTTTTTGGGTAGTGTATTTCTGTCAAGCTGCATGCTGTTAAAACAAAAAAAATCCCTAAGGACATACAGTAAACAGGACTGTTCAGAATTACAAATGCTAAAGGTCTAGATATGTGTGCATAACAGGAGATCATTTAAAGCTTTTTAATATATCTTTCATGATAAATCCCTGACTCATTGGAGGGGACAATAGGACATGGACTGCTGCACATTCATTTTTCATCTAGACATGCTCTGGGCTGGATCAATAGTAATTTGGAGACTGTCCAAGTCAGAAAGAAGTCCTTCGTTACCGTTTCTAACCTTCCTACAGCTTCACCCTGCAATCTGTGTGAGAATCATATGGTCACAGTATGAATCGTTATTTTTCACAGTTGCCTATGATACGCCAATAGATTTCCAAAAGAAATGAAGGTTGCGGCACCTGCTAAGAGACAGCATGGCCTTGCCAGAAGCCAATTGACAGCTCTGCTTGTAGAATTATGTGCTGCATATACAGACACTTGGCTTTCTGTTGTTGTGGGGCTCACATAGTAAGGTGATGGTGGGGACAATGAAAAGTGGCACCAGAGTGATGCTGTTCAATATACACGCGCACATGGTGGCAAAGTGGTGGAACACTGGAGACCTAAGTAGAGGATCACTGGAGACCTATGGCTGGAGTTTTCCTAATTTAAACCCCATCACTGGAAGGGTACCCCCTAGCTTTCCTTCAAATAAATGTCATCTGGGCATTTCCTTCTAAAGACTTGGTGGTAGGTTGGTCCCTGACTAGCGTGGGTTGAATTTGAACTAGTTATCATCAAGTAAGTGTTGCAATGTTTTTTCCCTTAAGAATGTAATTTCTTGTCACCATATGGATTAAATTGAAAAATGGCTTTAGAAAGTTTCTGTATTAGCTATCTTCATCACATCTCTGAGAGCAACAGTAACTTAGGACCCTTCCTACACAGGAAATCTCTCATGCCATTATTAAAAGTGATGTTGTCTTGTGCTGGGCATGCTGGAGACCCCAGTGCCATGTAACCTTGATCCAAATAGGTAAGAGCAGTGAAAATACTGTTGGCATTAACAATCTGTTACCATTAGGGCTCAGACTAATGGAAGTAAACCCCTCTTACCACCAGGAAGTTTTATAGGTGATTTTATTAGTTTAATCAGGGCCTTGGGGAGAAAACAAGTGGAAGGAGAAACTTTGTAGGATTTCAGCACAGGCCCAGCTATCATGGTCCATGTGAGAGTAGTCCTCTATCAGACAGAGGACTAAATTTTCAGCATTTTGCTCCCAGCATAACTAAAAGGACCAAGAACAGTTGGTAAAAGGGGACATACATTTGAATGCATGATTAATGTATTTTTTAGTTCCTTACAGAGAAGAATAGGGCCTTGATATTCCTTTATGTACCTCTACATTTCAAAACAAATAAACATGATGATAATAACAAAACCAGTTTCTTCTGCAAATACTTCAAACATCCTAATGAACAATAAATTTTCTAATATTACTTTAACTGAAAGTTCTATGTATTTCAAAATTATCTATAGCGCATTTTCTAAAAAGAAAAGAGCCAATCAGTGATTCTTTAAAGTAATCCACAAGCCAAAAATCATGTCAGATGAATAGGCTAGTAGTGACCATAGGGCTTTGTTAAAAAACTTTTGAATTCAGGTACCCAAATGAAATGGCGGTGAATATTCCTCAACATGAGCATGGAGTTATTGCAACTGCATAAAAAGGAATGTAGTAGACATTCATTTGCTTTTTTAAAATACAAAATTTTGTGAAGATACTCCCATGCATGAAACTATTAACCATGGTTCTATGTAACTATTAATTCAGACACATAACTGCCCATAACTTTTTAATGTATGAAAGCATTCCTCCATCAAGAAGCTGGCTATGTACTTCTACAGAAATTGGACCTTTGGTAAATAGAACTAAACTGTAACATGCAGTAATCCCATTAGGACACTACCAGCCTGACCTCAGTGTTCAGACGATCTCTGAAGGTGATATGAAAGAAGTCAGTCCTTTCCTGAAAGAAGCCATGCATTCATGGAATCTATCTCTTTGGCTCAAAACAAATAGCAATGTAAAGTGAGGCTGAGAATATTGTAATATTCCTGATATTTTCCTTTGCCATGCCAATTGTCAAAAGCAGTCTTGCAGGAAGATCCATGCAGCTGTAGGCTGAAGTTATCAAACCCACTGTATCTCCATTCCCTTTTGTTTATTTTGCACTGCTGAAACTGTCTGCAAGTTCTCTGGGGGAAACTGCAGTAAGGCTGACCGTTCTCAGGTTCCTACCTGTCCTTGGTGTTGAGGTTAACTTGGGAAAGTGCCAAAATACCGTATCTTCGGGCTATATCTAGTTGCGGCAGTTAGGGACTAAAACAAATTATTGCAAGCTAAGAAGCATCTAGGGCTGTCTAGGGCAGGCTGGACCGATCTGATACAGGACTCATAAATGAGTTTCCACAAATGGATGAGCACACAAGAAAATCTGATTCATGATGCACTGTTTCATGCCTTAAAACAACAACCATCAACGATGGTGATAATTTAAAACAACTGAAAGTCTTGAAGAGCTTAAGTGGATTTCAATGCACTTTCTTGGCCCTCAAAAGTAAACATCCTTTTAAAGTAAACCAGAGCAAGCCAGTCACATAATTAGAGACTACTTCCACTCTGCTAATCTTAAAATGCAGCCCTTATTGCTGATGAGACCACTATTGATACCTATAATTCTGCTTTTTTTATGCATCCCTTGTTATGTCACTCAGACCAAGCAGAAGAAAGACATGAATCTGTAATGCCCAACAGCAATTAAGGGTTCAAAATAATTACTGGTGATGTGTCCAACTGGAAAATTTTACCAATTAAAGCAGTGGTATTTCACCAATTAACCCCAGTAGACCATTTTATTTTAGAGCGTACGTACCTGTATGATTTATTTTAATCCCTCTAAACTGCTGTAAGTCAAAATACAAGTGTCCTCCCACATAGGGAGTTACACTGCTATAACAACAGGAGCAGACTTGTCTAAATAAATACTGCTAGTGCAAAACCAGCAAAAGTCCTGAGGGAGATGCAAATTTTGCTGAAAAAGCAAATATTTGCTAGTATTTACTGAACTCATTTTCTCGTTAAAGAGAAATAAAGAATATAATACAAAATAATATCAAATGACACAAAATTTGTCTGGAGTAAACTTTGACACTGTATCAATACAGCAGTTGTCAGGGAGCTCTGTGTTCATGCCATACCGTTGCTTGGTGGGTAGCCTCAAGTCTGGGTGTGGGCAACATCTGACCATCCCTGGAGGAATGTGTAGCAGAGACCTTGCAGACTTGCTGTCTCCATGGCAGATGACTGCTTTTTTGGAGGCAGACAAGGGCTACTCTCCTTGGTGAGAAACAATAGATGTATCTTGAGATTTTGGTCTCATTTTCTGGGTTTTTTCCAGTTGCATTGAATCTTTCCTAACACTTGAAGTCCCAAAGTCTTCAAGTTAAAGCCTTAACATGAAAAAGTAGAACGGGATAACTACTTGCTAAGACTTACATGTAATACTTTTATTTTCAAAATACTGGGAAAATGCTTTGTCCCAGCAACGACACTATGACCCTTAGACACTGTCTCCTTTCTGCAAAATAGCCTCATTGTTTTCCACTCTGTAGCTGTGTGAATATATGCTGCCCTGTTATATCCTTTCAGGCTAATAAACCATTGATCAATAGCCTTTGATAACTCTCTAGCAACCAGTCAGGCACCTTACTTTATTTCCTTCATTTGCTTGTGAGAATGCACTCTGACACAGCACCTAAAGCTTACTAAATTCAGGATGTCTTATTGTATCTAATTCCTCTCCTCTCTCACAAAGCCTGTTTTCCTGCGAATGAATTAAATTAGGCTTATTTAAAAGGTGGTTAATGAAAAATTCCACGTTATCTGTTACTGAATCCATTTTCTTTAATATCCTTTGTATCTTTCCAGGAACCGTGGCAAGGTGGCCTTGGCCACAATCCCCTCGTCCTTCATCCCAGCCCTCCTCCTCACTCCTTCCTCCGCACAGAACCCTTGAAACCTCTTCAGTCCTAATGACTGCAGGGCTATTTCAGACTGTCTCTGAA
Source organism: Gorsachius magnificus (assembly GCA_034008185.1). Classification (NCBI taxonomy): domain Eukaryota; kingdom Metazoa; phylum Chordata; class Aves; order Pelecaniformes; family Ardeidae; genus Gorsachius; species Gorsachius magnificus. Next base: position 174,770,938 of record CM067081.1, read on the forward strand.
GCAGGGAAGTGAAAAGTTCATCAGTACCAGTAAATTGGAGTAGTCTTTAACCTTTTCATTCCCTCTTAGCATGCTGGCCATTAATGATGCCTAGCTATCAAATTGCAGTTAATGCCTCAGCGAAGCAAAGCCAGGTTTATTTGCATCATCTACTGTTAGCTTCCCCTTCTCTTTTAGCTTTCCCTAGGCTTTCTGTGCGTAGAATTTATGTCGTTTGGTGATTGTATCTCATTTTGTGTTTCGGTCTTTCTGATTTTGTCTCTACATTATATCAGTATATCTCACAGCACAGACTGTTCATTCTATCTTTTGCAAGCTCTAGAGTGACTGAAGGAAAAGAATAAGCCTCTTTGCAGATAATTTCTTATGCCATGCCAGGCTACAACTAGTATTGCCAGAGGCATCTCAACTATAATCTGAGTTTACAAAGGAAAAAGGACATAATCTGTTGCTAAACATATCTGTCCCTAACATTGCAAACCAATGCTTTTGTTGTGAAAAAATACTTTGCTTTTACTATATAAAACAGTTTAGAAGTAACAGAGCACTTGTAACAGACCTTTCAGAAAAATCAAACTGCAAAAACCCTATTGGGGCTATAATTCAAGAAATGACACCATTTTCTCTAGGTACATATATTTGTTTTGAGGCCAGATCAGCATGATAAATGGCTCTCTCTGGACTCAGTCATAATATCCCCATATGGACAAATCTGAAACTTTAAAATATTGCCAAAGGCAAAGTATTTGGAACCACTGAAATTAAGTCACTGAACAAATACATAAAGTATTAGTAATGGGGGTTGCTCAGGATCTTATGCCAAACCATTAACATTTTAAATGTGATGTTTAACATCCTCTCTATAAATATGATCTTTGGCATAAATTCATACTCTTCCACATCGTCCTATTTACCTCACCATCCATATATGTAGCACTAAAAATTAGTGAAGGTTTTTATAAGCTAACTATTAATAATTAACTTTCTATGAAATATTGTCACATTCAGTTCATATCATGCAATGCAAATTACTATTTTTAAAAAGGCACAGTGCAAATTACAAATCACATATATCAGTGTGTTTTTAACTATCGTTATCATACATTATACTGATGCAAATGTATGTTTTACAGTGTTGTAATTATATTAGTAATACGTGTGATTTTAGCCGATATTGTAATACTTATGAATGCAACATAAGAGAATGAAATCTGCGGAGACTTTCCATCCGGATTTGGCAGAGTTGTTTAGGGGTTTGATTTTGTTTGGGTTTTTTTTTAATGCTGATTCACTGAAAGTGAAATCTTTGCATGGAAAGGATTGGTATTGAAAAAAAATCTCTGGTTTTATGTAAAGGGAAAAAAGTTCTTAACATTGTATATTTTTCACTTGTATACAGAAAAGATCTTTTTTCCTTCAAATAATTATATATTTTCTAAACAACTAAGTTTATCCTTTAAAAGTTTAAAATATTTCTGACTCAGTATCATTTTCTTTTTTGGATCAGAGGCTAATGAAGTATTTAATATTGACTTTTCAGGCGCCATGCAAGTTAAGAGTTTCATTGTCAAATCTTGAAATCACAGGAAGTGAAAATTACTTACTGCCCTGCAAAGTTTACTTTTTCTCTCTTGCAAAAGTCAAATAGAAAATAAATGGCAAAAGATCTGCATATTAAAAAGAGCAAGCAGAGGAAAACCCTTTCTTGCTTATGTTTGTCTGTTCCAGACGCTCAGCAAGACTGTGCATATAGTGAGGGTCTCATCTTGTAAACTCTCTCCCGGCCAGTGAGACTGCATTTTAGTAAGGACCTGTGTAATGATTACCGTGTAAGAGGCAACTTGTTAGGACTGGGCATTTTAAGGCAAGATGGGTCAGCTGAAGGCAGGGGCCCACCAGCTCTGCATGGGCTTTGAGCTAATGGGAAGAAAACTGATGGGGTCCCACTGCTGGAGAAGATATGTTAGCAAGAGGGCAGTGATACAGCTTTGGAGCTGCCAATTGCTGGGACAGCAGGGAGATCCGGGATGCAGGAGTCATTCTGTGGCTGTTTAGATTTGCCTTTAATTACACAGTTTCCCCCTTTTCTCTGGTTGTTCTCCAGAACAAGGGAATAAAAAAAAAACTTCTCAAGATGCAAAAAAGTGCTTGTAAAACCTTAAAAGGCAGTTGATTCCATGTCCAATGCCTGTGATTATTTTCAGCTTTCTTTTCTTCCTTCCTTTCTTTTTTACATAAAGGGCTAAGCTGCTAATTACACAGTGCCCCTTTAGGAAAAGAGGTGGAGGGTTTATTTTTTTGGCTCCTGTCCTTTTGCCTCTTACTGGTTTTGTGGTCACTATATCTATAGGCAAGCTCACCTTTCCGAAAGAGTAGATCTGACGCTTCCAGTCCTCATGAGCAGGCTCTGAACCTCCTGAGTGCTTGTTGTCAGTCCAGAGAGAGAGCCATGATGGCTAAGAGGAAGGTCAATAGACTCGGAACTGGTGTGAAGGCTAGTCATGGACTGGTAACTTGGTGTGTCCTTACTGCCCGCTGAAGAGCTGCTCAGGTTTGCAGCCCACACAAGACCACCTGATGTGAAAGAGTGCACTGAGGCGGGACTGGAAGCCAAGGAGTGACTTAAGCTTACAACATCTGCATTTAAGTCCGAAGGTTTACTGAAGAGGGGGCTGCTGCTACCACTTTGCCCACCTGCACTGCCCATGCTGCCTGTGCCCGAGGATGGCGATTCCAGGCTGCCTTGCCGTGCCAATGTGGTACTAGGGCTGGGCATTGCCGATGTGGGTTTCACACCTTCAGTACTGGGTGCAGAGGCAGCTTTACCACTTGCCTTGGCACCAAACAACCTAAATGTAAAACAAATAGCTTTAGAGAAACTGATAGCCACATTAAACATTCATGGCGTAACATCCTAAGAGCCAAACTACACATTTTTAATTACCGCTACTAAAATCATGCCTACCTAGTTGATCAATCGCATCGCAAAATTAAATCCACTTAACCATATCACAATAATGAGGGTTTGTTTCATTAGCAACAGCTTGCATTCACTCCTGTGCAGATGTGCTCTTTGCACATACAGACCCTCCCAGAGAGAGTTAAAATAAGCACATTTTTTTGTCTTATTAGTGCATAAACAGATTACACTTTCGCCCAAATTCAGGAATTAAGCGTTCCCATGGCTAAATCATTAGCTTTTAAACCCTTCACTTCTCAAATCAGCTAAAATGATTGCAACAAACACTTGAAAAATCCTTCTTGGTTTAATAAACATCTAAGTATTTGTGGAAAATTTCCCTCTCATTGTTCTTTTGCACAGATGGTCATGTGGTCATCGGTCATGTAGTAACCATTCAGATGGAATAAACTGCACCAGAGCTAAATGGGCTCGGTTTGTCTCCAAGGGCAGTCATGACAGAGGTGTATTTCAGATAATTGCTTCCAGCAATTCTATAGAAGAAAATTCTACAGTGATGATGAAAAAAAAAACAAACCCAAATCCTCTAAAACTGTTGAAATAAAAGGTCATGTGATGACTTAATATTTTACTGGAAACATTTTAAGCTGCAGTTAAGGTGCAGCTCATAAATTAATAAGGAATAAATGCAAAATTTCTCATGATGTAAAGTAAGCATGGCTAATAAGATAAGAATCCATTTTACATGTTACCAAGCCCACAAAAATCAGCTGCAGCCTGGAGGTGCTGTTTTGGTAACTAGGCACAAGAGGGCACTATTGGCTTTTTCTCCAACAGTGCAAATGCTCCAACCTAATTTATACTTCATCCAGATTTATACTTCCAGAAGTGTTACAATAGAGCATTTCCAATTGAAATTTAGCTTTGCTAATGTTTGTGATGAAAGATGTTACAAAGCTGCTAAGATAATGTAAGGCTTGTAGCTGGAGCTGCCAACAACGTGAAAGCAAAGACTTTATCTATAGAGCCCTTCGGTTCTCGGACCAGGCATGGCATCGCCTGTTCCAGTAACAGAATGTGCCTGAATGAGGCGTCCTGCTTCCTTTTGGGTTTATCAGAGTATTGAGAGGGAACTTCTCGTGTGCCCGAATATTCAATAAGAACTTAGAATCATACGATACTTTGAGCTGGAAGGGACCCATAAGGATCATAGAGTCCAACTTATTCTAGCCTTTAAACTTCTGTTATGGGAATGTACCTAAAATGCTCAAAGCTCAAGGAACAGCCATTTCAGGTCTGGGAAGGTCTTTAGGCCTTAGAGAAGTAATTGCATTGTGTGAAAACATATTACCCTTTTATCTTTTTGTATATGGTTCTGTTTGTGGCAAAATATGCCCTGAAAAGGCTTTTTGCCCAGTGCCGTAACACATTTATATACTGCAACTTCAGGAATTCACAGAAAAGCACTAACCTTCGAAAGGTGGGTGAGGCAATATCTGGGTATTTGGATCCTGGCTGCCTAAGTCCTGGTGTGCCAGAGGCACTCGCTGAAGTTGGGCTGGATTTGGGGGAACTGGACAGCGAGACGCTCTCAGAATCAGACACAGCCACTTTCTCTTTTTCCTTATCCGTCTGGTTGATGGTGACAGGGCTGGACCGCCCGGACCCCATCTTGCTTGGCTCTCGCAGTTTGGTGGCAGCAGCACCAGCAGACTTGCTGCTGACATTGGAGTCGATGCTGCTGGTGCTGGAGCGGTGGCCACCCCTACCAGGGATTCCACTACCACTGGATTTTGATGGGCGAGGCAAACTTCGATACTGCAGAGTTGTCTTTGAGTTCACATGCAGGACCCCGTCATCCTGGTTCTGGGAACCATCTAAGCTCGTTTTCCGCCCTGCGTTGGACTTCCCACCGATGGCTGAAGATTTTGGCATTTTTCCTAGAGTTGCCGACCCACTTGTGATAGTCGCTCCACTTGTGGTGATTATGGTAGAAGATCCCATCCCAGACTTCTTGAATCCAAAGGACCCCGTAGCAGTTGATCTCCCAATGCCAGAGGGAGGCTTTTTTCCTTCATCACCGCTGCTTTTTCCTGCATCTGATGGAGAGCGTTGAATGGAGGCTCCTTTCAGGGGAGTTTTCACTTTTTCTGAAGCCTTCGCATCATCTGTTTTTCCTAAATAAAAGTATATTTGAAAAGGTCACTTGTGTTTAAGCTGTAATGTCTCGATATCTGTTTTTAACACTGTATGGTTACAATTTCAAAATTGAAAAGTACACAAATTGAAAAAATACCCTAAGAAAACAGACCAATTTGGTCTCAGTCCCCCATGAGCAGTCAATAGCAGGTACTATACATTACAAGTAAGTGTTAAGTATTAGAAGCTTGACATTCTCCTGAGAACTTCCAGTTTCATATATAGCTGGAGAGCATAGATGTAGAATATTATCCTGAATGAACTATAAGGAATTTAATTTGGCTTTCTTTTCTATTAATAGTATTTCTATAAGTAAGAAATAATATTTGAAAATAAAACATGACATGCAATTAACATTTCCAGAAGTATGACATTAATTATGCATAGAGAAATTAGTGGTACTTATTGAGTTCTTCGGTTTCCACTGATTACAATTTTTTAGCTTATAACTAAATTTGTTCTGGTTTTAGTTACACAACATTATCAGGGAAAGATTATGTTGTCATAGTATGGAACTTCTTGATCTATAACAATATCAATTACATGAGTTAATAATCTTTGTTTTACCCTTGATATCTTTTAAAGATTTTTGATTTTTGATTTTCTGAGAGACTGTCTTCAGTACTGCACAGACACATACTTATATACCAGATTTCTCTACATAATGTTATTGTGACATTCAGGAAGGTTTAAATAAGACATTTTCTTCCATCTTAAAAGAAAATACCCTCTTCTTATTTTTACAAACAATTTTACAGACAAAAAATGCTGTTTCTATACTAATTTGTCTTTAAGCATCTATTGTGTGCTTCTAATAAGGAGCATACGCAGCATAACAATGTTTTTAATTCACTCTTCAAGTGATTCTGGAAGTTTTGGAGGTGGGTGGCCTAATTTGCCTTAAGGAACTAAACTGTAATAAAGAGCAACACCTACCAGTCAGAACTAAATCCACTCATGTTTTTATGCAGTGCGCATTTTATGCTCCGCAAACACATGCACACGCCAAGATACGGATCAGACTCCGTTCATGTGTTGCACAGTGGCTGCCTGCTCGCCTTCAGCAAAACAGAAGATCTGGGAAACTTTGCCTGGCATGCAGTATCTCCTTTTTTAACCACTATTACAAAGGTGTCATTTCTGCAACTGTGTGACCACTGACTGTAGTGACATTCCGCAGGGATCCTATAGACCAGAAGTTGACCAATGTTTGGCAGTTCAAATTGCAAAGAAACAAAAGAGCCTCACAAAGGATTTGCATTTATTCTGAGGAGTTCTTTGCTAGTTACCTTTACAACTGGGGGTTAATGCATGCTTATGCAGGATTTTGTCAGGACAGGACAAAAGTCCAGAAAATGTCCTATAAAGGGTCGGTATTTCCCCAGTAAAATGATGGATTAGATGGTCTTAATAATGATGTCTTCTGCCAACTTTGGAATTTTTGCTTCAAAACTAGATGGCAAAAGTGGCTACTACTTCTGAGAGGCCTTTCAGAAGAAGGTAAGAACTCATCTAAAACTGAAGAAAGTGTGCAAAAAGATTTTTTTTTTAATTTCTTAGCAATGGACTATGGAATACCTACTGCATCTGGAATGCGACAGCTCAGCTTTAGTTCAGAAACACTCATTCTGAGTCCCCTGACTTAACCTTTTTATCTCAGCTTCTAATCTTTTGCCATTTCTATGCATATGTTCAATTACTGAAGGTACAGTTTTTCTAGAGAACAAAGATAAGGCGGACATGAGTCCAAAAATACTTTTAAGAATTCCCTAAGAGAAGCTGATGCCCTCAGATGATAGTAAACCAAAATGTAATCCCAGTTTATGTTATGGATACATTCATGTATGATTAATAAATTATTAGTATGCAGTGCAGCAAACAAAGAGTTAGAGAGATGAACAAGTTAGTATATTATTACAATCTTGGCTTGCAGTCATTTATGAGAAGAACTACCAATATGCTTATAGTTCCTCATGTCTGTCACACACTGATAATATACATTAATTACTTTTAGCCCACTAAAGATCCCTTACTGCTTATAAATGAAGTCTAAGTACAAAAGCCTAATTTTCAGAGCTGTAATGTCAGCTACAGAAGTTTCCTACCCGGGGTCTTGAGAGCACTTGTTCCTGCTTTGTGCCTGGACTGAGCTGTTCCTACTTGCGCAGTCATGCCTCTCCTCCAGGATCCGGTCTGTGAAACAGAGAGAGATGCTTTCTGCCCCCCCTTCTCCGACTCTTCCGACAGCCCCGAGGGAAGGCCTTTCCACTTGCCGCTGCTGTCTACACTGCTGTCAAAATCTTCCTCCGGTTTCTTCAGTTCTTCAGTGCTGCCCCAAGTTTCGCTGTCTGTAACTGAGCGCTTCTCCGAGTCCGTCTTCAGCTACAAGAGATTTGCGTGAGAAATGGTCAGTCTCAGCATCTTCAGTATTTGCTGATTTCTTAAATGACAGGAAAGAAGGAGAATAAGCATATCGATTTGTTTGTAGCTAGGGCCATGGAAACTTCCTTTCTAAAACATTAGTATCCTGGTCCCAAAAGTTTAAAAACATTCCCATTTTGGGGAGACATTTTTCTTCTTTCTTTTATTTTCAAAAGATTTCAGCTCTTTCCTTCATAGATAAACCATAATGAAGTGAAACATAATTTACTCTAATCATCAGTGATGATACCCTCATGACTCCTCAACTCCCTCTGAATTTCACTGTGCTGAGAGGTTTTACTAAGAGCTTGAACGGGGCAATTCCTAAATATAATACTAAAATCGCCTCAGTCTGGTTTCCTGCTTTTTCCTACCCAAATCTTCCACTGGCCAGATTAGGAATAGGGCTCCAGAAACACCAAATATGTTGTGCTGCTACCGAGCAAGGATAACATCTTCAGCAAAATTATCAGTGCTATAGCTGATGGCTTTTCTACTGGTTTGCCTCCACTGAAATGAATTGTTTCCAGCAAGAAACTCACTCTCACTGTATCAGCCAGCAGAGCAGCTAGAAAAGAGACTTACACAAGCACTACCCACCAGCAGGGTGAAGGCAACCAGCTGGGGTCACGCTTGCTCCAGAACTCAGGCCCCTGTGGAAGATGGCCCAGCGAGGACCTAACCCCCCTGCAACAGCTGCTGGCCCTGGTGGGTGCTGATAAGGGTGTGCTGCAGGGAACAGCCCAATAAAAAGCTGTGAAAGTGGCTTAAATTGAAATGTTGGAGGCTGACCCTACCCTCTGTGTTTGACAAGACTCGTGTTCTTTGTGCTGACAGGCTGCTTGCTGACACCTTTCCTCCCAGGGTTTTCCTGCAGCCTCCTGACCTCAGCCTCAAGCCTTATTTGCACATCATCATCTCACCAGTCCTTCTTACCTCAGACCCTCTCTGACAGCAAAAAGTGGTGCTGCTCTCAGGTATCACTCTTCATTACTTTTGGCTGATATAACCACGGCCCTATCCTCATACAGCCAACCTAAGTGGGACTGCAAACTGGATCGCATGCAGGGGACGACTATTTATTATTCTGTGTTGCCACAACTCCTTCTCCACAGAGACCCCTCTGTGGCTGTTTCCTAGGCACTGCTGTCATAAGTAGGATTAATACTGATTAGATGACCGACAGAATAATCAGCTGCTGTTTACATATTTGTCATTTGAGGCGTACGAAATGCAAAATCTCTCTGCACTTCCATAATTTCATATGTGCTTTGGAGACACTAGCACAGATTTTGGGTAAGGACTGATGGGAAAAGAGCCCAAGGAAACATCTACACAAATATTTCAGGGTCCCTCAGAAGAGAGATTTCATTAGTGTTATTGTTAAAACATGTGTAATGCTCCCAGAGATTTTCTCATAAATGAATGGTTATAAACACATAGCTATACATTTTTAAAGCAAACTGCATCATTTCCAAGAAATGGCAAGTATACTACTTTCTAAATGCCTCTCTTCACTGTTATGGGATCTGAAAAATGATGTCAATCCTCTTTTAATATGAAAACAACAACAAAATACTCAATTTCTGCCTCAGGCTATAGCCAGCTTGCACTGCTCCGATCACTTAAAAAGACTGCAAAAGGGATCTCTGTGTTGCATGAGTATGCCTTACACCTGGCAAACAGCTGGCAAAATACTTACATATTCTGCTCATCTCAGCTTCTGAGTGAGATTGCAGGCTGGCATGGAGAACAGTGTGTTTTGATTAATCTGCCTGGTAAAGGTCTGTTCCTAGCCTTCATAACATAAAGGAACTCTGGCAGGAAAGCAACATTTAAACATGGCTGCATTTTGATCACTGAACAAATTGCAAATAGTATCTGGTTGAGCAGCTAGAACATGAGATCACTCCAATTAAAAACACGTGAAGAGTTAAACAGTCAGCCTGAGAATTCCCAATGATGATGATGACGATGACGATGATGATGATGCAGTGGAATAAGTAAGCCAGGACTAGCTGGCCATCACTGTTGATGTGAAAGGGAAGAGGCTGATCTCCAGATGGGAGACCCTGATGGGGTGGGAAAGGCAATGGTAAGGGCTGAAGAATCCTGGCATCTGTGCAAGTATCTTTGCATGAGTACGACGCTGGCTGGTCTGAAATCTGTCCTGCTGCAGATTAAAGTAATTTCCATTCCCAAAGTAACTTTATTTCCCCATTGTCTGGAGGAAATGACAAATATGTGTTTTTCTGCTGTTGACAAAGTCTGCCACAATGTACATCTACAAAACAGATCTCCGAATTGCAGGCACTGGCTGCCTGCAGGAGTCTAAATGGAATTGTATCAGTCTTGTGTCCTAAATGCTTGACATCAAATCACTGGAGGCCACAACTCTTCCCTATGCTGAGTGTTCAGTCTTGAAGTTCCCTGCCTGTAAACAGGAGATGACATGGCAGAGAGTGCTTTTCTATTGGGACTAACTCTTCTGGTTTTCCTTCTTTTTTTTTGTGGAAAACTGAGTCTTGAAAGCATTCTGTATTGTTTTTTTCATCACTTGTAATATTGAGGGAAGTTGGGAAGAAATACTGGGAAACCTGGCACAAGGGCTTTTATATATATATATGGGTTGGCAGTTGGACTTAATGATCTTAGAGGTCTTTTCCAATCTTAATGATTCTATGATATATATATATACACACAAACACATATATGTATTACGTATATAACTTGCGGTTGTACGCTGCTCAGAACTCTATTTTGACACTATGAATTGTCAGCTTGTGGGCCCATGGGACACCTTCATTCCTGGACCTAAGTGGGGAGAAGAGAAGCTCTGCCATCTGTGGGCTCCTTCTTTCAGCCTCATTTCTCTCAGTGGAGAGAACAGGGAAAGGACAGTACAGCCTATGTATTTCCTCCCTGATATGTGTCAGCTCATGAAAGAGGAAAACTTTCTCATTTTAAATTGTGCTATCTGTTGAAAGGGATACTCCAAATGGGATGAAGTGAGTAGAAATCCAGCCATCACAGATCCAGTCATATTGTGTGGTTTTGTGTTAGGGTGCAGCAGGGGATGGGGGTTTCCTGGGGCTGGGACCAGTGGGGGCTCCCCCAGGGCAGGCAGAGCAGGGTCTCGCCAGCCGGCACCTCCAGCAGTGGGATGCGCCTGGGATGAGGGCATCTGAGGGGTCTGCCCATGGGTCAGGTTGAGTCAGTGGGGTCCATGGGCTTCTTGCACACAAATGTGATAGAGGAGTTTGCAAAATATGAATATTTCATTTGCTTCAGAGGCATTGATACTAAATATTTTTCTTTGTTACCCTTCACGCTTGCGGGGCGTTGCAAGAAATGGCAATGAAAAGCTACTCACCTGAGCGTGAGTGTTCTTCCTTGAAGAGGCAGTTATATTGGAATAAGAGCTGACAGATGAGGTGGTATTCAAATCATCCGTGCTGAGGTTGTCAAGAGTGTCACTGAGGCCGCTACTAACGGAGCTGCTGTCATCCCAGCTGCAGAGAAAGGAGCGCATCTACTTTACACACCGCGTGTCAATAGGCAGAAAGCATCTCAAAATCAATAGATGCAATTACTTATTCTTCAAGAGGTTTACCAGAAAAATTTTCAGTAATAGTTCCTAATGTACAATGAATATTAGTTTTCAGACTTTTTAATTAATTATTCACTCACTGTCAAGTGGTTGCTTGTTCAATTAATGAAAGACCCAGGTGTCTTTTAAAAAATTAACATTAGGTCTAAGCAAGCACTAGTGTAAGTCATTAAAACAGGTTGTTTCATGCTTCATTGCATTCACATTCAGTACACTGGCAGGGAAATCCATTAAACCTACCTGGTATTGCTAGCCAAACAATTATTAATAGCTTGGAGAACACCTGATGGATTTCCAGGCTACAGAAAAATAAAAGGAATATCTCTCGTGCAGCCTAATCAACTGCCAGCAGGAAGCCAATATTTCCAAAAGTTTTATTTTCTTGTCTTCAGCCTTTGTCTAGTAGGTGCAATGTCATCAAAATAGGATTCCCTGACAATACGGTCACCCGAGCTGACAGAGGACATGTTATACATCTCTCAGGAAACACAGGCTGTCAGCTCTTCTTCTTTGGGAGACTGAGGCAGAGGATGCAAATGAGAGAAAGGCTTCTCTTTATAGAAATGTCATTTACCTACTCTTATGAAAGCCTTGCTTTTGCACGGAAAGGAAGTTGATCTGTGTTTCTCAGACCGTTCTCTGCAAAATTGCTTCTTCATGGTGTTACATTATGACTCTTAGCTTATTGCCATCTACAGCAGTGTACTCCCACTTTTGCTGCACCTCCACTTGTTAATCTTGTTTTGGATTTTTCACAGATCACAGAGTTTGAAAAATATTCACCTTATCACTTGCAGTGGGATTAATGTCCTACAGTTTTAGGAATACAAAAGTTAGGCATCTCATTTAAGCCATCTATCTAGGTGCCCTCTCTAACCAGTACAAAGCAGCAGGCTCTTCTGGGAGGTAATTCAACCTGGCTTAAAACGTCTCAGGTTTGTGGGATGAACTGCCCACTGAAGGTTTCTTTCCCTCTCCTAGAGAGGAGAGGGTTGATAAAACCTGTTCTAGACACATAACTTCTGGAGAGACAAAGCTAGGTGACACGTTTATGCATGTTGGTAAAGCTCAAAACACAAATGAGAGTACATGATATCCTTGTTTTGCTCTAGCCTACATCATGAGCCACCTTTTACAAATAATCTAAAATTCAGTCCCACAGTCGAGTGAAAGCTCGATACTATTGTTACTAATCATTCAGAGCAAACAAATATCTACGAAGCCTTATTTACACGTGGTGTTTTGGGAGATTTAAATTCACTTGTCCGCTTCTTCATGGAAGGCTTTAGAAAGTCATAACAGCAGTGACAGTGAACTGCATGGTACAAAATGTGCGCTGATGCACCAGAAAGTTCAGTGCACCGCTCTGTATCATAGCAACTGCCACAAGCATTACCTTTGCTTTGTGAAAGGTAGAAAATCACATCAGTGAGCCAGCTCAGTGACAAGATAAACATATTTCAGAGGGCAAGAGTTTATTACAGTGCTGTACTTTCCACCATTGAGTACAATGACTACAAATAAATATTTCTTCTGCAAGGTTTCCAGGTAATATACACATGAGTCATTTAATAAAAAAATATTTATATATAAGCAATTATAATATCATACCTTATAGGCTGCCCACATTCATCTAAGAACCATCTCTGAAGCACTAGTCATTTGTCATTTACACTTTCTGTATTTTTCACTGTCTAATGGGATAGGGAATTTCACTGATGCTAAAAGCCATTATTCAAATGCTATGTACCACATGGGAATATACCTTCTATAACAGTGTTAAGACCGAGAACCTTAAAGATGGATAAAAACATAAGTAATATTAAATGTGGTTAGATTTTAGAAAAGATAATACACCCTCATTAAAAGATATTTTTAAAAAGAAAAAAAAAAGATAAACGAGATCCAAAATGAGATATATTGGGTACTTTCACAAGCAACAGGAACTTTTAATGGATGACATTCTTGGCAATTAATACTTGACCATCCATTTCCTGAGTCTACCTTAAGACCCTGGGGACCAAGACCAACATTTAATCCTGTTTCCCTGTGTTTGTTTGTTATTTTATTCTATTTTAATTTGGGGGATTTCATTGAATGCTCATTTTTCTCTGCAAGATTCACATTTCCTAAATTCTGTAATACTTCAGCTCATTCACAAAGTATAAACATGTTCTCTACAGATGAAGTTTACAGGCAAAAATGGCTACGATTGTGTTTCCTTTCTGTCATGGCTTCTCTGGGGTGTTTCACACTCATCACACCTCACTCACCAGTGGATTATTAGTGGGTTCTGGGAACGCTCAGGGCCATCTTGTAAGATATAGAGAAGATTATTTTGACACCTCCACTACTGACCTTTCAGAGTCATCACTATATTTGTCTGGAATCTGTTTCTCTCATGATAGGTGCTCAAGATGTTTTCTAAATTTGGGGGCTTTCATACCCCCAAATTTCTGCTAATACTCAGTATGCTTGTGAAAAACAGGAAGATCCAAAACCTCTTCCTTTCCTCTCTGGCATTTTTCTAAAGACTATTAGAGAAACCTATTCCTACTTGAAACAGTGTTTTGTACCAACCTTTTGAAAATACATAGTAAAAATGGAAAACTCCAACAAAACAGACCATATTGGCCATGCTTTTGGCAATTAAGATCGTTGTTCTGTGCTTATTTTAGTGCATTGACCAGAGCTGGTTTAACTTGCTAAATCTTTTATCTTTCAGTAGTTACTGTTTCCACCTTTTCAGCCCTCTTTCCCCATGTCTAAATCATATAGTTGCTATCAGATGAGTTAATATAATTTTTGGATAATGAAGATGCCTTATTTGTAATTTGGAAAAAATTCTTGATGATGCATATTCACTGCTCCTTTAAACTGGCAAATGTATGACAACCAAATCTAGTAAAATTAGCTGTGCATCACCTTGAGATTGAAAACCCATTCTTGGGAGCCTACAGCAAATTCTCACTGCAACTTTTGTTCTTGTTCCTCCTACCCCTCATCAAAACAATATTCATTGTCAAACCTAAGGGACTTCATATAGGCTTTTAATATAGCATTTATTATGCTAAGATTCAACTTTCATTTTCATTTTATCTTTCATTTATTTATCTCTTTCATGAAACCTACAGAGTTTATGACAGGTCAGGTTAGCACTGCTGCTTATTAATGCCTGACATCACTTCCCTTTTTAAAACCACATTTTAGCTATTTATAACATCGGCAAAATCTGATTTATTTTCTTGCTGGGTGTCAGCCTCAAGTCGATTTCTTTAAAAGAAAATGTCAGAAAATGCAGTTCAGCTGTCTGGGAAACTGAGGCTAAGAGAAAAATGCCCTGTTTTGACTAGTTCTGGCAACATTTTCTTTGAGAAACCCCTGGATTCCAAGAAGAACTGGAGAAGAACCTTGAAAATCAGCAAGCCATAATCTTCACATTCAAGATGTGCATTTTGCTGTTTCTAAGAGAAATCTTCTCAAATCTGGATAATTTATAAATCTCTTCAAAATCACTGTTTGCATAAGCCTGACAGATATTTTTTTTCAGCTGACTGGCCAAAGGTTCCTTCCTACCCAGCAGCTCAGCTCAGCCTGCTGTGCGTTGCCTACTTCTGCGTTCAAATCAGCAAAGAGAGAGGAAGCAAAAGCCCAGAAGTCACTAGTCTCATTGTGAATGTATGTAACAACACAGATTTTGATAACACAACCACATGCTATTTTTTCTCTAGAAACGCTTCATTAATTTAGTGCTTATAAGAGGTCTGCTTTAGGGATGAATCTGAATTCTGCATTAAAGCAAGCTGCTTTCTGTCATTTTAAAAATAAGTTGAAAGACTTCTGTAACAAAAGCATGACTGAAGCCCCTGGTGTACCAGACTCCCTGCAACCTGCAAGATATTAGGTGACTGCTTTAACCAACATTTTTAACAAGCTGAACACCAATAAAGAGCTTCTAGTTTTCTTTAGAGCTTAGTATCTCACTTGCAAAGATGTAATGCATGCAAATGTGTGCTTTGAACCTATAGTTTGCTGCAGGGGTATCTTAAAATTTAGGTTATCAGCAACTCAAAATGCATGTCAAAAACCAGCAGCTGTTTTTGGCCTTACTATTGCTGTGCCTCAGTGTTCCATCTGTAAAATGGACACAATACATGCACAAATGAGTTGGAAAACAGTCTCTGATATCTGTGGATGCTCAGACACTACACTAAAAAGTACCTTAAAAGAAGCCCTTTCTTTTTAGAAAAATGTTCAAATGGTATATGAGAAATAAAACAAGGGGCCATGCATGACAAATAACAAGGAATACACAAAATGCCAAATAACTGCTTTGAAACTGAACACCTTCAATCTACACATTATATAAAATAAGGAGTCTAGAGATTGGGGGATGTTGATAACCAAGCCATGATTGCCTGAAAATCTATGTACACAAGAAATCTGAATTAAGGTTACACATGCAACCTTCCTTGCTACTTCTGAGTGCTTTTAGAACCACATTACGTTCTTTTCACACAGTGTGAGTAATGTTCGGCTTTATCAACTTCATTCTGATAATTATACCGTCAATTCAGTCATACACAGGGCTGAATCTGAGCAGGGAAGCTGTACTGAAGTAGGAGTCTTCCCTTCACCTTGGAAGCTAGAAAAAGTGTGCTCAACCATGTGATAGGCGCTGAGGGGTGGCTTGCCTCCCATCTCCTGGTTAGATTTATGGCCACTGTGTTACAACCTGCACCCAGAAACATGCTTCATGCTCTTTGAGTTTGCCCAGGCTCTTTGCAGTAACATTACCAATATTCTTTCTGCTTAGATCTGTGTTTTCCTTGATGCACTAGGTGTGCCTATGAGACTACTTGCACTAGCTAAAACTCGTCCTCTAATTCTAGCCTGTATCTTTCAAATCTGAACAGGTCTTGCCCATTTTGAAGCAAGAAATAACAGATAATGGAGAAGAATTCCATATTGTCTTTAATTTCTGAAGGTGGCTATGAATATTGTACACAACCTAATGCTCCACAAATTGCTCCAAATGTTTCAATCAAAGTTCCAGCTCCTTGATCATATCAAATACTCCATGAAGTTGAGGAATCCATAACGTGCTATCTACACAATGGGTTAGTCTCCACTATCACTTTGTCTTGCTTTCATTAGTGTGTGCTAATAGTGAAAAGATCTCTCCATAGTAATCCTTTCATTGACCTTCCTACTGTATAGTTGTTCTAGAAATAGCAAGGTGTTTGAAGTCAAAATACCCGGTGCTTAACATCAGAGTGTAGAGCTGAACAGAGATTATGAATGTTTTCCCACAAGTATTCCCTCAAATGGAAAGATAAATTGAACTCAGCTGTGCTCATGACACTTTTGTGTTTGCTTTCCACAAGCATTTGGTTTTCTTCGCTTGAAAATAATCCAATTCTGAGTTCACACACTGGAGTTTATGACTCAAATGAGGAATATTTTATATGGGATAAGACATTATTTCACACAGCAGGTGGGCAAGTGACAGAGCTCTAGGGCAAAGAAGCAATGAAACAAGCCAGATAATACTTGATCGTACCCAAAATAATGAAAACCTACAGAAACATGCAAAAAATTATTCTAGGTGTTCTGCATGATGGCTGAAAATACAATGGGAGAGCAACAAATCCTGAAGGTACATCACAAGTGGTACTAACAATCTGTGTTAGCTCCATGGATACCTAAAATATGGTCCTTTCACAGTACTTGTTTCAGAAAATCAAAGGAGTCTTTAACTGCAGACATGACATGGCAGAGCGCCCAACCACAATGATTGTTCCTTCCACCCTTTCTGCTTCTACTTTCAGCATTTTCCTACAAGCCCTTAAACTTGCCAATTCAGTGAAGTCCACCATACTGATAAGCTGGGTCATTGCCTGGAATTTGTTTCAACATTGGCATACTTCATTAATTTTTGAGAGCACCTCTGGCCAAAGTGGCCTAAGTATGCAAATTAAAAAGCTTTTTACAAGCAGATCATCAGACATATGAAGGCAGCAAGACTCCAATCAATGTGCTATCAAGTCTACTGGAAAAGTATGGTTCCTTCAATGCATCCAGCCTTTGGCATAGTTTGACAAGTTGCTGGCATTTTTTCCTTTGGTCTATTACCCATTTTTGCAAGCAGAAGCAGGAACCACAGCTTGCAGAATACAGCTCTAGGAAATCCAAACCAAAACCTTTCCTCTTAAAGCATTCATTTAATCAGAATAACTGTTCTATCTAGGGAGGTTTGTAATTCTGCATGAAAATAGCACTTTACTTGTCACATGCTTTGTACAGCACATGAAGGGCTTTAGACCACAGTAGTAGACCTACGATGCGTGTGTGTCTTGCTTAGGAAGGAGAAATCCTTAGTCACATTCTTGCTAATGCCAGTGGAGTTTACATATCCCCAGGTACTTGTGTATGGATTTGGGATTTGGGGAATCTGAACAAACACATTTAGCAAAACAACCTTTACTTGCTTTTCATAGCAACTCTGAGCTTTCAAAAGCTGAAAACACTTTTAAACACTTCTAAATCGTTCATTACCGTAGCGGGTACATACAGTGCAGTGCCCACGTGTATTTCTGCTGCTGGGGAGAGGACAAATAAAATAACTGAGATCATGACAAAAGAGTAACATTCAGGGCTAAACAGAAACTTAACTCCTGAGTGTATGTTTGAGGATCTACAAATCCATACTAAGAGCAGATCAAAGATGAGCAGTCAGGTGTTATCCCTTCCTCTGGCTGCAAGCAGCTGGCTGGTTTATGTTAATGAATCTGCAGATGATGCAGGTCTCCATGTCCCTCTCTTAGAGCCTCTGGATGTCTCTACACAATTGTTCGTAGAAACAGCAGAGGTATGAGAGGAAGTAGCAATTACCTTTATTAGTATAGTCTACTTCCATCTTTGTCAAATAAGATGCTAGTATACTAGTCTACTACAATGGCTAGGACTGGGACAGCCTCAGTTATACTGGATAGTTATTTAAATTAGCCAATAGTGCCCTAAAAAAGCAAACCCCCCACATTTAGCCACCTGTGAAGTGAGCGGCTACCTGGAGTGTAAGACAACTCGTGCCAGTGATGCCCAAGGCATCTCCATTAAATGTGAGTTATGAAATCAAAGGCTGGCATTTAATCACCTAGGTAGTCAGCAGACAAAGGCGGGTACATCCAAAGGGTAAGCAGACAGCCTGGAGAGATATGAGTGAGGTAGAGGACTTAAACTAGACGCCCTCAGTAGGAAGCTTGAACCTAGTACATCCTTACACTACTCACACAAGTTAAGCCCTGCAAGAGGAAGATAGAACTCGTTGACCATCAGTCTGTGCTTAAGCTAGTGCTCCCCTCCCCCCCATAAAATCCATAAAACAGGGAACACAATGCATAAATCAGCCTCCACAACACACTCCATGGAGGTGGACGTTGCTTCTCTACAGCACACCAGTAAAGTGAATATTAACACGCAGTCCAGGCTGCTGCCATGAACCATCCTCTCTGACCGATATTTCGGGGCATGTTTCAGGAGAGTAAGGCAGGATTCAGCCTAAAATAAAGACTTTATAGCTACTCCCCTGATTGACTTTTGAGAATAGAAATGATCTCTTAGCTCATTAAGAAGAAAAGATAAGAAAATAATTGGACTGTTTTACTCAAAGCAACTCCTCACTAGTGTGCCAGTATATCAGCTGGCAAACTTTCTCCTTCAAAGTTCAATTCATCATGAATTAATCCGTTTTAAATCTTTTACTGTTAGCTCAGCTGCTCATTATTCATAAAGCAGCCACACTGACCCTTCACAGACAGATTGAAGATGGCACAGGGTTCATAAAATCAATACTTTGTTTCAATCCACAGACTGTGAGAGCCAAAACCCAGGCCCTGAAGCAAGCCAGAAACTTGCAGGGGCTATAAATTTCATTATAGCTATTCTATCCTCATAGCTAAATGGAAACATAGCCAGTTGGACTCATAGCTCACCACCTTTTCCCTGGCAAGCGTAATGCATTACCTGTCATACCCAAACAAGGCAACCACTGAAGCGTTAATCCTGAATTACTCTGAGGTCATGGATAGAAAGTCATGTCATATATATTTCAAAATGGATGCATGCAGCATATTCTAAGGCAAATGGTTTACAATTAAAAAGAATAACAATGCATTTATGCACCTGCTGTCATGAAGTATCACTTAGGGAGGATTTTTTATTTCACGTTTGAAATTTTTTTTATAAGAAGATCCAATTAGAAAATTATATTCTACTACAGAAATTACTTTTAGCCCAAGAGCACAATTAGAGCAAAATGCGTTTTTGCAAGGTCAGTGTATTTCCATATTTCTTCTTCCAAGCATTTAATAAGTGCTTTAAGAAATAATTTGATTTTATAGCCTGCAGGAAAAAAAAAAATTGAATTGATGGGAGATTTACATTTATTGTGACAATTATACATGCCTTGCAAAACCTGCATACCTACACCTTAGGATGTGAATAAGTCTTTGTCAGAATCCCTTCTGGTTTCCACTTATTTCTGAATGCAACACTTAATCTGACATGATAGGGACAGCAGAAAGTCATTAACTAGTTCTAAATTCATAACAGAATGTATCAACAGTCAGAAGAAAGAACTTTGCAAAATGGAATTTAGGCAAGTGTTACTTGAATAAAATAATAAATATCCAAGCAGAAAAGATATTCTGTTTCTGGAATGTACAGTTCTTTTTTTTTTTTTGCACGAGGCAGATAAACAGCATCCATTTTTAATTACATTTCAAACAGTCTATGGAAAATAGTAATATATGAGCTGAACCAAGATGTAAGGAAGTAATTCCACCAAGAACTGTTGACAATATCATAACAAACCATGGGAGAAAAGCTTTTGATGGAATTATCTTCCTGCTGCTGCTTGTTATGTTTTTAATACACTGTTTGGATCCAAGAGATGTTTAAATTTTTCTAATGTAGATTCAGACAAGTTAATTAACATCAGTTGAATAGACATAAATGAACAAATTACAGTGCCTGTACAGTTCTTCAGAAGATACAAAAGCAATATAAAACTCTATTCCTTGTTACCTTGTCACTTTAAGAAGTAAAAACATCATTCTTCACTTTACGGTCAATTCACATCCCCAAATGTGAAGAGAGACATGAGATCCCACAAGCATAAATAAATATCTCATGGATCCACATTGGTATTTGAAGGAAAATCATATTGAAAACAGCATCTTAAACACCCTGAGATAAACTGAATTTGCCATTCACCTTTGCAAACTGCCAGTCAGAGCTTCAGCTGGGAGGGAGGTACTGAAAAATCAAAGCTCTCAACCTTATCTTTACAGTATATGAAGAAACCAAACAGATCCTCCTGATAATTGTTCAGAGGAGAACTCTTCCAGTAATTATCTGCCTGATATTAAAGTCCTGATTTACTGGTAACCTCCTCTGCTGTGCATAGTCTCTCACATTTAAGAATATTTGTTGCTAAAACTACCTGTCCTACTTTTTGCTTACGTGCAGAAGCAGGGATTTATTTTTCCTGCTTGCATATGATTAAACCCAATCTGAAGAAAAAAACATACATAACTATGTTAGCAGAATGATGAGAAGTAAATATGTGTTCATTCTGGTCATGATACTCATCAGTCTCCATGAAATAGCAACACTTAAAACGAGAAATTTTGTGCAGCTTTGCTGCTGGGGTAAAGCAAGGTTTGGAGATATTTTTTGGCTTGTGAGAGACATTTGTTACCCCACATTGCACTTTGCTGAGGATGGAAAGACATGGTAGGCAGAGACTAAACCAAAATTGTTATATTTAATTTGTAAATTCATGGTGTTTTGTTGTGTTTTTTTTTTTTTTTAAATCATCCTCTACAACTGTAAGCTGAAAGTAACAACTTAGTGCTGGACAACTCCTATCCTTGTCACCTCATTGCAGCACTCCCTGATAACCCACCTACCATAGCATGGGACATAGCATGGTCCCAGACTCGCGGCCCTGCACTGCCATCCAAGGAGTGCAGAGAGCACCGTGAGAGCAGGATGCCTCCCACCATGCATGGGCACAGCCAGAAATGCAGCCCTTCTGAAAGCAGGGGGTGAATTTTATCTGGGAAGCGACTGGAAGCAACACCCTCATTCAATGTAGTTTTTCTCTGCCAGTCTCAAGACAAGATGTTGGTTTGTTGAGTTTAGCAACAAGTTGAAACTGTAGGAAAAGCTGCTAGTTCAATGCCTAAAGGGCTTCTTGATAGAAATCTTCACCATTGAAACTCTTTGAGAGCTTGATCCACACAAATATTTTCAGATAACAGGGTAAGCCTATTATCTGAAGCCTAATAGACTTACTCACTTGCAGTCAGTATCGTGACAACAACCTGTTTGGCAAAGGACGAATTAAGCAGAACACAAAACTCTTTCTGCTCCTGGTTTTGTTTGCCAGGACTGTCACTCACGCTCGTTGCTTATTTCCCATATTTTGCTGAGTAAAGACCCAGGCTACTACTTTAGCAGGAAGGGACTTTCTCTTGCTTCTGCATGACCTGATTTTAGAAGGCTTCAGTGCTCACACTCTCTGCGCATCTGCCCTTCAGGCCCTTGCTCATCACTGCTCAAAACTGCAGGCTGATTTTAATCAAACTTTGCAGAAAACATAAAGGCTCAGAAGAAGTATAGTTTGTAACTCTTATGAAAATGCAGAGCTGTGTGAAGACAGAGGCAAAGCAGAAGTCTCTCTGAGAGGAAATGTGAGATATGAATTAAATGTATCAGACATACATAAATTCTGGGCTAAAACCAGACTGCTTAAAAGGAAAAAAGAAAAAAAAAGTTTCATCCAGTTTACGCATATCTTTAGTAATTTTTTAATAAATAGGTTCATGGAGCATTTGTATTCAGTTTTGAGATTTGGAGGTTTTTTTCCTGATTTTTAATCCCTTCTAGCCTTTTCCCCATGAAGGTCAGGCTGCTGAGTTTAGAAAACGCAGATTTCAGAACCAAACTGATTTGCAGAGATTTAGTCATCCTAGCATTTTTTTGACTTATTTTTCAATTCCCCAATTGTTAAAGATTTTCTTGTTCTCCATTAAAGAGCTATTTGGGCATTTAGGTTATTGATATCAGTTAGGTTTAGATAAATTCTGTTTAAAGAGTTCAATGTTATATTTAATCCTGACTTGCACCAGGCTTTTGCAGCAATTCTAAATGCTATTCAGCTGGACCTTATGTTTCATGGCCACTTTTCACATGATCGTTAACAGCAATCATTGATCCATAGTATTTTGATTCTGCTCAGAGATCACAACTGGGATCAATTCTGTCACTGAAAGTTTCCAGATGTATATATTTTTATTCCATACACCAGTGGTACCCAGTCTTTGTTGGTCCCATCATCTCTTGAAGAATCCCTGTGCCATGTGTTTAGCACCTTGCCAACTAGGGCAGAAGCAGCTCATTTATGGAACAATTACTTCAGGCTTCAACCTAATCCTTATCCAATTTTTAGGAGTCAGGAGAAAAAAAGGTTGTAAGAAGTGAGTTTCATGCCAAGTAAATTGCCCAGGTTTCTGGACTGTGACAGGCCAAAATATCACTGATACATGGAAAACTCTACTGAATACTGAACAAACCCACCTTTTTCTAAATTAAAGCATCTTCAATGAAATATTATACTATATGCTAGTCATATGAAAAAAAATGTATAGATGACTAATAAAGGATAACATAAAATGGATGATTGAAATGAAACTTTAAAAAGATACTTTTTTTCTTAAATCAAACATATTTAAATTTCTCTTGTGACAAATTAAAAAGCCCCATTTCACTCATAATTTATTGCAAAACCTTACAAATTTTCACCAACTCTATAGATATGCAAGAAACAACAATAACTGTGATATTTTAAGCATCCTAAATTTTTTTTGTATTCTTCCTAGTACAGTTACAGCTGTTTCCTGAAGGCATTGCTGCAGTCTGTTTTGTAAACAATTTCCTTCAAGAAAAGAAGAACCCAAAGCCTTTAGAAAGTTGTAGTTCTTCTGGATAACAGAGTATTTCCTTTGGCTGTTTTTAGCTCAACATTCAGAGAAACAGCACATTAAAAGCACCCCCCTTTCAGCTGAAAAGGTGGCAGCACTAATGTATCTCACTATGAGTTCTCTCTTTCCGAGGGATGAAAGTACTGAAATTACTATTATTGCCAGATTGACTGAAAGAGAAAAATGGTGCTCATGGATTTAAGACACCCTTGACACAGCTTGTCAGCACAGTGTGGATTGCAGGATTTAAAAAGGGGACCCGTTTTACCCTCTAAGGATTTTCAGCAGGAGAAAAACAATGCCTGATATGCCTGCAGGCACATAAAGAACTGCCTGAGTGGATTTACTCCCCTAGTATGTTAGGATCTACCAAATGTTTAAGGAATTTGGTTCTGGCTGTTTCTCAGGGATTCTGGGTGACTGGGGAGCATGCTGAGGTTGTCACCGAGGGGCAGAAAGAGGATTTTGTGATGGGACCAAACAAGAAGTGGTGAATGACGGTGACAAAAGCCCTCTGGCTGGTCCTCCCCAGCCCACTGCACCCACGCACGTGGGCTTGAGGAATGGTAGCAGCTGATACAGACAGTAAGGGGAGGAGACTTTGGCACCTGAGGAGCCTTGTCTACCTCCTAGGGTGTACGTGCCCACTGCATCCTGCTGGAGACACAGTTATCTGCCAGCCACTGGTGGCAGGGTCCCTCCAGACAGCTCACTCCACTGCATAGGACACCCCATCTCAGAGCCAGTTTAAACATCTCTCCAAAATGGTGACTGCATTGGGGCTGGAAACAAGACACATTTTAAATGCAACTTATCCTTGCAACTGTGTAAATTTTTAATTAACTTTAGTAATATGAAAAGCAAATTTGCTATTTATTCTTACCACCCAAAAAAACCAATCCCAGGGGAGCTATGAAAGTGCGGAAGTGCATCTAAAATTATCAGGAAAAAAAAGAATGCACGCACACTCTTTTTTAAATGCAGTTTTTCCATGGGAAAAAGAGGAAAAATATTGTAATGGATAGGCATGAAGCCTGCAGTTCTGCAGGAAAGAGAACAGAAAGGACTAGAGACCTTTTTACCATCTGCTAGAAGAGCTAAGAATGAAAATACTCATCTGCAATGTTTCAGAAAGAATTAGGATGCAAGAAAGACATCAAAAAAATAGACAGCGAGAGATTGTAGAAATATGATGGATTGCAGCTGAGAGGGACACCAAGCTCAAATCCTGGATGAAAAAAAAAAGGATGGATGTTATCTGCAAAGGTCAGAGCTCTAGACACTAGCAGGGAGCAGAGAGTCTGGAGAATTGAACTGCTGCATCTTCTCTACTCTAGACACATACAGCTGAGCCAAAGGGCATTACAGACAGTGGCACACGGCCTGCCGCAAAAATCCTCCCATGCAATTCTAGCAGAGAAAGTCTGTAGTCTTTGCACTACTCAGGTATGTTGTGTACTTACTTTTCACCTGAAAATATCCGGTTCTCTCCCATTTAACCTACAATTCAGATAATCTTTGCTCTCTGACAGACCACATAAAATTATCAGAAGCAGCAGAAATTAAAGGGCAGAGGGTATTGCAATAGCAAGAACAGGCTATGGCAGGCTGGAAACTCTAGTGCAAACTTACGCCTTAAAATCCCCAACACATGCAATACGTACTACTGCTGACCACAGATCTACAACTAATCAATGTTTATAATATCTACAGCTTTTTGTCTTATAAAAGGTCTTCATTTCCATATCTATCTGCTCCCCCCCCCCCCCCCCCCCCCCCATTTCAATTCCCAGGACAGCTACAGGATTACTGGGATAAATATAAATCACAAAATATCCTAAAATGGACAACCAGGGTAAAGGGATAGCTAACCTTATATGGGGTAACAACCAAGACTATTGTGCTAAAATGTAACAGATAGGACCAGCTATGAGAGAAGTAACTTCTGTGTAAGTATTTAGTTGTTAAGAAATAAACCAAGACTACCATTTTCCCTTGCAGCAGTGCAGAAGAAACCCCTGCAAAAAACACTGCTCCCTTTTCTTGACTGTATTGCTTCAGTCACTGCAAAGGCAAAGGAGCAGCGGTTTCACGGAGGCAAATCTTCAATCATCTTGCTATGTTTTGTGACTTTTTTCAAAGGAGGGGAAAATCAGAGAGAACAGTCAGAGGACCTTTGACCTCCCCCACTTTTTGCTAACTCACTGGCTTAATAAAGATGCTTGCTTTCTTACCCTTTGTTCAAAGCTCTGATTTTCAATTGGCACCTCTAATGTTGCCATTGCATCTAACAGAACTTAATGTGAACTTTGTGTAGTACTCAAGTAACCCCATTCTAATTGTTTTGGTTAAGAGATAAATACAGATGACTGTTACAAACGTGATAGTTAAATGAGTTAAAGATTCGCTTTTAATAGCTGCATTAAAACTGGAGGTTGGAGAGAACGTATACACACTGTTCCAAAGCAAAGTGGCCATAGGGTACGCTACATTCAGCAGCAAAGCACTGCGTGTGGCCCTACCCTGCCTTGGTGTTGCTTCCTTTTTCCTGCTGAGGGACCTGATTCATGTACTGGATTAAGCACACACTAGCTTTTTGGCCTCAGATTCATTCTTCAGAAGCCTAGGCATTGAGCCAAAATGTCACTGGAATTAATGCTGGTGAAGAGTACAAACAAGAGAGTCCCAAACCAAAGTCCAAGTCTGCAGCCGGTTGCAGTAGGCTGTGAATAGAGTTGTCCATGGCCTGACCAGCTGCAGCTATGGGCAGCTGCTCCCAGAGACCGCGGCCGTTACAGGTATTTGCAAAAAACAACACAGGACTCTTGCCTGTTATGAGAAACAGGCAGACTCCAATGGCCTGTTGGCTTTTTATTCACAGATTCAAGCTTTTTCTTTGAAAAACTTAAGTTTGATTTCTCCTTCCTCTTATTAAGATACGCCTACGAGTCAGTTGTGGTCTGCCTGAAACACGGCAAAGTCTAGGAGTCCCCCGAGACCGACGAGATGCTCAGCCTCCACTCTTTTGCTGTAACACTGCTATTAAAAGCATTCGGCACAGTTGAACATGACAGGCTGCTGGTTCAGGCCTCTGGTCATACTCAAATCTGTCAAATGTGATGGCTTACACTTGGGAATGTTGGAGTGTGCAACCCTGGAAAATAAACAAGCCATTAAGGGCTGTCCCCTAGATCGTGCAATGTGTGAGTCCATCTCGTTATATCTTTCTTCCTTTCTACTATCAAAATAGTCTGCTAGTAGAAGTCAGGATATTTCTTGTTTTAAAAAAAAAAAAAAATCTGACATCTACTGATATTTGATTCTCTGTTTATTATTCTTTTATCTTATCGAGTACTTCAGTTTAGGTTTTTCAAACAATTTTTTGGCTGACTTTTTGTTTGGTTGGTTTTTATGATACGCAAACTTCTACCAGAATTTGCCTGGTATTTTATTTATAGTTCTATTACTGAAAGTAATTTCTTTTAAAATCCCTTACTTGGGACACTCGCAAAAGCAGAAGTCCTTGGGGAAGAAATGAAACAAACTGAGATATAAACCAACTTGACAAAATAGATTTGAAATTGAAAAGCAACAACTGACGAAACCAAAATATATTTCATAAAACAGTCGCAATTAAATGCCTGAGCCTAGCTCATCTTTTTAAAGGAATTATGAATTCATACAGATAACACAAATATACATTTTTATATTAGAATAAGCATAAAAAATCCCTTTATGTTCTGAGGTATAAATCATCCCTAAACATCCTTGCCCTAGGATTAGCATTTTCCTAGGACCTTCCCTTAGAGAAAAGAGATTTCCTTTATTATTAAGCCATAACTGAGAGGGGTTTCAGCACTTATTTCTGAATGATTCAAAATACCAAATTTGATGATATTATGTAGCATCTTTTTTCTTTAAGACATGTCGATTTTCGGTAGGGATCAAAATTTTCAAGCATAGATTTCTAAAAATGTGGCATCTAAGCAGTTAAGGACATCATTAAATGCCCTGATTTTCTCAGTTATTGCACAGCCTTCAGTCTCTTGAGAGAGAGTCTGCCTAAAATTATAACGAATAATACAGCTGTGCAGGGAAAGCAGGAAGGCCTCCTACTGCCTTTGCTTCTATCTAGCACTGCCAGATATGAGACAGATTAATTTACCCCTTTACATTAGCTGAATATTTTTTTTATCCTCTTTTTATTTAAAAAGTTTGAAGGGGGAGGAGCTGGTTTACTCCAGAGTACTGAGTCTCCATCTTTTACATATTGTTGCTTTTTATTTCTCCAAAATCAATGAACTTTACAAATACTGAAGAAAATTTAATGGGAATCTGCTAAAATGCTCTGTTTAATGCTGCTTGAAAAGATTCTTCCATCTCAAAGTTAATAATTTCTAAGTCAGGTTCTGAATGCATGGTACGTCAAACTTGACAGCTTTTCCCAAAGAAAGGTTGCGCTTGATGATTATTTTAGGGCAGCCAGATCTGATGAATATTCATGTTCCAAACCTAAATTCACTGACTCCCAACTCTTCAAACTAGTCATTTGGTTTCCTCTGCCTTTTCTAACGTGTACTGAGTGCTCCTTGGGGAGGGGCTGGGCAACAAACAACAAGTAGAAACACAAAAATACCTTTTCAAGCCACATCTTTTCTCCTGAACCAAGCTCTATAGTTCTGTAGCAATATAGATGTGGAACCACCCAAATGGTGTCTGGCATAAATAGACTAGTTCCCAAACTCATTATATAGTTAAATTGATTCAGGAGCTGTGTACAAACCGTAAGGACTCCTGTTATTACTTGCATAGTATATATGTGTACTATCTATATGCAAAGTCATTAAATCAGTGGAAGTTTGGGGTACATGTATTTTAACAGGGCACTCTCCACGCTGAAATTTAGTTTCTGGACTGAGAAGGAACACTTATAATGATCTGCAATTGCTCTCCTAGCAGTTAAGAAAGTTTCTATTTTAGCTTATAATGTACTGCAGTATAACAGGAGTGTAGAGAGCCAGTATAAAAAACCCAAACCCTGGACCCTCTGAATGACTGAAGAGAGAACATAGCATGAAGCTGGTATAAGAAAAAAAACATTACCTGGACAGAGGAATCTAGTGCAGTATCAAACAAAGTCACTTGTATTAAGTGAGAGCAGACCATCAGTTCATCAAATTCAGATAGCACCCTTCATGCAGCTGCGGACAAGGCTTGGTAACCCATGTACCATTAAAGGCAAATCGAAAGCTGGCAATTACTTCTTATTTCTTAGAACTCAGGTGTCATTTTGCAAACTGCTCATGCACTGCTGTTTACATGCGATATCCTTACCGTGTACGTAGGCCTAGTAAGTTTGCAACATGCAGCACTGTGAAAGAGAAGTCTTTGAAATGGCGTGACATTTCAGGGTGAACTGCTGAGCCATCGTTTTTCTATTACCTCGTGCAACTGAGTGAAATTGTCTCCTAAGGCCACTATATGCCACACTGTTCTACGAATCTTTAGAGAATCTACACCCCCATGACTAATCGTTCAAAGTGCTAAGTAATGAGATCTTCAGTTATTCCCATTTAATGGGATGCAAAAGTTATTAGGATTATATTAATTCTTATATGAATTCTCAGTGAGATATAGATAAGCGCAGAATACTGCATGCGACTTCAAAAATAGAATAAAAACATAAAGGAGCTTTCTATAGCTTAAAAACCTCTGTTGTAGACAAAGGTCTTTCATTTTCCCCTGCTCACCCAGCAGCACTGTGCTTGCTCAAGATTCTCTCTTTGGAAACATCACAGACAAATAATGTTGGGAGCAGGAAGAAGGAAGGAGAGCAGCTACCCATCAACGTGACGGTCACCTGGCATCGGCGATTAGAAGCCAGGAGCGGTATTGGTAGGCAAAGATAAGCAGGAGACAATAAGCAAATCCTACTTACACCTGCCAATGACTAGTTTACCCAAGTCCAAACCTCATTTGTAGGCTGGATGCGACCTCACCTCCCTGAGTGACAGCCCTCCCTGGTGGGCTGCAGCACTGACCTTTTCCTACAGGGCTCCGCAGCACTAATCCACCCTGTCAGCCATCCCAGGAACCACTTCTATCTTTAACCTTCGTACAAAAACCTTAGCTTTCATGGTAAACAGAATTAGTAGCTGCTGCCAGAATCAAATCATTAAGGCCAAATGAGTTCATCAACATTGTTGTCACTACAATGAATAACCTAATCTCAACTGCTGGAAAAAATATTGATTAAAAGGAAAGATTTTTAAAGAAGTGCCTGCAGTTATTTTCAAGAAAGTGCCTGCAGAAAAATGGAACCTGCAAACAGCGTTCTGAAAAATTATCTTATTTTGATTTAAGTTGAATTATTTTACCTGACTTCGTTCTCACTGTTTTCTAATCAGCAACCGTGAATTGCTCTAATTTGATTCAATATTCAGATATTTGATGGATGAAAACATCTTTAAACATTTTCCTGCTACTATAGTGACTATTTTGCCATTATTCTATGAATATTTCCATTAACTTAATGATATATTAGCAGTGCAATGAATATTAAAAACATTTATGGACAACATAATATGGATTGTTTATGACAACAATCACTGTGAAATACTGCAATTCTGTTTCCTCTTGGTTTATGTGCCCCAAAGAATCTTGAAATTGCTAAATCTCATTTCAGTTCACCATTTTGTCTAGCAAAATGTTTGTTATGACATGCTCTGGGGGTTAGCGTTCAATAGGTAGACCACCTACAGCCTGCAGACGGCTGTATAATACCATGAAGTGAGTCAGGAGATTCCTCTCCTTGATTAGATAAGGAGCTCTTTCTGAGTTTTCATGTAGCAGGTCTGGGAGACCTCTCTGTAATTTCATGGTAGAAATTAACTATCAGCAAGAGGGGGCATTGAAAGCTTTATTAAACAGCTTTTTTCCAGAAATCTATAGCAAATGCGAAGCAGCAGCACTACTGAAAAGCAGCAATATGCCCGGCATGTTCTGTTTCATCACATCTTGGCTGTTTGTCAAATACAAGATGTTCCCTTCCACACATGAGGATTATGTAAATAATATACACTTGAATATATTGAATAAAGTGTCAGGATTACTAAGCGATGGCTTCTTTGATTCCCTGTGCGTCATATTCCGATAGTGTGGTTCTGCATTTAACTGCTCAGATTGACTGATCCTGCCTTCCTGCCTTCAAGAATTCACTGAGCACCATTTTAAAGTGTTTCCCTGCTTTTCCTTTTAAAATACTAGGATGTTTTTTGTCATGGTACATCAGATTATACAGTTATCAGGGAACATTTCTTCCTGTTGCTGTTACTAAGTGCTAATTGTACCTTGATAATTAACCGCTGCCTTACAGAAAATCAGTGGAATGCTTTATCAAAATGGACTCAAACATTACTATCTGATAAAAGCAACTTTTCTAATTCAATTTTAGTCAGATTATGAAATCTATCACTTTTCTTACTCTACTGCGATCTTTTTATTATTGTTTTTATTGAACTCAGACTATATTCTCGTTTCCTTTGACTCCAGGTTCTAATATTACTTTGCTTTGCTTTTTTGCTTTGCGTGTTCTGACTGCTTTCCTGATGGCTACCTCACGTATATTTCTTTACATTTCCTGCCTTCTACCATTTACTGCTATTTTTTCAGTATTTTATGTTACAGCATTTGAGAAAACCTATAAAAAAACCCCAACCCAGTGAGAAAAAGCAATTTAACAAAATGCTGTGGGCAGACCATAGAATTGTTATTAAGGGAAATGGAATAGTCAAGGTGAAAACAGGCAGCCAAATATCGCTATTTAGCAATAGTGCAGAGTTAAACTCAATTGAACAACAAAGGGGCTTTCCAATGCAAATCTCTAATTTCACAGCCCCACCTTCTCAGCACAAAACACCTCAATTAACTTTTTCATGAACAGTTTCATTCCATCTATTTTAAGCTGGCTACTTCAAGGAGGAGTTCTGCTGGAAAAAAAATAACAGTACTCTGAAAGAAGAGCAGGACTGAGTCATTAAGGAATAACATTAGGTAATGGTTTTGACTGAATTTGAACAACGGCTGTAAAGTTAATTTTGTAGAGGTTGCTTTGGGTGATTATTACTAATAGTTAGAATAATAGAATCATAGAATCACTTTGGTTGGAAAAGACCTTTAAGATCATCAGGTCCAACCATTAACCTAACCCTGCCATCCCACCACTAAACCATGTCCCTAGGCACCTTGTCTGCCTGGCTTTTAAATACCTCCAGGGATGGGGACTTGACCACTTCCCCGGGCAGCCCCTTCCAATGCTTTACAAGCCTTTCAGTGAAGACATTTTTCTTAATATCCAATCTAAACTTCCCCTGGCACAACTTGAGGCCATTTCCCCTCATCCTATCACTTGTTACCTGGGAGAAGAGACCGACCCCCCCGTCACTACAACCTCCTTTCAGGCAGTTGTAGAGGGTGATAAGGTGTCCCCTCAGCCTCCTTTTCTCCAATAAATTACTTAAATAAGAAATAAGAATATTTTACTCCACAGGGAAGTAGGTGTCTCTGAGGCAATTCAGAACAAAAGACAATTTAGTGATCACAAGCTGCTGGATCTCCAATACTGAATTATCAAAATCACAATTTTTATATTTAGTTTCGTGAAGCATATGTCTAAAATACACCCTGTTTTTTAATGTTAAAGCTGTGATCTCAGTTGCACCTATTTTATTGCAAATTTCAATATGATTTTTTTTTAATAGCCATGCAGGAGAATAAGCACCTCATCTATCCTTCTTTTAAATGCCTCCAGGGATGGGCACTCGACCACCTCCCTGGGCAGCCCATTCCAGAGCCTGACAACCCTCTCGGTGAAGAAATTTTTCCTAATGTCTAGCCTAAACCTGCCCTGGTGCAACTTCAGACCATTCCCCCTCGTCCTATCGCCTGTTACCTGGGAGAAGAGACCGACTGCCACCTGGCTACAGCCTCCTGCCAGGCAGTTGTAGAGGGCGATCAGGTCTCCCCTCAGCCTCCTCTTCTCCAGGCTAAATTACCACAAGATGTATTGTGACACCTTCTAGAAATAATACTCAAATATTTTGGCCGAATATGCTGCCTGCACACTGGAGCAACAAGCAAATAAGAGTCTTTTCCCTGGGAAGTTTATGATTTCCGTAGCATTTAGGACACGATAGGATGAGAAAACAGCCAGGGTGAACATAGAATTGTCAGTAGTAACCAGATGCAGAACTGAGCAGCAGATGAAAAAGCCACACAGAAGTTGTTTGCCTAATCAATAACACCAGAAGTAAAGGTGTGAAGGGAGATTTATCACAGTTAATAGGAAGAACACATTCTCCCAGTGCAGAAATAAAGCACAGGTAATGTATGGATGCTTCTGAGGCAAAAATGGGCATAAGGCTCTTGCAGACTTAACTCTGAGGGACTAAAAGTGTGGATAGCCAGTCTACAAACCAGAAAACACGAAGTTTAAGACAAATATAACTCTTTTTCCTCTATTTCCCTAAGTGCAAAATAAGGAAAATACTCAGCACTGGGATGTTTGGTGTATCAATGAATGTGTGTAAATGAAGACAACAATATAAAGTATTAAATACTTAAATAAATATAGGATGCTTCCTAAGAATGGCAATGACAGTATGGTAACAGAATACTTCCTTCATTTGTCATCATAACTAAAGGAAAATATCAGCATATGCTGATTGTCCATTTCTACTTCTGATATATACAGTAAGATATAATGTCAATTAGGTCTAATATAGGGCACCATGCTGTCAAGCAAAAATTGGTAAAGCATTAGCAGCTCTGAACGACACTGTAAGAGTAAATTTTTAATTATCTAGTTCATCAGACTGTAAGAACCAAAACAGCTTCTCGAGCCTAATGCATCTTTGCAAAATGCTTTGATGAATAATTTTACTCTATCTATAATCACTAGAGAACATTTTCACTGCCTTTTTGTCCCCTTGGCTCACAGTGTCATTATTTATCTGTTAGCTTCCTAAGACAACTCTTATGCTTTATTCCTCACAAGCTGAAAACTTCACATGCTGTGTCATTGCCAACCATTTAAGGTCACATCCTCTTAGCTTTTAAGTCCCATCAGTTTGCTAGGTCATATTCAAAGTCAACCGACTTCAGGCACAGAGCCTGCATGGATGGCAACAGCAAGAAGAGGCAGCACAGCCTGTGAATGCCAGTGCTTCCTCTGCTAACAACGCGCTCATACACTCTACACATACAGAGAGACGGTGATATATAGACATGTACATGAGTACACGCTCACACCGCGTGGATGAACACCTGTAGGCAGGATACATGCAGGCATATATCAGAGAGCTTCCCTGTGGGCTAGTTTGGAAAGGTACGTTCTGCCTACCCTGGTGCCTCTCAACAGTCCCACTGTAATATACTGAGATATATATAATGTACCAGTTGGTGACGTATTGTGATAGGCTTTCTGCAGAACAGAAAAGTAACATTTTGAGTTCATTCAAATCTTGTGTGGCTTTGGGGTAGGACAGGGTAAACAAAAAGCCAAGATTTTGCTTACTGCAAACTTGCCTACTACAAAAAGCATACCCATTTCCTTGGTCAGCCTTGGGGAAAAAAAAACAGTCCATGTACATTTACTGTACTACGGCAATTTAAAACTGCTAAGTGACACAGTATTAACCCAGGAACTTCAGACCTTTGCCTTTCTTGCCTCTTCAATTAGAAGTTAATATTTGGTTTGGGCTTTTGGTGGGGTTTTTTAAGGTCAAGCAATTAAACCCAGGTAGCTTGAAATAGAGCATACTTAATGATTTAATGATTCCATCAGTTCTGTATGGTCTTTCCTATAAGTTTTGGCTGAAACACAGCTGTATGTTTACTATTTTGTATGAGCTAAATGCGAAAAGATTTTTTTTTTGTAGAGGCAAAGAGAACCCATGTCTTAGTAATTTTCCTGCCTTGTCCTCTGATTCCTCTATTAGAAGGTCCCCTAATTATTAAAGCCCCAAAGCACCTGCACATAATACAAAGAGTCTGGCTGAAACCCAGAGAGTGTTCATCCTTTTCCAAAAATACTACAAAACATATGCTATTTTGTCTGAGAAAGAAAAGCAGACTCTGCATTTAAATTATACAAGGGGCAATATGCATCCAAACCAATTGATTGCTGCAAGGAAGGGCCACAGTTTAGTTGGAACCTATCAATGTTTGATGTTAAAAGTGAAATCTTTCTTAGGCTTAGAACTTGAATGTCAAAGTCTATGACAGAACAAAATTCTGCTCAGAAGGTAAGGAGACCTCTGGCTAGCTGGGTTTATAGCAGTAAACGTACCAAGATCTCAGTCAGGGACATAAGGAGAGCTGCTTTAATAAATCACTGCCAAACAGCAGCCAATCACCCTGGATCTCTCCCCATTATCCTGAAGCTCTCTCATCTCCCATAAATGCCATCTTGAGTTAAAGCCAGAAGAGACCAAAAAAGCAGGGCTACCGCTTGGCTGAAACTGCACACACACAAAAAGAACAAGCCCAAAACAAATAAAAAAAATTCCTCTATCAGCTAGAAAGCTTCAGGAAGACATAGCAGCAATATGGTACATCTCATTTATCCCATAAATTACTCCAGTTAGACTCCCAGAATTAAGAGGCAGGTCAATAACATAAAGATGGAGAAGGCCCCAAGTGGCTTTGCTATGCAGGGGGGAAAAAACAAATCAAACCCCCTCATTACAAAGAAATTCTTTCCCCACTTTCTACATTAATAGATGATGGCAATACTTGAGTTGGAGAGCAGACTAGCAAGTGAGAGATGAAATAAAAATATAGCTGCAGACAGCAAAAACATTTGAAGCCTGTTGCAATTAATTAAGTCCCTGCCAACTTGGGAAACTTTGTCCCCCTCTCACGCTCCAGCCTTCTTGGCTATCACATTTGTTACCACCCACTTTGCAAAGCTGAAGTAATTTCTTTGCATGTTCCACTTCAGCAGCATTTATCAGGATGTCAAAGGCTTCTTTCCAGATTGAATACTGACAACAGCCTCTTGCTGGTTTTTCTCATTCCTGACTACTGTTCCTCTCCCAAAGTCCAGCCAGTGCTCATTATACAACTGTACCAGAATGAACCCAAGTTTGCCGAGATCAGTAGAAAAGGTTGAAAGATAAGCTGGAAAAAGACAGAGCTATTGAAACTGGTGCACTGGACAAACACATGAGAACATCAAAGCAAACCTGAAAAGGAATGGCAATCATCTTCATAAATATAACTGGACAGCAAAAATAGGTTCTCATATTTACTGAAGTGACAGAAAGGGATGGACAAAATGGTGAAATTTTAAAATGGAACCATCACTGAGCTATAACCTCACCATCAAAAAAGCAGTGGCGATAAAGGTAAAAGAGGGGATCACTATGGGAAAATCTTATAGCTAATTACCGAGTAACTAATAGAGTCAAATATCTATCAACAAGGAGAATCAGAGTTTATTTTGAATTATAGCCTATCCTAGAAAGGTGGAAGTACTGGAAAGTTGTTGGCATTGCCTTCTTTGGTAAAACAAACAAAAAAACAAAGAAAACCAACAGATGTTGAATATACAAATGAAAGTAGCTGAAAATGTGGAAAAAACACCCCCAACACCCAAACACCACAACTACTAGAATACAGGAAAGCTGCTCAAACCTAAAAGACACCCCAGGAGGTATAACGGAATTCAACACTGCTTCAAAAGAAAAATGCAAGGAGAAGGAAATGATCAATGTGATTTCAAAGTTCGAAGGTTAAAAAAGTCCTTTCTTGTAAAATGAAAACGGGGAGGAAACCAATTAATAATATGGCTTCAGCCAAGTCTTGCAGGCAAGAGATAACGCCTGAGAAGAAGCATCATGAAGTAATGCTATCCAAATGGGAATACAGAAGGCTTTTATAAAAATATCAGAGGAAAAAACTAGCACTAGGATGAGAAACCCATTAAGGAAGGGGGTCTGACTTTAAATTAGCGGTGACTCAGAAATAACTGAGGTAGTGGCTTTTTTAAAAAAATCCATCTTCAACGAGAAAAAATTAAAACTCGGGCAAAAGTTTGTCTTTAGAAAACCCTTGCTTTACCAGTGATAAGTTTTTAAAAGATTTCTAAGATTTCTCTAAATGGAAATATCCAGAAAAAAAGCAGATGGAACAGCTTCATAGAGTAACATCAACATAATACTAGCTTTCAGGAAATGCATGAATGATTCTATATGTTCTTGTCCAACAAACTGGTTTTGTCTCTGCCAAAAATAAGTCATTTAACGATACAAAAATGAAAACATACTGGGAAATCAAGAAAGCCTTGCACTGGTTAAACTAGTGGAAAATTAAAGGAACATGAGCATTAAAGTGAAATGGTGTATAAATTTAAAGACTACAACTTGCTACACACCGCACATTCAATTATTTATTTTTTATTAAAAACAGCTGCTGCCATACATTTTTGTAGAGGCTCTGATATTAGCTTCATGAGATTTTACTTTGATTAGAATATGAAGGCGGCTGATTCTTAGGGCTTGCTAAAAGTCCTGATGGCACCGACACACAGACTTTATTACAAACTGGCAGCTAAATATCTATCAGAGAACTTTGAAACTGCAGCACAAAGTAAAACTATCAGTACTTTTTAGCCACTATAACATATTACTCTAAAATACTGTGCTGATAAATGTCTTTCCATTCCTGACACAATACAGCACTGAGTTATCTAGATTTAATACAGTTTTCCTCCTTTATCTCATTTATCTGGCTAAAGTTTTACACACTCAGCTACTGCAGGTTAAATTCCTTGGTCCATCCCAATTGCACATCGATGCCTCCAGGCCACATCTGGATTTCCACAGTCTGGGGATGAATGGAAATTAATGAAATGCTTCTTATAATTGAGAGCATCTCAAAGGGTTCTTGAGCGACCGTTTGGCTACATGTAACAGCTGGCAAGAGCTGAAGCATGAAGCTCAGGGAGCCATGCCACCTCTGCTGAGCTTTTAGGTCACTCTGAGCTGCCAGCAGCATTGCAGGGACACTTAGGGCTCGCTCTGCACCTGGCCACCATCCTCTGCAATAAAAGGGCTGATCATATTCCTCTAAAAGAAGCCATAGCATCCATGCCAAAACCCAACACAGCAGAATTACTTGCATTTTTTTCAGTCAATAGCCTATAATGTCATTTCAGAGAATCCCAGCTGAGTTGGATGAGGATGTTGCATGGTCTTATTTTGCTGGCATACTAAGCAGAGCCAAAGGGCAGCCTCACAGGCATGCACGCTGTACTTGTCATGGTACCTATGCTCTTGAGAACAGCGGTCTCCTCAGTATCCTTTTGATATATTTTATGCAGTTTCAGCAGTGTCTTTAGGAGAACTTCGGGTGTTAGGAGATGTATGATAATTCTCCTTTGGTACATAATTAGTAACACAGTTTGCGTTTTCTTCATGATGAAGTCCCTTTTCTGCTGTGTCTCTGGAAGCTTCCTGCTCTGGGTTCAGCCTGGCCAACAGGTCACTTTCTGACTGCCCCTTTAACATCTACTCTTTTTGAAAAACTGCTTAGGAAAGTACTAAGTCATTTTGAGTACTCTCTGGACAACTATAAAGAAAATTTAGAGTGTGCTAACACAATCCTTTTTGGGAAGTTTTTAATGGCAAATGCAATATTGCATGTAGGGTATGCACTGGAGACCCACAAGAAAGCAGGCATCATGGGCGGTCCAGTGTAGGAGCTTTTCTATCTTTTTCATTGGGGCCAAGTATTAAAACGTGTATAATAAATGTTAGGCTGATTAAATATATTACAGTCCCACCATATTCTCATGAGACTATTCCAGCAAAAATGCATACACACG
The DNA here is from genome assembly GCA_034008185.1 of Gorsachius magnificus. NCBI lineage: Eukaryota > Metazoa > Chordata > Aves > Pelecaniformes > Ardeidae > Gorsachius > Gorsachius magnificus. The sequence continues at coordinate 174,809,025 of CM067081.1, forward strand.
TTCTAAAATCATAGTGGTTCAACATACTGGTGTTTATTCTCCTGTCAGGAGTAGAAAAAGACAGGGAAGAGTAAGATTCATGTTTCACTGAGTTTCCTTAAAGAGCAAAGGCTTTCTGTGACATGTACATTAATCCACAAATTTCTCCCAAGGGAATTCTCCAGGGTCAAAGGAAAAGAGAAAGTAATTTGCTAAATCTACAACTTAAGCATCCAGCTCTTGAATCTGATCACGTACCACTCAGGAAGACCTGACAACACGTTCGGCATAATCTCTGCATTAAGGCACACTTTTGCAAACAGTATTTTGGAAAAACATTCAAAGATAAAACAGAAGACAATTAACTGTGGAAGATTCAGTTGTTTTAAGACCACTTGTGCGTATTTCTGTTTGCCCAGAAGATGAATAGTAAACATGTAGAAATATAACACTGTCCTCTGAAAATCTAGGTTTATTTACAGTTTTGTGACCTCTGTAGTGCAAGCCATCCTGAAATTATCAGATGTCTACAGTCCTCATTTTTTTTAATCAGAAGGTTCTTACTTATTTCTCCTAAATTTCCCTATTTTTTCCTTTTAGACCATATTTATTTCCTAGTAGCTGGGTTCAGGTTTTCAAATACAAATCCTGTAAAACCAGGTGTGAGATACCTACGTTGTGTCCATTTTTTCCTGGGATTTATGTTGGGCTTTTATCCCAAATTTTCCTTGCAAAATGCAACGGAGACACCAGGAACAAAACATAAAACTGCTACTCAAATAAGACAAGGTGGTTTCCCAGAAACCGGTTGCATGGATTTCCTAAGAAATTAACTTGGAGTCTTGATTGATCTCCTCCCAAACATATGAATTATTTCACATAAAAATGACAACGATGTTCTTTGCTCTCTGCTGTATTATATGAATGACTCTTAACATGGCACTGATAATTAATCCTCATTTTTAAGACACTGGTCTAAGACATCACAGCTGCCAGAGGGGGGAAAAGGATGACTTCATATCCTGTGTGTATTTTCCTTGAACATGGGACTGATGGGAGGCAGCTTTGGTTGTCCGTGTAGCATAGGACAGCCACTAGATTGTTTTATACCATACCCAGTAAATTTTACAGGGGCTCTTTTAAAAGTTTAAGTGAATATCTGGGTATAGGTCATTATGATTTTTCCCTCTAAGGGTACCCACTATATATGGGTGCTGGGGAGGGAACAGGGCAGGAGGTTGGAAGGCAGGAGACACTCTTCAAAGCCAGCTTTATAAGGAGTATTCACTTTCTAGAAGGATTATCCACAAAAAAAAACCCCTAAGCTCCCTTTGGTTGGAGTATATTTATAATGCAGCTGGTGATGAATTCTTAATACTAACGATATTTTATCAAGATAGAAATTTCTTTCAAAACCTGTCATCTACTGAAAAATAAAGAATAAACTTTTATCTTTTTTTTTTTAATTTTAAAAAGTTGAATTGTTGATAGCAATTTAGCATCCTAACAATTACCCATGGCGTGGACACAACTGTGAACCCTGAAATGCACTGCTATATTCTTGAAAGAGAAGCTTGAAGACCTTATTCCTTTGGCAATTCAGTACTTAGTGAAATGAACTCGGTATTTGAGTTTCACCACTACTTTTATAGTAAAAGGACAACAGCTAATGTTTTCAGAGTGGGGCATGGCAGAGAAGATGCTTGCAGCTCTAAGACAAGAAACATCACATCGTTCAGTTCCTCCTTGTATGAGAACCATGGCTAGTGAAAGAAATGGAGCTCCTGTCAAGGCAATAGTTACGGCTCCCTGAGTAAGCATGAGTCAAACCCACTACAGACTGAGGACCAATGCTGCACGTAGTGTTGCTGACCAGCTACCTTCAGTATTTATTGCCTTTGTGCTGAGTTGTCCCAAACAGCTGTAGCCGGTCCAAGAATCTGAGAAAATGTCACTAAAGCAGCGATCCAAAATGAATAAACTATCATAAATTTTCTGTGATGTAGGCTGTTCTTACTGCCCACATTGGAAATCTGGAGAAATTGAGTCGGAGTTCTTGGGGCTCGCTTACCACTACTCAGCAATTCAGTGGCGTGCTGGAATGACACTTATACACACAAGCCCACTCTTAAAATTTCCCACACTGCCAATCCAATAGAAACATTAAAAAAAAAAGGGGATGTGTGTGTAATTTTACAGAAAATAGCTGTTTAGGGAAAGCCATTGCAAATCTAGTTAGAATATTAGCTTTCATAATTTATCTGGAAGGCACTAAATAATCATTGTCAACATACTTTATTTTTAATACACAAAAAATTCATTTTCCTACATGTTTTTCCGTTGAGTTTATCCACTTTATATTCATCCATTTCTCAAGAGTATTGCTGTATCATTAATTTAAATTATTAAAGACAGAGAAAGAAAGATGTACAAAACAGGGGATCATAAATTCCGTTCTGTCCTGAACAAAGGGAAAATACTTGTAAAATAGAGCCATTCTGTTATTTCTTTATGCATCAAAAGAATTGGGTCATATGCGGCACACTGAGGCGTTTCTTTTCATGGAGGGGAAGTGTTTTAACTCAAAGAGGAAAAAGAATAATTCTTTTAATGTTAAAGAAACATGCTGAATTCTCTTTCAATAGCTTTGCTGTACAGAAACTGATTTTCCTAAAACAGAACCTTTCTGATATCCTTTGGTAGGTAATTCCTTCCACCAAGGGACTAACCCAGATGACAATATGTCATGTCACGCTGTGGCTGATGTAACTACATAGAGGCTTGTCACTTCACTGCAGTGCTCCACTAGAATTTCTTTTATTTAAAATGAAAAAAAACCGAGCAGCTTTTTTTTTTTTTTTTAAATTAAAACAGGCATGTTTATCTTAAAAAACCAAAAGCTAGCTGTCTAGTTATGTTCCTGGTATAGTCAACAGAAAGAGATAAGAGCCTCCAGATGGTGCTTCATGAGTCATGACAATTATACACCTTTATTGATCACTTGCCTCTCATAAAGCATTACATGTCCTCCAGTCACCCCAGACACAGACCACTCATCAAATTTTGTCTACTTTGATATTTGAATCTGGCAATAAATATCTTATGGAAAGGTCTAGGCTTGATTTTAAAAAATGAAGTACAGCCTACCTTTATTCTTCATGTCTTGTTCCTAAAGTTCACGATCTTGCTAATAAAATTGTGTGTGCATTTCTAGTTAGATAAAACAAATTTTCAGATGTTAGGCAATGGCTATCAATATTAATTTATTCATTAATGAACAGTCAGAAGATATGTAATACATAACTTAATGTTTTCTGTCTCTGTAGTCTCTTTTCCAGCAACTGGTTTGAATCCAATCAATTTGAAATATCTTAATTTCACTTTTAAGTCAGTATACTGAGTCTGATCAAAAATTGGAGGATATTATAATATAAAAGACTTATTGGCTTATATCAATAAGATTTATTTCTAGATAGAACACTTTGAGGAATGACAAACACCTCTTCTGTCATTTATTGTACTTCCCAGGGCAATGCAATTATTTTCAACACTTTGCATGCTTTTCAACTGCAGTAAAGCAATTTTTGGTTTCGTGAATTTACCCACACAGCAGTTAATAGGGTTAGCAGCCATTTTACATTCTATTCTGCAGTATGAAACTGGTCTAGAGCATAAGGCATCCAAAAAGAATATAAAAGAATGTTTAACACATTGGAATTTAAAGCTAATGTACACAGCTAAGAGATTATAAGCTTATTTGTTCAGGTAGATTGTAATTAGGCAAAGCTATTTTTAAAATTTCATTCAAATAATGTATTTGAGATTGTTCTGTCTGCCAAGCAGGTTTGAATTATAACTATACTGTATCCTTTTGTAAAAAAGGTCTTCTGTAAAATGCATTGAGGGTTCCACTCTTTAAGTTTACACATCTGATCCTGCTTAAATTGTTATGACAATCTTTTGTTTACAAAGGAAATCTTTGAAGACTTAATATTTTAACAATTAGATACAGATGAGATTAGTGCTGTAACTTCAAAAGAAAACAAACTCCAAGCACATTGCTGCACCAAACATTTCCCTGTGCAGAGCTGAGGTTGTCACAAGGGGCTCCGGAGGGGGGGCAGGAAGCCTCCACAACAGAGCTCGGAGAACAGATTGAGGAGGGAGGATCATCTTTGCCTCTCTCCATCAAAAGAAGACTCAGAGGTGACATAGTTAAGATTTATAAGTAAAATGTTGATGCAAGCAAACGGAGGGACTTTTTTTCAACGAGAAAGGTTAACACATGTTGCACTCCACAGCCAGCATCCCACAGTGAGGGGTATTCTCTGCACTGGCTGGCAGTTTTTCTGCCACGCTGTATCCTTCCCAGCTTCTCCTTCATGTTCTCTCCCTTTGAACACTTTAGCCAGCCTACAGGGTTGAAAGTCCATTTCTTCTTCCAGAAAATAAAAGGCTCCTGTGTTTTTTAACCTGCACAGCTTTAGATACATCCTTCTTTTAATTTTATCTAATCATAGATAACCCATGACCAGCTTTCGGCTGGATTCCAGCTATCTTTTTTAGCCACTAATGATGAAGTTACCTTGCAACGCAATTGCCAATCAAAATGTATTGGACATCGTTGCTTTCCTGCAGCCCCGGGACAGAGCGCAGTACTGGTTTGCTCTAAGATCAGCATGATGCAAGGGAAAGGGTCAAAACCTTGCAATTTTCCTCTTTTCCACTGTAAGCAGCCCTACAGCTCAAGAGCAAACGTGGACTTTCACCCTTAAGATGCTAAGCGTAATTTATGTTTGTCCTTTCTTTCACCTACCTGTTTTGTCCACCTCCCAACTAGGAGGAAGAGCGGGTGTACAAAACAACAGCAAGTAGCAGTCAGAGCAGATCATTTTACCCTTTGTGGGTACAAAAAAGTGCACAATGAAGTGGCTCTCCATTTTTTTCCTGTTTCTCACCATTTTAGATGTCTGCTGAAGCTGCCAAATCAAAATTTTCTTTAAAGTGGACTTACACCTAATAAATCCAAGGTAAAGGATTTTTATAGCATTAAAAATTGATTATGTTCTATGAAGGTGTTAACTGGAATGTTCTCAAAATTCATATGTTTTGTTTGCCAAACATGCAAGTATATGATACCAAGAACTACCTCAATCTGATAAGTAGCTATTATAAAAACAGTTCTTTCACAGAATCATAGAATAGATTAGGTTGGAAAAGACCTTTAAGATCATCAGGTCCAACCATTAACCTAACCCTGCCATCCCACCACTAAACCATGTCCCTAGGCACCTTGTCTGCCTGGCTTTTAAATACCTCCAGGGATGGGGACTTGACCACTTCCCCGGGCAGCCCCTTCCAATGCTTTACAAGCCTTTCAGTGAAGACATTTTTCTTAATATCCAATCTAAACTTCCCCTGGCACAACTTGAGGCCATTTCCCCTCATCCTATCACTTGTTACCTGGGAGAAGAGACCGACCCCCCCGTCACTACAACCTCCTTTCAGGCAGTTGTAGAGGGTGATAAGGTGTCCCCTCAGCCTCCTTTTCTCCAATAAATTACTTAAATAAGAAATAAGAATATTTTACTCCACAGGGAAGTAGGTGTCTCTGAGGCAATTCAGAACAAAAGACAATTTAGTGATCACAAGCTGCTGGATCTCCAATACTGAATTATCAAAATCACAATTTTTATATTTAGTTTCGTGAAGCATATGTCTAAAATACACCCTGTTTTTTAATGTTAAAGCTGTGATCTCAGTTGCACCTATTTTATTGCAAATTTCAATATGATTTTTTTTTAATAGCCATGCAGGAGAATAAAATTACGACAATATTTCCTTCAGCCATCAAGCAAATCAAGACATTTTAAAGTACTTCATATATTTATTGACTTCAGGACTCAAATATGTATCACATAGGAGATTCAAGTTCTTTAATTTTATATTGCGGCCTGGGGTATTTTGGGCAATGATTTAAATCTTGCTACCCATGCTTTTTTCTAACCCAATGGAGGCAGTACCATAGTCTTTGCTGATAACAATGAAGTACAGTAGTGGACCAAAATGATGATGATGCTGAAACTGTAAATTGCATCTTGGGTGGTTGCTATTATATATTGGTACTCTCTTCAGAAGTACATGGCGATCAAAATAAACCATCTGCATTTTTCCTGAAGCAAGTATTAGCAATCTGTTAACATACAATAAAGTCCAGCCTCACTCCAAGTAATTTTAAAGTATCTAAACCAAACTTTGACATAAGCAGAAATAAAGAATGTAGACAGACTGCATGACCTTAATACACCACTCCACACTATCCTCTTTGAAAAAGTAGATTTGAAGACTGTCCAATGCATCAGTCTAAGCAGCCAGCCTTCAGTTTAATGACCCCACAGCAAACTATACGCTCAGCTCGTTTAGCATTGCACAAGAATGTAATTTGCTTCCATTCCTTGCAAAAGCTTAAAAACATATTTCCATGAATTCCCTTTTCATATAAACTGAAATTAGTTGATATTGTCCCTGTTCCTGTCCCTTCACAAAAAAATGAAAAAGGGAAAACTTCATTTGTCATTCATTTCACATAATCGCTTGCAGCTTGGTCTTGTTTTAAAGTAAACATCTGCCATGCACCGCTCTTGCCTTTTCTGAATGTCATTTCCTTATGTAAGCTGGGTGTCAAGAAATGTGTCTGCAGACATGATGCTGCAGGATCATGACAGTTTAACACACTAATGACAGCATGCTAACAATGCAGTTTGTTTATGTCACTGATATTAATAAAGTATCTGAACCTAAAAACTCACACAGCTGTTAAATGTTTCCATGTTTTGATTTGTGGTTCTACAGGCAATTTCTACAGATATTTATAGCAACTAAAGAAAGAGACAACCTCACAAAATTAGATCAAAGTCCAGTTGCTCTGCTTATTGTCCAAATTCTTACTTCAGAAATCACGGCCAGAAACAAAGTCATACTCAATTCAAATACCATTCTTTCTAAGTTAATAATGCTGTACAAAATCGTATTACTGAAAATCTTGTTTTTCATTATGCCTTTGAAAATAAAGTATTTCTCCTCAAAGGATCCTGAATACTTAACAACATAATGAACCAAAAAACCAGCAGTGCTCCTTTTGACACAATTATTCTGCTCTTCATGCATGGATACACACATATTTATGCTTTAGGTACTTAAATATAGTAACCTTAGTTTGCAGAAAAAATAAAAGCTGAGATACGCATTGAAATAGATACTTCTAACTAGTAACTTTCTCAATACCCAACAGATGCCAAAATGAGGAAAGATTTACACCAGAGGGAAATTTTAACAGCAACAGCTGTGAGAAGAAATTATGGAAGATTAAAAGTATAGAGGAGAGAAAGAATAGTAAAAAAAAGTTTAAACTTTAAATTGCTTCACAAGAGAGATTCTTTAGTTAGGGTTTCTGGAGATATTTGAGTAATAACTGCAAAAACAGTAAGGTAGAGATATTTATAATTATTTCAGTATCCTAAGAACCTATTAATACTGTAAAACCACAGACAGGAAAATTACAGGAGATCACACAACTGGATGAACCATACTGACTTTAAGGTCTATAAAGACTTTTTTAGGTTGTGGACAGAATAGCAATCACAGGCATACTTTGTGCTGAAGGCAGATGCAAAGTTATAGGAAATCTCCCTACACAGCGCAGTTGATATGTAGCAAAACTCAGTTTTGCCCAAGTAAGTCTCAGACAGCAAGAAGTAGGTAAATCTATTTTATGTTTTGTTATTTCATATCTATGCCGTGAATGTTTATGTTATTGCCATAGACCCAGAGTTGGACACAGATGAAATGTTGCAAGGCAGAGGAAAGGGTAGAGGGCTGAATGTGTGCACACAGTGAATATCACTGGCACTGTGCTATATACAATTCCTTTAACTATCCATAGTAAATCTTTCTCTGCTACCAGAAGCAGCAAAGTGAACAGGTAATGGTTGCAACATGGCAGAACAGTGATCACATCAACACCAAACTACAGGGACACATGGCAGAAAGCACAGTATGAGAGCAGTGCTGAAATATGCATTAGGCAGAAGCATCCAGAGAGAAAACCAATACATAAATTATGCCTGTCCACTGAGCAACATCCCGAAGAGTTAAATTCCAAATGACATCAGCAATTTCAATGTGCTGCCAAAACTTCACGGCATAAGAACAAGCATTGTATTCTATTAGGATTTTAACTTACTCTTCATGATACCTCTCAGCCTTTTCTGATACTACCCTATGAAACAGAGCTCCCAGTTCAATACTCCTTTGAACTCTGGAAAAAGTTCCTTTTCCAAAAGTACAATATTACAGCTCAGGGCTCATCTACTCAGACAAACACCAGAAGACGACTTATAGTCATTCATGCAGGAAGTTAGTTAATAAACGACAGACAAAATCTGGAATTATTTTATTATAATTATAATTAATAATGTATTATGGTGATTATGGTTTAGCTGAGAACAAACAGGCCAGCCTGAGCTAGTCTAAGATAACTGCCAAATCTTCTGCACATGTCGCAGATGGTGGAAGCATTTTAAAGACTCCCTGTGCACAAGAACTCTGTGTAACGGGGGTTCTGATTCAATGCAACAGCGAAGTACAGAATCATAGAATCATTTAGGTTGGAAAAAACCTTCAAGATCAAGTCCAACCATTAACCTAACCCTGCCATCCCACCAGTAAACCATGTCCCTAAGCACCTTGTCTACCCATCTCTTAAACACCTCCAGGGATGGGGACTTGGACACTTCCCTGGGTAGCCCGTTCCAATGCTTGACAAAGAAAATAGTGTATTCAAGGGATGTGAAGGGAAAGTTGTTGCACAACTTATGTTGACTGTTGGCTGATGAAAGTGAAAGAAACTGTGGCTTTTGATGCAGTGCACTAAATTCAGCAGGTATAGGGGACAATGTTTGAACTCAGTGGATGTATATCCCCTTCTAAAAGGGCTTGTTTAAACCTTCCTCACAGTTTTTATGGACAGCACCGGGTGGTTTGGAAACACTGCAACTTACTTTTCAATAAGTCTTATTCTTCCCAAGAACATAATTCATTTTATGTGCTTATGTCTAATCTCTTTTGGCTCATCTTATTTCTAAAACAGTTTTGAACTCCAAGAATGTTCTTCAAATACTCCCTCTAAGAGTCCCAGAAGGCAAGCGCTAGAGTGTAGAGGAGGAAGACAGAACAATAAATGAAAAGTAATATCATAGAACTGAGAACTCTCCCAGCCACATCCCAGGTTACACCCGCTGCAGAGAATCCATCTTCCTCTATAATTAATTTCTTATGGTATCTGGAGCAAGGTAAATTGCAAGGAATAGGCATTTATAGACCAAAAAAAGAGTCCAAATTAAAAAAAAAAAAATATCAAACGAAGAATGATACAACTGTTGATATCTGATGCTGCCAGTGCCCCTTCAGCCTTTCATTGAATTATTACAATTCTTTCCCTACAACAAGCAAATGTGCCATGTTCCTTTCTACACCAAAGTGCTTTCCAGAGCAGTATGCAATCGACACTTAAGCCTTGGCTTATGTTGCATTCATGAATTTAACTTTTTATGAAGTTGTTCAAGGAGCAATTTAATATTATTACTTGGATGAGCTCTCTCGGGCTAGGTTTCCACATGGAGATCCTTCAACCCTTTGCTTTTTGGAAAGAAGTAGAGATGCAGGTGCCCATCTGAAATCAGTTTAGAGTGGAATCAAATAATTCAATGAATTATTCCTGATTTATCCATGAAATGAGAACCAGTCTGAGAATACACATTTCCCAGAGATGGCATTACCCTTAGAGATATCATCAGCCCACCTATCTGAAGAGTAACGTACTGCCAGCTCACAAAAAGAAAAAGTTTTAAAATACAAGCAGAAGCTGTAATTTAGGTTGTCAGAGAAAACCCAAGTTCAGTTTCCATGAAGACAATGGGACTTCTGTCAGCAGAAGTTGCTGGCTCTGGTGATAGACAGAATACTGAAACTTCTCTCCTGGCTGCTAATGTAAATCAGATATTTGCAGCATATAATTTATTTTCTACCTGCACAGAGATGCCAGCAGAGTCCATTACAGCAGAAAGGCCAGGGCAAATCATGCCAATTGTGAAAAAGGTTTATACTAATGATACCATAGAGAAAATGCATATATCTTTCACATATCTACAGGGATGATAGAAAGAATAATCCTCTTTTATGGAAGTTCATCATACCCGTGGCAAGGCATACCTTGAAGAATTGACACAAGCCCTGTTATTTTTTGTTCAGAGTAGAAAAAATAAGATTTAAATTGGTATGTGAGATAAGATGAAATCTCAGGTACCCATGCTGTTGTGAAAGACCAAAGTCTATCCTGACAAACAAAGCGAGTCTCAGCAATCTCTGTATTGCTTTTTCCACCTGATTTCATGTCATAAATGTGATACACATTGCTGAAGATCAGCATAAACAATTTTTGTGTGTGTTTGACCTAATATAGGTATTTTGTGACCCATTTTGGCAAGCATGTGTTTTGTTATCATCAGAACTCATAAAAATATTTAATTTTTTCCACTTCCTAAACACCTTTTTTGCTACTTCAAGGAACAGTACTTATACAAAAAGCACATGTAAAAAGATCCATGTCAACAAAGCATGATTAAGATTGCAAAAATCAAGCATTGAAAGGTCAGAAAATGGCAGAATTGTCTGAACATCTGTAATTTCAATCCCTCATGCCTGTGCATTATGATAAAGTTATTAATTACATGATAGCATATAGTATGTTCCACACCACCATGCTTAGAGAGTCTAGAAGAGTACAGGAGCCCAGCTCTCATTCTTTATGTAAGGGAATGCAGTCACTACATGGTAAATCCTACTTCACATCTGTAGGCTTTAAGCTCAAAAGTACTTTGGGGCTTGCTCATGCAGTTTGCTAATGTCAAGAGCAGCTTGCAAATGCACAGTGAAGGTGGAAAATATTGAGATTTTAGTTGTTGAGATCAAATAATTTTTTCCTGAATACACATTAATTTAATTTTTTTAAAAGCCTATGTCTTATATGAAAGACCCAAAATAATCTCCTGACAAATTTCAAGTCCCTGCTCCACAACCTGGCAAGTGGTAGACTCAGAGGTGAAAGACTCAGAAACAGCAGAGTAGTTTTTAACACAACATTTTTAGCCAGTCTGACAAAGTTGTATAAGCAAGCCAAAACAGATTTATGTACTGGGAAATGCTGGAAGATCTCATTAAATGAGAACTGATGACAGCCTCCCCATGGTTTCACGTGCAAAACATGTATGTACCTGCACACTATACAGAACAAATTAACACATACATTACTAAATAACACTTCAAAGCAAAACAAACACAAAGTGTTTGAGTGGCATCTAGAGTTTGAGGAATACTAAGAAAAATTTTAAAATCCCTTAATTTGGACCTCTTTTTTTTTTCAGGGAAAATGTGTGTGGTTTGAAACCTGGGTGTGAACATTGCATGGTGGGAAGAACTCTAATAACTTCACTCCCGGGTGAAAAAAAGATATGGAGACTTACAAAAATGTGGGTGCTAGCGAGATTCTCTCTCTTTAATTACATGACTCCCAGCCTCTAAATTTTCCACCCTCTCTCCCACTTTGAGCTTAAGGTTCTTGTTCTCACATACAGAGCTCCACAAAAGTCCCTCCTGCCCACATCTCATTCCTCATTTTCTCCTTCTGTTACTGCCTGAGTTCTATCCAAATTATTTTCTTAAACGCCTACTGTACACTTTCTCCGCTCTTTGCATCACATCAACGCTTGCATTCCAAAGAACCGAGCTGTGTTCATTTGAATTGCTATCTAAAATAGGCTTTTTCTGCAAGGTCAACAAATGCTAATATGTTAGCTAAAGCAACCTTCTTTTTTAAGTAATTGGTTGTCCAGATGAAAATTATCTTCTTTATCCTGATGCACTGCATGCACTGTTTGACTACTGCAGACTATCCCTGACGTGTGTCACGGGCATATTTTCACCAGAAAACTGTGAAAAGTGAAAATTATATCATACTGAGGTTAACATCCTAGAACTTATTCAACTAATTTTCTGGGTTTGTAAAATAAGAGAGACACTCTGTGAACCTTTTTTCCCTTTCCGATTAAATACTTTTTTTTTCCATAAAGGAAACTTGATTTTAAAAAGATGGGACTGAAATCAACCCCCTAAAACTGAGACTGCCAAATTTCACAGCTGCTCCTTATCTCTATGATGGTCTGACCAAAACCTCAGAGCTGACAGTGAAAGTTGGGTTATGAATTTTTATTTCTCAGACATGGATACAAGCCACCAGCATGAATCTACTTTAAGCTCAAGGAAAAGAAACAAAACACTTGCCTAATCTACAGAAGTACTAGCGGGAGCGTGGTTTTACACTCACACCCATATATACACATAGAAGGGCAAGACAGCATTGTTTCTTTTTTCACACTGCATAGACAACGGGATACAACCCCACTTCTCGCTTCCCACTTCTCATGCGTACTGCCGCCTTCTGACACCCTCAGAGGGCAATAATGGGTGGAGAAGACCAGGGTTCTGGTTCCAGCCAACTCCAAATCATGTTCTGACCCACATCATCAGGCACACACAAGTTCTCTGCTGCCTAGAGACCACGTGTATTCTGTCTATGCCCATCAGTTGACAAGGCAACCTGTAAAAATCATGTCCCATTTCAGAGATTCAAGACTGCAACGAAGCTCTGAGCTTCTTAACATTTTCTCTTACACCTTCAACAAAAAATTCTAAGTCCCCCTCCCATGTGAGAAATTTGCTTTTGCCCCATTCATTATGGTATTTGGCATACTGTATGCTCAGAAACCAAGCAGCCTCAGAAGCTTGCTTTCTCTTGCTATTCCTTATGACCAAAATGGTGATATATTAGCAGGTATGTAGGGTGAAAAACATCTGCAAAGCTCAGATAGCTTTTTACTTAGCAAAGCACTGTTACCTGTCTGCATCCACAGTCACGTCATGAACCCCCCTTTGAATGACGTCTCGAGAGGCAGCTAGGTCTGGTATTCGGTTCAGACTTCTTGTATATAGGTTGAGTCCTCCATCTGTCATGTACCTGAAAATAAATGTGTGGTCAATCAGTGCGAAATGCAGCCATCTGGCAACGATGTTTCACTCTAAAGTTAATGGACTGTGGAATTCAAATTTTTAAGGTACGGGCTGTCCCATTAGATGGTAGACTTACACTAAATAGTCTCGCTTTCTGTGCCCAGCGCAGGGAGATCAGATATATGCCTATTTTCTAGGATATTTTTTCTTTTTCTGTGATGACTTACAGGCTAACATGTTTTATTAAAATACAGTTAGATTGAAACCCTCAAGTATCTTCAAAAATTTTAAGTACATTTTAAGTACTGCAGCTTTGTCAAATGATAGCACAAGATACAAGAAGTGTAACTCCAGTTAAAAAAAGAAAATGAAGGAAAAAAATCAGTATCATCCATCTAAATGGGAACAGAAATTGAGAACCCAAATCCAAAGTCCCTGCTGGGATGCAGTCATTCAGATATGGAAGAGATATCCACCGAAGCCCTTACAATGACATTTAAGAATCTGTTTTTATCTGTGTTCCTTTAGCTTGATTCCTACCACTTCACATTATAACAAATGACTAATGAATCGAACAGTGAGTATAGCTCTGCTTACTCACTAGAGAACCATTCAAAGTTTCTGAATTTCAAGCAGCAGCAATAATTTCTGGAATGCCTACTACAGTTTAATAACTCTAAGAGAAGTCTTGGTGCTTATAACTGAGTAGTACCACAAGCCTGTCCGGCTCTCAAGATCTGTCCATTATTTTCTCAAAGAACCTTTCATTAGACTGTCTTCCCTCTTAGGCTCTTTTTTTTTTTTTACATTTCCCGCTTTTAGTTTTTGGTAACTTTAGTGTAGCTACCTAGTACAGAGTTTGCGCAAATTTATTTGTGAAGGACCATGTGCATGGATGGCACTTAACATAGAAGTGTACAGACACACAGAAAAAAACCCAACATTGGTATACCTGAGTGAACCTGCTCAGAGCAAATTTACAGGCTTACTGAAGTAAGTGTAGTCCTAATGCTAGGATGATGGCTAGAATGATCTACTGGAGTTCACCCCAAATCAAATAATCTTTAACAAAACTTCTCCCTCAGCCATGAAATGGTGCCACTTGAACCCATCTTTCAGTCAAAGCATGTGTCCAAGTACACAAACATTTAACTTCAATAACTCCACACAGATGCCCAGGCACAAGGCAAGGCACACCCACAGCGCTGGTGCTCCAAATGTTCTGTTGGCCCTCTCCCTGCAGTTCCTTCTGGGAGCTGATTTAATTGAAATCAACTTTCCCAGAGACCGCGGGGCAGATACAGCAGCCCAGGAGCACCAGCCTCCACCCACAGGGTGTGGGGTGGGGGAGCTGGTGCAGACTTTGACAGCAAAGCTGTGGTAGGGTAGCCTTGTGCGACAGCCACAGTTTGAGATGGCATCATGTCCTGGATGGCAACCGGGACGAAGGCAACCTCGAGTGCATTAAAACACAAAGGGTTGATGTACTTATTTTTACCTAAACTCTGAGGCATTTTATGCACTGGTAAGATTTGGCCTGCAGTTCAGCAAGGGATTTCTGAAGCCCTGGTATCTGGAGTCTGCAGAAGGTAACTCCACATTTGTTTTCAAAGGTAAATTAACAGTCACACTTACACACTAGATTTATCCTTTTATTAAAGACAAAATTTAGACTTTTTGACAGATTATTTAGCGAGGGATGAATTATGCAGTAGGTTCCAAGGCATTTTAAATTTAGCTGTGGTTTGAATGCAATCCAGTCTATATGGATTTTTTCCTGTACAAGTAAGGCCTGAATGGAGAAACTTAACAAGTACAACAGGCCTTCCTCACACTAATTTCTAATTACTGCTGCATTCCTGTCCCCAAGTGTTTAAAGTAATTAAACTGAAAATGGAAGAGGCATGAAGGAGATAAGACTTTACATGCCTCAGTGAATCCTGAAATTTCAGAGCTTATTAACTTGTTTTTAACATTTACGGCACCTAAAAATATTAACTGAGCACCTTGCAACTTACTGTCTATTGAGTCATCCTTATTACAGATGCAAAGAAAAGTCACCCAAGATGACTATATTCATTCTCTAATGTGATAAGCTAATTAATACAACTCATCAGGCACTGCAAAGGATTCCCTATCTTTTTTTTTTTTTTAAAGAAACCCATGCATCTGTCAAAGACAGCATTTATATTTCCTTGATGATAAGAGGTCTTCAGATGTTGAAGCATTACATTTTCTGCATGTCTTTTCTCTGTTCTAGCACACATGAATACAGCATCCTACTTGACAGCCACTAATGCTGTGCTGTGGACAACCGTGTCAGCAGTGCTCCATTTGCAGATGACTGAGACAGGGCACCAGGGAGATACAGGATATGCTTGCTTTATAGTTATGCTTTTTCTAGAGCTCTATCTTTGGATGATGCTTGAGGTGAGACACTGCTCCAGAGAGAGCTTGGATCACAGGGTTGCATTTGCCCTTAGGAACGTATCATATCCAATTTCATCAGCCACTGTTATCTACTCTTAGCAATACTTCAAACCGAAAGATTACATTGACAGCAAGAGTCCTAAATTTACACAGAGCAAAGCAGTGTGGTGTGATATGGCCATGTACTCTGTAAGACTTCTGTTCAAACCAATGTTACCTCAGCCTCCAAGCAGCCTCAAGACACCAACAGTAGCAACTGAACAGTAATTTAAGTATGAGGGAAACAGTAACACGGTTTCTTGGGGGTTTTTTTTAAGTGGTACTTTAGGAGTTCTAACATACATAGGAGTGAAGTGACTTGCGTTCCAGGATTGAAATAAGAATTGTTAAATAGTAATTTGAAACAGAGAGAAAGCACTACCCCAAAATCAATCAATTGATTAAGCAAACAAAAATTAAAATAATTGCCATTCTTTTTCCTGGGTATGCTAGGAGAGTGACTGATCTATTATTTTATGCAAATATATTCCTACAGCTCAGATGATATTCACAGTTGAAAAATTGCAATAAAGGCTATCACACAGACTATATACTAGACAGTATCTGAAGTGGAAAGAGAGAAAAGTCAGTGCTGTCAGCAACTGCTTTTCATCAGCTGCATTCAGCACCATGACTACCATCTCAAAAAAACCGTAAAAATACTGAAAGAAGACCCATCCCAGAGCAAGCAGTGCAAAATGATGGCTTACCAGATAACTAAGACATTCCAGTAAGTAATAAGAAGTACCTGTGCTCTTATCAAGGTTTATAGCAAAATCATTTTGAAGTTAAAGGAGAACTGAATTTGAAGGCAGATGAGAACATCAGTGGCAGCTTAGGGGCTTTTTTTTTTGGTTTGGTTTGGTTTTATATGCATATTTTTATGTAGTAACCATAACGCAACTTCCACTTGTGTGCCAGAATTTGTTCGAAAAATCCTATTAAACCAGTCAATCGTGCATTAGCTCAAGTGCTACTTACCCACTATTGATGTCATCAGTTCTGAGGCTTTTACCAAGAATGTCCCCATCGCTCATGTAGCCGCCAACGTCGACTTCAGAAGACATGTCCAAATCACCACTTCCCTTCTCACTCATGTCGATCTGTGAGATGTTTCCAAGGCGAGAAACAGCTGCTCGGCGAAGTGGCGTGGTGTACATGAATCGAGAAGGGTCTGTGTGTATGAAGCGACTCGTGCTGCTGCGAGGATAACCAGCACCCAAGGACGGGGCATCTCCTGCCTGCAGCCGAGGACTGGCTTGCCCTAGCCTCCAAGTCACTGGGGTGGACCGGCTTGTCAAGCTTGGTATGCTTCTCCCATTCACCTCAGTTGTCACAGTGCTGTCAAAAGTTGTCTCCAATGTGCTACAAAACAAAATGGAGAAGTCAGTGAACTGTGCTTTCTCTGTTCCTGAGAAACCAGGGAAAGCAAAGGCTGGAAGAGTATATATTTTTAAAAAAAGTTCTGTGTGTGTGTGTGTTTCTCCATGTGCACATATGTGTTTGTGTAAACAATAACCTCTACTTATAAAATAACCTAAAATAAACTTTATAGGCTTCTAAGTAGTTGTATATGAAACAATAACCATATTTCCGAATGATTGTATAAGACACTTTGACAGCAAAGTATATTAAAGTCACATTTAAGTTGTTGAGGCAGTATAGAAAACAGCATGGTTAGTGTCACAGTTAATTTTCCCTTGCAAGTCCGTAATTCATTCAGCAACTAGTAATGCTCTCCTACAGTCCAAATTTTTAGCAGTCTACAAAAACCTGCTATACCTGTGGCTTATCTGGGTCCCTCTAAGGCTGGACATAGTTTCTTCCAAATTCTGTCTCAGGTCTGCTATATTCTTTACTGTTCTCATTCTTCTTGTTTCAGGGTCTTCCCCTGGATGAAAACAACAAAACCAGCATAAATTTTAGCGCACATGCGCATAAGGTTGAATGAAGTGCACACACGTATACACAGCTGAGAATATACACATATGATTGTAAATAGGTCTGTCCCTTTAATCTTTTAAGAAATAAAACCTCATTCTTTCAGTAATAAAACACACATACGTTTATAAATAACATGTGGTATGTAAAAAACCCACTGAAAAGAGTCCTGGTGAAGTATCCCTGTTAGGGCCCAAATCTATTAATGAAACTCAGATTTATAGGGTTGGGATTTTTATCCTCTGTAATCAAGGCATGATGCAGCCCCAGACCGCTTGATACATTACACAGCCCCTTTTTCCTCCTTGACATTTTACAGGACTTACTAGGAAATAAAGCCACAATAAATCTGTATCTGGAAAGAATTGGAATGACTGTTACAACAACTCTTCAGTATGCATTTAACATCCAGGCTATTTCAAAGTACTCTTTAAGTCAGGCACTTAATAAGGCATCTTTCCTGAACTGTAATGGTTTCCTGAAGGGGGAGATTATTCTTCATATGGGATAAAAAAAATATTCTTCTTGGGATAAAAATCCTAAGACTCTAAGTACATGCGTCATTTATGCAATTATGGATTTTAACAGCCTTCAGGGATTCATTGTGAAGAGCTAGTCTGGTACCTTGAACAGTGAAGCCTGCAGAACTTAACCTAGAACATCCTGAATAACGTTTACCTCACACGATAAAAAAAAAAGCAGAAGAAAAAAAAGTTATATATTATGTGTTACAAAAGGAAAACATAATAAACCTCAAGGCAACCTCCCACAGTCATATATGAAGAAACAAAAATGCATGTTTTCTAGCATATTCATATATCGCTAATTTTTCTTTTGGAGAATAAGAGAATTTCAAAAGAAAATATGTGATAAAAATCACTCATTTGTTCAAGGTGAGCATTCTGCTTTTGTCTGCGTCCCATATCTGTTGCTTGAAAGAAGGTTGGCAAAAAGCTTGATTGTTATGGTTATGTGTACAATGCTGAACGTAAAGTGCAAATAATTTCTTTTATCCCTATCAGTGATAAATTTCATGTCATACCTGACCTTGTTAAGTTAATTTTACTCATTCTGGAAATGTTATCATCAGGAACGATATTGTGCAACCACTAAAATTATCTCTAATATTTAACCTTAGATTTCAGCATTCTCCTTCGGAACAAGCTGTTAATCTAATTTTGGAATCCTCATGACATTGAGAAACTGTTTCATTTCTGAATACATCTAACAGGAGGTAGTGTAGTGAATTTAAACTCAACATCATACAAAAATCAAGATCAGAAATGCAAGCAAGAGGCAAAATATCATATAGCACTCTGATATTTCATATTTGTAAAATGTAAAATACACATGCAGATACACATCTTCACGTTTCTGTATTTCTCATTCTGTTGCCGCCTTTCCTCCTCCCAGGTTTGTATGAGAGTTTAATACAAGATATAAATTCACCAATGGTGATGTCTTTGAGGAAAAGCATGGTGTGCCATCTAAGTGAAAAATCAGGTAGGAGAGGTCTGGGAAGGAGGGAAAAGGAAAAAAAAATGGTAACCCTTGCAGAGTAGATAAAACAGGAAAAAAAGGAAGGAGGAGATCTTAATGTAGAGTTTGCAAGAAAAGTTGCATGAGGCAGAGAACTGGGACACGTTCAACATGGCGCCAGAAGCAATGAAAATTTTGTATTTAATAAAATATTCTGGAAAATTAAAGCAAAAAAAAAAAAAAGTCCTACAGGAAAAACTTCTGGTAAGGTAAAAAGATCTCAACACAACATCTGTTTGAAGGCAGGGGAAAAAGGTTGACTTGCAGCAGAACTGCAAGTATGGGTTTAACATCGGTTTGCAAAAAGCATTAGGTTAACATACACAGTGGCATTTATTTCAAATATAAGGGAGAATCTGCAGAAGCAAACTATATTTGGACAATGGTTCACTTAAACTACTTAACTTTGAGTTTTGACTAAAGGATGAAGTCTTTGAGCTCACTGACAGATTGAATTGCTACTGTACCCTCTTCTGCAGTCCAGATCCCATCGCCCAAACACTCTGCAGACAGTTAAGAAAAATCCTAATTCCTGACATTAAATGGAAATAAATGATAACATATACATTCCATATACCCTTCATTTCTTCCCTGATAGGCAAATGATCCATGATACTAGCCAATGTACCCTGTAGTTTTCGTTCAATGTCAAGCTAGCTTTGACAGCAATGCTAGTTTGAGGTTTTTCCCATCTAGTTCACCCTGGCTATGTCTTCTGTCCTCTTTGCCGCAGCCAAACAGTCCTTCAGGAACTGCTGTTTGCTTGTTTGTTTTATCACTCCAAATGAATTCTTCAGTGGTTTAATGATCTAAGAATCCATAAGCCTCTGTGTTGGCACCATGGAACTGACAGTGGGGTCAACACCCAGACAGCGTGGAGACAAGAAATGGGGATACAGGCACAGCACTGCTGCCAAACTCTCCATCTTCTGAAGCATGTCCATTCCCAAAATTTTGCTCCATAAAATAGACTGTGTACATTTTTATATGTAATACCTTGCAGGAGGCAAATGTTCACACTCAGATTGAAATTACCACAACTAATCTTGTTTCAAGCTGGATGTGTCCAACCAAACACCTTGCTGATTCATGTACCCATGGATTCCATGTACTGTTTGCAGAGTTTTCTACACCACCCTGGAGATTCCTGTGAAGCAAAAGGTCTCATGCCAAGTCAAAGCTAGAGACTGTTCAGTCCTGTTAGATTGAACCTGCTGTTGAAAACCCAGACAATTCCCAGGCAGACTGCCCATGCCTGCCCCCAGGCAGTTGCCTACGGTACCTCAGTTCCTCACTGTTGCTGCCCTTTGCTTTCCCCTCTCCACCAAATGCACTCAAATTTACTTCCAGGATCACATTATATTCCCGCCACAATATCTATATGGGGGATACCCAGGACCTGTAATCTGCCCTGCCTCAAACCAGGGGTGAAACAGTAGCTTGTTGGTATAAGACAATTTTCTGCTGTACACAGAAAGACAAATTCCAGGGTGTAAGCAGGCACAATTAAAGGCAAAGCAATACCTTACCTTTATATTTATTTGAGGAACTGAACATAATTCATATTTGCAGTGACTTTGCCCTTTCCTTCCTTGTTTATCCTTGTCAGTTGTCCTCTGCTGTATGTTAACACTGCAAATTCTTGCAGTAAAAATGACAGCAACTGTCTTTTTTAATATATATTGTACAGTAAATAGCATAACAAAGCCTTAAGGTATAATTGCAATACAAAAAACAAGGTACATATATAAGGCAAACTGCCAAAATATATTTTCAGAGAAGAATATTTTACTTTCAGACAAATTATACCATAAAAAGTGGTGTTATTCTATCCTGGGAAGGTGAAAAGTTTGAGGTCTAATCTCTTTTGATCTCTCAGTGACACAAAAGGGTACTTTCAAAACCTTTCCACCACTTTTTTGTAAAAGAGACACAACTGGAGTTTTATAATCTTAAAATACTACATAGCACTACATATAAAATCCTCATAACTATAAATATTAAGTGTTTCAAAAAGAATTGGGTTTTTTTCTTTCCTTCTCTTAAGGCTGTATCAATGGACTGATGCTGTACCATGGATGAACAAGTCAGAAATTAGAAACAGCTGAACATGATGCTTGAGAAACTTTCTACACCAAGTGCAAGATCCTCAGACATAACTTGCGTCTGGTATTACCTACATTTTCAGGACAGCACTGTGGCTCCGCACCTACATCAAACCTCCTTCTGTACAGAGGACCGCAGGGATGGTGAATCTGTGTTTTTTTCCTGAAAGCTATCTACATCGCATCTGCTAGAAGAGATGCTATGGTGCTTATTGCAGCAGAATTGGGACACACTGCATGGGCTCAAAGGGAGCCCAGACTCCCCCAGGCACCTTGTTGCTTATTACTATGGCATCCTGCCATCATAGAGTATATCCATATTTGCATGACCTAACATATCAGAAATGCTCCCTGGCTTGTTATCTCAAGTGATTCTGGTTTGTAGGCTGAAGAAAAGCCATTCTATTTCACATGTGGAGAGACCGGGGTAAGAAAGACTAAAACCAGGGTACCCCAAAACTTTCTGTCAAAATTCTGTTCCTCCTACAAGAAAGTCGAAATATTTTACTGACTCCATGAAGTATAATCTGCTCAAATCACTTGTAGCTTCATTATTTATGTTAAACATGAATATTCAAAAAAATTTTCCCCAAATTCTTGCCTATAAGTGAACCATTACAGATTCCCTCGATGAATGTATAGAGAACACATTAATTTCTTCCATTGTGTGAGACACGTATACCGTAGATCAAAGTAAACATTTAACAGAAATCACTGATCACCTAGGTTAAACTTTTACGTTCGCATTTCTGCAGCTCACCCATAACTGCACGTTTAATAATACTGTTCATCATCATTTCAGTACTTCCGCACATCTAATTACGGCCCAAAGCAGATAAATGAGAGAATAATAATTCCATTAATTGTCTGATTTTCATAAAAGGATTTACACATAATAAGCAACTCCCCAGAGAACTGTCCACTCTTAGATATTAACTCCACTCATAAAGTACCAGTATTACTCCGGAGGCAGGGAAACTGAGGCTCACAAAAGACTGGGGATTTGCTCAGTCACACGCAGCTGAAGAGGAGCAGGGGCAGGCGGAGAGCTCAGCTTCCTTTTCCAAGCCTCTAATCTGTAGGAGAAGCCCCTTTGTGCATACTGGTATGAGTGTACCAACAAAAAGGTCTGCATAAAAAGAGAATACTTGTTTCCTTTGTTATTTTGAGATGGTAGCTTTTTACACTACGTGCACAGCAAAAATTTTACCCTGAATGTTTAAACACAATCAGGGCTAACATATCCAAACCTTCAGGCTAGACACATGCTACATAACCTTGGAAAAACAAGCAGCCACTTCAACCGTTTGACTGGCTGAAGAAGAAAGCTTTGGAAATGAACACTTTGAGCACTCTTATAAAGGGTTGAGAGATGAAAAGTAAAGCCAGTAACACAGAAGCCTTTTGAAGCACCTATGGCTATGGACTTCAAACGCTCACTGGCATGCACTGATATAACTAAACTGGTTATTTAAACTGAAACCTGGGCACTCACAATTCCACGTATATGGATGAAATTATCAGTGGGGGAAAGGAGGGAGCAATACTGGAGGAACAGTTTGTATTTGTAAGTAGGCCAAGATATTTTCTGTCTAAACCAAACCTTGGATTCAAGATATCAATTTTAAATTCATGAGAATAAATGTCATTAAAATTAAATTATTTATGAATAAACTAATAGCACTTAAATGTTTCACCTTATTTTTTCAAACAGCTAAGCAAACTCTGCTCAATTATTCACAGGCTGTTGCTGCTCATGCACCCATCAAAAGTGATTTAGACATTTGTCTTCCTTTCATACAGTCTTTAGAGGAAAGAGTAAGCAAACAAGGAAGAAACGTCTAGACCCTATTTTTGCATACTATTGCAAATAAACCCAGTTCTGTCTTGTGAAATCACTGTCAAGACCAAAAATCTGCTCTGTGCAGATATGTGCTAACACTTGGTTCTCCTCCTGCCCTTCCTGATGTCAAGCCAAAGTTAACTTACCTAAAATATCAGTATAAAGGACCTGTTCTAGGTCCCCCAGCATTGTTATTATGACATCTTCATCCAGATGTGCGGTCCCTTCACGCAAGCAGCCTTCCTCCTCCTCCTCTGCCCAGTTCCTGCTGGGGAAACGGGATGTGCAGGATGCATTTTCATCATCTGATTTTCCCCTCTCCTCATTGTCAATCTTGAAGCCTTCACCTACACGCTGGTCTCCTGACCTCCTGGACGTCCTGCTTCCAGCAGGTGGTATCGCCTGAGACGCCTGGGGTGCGGTAAGGCTGGGGTGGCAGAGAGAGTGCACCGACTGCGAGAGCACCTTGGAAAGGGAGCCTCTGCTCCCAGCTTCTGCCTCCCGCTGATGGTAACTCTGGCTGGACTTGGAGGCGTTTCCAAACCAGTTCTCCCTGTATGAGTATCGCCTCTTCTCCCCTTCACTGATGAGCGTGAGATTGGTTAGAGACTTCTGCTTCTGAAGACGAACACACCCTCTTCTAACCTCCTTGCCTTTAAACACTGACAGTTCGGCAGATCGCTGCATCTTTCCGGCTGGGGCTTCACCTCAGTTCGATTTCGTATTTCTGAGACGGACAGCAGTTCAATTCTTTGGAAAGGTCTGGGAGGTGGTCCCTTCAGCACCGCACGCTGCACATCCCAGGTAGCACATACTTGCACTTGCAATGAAAAGCACAGCTCAAACATGCAGTGTACGTACTGTAAATGACTCGACAGGGACAGTCATTTTCTTTAAAATTATGCTGCTGTCTCTGCTAAGCCACTTCTCTCCCGTCACATTAATCTGCAGTACTTACAGTCATTTTCACTTGGATTTCTCTCAAGCAGAAGAGAGTTGATCAAACACTCTGCTCCAGCACAGAAGTAATCCCAAAAGCCAACTGTGTTTTCCCCTCTCCATCCAATCACCAGTCTCATCGGAGCGGTGGGCCTGCATCTCTGTCTACAGCTGCTGCTTTCTGAAATCCAAAGTAGGCACAAGTGCTGTCTTGGGCTTTCCCCCCCTCCCCTCACCAGATCATGACTGATCCCAGTGCACGGCTCTTCACTTTAGATGGGCTGACACAGA
Source organism: Gorsachius magnificus (assembly GCA_034008185.1). Classification (NCBI taxonomy): domain Eukaryota; kingdom Metazoa; phylum Chordata; class Aves; order Pelecaniformes; family Ardeidae; genus Gorsachius; species Gorsachius magnificus. The sequence goes on from CM067081.1 coordinate 174,833,253, forward strand.
ACTGCAAGTACAGCCTCCACGTCAGAGCTCAATAAAGAGCCAAAATTAACCACTGAAGCAAAGCTCTGCACAAGCCTCCTTACATTTTAGTATTCAACCTGCATTCCCAGATATATGACTCTTCTCTGCTACTGCAGTGAATGCTGCTGGCTGCCATGGCAGCAAACATCCTGGTGAATTAAACCAGAGACACAGAAGCCTCTGCCCAGTTTACAGTGCCACAGGTTTCCAGACACAGCTTCACCTGAATGGGATGCTACAGTAACAGACCTAGCTCACAGTCAAATCCTATTTTTCTCCCTGAAAGGTAAGGATGACAAACTATTTCTTCCATATCACTGCTACTCCCTGTGCAGGAAGCTAAAAGCAGATTTGCAACCAGACCTTCGGTCTTGCAATTTCTGCTCTAAATAAAAAAAAATAATTACAATTTAAGATCATAAAGAAGCTAGAAATGGAAGATAACAGTACCTACCCAATAAGGTGATTTATAAAAGGAAATATTTCATTTCTTTCTCTTTAAAATATACCTTGTTTGCCTCTGTGAAATTCAGAGGCTTTTATGGAATTAAAAAGCTGTAATAAAATCACTGTTTCACAATCTTCTGAAGAAAACCTATTAATGGAATAGTAATGTTTTTATAAAGCAACTCAGTATCATGTCTGAACTAAGTTCACCAGTTCTAAATGTTGTTTTTAAATACATTACCAAGAGGGAAAGAAGAGTAATGTTTAAATGTATAGCTTTCTCACAGAGAAAAAGATATTAGTCCCAGAAATAATAGGCAGATGAACAAAGAACTAGCTGAGTTTCATTCTAATTTTTTAGATACAAACTTCTTCTCTAGGGGCAATTATTTTCATAAAACATTATGCAGAAATCTACAAATATGCAAATTGCTGTATAACAATATCCTGCTTTTGTCAGTGTGAAAATACACTCGTCTCACATCCCTACCTGAGAAACCGTGACGGGGAAGTAACCTTTAAAAATGCCAGCCTAAGAACTACAGACTGCTTGCAGATTTCCTGTACAAATAAATGAGTGCTAACAGAAGCCTCAGTGTAATTCTTGTTTTTTGCTGTCTCATTTTACAGTTTTTAAACATATATAAGGAAAAAAATACATGGGAGAAACTTCTTAGAAATTTTAAAGGAAGGGTGCATTTTTTCCTAGGTAACCCTCATAAACACAGAACTAATCTAGAAAAAAAACCCAGTCAGTAGTCTCAATCAATGGTGGTTCTCCATGTTAAATCACTGACACATTCCTAGAAAGACAGGGTCCACAACAAGAAAAGATACCACTCCCCTCCCCACCCGGCCCACAAAGTAAGAGGGGACAAGAAGAATGCTCTGTCAGCCCGAGTACAAAATCATCCCAAATATTTAATGCCTGCCACTTCTTCAGCGGGGAAACAAAAGGTCAGACTGCTGTGTTTACTCCCAGGGTCTGCCAGTTGCAGTGGCATATGGGCCCTTAAAAGGTTTTTACGAACGTGCTGATGCCTGCCTGCGGCAGAGCCCCGCATGCCAGTGCAGATGCTGGTGCAGCCCCGGCTGAGGAAGCAGAGCTCCAGCACTGCTTGCGTGCTCCCGCACCCGTACCCACCGCCGCGGTGCTGTACAGCCTGAGCACGGCTGAGGAAGATGTTGAGGGAATCAGGAAAGCTTCACAGGGGTTTATTTACAATAGGGAATTTTCAAAATGAAGGGAAATCTCACTCTTTTCCCACTCAATGGTTTTAAACCCTCAACTCATACTCAAATTGGTACAGTATTCTTGGGTGCTAGGTTTCGAATTAATAGGAAGGACGATGATTTGGCCCCGCGCGGCACTGCGGTGCAGTGGGATCAAGGGAACAGGAACTTTTCCCACCGTAAACAGCAAGGCTGAATCTCTCCCTGATACTCCAAATAAACGAATGGTAACTTCCTCACCCTCCCTTTCATGCCCAGACGGCTACAGCCAGTGGCTTGTCTCCACAGTCAGCTGCAGGCAGGTATGGATCTTCTCTGCCTCCACACCCAGCTCACAGCATGCGTGCCCAGTCATATGCAGCGGTCATTCCTGCGGTGCTGTGCCTGGCCTTGGTAAGCCCCGTGGACAGGGTGCGCTCCCTCGTGCTAAGCACTGCTCTGCTAGGGAAGCAATGCATGCTGTGGCTGCTCAGCTCTGAGCACGAATAGACCAAACACAAGACGCCAGAACTGGCCAGGTATATTTAGGCCTCTTTCCAGGTGGGAGCAGAAAAACTTATGGCAGGGGATTAAATGTATTCACCCAATGAGCCATGTCAAACCTCATGTATGGTGTTGGCAATAGGTGCCACACCACTCCAGGCTGGAAGGGTCTCTGGTAGGCGTATAGCTGGGTCCTGGGCAACCCAATGGGTCTCCAGGGTCTCTGCTGACCTGTTTCTTCTCCCACCTGAGCTATTCTGTGCAGCACAGCTCCAGAAGGACACAGGTCACGGACCATCATCCAAGTATAGGAATGACACCTGGACCGCATGGGAGCCATGTGAGCGTAGCTGGCAGCTTCAGCATCCACGTGTATCATTTCCTTTTACATTAAAACCACAATGAGTCAAATGCTGGGATATGGAGGTACTGGGGCTAATCACGCAACCTTCATTCAGCCTTCACGTGTACAAACACAATACTACTGCCCTTAATTACAAGATTATATGAACTTTTCTCCCATTTATCCTACTGCCTCACTTGGCACACAGATCATCATGATAATTCTCCGATACAGCAGACACATATATATATCTTGGACCAATTGCTCAGCACAAAGAACACTGAATTTATCCTTCTGCTTTACCACACCTCTCTGCAGGGTGTCATTCAACAAAACATAAAGTTGCAATGTGGAAAATGCTCAGGTTTATTTGTTAAAAAAAAATTTTATAAAGCTTATCCCTACATTTTAAATGTATGAAATATAGTAGCAAGCAAATACATCTTTCTAAACTAAGCAGACAGTATAGGAGACCAGAGGAGAGCAAATGTCATGACAGAGCATTACTCCCCAACTACCTTGCAATTCAGTGTATTCCCCACCCACCACGCAGGAATATGTTTAAATTGAGAACAGCACGGGGAACTTCCCCAACCCATCACAGTCAGTGTAACGTATTACCTTATTTTTACTGTCTCTTTCATAAAAGGAATTATAAAAATGATTTCAAGAACGAATAATCTAGGGACAAATTTTGCTGTCAGATAAGACTTTCTTTGAAGTCTCAGTGAATAGTTTGGAGCCTTACAAATGAATTATGTAATAGATCTGCAAATGCACAAGATTATGAATCTCTTGAGCCAAGCTTACTTGAAAAAAAAATATTGTAAATTATTTCCACACCTATTAATTATTTCTTTCAGAGACCAAAAAAGAAGCACAGTAAACATAAAAACTTCAAAACTGAATGTTTTTATGCTAATCTTGCTATTTATATTTGGCTATAGCTCTTAAAGTTATTCTTTCATTTCTGCTTCATCCCTCAGATTTTTTTATAGTTGGTCAATATTTGTAAATTCATTAATAATTATTTAATCAAACACTTTGCATTAAGCTCTTTGAACATGTAAACACTTGTTAAAACCAAACACTATCACTGATTTCATAAAATAATACTTCGTAGTTCCTGACAGGTACAGTTTACAATGTATTATTAAATAATTAACTTACTGACGTTCTTCTCCAATAAACTTGCAGCAGAGACTGATGAATGTCACAGCTACTTCAAGTAGGAACACTGGGTAAGAAAGTCTGAACAACTTGTTCATAGTCATACCACGAAAAACAAGCGCCAAAGCAGATTACTATCAGCTTTTCTTTTCATTCTCCTTGTAAAATCCTGTCTATAAAGTTATAGTCCAGTTTTGCAGAAACATAGATTCTGAGTAGTCTTGTTGAGCCAACTGGTACATAAAGTACATGCAAGAAAGAGTGCTTATACACGACTGCAGAACTGGTCCTTATTAGGACTCCCAAATTTCTGTCAGGGATTTCCTGGATAGAAGTCCTCACATCTGTGTGCCACATGTGCAACAAGTCTACCGTATGCAGAATGCACTGAAATGACTGCACTGGTGACCTGTGCCTACAAATGGGACTCATTCAGCATGTGTACAGGTATCACTGGCACCGTGCATGCAGAGGGGTCCCGAAGCGTGCAGGAAGCCTCACACTTAGTGCACATGTGCTACACTGCTGATCTGCACATGCACTGCGGAAACACCTGGGACTTCTCTGGCTGAGCTGTGGAATATTCAGAGGGGGAAAAAAAAAAGAAGTAGGAAAAAGGTCTGAAGCACTTCAGATCACATCTGGAACAAATTCCCAGCAGAGATGGAGGAACAGTGAAGAAATCCAGATTTACAGTAGCTCTACCAAGAGGCAGAACTGGCTTTAGGCATAAGCCATGTAGGAAATTACCTAGGGCAGCAGATTTATGGGGACAAGCTATAAATAAAGAGGTTGTTCAGGTTATCAGGGCAGCACCTCTGTGCCCATGTCTACACCAGCCTCACAATCTCCCTCGCCTTCCCAGCACCATCCTCCTCTCACATCTGTGCAAGTAAAACCAAGTGATCACTTGCCCAGTAGTGGGCAGGAAACAAGTGGCTTGTGCTCTGACTTTGCCCCATACTTTCATCAGCTCCAAGCTGGAAGACAGGAGAGGTTTTAAAGGTAACTGGCTCCCTTAGAAACAGGGAAGGAAGATACAGCAGAGGAGAACTGGAAACTACCCCTACATCTTCTTGCTCTCTCTACATCCCCATCACTGGTGTTCAGACAGTGGCGAAGGGATGTGAACCGCTTTGCTGGGCACAGATAACAGAGCCACGACTACCCACCACTAGAGCAAGGAAACTAACTTTGTTCTGGTATCCTGAATCACTCAGGGAGAATGGTGCCTGAACAACCACTCCTAAATATTTTTAAAATTCTTTTTTCCCTCTCCAAGTTTTGCCTATATCATGGAGAAGCCTTGAGCCAGCCATGCTTACAGCATTAGCTTAAGCTTGTTTGGCTGATTTTGCCACGGAGTGGATTAGGAGCTCTGATGCAATCTGCTTGGCTACTTATGGGAGCAGCAATCTTCAGCCAAGAGACAATAACAAACACGAGTGTGTAAATATTCTGAAAGAAGAGAAACAGTTTATACAATGACATGGGCTAAGATATCTTAGTCCTGAGCATGTTACCTTAGTTGCAAATAATTGGCACTGCAAAAATAATAAAGACTAATGAAGCAGAAACATAATACAGGTGGGACAGCACTTTATGAACTGTCTCCTACAAGCTGTTTAGTGGTTTTCACAGATGCTCAGTCCCTTGCATGATCTTTATTGATCTTTATTGCCTACCAATACGGCATGTTTGGCTACCAAGTTGCAAAAGAAGCTTGAGATAATATAAAGATGGTGCCCATCCATAGCAGCAGTAGAAGATTTCAGGAAAATAGTAATGTCCAGGTGAAAGAAACTCTGGATTGATCTCTTAACACTCTGGGGATAAGTGACCAGATCAAGGAAATAGCCCTTGCTCATCTCCTTGCTACTACTGGTATAATCACTTTATCATACCAGAATAAAGATTCTCCTAAGTAACAGAATTTAATTGTCCTTTCTCATGGCTAATCCATCATGGAATACTCCCCTGAATAGCCGTCACATGAGATATTTTCCTTGCAGGTTCACCCATGATAGAACCACTGAAGACTTGGTGATAGTTCACCAACGCAGGCAATTATTTATGCAGCAAATGTAGTACTCGATCCATTAATTCTTTTTGCTGCTAACAGCCAATTATGGGTGACACACATCTGTTTTCCTCTGTATACAACAAACCATTGACCACATTTTCCCAGTGGTCCTGCTTTGCTGTCTGTTATGTCAGTCAATTGCTAAAGCCAGAGTCTGAATAATCAGAAAAAAAGAATTAGAAACATCTCTGATGTCTAGTGCCCTTTATGCCATTTTCTTCTTTTTGATGCTCTTTCGTTTCTGTTCAGAACAGTAAAAGGCCAGGAGACATGATCTCCCATTTGATCATTTCAGCAGGTACCGCATCGATTTATTTTTTTTTTCCAGCATCTCTGTAGATAGTTCCTTGAAACGTCTTTTGATTTGTGTAAGTGTTTCAATGATATTCCTTATACATGAAGACCAATGAGTCTGATTTTGGCATTAATTAAAATATTTTTTAACAGGCATGTGTCACCTCTAGGGAACATTTTGCCATGTTTCAGGGTTACAAATTTATCACAAAAGCTGCCTGTGCAAATAAGGGATGTTAGACTCAGGAAACTTTCAAAGGGACTGAGGCAAACCAGGACAAAACCTCAATTTCAGTATGAGTCAGCTAAATGCCAAGGCAGTCCCACAAAACTTGGGCATCTGATTTCCCTTCTGGTGGGGAGATAATTTTAGACCGATGTGTCAGATGAGTGCTTTTAAGTGAGTTATATCCTGCGTAAGAAGAACCACGTAACTCATTATAAATTTCTTTGAATGTTAAAAATTTGTAGTAAAAGGGCAAAACTATGGCTGAATCGAGTGAGACAGCATTTCACCTTTTATTCTCATAAAAATGATAATAAGAATAAAGATGTTAATGAAAAAGCCAAAACAAGAACAAAATAACCCCCAACAAAACAGCTCTGGTGAAGAGTCCCGTTGAAAGTTCTCCCATACAACCCTGCAGTGCAATTCAGTCCTCATGAGAAAGCCAGTTGTGACACACTTTGCTTTTTGCATCCATAGGCAGAGCTATGGCCAGATCCTAGGCTGATGAAAATCAGCATGGCTCTGTTGACTTCAAAGGAGCTATTCCAATATGATTAAAAAAAAAATCCCCTCACATTTGTAACCTAATAAGGATTTTACTCAAGGTTTACAAGGAATTCCAGAACACAACCTTCAGCAGCTTAGCTCTAGCAGCAGCTTAAAAGCCAGATACAATAGTAAGAACTTGTTCATTTTCCAATTTTCTTAACATAGATTAATTTGTAAAAGAAAATTATGTCTTGTGGAGTTTATGTCTCAATTCTGATGTTATGATTTAATTTCATGATCGTAAATGAATCACAGTGTCAAACATTCTGAAGTAGATTTTCCACTGCTCCTCTTGGAGCACTCAGTATGACTCTAACAGAAATGACTTGGAACCCTAGCTTGTGAAAACCCAATTTCTGCAAAATGATGAAGAGGATATTTGAACAGAAGGAGCTGGTTTAGATACGAGAACTGTGCATTTGAAGCACTAACTGTGCATGACCCACATTTTCTGCATATTTAATACCGCTCATGAATAGAGGTCAGAAGTATTATTTCAGCCCATTGCAAAACTCCTGGTAAGAAACAGATATAAATAAAGAAGTTCACAGGCTTCTCCTGATTTATTGTTACTCACCAGATATCTCCTCTAGGCACTGTTTGGCAGTCTTACTGAACGACAAATCCATTTTAGTTGGACTGGTGCAGGAGTCAGCAGGTGGTAAAGAGGTACTGTCATTTTCTGAGAGAGTTCTGAAATCAAACAAGAAGATTGATTATTGCCTGTCATTCATGTATTGATGGAAACAAATGTTACTTGCAGCTCCATCTAGAATCTATATGGTGAAAATACCCTGAATGCCACATTCTTACTGTGTTAGTTTGACTTTAGCTACACAAATATGCAAGCAAATGGGAACTCTCCCTGTCTCTCTCTTCAGGAAGAGCTCAGAATTAATGCCAGGAAATTTGGAGCCATTTAATTTCCTCACTTTTTCTCTGCAAGAGGTGTCAACCAGACACAGGCAGAATCCATTTAAATTGGTTAAGTCACATCCCTGCACATATATAAGGGAAATGAAAACTTGTAATTGCTGAAATATTAACCAAGAAAGGCCATGTGGGAAGAAGCTTATGCAAGGCTGGAATGGAAATCTGGCCCAGATATTTAAATCTATATGCAGCTTCTTTTGATAATGCCCCTTATATAACTCTGGGGAAATGGGATAAAAGTTTTTCCACTAACTTGCTAACAGATAGCCCGTATTTTCAGTGATGGTATATTTATGCGGATATCATTGATAAATTATAATGGGTACGCTTTGCTGAATACAGTTATTTGCTATTGCATAATGGTAAGTAGCAAGAAATACACAAGCGCACAGATTATAATACAAAATAGATTACACAATTATTGCCTATTCCTAAGGAACAGCTGTAGCATCTAGCTTGCACAGGAACTGTTGAACTATGATGCCATTAAATAACAACCTGTACTACATTTGTATACAGAAAGAGAATACATCTAAAGATATACTAGCCACTTTTTGAAATAAAATGGAAAAAAAGTCTTCACTTAGAGCTTCAGTTCTTCCAGGTTTCCTGACATGAACAGCACATCCGGTCTTTTGGTTTCTTAAAAGACTAGTGAAATATTTGTCTCCTAATTTTAGAATATTACAATTACAGCTCAGTTATCAAAATTCACCAAAAGGTGTTTCCAATGACCAACTAAAGTGTAAACTCAAACATTTAACTGTGTGACGAATGTGCATTTTATAAATATAACTGATAAAACCAGTGACATCTCACAAGAATTTTATGGCAACTTATTTTATGAAATAACTTTCCAACTAACATTTTCTTCAGAGTTGCTTACTGAATAGATTTGCTCACTAACTCATGACAGTAACTGAGGGAGCAGATATATGCACGTACAATAGCACAAGTACTGTTGTGGTGGAATCTGTTGATTGGAAACTTTTAACTCTGACTCTGCTTACGCAGATATAGAAATGTAAATTATGTCTGATCTGATGCACTCTTCTTATCAATTTCTGTACTTTTGGGATTCTAGAAACAGACAACTGCTCTATAAAAAACCTGGGTTTCATTCTTGTCTACTACCTCTCTCTGTCACACACTACTGGAAACACAAGCTCATCACATGCTGCAAGGTTAACTAAATCCTAGTGCCCTTGAATGAAAATTCACATTTGGTGCTTGAGGACAGTGTCCTAAGTAACAAAAAGCCCATTTTATCCCTCCTCAATGAATACACACCGAAATTCCACCATCCACCTATTTTCCCATACTGTTTCAAATCATCAGAACAAATGAGAGACATGTCTACTTTCAGTGGAAGCCACTTTGAGAGGCCATGAATGCTCATGAGTACTCCTGTCTGGGTCAGCGCTGAAACTTAGTGTTGGATCAGCCCAGGGCTAACTGTCAGCCCAAAACCACATCTCAGGAAAAGGCACTTATAGTAATGGTAAAGGTAATTGATGTGGTCTGCACTCTTCTCATTGAACCCAAACCACAGAGCTGCCAGGGCTGGAGCCAGAGAGAGGCTGGAGTTAGTTTGGAAGAGCACTGGAAAAGAGAAGGCTGCTCTTGGTCTTGTAGGAAGAGCACCCAGCTAGGTGGGTGCAGACTAAGTGTTCCCAGCATTCTCCACAAAATGTATATGGAGCTTAAATCAGTCCACCTCTAGTTAGAAATAAAAAGAGATCCTTTTCACCTGTTCTCCTTCTGATCCTATGGATCACATTCCTGATAGTGCAGCTCTTCATCCATCAGTCACTGCATCAACCCAGAAGAGTGATGCAAACCCTTCCCTGAATTACCAAGAGCCTTATAGGTAAGCTATCTTCTAAGATAAGATAGAAAGGACCCATTCCTGTTTATTTGGACATCTATCATCAGAAACGGATTAAGTGGTCTGGACCCCCACTGGACACCAATACCCAACATTGCACTGATTCTTGATCTAGTGAATGGGGATAGGTGAACACAGAACTTCAGTGATCTGGATTGCCCTCCGGCAGTGACTATTGCCTGTACAGTCAATGAAGATGAATACATAACTTGCTATTGACTGTATGGGAACACGGGTGCTTATGTTGAAAGGACTGGATCTCCCTACAAGAGTATAAACACGTAATGAGTGATTTACAGTGGCTAAGTAAACTTTAGTACGATGAGCAAATCTGTTTACTTAAAATAACAATGAATACACATTTTCACTTGTACACAACTTCTTTCCCCAGGACACATCACACCTTTTCAAGATATACCAACTACCAATTAAAACACATCTCTGTTATTCAGTGTTTTTCTGTCTTTTTTCCATTTTCAGAAATGTGATGCAACTATAACCAGGAGGAGCTTAAAAACACTAGGAGAAAAGATACTTCCAAAAATTTCCATTCCAACTTTTAGAATCTGATTGGGAGGATTAATTGCAGCACAAAATCCAGTTTCTGGAACATAAGATGGCATTAGAATCTAAGCCTTAAAGTAAAAACACTGAATAACAAATATCATATAACGCTAATAATTTAAAAAGATTTGATTTAATTTGTGGAAAGAAAACCATGGAAACACAAATCAAATGTAAATATGATGCGGTTTTCTTAAATTTATAGGCAGTCTGAAATAACAGATCTAAAAAGCATGAAATGTCCCTTTTATCTTACTCGAAACTTGAAAGTTTAAATATAATGTAAAATAAATGTGATTTGCTTTCAAAACAAATAACAAAGAAACTGCTGTACTGACTTCATTCAGCATTTTTATGTTTAATTTGGTAAAAACATCAATCATTCTAATTATCTGAGGCAACAACAGAAATCCCATAGAGGACTATAGATTTTGCAGCAGTTAAAGTTCTGCTTACTTGAGAAAACTTGTTTTTTACTGTGGAAATGATGGGCCAAAAGGCGCCTGCCCAGCCCTTGGGCACCCATGATGGAGATACCCCAAGGAGGAACCTGGGGATGGGGCTCTCATCGATAGCTCTCCACTGTGTTGCCAGCTGCCAGCACTGCCACAGCAGCCCTGCCAAGGCCGTAACTTTTTCTGGAGTCGAGCTTAGCCTGGAAGGGCTGAGAATGGTCTAGTGGTGAAAGATTTCTAAGGAAACAATGTAGGAGCCTTAGCTCTTGGGGAGTAAGGAGGTCCAGGTATAGGCTGGGTGCCTAAAACTTCAAGCTGCTTTGCTCTAGGCCTGTCAGAGGGTGTGATACATTGGAAAAAGCATGTAGACACCTCTTTGCTTAGCTAAGCCATTCTAGTTCAAAAAAAAAAAAGGAAGGTGAAGTGGTGAGATTTGTCTTCCCCTATACTTCTAGCTTTTACTTCTTTCTCTGGGCCATATTAATCCCATGAATGACTCAAGTGATCTCTGCAGGACTGCAGCACAGATTAAACTCCAGGCAAGCAAACAGCAAATTAAAAGATCTTCTCATTAACCTTACACATTGGCCTCAATGAATGGCCCTCTATCCTCTACCTATTCACAGCCCACTACCTTAAAAAAAAAAAACAAACTTAATCCTTGCATCTGTCTTGACATTATGGAAAGTGAAAATAATTTCAGTTTAGTCAAAGAAACCCTGTTGACATTTCTCTCAGCGCTGTGCATCTGCAGCACAGGTTAATTTAGGCAACTGTCATGAAAACAGGACAATCTGTTTTCTATTTTAATCATGGCAATCAAAGAATATATTTATCCCAAACCCACTGAGTTATATGCTACCTATTTGTAAGAGCATCAAACTTGCTTAATGGGACGAATCCTGCTCTTAATCACACCTGCACAAGCTCACTCAGTTTGATTAAAATGAGCCTGTACAGGAGTAATTAGGAACAGAATTTGGAACACTACTTAACAAGCTGTCTTTAATGCAGTCAGTCATTTCCTGTCTAACAAAAAAGCCAACCTTTGATAAACACGGATAACATCAAAGATTTGTTTGGTTTTTACTCGGCTTTCCAAAAGATATCAGATGAATATGCTGGGGGTTTTCTCCAACAACTCCCTGAGGTGCAGCTGTCTTGAATGTGTATCACTGTCAGTGTAACTGAATGGCAGGACCACATCTGGAATATGAGCAGTTTGATCACCCATGTTCAAGACATGTGAGTTAAATTGGAAACAGCTGAAGGGAAGGGCTACTAGGATGCTCACGGGGAAGAAGAAACCCTTCTGAAAGGAAAGAGACAATTTGGCTTAGCCTTGGCAAAAGAGAAGGAAGGGGATGGGATTATTTCCTCACCTATTTAAAGAGAGTGATCAAAAAGAGGGAAAACAACTTTTTAAGGACAATACTAAGAAAGTAATAAATGGATGCAATCTCATCATGTGGGTTGTAAACAAATTCTAACAATGAGATGAGTGAGTTTCTGGAGGAACTTTTCCATTGGAATAATGGGCATTAATTAGTTTAAAATAAAGCTTAGCTGGTTTATGAAAGGGTTTAATATGGCTGCCAGTGAAGAAGACGGGACAGAATATCCTTTTTGGTCCTTTATCTTACATTTTACTGATTATCTAGTCAAAGGAATAAGGACACACTTGTCTGTATGGCAATTTAAAAGAATAGCTTCATGTCAGAAACAGCAAGCAACAGAATTATCAAGCTACTGTTTTAACTCAGCATTAATCAAGTATGTGTTTATAATGATTTGTTTGCTTATTAACCTCCTTCCCATCTCTTAAGCCAACACCTCTACACTGGAAACTTTTCTTGCACAATTACTTGAAAATCAAGCATGAGAAAATGGGAGGATTTTTCTAAACACCGTGTTTTTGTTACAAGTAAAACTGGTGGGTGGCAATGTTTAGCACTACCGAGGATTGCAAAATTTTGGTGGGGACTGTTGTTTTATTTTCACAACAGTAATGTAAATAACGGAAATCAACAAAGTACTGCAGTGTAACTTTGAATCATCAAATTTTTGAGGAGTTTGTCTGTTTAGCAGCACAATCCATTACTAACAAACACAATTAACTGATAGTATGTCTTTTACTGAAAACTTAATTTCAACTCCACAGTCAGTGACCAGAAATAGCTTCTACTCATTAAAACTGGACATAAATATGGCTTCAACAAACCCTGCAGATGCTGTGTTTGCAGGATCCTTGAAGAGTAGTTTAATTTTTTCTCTAAGCCAGTATAAAAACATCCTGAACAGGCAGCTGGAATTGAATTTCACTGTGCCTCCAGAGGTGCAACCAGATTATATTCTCCTTCCCATCTGTCACAGCTCTGCACTTCCCATACACCCTTCAAGCTATGCTCTGGCAAAATAATTGTTTCAATCACCATATAGGAAAGGAGATAAGAAGAAAATTTTAGTACCTGGTAACTTGTTTATTTATTATATTGATATTTTCTTTCTCTGCCTCTATCTAGTGAACACTTTAGTCCTCACAGAATCATAAAGCAATTTAGATCAGAAGGAAGTTCTAGATGCCATATGGTCCAATGACCTGCTCAAAGCAGGTCTGGTTACATTAAAGATGCTCAGGGCCTTGTTTGGTTGAGTCTCAAAAAGGTCTGAAGACAGAGCTTCCACAACTTCTCTGTGCAGCCTGTTCCAGTGTTTTACCACCCACAAGGTAAAATATTTTTTCTAACTTAATCAGCATCTCCCCTGCTGTAATGTGCATCTGTTACCTCTCATCCTATCAGCCTGCATTTCAGAGAAGAGTCTGGATCCATCTTCTCTATACTAATCTATTAGGTAGCTGAAGTTACCAGTTTTTTATTCTTCAGGGACAAAAGGACTGCCAAACTGGTTTTTGTAGTCCAGCATTGACACCGAAAGAGTATCTCTGCAAAGTCTCAATTCAGACAGTGCTAAAACTTCTTCCAGATGTCGCTATCATTAAACTAAAAATTTAGCAGAAGGACTGGAATTTAAGCGATGCACAGCATAGAAGTGCAGCTCAGGATGATGAGAGGTCAGCTAATTCTCTGCAGCGCTTTCTATACTTTCAGCATTTCAGGCAATAAGCAACTCCTTAGCACCACAGCCCCTGGGATTTGGGCACTTCAGATTCTATATTCCAGACATGGAAAAGACACCCATTAAGCTCCTACAGTGGTTACTGGAGGAGTTGATAAAATAAAACTAAACTGCAGTACACGCATCCAGTTACAACTCAACATTCTCATATTGCAATATTCCTTTAGTGTTTGAGCAAATCTGCAGCAAATGTTAATTGCCAATATATCATGTACTTCATGTAGGGTTATGATGATTTGCACCAGCCAGTTATTTGTCCCATGGAGCAAGGTGAAATTCGTGTTACTCCTGGTTCTATTAGTTATGCTTCATGTTTTCTGGAAATAACGTAAACTTACACAATTTGGCTCACAAAAAATAAAGCAATGACTGTGTGCAAGAAGCTGTTTGGAATTACAGGTTGGTTATATTACACTTTTGAGCAATGCATAAGAAAGCTAAGAATTCCAAATATTGAGCAATTAAGCTGTTATCCTTTTGCTTGCTAAGATTTTAGGAGAAAGATTCAGATGACTTTTTTTTTATTATTAATGCATCTTTTTCCTGGTTTTGCTGTAACCTAGTAAGCAGTAAACTTCTGTAAGCACCACTAGGAAGATTACTAAATTCTATGGCCAATTTCAATGCAACTCTAATGGACTCTGGCAGACGGCACAATTTCCATCTTCCTCCAATTCGTTATGTAGAAGAAAGTGTAATTGAAAGTAGTGGCTGTTATACTTTAAACAGTTACACAGTCTCTTACACCTTCCTTTTAGTTGTTTTTCCTGCTGTATCTCTCTTATCAAGCTTTCCGGCAACTAAATGACATCTACATCAGCCTTTCTTATATCAGTAGGACCCCACGGTCAACTTCAGAGGGGACACATAAGAGTCTCTGAATAACACATTCACAACTGCATTTGAAAATAAATAATCACTTGCTGAGGAGGATGGAATAATTTAAATTATACTCATTTAGATTATCTTAAATGCAACTCTGACTGTTGCTGCTAATCTTTGAAGAGAAGTAATAATCCTATATGAATTTCTATGCCATGGTGTTAAAGAGGCATAAAAATACAATGGGATATCAGATTGGACAAAGCACCAAGAGTGCAAAGCTGAATAGTGCAATATATCATTTCAGAGCCTCCTGGTGAAACTATTTTCTATCTACTGTCCATTAATAAAAATAAGCAGCTCCTCAAAAACATGAGCGTTGATAGCTGTTACAGCACTGCATTATCTATTTAAGCAAAATACATGTCGGCCTCAGCACAAGTCTTTGGAATACTTTCTTTTATTCACAAATCTGCAGTAATATCCTCTTGGGTAATCATCAAACATTGCAAAGTACATGATATCTGCAGGTATCAGCAACACACCAGAAAAAGCACTGGCTTATCCTGTGTTAACAGTCTAAACTCATATTGCAGTATATTGCAGTATTCTGCAGGATTCTGAATAAAATGCACTCTGTTGTTACTAAATTATATTGCAGCATTTTACAAGGACTGCAGTATAAACATACTGAGCCTAGATATTCCTTCTAGCCGTACAAAACTTAGTCCGTATGGTAACTTGTTTATCAACCCATTGATCTATACAGCTGTCCTAGCAGCTAACAAGCGCATGTGAAAATTCTGTATATAAATTGTGGTGACTAGTCAGAAAACAATTACGTTTAAGAGCAAGAAAGTGTAAATACAGTACCCCAGCTTCATGCACACTTCTACTGGCCATATGTCCACAAAAATAAATGCACTGATTTTGGAAATGTGGGTATTTTATCCTTGGTTATATTTATATTCTTCTATGAAATCATTATGTAGCATTACAAAGCCCTTGAGAATTGTAAGAAATGTAGTTACTCTCTATTTTCGGGTCAGATTCTGCTCTCAGTTATGGAGATATACACTGAGGTAACTTCATCAAAGTCAGTCTATTACTCTGGGTTTATGGCATTCTGAGATCAGACCTTGGCTCTGAGAATTTTATTTTCATGCGAGATTTAACTTCAAATACAGTCTTCTTTGCTGTTTGTTTGAAGCAAACAGATGATTTTTAATACCAAATTTTACTGGAAGATGCATGCTTCTATCACCGTCTAAAATTCAAAATACATTTTCAAATTGTATTACCATATTTGCTTCATGATGAAGCTTAAAAGAATGATAAGATATCTCCATCACGCAATGAAATGGCATCAATATGTGGTAAAATTGCCATTAAATAGCAGATGCATCTGAAAGGTAAAGCATAGCTTCTTTTCCTCGCTCTTTATTTATGCATCCTAACATATATGTAGGCCATCCTATGCACCATGCTGCAAATCGTCTGTATCACTGTGGTTATTCCAGAGAGTTGTAAAGAAACATGCATATTAAGCACATTCAGTGATACATTTAGTTGAAACTCAGAAGGCTACCCACTGCGTATTAGAATAAATATAACCTATATTATGCCTCTTTTCCCTCCCATACGATTTTCTGAACTGCTTTTGTTCAGAATTAAACAGTTTATCACTCATCCAGATTGGTTTTGAAGCTATGTTTAGTTGTGTGTAATGATATATATACTCCCTCAGAGCCTACTTCAGCACCTCTTTAATCTTTAGCCAAGATTATCTACAGTGCTACTCACTAACAAAACCTGCCAGTATATTTTGCTTATCAGATGTTAAATTTACCCACAACTGAAGCTAAAGCCCTCCAAGAGCTGACATCTGAAATCATAACTCAAACCAGCCTGCCAGTCTTTCTACACTTACTCTGTCTTCTGAGCTGTACAACAGTGAAATCTCTCAGCTTCTTTTCAGTTGCTCTATCATACGGCAAAATAAATTCAGACAAAGCTTCATTCATGTAACTGCTCATTCCTCTGTTCCAGAGCCTTGGCCATCAGAAGAGTTTGTATCACCTGCAAAAATTAACTGCCTCCATGGAGTTAATCTATACCTCACTCATGTATAAAACTAAACAGGAAAGGGACCTGCAAACAGCAACCTTCTCTCTCTGCCCAAACTGTTCTGTATGTCTTTTCCTCTAATATCCTACCAGTACTGTTACATACTCTGAAAACATCGGCAGTTTATTTTAGGATTTTTTAAGAGAACAGCGTATTTTAAGCAAATATTATTGAATAGCAGCAAATAAATGTTGAGGTTCTTAAACTGCAAACAAGAATATTAGTACTAGAAACCTGACTCAGCCGTGACCTTTCAAAAGCAGCACATGGAAGGTATCATGTGATTTGTATTTCTAATCAAAACATCCTGAATTTTAAATGGCAAATATTTGCAGTGGATTGCTTTTGCACAAGGTAAGAGACTCAGATTCTTGGAAGAAATTATTCATACAGTAACATTAATTAGAAAACAATATTAGGAGAACGTGTGTGTGATGTTGTGACAGAAACTGGGAGAAAAGAAACATAACAGTCTGATCTAACATTGCTTTACCCGTTTTAGCTCTCTTTCCTAAATGGTAACACAAACCCAGTTTCCCTCCGTGACCTTACCTATAAATGAAAGGAGCTACTGTGGCAGTGTTGGGGTGGCTGTATTGCTGTTGCTGAGGAAGCTGGACAACACCATTGCCCGTGCCTTGGCCGCTGCTTGCAGCCATCGAGGCCGACAGAGCTGCAGAGGACCCGGGGGTAAGAGCTGCGCTTGGTTCTTTCCCTTCAGAAGAAGCAAGACCAGAGGAAGGAGAAGCCTTCTCGCTAAGTTGAGATTTTGCTGTTGATTGGGACTGGTTTCCTTTTGTAGTCCTCAGTTTTTCAACCTCCTTACTTCCCGTGCATGCAGATGAAGTGCTCTGCTTTGCTGTTGGCACCTTCGATCCAGGTTTTGGGATCCCACTAGAAGACGGTATTAAGCTTTCCTTCTTGGCTGTTGTCGTCTTGCTTCCCTTTGGGATTAAACTTGCTATTTTTGAGCTCTTCTTTGTAGATATATCAGTGACCTGGTCCTTCTCTTCCTTGACTGTTTTCTCAGTGCAAACTTTGTTTTTGTCCCTGTTCTTTTCCTCTTTGTCCTTTGGCTGTAGCAAAGACTTTTTATTGCTGAGATTTTTGCTTCCAGCTTTTGGAGGGGTTAACTTCGGTGATACTTTAGGACTGCTACTTGTGGAGCCGCCGCTGTTCACCCCACCGCTTAAGACATCCGTTTCACCACACTCCGAAAAGGTATCATCCTCTCTCCCACTGTCACTGGGTCCTGAGCTCAGTGACAAAGGAGGTCTCAGAGCAGTCCTAGCATTAACCAGCTTGAATTTTTCCAGCATAGATTTTTGTCCGGATGAAGGGGGCTTCACGCCTTCGGAAGGGGGTGGCTTGAGCCTGTCTGAAGATGGAGTCGGGGAGGTTGCGGGACTAGGCTGCTTCACGGACAGCATGGTAGAGGTCGCACTGTGTTTGACATTCATGGATTTGCTGCGCCAAGGCTTGCTGGCACTTGGAGAGGGTATGGCAGAGACCTGCTGCTGCCCGGTGCTGGTGGGATGCTGCACATTTCCATTCATGCCTGCAGATGGGTGAGGGCCTTTTGGTGAATCTGCTTAAAAAACAGAAAGAAACATAGTGGTACAGTTATTCTCCCATCTCCTGCTTGAAGGTGATACCATACTCCTCTGGCATTTCAAACACAGTTACATGTGATTTATAATGTGATTTATAATAAACATAATTTACATGTTCATGGAACATGAAGGATGCTAATAAAAAATACCCTTTTTTTCCCCCCAGCATCACGGTGTTGTGCAATACTTCTGTGAGCTCAAGAGAGCCTTGGAAACACCTTCCTTGTAACCATTTCATTATGCAAATTAAACCTTCCAATTTCAAGATTTTGTCTTTGTAAGTCATAAAGAAATTCTTCCAATCATTTGTTGATAATAAAACACTGATACATACAAGAAAAAAGAATGCTACAATATTGGAAGAAAAAAAACAGAGAAAGATGATTTTGATGTTTTGTGAAAGCAAAATATATGCTAGAAAGCTGAGGTCTTGGGTAGCAGGGGGAGGACTGAGTAATACTGAAATTAAATGGATGCAATCAACGTTCATAAAAGCAAAAAATGGCAGGTCACTATACTTTTTTTAGGTACAGTTAACAAGCTTTAGTAGCTAACTTCAGGAACTTATCCCAGTGCACTTTCATAGGTGGGAAAAAAATATATCAACAATTTTTCCAGTGTCAGTACTTGAAAGTTACAGTGATATATATCATCTACATGGGTACAGCAACGATAGTTGTTCTGGGCCTGAAGCTCAGGTAAAGTACAGAAGGCTCGTTTACGTGGCTCTGGTATCTTCACTACATTTACATCATTCAGGAACTTCAGCCAATCTTCAGAATGAATGAGAGCAAGACTCCTGCAATAATCAAACTATACTAATTGACAACCATGATTTTCAGAAGTCATCTAACCTTATTAAGCCAAACAGACCAATGCACAGAAGCGTTAAGCTCTTCTGTGTAAAACTCAGATTTCCAAGACATATCTGAGTATCTAAACACTATTACTCTGGAGCACCAGAGAAATGAAATTATAATGGCAATCAAATATGTGGTACATAGCTATTTCAGCAGAGGACATATTTTCTCTTAGCATATCTATCTTGTCTTGCCATTCAGTCTCAAGACTGCCAGTGAATTTGGTGTAAGCCTGTGTGTAGTATATCAAATGCTATACTACAAGAAAGGCTATGAAACTTTAATGCAAATAGAGTTCATGTAATGGCAAAAAGAGTGCTTGCTGCATTGCATGCACGCATGAAGCCAAAGTCATGCCTTAGGGCCCCCCATCTGAATAATACAGTAGATGAGGCCACTGAAGACATTTGTCCCTGCAGCACAGAGTTTGAAGCTATGCATCATTTTGTTTTTTGCAGTCTCCACCCTAAGGCCCTAGCATGGATTAGGCTACCCACCTGGAAGTCTGAAGGCCACTGATACACATAGGAAAGGGAGGATTTTGAGCATCCTGAAAGGGGAGCTGTTTTGTCTTTAACAAAGAGAATGCAAACATAGCAAAATTTACTTTTCTAAATAGCATTAAGAAGTTCTAGTTTAAAAACAATAAAAAGAAAAACTGAACAAAAGTACCATAACAGAAATGTAAGAACTTTATCTGCTAAACACTATTAAAAACTGGATTCTAGCAGGCCAGTCACCTCCACCTTCAATAGATGGTGTATAATTCCATCTGCCCAGAGTTTTTTATGTGCTCTTCAGCCTGACATGCCAACTCCACAGCGCTAAATGAGCTCAGTCCACCTTCACAGAAGGTTTCAAACAGCTCTGCTGTGTCCAGTTACTAGGCAAGAAAACCTTAACAGGTAGAGGTTGCCTCAGAGTATTTCTGGGGACAGGTGAGGTTATGGCTTATGCCCCAGGCTGCACGTAGCACCATGCGCATAGAGCAGCTTTGGTGGGCAGCTGGAGAGCTGATCCCTCCCTTGCGACCAAGACAGGAATTGTGGCTGGGCCCCTGCTATTTTCTGGTGAGCCTCAGATCCTGGAAGAGAGCCTGGGGCCAACAACAGCTGTAGGAAATTACTGCAGCTCTCAGGCTTCCTTAATTTATACCAGGGATCAGCCCCGTGGCTGATAGCTCAGGACTGGGTGTGCACAAGGACCTTCTTGCACACGTCTTGCCTTGCACTAAGCTTGCCTTCATTGCACAGGAGGATTGGGGTCTTCAGCTATCCCAATAGTTTTGCAGAACAATTCACCATGAGAATATGCGAGGTTAACGCAGAATATGTGTAACAATCTGTGAACAGCGGGGTGCCGCTTACACTCTGTTGTATTAATTCTGTTACATTTGTATGGCTTCAGGCTATTAGTTTTACTCCAAAAAAAATTAAAAAAGGCCTTCTGATTAAAATGAAGAACGTATGCCTTGCCATATTTCCCACTATATAATATTAAACTCATTGGAGGGAAAAATTGTAAAAAGAAGAGTATTTACTGTTTCAGCAACAACTTGTTCTGCCACATACATAGAAAAAAAGCACAGGTTCCTGGAACTACTGGTACTTATTTGATCCCTATGTTACAAACCATAAACAGCATCAAAAAATTACAGAGAACTGGCCTTTAATCTTCAATTTAGAGTGTATCCTTAATGTTTCTGCAAAGAATGTGGACTGCACGCTCTCAAGAAATATTGAGAGCCTGTCTGTATGCTTAAAGATGTGGAATAAAAAGATTTATTTCCCCCCCAGCCCAAATGCATTACTCAAAGCTGCACATCATTCATTGCTCTCTGCACGTTCAATTGGACTTAGCTTTAGCTGTTCATTACACGAAATATGTCCCCACCTTGTGGTGATTTTGATACAGAGTGAACCCAACCTACAACAAGGATTTCATATTTCTATAAACTAAATTTTACAAGAAGACAGTCTTCTGTTTAGGGCCTAATACCCTCACTACCAAAATGCATAATCAACTTGTGGTGAAAAGAGTTTTGCATTCTGCTTGAGAGCTCAGTGCTTCAGAGCTCAGCCCAACCTGCGCTGGGAAAGCAGAGCAGCCACATTCCCAGGTGGTCAGTGCAAAAAGACAAATTTCTGCTGGAACCCAGCAGGACCATGACAACCCAATGGACATTTTCAAGTCCACTTTTCCTAGGCTGTTGCACAAATAAAGGACACATGAGCGGTTAAACTTGGGCCCAGTATAGAATCAGCCTCCTCTGTCTTCTCGTCTGTGACCTTTGCTGTGTACCATGCTGCTGGAGGAGACAGAACCTCTGTGACAATCAACAACACTCCCTGTTGCAGCATAGTTGGGTACTGATAATCTAAATATTCTGTAGCAGGCAGGTGCCCAGATTAGAGTATCCAATTTTAGGCACTCAAAATAAAAAGTTAGTAGAAAATGGAAGAGCTGCAAGGGATCGCTGTAAGGGATGTTTGGAGGAATTGGGGGTTTGTCTGATGAGATTAAAAGAATTCAGCTTGTTCAGCTGTCCCTTTCCAGCTGTCCATGAGAATGTAGCCACCCCTTATTGGCACAGGAGGAGAACACCACCAGAGGCAACAGGCAAAATACTGGCACCAGAAGAAACGTAGACCAATTAGCTATAGATGTACATATGGGCCACAGGTGAACAACGATTTGCATCATCAGACAATGGAATTCCAGGACAGAGTTTCTCAGAATTGGTATGGGCAAGGTAACCAAATACTGTTGAAACCAAGTTTGGATGATACACAAACATCATTTTATATTATTAAATTATGTTGAAAAGCAGGCAATTAAACTCCATAACATAGAGACCCTTATTAGTGTTCAGATACAGTGTTTCTAAGCATTAAAAGTGTAAATATTTGTTTTTAAATTTGACTTGAATTAGAAAATTATTTCTTTGCTGGACTAAAAAAATCCCTGTGTATCCATCTTATTAGAAATGTGAATAATTACTTTATTAAAATAGTTTCATTTTCATAGTTTTATTTTTGTCTTTATTTTATTAAGTCAGAAGCAGATAGATGTGACATGACCTGAAAAACAGATGTGTTCTTTGAAACTCATCCATAAGTTGCAAAGTCCAGCAAAACAAAAAAAAAAAAAAAGAAAGATATCGGCTTGCCAGAGCTCCACAGCTGAGTTTCAGCTAATGGCATGTTTGTTGTTCTGGTGCATCCTGTGTTCCTGACTTAACCATAGTTAAGTGTGACAGCATTGGGTCTGGGTCTGTGGGCGAAAGCTGGGCTGTACTCAATGCAAACCTGCATTCGCTCAGGGTAGCTAGGTTTCTTACAGTGTGAACTACTCCCTGAGCAACATTCAAAAGAGATAGCATTAATGACATACTAATTAATGAAATACTAAATAAAAGGCCTAGATCACATCTTATTTTGGTACACCTTCAGGTCTTCTTTAACTCTGTGACTACATATCCATTCCCCACTGTGACTGAGCTGGAAACTGTGTTATGCGGGCATGGATTTCAAGTATTACATATAACTGGATTTTAAAAAAAGCCTTATGATGTATATCTTTCCTGAGGTCTCCTTACAGCACATACAGGAAGGTGTACAACAGAGAAAAATGTACGAAAAGTGGTCTGACCTTGAAGAGGTCTGGAGGCCCCATCCTCTAATGGCCATTTACCTTGCGCAAGTCATCTCTTTTTCCACTTCAGTTTATGCAGCACTCATGCAGAACTACAAGCTGTTTACTGTAAGATTGTGTCTCAGAAATTAGAGTGTGTGGACTGTATATCCATTCAATGGAAGTTGTTAAAGTTATCTTGCTCCAACCATCAACATCAGAAGCAAAATTTGAAATATAAGGTTTATTATGTGTGCCACACCATAAGGAAAAATCATTTTTTCAACGTATAGTGACACTTTTTTTCTTTAAAGGTGTTTGTTATTATTACTATTACTATTGTGAGGGTTGAAGTTTGTTTCTAAACAAATTCTTCAAAAAAACTCAGGTCACAGAACATCCTCAAATACTTAAAAAAAACATACCAAAAAATACTTGGAAATTTTGTTGAAATATTCAAAAATCAGCCACTATAATAACTAAATGTAAAATATAGTATGGTTCAGTTGTTTTTCTCTTTAGGCAAAGAAGCAGCATGATGCATTCAAATACAGGAGTTTGTGTGTTCTTTTAGTGTACAATAAAAAATATCACTTTGCTATCCTTGCACCCACAGCAGTTATTTTCCCTAATTAACTTTTACTTTATACTCTAAAACAAACTTGCATTTGGTTTATATTCTCATGTAAAATCAATGTTCTTCCATCCATTCTGCTGCTTGGAAAGAAAGAAAAAAGAGCAGACAAAAACATCTCAAATATAGTACTCTGTAGTTATGCTACATTACATTTTCTATATCCTGTAAAATGGATTGAATGATTATACACAAACAAAGTCACGCCTTATTTTCTTGCAAGTGATGACTTCACTAAAAATCTCATCAAGGTTCTCATTCTCCACTGTAAAGAAATGGGAAAGTAAAGAAATCCATCATGCAAAAAGCCACATAAATGTGCAATGCAATGCAAATCTTAGCAGTCAAAAGACAGTTTCCAAGTAACCACTTAAGAATATTAATATCTACAAGCATGTCTCACTTGGAATCAGTTCACTCTCACATATTTCAGTAGCAAACTTATGTCAACACTGTGAAGCAATTCTAAAACCTGAACTGTTTTACATACCTTCACTCAATCGGCCACATCTCCCACTTCATAACTTCACTATTGTATTTGTGAACTATACAGTGTCTGCTCAGTTTTCATTCTGATCTCTTTCTAGTTTTATCCTGGATGCCTTGCCATAAACAAGTCCTTGATAAAATAAATCCCACTATAGAACTATCTAAAACATTCAACCGTGGTAGTAAAAATAAAGAAATAACTATTGAAAGGATGGTTTTATATCTTCAGATACAGCTAGGGGCAAAGTGTGTTCATCAGAATTTTGTAAAAAAAATCTGGATAGCTGCCTGTTGCTTGGATGAAGAACATTCACTGCATTCTTGTTCCTCCCACAGACCCCAAGGATGCAAACGGGTACTATGTGTATTGTATCATTTTCAACTGTATTCTAACCCAGAGATATGAATAAAATGCTGTTCATTACACAAAGGGAGAAAGAAGGGGGGGAAGGGGCTGGATTAGTTACACAACTCAGAAAGCTGAATTTTTACATTATTCTTTCTGAGATAAAGCCTGAAGAGGCACATTTCCCAGGAAAAAAGTGTCAGGGTGGGAGAAATGGGAGGACCCAGGGAACTCAGTTTGTTTCCATAATGGAAGTCCATATTTAAAGGAGGCAATAAAACATGAATGCTGAATTCAAATCCCTGCAAAGTTTCATTACATTTGACTTAATTTCCAATCGTCTATTCAGACTTACATATGCATTAGGTAAGGTTCTGAAGGAATAGATGCATGTAATATTCTGATGCAAATATAATATTGATTTTTCTCTGTTAGAGGTTAAGAACCGAAGTCCCCTGAAAATTATGGCAGTTTTCCTTTGGGTATGAGTAGACCTGAATATGGACCAAGATTATAGGCATCAAATACGGATTCATTTTTTACTCCCAGTGATATTTCCATCAAAGAGAGGGATAAAATATAATTATACCATCCTGAAAGTTTTCAGTTCTGAACTTTAATCCCAACTCAACCACAAGTCCTAATTCAGAGCCCTATCTCCAGTCTTCCTTACCAAGTCTAAATATCACATTCACTTCTTTGACCCTTGTGGATGGGTTCTTTCGGTGATCTTTTTTTTTCCTCTTGTATGTTATGTAGAGTAAGCTTAGTAACTTTTAATCACTTACCTTTTTCATTTCCATTTGCATATTGTGGAGGCTTGTTTTTGTCAATGCTGTTAAAGCTCTGGCTTCTCCGATTTAAATTAGAAGCTCCCTGGACTTTGGTACTGCTGCCTGCAGCTGGCACCCTTGAGGGTCCTGGAAGCCTGGAATGGTATAATCAGAAATCAGTTAATTTTATGTAATACAACATCTAGAGGAGGCAGTATGCAAATCTCAGACCAGAATTTAAAACCGACAACTGAAAACAACAATTTCAGGTAAGCAACAGTGAACAGGAGGATTCAAATTAGTTAAGACTCCACAAATGAAAATAAAAGCTTATCCTTATGCACACAAAAGGGAAAAAGATGCTTTCTAGAGTCACAAGACATGTAAGAAGATGCTTTGCATTTGCCGTTAACATTGCTAAAACAGATTCAGCCTAACAAACCATTAAAGTGCGATATCAACTTTTATTTAAATCTGTCACTTTTGAAGAGGAAATGTTACAGAAATAGATTAGAAAGCACAACAAAACATAGTTGAGAAATATTTCATATCTCTAACTAGTAATGTTTCATAGCTGTGTTTAGCATAAAAGCTGGCTTTTTAGTTATCATCTTTGGCTATTTTTCACAGGGCTACTGGCTAAAGCACTTCCACCTTATTATTTTAAATGAAAAATACTGAAAATACATATTTTAGCTAGATGTTACAGATGCATGTATACCTTTTAGATAGAAATACATAACATAGACTATACAGTTCATTTGTTAGTATTTGCTGCCACCATCTGAACCTTACTGTGTGGCTATGCTAAGGAAAAAAACGTAGGCTCTGTTGTCCCTGGTGTGTGTAAGCCTGCATCTTTTTTCTATCTGAATCCATTCTCTGATGTAAGATTCTTCAAAACACGCTTACTTCAAATTTTCTGCAGCATCTTTGTGGGTAACCCCCCTCCGTTGAAGTTTTGTTATCTGATAGACCAAATTAAATGCTTGAATCAGCGAGTGGCTTTTGCCATAGGAGAAGAGTAATGCTCTTCTGTTTCTCACTTATTGGAATGATATGATGATTTTAATAGTGGCAATACAAATTATACCAGAGTTATTGAATTCTGCTAGTTTCCCTACATTATGAAAGAACAGCATCAGATGGGAGAAAAAAAAAATCACGTTACAAAGAATTACAAAACGTTAGATTTCTTCCAAACTTCTTTCTGTTGAATATACTGGTATAACAGAAATTTTCATATCATTTTATTTTCGTTAGCGAACATATGTAAACAGCTCCATGTTCTCTTCCTTTACCAATTTAAGCCTCAGAGAGCTAATCCATTAGTTATTTTTATGGCTCGTTCTGGCCGCCAGCCTGCCCTACTAGTCTCTGTGCCGAGCCCAGAGCAGACTGTCTCTGCTCTGCAGCTGTACGCATGCTAACCTTTACCGTGACCCATGAATTCAAGTGATCTTCTGTTCCCTGAAGAATGCACTAAAACAAACTTAAAAATCCATTTGCTCCTTCTCATTACCCTAATTTGACAGGCAGTAAGAGCCCTGAGATCACTTGTCAAAGGTAATGAAAAAAGCAATGAGAAGGCGTGTGCAACACTGGAAACTCATCTGTTCTGTTAAAATATAAAATACTTCTGCATATAGTCTGCATGCCAGAATTCAAGAACTTGCCACAGTAAGCACGTTATACATGAGGTCATTTGCTCTACACACTTTCCACTTTACCTCATTTGCTGTCTTTTTTAATCGAATTCAGGTTTTAAATTGCTCTTGCAGAATCATGTTAAGCAGCTAAGGAAATGCAAAGAGGAGAATAACAAATAAGGGACAAGTCACATACCTCTGAACAGGCTTCGGAAACACTGCCACAGATTTAAAGTATTAGACAATAAGACTGTTAACCCCAACATGTTGAATGTGGACAAGACAGGAGCATCAGCAATAAGGAAAACCGAAGACCTATAAATGCAAGTGCAAAGCAACCGGACCGTGGTATAGCTCATTCCAAGCTATCACCAGCAACTCAAATTGTGTTAGTGCGCTATACTGCAAAATGCAATCTTTATTGTAGATTATGCAATTTAGAGTTCATTGTTCTCACCAATGAACTGTACAGCAAAGGTATAATTAATGAACACATTAATTATCCCCCACAAAAACCCCAAGATTAAGCTTTAGACCTCAGTTTCTTTCTTCTGCAGTCTGGCTTGTAGATTTTAGTGCTCATGGAAGTGATAAAGTAAAAGTACTGATGAAATCTGAAACAGGTCAGCTTCTACACACAGCTCGGTTAAATTCACTGCCAAAACAAAGCATCTTATTAGTGGGGTCTGTGTGCAGGCTACTCGTGATGGAGCAGAAGTCTTGGAAGTGGCTCTTTTTTTCCTGCTCCATTTTGCTTCTGCGTGAACTTGGCTCTGTGAACTCAACTTCCCAGGTGGGTTTGTGATACATGCAAAACAGCTAGTGAGAATTAGGATGGACTCCCAAACTTCTTTTCACTCATGACTAAAGTAAGGATTTGAGCCAGAGAGTAGAGAGCACTAAAATCACCACCTAATCCTTCACATCCAATATTTTACATGCAGGATACAAAGATGCAGGATACATAACAACCAGAAATATTACTAATATACAGTACAAATCAGCTCCTTCCAGTCCACACAAGGCTTTCCCATGGCAAAGCTCATCATTGCAAAGCTGGCACGCATAACATAAATACACATTGTTTGATGTCTGCTTCTGTCCAAAGGATAAAATACCAATGGGCATATACTTGCTTGACTATCACTAACAAGCAATAAATTAGAGATATTTAACTGACCTAGAAGTCTTTTTTTGACTGGTTGCAATTCCACTGTGATTAGACTGAGTTGCATATCTGGCTGTGAGACTGTATGAGAAGAAACAGAGAAATTGAATTAAAGAATTTCTTTGAACATGTATAGAAAGAACACACTTACCAGCAAACTATGAGTTAATGAATGCAAATTGAACATGGATAGAAAACACAAATTAACTGGCAAAAATATGAAATAATGCAAACATGCAGATTTTTTATGAGAGATGCAATGCACAGATTATGAAATAATGGCTATTGTTATAACTTGTCTCATTTGCTAGAAATTATCTTAGGAATAGACAGTGCGGGCAAATTTCCAGTGACTGAATTACTGAAGTCTAGCTCAATTCACATAGAGCGCACCTCAAAACTTTGTGCCATTTTTTTTTTTTTTTTAATCTATAATAACTACTAAGCACTAGTTTCTCCAGCAACCTGACTGGGTTCACAGTCTGGCTGTTAGGAATGAATTTGCTAAACCAGATCCAACATGGAGTCAGAAAAATTCCTGCTAAAGAAAGGTGACCCTCCTGACAGTAGAGTTGTATGGAAGAAGCACCCCATCATAATTTTCATTGCTGTTAGAGCAGCACAGGTCATGTATGCAATGCATTACCCAGGCAATGAATCAGAAGCTTCATTAGGAAAGCCCTGACGTGTGCTTAAACTCACTGTTAAGTTCCATAGGAGCATGCACCTTTGGCTATTAAGGCATCCGAGTAGTATTTCTGCAACAGGAGATATGCCGCACTACAGGGCTAAAACCCGTATGTCCCTTTTGACACCCAACAATGTGTCAATACTAAGCAGCAAATGTATGCCTCTGTTCTTTCAGATGCTTGCATATAGGATATGTCAAATGTACGGTCAAGGTAAGGCCTCCTGCCAGGTAATTTCAGTTACTATAAACAGGTGCATCCTTTGGGATCCACACAGCCTAGGGATAGAGACAGGTGCCTAAGCCAGGTGCAATCACAACATGAAATTCCTTGCATTATTGAGGAAGTGACAGAGAACTGAGTAAGTAGAAGCTCTGATAGTCCCAGATTGTTTTTGTCTCTTACAGTTCCACATCTTCCACCAATTCTTCTGAGTAGCAGCAGAAACCATAGTGCTTTAGTCCAGGCTTTATAGGCTGACAGCACTTACAAGAAACACCTGGTGGTACTGAGTCTACCAGAAAAGTGTTAAGCAATTTCTGCTGGTCTACTGAAGCAGATAGCCTGCATATAGAGCAGATGGGAGAAGCCCTCAAAGGAGAAAGGTCTTCCCATACTGGCACAGCAGCTGTGAAGAGGGAGCAAGGGGAAGGCACAAGCCAAGGGACAACGTGAGACTTGAATGGGATGCGTGATTATTGTTACTTCACCAAATCAAGCCCCAGCAAAGTGTTCAGCATTGCCTCCGTGCCTGCCAATTACAAATGGCACATGAGCACGCGATGAATATAAAAAGAGACTACTTCTGTCTTAAGAGGGCAAAAAGGAATTGCTCAGTATATAAAAGCAGCATTCAGTTCTCTGACATATATCTTCACAGTAATGCTGACAAAGTGCTTTTTTATATGACCATAACTTCTGTGGGAATTATAATAAATTAATAACAATAGTATCATCATAATTCCAGTTTATATATTTTAATCTATCTAGTCATTAGTATATTGAATTATATTTCACTTACAGCTATCATCCTTAATAAGTCTGGACTTATGATGCAAATATGGGTTGTTTTGCTGGAATTGCTAAATTTGTGGCTGGCATAACAGCCCACCTTTTGATGAGATCCTTCACTCATGGTTTTTTCAACACATTTAAAATGAAGGAATCTAGAAATGGTTAGCTGGTTATCTACATTGACTAAACTAACAAGTTTGTGAGAAAAATGGTATGTCAAATAAAACCGTAGTGCATTTATGTTGTAAAAGGTAAAATGATACACAGTACAATTAACATGGACAGTGAGCTGGAAGAACAGAGTGAATAGGATGCATTGCCACAGTGTATCGTAGCTTTTCTACTTCAAAAAACACAATTCCAAAGTAACTGGGAAGATCAAATAGCTTAATCTCAGTGATGTTGCTGAGTTGTTGATAAGCTAGCCCATAGACAGATGGCACCTTTTCTTCTCTCTTTCTTTTTAATAGCAGTAAATGCATGAAGCACCTATCTGGAACTGCTTGTTAGAATGCTTTCCTTCTATGCCTGTTACTTGGGACTCCATCCACTAACAAATTCATGAAACATCAGCCTGTAGACTACTTTCAAAATTTCCAGACAGGCTTGAAAAGCATTGATGGATGTGTCAACGTCAGTAAAGCGTCATTTCCACTGTGACTGAGTAAATTTATTTTCCAATAACAAATGAAAGGGAAAAAGAGAACTTTAACAGCTCATAAAACAGGTGCATCAAGTTCCTAATGAGTTTGGGTTTCCCTTCTCCATTAGCACTGGATGTGCTAGACCCATTAAGGCTTTGCACGGATGCCTGTTTCCCAACTGCTGGCCCCACCGTTACAGATGTGAATTACAACACAGTTGCAGGCTAGACTTTAATCTAGCCACTCTTCTCAATGTAGAAACTAATATTTACCTGCTGTCCTCTATCCTACCAGATAATTGTCTGTGCATACCATCTGGCAGTCAGGAAAACAAACTTGGTTTGCTTAAAACAGTTTTTATGCTTACAGTTCCACACAAAGGTATAAGAAATATGTGCCTGCAATACAGCAGCAAATGCATGTTAACAAACCTGACAGTACAAGTTTAATGCCAGAGCATTTAGGACAAGGAAGGATTTATTCATCAGAGGGCTGGAAAGGGGGGATTTTGAAAGCCTCTGACTCCTCAGAGGAGCCACAGCAGTCGCCTGCAAAGCCCAGCCACAGTGCATTGGCAGGATGAGGACATACAAACTACAGAGGAGACCATCCCTGACTGCAGAGCCTGCAGGAAACCCCGCTGCTCTGGGACCTACAGCCTGGTGTTGCAGTGCTGGGGGCAATCACAACACTGGACCTGGGCCAGGACCAGGCATTATGCTTAGCCCTCCTCTTCCACCTAATGCATATGGGAAGAGAAGGCAGATGCTCCTAGTTAAGCAAATCCTGTTCAAAACAGGTAAAACAGCATACATGCATCTGATCCTAAATCCTTAGAAATCATCTGGACTCTGCAAACTGGCTTCCAGGTGGAAATCAAGTCCCAATATTTTTTCTCACAAACCAGGGAAACACTAGTCAACACAGCAGATAGGAAATGGTGACAGTGGGTAATTTCTGTTGCTGGTCCCTTGGCTAAAAGCTGTGAGAAAATGCAATAAACATCCTGAGACTGCCCAGAAAGGGCAGTTCAGCGCAGAGGTACCTGGGGTAGTACTGAGAAGGAAGGCACAGAGATGTTAGAGACTGTACTGACCCTGAGGTGCTGATGGGGAACACCACAGCTGTACTACAGCCATGTTGGGTTGGTGGCCATGCAGCACGCTCTGTTGCATTGGGGAGCTATGCAACAGGTTCCACCAAGATGGGGAAATGATGGAGGGCATGCAGTTGCAGGCAGGTAGAAAGGGTTTAAGAAATAGTCCTAAAAGGTGTAGGGGAACGTAGGAAGTCAACATAAGCTACAACACTAGAAGTTCTTAAATGCCCTCTCACTGAAAGTGAAATATTCAGATGAAATGGGCAAATAAGAACAAAGAAGATGAAGAAGGAAGACAAGTGACTGCTCAACACTGGACTAAACTGCCAGAAAGTGTCTTGCTGCCATACAAATAGCATGGTATATCAAGAAAGAAGCAGCTCCTTGAGAGTCTGAATATCCCGTAAAGCTGAAGGATGGAGCTCCTATAAACCTGGCATGAATCAAGCTGAAAATATTTTAACCTCCCTCTTCAAAAGGTAACCCATGCAGTGTCACCCTGAATATTGCCTACTTTTTATTAACAGTCTTTAGAAAGTTCAAGAGGATCACGTTGCATCAGACTGTCACTTTCCTATAAAGTTGAGTTGCATGGTGGTTCTAAAATGCCAGCTATGTGATCTGTTAAAATTAGACAAAAGGCAAAGGGTTTGTAGTATGTAATCAAAGTCTTTCTACCTTACTGGCATATTTAAATTTTAACAGCTGTTGATCTTATAAAGTGCATTTATATCACTAGGATGACTGCACTGCAGAACTGTTCAAGACTTTCCTATTAGAATGATTCCCTGATAAAAAACTAGTTCAAAAAGAATGCATTTTCAACATAAAAATTTCCTCAGAAGGTCTTGACTGTGCTGTATGGATTTTTTTTTTCTTTCTTTCTATTTTTTTTTTTAAAATAACTCCTTGGCTGTATAATTCTCATCAGGCTGCCTGGCAAAAAGCAAGAGAGATAACATTCTTAGGTTCACCTGACTCCAAATCCCAAGTGTGCCTGGAGAGATGCCACAGGAAACAAAAGTTTCCAGGCTCCTCACCATACCAAATAGTCTGGGCAGATAGAAGATCCCTGATTCCTCAAATGGACAGCCAAGGAACACTGAGAAGGAAACCAAAACCTGAATTTTCCCACAAACAATATTTTTCAGACATTTCTTTTGCCTTTTTAGTCCAGTCCTGGTGAATATATAGATGCTTATATCTACATATATGTAACCATATATTTACATACATATCTTTTAACAAATGTGATTTATTTATTCATAAATGTTGTATATGTATGTGCATTTTACAGATATAGATATATCTATATTTTATGTATTTTTTTTTAAACACATATTTATGTTTTCATTCACAAGAGGAAATGTCTACGGCTTAGGCAGGTCTAGCTCATACCATGTCATCTGTTCTATATTAGGTGGACATTTCTCCTTTTCCCTCTTTGAACTTCTGGCATCTTACACAAGAAGTCTGTCTCCAACTGATTCAGGCTTGCAGGTACAAGTAAAATTGTGTTTTCAATGTTTTCCTGTTGTTCACAGCTCATAAACCAAAATGCAGATAACCCACTTTTGCATCAACATTTCTGTTCTTGCAGAACACGGTGACTTGTAATAAGAACAAATCATCCACCACAGAGACCAAACCTTTCCCACTCTGGTCCCAGTATTTGTAGTATATGCACTTTGCGGAATTTAATGAAATAATATATGAATCACAACATTAAAGAAACAAAGAGGATATCAACAAAATAATAAATGTGCTACTTAGTTACTGTGCTTAACCTGACATGTAGCTCACCTAAAATAATGCAATCTTTAAAAAAACCCCACTAATTTCTCTGAACAAATCAGCCAAGTGGGTAACAGCATGCTGCCAGAACTAGGACTAGGCCCTTAGGGACCAGTCATACCCTTTTAAGACCTTATCTCCATACCATTTATGATCTTGCACTAGAAAAAAATTATATCAGATGATCTGCACAGAAATGTGCGCCACTATTCTGTTTCGCAGTTGATAGAATAAGACTGTAACAAAGTTTTCTTCTAGAGGGAATGAAAAAGGTGACCCCAGAAAGCCCGAGGCTGTCACTTCTTCAAATCTACACTCATCATCTCTTGAACCTTTTCACAGATTTCCAGAAAATCCACATTCATCAACACATCCTAGAGTATGGTTGGGATTGCTATAAACCTGTACCAGTCAAACAATTATCACATAGTTAAGGCTGTTTTTACTGAAGGAGTTAAAGTACATTTGTGAGCATTTTGTTTGGTCTCCCCATTGACTCTAACATAGTAAAGAGCTATGGAAGATAAAGAAATTATATTTCAGCTATGTTCCCATAAGCATTTTCAAAAAAGCAGACCAAAACACCAATACATATATAAGTGCTTTTTCTAAGCTGCTAATTTAATCTATCTCCTGCTGGGGGACTTCAACCACCCTGACATCTGCTGGCAAACCAACATGGCAAGCTGTAGGCAATCCAGCAGGTTTCTCGAATGCATTGAGGACAACTTCTTAAGCCAGGTAATAGACACCCCTACCCGAGGGGATGCAATACTGGACCTGGTGGTCACCAATGCAAGTGAGCTCGTCGGAAATGTCAAGATCGGAGGCAGCCTGGGCTGCAGGGATCATGCGCTGGTAGAGCTCACGCTCCAGAGGGAAATGGGAAGAACAAAGAGTATAGTCAGGACCCTGAATTTTAGAAAAGCAAAATTCCAGCTACTCAAGGAGATAGTCAGAAGGACTCCCTGGGAAACGGTCCTCAGGGACAGCGGAACAGAACAGAGCTGGCAGATCTTTAAGGAGGTGATCCACAGAGCGCAAGGCTCTCGATCCCCAGGGTAAGAAACTGGGCAAAGAAGGGAAGAGACCGGCATGGCTGAGACAAGAGATGCTGGTCAAACTAAAGAGGAAGAGGGAACTGCACAGGCAGTGGAAGCAGGGACAGGCATCCTGGGAAGAGTATAGGGATGCGGTCCGGTTGTGTAGGAATGGGGTCAGGAAGGCCAAGGCTCAGCTGGAGCTAAACTTGACTAGGGACGCAAAGAATAACAAGAAGGGTTTCTACAGGTATATCAGCCGGAAAAGGATGGTTAAAGAAAGCGTACCCCCGCTGATGAGCGAGACTGGCAAGCTGGTAACAGCAGATGAGGAGAAGGCTGAGGTACTCAACAACTTTTTTGCCTCAGTCTTCACTGGGAACCTCTCTCCTCACCCCACCCGAGTTGATGGATGGCATGAGGGGGACCGGGAGGACAAAACCCCTCCTGCTGTAGGAGAAGATCAGGTTCGTGACCACCTGAGGAACCTGAACGCACATAAGTCCATGGGACCTGATGAGATGCATCCCAGAGTCCTGAAGGAATTAGCCAATGTAGTCGCCAAGCCACTCTCCATGATATTTGAAAAGTCATGGCAGTCAGGTGAAGTCCCTGGTGACTGGAAGAAGGGAAACATTGTGCCCATTTTCAAAAAGGGTAGAAAGAAAGACCCTGGGAACTACCGACCTGTCAGCCTCACCTCTGTGCCTGGGAAGATCATGGAACAGATCCTCCTAGAAGCTATGCTAAGGCACATGGAGGCCAGGGAGATAATTCGAGATAGCCAGCATGGCTTCACCAAGGGCAAGTCCTGCCTGACAAACCTAGTGACTTTCTATGATGGTGTGACAACAACAGTGGACAAAGGAAAACCAATGGATGCCATCTATCTGGACTTCTGCAAAGCCTTTGACACGGTCCCCCACAACATCCTTCTCTCTAAATTGGAGAGCTATGGATTTGATGGGTGGACTGTTCGGTGGATAAGGAACTGGCTGGATGGTCGCATCCAGAGGGTAGTGGTCAATGGCTCGATGTCCGGATGAAGACCGGTGACGAGTGGTGTCCCTCAGGGGTCCGTACTGGGACCCGTGCTGTTTAATATATTCATCAATGACTTAGACAGCGAGATCGAATGCACCCTCAGCAAGTTTGCAGATGACACCAAACTGAGTGGTGCGGTTGACACACCAGAAGGACGGGATGTCATCCAGAGACACCTGGACAGGCTGGATAGGTGGGCCTGTGTGAACCTCATGAGGTTCAACAAGGCCAAGTGCAAGGTCATGCACCTGGGTTGGGGTAACCCCCAGTATCAGTACAGGCTGGGGGAAGAAAGGATCGAGAGCAGCCCTGCCGAGAGGGACTTGGGGGTGCTGGTGGATGAAAAGCTGGACATGAGCCGGCAATGTGCACTGGCGGCCCAGAAGGCCAACCGTATTCTGGGCTGCATCAAGAGAAGCATGGCCAGCAGGTCGAGGGAGGTGATTCTGCCCCTCTACTCTGCTCTGGTGAGACCTCACCTGGAGTACTGCATCCAGCTCTGGAGCCCTCAGCACAAGAAGGACATGGACCTGTTGGAGCAGGTCCAGAGGAGGGCTACTAAAATGATCCAGGGCTGGAGCACCTCTCCTATGAGGACAGGCTGAGGAGTTGGGCTTGTTCAGCCTGGAGAAGAGAAGGCTGTGGGGAGACCTGATTACGGCCTTTCAGTATCTAAAGGGGGCCTATAGGAAAGATGGGGAAAATCTTTTTAGTAGGGCCAGCTGTGACAGGACAAGGGGGAATGGTTTTAAACTGAAGCAGGGTACGTTTAGACTGGATGTAAGGAGGAAATTCTTTACAACGAGGGTGGTGAAACACTGGAACAGGTTGCCCAGAGAGGTGGTGGAGGCCCCATCCCTGGAAACATTCCAGGCCAGGTTGGATGGGGCTCTGAGCAACCTGATCTAGTTAGTGGTGTCCCTGCTCACTGCAGGGGGGTTGGACTAG
Source organism: Gorsachius magnificus (assembly GCA_034008185.1). Classification (NCBI taxonomy): domain Eukaryota; kingdom Metazoa; phylum Chordata; class Aves; order Pelecaniformes; family Ardeidae; genus Gorsachius; species Gorsachius magnificus. The sequence continues at coordinate 174,869,469 of CM067081.1, forward strand.
AAGACCTCTAGGGGTCCCTTCCAACCCAAAACATTCTATGATTCTATGATTCTATGATCTTTTGTAGGTGTGGTGAATTTTAAATATCACAAAAGCTCATTTTTTCACTTCTATTTTAATCCATTTTCTGTGGGTGCTAATTGTCATAAACAGCACCCCCTGTGCTTCTTTGGAAGTGTACGGGTTTGTAATTTTTTTTTTGGTAAATGAAGAAAGTCATCTACTCCATAGTAGCTGCAAAGTGTAATGTTATTTCATTAACTGACGCCTGCAAAATAACAATGTGTAGAATATCGCATTTGTTGCACAGTCTGTGAAACACTAAGAGATAAAAGCTGATAAGAAGGACTGACAGTAGCAAAGAAAGTAGCAGCACAAATATAAAACTGTGACTGAAGTGAATGCAAGAATGCAAGGAAAAGACTGAGTCACACATTGCTGTCAAGGAATCTATTAAAAAATAAATAGGGATAAGGAAAAAAAATTTTGTTTCAGAATAGGTAAGAAAATTAGTCATAGAACAAAAGAAAGAATGAAGACTGCAATAATCCAATATGGCTCCCATTTTCCTTTACATTTATTCAAATTTTATTTGCCATATACACAAAAATATAGGCAACCTCAAATGTTTGCAAGACATCAGAATAGGTGGCAGGCCTGGGAAAGGAAAAATTGCATGGACACAATTGTGTCAGATCTCATTTTCAGAGAATGAGAAGAATTAATGAATCTCTATGGAGAATAAGGGTAGAGCAATAAAGAATGTCTGAAGAGAAAATAATTACATTATAAAGCCTCTATTCTTTCAAAAGAAAATATATGAAAAGTTGGATTCAAATGCTACAAGGATGAATGGAACACTTCCCATTAAATTCTACACGATCTGGATTAGCAACGGTGAAAATTATGGCCAAAGTGCATCAAAACTGAAACATAGAAAGTAATGAGTGGCAAGGGAGAAAAGTGCTAGACAATGAGAATATCTGAAACGTACAGAATGAGAATCATCACTAAACTGAACTAAACCACTCTTTTGGAAACTGTAAGAATAGACAATGAGAAAGGACAACAGTTGCATTTTGAAATGCAAACAGGAGGCAGAAAAAGAAATATAATTCATGAGGAGATGGCAGTGGTAATTTATAAACAGGAGAAATCCGTGTAACTATGTGTCACAGGTTCCTAAAGAAAAAGTTCAGACCAACATCAGGTGCTTTGCAGAGAGGAGGAACTGTAGAACATACTAAATAACACACAAGGGCAGGTACCAACCAGTAAAGGACAAGTTTTTCGGGATCCAGCCCACAGAATTATGTAAGAAGGTAAAAGATACAAACAGTTTCTAAGAGGTTGGTAGTGAATCAGTTAAATAGGAGGTGAAAAGTTAAAAGAAAAAAACACTTAAAAGCTATTGAGAGTATGTAAAATGCTTTACAATTTACATTTTTATATTTTCTATCTAGTAGGTGTTATAGCTACAGAAAAGACCATTTGTTTTAGAAACTGAAAGTCTGCTTTGAAACCCCTTTTTCCTTCCTTATTTTAAGCTTAAGAAATATTATTAGATATCTTCTTAGAGAGGATGGGCTATAGGCAAGAAGTATCTAGAAAATACATTCTTGCTTTTGCACTGTTGTGCCTTTTCTGTGTGAAGGTTATTAGAAAAGTTAGTCATTTCCCCTCGGCAAGAAGTAACCCTCTTGCAGATGGTAATTTCTAAGTATTTCAAATGAAATAGAAGTATGTATTATGAAACTTCAAATAGTGCCGATGCTTTTTTGCATGCTGTTTCAAAATATAGCCATTAAGGTGTATTTTAAGGGGAAAAAGAATTGCTAATGAAACTGTGGCAGTAATACTAATACATAGGAGGCTATGAAGGTGTATTTTTTACAATGTTCTGTCAATATATCACAGCTGTAGCCCGGAAAACTCCTGAAACTGCAGTAATTCCCAGCATGTAATGACAGTTTTATCAAATGTGTAAATTAATTTTATAGCTATGTGAGGTAAACAAATGGCACGTGCAAGAAGAGCCACTTTTCCTGATGACCTATATGGTGCTTATCACAGGAACATATCTCTTCTCTAATTCATGCTACTCATCATTATTAAATATCATGTATTTGCTTAGGTACACAGTTAACTGATTTAATTGGTATGCAGAGATCCTATATTCTAGTTACATGGACATCAGGAAAATGAAGATGAAAGAACTTCTTTCCTGAAGTTCCTTTTGTTGGGAACCGTGAGGACTGTAATGATTGTGTCTTTGAGGAGTAGAACAAAATGGGGCCAAAGCTGATTTTCATGACAGCAAGATAGCTCAGTTAAGGTAAAATTAAATCCTTAAGGTCCTTTTGAAAGTCAGCCACTGCAGATCCTGGTGCGGTCACGTTAAGCAATTCATTCTGCATTATTTCCCAGACATGTAAAAATACATCATGTTAGACTAATAGCAGTTTGTCTGCTTAGACCCTTACTAGAAAACAGAGAACAGAAAGAATAAATAAACCTTTTCCTAGTTTTTCTTCTTTGCAGTCATTAGACAATTATTCTGTAGTGGGAAAAGCAGGAGCTACCTACCTATTTCCCTTCAATAAAACCAAGTGACCAGCAGTGGGAAGAGCTAAGGACAGCGAAGAGACTTGGTTCATCACTTTCCTTTCCATTAACCAAGGAGGACACACAGCTGTACATATTCCAGTTTTTAGCCTATGTCAGTGCAATGCACTTGGTGTAGACTGTTAAGGTCATATCTGAAACCTCGAGAACACTGAAACAAAGGCCTTTTTCTAAATTGAGAGTGGTGTAACCAAGATTGGCATACAGATTGCCAGTATTCTGGCATGGATCTGTTTAAATTCATAATCATAACCACTACATTTGCATTACTGTATCTCACACAGCACAAGCTGCGTGTCCAATATGCTTCATTTTTTCCCTACTACTTCTGAGCAGGAGGCAACATGAAACCCAGTTCCTTGGAGTAGTTATATATGCAACTGCCTGTACAAATCAGCTACCTAACTTTGTTTATACGCCTAGGAAAACCAGGGTGCTCTTTTAATATAACAAATTTAACAAAATCCATCTGGACCTCAAGCTGTGCTCATCATTCCTGTACGTGATAAAATAGTTTGTCCGTCTCGGGGAATTTTGCTGACAGCTTACTGAAACCAGTTACTGCCTAATCCATAAATGAGACAGAACTTCTTTCATCCACATGTGTTTTCTCTTAGTATCTGGGTGGTTGAAAGATCATCACTGCAGAAAGTTTAGATGTATTGCTGTGATAATGGAATCCACTAGCAAAGCGAAGCATAAAAATATAATGTAACCATTGTTGTCATCTATCTGTACTGACAGATATTAAATAAGGCCACCAGCACTGTATTTTTTTAACTAAATCTCATAGCTGCAACAAAGTCATAAGAATGAAGTGCCTACCCCAGACTTTGAAGTATTCAATTCCCACAGTTAGTCATAAAAGAATATAGGAAATTTTAGGATGAAAAGAAATCAGAAATCACATCTAAAACCTTTCTCTCCCTTAGGTTACCATTTATTATTTACTGCAGATTTTTCCACTAACCTTCTAAATAATTTTAAGAGTTTTCAAAAGGGTTTATAGGTATATAGGGGGTAAATATACTATTTATAGTATTGTTATATACTATATTTAATATTACTATTATATATAGTATTTATAGCATATAGAGGTATGAAATTATAATCTTCCATATTTGCATATTTGCATAAAACTCGCATATTTTTTGCAATGAAATTTCACTGACCATAAATCAACAACCTTTGTTCTTTTTACGTTTAATTTGAAATGTTGCTGTTGGCCCTAGGATTAGATAGGACAATGATAGTCTTTCACATGCAGAAACTTGCTCCCCTTCTGTGTACATGATTTTCACAATTCTGAGTTTGGTTATGGACACATTACGTGGGATTAGGAATGTTAAAGTATTGCCATGCTGTCCAAGATTAAATAACTTTGTTAGGAGCCTGCCATAGGAAATTCATTATCCTCCTATGCAAACTTTACAGTAAGGGGAGAGAGGCTCCTCCAGAAATCCATTTAATTACATTCCTGATCTGTATTGTCTCCTGTAGGAGACACTGATTACCTAGTCATCCAAGGACAACATCCTCCTTATTTAGTCTCCTGAATTCCCCATTCCTGCACAAACCTAATCCTGTCAGTCTCATGATATTCTGATTATAACCTTCCCCTGGGGCTTCTATTTGTTTACCATATCAAAACAACCCAGCTATGAAAGCTGTAGAGTCCTAATATAATTTTTTTTGCCTGTTTCAGCTTTTGTTGACAAAGGGCCCAAACACTCTCTCTTTGAGGTTGATACTAAAGCAGGTTGGCTTTGGTGGCATGCCCAACTGGCTCAGACCCAGTAATGATCACAGACACTGATCATTACTGAGGACATCATAACCTGGAAATCAGGACGAGAGTACCATCATTGTCATCATCATCATCAGGTCTACTCTCTTAAATTAGGAGAGTGAGACACTAGCCCTGTACATACAAGGACAACCAAGATGATTCTATGATTCTAGGACAAAACTTCCTTGGTCTTCAGCAGGGCCTGAGTGCTACCACTTCTGCATCCTGACCAACTTCTGTGTCGCTTCTCAGAGGTATTTCCCTCTCCCATGTATAGTCTATATTTCTCTCTGAAACAATGGAGAGCATCACCCTTTCATACTTGCTTAATAAAGCACACACAGAGCTTTTTACCTGCTAGGAAATCAAGTTGAAATTAAGCAATATGCTTACTATACCTTAGCTGGAAGCAACAAAGAAGATAACTTTTCCGATGGAATAATCTAACCTAAAGTAACTGCAATTATTAAGACATAGTTTCAAACACTTAAATTACAACATGAAACGTGATTGTTTACTGAACATTTTAAAAAAGTACACAGTCTATAAAAAAGCATCCACCTTTTTTGCATACATGTCTGCCCACATACACACACATACATATCAAACAAACTTAAATATACACAGTGCCTCAAGAAGACAGCTTTTTCTCAGGTGTCTTACACAGCAGAAATATGTGAGTATTTAAGTAACATAAAATACTCATAGGCATAAGAAGATAATTTTCACAATACCTTTGAAAATTTACCCAAATTAGGTTTGAAGAGTTTGGCCATTACTGAATAAAGATGAATGTGTTCACCACTATATTAATTATCTGGCTTCTGCCGTAATAATAAGATAATTTTTCTTGTTCCTCTCAAAAACCTGAAAGAACTATTTCTAGGTAATAAAGGACCACAGACCAAGTTAATGGAAAATAATCTCTGTTATGTGCATTTGCCAAATAATTTTTCCAACCATGTGTTTTCCAACCATGTGTAATTCATTGCCTTAAGGTTTCTACATGCCAACACTTTTCACAGTATAAAATGTTAGAAAACAGAAAGTATTAGGGATTTTTAAAAGCATATTCAGAACTGCAACAGGTTAATAAAGTGAGGCATAGCTGCACAATAAATATGTAATAATAAATTGCCTTAAAGTTTAACATCCCCTATGAAAGGACAAAATGGCTCATTTTATCACCACTACTTTAGAAAAAAAGTAAAATTAGCCTGGTATTGATAGTAGTTAGATTATCTGTTGAGTTAATTTCACATGAAAAAGGAGAAGAATGTGACTTTATTACACACCTTAGATTTTATCACTTTTCAATACTCTTTCACCAGTAGAAGAGGAAGGTTTAAGTATCTGCATGAAACTATTTTTGGCAAAAAATACCTAAAGGTCTCAAGTGTCCCATGGAGCAACCATATGCCTTCCTTAGGAACTTCTAAATCACGAACTCCTGCCCTGTAAATCGGACAGTCATGTTGGTTCCTTATGTAATTAATGCTGTTTGGAAAACATTTTGAATTATTTTCCAATATTTGTTCTGATGGGAAAAAGAATTAATTAAATTAAATTAAATGACTGCTATGAAAAGAAGGGTTGCTAAGTCCACCACAGAGAGTTCACATTAATGTACACTTGTATAAATCCATCTATTTGTGGAAAACCTGTTTTTCAAATGTAGTCATTTTTCTTAGAAGGGGACATCTTATTATAAGTTAATTTCCTAATATTACTTCAAAACAGTGACAAATGAAAAAGCCAATTAGTATTTAAAAAATTCTATATTTCTGTTTATTTGTAAGTTGTGGAGCTCCTTGTTTTGCTAGCAGCTCAGAATACTAGACATATTTGTAGCAGAAGATAGAAATCTTTCATACAGAAGAAAGGGGAACTAGGGACCTTTCTTTACCCTTAAAGGCTTTGCTGGAAAATATATGGATAGAAATAACCATATTCTCTCAGGCAGTACACAAGTTTATGGTGACAAACATTGAACTCTGTATATGTGAAAGCAAACAGAAAAATCCTTGCTTGCAGTTTACAGATAGGAATTAAGAAAGATGGTATCAATCTCAATGTAATAATTTTCTACACAGAAGCATTTTGCAGCTGAAACATAGCTATGAATAGAAATTTAATCAAAGACTGAAATGATTTTAAGCTCCTGGCATTAAAGTAGAAAGTCTAAAGCACACTGATGGAGTAGAAATTTTGTTAAACCAGCCTCAGATGTCACTTTACGAAGTGACATCTTGTCGGGGTTCTGGATGTGGAAAGATTGCCTTTCCTCCTAATGAAGTATATTTAAATGTAGCAAAGTAGAAGAGGAGAAAAAGGCACTGAAGGAACTTGAGACCTTGAGGAATCATAACAAAAAGAAAGCTTTAAAAAACCTTCATCCCCTCTTTGCCTACCATTCCTGAGCAGACAACAGACTAGTGTGCAATTGCTGTCTTCCGAATAGTGAACAACTGCTTTGCTCCAAGCTTTTTTTGGACAAACGGAATTCCCTGCAATAGTGGTGATGTATAAAGGAACATGGTAACTATTTTTTTTTTTTTTTAACAAATTCAGCATGGGCAAATTAGAAAAGCAGGAAATGTTTCAGTTCTTTTACTATATTATAAAAAAACCCCAACAACCAAAGGTATTTACACAAAGTTGGTTAAGCCCTTAATTCCACTGATTAAAGCAGTGAACACTTGTAGACCTACATTCAAAATGTCTTCTTTATCATAAGAAAAACAATTAATTTCTGAATAACAAGATGTTATTGCCTCTTATTCAGTACTAAATATCTTTCAGAAATCAGAAAATCAACTTCAGAAATGTTGAGAGAGGTCAGATTCTTCTAGGATCACACCAAAATTCCCTAGATTACATATTAATAGTAAACTTTACAGAGAAAGCATTCAAAGACATTAATTTTCAGTAGCAGAGGAAAAAAAAAATGCATTTCACATTGTAATTCCCAAGGCAAATGCAAGTCTATCTTAATTTTCGTATCAAATGAGGTAACTAAAATGACATCAGCAGCATTTTCTTAGAAAGATTTTTTTGCAGCATTCAAGACAAATATTTCTATTAGGCTGAAGTGTGAAAAGTTTTCTCAGCTGAAGAAGAAATATGTTTATTATAAACATGAAAGTGTAATTTAGATATGAATGGAATCAATAACCAAAATTTCATTATCATGTCTAATATTTCTAATATATCTAGATCATTAATTTATAACATTCTAGACATACAACTATTTGGTAAGTAAGCAAAAAAATGTAAACAAGCAAATAATAAATCAAACAAGTATTAAACCCAACACAGCAATATCTAAAGCTCTTCATTAAACTACACTTTCCATAGTCCTACATGTGAATCACTCTTTTTTAAGTTCCTCAATAAAGTATACGTTGCTAAGACTCCTTTCATTTAACTCGATATTTGTGTTTAAAACTGATTTTTTTTTTATGGCCAGTAAGCAACTACCTTCTCAAAACATGTTTTAAGCTTCAGTCTGAAATCAAGGTAATTCAGCAATTAAGGATTCTGCTGAGTGCTTTGCTTTCCTAAAAATTAATCATAAACTGACCACTTAAAAGAAACTAGATTAAGGCCATTTCTTCTCCCTTTCAAAAATATTCAAATAGAATTAGGCACTCAAAACCAGAAGGCGTGGGGATGAAAATAGTTTATAACAAATGAAAATATTTATCGTGCCTTTTCCCCATGTATTTTTCTAAATATTTTAAATCGTTCATTTAGAAGTGGAACCGGGTATGTGAGGAAAACATGAAAACAACCAGCCAGACTAACCTCAGGGGGTGCTAACAGTCTCTCAATGTGCAAAGGACAGTAGAATCAATAATAAAGTGAAAGAATGCTTAAAAATTAATTGAAATTTTAACTAAATTTAATTGGGAATATTCTCTGTTCTCACTCTAGCTTTACTCCCAAGAAATTCAAGCTTAATACCAAACAAAAACTTAAGATATTGTCTTATTACATCCACTGCAAAACCAGCTAAATAAAAGAAAAAAACAGTCTTTTTAAGTCTTAAAGTGGCTTAATTATTTTCACAAAACTGTGTCATTTTTGAACAGACAAATAAAAAGCTTTTACACCTGAGAAAATTAACTTTCTAACCTACCTCGACTGCATATCTTGATGTGGTTTGGACTGGCTGATTTCAGCTGGAGGTGAAGGGACTTGCTGTTGTAGCTCCACCAAAGACTGGTAGTACTGTTGCTGATGATGTTGCTGCTGTTTGTACCGAGACAAACTGAAAAACAGCCCTAAAATGGCTTTTAAATTTCCATTCCTTATTTCTATTTAAAAAAAAGAGAAAAAGAAGTGAAAACACTGTGGTTTTAGACCTCAGTTTTGTAACAGTTTTATACTAAAACATCTCTGTACATACCTACAGCTATACATGTTTATGTCTTATATCTCTTAATTTATTTCTAACATCAGGGACATGTTAGGTATCACTGACACTTTACTGTTTGTTATAATCTTTGCAAATAAGATTTGCAATAAATACGTATCTCCATAATGTCCTCATGATGAGTCATATGTGCATGGTCATAAAGAAAAGTACAACAATCTTAAATATTATACGTAATCTGAAATAAATACTCCTGCCTCAATACAGTACAAATATTCTCAGTAAGCAGAGGGGCATTCAGAAAACTTTGAATTCCTTCTGGGCTTACATACCCATCCCTTCTACTTCATGGCTTTAAATTACTCTTTTTGCTTTGAGGGGAAATTCTGTGCACACACTCGGACTAAACAGTGACTTCTAGGAAAATCAGAAAGAGGAGGTGGTAACAGTCTTGTAAATGAGCTCATAGCCATTCACAAGAATTTGCAAAGAACATGAGAGATGGAGATCAATAGAAAATACCTATTAGAAAAGGTGACAATAAGGTTCATGATTACATCTTTGCACTTGAATTTCTAGCTTTCTATTTTACACTGCTATTACTGATCAATGAAGACTTCAGAACCACAGCTTTCACATGAGGCTAAAATAGCTACCCGTATGAAATTCTGGTGAGCCACAGTAGCATCCTCATGTCTCCCATTCCTCTCTTAGTCTTTCCCCAGCCTAAGATGAAGGTTTTAAAAGGGTAATGCTATTTTTTTGCTCATAAACTATCTCAGTGTCAAAAAAAGAAGCTTCAGCAGGCTTTAAGGAAATTATCTGCAGCATTTGTCTGTTCATAACCTCATTAATAATTTTCTTTGGCATTGAACTTCTTGTGAAAGGTTTTCATTAGGCCTATAGCCTTGTAACCTAACATGCAACATTGCAATCTTTCTGCCTTCCCTGCAAATCTAAATACTGAGCTGTATCTGCTACACAGCCTTTCTCAGATAATTTTTAAAGCAGAATTTATAAACAATGACTGTCATATTCATGTCCTTTAAATATTAGTAATTTTCTTTTAATAAGATTAGGTGAAATGTTAGTAGATACACTAACAGGCCAGTAAACACTGGAGCCCTTATGCTCTCAACCTGTTCTTCAAAAGCAAACACAATCCTGGACACTGGAATATATTTGCAAATTGGAAATTTGTTCTCAGTTTCCATACTTTCTCATCTTCCCTATGAAGATGCTGCAGGATCTTTAATTCCCATGAGACTGCCAGAAATACGCAGAACCTTCTCAGCATTAGAAAGCTTTTTAGGCAACAATGACTTTTGCAGTCACATTGGTTTCAATGAAAATCATTATCAAGGAACACAGAAAATTTATATTTAAAATTACCTTCCCCCCGCCCCCCCCCCCCGACAAAGCCACATAACTACCAATCTTTAAGCTGCTCTGATTTTAAAAGATTTTCTGTATGTGATACTGGTTTATTTATTCTTATGATTTTGCATCACTTAATGCTCAGAAAAAGAAACCTTTGTTAAATCCCACTTATCTCTCTTTATCTTAAAATTTTGTTCTTTTTATGTTAATCTATATTGTTTACTACTTCTAAAAAAGGATGTTATCAGTTTTGACCTTCTTTTTCTTTCCTTACTTTTAAATGAGTTAAAGTTGGAAGATTTTCCTTAAACAGGAAAAATCCAGAAACTTCTAATATGTACTAAACATTTGCAGAGAAGAGGAGAGGAGTGTTTTTCTTTGTAATAAATGGGTTGTTATTTATCAGTTGGGTTCTCTAGTAGAGATTCTGCAGTGAAGATTTGAAAATTACTTTTGTTCTAGAGCTCCTTGCTCAAGTGTCAAAATGAGGTGGGAAACTGGCTGTGAAATCTTCAACCTTGTTAAGCTCGTGGTTTACTGTTCCAAAAACATTCTGATCATTAATAAATGACCCAGTAGCAACAAGACATATTTACCAAAGCCTATTACAAGAAACAGACTTGTTGATTTCTAAACTTAATTGATTTTAAACATAAATGTGCTAACAAAACTCTATGAAGGTAACTTGACAATTTCATGATAAAAAAAAAAAAAAAAAGTCTTGTTTTTCTCAATTTCTTCTCCTGAAGAGAAATTGTAATATTCAGGCTTTTACATGCTAAAAATGGTATATTTAAGGGAATCACACTTCTGTGACATTTTAAAGTATGGAATATTACAAAGATATAGTGGATTTACTCCAGATTCATGAAGAACTGCAAAACAGCAAAACTAGTTTTAATTTTACTTCAGAACTCAAGGTCTGACTTATTAAAATTCTATTTTAAAGATTAATGAATGTTTTCAAAAATAGTCCTTGCATTTAACACTATGTAGTATTATTACTTTTAGTAGTATTTGAGCTTAATGCTGCACAGTTGAAGCTTATATCCTACCAAAAATTATTTTCCAAAGCAAAATAAAGATATGAATAAAGGAGTGTAGTACAGAATGCACTCAGATTTTGATGTAATGAAGTACAGAAAAAAGTCCCACATGCGGTGTCATGGCATTAAACAACAAAGATTATTCTCATTAAATAAATCCATGCTATTCACACATTTGATTGTTGTTTCATATGCAAGTAAAAAAAGATTGCACTAAAAAATTCAAGTTCTAAACAGCTATGAGATGAACGGTAACACGTAATGTTCAGTGTTCTCATGCATCAACACATCTACAATATATAAAGAGGTTCTTTTAAATATGCTGAGGAGCTTTCCATATGTAGACAATCAAAGTGAGTAGACAGTACACATTATGGCTGCATTACACTCCTGCTAAGGTTCTAGAAAGGGGGAAATGGTGAAAGACAATAATTCTGAGTTAATTTTAAAATTTAAAATTTTTAAAATAAAAGAGTGGCTAAGATTCAAATTTTTTCCTCTGGCCATCATTTAAAATTCTTCTGAAATCACCATCTCTGAAAAAGATGTATATTTTCTTCTAGATTTTAATTGTGCTACAAAGCAAATAAAAATACAGGGTTGTGTCTTGTTAATACCTATTGCTTTCAGCTTCCATGGAAGTCAGAGGGATTTTGGAGGTGCACAGCACCTTGCAGAACTGCTTAATTTGTTGTAGGAGAAACACTTGTGTACATTTTATTAATTTATAAGATAAAGTATCCACCTGACTTAATTTTACATCAATAAGGCAAATATTACATACTAATTAAGACAATTAATATTTTAGTGGGTTTGATTTAATATATTAACTTAGTTGTAGCCACATGAGGCAATCACTTGAGGTGACTAATACAGCAAAAAGGGCTGTAGTATAAGCAGCAAGACTGTTCACTCTTTCGCTTCATATATGACATCAAAAGAATATGATAATTTTAAGACTTATCCTGATAGCAGTACTACTAATAATAAATTTGCTTAAACAAATAGTCTTCCCTAAGTTTACTTAACGGAGCAAGGTTTTTATATTCATTTTTGTTGTTTGGAATCCCTTATATAAACAAGTTTAAAAGTAAGCTTGGGAAACTCTGTACCTACCTAATGTTGTGGAGATAACATGAAAAGATTAATACTATTGACAAAAATATTATTTTAAAACATTGTCTCAAGTTTCATAAACGTACTGAATTTCTTGGTTCAATTTCAAGGGAAAATTAAAAGGAAAATTCTCTCACTCATCACTAATCTATATTTGCATGCAGTTCAAGACAGCTGGAGTTTGGTATTTAGGTATAAATAATTTGTATTAAGAAAATTAGTTTTCAGAAAAAATTCTATTATTTGTTCTGATGATTTGTTTCTCTTACCTTCTGCAGAAAGACCTTGGACATTTACGCCTCTGGCTGCCAGAAAGCTAAGGCAGACATCAACATTCTCAATCTGCAATATGAACAGAAATAACAAGCAGCATAAGACTATTTGACAAAATGTAGAAATGCAGGGCAAAAAAAAAAAAAAAAAAAAGAAACAGCCCAGGAATGAATACTTTACATTCATCGCATACTACAGCTCTTTACCAAAGTTTAACAAGAATGATTACTTACTGCTAATTGGGGAATTGATATAAAGCTTTCATTGTCTGCTTTGGTGCTTAAAAACAATTCATAAATGCCCAATCCAGAATGGCATGCTGGCAAACCAGCAACCCACCTACTTAACATAAAACTGGATTTTATATGCTACAAACAAGCAGCAATGAAAGCATCCATAGAGGAATAGACACTGATCTGGATATGTGGGTGACTGAGTTAACTAAAAAATTTAAGAAAAACCTCCAACAAATGTGTTAGCAAAGGTATTTCCCTGTGATGATGTACAAATCTGTGAAAATTATGTCACAGCAGTGGGTTATTCTCTATTTTTTTCCTTCAAATCTTACCCTATAAATTTCAATTTATTTAATGTTTATGCTTTTCTAAAGAGTGTTTGCTTAGGGAAGGACACAGTGCTGACTTCTTGGTGGTTTAGAAGAAATCTACAGTTGCTACAGAGAACTTTAGATAAAAGAACATGTAGCCTAAATGTAGATCAGTAAAAGGATAAAACTTCTTTTAAAATGAGTAATCGCAGAACTAATTTCACCCCTTTCATTTGTCTATTTCTAATAGATTAGGGAGCCAGAATGTTCCAAAAGGTTCTCTTGAGTCACCATCCCCAGATGGTTCTCCTACCCCTCCCAGGATCTATGAAGCAAGTACTCAGATATAAATGTATAATATTTTCACTAACAACTTTGTCTATAAATATGCTGCTATGAAAACAGAAAAATTATGTATAGATAGGTGTCCTGTGTCAAATGTCTCCAACAGACTTGATTTTAAAATATATTTTTTAGGTTGATGGATTTTTTCAAGGCAATTAGGACCACAAAAATAAAACAAAGTATTTAACGATATATTTTAAATACCTATTTTCATTGGAGAACATTAAAAAAAGAAAGGAATATTCAACGCTAAAAACATAAGCCTGCAGTAGATCAAGTCCATACAGTTAATTTTATTTGAATGTTTACACATTTTACAATACCTTATATCAATAGTTTTCAACCATCAAAACATGAGGTGTAAATTCATTCCTTGAATAAAAGCTACTCAATCCTTGGCAGTATCTTTTCTCACCTAGGAGGAGGGCCTTTTGTTATTGCCATCTTTCTGTGACTGCAGTTCTGCCATTATTCTCATAAAATGGCATTAGCTGAAATGAATATAGATATTATTTTTACTACTGACCCTAGAAGCATATATTATGAGCTCGCACAGACTCTCTTGATCCACCAGTAGTATTTATAAACTTATAAATACCTGCAAATTTTTTAGATATGTGCTTTTTAAGGAAAATAAACTCCAAAGCATTAGTAAACACATCTTTAAAAAATTCTTTTCAAGCACTTGTTTTCAAGGACATGCTACCATTTATAAGGAATGATAAATGATCTCTCTCCTAAATCAATTACAAAAACTCCAAAACCATAAACAACTCTGCAGCTAACACTAACTAAAATTATTCCAAAATTGGGGTTTTCCATAAAGCTTTCATAAATCAGTTCGGCCTGTATCACCAACAGGCATAGCTGTGAATAAGTAATAACCATCCTAAAATCAATGGGGTTACTCCAACTCTGGCCCAGCACCGTAATTGCAGAAACTCAGGCTGTAACTGTCATTTTCTTAAATGTTTATGTAGTTTTACACCATGATGAAAAACACAAATAAACCAGGACGTTTCATAAGGTGTAGAGATGTGACACAGGTAAGTCACTTCTTAGAATCATAGAATCATTTGGTTGGAAAAGACCTTTAAGATCATTGAGTCCAGCCGTACCTGTCCACCACTAAACCCTGTCCCAGAGCACCTTGTCTACCCGTCTTTTAAATACCTCCAGGGATGGGGACTTGACCACGTCCCTGGGTAGCCCATTCCAGTGCCCGATAACCCTTTCAGTGGAGAAATTTTTCTTTATATATAATCAAAACTCCCCCTGGCGCAATTTGAGGCCATTTCCTCTTGTCCTATCACTTGTTACCTGGGAGAAGAGACCAACCCCCACCTGGATACAGCCTCCTGTCAGGCAGTTGTAGAGGGCGATAATGTCTCCCCTCAGCCTCCTCTTCTCCAGGCTAAACAACCCCGGTTCCCTCAGCTGCTCCTCATAAGACTTGTGCTCCAAGCCCCTCACCAGCTTTGCTGCCCTTCTCTGGACACGCTCCAGTATCTCCTGTCCTTCTTGTAGTGAGGGGCCCAAAACTGAACACAGTATTTGAGGTGCTTCCTCACCTCCTCTTCCTCCCAGGCGTGAGGGCCTGCTGCTGCCGCCTCTGCTGGGCTTCAGTAATTCTCTGAGCACACCGGGAGCTAGTTCCACACAGAAAACTTGCCCAGCAAAAAAGGCAAAAGTATTTTAGTCACTCTGGTTTCCCGTGCAGTCAGATGAACACAGGAGTCAGCAGAGAGTAGGGCGCGTCCTAGCCTGAGTAAGGCATGGTTTGGGAGAGGAAAGGGGAGGTGAGAAGGAGGGACAGGCAGCTGGTGCCACTCCTGATGGCAATGGCAAGGCACCGGGCTGGCTCAGCCCTGACCTCCAACTACACCCCTGCATCAGTCATGAAAATAATGCACACCATGAGAATATTTCTATTCAACCTTTAAACAATGTCAACTACATAAGAAAACAATTTGAATGGAAATTTTCCTGTCCTGAAGAAATTAAAAGAAATGAAGATTTGTTTGGATATTAGCTGTATAATTGCATGTCTCTTTAAATTTCCGAATCAACCATAATGCAGAATCAGCTACTTCAAAGATGGGAAATTTTGCTCTACAGCTGCATGTGCCCTCTGCAGTAGTTCAGGAGACCATAGCTATAAACAAAACCTAATTTATTAGGGAACATTTAAAACCTAATGTGCTGTGAAAACATCTCAATATCTATCTGCAATGCTGAATATTTAGCAAATAGTAAGCCTAATACATAAACCTTAACAGACATTTAAGGTGAAAAATATCCTATTGAAATGGCACCTGGTTATGTGCCTACTTCTACAGCGTGTGTCTTTGAAGTCACATCTCTTAAACTCTCAGACAAAACTAGTCATTACCATTAACACCAATGACTCAATATATTGCAGAACTACAAAGCAAATTCTGTTTTGCTTCCCAGTTCACCAAGAGAAATGGAATAGAAGCTCTAGGTCCAAAGTCATCCCTCTTGGTGGTGGGGTATGAAGCAATAGCAGTGGCCAACTTTCAGACAATAGACTGTGGTTGCACTGTTAGCCTTATAATAAAGTCTTGTTTTGACTTGCGAATTGAGCAAGTTTGGTGTGGCAACTCACAGCCACATAACTCACTGAAAATGTCAGAAAATAACTCTTACAGTCAGTTTTCTGATAGTAACTGCAGTTACTATACTACTCCGAAGAACTGCGGAGATTCAATGAGACATGCACAACTACATTCTTGGGTTATTTTCACTTTCTTTCCTCTCCAGACTAGAAAACATTAGCCTTAAAGTTGTTCCATTTTGAAGCTTTCAGTGTGTCTCTAAACATTGCTTTAATTATCTTCTTCTTGCCTTGGCAAACCACAGTTATTCTTTGAACTCAAACCCTAGCAGCCCCAAACACTTTTTATTCAAACTTACTAACAGATGAGAGCAATTTTGCAATTACAAAAGTTCTAAGAGATTTCAAGCAGCTTCCTCCACTCCTCAATACTGTTTCAATCAAGAGTGGTATGAATCCCTGAAGTCCATGTTTATTTAAGTAGTTAGTGGTGGGGTTATTATACACTGGGGTAAACTCTTCCTAGAGCTGACATTGCATATGTAGAACTCTACCTGCTTATGTATCAAGGGCTGAAGATTTTGCAGTGTAGCAACATAAACAGTAGATAAATTTTGTATCTTACATATGCCTGTGATTTAAATTTTTTAAACCCAGAGCTGATGTTCAGCATTATCACAAATAGTATTATCAGCACTACAAAGTGTTGTAAAAAAACCAAATTTTTAGTATTTTCAGTACTCTGTTGCTCAACAGCTCTTCATCACTGTCAATCTCCCCGATTTTTTGTTCCACGGCACTTATTTTATATTAGAGGTTCAAAAGAGTGGAAGAAGTGCAGTATGTTGAATTGCTCTGTCATAATAAAAATCTTAAAAATGTATAAATGGGATAAAGAATTATAATAAACCCTCATTGCCATGTAGATTTGTCCACTTATCTATTCAATTAGCCATGTTGAAAGTCAACTATACAATACTACATGAGATTATTTTTCAGAGATAACAAAAAACTCTCTCTGATAATATAATTACTTATCAAAACTCAAGAATATTCTGAAATGTAGCTCCAGCATCATTGGTGCAAATAAACTCAGCTAAGAGGATGATAATTTAGGAATTAAGATTTGTGGGTGTCATCAGGTAGGTAACACCATTTGGTGCTTTTTAAATTAAGCCTACTGAGTTATGCTTACAGTATATTAATCTTCTCTCATAAATCAAATCCTTTTAATACTGTTCTTACACACAGCATTATGAAAAAGGCACCTGCAATACTTACACCATAAATATTAGTGAACCCAAGATATTTCTACACTCACTTTTTAAGGCGTTATAGTCCAAACGATGATGTACAAATAAGCAAGAATATCACAACTCTGATACTATTAATACATTACATGGCATACAAAGAAGATACATTGAAAATCTGCTGTAACATTACATTGCGTAGTTGTGGGTAATCTGCTTTTGACTGGAAGCTATTTGAAATTTTACTGACAGAAATAAATTACTAAACGAGACTGTGGGACTTGCATGTAGATAAACAGTAGTACTTAATACCCAGCAGTTAGCAGACTTACAGGAAGAGATCATTTGTGGGTTTGTACTCACCAGTGACTCAACATATAGAATACGTCTATTTATTATAATTAGTTTTGTTATTACCAAGATTAGCTTTCATCTCTTTTGTCTGGCAGACACCACTTTCTTCACTTCCAAACGTAAATTTAATTGTGGGATGCTCAGAAGACGAGTAATGATGACTAATACAGCATTATGTTTTTCTATATTTGTAAGAAGCTCTGAAAAATATGTTGGTTTGACTAACTCCCTCTTGTTAAGTTTATGACAATACAGTTTACAAGAACATATAGACACATATACAAGTTAGTTGTTATTTGTCTACTTCGAGCTGGATTTCTCCTGCTGAAGAATGGGACACATTTATAAATATGACACCTTATTCTTACAGAATGTTTCTTCCCTTGCATAATAGAGAACAATATGACAAGGTGTCATGAACACTCTCACAGACACCTGTTTAAAGCTCTCACACACACATGCACACTAACTAAAAGGTCTATTTTTTGGCCAAATTCAGAGTCTTGCACAACCTGCTACACCTAAACCTGTCCTCCGAGATTGAGAAGGACAAGTTTATTTCACTTTCTGTTCATAATTGACTCATCCATTGCACACATTGTGACTTGTTGACAACTCACTTGTGGTGTGGGAAACACCCAGATTTTTGGTTTGCCTTGTAACTTTGTTCCTTATGGGTTTTCTTCCCAGCTGGTTTCACTAGTTTGTACTCCTGTTTTGCCTCTTCTTAAAGCATAGGGATAGAAAGCTACAAGACAGACATATAAAGAGAATATGCTTGCAGTTCCATACTGACATGCGCTTTCATCCTCACTTTTATCACTAAAATTATTTAACAAAGCCAGACCTCATAAACCAGGCAGGTGGACATTCGGCTTTTTTCGCTATGTACAAAATTGGCACAGGTCCAATACTTCCTTCACCAAAAAATAAAAATCAAACAGCTCAAGAATTTTCTCCATTTCCAACAAGTGATAACTTGTTGGCAAGCTTGCGTTGTAGACATCTATATGTACTATGACTTTGTCAGGCTGCGTATTGGGCCCAAATGATCATTTCTGATAGCCAGTTTACATGGAGAAGGTTCAACTTAAGTCAGAAGCATCTTATCAGATTAGAACTGGCATACCAAAATGGATTACCCAGTCCAATGTCTTTCTCCCCCTGCCTATCCATTCTCCAAATGCCACACATTGAACACTGTTTGGGAGTCTAGGTGATTCTTAAATGATCACTGAAACAGTATTCAATAATGAGAATCCCCTGTTGTTCTTCACTTGAAAACAGATGTTTGGCACATCTGAAGTTCTGCTCACGTCTTTAGAAAAATTTGCAGAGGGTAATACAATTAAAATATAAAAAATCCCTAATGCCTTTATAATTGTACATATTCTGTGAGACAGAATGTATCTAAGCAATTATGATTTATTTTTTATAACATATTTCAATTATTTGTAAAAGTACCGATCAGTAACCTCAATCATTATAAGCACCTTCTATGCCATGTGCTCCGTTCACTTTAGCATTGTTGTTGATTTACCTGTTTTCTGTGAAAAGTTGTCACAAAATTTTACTTACAGAATTGTTGTAGCATTTTCACTACACTGTATTGCTATATGTTATCCCCAGTAGCTGATTCCTACACATTCCAAAAGGGAGGATCCTGCTGCAGAAAACACTTTTTCTCAACTTTATCTCTACTATAGCTAGAACAAAAGAGCTGGGTTAAAGACTTTCAAAGGGAACAATGCGAAATAAATTCCTATGGGATCATTTTACAAGTATTCTAGTTGAACTGTAATAAGCAGACTGGTTTCTTTTTATATTGCACAGGTTAAACTAGTTTAACAGATCTGAAAGCAAGCCATCTGCTTTCTTGTCTCTTGCATATTTAAAGCTGGGTATGCTTATTAACATATCTATATGTTTATTAAATTAATACTAACAGATTTTTAGTATCGAGCAAGAATGTCTGAAGGTCTTATATTTCCATCAAGATTGCCTGTGAAGAAGCTGTATGTAGTATTTTTATGTAATAAAAAATATTTTTTACCACTACTTCTACTCAATAAGGACACACTGAAGAGCAGAGAATTCATCCAAATTTTTCCAAATCCCGAAGTAAATGCAATGGAAAGAAATGTGGGCCAGAGTAATGCAAAATTTATAGTGACCCAGCTGAGGAACATCTTTAGTTTCAAATCTGCAGTCTCTGTGCAAGATGCTGGTATGGTAGGCTGCATGTTGCACTGTTCCCTTGACCGAAGACTGCTGAGACTGGGTAAAATTTGCCAGGAATTCTCAGTTCACCTCATAGAAATGGGGGAAATCTGAAGAAAAGGAAAATCGGGAGATAAACAAGCTCTCCAGTAAAACTTTCAAAGGTACAAAGAAGAACAGAGACTTAAAAATCACATTATTTATGTTCTGATAATTTATTTCCCACAAGCTCCTAACATGACAGCTTATTGCAATAATTTTTGTAACTATACTAGAAGGCAATGTCAAGTTTCCGTGGGTGGTGTAAATTTGAAAACCCACCCAGAAAAAACAGGTGTTAGCAGTCCTGCTGGGAGATATTACATGTGTTCTGCTGGCTTGCTGTTGCACGTGGCTTGTTACCTCACCCAGATGCAAGGCACATTCCATATTTCAATGGAAATTGTAATGCATTTCAGGGTGTTAAGCAGAATACACTGACACGCTCACACATTCGGCTTAACTTTTTTCTAACAAACTCCTGATTACTTGGAATAAAATAATTTAAGGAGCAATTAATGAAAATAACTATCAGTGAACTATGTAACATCAGTCCAAAAAACTGTTCCAAACTGAGCATTGACTTTGCAGTAAGAGACCATATATGCAAATTAAAAACTGATTTACTGGAGGCATTTGGGGAGAATTTTACCTTAGAGGATAATAACTACTGGTATGTAGAAGGCCTCCCAGGCAAAAATTTTTAGGAAATGATGCTGGAGTTATTTAATTATTAGCTATTTTTTGAGGAAAGGATGATGGTGTTATTTAAAACTGAAATACCTTCCACTTCCTTTTCCAACAGATATTAAGGAACACATACATCAAATTCTTCCAACACGCACTCCAAACACGAAATATGACCAGTAAACCCAGAAATGTGAAAACAAATTAACTTCTCAAATACCTGGAGAATTCAACAGACATATGTACTGACCTGCTGATAAAAGAATGAATGAGGTCACTGTTGAGGTCAGAATATGAGCTGGATTGTGTATTGTTTTAAGAAAATGCTACAGTGGACCCCTTTTGACACGTATTGTTGTTCTTGTCAGGAATATGAAAGCGACAACTGGTGTTGCAGGTTTTTCACCTAGCCCCAACTCGGTGCTTGGAAAGCTTGGGGTGAGTGGGAGATAATCTCTGTAATGTCAAATACAATTTGGGGGGTCTTTGTACACATCAGCAAGTTAATGAAATGAACAATTCTTTTATTCTAAATAAAAGCATTAATCCTAATCATAATTTTTAGATGGCCAAACTGATTATTATGAACATCTGCTGGTCATTTTCATATAAAACCCAAAAAAGCTCTATCCACAAACACTCCCAATAACACATAAGAGAAGAATGCATAATTTTACTCTGTTCATCTATATAATGGTGTGATCTTGCTTCTCTTGTCTTCTTTTCTTACGTGCTATTCCTTCTGTGTCTTGTCTGCATTTGCTCTATCCATTTCTATACAGTAGCCTCTACAGCAGACATTGTAAAGCACAAAATACAACAATGGTACATTCTGAAGTGCTTTTGTGCTGCTATAATAGAGATTGTCAGAAGGAAGTGTTGGATTTTTGATTGGAATATAGTGCTGGATTTGGTCCTGAATAGACTCCTCAATTTGGAGTCCTATATCTTGCATTAATTTCTTAGAAAGCTAAAATACAACCCCACAGCAGCATGGATCAAAGGAAAAGACCAGGCAAAATTTCTCTTCCAGAGTCTCAAAGTAACTCCCTACTTTAGTGCTCTCATCTCTGCAGGCCTGTGGCCACCACCACTGTGAAAGAGCCCTACACATGCACTAAGAACACAAAATTGAAGATAAATACTACCCTGGGAGGACTTTTTTAAGGCAATGATAAAAGGAACTCTGTTTAAACACAGTGTTCTTTAAAGCAATGCATCACTTTAGTGAGCCTGTCTACAATCTTGTTTTTAGTTATGCAATGCTTCTGAGTCAGCAAGGTACCAGCGTCTAAATGTTTATGGAATTTGGCAACTTCCGAAAATTGGAGGGCAATGTGAAAATGCACGCTTCTTTAAGACAGAGGAGTTTCTCTCCATTAGGTCAAAAGAGAGCCTACAACAGAGTGTTCATTTACTAGGTTTAATTAAACCTTTGAAAGCATTCCAGTTCTTTCCTTCACCACTGTTTAGTACATAGCAACTTCATTTAGCTCATCAGAAAAAGCAGCTTTTAGAAGTAAGGGCAATTACAACCAGTGACAGGATGAATCCTTTAAAAGATAAGTAAACAGGTAAACTATGGGGCATTTCACTGCATGTCTTGAACTCTGCAAATGGAATCCATCCAGAAGCACTTTATGCTTTCCGAACCCTCCTTCTTGACTACACCAGAAGTCATAATGCATACAGCTTGTGCAGGAGTGACACTGACAATTTGCTCCTATCCTTCTGGCCTTTTGATTTTATAAACACTCTCATAGGTTTTTCATTAGATATATTTTACATATTATCCTGAAAAATATTTATAGAACATTGACCTCATCAGAAGAAAAGTGATAAAAAATACTTGTTAATAGTAACTTCTAAAAGAACGGCCCAGAGATTTCTGTAGGTCTAAAGTTATGTGGCTGGTCCTTTGGAACTTTGGAAGTCCTGCAGGAGAGACCATAACTAAGTTGCTGGTTTTCCTTTACGTTTAGTCTTCATTTTACTGATTCAAATTGACCTAAGCCCTAAAGAAAAAGACTCAAAAGAAACAAAATCGATGATGAATTGATGCCACAGTTATTAAAACTATTCAAATTAAACCAGACATCTTTAAAAAGCCGGAGGGATAATGTGAAAGACTCCAATTCAGCCTTTCACTTTTGCTAGTGTACCCAAGCATTGTAGTTTATACCATGTTTAGCATAATATACAAAAAAAAAAAAGTTAGGTCATGCTGTATATGTTTTCATACCGTGCTTATGAACAGCCTTCACAGTTACCTATCTCTTTGCTCTATGCTCATAACCATGGGAAGCATTTTCCACATTTTCACAAGATCTTGTGTCTAGATTCTCAGTCAAGGAAAATAAAAGCACCTGGAACCACAGAAGGCAATGGGATATGTGCTCTTAAGTTCAACAGGGCCAGGATTTTTTCTTGAATTCTTAGCCAAATGTTATAATAGAAACATCAGAAGTGCTCAAGCCTATAAAATGAGGCCTGAACAAGCACTTATTGCTTGTTGTCGCTTCACTTCCAGTTGTAGACAATGAAGTGTGAAGTGTAAGAGGAAGGAGTTTTAAATAGTTATCCAAGTGTTTTCAAGTTCCAAAATACAGCCAGTATTACTCGAAAAATAAGCATTGACTGGGCTTTGGAGGGGGCACATATCTTCCATTACATTGATTTATACAATGTAACAATATAAATCTTTCAAAACTGTTTATGCTAAGAAATCCAAATAGAAGTCTTATCTATACAAGAACTGTGAAGACACCCTTGCACGTATGTTTACTGTGGACTGTTGCTGCTGATCTGTCTGCGAACTAAGTGAGAGCTTTTACAGAAAAAAAAAGTGCCCTATTTTAAAGTTATTATTGGGAGGAATTACTGAATAAATCTGTGAGTGACAGGCAAAACAGCCCACTAGACTGGGATGCTGGTTAGCTGGTTATGCTATGTGCATCTAGAATACACAAAACTGTAGCTATCTAACTTCATGAACTACTACTCATTTCACATGCAAATAGGTCTCAGCTCTCAAGTGTGGAAACCTTGGGACAAAGAAAATTCTTGTGGTATTTCTTCCCTAGAGGGAAATATCATCGGTATGCTCCCATTGTAATTGCAAAGAAACTCTGAAGAATCAAGAGGTATGAATAATTCAAACAAGGTTCCAATTAGCTGACAATACAAGCCTAAACGAAGCATATTCTAATTATTACAGAATTAAAGGCTGCCAAAAGCTACAAGCTAAAATACAAACATATTTCTATTTCAGAAAGACTGTTGAGATTCAACTTCTTGGACTTTAGAGGTTTGATGCTGATCAGGATGCCACCTGAAAGAATTGCTATGAACTGCGTATGTAAACAAATGGTTTAAGTTGATATAAACTCTTCAAAAAGCAAAAATTATTTGTGATCAGTTTGTGAGATTGAATACAACCAAGTCCTAACAAAAAAAATGTATCTTGGACTAACTCTGAAACTAAACCCTGCCCAGACTAATTCATATCCAGACACTGGGCCAACATAAAATAAGTTCAACTTAAAATAAGTATAGCTCTGATTTATGTCATATGATCATCTGTTGATCATATGGTCAGCAGACTCCTCAGACTAGGATTGTTTTAAATAATTCCTGCACATCAGAAAGTTGCCAAATAGATTACTGTATTTATACTACTTACTTCTGCTGAAACAAAAATGGTTGTACTGTATTCTAACGATTTGTGTATGACATTTCAGGTCACAGTAGATTTAAACAGACAAGTTACATAAAAAAAAAACATAAGAAGATTGTGTTAATATTTTAATTAACCTGATCAAGAGCCTTTATACGAGAAAGGATTAGTTAATGCTGTTGAAATAAGCAGCCTTTGCGATAACATGCCTGTTCTACTGCTAGCTTAAGCCAATTTACCTTTGTGTACCTTAATACTATTGCCTATAATAGGGTCACCAGCTGTAGTAGAGTTTATATTTAGAGTTAACATCAGTATTTAAATCCAATTCAGTGTCACCAAAATCTTCACTAACACAATTTCAGCTGCCCAGTGATACCCCACAACATTCCAGATTGGTCAGATCTGTGGGTTCCTGACAGCAGGACCAAGGCAGCAGAGCAGTAATCACAGTCAATGAAAAAACATGACTGCTCTGCAACTGGTTCCATGACTGTGTACATGATGATAGTAGACAGAAGATTTTTTCCGGAGAAATCCAGCATGCTCCCTTTTGACTTTTCATGGAATAAGTGGTGACCACAACAGTAGTGCATAAATAAATACTGAAGGAGCAGGCAAAGTACCTTCTAATCCCCCAAACACAGTAACTGTAGACATTGGGGAAAGAGAAGGAGAACGGACCAAAAAAAATTGGCAGGGTCCCTTGTCCTTCCTAAGTCACCTCTCGCATTGCCATTCCCAGAGAGGGAATACTGACCTGGAGGACCACTGCTCTGATGCAGCAGTGCATGCTCATTCACGTGTGCCAGCAATAGGGCGTTGGGGAGAGGCTGTAGGTGGAAGGGATGTTCAACAGGGTTCAAAGAGGAGTTTATTCTTTGGGTATAATTACTGCCAAATAAAAGAACAAGGTTAGATGGGATAGTGTGCATAAAAGTCAAGGAACTCCAGAATGGTGAGTCTGTAAAAGACACTGTAAAATCCAGCAGATTTGGCATTCTCTCCAGGAAACAGGCTAGCATTAGCTGCAGCAGATGTAGGCAGCTCCTGTTCCAGCAAAGATCAAGGGCAGAGTGAGAAAATACATCTGGATTGATCATAGTAATTTCAGTATGCACCTACTTTCTGTTCTTTCCCTTCATTTTCTAACATTGTAATTGTATTATATTCTGGAAGTAATGAAATATTGCTGAAAAAGCTTTATTTGGCATCAATTTTTTAGTATTTTACTTTCCAGCAGGAGAGCAGGAAGAAGTTGTCAAGTCTTTTTTAATGAGCTTAACAATTACAAATGCAGAAGGACAGAGTGGTTTTTGTTACCACATTAGTTTGTAATTAACACTCTACATCGTTGGGACATTCTGTGCTACTTTATTACCCTAGTCTCTTGCAGCCTCTTTGCTATAGGGCCAAGCTTTGAAATACTGGGTATGTATGGCTGCTAAAAGATGATTCAGTGGAAAGCACTGTCGCCTAGGCATAATGCACCACACAATACCTCCAAAAGCTTGCCACTTTGTTGGACGGTGTTTATTTTTGGTCTTAAGAACATGTGAGCTAGTCTTACAAGCAGTGTGTCTTCCTCCCTCCCTTCTGCAGTCAAATTCGCAAAGTGAACCCTGTTCCACCCTAAGATTACATCCCTTTCCCTTTCCTTTTCCATTAATTACAATGGAAGCCACAACTTATTGCTTTCTGGCACCCTCTGCTGCTTTACACATTACACCACAGACAGTATTTTATGGACAGTTGCGCAGTTTCTGTATCTCCATTAAAACACCTTCCCAGTAGTTGGATTTCCCAGCCCAACCAAATGAAAGATGCTAATATTCATACTTACCGTGTGCCCTCATTTATTGTTTGCAGGTCTTGATGCTTAAATCTCAAAATTATGTTCAGTAACTCCTGTCTAAACTTAATCTGGAATCACCTTAAGGAGCAGAGATAGTAGCTGTAGTAACTCTGTAGAAGACTGGCCACCTCAGACTCTCACAGATGTCCAGAAAATACAATGGTGCATCAAAGCTCCCAGAATTTCAAAGCTCCCACAAACCTTCACTCACAAATGAGAGGCAGGGAGAGTGGCTTAAATGACTTTTGAAGTCAATAATATCACTGGGGGTCCATCAGAAGTACATAAAGTACTCCACATGGATGCGTGTCCATGTATATGTGCACCACACACAAAAACACATGCCCACATTGTTTCTTGAGAGGCCTGCATGTTACCGAAACTGCAGAATTCGCCAATGTCAAGGTAGGCTGTGACAGATTATTTTAAGAGGAAGGATGAATGAGAGACCTTGGGACTCTGCTTCAGTGTTAAGAAATGCTCTTTTGTGAAAAGTCCACCTCTGAGAAAATTCAAGACTTCGCAGATGTGGAATAACCTTCCTAACTAACATACAGCACGCAAAATTATAAGATAATCTAAGCAGAAGTACTGTAAAGGGAGTGGTTAGAAAAATCTTTAAATAGAAGAAAGTCCTCTACTATAACCATAACAGAACTGGCATTTTGCCACATTTCCAAAATAATCAGACATTTGATAAAAATCTAGAAAGCTGACAAAATCTCAAAATTACCAAAAAGCCTTGTTTGGATATACTGTAAAATAAAACCACTTCAGAGACATTATTTATTTTCTTGTAAAGTTTAAAAATGCATTTTTGCTGTTCAGCTAAACATCACGCACTTTCTTCTCTATTTTTAATACAGTAAACATTCTAGACATTCCTAGTATTTATAACATACACTCCGTATAGAAGATGATAAAAATACACCATCATGAAGCATACATATTTACTGTAATCCTGCTGCGGCTATCCTGGGAAAAATGTATTAATGACTATAACCAACAGGTGCTTTCTAAAATGCATGTCATAGTCAATTTGTGTATATGTATTTTAACTGCATATTTGTGTTAAAACTTTTCAGTGCATTTCTATTAATGGAGGTTTCAAGGCCATTTATTCATCCATCACCTCTTTGTCTAAGCATCTGTATCACAAATATATATTTGATCAATTCCAAAACTTCAGGGAATGTTCACATGTCATTTTAACTTTTTTTTGGGGGGGAGAGGGGGGGCGGGAAGAACCACCAGAAAATTGAAGAGGGTAGAAAGTTTAATACAGATGGGGGGAAATAGGGAGACTGTCAATTGCCTAACTTCAAACAATAAATACTTCAGAGTGTGTGTTACCCACTAGTCTTCATGTATAAAGTACTCCAGTATTTCATCTCTGCATATACAAATACAGTTGAACCAAATGAGTTTCTGATTGAATGACATTCCTGACAAACACAGTTGAGGGATGTGGAGAAGAGATGGGTGAGATGGGCATGTCTCAGAAGTATATTCCAGATATAGATTAAAGGGAGGGAGATTTCAAGGAACTGCAAAGGAGAAAAAGGAGTTTTGAAGGGACATAGTTGATTTAAGGAACAGAAAGATCTTTTTTGTGTTCAGCAGGCTTGGTCTACAGAAGCAAGATGTGCATAACCGTAATCCTATACCTAACCAAGCAAACACATCCCTGCCCTAACTTCTCAATAGATTTTGTGGAGACTGATATAATCACAGTATAAGTACTTCTTATGACATGATTATTTCACTAACATCTAGATGAGTTATTCTCATGTGATTCCACGCATTAATAGGACAAGGAATTTGTAAGCCTAAACAAAAAGGCTAATAACTGCATGCGATTTACATTTAATGAATAATGCACTTCTTCCACCCTAGTAAAGTAATACCGAGGATGTGTTCCTGTGGCATTTTCTTTTATGACTTCAGACAGTCAAATGCGAGTGACTCAGGGGAATAAGCATCTCACTGCCTGATGCAAGTGAGTAACTCTGAGCTGTTCTGTGAAGAGGGATTGTCACAAATCCTGTGGTTCTTTTAATGCCCTCAGATCTTCTCTGGATGTCGAGAGAACTGCTTGTTTCAGTACAGAATAAAGAGGTCTAACAAAAAGCCAAACCAGAATCAATTCATATCATAAAAGTGATGATTTGATTGCCTTCTCCTCCCCTTCCTTTCCATGCATGTAACATCCTTAGGCAGGATGGATGAAGTTTCCCATCCTTTATGAGCTACAAGATCTAACACTTGCAACAGTTCTCCCATCCTTTCCTTAACTTCCTCTTTCCCTCACAATAAAAACACATTTGGTTTCTCACAAAAAGGCAACTGCTACTCTGCTTCTCTGTCCAGCTCTCACCCCATCTATATTTTCTCTTTCATTTATAGAGTTTTTAGAAATTTTAGAGTTTGTTCGCAAAAGCAGTTGTAATTCCTCCTCTGCCAGTTCCATGTTAAACCAATTTGCCTCTCATCTTGCTCAAAATGGCCATGTTAATAACATTAATAATCTCTTTTCAGAAAAACATGGAACCAGAATTCCAACAGCTTCAACCTTGAATGTCAACCATCTTTAACATGAACATCGTTAACCTTATCCTTACAGAAATTCTGTCCTCTTTTCTTCCTTTATTCCCTCCATTTATATTGTCACAATTATCCCCGTTATGTCAAGTTAATTTCATCTGCAAACCAAAAATAAAGTTCAATTTCTGCACTGATGGAGATGTTACTTCCTGTAACTATTCTTCAGTTTGTACTATCAATTTTTATATCTGCATTGTAGATATACCTACATGTATTGCTGTTAGCCAGAGAATTTTTTAATTCTGTGGCATGCAGGATTACACAGAAAAGCCATGGTCCCCCTATAAGGCATACACAGGTTTATAAAAAGGGTTTGTTGATGTCTAAAACAAAGAGGGAGAGTCCAGTCCTGAAGGTCAGCTTCTAAACTTTTGTCCTGCTCCTATAATTTATGAATCAAGAGTCTGAAGGCTTATTTCACTCTCCAAAATGTTCAGTGCCCTGAGCAAATTAAAAGCAAGTATAACCTGATGCTCAGTACGTTGATTCAACAAAGTGGCCAGTTTCCCACGCATGGAAGAGGATCTCATACAGATTTCCGCTGTTATCCCCATTATTTCTAGGTGGCGACATGAATTCACGGCTCGATTCAAGGCTCGATTCAAGGCTCGATTGTAATTTGTCACTACCTTGAGCTCCAGGACATGACATATGAATTGCATGCCACAGGATTTCTCAGACTGCAGGAATAACCTTCAGGGCCCTATAAAACTGGACAGTAGAGCTAAATGAATGCATCTTAGTAGTTATATTCCTATCATCAACCAAGGAAATATAGGACATCTCAATGGGAGAGTCGGCTTGAACACTCAGTGAAGGCCAAATGAATTGTAAACACTCTGAAGCTATCTCCAAGTGTCTGGATGTGTCAAACATGTCCAAAAAGTCTTCCCTGGAACAGCTGGGGACAGTCACTGGGGAAGAGTGTGGCAATGGGGTTGGTTCTCAAAGGGGAAATCACACTCTGAACCTACCTAGGAAATCAGATTTGTCCAGGAAAACATCCTCAGAGGGATAGCTAAGACATGTTCCTGGCTATGACAGTCTTGGTCACTTTCCTGGGAATCCCAGTAAGGGTACGAGTTGAATGCAAAACAACTACCTAGTGAGGAATCTCAGAAAGCATAGCTATAGTTCAGTAAAAAATTGTATGTGTCTACCTGACACTACTATCAGAAAATGGGAAATCTGAATATGTATCATGCTGAAGAATGTCATTTCCTGCACAGATAAGCATCTGCTTAGATCCTTTCACAATGGAGCTGTATCAGCCTTGCCTGCTTCAGTCCAGAGATGCCACTGTTTCAAGTTACGAGAGAATAGACTGTGAAAAGAAGTATTTGTCATCAGTGTGGCTCAATGGGTATTTTACCCACATTCCCAAAAAAAAGAATTGCATGAGGCTTTAGTCTGCCAAACCACAAGAGCTGGATTCAGAAATGCAGATTTAACTGGTAAGTAGATCGTTGGGGAGGAGGGACACCAAAGACTGTATAAGCTGTGTATTATTATGACAAATTCTTCCCAGGGAATGGGGAGCATGATACTTCTGCCACCACTTACAAAGTCCAAGGAAGAGCTGCAATTGTTGGGAGCTGGGTAACATGCAGGGACAGGCTCAGCAAAATGTCCTCATAAAAATCCCCTCTGGATAACACCTTGACTTGAGGCCACACGAGGTTAGGTACAATATGAGCAGTTACGAAGAGCAACTTGGAGCCCTTTGATCTACTTTGTTGTCCAAACTCTCCCTTCATCAAAGGGAACAGAAATCCAAGTATGGACTTTTAATTGAGGCAGATCAGAGTCTGTTCCAAGAGGTAACAGGTCTCCCGAGATGAGAGAGTCTTTTACTTTATCGAAGGAAGCCCATAAGGGAAAGTTCCCATTGTAACACAAACATGACTGCTCACCTCCAGTGTGGCCAGGTCCTTTGTAACACACCTGGCAGAGAGGGACACTTGCAGAGGGGAATTTTAAGATGGTACTGGAAGTTCCCATGCTAAGTGTACACAAGAAAGCAAAAGATATGGCATTGGAATCTGTTTTGCCAGGAAGCTGATAGAATGGAAAAGGAAACATGCTTGCCAGCCTTCTCACGGCTGTACACATGCTGTCTACAAAAGGCCCTATGTGCTGATTTTGATGTACATTGCAAACTTCTCTGGCAAATAAAAACAAGGATGTATATTCCTGATGTGGGCATGCCAAATAGCTAATGATCTGGATTACAATAATCTAGAATATGGGTATAGTGTCACTGGAAGGAGAATCTTGTCTCTTCTCTGTTCCAGATCTGAATACTCTCACTGAAGTTAAAATTACATTTCTAACTAGTTGCTAATGTGAGCAAAATGCTTAGTCTTCCTCTGATCCTTTCTACACAGTCCTTTACCTAACACTTGGGCATATTCTTCAAGTTTCCTCTCCCCCAAATGCCCACAAAAAAGTTATGACTATGTCTTGCAGATTCTTTCTATGTAACAGCTAAAATATGAGCTTTCCTATCTATAAACACAGGAAACCTCTCACAGGAACTCAAATTTTAATTACTACCAGTTTTTTTTCCTCTGGCTTTACTGAGATCACTTCCTTAATACCATGCTGTGAGCCTGTCATCCTTTTCTATAAGTACTTTCACTTTTTCCCTCTTAAAGTCTACTCCGTTATGGGATCCCAGATACCCTTTGCCTACCAGAGGATAGGAAAATGATCTTTTGACTGTGTCCTGCCCATATTGTGAGAAGCCATTCCTTTTTCACTATATTTTTAACCATGGGTTTCCACCAACTAAGGCTGTTTTCTCAGGCTTTGTCCTCTCTCTAAGGCAAACTGCATCTTCCCCAAAACAGTGATCCACCCATCATCAAGAAAACTTTATGCATATCTCTTAACACCTCATTGGTAAAGGGTAATAGGAGTTCCACACACCTTTTTATTCAGAATCACAAGATCTTTCTGCAGCTTCACCATCATGGTGCTTAGATTTCATTATCCCGAGTAACTATTTGCAAATTCTGTCATTTTATGTACTATTCATGTCTTTTTTCAGATTATTTGTGAACATAATGAATGAGTCACAAGCACTCATCCTCAGGGCATGTGAATCATAAAAAGACTGTCTCTTTGCAAACACTGACCAGTTATTCCTTGTTTTATATTCCTAACAAGTTGTTAATGGCATTGGGGGGATGTCCAAGAAACAGCTTATGACTGATCCCTTGCCTGTAGTTCCATCCCAGGACACAGCTATTTCAACCAACCTAAAAAACTTAATGAAAACCTGATAAGCCCAATGGTACTCTTCCTTTTCAGAGATAAATACTTTTATTTCTCTTACATTACGTGGAATTACATGGAATTACATGGAAGTGCACGTATTACAACTAACACACTGGGGGCTATTCACTTAAATTCTGAAAACTAAGTATGCAAGCATGCACCACGGAAATACAGGAACAAGATTACTGTCTTGTGTTCCATTCATTTAAGTGCACCAGACTTGCACAGCTGACAAAACTAGAGTCTCTTATTCCCTTGTATTTTCATAAAACTCCCATAGCAGCCAATTGTGAATTCCGTGAAGATCCACTGACAGCCATGGGTTGACAGTCAGAATTTAAACAAAAGGGGGTTGCACAGGTGTCACTACAGGAAGAAACTGGCCTGCACATGAAAGGAGCTGGGATTAGATTTCAAAAATCAGATTTAATTTTCAGCTGTAAGGGACCGTATTTCCACACTTAGCCAAATATATATATATAATGTATATATTTCAACATGTCATGCTTATGTGGAAGGCTAACCTGGAGCTGCTCCAAAGCACAGGAAGTATATCTTTAATCCGTATAGCTAATCTCACCAACAACTGCACCAGCAAAACCAGAAGATTCTTACACAGTTCTACACCATAAAGACAGAAAGAGCACACATGGACCCAGTTGACAGTGAACACAGGGATGACATTTTCAGGCTTCCCAGTCCTCAAAGAGCTCCATGTAACCATACCCCACACATTTTCACATAGAAGTCTATGGGCCTTAGTAGTACCTACCATATTTACTTTATACAAAATTACCCTCATTTTCACAAACAACTTTTAGACACAGAATGCTAATGCTGATATTCTTGTCCTCGGATATTGACACTCCTGAAAAGAGATGGATGCTACTCAACAGTGTCTGCCCGGCACATCTCTGTCAGAGGAATTCTGAAGGCAGGTGTCTATACTGAAGGGAAGGCTACACGCTGTAGGGCAGGGATACTCTGCAGCACACTTAGAAGCTCCAGTTTCCGCCTGTTCATCAAGTCCACGGGCTGACTTCCTGCTAAGAAGATATTTGCAGGCACCTCATCCCCTTGCAACCTTGGCTTCCTCCAGAGAAAAAGCCAAGCGTATGAGCAGAGGGAGGCACAGTAGGCTTTTGTGGGACTACAGGAACACTACAAAGCACATCTACCCAATAAATCACAAAGCAACATATACCGGTATAGACACGGTCACTTTGTTCTACTTCAGCTTCAGACTTCACACATTTATTTAACTATGTCATAGACAGTTCTCTCTATCACAGAAATGTTCCCTGCTTCCCTGGATTCATTCACTCACCCACTCCATAATTTTTCTTCAGTCTTATAGAATATAGCAAAATAGCTGGCATTCTTATGGCTCTTTTCTGAAGCATTTTCAATGTATTAATTTCTTTTTAAAGGCACCATTAATGAAATCAAGTACAATGTTGTAGAAAAGATCTTATTAGTGCTGCATGTAGTCACGCTGATTCCCACTTTTAACAGATACACTGCTATTCATGTAAAGATGGTGTCAGCTCTGCTAACTGCAGCTTTTTAGTAAATGTTTGTATCCATTTGGCAATGTGCTACAGCTCCAACACCTTCTCCAACTCCCTGATTTCCAGGATGTGGTAAGCAAGACCTGTATTTTTATTGAACTCAACTCCCTCTGTTGGACTGCAGCATGTTTGTATCCCAAACTATAAAAATTACCTTTGAAGCGTACCTTTGGTTATATAAGCTGGTAGAAAACTGTGCCAAAGATTGACAAAATGAAAAATGGTTTTCATTAAATGCATGTAACTACATCAGGAGTCTTTTAGTAAGAAGGGTCTCTCCAGCCCTCTAACAACTGTAAGAAAAACCTGCTACCAACTAAAATTAAAGATGCTTTTGTACATAGATGTGTGCTGGCATAGACAGTTCTCATGGGAAGTAGCAAGAGGTAATTCTAAGGAAAAAAAAAACAGCTAATAAGACAATATCAATCTCTGAAGGAAAAATCAACTTGAAAAACAATATACTAAAAATTTTTGGCAACTTTGAATTTATTTTACTATTTATGTGGCTGAAAACACCATAGGCTGCGTGAGGAAAGTACAGAAACATTAGTTTTTGTAAAATTCTTTAGGAAAATACTGCAAATGTCACCAAAAAAAGATTTTCAGTCCAACACTTTTTGATTCTCTTGCATTTTCTCTGAAAATCCCAGGATGGATTAAATTTGATACTCTGTATGCTTCCTATATGTTTGATATGATCTGTTTAGAGACAAAACACTGGAGATCTTCCAGTACATTTTTAATATGTTCAGGAAGAAAAAAAAAAATCTGAATTCTTTCTCTTTGGACCATTAGAGAAAAACTTCATAACATATTTTCTATCCAGGACACTATCCTTTTTCTGATCATGGGGGAACTTACAACAGAAATTAAAGAAACAAATGGCTTATAAAGAAGCAGAAAGGAATTAGCTTTGGGTTGTATCAAAAGGTAAACCCTTGAAAGACATTTATTTTATGAAAGAAAAATTATTCTAGGTTTCATTAACCAATAGACATATGGAATAATTCATACCAGGAAAAGATAAAAAAGAATGAAGGTTTTTTTTTTTTTCCATTGAAGGGCTTGAAAGAGATGATGAAAAAAAGGCTGCAGTGCCATATTCCTCCTTGAATGAAAAGAAAAAAATAGTCAAGGAGAAAACTCTATATGATACTGTAGACAGACAATGTATATTATAATACACAGAGCTTTAAATCCTTATTACCTTTATTAAAACCATTCATAAGAAACGACAAAATCTTTTTAACCACAGCAGATTTACCCAGCAAACAAGAAATCTTGCCAGTTCTCTTGCAAGTTTCATTTATTTAAAGTTCCTGAGATTTGAATATGAAATAATTTATTCCCCAGTACATTTCAGGTTCTCAAATTCTGTGTGTGACATCAAATGTGTGAGCATAATGACAGCCACGAGGATCCTGGTAAAGCTAACTATGCAGAAACTGGATGCTGCTGGGGTTCACAGGTTTTAATTTTGCTGAACGTGGACCTGTGGAGCCAGTTCAACTTGTCTGCAAGTACTTTATATATCACTGCCAACATGAGCATAAAGTGCAAGACATTGCAATAGACCTAACTAAAATAGAACTAAAAAAGAAGCATTTTAGACATATTTAAAATAAACATCAAAAGATGCTTACAGATTAAGGTAACAGCTGAACTGTGATGCCTTAAAAATCACTTGAAAGATGAAGCAATTGGCAAGAGGAAAACCAAATGGTGAGTGGAAGAGAACATGGGAATATTGGTAATGATTAATTATGAACAGATATCAATATCACCTACAGGGGATATCAAGTGTTTCCAGCAACAGACAGTCCATGTCAGTGCTCTCTAGCTTCTTTTAAGCTAATAAAATGTTTTAGATATCGCCTCCTGGGAAGGGTATCAAATGGCAGTTGAATACAGAAAACATTTCTCCTTAATTGCAAGTTATGAGACAAGGATCATGAAAACATATGTGAAAGAAAAGGGTGGTGGGATTCTTGAGGTTTATTAACTAAAAACGGTGAAATGAAAGCTAACAAACAAGCTGTAGGAACATCATGACTGCTGCTGGTTTGATGGCTGATGTTCTGACAAATCCTGACAGGACTTATTGCTACATACTGGCATATGTCAAACATGTAAACTAGCTTCAACCACTGTTACATTTTTTTTCCTGCACATTACAAACACCTAGGAGTCCACTGCTACAAGAAGAAGAGAATTGGCCCATCATTAACTGAGCAGGCTAACAAAATTGAGCGCTGCCAAGAGAAATTACCTGAATGTGGGATAGGATGGTGCCTTCAGCTAGGCTAGATCAGTGCACAACCCAAAGGAAACAAATGGAGAGCAGACTCAAAACCTGAGGTCTCTGAGATGCTTTGAGAGGAAAGCTGACATGTTTGCACTACTTTAACTTCAGTACATTTTCAATTTCCTAGCTCAGTCAAAGAAATCGACAGTATAAAATTGGTATGTCAAAAGGCAGGAAAATAATCTGATCAGACTGTTGAGATAAAGCAATACAGTAAAGAGACCAAATCAAAGAAGGATGAAAAAATATATTTGATTTCTATGAAGTTAAAGTGGCTAAATGTGATGCCTTAGCACTGTGCAAACACTGATGTATGACTATGTGCAGGAGCATTTGAAGCACCTGGTTTGTGCTGAGAGCACCTGAGACATAGTCTTTGGCCTGGCTGAGCTGGGAGATGTGCTTATGGGAGGAGGAAGATGGACACAAAGAGATTCCCACAGGTACTGTTGTGGCACGGGCATGCATTGACCGTGCTTCCCCCATAACTGCAGCAGAGCTAGAGATGAAATCCAGAATCCTTATGCCACATGAAGATTCACCTGTCTACAGGGAACATCCAGAAATATTGTCACTTTGGAGATGAAAACATTGCTAGAGTGACTAGTTCTCTCTGCAGCTCGGCTTTCTCTCATGGAAATTAAGCTTGATAGACATCAGAGTGGCAGGTCCCTAAGCAGCCCTAGATGGTTACTAGCCAGTTCCATAACCTCGGGAATTCATATCACTTTTTCTGTGCTTTTGTCTCTTCTTGTTTGTCTTGTCTGTCTGGAATAGCACATTTTAATGCGATTAAAGTAGAGAGTGGTTATCTCTTGATCTGTGTGTGTAATATTAGAGTTCCACGCTGGAGTTCCCAACATTCTCAGCTGGGGCCACTAGGTGCTGCTGTAATATGAGTAATTAAAATAATAACTATTATTAAAGGAAATTGCATATATTCTTACTACAGACTGTTTCAAAAAGCCTGAAAGTCAGAGAAAAAAACTTACTATAAACCTGCACATTTTCTGAAAAGTAAGAACCGAAAGACCTGATTGTTCACTTCAGTGGTACTCAAAATTTTTCCTTTTACTTTTTTGTAGCTTTCCCCTTTAAAAAATACACTGAATAAATGTAATTTTTTTTTCTATTCTATTTCCACTTTTAAGCCCAGCTTCAGCAGTTTGCTATTATGCAAGCTCATCCGAACTGTTACACTCCAAAATCCTTGTCAGCTACACAATTGTGCACCTTATTCACATACTATCTGGACGTGAACAGAAAGGCAAAGTCCTCAGCATGAGGGAGCATGACTGGAACTACAAATGATTCAGTAAATGCATGGTGATGTTACTGAGGCTCAGATTTTGTACCTGTCAGTTCCCCAGCCTTCTAAGGAGGCTTTATCTTATTAAATGTAGTTGCCTAGCTATAAACACAGTAAAAGATTAATAAGACTTCATGTGAATCACAGTCACAAAATGCTTCTTGCCTGAGAGTATTAAAATGTCTTTAAGCAGCTGCCAGCTATAGCTCAGAGAGCTATGTGACTAAAGCGCTATTTCTGAAAGTCTTGGAGTCAGTGCATCTAACTGGACTTTACAGTGGACAATCCAAAAGGCTATTTATATTCAAAAATAATTTGGCAAGTCTTACTCATCAAACCAGTTTTCCAGACACAAAGACTCCACTTAAAAATTTGTTCTTGGATTTACTGCCCTTAAAAATCAAGTTAAACGAAATTATCTGGATCATCAGAAGAACATCCAGGCAGTTCTGGATTAATTAGAAGTGAAGAAGCTTTGTTGCTGGGTTACCTCAAGACCCAAAGTTAGCGAGCACAGAAATGAAATGACAAACACTAAGCACATGTGGAAAAAAAGTACCAGGGACACTATATGAGAATTAGGACTTAATGGTAAACGTGGGACAGAATATTCACAGTTTAAATAAATCATTATTAAAAAGCATTTCAGGAAAGTGCAGATGTGCCAACACAGACTAAAAATATATTTTATTCTTACCATTTGAGACTGGCTCCGGGGACAGCCATTGATATCTTCAACCTTTTCATTTGCTAAACAAAAACAGTGAGGAGAAAAGCAGAAGTAAACAATGAGATAAAAATTTCCTTTCCACCCCGTGGCCAAAAAAAAAAAGACCGAAAAAACCAAAACAAAAAAAAAAGCAGAAGAAGAGCAGAAAAGACACAGCAATAAAGTGCAGAGGGTTTTGTTGACACAGAGCTCCTTTCTAAGTAAAGCTCAGTTGTACAGTAACAACACTCTTGTTAGCAGCAGTTGCTTCCACATGCCAAATCATGCAAAGGGGGAAGTGCGAAGGAGGTCGCTGCTAATTCTTCAGCCCCTGCAAAATAACTGCTGACATGAAATCTTCCACAATTGTCTTTGCAGGGTCAGGATACAGTTTCAAGGCATCCCAGAAAGTATGAGCCACTCCAACTAACAAAATGCACACATGGGAGACATATGGTTTAATGGAGCATTCATTTCTGACAATTCAAAGTGTGTAAGATACAGTTCTGGCCATTTAAAGTATGGTTAAACAGCCACTTCCAAACATGCTCACATAAACATATTTTTTAATTAAGACAAGGACGAACCACACAAATATCAGAGACATATGGACCCAGTCAAATTGTATTATTCAGGGTTCATCTTATTGTTAAATACATTCAACTTGAATTATATATTCCCCCATGCAAGGAGTCAGCTCGCAGTGCTTCTCTCAGCCCTGGTCTTACCAATGATCTGGATGATTTCTGCTAGCAGAACTCCATCTGCAATGTCCTGTTGCAAATCCTTGATCAACCGCTTGTGGCCAGATTTTGCTAGGTAGTGGTTAGCCCAGTCAGTGTAAATCTGCAGAGCAGAGGGGGAGGGCAAGGGGGAGAGGGGGAAGAGAGAAAAGAAGACAATAAAAATGCTTAAAACAAATGTTGGCTTGCACACCAGAACTCTTCTGGATCACATTCCCATTTAAGAAGTCAGCACCAACGGAAACAATTTTAACGTTGTGTTTTTTGCCTCTTTTTTTTCTTCTTTTTTTTTTTTTTTTTAAATGGTCATGCCCCTCCCCCTGCCATTCTCTGTTTTATTTTAACTTCAAATGATTCAGGCTGTTTCATGAGGGTTCAAACTTGCTGTGACCAAGCAAAAATCCCCTTATGACTGTAAAGGAAACTCCTGTCGTAAATCAGTTACACTACCACAATTCCACCTCCCACCGTGTTTCTACCTCTACGCACGCCCCACCACCAACTTTCATGCTCTGGGGCTGCCTGAGAGAAAGTGATAGCAGAGACGCGCGCCTGTGTTTTGGTAAGAGCGCGTCGGGTCGGCGCTGGTGATCCCACTCCTGCCAATGCCTCCGCGACACTTTGCGCCGTAATCACCGCGTCCCGCCGCGCAGGGACGGGGCGTTTGTCCCCTCGCCCACAGTTCAGCGTGCGGTGATGTGCTCAGAGGAGACTGAGAGCACCAGATGTACAGTAGTCTTGGGGCTGGAATTAGAGCATATATTCTGGAAATATGCTGCGTCCTTTCTCCGCCAAAAGAGGAGGGGGGGGAAGGGTGAGACTGAGCAGCACCAAATACTTAGCAACAGGCAGCACAAAAATGGCACTTGTCAACTTTTGTGTTGAAAAGGACCAGCTGAACTACAGCCACCCGAATAAGAGGGGGGGATAGGGGCTGAAGAGAGAGGTTGAAAGCATTTCATAAGGTGTGCACGTACACGGAGAGAGCACTGAGCAACACCTGCAGCGCGCACACGAGGGAAACCAGGCTCACTTAGGGTGAGATAAGAGGAACAGACACCCTGCACTGAAGGCAGGGTGCACCCCAAGAGATGCTCACACTGTCCCGGGGTGTCCCAGCACGCAGAGGCAGCTCGGACTAGCGGAGCTTGGTGCGGGGCTATCACACAACTGGAGGTTATTGGTGGCCTTTGGCAGCCAGCAGCACTGGCTCCCTTTTGAGGGGTGTCTGTGGCCTCTCTCCTCACCCCAGAAAAAAGGACTTGTACAGAACCTCCCACTACCATGGGTTGTTACCACTGAGAGAACGCATATATGACTGTGTAAAAAAATATAATATCTAAGGTTGTTTCTCCGCTGAGAATATTGTTTGAAAATGTTGAAATTGCACCTCTTCCATAAAAACAATATGAGCTCACTTTATAAACATCCTTTTATTTAACCTCACAAACCCTTGGGAGGAAGGGGTCAGAATCCCATTCTGTGAACAGAAAAACAGAGGCCAAAGCCATTAACTGCTTGCTTAGTTCACCAAGGAAATCTGTGGCAGAGCCAAGGCGGGAAAATAGATGCACTTCCCAGTCCAGAGTCTTACCCAGAGAACCAACGTCCACTTTCCACCCAGCAAAAGTATCACCACCCAGTCCCCATGCACATGCTAAGGACTCCTTCAGTATCTGAGTATCTTTGTCACAGATTTTCTCCCTCTTCATTAAGGGACAGGGAAACGTAACTTGTTTGGTCTACCTTATTTCCTCCCATATTCCTGCAGGTGGATCACCAGCTGGTTTGCCATAGCTTTCTTGACAGCTTTAGAACTTTAGATAACTCCACAGAATTAAACTGCGGAAGCGGATTCAGCTCTCACATAGCCAAAGGATGCTGCTGTTAGACGGGGTCCTAAATTTCTCTGCTGCACCCAGAAGCCTGCTTCACTCACCTGTGTTTTCACTGAATTCTTTTTTCGCTATTACAGTGAGTGACATGAAAGGCTCCATTAAAATGTTTTTTAAAGCCAGCTGTAGGTAAGAAAGTGTTTCTTCAGCTGTATAACCATATATAATGAATGCTAATGTGGAGTCCTTAAAGTTTGCATGATTAGAACATATTTAGAACAATATGAAACCATGATGATAAAAGACACATACCACACCCATAGCATCATGTATTCCCTACTACTACTATTGCAACCTCAGTTATTCTTCTAATGTAATGTCTCCGAAATATTCTCTGAGCTATTACTATAAACAGAAGTAATTTCTGTATTCCAGTGAAACTGATCCACTGGAACATACAGAATTAAATACCCACCAATATTATTTTAGGTTAGTTTCATATTACAAATAAAAATACTTTACCAAGCATTTCCTGTTTCATTCATCACACCCACACATAATCTGGTGTACCAATCCTAATTTCGACTACAATTTGAACTATCCTCTCACTAAGCAGCCAGGGAAATTTCATTCTAGCAGCTGCTTTGCAAGTATTTAGTATTCAAAGAATGGACTTCACCCACCCATCCACCCCCTTCATAATTTTCTTTTCTCATCAATTTGAAAGTGGCAAGCATAAAGAATGTAAACAGTGTTTTATAAACAAAGCTTGATAATCCACACTGTACCAAAAGTTTACTGATGGTCAGTATTTCGATAGTCATGCGATGGTAGAAAAAAAATACTGAGAGGAGGCAGTGGTAAAAGAGGACGTTTTTCACTTCAGAAGTATTCTAAAAAAAATCAAAAAAGGTGAAGAGCTGTTGATGGAGACAATATAGCAAAAAACAAACACCCAGTTGACAGCAGAATGCCACATTTAATTTCCTCTCTTTACATAAGGAACACCACTTGCTTCTGTTTCCCCCCTTCCCATAGGATGCCCTTCTCATTCATCTCATTCTTCCAGGGACCCAACTGCTCAGGAGTCAGTTGTAAAAAATGAAAAGCATGTAGATATACACATGAAATTTTAAGAATGTACACATGCTGTTATATTCTTTTTACATTAAATTCTTGGATGCAAATATGATGGGAAGTAGAGAATCCCCCCCTCCACAGTTTTTAAGTATCAACATAACACTGCACCTCTTAGAAATTTTAGCTTAAACTCCCCAGGAAAACATAAAGCTCCAGCGTGTATCATCATTGACAATACTCAGTTTGCAACGGATAGAAAAGGCATGCAGAACAGAAGATGAAAAAAAATAATCAGTAACTTCATGCAACAGTCTGCTTTTTATGGGTGCTCCCCTGTCATTGGGTGCTGAGCACATCTAAGGAGGAGCTGTGCATGCTCCTCCTCCGTTCAGAACTAGCAATAGATCATTTTGTCTTGCACTAATTGTGCAGTAATGTTTCCCCAAAATCCTCTTATTTTAGATTTTTCTATGATGAGGCCATTTCAGAGAAGGACACACACATGAGGGTTAGTTGTTGCAACACTTCCTCCCCAGTCCACTGTTCGCTCCAGTAACCCTGCCTTCCAGCGACACACTGGGCCGGGCTGCCGACTTACTCATTTCCTCTCCAGGCTTCCTCTCCTACCACCCCGCTTTACAGGCATGTCTGGCTGGGGAGTATTCGACTTCAGTGCTAGGCTCCGACCACTAGCAACGTATGGGCGAGCCGCTGTTATCTGTGACACGAAGGACCAGTCTCAGCAACACGATAAGGGAACAGACCCGATCCTGTGTTTGTGTGGTCCGAGCCCTGTCCCGGCGCCTGGTGATTTAACGGCTTGCGACGCAAAACAGGATTCAGCGGGGCAATCCGAGCTCGGGCACAGGCTGCTCATGTTAACAACGGTTTCCCCTAGCATTCCTCAACCGCTCGTCATGCTAACCTTCAAGAGAGTAAAGGAAATAAACTCCGATACCCAAATATAGTTATGAACTTCACCTCGATACTTCACATGTGGCTATAAGGAGCACAGTAGAGCTGCTTGGCAGGATCTGTAATGAAACAATACACTTGGTAATGTGGTAGTTTAACGAAGTGAAAAAGAGAGAGGATCTCACAGGTTACTGCCTTTCTTAGAAAATGCTTTAATCATAAGCCATGTGATTATACATCAGGCAGTGCTATAATGCATCCTCTTTAAAATTAATACAGAAATGTGACCACCCACAATCAATGTCAAGTGGGAAATGTCAGATGGATTTCAGAAGTACAGTCTGCCTAATGCAATAATAATGCATGACACTTTGTTAGCATCTTCCACAAAATCATCTCAACATGCTTTGCAGGCACAAATGGGATCGCTCCTATTTATTTATTATTTCTGTAGATGTGGGGAAAATGAGGTATAAAGGCTTTCTTGGTGGATTTTTTTTTTTTTTTTCTTAATGTGGCTGACTCAAGGGCAAACAGAACTGGGAATACAACCCGCATATTCTGAGTTGCAATCATTTCTTCTATATGCGTTTTTATCAGGCAGTTTTATAAATAGGCTTGGTGGGAAAATGCATATTCCAAGAAGCAGGATCCTTCTGTATATTTTTGTTTGTTTGCTACAGAATATAGAGTTTCAGATCTGGAAATGGTCTCCTGTTGCTATCGAGAAGACAGCTTTCCATACTTAGAGAAATGCCTCTGTCCCTCCCTTATGTGCCAATGCTGCTGCTTAGGAAGAACAACAGTTGTTGCCAACTGAGTTATGCCAAGACCTCGTGACAGATTTCCATGCCATTTAGGAGGATAGGTTCTATCTGAAAAAATATTTAAATATTTGTCCCCTATATGAAAAACTTTCCTTCCTAGATATGTGGGAAGAAACAGATAGCATCCAGT
Organism: Gorsachius magnificus; assembly: GCA_034008185.1. Lineage (NCBI taxonomy): Eukaryota > Metazoa > Chordata > Aves > Pelecaniformes > Ardeidae > Gorsachius > Gorsachius magnificus. Next base: position 174,912,940 of record CM067081.1, read on the forward strand.
TCTCATCACCGGTCCTTTAAAATATTCTCTAGCGGACAGCTGGATTCTTATTCATTATCATGAAAGAACTGAAACGCTGTGCGCCAGTGCTCACTCTTGTGCTCTCTTCTGTGCACGATATCACCCTATACTTTGAGGGTGGGGAGGCTTTTTAAGAATTCCATGTCTTTTTAAGAACTTCATTTCCCAAAAGGAATCTGTAGGCAACAGCAAGCTTCCCACAGATTTTTCTTTCCTCTTTATCTTGTAGCAAACAAGGGTTGGTGAAATGGAAGGAAAAGTTCTTCCTAAATGTTGCCATCAGTGTATCTGGGTTGCAATGGTTCACAGCAATAGAAAATACTACTTTTTAGCACAGCAGGATTCTGTCTTTTATTCTATGTTTGGATTATATCAAAACGTTTCATAATACTTTTTTTTTTCTTCTTTAAAAAAAAAAATGGAATAAAGGAAAACAAAACTATTAAAAAGCCCCAACACCAGAAATTTAACAGTCAGCCAAAGTGGAAATATGGCACTGTTAACTTAATAAAAGGGCTACACGACTTCCTAGTGTAATGTATTTACTCTGCTTAAAGTGTTGCCATTGGAGACAACTGATAGTTAATAGCGCATAGAGCTTTTCACCCATAGATGCTCCTTCAAATCCTGCTTGTAGAAGAAGGGATTGATGACCTGTCTCTGTTATTCTCCAGTATGCTGCAAAATGGGCCGTAAAGGCTGTATATCTATTTCCTGGGTGGTTTTCTAGTGTGTGGCCTACCCTGGATGTTGAATACCCAGCAGAGCCTACACAACAGTCCCAGAGTCCCTGCTGAAGAGGATTTGCCAAAGGAGAGGGCATGACCACAACCCTAGTTCAGCGTGGCTATTCTTGGCCAATAAATTCTGGGTAGCAACACATGTGTTAGAGTGTCCCTGAAGCTGCTTGTATTTACAAAAAGAAGCTGGGCAACGCATTGAGTAGCATTAGAATAGGGTGAGGAAATCAGATTGCAATGAGATGCCTTGCTCCTTCCCACCGCCTCTACACTAAGGAAAATTTAACTGGAAGGCAGGATTTGACCTTTTAAATATTTTCTTATTGAAGGTTATTTCTCTGGGTTGCAAAAGAATAATTCATTAGTTTCAGTCCTCCACTTAGCAAGGAAAAGGGCTAACTTTGAAAACAATGGTTCACATTTAGACTGCCATAAGAGACAGATCAAGCATCTGATTTATGTCTGGATTTAACAGGCTATAGACAACACACTGCAACTCATTTAGTATAAAGTAAAGCTGGGGGCTAGGGGTGGCACTTTTGGTAACATTAAGCAAATTACATGAGAAGGAAAAATATTTACACAATTAAAAGTATATGGCCAGAAAATGAAACTAGAATGACTTAATTTAAAGGCAATATGGAAGCCAATGCATTTCACTTAAAAAAATGAAATGAGTATTAAATGGCATTCCACAAACCCTGTTTCTAAATCCCACTGAGCAAATGAGAACAATTATGAGTTAAGGAGTAGAAACCATTTAGAGGGATACATACCAATTAAACAAAATGTCAGAATCCCTATAGAATGATTCTATTTTGTAAATAGCAGCATGTATCCATCAACACTACTCAGTAATTTTCATATAAAAATACAATTAATTAAAACTCCACTAATCCCAGCTAAGAAAATGAATAGGAACAATACTCTTCAACAATCACTGGCAAGCTTTAGATAACTTACCCAGCTTTAAGGGGGCTGTTTTATATTTCCAAGTTTCACTTACGGTTTGTGATCTAATCACCCAAGTAACATTTGCATTGACTTAATGTGCTCTCTTTCTTCCCGTTTCTTACCAAATCCCAACTCAGAATTAATTTAATACATGTGTTTGAGGCCAATATTCACTAGTGGCACAGGGGCAAGACTCTTGACGCATCTGTGCCAGAAGAAAGGTAACAGTATAAACCTCTTTGAGTGTAAGGTTTGCTAAGTGATTTGCATATCACACAGTTAGAAATCTAACTCTGTATAGAACTCATTCATCCTTTGAGAAAGAATCATACCAATTTACAGTTCAGTCATATCATTTTGTTTAGTGGTTTACTGCAGCTATTCTTCAGTTCTGTGCAATAGCAATGAAGTACCACAGGAAGGAGCCAGATACTCATCCTGCAGCTGCAGAGGACGCAGCCAGGCAGCTGCTGCTTTGCAGACTTGTGCGGCGGCGAAGCGACGCCTGTTAAGGGAGCACCACCGCCACAGTTCTTAATATTGGCCTTGAGCTCTCTGAATTAACGGGAGGCAATACCAAGTGCCACACAGAGCAATCCTCCAAAACTGCCAACCTTGAGACTTTCTGTTCTAAATGCTCCATATACTCGCCTACACAACTTTGGAATTATTTCTTAGATACATTTTTTAACTTTAAAGTACATTTCAGCATCTGTTTAGTGAAAAAAAAAAAATAGGACCTATTATTCAATACAGATTTTGCATAAAACATTGATTCAAACTAATATCTCAGTTAATTTTATTAGAGTGAGGAAGACCAAGATTCTATGGTTCTATGATTCTATGATACTCAGCTGGGCATAAGTGTTACACCTAGAGACACCACTCAGAAGGTGAATCTGTCTTAGCATTTTAGTTCAGGTAAGGAGTACACTTCTAAAGGCAGTCTCCTGTCACTTGTGCTCTCTCAGAGATCCCCTTCACATGAAATGAAATGGAGAGATGTGCTTCAAGAGCACGCTGAATGCACTCCATTCACTAAACAGCATTTAGTCCATGCAACAAAATGAGCAGTAATCCAAGTAACCCTCCATCCCCGAAATGTGTACCTTAGAAGCTGGTTCCTTAGTACCAAACTGGTTTTCCCTACAGAGCACTCCTTCCTGTTAATGTTGACATATGTGTGTCCCAGAAGTGATGGGGGAGAGGAAGTATGTGATAGAAAAAGCTGTTGACTCCTGCGTGGGGGGATGTGCACTGAGATGCTTCTGTAAACTGGTGTGATGCTACAGTAGTGACAAATGTAAGGGGATGACATGTTTGGGTCTTGATAGTGATGATGTGTGAAGAAATTAATTTGGCCAAAATGACAGCATTCTCTAATACAAATAAATGAACTGAAATATATGAAACTCCCTCTCTCTCCTGTATGTGCACACACACTTGAACATCATCCAAGGCTGTTCAAAGCTTGAGCTGCGGTTGTCTGCGACAGTTCCTGGCTAAAGAGATCTCCCTTGGAAGAAACAGCTGATTTGGGAACACCTGTGCCTGTCCAAAGGAAGAAGGGTGAAAAGAAAGCTGTATTTCTACTTTTGTGGGCATCCAGGATAGTGATGATGGCCCTCCGCACCAGAGGCCCCATTCCATTCCCCTGAATGAGACCTCCTGGACTCTAAACTTGCATGAATCTTATGTCTCACAAATATCTTGTCACTGACAGGATAAGTTTCATGACTAGTCCTGCATTCACTTTAATAAGCAAACCCACAGTAAGCAAAGTTAAGTTTTCTGTAAAGGGAAAAATGAACTGAATTTGTACAGGTTTCCTTTGTGGCTCACCAATATCACAACACAGAAGAACAGAAAAAAAGCTTCTACAATCTCAGACCTGACTGGAAATCATGAATTAATTTGCAGAACAAAAACATCCTTGCTTTGTTGATTCCTTTTTTGCTCACAAGCAAAAAGCCAGTCTTGGTATCAACCAGACCATTCCTGGATGGAGTGGGCACCTGCCTTAGCAAAGCAGAGACGGGGCTCCTCACATGGAGCTGAGGAGATTCCACTGTGAAACTACTCCAGATTTTCCATCAAAGCTCATTTTAAGGATTTATAACTTGGATGGAGGCATTCTTTCCACACTGTGATTTGGCATTAAAGAACTTGGCCCAGGGATCAAAATAACCCTGTTTTCCAGCACTTCTTTTTAAGTGTGGGAAGAAAAATTTCTGATATATAAAGATGCAAAAATATTAAGACATATTTTTGTTCTTTTTTTTGTGAGAAAACAGTGGCAAATAAGACTGCAACTAACTTTATATTTAAAGTCTCTATCTACCTTGTACTTTTTGAGGCTTAGAAACTGATTTGAATTGCCTGGTTTCCTCTCTCATGTGGAAGAATAGCTTTGCAAAGCAAAATAAACAAAATAACTGTTTGCTACATATTTTCTAACAGGAGACTTTAACTCCTGCTTAATATTTCTCTGGCTTTGATGTTTAAAAGTTTTTTGTCACCGACTCTATGATTTTAATATCAATAAATGCGTTGCACACATTCAGCACACCAGTGAGGTGCTGAAGGTAACAAAACGTTAATATTAAGTAAATATGTTAATGATTTCAAACATAAGTGATCTGAGCCTCTTGCTGTCATTAATTTCTGTTAAAACAGGTCTTGGTTGTGAATGTGAGTGGTAGTGGTCATGTGTGCACAACCATTTTGCCTTTTGCTACCTAGCTGAAGCTTAGGGAAATGAAATTATGCTTACACAGATGACAGTCTACGCATATACTTCTTCAGGTCAAGAAATGCAAACCTGTGTTTCAGGAACTGAAAGACTAAGAACACAGCTCAGTACAATAGGAATACTGCTTTAGGAGTAATTTCCCTTTGATCACCATTGAAAGCATTGCCCATAATAAAGGCCTGCCCATTCTGATGATAATAACATTTAAATTAACAATCATCCAGCACAATAAATTTTATGTATGAAGCAAATTCTGCCAGTCAGTAATCTTAAATAACAAAGAGAAGATAATATTCTTATCATAATTTTGATGAGAGAAGACTTTTCATCCCAGATGAGATTCAATATTATAATCTTTCTCATTTCTTAACAAAAGACCCGTCTCATATACAGCTTTTGTAACATAAACAGATCTGGAAGGATCATACAGTGGAAAGAAAAAGGTTCTAGATTCCTACTAAAAATGTTCTGAACACTCTTCCTTTCGATTATAAAAGTGGAATGTGCCTAAACACCTCTCATGAAGGCTCAGGCTGCACATCACATGGAAAGAGGAGTGTCTCAATAAGGGAGGTCCTTATGACCTGGGGACTGTCCCTCATCTGTGTTCAGTCTGCAGTCTCCCATGCAAATCCTCTAACATATATCCCACCTTTTGTGTTCTGCTACACATTTCTATAGGACTACAGCACCCCCCAAAGTAACATCAAAGATATGTGATCCATGACTGGAAATTTTTCCACCTACAATTTACCTCTGCAGAAAACAAAACCCCCCTCTTAGCTCAGTATTAAAATAGCAACCTCAAGACCCACTCCTCCTGCCAAAAAAAAAAGGAAAATAAATCTAGCAACAGTTAAATGCACCGCTTCTAATTAAAGAGTGTCTTAATAACAAACTAGCACATTCTTAAGCTGAATACTGACACACTGATATGTGAACTTCAGTTCTGAAGACCAAGGAGGTTTAGATAATGGATAATAATTAAGATGGATAATGATCTGAAGTTTATGTGTAGGACCTTCTGTAACATTGAAGTTATTTATTGAGGCTTTGAGACAGCTAAGGTTTACAGGTCTGCTCACACAGCCACCTTTGCATAAGCACTGACCCCACTGCTTCAAACCAGTATCCAAACTATGGTATCTCTATCTCTCCTCCTACAAACAAGATGCAGATTTTTTGCTTCTTAATGTTATTCCACAATAATATGACATGAACTTCAGGGCACAGAGAGAAATGACCCGACAATGTGGGACTGAAATCTGGGAAACACTTCCAAGTCCTGGGCATACATGCAAACTGAAGGGCTTGTCATCACTGAGTCCAGGCACAGACAAATACAAATCAAATGGTCTGTTGGAGTCTACTACATATCTGGAATAGCAAGAGGTTGATACCTGAAGAAAAGAAAGGTCTTGAGAGAGCTGTGTGAAAATGGAAGCTCAGCAACTACCTGACATTTTTCTTTTTCTTCCCCCGTGCAGCCAGCACCTCACAAGTGCACATGTACAATAGTACAAATGGTACTATTAGCTCTAGGCATATGGTGGTTTGTTTTTTTGTATTGTTTTTTTTTTACTTCAGGGCCAAACCCATATCTCTTATGACACAAAACAGCTGGTGCTTTTGTGTTTGAGGCCTGTTCTTTGGGTGCTCATGACTGGCTGAACACAGGGCACCCACCACCCTTTTTCTCAAGGGACTGCTCTTCCACATCTGCAACTCTTTACTCACTGTCCTATGTTTCCTTTTAAAATACACACTCTAGTGATACCCTGTCTCTTGGATAACAGACCAGAAATGAAGGATAGGGATTGACTAGCTCACTTTAAAGGCCCACTGCCTTTAAATTTAATTAAATCCGTACCTTTTACCTCCCACACAATCACCCCCTGGGACTAAAGGCTTCTGTAAAGGATTAGGAAGGGGATACTCTCACTGCAGCCACACCGCTATGCAGAAAATAATTCAAGATTTGGGAAGTTGTGAGCAGGAACCAGAGGATGAAGAAGAAAGGGACTCATTGAAAACACAAACAAATAACTCTGCTGGCTAGAGATTACAGCACTCATTTTGGACAGAGGAGATTGTGCTCCAGCCTTTCCTTCCAAGAGCCTTTCTGTATTTTATCCTACTAATGTAAATAAGAAACAGAAATGATCCTAGTAAAAGGAGCATCATATCTCCTCTCAAAAGAGTCCTTAAACCAGTATCCTACCACCTTGTGTCCCAGCCCATGTAACACTCAGTTGTTTTCTTATACTGGGCTGCAGGATGGCACTAATGGCACCACTAGTGCCTCAGGTAGCTCTGTTTGAGAAGACTGGCACTCCAGGAGAGTCCATGCAGCTGCTTTAATCATACCGAGGTACGTGCAATTAGTCTACTTTTTTAGGACAAGCAAAATTGCTTTTTCTGACCTTTCCCATTAACCTTCTAACTCCCTGATAAAATAAGAAGAAAAATAATTTAATCATGCTAGTTTTTTAGTTTATTTTTTTCTAAATAGGAAAAAATTATTGCCAATGAGTAATAAATATTTCATTCTGGAACACTGGGGGGTTTTTCGCCAGCTCTAAATTTTTGTTACAGTAGGCAGGTGCTTATTTCACCTGCCCTTTAAATAAACCTTGCTGGTAAGGTGCTTGACTCTGTTGAGCCAATGCGGCTTCTGAGCATTCTCAGAAGTACAATTTCACGTCTGTACAGATCCTTAATGTAAAAACCTGGGATGGCTATGGACGGACTATAAGTGCTGCCAAAATAGGCAGCTGCTGAGTGGGAGTTCTCAGGATGAGAATGATGGTTACAGGCACCTAAAATGCAAGTGAAGTAGGTCATAGGAACATAAATTCTTTGGGGGAGGAGGGAAGGTCATGTTTCATATTTCAGGAATTACTGTACAAAGGACATCCTTTGTTAAAATTTCAAGCATTTACTACATTATTTAGTGCATAAAATAAGTATGAAGGAGAATAGTCCTTAAACCAAGCTTTTCCTTAAATTCTTGCAGTTGTTCTTGAAGGCCTCTGATAATAGGACTTGTTGAATGTCTCTCATTTTGAATGGAAATGTAAGGAGAAATGCTTTGGAGGAACTTCTTGAAAACATATAGAATCCTAATGCATTTTTATTCATTTTTTTGAAGAATTTATACATTTGGGAACTACAAGTTGAAGTGGAAAGTGACATTTGAAATTTTATCAAAGTGATGTACCTCTCGAGTTGTTCAGTTCCACAGAAAGGCTTCTCAAACATTGCACCAGATGGCTTTGTTCTCAGCTTCTCTGGGCAGGTTCACGTTACTTCACTATCAGTAATAAAATCCCATACTTACATCAATGCTTCATTTTATGTTACTGTCATTATCTTGTTACAGGTTATAATGGTATTGGCATTATCTGCCTAATAATTATTCCTGAGTCACAGCAGTAAAACTTTTTTAAGTCTCAAGCTCTGATCTAGAATCTGCTGAACCACTTAAGTTTCATCTGTGTCTCTTTGACTGAAAAAGATGTTCCATACATTAAAGAAAAACGAAAGTGGGCAGATGGCTTCTCTAGTGTGTGGTTTTGTAGTAAAACAATCCCAACTCAGCTAGATAGATTTAAGTGAGTCTCTCCCAAAATATAATATGTCTCTCTACTGGTAGATGAATGTACAGTATTTCTTCAACTTCAAATCCACAGAAGTATTCTCTTATAAACAGTTATTTACACCACAGTGCAGAACAGATGACTTTGGTATATGTCAAACAAACTTGCAGGATTTGGATCCCCAAGGAACACCATAAAATGGCTGAAGGTACTGTAGTAAAATAAATACTGTAGCATATGAATGATAAAGGGTCTTGTATGGTAAACCATTAAAAAATATGACATCCTAAAAATGGTATTTAAAATGCTCACAGTGATAGTGATACAACACAGTCCTGTAAAGAATTATCTTAAGAACAGGATATTTCAATTAATTGTGTTAGCACGCTCCAAATTCCAATTGCACGAGAGCCACAGTGACAGAGGGCACATGACAATACCTGATAATCAGCCTTGCAATGATGTTCCACCAAAAAACTGTCCACAGAATAAGGAACCCATCCGAATTTGCCTGATGTGAAGCAGAGGTTATTTAGAAATGACAGCATGCACATATAATTGCGTGTTGTCCACTCTTCAGAGAACAGATGTCTACAAGTTTACTGGGCACTTAAGTTTATGTGAGAGTTTCACAGACGTCCTTCAGCCATTACTAGGTAAAACAATTTTTTTTTTAAAAGCACAAAACCCCACAACCTACACTTTGCATTTGGATGAATTTTTTTAGCTTGCGCTATGAAAACCTGAAGACCCAAGAAGAAAGCCACGACTTAAGAAAATGTCTTAAATCTACAGGTAGATAGCATGGTTATCATCTAATTGTTTTAGCTCTATGTATTCTAATCATTGAGCAAACACCTCTGACTAGTTATGCCTTGCCCAGTTTCTTATGCCGTTTATTCAACTGACTGGACCATCTGAATTTGGCACAAGAGAGGCTTTTTTTTGTGGAAAGCTGTCAGAATCTCAGTTTGTGGGGAAACCCAAACACTTCTAAACAAACGTCATGTATTTATCAACTCAAAGCCGGAGGCAGAACAAAGGCTTAAAGCAAGGGCTTTCTTTTTTCCATTGCCTGAGTTTCAGTGTTCCTTGAAAGCACTTCTAAAGTCACTTCAGGCTGTTCTCTGTTCCTGGCTGGAAGGTGCTGGCTCCTGGCTGCCTGTCACTGTGACTGTGGTGTTTTTAGGGAGCCATGCCAGCCGCAAGGTTGCCTGGCCCACTCCAAACCTGCCCACGTCCCCCTTGTGGGGCAAATGGCCTCTTAAACCCTAAACAGTCCGTGGGGATCCTGGAGCTGCAGGGCCTATGTATTCACCTCTCCTGGGTGAGTGGATTGGAAGTGCTCTGTCACTTCGAACACCACATTTGCTTTTGTAAAAAGCCTCAGCAACCTTTCAAAAATAGCATTTGTCCTATTTGTGTCCTTCTGTACCTACTAGCTCTTAGTGATGCTTCTCCTTTCTAGCACCACAGTCTTTAAGCTTTAGGTTTCCCTTTGATCTTACTCTCTCCACTCAGCTTTGGGAAGAGTAAACTGCCCTCAGCCTGGAGAGAACCAAGATAGAAAATATTTCCTAATAATTACTTCTGGTTTTGCATGGAAGATTATTTTTGCCATCACTTTTCCTGTGTCACTTGGTTCCTTTAACACATTTATTAAGGTAATCTGAGGGACAAATACTATTAAAACACCTCTATAGCCATAATTACCCGGTAGCAGAGGTAACATCCTATTCATGACAAAAGCAGTAAACTGCACGTAACTATAGAAAGCACCTAAGAGACAGGAAAAAAGAAACCAACCAACAACACTTCTCAATGTAAGCCTACTTACAGCAAGCATTTTTTCAACTATTTTTCACAGATTACATTAAAAAGCAGCCCACTGATCTATGTAGATCTGCTATATCATGTGTCATAAATCTCAACACAAGGAGGGAATATTTCAGATGGTACCAACTATTGAGAAGTAAGAAAGAAAACAATTAGGAAAGAAGATATCCTTTCATCAAAGATCCTCATATCAAATTATTCATTGCTGGTTTTTTCCCTTAAGAGAGAAGGTTGATATCTCTTAAAATGTCTCTCTGAAGATATCTCTAAATTAAGAGATAAGGTATATCTCTAAGAGACAGCTAAGCATACAGTTTTGCTTGGAGCAAAAGCCTCAGAGATTCAAATAAATTTGGCAGAATGGTTTTGTTCAGTTTGTTTTGGTTGAGATGATGGACAAAGAAGAACAAAAAAAAAAGCTTACTAGAAGAAGCAGGAAGAGAAAAACCAGTGCAGAAAAACAAAAATCACAGAACAAAAAGAATAGTATCAATGTGCAGAATAAAAACCCAATTCCTGTTAAGGCTGTGGCTGAAACAGTCTCAGGATATGGGCAAGGAGATTGCCCCAGACTATTTGTGGGGGTTTTTTTCTTTTAAGATAGAAGGGTGTCCTAAGTTCATGTAAGGCAGAAAATAGCATTTAGAAGTTCATAGGTTTTTTTTTTTCCTTCTGCTGGGAATAACCTACTAAGATCTGAAATTTTTGCTAGCTGTTCAAGTCAAAGGGTTAGCAATGTACTTCTCTAAGTCAGTTTTCCGGCAGAACACCCCATGCCATCACACCAGGCACGGGCAAGATCTTCACTTCCATCAAGAATGTCCAACTGCAGCATACACTGATTCAAAAAATAAATAATGTTCCTCTCCTCATAAAGGAGTTAAAACACATTCATTTGTCTTTTGTTGGAGCTTTCATTAAAAGTTCTGTGTTTTGGCCTCCTCCTACCTGTATCACATGACATCAGAAATAGCTCTACTGAAGACAACATAAACAGAAGGATTTTTGCAATTAGGATAAGAACTAGGGCCTGGAGCTAAACAAACAAACAAACCACATCTCCCTTTGGCACTGCTGCACAAATGGAAGTGTTCATCACAGCTTATTGTAAGCTTATGGTACTAATGAGTATCTGATGCCCTGTCTTGTTTGCAGACACTTAAAAAGCTGACTTGTTTCTACATTGGATCAAGTGCTTCACTAATGCCATTCAAAACTTTGTGCTGCCCTAAGCCTTTTTCATGTGGAAGTAGGTGGTATGAATGGCTTTCCCTAACACTCTCATCCTTGCAGGCATCAAAATCAGCTCGAGGCACACAGACAAAGCCCAGCATTCCCAGAAGCACAGCAAAAGCTGGGAAGGGAGCTCTTGGGACAGGAGGTGACACCGAGGCCAGGGAGTGACTCAGGGGAAGCACTGAGGTGCGGGACGTGCAGTGACTAACCATGGTGGGGAAGGAATGTCCTCTCCCACCCCCACACCATGCGAGTCACTCTTCCCAGGGCTTAATGACACAGGGGATAAAGGGGAGCAATAGCAACAGGTGTTTATACAGGAAGGGACCTCTGGAAAAGCAGGGCTGCATCCAGCAATGGCACATATTCCCAGCTCAGCCCTCTCGGGCCCTCTGCTTGCTCCCATACCTGAGCGGCTCAGATCAATCAATACACCAACTAATTGCAATGGAATATGTCAAAGGATATATACCTTGCATAATTATGCTGGAATATGTCTGAGTTTTGCATATTTATTTACATATGCACCTTCCATACCAGTTTGGAAATAAATATAGCCAATTGCTGAAAGTCAGTGGTATTTAGGGACAAGATAATTTCATCCAAATGCAGGCATCTAAGCCTGAGGTGAGCACCTAGGCTCCACCAACAGTCTGTACCCAGAGAAATAGGAAACTGTGAAGCAGTTACAAGAAGAATGAATTCCTCTCTGAAGACACCTTTCAGTAACCACAAAAGCAACCTAGAGGACTAGTTTAAATTAAATTCCTAAGTTTTAGATGATGAAAATTAGTGAGACTAATACCACTCGTAATGCACAACTATCTTTAAACTCAAACGTTGACTCTGTGGTTGACTCTGGAGGCACCTGGCTAAATATTTATAAGTGGCATAGGAGGATCTGTAGAAAGAAACAGTGCACAGAAGATCCCATTCCTCACAGTTTTACTTTTAGTGAAATCTGTGCAAATCTATCTGTTGATTTCTACCAGGACGAGATTGAACGGAGTACGCCTGGTCTGGATTGAATTGTTCCTGCAGAGGGACAGTAGGAATTTGCAAAGCAGGAGCTTGTAGAGACACAGCTATTCCAGGAGGGCGCACTGATTCCCTAAACATCCATACCTCGCTGTCTTGGTTTTGTTTTTCTAGCTGCACAATCAAAAAGCATCCCAGGCCTGGCACATATATTGGTATAAACAAGCTGGTCACACAGTCAAAAAAGTGTACACATATTTAGTAAGAACTGAAGGCTAGGAATAAAAATACAGGAAGCATTTGTTGAGAATAGGATTTCATAATGTGGCAAGACCTCTGTTTGGGGGCTTATCACACCAAAGGAGGTGATACGGAGATTAACAAAGTGAGAATGTGTACACATCTAACTAGATACCTAATAATTCAGTGCTTAAATAATTCTGTCCCTCCCTGATGGCAGTAGCTCCTTGTTATTCTGGCATCCCAGTACTTTGGCCTCCAGTATGTTGCTGCTTTTAGTTCTGGACAAACACAACCAGGCTATTCCTATTCTACGTATAATTTACTATAGGCATGCATTAACCTTAGATCACCTTTTGGGAAACATTGCGATTAAATCTTATGGTCAAAAATCACCACACTGTAGCAAAAGTAAAATAGCACACCATCAACAGTGTTAACCTGACAGAGCATAGAAATGCAATCAACTGCTTCTATCGAGATCAGTTTGTTCCATCTATGGAAATAAAACACTAAATATGAGAAATAAAGTATCAGCAGTAAATTACTCTAGAGCTATCCATCCTTTCAATATAAAAATATAAACATGTCAAGCAGTATTAGTACATTTATATGACATAGACAGAGCACATACAGATGAACAAAATAAACTGCTTTCTTTCTCCTCTGATCCAGAGCCAGCTCTGTATCAGGCCAATATTTTGGCATGAATTAATGTAGCCTTAAAACTGCTCCACCTTGTGCCAGCTGCCTAAAGCGTCCCGTAGTTCTCACGAATGATGGGGCTGCAAGCAATCCCCAGTTACTCTGGCTCTACCTCACCTACCAGTGGTCATGGTGCTCTCTGGTCAACGACCCGGTAGACCGGCTGTCCTCCCCAGAGTCCGCACCGAGTGATAGCCAGCTTATCTGGTGCTAGTGCTGCGCCGGGTCCTGCCAAGTCTGTATCATTAAACATCTGATTGTACAGTAATGCAACCTTCAGAGTTTGGCACTGGGGGAACATACTCAGGGAAAGGGTCATACTTTGGTGTAGTGTTTTCAGCTCCATTTAAACAGTGCATATATACATAACTAAAGCTGCCGGTAAGCTTTATTTTAATGTAAATCCTTGGTGAGAGAAAGGGAAGGGGATTATCAGTGCAGTTAGCTGTGATCCATTCAATTATCAATGCCAACTTTTTGAACAAATCAATAATTTACTGAAAGAGGCGTTCCCAGCCTTGTTTCCTAGGACATTTGTTTCTAGGCACACATTTTATTTACACAAGGGAAAACTCCTACGAGCATGTAAAAATTACTACCTTTGTAGACAAACAGGAACTGTAGGGTTCTTGCTGTGCGTTTTTTTGTTACACTGTGTACAAGGAAACTGCATACAATTTGTGGTTGCTTCTTGAAAGAGTCACTCAAATGCCTAAATGAGAGTGAAAACTGGAAGGACTATGTTAAAAGCCACTATTAAGTGGCATCTTTGAGTATTGTGGGAGTGGTATATTCTCTTGGCTTGGCTTTTTGGCAGAAAGAATCTGGAACGGTTTATTTGGTAAAATCTGGACCCCATATATATTTTCAGTTGCAGACTGTTTCACATGGGGTAAGAACTACATCAGATCGCTCACAGCCAAGGAGAATTATGCTATGTCGACAACCACTTACACCGACAACTGTTTCAGATTGCGGGGAAGAACGGCACTGTTATCCCAAGACATACCGAAGAGGTAGCTTACTGACATATGCCGACTTTTGTTGACACGCAGCTGTAACCCTTTTCCTACCCTCAATTTCCTTTTCAAAACAGTGGCATCCTCTGAACAGCAGCAATTCCACTTGCTGCTGGACTCTCATTCTCCTGACCATCCCCACACCCTCATTCACTATTGCTTCAAGAGCACTTTTGGTCGAGTCATTTTGCACTTCAAAGCCACAGATGGTAACAAAACTTTATTAACTCTAAAGGGACTCTTTCAAGAGAAGCTTTATGTAAACAAAATATGTGGCATCCATAACCAACTCAGAGCCATAGCATATTCTAAACAGGTGCCTTTAGACAACAGTGTATATTTGCCACTGCAATTTAAAAAATCCAGTATCTAACCCATGACATGCTATAAAAAAAAAAATCTATTTTATTTTCAATACATAACATCCCTTTTTGCATCAGACCAAAATCAAGTACAAAATGAGATAACCAATCAACTCTGTTCCACAGGGCTAAAAGGATTAATAAAAGTATGAATAAATCTATTGACAAACCTCCCAGGACACACTGTAAGCAGAATCTCATTAAAGAGGGTGTTAAAATTTAGCAGAACACCTGCTTCTTTGTTTGGAAAGAGTCGATATAAATGCAGAGCAGCCAGAGAAAGGAAAAATTGACCCAAACCAGGTCAGAACTGCTTTCTCAGCTCCTGTCTTTTGAACGTGAACCAAGAAATAAACCTTGCACTATAGGAGGACCAATGTAAAATAAACAGATTTATCTCTGATTCTGAAGTATCATATAGATTGGTTATAATAAGGAACACATTTCACCTTTGCATTGATAATGGGAATTTAACAGTCTTGCCTTGTTACTTTTTTAACAGCAAAACAAGTAAAACCACTACCATTATCAGTAAAAGTTAAGCTGTTTAAAGTTTTGTTTCAAAATCTTTATTGCCTTACAGTAAATGTGCTGTTTCTCTCAACCTATTCGGCTAACAGACAAAGATGTTTTGCCATTAGGCAGAGGCAAACCCCAGTCTACTTTGCTTTTTCCATATTACTCAATACTGTGATGCTATTCCATTTGGTAATATGAAAATCAGCAAGTCGCTGCAGATGTGTATGACACTGTTCTGCCAGCCAGTGATCTCTTATAAATTAATTTTAAATTAAACTTTCCCTATGCCAGAAATCATTGTTAATGGTAGACTGAAACTTAATGTTTAATACATTGGAATGCATAATCTCCTGACAATTATATGGAGGACTGAAATTCAGTTCTGCGTTCCTACATATTGAGTACTCCGTACATGGGCTTTTACACTGATCAAGCAAACGGCACAATATTAGGGAATGATGAAAATTTCCAGCTCTTAAAGGGAAGTGCTGTGGACAGGGAGATGAAAACCAAAACAAACAAAAAAATTAATGTCAACAATGAAACAAACAAGCGGGAGACACTGGTGCAAAGAGTGAAGGAGAGGCATAAATACTATGAAATGTTTTGCCAGGAAAAATTCTGGCAAAAAAAATGGGAGAAAAAAAAAAGACTGGCTAGCTGGTATATCACCTAAAAATCCCTCCTCAGTCTTTGAACTTGGTCAGAGCTCTGCCTGTTTAACTTGCGACAAAAGGAGAAGTGGCATGGTGCTCGACAGGCCCAAATATCATACCATATTCAAAACCAGAAAAATGTTAATTTTATTTTTATTGTGTGTGAGGAAATATCTGCTGCACAAATAATAACAGGTGAATATGTTGCCTCTATTGTCTTGATATATGATGAAAATCCACACAACTGCAGCAAAGGCTGAGCTGAAAATCCTGCTTTAGAAATACCAGGAATATATTATACTTTTAAGTCTTACTTACCTTAGACTCATGAAACTGTAATATCATCAAAACACTCATCAATTTAGGAGAAAAATCCCTTTACAAAATGCATTAACTAAAATTGGAAAAATAAAAACCAGCCTGTGTATACAGGTAAGAAAAGCAACAGCCAGACAGACATGAACCACAGAAAAGTAGAACTGGAAATCTCAATTCTTTTCCTATTGCCTCTTGTCCCACCCACACCACCAGCTTCATAATTCGGTAAGAAAACAAATCTGAAGAAGGGGAGGAAACTAGGCCGCTATGCCAGGAATGTGTTTTTGATGAAAAAATTAGCCCTGTTTTATCCAACGGCAATGTTCAAACACCTCTCAAAGCAGGCCAGATGTTGGTTGGAGCAAACTAACAATGCACTGTATGTGCTTTTAGTCCCTTCTCCCTCTCATCGTATCGGCCATTTTCCCCTAAAGCCTCCAGACAGCCTCAATCAGCTCCTGACTGGAAGAGGGTCCTCACACAGCTGAACGACACGGTTCCTTTAGCAGGTCCTGAGCCCTTCTCATCGCTAACAGCACTGTGCCTTGGCAGCCCAACAATTTGAATTTAAGGACAGGACCCATGTCTTCTGCTTGGAAACTTGTGCAACCATCTGAACATACCCAGTTAGTCCGTGTTTTCCCAAGAACAGCCTGCACCTTCCTGTCATCGAGGCATATCATTCATTTTAATTGCATAGAAGTTGAAGGCAAAGGAAAGCGCAAGCTCTAAGGTGAGGAGCTTGCAAGCTCATCTCGGACAATGCTCGTCAGATGCACTGACACAAGGCTGACAGAATAAGGAGCGGTGCTAGGGAGGGGAGCCTACGTGGCAAACAACGTCCAGGGGAAGCTCAGAGCATTCAGGTAATAGTAGCATCCCATTTCCAAAGTGAAAATCTCAGGAACATATACTAGAATCACTGTAAAAAGAAATAAAGTGGCAGAAACCCCATTTTGTTCTGATTATATTATTTCTACTCTGCCAGCTTATACAATCTTACATGAACTTCAATTTCTTTTCTCATCGTACTGCAGGGCTGATCAAGATTTCTAAAAAGTTGACAAAAATAAAAGCTCAGTATTCTGTCTTCTGCAAGAATAACAAGAGACAGTCCATAGCATCTTAACTTAGCAAGTAGAAGAATGGTTCACAAAACTCAATGCTCTTCTGACATCTGGAATTTACACAAAAAACTACCTCTGCCTCCCAGTAGCCTGCCCAATCTCTGCAATTACACCAGCAAGTCCTTTCTTTTTGGCATGTTATGTTCCCCAAATGGCTCTGAGACCCAGTGCAGCACCACTTATCATGAGAAACAACTAGAGGATTTCAACTTCCACACTGCCTCTGAAATGCACTTCAGAAACAACTGCAGCTGTAATGATTTAAACTATAGCACTCGCCCATCCCAGAGATCCCAAAATATTCTAGAAACAGCTAAACAAAGTACCATGTATGTTACTAATTAAAGTACTAAAACATCAAGGAGCCCTGTTATACTCCAGGATCCTCCGTGCAGCTATATAAATAGGGAATAAAAGGTATTTCTTGCTTTAGACAGCGTACGATCTAGCTACAGGAGAGGACACTGCAGATGGATAGAAAAAAAGGCTTATTTAGGAGCATGCCAGACATGCCTACACTGTAAGTGCAGGTACACTCAAACAAACTGTATTTCCCTGGAAATATTCTTGAAGGGGTACACATCTTGTCCCTCAGGCACTGAACCCTGCTCTCCAGCTGCGGTGTTTTCATGCTTGTCTGGTGTTTAGTTACTAATCCACATGGCGCAGTGCAACACGATGTGGGAGTACTGAGTCAGGTCACTGGAATGGGGTCTCTACCGCGCCGAGGGCAGCACTGTTTGGGCATGCACAGGGCACTAATACAGGTCACCACAGCAGACAACACTCACCGCATGTCAACAGCACAGTGAACGTCAGGTTTACTTTAGGCATCATACTCAACATGTTTTAACGCTCAAGTCATGCAGGCTTAATCAAGACCCTATAGCTTATTTGGCCTGCTTAGAAGGGAGTTTTCAGGAAATATAAGAAAACTCCAAATGGTTTTCATCTTACTTCCTACACACTCCAAAAAGTCCTCCTCTTGCTCTGTGTTGAGATTGGAAGGAAACTAGTTCATACCTATTTTGCTGGCACTTAAAATGCATAATATATTTCTAGCTAAGAGTCTTCTACTTCATTTTCTTTTCTATTTCTCACAGGAATAATTACCATATATCTTTTAGCATATTATTCTTGTCAGCTGATCTGCTAGATTTCATTCATGTTTTGTCTCACTCCTTTTGGATTATTTTTCAAGTATATTTCAATGCCATTTTGCCCTCTTGAGGGAGACTGTCCAGAGTTTTTCCAACCACACTCATCATCTTTTGACATTTCACTCATTCAAACCCTTGCATCATGAGTGGCTTGGCATCAAACACGGTTTAATTATTATTTTAAAATATTGGCAACTGAAGCCAGAAAGGGAATGGATTAACATCAGTATGTCATCTAATTAAAAATATATCTTATTTTTATAATGTCACCAAAAATTAACATGCTGGCATTCTGCTGAACGCCATGCTGAGCCAATGCCACAAAGGCAAGGGGGGAAAGGCATGAGGAAAACAACTGCACTCCTTCTTAAACAGCAAGCCTCCTGAAAAAGAAATTTCTGAAGGTGCTGCACTCGGAGAAAATTTTTCATTTCCAGAGCAAAGGCTGCCTATCCTAGATCTAAAACACCAGCTGGGACACCAGCTGAGAAATCACCATTGAAGCTGTTTATCAACAACATGGAAAAAAAAAAAAAGCTCATAAACTCTTTCTTTCTCAAATGAATTATTAGGATGATTTATTTTTTTTTTTTTGTGAAGGAGAAAGCTCAAATTGCCTGGAGAACGGCTGCCTGAAATGAACTGCTTCAGAAAGAGATAAATTCTTCCACCAGTTTGTCTTTTAAAGCATGTCCCTTCCCTCCTTCCAACGCAGCTGTTCATCCTTGTAGCTCTTCCATACTTCTGAATTAAGCGGAGACACACTGTGACTGTTGTTTTGACTTTCTGCCAATAGCCAGAAAACTGAGATAGCAAGAAGGTGGATCCTCTTTTCCTCCAGCAGGTAGAGGAGCTCTACCAAGCCCAGAAGTGGGGGTGAGACCTCTGGGCAACTGAGTGGAATATGGGCAAAGAGCAGAGGAGTAAGAAAAATGCAAAACAATGAAAAAAAACGAATCCCACTCTCTCTTCAGCAAATGTTAGGCACCAGACAGTCGAAAAGGGCATTCAGGGAACAAAGTAGGAATAGGGCAAAACCCTGTGATTTAAATAGCCGTAAGAGAGCTTTTATTTTTCTGCAACCCCTCCCCTTTGCTTATAAGAGATAATCCCAGCGGTGTTTTATGCGGAGAGAGCTCTTTGAGCTACCCTATTTTTACACTCTTCTGAATCACTAGTCTCTACATGCAGATCCAAATGAATCCCAATAGGGGCCTCAAGATCCTCTTGCAAATGCACAGTTTACAAAAGAAAATGTTTGCAATACTCACACAGTGAATGAGGTTAACTGAAAGGCAAATTATTCATGACTCAGTCATGAAATTAAATGCTATAGTCAAAATACACTGCTGTGTAAAACCAATACATGTCTTTTCTGAGGGGAAAATAAAACCCCTCTATAATACAGCAAGGTAGTAAAGAAAGTGTTCATGTGTTCTGCTTTCAATATCTGGCATTAGAGGTTGGTCTCTATAACCGGATGTGCTGACCATTCACAAGTGAAGGCAACTACTATACAAAGGGGAAAAGTTTTATGATGTTTTGAGCTCTACGGATGTGTGACCAAACTTAATGAAGCACTGGATTATTTAGTGTGTTAATACAGAAACATCTGGGTGAACCAGATTCATATTTAATTAGGAAACAGTGTCAAGACTCTGTGCATGAAGCCACTGAAAAATTGTCTGTACAATGAATTTTATTTGAATTGCATTAAGATTTCCAGACTTTTCCCTCACAAATTTTAAAAGCGACGTGACTAAGAAGAATCCTACAAAGAGTAACAAGGACTTCAATCAGATATTCAGAACAATATACTGGTCCTTTTTGCTTGGTTGCAGAAGGTTCTGATCACCCGAGCTAAGAAACTCCATTACCATAAGGAAGGGTGCCGTGCTGGATGGGTGAGGAGGAGCAAGCCCCTGGAGCAGGGACAAGGGCACTTCCCAGAGCAGCGGTGCCAGTTCAGTGAACTGGGAGGCTTCCGAGTCCTGTAGGTGCCAGGAGGATTCAGAGCTCAGGCACCAAGGGGAGCCATGAGTAATGCCATCCCAATCTTTCATGCCTCGGTCAGCCTTCTTGTTTTCTATAGTTCAGTCTCTAGTTCAATAATAATGATTCTTACCAAGGTCTTAACTTACCCAAATATCATGGGCTCAGAGGACATTTAATCTACTAAATTGGGGTTCCCAAAGCTTAGTTTTCGCTGCTTCCTTTTCCACCCCTGGCGTAGCCCTACCACAAAGGGCTAAGATCAACATAATAACCAAATTCTCACCTGTGGCACTTCCTCTGTCTTCTTCTCCAAGTTTCCAGACCCCAGCTGTTCCTTTTCTCAGTGACCTGTTTCTTTAGCTCAGCTTTCTCCCAGTCTCAGTTTCCCTCTGGTTTCCCTCCTCAGCACAGCTCTAAACTACAACCCCTTCATTATTTCACCGGTGCTGTTTGCCCCATATGCCTCCCAGGCCTGAGGAAGACAAATCCTGTTGCTTAGGGCAGAGCTCATTTTCTCAGTGCCTGTGTCCAGTATCACAGTGATTTCTGATTGCTTGGAAAAACAAGCCCAAGGACTGGAGCATGTTCTGTACAAGTATAATTACGGGTGGTTTATTTTCTAAACTCTGCTAAGCTTGTGTGAACTGAGACTTTCCAACACTCACATCCTGTTCAAATTTCAGAAGATTTTTCACAGGGAAGAAGTGAAAAGCACTTTCCTGACCCTCCAGAATTCCCTTGCCAAATTCAAAGATTCTGCTCCAAAATAGAGTTGTCGCAGCTTCTTAGTGAAATAAGTCATAAGACTCTTCTCATTTTATCCAGCACAGTAGTGCCTGTCTCCATTTCGTCTTCATTCTTAGAAATAAATGAAACATAATTTTATCAATATTCTTCTAAAACTTCTGCTTAAAGCTAACACCTGCCTTAAAAGTATTAGCGCATCTATTTAAAGTTGGCAAACCTATAAACAGCTGAAAACAGGGCCTTGTGATGGACAGAGATGATTCACCATCCTTACATCTTTCCATACATCTGGGAGATTCGCACTGAATTTCACTGAGGCCTAGATTCTAGGTCCCTAAATCACTTTGAAAATTTGCTCACAAGCTTTACCTGAGCTTTATTTCTCTTTGGAGATCTCATGGCATGTATGGGGGATGTGGCCATCTCCTCACTGGAAACAGAGAGACCGATTCTGGGGTTCTTGTCTCCTTTTGGTGGTCTACTTTAAAGCGTGGATATCTCTGAACTATAAAGCCAGCGAGAGACACTAGTCTCACAGATACTCCTCATCCCGACCCTAGGACAGTTGTGTGCAAGCCCTTGGGGTGCCTACATGACCAGATGTCTCACCTCAGGGACCTGACTATTAACAGCAAGGCACGCATCATCTGTCTGCAGTTATAAAACCTCTGCCTGAAAAAAAAAATAGAATCAGGACTAAAATCCACAACAGACTAACGATCCAGCGTGCTAATTAGCTGGCTGGAAAGAGGAACAATAATAAACAAGCCCTTGAGTCAGTAGCCAGATGTGGCAGAAGCACCCTGCAGCTGCTGGGCAGGCTCAGGGAAGGTTCCAGCCCAAGCCCCTGAGCAGGGGGTAACTGCCCCCCCTTTACTATGGGATCTCTGGCATGGACACTGTAGCACTCAGAATTGGAGTGATATGGTCCCAAAGCATAATCCATAGTTCAGCAGGAGTATTTTTTTCATTACGTTTTAAGCATATAGCATGTAGGGTGGGTTGGGTTTTTCCACCCAAAACACAAGTTGTAATTTTCTCCCAGTCCCAGCAGACCACAACCCATATTCTAAAAATAGGGCTGCTTCAAGTTTCTCAAACAACTATAAAATAGGCCTATAAATGAAATTATTGCCTAAGTAGCCTTTTCAGAAAGGCTCCTTTCCCAAAAGTATTTCTTGTCTATCTATTCATAAAGAAAACATCCCCCAAAAAGGTGTTCTCCAGTCCTGTACAGGGATATGAAAGGCACCACAAGTTCTGAATTTTCTGAGAATGTAGATAACCAGCAGCATCAAAAACTACCTGCAGTCAAAAACCATGTTATGGGCAAATGTACTGTTGTAACGGGCTGTGTGGGAACTTCAGATGAACAAATTAGCCAGAGGGGAAAAAAGTCACCCTTAAGGAAAATGAATGAAGATTGGAAATGGAAGCAGAACTGTGCAAGCGTATACTCTGAACTCTTTTGAAAGCACAAGAGGGGGAAAATAACAGTTAGCAAAAGCCCAAGAAACACATTAGAGGAATTTGCTTATCACTGAAGAAGTCACTGAAGCCATTTGTCAGCTTACGTGAAGCCTGCTAGGACCTAACGCACCGTTAGCTGTTTTGTGCCATTAACTGACTTACAAGGCATTGGGAAATTCTAACAACAGCGGGTGAGCAATTTTTTTCAGAGAGAAATATGCTGTCATTTCATTGGTATCATTTTTTTTACAGTACTCACAGTAACCTCGGAGTTTAAACAATGCTCAAGCAAAAGCAGGCATGAGACTGCAGGCACAGGAAGGTTTGGGGTTTGTTTTTATTCAAATAGAGGCAGCAGCACTCGGGCTCAGAGTATTCGGGTCTGTTTTCCTGTTACGCTTTTCCTTCGTAATAACTGCTTTTCATTTTTTTAAAATACAGCCATAAAAACGGAAATTCCATAAAAGCCGTCTTCTTTTATACGAAAGTAAGGGGGGAGGGGGAACCACAAAACCATATGGAGGTCAATTAAATGCTTTATTTGTTCAGCAAAAAAGG
Source organism: Gorsachius magnificus (assembly GCA_034008185.1). Taxonomy (NCBI): domain Eukaryota; kingdom Metazoa; phylum Chordata; class Aves; order Pelecaniformes; family Ardeidae; genus Gorsachius; species Gorsachius magnificus. The sequence continues at coordinate 174,935,932 of CM067081.1, forward strand.
CACTGTGTGTTTCCTGAATTAAATTTGTTTTCATTGTCCTTCTGCGGGTAACTGTTTTACGGAGATCATATACAATGTCAGTCCTCATTCATGACTTTTCAAAATAAGAGACTGCATTCTGCAGGTACATGGCTTTACAGCTGGGGTTAACTCCTTAAAATCTTTGCTTCATTTTTACAGTGATGTAACTGGAAGCAGACAGTGTCCTGTTACAATTTTAGCAATACAGCTCCTATATAATTCTCAATAGTTGTGTAACAATAGCTGTGTCATTTCTGTTAGTAATTGAAAATGAGTCCTTAAGGGAAAAGGGAAAAATAATTTTTTAATTTTTTTTTTTTCCATATCCACAAATACAACATGCATAAGTGGACAGTCTGGGACAGCATTAGATACAGGGCCCTGGTGAAGAAACTCTGTCAAGAAAAATTACTTTCAGCCTGATCCATTCTTGGAAATTGCAGGTGATACAGTTATGAAAATTGCACAAATCTCAATGCCCTAATTTTTTCCTATATTTTTTATTCACTGGATGCTAGACATGCAGTGTTTTATTAAATGATCAGTATTTTTAATTTTAAGGTGATTTAAGAGAGAAATGTGTCACCACAATCACTCTTCTTTATTGTTTTAGCATTGTCCTTTCTTAACCTTTACAATTTCAGCTGCTATTAGTCCTTTGGAGCTCAAACAATACATTTTTACATGTAGTCACCTAGCACATTGTTAATTGCTTCAAAAATAATATGAAGAGTAATCAATACATACTGATGCTTAGATGTTCATTAGAAAGTTCTCTCACGAATTAATGTATACCTCAGGAAGTGCAATACATACTGTAATGATATCTTATTGCCTATAATAAGTACCCAGGAGAAAAGAATGGCAAATGTTTATCCCAAGGAAACCACAAAAGGGGAAGAAGAAGAGGTAGCCTGGAAGATTTGACATGCAGTTTTAATTTACCTGTATAGGATTAAATTGGTATTTTGATGAAAACAGCTGTAGATAGTATGTAAGAGCAAGAGAGGGACATAACAACATAGGAGTATAATAGATGGAAAGTTGGAGGAAGTGATAATATAAGGAATACTGGTTTGGATTAGAAAGACTCATAGTCAGCTTTTCCTACAGCATCTGAAGAGCTCAAAGGACATTGCTTTTTACTCTGCGCAACAAGTAAAAAAAAATCTGTGCTTGATTATTCTCTTTGAACAAGTACTCTGGCATGTTTTTGAAATACAGAAATAACTGCTTATTACTAATTTCCAAAGCTGGATTCTTTAGCCATTTAATTGTCACTATATCCAAGCAAGCTCAAAGATAAGGCTTGTGCATTTCTCTGGTTTTCATATACAACATTGAAAGAAATGTGAAAGTATGAAATAATCAGCATACCCTGTTAAACACAACATCCCAAGACAAATTCATTACAAACATTCAAAACAGATTAAAAATGGAGATAAAATAATACAGAAAAAAATTCGTCTTGAGACATTGAATTCACTATTGTTATTTACAAATTATATAAAATGACAACTTCTTCCTTCATATTGTCTATTTTTGGATGCAATCATCTAAACACATATAATAGGGTCTTTAAGAAAAGTTGCAAGAGTAGAATACAAAGCTGGGAGTTTTAAAATAAACAAAAATCCAAACTGAACCATTATCTACTGACTTAAAGGGCTTACATTAAGGCATATATCTAGGTGCACTGGTCACATAATATAAACTCTAGTACCAGCAATAGGGCACACACTGATACTATGAGTCACACCATCATTTCAAAAATGCTCCATTGCATGGGAAGAACAGCTGAGGAAGCTGGAGGAGATACTGCTGGAAAAGGGAGCATTGGAAGAATTTATGGTCATAATGAAACTGGTCAGTTGAGACCTTATTTAGGAGCACTTCTGGTCTCCTTGCTGACATTAAGCTTTCAGAAATATCTACCGTTCCAGCCATGAATTCCCTTTGTATCACCACCCAGAGGTTAGCTAAATCCACCCCAGCAGAAAATGCCCTAGTCACAGATATTCTCACCTTAGCTGCTTCTCAGCTGGATCCTAGAAGCACCATTTTACTATGCATGAATATTTCAGCAGTCATCAAACTCTACCCGAGACAGAACACTACAGCACACTCAGTACTATAAGCTACCTATACGAGCGCATGCTGGGTAGCTCATAGATCCTGACTTTTTGTAGTAACTTTGACAAAAGCCACTGTTTAAGACCTCATTTTCAAGATATTTCTGATCTCAGTTTTGTGAAAAGAACTGCTGTAAGAAGACTCTGACTAGCAGTTAGGACACAGCTAAAATCCCTTTAGGAAGGAGTAGGGTAGTGATCATGCTCGTGTACTCAGCACTGGTGAGGCTGCACCTCGAATACTGTGTTCAGTACTGGGCCCCTCACTACAGGAAAGACACGTTCCTGGAGGAGAGCAACAAAGCTGGTGAGGGGTCTGGAGCACAAGTCTTATGAGGAGTGGCTGATGGAACTGGGGTTGTTTAGCCTGGAGAAGAGGAGGCTGAGGAGAAACCTTATTGCCCTCTACAGCTACCTGACAGGAGGGTGTAGCGAGGTGGGTGTTGGTCTCTTCTCCCAGGTAATGGGCAATAGGACGAGGGGAAATGGCCTCAAGTTGTGACAGGGCAGGTTTAGTTTAGGAAAAATTTCATCAACAAAAGGGTCATCAAGCATTGGAACTGGGTGCCCAAGGAAGTGGTTGAGTCCCCATCCCTGGAGGTATTTAAAAGCCGGGCAGACAAGGTGCTTAGGGACATGGTTTAGTGGTGGGATGGCAGGGTTAGGTTAATGGTTGGACTTGATGATCTTAAAGGTCCTTGCCAACCTAAATGATTCTATGATTTTATGATTCTGTGAAGAGGGAAAAATACCTGTACAGAAACCTAAGCCTTCTTGGGAGCCAAGGCGCCTGTGTGCCACCGCAGTGTGCATACTACAGTTGGGAGTCCCAGCTCTAAAGAGTATATTTTGACAGGAGTCAAGTGCTGTAGAAGATAAATAAGTTTAAAGAAGGTTAAAACATCTCATTAAAGCCCATAGTACATTCTCTGATCCCTCAACAAGTGCTGTTCTTCTCACTTTTTTCAATCAAGCTGAAAGTTTACTTTAAGTTACTACAATACTGATATTTTTCAGTTTATTTTTCTTTGTTTTCTCTGAGAAACATAATTAGATTTATTTATAGCATGGTAAAATAATATTAAATTGCTATATTTATGCACATAAAAACAGAAAATTAAAATAAGAATTATTAAAGAGATGGGTAGCTAAATAATATATTATACATCCACGTGTGTGTGAGAATTCTCCATGTTTCTTTAGATTATATAACAAATAACCACATGGATACATGAGGAAACATCAAGACTTAAGTTACATGATATGGCACAAAATGATGTCGAGTTCTATTCATCTCCTGTCACCTGCTCCTACAACTATGTTTGCCACCACTAGACTTCCCCAAAATTGGATAGCCCTCACCCACCTTGCTGGACAAACATAATTCAATACAGCAGAAAAGAGCCTGACAACTAAAGGGAAATAATTATTGGAAATGTGGACAAGCTGAATCAATTCAGCAGGGTCTGGCAAGTACCAGTGCTGGCCCCAGGCAGGAGAAGAGAACATGTGGCCTGGAGCAGGAATGGAGGGAGCAGGGGAGGAGGGAGCAGGAAAATGTCCTCTCTGTGCAGAAGCATAATCTCTGCTTTACTTTATCAACGACTATTTTGGGATAATATTATGTATTTTATGTTCTTCCTCGTAGCTTCAGACTACCTGTGAAGCAAGGTTAAAGGCCAAGACAACAGGGCATAAACTACTGGTAAGTAAAAGCTTATGCCCCCAAAGAATTTTCAGAAAAGCATCAGCAACAAGTGTATTAGAAAGGAAAATGAGAACATAGTAAACAGCATAAAACATTGTAGATAGCAAAGAATCCTTTGAATAAGATTTAAATTGTTGGGTTTATATATATGCTCTCTCTTCTTCACTACCACATATTTAAATACAGGCTTTCAGAGTACAGTATGTCTATTGCGTATAAGCTTTAAGCCCACACCTTCTTTCCCGTTAAACCCAGTGAAGAAATACAACGTTCACTTTGCTCAGATCTTCTATACTATTTTTTAAAATGAGGAAAAATCTAATTAAAACCAGCTAACAGTAGCACTTAATGTAACTTCTGTAGACAGATTAGCATCTGGAAGTGACAAAATGTTACCTTTCCCGTTCTGATCCTTGCACTGTAACATGTTGTCACACAGTTGGGTAAATGTTGTGAAGCACAGCATAATGAATGCATGAGAGCAAGAGGGAACAGCATCTATGTGTATCCAAAATGCACACACCAATTAAATGGGGAAGCCTCAGGGCCATCTCTAGCTCCTTTGTTTATATCTTTTCCACCCAATTGTTCTCTCTCTGGCTCGCCTGTTAGAAAGGACGGGATGTAACCCAACAGATGACTAACTGTACAATCAAATCCATTTTGTTGTTTAACCTCAGCAACTGCCATATGTTATTTCTGAATTTTAAGGACCCTTGTCTTTAGCTTTCTTGCTGCAGTGACCCCGAGTATTAAAAAAAATCTTTCCCCCCTCTTTCCTTAAGCCAAACAACAATTTGCAGTGAAAGACAGAGTAAAGACCACCTTCGATATATAACTGTCTGCAACAACCTAAATGTCTCCTAAAGATAATAGTAGAGTTTTGTCCAATGTTTAGTTAAATTTCACTCTTTTAAAGCATGCTGAAGTCAATGAGAATTTTTTCAAGGATTTTAATGAGCTTTGAGTAAGACACAACTGGTTTAGGTTACTGACTTCTATTGCTTCATGGACTTAATTTCATACTCAGAAAGAAATACTAAAAGTTACTTCATAATCATATACCATGTAAACAGTGATGTACCCTAAAACACAATACTCAGCTGGTTTCCATCTCAAAGCTCAGAAGCTTATAATAATGCAAAAGCCAGGTGTATGGCACTGACCCAGACTTACAGTGTCAGATCTAACTTCAGTAAAACAGCCCAGCATGTATTTTATAACAAGGTTATAAAATTTGATATGAGAAGTCGTAATGGCAATCTTCAACATCTAAAATGTATTTTGCAGGGTTTTGAAATTAATAATTTTTTCCATTAGATGGTTTTACAGATGGACCTACCATAAAAACAGCATTCTTGTACTTTTATGTCCATTGCTATCAGTTTTTGCTAAAGCATCCCATTGCCATGTGAAATGAACTATTATTTTTGCACTGTTACATATGATACCATATTCTGACTATGTGCTTATTACAGCACTGATTTCACCCATGGTTTATAATTTGATGAGCCTTCAGGGTCACAGATCTACCAACCTTTATTTCATCTTTATACACACGCTCATAAAAATGGAGCTTTAGGCTTCTGTGAGACTTCCTGACAGTTTGCAATAAAAGTAACAACTGAAAGCACCCATCTGCATTGGATATCTAAATCCATTTTAAAATTTGGTTGAACCTTCAAACATGACAAAAGTAATGATTCATTCTTAAAATGCTTTTACTGTCATGATTTACATCAAAGAATTGCTTGAGGATTCCTGTGGTTATGGTTCCTTTCTCTGTCTGAAAACTCAAATGGAGAAAGAAGCAAGGTTTAAAGATAAGATTGTCTATTAGTGGCTGTCCCAGTTCCTCCTGCATAGGACAAATGTTTGGCAATACAGAGAAAAGTAATTTCAACAGGATTTCAAAAGAGACCTACAGAGTATATGTGGTCCCGGTCTTAACAAAGGAATTAACTGCCTGAGAACTTTCTTTTCCCACTTACAGAGCATTAAAAAGGTGACATGTATAACAGTTACACTATTTTTTGAAGTACTTTGTCACAGAACCCAAGAGCACTGCTGACGATCAGCCAGCACTGCACCAGCCATCAGGGCTTTTACATGAGGACCTCGTGGTGGTTCACCAATGAAAGTGCTGTATTCACACCTCAATATTAGCACTATAAACCTCATACATTTCAGTGTTTACATGCCTCTTTAGTCACTATCCATGTGAAAATCCAAAGCATGTTCACACACAGGTAATTGAAGTCCCCCCAGACTGTCCAAATAACAAAAGATAAAGTATACACTAAGAAACATTCTTCCATGGGCAAAAAGAGGGGCTTGAAGACCTAATGTGTCTCTTACAGCTATAACTTTATGATGACTGAAGAAACATTTTAGAGTAGAAGGAAGTAAGGGTTTGCAGGCTTATGGATTAAATCAAATCATGCTAGAGATAGTAACTTTATAGTTTTTAGCATAATTTACATACAGTGACCACTATTTTCTAAACTGGTTTGAGAATCCCATTCTCGTAACTGAGACTGTTCAAGGATATTTCAAAAAGTCACTTCACCATAATCCTAACTACTTTAAAAAATCTTCCACCTTTATACATGCTTATATCTGCTGTCTCACAGCATTTAGAACTGCACACCTTGTTGACAGCACAGGTGTACGCAGTTGTCATGCCCTGCCTCTGGAATATTGCAGCTCTGAGACAGGCTGTAATTACCTTTGCTTAAGATAGTCAATGCCCTAAGTGGGGAGAAGCTCGTAACTCCTAATCTAACATGGAAAATCAGCCACTCTTCTACCATACATCTGCTTTCCACTGGCAGACTGCATCTCACTGCACAAATATAAAATTGAGACAGATGAAGACCTCCTCACCATCCTGAAAATGTTATAAATTACCTCAGGTTCCAGTGAACAAGATGGAATTTAACACACTGGCACGAACAATGATCTGCTGTTTGGAATCCTATGCATCTATTGCTTTTTGAAGTAGGTCCAAAATTTGGAAGGCACTGTATGAAACTGTACATGAATGATTGAGTCAAGCGCCTTAATTTCTTCACATTGAAATATTTCTCAAGACTTTTTCCTAAACCAGCAGGTATTCCAGCCTTATAATTTGATTTTTTTCATGTCATGGGTACAAAGGGATCTCTATTAAAATGCTGCAGTTTACACCTCTCCATATAGATATGGGGTTTGAAAAAGTAACATACATTTAAAGACAGGTAAAGTATCCGTAGGACTTTTATCACCACTATTACAAATAAGCATTTATAAGTAATTGGGTTGGCAAGATCTGGCAACATTACTGTAAAGGTGCAAATCACCATCCTCCATGCTGCTGCATGAAAACAAGGCAAGGACACTGGAGTTTACCATTTTTACATATCTTATTTTTAAACAATTTTTAAACAGTCATCGAAGGCCTCTGAAATCTGAAAACATGGAATGTCTCTGTTTACCCAAAGCACGCATGTGATATGGAGGACAGCAAGTTTCCTTACATCAGCTGCCACTGGCAAAGCCATCTCTTGGGTCAGAGGACAGTTTAGTCTCCAAGCTTATCTCAGTCATTGGCCTCCTCGCTGTGATCTCCAGCAGGGTATTAATTGGTTCCAGTTGTAGTGTGGACTTCTGAAATATCAACATCTGTTCACATGCAAGACCACACACTTATCCTACATAGGCCATCGCGTAGCTCATTACTACTGATCTGGACTGAAACTGAATCACAGCCTTCTAGACATAAAAGGCTCTATGCAGTTCTCATTAGTTTGACTTTGCATTAATTACTGTTTTCTATTAATTCCATTTAAATTCATATTATAAATTCTAATTTTCCTTATTTAAACTTTTTTGTGTCATTTTTTTGTTCAGATGTGTTTTGGATGGATTTTTCTTAACACATTCTCTGAGAATGTCTTTAAACACCATTAGAAAGATGATTAAATCAACAGAAAAATAAGAAAGCATTGAAGTGAACTAAGGCAGGAATGTCCAAAGCAAGTGTAATCGTCACTGATAAATGGTGTATAATTTTTAAATTTATTTGGATACTAATATAAACTTTAAGAGAGTTTTTCTTAAGAGCATTTTGACTAGGAAATAAGGGGCTGTAGAAATCCAACTATATGACCTTTTGCTTTGTTTAAATGCTTTGATTTGCAGACAGAAATGAATGGATGTATGTACACTAGACGTACAAATGAATGCTATCTTCAGAAACATGATTGTAATGATCCAGTAACAGAGATATTCCTGAAGGGGCGGTTTGGAAGCTTCTACAGGGGTACAGACCTCCTCAGTTAGAAATGAGTGGACTCCTCCCACTAAATTATCTTTTAAATCCTTTCTCAATGAAGGTTTTTAGGCTACATGGTCTAATGACATCATTTAAGGAGAGCTGAATTTCATTCCAGTAACATAAAATTAAGTTTCACTTGTACAGAGGATATAACTTGAAATGATGGGTTAAATTATGTGATAAGTTGGTATCCAAGCATGATCTGCTTTTTATTTATTTGAGGCTCTCAGAATTAACAAGATTATATTTTTCAAGAGCTTACAGTTCTCTTTAAACCAGGTAAGAATCATTGACATTTTTTTTAAAATATGAGGTTGCAAAAAACCCCCATTCTTATTTAATACAAATGCTGTGTTTCTCCTCATTCTTCAGCACAATTCACCAAAATGCATAGGCCCCAAATAGAATTCCTACATTATATGAAAACCTCTACTTTGTCTGCAAAGTTATTAGAGCTCTGTTTTAGTTGGCTTTTGCCATATTTAGCAGGGTTTAAGGTCACTTGATTACAAAAGCATAAAGTCTTAAAAATGCATTAGCTGATATAACCTAGAACTCCATGCATCAAATTATCTTTTTCTTCCCTCAAGTGATCACAGCAATTAAATTCAACCCTGATAAATTGGAGCGAGGAGAAAGGAGAATGTGATAGTAAAGACTCATTAGGAAATATAATGTCCTATTAGAACAGCCTGGGCTGTTCAGACCACAAGATTTTGACTCATTAGGGCAGTTGGGTGGCCTCTAGCTGGAACTGATGCAGTTTCCAGGAAACACCATAACAGTTACAAAGGGGAAATCTGCTGCACCTCCTTTTCCACATCATGTTGCACTACAGACATCTGCTGTACCTCTCTTTCCACACCATACCCAACTGCAGATTTTTTATGTTCCTCAATGACCTAGTTTTCTGGATAAAGCTGAAGCATCAGCATCTCCTGATCTCCTAAGCAATTATCACATGGTAGGCAACATCTACTGATTTGTACAGGGAAGTTTAATTATTTGCCATCTGTGGACCACATCAAGGAAATCTGGTATCTACAAACAACATCTGGATGGAGAATGCAAAAAATAAAAATTACTAAACTGGTTGCTGAATTTTCCACTGTCAATTTTGTGAACAGTGCCTATGATCCTACTTACAGGAGTGAACACACCAGTCAATGCAATCTCCCAGAATGCTTATAAAGGAGCATATTTGAAATGATCAGGCTGAGATATAGAGAGTCCAAATAAAGCATGGGAACAGAGCAGTTCCAATAAAGGACACAGGTATATAAAAAAATCAGGTATTAAATTGACTAAACCTTTTGCTACAAAGTAGAATCTATACCTCTTTCTTAGGCATCTAGGCTACTTATATAGTGCTTGCAAAAAAATAAGCATCACCAAAAATCAGTCTAAGTGATCCACATATCAAACTTACAACTGCCTAAGGCTTGCCTAAAGAAATCCTTCAGAGAGGAATATGTACAAAGGCTGAGACTCAGGCAAATGGTTCAGAGAAACCTCCCTTTTCTTGAGATCCTCATAGGATTTATGAACTAAGCAAAGCTTACACTTTTCTGTCATAGTTGAGGTGGCGAATGAAAGATGGTGCCTACCTCTGTACTCTGTATTGAAAGGAATTGCATGTTCCTTTTCCTAGTATTTCTTTGACCTTGCACATTAAACAGACACTAAGTAAACTGGCCTTAAAGCAAGACTGGAAATCAGGGCTCACCTTTCCCAAATGAGGGAAGGACTCTGGGATGTACTACCTATGGTCTTCTCCAAACCTTCCACTATTTGCAGTGAAGTCATTCATATCCAATGGAAGAGGTGTAACCTCACTACATTTGCCCATAGTTTGGTGATTTCAGCAATCCTGCATGAGGTAGGAAAGGCAGGTTTGACTCCCTATTCTGAACTTCTGACTCTTCCTCTCAGGTGTCTGTAATAATCAGACTTTTATAAAAGGATGCATGCTAATTTTCACAAATTTTTGTTTAAAACAACCCCCCCAAAGGTGCTCAATGTATTTGCATAAAAATGCAAAACGCATTTTTAAGAGCTTCTGGTTGGTGGAAATACCTTCTGGCCCACCAGAAAGCACACAGGCTCTTCTACCAAGGTTTTAATCTCTGCTCAGTCTCAGGCAGAAGAATAGGACAGTTTGGGCATGTTCCAGAGGCAAAAGCCATGTTCTAGTGGGCTCTAAATTTACACTGAGAGACATCTGGTAAATTTAAGGTATGGGAGGTTAAGGTGCCAGGAGATGCTGGACTGAAAGACTTTAGTCATCCTGCTGTAGACACTCACATTCTTTATTTGATCTAGCCTGGCAGGCCTTTCCATTTTCTGAGGAAAAAATTCCTTGCCTCACAAAATCCACCCATCACAATGTTTTACTAAGAACAACCTGAAGGCTGTTTCCTGGTGTTCACTAAGAATCTGACTTTACTGCTCATTTATGTGCACACTTTCAGTTCTCTCCCTCAGCTGATTTTTCAAGCCAAATCAACCTGGGGAGACACGAGTTGATTCTATGTTCAATTTCAGCAAGGAACTACAGTTTTGCACCAGTAAGGGAGAGATTAAGAGACTATTTCAATGTTGAACTCTGCTAACCTACAGTTTTTCATTTATGAGACATGAAAAACAATCCTTAGGAAATTTTTCATTCATCTTGCTCAGAGCAGAACTCATCTGTAATCCAGAATGCACTGAGAATGACACAGCATTAATCAACAGAATTTCTTTACTCCAATTCCACTTAGCTTTTCAATTAAAACAAAACTTTTACTCAAATGGAATCAAAAATTTAAAAAATAAAATCTTACCCTATTAGTCATTCTAATTTCTTTTGTAGAACGCTGTGAACATTGCTCATCACTTGTAGAGATGAATCTGTAATGCGGACTTCAGAAAGTTCATCTTTATCTAAGTTACTGACTGTAAAGGCACATAAGTCTCTTCCCTTTTGGTTGAATACCGGAACTCTGTTCCATATTCCACAGTGTCTGGGAAAGTGACTGAAAAGCACATCCAAAATTTAACTTCCTTAAGATAAAACTAATATTTATTTTGATCAAGTTCACTACCAACACAAGAGATGCCTAGACAGATTGTTAGACAGAAAACCTGGTATAAAAATTGGGAGAGAGAGAAATAAACTGTCCTTGCTTTTGAAATCTCTTTTTCTCCCTCAAAATAAGAAGTTTAAAAATTGATATGAATGTAAGAATGGCCATATTTGGTAAAAGTGAAATATCATCTAGTCCACTAACCAGTCCCTAATAAAAGCTAAAAAGAGGCTGTTCAAGAAAGTATGTGAAAAAAAAGCAAGTATACATAATAGCCCTCATATCTGCAGCTGCCAGATATTCTCAACTGAAGGAATTTATCCAGATGTATTTTTTTGGCATTTAGTAAACTTCAGTGAATTTATCTTTTAAGAGCTTGTTGGGTCTTCTCGTGACCTCATGTAAACTTTCAGCATCCACAACATCCTGTGGCAAGTGGTTCAACAGCTCAAATACTGGTTGCATGAAGAATTACCTCATTTGTTCTGAGCTTGGCTTCTATAGCTTCACTTGTGGCCTTCTAGTTATTCTATTGGAAGAGAAAGGCTGTTCCCTTTCCCTAAGCCATTGGCATTCCCTCTGTGCCATTCTTGACTTTTTTCAGTCATGTATTTTGCAGACTAAAGTTCACTTAGTCATTCCTTCTACAGCGATCATTCTGTATCTTTGATCATTCTTGCTCTGTTGTCAGCACCTTTTCCATTTCTACCTCATCCTCTTTTAGACAGAAAAACCAGACATGCAAAAAGTATTCAAGATATGTGTTTAAGACAGCGTGAATTGGCACAGTGGCATGGATGGTGAAGTTACATTTGCTATTTCCTTCTCTATTGCATTCCCAATAATTACTAATATTTAACTTGCCTTTCTTACCATATTGAACACTGAGCTGACATTTCCATGATATTATAGATCACAAACTGAAGGTCTTACTCTTGAGCAGTAATGACAGACCCTATCATTTAATGTGTGAAATTAGGGTGATTCTTCACACGTGCCTTTCTAAAAAAAATTATCTGTGAAGAATTCCATCTGCTATTTCTTTGCTCAGCTGCTCAGTCTGATAATGTTCTGCAATTTCTTCAACCAGCCCTTGCCTGAATAACTTCACAGCATATATAACTTTGTCAGGCAACTTCTCACCCTTTATTTGGGTCTGTTATGCCCATTGTTCTAGCATCAAACCCTGCAGAACTTCACTGGTAATGCCTATGCATATTCACCACAGGAATGATCATATATTCCTAATCCTTGTTTCAAACAACTGCATGTCATAAAATGTAAGAGTTCTTAGCTTTCATGATATAGCTTCTTACTTCCTTCAGAATTTTTTGATTAGGAAGCATGTTGGGAACCTTTTGGAAATTGAGGGGGACTGTATCAGCTAGATCTACCTTCTCCTTATGCTTTTGGACCCCTTCAAAGAACTCTAGAAGACTTGGGAGGCTGGTCTTCCTGCTGGGTCAGCCCAATGCATCATGTTTTGGCTAATCTTCCAGGTACTGATGTTTGGGGCCTCAGCTCTTCCTGCAAACTTGTTTAGAAACCGGTGTCATACTTGGTGTCATACAGTCCTCTCTTTAAGCAAGACATTATATACCATTGCAGGCGATTCTTTAGAACTCTGCGGAGAATAATATCTGAACTTGTTGTTACTGTTCATTTAATGCATTTCATTCATAATAACATTTTCTAGAGTCACACCAGGTTCATACAGAAGTTCTTATGAGATCCTCATAGAGAAGGGCTCTGGCAAAAGTATCTCCTAACATTTTCCACAGTACACAGAAGATGAGAAGCAGCAATGTATCTTTTCTGCTACATTATCTTCTCTGAACATCTTTTCTTAATCTTGACCACCTATTGGCTTCACAGACCAGTGGAACTGGTCAGCAGCATTACTATAACTCTAATTTTACTTGCAATTATTTTAACTTTACTTCAAATAGTGTATGTCTGGGACTATGTGCGTGCAAATAACATATTTGCCTATTTTCTCAGGAAGTAAACACAAACCCACTTCATAGATTGAAGGGAACTTCAGCATTACTTCCTGATTATGACAGAGCAGTCATAACTGGTGTTTGAACTGCAGATTTATTTTTCTCAATTTTTAGCACTTATGAATGTTGACTCATTTGAATCATTATCTAGCAGGATTCTACAAAAAAATCAAGCAATTTTCAGTGTAAATAAGACCTATAAATTTTATCTAGGAAGAAATTTACTTCTGTGCAGTGGCCCATCCAAAGTTTTATGAACTGTCCTTGCAATGCCTTGCTAGGGCTTATCTTTATTGTCATATGTATATCCTCTGTATAAGGATGAGTTATGGCTCAAACTGAAAAAAGCCAGCAAATGGCAAAGAGGTCTCCAAACTCCTTACATGTTAATAAATTAAATTACCACAATAAATTGAATTTTTATTTGGAAGAAAAAAAATAGTGCTTTTATCTACATAAGGATAATACCAGATATTTTGGCTTGTACTCAAAATTTCTATTTCCTTAGAGGTTTTGCAAAGTTTATTACCAATATAAACATTCTCCAAAATTGTTGCCCTTAATTTTATGGATCAATTACTTATACCTATCTTATTTGCAACATTCTGCTGTTGGACTGAACGGAAAAAGTATACTTGACCCTAGTCAAGGCCAAACCCATGCATTTCTATTGTACAATCCAACCAAACTGTAAAACTACGTGCCTAGCTATGATGGGCATTTCAACCAGCCATGGCACGTTCACACAACAATGCAAACCTTGGCCTTGATGAATAGCATGTGAAATAGCACATGCAGTTCAGACCCCAAAAAATAAAAAAGAAACAGCAGCGATGTACATTGCTAGTTCTGTTGGGGGTCTGTTTCCTGCAGTCATGCCAACAGAGTTAGCTAAGGTTTATCCCTGGCACTCATAAGGAAAGACAGTAGGCATGATGAGTAGGAAACCTATTCCTTGAACACTTTATGAGTCTTTAACAGCAACTGGTATTCTTGAAGAATATAGATGTCTTTATTTTTGATATGAATTTCACATCAGTATTGTCTATTTCAAGCAAAACAGTAATAACAGACAAGATCCAAACGGGGGCATTCCATTAGGCATCCAAAGATGAAACACATTTTAAAAATAATGGGGTTAATAGCAACTAGAGAGCTCTATGAAATTAAGACTGCAGTTAAGTGTGGTTATTATTTGCTATCTGTATTCCAGTATGTTTGAAATGAATATTCAAAGTCTTTTCCATTCCAAGCCTCTGATCTTCCTTTCAAGTATAGCAAGCACTCTTGAAATCCTGAAGGAACAGTATGAATCATGTAGGATTATCCACTGGCCCATGCATTTTTTTGAGTTCTGAATCATCAACAGAAACCTGTTCCCTTCTCCTTTCCACAAGTCACAATCAACTTTGACTTAAAACGTGAAGGGATAAGCATGACTGGAGTCTCAGAAAATAAATAAACGTTAATCTGAATAATAGGATTATAGTACTATAACAGTATGAGAATAAAGAAAAGAAAGAAATGCTAAGTTTTGCCAGCTCCATATGCTGAACTTCTAAAATAAAAATATTCAGGATTTCAGTGAACACAGCTAAGGTGAGGATTGATCTTGAGATTTACTGGGCACTGAGATGGACAGACAAACAGCCTCTGGAGAAGCTCTCTCTCTGTGACAATTTTTTTCTCAGTAAGAAAGTAGTCCAATATGTAAGTTATAACCCTCATATTTGATTACCATACTTCCATCGGAGGACTACAGAATATTTATAATTCAGATTTTGTCTCTATTTTATAAAGTCAATAATCTGAGTAGCGTAAAATACGTGGGTGCTGGAAGATATGCTATATATTTGTGGCCAGTGAATCTTGATCACATATTTTTAATATTAATTTCACTTTCTGATGTTTTCAGAATGAGATATTTTTAATACTGCTTGACAAGTCTGAAATTCTAAATATGCCTATGTAGACAATGTTCACATATATTTACATTAAAAAGGAAACCAGGATTTATTGAAGAGCAGGAGTAACTTTGCATTACAGTAGGGAAACCAAAAGATTATAAATCTTCACCTTAGCCTTATGGAACAGTCCAGCTTTGCATTTCTATGGGAAGTTCATTTAAAGAGATGCATCTGTGTTTTTAAAGCAAGACAGTATTGCTTTTCGTAAGAATTGTAGAATATAATTCTTTATAATCTATTTGATCTTTTTTGTTATCTAAAAGTTAATAACAGCCACACAGTGTATTTAGTTATCAAACATTACTATAAAGTATCCAGCCTTATTCTAGGAAGATGAACTACCATAATTTCCCCTCAGGGCCACAAAAACAGATTGCAAGATTTTAGTCATCAACAGCCCTTCTGTTCACATGACCCTTTCTATGAACTATTTCAAGTTAACACAGCTCACGACGCCTTCCTATCTTCCTGTCTCCAATACTTTGAACTCTCATGGAGATTTCTGGTATAAGACCAACTTATCAAGCAGGGAAAAGAACAGCTGCTATTTATTTCATTTTAGCTCTCTCTTGTGTTCTGTATTTGCAGGTGGTGGAAGGAAGTAGAACAGTTCTGCCAACAGCTCTTAGACCAGTTCACTATATTATCAGTTATCAACACGGACACTTGGTCATTTAAGACGTCATAAGCACAACCAGACACAGACACAGCAGCGTCTTCTCAATGAGAAATAACACAGGTGCAATATGGATTACAAAGATACGGTATTTAAAGGATTTCACAGTTCTTTTGATTATGTAATGACAGTTCTTCATGCACAAATCCACGCTTTTAAGTGATTTCAAAGTTTGAAACTTTAAATAAGATTTTAGTGTAAAACTTATGAATTAAATATATTTATAATATGTAATTTAAAAAAAAAAAACATCAATACCTCAACAGCAAATTACACGTATCTTGGAAGAATTAAATTAAGAATATATGCCTCATGTAAATTTGCAGATGATCCTGCACTGTGCCTGTTACTGAACAGCAATAATCCTCAGTTGTATTTTCTGTCACTTGTTCTAATTTATCTATCATTTGTCACCACATTTGAAAACACTTTCTAAAATTCAACCACATGTGTTATTACAATAATGATGATGATGATTATGTGGAGTTTGCATTTCTCAAGTCTCTTCTTTCCCGTATGTCCATGAGCCAAATTCTATCCTTTGGATGTGCGTGTGCTACCCCCTTTTGACTCATTGAAAGTCCTGTATAATCAAGAGCAGATTTTGGTTCTTTTTTCTTGAAATGCTTTAAATGACAGCATTAAATATTCAAAGATGATTTCTTCTTTATCTCTATGGGTAGTTATTTTTCCCCTATTAAGATGGAAAAATATTTCCCAGCAAGAAGAGAGGGGGTTTGTCTTGTTTTTCCAGAAGTCACAGACTTTTAGTAGCCTTCATACGACCCAGTTGAAGAATGGTAGTTATTCCCTTCATAATGTGGTTTGCATTAAAACCCCTCTAATAACTGATTATAACTGAATTTTCTCCTCCCCTCACAGACATTCCATTCTGATATTTCCTAACTAAAACAGAACACATAGGCAGGTGATACAGACATTGTCTGCACAAAATCCTGCACTCGCTTAGCTAAAATATGTGTGTTTCAAGCCAATTTAGTTAAACTCATGCAGTCTGTGCTTGCACACATATTTTGGTTTACAGATATATTAGAAGGAACTTTGCAAGAGCAGTCAGTTGGATTATAGATTCTTATTTAAAGAGTGTGGCCGAGATTGAAATTGGATCCAGAGAGAACATATTTCTAATATTAAATCCATTTTACCCTATTGGAAAACAAAAGAGAAAAACGAGGGCTTGGTTGTGGAAATTTCTGTTCTCACAAAGAAAGCTGTCCCTTTCTATTCTTTCTTACAAAGTTCAGAATATTATAAAAACTATCACGTCATCTAATCCTGCAGAAATAATGTTTGCTATAAATCTTCTTGAGTTGTTCATTGGTGGTCTACCCCTTCACTTTTACTGTGCAAAGCCAACTTTCACAAGGTGCAATATTTAAGGACCTTTTATCCTGTTATTCCATATA
The DNA here is from genome assembly GCA_034008185.1 of Gorsachius magnificus. Taxonomy (NCBI): domain Eukaryota; kingdom Metazoa; phylum Chordata; class Aves; order Pelecaniformes; family Ardeidae; genus Gorsachius; species Gorsachius magnificus. Next base: position 174,953,252 of record CM067081.1, read on the forward strand.
TCTGGCTTTCAGGCACCTATTCCTCTATAGGCACATTTGTTATGCTGGGGACTTTTTTAATATATACAGTCAATAGGAACATGTTTCATCCTCTGTAGAAGTATCTATTAAAAGTACATAGGAACTTGGGGATTATATCACTTACACTTCAATTCAAATGCACTGATTTCCCCTCACCATATTGTAGAAAGCATACACAAAGGGAATGGGTTTTCTTTACATTTTAATTAGTCACCAAACCCCTCTCCACCTAAGCTGTGCATTGAGTAGTCCCCTATGGTGAGAAGGAGCTATGTGCTGCATGGTCTATATGCTCCGCAAGCTGCAGGAGCCACCTCACTCTTCTTGCTGAGTGAGCCAGCAGATGCAGCCTGCCAGGAGACTTTTCCCTCTCTCAACTTTTTATCATCCAGCAACCTAATAAAATCCAATTTACCTTACAATTTTTCCTATAGGGTGATCCTACCAAAAAAATTTATTCTCTCACAGAATAGAAACAAAGATTTTTTTCTGAATTCTGTCAGACATACCCTATGTTCCTGGCTCCACTGCACTGCAACAGAGCGACTGATGGGTATTCCCATCCAAAGCAGCATGGCCAGGGCAATCCTCAAGCAAATGGGGGTCCGTGCATTCAGATTGAGGGAAGCCTAAGCCTAACATCTGCTGTTTCATGGTGTAAGTACAAAATTTAAGTGAAATATTCAACTATTAGGCAAAAAGTAGACATGCCCTCCTTCTGTCATAGCTTGAAAGAAGAGAAAATACAGCTACATGTTGAAGTCACTGGGGTCAGTGTGTTGTGAGATGTGTTTGGAACTTAGTCAAAGAATTAAAACCTTCTGGAGAGGGGGGCAAATCCCTGACAGCCCTAAGAAGAAAACAGGGACATAGCTATTCAGTTCAACTAAGAGGGAACCACTTCAAGGCATCCACAGTTACAGAAATAAATAAATCTTTGAGGAAAAGCTTAAGTGAGGTGAAATTGCTTGGATTGTTTTCTTAAATCCCTGGAGGGTAATCCAATTTGTGACCTCACTGTTAATATAGTACCTTTCAGCTTTAACTATTTCATTCTTTGTTTCTACTTCTAGACTTCTTTCAAGACTGCTCTTAAGATGAAGTCCTCTGTTTATCTATTTATTTATTTATCTTTTATCATCTCAAACAGGTAGTAAACACACTCTGTTGCCTTACGCATGTTTCCACTTCCCTCATGTCAAGATGGATCAACTCACATTTGCTTAATGTGCCAAAAATCATTGTCCCACCAGCTAGAAATCAGGCCACTGTTAATCAACACTGTCAATCAAGGAGATTCCTCGAGTCACATCTAACTTCTACACCTGGGACTCAGGACACAGATCTTTATCTTAAATCAAGAATCTTGCTCAGTTTTCACTTTCACAACCATGTGTCTAGCTCTGAAAAAAACTACATACCCTTTTCCACTGTTCATCTACAATATATTCATTCCTTAATATTAAATTCCACTCCAGAAAGTTAAATTTTTCCTAATTTGGCATCATCTTCCCATATTCAGATCAAAACGCATTGCAATCCTCAGTCTGTTCCATTCCAAAATATCATTTAAAAAAAAAGTTGTCCCACTTCATCGCTTGCCAATCTATGTTCTACTTAACCAACAGATGTCTTCTTTTTCCAATACCTCTCTTTGTCTTGCCACTGAATGGGATTAACTCCCCTTCCATAGTGTCTCCTCCACCTCCTGGAAAAAAAACCCTGCATTTGACTGACTCTCTGGCTCTTCAAGCCTTTTCTTCTTTCCCTTCCGTGATTTCTAATCATACCTCTAACATAATAAAGTAACTACATTCTGTGCCCAAACCTCACACAGGGATTTTGCATTATTTTTACTACAGTCTAAACAAATGTATGCCTTCAAAAATTATGTTGATACATAATTTAATGATTTCTCCTCTTCACAGTACATATACTTGATATTTGTATGAACATTACAGACCATAAATATTATTTGGCGGTTCAAAACTCTTTTATGCTCGTAAGAGTTGTATTTTTAAGTGAAAACTGTTTTGTTTTATAAGGCATTTGTCACACAATTTCTGTCTGTGATGAAGAGTGGAATAGAATATTTCAATTAGTTGGACAAAAAGGCAGCACATGCCAACTGATAAGTCCAGAAGCCTCCAAAAAAACTCGGTGGGGAAAAACCTGAACAAGCCAAAGTCCACACTACTCTCTTTCTCTTTCTGTCTTGTATTTTTAAAATTACTTCCAAGACTGTATAATTCTCTCCTTATGACTAACAATGCTAGGGAAATATTAAAGCTCTTACAGAATCAGAGATACTCTTCCCCCCTCAAAAGCACATGTCCATAAATACCCCTCCATCTTCTTCCTCAGTCAGGCACACCATGAAGGTGGAGGAGAAGGTGAGAGGTGTGAGAGGAGAAAACAAAAGGGACATGGTAAATGGTGGAGGAGAGGTGATAAAGAACGTAGACAGAGGATGTTTCAGAAGCAAAAGAGGATCTCAAGAGAGAACAAAGGTACTGAGTGAACGAAAAATAAAATTAATTGAAAAAGGTGAGAGTTTCTTGAGCAAATTGTCATATGGGCAATAAAAAGAGAAACCTGGGGTGGAGCAGAAGAAAACAAGCTCATCTCTGGTCAGATAACACTAAACCCTAACATTAACAATAATAACAACAATGATATTGTCTTTGGGGATATCTCAACTGGATTTAGCAATAAAATTTCAAAAGAATTATTAGTTTCATAAATCTGCTTAATAGCTCTCATAAAATGAATAATAATAAAAGAGAGATAAATTTGATTATCCAAGGAAATTTCTGACCTGCTCTTAATGGTCAGAAATAATTCCCTTCATGTTTCCCAAACAAAAGCACATACCCACTTTTCATTTTCTTTGAGACTAATTTAAAGGAGAAATTGTCAGTCAACTAAAATATTTCCTTCCTTCCAAATATGTGTGGTTTTTTCCTTTGAAGCATCATTATGTTTCTTATTTAAAGCAGTATTTAACATTCCTCCTTTCTTTACATAGCTTCCTACAAAACTGTATGAATATACAAAACTGCATGAATGTAATATTGCTAGTTTAAATATGTCAAATCCACAGCAAAATTTATCCTTAATTTGAGACCTAGCACAGGATCAACCCTACTTTGTTGTAAAAGAAAAAAAAAAAAAAAAAAAAAAAGAAATTCTTATCAGGCAGCTTTCATTCATTATACACCTAAACATGCATTATAAGACGTCTGTATTAGCATACTATAAATAACTTCTTAATCTTTGTGCCTAATATTTGAGACATTATAAATTTCATGTCCATCAGTTCTGCTTATTCTAGCTCTCATGGTTGCCTCTTGAAGTCCTGATCTTAAGTAAGTTGCTTCTTATGGATGGACTCTGCAGTCACTTAAATAATTTGCATGCCACGGAAAGAAAATCTTTAGGAAGCTGCATTTCCCCCCTCTTTTTCCCTGGCTGTTTTGTGAAATTTTTTTTAAAGTTATGCAGTCTTAAAGTCTGTAGTGTCATTGGACCTTAGGCAAAAGTGGGTTTGAAGCTGGCTAGAGGGACAGAAGACATTTAGAACAAACTTAGAGGCTGCTGGAAGAGGCATTAATTAGTTATCAGAGATGCCTCTTCGGTGAAACAAAGAAAAGGAATGACAGTTCTGTGGGTAACTGGCACAAGGTGAGAATTCAGTAAATGAAGGTTATAATCACAGAATCATAGAATGGCAAGGGTTGGAAGGGACCTCGGGAGATCATCTAGTCCAACACTCTTGCTAAAGCAGGTTCACTTAGAGCAGGTTGCACAGGACATCATCCAGGCAGGGTTTGAATATCTCCAAAGAAGGAGACTCCACAATCCCCTGGGCAGCCTGTTCCAGCGCTCTGTCACCCTCAAAGTAAAGAAGTTCTTCCTCATCTTTGACTGAAACCTCTTATGCTTCAGTTTGTGCCCATTGCCCCTTGTCCTGTCACTGGGCACAGCTGCAAAGAGTCTGGCTCCATCCTTGTGACATCCACCCTTAAGATATTTGTACATGTTAATGAGATCCCCACTCAGTCTTCTCTTCTTCAGGCTAAACAAGCCCAACTCTCTCAGCCTTTCCTCATAGGGGAGGTGCTTCAGTCCCCTAATTATCTTTGTAGCCCTCCTCTGGACTCTCTGTAGGAGCTCCTCATCTTTCCTGAACTGGGGAGCCCAGAAGTGGACACAGTACTCCAGGTGGGGTCTCACCAGGGCAGAGTAGAGGGGGAGGATAACTTCCCTCGACCTGCTGGCCATGCTCCTCTTAATGCACCCCAGGATACCATTGGCCTACCAACTTACTCTTTCATTTTTACACTCACATGTGTCAGGTATGCTCATACTGGGGAAAAAAAAAAAAACAAAACACCAAAAAAACAACCTAGAAACACATTCTAAGAAACAAACTACCTGCATTCCTTTGCATGAGGGCATAAATGCTGTTCTTCAAATATGATGTATATTGATGATCAAAGCTATTTATTTATTAATTGTCCCAAAGTGCTTCTGTGACCATGAATGTGTGTGCAAATGCATAGAGAATGGTAGTTCTGCTACAGATGTAATCCTAACTGGTATAATTCTCATCTGCATGATTTTGTTCTTTCAGTTTTTCGTGTATACATCACACCCATTTACAACCTTAGGCAAAATTTTTGACATTTATTGGTGACAACAGCTACATCTTTTCATAGATTTGAGTACATAGGGTCTCCAAGTGGGAGGAAGTTATAGAATCATCATAGATAGAATCACATAATCATAGAATAGTTTGGATTGGAAGGGACCTTTGAAGGTCATCTAGTCCAAACCCCCTGCAATAAGCAGGAACATCTTCAACCAGATCAGGTCGCTCAGAGCCCCATCCAACCTGACCTTGAATGTTTCCAGGGGTGGGGCATCTACCACCAGTCCGGGCAACCTCTTCCAGTGTTTCGCCACTCTCATTGTGAAAAATTTCTTCCTCATATCTACTCTGAATCTACACTCTTTTAGTTTAAAACCATTACCCCTTGTCCTACTGCTACAGGCCCTTATAAAAACTCTGTCAGTCTATTTCCTACTTCCTTCATCAGGCCAGTCACTAATATATATGTAAGAAATATGTCTGTTGTGTATATATTAGCATATAGAAACACATATGCCATCACAGGAAAAGCCATATAAAGGTGGCTTTGGTCATTTAGTTATGCCAACAGGTAAATCAGCACAGACAGAATTATCTCCTGACCCTTTGGAGCTGTAATTTCATCTGACAGTCATTTTATTAAAAGCTTGTAACATTCAGTATCCTGCATTATCAGTAGAATTCCTTTCTTATTTAATTCTTACATATAACGTCCCTCTTCCATAACTTTATTTTGTATAAATCTAATGTTTAGTTTTCAAATCAAGGATATTCAGATTCAGACTGATTAGCAGATGATCTTTCAATGATTCTAGAGGAATTTAGGAAATAATGTTAGAATGATTTGAAGTCTACCCACAGTACTTTCAAAAAGTAGTTTCCTATCCATCAGAGACATAAATACAGTCATAAAAAGCCTCCCCTATTTACCTTTTTTGTTTTTATTTTTGATCTGAGTCTTAGCCTAAGAAATATTTTAAATTTATATAAACTGACAACTGATTCAAAAGTCCCATCTATTTCCTACACCCACTGCTTACTCTTCCCTTCACCTCCTGTTACAAGAGTCTGTGAACAATACCAGAGAACAGATTCAGATTAATTCATATTTTCTATTTAGCGTCTGGTATAAATCTCTGAATTCTGATCTATTTACCTACATGACTACTCAAATACTTGTGCTAACTCAAGACTAAGGGTAAGAGGTGTCAAAGGCTGAATAACAGCCATGTTTAAGTATTTGCAAAAGCAGGACTGGAGGCTAATCATTACCTAGAAAATGCAGGTGGAAAAGCACTCGTGTCTTACGCATTGTACATGACTTCAGCAAGTATTCAAAGTAATGTGTAGATGCCAGGTAGTCTTTGAGAGACATGTAGTTTGTAGGCTGATCATGAAACAATTTGGTAAATGTGTACATTTGAAATAAATATTACTGAAGGCAGCACCATTTGAATTTTAGAAGCATCATTTGAATTTTAGAAATAAAAACTCGTTGCTCTTTCTTGATAACTTTGACTACACACACTATATATCCAGTAGGATCTGGTAGCTAAAAGCCATAATGAGCCACACAGTTTCAGTGATTGCCAGGGAATTTCCTAAACTTACATTTATGAAACCATTTTGCTTAATGTCAGGCAGCTTTCTTAAAGAGGCACTGACACTTCAATCTGTTTAAAAGATATGGATGTGCTGTCAAGAATAGCTCTTAGGCCAAAGTTTTAATCTTTAGTACCTGCCTTCCTGGTTTTCATGTGTACTGAAGAGAACCTGACATTGACTTCAGTGAGACTTGTAAGGTATAAAACACTTGTGGGGATAAAAAAGGGTTTGGGAAGTTGCTTGGTAAAATTTCTTGGGCATCAGCACTGTCTCATTAAAACCAAATGAACCTTTCAGTTTTAAAAATAAGATTGTGCCTGAGTGGTTTTCTACATAAAACCCTAGAACTAGAACTAGCAGTAATGTTCTCAAATGAACAGATGAGGCCATTCTATAAGCATCCCTTTCCTATATCTAACAGCAGCATGAGAGAAGCAGTACATATCAGGCAGAAAATGCCAGTTGACCAAAATGGTCAAACCCATACATTCCTCAGCCGTTACATCTGAGCAAATCCTATAATGATAGATACTAATGGAAGATTTAGCATAACCAGTTGGCGTCTATTATGCCATCTTTTTCACCTGCCCACTCAGGAGAATGAAGACCATAATTCAAGAAGAGTAGGACTGTTCATAATTTTGTGGCAAAAAATAAAACTGGAACAGGGGAACTTAGAATCCAGAATTAATAATCATGTTTTTCTTTGTCCCATTTAATATCTGAGCTGTGTTTCATCTCTGCCACACTTCAAATGGATTATGATCTGGCTAAATGACATCTAAAAAATCAACACTGAGTGTTTGTAGTGGGTTTCTGCAAAGGTCAGTGTTATATCCCCTCCCAAGTAAAGGAAAAAGAAAAGTAAAATAAAAATGTGTGAAACTGAAACACTACTTTATTATTCCAAGAGGAAATCATTAACATGAAGAGAGACACCTATACTCAACCCAAAGCATACCAGCTTGCTTGTTTGGGACAGCATTGGCATGCTGTTTATAATACATAATCATGCCTCATGCTGCCTTTCAGGAAGTCTGCTTTAGAAAGTCTAAATTAGGGTTAGTGACCCAAACAACTAGCTTCTACTCCAAGGTCAACGCCAGCTCCCCCAGAGGCTCTCAGCAGGGGACAGACAAAAAACAGGAAAGCAGCCAACACCTTTATTGAGGCCTCTTCTATTTCCTGTTGAGCGGGGAGCAAGTATAGGAGGTGCCAAAGCAACTCCTTCTAGATCACAAAACACCGTGAAGAGAAGCTCTGAGCTGTCTCTGGAGTTGTGCTGATATATGGAATTACACCAAATCTTTAAACAGATGTGAGTGGGTGGTAGAGAAGTGGGAATCATGTCATAAACACACAGGAACTCTGAAAGGGCTGATGCCTGTTAAGGTCATCCATCTTCCCATCTGCAGTGAGGTGAGGTAGACCATCTTTTAACTTGGCTTGAAGTAATAAGAATCTGAATTACTGCTCCATCCCAAGGCTACTATATGGATCAAAGACCATCAACCCTTCTAATTTGCTGCAATGGCAATCACTGTGAAATTTGCAGTTTTCCTTCTGTTCAAGAGGAAGGCATGCAAAAATTGTTAGGAATAAAGTTTTATCCTTTGGACGAAGAATGGGAAAAAACTTAGCTCCAAAGTCTTTTACGCAGAAGAATGAGTTACTAAGCTTACAGAATATGCACTATGCTGATAATATACACCAAGGCCTCATAGAGCTTCTCAGCTTTTACAGAGTGCCATTCAATGCATGGAGACCTGTATTTCCTGGCATCCTGATGTACACACAGAGATAATGTATAGAATCATAGAATCATTAATGTTGGAAAAAAATCGTCGAGTCCAACCATACCTGTCCATTACTAAACCATGTCCCTAAGCACCTCGTCTACCCGTCTTACACCTCCAGGGATGGGGACCCAACCACTTCCCAGAGTAACTCATTCCAGTGCCTGATAACCCTTTCAGTGAAGAAATTTTTCCTAATATTCAATCTAAACCTCCCCTGGCACAACCTGAGGCCATTTCCTCTCATCCTATCGCCTATTACCTGGGAGAAGACACCTACCCCCACCTCACTACAGCCTCCAGTCAGACAGTTGTAGAGGGTGATAAGGTCTCCCTTCAGCCTCCTCTTCTCCAGACTAAACAACCCCAGTTCCCTCAGCTGCTCCTCATCAGACTTGTGCTCCAGACCCCTCACCAGCTTCATTGCCCTTCTCTGGACACACTCCAGCACCTCAATGTCCTTCTTGTAGTGAGGAGCCCAAAACTGAGCACAGTATTCGAGGTGCAGCCTCACCGATGCCAAATACAGGGGAAGGATGACTTCCCTGGTCCTCCTAGTCACACCTTTTCTGATACAAGCCAGGATGCCATTGGCTGTCCTGGGCACGCTGCTGGCTCATATTCAGCCGGCTGTCAACCAGTACCCCCAGGTCCTTTTCTGCCCGGCAGCTTTCCAGCCACTCTTCCCCAAGCCTGTAGCATTGCATGGCATTGTTGTGGCCCAAGTGTAGGACCCAGCACTTGGCCTTGTTGAACCTCATACTGTTAGCCTTGGCCCATCAAACCAGTCCCTTCAGATCCCTCTGTAGAGCCTTTCTACCCTATCTTATATTTCCATAAGACTGAAAGTAGAGAGTCATGGATATGTACAGACATCCGTGGTACAGCAGTAAGTTGAATCATATCCTATCCTTGAAGTAGATGCCATATATTGACAGGAAAGAAAATGAAAATATCTTTTTGCTAAATTGAAGTCAACCTGAGAGGTAAAAACACAGAAAGGAACTTTAGGAAGACATGACATAACTCGTTTCAATAGTATTTGCTGAAGAATAATAGATGCCATAAAGAACACACATTTGGCTAATGGAAGTTGTGTGCTGATTCAAAGATCATGCCCTTACTCTTGACAAAGAACACCTGAGGAGCAAAGATTTCAGTGTTAGGCCCTGCTGAAGGGCCTGAAAAATACAGGTTTCACCAAAAGAGACAGTGCAAGAGGCATAGAGAAACAATATGAAGATTATATCGTAATATTTATGAGAAAAAAACATTCTTTGTCCAAAGCAAGGCAGAAAATTTTCCAAGAAAATTAGGCTGTTACATCTTCTGAGTAGATCTATAAAAAGTATCCTCATGCTCAAGCCTATTACATTAAGAAGCTACATGTTTTGAAGTGCAAGTAGTAGTATACTTTTTTAAAAAAACATGATAATGATTTGAAACACAAAACTACACACAACAAGCAGTACAGTCACATTAGCTTTCAAAAACTTTCCTTATCCCGTTGATACAGATTTTCCCTGCTGTCTGAAAGCAAAAGAACGTGGCCAACCAGATGGCAACCATGAGTACAATCTTTCCCTGCGCAGGAATTTCAGGAAAAAAAGCAAGAGTTTGATGCTTGAGTGAGGCAAGGATACCTGCCAACCACCATAAGACTGCTGCTGTGCACATGTGCAGCCTTCTGAAGAAAAAAGACAACTCCTAATATATGTTATAAATAAATTCTCTAAGTGCTAGGATAGTTTCATTAGAATGAATAACAACCGTGAGGCCACTGGGACTTTCAAATCCTTACCTTCTGGAAAAGAGTTAAAGGACCAGATTCTGTCCTTGGACATGCATGGCTCCCAGATGTACTCACAGATAAAATACTCAGCCCAAAGTGATGTCAGGTGTGGTGTGAATTTTGCCCCATCTCACATCTGCTTTAATCCAGGCCCCCCGAAGTCACTGCAAAAATGTCTTTGATATCAGTGGCAGTTACATACAGTAACAGTGGTCCCCATCCACTCTGTGTGCCCTGGTAAAACCAAAGTAATATTTGTAATTAAGGTTGGGAACAAGAACCAGTTACTGTGAAGTAAGCCAATGGTTAATACTCCTTGTATTTATGTTAGAATGAAAGATGTGCACATGGAATGACCACAGCATAGCAAAGAAGTATAAATCCAAACCCTTGGATCAGTGGCAATTAGCATTGTGGTAATTTATTCAAGTAGATAGATGTTTAGAGTCTTTCAGAACTAATGAATACCGGCCTTATTTGTAGGAATGCGTTAAGAATTTGCCATGGATTTCACTGAGCAATCAAATGCTTTTCCCAGTAAACCATGAAAATGGGGTAAGATATAGCAAAGCTATTTTCAAACCACATTTTCAACCTTAAAGCTAAATGTCTTTATTTCAGGTGGCTTTATCATTCTGTCTTTTGTATGTTGTTTTAAGTATAAATGTTTTCAGTTCAATAATTTCTTTTCCTTCTGTACACATTCCAATTTTCTTTGTGCCAAATAGGCCTATAAAAGTGTCCTCAAATGCTGCCTGTAGTCAGCCAGAAGCATCTTGTATATTTTATGTCAAGGGAAATTGTATTCTTTACCAATAAGAAAATTCAAAGGTTCTCATTTCAATTAAAGCAGGCCAAAAGTAAAGAATATCTAATGCAATAAGATTTAGCATACTAAAATATTTAACAAATAAGATATGTTGATTATCACACTACCCAGCTTACAACAGCTACAGTAATAGATGCATTAGTGAGTGAAGACACATGAGCAGTCCTGGTAAAATTCAGTTATTAGGAAAAAAGGAAACCTTTCATGACTATTTCCATTTGATGGAAATAGCTCTAACATGAACTGGATTTCTCTTTTGATGGTCATGAAACAGCAAGATTAAAATAAAATTCACATGCAAATCAAAAATCTGTAATTTTTGCAGGGGGATTAATTAAAACTGGCATTAAAAATGTCTGAGTATTAATTATAAATCTGTCATGTTTAGCTCTACACTCTAGAAGCTCGTTTAACATGCAGTGTTTTAAAAGGGACAATCCCCTCGGCATTATCATGGTCTCACCAAGACAATAGGAATCACTAGTAGATGAAAAAACATTTAGGTCTAAAATAAAGCAGTTTTACTGCAGTGAACAATCTACTAACCCACAAATTACACAACTGATTAACTATGCATGCATTAGGTAAAAAATAAGGTTGTAGTAGCAATCAAATCTGAAAAATAATTATTTGTCTTCCCTAGGAAACAAAAAAGACATTTCCCCTATCCACTTCTTTAGTACAGTCTATTAAATTACTATGTGCCGGTGTAAAAAGCAAAGGAAGTAGGATATAACCTCTGTGTTCTTGAATTTACTTCCTTCCATTGTAACATGTTCTTACTTTAAGTGGGATTACCCTGCTCTTAAAATTAATTTTAAAGTTGACTCTTGTTCTCTTTTTTCCTTCCCCCAAACATAAAAACAAGCCAATCTAAACATGCTGAAATTACTCAGCAGACTCAGCAAAGTCTGGTCATGCTGTTGTTTCGAACCTCTTTCATCAATGGCAGAAAAATCAGTTTTGTCAGTGTGGATTTAAAAGCAATTCATCATTGGTGCATCAGATTCTCATAGCAATGACTGAAGGAAGCAAAGTGCATCCTTTATCTTTACCACAAAAAAACCCTGTAAGCAATTGCAATAGTACATAAAAGTCATCTTTGGCCAAAAGCACTGTTGAGAAATGAGCTAACAGCTGCACATTTTTACTTGCTGAACTTAAGTCCATGAAATGAACCCAACACTGAGTCTAATATGAGGGAATCAATGGACTGTTGCCTTACTCGGTGCTTCTCCAAAGACTTTTGAACTGGAACAGAATTCATTTTAATGAGCATCCAACATCTGGAGAAGCCCCTTAAGAGTTACAGAAAGCCAAGTTTAAAAAAACCTGCAAGAATACCAAATCTCTACTGAGAAAACACCAGAAAGAAGGGAAAAGAAGAACAAAAATATTCAATTCATATAAATATATTTGAGAATTAAAAGTGAATTTCTTTATGATTTGGAGTATGAGTTTTACTTTAAAATAATTTTGAAACCAGTTGCTCCTTTGATCAGCTGATAAAACTGGTCCACCCGTAACTTGCAATCGATTTTTGGACCATGTCCAAGTAACAATTTTTCTAATGGCTTGGAGGAACGTAGTTCTGCTCTATTCTGTAAGAGCACAATTATACCTTTTGAGAGTACTGTAAACAACCATGAGGAAAAACACTTCAAATCTCTAGCGGGTTTTTCTTATTGCCTCCTTTCTGTTTCCCGCTCAGTTTTCAAAAATTGGCTGCAATGCTTTTCCGTCTGGAAAGTAAAAAGAACAGGATGCTTCTGCAACTGTATTTTACAAGTCCTATAGCTTATGTAGCAGGTGGCTAATGTTAGAAGAGTTCAATTCAGACAGTCCTGTGCACTTGCAGACATGCAAAGTCTTTTCTAACTCACAGATACATATATGTATGTGTATATGTATTGGACTTTTGGCCTCAGTTCACCAATAATTTAAATTAGGCACTAAAAAGGCAACCTTCAGAGTATCTCCAGATTTTATGTACGCAGTGAATGCTCTCTGATGTATGCTATTCTGAGGAAGGACAACTGATAGCATTTCACAGACTATTAATTCTAATCTTCCAGAACCTGCCTTCACCACTATCGCCCTAATAAGAACCGTTGTTTGCCCAAAAGAACTTTTGCTTTTTTCATGGCTGAAGAGCCTGATAGAGGTGAAACATTTAAGCACCTCCTATCTTTTCCTCTTTGGATAAAAAAAAAAAAAAAAAAAAAAAAGATAGTGATAGCGATAGGTTAATAGATAAATAGGAGGAAGGTTGGAGGTAGGAGAAATAAGATAAAACTTTCTAAAGAGTTTTCTTTTTCTGCTTGCTATGATTTTAATAAACTGTGACCCTATTAAAACCACCACTCCATACACTTTTGTAATCAGTTCCTTTTTTGTGATTGCGCCAGTGTTGTATCCACTGTATATGAATTCATGCCAGATAAATATGGCTATGCTTCAAGAAGCACTATTTTTCAAAGCATTACCCTGAACTCTCTGGCTCAAGTACACAAATTTGAGGGACAAATGTCTCTGAAAAGAACAGTCTACAGCGCTTCCAACCCCTCTCTCCTACATGACTCTTCTGCAGTTGTATAAAGGCCAACAAACATCAAATGAGACATGTAGACCGAAGCCAAATAATTCAGACTAAACTGATCAAGTTTACCCACTCAGTGCAAGATGTTTTTAGTTCATAAGATCTTTTTTCTTTTGTAGGCTAATTAAAACAGCTTGACTAAGACTTACTGAAATATTATGTTCCTTGCCATTCAAAAATTGTATGAGCCAATGCCAGCACTCCTCCCTGTTCACTTTTAAAGCCATATGCACTTCTCTTAAAGTTTTAAACCTGCTTGAGGTATCCACAGCTGTTTCTAATATTATGACCATTAACTTCTCTTCTTCCTTCCCTACTGAATTGCTATGAAGTATGCCAAACAGTTAATATTGTTTTGTTTTTTCAGCTTCTTGCATAATGCTGCCGTATTCAAACACAGGAACTGTGCAACTGAACAACTTAAACTTGTATTTCTAGATTCAAAATTGAATGGTTGTCGCTAAAAGCTGTTCTTTGCCTATTTAGCTAGGCATTCTTCATGTTGGCATTATGTATAAGTTTTACCATGTTTAGGCAAAATAATGAATACTCAAAATATATATACCTAGGTATGAAAACCCACAAGTAAAATGCCTATTTGGTATTTAAGGTTTATCCTGGTAACAGAAAAGAGAAATCAAACAGTTTTGCCTAGCTGCTTTTTTTTTGTCTCACCTGTCCTGTCTGGGTTGCAGACTGCTTAGGGAATTTGCTATTGATTTGGATAAATATAACAGAAAGAATGAGGCTTGTAGGTTAGTGATATAAACTTTGTAGATAAGAGTTTTCTCTTATTACTTCTCTGGAAAATATTTGACTTTCCACAAGCCAGATACTTTCTTAACTTTAATGAAGCCTAACCAAATTTAGAGTGTGAGTTTTCCCTCAACAAAGTCTGAGATCTTCAAGATTCACAACAAAAATAAGAATCACTCTATGACAAGCATACAAATAAGAAAATAGACAAAGACTTTGAAAGGTGTTTTCAGGAAATCTGATAAATAGCTAAGCAGCTGAGAGGAAGAACTGTAAAAGCGGTAGAGACTTTATGTATAACATATAGGCATATGGTTATACTGATACGTATACATCGCCATATATAGTGTTGATACTGTATACAGACAAGAGGGCCTACAATGAGGGAGAGGGAAAATGACATGGGTTTTTTCTCTTTAGACATATACTCTGACACTAGATTTTAAATTTACTTCCTAACGCAAATAGGATTATGGTATTGTAGTCCATTCATGTACACACCTAACAGCTTTTGAACATGCTGGCTATTGTGAACCAAATCTGCAGGAAAGTGTGAGTTCTCAAAGATTTTACATTCCTGCTTTTTTTACCCTTACAAATGGAAATACGCAGTCAGGACAAAAAAAAAGACTCTCAATGAAGACTGCAGTGTGAGCTCACCCCTGGTTGGACTCTAGATCTGAGCAAGTGATCACCAAAAGGCACAAAATACTAAGAAACCAGATTCCCCCACTGTTTTCATGGGCAACATGTTTTATGAAAATGTATCACTATTAAAGGGACTATGACAATTTGAAATAATAGAAATGAGTAATGGGGAAAAGGTGCTAACCAGCTACATAAAACATCACGCGTACTCCGTGAGCTTTGTAGAACCTCAAACTCTTATGGTTTAACTATCCTCAGGTAAGTCTGTAGCTGAAAACCGTATTTTAAAAAATGTACATGGAAACCATATTTTCTTATTACTGTTTTGAAAACAGCATACTGCTGCAGCATACCTACTGCAGTATCCAGAAGAGACTTGATGAGGGCTTATGTACCAGTCAGGTATGACTCAAACTGCAAAGACTGGAGTCAGTCACCTTTCCATATGTTAAGCACCCCACAGATACAGATTATACCATTGGAGAATTTTTCACTAGCCTCAGGAAAAGAAACCTGCTCTAACTGTCAGCATCCCTAGTCCTCCAAAAGGTCCAGAGCCAGAGCCTCCCATGGAGAAGCCCATGCCAGCAACACTTCCCACAGCCCTACTTGTCAGGAACAGCCTGACAGGGACTGGAAGTGCAATGTAAGGAAAATGTTCATCCCCTTTAGGGAAGGAGGGAGGATGACTCATCTGGTGCTGTTCCCAAGTTATCTTTGCCTGATGCTATTCCCAAGTTATCTTCACCAACCAAACCAACAGCTTGCTGATGTGCTTCAGAAACCACCCCATCTAGCCTTTTCAGAGCAAAAGAGATGGGACCACAATCTGAGGGGTTTTTTTGGTGCAAGAATAAATAAGCAGTCAGAAAGGACATCCTCCTACAAAGAACAGAGTGACTAGTCCCAGTGCTGGTATGTAGACCATGAGATAAGTTTTCATTACTCTGCATGTTATAGCCACTTTCCTTAACTTGTCAAGAAATTATCAAGTTTTCTTAATTTCATATAAACACCAGCCAATGGAAAAGTAAAGGAAAAAAATTATTTTTCTTTCTTTTGGTGGTAAATTTTGATAGCTGGTTCACACTATGTTTCTGACACAGCCTTTGATAAGAGTTTTTTAAGAAACAAGAGGAGGATCACACTCAGCAAAAGATATTACATTTGCCTCACTGTTTAGTTAGATCCTGACTCTAATTAGGTCAGTTATACAAATGTAAACCACTCCAATAGATGAGTGGAATTATTCTGATACACCATCAGATAAGAGTCAAGCTCTAATTTCCTTTTCAAATGTCGACACTGCATTTTTCAGGATTAACATCATAAGGTCTCTAAGTAGTAATACAGAAAGTGTGGCATCTTACATGCACATAGAGTCACTAAAAAAGTTGCTGGACTGTGCCTATGCATACTCTCATGGCACAGACTGTGCATGTGAACCTTTCTGTTGAGCACCGGGATGCATAGCCCTATACCCTGTAGTCATGATCCCCTCCTCTCTCCTCAGGGTCCCCATCCTCCCTGCCTGCACACCCCTCCTTAGCATGGCTTCTATTAGTTTGAGCCTTACAAGTTATCAGCTAAATCTTTGGGAGAGATGTGTTAGTTGTAAGCACAGTGACTTGCAGACACAGCTCAGAATAAGATAAGAGAATTCGTGCTAATTTTCTGCTTTCTCTGCTTCTTCCCTCCTGTGGAGTTTGGAAGAAAAGTCCTCTTTCAGTGAGAAAGTAAAATTGCTGGCTGCCTGGTCAAGCAAGTGAATGCAGGGACTGTGGCATTTGTGTTGCAGCCATTTTCACACAAACAGTTCCAGATAACTTTGCAGTATCAGCCTCAATGTGTACTTTGTTTGGGAAAGATTCCCCTAATCATCAAAGCACTGCATAAAAAACAATCATAGCAATTAGGGCTTGCCAAATAGAACAGACAGCTGCGAAGAATTTTTTGTCCATTTGTCTGAACATCCTTCCTTTGATTCACTTGAGTCAAGTTCAAATTTCTAGCTTTTAACTTCAAGCTCTTTCACACAGACACAGCCCTTACATATCTATCGACTGCTAATGCTGCTCCACTGTCCGCAGAGCAATAGCAGGACCTCTCTCCTCACTTACCCACTCCTCTCCCAAACATAGATGCTTTCTTCACCCCCATCCTTAGGTCACTGAAAGTCTATAAGGTTCTCATTGCCCCTTCCGAAGAACAATTTCTGCAGTGGTATTTGACAAGAAATAAGTTAGCACACTACAGCAAGGCCAAGAGAAGTTCAACATTTAAACATTTGTGTGATAACATAAACACAGATAAAAATTTCTATTTATCTGTGAGCTACTTCCCTCTCTCCTCACTTATTTGAGGCTGGTTTTACATGACAAGGGTTTTAAAACGGAATTTAGATCACCATCACATTTGTACAGCATCTAACATCACTGATCCTCATTTGAGTACTTGGACTGGTAAGTCATAAGATGGTAGAACATGTAAGTTTATTTTTAATTGAACTGTATGCTACATTTTTATCTGAGACATTGTCAAATTTATAATCATGAAGCTAAAAAATGTGGGTTCTTTAAACTTAAAAAAGTTAGTTTGGAAGAACAATTAAGAAAAACCCTGAAACCAGGTACAATACAAGAACACTTCATGCAAGAAGTGGAGTCCTTTAAGAATAATCTGTGCTGTACAATAGCTGTACCACAACTGCCACAGCCGACAGGATGTGAAAAACATCACTGGTTTCACATAAGCAACCAACAAATTTCAGGGGAATTGTAAAAAGGCCTGAGTTCAGCCTGCTGCAATTTAATTTAAGTCTGTGGTTTAAAACAGATTCCAAAGAACACGAAAATATTAACAGCTTGGTGTTTTGCTTTTCTCTGCGTTAATCTGTTTTATTCTTGCTTCTAATGTAATGGGAGAGACAAAAGAAAATTTACATAGTATTATGCACCTTCTCTAGGATGATCCATAGTGTTTTGTATGATTAAGAAGCTACAAGAGGAATGACATCAGGTACAAATGTTGACTATCGTCCGCTGACCTATGGGCCAAGTAAGCTATTGAAACTACTGATACTAAAAAGTTTTATACATGATTCTCTCAGAACTATCGCAAATTCTTTGGGCATACAAACTACTCCTAAATTAAGTGATTTTTGTATGAAATTTCAGATTGGACCCTTCAGCAATAGTTTGATTGCACTAAATGAAAGTGTAAATAATTCATAAAAAAGAAGAAGAGATTAATAAGGTGAGCTGAGTGAGTTGCTAGAAGCAAATCCAATGTTTAAGAATAAAGCCCTGTATTCATTTCACCTAAAATCATAGGTGCCAGGTGGGAACTAAATTACCACAGGTTCTCTCAATATGTGATTCAGAGAAAAGCACCTCCTGAGGGTGATTCAAGTTTAGGGACATCTTTGGAGGTGTCCCTCTCTCTGATGCCTGTGGAAGAGCTGGAAGTGACAGATATTGTATGAAGCTCCTCAGAAGTCTTGTCCATCACCTTGGTGGGATAAACAAAGATATTACATTATGTTCAGGCCTAGAAAGTGCTTGTTTCAGAGAAAATGAATAAGCTATGAGGATGGGAAGGAAAAAAAAAACAGCGAAGAGTCTAAAAGAAACTAACATAAATATAAAAAAAAAATTAAAAATCTAAATCTCAATCTATCTAGTGACCTTGACAGCCCCAAATTTTAGGTGGTCCAACTTGAAAGTTTTGAAAGGAAATTAATTTCTGGGAAAAAGGAAAAGACCTTAAACATTCAGATGCAGAAATCAGTCACCCCTTTAATAGGCCTATTTCCCATATGCCTGTAACACTGATACATCAAAGCGTTCATATTTTTGGATGGCAGGCATTTAGCTACCTTTTGCCCTCTGATTTGCAGGATACTGTCCTAATTTGCCTGAAGTCGTCTTTTTCTTGCTCTGGGGTAAGGTTCTACATCTGTATTCTTGGGGCTTCCTGGTTTGAAACCCGAATGGCAGCAACCAAATTGTCAGCACCAACACACATCTGCGGGGCATACTCAGAACAGTCTGCAGATCCCCGCTAGCTAAGACAGCAAGCACAACGTCCAAAGTGAAAATAAGCAGACTGGTTTGACAGGTGACAGTTCCAGCGCTTTCCAAACATCTCTACTTCAAGAGAGTTTGCCAAGAAAAGTAGCTTATAGCTCAAGAGGGGATTTGCCAGAGAGATTAAAGTGACTATAGCCAACAAGCAGCACCCTTTGCAGAGCACACATCCAACTTGATTAAGGCTGCATGTAGCCCTGTCACTTGCTATAAGCCTTTCTAGTTATTTCAAGTTGTTAAGCAGCAACCACAACTCCTTAATGCTGCCCTTCCCTATAAGCAGTGGCTGTAGCTGTTACAGCAATGTCATTCAGTTCCTAAGAAGAAAAATAACTCACATGGGGGAGGTTGTAATCCTCAAGAGGAACTTTCCCAAAACCATGTCTGCAGTACTCTGCAAAAGTATAAGAACACTTTAAAGAAATCCCATTCTTATAGTGGCTGAATTACTTGTTTTCAGATCTTGTTTCTTTAAGTATATGAGTAGTTTCTAGATTAATGTCACCCTTCTCTTCAGAAACGCTGTGACAGCAAGTGGAGAAGGAGGGAGTCTAATGCTGGCAGCTGAATGCAAGTGCTGTGTAAATCTGCCATGAGATGCTGCTGAGATAGTAGAGATCTTTCAATATAACTGCAAGTACACCAACTGGTTAAATATTTCTCCTTGTGTGTATGTGTAAGGCCTATGTCTGTATACATACAGTTACATTGCCATATATATTCAGTAAACTAATTCATTACAGTAGTGCTGGGTAATGATCCATTTCATTATCTCTACTATCTCTGTAGCATTGAGCAGAAAGCTGTGAGAATATATCAAAATGAAACATGTCTACTTCACAGAGATATCTCCATTTCCTATGCAACTGGCTCATTTTAGTATTATCTTTGCTGGCCCATCACTCCTCCTTGCCACTTCTCAGGGACTTTCCATAACTTTATATCACCAATCAGTTTTAAGAATCAAAAAAAGGATGCCCCTCTGATAAAAGCATGCCCAGATCCATCACCCTTATCAGGGCTATGTCTGTGCTAGCTTTCAAAGTAGCCTCAAAAGATTTAAATAACATACTTTGGAACACAGATGTACAATCTGTAAGAATAATGATAACATTAGTAATAAATACATGAAAAGAAAATCTCTTCTCAAATAGAAGTTCTATACTATGGGTAAGATTCATCTCAACTAATTTTAGACACTGAAAGTTAGGTGTTTAACTTAAACTAGGTGGTTCATCTCCCCTTAATTAAGAAATAGATGTACATAGCTCTAGAAGGTGAGTCATTCTACCTTTACATAAACATCTCAGAAAAGTGAAAGGAATTGCCCTCAAGAAGTATTTATCTCCAACATCTGGCTATAGTAAAGCCCAAGCAGCTAGCCCAGACTAGACACCAACCTTTTAGCTGGTTATCATGAGGTAAGATGAATTCCACTGTGAACGGAGCCTCCATATGGTCTACGAAAATATCTGGACACTAACTTCTCGTCTGTGTGTTGTCTGTTCTCAACCTCCAGCAGAGTTCTCCACCCTTTCCTAGTCTGACAGATATAACTAATATTGCTTCAGTTTTCAATAAATGCAAAAATTACAAACAGAATTAACAACTTTTCCTCAAACAGTTTTGTTTCTGTGCTGCCCACTCTATATTATCGCTGGACTTCACTGATCTAGGATGCAGAAAAAAGGGCTACGACTCTTTTGAACTTTCCTGATATTTTCCACTGGTCCCAAGTTATTCACAGACAGGAAAAAGCATTCACAAACAGCCTGTCTCCTGTGTTCCACATCTTCTATTCATGCTGACTATTTTTCACATGCACTTAATCCTCACTTAACAGCAGCACTCAGCTATCAGGACTTAATATTACTAAACTCAAAAAGCAAGATTTCATTAAAGAAATACATTTCAGAACAATGGTTTGTACAGGCTGGACTTTTTTGGTATGTAGAATAAGACAGGGAAGGCAGATATGGATTGGCAATAAGGATTTTCAGTGGATTTTTACTGAGCACATTTCTACTGCCAAAAGTCATTTACGGGTGGGACAGAAGGAGCCTCAATTTTAATCTTTGGAGCCATGAATGTGAACAATTCTCTAGGCAGAATTTACGAGCTGTTTTACTTATCAGTATTTCCTCAGAGTTTTCATGCAGTCAGATTGATTACCCTTTCCTCATACTGTTCGTGCATACTCGAGTTTGGCTATACAGTGCATAAAATGGTAATGAATGGCATACTGTACCATACAAGGAAATTAAAGGCAGTGACATGCCAATCATGGTTATTAATTTTTGTTTAAAAGTACAATATGATATCGCTCATAATAAAAATCTGTATGTCCAAATACTTCAGCAACAAGCATAACCTAAATATTTGGGAAGTTTTTGATTAGCTAAATTCCATAGGTCATCTAAACAGACAGAATACAAGAAAAAATAGAGATGGGAAGAGTTTTATTTTTTCTGTAACAAGCCTGGCTTTCATAAAACAATACAATCTGAATGTTTTCAATGCACAAAGAAGTTCTTTTCTTTCCCTTTAAATCTGTAATTTGCATGAATAAAAGTCTCAGATTACCTGATTGTCAGAAAATGCCAGTCATCTGGCATATAACAGCTCAGGATACCAACATAGCCTAAAATGCCCCCAAATGAGGCCTTTGTTCTGGACCTACAATTCACTGCATTTTATTTTGAGACTCTTTCCCCATACAGTGCTAGGGACCCTGACACAGACTGTAGCTCTGCACGTGACCACCAAGGCACCCCAAAATAATGGATATACAAACTGTGTGACCCAAGCATATAGGGAAAATTACATTGATACATCTATCGGCAGAGAAAATTATTTCCCCAACTAGCAGCACTGGCAGTGGCAGTTTCTATCCAAGTTTACCTGTAAAACCTTGTTATAGGAAGTCTGGAAGAGATATTAATCAAATTTATCAAAAAACAACTTCACCCTGTGGCAATGCCTGACGGTTACTAACCAATTACTGGATGGATTTCTTGAGTTATGAAGAAACCTAAGTACAGAGATTTTAATTATATGTATCTTATTGGATTTCAAGTTTTGATTGAGGCTGAAATACTCCAAGAAAAAATGTGTCTATGAAACATTTAAAAATGAACAAATGTAAAAATTTAAAGCAAGATATTTCATATTTTTCATGATAACAGAATACGTTTATTCACTATTTTAGTTTACTTGCCTACCTAATCATGACATTAGATACACTTTAATACAGCAGAGTAATGAGAACGAGTTACAGACATAACACCCACCATGACAGGATGCAGTTTGTTTGTTTAAAAAACACCATGCTGGTTTGTGGAAGAAGAAATGGCCTGTATGGCTTGAAAATCTATCTTGTGATAATATAAGAGGTTATGAATTGTCTAGCCAAAATATTCTTACTCCAGCGAGTAAGTGGAGAAATTTGCACTGATTTCAACAAGAACCAAGCAAGTTCTAATTTCGGCAGGCTGATTTTACCATGCTTCTAATATGAAGTATTTAAAGTAATGGAGCTAACAAAGGACATCTCCCTAAAGGACATCAGGGAGATGATAAAAGCAGAGATCTGCAGAAAAGTACGAATATAGAGTAACAAATTCTAGTCTGTTTGGAAACTCGCTCTTCAATAACTGAAACATTTTATTTACCATCTCTGCATTGGTCTCCTTGGCCTTGCTGAGGCAGCTCATGCCCCAGAGGAACTGGGGGAGGCCACGCAGCCCAGGAGAAGGACGGTGGAGGGAGAGATCACAGAGCTGCCTGCCAGTCCCCCACCTGCAGCTGGGAATTTGGGCTGCTGAGCCGCTGCTAAGAGTGCTGTGGATGTGCTGACTGAAACGCACGGTCTAAATGGCACAGGGATCAGTGCTTCTGCTGGTTTTGCCTATTTCAGTATTGAACATATCAATGAATTCTACAAGTAACGAAAAGCAAACAGATGTGCTGTACATCTCACTTCTATTACTATGAAGAGTAATTCAACCCTTTCTAAATCTTCATCAAAAAGATAGCATTCATGACATACGTGACATGCACATGTATATATATGTACACATGTATAACATGTACTGATACAGATTTGTAACGTATGTGACATGATACATGTGTATCAATAAGAAACTATTAAAGTGTGTAGCTCATGTAAATATGTCTCTAAATGGCCTCCCACAGTATTTAAAAGTATTTATTAGCATGCTTTAAACTTTTGTAAATACATAGATAAATGCCAATAGGTACCTGTATATAAGCATACATAGCCATCTCTGTCTTTAATGTGCACCATAAATTATGTGTATTAGTTTCAGTCTACATAGGGTGTACTACTGGCACAAAAATGCTAAACCTACATTTATTATCTCTGTGCTATAAAAATGAAATCTCATAGAGGCTGTAGTAATCTATCCAGTCAATGATTTGCTGTCTTAACATTTTCAGTCATCTCCACTCCAATCTGTGTCCTGCTGTTCTGAAACTGTTAGGGCACGCCAATGCTTGGCACGCTGTCACACATCTGAAAGTATCCTAAAAGCAACTGCAGAATGAAGTTAAGTAGATGAGCACAAAAATTTTTAGTTAAATAGCTCTTCTGAAGAGTTTAAATAACTGTTAAGGAAAAAAACCCCAAACTATGCTCAAATGAAGACATTGGGTTGACCTGACAAATGAAAAAGCACTGTGAAGTGATGCTGCCTTACACAGTCCTTAAATCACCACCTGGAATTGTATTAAGTATTAGTTAAAATATCATTATTCTTAAAGCCTAATCAAGCTGACCAAAGGTGCTTGCAGAGAAGAGCTGTTGCACTTAGATTTTCCTATTTTGTAGCAAAGTGTCTACATGTAAATTTCTGTTAAAATGTTTCAACCCTTAAAGAATAGTTGCATCATCACACAGCCAGTGATAGAACCACTCCAGTCATGCCAAGACAAGGCCATCATCTCAGGAATTACCAGTTTCTTATACTTTGACTCATAGAGGAACTTACATGAAGTAATGCTTCAAATTTTTCCAAACGACCCCAAATCTTTTGTTGCTCTGAAATAGTAGCAATGAGCATACAGCGTAAAAAGACTTCACTCAGCTGCCAGTTCAGGTTAACTATTGCATCCACACAGAGTTTAGCAAGAAATGGACTGAATTACAAAGAAAGGTTTGTTAATACAGCAGGAACCAATACTCACCTTCCAAAAGTCCAATTCTTGGATTTACAGCTGGATCAAGATACATAATATTTCTATCTAATCAGTTAGGACAAAATAACTTGTTTATGTTGTAACGGAGTTGTGGACTTTGGCTTACTCTATGCAAAGGCCACTGTGATCCTTAAAGACACGTATAAATCTGAGTGAAAATTAAAGTTGAAAATCCTGACTTTATTGTCATCCAGGCTGAAATTTTTAATGGGAAGCAAAGGAAACATTTGTCCCTTTAGATTGAATTGTGACCACTATCATTCTGTCTTTGCTGGGATTTATATCAGTATTTCACAGTGAGATCTCACAATTTCTCTCAAATTAAATGAGATCACCTCTAATGTTCAGGAGAAAAGAGATCAGATTTTCCACAAATGCAAATATGTCCCTAATCCCCTTGCTTTTAGGGAGCCTGAGTTCTCCAGTATCTCTTTTGCTGATCTGAATCTCCTATATTATATTCTTTTTCTGTTGCCAAATTCCCTTTAAGTAATTTTTTGAATGACAGTGCTTAGTCCGACACACCAGTTCCCAATATGCTCAGTCTTGTGTGCTCCCTTCTCCGAAACGTCATTCAATTTGCTTTTTTATCTTCCCTCAAGACTCTATATCTTCTCTGTATCATGTCCACAAATGAGGCAGAGTAACCCAGAAGAATCCTGCACTGACATGGCAGGGCCCTGGGAAGAGCGCCTTGGTTTTGTTTCCACACATTTTTCTTTTATTCCCCACCCCCTTGTTCTATTAGCTTATCTTATAAACCAAACCACTTTAAGGCTGTGACTGACATAGCTGTCCTAGATAGGGAGGGTTTCTCTGCCTTCATTCATTGGTGACACAACCACCAACCGACTCCAGACAACCAGTTGAAGAAACCAAGTTTTTCTTCAGAAACCTAGTTCTTGCTCAAGAGCAGTCAGTATCTGAAAGTTTTGAAAATTAGACTGTATTCAAAAAAATGCATCTGGCGATGGCATTGCCCATGAACAGGCTTTTTGACTGGCAATAACTCCACAAAGCTTCTCTGTGGAGCAAGCTGCTTCTTACGTTTCAGCTAATAATGCAGAGCCACACCAGTTTTCAGTGTGATACAGCGGTGAGGTACAGAAAACAGTGAAGATATCATTATTCTCTTCTTATCTTTGTCAGGATCACATATTTTCGCAGGAAAAATGTATGTTGTGTATAAAATGCTTTCTACTTGTGTCTTCTTATTACAAGCAAGAACAAATAATGGATGCATTATTAAATTGACAGACAGGAAACTGTTAACCTCAGTAACTGATTAGGTAAAAAAAAATCAGTTTTTCTAAGGTCATTTAAAGTAACTTCAGTAACATTTTTAAAAGTAGCTAATTAGATTATTTCTTCAACATTAAAAAAGAAAAAAGAAAAAAAGAAACAGTGCTTAGCCAGCAAACAACTTTACTCTAAAAATAATGGCATTATTACTATCTTACATATGATCTGAGTTCTAGGAGGTACTTGACAGAAACCAGAAGTGAAACTAGGCTGTGGCTTCCCATATGAGTCGCTAGGCCCTACTGCCTCTCAGAGGCATTTCAAAAGCCAGTCTGAACCTGCAGCTCTCAAGCTTTCAGATATGTGCTGCTCCTTCATGAGAAACAGATTCCTTCAGCTCTTCCTTCCAGCACTCTGTCTCTGGCTGGTGAGCTGGCCAGCAATGACTAAAGCAGGCAGACTGATCAGCTGAGGAAATTTCTAAACTCCTTTTGAACTTTTATTTGTTGTTCCACATTCTTATTTAATGCCTATTTACTTCCACTACAGAGACAGCTTACAAAAAAAAAAGAAAGAAAAAAAGCAAAACAAAAAAACCCAAACCCAAACCAAAACCCAAACAAAACAAAACAAAAAAATACCCCCAAAAGAAAGCAAACAGGCTGTTTACTGCATAGATGTGCTGCCAGGAAATCCCATTGTTGTAGTGGTGAGTAAAAGTCCTGCGCCCTGACTTATGTCTTACTCACCCTAAATCATGTATGAGCCACGCAGCCTTTCCTGATTAATGAAAGTGGTCAAATGCTTTACAACACTTGCTAGGAAGTCATCTTTCTGTGCATGACCACTCTGATTACTAAGCTGCAATGGTTTTACACATGCCCTGTAAATCAAACCCTGATGCACAACAGGAAGTTTTTACTGCCAAATCTTTTGGAGTTTAACACAGCACCAACATGATACAAAGCCAGGTGTTAAGATTGTCAAAGGGAGATATTTTGAAATGGAAAACACAAGAGAGAGCTCAACATCTATTTTTGTTCTGGCTTTTCAAATTTGCTGGAATTCACTAATTGGTGAGTTTCACCTGAATAAATACTTTGAACTGCCATTGAGAGATATATAGAAAGATGAAATGCTTTCCACTGTATTAAGATCAGAGAGGCAGAACAGTAAAGGAGGGTTTACAGGAAAATAAACATAAGTAAAAAAATAAGTCAGACCAAATGTCATGCTGAAAGTAGGTTAGGACAATACTAATATAGTTAACTTCTCTCATGTTTTATGCAGAGTTAGTGCAGACATTTAGTGGCTGGCACCTTCTCAGTTTATATATCCAGAAATACTACGATCCAGCCCTAACCACTTTAGAATTATGCTTCCCTTTGATTTGCTTATTTCCCAAGTTCTTTCAACTTGGTTTACACAGAACATACACAAGAGCCATCAGAAATCTCCCCATCTTATATGGGGGAATTATCCTTTTGCATTTAGCAGACAAAACACTCTGCATTCCTTTTCTGAATTTTAAATAAGTTACGCTATCTTTCAGCCAACGTCCTTTTGCCAGTAAAAACAAAAAGAAAAGAAAGGTTTGTGACCTTAAAAACATCATGGGCAAGTGAAGATTCACACAAAATATTCCACTAGTAGGTTTGAGAACAGATAGACGCTTCCTCCTCTTCCAGCTTAATCCCCGAACACCCTCTCTGTCAAAAGGCTATTGTTAAGGCATGGGCTTCCTCCAAGACCACATCCTGTGCATCGGGTCAAAGTGAAACACAGAGCTGCTTTAAATGAACTGCTCTTTGCGTGCCCTGGATGCAAGTGCAAGAAAAACTGCGCGGCTCAAAAAAATTAAGAGTACTAGAGAAAAAAAAAAGTCAGTGGACCTAGACCAGAATGAACACATAGTTAAAAAAAAAATAGCCGTTCTCAAATTTGTTATTGATGGCCTTGTTAGTTACTAAATACAAGAGTTTCTACTACCAGGAAGCTAGACAGTTTATTCAGAGGCAGATATCAGGACCAAAAAAGTAGTCTCACCTTAAAAAAGGCCTCCTTTTCTTTCTTAACTGTACTTCCCACATCTTATTTAATAAGCGAAAAGCCTATCAATGGATTGCACACAGGACTTTTGATGAGTGTTCTACCACCCCACAAAGGCCACAAAATATTCTGCATCTTTAATAAATTGTGGCAGAGTCTCTGTTGATTGGATACATCAAAATCAAAGAATGTGGCTCCTGGAGTAAAATTCCAGCTCCAGCTCGGAGCTGGGCCCACCACTGATGCTTGCCACTGACACTGAAATGAAGAAAAAGCCAAAACTGTCCTTATGAAGCAAGCAGGAAAAAGACCTCATTATCTGGATGTTTTATTCTTAACTGATCTCTTAGAAAAGACAAAGGGTGGGCTTGTGGTTATGATGTGGAAACTGGGACTCAAGATATAGATGACTTGAAATTCCTAGTTCTGCCACAAATTCCCAGCCTGAGTGTGGGAAAATCATCCATTTCCCCTTTAATCTCTCCTCTCCCTCTGCACTGTGGGGATAATATTTTTCCCTTTCTCCCACACTCTGTGTAATACAGCCATACATTCTGTAGGGCTGCAACTAACTTCTTCCATGCGCATGCACACTACCTGTTGTGATAAGGCATCAATCTCGTAAAAGTTTGTAGGATCAAGGTCTGGTTGAAACGGAGAAAAAAATCCACAGAAAGGACCTTCTCATATGTTTTTAGTTGAGGGAAAAGTGTTCCAGCTGAACCAAACTTCCTAATCTTAGTGGTACCCCTCACTCTGCTGGGTGCATTGGGATGCTCCCATCTTCTAGGGAGCAGTCTGTACAGCCCCTACAAAATACAGCCAGATGAAATATTCACTACAGTGTTCCTGAAGGGATTTTTAAAGGAGCTCAGAGCCCTAAATTCAATTGGTTTCACAGGGCTTATATGTTGCTTGTTATAGAGCAAGGAATTGAATCCCTGAGAGTCACTCCTCTGCCAGACCTCACAGGATCTTGAGGCATAAGGGCACTCCGATACCGATATCCTATATGCCAGGGAAATGAGTGTTGCCAAGCAAGCAGCTAGCTGGCTGGTCTCCAGTGATACCCTGCATGTGCTTTAGGGAAACAACTGCAATTGCAATACTTCCATGAAATGTCTCTGGAAACACCCATACCATAGAATGGTGTTTTTTCTAAGGTAGCAAAGCTGTGTCCAAAGGGAGTCCTTACATCTCTGTGGCACTGTGGGCCACAGGGCTGTCAGCTCAGGTTCCCCGAGTAGCATGGTTGCATTGCCATAAAGCTGCACTCAGCTAAACCAAGGAATGAGAAAAGAGAAGACCATCAGGATGGCCATCAGGTCCGATCAGTGTTAGTAATGCTATGAATGGCAGGTGTATGTGCGTTTGTTTTTTAAAATACTCCAGTGATGGAGACACTATACCTTCTGCATACAAAACGTTCCTCTCTTTAAGTACTGTCACTGCTGGGAAGTTTTACTAAAGCCTAACTAAAACCTCCTGGGGGATAATATAAACCCATTATTTTTCCTAGAGATGGAGACCATTTGTCTCCATTTATGGTCACAGGGAACAGATTAACCCAGGAGCTGCAAGATTGTTGCACCAAGCAAATGTTGCTGGGTTGCTTCAGGTTCTGGAGCTCTGCTGGTGCATCCACGGTGCACCAACACTCAGACACACTCCCATTTTCAAGGAAAGGATTTTTTAATGAAAAGTTGTTTGGTCAGGAAATACTCAAGCAGCTTCCCTAGGCACAGGTACAATACAAAAGAGTAAGAGTAACTGTTTTCTGCTGACGCCTAATACGAGCTTGCAACACATAAATTAACACGAAATACCTGGAGTTCTAAGTCCTTATTTTGTGAGATAAATAAAACAAAAGCAAAAGAAAGGTAAGCAGAGGTCTTAAGCTCTGGTTGGTAATAAAAAACCCCATCACTAATGGTATGTGATACTCTCCTATCCATTATCCCAATTACGAATTACAAACAAAAAGCCTCTTTCAACCTACACTCAATACAAGTTGCTCATAAATACAAAAACTTCGAGAGCTGCATGTTGTGTTACCATATATTTATCTCAACTATATGAAAATGTGCTTGGTACAGATGATTAGAAAATAAACATGTAACAGTGAAGTTGACTCCAAGCTCATACAGCATGAGGCTCTTAAATCAGTTATAATATAGCGTAGACAGATGGTGCTGGATACATAAAGCACATTAAAGGCACTGTTATCTGTTTAATAAAGAAATAATTCAGAGCACAAGGCAAGAAACTGAAATTGCTGACAATCTGAACTCCTGCCAACTGTCCTGGCTTCACTGGGGCTGTGTGAATTTTAAACACACATAGTCCCAGGTGTCAGCAGCGCCGACTGAAATTTCTGGCAGCTAGTTCAGCGCTTTTGAAACAGTGCTGGCTTCCCGTCACTAGCGGTCACTATGGGGAGGAGATAGGCGGTCTCTGGCTGCTTCTGCTGCCCTTTTTGTTGCCTTGGCCGTAGTGCTGTAGATGAAACACTCGGCACAATGAGCAGCCTTCTTTCTTGCCAACCCACAAGGCAGACATCTCCAATGCACTAGCCCTGAGAAAAAGGAAGGCTATGACAAAATGGGGAGATAAACTCATTTATTTATGTTCCCTAGATTTAGTATGTCAAGAAACTTGGTGGAGCTTGGCCCTGAGAGAGTGGACAAAAAGGTATCCAAGAAATTAAAAGGTCAAAGAAATGTGGGATTTCAACAGATGCTGTGCTTGGGAGAGATTTGGGAAATGGTGGGAAAGGGACACACAGAACCCAAGTAAATGGTGAGGAAGGGTTAGCTGAGGAAAGAGGGAGATATTGAAGTGGTTTGTGGCACACATCTGGTTTTCCAATGTTCACAGTACTCCCGTTGGCGTGAGCAGGAGCTCCACCCATGTACGGAAAGCAAAAATATTTGTCTTGAGATCTGTCTGGATAGAGGAGCCTAGCTGTCCTCCAAGTCTGGTGTCTGGTGATGGGCAGGAGTTACCACATCACTGACAAACTGCTGACAATTGATGAGGAAAAACTGGGGGGTTTCCATGCTCATTCCAATGTTCTACTGCAACGGGGCTGGCTGAATGACACTGGAAGCCCTCAGACCAAGACTGAGATGCAATAGTATGATACTAAAAGAAATGGACCTCAAGCATCACTTTAACAGCAGCAGCACGTGTTTTTACATTATCCCATCAAAGTATTTAGCCTTTCTTTGTGAAACTGGCATTCATTTTGGATTACTTTAATGATGTCTCTCTGTACGACTAAGTGTTTCAGACCCCATTCCTTCTTGGCCATGTTCCCCAAGTAGAGCACATCTATTCTTCTCTGTTTTGCTGATTTACAGATCACTTCCCCAGCCTTACTGCTCAGATTTATGTGCTCTACATAGGCAGCCAGTGGTGTCTCTTTCCTCAGGTGGATGCATCATATTCTTCGTCATTTCTTCCAATAAGCCTTGCAGCAGACCTGTTTCCTGAGTTGCCCTGAGATCTTCCGGTCTTCAAGTTAGACTGTTTAATGATGAACTTGGTGGGGCTGGACCCCTCTAAGGGAGATCAGAAATTACTGTCCATGCATCCTCTGGATACCAGTATCCCCATACTACAGGAATCTTAATATAAACCCCCAAACCTGAAGCATCTAGAAAAGTTTTAGGTTTACATATGTGTACTGGATCAGTTGTAGAGCCTGACTAGCACTTTCCAATAATGAACAGTGATATGAAACATGTTGCAGTCATGACAGGAAGACCTGATTAGTGGATAGAGAGAAAAATAAGTCATATGCAGAAGCCTGTAAAGATGTCTGCCAACAGGAAGGAAGAAGCAGATAAAGAGGACAGCAGCAGACAGATAGCATGGACAAAGAGAAACTGAAAAAAAAAAGAAAAAAAAAAAGAAATAAGATACCATGACATTAAAGGAATGAATTAACTCAGGAAAGAAGGCTAAAATCTTATCATCCGAGTCATATAACCAAACCACTGCAATTAATATATCAGATCCAGCTCAGAGAAAATTCAGTTTGCAAGCCTAAACGATGGTGCAGTGCTCTTGAAAGACGAAAGACTGATGATGAGAGGAAAATCCTGTGAGCATAAAGCAGAGCACTGCAAGGAGCAGCCCCCAGAAGGCAGGTCCGAAGACCAGTGTGCCTAGCAGGGGTGCTTCCTCCCAGCAGCTGCTCAGCTTTGTGCCAGAGAGGATTCGTGGCAGTGCCCTTGCATCTGCACCATCAAATGAGTGAGGGCAGCTGAAATCAATCATGGTGACTTGGAGTAAAAGGCTATTGCCATATAGTCCAGAGTTATCATTTAGTGACCAAAATAAGGTGTTTCTTCAAAGAAACTCATTCCTTTAGTTTTAAGCCATTGCTTCATTTACCTTTCTACAATATCGCTAGATATTTTTTCATTTTGTTACTCTTTAACAGCCCATTCTACAACTACAACAGTATCACAAGGCAGCCTAGCACAATCCAATAATTTTGGTCTCATTAATTTAGCAAACAGTACAAAAGCAGTGGCACAGAAATATAAATAATACTGTACCCACAGTTAGAAAAATATTACAAAAGATATTGGTGTTTTCAGATGTGGGTTTGCATAAAAACGCTCTATGGTCCAAATGAACAGCAAAACTCCATCTGCTTCAAAGAGAGCCAGCATTTCACCTCATGAATCCAGCAGCTGGATTCCTTTCCTGTGTACATATATAGGAATAAACTTTTGTCTATATGATACTCAGGGAAAAAGAATGTGCTCTGAATGCTTGCGTTCAAATATTTTGCATGACTATTCACATAATAAGTGTTCATGCAGTCAGTTTAAACATTAGTGGGTTTAGCAAGAAAGCAGATGGATCTGTATGTGACTTAGGTACCAAAGCACAAATTATGAAAATTTTGAACAAAAGTGTAGTTGAATAAACTACAGACAGAATAATCTAAATCATTAGCAACTTGTTATTTGCTTTGCTAGGCTTAACTATGTTCTAGCCAATTAAGAAAAAGGTTGAACATATTCACCTCAAACTTTTTCTACCAGTTTTTATTAAAATAATATCACTTCAATTAAACTTCAAACTGCACCATGTCCACAAAAAAGAAAACAACCAAAACTACATGTGCAAGTGCAGCAAAATCATGTGAGATGGGAGAGATGCCTAGGGAGAAGAGAAGTGATGCTTGCAGCTGTATTCCTAACCAGCCTTGGCAAGGCAGTTGTGTGAGAAAGCCAAGACAAGTGTCAAAAGTCCTGAACAATCAGGTGTGGTGAGACTGAAGGCCATAGAGGAAACAGCTGGGTGGCAATGACCTGCTGTATTGACATGTATAACCCAAATTTATCTTGGAATCCTTAGCACTTATAGATAGCAACAGGATATGTCACAGTGACTACATGTGTGAATCTAAGTGCCTTCCAGACAGGATGAGAAAGCTGGTGACCCACAGTGCAGCATATGTAAAATACCAAAGAAAGCAATGCTAACGGCTGCAATCCAGCAGCCAAGGGCAAAAGTTAACCAGACGATGAATTCATATGTTCCATTGTCTTTTGCAGATAGATAGCTATCATTTTTCCCTCAAAAATCAGTGATGCAACATAAGTGTACAAGCAGTACGCTATACAGGCAGATTTTACTCTCAGTTGGAAACTCAGACTAGGTGTTCACTACATTTTGACTGAAGGACCTTTTATCTGATCACTGGTATAATGAAACACTCCCAATGTACAGCAGTGTATACCGCAGAGCCACGTAGGAATAACACGTTTGATTAGTATGTTTGCTAACCAAAGAAATCAACCAAAGGTCTATTGGAAACAGCACTCACAAATGGTCAAGCTTTGGGACAACACAATCTGTAAGGCAGAACTTGCATCTGCTCAGCAAACCTGAAGAGACATTAACCCTAACAGCTCCCTCAAATTTGGGCTTAAAACTACTGCTTAGATAACCTGGACATACTGCTGAGGCTACCAGGCACTGGGAAATAGGGTAGCATAGATCTCCATCACTGATGAAGAAAAGTAGCATTCAATACTTTTAGGCTGCTACTTTGAAGTTTACTAGTAAGAAAAGCTTAAAAATAATTTCTTCATCATCCACCCACCTTATAGCCCAAACTACTTTGGCAAAAAGATTTCAAGAAACTTGCTTAAAAGGCGAATAAAAAATGTGCCTGGAAGAAAATTGGGCAAAGGGCTGCCACTAAGGTTTACTGGGAATGTGGGTTTTTTTATCTTTCTCCACACTTTTTTAAGAAATCAAGAAACATCTCTCAATAGGTAATGTAACTCTATTATTTTTTTCAGGTAATATCCATTAAAGGAAAACATTAAAGAAGAAAAATAAAGAATATTTTCTATTGAAAATAAGCAAGCAAGCAGGAGTCTCATGGTGTTGAAAAGTTGTATCATTATCTTCATATTGCACTCATGCCATAGAAAAGGGCTGTTCATCACTTCTGGTTACCAAGAGATTAACAGTCTGCTCCTTCTTTATATTTCTATATAGCATGTCTGAGACCACCAATGCATCATCTGTGGAAAGCAGGGAGAGGTGATACAAAAACTCCAAGGGAAAAATTAAGTGACATGACCAAAATCTCATGGGGAAATATGTTGCAGGGATTAAAAAGGAAACCAAATGTTCAGAATCCCAACCCTATGCTTTAACCACAAACCCAACTTTCTTCAGTAATATTGAATCAACCCAGTAACTAAAAACAAAGGAAAACCAAGTACATATATTATGTGTATCTTGCCACTTTAACAACTCTGATGACACTCAAGTGTCCTCAAAGTGAATAAGAAGCAACTACAAATATATCTTTAATCCCAGTGTGGTAATCAGTCCCACAAACCAAAAGTACTAGAAAAGCAAGGGAACGTAACCTCACATAACACTGCTTGCTGAAGCTGTTAAACCACATATGCAGCCATAATGTCCTGACTGAAAGATCTATAGGAATATCTACTGACAAGAAGGGACTCAATACTCATGTTGAAAGCATGAAAAGTGTTTTAAACTACAGCAGAAAGAGTAGTAGAAAATTAAGCAGTAGTTTTTTAATTGTTAATTAAGACTTAAAAAGAACCCCCTTTACAAATGCAAAACCTCTAAGCAGTCTAAAAAACCATTGTAGCATCCTACTTCAGACAACCCTTTTTTTTTAAATCACAATGAATCAGAGCTAGACAGGGGCTAGGAAGAAGCTGTTTTGCAGAAGAGAAAAACACAGGTACTTTTCACTGAGAAGCTGTTTTTCTGGTTCAGCAGTTCTGCAGCAAGAGTAGCCAGATCATTTGAAAAGTGAAAAGAAAATCAATTACTTGTTTTTATTTTAAAAGAGCCTCCCTGTGGGAATAGGTGTGGGCGTGAGAGTTCTTTTTAAACTTCATAATATAACATGAAGCAGCCAAGATTTTTTTTTTTTTTTTTTTTTTTTTTTTTTTTTAAGTACTGTCATGCTATTGCTCTGCTTACTGGGTGCTGGAATGGTTTTTCTCTACTTGTGATTCTACTGATCCTTATCAACATGCATCTGTGAAGCGTTTAACACTAACATTTACAAACAGAATATTTATTCAAACAGCAACACTGAGCAAAACAAATTTCCAAGGCTGCTATGCCAGTTCACTGATGACAGCAAAAGTCTATCTACCCAGTTTCCCCCGAGTTCTGCATGCAGTAGGTTTCTATGAGATTTTTGTCTGAGCAAATCAACGTTTTCTGAGAATTGGTATCCACAGGTAAAGTATACAACTAACCTTGCTATCTTCAATCTCTTGGGTTTTTCCTTGAAGCGCTCTCCTCTCTCCAAAATCACAGGTTGACTTTAATGTAAGCTGACAAGAAAGCATCGAGCTCTCCGCCCCAGTAAGCTCCAAAGACTTCGGTGAGTACTGCTGCGAGCCGGCGGGGCCAAGGTTGGGTATCGGGAGGGCAGTGTGAACAGGCTTTGACCCTACAGCTGGCTGTCTTAGCTTGGAGGCAACCCCAAGTACAGGCATGGCTTCTATAAAAGTATCTTCTTTCTGCCAAAGAAAATGCTCCTGACCTCAGTCTGGTAGACTCCAGCTTCAGCAATTCCAGAACAAATAGTTTAAACAAAAGTAGCAGTCATCTTTTCAAAAATGTCTTAAAACAATAATATTATGAGTTTCACAAGGAAGCAAAACTTCTCCTTCATCTCTCCCCTTCTCCCGCGCAGCCACTCAGAGGCACTGCTCAGTGAGTCAGTGGCTCTGTAAGACTAAACACTCCTTTGGGGCGTGAACTTTTCTTGAAGGTAACTGCCACAGAGCTGCCTGTCTGGGATTAAAGAACCCATAACTTCGCTTTCTCTTCTTCCTACAGCATTCCAGGTCTGTGCGTTAATTGAATGAAGGATGGGAGAAAAGGAGGGAGAGAAGGGATGAAACCTCCCCGTACTCCAACTGTCAAAACAGCTCCGAGACCACAACACTGGAAGCAGAGACCTCTTCCTGACTACATAAATAACCAGCCCACATCTTAAAAAAAAACAAACCCTTTTTTTTTTTTTTTCTGATTCCAAAAAAAAAAAAAAAAAAAGGACCTGAGTAGTGGCCAAAGCAAACAGCTGTTGGAAGAGTTTTTATCCCGGAAATAATCTCAGCAATGAAGCTGTTTGTCTGATTCCTGGCTATTTTTCACTGCTGACAACCATGAGCTACGGTGTTTCATTCCCTGTTCCTCCCGTGAAATCAGGTTAAAATCATGCAAGAGAGTGGCTAGGAACAGACGCTGAATCACCGTGTGGGTAACGTCTGTCTGTGCTATGAAAAATCCATACAAAAACACAGAGCAGGATATAGGAAAATCACGAGCATTGTTAGAAGATTTAGTCAATACAGCTTTTCAGAGCTCTTTTTTTTTCTTTCTTTCTTGGTGATGGTGCTAACGTCATCTATTCAAAGTTAACACTTCCCTTTCTAAAAACATTTAAAGCTCCATGAAGTCCATGTCCAACACATCATTTCTGCTTGTTGCTCATAGAAATATTCTTGCTGGCAACCTCAAATCCTTGTACATGGAAATACAAGACAGACAGGCAAGCAGAGCAGGCTATAAAATGAGTCACAATGGACAGTCCAAATTGCTGAGCAGCATAAGAGCTTACTTAAAAGTACAACTGTAAATTCCTTTGAGAGCCTATAGCAGGGGAACCCATTTTAAACTGTGATATAAGGAAAGAAATGTGCAGAAATGCCACACCATTAAACTCCTATGGGATTTTATCACCTAGAATTATGGACAAAAATGCTCCACGTGTTTTTCTTGTTATCTTTTCCAAAATAAAACATAGAGAGATAGGATGACCTGAATCCTATTTCTGCCACTAATATCCTACATGTTATTAACTATGCCTTCCCTGAATAGTATGTATTATTAACATTATAGATGTAAGCCCAAGAGAAAATAAGAGCCTTCTGAACTTTTAATTTCTCAAATTAAGGATGGCGAGAGTTAGAAAAAGCATTGAAAAGAAAACAGAGTAAATGAGAAGCAGACTAAAAGGATCTTCTTAAATCACCCTTTGAAATTATTTCACAGAATAAAACTGTAGTACACAGTGTTATCCTCCATCTTTCATTTACAAAGATCACACTGACAGGGTCATTAAAAATTCAGCTCTCTATACAGACTTACAAGCTATCCCATTCTTGTTTGTAGTTTGTACGAGTGAATCTGACCTGGTTTAGGAATCTCGAATCTTTGAAGTTTGTGTATGGAGGATCAGCAAACCCATTTCAGCATCCTCTGCCTATCTTATCTTTGGTTTTGCCATCATTAACAGTAGCCACAATGGGCTTTAGGCAAGACTGCACAGAGGTAACCGTTTTGCATTTTGAAGAAGTTCAGCCCACAGGATCCACCACTCTGTTCTGACAAGTGGAATATTCTTGGTCGGTGTGACATTTCAGGCGCTGTGCAGAGCAAAGGGGAAGAAAGCTCCTTGTGCGGTCCGCATTTGTTCTCCAGCACCATAAAGCGCTGTGGCTGTGTAAGGAATTTAGGTTTCTTAGGCACAACTGTTAACAGTTAACGCTTTAGAAAGCGCACATATGCAAAGACTGAAGCGGACCACAGGAAAAGAGGGATTTATCTCTTGCAAGGTTTGAGGAGATGAAAAATCCTCCTGAGGACTGTTAACCAATGATCAAGACAAAGAATAAACTAGAGTCATGAGACAGATACTTTCTTAAAAAGAACTTTGCCAAAAAAATGTAATTGAATCTTATTACTTCTCAGGGTTATAATTTTACGAAGTAATGCATTATAGTAATCTTGCTGTTCTTCTTTTGAATACAAATGATGAGGTCATGATACCCACAGTCTCTTTTGCAACCCATTTTCCCAGCACAGAAACCCTAAAAGTAATAAGTAAGCAAACTTACTAGGAGAGAGTCATCTGTAATACGTAATTGACAGGGTTTGGAAACAATGATGTGAAGCTGGTGCTACTCTTTAAAAATAATTATTACTCTCTCAAAATAATTATTAATTTTATTATGACTTTTAAGCTAGTACCAGGTCAGGGCCATCAACTTCAGAACACCATTTAGCTAGATTTTTTACAATGATAAAACCCAGAAGTGCTTCTGGCCTACTGAAGATACAAAGAAGAATCTACAAGATTATTTGCAGGAATCAGGAAAGGTAACAGAGGAAAACAATAATAATACTCCATAGGTGAGAATGTGGTTACAAGCCTGGTTGCAAGTCTGGTTCTTCCTTTTTTTGTTTTCTCTCATTCTAATTCTAAGCAAAAGATAAATAAACAAACATCTGCTATCCTTAGAAATCACTTGGATACATTTATTGCTTGAAAGGCTTTTGTGTACCTCATGATGAATGTGGGGTTTATGAAGGATATCAGGGGAAAAGAATATTTAAAAGCTAAGCTTCAGTAGTATTTTCCTTGCAAACAGGAAAGCCCAGGATAAAGCATCTGTGGACAACATGCACAAACGGGCACCAGACCCAGGTGCTGGTGCTGGTGGAACTGGACAGGCAGGGGATGGCACCGCAGGCAAAAGGTGTCTGGGCCCACAAGGATTCTGTAAAGTCAGGAACAGGGCATAACTGTGGGGAGAAAAAAAAAAAGGGCGAAGCTGGAAGCTGCGAAGAAAGGTGCCTTGTTAGGCATTGCACTGGCAATGTGAGTTTGGTGGGATTGTCCTTGGTAGCTCTGGGGTGGGGAGCTAAGTGACCATCGAGCAGGGCTGTCAGGGCGAATCCAAAGAAGGAATGAGGACGCATGAGTAGCATCCAAACAGAAAGAAGGCATGTTTGTGAGAAACCAGGGGTGGGGAAGTTGCAAGCAGTGGCTATAATCTGGGGTTACATGAAATCAAAGACAACACCAGACTGCCTGGCATGAGGGACAAAAGTACTGTTGGCAGGATAGAGAAATTAGTGAGTAAAAAGGTATGGCTGACAGAAAAAAAGGGACGCACACATATCTTCACTTGGTTATGTGAAGCTGATAGAGATTTATCTAGAAAGGCATTGCAAAGAAACAGGTCAGGCTAAATATTGTACAGAGAGAGGACCCGTAGGTTTCTAATTTTCCTGCTTAGACATTTGTCAGCTTAGAAATCCTCAAGCCGGGCAGACATCACCTGGACTCAGGATGCAGGAGGATGAACACAGATCACAACTGAAGCCCTGACACAAGGGAAATGATGAAGTTGTGCAGGAAAGGTTAGAGTTATGAGGAAGCTAGAAGACAACTGAGCTGTTGAAAAAAACAGAGGGCAACATTCAAAGCGGGATGTTAGATAAGGAGATAAAAATGGAAAGGGAGACCAAAAAATGGGAAAGCAGAGCAAAGGTCAAAACACAATTCTTAGTCTTTTCAACAGTAGTAACAGTTCCAGTGAAATGTTGAAGGCAGGACCATTTTTTAGTAATAAATTAAAAATGATGACAATCTGGCTATAAAGCACAATTCTGAAAGCATCAAGCAATCAATGTTTTTACAGAAATTATGAGTTAGTGAGTGATCTATACCTCAAAGATGGTATGTATGCATTCAGTATAATAATCCCCACATCCCAGAAAAAGCTGTAATATTTATTCCATGTAACAAGAATAAGCACACCTCAAATCCAAGCCACCCCATAAAAGAAGGTATCTGCCAGTCATAATATTAAGGTGAATTTTTGTACTCGGGGCTTAACAGGAATAACAGTTCACAGCACAGCACCCCAGCAGAAATTTCCTTTCCTTCATCACATCAGATACCAGAACGAGTCCCATGAAGGCTGCTCCCCTTCTGAACCCCCAGCCCGCAGACAAACTGCTCGCATGAACTGAACAGACAGCTGGCGGTGTCTCCCAGACCACAGGAAATATCAAGAGAGGGGACACCTGCCTCAAAAGTGAAGCCAAGAGATTTGTTTGCTCCTTCTGGTCTATGATCTTCGACAAGGAAGCTGTTGCATGTGTCCAGGGTCAAACAGGAAATGTCAGGGGTCCAGAGACTGCAGAGGTCTGTTCTGAGCTGTTTCCCTACTTCATCCCCCTGGTGTAGCAGCTGTGTGTATAGCTGACGTGAGCCGGGCCAACTTCTGAACGAGCTTGAATGTGCCAATACAATTGCACGATTCTGCGCACCCTGACTTCAGGTCGAGCAGAAAGTTTCCCCCAGCTGGGGTCAGAGATCTCTTGAAAAGGAAACCAAAGATACTAAAATACTGAAGGTACCTGAAATGGCGTTTCTGATTTATTTGATAAACCCAGGTAAGCCAGGGTTAAACTTCTATAATACAAGTGAGAAGCATGCTGCGTGTCAGTTTGGTACAAAAAAATCTGTCAGGTAATAATGAGACGAATTGTTCAGCTCTGACTCATGTTCACAGCATAATTCTACCAACATTATTTTTGTTAATACTAAAGTCAGGTGAATCCATTAGTCTCAAGGTAAGACACATAACAAGTATTTAAACCTATCTGTAAGTATGTAATGCTACTGAGTAAACTGCTATTGTTTTTCCTAACAGTTTGGAATTCCCAAAGATATATAATCCAAAGCCCAGTTACAGTCACAGAAAAAGGTGCATCCGGCTTCCTAAAGGAAATCCTTCTGCTTTGGCTGAATGTTTGGGGAAGTTTTTCAAAGCGGACAACTTTTAAATAAGGATATCATTTTACCCTCTGAACAACTTGGCCCTTCAAACCTCAGACAGCAGTTTATGGTTTTGAATGCATTAACTGATAGAAGTCACCAGATCTTTTATAATTTTTATTAATGCTTCCATCAGATGGTTTCAAACCTTTATGCATAATTTAGTACCATACCTCCCTGTGAAGTATGTGAGATATATTAAAATATAGTCAAGTGGAACCATGAGGCTAAGCTAAATGACCTTCCCAAGTCTACATGGGGCCTCAGTACTCTCTTTCTCGAGTAGGGATTTTTATGGTTTATACATCTGTGTGGGTTAAAAATTATAATTATTTCTCTTTGTTATGCACCGTATTTAATCATGAAGTATTTGGCTCAAAGGAATCAACCTTAAATACTGTAAGGTTGGGAAATGTAAACAAAAATTTTGTAAGGATAAGAAAGGACTAATAGCAACTGAACACACTATGTAAGTATTTACATGCTGACCTACTGACTAGACCATACAGCCAGCTGGAAAAGCTTAATGAAAACATCAGCTTTCCTCTTTGGGAGGTGGAAGAGGAAAAGAAAAAAAAGTTGGATAATCCATTTGTTCCTTTTTAAGTAAATGAACCAAACAACAAATGTTGAAGACTCTCAAAGCTGCTGTTAACTACAGCTAACAAGGGAACCCTCACCAGTTATTTCAAGCTACATAAACTGGTCTGAAAGATTATACTCATCCTAAAAATCAAAGCTTTTCTTTCCTTTATTCCTTGTTTCCTCAGTTTCTTACAAACTTTCTCCAGGGTGCAGTGTGCCACAGCAGGCACACTGGCTTCTCCAGCATCCTCCTGGCCACTGGCAGGTACCTTCTCCCTCTTGCATTTCTGCTCTGTTCCCTATCTGGCTTTCTGTCTCTGAAAGGATTTCTGCCTTTGTATCACCTTTTGTCGACCATGGTCAATTACTGTTTTCAACTTCTGCTTGCCTTATATCTTTCTATCTTAGAATACATTACAGGTACATAACTTTAGTGCTGCATTGCCAAAGCAGCATTTCCCTCACTTCTCAGGGCATTTAAGAGTGTTCCAGCTCTCTAGAGAAGAGACTGGAGAAATGTTTAAGGTAGACACCACAAACCCAAACATTTCTATAAAGTATGATTAAGTTCTTAAGTGATAACACTACTTTCAGTGGAAATGGTAAGGAACAGAAGTCCTGTCCTGTTTTTATTAATCTTATTAACGGAAGCAGCTTTGCTCCATTTGAAATTTTAACCAAGGTTTAATTTATCTTTTGTTCCCCATGAAAAATGGTCCTTATAAATTATCTCTAATCACTACTGCTCTCAACACAGATCCCCCTAGAACAAAATTCTCCCAATGCACATACACCCTAAAATCCCGATGGAATATTTTATGATGCTAAGGAGAAATTTATAAGTCCTAATTAGATGAGAAGGAACTTGGCAATATTTGTGGGTTAATCAAAGCTATTCTGACTCTCGATACTAAGTGTGAACTGCTCAGAACTTTCATCCAAAATTTCTTCAGAGAATAAAATTACTATGAAATTTTCTAATGAACTGTAAAAAATAACCCATTAAGATAAAGAAACTGAGACTAAACAGGAATCTGCTGATTATCTGCCACCAGGTAGCTGGCAGAATGGCAAACCTATGCTTTCATCTGCTGGAAAGGGAAACTTTCCTCTTACGAGCACTGTGGATCTGATAGAGGGTTTCAAAATCATAGCTATACTGGCATTCACTTCAGGACTGTAGTGAAAATCTGCTCCATAAGGTTCCCATTGGTCTATTAAAAAAGAAAAAAAAGCTTAGAAACATCTGCTACAGTCACGAGCAGACTCTTGGCCAAGTGCGGCAACAACAGTAAGAGGCTTTGAAGTCAATCAGCTTTGCTATCACCAGCAGATACCCCTGCAGTCAATGGAAATTACTGCACAGAGAGTACGGGAGATATGAAGAAAACTTGCTCTGCCAAATGTGTATATAGACAGCAGTGAAGAAAAGAACAATTTTTTTAATAATCATGAAAATGGTTAGGAGTGAAAGGTTAGCAATAGGTGTTTCAGAAAAAATAGAAGACTACATTAATACTTAAAGAATACTTCATGAAAACAAAGACAGATAGATTTTCAGGGACTAGCTTTGATATTTGACCTTAAACAAGTGTGAGCTGCACTGCAGCTGGAGGAGCACTTCTGGCTCACAATCTACTGTCTGCTTCCTTCTTGCTTTGAGACTGTAGTCATTCAATGCTGGCTTGCATCACCCACAATTTATAATACCTGC
The DNA here is from genome assembly GCA_034008185.1 of Gorsachius magnificus. Classification (NCBI taxonomy): domain Eukaryota; kingdom Metazoa; phylum Chordata; class Aves; order Pelecaniformes; family Ardeidae; genus Gorsachius; species Gorsachius magnificus. The sequence continues at coordinate 174,996,024 of CM067081.1, forward strand.
TGTGCTAGCTATACCACCTCTACCCATCTGCTTCCCCGTACCTTGATATAAGTCGCAACGATTGTATAATATTGCCTGTTATTCCTCACTGCTTATCAGTATAGGTGAGTGATCCAAGCCATGTTTTTGGTTTCCTGTTGGTCTTTGCAGATAGTCATCCTAACATATTTTGTTATCAAGTAAGCCTTCCTACAATAGCCACATTAATTTTCTTTAACCACATAAATGTTTCATATTTATCCTACATGTCCTGTGATTTACACTAATTCAGGAGATACTGACAGGCATTTTAAAAGCAAGATTTCCTATGGCAAACTTAACATCTCAACATAAAGTATGGGCAAACATTGTAGGTCTTGGTGAGTACTTATAAGATCACCTTTACATGCCATGATTCTTATTGGAAAATCTAGCATTTACCTTATTCTGGAGCTGGATGGGTGTGCTAGGGGAAGCATTGTGCCCCATGGAAGTGTTAGATTTACAGTCGGATTCAATGATCTTAAGGGTCTTTTCCAACCTAAATGAGCCTATGATTATATATGCCCCATTTCCTTACACTTCCCTTGCATGTCTTCTACTGCCAATGTTCAGAAGCAGGATACTGAGTGAGAGATCCTTGCTCTGACCAGTACTGCCATTTTGGACCTCAAGTTCTTAGGCGAAGAACAGATACTGTAAAATACCTTGAAGTCACACTAGGATTTTTGTTTTGTTTTGAGAAGCAGCCATGCTCTTTCTGCCCATGCCTTGGTGCTATTTGCCTGCTCTGATTGGCATTATGATAATGCTGTACGGACCCCACATTTTTTAGCAGTGTGTCTTCACCAGGGCTTATCAGGACACTCACTGTGGCTTTCTGCCCTTGGCTTGTGCTTGGACAGCTTGGAGCTCTGGCAGAGATGGCCATTCATTTACCTGCAAAATCATAAGCAGACAGGCCTTGTGTGTTGAACGAATGAAAAACCTTGACCATGTACGGTTTAGCTGTAAGTGGGTGCTCTTCTCTTTCAAATAAAAGTTGGCCTAATGCACATACTGAAAACCTCAACTGTCTGCCTCTGTCTCCTGTTGGCCATATGTGAACATTTCCTACAGATAGCCTTGAAAGCTTGCGCCTTGCTCCATTCTGCTGTGATCAGAGCACGCTCCAGGCCAACTGTTGAGATGGATTCTGTATGCCGCTAGACCAAACCTTCCAGTTTTTTGATCAATAAGTGTCAAGGATGAAATGCTGTTTCTCATTGCCAAACACCTCCCATCTATACTAGAACATATACCTTGTGTGCCATATTAACAGAAATCTGATAGTACATTACAACAGCAGCTTTTCAGGACAGCAAACCATATTTTCTCACTGCCACTCTGTCTTTAGATGCATGATTTTATCTTTTGTGTGTATCTTTATGTACATATGAGTACACATGTTTAACATGTCTGACAGTCATTAATGCCCTTTGAGCAATTCACCTGGGTTGTTTTATCTTTCACAAAAAAAGAAACACTCAATAGCATGCAGCTGTCAAAAATAACTTCAAATCCTGCAGATGTTGGATGCTTCCTTCCTGCTTCTCAGCAAACTGGGGAGAAATATTACCTTACAGATGCGGCATGTTTAAAAAAAAGGAGGCTATGATTATTTATTATATTGGACTTACCTTCAAGTGCAAGAAAAGTGCTAGATTGGAGACAAATGATAAAACTCCTCTCCCAGCTTTCATCCATCAGTGGGGCTTTTAGAACTGACATATGTAACAAGCATATGGCAGCCATAAAAGCAACATCAGCATTCACAAATTAAAAAATAAAATAGAAAGCCAAAATAATTTTGTTCCACCTACAATAACCCTAGGATGAGCTATGAAGAAAGCAGTTTTATCAAAACCAGAAGGGAGACTAAACCGGTTACTTAGCTGGAGCATCCAGCTACATAGATACTGTTACCCAAAAGTCAGCAAATACTAAGTTAACAGCCACTAGTGAAAATGTCAGCGGTGGCACGTTCATTCATTGGTGACAAAGTCAGAGACCGTTATTTACAGAAAATGTCTTCATTGCAAATTCATGCAGCATCACAGCCAACAGTTCGATAACTTTGTTGATAGACCCAGAAAGATTTTAGGGTGCTAAAAAACTGCATAATTCCAGCTGCATCTGTCAGCCAAGTTTGGGACATACTAGTACAGTCTCACCCCCTATGTTTAGAAAAGGTATAATTAGATTCCACACATTATTCCTTTTTATTCCTTTATTGTTTTCTTTTAATCTCTTTGAAAGTCTTATTTTTCATTCCATTCCCTTCCCTGCACCCAATGAGAGAATCTTCTCCAGAATAAGAACAAGATGTGCAGGCAGTATTTTTATTTTCTTTTCAGAAACCATCACAGCATAGCATTACAATTTCTTCAGTAGAAACCACCTGAGCAACACTGGGATCTGTAACTAGCAGAGTATTTAAAAGTCCACTTTGACAACCTGTCAAAAGATTCTGGTCTCTTCGGAAACCTACTTTAATTTAGGAAAGACCTCTCCTTTTCCCAGATTCCTGCAATATGAAATTTTGATTCCAACTCTCTTTTCCCTCTTACTGTTCTCCTGTGGATCCCTGAGCCCTCTCACTGCCCTTTGCAAGTCTTTACAGTTTATTCCCTCAAACTCTAATCTAGCGACTTTTGCTTATATTGCTCTGCTTCCTTTTGGCCTTCTGTGGAGCTTCTTGACTCTATCACTTCTTAGCACTTTCCTTCTGCTTTACATGACAAAACTGAGGCAGCCCAATGCCTAATGCCATGGGATGCTACTGCAAGGAATAGGACTGTATGTGTCTTTCAATATAAATATTCTTGCTAAAGGAAGAAAACAAAAGAAGAAAAAAGAGATACATGATGTGCAGTCTGCTATCTGACCTGGAAAAGGTTTCTTTCTGTGATTAGGGTTTGAGTTCCAGGCTAGTTATATTCTGGCCAAATTGATTTTCCCACCCTTACAGAACTGAACTCTGTTCCTCATTATATGGGTGTAAATCTGCAGCAAAAACTTTGAACTTCCAATGAGTAATTCTAGATTTATGCCAGAGTAATTGAGAGCAGAATGTAGCCTCTTGGTTGCTCATAAATATTATACTGTTTAAGATTTCTATCCTCCAACACACTTGTGAACATTCCAGTTCTTTACCCTAAATCCCTTTTTTTTTCTTTTAGGTTATCCTACAACTTGATATCATAAATACTTGGAATTTTCAACACAATATTTGGAAATATTTTACTTTCAAATTAAGGAAATTGTAACTACTGAGAATGTAAATATCAAAAGCTTTTTTTTCACAGAAAATCTTTAAGAACAATACAGAAGAAGCATTTTTCAGCTCTGACACAGACAGCAGGCATGTCCAGCTCTTTTTCAAGTCTGCAGAACTTTTTATTATTATTACTTTATTAATTTCTAGAGGGAGTTTGATTAGCGGGAGGCTCAAAAAATCCTCTAAATCTGTATTTTTAAAACTGTTACACAACTATTTTGCAATCATTCAACTCATTACAAATAAAAAGCATTTCAATAAAGTGTACTTTCTACACTTTCAGTAAACTTCATTCCTGGTATAAGTTTAACTAATTCCAGTGAGTTTTCCTCCAGCAGGAAAGAATTTATTGTTTATATCATGCCAACAATTTGTTAGCTTTAACAAAATATGAATCCTTCTTATGTTATAACTTCTGTTTAAAAATTTATCCCAGTAGGTTTTTATTTGAAACAATTTTGCTGATAAAGCCACCCTTTGTTTGCTGTCCACGGAAGTCAGCAGGGTGGCAGTGATGTGCCTGTGCATGCTAGTGGCTTCGACCTACTGTGTTTGTCCAGATAACACCAAAGTACCTGGAGCTCAGAAATTTCAACATTGCCCAACTGGGACTAGAGAATTGCTTTTCTTTGATCTGGGATTTCAAGAGTCCCACACTTTCCCCTCCTTTGATGAAAGATGGTTTCAATTAAAAAAAAAATAAAAATGTTCAACAGGAGATTTTCCCAACTGGAAACAGAGTTAAAGTGAGTCAAACGTTAGCACCACACATTTTGGATCATACCCTCACAGCTGGGTGTGAATATCCCAACATTTCAGACTTCAGCTTAGGCCACCTTAAGTTCTCACTAATTATATCTGGACTTACATAGTACAAAGGAAAACAAAGTCTTACAGACGAAATATTCCTTAACAGGGCTTCAAGCTAGGCTCTTGAAAGGCTAGAATTTTAAAGGTCTCTGAGTAATCAATTCTTGCTGATTTCAATGAAAAGGAGGGGAAAAATCCATCCCTAATTGCAGTGGTCTCACAGAACCCAAGAACCAAGCCCAATTTCCACAAACATCTTTCCACAGGCAGAAATCTTTCCATAGACTTCTATGGCCACATGTACTCAATATTTCTCACTCAAGGACTCTGAGTCTGGGATTATATTATTCATTTATGTAAATCAGTTCAAAGAAAATGTAGAAATTGGTGGGGCTGGTAGAAACTTTAGGACCATTGTGAGATTTGCTTAAACTGGCAGGCCAAAATATTTAACATCACTTCTACAAACTCTTTGAAACAAATTTGGCTTATGCAGAAGCTCTTCTGAACTGATTAAAAAAATTATCAAGGTTGGTTTTAAAAATTATTTATTCAAAATCTTTTATTCTACTAGCAGCCAAGTTGAAGTCAAAACTCATCTGTGAATGGAAAAATATCATTTGAATGGCAGCGGGTTATGTAAAGGCTGAAACTTGTTACCCAGAACTAAATCTGTGAACATTACAGTAAAAGTGCCAGTCTGAGAAATCAGGAAAGGATTTTAAAACTGAAATCCTCAGATGCTTTTTAAATTAATTTAAATTTATATAAACATGTTGGTTTTCCCCTTTTCTGAATGTTGATGACAGAAGCCATTTTTTTGCCATGACACTCACAATGAGCAAAACTTCTATTCCCAAATTTCTTCTAATTTCCAACTCCCATGATCCAGAGTTTTGACCCTGAAGGCAGGAGTCCTAGAGTCTTTCTGAAGTCTATTAGAAACCTTCTTATAGCTATTGATTTTCTATTGATAAGACTGTGCTATAATGGCAATGGAAAGCAGTAGCAAGACTGAATACTCTTTTTCCGTGTGTTTCTGTAGCCAATAAAAGAGTCATAGCCACAGACCAGGACACAAAGAGCTGTATAGAGAATGAAGAAGAGCCTGTCCTCCCCTAACAGCAGGGGTAAGAGACGTCATCTGGATTGTGCTGGTGATTCCTCACCATCACCCAATATGCCAGTCTGTTAGAGGAGACCTGAACTATGATGCAGAGAAAATGATTGTGAGTGATTATGATCTTTCAGCCTGTAGAATGCAGATGGACCAGAGTAGATACTCAGAAAAAGTATCTATCTGTAGGAAAAGCAAGCTGGTAGATTATCTGTCTATCCATCTATCTATGTCAAAAATCTCACGAGAGCCGGGCCACTCATTATTTTCATGATCATTTTATTCATACACCTATGTAATGAACAAGCAAACAGTACTACTGTAGTCTTACGCTTACAGTAAGGGGCATTTATGAGTCATTACTTGGATTCTACCATAGTTTCATCATTACCCATTCCACTGTCCTTCAGCTGATCAACGTAGGAAAAAATCCAGATTATTATGCATAGTCCATGACTACACTTCAGTTAAAAATCCTATGACTTAAACTGCCTTCTAATCCTTCTAAAGCCCTTAATTATATAGATTTGAAAATGTACCCTATAACTAATATGTGCCCAGATTGAAATTAATACTTGCTTTTCTTTCCCCTTTTAAAAATTCCTTACTTGACATCATTTTTTTACTTAAAACTTTCCTTACTAAATCCAAAGTTTTATTAACAAGCATCTCTTAAAGAAGAGAACTGAAAGTCACCAGATACTTTCTCAGCTTGTAGTACAATCTATTTTGAAACAATCAGTGTGTCTATATAGTTTGTTAGATATATGCATAAATTACTTAATGAGCTATTTTTAATTTTCTTTCTCAAATTAAGTCAAAGATGATGAAGTATAGATTAAAATACACTAATTCAAATATAGTGAAATAAGCTAAGGCATACAAGTAGCCTTCAGTTGTGCCCTAGCGTAATGTACTTCCTAAGGGTTTGATCCTGCAGCTCTGCCACATGCTCAGTTCTCATTGCCATCAGAAGGAGCTCAATTATCAGATGCAGGCTATAAAGAAATACCCAGTTCAAGCCATTAAGCACAGCTTGCAAGTTGAAGCTGGTGGGGGTTGTGCAGATATAGGACAGTAGCTGGCTCTGAGGTTTTTGCTAATTTGTTCACCATCCTTTGAAGCACAAAAGCAGGAAAGGAAACTGCATGAAATATTAAATCATCCCACATTTCCAGAAAGGTCCTGAAACAATTGAAAACTACTATTACAATATATACACATTAGTTTGTCCTCCAAGAAAGCCAGAAAAATTGTCATACAGGGAATAACTTTCCACTTACAAGTATAACAGCAGCGTACAGGTTTGGTTGTTGGGCAATACAATACATATTGAGCTCTTAATAAATAGCTATAAAAGTGTGGGCTGTTATATTTCAGGCAATGGCAATTTCACTGGGAAATTAATTTAGGTATTCTTCCAACTTTGAATCCATACAAACATCTTAGTTTTAAATTTGGAGTAGGAGTTGACAAAGAGAATTTGTAAAAATATGAGGAGAAAGATGGCAACAAAGGAGATGTTTCAATAAAAACTAGATAAAATATATTTAGAAAATCTACCTTTCAGCCTGAAAACTTAAGAGGAAATTATTCCTTCTTTACTTTTAATAGGGTTTTTTTTACTGCTACTTCTTCTCTGTATACTACTTTGTTCTCTTTCAAAATTCTTCTTTCAAACTGACCTGTTTAAATTATATTTTAAATCAGGCAGTGATCAATTTCAGTGATTAATTATGAAAAAAAAAAAATTTGTCTTTACTACATTTCTCCCAAATATTTAACTCTTAATTTTTAAAGAAGTGTTTCATTTCAAAACATTCCAGATTTTTTACTTCAGGATATTAAAAAACCCCACCATTTAAAACATACTAGATCAAACAAAATATTTTTCTCTCTCTCAAAGAATTTAAAAATTTTAAAATAGATTTGCCCAGCTGTAGGGCAAAAGAAGAATAGCTGATGTTGGCAAGGAGCTGTTTTGCACACGAGTCATAATTGTCTCTCTTGAAACTTGTGCTCCCCCATCTGTCTGTTGTATCTGTTACAGAGAGGAACACGTCTCTACCAAATTATGAGCTACCTTTTGTATTATGTTAGAACACATGTCTAAACTTGCCCAAAGCAAACCTATTGAATTACTTCCCAGACAGCTGCCCTTCCTGCAAAAGATGCTTGACGTCTTAGTGGAAGAATATCATTGAAAAACCATTGAGGGTGCAATTTGAAGCCTACTTCTTCAACTGTTTGACCAGTGTTAGCCCATGGAATAGTTATTTAATTTTAGGCAGGGAGACAGTAGGACTGGGGACACAACTGAATGTGGCAAGGGAGCATTTGATAGGACCAGCAGAAGTCCTAGTTAAGACCTGGTCTGTATTGAGAGAAAGGAATTACTCTAGGTATTAAAAGGATTAAAGGAGTAGAAGGGATTTTGCCTGTTCTAGGACACACACAAGCAGGCATTCATCTCATGCACCTTTATAGATCTAAGTATGAGCAAGCCAGCCCTAGCTGTAATTATGCTCAACAGACAGAAACTAGAGTCTGGTTCGAGGATGAGACTAATCAACCTCCTGAGATGACTATTGCCTTCCACCAGCCATACCGTGAGTCTCCCTTAGATGCGACCAGATTTCAGACATTCAAGGTTACAGTTTCAAGTTACAATGAATGCCACAGAGACACTGAATTAAACTATTCATACCCATATCCTCCTGCCCCCAATAGGATTACCACTTCCGTGTCACAGCCCTCTGCCCCTTGGCAGTGCCAATCATGTTTATGGATTGAATGAATCCATTTTTAAACAAAACCAAGCTTTTTTTCCAAGGACTTCTTTTTCATTTCATGGTAGAATAAATTGCCTAATCCAACTCCAGCATAGCCCATAACTTTTTGTGACACAAGGAAGATGTGGCTTCAGATCATGTCTTGCAGAAGACAGAATTAAACTTGGACCAACCAGAGCCAGGACAAACATCCCAAGCCCTGCATTCTGGCTAAAAAAAGTCCCCATGCTACTGGCAGTTCGGTGAACTCAATAATTATTTTTTTTGCTTGTTTTAATTACCCACTTTGAAACCAAATGTTATGTACTCCTGGGACTGTACACTTCTAAAAGGTAAAACCTTTTTTTTTTCCCTTTTTTTTTTTTTCTTCTTTTTCATTTGCTTGCATTGGCAAAAAAGACTGACAGTATATTCTGAGCCAATCTAAAGTCAATCTCAAGCTCAATAAAATGAGCTTCTTGTAACATTCTAATTATCCAACACGACCCAAATTTTGGTGCCATGGGCAGGAGCACCCTACATCACTAGTCATCAGAGATGTGTTCTGAGACTGGAAGCTTGCACTGGTCCCAGTTATATGGACAGTGACTGTGGTCCATCCAAAGCCAGCTGAGACGGGAGCCATTGGTCCCACTTGCCACAGGCAGGGGATCCCTTGTATACACTTAGACTGCAAGTTCTTTAGGTCAATTAGGTCGAAATTGACGGCTCCCAGACTTTCTGGACAATCCTTAGCCTAATATACTGCTGCAGACTTCCATGTGCCCTCATTATGAAACTAAGTAATAGACATGATATTAAAGGCCAGTGCTGAACACAACCCTGGTTTTGCTGTAACCTCTGTGATATGCTGAGAACTACAGTTGTGCATCAGGTAGCGCAGTGAGACCTGTTTCACCTAAGCACAATACTAAGCCCAAACAGCAGTAAAAAGACAATGCTATTATTTTTTTCTTCACCATACATAAGGGACCATTTAAGTGGTGAATACCATCAGAAATAACAGTAGTGGGATAACAGAATCATAGTATCGTAAAATTCCTGTGGAGGAAAAATTAGGCTCAATCAGTATCAAGTCTCACCAGCTTTTGTACTTACCCAGAAATTTGAACATAGTTTTTGGCAAGTAAATAATTGGTCCCAATGCAGCTTAAAGTCATAGCCTTGCAACAAACTCCCACCTCTCATTGATGACTAACAATTTTATGTGCAACACAAGACACCCATGCATGATCAGGCAATCACCTCCAGTTCTCGTCTTCATTCATATGGAAAATTATCCCCCAAGTGCTTCCAATTCAACACCTTATGCCTTTGACCACCTACTGCTAGCCACATAGTAACAATGTATGGACATCCAAAACTCTTTTTCAGAATTTCAAGACGCAATAAGGTAACAAAAGGAATATCTGTACTCGGGCAAACTTGACAAAAACAGCTATATGCATTTAAAAAACCTGTTGAACCTTTAAGATTTCTTTAGGGTACTTCAGCTCCAGACTATTACAGCAGAATGACATCAACATATTTTATAATTTATGTGGCTGAAGGACACCAGGTTACAGGAAAACTTCAAAAGGTATTTATATATAAAAACCAGGGACTTCATTTTACCTTGGGAATAGCTCGTATGTATTTAGCAGGAAAAACTTTAAAAAAACTTAATAGTCAGTCAAATGACTGTTTTTCCACTTGTGGTTGTGCTTTAGCCATTTAATCCTTTCTGCCCACATCTTACTCCTTAAAACCCGTTGCCTATGCAGGCATATAGGGTGATACTACAAAGTCTCTTACCACACATTTATCCTTCAGAATGTTGTTGCTTATGGATGGGCCTTATAGTATATTTTGGCTCAAAGACACAAACTCATTCTTAATTTCCTCCCTTTGATTTATTCTCTGACCTCAGGATACAAGAGCTCCAGGAATATCAGCCCGGAAGTAGCACAGAGCAATACGGAATATTTGTTACACTATGACTGCAATTCGTATGACCTCAGCTGGCTTGACATGACTGGTGGCAAAACTTGCTGATAGGATATATGCATTTTTGTCAAGCCAATGGGTCGAAATGACTTTCTCTAGCTAGAAGGACGGTTCCACATGCTGTCACTCCATGTGTTTAAAGACCACAGGACTGTGTATAGCCAGTAACTGAAATGTTTATTGATTTATGAGTCAAATTGGGTCTATGCTAAGGGCTTTAGGGAAATTTCCCACTCAACCCAAGTACTAGTTCAGCCCCACTGACACTAACAATGTTAGGAACATCAAGGTCAATTAGATGTCAGTCTGTTTACTATCACAAAAATCCTAGATATGTAGCCTAAGAAGGGGTCTCCAGAGGGTATCCGATCGACCCCCAGGCACAGAGGAAGATGAAGTACATGGGCCACACACATCAGATCACTGCCTGAACATTTCTTCACCGTCTCCCATGAAGGGGACTATACAGCTTTGCTAAGCAACCTGTTCCAGTACTTTACCTTCAAAGCCTTTAGAAAGCTTTTCCCAGCACCCAGTGTTTTGGTACCAGCATGTATTCTAGCTCAGGAGAGGTTTGGATTACAAGGGAGTCAGTGTACGGGGGTGGCCTTTGGGCAGCAGGAAGTATTAGGGTTGTTGCTCTTGTAACTTGGGAAGTTGCTCTAAAATGTTTCTTGTGGGCAACACCTTGGTAAGTTTAGTCAAATTTTATTCTGTCACTGATTATATTTTTGAAAAGTCTAAATCCTCGGCTACTGATTTTATCACATCTCACACGGCATTTTTTCCACAGGAATTCAGGCCAGAATGGGAAAAAAATCCATTACTATGAATTGCTTTCCTTTTCACACAATGTTACTGTAGTCTTTCGTTCAACAGGTAATTTAGCAATATACAGGGAAAGCAAACAAAAATGTTTTCAACATAATAAAGCAAAAAATGGTCCAAATACAAAGACAAACATTTAAATATGCATACATTTTAAGAAAAAAGTTCCTGATTCTGTAAACTTCTATTTGTATACTTAACTCTTTTAAAATTCAAGTGGCAAATTTTAGAAGAAACAGTTAATTGGTGGGAATTGTGCAACTAAATCTTTTTGAGGGCTCTTAAAATTTCCTTTAAATTTCTCCTACAGAATCATGTCAAAGGAAGAAGAATAATTTGATGAGGCTACTATTTAGAGATTCAGTTGCATCAGTTTTATATAGTTATGTAGGGTCTCTTCAATAAAAAAAAGTAAGCTTCCATGATTAATAAATGACAGTGCAGGTAAATTGTTGGTTATTTTAAAATATATTAAATATTTTAAATATTTTTAAAATAAAGCTCAGAGCCTTGGTTAAAGAAATTTAATTAAAGAAATAGAATTACTTTATCCATAGCTGTGACAGCTTAATACTGTCAAACATTTATGTGCCTTAATAGCGCAAATAGATCCATCATTGGTTTCACACAAGGCAAGGCTGGCCCTCATTGTACCCTGCAGCTCTTGGCAGACCTGAGCACAGGTGGAAATTAGTTTATAACAATTTTTATTTTTCTTTTAAATAACAGGAGATAAAGACCCTTTCCTATTCCTTATTCTGAAGGAGCAGACATTTCCAAATGCAGATCTGTGGACAGAGGCTACATCTAAACAAGGGATGCTTGGGAGCCTCATGCCCACACCCTGAGCAACCATACCCACTAGCAGGCCACTCACAACTCCACACTGTCCCAGGCTTTTGTCAACTTTCTGCTTCTCTCTTCACCTTCCCTACCTCAGATGCACTTCCATCCATTCCCATCTCCAGACCACCATGAAAGCAGGATCCCGGGAAACAGCTCATCACATATTCACAGATAGTTTAGGATGATACCTAAAAAGTAGATTGTGACACCAGACTCCTACCTTTACCCTCTCTGTACTGCTCAAGTACCACAGAGACTGTCATTCCAGTTACAAATAACCAAAGAGCAACGCCCTGTTGGGTCTATCTTCACATCAAGTACAGATGTAATAGAGCTGGACAATCTGCTGATCAATCAATAATATGGGATCCCTCAGCCCGTTCTAATGTGCACGAAAGTCAATCCACACCAGCTTCCTCTACAGTCAGGTCTACTGTTTTTTTCGTTGTGTCTGGGTTCCCATCAATATAAAATTAAGTGAATTTAGCTTATAGGCAAGAAGCTAGTTTTGTTTCTTCAATCTATATTTCAGCAACAGATTGGAAATATGTATGCACATCTGTTTAGATTGGTTTCATTTCCACCTTTAAAAAATTTCCTCTAATGTTTACTCAGTTTTGGTTTTCCTCTTATTTGATTCTTGGGCAATTTAATCTTGATTTTGCCTAAGCAATTATATTCAGGCACTCCAGAGTAATGCATACATTTGAACAGTGATTAGAATTGAACCAATGTAAAAACCAGCATGAGTTAGAAAAGACATTCTATAGAAAACTGTATTTTTAGGCTCAATAGTGGAAAGTTCACTCAAATAAAGAGTAAATATGAATATAAGCATAATAGCTTTAATCTGCTATGTGTCAGTTCGTAGCTAGGTGTGAAATACATGAAGACTGTTGCTTTAAATCTAAAAACAAAGTCAGCCCCAGTTTCAACATTCATAAAACTATCAACAGTTGATAGTGCTGTGTCTTTGCATTATTTCAAAACACAGAAAAATTAACTACTCAAAGAAACATTTTTCCTTTTAAAGAGTGAACAAGATCACTATTGATAACCACCAGTATTTCAAGAGTAAGAAACACATATTTTGCATCTGACACATACCACTAATTTTCAGTAGCTTTGCACAATTTCTTGATTTTGTTCTAGTACACATCCAAAAACTCAGATACATGTTTATGATTTTTTTTTTGCATGTGGGAACAGCAGGAAAAGCTGGATAACCATGGTGCAAGAATCTGTTCAACTGATTTATAAATGCAAAGGAAGTATTCTGAAAGAATCAAGATTAGAAAATAAGGCTGTAAAGAAGGGCCAGAGGTGCAGTTTGTAGTCAAGTCCAAGAATGAATGCTTTTTTAAACTCTACATTTTATTGTTTTTCCATATACAAAATCTTGGACACCAAATACATTACAAACAGAAGTGTATGCATCTGGTGTCATGAAATGATTATCAGGACATCTTATTGAGTTTCTACTGAAAACTGTATAAAGTCATTTTAAAAGAAGAAAATTAAATCTAAAGACATGTATGAAGCAATAAAAGATAACTGCAGGTCAAAGATGGTCAGTCCCTTTATAGCAAATACAGTAAACAGACATGTAGAAGAAGGCACCAGAGGCCTAGAGACAGCTCTGTAGCAGGAAGGAAGAAAAAACACTACTAACACCTCTGTTATTATAACAGGATATACCATTTAACCATATCCCTCACCAGAAAATGCTTTTCAGGAGAGTATCGCACGTCAAAATTCACTTATAGTATACAAAGGTGCAGTTTTGATAAACTGTACGTGTCTCTAATGTTTTGGCAAGTTTTTAAAAATGGATGTAAGTCCACCACAACTTTAGGAAATATCCAGACCTACATGCCATAAAATAAAAAAAAGATACCTTGTAATTTTGCACTTCTTTCTACTTTCGTTCTGGTAACTTCTATTTCAGTTCAAATGGATTGGATTTTGCTGTTCCCTACAACTTTTTTTCCCATTCTGAAATTCTGAGCTAGCATCTCCTGGAGGCTTTCTGCCAGACACATTGCCGCCACTGTGACACTGTGGATCATCTTGCTCCAAGGGCAGCTCTTCCTAGCATGTCCTCCCCTGACATTTCAGAGAGAAAATTTAGCTGAAACTTTTCACAGATTTCAGACTAATTATCCATTCCCTTATGAAGACAGCATTTATAGTGCCTAAGGAACTCTTAAATTAGGCAGGCTGATTTTGAGAATTAAGAAAAGTTAATGAAAATTCAGACATTCACTAAAATGTCACCATACACATTACTGCAATACATATTTAAGATTTTCAGGCATTTTAAAATCTGGTTTTAATAGATTCTCAATTTAATGTTTTTATAACAGTAAAGGTGACAAGCCAATAAAAATATTTGGCAAGTCAGTTTTTGCTAGAGTGGAACATGAGGAACCCAAGTTAAGACAGATACAACATTCTAACCAAGTCCATGTCTGTCATCCTTGAAAGCAAAACTGATCTGTAATTCACCATGGAAAAAGCTACAAAACTGTGGTTTTGCTATAAAACGGGACTGAACATTTCAACTCAATTTGGGCAATAGAGTTGAAAAGGAGAAGAGAAGAGAGAAGAGAGAGGGAGGAGAGGAGGGAGAGGAGGGAGAGGAGGGAGAGGAGGGAGAGGAGGGAGAGGAGGGAGAGGAGGGAGAGGAGGGAGAGGAGAGAAGAGAACACTGATTTGGATTTAGTTTATTTCATAATCAAAAGAATGTAACACATTCAGGCTCATGAGAGCAAAATTTGAGGCATGAAAAAGGAGGGAAAAAGACATTTTGCCCCTTCTTTAAAATGTAAATTTCTACACAGCCATTGCATTCACCTGTAACTGTTTTCAAAATGCTACATGGGCAAAGGAGTAACTCGGTTCCTGAAAGCTTTGTTAAAATGTGCACACAGAAGCCCCAAGCAGGAGAAATGCTTTTGGGCTACCGAGCACATTTTCTGCAGAGGAATGTTTTGTCTCTACAAACATGGCTGCAGCAGGGTTCAAAACTGCTGCGTTTCATTTCAAGGGTTTCCAGCAGAATACAAAATGACCTCCTTGGTTATCTCATCCAGGATGTTTGTATTTTTCCAAAAGCATACACATGTCCAAATTTGTCATGCTTTTTTTTTTTTTTTTAATATGTGTCAAACATTGCTAAAGACTATTTGGCACACATTCAGAACCATTATTAACACAAAGAGTAATACAGGGTCACCTGCTTCTGGATTATTGAGATTTTTCTCTTCTATATTTATGTTATTTACACAGGAAGGGAAGTAGAAGCTATAAGAATCTCTCTTCTTCTAATTAGGGCATGGGACAAATGCTAGAACTTACTACTCTAAAATATACAGAAGAAATAATGGGAAATTAATTTCAAGACAACAGAATCACCATATGCCATTATAAAATATAAAAAGGGCACATACATTATCTCCAGTGAAATGTAGAGAAGCAAAGTAATGAACTCTCTGAAATAGCATAGTCTGAAATGTATTGTTTAAAACTTGAGGAATTAGTCCAAAACAAATGCCATGGATTTGGTGCTTGCATATGTTCCAGCTAGGCTTAAAAAGGATAAAACTTTGCATAATATTATTCAGTGTCTTCTGTCCTCTGTCTTCTGTCCTTAGTCCACTGGCAGCGCATAGGAGATTGCCGTTCTAGTGAAGAAGAATGAAGACAAGGTAGGTCTTATTCCTTTGAAGGAGACATTTAGAATGGATACTTGGTAAATACCTACTCAAGAATAAAAGTACTCAAGGATTACCTAAGAAAAAGTGCAGGAAAGAAAGAGAAACTTCAGGCTATGCAAACACAAGTAAACAGCTTGCTATGTAACTTCTACTAAGGTCAAACAGGCAAAGCAGCTTTTATGACACGGAAGCTGTGGAAAATCCCTAGGAAATAAGAGATCAAAGCAAAACAAATCTCAGAAACAGGCCAATTTTTCTCAATATTAAACTCTAGAGCACCATAAGTGCCATTTCCAACATATAATGAACCTAAGCAAACTACTTTTTTTCTTAATGTCATGATTTTTATCACTTCTAAAATAATAAGTACTTTGAGTAGATTGATTTATTTTCTTTTTTTAACATAAAAAGGGGGGGTGGGGGTGTTGTCTCCCCCTATTACATGAAAGCTGTAATCACATTAATCCACATACAGGAGAAAAATCCTTTTTCCTAGGTGAGACTTATCACAACATAACTCAGATAAGTGGGGTTCTGCAAGTATCACACAAGCTCTTCTGTAGACAGCTGTACCACAAAATAGAAAGATGTGGGAGGGCTGAAAGCTGAAGCCCTAAAAATTGAGACTAGAAATTAGATGCACATTTCTTAATTGTCAGAATAATTAACTAATAAAACAGCATAACAATCACCAGTTGTGATTTCTCCATCACTGGAAATTTTTTAGGTAACACTAAATCTTTCCCTAAAAGGCAGACCATAGTTCAGCTACAATTATTGGAGACTGTTTGACTCAGAAATCCAGATCAGATATTCACAAAGTATTCACATCACCTAACAAGTCATGTAACCTCAGTATTAAAAAGGAAAAGTCTATAAATCCTAAACGTAAAGGAGAGAGACTGAGAGCAAGGTGTGCTTGCAGCATATTACTCAGGCAGAAATAACCCTGCTGGTGCAGACCCTTCTGAACTCAAATATAGCCTCTGTTTTCTAACAGTAAGAGAAAAAGGCAGTTGATATAACACAAGTAGACCCGAGCTATTGAAATATTTCCCCAAAGTACCAGAGAATGGAATTAAAGACAGGAGTTCCTCCCCTTAAAAATATGTATTTTTTGTTATTAACCCTATGAACAGGGTAGGGAATACCCCGAGTTGGTTACTCATTGGCCTGGATGATTGGAGGTAGATAGGAAAGGAATAATATCCAGCTCCAGCTTTGAACACAGAGGATAACTGGATTGATTTAGGGGAGGGCTATTTCTGCTTTAAAGAGATTTTTGAGTATTTCTAGCACGGCTAGAGCTGCCACAGGGCTGACTTCCATCCCAGGACTCAGTGGTAGTTTTAATAACTGATGGCGAGACCAATCTGCTCATGCACAGCAGATATTTGCCTGCAGAGGCTGTTTTTTTAAACGTTGAGGATGGCCACCATAAACATGACATTTGCACATCTCTGTATGCATACCTCGCTCCAATAATCTAAACCACCACACATAGCATTAAAACATTTTAATTTTTTTACATAGAGGGTTACTGACAAGTTTGCAGAAGGAAGTGGAAGGGAGATGACTTGTTTTGCAAATGAACACAGCAAGATTATCACTTCTCATGTCATCTGTTAAAAGTGGGGAGTTTGGGCTGAAGTAACATTTCTGTATTGAACTACTGCAAAACACTGAGCAGCTGCTGTTGCTCAGAGATTTTCCTAGCTTGTACTCATCCAGATTTTATTTAATGTGGATCAAGCAGTGAGTAAAAGTTTTTCTCACAAGCTTGTCCTTGACTAGGGTAGGGCTGTGTGCCCAAAACTTGCCTTTTCCTTCAGCTGTATCAGCTGCTATAATAAAAGATACCACATCTCCCTACAAACCATAAGCTCTCCTTTCATCAATGGAAGCTGAAATATCCGTGGCTGAAAGCAGCATTTTCCCTCTGACAAAGGCAAATGTTGAATTCAGAAGGCTGAAAAGAACCAAGTGTTGGGCATTCAACATCTTGATGAAATCTCATGGAAAAAAAAGCTAAAAACCACCCAAGACTGCAGATGTCAGTTATAGTAGAAGTAAAAGAGAAAAATGAGAGCTGTAACAAATGAAAATATGTTAAAATGGAACCCAGGCTGGCACTTGACTGTCTGCTTTGATTTGTCTGGCCCCAGTTTCTGTATGCTTTGAGCTGGTTGCAGCTTGGCCTAAGGCAAGTCGAGGGTAAGAACATGCTGCCTGAGGAATGAAGGCCTCTTGACAATAACTTCTCCTCCAAATGCAACAGCATTTGAAAGGCAAAGTACTCTCAGTGCAGATTGAGACACCAGGCCACAAAGGCCTGTTAACCCGGCAACGCCAGGAAATACTGTGTATTTGCAGCACTGTTTCAGATGCTTTAGTTGGACCTAAGCCACACGCATATTAAAATGTGTGAAAAATATGATGTGTAATCAGTGTGATTCTGTGGCCAATGCATCTTCCTGCAGGCTGTACAGGGAGGAATTCAATTCCCCTCTGGTACAAGTCCGCCTTGCTCCCCCTTGTTGATGGTATGAGGTGAGGTTGATTCCTAGTAGCAGAGCACAACCTTACCACCTCCAAAGGAGTCTGAGTCACACCAGGTTACCCTGTGCAATTGAAGGAAGAGGAGATGGACACCAGGAGTACCATTAGAGCTTCACATAGGTTTTCCTTAGAGAGGGAGTATAATAACGTGGAGAAGAAAAAACTCCACTATGTCCTATGGAGTTTACTAGAAAAACTGTGTTATGCTACTGACAGATCTTTTTGAGATTCCCATGAAATACTGGCAACTGAGAAGCATCACCATTATGGCACTAAGTGGGTCACTACCAGAGTAAATGTTGTCCGCTGTGATGGCTCCAGTTTCCTCCTAATCCCATCCAGTCTGGCAGGTTTGACTGTATGCTTTCTGAAAGCAGAAAAAAGTTGTGCACTTGCACAGTTTGACGAGAGATAATTTACAGGGGTTTTTAAGAGATGAGGGAGATGGGAGTGGCAGGAGGGAGAGAGAATTGGCACTCTGAGATTGCTCATAAGTTTATGTAATTATACAACTTTCTTTGACCTAGTGTGAAACCTAGCATTTCAGCAACAAAATTTTATTGAGGGACAACACACATATTATTCCCCTTTACTTTAGCTTGTACTTATCTCAGAATTTTATTCCCAGCACTAGCTTTGATGTAAAATCACCAAAGAAAAATGGTGCTGTGTGTGAACACGAGGAAGAACAGATTATCAAAGGGTCACTGATGAGTAACTACCCCGACTGGTAGAACATGCTGCTGAGCACCACTGTGGCACAGCTGCCCCATGACACAAAGGCCATTGGCGTTAAGTACTTATCAGTGCTTTTGTTTTAAATTCCTACATCCAGAGGTTTATAACTTGTCCATAAACTTTGGCAGACAGATTACTATGGTTGAGCAAAATAGCACCTTCTGAAACTTTAATCTGGCTGTGTCATTAAACTGGACTTTACATGAGCCCAAAAAACACATTGACAACAGAGAAAGAGCTACTGTTTCAAAATAACATGGTTTAAGAGACCCTCAATTTTAAGTGTAAGGTGTTGCATCACATGTATCACAGACATTGTCTCAGCTGCAGAGTCATGATGAGAGGCATTGCACGCTTTCCTTCAAAAGCAAAAAGAATTTCGAAAAGCATCCATTACAAGACTGCAGCTGTACCTTCTTATTTATAACCTACACATAATAGTCTAATGCCCAAAGTTCATGTCTTTTTCAGGGCCATTTCAATGTCCACGAAGGAGGCTGTGTATCTCATATCCACACACTGACATTTCTATATTGTTTCTAATGTACAGAAAGGAAGCAAAAGATCTACAATACTTTTTGCATTGAGGCGAGTTGAAAGTATCCCCAAAGCTAAGAGCTTCTTAATGCCACAAAATCTCTTCCTGAATACAGTCCCCCTGACAAACAGCTGTATGTGGGTTTTTTTAACGTATGGTATCTTTGTAGGATGAAAATAACTTGCTTTGAAAAAACACTTGAGGCAAAGTTTACCATTGCTTAGATAAATGTTTACAGTAAGATTTCTTACTTCCATAAAGTCAAGATGCTTTTCGATATTTGGAAAAAAAAGCAAAACAGATGCATACCTCCACCTCCCGTATGAGAGTTCCCTTGTAATATTACAGACCTAATCTTCAGAGTTCAGCAGTAAGATTGCTTGCATATGTACAGAATAAGATTGTTTTAATATTGCTATAAATTATTTTTCCCCTGCAATTGTACCAATTGCACATATTGAAACAATGTCTGAATCTGGCTTTGAGCATCTACCAAAGAACTAATCTGAGTTATTATTGAATTATTAATAAATGTCTGATGCAAAAATGAAAACAAGATCTACATTACAAAGATTTGTCGTCTTTGCACCTACTTGTGTACTGGAAAGAATTCCAATCCTAGATATCTTCAGACAAAAGAATTTTTTTTTTTAACATCTATCTTTACAGAAATGTCCTACCAATAAATTATATTTGAAAAGAAAGACAAATTACAAATGCACACACCCATGCATACATATATACAAACGCACACACACAGAGATAAGTAATTAAAACCAGTAACTGTTCAGCTGAACACAAGAAACATCAAAAAAGAAAAAAACATGATAAAAAATAGTATTACTGAAGGCTGTTATATTTCTCTTGATAATAATAATGAATAAATTATTTCAAACCCACAAATCCAAACTTGCCTCCCAGGTCCTTAGTGCAAACTACTTTACTTGCACTAGACCTAAGGAAAAGCTGATGAAAAGGCAAATTACCTTCAAACAACACAGATATGTTTTCACAGGCTCTACATTAATAAGGAAGCATAAAAAGAAATCAATATTAAAAGAAAGTTTAGCCATGTTAACACCATTTATAGCAGTTGTTGTATTAAAAAGAAACCAGATTACTTCCATTCACATTCAGAAATTTGATACTAAAAATGTTTAAATGATTGAATTGACAGTTCAGTATGCTGAAATCACGGTTCGCAAATATGGTTAATGGTGAAACACTGGCAAAATTTGCAGCCACAGGTTGCACTGAACAGGATATCACACTTACAAAATGATCTCATAAAACAAATAATGCCAGTAATTATCAGGTGCTGCACCACAAACTACACAGCTGATGGGGAAAAAAATCTAGTTCTGTTCCAATTATTACCAAATATTTCTTTTTTCATGTGGTTTAGTTTATAAATGTTAAGCACTTGTTCTAAACTATAGCATTTCAAAATTAACAGTGGATTTCTTAACATTTCAGTAATCCATAAAAGCAACATGTTGATTTAAATTCAAGAAATATATTAACTTTTTTATAAAAACTGCCCTCAGTATTTGACTTAAAGGTGGTACATTGCTGTCTGAAAACACCGTCTGAAAAACACAGTCAGGAATTGGGCAGAGTTACTGCAGAAAATAAACAAAATAAGTAAAAGACCCTTATTCATTCTGAATTAAATTCACCCCTGTGCAGAGTGCTGGCACAAGACTTGTGTACTTCTTATGTCTCACTTAAGTCCCATTTTAGGAATAAGAGCACATAAATTCATGCTGTCACAGATATTTCTTAGACTCTATAAACTATGTTTTTCCTCTCTCCAAGCATGGAGATTTCTGTCTTCCCTCAATACCCTGACCCTGATGGAAAACCAGTAAATAATTAATTCTCTTCAATCTGAACTACCATAGTTAAGTCCCTGATTTTCCATGAGTATCTCCACAAGTTTCAGCCACTCCTGGGATAATTTATCTAATGTATTGTTCTTTCATTTGCTCCTAATCGGAGACTATTAATGGAATACTGAACAACTTCCAATTCTTTTTTTTTTTGGTTTTTTTTTTTGTTTGTTTCATTTTAGCCTTCTATTCTTCTAGGAAGACAAATTAGGTCAATTGCAGCATGGTAGAATGAAAATAAAAGGAAAGTTTCTATTTTAGAATTCATGCAGGAGTTTACTCATGTGTTACAAAAATACTTCTTTTTCCACTATTTTCCTATTGAGATGCAGAATTTAGGGACATGCCAAAAATTTTTCCAGTTGGAAAACTGTCCATATGCCTTCTGGAAGGTATGTTCCCCAAAATTTCAATTTTCCATGGAACAGTGCAGCCTTGATGATTTAGAAAAGTATGCTGCAATGAAATGGAAAGAAAATATTGTTGTTTTTCTCTGGTTCAGCTCTAGTGCATTGAGACGAGACCTCATCATCTTGCTTCAAGTCAATCTGAAATCCCATTAAGCTGCACTTCCCAAGCCCGTTATACAGTGAGTGAAGTAGGTTGAACTGCTACTTTCAAACGAGGCACGGCTTGCTACGGCCCTGCATCTCCTGCGAGGTGGCACACGGAGCCACGTGCATCAGCACCGTGCTCAGGGCTGGTGTCAAGCATAGGCAGAAGAGGCAGCTGGTGGGATAAAAGTGATCTGGGGGGTGGAGGGAAGCAGCAAAACAATGACTGTAAAGGTTGGCCATGGCAGTGCTGCCTGTGAGCTTTACCAGCGCAGTGTGTATGTTCTTAGCAAGAAAACACAGTGCCTTATCCTAGGTGCAGAAAGTTAAATTTTGCCTACGCTTCCGATCACACCACGCAAACTGTATTCCTTCTAGGAGACAGGCTTGAAGACTGTTTTGTTCTCTGACAAGCTCCCTTACAACCATGAGCATTACAGTACAAAGCTGAAAGCAAGTCTTTGAATCAACAAAACAACAGGGAAAAATTTATCTTTACAGTGATATATGATGTTTCCATTACAAAACACAGAATGCACTTTGACATTTCCAAATCAAAATTTGCAGTCCTCACACCTACAGATACAGACAAGCCCAAAAATTCAATGTTTTCTCTCAAACTAGCATTAAAGTATATTCTGAATATACTTTCTGAATATATACCCATTCCTAACTCATTAGGTCTAGTAAAGTCACTTTCATTATTAATGGGCCAACACTGACCAAAGCATCACAGCATCTGGGTAGAAATACCAAGAAAAACTAAAACTTACTTATAAGACTGTAATGTTAGCTATTGTAAGAGACAAAAACAACCTCCCCCAATGGTGCTAGAAGCAGACTTAGCAAAGCTTGATGACCTGCCACGCTGGATGGCATCTTCTAACCCCATTTATCCAGCCTACTCCCACCGGTGGTGGTTACTGACTTATCAGTGCCTGTAGGAGAAGATACTTTACTCAAAAAACGCACAGGCTAATCTGCAATAGCATTGTTTTCATACTGCATCTCACCTATCCAGTTTCTTTGAAGCAGAAATCTTGCAATTCCTGAATACTGCCAGTTGCACCTGGAAAGCTATATAATTTAAAAAAAAAAACCCAAACCAAATAAAAAAAACAAAACCAAGCAAAACAACCAACCCAAACCAAACCAAAACCAAAACAACAAAAAAAGGGGGAAGATTTTTGTGAAGTCTTCCTGATTATATATAGGCCACTGTATATAAGCATGAGTATAAATGAATAAAAATCATTAATATATCATGAATATAAAAGCCACTGACAAAAGCTTTCCCATCAAACAGTAAAGAAGATATTTGGGTTTTTCTCAAACTGACAGCTGCTAGACATAAGGAAGTACACACTAATCCTTGAGAGTGTTTCCATTTCATGATATCCCCACTGAAATCTCTGAGATACTGAACAACTAATACAGAAAAACAGTATTTATTTTATGATCTGGGAGAAGATGAAAGATGGCAGTTTGAAATGCTTAGCAACAGTTGCAGCAAAGATTTGGGATTCATGTGAATAAAATGTTGCCATTAAGATGTTTACCCTTTGCCCAGAATGCTGCTCAGTATAGGCAACCTCAAAACATTAAAGAAATTATCTTCATTGTTTGAACTACATTGCTGTTGATGCACTGCCCAACTGTACAAAACTGTATTTCATTTGGCAAGCTTTACAGCGAAATAAAACCATTTCAAAGAACATTCCCTTTAAATTGTCTCTGTGTTACATAGCAGAAATAAATTCTTTCGTTCCAAAGATAGCCAAGAATACAGGTTTTAGACAGATGACCTACTAAAGGACAATTAAGAGCATACACTGAGGCCCTGCTGTGCATAACACATAGGGGACATAGCTCTAAGGACTTGCCTAAGCTAAGCACTGCAAATAACTACTTGTGACATCTGTCCTCAGCACCTCAGAAAATGGATAGGAAGAAAATGTACATCATCTGGACTAAAATGCACAACTGGCAATGAAACAGTATTGCTCCCCTGTACACAAAATGAGAGAGTTATAAAAAAGTTTATCAAAAGCAATGAAGAGGGAAAGAATGAGAACACAGACCCCAAAATAAGAAAACACAGATGGAGGGAAGAGTTAAAGAAACAAATAAACAATAAAAGAAAACTTAAACAATTTAGTTTCCTACACTTTCTCAGGTAGGGTTTTTTCCTCAGTGCATTTCTATGCTATCTCTATGTCACTAATCAAGATCTTGTTTGGACAGAAATCCCAGAATCAATGACACCAATACAACTCTTATCAACTTCAAGAAGGTCAGGATTTCGACCCTCATCAGCAATGTTCCATACTGACCTGGAAACACTTTTGGTATTGGCCAGCAAGAGCAAAACAGCAAACCAAAATGCCAGAAGCCCATGCTTCGCTGCAGGGTAGATCAGCAATGTGAGCCATGCTCTGAGACAGGCCCAGTTTCCTGCTAAAGCTCTGGCATCCCTGCCGTGATTTTAAACAAATTACGTCATCCTCTGCCGTAGCTTGGTATCTTACATATGAACCTATGCCGCTTCAAATATTAGCCATATTTTCTAAGATTTGACTTCTCAACAGTGCAGAGAGCTGGGTGTGCTGCTATGAGCTGAGCCCGGGGCCCTGGCGGGCATGTTCCCCAGGCCTTGCAGCATAGCGTTGCGCGAGCAGAAAGGCAGGCCAACCTTCCATGATGCCCTTTCTCTCTCAGACACCCCCAAAGCTTGCACATGTCAGTGCCCATCTGCTCCCCTTCTTTCCAGCTTTCCACTGGACTGTTAGTGACCACTCATGAGGAAGATGGTGCCCCACTAGCTCTTACTGCTAAGAAACCTTTACATGAGGAACCAGGCCTACCTTCTTCTACCAGCTCTGGAGCCCTCAGAACAAGAAGGACATGGAACTGTTGGAGCGAGTCCAGAGGAGGCTACTAAAATGATCCAAGGGCTGGAGCACCTCTCCTATGAGGACAGGCTGAGAGAGTTGGGCTTGTTCAGCCTGGAGAAGAGAAGGCTGCAGGGAGACCTGATTGAGGCCTTTCAGTACTTAAAGGGGCCCTATAGGAAATATGGGGAAAATGTTTTTAGTAGGGCCAGCTGTGTCAGGACAAGGGGTAATGGCTTTAAACTAAAACAGGGTAGGTTTAGACTAGATATTAGGAAGAAATTCTTTACAATGAGGGTGCTGAAACACTGGAACGGGTTGCCCAGAGAGGTAGTGGAGGCCTGGAAACATTCAAGGCCAGGTTGGATGGGACTCTGAGCAACCTGATCTAGTTAGCGTTGTCCCTGCTCACTGCAGGGGGGTTGGACTAGATGACCTCTAGGGGTCCCTTCCAACCCAAAACATTCTATGATTCTTTTGGGTTGAACTCCTGGCATTAGGTGAGTCAGTTAGTTACAAAATCCCCATTAATTTCAAAAAATCTGAAATCCTGACCACTGAAGTACTACTATGGTCCCCATATTTTCCTAACACTCTTTTTATTCTAGCTAAGAAACACGTTCCTCAGTGTTCAATTTCTCGTTACTAAGAGCATCTGGGTTCCCTTGTGGACACCCACTTTCTCCTTGGATTGGCACTGATAGAAGGATTCCTCTTGCTTGGATCTCCCAGGTTTTCCACTCCTAGGAGGTGTCTGCAGAGATGACACATCAAGACTCATTGGTATAATGAAGCGTCTCTTGTTCAGTTTTGGGCCCCTTACTACAAGAAGGACATTGAGGTGCTGGAGTGTGTCCAAGAAGGGCAATGAAGCTGGTGAGGGGTTGGGCCAAGTCTATGAGGAGCAGCTGAGGGAACTGGGGTTGTTTAGCCTGGAGAAAAGGAGGCTGAGGGGAGACCTTATCGCTCTTTACAACCACCTGGAAGGAGGTTGTAGCCAGGTGGTTATAGACCTCTTCTCCCAAGTAACAAGTGATAGGACAAGAGGAATTGACCTCAAGTTGTGCCAGGGGAAGTGTAGATTGAATATTAGGAAAAAGCACTGAAACAGGCTTCCCAGGGAAGTGCTTGAGTCCCCATCACTGGAGATATTTAAAAGACGGGTAGATGTGGAGCTTAGGGACATGGTTTAGGGGGACTTGGCAGTGTTAGGTTAACAGTTAGACTTGATGACATTAAAGGTATTTTCCAACCTAAATGATCATTCAATGATTGTACTTCCATCTGCAAGTGAACTTTTTATTATACCTTCACCCACTAAATACACTTCTGATGAACTGATGGGAAGACTAGAGGACACTTCTGTGTGGAAGTACTGCAGTATTTTCTCAGATATTCAGACAAGTCTTCCACATCTCCCATGCATTTTGCTCATGACACAGCAATAAAATTTTCTTCCTTTATGGCTTAAATAGAACAAAAATACATAGTATTGACTGAACACCTGAACACTGATAGTAACAATTCTTGATTAAATAGAAACCTGCCTTTACAGAACAAAAAACAAATTACCTCAGTCCTCAAATTGCAGGTAAGTGATGCAAAGGCACAGAGTATAGAGCAGACTCAAGCTTTAAAGACTACCAGATGTTTTTTTGCTACTGCTACCACTAACATTCAGATAAAAATCATGCACACGTCATCCCTGTGCCACCATATGCCAAGCTCAACTGACAGCAGCACCATACGGTTACAGCCTTTCTGTTTATTATCATGTTTAGCCAGACTGCAGAAAAACATTCTCTATTATGACACTGATTAAATTATTAGATATCTTGATACCACTGAAATTCCCATAAGGATAGATTCGAGGTTTCTTTTATGAGAGGAGATTCTTAGAGCCAACCTGGAAACAATGAACTGATGATAGTAACAGCTGGTAGGAAAGAGGAGTACTCCAGTCAAACAAGGAGAATCAAGACTGAGTGCTATCATATAACATTGCTTAATCTCAATGTCACAAAAGACCATTTTAGCCATCAACAGTAATCCTTAAAACCCAGGAAGAATGCAGCTTTGTTTCTGGTTGTTTGAACTGACTCAGGCAATTTAACTTTAACCCAGCTTCTCAAATGACTTTATCCATCTAACTTTAATCTTATAATAGTAGTCAAAAGGGACAGAAAATTAAGATAAAAATATAACATTTGAACATAAAATATAGTTCTGCTTTCAAAACCTTCCTGGCAAGGTTTCAACCTGACTTTGCCCATGTCCAGCTTCTATTCATAATAAGCAGCAGCACAGCCCTGTCAGCAGTTTAAAAACCGTGCTAATTACAGAAAAAGAAACTTTCAACTCTTTTCTAAAAAGAGCTGCTTCTGAATTAACATAGTTATCTCCCCCTTCCACATCCCCTTTCTTCTCCCTAATGTAAAAAGTCCTCATAAAATGAATTGCAGTATGAACCCAACTGGGAGGAAGGCTTTCTTCAGAACCCAAAACAAACAGAACTGAATGGATTTGGATGCTTTTATTTGGTTTCAACAAATCAGAAGCAATTTTGTTTTTACTTAAGGAAATAAAAGCTCTCCGTTCCAAAACAGGCATCTAGGGTGAAATGCATTCTAGCACAGAAGGTCAATGGAAGATGTAGTCTCTACTTAGGTCCCCCTTAAGCCCTCAAAACATTAAATAAGAGGTGCAGAAACCCTAGGGTTAGCCCTCCTGTGCTTAGACCCAAAAAACTAGTGAAGCAAGATGAAGAATCCCTTGTTGGCTTTTAAGGGATGGAGTAGATCCATAGTTCTTGTATTAAAGCATCACCTGAGACCACTAACCACCTGGGATCTAGCCAAAACTCTGTCCTTTCCCCATATTTTTAACTGAGGGTTTTGGTTTTTTCCTTGCTTATTTAAAAATTGAACTCAGTGTCTATCCAAATATGACCTGTAATGCTGCTTTTCACTGTGGTCACACTGCAGACCATTTTTAAGGAAGAGATACCCTAAAGCCACCTATCTTGGAGTCACCCAATCTCAATACATATTTTCCTTTGGAAATTTGCATGCTTGATTGCATCAAAAATAGTATTAGAATGGTATGGAAGGAGCTTGGTGCAACAGGCTTGTATTAATGTGGGGTGGCACTTCTTGATTATGACCTATCTTTCTTTCTTGTATCTATGCTTACTTTTCTTTTCCTGGTTATGGGTTTTTACTTTAGCACTCACATCATTATTTACAGACCTACTACTTCTATGCTTGTCCTCTCCTGACTTTTCCAAAAAAGTGTGACTACAGTAAAGTCTATTGCAATAGTCCTAACTCTGAAGAATTTGAACTGGGAGCAAAGAAATATTCATATTTAAAAATGTAATTTCCCAAAATGGTTTTGGAATTTAAAAAAACTATGAATGGAGCCACAAGAGATTTGAGCATTGCTACTTTGCTAGTAGGGAAGGCCTCTGTATGGACCACCTGGAAGTACTTCTTCAACCACTGTGTAGTATATTGGAGGCAACCTAAAGAAACCCCAGACCACAGAATGAAAATCCATCATCTGTGACAATTACACACTGTCACATAAAAAGTTTGAAGTATAAAGTTGTCTGAACAACAGATATTCTAATTAGTGTACAAAAACTATATCACACTTTCTATTTAAAAAGAAGGCTTTTTAAGCATATTAAGTGTGTTGTCACAAATCCACTGTGAGATAAACCTGTCTCTACTGAAGGACAACTTCTCACCAATTTTACCCACGGAGTATTGTTTGCCATTCCACAGAGTGGGGAAACAAGCATGGAAGCTTTAAGCCAGTCAAAAAACGTGCTCTGAAATAATTCAGTAATTCAGAATTTCCCATCTGTTTTGTCACCACTGGACTAAACTAAGCCTCTTTCCCAACAAACCATCTATGACAACAAATTATTGTCCACCAATAACAATGGGCCAGAAAAAATATGTAATTAGCCAACTGAATAATTATGGGGTTTATTTTGTATACTTAAAATGTTAAGCAAAAAAGAAAAGACAATTACATTTTTCCCCACTTTCAACTACTGCCCCTAAAACCAAAATAAATACACTCAAAATCCTATCAAAAACAAAGCAAGGATTTCTGAAGGGCCAAGAAAAACAAAAAACTTCATATAAAAATGGAGTTTACATAGAGATACTGGTGAGCCACATAATTTACTTTTCCATGTCCTTATCCTACAAGTCTTTGTACACTCACTCACATAGTCCCAGTGATTCTCTAGAGTATTTCTTGATATTGCTTTCATTAGCTCTTTTCCAAGAACAGGAGATTCTTCTACCCCATAGTTCAAGTGTGTATCCTCTAGCAGCTAAAACCCACTTGCAAATCCATTAAACCCAAAGGGACTCTTCACTTGCATTAAGTTAAGCTTATGCATAAATATATGCAGAATCAGGACCCTCTAACAGATTTATTATTGTCTTAAACGAGGCAGGATTTCATGGTTTATGTCAATTTTTTTTTATATCATCTTTTTCCTTAGCAAGAAGTTGTGGAGCAGTATCAATTCCTTATATTTTAGTATTACTTTTGATTTTAGGTCTTTCCTGTGGTGTTGGGGGGCTTTTTGGTTCCTGAAATAGAAAAATCTTTGTTCAGAACACCTAATATTTTTTCTTAATGGCATAGTAATAGTTTCCTCTTCACATATCTAGCTTTTCAAAAGGAATCTCGACCATTTTAGATTGTTAATGTACCCTCAGTGATGCTGTTACAGATACTGTATGCCCACTTTTCCTTTTAGCCAGAATATTGACTATGGTTTAGCCACCCCAGGAGTGACAAATATTTCCACTTACAACGGTGTAAAACCGGAGTCGTTCTACTACATGTCTGATATTTTGATATTTACATCACATGCATCACCGTGGTACATTAGCAAATACAAGAAACAAAGTGTTTGAAAGCACTGAAATCTTTTTTTCAAAAGAGACTGTTGCAGCTTTAAGTGATCCAGGACAGTGTGGCTCTTTCTATGGGTTAAGACATTTGGCAAACCAAAGTAACTTGTGTAGAACTTGGTGTTGCCACAGCTTTGTCCACTCCTGATACCTTAACTACATTGCTCAGTTACCTGCAGAGCTCATTTATCTCTGAGACATGCTGCAATCCAGCTTGAAACAGAATAACAATTAGAAAAAGGTTTCAAACATATTTTGGCATCTAATTCCCCCCAAAAGCACTGGAAGCTTGTAATTTAAATGCAGTTTAAAATTTAACCTATATGAATACACATGGGATGAAGGAGGATGGAGAATTAGATGCCTGCATACAGGGACATTGATCCAGGTTCCGAAGTGTAAAGCACTCTTACATCCCAATGACCAAATCTGGGAAGGTACTTACACACCTAACTCCCACTGACATAAACAGGAGTGAGTCAACTCAGTAATTTTTAACATCTGGATTTAATCCTAGTTGTGATGTCACTTGTGTCTAGTTTTTAAAGCTATTTCTTACCTAATATGCTTGTAAGTGCTTAAGGGTATTTTCAAAAGTGCCTGTGTACTGACTTTCAAAGAAAAACTCCGTAAATTCCTATTTGCATGATTAGGCACCTTGAAAAATCTAGCCTTGATTTGTAAATTGGGGGTTAGATATATCATTTAAACCTAAATTCTCAAAAACATTAAGGCATGTAACTGCCACTGAAAGGAGGGAAGCAGAAGGCCCTGACAATTGTGAGGATCTTGCTTGTAGGGATTCCTGAAAGTTTCACACATTGATTTTTACCAAACTGTTAAGTACAATCTGTGATTTCATATTTGTAATTTAGCTTTTTTTTTTTTTTTAACTTAAGGTCCTCACTGACCCCCACTGAAGTTGTCAAAAATAGTTGCACTAATGCTCCCACTAATGAGAGCTGGATTTAATCTTTAGAACTACAAGGACTAAGGAAAAGGAGTTTTACATTACTAAATAATTATTTGAAGGAATGATTGCAGCAGGCAGTATTCACGCATTCAAAAATATCCACCAGTATGTTTTTACAGAAAATGTTTAAGACATCATTTAATATTCATAGTTCTGGAAGCCATTTGCTTCTCTATAAATTGATTGTTCTTGGCAATCAAGCATTCTTTATGTGCCAAGCAGATTCAAAAAACCCCCAACAAATTAAAGCCAACATACAGCAGCCAACATACAGCATTATGTCAAGACTGATTTTAAAAAGAGAGATAATGAGATATCATTATACTGTATTTTTTTTGGTAGGACTTTTAATAAATTTTTATGTTGCATTCAGCACATGAACTGTTTTTAAAACCCAACTGACTTATCATCATTGCCTCTCCCTGCAGTGCTATTCCCACTTTAGAGGTGTTGAACTTGGGCACAGAGAAAACTGTTTCTCTGAAATCAAACATGACACCTTATGGCAGAGACAGAAATTTCAAAGCCCTTCAGCTTGTTTCGTGATCTTTACCACAAGATCGTGGCTCTTCTCTGTACTTCATTTAAGATGAGATATTCAAACCACCTCAACAGTTTGGGCTTTTATTAGATTTGTACCTCCTGTCACCTAGGAATTCTTTAATTCCCATGCATAATTTACAATAAGAATGTGCTAGTCGTGCTTCTTAAATAAAAATAAAGTTTCTAGTAATAGAGTAATATTTGATGTCCTAGTTCTAGGGCTACAGCTTGCTGAATGCACTATTCAATGACTTTTTTAATAAGGAGAAGCATTGTGGGCTCATCGGAGCTTTTAGTAGAATTTAAGAGTTCAGAAAATCAGCATTGCTTTACAGTTCTTACAGTACCTCTAAGAAAGTCTAGTACCAGCACTGTTCAACACAGAGAGAAGAATCCATTACCTGTGATTACATTTACATTTAATAATTTACATTTATATAATGAGTCTGCTACTTAATATAAGATGCATCCTGCTTAAGAAGCAAAACACTCTAGAAAAATAAAATTGCAAATAGCACCACTGTTCCAAGAGCAACAGAAAAATGTTTTGAACTGCTTTGATGCACACACAATTTCATTCCTTGGAGTTTCAATACTTTTTCATGCACAGATGTTATAAGCATGCAGCCGGCACAGGCTGCATCAGTGTGGTACCGCACCAGATCTACACCAGGGTTCAGTGCTGTTTCTACAAAAGAAACTGAACCAATGGTAACAACACTGGGAAATTTTTGCCAACTTTTGCCGGCAAGTGTAGGACTCCTATGTAGATTTTTAATAACCAGGAAATGAAAACACTTTTAAGTGTGCTGCAGTTGGGTGCTGCTACGTTAATCCTCCTGAAAAGCAGCACGTATCACCAAGAATTTTGATGTTAAACATCCCCTGTAGTGGGAAAAATAGGATGAAGTTGAAGGATCAGAGCCTTCTTTCTGAGGAGCAGTCTGGAAATTAAGACGTATCCTAAAAAACAGTTCCCGTCCTGCCCACCCACTCACCCTATTAGCTCTGTTCCCAGCAGTCTGCTTTTGGCAAGAAAGTCCTCTCCTCTAAAACTCCCATTCAAACTATAAAACAAGTGAAAATTGTTTTGTCTGCTTTTTAGCATCTTCTAGGTATTTATTTAAACCTGAGACATCACCTCAGTGAAGGAGTATTTTATATCAAGGTTCTTTCTTCTATGGGTAATAATGGAAATAATATCCATGAAAGAGTCAAAAGGACCCTGAATTACTTTTCCAAGTCCAAGTGATGGTCCCACTGCTCTCAAAAGCTGCAGGATAAGTCTTTGTACATATAAGTATAG
Organism: Gorsachius magnificus; assembly: GCA_034008185.1. Lineage (NCBI taxonomy): Eukaryota > Metazoa > Chordata > Aves > Pelecaniformes > Ardeidae > Gorsachius > Gorsachius magnificus. The sequence goes on from CM067081.1 coordinate 175,028,357, forward strand.
CATTGTCCAAAATGCACGAGGGTCATCTTAGTCCTTGTTTAATAAAATATAGTCATTTATATGGAAAATGCAATATAGTGTTTTTTGATAAGAGAGCAGCTATCTCATGGGATAAGAATGATGGAGTGTTTTCTGGCATGACCCAGAGGGTTTTTTCTTTTTTTTTTTTTTCATAATTATGATGCCAAAAACTGATACAGATTTAGGGTAGAACTTCAGTAATTACTCATTGAAGAAAAAAACTCCACCTGAACATCTAATTAATGACTGTCAACAGAGTAGGTAAAATGAAAAATAAATGTTTTATTAATCTACATAGCCACAGCAAGTTGAACCAACAATTTTCCTAAACCTAATGAACTTACCCTGCAATGTTTGGGCCTAACTTCATGAAAAAAAGATTTTTAAATGCTAAATGCCTTATATCCTACTTTTACACAGGAGAATCCTTATGGCTTTAGCAGAGTTCAGGAGTCTAGAAGGCTCAGCTGCTCAGTTCACTATAAAAACGATTGTGCGAATCAGTTTCTGACACCTGGTTTATTTAGGCAGTTCTTATACTCCGCATTTAGGAAAGCAACCCCCAGAGAAATAAGTGTGTCCAAAGCAAAGAAAACCTATAATTACTTCTGTGCCCTCAGCTGTATCAGAATGCATCTCCTGCAGGTTTAAAATTCATGAGAAGAAGAAAGATCAGGAGAATGATCTGCAGCCTGAAGTCATTTCTCAGCTGGGAATTTCCTGGAAAATTGTGCTACTCCATGCACATGAAAATAACAAAAACATGTGTTTATGTGTATGTACGGATGCAGAGGGCTCTGAGCACTTTTTATGTGCAAAAGGGAGTTACATTAACTCCTGAATATTACTTGAGTTTAAATCAGATAACTGTTATAAACTGGCCTCTACAGGTAGCTATAATCCCATGGCTAAAGCTTAAGTCTAGGAGATAGGAAATTCCTATTATTTCCTACCCCGGGTCTGAACCTTCCTGGCTCTGTCATTGATGTTTCCCCTCATGAACACATGCTATGGCTGTCAGTCAGTCTGGTAGGAGTACTCCAGTGGGAAGTCCAGCTTTGTGCCTTCCATGCAATTATCAAGAAAATACCTAAGTGCAATATTTAATAGAAGTCTGTATTTAATAAGGTAAGCTCCTTAAAGCCAGGTGCTCCCCAACAGAATATTTCATAGCAGCTTGTATAAGTTCACGCCCAGGATAAACTTTCAAGGACTTGAGGCTCTGTTTTCCAAATACCTCATTCAAGCTTTACCCTCTTCATTGTCTCTCTCTTTAATTTCCATCTTGCAAGCCCCCAGGAGGATGTCAGTTTAGAAGTGCTAAAAGCCTGCTTTAATAGATGACTGTATCATCATGTACAGCTAGAATGGGAAGCAGAAGTCACGCAAACAGGAGAGGCAGAATCGTACCCAGGAGAACATGAGAATTCCTTCAGTTTGTTAGTGGAACTCATGCAGTGACACAGGGTCATAGAAAAGGACATAGAAAAAGACCGTTTTAAAAAATCATGTGAACCGTCCATTCAAATTTCCTGGGTGTTGATACATAGTTTGAGTTTGGATTAATTACGTTTGTCTAAATCCTGCAGTTGGGTTTGCACACCCACACACCTGGCTTGAAGTGGCTGGATCATCTAGGCAGACTACACTGTAGATTATTTCCACAAGGAGTTTTACACAAACTACCTCCTATCTGTGCTTTTAAAAATCTTCCCTCTAGTTACAAAAACCGTCAGGTGAACTCAGTTTGCTTCACACTTAAAGGCTTGTGTGTATATACGTATATATATACACATACCCTCAGCAAGTTTGCAGATGACACCAAACTGAGTGGTGCGGTTGACACACCAGAAGGACGGGATGTCATCCAGAGACACCTGGACAGGCTGGAGAGGTGGGCCTGTGTGAACCTCATGAGGTTCAACAAGGCCAAGTGCAGGGTCCTGCACCTGGGTCAGGGTAACCCCCAGTATCAGTACAGGCTGGGGGAAGAAAGGATCGAGAGCAGCCCTGCCGAGAGGGACTTGGGGGTGCTGGCAGATGAAAAGCTGGACATGAGCCGGCAATGTGCACTGGCGGCCCAGAAGGCCAACCGTATTCTGGGCTGCATCAAGAGAAGCATGGCCAGCAGGTCAAGGGAGGTGATTCTGCCCCTCTACTCTGCCCTGGTGAGACCTCACCTGGAGTACTTTGTCCAGCTCTGGAGCTCTCAGCACAAGAAGGACATGGACCTGTTGGAGTGGGTCCAGAGGAGGGCCACTAAAACGATCCGAAGGCTGGAACACCTCTCCTATGAGGACAGGCTGAGAGAGTTGGGCTTGTTCAGCCTGGCGGGGAGACCTGATTACAGTCTTTCAGTACCTAAAGGGGGCCTATAGGAAAGATGGGGAAAATCTTTTTAGTAGGGCCAGCTGTGTCAGGACAAGGGGTAATGGTTTTAAACTAAAACAGGATGGATTTAGACTAGATATAAGGAAGAAATTCTTTACAACGAGGGTGGTGAAACACTGGAACAGGTTGCCCAGAGAGGTAGTGGAGGCCTGGGAACATTCAAGGCCAGGTTGGATGGGGCTCTGAGCAACCTGATCTAGTTAGTGGCGTCCCTGCTCACTGCAGGGGGGTTGGACTAGATGACCTCTAGATGACCTCTAGGGGTCCCTTCCAACCCAAAACATTCTATGATTCTATGAGATAGAGATATATATATATAAATGTTGGGACTTTAAAAGTGTCTCAAGCTTTTTTTTTTTAAAAAAAAAAAGATGTGTAGAGACACATATATTATAAAAGTAGTAAATACACTTGCCATGATGTGTCACTGAAATGTCAACATCAAATGCCCTTCTTCCCCTACACCAAAAAAAAAAAAAGAAAAAAAGAAAAAAAATCTCCCATGTTTTGTGATTTATCATTGGCAAAAGACTGGGAGGAATATTTTTCTTTCCTAACTAAAAATAAAAAAGAGATAGTTCATTAAGTTGCATTTGGCTGTGTTTATATGCTGCTGACAAAACAGAATATGTAGATAGAATAATGCACAGCTCAGTTTGTGTTACTTGATGGAAGACGTGGTAGATAACTTGTTTATGGATAACCTCCACTGCAAAATTCTTTTCCTGCTGTTTACTGTGGCCAGATCTGCAATATTTTTCATTTAGGGAAAATTTTATGAGCCAAGAGACATGTCAGCTGTGGAAAGGATATTTGAAACATCTAGAGATGGAGAGCGCATTACAGACAAATAAATCACTCTGATAAACACTGGATACAAAATTGTAACAAGGGGCCTCAGGGAGATCCTCGTATCCCTTCAGCATATCATTGTTTTTCATGGTCCAATGGCAAAATGTGACTCAATACTCTAGGAAGACTTAGATTTTAACATATTTCAATAGGTTTTATCTGAAAATGAAAGGGAAGGGAAGAGAAGGGAGGGGATTGGGAAAAGGAAGGAAAGGATCAAACTCTTAATTCAATCACCTGCACATAATCATTCGCTTATTAAATGGTGGGGCTGGGCAAATTATATGCATTTCTTCCAATAACTTTTGGCAGTTTTGGTTTTTCCAGTTTTTCATATAGAAAACATTTCGTTTTCACAGTACTAAAAATTGAACTGCAATATTCATTCAAAAGTGAATCCTCCAAGAAAAAGCCAATTTTTTATGAAAATGAGACTAATTTCATTTTTTTTCAGCAAGACACATTGGCACAAATTCCATATCTTGACAAATTGATTAGAAAGTTCTGTGCAATTCTTTCAGAAATCATCTTTAATTGCAAGGATAAAGCATATAAGAATGTTTTCAAGGACACCTGAAGATGGAATCGCCTGTAGATTTGTATTCACTAATTTGTCAGGCCAGTAAAAAGCCTCTGCATTAGCAACCATAGACTTCTTGCTTAGAGTAAAAACCAAATGGTTTAATCTGAAGAACACTGAACTGAGGGATTGCAACATCAAATGCAAAAGAGTGGAAAATGGCATGGAACAATCAGAATTAAAGTCTCGGATGACACTCTGGCATTTGATGCTTTAGATCTTTTAGAAATTCTGATTGACAGAACTTGAGCATTCTTAGGAAATCAAGCTGAGGCTAAAATTACCAAAAATATTAAGAACTTTGGCTGATGAAGACATTTTGATCTCCCAGTGTCCCTGGAACCATTTGTCTGTCCTTTTTCTAACAAAAAAATATTAAATGTGCTCAGCACAAAGTAATGTGACACGGTTCTCATGACGATGTCTGGGTAAAGGGGAATAAAGGAGTCACCATAATGAATGTGACATAGTGTGAGGGCTGAGCATGACAGGATCCTAACGAAGTCTAAAGCAAAGGAGGACACAATATAAACACAATCTAGTTGGTTTTGGACAAGAGCCCAGTGATGTAGGCAAGGAGAAAGGAATGTGTCTCAGTGAAAAAAAGAGCCTATGGCCAAGGCCATCACAGCTGCACTCCCATTTCTCCACTAAGCCCTGAGAACAGCATAAAAACAAAAGTTCATTTTATATAGCTGAAGAACATCTTGAATGGGATTAAGAGAAAAAAATCAAGGAACTTGAGAGCAACAAAGCAGACGTCTAATACATTGGGGAGTTCACTTGACTTCAGCATCATCTGGCTTGTGCTTAAAATCTTATGCTCTTTATTTTTTTAATTGATCCTTGTTAAGCAAAATTCAGTTTTCTTATTCTGGTAAGTGATGATGGAAATGCCTAGTGATACAATGTGGCTGTCATAAATCTGCTATCTAGGCCATATATAGAAACCTTACAGAAACAGATATGTCAAAAAAGGAAATGCTTTAATAAGTTATGCTACACAACCGTGGTTCATATGTGATTTTTGCAATGAACTATACATGGTAACCCTGAGGAAATCAAAGTGGCAAAGCATCTGTGGGCCTTTTTCTTGGAAAAAAAAATCAAAATTACTATTTCATATATGTCACACTCTATCTTAACATTAAATTAATAACATTTTGTGTTAGTACCCTTTTACTGCTGGGTATCATTACAAAAATTTGCCATTTCAGTATTTCGTGATGCAGGCAATAAACCACTGCTTTTACAGTTGAAAACCCTAAAGCAACAGAAATTACTGATACCAAATGTGAGACATCGACAGCCAGAGTTATAATTAACAGAGTGCTGCCTTCCGGGTCTCTTTCCTCAGGCTTTTCAGACATGTTGCAGTGCACGGAAATGAGGATTTTGAACAGTATGCCTGTATTCTTTATCATCCTGATTCAAACACTGGAAAATCATACCCTGCATGTCAAAAGCACTCTTTAGCTGTGTTCTTACTCAGATGGGAGGCCTTTTTCCTTTATTTGTAGTGCAGACTACAGCTGACTGAAAATTTTGGTAAAAACAGGAAAAAATAGGTACATTACAAAATGAAGTTTTGCTTTTCCAGCAGATCCAATCCTGATGTTATATTCAGGTCTAGATATTAAATCTGGTGCAGCTAGTACTAGGATCTCTCATGTGCTTTGCTTTGAAAATTTCAGAAAAGCAGTAGTTCAAAGTGTCAGTAGGAATGAAGCTGGAATGACTTTCATCATCAAACATCACAACAGCAAGGATAGAGAGACACCTGGAGACCCACATTTACATGTCAAGGCCAAATAGCAGAGTACTTGATCTACCTCTTAGGGGGGTTAGGTTAAGTTGTTCAAATTGTTTGATCGAAATACCTTTTTTATTTACAAAATATAGAACCATCTGTCTTAAATCCCAAGCTGACACTATGCATTACCATCTGAACGGAGCTGCTCTAACAAATAGAAAGGTATGCTCCCTGTGCTTTTCCCCCCTGCCTGAAGGCAGAAATAGCAACATTTTCCACTTCAGAACCAGGCAAGGAAGGGAAGGGGAAGAGGTTCTGTGGCAAAGCAGCATAGACTGCAGAACTCAAGCGTCCTCCATTCTCCACATTCTACTTCTCTCATCCACACTGAGATACAGATACCATTAAAGAGCTCGAACCTACCTCTGTGTGGCTAAGGCAATAGGAGGTAAAACAGCCTTGTGCTGCCTGTAACTTGCTGCTATTTCCCCTGGACAAAAATTATTAAATAAAGTGAAGAGAAAGGTAGGTGATTAAGGACTAGCTTGTGATACTCTACAATGCAATGAATGGTCAGTGAACTCATACTGATTTCAGTTGTGGTGAAGGGCTGTGAAAAGCCAAAGGATGCTGCTTTCTCAGCCTGTTGTCAGAGGAACTTTAACAGATGCTGTCTGAGATTGCAGTGACACTCGCTGCAAACAGACTGCACAACCATGACCAGATGACAGGTCCCCATGGCCCGTGAAAGGAAAGTAAGGTCACAGTTTCATCCACATAAATTTTGTACATTTTCTTCACAGGCTGCTTTCGATATCATTGGCTAAGACTGCATAAGGTAAAATATTATATTGTAATTTCCTTTCTCTCCAGGGTGAATAAATAAGTAAATTATATTTACAACACAAAGTGAAGCATGGGGAGCTTTTGTGCTTCCAAGTCTATCAGCTCCCTGTGATGCACTCTTCCAAAACTGTTATGCTTCACACTCACTTGGCATCTGAAGTATGTTCTTAGAGGGAAGGAACTAAAGAAAAGAAGGGACTAGATAAAAGATAGAAGGAAGGGAAGGAAAAAGAAAAATAATCTTCCTCAATGGCTTTCAACTTAATCCAATGAGTATTTTACAGCAGAACTTGTTATTACCATTGCTGCTGGGCAGACCCATATGTGATTATGTTTTAGCAACTGGAACTGATTTTTTTCCACTTTCACATATTTCCAGTTTGCTCAAAGACACCAGAGTAATTCAGATTAGGAAAAACAGTAAGAAAGGGTTGGTACAGCTCTCTGATGGAACACCCTCTTCAAAATAAACTGCTGCTTCCCTAACTTTTAAATTTTCTATTCCTGATGACAGACTTCCCAATATACCCCATAAGATGGACTGACCCAGTAAATATTTAACCATCAGTTAAATATTCTAGACTCATCTCTCATCTCCCCCCTTCCCAACACAAGGGAAGTAGAAAAGCTCACTTCATACAACAGAACCCACACTAGATCTCAAATGAAGGAGTTACCTCCTAGCTTTTATTTCAGAATGGATTTTGTTTCATGTTTTACACCAGAGGGAGACACTATGCCAAGTTTAAATTAAGAACAAAAGTCCAAGTAATGGTGCATCACTTGTGGGTTTGGCAGTGGTAAAAAAAAAAGATAGCCTCAAAGAAAACATACCTTTTAAGGAAACCAAATATAGACCACAACTGGCAGAGAGAAAACTGCATGGACAAACAAAACTGCTGGATAAACAAGTCAAAATTACACAGGAAGCTGACACTCATTCTTTACAGTGGAAAACCAAAGATAAAAATGAGTCATATATTTTATATTTTTGGACAAGACAAACTTACATTTGTCTGGCAGTATATGATTTATATCCTCAAAGAAGTCTAATATTTCCAATATCACCCCCAAATAACCAACCAAATAATCAAGCAGAAGGATCATTTAAAATAGTTGATGTCATGGAATAGCTGACTGCTTTGTGAATAGTAGGGAAATGGCTGGCCTTGAGCTGGAATATGCATTTTAGACTGAATGATTAGAATATATATAAAAAGGAGGGAAGGAGGGAGCAAGTGAGAAAAGGAGGGAGGGAGGAAATAGAGGGAGGGAGGGAGGGGGAAGAAGAAGAGGAAAGAGGAAGAAAGGAAGAGAAAAAAATAAGAGAGAGAAAGTGTGAGAGAAAGAAAGAAAAAGGGAAAATTGCTAATAAGCTCTAAATGCATTAGATACTGAGTTTCTTCTTCAGAAGGTAACGAAATTTCTAAAGGAATTTACTTTATCCAGATAATTTTGAAAATCTATATCTGCTTTCACTTTTCTTATTTTTCTTCTGGAAGATTTTCTTCCTGGTTTCTTTTGCACATAAGGTGTCATTTATAAAAAAAGTTACTCATTTGTCTGGAAGGAGTGTAATCACATCAAATTCAATAGTAAGAGGAAGAAAGTCAGTACCATAAACTGGGTCAGGAGAAGTGAAACAGTCAAGCACCAACACATCCTGCCTCACAGCTCTGAGTCTTTACACCTCTGAAAGCCCTAGCAGACCTTGTAGTAATTTTTTTTTTTTTATGTATTCCCAAATATATAACCCCCATTATCTTACTGTTGTCTTCCTCATCCCTTTGCCAGAGGTTATCACACCTGTGGGGAGAACTGGCAGAAACAAATGTGCTCCTGCATCTCAGCTACCCTGGTTCACAGGTAAGTGCAGCAGTTAAACCTTAAGTGAAAGAGGGTAATGAATTGCAATGGCTCGTGGGCAAAAACACAACAGTTGTTCACAGCTCTGCTATGAGCACAGTAATGCCTTTGGGGCCAAAAGGATATTATGTCTATTTGAAATGGAAGAGGGTAATAAATATTACTTTCACAACTAATTCCTCATGAGTCAGGCCCCTACATGTCCAGTAATGTCACTTTTCCTTTCAGGAGATGACTCCCGAGCCCCCATTCCTTGCACAGAAAAAAAAGAAAATCTAAGCAGGTTACTTTGGAATGTTGTCATTGTATAAGGTTGAACATTACTTTAAATTGTATGCTGGATGTGTTCTGATGGGAAAATAAACACCTCAAAGACTTAGCCGACATTTCTGTTTCGAAGAATGCAAGAATTTGATGATATCTGTTCCTTACTTACAATTTCTATGCTCTCCTCTACCCCAGTAAACCCAAGGCTACCTACAGGAGTCTACTAATTTGGAGGATTCTTCTCACTTGGCTAAATTTAGAGCTGAAGTACAAAGTGCTGAGAAAATATATTCCTGTATATTTAAGTTAGGACTCTCTTAAATAAACCCCTACTCATCTAGTGATACGCTGGTGCTATATTTCCCAAAAATGCTGAGAAGTCATGGTAATTCTGCAAGGGTATAAACAAAACCAGGTGGGATTTATCTGTAGATAGCACATGTATGGCTAATGTCATCACCATGTTCTTTGAGACACAAACAAATAATATCTTGCCATCACACACAGACATATATTAAAGGTATTTAACTGTTGAGTGGGAAAAAAAAAAAGTGCAATTAAATGATATACACAGCTACCAAACAAAATAGATATACTTTACAAAGCCCTTTAAAACCTGCCTGTGACAGAAGCTCTGTCACCTTTTAGTAAGGGAAATATGATTCATACTAGCTGAACACGTGAGTAATAGTATATTTTGGGATGAAATAGTCTGAGTAAGACCTTTGTACTCTAGGAAGCAGAAACAAATGCAATAATTCATAATATCTTTGTACAGTGTGGTGAGCATTCATACACCAAAGTTCTCTCTCACTGCTGTAGCAACAAAGCAGGACAGAAAAAATAAGTAACCACTCCTAAATTGTTTGGAATAGCTTAGAAGGAAAAAAGGGCCAAAAGATTTTTTAAAAAGCCTTGACATGAACACTTGCATTTCCAGAACTTGGGGAGGGAGGAAAGAAAGAGCGAGACAAAAAAAATGAGTAATTTCCTTTTCATCCCCTAAATCCAATAGTTGGTACCATGTTGGTATCATGGCCCCAGTCTGGTTTGTGGACAACCCTGCTGGTCTGGGGCATATTTGATCTGCTGAGCAGCTACATGTGCCGTATGGAGGATTGTCTGGGTGCTGCAATGTCCCTAGAGACATGCCACCCGCTGGGCACTGATCCCCAGAGCCCCACGCTGCTGCATCTGTCCATTTGCTACCTCCCTCCTTATATCACTTGGTACAGCAGAAGTGTTCCCTGCCAGGTTGCAGAGCCACCAACAATTGACACATTGGAGAAGAAGAAATGAAAGTATGAATATCTCCTTGTGGAATCAACATACAACCACCTCCCCGGTCAGGAGATGTTAGAAAACAAAATAAGATGACAAAATACAGGCTACTCAATATATTTTGAGGATGATATTCCACTATGTCCATTTTTATTATAAACCAGAAAGCATTTTTGGTGATATAAAATTACCATAGTCATCTGTATTAATTCATTCTCAGTTTAAGGTTTGCTCCTATTGATGTGGTTTCGGAGGTTTTCTTTTTTTTTTTTTTTTTAAGGTTATATTTAAGGATCGTACCAAGCATTTAGACAGCATTGTACTTATGAGCACTAGCGCATAAAGTATTTTGCCAAATTTCTTCTAGTAAACATACAAAGAATGGAAGTACCATGCTTTTAAAGCTCAGGATAGACAAAGGCAAGTTTCTTGTAAATAGCCTGTTTAGGCCCAGCCTGAACTAGGCCAGGTGCAGACCTCACAATTGGAGCACACTGTAACTCTTACTTTCACCGCCAAAAATCAGCCTGATCATGTGCACTGACTTAATTTGGCTTTAACTGGGCAGCTTATAGCTACGAAAAAGAGCAGTCAGAGGTCTGTTCAAGCCCATCAAATGGCTGTGGTTATGGTAACTCATTTTGCAGATTTGTGCCCAAAGGTTTATTTTCTGAGCAAAATGTCAGTGCAGGGCTGGATCAAAGCTGCAGCATATAGTGGAGACCACTCAGTTACTCTCTGTCACAGCTCTAAAATTAATACTTATTGTAAAAATAGTTCAAGGTTTTACACCAGGTATATAAAAAACTGAGCTTCTGACAGGTTATTAAGCATCCAAGCCCAGTGCCCTTTAAGACAGCTAAATTTGTGTTCTACCCATGGATATGTAGAAAATTACCTAATCTCAAACATTTTTCCACAAAAAAGTATATGCAGAGAGTTATTAGTCAAGCCAATATTCAAGGGTCAGTCTCTCTTTCTCCACTGTCAGATGGCTCTATTCCAGGGGCAAATCCAGAGCACACCTAAGACAAAAGGCAGATAACACTGTTTCTGTTAGGTAACTGACGTAGAGATCACACAGTATGCATCTAAATACTTGTGGGAACACTGCCACTTTCTCCTCCAGGATCTGCTTCAGTTTGAAGAAATAATTTTATATTCATTTCTGGACTACAGTCACTCTCTTCATGTCCTGGGCCCCGTGAACATTAAGTTGTGGCTATGAAGCAGGAAAGCACTAGCAGAAGGAAGAGGCTTACCTGTCTGATAGCTAGATGGTTTAAAAATCCTACTTAGGCAAAGTAGTACAACCTTAACCTCAGTTGTCTTCCTCAGGGCTGCTGACTATTCTGGGGCATTCTAATGCTGTTACATTCTGAGAAAAGAAAATGGGTGTCTAATGCCAGAAGAGGATATCAGGCAGCAGGAACCTCCCATTTTGCCACCTTCTCTATTGAATTTCATTCCCAGATATCTTAAATACCCTTCTGAGGATTCTGTCTACATACTTGCTCATGTACTGCAGAAGTGTAAACTGGGGGTAAGGATTGCTTCCACCAAGAGCAATAGCCTAGGAAGAAAGGTCGTCCATGTTGCCATGTACCCCTATATATATATATATATAACCCTGCTGCCAGAACCAGCAAGACCTGGTGGGGGCCAGCTTCAGTGTACCTATCACACTATTGCATTTCTCTGACTTGGAATTTAAGAATTTATTTTATGCCATATTTTACAATTTCAACAAGTGTAGGGATGATACAGCTAAATCTCACAAGGATCCTGTCAATAATATTGACAGAAAGAAATGGGTTTTGCTATCAGTAGAAAAATACACTTTTGGTGAAAATTATTCCACTTCATCCATGCTAATAATATCTAGACAGAATGTTACACAGATAAACAGAGGAGCTCTTGAATTTTTGTATTTTTTTTTACTGCTAGATATCACTCTCTCACTCTCTACACTGCTCTATGGACTGACTTTTAACTTGCTGCACTAGAGGCTGGGCCAATTTATCACCACACAGAGATATTCCAGGTTCCAGTTAATTGAGCAAAAGTAAACATCCCATATATAAACAACGACTGGGTCTTGGCGTTACAGATCTCTCTCAATGTTGCCATCAAAAGCACATGTGATAGGACAGCTACTTTTAACAATGAGGGCAATATTCAAACAAAGTCCTGTGAGAGTAAAGCAGACATGAGACATACAGCATCAGTCACTGTATCCTCTCTTACAAAATATCGTACTGAATGTTTTTCTGAGTTATTGTACAGAAAGGGAAAAGGTGCCTACACAGACACATGTGCTCCGGCAACTGTAGCAGCAGGCTGTCATCAAAATGGCTATTACCAAAGGTCTGTGCATCTTCTTGCAGAAAGCTCATTCAGAATACACAGCTGGATTCATATTCAATAAAGGAATAAAGGTCTGCAGTAAAAATAGATGGGGAAGAAGTAATTCTTTCTTACCGCTTCTATGCAGACTACCAAACCAAGTAGTGACTCTCTCCAGCAATATTTTTCTATCTTTGTATAAATATGGTTGGGTTGAAGATGTACAGAGAGAATGTACTTTGGTCTTCAGACAGCCTGTTTCACAGATGACAGAATTCAAAAGTTCACTCTCAAGCCTCCACTGATCATTAAAACAGAGGTGGGAGAAGGGAGAGGGAGCAAAAGTATAATGGGCAGCCTCCCATGCCCAAGTCATCCCATGTAATATAGTGCTCATATATATCCCTCATCACATTTGGCTTGTAAATTCGTTGCCAATTTTCTCTCTGTTTGTCATCAGCTCCTCCCCCTGAGATCTAGGTAGTACAGTAAGAGTTAACAGATGCAGCTGATTTTAAAGTGTTTATATCCTTCCAATGACAGAAATGTTGTTTATAAAAAAAAAAAAAAAGCCAACAATATATTTTTATGAAGGTGGATAAGGCGGAAACAACATTCTTGTCATGTCAACCTTGAGGGAGATGCTTAAAAATACAAGGGCATGCAGACATGCTATTAGAATTGCAGGGAGAGTGAGCATGGCTGCTTCTTTCACTCTCCTTTGAATTGTCACTTGCTCCATGACAGCCTTGACGTTTACCAGATGGAGTCAGATTTGTCTCATGAACACACATAAGCAGAGGCAGGCTTCAGCTAAGCCAATATTTTTCCTTTCAAAATATTGGCATTAACACCTTAGTTTTAAGTAAATATAAGCATGAACTAAAAAGAGAAATTTGAATCTTCTCTGCAGCCATGCAACACTGCTAAAGCTTTCTTATGTGCAAGAGGGTATGAAGTGATTTGTAATATTTAAAAAAAATCATTTAAAAGTCTGTAATAGACATGAAAAAGCTGTTGCAACGAAGATGAAAGAAGTGATGGTTTTAGCAGGTGAATGACTAGCTTTGTAATCATCTTCAAACTATGACCATAATTATCCACTACTTCTGCTCAAACCTTAAATCTAAATTCAGTGTTGCAAAGAAAAAAGGGAAAAAAGGGAACACCTGAAGAATTATAATCCTTACACATTTTTGCTAGAATGCCTTTCCTTAATATCGATCCAAAATGAATAGGTACTCAAATATACCAAGTGCTTAACAATCATTTTGCAGAAAAAATAAATTTTGTTTGATGGCTTGTGTTTCACTTGCATGTAAATAAAATCTATGCTGTGTGGTGCCATGATATTTCTTCCAACAATATTTTAAGTGAGACTATTGAAATGTCATGCCAAATTTATTTTACGTTCCACAGTTACTGTATGAGTCAAGAAAAGCACTGAACTTTGTGTTCAGATCTGTACTTACATATATGTACACATAATGTGCACATATTGGTACTTGTCCCAGTGAAGGTGCTTGTTAGATACTTAAGCAATGAAATTAGATTGCTCATTTGTTTAAAGCTGCAGAATTAAGTACCTTACTAAACTGAAGTTTACATGAAAAATATCACAATAAATCTGACTACTTTGGTTAATGGTCTGATTTTAAGGGTGTTAAAATTTTCTATACTTTCTGGTCATAACTGGGCATCATCAACCATCTCAAAACCAAATATATATTTCTTTTTTATAGTAAGGAAAGGAAATTGAATACAGCTTTTGTGGAGAAATTCATTCTATGCTTCTAGTAATGTCAACAGTTATAAAAAATATTGGTTTTGTCTTCAATGATATTGATTTTCATATGGTAGGAATCCAACAGAATTTGATTTGTTTTTCCATATTTGTATCAGTATCCAAAAAAAATAGAAAGGAAATAACAGATCTTCTCAGAGATCAGAATGTCTCAGTGACCTTTGTCAGCTGTTAAAATTCCATGACTTTGGAGAAGGATGGATTCCCTACAAATGCTCTTAGAATAACTATTGTTCATGGAATAGAAAGGGAAGTAATACAAGTACTTACTTATTAATGATGCAGAACCACGAATAAAGCTGTTGCTAAAGCTCCCTGTTTCAATCAAATCAGATTCTGACTCTCATTGCTATTACTGTAACTTGCTAGAAACAAAAAGGTTCCTTTACATAAAGCTAGTACTAAGGCAAACTCTTGGATGACATTATCTATTTTCATTTTATTTAAAATGTATGCCTCTGGAATTAAGAGAGATCCAAGAAAACAACAAGACAGGTATTTACTTGTGTTGCTAAAAACAGAAAGAAAAACAGAAAAAAATCTGTTATTCTGAATGGTAGGTCTACCAAGTAAATCATTCACTAAGGGGGCTTAATTTGTTATTGCTGAGATTTGTTTGAAAAAGCTGCAGGGGACCTAAAATATGTTTTAATAAAACCATTTAAAGGGCAGTGGTTGCCTCTGCAAAGTAATGACATTTCAAAGATGCATCAGGAAAGTAAGTATCCATAAAAATCACAGCAAACATACAAACCTCATCTTGCAGAAATATTGCCAGAGTTTTCTCTAGAGGCAAGAATAGAGACCTGAAGAACCTGTAAATGGTGCAAGGGATTTAGTATAATTTTCTTTTTTGCTTCATTTTTAATGATTTCTCCCCATATCCAAAAAGAATATATTTTGAACCTAAAATCTGAGAACAAGAGAGTCCTGCAATTCTGAAAACAAGACTATAAATGTACCTGTGCAATGCAAAGGAAGGAAAAGGCATCTTTGGTACCTACAATTTACTTTGGGGATGTATGTAGGGAACATATAGGGAACGAGGGAATAAGAAAGCAACACATTATTTCTGTAAAGGAGTATTTCAAGTATAGCTAACTTCATTACTTCTGTCTACTAGTCCAGCCCATCTCTGCTTCCCTTCCCCTAGGCTTGTCCGATAGCCACGTCTCTCACCAGTGGCTGGCTCACAGCTCCCTCCTTCTTACCCTACCCATAACCAGTCCAAACTCTACCAATTTCCTGCTGATTTCCAAACCTCCCCCTTATAATTTCCGCGCACAGTTTGTTTTCTTCCAATCTCCCAGTCTCTTCATGTTCCCAACTCAATTCTGCTCTCTCATCTTATCCCCCATCCAGCCTTCTACCTAAAGCAAACTCCTGCTTCAGCAGATGAAGGAATGGGAACATTGCTGAGATTTCAGAAATGGTGGGTTGCCTGGTCTTGTGTAGTATTTTATCTTTCAGGCCCCTACAAAATACTGAAATTACAGGAAAATCCTGCTTTACCTGCCTAGACTGAAAAATACACTGTCACTCTGGCAAACAGTTCACGTGCAGCCTGGACACATGCAAGTCTTTCAGAGAACATCACGTACCTGCAAGGAAGAACAGTCCACAGAACCCATTACTGAACATGCCTGATAGCTGACAATCTCCAAAGGTTTATTAATCTCCCAGACCTGGACAAGTTTTCACAAGGACAAAAATGTCCTGTGTTTGACACAGAGGTCACACGGCTACCATATTTTAAATTACTTAAAATGAAACATCACCAAAATTATCTGAACAGTACAAAAGAACAAGTTTTTTCCATGTTTCTTCTAAACACATAAGCTGTCTTGACTGAAACTTTCAAAAATACATTCAGACAGAAGATCAGCAGGCAAAATTTAGTTAAATTTTAGTTTAGTTACATTTTACCTCAAAAGTACTTTAGTGTTTCCCAGGCACCTGGTGGCTTGAAAACATGTACTGCTGCCTCCCTCACTGCTCTAATGAGGAATATTCTGCCTTTGGTTTCTGTCATATTTTCCTCTTTTTTCCTGTTCTACTTGTTAAAAGTTCAAAAAGAGAAGATATGCTGTCATCAGCAGGAAACATGTAGAACCAGCTATTATAATCTAAGTAGGAATGCAAAGATGCTATGCTAGTTTCACATATTCATTTATCAATGTCTGTCTAGTAGCAATAGCTGCAAGGGAAGAACACCAACATCACCCGTTCAAAAGCAGAAAACTTGCTTTTAACAAAAAGTTTGTCATTCACATCAACAAAACTTGGAAATTAAGGCCTTAACTCTTGGTTTATCTAAAATATATATGCATCTTTCAGATTATTGGTATTAAAAAGGAGAAGTGAGATACTCTATTAAAAAAAAAATCACAGATGAAGGACAACTCAATTTTCTTGATTCCCAAAGGGCTTCATGTTGGACCATACTGGGTATACCGAAAGGCTAATAATTCAGTATCTATAAATGGCATTTAAAAACAGTTCCATTCTCTGAAATACTTATGTAAAGAACCACTTTGGGATGAATATCTAGACAGACAAGTAGAAAACGGGGAACAGAAAGGTGTTACATTTTAGCACTAGATAATAAATCAAGCTATTCAAAAATTAAAGTGAACTGACTAAACATGCTGAGACAGCCATAAGGAAGAGACAGTGCATGAAATTACAGGGCTAAGAAATGCATAGATTTTATTCTGCTGGTTATCAAACTTTGTAGAGTTTTTATAATGAAGAATCATTGGTGAATGAAGCAAAATGAAAGAGGCAATGGCCCAAAGTTGTAAAATTTCACAGAATCACCATATGATTGAGGTAGGAAAGGACCTCTGGAGATCATCTAGACCAACACCCTGCCCAAAGCAGGGTCACCTAGAGCAGGTTGCTCAGGGCCCATGTACAATCAGGTTTTGAATATCTCCGAGGATGGTAACTCCATGATCTCTCTGGACAACCTGTGCCACTACTTGACCACCCCACAATATAAAATGTTATTTTATATTTAAATTGAATTAAAATATGTCCAAATGATGCAAGCTGTAGTGATTATTGATCACATTTTGGGCACTGTGTGCTTCATCATATCTACCATAAAAGAAGACTCTTAAGACAGCAAATTGCAGATAATTATTGGACAATGTAAAAAAATACAGTAGTTATATCTTAAGATAGGATAGGTGCACACAGACAGTGCTATTACAGCAAATAATCTTTTAGACTTCAATAATATCCATGAGAATAAAGATTTTCTGGATAAATTTTATTGTGTTTAATGGACTAGGATTTGGGTTTTAGCAGCAAAAGTCCAACAGTTCCACGTTGGCAATAGATCCCTCTCTGCTATGAGTAGATTTGCTGTAACAGCTGAGTGCACTCCCCAGGTCTCGTTCCAGTCTTTACAGAAGCGAAGTTAGTACATTTCATAACAGCATCAAAATCTATGAGCCTGTGAATTTTAAAAAAGAATATTTTATTATTCTAGTGTAGGAAGTAAATTTTAACTGAATGTTGTATAAATTAAAACAAGAGGTTAGCTTTTTGTAACATCCAAGGAATATATTGTGGCTGAAATTCATCCTTCTGTATCCAAAGACAAAGTAATTGGTCTATAATTAACTAAAAGCCCACAGTTTCAGTTCATTCTCTTGCTGGCTGTGGACTGAAATAGTAGTTGTTGCCCCTTAGCAGGCAATTTGGACCAACATGTTCCTGTTAACAACTTGGCACATCTGTAATCTTCCTCAAGCGTGCTGGCTAAATCAGTGCCAGAATGGACTCACAGGTTGCCATACTCCATATGGATGCAGATGTTCCTTTCAAAGTAAACCACACTCTGTTCTTCAGAAATTTCTGTGTGCAGGGAAAGCTGATGAAAACATTTTCTCCACAAAAGCTTTCAAGGCTAAAAATATGGTTTAATTTAAGGCAGAATTCTAAGGAGAATGTGATTGTTGCTGAAAACATTTGATTTTACTATGTGAAATGTAGTTTTAGTTCAGCTTTTCAGTTAAAATGCAGTATAACTGTATCAAAGGTATATTCAAAAGAACTAGCTTTACTGAAAATGTGTTAAGCTGTGTTTTGAAGAAATAAAACAGAATCCAAATTAGTTTGAATGGAAAAGATCTTTTTAAGTAATTAAATAAACCTCCTAATTAAACATCAAGGATGTACAAGTTATAAAGACCACTGTGTAACTGAGGTGAGAACAGAATTTAAATGACCCTCCCAGCCTGATCTATATATTAAAGTAACCTTAAAGTTGCTGCCTGGAAGTGTCATGAAAAGGACTCATTCTTGGCCTGTGACTCACCAGACTTTCTCAGACCCGATGTCTCCCAGACCCAATGTCTCCAATACACAGTTCTAAAGTATCACAGTCCTTTCACCATCACACTTTGGGTGTGCATCTGTCAGGCAACCCAGCACAAACAACCCTTTTCCTCTGACAAAAGAGCCAGGGACCTGAGATTGCTTTTATGTCCAGTTACAGTACCAAAAGAGACACCCTGGTCAAGAGACAGGAGGGGAATTCAGTTGTGGGAAATGAAAAGACAAGGTGACTGGAAAATAAGTTGGGGTACCAGAACCACAACCAGCCTGCTTGGAGCCTGCTCTCTGCCAATGCCTGAGGGGCCTCTCCAAAAATGTATCCCAGTGAGCTGGATCCAATCTGCAAGTCAGGAGAGCAGAGCCTCTTGCTGATTTTGCAGTTAGGCTGCCACAGGACTCCAGGCATTAATATTCCCCTACACTTTGTCTGCTGGGTTTTGCTGGGATTTTTTGTGCATTTTTTTCCTTTTTGATTCTGATTCTAGAGATACAATTCTGGGCTACAATTTTCTCCCCTTTGGATTATACTGTATCTGGCATGAGGGCATCTGATCAGCTGGAGCTTCATGTGTCACTGTAATACCAAATAACCAGAAAAGTAGAAGGTGAAGAACAATACAGAAAAACTCAAAAGGCTTTTAGCAAAACCCTTATATGATGCCTTTGAATCCTAAAGCAGGGACTAGAAATATTCATTATAGAAATGAGGCAAAAACTTGAGGGCAGCTCATTAAACACAGCATGTTAATTAGAATTCACAGAGAAACGTGGCTGAAACCTGTGATATCTGACAAACATTTCTAATTTCAAAGGAATGGGATGATATTCTGCCAGTAATGACAATGTATGTGGCTGAATACAAGAACATTTCTGATAGTTCTTTTATTTAAACCATATCCCTATAAAAATAAGTGTGGAAACAGCTTGGATGTTCTTCAAAGAACTCAATGGGCTGCATAATAATATAAATTAAGGCCATTTCAACCAAATTGAAGTAGAGTATTTTCATTTTATTCCATTTCTGTAATTTTTGAAGTAATTTGAGCACTGCTGCAGACATAGAGTAAATCTCATTAAGCCTAATCAAAACCTAATGTAATGCATCATTAATATGAAGTATATATAAGATATTTATCTATTTAGTATAATCAGCAAAAAGTTTGTTACAGACTCATATCAGATTCCTACATCTTGTTACATAAATTCCATTAATTAGAGGTTTCTAGTTCTTTATAACCCAGTCACATATCAATTATACCAACATGAGTAATTAAGTAAAATACAATAGCATTCATATAAGTGAGGTCAAGAATTAATTGTAAAATAATTTCCTTATGGAGAGTCCATCTGGTTTATATCTAAGAGCAATAGAAAGTATATCTGGAGGAATATATCTTATTTCTGAGCCATCTACCCTCTGATTCTTCCCAAAATGGAGTGGAATCATTGAAACTCTCAGAGCTACAGAATCATAGAATCCTAGGTAGGAAGGGACCTCAAGGATCATCTGGTCCAACCTTTCTAGGTAAGAGCACAGTCTAGACAAGATGGCCCCGCACCCTGTCCAGCTGAGTCTGTTAAAGCAGTATCTTGTAAAGCAGTATCTTTTCCATAGATTTTACAACCATTTAAAGAAGAATTATTATTTTGTTAATCCCACCATTGGTAATCCCAGCACAAAAATCATGCAAGTTTCTCACCATGTTTCTCAGTTAACCATTTCTCAGCACAAGACTTGTACACAGAGGTCATATAACAAAGACTTCATCCTACCTGATTATAAGGTTGGTCACTACCATGATTTGAAATCCTCACATAAATAAACAACTTATCACACTTTTCAAACAACAACTTAACCCATAACTTGGGCGTGCAGTCTGTTGTGGAATTGCCAAGACTCAGCAATGCAACAGGCATACACCGTGTGCCTTATCTGTCTCTGAATTTATTGCCTAAGGGAAGACTGATACCTTTTTTTTTTTTAACATATTGCCTTGCTTTTGCAAGCGCTAAATTATTCAGTGTTTGAGACTTAATCTGGTCATAATAACGTGGGTCACTTTAAAATTACTTTTATAAGCTTCAATATTTTGATGTGACCATGTAAACTGGGACTAAAACCTTCTCTTCCTTTTGCAATTATATAAATACTAATATAACCATTGTTTATAGTACAGAGAATTATACTTTAGTTCCTGGCAGACATCTTTTTCTTTCTAAATGGTTTGGCTTAGTTTTCTAAGCAGTGGCTTTCAACTGCAAGTCCATGACACTCAAGGGAACTCTGCATTACTTCTAAAGGGCCTTGAAGGGGCAACAAAGAAATATATATATATATTATGCTGAGTCTTGTACCACCACTGAAAAGTGTCAAGTGTTTCAAAATGTAAAGAGTTTTAAACCAGCATTCTAAACCTGTACCATAAAGCACTATAAATACTTGTTGCACTTATGTCTTGTAAATACACATTAACATTATTCTCCCTTCCTAAACTTTGCACTATTTTCTTACTGATAATCTGCTTTATAGGGGTTGATATAGGCCCTGTAAAACAAAAGTTGTTTGGCATAATTGTACATTGTCAGGATGTAAACAAGCTGAAGCTGCCAGGAACAACGATTGAACTTTATCATAATTCACTTCTTCATTCTCAGCAGAATTGGCACATGGCTGTTAACAAAAATACTTGAAATGAATATAACCATGTCAGCAAATATGGGATATTCAGACCATATGTTCTGAGCTTAGTTAATGATATACCCTGAGGTATATTAACAAAAGCTAATGGAAAAATGAATGTCATCTCAAAGCTCATCAATAATTTTTACATTTAAAAAAAAAAAACTTTTCCTGGCAATAGCGAGTTTTATTTCACTTATTAAAATATTCCTATTTTTGCTGCACTGTGATAATCCTATTCCTTCTTCTTTTATTAAGGAAAAAACTCATGGCTCATTATACTCAGTTATTCAGTTCTTGATCAAGGGTTGTGATGCTTCCATGACAACAGGCCACATTCGTTAATGTGCTCATGAGTTTTAACTAAGCTAAACAGAGAAGCAGGGTTTTTTTCAAGACCTGTAATGTGCTGATACATTCATACACACCTTGGCATAAGATGTGTTGGGTGGGGTGGGGTTGGGTGGTTTGGTTTGTTTTGGGTTTTTTTAGATTATGCCATTTTCCTTCATGCTTGCTCTTGTGACATGCTAATTTTAACGTAAATCTTTGCCATGTTTTGGGTTTTTTTAATTCATTATGCCATATGTGATTATTTACATCAAGGGAAATACTACAGAATGGCTGCACCTCTGCTTTATATCGTTTTGCTCTTTTTCTGCCTCACTGTACAAGACCATGGTAAAAATGAATTAAAGCTGCTAATTATTCTTTTGTGATGCCTAATTGCTTCTATTGCCTTTGATTACTACTAAAATGACAGTTGCTGTCTTGAATTTACACACTCTCTTACTAACACTCATACACAGTAAAAATGGAGAGTTGCAAGCAGGTGACAAACCATGAGACACGCAGCCATTCTGTATCTGCCCCAGGACAGCGACAAAAGCATCAGTCAACAGGTTACAGGAAAATCACACGAGCTCTGTCCTAGAAGCGGAGAGTACATCTGATTCCATGCCGTATTTCCAGCCAAAAGATTATGTTCTCTGACACATCTAAACTAACACCACACTTGGTGAAGCTTTCAGGGCATATTTCCTTTTCTGCCAGACTTTTTTTGCTGTTCCCACAGAGAAACATAAACAACATGAAGGAGAAAAGTATCTGATGAAAACAGATGTCAATGAACTCACAACTACCTGCAGCACTGGGCATTAAGAAGAACTATGTTTTTTATGAAACCAGCATTTTTTAAAAACCAGCACAGAGGTAAAATGCAAACATAGAAAATAATTGTATCATAATTGTCACAGTCTAATTTTTATTGTTATCCTCCACTGGCACTAATCCCGTAGTGCTCTTAAAGAAAGTCATATGATACTGTAAAATGGCTGTGTGTATTAAAATACGGCATTTTTAAGGCAAAATGGCTTTCTTAAAGTTATACAAAATAGTATAATAATAGCTATTCATAGGGTTTCTTTTTTTTTAAATAAGTGCAATTTCATTTTGTGTCAAATCCAGATACCTTTAGGAATATAGACCTCAGTTTGCTAGATTTTGGCCAGCCTGTATGCATTCTGAGCAGTATTTACTTAATGTTAAAGATAATAATAGTTTCTCCATCTTCAAAGTGTGCATATGCTAAGGCATAAAATGCTGTGTTACATTAGTTAATAAATTGTGGACAAGGAGAGGAAAGTATTTACATATGCAACTTTTAAATTTCAATTAAACTACAAGGCAGTCTCTGACTTTTGTCAGTGTAAAAATGGTCAAAGTGAATTTAGTGGCAGGACATCTCTGCTTACTAACCATGAGAGTGCAGGGCAACATTATTTCCTAATTTTGCGGGGGGCGTGGGGGGGAGCGGAATCAGAACAACAGCTTAGGCCAGTTGTAGGCACGAGAAGTAGAATCGAAGGCCTACCTCATGGTTTAAGGACCTAAAAGCTACCTAGTCCTACAGCAACCTCCAGTTTCCAGGGTCTGCTTACTGGAGTGGAAACTCTCCATCCTGTAACCATACTTCCCTGTGTATGCCTGCTCCTTCTCCGGAGTGCCTGCCCTGAGGGGACAAGTGCCCCCCTCCAGCCTTTGCTTCTTTCCTGTCAAGGTTCACCCAGACAAGCACATGAGTTGTACTCCAGTCGCTCAGAAAGGTCCCTCCAAAACAGGTACGGTCAAGACTGTGGCTAAAGAACTCATCCCTGAAGTAGGAAGGTCTAGGCTTTAGAGGTACTCAGTTTGCATAGCAATAAAATTAGATCTCCCATAACTCAGAGGACTATCCTAAACTACTAGGCCACTAGCAGATGTACCAGCTGACAGCACTCTGTTCTTCCAGCCCACCTGTGCTTCTGTGCAGACAAAAACTGTGTGATCAGCTGAAGAGCAGATCAAATAAAACCTGACCCCATGATTAGGACACTCAACTGCGAGAAGACAGACCTATCTCCCTGGAAACTGCATGTATTTTACATGAGACTTCCATCAGACGATAACACCAAAAAAGCCCGGAGAGCAAAGGCCAGCTCTCTGAGTACCTCCTGCACCTCTCCTCCAAGTGCCCTGTCTGCATGGCTTCATTCAGGCTCTTCCTTGTCTACTCTACAGTTTCTTCTGCTGGGATTTGGATGAGTGTTAAGATGGAACCGAACTGCTAGTGCTGGCTGTCCTCAGCTTGGTGCTTAAATTGTTAAGCAGTAATACTCAGCTATTAATAACATACTTAGGTGGGAAGAACACTGGCTACTTCTAGGATCCTCAGAAACAGTCTCACTGGGAACACCAGTGAAATCTGGATACCAGAGCTTATGCTCCAAACCAGAATAACTCCAGGAAGCTGAGGTTGCTGCCATGCAAGTTTCTTTTTGGTAGCCAATGCTTAGTTAAAAATGTCCAGCATTCCAATAATTTTACTTTGCTTTATAATAATTATAGAGAAAAACCAATTACTCCCAAAACAAAGGAGTCTCCAGAACTGGTAATTATGCTCATTCTAAATTTCATTGTGCAGTTCAAAGTATTTCAGCATTATAAGAGTACTTTACTTCTGTTACTTCATAAGCCATTTGATTTGGAAATCAGCTAACCAGTATAATAGTATAATATTCATGCCAAGACAGAAAATCCAAATAAAAATGAAGCCAAGATATTTCAAATAAGATGGAAATAGCTGCCAGAAGAATCCACATCAATACAAAACAAAAATCCACTAAGCTTAGGTTCATCCATTCATTCTGAATTAGGCCAGGAATGGAAAAAAAGCAGAGGGACAGTGTATAGAGAGGAACAAAGTACAGTGGCATACAGTAGTACAGGAATGCAGTAGTAATGAATGGCTCAGGAAAATCAAGTAATGAAAGTTTAGGGGCAAAATAACCAACCAATGACTTTTTACTGGACCCATTTACTCTAAGATTTTAAGGGAAAATACCTGCTTCATTTATAGCTTGGCCTAATGCCTCAAATATGTTTCAGCAACAACAGGGTGGTCGAAACAGTAAGCCTGCTCGTAGCTTAACTGATGACCTTACATTGTGATTCCTCCCTTCCTGCCACATTTGTTATGAGTTGTTGTGTTTAGTCATCCTAGTGCTTACATTGTTATGAATACTCACCATGTGGAAATGTACACTGTAATACCATAACAATGCGTTGATAAGAGAAAGGAAGAGTATGGAAAAAAATCCAGATTAGACTGAAAAATCAGGTGGTGGTTTTTTTCACTTCTACGGAACTAAATCTTCTCTGCATTTTATGTTAAGGATTTTTCCAGTGGAGTTTAACATGGCTCTGTGAAGGGGATTTTTCAGTTTCTGGTATTCATTTCTCTCACTTTTCTTAGTTCTGTCCTATTATTACTAGTTTTCTCCTAGGGCAAAATGAAATAACTCCATTCTCTTCTTGGTGCTTACATCCTTCTTCAGTGTGAGAGTTTACAATAACCCAGTTCTTGAGTTATAACACCTGAAGTTATAAACAATCAAACAACAGAAATGGAACTTCCAGTAACAAACAGAATTATGGGCACATGTAGGATTACAGAAACAGAAAGCAACTTCGGAGTTCTTCGGAAAAGCTGACAACATTTTAATATTTCAAGCAGAAGCTTATTTACTGAAGCAGCAGCAAAAACAGACTGCATGTGTTGGTATAAATAGAATCCTACTGAAAGAAATGCAAATAAAAGGTTTTGGAAGTGTGTCTAACAATGATTTAAGAGAATCAACTTTTTATTTCCTTTTTTGTTAGGAGGGCAGTATATTGGACCTAGGTTATGATATTCAGTCTACTGCTATCACAGTAAATCACATCATCCCTTCCATAGATTTCTACCATAAAATAAGTTATTTTTTTCCCCAAGCATTTGAATTTGATAGATGTTCCATAACTTCACTTCTCTGATGGTTCTAATTTCCATCCTTGATGTTCTTCAGGATTATTTTATGTGGATTTTTTTTCTTGTGACTGTCATTCAGCTTTTCTTCTTTCCTAACACTCATTCCTCTCTGCCATACACAATGCATTCATAAAGAGAAATTATATCCCCTCTCAACTTCTGAGTCCCTTGGCTAGCCAAGCTCTCATGTAATACATAAGATAAATCAACCATTCTCCTGACCATCCTAGAGACCCTCTATTTGTATTCCAGTAGGTTAATATTCATCCTTCTGTACTATGAAGGCCAGAATTAAGAACAATATTCTGGATGACACCTTACCAACACCACAGATAGGGAAGTTTTCTTGCCACTATCTCCATTGAAAATACTTTGTCCAACAACTCTAGGATCATATTTGGATTTTCATCACACTTGGGGCTCATATTTACCTTACAATCAACAGGTATCATTTTCTCTTCTGTTATTTTCAGATGATACATTCCATATAAATATAGAGTTGTTAAGCAAGCTAACTTAAATCTTTTCCCCAATTTATGTTACTTCATGGACCTCAGGAGATACTCTTTCATGATGTTTTGATCCTCTGATGATGCATCTCAACTTTGTGATCTATAAATGCCACTGGCAAAAACCTTGTTGTGCCACAGTCATTAATGAGAGTGTTAAATAAGATCCACCCCCAAACCTATCCAAGAGCAAGTCTACAAGCAACTTGTTTCCAACCCTAGTTTGGGATTTCCTCATTCATGTTCCTTGCGCATCTTTCTAATCATGTACAAATTCCTACTTTCTCTGCCTTAATAAATACTTCCCCAGTTGAATATTATTGACTTTTAGTGATCTATTATATTTCCTTCAGCAAGAGGGACAACTGTCTGTCAAGACAAGAAGGTATAACCTACCTTTGGTAAATCCATGTCACTTTCTATCTCCTAATTCATTTACCTCCACATTCTTTCTTCTGAAGTATATCATAAAGCATTTTATAAATTTTTATAGCTCCTTGGATTAATTTTTTCTTTAAATATTTGTAAAACACTTCCTACTCTCCATTCATCCAGTACCATCCCTAGTTTGATAGTCAACAAAACTCCTGGCCTGAAGCTTCATATATGCCAGATTTTTTTCCCCATCCAGTACTTTATGACTAAAAAGTTCCAATCCATTTACTGAGAATACAGCCTTCCTTGTCTCTCGGATATGGTAATTTCCATTTTGTGCACTCATTCTAGTTATTTAGTCACCTACCCTTTGGCCCCATGTTCAACATCAATATCCTTACTGAAAACTGACTTCAAATGAATTAATTTAGTTGTGAGGTCACCCTGACTTTACCTTTAATCTTGATGTTACAGTCACAGTGTAATGATCTCCCTTCTTTCTCCTCTCTCTTTTCATGTGAGTAAAGAACCTACCGCAATTGATCATAAGTTCTTGAAAAATCCTTAAACCAGCTTCACTTTAGGACACTTGCTTTTTTCACAGTATTTTCTGACTTATAAAATGGAGTTTCATACTGCCTACTCTATTCTCAGTTCTCTGCATATCTAGATATCCCTTTTGAACTATCAAATTATCCACTTAAAACACAAAGCATTTTTCTTCTTTTTTTGGGGGGGTAAAAGTTCTAAATCCTTTTGCACTTTTGACTTAAAAAAACCCAAGTTCTCCAACTCTCAAGTCTAGCTGACCTTGCTAGGAAGCTTGTTTAATTCCTCAGAATTTGCTATTTTAAAAATGAAAGCTGCTATAAATCTACACTTCATTTAAATAGAATCAGTGTGTGACCACATTAGCCAAGGATCTTTTCTGCTAACACTTCTCCTATAATGTCTTCACAACTTACCAAAATCAAATTTAAAAAAACTTCTTCTTGCTGGTTCAGTGGCACTGTGGAGAAAAAAAGGCTGCTCTCATTTCTGAGAAAATTGGGCTCTACCTTCATTAGTAATGTTTGTTCTCAAATTTGTAACTAGGGACTGATCTTCCATAATGACCCACGCTTCAGAAGCATTTTTCTCTCTAACAACTTTAAAGATACCACTTTCTACATTAAAATCTGTATCTCTGCATTATCCCATTCGAAACTCTTTCATGTAAGTGATATAATAAAAGTGTTTATCTCTTTGCTGTATACAACATAATTCATATACGCTGACCCCTTCAGTAGCTCTGCCAATTGTTTTAGTTAATCATATTTCTGTTAAACCAACAATACCTGATCTCAAAGTGTAGAGGAATTCCCATTTTTTCACATTTAGGCACACACCTTTGAGCTGTGATTTGTGGAGCACAACCAGTTCCAGGCCACATTAATATGGTCCTTTCATTATCTATATAATTTGCCTAGAAAGTCCCACATATGTTTGTTTTCTTTACCTTTGCTGCTGCTTGCTGTCAAACCTGTTGCTTTTTTGTCTGATTGTCACCTTTCTATTTATGAAAAACAGGTAAGGAGACTACATGAGTTCTTTACCTCACTTTGTTTTAAAGCTCTTATTATTATTCATGCCAAAGCCAGCATTCCAGTCAATCCACAGTGAAGGGACCTATTTCTGTGAATTCAATCTAAGCTCATATAACTGGTAATTATGCACGTAGCATGCTCATTACATAAACAAATTTCAGTTGACATTACCTTGGCATTTTCATGTGAGCTACACCAGATACAATCTATTCCTCTGATGCTGCATCTGATTCAGATGAAGCAAAACAAAATAGCACGTTTTAGCAACTAATGCTTGCACTCCAACAGCAGTACAGTTCTGTGCCTTATCATTAATTTCTATCCCAGTGCCCATTTCCACAGATAAAATCACAAGAGTCCCTTCCATCAGGCCATTAAATAAAAACAACTTACAGTGTAGCAAATCTTTACAAAAACGTTAATTGTAAATGCTTTATTCTATGATATTGGGGTGTGAGTCAAACCTCTCTTAGTCACTGTATTTGTTGTTTGCAACATGGAGAAAGAGTTAAAGTGGAGACAAGTACAGACTACTTTAACTTTGACAGGGTAAGAAGGAAAACATTCTCATTAAAGCAAATTCCAGTTAAATATAACATGAAAGCAAACCTAATTCCATATGCTTGCTTTAATGTGGTACATCAAAAGTGTTAATGGCAAGTGAGTTGACTGTATATAAAAATATATTCACTGGCTACTCCTCTGAGAACAGGTTTTGGGGTGTGTTTTTGTTTTTTCTGAAGTTGCTTTTTTATTCCAGAGGATTTTAAAATACAACTCAGTGATTGTTTCACCCCCCTGAGATGGGAAGACTCTTTATGTGGTTTGGGAATCGACATGTTGCTGGTTTCTCCCCCTAACTTCTGTGTTTTGAACTGTTTACATTTCATGGTTGTGCATCCTTTGGCCAACAATGTTTTGAGATGAATTCTGTTTTGCATTTGAGTGAAGAATGCAACCGAACCTCCTGGAAAATGCACACTCAAACCAACTCTCACATTTTAGAAGCTGCCACATAAATGAATCGCATGTTAGAAAGTAGGGATGTGCTGCAGACTTTTCTACTAAGTTGAGTAAGGATCTTTACCTTCTATTTAGCTTAAAGTCTAACAGCTCTACCCAAAGACCGAGCTCTTCCCTAGGGAGCACATGCTTGAAGTTGTACTGCGGAAACTTACAGGAATACTTGGTCTAGGATGTGCTGTGTAACCTGACCTGAATACTGTTTTGCCTTACGGTATTTATTTCAATTCCGTGTTCACGGAACAGTGCTTAGTTTTCTTGTAGACTCAGGTTAGAATGTCTCTAAGTGCAGTACCTCTAGCCGCATGGCCTGAAATGAACTGCTGAGTATTGACTGCAGCTTTTTTCATAGAGTTTACTTGTTCTGCTCCAATTACACACTGATCATTTTAAAACCACTATTCTTTGTAATACATTTTTTCATCTTTCTCCTTCCATCTCATGCTTCATTCAGAATGTACATCTAAGAACTTTAAAAGGTTAAACTAAGAGACACACATAGCTTGGCTTTAAGGCACTTGCTCTTTCATTAGCTCCCTACTTTGCATTTAAAAAAAAATTTAAACTGAGTTCACTTAGGCAAATCTCAAGGGCAGAGGTTTTTTTTTCCCCTTCTTTTGCAGTTAATAGGGCATAAAAAACCTTCAGCACATCAGCGAGCATACTGCCACTAGGGACCTGAGAAAAAAGTCCCAACATTTTGCCTTTCTGAACTGGAAGCTGAAATTCCCCAGGGAAGGCATATTTTGGAAAAGGTTTAAAAGTAGTAATTGCTGGCTGCCATGAGGACTTTGACAGCCTGCACAGAGCATCTCCTGAAGAGGAACAGCAGTTGGAGAAAGGATATCTGAAGGGACAGCTTTGAGATTTGACATCATTTTCACACATTTCTGCTGTGTCATGTCATCAGACCTGCAGAAGCTCATCTTCCAATTATCTTTGAGCTTGTATATAATTCATGTATAAAATCTAAAATCCTATTTAGAGCTCAAATCTTATTAAGGAGAAGAGCTTATAATGGAAAACAGACAAAAGACAAAATTAAGCCTGTTAATAACAACAAATGAAAATAAGTGAAAAACTGAAGTAACAAGAGATCTCATTTACATCAAGTGAAATATTGACGGAGTCCAGTAGACTAGGAAAGCTGGAATTTTAATTTTCTAAACTGCAAGCCATAATTAGGTAGCAGCTTAATTTCAAAACCAGGTCCAAGTATTCTTGCACCTAAGAAATCATTCCTGGTTGTAATTTTAAGCCAACAAGGCAGCTTGTGGTCATTTTGTAGGCATGAGACTGAGGGGTAGAACAAGAGTAGCAAGACTCTTCCAATGCCAACAGAGGACTGTGAAGTGAAGGGCAGTGTACAAACCCTAGGCATATTTCTATTTGGGAAAAGGTTATTACAAATTAATACATGTAGAAGAGAGACTGAAATGTGACAGGGACTGAAGGGCAGTGAAATTATAGGGCCTTGACAAGGTACTCTAACTCATTTTCACATTCAATAAATCAAACCCCACTTCCCTTTTTACCACCAGCTACATATAAAATATTAGAACTCTTTCCAGAATATTTAACTGCTTGCAATTACCTAATTGCAAAACGACTTCACCCCACATCTTTGATTCTTCCGTAATACGGGCATTTTCTCCCACACGAACAACCTGAACAGCTCTATGTATGTATGTTTCCCAACCTCTTTTTTTTTTTTTTTTTGGCTAGCTTACTGCTTTTATTTCCAATGTTGCTTTTCACTGTCTGGCCGAAATGCATAACTATTTTAGAGCAATAATCAATTTGTTAGAATGATGCAGGACACAGAAACACTGCTTAAGACTTAATCAGACCTCAGGCAAAAACCATTGCACACCACTAAAGTGTCTGGCTGAGAGCTGTGGGCTACTTCCTCTGGTACGTTAACGTGTGCATGGATATCAGCTGTATTCATTTTGGTAACAGATACATGGAGGATGAAACGACTTTCCAATTATTTTAAAGATTTAAACAACCGGCAATTCTGACAACATCCAGAAGGTGGCATGTGTCACATGCAATACAGTGAAATTACACAAATATAGAAAGGCCCTCTGAAAAATACTGGTATTTAAGAAAAGTTAACATGTCCTCATATATAATTTTTAATTATGTAAAGTACTGAAGTAAGAATATCAAAGTGATTATCATGCAAAGCTGAAACACAAACCTAAACATTGTTTCAAACAATGGAAACCATTTTTCTTCTGTTTTCTTAAAATAGAATTGCTTTCAGTACAAGTCACAACTCATCATGTGCCTTCTTAGTATCAAAGAAATATTTGATTAAGTAAAAAAATATTTGACATTATAATGATTATATAAAACCTGATACTCATTTTCAGGAATTTGTAACATTTATAAAAGCATGATATGATGAAACACACATACTGTTCAGAAAAAAACCTGACATTTCATGCAAATTATAAATTCACTTACTTTCAAGGGTATATATGTATAAAGATTATCTTTAATATTTTATGCAGCTGGCTCTGTAAAAATAGGCACACAATCTTCCAGAATGTGCAAAAATAGGATGCCTGTCTATTTTTTTCCATTTAAAATGGAAACAACTATTCTTTAATAGAGATGTAGACTCTGCTAACATGGGCAGAAGTAACTACTGAAATTAAGAGGGGAAGGTCACAGACTGTAACTGAATCATCCAGCCATGACTCACGACGTTAATTGAGTTTTTAATGCCCTTGTGTGATCAGGCTTCATAATTCTCAAATCCCACTTGACTCTCCATACCACCTGTCCATATTCACAACTGGAAAGACAGGATGAAGCTGCTCTTTCTCTGTATTAGAACTTTCCAAAAGCACTTTTGAATCCTGAACTTCTGGCTGTGTATCTAAGTATCAGACTCTGTAATAAACAAACTGATTTGCCAATGATTCTTAGCCTGTATTAACTTAGGCAAAATTATTCTTGAGGAAAAAGTATCTAACTAGTCAGTACTAAGAAAACAGGTTTTTCTACCTTTTTCCAGCTAATGTAGTTTATGGCTTCTATTTACACTAATCCAATTATTCCAGCTTAAAACACCCTACTGAGCCTGTTGTCCTTCAGCAGAGCAAAACTGCTCTTTAATCTATGAATTTGCATAGATCAGATTATGAGTTAGGTTTCTATTACCGTCTTCATCAAGACTCTTCAAAGATCTACTTTTATGTATCAGAATACAAAATTAATAATCTTAACAGGGCTTGAAATCAGAAATTACGTGCTACTCTGTAAAAGCTCACCTCTGAATCTATTTATGAAATGGAAAAACTGTTGCGGGTACAGGTGATGAAAGAGTGAAATACATTAGCCTTACTTAAGCCTAAGGGTTTTTGAAGGGGAGGCCTAAAAATAATTGTCTGAATCTTTTTTTTTTTACTTCTTTCTGCTTCTAAATATTCTTTCAGACCTACATAAAACTATTTTTTAAAGAAACAACTTTACCAGTTTCAAGAACAGAGCTTTTGATGTTTCTTAGCTGCTACAGGCTAATAAAAGTCAAGTTGGAATAAAGCATGGTGAAAAATACAATGATACGATCTCTTTGCTCAGCAAACAGAAGTCAATGATAAATCTCATTTATTTTTAATAAGTAAGACTCCTTATTTTCAACATGACTGTAAATAATTAGCCCAGCAACAAAGTAGTGTATCATCTTCCGGGGAACCGACATTTCATAAACATCTAGTGTTACAAGCAAAAAAACCATTTTTTGAATAAATAGTAGTAGTCAAGGAATATAATCAAAATTGTTTAAGAAATTATGAAAACTAAGAAGCTCTTCGCTGATGAGTTCAAAGAGATCAAAAGAGAGCAATGGCTTAGTATTCCTCAACAGCATCTTGTAGCCTCTGTGCTGAATAGAGATGACAAACCCATAATTTTGTGCTTAGGTCAGTTCTTCCCCTATGTTTTCTGCACTCTGAAAGTCCAAACTATACTGACAATCTGTATCAACTGGCATCGTGATATGTGTCGTGGGGGTGCCTGGCCACTGAGATCTGAAGCACAATTGCCAACTTATTTCATAGACGATAAACAGCTGGCAGGATAATAATTAATTTTCAGTTGCTAAGAGCTTGGTGTCCCTCCCAACAAGAAGGTAAGAGGTAATGATCCCAATTAAATTACAGTTCTCCACTCCTTACACCTCCTTCTTATTTCTGAACTCTGGTGAGCTGGGAAAGGAATAACATGTAACACTTTTCAGGTAAACATCTACAATGAGAATTATTCCTTTGATGTTACTTAGAGGTAATGAGTTGCGTCCTGCATTTTCAATCTCAGATACGATATGTGAGAATATACTTTGTCAAGGTCAGAGTCTTTGTAACATTTTCCACCAAACTGCAGCTCAGGCTGATCACGGCATACGCTCCTCTCTAAAAGAAAGAAATTAACTGAAATACCACGTGGTGCTTCTCTTGCTACAGTAATCCTCAAACTATCTGACTGAAAAAGGGAAGCAGCACAGGCCAAGTCAAAACACAGGCTAGATGATAAAAATGCAAGATAAAAACGTTAAAGACACATTCTGGTTACCAGCATTATGTGACTCAAGCCCCCACCACCAAGGGGCTCGGCACCACAGACCCCACGAGGAGGATCTACTCCTGTATCACTGCTCGTCCGGGCAACGCAGGCTCTCCCCATGCCACCAGGAGCTCAAAGATGAAGAGATTATGACTGAAGGCATCAGTGGACAGAAAGACTCTCATTCTGCTCAATTAAAAAGCAAGCACACACAAAAATGCTCTGGTGGCATGTGGTCTGTGCAGTTAGACGTCCCTCCTGCTTCTCTGGCACCCTACCGTCTGACAAATACCCCAGGTGTGGGTGCTGTATTTGGCCCACACAGTGGGGCAGGACTTCAACTTGCCTCAGAGCAGTGCAGGAGCCACACTGGCTGCAATGGAGTATTTGGGTAACAGGCCGGGGTAATGAGAAACCAGCATTACATATCCTTTCTGCTCGATTCCTACTGCGGCGACATTGCAACCACCACAACATGAAGGCTGTAGCACTGTTATCCTCTTCTCGTAGCATACCACATGCTAGTCTGCACTGAAAATTTAGGAGCAGCTTAAGGTACTGGTTACTCCTGATATTATGAACTATGAGTCATAACAATGTGCAAATTATGACTGCACATGCAATGGAGTGTGAGAGAGAAAAATTAGCAGGTGCATTCATTTCTACATTGATTGTAATCATCCCAATTAAATGAATCGGAATTTATATACTTATAATATAACACATGTAAATTATTACTGTCAAATAGACGTAGGAAAAAACACTTACACTTAGCACTTTGAAAACAAGAAATGCTGATTTTTAAAATTTTCCAAAATACCAACAAGAACTATAGAAATATCACAGACTAATTACCTGCAAAAATGTCATTTGCAAAATCAGCTCTTTTATTGTAGATGAAACATCTTCAACAAAAACAAACAGAAAGCCCCTGCATCTGTTCTGAAAATTAATGTGGTTTTAAAATGCCCCAAATTCTCCTTTATCTTTCATGCTTTTCATGCCTACTTCAGCATATTTGAAACACTGAAAAGGTTTGTGTATGTATTAGCTCTCACTTGGCACTACTTCTGATTAGTTTTATATACAGTAATCAAAACTAATTGTAACTGTTCCTTAAACAACATTATTAAGTTATTTTTGCAGGCTGTGGTGCCCCACATGTTTTAAGTGGCCTAGAATACAGAAAGACACATTTTTCTTGGCCCTAAAGGTCTCCATTCTGCTAACAGTCAGGACACAATGACAGAGCTGGAAACAGTTTGTTGGCAGAGATTAAGTCTGACTAAAAATGCCCTTTTTGGACATGGCCAAATTACCCACAGTTTCAAGCCAGATTTGGCAAAGAATTCTGGATAGATGAAATTCCTGAGATAGATTTTTTGACTTTTTAGAAACAATTTTCTAAACAAATTTTTATTTTGAAACGGGATTTTCATTTCAGGATTGACCTATTTTTTAAAAAAAGCTGTAGGAAATATCATTGAACTGAGATCAGTTTTATTCAACTAAAACAAATTAT
This sequence comes from Gorsachius magnificus, assembly GCA_034008185.1. Lineage (NCBI taxonomy): Eukaryota > Metazoa > Chordata > Aves > Pelecaniformes > Ardeidae > Gorsachius > Gorsachius magnificus. The sequence continues at coordinate 175,063,335 of CM067081.1, forward strand.
ACTCTCTTTTTCATCATTACAGCCTCCATACCAAAACATTCATAATTTGTACTCTTCTATACAGAAACACTCTTGCAATGGCTAACAAAATAGTAACAGAAGACAAAAGATCTGGTCACACATTATTTTGTACCTATATAATTTCATGTACCTTCCTCCAAAAGTACCAAATTTTGCACTCCAGTGCAGTTCTCCCTTCCAATCCAATCTTTGCTGAAGTCTTTGATTTATTACTGTGTCAAAAATAGGGGTGTATATTGTGTTATTTAAAAAATGATGACTCCTTATGGTTAGAGATAAATCTTGTTGCTGCTTACATTAACCTTTATTATGCTTATATAAATCAACAGTCTCCAACATAAGCCTTCCAAAGAGAAAGTTAAATATAATCCTGTTTATATAGCCACATGATAAATTTTACTTGAAAAGCATGCTATTTTATTAATACTGGAATTATGATAGAAACTGAAAAATTAGGAAATTCCTAAATAAAGATGAAATATAGCACCTGTTCTCAAGCTAAGCACAATGGATCTGTTACAGAAAAGGACAGACATGCTTGAATGTCAACTGGTACATGGTTCATTTTACTCAAATTGCTATTTACATCTCAAAATTAAGGCCAAGTTTGATTCTTGGAATTTACTTTGAGCTCCCATTCATGAGGAAAGTCCACACCTGCCATGCAGAAGTGTCTTCTAACAGCTTCCAAACATTGTCAAAGACTTTTTTTTGTTTAGGTTATTCATAATACAACATGCCAAAGGCTAAACTAATAAAAAGTATTGTAGTTGCACAGCCAAACACAACAAATTTTAGGAAATGTCAAAATTATGCCTTTTTGTCCCACCTTTATTTGCCTTGCTTCTGTGTACTTTTAGGAGTTAATGCATCATCATGCATTAGAGCAAGATCTTCCAAACCATAAGCCATAGGCACAGTACTTATTACCAGGATGTAATCCTGCTAACAAACCCAAAACCACAGGCATTATCACAAGGACAAAACCAGCACTTTTATACAAGCAGAACTTCAGTGAGAGTCATGTGGAACAGGACAACTGCAAAACCGTGCAGTCTCCACCCACAGAACAACTTTCCACAGAGAGAAGAAGGGAATCACACTTCACAACGTATGTGCATGTTCTCTCTGCTGTTCTTTGGAAGTTTAGAAAAACTGCTTGCCAGATTTTCTTTCCTCTTCATATTTGTGCAGGTTGTTGCATACCAGAGGTGTGCACGGGCTGGAATCATTTATTCAGCTGTTTCTGCACACCTTGTTCACATTGCATTCTGGGATGCTATGAAATTAAAAGAACTACAAAAATGCAAACCAGGATTGTTCTGAATGATGGATATTTATGTAACTGCAAAACTAGTGATATATATTCATAAATGTTGTTGCTGTGTAGTACTGTCAAGAGAGGTTCAATGTGCTCTGTAGCAATCTTCCGATCCTGCTCACTGCTGACCTCACGTAATGCTGAGTGCCCAGCAGCTCCCTACCAAGGTTTGCACATGCCTCCTTCCTCAGCTGAGGGGTTAGGGATTACTGGCCCTCCATCTCACACTTCAGAGAGAAATGTGCCTGGTTTATTTACTTAATTTATATTACAATTATTCTGAGTAAAAAATGTGCAAAAGGTAAGTAAGTAGTTACACTGACACTCCTAAGTTTGAATTTCTAATTATCCACCCTTTGTTCTTGTAGCTTTATGCCTATGTATTCAGTTACAGTAACAATAATGTTAAAATAACAATCACACTTGAAACAGCTCACTGAAAACATAAAAATACTAGATGATATTAAAGCCTACAGATTCTTTCTTAGTGGCATATACCTTTCTTAAATAAACACAAGAAGGCTGAGGTACTCAGCAACTTCTTTGCATCAGTCTTCACTGGCAACCTCTCTTCCCACACCTCTCAAGTGGATGGACCACAAGATGGGACTGGGGGAGCAAAGTCCCTCCCACTGTAAAAGAAGATCAGGTTTGTGACCACCTCCAACTCTGGAGCCCTCAGTACAGGAAAGACATGGACCTGTTGGAGCAGGTCCAGAGGAGGGTCACAGAAATGAACAGAGAGATGAAACACTTCCCCTACGAAGAAAGGCTGAGAGAGTTGGGGTTGTTCAGCCTGGAGAAGAAAGGGCTCCGGGGACACCTTAATGCAGCCTTTCAGTACCTGAAGGGGGCTTATAAAAAAGATGGGGACAAACTTTTTAACAGGGCCTGTTGTGATAGGACAAAGAGTAATGGTTTTAAACTAAAAGAGGGTAGATTTAGACCAGATACGAGGAACATATTTTTCACAGTGAGGGTGGTGAGACAATGGAGCAGGTTGCCCAGAGGTGGTAGATGCTCCATCCCCAGAAACATTCAAAGCCAGGTTGGACCTGATCTAGCTGAAAATGTCCCTGCTTAAAGGTCCTTTCCAACCCAAACTATTCTACAATTCTGTGATTTTAAGTTTCCTGTATTAGGATTTTTTTGCATTCAAGATAAAAGGGACGATGGTAAGTACAAGTAATAGGTGATAACTGGATCTATAGTTTAATGAAGCTTTGAATGTGAAGATATTTATCCTTTTTTTTAATGGAACTGAATTCAAATACGTATTACCATCTTTCAAGGAACAATGGCAGTCTTCATTCATAATTCAAACATTCAAGGGAACCATAATTAAGAAAAAGCACTCCACTTTCTTACTGCTGAATTAAGAGCTACTTCAAAGTCCTTGGGACAAAGTTTACAAAACATCAACCTCCCTTAATAATTATTAATTCCACGAGCTATTTTGATTCCTTCAATTGCAATTGACACTATTTGTCTTCCTAGGAATTCAGAAGTAGTGTACGGGATAAGTGAGTACAATATAAGAAGAGCTTTATGTGGAAGCCAGAGGCACATTTATATCACATTTATGGTTGGTCCACAGAGTATAGAACTCTGCGTGAGCTGGCAACCACACTGGATTGTGCCATGGTGGTTGGGCTGGTGCACTGTTCACATCAGTTGCAGACAGTTTAAAAAAAAAAAAAATAAAAATCAAGTACCTTTTTCTTCAAAGACAATAAATCTAAGATGCAACATACATTTCTTCATATGACACCTACAGAACGGACTTTGGAATCAACAATACTTGAGAAATACAATTTAATGAAAAATGTGTTTAGTACTTACCACTAGTGTTTACTAATGTGATCTCTTTCAATGATTCATAAGAAATTACTAAGGTAGCTATTAAGATCTACTGAATCATTCATGGAACATGAAAAGCACAATTCCCTGGTAATGCAAGCTGATTTGAACAGATTAAATTTTAAATTCAAAGTGCATGTGAGCTGTAAAAGAAATTACTCAATGTCAGCGAAGCTTAACTTTCTATAGAAAACACCAGAAAACACCAGAAGCTCATCCTTTATTTATTTTTACAATTTGGGGGTGGAAGGGTGGGAGGGAGGAAAACAAACCAAGAGGGCGATAGAAAATTGAGACACTAGTAAGCTGGCAAACATGTTTTCATAATTAAGTGTAGCTTACAGAATGAAATCCAGAAAGAAAACTAGCTGTGTATGGAAAAATATATTGCGTTTCACAGAATCACAGAAACACAGAATGGCAAGGGTTGGAAGGGACCTTGGGAGATCATCTAGTCCAACCCTCCTGCCAAAGCAGGCTCATTTCATTTAAATATAAAGACATCTTCAGGTAGAAACTGAGTTTCTCAAACTTCTGTAAGGGGAAACATACATGTTACATTACTGAGACCATTATACAGTACATGTGTATTTAAATTAATACCAGCTGGTTAGATTTTTTTTTTTAATCTTAGTATATAACTAAGTATTGCATAATATAGGCATATGTAATAAACAGGGAAATTATCATTATTTAATGCAGAAGTCCTTGAAAGACAGAAAAAGAGTTCAGCATAGTTTCTGAGTTGTTCATATCTGACTAGGACATCTTAAATGAGAATAAGAACAGAAGTTGTATGCTACTAAATTTCTTAGACTTAGCAGTCCACTCTTTTTTTAAAAAATGTAAGCGTACTTTTGAGGTGTTGAATTCGATTGTGACCGTACAATATTGTACTTCAAAGACATAAAATGTTGAAACCATCTGGGCAATACCTCCAATAGACAGAATTCCTGCCCTACAATAACAGGATTTTATTCCATAATTCCAGATAATACTTTAAGCAGTAAACGTAAAGGCTTATACATTGACAAGTTAATTACTCCACAGTTTAAGAATTCATTTGCAAGAGCATATTAAATTGTGACTGTCATCAAAGTCTTCCTGTGGGGCATTTTATCTCATTAGTAATATCTCTGACACTTGACTCAGAATTTTATAGTCATCAGGTCAAACTATAGCATTCACATCTATAAATTAAGCAATAATTCCTCCCAGTTCAATCAATACTACTGGTTAGTAACTGCTACACAGTAAATGACGCATTTCTAGCACTGCCACATATTTTAGAGTGGAAGTGTGTATCACTTTATATTTCACCGTACAAGGAAAAAAAAAAATCACATTTCTCAAAAAAACAAGAATGAAACATGAAGAACAATAATAGGCCAGAGAAGAGGAGCATTAGCCAAGAATAACTTAAATAAGAAAAAAGGCAAAAGCCATTTTTGTTTGCTTGTAACCTGTTCTTAACCTTTAACATAATAGGTTGCTGCAGGTTGCAGCAAACAGGTCTATATCTTGAAGATACAGCCTCACACATTCCATTAAAACAAAATATATCCACAAAGGGTTAAACCCCATATTTAGCCTTGAAATTTTCAACCTGTATTTTCATTTCTGATACCTTGCAGAAGGGGCAGATAGTTATTCAATAAGATCGTGCAGTGAGAGTCTAGGCACACAAGATGAGAATTGCAAAAGCTATGACAAGTGTGGGACAGTGATTTGCTAGCTAAATTAGAGGCTGGAAGAAAAGCCTGTTGATCTATATTCTGTCTTGATCAGACTCAGACTATATTGATTGTACGAAGGAACCAGCTTGGGAGATTACATTAGTTTTATCTACTTTTTGGTGCCTTGGTTCCCTCTAAGTCCTTCTTTCCTTTAGAAGCCCTATACAGTATCTGTAGTGTGGGATGCCGTTCCTGCTCTTAGCTCTGCTTTTCTTGAGCCTTGCCACCTATTTTGATTATGGGTCTTTCAAAGTAACCCACAACACTGTTTTTCAGATGGGATTCCTGTCTTCTGACTGGACTCTCCTGCAATGCCAATTTGACTCTAATTTGGAATGTGAATTTGTGGATATGACTATATATGACTATATATTTTCAAGAGAAATAATTTAAAAACCCACAGAACTTAGGCATGTATTTGGTATTAGACAAGAAAATCAACAAGTGTTCTAAAGTGATATTTATTTGGCCAATGTTTGTTCATTAAAACTGTATCAGCTAACTTTCCTCTTCTGTTATTTATTTACAGTTTTCAAGACATTGTGTGTTTCTGCACTTATCCAAATACTGTTCTGCAGATTAGGCTGTAAATTGCAGATAATAAAACCTCACTTCACCTGACTTTATGGCAAAAATTCTTGCTGCCATAGCCCCCAGGCAATCTCCTTCAGCCCCCACTAAACTGTTAGGACAATGAGATACATCATGTTTAATAAGCAACAATTATTGCCAGAGAAAAATAAATATTTTTGGCCTATAAAAGTCTTCCTCACCTGTTTTTTCATTGCTGGAGTAGATGGCCACCTACTTGTGTTCTTAAGTGTATACCTGCACAGGACCTTTGGAGTACGTGGAAAGGCCATACAAGCAACTACACTTCTCGCACCTGCAAGGTCTGAAGTCACCCATTAATTTTTTTTTCCTCCATTCTTTCATTCATATTGGTTGACACTGACTGTATAAGGTATCAAAAATATTTTGTGCAATACAAACACTAAATTATTTGTCAGGAAACAGAAAGTAGGCAGCCTGGCTGAGCACTCACTGTAGAACACAAAAATGCAGATGCTGGCAAAGCAAAGCAGAGCACCTCTCTGCCCAGAGGTTTGTATTTGAATGTTACATCACCGTAAAGTGGTAAATGAGTTTAATTCAATAAAAATGTGTCAGCCTCTTAAAGTGTAAAGTGCCACTCAAAGAAAAAGGAAGACCTATAAGCTGACACCCTGAAAATTAACTTATGCATTTATGGATTAATCAATGCACTCTTCATAAAAGGCAAGACATTACAGCAACGCTGCCTCAATGGGATCTTTTATGTTAGAATAATGGGCTTTAAGGGGGAGACCATTTTATCCCAATTAGCCATGTTTTGGAGGGACAGTTTCTCCACAGCTTCATCTATAATCTAAAGCCACAGTTAAAGAAAGCTATCCACTATTTAATTTCTACATTACCACTGAAGATATATAACCCAAAGAAATGGCATAGTAACCTGATTTTTCAAGTATCCCATATTGTTTGCTGCTGCTACAACATTCAGCACTGTTGGCTTGTAGTCTGAAACCAGGCCTAATCAATAGTAATAATAAAAATATCACATAGATTGTCTCCTATCTTTCACGTTACGGCACTAGGCAATAGTGAGAGACTGCTCAAACTTTTGCAGTGGAAGATGATGTGTTAAGCTCTAAGTGCTAAAAAAGAAGTTAACAGGACAGTTGAAATTCTTAGCACAAGCTACCCACTGGCCAGCTAAAATTCACTTTTCCAGTCTTAAAGTTCAAAGTGAACGTGGCGACCACTTACCATCAGTTCATGCTTGAGGAGGAGAAAGACCCATCATGATCATGGCAGACATTGGGACGGGATATAAGAAGAAGAAAGGGAAAAGGAAAGACTACCAAATTAATTTTTCTAATATTAATTAATGAATGGAGGTGGGAGCTAAAAATAAGCCAGTTCCCAGAAGTTCTGTCACATTTTAAACATTCAAATATGGTGCCTCCAGTTACATTCTGAGTTGCTGGAATTGTTTTCTTCTTTAAATATAAGGGGACAGAATGAGCGAACAGGGAAAATAAAGGACAGGAAAATATAAATACGGAGTTACCAATATACAGCAGAGGCAGAAGAAGGGAGCAACTGTGAAAGTAAAATACAGTGGGTACATGATAAAAAAACAAATTCTTCAGAGAGAGCAAACATTTAAAATTAGCCATAAGTTGAACAGATCTAACACATGTAAGTATTATTTCCATGTCTGTCAAGCACATCGTATCACTGAAGTCCTTTAATGACTAAGGTATATGAGGGTACCATGTCCCACTATGTATTGTGGGGAAACACAAATAATTTTGAATCAGCTAAGGTAAGACATAGGCTAAGAAGCACCAATGTAAAGTATTAGGACATCTCACATGTCACTACCTATGCCAACTTGAACAAATGAAACCCATTTGTATTGGGGTCTCTGTGTTTAGGGACTATACGTCTGGTAAATGAATTTGAGCCAAGAAAAGGAAGACTGACCTAAGGATGGTACACTTAAAGGTCCATGAGGGATGAAAGTGGCTGAGAGGCACACCACCTCTTCACATCTTCCTAAAGAATCTGAAACCTGAACCCTGAAAAGGGGGTGAAAAGGCATCTCCCCAGAAGAACAAGGCAGCAGAAACACGCTGCAGGGGAAAAGTTAGGGACTTTCCTGTGCCAGTTTTCCCACACATGAGAGATTATTGTCCATAGAGATGGTCAGAGGAAAGGTTACATAAATCTCTGAGTTTTTAAAATATACCACATATAAAGCTTGTCCTGGTTTCGGCTGGGATAGAGTTAATTTTCTTCACAGAAGCTAGCATAGTGCTGTGCTTTGGATTTAGTACTAGAAGAATGTTGATAACACGCTGATGTTTTTAGTTGTTGCCAAGCAGTGCTCAGACTGCTCAAGGACTTTTTGAGCTTCTCCTGCTCGGCCAGGTGCATAACGAGCTGGGAGTACAGCACAGCTAGGACCCAAACTGTCCAAAGAGCTATTCCATACCATAGAACGTCATGCTCGGGGGGGTTGGTGGGTCGGTCGGTCGCTCGGGTACTGATCGCTGCTCGGGACAGGCTGGGCATCGGTCGGCGGGTGGTGAGCAATTGCATTGTGCATCATTCGTTTTGTATATTCTGTATATTTTGTTATCATTCTCATTATTACTATTATTATTATTTTCTCTTATTAAACTGTCTTTATCTCAGCCCTCGGCTCTAACCTTTTTCCCCTTCCCGATTCTCTCCCCCATCCCACTGAGGGAGGGGGGGGAGTGAGCGAGCGGCTGCGTGGTGCTGAGTTGCCAGCCGGGTTAAACCACGACAAAGCTAAATTATTTTGTCCTAACTCCATATAGTGACTTTTCCAGATGGCACAACAGGCACAGCACAGAACTCCCACTTGCCATTCCTGCTATTTACTGGCTTAAGTCTCTGAAGAACAGCCCTTTCATTAGCCTGCACTGCCAACTAAACCTTCAAATGATGTAGTTATGATCTCCATGATCAGATGTTGGACTTGTAAATTCCCTGGCTGTTGTTGCGACCTTTGCTTCCCAGTATTCTCTTATTTTTTTAAGTAAAGCCAGCAAAAGTAATGTTACTGAGAGCTTACTTACAGGAAAGGCTATAGTACTTTTCACATCACTTCTATTTCTTTTTTAAATTTGAAAGCCATTAAAACAATATTCATCTTCAGTGGCTCAGGAACATATTCTAGCTAGGTCAAATGATCTCTTTTATCATACACAGCAGACACTGTAGATAGATCAAGTCCTCTCTGTCTATTTAAGATGCAGCTCACATTGACAGTTAAGCACTGATCTGAAGATCTAAAGACTTAGAAACTAGGCTTATTTGTTAGCTTCTCCCTCTCTCACAAAGTGAATTAGATATTAAGTTTTAATCAAGTGTTTAGTCAGTGCGACTGGATTGTTCGGCTTGGTGGAGGGTGCTTCTTTGTCTTTGGAATATTACAGGAATGCAAAAGAAAACAAGTTTTGAAGTGTGATTTATGATTCTTTATTCATCTTTCTGGAACAATGTTACTTCAAATCACTAGAAGCTGGTTTTCTATAACTATATATTGCCAAAACAGTTTCCAGAGCTTGCAACAAACCCTCTTTCTGAAGCACTATACAATTTGAGTAAAAAATGAATTAATTTCCAGAGCTGCTGGTGGCATGAGCGACTATCATGACAGCCAGAAAATCCCAAATTCAAAGTATCTCACTGCATATCTATAGAAACAGTGTCAAAAATATCATGACCCAAGCTTTTTATTTAAATGGCCTTTGACATTATTTTAACTGCAATTTGGTGAGCACTTGCTGAGTGGATTATTTTGGTCAGATCAAAAAATTACAACAAACCATGTTCAACAGGAGGATTTTTAAAGGTTATTTCTTTTATCGCTTGAACTATTCAAACATTTAGCCCACTCATCACTGTTAGCATTCTAAAATATTCTTTGCTTTTTCATGCATGTCTTTCACCTTATTATAGTTTTAGCTCCCTCTTTCATGCTTTAACTCACTTAACTAGTAAAAACTGGATTGTTCCATGCTCCCTTTATAGCTCTTCACTGGCTTTTGTTTTTCAGTCATGCCTGTTTTCATGGACATCTACCCAGTGCTCAAGAGGGAATTTAGTATGTGTATGCAGGAGTTAGGCTACTGCTACTGTGCTTCTGAGAATGCCTGTAAAACAGCTAGGAAGCTTATTACCATGTTCTTTCTTAATTACATTTTTCCCTTTTTAAATAATTACTGTTCTATCATTAAGTTCAATGTTTGGATTTTTCACTTCCCCATGTTGTTTGATTATCAGCTTCTTACAGAACTTGCTTCACATTTATCACGTTTAAAAAGAAGATATGCATTCCTAATAAGACCATTGGAGGTGGATGGCTGGATATAATACAACCCAGGGAGGAAACCTGGAAATCTTTCAGAAGACAGACACACAAAACTGTGCAGTCTTCATTTTCAATGGCAGCTTTTATCAATAATATAAGACACTACCCTTCCAAACCTAAGACTTTTTGTTTTTTCCAAATTTTGCATCAGCAAAGACACCTAGGATAATTATCCATTTTCATCATCCATCTTTCATTTGCTACATTCCCTAAGACCTTCTTCTTCAAGAGGAAGAAAAAACACACCACCACAAACCAGGTCCCTGATCCTGACTAGGATTTGTGAACAGCACTGTAATACAAGTATTTTAGAAGTTATCCCTTGGGAAATGGATCTTCATATGCATGGAAATGGAATGAGTTTTCACACAGGCAGAACCATGCAAGTTTTTCCATAATCCTGAGATATTACAATGCAACCCCATCCACTCTGAAAACAAAAGAAAAACTTCTTAGAAATTAAAACAAACTCAAGGACTTCAGTTTTGATTAAATAGGATAGAAAAAACTACTTATGTGATGATTGGGGCCACAGGTATATCTTGAAATACAGATGGAGAACCCCTCCTTTGTACACTTCATTTGCAGGTTGGAAGAGCCCTAGATTGGGAGCACAGGATGTCACTGAGGATCTTGGTTTGTAAAAGCAAAACCCATAGGACCTTCCATCTATTCTCTGTAGGCTATTTCGGTCAAAACCAAACATCATTCTGTTATTTACTAAGCTTGTGGTTACACTATCATTTTAAAGATTCTATGTAATTGGGCTAATCCACCAAAAACCCAGCGCAAGCACAATAGTTCTATCTGAGAGCTCAGGCACCTAACTGGAATCAAGCCCTATTATGCTGGAAGTGTTTAACAACTGCACAGAGTAATTCTCCCCCCGCCCTGGAATCAAGAGTTGCAAGGTTTGAGGGACTCTAGCTTCCCCTTTCCAACTGATTGCTTAAAACTCCACTCATTTGAGGCTTCTGAAGTATGCAGTGGGCAATCACAGTACACACTGGCTAATGTACCGTGAACCTCCCTCTCAGAGTTTGTGAGAGGAGAGAAGTGTGAAACAGCAATTGTCATGAGAGTACAACTACAAATTAAGTAACATGAAGTTGATCATACAATGTAATGTAGAGAAGGACACTGCTTGCTACAAATCACACTGCCCTCTAGCACACAATTTCTGTAGACAAGCAAAGCAATGCTCTAGTATACAGGATTTGGTGGGGTTTGGTTTGGGTTTTTTTTGAGGAATAGAAATTGGTCCTGTCTTCTTCATTAGCAATTCCCAGCTTTCTCCTGTGAGAATAATTCTGCACTAGCATATTGTTATTTCATCATTTCTATATAATCAAATTCTATATAATTAGTTTTTAATATGTCTTCATGAAATCTAAAACTTTAATCATCATTGATGGATTTCTCTGAATTCCTTCCAGCTTACTGGTGCCAGCTTGTCCAGGCTTCAAACATACTCCTCACAGCACTGCAAAATGAAAGGACAATTTGCTCCTGAGATCTGTATATAGTAATATAGTGTGATCCAGCGGGAAAGTTGTTAGACTGGGTATCATTTCTGAAGAACTGGCCATCAATGGACTGTAGCTTACATTTGAATTCTGATGCATAAACTCTCTAATTAGAGAACATGAGGCTTTTCCAGGCTTCAGTCAAATTAATACTGATAAAGGACATTTACAGGGCAGAAAGGCTAACAGTAAGAATGCACCAGATGCATTTAAATGTTCCACTTAATCAATGGTAAATAAAAAGAAGAAAACAAATTAACAGCAATGATTCACAGTATATAATACCGTATCACATAGAGACTTCTGTCAACTGAATGTTAATTCCCTTTCACAGACTTTACTTACACATGATCAGCACAGATTCTTAAAGGAATCAGCTGGAGGCCTGCATCTATCAAAAAATGACCATGTGACCCCATCCCAGCTGTTAATCCACCAGCATATCTATCCTGCATCCCTTATACCTCATCTCCTTTTGGAGCCTTTAGTGAAATACCTTGTCAGAAATCTCTAAGGCTATGGTTGCCCATGCTCTGCAGGGAACCGCCTAAAGCAGTATCCCAGGTGGATCCCAAGGGAGAAGGTGGCAGTTGAGCTGGAGCAGCATTAGACTGTAAGTCAATGCAGGCTGACTGTTGTGAATTTGAATTTTGTGTTAATAAATGCAGCAGTAGGATCTATCCTACAGATGTCAAGCACAGAAATGTACAGGCACTGGGTGAGCATCTGGGAAGTTGTGACACCAGGGAGAAGAGTTCAGGTACAGTGTTGGGACCTGACATTTTCTGGGAGAAGAACAGAAATACAGTAATTCATACAGCAGGACCAGTGCATCGCTACAACCTTCCTTCCACAGCCATCACCCTTCCCTCCCCACTTGTCTTTGGCAACATCAAGGGGGAAGAGACATGTGGCAATAAAGGAAAGATCATTTCTCAATGCCAGCCACTCTATGAAGGGAAACAAGTCGGGGGAGAAAGACAACTCCAAAGCACCGTTCCTTGTCCTGATGGAAGAGCCGGGTGCGGGGTGATAAGGGCTGGTTTTAGAAAGAGGCAAGAGCTTGCTTGCTTTCCTCCGCTAACCACATCATTGCAAAGGAATCATTGTGGGTTTGATCTGAGTGCTTCTCAGTTGAAAAAATATCCTTTTGATGTTGGTAGAGACGCAGGCATCCGTGGATATCTACCTCACCAGGATAATCCGTCTTTCCTTCCTGTAATCCCAATTGAGAAACCACTCTTCTCGATAATGGCAAGTAAGTGTTGAAGTTAAGTATGTGTATAAGTCTTGCTGAATTTAATGTTAAGCACACAATTAAATGCCTTGCTGAAACTAGATGTAAGCATTGCTGGCTGACCTGAGGCCACAGCAAGGGGTGCAGAAGCTCCTGGAGAATAATAGCAACTACAGAGCAGATTTCCTTGTTGCAGACAGCACTGGGGAGCGCTCTTTTCCCTTTATCCCCAAAGCAAAGCCGTGCTCAAAGCCGGTTTACAGCAGCTTTTCAAAGGAGAGAGGATTAGTTATTGTATTTGTAATATAGCTAACCTTTTTTTGAAGCAGTGGGCACAGGATTAAATTTGAGGGAACATGCAAGAGCCAGATTATACCAAGATATTTGGGTAGGAAGGTAGTTCTTCCATTTGGTAAACAAAATCAACAGCCATAACCATAGATTGATCTCCTCTAAAATAGTAAAAATAAGTAAGAATCCTGCAATGATCTCCCATAAATATGGTAAGTGAAGCTAGTTAAAATTATAGCAGCATTTTGCTATTCTGCACATGAACATAACTTGTCTCAGACTATAGGATGGATGTCTTGGAGTATCTGCCTAATCACGTAAATGTGACTGAACATCTCCATCATTGTAAAAACCTGTTTAAATGTCACCACTCCACCACTCTTTTTACATATGAGAGTAACCGTAATGTCTGTTCTTTAAGAGAATGAATAAAACATATGGCTTATTTAAGTGACATAGGGACAGACTGTCTCAGGCACTCAAGTGAAAAGTTGACCAGCAAAAGAAAAATGAACATCATGTTAATGGTTTACTAACTCCCTCGTGAGTGCTTTGCCAGCCATGGGTCAAAACTCCCCATTACTAATTCAGAATTTTTCTCATAGTTGTCCCAAAACATAGAACAACAACAAACGTTTACCTTTTTCTTATTCCATTGAGAGTACTTACTATTTCTTTAAAAGATATTTAAGCTCTCTCCTTTCCGATACATATTCTTATTATATCACACTAGCTACAATGGTGAAGCTCACTTTCTTTACAAGCATGCAATTAGGCATAATCAACTCATCAAATAGATTTTGTAAGATTTCTGCGGGAGGTTTTTTATGCTATTTATATTGTATTATCTATTTCTGTAGAGCATGAATATAGATTATGAGTACGATTTAACTAAATACAGAAGTTATGCATATACCCTTTTAAATAAGATGAGGCAATTTCCAAAGATCATTTATACACAGTGTATGAAAACCATACTTATTTTATGAAAGGAATTAATTTATGTTCTTTTTTCCCAGATCAGTTGAAGAGAATGCTTTACCATGCAGAGGAAACGTGGTTTTCTCCCTTTTTTAGAGGCAATTAGTATCTTTAATTAGATATCTGACCTTTAAAATTTTCTTTCTTTTCCCCAACTGCATCAGCGCCCTCCCCACCCCGTAATTACTTTCCCCTGCAGACAGCTCATCTTTTGTCCTTGACCATTTGCAGCTACAAATCACAACCAGAACAGTGCAAGCAGCAAGTGGCAAGACAATACACATGCAAAATCTAGAGGAATTAGGCTAGCGAAGTTGATTTGATCCTTCAACATCTTCAACAAGGGGTTGAGGTGGTGCACCCCTTTCTACCCTAGTCATACATGTGGGGTTTTTTTGGCAGGGTAAGAGGGAGGTGCTTATCCTTACTTTTCCCCATATCTTCTTAATAATTAGAGATGTTGTAGGTGTACCCTTAGCTATTGGAGTAGTTTCATGATACATAATTCAGAGTCTATAAAAAAATACATAATCCTGGAATCTTGATGTATTAGCTTGGTTTTTCTTTCTTTATGGGATGAACATAGAAATATATCACCCAAAGTATACATTGGACAATTCATCTCAAAAAGAGATTTTTTTTCTATGGTGAAACTTTTAGAAAGGAGAACCTTACAAATCTCTGTCTATACACATACCATTTACTGTAATATCGATTCATGCAAACCAAAGGCAAATAAGCTACCTATGGGTTACAAGAAGAAAAAAAAAAAGAAAAATATGGTTTTTAATCAGTAAGACATGAGATTATAGAAGGTACAGGGGAAAAAAAAAATAAGTCATTTAAATTCCAGACATACTGGAAATGAAACAGCTGTTGGAACTTCTTTGTAGGCATCCACTGAGGAGCAATTTCTTAAAGACATTGCAAAGTATTCAGAAGAAACCATTAAAATAAAAGCAAGAAAATCTCATTGTAATGAGTCGTCGTTTAACTGTCTGTGAGAAGGGATACATCTCTGTGCTTGAGAAGAAACATCAGGTTTGTGTCTTCCTGCCCTAAGGTAACAAGCAGCTCTCCAGTGTTAAAAAATTTTCTTGGCAGAACTTCCTACTTGTGCTTTTACAGTGCTGGAGCCCAAGGTGGCAGTGTTACCTTCAGGGATTGCTCTCTGCATCCCAGAAAGGAGGGAGAAGTCCCACCAGGCAGTGCTCAGCAAACTCCCACCAACTGCTTGAGACAAGGCACCTTTTCAGCGAGTTCACTTGTCCCTCTCCTACAGAGCAAGGGGAATATTTTCTCAGAAAGAACTTCGGCCTCACTCATGATTTTTCAGAAGACATGCTCATTAGAAAACTTCTCAAACTAATTATTAGGCCACCCTGAAGCTTCCCCCTTTTGAGGTCTGAGTGACCCTAGTGGGGAACGTGTTCTCTAGTAGCAAGAGCCATACGCTGTTAGGTAATATTTTGAACCAAGAATGGGGGGAAAAGAAAGGTAAAGCCCATTTTATTAAAAATAAGCTTGCTTCCATATTTTAATAGTCATCATTTATTTCCTTAAAAAAATGTGTGGTTATCTTGCTAACAAGCTTTGCAAAGGGTAAAACAGTATAAAAATAGCCTTACGTGAGCAACAACAGCGAAGCAGAAAGCTTGCTTTTTATAAACAGCACTCCCGAGAAAATCTGCCTGAACCAGTATTATTTTCCACCAAAAATTTCATGAAAGTCAGAATCCTTAGGCACTACTACCTTCTTGATCTTGTTGAGCCAACACCATTGTTAAAAATTATTTTGATAACCCACCGCATGTTTCTTTTTTAATGGTGTTCATGCTGATTCTAAATACAGAAAGAGAGGAAAAGTGCAGTCTGTAAACCATTGCAGCATATATCATCAGCTCCACTACACAAGCCAAAAGAGACCAGGCAAAACTCAAAAAAAGGCTCAGCATCACAAGACAGCTTGAAAACTGAACTTGGGAGCTGCTCTGTTTGACTGCCCTGAAATCATCATGGGAAGCAGCCTGTTCTGGAAAGATAAAGCAAACGTGTTACTTCTACCCAGTGTTTATTCAGGCTGAGTAGGAAAAGCAGAAAATATCAGTATGGAGAGCCCAGTGCTACTGACAGCATCATTTTATCAAATTTCAGCCACCTGAAAATTCAGCATCCATACTCAAGCTTTTCGTGTAATTAATGGAAAGAGGGAGGTGGAGTGAATCACCCCCCAAGGGTTCCCATCTTTCTATGTTTGCCATGCAGAGATGCTAGACAACAAATACAGACTAAAAACCGAAATTTTACACAGCTAAGCTTAGGTCAGCTATGTCTCCACCTAAATACAAAAATAATATAATAAACCTGAAGGGAGTCAAGGTTTAAGAGGACTGTTCACCATGCAATAAAAAGCCCACTGCTGTACCTGATGCATCTTTAAAAATCAATTTTATAAAAGAACCAGGTTTAATTAAGAACAGAACTGCCATTGATAATATTTATTTCATGATCACTGTCAGCCAATAGCAATATTGTCAAATTAACAAGATTTTAAATTACAACCTGTGTTTTGATTGGAAATGTAAAGGGTATTCTCCTCAAAAGTGTTTGTTTAAAAATAAATTATCAGATCAGAGGGAAGCATTAGCAGGTAAAAATCAGTTCTGGAATTCCCCATTTTCAATTTTACTTTTTAGTGTGTAACTCTTTTAAGCTACTAATAAGTTTCTATCATAGGAGTAAATTTAGCACACCTGCAGTCTTGTATGCTTACAAGGGAGGAATCTCTGGGAGGCACCTTATTACCAAAGCTGATCCTCCATTAGCTCAAGAAAATGGACTAGTGCTACTATGAAAACAGTCTTCAGAAGAAAAAATTGATTTTTGCTGATTGTAGTGAAATTACGTATGGCTCTTATAATTACATAACATTTTGTTATAAAATTGCCTTTGCTTTGTGCATTGGTTATGACACTAATAACATTTTATTTTCTTTTTTTCCCCTGCAATCCGCAAATTTCTGCATTTCTATAATCCACTAAGAAGGACTTATTATTTAATTGAATTAGCTCTGTAAATACCCATTTCTGTCACTTCAATAAAGAACACACTAAACCAAATAATAGAAACAAAAGTATTTCTTGTCTCAGTTGCAAAAACACTTCTTTATAACATTCACACTGAAAAGAGCCTAAAATAGCTAATAGAAAAGGAATTTGTATTTTCTCTTCTTATTCATATTGCAAGCTTATGTTCTTGCTGTGTCAACAATGTACAATTTAAAAAAACCAGCTCTATTAATACTAAAAGAACATTTAAATGTTAATAAAACCAATTCTTTTTCTAGGTATTTTTTTGGTTGGTTTTTCTTTTATTTTTTTGTGCTGGTGGGTTTTTTTTAAGAAATCAGGTTCTTGTGTGTGAATGCTACCTGTTACTTCTTAAGTTAAAAGTATAAATAAATGTCACCATTTTCAATGGTGCAATAGGTGCGCCGTGATTCTAAGTCCGCACTTCTACCTCAGGTGTCCAAACACAAACTATAGGAGGGAGATCACAATGTTTGAATTCAATCCTCAACGCTGAAAAACTTTTACACACACCTGCACTATATTTATCAATGTAGGACCATTTGTATTGCCAGCACAGGCGAACTAGACAGTGACAGTGAATTTGCCATCAGCTGCATATGAGCCAAAGGCTGACATGCTATATTTCTTTAAAATGTTTTTAACATTGACAGACATAAAGAAGAGCTAATATTCCAAAGCCCTAGACATCCACAAAATTGATGGAGAAAAGGATAATTGCTAGGAGTATGTTATCAGCAAAAATGCATTACAGCCCGAAAAGGCACAAACATTGCCTGCATTCAGCAGGCCACAGACTAATGAGATTGCCTCTCGCAGTTGCAGTTGATAGGGGAGCAGAAAAGCTCTCTAATTAGGTTTACTGACTAGGGGCCTATATTGTCTTCTCAGCACTAGCAAGTTGGGAATGCAACAACCTTCTGCAGTGAAAGGAAATGAGAGGTCTTCCATATTCCCCACATAACCAAACTAATTAACAAGTCAGGAGGACCTCGGTCACTTCATCCCTTCATTCATGGGCAAAGGGTAGTTACTTCAGTTTGACTTTTAACAAGACTTAAAGTTATTGAAGGTAAGCCTTAGGTAAGTCAGATGTGTATTACTGACAACAGTAATCTACTTGATAACATTTTATTACATTTTCCTCTTGACTCCGGTCCAAGTCTTCCCTGCTAGGGGGTCATAATGTGTTTACATATAAGCAAAACTGCCTCCTATTGCAAAATGCATACAGATAAAACATTTCCAGAGAGACCATAGTGTCCCCTCCTATTTTGGCCTCTTTTCTCCAAGAGCATAATAAAATTAAAAGGACAGTTTCTACATAATTTTATCTACAAATCATGCTGACAGTGTACAGTGTCAAACCATATCATCCCTATATCCTGTGACCACAGTGATGCATCCTAATACTTGAACTCAGATGGAAATTCTGATACCCAGGTAGCTCTGTGCAGGTGGCAGCACCAGCCACTAAGGATCTTATTGTGGATTGATCCTTCTGCCTCTGATTAAAAGCGCGACATTTGTGCCAATATAACATTTACTTAAGATGACCCAAACTGGCTTCATAAGCTCTTTATTCTTATATAATCTTGCTGACAGGAGTTTGTGGCTGAAATTTAACTTGATACAAACCATGGGGGTGGCAGCATATAGTATTAATGTTGACTGAATTCTGTTACAAAATACGTATTTTAATAGTGTGTGGTTTTGCCAAAATTCAGCTGTTTGGCTTGAAAATTTCGTCACTAGTTTCTGCACTGAGAGGTTTGTTTTCCCCAATTAGAATAATTTGACGTCTCATTTAGGGAAAAATCTCATTTAGGGAAAGATCTCCATAGTATTCATAATTTTGAAAATGTAAAAGTTGGCACATTTTTTGTTTTCCGTGTCAAAATTTGCCCAAATTTGTTATTCAAAGTTAGTGAGGTAAATCAGGTTTGCACACTAGAAACAATTTTGGTACTGCTGGTAACAGTCTCCAAGATCCCATTTTTTGCTGAGCAGCTTCATGCCTTGAGAGATCCAAATACGAGACAGTAACATTCTCCTGAGCTCTCAGCGTTTCTGGACCATATCAGTCCTACTGAGACCTACCTCCTCATAACACCAGCACAGGAGAAAATGTCACATCACCTTATAAAAAAAAAAAAAAAAGAGCATGCTTTACATTAGGACTCTAGAGGTTAAAACTGACTCTCCATTGAAATCAGAGCTTACATACACAGTGAAGAACATGAGGGCCCAAAAGGGTTGTACTTGCATAATAATTTGCTACATACAAATTAATGAATGGTGACTGCAGCATGTGGGAGCTCCAAGAAAAGCAAGTACCAAGACAGGATGGAAACTGCTGAATGCACAGTCAAGTATGAAGTGTGTATGCTTTGAGATGAACTGATTTTCACATTCCCTGGTATCATCTGATGACTGAATTGGGAGCTGGCAGAGAATAAAACAAAGAGTTGCAGGAAGAGAAAATACAGCGTCATGGTCACAGGGATGCAGTATTGTCTGGAGAACTGGCTTTTATTTCTCTTTGTGGCATGTTGGCAGTCATGTAAAATACACCAAACCCTTTGCATACATTCACTAATTGCATGTTCCTCATTTTCTGGATGCACACCTTAAGGTCTGGTCTGCAGAAGCGCTGAGCTGGCACAGCTGCAGTGGAAGACAATGACGTCTATGCTCTGAATGTAACAAGTCCTATATAACACTAAATATTAAGAACAATCAGGGCCATAGCATCTCCAGTTGGACTTCTAAAATTAGCAAACCTTAGAGCCCCTCAGGTAGTAATCCATAAAACATTAAAAACAAAGAAACAACAAAGCTCATCCCTTCAATAGACTATTATGAAGGTAGGTTGCAAGGGCACATATTCAGATGTTGTAATGATAAATATCAGAGAATAAGTCACAAGAAAATTAATAATTGCATTCTGTGCCTTGGGTGATATGGGACACTGGGGAAAACAGCATGCAACCAGGTTCTCAGAGAGCACTGCCTGGTGCACGGAAGCCTAGGCAATGAATTTCAGAGGAATCAGCAGCTTTTGTCTTTGCTAAGATCTGATTATTTGATAACGCTATTTTGACAATGGTCTTTTAATATGACAACATATGTGTAAACATATGATTTTATATAAAAATTGTATGGCAACTAGAATGCTACTGGTTGATACATAACACACAGTCCCAAAAGAGTGAATTTTGTTGGTCTCTCACCTGCAAAGTACCCAAAGAGCAGTCATCTAACACCACACTGAAGAATAAATCCATGCATACAGTACTGGAGTAAGCATACTGTACAGCATTAAAAACATTTAAAAACATGGTAGGAGAAGACGAAAGCACTGCTGCCCATTTTTACAAAATAATTGTGTGTCTGTGAACTGCTCCAGGCTACCAGCCCTCCCTACAAATTTTAGAGGGAGCCTCCTAGGTACACTAATCTCTTCCTATGCTGGAGTTGTTTGAGATGCCTCTCTAGATTTAACCCTAAATATTTACTAGTGGAAAATGATAATTTACATTGAGATTAAACCAGATTGATAATTATGTCAATCAGTTTTAGGAATGGGTTTGCTGGGGTAGAAAATAAGCAAGAGCAGTTACAGTCTTTGCAAAGCTTGTGATGCAGTAAGAGCATAAAGAATTATATTCTCTTTTTATTTTAAAGGAACAATAATAATATTCTTTAAAAAAAGTATTAAGAATGTAATAGCATAATATCTAATGAAAAAATAAGCATCCAAACCTGACATTTAAAAATAAATATAAAATGTATTTTCTTAATGAAATTGGTCATGTATGACTTCATCGAAACCAAGAGATTAATTTCACTCACAGGGATTATCTGAAATGAGTTTTTCAATTAACGGTCACTAGCTGAATAAACCCCTAAGGAGATCTTGGTCTATGTTACATTATACTACACAAATAAACTTGGCAAAAGCTGAAAAAGCAGTGAGACAAAGGTTCTCCTTGATTTATCAAAGGAAACCCATTATCTGTGGCAACCTTTTATTTACTAATTGTAATTTAAAATTACTGTACAATCTTTTCAGTAAAGATAATTATCTGTAGGATACATTGCTACCTCCTAATACACTGATTTGAAAGAAAACACACAGGGTCCTCTCAAGTTTCAGTCTGAGCATGGAAGTAAGGGACTTCTGTTGCCATGCAAATCTCATAACAACATCATATTGGCATCAAAGGCTTACAGAAGAGGCACTGGAAGAGCTGAACAAAAGTGAGCAGCTGTGGGCCTGCTCTGTGTAGTGAACACTGACTATGGAGATGACCCATACATACACTCTCTTTCCAGCACATCTTGCCAGGGTATAACTTCAACTTGGCTTCCTTGGAGAGCCAGACTAATGCTGAGCCATGTTCCCACTATCTGCAAGCACTGAGATCCATTCAAGTACTTTAGCATACCCTCCGAAGCAATCCTATTACTTCTAATTCTTTTTAGTGTCTAACTGGGCTTAGAAATAAATTAGCTTTAAAATCAAGTATTCCCCTTAACTAGGCAGCTCTAAACCCAGGCACAAGTGGAAAAGGTGGCCAGGAAAGAACTGTGAGAGCTGGTTGGTGGAGGAGGTGTTCATACGGTTTCACAGCTTCGGTGCTTATCACCTGGCACTTTCCTCCTTTGCAGCCTCATGTTCACCAAGTCTTAGGCTTCAGATTTAACATTCATCAGAGGAGGTATTGGTTGGGGTCTCATTATTGCTACCTCATACAAAAACCTCCAGGATTAGTCCTTTAATATAATTTTGAGTATACAACTTACTGGATTAAGTGAAAAGTGCTTTTTGAACCTCTCACATTGACCAAACATCCAGTTCCATGCTGTTTTATCCCACCTTCCAGTCTCAATCTCTGTATTTTCCTGTCTTGCTTCCAATTGCCTGCTCTCCTCATTCCCCTGCATACCGGCAAGTGGACCATTTACAGCAGATAGCTTTGAAATGCTTAGAATTAATCGTAGCATATCTGCAGTCATTTTTACGGATAATAGAAAGTACCTTGCTCAAGAGCAGGAGAAAAATAATGTGCTATTGAAAAAATTACAGAGAAACACTCCATTTTAAATTGCTGAAAGTTGCAAATGTTCCTGATGGACATTAAGGCAATTTGGAATCATTTTAATGAAAAATAACTGTCATTTTGAAAGGCACTGTTACGGTTTCCTGAAGATGACCTAAATCCACTGAACATACCAAGTGATGAGAACAGGCCTCAAAAACAGTCATGGGTTTTACTGTGCTTGTTTGTGGAAGAATCTTGTTTCACTCCTACTGCAAAAAATGTCTATGCTATGAAGAAGAATGAGTAAGAAAATAATCCTCATAAAAATTCTATAAGTGTAAGGGATTATTTAGATTTCAGTAATAGAATTTAATGGGAATGAGGGTGATATGTGTCATTCTACCATTAAGAGTATTTGAAACAAAGTATGTCCATATTTACATTTTCGTAGGGTTTTTTTTAAGATACAGAATAAATATTGATTTAAAATCACAGCATTAAATAGAAACACTTGAAAATTCTCATCTTTTGTCAAAAAGCAAGCATGTGCAGCAGAAAAAACTTTATTTGCCTGTAAAAGATATGTTGAATAGGATATGAATCAAGTGTAAAACCCAGTTCAACCTATGAATTTGTAACTGGCAGCTCCATTATTAGGTGGCATTCATAGTAGGTTTTAAAGTAGAAGTTGTAAACACAGATATGTTTTTCCACATGAAAAAGAACATCTGTTTTTTCCATTAACTGGCATGCCTCTAATATAAACTTGATAACAATTAGTGACAAATTATTACAATCTTGATAAGCAGAGTACTCAATTACACATATAGGATTTAATATATCTTTGAGTTTAAAAATGTTCCTAGGTTGTATTAAGCAATTGGGACTTAAGCATACTTAAGTTATTACTAATTCTGGGCCTCAAAACATCAAGCTTCAAATTCTTAATTATGCAAGTCATGTAGAAAATCTCCTGTCAAGTTTTCCATATGCCATAAATCATTTTCTAAGTGTTTGTTAGTCAACTGCAGTACCTTCCATTAGCTTTCATACTACATACACATATACAGCAGCATTTAATAGAAAATGTGCTGTTTAAAACTTACCAATTAATTCACCAGTCTTCACTAGCATCAGGAACTCTCAAGTATTTAAACTTTTTTTTTCCTGATGTCAATTCCAATAATTAAAAATAAATAAAAGCGACATCAAGCATATATCCTTAGCAGACATTCTTGTTAACCAACTCTACAAAATTTCCAGTAACTGAAACGCAGTAAATTCTCTGGCATTTCTTACAACGTGCCCTACTTCC
This sequence comes from Gorsachius magnificus, assembly GCA_034008185.1. Classification (NCBI taxonomy): domain Eukaryota; kingdom Metazoa; phylum Chordata; class Aves; order Pelecaniformes; family Ardeidae; genus Gorsachius; species Gorsachius magnificus. Next base: position 175,086,714 of record CM067081.1, read on the forward strand.
TTCCCTCTCTCACCTTTTCAACTCCAATATACTTTCAACAACTCCTTGTGCTGCTGCATTATAAACTGTCTGCAGTCAAGATGTTGGCTATGAGGTCAACACATTGCAGAAGGCCACCCAGTTAGCAGTAACGGGCTACGTTTTCTTTGTATAATAAATATTCAGTTTCCCTTTAATGTCTTTGTTAACCTTTGAAATGTTTTGAATGTCCATCTGTGTTCTGGGATTAAACTTCAACATTTCACACTCCAAAGCAGCCAATAAATTAACATAAAATCATTGCTTTTTCTTTTTTAAAAAGAGATGAGCATAGATCCTCTATATGTCAGCAATCATATACATATATGACTACACATGTAAATGTATATGCCTAAAGATGTCATACCTGTTTGTGTTCCAGTAATATCATGGCTTTTGTGAAACAAGTTACCAAAGATATAAATATCTCTTCCTAATTATCATCTGGAAATCTGAACAGCCACCCAAGACTATGTGGTTTTCTAATCCTTTATGCAGTGACACATTTTCACTGCATCTCTTGACAGCAAAAGGTTTCAAAGCACTTGCTGCGATTCCTAGTTCATGAGTTAAAGAAAATGAGACCTTTCCTACAGAACTGAAAAAAGCTTCCCAAGTCATCACTATTGAAATGAGTTGAACTTGCCGTAATTACTTCTCTTCTCAAGCATCCTCCCACCCCTTGCATCACCAGGGAACCAATCCTTCAGAAATCCTTTCTGTTAATGCTACCCACTGTGTACTCCCCAAAGATGATCGGGAGGTATAAGACGACGTGACAGGTGGAAATCGTATATTTGTACATTTCTAAATTGTATATTTGAGATAACAGTTTCTTTGTGATTTGTGAAAACTGTTTACTAATGATATACCCCAAGGTATGTATTTCTTAAAGAAGTAGTTGTAAACACAGAAAAATGTCACAGCTGAAGAGAGAAGCTGCAAGAGTCAGAGCAGCCACGAGCAGCCAGGTGGGCTTCAGAAATGGGGAAGAAAGTTCTTGCACCCACAGTAAACTGGACTGAGTTTGCTAAATCTCAAAAAGGCACAAAGTAAACTGAAAACAAGTTTGGAAGCTGAACCCTAGAACAACAAAATGACCACGATTTTGGTTGTGGGTTGGTTTTTTTTCATTTCAATTCTATGACATACTCACTTTGAACTATATTCTAAAAGGTACTACTTAAAAAAAATTCTATTCTATTAAAATTTGTCTTTTTTTTCTCCATACTTTAGGCATTCGCTATAGATGGTCGAGGAATATCTACACCAAAGCTCTGGATGATTCAGGACATTGACATAAAGGGCAAAGAAAAATACAGATCTTGTTTTCATTTAGTGGCTGTACCAGTAAATAAGAGATTAAAAATGGATCTGTCAAACTGATTTCAGCTGGGGTTTCTTCAAAATGGCTGTATATCTGTGCATATTCTGCTGCAAAATGGAAAACCCCCAAACTGGAAGGGGATCTACTTCTAGGATGACTTGGAACTAATTAATTCTCTTAATTGTGTTAGCAGAATTATACTTCCAAACCCAACTTTAAAAACCCTGTTAAAAGTAAACTCATATGAACTCTTTTGGCATTTCCGAAATGAAATGCTTTAGTTTGGCTTTTTCAGAATGAGCAAATCAAAGAAAAATCCTCCTATTGACTTTAAACTTTTGACCAAAATCCAAAACAGATCCATACGTAACTTCTGCATCTATGAAATTTCAGTTTTCTCTTACCTTACTACTTGCTGAAAAGGAATGCCTCCTGGTTCCATCTATAAGCACTGTGAGGGTGCCAGTTATCAGGCCATCCCAGAACCCAGTATTCCACACTTGGAAAGTAATTTGTAAGTCCAAACCATCTGCCATCAGTCAACCAGCAAAGAGAACCAACTTGGTGGTTTTCCTAATAGTTTATTGCTACTATTGTTTTCACGTACTTTTGCTTTCTTCTCTTTCTTTGTCAAATGATTCCTTAAAGAGAAATGTTTTTCAATTTACAGGTTCCCACTTGAATGAACAAAGGAGCCACAGACCATTCGCTTTCAAGACAGAAAAATAATTACCAGATCAGCTGGAGATCGGAGTTAGTATTTTTTTAAAATACACGAAGCGCACATGCTCAAGTTTCAGTAAAAGAGGTTAACACTAGAACGATGGATTTTCATCTCTTCCAGATTTCTTCCTGCATGGAGCTGGACATCAGCCAACAGTTGTGCCCAGCCTACTTTACCCCTGTTTATTTTTACGTAAGTAGATTAAGTTTTGTAGTTGCAATTACCTCTCTCGTGTTTGTTACAAAAGATTTACAGGATGGACATCTGTTCTGATAAAAATTCACTACTGTTGGGATCTTACTAATTTACAAGCATGTTTCGTATCAGACTTTTAGTGGTTATATTGGTCGTGTGTTTAATCTCCATGTAAACAGTTGAGATTGATTTTAACGGGTCAGTTTGGTTTCTGGGTTTTTTTTGGTTTTCTTTAATGGGAACACCGCATATTTATGAAACCACATGTCATCATCAGCTCCCAAAGTGTCTTTAATCCTTCATTCCTGATACAGGCACTGCTAACTTCAAAATAAAGTTTGTGTTTAAGGATTTATAAGCAAAATTGGCCTTTCTGGCTTGGAAGACTAGTAATGCTGGGGGGGATCATCCTCACTAGATGGTGTTATCAGTAGCTGCTGGTGGTTGGAAAAGCTGTGTATGTACACTCAGGAGCGGCACACTGCCAATGGAAGTTTTCCATGAAAAACAGCGAGAGGAAGGGAGCAAGTTGTGTTTGAGCAAATGTATTAGTGACACGACAGCAGAGATAATGTGTCTTTCACTTCCATACAGAACAACCCTGAAACTTCTTGACTACAATAAAGCAGAACTCTTCCTCTGGAAATGAATGATTCAGCATAATGTAATAATACACAAAAAAGCAAAGCGTGAAAATGAAGTCTGGAGTCTGACTCCACTTCTGTGCTATGTAAAAAAGATTGAGCATATATTCCTGTAGTATGAATTTAATTCTGAAAGGTAGCCAACATAAAAGGAAGTACATTTCTTTTATTCCCGGTAAACTTAAACACTTATTCTTATCCCTTCATACTTGTCAATGGGTAGTCTAACACGCTTTTCAGAGAAAGACTTACAGCACATTTTTGACTCCAAAAAACCTGCTAAAAATAGTACACAATCATGTAATAAAGGACTGTACCATCATGCAGATGCACAGATGCAAAATAAAATTGTATGAGCTACCTTAATTCCATGTATAAATGATTGGCGTCGAATTCATGACAGCATTTCCTTAATGCAATTTTTCTGCATTCAATACTATCCATTTCATAGCAGCCCTCAGAACTGAACCCAGCTAATAAATGGTACAAGTGCAGGATGTTGGGCACTGAGCAGACAGACTGTAAGTAGAGACACATTTTCTGTTTTAGATAGGAGACTACCTCTACAGCTGCCAATACATTTATTAAGACTCACCACAAGTGTGAAAATTGCAAGTAGGCACAGGAATCGAGCCTAAATAGCTATGACACATAGGAGAAAGAATAGGAAGGGGGTTTGCTCTGGATTTTTTCCCCATTTTACATGAGAAAAGCATGCACAGAAACAGACTTAAACATTTATCCCCAAATCACACAAGATGTCTATGGGTCAGACAGGATTTGAACCCAGAGCTCTTTCCAGTTCCTCACTCACAGGCTTGTTTTCTTGAGGTGTAAATGAGGAGAAATACTAATTAAAGTACAGGAGTAAACCCATTACAGCACTGGATCCAGAAGCATGTTCAGCATTAGCAACCTAACGTGAAATGGGTTTCACCTTTGAAATGTCTCAAATCTCAATCAAATCATTGTGAAAGAACCAGTATCTTCCCCATTATTCATTAAAAAGCCCTTTTTTTTTTTTAATGTTGTAATGCAGCGCAGAACATTTCAAAAACTTAAACAGGTATTCAACCATCATTTTAAATCTCACTAAATATCAAATTAGTTCATTTTAATTGGTTACCTACATCACAGCATACCACTTTAACACTGAAAACCAAATCAGACAGCCCTGACTTAGCCTGCAACTCAGCTGTCTGTGTTGTACATGATGAATCACTCCCTATTTTGAGCCGCTTTCCACACGTTGAAACTTGCATTCATAAATTCACATTAGGCAGTTAATGGGACAGAATCGGGGTTGCTATGGCAACAGTGTGATGTGCCCTATCACTTAAGTGAGAAAATGAACACTAGTAATTATCACCAAGCAAATGGTATTTTCGCCTTTTGTAAACGGCATCTTTTCAGTGTTTAGTTTAGCTAATGAATGGATTTCTGACTTTCTACAAAGGTGGAATAAAAACTAACTAAAATGACTATTACCTGATCTTATACTAAAAGTGAGTCAGAATAAGTCACTGAGCAAAACCCATAGGACTTACATATTTGCAAACATATTGACAAGATTATAATGATGTTAGGGAACTACAGTCCTGAGTTCAACAGTAGGACGCATCAGATGCAATTCACAGGGTGAAAAAAACCATGTGCCTCAATTTTGCTTTCAATCTATAAATTAAGATTACCTTCACATCATGAAGCCCAAATAGTCATAAAGAACATACATCTACCTTTCTCACCAGGGTTGCAGCCGACAATATTCTGTACTGCAGCAAAATACACTGTCAGTGTTATTGCCAAAACCCTTTGTGCACTTGTTCTCCCTTCTTAGAAGGTTAGACTGCCCATCTCTTGCATTTAAAGTGACAGACAGAAGCAGAATACAGCTGGACTGATATTCAAAAATTATATATTGAGAAAATCGTGACCTTATAATCTCTGTTATTTTTCATCTTATTTATTCCATGCATAATTTAGAATCTGCAATATTTGTTTTAAAGTGATGTATATTTGTTTTAAAGTGATGTGTTAAGGGAAAAAAAAAAAAAAAAAATCTGTTCACATTTAAACTCTCCACCTTCCACCATTGATTTGACTCCCCTTTAACCTCCCGAGCCTGGAGACCTGCTCTTTTACCCGCTTCCAACATGTCAGCAGATAATATGAAAGTGTCCCTATTTTCACAGGTGTTGAGTACAGCAGCTCCCATTTTTATCTAAAATGGCTGGAAAGAACAGACTGCCATCCACTGAAACTGCCAGTGACCAATATATGGTATGTCTTTTAGCTTAAATAAGCATAGTAGTGTAACCTGCCTTGTGTCTCTAAATAATCACATCTTAATTTTCTGTTAAGAATTTCTTAAGGGCCTATCATCAAAGTACTCAAAACGTGAACATATAGCACATCTTTAAAATTATGAACTGCATGATTATATCCTAAATTTTCTTATCAGGAGCTTAGGGATAATAATAGAGGCACAAATCCAAAGACAGACATTTAAAGTTGAGACTTAGTGCAGTCCTGACCTAACTTTACAGCCACTGCTATACCAACAAGCAGATCTGCCTCTCACAGGTGTGATAGACCATAAAGTGTGCATGGAATTGTTTTTCTCCCATTGCAGACTCCCACTCTTAAAACAGCCTCAAAAGACTGAATTAATAATTCCTGTCCCACAGTAATATCAGCACTCTAGAAAATACAGGTAAAGCTCAGAGGAGTCTGAAGAAACAAGGAGAATGCTTGAGTGATAAGCAATATTAAAGAATAAGAGAACAAGGAGCTACCACAAAATGAGTAAGGCTCAATGGATGCAACCATCACCTGCTATGTCCAGCACCGTAAAACAATGTTAGAAAGTTGATGAAGAACAGTCTTGATTTTAGTGCACTATTATACTCTTTATATATTGTCATAAATAATAAGCTTCTAGGTAGTATAAGGTGTGGATGTTGATAAGTGTGGCATGTGGAAGAAGGAGAAATTAAATTTTTTGGCTGTATCTTGAGAGGTTGGGAGAAAAAACACAAAACAGAAACATGATGAGGTAGTCAGATTTCCCAGCTTTCCCCAGTATCCAGTTTACTAAACATTCCTATCAAGTTGAGTTCTGTATGTATATATCTGTACATCCAAAGATGATTTTCCATCTAACCAGGACTTGTTGCATTTATTAAGTAGAGCTTAGCTGCAGCTGCTCTTTTTTCCTCACCCAAAATTTTTACCTGCAGGCTTACAGGAAATCTTTTTCTTTGGATTTTAAAGCAAAATAATGTAATTTGCAGTTCTAAAGCTGTCTGGAGAGTTAGGGAGATTTAAGGACTACATTTCAGATAAGTAATCTCTATTACATGACCTTGTGATCAGTGGCATTTTCTAGCCTAGACTGCAATTCCCATGATGTCAGTGGAGACACAGTTTTTGGCTCTAAACACTCTTCATTGCAGATTCCTTCCTCAGGCAAATTATTATAGTTGGTTGCTGTTCTTCTGTGTATTTAATGATTAAACCACAGCCACTCAGAAAGGCAGATGATACGAGTTGAATTCTAATGCAGAACATAAGCAACATTCTGTAAACAAGCAAGAAATAAATTAAAATAAAGATGTAGAGTCCCCTGTTTCTACCTCAATGTAATAATTTTTCGGTGTAGAACTATATTCTACACTTCATTCCCTTCATAAAATTGAAGACACTTATCTCAGTACTTATATGAAAAATGGCAAAAATTATTATATTCTGATCTTTTAGAAAGGCAGCATTCAGATTTACTGCTCTGAAAGCAATGGTGTTAAATTAGCTACCAGCTTGTGTAGTTTTCATGCTTTTTCTCACCCCAACATATGACCAGTGGTAGAGCATACTGTGTTTTTTTTCTCTAATTGCACAAATATATGTTTTTTCTTACATAAACGATTTTGCCAAATCACAGAACAAGTTCAAATATTTACCAGAGTTTCACTAAAAACACAGTTACTCACACATGATTTATAATATCCCTCTCCATAGTGACCTTGCAAAACTTATTCCCAAAGCAAACATCCCATCTAGGACAGACCTCCTATTACACTTTGGGAAATCATGATACAGCTGCTATCAAATCCAGACAGCCTGCATAAAACAAATTACCTAAACACTTACTTTAAGAGAAAAATCACTGATAGCAATCTTCTTGCTAAACACAGAGAAGTAGATTTATTTACACAAGGAAAGGTTTTTATACTGTATTTTCTGCTGCTCATAAATTGTGAACGAACAATTTAAGAATAGACTTTCTTCATAAATCTTCATTAAAGATTTTATTTTTAAAAACCTCCTTTTAAAGAGCACAGTTCGCTATAAAATTATGATATAGCTATGAATAAAATTTATTAACTAACTGCCACTTGAGAGTATTCTGACCAAATTTACTGTAAATTTGTCTCAGCTAAATTTTCATCAATAATTTTGTTTGAACAGGAATTGTACTATGAAAGAAAAAAGAATTACACACAGTGGTCAGGACTACAGTTACAGGAGAAGGGGAGAGGAAGAGCATCCCTGAAAACAGATTTGTGCGTGTGTAATCTCAAAATTCCCTTTTTCATATATAGCCACTGACACTCATAAAACCTCAGCCTGGACTTTCAGCTTTGTACTAGCAGGGTTTACGTCAAATCAGGTACTACCTGTCCTTCCATAACTAGCATAGAGCAGATGGACTTTGCATTGTCTTCTCACACTCATTTGAAACAAAAACAATGCCTGAAGTTCCATCTTTAAATCTCAGTATACTATGGACTCATAAATGCTATTTTCTTCCATTTCTCCAAATCTGTATCAAGTATTTTAAATGGATTATCTGTTTTGATGTGCTAAAAAAAAAAAAAAAAACAACCAAAAAAACCCCAATCAACCTTAATTTTTTTTTTTTGCATTTTACCTCAACAGGGCTTGAATCAGGGCTGACTTCAAACCGTCTGGTTGAAAACAGGGCATTCCTCATTTGAGACCAAAGAACATTCAGTCCTCACTTTCTCAACAGTTCCAAAAACTAGAACATGTTGACAAGCACCCAGATCCCCCAAAATCTATTCTAGGATAATGGAAGTGTACAGTTCCAAAGATGCTCTAAGTGTCTATTCAAAAGCCAAAAGCAGAGAGGACAGTACAGGAAGAACCACCATTCAATTACAACTGGGTTTTGATCTTTGGAGTAGCATAGTGGGAAACACATTTGTATTAATAAGTTTTTTGTTGGATTCAAATGGGCTTAAAAGTTAGCAGAAACATATCCTACTTTCCATGCAACTGTCTCTCCCCTGGCAGAAACTGGCTAGAATTAGTGTAAGGAACAACCATCTCTATTTTTCCTAATAAAAGCTTTGCTGAATTTAACCCTCTGGGGATTTTTTCTTAAGTTTAAAATATTAAACAATATTGAGTAACATGGATAGTTTTTTAATTCATAGCTAGTATATTGACAGAAGCAAAGTTTCCACCAATGCAAGCACTTCTGGAAATGTCATGTTCAGATGATTTAATATATTAAATCCTGAGGAACACAAATGGATGTATTCTCATGCCTTACTTAAACATCACAATATACACATACTATCTTGCCACAACATTGGATGTGTGTAGTGGTCAGGGTCAAGACCTTTACACACCCATGTGTACTTTTATTTACATAATGAAGAAAAACCCAATGAGTTTATGTAAGGGTACTTAACCAGCGCTACAGGCAGACAAATGTGCCTAGAGCGAGCCCATGCCCACAGTATACTTATATTCCAGCAAGTACATATCCTGAGAATTGAATCTCTAACTACTAAGAAAAAGTTAAATACAATCAATGGAGAGACTGAAGAGTGCAAGACATGAAAAGCAATTTCTATGTCTGTGTTAAAGTCAATGAGCCTATAGAAAAGAAGGAAAGAAGGAAAGAATTTGTCATCCTCTCTCCATCACATGCAACACGATGCAATGAGAGTTGAAGTTACCAATGCTGGCAAATGCACATAACTTAGAAAAAAATTCCACTAAATACCATATTCCATGAAGCACAAACAATATGATGAACATAAACAAAGAAGAAATTAGAGCTTTTCTATTGCAGGAGTGTATAGCTGCACTGATGCTCTGCATCCCAGAGGTTTCCTAAAAGTTTTGAGATTGTTCTACCATAACTACATTTCACTTTTATAATCAAGGATAAGAAGCATGAAAAAGAAAAGCCTTTCTGGGATCAAGGGGTCAGTTGCAAAATTATTTAAGCTTTTACAGTTTCTCAGTGGTACATTTTACTTAGCAGAAGATTGCAGTAACAAGAAGAGACAGCTGAATTTTCAGCCTTTCCTTGCTTATATTCAGTGAGGGAGGGGGTTCTTTGTCTGAGGGCTGTGGTCCCACTCTGTAGGAGTCCATAAGTCCCATGTGTGCTATGCATTTGGTTCTTGTCAAGGAGATTGTTGTATGAAAACATGGGGTCATTTCAAAATGAGACTAACTACATTTAAGCAGGAAAGTAAACAGTGGCTACAGATAGCACTGTAGCTCGCTCTTCAGAAGCAGTAAGATGCTTTTGCCTTACGATGCTGCCTTTGAAACAACAGTGAGCCCACTGATACTGTCAAAGCATCTAAACACAGGAGAATGGAAAGGGCTGGCAAAGTGAGACAAAATGCTCCCACAAAAATAAAAGTTGTAGTCTTGAAGGAAAAGTGGCTTTTAGGAGGGACAGATGATTCACCAAGGATATAAGTGCTCAGATTAAATGAGTATTTGGAGAACCTTTTTTACTTAAAAAAAGACATGCCCCTCTGGTTTTTTCCCCCCAAGTGTTCTGAGAAAGTTGTCCCTGACTGCATACAGAGCCCAGGACATAGCTCCCCAAAAGGACTGCATGCGTGGTTTAGGGCAGGAGCCTTCAGCCGTGTTTCAAGAAAGGACATTTAGGAGCAAAAAGTCAAGTAAAATGGGAGGATGGAGAGAAACAGGACCAAGCACAAAGACTGGGATCCCTGGAGCCTTGACTCCAAACCTAGTACAAGAGCAACAGCTTCCTCCCAAAACAACTGATGTAATAGCAGAGGAAGAAAGAAAGCATACCTTAGACTTCCAGCCTTCAACTAGGACACAGAGGGTCTGCCCTGGAGCTCTGACTCAGCACCTGAAAGGCTGCCTTGCTGCTGAAGCAGACGAGGTGAGCAGCACCTCCACCTCTGCCTGCAATGGGATCTTGGCACTGGGAATCTCCCCTGTCCCTTACACAGGATTCCCTGCCTGGTAATGCTGGAAAAGCTGTGTTTCTGCGCTTGTCTGTGTCCAATTCAGCATGAGGAATCTCCGAGCGAGTCCAGGAAACATTACCAAAGTGTCTTTGCAAGTCACACAAATAATCTGATACAGGTGCCCTCTACCTTACTGCTGTTTCTGGCATTTTTGGAAGGGCCAGACACTCAGAGATGCTGTGGGAGAAAACGAGACAAAAATTAGGCAGTAATGGGCTGCAAGACACTTTGGGTGAAATTTGGAGTGCCCCAGAACTGACACTGGCAATTTTGCAGGACATACTTTTGACTGCAAATCCAGAACGAGCCAGCACCCCAAGAACGTTATTACAGATGTGTATTACTAATGTGTGCTGTTTTCATGCCATAAAATAAGGCCTTGGTTACTTGTGATCATTAAACAATAGCATTTCCGAACAAGAAGGACATTCATTGTGTTATCTTAGATACTTTCCTGTTACTTTCCTTTTTATCCACAACTGCATTATGGATAAGGGATGCGACAAATAGAGTTGGTGCAAAGTTCTTCATTCTTTTACACAGGTAAAACCTTAGTATTGGGTGGGAGGGAGAGAGAGAGGATTGGGTCGTTTGCTTCTCTCCCACATTAGTCCCATTTTAGGTGCTCTTTTCCCACCCCAATCATCTACTAGAGACTGCTAATCTCACAGAGCAGGTTTCATTGGTTTTGAACACAGCCTCAAGTATCTGTAGCTCTATACTGGAGTTTGCTTGTCCCTGGTGCCTCACTCAAAAAGGCTGAATGTATGGCAGAGATACTGATATCGACTGAGTGGTTATCAAAAGAAGCATGTACATTTGAGGCAATAATCTCAGATGTGAGAACTTTCAGCAGCTGGTGCTAGCCCTCCTGTCCTACAGATAACCATCCTTCTACCTGGGGCATGGGTTCGCTCTCAGGCTCCCATTCCCCACACCAGCAGTCAGTGGCACAGACTGCAGAGAGCTGACGTGCTGACTGCGGACCGCAGCAGCGGGTGCTAGGCCACCGTCGCTGGGTGTTCTGCTTGTGCTGCCCATTTACCCATGCTCCTTTGGTTGTTTGCACAGGATAGCCATCCTGTTTGCATACCATGTGGCTTTGTCCTGCCACTTCCAGGAATCACCGTGTTTCCTTAGCCTGTACAAGATTCAGAGCCCCTCAGCACTAGATAGGGGTGTCGACTGATGATCTGGGTACATGAAAGGAAACAAGTGCTACAGGCATTTTCTCAGCGTAGCAGAACACATTTCAATGACATTGCTTACTATAAGGGAATATCTTATTTCAGAGGTAAATCACCCAGAAAAATTTGAAATACCTAAAACCACAGTAGAGTTATATTTGACAATATTCAGACTATGCAAAAGTAAGTGAACAGCTTTAACGCTCTCTGGTGTCCTACATGAAGTCCATGCTTTCTTACCCTGTAGAAATGAGGATTCTGGAGAACGATATTGTAATTCAAGAGAATTAGATCTAACTGAAAAGGCCAAAGGGAGCTCTCATATGAAAACATCCCATAGTTACTGGAACATAAATTGGTTAAGAAAAGTGATCCTTACGCAGGAGTGATGAAAGCTTTCCATACAACTCTAAAACATACTCATACATTAAAACCAGTTATATCAGTAGTTATAAAACACCACCCTGCAATTCAGGCACTATACCCTTCTCCATAAGGCTTCAGGACATGATCAAGTGTCTCAGAAGTCAATAAAAATTAATACATTTTCAAAAAAATTTTAAAAAACATACCCTCATATAATTAAGCCTGTTCACAGCCTTTATCCTCAGACTACTTAATGCTAATTACCACTATTATCAACAAATTTGTTCATAAAAGTGTTTGTGAAAGGCTATAATAAAAAAAAGCCAGTATATCTGAAACATATCTGTCAAAAATTTCATCAAAAAGCACTTGACAGTTTGGGAACCATCACACAGTCCCAGTATATCTTTTTAAAAAAAATCTAATAAAAACCTTTTAATATTTTTAAGCACACATAATTAATTCATTGAAAACATAGAAACATCACGAACTACTAGAAGAAATTCCAATATAGCATTCAAGAAAAATCACAATTAAACCCCTTCAAACTAAAGGTAATAGCTTTGCAACAACTAAAATGAAATCCTTTTAAGTTATTTGCATTTTGAAAAAATAAAATCAATAGAAGCCTTGGGAAACACAGCACAAAAAGTAGTACAGGAGATAAAATGATCCTTTCATGTTCTGATTAAGGCTTTGAGGATAATGATGTATTTGTAAGGCAAATACCACATCAATCCAGATAAACAAAAAATATTCATAATTTAAGAGGAAAAAAGTGAAAGCCGTAAAACCAAATCTTTTGTTTGGGTTTTTTTTTAATAAAATAGAGATTTTTGAGGTTTACATACAGACAGAATGGCAACATTTATATGCGAATACCTGAAAATTCTTTCCTCGGTTTATAAAAACTCCAGACATAAATTACAGAGGACCCATCAGTCTCCTTGAGCCTTGGGGACAGCAATCAGTCTGTCAATGGCAAATAAGAATGACTCGATGTATATAAAATTTCATTCAGTTGAAAGATTTTTTTTCACTGTTTGGAAAATACTGTGATGTTTCTAGTTCATAGTAATCAATTTCAGAGAATTCTCTCCTGTCGCAGAATACAAAACTAAGTTGCGTAACCAAACTAATTACTTGGGTATCAATTCTTAATAAAGATTTTGTTACAGGGGTTGGTCATATCAGGGGGTGGGCTTTACTACTCAAAGAGGTAAATTCAGACACAGTGAATCATCCACCAGGTTATGGTCTATAGAACTGTTACAACAGGACTTAAATATCAGTTCATTTCCCAACTAGAAGACAAAATCAGAGTCCAAATGAGATACCCAAAATGCCAGTAATAAAGACCAGAAAAGGTGACTGCCACAAACAGTGCATATGGGTCAGTATCAGGGGACCTATGTGAGATTTTGATGAATTTATGTAAGTGGCTAAGAACCAGTTAGTAGGATCTTATTCGGGAGATGTGACCTTTTCACTTTGATATTGCCAATACTTCTAGAAAGAGGACTCATACCTAACAAAAAGAAAAATATGCATTGAATTTATCTTGGGAAGTGACCTTCATCTATGGCAGGATATACTTAGCTGAACTGGTGGCGTAACATTAGATCTAACCTGGGAAAAATTCCCAGTTGGACAATCTCATCTGACTGGACTTGGTGTTATCAGAGAGCAGTTGCAATAGATGTAGTCTCACCACATCTGTCTCTGGGATAAGACAGGGAGAACAATAATAAAGGTTGAAAGGTTGTTCTCTGTGAGACTGAAAAGCTGGAATTGGGGTAGATACTACAGAAATATTTGGCAGATAACACTGTATTTCTTCCTTGATCATTTAAATACTTTACTGTAAAGACATTACCCTTTTGGCTTTCACACCGAGCGCTTTCTTGGGGGAAGTCAGACACTGCTTCAAGTCAAGGAAAAAAATAAATCTCAGTGGTTAATTTCTTTTTAGGGTTTGTGAAGTGGTAATCACTTTGTTTTGAATGTGTTTGGCAATAGCAACTCTCCCCAGTAACGTGAAAAGTCCTGAATGCATGATTTGTATTCTCTCTATCTTCTGTATGCTGCTGGAAGTGAAAAATGTACATGGCAATAGAAAGAACCTGAAAGCAGCATTGCAAGAGATGATGCATCAATTTGTATTCTCAGTGCTGATAGCTGGAGGAGGCCACAAAGGACTCTACTGTCACTGCCATATGGGAGAAACTGTAAAAATGACTTATGATGAAATAAGGAAGATTCCAGGTGTAGATTCCATTACAATCCAACACATAGGTACATGTATTCATCAAATAGCTAATGAATGAAGCACCATGATAAGGAATTTAGTTCTATTCAGGCAAGAAGTGGTTGGGTGTTGGGTGGGGGTTTTTTTTGTTTTTAATTTGGCAAGCCTGACCACATCCCTTCCACATTACTACCCCATTCCACAGTTTCTTGACTGTTATCACCAGGATAAAGATGCAGCTCTTGAAAACAACTGCTTCTCATTGCAGAAATCATTGCACAGTTTCTCTCTCTTTAGCCAGTACTCTGCCCTGCAATAAAAGTTCATTATCACCTTTATCACCCCAGCTCCACTAGCACAACTAGGTTCTGACAGGCAAATTGCTTTTTTTCATTTACTAATGAACCGAGCTGCCAGGTTTGCATTTACCAATCCACAAGTACAGATGATGGGACCCTGACCTTGCCAACTGCTGCACACTGTGCAGCAGGAAGACCAGGGGGGGCTGCATGGGAGCCCTGGTTCAATAACACATGACTGCGTATGAGATTAGCATTCCCAATATGCTTCAAAAAGAGCTGGATCTTGGTTTCTGTGGTATCGCTTGTCTTGTCTTATGGTCATCTTCATTTAAAATTTTTTTGCGATGAGATTAGACTGAACATGCATCCTTAGTGCCTGTGACTGACTTCCCTAGCACCCTGTGACTGTTTTCTTCACAGATGCAGGACTCTGCAATAACCACATCCTGTTCCTTGTCCCCCCACTTGCAGAGCCCCAGTCAGGGAATATATACATACACATTAATTTTCTTCTTCTTTAGGGCTGATACTAATACATTAGCATGGTCCTGGAAAAGGCCCTGGGGGAGCTCTTGTCAGATCAAATGCTAGTGGTCAAAATCAAAAAAAAAAAATATAAAAAAAAACCACCACAACAACAAAACACCCCCCAAAAAAACAAAACCAAAAAACCAAGACTCCAAACCAAAGGGGAAAAAAATTCCATGCAGAGCGAGGAATGTTCCTGTGAAACAGTTGGTGGGGTGAGGGGGAAGCCTCTGTTAAGAGTTTCTTCTAATGCTGCAAACAGAGCTCTTCTATGTTTGTTTCTCATTTTGCATGGCTGGCAACAGGATGGAGAACTACCCTTGAGGGCGAATGGGTTCTTCATTCCATTCTGGGGACGTATAGGTCTATTCATGTCCCTGCTTTTCCATAGGGGATTTTTGTGGGGGTATTTTGGTTGAGTTTTTGGGGGTTTTTTTTAGTTTTGTTGTTTGGTTTTTTGTTTTTGTTTTTTTTTTAACGGTGTGAACAGGACACAGCTGTTCCATTTGTTCCATAAAGTGTCCCCTCCAGATAATCACAGAATAATTCAGACTGGAAGAGATCTCAGGAGAGCTCTAGTCCAAACCTTGTTTTCCAAGCAGGGTCTGCTCAGATCAGGTTGCTCAGGGCTGCTCCCAGATGGGTCTGGAAAATCTCCAAGGACTGCCTGCACAGCTTATGCAGTTGCCATCTCTTCCAGTAACTGCACTGTTTCGCATTGTGAAAAAGGTTTTCCTTGCTTCAGAGCAACTTCTCTTTTCTCAATATATTCTTGTTGAACATGGTGGGAAAATGAGAGACAAAGAGCCTGGTTCCATCTCCTTGATGATCTCCTGGTAGGTGCTGAGGGACTGCTGTTAAGTCCCCCCACCGCCATCCCTTCTGCAGACTGAACAAGCCCCAGCCCCTTGGCCTCTCATCACAGGGTAAGTGGTTTGGCATCAACCATTATGGTAGCACTCTGCTGAACTCACTACAGTTTATTGATACCTTTCCCCTATGGTGAGGCCCAAAACTAGAAGCAATAACTGAGATGGGATATAAGGAGTGCTGAGTAAAGTGGATACCCACTTCAGTTGGTCTAGGCTATGTGCTTGTTCACACAACTGAGGAGACTGTTGCCCGCCTTTGCTGCCAGCAGATACTGCTGGCCTTCTTACCTACAACAGCCCCAGTGTTTTTTCCACAGAGCTGCTCTGCAGACAGGCAGTCTGCAGCCTGCATCTTTGCTGGGAGTTGTTCCTTCCCAGGAGCAAGGCTTTGTATTTGTGTGCTTGTTGAATTTCTTAAAGCTCTTGATGGCCCTTCCCTCCAGCCTGTGTAGGTTGCCCCAGACTGCAGCTCTGTCCTTGACTGTATGGACTGGTCCCCTCACCAATTTGGTGCAAACCTTAAGAGCAAGCACTTCGTTTCCTCCTCCGAGTCACTGATGAAGATACTGAACACAAGAATAAATGCCTGTAGTACTCCACTTGCTACTGGCCTCCAGGCAAAATGTGACTCAATGATCCAAACCACTTTTTCATCCACCAGACCACAAACACCCTCAGACAAGAATGTTGTGTGAAACAGCAGCAAAAGCTTTGCCAAATATCTATTCTTGCTCTATGATTTCCCTTAGGACCCAGAAACATCAAGCTATAGCGCTCCTACAAATAGCCATTTTCCCCCAAACTAAGAGCGACCGGCAAAAATCACAAGTCTCACTCTGAAACAGGGATGAAATATAGTACTGGGACAACTGAAGACAGCTGTTGAATCTGTATCCTGGATTTCTTCCAGCTGTCACTTGCAGCATGGCATTTTCTCTCATGCTATTTCAGCTGGCGTTGTGGTCCAGTTTCCATGCTGGAATTCCTCCTGGCAAGTTCCAGGACTGTGAATAACCTTGGCTTTCCACAAAACTCTTCCCTGCATTAACTAAAAATCAATTTCCCTGAGCATCTAATCTCAGTGAGGAAGGTTCCCTGAAGAAAATAAATAAATAAATAGTTCCATTCTCATCAGTCAGAGCAATTTTAGCTAGAAAGAAATCTTATTTGTAGTGATTGTGTCAGTACTGCATATGGAGTTGGCTGAATCAAAACATATTTGCATGGATTTTTGCACTGGTGTGATGTTGTCCAAGTTTCCAAATGGTCTGAACTTCCCAAACAGTGGAGTAGTCACCTTTGGCTGTATCTCTGGCCATCTAAATTTACTGCTGGATGGAAGAACCCCTTCCCTTGGGTGAAACCATGTTTTCTTACAACTTTTTTTCTGCTTCTATAGGGTGTACAGCTGGATATACACTCACCCACACAAAGTGGCTTCTGCTTCCCTCCACTGAGGCAACATCAGAAAGGTCCCCAACGTAAACTTTACAAAAGCTTCATCTGGAAATATCTACTGACCATATGGACAGATTTTTTACATAAACAGAAAGGTTGATTTTTAAATAAAAGTGGAAAAGCTGTTTTAAAATTGTAAAGATTAATACTGTTGTCAGATCACTCCCTTCTGGCCTTGTGAGTGAACCTTTCAGAAGAGAGATCTGCATGTGGGGAAGATGGTGGCTCTGATAACACAGAACAATAGCTGATAAATTTAGAGTAGCTCAATAAAAAATATTCTTTTTCTTGAAACATACCATCTTTCCAATCTAAAACTAAGCAATTATCTAAGTAGCACTTCCCAAATTCAGAGATGTTAAGCTGTCTAGATTTAATTCTAGAGTCTGAAAATAGCAGCTCTGCAGTCTTTGCCCAAGAACATATGGATTAAGCAATGCACAGAACAATAATTTCTATGGATTTCAAGTTTATATTAAAAAAGATTTTATGTCTATAAGTGCAAAGATCAAATGCCAGTTTTGTTGTTTGCTGATAGTTCAGGAAATTAGGTTTCTTACAGTATTGCTTATTTGGGACAGAATTAAAATACATTGCAGAAATCACTGTTACAAAAAGCAGGGCCACCCTCATGTAAGGTATCACCTAAGCTCTACATCCAACATCACAGAGGCACGTTAACAATTCCAGTGAAGTCAGAGTGAAATCAAAGCCAGATCCTGGCATCAAGAGTAAAAACAAAGAACTAAAGTATCAAGACACATTTTTATTTCCATCATTCTGATCCATTAAGACCTTTAACATTAAATACAATTTACACACCTGATGGATGACTGATGATTTCTGTGTTTTGTTGAAACTCAAACTATGGCACAACTATTTACGTCTGAAAGTTCCTAATATTTTACACAAACACACACAGATGCTGAAACCTGCCTGCATCTTCATCTTTCCTTCGCTATGTATTTTAAACAAAGATCTGGGATTATAGAGGAAAGTGTACACAGACCACGTCAGGGATCCCAGCGGTGAAAAGGGATGGCACAGGTACAACAGGAAGGGGACGGGCCTGAGCCAGGACCTTACAGGAGAAGAGGCAAATGTGCATGAGGTGCTCTGCACCCAAAATGAAAGGGACACTGATGTATTTCTGGGAGTACAGGACTTCATGTTTCTTTCACCCACAGAATCATGCTACATTGCAAAGATGCTGGGGAAGAACAAGGTCGCTACCTCTCCTCTGTCTTGCCCCACCATTGATTTCAGCCAGTGACACAGCCAGACTGTTCAGGTCCTGTTCATTGGAAACGTGCCTGCCCCACCCCAGGCTTAAGTGCCTCTGAGCCCTGCCCAGGATGGTGAGGATCTGGAGAGAAAGGTGCATGTTCTGGGCATGGTGGGTCTGGCTGTGCTCAGTCTGAGAGCACAGGAGAATTGAAGAGCAAAACAAGAGACCACCCACCTTCTCCTAATTTTTGCTTTTCCTTTTCTAACTGTAAAAAAGCAGTGAACTGTAGTAGTCCTTTATCCTTTGAAGATTTTGATGCTGATTTTGTACCTTACTTAAAGACATAGCAAAGGCAATTAGTGTCTGAATCTCCCCCACCTCCTTCCTCCAGACCTTTTCAGAAACATTTTATCTGTCTGAGATAAAACAGTTGTTGAGAGATGATTAATTTAGACAGCTCCTTCACATTTGCCCACAGAGTTAGCTTGGAGTCACAGACATGTATATGCATGCATGGACGTGTTCCCTAGGAAGCAGAGATAGGACTGTTTCCAGCAACTGATGTTCAATAAGCAAAGAAACTACCACAACTTGACAGAATATCAGATAACTATATCAAAATTCAGAAAATTCATGAATACAGTTAAATATTGAAATTAATGCACACAGAAGAACAACCATCTCTTCAAGAAATATTTAAGTAGAGCAATTACAGTTTAAATTGGACTCAGCAGTCTGAAAACCGTGATATCATCTCCTAAACGGCCAATGATTGCTCCACCTCCTCCATGACCCTTCCTGAGGACAACGTCCACACTGCAAAACATGGCACCATGCCTCTCCCCTGAGCACAGGCAGCAGAATGGGACTTGTGAATCTCTAGGTTTCTGCAAATTCTGAAGCTTCACATAAAGCATAAGGCTCTTTCTAAAATACAACTGAAATTCACCCTAAAATATTAAAAAAAAAATAATCTGATGCTTTCTATATTCTGAAGAATATCTACAGAACATCTTGAATTTTGTATTACAAAGAAGTACATCTTGGCTGAACAGCAAACAATAACACAATTTATTGTGACTATGATAGAAGCATCTGCAAAGTACAAATTGAATTACGTCACATCAAGAATATAACACAACATCCTAGTCTAAATCTTTAAGACAATTTACCTTTCAGTCTTCCATTATTTGCAGTATCTAAAGAACAAGTAGACAATGAGTGATTTTAAAAAGACAGGAATAAATTCATAAAACCAACTTGCATGATCTGCCTGGCAATGCAAACTAAAGATGATCAGATTTCCTTGCCAGTGTTCATAATAGCCTGTTTGCACTGTAAAGATAGCCTTAATAGGAAAAACAGAATTCCTTTAGTGCCTTATGACAGATACTAGAACTATAGAATTCAAAAATAGGAATTTTGATCAAAGACAGGGGTTAAAACCAGTCATTTTGGTTATGCATTATAATTAAAGAAAAGGAGAAAGAATGTGGACCTGGACTCCAATCTGCAGAATGTAACAAATACAGCACAGGTAAAGCGTACCTTTGAACAAGATACAAATAAATTGTGCGCTGAGTGCAAGGAGTAGTTGGCATATTTTAGTTAAGCCAAAGCAGATGTGAAATATAGTCAATTTTCAATTAATCATGGAAAAAATATCCAGGTTTCAGACTAACCATAATACATGCAGAAAAGACCCTAGACTTTTTCCTTTTCATTTTTAACCTCACTCCATATCTTCATTGCATGTTTAAATATAAATTATGTACAGAATGCTCTTGCAGCTATTTTACATATGTTTTAGATTAGTGGGTTTGCTTTATCTTCCCCATCCCACCTCATATATTACCCAGAATAGCAGACTAGATTGTAAATAAATACATGCCAAGTCTACTTCTCATTTTATTTTCTTTTCAGTGGTTTTAGTTGCTGTTATAATGAATCTCAGCAGGCACGATTTCTCTCTCTTTTACTACGAGATTCAAAAGGCTGTAAATGAATTATCAGCTACATTACCTACAGAGCACAGATCTATATGAGCCATGATTAAGCAAGAAAGATGACTTATTCTTTATTAACAGAATATCTGAACGGCCTTTAGATGTTGTTAAACTTGGGCTACGATGTCACAATCCAACCTGGCTGTGACAAAGATAGAGATAAACATTGTAAAGGCTGACCTGGAAGAAAAGGTCACCCTTACAGATAAGGTGCAATTAAGGACCTACTTAAAGCATCTATTTTAGAAAAAAATAGGGGGAGTATTCATCAAGACTTATAAATTGCTCAGCTTATTGAAAGTGGTTGTTAAAAATCTTTCAGAAGAACAAACCTAACTCTTCTGTCATTTACAAATACTGTGTTCACCTTCAAAAATATTTCTACGTGATTTAGACTGAAGCTGAAACAATCTTCACCTCTGCCTAAGTTTCACTTAGATAATAGAAAATGCATATTCAGTAAAGTCTGCTTTTGGCAAAAGGAACTTTGGACTCAGACTCTCAACTATACCCCAAATCCTTCCAAGAATTGTTTTACGGATGTAATTATAGGGTAGAAACACGCTTGACCTAATGTTGTCATTAGAATGAAGAGGTGAAAATTTAAATCCTGAATTGGCATAAGAGTACTTGTAGGACAGAAAAGCCATCAACTTTTAACTCCTTCAAGAAGAAGAGGATAGAAAGATGTAATCACCATTCTCCTACCCCTTGTTAAAACCCCAAATCAGAATTAAAACCTAAATTAAAAAAATACCTGTGATTACAAAGGCAATTGACCGATTTAATGAAGAATAGAAACTAGACCTACTGGACTTACTGAAGTATTCATAAACTGCAGCAATAATGAACTACAAATTGGCAGCACTCCCAACTTGCTCCTGAAGAACAGCACACATACACATCTGCATGCACAGATGGGCCTTTATTGTTAACGTCCACAACGCTAAAACTTAGTATTTATTCTGAATGTATATAGTCTCATATTTTTTTGGTACAGGATCTAAGTATCCTTCTGTGAATACCTATGTCTCAGAGAGAGATCCAAATCCTTTAATAACCTACTTGGAATTCATAAGACACTCTTGACACACCTGGCTGGATGCAACAGCAAAAGGACAGACTAAAATTCAATGCCAGAATGAATCAGTAAAAAAAAAAATAAATCCCCAAACAGATCCCAAAACACTTAAGCACACAAATTCCCTGCATCTTTGTGAGAAAACCTGTTTTGACTATTCTGCAGGGAGCAGGGTTGTGTGTCTAATTGCCGATACCATCAGTAAGCTAAATTACCAAGCAAGGAGAATAAAATAGTGTTCTGCCCAGTTTGGAATACGGTTATGGAAACAGGCAATATCATCTATATCACCATCTGAAAATGTTGAAAATTTGCACCCACATTCTCTTAGAAGCATAAAACCATCCAGATCCTTGACATTGTAAGTTAAAGTGCAGTCTATCACACTCAATAGGACTCACAATTCTCTCTGGCAAACACTGGATTTTAAGGTGGAAACATGCATTACATAACTCATACAGAGCAACTCTGACAAACCCTGATGTGTTTGATAGAAAAATCAGTCAATCCATTTGCAATGGCTATTTGTCCAAGGTTTCCAGATGTTTGGCAGCCCAGCAAAGACCTATCCAGGAACAGTATTTCCATAAGGGGAAAAAAAGACGTCTGGAAGACCCAGACATACAACATCTCTATTATTGAACAGTTTATAACAGTTCATCATTTCATCCTAAAGAATGAAACTGAAAACTCCCCAAAAATATTTGCATGTCATTAAAGAGAAAGAAAAAGCATTATGTCTCATCAAGAATTACAAGTTATGTGTTTTAGGGACCCACCACAGCAAGGCAGTACAAATGAAATCATGACATCTGCCACATAAGAAGCGGAATAATGGCAGATCCAAAAGGATATGGCTTATAAAATAAAATATAAGCATCTACCCATGTAAGATGTGTGTATCCACCGATTTATGCTTTTCCAATGCCCACAGATTTTCTTTGTGAACAGTAACACAGGGATTACACATGATTAACTGCTGCAGTCATTGTGAGAAGAGAGGCAACAGCCCTCCAGCGCAGGCTGTCTGTGAGCAGAATAGGAAAGTGTTTCCCTTCCCTCTGAAGTAGACAGAGCTTAAACTAAAGCTATATACAGTTCAAAGACTTCAAAAAGCACATGCCATGGCTCAGCTTTTAGATGAATCTTAACGTACCAGCTTCAGTACAGACTGGAGGTTTTAGGTCTTCAGGCAGGCAGTACTTTCAAAAAAATAATTAGGCATTAAATGCATAAATCCATGTAACTGCAACATTAAATTGTGATTATCATCAGAGAATTGAGAAAATCTTAAGCTAAAGGTTACATCAGCTGTCTAAGCAGCTCACCATGCTCTTATTTGTAACACATAGTCATGTTAGATGATCTATTTTGTGTCTACATGCAAGGCATACAAAACCAGGTGAAGAAAGTTTGCTATGAAACCTTTTCCTTTTCATTGTCTGGATGCTCTGATAAAATTTGGCCCCTTAGCACTGCCAGATGGCATTTAGTAGCCTAGTCCTACCTGCAGGATATAATCACACAGGCACAGTGCCACGCTAATCCAGAGTGTTATCTTGCCAGATCAAAGCATAAACAAAACAAAACAAAAAAATGCCACTATGCCTTCAGAAAGCTGGCTACAAAAACCACAGGGAGGCTGTGCCACTGACCACAAGACAGCTGTGCGCATGGCTGTAGACATCAATGAGCTGCCAGCATCAATAGGTGACACTGTCCTTAACAGCCAAAGATTTTGAAATTTGAATGTCAAAAGTTCTTGGTTTTGCTCAGATGCACAGCGCTGACAGCAAACTGCAATGCCTTGCTACAGCAACAACAATAATAAAGGGTCTGGCCCAATGCTATTTGCTCAGGCCCAACTGATTAACTTCTTGCAGCATAAGCATTGAAATACAGTAGCACAGATGCAGGAAGAAAGGGAAGAGGGAATGAAGAATGTGAGAAATTCTACCTAAGTAGGAGGAACAAATATGAGACAAGATCAACTGAAAGAATAATGCAATCAAAGGTAACCTTTTAGAAACATTAGAAAGTTCAAAAGTAACTGAAAATGCCAAATACTGATGTGTAAACCCCACTCATTTAAGCTGATGGTGCTGAAAGTAATATATATGAAAAACATATGCTTTTCCAGGTGAGGGACACATTTTACACTACTTCATACGCTTGCATGTGTCTTTGTCACTTGATAATGAAAAATTATTTTAGTATTTAAACATCAGACCTCTAAAGGGATGCGAAAGGGTTAACAAAAGGACCTTTGTGAAGCCAACTGTAGATCCATCTTAAATTGCTAGCATTGTGTTTTAGGTTAACTTACTAATCATGTGAAGTAAACTATAGATAAGAAACTAACACTGTAGGGAATGTGGAAGAGGAGAGGTTAGTAGCAAGTGGCCCATCTTTGTTACAGGACTTGGAAGGCATGTAGGAGAACAAAGCGTCTGGCACTTTGTCGATATGAGGATAGCCAAGGATGGGGAGCCGATTGGTACCAGCTGTGTTGTTCTGACAGTGGAATAAGGGGAGTAAAAGCTGGAGTTCACCAAAAGGACAAGGTGAAGAAGAGGAGTGGATGAAGTTAACTACCCCTGAAGACCACCGACTCAAATCACTGAGCATGAGCATTGGGAGGGACTTATGGAAATGACCTCTTGAAACTATTTTTAATACGAAGCGGGGACAGGTTATGCCCATGTATAGGCGTACTGGGAAACTTCATGTATATGTAAAGCTTTGCTACATATAAACAGGGCAAGCTGCTGTGTTACGTTGCACACAACCTTGGTGGGACTACCCCCTGTGCTGCCCAGTGCTGAATAAACATACCTACTTTACAATCTTACAGATTGTGGAGTCTGTTTTCCGCACGTCACCTAGGACTTAGTTATACTGTCCAAAGCAAACTCTGACTCAAAAAGATTATCTCTGGTCAAACATCCATTCCAGGACAAGAGTCTGCCAAACCTTAGTTTAGAATAAATTCATGTGAAGGTTCATTCACTTCTGAAAATAATTTGCATCAAAATGTTAAACAATCCTGGATAGAACAACTTAAACAGAGAAATAATTTTTTTCCAGCCTAAGAAAAGAGTCAGTATATGAGAGCATCATATCAGCTCTTCTAGAAAGCATGGCACTTCTACGTTGGTTTGATTAGATCTTCCTCGGACACTGAGTGCCCAGTTAAAGAGAGTTCTGTTTTTTACCTCTTGCTCCTTGATTGCAACCACTTTTTCAGAGAAAAGTCACCATGATCCAGAATGCACGCTACACTGACACAATCCATTTCCTACAGTGCTTACGATTATTTGAAAACCAAAGCTGGAACACAATAACCCAATTTACGTGAGGATTCATATCTGGAGTGTAAAGGTATAAGGGTTAGCTACAAAGTTTCCCTTGGTTTAGGGATCCTCAGCCCTTTTCTAATTCTCTTCCCTACCTGTACCACCAAAACTGAACTTTACCAAGGCAAGTCACTGAATCTGTGTCTGAACGGTGTGTCTGGCCATCAGCACGTGCAGGACATAGGCTCAAAACCAAAGCGTGTCAGTTGAGCAGTTAAGTACAAAATTGTTATAACTTTCTCAGAAATATCTTCGCCCATGCTCTCCTTTTTGTTCACTGTGAAAGGTGATAAAACCTGCAGGGTCTCCTCCTTCCAGACTGCTACAGCTACTCATGCAAAAGCACAGCCATAAGTATTTCAGAGACGGACCTCTGTTGGGTGGAAGAAATTGCCCAGTCACTTCTAAGGACAGAGTAAGATAAATTACAGGTGGTTTAGTACATGGGATCCCCCAACCTCATTCCATCACAGAGACAGTCGGAAGAGCATCACAGGCAATGTTGCGATTCATTCCAGTACAGCCTTTCTCCACATGACTTGAGGCAGTAGGAGACAGTCTGACAACCTCATAACAGACAAGGACGCTCCCACTATTTATAGCCGATCACGGATGTTAAACAGTAATGATCCCAAACATTTCTAATCCTATTTGCATGTCTATTAAAATACAGTATCCTGTCTGAATGGCATAATTCTGGAGTCTTATCATATTTATGAATTTTATGAGGACATTGGAAATAGGCCATGTGATATGACTGTATGAATTTCCCACTGTATCAGCTACTGGCTTGAAAGTCATTAAAAAAAACAAGAGCAGAATAGCAGTAATGCATAAGCAAATTGAGTCATTCTCCTTCAGTGCCTTCCAGATGTCTCTTTTCCTGTCAATTCTTGTTCTTTATATGCATTTATTTATTTTTGGGGTCTGATGATAGAGTTGTTTCCAAAGAGTACATTTAAATTAAATCAAAAAACTCGTACCATATTAAGCACACCCACCACCACCAGTGGAAGCACAGTTATGCTGAAAGACTTTGACTGACTTCTATATCTTACTGCAGTATTAAAGAAAGAAATATTACTCAGATTGACATCCATACACATGCAAAAATCTAAGTGTATATATACATAAGTATATGTATGTACACTGATAACAGAATAAGACAACAGAGTGTTATCACAAACCTGCTAATGTTGAATTAGTATTCTTATTACAATTTTAATTAATTATGTGGCCAGTACTATAGTAATTACTGCATTTATAAAGCATTTTTAAAGCTATAAATGAATTTGCCAGAAAGATTAAATTAGTATTTATATGGCTGAAATTTTAATCTCTATTTCCATGTTTATCTCATATTTAAGCTAATAGTAAAGTTTAAACTATTAGATCAAAAAGGCTATTGGCAAAAAACCAAAATCAGAAATAGAGAATCTTTCTTCTTTATTGAATCTCCAGCCACACATAAGGAGATTAGGAGTATGGCAAGGAGATTGTTAACATCATATCTTTGTTAGAAAGAGACATTCCAGATTAATGCTCATTGAATATACAGATGAGTTCCTAATATAGTGTAAAGCATGGAAAATTGAAAATTGATAGCTAATAATTCATTTAATAAAGGACAATTTGGACTGTAGCTATCAAGCCCCAGGGAAAAAATAAACTGAGAACATAAAAATCTTTTAAATCAAAAGACTGAATTCTGTTAAGAAAGATGAAAATAACACCTCTAGCTTAAAAACACAAAGTAAACTTTTACTTTGAATGCATGCACTCTCACTGCTATTTCATAAATTCAGTTGGATCAGAAGCAAATCCTATTAAAATAGTTGAGCATGCATACATATCAATACCCTGGTTCTTTTGCTCAAAGGTCAAAAATACTATTCTAAATGCTAGGGGCCTAAATTAGAAGAATGTTTAAAGCTCTGATTTCCTTTTTAGTCTCTCCTTCCTTGGGATGGGAGTTGGGGGAACTATAAAAAGTACGTGTATTTTAATTCAGTAGTCATTTAGATAAATTATGATAAGCAACTTTTATACATACTTGTGTATATACCCTCTTGACTGCGGAGGAGGGGATAGGGGGAAGATGACATGAAAAATGTGGAATGTCCCAAAAGGTCCTTCAAAAATGCCCTCCCTTTGAACTTTAGTATGGTACACGGACAGGCTCTGTAATCACCAGTGCTGATGTGTTCAGTTATGGTAACAGCGCAAAGCGGCTGACCATATATGCTGGAAGGGCTCAAAATACTAAATACTGCGTGATTCCACTGCTGCATTCAATGACAGTGCTTACTGACACTTTTGAAAGCAAAATGTAAAACATTTTTGACCTCTCCCATGATATCCACATCAAACGTACTTGGGGGGCAGGGGGAAGGGAAGTTTTACACCCCACCTTAAGACTGAAAATCAAGCATTTTTTGTTTTCAGCTTGTATAACACCAACTGCAGAAAACAACTTCTGCAGATCAAATTTTACTCTCAGTGGCACATGCATGACTTAAAGGTCTTTACATTTTTACTTCAGCTGTTCTCAGACAACAGGCGTTTATCTTCCAGTGCAATCGCACAGATTTAGCTAAAGACAAGGTTTTCTCAAAGCAGTACTGACGATTCTGCAGAGTACACTGATTTAGGAGCCATGGTATAATAATGCTTAAGCCAAAACATTAAAGGTTGTTTCACCTATATTTGTACAACCATAAATAACCACAAAAATTGTATAGTAGCAAAGATGTAGACACTCAGAATCAAGAGTGATAATGGCGCCTCTGTCTTCTGTTATCAGGGCAGATTCCCTGACAAGCAGTTGACCATCCAAACTGTACTGTGGCCTAACCTACAGAAGCTTTTTTCGTTCTCATTAGTGCTGACCTCTTCCAAATTCAACTTCACATTATTTGTTATTCAACATTATGACTTTATCTCTCAGCCTTCAGAATTCTGAGAAGAAAACATGGTAAGAATGATATGAGAAACATTTATTGACAGGATTTGCTATGTAAGTGCCAAGCCACTAAAATGCTTCCTTAAACAAAGGGAAATTGCATTAAGGGTTTTGAGACTACATGTTCCATAAACAAATCACAAGAGAAATAAGAAACCTTCATTAGAAACACCTACAACATAATAATATAAATGATGCCAAGAGGATTCTCTCTTGCTATATACTCTTATGTTGAGAACACATAACAACCTACTACATTTTCCTATTAATTATTTTTTTATTAAATCCTATTAATAAAAATCTTTACTTCACTTGAATTTCTTGAGAAACTTCTATATCTGCTTTTAATTCAGGGGTCATCTCCCTTCAAAAGTAAGAGCTGCCTGTTCATGCAGGACAAAGTTCATCAAACCTGTTGATATTTTAGCAGATGTCACTGTAATTGTGGCAAAATGTCATGAGAATACACAACAGCCATCAAACCATATCCCGTACTTTAGCAGATAAATGAAAAGGTCCTTTTCAGTAGATTCAAATATGCTGTCTCTTCACAATATCTGAAAGTTTTCCTTCCCTCCCTGCTAGCTCAATCATCTCATGGTTACTGGTTTCAAAGTCAGTAATGCCTGAAGTCCCCTGCATTTTCATTTCTCATACAAATTCCAACTACCACCCCTTTGCATCACGACCGAGATAATCCATTCATTAAAAAAAAAAAAATGCAAAGATCCTGGGGAATCTAGAAATTCCCAATCCCCTCACATAGGCTAGTACCCTGATTTCAGTGCAGAAATAATTTATCTGTAAAAATTTGTATGGCAACAAGCATGATGTGGTTTAGCTTTAGATTAGGGCTGCTGGATATTACTGGAACACAAACACTGCCGGAGTAACACAACCCCCCCAAAAAGGTAGTTATGTCATTCAGTGTATTACCATTTTCTCCTTCAAAAAGTCTATTCCCGCCTAAGCATCCCCATCACCACCTATCCTCCCTTAAATCAGGGAAAAAGGAAGAGAAAAAAATATTTTTATGGCATCTTAGCATTAATTAACAGCACCACAGTTAAACATGAAAGGCATCATGTCTCATTTAAATAAATATCCTCTAAGTACATTTACTTCTTGGGAAACAACAACAACAAATCTATTCTGTGATTGAAAGGGTTCATGTTGAACCCTTACATGAAATGTTATCAAATATTTATGCAACATAAAACAAAAAGGCCAAGTAGAGGCTAAGGAGTTTTTCGGGAAGAAGAAAATAAAAACATTAACTGACAGTTCTTTAAGCTACTTGCTTTATTTTATATATAAAAAAAAAAAAGTAGAGGAAATGCTTGGGTTTGGAATAGCCATATCAGTGAAAATGAGCCTGAGAAGTACAAATCTTGAACATGGCATCTTATCTTCTCCAGAGAAAGCTGACATTTCTACTACACTACCTTGATCATGTCTCTAAATGAAAGTACAGCTACACATGCAGTAATGAACACCACCAAATTATGTCATTCTGTGGCATTCTAAATTACTGACATAATTTTAGTTGTCAAGTTGTTCTACACTAAAAATATGCTAGATTACATCCGGTTTATGGTTAGATTTATAGCCTTCAAATATTACACGTTATTCAGGATATTTACAAGCATATGTATCTATGCACAGTGGGGGTATGTGTAATTTCAAGTAAAAAGAAAGTGTCTGGTATTGGAAAGCTCTTAAAAGAGACTAACTGCTCAAAATACACTGCTTACCTTCGTTTAGACTTTCCATTTTTCAATGGAAGTGGGGGACCTCAACTTCCCAGACATCTGCTGGAAATACAATACAGCAGAAAGGAAGCAGTCCAGAAGGTTCCTGCAGTGTGTGGAAGATAACTTCCTGACACAGCTGGTAAGTGAGCCTACCAGGGGAGATGCCCTGCTTGACCTCCTGTTCACTAACAGAGAAGGACTGGTGGGAGAGGTGGTGGTTGGAAATCATCTAGGCCTTAGTGATCATGAAATGGTAGAGTTTTCGATCTTTGGTGAGGTAAGGAAGGGGGTCAGCAAGACCGCCACCATGGATTTCCGGAGGGCAGACTTTGACCTGCTCAGAACGCTGGTTGGGAGAGTCCCTTGGGAGATAGTCCTGAAGGGCAAAGGGGTCCAGGAAGGCTGGGTGTTTTTCAAGGAAGAAGTCTTAAAGGCACAGGACCGGGCTGTCCCCATGTGCCGTAACACAAATCAGCGGGGAAGACGACCGGCCTGGCTGGACAGAGGTCTACTACTGCGACTAAGGGAAAAAAGGAGAGCTTACTAGCTCTGGAAGAAGGGGCAGGCAACCCAAGAAGAGTACAGGGATCTTGTCAGGTCATGCAGAGAGGAGATTAGAAAGGCAAAAGCCCAGCTGGAATTTAACCTGGCCACTGTTGTGAGGGATAATAAGAAGAGTTTTTATAAATATGTTAACAGCAAAAAGAGAGCCAGGGAGAACCTCCATCCACTAGTGGATGCAAGGGGGAACATTGCCACTAAAGACAAGGAAAAGGCTGAGATACTCAACGCCTTCTTTGCCTCGGTCTTTAATGGCCCGACGAGTTATCCCCAGGGTACCCAGCCTCCTGAGCTGGAAGATGGGGACAGAGAGTGGAATGAACCCCCCATAATCCAGGAGGAAGCAGTCTTTGACCTGCTATGCCACCTGGACATCCACAAGTCTATGGGGCCGGATGGGATCCACCCAAGAGTGCTGAAGGAGTTGGCAGAGGAGCTTGCCAAGCCACTCTCTATCATTTATCAGCAGTCCTGGAGAACAGGGGAGGTCCCAGATGACTGGAGGTTGGCAAATGTGACGCCTATCTTCATGAAGGGCCGGAAGGAGGATCCGGGGAACTACAGACCAGTCACCCTAACCGGTTCAAAAAGCAGGTCTTGCCTAACCAACCTGATTTCCTTCTATGACCAGGTGACCCGCCTGGTAGATGAGGGAAAGGCTGTGGATGTTGTCTACCTGGACTTCAGCAAAGCCTTTGACACAGTCTCCCATAGCATTCTCCTGGAGAAGCTGGCAGTTCATGGCCTTCGCTGGGTTAAAAACTGGCTGGATGGCCAAGCCCAGAGAGTCGTGGTGAATGGAGCTAAATCCAGTTGGTGGCCGGTCACAAGCGGTGTCCCCCAGGGCTCAGTTCTAGGGCCGGTCTTGTTTAATATCTTTATCAATGACCTGGATGAGGGGATTGAGTGTGCCCTCAGTAAATTTGCAGATGACACCAAACTGGGTGGTAGTGTCGATCTGCTGGAGGGGAGGAGGGCTCTGCAGAGGGACCTGGACAGGCTGGATCGATGGGCCGAGGCCAACTGTATGAGGTTCAACAAGGCCAAGTGCCAGGTCCTGCACAACAACCCCATGCAGCGCTACAGGCTTGGGGAAGAGTGGCTGGAAAGCTGCCTGGTGGAAAAAGACCTGGGGGTACTGATTGACAGCCGCCTGAATATGAGCCAGCAGTGTGCCCAGGTGGCCAAGAAGGCCAATGGCATCCTGGCCTGTATCAGGAATAGTGTGGCCAGCAGGAGTAGGGAAGTGATCGTGCCCCTGTACTCGGTGCTGGTGAGGCCGCACCTCGAATACTGTGTTCAGTTTTGGGCCCCTCACTACAAGAAAGATGTTGCATTGCTGTAACATGTCCAGAGGAGAGCAACCAAGCTGGTGAGGGGTCTGGAACACAAGTCATACGAGGAGCGGCTGAGGGAACTGGGGTTGTTTAGCCTGGAGAAGAGGAGGCTGAGGGGAGACCTGATCGCCCTCTACAACTACCTGAAAGGAGGCTGTAGTGAGGTGGGGGTCGGTCTCTTCTCCCTGGTAACAGACAATAGGACGAGGGGGAATGGCTTGAAGCTGCGCCAGGGCAGGTTTAGGCTAGACATTAGGAAAAACTTCTTCACCGAGAGGGTTGTCAGGCTCTGGAATGGGCTGCCCAGGGAGGTGGTGGAGTCCTCATCCCTGGAGGTATTTAAAAGACGGATAGATGTGGTGCTTAAGGACATGGTTTAGTGGTGGGATGGCAGTGCTAGGTTAACGGTTGGACTCGATGATCTTAAAGGTCTTTTCCAGCTGAAGTGATTCTATGATTCTATTCTATGATTCTATGAATTCAACCTATGCTTTGTATGTATATTAGGAGTATCTACCACCAGGGGACTTTCTGGCCCTGACTATAACTCCAAAGAGTTTCCCGAATATAAATTACCATGAAATAACAATAATGCTAGTAATTACTTACTCTTCCCTGGGGCAGCTGCTGTCAAGGCCAAGCCAAAGACAAGTATTTACATGTAGTACATAAACATCCAGCAGGTGCCTACCTGCAAAATGACAGCACTAAAATAGATGGATCTCCACCCTGTGTTAAAATAATGAATGAGCCAGATCTTAAAAAAAAAAAACAAAAAAAACCCACGACACACAACAACAAAACAAAAAAACACACCCCAAACCATATTTTCTAAACTTTACAATAACTAACCTAAAAGTAAAACGTCAGGCTGAAGGCTTAGTTTAACCAAGCACTCAATAGACATGCCGTAAAAGGAAAGTCACTGTCCCAAAGAGCTTGCATTTTCAGTTTGTGATAAAATACCATGGGGTGGGGGCTAAGAGGAGAAAGAAGAAAGAAAACACAAAGAAAAAAACCAGAATGCAGTAACAAAAAGAGACTAATATGCCAGAGATAAAAAAATAGTCAGCTGAACATTTGACAAGCTCGGTCACAACTGTTATCACAATTACAGCAATTTCAAGGGGTTTGTGCTATGATGTGAGCATACAGGCATTGCTGGTTTTCCTCATTTTGTCGGTGTCCTCAGTCACACAGGTACTGCCTTGCACAAACTCAGAGGTACTACTTTTACCCCTAGTATTCTAATTTTTCATTCACCCATCCCTCGATTCTATGAGTAGACAATGTCTCTCTCTCCCTATTATACATCTCTTCCCATCATCTATGAAAAGCAAACCTTTCATTTGTCAAATCATCAGTCAAAATACTGAACAATGGGGATATTGGATACCACATCAATAATATAAGACAATATCAGCATTACTGATTAAAATTAGTACTACAAGACCTTTTATAGGCATCTATTATTAAAAAAAATAGTAAACTGCAAGGAAAGGCAAGTATCCGTTGCCTCTTAATACAACAGTTTTTTCTTTTCACAATCCACTCTTTAAAAGTTTACTCAAACCGGACAAGCAGACACTTCTTTATTTGTGCCAAGAATACAAAAAAAAGGGAAAAGCTCATTTGAAAATTCCAGGTTGTAGATAAAGACATGAAATGCATGTTAAATGACAGTTTTTCTAGATTTTCATTTAAGGAAGACAATCTGTTCTTTTTCCCTGATAATCTGCTGCTTGATTTTCTTTTCAGTGTCCTTTAGAGCCACACCGTCTGAAGGGTCTAATTTAATTCTCACTAGAATTCAGCCTCATGAAACTGTAGAACAAATATTCTCATCTTCTGCATTTATTTCCATATGAATGGAAACCCGGACACTTACAACTCACAAAAAAAATACTCCGTGATAGTAGAAAAAATTAACCTAACATTTGCATGTATCTGAAATTGCTAGAAATATTAATATACCAGTGTATTTTCACACAGAATAATTTGTAGTACTAAAGCTCTGAGTTTTACTGCAGCTGCGTTTTCAAAACTAGCATGTAAAGCATGTGCATGTGAAAAACAAGGCAGGAGTTGATACTATATTGGTGGCATGAACTGTTTCAAGGTAATTTCAATACTACTCAGAAGCTAACTTTCTACACTGCTAAAAGCTGACACTTTTTTAAAAGCTAATAAATGTGATCTAAAACAAGCACAATAATTTAATCATCACAGAGTGGGAACCAAATAAAAATACTGTACAAATAAAGTTTGAGCTGATATTGAGAAAATTAGGAATGATTGTAGTTATGTCTAAGGACACAAATCTCATTATGCTACTTCTGAACTTCATATAAGCATTTTCCAACAGTCTTTCCACACAAATTCTAGAAACAAATAAAAAACCTCATCTCTATACATTTCTCATTCACCTCCCTCATCCTCCACCTGAGCTACCTTTGACTATGAAAAAAATATGGGGTTTATAAGAGGAAGAATGACTGGGAAAGCTACTCCTCTATCTTGCTGTCACCTATACTCTCCTTCTTCTTAAGGAGGCTTTAGTCTTTGCTCACCAGGAGGTAGGACCAGATAGATGGGCTGTAGGGTAACCACTGACTGGCGCTCCTCAGAGCTTACAGAGCACAGGTACCTCACATGCAGTCTCTTCCCCCAGCTCACAGAATTTGGAAGAATATTTCTAACACCCGGGCCTACATCAACCCCTTCATTTTAACTGATAGGTCTTCTTTTATATCAGGCAAGTTGGGTGTACTGTGTGTGAAAGCAGTGCAGTCTATCTTTAAAGCATAAGCTGGGAAGCTCTGGAAACATAACAGCCAGTGGATCTGGAGAAATCCATCCAATTTCCAGAATCAAAGTGACTGTGTGAGAAATAATGCTTAAGTAAAATCCAAATATCATCCTGTGCCTTAGGTACCAGCTCAGCCTGTGTTTTCTGGCCCTTCTGTTAAACAAATCTAAACACAAGCTACATTCAATGAAGAATTTTAAGGACATTTTTAATGTTTTTTCCAAAAGAGTAATTTAGTGCTTGATCCAAATGGTATTAGAGGTAATTCAACCAATTCAATCCTCATCTGAAGAGTCTGTCTCATTTAGGGGCCTCATTTAAATAAAATGTGATTTGGAAGTTTCAGTCTTTAAAACCAATCTGCATTGTTGCCTTAAAAACAAAGCCATGACAGAACCCCCTTTATAGTATTTGGATGTTTAGGGCGGGGGTTATTGATTATTAGGACTTTTTTTTCCACTCGAGTTAATTAATGCTCTCTGAGAGGTGAAACAAGAGAGTGTGAACACCAACGGGCCTTCAGTAGCTTTGGCAAATTGACATGGCTTTGTCTGGCAAACTGATTTTAGGTTGTTCTCCACAAGGTCAACAGCTACAGATCTTTTTAATTTCAACTTCCCAAATGTGGTCTCAGGGCTCAAGTTTTGTGGCAATCTGCATGCACACACAAAAAGTGTACGTAAAGTAGTGGCTGCTGATGGAGACTGCAATTCTCACGTGCTACAAGCAGACACATTTGGGTCTGGGTTTGGGTTTTGGGGGGTTTTCTTTTGTTTTTTGGTGGGGGGTTTTTGGGTTTTGTGGGGGGTTTTTTTTGTATTAAAGAGACCAATATTAATTGCTTTTTCTTTAAAATTTTAGTAGACTTTTTGCAAAAAGTTGTTACATCAAAAATTGAAAGGCTCTACAGAAAGCCTGCCAAAAATCACTGGAAAGATTCCCACTGTTATCTAAGAGGTCTGGGTAATTACACCTTTAGAGTATAACTGTGAAGTATTTTAGTGTAAATCTAAACACAACCTTAACCAGGAGATTGCCACCAATACTCCACCTCCTAAAAAATTTCATGCACAGCTACTGATTTTAATTTTGAGAACTGGTTTGTAGCATAATTTACTAGAAAAAATATGACATTGCAGTCATTCATGGCACATGCCTGGAGCACTTACCAGGACGCATTTGTAGATACAGCATCAAGACAGTCACAGAGTATCTTGCAAATATAAGAAATGCTTCCCTGCCCCTTCAATCACCATGTATGGTATTAAAGGCTAAAATTTTTAAGCATCATTAAAAACACACGAAGAAATAAATACTTAAGTCCAAAAAGTTTTTTTTTGCCATGGAGAACTCGCAACCCTGTATTCTTTTTCTTTATTTGTACCCTCCCAATTGAAGTTGTGTACTTCTAGAAATATTGTGTCGATATCATTCCTAAATATATGCTGCAGTAATGAAAGAAGGAAAAAAATGGAGTCAAGCATACTCAAAATACATAGTCTTGATTGGTATCTCATGATAGGGAGAAACAAGTATTTTTTGAAAATATCAAACAGCAGTAATGGATTCATTTTTCCCCCTTAATGAGGTTTCAGTTACTGTTTTGTTAAGAAAAATCCTACTAAGAAAGAGAACAAAAAAAAAGATACAAAATAAACAATTATATAGCATAGATGTTCTGACTCCCACACAGGAGAGTCTCTGGTTACCCTGGGCAGCTGTCAGAGCAATCAACCTCAGTCACAGAAACCTCTTTTACAGGGGAGGAAAATAAAAATTAAGACCAGCAAGCCCCAAACATATGTTCCACGGTTTCCCTTTTATCTCCTCTGAAATTCTATTGTTACCCAGGCAAGCGGCATAGCCCGAGCTGCAAATTCAACAGTATAATATCTGCAACTGAACTTACCTTGGTAAAAAATTAATTCCTGGAGAACACAACTTCCAGCCTGTTACGCCAGCTGTTCTGCTAACAAATGACAACTCCGCCTTTCTTTCTAGCTGTGCCATGAACTGCCATACCAAGATAACACAACAAGATTTTTGACAGATCAAATTTGCATTGGCCACAATTATTAGGCACACATTGTGGAAGAATGACTTTGTTTGCTTTAATCATTTGATTGACATATACAGATAAGTAAAGGGCAAGAAAAAGGCTAACTACTGTTACAGGTATTTTGCATCTCTTTTTATGCTTAATAGTTTGTTTACAGCAATACTAACCAAAAGTGAACAAAAACACTAGGGGAGAGGAGGGGGGAGCAAAGCAGAATACATGCACTATTTCTGCTTATGATGGGCTAAAATCAGCTCAGAGATGTCTATAATCACTCTTTGGCACTTCTGAATTACAGATCCATTTAGGAATTTTGCTCTTGGGATCATCTTTGATTATAATGTTTACATACCATTTTAGCTCATTACTGTTGAGCACAGGACAGCATGGAGTATTGAAGTCTTTCTGCAAGAGTTGTAAATTAAAACTTGATGTAATGTCAAATCCTAACAGGCAGCTTTGACTCATGGGTGTTGGTTTTATGCATCATTTCATTATTTTTTGTATGTATGGCAATTCTGCAAATCAGCTTGCATTACTGATACATTTTTTAAGAAGGGATCTCCTTTGGATTTTGAGCCAGAAAGCTCATTTTACACCAAGATTGATGCTACTCCAGAGCACATTGTAACCAGCTCCATCTGCTTTCAGAAAAGAACAAAATCCCAGTTATCTAAACTGGCATAGGAAAACCTTCAGAAAATTCTATAATTTTCCTCTATTATTGCTTTCTTCTCCCTGGCTGATCCATTTGCTTCCCTTGCAGTGATTTCTTTAAATGACCATTTGGAAATACACAGAAAGAGTAAGTGGCATTGTAAGAAGTAGTCATGCAGCAGCTGACAATGACAAGAAAGTGATGTCTACTTTAGCTACCACCTAAACGAAGGAATTAAGAATGTATTCCCCTGCCTAATGCACAGCCAAATGGGCTGCTGTAGTCCTGAGTGCATGTTTAGATTACTATGATGGAGAAAAACTGGGAAATTAGGAGAAAATATAGATACAATGCAGTAACAGCTAAGGCATTGTATGTTTTTAGTGAGCATGACAAAGACAAAGCCTATGTATTCCTTTCTTTGTGTACACAAACTTCTTCCTCCTCTCTCACACACAATACAATTTTGTTCCTAAGTGGTTGGTGGTTTTATATAGGAGATCATGTTCTACCAAGAAAAAGGCATATTCCACTCTCAGGGACTAAATACAAGTGTGGAGTCAAGGGAAATGACAAGCAAACTGTAAGGTCTTTAAGTCAGACAGAGTCTTTTTTACTGTGTTCCTACAGTGGCAGCACAACTGTATCCTGATTCATGACTGAGACTCCGGTCCTCTGCCACAATGCAAATAAATGGCCATGAGTGCAGTGTATTTATTTTAAATATTAGGCAAACATATTTGGCCTTCAATCTGTGGGTCTTAATGCTCTGAGATAAATCGATGATTCAGAAGATTTTTTAATTTTACAGCTGGAGAAAATTAAGTTTAAGCAACTTCCCTGAAGGTGCAAAGAAAATTGACAAAGCTAGAAGAGAATCAGACCTTTAGCCTTTCTGCCTCAACCTTTACTTACATCATCCTTCCTAAAAGCGATACAGCAGCAACTGTAATATAGCAATAGGCATATTTATATTATTAATAAGCTGTTGCATAACACTTACAGATGCAGATGATGTTTCACAAAGCAGTAACCATTCCATTCTGAATACAGAGTAGGTGCAGGCAAACTAAATATCCACTTTCCAGAATTTTCATTTAAATATTGATCTGCTACCTCAACAGCATTAAAAGTGACAGGTGTCTAAGGTAATTTCTATTTAAGAAGCTAACACATTTAAAAATAAAATGACATAGAAAGAGAGATCACCATCAAGAAGTCAATTCATACTTCAATCACTACACATCAAGTAAGCAAGAAATACTTTCAAGATATCAGAGCATATTTTGTAGTAACCATAGGTTGAAGCTGGTTTTAAATTATGCCCACCATTGGGTGTCACATTTATTACTGCTTTATGGATACTTGCTAGCATTCTAGAGGTTATGATGTTGAATCACTGCGTGTTTGTGTATTGTAGTCTCCTTTGGTTCTCACTTAGGATGCCAACAATAAATCCAAAGTCATCTGACCTCTGCAATTGAGCCAAAAAGAACACCTGCTGGAAATTATCCTTTCCAAATAACAAAATTATGGACACAGTGTTTACATCAGGCAATTTAAAAAAAAAAACCCAACTATTGGCAGCTTCCCCCTAGTCCTTTTTTATTGGTACAATGCCTCCACCGTACTTATGAATAACTACACCCTCTGTCACGGGCTTACATTGCAACTTATTACTAGCATCAGTTTAGAGATTCAGATAAAGAGGGACATTTGGTGCCCCTGCTCCATGTCAATCACATGACATGGCGATTGATAGCATTTTAAGGCTGTCTCTTCTATCAAGAACTTAGAGCAACTGCCATGTTTCTGACTGAGCTGGAGAACACCCATAGGCTCTACAAGCGGAAACAAGTGAACACAGAAATTTCTCACCAACAAAATTTAAGAAATGAAGATTTAAAAAAAATTAAATTCTAAATTTAAATAAAATAAAACTTTAAAATCATATAATTACTACTAATATTGTTTTAAAAGACTCAAGAGCCCTAGTTAGAGACAGGCAACTCCTGTTCCAAGCTCTGCACACATGTGCACAGAGGCGTATAGGGTGACAAAGGCTCTGAGTTATGGATACTATTTTCCAGGAAAAAAAAGAAATAATCAAGAAACAAATGGAATATGGAGAAAGCAAAACATTTTAACATATGATTACACTAGAGACTGTCCTATGCATCATTGTCCATATTACATGTTTATATGCAAGCACCCACTCAAAGTACTAGTACCCATAAATACATCCATACATATTTATATTCACACGCAGAACGATCTGCATATATGTGCGTGCACATATACAAATTGATAAGCCAGGCTGACTTGAGCAAGGGAGAAGGAAAATGAAAACAAACAGATAGAGGGCAACAAACACGCAGCAAGGATAGAGGGAACATGACAGGTAAGGAGAGTACACCTGACAGAGAAAGGAGAAAACAGCAGCAGCAAGAACAACAAAAAGTAAGGAGAAGCACACCAAAAAAAAAAAAAATTACAAGAGCCCAACTAATAAAGACAGCCTGCTAACTTGCATTACAACCATAGGTTTATTTTTCCTTCAGTAATAATAAATGTTAAACTGGAACAGCAGCTACTTTGCTACATACCTTCAGATACAGCCCTGGATGCCAGGGGCTGTCTCTTTTCCTGGCAAAACCTACGTTCGGTCACTCAGGTAAAAGTGTCATTAAGGGAAATAGCTGTACCTGATACTGACAATTTGAGATGACATCAAGGAATTTAATATTTAAAAATTTATGGGTTTCACATGCAGCAGTACCTACTGAGATACAATTTTATCACATCTAAACACATTACAAAAAAAACAAAACAGAAAACCCATAAGTGATAATATTCTAAGGTTCATTTTACTAACACTAGGGTATCCTGAAGTTTAAAAAAAGAGAAAACCCTAACAAAGAAACACCACAGCTGTGAAATAGAAGAAATATATTGGTATTAAACTCAGCTCTACCAACTTTTTCTTCTCTTTGAGCAAAGAAGCTTTGCTCATTTACCTGCAGAAAACATACAGTGTAACTATGTTAGTTTGTATATATACACATACTTATATTCAAATCAAAATGGATGCATGTGCTTGCTGGTAACCAACTGTGAAATAAAAGAAGTTTGCACTAAAAAGAAAATGATAACCATTTCCAGAGTTCTCCCCTGCCTTTACATTCTTTTGTATCTCAGCACTGGAGAAAAGCTAATGCCAGTACTTAGGCAGTAAAAAACAAAAATGAAGCATCTCCCAGCAGTATTCTTTCACTGCAACACAGCTTGAATGAATCCTTACACTTCAGATTAAGGTGTAAGAAAGCATAGTCATCTGTTCTGGTGCAATACCCAGACTCAAGAGACTCACATTTAAGGGCTGCCTGCATTATGAAACTAATGTGACAAACAAATGTGAACTCAGCAATATACCTTGATCCTAATTTTACAGGCTTTGGGGTTTTTTTCCACACATGTATTTCCTTTAGTAAGCATGCAAAAATCCGAGAAAACTCATTTGTAGAAGCAAGGCTTTAAACTTTTTTGTGCATTGTTTCTGTACTTGTACCAAGTTTTGTCAAACCTTTCTCAATCTCTCTTCTCAGAGGGCATATTTACATACTGTATCTAGGAAAACAAGGTCTGGTTTAATTTGGGACAATTTATTGTTGTTGGCAATCATCAATGATTCCACCAGATATTTCTAGTCAGAAGCTAAAAGCCAGGGTACCAGAGAGGGTTGTCCTCTCACACATTGCTGAAGGCTAGACCCATCTAGAAAGAGTTCAAAAGGTTAACAACTCTGCTTTATAAGCAGGCACGCAACACAGTCTCAAAAGAGGCTTCTTGCGTTAGCATCTACAACATGTAGTCTTAAAAAGGTCTTTGTAACCCTCCTGCAAGGCACACTGCAGTACAGTCCCTCACTGGTTTATTTCTACTGATACAGCAGCAGGTGCTTCTCCTTCCAATTTCAACTAGTAAGAGTTCCAAGGGAATTAGAGAAGCAAATAGGTAGGACTTCCATCCAGGACACACGGATTCAACAGCACTTGTAATGCTTTACTTGTACTGCAAGAAAGCAGAGATAACCAGGAAGATGCAGGGTCCTTGACCTGAGTTTAGGATCCAGTTAAAATCTCAAGGTAACAATACAGAATGATTTACAGAAACTAACCCAACGAAATGTGGCAAAAACAAAACCAAAAAGTCTTCCCAACCACTTCATAAGCACAGCAGTGCCTTTCACTTAACATAAAAGTAGTATTATCATCAAAGCAGAAAAAAGTGTCTTCAGTTACATCCATATCAAAACTGCTCTAGTCATGCCTTAGTCTTTCAGACAAGCAACTTTAGTCCAGAACTGGAGTAAGCAGGAGGTTCAGATTATTTTTACTTTCCCTACCCAACATTTTGAGAGGAATCCTGGCTATACGTTGTTTAGTCTTTGTTGTATACAGACTGTTCAGAGTAGAAAAAAAATTCCATGGAAAGTTCAAAATTCAAGGGAAGGGAGACAAGAAAGTAAGTATTTATACTGAATGTAGATTTTGATACAGGATCATCCATTGGATTTAAAGAAATACTTAAGAAAAGTCAGCAAGCAGGATAGTTGACCCCTAGTGCACTCATTATGGGACCACCCCTATTTCAAAGACCACATTTCAAACTGCCAAAACCTCAAAAGGCCTTTTCGAGGGTATTGATCTTCATGATGTTGGGTGATAAAAATCCCAAAACAATGCCACAGTGCAAGATCACCTAGAAGCCTCTCTTCAGATTCTCTACTGTACAGTGTTCTGTGCAACTGCTTCTCAAGCTTGTGCTCCTTCTTAGGAGGGAACAGAGAGGCCATGGTTGCATGCAGTTTCAGGAGCCCAAGCCTTTCCTAATCTGCATTTCATCCTCAAAGCACAGCAGATTTTAGCAGATTACTATTTCAAGTCAAAGCAGATAAACAAATATTATTCTGTAAGAATTTTTAAAATAACAACTGTAAGAGCAGAAAAATACTAAATAACAATTACA
Organism: Gorsachius magnificus; assembly: GCA_034008185.1. Lineage (NCBI taxonomy): Eukaryota > Metazoa > Chordata > Aves > Pelecaniformes > Ardeidae > Gorsachius > Gorsachius magnificus. The sequence goes on from CM067081.1 coordinate 175,128,702, forward strand.
GTGATTTCCTTGTTTTTCAGTGCCACTGCAGAGAAACAACAAAGAAGAAAGGCATGTGATTTTATTACACTAGTTTAACTGTTTATTATCAGTTAAATTGTTCTCTGTCCTGAGGCTAACAAGAGCTTTCTTTGAAAAAGCTAGGAGCAACAGCAATCAAAAACCAGGATTTATAGCAGAAAGCCTTTAGCTTTTTTTCTTTTACACTTGACAAATGAAAACTTTACAGATAGCTTGTAACCATCAAGGTGTCCTAGAGCAAACTGTATAATCATGAGATATTGCCTCCACGAATTTCACTGTTTTCTGCTTCTTAGCCATTGTATCTTATTCCAAATTAGATAAGGCCATTTGAGACGAGATGCTTAAATCTACCTTTACATATGTACGAATGGCAATGTAATGGTTAGAAATTGGAAATTGTGCCTTTAGTAGTGTGAAGACCAAGGCCAGTAAGTAATAGGTTTTTTTGGGGGGTGGGGTTGCGGGGGGTGGGGTGGGGGGGAAGAGTAACCAACCTAAAGAAAAAGCTGCTGCCTTCCTCTCGCTCTACTCTTAAGTGCATATCCAAAATCATGTTGCATGTGTATGTACAAAATAGTATTCATTTCAGCTCATTTCAGCTATCTGATTACACAAAATCTGCCAGCACAAACAACTGCAAAGCAGCTGAGCTCCTTCCAACCGGGCAGTGCTGACATCCTGTACAGCTTTTACCTGGTATTCTTAAACAAGTTTTATTCAGTTATCAGGCATGCATTAACAGCAACAGCTTAAAACACTGCGTGGGAAGAAAAGCAACCAGCTAAGAAACCAAGGCATACTACTGAAGTATAAGATAGAGCCAGCCAGTATCTTTTGAAGAAAAGAATTAATTAATCAGTATTTAATATCTCAGTTGTCTTGGTGCGGCACTGCATCAAAATTCTGCTCTGTAATTGAGACTTTGTTGCAGATAGTGGCTTTGGGAAGGCAACGAAAAAGTATAAAAAAAAAAGAAATACGTACTATCTTATTTACATCATGGTTCTCTAATAGGAAGAAAAAACCCTGTAAACATGCAGCAGAATACATGAATTCACTTTAAGAATTATTAAATATGGGTTTCAGATTTCATAAAATGATATTTAACACCATTTATTGAGCCTGTAAAGATTGGGTTTTTTTTAAATTAGAACAACTGCACTAGCAGTGTGCACAGAACAATTTCAGTGAGCAAGAGGAGTCAGGTGGTGGGGCCCCAGGGAGCTTTGTCAGAGAGGGAAATAATTCGTCTTTCTAGCATAAATTTTGAAACAGAATACTCATGGAGTACGGAGGAAGGCAGCTTAAGGGAATGATGGAGGTAATATACGACAGGCTGATATAGCAAAGAATTTGGAAAACAACTGTACTTTTATACCCACGGACTATTTCTTCGTATCAGCTGGGTGGGCTCCTCCTACCTCTGCCTAATTCAAAGGTATCAAAGAAAAACCAAAAGCAAACCAAAAAGAGAACCAACCTCTCTCCTCAGCCCTGAAGAACCCTCACTATCCCCTTGCCTCAGAGTTTTTGATTAAAACACTGAATATATGTCCTGAAAAAAAAAACAACCCAACCCTGCCAGCTGTTGTGAGATAAGGGATAATACTGAACATTGAGCTTATGGAGTCTCTGACTCTTCACTGGATCTTCAGACCTCCAGTTGTTTGCAAAGCATCCCCTGACAGAGACACAGATGGGCAGATGGACAAAAAAAGCACAGAACATACGTGTGTGTGTGTGTGTGTGTGTGTGTGTAAGAGGGACTGGGGTGGGGAGAGGGGGAGGGAAAGAAAGCTCAATTAGAGCTGCCTCAGAGGGAGAAGTAAAAACAGGGTGGGAGAAATCAACTTTTTTGTTGAGATAGCAAGCAACATCATCCAAATCCTAGGTCCCCACATGAAAATGAGTGATTAAATAAGAATAGCAACAACCGTGGCCTACCCAATGTTTAATCCCATTTTTTTAAAAACAGTCCTTGCGTGACTACAGCATTAGTCATAAAAATGAGACCCGAGACATGAAAATGGGGAGCACACACAGAGCAGTATGAGAATGTTTGCGAGGACAAATTGTGCTCCTGGCCCAACTGCCTCATTGTGACGACATAAAATTTTCCCAAAATGCTGTTCCATACACTGAATATTGACTAAAATGAAGCAAGCAGGGATGGAGGAAAAGTGTGATGTACATGCTGATTACCCCCATTTCCTGTCCCTTCTAAACCTTCTCTCTTGATTTGATTTTTAAAGGATTGCATGTCAAGACTGCATGATGCTTTTGCAGTAAACTACTATTTTACCCTACCAGGTAAAAAATGACTGATTATTTGACATTTAGTTAATCTCCAAATGGTTACTGGGAAGGCCAGCAAAACATCCAACAGTAGGCAAGGCTTGTTTGGTATTCCTGCTTATTAATTGTATTTAATTATTGCCTAGTAATAGAGTCTTGGTGTCTATTAAAAATCCCTCTGAGTCCAGTGGCTCAAAAAGAAAAAAAGGAAATAATGCACTTTTTTTTTTTGAAAGCAACGAAGATCCTTGCAATTTCTCATATTTTACTTTAAAGCAAATATTTGGGGCAGTGGTGGTGAAGTACTAAAAACTTTCCTTCATTTTCATTTGGTTTGGATCAACCTGTAAACAGAAGGACCAAGGCCTTTTATCAAGAGACTTTAAAAGAAAATGTGATGAAAAACTACCCCTGTGACCGTAGCAAGCATTCTGGGTGTGCAGAACTCCAAGCCATGTGTCAGTGCTGTCAACGGAGGTGCAAATGTTCTTCTTTTGGAAACTAGTAATTTTGCAAGAATATCACTGCTACTGTATTCTGCATGATGCATTTCAAATCTAGGTTCACGTCCTTTGCTGTGAGTCAGGATAGGGACTCATCAGGCTTGTCTGAAACACCGTAGACATTGTAGAACAGAAAGCACTAAATTAGTAGACAAAGTAGATATGACAAATCTTTAAGGGATGGAGTACTATTGCTACTGAGAAGCACTTTGTACATACTATAGTTCTGAAACAGTTTTATAGGTTTACAGAAGGTCAAGTACATAAATGATACTTGAGGGTATTGCAACCTGTGTTATTGCCTGCGTGTTGCCTCACACGTGTCTGTACACCCACAGTGAAGCACGCTCTCAGGCTCCCACCCCCAGTCTCCAGACTTTAACAAATCCACAGCTGCAGCATCATTTAAAGGTTTGGCTTTGTCAGTCTGCAGCAAGCCGGTGTTCTCCAGGATACCAAGTAAACCCGGATGGTTTGTCAAAGAAATGGCCTCAATGGGACTTTCTTGTAGGGGAAAACATTAAAATTAAATTACTGGAGTAGCTGTGAAACTTTGGGTATTTATTTTATGGATTTGACCAGCATAAACCATGCATGTGGCAGCAGATTACAATTTTTTATGTTGATTTTGAAAACAGAAGAACCCTTCTGAATGATGAAATACAGACAGACAAAACAGTCTTTTCTAGCTTTCAAAATTGTTAATTGCAGCAAGTTGCCAATAGAAACTTGTTATTCAAACTGCTAGTTCATAGCGCTCTCTACCATTTACCACATGCTAAAATCATGAACTCACACACCAAACAGTGATACATGCATTGGCTACGTACTGGCATTTAAGTCCCAAAGCCTTGAATATTATCTTACTTTTTAAATAAGGAATTACAGCACACTGTGGGAATGGCAAATAGATCCAGAAACTCAGCATTTAACGCAAAATCTCTACATAGACAGAGCAGTATGTCTGGCACATCCAGCTTGGAGGAAGGAAGGATGGATGTGTTTGGGACAGATACCACGGGCACATGGTCCTCAAGCAGATCAAGCTGATCATCCCAGAACTGCCCATTCCAGCTCATTACCAATTTCCTGAGGCTTCATACCCAGCTACAAGAATTTACAGAGGGAGGTCCTATGCATGGTTTCTGTAGAAGGTCAAATTAACTGATTACAATGATCTTTTTAAAAGTCTTTCTCCTCCCTGCACTGCCTTCTGTTAGCCTGCCTCTCTCCTTTCTCCAAAAAAGCTCAAAAAGTTACCAAATGCTCTCACTTCATGCCTAAGCCTCATTTTGTACTCGAGGGTCAAACACCTGAGTATCAGCCCAGAGACACCTGCCAGTCCCACAAACATAAACAGATTATTGGCAGAAATCAATAAAACTGTCATCACATCTTGCAGCTACAGAAAGCCTAAGGAGCTTGATAGATCTGCAGCCATAAAAGGAGCATGTATCTATTTAAAATGCAGGTGATAGCATTTGATGGGTTTTGAGACAAGCAGCATATCTGAGTGTCCTATGGACATGATAGTTCATATGGTAACAACATGAAAATTATATAAAGAGTTGTCCAGGCCTGAATCCAGATCACAGAAAAGTAACTATATAGCATGTATATAGTATAGCTATGAAGTTGTTAGAAAAGCCAAATGCCGAAGCACAGTCTGCATTTTTAAAACTACCTGAGATTTATTTCCTTAATTAACATGGAGCTTTTTTTCTCCATTTGATCTTTTTTCCTAAACTCCCCATGCAGAAAAAAGCCCAATGACAATACATTCTGCAGCAACACAACAGCTGAGTCTTCCCAAAACACAGTATTTTTCATTTATTTATAGATACGAGCTATTCAAGACTTTCGGCTTGACTTCTGCCTGGTCTGATCCAGGTAGAGCATCCATGTCAGCCAGTAAGTCAGCCAATATTTCCTAAAACAGTCCCATTTTTTTTTTAAATTTTCAAAATTTGCTTTGCAACCAATGCAGCATAAAGAGATAGCAAATTTACTACTACTTCTTTTGTTTCCCCAACACTTTTAAAGTCTTGTTTTATTAAAATATTAGCTTTCCATAATGAACTCTGTACTAGCTTATCAATGATATTAAATTACTAGTAAGGGTAATGAAAACTAACCAGACTTCTATTTATTATCATCACAATTACTTCTTCAGCACCAACCATGCCACAGGAGCAGAATCTTCTAACAGCTGAAGAGCCTTCCGTGGTCGTTGCATAGTTCTACAGCTGGATAAAATATCCACAGACTGGCTCAAAGAAAACATTTGACCTTGAGGTACAACATATCCTCTTTGAAACAAACTTTCTCCTCCTAAGCAATATGAAGAGTCAGTCTCTAGAAGTGAATCTGCAGGTATTAGACATGAAGGGAAAAAAATCCTTTTGAAATAAGAGGGGTGCTGGGGGAAGACGGGACTTGAGCATACTCAGTTCCAGTTCAGATAATAACAGTTCAGATAACAGTTCACTGGATGGTAAGATTAATGTTAACGTTTTTCAGCTTTTCTTTGGGTGGGAATTATGAGTTGGAGAAAGTCCCATGCACTAAACAAGTTATCTCCTAACACATACCTCTGTGTCTTTTCCATTACAAAAAACCTGCTCAAAGGCTGAATATATTTTTGCAATAATTTCATCACGTGAAATCATGGTGTTTCCTGCAATTCTCTGCACTTTAAAGGGCTACCGTACCCTGGGCTGCATCAGGAGAAGCGTGGCCAGCAGGTCGAGGGAGGTGATTCTGCCCCTCTACTCTGCTCTGGTGAGACCTCACCTGGAGTATTGTGTCCAACTCTGGAGCCCTCAGCACAAGAAGGACATGGACCTGTTGGAGCGGGTCCAGAGGAGGGCTACTAAAATGATCCGAGGGCTGGAGCACCTCTCTTATGAGGACAGGCTGAGGGAGTTGGGCTTGTTCAGCCTGGAGAAGAGAAGGCTGCGGGGAGACCTGATTACGGCCTTTCAGTATCTAAAGGGGGCCTATAGGAAAGATGGGGAAAATCTTTTTAGTAGGGCCAGCTGTGAGAGGACAAGGGGTAATGGTTTTAAACTAAACCAGGGTAGGTTTAGACTGGATATAAGGAAGAAATTCTTTACAATGAGGGTGGTAAAACACTGGAACAGGTTGCCCAGAGAGGTGGTGGAGGCCCCATCCCTGGGAACATTCAAGGACAGGTTGGATGGGGCTCTGAGCAACCTGATCTAGTTAGTGGTGTCCCTGCTCACTGCAGGGGGGTTGGACTAGATGACCTCTAGGGGTCCCTTCCAACCCAAAACATTCTATGATTCTATGATTCTATGATTCTATTGGCTATGACCAAACGACTTGGATCTAAGACATACAAATCTCAGAGACACTAAAGCCAAGTATTTGATTTTCTAGGTCTTAAAACTGTTTCATTTATGTTGCCCCAATTCCCCCAATTTGTATTTTTCCCAAAAAAGATCAGAATTATTTAAAATATTAGACAGCAGCTTTCATACCAAAATTTTAAAAAAAACTAAACAAACCACACCAAAATCCAACCCAGCAGCACTTATTATAATAAGCCTGTGTAATAATATAGTACATAACCTGCACTCTAATACATGATGTGGACATCAACAGCCCCACTGAACCTATGCAGCAATTCAAAGAGGTCAGTAAATCTCATTTTGAGGCCTAGTAAGAAGAGCACCAGAGCCACAACACGCTATAACAGAATGCACTCTCTCCGCTGGCTGCCATTCAGTGCAGACCTCACATTAGAGCCCAGGCACAAAAAGTATTACAGAGTTTTGAGATTTTAATAAACTGGAGATTAAAAAATAAATAAATAAACAAACAAACTTTTTGGGGAAAAGTCTATGAATGTAATATCAAAAGACCAATAAATCATGGGAGAAATAGAAAAAGGACCCAAAGATATTGAAAAGCATCGAATTCAGGTTTACAGAATGAGCATTAGAAAGATTTCCAGACCGCAGTATAAGTAAAGGAGACACACTGGGAAAGTAAGCCTTTTGGGGCAGTCTGTTGCAGAAGCAGGATTTCCAAAAGGATTTTCCATATTGTGGAAGCATGAGTTTACATGCTTAAACTGGCTTGGGTACTAAAGGGTAAAACTTCAACAAATAAGAGAACTACTGGTAGGATACAGTAGGAAAGGTCTATCCAGACATCCACTGTAAAGGATGAAGTTCTCGAACAGTGTCAGCCCAGTGTCACTTACTTCAGATCAGCAGGTCTCTGCCATAAACTCAATGCTGTTAGTGCGGAAAGGTTTTGCCAATTTGCTAGACAAATTCAGGGACCTTTTGACACAAAATTACCAGGCAATCAAGCAGTATTAGAAAGAAAATCACTAGATGATGAAGAAATTGAGCCCCGTAACAGCAGTCCACTCTACTACAATAGTGAGTGAGCATGGCAGACATACTTTATTCTCAAAAGCACATTAATTTCCAGTTTACTAAAAATCATCAAAGAGTTTGCAAGTGGTTAAACTATAATTAAGTATAATTAAAAATAATCTTACCTTCTTTTGATCTTCCAGTTTATGACTTACTGGATTCCTTCCATGTTTGTTCATCTCTGAAGATAAATCCATCACATTCACTCCTTGCCCTTCAAAACGAAATCGGTTCAGCAATACAGCAAACTAATCCAACAAACAGGGGCTACAAACACACAGACGTGGTGGTTTTTCCATCACACATCATCTCTGAACATCAGTGACCTGGAGAAATTACTAAGAAACCTGTCGATTGAGCTGAGTTCACTCTTGGGACTTTCCAAATCATAGCGTTTTAAAAAGCTGGTGCTTAAGAAGAGAAATATTCATCCACCTCTTTTAACTCCAACTGCTATCTGTATCTTTCTTCACAGGTTTCCATTTTATAGAAGGTTACATCCTGACTGTGAACCTGTTGAGGAAAAAAAAAAAAAAAATCATCAAGATGATTTGCTATTTGCTGTCACTCTTTGTAACTGATTATGTGTCTTCCTCAGGTGTGTGCAGGGGGTTGTTTGTTTATTTGTCTTTATTTATTTATTTGTTTTAAAGTCACTAATATTGGTTTTCTATTTAATACTTGGCAGGATGAACTTACTCATTATCCCACTCGTCCCCCTCTACATCACAGTGGGCACGCAGGGTATTCACCGAGAACAGCTACTGAATTCCAGCTACAGACATCAAGGAAAAGTTAAAGGAAAGAGAAAAGCAAAGGCTATTTGACTAAAGGCAGCATAAATGAAAATTTTTCATCATCATTATATAGTTCTTACTCAGTGCCTTCAAAAAATAATAGCCAGTATAAGACTGACAGGGTCAGACAGGGACAACCTATAGTCAAAATACTAAGTCCTAGCCAATACCACAACTTACTTAAAAAAAATAAATAAATAACATCTCCCCCCCAAAGTTCTCTTGATGGCTGCAAATGGCAGGGGGGAACAAAACAAAAAAACCCAAAACCCTACAAACAATATTTGTTTGCCCGAAAGTTAAAGTTCAACTAGAAGCAAGAAAAAGAGCCAATGTCTATCATTTTTGAGAATAAAACCGTAGAATATGCATGCCTTCAGTGCAATTGAAAGCCAATTGTGTTTAAACCGAATTAACTGAGTAGTGAAGCCCACGTAAAAAATAACCTGAATGTCATTTCAATTCATTTTAAATGCATAACGTTTACAACATGCCTTCACTAATGTATATGAAATAAAAAATATGTCTAGATAGTGTATTGAATAGTACATGCTAGGTCATGCAGTCTGTCACTAATAAAGTGACATTGAAAAGGTTATTTTCCCTTACAAAATAAATAAATCCAAAACTCAGTGGAGTCATTGCCAATATTACTATCAGCTTAAAATGCCTTTTATGTAGACCTAAGCTGCAAGTGTTACTCTACTGTAACTGATTTATACTTAGGCCAAACATAAACCTGATGGCTGGAGTTTGCTTCCAAAGAAATAAATCCAAATTTAGGCACCTATGAATATTTTCCCCTAGGTGCCTAAACCTGAGGTTCAGAAATGAAGGCTGTGAACTGACAGTCAAGTCACACAAGACAGCTGTTTCTAGGAGGATCCGAACTAACCTGCTGTATTTGCAGGGGAAGCCACTTCAGTTTTCTAATGTAGGATGTCCCTAGGCTCATGCCATGCCAAGCAACTCACACTGCTTAGGTTTTGGCTTGGTTGTTGATGGTATCTTGGATTTCTCTGACTATTCCTATTACTAGCTTTTCATTTTTCCCCCAGGACTTAAAGGCAAAACAAGCTGCAATCCAGGGAGGGTTCTCCTTTTTTGATAACATTGAATCAAAACCAACCAAACAAAAAAACAGGGTGCCTAGTCCCACCACTAAAATAGCAAGTTTCTTTTTCTGATCCAATTATAAACAGGAGAAAGACACAAGGTGTGACCATGTGTTGGGTGATTCCACAAGGGTTGGATAAACCCAAAAGTAAGACAGTATCTAGGGCTCAACATCTATACAAAGGAACACTGGCAGCATGTTGCCGTACAAGATACAACTTCTTATCCAGACCAAAGAGTGTTCCAACAAAGAATAAAATCATAGTTATTCTCAACATTACAACGTGAGGCACCTTATCCTATCCATACTTGTCTTCATATGGATTTGAACATAAAATCAACGAAGGACTAATCATGCAAGAAGGACAAGTGTCTTCTAAAAACAAATAGAAGCAAACAGAAGATACATCTGAGTTGTGAAATCATAGAAATGTAAATGATTGTACACAAAACTACTACAAAGAGAATGCCTAAGCAGGTAGAAGCTTGTTTCCCAAGGTCTCACCTAAACATATAACCAATACTGTTTGCTAGTCTAACTTTTAAGAATCACCCCCTCCTGCAAATGACACAGGTGAGCAATACAAATAACATTCAGAAAGCAGACTCAAATGCTTGGGGAGCATCCTTCTATTCATTATTTAGAGCATCCTGGGGAAGTCAGTGAAAGACTGTCGTGCATATTAACTGCCCAGAAAATAAAGGTAGTAATTAAAACTGCACTGTTAAAGGCTTCTGTAATTTTTACTGTCTTAAGAAGCTGATCAGCTTCAGTTATAGCCTTCCCAAGCACAGCTGGCTTCTCTTGCCCTGCTTCCACAGAGGCTGAGGTGCAGCAGGTTGGAGCCAGCCATCCCACACAGTCACAAATCACTCCCACCCCACCCAGACCCTCACAGGCACAACCTGCAATGCCCCCCTCTTTGGCAGTTTTGGGGATCCACAAAATCCACGAATCCATAACACCATGATGCAGGAAGATGAAACACGAGGTACCGCTGCAGCGATCAACATCTGGATTTACACTTGTAACAATTCTAAAGCTCAGAGAAGTCAAAACCAAGCTGTTAAAACGCAGCAGTTTCCCTGGTTCACTTCATGGTCAGACATGTAAATTATATTACTCCCCATGCCTGGCAATTATGCTGTACTAGGCAATTAAGCTATTCTGTGGAACTGTATGGTGTTTTCAAGCCAAAGTTGGGCAGAATGCAAATAATTTTGTTTGGACTGCCCTCATTACTTTTAACATGCAAAGCACAGGGTGGCAATTCTTGCTTGTTCCATTCAGCACATTGTTCCATGGTCTTCAGCCTTTTTAACATAAACAGCTGTAATTAAATGCTCTTGGCTGGCAATTTTCTTTTTTTTTTTTTTTTTTTTTATTTTTTTTTTTTTTACAGTGCACATGATTTATTATTCGCCATTTTAACTGATATTTAACATAGACACAATGACAGAATAAAATATCCAGAGTCTCGTAGAAATCCTGATGGTCACAGAGTAATAGCATAGATTTTACTAGGTCATCAACAAATATAAAAGGCAAGATGAATTAGAGATTTTTTACTATTTTATTCCCTTATCAGACACTCAAGAGTCATTCAATAATAATCTTTAAATGTTTATAGATACGTATAATAAAATAGTCTGGCAGATTAAGCATTTAGCACTGCAAACACAGGCCTAAAGGAAGCGAGCAAGCTATCCAAGCTAGAAGCATCTCTAGATTTTCTTGTTAAACAACAAAAGGAGGAAAATATTTTGCAGAAGTATTTCTGACTGGGGGTTGCTGAAATGCTCCAGAGACATGCTACGGAAGGCATTCAGAGTGATCAAGCTTCTGTTTCAGGTATCTCTATTACTTGCCTAGATTCAGGTGGGCTTAATTAAGGTGAAATGTGCCTGAAATAACTTCTTGTTTTATTTCACTATGAGCTACAGCTTATCCATAGAGTAGTGGGGAGCAACCCCAGGTTATATTCTGAGAATTAACCAGAACCATGCCTTCTATACTACCCTCATCATCAATAGAAGTAGTTCTTGAAAAGTTTACACTGACAGGATTTGCAGGAAGCAATCAGCATCCTCAAGCTCTCTCAAGGCCTTTTCCATATTTTTTTTTAATTATTTTTTTCCCTTAAAAAACATTTGGTGGAAGTTAACACAAATATCCTTCAAGAGTCTGGATATCGCAAATCAACCTGGTTGGGGAGCAGGGGCAGGGACTTGTGAGCAATTACTGTGTCTCTGTCAGTTTTCATGGTTCTACAAAGAAAAAGTTGCTCTACAACCTTAGCAAAAATCTAGATAATGAGGGTTTCCTCCATTGTCAGTGGCCTTCTGACGTATTAAAACTCCATGACTTCATAAGGTGCATTCTGATGGCTACCTAGGAGGTTGCACACCAAGACACTACTCTGTTGTAGTTATCATCAGCAAGGATGGGGATGAGGGGTACATTAGAGTCCCCACAGATTACTCTCTTTTCCAGAATCTTATTGTGCTGCCTACATGGGCATTCTCAATTTTTGCCACACCATTAAAGTGGCTTTGCAGTGAGATTGAGGCAGGGCCAGGTATGAGACTGTGGCTGTAATTTGTGCTTTTCAGTTTTTCTTGTTTGTGTATAGGATAAGACTACTGAGCTGCATCCTAGGTATTATCAACTGCACTGAGAGGGATTTATGGTTAAGAGCATTTGAGACTTATGTTTTTATTAAAGCATTTCTGGAAATATTGACACAGAAATTATTTTCTGGGAAAGGCCATGCAAATTTTAGAGGGAAAGCATACCAATTTTTCAGGGTTGATACCTCAATTATCAAAACAGAGCTTCTATTTTCCATGCAGTTATAATGGTGATGCAGAACTTGGGGGCGAGGAGGGAGCAAAAATTGAACACAATACCTGTTTCACTTCTTTCAAACACATTAGTGTCTATGCCAGGACCAAAAGCAAGTGTCAGCTATAAATCTCAGTACACAGCTAAAGCAAATGCAAGATACAAACCAGCCTTAGTTCCTGCCCATCAGCGTTGCCAGGGATGGCAGCATGGCTGAGAGAAGAGGTGGGAGAGTGTCAAGGCCCCATGACTCCCTTGAGATGAGCAGTGGGGCACATTCTTGTGCAAAGCATCCTCTGCCCCGCTGTCCTTGGGGCTGATTCTTCAGACTGTTGCAATAAATATGAGCCTCACTGCTAACATTTTACAAAGTTTTGCAAAGTTATTCAGCTCCACACTGAAGACAGGCAGTTCAGGGATACCAGAGATGTAACTTCCATCCTTGATATGCTCCTATGAAACTTCTAGGTGATGCGGCACCCCAGTATGGCTCTAATAACCTACCCATAGCAATAGCTTCACAATAGCCTCAAAAAAGCTTACGTCTAATCATGAAAGCTTCTTTGCTTTCTTTGTAGCCTTTTCCCAACAGGGAGAAAGCATTTAGGGTCTCTGTATGGGTCTAACAGAAACACAATGATCAGGCACACAAAGAGTTACCAGGAAAAGAAGAGGATGTTGACTCTTGGAGGATTTGAGAGCAATGCCAGAAAACACTGCTTTTAGCCAGCATTCAGAAAGAGAAGCCAATATCTGTTCTCTGCAAACACGTACAATAGAAGTGCCATAGACAGGCTTGCCTGCACCAGATAAAAGCAGCTTGGGAAGGCAGCTGGTAAGCCAACAAAATATCTCTTAAGCAGTGAGGCTTGCTTACAGAATTATTTCTTCTGATACAAAATTAATTCTGGTCCAAAGAGCAGTAAAACTGGTCCAAATACACTCCTGAATCACAGCAATAAAACTGGTCCAAATACACTCCTGATTCACAGCAATACAGAAAGCTGCAGTGTATACAGCTCTTCCTAATTATTGCAATGGCGTTTACTCAGATTAAACATGACCACATAAGGACAAGTCCAGAGATGCTAATTCCTTTGTTAAGTGCGTTTGTGGCTGAAACATTTTGTATTATTCCTGTAAGTGGTGTCATCCCATCCTCTGCATTTCTTCACAGGGCACAACTCCTGCTCAGCACAGAATGCTATGTTGGAGTCATCACATTATCAGTGAGGCTAGAATTACAATTGTTTGCATCATACCTGGCTCTAGTCAATGCAAACCAAAACATTTATTTTCAGATTCATATACATTAAAGAAAAAAATAACGAGGAATCTAGTACTTACATTCTTGCAATGCTGTTCTGCAAAGCAGGATGTTGATTGCATTTACATCAGCAGACTGAATGAGCAAGTTAACGCTGGTTCACACAGTGATTTAGCAAGCAAAGTTTAAAATAATAATTTTATATATATATATAAAAGGAGACTGTTCTAGATACCAGTATTCTCAGAAACCAGTTGCTATAACTGCCACAGCAATTCAAATCCTTTTTCTCTTTCATAGCAACCTCCATCAAACATGCTGGCTGCCATGCACAGAATTTAGAGCTGCTATTATGTGTCAATTTTATTTGAACTTGGAACCAGTACCAGACAGGAATGCCTTCTCTCTTCCATCATCCAATTCTTTGGCCATTGAGCATCGAGATAAAGAAAGCATAAGAAAGGGAATGCAAAGTATATTTCTGAGAGATAGTCCAGTCCAGCCTTTTACTACGGTCTCTTGTAAAGATTTGATGTGAGGGATGACAGTTTTGTTGCATGCAGAGTACTCTGTGCCAGGATACAGAACAAAGCATCAGACCTAAATGAAATTTGGTTATCTTACACAACAGCGTCCTGCTACATATGCAATCTTTTGAGCGATACATAAAATGTATACATTTCAATGAGCCTTACAGCACTTCTGCAGAAGTGCTGCACTGGACAAATTCTAGCCTGAACGGTTATTTCAATTCTATGTCTAATTTCAGTGAGATATTTCTCCATTGTTGTCCAAAGTTGTTTTGAATGTTCCCCTGCGCTATTGAAATATATACGAAGTCTCCTCATGAAAACAGTATGGTGCAATTTTTACATTTATGTTTGGGAACCAATAGGGAGAATAAAAATTCCTTATTTGTGTACATGTTAACACAAATATGGTAAACTATTTATTATTTATAACACTACATGTACAGCAAAAGAGCTACCTTGAAAAAGAAGAAAGATACATACTCTGCAGAACTGACCAACAATCCAGATGGGATATAAGAAAAAAGACAGCACTGAGCTGGAAATGAAGGGGAAGATAGAAAGCATATTCTCATATTCTAGGTATACTATGGAAAGAATGGCAAGGAAATACAATTTAATCAAAAAATGCAAGCACACCTGTTTGGATCTTAAATAGTTTTCTTACATAAGGAGACTGTTTCAGCTAATGGGACGGAGAAATTTATGAGGCTCATGAGAAAGAGAAAGGCTAATCAAAAATAGTAGCGAGCTTGCATACCTTTGAAATTTTGTTTCCTAGGGAGCTATTAAGCCTTCCTTTCTGCGGCTTTTAAGTTTTGATTTGCAGGCTGAAAAAAAGATGCAGCTGATCTGTGCCTGAGCAGAGGCCATCCTCTGGGACTTGAGTCATCTACAGTTACTGCTGTAACCAGATTGCCAAGACACCAGAAATCCCAGGCAAATTACTAAATACTACTTTTGTCCACTTTACAAAATATCCAGGCAGAAAAAGGCAACGTGCTTTGGGAAATATCTAGATATATGGTAGCTCTATGGAGACTAACATGTCTGGTATTTCTCAATACCCCACACGTGTTAATACTTTGCTACCACTCCACGGACGGCAATGCTGTCCAAGGGGAGGTGTGTTCTCTCCATTCATAGGCTACGAGTAAGAGAAACAGGAGCACAGACTGAAGTTTCACATATGTTGCTGTTTTGAGCAATTTATATATTCAGACACAGAAACAGCACACTGAATGTTCACCAGCTACTCTTACATGAAACAGTTAAACCCACTTCCCCTACATGTCTGGAAATGAAGACTTATACTCCCCACTTTGATAAATCCAAATCCTTAAATCTTAAAAACACCATTAAATCCCACAGCCCCTCTTGGTCTACCATGACTTGCTAAATAACTCCATTGGATCAAAGAGCTAGCTGCTTTTTCAGAACATTTTTAACTCTATGCCTGTTACAAGTGATAGAGCAAAAAAATCATACCTATCTTTGCAGAACACCTCGCTGACAATTTCACGGGTGCTTCAAAAGTTGCCAATTAATTCTTTCAATATTTGTCTAGTGGCAGCCTTTTCAGGCAAACCCCATGCTTATCCCAAGAAATTACATGTGGGTGCTGATTAAACATTGCAAGCAATGCTCCACTACGCCTGGTGCCTCAGTATTCCATCCATGTCCAGACTAGTCTCTTGCAATTAATTTGATTGATTCAAACAAATATGTGGCTGAAACAACAAACAGCTCCCAGAGACAGCAGAGCAGAGAGATAGCTGAGCAAATGAGACAGCTGTTGGGAGGGGCGTAGGGGGGAAGAAGGGATGCAAAAGGTTTACAATTTTTTTTTTTATAGAAACAGAGTCAAGTGACAAATGTATTCGAATATTTGAAGACAAAAAGCAGCAGTAGCTGGTGCATCTTAACCATGAACTAAAAAGATGACCTTAAATGGTGGAAATTTATTAGTTTTCACAAGCACAGGATTAGAGACTTGTTTAAATTTGAGCTGGGAAAGACCTTCTAGGTAAGTTAGCTTCCTGATCTGCCAGTGCAGAATAAATTATTACAGTGTATTTTCTAATGCTTTATTCTGGCATTACTTTAAATTCCCAAGTGACACAGCTCGCAGTGGTTCTCACAGGAGAATATTAAACAACCCAATAGATCTGAACGCTCTAGGAAATTTCTAAAAGGCTAGGTATATCGAGTTAAATTTTAAGCTGAATTTTACATTCTTCAAGCCGTCTGTATCAATCTCTGCCAACATTGGCAATTGCTCACTCCATATATTTTTACATATTGGTTGTATCTTCACAATTCTGAACACATTCAAAAGTTTCTTCTGTTAATATGAGTATGTAACCAAACTTCTATTTAGACTCAAGTTTGGCTTATCTAGTTCTTGATACATTCAAGTAAAACTCAAATAGAACTTGAGAATACCAAATATACAGCTGCATTTCAAGATATCAAAATACTTTGTTAATTTTTCCTGAGAACCTCAAAGCTGAAAGTCCATTCAAAGGCTACCAAAATTAACACAGGACTAGAAACAAAGGAATATCTAGATAGTCCTAAACTTTACTGAAAATGTAGAACTACAAAGGATTTGAGGTAACACATAGGAAATAATCCTAAAAATTCTATATAGCTGTCTGGCACATGATTGCTACTGACTACATATTAGCTCCTTGTTGCTGTGACAGTATATGGCTTTGTTTCTACTTAGAACAAAGCACATGCCCACCCTTGAATGCCCTCAAATAGGCCTCAAAACAGTAAGGTACTCAAACTCACACCACACTTGTAAACAGATTTGCATCTCCAGGAAGAATAAAGTACCCAGTGTCTGAGAGACTGTTTTGGGTGGGATTCATCTGAACAAACACAGATGCACAAGTCTAAACTAATGGCTCAGTGGTCTCCGTAGTCTGAGGAAATAAACAGACATTTTTAGAATGGAATTCTCATCCAAAATAGCTCAGATGAATCATGACCTAAAAATCCCTACCTCTTTCCACTGACTGCAGAAACACAATACGTTGACTATGTAAGGCACAGACGTTGGATGATGGATGTATGAAATCAGGTGAGAGGAATCTCTTCCTTCAGACCATACTTCGTAACAGACTGAACACATGAGATTGATATATTCAAACTAAGCCCAGTGTTAGGAAGACATAAAAAAAAGAAGGAATAAGAAGGCTAAACATACTAATACATCTGATCAAGTCCTGTTGAAATAATTCCATAAACGTAATCTACCAGCCATTAGCATCTCTTCATTCAAAGCAGAGAGCGGTGTCTTACGGCAGGAATATCTCATCCTTTCTGGTTTGTCACAGCTGAAAATTTTGGTTGCTCCAATAAGCGAGCTACTCCAAGTGAGCTATGGATCTGCTCCTTTCACAAAAAAGTTGCCTACAACAATCCCTTCACTGAGAACTATTCCTCTTCTTCCTTAAAAGTTGAATTTTGACTCAGCAAACAGTTTTCAAGAGTCTCACAAAAGCTTACCTGATTCCTTTCTGGTATTAAAGACACAAATACATCTTTTAAGTACTCCAAACCCTATCCTGTTTTTCATTTATTTATGTTAAAGAAAATGTATTGTATAGTTACTCAAATAAACTAAAAACCTTGTAAAGGCAAAAAATAGGCAGCTCGCTATTTTCTTTTAAACCTTGGAAACAGTTTTGAGAGTTGTTTTGCCTCAATATGTACAATATTTTTTGACACAGTCTTTTCTTGGTAGTCTTAGCTTGTCCTATTGCCATAATATAACACTGTGAAGATCTCTTTTTTGCATCATGCAAATTACTGGTCTTGAAAAGTAGCAATATCAACTGTGACAATCCTGTGACTTCTAGCTGTGTAGATACCACTCCTCGCATCTCAGTAACATGGATCCCTGACCTAGCTACAATTTTCTCCTCACCCATATCCTGTGTTTCTATTTAGACGTTCTGGGATTCTCTGTCACACAGTGAATTAAAGAAATTTAAACGACACTGTTTACAACATGTTTTATAATACCATTTGTAATATCTTCTACTATTTACTGCATAAATTACATTAATGTTGTCTGTAGCACTTTTCATTGTGTTCCTCATTTCTAAGCGCTTTTTAACATCATGTAAACATGTAGTACCACGGATTTTCCTGAGATACTGAAAGCAAAGCTGTAACAGCAAATTGCCGCTTGTTGTTAATCCACCTTCATCCAATTTAATTATGGGATCTACTATTTAGAAAGTATTACTTTCACTACTTTTTGTCCCTGACAAGGATATGGCCAAACTTGAAACAGGAATCTTTTAGACTCTTCTTAAAAGCTAGAACTACTGTGAGAAGGACACTGTCTTTTGCCTCACTAGTGCAACTGTTCGCATTTATATCAGGAATTATTTTAGGATTAAACTCACCCTGTGAAAGGGAGAAGCAAAAGATCTCCATATCACTGATGTTAACTTCACCTTGCCCAAAGAGCCTACACAACACAAGTCTGATTAATACCTGGGCATCACTTTGGATTTCAAGAAATACACTTACAGTCTACAGTCTGGTTATTTCAGAGTGCTCCTTGGCTTTGCTAATGTTCAGCATTCTAGGAATAACATTTTAATCCTCCCTTAAAAGTATTATAAACAGCCTGTCTTTGCATTGCCATTCTAGAAGTTTCACATTAAGAAATTACTACAGCTTATCACTAAGCCTATAAAAATATTTAGAAATATAAGCATTAGCATGTACAGAGCAACAAATATTACCCTTAACATCCTTTCCTCAAGGTGTCCAATAACTCAGAGAGCAATACTGTTCAATCTCCCTTCCCTCTTGGTGCCACAACAGCTACATGTATAACGCTGATCTACAACTCCACCAGTTTGAAAGCTTCCCAGAGGGTATGTTCCTCTTTTTAAACAAACACATGTTCCAGCCCTTTGAAAAGTGCCAAAAAATTAACTAAGTATGTTTAGATGTGCAGTAATTAAAGAAAAAAGAAACGTTAATTAACAATGCAAACAATTCTTATTTTCTCTGTGAGACAGCTATCATGTAATTTGCCCTCCCAATTATTAAAACATGACTCATGTCACAAACACACTGCTGAATTAGACCACAAATGTGCACTGCTTGCACTGCTGTATTTACATCTAAATATTGCCAGTCTCCCCCACGCGATTGGTAATCACCACGCAGAACATGTATCATTCAAAAGATAAACAAATGTGAAGGTCAGAGATCGTCCGCATTGACAAAAGAAGCACACAATTACTTAATGTGATCAAACACACACAGACTGAGTCTATTAAGGACCGCGAGCAGTGTTTAGCTGGATAATATCTGCATCTCATCCGTATAATAATCCAAATTTGCCATTAGCATTACTATTAATCATAAAGCATGTGTGAAATAACTCCAAAAGAGAGATTTAGCAGCTGGGCAGAGTATGTATTTTTAAAAAAATCTGGTTTCTAAAATTATAAATGCAAACTTAATTAATTTGTTCACCAGATGCTCAGACTGGCAAAGAAGATTGAAACAGTTCTGTAAAATGCACTATATACTCTATCACAGAAACAATATATACCTGAAGAACTTTCTGCAATTAATTGCATTAAATAATTGTCTACAAATATTAAAAAGTGTCACCCTAAAAAGACATCCCACTCCTGTTAATTTGACAGCCAGTAATATTTCAGAGTAAAAAGGTAATTCTGAACATATCACTGCACTAAAAATATAGCTGATTCACAGAATACTAGTTATGCATAAAAATACTCCATGTTTTTACAAACTCACAAATTCAACAACTGCTATTACATAGCATGCACACAGATCTCAGATAGATATAATATCTCAATGTTTAAATTTACTTCAATTGCTTTTCCATAACTAAAACCAACTTTTAATTGTTTAGATGAAGCAACCTAAAC
The DNA here is from genome assembly GCA_034008185.1 of Gorsachius magnificus. Taxonomy (NCBI): domain Eukaryota; kingdom Metazoa; phylum Chordata; class Aves; order Pelecaniformes; family Ardeidae; genus Gorsachius; species Gorsachius magnificus. Next base: position 175,148,433 of record CM067081.1, read on the forward strand.
AACCTCAATCAAAATAAAGATTGCTACAGTTATTACCATGTAATACTAACAGCCACCTTGAAATACTGGCACAATATTGATGTGTTTTCAAAAATAGAGCACTGCATCCAAACTCCAGCAAATTTATACAAAGCAGCATGATATGAATGATGTCTCATTTTATAAAGGCTTATACATACCGGCTAACGCAGTAAGAATGCATAACTTTTCATCTTGTCACTGTGAGATTCTGCATGAAAATACTGCATTATTACTACTTACATATTTCTACATTCTTGCTGTTTGTAGATTAAAAAAAAAAATATCAGAGAAGTGGAGGTTAGGATAGAAGAAAAGGCTCAGAAAACAATGTCTTTACCCAAGGAGTGGATCACGTTGCACTGATAGAAATTTAATGGTTCTTCAGGAAGCATAATGAACAACCTTATCTCAGGAGACCTCTGTTCTCTACACACATCAAAAGTGGTGACAGCTCATCCTTCCCAGAAACCAATACCAGGAGGAAAGTGCATTGCCTGAGAGCGTTAAACCTACGGCATGTTAGATGCCTGCTGTCATCAGAGACAAGTATTACCACACAGCCTACCAAGCTAGCTCAGATACTGCAATTCACACAAAGAGACCTTTCTCATATTTCTCAGCAATACGGATCGAGGACATCTCTGTTAAATTCGAGCCTGTTTGCCTTTACTATCCTGGCAGCCCACTGCCTAATTCCCCATACCACTGTATCGGAGAGCCAAGTCTGGTCTTGGCAGGTGGTGGGGAGTTGCAGAGGCAGCGAAGGCAGTCCCCTGGAGTGGAAGGGAATACATGGCTTTATCCTGCCAGATTAGGAGTGGCATTGATTGGCTGCGAGACTATTTTGAGCAGACACCCTCCAGTAAAAGGTGGATCTCTAATATTGAACCTGGGAGTACAGAAATAAAAGGGAAAGCTGTGAAATATTTGGGGTTACAGAAGCATTCAAATAAGCCTTCTCCAAAACAAAAAGCAAACCAGCCTAACTCAGCAGCTATGCATTTGTGCACACAACATTCCTGGATAATAGGAAGCAGAACACAGTCTTTTGCACAAGAATCATCATGAAAATTCATGACCTGGTCAGTCAACATAACTGAAGCAAGCAAAAGGCTCTGTGCTCCACAAAAGCTTGAGAAAGAGACGGGTAAGCCAGTTTTGTAAGCAATAAAACATACTCCACTAGACTGTAAAGAAATATTCACCAAAAACCCCGTCCCAAACAACCTCAGCTAGATGTTTCTATGAATAACTTCTCAATAAGTTCAAATTGTAGTCTAGTAATTGTAGTCTGAATGAACTGATTCTTATTGCTATAAGACAGGCATTAATTCACTCAAGGTTTAGCTATACTGCATAAGATGCTGTTAGCACTCTGATGCAGTGCTGGACACCCAAGCTAAACTTCAGTACCTTCACTGAAACCTTCTGCTTTTACTTTATCTGAACTAATACACCAACAAACGTCACTGAGAGTGATACCAGGCTCTCTCCCTATGAGCCATAAAAGCAACTGTTATTCACAAGTTAAAAAAAAAAAATCATGTTCAAAGCAATTAAAAAAAAAAAAAGACAAACCTGGTTAAACTGCTAGGGTCTCTGCATTATGAATGTACTTGTTTATCCTGAACATGTTTATTCATTTGTAAGAGCAAAGAATGTCACGACTTCTCTCCACCATCCCTTTTTCTCCTTATCCCCTAATGAAACGAGTTGAATCAAATGAACTCAGACCTTTTTCATGACTACCTCATAGAAACAGCCGTAATAACAAAGATAGCTTATCTGTGCAGTTCACCACCATGTTAGTTGCATAACAAAGTCAAAATGCAGAGACCCATACTATAATTTGTGATCTGAAATTGTTTTCGTACTGGCATTTCTCTGCATAATATTTTCAAGAACAAAACTATGCTGATGCTTTATAAGCAAACCACTTTCTGTTCCAGCTTCTATAATCAGGCTAAGAAGCATCTTATCAGCCATTTGCACTTACAAGAACACAATTTTCTATCTTCACATGAAATGGCGAAAGAACCAATGGCGGTGACCATGAGATTCACGTTTCATCACCTTGATTTGTGAGCTCTTTCTTTCCTTTACATAAAAATTGTTGTTGAGCTGGATAAACCATTTAATACCATGTTCTTCATTAGTCCAGAATGAAAAATGAAACGGAGAAAGATAGTCTCCATCCTGTTCACAGCAGGCAACCATCCACAGTAAAAACAGCTACAGTCACAAAGGCAGGTATTAACTGGCAGATTTAGCAGAGCTAAGAGGTGAGCTGGAAGCTGGAGGCAAGCCATCTAGGACAGGGCAGAAGCACCAGCAGGATAACTTGCAGTACTGCTGCCCACGGTGCATATGTTCTGTGGGTAATGGATCAGGCAGTGCTGTCAATCTGGCACCTCAGAGGAGCCCTAAGTTCTCTTGCACAAGACAATTTTTAAAGTATTTTAAAATAGCTCGTTCTTTTCATGATAAATAACTTTTCTCATCTATTCCATTTATATCACGCCTTTCACCAGGCAATTTTCAAGTGGTTAATATTAATTAGCTCTCAAAAGGCTCCTATGAAGCATTTCAAGAATAGAGACAATCATCTCACCCACACTTCGATCCTCTGTGGCACAACGTGACAGCTTTCTAAAGAGCAAAACATAATAGTGGAGAACCTAAAGCTGCTGAGGGTAAATTTTCTTAAGCTTGGATTTTCAAAGCCCCATTCAAGGCCCCAGCTGGGCTCCTGTGGGCTGCTTTGAAGATTCTAGCTTTCCTAATGAACCCAAGGCTCTTTTTTCAAAGAGAAAACAAAAATCTCAGTTTTATTAAACCCTGTTAAGCAAAAACCTTTGCCTCAACCTTGTGGTTTGGTTGTTCGGAGGTTTTTTTGAAGCTTGTGTACAGTACTTATTTTTTCTTTGTTCGCCATGAATATTTGGCGCTCTTACTTTCTAGAAGGGTAACCTATTACTACACCTCAGACTCAGGAAGTTTTTTTTTATTTTCCTTCATGTAAAATTCAAAATACGAAATTAAGATCTTACACAAACCTGGATAAATTAAGAATAATGAAGCAAAATATTGTAGGACTGTATTTCAAATGTCTGAAAAATTCATAGCCAAACAATACCTGGCAGGTAGATTATAAATAAAATTGCATGGCTGGTTTGCATTCAAAAGGCTTAACGTACCAACAATGATAATTAATTTATAGTTATTTGCTATTAAGACATTTTTTGTTGTTCACCTCTCATTGTGATACACTGTCTACTTTTTTAAATGGTAAACACTGCAGACATTAGCATATGCAGCAGGAATTGCATTGGGGGAGCAACTGAAAAGGATTTCAGACTCTTCAGAGCAGCAAAATACTATCTGAAAACATCTAGTATGGGTATGGAGATTGCATAAATGAATTATCAGTAATGAAAGGAGTAGCTGATGCTAATAACCAAGTTAAATTGGTAAAATAACCAATTAAAATGTCATCTTTAATTAAAATGCCAATTAGAGCAAAGGGTTATTAAGATACATGTCAGTCGCTAAAAATGATGCATCCTAATGTCATGGTTTAACACGATGTCCTTTCTTCCAGCATCCCCCAACAGTACGAATTTTTACTCAAAATAAAACCAGGCTCTCATTGCCTTACTTTAAAACACTTGGCATTCAAACTATTCCAAAAGGCAAAAATTAATAGTGCTGCAACACAAAAAGAAATTAACCAGATTGTAAGACAGAGATATTGAACACATGCAAAAAATGAAAGAGCAAATATGCTAGCCTGAGGGTAGCTTGGTACCGCAGCTGATAGGAAATGCAGATCCTCCTTCCCAGCCCCCCACCTGTGGAAGGAAGTCTTCCTCAGATTTCAAAGCTTGTGTAATGAGGAGCCAATAAAACATTATAATCTGCTAATGTCTATTACCACCGATTCGCAGGACTTCCTCTCCCTTCAATTAACCCACATCACACAGATCACCATGGTTTACTAGATGGTGCAAGGGGACGAGGATTACACCACAACTGACATAAGATAATAACACACATGGTAGAAACAGCAATAATACTTCCAACAACCTCTGTAATTGGAGCCGCGATATTGTAATGACAGATCTATTAGCACTAGGTCAGGGGAAAATATCTGGGTTTCAGGCTTACAAGAGGCAGTTTTCTGGCCTGACCAAAAGCTCATACTACTATGATTATTTTTTTTTCTCCCTTGTTCCTCTGAGTGGGCTTTGGATCAAGACAGTATCATTATTTTGGTATCTCAGTATTATTATATTCAATCACATCAAGCAACAATAAATCCACACATATAAACTAGTCCACCAGCCCAATATTATGCTGCCTTCCTCCGCTTTCCTCAAACCCAAATTTAGCAAAATCAAACGTAACCCAGGGAAACTTCATTCACGAGTCTGAAAATAGGTTTCCAAATCTAGAATAGATACATCTAGAAATAAACAAATATGCAAATTTACATAATTACTTTGTTTCAACAAGTCCGCTTCTTTGGTTTCATCTCAACCCAGCCTTCCCTGCTTTGCCACCAAACATCCTTATGCTGCTTCATTTAATGATCTTATTTGACAAATGCAATTTATTTCATGAATACATGAGCCAACTAATCTGTTCGTGGCCTAACCAGCCTTACCTCCTACAGTTTTACCTTCCAGGGTAAACATTTATACTGGTAAGATTAAGACTACTAAAAATGAGGTAAAATTACTGAAATGAAGGATTAGATGAGTCAAGCTGTCTCTGTAGTTTTCTGATGAACCATGAAAAACAAAATGAACTCACACATTCAGTGCCTATTCATCACCTTTAGTTACAGCTTCTTTCTCTTCTATAAATTCATTTCATCACCATGCTATATTTCTTATACATAATATTAGCTAATTCATAAATCTCACATTCCTAAGGTATTTTTCCTCCTAAAGAAGTTTTGGAATACCTGTATTTTTTACACTTCTGCTTGGGGAGAACACGACTGCGTTCCAGACCGTTGTGAACTACAGAGAGAGACTTTACCACTCTCTGCATCAAAATCTGCAGATCCATCACTGACAATGCTGTAACCCATTTATTGTGCCTTCTTCCATATTGTCTGTTGGCATTCAATCTGCCCTTTATTGGTATAAGATACAAACTGAAGAGGCAGACCTACGAGGTTTACATTCCACTTAGTTCTGCTTGCTGAAAGAGCCATAGGGACAAAATCTGTGTGAGGCACTCCTGCACTCCAGCCAGGCCATCAAGTGTCAGACAGGTTTTATAACATAATATTTGAAGGAAAAAAAATAAGTAAAGGGAGATTAGAAAGCTGTCTGAAAGTTATTACTAAAGCCTCAGAAAGAATTGTTTTCTGAAAGGGTCATAAATTGGCTACTAATGGACAGGTCACTCTGATAGCTCTTTAATACTTGGGCCAACAACTGAAAACTCAGTTGTTTTATCTTTATGGTGACTTTCTTCAGCAGATGTTTTCTGAGCACCATAATAGCTGGCTTAATTTGTCTTTATATGCACTCAGTAACACCATCGCACTTAACAGTCTGTTTTGTGGAGTTACACTGGAAGTTCAGAAATTGGCTCAAAATATGCCAGCCATGTTGGCCAGTTCACAATACTGAAAATGGCCCTTTCAAAACTATGGCCACTTCAAAACAGATTTTCAAAATTCTGGCATCCCTGAATTAGAGACTAAATCTTCCAACCTAGTCCAGCACAAGAAGAGGAAAAGGGCTAAAAGTCACATTTACACTCAGTGTATTGGCCACAAGAGATCCTTACTGAAAATTAAAGCAGTCCAGGAGGTATTTTAATTTACACTCCACTCCATGCAATTTAAAGAAGCATGCTTAATAGCCAAGGAACTGGAAAGTATAGGCATAGTCTAGCCAGAATTTTCATTCTGTGAAAATTTCTCTCCAAATCGTGACCTGGCTGGAGATGAGATAGCACTACAAAAAAAAATCCTCAGGGCAATCCCATCTCTTGAAAGCAGAGCAGAACTGGGCTTGCAATTAACTTTATGCTATGATATATAATGCTCTACATCTGAAATACATACACATATTACAAGGTAGAAGTCTCTTGGTACTATGTTTCTTTAGGTGATAAATTGTAATGATTAATTTAATGATGACTAAACTGAATATTGGTGACTGAGAATACACGAGTCACTTAATTACTGTAATGGGAAGAATGAAACCTAAGAACCACTAACCTCTGACTACAAAAATAAGGCAGCGTTACTGTAAATATACTTGCACTGGACTATTTTTGGAGTACTCTGTAGTGAAAATAGACAGAACGAGAGCTGTTTAAGATCAGAAAGGGTTCAGTATCTAATAGAACGTTGAAGGAAGTGCATCAAAGCAGGCTGCAAAGACTAAAAACTTCAGCACATCAGGACCCAAGAGAAGAAAGCAAACAACTATACCAGCAGAAATAAAAGATCAGAACAGAGCCATCTAGTACAGCACACACACACAAAAAAAAAACCAAAGAGGAAAAAATCAGTTACTGTAAAACATGTCAATTCAAAAGCCCCAGTTCTTTACTACTGGGCATGTATCCCTTCTTTTACTGCCTTCAGAAATATCTTTTTAACATAGCTGCCCTTGGTTTCCACTAAATCAACTGGTCGACCATTTGCTGAAGACCACAATGTCTGAGTTAGAACAGAAGCAAGAATTGCCAGAATTAGGTTTAAAATACTTAATTGTATGTGTATGACCAGCAGGCTTGCATTGTTGCTTTAAGTATATATTCTATAGGTTATCCTGAAGAAGACTATGTCAATTAATAACATCCTGCCTCACTGGATTACTAAATTTTTGGCTCTGAAGAGAGAAAAGGAAGCAGAACTGGCAAAAGAGTTACCATCTAAGCAAGGCCAAAAGAAACACAAATCACTGAAGAGAAAATAAGAAAACAGTGACATTATTTTCTGTGAAGTGACAGTGAAGTAGTGATTGCACCAAAACATATGAAATGAAGACAATTAGAGATAATGGAAGACTGGGAATATTTTACTAGTGTCTTCTATGCAAGTTTAGGATCCCATGCTACATGTAAATTGTATGTATGGCATATTAAACATGCTTTGTTTCATTCTCAGCCTCAGATAGTGGTTTGTCAGAAAGGTGAGAAAATACACTATTATGGTGATTTGACAGTCATGTTTATCACTGCATGGAAAAGTGATCAACCCTGACTTCATGAGTTGCAGGCTGTCCCTGGGAAACAAGCTTTTCCCATTCTTTGCTCTGCTCCGTTCTTCTGCATCATTTTGTTACCAGAGCCCAATTCACCTGTAAAAAATAGATTACTTTTCGTCTCTTCATTTTGATTCAGTAACTGTCTGGTGCCATTCTACATTCTCTCCTGTAAGCCATTTTATTTTCATCATGCATTATGCTCGCTGAATATCCATAAACACATTTTTTAATGTCCTAAAGATATGTAAAGACTCATCAGTATTTGCCTGTGTCAATGCACACACCTGAGGATAGGACACCATTCAAGAAACATTCAGAAGAAAAATGCCGAAATCTTCACCCGTTATTTTTTAGATTGAGTTAGTGCTTGGACTGTTTTATACCAGTCTCTTACCAGGTCATACCACATACTACGTTACCACAGGACTGATCATTCTAAAGCCCACAATTTTCTTTTCACATCGCCACACTGCGACCGTCACAACTTTATCACGTGCATTTGATTTGCACACCCAAGCACATAGTGCTACTGTCACAGCACATCTGGAGTTAATCAGTGATGTGCCTCACAATCAGTCTCCCAATGCTTCAGGAAACAGAAAAACTCCACACATCTGGTAGAGCTTCTTGTGGTCCTCATTGATGTACAGAAAACAGAGGACTAGAGCCAGTCTCAGCAGAAATAAGATTCCAAAAAACAAGTACTCATAGAAAAAGATGATAATTTCTTCCAATACCCCATGTATTTTCCTGTTGCTGTCATATTCTTTTTTCCTTGTTACAGCCAACAGCCTTCTCTAGGAACATATGTAAAATGACTTTGTTTTCAGTTGATGATGAGCCTTATCAGAAAGTCCTTCAAAGCTCAGCCTGACCTCTGCTATGGAGGAGCATACATATCCACCTTCTACCTCAAAGGCTGTGTGTGAGGCAAGTTGTTCACACTGTCCTGTCTTTCCATACCCTCCCCACAGCTTCTGTCCTTCAAAAGCCCATGCTGCCAACCTGAACTATGGCATGTTTATACTTTTTCACCTTGAAGACTTCTAATGTTATAAATGACTCTTCTCAAAGTGTTTAATGTTAGACATTACAACAAATGGTGTTTTCCCAAACAGCCTGCTGAAGATAAACAGCCTGGAAACTCCAACATCTAGACGAACTTGACAAAACCATCCTGGAAAACTTAATTTGATTAAGAATGTCAAGGTCGCAGGAGGAAGGAAAAAACAGCCATTTTAGCTGTTAAGTGACTGAGGTATTTATATAGCTGAAAAATTAAGCAGCACAATTGAACAACATGGAGCCTGAAGGACTGGTTTTGTTTAGTCTTGACTAAATCACACATCATATATATTGTCTCTCCAAGTGCAGTTATGTGCAAAGGTGAATCAAGCTGTTTTAATATGTTTATTCCTGCAAAGATAAAAAAGAAACCCAAACCCTACAAATGGAAAAACAGAAAATCCAACCCTGAAACACGACCACAGGCAGCAAAGGTAGCAGCATAACAGTCTACCTGACACAACTCTGCCCATCCAAGACTGTCTCCACTTTTCCCTCCCCATGAAGGCATCCAAGGATGCTCTCTGCTGCCTGCACCAGTCCCATGATCACACTGATGGATCATGGGTCCTCTTCTCATGACGTACAAAATCTCTACTGCTTGGCCACTAACTGCCCTGGGTATGGAGTGAATCTGCTCTGACGGAGCAGCCAGACCCAGGCTGGAATAAGGAGGGTTTGTCCATTTGGGATGTTGGTTCTAGGAAATTCAAAATTCAGCTACCAAAAAGTAGCTCATCCCTAACAAAAGACTTCAGCGTTTTGTTTGCAGGTTATAAGTTCACCACCATATTCCCCTGAGTCACAACTAGGGCCATTAGCAGCATTTCTCTTCCATCCTTTTTGCAACAAGATTTGCTTGGGAAATTAATTAAAAGCCTACCCTTTTCCACACTGAGACTTGCTGAATATCAATCTGAATAGTTCCCTCCCTCCTCCTTCCCGCCCCCATCTTCACTGGGGAAGGATGATAAAATTAAAGAAAATTATTCTCAAGAAGAGTCAGGTGTGATGCAGCATCCCAGATGTTTATACTTTTGAGAATATCAGAGTGGTTTATATCACTGAAACTAGTCAAAAGTAGAGTGTGAGGCACACACTACTACAACTATCAGAACCTTCTCAAATAAAAATGAAGAAAATTAAGAAGATGACAGTTCTATGTTGCCTCAAATGGTCAGAAGATTACTGCTAGCAACACATGAAGTCATGTGTTGCCAGGATAGAGTTGTGTCTTCTCATAGTTTTTATGCACATAGTAGGCAGAGAGTAATTTTTCAGAGGCAGCCTGTGACAGCTTATGTGGGAATCAAGAAACATGTACTACATGATGAAGTCATTAATAATGGCATCATCCTACAGGCTGACAAAGAGGTTATTCATTTACTGTCCATTACACACTGGCTGGATGATGCTTGATAGCTCCAAAGGAGAAGAATATCTGTTTATATTCTTAAATATAAGACATTAATAGTTTAAAGATTCGTATTAATTGTGCACTGAACTATCTGAGCATAATGCCGAGTTGTTCTTTTAATTTCAGATAAGCATAAAGCTGCATTTATGTACTTAGAGTGGTTTTCATACTGGGGTAAACCAGCACATTTTTCACATGATCTCTACTAGAGAAGAATCCAAGAACAAAAATGAAAACAAAATTCACAACAGATATTGATTTGTTTGCAAGAATGTCTTTACAGATCTTCAGATTTATTAATAACACATTCCTTGTAGTTTTAACTGTATTTCCCTACCAACTCTATACTTCAACTACAAACTACAGCTTGAAAAAATACACTTTTCAACGTTTGACTTCTATATAATTAAGCATATAAACTGAGGACTTATTTCTTATGCTTTTATAAATAACCATACGCAGCAATTACTGTCAGAAGTGATTGCACTGTCAGTGAATCAAAAAAAAAATCACTACGTCTTTGCACACATATTTGCAGGAAAGAGAAATGGCAGTTGGTGCTTTGGGAGGACTCCTTTTACAGTTCACATGGGATATGGGGCATGAAAAGTAACAGGTCCAGCAATCAGCTGAAAATAAGGGCGTAAACAAACTTCCACATTTTTCTGCATTGCTGTCTCCATTTCATATATCTATAATGCCCCACCACATGACAGTTGCTTTAACACATTCAAAACTTGCATATGTTGTAACACTTAAAAAATAAAAATTTAATGAAAAATAGCATAGCTCTGGGGAAAACACTGCTATTTTTTGATCTCTTAATTTTGTTTAAGCACATAAACATTATCTTTTTTTAAATATTACAGAATTGCTTTTGTTTAAGAATTTTGGAAGCAAGTAGTTCCAACAAGAGACAGACCCATAACCAAATGTATAGGTTCTAAAGTGAGAATAGAACCCATACAGGTCTTTCAGCAGAGAGACAAAGTAGCAGCTTACCCTCAGAACTGAAATTTCTTTACGTTAACTGACAGTTAAGTACAATGCCATATGACAGAGAAGTTAATGAATTTTGTATGAAGTTCCAGAAAATAATTTGTGCATTTTTTGACAAATTATTTATGGAAATCTACCCTGTCTGTGTTTAAAAAAATACAAATGAACAACCTCCACACATACCATAGGTGTCTAATTATGAAGACAAGCTTCCATAGCTACACATTGCTTGTGATTACTTTGGAAGCAAAGACATTAAATTCAAGGAACCACATAAAATCAGTTTTGCAAACACTCCAAAATGTGTGTATCTGACCACTAAAGCATACAAACAAACAAACAAACGCAAACCAAACCAAACAAATAACCCCACCACACACAAAAACATAACCAAGCAAAAGAGATTCATTCAAACTTGTCAGGTTGACTGCTGGGAAATGTAGTGACATTTTCACTGAGTGAAAAAGAAGAGACATTACTACCTGCCAGGCTGAAGACTTTTTTAATAATCTGCTAATATATGGAAGTCAGTGTTACAAAAAAAGTCATGATTAATACCTAAAGCAGTTAAAAAATTGAAAACTAAGTGGTCCATACTAGAAAGCTGCAAATCTTTTAAATGAATACCCACAACTTTATGTTAAGCAATCAAAGAACTTGGCTAGGCTTAAATAAAGCATATTTGAGTGCCTAGTGACGCTTTTGAGGAAGAAAAATACAAAGAAACTGTAGCATCCAAAATAAGGAAGAAAAAATAAACACTGCAATTGCAGGGGCCTCATGCATATATGTATAAAGTTAAGATGTAAGTGTAAGAATAAGGAGAAAAATATAAGGAGAAAAATATTAAGCAACAGAAATACAAAAAGTAAGCATACATGTTAACACAGAATATTTTTTCCTTCCACCTTTAATATTTATAGATTTCTTGAAGAATTAATTTTACATTGAAAAACTTAAATGAAACTCAGTTTTAATCTGACATTGGTTTGAAATACTGGACGTCTGCAAACATGAGCACAGATTAGTGGGCTGCTAAGCAGGAAACCAACTGCACTTCTGTGCTATGAAACAAACTTGCGTGAGCCTGAGCACCACTCTCACCAGCGGAGCTCTGGGTCTCTTGAAACACCAAGGTACTGCAGACATCCTTATTACTTTGGGAAGGGAAAACAGAAAAATTCACAAAAAAAGAATAGTGGTAAATCTACACACTGATCTCTCTGCCTTAGAAGTCATTATACAAGTGCCTTGGACAGATAAACTTGAATCTTACAATGCAAGAAGATTCACTTCCAGAAAGCAAGATTACCAGAAAGTGCTGTAGAAAGTGTTAACATCTCTTAATAACAGAGTATCTGTCTGGGGGAAACGACATGCATCTGAGGTGGTTTTCAACATCACATACTCAGAAATACATAAATGAACAGGGAAAGCATGGCAGTGAAGAGGGTGGTAACGAAGTGGCACTGCCAGGATGGCATCACTCAACAGCGACAATTTCTCCTCACCAAGGTGGTGTTACTGAATCCTCTGCAGCTGGCAAGAGGACACTGGCCAAATGACAGAGGCAAATGAGTAAGGAAAGTGGACAGAAGAGATTATTCTCTGCCCACAAGTCAGTTGTCTGGAGAAGTGTTTGACAGACCACGCTGCTGAGTTACCTCTGCTCTTCAGACTTGCTAGGCAGAACAGCGGTTTAGTATTGTCAGCTGAACGTGAGACAGGAGCTCCAACAGCCTCATTGCTAAAGCCTCAAAGAAAAGATGCAACTCCCAAGATCTTCTGTAAAGCCTAGAGCAGCAAGCCCTGCCACCCCACCTAACAGATTTACCATTCACACACCAGGTGTGCCAGCTTTTAACCTTCAGGTACAGGACAAAATACTGCACGGGATTCACCGAGTGCAGCATTGCAATAGGCTACAGAGACTGACAGTCGTGAGAAAGACAGTGCTTGCAAGGGGCTCCTGTTGCCACCAGCTCAATCTGAAGACCATTCCCAAAATGTCCTGAAAAAAAAGGGAGACCTGCAGATTGCACAGATGGTCCTAAACAAGGATGCAGACCAACCTCTCCTTTGCTAAAGCCAGGGTCTTTTCTGGCCTAAAGTTTGTAAGAGTTTGAAGAGACCAACCAGGAGTCAGGCTAAAGCAAGAAATACAACTCCTCTCCAGATAGATTACATGTCCTGCTTAGTTTCTGTAACTTCATGCTGCTATAGGGGTAGATCTGGTAGTAATAGTTTTTCTGAGGCTTTGTGTTATTTTCCCCTTAGAATTTTTTTTTTTAATTATTTATATATTTACATTTTTTTAAAAACGCTGCCAATGAGACAGACAGAAAAACAGAAAGATTATTTCTGTGCAGAAGCTTTTAGTCTGCATGAAATGGAATAACACTTCTTGGGATCCCTTAAGGCAAAAAATCAGGAAAGTGGGCTAAAGAGAAGGCATACATGCATATCTCAGCATGTATTTCTGCTGATGAAAGAATACTCTTCATACTAGGAAATGAGTTAAAAGTCCTTGAATCTTATACTGGTATATATCTCTATATTTACATTAATACAGCTTTTCCTGAAGCTATATTAGTGCTCTCATTTGTGAGCACGCTAAAGGAAAATAATTTAGTCAACATGGGAATTAGTTACTGTTAAGGCGGGTCAGCAGTTCTTGTCTGGGGCTTGAATCATTACTCTGCACCAGCAGAAAATTTGTAACAGGACAATTATGAGAAGTGCTTTGCAATGGCAAACTACAAATTAAGAAACAAGAATTTGAAAAAAAGCCATTAAAGCAAGTTGAATTTTAGAAAATATTGGCAATCCATTAAGACTGAATCCCTACATTAAGAAATTTGGATCTAAGCAATTTGGTAAGGATTCAAGCAAAGATCTGATAACTGGTAACTGTTTTGGTATGCTTTTGTTTCAAGTTTTAGAAAGTTGTTTCTTTGTTGACTTGATGCTTTCTTGGACACCTCGATTTTTTATTATACTTGATCATAAGTAATTTTTATGATAGCACTTATTTGGAATCAACAGTATATTTACTAGCATCAGGAATAATTCCTATAGAACCAAAAAAAACAACTGCACCATTCATAAGTCATATTAAAGTATCAAGAAAACAGTTGCTTTTATTATGAAAATAAAAGTAAACCAAGCCCCATTTGGCAAATGACAATATATTAATAAAAAACACATCTTTTTTCATACAGACATAAAACAGACTATTTGCTTTTTTTCTTCTAATTAAAAGCTATAAAATGTTACATTTCACTGCAAAATATGTATTTGCTCTCACAGTTATTGTTATATTACCTACAGCTTCTGTGCCATGTGCAAAAGAAGCACTGACATGTCAAAAGAGGATCTAGAAATTCATGAAAGTCTGTAGAAGTAAAAAATCAGACACACTGGAAGACCAAGAACATATTTTGATCAGATATTTTAACCAAGATAATAATTTTCTATTATAATAGAATTCCATTATGTGACTAAGAAAGCATTCAAATACATTAAGAAAATACCAGTGATTTGGGAGAAAAGAAAAGCCCTCACAAGAAGAAATGAGTAAGTTCTACGCAGTATAATACTGGGAAAGCCATAACAGTAATCAATAGGAGAACCCCGCACTATTGTGATTTGTGAAGTCAGCTTCACTGTGTTTGTGTTGCCTCTAAACATTCGCTAGACTGAAAAAAAGAAAAAATTACAAAGCGCACTTCTCAATGAATGTGACAAGAAAATAACCAACTAAATACATGGCAGCTACACAACTAACTTCAGATATGAGCTTACAATCCAAAACACAATTACATACTTCTTGACTCTAAGTTGAAATGCTCAGTATTTACAGACTTCAGGTATATTTATAGGTTTCCTGGTTTTGAGGGGCTTCTGAGGGGATACCCCTTAAGATAATGCTATTATGGCTGAATTACTTCTTCCTCCCCACTTTAGGGACGGAAACTGCTTGCAGGAGACCAGACTCTCACCTCAACTGTGATATGCAATTTCAGTTTCTGCAAACCCCCTAGCATCGCAATAAAATCTGTGGACACAATGTTGCTGACAAAAGTGCTCCCTAGCAATTATTCCTTGTTAAAGTGCATGCCACTATTGCAGTAAATGCGGCGTTCATAAGCAATTCCATATTTTGTTCAGCTACAAGACTTTTCCTCCGAACAAACTCAGGAGCACCAGAACAGAGAGCAGTCCCCTGGTATGCCCTGCCACAAGCAGAGAGTTCAGCAAAGCCTGTTTCTCCTCTATTGTATCAGATGATTTCTTTTTCTGAAGGACACAGTAGCCCACTGTTAAACCTTACCAAAGAGATGAATCGTCACTGAAATTTGAAAAGCTCATTTAAAAGAAAAAACCCACACTAAGAGACAGACACAATGCACATAGGGTAACTTCGGAGCTCAGACTGGTTGACTCCCACTTGACACCAAACAAAGCTACCTAACCCCAAAAAAGCATAGGTATATGTAAAAGCAGAATTTCCCTCTGTACTTCTGTAGTCCGAGACCGTATGGGATCACAAAGTTGCCAGTACCGATTCAATCGGAGTAGAAACTCCCAGGATAAACATACAGCAGATGGCTGGAGCTGCAACATCCATGCTGCATTCATTCACCCCTTTATTATTCATCCTGAAGTCCCTCTTGACTGAACTGTAATTTTCAGGAAATTGCAATGATAATTGTAGGTAAATGAACAAAAAATAAACCTAATGCAAACGAACTTCATCCATAAAATATGATTTGTGTTGGAGCCCTGTATTTTTTTAAAAAACAGAAAATGCAACTGGTCTGTTTCTACCTGGCCATAGGAGTAGATACACGAATATACAAACACTACAATTGCACAAACATAAAAGCTCATGATGGTGGCTCTGCCCACAATAGGGTCCATCACTTGCATACTACTCTTCTCAGAAATCACCCCTTCAGCTGATAGAACTATAATTAGGAGCTGGAGGTTTGTTACTGTGTCACTTGAATGAATTGATCTGCAATGAGGCTTATAAAAAGGAACGTGACTTGGAGAGTGAAAAAGGCCTTAAGCAGCCAGTCGGCAGCGGGCTTTGTAGCTAGCAACACACTGTTTCACAGGACTGGAGCCTTGTGACATCTGCAAACCAAAACTTGTTTAAACCTAAGCATGTGTTAAAGCGAACTGAAAGTACTGTTATAGGTAAGAAAATGGTTTCGTTCTAGTTTGAAAATTTCCTTTTAAGGAGCAGGGAAGACAAATGGCTTTTCTACAGGAATACTATGAAGTCACTCGACTTTAATCGCGTGTGAATTGCAACAATGGAAATTTAAAAGCAGAATTATTGTTCAAAAGGGAGGAAAATATTTTAAGAAATGGAAATACAGTCAAGTAGTTGAGAAACGAAAAAGCTGCACAAACAAATAGTAGCATTTTATAATAATATTTGTTGAAACATAGATATAAAAGGGTTCCTTCTCTTGTAAATCATTTTTCTTGGGCGAACATACTATAGTGGCTTGTTTTGACAGTAAAGCTATGTATATGTAGGGCAAATCATAGTCTAATAAAACCAGCAACAGAAAGAGGCTAATAAATCATCAAGTCCATCACTCTGCCTGTGTGCAGAGTGCCTAATCTCTCTGGCACACTTTTGAAGTGCCTTATTTATTCAAGGAAAAGATTATGCAAGAGCCTGACATGTATCAAATGCTGTGATAGACAGACACACACACATATTACTAAGCCTTGTCGCTAAGCCTCAATTTGTGGCAGAACCCAATGCTTATCTAACCTCTGTCATTTTAGCAGGCACAGAAATTGATCATAATTATTATTGCAGATAACTTCAGGTTTGCTTATTCACCCTTCCCACCAAAAAAGTCCAATCCTTTTTGTGCTATGGAACCGCTTCTTTAAACAGTTGCTTGAATTAAAACAGCAAGACTGAGGAAAATACAGCTCTTCCTTCAAATCAGATTCTAGACTGAAACACTATCATGAAGCAGCACAGTCAGAAAACACTTACTACAGGGATATCTTCCAAGTGAAATAATCAATCAAAAAGAAAATAGGAGAAAAGCCCTTCAAAATATTGCTGATCCTCTTTGAACATGTCTTATAGATTAGCCATAGGTGGAATAGGAGCACTAAACCAACCCTACTTTTTCAAGAAAACACAGAATTACCTTCTGCTTCTAGCAAGCATTACTCCTGTTCTAGTTTTGGTTACCTGTATGGAAGAGAAGGAAACAAAATTCTAGAGCCAGTCTAACCAGAAGCAGGCAAGTGCCAACAAGAGCTTTATCACTACAATACCAGCAAAACCAAACCTAGAACGCTCTTTCAAATTATCATTAGCTACATAGGCTGGGTTGTGGAAAAGATACAACAGAGACATAATCATAAGTACAGAAGACTTACCTGGATATGACCAAGGTCTAGTGACACCGTAAAAACATGTACCTCCAGTTGTGAATTCATGCTTCAACAACGTTTTCATGAGTGCTTGAAAGAGAAACTTACATAGAGTACCTTTTCATGGCACAAGCTTCCTAGGATTCCCTTCGCAGTAAGTTGTATGGTAATTGAGAACCACAATCGTATTTTAGAATTCGGGATCTGAACCACGCACCATATTATTCCCTAAGGACACCACTGGCTGAGAAAACCAAACCCAGTTCTCCAACAGATTAAACTAGTGCCCAAATTTGTGAATGACTTGTGACATGAAGGATGTTTCACAACAATGAGTATTAGTTCCCTAATTATTTGGGCCTTTTCAAAACTTCTTCCTATAGCTCATAGGTTCAAGACTGATGAATAGTCTGAAAGCTTAAGCAGCTATTCATTTTATTGGCCACAAGAAGAACCAAGAAATAATTTGCTGTCTAACAGTTTTACAGGTGCTTGGACAGAAGCAGTTCCCATTAATGCAAATTATAACTGTATTTATGCAGCTTGATTCAAAGGAGCTGTAAGTCTGCAATTCCCGGTGGCATTGACAAGAAATGGCCTCTACTTGGAATCTCCAGATTGCATTGGAATCTGCTTCATTCTGGGATATCAATTTCTCCAATGGTCTGGAAAGCATCTAAGTACAATTCTTTGCTTGAGAGGTATTATTCTATATTTATTCTGTGGTACTGCCATGAAACTCTAGCCAAGACCACAATTTCCTGTGCTAAGTGCTACATAACAAAGAGCAATATCCCTTTCCTGAGAATTTTAGCAGTATTCAGTAAGCCATGGAGAAATCCATTCAGTGCATGGCAATCTTATCCATGCTTCTATTAATCACCATAGGCTACTTAAGACATTCATTTACAGGTAGACCCAGATTTGCAGAGACCCACAAATATCTTATCACACAAAACACTTTGTTCAAGTTTCTGTGCTTATCCTGCCCTATTACTGCTCAAGCCTCCAGGGCATTTTGGTTTTCCCATGTCAAAGTTTGCAAGGCCTTCCACATATCAATAATTTCTAGCCCTCTCAGGATCCAAAAAACCTAAAACATCTCTAAGGTAGCCTCAGTTCTGAAGGAAGTGCTCATAAAACAACTAAGCCCCCACATTTCTCAGATTCTGAAGCAGGTTGTGTTCATCCAACACCTATGTCCAAAGGCGGCCAGGGGAAATAAGGAAAGCATATGTCTGTGTCCTGCTGAGCCCAACTTTCAGCTTTGATCTAGCAGGCAAAGGTACAATTCCCCGTTCTGCCTGACTTGGAGCATATGCACAGTAAATGCTACAGAATTTATGATTCTGCATAGAAATGAGGGTTCTGCTTGTTGCATCTCCCACAGAGCAGGAAGCAATCTAAAAATAGAACAACCGAGTAAATCGTACAGATTGATTTTGGCAAGTACAGACTTAACCCCACCAAGGCTTTTTAGGAGAACTACAAGACAGGAGAAAACAGCTATCACATTAACAAGAGCAGATGGAGAGAGACCCAGGAAGAAAGGTCAGGCAAGGGGAGAAAGTTAAACAGCCAATAAAATTTAAATCCAAAAAAAGGGCTCGCACATAAGCAAGTGAAGAGTATCTTAAAACACTTCTCTAGAAATGTTACTTTTTTTTTCTCTTTTTTCTCCTTAAGTAGCCCAATGCTGGAGTATGTGAGTATAGTCTTGTCTCAGATAACCGTCATTCATCAACATTGCAACCTGACAGTCCTCAACACAAGCCAGCGCACCTCTCAAAACACAAATGCAGGATATTTAGAAGATATCCTGATGTCCTTTCACCAGTCTCTGCTCACATGACTGACAGTAGCGCTAGTCTACTATGTGACTCTCACAATCATAATTTGCTGTTGTCAGACTGGATTCAACAAATAAATGAAATATTACTACTGTTAACAGAGAGAGAGAGAATAAAGAACATGGGAGAAGACACAATTTAACCACTTCTAATAAGATTCCTTGTTATGGAAGGCAAGAACTAAAGCCATATACTTTTTAAGCTCTCAATATCAAAAATACACAAATTTTAGGAGTGTCAGTACCTGATTTATGCCAGCTGACATCTCCTTACCAAGCAGTGCTCCCAGACAGCTAAATGGAAGACATGCTGATAATCACAGCTGCTGTGGGTGCTGCTTCTGTGTCAAAATCCACTCCTGACACTGCCTACATGAAAGCTGCTTCATCCTAGGCCTTTTCCATCAATGGCCTATTTCATAAAAGTCTTATGACCTCATAGCTTCTTTTTTAAAGCATGGCCATAGTCCCCAAAATAAACTCGACACGAACAGATAAATTACTCTGAAATACTGCATTTACCCAAATCCAAGACAATCCCAAATTTAAAACACAAGTCCGTAAGTTCTCACAGATTGTTTCAAAAATACTTCCTAAAGCTAGAGGCAAACAATGCAGCTCTCTTACTTTGTAATATGGGAGGCATCTAAAAAGGAGGAGGAAAATGTTCAGTTTTCAAAGATCATTTTCTGTAGTCACGTAATTTTAACAAAGCAAACCACTAAATGTGTTTTCTTTTAACCACAGTGCATTAGTAGGAAGAGTTACTTTCCCTCTTCCCATACCTCTGAACAGCAACTGCTTTCCTTTCCTTATAGCACTGTTGTCCACATGCAATAAGAATAAATATCAAATTTTACTGGATTCCCTCTGTTTCAGATGCAGATCCATTTTGAATTAAGTGAGAAGAAATAGTTTCCCTAATTATAACACCATCTGAACCAGATGCAACAGCTCAGAAACGGCACTGTGAAAACCTCAAATAATACAAATATGTTTGATGGGGCAGAATAACTACCTCAAATTTCCCTGCATTTGCTGCCAGGAAAGAGCAGGTATGTGAGCACTCAGCTGTGACAAACAGCACCTAAGGTAACAGCAACAATTTATTTACGTGTCAACATCAAAAATGACCCTCAGTTTTTAAAGACTCAGAAATAAATATATAAGACCTGGTTTGGATAAAAAAAGGTAAATAAGGCGCACAAGCTAATTAATTAACAGTCCACAATGCGGATTCACGATCCATGTATAAAAAGGTTGCAATCAACTTCTTTTGGTTGGTTTGTGTTTTGGTTTTTTTTTTTTTTTTTTTTTTCTTTTTTTACACTTCAAATTCTAGTGGCAAGTTACAAGATGAGACAAAAAGTATGGGTTGCAAGACGAAGAAAGTCGTGCCTGCCACCATTACGCTCCTGAGGAAACTACGGAGATGACCGGTGGGACCACTGGGGCTCTCCCAAAAGCTCTCCACACAACATCTCCATAATTTGCTGAGGGGAGGAACTGTACATTATGGTGTAGATATACATGATAGGCACTGTCACTAATGAAGACTGTATAAACTTGTAAAACCTTCACAATCATATCAACACCTCAAGACACTGCCCAAAAGCGCTCCATAGCAGGGCTGTGGCGGTGGTGACGGCCCCACCAATCCCCAGGGATCATCAGGGGCAAGAAGGGAAGGCAGCAGGGCCAGAGCCTGCCTGGGCGGCCATTGACCAAGGTGGCCCTGTGCAGGCCCCACGTCCCAGCCTGCCCCGAGCTCCCAGGCCTGCTAAACAGCCTGCTTCACCTTGTGCCCCACGTCCGCCATGTCAGCTTGCCAAGCACTAGTCTTTGGCTACTGCTTTAGGAGGGACAGTTTTTGAGGAACACCTGGGTGCTGAAGGTACATGCGGGGGAGGAGAGGCCTGACTGCCGCCTGCCACTACCCCGTGTGGGAAGGAGAAACAACGGGATAATGCATATCGCCAACAAAACGCTTCTTCCCCTCCATACCACCACCAGCCACCTGGAGACTTCCATAGCAAAATAAAAAGGGTCAATACTGAAGTATGCCTGACAACAGGAGAACAAGAAGTGATGTTTTCCCCTGAAAGTCTTTCTGCAAGGCGCAGGGGCGATGGCAGTGGGGGGATTATCCCTTCAGCTTTCTGTTTCTGTTTCCTTCGGCAGCCTACAGAGAGCCTCCTGGCCCCCATGGCCACTCCCATTCCATCTCTTCCTTCTGCATGCCATTTATTTACCTCCCGCTTGTTTGTTGGTTTGTTTGTCTGACACAATGATAAAACCCAGATTTAGGTTTCCAGCTCTGACTGCAGTTTTCCTCCTGTTGTAAGCATCCTGCAAAGTGCTCTCCTGCTGGAACTGGATTTTCCTCCTCTCCCCGGCTGTGAGGAGGCAGGCACTCACTCCGCCTTCCCATAGTCCTGAGGAGCAGCAAGATGAATTAATTTCATTCACCCTGTCGAGTCCTAATTTCTATCCCATTAATGAGATCACAGAAAAGTCACACCTTACTGTGGTGGCTTGACAATTCTAACAGTAATAAAAATCCCTGCTTTTGAAATGGTGCAGAACACCACTAAATTAATAACTGAATTGACCAAAATCCAAAAAAAGCTTTTTCTTTTTTTTAAAGGAACCTATCCATGTGATATTCAGCATTTGAATCGTTTAAATTGGAAACAAAAATAAGGGAATGTGAAATAAGGGAAAAATAGTATTCATTCCTATAGAAACATCTCCCCAGATGGAAGTGTTTCAGATAATTTACATTCATATGCTGACTAATTAGATGCAAACTAGAACAAATCTTACTTTTAGGTGGGTTTTATTTATTTGTTTTGTTCTTTTGGGGTTTGTTGATTTTGTGTTGTGGGGGGTTTTTTTGATCATAACCCAATCCCTGCTTTTAATTTTGTTTACTTACTTTTCTAGTGGTTAGGCATTCAACCCAACACAGGCTACAAAGCTAACCAAGACATACCCAGTGCCAGTTGAACTTTATCGTTACCTTGCCGTGAGGATCTAAAGGATAATGCAACCTTTAGAGTCATAGATATTCAGGGACATTTGGTCAGCCTGGCAAATGCCACAAAAAAAGTAGCTAAGTATGATTGTTCACTTGGACCATATTGGAACCTGTAATCATACTGTGTTCAAAAGCAAACATGCAGACAAAGGTTTTAGTCACAGGGGTTTAGCTTACAACATGTAGACTAAATGTTTGCTACATAAACATTTGTAATTCCATGTAAATCAAGTTAATCACATGCTGACAGGAATATCTGTTAATTTCCCATTTGTGCTTGTTACTCTTTTTTTTTCCCCTCAAGTGTTTAAAATTTCTATCTTAAGGAGCCTGACATTTAGTTACAGGAAATAAATGCAGTGTAACTGGAAAAATGAATTATATGTAAAAAAAAAAATACTAGACCCTCAACCCCAAAAGGCTGAAAACAGGCAAGCATTTCTAATATGAATTACAGGACACAAAAAAAAAGATTTTGATTCCTGCCAAATATATTTCATCTCAGTAGCTGCAACTGTTATTAAAACAAAAATGTGTAATAGCAAGTGTTCTTATACATAAACATTTCACCTGCAGACATTTGTGTGCCTCACAGTGCTTAAAAAAAGATGCATTGGATGGGCAAATGCATGTTTTGTGACCTGCCCCAACTCACTTGCTCTTACTTTTGCAAAAGCACTGAAGACCCAGGGCAGATCACCTGCCAACCAAATCCAGACCCTCAATAGATTTTTTCACAATAAGAAGGAAAATGGCTTATGAAAGGCAATTCTGTTACCCAATATGGAAAAGCAAGATATGTTATAATTTCTCTTCAACAAGTTATACAGTTAGTAATGGAGACACTCAAGCAACAAGGTAAGAAAAAGAGGGACCACCAGAACTACCCAGTAAATACCCACTGAAATTCCCCAAAGACAAATATTGCTGTAGAATTGTCAGCTGTCAGTATTAAGTGTGAATTTAGGCCTGAAGGACAGCCACAAATTCTTTAAAATTCAAATATTTACAAAAAAACCCTTTTCAGAACAAACTTGTCTTGAACAGAGTGACTTTTATCTTACGCTAACAACACATGAACACTTGTAGGTATTTCCAGAGCACAGAGATATACTTAGAAATTTGTCTTCAATAATCTTTTGAATGGATAAATGATCTTTTACTGTCCCTTAACTCTCTTGTCATAGGTTAAAATAAATCATTAACATAATCCATTTAGCACTTTTTAAAGGCAATGACTTTAAACTAAAGCACATAGCAATTGTGCTAATGTATTATCATGTACTTTGAGGGGGAAAAAAAGGGTCTCAGGTTAAGCCTTCAGTATTTTCTACTCCTTCAGCAGTAGAAATAGTGACTGGAAGTCAGATTTATATATTAAGAGGGTTTTGATGAACCTGCAGTGCTAGGTTGAAATGGTGGTGGTGGTGGTAGTGGGGTTTGTTTGGTGGGCGTGTTTTGTTTTGAATAAAACCAGAAGACCAGGGAGAAGGGAGAAAACCAAACAAATTTTAAATCCCTGAAAGTGTGGACTGCATATACAGTTAATAATTTAATTTAAACAGAGTTCCCATTTATTTAAAGATAAGACATAGTTCAACACGCCACTATAAAGATACAATAACCTGTAGCTGCTGAATCCATATTTTTTTTTTCATTTAGCTTCAAATTTTGGTATAATAGATTACTACTCAATTAATTAAAATGTTTGGGATATTTCTGTGATAAGTAATCCTTTTTGTAGGATTTCAACAGTGAGCATCTATGCTGTGACAGATCTACATGCATTATCTCTCTTGCAATATTAAACAAAGAGAATATTTAAAAATACGGTAAGTCTGTATTAGTGTTTGAACTGAAAAAACAAGCAACAAAAATTACGTGGGTGAATTCTTTGTTACCACAGTCACCTGGGCCAATAGTTCAGCTCATTACTACTTCCACTGCACATGATGCAGAAGCACACTGTGCTATAATTCTCTGTTAAGATCTCTCACACAGATTTTTAATATTTTGCAATCAAGTGTGCAGCAGGAATATCTGGCATTTAAAATACACTAATCACAGAACACATTTTTTTCATTAAAGAAGATTTTCTGCTTAATTGATCTTCTACAGTTTACATGAAACCTAAGAAATGGAATCTTGTGTCCCTGAAACATCTGCACTGCTTTAAAATTTGAAGTTGGTATGCAGCCCAGTGAGTCATTAAGTCACAAATGAAGTTGAACCTTATTCACTATACATAACTGCATCCAGATCATATTTGTTCTGCCCATTCACATTTCTTTCCAATTATATTTAATTCTGAAAACAGACATTTTATCAAGGATCGAGGAACGTGCCTTCACCCCACATCAGACATCACAATCTTTCTTGACAGAGGTGAGAAAAATGGGTAATGATGTCACTTGTCACTGATGACAGTCAATGCCTTATTGAATGCCTCAGGAATTTTTTCTGCAGTTTTTGCAATGCTGTGTAACTATCTGGTAGTGAAAATAAGAATGATGCCACGGCCAGAAAACATAACAATGCCGAGAGGAAAAACAAGCCTGAATATAATGTTCGACAACTGAAGTCCATGGCAACTTCTAAAGAGACTGTGCAAGACATCTTGTGCAGTGAAGAGAGGAAATATCCAGTCACATCTCTTGCTCTGTATCGCACTCTCGTTCTGGAACTGAGATGGGCAAAGGCAGCATCACCCTGAGGGGTCTCATCTCCAGCCCAGGGGAGTGGAGGAGCTTCCATAAGAGGAAGCTACATCATTAACAACTTTTCAAAGAAAACTAACTTGTGGATAACTCCTCTAACATCAGTTCCACTCACTTCAGAGTTTTGGAAAAGAAAAAAATTAGTCCAAAGTGCATGCGAGCATGGAAATTTTAGAGTTCTGCTGACCAAAACAGCATTAGCTGTTCCTAATCAGCTCCTTGGCATACACTTTAAGTTTCACATCTTGTTTGGATAAAGGCAAAACTTGTCCGCCTCCTCATTTCAAGTAACCCTTAATACCTCTTTCACCTTTCTGACAATAGCATGAAAAGTACTTCTGCGATAATAATATACTTATTTCTGAATAAGCATGCCCAACAAGACTATTAAAGACCTATTATGCCCTATTCAGGAAGCAGAAATCAATCCAAAGTAAGTGACTGTTCAGGAAGAAAAGACACCAGAAAAAGAACTATTTTTTTAAAATTCAGATCTACGTTACAAAGTAAGGAGATTGGTTACAAATGTGACATGTCAAGAATCCTGAAGAGTTATTTCAAATACTTTTTCAGTCTAGCAGTCAGGTTTAAAATGTCAAAGCTGAACATGATTTTCCACACCAAGCAGGTTTTCCTCCCCGGCTCATTATTTGATGCATTAGTATATGATATGGGTAGCTCTTCAGTGACTTACATGCATTTATTAAATCACCATTGTTTTACAAAATTCTTAGATAAGGCAATGATCTCGTAAGAAGTGGTCTCTTGGGAAATGAAAACCACACTAGGCATCCTTTTCTTTAGGCGTCTTTAACAGTTGGTTGCTTTGGATCAGATGGCAGTAGGGAAAGTCTAAATTGCAGCAGAAGTTTACAAGAAAAACTACAGAGTACTCAGTTTCTTCTACCTTCATCCAAAAGAATGTTACAATGTGGAGTGGCAGAGTATCCCAAGATCTGATGCTAGTATGTCAGCCTTCTACTGCATCATAGCCAAAAGTTAAAATTGTGAGCAATTACAGTTAGATCCCTCTAATGAATATAAACTAAATATTAAGAGATGAAGGCCACCGTCTTCTACTGAGTAATATATATATAATTTGAAACTAATAGCCTATCCTATGCCCCTGTTTCACATTGGACAGATAGATATTAACGAAGATTCATATAATTCAAGGCTGGGAAATGCCAAATCAGGTCCCCTAGTCTGGTTTAGTGTATAATGACCCATATAATGTGGGCCACCACAGTTGACCTGGGACTAAAACCAAGAACTTGTGACAGGCTAGCACAGACCTTTGAAAAACATATCCAACCTTGATCCAGCCAAGATACTTGGACTCAGATGTTCATTTCACTTCCATGGTTTACTTTATTGACAAGGGCAACATTTAAATAAAACGCAGAAGTCATAAGAATTCAGTCCTTGGGCAGTGAAAAGAAATCTAAGAAACTGTTCGGGAAACCATTCTCCGGAACCAAATGCATTTTTCATGAAGCAAAATGAGAAGACAGTATTTGCTATTAGGTACTTTGGGCTACCTTGCCCTTATCCTCAGAATACACAAAGCAGCAGATGCATTCAGCCGATAGCATCATCGGTCTTGGATGCTGGAGTAAAAATGCTATACGACATTTCTAAAGGGACTCAGGGGTTTCTCTGCCTTGGAAGAGCTCAGCTCTGCAGCATAAGGAGACATTTTCATTCCAGACCACCACATCTGACTTACTCTCTTTCGTATCTTAGGTATTGTAGGAAGCAAAAATCATCGTGAACAATGCCTACCCACATTCAAATTATTAATTGCAATCATATATTAATTTTCCAATATTGCTTCAAATAAAGTGTGAATACATTTTGCATTAATCTATGAAAAATAGCTCATGAATAATTCATTCAATGATAACTCCTCCAATCAGTCAGACAATGATTTAAATACATTTTACTGGTGTTGGACTAACTCTGTTCATTATTGCTTCATTGAATTCCATGTAAAAAAATGCCAAAATTGCTCCAAACTCTGATATTATTAGCAACTAAAGTTATCCTTGCACCAGAATTTTCTACTCAAGGGAAAAAAAATTCACACTGGCTATATAAAAATTCCCTACCACTATCCAAATAAATGCATATCTCTAGGGAAGAATGGGAGGTCTTCTTGACAGATTTAAGGATGCAAACTCAGTGGGAGAGAAATGCATCCCAAATCAATTTTCATCCAAACAAACCCCAAGCTTTTGTACGCACATCTTCCGATTGTGGTTTTGAAAGTTTACCCCTTGGAGCATACCTGGCAGCAGCTGAAAATGGTAAGTGCTCCAAATCCATTTCATGTAATCGCGACCGTGACCTCCCTGCCTCTGTCCTCCAGGAAAGATTCTGAGGCACACGCCATGTGAGGAAAACTGAAACCAAACTGATTATTCATTTGTGTTATCATCATCCCCTCCTGGATTAAATGAGAGGCTTCTATTACATGGCAGACTTCTGCTTCACTAAATCCTGTTTTTTCACTTTGCTTTTTCAGATTCATTTTCATCCTTCTTTTCCCCTCTTGTGCAAGCCTTATTGTCTTCCTTTTCAACTGCAATTATCACTGTTCAATACTAATCCTTTCCCAAGCAGCCTAGATTTTCAGCCTTTTGTACTGAACCAGATTCCTCAACATTTGATCCAGTAACTAGCTTATTTTACCCTCTAATCCCTCATTTGCCACCTCTGCATACAACCTGGATCTTTCCCTACCTAAACAAGCCATTTTCCACACTCTCATTACCTCTTCGTTTGTACTTCTCACCTCATCCTCTCTAGTGCATAGGATTACCAATTCCTTTTCTGTCCAATAAACCTTGTTCTTTTCTTGTTTTACCTCTAATCTTATTTTCTCAAAATATATTTCAAGCCTTTTTTTTTTTCCTATTTAATTCATCTTTAATGCTCAGACTTCCGATGAATACTTTGAGCTCTTGCTTTGTACTGCATAACAAAGAAAATCAATGATAAACACAAAGTGTACCAAAATACACAAACCAGAAACATAAAAGATTTGCTCCAAAGGGTTGCATGCGCACATATAGGGTAGTTAAACTATATTCTCTACCTATTGAGCTCTGATGAACCTCTGCCTGTAGAAGTACACAAAACAGAAAAATGCTTCCTTCCTACTGGGCTGTATAGAGAGAAAAAAGGGAGTTTTTAATGCCCTACATTGAGTTAAAATTACCAGCTATTTGTAAGAGTAGAACCATTCTTATCTCTGAAACAACGACATTTGGATTAGACAGCCAGCATCACCAGACACAGACAGTCTGAGTCCTACCACAGCCAAGTTTATTAAACTCCAAAGACAACTTGATGTGTTCCTTTAGACTTCACTGATATTTCTCCCTAAATATAGCTTCTTTTTGAATGAAAACCAGAAAAAAGTTGTAGAGAGAGAACACAGAGAACAGTTCAATCAGACAAAGAAGCATTTCTTTCTTTAATTGTAATAAAGATTTTATACATAGATAGCTTTTACAGGGACAGAAGACCTTTGTCCACTTCCCTGGCACTAATGGCTTAAACTAGACAGTAAAAGACTCTCCAGAGAGCCACGGGCAGGCGATACCAGGGCATTCACATGCCAGATCCCACGTCTGGGCAAACAGGTCACAGGATGTCATTTTTGCCTTCACGAGCTGGAGGCCGCAGCAAGATGCACGCTCCCAACATGACCCTCGCCGAGGCAGAGCTGGCGCATGGGGCCGGGCTCCCACACCCTGAGAGCTGGCTTTTCCAGTCTGACTCCTTCATAGACAGTCCCTTTGTGAGTGACAGAGCTGACACATCCTCAGTTCCCTCAAGAATACTGTCAGTCTTTCCCAGTATGTTTATACCCCAAATATTCCCAGTTTACACAGGATATAAATAGGCATGACTGTCGAAGGACCCCAGTTCATTTTCAGGTTTCTGACATCTGGCTCAACCAGAAGTTTCTATCAACGAACAGATATTTCTTCAAAGAGAAGTCTTTGAAAGTGAACAATCCAATATACACCATACTTGGATTACATTCTTTCAGAACATCTGCAGTGATACAGACATCCCAAAAGCAGAACAGATTGCAGGGATTTACACCTGCATTAGTGTTAGTTTTATGCATTTACAGTTTCATGCAAAAGCTACAAATATTCAAAACCATTGGGGTAAGAGAGGTTAATGGGATTGATTTGCCAGACTACATGCATTTCCATAATGTTGGTATGGTAGATATTTTCCTCAGAAATTTAAGGATTACTATCAGATGTCTAGAGGGCAAGCACCAAGGAACAGAAGCGTGTAAACCTTTATCAGACTATCTTTAATGTGCAGCATTGTTAGAAATAATGTAATTAAGGATAGTAATATGGATTTCTCAAATAAATTATGCTAATTATATTATCATTTTAAAATTATAATTAAATATTCAATTATAGGAAACACAAAGGAAATTTAACAATTACATGGCATGTCTTTGTCATGGTGAATATGTTTTAAATTAACATAGCAGCTCATTAAACCCAGCTGATTTTATGGAACTACATATGACAGTTTTACTATGTACTTCCACTGACATTGAAGTCAAAATCAATGTATAGTGCTATGAAAGGAGACACGTCCATCCCACTTACTTAAGCTGATAGGCATTGTTAAACCAATGGAAACTGTGTTCAAACGTATGAAAATGGGGAAATTCTCTTCCTTTTGTGCCACTTTTTACCCAGATTTTGTCCACAGCGCTCATTTACAGTGCAACTCCACAAATACTCCTACCATGCCAGTGAGCAAATGATAAATTTCTGTGCAGGAGTGGCCCAGGGCAAGCAGGCACTTCTTAAAATGGCTTTATCAGCGAAACCAGAGTCTCCTGTGGTACCAAACCTGCATACCTCAGTGTTCAGGGAAATTCCCTACAGTCTGCTCTGAAACATGTTTAACCAAGTATTGCTTGATTCTTAAGAACTACTTGGGACCTAAGCACAGATAGTAAGTGGTTTCAGAATAAACAGGCATTATGCATGCAGTTTGATTTAGACTAGAAAGAAACCCTTTTAAATAAAAGGAGTCCAAGCAAGCTGCAAGTGGTTGAGAGTTTATCCTATTAATTTCCTTCCCCCCCAACATATTATAGATAAGCACATTATTGCATGTTTTTGAAAACATATTAAGCAGCATGGAAAGAAAATCAAGCTTATCTCAATTAAAAAACCCTTAATTATTATCACTTACTAAATTTCTTTTTTATATAGTAGGAGAAATTTGATATAAAAAATAAGAGTGTATGTAAGCATTTAGGTTTTGGCTAGTTTCTCACCAGTGTTTAACTCACTTTTTGAAAGTCGTTCAAAGTACTGTATTTAAGAAATCCCCAAAGCCTCAGTTCAAACAGAATTTGAGGTGTAAGTCAACTGAAAATAAAGTGAAATTGAAATTGGTAATGAAATCTTTGTTTACTTTGGGTAAGGTCATCTATGAATGTTGCAGATTTCACTCACTCAGGCATCTTTTTTTCGTCCTGCAAATTCTGAATGTTTCTATTAAATGTTTTTAAGCAAAATTTACATTCTACTTAAATGCAGGTGAATTCTATGTACAAGATAAAGCAAAACATGAAAATAATTTCATTTATATAGCCTAATTTAATGAAACAGCCTCTAAACCCCATCAACTTAGATGCTTTCTGATAGGTAAGACAGTCACATTAAATAGACTCCTGTATTGCCACTACATGATCTTTATTTAAGATCAAGTCCTCCTCATACCCATTATTATAAAAAAAAGCACCACAGTTTGTAATATTATAATCAAATTAACATTATATTGTTTGCAAAGATAATATCACGATCTTATTGGGGAAGGAATAAAGCCACACATTTGTACCCACTATGAGAACAACATAAGCTCTTCAGGACTCTCAACTTAGAGCACCTGCAGTTACATCTGGCTATGTTTTCCAACATCATCAGCCTCTTCCAGTCCTCCTTCAAAAACAGATTTCAATATAAGAGACTACAAACAGCACTGACTGCAACTTCTGCACCATTCAACTTATTGCTCCTCTCACACTACCTTCTTTGGCTGCCAAATATACTATTTCACCTCAGCTTAAGTGACCTTGAAAGAAACTGCCACTAAGTTCTCCCCACAGGAGACAAATCTGAATATTGTGCAAAGACCTGGCAAGCATTTTCACACAGCAAGTGATACTGGCCTCTGCCTTTCAGTGTCTGGAGTACTATGCCCTCAGCTGCCATATTGGCTGGATGGTCACATCCAGAAAGTAGCGGTCAACAGCTCAATGTCCAGATGGACATCAGTGACAAGTGGTGTCCCTCAGGGGGACGCCAGTACTGTTTAATATCTTCACAATGACAGACAGGGGGGTCAAGTTCACCCTCAGCAAGTCTGCAGATGACACCAAGCTGAGTGGTGCAATTGACAGCCCTGAGGGACAGGATGCCATCCAGAGGGACCTGAGCAAGCTCGAGAATTGGGCCCAGGCAAACTTCATGAGGTTCAACACAGCCAAGTGCAAGGTCCTACACCTGGGTCAGGGCAACCCCTGATATCAATGCAGGCTGTAGGCTGAAGGGATTGAGAGCCCCAGCCCTGGAGAAGGACTTGGGGGTACTGATGGATGAAAACTGGACATGAGCCAGCAATGTGTGCTCACGGCCCAGAAGGCCAACTGTGGGCATCAAAAGCAGCGTGGCCAGCAGGTCGAGGGAGGTGATTCTGCCCCTCTGCTCTGCTCTGGTGAGACCTCACCTGGAGTACTGCATCCAGCTCTGGAGCCCTCAGCACAAGAAGGACATGGAACTGGAGTGGGTCCAAAGAAGGGCCACAAAAATTATCAGAGGGATGGAGCACCTCTCTTACAAGGAAAGACAGAGATCTCCGGAGATCCCTTCCAACCCTTGCCATTCTGTGATTCTGTGTAAATGAGGCTAGATTTAGCCTAGATATAAGGATGACATTTTTTACAATGAGGGTGGTGAAACACTGGAAGGGATTGCCCAGAGAGGTGGTAGTGACCATTCCATGGAAACATTCAGGGTCAGGTTGGACAGGGCTCTAAGCAACCTGATCCATTTGAAGATGTCCCCGCTCACTGCAGGGGGTTTGACTAGATGACCTTTAAAGGTCTGTTCCTACCCAAACTATTCTATGATTTTATAATTCTACCCCCATATTCTCACACTTTGCATGGTGCTTTGTGTGCCTGAGGACGTATGCTAGAGCTTTGTTCACAGGCCTTGGTTTGTTTGGGTTTTTTTAATCAGCTATAGCAGAACTTGTCAGATATTTTGAGGTTAACAGGAAATTAAGCATACTGGAGAACAAGTGATTTTACCTGAATTAATACTATGAAGTGCTTTTGTGCTTTAAGCTAGGGTAAAATCCAAGATCTAATCAACAGCTCCAGGGGTAACCTGATGAGCCTTGAAGAACTTCCTAAATGCTTGTGAAAGCTAGGGAAGACCTTGA
The DNA here is from genome assembly GCA_034008185.1 of Gorsachius magnificus. Lineage (NCBI taxonomy): Eukaryota > Metazoa > Chordata > Aves > Pelecaniformes > Ardeidae > Gorsachius > Gorsachius magnificus. The sequence goes on from CM067081.1 coordinate 175,180,711, forward strand.
CAAAGGCCTTCTAAGAGCCAGTTGTAAAAAGGGAAATCTATTTGGTGATGCTGCCCAGGAAGTTTAAAGACAAGATGTTTCCCCTTTCAAGATGCTTAGGAAATGTATTATTTTTTCCTCCCACTCTGTCTTTTCCATATAGTTTTTGCTGACCTTCCTTATATCTCATGTGAGTGGCACATTTGAAGTTAGAATTGTCCCCTTCCCAAGTTCACTGCTGTGTTTCCTCTATACACTTGGAAATGAAGTCTGATAACAGAAGCAAAATCTCTACAAGGAAGGTTATTTAACAAATTCGTTGTCAGGCCCTATCAGGTCATTTTGTTCTGTCACTTCATATTTATCATTTGTTCCTAACACACCCTGGTTTCCAGGTGATAGGAACACTTGCTACTGAACACATGAAAGTAAGTTAAATAACGATGAATCATTTGCCAGGGCTGACCTTTTCACAGCTGCTCTCCCACCCCCCCAACACCCTTATATGTTTGTAAGTCAAATATGAAGATGTATGAGTGGTAACTCAGTGAGCTAACGGCTGATAATATTATGTGTTCTGGGCTGTAACTTTTCCCTAAAGCAACAAGAAATATCTAGGCCTTAAAAAGAAAAATAAAAAAAATAAGGGAAAGGTTCACTGAACATCCCTGAGTAGGAAACAAGAACTTCCAAGCACAGTCTTCTTCATAGAGTTGCCCAGACATATTCACTAAATCTTTTGGTCAAATTTGGTGTTGTCCCCACCCCATTTATTTACAACATGAAAAAAAACAAGTGGAAAAAAAAAAGTCTGTTCAGCAGTGACTTTAAAAGCTGGGTGCAGAGAAAGTACGGAAAGGTCTTTATCTTCTCCCCGTGGAGGTATGCCCCACACTCGCAGTTCTTTCCAGGTACGATGTCTGCAAATAGCTCAGTACCTTGCAGATGAATGAGATCACACACAGGGCCTGTAAAACCATCTAGTTTTACCTCTGGCAACAGAAGAAGTCTGCTATGGTTCAGGTTCATACTGAGCGCTAACTATGATGTTGCTCAGGGGATGATAAGGCTCAGTGCAGGTTGGGAATCTGATGAACTAGATGATGTCTCAGGCAGAGAATAGGCATATTCCTAACAAATACAAGTGCTAGCAACGATGCCAGACATTTCTTATTCTGAGGCTGAGAGCTTTCCACAGCCACGAGCCTGGCACTAGCCTACTAATGACATCAAGGAGAGAGCACCCCTTGTACCCTCCTTTTGTCCTCATTCGTTCTCACCAGGAACATACTATTTGCACCAACAGAATATATGGACAAGGACAGCTACACTCTTCTGCCCTAGGTACTCCCTTCCCGCCTTTTCGGTTAATGATATCTAGGAATAGCTCAACAGCTTGTTGACAAATTAGATCAAGAGTATCCAGGCTGTGTCTACCCCAGTACATACAAGCATTCAACCTGCTTCACCTCAGGCCTCATCTCAGAGATGTTAAATCTCTGCATTTTAAAACAACAGACATGCACTTGAAATAGATATCCAGGCAGCAGTCCATAACATCTTCACATCTGCCTTGCTCAACTAGGAAGACAACAACAGAGTTTTGTATCCACTATACAAAGTGACATATTCTAGGCAATATATTCTTTTATTTGCTCCTAGCTTTATTACATGCAAGCACAAAACACATTTTCAGACAGTAAACGTTATCTACAGTCCTTCTCTTAGTTACACTTCTGCTATCTCAGGGAATGAATGATAATACATTTTTTCAACAGTTAGAACTGACCATGTAAACCCTGGAATAAGGTACCTAGAGATAAATACAGTTTATGTTAACATTTTCTCCTGTGTAACAACTTGAATAAGGCCATTTCATCTGAACAGAGCACATGATCACCCCTTGAATAAGGCAGGTTTATGTTGTTTCATCATACTCATATTAAAAAAAAAAACAACAACCAAACAAGACACACCAGCAAACCCAGATTTTCTGTAGGCAGAAGAGGGGAGGAAGGTGACAGAAGTTACTGCTCTGAAGAAAACTGGAGCACAGAAGTGCTTAATCAGTCTCAGTTAAGTTTTAAAAGGAAAATGCAATAGCTTTGCTTCCCATGGACTGTGTTTCTCATCCACTTTGTAATTCCCAGGAAAGTCTTTCCACAGGCTTCACGGAGAGATGGATCAGAGTTTTTCTGCCATAATGGTAGCCTTGCCATTCATCCCAATTTACTAGGACATTTATGCATGCCTACACCACGAGGAAGGGTGAAAGAATATTTGGCTGAGATAGGAGTTGTTTTCCCCAACACGAATGCCATTTCTGAAGATGAAGGCAACCACACTTCAGCCGTTATTGGCACATCTGCTAGATCTTCTGTTAAAAACAAAATCCTCCCACTTTACCCTGAAAAAGGTGCTAAACAGCTAAATACCTTAATCAAGTCTCTACAATTTCATATTACTGCTGGCAAGCAAAGAAAATAAGCTAGTGCAATGTCCAGTGATACAGAAGATTAAGTATTACCTTGCTTTGCTTATCATATTACCACAGCTAATCCTATGCCACTTGCAAGAATATTGGGGAATTACAGCTTCACCTCCCTCCTTGTTTCTTACCCTCTCTCACACCCTGGTCTGAAGGAGATGGTAATTTCCTGGGTTATAAAACAGCAACCTAGATAACTTTCACATGTTGCGTTGGACCTGAGTGAAACACAAATCCATATAACTCAAGAGAATAGCATGGAGACAGGACAAAGCCATGGACTTTTATTCTGTTCCTTTTTCATAGTCCAGAAATATATATGGGACAGAAGGTCACCTCACTCCATGGGCCTACAAAGCCCTGATGGGGCTGCCACTGTTAGCATCAGCTAGAGTAGCCTCCAGCCACCTCATGCTGTGTGAGAGCTAACCAGATCCCTCTGCCCCATGTTCAGGGTGGGATACCTTCCCAAACCACTTGCATTTAATATATTTCCCATACACCTGAAAACTTGACCCAAATACTTGCATTTCCATTCTATCTCAATAAAACCAAACAGAAAAAACTATGAATAAATAGCCCTGCCAGGTCTTTATACAAGCTGGATAAGTTCTTAAGAGACATTGATTTATTTTTTTTTTTCCACGTGACTATTACCATACCATACTTTTAAGCAATAGAATTAAATACAGATTGCATATTCTTTATCACAGCTGAATTTGATCTCTGTTGTGATATTTTAATAACAAGGTAAAAACAGCATGCACATAATAGCAGGCTGAGCAGAGTTTAAAAATAAGTCTTCTCTTCAAAAGTAATAATAGAAGCACATTCTCTAGTCTGCTGCTGCTTTAGGTAGTGACTTTATTTGGGTACCAACTGTCAGAATCATGGAAACATTTTGAAGAGTGAGAATGTTGAAATACTTTCTATAACAGTGATCACGACAGCCATGAAGATGACAGCAAATGACTTTTCAAGAGAAGCATAAGACAGAAAAAAGGCATTTCATAAATGTTCGTCACACATTACCTGCATAACTCACCCCCCCCCCCCGGTAAAGATTTCTATCCATTTGAATTTAACTTTCGTTACTTGCAAAAAATAAAATGTGATGTTTTATATATAAATTTTCTCCTTTTTTTAAGGTATCACTGGAATATTAAAGTGTGCTCAGACCCTGAACTATAAGCTATGGTGCTTTTTACTCATTCATTATGGCATTTCAAAGATGATAATGTTCAAAGTATCATGTTGCATGCATTTATCTTGTATTTCACAACAGTAAGGAACCTCTCAGTACTTTTTTAAAAATTGCTCAAAATTATTACTAAGAAAAAGCACTGAAGTAATTTGAGAAATACACTATTACAAGAATACCACTGTCATCAAAAAATTATTCTATTTTAACATAAATTCAGCATGACTTCAGAGTATGAAGGAGTGCTTCCACTTTTCAGACACATCCTGTCAGAAAACACATTGGAACTAGTCGATAAAATTATTTCTGTAGACACAATGGGATTTATTTAGAGAATCCAATAGGAGATTTTTACCAGTCCCTCACAGATATTTACCCCCCCTCCTCCTCCTTTCCTTTCCCCAGATCACAGGGCTCGCTGAAAGGTTTCTCATTAGAGCTTTCCACTGTCACAGGAAGCCTTACATGTCTCCTTCAAATTGAAGATGTTCACTCTTTTAACCTAATTCCCCACTAATCTCATTATGGTGTCATATATATATGAGGTGGCAATGGACTTTGCCCACTATACACTAAAGCACAGCTAACCTCACACACGATAGACACTTTAATGCATATTACGTATTAAGTAGTTATTACCAACTTGTTTGATGCCTTCCATTTATAAACAGTTTCAGGGTTATTTATTTTCCAATTTGTAGATTTCAGTTGCACAGTGAGGCCCACGCTCCAGTAGTAGAGAAGAAACACACACAATCTGCACTCAGCGTCATGAGGGATGAGCAACATTTACAACATGATGCAATGTCCTGATGATGCACAGTAATAGCCAGTCTCTGCTCACATACATAGTACATGTCATCACCTCAATGAGGAAAGAGATGCATAAAAGAATCACCTCCATGAAACCTTGAAAAATACCCATTTTCACCTATTCAAATATTGAAAGTACAAGCAGAAGGAAAAAAACCACATTTTTTTTGGTAAATAGCATTCTCATTTTTAACAACTCTTACATGACACAAAATCATAATGAACACAGATAATTTGCTAGGAAAGCCAGATAGAACTGGCTCTTCAGACACAATCACAAAGCAGTTACATAAAACCCCTAAAAGTAAAAAAATTATGCTTCAGCAATATGAAAGTGTAGAGGCAACAGCACACAAATCTCTTAACAGAGACACAAATATTCTCCTATGCCTAAGTGTGGCAACAGCAGCCTTTCCCTTCCAACAAACACCATATAACTGAGAGGTCAAGTGACCATGGCCAGCAAGAAAAACCTAAGGGTTGGCAAGGTCCTATTAGAGTTCTGAAAAATAATGGAAGGCAGCAGTTTTGCATTTTAAAAATTCCCTTGCTAGGTTCTCAGCAGGTTGTTTGGACTCCAGCCCCGGTCCCACCTGCTCTTACTTTAGAGCACCTGTTAAGAGTCCAACCATCATCTCTGCTTCTGGGACCCAGCCCACCTTTCACAAGATTCTCATAAGACTTTTTCCCCCATCTGAAGTATGTGTAAATGGACTCATACTTGAATAACTCTGAGCAAAATTAAAATAATACTTTGTAAAGATTAAGATCTCCATCCCAATTTGTTGGTTGTCCAAGGCATATCCCACATAATTTCATCTTTTAAATCTACAGTGAGGTTTCACTTACATTTCTTATTCCCTAGGGGTTTTTATTTTTATGTTAAACAAGTTAAAATGAATTACAATGATTTTTTTTTTGCGCTCTGCAGTAAAAGGTTTTTGGTGTTGGGGGAAGAGGTAATATAATCCTTACTGATTTTTTTTTCTTCCTTTTAACTGCCACCATAAAGAAATGAATCAGATTTTTATAAAGGCAAAAAAGGCAAAGCTTTTAATTTTCTATCAGATGCATCTAGTTTGAATAAGCACATTCCTTTATAGAACATCCAGCAGAATGAATAATTATTCCCCTCTCATTTGACAAAACTAAAATGGTTGGCTGGCTTATATATGAGATTTTTTAGTGTAGGGACATAAATCTCCCACGTTTCCTTTACATCCAAGTGACAAATCTCTCTGCTTCTTTATTTCACTGTGTCTGGGAGCTCTGAATTCTATTTATACACAGGAATAAAACTGTTCTTCATTTCCTACCCAAAGGTCTTTTCTTGATAGATCTCTATTACAGCTTTTCTTCTGAAAAACTGGATGCCTTTTATCTTTTCTTATCTTTTCCCATGTTCCAAGTATCAGTCTTTACATAGCATCATGTATTTTCACTCAGCTGTATTCTATTAGCCATTACAAACATCTCTGTATACGTGTCCACAATGCTGAGACAGTATTCATAGCAAAACTAATTGAGACAATGAGGAATTACACTTACGGTTACAGTCTGTTGGTTCTGATGTGCATACCCTATTTCCTTTGCTGAGAAAAGTAAGAAATATATAGGAAGACAGAACAGAGGGCAGGGAGAAGGGTGGGAAAGCATGTTTTAGGCCAAGTCATAGGATTATAAACAGACTTAGATTGGAAAGGACCTCTGGAGGCCATCTAGTCCAACGCCCTGCAGAAAGCAAAGCTAAATTCAGAGTCAGACTGGGCTGCTCAGGTCTTGTAAAGTTGTGTTTCAAAGGCCTCCAAGAGCACCCCAACGTCCTCAAGCCACCCGTTCCAGGCTCAGACACGCTAGTGCCCCATGGCAGCCTCCAGTTCCTGAAGAGTTGAATGACAGTAGAGAGCACCTGAAGAGTCTCCTGACATCATTGCACTCTACGTATCACATTTATGTGGTTAATGGCGGCAGAAATAGCAAGTAGAATGTCTACAGAATTGCTTAACATTCAAATGAAGCAGAAGCATAGGATGATCCCTAAATACCCAAAGAAGTAATTTCCCATGAACTTGCCATCAATATACTAAAATTTAGTAATATTCTGTGCCATTCCTATACTGTAGCCATTCCTCAGAGGCTCTGGAAAAAGTAAAAACATCAACAAGCCTTCCCCATCTTTTATAGTGGGAAAATATTTTTATTACTAAATCAAGGCAGAGGGCTGACTGACCACTACTGATGCAGTCTTACACAGGAGACAGCAAAGGAGCTGTAGGAACTTCCACACATCTGTAACATTCACTACTCTACTCCTTTCCCATACTATTATTATTGGGGTCTGGAACACAAGTCTGATGAGGAGCAGCTGAGGGAACTGGGGTTGTTTAGACTGGAGAAGAGGAGGCTGAGGGGAGACCTTATCGCCCTCTACAACTGCCTGACAGAAGGCTGTAGCCAGGTGGGGGTCAGTCTCTTCTCCCTGGTAATGGGCAATAGGCCTCAAGTTGCACCAGGGCAGGTTTAGGTTGGACATTAGGAAAAATTTTTCACCAAAAGGGTTGTCAAGCATTGGAAGGGGCTGCCCAGGGAAGTGGTGGAGTCCCCATCCCTGAAGGTATTTAAAAGACAGGTAGACAAGGTGGTTAGGGACATGTTTTAGTGGGATGGCAGTGTTAGGTTAATGGTTGGACTTGATGATCTTAAAGGTCTTTTCCAACCTAAACAATTCTATGATTCTATTAAAAAAAAAAAAAGATTAAATTCACCAAAAGGCTCAGTGTTGACCTACCTGTGCTCACAGCAAAGCCTATGGATCCTGCAGTGGCTTTACTGGAACAGCCAACCTCACAGGGAGCATTTTTAAAGGATCCCTTAAAATTTCTGACTACTAGCATCATTGCTAATAAAACTGCAGAGAGATTTGCCATCATGGTGACCTGCAAGTATCTAGATTGACAGAATGGACTGTCATCTCATACAATAATAGTTAGGTCCTCAATAATTTCCCCAGTGTTTATTCACACAAAGAAAATTTATTCCTGTGACCTTTGCTTCCTAAAATTAAGCAGAATAATTGGAGGAATTATTCTATAATTGAAACCCACAGCATGATTATTGGCAGCTCAACTCTAGAGATTTTTACCTTTAATCCACACCTCATAAAATCTGTAATGAACATTACAATTAAATACACCAGGCAATAATAATAATAATATGGTGCTGCTTAAGATGACCCGTAATGTTATTCAGTGCTGTCAGTGCCATAAACAGAATGCACAAGAGAATAATCTGATAATAATGAATTCATGACTAGCATTTATGTTTTTGAACTTCCTTTCAATGAACGTTTTGTGTAGAAAAAGAAGAGACTGAGTTACCAATTCGTATTTGAATATCAGTAGGCAAAAAAGGACAAGCGAGACACGTGCAGCATATATAATGCGACTGCCACTACTGTATTCAAAATTAATCAGACACACTTCTGAGTCAAAAAAAAAAAGTGGTGCTCGTGGCATATTTTTCCTGTTTTCTTTCCCTTGTGTATTGTAGACAAGAGAACAGGAGACTGCAGGTAAACACATCAGGTCTCTATAGTCTCCCACTACCACCACCACCTCCTCAAGTGTAATTAACTGTTGTATTTTTTCAAACCTCATCTTATCTCCCTCTACACACACACACACAGAGCTTTCTAATATGAACTCTTGAAAACCTCTTATTTTTCTCCTGTTTAGCCACACATCAGTTATGTAAGAAGAAAATCAGAAAATCCATTCCAGGGCAAGATTAAGAAAAAGAAAATGTTGCTTCCTGATCTGAATGTTAAGTGTGTTTCTAGAGAAATAAATGACACGGCAACAAAATACAATCTGAATCAACTTTTCACTAATAACATACGGTACCTATAGGTCCTTATGCCACTACCATTTGCAGTGTTTTGAGCTGACATGAACTAGATGGAATATGTCTGTTCTACACTCTCAGGTCTCAAGAATAAGGAAACATTGTCCAACGGGTCCCGGACTGAGTGTGACCTTCCAAGGCAACCTGGGCTACATCTTTTCTTACACTCAGCACCCCAAAGAAAGCCAAAGTGCTTTGAGTCTACAGTGTCAGTCACCAGTAGGTTTTTTCCTTGCTGTTCCCAGGAATTACCATCCTCCTGCACATTCATTTCCCCCCGCTCCAGGGAACAAGCCATCACCCTCCTGCCACAGCCTTCATCGAACGCGGCACACAGCAGGCAGGACAAGGCAAACAGGCAGCTGCTGCCTTCCCTGCGGCCCCACCACAGGCAAGAGAGCAAACAAAGGAATTAAATAGCTGTGTAGCCCATGACACTTTTAATAGAGACTTATCCCTTTACCAGTGAATGATTTAACTAAGACTAGAGGACTTTAGAGTTAATATATTGTCCTGACATTCATTGCCAGTTTTTAAAGGCCCATCCTCTTTCCTATCAATCTGCAGTCCCCCCCACATGCATACAGCCTTCCAGACAGCTCGCAAAGCCCGGGTTAAGCAGGCAGCCAAGGCAAGCCATTTGCATTTATTCTTTTGTCAAATTTTACAGGGGAGTTAAATCTATGAAAGGTTACCAAGCTTACAATACACACTGTGTTAGCTGTCTAGTGGATATTGCCAAAGCACACACCCACAGAAGATGATTTTAAAATGGTAGAATCCCAGTGACAGAAAAATACCACAGAGAAAAGAAAACAATCCTCTGGCAGCAGCAAACCAGGCTATTCTTACATTTTTTTTTAAGCCTGTATTTGCAGTAGGGATCTGCAGGAGCATGTGTCAGGTGCGAGGGAGGGGTGGATGGCTGAGCAGCAGCACTCCCCCACCAGCGAGGGACAGTCACCAGTAACTCTTCACTCTCAGTCCACTATCTAAACAGCAGCCCTCGTGGACTCAACCTTGGGAATATCCATACCCTAGTACACAAAATACTGTGCTGACTCAGTCCCATATGCGAGGCCTTTTTTTCCTATCCTTTTCCATGCCTTAGCTAAAACCCAAACAAGTAATTCATGAACCACCATATTTCAAGATATATTTAACAAGCCCGTTCCCATATTTGCTTCTGCTGGGTTCTCTTCTCTATTTTTTTCCCCCTCTCTTTTTCTTCAAAGAGTTTCTTGCTTTATCGCTGCATAGCAAGGCACATCTGGTTCAGCTACTTGGCAAGTTCACAGGGTAGACCTTCATACAGAGTCAAACTACCCCTTGTAAAAAGGAACAGTGGTATATTATAGACTTCTCTACAAAATAAGTTCTCTACAAAAAGCCACAAGAATCTCAATAGTCTGATCTTGCACAGTATCTCCAAAGCTCCCTGCCTAAAATTTAAATTTGCAGGAAATAAGGACATGGATAGTAGCCAGCTGATGTATATTGTTATAGTTTTGTGCTAAAATCTGGATTCAATTTCCAGATCTGATACCAGTTTCCTCTGTGATTTTCCACAAGCTTCTACTTCTATCTTCAGGTCTGAACACTTAAGTTACCAATATTCTCCTGCATCCTGCAGACATTCCAGAGAAGCTTTCTAAAGGCTATGTTATGCCAGAGACAGGAACAATATTAGAAAAGAAAAAAAATCCAAAACAAAGGTTATTAAAAACAAAGAGGAGCTTCCTTAAAGTTGCTGATATGATACTAGAGCTATAGAAGAGGTCTGCAAGAAAAGACAAAAACCAACAGTATGAGAATCATAGTATCTGAAGTGACCAGAAAGCACTTGATGATATCCTCATTTTCAGATCACAAACTTGCATTCTTCACACACAAAATTGAGCATGACCAACTCAGGACAGGAGCAAACTCTTAAAGAAATGTAATATGCAGCTGTAAACTTTATATTTGAAGAATCAACATGAATTGATTTTAAAAGACTGTCTCTGAGACCAAATTTTAATGGCAGCACATAGGTAAGTGATTAAGTTTAAAGTCACTTGCAAGTGAAAATTCACCTTAAAATGCACCTGTAAATCAAAACTTAGAGAGACCCAGATAAGAACATGACTCCAGATCTCTACAAAGCACAGTACTTTCCTATTTGTTAATAAAACAAAATAATCCTTGCATGTCAATGACAGCCAGGCTTTCTGTCCTATTGCTGTTTTCTTTGAGAAGATGGAGATTTCCATTTCCCCCCTGTTTTTAGAGAACAGTACCATTGTCCACAGCTAGAAGCGGTAAGGCTGACAATACCTAACAGCAGAGTACAGCATTTAAGTGGTGCTAAATATTCACTGGTTTTCTGATGCCTTTTGCCTCAGTCTTCACTGGGAACCTCTCTCCTCACCCCACCCGAGTTGATAGATGGCGTGAGGGGGACCGGGAGGGCAAAACCCTTCCTGCTGTAGGAGATGATCAGGTTCGTGACCACCTGAGGAACCTGAACGCACATAAGTCCATGGGACCTGATGAGATGCATCCCAGAGTCCTGAGGGAATTGGCCGATGTAGTCGCCAAGCCACTCTCCATGATATTTGAAGAGTCATGGCAGTCAGGTGAAGTCCCTGGTGACTGGAAAGAGGGAAACATTATGACCATTTTCAAAAAGGGTAGGAAGGAAGACCCTGGGAACTACCGACCTGTCAGCCTCACCTCTGTGCCTGGGAAGATCATGGAACAGATCCTCCTAGAAGCTATGCTAAGGCACATGGAGGCCAGGGAGATAATTCGAGATAGCCAGCATGGCTTCACCAAGGGCAAGTCCTGCCTGACGAACCTAGTGACTTTCTATGATGGTGTGACAGCATCAGTGGACAAAGAAAAACCAATGGATGTCATCTATCTGGACTTCTGCAAAGCCTTTGACACGGTCCCCCACAACATCCTTCTCTCTAAATTGGAGAGCTATGGATTTGATGGGTGGACTGTTCAGTGGATAAGGAACTGGCTGGATGGTCGCATCCAGAGGGTAGTGGTCAATGGCTCGATGTCCGGATGAAGACCGGTGACGAGTGGTGTCCCTCAGGGGTCCGTACTGGGACTGGTGCTGTTTAATATATTCATCAAGGACTTAGACAGCGAGATCGAATGCACCCTCAGCAAGTTTGCAGATGACACCAAACTGAATGGTGCAGTTGACACACCAGAAGGATGGGATGTCATCCAGAGAGACCTGGACAGGCTGGAGAGGTGGGCCTGTGTGAACCTCATGAGGTTCAACAAGGCCAAGTGCAGGGTCCTGCACCTGGGTCGGGGTAACCCCCAGTATCAGTACAGGCTGGGGGAAGAAAGGATCGAGAGCAGCCCTGCTGAGAGGGACTTGGGGGTGCTGGTGGATGAAAAGCTGGACATGAGCCGGCAATGTGCGCTGGCGGCCCAGAAGGCCAACCGTATTCTGGGCTGCATCAAAAGCAGCGTGGCCAGCAGGTCGAGGGAGGTGATTCTGCCCCTCTACTCTGCTCTGGTGAGACCTCACCTAGACTACTGCGTCCAGCTCTGGAGCCCTCAGCACAAGAAGGACATGGACCTGTTGGAGCGGGTCCAGAGGAGGGCTACTAAAATGACCCGAGGACTGGAGCACCTCTCCTATGAGGACAGGCTGAGAGAGTTGGGCTTGTTCAGCCTGGAGAAGAGAAGGCTGCGGGGAGACCTGATTACGGCCTTTCAGTATCTAAAGGGGGCCTATAGGAAAGATGGGGAAAATCTTTTTAGTAGGGCCAGCTGTGACAGGACAAGGGGTAATGGTTTTAAACTGAAGCAGGGTACGTTTAGACTGGATATAAGGAAGAAATTCTTTACAACGAGGGTGGTGAAACACTGGAACAGGTTGCCCAGAGAGGCAGTGGAGGCCCCATCCCTGGGAACATTCAAGGCCAGGTTGGATGGGGCTCTGAGCAACCTGATCTAGTTAGCGGTGTCCCTGCTCACTGCAGGGTGATTGGGCTAGATGACCTCTAGGGGTCCCTTCCAACCCAAAACATTCTATGATTCTATGAAATCTAAATTCATTCTTAAGAAAATTACTTCCACCATCTGCGTAGGATAAAACTAATCTTACCCCACAATTATTTTTAAATCTTAAAATATGAAACAAGTTCTTATAGAAATTAAATAGTAAAGTGGGACACTACTAAACTGAGGTTTAAATTCATAGCAGCAAAACAAGCATCTCTGTAAAAGTCCAGCATGTGCACTTCACTTTTTTCTTCAAGTTCAATTCTAAGTAACTTCATTATACTTAACTTTTTTCCCCCTCAACAGCAGAGCTATAAATCTTGCCAATGATTTTGGCACTGTTATCACTATCAGTTCATTTGAAGTTAGATTTGCACCTGGCTTCTGATTGCTAGGACCCATTTACAAGTTTAAATCAATGAAACCTATTAGCATGTTCTGTGATGCACTTTAATTTTTACAGTAATGTATTATTAATGTAATCATCTCAACAAGCCTTATACTCTATAAAAAAGAAAACTTGGAAGGATTCAAGCTACAGAAATGTAATAAGCTAAGAAGTTACTGTACTGCATATTACTTCAATATTAAAAGGTAAATAATTTGGTGAACATTCGCTAACTTCTATAATTGACTCACTATAGAAGAAATGTGAATAAAGCTGACAGAAAATTAGCAAAGAAAGCAACAGACAAAATCTGAACCCGATGCAATCTATATAAATAGATTATTCTGCATTAATAGATCAGCAGATTTTATTGTTATGGGATTTCTATGCTGAAACAAAAGTAGTCCTCCTCCAAAGCCAAGCACGTACAATGCATATATCAGATACTCGAGTTGTTGTATGTTACTTGTATTTGACAAGGGGTAATTACTTTTTCCAGAAAAAGGTAAGGTTGGTTGCTGATGAAATGCCCTTAGCAGACTCATTGCCTAAGCAAAACCAAAGAAGTAACATTTAATTCAAAAGAAAATTTTCCAAAAGACAAGGAACGAAGTACTGAGTGTCACTCAAACCATAGTGTTGGAATCCCACAAATCAGTGTTTGAAAGCTTGCTCAGAGCTAGGTATTTGGTCCAAGACTTTATGTCTTGAAAAGTAAACTCATAGCAATAATTTGTTTGCCATAATTTGAGACAAACTCCTAGTTCTTCTTAGCCTTCTGTTAAAAATCAGCCAACTGAAAAACAGATTTCATTTTTCTTCCTATTTGCTTGTAAGTTCATTTCCCAACTATTACAGACCCTGAGTTTTTCCCATCATACTGAAGAGATTTTTTTTCCTAACTATATCCCTTATATAGCCTGGGTTCAACGAACAATCACCTTTAAGTAATCTCATTTTAAATAAAGGTCAAAATTTGATATTCTCTATAGTAAGCAGGGCTGCAGAAAATGAAACTAAAGTACATGATGTAATAATGCTCCAGACACCAAATCATTCTTAATCTGGGTTTTCACCATTAGAACTAATTAGCTTTAGAGTTTTATATGCTGTTGCTGGTTAAACTTTGTGTTAATTGGCTTCATTTCAACAAGCAGGATGTCTTTGGAAATGTCAGTCTATGAAATACAGTTGTTTATCATACCACTGGAGCAATAAGAAGGGCACACCATCTGATACCTGTAGCACAGAAAGCAAATGCTATTTCATGCTTCACGGCATCAACTAATCATAGCAGAGGCTGTGACAGATCCTCTCACAGGCTGCATTGCATCCCTGAACCAATATATTGCAGGAGATGTTACCCTCGCTCCAGGTCAGTACCAGAGCACACAGCCCTGGCAATTTAAACACACACCATCCTACAGACAAGCTCACAACCCCTTTGCTCCTAAGCAAGGCTGAAGAGCTGCAGTTTGGCACGTTGGGGCCAATAGGGAAAGATCTACCACTCCAGATAGTCTGAGCACTTTCACCTTTCTTTAGAGGCACTAGGAAACAGGAATGACCAACATCAGGCAATACAATGCTTACAGAGGAACCAGTGTTCAAAAAAGAAATAGCTCTTAGTCAATCTCAAACAACTGTAGCTACACCTAAAATTATAAAAAGTTCACCTCACAGAAGCTCTGAACACAAAATTCCCCCAGTGAAGAAGAGAAAGCACACTGTGATCAATACAAGCCCATGCTGCTTTATGTCAGCTTGAAAGGCAGGCTGAGGCACGTAACGCAACATCCCATACAACATCCAGCACTGCCATGAAACAGGAAATACTGTGTTTTCAGAAAACCAACCATATACATGTTCATATTTCTTGAAAGTCAGACTCACTGTACATTATCCAGTACTGCCAACCCTATGTTTTTTCCTAAATCCCAGGATCTGTGATAGGTTTTAGCCAAACGCATAGATTACTCAGAAAACTACAGGTATGGAAGGGAAAGCATCTACACCATCTTGTAGCCTATAAACACAGGTTTGTTGGCACATATTAATCACCAGACACGCCACATGCAACGGCTGAAGAAGAGATCATCAAAATTCACAGTCTACATTGTTTGAGGGGCAAAATCCAATAGCAGATGTTCACAGAATACAGATCAGTGCAAGTATAAGGCAATCCAATGTGCCCTGCCAGCTGCAAGCAGCCTTCAACTTTGTGAGACCTGAGACTAGGGTTACATTTGAATCAGTATATCAGTATCTATTGTAAGCTTCTGCCAGTATGTCTAACCCCCCTTGAAGGCATTTATGCTTCTGATCTGCTCACCATTCTGGGGCAACTAGGTACACAAGTATTGGTGCCTAGAAGTTCAGAATAAAGATCGCAGATTTTGGCTCAACAGCCTAGCTTCGAGTCTCATATGATTTTCAGATCCTTGCAATAGATAATGCTAGATGAACAGACAAAGGTTTAGACTGTGCAAATAGACAGACTAAAATATAATCATGTAACAAGGAAAAAAGAAAAGAAGAAACATTACTTCTCTTTCCACAGTCACTGAATTGCAAGGTCAATAACTCAGTTATTGAGAAGCCATGTATATAGCTAAGCACAACTCGAAGACACGATCAAACAAAATATATTATATGCATGTGGAACATATGAAAGTCTGGCTCATTCACAGTAGCTCAGATGGCTAGAAAAAAAAAACCTGAAGCTAATCATGGATCCAGTCTTGTCTCAACAGAAAACAGATATTTTTTTTTTTCATTCTTTTGTGTAATATCTATCCAACCTCACTCCCTCTTCTAACCGTTTTTCCTTTGTTTTGATTTATTCAAGAACATATTACCAGAGGAGGCCAGAAAGGTTAGACATTATTTCAAAGTAGGACATGAAAAAAAGAGCCTAATATTATCCCCCTCAACACATATCTGATTTACTGTTTGAATCAGAATGTGCACAGGAATATTATTAGCCATCCTTGTTGCTCAGTGCAACTTTATGTGCACACACAAAGCATCTGCTACGAGAAGGATGGAGAGGACTGGTGCCTGAGGGTTCATAATCAGCACTGAGAGAATTGAATTTTTTTTTCCCCTCTCTTAGATGCATGTGGAAGCCTATTTGAAGGTTGTAACTGCAGAGGAGAAAGGCAAAATAAAGTTCATGGAGAGGGGACAGGGAATATTGGATCTAGGCAGAAGAGGTGAACATCTTGACAAGGAGAGAGAAGGCAGGAAGAAGAAGGAAGAACATGAACATTTTAAAAACTATGAGAAAACAAAGAAAGAAATTAATAAGAAGGGGTTGAAGGGAAAAGAAGAATTGAAAGTCACTGAAGACTGAAAGGAGAATGTACTGCGGGATACTTTTTTACTATTAAGCAATGAAGAAGAAATGGAGGGAAAAAAGAATTATTGTGAGAACACCAAGCAGTGAAAGACAATAGAAGACAAGATGTGAAAAAGTATAAGGTGAGATAAGTGGAAACTCACAAAAATTCACAACTGGCCCATGCCAAACAAGGAGTGAGATTAGGACACAAAGTATAGAATTACAAAAGCAAACACTTATTCACATGCATGAGGTGTCCCAGCCAAATTGGGGCAACCCGAATGTTGTTTTACAGAAGGTTCTTATATCCTTCAAATATTCAGGTACAACACATTTCAACTAATCACTAGCGTCCACACTACCAATTACTTATCTTAGTAAAACTTTGCAAAGCAGCCATATTTCTGCAGCATTCTTGATACTTGATGTCTCTGGAGGCAGTCTTGCTATAGTTACTTATCTGTGATGCCAGGCAACGCTGGGAAGCTTTCAAAAGATGTGTTAGAGGGGCTAGGATGCTGGCGTTATCTTGGTTGTCCTTTATCCTTTATGGACAGCTCTAAGCTTCCATGAAGCCAAGTCCTTATTTCCAGGACCGTGCTGTCTTTTAGCTTGTTTACTTAAGCATGAACAATACCAGAGTCTCCAGTAAAATTCCGCTACCTCATTACACTACAGTGTATAATGTGAACAAATATTTATTAACAAAGTTAATATACTTTACTATAAAGACTGATTGATATAATAGGGAAGGGAATTTTCATAACAAAATAAGAATAAACATTCTTTATCTATTGCATTTTTTACAAAACAAAAGCCATCCACTTATGATTCATGATAAATCTTCTAACTGGTCCTAAAGGGCAAACATTTAGAAGTTCAAAGAAGGAACATTCCTTTTTACACCACTGTTTCCTGACTATTCTCTGATCCCATCAGCCATTTACCAATCAGTGAATCAGTCAGAAGGTATTTCCCAAGTGAATTGTTATTGTCCTTGTATTCCGGGCACAACACACATCATCTACTTTTATTATTTCTTTAGATTTATAGGAGATGTCAGCCATTCCAGAGGGGCCTTTTCTATGCTCTACAATCCTTTGCAACAGCCAATTTCACAACCTTATTAATATCATCGCAGTAAACAGAGAATTGCTCAGTGCTCACTAAACACTTAATTCTATAATGGTCTACAGATCAAATAAAACACTAGAGAAACATAAACACTCCCATGCCCTCTCCCCTGACTTTAGAGAGGTCTTCACAAAAATACGTCTATAACTGCCCCCTCTTGTTCACCATTACAAAAAGGACTCTCGTCTTTGCTAACGCTATCAGAAACAGGCTAGATACTGTCCCTCTTAACCAAATCCCAAACCATTTATAGCATTCAAAATGTAAAAAACCAAGAAGAATCTTACTCAAATGTGCAGGTTGCCAGCACAGTTCCCTAGGCTGCTGCTTTCGGCAGACTTTGCCTGAGACCACGGTGAAACTGCTGCCCTTACCTAACACATCAGATCAGCGTGACTGTGAGGTGGCAGACGTGAATGCAGGAGCAGAGTAAGGTCAACCTGCTGAACAGACAACAGCATTTAACTTACCAGCTTAGGCAGATGAAAGATGAGCAGTCCTTGCCACAGTGGTTATCAAAAAAACTGCCAAACCGACTAGTAAAATGAAAACAAGGATGCTAATAGCAGTTTTGTTGCAGGTTTCCTTAACGTACATCGAGGTTGTCTAAATTTCATATCCATTCAGAAGATTGACCTATCCCTCTTTGGAAATTGATAATACCACATTGCACCTCCACAGTTGCATAGCTCCATCAGTTTTATGTCTGTGCTATGCACACAGAGTCCTAATTTGTGGATAGCTGAAGCCTTTCCTCTCTGCCCTGCTCTGATTTCCAGTGGGCAGTTCCCTGGGCAGAGTAGAAGGGCTGATCTTACTTCTGATCTTAATAAAGGGACTTGTGATTTACACTCACAGGAGGAGAGTAGTGAATACCATGACTAGGACTGGAGGGGCCCTGCCTCCAGCCAGGTGGAGGAAAGGGAGAACTGGGTTTACTGGACTGTGTGGATTCAATAGCCTGGCACATCAGACCCATAGAAGTAAATGGCTTTAGTGGACACTGGTGCACAGTGCACCCTAATGCCATTTGAATTTGTATTTTATTACTGCTTTAAGCCATCTAAGTACCTCCCTTTTTATCTACACATACTGAGAAAGTGCTGTATGAGGCTTTTTTAGTTTTAAATCTCTTGCATGTTCACTTATAGCAGCTTTGATGTTCAGCTATTTGGTCTTTTGCATGTTTTACCTCATTAACATAGAATGCAGACCCCCCAGTGAATAATTAGCTGGGGTAGGATCCTTGACTCCTATAGATGCATTCTTAATTTGACATTTAAATTAACATCAGATTATGGTGGTTTCACTCAAAAGTCACACAAAAAACACCCCCACAACATCAGTGGCAACCTACACAAGAATATATCCACTGAAAAAAAAAATCTGTCTGCTAGATATGCTACACAAACATGCTAAGTTATTTATGGAATTAATTCTATTGCACTGTTGAAGGAGAAACAGATTGAGGCTGTGCCCAAAAATAAATCAAGAGGAGGGAAACCTGTCACAAGGCAGCAAACAACTGTTATTCAAGTATTTTTCTAAATGTGGATAGCAATGGGTGATCCACTTTGCATGAAGAGCAACTCTGAAGAAGATATCCCAAGCTGACTCTAGAAGCATTAAGACGATTATGTCACTTGAATGAGGAATCCTTTAGCAAATTCACTTATGTACTGACAATGAACCACTGCCTACCTTACCAGCACAGCTACGAGGCTCATTACCTTTCTCAGACTATTGCAATCTACTTAACACGGACAAATAAGCAAATGGTGTTGATCAGATATCTATTTCCAGTAATAACTCAAAGGATTCATGGATATCTTGAATCTTAGTTGGCATCCACTACTTCAATACTGCTTTCTCTGATTCCTGTTGAAGAGTCACAGATCCAGATAAAAAGGCAAGGTTGAAGCTGGCTGTATGTCCAACTGCTGCTACTTTATAGAAGTATATTCCTACAGGTGAAGCTGACAAATTAGAGTATACAAATTTTGGATTATTAGCTCAAAAGAATAATTTCAAAAGTTAAAGAAACATATTATCTTCATGATGGATATACAGCAAAAGAAGTGAAGACTATCCTATTTCTTAGACTAGTGAAAAATCGAGTTGCAAAAGCGTGAAAAATGCTGGCTCAGCCTGCAAGTTTATATTGCCTATTTTCTGTCATGACTGTTCCCAAACTTTGAATTGACAGGGTAGAAAATCCAACTTTAATGTCTGGACCCAAACTGCAAGGACTACATGACACAAATCACTGATCTAATCTAAGCTCAAACAATTCTGACAGTTCAACTTGTACAGCTGCTTTACACTAGATAAGGTATCATCTTATCTGTAATACTCTCGCTTTATCAAGTACAGTATCTGGCATAAAAACCATGACGCTAGAATAAACTGCAATCACATTTTCTGACTAATACAACAGGAATGTGACTGCTTGAATACAATTGCCCCTGAAAGGTTTGAGATACAAGGAGGCAGGCATAATACCTGGTCTTGAAGGCTTCCTGATTTTCTTCCTGTCACCATGGCATCCTTTTCCCCACAGCTATTTATTAGATCTACTTTGCAGGGTTTAGTATACAGGTGATTGACTGAGGTGTTGACTGAGGAAGGCTGGAAAACGCAAGGAGCCTGAAAAAGCAGAGGCCCTTTGGGGGTTACAAAGCATAAAGAAGTGCCTCTTGACCACAGGAACTGTATACTTGTACAAAAATTAACAACAAACTGCTCTGCTGAATGTCCCTGCTAGTCTTATATTTACTCAGCTCAAGCACCCGCTTCGATTCCCAGGCATCCAATGTGCCATAGGGGCGGTCTCCATCTCAACTAAAAGGCCTTTCTCAGCTATGCAGAAGTGTTAGCCACAGACTCCATAGCTCCTCACAGGTTTTTAAAACACATAAAATGCTAATGAATATTATTGATACCATCTAGAAGCTGAGGTAAGGCTGAAAACAGGAGGGGGAGCTCTCACTGCACCATGTAGGAGGAGAAACTGGCCTGGAGTGGTGCTTTTGCCTACCAGGATTGCTCAGACAACTCCTGCTCTGCCTCCCAGTGCCAAGCTTTGGCAAGCCTGGTGCTGGCGGGAAAGGTGTGGTCCCTTAATCTTCCAGCCAGCTCCTTATCTTTGAAGCATTTTCCATTTGCTATTACCACAATTTTTAATTTATGGGTTTTAATCTAATCTTTTAACGTATTTCCTCTCCCAGGAGCAAGAAAATAATCATATTCTGCCATGCGAATGTCTGCTGCTCTCCTCCTCCCCTGTGCTTTTGTCTGGCTGCTGAGCTAGAAGACCTGCATGCATTTTGCTCTGTTAGGGTTATATGTTCCCATTTTCCTTTATTTGTCTTTAGCAACTCTTGTTTTATGATCATTGCAAAAAAAGTGAATACTGAAACAAAAGCAAACCACTCCATCTCTGGTACTCTACAAAGGATTTGCATCTAAAATGCCCCCCAACTTTGGTTCCTGCAGTAACTCAGCTATGCTGTATGGATATATTAACACATCAGAGCTTAGCAGTACTGGGAAGCATACAGCACTACTAGAGTACAAGTGGGGAAGAATCATAGTTGCTTTGGTAACCATCACTTTGAATTTCCTGACTTTTTTTTTCTCCTTACATTTAAATTCTCATCCATAATTCGACATTAACTCAGGTGTTTGCATCAATATTCATAAGATTTAAATAAAATATAGTTTCCCCAACATTACAGCCTGACAATTGAAATGTTCTCATTTTAAGCATATTCCCATATATATTTAAAATTACTCTTATCCAGGGCTTTTGGTGAGGGGAAATAAAACTGAATGTAAAGATGGCTTCTGCTCTGGTGGTTTGACCAGGCAGGTGTACACATAAGTAAAAACCAGCCTTAAGTCCAGAGTTGCTTTAACACTTTCTTGCCACGTCCCTCACACACCAGAGGTGGCACAGGGAGCACTCGGGATGCTGCCTCCCAAGAGTTCTCCACATCAGTCCAAATACCAGTGTTTATCGCACATGTGACTAACAGCTTTACAACTGATCTTACCAATCTGCTTTAGAAGGTTTGCAGATGCATGCACTGCTAATAAAAGCACCGTCTACCACCTTTAAAGGAATGCAGGCTCTTTTTGTTTTATAGACAGTTCATAGGTTCAGTTTTAATTATTACCTATTTGACTGGCTTAGGAAAAAAAGAAAATCTGTGTTGTATGAAATCTATCAAGGATCCCTTTTTACCAATATTTCCTTTCACTGCTGAAAAAGTTATTTCGATGTTCAGAGCAATAAAAAAAGCTACCACAAAGAATAAAGATAGCAAACCCAAAGCAAAGGCTTTTATAGACTCAGCATGGAAATACTATTTATACCAGACCTTGACTAAGGAGAATGACAGCAAGTTAACTGCTTACAGAGATTTTTTGCCTCCATCAGAGAGATTTCATAGGAATGGATATAATTGGACAGTGATTCTAGAATACAGTATGTCACTTGTATTAAACAGGAAACCTGATCTCTTAAAAGAAATCTTAGCAGCCAGGAATTAGCCGGGGGCGGGGGGGGGCGGGGGGCGAAGTACCCACAAACTGCAAGGACCCAGCATTACTGACAGAATGATAAGAGCAGGGGGGAAGCAGGGGGCAAGGCAGAGCTGGGCGAGAGGAGCCCTCCAGTATGCCGCTAGCACTGTAACTGGGAATACAGGGAGATGCCAGACTGCTCTGGCTATGCCTCCCTGATAATCCAGCAGCTCCTGGGCACAAATGGGCCATAAGGAAACCAAGCTCCACATCTTCTACTATCATTCTAAAGGTTGCGCTAACCTTTAAAAACCAGGTGCAGTTACTTTGGAGTTGAAGAAGGTACAACTTCAGTTTGTGATCAAGGTGGAAGAAAACTGATACCCCACAAGTGCAGGCATCAAATGTCATGTGGAGCTCATTTGAATGGAACCTACACCACTTTGTCAGTTCAAGTCACCCACAAAATGACAGAAACCAGAAGAAGTCACCTTAAACCTTAGCTGCCTCTGCTCCTCAAGTGCAGAAGAGCTGGTTTCCTTGGATGGATGGCATTCATTTGCATCCTTGTGAAAAAACTAACTGGAAGTCCACATCCCATACCGGGGCCCCTCCCAGGCAGAGCTGCAAGCAGCCCGAGGAGATGAAGCTTGGACCTTCACAGTTCATCCACAGGATCTACCTCATGGGTGAAAAGATAACACCTGTAAGTGGACCTGCATCACCTACAAGCATTCAAGCCAAGTGTCTCAAACCTGCTTATAAGATTGTAAGGATTATACTATTGCTGAAACAGCGCAACTACTGAGCAAACTCAGAATCCAGGTCCTACCCCTTAGAAAGGAATTTATTTTTAAATCCTCCACATTTTACATATCTCTTAAAATAAAAAAAGAAACCTCCTGACAAGTGGAACCAAATGCTCATGGTTCAAGTCTTGCTTTTACTGCCTTGTTATTGCAATAAGACATATCAAAACAGATTAAGAAGGCTAATGCTGACTTATGCAGAATTCAGTAATACAGAATTACAGTGGGAAAACCAAGTACTTTGTCAAACTGCCTGTAGAAAGCTTGGAAGTATCTGGGGCATTTGCCAGATAATAACCACTGAGCATTTATTTCCACAGAACCATCTATCATCCTAATTTTTTTAGGAACTCGGAAGTCACTTATATAGATAGAATGTTTCCACAGAAATTTTCATTCACTGAAAAATACCTTTCAGATGGTCAAAACTATTCACAAATTCAAATTAGATATGGAGAATAATTTTGGATGAACAAAGAACTGAACATTTAAAGGTATGCCAAAACAATTCATCTGGCACACTTTACTTTTTTGGGTTGGTTTCCTAGCAGCCATCCACAGAACCGGAAAAGGAGGTGCAGTTCGCCTTACAATTTAGAGTCTGCAATAACAGGACACACAGGTTCTAATCTAGTGTTTGAATAGCTCTACCTGAAGGATCTGAGGACTTCTTCACCTCCTCTTCTCCATACTACAAAAATCAAAACGCAAAAGGATTACAGGCAATTACAGAAAACACATGGAGCCAAACGTAACAGGTAGAGGCCAAGCAGCATGATTTCCATTTCTCTGATTTCAAAGACTGCAACCCTAGTTCCTGGGAGAGCTCTGGACAAGGAAGGCCATGGGAAGCAATGCTCAAGCCCCACTGGTGCCCGTGGCTGGACCTTCCCTGCCTCCATCCCGTGGTTCCCACTTCAGGCACCGCTGTTCCTGTTGCCTCCTGGCTCCAGCCAAACTACACTTGCCTTCCTCTAACACAACTCCTTTCCTTATTTATAAATCAACTACCAGAGGCTTCCATTTGTACCACATTTTTCATGTAAGTACATTTTGCATGACACCCTATGCCCACAGTGTTTGCTGCACCCTTACACACTGCATTAGGTTTCTGTAACAAAATCACAGATTGGCATTCTTAGGGAGTTGTATCAGAACTATTCCCCAGATATCTAGATATATCAAGCCTGATTAATAGGAACAATTCCTATAGCTAGTAGCTCATGTTGCTATGAATAGGAACAATTCCTACACCCGGTAGCTCTATAGGTAGCTGAAGAGCCAGAACGAATCTGGTCCACCATGTCTTCCTTAGTCCAAACAAAGTCCAGTTTCTACTGAGTTCCTTTGCAGATGTGCTAGAGGAGTACAGCTGCTACTTAAGTTAGCAAGTTAAGTAAATCAGTTGAAGCTAACCTGAATATTCAGTCTCAGTGGGGAGTTCCAGTACGTGCATTCACAAACATAAGGTAGCTGTCTTAATGATTTGGTGAAACTGTTGTTTTAATAAGTAAGCAATCTAATTTTGGGGTATTAAAACAGGAATTATATTCTTTTATCACCAAACTTTCTACACACTAGTAGAGATGCTTTAGATAACAGCTGTTGTTTTGCTGGAAACTGAACATGCTATCACTTAATTCCAGAGAATGAAAGCATCCACTTTTGTTTGTTAAAGTAAAATGGAACTACCAAACCAAGTTTATCAATTACCTGTCAAATTACAGGACCCTTCAGAAACCTACCCTGAATCTCCAATGATTTCTTCCTACCCACCTCTCTGCGAGCTGTTGGAAGAAGCTGAATTTAATTGATCTAGTACTTTTCCTGGCTCTCACGCTAACTTGGAGACGATGCACCTGCTAGCAAACCATGGAAAGGCTCTCCCCGTGGGCAGGCCTGGTCAGACATGGGAGCCTTCCCCATGCAGCTCTACCTGGGCTACCTCAGCCACTGAGGATCAGCATCTCTCACCTGCCAAAAGCAGAAAAGCAGGCCTAGAATTATCACAGTCTCCAGAAAGTTCACATTGGCAGCTACTGCAGAGCCCCAAAAGGCAAATACAGAGCTGAAATGGATCTCTGCTAGTTTAAGAAGAACACAAAATACTATTTTGAGCTATAAATCACACCCCTGCAATTCCATAAAACATGTTCCAATTATTTTGAAGTTAATGGACATAACTGAGAGCAAGTTTTTGTCCCTAATTACTCCCCAATGTTTACCCCTGCTACTGAAGCATTTTTTCTAGCATTCAGCCATCAGGCAATGATGTAGCAAAGCTAATTCTGCACATCAAAGTAGTAACCTCTTGCTTTGGATACTTACATCTAGACATTAGTTTTGTATCCGAATTGGGCTTTGTCATGGAAAAAAAAAGTATTAATTGACCAACCATTCCATTTTGTAAAGTTGTATAAGTTACATTACTACATGCACATATTACTTGAGACAAATTAGACTGATCATGCCTGCTACCTACATACATGTTCACAAATTAGCTTACTAACCTCTTCCTTCTGCAGGCCAGTAAATGGAAATAATGCCAAGGAACAACTTCATTTTTCTGTGTTCCTTATCCAACATAAGAATACCGCAGAAGGCATCAATGAGATTTTTTTATAATTTGTACACAGATGACCTTTACGAGATATAGAATAGAAATATCAAATTTAAGGTCTGCCCTTTTTCCATAATCCAAATACCAATAAAGAACAGATGAAACATTTCCCAGTACTCCATTTCAGAGGGGCCTTTGAATGTTTCAGGCAACAGAAGTAATGTCTCCTGAATGGATCAAAGAAAACATGGGAAACCCTCTGCACCCCTTCACCCTCAATTCTCAGAACCTCACACACTGGAAGGAAAACCAGTTTGTATTTGGTGGGTAGGGAGCAAAGGCATTTATTAGCTTTCATGTGTCGGCTAACGTGAATCTCAAGGGCACCACTCAGGTCCTCCAGGAGCACCCTCAGGTACGCTTTGTGTTTCCACAGCGGTTCCATCCTCTGTGGACATGCTCCTGCTCCCCGATATCTGGGGGTAGATTTTACTTCCAGATTGTAACTGTCTTCCACAGTAACGCATCTGTGTTAAGGCAGCAAACACACAGGCACTTTTAAGTTCTACCCACATCCCCTCCGTACAGACTGAGGAGAATGAACTATAGTTATAACAGCATAGTCCAAATGTAATTCATTCAATTCACCTGAATGTATAAATTCCTCCATAACATGCACTGCTGGAACCATGTCTGAATAGTCCTCTGGGGGCATTGTGAGAAAACAGAATGGCTTCTTTCCACAACACTTTGAATAAACATAAAATAAAAGTAAATGTAGTTGGCCTTCATTTTAACGAACAAACAGGATGGCAAGCGTATTAGCAAAATAGGTCAGCAGAAGCAGGAAATTAGAAAAAAAAAGCAAAGCTTTCAAAGCCTCAGTTAAAAATAAATGAAAAACACAAGTGTATATCTTAATTTATAGTCATTTCTCATTTGTGGTCAAAACAGCAGTAGACATTAGAAACTATTTATCTGATTTTAACACTAATTAAGAATATGCCAACCCTTCCTCTAGTCCCACCCCTTAGAAAACCCCAAGAAAGCAAAAGCCATTAGGCAAATTTATTTAGGACTTCAATAACTAGTTAAGATTGTATTCATACACATGGTCCAAAGCCCACTGAAGTCCCAAGAATTGGTCATAGAATCATAGAATGTTTTGGGTTGGAAGGGACCCCTAGAGGTCATCTAGTCCAAACACCCCTGCAGTGAGCAGGGACACCTTTAACCAGATCAGGTTGCTCAGAGCCCCATCCAACCTGGCCTTGAATGTTTCCAGGGACGGGGCCTCCACTACCTCTCTGGGCAACCTGTTCCAGTGTTTCACCACCCTCGTTGTAA
This sequence comes from Gorsachius magnificus, assembly GCA_034008185.1. Taxonomy (NCBI): domain Eukaryota; kingdom Metazoa; phylum Chordata; class Aves; order Pelecaniformes; family Ardeidae; genus Gorsachius; species Gorsachius magnificus. The sequence continues at coordinate 175,207,220 of CM067081.1, forward strand.
AGAATTTCTTCCTTATATCCAGTCTAAACCTACCCTGTTTTAGTTTAAAACCATTACCCCTTGTCCTGACACAGCTGGCCCTACTAAAAAGATTTTCCCCATCTTTCCTATAGGCCCCCTTTAGGTACTGAAAGGCCACAATCAGGTCTCCCCGCAGCCTTCTCTTCTCCAGGCTGAACAAGCCCAACTCTCTCAGCCTGTCCTCATAGGAGAGGTGCTCCAGCCCTCGGATCATTTTTGTGGCCTTCCTCTGGACCCGCTCCAACAGTTCACCTCAAGAAGTCAAGAAGTCTCTCCTTAGGTTCTATTCTTGGAGATGCTTGTGGGAGTACCTCACTTATTTCACCTGGATTGCCTTCGTTTATAAACAATTTCTTTGTAGGAGTGCAGACCTAGCAGTCAGAAAACTCTGCCTGGTGGGTTTTGAAGGACAAGATAATTTCTTCTCTGTCCAGGCAGGGTTATCGATAGAGAAACTTTCACCATGAAAAAAAAATCTGCAGTTATACCAACGCAACTCTTTGACATTTAAAATCATTTGTACTGTGGAATTTGACTGACCAAACTTGGAAAAATTTGGTCCTACAGCTGGGGATTAATTATCAACTTCAGTGATTAAGTATAAAGCAAAATAAAATCTATTTTTTGCTACGTGACAGTTTACTATCCAACTGGGATAAAAAACAGAGAAAGATGACTTTTTAGTCATTAAAATTAATGAATGAAACAGACTAAAAATATAGAGATCAGATCTCCTGGGTGGAGAGGTGTAATTTTTGTAGTCATGCTTCAGTTCAGAACCAAAGCACATTTATCCTCTCAGCTAATGGTACATTTTCATTTTCATCTAAGACTCTCCTGACAAATTAAAGAAAAAAGGCCAATAGCTTTACAGAAACTATGAGGATTAAAAAAGCAATGACATATAAAATACATTTTAGTTGGCTCACAAGACAGTATATATTACTGAACTTCACTTCCAGAGCATGTGTTTAACAGCAATTGAACAATGAAATAGGATATATTCACATTTTATTACTATATACTCCCAGTTGTCTTTGGTGGTGTTTGTATTATTTATTTTTTAACCCAAATATATTGTTCTGAGCACCTGAATGTCTCAGAGAACTGTAGGATCTTTTAATTAAGCCATTTATTAGACATAAAAATATTCTCCAAATGATTAATTTTCTAAACACATCTTTCTCCAGCCAATAAGCTGTTTGAATTCCACTTTGTTCAAGTGACATCCACCAAACACTGCGACGAAACACTGTAACAACTCGACACTTTCATTAACACAGCATTACTAATAAAAATATAACTCTGTAGTGAAACATTTAGCCAGATGATGAAAAGACAGCCAACTTCTACATATCATAAAATTAACTGAATAGTTATCCAGCTCACAAAGGCTTTGAAGAGTCATCTATCCAGGAATACAAAGTTATCTGAGCCTCTAAAATGAAGAGTTATGCAGCTATGGAGTAGTAATATACTGTTATTCTTAAAGAAGTATTCAGAGATACCTGTATCTACACATAGGTGAGGCTGCAAGCACCACTTGCAATTAATTGTACAATCTGTTATGAGACTGGTTTTGGTCAATTATATCTTTGACAATCTGAACCATTTCAGCTGAAATATTCTACCCAGGGCACCTACTTTAGGATGTATTCATTTTACATGGACCGTTTTAGTAGAGAGTTCCAGCCATTTCACAGATTTAATAATTCCACTACTTAACCCATGCTAAAAGCAAACAAATGAGCTGGCAGTGGTTTGGCTGAGGAGCTCTAGCATTTTTAATTCATTAGAGCAGGGAGGATAGTGCTCCGTGTATCCAAGGAAGACTCCCTCTGGTTTCCCCAGCACCTCTGCCAACCAGGGAGACTCCTCTGCCTGCAGAGCACATCCCCACCCATTCCTTTCCCCAGAGTCCCAGAGCATCATCCCCACCAGCTAGTCAGATGCTGGATGGAAGAAGGGTAGAGACACCCTGAGGAGGAGGCAAGAAGAGAAAAAAACCCTGAGGATCGGCCAGGATGGGGGATAACCAGAAACACACTTTGAGATGTGTTATATCCCAGTCACTCTGGTCTGGACACTCCTCAGACAGGACAAGACCCAGACTTTTGGCTGGAAACTCATGTGCGTGGGTGCACAGCCTGCATCTCATGAATAGGGTGGAGATCGCATGTAGACATATAGCCAACAGTGGCACAAAGCTGGGAACCACTGTTTGAGAGGCATAGATTTTAAAATGGCCGGGCGGCTGCTCTGCTGTCTGGACCACGTCCTTCTCATCTCTGGAAAATCTGCATCAAGTAAAAGGGCTCGAAAGTCTCAGTTCATGCATGCTCAAAGACGTCCTAAGAGTTGGCAACTGAATTCCCCAAGGACTTCGGGCATGTGTCCTGGCTTCAACCTGGCCTCAACAGGACTTCTCTGCAATGGTCCTGCAATTGCTCTCAGCAACTCTGCAAGAGCCCACTGCAGCCCTGCTGCCCGTAACACGATCAGTTTGTAACAGTGGCAGGAAAAGAGCCCTCACTGCCCAAACCATGCTCAGACAGTAACAAATAAATTAAACATTTCCCCACAGTTCAAGACTTACACATACAAAGCCTCAGCCTGCATAAGTTAAAGCAAGTCTTTGGACTTTAATAGGGTTGTGACAGCTTGCGTCTGTTGAGAAACTACCCCATATTGTGTGTCTATAAATATTTTTTTAAACAGTGTTCTTTGTTTTGTTGTTTGGGGTTTTTTTTAGGAAGTGTTAAAAGTTGTTAACAGACCAGATAAAAAGGTCTAAGTTTTTATGCACACCTTTCCGATTTCACACAGTCCTGCCTCCCTTCTCTAATTAGAGTAAGATACTCAAAGTAATAACATCTGAAAACCTGCTGGTTGTCTCAAAAGAAGAGCCAGATTTTCATAAAAGAAAGGTGTCAGGAGCTGAAATGTTGTCACTGTAAGCAATAAAAGAAGTGCTCTCAGGTAGGTCCCCAACATGGCACAAAGGAATCCTACATAAATATTTAACATAACTTGCAATGTGGAGAATAATATTCTACTTGTACTTTCACAAGTATTAATCCTGTCATGTTTTCACTCTTTACCTTTCCAAGCATCGTTCAATATTCCGAAAGCATCAAACAACATATGCACAATGACATGAAAGCTGTGAACCTCCAAGGAAACTTACTTTTCTAATTTCTACCTACTCATCTAAACCTTTATACAAACTGAATTCATACTTCAAAGCTGTCTGGCAAAGCAATAAAACAACTATCAGGAACACGGAGCTTTAAAAAAAACCAAACACAAACAAAAAAACACATAATAAAGCCTTAGTTTTTGTTAGCATTCAAAAGCAAAAGGCCTCATATGCCAAGAATTTCCAAGTGAGCAGATGAAGTTGGGCATATACTAATAGGATCTTCACCTCTAACTGAGCAAAAACCTAAACAAAACCACATACCCATGGACTAGGGCAGGAGTGGAAGGGCTGCGCTCTGCTAGAAGAGAAAGGGAAGAGGGGGAATGAACAAGCAGATAAAAAGCAGAGAGAACTTCAAAATCTACTGGTGAAAGCAAACACAAATACAAGCCCAGCAGGAGCTGTCACATTTTCTGGCTTATTATAATAAACACACGATGCTTGAAGCTATCTGCCCTGTAACATGTGAATCCCAGGGAGTGGACAGATGGGTCAGGAACGCCCATGAAGCTCACACCGTGGTGTGCCTGCTGGGTGCAGAGGTCCCAGATCTGTCTGGGAGTGCTGGGGAAGGGCTAGTTCTTGTGCTCATGTTCCATAACAAAAGGAGGGATCAAAGATAAGGGTCTGGAAAGAAAAAAAACAAGAAAAACAAACTAAAAAACCCAACAGAAGAACAAAAAAACCCTGAAGTAATCACCTTGCTTGCCTGTTTGATAAGACCACCAAAGTCAGCTACTTGTCACGGAAATCATGTGCAAGTGATACACCTCACAATTCTGGCAACTTAAATGTAAAATAATGAGATTTATTAGTAAAGAATTTGTAGAACAATTTGCTAAGGGCATAGCCGCAATAATAGTTTTTCCTCAAATACAATAAATGAATGAGAAGCCTACAAGAGAGCTTGTATGGCCAATGACAGATAGCAAAAGAGCTACAAGACTTGTTTGCACCACGAGATTTTTGAATGATTTCACACCAACTCTTTCTTTCATGTAGGATGAGAAACTGTCTTAAACTAATGTGTCAATAGAATAGCTGTAGAACAGATCGATAAAAAATGGCAACAAATTTTCAAGACCAGATGGTGTTCACCCAAGGGATTTGAAAGAGTTCTTAAGTGAAATTGCCAAAGTATTGTCATAACTATCATACAGTATCCCATTTGTACAATCTATCATTTAAATCAGCTTCAGTGCTGGAAATTACAGTAGAGAATAGCATCATTAGACAAATGCATATCCGTGATATACAGGAGAAGGGCCAACATAGCTTTAGTAAGAGAATTGATAAGGGCCAAAAAATATTAAAAACTCTTTGAAGGAATTAGCTAGCATGCAAAAAAGCTGATCCCATGGGTTTACAAAATGCCTTTGATCAGGAAGCAGGACAGCAGTTGCAAAACCAGCAAGGTTCCATATCAAAAGCTCTAAAAAACATTGCTATCTTGAAATAGAAGGAAAGATCAACTCACAGATTAATACCTGCTTAATGACGGAAGGAATATGAATGAAAAGTATGTTCAGTAACCCTGAGCAATTCTTAACAAAGCTAAAACTGTCAAGAGCTACAGAAAAACCTCACAGTACTGAGCAACTGGGCAATAAAATGGCAAGTGAAATTCGAATGCCAAAGTAAGGCACTTAACCAAGACTAGCCTTGGCTATCAACAAGCAAAAATGTACTCTAAATTTGTTATTACCATTTAGAAACCATCCACCATCAAATGTTCCAGTTAAGGGGAAAAAAACAACCAGCAAAAACCCCACACACAGCCAAAGCCACCACAGACGCTACTCAGTTTGATGGCTGTTCAAAGGACATCACAGAACATCAGGAAGAATTAAAACAAAAAGAAAACTTCAGCATGTGATTGTATATACATGTCGCATGCTCCCAGCTTGAATACTGCATGGAGTTTGGATGTCTAACTATCATTACAAAGGCCTCAGACTAGAAATAGAGAGGGATTCAACAAATTAATGGAAAAGACTTTTATATTAGGATTGTACAGTAGAACTGTTCAGTCTAAGCATGGCAGAGAAGACAACAGAAGTGACGTAAAATTCTGTAAGATCATGAATGATCTAGAAAGGTAAATAGAAAATAATAGTCTCTAGTTCTAATGAAACGTGAAGTGTCAAATAAAATTAAATTAGCAAAGAGAATTTTGAAAAAACCCAAAAATTTACTTTTCCAGACCAAATACAGTGACACATGATGAATCATATGTTAAAAGTCTAAAATGGGTCCAAAAGCTTTTCAGGTAAGTTCATTGATTAAAACTCAGCATCCAACAGAGTTCAGACATGACCTCGGTTGAAGAAGCCTGTAAATTGAGGAAAAGCTAGACAGGTATACAATAAAAGCATACTTTGAATGGCTGGGGTCACGTGTCTCTTCCTTACACAGCCTTGACTGAAAAACATCACCTACAGAGTGATTATTATAAGAACGCATCCTAGGTACCACGCTGCTCAATTCCTTCTTTAATACTGGTAGATATGGGCTACTTATTAAACGCAGAACCCATACCAGCTTGAGAGAAGCTAGCCAGTGCTTTGCAACACAAAAGGCATGCAAGATGAGAAGTAATCCTGCTCCCGTCCCAGCCTTATGTATCGCTGCATTTCAACAAAGATGTGAACCCTCCAAAGCAGGCTCAGTTAGTGACCATGAGGATATTCAGAGGTCTGGAAAACAGGACTCATGAGGAAGCACTGAATAAAACAGGATACTTAAAAAAAGAAAAGTGAACAGGCGCAGCCCATGAACACATGCAAACTTCAGCAACTTTTTCCAGGAGTAAGGATAAAACTGGGATAAGCGCCCTAAGCAAACAGCAGAAACACAGTCATTCCTGATCTGTTCCAAAAAACCCTCCAAACTTTGGTGGGGAGCAACTTAGGCTGATCGCATGTGGGGTCTCTTGCCATCCCTATTTCTCTGGATTTAATTCAGTAATAGCTCATATACTACACTTTAAAGAAGCATAGTTCTCAACAGCTGGTGTGTGATATCAAAAGAGCTGAAGCGAGATGGACAGTATAGCCTCAGACATAAGTACGCACACAAATGATTGAGGGAGAGGGGCAGGATTCACATCTTTAATATATATATCAACTTTTCCCCTCAGTCTACATTTACCATGGCTATCAAGTTATCTTAGTATTATTCTTTAGAAGCAGTAAATGTAGAAGTTAATTCAAAGTCCTGTAATTGTCCTTTTATTAGTTATCTTTTAATACCAGACAATATGTCAAATTAAAGCCTCAGAATCAATCCATAAATGATTACATTATATTTGAGATTTAGATTGTTATTAACAGGTAAACAAAAATCTTTAAGGGAAAAATAAGTGACTTTTTCAATTACTTACATTGCAAATAGAAATATTGTAAAAAATATTTCTCTAATTTACTTTAAAATTCAAGTCAAATTCTAGCCCCAGACCACAGAGAAATCAATCCATGACAGTGCTGTGAATAATTAAACAAACAATTAGCTTTAATAATAAATGATACATTGATATAGATCTCTAAGATTGGAAATGTTCACTTAAGGTCTATGACAATTAATGATAGCTGAACTTTGACCATTTTAGAAAAATGGAATTTTAATACTATTTCCTATTAAAACTACCCAACTTAAGTCTATTTTTCAAAAAGGTTTAAGAGGCTTGTCATTCTTTTAAGTTATGAAACGCTGAGATTTCAGAAGGAGATTGCAATATTTCTCGTAAAACTAGTCTATTTCTGAGCTCTTCTCCATTGGAAAGCTCTGGAGGGCACAGAACAAACATCATTCAATTACATACATGTAAGGGGGGAAGCAGGGAAGGAAAGAAGAAATCACTGCAGCCATTTCTTTACTAAGTGCAATCCACAATTTTATACCAAGCTACCACTGGAATCAATGACAATTTTTTCTGATTGTTAAATTTGGAGAAAAATTACTTAAACTTTAAAAAGATCTTCCACAAATAACCTGACTTCTTGCTAAGATCACATGATCAAATTTGGGCCAGTTCTGTTAAATATCTTTATCAATTAGCTGGATGAGGGGATCAAGTGCACCCTCAGTAAGTTTGCAGATGACACCAAGTAGGGTGGGAATGTTGACCTGCTTGAGGGGAATAAGTCTCTGCAGAGGGACCTGAACAGGCTGGATTGATGGGCCGAGGTCAAGTGTATGACGTTCAACAAGGCCAAGTGGCAGGTCCTGCACTTGGGTCACAACAACCCCATGCAACACTACAAGTTTGGGGAAGAGGGATCTTAAGGGTCTTTTCCAACCAAAAGGATTTGTGATTCTATCATTCTGGAGAACTTACTGTCAATCCTTCTGGTTCACAGAACATGGCAGAAGACAAAGAAATTAACTATATTCGCTAAATGCATTACCTTGTTATTAAAAGCATAGCTTCCACACTTCTATTCCAATAGATGTACTACCGTAGTCTCATACCTCCCAAAATGCTTGGAACATGCATTAATACACCAAGAAAACATGATTTATGGAGACTAATTGTTTAATAATCTTGTTGCATATGTTCTTCATGAACCAGGATGTTCATATCCTGTTACCCTTTCACGGATATTGCTCATGGTAGAGTGATTAAACACTGAGACACAGCCAGAGCAACGGATACTCATAAAAGCTGTTCTTGCCATAGCACCATAAATACTATTCTATCATATGACAGGGAAAACATGAATCAAACTGTAATAGTATTTAAATTGTGCATTTCCATACCACAGGAGAATTAAAGTGAAGAGCTGCTGCAGATGATGCATAACTGTCTGAAATAGGTGAGTAATCATGAAGAAGTAACTGTTCAATGACTGTCCTGTTGGACTGCTTCCACTGGACACAATGGATTAGTTTCTTAGACCCAAGCAAGACCGCAAACTTGAAGAATCACCAGTGTCTTTGCCAGTAAAGGCAAAGATATGGCTCTAGTTTCAAAAGATATTTCAAAATTGGTCAGAGGCCATGATATATTTAAAAATAATATCCTTAATGGAAGAAGCTAGCTTGGGAATAATCCAAGGGCACTGCAAACAGCATCTAGCTCTCCTGCACTGACAAAGAACAAAGAATCAAATTCTTGCAGAGGGGTGAGAGAGGGAAGTATCATCGTATCTTTTCACACCCACAGCTAAGACATGCTTAGAGAGCTTGATAGCTTCTTCCCTCTAGAAAATGCTGAGAAAAATCACTTCTCTATAAAAATGTCAATATCAAACTATACATCAGAATAGTATTTCCCCTCACCCTTTCATAAGATTTGAATAAATGTTTAATATAAACATTGTCACTGGTTTTGTGTACATTTTCTGTTTTATCTCCTTCACGGAAACATTAGCACAGCAGCCAGTAAGTATTTCACTTCAGCTACAGGTGTTAAAATAAAATTTCTATCTGATAAGCAGTTCAAGAGTCCCAGTAATGCTGCATCTATTACTATCTGAGGAGGAAATTACTCTTTAATGCTTTCATTATGGTAATAGACAGAGGTTCCAATCTGATCAGATTTTGTGGAATTAACGAGGGACTGGGGTTACAGTACTTAAAGTGCAAGTTGAGACAAGATTCAATAAACACATTGTAATGTGACAAATAAAATGAGTGACAGAATAGGGGGGTTAACAGTGGCAGCGATGAACAGCGTTATTTACAAAAAATCCATTACCAGACAGAAAAGCAAAAGTAATGCACAACTATGTAAAGAATTAGCCTTCTGTAGTAGAAAAAGGGGAGGGTTTTGAATTGATCAGTGTTATTTCTACATTAGCAATAGAAATAGTACTTTCAGAGAGCCTAGGAAACCCAATAAGGATCAAGGGTTTGCCACTGGATGCAGCACGGACTAGAGCAGTAAGAAGGCAATAGGAGGAGGAGAAGGCAGCATGAACAACCTCCCCTTCCCCTGCTTTGCCCGTCCTGGCAGGCTGCACACACCTCGTTCATATGGCATTCACACGGGTGAGAGCACAACTCGACAGCAGCTCCCTGGATTAACAGCCGGGGTGTTTGTAGGCATGGTTGGAGGTATGAGCAATGCACAGGTGTGCCAGAAAGTCTTCAGAAGTTATCTGAGCATTTTCACGTTTCTGCTCTGCTTTATTTGGGAGCAGAGGCACTGGGGAATGAAAGATGAGCAGGGGTCATTGCAGGAGTGGGGTTGTGGAGCTATTGTGGCATGGCTGGCCCAAAGCTGCCATCATTTCAACTGCAGACAAGACCCCCCCTCAGAGCCAGGAAAGCCATGGCCCCAGTGTTTCAGAAGTAGCAGTGATGATGATGATGATAATAAGTGGGTTTTATTCACGGTAGTTATTAATAATGTTGGTGAGAGGAAAACACACCCCATTTTGGGCTCAATAAATATTCCAGTGGAAGGAGGGACCAATAACAGCAAATATGTAGGTTCATTGAGGAGTCCAGTTTCCTATAACTGCACAAAAGTCACCCTACTTAGGGATCCATTACCATCATCACTTTCCCACAATAAGTATATATTTGTCTAAGTACACAAAGAGAGAGCGCAAGAGCAGCACACGTACATAATTTTGCATGACACAGTGTTGAGTCAGAGTTATGTATGGAAAGATGAACTCAACTGTGATATGCACAAGCATAATGAAAAGAAAATGGTCTCAAAACAGCTGTGCAAGCTGGAAACCCAATTATTATCCACCTGAGCATACAATAAAGCTGTGCCAGGTTCTCAAGCCTGCAGGCCCAAATTAGCCAAGTATTTAACACTGAGCTTTTTCTCTGAAACAATGAGACAAGAGAACTAGATGCACTGCAAGCCACAGGTCTTGGAAGCGCTTCTCTTTTATGATTATTAACATTGTTAATGAAATTTTACTATTATATAGGAACATATTTGCATAAAGCAGTTCTGAGGCAAAAAGGCACAACCTTATAAGATACTGACCTTAGCCGATGGCTTTCACACAATGTTTTTGGTAGAGGCAGAGTGTATTAAACGCAGATTTTGTAGGGACTCTGATTATCTCTTCCACTGATTACAAAGCAAGCCCTCTACCTCTAAAAGGAGAGGCATGTTTTATTAGTTTAGACTCCAAAGCGGAGCCAAGTTGTATCTCCTAGATAGGACATCTCCCCTGCTATGTTACCCTCAGTTAGAGCACCCATCCATGTTCCCGCCAGCAGAGCTTTAGGGCTGTGTCAGAAAGCAGCACAGCCCAGTTGGGAATCAGTAGTGTGAAACAGCTGGTGTTGAGGACATGCTATCCACTGTACATGTATAGTATGTGGGAAGGTGGCTATTTCTAAATAACTCCTGTCTGATATTCCTATTTCTAAACAACACCATGGATACACACTGGTGGTTGGAGCACTTAATCTGGTTTAGTTTTATCAGAGGGAACGGTCCAATACTGCTCTGTGAACCAAAACACTGATTTTAAAAATGTATCCATAATCCAAGCTCAAAAACTAACATAGACAAATGCTAAACATGGATTTCACCACATCAACACAGGTCTCTTGATCAAAAGGCCTATCTCCTGCTCTTTACAACTATCTTTTTGATGTGTGAAGCATTAGGCAATTTAATGAGGAAACAGAAGAACATATCTACTGTTCAAACCAGCTGATGTTCAGAACATATCTACATTCCAAATCTAGGCAAGGGCCATGACATAAATGTCCTGGTTCATATGTTTATAATCTTTTCCAAATGTACCAGAGCTGATGGCTTAATTACTTCCCAAGCCTAAGGAGAAGGGTACATGTGTGCTTGGGAATAGCATGACACATGCAGATCAGAACCACAAGAAGCAGTACCATTTCCCAAGTCTGTGGTACACGTCACCTCCATCTTAAGTTCATTCGAATTTGCATGTGTTGATCTCTATATGGTACAATCTATATGCCACCTGCTCTGTGACTACACATGCACAAAAAGACATGGGGACAGATTCCCACAGCATGAATAGTCTTTTTCACACCAACTGAGATAACAAAATGAGACTCTTATCCTGCCAAACTTCACCAGCCAAAACCCTCTTCCCGGAGGTTTCCTGCTAGCACACATCTGCCAATGCCAAGCCTTGGTCTCAACTTTTTTCTGCCCTGCATTGGGAGCAACACTCTTGGAGTGAACAAAGAACATATTAGTTCTCCCCTCTGCAACAGAAATTTGTTACTGAAAGATCCTACTCCAGTGACCTAGAGCTATTTGAAGAGTTTAAAGTTGCAACAAATTCCCACTGTGTAGAACCTGGCTCTTGCCAGAGAAAATCTGTACTTGCAGCAGTATCCCCTGTTCAGAAGTAGTAATTTTAGCCACTGCGGATACCGGTTGATGTGCTGTCTGGCTCTGAGGAGCAACACTTCCAACCTGAAACGTTTTCTACCATCCAGAAGGTTTCAAAGAGAGACAGGGAAATGGAGATTGGACACAGCTGTGCCAATTAAAATAAAGCAGATCAAGTTTTGAGGGCAAAATGAAATGCTTTGTCGTCTCCCAGGTCCTTGGGCTGCAGTCTACCTCCTGCAGTACGCAGAGTATAAAAGGCTTTAGCTTTCTTGTTTTATATAAAATTGCACCAAACATCTTGAAAAACTGTGAAAAAAATGCACAATTAAATACTGTTACTTGAACACCATCAACAAGAAGCTATTTTTGAGAGCATGTGTGACATGATGTAATTCTCCTATGCTATGCTGAATTTTAATACTGCGTTTTAAGTTTTGCACAGATTGAAATGTCTTAGAATCTGAGAAAGTAAAGACAGTATTTTTGGTGAACCAGCTCAGAGAATTTTCTTTGTGACTCATCTGGGACATCTGGGCTCCAACATTTATATATTAACAAGGTGACTTTAGCTTTACCCTGATATAACGACTGACTGGGAGAGAGGGGTATTAAAAAACCCTAATTTTGCCCAAGTCCAGCTGTATTGCAAGGTACCCCAAAAAAGGCCATGTGGACAGCCCTAATGTAAGCAGGAATAGTAGAAAGTTATTATTAACATTCTCCTAAGGGCAGTGGTGCAGAAGTGGTATATTTGATGGAATTAACAGGACTCAGCTGAAAGAGCACACAGACAAGTACCTGTGATCTTGTATGTCCATACACTATGCAGTCTAGTGGACAACAGAGATAGACCACAAAAAAAGGCTTCATTCAGAACACTTCTGGAACCAAGGTGTATCAAAGCTTGGATCTTCTCTCTGTGGACCATACCTGTCTCATCATCAGTGGTTACAAAGAAGAAAACACGCATCCCATCATGCATGTGGCCAAATCCATAGCTTGCAAGCAACACTACTCATAGAAGTCTCAGGCATCATTTGCCCTGACAAATTAAAATATTATAACCAAGATTAGAGTGATATGTAGCAGCTTAACAAGAAGAACTGACTAGGAAGCTGTCCTCCACATGTCCCTTCCTCAGTACTGTAACTCATCAGGCAGAGCAGGTGTCCCCACATGGGGTGGGAATGACCCACCATTGGAGACTGTGACATTGAGTCTGGTGGTACAAAGTCATCACATCAGTAATTACAGTATCAATTCTGAGCAATTAGGGCATTTACAGCACCCTGCCTCCCCAAGACCTTCATTATAGAGGTACAGTTAGAGCGTACTATGCTAACCCTGGAATCCAAATAACAGAGATGATTCATGCAGAAAACAAAAACATATGGCTATAATTGCTAAGCATGAAAATAAAGACAACCTGATTTATAAGCTAAGTCTGGCTGGCAGTTTGTCATCCTTGGGTTTTTTTCTGTACCACCTTTGGAAAATTCTGCTTGGCTTTTTTTCCTTTTACTGCCTGTTTGCTGGGGTTCTTTTTCATCAAATCCCCATTTACTGAGACATCAAAGGCAAAACAGAACAGAACTTGGGCAGAACGGAGTGAGGGAGAGGTTTTCTATTCATTAATCATCTAGGCATAAACCAGGCTTTAAAAATAAGCTGGACGACTAATTTATCCAAGACAATAAAGCGTGAAGAGATTAAAAGATTACAAGTGAAATCTGTATAAGAACAATGAAAATCAGGACCATCATTGGCATCAGGGTCAGACAGGCTACATCGTGAAACACTAAATATGTGATAGGGTATGGATACTGTGTTAATGTGATACAGCATCATGTTGCAGAGTCATTATTTAGTTGTTCAAATTTGTTGTGCAGCTAGACTGTGTTTCTAATTACAGCCTTTGCCAAGAAACGTGTACGAAAGGTATAATCCCCTGAGCATCCTGTTCCTTTCATGTTTAGGGCTCAACATTGTTTAGCATGCCTGCTCCGATAGAGCTGCTCTGCCCAACAAGCAAGGGAGGAATGGCCATGACAGACAACAGCTGACAAGCTTTAATTTGTACCTGCGTGAACACAAACAATTTTAAACAACACACTAGTAAAATCTAGGATAGCCACCCTTCTTGTAGGAATGAGAAGTTAGCAAAAATTTGAAGGAGCATATATTTCTTCTAAGCAGAACCGTAACTGTATATGTACTGAATCTTGGAGAAGAAAGAGGAGGAAAAAAAATAACTTGAAAAAATTATTTTAAAAAGTTGCACAGCAGGAGAAACTCATAAAAAGGATGGACATGGGAAAAATTTGATATGGAACAGCCAACATAAGAGAAGTCAGCTACAGGAAAGAAGAGAGCAGTCTGCAAAAACCAGATTTTCAGGAGTAAAGTTCTGGGGAGAAGACCTTAAAAGTTCCTGGCCCAGTTTCTAAAGTGCCCTTCAGAGTGGTGAGGATGAAAAAAAAAAAAAACACACAACTAGTACTTTCTAAAACAAGAAGTGCTGAACCCTTTTCAAGGAATACATCTGTTTGCTTTCATCACTGTGTGATCCTAAAGAGATGCCCTGCCAGCACACTCTTTTCTAGATCCTCTTCCTGAGCTACTTATAAGTTTGGAGAAGCAAGCAGTGGTCACAGGGCATCACTGATGAGGCCACAAGTTCTCAGCTCTCCAAAGAGGGTTCAAAATGGGGAAACTAAGGAAGCAAGTTACTGCAGCTTACTAGCTTGATAGTCATCGGACAAACAACTGTCTCTGCACATGCTACTTTGCATTTGGTGTAGGCTAAGGACTTGACTGCACTTAGTCCATGATGAAACATGGTTATACCAAGTACAGTTGCCCTGTACTGACCACGGGCTAAGCATGCACGTTGCACTTCACAGGTTACTGCAGATCAGCTGAGCCATGATAACCTCAGCCACAACCTGAGCCCTGACTCCGGCCTGGAAATCTACAGCCAGAGGCAGCACCTTGTATGTGTTCAACTTCAGAAAGTCCAGAAATATGTATTCAAGTTCAGTGGGATCTAAATGCAGAAGCTGAGTGAGCAACTGTGCTGGTTTTGGCTGGGGTAAAGTTAATTTTCTTCACAGTAGCTGGTACGGGGCTATGTTTTGGATTTGTGTTGAAAACATCGTTGATAACCCAGGGATGTTTTCGTTACTGCTGAGCAGGGCTTACACAGCCAAGGACTTTTCTGCTCCTCACCCTACCCCACCAGTGAGGAGGCTGGGGTTGCACAAGAAGTTGGGAGGGGGCACAGCCGACCCCAACTGCCCAAAGGGATATTCCAGAGCATATAATGTCATGCTCAGCACATAAACCTTGGGGGAAGGTCAGCAGGAGGGACACTGCTCAGCAACTGGTTGGGCATCAGTTGGTTAGTGGTGAGCAATTGTTTTCATTTGCTTCACTTGTCTTTCTTGTGTTTTATTTCTCTTTGTTATTTTCCTTTTCATTACAATCTGTTATTATTATTACTACTAAATTTAAATTATTAAACTGTTTTTATCTTAACCCACAAGTTTTCTCACTTTTACCCTTCCAATTCTCTCACTGGGGCAGGGAATGAGCAAATGGCTGGGTGGTGCTCAGTTGCTGGCCGGGGTTAAACTGTGACGATGACTCAGGCTGTGATAACCGTTACCCTCCTACTTGCTCTGTTTCATCACCGAGTGTGAAAGTGGGGAATGCTTTGTAAAGGAAATATCTTAATGGTTTTCATAATAGCACACTGTATCCGTTTTCCACTATCAATCTTGAATTCTTTACCATATTTTGCCCTGTATCCTTATACAAAAACATAACCTTCCCACCAGAAGATCAAAAACCCCATCTAAATGTAAACAAAGTACTCATTGCACCAAGTCTAAAAGAAATAAAGCTTATACAAAGTTATTTGAAACAGTAGAAACCAAACAAAAAACCCATCCACCAACCCAAATTAATACCACAACAACTTATGTACCACATTAACTTGCTTGGTGAAGGAAAGGTCACCTTAGTAGCACATAGCTGTATAGTCTAATCCATAAACCTCCTTTTAAAGGCCTGAACTCTTTCATTCAGTGCAATGGTGCAGTCAGGCCCCAAAGGGATCCATAAATACCTTCACATTGGGTAGGAGTTTCCAAAACTAAACAGTATGAAAAGCTGAAAAGGTAAAATCAGCTCAAAATTCATACTGTGATTCTGTCAGTGAATTACCTCATTCCCAGGAGAAATACTCAAAGTCCATGGAACACATTGAAGTTTTCTGCAAATAAATATTGGTTCCCTCCAGGCAAACAATCTGAAATTGTAAATTTCAAATTTAGGTAGAAGGAAGGTACTTACTTTCTTGGTGGATCTAGCCCAAAAATATATTGCATATTTAAAGTTGAGCATAAGTTTAAATATCTTACTCTACTCCACCACTACAGAATTGGTTTATTCTGCTAGTTCTCCTAATGGGTTTGTGCTCCTTTCAAAAAATCAAGTTTTACAAATATCAAAAGGAAACCTTAGCATTCTACTCAAGTCCAATCCTTCTTCCTTTCTTTGCTAGTCATTAGCAAAAGTATTTCAGCCTGTATTACTGCAATATAGAGGGAAAAATTAAAATCCCCTTTGTTAGGGCTGCAGGTCTTTGTGTCTCTATCAAATTTTTCACCTCTCTTCACAAACCTGATTTCAGTTATCTGATAGTGAACAGATATCCAAAAACCCTGAGTTAGCAGGTTTGCAGATTCTGTTCTTACAGTTTTAAATCACAATCTTTTGGTCAAATGCCACAACTGCCAGGTTAGCAATAGCCTTTCTGCAAAATGGAGCCAACATGTTGAAGTTCTTTTGTTCATATTACTGCATTGGAATAATGCAAACAGGAAATAAAGTGGTTTACATATTCATGCTGCTATTGGGATTTTTTTTTTTCCCTGTGGTTGTTTCTTTGATTTTTATAACATCACTGTTTGAGACAAAAATAGGAGTTTATTGATTCACAACAATCCAGGAAATATGCGATCTCCAGCCCAGGAAACAGTAAAGTGTTATGGGCTGTTGCTCAGAAGTCAGTTATTAAGAGGCTATTCCTGGATGGATTTCTACTGTTACATGTACTATTTTAACCAAGACCAAATAAAAAGTCATCAAAAAATATATTTTTTTTTTTACATAACTTATTCTGGGGAAACACTTTATAAAATAATGCAATGTACTGTTGGGATAATTTGAAATTAAGTCAGACTGTATAAGAAATCTGCTCGTGCTGTGTATGTGCATGAGGAGAGTAGATGCGTGTCTGTGTACAAATTATTCCCAGCAAGCCACTTTCAGCTCGAACAAATACTGAACTAAGTATTCTCAAGCTACATATTCACATCCACGTATAGGTTTTCTAGCTACAACATTATTTAGTAAATAATAAAGGCCAGCACTAAACTGGAAAAGCTTATTAAAGGTTTGTTATTAGATAAAACTGCTGTCATACAAAAATTAAGTTATCATAATGTAACTTAACAACTAAGGTCTACCAAAATCCCAAGCTGTTATCAGAAGCAAGGTAATTGCTCTGACTGGGATCTATCCGAGATTAAAATATCCATATTTAGGGGTCTCTGAAAAGCATTCAAGCTCCTGTTATAGTCACTAGTCAAGGCAACAGACTTAAGTGTCTGCTTCAGGGAAAGCTGAACCTCTCCCTAGGAGCCTGTAGCACGTCCTGACTTGGAGCTCAGTGCAGTTGCCTTAACATTGGTGTTTCATGTCATTTAAAGTGCCCAAGGGGTAGCAGATACCAGATGGGGCTGATGGAAGACCCATGTGCCTCTGTGCTGACAGCTGAAGGCCATGATGGATGCCCAAAGTTATCTCAACTGGCATGAGCTACCTATTTGAGAAACTGAATAATTTCCTAGCTCTCATCAATTGTAACAGGAGTTAGACAGCAAATTCACATGTAAGAGCTAACGATAAATGCTTAAATTCAGGTACCAATCTCAAATTGCAATCAATCCACAGATACAAGAATTTGAGCCCTTACCTTCCAAGCTTGGCACTTGATAGGGAAAAGAGGGGTGGCTGTCCGGTGCTTACAACCAAATAATACCTGCTCTTTAGAAGTTTACATGCCTTCTCCCACCTTTCCTTCTCGACAGTATCCAGAATGTGCACCTACTGCTGAGTAGGAGAATAATGACAAGTTGTAGTCAATTTCCAAGAAAATGCACGTTACTTCACATGTAAACAGTAGAAAAATAGAGCCCTAACTACCATATATTTAAATAACAAAGGGTTAGCTAGTAAACGTAGAAAACATTATTTTTCAACTGGAAAAGTTGGAGGGTTTGAAGAAAGGAGTGGAAAACACTTCTGCAGCATATTTACCATGCATTGTTCATAAGCATGCCTAGGAGCTTTACACTTCGTAATCCAGTTGAAAAATGCTGATAAATCTTAATTAAAAATAGCCTAGGGTATAATGATTCTAGAGCTCAGTGTAGTTCAAGGTTTACTTCCAAGAGATTATTTCAGCACCCCGTGAACAAAGTTTGTATAGCTTCACTGCAGAAACTCACCATTTTTTTCCCTTGGAAACTCCTAGCTGCAAATCTGAATTCAAGTCAGAAAATATATCTACAACCTACCACTGATATTGTAATCTTGTATTTAGTTCTCATCTCATTACCACGCTAAATTTTGTTATTAGCTTCATTTGCAGCTTCATTTAGATAACCGATTTGTGGCTATATCTTGGCACTCAATGTTAATGAGAGAGAGGATTTTGAATTATATTCCAACAAGCTTTACTTCTCTGTCTTGCACATAATTTTTACCTCTGCTTCCTCTAAATTATTTTCAGCAGCTTTTGGGGAAGGTGAAACAGAAATTTGCCTGACTTCTGTAGTTCATGGAATACAGGCAGCAACTGCCACTGCTTGCATCCATCCCCGAATGGCCACCGATTCCCCTGTGGCTTTTACCAAGGGATCTGGTCAACAGCAGAACATGTATTCTAAGAGCAAGATAGCTAAGGAGAAAAAGCAAGGCCAGGCTGCAGCTCAGAAAGGTAGTTGCCTCTGTGGATGTCACTACTCTCTTCTTCAAAGCCTCCAGGTATTCAGGGAATTCCTTGTCCGAGAGTCCTTCAGCCAAGCAGGGCCGTGGGACCACGCTGTCCCATGTTCACACACCTCTCCTCACATAAGCTGCAGGAAATTTAAGTCAATCACCAGGATGCTGCTATTTCCCTGGATCTCTCCTGTGGGTTTCTTCTAGAAGCAAACAATTCCTTTTTTCTTTCAGCATTTGGATAGCAAATGCCTCGAGGAAGGGAAGGTTTGCCTTCCCCACGCAAATGTCATTTTGTGAAAGGCAAAAGTAGTTTTGCTTTTAACAAATACCTCATATTCAAACACTCCTGATTACAATTTTGAGATAGAAGTTAGACACTATTTGTAAGAGCACTCTGGAAAACATAATGCAAGTCACTATCAACATTACTGACAAAACAATGCTGAACTTAAATACTAGCAAAATTGAGGAACAAATTAAAAAAAAAAATCAGCAACCCAGTCATGACCACTGCTGATTTCAAGCGTGTAAAATAGATACACCTGTGTTTTTAAAAAAATCATCAAAACCAGAATTCCTGTGGAACCAATATCTGTAGCACAAGAGGAATACAGCTCCTGCACCTGGGCTGTCAAACACCTTCTTTTCGAAAGGATCCTTATGACCTTCCCAGAGAGACCCTAACACCTCAGTGGCCCACAGCAAATCTCCAAAATTCAACAGGCAGCTGTCCCCACCCCATTGAACTCCATTCCTGCGTATCTAAGAAAGAAACATGTCTAAAAAAAAACCACCCACCAAAACAAAAAACAGGTTCTGCATTCCAGAAAATATTAATGGTGCCCAAATAAGAAGCAAAGGTGAACGTGCTAAGGCTCCTACCAAACTGGTTGAAAGCACCCTCCTGTTATCACCTTTGACACTGGAAGGACCGCAGTCATTAACATCCAGCTTTGATGGCAGAAGATCACACTCACAGTCCTCACCCATCAGGTATCCTTGGAAAGACCCTTACTCTGGCATCTCTTTTCAAAAGCTAGGGCAAGGGGACAAGAACACGAGGTAGGTTTCCCTGGCTCTGTATTAGGCTAAGAAAGGGTCTGGAGCTTAAGAACAAAACCACTGCCGTTAATTTCAATTTGCTCTTGTCAGTCCGTACTATAGATTAAATGGCAAAGGTCCATGCTTGCAATACTGACATCTAAGCTTTGAAACCATCTGACGAGGAAATTTCAATCGAAATTCTCATGTTTCTGTAGCTTTTAAAATAAACTAAAAAAAAAAAAAATCAGAGAACAATAAAGCAAACTATGTTAAAGACAAGCATTTTATTTTTTAATTAGCATCACTTGTGCAAGAATTGTGGTATTTTGTGAACCCATGCTATTTTTTCTGACCCTATCTCTATAAGCAGAACCATTGGATGAGAGAATTCGCTCTATACAGGCAGTTCCAAGTACAATTTTCCATTACTTATGACATCATCTTGCTGACTTAATACACTTAATGTGACCAGCCATTTCTGACAAGGCCAAAGATGTATCAACCTCAGCACCCTGACTCCAGCAGTACTCACAGTTTCAGGAGCTAAACAGCAGCAGAACATCTGCCGACTCATTGTTTCCTTGGGAGTCCTACAGCTTCCAATAACTTGGAGCTTAGGGAGTTTTTTGAGCCAAAGGCTGTATTGAGACCCTCCGTTCCTATTAAATTGCTTCAGTCCCTTACAAATCCTTCATAGTTTTGGCCTTTAAAATATCCTCTGGCAGCAAATTCTACTCCATATTAGACAGGGCAGGCTTGCTTTTCATTTGCTTGGAGTTTTACTGCCGTGTAGTTTCCATGCTTCTCCCCCGTTTCTTGCAAGTAGTGAAATACCTGCTCCTTATTTACCTTCTCCAAGGCAGAACACAAGCAGAGACAGTAGCTAGATCCACTTTACCATACTCTGCCCATCGAGTTGGCCAAAAGAGTCCTCTCCCAGGAGCCACAAAAGAGAAGCAAATCATGCTTTCTCAATGGGTTTTGTAACGCTTGCTGATGGCACGATGGTAGCCAAACCCAAGGTGCCCACTGACATTGTGGCACAGCTCCTCATCTCTAACTCAACCAATCATCTGTTCTTTAATTTCCAGTTAGTCTACCCTGCACTTTAAGCTCAAGACGTTCCTTTTCCATTTCTAGCTCTCCAAATGCAGAGAGGACCTCTAGATCCTCATAACCATAACTATGTTCTCTTCTGCTGCCCAGGCACAAATAACAGGGGATAGAGGTGAATGAGGACCAAAAGACAGACAGTGTTCTTAGTTTTCATCTCCTGGCCATAAGCAGAAGCACTTTGAGAGGTCTCTTTCAATCAACACTGCTCTGGCATGGAAGCTACTGAGTGATGCTGCATTTTTAATTTGTTTTCTGAGCACTAACAAGGTTTGACTGAGTTCAGAAGGAACTGTAGAAACGGCCATTCTGATGAAACAGAGTCTGAGAGTTAATTCTCAGCATTTCAATTAAAGAATAGAATCAGAACAGCAACAACAAAAATTGACATTTTGAATTCTATCATTTTTTCATTCTAAAAAGCCATGCTTCACTCAAAGATGTATCATTTAGAATGTTATTTCTTATTATATGGAAGAATTAGGAGTTGAAAGCTGAATACATTGTTTTGATTTCCTTAAAATAATGCTTCAGTGAAGATGAAATAAATTTGAAAAAATCACACATTTTTGATTTTGCAAGGTCTGAGTTCTTTTTATCACAGCATAAGTGATAATTTCAACACTGTACCCACATTCACCAAGAATCAGTTTATGGCTTTTTTTTTTCTTTTAATCAGCTCAGCAGCCACTACTGCCTATTTTCAGTGTTGAAATTGTTTGAGTGATTTTTCTTGTTTGGACAAGATTAAATCTTCTGTTGGATAGAGCTATGAAATTGTCTATGAATTACCCATCTCATCAGCTACTAGTACGCTCAAAAGATTATCTGATGAGCTGTGGTGGTTGAATGACCAGAAGTCATACATACAGTGGTTTGTCATCACAAAGCAATGGTATTAGGAAAAAAAAAGAAGAAAAGAGAAGATAGATTTACTCGTAAACAGTTCTCCATCTAGTGACCAGAGACACTCAAAAATCTTCCATTAAATTACGAAAACAAAGTCATAACAACAAATCCTGCTTGGAAATTCTCTACTGAGCCAGTCCTGTCTTGCGTATAATGCAAAATATAACAAAACATATTAGCCTTAATTCACGTAAGAGCAAAGTTTGTCTAAGGAGCTTGTGTTAAGCCCAGAAATTACTTCCCCAGCCCAGAAAAAAAATACCTATGGCACGGGGTCTCCAACAAAAGTAAGAGATAAAAGAACACAAAGAGGGACCACTTCTGTCTAGCACTGTTCCCCTAAACCCAGGCAAGGGTGAGGCAAAACCCACAGGGATCACCATGGAGCCACTACCGACGGAGCCAGGCCATCTTGGACTTTTACTCCCAAACACAACAGCCTAATGCAACTCAAGAGCACAGCCAATATTTTTGGGTGGTTCAATCTCCTCTGAGCGAGAGAGGCCCGCAGAGGAAACCAGAGGGCTGGACAGTGTCCAAATTACTGCATCGGGACCGCATTAGCGGAGAACCAGCTGAGGTAGTTCCACCAACAGCCTCTGTCCCCTGATAAGCACTAACACGTGCGAAAAGCAATTGAATTCTGCCTAGGGATGACTTTCACTTCACGGAAACACTGACATACTAAACTGAAGTAGCAATACAGGTCATCCCTCTGGACCCATCCACCCAAGGGCTTGGGGACCTGCGGAAGCAAGCCTGGATTTCCCTGAGGGACCTCAGATCTGCAATGCTCCAAAGCCACTTCTATCTCCATTTTTTCCTGCAATCTCATAGGCAATAGAGGAGAGGAAAAAAGGCACTAAGAAATATTCAAACAAGGAATATCTGCTAGGAGGAAGAAGTTAGACCATCTTTAAACTTTTTGTCTCTTAGCTTGAGAGTAAGACTTCTGACCAGAGTTTTCCATTTTCTTTCTGCCTTTCTACATGTATATTCCCTACATCTAGAGAAAACAAGCAGATATATCCACAACATTCCAGCAAACTTTCATTATTACAGTTTTTAAAGAACCTGAACTTTCTGCCTTCAAATTCAGTAGGGGCGAGAAAAAGGGAAAAACCCATAATACTGCCAAATTTGACCTCATTACGTGTTCAGAATAACAAACTTCATATAAACAGAAAAAGTATTTAACAACAGTGATAAAAAGCATAAAAATACATACACTTTTCACACTGTTGTGTGTGCAGGTATTAAGTGATAATGAAAAGCCATTCAGAGTATGGCAGAATTGCCACTCCACCAGAATAGAAGGAAACTCAGGCAATTTTTCAACGCACAATGTCTACCTGCTGTTCTTTCAGTGCTGCTTTATCTTTAGAAAGAATAAAGCTTACTAGAAAGCTTAATAAAACCACCAATTATCACAGGGGTGATACTCTAGAGTGAAATCCAAGCAGATGGCCTTATGAAATTTCTGATCACGTCTACATCACGTTGGGAAATAAGCACATAGGTTTACATGGGCAACTAGATTAAAAGCATCACCTATATTATGAAGTTTTCTGTGACCAGCTTGACATACTGTTAAGTCAGTTTGCATCCAGCTGCTTACAGCCATGCATTTTTCACTTTTGCACCCACCATCCCACCTGTCCCGCAGCCCCAAGACAGTCTTAATGAGAAACAGAGCGTGATTCTCCTCTTCCAGATGCTCCTGGCTGGCAGAGCGACACCTCATGCAAGTCAGAGCAACCGCTTGAGGGGTTGGGCTGGCCTAGGGATTTACAGCTGAAAGTTATCCGACAACACGTCTTGTTAAAAGTACATGACAAGAGCATTTGGATAAGCCACATTTGCTGCCTTCATAAACTTAGCCCTGCACCTGGGTCTATAGGATCGTGTTACCAACCAGCTCTCCACCCACACAGTTTACTAGCTGCAGAACAAAAGGCGTCTCAAGTGTTTCAAGACCAACACAAAACAGATGCTAGGAGGTCTAGTCAAATAGATGGAGCTGGGAGGAAGCTGGACAACATAATTTGAGCGAAGATCACTGCTGTGTTTTTTCTAATATTTTCTGCTACCTGCAATTATAAAAATACAACTAGCTTAAAAACACCCCTAAACTTCCACTTAAAAAAGGAAATTTCCAGATCTCATAGTTTAAGAGAAAAAAAAAAACAACCACAAAAGCCTAAACTGATTATATTCTAAAGGCCCAGAAACCTAGAAGCCAACAAAAACAAACAAACAAAACCAACCCTCCAGGTCTGCTATTCTTTAAACAGCTTGGAAGTTTTTGCTCATCCACGTGATTTCTGCAATGTTTACCGATTTCTCCTTTTATTTTGCCACCAATCCCACTCCCCAAACATGATCACTCCTCCTCATTGGCCCTACAAAGGTCTTCTGGATAGAAAAAAACAAATTAAAAGCAACTTACCCAACATCTTATTTTTCCACATACCAACAAAATGAGACCTTCAATTCACTTTCATTCATTCAATTCAAGCCTTTGAAAGACAGGAGCCCAGGTGACAGATAATTCATATACCAAAAGCGCTCACATCACCACCCTAATAGGCAGCCTATCATCTTAAAAGACCACTTCAAAGTATCCTTAAGGTTTCCAGGATGGTTATGTTTGACCTGTAGTTTAAAAACCACATCTATTAAGTGACTAATTTCTGCTAGTTCATTTCATACTAAATTTAAGTCATTTCAGCCCTATTCCCTTCCTCCCAGACATATATGTTATGCCAACACACAGAGTTATTATTAACAGGACACTGTTTTCTGGCTTGCTACCTTAAAGGAAGATATAAAGGGCCAAGGTTGTCACTATAATTCAATTCAAAACTTCAACCTGTCAAATTTCAGAGTGCTACCACTGCACCTTGGAGGTGGCACAGCGTCCACAGTCATCTTTGACAGTGTGAAGAAGCAAAATGTTACCTTAAAGGGGCAGCACTTTCATTTCCAAGCTTAAATGACTATTTTTCATCTGAACTGTTATACAGAAATTGGTAGACAGAAGTTTCCAGGTTACATAATGTCAAAATTCTCTCTTTTTCCTAATAGACATTTGCATGATAATGAAAATTCTCTTATTCTGGAAGCTTTAGATTATCCTGCAAGCAAAAGAACTTGACTATGCAAATTGGCTAGAAATGAGTATGATCTTTTGTACAGTTGCGCAGCCAGTGTTTATTAACCTCTTGCAATGAGTTTTACTGTTCTAAATCACATTTTGATGCTTTTTCAGGTGCTAGGTAGAAATGAGGCACCAAACATACTCAAACACCATAGAAAAATACTCTATTATGAAGTCTCTCTGAAAATGCTGTGTTTTCAACTGTTTCATGATGCATAGTATTTCTGATTTATGAACTTGTTCTTGCAAATCAAAACATTAGCACCACATAAAGTTGGATAAATACTATCTGTATTTACAGAAAAAAAACCAAGAAGCAGTCCATAGCACTAACAAAGAGCAGCAAACTTCCAGTAAGGAAGCATATAAACCATCTCTGCCAGCACTAGCTACAGATTAAAATAGAAAGGAAAAGGTGCTGCAATAGCCTACCAAAAAGCACATAGGTATTTTCAGTGATTCTTAAAAAAAAAAAAAAAAAAACACAGCCAGGGTGGGACATGGAAAGATGGTGGGAGGTAGCATTAAGAAAGCTATCCAGACAGCTCTAGCCTTACCTATCACAAAAACTCAGGTACTACCCCCCATACCAGCCTGAGTGCTTGCTATGCACCCTATATAGAATCATTTAGGTTGAAAAGACCTTTAAGATCATCAAGTCCAAAATATACGTGTACGCATAGGGCTGGAGCTGAAGGCTTGAGCAGAGCCTGCCACAGTCCTTGTGGGGCTCAGTGTGAGCACATCTCCACGTGCAATGGCTTTAAATTATAGCAGCAAGAGCAACTTCCAGTTCATAAACGCAGAACGCACCAGTGCATTACTGATTAGGTAGTTATAATAAAGCAGAGAAACCTTTACACCTCTGACCAGAGAGGCTTGCTCACCTCCAGCGGGTCCCAGGCTCCTGCAATTCCAGCTGTCTGTCTTCAAGAGGGAGGCCACAGACAACATGAAGGTAGACATTGCGCTTACAGTCTCCTGTCCCTACCCACAGGCTTTCCTAAAGAGAAATGCTCTTCCTCTACTGCAGCTGCAGATAGCTTAGACACACCACACAGGCTCCAGCCAAAATGACCTGGCCATCAGACTCCTCTGTTCTTGGTGCCAGGTAACCAACATTGGGTACCCTTGATCTTGCCCATAACTGAGAGCACAGAACACCACCAGCTCCCAGTCCTTCAGCTCCCTCCCGCTGACTGAGGAACCATAAGGTGGTCCCAGCCAGGCTAGCAATAGCAGCAGCAATTAGCAGCTCGTTCCTGCACATGACATGTAAAACAGGGCATTCGTTATTTGCACAAATTCCAGGCTGGGGGTGAGGTGGGGAAAGGAGAGAAGAAATTGCAGTGGTAGCTTGGATTAATGAGCCAGCACACATCCTGCAGGATTAATGGGAAGGACTGACAGGGTTCAATTAGAGAGAAGTCTGCAGCCTCATTACTACCACCAGTTGTCACTTAGGGCACTGGTTCAGACAACCTACACAGCAAGAAGCAAAGCAGAAGGAAATAACGGATAAATAGAAATGGGAAACTTACTTGAAACACTTTTCATACCAGAGCTCATCACTCTGGCATGTTTTGTGTTTCAGGAAGAGACAGAAATGCAGATGTCACTGTTCTCAAAGGACCAATATGAGAAAAAACCCAAAGTCAGAAGTGTTTTCTTCCCTTCCTCCTGCTACCCAGGAACCACCCACTTTTTAACTGTAAGCTGCCCTACAGGTGTCAATGTTAAATAAATCTTCAACAGTCAATAGAGATTGACAGCTTCTGCATGCAACTGTTAACAGACCAAACGGATGCCCTCCTGCTGTAGGTCAGGCAACCTGAGATTACCTGCCTCTGCAAACTGACAGGGCCTTCTACAGCTCCTTGGCTGACATCATGAAAGTTTCCTGATTTAAAACTTTAAGATTAGATAACACACTATACTCTCCTCCCAGCCAAAAGACAGTTTAGCCCAGTATCCTGATTCTCATCCCATTTGTCTTGAAGGTCATCTTGAGAGTTTTAACAGTGGTTTTCTTCCCTCCCGATTCATCTTCTTTCTGTTCTCTGCCCCTAATTAGGGACAGCTTTCAGGGTTCTTTGGGGATGGACCTCTAGAGCAGATGCCTGGACAAGGAGTATAATAAACAAGGCAAGTACAGAAATTTTCCTTTAACAACTCCTGGCAATAGTTTAGTGACCTTTTGAGCTTGATGCTTCATTCAGACCATTTTGTTTAATAGTAACCAATGGACCTTTCTACCAGCATAAGGTATTTAATCAGTTTCTCTGGCACTAACTAAGCAGTCCTGCCTTCTCTTAATAAGGTAATTTAATTTTTTTAAAAGTATATAGAAAAGAAAGATGACTGGAATGACTGGTTAAGATGCAGGGCTGAGACTCAGAAAATCTGATTTCCTCTCTTTGCTCTTCTCCACGTGACTTTGAGCAAGTCCACGAGGAGGGGGAAGTTTTCAATAAAGATCAGGCATTTGACTCACCTTTACGGAAAGAAGATTTCTTGTTTCATTTCACTGAGATTCAATTCACCTTTAATAAGCAGGATAAAGCTTCCTTTTCAGTCCTTACTTAAGTTGTAAGATTCTAAGAGCAGGGATCATCTTTGTTGTGCATTCAGTAACTTATGCTAGCTTATGGAGGCCCACATTGGTGGCTACAATTTATAACAGTACTGTTGATATTTAAAGCCTTGGAAGAGCCAAAATAAGCAGCCTACAGCTCTTCAGAAAATATTTTATAGCTCCAAGATGGAAATTTTTTAAGAAGTCCAGGAAATCAGAGAAACAAATGCCAATAAAAATCCTATGCAGCCTCACTCCCATAGACAAGTGAAATTCCCAGCTTCAACAGCTAGAGAAAGCAAGGAATGAGGACTGACATTTGTTATCTGTCTAGTTCAGTACAGATGCAGGTTGTTGACAAGAGGCTGTCACTTTTCCTCTTCACATCTCTCACCTTGATAGTAAAGTCCCTCCTCCCACCTGCATTTGGTATAACAAGGAGGAGGCTACAAGATGAGTCTGCTTAGTGTGCAGATCCAATGGAGAACTTCTGTTTTGGTTGGTTGGCTTTCCACACACTTGGCCCACGATCACTAGGGATGGCGAAGGAGCAGGACTATCCTTCACTGGCAGCCTGCAGTTTCACTGGGTAAGCATAGCATGAAACTACAGTCCTCAGCAAACACCTTCATCACCACAGCTGCCAAAACCAGCAGTCCTCCCGTCTCTTCATTCCCCTTGGCCATTCATTTCAATCCCTATGTGCTCTTCCCATTTTTAGCCACTTATGCAGGCATGTGATGAATCAGATCAGAGAAATGTGGCGTTTTTTCCCCAATTGGATCAGCCCTTGAGCTGCCACATGAAGCTGCCACACAACTCCTGGTGCTAGCAAAGGAAGGCAGCTGATAGGGACAGAAATAAACAGGGAGATGATACAATTTTCTTTTTTGGGGGGGTGGGAGGGTGTCTATGATTCAAGACTTTATTACACCCTGAGAAATAGCATTCAGGATTGATTCACCACCTAGCTGGGTTGAGGAGATGCAAAACTTTTTTTTTTTTTTCCCCATGTTTCATACAATTCATTATAGAGGTCCTCAGTTCATGAACCTGGTGGCTCTGAGCCAGCGTAACAATCAGTACAGATCTCAGTATTTGTTTCAGGGAGCCAAAATAGTCCCTGAGAAAGCTTGCTGGAGCTGGGACTTGGGCTGGGTTCATACGCTATAGACTAGGCATAGGCAAAAAAGATGTTCAGCATTTTCCAGCAGTGGTACAAACAACAAGGTAGAGCTTGGGGAGAGCCTCATTACATGGATGCTGAGGTTCAAAACAAAAGCATATAAAGTTTCAGACTGTTGTTAAACTAACAGTTACATACGTGTCAGTTTAGTGAATAAAGGTATTTATCTTTTCTTTTTGCAATTTTGATCTTTATTGTAACAGCAGATACTATTTTCTGTAATTAAAAAAAATTTCTTTTGGCAGGGAAGGTAATATCTTGCCTGCCTAATCATAGCTTACTTGTCCATAGGAATTTAGAGAGTGCCATAAATCCACAATATTTCTGAATTAAAAAAAAAAAAATGAATTTGAGTGGCAGATGTAGACAGTAAATATATTCACTTAAAACTTCAGTGATAATAGAGATCTGGATAAAAGAACGCTTCAATTATTCCTGCTAAAATTAGAATTAAATTAAATTGAAACATCCTCCTATGCCTCTATCTCTTTCCAATGGTGCAAGTTTGATTTAAATCACTTTCATTATTATTTTATTATGTCATTCTTACTATACAAAAATGAGAAACCTCATAAAACCCAAACTGGGTGGAATGAATGGATAACAAGGTCTTTGGATCTAGAGACTGATATCCCCTCCTTTATGTGCAAAAATAAAGCTTTATTTCAACATGAACCTGACATATCACACAGCTCTAACACATTGTGGTTTAATTCCAGAGGCTTTCTTAAAGTGTTGGAAGAAAAGCATTTTTTTTCATATGGAGGAATTCATTGAAAAATACTACTAGAAAAAAAAAAAAAGGCAAGGGAGGATGGTGAAGAGAGAATAAGAATATGGTTAACCTCCATATTTTCATCTCCTGCCATTTAAATTACAACCACAGCCACAGAGAAACCTAGGTAGTGCATCATTTTGTCTATGATTGATTGTGTCAAGCCAGAAATCCTCTGCCATTACCAATAGCCCTAGCATTTCACTACGTGATAAGTAACTATCCAAATACCGTTCTCTGCTACAATGTCCCATCCTTTCCACCTCTGCCCTCTCACATTGTTGCAAACCATCCTGTCCCACTCTCAGGTCCATTTGTTCATAAAAAGCAATTTCCCACTGTGTCCAACCCCCTTACACAGCTGAAATCCTGAGCATTGCCCTCACCTTCTGGAAAGCCTAGCTGGGTTTCTGCTCCACCAGGGTGGGAGAGGGGTGTTTCCCTTTACGGACTGATGCACACTGGCCTACCAGTAAAGAGGAGGAAAATTTTCCCACCTAAATGTGTCTGCACTGAGCAGGCAATTTTCACAGATCAGGTGGAAGGTATAAAAAGACAAGCAGCATGGCTAAGATTTTGATGTGCAACTTCCAGGTTGCTCTATGTGAAAGTGAGGAGTGAACGGCGAGAATAATTTTTAATTAGTCCCAGCGAGTCATTTAATTGTTGCTTATTTTGCAGGCTGCAAGATGGATAATAGAGTTCCTGCATTACAACCGGGTATAAAAATAGGAAAGTAAACTTACTCAAACACACACAGACCCAGACATATTGCTAGTAAAATCTTTATTGGTGTTATGCAATATATTCCAAATGCATCTCAAATATTCGGTAAGAAAAAAAAAAGATGAACACAGGAAATAAACATTTTTCCAATTAAGTGAAAGCTCTTTAAAAGTTTAGGTTGTATGCATTAAAACTGGATTACACTCTGACATTAACTAAAAGTGACTTTGTGGGGTTCCACATTTATCTTTTTCGGTAATTTACATATAAAATGCAGCCATTTGCAAATTTGTTCGTGCTGCCAATACTGTAAGTTCAACATGGCCGCTCCACACAAATTCAGCTACTCTCAGGACTGTCTCTTGCGCAGGACTCCCCCATGCCCTCAGCCAGGCTTCACAGGAGAGAGAGGCTGCCCTCTACCTGCTGCGCTACACCTTCCCAGGTCCCACCTGCACACTTCACCCACGCTCTCCTCAGCATCATGCGTGGTTCCCTCCTCAGCTGGAGAGATACAAGCAGCCCGGCGCTCTTCCTCAAATACACATACAAAGAGTTATTACTTGTATTTGCCACTGCTCGGAGAAGGAGACAGGAACAGTTTCAGGAAGAGGTCCAACCCATCACTGCCAGAGCAATGCATGGTCTTGCTTTGTGCCCATCTCTGCACCCTGCTTGGACACCATCACATGTCACATGGACTGAGCTGACTTCAGGCCCGCAGCAATGTGAGGTGGATGAGCAGATACCAATGGCCCACCGGGTAAAGGTTTCCTGGCCCCTCTGGTCATTCCCCAACAACTCCCTCCCGGCACTGCCTGCTCACTGAGAGCAAGCAATGTGTGTGAATCACAGAATCATAGAATCATTAAGGTTGGAAAAGACCTCTAAGATCATCAAGTCCAACCATCAACCCAGCACCACCATGCCTACTAAACCATATCCCGAAGTGCCACGTCTACACATTTTTTGAACACCTCCACAGATGGTGACCCCATCACCTCTCTGGGCAGCCTGTTCCAAGCCTTGACCACTCTTTCAGTAAATAAATTTTTCCTAATATCCAATTGAAACCTCCCCTACTGCAATTTCAAGCCATTTAATTTTGTCCTATCACTTGTTACCTGTGAGACCAACACCATCTCACTATTACCTTCTTTCAGGTGGCTGTAGAGAGCAATAAGGTCTCCCCTCAGCTTCTTCTTCTCCAGGCTAAACAAACCCAGTTCCCTCAGCTGCTCCTTACAGGACTTGTTCTCCAAACACCTCATCAGCTTTGTTGCTCTCCTCTGGACATGTTCCAGCAACGCAACGTCTTTCCCGTAGTGAGGGGCCCAAAACTGAACACAGAATTTGAGGTGTGGCTTCACCAGTGCCAAGTACAGGGGCACGATCACTTCCCTGCTCCTGCTGGCCACACTATTCTTGATACAAGCCAGGATGCTGTTGGTCTTCTTGGCCACATGGGCACACTGCTGGCTCATATTCAGCCAGCTGTCGACCAGCACCCCCAGATCCCTCTCTGCCAGGCAGCTCTCCAGCCACTCTTCCCCAAGCCTGTAGTGTTGCATGGGGTTGTGGTGACCCAAGTGCAGGACCTGGCACATGGCCTTGTTGAACCTCATACAGTTGACCTCAGCCCATCGATCCAGCCTGTTCAGGTCCCTCTGCAGAGCCCTCCTCCCCTTGAGCGGATCGACACTCCCACCTAGTTTGGTGTCATCTGCAAATTTACTGAGGGGACACTCAATCCCCTCATCCAGGTCATTGATAAAGATTATAAACAAGACCGGCCCAAGAACTGAGCCCTGGGGAACACCGCTTGTGACCGGCCAACTGTATTTAACTCCATTCACCACAGCTTTCTGGGCTCGGCCATCCAAGATCCAAACATCAAAATGGCATAAAACTGCTACATGCAGGAAACCCTGGAGTCTTCTGCCATTTCCATGGATTAACTAGGCTCATAGGAGTGTCCAAAAGCAGCAGAGCCAGTGCAAGAAAGCAGTAGATGGTGAAGCCATGGGAAAGGGACAGGACGGAGCAGGAGCAAGGCTCTCACTCCAGACAGCAGCAAAGCACCAGAGTGGCTCAGCTGCTCATGAAAGAGCACTCAAAGATTTCTGTAATGAACTGTAATGTAACTACATGGAAAAATCAGAAAAATTACATTGCTTCAGCGAGGCTCTGCAACATGGACTTTTCACACTAAGTTTGTGTGAAAAGAGGTGCTGAAATGCCAGTATATGTGAAAAGACTTCAGTATAATATATGAGGAAGGATGCATAGAGCCAATCTTCGAAGCCTGCCACTTCACTGCTGAATGGCAAGAGTACCTTTCTTTCTACCATGGGCATGAGCAAATACAGTTCAGCACTCTGGGGGGTTGATATGCACAGCAAGGTGATACCCTTCCTTTGGAGCTATATTCTTCTGTCTATAATCGTGCTCTAATCTAGTTCATCTTCATCAAATACAATTTGGGGGGGAAAAATGAAAGTGAATTTGTCTCCCCTGCCCCTGCGAAATGGGTATTGCTGGAATTCACATGAGCTGCATCTGCACTACCTGCTACTTGCATCAATTTTAATTCATTTTAAAAAGCTATTTCTTGCACAAATTGCATGAATGACAGGATAGAAACGAATGGCTGCACACTATCTTGCAAGGGCAGGTGCTTTCGTCAACTCGGTCCGTTGGTGTGATTAACAAACAATCAATCAAAGTTTACCAATTTCATCTCAATATTTCGCCTGAAGATACTCTGAATGAGGTACCATATCTACCTTGAACTTGCTGTAATTTTAAACTGCTTCACTTTATCAGAGCTCTTCATCTGTATGACTGGTGCCAGGAACTTGCCACTGTAGAATTAATAACATATTGACACTTTCAGCCCCTCAGTCTATCTTTGAAGTTTGAAAGCAATAACAAGGAACAGAGTATTTTACTTGGAAGCGATGACAATTTGTCTAAGACCACAATTCTCCAAATGTAAACAAAACAGAAAGTACACATTTTGGCAGTAATAAATAGATTCAATTTGCTTGGGCAAGTGTGGAGGGCCAGATGATATTTCTGGCCTCTCCAAAAGGGCTCTAGGGCACAGAGGAAGAATATTAAAGGGTCTCTTTCCTTCACGATTAAAATCAGTGGGGATAGAGTGCTTGCTCCCACGGCAAGTGATGGGTAGATGGGGCCACGGGTCCAACTCCCTCTTGGAAAATGTTAGCTGTGATCCAGGCTGTAGCATAATGCTGCCACCTCGTACCAGGGGTGGTTCCTTTCTCCCTCCATGTGCCTGCGCAAATGGAGCCCCCTGTACCCCCAGGGCGGTCAGCACTACATGTAGGAAGAAGAGCCCCAGAGTAGGACCACAGGGAAGCCCAAGCAAGATTTAGAGGCAGCAGCTGTGAACTTCACAGGGTGCCTGCTGCCACTCAGTTACTGCAAAATACAGACCACATGTGCAATTCCTTCTTCGTCACTGCCTTCATTGGGGCTGCTTCCCCTTGCCAAATGTCCATTCTGACAGTTCTCATTGCAAAAATTAATGTGGGTTTTTACCCGGGTTTAAGCCAAGACACCCTACCACCCACACAGTCTTCTGGGCCATAATCTGGTGCTGCATGTTTGAGTTTGCCTGCCCAGCCCAGGGTATCCCTTAAAGGTGGGACTCCAATCAGCTGTTCAAGCTGCCCAGTCTTGAGTGAAGCAAAGCCACCTGAGAGCACCCAGCCTTCCAGTGCCCTTCCCATAGTCTTCTCCGAAGGACAAAAGAGTTTTTCCTACAACTGACAGTAACGAGTGGTGGGGAGGTATTGTGGCAGGCTTCAGCCCACAAAGCTATCAGGTATATCCCTAGTCCCTACACCTAGGCACATGTGGCTGAGCCCAACTGCTCCCAGGGATAGCGATAGGAGTAAGCCTTCACTGTCAACATCCTTACACACAGGTTAAGCTTATGCATATGCTAACTTTGGGATGCCAATACCTCAGGAGCACACCTGAGCAGAAATGTTTCACTATTAAAAGAAATTTTCAATCTTTGCCCACTTCCTATGCCATCTTCTTTCACCTTCTTCTCCAAATCCCTCTCTCTCTCTCTCCCCCAAATTACTTATCCCTATACCAATAATTTTAGTGAGTGCTTCACATGGGGCTATAACTTTTCCAATAGCTTTGCACTAAAAAGAACATAGCTGTAACAGTGGAGGACATGAAAAGTCACAGGGACGGTACTCTTGCCTTACGACAATACCCTACAAGAGTCAGAAACCACCGTTAATACAGCTTGAGCATCCCTCTGAAAGCAGTATCCAATAAGTCTGATTATTCTTGGACAGCAATATACTTTTCCCTTCATAATTTATTCATTGCAAAGTCTAATCCTGATGCCGATAAGTCAATATCCAATCAGCAGAAGAACATAATCATGTTTGAGGACAAGAGTAAGAAAGCATGCCCAAGCCATTTCCTGCTTTGTCACAAATGATTCCAACACCGTTTTGTTTTATTTCTCCCTGGAAGCCGAATGCCAGTGGATAACATTTCAACCAGAGAAGTGTATTAAACATAGTCTTTTCTCTATCAGTATTATTAGTCAAGGATGAATTACATAGCTTAAAAACATGGATAAGCTGCATTAAAAATTAAAGAAATGGTGGGAAGAGCTCTGCTTTTCAGGGGTGGTGACAGAAAAAGGATGTATGGTTTTATTACTGTTGTCTTGTCCATGACTGAAACCTCTATTAACCTAAACCACAATTAGAGCTACATTGAATGATGATGGAAAATGCCACTGGACTGGTTTTGCACCTGGAGGACTGTCTTGAAAACCTTCTCTGCACTTCATATACATGCTCTTTGGGGGGTCTAATGGAATAAACCACCGGTGTAAGCATGAGCTTTTGAAATTCTGCTATCCACATGGCACCATCATTTTCAGCCCCAAACCAGCAGTGGTAAAGTCTGGGGCAGGAAGGAGAGAAGTGGCCTCCGCTAAAGAGTCAATGCCTTGGTTAGAAGGTAAGTGGCTGTTAGACATAGTTCACCCATTGGTATAAAGTTCACAATGAAAATGTCCTATCTTCCATCCAGCACTGTCCCTACAATAAGCCATGCTGGAGTGCTCTTCCCCTCATTGCTCAAACATTTGTGTGATTTGTGTCAATATCTGGAATTCTTTACAAGTAGCTGCCTGAGTATAATGAAAAAATAGCATGAGGCAACTATCTCAATGTTTTGACCCAAGAAGTTTCCAGGAGTCATTTATACACTGCAGCAGAATGAACTTTCAGGTTACAGATCCATCTTTAGCCCTTTGATCTGGTGTGCATCACTTAATTACCTAACTCAAGCAGCTGCTATTTCCTGGAGGAAAAGAGGGGGTTTATAACAACCGGAAAGGAAGGAAGAAACAAATAGAACAAGGAGATCAGTAAAGAAAAGGAAATTGTACTGGGCACTGAAACAGATACTTTTAAATACAACATCAGGGAACAGCGCGCAAGACGTCAGAAGGGTCTTTGGAGGTCAAGCAGGGGATGTTTCACTTACATTGCACAAAGTGAGCAAGAACATCTTGAATAAAAGAGTGGAATCAGCATTGCATGCATCCAAAGTTTGGTTTACCATCCTGATTTAACTGAGACATGACAAGAGAAGAGCAAAAACCAAAAAAGACAACCCAAAGGATTATAAATTGTTCTAAGGGCTTGAAAGGATAAAAACCAGAAAATACATATGCATACAGAAATCTTTAATACCATCCTCAGAAAACAAGCAACACTGTCTTAGGAAATCATCTAAGTAGGTCATTTTGTAGTTACCCACTGTCTTCGTCACTTGATCAGCATTTTGGCATCATCTGATATTGTCCAGAATTAGTTCCAAATGCAGCAGTATACTTTGCGTTAGTGTAGAATTACATTTTTATACTGAGATATCAGGCAGTTAAGCTTTATTACTGAGATGTTGTTATGTAAGTGCTTCCGGTTAAATACGGGATTTTCCAGGGTTCAGAGCCTGAAGCAGCACTCACTGAATAAAAATTTTCATCTCATACATGTTTAAGGCAAGAATCATGATCTCAGTGAAACATGGTCCTTTGTTAAAAAAAGGGAAAAGATTGTGTTCTATTACTACTTTAAAAAAAAAAAATTGTTTCTCATTGAAGAACTGATTTCTGCTCTTCATTACATACGTGCCGATTTGGAATTGCTTCTGATTTTAATGAAGAACTTTTGAGTTGATCTGGTCCTGAGAGTTTTACACAGGTTTCACTAAATAACAATGAACATTTAAAAGGTTCATTTGGGACCTTAGAAATATAATAGTATGGAATTGCAGCCAATTAATGCTAAGAGAAGGGGAGGAATATTGCTATCTTGCTACTGAGCAGAAGAAGAAGATCATAAAATTAAGAGAAAGTTTTTTTGAGAGATAAACCTGCCATACCAAGAATGAGAGCAATAATTTATTCAGCTGGGTTAGACAAGCACAGCCAGCCAGCTTCAAAATCCTAGTTCTGCTTCTAAGGTCTACAGCATGTTTTCCACACCCAGGAATTAAGCATTTGTTTTTATCACAGCAAATGGAATAATATGTGTAGTAAACAGCATGGTGCATATGAGAGAGCTTCTAATCACAATTACTATAATTAAGTTACCATTACTAATTAAAATTACAAGAAACCAAGAACAAACAAGAAACTTGATTATTTTTTTTAATAAACCCACACATCCACTTTGGGTGAAACAATTAGACTTTTTAAACTTGTGACTGGTTTCCAAAATTATATAAATAAGAACATCGGTAATTGTTAGGTTAGGGGTAAAAAAAAATACTGGGAGGAAAATGAAGTCTTAAGGCTGAGAAACAGGTACTGGAGAAAAACTCCATGGACTTTGGACAACAGTTAGAAGTACATGCCTAAGCAACTAAGAGGTCCTTGTCAAGGACCAAGCCCCCATTGGGCTTGATTATCTTCAAAAGAAATCAAAATCAGTGTGCCTGTCTTAAAGAGCTTACATGTGGGAAGAGGTGAGAGAAGAAGGAGGAGAAAGAAAGAGTGCAATAACAGAGAAAGGGCATAGCTGTGATCAGGCTGACAGCTAGCCAAGTCAGCAGACCAGCAAGCCACAGGTCTTACAGCATTAGAACAGAGGAGGAGATTTCAAGGAGGAATCTGAGGGAAAACAAACACATACGCACCCCAAAACAGCTTTGCAGATGCTTATGGGGCACCATCACCAAAGAAGGACTGGAAAAAATACAAGACAAACTTGAAAGTTTTGCAAGGGAGGTCTTACAGGTGGCAGGATAAAGGCCTTAATCCATACATCACTAGAAGTACTTTTGGAGCAAAGTGAAGCATCTTAAAACCAAATTAAAGGAATGAATACCAATCAAATAAGAAGAGTGGATGGCAAGAATTGTTAAAGTAATTGATAAAAGCATTAATGGAAGAGAAAAAAAATTTCTGAGAGAGAAAGGAAGTAATTAATTTCCAGAGGAGCTAAATGTTGTAAGACAAAGCAAGTTCTTTCCCTCTCATATGAGAAGAAAAGACCCCTCTCCACCAAAAACCTAACAAGGGGGTGCTAGAATAGGACCAAAACTGGAGTAATGCACCCCAATACTCTGGGGCATCATCCAACCTGCAGGGAAGGGCTTGGAGTCTACAGACCACCCTAGATAGTGGTCTCGGGACTTCCCAGGGATCAGAAGGAAAGTGCCCGTCTGGGCTGAGGAGCTGCCTTGAGCAAACAGCTGGTTTATCTCTGTGTTCTATACAGTGCCTGGCTGTGATATTCCCCTGTAACTGCTGCTCCAGAAAGGGCTGCACAAGGGCTTACGTGGGTCTGTACTAAAAGAGCACTTCCCTCTTCTCTCATGTAACGTAAAACACCGCCTGCTTACATTAATCCTCCTTCACTTGTTTATGTGCAGGGGTATGCTAATAACCAAAACAAAAATAAACAGAGGAGATGTCCATGGGCTAAAGAGAAGCTTTTCTGAGGCTGAGCTTTAGGAAAACACACAGAGAATCTAGCACACTACAGACTGGTAAACTTTACATTAGTACCTTGAGAAATACAGGTAGCAATGAAAAGAGAAGAAAGCACTTAAACAGGATTCATTTTAGCTTGTAATTGTGCATAATATGTAAAGACAAAACCCCCTTCATAAAGACTTATGCAATTTCAGACCTTGTTGGCAGCTATGGTTCAGTGTTTCTAGAGACTGAAAACCAGTCCAGCATGACTTGCACAACAAATGACTGCATAAAATCCATTTACCAGGCCTCAAAATCCAGGCACCATTCCTGAAATTCAGTACAAAGTTATACCCAGCCTGGTGAAACCATGGGCTGCCATGGGAGGAAGCACTCTCACCTCCCACCAGACTCTTCCCTAGCATCAGAAGCAGCAACCATGCGACCGCAGCACCAGCTGGTGCAATGACCTGCCTGACAGAAGATTAATCTGCCAAAACAAGGTTTTCTATCTGATTGGTTGGCTGAATTGACTCACCCTGTGCTCACAGATTGCTCAGCCCAATACAACATAAGCCGAGGAAACAGATGAGACAGAGGACATGTGGGACTGCCCCTCTACTCAAACTACCTTGTGTGCAAAGCCAAGCCAAACGCCAAGACATTCATAGGGGCTACGGGGGCAATAAGTCAGTCTTTGCAACTATTTAATAACTGAGCTTTATCTTGAAGAAAGTGCCATTTTCTTACTGCGACCATGACTGAGAGGTTTGCAGTCTAACAGCTGTTGGAAAGCAAAGCCTTCAGATCAATATGGAGCTCCTGAAATTTGAACCTAAATGCAGAGCAAATACATATTTCAACACAGAAAATCTGGCAAACTACTTCTAAGAAATTACCTTTGCTTTAGAGGAACGCTCCAGCACAATACTGCACACGGATTGACAAGGTTAGCAAATTTAGCTCAGTGTAACCGAGGAACCTGCTGTGTCTTCAAAGACAAGGTATTTTCACCGGCTGCACATGTCTGAGCAGAGAGGAGACACCTGCAACATCCACAGGACACAGCCGTACCACCGCCGATGGAAAACCTTCCAAAAGGATGGCTCTGTAGACTGGCCACAAATAACAAACCTCAAGGAAAACTCAAGGAAACACACTAAATAGTTAAAAGTGGTTGACAACTCTACTCATTAGAGCCGCAGAATAAGAGGCACACTAAAATAAGAGAGTAAAACCAGCAAAAGACAAACTTATCTGAGAACAAACAAGGCCCAATACAAATTCCAAACTGGCAAAAATGAAGAAGATCACAAACAAACCAAGGCAAGAGAGAAACTATCCTAGCTCATGTAACTTCTGAAATTATCACCTTAATTTTCATTTTTTGAACATCTGAGACATGTATATTTTTAAGGGACTTTTATTAACAGACTCCAAAGGTGGTTTGAATCAGTTGCAAGCTTAATTACCTCTGATAAAAGGAATGAGGTGTATGAGAGAAGATAAATTCCAGTTATCAAGCAGCAGAGATCTTTTTATGAGTGAGCAGAGTACAGCCTGGATGAATGTAGTTAGGTATAGAAGCAGACAAATCACGGTTCAAGATTTTTTTCTTGTACTATGTCTAGTGTCAGATATACCAGCCAGCCAATAGGCCATTAAGCTATTTTGGATTTTCCTTATCAGCAGAATCCATCTTTGATTCAAGTACAAATCAAACACTTTGTTATTCATACCACTAAAATACACCAATAAGGAAAAACATATAGATTACTATAACAGGCTATTAAAATATCACAGAAAAATCAATTCAGAAACAAATTTAGACTGCAATACTGTGTACCTCTGATGACTAGCAATGGATTAACATAGTGAAAATTCATGTAAATGAGTGATAGAGATCCCCAAAAGAAAAAGGCTTAGAAAAATATTAGAAACAAGCAAATATATACAGCCTAATGTGTTCCATTTTTCTATCCCTTCTTCTTGGGTGTAAAGGGTCTGTTTCTGTGACTTGCTAAGCATGCTTCCCAAATGGAAATGGCTGCCAACAGATGAAACATTACAGCTGACTGCATGCAAGGTTTTTTTTTTATTTATTCACTTGGGAAAGTTATCACACAAGCATTTGCCTCTGGCAACCTATTCCAATACACACTGGGATAATGTCTCATTTTGATACAGGCTGGCAAAAATTATGCATAGTTTACATAGGCACTATCTCATGTTTTTCAAGGGCTGATCTTGGACATGGTTAACTAAAAACATGGGTCCCTTTATTCTTCTTGCTTTGGTTGTCAGTCACCATCATACATTTCTCTACTGCAAGCCTTGCCTCCACCTTTTCTAAATCTCATTACTGTGTGTTCTCCAAAGGGAAAGAGCCATGGAACAACGACCTGCTCATACTTGATTTATGCTGCTGTCCACCTTTTCTTAAGACAATATATTTCACTCAGGAGCTTAGGTTTGCATGACATGGAAAGTCAAAGACACAATTTGCAAACTAAGTAAATTATAAAGAGAACTTCAAATTAGCATACACAACATGGTACTCTCCCTCCTGTAATAGAGGGGGATTAATTTTGTATTCTTGGAAGAAGTAGCTGCTGGCTTTTTTTGAAATCTCCTACAGGTGACAGCAGGACCGTGCTGGAGCTTATCCATTCCCAGATACCCTTCACATTTCTCCCCACTTCTCCAGACAACCCCTGTGCTTCAGCTATGGGTTATCCACCACAGAGTCCTTCTCAGCATGCCCCCAAAGCAAGAGTCCTCCAGCATTGTCAGTCCTTCCCAGGGAAACAATGCCAGCATGCATGCTCACATGTCACCTGCCCACTCTATGGAGTGTTTAAGCGTCATATACGTTGCCTGCTAGAAGCATCCTTTACTACACAGCACTGAGTCCCATCCACAACCAGAAGAGAACCAGCTCGTGTTTGCATGTCCTGTAAAGCACCTGTTCCATTCTCCTCCCCCTACGCTTCCTTCTCTAAAACTTCAGCCTAGCTATTAATATCCCACATGGATTAAGGCTCAGATGTTTACCTACCTCCGTTTTCCACCCCTTCCTAGGCTCCACGCTTTGGAAGTAGAACTGCTATAGATTTGCTTTGCAAATTATGACTTTCCTCAGCTCCATCATTGGGAGATAGTGTTCTTTTGAACCGAAAATAAGTAAGTTTAATCAAAATAAACTTTCTTTCAGCATTTCAGAGCATTT
Organism: Gorsachius magnificus; assembly: GCA_034008185.1. NCBI lineage: Eukaryota > Metazoa > Chordata > Aves > Pelecaniformes > Ardeidae > Gorsachius > Gorsachius magnificus. The sequence goes on from CM067081.1 coordinate 175,248,535, forward strand.
GGATTTTATGAGAGCATTTTTAAACCATATTTTATTTTAAAAATGAAGCACTGAGATTTTATTGACTGCTCAGTGGCACATGTATAAATAGCACTAGTGAATGCATCACAGATCTCTGTAACTGCAGTAACATGTGTAATAATTATGTTCTCTGCCCTTTATCAGTGTTTATGCATTTTAGCATCTACACTAATGGATACTCTTCACAGAGCACCAAGACAGTGAAAACTCCTATGGAGTCACTGGCTTCCTATTACCGCAATATCGCTGGAATCTGATGGAGTAGAGCCAATAATACTGTTGAAACAAAAAAATCTTCCTGGCAGCAACATGTAGAGATGGAGGGAAAGAACAAAATTCAAAAGCCATCCAAATGACAGTGTGTAAAATATGTCAGAAGTACCAGGAAGATAGGGACGACTCCTGCGATAAAGAGGAAGGAAGGTTCCCTTGCATTTTATAGCTTCCTTCTTCCAACTGCCAATTTAGTGCACTGAGATTTCTAGATTATGTAACCTCTTCAGTGGTTGCACTTTTGTAATGAATTAAATGTAAACATGAATGACAGAATCAATACAGATATTAATGATGATAGTATAGGCTAGCAAAGAAGCTACACCAGCTAAAAAGGACAGCACTGAAGTAGTTGAGCGAGCCTTAAAATTATCAAAACACGAAGTTCCAGAGTTAATAACCTCTCAAATGAGGTTCTCATATTTCACATTGTCAAGATCATGAAGGAAGACACATTTTCCTTCACATTTTTTAAGCTTGTCTTCACAGCAATAAGAGTCAAGAGACAATTTTCTCTTTAAATGAAAGCTCAGATTCCAGAACCAAATTCTGTGGCAAAGGATGAATTTTGAAGATGTGTAATTCTAGAAAATAGAAGACTTTTACTAAATTATCTACCACGTTTGTGCTAGGAAGACAGCATTTTTTTCAAAGTCTTACCACCTTTCTAGAAAAGATTATCTGAACATAGCTCTAATAATAAAATGATACCAGGTTTTATTAGGCACATTTCTAATTTGGAATATGCATAAACTCCCCGAAGAAAATTATAAGCAGCTTTCCAACAAGAACTGAATCCATCTGTGTTTGTCCAGAGAGACACATACATCTACTTAAATCTCAGTCCAGATAGAGCTTCAGGACTGTGAAAATATGGACGCTTATTAAGTTTCTACTTAACGGCATAGCCAAGAACCAATGTTTCAAACAAAGCTCTAGCTGTGACCTGCCAGAAAAAGTGAACTCTACTGCCTTCAGGCAACTGTGGTCTGGAAAGCAACATTAACCAACATCTATCACCGTCAAACATTTAAACAAAAACACATTCTTCCTTTCTCGGATTTTCCTTCTTGCTACCCCTTATAAAGTGCAATGTTCCTTTTCTTCTGGCCTTTCCCCATAAAGCCCATGGCCATGCATGCCAATGTGCTACTGATCCTTAAAACATGAGACTAACTCATGACATAGGATGAAGTGATCCCTCTAATTAAGATAAGGAAGACATCATGTTTTTGAAGGCCAGCCTTCTCGAAGAAACACGTTTCTTCATAATTTCACCAGACATAATACTATTGTGGTGCCAGCATAAAGTCAGAAGTTAACACCTTCTTTTGCCCACCACTTTGCTTATATCTTAGTCATTACCCTGTAGGGAAACTCATGCTGGAGCCTTCATCTTGGTACTGGTCACTATAAATTATGAGTGGTAATACCTATGCTGGAGCAGCTCTTGAAGAATTGCAGCCCATGGGAAGGACCCACACTGGAACAATTCCCGGAGGACTGTATCCTGTGGGAGGGACCCCACGCTGGAGCAGGGTAAGAGTGTGAGGAGGAAGGAGCGGCTGTCATTATTGACAGACCGCAATCCCTGTTCCCCATCCCCCTGCACCGCTCAGGGTGTCAAAGAGGTAGAACAGTTAGGAGTGAATTTGAGCCTGAGAAGAAGGAGGTAGGAGAAAGTGGTTTTAGTCCTGTCTTTGTTTCTCACTCTCTTACTCTATTTTTTAACTGGGAATAAATTAAATTAATCTTCCCCAAGTTAAGTCTGTTTTGCTCATGAAGATAATTGGTGAGTGATCTCAACCCATTAGCTTTTCATCTTATTTTCTTCCCCCGTCCTGTTGAGGAGGGGAAGTGAGAGAACGGCTGGGTGGGCACCTGGCAGCCAGCCATAGTCTCTCTCACATGCACATGAACACCCCAATAACAGCAACTAAACACCACAAATGGGAAAGGACCCAAAGAAGCACTTCTATAGCACGGTGCCCCTTAGTCCAGCTCTCAGTGAGCAGAGAACACGAGCATGTGTGCCGAACGAAGACCAGTCTGATGGGAGCCCCACTCCTGCCTCTGCCCTTACCATTCGGAAGACAATCCAAACTCAAACTGTGAGAAGGAGTAGGGGAAAGTACATTTCCAGTTTGGGGGTTTGCCATGCTATCTTCATGTGGTGTTCACGCTAACCAAACCTACTATTACCAACAAATAAATAGCAGTTATGTCCCAAGGAGCAGCAAACAAAGAATTTTCCAGGCAAACAAATACAAATATTTTTCAGCAGGTAGAATACTTCACGACTGCAGAATTGTAACATTTTTGGATGTATATGTTCTTGCAGATCCCCAGTACTATCAGCAATGCTTTGACTTGTTTTTTTTAATATGAATATAGTGTTTTGAGAGGAATCTTAGGGATTATTTTAGGGAAAGGAAGGAATGGACATCTAAAGATGCTTCAAGCTGCAGATCTTTAAATCCTCCTTGCGATGGAAGATGGGATTAGTGACACTATCAGGCATCAGAATGTTTGGGTTGAGAAAGTTATTTCAAGATGAGTCACACTTTTTCTGGTCGAGAAGCTCTACTTCAAAGGGCACTGGACTAACAGCATATTGGTTGCTGTATGCAGGTTTTTTCCCCGTTGTTTCTTCCAGTGAAAGATGATTATAGAATGGCTTATGTGAGAGGGGACACAATCCCTCCTGTATATGCTGCCGTTAGCAACAACCAGGCAGTTTCCATCAAATTTGACAGAAAGTGGAAGTCGAAAAGCTACCAAGTTCCTACAGTGTTTTTGAAGACAGGTATCAGAGCAGAAATGTTAAATTTGATCAGTACCCCCACTGAGAGAAAAGCTAAATGCTGAGTCTGGCTTTCGACACACAAAGAAGAATCCACTCGTAATAGAGGCATTATAGCAGAGACTAAATTGCCATTACCTACCATTCAGACAATCAGTTTTCACAGCTAACTAGATGCCAGAGGATCCAACCACTTGCCAAATGACACTGACACGCACATCCACACCCAGAAATCCTCTAGCAAACCAGGCTTCTAAAGCTTCACTCTTCCTGAACCTACTTTTATGCTAAAAACTAATATGGGTTTCTTCCCTTTCTTCAGCAACAAAAAGCGCCCTAAGCTCACTTACACAGCATTCGTGTTTCAAATGACCTCAGAAAGCTGGGGGACAGCTTCAAAAATAAAAATATCAAGATGTCAGTCAGCAATCCCTGGATTATTTGGCCCACCTGACACAACTTCCGTCTGCCCTGGGGAGAAGTAAGTTGGTGTGTAAATGCAAAACATAACATTTCAAGTAATCTGTTTGAGGCCAAACAGCATTTGCCATATATATTCAAAACCACAGACCATTTCCATGGAGAATACTACAGGACAAAAAAGACAAATCACCCTGCTGCATGCCAAAACCCTCTCCATCCGCACAGTAAAGAACTGGAGAAGGATGCAAGCACAGGGATACACACACCAGGATGACCTGCACGTATCTCCTCCTATAAATTTTTAAGTACATACCGGATTTTAATCTCAATTCCAAACTCATACTGCATGCTGCCGTGTGAATAGAGTCTATCCTTCCATACAAAGTTGCAGCAGCCTAAAACAGAATTTGAAACCTGGTAATTTATGCCACTTTATGCATTTTCTGACAGGAATACAATTCTACAATTTTAAATGGTTTCCTGGGTCGCTACGGCGTATCGCCCTATAAAACGGGGTGTCGGTATTAGTCCCTTGCGATGCAAGAGGGCGTTAACACTGCTGTATCAAATGTGCGGTGTCAACAAGTAAATCATCGGGAAGAGTTGATGAGCTGAAAATTGAACCTACCTTTCAGTATGGCTGGGAGCTCGACAGGCTTGATGGTTACCATAGTAATCCTGTGGCAGTTTCGGATTTATTGCCTTGTATTGCACGGTTATAAAGGTTCTTCAGCTACCTTCTGCACTGTTTCCAGAGTCAAGAGGAATGCTGTGATAAATGTCCACTATCCAAAAGATATATTCAAGGGGATGTAATGCAGGAAAGCGGTACTTTAAATGCAAATTACATGCTTTTTGCCCTTTTTAGAATATTAAAGAGCGATTTCAAAGGAATGAAAACAAAGAACTCTGACCTCTGACACCATGATTCTTTGCTGTACAGATCACAATTTTCTGTGGGACTGGATACTGCATATTTAAGTAGCGTGAAACTGAAAATGAGGTAATAAATTCCACTAAAGATAGTCTGAGTAATGCATTGATTATGAAAATAAGCATACAACTGAGCAATTACTGAAGCAGGCAGCCATGGGGTCTTGTTCAGGATATTTAGATCATTCTGTAACCATTAGAAATTAAATTATTTCATTATATCTAATTTACATCCTTTTATATTTTCAGTAACATGGAAGAATATTGCTACGTGGAATAAATATGATGAACCATTACTATTCCAATATTCACACGCTACGCCATAAAGAGTGTGCATTAATGTTACCAGATTGCATTAGATTTTAGTTTACCTCTGTGATGGGCTTTAAAGGAAAACACTGATAATTTGCCTTTTATTACTATCCTAAATATTACTTGCTACTCTGTTCAGCCATGTCTTGAAAAGAGCAACTTCTACTCTTGTTAGTAAACATCACAATTCATGAAATATTCCATTATATTTAACTGGATTGTTTGTGTCCATAATTCTCTTTGATTGCACAGCAATAAAAGACTGAGGGAACACAGCCTATCTTTCATACCAAGTGCAGAAGCACCATGCACTAATTTGTGTATTAGCAATTCCCACGTGGATACTACGTTATTGATTCTGCCATCTAAATTCCACTGTTTGACAGGAAGGATATTGTGTGTAGGATTAATAAAATGATTTCCTCAAGCAATATTTTTTTAAAGCATTGGTTATGTACTTTTACTTCAGAAAAGCTTCTTGCAAATGTACATTACAACGTGAAAACAAAATAATTCTGTGGTAAAACACAGTAAATACAAAGGCATATGTGCTGTATGACAACAATTCTGTAATATGCTTGTGGATCAAAACATCAGGCTAAAATTGCTTTTAAAACACAGAGGGAGATGCATAACTTATAGATGGCCGGTTTACGCAAAAGGACACAATATTCTGATTAACTGAATGCATTCTCTGAATGCATTCTCTATTGACATTGTAAGGTATGCTATCCCAATAACAAACAGTAGAAGGTTCACGTTCTACTGTTCTTCAAAACATGCATGAGGCCCAAATCTTGGATATTTGAAACAGAGCCCCCCCCTTCAAGTGTTCACTTTTCTAGGCAAACTGAAAAAGCATTATCAGAAGAGTCATCTCTTGCTTGTAAGAAAATAAAGGGAGGGGCGGGGATTTTGGCTGGCTTGTATCACAGAAACACCAAGACACCCTTACATAGGGTTCTCCATAAAAGATGGTTACAGATGAGTGGATGCCATTTATTTTCATCAAATCTGGGCTGCCCATTCAGGCTGCTGGGCCTTCATGGACACCTCCCCAGGAACCACCCCACCAGGAGAATCTCCTAGCTTTAAATCAAGTATATTTTGAAATAAATACAAACACAAACAGAAGGACTTAAAAAAAAAAAAAGAACCACAAAGCAGGTATAATAAAATCTCAAAAAAAAAAATGTGCATCCCCTCTCTGCGAGGCCCGGTCTGGCTGCAGCTAAAGCAGCGACTAAAATGAAAGGTTAATCAGGTCAGGCCATGGTTCCTGCCTCCATATCTTCTTTTCCTTGCTTTTTATTGACTCTACATGTGGACAACAGGACTGACTGAGTGGGGTTCCACATCTTGCGACAGGGGCTATGTCGCTGACAGTGGCTCCAGGCTGCTGCACGGCTTTGGACAGGACAGGGCTGAGTACCTGCCTGCTCGCTGACTGTGGGAGCAGCATGCTCTGCCATGTGGGCAGCAAACCCTGCCTCCTGATCAACCAGAGGCAGGCCCAGGGCTCCCCTGCTTCCTCTCCACATCCTCAGGTTTTCCTCTAGCAGCCAAGGGGGTGCAGGAGGTGAACAAGACTGCATTCTGGTCTTTTCCTTACCTGTGGGATCCACATGCTGACCAGAGATCTGATCCTCATGGCTTACACACAGACCCAGAGGCATTACATCTACCAAGCTATAATAAATTATCACAACTGTTGATTAATTGTGTTCCTGTCCATTAATTGCCATGCAATGAGAAGGGGGGTCCTTGCATCCTCCCTACCTTGCATCACACATGCCCATGCAGAATCACACGCTCTCACCTGTGGTCCTAATGGCTTTCTCCCTTCCATGTTTCAATGCAGCAAAAGATAAAGCTGCAGAGCTCACAAAATGTGCTTTTTACTCTATGTTATTGTCTTTATAAAAAGTGTGCTGCATGGAGGGATCTAAAAGAGTTCCCTCAACACCAAAGCCTGGTTAATGCTCCACAGGTTCAATCCCACATCATTTCTTCCTTAGGAATGAGTCCCAGCAAATTCATTTCTCAGCAGCTGACTGAGAAGCACAGGATCAGGTCTTACTAGAACTGAAGGTTGGCATTAATAAAACATAAGGAGTAGAAACAGATCAAATATGTAAGATTCAACAGTTGGTAGTCAATGAATTCATGTTGCTTGTCAGACACCATTACATGCTGTTCTAATCACCCTCACCAGGAAACATTTCAATGCATTTTAAGTCACAAAAATATTTATTTCAGTTGTCTATAAAAATGATTAACAAACGTAAATGCAACTGTATGTTTCTTTTTCCCTCCTGACTTCTCCCAGCCAAAAGCACCTCTATTCTGCAAAGGGCAGGAATGGATCAGGGATCAATTCTCCTTATTGATTGCATACACCGGCCAATGCTGGGTCCTGTTCTCTCAGTGCAATGACAACAACCTGACATTTCTAGGCAGCAATGCTTGCTGACATCATGAGTCATTTTAATGTCATTTTCTCTACCTCATTTATCAGCAGCCATTTAAATAATGAGGCTGTGAAAGAAAACAGAACTCAACAGGCCTGAGCCTTTGCCCATAACTTCACCCACCCTTCACAGACTCGGGAAAACCCAGTGCTAGGCTTGATGCAGAGCTTGCTACAGATCAGCAGTCTCATGGAAACATTGTTTATCATGCTGTAGATAATAAAAATAATAATTTCTCGCACTGCACACGCAATCACAAGATGCAATGTGAATTGAAATGAACTTACAGTCGGACACAGCCTTTGCCCTGTGTTAGAAGCCACACAGAAACCATTAGCTTTTTCCTCTGCAGGGAAAACGCTGAGATAAGTGAAAAATGCTGGCTTGTGGGTACAGTGCTGCTGACTAGTCAAAGTATTTTGGTTAGCTTGGTACAAGTCAGTACTGACATCAGATGTGGACAGTGAGAAACTCTCAGCAAGAAGAGAGCTGGGCAGCAAAATGACACCAGTGTCCAGTTAGAGAAAAGCTTCATAAGCTTTTCTGGTGCTATGGCTCCCTGGCAGGAGAAGAAGTTACTGGGGAAGGTGGCCTGTGAAGCAGCGAGAAAGGCACAGCGATCTCTTCTCACACACATCTGCCAAGAAAGATCTTATGATCTCCTCTCAAAGACTGCTCCTGCAGAAACCTTTGTAATATGGAAAACAGCCATGGGACCTATCTCTTCGTTACCACAAGACCTGAGGAGTTTTCCAAAAGGAGAACAGAACCAGAAACCTCATCCTGCCCAGCAATTTAGGGGTAAGTGGAAGGGGTGGAAAAACATCAATAAATATATAAACACCAACAAGTCAGTAAAAGTTGCTGGGCTAACAGCAACAGGCTGAGGTGTCATTTGCTGGTCTAACTGGCTTATTGCCCACTACTTTGTTTCAACACAAAAAAAAAACCCAAAACCAAGATTTGCTCACTGATTTAGAATTGAATGTACAGATAGTTTCAGGGTTCAAGTAGAAGAGCACCTGTTTGCAAAAACATAGACATTGTCCAGCTCTGATTCTGAACTCAATGGAAAAAAGTATCTTTCTGATGGTTTTAAGATTGTTAACTGAAAACTATATTGATTTATCGAGGGCTGTTTTACTGGTATACCTTAAGACATTACTATCACTCCAGAGACTGTAGGAATACTTCTGATTCTTTCAAAATGTGATTCAACATAGGCAGAATCCTTCCCTGCCAGTCCTTCCTTCCTAGCAAGTGAACTATGTGGACCTCATGAAAAAATAAGGCTACATGGACCTCACATAAAAATGGGGCTTTTGATCATACTTAGAAGAACATTCAATGACAAGGTACTTTCCGTCCAGTTCACTTGCAATTCCAATGGCATGGAAAGGCTAAAACATCAAAACCCATCAGTGGTTCATAAGCAGTTGCTGTAAGGCACAAGACAGGTAACTTTTTCTTTCCAGGTGAGTGGTGATGCAGGCATACTCAGCAGTATTTCTTGTAACGCATTTTGGATAGAGGTAACAGTTTAGATTCGGGAACTAAGGTAGTAGGATTTAAGAAGCAAATCAGCATATGAGCAGAGGCAACAAAATCATTTAACATTAGCCAACCTCTTGGATTAGTCATCATTCAACAACTAAAATACCAGCCGAGTTCCAGGGCAATTTGCATTTTCACTTCTAGGTGATGATGTTTAGATGGTTTAGATGAGGGTGATAGCTGTGACAGAACAATGACGTTTGCAACTAAGAAGAGCACAAAAGGCAAGGTGCCTTCATTTCCACCACTCCGCAGCCAGCCCGTGTGGGATCTTTGATCAGACTTCAAAAGCCTTAACCTGTGCTGTTACAAGCTGAATCAGCAGGTGGAGGATAAGGGGTGAGGGAATGAATGGGATACGACTGAAAACCTGCTCCCTTCTGTCTGATTCTGAAAAGATTTCCTAGTAACAGGAATGTTCAACTCATTCACATTCAAGCCCTGAAAGAGTCTATTTTTTTCACAGCTTCTTAGCTGCAGTGGGAGAGCAGCCTGGAGGAGCGTTAACACTTTCTTTGTTCCCAGGGCCTGAACTCAGCTAAATTTTCTCGTGCAAACAGATTGAGGATTCACTTTTCCTTTTCTTACTGGCCACCTTTTCTTCATTTTATCTAGCATGCCTTTCCTTACCAATAGCAGTAGGCAATAACTGCCCTGAAACAACAAACAATTACATAAACATTAAAGAAAACACGCACTGTGTTTTCGAGCGCATGGCCTTTACCCGGTGCTTACCAGGAAATGAAGATTTGGTACAAATATTTCACTCGGTGTTCAAAATACTTAAGCACCTCATGATAACATAGTTTCAATGTTGAAAAACCTATTCTGGTGCAACTGATTATTATGTGATTGAAAAAAAGATGGGCTCAGCTTTTTAGAACTTGGATAAATGAGCAGATGATTTTTTGGGCTGCTTATGGCACCAGAATTATTCTTGAAGTCTTCAAACCCCAGCTAGTTTATTGTCTATTGATTTTAGCAGACTGCAATTTGGTCATATAGGAGAACAAGAAGGTTTTCTATTATGGAAAACACATATTTTTGGTTATGGCCAAAAAATTACTATATCGTGCAGTTCCTCCTGCTAATAGAGGCAGCATTTGACAAGTGCAACGTGGTGTAGCGAGCATCCCTTTGCTATTCTGCCAAGGCTGTAAATGCTAAAACTATTATCTCAGAAAGTCAGAAAATACTGAATACCTGAAATGTATTACAGGAATAAAACGCATCCTGTTCCTCAAAGTGGGTCGTTCATAAAATTCCCTCAAAATACTTGCAGGGAATTGTTATTTGTGAGGATAATTTGAGGCAGGGTTAGCTTAATGGCACACAGGAAACCACGCTGCACAAAGAAGCCAACTGGAGGGAGTACTGATTCGGCTGAATAGTGAACTAATGTGCTGACCGTCTGCACTCAAGGCGTTGTGGTTAAACTCGGGATGCTGATGCTTCAGTCAGGAATCACAAGTGGATGATATACGTATATGAAGAGAGAGAGACAATTTCTTGACTCCGGTATATCCGGTATATCTTTGTCCAGAGACGGTACTTCAGAGCTGCTGGTCTGTGGGTTTGAAAGAGTAGGTGGCAATTATAATGAGTTAGCGTTATGAAACAGACTTATTCCACTGGATTATGGCCTTCATTAGGATTTGCAAATACTGCTATTTCTATTCCAGCTTCTCATTGCATATAAACTCGTTCTTGAACAAGAATTGTCTCGCCTCCTTCAGAAATGTCAACAGGAAAATATTATACCCAGCCAGTTGAGAAAAGTGTAATAAAATAATATTATGCATGTATCATTGTTTTAAAAAGAAACCTTTTATTAGCCTTGCTTTGCAATAACCCTCAGAGCATTTTAAGACAAGTTGTTACAAGATGATTGGAGCCACCTTAAAAGGGTTTGGGTCTTCTTGAGAGTTAGGGTGGAAATCAGGTCCCTTAGAAATTATTTGAAGTACTACCAAATATCAAGGTAATAAACAAAACCAAAGGCAACAGAACTGACTGACTGGTAAAGAATTGTGCCCGTATGAAACATTATGCACACAAAAGTCCTCCTGAATGCTGGGGGATGAGTTACGCAACAGGGATGACAAGTTGTCTTCTGCACTTTCCTGTGCCATGACTCTTTAATGTCAGCAGAACAAGAGAGCACAGGCTGAGCACAGAGAAAAAAAGGCAAATTTTTAACATGTTATTCCTGACCCCAACTCTTTAGCGTACAGTTGAGGTTTTTTAACTTTATAGTGAAGAATGGTCTGCACTAATAGTTTCTGTCACATTGCTGATAGAGCAGACCAACTTCCAGACACTTAATACTGTGAGAACACCATGCTGTTAAAACCCCACCAATATTTTATGCTGCTAACAGTGAATAAAACCCCAGAAAAATTCACTGTGACATTCAACTCCCAGATATGCTAAATTGTTTTTTGCAAGTGTTTTCTGTCTGTGCATATATACATGCTCTGCACTTATTTTCCAAATCTTCAAAATGAGAATGCAGAACAGTGCCATTCGGACAACCCCTTCCCTTGTATCCACAAGTTTAGGACAAGCTGGCAAAACCCAATCACAAAACACAATGGCTGTGAGCTGCTGTTCCTTTTCTATCCCAAACAATAGACGTTACAAGAATAAAATAAAAGCCTATTTTAGCTTGTTAGAGCAACTGCTGAGCATCGCATGCCAGGTGTGTAGTGCCCGGACTACAAAGGATGTGCCCCGTTGTTATGGTAACTAGATGACAACTTTGGTGCACACAACCGTTCCTGTCACCTCTGGGACTGAAATCCAGCTTGGCTGGGGATCTGCACCCAGTCCTGCCCCATCACACTGGGTGCTGGATGGAATCCGGCTGTTGCTGCCCCAAAGCAAAGCTTGGGCCCTGTGTGGCACATGCAGGGCATTGCCACCCTCCCCTGCGTTTCCCGTGCCCTCTCCATGCTCGCCCAAGCTTGCAGAAGAACATGCTGCAGCTGCTGGGGGATTAACGGGTATGGTAGAAAGGATGTGGGCACAACATCTCCAAGTCATCATCTCTAAAGATACTCATGACACCTATGGGTATTTTTGGCTGAACTGGAGAGCTAGATTGAATCCCTCATTTTAAACAGAAATAAAGATGCGTAGCACTTCTCTTATGCAAAAGGCGCAGAAGGCATTTTCTTCCTACCAAAAATAGACACCATTCACTCTAAAATGTCTTTTGTCTCTTTGCCTGGCACAATGAATGGTTGATCCAGTCTATCCCCTGCCAGCAGAGGAGCGTTCCCCTTTCCTCCTGCGTCCCAGCTCAAGCTCCCTCCCTTTCTCACACCACCTTCTCCATCTGTTCATTTGACTGTTGCTATTTTGGTATCTCTGCTAGAGTTTGAATGGTAGGTTCCCTGGGACACGGCAGTGCTGTGTCAAGGGCAGCTTATGTGACCTCTTTGCTCCAGCTATTATCACATACAACAGCTTCCAGTGTTTAGTTCAGTATGCCTTAAGTAAAGAGTATTTTCCTCATATGGCTCCACTGCTTTGCCCCCTACTTTTGCTGCTGCCACGGAGAGCGCTACAATGAAAGGCAAAACTGGGCCTTGTTTGACCTCGGCCAAGAGCATTTGCACACCCTTCCTGGCAGGTTTCTACGAAGATTGCCTTTGGAAACAGTTAGATTGCCCATAATCAACTCGGCTGCTTGGAACAGGAAAATCAACTTCCTATTATATACCTGGAAGTGCGGTCGAGTACACAGGGAAGCCCTGGGGAGGAGATGGCTAGAGAAGAGAGGGTCAGAGTTAACCTGCACTACCAGCAGCAGGGAGCACTGCTTATGCTTGCCCTACGGTACCCCTGTGCTCACATCATGGCTGCGAGTTAGACAGACCTGAACTAACTTTCAGCCTCTTAGCCCCAGCGCTACTGCTGAGACAGCTCAGCATGTGCATAGGGACGCTTCTGTGGCCCCTGGCTTTCCTACAAGAAATGAAGAGCAATACCAGGGCAGGAACCTGGCTGCTGGATGGCACCCGTTCTTCTCTGAAGGACTCAGGTTCGGTCCTGCAACCATTCAGAGCCGGTGTGATCTTTCAGTGGTGTTACTGGCTAACCAGGTACCCTTTTGGCACCACAGCACTGGAGCTAACAGATGACTGACTGAGGATCAGAGGGTAAAGGTGCAGCACGTATCCTCACGATGCGAGATGTCCTCAGTAGAGATAAGTAGAGATAAGTGATGGTCAGATAGGATGGAGAAGGATGGGGATGAAAGGCATGTTGTGAACTGCTTTGAGGTATATCTTTAAATATGATGTATTGGCCTTGACTTATTTGTTCAAGTAGAGAAATGCCTTGAAGTAAATGGGTAAGAGATGAGGTCATTATAAAGATGATGAACACCATGTGAGCTTTTCCTCTTAATATTACTTTTAGAAACCCCAAAAAACTGCAGTTACTATAACCATAAAGACATTTTAGATTCCCTGAACCCCTATATTACAGCAGAAGCACACGCTTCACAAATGTACAGCAGTAAAAATACCTGCTTCTCACAGCATTACTTCTCTCATAGATTAGCTATAATAAAAATGTGCTGCATTTTAGAGAAAAAAAACCCTGATTTGCACTGTAAGCCTGCTTCTTTGAGTGTGAAAATAGGCAATATTTAAGAAGCTCAAAATGACTTCGAGGCCCATGTCCCACTGACCTGGCACTGGGAGTGAGGCAGTTGGGGCAGTTGTGTCCACCACCTTCTGCTGAGTTCCTTGAGGCTAAAGCAACAAGTGTACAGAAAGCAAAGACTGATTTATATGGACACTTACCCATTACATGCGTTTACCTAACCCAATCTTTTTCAGACTATGTCTAAATATATAGCAGAAGCATACTATGAAATGTTAGGAAACTAAGTTCTGGTTGTGGCACTGTAAGATAAAACTTCTATATATTAAAAGTTCAGCTGAGCTGACCTGCTTAGAGCAGCAACAGTTTCAGCCCACACGATACTCTGACCTCTGGGGTACAGCTGGTTTTTCCTCCTTAACCTTCCTTTGCTAACACAGGTATCACTCTGCTCTTAGCAGAACTTAAGTGATGGTCCTTCAACTACACAGTAGTTTACATGCATTTTTGTGAGAGCACAGGAACCTGATATTTGAACCTGAGACAACATGCAAGTCTCACCTTAAAATAAACAAACAAAATTGATAACAATCAGAGATGGTTTCTTTCCTTTTTTTTTTAACGGAAAGATAGGAAAGATGTCTATTTTAAGCTTGTTTGGATTTGTATTATTTTAGTTAATAGCAGGAAGTTTAATTTTTTTAAATCAGCCTTCTTTCCAGAACAACACATGCTTATCACATTCCCCTGCATTTTTCGATTCCCATGTTCTTTTCTATCCTACTACTCCACCCTTTTACTCTTCCCACTTCTTTCCTGCTATGAGAATTACATTAATTTGGATCTCTCTGCTGAGGGAAGATTTATAGGGAAACCTTTGGTCTTCACAGCATGCTGTAAGCAGGTCCAGGCTCACTCTGACCTTTGCTGGTTGCTCAACCCATGCTTAAACCATTCTCTGCCTCTGACTCGCAGTTTCACACCGGGGTATAATAAGTGCAGCATCTTTGCTAAACCTGTGCATCCTGGCTGAAAATGGAAAGGTAGCCTCCAAGACAGGCCCCAGTCCATTAAGAATAGTAGGATCAGGACCTCAAAGGGTATTCAGAATTGAACGGGGAGCCACTGGAGTGTGTAGAGCGTTAGCGTGATATGCTCCTGGTACTCCTTCCTCCCCAAAAGACATGCCGCTGCACGCTATCCGTATGCAAGTTTTAACAGTGGCTTTCACCTTCTGTGCACCTTGTATCACCGGCATGCTGACCTAAATCTGAAGTTATATGAAACTGGAAGGGCTTAGCAGCTTCTGTTTCATCAACTGCATTACTTTTAATTGCCTTGAAGGATTCATTTGTCTTCCCTCCAGTAACCTTTGGCAGCAATCAGCAGTTCAAACACCAGTACTCCCTGCCACAGCAGCTCTTTTCACAGTCACATACCGTTCACCAGAAGCTCCCTAACAAACAAAACCACACTCATTCAATTAGCTTTTCAGATGTATCTGTTTAAATTCCACCTCTGATAAAATTAAAAGATTAAGCATACTTCTGAGAAGCAAGAAAATGCTTCATCATCACCAGGAATGGGCATTAAATTCTCGGCTGTTTTACAAACAGCATAATCAAAGTTCAATAGAGAATATGCAAAGATTGCAAATCTATAGAAGACATAGAAATGTACATAAATAACAGATATGAATATCTGCTGTTTACAGAAATAAAACTGCATGCTATGCAAACAGAGTAAAGTCTACAACACTAAACAACATTTCATTATGCTGATTTTTCAGCCCAAACCTCTTTGTAGGTGAATATGTACGAGGCATTTCACTCATGTAATGCCATGGAAAACATCTACAAAAAAACAATACCTGTATTGTTATGCTACATTGTGTAAAGAAATTTGGACTAAGGATCGGAGGAAAACAGGGATTGTTTCCCCCCAAGACCTTTAGGGTTAGAATTTCACAGCTACAGAAGGGACCTGTAAAACTGGACATGAGCCTGCAATGTGCGCTGGCGGCCCAGAAGGCCAACCGTATTCTGGGTTGCATCAGGAGAAGCGTGGCCAGCAGGTCGAGGGAGGTGATTCTGCCCCTCTACTCTGCTCTGGTGAGACCTCACCTGGAGTACTGCATCCAGCTCTGGAGCCCTCAGCACAAGAAGGACATGGAACTGTTGGAGCGGGTCCAGAGGAGGGCTACTAAAATGATCCGAGGGCTGGAGCACCTCTCTTATGAGGACAGGCTGAGGGAGTTGGGCTTGTTCAGCCTGGAGAAGAGAAGGCTGAGGGGAGACCTGATTACGGCCTTTCAGTATCTAAAGGGGGCCTATAGGAAAGATGGGGAAAATCTTTTTAGTAGGGCCAGCTGTGACAGGACAAGGGGTAATGGTTTTAAACTAAAACAAGGTAGATTTAGACTGGATATAAGGAGGAAATTCTTTACAACAAGAGTGGTGAAACACTGGAACGGGTTGCCCAGAGAGGTGGTGGAGGCCCCATCCCTGGGAACATTCAAGGCCAGGTTGGATGGGGCTCTGAGCAACCTGATCTAGTTAGTGGTGTCCCTGCTCACTGCAGGGGTGTTAGACTAGATGACCTCTAGGGGTCCCTTCCAACCCAAAACATTCTATGATTCTATGAATTCACTGGGAACTCAGTACCCAAAGACTTTAAACAGCTTTAAAAAATCTGATCCATAATATCTCACATTTGAGAAGTGGGATTTGAGTAAGGGTCTTATGTAGAATACCAACATCAAGTAAATTGCACTGCTCACTTGGAATCTGCTCTGGAAATACAAGGGGGTCATATACAAAGGTGACAATTTACTACTCCATGAGTTAAAATGTGAAATAGAGTAACACTGTCAGACGAGTAGTACTCAACCCAATTCATTCATCCTAGAGCTGGCCTGTCTCAATCCATGATGGAAGGTTTATAAACCCAATGAGGCCCTTGCAAGCACGCATGGTTCCACCGGGAATCAACAGGACCCTACACATGTGGCAGAGGCAGAATTTTGCCCAACACTCATTATTTGTTATTACCTGGGAGGCACTGACATCATGTCCCATTAAAAATACTATCAGCACTCACTCAGAAATGTAAATGGGGAAGGGAACCTGGATAACCTAGCATACAAACTTAAGGAATATTCAAAAAAAACCAACCCAAACCTCCCCAAAAAGCGAGGAGAAGCTATACCTCATGTAGCCAAACACATTGTGCTGGACAAGGTCACCCTCCTAATTCAGAGAATTCAGTTAATCCTCTGGATGAATGCAGCATGTGTCGCACTCCCAATGAAACCGAACAGGCTCCAAATAAGAGGCCATCAACTACGGCTATGAATGCAATGAAATGGCTGGGAGCCTGACTAACACCATTCGATTTTCCCCTTCCCAATAAACAACCAAAACAAAGAGAAGTGTTTCACTGAAGGTGCGCATTGTTTAAAAGGCCAAAAGGTGCCTTTCCTTCTAAATTTTAAACCCATTAATCAACCATGAAATAAACAACATGTGCAAGTCAAAGGTTAATATCCCAGGGTCTTTAATGTGCGATTACCACCCACTTCTTTCCCATTAACACCATCACCTCCTCCCCATCTTTCAACACCCCCCCCAACTATTCTTGCCCTGTGTCCCACTGATTCACAAAACTGAAAAGTAGTAATTATTTCGCACTTAATCTTCAGAAAACTGCTGCACAGAAAACAGGCTTTGCCTTCTGTTCCAAATTCTGAAGGGAATGACCACTAGGGAGAAGCAATTGTTTCATTTCTCCTCTAAAGAGTTTGCCCAGGTTTTGTTTGGTTTTTTAAGGATGAAAAGACTAGTTTCACTAGTACCTTGAAGACACTGACATCACACCACAACAAAAACATCATAAGCAAGAGGATAATCAAGCACTACGAAGCAGATTTTGATTTTAGAGATAATGGCATTAGTCCAAGATAGATTTAAATGATTTAAATAATGTGACTGTAGACATTCACCAGTGCTTTTGAGCACAGAGCATGGCTCTAATTACATCTGAACAATTAATCTTTACAATTGTGCTGTTTAGAATGTTTCTCCAAGCGGGTATATTCTTAATAATTGGGAAATTAATTAAAATTACTATCTAAAGGGTTGTCAGAAATCTTCAGTAAAGAAAAAATATTGGGCTGGGGTGGAAACAGCACAAAATAGTCCCTCTCCAAATGTGTGTTCTATCATACTCACTTGAAAAAACAAAGCAATGCAAAGAGAGTGAAGCAGTCAGCGTTTCTACATATTCTCTACTTATCTAGAAAATATGGAGCAATATTTGAAAAATTTCAAAAGTGTTGCCATACCAATAGGAAAAAGAAAAGATATCAAAAGGGTAACAAGCTAACTTAGAATTTGTTCCTCTGTTCTTTCTTGTGAGGTAGAATGAACCTATTGGTATAATACATCCTCTTTATTTCTCAGGTTGACCCTTTTTTTTTTTTTTAATTCTGCCTAAACTGTATTCATGATGCAGTGCAGATCTCTAGCATTATTACTGATATTTACAGAAGGAAGATTCTTCCCAAGTCATCTTTTCAGCAGCAAAAACAAGGGCTGCTGTGTTCACTCAGAAAATATTTCTCGAACTCTATTTAAGTGATCAAGTTAGGGAAGAGGGAAAAAAGTGCAAGTGAGACCCAACCACCTATGTAGCTCAGCTGGCAGCGTCACTGACCTCTGGTGCATCAAGGCTGGCTGGACAGACTGAGCTTGCAGGTTCCTTATTAGGTTTAATTCCACTCTTCTGGAAACACACTTCGCTGAATAAGAAAACCAGGTGAATTTATAACTGCTCTTCAGGAGTACAAACTTACACAAAACATCTTTGATTTTAGCAGGATCTGACTTCTGACTATTTCCAGACAAGCATCCTGGTGAATACTCTCAGGTGACAACTCATATTCAAGAACACGGGTGAGTTTACGATATGCAAGTCCAGAACATGTTTCCTTAGCACTTCTGGACTTAACCACCGTACTAGGAACAGCTGTTAAAACTTATTGCTAAAATCCCTTCTGTTGGGGAGTTACTCTGCATTACCCTGAATGGGAAGGCACTGCACATGTACCAGTCTCCATCCAGCAAGATGTACATTTTATGATTACCTTGGCTAACTCTAGAAGTCTTTAGAGGTGTCCATGGAGGCTGGTTGTATAACACATGGCAAGAAAATTGGGTGTTCTGGTGCTTTGCAAACAGATTTCTGTTGCCTTAAACTCCAGTGCCTCCGTTATCTGCTATTTGCTCTCCTGTATGCTTCAGGCAACGGGTCGTAGGGCAGAGATAGGATTTTCACATGTCAGAGACAAGGAATATCTATTTCAGGCTCTCAGAGTGGAAAGCAGTGGTATGGGTCACTGAACACTATTGGTCATTTTATCTCACAGGAGCTGTGAATGAGAGGGCTGGGTGGAAGGAAGACGATGCCTCAAGCAGTACGATGCTGGAAATGTCTTGTCTGCTTCCCGGGACAGTGTGGGTACATCTAGGAGTCATTGCACACACATGCAGCTAGGGATGGGCATTCATCTTTTTTTTCAAACAAATACCAATTTATTCAACAATCTGTGGAAGTGGGTTTAAAAAAAGAATATAAAGAAACATCTCAGGCCCTCTTTACCTTTCCATTACTTACTGTTTCCAAAAATGTATTTTTTGTGTTTCTGTTGCTTTTTCTTCCCAACAAGTAACACATTTTCAGAAAATTAATTTGAGTAGTACTAAAAGCAGTAATAACTGCAGCACTAACTTTCAGTGCTAACTTCAGCAGCAGTGCATATGCATTTTAAATAACTGCCTTAACATTAGGCTAACCTTGATCTATGTATATTTGGTGGCATATATTGAAAATCCTGTGTGTCAGTGCAACGATGAAGCACCAGTGAGTAACCTGCATGCCTAATACCAAGCTTCATTTGGCATTATGTCAGGTGTAACTCTCATACTGGGACTACAGAAAAACTGTCAAGTAGTTCAGATCCTGCAAGAGACCAGAATTAAGCTAAGGGATGACACTGAGGCCATCATTACATCAGCCTAGGACCACTCCTGTCTGTAACGGACAGTGTGTTGGTCCTCTGGAGGCCACCTCCATATTTCTCCTCTCTTACTTGCCCCATTCACTCTGCTAGGAAGGAGACGCCGGTTCTGTGGCTCTGACTGTGTGAAGATCACAATATGCATGCTGGAGCATCACAAAAGTTGTCTGCTTCTGGCATAATGCGGTGTTTGCAGTCCAAATACCCAAGAATCTCTGCCACCTAATGGCTGGAATAAATCAGGATTTGACTTGCATGCATTGACTGATCATCATAAAATGAAAATGGTTGGAACTCAGTGCCTCAAAACCTCTGCATGAAAAACTAATGTCATATTACCAGAGAGAAGCACAGTTTGAAAAAGGATGGAACATGCGATGGGACTGGAAGTAATCTGCAGGTAACTTTCAGCTATATTCAGGTCACGAACTCAACTCCCTCGTTGCTTCTGAGCCTGAAATTTATTTAATAGAAAGAAATAAAATGTGAGAGGGAAGGGAATTAATTATCCTATTTTAACATCATTGAATTACGTGCCATGAAGTTACTGCACTGAAGTTCTCATCAGCATGAGCAGAGGCTGGGTGAGTTAGGGAGAAGCAGATCTGCCAACAACAGCCTTTAGCTATATTATAAGTGATGTTTTAAGAAGTGCTTATAAGTTTGTACGCTTGGGAATTTCATGGGCCCACACCTGGTCTAAATCTGGTCTTTAATCATGTCATTGATGTTAGCAAATTCCTGCAATGAGCCTTAATAACTAGGGAAACTGATTTTATTTTACTCTTCAGAAGTCTCACATTAAAGGGCTCTGTATAACCCTGCAAACACACAGAAAATGTTTCAGAAGGTAAAATATGGGGCAAAATATTTATTTTTCTCATCCACATATTTACTCTATTGGCTTTAACATTATGAGATACAACATAGTTCAAAGAACGTAGGAACACGTGGGACTAATTATGTTGATACTTCCACGAATATGTGACTGAAGTGTGTTCCTTCACAGAGGAAACAATGCCAGGGAAATTCAGGAATAAACTGACCAAGGACTGTGTAAGAGATGCTGTGCTAGTGCTGTCGCTGCACTTGGTTTCCAGTCACCAAACCACTTAGATAACTAATTTCAAGAGGAAGCAAATCAAGTTAAATGGTAACGATGAAAAAATACACAGTAGGAGTAAAGCAAAGTCATCCTGACTCCAAAAACCAGCCCGTACTGAGACTGTAGTCAGCTTTTTCCATCCTCCACCGTATCGTGGGGATGATGTTTTGAAACAGCAGGTGCCTGTAGCATAGACCAGGAAAAATTTCTTAAGAAACATAGGCTTACAGCTGCCTTGTAGAGCTGACTTAGAGTCTAGGCAAGGGGAGTCTGGAGTTTTTGCTTATTTTAGCCTACTTTGACTATGACCATAAACACAATCTTTTGAAGGAATGCCTGGAGAAATTAATTCTCTCTGGAGGCTACCAGTCATCAGTTCACAGATGACTAATATTAAAATTGAAAACTACTATGAAATGTAATGCGTACAACTGAATCCAAGGATTCAAGATCAGTATTTTTTGTTATTTCCAAAGGCTTCTTCAGATTCCTTTCTCTTAAAAAATTAAGAAGACTTCCCATAGTGATAAACTCAACAGAAGCAACCAGAACAGAAGTATGGCTGGCAGAACCACTAGGATTTAATCTTTGTAGTTGTGAAAGTGGACTGTCAAACCTGAATCAGCTTTCTTCTTCAGTCTGGCAACAGATGATAGTGGCGATAGCTTCAAGAGACTAATTTGGCTCTTACCCTTATTTCAGTCGGTTATTAACGCTGAAAGAGGTTGATGATAAAACACAAAGTCAAAGTTGTTAAATACTTTGCTACTCAAGGGTTAAGCCGTCGGTTAGCCGATGTTTTATCCAGAATGCTTGTCTACCTTTCTAAGACAGGCTACAAACAATAAATGAAAAATGAAGAAGGCAAACCCAAGAAATGCCACAAATGGCCACAGAGTCAAACAGTGTTTTCCAGGATTTCCCAGGTAGTCAGGCAGAAGTTCCCAAATGAGTTACTCGACACCCACAAGATAGCTTAAGGAACTTTGTTTTCTACCCATAATAATGTGAACTATTTGCAATATGCTATGCAAGAAAAAAGATATGCAATGGTATGGATCCACAAAGATCTCTTACAAAAGAGATATTTATAAATTTCCCCCCCTCCCAAAAAATGAAAATATAAATCAAATGTATTAAAGCTTAATCTTCTATCAAAGTACACAAAATGAATAGCAAGGGAATGGGTTAGTACTTAATTGATTCCTCTATGGATGAGATAATAGAAAATTATCTTACAGCCAACCTACTGTAAATGAAAGAAATTTATGTTTGGTTTCTAATGTAGTATACCTTTTAAAAACAAATTACAGAGCTTTAGTCAAAACTGACTCAGTGGTAAAGTCAATGTTTAAAAACTGAGTCTTGATGAAAATGAGCAGCTACAGAGACATAACAAGATGACCACAAGGACACAAGCATCATTTCAACTGCACTGCGGAAAATGTGGATTTAAATGTCACCAGTACGCAGCCACCTAGACGATAGTGCATCTATGTTAAGCTCAAACTATCACTTGCATCTCTTTTAGTACCACTATCACATTCAAGACTTCCACAACACTCTGCCGTTTACCAGCAAAATCTAGTTCAAGAGTGATGCAGACCGTCATTTTGCCTTCATCTGTTCATTAATAAAATGTGATAGAAAATTACATGAATCAAAGAGCGTGTACATTTCTCATGCTACGCCTATAGTTAGTCAAGTTACAGAAGTCCTTTCATTCAACTCCTTTTAGCTACTTATTAAAAACTAACCAAAATATCTTTTCAGTTCAGCATGTGCCAAAAAGGAACACTTAGCGATTTGCGTGGTAGAATCTGGTTCACCCCTGTGTCTGTACTAGAGTAAGAGAGAGGTTAAGCTGGTGGTAGGTCATGCAACCCAAAGAAAGATCGTCAAAAGCACCGCTGATCCTTCATATTGGCAGGAGTGATGTGAGGAAGGTGAGATACTCAGGTGGAAGCAATGTACATAAAATTATATATGCTAGTGGAATGTGTTCTCAGTCCTTAACTCTTGACAATGAAACTGAGAGCTTGGCCCTGAACGAAAAAATGAAAATTTTATCCAGAAACAAATCATTTTCCTGCTCTATCTTCCCTTCTTCTAAACAACAACAAAAAATCCCTAAGTAAAATATTTTGGTCTTCCAATGTTCCAAACACCCTGTTAGGTTTTTCTTTTCTCAGCAGTGTTGAAGCATAAATAAGTTTTCAAAGATTCAAAGGGACATTTCAATGGTCAGAATCAGGGGAGCTTTGTTTAATCAGCCTAGCTTCACCTGCTTTCATATCTGCTAACAAAGTCTTAGTTTCAGCCTTCTTTGCTTCTTGTCCTTCCTCTTTTTTGAAGAACTTTTCTCATTTTAGGAAAGATGGCATTTGCTGGACCCAAGCAAGAAAGGGGGAAAAAAACCACTTTGTTATTGTGTTCTGTAAAACCCATTTGCAGAACATTGTCAGACAAGAAGAAAAAGAAGCAGCACCCACATCAAATACAGGCAGTAAATGGGAATTTGGGGTATTTTAGAGAACCATCAAAGGATGTTCCATGGAGTCACTGTAGTTGCGACTTGGAATGTCATGCCATGACTCCCTGCTGCCATCTCATCAACACACAGGTATGGAAGATGTATTTATGTTCAAACAGCTTCAAACAGGCAACAATGGTGCTGAAAGAGGATGGGACCGGAATTAGAACTAAAGGTTATTAAATATTATAGAATCATAAAATAGTTTGGGTAGGAAGGGACATTTAAAGGTCATCTAGTCCAAACACCCCTGCAGTGAGCAGGGACACCTTTAACCAGATCAGGTTGCTCAGAGCCCCGTCCAACCTGGCCTTGAATGTTTCCAGGGACGGGGCCTCCACTACCTCTCTGGGCAATCCATTCCAGTATTTCACTACCCTCATTGTAAAGAATTTCTTCCTTATATCTAGTCTAAATCTACCCTCTTTTAGATTAAAACTATTACCCTTTGTCCTGTCACAGCTGGCCCTACTAAAAGTCTGTCCCCATCTTTCCTATAGGCTCCCTTTAAGTACTGAAAGGCTGCAATAAGGTCTCCCCTCAGCCTTCTCTTCTCCACACTGAACAACCTTAATTCTCTCAGTCTTTCCTCACAGGAGAGGTGCTCCAGCCCTCAGATAATTTTTGTGGTCCTCCTCTGGACCTGCTCCAACAGGTCCATGTCCTTCTTGTGCTGAGGGTTCCAGAGCTGGACACAGTACTCCAGGTGAGGTCTCACCAGAGCAGAGCAGAGGGGCAGAATCACCTCCCTTGACCTGCTGGCCACGCTGCTTTTGATGCAGCCCAGGGTACGGTTGGCCTTCTGGGCCGTGAGCACACATTGCTAGCTCATGTCCAGCTTTTCATCCATCAGTACCCCCAAGTCCTTCTCCTCAGGGCTGTTCTCAATCCCTTCATCCCCCAGCCTATATTGATACCAGGGGTTGCCCTGACCCAGCTGCAGGACCTTTCACTTGGCCTTGTTGAACCTCATGAGGTTCACATGAGCCCACTTCTCGACCTTGCCCAGGTCCCTCTGGATGGCATCCTGTCCCTCAGGGTTGTCAACCACACCGCTCAGCTTTGTGTCATCTGTAAACGTGCTGAGGGTGCACTCGATCCCACTATGTCACTGATGAAGATATTAAACTGTACTGGTCCTAATATGGACCCGTGAGGGACACCACTTGTCTCTGATCTCCATCTGGACATTGAGCTGTTGACCACTGCCCTCTGCATGTGACCATCCAGCCAATTCCTCATTCACTGAACAGTCCATCCATCAAATCTGTATCTTTCCAATTTAGAGAGAAGGATGTTGTGGGGAACCATGTCAAAGGCCTTGCAGAAGCCCAGATAGATGACATCCGTAGCTCTTCCCTTGCCCACTGATGTAGTCATAGATGATGGCATCATAGAAGGCCACTAGACCAATCAACCAAGATGTGCCCTTGGTGAATCCATGCTGGCTGTCTCGAATCACCTCGCTGTCCTCCCTGTGCCTTAGCATAGCTTCTAGGCGGATTAGTGTTGGGCAGAGGGAGGAAGGCAAAAAGCTGAAGAGCCATTGCTTTTATTTAGAAGTCATTCATGATCTGAGCACTGTAATCTGCAAACAATAAAAACCTCAGCAGGGTGGTTGGGACCACTTGGGACTGTTTATTTCTACCCAGCTGTCCAGCCTGAAATCTGCTTATCAATGCAGAGCTTCTTTGCCTCATTGCTGAAATTATCTCCAATGCGCTGCCAAAATAATGACAATGTTGTGACAAGTCTATGAAGGTTTGCCTTCATTACCTCTGCATCAGGGTGACACAGAACCACTGGACTGCTTTGATACTCAAGAGAAAGGCCAACCAGTTACATAAACAGTGTTTTCTAGCAACAGAATAAATCCAAATTCCTCTCAGACACTCCAAAGTAATGGCCTAGTTCACTTTTACTGCTCCAGAATTAATTACTATCAGGGGTTTTTTCCTTATAATTGGTGTCGTCGTCTCCCTTCATAAGCAGCCTGCATCCCAAAGCAAGCACTTTGAGAATGCACTGTGCATCAGTGCTGATGTGGCACACTCCGCTTTCTTTCACTTTTACCCAGTCTTACTGTGGCAACCCCTACGTGCAAAGTCACCCTCTTCTTATATTCTTCAGAATTATATTTTTCAGGTTCCTCAGAAGTATCTTAAAGAAATCAGTCCCTAAAACATATGAGCTCTACAGGAATTTGTATCTGTGACATGCAGATAAAGCTTCAAAATTAAATAATAGTGATTTTACGGGAGTCTTATATTGCTTAATACTTTGTAGTGTAACTCAGTGCCTTATGCATATTGAAATACCTTTAAATAACTAAAGCAATTCTCCAGTGTATATTCCAAGATACATTGACTCTTGCTTTAACTATTTTGGTGGTTTGGATGACTAATCAGCTTTGTTGCAAGTTAAGACTTTCTGCGAGGATATCTGGATTTGCTACTTCCAGGACAGCAATGCCACATGAATTTGCAGTGTCCTTAAATAGATCATAGCAACCCTTATCTTCTTAGGTTCTTCTGCAAATTCATCAGCTGTTCCTTCAACAATTTTTAACTGCTGGTTTGTGAAGGTTATTTTAAATATTGCCAATTCAATGTATTTCCCCCTGCTGTACTAATTTTTACAGCTTAATAACAACCCATTAGGACATAGTCCAAAGACCAAAGATGAAAGTTTTATAGTCCAGCTGGAGCTCTATCATAGAACCTGTTCATCTACGTAAACAGAATTTTTCATAATGAACTATTAGACAATTTTGGTTTCAACATGCTCTTCCAATTTGCCATATTACCTAGGATTGGTTTTCCAACTAACTTGATATTATATAAAATGGAGGCAGGCATGGACCTCTATTTAAAAGCCAGGTGGAACTGAGCCTACTGGCCAAAAAAGCTAGATGTTACATATACGCTTTAAAAAAAGTAACATTTCACTGTATGAGGTAATTGACATCATTGAGAAATATAGACAAATATGAGCAAACCAGAGCCCTCGGTACAGTAACTACTCCCGAAAAAAGATAATTGTGCCATAATTTCAGATCTGTAACTGTAAACTTGATTAATGCTTCATTTACAGATTGTACCATCCTCCCTGTGAAAGATATTTCTTCCCAACCTAAAACAGTGATTCACCTAGACTTCAGCAAACCATTTTGTTTCAAACAGCATCCATCATCTTGCCAATGAAAATGTCAATAGCACAGAGAGAAGCAGCATGTTTATCTAATTTTTCCACATAGAGGAAGGTATATATGTAATAAATCTAATATGAAAAATATCTCATGTTGGTTTTATGACATGTAAACACATTTGATATATTTTCCCTCCAAATTAAATTATTTAGAACACTGCAGGATATCCCACTTAAAAGGACTCTAGGATTACGTTTTATTTCTCTGTGAGCATGGTTCTGAATACTCAAAAAATCTCAAGTTCTCTACTTGTCACTGACAGAAGATGGATTAAAATCTGATGAAACAACAACAATTTCTGTCAGCTCTCAGTCAAGCATTCTTTCTTATGATCTTTAATAGCTCTCAGGCTTTCTTTAACTTTATGCAAATGTTTGTCTGGTTCAGCATAAATCTTCATTTTCTTTACTAACACTATTACTTCACTAGTTTTCAGTTACTACTCAATTATTTTCAATGTTTCCACCTAAAAGGTAACATCAGCAGGCTACTCTCCAAGCGCCAACTGGGACCACTTCTGTTTCAAATTCCAGCATAGCACCCACTGCTGCAGTACAAGTAAACCAACCAGTGATGACTCTACTGTGATATAACAGAATACAATTATTATTTTTTAAATTAAGTTCAGAGATGGAAAGTCATCAACGTACCAGTAGACATAATGGCATGACCTTATTTTTCTTCCTGACATTCCCCTTCTGTCTCTTGGAATTAGTCTAGGAGAGCATTGCTGTCTCATTTGAAACAGGCCTACTGACATTAAGTGTCTGGACATGGAATACATTTGCTCTACGGAGCCGTGAGCCTGACTGAGTTCTCTAGACTCCACTTAAGCGCAAATACTGCGAACCAGCCACTGCAGCACGTGACATTTCTTGGCCTGTTCCTGAAGGACCTGAACACCTTCTCCTTCCACAGAAGTTAACAGAGTTAAAGCTCATCAGGCCTCAGGATCAGCTGGCTCCATTTCACACAAATCCCTGGAAGAAGCAACTTTTGCATACATTTTCCTGATGCTCACGTACATAGTTATGTAGGAGGGAGCGTTAGTGCTTGCACCATCCGACACTGAGCTCCTCAGAGGGCACCCGATTTGTGTGCAGACTACTACGTGAATCAGTGCTCTGAGTAGTAGCCAGTGAGGACTGAGAGGCTCTGTGAGAAGATTTGGCTTTTGAAATGCTTCTGCCCTGCACAGGGTTTCTGTGATGCCTTGACATAGTCCAGCTCCAGAGGACTGGAAGTGCAGGGCACCAGGGCCAGCAAGCCTTGAGGGATGCTCAGGGATGGGACTCAAAGCCAAATCCTGGCCCACTAATGTCTAGCTGAGAAGAGAGGCCAGCTCACACTCCCATTACCCTGTCTTTGTTGGGTTAACAGAAGAAAGGCATCACATTTGTCACTCAATTAAATAGATATGATTCTAAATATAGATGGGAAAGTGGGAAAAAAACAGCTGAGTAAAGAGGTGCTTTTGTATGCAGGCATTTTCAAGAAACATTAAAGAAGATTAAAAGCAAAACATACAGCAACTACCATTACATATTACATCTTTCTACTAAATGTTTCTGCACAGAAGTTTTACCATAGTATTTCTTCTAACGATTGCCAGGCAAACACTGAGCATGTGGGTAAGGCTCTGATTTTACACCAACAAAATCCCAAGTATTTTAATGGAAAGCATAGCGTTGGATCCTTGCAATGTACATTATACTGACTAGCATAAGCTGGACGCAGAACATAATCAAAAACACAGTAGTATTTTTGCCCCCAACTTGCTTGTTTTTCTGACATTATACATGAAAGTTTATCTTAAAAGAGATGGGACCCAGTTCTCAGAAGCCGGCATCCATCTGTGGTAACAACTTTCCATGCATACACTTATCTTTGCAGTAATAACTGATCTACATATAAACAAACCAGTTCTGTACATGCAAATTCTAACAGCTCTCGGGCAGATTGCTTCGTCAACACGTGCAGGCAATACCACAGGCGGCTGGTACACAAAAATGCACGCGCACCGGTGCAAGTCTGATTCCCTATTAAAAAACCAGCTACACATCTCCCAGCCATACACCTCTGATGCCTCTCAATGTGGAGCTTAACTGCAAAATTTAGCATGAATTAGATGACACTTCTCTAAGAAAATGAGAAATTCTGTATTATTACATCCCTGTGCTACCAATCAAACATAATGAATTTTTGATCCGCTGTAGTATAAGCCACATTAATGCTAGCCATCTAAAGCAAACATTCCCAGACTCCCAAATACAGTTGTAAATATTCTTGCCCAGGGTGCTGATCTTGGTGGGCAATTTCTGGCATTGATTCCTCTCTACTTTTCCTAAATCCATACCGGTCAAATCTGGGTGAAACAATAGCTTTATGAAGGATTCTGTCAGTTCCTATGAATTATTGCAGCTAGCTGCTTAAGCGACATAAACCCGACATTATTTTTACAATTCTATTAAGCCAAAATTTAAACTACTTTCAGCTATTCTCTCACAGTATTTTTAATTGGATCAATATCATTTCAGCCATTTTGAAAACTGTTATGACACACACAAACTAATACATGCATACATGGACACACTCCTGAAGACAGGAGAATAAAGGTTATGCTGCAACTCTTTTTTATACACATGTAACATTTTAGTAGAGGAGCCCAAAGAGGGCTGCAGGTTCCCTCATTGTACTGTGAGTGTTTTGTATGGGATGCGTGCGCCCTGCGAGGTAACAGCCACACATCTCCTGCACTTTGATCCATAGTGGGACTGGCGGTGACCCCTCCTCACAATGCACTGCAGCGTTCACTGGTGAAAATGTCCTACGACTGCTCTGAATTTGGCCCCCTGAAGTCATATTACCATAGGGGTTTTTGATTTTAACCGTGGGAGTCTAGGCTAGATAGAATGTGAACTCAGGAAAGTGAGTATATTAAAAGGTTCCTCAATTCTCAGATCTGATTTTTGTTCATATTTGAAGCCCACGGTAGGGGAAAGAGGAAAGATTATTTTTTTTTTTCCCCTTGCAGCACTTCAGAGTCAATACATTTACCAAGATACGATCTGAATTCCATTCTGATTTGCAGAATGGTTAGCTAATTGGCAAGCACATACAATTTAAGAACTAGATTTCGTAGATTAAACTCATTACTTCAAGCTTTTTATGTTCGACTCCAAGTCCCCGCATAACCTCTTCCCTTGCTGATTATCTGCCCTGCTCCCTTTTCAGGTTGCATTCCCCCCGCTTCGGCGCTGTATCCGTCTCCTTCTCCAGGAAAGGTTGCCTCACCTGCCCCGGGTGCCTCCTCCTGTCCAGGCTCCCTCTCTCGCAGCCCCAGCTCCTCATACTGCCGCCACCGAAGGCTCGACCCGAGGGTTACAGTTACGGTGGTCCTCCCTGAGCCACCAGCACCTCTGCGCCAATTACTCGTCTCACTGAACTGCTACATTTCCCGGAATGAAGCTAGTTATTAGGCAGCAGTGGAGCTGGTTGTTGATCTGCGTTACCCTCCAGCTGACTGCCTTTTTAGCATGCACGATCTTCAGGCCACAGACTACGCCTTTCTTTTGTGTCTGGAAAGCCCGTAGCAGTTGCTGGGCACTAGGAACAAACCAACCTTTGTATTGGGAGCTACAAAAACTCTTCTCACCTCAGAGGACTGCAATCCTCATCCACCTTGACTAAAGAAAAAGATTAAAAAAGGTCCGGGGATGTTTTAGGATGGGTAATCTCCCCCAAAGCAAGGCTGGTTTCCTACATTAACTGTATGCTTATTATTAACACTGAAAATAAAGCTCATCAAAAGCTTGAAGTTGCCTTTACTTTGAAAGGAATACGTCATCTTCAAATATGCAAAGCAGGTTTAACGTTGATAACCCAAGAGTTATTGACCTTGTATTTCAGCTGTTGTCCGTGTGCACTTTGGCTTTTTCTGTAATAAGATCATCTTACCACCAGATGATTATTGATCACTTATGACAGAAACAAAAAGCCTTGACCAGACTCATCTATTCATTGCACTCAGCGCAAACCGATATAAAAAATGACACACACACCCCCCCCCCAAACTGACTCACAGTCGAAAACACCATCTGGGGATGAAAACCAGCGGGCTAGGGAAGACAGCAAGACTAAGTTTTAACAGGGACCTGCTCGGTGAACGACTCCCACCTGGCAATAGCAACGGTGCTACCAACCAAGTATGACAGCAATTGGAGGAAGTCCTCATCACCTAACCCAAACCTGCCAGGGCCTTCCCGGCACAGCCCACCCAGGCGGGGGAGACACTGGTGTCTGGCAGTGGGAGGAAGCTGTGGAGCAGGGCTGGGGCTTGGGGGGCAGCTCAGGACCCACGGGGCCATCAGCACCGTTGCCAACCCAACGCCAAGGCAGCGGCAAGAAGACGCGTCCCTCATCCTCAACTTCTCCGGACGGGCCCAGGCGGGTGGGCAAGGAGCGGGTCGCGGAGGGAGAAGCTTCTAGACTAACCTGCTCACAGGTTTCCACGATGTGCCTCCCCCCCGGGGGGGGGCCAGACCGCGGCACCCAGCCGGGGGATGCTTTGGGCTACTCTGCCCCTCTCCTCTCCGACGCGACGGCGAGGGCTGTCCCCTGCCCGCCCCAGAGGGGGCTGGGGGGGCTACGGGGCGCTCCGGGCGGGGGGCACGGCCGGGGGTAGGGAAGTGCGGAGATGCGGCGGGTACCGGCCGCGCCGGGAACGGGCGCCCGGGTGGCTGCGTCCTCGCTCGCCGCAGATTTTAAGGTAAAGTGCGTGCGATTTCTCACCCTCACAAAAGGGAGGAGGAAGGAAAGATGATCAAGGAAACAAACCAGGCAGGGGAGGGATGGGGGGGGGGGGGGGAGAAGAAAAGGAGGGAGAAACAAAGGGAAGAATAAAACCCTCTCTGGGAACAAGCAAACAAAGAGGGTAAGAAGAGCTCGGCGGTCTCCCCGGGGGGTAACCCCCCGCCGGGCTCTCCGGCACCGCGGCACCCCGCCCCGACGTACCGCCCCCCGGCAGCCGGCGGGGCTGCGGCCCCGGCCCCGGCCCCAGCCCCGGCCCCGGGCTGCCGCCCCCGGCCGCGCACGGCGGAGCCCCGCGGGCAGGACCCCGCGCCTCGCCGCTGCCGCCCGGGGAAGTTCGGCGTCGCGGAAATACCCCCGCGGGGTCGGGGCACCTTACCTGCCGGCTGGCACTCCTCGGGGAGCGGGGGGTGGGGGGGGGAGAAGCGGAAGAAAAATGGGGGTGGGGGAACCCCAATAATAAGAAAGCCACCCCAGTTTCCGAAATTGCACCGCTCGATCGGGTTACTATGGAAATCGTCGCGAGGAGGCACAAAAAAAGCCAGAAGCCACCCTCATCCTCTCCGCCTCCGCGAGGGACCGCGGCGCCGGAGCCGCTGCCGCCCCCGGGCGCAGGCTGCGCTCCCCCCCCGCCGGCCGCCGGCTGCTCTCCGCCGCCGCGCACCGGCAGCCGGCCCCGGCCCCAGCCCCGCGCCGCGCCGCGCCGCCAGCGGTGCTGCCCCCCGCCGCACAGCTGGAATTTAAAGGGGCCGTGCTCGCCGGGCGCCGCTGCCCCCGCCGCCCAGGGCCGGCTGGGTGTGCCTTTTTAACCAAAAGTTTCCCGCGGGGGCCAGGCGCGGATGCGCTGAAATGCGGGCATCGGCAGGGGCACGGCGGGGAAAGGGAGCAAAGTGTTCGCCCCGCGCAGCCCCGGGCGTTAGGAATTATTATATGCGTAGCAGCAGGATCCAAAGGCCTCAGCAGGGCTCAGTTGCAGTGAGACATGGATAAGAAGATGCAGCCCCGGCCTCCGAGAGCTTGTAGTGTAGGCGGTGAGGGCAGGCGAGAGGGAAGAAGGGGTATGAAATGCAGGAGGGGGGATGAAAACTTCCTAACACCACATACCCCCCCCCCCCCCCCAATTCCAGCCTGGCACCTATGATTTTTAGCTGCAATTTAAAGACTCAAAAAAGGCAACAAACAGTTCCGAA
Source organism: Gorsachius magnificus (assembly GCA_034008185.1). NCBI lineage: Eukaryota > Metazoa > Chordata > Aves > Pelecaniformes > Ardeidae > Gorsachius > Gorsachius magnificus. The sequence goes on from CM067081.1 coordinate 175,280,863, forward strand.
ACAGATTGTCCTCCCTCTGTTCCTTTACTCCTAATCCAAAGTGCTTGTCAAGGCCGCCAGCCCTGACAAGCCAGCTTGGCCTGCAGGACTCCCCGGCAGCCCGGGGGCTGGAAGCTGGACCCATCTGAAGCCAGACCACGACCAGGGACAGAGCTGTGCTGCCCGCAGGCACCAGTGGACTTTGTCGTGAGTGGGTGGACAAGTGGACTTCAGTGTGAGTGGGTGGACAGAGTGTGGCAGCCGTTGCCACCACTTCGCTCTGCCCTACCCAGTCTCCACCCTCACCTGTCACTGCGGCTCTGCTCTGTCCCACACCTGTGTGAGCCACCTCCCTGCTCCAGCAGCATCAGGTCCGCGGCTGGTTTGGGATCTACCACCAAAGGGGTAGTTTTCTCCCAATCAGAATACATTCTACAAGTTTCTGCTGATGGGGGACAAGGCTTCTAAATTATTCCAGCTCTGAAAAATGTCTGCCTGCAGAGCACGGGGCATCCCCGTCTTTGCTCTGCTGTTGCAGACTAACACCCTATGTCCTCCAGCTCCCAGGAACAGGAAATGTGGAGAAAAAAGTCTTCAGATGATTGGCTTAAATGCCTATGAAGAAAAGGACTCCTATGCCATTGCAGGAAAAAGAAGGCAAGAGTGGGAGGGAGAGAAGAAAAAGACCAGTGAGTAGCATCCAAGTCCAAAGGCTTCTGGATACCTCCCCTGGAGTAAAAATGTGAATTTTCTTCTCTCCATCCTTCCTGTAAGTGCTAGAGGAGGAAGAACACTTTGCAGTGGTTTGCAGCTATTGACCCCCGTGACACCTGTGGGTCTTTGAAAAACCTCCCTCTTCCAGACCATCAGCCAGTTTGGCCTCTCAGCTCTTTCTTTCACACAAATATTCAGCACTGTTGGTATGTGTAGCTGCAGCTGAAACTGTACTTTGCAGCAGATCCTAAATTGTTCTTGGGGTTTGAGGTGAGGGAATTAGCTAGTGGAGCCATGTTTGGATGCAGGAGGAAAAAAAAAAAAAAACAACAAACAAAAGAAGCAAAAAACCTCTCCTACTGAGCTGTGTGGTATTTCCCAATTCCAAATAATTCCTGGTATTTCAGCTAGCCATTTCTATTTAAGAAAGCATAAAAAATTCGGCAGCTAGCAGCCTAGCGAGAGTTTACTGTTAAGAAAAGAGAAAGGTTATTTAAAAAGGGCTGACCAAAAGGCCAGAATTGACAGCCACATTGTCCGGGAGTCCAGTTTTCCTAATATCACCACAATTTGCAATATTCCTACCAGAATAAAACAGGATGGATTTTGCCCATAGCTTACAAAGCACAATAAAACATAATGGGACATCTGAGACTGCCTCTTCTTAAAGGTGCAGGACAAGAGGGAGGCTCAATACCTTAAAAGTAGAATAACGAAGTGGTAGATCCATGAGAGAAGATGCCAGGTGACAGTCAGCTTTCAGAAAAGACAAGCCCCGGAGTGGATAACTTGGGGGATATTTCTTTCAGCGCGTGGAAGGCGCAGCGCGGTGAGTTATCCAGGCAATCTCTACACTGCAAGACTTCTCCCTGAAAGGTTAATTGGGTTAGAGGTGTAATTTTTATCCAGCAGAGATGTGCCAGAGGAGGCCTCTAATGTAGATGCAGTTCATACTGACAGAACTACAGTTTTGTTAGCATAACATTTTTCACTGTGGTGTGGAGTCATTTCGTTACACCAGTATAAAGATCAGACCTGGTGGTCCAGACGCATCTGCTCAGCCACCCTGGACGAAAACAGCATGCACAGGGCTCCCACCTCCTTTTTTGCTGACAACTAATCTACGATGGCTGTTTTTCCCAAAGTTTTGCAAATGGATAGCATATTTTACTGTTTCTGAGGCTCAACTGCTCTGGTTTATCCTTCATGCAGCTTTAGGAGCCTGCGTCTGATGGTGCAAGAGTAACCGGTCCTCTGCTCCTCTGAGAAGCGATATTCCAGAGCAGAGAAAGTGTCTTGAAACAGTTTACACGTTAGCAAGAGTTTTCTGCAATGACTTTCCTGGGTTTGCAGTGAAAATATCTAGTTAATTGTCTATTTTTCCTTTTATTGCAAAACGTGATGAACAAAGCATGGGGAAGAATAAAAAGGTAATTCCCAGACAGCTTTAGAACAAACTGCTTAGTTATACCTTTAATATGTAAAACCTCATGATTCCTTATTTAACAAAGTATATGAGAAGTTTTACTTCAAGTATTCTTAAGGCATCTGTGAATTAATTTGCAAAAGTTTGAAAAGAAAACCCCCCACATTAGTTACACTGTAATCCTTTCTACATGAGATATAAACAAGTGTGTTGATGTCATTTACATGAGATTAAAGGTAAATGTATTTCAGTGATATTTAGGATAACTGCAGTGATACAGTAATTTGAAATCACAGTACCTTGTCTTGCGTATTTAAATGCAATCAATTATCCTAGCTAAGATGTTCGTGGAAGTGGAATGACCAACCAACAACAAGCTTAACAAAGGCAAACTAATACAATATCCCTGTGGAGTCTGGACTTTCAGCCCTTTCAAAATTACATCACCATATGAGATGTGACCTCTCCACAAAGACTAAAGGCATCTCCTGCAAACCATAAAGATTTATACAACACTGCTAGTCAAATACATTAGCACCTTCTGGATGCTAAAACCCCATCTCAGACAAAAACCTGTTTACAAGGCTCTGGAGTGGAGCAATAGCAAAAGTGTGCTTCTTCCTCCCTGAAGTATGCTGTATTAAAAGCGAAAGTTTATTGTTACAGCAATATTAAAAAGTTTGAAAACTCCAAACACTGTGTCTCTCCAAATGTTCACTCAGTCATGCGGCATATTCTCTGTATTTTCTGGTATAAAATAAAATGCAAAACCCTTTTTTACTCAGCCTGGAAGTCGCTGCAGTCTGATGTTGCACACATATTTGCACATCCAAAAGGAAGATTAGAACTGAACCTTTAATACCTGAAAAAGAATTTAAACGAGAATAATCTGTTGAAGTTCAGGAGCTTCACATCTCACAAGTGAACCTTGAGGGGAGCTCTGTGGCTTCACTCTGCAAAGACACTCAAGGCACCTGGATGGGGCAAGTAAGTGACATTTACACAACTCCTTCCAGATCCACAAATGGAACCAGCAGTCCACGGGCACCTTTGCTCTTTAATTTTACATTCCCTCAGATGCCCGCTGTGACTATTCGTAAGACCCTTTCCTGCCTGCCCACCTTTCCTCAGGCACTGTGGCTGCACTCCTCCTCCTGCTGCTGTCAGCTGAAAGGTTCCCTTGCATTTTCCAGTTTGTCACCCTGCTGGGCCCAGCATGAGGCCATGCCCCCAATGTCCCCATCCCTCCCTGTCTCAGCAGGAGAAGGACAGCACCAGTGGAAGCTGCAGAGCAGGTGGGACTGCAGGTCCTGGTGGTGCAGAGGGCCACTGCGCTCCAAAGCCACCAGTCTGAGCTCCGGGCTGCACCCCCATGGGAAGGTGCCTACAGCAGGAGGAGAAAGCCTGGGGGAAACTCCACTTCCATTGTAAAACCATGGGCACAACATGCTCAGGAGAGGTTACACACTGAACACACTTCAGGGAAAAGCCCGAACGCTTAATAAAAAAGAAAGAAATTAAAAAAAAAAATGAAGTGTCTTTCTCAAGAATAGGAGATTCCAGTCTCCATCAGGAGAAGGAAAACTAGAGGTTTCTCTGGTTTCTTGATAAGCCATTTCAGATCATCTGTTGTTTGTTTGGATTGTCTTATCCCTCCTTCATTTAAGTGCAGCCACCTGGTAAGCACTGCCCTCTTTCCAGGCTTTGACAGCCTCCTGCTTTCTGCATCACTGGCTATTTCAGGAGATTTTTCTGTACTTTTTTTTCCCATAAATGAGTAAATGGGGCTTGTTATAAAGTTTTCTGAAGCACTGTTGATATTACAGATATCACTGGTTAGTAGCTGTATTTCCCAAATGAAAGTAGGGCCCTTTCTTCGGTGCGATACTGGAGTCACCGTCCACTAGCACGGCCATGGTATCTACAAGGACACATATAAACCTAAGGCCGAAGCACTCCTGCTTTCAGGTGGCAGGGACATCTCGCAGGAAGTGATGTGACCTGATAAATGACCTCCACTCTTTTGTTGTGACACCAGGTAGGGACAAATTCACAAGAATGGGTGTTGTGGAAGGGCAGCAGGAGAGAGAAATTGGTTTTTTTCTTGAAAAAAAAATTAGTTGCAATAATTTCCAGATTTCTATTAGTGTACTGATACAAATTCTATATTTTGGGGATCTCCTGGACACATTGGGATGTCTTATCACCCTCTCTTCTCCCAGACATCTGCAAGGCCCGTAGGTCTTTCCTTAAGGCTCAGGGAATGATCCCCAAAGGCTGTAATCGTCACTGGAAGCAAATCACGTATATTGACCCCCTGTTTACGTGTACACACAGACGTAGACATGCACATCTATGTTATAAGATGAATACAAAGACAAGCACTGCAGAATTAGGAAATGGCACCATTTAAATTGCTTGCCCAACTTAATTTGGCCACTCATGCCTAGTCATACTCTTAAATGAGCTCGTAAGATTCAGCGTACTTGTTGTATGATGCTCACTTAATGAGCATCTCCTCACTTCTATGTTTTATCCTAATTACTCACAATACAGTCTCATGTGGTGTATATCATGTTCTGTAGGGAAATTTTTTCATTTCTGTGCCCCTTGTAGGTGTAGCCAGTAAAGCTCCACAAATAAGTAGCAGGTAGGGAGTTAGCAAGGGGAAGGCTCCCTCCTTGATTTCCAATGCTGACACCACCCTGGAGCAAAGCTACAGCAAAAGGCTGACCTTGCGCTTGGAGCCTTGTGTGGCCAGGACCACTGGGCCCTCTTCCCTGGTGGGGAAGGCACGACCCGGCTGCTGGCCTGCGGAGGTGAGAGGTGCTCAGGAGCACGAAGTGAAGACCCAGTCCTTAGAAAGCAGAGCTGCTAAAATGAGAGGCATCCCAGCAGCGTTTGTGCAAATGTGATTTTTCAAAATCTAATAGCTTGAGCAAATTTGGAAATGGGATTTCTCAGTGAGGATGGAGTCTTCAGCACCCTCACTCTTAGCTGTTAAGAGAAAAGGCACTCTACTGAGCAGCTGGGACTCACAAAATAACCCAAAGTGGACAGGTTTCTATAGAACGGTGAGGGGCATATCTCTGATTACTACACTACAAATATTCAAATACCTGCTCTAAAACTGGAGTTATTCAAAGAGAAGAGCACAACAAACTTTGATACTGGTAAAGCTGCAACTTTTTTGTCTGAGTCTCATTTTCACATATGGCTGAATTTTTCAACAGTTTAAGTTTTATCATACCGTGGCTGCAAAAAAACCTAAATGGTCAGAAATAGGCAATATTAGAAGTGTCTAAAAACAGTCTCTTCACAGGAAAAAAAGTGGGTGAAACATTCAGTTCCTCTTATATCAGCAATTGCAATCTGACTCTGAAGAAGGGAAAAGCTCCTCATTCCCCTGAGCCAAATTCACAGCTTCTTCAACAGCTTGCTCAACTCTTTTTATAGTTTAAGCATTTCTAGAAAATTCACTTTCTTAATTTCTGCTGTTTCCGTTAGCCCCAGACCCTGTATGCTTTATACCAGGTGCATTCAGCTGAAGGGATACCCAACTGGGGATACAAATTGGCTGCTGAATGGCCCTCTCTGACTCCATGCTGGTACTTTCAACATCAAATGGCACAGAAAATGCTCTCCAGTTGACTTGCTTCCAAACGCCAAAAAAAAAAAAACCTTCTAAACATAAACCAGTAGAAAACCAAATTATTTATGTTTAAGTAACACTGCAAAACAGTTAGATCACAAATATAACAATAAGAAAGCATTATAAAAGATACGCTTCCTGTAACACACAGCAAAAGTACCCTGAAGAGTGATTTTGTAATGTTTATAGAAGAGCTTATATACATTAGAAATGAGCTTCTATAGCTTTCTTACTGAAAACAGAGTTTTCATGGGCAAAGAGAATTTTTTCCTCTAACTGGATCTGCCTGGCAGACGTAAATATGCTTCTGTCAAATTCGTCACTCTGCCATGGATATCAGAAAACATCTTGGGGAGACTTTGGTTCCCAGATTACTTGGCTCTCTTCTGATTTTCTGTATTTTTAACTCTGATATTCTGTCGAAAGTTTCTGAGCAGCTTACAGGTCTATTGCCCCAACCTGTAGCATGTGTAAGATCACCTGTTTAGATATTTTAACACCTCTTGAAATGTGACCACAAATAGAGGAGTATAATGGAGTACCCTGTAATTCCAGCAAGCATCCTTCTTGTGGTGTACAAGATCTGGTACTTGTCTGGCACTCACGCAAGCTGTAAGAAGTGCTTTACCTTATTCCAAAATCCCAGTCCTGGACAGAGGCAAAGCTACCTACAGCCAGTGGTGATAATTCACAGCAAATAAACATGAATCATGTATTCATGAAACATGAATAAACAAGAAGATATGGGCATTGGTCCAGATCTTGGGCATTCAGCGTGAGATTTCTGCCACCCAAGGAGATGGGAATTGAAGTAGCGGTAGCAGGAGGAAATTCCCTTTGGTATAGGTGGCCATATTGTCAATCATTAAGATAGCTTCTGCATTAAATTCGGAAAGCGGACAATTTGTTAGCAGTGTGACCCTACATTACTTTAAGCCCTTGCTGTTTCAACTTTCCCTGCTTATTGGGGTTCAAAGCCGCCTTCTCACTTCACCCACCTTTCTCAACTGTGTTTATTTGTGGTTACAACAAAAGAGGACAGCAATTTCTGCTTTAATTTGGGGCAGGGCTTACTTATTCCTGTAGTTGAAGACAAATGGCAGACATCACCTTCCTCATTTCTCTGGCAGTTATGTTTGGATTCTCTCTCTAGAATAGTCAGTGAATTTATTTCCCTGATAAATGGCCGAGTTCTGCTGCTTATAGAGGTTTGTGGTCTTTAGTGCTTAGTATGAGCAAACACTGAGAGTTGTAACAGAGGAGAGTATTTTCTGTAATATACATATAGTAGTCTTTTCGTTCCACATGTTCCTGATGCAGCCTCAGCTGTAACAGTGGGTCCAGATCTGGGCACGGATTTCAAAACTGCTTCCCAGGTTAAGTTCTTCTGCTTAAGCAGAACAACTAAACCTTGATACAACCTCCAAAGAGGATCACACAAGAATCTGTCTCTCAGGGTGTGATCAGAGTAAACCCATGTGTTTGTTTTATTCCACACAGGGTGGAAGTCTGTGCTTCTGTATTTGTGCCACTGCAATTATTTTCCTAGGAATGAAGCATCTGAATTTTAATATCCCATATATTCAGTGCAACACACCATATTACAATATCTTGACCTTTTCAGTGTTCCATAAATTGATTGTCTGATCGTTCCAGTCCTCCCTTGTTTACAGCCCTGGAAACCTTAGAAGAGGTAACATGGGCATCTCTGAATCATATCTTCTATGTTTATCAGCACTTTCTGAATCACACTGCTTGTCTCTTGAAGGCTTGACAGAAGCTACATACTGTGTGCCTGAGGTACAGTAGCATATAAAATCATGCCAGAAAAGGCAGGGATAAGAGCTACAGGCTGGCTCATAAGGTCCACCACAGGTGGTCCTGTTGAAGGTCACATTGGTTGACCAGTATTGTTATCAAATTGTGATCTCTCCAGTGAGTTACTCTGACAGCCAGATAAACCTCCAGCTAAATAAATAACATGCATAACCTTCAACCAACCAAATGTAACTGTTTAATTAATGGGCTTTTTCTAAGTAAATTAAAAATTGGGGGAAAAAGGCTTCTGGTCTTTTAAGGATGAATAAAGCAGAAAATGTAATACCAGATCTAAACATGAAAGGGAATGAATCCTCTTAGAGCTGAGGATGCAGTGGTAATGCAAAGCGGGAAAATGGTTATTAATTTCCAGCCATCGCCTCAAATGGATGGACCAGTAAAAAGAAGATACAAATTGTAATAAACTGCAAATGTTGCAGGAAGATGTTAGCATCAATCCAAAGAAAAAGTAATTGCCACTTGCTTACTGCTTGTCCTACATCAAAGAAGGGAGAGGGAAAACACACATTTGGCAGTGTTCATTACAATTATTACTCTCTCAAAAAAACCCAGTAGAACCAAACAGAAATGCTCTGAGATGGCTCAAGTTCTTCCTTTGAGACTAAATGTAGAAATTTGCTCTGGAGAAGCTCTTCCACCTCCAATGTGCCTTCAGGTCCCACGTGTGCATCGAGTTCATCTCCCCAGTGAGTGTGGAGCTGAAGAGGCCAGAACTGCTTTAGTAGCTTCCTACAGGGATAGCTCCAAACCTTTTGTCTGCCCCTTCAAGCAGTGGCAGAGCAGCAGAAAGCCCTGTTTTGTCTCAAGGCACTGAACAGAACAAGAGGAGCATGCAGGTACCTGCACTATGGAAAGGTGGTGGAGCAGGCAGGCATGACCTGCAGCTCAGGTCTGTTATAGTCACCACTACCCCAAAACTGTTTCTGCCATATTGTTATCCCTTGCCTATATCAGCTGTTCCCAAATCTTTCTACTTTCAGATGCTGTCCTGGTTTTGGCTGGGATGGAGTTGATTTTCTTCCTAGCAGCTGGTATAGTGCTGTGGTTTGGGTTTAGTGTGAGAAGAATGTCGATAACACCCTGATGGTTTAGGTCTTGCTGAGCAGTGCTTACACCAGTCAAGGACTTTTCGGCTTCCCATGCTCTGCCAGGTGCACAAGGAGCTGGGAGGGGGCACAGCCAGGACAGCTGACCCCAACTGACCAAAGGGCTATTCCAGACCATATGACGTCATGCTCAGTATATAAACTGGGGGAAGAAGAAGGAAGGGGAGGATGTTGGAAGTGATAGTGTTTGTCTTCCCAAGTAACCGTTACACATGATGGATCCCTGCTTTCCTGGGGATGGCTGAACACCCGCCTGCCCATGGGAAGCAGGGAATGAATTCCTTGCTTTGCTTTGCTTGCACGCGCAGCTTTTGCTTTCCCTGTCAAACTGTCTTTATCTCAACCCACGAGTTTTCTCACTTTTACCCTTCCATTTCTCTCCCCCATTCCATTGTGGGGGGAGTGAGCGAGTGACTGTGGTGCTTAGTTGCTGGCCGAGGTTAAACCACGACAGATACGTAGCACCGTTTGAAGTCTCACACCCAACCCAGGGTGTGGTGGGTGCTGTGAGACTACGAGACAAACCGTGTGAGAGAGCCTGAAGCACAGTGGCCTTCAGTTCCCATCTCCTCTGCATCCCATGGAAAACAGTGTTGCCTTTCCAGCCTCCTGCTGAAAGCAATATCAAGATGAAAAATAATCACGTTAGGGTGGATCCAGGCAAAACAGAGCAGTCGCTTCTAGGAAGAGGAAAGCATGTGTAAGAATTTTCCCTTTCTTTGAAAAGCATAAATCTTAAGGTTGTTAAAATAAGTCTCAGTCTCAAGGTTTTGGACAACTTGTTGGTTTTGGATGCCCATTTACCTATCATAGCAAGATTCATCCATTTCTGTCTTCAATTAATGAGAACATGCTGGACAAGTCAAGTAGAACTAATCCTGATCGCTGCCATGCTGATGTTATTTCCTACAGGTTTGCTGCCGAAACTTGAGCTTCTTGAATGCTGACCAGTTCCATATGCACCAGTCTTTTACCCAGCAATAAACACCATCATATGCTGATCGCTAACATAGTGATCTGCATTTTGTCCTCTTTCTTTATTCAATATAAGGACTAAATTGTGGCCTCTGTTCTGGTAATCAAAGGCTTCCCCACTACTGGATTATATTATTTAAGGCATTACCTATGGGTATGTTACCAGTTACAATTTGTGCCTTAACAGAGACTGGACATCATCCTATTATTTTCCCAACATAACGGAAGAAGCATCAAGGTCAGTAGGCAACAAGTATTTATTATCTAAATCATCCATGGAAGAAAAAAACCTGGGATGTATGTGGTGGTATAATTTGACTGACAATCAAGAAGCCTGCAGTAGCATCAAGCTGTGACTGATTGTGAAAAAGAGAGCAGGGGCAGGCACCTTCCAGAACAGCAGGCATAAGCACAGTAGGCAAGAGAGGATGGAAATCTGTACCAAGAAAATAATCTTCTATAATGGTGGAGGTAAATTGCTTAGATAGATATGTATCTCCAGATTACTTTTGTTATCACAAGGGAAAAATTAATATCTGCAGGCCAGGCTATGGGATTGTTTGGAGTGGGATGAAATAACAGTTAAGTGTATTATTGTGAAGTGTTATTTGTTCACATAATTAATGTTATGTCCATTAACCTCCAGCCAACATGGGGGATCTGAAGTGGACACGTAAGTAGGAAACACTGGCTTGCAAAGCTTGCTATCCAAATAGGTTGTACAGGAGATGAGGAGAGGCACAAAGTGGAGGGACTTACCCATGCTCACATGTCAGATGGGTGCCAGAGCCAGAAAATGGACAATAAATTCACACTACTTGCATCTTATACTTGGCAGACAGGCTATGTAATTTACGGTTCTTGAAAAGGGACATAATGAAATATTCCCCTTGCTGTCCAAACACTCTTAACACATAAAAAACAGGTTAGTATGATTGGGGAAAAAAAAAAAAAAAAAGGCCTTGTGTATTTGAAAAGTTGTTCAGAGGTCCTTTCATAAATACAAAAGTTATTTTGGTTGTTGGTTTGAGGTGTGAGCCATTGTATACATCTACCTATAGCCTATCCAAAGTTGTGTACAGCATAGACACCTCACCGGCTGATTTTAAGCTAGGCCAAAAAGATACAGAGGGCAAAGGAGAAAGGTGGTTCTTTCTTTGGGACCCACTGTGTCTTATTTAACTTGCCTTGTCAAAGTTTTTCATTGATTTCTGAAAGAGATTTGGCCAGAAATAGTTTGAGAGTATGGTGCTTATGAATTTGTGCATATTTTATTGCTCAGGATACATTGCCAATACATGACACATTTCAAGATCTTTCAACTAGTCTGTGCTGAACACACAGTGAGAATGGTTTTACTCATAAAACTTAGTTAAAGGGAAGTGTACAGTTTTCTTTCAGGAAAATAAGAATGAGTCATCCATGCATGCATTTGATTTGCAGATCCAAGAGTTTGCAGTCTAGACTTATGGTTTTCATTTTTCTGAACACTTAATCAGTCTCTCTGTAGGCTGTTACATACAGAGCAGGAGGTACCAGATTTTCCTTCCAGGTGAGAAGATGCAATAGTTTTCCAGAGTGACTACCTTCAAAAAAAAAAAAGCTAAGATCTTCAAGTTGAGGGACTCCTTGGTTCTCTCCATGTCTGACCCACAGAGAAATGACTGCCTATCTATATTAAAGTCTGTATAAATTAATTTATGCCTCCTCAGGGTAAGCAGGCTTGTAAAACCCTAGTGTACTCTCAAGTAAAAACTGCAATTTGGCTCTGAGCTCTGCAAGACCACCAAAGGACTGGGGGATGATTTGCCTAGGAGAGAGGCTGTGCGTGTTGACAGGTGGAATGAGGGTCTTAGGAAATGAGAAAGCAGTAATGATATATGGCATAGCATCACATGGAGGAGTCTTGGAGGGGAGGTTTCTCTTCCTTGACTCCACGTGTGCGAGACGGAAACCTGCAGCAGAGCCAAGTCCATGTTTTCCCTTACTCCAAGGGCAGAGGATTCAAAAAGCCATCAGAGAGTACATGCATACATACACACAGAGCAAAGAGCAATCTCTCCTCCAGCTGAGTATGTCCCGGGTCATCTTTATATTTCCCAGTCACTTCCCAGCATGTTCACGAGTCAATTGTACTGGGAGCAAGCGCTGATCTAGGTGTGCATTGGGCTCAGTTCTCCCAGATGGAAAGGGGACAGAAGAGATCCTTCTGCTTCTTTGGTCAGGCCATAGGAGAAAGGGCTGCTCTCTGTTTCTCCTTGAAGTAGAAGAGGAAATGAGGCATTTCCCAGAAGCCAAACAGGAGAGAAGTGTAGGCTGAAGAGCAGCTTCCCTGGCAGTCAGGCAGTGTAGAACTTTTCCAAAGATTTGCCTGTGCCTCTCGCGGTTGGCGTGAGCTCCTGCTGGAGACGGTGATGCGTGGGAGCAGGCTGCAGAGGGCATCCAGCGCTTGTCCCCCACGCTGCCACCCTCAGTGTCCCCAGTGATCTCCTCCTGACAGTATCAGTCAGGGATCAGAAATTAGGCTTATAAGTGTAAATGCTCTGTAACCCTAAAGCTGCAAGCATGTATTTTCAGGGTCGATGGAGAAGCCCCTAAGCAGCAGGAAAGGGGCTCGGGTTCCTGTGTTCCTCCAGCAAGAACTGGTTATAGCAGAAAAAAACCAGATCCTTCAACTCAGGTCCTGACAGATGCAGCTAATTAAAAGAAGAAGAAATTTTAACTTCTGAATAAAAAACTACACACAGGCACTGATAGGTACAGGATGGTGGCACTGCCCAGAGGTGTCCTAACCCTCGAGACAGTTGTGGTGTCAATGTTGAGTAAAGTAGCAGCATCTCCTAAAAGGGAATCCACTTTCCATCCATATCCAAACCCAAGTTGTCAATGCATCTGCCGTCGAAGCAGTCACTCACTTGCATAGGGCTGCAGGTGCAAAACATTGCTTGATCTGCCCAAGCCTCCTGCGTTTGTTCCTGTGGTATTAAAGTCCTGAGAAGATATACATAGCCTGTCTTCATCAATTCAGTTGATATTTAGCTTCAAGCAGCATATTGATCCCTAGCAAGGAGCAAAGACAGAGCAACAGAAGAGGAAACAGTAAGTAGTGGAAATGTAAATAACATGCGGGATAAAGAAGGTGGCTCAGGAACAGGCAGGAACACTGTTCCGCTGTCTTCCAGAGCCCATGAAGATCTGCTCCGGGAAAAGGCAGCAGGGAGCTGAGCTCTGTGGTCTTGGGCACAATGCTGCTGTGGAAAAATTCCCCTCTTCCCTGCTTCAGGTGCTCAGGACATTTCACCTCCTCCTGCCCAGGCAGAAATGGGCTGTAATAATTACTTAAAAACCAAACCTCTCAGTCCCCAAATATTAATTAGATACTGTCCAAAGTAAAAGGTGGCGTTTAATCCCCAGCCCTTTTGCTGACATTAGCTCTCATGTGCCGAGCTGAACGGAGCAAGGTGTACTCAGCAGGATTCCGCTGGCAACTTACGGCAATGACATGAGATTTGAATGCCGTCACGGGCCGTCAATCTTCCCTTCGCATTCTGGAAAACGCGTCCAGCAGGCGGCTATTTAATTGCTTGGGTCACCCCTGCTAAAGCACTCTCTTTTTCGCTCTCCCTTTTTGTCTTTCAAGGTCTTCTGAGGCAGAGCAGGGCAGCAGCTCCCTGAAAGCTGGAGGTGAGTAGGAGAGTGCTCCCAGGGACCCTGGCATTGCTATGGCAAACAGAGGCAGCAAATCAGCACTGCAGAATAGGACTGCTCTGTGTTTCCCATGCTGATCAGGATATTCAAAAATAACTGGAAATCTTGCCATTTCAAAGCAACATGGGGTTTAAGCCATTTTTTCCCATGCATGTATATTCACACTACTTACCATTTCATTAGCTGCTTTCCTTGTACAGTAAGTTTTGCAGCTCTGAATTTGATCTCTGTTGTTAGTGCTTATTATGTCAGCATGGTTATATCACAAGGTGTGTATCCAAGGGAAGTGAAGATTGTAGGGAAATGTTTATTAGAGCAACAGAAACACTTAGGAAAAATGGACAAGCTCTCAGGCTCCATCTCTGCAGGTTTGGCAATATTTATTATGATTACTGTATTAAAGACAGAGGATAGTATGAGCTTAGGGGAAAAATACCTAAAGTATTTTTGACACCATCTTTAAAAAGCCATTCAGAGTCATTACTATCCAACTCAAGCTCTTTAAAAAGCCGGTTTACAAATTTTAATAGCTACTGGCAAAGAAAGTTAGTGCTCATGATCTTTCAGTAAGGCTGCAGCCTGGCCACAGCTCATAGAATCAATTTTCAGGCTCCTCATAATGTTTTCCTGAAGTATCCAGAGGAAAAAAGTGCACATCATACAGATATGATGTGAAGTATAATCTGACATAGAAATGGCCTGAGGGACAGTTGTTCCCTATATTAAAATAAAGTAAAATAAAATAAAATATTGGAAGTATAGAAATGTTTCTGCTTCTGGCAGGACAAACTAGAACGACAGCCCCAGCAGGTTTGTTGGCATTTTCATCATCATTCCTGTTTTGTCCACACTTGAGAAGAAAAAAAAAAATTCCTCTACATTTTGTAGGTTTTGTCTTTAAACACTTCCAGAAAAATCAGTTGCTTTTTTTTTAGTTACTTAAGTTATTATCATTCTGTGGCTACATCATGCTCTTATGTTCACTTTCCTAATTTGGCTGTATACATTTAAAAATGACAGCAGAGGAATTTCATATTAGAAGCATTAAAAACAACCACTTGAATTCACAGCAATTTTTCCCAGCTCTGGTACTGGATTTCTGACTTTTTCCAGGGCTATACTAAATGGGTCGGTATATTAGTATTTTGCTTTTTTTGCTCAAACTCTGTACATGAATTACATCTTCCATGGAACATGACTTCTTCTGGTAAAAAGACCAATGTACTGAGGGAATCATTGGTCATATAATTGGGAGATACAAACCAGAATAAGTGCTTGGCCCATGCAATAACAACTGAGTTGTCAGTTTAAATGTTACAGTTCAGAGTAAACTATTGATATTTAATTGTTACATTTTTTCAACATGCCAAAAAAGTCAAAATTCCCACAGACAGCAATTGCTGTTGGTTAGATCTGCATCTTGGCAAAACCCCAAATTTTTAGGCAAACACCAACATGAACAAAAAATTTCGCTATCCCTGCAAGTATTTAAGCATGTTTAGAGCTCACAGGATGCTGCAAAGTGACAAAAAAAAAAGAGAAAAGCGGGGGAAAAAAAGTGTGAGGCACCTGCTTCTGTTAGTGTCTCCTGCTTGTGAGCTTGCTGCTCGCACTGTTTGGGCCAGGAGAGACGGGAGATCCCCTGGGAGGAACTGGCCCTGTCCCCAGGCTGAAGGGCTGGTACGGCACCGTGCCCTCCCCTGCTCTGTGCGGGGGGGAAGACAGCCAGGGCTGAAAAAAGCCCTGTTCTATCATTTTTTGGAAGAAAGGAAGGAGGCTGTAATATTTTTAGGAGTGGGTGGCAGCTGAAAGTCCGTCTTGTGAAGTTGCTCTTTGACGAATGTATAGCATCCCTAGAGGAAAAATAGGAGTTTGCCAAGTTCAGACATTTTCTGTTCTCATATAACTAAAGCTGCTTTGATCTAAATTTGACAAGTGATGTGTATATTATACAATTGCAATCACTTTAGCCTTTTTACTTCAAAAAACAAATAGCCCAGGGACCAAAATCTGCTCTCAGACACCTTCCTCCTGGAACTCCCACTGCTTTCAAGTTACTAAGTCTGAAAGGTAGGGATGGCAAAGGAGCACGCAGCAAATGTTGTTCCCAGGTTTTTATGAGTGTTTGTACAGTTCAGATCCCAGGACACTGGCAGCTCGGCTTGGAGGCTCCAGGTTCGTGTCCCAGCCTGGATCCAGGTTCCTTTCCAGGGGAACAGTAGCGGTGCTGGTGGTGGCATGAGAAGCTAAACCAGCCATGAAGCATTCCCCTAACCTGCACTGACACCGACTCATTTTTTACATATCTTTTTTTTTTTTTTTCATTTCAGAGGCATCAGTATTTCACCTCATCTGTGGAAATTAATGGCACATAATGTCAATAATTTTTAAAGATAGTCTATGACGTCTAAAAAGGAAGATTTATAAAGTCTTAGTCTGCTTGATTGTATCTTTCTCAGTAAAGTCTGATTGAAATATTGGTAACTTCGACTCATTTATTGCCAAAATTACTTCAGCACTGCCTCTACCTGGTATTGTAATGCCAATTTTTAAATCAATAATGTAAGAAGGATTGTGAGTGAAAGCTGCTGTGTATTACGACACCAGAATTTGTCTTCTGTACACAAAATTATCCTCTTTAAACATTTCCTAAAAGAATACTTACTGGACTTACATCAAAGATAGCAATGATAGACTCAATAATCCAAATTTTTAAATTCTTAAATACATTTTTTTCCCCACATTATATCAGAGACTATAGCATCCTCTGATAGAAGCTCTCATACTTCCATCGTAACATTTTTACTTTACAGCTTACACTAACATCCGTCTAACTTCTAGCTTTGATTTAATTCCTGGAAGACTGTTTTAAAATTAGTAATTTGATTTTTAGGTTAAACCTGATCCTGGTATTTAACAAAGGTAAAAAATAGTTTGATTACACAACTACTTTATTGAAATGCCATCAAAATAAATTTTCAGGCATTAAGTTCTTTAATAAAAATATTAGACTTTGTTGGTAAGTATCAGTGTTGTGGGTTTTAAAGTGTTACAGAAAAATGTGTTGTAAAGGGTTCGTGACAGTTATTTACAGAGCAAAGAAATCTGTGAAAAAGCCTTTTTTACTGGTTCTGCTGAGAAGCGGCTACAGGAATCCCGGTTGAGCCGCCCAGGTCATAAATAGGAACTGAACCAAATTAAAAACCCCAGCAGTGATGGCAGGGGGCAGCTTGCCCTCGGGACCGAGAGGCAGAGACAGGCTCATGCTGCCCATGGAGAAGTGCCCGCTGCTCCCCAGTTGCCACTTCCACTTCCCTGAGATGTTCTGACTAGAAGACAGTATCAGGTGAACACATGATCATGCTTAGCAAACCCATTTTTGCTGGCGAAGTCTGACACTGGGCCATTGTTAAAATGGAATAAATTTAAGCAGTTTGCAACAATGTATCTGTTTAGACGGGTTAACAGCCAGCTCACATGGTACACAGGCCAACAGATAGGTGCAAAATGGGGTCAAAATACTAAATACACAATGTTGAACAACAGTGGTGGCGCTGCGGTCGGGGGGAAGGATGCTTCCTTCATCTCCATCCTTGAGCCAGGGCACCTGGTGATGACCAGCCTGTTGCCATTGCTTGAACTGTTCCTCCTTTCTCCAGAGTGATTTACGTATCTCCAGTAAATATGTGAAATAGGAACAGTGGCCTAGGCCTTCCTGCTGGGAAATAAAAGAGTTGGCACTAAAAATATTTAGGCTCCCTTCACAGTACTAACTCATCAGGGCTACTACCACATCTAGGGTTAAAATGTTATTTGTTCTACTTCAATTTTCTTTTAGAAAAGCCAGATCATTGCCTTACTTGCTTCTCTCTCACTCTCTTTTTATTGTCAGGATGATTTCCCAGGAAGAGATTTTTAAAATTTACAACCAAGCAAACCCCAGACAGGAAGAGGGGAAGGGAAGAAGCTACAGCCCTATGAATATGAGAAGACGCACTTTTTGTGGATTTGTGTCCAGTAAGCAAGAAAGAAGAACAGTGTTTGGTTTAATATTTCAGGAAATCATCCAGTAAATGCCCCGAGAAATGCAGTGTGCCGAGGCCAGGGCACACTCCAGCATAGCTTCCCACATGGAGAGTTGTTTGCCAAGCCTGGCTGATGCACAGTTTTTGTACAATATAATCATTTAATTTGGGGGCATGACTTTTTACCAAATGATTTTTACTACTCTAACACACAACATGCATGTTTTTACATCAGAATAATTGTTCTTTTGTCCTCTAATTATGAGCATATTTAGTATAACAAAGAACCAGTAGGAATTGGAAATCATTTAGATCATCATTTCTGTTCCTCTGCCTGTGATGAATTATTTCTTACATTGTGTTCAGTTTTCCAACGTATGAGAAACACTGAAAAGTCATGTTATGCGACTGGGGGGAAACAGTATAGAACCAGTAAATAGGATTACAAGAACATCTGCTGGAAAGGGGTTTTTTTGACATTTATACCTTGGCAATGAGCAATATTCACATTAACTGCAGATTATTTGTACAATCGAATTCTTATTCCTTTTGACAACACTACCCAGTCTGTTTCCATGACAGACCCAGAGACTTCACCCCACACTGTTGGAGGAAAAATCATGGAACAATTGGGCTTCTGGGATCTTACTAATTTCAGGGTTTAAGCAGGATAAATGGTACCTAAGTATTGGCTGCCTTCCTTTAAGATATACCCACGTATACTGTTTGCGTCTTTGAGACAGGCCTTTTTCTATAAGAAAGTGAAGAAAATCACTGAACAGATAAAAAAGGCCAAAAGAAATTAAGGCAAAGAGGTCACATCACTGCTTCTCTGCTTTCAAGACAAACCTTAGTTTGAAGGTTTGTTTCTTTATATACACAAATGCCTTTTCCTTGTATTTTCATAAACTAAAAAGCAGTTGTGATGACAGTGCTATAGGAAGGGGCAAGAATAGATAAATACAAATTACCTTGGGGGATTAACAGGCCTAATGAAAGTGACCCTAAATGCATACAAAACAGCATTTTAAACAAATGTTGGGCTTCTCTGGATCAGAGGGAGCCCTAGAAAATATAAACACTGTCTCTGAATTTCAGATGTCTTTCCATGGCATCGTGCGTGTGCTCCCTGCTATGGGCTCCTGTGGGGTCACCGCGGGGCAAGTCCACAACCCATCTGGGGTGAATCCAGTCTCTTGGTGACTACATAAATCAGTGAACTGCCTCAGTCCTGATTTTGTTTCAACCAAGGATGAGGAAAAGGTGACAAGCACTGATGGGAACCTGAAAGGAGTGGAGGAGCAGCCTGGGGCCAGGGCATCTGGCCAGAGCCAGTGTTGAAGCTGGGGAGGTGACTTCTTGAACTGACAGAGAATTAAATATATAGCAAAAGCGAGCCTTTATTCATTGTGGTTTGCCCAGTTCCAGACTCTTTATACTACCAAAGCAGAAACGCTCCTTCTCCCTCCAGCTCCAGGACAGGGGAATCAGAGAGTTCTCCCTACCTAACACTCAAAGAGTAGCAGAAATCCTGTCCTCAAATTAATATCTCTGGCTTTATTTTCCCAAGTATTTTCAGCTAAAGTTATCGTAAGTCAAAGTTTCAGCCTACCCTGGGCAGACAGACCGACAGGCTAGGGCTCCTCCGTGCATAGTTTTGTCTTTTCTCTCTTGTGCATAGATCAGTAAGGGTTAATACAGGGCTGTGGCTCTCCCCATGCAGGCAGCTCAGCTAGTCGCTGTTGCACCCGTTTAAGTTTAATGGAATCCCTGGCACCAGCCTGCTGGGTATATAGAATTACACCAGTCAAAATGTTTTCCTAGACATCCAATGAATAATGAAAAGAGTTTAAGAGGTACTTCAACTGATAGCCCTCACATCCTTTGGGGTATGGGGTTATCTTTTTGAAGGGCTAAATCTAGGCAAGTTTTAAGTGGTTTCCTTAAAATTTACATCCTTTAGTGAGAAAGGGAGATGGATACAGAGCTAGGGAAAACAGGTGCTTTGGCGTTGGTTTTATTCCTGAATGTCTTGTCTGTATTGTGCCTATTTGACCCAACTTCATTCCATCATTTAGTTTTCATGGGCCCTTTGAAGAAAGACGCCTAGGAAGGGGTCTGGGGTGGTATGTAGCAGCTATATCCTTGTCTTAGACAATGATGCTCCTGATAGAGGACCCTGAGGACGCTAACAATGACTTGTCATATCCTTCTAGTTCATTCCATGCATGGTATTTTTTTAAGGCTTATTATAAATGGTAAATGCTAGCTAACTTCACAAAACCTTGCAGAAAGCTGATGGCAGGCACATACCAGGGTATGTGGCTGGGCAGCTTAGATTTCAGGCTGGCAGTGTTTCTTTTCTTTCAATCCATGGTCCCTGTTGGGAGAGTATCTTGTCATGTCAGCAGTGAATATCTAACGCAGTCTTCATACTGTGCCAATAACCCATTAGTGAAGCCTCCCGGTTATAATCCTACTGCTATCTTGCTGGCTTTGCACCTTACCCTTACAGGCATGGCACTGGCAGTGTCAAGACTTGCATTGGTTTTCCTTGAGCAATACCCAGAAATAGTAGTTACATATGAATATATTTAAGATGAGGTTTACTTGGAAATGGCAGTGTCTGGGAATAAGGAGAACCAGGTTGTCTGTGTAGTGTAGACCATAACTTTTGCCTCTGTATTTTGCCATGATGATGACCTGCATGCTAACATCTCAGCACTTCCATAATCCCAATCAAAAAAAAAAAAAGGAAGGAAGGAAGGAAAAGTGATGTCTTTTAGGTAAACTACCCAAGGCTCAAAACCGATACATATGCTTAGTGGTAGTAAAGAGACTTGAACTCATCTAGTAAATTAAGATATGAACTGCCCACATAAATGCTTTTGAATGACTTGGAGAAAGGAGGTTAATAAGAAACCAAAATGTGTTATAATTAATGGTTGAAGTTTCTTGGTCGGGGGAGGAGTGGGGAAAGAATCATAGAGACAAAGTTGTAGATCCAAGGTTGTTATTATTCAGTCTTCTAAATAACTTTTAAAAATACCAGTCTTTTGTTCAGCATGCTTTATTCAAAGCTAATGAGCAAGAGATGTTTCTGTTTCATGGTAACAGTTGCTTAATGGGTCATTTTGTTTAACTGTTGATTCATTCTTCCTATCAGGTGGTGACAAGAGCAGCCTTTCACAGCAAAACAAAATCTGCATGTGCTGTTTTCAGCAAACACTATCAGAATCAATTGCAAATATTTAATATGCATTTGCAAATATGACCCTTTATTTTTGTTCTGTTTCTTCAGGGTCTACTTCACACTTTAATGTCAAAGATTTCGCTTCACGGATTGGTGCTAATGACGCTTTCGTATAATTTGCCATAAGCATAGGTATATTTTGTCCAACAGAAGCCAGTATTTATTTGCTATTCCCATACCCTCGCACAGAAAAATGAGCTTGCTCCAGTCCTTCATCTCACTGCACAAAACAGAAATCGAACAAAAGAGCAAACTTGCACCATGGGAAAATCAAGCATCGGAAGTTATGCCAGTAACAATCAGAAGAGAAGGGCAGGATCTAAAGATGTTGGTAACTGCTATTTTACAATTCCTTGTGAGTACTTTCAATAAGAATTTAACAATTTTTATGTATATATGTACATATGTGTAGTAATTTAAGTCATTTAAGTAACGACAGTGCCAATGCAAGAGAATAATTTAGAGTAAAGACAAAGAAACCCCATGTATCTGGCTTTTATACTGTAATCAAAAACTTCAAAATATTAAACAAATTTTAATTATAGCAGTCCATGTTTTCATTTATGCTACACATTTCTGTTCCTGTTTCACACATGGGGAAACAAACGTAGAGAGTTTGAGTGAGATGATCAAGTGGTGGATAGAAACACAGGGCTCCTGATTCCACTTGGCCCATGACATATCACTCTGCTTGAAAATTTGTTCACTTTTCATTCTTTTCTTTAGGCAACTCATCACCGACATTTCATCAGCTTGCCCCCTTCCCCAAGTAAATGACAGTAATAAAAAGCTTCATTTCTGCTACTATTACTTCATTACTTGAGACGCTGAAGCCACTGCTGGTTTTGGGAGAGGACAAGGAACACCAGAAGATTAACTGTGGCTAAAGCGTAATGGATTCAAACAGAAGGCCTTTTCACATGCAGCTTAATTAACATAAAAAGTTTAAGGAGGGGAAAAATAAATTCATGAAAGAGTGGTCCATTGGTGGCTACTAAACCTGAACATCTGGTTATATAGCCTGTAGTTCAGGGGTTCTCCTATTGCTTTGGAGGTATACAGAAATGGTTCCCCCTCCTTTACATTTGTAGCTCCACTCCAAACACTCAGAGGAGCAAAACCACGCTCTTTTGTTCTTATATTCCTGTCCCCTGATGGTGTGCATGGGAGAGAGAGAGCAGGACCAGATGAGCCTTCGAGCTGACATAATGTGGATGTTCTGTGTTATGTTACGTGGTGACGTTAGAGCAGGGCAGGCCACTCCCCTGCTCCTCAGGCTGGTTTCAGCCAGCCCTGCAAGCTGGGTATCTGATGCAAAGACCAGTGGATTTCATGGAATCTTTTTTCAGATCTTCAAAGCAGACTCCTATATGCGAGCCTGGTTAATACTCCAGCAGAGAACATCCGATTATTACGTGGGGCTGGTCAGGAACAGTAATCAAATTACCTAAAGGAAAACATTTAGGATGCATTATTTAAACTGCATTAGATATCTGTGTGGTCATTCCCAGGCAGAATGAATATTTCCTCAATTTGATTCAATTTTATTCAACTTAATTTACACCTTTCGTTACTTTGGATGAATATTGCTCTGTAGCATGTCTTAAGGAAACAGGCTCTGCAGGAAATTGTGTGAGCTACTGACATCATTTCTCTCATAATTTCAAGTATTAGAAAACATCACAATAATAGAGAGTTTTCTGTTAAATAAGATATAAACCCAAGGTTCTCCTCTGGTTGCAATTATGTGGTAAATATAATTGTGACCTGAGCATGGAAGTATAGAAGTCAGCAGTGGGCAGGAACGGCTTCCTTAATGTTCAAATTTGCAGTCTTTCCCTTACTACATGGAAACAAAGTTTGCCAGTGTGGTCCCTCCCTCCATGATGACTGTCCTGCCCCATCTTCACAGGCTTTTGGATCCAAAGCCTACTGGCTAAATTCCACTGAAACCGCAGCGTAGGTGCATTTGAGTCATCTAAGTCTTAGAGAACAACTTTGCTTTCAACAACTGCTTCATCTCACAGGCCCCAAAATGAGTTCCTCTGCTTCTGAGCAATTTCCTAAGCAGAGACCTTGGAGTTTGCTAGCGAGAAAAGGAGGATTTTGAGAGGCAAAGGGAGTCTGATACTCTGCCCACCTCTTCTCCCTCTCCAAAAGTTGTTCCAATCACGGAGCTATTGTACGAAAGACAGAGTATTCCCTCCCCACCACTCACCTTGTCAGGCTCCCCACCACCTACAAAGCAATCACAGCACCTTAAAAATATCCCTCACCCCATCATTTCAGCAATGATTTTTCAGGAGTAAGAAATCATAGTTCTTTCTTACTGCTGCTACATGCTGGGTCTGAAGTCACCAAAAGGGTAAGGAGTGAGTAGTCTCTGGTTTTTAACTTTCAAGAAATTCTTGCTCATTGTCCTCTGAAATTAGTGGAAGTACCAAGAGAGTAGTTACTGTGATTGCTCAGTGTTGGTATTTACAAAAAATGTGCTCCCCATAAATATTGAATTGTGTCATTATCACTGTATATGCTGGGCTTTGATAAATATTGGCATTCAGTAATTAGACAGCTGGCTGTAAACTTGAGGACACAGTCATTAAAATGGCCATTAAGAGAGCTCAGAGCAGAAAGAAGGCTGCTTCTTATTCATGCAGGGCACTGGAGCTCAGGAAAAAAAAAAAAAAAAAAAAAAAAGGGAAATTTTCATTTGAATAGAGCAAACATTCTACATTTGATGTAATCTTGGTTGTATCTCTGCTCTCCTCATATCCCTTCAGCCAAACAGTGTATTTTGGGTCTTCATTTCCAGATTCATCTATACAGAAGCGTAGCTGTGTTTCTGCATTCCCATTCCAGAGTGCTCCAGCAAGAAGGACGTGTGCAGAAGTACTTGCAAGGTCTTTGTATGGATTTTAAAGCCTGTGCTTGCAAATATCAGGTAGTATTAGAAGGCTGGAATGACTGATCTTTAACATGTTTTCACAGGCTAAATACCAGTTTTTAACTGAACACTTTGCATTTTATCTCAGGAAAAATATCCACACTTGACTGGGAATAGAAACTGACTGGACAATTTTCTAGCTTGGGCTTTCCGTTAGAAAGATTGAAACATGGTGTTGTCAGGAAATCTGCCCTCTTGTGTGTCATATAAAAATGCTGTTTCACTGCCTGAAGAATTTTAATCAGCCTGTTCACTCAATTATTGTTTTTTTTTTATTGAAGGATATTGTATAATGCAAGGTCAGACTTCATCTTTTCAGTGGTCAAAAAGAGTGATGTTACTTGCATAGCTACACCTGTTTTGGGGGAAGACAAGGACTTTTTGGAGCTGGGACAGAGCAGACTGAGCAATAGCACTTCCCAGTGTGCAGTCAGGGGCCACTGCTGCTCCACCAGCCATCAAGAGGTGAAACAACTGGGAAAATCCTGCCTTTCAAACATAAAAATCCTCATATTCCAACACATATTGGTGAGCAAACAGCGTAATGGGTGGAAGTGAAAATTATAATGATAATATATCAGTCTGCTTTTGTGTTGGTTATAATGACAGGGGTTGCCATGCTTCAGAAGACAAGTCCACAGGTTTTCCTCTCTCCGGGAATTCCAGATGGTACTGAAATTTTTCAACCTAAAAAGTTACAATTGTCATTAATTCCTACTGACCGAGGCATACCTTCATAATGATTATAAAGACACAAGCAGCTTTGAAATTCGTGGATTTCAGTCCCACAGCAGGCAGGTAGAAAACCCTCCATAGCGCTGCCACCCAGCGAGGGGGCTTTCCCCATTATTACCATTAACCGCAACTCTCCGCCCATCTCTTTGATGAGAGCCAACGCCAGTAAGCATTACAAGCGGATTATTGTTTTACACTCTGCATGAAAGATGAGTCTAATATGAAGAAATAAGACTAATCTGGCTGAAATCTGTTTAAGGGAACAATCGCAAACTGAAATTATTTGTAACGCTAAGTCTGAAAATGTACGGGGTGTAGATACGGAGCCAGAGAGGTGTTGGAATTTGAGGGGCTGCTGATATGTATTATGTATAATAACTTCATTTATACATTTTGTTTGTAGCGTACTGCACCATAGCTGGATGTCTGCACAGACTCATGCATGTGTATGTGTATACCTAGAGGGAGAGGAAAAACTGATGGATCTTTCTAATTCAAGACAGAGTTATATAAATTCATAGATGATCCTACTTGGAAGGAAATACAATCTGCTGGCATTTGGTTTTATGAGTGAGCGTGTGTATCCGTGCAGCAACAGACTGCCGTAACAGAAAGCCGGCCAATTTGTTCTTAGCACAGTGTCCGACAGTTCACCTCTCGATCCTGCCCTTTTCACAGCCGTTTTGTTTCTCAAGGAATAATTGCAGCTAGGAAGCCCAAAAGCTGACCAACATTTCATCTCCATGCACAAATGATCATTTTTCTTCCATTTAGAAGGTTTCAGAGCTCTGCAGGTGTAGCTGTGTGACAGAGACGCCTCAGCAGGACTCGGCGGAGGGGTCTGGCTTATACTCCTCCATGGGTTTGGGTAAGCCCATGGTCTTGCATAAATCACTACTGTGGGGATCTCAGCTCTCCAGCTGTAAAACGGAGCTAATATCATCTCCTTAGTGCCTCTTTTCTGTCTCTTTCTTCCAAAGCTCTCCAGGGCAGAGGCTTTCACCTCGGCATATTTAGAAGGTGACCCTTTGCCTTTGGTTACTTTTCATCCTGTGGCCAAATCAGTAACCTCCAAGGGGGAAACAGGAGCTGGACTGGAGTGTAAGAGCAGAAGGAGTGGAGGAGAAAGCCCTCAAGCTGACCCCATCACTGGATGGTTTGTCCTCGTTGCTCAGAGCCAGCAGAGGGGAGGGAGTCCCTGTGTGTACCTTTTGAGGTTCTTCTCAAGCTGCCCCCAAGGGTGAGGTCTTGCCCTTCCTTTCCTGCAGGGAAACCAGTGAGGGACATGCCACAGGTTTCAGAGACCTCCCCCACCAGCTCCCGTTGGGCAAGGATTTAGTGCTGGATCCAACCCTCGGCATGCTCTGCGGGATTCACTCTGTTTCTGTTGCAGGAAAAGAGAACGGCAGGAGGGGCTGAGGCCAGGGACAATGAGATACAGCCTTGCTCCAGCTGTAGCAATTACCTGCGCTGTCAGAAAAACAGCAGGTCTTAAATTTTGAACAGAAGGGATTAAATGCATCCCTGGAGTAACTCCAGCAATTTCCACAGGTTATAGGAAAAAGATTTTGGCCCTCCATCCGGTTTATGCACAGAACTAAATATTTTCTCTAACACCGAGCCAAAGAACTGAAACTATTTCTCAGATTGAGAAGTTTGGTGTTAAAGTCAGAGGAAAAAACATACCTTACTGCCAATGAAATTGGTCTTTCTGTATTTCTAGTGCACATTAAGCAAAACAGCATCTTTCAGATAGATGGCTGTTGCTGATTGCCATTTCGAAATTTCAATTTCAAGTGCACTAGAGGGTATCTCTATGAGTGAGAATTGCTTCTTACTGTCATTTTTCAAAGGGTTGCTGTGAGACCAAAAAATTGGCTTCCTTTAAAAATACTGCAGCATCCTGAGCTAATTTGGTGGTGAAACACCCTCTACCAAATACTGCCTTCGCTGGCTGGGTGACTGCCAAGTGGGGAGATGTCTGAAGAAGTTATGGTAGACTTTGACCCTCAATGTTTATAGCTGGTTGCATTCAGTAAGACTAAAAATATCCTGACAGCTAAGGCATGAGGTAGTGGTGTGTTTGCAGTGCGACACATAGTTCAGGGGGGTTCTTGGCATTTCTTGCGGGATGATAACTCTCGTTATGTTTTTTTGCAATGGACATTGCATGGCCTTCAATTCCCAGAGGTGGGAGCGAGGTGGGAGGCTTGACATCACGCATCCCAGTGTGGCACGGGGGCAACAGCAGTAGATCCCATGTCTGATGCTCCAGTCCTGCTCCTGTCCCCCAGGATAACATTCCTGTGATGACTGCTGCCAATGTGTTGCAGCTGCAAAGGGGAGGATGAAGAGGCTGAGGATGCTTATCTGAGCAGGAGGCTGCTGAGCTGTATTTCCAGGGAGGCCACTCCTGTTCAGCTTCTTTAAGTCTCGTTTTACCCATCTGCTATGTAATGCTCATTTGCCCAGTGTGGTGTCAGGAGACTTCACTGATGTGTGTGAAGTTCTTTGATGCTTGACAGCTCTACATGAAAAATAAAATAATCAGAGCTTGCTTCTATCTGTATCACTTTTACTTGGACATCAACAGCTAGTTGGTGTTACTGAATGTGTTCAGAGAAAAACTTTTTTATTTATTCAGTGGCCACATGCATACTACCTCCCCAGTTCAGAACTGGTTTCCTGGTCTTGGGTTTTTTGCTGATAGTATCTAAAGAGCTGCAGTTATTTGTTTTTGTCATGATACTGCTTATGACCTCCTTTTCCCTTTTAAAACAATACACAAATCCCTTACTTGTCTCCCATAACTACCTTTGCCTGGAGTACAGTGATGTGTATTGTTTGCAAATTATATTTGAAAAAAAAAAAACAAACAGAGGAAAAAACACTTTTTAAGAGTTTCCTTACCAGGGATAGAATGTTAGAAACTGTTTTTTAAAAAGCAGAAAGCTGATTATTAACTGCAAGAAATAGCAAAGCAGGTTTGCTCAGAGGATGGCCGCGCACGGAGCGGTGAGTGCTCAGTTATGGGCTTCTCCTCCAAAGCCCCAGGCATGGGAACAGCTCCCATCACTTCTGCATCACACCGCAGGCGCGCGGAGGCTGCAGCTAAATGACTGCAAAAGCCAAGCCCCTCATCCGTCAGATTGCCTCGGCGGCTAGCCTGAGAGACACGGATGCCGAATGCAAAGCCTCTAGTTGATAGGCATTGCCATTAACGTGGTTTAATTAAATAGAGAAAAGGAGATGGGAAGGGACTGAACCAGTGACAGTGAGAGGAAACCGAGCACCAGAGAGCCTGGATTTTTTCACTCTCCTATCTGTTTGCTTCATCAGCAAGCAGGGAATCATTGCTGCTTGCCTGGCTAGTGCGTATTACCAGGAAACATGATGGGGGAGGTATTTCTAGGTTGAATTTAAACCTTAGACTAAGTCTGTCTGTTACTGAACAGACCCATTTCAGCCCTGTATTCTTCTCATTAAGTTGGCTTAAATCTCTTACGTTTGACAGGTTAATTTTTTTTTTTCACTTCCAGTTATCCCAGATTCCCCACTGGTCCTGAGCCCTCATGGTTCTTCATCTGCAGAATTGTATTAGCAAACACTGCAGACTTAGATATTGTTATGGAGATGCTGCGTGGTGGTTTTGGCTTTCTGATGTCCCTGCTGGCCTGATTATGCACGGATTCTCCACGAGTGCATATGTGACACATATACAGGGGCCGACCTCAGCATCTCCCTGTTTAAGCCCCCCCCTCCCCAGGGAACTGCTGGTGGGCTGCAGCTCCCACACCATGGCTGGGGGTGGGGGGCAGGTCTGGGAGTGGGGGGTGTCTGCGTGTGGCTTCTTTGTTTTTGACAGATACATAATAAATGTCGTTTGACTATGTAGGCAGAGCATGAAAATGTACCTTCTGTGGAAAATTAGACTAGAAATATAGAGTGAAAGTCTCTTTTCCCCATTTACAGTGAATCTAAAAAATCTATACCTCTACGGGTCTCAGACACTGTGTATCTATCTGTTTTGCCACAGCTTATACTGATTTGAATTTTCTGCTTCAGCATCTTTCAAAAATAAAGTCGTTCGGAATTTCTCATGTACCTTTGAAAACATTGCTGTTACCTCCGCTGCTGGTGAATAAAATCTCGTGAAAGCGGAATAGAGCTGTGCTATATCTCTGTGGCTTTATCACAGTTAACGCTGGAAAGATGCAGGCTAATTCCTGCTCCTTTTCCTTAGTTGAGGACCTGGTTCTCCTCTTCCATTCAGCTGTTTTCTGTAGTGAGTTCCAACCTCTCTGTAAATCACAGTGTTTAGGTTAGAGTGCATACACAGTAATTTCCTATGGTGTAATTTATAAACTACTGTGAGATTTTCTGAAGATATAGTAAATCGTAAATAAAATGTTGATAGGTGTATGTTATAGATAGGGGGCTTTGGGTGTGAAGTATTGCTCTCACTCCATAAGCGTGCATTTGTGTTTGGCCCAATGTGGATATCACTCACTCGAGTTTTGCATCTGGGCCAGGGAACCTCAGAAAAGCCAGTTAAGTTACAGGGGTAGTTTAAGGGATGCAGGGATTCAACTCGTACAGGACTCATGACAGGAAGAAGCCACCACGCTAGCGAGATGTGATTCATCTCTTCTAAACTTAGCTGCCTAAAAATGGCAAATCTCATCTCAGCTTCTTTGCTATGCAATCAGTGGAAAAAGAAGGCAACCTGCAGAATGACTGACTCACCAGTAAAGCTGTGAATTAGAAAAGACCCTAGGTGACTGAACTTTGGGAGTCAAATTCAAGCTACACAAGCACAGTTAATCAATATCAACCCAGCCCCAAATGACTTTGGTCTTTATGGGATTTACAAGAAGCTGCAGTGCAGACCTCACTTCAGAAGTGGCAGCGACTGCCCCATTCAATTTGTTGTCATAATCCTTGCATCAACTTTCCCATGGGATTTCATCCTTCACAAAGCCTCATTTTTCTCTACAGATCAGGAAAGAGAAGATGGGTATGAAGGGAAGGAGCTTTAAAGGCCACTGTTGTTTTAACGTTTTGCTATGCTGTTCCTTTGGAGGTTTAAAAGCTTCTGAGTTGTTTTAGAGGGGATTAGGGAGAATTGCAAAAAGTAAAAATGTAAAAAAGTAATTTAAGAACAATATATACATCACAGTAAGGTCCTGTGACTAAATTTGGGGTCCATTATTCACTGAAGTCCATGTACTTCTACATGGGCCACAGCTAAGGACAAAGGATTTCAAAAGGGAACTGAGACAGGGAAGGGATTAAATCTGTTTTCCTAAGAGAAAAATCTGGCAGTAGAAGAAAAGGAAAAAAAAAGAAAGGAAAAAAAAAAGAAAGAAAAAAGAGAAAGAAAAAGAAAAAGACCTTTAATTACACAATGGGAGAGCAGAAAGAAGATGGGGACAGACACCTCTTGGAGGTACCTAGGGAAAGAACAGAAGGCAATATGCACAAGCTGCAGCAAAGGAAATGTCTATTTCTAAGACAGAAAAAAAATTTATCATGGTGTTCAAACATTACAACACCAACGCAGACAGGCTGTGAAATCTTATATTTCCTGGGCATTCAAAACTCATCTGGACCTATTACAACTCGCCTGGACCCTACTCTGAGTGAGGGCATTTGACCAAATGACAGTCATATGAATGAATTTTTGAATATTTGTGAATGGGTACCTAGACAGCCAGATTGACAGATATATAGATAAATCAAATACAGAGATGTTCTGAAACTCTCTTTCCTAGTCTTGCAAGTATCATGTTATCTACATTTTTGTAACGATCTTCAGAGACCAGCAGGAGATACAAGCGACAGCGCTCATATAGCTGTACCTCCTCCCATTTAGGACAAGAAGAAGTTGTACCTAGATGATAATCTCCAAATAAAGTGTAAGTATAAACCAGCCCCCCACTAAAGACAGCATATTTTCTTTTATTCACCAGAACTGGCAAATTCAAATGCAAAGCTCTGACTAAAGTTCTCTGGCATGTGGCCTTTGTAGTTAGCATGACAAAGGCTCCCTGCATGGACATCCAGGATTTGATATTTCAGGCAAAACTCCCACTGCAATCAACAGGTATTTTGCTCTAAAAAGGACTGTGAGGTCTTGTGTCACTACCTGAAGAGTGGAAATGATGAGCATCATCTGTTCAAACAGAACCTCTTTCAAGACCAATGATGTCACAGGTTTGAGGTTTGGCTTCCATGTACGAGTGAAATAGAAACTGCAGAACCTAGTTTCCTTATATTCCTGAAGGAATTGCCACTGGATTGGTTAAGAACAGGAATGTCAGTCAATGCCATATTATTCCTTTCCTAAAAAGAGAGAATCAAACTCAGGTAATGCAATAAAATTAAAGGATGACTATAGAATAGCCCTTTAAACTCATTCTTCAGGGTGCTCTCTCGTCTGCTCACTGCCACAGATGTGCAAAAGAGGGTTGAAATGATTAAAATGGTGGCACTGGTTGTTGGGATGACTGAGATCTCGAGGAGCATGGATTGAAGGATTTTACAGGCAAGAGCTGACAGGCAGGGAGAAATTAAGTTGTTGGCAAACACACAAAGGAGCACGTAGCTATAAGTCTAATGACTCAAAGGCTCAGTCAAAAACTTAGTCTTGCAGCTGGGCTCATTTCTACTGGATGTTCTCAGGGTGGTAGCTTGCCTCAAGCAAGGAACAGTAGAATGATGTGGAGCATGTGTCTACAGAAACCTTGGAACAGTGATTACTAAGTTGTAGATGCCCCATCCCTGGAAGTGTTCAAGGCCAGGTTGGATGGGGCTTTGAGCAACCTGGTCTAGTGGAAGGTGTCCCTGCTCGTGGAAGGAGGGATGGAACTAGATGATCTTTAAGGTCCCTTCCAGCCCAAACCATTCTATGATTCTATGATTACAAAACATCAATTTGACTGCAGCACTAAGCAAGAGCTCTGACTTTACTCAGAGCAGTGAGGATCAAGTGTGCACCATGTGGTGAACTGCCTGGTGCAGATGCAGTGGTCCTACCCATCCAGAGGAACTGCTAGGTGTGATTCTCTCTTGGGCATAATTCTCAGAACTAGGAAGGGAGACAGGCTTCATGTCAAAGAAAATAAAAAACTGATGGGAAGTGCATCTTTACAGATTATGATAAGACTGATCTGTAAGAAGAAGGAAACATTCTGAAGTGTAACTGGAAAAAGCATTTCTAAGTTAAAGCACACTGTTTCTAATGAGCATTTCCGTTGCTGTGGCTGTAAGCTAACTTAAATTTAGTACCTGTGACAAAGCTGGACTTAAATCAATGCCCAAAACACAGGACTTTGGTCCCTGGTGCTCTCTGTCTGGCTAGCAGACAGGGGCACAGACAGCTCATAGGCCAAGTAATGCCCATAACTTCTGTTAGATGATCTAGAGAAGAAGCTATTTTGCTTGCAATAAATGAATAACATTAAGGTGTGTTTTATGGTCTGGTCTGCCAAGGCAGTTGAACTACCTTTTTGGCTCCCAGCGAGAAAAAAAAGCTCTATTTCATGCTCCCTAACTCTTCTCATGATAATTACCCTTACCTTAAAACTGCTTGAAAACACAAGACCTGGTAATTAAATAGAAGAAAGGACGGGATTCAGGCTGGATTTTGTTGTTCTTTCATGTAAATGAAAATACTTTTTAAAAAAAAGTAAAAAGAAGAAAGTATAGGCCACCAACATCTTTCTATTTATTAAGACATTATGCTGCAGAGCTGCAAGTGATGATAAAGCCAGACTGAGGGGTGCCCATGGCCTGGAAGCAAGGTGATTATTCTGTGTTTAACTACCAGAAGCCCTAGCTGACCTCTTCTCTGGAAATCCCCTGGAGGCATCAATATGGTGCAGCAGAACTCGCTGCCTCGTTTTGCTGGACCCTGCACCCACATAAGGAACGGCATGAGAAAAAGGCCTGCGGGCAGTGTGCTTCTGTACCCCAGCTAGCCAGCCCCTGCCAGAGATTTTTCTAGCCATCAAGCCATATGTAGGTGGAATTCAATTAAAGTTTTCTACTGTTTTTTTCTGAACAAAACGAGATACATGGAGGAAATCGTCTGATGAATGTTTCTGGTTAGCCTTTCTGAGAGCAAAAAGTGGCCTGCAAAATACAGAGTTATTTCTCCACCAGATATTTTAAAATAGTTTGCTCTCTCCCTACGGTAGGACTCTGTCGCACGCATTTTGACAGGGAAACTTGCTGGGCTCACAGCCACGGGGTACCTGGCAGCACACCTGTGCTCGTGCCGAAGGGCCCCACCTCCGGTCGGGGGGCTGCACGCTTCGGTGGCTTTTCCCTCACTAGAAAGCACAGAGCTCTCAGAACACAGCCATCCACGATGACGCCTACTAATATGAGAAAAAATAAAGCCGAGGAACTTAATTAGGCTGAAAAAGTGTTGCCTATAGAAAAAACTCCATCTTTCCATGCGCTGCTTCCCTGTGCGGTGCATGCGAGCGTCTCCTAACAGCTCCTCCAGCACTGTAAGCTGTAATTTTGGACCGCTCCAAACCCAGTAATATGTATGTAAGCCACTCACAGCCGTGCCATCTTTAATAAACCATTTATTAGCTAAACATGGGCTGATAACAAAGGCATCTATACTGAGAAGAATCCCCTCCTTTGAACTGGAATTTGCACAGCACAAAATCCCATTTCTTCAATCGTCGGATTAATGTCTATGTTATCTGTGTGTGAAGGCAGTTCTACTCTGTCCCCATTGTAATGAGGGCCTGTGCACCCAGGATGCACATGTTTGTATTTGTAGGAGGATTGTATTCAAGACAAGCACAGCTTGACTTGGGGAGGGGAATGGTGTATAATATTTGTATTACCATTAAAAAGCCCCCATGCTGGGTATTAGGCATTATTTCTCTCATACTTGGCATGTTGTAATAGGTTCTGAATGTTGTAATGCCCCTTTGAAATATTGCTGGAAGTAAAGCCATGCAGAGAAATAGAGAGAGAAATCCATCTTGCACGCTAACCTATTCTTGAGCTCAGACTGCTTCTTATGCTTCTCTTGAATTTAGGCATGGTGTTTGTATAAATTTGGAAATACGCCTATGTCTTATCTGGTTTGTAACTTAGCAACCTTTAATCTGGGTTTCTTGCTGCTCCTTATAAAGCAGCTGATAAATCTAGTCAAGCGCTTACAATACACTTACTAGGGAGAGTATAAGGGGTTCGTCAAATACATAAGTAACACCCAGAGCTCCATTCATTTTGCTGACATTTACCTTTACGCATAAAGACAAGCACAAAACCGCCCACTGCTCAAAGTCACATTTAATCAGACTGAGTGGATTTACATTAGCAGACACCAATTGCTAGAGGGAATGCTGTGATTTGCAGACTGAAGAAGTTTCATAGAGCATGATTTGTCTGTGACACGGTGATCTTTGATTTAATCACTTAACTTAGTTAATTCGCCATCTCTGTGTTTCAAGAGGGAGTTAACCAGGGGTAAAAATGAAAAGGAAGTGATAAAAATTGAGAAGCTTATCTTGATGTGGTATATTTTTTTGCAATGATTTGACCCCACTGAAGGCCACAGAGCACTGCTAGGTTCAGTCCTATCCACAAGGCAAACATATTACAGAAAATAAATCTGGGAGCTTTGAGTGACAAAGCTCTGAATGACACAGTTGTCACAAGCGGTTGGCATATTCATTACAGCCTTGCACCTTCCCAAAAGGTGTTTTGGCATGCTGTTAAAGGAATCCCAGTCAGACATGGGAGGCTGCCCAACAAGCTTCTCTCTGTTTGTTTTCCTCCCACATTAATGCCACTACGTCCTCCTGGAATTTTATGTTGTTGCTGCGCATCCCATGGATTATAGAGAGACGTGTCCAAAGGGCAGAGTCATGGGCTCGGAGTTGGAGGCTGCCTCACAAGTTGAGTTTTCTTAGGTACTTCAGTATGCTGCTGCATTTGACTCATTTCTTTTTTTCTGAACAGTGTGGGTATTTCTCAATCTGTTTTGATATTCTTTTTCATCTGAAAAGCGAGCCCTGAGGTAGGGCGGGCTCCAGGACAGCAAGTCACTCCCAGTTCAAAGAACATCAGTAAATGGATTGATGGTTTGCAGGCTTG
The DNA here is from genome assembly GCA_034008185.1 of Gorsachius magnificus. Classification (NCBI taxonomy): domain Eukaryota; kingdom Metazoa; phylum Chordata; class Aves; order Pelecaniformes; family Ardeidae; genus Gorsachius; species Gorsachius magnificus. The sequence continues at coordinate 175,315,350 of CM067081.1, forward strand.
AGTTTGAGGGGTCTGTTGCATGGGAGTGAGAGGGGGATTTTATCAATGCCATAAAACAGGTCCTTTGATATAAAGATAATGAACGCTATAGACAAAGCACAGCTGCCCAGTACCCCCGAACACATGGCTATTTGCCAGTGGAAAGACTAAAAAATATACAGGGAAAAGTTTTACAGTGATTTCAAAGTTTGTATTTAATATCAGTCTCTTTGGGCCTACGGGCATGTTATCACAAGTTGTTACCTCTTATCCTTCAGAGTTGTATTCAGTTGTCTTGAAATAGAGAACATGGAGTTTATGCCTTCTCCAGGTGCTGCAGAAATCCCTGAAGAGACTTGGCTTTGGCTGCAAGGTGAGTACCAAGTCCACATGCCAGCAAAATAAAACAGGCTGCTGGGTCCTGGTCTTTTGAAGATGGTGAAAAAACAGCTTCTGGACTGCTGCTGCTGGTGCTGAGGAAACCTCACCTTTCTGGCTGAATCCCCACCAACTGAACTAATGTGTATGCCGAAATATCTCATAATGAAGTCTCTAAGCCTTCATGTCAATTCATCTTATTTACCAGTTAAAATGTTAATGATTCTGGGGCCTGCAAAATCCCATGCGGATCTACGACCTAGTGGTTTCCCAACCTTTATGCTTCCCTTTAATTTTGCTCCCCATTTTGGGTGGCTATGCATTTCTGCTATAGCTCTTCACCAACATCATAAACGGGGAAGGCACCTGCAGGGTGAGCCACAGGAACAGAGCCTCCTCTGAAAGGTCAAGTCACCACCTCAAAGGACAGTCCTGTGGGGAAGTCTCTCGTCCTTTGCCTGGAAAGGGAGCAGGACGGGGTGCCTCTCCAAAGCCCCTGTACACCAACATGCGCAGCACAGGGAGCAAATGGGAGGGCTGAGAGGTCTCTGTGCAGGCGTAGGGCTGCAGTCTTGCTGGCATCTCAGAGACGTGGCAAGAAAGAAGAAGAGTTTTGGAAATTTTTACAGCCAGACTTTGCTTCCAGTACCAGGCAACCCAGAGTCCCAAGGAAAAGGAAGCTTGGACTCAGTTTCCAGAAAGAAGGGCCAGGTCTTTTTGATCATAGGGAACTTCGCTGAGAGCAGGAGCAAGGAAGGACAAGTAAAGTCTCCTCGAGCTCTGTTTCAGCTGCCACCTTCCCTCACTCAAAGACCACCGCCATGTGAACTGCCTTGTGAAGGTGCTGCAGAAGCTGCCATGGGAAGGATCATGGAGGGAAGACCTCCACGGGCAAAATTCCCAGCTACCGCAAAGACAGATTTCCCAGCTCCCGACAGGGTTGGTTGCAAGTAGCAGCGAGAACTGTGACCAGATATCACTCTTGGGGAGCAGCACAAGCCAGGGGCTGGGGGAGAGGGATGGAGGATCCCCATGCTCCTGCTGAGTGCTGTGCAGGCTCCCAGGGCCTGCAGCTCCTTCCTTGCTCCTCCTCCCTGAGACGAGCACCGAGGTTTGCAGCATCTGTGCTGCCAGGCGCATTCCTGGATGTAGCAAAGGCCAATGCATGGGAAGGGGATTTTATGAATACGACTAAAAGACATGAGTCATATTTAGGCACGATTTTTACAGTCTTTTTAATGGAGTTTATTTCAGAACAGGTGCCAGGGTGCATGCCGCTCTGTTTAGAGGATGGTACAAAAAGAGGTGCTTCTATCCATCATGTGGGAACAGAGAAAGGGGAGAGGGTAACCCTTCTCCATCATTATCAGAAATTCAAAGTCTTCTTTAAAGCAAATGATCCACCTCAATAGCAGATTTCAAGAGCTTGTTTATCCCTGATAATTAATTATACCCTACTTCAACTTTCTACTGCGAGTCCATGTGAGCCCAAAGCCAGGAGGGGTTTGCCAATCTGCTTTTTATCATGCTGGTTTCTGTGACTGCTGGAGAAAGATGACGTTTTAGTAGTGTTTCCCCTGAACCTTGGGAGCATCCATTGTGTTTGCTTGTGGACCTCATCACCCTACAGCAAAAGGAAACACCTTCCGACTACTTGATTTTCTTTTCATGGCTGGAAGATTCCTTTGCACTGTTCCAGTGTTCCCAGTAAAAAATACAAAGCTTTGTATGGGTGAAACCTGCATTTTTATTTTGAGCAACAAGATCCATCAAAATTAACTTCCTCTTCACAACGGAAAAAGTGGTCTGCAGTGCACTGACGTGATTGCCTCTGACAACACTGCCAGTTCATGTAGGAATAACACCGAGGAGGCGTGCTGGAATTAGAAAATACAGGCAAGCAACAGCCAAGAACCACACGAGAGCATGGCTCGGTGATAGCTGCCAGTTGCATGTTCGAGTTAGTAGATGTCTGTGGGGCTTCTGAGTTTTAACATCTCTGTTGGTTTGCTCAGACATATCATGTCTTTCTCTTGTCAGGGTTTAAGTATGTGTGCTCCTTCCTCCCTCCTGTGGGCTTTTATGCAGCGGTGCCCTTTCAAAATTTGCCTATTGTAAGTTAGATAAATAGACAGTAGTTCTTCATATTTGCAATAGCCTTCTGGTTCCTGCATTTACTAAATGAAATATGAAGTTTTGGACCTTATGCCCTGTAATAATAATCACAAATGCTAATAGCTACTTTTTCTCTTAGAAATAAAAAGTGCTTTATAAAGAAAATCATAGAATCATAGAATCATAGAATGTTTTGGGTTGGAAGGGACCCCTAGAGGTCATCTAGTCCAACCCCCTTGCAGTGAGCAGGGACACCTTTAACCAGATCAGGTTGCTCAGAGCCCCATCCAACCTGGCCTTGAATGTTTCCAGGGATGGGGCCTCCACTACCTCTCTGGGCAACCTGTTCCAGTGTTTCACCACCCTCGTTGTAAAGAATTTCCTCCTTATATCCAGTCTAAACGTACCCTTCTTCAGTTTAAAACCATTACCCCTTGTCCTGTCACAGCTGGCCCTACTAAAAAGATTTTCCCCATCTTTCCTATAGGCCCCCTTTAGATACTGAAAGGCCGTAATCAGGTCTCCCCGCAGCCTTCTCTTCTCCAGGCTGAACAAGCCCAACTCCCTCAGCCTGTCCTCATAAGAGAGGTGCTCCAGCCCTCGGATCATTTTAGTAGCCCTCCTCTGGACCCGCTCCAACAGGTCCATGTCCTTCTTGTGCTGAGGGCTCCAGAGCTGGACGCAGTACTCCAGGTGAGGTCTCATCAGTATCACTAATGTCATTTTATGGATGTACATAAGGTTACTAATCTCATCATCTCACTTCAGGCTTAGGCTTCATATCTGGCTAACAAAGAGGGAGGTGAAATCCCCCAGAACACAGTTCAGAGCCTGAATTAGCTGATGTCTAAAAGGAGATACTGCAAATACTCTGCTCTCACTGGAAGAATAAGTGGTAGGGCTGAAGTCAGACAGCAGAAGAGAGGTTGAGCGGAGCTGAACTGAGGTCCCAGCCTGGTCTCCACCCACTGAGCCACGCTGCTTCGCTGCCTGTGCACCAGGACTAAGCAGTGCGGAGGGAACACGAAAGGCCCAAGGACCACATGACTACAGCCACCCATTCGGATGTTTTGTAAAGCAATAGTTTTTAACATCAACACTAAAATTTCACTGCTTGCATGCTTCCTAAATAATTTAATGTGATTTTTTCCTTCTTTATTAAATACATCTTTTATATGTTGTTTGTAAATGTGTATAAAAATGTGTGTCTAGCTAAGACGTGTCTTAGCTAGATGTGCTTATAGTCACATATATATGTCTATATCTCAACTAGACACATTCTTTTACTGAGTACTATCTAAATGCCATTTGAGAGAAATTGAGTGCAAGTTTTCTGCCTCAGTATCTGAAGGTCCTTTCTCATTACACTGCAGAGGATTGTGTTGACTAAATGTGCCATCGCAAAATGTAAAATACGTGTTTATCTTTTTGAAACATTAAATGCAAATCCCATGATTTGAAACTGTTGAAGATCTAGAGCATTTTAATTATAAATGCTTAAAGCCAATTTCACATTTCATTTCTGGAGTTTTAGAAAGCTCCTTTTCCAATTTTGTAATGAGTAGGTATTGAAAAAAGAACCTCCTGAAAATCCAGAAATGCTTATAAGAATTGTTTTCTTCTCCTGCTCATTTCTAGCTAGTTGTGGACACACTGAACAAAACCTGATTATTTTTGCTGCACAAAATAGCAGGAAAATGATTATGGCATTTACAAACAATACTTTTTTTTCCTATCAGGCCATTCTAGAAGCTTGAAGAACAGCAAAACAATTATTTTTGCCTATCTCTGCTTTCATAATTGTCACTATGAAGCATCCCCTTCTCTCAGGTGTGATAGCAGTACCAACAGGAAACAATATTCTTCTGCTTCAGCAACCCAGCCTCCTAACACTGCTCCCAAAACAAAACAAAAGTAAGTGATGTTTTCCATCAGCACCATTGCCTTGGATGCCCTTGGGCAGGTCAGATGTACTGGTCTAGCTCACTGAAATGCTTGAGTTATTATCCATGCTCATTATTTATCTGGAAACAGTTGAAATTAACCTTGCTAGTTTTCTTCTAAAAATCTGACTCCTGCAGCCGCTTACCTTAACATGGTATTTGCCAGGAGTGTAATTAGGGCTAGAATTTGTAACGTATTTGCTAGGCAGCTGCTTTGTACCCAGGCACCAAGACGCTGTGGGAGGGATGCTCAGCTGCCATCCAGTCTGTTCAAGCTCCTGAAAACGTCCTGTTCCCACCAGGGCCCCTTTTGGCCACCGAGGCCCAGAGCCCACAGGTATTTGAGATCAGTGGGACTGCTGGGCAAGCCTATGTTAGAAAACTTGGGCTTCAGTCAGCTCCGGTTTGTCAGTGCTGCAGGTCCCTGGCTGCGTTTCTGCAGGCACAGCCGTTTCCAGGGCTTACGCCAGGGCCAGGCTGATGGTGCCGCAGCCGGAGCCAAGCCCTGCTGGAACATGAGCGGGACCACCGCCTGCACTCAGCGGCTGGCTCCAGCACCGACCCTCGCCTGGCTCCATCTGCTCCTGCAGGAACCCAGCACTTGCCTCTCTTTCCTCCAGTATCAAGCGAGTAACTGGGCTCTTTCACCTCCAGCGTGGTGTGACACCCCAGCACTCTCCCTGCCACAGGGATGGCCTCCTAAAACCCACTGGAGAATATACCCCAAAACACAAATTCTGTCTTTTATCTCTTCTCCTTTGCTTTCCACATCCAACCAAATGCAATGAGTTAACGAGGTGGAGATGGGGATGAGGACACAGGCTGAATAAGGATCCTATGAGATCCTCAGAGATGCTGATTTAAACTGAGGGATGAGGGAAAGAACAAGGAAAAAGACACACAGCTAATATAGACATAAATTCTGTGGGAAGCTGGATCTTTCCCATGCTGCCTGAAGTTACGAGGGACTCTTATAGAGTCTATCTTCACATTTCATTCTGCCTCTGGACCAATAAACTGCAAATCAATTGGTCCATAGAATTTGCCAGTCTGGGAAGAGGTGATCTTCAGCAGCTTGTGTATCTTGAGGGGTCCTTTGGGCTCAGGGCACTTAGGGCTCAGGTCCCCAAGGTCTTAGGGCTGTGAAGGAGCAGCAGAGAAAAGGACCCTGGGCCCAGGAGGCACTGGGCACCAAAGGGCCCGGGGGACAGAGTGGCCCCAGAAAGGGAAAAAAAAAACTAATGAGGCTGCACCACTCTCCCTCTGGTGGGAGAGACAGGCTTAGGCTGTTCTTGGGCCAGTTGCCTGGCTCTCGGTTTGTTCGTGCATGTGATGCTTTGCCTTCATTGTACCAGTAGGATTGGCATTTGCTTAGACTTGACGATCTGAGCTGTCTGGGGACAGAAGTCTCCGTCAGCTGCTCATTAGTGTTTGTGCTGAGTTAGTCAGCCCACCTTGTGGAGTCTTTCTGAGCTCCAGTGGGGGCAAATTAAGAGCTTTGTTATGTTTAGGAGATTTTCCACCATCTGAATGGCTCTCTTTGTCATCTTGTTAGTGTGTGGCTACCTTGGCAGGGAGAGGATGTGTTGTACCAATAGGACTGAGCAAATTCCTGATATTCTGTATGCTTGGGAACTGTCAGTGTTCAAAATCTGTGGTGCTCCAGCCCTTGTAAGAGATGTCTAGAGACAGATGGAAGGGGGGGAAGAGAGAGAGAGAGAGAGAGAGAGGAAGATATGTAAGGAAAACATGATGGCGTAACAAAGAGGTTTTTTACCTACACCTTAGCACGGTGATCGCGTGCATCAACAGTCACCCCAGATGAGAGGTAATAAAACCTCTACCCTGCTGTCCAGGATTCCTGCATGTTCCTCTACAAACCCCAGAGCATGTGAGCTAGGGTAGAAGAGCCAAGTGCTGGCAGGGTAGGCTCTTTATTCCCCCTATAAACACACCACATCTCTCCACCCAGCTCTTCCAGCAAGCTGTTGAGACAAGATGCTCTGAATAGCTCCCTGGAAATGCCTACTGATGGGATTTGGGGGCTCTGCCTATTCTAACAAACAAAGCAGGGTGACAGGTAGTGCATTGGCCTGTGAGCATCATCCTATTTAACTGACTGGATGGAGTCACACATTACCCAGCATGGATTTGACCCACGCCAAGTGGTACTTTCCTGGACAACGTCCAAGCACCGTTTGGGTGGTACACAGGCCAGGAACCATTTCCAGAAGGCAGAATGGATGAAGTCACCATGCCCAGGAGAAAGGGGGAGGAAAGAGAGTTTTGTTATAGGAACACAACCCGGAGTTTGCCATTTTCCCTCAGGGCTGGAGAACAGAATATCTCCTCACTTATTAACATTATGTACTCAGGAAGACCTCAAATCAGATTCTAGACTTTGTTGTTGTTGTTACTACCAGTTGAATTGTATAGATTCTGTCCAAAAAAAAAAAATTACCTAAGAACAAAGACATGAAATAACTCTTCAAATGTCCTAAAATAATTTTCCTATACTTAAGAGGGTCCCTCTTTTAAATCCCAAGGCTAAAAGCCAAAGGAGATTCTCCGAAGAAGCTGGACACTCCCAGCATGAGGCCATCAGAGGGCAAATTTCTGAGTCACCACATTTCTAAGAACATAGGCCTGGCTTGGCTAGCCCTGAGATTTCTTCCACAGGAAGAAAACAAAAGCAATGAAAAGGAAATATTTGCAGATGCTTAAGAGGTGTCTCAGGAAGTACATTAGTATGTTGATTGAGATGTCAAGTATCTGATAAACTGCACAGGAATATGCAGTTTTATGCATGGATTTTATTTCCACATATGGTTCAGATATCCTATGGGGAAATTTAAACAAAATCTAAAGTTGCTAACAAAACCCTTTCAGCCTGGATTTAGTTTGCTCTGCTTTGTTGTAAATGCAACTGACTGATATTTGCATAAAAGTGCATGGCAGTCTCTCAGATGATACTCATTGGCAATAAAACTGCCTTCTTTAAGTTATGGTGTTTCAAAGCAAATTTCTTTTAATTACCTCAGTGTCTATTCATAATTTTGGTATCTCCTTAGTGGTCCCTGATGGATCTGAGGAGAAAGCAGAACTGAAACATTACGCATTGGTTCAAGATCTTGTAATTGTGCGAGGTTCTGCCACCCCCCCCCCCGCTTGTGTGTGTTACCTTGAGCTCATGGCTTATCAGTAAACTCAGACCAGTTTAGCTGGTACTTCCTAATTAATGTTCCAGGTTACAAACCTCCATGGTTTATTCTAAGCCGATTCCAATAGTAACTAAGAATCCACTTAAGAGAAAAAATTCTCTTAGGGTTATGTCTTGCATACGAGCTATACTGCCCCATGCCTGATATGAAGGGTTTACCATTTCTCTGTATTTGATCCAGTTTCCATAATACTAGCAATGGTGGGAGAGCTGCCCAGCACCACAGCCTGCCCGTTCCCATACGACGTTTATGATCCACTGCACCCGACTGTGCAGATGGTGGGGTTCTGTCTCCCCTGGACCCCAGGGTAAATTTGCCACCAGAACTCAGGGTCCAGCTAAGAACTGGAAAAATTAGACTGTGCTAAGATCTGTGTCACTAAGACTAAGCTGCAGTGTCTTTTCAGTTTTTTGGGGAACTAATATTTATGAACACTTGCTTATAATATCCAATGGCTGTATTAAAAGTTCAACTAGACTCTGGCAGGTAAAGCTAAATGTATTAAATTGCACACTATTTAATAGAAACAGTATTTTTATCCAAGACATCTTCTGTCAGTCTATCAACCACTATTTATTCTGCAAGCATCATTTCAAATGTCATTTGCTGGCTTTTCATATACAAACATCATCATACACTCATATATTACAAAGTATCAGTAAAAGCTAGCGTTTGCACAATACCAAAATCTCTTCCTTGCCTATTAGGCAAATACACCCTTTCTAGACAGCCAATTCAGTAATGTTACTGATTTGACTATCAAAATGTGCTACAACACTTGGGATAAATCCGTATTACATATGAACACAAATGCATCAGTCAATGTAGATGCAAGCACTCATGATCATTTACTTGCTATAGGCTAACAGGTACAGTCTTCACCAGCAGCTACACATGCTTGCTTCTTCAAAGACACCGCTTTCCCAAAGCTGAAAGAAATGAAGCAAAAGCAAGTAGGAGAGTGTATTTTGGCACTGACTTCAGGATAGTGATAAGCAATGGCTTGGGGCTATGAACATACCCATGATTGCACTAAAGCAAGTTTGGGCTCATTGCCTGGCATTTGCCCTTCTTCTTGGATGAGTTTTCACACCAGGCAGGGATCCAAGCCGACATGGCTACACTGCCGTGGCCCATGGTAGCCAGCCATCCCAGCGGGAGTGCATGGCCATAGCCCAGGAAGGTCAGGGCAGTGGGCTACTGCAGCTGGAAAGGCTGCCATGCCCCAGTGGTGCTACCTCCAAGGGGAAAGGGACCCAAAAATACAGGCACTGGCTGCTTTTGGGGTAGGGTGGTGAGGACCCCTTCAGAGAAGCAACTGTTAAGCTGTTACCAGCTTGAAGCCTCTCCTTCCCTTTCACATGGGGCTGGAGGAGGGAGTCAGGTCCCCCAGGGAATCATCCCAGATCCCATCCCACCTCCATCCCTCCTCCCGCAGCAGCAGCTCCGCACCATGTTCAGTATGTCCTTCCTGCTGGGAAGCCTTGAGGAAATTCCATGCTGGAGCCACAGGGACAGAGCTGACTGCACAGTCAATGAACCCAAAAGACACCATCTTAGAAAGACCTAGTTTTGTGCTCTGGTGGATATTTCCTCGATTTCAGGTTGAGAGAAAGCAAATTCTGCAGAAAGCAGAGCAGCAGCTCCTAATCATCTGTATCTGTGCAAAGACTCCTCAATTCCTTGGAGAAGAAATGCCTCCCTTCATTAAATGATGAAATGGAGGTAGGAATAGAAAACAAAATGATACTGATAGCAATGGGCAGAAATAAGGAAATGTGGAAATGTAAGTAATTGCTAAGGGAGAGAAGAGGCACCACTGGCCAGCCAGGGTAAGGCTAACCAGGAGGAGTTATTTACATACATCAGGAGCAAATGAAATGAAATCCCATTAACAACACGGACCTGCTGTTAGAAGGGGTTGGCGGAATCATCGATCACAAGGCACAAAAGGCTGAAGTACTCAAGCAGTGCTTCCCCCAAGTGCTGAGGAGCTGAGGTGGCATCAGCCGGTGTCAGCCATCGGGGACTGGCCCAGGGGAGAGGACGCTCCTTCCCACGTGTCCTCTTCAGGCACCCTTGGCTCTGCAAGACCGGATAATTTGCACCTGTAAGAATTAACAGTTGTGGCCAAGGAGCTCTTTGAATTATTAATGCTAATAAATCCTAGAATGATCCCAAAAAATCCAACTTGCAAGGTTACAAACAAGCTTAGATTGACATCGGTCTCTGATAAAATCCAGGAAAGGCTGGCAGGGAAAACAATCAGCAAGGAGTCAAAATAACAAGTGATTCAATCAATATTGTCTCTTTTTTTTAATTTTTATCGTGTACCTCAAAAGTTTTGTGACATCACAAATTTGATTCTGTTACCCAACTTCTATAAGACATTAGAGCAAGTCCTTCATAACAATCTTATAAAAATTAGCTGTACAAAAAAATCAATGCAGACTCATTTTAAAAAGATTAAGGATTGCTCAGGTGGTAGATCTCAGAAAGGCATTTGCAACCACTAAGGGTTTTTCGAGCAGAAGCCTCCAGAGAGCTGCTCTCATCCCATTCAATATCTTTATCAATGATCTTGAAGAAAATATTAAATCATTGCTGATAGAATTTGTAGCAAATAAAAAGAAAACAATGAAGAGAGAAAAGATGATGGGTATAGGTCGGGGTCACTTGGAAAGGGGGTTCATTTGAATGCATGTTTCAACACAACCAAATGTGAGGTCATTCTTCAGGAGAAAATAAATCCCATTTATAAGGGGGAGGAGAGGCCATATCAGAGGAAGCAGTGGTTTTTAGGAGCTGTAACAGATAAGCAAAACAATGTGATAGCTGAAAGAGCAAATCATGTCCATCACCATATAAATAGATAAATGCCAAGGAGGAGTAAGGAAATAACATTGTTTTGCTGTACAATATTTTTATTACTTTAAAACACAAAATTGACTATGAGTGTTGATGTAGCTGCCACTTTTGTTTCTCAGGTGGCCGGTCTATGCTTCCAACTTCTGGTATTTCTCTCCTGTTACTGTGCCTCCATGCCAGGGCCCGGCCAGGCTCAGTGCCCCAAGGGCAAGGGGCAGGATAACTAATGCCAAGGCACTGGTTACTCGTAACCCCATGGGATCTAGAGATGCTTCAGGTGGGGAGATGAAGGATGCTATACTGCTATATCTGGGAATTAGAAAAGAGCTGGGGAAGAATGCTCAATTTTGGGAAGTGTCTTCTGGTGAGAAAACCTAGAAGTTTCATCTATTTTGATGAACCAAGAAAAAGATAAGAGGTGATTTTATCACAGTGTAACAGAATCTAAATGCAGAAGACATTTCACAGCTGGCAACACTTTAATCTAATAGAAAAGACATGCGATCCAATGGTTGGAAACCATAGCCCGACAAACTCAGCCTAGAAACTCTTCGGTTTCAACAGGGAGGGTAAACAGTAATTGTTCCTTTTACTTGCAGCTTTTAAAACATGAGTGAATGTCTCACAGAATGCTATGGTTCAAACAAAAGTTTAGGCTGGAAGGAGAATCATTGCAAAGGTTATTTGAGAGATACAGTAGATCACATAAGGCCCTTCCACGCTTACGTTATTATTTTGGTATTTTTCCCAGGCCTTGGAACTCATCTGGAAGTCTGCTACTATCCTCCTTGGCTTTTGTTCTCCCTTTCTGAGACCATGGCACGACATGGAAAAAATGCAAATACAAATTATATACACTTTGTGGTCAGGCAGGTTTTCAATCCTGAATTTGCAGACTTACACTGACTACTCAGAGAACTGATACTGATTTTGGGGATTTTTTCCAAACACATGGAAATGACTACTTGTACTAGCATTTTGTACTCTAGCCATTAAGTAAATGTAACTCCAAAGATTTCTGCATCTTTTAATTACATTATCATTTTTTAACATGAAAAAGCCTTGGTTTAAGGCTACGTCAGGCAGTGGTTTCAACTTACTCTTGTACTGCAATTACATTATGATTAGACTTAAAGGGGGTTCCCTATGACTGAGTTACTTTCTGATCACTTAGTGTATTTTTCCCCATATACCAACTTGGTTGAGTCTATGCTGTAATAACACCACTATGTACTACCTAGCCTATATCGATTAGTAGTTGCAGGTAACATGGAACTATAGTAATTTTTCTGTAATTGCTGTGTAATTATTATGCAATTCATGTCTGATCTACAAATTAAAACATATGCTACTTTGCCATTAAAGTTTTAGCTATATTTACCCATTTCTAATTGATTTTAACTGTAAAGTAGTGGCTAAAGGAGAACTGATTTTCTCCAGGGAATAATCTTGTTCTAACTCTAACACTCCTTTGAAAGGAAGATTTCTTTTGCTCTATGATTCAGGGAGGCAGTTAACTCATTTTCTGTGGCCCAGGAGAATGTTACCTGGTCAGAACAGACTACCAAGAACTCAGTGTTGGTCAGGATTCACCCTAGGCAGGAAGGATCCTAGAGTCCTAAATCCTGAGTTAGATAAAACTCCCCTTGGTTCAAAAAAGGGCTGCAGGAATACAGGAATCACTTTGGAGGTTTTTCTAAGGGACGGCATGGAAGAAAATTACAGAGTAAATGTGATGTTTTCCATGATAAGTCTCCAAGGGTTTCTACCTGACTGATGAGTTGACATCTTCCCAGTGCTGGCTGAGACAACCACAAGGCTAAGGGCTGCTCTGATACTGTGTCCACCCAGAGGCTCTTACACTTAAGGTAAATACGTAGAACCAAAACAAAGTTGATAGAGTGTATTTGTTGCAACATACACCAGCGAGGACTGCTAGTGTTTCAGCAATGGGTTGCCTGCCCTTACGTTATGAGAACATCCATGTCCATAATTTGACATCCGTTATCAGTCACCATCTCCCTAAACTTTAAGTTCTTCTGTAACTAAAGAAGTAAAAAATATCTTAGAAAATGAGGTTTTGAGTCAGCGTCTTCTGTTTCCCATCTCACATTACTATCACAATTCATTCCCTTTCAGTTCTCCTGTACTTAACATCTTATCTTGCTTCTCATAAATATCATTTGTATATAAATCACTACATTTAAGGCAGAAGCAACATGGAGAATAATTTCTGTAGGCCATAAACTACAGACTCATGCTGACATTAGTCACCTCCCTTGAGGCTTACATGTTTTCTTTCCTGGCTAAATTCATATAAGAACAGCTCAGACTCAAAGTCCACTTACAGATTAGACTTCATAAATTTTTTTTTTTCCCCAAATGATTTATTTTTCCATTTACTTCAGTCTGGCTTGACTCCAGGAGTTATTTTGGAGTAAAATACAAGACCACCTATTTCCTTTGGATGTAATCTTTAACAAGGATTTGGAAACCTCTAAAATACTCGGTAACTCAGCACATGACATGGTATGTAAAGGGGCTTCCTTTTAGCCTCTTGGGCCAGCTGGGAGTCCATGCAAGGAGCCACCTGAAAGAAGTGACCCTGACCAAGCAGCAGCAGCCAGGCAGAGCGCAGAGGTCTTGTCAGCTCTGCTGCTGGAGGCCAGAGGGTTATCATCTCAGCTCATCCACTTAGGGTGAGCAAAGGCACTCTCTACATGAATTAGATCTCTACCGACTGTGACAAGAGCCTGGGCTCACAGTTAGATGCCTAAATCTTGCTTTTCCTACTAAGGAGCTGAGCCCAGTCTTAATGCATGCATCCTCCCAGTTTGTCCCCAGGACCTCTATGCAAACATTATGGAAGGGCACTCTAGTAAATTCCTAAACCCAGTTCAAAACTGACGCTGAAAGTGCTAGCTAAAAAGCTGTTCCATAATAGCGGCTATCTTTTTGCAAGATTATTCAACAGTAAGTGGTATGTATAATAAAGATCCTGATTTATTTGTAATGTTTATTCAAAATGTCAGAACAAATTACTTCAGTACAAACTCTGCTTTACAATTCCATCCATTTTCATTAGGGTTTTTTAATACTGGTCCAAATTTGCATCTTTATGCTAAAACATGAAAATAGAGCTCCTTTCCTTGAACACCCCCATTTTTCATTAACTTCAATAGAAACGTCTTGTGTAAAAGGAATGCTAGATCAGAAAGTGGTAGCTAGAGTAAGAGCAAGCTAAATACTGGCATGCCAGAGAAGACAGTGTCCTCCAGTGCTTTACAAAGACTATCCCTTTAAAATCAGGCAATACAGTGCCTAAAGCTTAGCAAACATTGTGAGCTTCATTTTGGATCTCCCAGCTACAGTTTTCTGTGGGTCCCACACTGATTTCAGGGAACATTTCACAATCCCAGCCTGGTAAAAGAAGGGGTTGAAAAGGATCCCCTCATTCTCTACAAGCCTTCAGACAAAATGGATGCCAGAAGTTGGTGTGTAGAAAAGGGCACATCTTTTAGGACAGGCAGTTACGGCAATTACCTTTAAGAGCAAATCTCTGGGTATTTCTGGTTTGGCTAACATGCCAAATTAAAGGGAATTTGGTTCATGTGTATAGATGGCACTACAGCGATATCGTAAAGACCGAACACAGCATACATCAACATATCATCTCTTTAGAAGAGCTGCTTCTAAATATAAGCTTTAAAATATTTATGGAGTATACACAGAGCAGGTTTTCTGCTTCTACAGATGACATTCACCATCTTTTCCTTTTGCTTCACCCTCCATATTTACCTCCCTCAGCCATATGTACAAATGGCACTGTTTTTTTCCCCAGAACAGTTAGAAAGATTGCAATGACATTGAATGTGACCTGGTTTCAATAACACTGAATAGATGAAAGTAACAAAACAAAACCCCAAAACAACAGAAAAACAGATCACAGTGTAATTAGTGCTGTAAACCAAAGGTATTTCTGTCAGTCCCAGCACAACATCACACTAGTTACTTCTGGCTCCTTTTGTTAAAAAACAGTTACGTTCCTTAGCTAGAAATTTGCATTTTATTCCTGATTACATTATGTATTCTTGCTGAGAAAGTGCAGAGGACACGAATATTTAAGAATGTGAATCAAGCAAGACTGCAACGTTGCCAATTTCTTTCAGTCTATTTTTTCATCAGTTCACCGGAGCTTCACACATTGCTTCCTCACCATTTATAGGAGTTATTTGCCACGTGCATCTCATGAACTCATTGTGGAAAACTGCAAGGCATTTTGTTGGCTGTTTGTATTTACAGTGTAATAACATGCTGCCGTGCCAGTGAATTCTGTGGGTTCATTGCCACTGATGTGAGCAGGAGCAGGAGCTGCCATGGCAGAGGACGTCTGCTCTTCTTCTTCACTAGGCAGGGTGGCAAATCCATTGCAGACATTGCCAGTCTGGAAATGGCACGATAATTTGCCAAGCAGCTGAAATAGTTTTCAATAAATATTTTATTACTCTTTCTATATATTGCCATGAAGAAGCTTTAAATGTGGGCTTAAAGTAATAAAACCAAAGAACTTGGAAATACCAAGTGTAAAACAATATGGGTCCATGATTGGGACCTACAAAAGTAGCTATTCCTGTGTCAGTTAATCAGTTAAAAATGCAGTACCACATAGATGGACCCAAAGCAGAGCATGTAAGGAGAGCAAATTACTTTTTAGATGCACAAAGCCTGAAGAATGCCCGATGCAAAGGAAAATAAAGAAACCTTCAGTGTGAAAATACTTGTTACACCAAGCCTGGACAGAAACATCAAGATCTGGCCCATAAACAGCCCAGCTCTCACTGTCACCTTTAGTGGCTTTGAGATAAATACTAGAAATGCCCCAGTGTCTACAGCCCCCAGTTCCTGCTGAGGAGCAGCAAAGGGGTGTGCTGACACAGTGCGGTGAGCCCAGGGAGATCTGTATTCTCATGTTTGCAGGAGATTATTCTAAACAATGAAGAAGAATGTTTTGGACATCAAATGTCCTTGACTGTCTACCCTGAGTTGTCATTCTTTGCACCATTTACTGTGTTCATACCTATACCCTGGTGTGAAAATCTGAAGGAATGCTGAAATCTTCAGCATAAACAGCATAGTAATGTATTTTTCAAAAACCATACATTTTTACCAGAGAAACTGAAATCTTTTCATCCAAATGTATAATAAACTTATATTTCTTTACAGCCCACATTCCTCTTAAATAAACGTAAAACCTTTTAGAGAGGCCATGCTCTAATAAGATTGCAGATTTATATTCTTATTTAAAGACAAGCAAACAAGAATCTATACTTTCCATTGAATGAGGAAAATATATTACTGTTTTAGATCTCCTTTGGTTGACCTATCTAAAGCAACATTATATTGAGTAATTTGGGAGGAAAAAAAATATCTTAAAAATAGATCTCCAGAAAACACAGTGAAATAACATGCCCACGAGAGGAGGATGGATGGCCAGATACACCCATCCTCAAGTCTTCTCAACAGGACATCACAGCCCTAACCTGCAAGCACGTGTGCTACGAAGAGCAATCCTCTGTAAGGCAGGGCATGACCCCATTGCACCAAAGGTTGCATCTGTGGCTAGGCTGTCTGGAGAAACGCAATATAGTGGGATTAGGCTGGTTTCTGAGTGTGCGTGGATGTTAGCATGGAGCCTGGTGTCCATGCCCTCTTGTGCATAGAGTCTTGGCCCAGCGCAGCCCTCTCCGTGCCCAGGGAGGTGTTTCTGCAAGATTCGTCCAGGTACCATGGGTTTTGCAATACTGTGTTGTCCTGGGGTGTTCACGCAAGCAGCCTGAGCATAGCCAGGAGGTAGAGGTCTGGGGATGGCTTTTGAAGGGATGTAATTCTCACTGGTGTGTTCATTTGGCTTCTGTTTAAACCAATAAACATAAGGAATATGTTGTCATAATGCTTAAATGACTAATGGTATTAAACCTAGGGTCATAAGTAATGGCAAGCTAATCAGAAGCATATGCTTGGAGGTCCTACTCCCATTTTATCTGTTCTCAGCCCTTAATCCAAACAAGCTCCCAAATCAGGCACAGGTGATGGGTAATTTAGGCTTGAAGGAAACATATTAAAAAACCTACAGGGTAAACAACAGCTTCATGAACGAAGAAAAAAGATTTAAAAAATGGGAAAAAATGGTCAAAAGTTGTGTCTTGAATCAGTTGGGGAAAGCAAATAATTCAGGGTTGAAGAAATCTGTAGAGCTGTATAAGGCTGCCGTGCACAACAGGGAACAAGTTTGGGTAGGTGTTGTTTATTTGGTGCAGGGCACCTTGCTCGGCCATTCCACATCTGGAACGGCCGCAGAGCAACTGGCTGCACCCCCACAGGACACAGAGCAGCATAGGACTCCAGGAGAAGCCAGATGTCCAAACACAAGCCACTGAAATCCTGTGGAAGAATAAAGTCCTTTGGAAACCCTGAAAAATTGAGTTCAAAGGGGTTTCCAGTGGATCAGAGAAAAGACGGTCATATTTCACCTCCAGCAAAAAAGCTGAGCTGCTGTGCCTGAGATCTCCTCCACGGGTACCCCTCTGAGGCTTCTGGCAAGCATCGCAGGGTGGGGTTTAATCACATAGTTTTAGCCATCTGAAAAAAAAATAAGGATTTAATCCTCTGTTTCTCTAGCCAGTGATGAGAATCGGTAGCTTTGGGAGAAAATTTTCCATCTGACAGCCCTATTATAAGACAGGACAAAGTGCCTGGTGGGATTTCCCTCTTGTTCTCTTCTCTCACTCCTCAGATCGTCGAGGGAGCCTAGGTGAACAGCTTGTGCAAGAGACCTTATTTTTAGATGAAAAAGTTACTTCAAATGAATCCTGCTTTCAGCTTTTTCTTTCATTTCTGGAAACTACCACTATGTCAGATTAAGATTGACGGCTTCCCCTCCTGGAAAAGCACAGCGAAGGACTGCCTTTACTGAATCACACTTGATTTGATGTTTCTTGTGTTTCTGTGTTTGAAATAATTTCCTACATGTAATTATACACTTAAGCAATATTTATGTGCATAAAACAGCTATACAGTTTTCCTGTTTTCCAAAAGAGTTTGGCTTGCCCTAGGAACATTTTGCCTTACTACTGTGATTTTTGGACTAGATATTGCTATTTAGGATACAAGTAAGGGAAAGAGGCTATTAATTGTTGTTTTGAATGAATTGTACAAAAAGGTCCCACATGAGGCCACACATTTATGCATGACAAAAAAATGTGTACACACAGTACAGAAGTGTAATTATATTGAACACACACATGTGTAATGCAAAAAAAAAATTGGGAACTGGTACTGCTTTAATGATGTGCCAAATATTAAATGATGCCTTTTTTATTCAGATTCTCAGTAAATCTTCTGAATTTTGAACGATCCATGTATTACCGAGACGCTAGCATCTCATTCATCTGCTTCCTGACAGAAATCTGCCTCTCTCAGATTTTGAGTGAATGTAACATTAAAAAAAAAAAAAAAAAAAAAAAAAGTTCAATGGTAGCCAAATCCTGCAGCGCTCATACAGCTAAACCCCGACTGCAAATTGCAAGTGGTTAGAGACTGCGAGATAATGGTCTCCAGCCTTTGTTAAACCCTACATCTCAGGGTTTAACAGCACAATTCTGGAGGCTGCAGGGAATTGTCCTGCTTTAAGTATGACTCATTTGATTATTTTTTTTTGTACGCGTGTGTGCATTTCCCACTTAATACTCAATGTGATAGAGCATGCAGCCCCATGACCTCCAACGAAATTGCAAGGATGTAAATGAGAGCGGGGCTTAGGCTGTAATATTTGTTGTATAAAAGCCTTTGTGAATGAGGCTGCAAACAGCCATGGAGTGATACAAACTGAACAGCTTTTAGAGCTACTTTACAGTGTTATTTTAGCTAGTTTAGCAGCTGAAGTTGGAATTTACTCATTACAATTCTTCAGCAGTCTTGTTCCCCATGCAGCTGATGGAGGCTCACAGCACTTCCAGGCTGGACTGCCGTAATCCCTTGAAGACAGGTGGCAGGTCTGAAAACGATGCCACTTTGTTTAAGCAGCAAAATATCCCAGACCCTTAATTTCTGCACATGTGGCCCTCTGAACTGTGGCACCTGGATGGGTGCACAGCAGGAGGCAGACCCTTACATGCACCCAGAAACAGCCTTTTCCCCCAGGATGTGATGGTGATTGACAGCTTACCCCAGGATTTGCTCAGCTGGTACAAGCCTCATACAAGATACAGTGCCCCCAAATACAATGCACCCCTGCACACACACACAGGAGGGAGTGCAACCTCTTTAAGGACCCCGAAATATGGCTGGCCCCACCTGATCTGGAGGAAAATTAAGTGCAGGTGCTGGGACTCAGCCCAGGCACCTTCGTCAGAGCTGGCAGGTTTAGACGTGCTTCCAGCCCCCAAAGCCAAGAAAGATGGTTTCATCCTAGCCCTGTGGGGAAGGGTGTGTGCCTCCTTCTGCACAGCTAATAAACATCAAGAGGCTGCTTGCACGAGGAGGCTGCTTCTTTAGAGAGATGTGAGGCCAACCCTGTGTAGCTGGGAGGGGGCAACAGCTGCTTTTGCCATGAATTGAAAGGAAATTTCTCTCTTCTTTGCCAGACCAGGGGTAAAAAGTGCTCTATATCAGAATAGTGGTGCTGAGGGCATGTTTTCCTGGTGGGCTATCCTGAGGGCACAACCTGCCGGCAAGTGGTCCACCAAGACCCATACTGCTTGCCTGGGGCCTGGCACTCTGTGTAGGTGCCCAGCATTTGGCCCTTGTGCATGCAGGAGCTGAGAAGAGTTCCCCCATGCTGATGTGTGGTGGCCTACAAAGAAGCTGTGTGCAAAAAATTACTAGAGGGTTGTGGTCAAGGTAAGTGAAACTAGAGTGCTACTTTAATCGCTCTGCTGCATTTCTGATCAAAGGAGCCCAGAGTCATGAGAAAAACCCCTTTTACAGCACAACTTAATGTGGTTGACAAGATGTAAAGTTTTTCAAATAAGAAAATGATCCATTTTTTTTATTTAAAACACCTTAATACCAGGCTATGCAAAAAAGATTTACAGGACATGAGCATTTGTCTTCAAGCCTGTAAGGTCCTTAATCACAAAGCCAATTCACTTACCTTTGTGAAAAGGAACTGAGGAGTGATGCCATATAGTATAACTAGTCCCAGATATCTGGTGTTTTGGTTTGGGGGGTGACCTTACCAGCATCAGCTCTAAGCCCTGTTCTACTCATTTGGTCCTTCCCTTCTCCCAATTTTATCCAACAATTAATGGAAAAGTGCATTAAAAGTACTCCTGGGTGCAGTCCAGAGCATGGAGTCCCCGCCTCCTTGGGGTACAAGTCGTGCTTGAAATCGTGCTCTCTAGGCCATTAATTTTGGTTTTACAATTGCAAAATTTCAACTGGCAGAGCTAAAGGGACCCACTCTCAGCCTTCCTGTCAACCTGTCTTCCCCTTTCTCCAGCCTTTTTTCCCCATTCATCTTGCCTATGCCGTAATGAGTAGTTTCTTAAAAACTGAGAATAGGTTTAAACCTCACACTGAAATGGGCGTCAAACCCACACCTCCCAGTCCTCGACCAAGAGTTTCAGGCTACCATGTGAAAGATGAGCTGTGGGTGACACTACCAGCTTGGAGGAAGAAAAGCCACAGCTACTACTATGTCCTGTGGTGTCAGTTCTCGCACTGCCCGTCAGCGTTGGTATTATAAATTGCTGCGTTATACTGAGAGTGAAGGGGATTTTACATAGGTCTAATACAAAGGGAGATGGATCCTACTCGGGCTGAGATAAAGATTTTTCCTCAGTGGATCAGGCTGCCAAGTTTGAATCAGCAGGCACTTCAAAAGGTACATGAAATTCCACAAAATAGAGTTATGCGACAGCTTTTCCAGACTCCTAATTAAGCAACCTGGAAGTATACAGTTGCAGGCTTTTCTTCACCAATACTAATTTTTTAAGGAGTCTACAGTTCTAAATTTATTTATTCTGCTTATTAGTATAAATACTTGCTCTCTGTAACCTGAATGTTCGCATCTTTCATGACTTCCTATGGCACTGACTTCCACAGATCATTATGTAGAAAGACATTTCCACTGTTCTCAGACTCTTTCACCCAATTAAAAATGTCTGTAATAAATGTTTTCATCTCACATAGTATTTGTATATCTTGCCTGGTATAGACAAAGCTTCTCATTGGAGGTGGAAAGCATGGAAAATCCAGTAACAAATACACTTTGAAAGTCAAGATTGTTTGAAACTCATAGATTTCCTACCACAAATACTATTCTGTCAACAACCATACCTTTTGCCAGCTTTAATTTGTCTCAGTCTATTGGTTGTCCCTTGTGCGATGTTCCTGCACCTTTCCTCTACGGTTACAGAAGGAGGAAGGATCACTTCTACCTACGGCTGCAACCCACACAACCTTGCTGAAATTAATGACATGACCTGCCATCTGAAGTCATTAATGTAACATTACGGCCATAAAGTCTGGGCCAGCTCTGGCTTGCAGGCAGGTGTACATGCCAAGGAATTTAATTAACATCAGTAACATTGGGCCGATAGGAACAGCCTCGGCAGAAACACTCTCCCTTCCCCACAGCTGAGGCACAAGCTGGTCTTGTACAGGCACTTGGGCTTGCTAGGACGGCCAGGAGGACTTTGGTCCTCAGATGTACTCCAGGCAGAGTAGGCAGAGCTATGGCTGCTTATTTCTCTTATCAGTCTTCATCACTGTGTTACTGGATTAATTAGATGGACTGGTTTCCCCTTCCCAACCTAGGTGTCTCTTCTGGCTGATGGCACGTAGGGCTATCCATTTCCCTGCATGCGAGGGATGTTGCACAAACCCACTTAAAACCTGCCAGCTTTGCTTTGGCTTTCCTCTGAGAAGAGGATCTATACTGGGAGCCAGAGGAAGCGATGAGTACAGCCTGGAGCCCGTCCAGGGATGGGTGTTAAGAGCTCCCTGCATTTCAGAGCTTTTCTGAAGGAGGATTCATGCACTCACTTTGTAAAACAAGAATCCACCTTTCATTTCTCAGACTCGATTGCTCAGGTGAGGCTGAATAACTTCTGGCAGAGCTGGGGGGCAAATTCAGGCATATATTGCAGCAGACCCAAGACCTGCACGAGCTTCAGCCATGCCTCTGAAATGGGCTTTTGTCATCCCCCTCTGTCATGGGGGAGCTCTAAAGGTAACTTTGCTGATATTTGTGACGTGTGCTTCAGAAAAGCACACGAGGAAGAAGCGATTAGCTCCATTTCACACGACATGATGCTTAGTCAGAGCGACGCAGGGCCCCTCCATGGGAGAGCTAGAAGAAGAGGACTGCTGAACAGCTGCCCGTCATAGAGCATCCTATGTACCAACTGAAGCAGGAGTTAAATGGGGAAAACACCGTATGTGATCATGTAATTAGCAAATGTATCATAATGCCTAGGCATAAGGGAACTAAATTAAGCTATGGATGCATAATCTAGCTTGCATGTAGGATCTCCGTAAAGACTGTATCCCTTCTATTGCTATTGGTGGATGCTCCAGGCAATAAACAATCCTGCAGTTAGATTTCCTTGCTTGTGCACATGGCTGCTAAATTCAGCATTTATTAATGGTGTCTGAGAGGGAGACGGATGTTATTAATGAGTCTGTAGAAGGAATACTTGCAGTACCTCAACTACCTCTCTGTAAAGATGGCTGGGAAAAATGTAACACTTACTTTAAAATTGCTGCGCATGGGGAAGAATTCATAGCACTCTACATGGCATCTGAATAATTAGAAGGTAGGATAGTTTGGAACAGAACAAATCTATAGGGTGAATGAAGACTGCTTCCCCATAATTACCTGCTATGAAGCTGAGTTTAGATAGGTGTAATTGTTTGTTTGGTAATGGTATTATGAAGCTGAATTAATGGTGTGTATGATATATCTTAATGCTCAATAATGGTGTGCCAATATTCCAGGCTCAGGGAGAATATTGAGTGCGAAAGATAGATGTGAAAGGGGGAAAGACTGATGCTCCCATTTTTCATTTTCATTATGGATGGACCTGAAAACAGTCACCCTGTTTCACAGTCTGCCTGGGAGGAACTGATTTACATTTCTGCTCGGCAGTGTGGGCCTTCCCTGGGTGAATGCCATAAAGGGTATTGTCTGGCTCACTGGTCCTTGAAGACCAGCTTCCTCGCTCTGAGCCATGACAGGTCTATGGTCCACCAAGATAAAGCTTATTAACGTGGCAAGTCAGTGTGATGATAAGGGGTGCCGGGAGGAGGAGCGGATCCCCTGTGCACTGAAGGATGCTGTGATGCTGCTACACAGTCAGAGCTGATTTACATTTTTATTTCTCACAGAAGTTTTAAAATGTATACCGGCTTGAATTACCAAATAAATACAACACCAGCACCTGTATCTTTGCAGCTGTGGGGTGACAGTCCTAGGCAGAAGGGTAGCCTGGGAGCCTGATCTAGATCATATTCCTCCCAGCCAGGTGCTGGGCTTATCACCCCTCTCACCAAGCCCTCTCTTGTTAACTACAGATGCACGATGCTGGCTTAGAGCAGCAACATTTTACTCTACATCCTCAGAGATGAGGCTACAAGGAGCACAGGTGGGTCCAATTTTGCCATCTGTAAGTGGAGAAGGTAATTTGTTGCCTCCCACTGGTGCTGGGAGGTTCCATTCATTGCCATTTTGTGCTTTGCATGCAGAAGGCACTACACAAGTACATGTTTGATACAGATATTTGCCAGAGGCTTACAAAGCTTCCCATATGGCATCTTCATGCAGTGCTCATGAGCTCAGATTTTCTCTGCACGGGACTGAAGTGATAAAATAGTGTCTCTGTCAAACTGGAAGCATCCGGGAGCCAGCACTAATTCCTCAGAAACATTTCAAAAGGTTCTATCTATTTTATTTTTGTAAAAGCATCTGGAAGTTTTCTGGCCTTCCAAATTTTTGTTCTAATTCTCATCCTAAACACCCCCTGCCCCTTCCCTTTAGCTTCTTTTTCTACTCAGAAAATGGGAAAAAGCTTTAGGAGGTTGAAGTGGAACAGTCCTCTTTAAAATGTGACGCTTTCAAAATAACATTCCCATTTAGAGTTGTATGCTGAAAGTAATGCTTTCCTTCACTTCATGTCTCGACCTTAAAAACACTAATGCAGGCTTTTTCCCTAAATGTAGACAAGGAATGTTTTTGTCCTCTTCCTAGCTTTAGTAATTCCCTCTGTAAAGGGAAGAACAGTGGGGGGGGGGGGGGGCGGAATCGACAGTGCCTAAGAAGGAGAGAACTTATGTCCTGCCATCCTGCCCCATCCCCTCCATTGCCCTAACAACAAAAATCACAAGAGCTATACTAAATTTGAGCTAAGTCGTGTTTATTGATGACTGAGAGGGATAATTTTCCGTCAAGCCTAATGACATATTACACAGTGACACATAAGGTCCTTTTCTCACTGAGGGAGGTACAAGCACTTCTCATCACGTTTTCATACCTCATTCATTAATTTTAGGACATCTTCAGAGGGCTAAATATATGCATGGTGCTTCAGATGGAGGTAACATAGGGGGATGTAACCTAATAGGTCACAGTGAGTTGGGTGACCTGACTAAACCCAAGCCCGATACCCGTGTCTGACCTTAAGGTTAGCTGGTACTTTGATTCAACTCCTGTGTTCACCAAAAAGGCAAGTGTAAATATAGTAAAAGAGAAAGCAAATATTGTTTAAAAGAGCTGTGCTTAGAGCTGTTTCTTGGTTTGCCTGTTGTACTAGAAACAGGACTTTTTGGGGACAAAACATTTTACCGCAAATAAAAGCTGGAAAACAAACATAAATATTTCAATAAGGCTGAAAGGAGGTTTAATTCAAAGCAAAATTTTGCTTAGGAAAAAACACCAAAACAAACACATTATCACCTGATGGCTTTGACTAAATCGACAAGGTAGCTTGGTCATTTCCCCACTGCTGGTCAATTGGTGTCTTCATAAGTGCTAGATCTCAGTGCCCCAAAGTTTAAAGAATATTTTTCCCCCCACCTACCAACTTTGTGAAGTGGAAGAAACATTTATCCCACTGACAGAAGTGATATCAAGACAGTGGGTTGTTGTTCTTCTTGCCTTCAAGAGCGTGAAGGCAGCCCTAATTTGGGAGGAGGAGAAGAAGCTGTGTTAAAAACGGGGGAACTCAGTATTCCCCTTATTCCTCCTGTGCACGCCATGCACGGGATCAGCCCTGGGTACTCTGCAGAGCCTGCTGGTGGATGGCAGGAGGCCTCTCGCTGTAGGGCACCTCCAACTTGAGGGCTGAACCCTGTGTCCCCACGCCCGAGGGTGCCACGGCATGGCTGTGCCTTTCCCAGCACCTGATGCCCGTTTGGGCCCCATGGTTTGTGAAATGCTTGTGAGGATGAAGCTGTTTAGCCAA
Organism: Gorsachius magnificus; assembly: GCA_034008185.1. NCBI lineage: Eukaryota > Metazoa > Chordata > Aves > Pelecaniformes > Ardeidae > Gorsachius > Gorsachius magnificus. Next base: position 175,340,316 of record CM067081.1, read on the forward strand.
GGCCACAAGACAGTTCTGCAGCTGATCTGAGGAGTCGTACCTATGTCTTGCAATGCCCAGCCAGGCATCCTCCCCTTCTTTGCATGGCTCCAGCTTGAGAAAGGAGCTCCATATGGTTAAATGGATGTATAAAATGGTAGAGATTTATGGATTCAGAATTTTATCCAGGCTGTTATGGTGATTTAGAGTTGGGTCAGAACCAAAACCTTTGATCACACACGCAGATTTGGGTGGTATTTGAAATCTGGATCCACTTCTGAAGTCTGCATCTCACTCATCTCTAGCTACAGACATGGAGTTTTACCATTTTATTTCTATTTCAGGGGGACATTTTCATGCATGCCTTGTAGCAGACAGAGGAGGTGGGGAATCTCTCTATGATTTAGATTCAAGGTAGTGCATACATAACTACATCTCTATTTCTCTAGCACATAGCAAGATATAAATTTAACTTTATTCATTTGTTGCACTAGGAAACAATGCAGCTCCCTTGGCAACACACCAGCCACAGACAGGAGTTAGGTAGAAGAGAGATTCAAAGCCAGTCTCCTAACTGACTTTTTGAAGTCATAAGCCATTTGTAGCTGTAGCAGTAACGGCAGTAAACAGATCAGTTTAGGGACAGTAGAGGAAAAAAAAAAAAACAAACCAGCACAAATCTTTATCTAACAGAATGCTGGAACAGTTCACATGTTTTCTGAAGACGTCCAAGAAGAAGCACTTCTTGTTTTGCTTTGGTAGACTGCTCTGCTAGCGAGACTGTTAAAAGCAAATTCCCAAACTTTTGATATTGTAAAAGGTTAAGACTTCTGGTTTTTTAAACCCAGTAATTTAATCTCTGTGAAACAGAAGATTATATTACCCTGGAAGAAAAGTCATTTATTTAGCTGAGAATAGATGACCTCGTTGAATACGATTCACTTATCTGTGGTTTTAGGTGAACAGCTTTTTTAAAATTGATCAGGAGCACAAGCTGTTCAGCTGGCTCTGGAAAAAAAAAAAAAGTTGTTTTCTGAAAAAAGGCAATGGCTGCTTCTTTTTGTGGAAAATGTGAAGTCTAACAGGTGTAAGGCAGAACAAAATGAATGTGAAAGCAAGAACACATTTCCATATGCTATTTTGAGAGCTCTGGGAGGGACTGAATCAGTTTCCACATGGAAAGGCAGCGGCGCACACACCCGGTGGGATATTTCTGTTCTCCAACCAAGACACCCATCTTCCCAAGGGGCTAGTGATACTGAACCACCCCTTGAATTCCTGGGGCAAAACACCAGGACGTATCAGGAGCCTGAAGTCAAATTCATGCAGGCAGTAGTGCCAGCATGCGCAATGACAGAGCGGCCTCTTGGCTGCTCCTTCATCTCCATGACCCATGGGACGTCCATCTGACCAAATTTTTTCCTCCTCTAGCCACTGCTTTACCTGTCTGTTGAAGCATCCATGAGCAAGGTCACATTTAGGGTCACCACTCTGACAGTGATTCTCAGCTGTACACCTCCTCCTGGAGCTAAACCTTTCAGCCAGGTCAGTCACAGAGCAGTCACAGCTGTCCAAAAGGAGACATCATCTCATGCATTTGAGATGCCTTGGCGTATCTAAGAAGGGACTGACAAAAAAACCCAACCTGGAGGTCCAGGTTACTCTAGAGCATTGCAGATAGCACTAGACATGTTCATTCAGGCAACCAAAGCTGATCTTGGTGCACTCCAGCAAACCAACCAACAATCCCTCCATGGGTCCTTCAGAAAATCCCTTGAGATCCACAGAGCCATGGCCTCATGAGCCTAGCACACCTTTCAGGACTGCCTCAAAAGCTGAGGGTGTTCCTGCTTAGCCTTGCCCTTTAATGCTGAGTGAAGTGCTGTTGGCCTGGGTTGACGATGGATCTAATCCCTCTGGAGACCGGGACACACATTTTGAGCTGGTGTTGCAATAAAAGTACCTTACTGCAGTTAGATTTAAGCTAATTCTTCAGTGGCCAACACCAAACCAAAGCAAGCTCAGAACAAACTGCAGCAATTTCCACTCTGTTCCTCCTGCACCTGCTCAGGCACAGCGGGTAAAACAGCACTGTTAGCTGGACTGGTGTGAACCTCCCGTCAAAACGAGCATTGCTGGGCATACAAGCCTAGGCTACTCAGTCCACATGGATAACCGAATTCTGCTAGCTCCACATGAGAGAAATGTCACCAGTGTAAGCCTGGAATCGGAGAGTAAAAACCATCCTCTCCACATCCAGCAACACCCTGCACCCCAGAAGTCTCTGCCACGCAAACTGCTGGATTTACAAGGGTCAGCATGTTCTTCCAGGCCCCAAGGGTGCCGTTAATAACACAGCTAAGCAAAGACGAGAGCTAGTCATTGCTAAAAGGCATGATCCCACTTTCCCCTTCTTCCTTACGCTTTCCACTTCGCAGTAGCTCTCGGCTCCCCGGACTGTCTCTGGGCAGCCAGGGGAGCACAAGCGCCAGGAAAGTGGCATGAGCACACACTGAGTGCAGGAAGAGCCACAGGGATGCCTCTTTCAGGGGCAATTAGCTGTTAAATCAAGTTATCCACAGCATCAAACTGCACCCCCAGAAATGACCTCGGGCCTTTTCCAGCACAACTTTCCTTGAACCAAATGCCCTGGCAAAACATCTCATCTCCCCCTTTCTATCCCAGCTGCCAGGTGGGGGGTACCACAGGCCTTGCAGAACAAACCAGCAGGTTTCGAGTGTTGATGTAGCTGAAGAGCACTTGTTTGTGACGAGGATTCAGGTTTATTTATCACAGACATTTCTCACTCTCTGTTTGCACATCTTTTTAGCTTCCTTGACTTATTTGTGAAGGAATTCCAGAACAATCAGCGGAGGATGTAAAGCTGATAGCTTATCACCCAGGAACCATAAAGACACAGGCAGCCTGATATATATCAGGATAGAGGAAGGAAGTGATTTAGTCTTCTAGAGTGTGAATGCTGGTGCTCTACAGCTCACAGAAGCCAGCACATATAAAAGACTTGCAAAGGGTGGTGAGTAATTCAGTGCTGACTTTTTCAGCTGTGTGGAAAACTACAACCACAGCAGCTCTGCCATATTTGTGAAATGTAGAATGAAAAGATATTGATGGCTGGTATCTGCAGCTGGGTTTGTTCTGCTATTTAGGTCCTGTTTCAAATTGGAAAAAATTAGAATAGTATGTTAATACTTATATAGACAGTAATCGCATGTCAAAGCTGGCATACAGAGCAATTCTGCCTCGATTATCATGCTGCTGAAAATGTCCTACAAGAAAGGAGAGATGGCAAGGCAGCATGTTCATGTTCAATAGATACTGGAATTCATCCTGGTTTTATCAATCTAGAAAATAATAACAAAAAAGTGATATCAAAGCAAAAATATGGCTGCTCAGATAATAATTTTTAAGAGGATATTTGAAAAGTGATAATCTTTCTCACATTAATGCCTCCCTGGCGCTCCTAAATAAAACTAACTTGGTTTCTACACCTTTATACTTTCATCTAACACCTTTTTCCCACCTCTCTCTCTTTAGGTTGTACATTTTCTTAGCGTATGAACTCAAACCATGCACAAATATTCAGAGTGAGACCAAGTCTGAAAATCCTCTAGGCCCACAGCAGCCCTGAAACATTAACAAGCTGTCGTATTCCTTTCCCCAAACATTGTCATACAGCTAATGTGTCAAAATAAAAATGCCATATGCTGTGAAGGCAGAGACATAAGAGAGGGCCAAGCACCTTCATACCCCCAGAAGGAATACAGTCCTCCAGGCAGGGGGGACTGCCACAGATTTCAGTTGTATTTCTTCACCCAGTGCTTCCTGACTCACAACCCTACGTGCTCATACTGAGAACATCACCTCAAGGTCTTTTTTGAAAGGTTGAGATCAGCAATTTGGGAGACAGCTCACCTTGACTTTAATTGAATTTTATGTTTACATCATTTCACATGAAAACCTGGCTTTAAATTTCTTTTGTTTTCAACTCTGGAGATTGCAGAAGTCTGGGAAGCAAAGCATTATATTACACTGCAGACTGAAATTTGCTGTTTTCTCAGTAAATGAGTATGATGAATTGATGCCTGTGACTGTGGAGCCAGCTCACAGAGACACCATGTCTTCTTGATAAAGGGTTTGCTAATACTATTTGCAAGGCAGAAGCTTGGTCATTAACCATAAGCTTGCAACCTTACTGTAGCCTTTTAGTCTCACATCAGGATAAAACAACCAGAGGGGGTCAATTCTATCCACTAGATGGAACATTAAAACTTACATTATAGCAATGCTCTCTTCCATCACTCTGGTCATTACAGGTAATTTTCAACACAACCACTCTGAAGTGCAATGCAACTGTTCATTAGGGAGGACTAAACAAAGCTATACCTTCAAACTATGGACACAGTGCCTTACGGTACAACCCCAATAGCTCCCGTAGGCAAAAGAGGGTTTTGCCAGCTCTGGCTTGGACCCACAGTAAAATTTCAGCTACTGCATTTTCCGGTCGGTGAGGAGTATCAGCTCTACGCTATGTCATTAGGAGTGTTGGACATACCAAAAGTTCCCCCCATCCTTTTGTTTTGTTTTGTTTTTAAAGTGAGTAGGGCATTGATTTGGCCAAACACTTGATCTGGGTTTATATTCTCCAGTGTGGAATCTGAGCTTCATTTTTAAGACAACCCATGGCTATTGCTCATGGCTGAAAACAGACTGACAAAGTTTAACAAACAACCTCTGTGTAAAACTCGCAGTCGAAATGTTCAGAATGAAAGGGAGCGTGTAAGCCCGTGAAGCATACCGGCCTTTCTTTAAGGCATGTTTTTTTCCCTGTCTTTTTAAATACACTGAATCTACCTGTCCTTTTCTCTTCTCAGAAAAGTATATCCCCTTGCCAGACTGTTGCAAAATTATCCAACCCATAAAAGAATGAAAGAAGTGATTTGTGAACACTCAAGACTGCCAAGAAACCATCTGAATGTAGCACAAAATCTGTTAGGTTCCAAATATTTAATCTTCTTACGATACTATTGTGTTAGAGGCCAATACTTATTTACTGCTTCCATGATACTACAATAACAGCATACACCCTACTTGAAAACCAACACATTTTGCTTTTAAAGGGGACAGCATCCTAAGAAGTGTCTGCAGGCAGATTTAAACCTCAAACCATTGCAAGCATAAGGGAAGATCATCACCTGCTGCTGCTGCTGCTTTGGAGGCTGCTCCTGGAGGAACTGCCTGCTGCCATCTATTGATGCACTGGAAGAAGGCACTGGACCAGCAAGTCCCCGCTCAGGTGCTTCAGTGGATATTTTCCTTTCTTGGGTTAGAAACTGCATAGTTTTGAGATGTGGTACTCTGAGAGAAATCATTACTCGGTGACTTAAGAGCAGCAGAATTAATTAACATATCTCAAGCCAAGAGTTCAATGCAGCCAGACCTTGGCTACCTAGCCCAGCACAGTCAGGTTGACCGATAAGCGTGACTAAAAGCAGAGTTCACCCCCCATAGGATGGGCTAAACTCCAGAGCCTTAAACACCATGAATATCCTTATTCCATCCCTGTTCCATTCCAGCGGAATGGGAAGCATTAAGATCTTGATTCTTAAGGGACCCACCTTACGGAGAGGTCATGGTATCTGTTCACTGCAGCTGCAACAAGGAAACAGATGAATTTATGATTGCCCCCTTCATCCAGCACCCACGGCACAGAGGTCTGGCTAAAGGAGGGCCCCTCCTAGCCGATGCTGGCAGCACACAAAGATGAAAGCAGCATCCCATGGGAGCAGCAAGCTCCCTCAACAGCTGCTCTGCGTGACACCACTTGTGGCCGCAATCACTGCGGGGGAAAGCTTCGCTAATAAAAAAAGGCAGAGTGGTAGTGAGGCAACCCTTCCTAAAAGGCAGCCGCCTTTACTGCTCTGGTTCAGTAACAGTTTTCTTCCAGGTAAAGGGAGAATTCAGGGTCTGCTGAGCCTGGTACTGGATGCCTCAGTCTTCAGCAGCTTGGCACCCTTGAGGTGATCTGCCCAGAGGCGATGCCCAGAGTGTCAGCCAGCTGTGATCCAAAATAGTCCCCACCTGTACACTCATGGTGTACACTGGGAGAGCACAAAAAGGTCACACTCACCAACTACATGCTGCAAAAATCACAGGGGTCCAAAAAAAAAAAAAAAAAGCAAAAGCTGCCTTAGGGATGGAGTTTTAGGTATGGCTGTCACCTGGAAGACCAGTAACCCTTAGGGAGAGCGTAAATGGTAGGGACTTATTGGAGGTAAGTGACTGCAAGCACAAAACACATCAAGGAGATTTATTTGAGTTTCTTCAATGCTAGGCAGCAAAGGGATGGGAAGGTTTCAGTCTGTGAACAGAAGCTAGAAAAATTATTGCAGAGCATTGTAATGAAAGGAGCAAGTTTTAAAAGGGAATCTTTACTCATGATCTGATCCTAGTTAACCCTGGTGAGAAGAATGATAGGAACGCCTATGAGTTAGTCTCTGTAGATAACAATGGCTTGGAGAGGAAGAAGATGGGCAACCAAAGAGCTGTTGGAATGGATATTTTACTTACTATTGGCATCCTGCTGATTCACTGCTGCCACAATTTTCTTAAAACAAAAAGAGGTCTCCTTCCCTTCCCCCTTATTCAGTTTGATACTGCTTTTATGTGCAGATTCGGACCCTGAAAGCAGAGAAGCACTGACCCCTGAGGTCCCCAGTGGAGATAACAAGACTTGAGTGGGAGTGCAGGGAGCATGAGGACCCACACCTATTTTGGTTTTTGATGTTTTAATAACCTGCCTTTTTTTTTTAAAGTGGAAACTAGCGCTTCCACCGGCTATTGCCAGGGGATAATTTTCATGAATGCTCTTGTATAGCTCGCACAGGATAGCAGGGCATCAGCAAATGGCTCCCCTCTGTCCCTGGTTTTCATGCTGTTTCATGAAATAATCACAAAAAAATTTTCATCCTTCTGAAACCTGGTCTTTGTCTTTTGAGGTACACGTGCCGTATAAAAGATGAAGCAGATGCAGCAATAATGGAACATTCGTGACTCTTGATTTTTGAGCCTGGGAATAATGATAATGCACCTGTAAGAAAGGGGCAACTTAAACTCTCTATCAAATAACAATTAAAAACCTGCCCCCTCTTATTTGAGAGGGAGTCCCAGGCTTCATGTACACACTCTTTTTTACTTCATGCTTCACTTATTTCTATTAGATTGCCTTTGGTATGTGAGCATGGAAAAAATAGGTTGGCAATCTGTCTGGAGAGAAAAATAAACTTGACAGGTTACCTAAGGAGAGTCCTGTATGTTCTAAGTGTCTGCATGTTTAGGCTCAGTAAAAAGATTTGTTTTACAGATTAATTTCTTGAAGGATGAATTTTGAATTATGGAACCAACGAAGGCTTTTTTCTTGTGATTTAGAACTAACCGTTCAAAGCTCTCATTCCATAACTTAGCTCTGCTAGCTGCTGTCTGGTGCACCAAGAGACCATTTATTTAGCATTTCATTTTGGATTCTTGTGTTGATGTATGCTTAGTACACCCCTCACCTCCACACAGGGAGGCATTGCACTGACGGCTCCTTTGATCAGCATTGCATACAATTTGAAGAACTGCAGAGGAAAAACTGAAATAGAGTCAATATGCAGCATGTGCTACTTACCAACACTTTCAAAAGCATGGGAGTGAGAAATACTGCTTTTACCTCTCCTATTTCATTGATTTAGGTGGTTTCAGTTTGTTGTTTGAACAGTGTATCGAAAAGTCCACCATGAATAATTTGGTAACCATTTCACCTGAAGGAGAAAAGATGGTCATGTATCTCCTAAGTTGCATGGGTGCATTTAAAAGCATGATAAGTATTTAGAAAAGTTAGAAGTTACATTTCTGTTTGATGTTTCTTTTTTTATGTGCTTTTGTGAATATTTATGAATTCCAGTTTCATAATACAATATTTTTCTAGAGAATCAGTGTGAAATTTGAATGGCTCATATGCCACTAAGGCTCATAAATCGACTTTTAGGACTCACAGCAGAAATAATTGTGTGTCCTTCAACTCATATTTTGTCTTAACTGTCAATCTTTCTCCCTCTTCTTGGCAAGCGTGTTCTCTCACAACATTCGGAGGCAGCAAAATCTCTTTTTTTTGCAGACCTGTAACAGAGACAGAGGTGTGGAATAGTAAATAGCACATGATAAGGCTACTCCAGGCCCCTGGTAATCTGATCATGTTCTCTACTGCCCTACCTGTTCCCTTGTGAGGTTAGGGCACACTGTGTCTGCAGGTGGATCAACAAGGACACTTACATGTAGAATAACCTTCAGCAAAGGACTGGCTCTCTGAAACACTCTTACAGTTTCCTGCGAGGACACTGCACGTGCATCTGTATTACAGAATATTAGTGTGATGCACAATGCCAAGGGGGACAAAAAGCTTACGCCAGCAGATTTTATAAATACACTTTGTAAATGAAATTTTAGTGTAACCAGAATAAGAAATTGACTTAATTCCAAGATCCAGCCCGGAGACCTCACTAGTGTGTTTAAGAGTCTTGAGCATGGTTATATCATCCTCAAAACCAGAAAAATTAAACAAGCTGTGGGTAAAGTACTGCCTGGGACAAGGACAGCTGGAAAGAAACTCTTAAAATTTCTCTAATCGTAATGACTTAGCACCTTCCACTAACACCTCCTTATACCTTGGGTGTATCAAAGATCCTGGGAGCTGCCCATGCACTCCCACTCCCACCCAGTCACAACACCAGAGCAACACCATGATGAGAGAGGAAATAGCAAAAGCCATTTAAAAGTGATAGCTAAGATTAAATTGATTCTGAATGTTTCCCCAAGTGTACCACTTTTAGACCTCATCAGGAAAATGTATCTGCATCTTCTTCAAGTGTATCTTGGAGAAAGTGTAAGGTGGTAGACTGAGCTACCTGCCAGCATTCTCACCACAAGACACAGCATCAGACATTGATTTGATTTCCCAAAAAATTGACCTGAAACTTGCACTGGAGGGTCCACCCATTGCGCAAGAGGTAGGTCCTCACCCATTGAAATCCCTGAACTGTAACTATTTGCTGGCAGCCTCCCGCAGACCAAAGAAATTCAACTGCCTTCCATATGGGTTAAAAACAGCATGGATGTTAATTACATTTGGTAACTATTAATTGGAAGTGGCTTATATCAGCACTATAGAGGCTCACTAGTTCTTTAGCTGCCCCTTCTCCCACAAATAATTTGCCAACGCAGAAGGCAACACCAAATGAAATGCATTAGCCACAGCTGCAATGAGGGAACTTCGCCATCCTCTGGCCTGGTTATAGTATGAAGAACAATACAGCATAGATATACATAGTGACGTTTATGGTTTGATCAGAGCTGTAAGAAGGATGAAAGGCACTGGGCAAGAATAAAAAAGAGAAGTTTCTGCTGTATGAGAACTTCTTCATATTTTTTCTATCACTCAAATCAACTATAAGCACAGCGCAGTTGTGTATGGGTCCTTTTTTAAAGCAAACAACCCTTCTAACCACATACAGCAGGCCAGAGCCAGGTATAACACATCAATGTTTCCTCAAAATGGAAATCAGAGCATTGTCATAAATTTAACCGAGCCAAGCCTTACTATCTGGACTTTCATCTCTAGTCTTGTTGATTGCTAATATGTGTAAGTAGTGGGAGATGACAAGGTTTCCTGGCAAGTGGAAAGCGTGATGTCAGAAGTCCCAAATCATGTTGTTGAGGGTATCAGGTAAAACAACTGGCCTCAACAGGGTTAAATTTCTTCCTCCCAACTTACAATAACCAGAAGGGGAAATAGAAAAAATTACTTCCTTAAAGTTTGTTCAAAAAATATTTTTTTTCTCATGATTTATGTCTAACTACACTAACAGTATTCACTTTATAACTGTTTATTACCACCAGGATGAGCCATTCTTCAAAAAAACAGAGATGACTATGCAAGAGGCAACATATACCTGTTACAGTGACTGCAATTAAGATAAACCCCTTCCCACAGCACTGAATTACTTGATGCTCTCCATTATTGAAGTGAGAAATTTTAAGGCTGGTTGCAAAGACTTGACTAGGAGAAGCACTTTGAATATATCCCATACAGTACTGTGGTGGGTTGACCCTGGCTGGATGCCAGGTGCCCACCAGAGCCGCTCTATTGGTCTCCTCCTCAGATGGACAGGGGAAAGAAAATATAACAAAAGGCTCGTGGGTTGAGATAAGGGCAGGGAGAGATCACTCAGCAATTACCATCACGAGCAAACTGGGGAAATTAGTTTAATTTATTACCAGTCAAATAAGAGTAGGGTAATGGGAAATAAAACCAAATCTTAAAACACCTCCCCCGCCCTCCCCCTCCCCCCCCCCCCTTCTTCCCAGGCTCAGCTTCACTCCTGATTTTCTTTACCTCTGCCCTCAAGCAGCACAGGGGGATGGCGAATGGGCGTTGGGGTCAGTCCATCACACGCTGTCTCTGCCGCTCCTTCCTCCTCAGGGGAGGGCTCCTCACCCTCTGCCCCTGCTCAGCCTGGGGTCCTTCCCACGACAGACAGTCCTCTACGAACTGCTCCAGCGTGGGTCCCCCACAGGGTCACCAGCCCTGCCAGCAAACCTGCCCCAGCCTGGGCTTCTCCCTCCATGGGTCCAGAGGTCCTGCCAGGAGCCTGCTCCAGCGTGGCCTTCCCACAGGATCACAGTCTCCTTTTGGGTGCATCCCCCTGCTCCGGCGTGGGGTCCTCCCCGGGCTGCAGGTGGGGATCTGCTCCCCCGTGGGCCTCCGTGGGCTGCAGGGGGACAGCCTGCCCCACCATGGGCTGCAGCAATGTGTTGCAGATGGAGTGAGAGAATCTGTAATTTGGGAACTTCGGTGTGCCCTTTAGTTAATTGCATGTGTTCTGCAGCTCCTGTCAGGTAGGCACACCATCTTCTGTAGTGGGTTTTTGTGCAATTCCCTCCGGGGGAGCAGTCCCTTTTAGGATTGCTTCTAGTAAATTAAATGGTCCTCTAGTCTGTACAGGCTGCCCCTGATGTATTTTCTCCACCTGATTCACAGCTCGGACTAAAGAAAAAAAAAAGTCTTTTTTCCCATTCAGGGTATCGCTGTTCTGACTCTAAAGGCGCTTGAGCTGAACAATAAGGGTCGTTTCGGGCCATTAGGACCAATCTGAAACTGGTTGCAGTCAGTAGGGTGTTCGGCGAAACCCCATTCGGCTATAATAGGGTCGCGGGGGTGTACTGGTCCCAGTGACTGATAGGGTTTTGACTCTTCAGTCTGAGCCTTGACCGCCCCAGTACGTTCTAATTCCCACTCTCGCGGTTTGCCTTTCTGTAAGGAGCGTAACGGGCGGGAAATGATAGAAAATCCAGGTACATGCTTCCTCCAATATCCTAAAGTTCCCATTAATTGCTGTAACTCTTTCCTGGATCGGGGCATTTGCAGCTCTTCGATGTTTCTTAAGGTGTCTGGAGAAATCACTGCACTGCCTGCTATCCACCAAGTACCTAAAAATTTTACTTCTTTACTTGGTTCCTGACAGTTTCCGGATGGGATCGCAATTTTTGCGTTATTTAGTTCTTGCCCCGCTGCTGCTGCCGCTTCCCCCACCTTCTCGGGGGAAGCCCCTCCAGTCGGGATATCGGCTATAGATTGGTACGGTTTTGGGGGGAGTCTGTAAAAGCTCAGCAAGCACGGCATGAGCAATTGTGGGTGAATGTTGATACCCCTGGGGGAGTCTGTTAAAGGTGTCTTGTATTCCCTGCCAAGTGAAAGCAAACTTCTCTTTATCCTCCTCCTTTAAGGGAACCAGAAAGGACATATCCTTTACATCGAGCGCTGCCATCCAGGGGTGCGCAGCTGCTTGCAAAGTGCTGTTAGGTTTGCAGCGTTTGGCACAGCCGCCGGTGGCGGGGCTGTATCAGCATTCAGGCGCCGATAAGCAATCGTTCAACGCCACCTCCCGAACTGGCCAGACTGGTGACTTGTACGGGGAGTGGACTGACTCTGGAGAGAATTTGTCATTTCTCCAGATCACCTATAACTTCCGAAATTCCATTTCGTGCCGCAGCAGAAATGGGATATTGCGGTAGGTGAGAAATTTTGGACTCGGGGAGGGCAGCGGCTGCGTGCAAGGCCCGCACCGGAGGCACCACCCCACCCCACCCCCCCCCCGATTTTTGCCGGGGCCGGGGTGGGTGTTGGAGCCAAAGGCCCTAAATAACCTAAAATATTTTTATGATGATCTTTTAAGTGCAAAGCGAGCCGCTGCCACCCGCTTCTCGCCCGGCAGCCGGCAGCTGACCTCGGCAATTTGGCACACAAGGCTTGCACCCTTCGCCCGGTTCATCTTAACTCTGCCCCATCCGGATCGCACACCCAGCTTCTCGGCATCTTGTTGGTTAATAGCGAAATTTGTGCTCCCACGTCTATTAAAAAACTTTACCAAGTGTCCTTGAGGACCGACTGGAATTAAAATGTATAGGCCATCATGACTTACCCACTGATAAACTTCCGCTTTCCGGACAGGCCGGCCCAATTGCCGTCGGGACGCTACTCCACTACTCGGGTTTTTCACTTCATGTCCTGCAATTCCTCCCTAAGGGGGAGGGGTTGTCTCCCTTTCTGGGCACTGGTGCCAGAGGAGTTGAAATACGCTCCTGCTTTCCACCCTTATCTCGTGTCTGGAATGCTTCAGTCAAGACTCAAGATAATGCCAGTAGGCTGACCTTGAGTCTGGGCTCTGGGAATGCCTAGGGCTACTGCATTCTTCATTTGCAGCTCTTCAAAGGCTTCCCAGTTATGCCCATTGTCACAAGCCCATTCTTCTGAGAACTTGGGACTTGGATTCACTCCATGCCTCGGTAAGTAATTGGGGATACTACTTGTCATCCTGCTGGCTATGCCAATTTGTCATGGATGGAGTGAGAGGGAGGCAAAAAATATAGTTTATTAGTGTAAAACAGTGAGTTAACAAAGTTCAATGGTACATGTGACAGTAGTTGGCAAGTAGATGGCAAGGTACACCTGGTTATTTACTGCGCAGAAGACAGGGTCAGACAAAAATGTCAGGGAGACCCTCCCATTGAGTTATGAGGTTCAGAAAAGATCCCCTTGCTTTCTAAACTCCTTCCTCAGAGAGGAATCCAGGTGCGGCTGGATCCAGTCTTAGTCTCAGATTTGGTCAACAGTTTATATCTAAAGGACTGTATATGCGCAATCAATCCTTTATATCACGTACCTAAGGTTTCAGAGTTTAGCATGCTGTTAGCCACTTACCGAGAATCTGTTGCGGTAAGGAATCTCTCAGCCTTGAGGAGTAACCTTGAGAGGGGTCCCTGCTCAAGGGAAGATCCTGGTGTGCACCCCCTTGCCGTGCAGGAGAGCTCCAAGGGCTCTTGGGCTGCTCGCTATTTATGGGGGTCAGGTGATTGGCTCACAGTCATATTTGCATACCCAGAACGGATTTTAGTTCCTTCACTGTGCTTAGGTGGGCACATTCCACAATAGCCCTTGGCTGTCCTATTGTTACCTGTCTCCTCACATCCACTGGATGTATCCTTCACGACCAGACACATCCATCACAACCGCCACAGGTGGAGCACTTGGACCACCACTTGAGCAAAGTTACAGGGAGAGGTCGGGGGGGGGGGGGGGTGGTGGGGTTGGGGGGTGTGTGGGGGGGGGAGCACACCACCACACCGGGGCTGCACCGTGGGCCTCCATGGGCTGCCGGGGGACAGCCTGCCTCACCATGGTCTTCACCAGGGGCTGCAGGGGAATCTCTGCTCCGGCATCTGGAGCATCTCCTGCCATCCTGCTGCACTGACCTTGGGATCTGCAGGGCTGTTCCTCTCACATATTTTCACTCCTCTTTCCAGGTGCAGTTGCTGTTGCACAGTATTTTTCCCCCTTCTTAAATACGTTATCCCAGAAGTGCTACCACCATTGCTGATGGGCTTGGCCTTGGCCAGCGGCAGCTCCATCTTAGAGCCAGCTGGCATTGGCTCAGTCAGACATGGGGGAAACTTCCAGCAGCTTCTCACAGAAGCCCCCCCGTAGCCCTCCACCCACCCCGCTACCAAAACCCTGCCACGCAAACCCAATGCAAGTACACAGAAAAGGGCTTCATGAGCAGTATTTAAAAACATGAGTGACCTGTGACTAACCAGGAAAAGTAGAACAACGGTATGGTGTCCACCTGTTCTCGACCTGGAGTAGAGACAATGTGTAAACTTAATTTAATAAATCCAAACCACAGGTAACTTCCCTTTGCATATGAAAGTTCATAGAAAACTGACTTCGCTCCCCAAAACAAGAGGCACTTTTTGTAAGCATTTGCACACGTGTTCTGTGTAGTTTGAGCAGAATGATTACGGCACTTCTTTCACCTCGCTTCACATCAGTCTGTCCCCCTTCCTTTATAGTGAACTGCCAAAAAAGCAGAAAAATAAGGAACAACAAATTAAAACACTGTAGATATTTGTTAATTTTCTGTCTTGTGTACACTATGTTTGCTACAAACAGGGATGTTTGATTCCTTCAAGCAAATGCGGTTTTTGTTATATCCACAGCCCCCTCCCCCACCTTTTTTAACAACCCCCCCCCCCCAAAACCTTAATTCTTTTTGAAAAAAATCTTATTGTTCTGCTACAGACTTCATGGATAATTTCGGCCTACCTCAAGGAGCAGTTTGTCCTACCCATAATCCCAGATGATGGTATGAAACTCAAGTTTTCCTGCCTCAAACAGTGGTAGACAGCTTGATTTTGAAAAGTCTTGGGCTCCTTATTCTCTCTTCACATCTCTAAACTTAAAATTGACAGAGATGAAACTACCTTTTCCATTTCTGTAAGCAAGTGATCTGGTGTAGAGAAGAATAAATTTCAGAAAGTATTCCAGGGAAAAAAATATATTAAAAAATATTTTGGGTAAACACTCTCTACTTAGTATCATGGAGCGATAGCTGTGTGATTAGTAACAAAATGATATCAGTAAAGCAAAGACCTGTTGCCTAAAATCCTGCCATGCATGAACCCCCAGCACCTTCCAGTCAAGTCATAGCGTCTCCACTCCTCTGTCCTTGCCTCTGTCACATATGAGGCTCAGGAAGCATACCTCCTCTCCAACTCCAGAAGTAGCCATCTCTTCATTCAGAGACCTTTAGCAGCCTTGCCCTTTCCCCAGGGCTTGTCAAGCACCATCAGCCAGTAGTGGGTAAACTCCTCCGGTCATGATTCTCTCTGCTGCTAATGGCACAGCGTTATTCACAATGTTGACCTTTGTAGAATAATTTCTGTTAAAAATGAAGCAGTGGCAAGCATCCCACACCGTGCCTCAATAAGTCTACTTCAGATTTCTTTGCAGACATCCATTTCACCTTTTTTGGTTCATATATTTGTATATACAGGCCCAGTTATCTATCTGCGGAGATGGTTCTGTCAAGTGCTGCTCATCCTCCTCTCTATTTTCGAGAGCAAACAAACAAAAAATCACTTCCCCTCTCCCTCAAAAAAGATAGAATGAAAAACAATGGAACGAATAAAACGCTATATCCTAAAGAAGGATTAGATGTGTTGCATTTTTATTTTCAGAAGATAAAATGCTGTGACTTACTGGAAATTTCCTATTCTGAAGTAATTACTAAGCTAGTAATTTCTTTCAGTACTTCAGACAGGATAAAAAATAGCTCATGTGAAACATGGCAAATAGAGCTTATTGTACAATGAAAGAGGAGACTTTGAAGAGAATCATCGTTAGATTTAATCATTCAAAGCAGGATTAATAATATGCCATTGGCTGCTGCAACTAACTGAATAACAGATGGTAATTAGCAAGCAATCTTTCAGTATTATTCATCTATAACAACTCAATTTTATAAGGCCCCTGTGTACCTTTTGTCTGATACTGAAAAGCTTCAGTGTCCAAAACAGTCTACAGAATTAAAGGTTTGATGAAATTCCAAGAAAAAGCTATGCCAATGACTTCAGCAGGAACTGGATTGGATCACCTTTGTGCAGGAAGCACTTGAGCCGGTGTAGGACTGCTGCGTTAATTGTTACAGCTATTGACAGGGAAAGTAATTGGTGCTGAGGGCAATTACCACCTTGCAGAGATGACCTATATGTGAAACAGTATTGAAAAGTGCAACAGAAGCATGCAGTTAGATATAAGGTTTGGGGCAGGAAAAAAATGCAGCGGTGATTAAAAAAAAAAAGGCATTTAATGAGATACAATGCATTGTTTAATATTCTTTTAATCAGTTTTGGAATAGCCTGTTTTATAAAGTTCTTTAAATATCTCCATTTTCTAAGAGAGGATGTCCACTAGCATCACCTGAAAATATATTCTAAGATAAAATGTCTTCTTTATATTTCTCCCCTGCTATTCATAGACTATCTCCAGTAAGAAAAAATCACTCACAACCTATTGCTTCTTCATGATGAAAGAAGGAGCTGGCAATAAATGTTGTCACAATGAGATCATCTGTCCTTTTAAATCCAAATTTACAGCTCGCTCTCTGTCCGAATGTAGGTATGACTAAAGATAGAAGAGGCGCAAATGCAGCAACATACATGGCTGGAAGAAGAGTTTGCTAAGAGGACAGCTAAAATGCTGGCAGAGTAAATCTTTACCCAAGAGTCTCATAGTTCATCGAGGTTTCCATTTAATCACAGTGCCAATGTAACACAGCTCTTCAGAGAAGACTGGGATCTCCAGCAGCATCTGAGAAAGATGTTCAGTCATCACAGCAGTGCCATCCTTTACCCCTCCATGGCGACTGTCAGCAAGACAGCAACTCATCTAACACAGGCCAGGCAGTCAGCAATTGCAGTGACTTTACCAAAAAATACTGGTTTTGATGGAAAGCTCAGTCCTGTAATGTGTGGCCTCTAGCTCAAGTCAAGGTAAATGCTGAAGAAAATCGTGCAAACACACAAGGAAGGCCCTACTGATCTGTGTTTGTTAAAGCTTTCCTGCCAGCCCAGATCCATAACTGCCTCTGAGACTCTTCTTCTTGCTCCCTGGAAGAAACTCATCAGCTCTGATCCAGACCCTTTGCCCCTGACCCTTTCCCCCACCAGATGCTTTTCTCTCTGGACAACCCTGGGCTGGGTATTCCCTCCTCACTCCCAGAGCTGGGGAACTTTCCTCACCGGAAAATGGAGGAGTTCCTGGTGCCACACACCACTGAACACGATGGCTCAGGTAAGTGCTATGGCTTCTGACATAACTCATATGATACAGAGCCTACCACTAAAAGAGTCCCAATACCACTCCACCATCACACTCTTCTGCAAGATCACTGAAGCATCCTCGGTTCAATTCACTTCTCTGAATAGAGGCATCTAACGTCCTAGGCTGTCCCAACCCACTTCCAGCTGCCTCTCCGTTAAAGAGCAAGTCTTCCAGAGGCCCTATATCACATCTAGCAGCCCCATGCACATCTCTTGGGTACCTTCTGCCTCTCAGAGGTCACTGGGTACCTCTGTTCAGGCAACTGAATTGAGCTGTCTGGCTCTATGCCTCTCCACTCTCCACTCATACTTCTCACTGCCAGAAGATTATCTCCCATGGGATTTCTCGTGAACGGGAGTGGGTTCACGCTCTTGAGACCAGCTCTCTGTCATTCTCTGAGCATCTCTTACCACTCAGCTGTGCAGCACACTGCATGAGAGGCAGGGCAGGTGGGAAAAGTTCAATGCCAGTATCAGCAAGAATCTGGTTTTACAAAAATGCAGCTCAGAAAGCCAACTGCAGCTCAGTAAATATTTGCTTCCTAACAGGGCCAGTTTGGGTTTTATTAAGTAAGGGATCCTCTTATGAGATCTGTATCCAGCAGAAGCACAAGTTACATGAAGGAATCAGATTTATGCCAAAGAGCCTAAATCCTGTAACAGATGGGTTGGCCATGCTTGTGTTCATGCCTTTGGCATGTGCTGGTGAACGTCATGCAGACTCGGAGAGGGGAGCCAGTTCCATGAATGCAAGCAAGTTTAATATTGGATGGGTCACTAATCCTTAAATGTGCTCATGACTTTTCAGGCTGACTCAGTGTCGATATAAAAAAACCATGAATCTGCCAGACTGAAATCCTCCCACCTCACTCAAGATTCAAAAAAGTATATGGGAATGGAAAGGATGGGATGGCACGTAGGCTCTGAAGGATGTTATTGGGCTGTGTTACACCCAGGTGGTGTGCATGTGGTGCCAGGTGCAATATTATTGCTCAGAGAATGAAAAATTAAGACTGTTGGGTTTTTCATTGTTTAGCAAGGGTACAGTCAGACTACCACAGGCAATCAAGTTAACTGCAAACGACTGAGTTACTGTGGTCTGAGAAGCTGACTCATCATCTGAAGGGTTTTAACTAACCATCTGCATGCTCCTGACTCATTGCAACTGAGAAATAAAACCCATATATTTAGCTTAGCTTAATGTTTTGCTTTACTGTGGCACCAAGTTAGGGGTGTATACACAGGCTGGGTTAAGGCAATTCAGCTTTCCATCTGCAGATCAATCATCTGTTCAGCTGCGAATACTTTCAGACATTAAGCACAGCCTACCAGGAAAAATGTATAAAATATTTTGGTCCCTAAGCATTTTGGTTTCATTTTGTGCTCCCTTTAAATCAAAGGTATCCCCTAAGCCTCAGACTCCTAGCTGGAGCTCCAAGGAAAGCCGTTCAATTTGCAGAGAGAGGTTTGAGCTTCTACACTGTTTCCCATTGAATATTTTGCTGGCAGGATTTTGACTGCTGTTTGTAAGCTTAATTAGTTTGAGTCAAGCCTAGATTTCTTTGGTTCAGTGAGTGTTCTTGAATAAGCAGCAGAATTCTAGTGAACTGTGGAATTATATAGTACAGCGCTCTCTAGAAATAGATTAAAATTCCATAACTGGAGTAGGGTTACATGGCATGTTTTTCAAATGGCCAGATTCATTTTTTGCATTAAAGTTTTCTTGGTAGAAAACACCTCGGATACAGAGAAGCTTATTACAGATTTAGATTTTCAGATTTCACGTTACTGAACATTCAAAGGTTAGACTCTATTTTTGTTTCCAGAACAGTTATTTTAACTGCATCCTTCCTAAAAATATATTCGGCATTAAAATCAAAGCCAAGACACTAAGAAATATTTTGTTTCCAGGTAAAAGAACGTTTTCCTCCCAAAACAAACATTCACTCAGGCACAAAGAAAAGAAATTATTGGCTCCACAGACAAAATGTGCAGCCTTAGGCTATCGTGCCTTTTTGTTCCATTCCGTCTGCAGCAAAGCTTAAATTGAACAGTGATAAAACCACACTTTTTATTTTGTTTATGATCAAGCCAAAGTATTTGTCCACATAAATGGATAAAAAATACTCGCCTAATGCAGTTGAAGACGTATTTGGTAGTTCTGGATTGCTTGAATATGATTGATTTTCCTGGTTTATCCTTATCTTCCTCAATAAAATAGTAATGTAGACATATATCAGCATAATTCATGTCTGGCCATTCTAAAGGCTCTAAAGAGGTCTATAATGTTTCCCTTGAAGTAAGCATATACTTTACCAGATCAGCCATTTGATGGTTTTATGTATAGCTTAAGGATTCCTTTGCCCAGTAAATCCCTTGACGCTAGCACCTATTTGATAGACTTGTGTCACTTTGGCAGACGTCTAATTCTATTGCAGAGACCAAAACTAAAGAATTAGACCCAAACTTTATAGTGCAGGAAAAATACGAAACAAGAAAATCAGATTAAGAAGCACCTAAGTAACAAATAATAAAATGACATCGTAAAATAAACTATGCATTTTGATTTTTTTTTAATATATAGCTGTTGGTTGGGGATTTTTTCTCCTGTATCAAGGAAAAGCCTAGATTTTGGAAGTATTCAGGAAAAACAGTGTTATGGAGCACAGAAAATGTATGTTTGGTGGGCAGAAGGGGCTCAGAGCCAGAGGGGGCCATGCATGGTAGAACATGAGATCACCACTATCTACAAACCAGCAGAGGACAATCACAATCCTGTGCCTCCCATTCTGCAAGGAATCTGGTGAGCAGTTTGAAATAATTGCCTACCCTGAAAATGCAGGGCATCTAGCTAGCAGGTTAGGATTCAGTCTCCACTTGAACCACTGGCCTCCTTCAGGGGTTTACCAGAAAGAGAGCTAAGTGGGAGCATCTAAGCACATGGGAGCCCACTTATGGAGCTTAGAGCAGAAGCAGCCCATCTCATCTGTGAACAGGTGGAGAGAAGGCCCGTTTCTTAGCTGCTGTCCAAGGCCCCTTTATGCCTCACAATATTTTATGTAAAAACTATGTAAAACACATTCCGCAAGTGACATGATGAATGAGCAGATGTTTCATGCTAATTCATTCTGAGTAATGCTTCCCTTAGTTCAAACGTGCTCAGCTTGTGGATCACAACCACAGGCAGGATTTGCAAAGGTCCTCTTCCTCAGTGGCCCACAGGGGTGAAGGCAGTTTTGAAACTTCTGTGCTGAAGGCAAAGCTCAGGATGAGGAATAGGCTCAGAGCCACAATGCTGACATCAAAAATGGCCACCAGGTGTACCACAGGCTCTGTTATTCCTTTGCATTTTTGCATTGGTAGTTTTAGGATTAATGTTTTTTGTGCTTTCTTTTGAAAGATGGAAGCTATCTTTAGAGATGATGATGATGATACAAGATTTCCTTGAGCACAGGCTATCACAAAAAAGTTACTCAGGACAAAGACCAAATATAATCTGACAATGTGAAATCTGAAGGAAACATTGAAACTGCATCACTTTTTGGAGGTTCCCTCTTGCCTGAGGGAGCACGATGGACCAGTTGCTTGTGCTTTTGCTCCCTGCCGCTTCTTTTGCCAACACCTTCCTCCCAAGGACTTAATACACGCTTGAATGGCTTCAGCCGAGTACAGTCTATCCTGAGTGGCGGGTGACTGCTCCAGCATGTCAGGCAGGACCTTCAACCAGCCACAGATGCTCCTCTGTGGCTTAGCCTCCACAGACTGGATGAAAAAACTGGACATGAGCTGGCAATGTGCGCTGGCAGCCCAGAAGGCCAACCGTACTCTGGGCTGCATCAGGAGAAGCGTGGCCAGTAGGTTGAGGGAGGTGATTCTGCCCCTCTACTCTGCCCTGGTGAGACCTCACCTGGAGTACTGCGTCCAGCTCTGGAGCCCTCAGCACAAGAAGGACATGGACCTGTTGGAGCGGGTCCAGAGGAGGGCTACTAAAATGATCCGAGGGCTGGAGCACCTCTCTTATGAGGACAGGCTGAGGGAGTTGGGCTTGTTCAGCCTGGAGAAAAGAAGGCTGTGGGGAGACCTGATTATGGCCTTTCAGTACCTAAAGGGGGCCTATAGGAAAGACAGGGAAAATCTTTTTAGTAGGGCCAGCTGTGACAGGACAAGGGGTAATGGATTTAAACTAAAACAGGGTAGGTTTAGACTAGATATAAGGAAGAAATTCTTTACAATGAGGGTGGTGAAACACTGGAACGGGTTACCCAGAGAGGTAGCGGAGGTCCCATCCCTGGAAACATTCAAGGCCAGGTTGGATGGGGCTCTGAGCAACCTGATCTGGTTAAAGGTGTCCCTGCTCACTGCAGGGGGGTTGGACTAGATGACCTCTAGGGGTCCCTTCCAACCCAAAACATTCTATGATTCTATGACTGTTTGAGGCACCCAGCTGGAACAGTCCTTGGGAATCCTTGTCCATATTGCAGCCTCCTGGTAGAGTCCCTGCTTAATGTTAGGAAGAAGTTAATATTCTGTCCTTTATTTTTCAGAACTGGCACCTCTAGTGTGGTGCCTGCAGGGGCTACTTCTCAGCATAAAATATCAGGAGGCCACACAGTATCCTTGAAATTTCCTCTTATTGGCAGAAGGGACCCTGCTGGGGGAAGGCAGAGATAGCAGGCTGCCAGGACCAGCAGGCTGCCAGCTACACAGCTCTTCAAGATCCTCCAAGAGAAAAGCTTCTTATGCATGCAAGTCCAATATCTCAGCATAATCTCTTTTGCCAGACGTTAACTAATCAGATCAGCCGGAGTGGTACTGAGATATTTTGGCATTTGACCTCACCCATACCCTCCTCAGGCTCTTTCCAGCTACTGCTACAGTCTCTCTTGTCCCTCTGTCTGAACAACAGCAGCAACAGCCAGGAACTCACAGGCAGTGACTGTCCTTTTCCCACTAGCACTGGATGGTGCCCTCCCCATGTTGCTTGTGGCTCTGGGCCCAGCTCTCTTTAGATTAACTGGTTTCTGCTACACAGCATCCATTTCCTCATGGTGGAACAGGACCTGGTGTCTAGAAAGGGAGTTGTTTAGCCTGGAGAAAAGGAGACTGAGAGAAGACCTTATCACCTTCTACAACTCCCTAACAGGAGGCTGTAGCCAGGTGGGGGTTGGCCTCTTCTCCCAGGTAACAGGTGATAGGATGAGTGGAAATGGCCTCAAGTTGTGCCAGGGCAGGTTTAGGTTGGACATTAGGAAAAATTTCTTCACCATGGTTTCCTAAAGCAGTAATCTGATAGCCTTTACCTTACTTGTAGCCAGAATTTAGACTACCAGCAACTCCTACAAGTTTTACACACAGCAAAGATCAGCAACCAGATAAATTATGTTGTTGGGAGCTGAGCTAAAACACAAGTCCATTTAATGAGCTTGAAGAATGGCCTGTACTTGTTCAGAGAAACCTGCTCTTCTGTCTCCTTGAAGGGTTCTCAGCTGCCTTGGCAGACTGATCCCTACCCCTGCTCCAGACTAGGCTGGGTCATTTTAAACGAGCACAGTTCTCCACCGTTTACACCACTCTGCACCAGCACGTGTGAAGCCTGATGGTGGGACTTCATGGGCAAAGTGACCTGTGGCTGTTCTGGAGACTGCAGGGACACTGCTGTTTCATCAGTTGTGTGACATTTGCAGAGGGTCAACACTTTTGGGGGGATCTTCCTTGGGGATGGACTTCTTTGCCCATCTCCAGCTGGCACTCTTCTGTATGAAAAAAAAGCATGAGGCTTTGTCAACAAGCATGCTTTGCCTTTTAAGTACATAACAGGACTCGCTGTCCTCCCTCCGTTATTCTTTTCTTCACTTGCTCCTTTCTTATGGAAGCCCTTGTTCTCTTCTTCCCTGCTTAATTTTTCTCTGCCTTTAACCTTTTGCCTTGCTAATTGATTATTCCTTCTTTGCCTTTCTTTCTTTCCCTCCTTGCCTTCTCTTTGACAGAAGGTGACATGCTGCTCGTGCTGGGAACATCTACCAGATGACTGCGAAAACAAGCTCTGGCTTGTAGACTGCTGGAGGAAATGACAGATGCCCCTTCCAAAGTGACTGCCACACAAGTGCCAAAAAACAGAGAGATGAAATCAAGTCATTTTTCAGGCAGAAATGTATCCTCTTTACCAGGACCTGAAAAGCTAACAGGAGCCTGTACACGGTAGAAGTATGAGGCTTTCTGCTCAGGCTGCTCCTCTGGTCTGGCAGCTCTTCTGCAGCAGCCTTCCCAGGTACATTTCCCCTTGACAGACTGAACACTTAGCTTCAAGATATCTGAATTTGACCTACAGCAGGTTGCACAAATAGGGCATTGCATAAATAAGTACTAAAATCTTGCTATTTCATAAACAGATTTCTGAAATGCTTTACTGAGATCAGCATCCTCCTCCCTGTCCTGCAGAGAGGCTGACACGCAGCACAGTGCAGTGACCAGCTCTGTGTCACACAGCGAAGCAATGGCAGAGCCCATAGCTTGTTGTGGTGGTTTGACCCTGGCTGGACGCCAGGGCCCCACCAAAGCCACTCTATCCCTCCCCTCTAACCGGACAGAGGAGAGAAAAGTAAATCAAAAGGCTTGTAGGTCGAGATAAGGACAGGGAGAGATCATTTTATCAGTTACCATCACGGGCAAAACAGACTCAACTTGAAAAAATAATTAATTTATTATCAATCAAAATCAGAGAAGGAGAGGAGAAAAACTGCTAGATCTTAAGAAACCTTCCCTCCACCCCTCCCTTCTTCTCTGGGCTCAACTTCACTCCCAGTTTCTCTGCTTACTCCCCCCAGCGGCGCAGGGGGACGGGAATGGGGGTTGAGGTCAGTTCATCACACGTTGTCTCTGCCGCTTCTTCCTAGGGAGCGGACTCTTCCCCTGCTCATGCGCTGGGTCCCTCTCACGGGAGACAGTCCTCCACAAACTTCTCCAACTTGATTCCTTCCCACGGGCCACAGCTCTCCACGAACTGCTCCAGCATGGGTCCATAATTTCCATGGGGTGCTGTCCCTCAGGAGCAGACTGCTCCAGCGTTGGGTTCCCTACGGGGTCACAAGTTCTGCCAGCAAACCTGATTTGGTGTGGACTCCTCCCCCCCATGGGTCCGCAATGGCTTGCCAGGAACCTGATCTGGCGCAGGCTTCCCACGGGGTCACAGACTCCTCCCTTCGGGCATCCACCCGCTCCAGCGTGGGGTCCTCCACGGGCTACAGGTAGATATCTGCTCCACCGTGGACCTCCATGGGCTGCAGGGAGACAGCCTGCCTCACCATGGTCTTCACCACGGGCTGCAGGGGAATCTCTGCTCTGGCGCCTGGAGCACCTCCTCCCCCTCCTTCTTCACTGCCCCTGGTGTCTGCAGGGCTGTTTTCTCTTGCATCCTCTCACTTCTCTTCTCTCTCCGGCTACGGAGATGCATCTGGGTTTTTTTCCTTCTTAAATATATTATCACAGAGGTGTTTCCACTGCTGCTGATTGGCTTGGCCTTGGCCAGTGGCGGACACAGGGAAAACTTCTAGCAGCTTCTCACAGAAGCCACCCCTGGTAGCCCCCCCACACTACCAAGACCTTGCCACAGAAACCCAATACGCTCGTGACTCCACAGCCAGGGCTCCACCTGCTCCCCAAGAATTATCACAATATTTGTTTTGTCAATTCTCTTCTACGGAGGCACCCTTGAAATACTGTGTGATTGAACTAGACATCAGTTAATAGTCTAAATGGTCACCCTTTCACAGAGTCACGTGCAGCTACGCACCACTTCTTCCTGAAAGGGCCAAACCAAGCAATTTTGCTTCCAACAGTTACTCTTTTGTTTGTTTAATAACATCAGCGCTTTATAAATAATAAGGGTCGAAGTCAAGACCTGAAATCCATTTGCTGGATATGAATTTCCATACACGTTCCCCCCCCTCCCCCCAGTAAGGGCTGGTTTGACACACCTGGCTAGAATGATTACTAGACTGGTTTGGTTTCAAATGGCTGCCTTGGGAGTCTGAAGAGCTTAAGACTGATTAGAATTTACGCAGAAGTTTTTAAAGCTACTAAAACTGCCAATACCTTAAAGCTTTCGGCTTCAAAGCTCTCATGTATTTTTGGTCCAGTAAGTGGTATAAATTTATCTACTTTGCCTACAAATTATTTATATTAAGACTGGATGATTTTAAGTGCTGCATTTAATTTACAACTGAAAGTTGTGGAACAACAGTCAACAAGAAAGCAAGATCAGTTCTGAGAAGCCTTCCCCTTTTAATAAAGTTTGCTATGGTAGCTATTTTATGCCTTGTAACTATAAAGGAGAATATGAATAAGGGTGACTGAATCTTTCATATACTCCAACCCCAGAAAGCGCCATTCTGCTCATCTAGTTTGACCTGCTTTGTTGGAAAACAAAACAAAACCAGCAACAAAACCCCCAGGCCATAAAATTTCATCATGATGTTGCTGAATCAAACCCATAACTTCGACATACTAGAGCCAAGATAAAAAATAAATTCTGCCAAGTCTGCATTTTACAATAGCAATTGTTGACAGAAATTGTCTTTAAAATGTTTGTAATACCAACGCTCTGCTGCTTTTTCTTACACAGTCAGCCTTGTCTTTGGCCCATCATGCAGGAGAGAGCACTGTGTTACAGCACAGCCTCTCCAACCTTTGCTACCGCAGGACTCCTCTCTAACACAGCAATATCCAAAGATCCTTTCAGGCAGCTCTGTGCTTGCCTGAGCAGTACAAGAAGCTGCACGGAAAGGCCAAATCTCCTGCAGGTTTAGAAAAGTTTCGCACATACCAATATGAGCTACATCAGACTAGTGAAGATACCGTATGGATATTGTCTGCTATGGAGAAAAGTTGGGCTTGTATATGGTGGCAGTGTCTCTGAAGTGGTTAGGCCAGTTACATCTCCCAGAGCCAACTGGTCCCTCAGCCCCATGCCCATCAGGAGTCTGCAGCTCACTCAGCTGTCAACTCTAAGACCTCTCTAAGCCAAGTCTTGCTGAAACAAAATCTTAACACTTTTACTCTAGGAGATAGTTTGAGCACTACTGATTTTTTCTTTTGCTGCAAAGCCAAGTTAGAAGACTCTGTCTCCCTGTCCCTCTGCTCTGGACTCCAGAAATTATTTTCTTCACTCTTCTCCAATGTTACGCTAAGGCAACTATTTAGCATGTCATGCTCTAAACTGTATCAGTAAAATGATCCAGATGATTAAAAATGGATTCAAATTAAAAACATGCCACAAACAGACATTTTTTAAAGCCTGGTGCATCTTATGGCCTGGCATATATTGCATCCACAGAAAAATCATGTCAGCACACATTAAAAGGGTGCTGGTGAACTGCAGAACTGGGAAGGAGAGGGAAGGCTATGGAAAGATCAGCAGCCCCTTGGCAGACAAAAATAGCACCCATGGAATGCCAGCCCCAGGGGTCCTTGGGCTCCATGTGGTTTTCTGAAAGAGGCAACCCTGTCCCAAGCAGCTCCTGCTTCTCTTTTTGTCCTAGTTTCAGATATTTGGTCCCTCTCCACAGTGCCAAGAGCTCACAGAGCTGCACTGGGAGCTTGGCTGGACAACGGCTTCGGGTTAGCAGTAATCCTTTTGTACCCAGGGGCAGGTACCCCTAAACCAGCACTCCTAATAAAGAAAGTATGAAATGGCTATAACTTACATTTGAGTGTGTGTGTGTGTTTTGTTAAGCCAAATCATTCCAGAGATTTAAAGAGCAGTCAGGCAAACAGCTCAGCTGGCAGTGACCTCCAGAAAGGCAAGGGGCAGAGAGATGGGAAGGAACAGTGAGGACAATTACTACACCTCGAGCACAGTCACACCAAGCATTTAATAAATAATCTGACTTCCTTTCCACCTCCGTTTTCTTTTCCTGTCACTTCCATGTCAAGCTGACAAGAAATAGCAAGTATATTGAAAGACTGAAGTCCAGGCAGAACCAAGTTAGTCATATCCTTTTACTTAATTATGCTACTGACATCCAGTTGATCAAAATCAGATGTCTGAATCTGGGCCCCAGACTAGTTATATCGAACAACATCTTGAACAGAGGAGTCCAGTTGCTCATAAAAGGCAGTTTCCTGAAAAATGCAATTACACACCACACTCCTTTCTGAGAAGGTCTGCAGAAGCACATGTTGTACTTCAATAAGAAAAGGGAATGTTGTTACTTAGAAGAGGTGTGCGTCAAAATTATTGGTTTCAATAATAAGGCATAGGCTGGATAGACATGAACGACATGAAAATTTCTCAAACACTTGTCCTGTGCAATGTATCAAATCCCTTGTGTCTTTCAGAGACTCACACAACAAAAGTTGAGTGCCTACTCTGAAATGACAGAGTATCTCATCCACTTACTGAAAGGTAAGTATATTCATTACTAAAAATATGAAAAGCTGTGTCATGGGCATGTTACACAGAGAGTACGGAACACTGGAAGCCCCAGGATGTCAAGGAATTCTTGAAGCCAGAAGTGCCTGGAAAAATCAGCAGGAGAACAAGACCCCAGGGACAAAACCAAAGACCCCAGGGACAAAAACCCCAACATAATCTCTAAACTCAAATCTGGTGATAGTATAAACCAGAGTGCATGAGCATGATATACTGGCCAGATATAAGTGCACTAAAGTCCTCACAGTTCTTGTCCACAGCACGCCGAGTTTATCCTCTGCCTATGTGACATACATAGTACAAGTCATGGATCTTTCTGTGGGAACAGAATAGTTGCAAGCTGTTTCAAGAGTCTTAAAAGGACGTAAATATGGTAGCTGAAGTGTGTCCTTCTGTCCTTCCTTCTGATTTAATAGGGCCTTTTGCACTTCAGTTTGAGTTACCTTGTTCAGTGAGCAGCTGGAATATCAATGTACTTTCATTGAAATTACTTGGCAAACAGAAGGCTGCCCATTGCACTTTCTTTTTACCATGTCCTATACATCAACTGTTGTTTTCACCTCTGAACTATTAACATGCTTTTTCATTTCAGATGCCAGTGTCACACCTATAAAAATGGTCAGGAAGGACAAATGAGTAGTGACAGGTATACACTTAGACCTTTTATTCTGTCAAATTTGTTCCAGCAACAGCTGATTTCCAGAATCGATACTGACTGACAGGCAGTTATTCTAAATATCAGCATCCTTATGAGTCAAATCTTGCTCCATATCACACCACATCTGCACAGACAGCCTAAGAAAAGCAAAACCCTGAGTGCTTCAATTAGGCACTTCTACGATTGATGTGGCCAAGTTCACTGTACGCGCACACGTACTTGCTGAATAATTTTTCCTTAGCACACTTTCCAATTTCCAGGGGAATGCATAAGCTTCAACCAATCCATCTACATGTTTGCAAGACTGATAACACAAGCCTCTTTACAAGGAAAGAGGTGTGTCCCCCTCCTCAGCTACAGGAGTTATCAATAAGTTTCGAGCAAAGCAAAGACATTTCATGCCTGTAAATACTTCATGCTAATCTCTAGCGATGATAACAAGATTCTGACCTTGAATCAGTGTCACCAGTCACCAGTCAGTGGCAGCAGACCCATTTGTTCTGTGATTTGCACAAAAAGCCATGTTGTTGTGAGTTGAATGCTTGCGAATACCTGCTCTTCTTGGACTGAGCGCAACCACAGTGCCTCACTGGAGGTGGCAGCGAGATGCAACTTCCTCTTTTAAATCACTCAGCATTTCCCTCCAGTGCCCTAGGAACCTAAATTTGCTAGACACCTTTCTGTGGGACTCCTCCAAAGCATGTAGGAGTGCCCAGATGCAACATAATTGGGAACGCTCAGCACCTATGGCTGAACCCCAGATGGATCTCAATTTCAGGCTGAATTTAGGCACTGCCAGGCTGTGTGTGGAACCCCTAAAGCCAAGGTCCTGCTGCAGAAAGGGCAGAATTAGGTTTTCAGCACGTGGTCTGCTGAGCCTGGGACAAGCCTAACCCAGCTGACTGCAGGATGATCTGAAATCCTGCCTCTCCGCTGGGACTGCAACCAGTGCTTCAAGCACCCTCCCATGGCCCTAACCTGGTTAGAAATGCAAGACTGAAAACACCTCCTGGATTTTGGATACTAAGTTGTTCTAGTGGCCATTAATAATATTTTCCTGAAAGCCAGGGAGGTCAGGTCTCAGGGGCAAGTTTGTCTAATCATTATTGCTAGACAACCCAATCTCCCAGGCCCGAGTGTGAGCCTCTAACTGTGGACTCGAGAGTCCATTCACCTGAGTTTCCCATGCTTTAGACATCCAGATCCTTTTCTGGCTCTAGTAGTTACTATTTTCTGGAGCACAAGTCTGATGGGGAGCAGCTGAGGGAACTGGGGTTGTTTAGCCTGGAGAAGAGGAGGCTGAGGGGAGACCTGATCGCCCTCTGCAACTGCCTGACAGGAGGCTGTAGCCAGGTGGGGGTCGGGCTCTTCTCCCAGGTAACAGGCAATAGGATGAGGGGAAATGGCTTTGAGTTGTGCCAGGGGAGGTTTAGATTAGATATTAGGAAAAATTTCTTCACTGAAAGAGTTATCAGGCACTGGAATGGGCTACCCAGAGATGTGGTTGAGTCCCCATCCCTGGATGGGTGAATGAGGTGCTTAGGGACATGGTTTCATAGTGGACAGGTACAGTTGAACTCGATGATCTTAAAGGTCTTTTTCAACCAAATGATCCTATGATTTTTTGTTGATGCAGCAATGAAAGGACCATCAAGCCTAGTCTTGAACAAAGCAAGGCTAGAATATATCTGCTAACGTTTTTTCATTACTACTTTCTTACATACTTGTTGAGAGAGAACAGGTGGTTCCTTAACAACCCTCCTGAGCATCTTTAAGATTCTCATTTGTACTGAACATTTAAAAAAAGAGGGGGGAGGGGGAAAGGACTAACTGAAAAAAGAGCAAAAGCAATCTCTGACTTTTCTGGAAATTATTCTGATTCCTTAGGGAGTGAGAAGGGTTAAGTAAAAATGCTAGATTATTAAAAATTTTCACCAAGAAATGAAAGCAAGCCCTGAGCTTATATTCAGGCCAAAAAAAAAAAAAAAAGTAGCGGTAGCTTCTATTTAAGGTTTGGTGCCAATTCTCCAGGTTGGTTGCTTCATTCTTTCTTGATAGTGCAGGCAGTACCAGTAAAATCAGTTCTTGTTATTCCATCTAAAAAGACAGTCACTGCACAGAGCCTAATCACTTGCATTCCCAGCTACCCAGGACATGTCGGGAGGACACTGCATGTGTTGAATAAGCAATTCATTCACTGCTTGCACTGAAAAAAGAGTGGCTTTTTAAAGGCATGTGATTGACTACCTGGGTTTTGCAGCTCTCCAGCCATTCAAGAGGAAAACAGTGCTGTTATCTTTCTCAAGCACTGTGTCATTTCAGACAATTGCAAACTATGTTAGCAAGCTGCAGTGCAGGCACATTCAGAGGTTTCACACAATTACTAGAGGCCACAGAGCTTTGATAATTATTTTCACTTTTCACCTGCTCCAACGGAGTAGCTGAAAGAGATTAATTTCATGCTATAACTGAATTCCCAAAGGAACCAGAAGCGTCTGATTGCACACACTGCAGCTCAAACACAGCAGCTCGTTCATACACTCTAGAGGGCCCTGGGGAATAAGAACAGCACCACCACATAAATATGCAATTTACACCTGCAAATCAACTGGTAGCATTAGCACACTTGGAGAGAAATCCTATAGCGGGATACCACAGCAGACCTTTCATTTGTTCATTTTTACTGTTTTAACAGACAGCTTAATGTAAAGAAAAACCTTTGTACTCAGTCAGGCAGCATATTTCAAAGTGAAGTATGTTCCACGCTGTATAATTACATTGTGGAACTCATCCCTCCAGAACACTGAGGTGGCCAGAAGTGCAAGTGAGTTCAAGAGGGACTTTGTGCAGACCAAGCCCAGAGGTGGCTGCTCAACGTGACAGTCTAGATGCAATTGCCTTCTCAGGAAGGTCCCTGAAGTGCTGGACCTGGGAAGAATGATTATGGGGGAAAAGATAATTTTCAGTATATTCAGATTTTAATGCATTTTCCTTAAGTGTTTACTACTGCCTATTGTGGGACACACTCAGGGCAGACTTCTGATTTATCTAACACAGCCGTTCCTGTGTTCCCCTGTGCTCACCAGCACTAACTGTAGTTAAAGGGCGACAAGGGTGTTGTAGAGTTTTGCTCAAGGTAACCTCCCTGCACCTGGCATCCTTCCTGTAACCGACAGAACGTCTGTACGTGGGAGTCTTTAATAAAAGGGGTAGCGCGTGTGATGACACAAGTTAATTGCAGCCAATAGGCCTGACCAGACCCAATCTAAGTGACTTCCTTCTCTGTCCTTCCATTTCTTGCTATCGTCTCCCCCACAGGGCGTATGCCAGAGTTATATTTTGAACAAAGTCATGTTATCTCTGCTTCCAAGAGGAGTATTGTTTGTATTTTTCTAGAAGAATATAAATACGTGAGCTTGAGAATCTTTCTAGTAAAGCACAGCTTAAAATACGATCCAAAGTCTTATTCCCCATTTGTTTCGGATGAACTATATCAGCCTTAAGCACCCTGTTGTTAAGTTAAAATAATTTTTAAAAAAACTTCACTTGGAAATTTGACTGGTTGATGAGAGACAATATTTTCCCCTGACTTTCCCTATAGTGTACTGAAGCAAGAAGTGCAAAAAAGGAAACACAAAGAGCAACTGTCTAGAGGGGAGGCAGCCTTTTGGGGCTCATACACTAGATTCATATCCAATCCCTTGTACTGCGACTGATGAGCTGTTGCAGTAAGTCGGGTCTTAAAACGTGCCAAGTTCCTAGCAGCTCCTCAGCTGATTTGCGAGGCTTGTAGGGCATGTCTTGAGCATCAGACAAAGGGCGCTCGGTTTTTATTTAAGAGAGGCTCACGGCTCCATTCTGTATTGGCATTTTAAACCCTATTAGGCTAGGATTCTGGTGTCATTTTATGGCATTGGTTGACCCTTGCCAAATCATCCACATTCATACAGCAGAGAAAGAGGAAAATATTACTCGTGGCTTACAAACATCAGAGAAATGGAAACGTATTTAAAGAAACCTCTAAGACACATTTTGTAACATAATATATCCCCCAAAACTTATAGGATAACAATGACAGGATCAGTACACATACGTATTTCAGTTTATTCCACTTCCAAGAGCCTCCTTTCATATCAGGGAGGAACTTTCATTAAATCACAGCCTCCATGTGCCAACTGTAAGTATCAGCTGCCTTCTACTTTCCTTGAAGTGCATTGTAAGTATAACACTAAATCCTTACAAATACCAAGAGATTCAACGTCTGCTCCTGGTAGGTGCTAAGTGTCTTCACTCCTTTGCAGGCCAAACAAGCCCCTACCATCTATCAAAGCAATGCTGAAGCGTTGCTTTCTTTTAGCGTCATTATTTTTAAAAATGCAGTTGTACGGGACTTCAGATATATAGTCAGCTCTGCTCTGTTACTTACTGGCAATTTATCTGGATTACAGACTAACATCGCCGCAGGTGGAGACACATCATATGGCTCTGTGCAGAACTGGCTTAGTGCTGGTTTATTATCCCAGGGACGGCATTGCACGGCTGCACCTGTATTGCTCCACGCTACAGTCTGGAAGCAATGCTTTTTGGATGGAAGCAGGCCAGCTAGTAAACACTACTGCTCTGCCAGATTACAATTAGTCCCCTGAAGAACCATGGAGCTGTCTTTGCTCAGAACTCCAAGAACTAAAATATTGAAAAGCAGTAGAGATACCACTGCAGAAAAGACGACAGATCTAGGGCAGCTCCAAGCAAACTGGCTTGTGGCCTTGGGGCAAAAAGGAAGAGCTGGGGCAAGGAAGGAAGAAAAGTGACATAAGCAACAGTAGCTCTGACTACTATGCCACCCATGATTGAAGGAAGGAGGCTGCAAACACGAACATATCGACAAGCTCTTCTGCATTCCAAAAGGGTTTATTAGCTTGGGTACAGGGTCTGATGGCACCAGCTTGGGTTCAACATCCAAGCAACATGCTTCTGAAACAAAAGCCTCCAGATAATGTGACACATAGTCACCAGAGTGTTTGTGTGATGTACACTTTTGAGTTCAAGATTCCACCCCAAAATTCAGCTGCTCTGAAGACTGCTGCACCAGGCTCTATCACACAGGATAGACGTTTTTGGAAACCCAGGCTTAGGGGCTCAGCCTTGTCCTTATCATGTCCTGTTGTCTGGGTGAAAAGGGCTTCCTACTAAGCATGTGGGCTTTAGGATTTGGTGTGTCACCTACCACTGCAAATGCTGAATCTGACTAGCACTGGGCTTCAGAGTCCACCCTGAGGGTGAAGGACTTGTAAGTCGGCATTGACGTCCCCTACGTGCCTAAATCATTTTTCAGCTCTGGCTCCCACTATATAAAGCAAATGCATTGTGCTGCACTGGCCATGCAATCATGTTTATATCATTTTAGAGCTAGCTATTGGCAGTAGTTACAGCTGATGGTGATGGGGCAGGTAGCCTACTTTCAGACCTGGCTCCAGCCAATACCTTCCCAGGTGGCAGGAACTGCTCAGGTCTCTTACTTCCCCAGAAAAGCTGACTTCTGGGTTTGGCGGTCACTATGCAGAGGCTTTTTTGGCAACAACTTTCTGCTCTTAGAGGCTGAAGTCTGCCAAAGGTGCTCTTTAACTTCAAGTTTGGATCTGATCAATTCCTTATCAATATCTAAGAGCTGCTTCAGTCCTGCTGGCAGTAGAGATTTTCCCCATTTTTGCTTATTAAAAAGTGATTTTCTTTATCTGTTTTGGTAGGCCTGCCTTTAGGAGCTGGCACCAGACAGGCCAGTTATGTTTAAGCACAGTGCATACACAACTTGAGGGACCAGTGGGAACTGCTCTCCTTTCTATACTAGGTCGATGGGCAGTGAGTCCGGTGACAGTTTTGCTGATGCACAGTAACTTGCCCAAGCAGCAAGCTTGGAAGACATACTGTAAATGGATAGCTGTGCCTGCCTGTCTTCTCAGCAGGTGCAAACTTTAAACAAAGACAAAAATTAAAAGAAGAGTTGTCATATAGGAGATACGGACCACTTGATGAGAAGAGCCCTTTGCAAATGAAAAACATCTGTACACACTCAAGTTATTAATTCAGGAAAAGAGAACATGCGTACCTTTGAATAGCGATAGGGCTACATAGCAGTGACTTCGAAAGACCTAGAGCCCATAGTTAGACAACCTGTTATTACTGAGCTCTCCCTGCAATGCAGGTATAGGGAGGACTAGTGCAACCTCTGTATCAGAAGCAAGGAGCAGAGCAGTCTGGAAACTTCTGCAATATGTTTTCCCATCCTGACCGAAATGCTGAATTTATCAAAACCAGTAGGTTTCCAAGAGGAAGAAATTCTTTACAATGAGGGTGGTGAAACGCTGGAACGGGTTGCCCAGAGAGGTAGTGGAGGCCCCATCCCTGGAAACATTCAAGGCCAGGTTGGACGGGGCTCTGAGCAACCTGATCTGGTTAAAGGTGTCCCTGCTCACTGCAGGGGGGCTGGGCTAGATGACCTCTAGGAGTCCCTTCCAACCCAAAACATTCTATGATTCTATGAAGAGTCTCACGGAAGGATGGCCAGCTGAAGAAAGCAAAATACATACTTTGATTGATACATACACATTGCCTGATAATTTGCTTTGTGAAAAATTAAAAAAACCCCAAATAGAATACAATTATACATCTCCACATGAAGTTTCAAATTTACTTCTGCTGAAGGAGAATCTTTTTGCATGCAGTTTTCTAAGGGAGTGCAAATCAGTGGTGGGCAATGATTTTGCACCTGTATAAAGCATTAGTGAGACTGGTACAGTAACAGAATTTAAAACCTGGGTACCTGTATTTTAAAAACACGTGCAAGAAAATTGGAGAAGCTGCTACAAAAACAGAATTCATCTGAGAGCATCAGAAAATGGCTTTTAGTAAGAAATAGAGGCGCTCATTCTGAGTCTGTTAAAAAGAGCAAGAGGTGACTTGCTTATGGTTCCAATACTGCCATGGGAAAAAGCAATAGTTGAAAGGCCCTGCAGATTAGGGAAGAAAAGCATAACAGGAACTGATGGCTTGAAACTGAAACCAGACAAATCCAATTAGAAATAAGGAAAACAAAAATTAATAGGGGCAACAGGATAATATTTAAACAAATAGTAGTGGAAATGATGGATTCACAGTCTTTTGTTGCCTTCAGATCAATACCATGTGCTTCTCTGGAACACAAGCTTTAGCTGAGCAGAAGTCCTCAGGATCAATACAAGGGTCATGAATGCAATTTAATGGCCTGCAACACACGGGAGGTCAGGCCAGATGATCTAATGGTCCCTTTGGCTTTATAATCTAGGGACAATCATACAGGATCAAAGTGTGGAGGGCAGAATAATGAAATGAGTCAGGAGTGTGTATGGCAGTCCTTGCCAGGACCACTGTGCTACAAAATGAAGAAGTATGGGACTTTCTTTTTTCTTTCATGTCTGTCCATCTGTTGATTTTGTTCCTCTATCAGAGGATATTTTGTGGATAGATTCCATCACTGACTGTAAACGTTCTTACACTATTCTCTGGGTATCACATCACTAGGGTCATATTGGGACTTCTGTTATAATATTTATGACCATAATTTCCAGGTAAAAGCCTGCTTTTCAAATTTGTATTTTCTATGTTTGGTCTCAAGAGAAATTTTTAAATGATTGAGGGAAGCTGGTTGTCCTGTTTTTGGACTGAAATCAGGAGGAAAACCATTTGTCTGTAAGAAGATACTTGGCATTTTATTTCACTGCCAATTCCAAAAGCCA
Organism: Gorsachius magnificus; assembly: GCA_034008185.1. Classification (NCBI taxonomy): domain Eukaryota; kingdom Metazoa; phylum Chordata; class Aves; order Pelecaniformes; family Ardeidae; genus Gorsachius; species Gorsachius magnificus. Next base: position 175,376,428 of record CM067081.1, read on the forward strand.
AACTTTCAGGTGGCAAGTCCATGGAGGAAACTAGCACAGCTGAACCATTCTGCACAATGAAATAGTAGGAAAGGATCACTAGAGAGCGGTTTTGAATATTTACAGCATGGAGTGCATCATTCTTTGAGTTAAACTACTGTACTGGGTTTGCATGGCAAGGTTTTGGTAGCTGGGGGCAAGGGTGGCTTCTGTGAGAAGCTGCTGGAAGCTTCCCCCATGTCCAACAGAGCCAGTGCCAGGCGGCTCCAGGACAGAGCTGCTGCTGGCTAAGTCTGAGCCCATCAGTGACTTTGGTAGCACCTCTGGGATAATGTATTTAAGAAGGGGGAAAAAAACTGCCCAACAGCAGCTGGAGAGAGGATTGAGAACATATGAGAGGAGCAGCCCTGCAGCCCCCCAGGCCAGTGCAGCAGGAGGGGCAGGAGGGGCTCCAGGCGCCGGAGCAGATTCCCCTGCAGCCCCGGGCCCATGGGGGTCAGGCTGTGCCCCTGCAGCCCCTGGAAGCCCACGCTGGAGCAGGCTCCTGGCAGGACCTCTGGACCCATGGGGAGAGGAGCCCAAGCTGGAGCAGGTTTGCTGGCAGGGCTGGTGACCCTGTGGGGGACCCACGCTGGAGCAGGTCTCTTCCTGAAGGACTGCACCCCATGGGAGGGATGGACCCACACTGGAGCAGTTCATTCAGAACTGCAGCCCCCGGCAGGGGAAGAGGGTGAGGAGTGCTCCTCCTAAGGAAGACGGAGCGGCAGAGACAGCGTGTGATGGACTGACTGCAGCTCCCATTCCCCGTCCCCCTGTGCAGCTGGTGGGTAGAGAAAATTGGGAGTGAAGTTGAGCCCAGGAAGAAGGGAGGGCTGGGGGGAAAGGTGTTTTAAGATTTGTTTATATTTTCTCATTACCTTACTTTGATTTGATTGGCAATAAATTGAACTTACTTCCCCAAGTTGAGTCTGTTTTGCTTGTGATGGTAATTCTGAGTGATCTCTCCCTGCCCTTACCTTGACCCATGAGCCTTTCATTGTATTTTCTCTGCCCTGTACAGCTGAGGAGGGGACCGATAGAGCGGCTCTGGTGGGCAGCTGGTGTCCAGCCAGGGTCAACCCACCACAACTACTGACAGTTTTATGGAACAACAAATTTTTTCTGTGAATTTTAGGCAGAAATGGTTGTATATCAGTATTTTCATCATATTCCACAGAAGAAATAAAGAATTCTGAATCAATGGAGACTGCAGCTGAGTGGGAGATGTGTGGTCTCGCGTCTGAACATCATCCTATGCTGTGAGGCCCTGATTCACCTAAGGATGAGTCTAAACAAGCTAAGCCGAGGTACTTAAGCACTTTCCACTAAAGGGAAGCTTGCAACACAGAAAGTTTGCACACTGTGTCTCAGTGACATAGAAGCCAACTGAAAGATATCCATAGCCCTGATCTTGTACATTGAGGGCTGTCCAGGGTAAATATACTGCATGGTGTGCAGGCAGACAGGGCTTCAGCCAACTATCATAGCAGCCTTCTGGTGTCACCACGTGATACTTCAGTAATTGTTTTAATAATTTTAAACTCTTTTGTATTAAACACATTGATTCTTTGTTCACTTCTTTTTACTGAAAAGTTATTTACCTGAAGCCCTTGTAGAGAAGATTTATCGTAGGGGATATTAAGCAAACTATATCCCGCTCAGAGAAGAGTAATGAAATTATAACCTTACACAGAGCTGACCCTTAGTTTCAGTACGCAAAGAGCAATTTAACTTCAGTACGCAATAGTCACTGGTGGTGTAATGCTAACTTTGTGAAGGATTCTGCTTTTTGTAAAAGCGGCAGCTGGAGGTGATTTTCAGGTGCAAGGCTGCTTAAAGTAACACGTGATTTAGTGAGCTACCTGCGGCCTTATGTGGCCTTTGGCAGGTTTCTTGAGATCAGGCCCGTGCAAGGACTGAGGCACGGCCGTGCCAGTTGCTCAGCTCCCAGAAGGGATTTCTCCCTGGTGCTATCCACTAGGCAAACAGTTGGCTGCCTCCTGTGAATTTCCTAATTCAGGGCTGCACCTGAATTAGGCAGTGGGAAATATCAAAAGTCTGAAGCTCTTCTACCAACTTGTAGCCCAGGGTTAAACACCATCAGCACCTTCCTTGATTTGGATCCAGGGAAATCCCCGACTCTTGCTACAGATAAGACAGAGCCAAGGGACAAAGCAATGATATTGATATAGCAGAGCACTCAGAAAATGGGAGACTGATCCAATGCCTTCCTCTACTGGGATGATTTCGAACATCTGTATCTTAACTGTCGTTTGCCTGAGCCACCCAGCTGTGCCCGACCTGTAGCCCTTCTCCATCCCTCCTCTGAGCTGGGGCTCTCTATCACCGCGAGTGCAAACTTCAAAAGCCTGTGACCCCACAGCACGGTGAGAGAAGGGCCTTGCTGGGTCCAGCCCTGCTGCTGTATTTTAGCCATGGCTGATGCCAAATAGCCATAGGATCACTTCTAACGCAACATCTTCTGGTGGTTCTTGTGTGTCAGACGATCATGGCTACTGCCCCATGCCGGTGCAGAACGTGCCGATAGCCCAAGGCAGTCTGAGGTCACTGAAGGGTGGGAACTTCCAGGCTGTCCCAGCCTAAGCCAGGCACAGCTTGGGACTCATCGGCAGCAGCACCAGGCACGCTGCTGCCTTCACTGCAGAGGGCCCTGGTGTCCACAGATTCCCTGATGGCTCAGCAACTGGGTGTCTCAGTCTGGCTTTTAATGGAAACAAAACCTCGTAACCGGATCTGTGTGGGGATCTGCTTCTTCCTCACTCATAGCTTTTGAGCTGAACTTTCAAGTATCAGCCAAAACAGAGAGAGAAATACAATTTTCCAGCATAACTGGGCTCATAGGAAAAGGCAGCTAGGAAGAGGGCAGAGGAACTACTGGTCTGTGACCCATCACATTTTTTACATTAAAGGAAGTCATACAGGTTTAAAGGTACTGATGTCCTCAGCCTATTCTGCGATGGAGAGTACTGCTGGATACACTGCTATGATCTGTTTGTAACTGTCTCCTCCGCTTTCTGTCACAAAGAACCGTCACCTTCACCTCATCCTTGGGTGAAATACTGTATTTTCAAGTCTGCAAACACATGGAAGGAAATTAATGGGAATGTTTAATTCTTAATAATATTCATGTTAAATAGAAAAATATATCTACATCAGTCCATGTATCATTCATGCAAAATTGTAAATAATCAGACAGTTGTTTTTCCTCCTGCAATAACAAAAACATTCAAGAACAGGCACTTGTACTTAAATTTAGTATTCTATTTGTTAACGCTTTCCTGCCAGTTGTAGCAGATCCCCTGTGCATATAGAGATAAAATAATATTGGAGCATATTAGGATATATGTGTGTATGGCTGCAATAATTAATCTTATCTGATAATCAGAGAGCTTCGTTCAGCTGCTACAGCCAGGAAAGGAAATGTATCATCATGGTTTTGTTCTGATTAACTCACAACATGTTAACCAGTGAAGGTTTGTGTTTCATTATCACAGGAGATTTGGATGTGTATTTCACTGAACAAAGAATTAGCTGGTTAAATGCATAACAATACTGTGTATTGATCTTAAGGAAAAGATTAGCATTGATTAACAAATACAGTGTATTTTCTGTTATATGTGTTCCTCATCTTGCCTAACAGTTTAAGATTAACATGTTATGTCCAAACATTCATGTTTCCATGTTACAGAAATTACCATATCCAAATCACGGCCAATACCTCCCACAAAAGGGGCTTCTCCAGTCTGAATACACATCATTTCTTCAGGCTAAAACAGTACCCAGCATCCCTTCATACCCACTGGGCTCCCACAGCCACCCACCCGTCTGGTGCTGCCTCTCACTCCTCCCACCTTAGTCTACACAGGCAACTCACAGCCCTTGCCGTAGCCAGTGCCCAAGTGGGCTCCAGCACCCCCCAACCCCTTCCCCCTCTTTTTCTTTTTCCTGCTACTCATCTACACACCAGGCTCCACAACCCCTTCTTGGGGCTGGGTTTCACCTAGCAAACAGGCTGGGCTTCCAGCCTGGCTGATACCTGGCTCACTTGCCTCATCTGCACCAGGTTTTCCAGAACAGAGCTATTACATCATTTCAGCCTGCGTCCTTGAAGGAGTCAGCAGTTCAGCTGCCAAGAATGCTGTGCATGCAAAACATCAGCAAAATCAAATGAAGGCGTCAAACTTGATTCAAATTAGTTCCCCCTTGATGGCTTGTAGAGAACTTTAGTAGTAATGCAGTTTACATTCAGAGGCACCCTTAACCTAAAGTAAGGGAAGTCCTGTAAATAAGTCCTGTAAGTAATAACAAGCCCTGAGCGTCAATTAAAGGCCCGGGGTCCATTCCAGCAGCACAGCGATGGTATTACGAGCCGGTAACATCTCAACTAAGATGTGTCTCATTGCCTACATAGCCTGCAGTTGATGTTGACAGGTATCTGGACTTACGCCTCCTGGGTCTCACGCCAACCTCCAGATATTCTGCTTAATCGCTTATAAATGACCCAGATTTCTAAGGCCAGAAGCAATCACTGTCATGACCAAATGACCTTCTACACGCACATCCCGTAGTATTTCAGCAAGTGACTCAAATATTAAGGTCCTGACCACCGCTAAGCTCTTAACCAGAAAGTCCCTGTGCTACAGCTGCAAATGCAGTCAGACCTATTACACTCTCACAGCATGTAATACCTTATCATAGATGTTATTAACTGGCAATGGATACACAACTGCCTGTGATAGATCTAAGACAAAAGTCTGAGACTCTATTTTTCTAACTAGTTTGTGTTTAAGTAGACGACTAAAGGGGCCAGATGGCAATTTCATATCACTGGGGGTGCAGCACACAAGCCGGTTCTTAGCTGCTAAACTCTCTTCTCGACTTCTTTACCTCAGCCTAGAGTTCATGTCTGGGCACGTCAGCCTGCGACGTGAGATTCTTGTTTAGATTTTCCATGACTCTGCATCTTTTACGATTCTCATGAGTCTGTTTTCAGAGTTCCTGGTGAGCGAGAGCAGAAGTAATATTTTACTCATCAGAAATGTCTCTTTCCATATATAACTGCTATGGATCTAAATACATACTGAGAGACATACTTTGCAATTACAAAATTAATCTTCCTCTAAGCAATAGAAAGACCAAGGCTTAAAAGTGTAAAGGGCTTTTTTTTTTTTTCTCTTTTTTAATTAAAAAGAGGTTCTCTGGGAGTTTATATTTCATTCTCTTCAGCAAACTGCGGTGTACTGGAACTTGCTGAAAAGAATTAGAGTAGGTTAAGAGCAAATAAATTAAAGTTAATGCAAGAGAATATATCTGTTGTCTACATCCCTATTGAAAAAGCTGAGGGCTTCTGTTCCTCAGAAATTAACAAATGAATATTTTTATAAATTATCAGAACTGTGTACTGGAGTTTTTTCCTTCTGTGACAACTTGTTACTAACTCATGAGCGATTTGAGAAGGAAATCCTCCCACGACAAAACAAGACAGGAATAATGCAGCAGCATGCCTGTCATTAGCATAACAGAACAAATTATCTTAAGTACAAACTCAATTTAAAAAGCAAAATTAATTATATTGCACGGAGAAAATTTCTCTGGAACGGGTCTAAAGCTTAGAGCAATCACTTTCAAGTCTGAAGTAGTTCTGCGTGGCAGAAAGCTATTATTTTGACAACTTTTCTATCGTTTTTTTGTAACATTGTGTCTCCGTAGTCAAAATAGGACCAACTGAAAACGCGTCGCTGCGCGGTTCCACGGGCTGCCTGGATTTAACGCGTTAACTTTGGACCAGGCTCTCTCCCGCTTCTTCCCTTATCTTGGTATGCTGGGAGGCACCAAGGGAGGCAGAACCAGAGACTCGGGGCTCGGGGCGTTTCCCGTGCCCAGCCTGCTCCCCAAACCCTCTGCTGCCTTCAGCTCCCAGGCAGCTTCAGGGGATGACCGTGAAGAATGGCAGCCCTGATCGGGACGCCCGGGGCCGCGCTGCAGGCTGCCTCCCCGGCCCCCCCCACCCCCGCCAGAGTCGCTGCCGGCAGCGGAGGCCCCGGACCGAGCACCCCCGCAGGAGGAGCAGCAGCACCCCAGCGCCCAGCCCTCCCCGCTGCGGGGACCCGCGGCCCGGGCTGCCGCTCCCCACCCGGGCGGCCGCCCAACCCGAGGGCGTTTTCCGTGAGCCGGTGGCCGAGCGGGAGGGGCTGCACCCGCCTCACGCTGCCTCCCCCCGCGGAGACTGAAGGACTGACCCAAGAGGGCACCGGGAAAGAGGGTCCCCGTCCGCCCGCCGCCGCTTTCCCCTCAGGAATTGGCCGCCCCAGGGCCCGGGCGGCGGGCGCGGGGAAGGGGGGGGGGCAGGGCCGCCGGCGGCCGCGGGAAGAAAAGGAGCGAAGCGGCCCCGCGCGGGCGGGAGCCCCGTCCCGCGCCCCGCTGCCGCGCGCCGGCCTGCCCGCGCGCTGATTGGCCGGCCGCTCGGCCGGGTCTCCCCGGCGGGCCGCGCCTGATTGGCCGGATTGTAAAGCGATGTCTGAGGGCGCCTGGCGGGAGCGGCAGAGCCCCGCGCCCCGCGCCCGCCGCCGAGGTGAGGGCGCGGAGCCTCCCGCCGCCGCCGCCGGGGCGCCCGCCCGCCCGCCTCCCCGGGAGCGTGGCCCCGAGCTGCCGCCCTCCCCTCGCGTCCCGCCGGGTGCGGGAGCGGCTCCTCTTAAGGGCCGGGCTAAAAGCGCCTTCTCGCCGCGCAGATGGAGGTGAGGGTCCTGGCGCTGCGGGACCTGGCGAGCGGCCGGCCGGGGCGGCGGGGCCGCGCGGAGGCGGCGGCCCGACGTGCGCGGGGGGGGGGGCGGGGGGCGGCGGGGGTCCCCTCACGCGTTACTCCGTCTCTCCCGCTGCGGAGCACCACGCTGCGGGGTGGGGGGGGGTGGGGGTAAGGGTGGCCGGGACCGCGGAGGGTTTGGCCGCCCCGCCGGCAGGAGCGAGCTGGGGCCGCGGCGCCCCGCGTGCAGGGGTGTGCGGCCCCGGCCCGGGGGGCTTGGAGGTGGGTCGGGCCAGGCCTGTGGTCCCGGATCGCGTCCCTCCCGCCCCCGTGGCAGTGTGTGGGGCGCTGCCCCTGGGACCACCGCGCCCGGTCTGCCCTGCCACGTTGGTCTCCATAGCGGCATCTTCTCTGGGGGCGCTTGGAGCACGGGGGCGTCCGGCGCTACCTTTGGGGGTACAAAGGCAATCCAGCCAAACACCCAGGAGCCCTGCCACCCTTGTCAGTGTGTGAAGTGATCACACTCGGGCATTATTCCCAGGGAAACGGTTCTTAGCTTTCACTTAGTAAGTAAAGCTGGCTGGGCGATCTCAAGCACCCCACCCGCTACCGCTGGCTAAGGTGGAGGGGGCTTTTGTACAGGCTGAACGTTCAAAAGCTGGCCAACGCCAGGCCCGAGATGACCTGGGAATAGTAGAGTTCTGTTACTTAGCAGCAGTTTGAGCGTGCTGGTGCACATGTCTGCTATGCTTGCCTTACGGCCTGTATCCGTATGGTGGTGTTCCCAGGTCAAGAGGCTAAGCAGTGCCACTTGGCAAGGAGCAAGCTCATTGCTCCCCTTCCGCCCCACCAGCCAGGAGACAGGATATCTAGCCTTGGGCATACCTTGCTCAGTAATGTCTCCCAAACTAGACCTGACTCATGACCTGCTGTCCATGCTCAGTCAGAGTCCTCCAAAGATCACGTAGTTCTTGTCAGACTTGGCTCCTATCATCTCGGAGATTTGTTTCAATTCCTGCTTACATACTAAGTTCGTTAAGCCTGTCCCCTTTCATTTGTGAGCCATCTCTGCTTGGATCAAGGTGAATCTCATGCTTCTACCAACTGCCCTCACAGTTTTGTGGAATACAGCTAGGAGTTCATAGAGCATTGCAGCTACTGAAAAAGAAAAGGGGGAGAGGGTGTAAAAGCATTTCTCACCTTAGTATGCAATTATAACATTCAGGAAATAAGATCTGAAAGGTTGATAGTAGACATGTGCTTCTTGTATAGTACCGCTACTTTTTTTCATTGTGATATTTGCACAAACATGAGAATTTGAGGTAGTGGAATAGCAGGTTGCTTCACCTGCCCTCACTGCAGTTCTATTGGCACTAGCCATAGCGAACAGGAACTTGAGGGGAAGGCAGGCTTTCTCCATTACAGATTAAGTGTTGATTCACTGGCAAATGTGAAATTGCAAGAATATACAGAGTGCCAACACTATATGAACATAGAAGCCGTGGTACTTCTTGGAATATAAGTTGACCCCTATTTATCATAGTGTAGTAAGTTACAACTGCTAACAGTTAATTGTAAAAGGTGATCTATTTATTACATCCTTTTGGGTAATTCATAGGTGAATGTATTCAGAAGTGTTCTTCATCAGTATTCAGAGTAAAGTGCTTTTGATGTGCCAAATTCGATTCCAGTTTGAATACTACAGAACTGCTCCTAGTAAAAGTCAGCTTCTGTCATTGTTAGAACTTCTTACTGCTTTCTAGCTAGACCGTAGCTGATAAGATGATATTTGGAATCCCCTATTTAAATATCTATATCAGCTAGTCATAGCTGAAGTATTCCAAATAGAAAGCAGAACTTGGGGAAGTTCTTACAGCAACCCAACAGTAACTTAACGCTTTCCTTCAGGCTATATTCCATTTCAGAATTGGACTTCTGGCAGCACAAAATAAAATACATTAAAAAAATCTAACATGACAACTTTGAGGCTGGATATTGTTAAAACTGATTTTGAAAAAAAGTGAAGTGGTAATCTTAGTCTGAGCAAGATGACTTGCTCAGTTTGAGACCAACACCAAAAAAAGCCACAGCTATACTGAAGAGCAAACAATTTCAAGCCTGATTTATAGCTTTAAATTAGTTTGCTGTAGTTCCGAAGGCTTCAGTCCCAATTTCAGCAAGTTATAAGCTCTGCTAGCTTTCTGATGATAATCCGTCTGCTTCGCTTTCTCTCTCTCACTTCACTCAAGGTACATAACAGTCGTTTCAAGGGTCTAAATCTAGAAACTGCTGAGCAATATTAGCTAGAGTTCCAAAAAACAGTGTCCTGTTTGTAGGATATTCAGGGGAATTAAGTGATAGCTGAACTATCTAAGAACAGAACATTGATCTCCCTAGGCAAAAAGAAACAGTACAACTTTCTGCACAGGCATTTCTGGAAGTCCTGCTCTGTGCCAGGTTTAGGACACCCGAACCTCAGTTTTTGATATCCTGCAAAGAAAGCCAGTATGGCATCCTGTCTACTTCATTCCTTTACTCTTCGTGAGCTATTTGCACTAGTAGGCTAGAGTGAAGTAGTGCCTCTTGTTGCTCAAAAACTGGTCTTTCTGCTCAAGGATACCATTGGTGCTTTCTTCAGTCAGTCCCTTGAAATACACTGATCTGCAGTGATAATTCTGGCAGTAAGAGGAAGGGGTAAAACTGGACCCAAAGATGAAATAAGTTTGATTGCAGCTAGGGACTGAAAGGAGTTGAGCTTCATTCAAAGAATGATAAAAATCAGCTGATGAATTAGGCTTTTCCTTCTAGCAGCTCTTAGCTGTAGTCAAGGAATAGTTAGAGATTTTCTTCATTGTTCTGAGCAGCAGATAGTGCAGATGCAAAGCTTGCTTCACTTGCACAGGAAGTTACGTGCACTTTAGTTTGACATTTTATGACAGTCTGAGCTGCATCCCCAGCATGGCTTTTCACTGGGCACATTTCAAGCAGAACTTGCATTATTTCTGTTTTGATCAGATTTGTTGATTTATGTTAGTGAGCAATGCCATCTTGTAATAACAGTCAGAGTTTAAAAGCCTGATAGGCCACAAGTTTGACTGCCTGACCTCAGGTTCTGTAATTCAGGGCAGTATCTCATATACACAGTAGCATGTAGAACATTTTACAGCTTCCAACAAAGGCAGAAGAACTGTGCTAAACATAGGTATGAGTGCCAAGGCATGAGTCACTACAATTACCTTCGTAAAAACAATGAAATTGATTGTTGGACTGTTTTCTTTCCTGTTGTGTCTAAAGATATTTGTTTTTAATAGGAAAACATATTTGATCGATCCAGGATGGCCCCAAAGACTCCCATTAAGAATGAACCGGTTGATTTATCAAAGCAAAAAGGCTGCACTCCGGAAAGAAATCCAATTACACCTGTTAAGCTCCTTGACAGACCTCAGCCTGATCCCTGGACCCCCACTGCTAACCTGAAGATGCTTATTAGTGCTGCTAGCCCAGACATGAGGGACAGGGAAAAGAAGAAAGAGCTCTTCAGACCCATAGAGAACAGTGAGCAGAGTGACACACCTGATTCGTTACAGGTGAGACTCAGAACATGGTTACCTTCTGTCCAGTTAGGACTCAGCCCTTCCTTAAGTTGTGCCTCAGTTTTCTTCCAGCTGGTCCTTTGCTCCCTGTGGAAAACTGCAGAACTGTAAAACATTCCCAAAGACAGTTGCCTATGCAGCACCGGCTGAGCAGTAGGATTTTCAAAGACTAAAAGTAACTGTCCTACTAGTAACTGACCTGAGACCCCTCAAGAGCCTGAATATTACTTAAAAGGAGAGTGAAGGGAGCAGAGGTTAAATGTGTCATTTTCCCCAACTTAAGTGCATCCAATGCTATTTTCTGAACCTCATTAGAAAGAAAGTTGCGAGATGATTTTAAACAGACAGGCAGCATTTTCAAAAGCAATTCAGTATATTTTTCAACATGCTTTTGCAATCTTATACCTTGTCCACAACAGCCCCACAGAGTGGTCAGTTAAAACCTTTCACTCCCTTTCCACACCAGCCCACAAACTAGTAGTCAGACAGCATGGTCAAGTGTTTGGAAGAGTTTTACTTGTCAAGACTCTGCCAGTGTAGGAGCTGATCCCTGTCTCACTTTAGGAAGTCCATCCATGGAGAGGATGAAGTCAGATTGTTATAAGCATCGTTACAGTTTTCTTCCTTCAGACTTTTTTTTGTTCCAACCACGGCTTTCCTTCTCCCAGATTATTTCTTGTGGAATATCCTTCCTTGGTGATTTCAGTTAGAGGAAGGTAGTTCTGGGGTTCTCCTACTGAGAAGCGTAATTTGATAGGTATAGACCACTCTACAAGTGTAGATTTTATAGCATCTACAGTGACAGTACTCTGGAAAATTCTCCAGTTTAGATAGAGAACTATTTGCTCCTTTATGACTAAAGATAATTCCTAACATAGCTTCCAGTAAGTAAAAAATAGCTAACGTTAAAGGTTAGTTCATTACTGCTCCAAGCCTGCTAAGATTATATAGGCTTTTTGGGGTGCCAGCTATATAGGGTTCAAATATTTTCTAGTTAGTAAAACTTACACTTGATAATTTTCTCCACACAGAAGGTAACTTACAAAAGATGTAAAAGTGTTACTGTAAGAATACTGCTATTTCCATCCCATATAAACCTCAAAGAATTCAATCGGAGTAACAGCCTGCCACAAGGTCACTTAGTCACAACCAGCAAAAGACACTTAAGATATCATAAGCAAGGAAAACTTGTATTTCAACAGCTGCCACCACTCTCAGCTTTTCTTTGCCAGAGGGCAAGATTTCTTTTTTTTTTTTTTCCTTTTTTTTGACACAGAAGCAAACCCCCAAAGTTCCCAGTGCAGAAAAATCCTCCATCGTTCTCATTTTGTAATAAACAAACATACCTCTTCATACATTCTTCCCATCATAGCTTTTTGGGTATTTTTCCTCTGCAGGGTCAGAAAGACCACATACAGGCCATCCTACAGAGTTCACTTAAGCTAACAGCTTGACTGAGTTTAAGGTTTAGAGACTGGGTGGTGACTTTTATAGTCTCTTAGCATCATGCCCCCGCCCTCCCAGACCCTGGTTTCTTAAAGTGATAGAATCACTGTAAAGGGCAGTAAAAACTCTTGAAAGATGAACTCTTTGATGGCTTGTACATCTTCTGGTTTATCAGATCCAGAGGTGTCTGAGGGAATATTCCTCCTCCTCTCAAAAAGAAATATTCTTTCCAAGTAGGATCTTGCCATCTCCTAGTCTTGGGTGTTTGGTCTTACTGGTTTAGTTTCCTTATGCATAGCCATCACTTTATGATCTCGCAGATAAGAGGTTTTCTCTAGGTAACTTATGTGATGAATGAAGAGATTGCAAGCAAAAGCATGTCATCCAAGTGCTCTGTGCTTACAAGGAGTCCATGTTTTTTTTTCCTTATTAGAAAGTCTGAGCTTAAATATTGCTAACATCTGAAATAGACCTCGCTTGGCTATGCCTTGCTTCTAAAGCTCTGCACTAAAGGGTTAACATTTATTTTTTAACAGTATGATATGGTAGACGACAGCACGGTTGATGAATTTGAAAAACAGAGGCCCAGCAGAAAACAGAAAAGCTTAGGACTCTTGTGCCAAAAGTTTCTAGCTCGCTATCCAAGTTATCCATTGTCAACAGAAAAAACTACTATTTCTTTGGATGAAGTGGCATCAGTTCTCGGTATGTATAACTGCAAAAATGGGGTAACGGATCACCTGGGGTAACCCAACAGGAGGGCCTTCAAAGATGATCCTTCTTACAGAGTGCATTCAAGGTGTGCTGTTCCCTGGGTCTAGATGCTCTTCTAATTATACTAACTGAGAGTTGGAAATGCCTAATATTGCTAAGTATCTTTACTGCTTTATAACACTGCCATTTTAAAATTTGCTTCCTGACAGTACTTTTTACTAGACAGATCTATCCTCCAGCTGTTTACCGACTCTGTTGCTTTCTTAAATTTTCAGTTTGCTGAACTGACTGAAGGAGTACTTATAAACAACAAATTTTATCAAAATGGAATGTTTGAGGAAACAGTTGCAAACTAGTAGATGCAGGAAATCAGTCGGGTTTACTGCCTGACTTCAGTAACATGCCTGACATTATATCTTCCAGGATCTCATGATTCATCAAGGTTATCTTAGCTTTAAATATTGTCTTGTGAGGGGAGGTTACCAGGAGACCTGCAAGAGTAGTAGAAGGTATCAAGTCACCTATTTGCTGGGTCTGCTCTTAGGTTTGTTCTTAGTCAAAAGATTAATGAAGTATCTGACAGAAGTAATAAAACTTGGGAGAGAGGACTCAGCCAGGCCACACCAATAACAAAACCATCCAGGTCCTTGGAGAGATTGTCTCTTAGCTAGGAAGGGCTTTACAAAATTGGACTTAAGCTAAATAAGTGTTGTATCTATGCTTAGAATTCGGGTATTTAACAGAAAAGAGGTAGCAAAAGTATAATGTGTCTGTTTTGGGAAGAAAGGGAACAGAAGAGTAACTCTGTGACTCTGGTAAGAAAGTCCTTGAAATATTCATTTCTTTGTCTTGGTAATGGGAAATGGAAGTAGGGTAGAATCAGGTGAAGTAAATAGTTAAATAAAATACTTTTTAAACAAATTGTTCTTTTAGATTTTGCAGTTATTCCTTTCTGTGTTTGCATGAGATGCTTGTGCTCCAACCTTGTACAGCTGAACATGAGTAGTACTTTATTCTATTGGGAGCGGTGTTACCTTGCTTTCCTAAATACTAGAAACTTTGTTTTTTAAACTTACTGTTGGGGATTTTACCTCCCAGAAGGGGGTGTGTTTGTTCTTCTCCCTTTGGCTTTCACTTCCTTGCTTGCCTGTTATCCACCTGCTTCAGGGACCACAAAATTACTCACTGCTGATGTTGCTGCTCTCTGTGTAACAAATGATGGTTGTAATACAGCTTTTGCTACAAATGTGTATTGCTTTGTTCACTGAAGACCTATGGAAAGCCCACAAAAGGGGCTATGCTGCTGGTGTGGGGCAGACACCAGCGTATGTGTAGCACTCCTGTTTTTCTGGAGTATGTTTCACTCCAAGATCTCCACATACTTGGGAATACTCATGAATTGTTTATCCTAATATCCCTTTGAGGCTGGTAAGTACTATCCATATTCTCCAGATGGGTAAACAGATGCATCAAGGCCTTGCCTTCTGCAGGGAAGTCTTTCAAAACCTTTCCCCTTGGCTAAAACTTGTTCTGCTCAGCCGATGTTAACCATTACGGGATTTCTGGTGCAGGTGATGCCACCAGCATATAGTGCACTGTGTTATGTTTAACAGCCATGCTTCAAACAGCACTGGACACAAGTACTCAGGGCAGCGAGCAGAGCCAACGGCCTGTTCATATTCAGTCCCCAACCTTGCTCACGCCAGTCAGGCTGAGCCCAAGTTGGATATATTTCATGGGTTTCCCATTGGTGCAGACCCAGCCACCACCAAGGGATCATTTCTGCTGCATTTGGGAACAGTGGGTCTCATTCTCCACTGCTTTGCACCTTGTGAAGCCTTTGATGTTCCTTCGCTTGGTACGTGCTTAGCAAGTAATTGTGCCATTGGAAATGCAAGTGGAGGACCACACTCCCACTGATTCCTGCAGGAGTGGGCTTTTATATCTACCCTGTGTCACTACCAGGCTCAGACCCCTTCCTGCCCTCTGTTACACACAGGCTTGTGTGCAGATCTGTATATGAGCTCTGAGGCTCTCTGACAAGAAGGGCCAAAGTGCTCTGAAAACCTCAGGGCAGTCTATATAGGTCTGAGTGAGTGGGGCTGGGCAGACTGCAATCAGTTCTTCTAAACATGGTGTAGATGCTTTAAGCTGAAGCCGTGGCTGGGCTGGCAGTTAACAGAATAGACAAAGAACGTTATACCAGGGGGTCTGCCATACATGAGTCAGTTCTTGTGCAAATTTGGATGGGTCTAATGTAATGTGTCCAGATGAATAGTGAAAAATGTGTTGTGAACACTTGGCATTAGCAACAGCCTGTTCTCTATTCCGCTTCTGCTGAAGAGCACATTGAAACTAGATGAGCTTCTATGTCTTTTTTGTTTCTTCCCCTTAAAACAGGAGTTGAGCGGAGACGAATTTATGATATAGTGAATGTCCTGGAGTCATTGCACTTGGTCAGCCGTGTGGCCAAGAACCAGTACTGTTGGCATGGCCGGCACAACCTAAGCCAGACTCTGAAAACGCTTCAGGAAGCAGGAGAGCTGCAGTATGGAGAGCTAATGATCTTCCAGCACAAGGAGCAGGACTTGGAGTACAAATTTGGAGAACGGAAAAAGGAGACTATTCCAGACTCTCAAGACAGACCATTACTGGACTTTTCAGAACCAGATTGCACCTTTGGTAAGATAACTAATGTGTGCGATGTGATACACAGACAAAAGTATTTTTCCCCAGTTTATGTGACTTTTCCCCTTGCTTTGCTTTTAAATTAAATAATAAAAAAATACTCTCTGCATAAAGGTGCTGAATTCACCGCAGAGGTGACAGAATTCTTCCTTCTATCCTGTCCATAGCATAGGTCTTAGGACAGAGGGAAAAACCTGTCCTACAGACTGGCAGGAGCTCCCACCAGGCACTCCAGTTCTTCCTTCCCCACCCATACCTGACAGTAAATTTTTTTATCCTGACAGAAGGTGCCGTCTTCCATTTGCCCACTGTTCACATGCTGCCTGTATAATACATAGTGTTTTAAGTTACAGGGTCCGTTGAAGCCACAAAATTATAGTGGGGCAAAACTGTGTAACGTAACATAGAATCAGCTTTATAATCTGACTTTCTAAAAGCTATTTCTGCATGCTTTATTTTTTATTGCCTTTTGAAAAGAGACTTCTGTCTGCATTACTCAGTTATTTGCTGCCTTTCAAAAGATTTCTGCTTCCTGACAAGGAAATACTTTACCCCTTTTGTGTGTGAGAAACGTACTTGCTAGTTTTCTGGCTGTGATGGATGACATATGCTAAGAGCCTTGGGTATTATTTGTAACACAGCATCTGCAAACAGCAGAAAGGACAAGTCGTTGCGGATTATGAGCCAAAAGTTTGTCATGCTGTTCCTTGCCTCCAAGACCAAGATAGTCACTCTGGACATTGCAGCAAAGATACTGATAGAAGAAACGCAGGATACAGTGGACTACAGCAAATTTAAAAGTAAGCTGGCTGTTGAGAGGTGAATCAGTTGGTCAGTGAGTAAAGAAAATGGGGGCGCATTTGGACTGACACCAGTAGGTAATGGCAAGAGCAGGTCAGGAATCTCTTGCTAAGTGTGGTTTGGGGTTTTTTTAATTGCAAATGCCAGTTAGTGAAAACAGAGCTTGGGGTAGGGAAGAGTCAATTTCACGATTATCTCCAAGTTTTAGCTTCAGAATGAAGAAAACTATTTTCTTTTGTTTTGAATGTTTTTTCACACTTTAACCCTGTTTCCTGTACTATTCTGAATGATGTTTCAGAACTTACTGAAATGAAGCATGTTGTTTAACTTAATGACATTCATTTTCTTCTCTGCAGAAATGTGTTACTTCTCCTTTTCACCCCAGAAATCTTTCACAGCTGGATGGCACAGTTTGCTTTTCAGTTAGTGAGGATTAGGACTTAGATCCCTTGGACAAAATGTTAAAGCTTAGCACTAGTAAATAATTCTTCTAAAATAAAGACTTTTATTTTAAGTCTGTAAAGTACTTTTAAAATAAAGTACTTGCACTTCAGTCTTAAAAATCTACCCCAAATAGCAGGAGGGATGGGAGAAGTTTAGCTGGACAGCATGTGGGTATCATATTCAGCTCAAACATGTTATTTATTGGGGTCACAGAGATTTTTCTAAGACTGTTACGTTTTTAAGATGATAAATATATGTCCTCTTGTGATCAGCTGTGCACTTGTGAGCCTCTTGCCCCTAAGTGCTTGTCTTTACCCCACATGGAGGTAGCTGCCTTTTCCAGGCAAGCTGATGATATAATCACTCCCTAACCCTTTTCCATCAAAAGGAGGGAGGTGAGCTTTAACCTCAGCAGCTAAGATATGAAGAAGCAGTGACAAGCAGGTGGGAGCTGGCATGGCAGGCTTTATAGAAGGTAGCTTAAGTCCACCCCAGTTTGATTTTACCCACCCCATCTATGAAAGCTGTGGTGATATTCTGGAATGAAACTACCACGTAAATATGTACTCTATGCATTCAAACCTGTCTTGACTGTTTCTGTCCTTTCTTGTTAGCAAAGGTACGAAGACTGTATGATATTGCCAATGTTCTCACCAGCCTAGGCTTGATCAAGAAAGTTCATGTCACAGAGGAACGAGGACGCAAACCAGCCTTCAAGTGGATTGGGCCTGTGGAATTCTCTGGAAAGACTGGTAACTTGTGTAGCTCACTTCTCCTTTCTTTTTGAGTTGACAATCCCTTCCTAAGTGGTGATAGGTTGTTTTCCATGTGTAAAGAATTGTCCACCCTGTGATTATTAACTGCTGGCTAGCCCAACAATTGCCCTTGTTAGACTGTACGCTCAAGGGGTGGAGCGATGGTATTTTACACCAACGTACATAACTGTGTGAATAGCCATTTGAATTGTAGAGCAATGGCAGATAATGCCTACATCTCCAAATCTGGGTCCACAGCTTTTCTGGGTTGTAAAATCTCAGTAATTCTGTCAGAATTAGACGTGAATTATTGTCTTTGTAAGCGCATTTGCCAAGGTAGAGCAGACCTATTTCTTGCATGTGTCTCCTCAAACAAAAGGTTTGTCTGCAAAGAAGGAGGCAGTGGGCCAGAGCATCTCTGTAAGCTGCTGATTCTTTGCCAAAGCAAAGGAAAGCTCTTTGCTAATGTCTTTGGGTCAGGCCAGTGCCAAGACCAAGTAAAAGTGAAGGATAGTGTTAATGCCATCTTAGTACCCTTTCTTCCTCCTGGGTGCGCGTGCTAGGGTGTAGCTGCTGCTGCAGCTACCATGGAACAGAAAGGAGGAAAGCCCTTATCTTGTCTATTGGTGCTTACCGAGCTTTAGTCTGCTTCAGTGTTGTGGGATTTGGGATAGTATGGAGGTTACATCTTCTCTTATGGCCAAGTTCTGTAACATGGCAGAAGCCTAAGTGATGAGCTGTGTTTCCTGAAGGACTGTTGTACGAAATTATGTCCCTACAGATGACCCGAGAGTGCATAATACAACATCTGATCCTCTGCCAGGGATGCGGAGAGGAGCCTGTGCTCCTTATCAGAGCTGTGCTACTGGAAAGCAAAGGTTTACACGTCATGCTTCATTTAACAGCACACAGCCTTGTAAAGGGACCAGAAGGAAGGTCAGTTCTGAGCCCAGCAGCCCACGCCAAGAGAGGCAAGGTAACTACTAAGGAAGTGTGTTCTCTTTTATCCTTCTGGATCTGCCCAAATGTGGCCCCACCGATTTAAGGCACTTGATTGGGTGAATCAGCCTAATTAAATATGTGAATTACCCTTGGGAGGTTCCTATATTTCTACTGTCCATGTAATGAGGCTTCTGTTTTAGACTCTTCTGTCAAGCTCCTAAATTTAGATGGTCATACTGGGCCATACTGCCTTGAATCTGTTTGTTTTCTGGCAAATGGCAGATGTTTCTGTTCTCCACTAACTGCAACTGTACTACAGTTTCTTCTGTTAAAATTTGGTATAGATAAAGAAAGATTCTTTAGCCACAATAGCTTGCTTTATTTTATGGATCCTAATACAGTGCAGTTTACTCTAACAATCTAATGGATAGCTGTTAAAACAGATAAAGCAATTACAGGGATTTTCACAGTTCCCTGCTATAGGAAATGATGATGTCAAGCACCTCTTTGGTGGGACTGAGAGTTCTCAGTGTCTTGCAGGTTCTGGCTCTAGTTGATTAGTGAATGTTATAAAAATGTGGCAGGATAGAAAAATTATATCAATTATTTTATATGGCCAGTATCAAAATACGCTTGGTAAACCTACTTGCTGTTAATTGAATGCTCCTTTGTTCTTTCAGCCTGTATTGTGAATTCAGATGAATATTGCTCCAAAATAAGTCCAGAAGCTGTCTGCAGGCTGAAAATAGAGGAAGATACTAGGTAGGTTGGTTTTAACTCCTGTCCAGTTTCAGCTTTGCTTGTCATGTTAAGTTCAAGGCTAGATTTCATTGATGGGACTGAGATAGAAAATTGCCAGAGTGTCTTTTTAAATTTAAATTTCTATTTTATTCTATTACTATTTTAATGCCGATATGTCTCATCATGGCTTGCCTTTTTTTTTTTTTTTATGGCCAACTTATACACACCTGTACTTGTACTACTGTTGTCCTGAAGCTTCAGTAGTTCTTCACCTCCTGTGTGTTTATATAGGTCATCCCTGCCTCCTTTGACCTGCTGTCTAGGTAGGCTGAGCAAATCATGATTCCATGGAATATCAGTGGGTCTACTCTGCACCTATCCTAATTTGAATGAATTTGTGAATGATTGACTCTAGTCAAGTGCAACCAAAAGCATTATTTTTCTGCCAAAAAACTGATCTCTGCTTCTGTGTAATAGAAATAATAAGAAGTGAGGCCCTCTTTAAACTTTGTAAAAGTAGTGATTTGGGGGGGATTCTTTCCACATTTATGTCCAACAATGTACCTGTGTGCTTTTAAGGACAAAATATGAGTTTGATTTTGGACTAAATGTTTTTTCCTCTTTTCGTTACCTTTTTTTAGGGATAAAGCTTGTGTCACAGAAACTATATTAAATTCATCAAGGAACCCAAGCATAACGTCACCTCTCTCCCTTCTTCCAGTTCCTGGGGACTCTGATTTTTGTGTTAACCCTTTGCCGCAGGCAGTTTTCCCTGTGGTTCAGGTAGATGTGCCAAGCCTCTCGCTGCCAAATGGCATCAGCAGCCAAGCTCCACATCCTTCCACGCCAGCAGCCTCCAAAGCAGAAAATGGAGAACCTACCCTGCTCCCCAACCAACCCTTCCTGTGCTTCCCCTCTTCATCCCTTTTTATGTTGTGTGGCAGTCTTCAGGAAACCCTGCCTACCACAGGAGACATGGGAAACAGCAGGGCAGAAGCTCAGGCCACCATACCTCCATCTGCCTGCCAGAAACGCAGCTCCCACAAGTGCGCATCACCCTCTGCACCTGTAGATGATGAAGAGCCAGCTGCTAAAAAGCAGACCATGGAACAGTGTGATGTGCCGCTCTCACTTGTAGTGCCCAAGGTAAAGAAGTGAATTTATCACTTAGTCTTCTTGTTAGTGAGGAAAGACTTTTGCCCAAGACAGTGTTTTCAGAACTGAAAATTCACTACACCACTCTTGTTACAGATACAAGTACTGCCTCCCACATGTTAATAAAATTGTAAGGGTGCTGTGCCAGGAAGTATAGGCATTAACTAGGAGATGTTTTCACACTACCAGGGGAAAAAGAATTGTGATTGCTTTGCATAGTGAAGTGATGGTGAGCTGTTCTTTGTAATCAGTGTCCTGAACATTGCCTTCAATAAAACAGCCTGCCAGAGGGGAATAAATCCACGTGACTCCTCATCTTCCCCTCTTAGCTTGGGCTTTTCTAGACAGCAACAGCATTCTTTACTCCACTGAGCTACAGCAAATGTGATTTCTACTTTGCCCCTACTCTCCAGCCTAAGTCCCTTTCTTTCATGCCCAGTGTTGCCCACAGCAGGCTGATAAGAGAGGAGATGATGGTGGAGGTGAAGTGCATCTATCTCACATCTTAACTACTGAAAATGGGGGTCAGGCTCAAGGTCATATCAGTGCTTGAATATAAGCTATTTGATACAGGTGTTTTTCCTTGTCAATAAAGAGAAATGAATCCCCAAGCTCAAGTATTTCTCATCTAGTGTCTCCAAGTACTGAAAGTGAATTACAGCACAGGGCTTAGGCACCACTAATATTCAGTTCTTCAAACCCTCAAATAAAATTTTTAACTCTGTGACTTGCTAATGAGTTTTGGGCTGCCCCTTTGCACAGGTGCATATTTTACTTTGTAGCTGAGGCAAGTGGATGAGAGACATTGTACACCATGTTATTACAGTTTGGACTTGTAATTTCCTCTTTTGTTTTTGCTTAGAAGCCTTTTGAGTCACTCAAGGCAGAATCTACCCCAGGAAGTGGCTGTGCAGCTGCTGAACATCTTGAAGCTTTTCATCTTGACTTCGCAAGCCCTGCTGCTCCAGAGGTGGCAGATGAGGAGTCTGCTAAGCCTTTAGATTCTCAGGAGCAAGAAAAATGTTCTCAGAATAAAGACCCTGATGAACCCTCTCCAGGAAAAGAGCACATCTCTAAAGGAGATGCCAATCAACCTTTCCTACCACAGTATCTTTATGTTCAGCCTACTGCTGGTAAGGACAGCCGTGTGATCTAGAGGCACTCGAAACTTCTGCATCTCTTCACTGAGCTGTTCAAATAGGGAGGCCTACAGATAGGTGAATAAGTCTATATTTGGCACAAAAACTGTCAGCATTTCTCGGTAGTAGTTTAATAGCTCTGAATTCTCTTGATTCCAGATGAACTATTGCTTCTGTGAAAACACAGATGTTTTTCTGAGGTACCCAAACATTAGTAGAGATTAATAATGTGGGGTTTGCATGCTTGAATTATGTGTAGGAAAAAAGACACCTACCCCGCTTTCAAAACTCAGAGGAGCTGCAGGTCTAGGTTTGGCAGTAAGGTGGCCAGAATAGTGCAACAGCAACCCCCTGAGTGGGTGAATTTAGTCATCTACGAACTTTGTGCTGTCTTGTCATGTGCATCATCGGGATAATCCCACAAAAACTGAAGCACTGGGAGTGTAGCCAGGCCTGCTCATAGACACAGTAGGGATGGGGAGGAAGTAGCTGAAAATGCTACGAGAGGATTTTGTGTCCACCATTTTGTGTTTGTGTGGAGTGGAAGAGTGTTTTGTGGGAACAGGATATGTGTGGCAGATTTCCATGACTACTGGAAGTACTTGATTCACTTGTGGCACAGAGTGGGGTCTATGGGAGTTCACTTACAGGATGGAGAACTCAGTTTGAGAATGTTGATCCTGGTCAGACAAACTGGGGGCTGGAGCAGTTTTTGTTTCAAAACTGTATTTCAGCCATCCTCAGGAAAATTAGCGCCTTTGGGGTATATCTTCGTGGGTGTTTACCTTTTTTTTTTGTTGTTGTTGTTTCTTTTCCTCTTTCTTATTAAAACCCATACCTATGTTTTCATACAGCAGAGGATATGATTCCTGTTAGTGAAAAAAGAGTTTGTTTAGCCAAGATGTTGCTTGTAACTGAAGTTAGAAGCAGAAAACAGCAGGGTGTGTGGTTGGTACTTAATATGAACAAAGTAAATGGATGCAGATACAGTGAACAGGCAGTAGGGGGGGAGATGGAGGAAGGTAAGGAAAGGCAGCTTGACAGAAGTCACGGATATGTGACAATTTTCTTCCTTCTTCTTTCTTCTTTTTGTTGCACTTTTCTTCCTGGGCAGCCTGTCTCTTTCTTCATTGTCATCCCTCTTTCCTGTTCTAGATGAAGTTATAATAGCTTGATCCCAATTTGTCAACTGTATTAATGCCTTGCTTTTTCTCTCTTTGGTCTAGGATTAAGCAGTTTTAATTTCCTGTTCTCTGCAAACCAAACCCTTGGTGCTATCAGCCTGGAGGATAGCCAGTTACCTTCTCTGGGCATCCCCTGTGTCCTAGTGCCGTCAGCAGCCTTGGCTTCCTTCCCTCTCGTCTGTTCTCCCACAATCACCGGTCCTCTTTCCCCAGTTCCTGATGGCTCCTTCTCAGCTGCCACCTCCATGAATTTCAGCAGGTCTGGCCTGGCATCAACAACGCCTGTTTTCATAGGCACCATGGCAGTGGTTACTCCCGAGGTCTCACCCGTGCCTTCGGTGGATCCCCAGCAACCAGCTCGCCCCGCTCTGCACCTGAGTCCTGTGCTTGCAAGGTCTTGCGGTGCTGTTACACTGGACTCCCCCATGTGTATGGGGCACCCAGTGACCCTTCTGAAGCTGCAGCAGGTAAGAGTGAAAGGAGGTTGAGTGACCATGAAACAGCGGTGCCAGGTCACTGGGACTGAAGGCAGCTTGGGCTGCAGGCTGGTGCCGGTGTGTCGGAGTGGTAAGGTGGCACGCTGGGAGCTGGTGTCTTCCACTTAAGTTTGCGTGTCCGTCTGTAGTGTTGGCAACGCTTGGGACAGTGCTAATGACATAGCCTAGCATAGCACGTCTAGCCCTGAAAAGCGAAATGGTGAGTTTTAAAAATGTTACAGGAATTTTAAAATCATAATAGTCTTAATCTTTAAAAATCTTACAGGAATAGAGGAAAAAAAAAAAAGAAGTTACAGGGTTTTTTTCCCCCAGAAATCTGAGTCAGTATTTTTTCCCCATTTGATGCTATCATTGTGTGTTATGCAATGGCTGCAGAAAGACGTTAGGTGGACAGGAGGATTCTTTGTCATAATTCAGGAGTCAGCTGGCTGCAACACCTCTCTGGTAGTAGTGTCCTAAATAATGGAAATGTAATAGCAGCATCAGAACTGGGGTAAAACAACTACTTTTGTGGGGTTGTTTGATCTTTTTTTATAAAGACATTTTAAAAAATCTACCATAGAAACAGACTTTAAGCAAAAAAATGAGAAATTCAGAAGTGAAGGAGGACTCGTCTATCTGAAGTACAGTGAGTGACATAAAACAGTCATGTCACTCTGTGTTACCTGGATCTCTACAACAATTAGAAGTGACATCTTGGCACTACTTTTGCTTACATTCTTAAATCTGTAATTTGTTTTCCTATTGTCTGTCCTGGTTTGTCTAATGCAGTGACAAATAGATTGAACTTTTGGAAGCTTTATGAATGTTACTTTATGTTTATCTTGTTCGAGCTTTAGAAAAAGGCTGTAATGGAGACTGGTTGGCAGCCAATCTGATTATAGATACAAGCATTAGAGGTTACAGTGGACTGGCACTTAAAGGAGAAGTGGCCAGGGTATAGGAGACTAATTTTAGATCTGTTTTGATGCTAACAAATAACAGCAGTGAGTAAAATATCAAGGAAGGGAAAGGAGCCATTTAAGCTAAAGGACAAGATTGGAATAAGAATGAATGAGTGAACTAGTCATGAATACCTTTAAGTTGGAAATAAGATAGAAGCTTTCAGATTCCAGCAATGATGTACTGGCAGACAGTTCCAGAACAAAAAGCTGGAGCAAAGCCCGTAGCTTTTTCATGTGGAGCTTCTGAAAGGATGTGTGCCATGGTTCCCTATAGTAGCAGGGTACAGAGCTTAATGTCTACAAGCTGTCTTCTGTTTGCATGCTTGCACATAGGCTTTGAGAAAATCCCACTGAATCACTTTGGTTTTATTTCACAAATAGCCTTCATCAACTCCTCTCACTCCCAAGAGCATTCGTCCTGCACATCATGAGGCATTTTTCAAAACTCCTGGAAGTCTTGGAGACCCTGTTGCATGGAAGAAAAATGAAGGCAACCAGACCAGAAATGCCAGCTCTGTGCAGAGGAGACTGGAAATCTCTAGTACCATCCCTGACTAACTTCACTCATTGCAAAGGGTGGGCAGAATGTCTTAGGATCCTGTATCAATCACAAGAGAACAAGTTCTTATCTGGCAAGAAGAGCGCGTTAAAATGTCATCCCTTTTGGCATGCTTCCCCGCTATCTATTCACCCACCAGTTCTGTTAACCACCTTCTTCACAAATCATTCTTGGTACTGAAAACCTTTTACTGAATTGTTCCTTCAGTACTGATTAGAATTCAGGTGCTGTGCTTCACACAGCCTTGTGGGCATCAAATTGTATTTGGGCTTTTAATTTGGAAAACTCTCTTTATTGCTGTGAGGAGATGCAAACAGATTTCCGATTTCCTTGGAGTCCCCAGGGGTTCTTTATTCATGGTTTTAAGTAAGATGTCTAGCACTTATCTGGGGCAAGCTTTTTTTTTTTTGCATGTACTCTACTTACCCTGAGTAAATCTGGTGAATTTGATAAACTCCTGCAGTTGCGAGAGCAACTGCTTCCTTGGTTCCAATCTGTCAAATCCTGCCTCCGCAGTGCAGCCTCTTGGTATTTATTTTGTACGTTGGAGTGGGATTTAGTGCAAAAAAGTTTTCTTGCAGCTTCAGAATAACAGATTTTCTCAGGGTAGGATTACTTGAATGTCAGATGGTTGTTGTACAATTTGCCCAGCACTTGTGGTTAGAAAAACCTAATAATAACACAATATGATTGAATGTATACATGTGAAAAATATTAAGACCAAAATAACTGTGAATGTTAACATTTTTATGATCGTGTTAATGAACTGTATTAGTCCTTGGGTGTTTTTTTTTCTTTTACTCTGAGCAAAATGTACAAGTTAGATGTACAGAATACAAAACCTGATTCCTTAAATACGTTTGACAAAGTAATCTGAGTGACAAGCCACTGCGAGGGCTGTGCTAAGATTTCAACTCCCATTTAAAAATATAGTCTAGACTTTATGACCAAGGAACAACTGGTAAGTCATTAACCACATGATTAGATTCAGTCTAACCTGAGTCTGCTTAAGTGCCTACTTAGCGGTTTACTTAAGTCTACTTCAGGGCTATGTATTTAAGTGCCTAACTCTTCAGTTATGGGAATTTCATAACTAGTTAATAGTGCATTTGAGTGTACTTGGAAGACAAGGGAGATCTTATCTTTTGGCGCGTATCTATCTAAACCATAAAAAGAAGCTGAAAAGGGCAGGAGCCATAAATTTTGGAAGTGGGGAAAAAATTATCTGTGTTCCTTAGGAGAAGATAGAGCGGAAGAGAAATATAACAGTTAACATTCAAAGTCCTCAAATAATGGATGGTGCTATTAATAATATAGGACATAATTTTTTAAGAGTTAATGCTCTTATGCTTGGGTATGTTTTCACTTGTGTAGCAACCTGCAATTAAATTTGTGCAGTTTCCTGTCTAAAAATTAGAGAATGTTGCTGTTGATATCACATTACTCTAGATTTATAGCAAACCTGAGGCCAGCATTGTCCGCTTCTCTCTCATTGGTACTGGTACTGGTTTTCCAAGGGTAGATACACTGTCGGATGTGCTACTTTGTTGGTCAAGGGAGGCTAGGACTTTGGGGGCTGGGGATTTGATGAGGCTTTTTATTTTTATAACAAAATGTATTATGAAAATGGAATTTAAGAAAGAATTTTAGTGAAGCTGGGAGTTTGAGTAATGTGGCCTTATCTTAGAATAGACCAATAACAGCCTTTTAAGGAGGGCTGGTTAGCCCTCATTGAAAGAAAATCTATAGTAGAATTATCATAGGAAATTTCAGGGGTGGTAAAGAGAAATCTTCAGACTGCTAAATTCTAAGGTGTTGGTTTATTCTTTTAAATTACACTACAGTTGTGAAAGTTTACAGTTTTTGCTTCTGAACTATCTCCTCTTACACACCCACTTGAATTAATTTCACTTTGAAAAGCAATGTGTAATTGGCACGGTGCTGCCCCTGCACTTCTGCTAGCATGCATTTGTTGCTGTTGGGGCTGGAAACAGGCTGCTAGGGTTCAGGGATGACACGGTGGATGTCGGTTCTCCAACCCTTGTCTTTCTCTTCCCCTCTACTATGGTGCAGCCTTTTAGTGAAATGGCAGCTGGGAGCAGAGAGGGGGATTAGAGCTAATGGCTCCAGATGAAGCATCATCGCAAAAATTGCCTTTCTTTGTCAGTGATTTTATTCTGTGCCATAACTAACCTAACTATACTTGAAAATGCAGGGACTGAAAATGGATCTTCCGTTTCCAATTTCTGCTTCCAGTTTTGAGTTTCCGTAAATACAGCAGGTCTGGAAATGAGGATCGACTCCCTCATGATCAAAGCTGTTTGATGGGTCACGGTTGCGACAGCAGATTTGGGCCTGGGAGACGAAGGGGGTTGATATGCTGTCTTGCTTTTGTCAATGCATGATTCTCACTAAAACAGGAGTGGGACCACGGAAGTGGTCGGGCAGCAGAGGGATCAGTGCTGCTTGCAGTACCTGAGCTGCTGAACTAGACCGATGAGGGGGAAGGGTTGGTTGTCAAGAGAGAATGAGTCTACCTTTCCTATCTTTGCCTTCACTGAAAGCTAAGAAGTAAAATAAACTAGGAACAACCTGTCAGCAAAGTAGCTTTGGAAAAGCAGAATTTCTATTTGCACTGAGGCAAATTGCGTACCCAGGATGTTCTGCAGGGTTTGTGAAACCTTTCTGTCCCAAGACAGTTGCTGAGGAGGGTGAGCGTATAACTTATACTTGAATCTACCTGCCACGTTTACATTTCTGATTGTCTTGTGTAAATTGGTGCTATTTCTGTATGTAAAAAGCTGTATTTTTAATGTATTTTTAATGTAATGCTTCCAGATGTATCTTTGCACTGCTAGTTTAATATAGATATTAATTTTATTGCTGTTTATAACTGTTCTTCAGTGATTAGACGTCCTGCTTTTCCTGCTCTCTAGCCATCTTTTTAGCTGTCTGCGTATCGCTTTACTCCAATCACACTGTTGGGTTGAATTTTTTTTATACTACTTTTTAGCAAAATATTAAACTTTTACAGAATAAAAATGGAATTAAAACCAAGGCTGATGCTGTGATTTCAGTATGGAGAGCTCCCTTGAAAAGAAACATCTGTCCATCACGCGCCCAGGTGAGCAGTCCCTGTTGGATCTGGGCACCGGATGAGTAGCAGAGGAGGACAGCTGGCCCCAGAGGCTCTCGCGTCCAGCTATTTTTATGCAGCACAAGCCAGCAGTGTGCCCAGGTGGCCAAAAAGGCCAACAGCATCCTGGCTTGTATCAGGAATGGTGTGGCCAGCAGGAGTAGGGAAGTGATCGTGCCCCTGTACTCCACACGGGTGAGGCTGCACCTCAAATACTGTGTTCAGTTTTGGGCCCCTCAATACAGGAAAGACATTGAGGTGAGTGCCCAAAGAAGGGCAACAAAGTTGGTGAGGGTTTGGAGCACAAGTCTTATGGGGAGTGTCTGAGGGATCTGGGGTTGTTTAGCCTGGAGAAGAGGAGGCTGAGGGGAGACCTTGTCACCCTCTACAACTGCCTGGCAGGAGGCTGTAGCCAGGTGGGGGTTGGCCTCTTCTCCCAGGTAACAGGCAATAGGACGAGGGGAAATGGTCTGAAGTTGCGCCAGGGCAGGTCTAGGTTGGACATTAGGAAAAATTTTTTCACAGAAAGGGTTGTCAAGCATTGGCACAGGCTGCCCAGGGAAGTGGTCAAGTCCCTATCCCTGGAGGTATTTAAAAGCCAGGCAGACGAGGTGCTTAGCGACACGGTTTAGTGGTGGGACGGCAGGGTTAGGTTAACGGTTGGACTTGATGATCTTAAAGGTCTTTTCCAACCTAAACGATTCTATGATTCCTGCTCCAGCCAGACCAGTGCAGTGCAAACTGGCTCTTAAAGTCCTGGAGCTAGCCAGGGGAGCACCCCCTGGCCCTGACCCAAAACCACACGAGGTGATCCCCAGCCCCCCTGCCATGGGCGCCCATCCCACCACCACCATGGGGCCTGCCCTGGGCGCCCTACGGCCGTCCCTTGGCCCGGCTCTCCACAGGATGGCAGCACTGCCTGCCCGGCCGCGGCCACAGGCGCCCCGGAGCCAGGCAGGCCCTGAGGCAGAGGCCGGTTTCCCACAGGTGGAAGCTGGTGTTTGCTTGTGCATGCTTATTAACCACCAACCGCTCATAAAAAACCAGAAGCTGAGAACGTGGCCGTACCCTCCTTTCTCTTTCCCTAATCACACGTGCATAAGACAGCTTGACCCAAACCTGAGTTTAGTCCCATTAAAATCAATAGCAGGTTCACTACCGGTTTCAGCAAGTCCACTCTCAGCCCCTTCTCCTCCATAATTAAAGAGATGCAAGTTAGTGTCCCATGTCACCAACAACGGCTGCAAAAGCCCTCAGTGGCGACTGGCCGAGTTCCTCAAAGCTCATTTCTAAAAGGAAAACTCAGCAGCTCACCCAGTATCATTTGGGGTGTTTTTTTTGACCTGTGACTTCACCAATATTAACTTTCCCTTTCAACTGACAGCGGAAGGCTGATAAGTTTAATAAGATTAAATACGGCATGAGGGGCACTAACAAGCCCTAACCCAGCTCCAGCTCCCCTGGCAGGACCTTGGCCATGGAGAAGCAGAGCTTGTAGCTTCTAGTAGTTCTCGTCCTCACTGGTGTGCTTAAAACTCCCCCTTTTGAATTAAAAAATAATTAGAGGGGAACATCAAAACTCCCTCTGATTTCACTCTCTATAAAAAGGGCAAATTAAAAGCAGTGGCATTGTGAATGAACATCTTAATGGTCCGTAGCCTGGGCTGGGCAGCCCAGAGCCAGTTGGGAGACAAAAATAACCCCCTGATGCTGGAAGGTGTTGAATGCTGCCAGCGAACCTGGTCAGAGGCAGGAGCACAAGGGAAGCTCCCGATGGAGCGCAAAGCGGAGCCCGCTTCTGCCATGTCTAGGGAAGCAGGTCTTCACCAACCACCTTGGTCAACAAGGAGGGCTTCCTGAGAGGTGCTCGGATCACAGCAACGCTTTTTCCTTCCAGCTCAGAGAGGTCCTGAGCAAGGCTTCATGGCCCACACAATAATTTAAAATCTAATAGCTCAGGATGTAAAGGGGTGAAAAGAAAGGCTTCATCCACAAATGAGGCAAATTTAAGCCATGTTGACTGTGATCCTCTGAGAAGATCCACATGGGCAGCAAGCATTAACATCCAAATTCTTTCCAAATTCACTTATTGCAGCAGAAAGGCGATGAGAATTTGGGGTATTTTTTTCAAGGACTTTCTCCAGGGCCTCCTGGAGCGATGAAATGAATCCTAATGGCGTCAGTCAGCGCCAGCTTAAGCTCCGAGAGCCTCAAGCCTTCCCCTGCTCCCCTCGGAGGGTACGGTGAGTTTGCTGGTGAGCGGGCAGAAGGCTGCATTGCTTGTCTGCAAAATGCCGTGACCTCCACGTCTGATATTGCAGGACCTCCCGGGGGATGAAAAGGTCTGCCCCAGTCACAGCTCCTCCATTTGCTAAATAAAGTTCTCATTTTCCCCCTGAATGTGAGCCACCAGACTTTCCCCCATCTCTGGCTAGATATTTCTCAATTTCATAGATGACATTCCAAATTTGGGTGGGAGGAGAGCAAGAAACTTGGGGGTTTTTTACCAACAGTTGCTTTCTTGTTTCAAAATTGACAGTGGTGAACCAGGAGTTTACAGACTTAGCCCCTAGGTGTGGTGCAGCAGTGAAGGCGCTGTAGGGAAATCAAACAAAACTGCAATAAATATAAAATACTGCAACTTGGTAAGTGCCTAAGTGCCTGTAACAACAGCCGAAACAGGCCAATTTGGAACAGGTTTAATATTTTGGGAAGAAAAGGGAAACAATTTAAAGCCTAGAAAATAAGATGTAGGTATAAAGATTTCACTCCACAACAATAAATTGTCTAGGAGGAAACTTCTCCCTTACTTTGCTAGCCAATTCTTCAGTGCTAAGAAAAGCCTCTTCGCAGTCTCTGCATCTGACTGGTAACCAGCCAGCGTGTGATTTAATAACCCTACACCCCTTCAAAAACGTGATTAACTGGTAACGATTAGTTCCATGCCTGAAAAGCACACGACATTTAATGAACACAGGTAGAAGATGATGTTAGGAAGGAGGTGGCTGGAGCTCTGTTCTGAGGCTTGCCTGGCGTCGTGAGAAAAACAGCCACCAGCACCTCACCTACGTTAGGGTTCCCAAAATTACTGCACTGAAATGAGGACGTTTTGAAGACGTTGGTGAAAAACATGTCTGCAGAGACTTTAGGCCTAAGTGGCAAGTGCTCGTGTTCCTGTCTGCCTTTATATTAACACAATGCCAGCGGCTCCAGTGGACTCACTCTTGATTAATACTGGCTTGAAGGGGAGGAAAATCCATCCCCTGGTTCTGGGCTTAAGTCTGCTCATCATCTACTGTGTGACACTGAGCAAAGCAATCTTTGACTTCTCTAAAACCAGAGCAATGACACTCAACCAGGGAAATCACCTGGCCCTGCCAGAGCTGGGGATCTAGCTTGGGGAGGTGGTGTGCAGGGGAAAAGGGAGATGGACAGAGGGCAGGGGCAGCCCCACTGGGCAGGCAGTAGGGAACAGTTGGACAAGTACAATCCCTGATTTGAAAATAATTTAGGGCTTTTCTGTTCAGCCTTGCTTGGGACTTCATGTTATTTGAGGCTGCCCCTGGGGACGTGCCAGAGCCTGCTAGCTTGGGATAGCGTCAAAACCTGCCCTTGTGCTCCTGCAGCATAAGCCTGATGGTCTTGGAGTGACCTTCTCCTGCTGTCCAACCACTGATTTTTAATGTAAGGTTCCTTTTCATAAGTGTGATGCTGAAATCAAATAGATCGGAGCCCATGATGTCTATAAGACATTTACAAAAATACTTCAAAATGCATAAGAGAAAAGATTATTTTAAGAGGTTGAGAAAGCAAAAGCTTTTTCAATCTTCCCAGCACATACAATTAAAGAGCATTTCAGATGCAGTCAGGGAATATATTTTACTATAATCAGATAACTACGCAATGCCCGGCCGGGCAGGAGCTTCTGCAGAGGCTGAAGGGATTCACTCTGGTGCCGGCCTCCTTCCTCCCCCAGTTAAGAAGTCTCTCCAGATATTTCTTCAAGCTAGTGCAAGCTGCAAAGTCCTGCATGACCCTAGTGAGTTGTTATCTCTGGGAGAAACCAGAGGACAGAAAGAAAGTACCAGCCCACCAGCTTTTTCCTGGCAAAGTCTCTGCCAATTGTTATGCCATGTAAACATGCCTGTAGCCTCCCTTCGGCTTTTTCAAGACATGGAGAGTTTAATTAAGGAGAGCAAAATGAATCTCAGTGGTTCATGAACCTTTTAAGTCTGTTAAAGCCCAGGAAGTCTGGATTATGATTTTGCATAGAAAAATGTTATTTTTGTAATTCTACGCAAACCCAGGTCATACTTATTTCCTCTGTTTCATTTTCAAGGAGGGATTCTGCCTGGCCAAAATTAAAAGGAAAACCAGAGGTGCAATGACAAGAAGCAGAAATCCCTCCCTGAGCTACCTCCCCATGTGGGTCAGCACCGAGATGCATTGAAGTGCAGTGTTGGAGTCAGTCACCAGCGGGAAGCCGGTTAGCAAGAGGAGGCCTCTCCGAGCCCTACAAAAATGTTTCAGCATTTTCAGCACAACAGAGAGGAGGTGAAAAGTGCCTGCATGGATTAAAGTGAAGAGGAGAACCGAGCCAGCCCCTGGATGGCTGCAGGGCTGTGAGGTTTGATGCACAATACAGACTGGGGTCCTTCCAGGTGTTGAGGCGCCGCTGGGAACACTTGCACAGCTCTCGGGGCCACACAGATCCCACGGTCACCTGGGGAGGGGGGGAAGGTCCTTGGATCCATAGCTCTGGAAGCAGGCTATCATTTTAAAAGGTGCAGGCAGCTGGGAACAAACCATGCATCTCCCACCTGGCAGGGTGCAGCCTGTCCTCTGCCTTTGGCTCTGCAAACTCCGACTGCCTGTGCTCAGCACCGTTTCCTTTTATCTGCACCATCTCTTACCTCTAAACTCCTCCTCAGTCAGGGCAGGGGAAAGAGAATATCAGCTTTTCCTAGAGGAGGTCCACATCCCAATTTCTTCTGCTGTTCCTCTTGCTATCTGCAGCTCAGGGTGCCTTCTCCTCCAACATGCCTGATGCTGTGGTCCCTCCTTGCTCCGAGCTGCTGGGAAGTCTCTCCGGCTCAAAGCACTCACCTGCAGCCTTGGCTCCTCTCCGATATCAGTCCAGCATGGGGCTTGGAGGCTCGGGGCCACAGAAGGGCGAGGCTGCAGCAGGGCAAGGCTGCAGCAGGGCATCAAAGTATGCCTGACCCTTCTGGTATGCCCTGGCCTACCCAGCACCGCCACCAATTAACAGCCTGGTCAGGAGCAGCTCCTTATGCTCCACAAGAGTTACAGGGTCCACTCCTACTTCAGGCCCCCACCTCACTGAGCTCAGTTCCCCGCAGGGCATTTGTAGCAGCATATTTGCAAAGTAAGCAAAAGCTGTTCTGAGGGAAGCCCATAAACGTGGATGCTGGCTGCCTCTTGCACTGGTGCGCATTTTGCACCCAGCTCGTGTTACTCCCTGCTGCTCCCTGATACGCTCACTCGCCGATGCAGGATTCTCCATGCTGCTGAGAATGTTTCTGGGTTGGGTGAAATGGAGATGATTTTCTTATTTCCAGTCCAGCTACAAATGATTGGGTGCTGGACAGCACACAGATGAGTGTGTTACTGGTTTGTGAAGGTCTACGTTTGATTGGGATTCCTCCATACCGCACGGTCCCTGCGTTACCACAGCAGTCTGATTGGGATTAGCGAGCCCTGAAAGAATCTGATATCAAAAGCCAAACCACTGCGAAGCCTGAGCCCATCCCCGCTGCAGACTATAAACCACAGCAAAATTGCACGCAAGTCTCTGCCTCGCATCGCAATTGTTCTGCCCTTGTGAATAATATCAATCATGAAAGCTGCTTCCCTGTGAAGTTTTGTGGTGTTGTGGGTCCCCCTGACTGCAGTAAACCTGGGCTCTCCTGCCCATAGTTCTGCTGGCCTCTGCTCCCTCCATGGTCAGCTTCCTTTAATGTAACCTAGTGCCCACCACAGCCAACCTCACACCGCAAGTTTGACAGGAGTGGGGTAATGGGCACCAAATGTCTGGGGATCAATTGAGAAGTAGGAGAGTAGGTCCTGTGATTCAATGAATCTTGATTTCTTGAAATAAAACAAGAGGCTAAAGCCCAGAGCTTTGGGCTATGTCAGATGATGGGTTTCAGGGTTGCCCTCCATTTTTACTCAGGTGAAACTGCTTTCAGACCTGTCTCAGAACTGGACCGTGGAAAGGAGACACAGGAAAGTTTGTTTTATTAGCAGCAGACTTAGGTGAGTGCTAAACACTTGTGTCAGGGTGCAGCAAGGGCTAGCTGCTCCCCAGGGAAGGAACGCCGGGAGCCACGTGTGGTAGCAAGGCTGGCAGAGGCAGTGGCCCCAGCAGCAAGGAGCCAGGATGCTGAGCGGCACGTGAGTCGGGGCCTGCAGCCCAGCAATTGCCCCCGCTGGTCTGAGGCCACCAGGACGCCAGGCCAGCGGGTCCAGATCCAGACCAAGATCACGGATGGAGGTATGAGCCCAGGCACAGCTGCTACCCAGCTGTCACCTAGCCCAGGTGGGACCAGCAGTAAATCCTCAACTGGAAAGCAGCTCCCAAAGGAGAGGAGGGGCAGGCCCTGGCCGATAGCTCTCTTGGCTGCAGCCCTTATCAGCAACACAGCCGACCTTGGATGCAGCCAGCTAAGCTCCTCAGCTCAGCCAACAAGACATCCCGAGGGGGGAATGCTCTTCAAGGCAATGAGTTTAACATGCTGTTCAAGTTCAGGTGATTGATGAAAAGGCTAAAATCAACTTAATATTAGATCTCTGCAGAGCTACATCCACACAGATGCAAAAGCTCAATCACGTTTTCCAAAGGAAATTGGCTTCGGTTGCGCTATAGAAGATTCCAAGATAGGGAGGAAGGTTAAAATTACTCTAATCCAATAGGGTGATAATGAGACAAAGTGATTAATTACATCTCTATAATGAGAAAGATTGTGTGCAGGCTTGAATCAGCCTTAACATATCACCTTGTAAACTGACTCCATGCTCACATATACCTACTGGCATTTCTGTACTGTAATTACTAGTCTTTCTGTGTTAAACCAAAGGGTAAAGCCTGAAATTAGGAGGGAGAAAGACTGTTCTTGTCTTGGGCCCCTCCTTGGCCAAAGGCTATCTGGCTGAGAAGATCAGTCATAACCAGGTGGGAATAAAAACAACTTCCCCCTTCAGCTGTACTTCAAATAGAGGGCATTTGGCTCAACACTAGCAGCATGATGAGCTGGATAAATCATCTTTCCAGCCAGAGGCTCTGTGGTCCCTCCCTTCATCATACCCATGCAGCATCAGCAGGACACAGCCATTCCTGGGGTGACGGCAGCAGCCATTAGTGCTCCCTGAACAGTAACCCACCCTTGGGGTGCCAGGAGAATTTTGCCCAGCCACGCCTGGCTAAAGCTCTCCTCTAGCAAAAAGATTCGTAGTATATCCGGGATTTGCTAGAATTGATGGGGTTTTGTTCTTAGTAGCTTATCAGAAAGCTGTATTATACAAGTTTGCATATCCCATCCCTCCAACAGCTCAACACTGTTTTTACTAATTGCCACACCAGAAGTGCAAATACCTGCCTAACCACAGCTGAAGATACTCAAGCTCTATTCTGATGGGAATTCACATTTTTATGCCCTTCCTATCCTTTCAAGCTGTTTCCTGTCTGCTCACCAGCAACACAGCTTGTTTACAGCAGCTTGGAAATTTATATGAGGGAAAAAGAAAAAAAAAGGCATTGAGAACACTTTGGAGCATGAGATGCTAAACTAAAACTGATGCTGTGGAGGAGAATACTAAGAGAAATTCAGAAACCTTTGCAGTAAGAACAGCCAGCCAGCAAGCCAGCTGCAGCTGAACCA
The DNA here is from genome assembly GCA_034008185.1 of Gorsachius magnificus. Classification (NCBI taxonomy): domain Eukaryota; kingdom Metazoa; phylum Chordata; class Aves; order Pelecaniformes; family Ardeidae; genus Gorsachius; species Gorsachius magnificus. The sequence goes on from CM067081.1 coordinate 175,411,842, forward strand.
GAATGGAAGTGCGGTCATTTCCATTTCAACCTAGGAAAATGTGAAGCAACTGTAAGATGATCACAGCTTTGGCAACAATGCTGCAAAGACTTCAATGTCAGCGAATCCAGGCAGTCACTTACTAAGTATTGCACTGCAGTGCTTTTTCATGACGGTCCCCTGAAACTGTTCACCCGGTCTCCTATGGGACTGCAATAGCTGGGGAGCGCTGTCGTTCATACGGCACTGTACAACAGCTGGAGACGGCGCTGCCTCTGCCTGTTTATATTAACTGAGGGCGAAACCCTTCATGTCAAACAGCCTGCATGTCCAAAAGATAGCCCCTTGTATGAACATCTGCTCTCTCCCATGTCTTCCTATTATATCACTGCAGTATGACATATCCTGATGGGTTCCATCCTTCTCCAAGCTGCAAACCAGATGAACACCCTGCATAAGTTCTGTAAAATGGGGAAGATGTTACAACTTGAGGCAAATCCATAAATGTGCTGCCTGCAAGGTGGTGCAGCTGTTGCGGCATGACCACCCTCACCCATCCACCCTGACTCAGGGAGGAATTTGCGGTAGCACTACCCACCCTGTACCAGCCTGCTGGGGAGCGGAGAAGCTTGTCTCCCATGTCGTGTTCACACCCTTTGAGACAAGACTAAAAGGGGCACAAAACTATATTGCTTCTATAGGGACAGTCCCTGCTTTCTTGTCTCGAGACGGCATTTAGAAATGAGCAATACTAATAAACAGGAAACACGGAGGGGCTCCTGGAAGTGGGGAGAGGGAATTACCCTCATTGCAGCCATTCTTGAAAAAAGCAATAGAGAATTCATCTGAAATGAGAGAAGTTTTCAGTCCTGTCCTTCTGGTAACAGAGGGCTGTTCCGCGCACTACTTTCTGCAGAAGGACATTTGTATGCCAGGTAGGTACTTTTTAAGGAACCAGATGAATCTGTGTCACTCTGCTCCCAGGGGCATTTCTGCTACATTTTAATTGAGTCCTTGCTGCAGTATGGTTGAGCTAACATAAATAAAGGGTAACAATCCTTTTTATTTTCTTTCTTCCTATATTATCGAGTCATTGATTCTACTAGAATTGCAGAATAGAAATTTTGCTAGTTTAGATGAAGTCATGAGTTCTGTCAGCAGAAATCCGTAGATCAGTTTGAATCCATAAATCACATCTGTGATTTCTGTTTGAGGAGTCAAATCTTTTTGTGCTTCTTTAGGGACACAATTCCAGGAGATTCTAGGGATGAGTCACTCGTATGGGACATCCATCCTGCCATGGTGTAGACCAAAAATATCCTACTTGGGACCTGGATTAAACATCACTTGAAAGACATCAAAATTTATATTATGACATACTACAAGTAGAGAATTTGTTGCACAGACAGCAAAATTATGAAAGCTTGCTTTGATCTTTGCTTCCCAAGGCTTTCAATTTTGTGAGGCTACCACTTCGGCCACTCTGAGGGCATTGAGCATCTGAGGGTGCCTAAGTCACCTGTCATTTTTAGACTATGAAGACAGTGGACCTCAAGGTAAGGAAGAATCTTTCTTGGGCTGTTTGTTGGTTATGTCAGTTACATCTGATTAAATTATTTTCCCTTAAGGATTGGTGAGCAGGGCAAGCTAATCCTTGGTGAGACCGTGCTGGAGTTAATGAAGTCGCATGAGGAGCTAATTCAGCACAGTTTGGTTAAAGAAGTCAATGGGATTTAACATTGTACTTCTGGAGGAAAGGTAGGGCAAAAGAGGAGAGAAGGACTGACTTCACAGAATCACAGAATGGCAGGGCTTGGAAGGGACCTCCGGAGATCATCTAGTCCAACCCTCCTGCTAAAGCAGGTTCACCCAGAGCAGATTACACAGGACATCGTCCAGGCAGGTTTTGAATATCTCCAAAGAAGGAGACTCCACAACCCCCCTGGGCAGCCTGTTCCAGTGCTCTGTCACCCTCAAAGTAAAGAAGTTCTTCCTCACGTTCAACTGAAACCTCTTATGCTTCAGTTTGTGCCCATTGCCCCTTGTCCTGTTGCTGGGCACCACTGAGAAGAGTCTGGCTCTGTCCTCATGAAATCCACCCTTGAGATATTTCTAAGTATTTATGAGATCCCCTCTCAGTCTTCTCTTCTTCAGGCTGAACAAGCCCAGCTCTCTCAGCCTTTCCTCATAGGGGAGATGCTCCAGTCCCCTAATCATCTTTGTAGCCCTCCTGTGGACTAGGAGTTCCTAGACTTCTGTGAGTAAATTCAAGGCAACAGGTATATCTGGAGATGCAGAGAAAATTAATGCTTAAGAAAAATACCTTGGTAGCATGCTAGTTAGGCTAAGGTGTCTCACTGCAAAACGTTTTTGAGTGCCCGAAGTAAGGTCATGTCATGTAATATTTCTTCTCACTGCATTTATCTCAGTGAAATTCTGTCCTATCAACATTTTGGCCCTGGAGCCAAGTATGACTAGGGGTATCTACATGTTCATAACTTCTGAATTTAAACCATTGAAATGCACATCTGGAATGGAAGCCATACACACTAAAAACATTTCAGTTGATATGAAACTAAGCAACATTTTTGCTTAGCAGCAAATTGCTGTGAGCACATCACTGCCATGCCCAAAACCCTATCTACTGTGGCCAGGAAAATCACATTAATATCCATGCCAAGTATGTTGTGTCTGAAGAGCTAAGAAAAGTGATAAATGGGTTTTCTGGATAACACAGACAGATGAAGTCCACTATCTTATAAAACTACTATTTGACTATGTAGGGCTTGGTGGTTTTTGGTTTTTTTTCAGCATGGGGAGGTAGAAGTGATATGGTCTCCAGGAGCTCTTAACAGCACAGCTATCAATGTTCCTCATTGTCTATTCAACACCATTCTGTTATGGTTCATAATGCACTTGCAGGTGGTTTCCCCTTTCAAATACCTTCTTCAGACAGAACATAAAAAAGCTTTATTTTGGCTTTCAGAAACTTACAATTTCCAGAAAGTCCCAGACACAGGTGTGTCTTAATAATGGGGATCTCAGAGGACAGGCAAGTGGGAGCATCCTTCACTAGAGAAGTACTGACATGCTTGAGTTCTTGCAAAGCTTTGTCCACACCAATATCTTGCTGATTTCTAAGCAAATACTAACTCTGAGGCTGAGCAAGAAGCTTTCTTAGCTCCACTGTAACCATCCACAAGTCCTCAGCAGCAGCTAAACTATAATTTTGCATCACAAAATGTCTCACCAGGTGACCTCAAATTAATGGTGGCCTTAGATAATCAAATCTGTAATGCTGCACTCCAGACCCAAATATGCTCATCACCCAAATATACTTCAAGCAAAATGTTTTTTTTACATGTGTATGTGACACACAGCCCCACATAGGAGGGGTGTAGAAGGACCCTGAGCAAGTCAATGCATTGGTCTAGTGCTTTGGCAAGCACAAGCACTGTCCCACACTGGAACAAATGCAGTATCTGCTCCAAGAAACACGGCACTGCTGACACCAGCTCAGCTGCAAGAATGAATCAGGCCTCTGGGTCCAGCTGACTTGCCAGTGCCTGCCCTCATTTCCCCCCTTTGTAGCCAGGTACACATATTTCTTCAGGCCATGGGCTATGACGCAGTGTATAACCTATGTACTGGGCATTTATTCTGCTGGATGGGCATTTCAAACAACATTTAGGTGCACAACTGCTGCCTCTTGATGAAAAGCTAAGAGCTACTAACCTGACAAGAGTCTTTGGTCTCAGATGGTGTCAAAGACACTGGCTCTGCCAAGGGTCAAATGATGCTACTGCCTCCAGAGATGGTCTCTGTCATGTAAGACCCCACACTCTTTTCCCCAGAATTGCAGAGTGCTCATATGGCACTCATGTGCCAAAGAGCAGTGAGTAATTCTGGCTTTCCTTCTTGGGCAAGAAATTAAATCTATGCATGAAAAAAACACAAAATGTTTTTTTCCAGTTTCTAAACAGTTTAAATAACATAGATGACACTGTCTTGGCATCTCCTTCAGCTTTCCTTATGTTTATCGTGGTTCTACTCAGATAGGAGCTTTTTCAAGTAGCCACAAATTCTCTGAGAGTAGAAATATCTCCATGGCAGGGGGACACAGACAATCATTTCTATTTCTGCTCATGGTTTCCATCTTGGAGAGAAAGATGCCATTCTTCACATTCTATGCAAAACTTAAAATTCTCTCTGTGTGTTTTTAAAAAGCTTTTAGCTTTTGATAATTTTCAGAGAGCATTTTTCTTTATAGCTCTTGACGTTTTTCCCGCAAAGCTATCAGCCTTCACAGGACAGAATAAATAGGTTCAGTGGGGGTAACATCAAGCTTCAAAACTGCAGTTCCTGTAGCATCATTCCATGACTTTGCCTAGCTGACATCTGCTGAACCTGAAAGGAAAAATTTTCCATGCGGTTATTGGCACACAAAGAACTTTTGGTGTGAGTGAGGGAGCGAAAATCTTACAGAGAGGGCATTAAAAAAAGTCCACCTTTTCCTCCTCTGTGGAAAACAGGCATTACGTTAAAAGGAATGAATAAAACACACTGAACAGTGAATGAATACTAGCAATGTATGTTAAAAGACATAAACCTACATTTATAATAGAGATGGTGGTGGTTTAGGAAGCTTTGCTCTTTCCTGCTTGCGGTCACTTATCAGTAGCCCATAAATCCATCGCCCAATAATGGATTTTTGTAAATCTGTGTTAGCTAACTCGGTGTTGGTTGGGCAAACTGTTCTTTTCTGGGAAATACTATATACCCTCTGCAAAAGGAAAGACACAACTCTCTGCCTCCTCTGATTAGCTGCATTTATTGCTTGCGTAAAAAGCATCCTGGCACCCTGTACTAGAAGAGAGACCCATTACCCGATATGCACATCTGGAAACATAATTCCTGCCCTGAAAACTCAATTCGAGTTAAAGCCTACTCAGAGGTTCCCCAAAAACATCTGACAGTTAGGGAGGCTGTGCTGGCATAGATGTACTCCATTGCAATCACTAGACCCAATGTAAGTAAATTATCACAGAAAGCACTTACAGGGCCTTGAGTGATTTAACAGAGGAAGAAGCAATAAGTCAGAATAATATAAAGAGCACGCACATAACTCTACTTTTTTTTAAATCTGATTGGCACTGAAGTTTACAGACCCTTTGCTTTCAGAGGGCAGCTTTGGATGGCAGGTACAAATCTCAGTTCAAAACAGCCCTAGTTCAACCAGTCTTGATCTGGTGAACATAAAAGAGGAATGTTCCCTAGAGTTACCAGGATTTCCCAGTCCATAAAGGAAACATGCAGCGAGGTGGACTTCAGAAAGACTGACACGATTGTAAAGGCACCAGTAGGTTGATGCAAAAATCAATTTATTTTAATCTCATTTTAAACCATAATTGTACTGCCACAGTAGTGTTGCTTGGATGGCTTAATTGCACATTTCTGCAGCATGAGACATTCTCATTTTTATAAAATACTCTATTTGATTTAACTTTAGTGGATTTAAAACAATTATTTGGGTGACACTGACAATATGCTTTGAAAGCTATTTTGTTTTAAAGCTTAAGTTATTCTCTCATTTTCTCTGTTGGTTAAGGTCATTTCTTTTACTTAAGCATATATTAATGTTTCACTTCTTAACTAGGTGCAGAGGCTAACCACAGAATTCTGCTAGGCTGAGCCCAGCAAAGAGGATATGCAGTCCATGTCACAGCACTGCAGACACCGCACCAGACAGGGTGAGCTCTTCAGGGCTGGTTATGGTCCACATCTGAGCAGAGACACCATTCTCTTCTGGTCTACTGAACTTAATGAAAAAGGAATAGTTGAAGAAGGCTTTTGCCTTAATATTAAGCATGTTATATGTGCTCCTTAAATATTTTAAGAATATCCCTACTGCAAAATTAAAGGAGGACTTAAGAGGAGGTGCGGTAAGTTACTTCTCACGAAGCCAGCACCCGCAGCGTATAGGGCAGGGTCCCACGGCACCCAGGCTTTTCCACCCAGCAGCCCCACACATCTTGATGGGTCATGATGATTTCTTGGACACCCTCACTCCCCACCTCCCTTCCTCCCACCCACCACCCTGCCAGTGTGAAGTGGACCGCTTGTCTCTGGAGGTGCTGAACATGCAGCCCAGCCCTCTCCCCTTGAGAGCTTCCCCAGGCTCTGCTGAAACGGGTTGTCCAGCCAACAGCTCCAACGAGGAAGGTGAGGCATGCCCCGTGCTCCCTCCTCACTGCCCTTCCTTGGCCCACCTGCACCCGAGTGGGAAGAAAAGTTGGTCACCAAACCCCCTCCCCATCCCCCCCCCCCGGATTTCTTAAGCTACCTAACACATATTTGCATGCACGTGACATCTAATGTAACTTAGAGACCTAGAACATGATTTAGTGCTGAATTCATACATCCTAGGAAAAAGCAGCAGCCCAGAAACTCAGCTGAGTGTGGGTGTCATAGCTTCTGACACATTGCTCACAGAAATGATGGTTGTCATATTGTGATGTCCAAAAGAAAAAAAATGGGAATAAAACTTCCCACTTTATCTTTTAACAAAGTCAATCTAATCTGATTTGGCAGGAAAAACTACTTACTTTCAATCATATAATGAGCACTGCTCCAGGGCAGACTTAGCCAGGTGATCTGTCTGTATATTCCTGTATCTTAACTTGCCTCAGTTTCTTTTAAAGCTTAACCTTCAGGCTGAGGGATCTGGTTAATCCTTAGTTTGAGCCTAATCTCAAGATTCTTATAATGTTTCGTAGCCTCACAGGCACATTTCTATTACCTCAACTCAGGTTTAGCAGGTTTTTTTCCTTCCCTGGAAAATACATGAGCTCAGTTGTTCCAGAACCATGAAACATCTGTCTTTCTGCGATTTTTTTTCTTTTAGCCTGTGTTGCGTTAGCAATTGAACTTTCCCTCGGCAACAAAACCATAATAAATGTTCGATTTCCATTGAACAAAAGGAAAATCAGAGTAGAGTCTGCTTAGCTTCCTTTGCCTGTGAACTAATGAACACAGACCATAAATGGCTGCCCGCAAGATCTAGTTATCTGTCTCTGCGAAAGGACCATACGCTGCAGGAGAAAATGAGATTGCAAGAAAGAGGGAAGCTGAAGGATTAATAATTACAGGAAAGGAAACTCATTTAGGAGCCTAACATGGTCATTACGTAACCAAGCTTTGTTCAAGACCGTTCAGATGATAAAGCCATATAAACTGAGAATCAGCTAATGACTTGCTTGAAATGCTTTAGAAGCTAAAGCTTTTTTTTTTTTTTTAGCATGAGCCTTGACCGAACCTAGATCAAGGTGACTGTTATTATTAACTGATTATTATTAAAGGTGTTCTGTACACGAGGAGTGCTTTCCTTTCCCCAGAAATCCAGTCCTTAGCAAGAAAAAGGCTCCTCTCTTCCTGAGAAGGTTTGCCTTTAGAGGGCATGTCTGAATTCTTTTAAGTCTCTTTATCTTTGTCCACACGTCTCCTTCAATGTAACAGTACCGAAGGGGCAGCAGCAGCCTGGTTCACTCCTCCAGGGATGTGAGTGAGTCTCAGCTAGTTCTGCACTTAAAGAAGATGAGTAAAGACAAGCAGGAGGGAATAGCAGCCTAGTGACCACTCTTCCAAAACCAAGACACCTTTTAACAGTCAGCTAGCACCATGCAGAGGCCTTAAGCCGGAATGGTCAGCTCAGACCTCAGCCAAAATCCACCTTATCCCCACCTACCGCAGGAATCTAATTTACTTCTCTGTCGCAGCGGGTGGGTGGCTGTCAGGCTGTCTACCTTCTGCTAGATGGCAGCAAAGCCAAAAAACCTGCCTCTTCACAGTTGGTCTTGTCACCAGTGAATAGATGCTCACAGTTTTCCTGGTCTTCCTTCCCAGTAATCCTTCCTGGTAAAGGAAGGTAGCCTCATCCAGGTTTTCATGGCCCATGTCATGACATGCCAAGCACACAGCTCTTGTTCTTCATATCTCCACGTATCCTTCCCTTCCTCATGGTAGAAATGAACTCATTCAACAACACAAAAGTACAGAAGTACATAGAGAAATGGAGGCATGGACAGCGCTGATGATAAATAACTGTACACTTATTTATCATTAGCCCAGGGACCATACATCAACATATAAATCAGAGCAATGTTGAACTACTTTAAGAGTTGACAGCTGCTGCTCATTTCCATGGCACTGCAGTTCCTTTTGGCCAAAGAGGCCAAAAAAAAGGATATTACCAACCAACTTGGGGAAAAGTCTGATTCCGTTTTCATTGGTGGAAATCTGAGGTTCAGCAATACATGTGATTGCTAGTCAGGCTTTTACAAGCATTCACACTTTTTCAATAGCTCTCATCAAGACTTCTATTGCTTCACTGTGCTAGAGATATCTCCTGTAGCATATTAAACTACAGCATAAGAAGCAGAGGTACCTCAGCTGGGCATATTCATCTGGAAGCTCAGAAAAGACACTGACGACAATAGCTGCCAATGTCTTCCAGAGATTCGGCACACAATAAACTTACGAATTTCAATCTTTTTTCATTTTAATAGCACCCCAAGATCCAGACGGGATTCTACTGTTTGCCTGGGAAATGAGGTGCTCTAGATTGTATAAGTAAAGGTGTGATTGAAAAAAATTATCCTGTAGCTGCTTGGAGCGACAAATCATACTGGTGCATGCAAAAATTTTCATCTCTAGTGTACAATTTTTGTAAAACGAACATAATTTATTCCTTAATTGCTACAAAATATTAGGCACTCATAGACAGTGGATAGCCAGTGACCGTGTAGAATTATAAAGACATTTAGTAGCAGATAACAGATATGTGTAAAGATTGATGTGAATGATGCATTTATTTATGGGACAGTTACTGTAGTCCCCAACTAATGAGTACAGAGGCAAAGGGTAAGATGTCCTCTTAATCTCATAAAGTTCAGGGTCATTAAAGTAATAACCATATTTATGTCTTCAAAGCACTTTGTAAACATTAACTAATGAATCTTCACTACATATCTGTGAGGAAGACATTTTATAGACGAGTATACACACAGAGAAATGCAATGATTTATCCAAGGTCACAGGCACAGCCAGCATTAACAGTACACAGTGTTCATTAGACCACATTCACATTGGGAACAGTGTCTTAAATATTTCATTGAAAAATACATTGCACACCCTTCTCATCCAAAGCAGAACAATACTGCGGCTGCGACAAATGTCTGGTCCAGGAACAAAAATGACCTTGTGCAGGGTCATCTCCTCTACCTCTTGTCAAATATGCTGCTCTGTCTGCTTGGTTTATTCCCACACCGCCTAATATAAAAAGAAATTATAGTGCAGTGCAATTTCCTACACACTATTCTGTAACTTGACTGATTTTTAATGAGTCCTTTATATACAAAATAAGAGGATTCCTTGAAAAAACTGCTTTCACAGATCTGGCTAGTTTCTCAGGTGCCACAGCTAACTGTCCCAATGCAGTTCTAGCTGAAGGAGTTGGTAAAAGCATTTAAATTTTATGCCTGCTCTTTGAATTCACAGTTGGAAGCAGCTCCACGTTTACAGGGTGATGAATTCACTGGGCCAAATTCACAGCAAGGCCCGATACCGAGGACAAACGCAACTGCACCAGCCGAAGAGTTGAGTGCCCTTAGCTTGCTGCAAATCGCTCATCACCACTCTCCCCTGCTCCTCAGAAGAGCATCTCCTTAGTCACTTCTGTTAGTCTAAACAACTCCATTCATAGGTATTGGTTAACGCAGCTCACATGGATTGAACCAACGACAGGAGTTTCACGAATAGCCCTGCTAGCGGATCTCAGCAAACAGGAGCCTTTGGCAGCCCAGCAGAAAAAAAGAAAGACAATGCTCGCTTTTGCTGTTGTATCTGTTTGCAGTGCATGTTTTCTTGCACACTGGGAGAACACATCAATGTCACTCACACCTTCAGTCACCAGGTACAAGGGATGCTTCAGTCCCACTCCTTCTTCCACTCCCTCATAGCATCAGTTCCGTTGCGCCTATAAACCTGTAATCCTCTATAAAAAGGCCAGATGAGGAGGAGAAAGCAAGAAACATTACACAGGGTGGCGTGCCAGAGCACCTCAGTCATGGCAGTCACTCCCAGCATCAAAATATTTCATCTTAAAGGTAGGTACAGCCCATTGGCACATCTTACTACAGCTTCAGCTCCTTGATGACCAGAGCTTGGGAAGAAGGTGGCCACCTAGGATGACATACGGGAGTTTAACCTGCACCTCTTCTGCGATCTGCATACTTACAGCTTAGCTTTGAATTTCCCTGGTTCAGGATCTCCATCTCAATATTGTCTTTGAAATCTATCACTGATATAAGCATCTCATTGCATTCTTGCATTGTTATTTCATTCACCAATGAAGGAAAAGAAGGAGAATGATCACCCGATTTTACTTCATAATTTCATTTTTTGAAAATTTTCCTTTCCTGTCTATAGTGGAAACTGGTTTTGTATCATTATTTGATTTTCTTATCTTGCTTTTGCTGCACACTAGACTGTAACCTATTTTCTTCCAACTGCAGTTGAGGTAGGTAGAGCCTCAAAGGGAAAAATGGGTTTGAACATTGGCAAAATAGTACAGGGATAACTCTGGAACAAAAGAGATGTCTACATGCCTACCTGGAACATCTGTAAATAAGGCAGTTAGAACAAGTCTTCCTCCTTTCCCCTTCCCAAACTATGTTCACCTTTTTGTGTTCGTTGAACTATAGCAGAAATAAAACTGGAGATTTATGCCAAAAAATGAATTTTTGTTTCACATGAGAAGAATTTTATGCCTTTTCATAGTAAAGCAACATTAGCTCATCTCTTACCAGAGCAGACATCCTTTCTTTCCACTACCTGCTCCATGTTCTGCCTCAGGTGTATGATTAAAAAAGGGCCAAAGTTGGATGAGTTTGTTTATCCAAAAAATCCTATTAAGAACAGTGGGGAGTCCAAAGGCTGGTAAAGGAAAATAACCCACTTGTTAAAATGTTTGGACCAAGTAAGAGAAAATGGGTCCCATCTGTTTTTTCTGTATTCTTAAGGCAGAATAAATAGTTATGCAGGAAAATACATTTCTGGTGTATTTTAAAATCACAGTAAAGTAAGAGGCCATTTTCAGAGAGCAGAAAGAAAGATTTCTGGAAATGAATACTATACCAGATGCCTGTTTTTTAACAGTAGGACATGGAGATTCAGTTTGACAGAACCATTACTGAGCAGTAGGTGGGCTACACTTGAAAAAATTGAGTTCTCTTTTTCTCTGCAGTTTTTAAGCACCTCTGTTATTATAGATACCAGCACAGCAGCAGGTTGCGTGTCCTAAATATGGTTAATTATATTTAATAGTGTTTCATCTAGACATTACAAGCTGGGAAGGAAGGGAATGCCTGGGAATGAAGAGAGCTGCCAGGCTTGGAGAAGAGAGAGTGATGGGGAACATTTATAATTCGGGAATGACTTCAGAATGGGATCAGTCACTGCTCGGTCTAATTGATTTATTTATTTTTTATCCAGTTTCTGACCAATTCCATAAAATAGAACAATATTTCCTATGTATGCATTTCTACTAAGAAAAAACTGGGAAAATGCCAGAAAAAGAAGGAAACAATTGCCAAGCCACCCTTCCGAACAACTGAAGCATCGCAGATCCTATTACAGTTTATAGCAATTGGGATTAGAAATGCCACAGAATACCCCTCTGCCATTCTTTTACAGACAAACCTTCTGGGCTCTTCCAAAGCCATGACTGCCAGATTAGGCCTGTGGCACTGACTTCCAAGGAGGCATTTGTTAAGAGCCGGTCTTGACCGGTGGGGTTTGAAGTCCCTATCGCTTTGAATAGGCCCTTTGGCACCGTAAACATTTTGGATTGTCATCATCGTCTAATGGATAAGGAGGGCAGGAGAACCTTTTCTTTTTAAATGTTGGTTTGCTGCAGCTTAAAACCCCATAAGTTTCCAGACCATTTTCCAGAACCAGCATGAGCGGCCAGCATCCAAACAGTAGCTTTGTGTTACATTCTTCCGGCTTCTCTCTCTTTTGAAGTTGATAGCCTCTGAGCTATTCACCTGTTCCACCTTTCCGACACCTATAAACTACCTGTGTACCTTTCTCTCATAAAATGTGACCCACTAATGTTGTTGGCAGGTAACAGTAGTGGAGAGGGGCTACAGGGCGCTTGCTCCCTGCTGTCCCACAGGCTCCCTGGCTGTGCCAACATCTCCTTGGTGATCAGAGTGGCTGGGGATGCACAGAGGTCCTGGACCCCAGCATTCATGCCGCGTGATGTGTGGTAGTGCCACACAACGAGTGGGGGTCACCCAGAGTGTGGGTGGCACGATGATGCCCTCCAGATCCAAACAGGTCCCCTGGAAATCTTCTCTGACATCTCAGGCACAACAAGCAAAAAGTTAAACAAACATAAAACCCCAACTCAGAAATACTCCTGAGTACCAGGACATTAGCACGCTACCCACTTTATTAAAACCTTCAAGTGGCTTGCAATAAATTCCCACAAGCCAGCACAGAGCAAAAACTCCTCACCACCCCTGCCCACATGCGCAGATGTTTCCTTCCTGCACACAGGCACATGAGTGTCCTTGGGAAGTGAAACCATGCTCTGTTCTTCTTTGGGGAAACAAGATAGCTATCTATTTATGAAAAAGAAAAAAATACACTTCAAAGTCATACGGAAACACTTGACTACAGAGTCGCTGCTGTCGCTGTAATCCTACCAAGCAAGGTCCCCTGTGCTAGCCTGGGCTGGATCAGCCCCGCTCGGGCTGCTGGAGATTGTACAGCGGCTCTGGGTTCCTTGTGTTTTGGGGCTGAAAGGTCAGATGCAGCAGGCAGCAGGTACTACCTTCCCCATCGTTCCACAGCCTGGCCAGCTATCTCCATGGCCTGAGAGCACATGCCCAGCAGAAGAGCTCTTCTGAGTACTATAACAGTTAACTCTCTCTCTGTACAATTTATTTCTGTCTAAACAAATTAATAATTTCTACTTTTAATATAATTTACATCCTCCAGATGATTTCCAGTGAGATGGAGTCCACTTCATCTGTGGCCAGGCTGACACAGCAATCCGAGTCATCCCTGATTAATCAGATGCCTTGAGCACTTAGGGGGTTTTGGATCCCTCAGGAACATGTGGAAAGTTTCAGGAGTGTTACACTTCACAAAATGGGGTAAACACGATCTACTGGAAGGCAAAAAATGAGTTAATTCAATTAAGCGCTTGGGATTTTCCACTTTTTCAAAATTCATCTTTTTGTTTACACAAAGGGATGACATGTCCAGTAGATGCACAATGAAAGGAAGAAGGATTTCCTACACTTGGAGATACTTTTATACAGACATGGAGTATACACTTTGAAACAAGGAAAGAAGGAAACTAACACTCAGCATGTGCTTGCAACTTCAAACAAGAGGGTAAGCTGCATGAAACAAAAGCTAAATGTGTATTTTGACATCTGAACAGGAAAGCCAGCATCTTTTATGGGCACCAACATCTTTATTTCATAGGAACAACTCTTGAGGCTTGGGATGTGTTTTCCAGGCTCACAGCAGGAAAGAGGATTTCCAGGATGCAGACAACCTTCTTTAACATCTCAGGATTCACAGCACAGTCCAACCCTGGCCTAGGGAAGGTGGACAACAGAGAAAGATGGGCATTTTCTGATGGTACCTGAGGCAAGCTAAAAAAACCCCACCACCTGGAATCAGCTCTGTTGACTGGGCTCTTTGGCACCCCTTTTAAGTGTCTGAAGACAAGAATTAGGAATCCAGGCCACAGTTTTAAAAATCTTTTCCTGATGTCTGTGCTAAAACTTGTCTCTGCAGTGCCCCTTCCTGTTTCCATCCAGACACTGGCAATAGATACTTTTCTTAAAGTATGGCAGAACTAGCATGTCCAGAAAAAGAACTGGTGAACATGGTAAATGGAAGGGGAGACATCACTGCATGCCTTGGAGTGGGAGAAGGCAGAAGAAAAGGCAGTGTCCTCTTTCAGAAGAAGTGTTTGGAGATGTCTTACCTGGCACTTAGAAAGAATGTGATTGAATCAGACCGTCTCAAACACAGCTGCTGAGGCCCAGGAGGATTCCAGATGAGCTTCTGATAAGGAAACATTTAAGAGGCAATCCAACAGGGCTATGGAAAGGCTAAATGCTGTCCTCCACACAGTTAACACGCAGAAGCACCTGCATGCAAAATGATGCACTGAAGGATGTTACCTTGACTATCTCACACCGCTTCTGGAAGAGCTCAGCTGCCAGGAGGTACAGGCTCAGGAAGCAGCCCATCAGCTCATGCTCACCTGCCTCTCTAGTGGGATTGGATCGTTCAGGGGGACTGGAGGAAGGCACAGGTAAACGAGGCAGGTGGGGAGACAAGAAGGCCAATTAAGTGTTATCAGATCTCCATGGCAGGTCTTCTTTCAGCTATATTTAAGTTTCAGAGTTTCAAACACCTAGCAACGGAGTCAGAGGTGTTCTTGGAAGTCTGTCCCCTCTGTGTGCACACACCAGCACAACAAACCACACTGTTCTCACAGCAGGTCTGAGGCCTCCAAGAAGGACAGAGAAGGAAGAAAATGGAGGTAGGACAGCTGCAGCGTGTTGGCAGTATGTAGCTGTTGTACTCGCTCACTTGTGGAACTGTTTTTCAAGTTCAGACCTTACCCTTAGCGTATCTCTTGTCCGTCTGTCCACAGCAGAGTTACTGAAGTTGACGACCCTTTTGTGTCCTCTGTAGCATCCTACAGGCTGTCTGGGTGCTGCGTATCAGCAATGCGTCAGCCCCGGGCTGGCTCACCACACCGATGCGTTCAGCCAACAGAATTAACCACAACTTGTAAGATTTACATAGACAAAATATCTAGATCCTGACTTTCAAGTTCATAAACAAAAAGGTCTGGAGTGCCTACATGAGTCACCCAAGGCCTCCTTAGTGTCCTGAGAGAGACAGGCACCCTGAAAGAGTAATTTACGTTGTAGGAGGGCTAAATTTCATTCTGAAGTTCCTTGGCTAAGGCAATAAGAGAGCTTAAGTCAATGAGATTTTTAATTTAGGTGCCTCACTAAGTGCCTACGATGCAATGCGATGAATCTGGGCGAAAGCATTCATGCCACTGCAACAACAGAACCCTGGGAGGGTTGCTGCTGTGTTTTTACTTGGAGAAAGGCTAGCTCATCATTTTCTCACGAGCCTTTGATCTCAACCCAGGGGCTCTGCTCAAGTCAGTAATCCCCAAAAGCAAAAAGCATATTCCCTTTTCAATTTAGAAGAAGAGTGGGTGTTTAGATGAGTGTACCAAAAGGGTTTGGGGAAACCAGAGCAAGATGGAGACTATAATTTCAAACCCCTGCCCTCAGGAAGGGATATGCTTCTTTCTCCTCTTACATGATTCAGAGGAGAATATCAGACTTTCTGCTCTTGCTCTAGAGGCTGAGTGTTTAACCAGACATGCTGTCCTCTTGCCTGAGGACAGCTGCAATACACAAAGTGCATTTTAAGAAATTATTGTTTTTATTAAGTGCAATTATACAGGCCAGTAATGAAAACAAGAAAGGACTATTACCCAGTCCCTTCCAGCTATCAAAATTCATAACAACCACCATCACTTTATTAAGCTATAAAGCAAATGGTTTTAAGCCAGCCAGAACTATCCAGGGTAGGAGCGTAACTGAGCAAACTCCCAACTTTCACACACCACTTGTATAACCTTCTGCCCACCTTATGAGTTCATGGTAAGTGTTCTTGTCTGGGGAGGGAGATGACTCTGTATGGAAAATTAAAGTACTGTCTCAAGTTCACCCTAGTATATACATAGATCAGTGGAGCCTTTCATCCATATTTTCTGAGGAAAAAACCATTAAGTTATTCAAAGGATAAGCTGCTATTGAGATTGAAGCTACAGGATCAGGGAAATGTAGGTCAGAATATACTTCGAAAGGTCATCTACTCCAACCTCCTGCTCAAAGCAGGGCTGTTGCCAGCTCAAGGTGGGGATCTTCCTAATGGAGAGCCACATTAGGCTCTTCCTATTGTAGCCCAGTGTCTGAGTTGCCTTATTTGCAGTGAGAGTGCCTTGTCAGCACTCATCCGCTATAAAAACCCAGGGCTTTTTTAGCAGGGCTACCACTAGCCAGTCACTCCCCAGCCTGTGCTGATGCACGGCATTATTCTGCCACAGGTACAAAACTTTGCATTTCTCCTTGTTAAACCATTCAAGCGGTTTAGGTTGGCCTAGTCCTCATGTTTAGCAAAGTCCTTTGGATTGAAGCTCTGCCACCCATCTTGTCAGACACTTATTGTAACTAAGTATCTTCTATAAATTTCCTGATGGTTCATTCTGTGTTATCAGTCAGGTTGTTGATGAAGACGTTAAACAGCCCCTGCGGTGTTCCTCTCATAAATGATCATCAACCAAATGTGAGCCACCCTTTGAGCTCACCAGCTCAGTCCACCTAACAATTTGCTTCTCCATCCCATATTTCTTCAGCTTCCAAATGAGAATGCTGTGGGTAATGGAATCAAAATCATTAATAAAATCAAGGTGCATTACTTTCATGGCCCTCGCCTTCTCCACACAGTCACGCTGCTGTAGAAGGCAATCCATGTTGACTATTTCTGATTACCTTCTTACCCATCACATATCTGTGAATGGATCCCAAGAAGACATGTGCCACGATGTTTCCAGGAAGCAAGGTGAAGCTGACTGGTCTTCACTGCAGTGAAGTTCCCTGGGTTCTCTCTTTTCCACTTCTTAAGGGCTTACTGCTAGCCTTTTTCCTGTTGTCACCGACCTCTCCCAATCACCATGATTTGTCAGAGATAACAGACCACACACTATGAAATCACATAATCCAGTTCTTTCAGCACTCAGGAAAATCTCACCCAGCCCCATAGATCTGAATACATCCAGGGTCTCCAAGTAGTGCCTTGTTCCCCCACTGCTGCCTGGCCCTCCAGTCTCCAAATTGTGCTAACACACACAGTGGTCCAGGAGCAAGTTTTGCATGTGAAAGCCAAAGAAAAAAATATTATTTGGATTTCTCAGCCTTTTCCATATCATCCAACACTAACTTGTCTCCTCCAACAGACCCACATGCAATTTTGCTACTAGCATACCCGTAGAATTCTTGGTATCCTTACAATCAGGTCCAGGGCTTTGACCTTCCTGATTTTGTATGTAGATTTCCAAGCTACAGTTTCATACAACCCCTTTGTTGCCTGCCCTTGTATTAGCTCCTGGTATGCTCCTTTTTTGTGTTGTAGTTCATCAAGAAACTCCCCACTTCACCACACTGGCCTTTTGCTGCAACACCCAGTCTTCCTACACAACGCAATGGTTTGTTCCTGAGTGCTATCTACTTCTCCTTTGAAAATCAGCCTTCTTCCCATTCATGACACCTTCCAAGGGATACTACCTAGCAAATCCCTCACTGAGCTGAAGTCCACGCTCCTAAAATCCAGTCCTGACTCTACCACTCACATTCCTCTCAACCCCCAGCCATATTCAACCCCAATTCTTTTCTTCCTGGGAACAACACATCAACAGAGCATCACCCCAGTGGACAGTTTCACAGTTGGCGTTGTAAAAGTGTCACTAGCAGTCTAAGAGCTGCCTGAATTGTCTGCACAATACCAAGTTGCCCTTTTGACAGATGCCTGGATCATTGAAACCGCCCCGTGAGCTCACCTAGATGCTCTTCAGAAGTTCAGGAACTAGAAAAGTTCTTGGCTTTCATCCTGGATGACATGGAACCACTTTTAAAACATACCATTTTTTTTAATAACATAACCTGTTTGTTATCTAAACAAGCCCATTGTACCTTCATGGGTAGAATGAATTCAGCTCTATATCTGTCTGCTTCTGTTTTCTGATACTGTCTGAAGAAATTACATTTTCTGCTACATCTGCAAAGCTCATTTTTGATCAATGAAGAAAAATGACAAAGATGAGCTGTAGCACAGTCAGGGGCTGATGAAGTGTTTATTTTTAGAGCAAAGCTAGAATATAGAGACCTGTGAAGGTGTAACATTGATATCTTACTGCACCACAGCTTTTGGGGCCTTGCACGTTCTGTAGCCAGTTGCACTTGGGCAGTTAAGAGAATAAATAAGTGAAAAAAGCACAAACCCCAAAAGTCATTCCAGTTGTTTATTCATTTTTGTTTCCCTCTGATTTCAAGCACTGAGGTGGTGCAGAATCAGGCCTCCTATACTACATTAAATCACATTCTTAAAAGGATATGTGTAAGAAAGTATGCATTTGCTTGTAATGCGCACAAGAAAACAGATCTCTGGTATAAAAAGGAGCAAGAACTTATCCTCTCTTGGGAGGGGAAGGCCATAATCATCCAGGCCTGGTGTGCAAAGATTTGATGTGAACATAGACCAAATACAACCTCAGGGAAGTTGTTATGCCAGGGAACTGAGTTTTACCAGTATCTGAAAGTATCAGTGTCCTGGCAGTCTAGGCCAAGTCTAGGGTCTTGCTGTCTAGGTAGTTCAGTCCTTTATTTCTCCACAATCTGTAAGGATACATGTAAGAATACAAAATGCCTTTTTTGTGTGTGTGAGTTCTCAAATAAAGGTCTGGCAGGACTTTTGCTCTGCCTTATCAACCTCGCCCTTCCCAAAAGCGTATGCTTTAGCCAGAAAAATGGCTGAGTATAATAGAGATAAGGGCTCTGCCTCTGCTTCTTTCTACTCAAATGGTTACTTTTCCATTAAGAACAAACTCCTTTTGTCCTGCTTGTATCCTGCACCTCAGGTTGGGAAAATCAGAATCCCATTACCTGTGGAAGCAGAGTCTCCCTCAGCCTTAACAGCTTTTTGGATCCTCTTCCTGTCTCTTAAATCCCACCCAGTGCTTTCAACAGAGCCATGTTTGTTGGCCTCCTTCCTTACCTTACACACACACAGAGTTTCTGTAACCCCTTTCAAATGGACTCCTGAGGTTTTCTTCAGCACTTTGGGTATCAAGTTTTCCATTAACACTCTGCTGAGGTTTCAGTACCCAGTGGTTATACTTAGCGCTGCTTCTCCAGCCTCCCTCCCTGTCATGGATGGAGTGAGAAGGAGGCAAAAATAATATAGTTTATTAGCGTAAAACAGTGAGTTAACAAAGTTCAGTGGCAAATGTGACAGTAGTTTATAAGATTTGATGGCAAGGTACACTTGGTTATTTACTGCACAGAGGACAGGGTCAGACAAAACTGTCAGGGATACCCTCCCATTGGGTCATGAGGTTCAGAAAAGATCCCCTTGCTTTCTAAACTCCTTCCTCAGAGAGGGGTCCAGGTGCGGCTGGATCCAGTCCTAGTCCCAGACTTGGTCAATGGTTTATGTCTAAAGGACTGTATATGTGCAATCAATCCTTTATGTCACTTAGCTAAGATTTCAAAGTTAGCATGCTGTTAGCCACTTACTGAGGATCTGTTGTGGTAAGGAGGAGGAGGTAACCTTGAGGAATAACCTTGAGAGGGGTCCCTGCTCAAGGGGAGATCCTGGCGTGCATCCCGCTGCCGTGCAGGAGAGCTCCAAGGGCTCTTGGGCTGCTCACTATTTATGGGGGTAAAATAATTGGCTCACAGTCATATCTACATACTGACCACTGTGCTTAGGTGGGCACATTCCACAATAGCCCTTGGCTATTGTATTGTTATCTGTCTCCTCCCACATCCAGTGGGTGCATCCTTCAGGACCAGACACATCTATCACCACCGCCACAGGTGGTTATCGCTTGAAAGAGGTCAAGGGAGGGGGAGTCGGAGGGAGGGGGGAGCACACCGCCACACTCCCTAACCAGGATGTTTATTTCCCGTAAGACTCTTACAAGTTTAATCTCCTCACCGGAATCTGCATTTGTCTAGTGAATGTAAATTCCCTCCCACTGGCACCCGCTAGTCTCTAACAAGGTAAGCCGTTGTTACGGGGTATCTCGTTCCCGAGCAAAGCCAAAATCTCATCTCCTTGAGACCCCTTTGGCTTTTGCTCTATGCTGGCCCCAGGATCGTATCGATGTGGGTGCATTTTGCAGGGCCTTGAGGGTGCCCACTTTGAAGAAATTTTTGGTACCGGTTAGCTTAGCCTGCTTGAGCCAGCTGGTTGTGATTTTTGCCAAGTGGCTGTTTAGCAAGATTTACTGCTCTTAGCAGGATTTTTATAAGGACTTATCAATGATGGGGATTAGCCCTGATTTGAGCTCTCGGAGACCAGACACCGGTACAGGCACATCCATGCAAACCCCAGCGCACAGGGGGAACCAGCTCCTTCCACACCCAAAGCCTGCCCCTGTTTGAAGGTGCAACTTGCTCCACCAGTGGGAACCGCTGATTTCTGGGGCTGTGCTCAGAACAGTGGCAGCAGCCACCATCCCTGAGCAGGCATGTTATGCCCAGACCAGTGAGGATAGCGCCGACTCCAAGGCCTCGGCTCTTCAGCTTGCATGGGAACAGCAGATGCTTCTAGTTCAGTTCCCCAAGTGGATGCCAAGAGCTGGAAAGGGAGTCTCTGTTGCTGTTATACTTTGTATACACTGTGCTGGCAGGAGCACTTTTTGTCAGCACGACTGCGTCTACGCTACGGCTGCTGCTGGCACGGCTCTTCTGTATTAAAACACATGCCTCTGCCCCAGCCAACATTCCTGTCGCAGCCAACATTTTTAGTGTAAGCCTAGCTGGAGCGCTCGGCCGGCTGTGATCATACGCAACCGGCAGCGTCCGTCTGCTCTTCAGTGAAAGGTCTGTCCTGGAGCATGATGTTCTAGCAACGGCTCATCAGTAATACTTACCCAGGCATGGAAATGCTTCCGAGGTTTTTTCATCTTTCAGCCTAAAGAAATTATCTCAGAGTAATGGCAGATTTACACTCATTACATCGCCACCTTTCCCATGATTCCTGCCTCACTGGGAGCTTTTCCTGGACCTCAGAGAGAACGGAAAGTTGTTGTTTAAGCAAAATCACTCCAAAATACTCATCTTCAGCCAAACAATAGAGGTTTGGCACCATCCGTCACAGTCTAGCCAGCTTCCAGCTGCATCTGAGCATGCTTACGAGAAAGAGTCACACCGAGAGACAGCTACTGTCACATACGGCTAAGGAAAATGAAATACAGGGAAAGGCTCTGCTTCCCACCTCCCACTGATACCCCCATGATAAATTTTTTTCAGAACATTAATTAAAGTTCTTTGTGTCTTGAATTCTATATTTGGATTCCAGATTTTTTCAGCCTGGAGAAGAGAAGGCTGCGGGGAGACCTGATTGCGGCCTTTCAGTACTTAAAGGGGGCCTATGGGAAAGATGGGGATAATCTTTTTAGCAGGGCTGGTTGCAGCAGGACAAGGGGTAATGGTTTTAAACTAAAAGAGGGTAGATCTAGACTAGATATAAGGAAGAAATTCTTTACAATGAGGGTAGTGAAACACTGGAACAGGTTGCCCAGAGAGGTGGCGGAGGCCCCATCCCTGGGAACATTCAAGGCCAGGTTGGACAGGGCTCTGGGCAACCTGATCTGGTTAAAGGTGTCCCTGCTCCCTGCAGTGGGGTTGGACTAGATGACCTCTAAAGGTCCCTTCCAACCCAAAGCATTCTATGATTCTATGATTCCGCCTGAGCTGTGATTTATGACTGCTTCATGTCACAGTTGAAGGGCTACCACTGAGCTCACGGGTGCCAGCAGACAAACTGTTGTACAAGCAGTAGGAATACCTTGTGTTGAGGAGGAAGGAGGGGTGTTGAATGGCAACAATGGCCAGGGAAAATGGAAGGCAACTCGTCCATTTAATGCTGAGGATATAATACAATAATCTACTTGTGGTAATTTTGCTTTAGGTCCCCAGGAGTCTCTCAGCTTTTTCTTTTTTGACAGCCCCTTAGTCTGGGCCCAGTGAGTGTGCATAGCAATGTCCACCTAATTCTGGCTGGGATTTAGCTTTTTTCCCACAAAAACTGCACATACAGGGCTGCCATACATGGAGCAGAGCAGCCAGTGCCATCTTTTGAATGGGCAGAGACCTAAAGCCACAAAAAGAGCTGCTGCGGTGGTGAGCAGCTTTCAGCTGGCTGCCTCCCAGAGGCATTTACAGTCCTTGACTACGCCAGCATTGAAGAGGCAGTAATATAACCTATCCAACCCCCATCCTTCCAGGCATGGATGTCTTCCTGCAGGCTCCTGGAGCCAGACTGCCAGCCTGAGGTCCCCCCACGGCTCGCTGCCTGGGCAGGGGTGTTCACCCCTCTCTCAGACTCACCGCTCCCTGCACATCAGGGACGGCACCTCCTTCCTCCAGAGCATGGCCAAGTAACTCATGTGCTCAGCTCTGACCTCCCTTCCATTTCTTCTGCGCCTACTACATGCGTCTGGTACCTTGTCCTTCCCTCCTCGGCAGCACCCACCAGCTCCCAGTGCCCCAAAGTCTCCCTAACATAGAGGTGCCTGTGGCTTGCTCAGCTGCCACTATAACCCTGGGCCACCCTGCCCTCCAGGAAAATTGTTTCTTATTCACCATTGTCTCAACAGGTTTCATGTTTTCTTTTATTGTATTGGGCATGACGCAGAACCCCAGCCACCCAGGCATCCCCAGTGCCCACCTCTGGCATGGTTAGGGAAAGGGACAGGAGACACAGGAGGAGACACAAGGGTGGGAGATACTTGAGATGAGGCAGAGGAGACACGTGGGAGGACATTGCTGGGGACATGGCTGGAGATGCACTCTTAAGAGGAACCACTCTGTGCCAGAGGAGGTACCTTGGAGGGACTGTGGCCATGCGTGACCCATGCTGGGGCAGGAACACCCCTCTGGCCAGTGGACAGAGGCAAACAAGTGAGAATGAAGTTGAAAGAAACCCTTGTGCGCAGACCCACCATCCAGTGCTGCCCATCGCCTCACCGGAGGAGCTGGGAATGACCGAGTGCGAGAGCTGATGGAAACAAGGGAAGCTGAGGCACAGGAGGTGCCTGGCTTAAGTTGGTTCTGGGGAATGGGGAGGAAAGGTTCTTCCCTAAGTGTTTGTTTAATTGTTTTCCTCGATATCCAAATCAGTCATTAAAATTTTATGTTAATTTGCCGAAAAACTAAATCAAGTAAAATTCCCCAAGTCAAGACTGCTTTGCCAGTGACACTCATTGAAAACTGCTTCTTTTATTAAACAGCAGTTTACAACTAGTCCCATCAGTCTATTTGCGGTTCCCGAGTCCTTTGATGAGACACCATGGTCTGCAAACAACACTGTCCTTGTACGAGAGACAGACCTGAAAAACAGCTACAAGCCCCTCAAGTTCCTCCAAACAGCTACAAGCCTCGGTTCCTCCAAAAATCCTTTACACCTTTTGCTTAGTTCTGTTCTCTGCAGGTCTTTCAAAGTCCATAAATACTCCTCTTGAAATGTATAGTCCACGTTCTCTGATGCTGTATACTGCCGCAATCTCAACAGTTTGATGCACATGGGCCAGAGTCAGCTAAGCCAGGTTTCTTTTAAGAG
This sequence comes from Gorsachius magnificus, assembly GCA_034008185.1. Classification (NCBI taxonomy): domain Eukaryota; kingdom Metazoa; phylum Chordata; class Aves; order Pelecaniformes; family Ardeidae; genus Gorsachius; species Gorsachius magnificus. Next base: position 175,435,350 of record CM067081.1, read on the forward strand.
CAGCCTTACACACACATACACATGTGCTCAGTGACTGCAATAGCAGGTCTTTTCCTATTCTTTTTTTATCAAGAAAAAAAGCTACCCAGCTGTTGGACAGGTCAAAACCCATCACCTCTAATGGACAGCTTTGTATGTTAAAGCTCCTCCCATACCCTCACCTGTTGCAGAGCGATGGAGGTAGAGCCCACCTCACCTGCTAGGGAGGTATTCTAGCGTGTACACAGAACAGTTTCACCATGCACAGCACTGCCTCATTTTATGTAGAATATGGGGAAATAGTTGTGCAAACCAGTTGTGCATATGGAAACTATCACCCCAAAAGCTTGGCTAGCTTCAGTGGAACACCAAAAGGCTCGTTGCCTCTCCAAGGACTATTTTCCTATAGTGTTTCAGTCTTTTCTTGCTCCCTCCCATTTCAACACCGGAGCTGTTCAAAACAATCTATCACTTTCTTCTTTTTTCCTTCAGATGAAGAGAGAATATTTTCCCTGTCTACAAGAATAGCTGCGCTTTGTTACTTACACATTTAAATGAAATTAATCCAGGGCAGAAACATGGTCTGGAAAACTTCAGCTCAGAGGCTGAAAGTTTCAACAGGTAATTAGCATCTGAAAATAGAGCTGTTAAACAGGAACAGTTTGACTCTGATATTCCAAACATACATCCCAATGAAGGACAAGGGTCAGAAGCACTCTGTTCCAGGCCAAACACAGATATCTGTCCCAGTGGAGAAAGGGGGGAAAGGAAGCCTCTGGTGAATAGTGCCACTTCATTATGTGTCCAAGCCTGGGAAGGACCATGCCTGCATTAGCTCCAGCAGTCCTTATTTGGGGGATTTTAGGTACTTTTATGCCCTTTCATTTGTATCGTTGAACCACTCCTCCCTCTTCAGCATACTTAGCATATCTGAAGTAGAAAGTACTATTTTTTCCCTTTTACAGATAGGGGACTCCAGGACAGGGATATTGAGATCGAAGGACTCAGAGGTGTTTTGGTTCCTAATTCAAAGGACAGTCAAGAACTCAAATGCGCGTAAAGGTTTGGGACTAACCAACCTTCAAAGGCTGCGTGCCCACTCCGTGGCTGCAAATCACCTTGGGTCTCCCAGGCACTGAGCTCGTGCTTCAACACCTAGAGATGCTTTCTTTGGTTACAGCTCCTCCCCAATTCAGTATACTTTCCTGTTGAATAAGGGAGTGGTACCACTGCACTTGCAACATGGGCAGATAGAAACGTCAGCATTCCTCCATCGTGGGTTTCTGCCTTTGATGCTTTGGCCATGGCCCTGCATCAGCTCCTCATCCCTGCCACACGAAGTCTCATTGGGCAATAGGCTGGGGGCAAGCGTGTGGCCACCCACCCTTGCCTTCACTGACCCCACAGACAGGGTGCTGCCATTCCTGCCTGACCATACCCTCACACCATGTGCAAAATTTGGCTCCTCAAACCTCCTCCTTGTTCCCTGTGAGCCCCAAGAAGAGTGGGAAGAGCTGTACTTGACACAGAGGTGTTTTTTCTCCAGTATCTCTTCTACAACATTATGAATGTCTTAAGCAACCACAGTTACACCCAGTGGCAGCAGATTTTCAGAGAATTAGTTCAGGTATTTTGGAGCTGAGCCCTTTGCAAATCTGCTTGAAACTCTACAGATTTATTGCTAATGTCAGTTCCTGAGAATCGCACCTTCAGCCTCCAAAGCACAAAAACGTCTCTTTTGTTAGAGGATTTATCTACTGCTTAGATTCATTAGAAAGGTAATTTTGGCCTAATTAGCCTTCTAATTTCTATGTTATCCCTTGTAGGAATATGCCCTCAGAAATTAGTAAAATGGTTTATAATATATGCTAATCACCATAATCTGATTTGTCTTTAATTATACATGTAATGGGGAAACTAATTGGAAGATGAAGGGTATTCTGAAGGGCCAAAATATGTAAATCAGGGATAGAACAGGATATTATCATTAAACAACAAAAAGAAAATGCTTTTGAGTATATGGAAGAATATTTGTTTCCTATAGCAGGAATACCAGATTGCTTAACTTCTTTTAGAGCTTCTTAGTGTAGCAAAACTGATTTATAAATCTAATGACAACTGAGGTCTTGGCCTTACAACATCTGCCTGGCCTGAAATGGAACACCTAATACTAGGACAAAAATACAGAAAAATTATTTGTAGAAGAGAAGGCAAAGTATAAATAAAGTTGCAAATTATAATAGAGGTTTCCAAATGTAATTTTCTTAGTTTCAAAATTTCCTACTTGCAGTACTGTATCCTGAAATTTCCTCTGTGTTTAAAAAACAGATTGGGCTGGTGGATCTTTTAGCAACTTTGCAGTGTAATTTTTTCCCTGTCCAGGGATTTAATGGCCAATAACAACAAAAAAAAAGCAATTTCCTGTGCATTTATTATTTCTGTTCTTGAAAAGTACATTTTGTATGAAGTACTGTCAGATTCCATCCATGCTTTAAATGTTGCAGTGCAGTGTGACTTTGCAAAGCACAGCAAGGGAGGGAGAAAAGAAATTACAGCCCTTCTATAAAGTTGTCAGAAGGGAGTAATTCAAAAATATCTGATTGCACAAAAGGACATAAATTAGCATAAAATAAAGATACTACAGCTATCCATGGTTTCTAGCATAAATATTTGAAAGGATAAGCATTTTCTGGGTTGCTTGCTTTCTGACTACAGGAGAATTCAGATGTAGATTTGGAATTTGTCTGGATGGAAACCAGGGGTTTGTTCAATTGTGGGTTTTATTATGGGTTTTTATTTGCTTGGGGCTTTTTTCCTATTATTAGGCTAAAGTTGACAAATACCAATATGTAATTGCACGTTGACCGCTCCGGTTCAGTAAGTACCTCCCTGAACATTTGTCCTCCATGGCAGACTCTATTAAGAGGCTGCAATGTGAATGGGGGAAGCTGTTGCACAGGCTCTGTCCCTCTCAGCCCAACAGATTTGCCGGAGCTTGTCTGACAATCCTACCTGTGCGGGCTTTACTTTGAGCCTGACCCTGGAATTGCATCTATAATGGATCTTCTATTAAAAAAACCAGCCAGTTACTAACATTTGCACCAGTTCTCAGATGTTCGGTCTCTAGCTTGGCTCGTCCCATGGGTAAGACACACAACTGTGATCAAGTACATGGAGAGCATCCACACCAGGTTTTCAGCTATTTTAAGAAACTTGAGTTATCAACGAATGCGCAGTTACATGGTGCCGCCTGGACAGAAGCTTTCAGAAACCAGAGAGACATCCCAGCTCTTCAGCTCTAGCCTGCATACCAGCTTCTGTAACTTAACCCAGAGGGAAAACTGCTGTCCCCAGGAAGAGGATGCTGTTCTCTCTCGGTGCAGCCTGCTGCTATCACAGAATCACAGAATCACAGAATTGCAAGGGTTGGAAGGGACCTCCGGAGATCATCTAGTCCAACCCTCCTGCTAAAGCAGGTTCTCCTAGAGCATGTTACACAGGACTTCATCCAGGCGGGCTTTGAATATCCCAGAGAAGGAGATTCCACAACCCCCCTGGGCAGCCTGTTCCAGTGCTCTGTCACCCTCAAAGTAAAGAAGTTCTTCCTCACGTTCAACTGAAACCTCTTATGCTTCAGTTTGTGCCCATTGCCCCTTGTCCTGTCGCTGGGCACCACTGAGAAGAGTCTGGCTCCGTCCTCATGAAATCCACCCTTGAGATATTTGTATATGTCCCCTCTCAGTCTTCTCCAGGCTGAACAAGCCCAACTCTCTCAGCCTTTCCTCATAGGGGAGATGCTCCAGTCCCGTTATCATCCTAGTTGCTCTCCTCTGGACTCTTTCTAGGAGTTCCTCATCTTTCTTGAACTGGGGAGCCCAGAACTGGACACAGTACTCCAGGTGGGGTCTCACTAGGGCAGAGTAGACCTGGTCACATTCTCGTCCATAAGAAAATTAGGCCACCACATCCCAGCAAAGTGTCAGTGATTTGCTTGGGTAGAAGCCATTTTCTTCCATACAGAAGTTCCTAAGGAGGCTTCACCTCATAACAAGCTGCAGGGAGTTTTTTGGAGAAAAAATACATCATTATCTGACAACGTTCAATATTTCAAATCAAGAGTGTGTTTAAATGGTTAGGAAGAGATGCAAACATTCAAAATTTCTCTTTTGTACCTTCAGTCTGACATATTGCTGGGCAGAGTGGTGGCCCCACCGGAGTCATGAGGTGGAGAGAACACCTTAAAGCAGAACGAAGAAAAGAAACCTTACCTAGGTTGTTTGCAGGTACGATGTTTGATGCAAAGAATCTCATCCACACTATCTGCACTATTATTAATGCACTTTGGCATTTAAACACAAAGAAGATAATAGCTGATATTCTTATTTTGAAATAAGAAGCCTTGTACCAAAGGCCTTTCTAGATCATCAGAGTTAGCTGCATTTATACCATTTCTTTCTGTGGCTTTATGTCAGCAATGGATTTGGCCTAATGAATATCAGGCATACCTCCCAGTTTAGGCAATATCAGGACATCTCCTAATTTAGGCAACTTAAAATACCAACAATCATATTTTTTAATGACTTGTGTGTATGTGAGGGGAGATCCCAGCCTTTCAGCAACTGGGAGCCGAGATCCCAGCACAGTTAGGACTGGGACGCTGTAACATCTGCTAATCTTCTTAAGAAAACTAACCACACAGTGGGACGTGCCTTAAAGCTTGCTCTTAATTTTTTAATATATTTTATTAAATAGGGAATTGGGGAATCAGAGCACATTCATACATTTATTACTTCCACTGTCAATAGGACAAAACAAGGCCAGCCACACAGAATAAATTAAACATGAGCAAGTTGAAATATTAATTTAAAATAGTATTCTGTTTAGACATAGATCTTTCATGATGACAAAATATTCAAAAGATTTTCTAATTGTCTGTGAATTTGAAATATTTGCTGAATAATTTGAACAATTAACTCTCCCATGAGGTAGTACAAATTGTTTCAACCATCTACCAAGCCTTCTTGTTTGGCTGGTAACTTAAGACATCTGGTGTTGATACTGGTATCGGAACTTTAAATGGCAACAAATTTAAGCAAAACCAACCTGTACCTTGTATAAGTGCTCACAGTAATGAAGCAGTATTATTACAATTGGGAAGACTTCAATATCCTCATAAAGCCAGTAACCTTCTGAACATTTACAGCTATCAAACAACAGGAGCAGCACTAGCCAGGCATGAAAAGGTTGGGGTTTTTTTTTCAACAACCGTAACATGTTATTTAGCATGTCCTAGTACAAAGAGAAAATCTCCGTAGGGCAATGGAAGTCTCCACAGACCACAGTGGGTCTTGAGTCAGGCCTCCGCCGATATCCTCCTAACGCAGCGACGGACCTGGCTGGGGATGGGGAGGTGTCCTGCCCCGTTCCAAGCGGCAGAGTCAGGGGTCAGCATTGCTTTCTCCTTCTCCAGCAGACTGACTGAGGGAGCCGTGCACATGCACAGCACTGCAGACGTGGCCACAAGCCACCCCCCTGCGGTTCACCGTGCAACCCAAATGCTATCACTGCTCATGACCTTGGCTGTTTCAAGAAAGTATCTATCTATCTGCTGCGCATATTTAAACCTTTCCGTGGGAAGGGGTTTGTGCGGATGCAATCTGTCTACAAACAAAGCCACAGGCTAGAAGATAACTTCTGTACTTCTAGTACAAGAAGAGTCAGATGAGAAAGGTAATCGCCCATCCCTTGTGGGCCTCGTTTGACCTTCATCTAACATTTTTCCATGGGTGTATAACTGAGGGAGTCCAAATGTGGCCACACACCATAAATTACAAAAACACGCATAGAAAAGATGCAGTGCAGTGAAGAATGATATGAACAAATCTGGATGACATTTAACATAAGAGTTAATGGTCATATTGTTCTTGGGTTTTATTGAAAATTACCAGGCAGGCTCTGGAAAATATGCGCTGTTGGGAATCTGTTCAGAGTTTTTATCAAAGCTTCTTTGCAATTAGTGGCAAACTATTGTTCATTCCTCTGGAATTCCTTGAAATAAGATGACCCTGATTTCAGCCCGATACTATTCATGGCTTCTCAATCTTCAGCTCTATGGGAAACGTGTTTTAATAATAAATGTAATAGCAAGTATTTGTGCGGCAGGCAGCGGTGATAAAAAGTTAGCACCATTCAACAGCATTTTCACCGTCAGGGGACTTGACTTGCCAGCCTTAATCTTTACAGCTCCCCGTGAGGTGACTGTGTGAGCAGTTTATCTCAGTAAATGCAGTGATAGGAGCAGCTTATCTCTCCATCCCGAGGCTGGTGGGTCGCACCCTGATAAGCACAGCCCCAGCATGGCAGGGTCCTGCAGCTCGCTAGGGCATGGTGGAGGTAGGCTCAGCTGGATGGAGGTGCTGTTCAAACACGCTGCTCTGTTCTTGTTCAAGTACTTCACAGCCCTATGGAGTTAATTATTACTCCCTTATTTCTGGCTGGAGTGAAGGCATACACATGGGAGTTACTTGCCTGAGGCCAGGGTGCTGGAGCTGAGCCGGGAACCAGGAGTTTAGGGAGCCCATCTGCCTCGTCCTCCCAGTGCTTGCAAACATCCCCCTGTAAACGTGTCAGCCGCTGAGCTGCTTCTCCATCGCACCTCAGAAAGGGGAAATCTTTGACTTCCCAAGTCTGATTTCTCCCATGTGGTCACCCAAAGTCCCACATGGGACTGGAAGTACAGACGCTGGTTGGTGCAGCCTGGCCAGGCTGCAGAGGGTGAAGGTCCTCACTGGAAATGTGGTGGAGCCCAGCTGCAGCTCTGCTCCGCCCTTGCTCCTTCCTTCCCACTGCCATTGCTATCAAGGATGGCAGGTAGAGGTGTGGAGGAAGGAGAGCAGAGACACCTGGCTGGCTTTTCTTCCTAAGGGAAGGTTTCCAGCTGCGTGTCATCCATGGGCTGTGCCACTCTCTTCTTTCCAAGGGGACACTGCAAAGCCATTGCAGACTGAGAGAAAATTAGAATGAAATGTTCGTCTATTGCAGAGCTGCACAAAGTCCTGATGCAGCAACATCTACTTCAGCTACAAGCTGATGGGCCATAAGGGAACACTAATAGAAAAATAGATTATTATTAGCTACGTCATTGAGAAAAAGGTGGCATTAAAAGTATTATAAACAGTAGGGGTTTTTTTCAAAGCCATGAGGTAGGAGGCAAGGAAGATTAACTGCTGAGGGAAATAGCTGGAGTGTGTTGCTACTTTCATGGTTGTTCCTAACAACATAATTGTTAGGAGCGTGAACAATGGGAAAGCATTGTTAATTTAAACTGCAAATTTTTTCAAGTAATTTATGCAGCAAAAAAAGGCTCTGACTTTTACAACAGCCAGAGTGAAGGCATGCCATGATTTTAAAGGCAAAGCTATTATAACAGTTCCTTGGAATGGATGGGATGCATACTGTTTCTTTTCCTCAAGTAACAAAAAATTGTTACTAATTTGATTAATGATGAACCTTCAGAAACTAAAAATACAGCATAGAAATCTTGATTAGCAATCATTGCTACCCGAAGTTAATGACTGTTAATGATGAATTAACAATTGCTCAGATGAGTTCCTGCAGCAATTGGATGAAATTATATAGGAAATGACTGTGGCATGGTACACTAGACAAATGATTCTCCTAGTATGTATTTATAGAAGTAAAATGCACAAAGCAAGCAGCAGAACAATTATCAAAACTAATCACTCCTGGAACTTGGGATCTTGTTTACCTTTTATCTGGGGCTGTGAAATGGACAGATAATACCCATGAAAAGCTGTATCACCAGTGGCAAGGCTTAGCACCTGGTGATGGATGCTCACCCAGAGTGCCAGCCTTACAACAACAGCATATGCTTTTCATGCTCTCTCGTAACCTTCTAGTTTTGAAGGAAAGTATAAAAAATTGCAGGGTGTCTGTTTTTTTCAGCAATCAGTGTAGGGATGGTAATAATGGCTTTGTTTCTCTTGAAGGGCTTTATCCAGCAGAGAAATGCAGACAGGCAACTTTATGTGCAGCTGTGTGACCGCTGGCCTCAAGGAGCACTACAGATCTATTTCCATTCATCCCACCGCAAGGGCAGTTCTTGGTCATTTATTTTCCTTAGGTGTGCTTGCAAGAAAGTGAGGGTGGAAACTGCTTTATATTATGTTGAAAAGAAAAGGGGGGGGGGGGGAAAGGTTAAAGAGGAAAAATGATGCAATCATCAGAAAATTATTTGAAAGAGCAATAAAATGTTAATAGTCTAATGAAAAGGAGAGATGGAACACAAACCTACAAAACTTGTCACATGGTTGTGTTTTGTTTAATAAGAGAATTTATTTTTAAGTGAATGGATGATTCACATGGAAAAATATGTTCTAAGTGTTCATCGTCTGTGGGAGAGTACTGTTACAACATGCATAATGTGGTTTCGGAGAGAACAGTTTGGCTTTGTAATAAAGATGTGGGCTTCAGTGGTAAGGAAAGTCTACGTTACTTTAAAAATCTGTCAAGGTTCCAGAAATAAAACTTTCTTTAATGGAAAAATATAGCATCATTATTCCCAAGCTATTATTACAACTCAGTCTTGTCATGCAGAGAATTCCGCGGTTAGTTATCCATGCTACTGAATAATTTGATAGTCTCCCCTGAAAGATACCATCCCATCCGTTTTATAACTTTATAGTAACACAGCTATGGTGTAATCATCTTCCCTTTCACAATATATGAGGGTCATAACACTGCAGTGGGGAAAAATGTCCACAGCCTAAAACTTTCATTACTCCTTCTGGGCTATAAACTCCTTACCTATATCTGCTGTCATACTTACTTTCCCTTCCCTCCTGCATTCATTTTCATTTATTCAACATGGAAATCTACTGGAAAATGAGCTTCTTATTCAGGTTTCTGAAGGCAAAAGCTTGTTTCACGGATGCAAAGGGAAGCCCAAGTTCATTGCCTCATCCAAAACCAGTTCTGTCAATGATTGCATCTGATGGGAATGCTTGGACCGGCGTTTATTCACCACTGGGTGTTCGTACAAAGTAGGTGGGGAAGGTACCTGTGGTCCTGAGCATAGATCAACATATTAATGTGTGATACCACCCCCAGTGCTTTTGGCTGAGGTGACTCGCCGAAATGCGTAGCAGAGATACAAGTAGGCTCCAGCTTCTCCACAACTCAGAACCAAACCCGGATGAGTACTGCAATGAAAAGAAATGCATCAAGTCTTTTTTTAATAGCCTTCTCTGAGGAAAACTGTAAAAGGGTGGCATTTATCACTTTGGTTGCTCATTTGTTTAAAACATTGCAAATGGAGTGATTTGCTGAAGCAGAAATATGGTTGTTGCTTGGACAGCACAACTTGGGCCGATCTGAATTTCCATTCCTAGCTATGCTACTATCTGGGAACAGAGAATTTTTCAGTATTTGCAATTAAACCTCATTACAAGTACTTCAAGAAATGGATAGATATATTTGAAACAAATAGGTGAGCTGGAAAAAGAAAAAAGAGAGAAGGAATCTGTTACAGAAAAGCAGCCATTACCACATCCATCCTTCCTGCATTTCAGGTCTGCCAGAGCCCAGGACAAGAGAAAATAACTTGTTTAATTCATTAAGAAACAAAGTAAGGATGAAGCATCATTTCTGCTCTTTGATCCTAACTTCCTGAGGAGTAATGTTTATAGCCAGAGCAAAGACGAAAATGTCCCTACGCCTCTCATCCAATCTGAAAAATGTAATGTATTTCATTTCCCCACAAAAATAAGATGCTAGGAAATCTTCAAGTAGGAGAATGCATCCATTGCCAGGTACTGTAGGACAGCACCTATATTCCTTCAACATTACTTTCCTGCTAAAATATATAAGGAATGCACGCTTGCAGTTTAGCATGACTTTGACCCAGGCTGTAGCTTTGTTCAAGAAAAATCACTGGCCACACCATTATATATATATATATATATATAGCCTAAAAGGCAACACATTTAATGTGTGTTTTTAGTAAGTAATATTTAGGGAAAAAACATGGGAAACTCCAGAGCACTAGCAGCCACATTAAAGGAGAAAAATGAACCCTTCAGTAATATTTGTATTAGTTACTTGTATCAGCAATCCTGATGCAGACTGAAGTAAAGCCAGCTCTAACACATGCTGCATACAATTTGGAAAGATCAATATTTTGACACCCTTCTTTTGGCTAAACCTCAAATTAAGATGCAAATCCTATGCACTACATTCCCACGCACTAGGGAGCGCTCCCGGTGGGATGCCGTTTACCCCTACTCCTATTAATTCAAAGCCCCCTCTATGGCAGAGGTTTGTGAAGATCTATTTAAGATAAAAGAAACATGGGTATCATTCTAGGCCTGGGGAAATTCAAATCAGACAGAAAACTTTTATTCTACAGACAGGAGAAATCCCAGTTCCACAAAAGGAAGCCGCACACCAGTTCCCAAATGTGGGACGGCTGCACCAGATTTGGCGTGTAACTGGAGTGCGTGAGCTGAGCACTGTCCCTAATGATGAAGTTCAAGGAAATGGCCTTAATTGGGCCCTCTGAAAATGCCAAAGAACTGAGTAAAACTGATGAGCCAATGATGACCATGGAAACAAGCCACTACAGCCACTCCGCCAAAAACAAGCAAAGCGATGAGTTGGCCAAAACACTGAATCAAAAAGCAGCTGAGCCTTCTTGCACCCGCAATGCTCTTCTGTATTAAAACCCATCCTAGCTACAGAGCAAGAGATGTGCCTTCCTGTCCAACTCCTCACCCCCCTTTCGCCCTTCAAATTGTTTTTTAAAAACATATTCTTCTGTAAAGATTTACAGCTCCCTCCCTCACTACAAGACATCAAATACCGGTGCTCTCGTTCTGTATATTCCTCACCCTGTACAGACAAACCCTCTGATGTTAACAGCCTGTTGGAGCAAATAGTAGTGAGAGGACTTCAGGATCTGTCTGGGAATAGCACAGGCGTGTGCCTTTCAAACCCTCATCGTCACGCTGCTCACCAGCCTGCCCCCATGAGCCACCGGCTGCCCGCTTTGCATGACCTCCCTTCTTCCCACCCAGCACTCCCTGCCCTGTCACTTCACTTGAACAATAAACAAACCAAACGACATCTCTCAGATTTCAAAGCCTTGACTCCAGGATCAAGGTGTGATATATGGGGATGGTGGAGTTTGTCTGCCCTCTCAGACCCCCTCAAAATGTCTGGCGGGTGGTCAGGAGCCCGTGTCTCAGGGGAACAGGGACACTGGGGTGCTGCAGGTACCTGTGCCATGGCACTATCCACATCAGCCCCTCCAGCTGAGCTGTCAGAGACCCAGATGCCCAAGCCTCAAGCAACCACTGCTGAAGGACTATACAGTACAGCCCTACATTTTAAGCAACACTGCAAGCTGATATTTAGCCATCTAAATTGTACAGACTGGACAGGTGTTGGATAAAAATTTACCTTTTGCTGAAATGTAATTTCATCTGCAGCAGAAATTTGGAGCTCGCTTTTTTTCTCATCCCTCTAAAAATCATTTAAACTTCTGTCATCAGAGCACCTGCAGCACAGGGCACCAGCGACACCCACTTGCTGCTCGCCTGGGGGCTGGAGCGGGATCCACGTGCTGCTGGAGTGATGTTTCCAAACGAATGCTGTCAGACCGTCATAAATATTTCCAAGCATCAGGTCTCTGTGTTCAGACTCTTCAAACACCTGCTAACGCAAGCCAGAATTGTACACAGCGAGGCTCCCTTGGGACTTAAGGTAAATTCATGGGCCTGTGTTTGCTGAGTTGGGTCTTTTGCAGTGTAACTTGGTACTCAAGATGAATGAGGAGCTGTCTCCTGGAAAACTGGGTTCCTGGAGACATTATCATTGATTGCTGTTTTAAAAAGGGCTTTGAGAAAATATGGAAGTGCTTCAGTTCAAAAGGCTGAGGACTGCAAGATATTTTATGAGCCTTGAATGCATAAATGTTCTAAGTCTGCCATCTCTGCTGAACTGTCTAGAAAACATTGCCGTGGCAGGAAAGTACAGAAAGGCAGCACAGTGTCATTTCTGTGCTATGCATCCAAACGGGTGATCATGCCTTCCACAGAGAATCAAAGCCCAAAATCCTCACTCAGCTCCAAGACCTGAGCTATGGTGAGGCAATGCCAGCCTGTTCATCCCACAGACTCCGATGCCTGAGCAGGGACAGCAAAATCAGGTCCCAGGGTCACGGGCCCCGTTCTGCAAAGCTACTAAGAAGTATTTAGCGAATCTCCTTAAGACTCATTCAAGCTGATGGGACTCCAGCTATGTCTTTAAGTGTGCATTATACCAGGGAGCTTAATGCAGCCCTAACTGAACAAAAAATTATTATTGGGAACCTCTTTGGTAAAAAGATACTGTAAGCAGAGAGCCCAAATCCAGCAAACTGCTCCAGACTGTGAATCAGTGGAGCTCAGCGACCTGCTGAGCTGCACAAGAGCCCGTCCCAGCTGTGTAACAGGATGAAAAACCTCAGCCAGGATGAAGCCCACAGACCTGGGACTGGAGAGGCGCTTGGACCCCTAGGGCTCAGCAGTTAGGCTGCCTGAGTAACGCAGACGGGTGCCTGGGTAAACACAGAGCAGGCAGAGCCCTGCTCAGCTCATGCACTCCGGGGGTTACTACCGAGAGGAAACCAGGAGGCAAAAGGCAGCCTTCAGCCTCGCCCCTTGGGACCCCGGCTGTGGGCTGGCCTCAGAGGCCTCCCTTTCTTTGCACCCAACACGTGGCTTTTAGAAACGGGGCAGGGTGACTGCTTTTCTTTCAAACCACATCTGGAAGAGATGGATGGGCCACAGCTGAGACAGTAACTGGCCAAATCCCTTGCTCAGGACTCCCAGGGCACAAATTCCCACTTTTCTGGTTGGTACCCAAAGAAATGGGCCAGCTCAGGCTGAGGCACGCCTGGTCCTGCAGAGGAGGCTCATGGAGGAGAGTGGATGGAGGAGCGGGGAGGAGCTGTGTGCTTGTACTGCTACGGGGCCAGACACCTCTCATGGGGAAGCCCCGGGCTCCGTGTCCACCTGAATAACTACTAGGGTGCTTTTCCAGGGAACAGTCCGTGAGTAATGAAATGAAACAGCCCTGGGCATAAGGAAAAGCAGGGTGGATAACCCCTCCCTTGCCCCAGCAGCTCTCCCCCTCTTCTGCACCTGCAGCTTCCAGCCCCACTCTCGCAGGGGCAGCTTGGAGCCCGTCGAGGGGGACTGTCCTCCGGGACCACTGGCATCCTCTCCGCCTGGAGAGAGAACTAAATCTGGGTTGCCCAGCTGCTTGTAGACTTCTCTAATTGCAAGGTTATCACACACAATAGCACCACAAGTTGCCTTCAGGGAAGCTGGCCATGCTGTTTCTGGGAGAACAATCCTGCCTGTGTACTAAGCACAGCAATGGCTGTGGGGCAGGAACATTTTTGCTCAGGATCCCAGCTGGCCTCAGGCATCCTCCACGCCCCGAGGTGATGTTTGTGCCAGAGCTGGGGCAGCTCTGGATCTGCGTAAACATGCAGGTCCAGCAACCTTAAAATCAGGAACTGAGGAAGCCTCGCGGTCAGGTATAAACATGCTTCTCCTTTAACTGTCCAAGTCCTCTGCTCGATTTGACTCCAGGTTGTTTATCTATACACCGTACACAAGGAGGTAACACACGTGGAAAAACATATGATTCAACTTCTCCAGGTGCTGTGATATAATATAAAAATCATATCTGACATCTAGTGAACATCAGGAGCAGTGACAGCGGCTGGTCTCAGATGAAAGCCAGAGTGCTGACACTGCAATGTGCAAGCACAATATTGTGCATTATCTGCACGTGTCCCCCTCCCACCCACCCGAAATTAAGCCTTCTGGGAAGACATCCAAGAAAGAGTACACCTAATACTCAGGCCCCTCGTCTCCTGTGACAAAACCCCATAGAATGGAGCAGATTTAAGAGCAACAGAAAACCTAAAGCAAAACAAAGAAAACCATTTTTAAGAGCTACGCTGAGTGCCAGAAGGCTAAACAAAGACTTTATCTACTCCCAAAATAACAAATTGGTCCAGTGCCATGAGTAGTCTGGCAGTTCTGGAAAGCATATACCTTAATGCCAACAATAACAGACACCTTCGGTCAAATATGACTCCTTTACAGAAATTTACCATATATGACTAATTCAGACAGACAGTAGTAAATCAAAAGTCTGTTCCTCATCTATACACGAAATTATTTATAACACAGTGAAATTCTAACATTAGAGTGGTATATTGCACAATAATTTTCTTTCATATTTATTTATTTTTCCAACATTTCTTCCCTGAAGTATAGTTGGACTAGGGAGAAAAGACTTAAACCATAAAATACTATATAAATTCAACTGCAAATGCGCTGCTAAGGCAAACTAAAATAACACTGAAACTTGACATGAGTTATTCCAAAAGGTCAGGGCAATAATGGGAGACGATGACAACCATGTTGTCCTCCCAGTCCACATGAACATAATACGTTCATGCACACGTATGTATGCGTGTGTCTGCGCACGTGTGTGCATTCTGCACCGACTCGTGGGCTGCTCTCAGGCAAGGAGGAGTAGAAGAAGCCAGACGAAGGCTTTGGGGTGGAGATAGCAAAAAGACTGCCAGGCAAAGGGGAAAATAAAGGATTAGGCAAGATGGTATGTCCTGCATTTTCCATACGGCGAGAGCAGGAGGAGCGGAGAGGCAATGAAAGCAAAATTAATATCGGGAATGTTTGTATAAGCAAGCGAGTAGCCCCTAGAAACTACTTCCATACACATTACTGAGGTGATTAGCCTAGAAAACACCAGGAAAGGATTATGTTTACACAGGTTTGAATATCATATGAAGTTACGGTAGCTAAAATAAACAACTCCAAGGACTACTGACTTCCCTCGTTCGAGAAGGACTTTCGTTGTACAAGTCTGGAGTAAGAAGAGCGGTGCCCTGATGGCAGCCAAGCTGTCAAGGGTCTCCACTTGCCGGACTGGGCAACCCATCGTTTCCCCAGTTACAAAAGCTCATTTCAAACAACAGGTCCCTAATGGTGTGCTGAGCCTCCACAGACATCCACACATGAGTGCAGGGTCCTCCACACTTTGTGGAGGGTTGTGGCAAAAGCCTCCCTGAGCCGTCACAGAGTTTGCTTGAGCACGGACAATCCCATTCCTGAGCCACTAGCACAAGGAACGAAACATGGGTGAAACAAGTTAGAAAATGTCTGGCTGAGTGTCCCGCCAGCTTTGCGCTTCTTGCCAGGCTTTGAGCCCGTGGGCTGGAAGCAAGGAAAGAAACTGGTAGAAATCTCCAACATCTCCAAGCCTCTGAGGTGTCCAGGTGCCCTACATTTAAGGGGATTTGGTGTCTCATCAGCCTGCTTCTCATCTCTCCAAATGAGAGCTGTACTCCTGATGCACACCAGTACTTTGAAAACATTTTTCTGAAAGACTGAATGAGTAAGAGCTGAGAGAGGAGGCAATTTGTGCGTGAGAGGTCTTCTGCTCTGTGCCCTGAATTTGCAAGTCCCCCCCTGAATGCAAAACAGTCACAGGCTGATGGAAACTGCCAGGGTTCCTCATTCTGAACATATAATTAGCAGCAACCATGACATCCAATGGTTAAATATTCATCTCTCAGCTGATTTCCCTATTGTTCTGGCACTGGACTCCAAATGCACCGCAGGCAATGGAATTGCCCCATTCCCTTCTCTAATTTTTAGAGAAGACCATGGAAAGTACCATCAAACAGTAAAAATTGTACTAACCTGCAAAGCAGTTTTATTTTACCTTATGTCTTTCGCAATAAAAAAAATAAATTCCTCTTCTGTTTTGCATAAAATGACTGCTTTTTAGAAGAGCTAATTACTTTTGATTTCTATTAATCTTTTTGCTGGGAACAGAACACTGAATTGAAAACAGTATCTGCTTGCATGACAACAATTACCTATGAATAAATCAAAACAAATTTTAGTTGTGAATTTCAGGCCCATGTAATTATTCTTGGGACATTAAAAGCTGGTTTTAGAGGAACGTGTACAATGCCAAGGAGCCTTTAAAAGGCCCAATTCCCACCAAATGGCCACAAGCTGGAAGCAAAACTCATTTATGATGTAAAGTAAACACAAAGGTTAGATTTTGGAATGCAAAATTAATACGAAGTCTTTTTAACGCTGCAATACCAGCTGAAATTTTTCAGTGCTTGGTGCACTTTTGCTCCATTGCTGTTCCTGTGGGGTTTGGCCCCAGCCGTGCTGAGAATTTGCTGCTGGAAATACTGATATTGTGGCTCACTGCGGGAACAAGGCCAAAACCACGTATGGTGAAGGAGAGACAGGCAGAAGGCTGCTTGCTAAATGATCAGCACCTTAACAGTAATGCCTAGCATTTCATCTTCAGACTAGTATGTTGACCTTTAATTAGCGGAGCGGACTATAGCTGCAGCCAGCTGTGATCGTGATATGGCACTAAGCCGTTGCGACTCGTTGCCCCGACTCAGCTAGCCCACTGTTGGCTGCTGTTATCCTCAGTTTACAGGTGGGGGAAGACAGCCAAGGAAAAGGAGCTAAGCCCATCTAGACCTTACTGAAATCCATGGGCCTCTTTTAGCAATCCTTAGTGGGTTCTTGATTTGGCCTCAGCCTTGGCTAGATGGAGGTACTCGCCTACTCTCAGGAGGGTTTTACAACACCATCTGAGCCCCACCAGCACAGCGGCCGGTGGCCACAGCTGCTCTAGCACAACGTACACCAGCCCGGAGAGAGAAACTACAAGAGACTCTTCTGCTGTTTCCTCCCACTCCAAACCACGTCGCCGAGGCTGTTACGCGCACACAAAGCGTAGTGTTAAACTGCAGGGTACAACGTGCTAATTGATGGGGTTTCAGTTGAGAGTGGGAAGTTTTGGGTCACTCGTATTGAACTGATGGTGTGTACTTGCACTGAGCTCAAATGAGCAGAACAAATAATAGAGATCAAATAAGAAAGTGTTTTGATCTGTGCACCCATGGATCAAAAATGACCCAGACATCACTGTGGTGATGTGTATACTTACATATACATATATGCATATATGTGTACAGATATATATGACTTTATTAATTTCTGACTTGAAATTCAGTCTCTGAAAAGAAAGTATGAATTATTTTGAGTTAGGGGAATAAGCCTTTTGATGGTAAGGAAAAAACACCATTAGCTCCTAAAAGTTCAGTGGTCACCTGGTCATAGAAGGAGATCAGGTTGGTCAAGCAGGACCTGCCTTTCATGAACCCATGCTGGCTGGGCCTGATCCCCTGGTTGTCCTGCACATGCCTGGTGAGCGCACTCAGGATGAACTGCCCCATAACCTTCCCTGGCACTGAGGTCAGGCTGATGGGTTCCCTGGATCCTCCTTCCAGCCCTTCTTGTAGACAGGCGTTACATTGGCAAGCCTCCAGTCACCTGGGACCTCCCCTGTTAGCCAGCACTGCTGATTAATGACGGAGAGTGGCTTGCTGAGCTTCTCCACCAGCTCCCTCGGTACTCTTGGATGGATCCCATCTGGCCCCATAGACCTGTGACTGTCCAGGTGGCGCAGCAGGTCATAAACTGCTTCCTCCTGGATTATGGGAGGGTTATTCCGCTCTCCATCCCTGTCTTCCAGCTCAGGGGGCTGAATACCCTGGGGACAACTGCTCTGACTGTTAAAGACTGAGGCAAAGAAGGCATTAAGTACCTCAGCCTTTTCCTCATCCTTGGTGGCAATGTTCCCCCCAGCATCCAATAAAGGATGGAGATTTGCATTGGCTCACAGATAAATCTTACTGTAGAAGCAGTACCATGACTTGCAAGGAATACAGAAAATACACACATTTCTGCATATAGTAGCCAGTTTTGAGTTAATAAACTTCTGAATCTTTAAATAATTCTTTTTCAACCTAATACTAAAACCTCTCTCATGCTGATGACTGTCTGTCTCCCTTGTTCAGTCTTCATGTCTCAAACAGCATTAAATGTTGGTTCTTTGTCCTCATCCAGAGACCTTTTCCACTGGGACCTTTCCTATTGTCTTCCTACTTATCTCTGTTCCAGTTTCCCTTATTATCAGTCATCTTTTTCCCCCATTTACACATTTATACATTTACCCTTTTTGCTCTCTTTTGTTTCCTTTTCTCACTCTGGACTTCAGGCTTTTCTTTTTGCCTGTCATATCTCCCCATCTATGCCTACAAAACAACCTCCAGAACCTTTTTTTTTTTCTTAAATCCTTGTTTAATCCCTACCTTTTAGACAATAAATCTCAACCACCTCCCCTTCAACCTCTGTTCATATGTCTTCTCCTATTCTAAGTTTTGGGATAAGCAGGCTGTCTTTCTGATCTCCATATGTGCTCTCTCTTCTTACGGTGCAATGTATCTTCTAATTATGGAAGAACCCACATCCCAAGGAAGACCATAAACGACCCCCTGGTAGACAGTGGCAATTTGCTCTGTTTTAAAGTTGGTGCTATCTCATCTGGTTCTAGAAAAGAAAACAGACTTTACTGTTGCCCAACATCTAGGAAGATAAACTGACTTTGAACACAAAGCAGAATCAATAAGAAGCACAACAGCCTCGTTTCACTGCCTTGCTCAATGAAGTGTAAAAAACAAACTGACAGTACAACAAAGAGAAAAGAATAATTGATTTTTAAATGTATTCCAAAGGTGACATTTGTAAACCAATTAAGGAAAATATTGTAACTTGTTTGGGCTTTTTCCTGACCATGGAATTTCACTTTTGTTAAAGCTGGATCTTCCTTTTTGAGTAATAAAATATCTGTAGGAGTCCTTTCGCTCTTGCATTGTTTTTTTTATACCTGTATTTCGCCACACAAGAGATCTGTATTTTACAGGCGCTCCTCTATCTTAGCAGGACAGTGTGGGTGCTGTTACAGAGTGTGCATTATATGACCATGGCTGTCAGGATTTGAATGCAGCATTAAAGATAATTAATAAGCCAAGCACTGAAAGCTGACCATCAGCGACGTATAGAAGAGGCTCTGACACCCCATAGCCTCCTAGTGCTTCTGTATTTGTGCCAAGAAAAGGGGATCGTTGCCAAGAATGTGTGATGCGCAATAGCTAGCCAACGTGATCTTCTTAAACGCAGCTTGTTTTCACTCGCAGTGTGTGCAAGGAGGTCATAAATTGTTATCCAAAGAAACCACAGGAAAGCAGAGTGTCTTACGATGATTTGTTGCTGCTGATGTAGCTATACGATCAGCCAAAGCCAGCATTGCTGCTATAAATGATTTTTGCACAGTTAGTTTTAACTGGGAACCGTTGTGCACCCTGATTAATGCTATGGCCAACGAGAGGGATGGAGCATGGATGGGGATGGGAGTAGGAAAGCACGGTGGCAGGCAGCATCCCAGATGAGCAGTTTCTGCTTGGCATCCGACATCGGGTGTTCACTGGGCATTAAGACAGCCTTTATGTTAATACAATCACAGAAATATCTCCAAGCGCTCAGCTTTGACATCCTCTCCTTGCTGAAACCCCTGCTTGAAATCAGCATTTCCATGGTACAGTTATTTAGTGATAGAGGTCATTAAAATACTCCAACCAGTGATGATAGCTGTATTAATTAATAATCAGCATCAGCTGATTTAATTCATGAGGTATTCTTTCCTCCTCAGACAGCACTGTGGTGAACAGTTCAGCTTCCTAAAAGGCATAGGAAAATGCAGGTGTGAGGTGTTAGTGTTAGCTGCTGCCATGAATCCTGCACGCCAGGGATATGTCAGAGACAGGAATAGGTCCAGCCAGAGCTAATGGAAATGCCCCCCCCTGCTGTGGTGGGCAGAGCCTGCTGCAAGTGCTCGGTTTCCAGTTCTAGGAGCACCACGAAGGTTGTGCCCAGTGCCACCTACTCCCTGGTGACGGGCTATTAATGAAGAACAACCGTGTTTATGGAGGGTGCTGTCTTCCTCCCATCATGAGACTCAACGTCGGATGAGGTATACCCATCCTTCCCTTTTCTACTGCTGGAAAAAAGAGACTTCATAGCATGCTCATGCACTCCACAGTGACACGTGTTTGTCGTTGGCATTACACTCAGTGGCAAAGTAGGAGCCCGATGCTCATTTTTTGTTCAGATGAGAACAGAAACAATATGCAATCCCACCGAGCCCCTCGGGAGACAGTCAGGGTAATTAAGACACTACTGGTTGAGAGGAGACACTCTAGAAGCTACAGCCCAACCACACTCAATACCTTATTCCCCTTGAGGCTGGGTAGGTTTCCCTGCCAAAACTTCCACTCCCTTTCCCTAGATCTGATGTTCCCAGCCTGGGAAAGGTGAGGCATCATTGCGTCTTAGCATGTTGCGCTGCCAGGGGGAGGGACACCAAAGACACATTTTGTAGCAATGGTTTCCAGCAGGCATCGGCATGTTGCTGGATTTACTGCTGCCCACCCTCTAGCTGTTTCTGTGGAGTCCGAAATGCTTTTCCTTTGATGTAAGGATACAGGAAACTTCATGCAAGGGCAACACGATGCAGCTTGGAAACCATCCACCCTCTTCTTTCTCACAGCAGCTAGCAGGGAGCTGGGGCCCACGACTGCCAGTGGCTCTGCCGAAGGTTGCTCGCAGGTGACGCAATGGAGCCCGAAGCGGTGCTCCTTGGCAGGCAGGCAGGGAACAGCATGATCGCCATCCCGCCCCGGCACCGCTCACCTTCGAGCTTCCTCTTCTTATCAGGACAAGATGCTACACGCAACGGTGCCGGGGTGGTGGAGGAGGGTTTAGGGTCCTAGCCATTACTGGGAAAGGGGATGATGGGGCAGATAAAAAAACCACATGGACTCTTTTTTCAGCCCAACCACTGCTTTTTCACCTTATAGATTTAGTGAGGCTGCTCTCTGCTACCTGGGTAACGTCTTCTCAGCCTGATGGAGCTTCCTTAGCAGCCTGATGGAGCTGGGAAGCTTGCCGGAAAAAGCAGAGTCAGACCATTTCACCTCGCTATCCCCTCTGTGCCCACTATCTAATATTAAACACATTTCCCTGCCCTCCTCAAAAATCCGTAACAGTATTATTGGAACAAGCTGTGTGGGTCCTCAAATTTTGTCCCGCACTAATAAAATCCTGTCAGTCAGCAACAGAGCTTGCACATGGCTGAGGTTATCGAAGCTCTTGCTTGCAGGTTTTTCCGTGGCACGATGCGAGGGATAATCTGGCCTTGTGAGCGTATGGGGACGAAATCGAGCTTCATTGAAGAAATCAATACTTTCAACCTAAATTATACCTCCTGCCCGGGAGGTGACATCATTACTAGTCCAGGTATTAGTATTCCGCTGAGCTGGCACCTGAAATGGAGCCCATGTTTTGCTAGGCTTTTCAAAAACCTCCGTTCAAAACCTCAGAACTTGAATATAATAACTTCAATGTTTTGCTGGGGTTTTACAGTGCCGTCGCCTGATAACATCAGCACCGGCAGCCTACACTGTGCTTTACCTCACTAAGTGTATTTAGGATTAGATGCAAACCATGTGTTTCTTTTGTCTTTACGGGGTTTAGATAAACCTCACGTCAGGCTGAAGCATTGCATGCAAGACCCTGGGAATGAACGGGAGCTCTCTGCGGGAGCCTGGATCCCTCTCCCTGTGGGAAGCAGGAAGGCACAGGGTCCAGAAAGCTTTGCTGAGCTGGAGAGGGGTCTGAGAGCCTCTGAGTCAAAACCCACTGCTCTGTCTCCTTAAAATCCCACCTGCACCCATACTTTCAACAGCAGGCAGCTCCACAGATGCCTCCATTTCTGCTTGGAGCCCTTAAAGCAAAGCCCACGGGGAAGTGGGACCCTGGAAGACTGATACTGGTCTGCCCCTTGGCCCCAGTGAAGCATGTTCGGGGGCATGCCAGGCATGAGAGGGCTTGCACATCCCATCTCCCAACTTGTTATTTGCAGCATTGGCCTTGGCTACATGACAACCAGGTTGAAATCCTCGGGCTGCAGCAGCAGTTGGAGCTGCAGCCTCCCATGCGGTGGGAGACAGACCCGGCTGTCACAGGCGGTTGGGTACGGCGGGTGGCTCCCCCTCAGCCTCTCCCCACGGCACTGTTACACTGGCAGAAATAACCTGAACTCATAGCAAGGGGAGGGGACTGAATGCTTGCAAGCATCGCAGCAGGTGTGTGGTCAGTGCCCAGCACCCTGCCTCCTCTGAACCCCTCTGCTGGGCGACTGAACCGGCGAGGGGGGCGGAAATGGCTCTGCACTATTCCCCGGCAGGACTTTTCCAGCCCAAATCTCTGGAGAAGGGGAACTATGTCAGCAGAGAGAAGCGAACATTCAGCATCCCAAACAGCGAGCGGTGCCCACCTCCCCCATCCACACAGACCGTGAGCACTGGGTCATGGCCACCCCTAGGGATGAAGGCTGGACCACGGCAAAGCGCAGTTCTCTCCTTGCACATCTGCACAACCGTCCTGCCCTGCTCAGAAGTAATCTGGGTGATTTACTGACCTCTTAGCACTACAAATCATATTGGGATATATGGTAGAGCTGACCAATGCAATGGCTTATCCAGGTGACGCTCAATCACCCTCTGCATCCCTTTTTGTGAATAATATTAGATGCTTTAGTGCTTAAGGTGGGACCAAGAATTCCTCAGTGTGGGAAACATCTGGGATGCTGCAAAGCCAGTACCTCTGAGGTATCAGTTGAAGCACACATATGTCCTTTGACTGTGACTTAGAACAAAGCAAATTCTTTAAATTAAAAGTTTACATTTTCTTCATTTCTTAGTTTTAAATTCTTGATAGCAGAGAACTCTTCAGTATTGGTCCCTATATCTTAGGAACCAAATGTCATGAGGCATAGTATTAAAAAATGAATGCTCTATAAAAAGGAGGATCTGGATAGATTTTGAAGAGGGTTGCAGATCTGACGGTTGTTTCCTATCTTGAGAAGCACCACTGATATAAAGGCATAGGTTAACAAAGACGAAAATGCTTAGAGGTTTTGTAAAATTTACGCCAGCTTAGATCATGTTGTTTACTGGACACCCAAAGAGCTATTTCTTATAATCACCAGGCAAATGAGGATTTTGTAATTAATTTTATCCTAGAACTAAAATTTCCTGGAAGTAAAATAATTTATAAATATGACCAATGATAAAGAAATCAATGAGCCTGGCAAGCACAGCCTTCTCATACTGAATGTCTTCAAGATCTGTACTTTGGATTTAAAGAGATGGTTCAAAAAAACCCCACAGCTCTGGTAAACTCTGAAATTGTCTGCTGTATTTTCATTAATTTGTGTAAACTTCATTGATTTATCATTGTTATATTTACGGTGGAATAAATGCATAGCACTATTGAGATGCATGGACTATTTAGATAAGGAAATATCCTTCTAGGATAGGGCAAATCTGGGTAAACCTGGGCATGAATTAGTTTTTCACTAGCTGATATTACATAGAGCGCGCTTGAAAATTCCCTTTATGAGGGGCAAGTTTGGGCGTTGGCCAGTGAAAAATTAACCAAGGCACCACAGGAACCACCGTGAGGTGGCTGACCTCAAAGGATGGTAAATGATAAGCTCTAATGCCGGCTTTAAAACAATCTTTCGTAATGGGAAGATTAGCTAAATTATGCTCTGTCAAGAACATAATTAAAGGAGCTCTGTCAGTAGCAGCAGCATTCGGATAAAACTAGGTCTGACAAAAACGATGTCAGAATGTGACTAGACCCCCTGCAAAATAAAATCTGGACCATCTAGCAAAAACTTCCGTAAAATCGTAGCAAGGATTACCAGCGGAGCAAGCAGATTGACTCTACGGTGAGCAGACATGTGGGGCCATGCTTACAAGATCAAGCGAGGATAAGATAATCCCAGGTGAGTGGAAGGTATTTAGTGGATGTAAAAGGCCTGAGGACACTGATGTGCGACGAGTCTTTTGAGAAATAACTAGGTCGGACAAGCTGATGATTTACTCCGCTCCCCGAAAGATGGAAAACAACTTTTACATAAAAGGATGGCATAGCTAAAACCTTGAGAATTTTGTTCCGGGGTGATAAGCGTGCTTTGGGTCAGTTTTACAAGCGAAGGGAGAACTGGTTTTGCGTACAGCCTGTGGGCTTTTCCATGGTGGAGGAGGCAGAAGAAAGCAGAGGCACACCTCCCCGCCCGCAGAGCTGGCGAATCAGCAGGGGAAATGAACGGGAGCTGCTGTGCATACAGTTGGGTGCTGTTTCTCAGCAATAAACGGTCCTAATTATAAGCGGCTGAGCTCAAAATAGCAGGAGCCGGACAAAAAGCTGGCAGGCCTCAAGGAGCCCCCCTGCCCACAGGGACCTGGCATGGTGCTCAGGTGGGAGCTCCTCCCCGGGCCAGTGAGATTTTTGGGCAAGAGAGTCGGAAAGAGGAAATTATGCAGGTGTTAGGCAGGAACGTGGGGAAGGATGGGGTCACACTGGGAGGGTGGCGAGGAGGGTGATGGGGGCAATGGGGCTGCTCAGGCGATGGGAGGGATGCGCAGGGTGAGAGGGTAAAGGAGCTCAGGGTGAGAGGGTGAAGGAGCGCAGGACATCGAGGAGGAATGCGGCAGGGTCGGATGCAGGCTTTATCTTTAAAGAATTCTGAACTATGCCCTCAGGAAAGACAGAGACAGAGAAGAGATCTGCTGAGGAGATAGAACATCTGTATTTATATCTATATATAAAATATGTATTTATAGATAATAAATATATATATATGCATACGTATATTTATACAATGTATTGATAGAAATAGTCATTATCAACAGAAATAAAGCATGTGGCAAAAGTTTTCATTCTTGTTTTTCTTTTCCTTCATTACAAGGTTTTATTCCCGAGTGTCGTAGTAATGTATTCCTTAATATTGTCCCTACAGTAATGGGCTTACTGACATATTTATGTCTGTCCCTCATAGTTACTCTGCTTCTGACAGACTGACTAAATATTAGCCATGAGAAAATTAATTCTTGAATGCCAGACTCTCTTCTAGCTCACTTAGCAGTGCCTCACCGCTGAAGAGCGTTTTATTTCGCACCAGCGTGGCCCCTAAGTCACAGTGAGAATTTCCTTTCTTTGAGCACGGTCAGGCCTCGCTGGAACGGCAACGCTACTCTCTTCTCCTTGGGATCTCCGCTGTTTATTTTTTATAGCCTGTAGGAAATGTTATCAGAAGGTAAAATCTGATAGCTTTGGAGGCTACCTAAGGAGAGATGGTAAATAACTTAAGCATCATCAGACGTAGTTCCAGCAGGGCCGAGAGCGGGGCAGGTTGGACAAGAGAGCACAGGCATTTCACGCAATAAATGGAGTCAGCCTGCTCTGACTCGTATGCCTCTTCTTTCTCTGACGGGGAGAGATCCTCTCCCTTCGTGTAACCTCCAAGTTGTGAAACAACAGTTGCTCACATTTCTGCTTCTCGTTCTGCTCCCTTCTCTCAAAACCTAGACTAAAATTTTTGCTATGACTGTTGAGGTCAGACTTTTGGTCTCACTCACAGCGAATGCCGCCTTGTTCCACGGGAACCGACACTGGCTTTGCGTATGGAGCAGGCCTCTGAGAGGTGCACAAGTCGCGCGCCATCTGGTCATTCACAATCCATTGCAAATGAAAAAAAATAAAATCATAAACGGGAAGGAAAAAACCTCAGCGAGCTGTGGCTGCCAGCACGCAGGCTGCAGCACGCTGGCAGCCCATTTCAAGGGGCGAGGACAGCTCACCCTTCTCGTTCGCATGCCTGACGTGGAGGTCATTTTTTAATCTTGTGGTACGGGCAGTGTGGCCCCATACACCGGCGGGGTTGCACGGCACCCAGCCGCCTTCAGCCACAGCCCCCTGGGACCCGATTTGGCAGCCATTTTGCTGTACGGTGCTTGCGCTGGAGGTGGTGTAAGGAGCGGCCCCCACCCAGCTGGCTGGGCTTCGTTTCGGGTGCGCAGGAAGAAGTCGCTCCTGTGCCGAAATGGAGCAACCTGGCACTCGCACACCCCATGAGCGGCTGATTTGGTATTTGATTAATTTGATTGGAGGTGATAAACCTGCGTCTCCCTCTAAACACAGGGAGCTCTGTGCGTAAACCTGCACCGAACCACAACGGCCCCGCAGCCCTGGGAGAAGGAGCCGCTTCTAAAAAGCAGCGCAAGCACTGAGCTCTTTTCTACGGCGTGAACTGTCTGCTGCGGACAGGCCTAATTGCTGCAGAAACAATTAAAGTCCTTTCTAATTAATCGATGCTGGAGCAATGGTCCGGCAGGGAGCTACAGTGCAGGCTCCTACCCCCCAGGGGTGCCTGCAGACTCCCACGCAGCCGGGCACCAGGTCCCACCCCAGCCCGCTTCTTCAGAAATTTCCTATTTTCCTCAGCAATTTTGTATTTTCCTCAGTATTTCTGAGCCCTGCACACCTTCCCCCGTGCTCGTGGTGAAACACAATCATGGTGCCTGGGTGGACCTGAGGTGGGCGGTGAAGAAGTTTAGGATTTGAAGAAAAATCCTAAAAAATGAGGAAAAACACAGGCTGGGGTCCTAGCTGAGACTGCGGCGGGGAGACCTCGGGCTGCCTACCCGCCCCTCGGGGCGGCCGTGGCGGGGTCGCAGCCTTCGCTCCCTCGCCTCTTCCTCTCGCACTCGGACGCCCCAGCCCCGGGGCGCTCTGGGCACACGGCGGGGGCTCCTCTGACTCCGGCGGGGGGGCCGGGCCCCCAGCTGGGGGTAAGAGCGCGCCGCCCGCCAGGGCCGGGGCTGGGCCGGGGAGAGCGGGGTCGCGAAGCTGGCCGGGGGAAGCTGGGCCGACGGGGCTGGGCCAGGCCCGCCATGGCTCCGCCCCGCCCCACCTGTGAGGGCTACGGGGCTGCAGGGGGGCCCGTGGCGGGGCGGGGGCCCCGCTACCCCCGGCCGCTGGTGCGGGGGCTGGTGCTGGCCCCCTCGCCCGGAGCGGCAGCCGGGCAGCCCGGCCGCAGGGAGGGGAGCGGGGAGGGTTCCCGAGGGGTCTCTGAGCAAGCCACCCGGGATAACCGGGTAGCCCGAAGTTCCTCGGTGTCTGTGTCAGGGCTGGTGTAGGTTTCTTGTGTTTAAATCCGCTGTTAACAAATGGGTTGGAAAGGACTTTGCCGTTGCCGTGGCCTCTTGCTGGCATTTTGGAGGACGCTAAGCCGAATAACACGCTTGCCTCTTGACGGGGTATGAGCTTTGCCAAAGTCAGGGTTTTCTTATTAGAGGACAGTAGCTGCCAACAAACCCGCCATCAAATGTCAAAACTGTTGGTACTGGCAGTGAGATCATCCTGGCTGTTTAATTACTGCCCTTGAGCTCCCCAAAGGCCTGCCTGAACTAGCCAAAAAGTCTTGAGGGAGCAGGGAAGGCTTAGGGTAGGGCTGGAAGCCTGAGTCTGCTGCTGCCCATGGAGCTCTGGAAGGGGATGAAGCTCCCAAGAGAGCGGCTGGTGGGCAGGAGTACAGGCTTGTACGCTGTCCTGCGCGCAGCGCGTCTTCAGGTCATCAGCCCTTCTTCCCTCGGGTGCCCTCTGGGCACTGCCGCCTCGGGGTAGCCCTTGCTGCTGGGTAACTGAAGAAATATTGCCCTTCTTCCCATGCAAGCCCTCACGGGAACATTACGGGGAGGATAAATGGAGAGATCTTCTGTGGAAGAGACCGAGGCCACCTTGAAGTACTGACTTCAACTCGTTTTTGCTTTTCTTTTAATGAATTCCCAGAGCCCTTATCAGAAGACTTGAGTCAGCTAATTGTTGCCAGATCGTCTCATACTTTGTCTTCCTTGGGAAGAAAGGGTGGAGCTGCACCCCATGCTGCGCAGTGTCATGTGGGAAATTTGGGGCAAAGCTGGAAACCTGGTCCAGGTCCTCAGCTCTAGTGTGCATGGAGTCTAAATAATTGTTTGCTCACAAAATGATTAAAATCATTCAGGCTCACATAAATGCACAAAAGAACAGGAGTGTGGGGATGGTGAGAGGAAAAGACAGAAGTAGTTCTTGTACCAAATACTGTTTATGTTTTGGAAAGCATACAAAGTGGAAAGGAATCTCTTTTCCTTTTCTTTCTTTTCTTTTTTTTCCCCCCCCCCCAGTCCATGCATTCCTTTTCCAAAGCTCTGTGCAGCCTATATTCCCTTTAACTAAGGACGCTCTTTGCCATGATTGATGTCAGCTGCTGTGTGGTAGCACAGCCAAGCGCTTGAATAAAAGAAATGGAATCTTAATTTTTAGACTCTACAGTTGTGCCAAGAATGACAAAGGCAAAGTGGGAAATGTCATAAAACTAATTTTATGAGCTCGGTCAGGGTATTGGTGCTAAACCATGGAGCAGTAATTGTGCTAATCCCGTGGAAGTATTAAACAAAGGCATATCTCAGTAATTAGTGTCGGTGTGCAAATGGCATTGCTCAGCCGCTCCGAGGAAGTTTCCTAAGCCTCTGCTTAGGAATGTACCTAAGATGCCCCAGTTTAGGTTAATAAACTAATCTCATTTTCCCACATGCCGTGAATGGCCGTCTGCTTGTCTTGGACAAAGGTCTTGCAGCAGCCACTTGGCACCGTGTCTTACTTGGGAACCACGCAACCTTCCCTGCATCCCCCAGAACTGCTGAGCTGCTGGTCAGGCTGCTTGGGCAGGAGGCTTGGTTTAGCAGCACTGGCAGGATGGGTGGCTTAATTCAGGCTTAGCCAAAAACGCTGCTCTGAGGTGCAATTTGCGAGGCTGCCCTACCTTGCCTGGGGAGCACGAGGCAGCAGCCAGGCACCCATGAGACCCCTCACTCTGCACCGAGGTCTCTCCTGCAGGTTGGTGAGAGCCCCTTAGAGAAGGGGGGATCTCGAAGCGAAGCACTTCTCTCCGGCTCCCTGTGTCAGGGGTGGCGCTTCCAATTCCTCTCTGTTGGCCAGGGGGACAAGGGGAGGTTGGTAGCCCTCTGCTTCTGGCTCAGAGGGACGAGCGGCAAAGCTGTCTGAAGGCAGCAGGCGGTGGGCACTGTGTGGGGATGCTGTCACATGTCTCTTCTCCCCGTCTGGCTGACATAGTGGAGCTTCTAAGGGTAACTGAAGGTGGGTTGTGCGAAAGAAGGCAGAAGCTCCCAACAAATTCCTTCCTTCCTTCCCTCCCCGATAGCTGACCCATAGCACAGCGCTGCTGTGGGGAGCCTGCTGGGAGGGAACGGTGCTGCTGGTGGGGTGGCAGAAGGTGCCCTCTGGGCTTCCAGTGGGCAAACCCACGGTCCTCGCCCAGAAACCCTGTCTGAGACAAGGGGCAGGGGGCTTGATGAGGCCTGAGGAGCAGCTCTGCTGGGTTAAACTTGCTGAATCGGTAATATTCTCTCTCTGGCTGCTGTTGGCCTCCATGCTTATGAGAGGTGGTCCTCTGGTGGTGAGCTGCAGGGGAGCAAACCAGCCTGGACCAATGCTCGGAGTCAAGGGCAGTTCAGAGATGCCTGGGAGATGAGCCTTCAACAAGCACTGCTGTGTTAGCTCGTGGTGGTGGCTCGAGGAGGAAAGCCCCAGAAAAGCCAAAGGTGGCGGGCAGTTCTCTGCTTTGGTGCTTTACCCTAGGACAGTTAATGGGAGGAGCAGGGGGAGCTCCCAGTTGAGCTGGGTGGGAACTGCTGGTGGGAATGGCAGGGGAGCTGAGGCAGAGGCAGCTCAGCTTGAGATGGGACAGTTGCCTAACGTAGCAGCCCATTCCCAAGGTTGTAGTTTGACGTGATGGCTGATGGTGCCAGTCCCACCTCATTGGCTTTCTGAGTGTCCATCTCAAGTAATGGAGCTGTGGCTCCTTGAGCAACTTGGTTTGATTCGTAGACCTGTCTGGTAAAGGTTCATGGAATAGCGGTGGAGTCTCCAGGAAATAATCTCCCTTAGACTTCTTTGTAGTGCAGGTGTGATCTCAAGGGAGTTCAGAATGTCCCCACAGCCCTAGTAAGCGGCTCTCCGGTGAGGTGAACTTTGGCTTGTACTGCATCCCAAATGATAGGCCCTGCAGTGAAACAAAATGCTGTTGCTGGCACAATAGGTTTGCTTCCATCAGACGGGAGGCCCAGTGTTAATGAAGCATAGAAACTGAAATTATATCCATCTGGGGGGGGGGGGGGCGTTTGCTCAAGGTACAGTAAAGCCCTTGTGCGTGAAACTGTAATTTGTCCATATCCAATTTATGTAACTTTCAAAACCCCGGGCAGGAACAGGAGGACACATTTCAGGCAGACTGTGTCTCTGTTTTTCTTGCCGTTTGGCAGCAGCAGCCTCTGTTCCCCTTGCCAGTCCATCTGCTTTTACAAATAGCCGTACAGAGCCCGCCTAAGCCTTTAAGTCTGGTCTGGGACCACAAAAACTTCTCACACGGTGGAAGGTCACGTTTTCAAACAGTTGGTGAAATCGTGGGCTTGTGCTCCAATACACCAACTTCGCAGACCTGGTTTAAAGGAGCCTGTAACCCCAGCTGTCCTCGAGCCGGGGTGGGGGAGGACACCATGGCTAACAAACCTCTCCCCTTCTCCCCTCCCGCCTGGCTGGGCGTGCAGAGCCACCATGCCAAACTGGGGAGGCGGCAACAAATGTGGCGCCTGTGGCCGCACCGTCTACCATGCCGAGGAGGTGCAGTGTGACGGGAGGAGCTTCCACCGGTGCTGCTTCCTCTGCAGTAAGTATTCCCTTCCCGCTCCCCTGCAAAACCTCTCCTGGCGTAGCTGGGGGGTCACAGCAGTAAGGTGCTGGTCCACAGGCGATGTCCCAGGCTCAGCTGGCACCCGTGATGCACAGGGGATGGCAGCGACCAGAGATGGCTTTGTCCATCAGGTGCTGGGCTCAACTCCTCCTTCCCCAAGCGCTCCCTGGGTATGCTGGTGCCGAAGGGAGAGCTTGTCTCCTGGAGAGGTATTATCCTACCTGTCCTGTGTGGGAGGGGTGGGATGCGCCTCCTAAAGCAGAGCAGATCACGCTTTTCTCCTCCGTTTGCCCTCCTCCCAGCCTTCTCCTCAGGGGCCTAAGGGATCTTTAGGATGGAAACCTGGCTTAAGTGTTGCCTGTGCAGAGGAGGAAGCCCAGTGGCAGAGCTCCGTTGCACTGATCTGAACTCAGCTGGACTTTTCCCGGTGGTCCTGGGGCCGACGGCAGCTGAAGGAACAGTTGCCAGACCCCTGCCCTGAAGTCCTGCACAGACCGGGACACCAGCGTGCCTGAGTGCGGCAGAGTTGTCGATGCTTTAGCACAGCCAAGAGCCTAGACTTTCTTGGCACAGGGGCCCGTAGTTATTTCAGATGAAAGGAGTCCAAAGCATTATTTTCCAGTCCAACCGACAGGCCCAGCAAGGCACTGAAAATCGCTCTCTGCTGAACAGACCTCTGCTTAGATGAAGGGAACAAAGGGTCGCTGTGAGTCGGAGGCTCCTACTTTGCAAACAGGCAGCCTGTCTGTCCGAATCGGAGAATTTCACCTTATTACAAACATGAGGTACCGTTTTGTCCCGCTTGCTGGTGTTTACTACCGAGGGGCAGAGCTAGGGCTTAGCCCCCTTCATATAAGCCACGGTCACATCTGGCCCTCTCAAAGCAGTTTGCTGTCAGCCTGCAGCACAACATCAGCGCGCCGTGCTGGCCTGTTGGCCTCGGCGCACCTATGCGCCTTCCCCTTAGCTCTACAGCAGTCACAAAAAAAGATTAGATGTCTCGGCTGCCTCATTTTCAGCCTTTTATGGGAGTTTCTATTAAAAGAAACCTGGAACTTGCAGTGAAACAATGGCTCTAGTGTGTCTGAGTATTTGCTTTTCCTCAGTGCATAGGTCTGTTGGGGTTAAAGTCTGTAGACTTAACAAACATGCATTAGTTGATTTACTTATTGGATATTTGTGTCTTATAAAAAGAACCTTGGAGCTAATGAATGCCATAAGCAAAGGTCACTCTGGATTTTGAAGACCTTAAAATTCTTTTTAAACAAAAAATTCATAAGGCTTTTAATTTTTTTTCTCTCCCCCCCGCCCCCCACTCCCAAATTCTTTATCACGGGCATAATGCTGCTGTAGACGGAAAGAGCGTGCCAGTTGGGATACAAAAGAAGGTTTAAGAAGGAAATAGTTCTGCCTTCCACTGTAACCTTGAGCAGAGGGCTTGCATTGTGCGGAAGGACAATGTAGGAATGCCAGAAAAGCTCGGCCCCTCCGGCGACAGCTGTGAAACAGTCCCAGCTCTGCCTCAAACCAGTACCGAGGCAGGGGGAAAGCCTTGAAGGGTTGTTTTTTTTTTTTCCCAGCCCCACCCTGGCCAAAAGGGCAGGACGGGGGCTCTTCTGCACCAATAGGCTTTTGCTTCATGCTGTATGGCATCTGTCAAGGGAAACTGCTGACTGTGCTATCTGGGTTTCTGAGCGGCCTCATTCATCAAACCACAGCAAGTTTCCAGGCTTTAAATGTCACGGTCATGAAGAGGTGGGAGGGAATAGAGCCCTTTATAGGGCTAAGCATAATTCACTAATTCAGATGACAACCTGCTCCCTCTAATCCCTGGCAGTCCTGCAGCCTAATAGTAAGAACTGTGGGCAAGGAAACGCGTAACATCACTTGCGACTTGATTTTTGGCTTACTACATGTGCTGAAGGAAATGGTCCCTTAAGGCAGTGTAACTTTTTTTTTATTTTCCTTCCAGTGGTCTGCCGGAAAAACTTGGACAGCACAACTGTAGCGATTCATGATGCTGAAGTTTACTGCAAATCTTGCTATGGAAAAAAGTATGGCCCAAAAGGTTACGGGTATGGCCAAGGGGCAGGCACGCTGAACATGGACAGGGGCGAGAGACTAGGCATCAAGCCTGAGAGGTGAGCGAACTGACGGGCGGTGCGTGACCCTGGTCCTCCCGTACTGTTTTCAGAGGAGTCTTCTGGGCTGGATTTTGTTTAGTTCATGTTGTCTGGAAGAGAAATGCTGCAAAATATCCCAGGATAACTGAATGCAGGGTATTTAACCTGCAGAGCACAAAGCTTCCACTGGTGAAGGCACCGTAAGAGCGGGAGTTAGCGCAGGTAAAGATGGATTTGGAGAACTGAGAATCTGGGGCTACAAAAAGAAGGAATTTTAACTGGCAAGTGAAGAACCATTTGTGCTTAATTATAGCCAAACCCAAAAAGCCTGTTAAATAGTAAACATTCCTAGTCCGATTAAGTTCTTGCTGTAAAGCAAAGCATGTAGAAAGAAGCTGAGGTATGCCCCACAACTTGCTTCATGCAACTTCCCAAACTATTGCTTGACGTTTACGTGATGTATGCTCTCCAGCCAGGTTCGGTGATCAGTTCAGGTTCCAGACTGTGATCAGTGGACAGGAATTTGAGAGTTATTTGTAGCTTACTGTCTGATAAATCTGTGTCCTGATACAGAATTCAGCACCTCTAGAGAAGCAAAAAGGTGAAGGTTCCTCAGAAAACTAGCTTTTACAGTAGCTTCCTTTCATCCTTTGAAGCATGGCCTTTCTCTTTCATGCCCCCCCCCCCCCCCATTCTTTTTTCCCTACCAAGTGTAATTGGGTAGCCTTGCTGGTGACTTACTTCTCCAGTTTTGCAAAAATACAGTGTTCTGTACTGTTTGTTGGATGCTGCTCTGGTAGTGTTGTTAAGAAGAGCAAGAGGTCATTTAGTAAAAGAGTAGAGACAACAACTGTCCCCTTTCTTTCAGCACGTCCTCTCCTCACCGACCCACAACAAATCCAAACACTTCAAAGTTCGCTCAGAAGTTCGGAGGGGCAGAGAAATGCTCTAGGTGTGGTGATTCTGTTTATGCGGCAGAGAAAGTCATAGGAGCTGGAAAGGTAAGGAACTGCCTGTGCTGTTGTGTACCTGCTACATGGTCTTTAAAGCGAGCAAGGTATGTTATGTGTCCTCCAGCAGAGACCTGACTGAGGGGCAGAGTTACCTTAAAATTGCATTTCTTAGCATTGGAAATAGTGAAATCAATCAACTTAATTGAACTTGAAATGCAGGGTGATGAGTGCTCACCTTGGATTTCAGAGGTGGAAGCTTCAGTGTCATCTCGTGCCAGAGACCTGAAGCAGGCTACAGGAGCGCTCTCCCCGCAGAAGAGGGAGCAGTCCTGTGGTGTACAGCTTATCAGAGGCCAAATGTTTCAGCAGAAAGGGGATGTTCTCTGAAAATATGGTGTAAAACTGTGTGTCAGTCTGCCAGCTGTCTGACTCGCTACAGAGCACCAAGGTCTGCTCTGAATTGATTAGAGCAAGCCTAAACCTTTCAAAATGCTGAGCAGGATGCTGTGTGGAATTTGGGGCTTTGGGCCACTCACAGAAGTGCAGATGCTCTTGTCTGCTACTGGTGTACTTGAACTGGTTTTTATTGCACCAGTCATCTATAAACAATACTGATGCAGGCATCTCCAGTTAGTGCATTTTTTTTTTTTTTTTACCAACTCAGGCATTCTGTGTATTTAAAGTGTCTCTTTTCTTCCCCCCCCCCCCAGCCATGGCACAAAAACTGCTTTCGATGTGCCAAGTGTGGAAAAAGCCTAGAATCTACAACCCTAACTGAAAAAGAGGGAGAAATCTATTGTAAAGGTGAGGAAAGAAACAAAGACCATTTGTCTATGGCTCAAGGTAATGTGTTACAAGGATGGATGCTAAATTCATTCCTGGTATAAGAAACTTTCAGGCTCCTGTCAAGATGGAAGTACTCTGTAAGTCATAGGAATAGAGCTGAGAAATAAGTATTACTGAAGCTGCTGCTGTAGCTTACGTCTGCATCAAGCAAAACATTACATATTGAGAAAGGCAGCAGCAGCCCGTGCCCTCTGCCTGGGTCAGAAAGCAGATGAGAGTGAGGGAACAAGCTAGCAGGCATCCCACTGTGCCTTCTTGCGTGGTATCGTGGATTAAAAACTTGATCCACGGGGTGGTTTGATGACAACATACCTCTTAACAGATACCCAGCCTCAGACTCCAGGTATGAGTTGCTTTCACAGAGTAGGCTGGGAGCTATGCAGACTGAGCAGCCATGGCTATCGAGTTCAGTCATGGCAGTTACGCAGCTTAACAAAATGTTTCCTAAAAGCATCGTTGCTGCCGATGATGATGTTCTGGTGACTTAACGGGAAGCAGCTGAGGGGCTTAGCCTAGATGGCGCTGTTCTAAATTAGCGGGCCAGAAGCCTCAGCTACTACACGTTCATCTTTCTCGCAGGTTGTTACGCGAAGAACTTTGGCCCCAAAGGATTTGGGTACGGCCAGGGAGCGGGTGCCCTCGTTCACGCCCAGTGAGGGGGCACGGCTCAAAACCCCTTATGGCTCTGCTGAGATCCTGCTACAAGAAAGAGTTTCCTAAATGTTACTAACTACTGTGAAACTGATGCTAGTTACTGTAGTGCTAGGGCCATACATCCACCAGATGGTGTGGTTGTTTTTTTTTTTTTTTTTTAAAAGCACTGCTTTTGTCCTTGCTTTGTGTATCACACTGTAACACTTCTTAATACTGAGTATCAATTCAATAAAGCTTTGCTTGTTGATGTATCCTAAACCCAAGTGTTCCACACTTTGTCAACAATAAAAAGCTAAGTAAGGTGCGTTGGGGTACTTTGAGGGGGTGCAGGGGTAGAGATGTGTTGCTAAAGACTTGGTGCAGACCTTCACCGAGAGCCCAGCGTGACTGAAAGCTGGAAATACGTAGCACCGGTCGTGGCCTGCAGCGGTGAATGGCTGTCCTCCAGTAGGACGCTGCCATAGGCATGTGCAAGGCAACCAGCTGCTCACTGCACAGCAGCAGTACATCTTAATCTACTGCTCTGTGCAGTGACACAGCTCTGAGTGGTAGATTGTAAGTAGCTGTGAGCTTACAGGGTTGGCTGTCCCTGCTCCAGAGCCTCTAGTCAATGGAAAACAAACCTTTTTCAGCGTAGTATCTTGTGGGATTGCACTTGCTTTGGTATTGAGGTGTTATTATGCACAGGACTTACTGTGCAGAAGGAGTACTCTAGCAAGACAGCTGCAGATTAATGCCATCCCTACTGAGCAGCGGACCAAGCTGTGGACTATCACATCAAACTCGGGTTTAAGAGAGGTTTTTTGACCTTTTCTCAGCAGTCTTACAACCCTCAGTTTCCTGAAGATGGTGGAGGGTTTCAGCCTCTTGAGGATGATGCCTGACAAGGGGGCTATAGTGCAAAACCACAGCAGAATAAAATCCTGCCTTTAAGCACTCTGGTAGATAACATGACCTGAACTCAAGTTGATGGGCAGAGAGTAATAGCGATCAAACACACCAAATGCAGTGTCAATTTACTCCATGTGAACACACCAGCTGGGTGAAAGCCATAATGGGCCAGGGTCCTTGCCTCTGCTAACGCGACTTCATTAGCAGCAGTTCCGAAAGGTCTGCAAGTAGGAGACAATTACTCTTGCCTTAGCCAGATCTTGAGTGGAAAGCTTACAGAAGAGCTTGGCTTCTTTTGGGGGCTGGAGAAGCTCCCACCATAAGCCTGCGAGGCCTGAGCTGGTAGCACCTGCAACTGCACTTCTTGGGAAGCAACTGGGAGTCGCCTCCTCAACAGGAGACCCAGGAGCAGCCCACCACAAAGGCATTCTGTGAGAATGAGGTACTTCAGCCTAAAACTGATGCAAAAAAAAAAATCACCCAGTTTGAGGCAAGCTGCCCTGTTTTTACACAAGTAACCAGCATTTAGTACGAACAGCTTAGGTATTTTTTTTCTTTTTTAAATCTGGGCCTAAGTTTCTTGAGCACCTGAAGCAGATCCTTACCAGTGTGCTCAGGCTGCTCTGCCAAGCTTCATTTGCACAGCTTCTGGCTTGCTCCTGCCCACAGTAAGGAGGAGGCACGTGAGATCTGGGCATCGACGCCTCTTAAAAGCAGAAATGGTACCTCAGGGGAGCACGCCTGAGCCTCAGCAGGTCACGGGCAGTTGTAGGAGCATCTTTCCACCCCTTCCAGTGCAGGGGCTTCACTGGAGGCTGACCACAGCTGTGGGGAGGCAGGAGCTCCATCCTGGTGGTTACAACCCACGTGGTGTTCTGGGGTGGGGGGAGGAGGTTCAGTTTTGACTCTTCATCATGCCCAGCAGAAGTTATGTAAAGAAAACTCTGTTTTGAGAAGCATGCTGGTATCTCTGGGGGGAAAAAAAAAACCCTTCACGGAGTGAATTTATGGAGACACATTGAAGACTGGGAATGCTACAGTAAAATGGTCAGCAAATGTGTCAGCACGGTCCAAGGCGGAGTTTCAAGCAACATCTACGACTGTGGTCTGAGGCAGTGAACCAGTGCAAGCCAAAAGCCTAATTAGAAAAATATGTACTGGTGAAAATAATACACAAAGAGTATTTTGTACAGGTTACAAAGCAACAATGTGGATATGAGGAAGAACAGCCAGCCAGCTCAAAATGTGAGCCAAGAGCTTGGACAGTTGACAGAGAGGGAAGGATTGCAACTGAAAGAGACAAGGAAAGGCAGAAGCAGCAAACATTTCAGGCAGGAGTGAGATAGAAAGAAACAGCCCAGCAGAAGCCTTTGGTCCTGCTAGTCATACCAACGATCCTAATATTTTTCTCCCAGAAAAAAAAAAAAAAAGTACTTTTCTCCTTTGCCAGCTGGACACTTGTGCAGTAAGGGTTGATCCCCTCCAACTCTTCTAACCTGAGCAAGGACAGCTCTAACTCAGAAGCGGTATCCAGGCCCCAGCAGCCAAGGACGTGAAGACAATGGCAACATCCCCTTTCCATAGCCTCGTTAGCTGATGGAAGTGCTTCCTCCTCTCAGGAATGGCATTATAAAACGCTGAGTGGCACCGCTGGGCAGACAGAAAGGAAAATAATGCTCTTTACACGCTACTAAGCAGACAAAACCACTCCCCATTAGTTGGCGTAGCTACTGTAGTTGATCTAAACGTGCCACATGAGCACAGTTGGCAGGTGTGATTTATGCTAACAAAACCGGGCATCTAACATATTGTTCATTTACCCATAAAAGAGAGCTTTCAATTCTGAGAAAAATGAACAGAAGAAGCGATCAGAAGTGATTTAAACTGCTAAAAATTGAGGGCTTTCCGTTAATTTCCTGGGGGGAGTCATAGTGGTAACTCTCAGCTCCACACTGCTCTACATCCCAACAATTTATTTAACCACAGAAGAACATAGAAATGAAGGAAAAACGAAAACTTGTAACCATAAAGACAATATACTTGTCAAGAGAAATGAGTACCCTACACTGAAGCGCTTTCATCTGGTTACTGTCAACTTTTCAGCTGCAGCAAAGCTCTGATGAGTAAAAGCTCAGCCTAGGCTGGAGCAATGCTTTGAGTTAGTCTCAGTTTGGAGCCCTAATTCCAGGAGAGACGGGTTCTCAAAAGTATGTTGACTTCATGATCTGGAGATCTTAAGTAGAATGCAGGACTGGAGGCAATGTGAATGCGGCACTAAGTTGATAAGATACTGCGAATAAATTTAACCTGGCATTAGTAGGTGATATTTTTACTCATCTCCACTCAGCAGCCTAAGGTGGGTAAAATCCAAATGCAAGCGTTCAGAAGTAAACACTGCTTTCATAGCAAAAAAAATCTGATTTTACTTAAAGGCAGCAGCTCATGGGAGGTGCAAAGGAGTGAACTCTCATCAAGCCATAATGAGGGTGCAGAGGGCAGGCTTCTTCCCAAATAAACAAAGTAACCCGCTTTCAAGTCATCAGGAGCCCACCCATACCTCCCAAGAGCAGCAGCTGCTCTGATGGAGCACTGCAGCTCTCTGATGGAGACCTTCAGCACAGAATGTCTGTCGAAAGAAAGAAAGTACCATCCCTGATCTTTACGAGACAAGTCAAAGGGTGGTCAGCAGAGGTAAGCTTGGGCCCAGCCTCACCAGAACCATTGCTTGAGGAAGCAGAGAACAGCACCAACAGTTCTCAATGTCAATATTGACCCCAGCCCCAGCAGGAAACAGAGAGACCTTTTTTCTCCCCATTAGGTGTGCTCTGAAGTCCTAGCCTTGTATTTGAATACATATTCCTGGTTATAAATATCCTGATTAAATTCCAACTTGGATGGTTACCTTGTTCCTACTAAAAATCTAACCTTGAGCACAGACCAGAAGAGTCAAGGTATTCTGCCTCCTGCAAGTGACACCTAGAGCAAACCCCTTGGTCATGCCTACTAGTCCTGTGTGGACGTCTTGTTTACCCTTAGAATACCCTAAAGGTCATTAAATATGGACATTTGGCCACTTGAAACG
The DNA here is from genome assembly GCA_034008185.1 of Gorsachius magnificus. Lineage (NCBI taxonomy): Eukaryota > Metazoa > Chordata > Aves > Pelecaniformes > Ardeidae > Gorsachius > Gorsachius magnificus. The sequence goes on from CM067081.1 coordinate 175,474,580, forward strand.
CTCCCTAGAAGGAATTCTCCCTTAAGAAACGTTACCTTGCCAGCATGCTTTGCTCGAAAGAAAGGAGTATCTAATTAGTGAATGCTAACTCTAATTGGTAGTACAAAGGTGTACTTTACCAAAACCCCGTGTTGTAGCTCACAGGATTTTACATCACCGCAGAATGGGGTGCATGCTATCTTTAAGACACCTGTAAATCTTTCCGGAATGACTTTACTAAAATAAGATGCAAGATAGCAGCTGTTTTCTCATGGTATGGCTTCTGAAATTGGACAGAAACACCACTGTGTGAAATCACATCCCAAGTCAAGACAAACACTGCATCTAAGAGTCAATATTTATTTGATTAATAACTTACAAAATTTAACAGATTTAATTTATGTAAGGAGAGCTAATTTATTAAACATTTTACAGAATTTTTTTTTTGTTCACAATGTAATACATCAAGATCTCGACAGTATTAAAATAATACTTGGCACAGTTATAAATAAAGAATATACAAAAAAATCCATAGCTTAAAATGTAGTGATGCTGTTGTACACATTAATTGAAAAAAAAAATAACCTGGTGGACATCAAAGAATACAGAAACCTGCAAAGAAACAGCACATGTTTAGGGCCAAGACAAAATTCCCATTTATTCTACCTATGTCAGATTAAGTTGGTCTGATCTGCTGTTGGTCTGGACCAGCTTTGTTAAGTTTCAGAAGCAACGCCGTTTTGGTTCAACAACTGAATTGTAAGTTTGATAACTTGACAGAAAAATGCTGCATAGTTGGCTCCCCCCTGCTTGATTTTATGATTTCACATCAAACGATTCAGTGTTACTCAAGACAAGTTACATTTTGCACTGGAAACTTCATACATCCCAAATCCATATATGCAAGTTAATTTTCACAACTACCTACTATTGCTCAAATTCTACAGGTCTCAACAAAACTGTCACCAGAGAGCTATTAACAAAGAAGTAGCGCAGAACTCACTACGTACTACCAAAGATCACCCACCGCTTCTTTTGCAGACATTTTTGACATGGACAGCATGACACAATTCATGACGGTTAATGCTACTGGGCAACTAAAACCAAAACTTGTGTCACGTACTGAACTGCTCTTCTGGTGCTAGGTGGTATTTAATAAAAGTGGACTGAAGTTCTTCAAGTCAACCGACCCCCAACAGAAATGGGGGGGGGGAAGATAAAAAATGAACAGATATGCAGAACATTACTGGTGATTAAAATAAACAACACTGTAAGGTCTTCATGCTTTTTTCTGATTAGAAGAAAATATGAATAACTGATGTCAACTGTTTTCACTGAAATGGAACGTGTTGTTAGGATTACGAATTTTGTCTGACAAAAATAGCAAAAGCTTCTTGCCACCCCTACACCCAAACCTCTCCCATTAAAACTGTGTCCAAGACGATGTTGGTTTTTCCAGTATTAAACATTCAAGTACTCTGATGCTGCACTTCTGTAAATCCTGATATCTGGTACTTGCAAACTAAGTGTGTGTCTTGAGATCAATGAACAACTACAGAAAAAAATGTTTACTTGCAAATACTGAACATCAACTATTTACAGTTTCACTGCTCCTCTTACTAAGGCAAGGGCTGGGAATACCACTAGATTGCTTTATTACCTGTAATCTGCATATTACAGAAAACGCTAATTTTGCCAAGCATCAAACATGCAGTGAATTTGCAGGGCATAATGCCTATTAACAGCAATATTGAACATCACTAAAAGCTCATTAGATATCTTCCTACACTTTTTTGGTTGAATAAAATGAAAATGAGCAGCTTTAAATACACTAAACACACACTCACAGAGAGAAAACTGTTTGATAAATTATTTATATACAGATACACATTCTTTACACTGGTCTCAGACATCTGCTTTCAGGTCCCTCCCCAAACTCCCCTCACAGGTTTCTCGAACCACTGGGTTGCTACAGCACTTAGAAGAGAACTAACCTGATTCTCAGTCTCTCTGTAAACAATAGTTAAGGAAGCAGTGAACAATTCACTATGAGTATATGAAAACACCATAACAAAAATCAGTGCATCACATTCAAGAAAAGTCCCTTTGGAATGCAATTTCAGATCATTCCTTACCTTCCAAACATATCTGTAGCATGAGAACTTAAAAAAAAGAAATTAAGGGTGATTTCCACGTGCCAATACACCACCTTCTTCAGAACGTTGCATTAAATTTTCTGTGTGCGCGTGCTATCATGGGGATTTTTAAAAAAAATTTTTAAAGTTTGGTTTCCGTTATCTTACATCCAAACAAAAAAGCACTTCAGACAACTTTGGGTTCTTCTTCTGCAGTTCTTCAATTTTAAACTATCTTGTCTTTTTAGAATTGAGTTTTTTGCTTTCACATCTGTGGTTTTCCCCATGCAATTTCTCTTCCAACATGTCTCCAATTACACTACACTGTATGAGGACCAAATCTCATACTGAAACATTGCTAGTCTGCAAGTTGCTTATACAATTACTTCAACGATAATGAATTTTTTCCACTTTTTTCCTGAACATTATATACTGTAATCTAGTTTTACAGGTGTATCATGCATTTAAGCAGGGCTGTAACTTTGACAGAAGAGCTTTCATTATTTGCGTAATTGTTTATTTCAGACTATATAATCTCAGAACAGGGTTATTACAAGTATTTAGTTGTACCACTTACTGGTGGCAAAAACAATCACCAAAAAATGTGGGCAATGTGGTTTTTCTCGACATTATCTGATGTGCCCTACTGCTATAACTTAACACGTTACAAGGGATTCCCACCACATGATGGTTGTTTGTAACGGTACTGAAAAGCGCATTTTTCAACGTACATAATACTACAGAAAATCTGTATTAAAAATCACATTACAGGAACTACAACATAGCTATCAGTGAACTCTGCATCATGAAATTTAGTTTCATATTCTAGATTCTTGTTTCAGTGGAATTATACTGGGAAATAAATTTTTCTGCTCAGCACAACGTAACCATTTATGTCAATACTTCAGTAATCTCATGCTCCATTGTGAAAGACCTTAAATAAAAAAACCCAACAACAAATACTGTGAATATGCTGCTGCGAATAATTTTCATGTTAAGAACTGTTAAAATCCCTTTTTGATCCTCCTCCTCTTCCTTGTCAGGTTTGGCAGTTTATTCTGTCCATTTTTACTTTTGTTAATAAAATTCTGATGAAGAGAAGGTACCTTAAGATTCATCATCAGCCCTACACATAGCATGCTACTCTTCAAGGGATGCGGATTCGAGAGAGAGAGAAAATTTTTCAGGCACCACTCAGATATGATATGCTCACAGGATGAAGGTGGTGCTACACCAGCTGGTAGCCTGATCCTGAAGTTTGGTCATATTCTATTGTATACTGCCTTGTCCAGTCCACGATAACAGGCCGAAAAAGACCACAGCATCTGAATTCAAAGAAGTCTATAATGTTCCTTATACATCCATGGCTGAAATCAAAACAAAACCGCACGTTAGTAAGCAGTACCACAGCTCATCTAATAAAGTACAGCATTTTTGTCTGCCTACAAATTCGATTCTTCGGCCTCTAAAAGTTCCTAACTGTAGAAAAGCAATTTGGTTAACAATTATCTTAGTGCTTGCTGATGAGCAAGTTCTGAAATAAGAAGAGGTCACCAGACTAGTGAGTGTTTGATCTTTGGACACAACCAAGACACTGACTTTCTTCCACCATCTACCAAACTGTGTGGAGAAATGTAACATGTTATTGGCAGCACACCATCACGTAGCATAGCATGGTAATCCAGATCCCTTTCTAAGAGCAAAGTTGCACTGTACAGATGGATGCGAGACAAAACAGTATGAAGTGAATGTCTTCCGAGAATATTTTCCGGTTTTACTAATATCTATTTCTGTCATACATACTGGTTCACCAGCTGCAGGTCTAAGATCAATTAAGGCCCTAGCCAACACAAAATTAAGAGAACTTTATCTGAATTAAATGAACTATTAACATGCTTTCTGATGCCGAATCAATTCATTGACAAATATTTAAGATACCTGCATCAAAATTCCAATTTGTTGGGGTTTTTTTTAATTTAATTACACATGGTCTGAATAGATCACGATTTTCTGGAAGAGAAGCTTGTGTTATGATATATGCAAGGACAGGTCAAAGCAACAAGGAGATGACAACTACCTGAGTCAGTGCTTCATCTGACAGGTGACGCCAAGTCAGTTATTTCAGACATCTGGTGTTATTTTCAGGAGTCATTTTTATAATAGCAGCTATTTCAGTGAAAATGGTTTGTGAATGTGACATTAATTTGGGGATAAAAGCAGCATTTTTTCCTATTCTGTGTACCGCCCTATGTTCTTCAGGCAAAATAATTACGTTTTTGTCACAACTCTTATCTATAGGAAGATTGCAACCACACAGAGATGTTTGTCTATTTCTCTCTAGGAGTTTTGTATGGAAGGGTATTTAAAAAAATCACACAAATTTCTCTTGTAGCACAAAATCAAACTGCAACAAGAACTTCTATCTCCTGTTCCCGCGGATGTCACCTGCAAGAGCAGCAGCTCCCACAGCATATGCAGCAGGATGAGACAGCTTCTGTCTTTTCGCTGCTCCTTTTGTAACGTGCCCTCAACCCACCAGTGTTCCAGCCTCAGGCCTTCATCTATTTCCTGCTTTGGCTCCATAAGCTGCTCCATGCCGCCATATTCCCATCCCAGTGCTACATCATCCCCGAGCCCCTTTCTCAGCTTGCACCCTCATCACTACAGAAGCCAGAATCCCAGGCTACCCTTTACATACTGATACCCAAAAGCTCACGTCTCATCCCTGCAACACCCACTTCAGTTCCTGGGACATCCTGCTCCCTTCCCCATAAATAGCTTTGCCCATGCTCTTCCTCCTGAGTAGGACAGAAGTGCTGCCTCTTTTCTCACAGTAAAGAGAGCAAGGGAAGCTACTGCACAGACCAAATTTAACAGCACATTAAATATCAATTAGGAGAAAGTGCCTAGTGTGGAAGTGAAGATCCAGGTCAACAATGACACCATGCAGTAAGCAACTACCTCTGGTTTGGGCATCTGATTTATAAAGAGGATATTTATTTCCCCATAAACTCTACAGCAAAATATGACCACTGCTGGAAAGCATTAATTTCCGTGTTTATGCATCCCTGTCTAGAGTGACTACAAAACATTTATCACTTCCTTTAACTGGACAGAATGTGTTACTGTAAAAACAGCTGACAGATTCAGCATTCCACGCAGTGAAAATACTTCAAAAGTATTTAGCTATGTTCTATTTCAACAAGCCGCATGATTCAAATGTATACAAGGCTACACAAATAAGAAATACATTTACACTTTAAAACTTACTTGAATGGGCTTTCAATAGATGTGGTTGTAACTTTAAAGTGCTTGTATCTTCTTGCATTCATTCTTTCATTTGTAGTGATACCTAAGCAAGATATCTGAAGACAGGAAAAAGAGTAAGCAATTCAGCTCTTGTAAAAACATGCAAACAAGCCCTGCATGAGCCAGTCTGAAAAAGAAGGACCAAATTTACTGTTTTACATTCCTTCTTTCGAAGAAGGAATTTTTGTCTGGGTAAATTACAAGGTCCCAACCTAAAACACCATGCAACAGCTGCACCAGATTTTGCAAAAGGTTTAATTTTTGAAGTGGTCAGAAATAAATCATCATCACTGAATAAACTGTGACTTCTTAGTTCATAATAAAAAGATGCCTTTACTATATTGTCAGCTGAAGTGTACTGTAAATAACAGACACAGAAGTTACTTTACACAGCATTTGAACCACCTTTTCTTCTTGACATTCTGGTTATAGCTCCAGTAATATATTTTTCCCCATTTATAATTTTGTTGCAGTAACATAATTTTTCTGTCCACAAAACAAAAATATGACCAGAAAAAGGGGCAGGTTTTCTTTTGTTGTTGCTTGGGTTTTCTTCTTTTTTACAGAATAATTTGGCCCAAAGGCTATGATTTTCCGTAACAGCTTTCCCACTACATTAGCCTAAAAGGGTATCTTACGTAAAACTGGAGTTCACTGTAATGTGATGTAACTGGAAACACAAATTTGAGAACTCCCTTAGCAGCCTTATGGTACAGAAAGATAAAATCTTGTAATTCTGAGTGAAATATAAAAAGTCAACTCTGATGCATGTTACAAAAGCAAGAACATTGAGAAAGTTGAGTTTGGGCTGGCTTGCCTCATTTGGATACACTTAACATCTCAAGCATTTTCTTTACCTCCATGAAACCCAGTGAAGTTTTATGTCTATGTACACAAATGGGTTCTCAATGGCCAACTTTTGAAGTAGGAAGTAAAGGTTTTAGAATTATTTTTCTAAGATAGCAGGTACTGTTTGACAATAACGCTGGCCAGTTCAGTGACAAATCCAAACTTTGAGGGTGGGGCGTGGGGTGGGGGAGGAAGGCAGCAAGAGTAGGGGCTGTGCAGTTGTAAACCAAAAGAAGCAAATTAGAGAATTTTGTCATCAATTCCATCATCATGGCAAACTCAAGAACAATCCTAAGTTATCTATGAGTAAAACTCTTAGGAAATTTAGTAAAAAGCCTGCGTGTTTAGTTTACATTTTTCCAGGATTAGTGACAAAGTCAAATGCTAGAATTATTTTGCTTAATTACACCAATGATTCAAAAATACTACAAGATCTATTTTTCCAAGTGGCATAATTCAAAGATTCATCCGTACACAGATCATATTAACAGGAATCCTCAATGGGGAACTTAATGCATCATGATGTAAGTATGATGGAAGGCTCTCCGGAAAGTTACATGCTTATTCTGCTAGAGAACTCTGATGGGTTAGACTGCTTTGAATGCCACCTCAAATACGTGCAGCTCCTCTGCTCATTTGTCTTGGGCAGGAAAGACCTCTAGAAGCCTGAATGGATGGCTCTCACTCACACATACAAGATTTTGAAATTGATCTATGTTGTAAATGATGAATAATGTAGAGAAAGGAGGACAAAACTTAAATTTCCTGAAAAGTTTTACCTATGCCTTAGAGGATGTTTTTTATTTCCAGGTTCTCTGGAAAGATTAGATTGGTAAGTCTCACGGTTCGTTAATGACAAGTCATACTGAAAGACTTTCAAGTCAAACTGAAAGGCTTTCAGTATGACTGGTCTTTCCTTAAAAAGGATAAAGAAAAACTTGTGTTTGGTTAGATTAGTACAGTAATGTGATCGCAAATCACGCTGATGCAGTGTAAGAAATTATTGCATCCCCTTTGAAGTTACCACCCTCTTTCTGCTAATGAAATACTGCATTACTCCAAGTTCGACCCACAGATCTTACCCGCTATTAGTCTTTATTGCCTTTCTCTCATTCTAGAATGGAAAGCAGGAGGTAGGTATTTTAACCTCTTGCAAAAAAAAAAAAAAAAAAAAAAAAATCACAAGTGAACGAGAAGTGAATGATGCCTAATATCCAGAGACAACAGATGCCTGCCTCCTCCAGCGTGGCTGAGAGACTGAACACTTGGTCTTGCATAAAGAACATTAAAACTTAAATGACAGAACTATATGATATTGTTAGGTCACTCCCAAGACTCCGCATTACAAATGAAGTGCTCTTCCATACCTGATACATCTGACACATGAGTAACACAGCCACCCACATGAAGTGAAAAACACTGTTTAGAAACATCCAAAACATCCATGGAGAACAAGTAGCAATCTGTGTAATATAGGTCCAAAATCCATCCTTTGCATAACTTGTCTCACAGTGGAAACCCCAGTCTAGAGAAAAAACAAAGTGTCAAAAACCATAGAGAAGATTTAAAATATGTTTCTTGCACATCAACATAATGTCCACATTAGAATGTATTAAACTAAATAAGAAAATGACAATGTGCCAAAATAGTTTTACTTGCTCTCTCTTCCTTTCCTAACTCCTTCAATACAAGACATATGGACAACTTGGCTGTGATGAAGAAAAAAAAAAAAAAATTAGGAAGAAAAACATCATCTAACTTAAAATTTAAAAATAGGACATAAACAAAGTATTTATAAGCAATTAAAAAAAAGCCAAAAAACCACATTTACTCACAAGAGATACATCCATAAATCATCCAGCAGATCATAAAAAGCAGGAAGAACAGGTATCCCATAAAATAGCGATGGTTCCCTGCTCCTGAAGTTGCACAAGAACAACAAGGATCAAATTACTACACTCTCAGAAGACAGACAATGTTACATCAGAAAGTTTAATTGCTTGCTTAGAAATACTGCTTATTATTGTACACAGAAACATTATTCTCCAATATTAAGCCAATATAACTTCAAGACAGTGAAATTAGCTGGTTTACTTTTTTTTTTTACTTTTGAGACAACAAAGCAATGTTTTATTTTCTTCAATTTCTGTCACATTACAGCTGCAATTCACACAACTGCATTTCATTTGTAACCTCTTTCATGAGCTAATAAAATTATTGACAGACAGTATTTAGAACAATGTTGGCAACAGCTGTTGCAGAGCCCTGAACACCCAGGAATTCCACGTCAATAAATATTTTTAAAATGCCATTAAACAACTGTCAGTCTGCAGAGTTCACTTTCTTAAAAGAAACAGAAACATGAATAAATATACAACCTCCCTTGATAATAAGCTAATGCACAACTTAGGTTTAAACCGGCTCAATGAAGCTAGCTAAAAATAAAATATCTAACAGAACTAGTAAAACAAATACCTGTAACCAAACAGATGAGGCCTAACAACCTTGCTAAAATAATGAATGGGACAAAACCCCTTCTGCTTAAGACAGAAATTAAAGGCAAGAAAATTCAGTTACTAAAAGACTGATCTATTTTTAACATTAATAGAGCTAAAAAGATGCTTATGCAAGTACATCATAATTTTGAAGTACTCAGACTTCCTTCTGTTTGTAAAATATGTCCACTGCTGCAACCTTCCAAGAGCTCCAGGCTGTAAACTAAACCCACAGAGATGATAATGGGCTGCAAAAGGTCTGGCTGTCATCATCTACAAGCACAGCATTTACTTCTTCATTATGTCAAATGTTTTGCCTGTTAAAACAAGAGCATCCTCTGGAGGCAGAAAATAATCAAGTGCTTTTAGCAAGTGAACTGAAAGACCATATAAATAAGAGATGAGGAAAAATACACATACAACACAAGCTAGACTAAACACAAGACATTTCCTTGAAAATCAAACAAGTTCCTTCAGACATAAAATACGTTGTAACATTGCCTTCAATCACCTAAGAGCATATGAGAAACAGTGCTGGGAACGTCCCTAAGGTATCACTTTAATTTACATTCTAAATTTCAGAACTGTTAAGTTTCATAAAAGACTTTTTTTTTTTAAAAAAGGAAGTTAAATGGTGACCTAGATGTCCACCCGAGAGGCATCTGATGAGCTGCTCCTTTTAGCAGCATCTTCAACTCCTTTTAGCAGCATCTTCAGCAATACTAACCAAATTGTGCTTAACACGAAATACATCTGTATTTGGTGAAAACACTCAAGTAGCATTTAGAACTATAAATGAGACAGGTATAACCTTGGTCACAGTTTAAAAAAAAAAAAAGGCTCTGGAAAAAGAAAGTGGAGAAACTGCCTTTCTTCTGTATCTGAAATAAGATTGGGCAAAACACAGCACTGTTGTCTACAGTTTCACCCTGGACTGGCAGGAACAGTCAGTTATGCTCCACAGTTAAAACAATGCTGTAACATTTGTTGCTAATTTCTTTTATACAGTTGTCCTTATATTATACATAAGTAATAACATATAATAAAAATAACTGATTTTTTACTGATGGACTTGTATTGCGTGATTTAGATTGTTTGTTCATTTCTTAATTTTTCCTACTTTTAGCTTCTTGGAAAAGAATCTTTACTGGGGGAAAAAGCGATCATTATTCTAAACCATAAAATAATTTCTCATATACACAAGACCTACTGCCTGAGTCACTGCTATCAGAACAATAAATCAGTATAACATTGGCATAACCCATGTGACTTTTATATAATAGTTTAAAATTTGGCTCTAGCTCCTTTCATGCTGTTACTTGAAAACTAAATTTCTGTTGCAAGTCTGCAGTTTGTGTTTGAAATGTAACTATAAGTTTAATAAATTCTGTTATTTTTCATCTTCGAACAACCAACTGTAAAAAACCTAATGCCATTTTGATACTCCATTAAAAAGATAGGTATAATCACTTTTAGAGACTTGCTCTCTGTAATTTTGTGGGTATGATGTCATCCCAATTGCCAATTTATTTATTCTTGAAATAGTCTGCACTTTTTGTCAACCTCTTCAGAGTGGTAAAAATATCCTCTCTCAATCTCTTTATGTGGCAAGTCTTATCCCCAAAGGATTTATTTTAGAGTGTATGTACACACTCTTGAAATATTTCTCAGTCCTATCTTTAGTAAAATTCTTATCCTTCTACACATTCGAAGGAAGACTACATAAAACATTTCCAAATTCCACCTTTCCAGAAAGGCATGAATCACGTTTCCCTTTTTGGCAAACATACCATGAATGCTGTTTTAAGAATGGATTCTGGTTTGTAATCCTACGCTCAGAGTCCCCATGTACCGATCTGAGAGAGCCAGAAAAGCCGAATAAGGTCATTTAGGCCACCACTCCCTCCAGTTCAGGGCTGTTCCACAGTCTGATTTCTAATGCTTTTTTCCCAGCCTACTTTCAAGCGCCCTAATGTTTACTTTTACCTTCAGTTACCCCAATCTGTACAAGACCACTAGTAGGAAGATTCTGCTTTCCCATCACCATTGTTTTTTAAAAACCATTTCCTCCACTGCACTTAATCCCGTTACTCACATACTCCCTTATTACACACAAACTAAGCTCCTTCCTCCCCCATCTGTTTTTCAGACTTTTCCAGCTACTGATTAAAATACTGGATCTTTCTGTCGCATTGACAAGTACTCCTCAGCACTCTTGCAAAACAAATTGTCCACTTCACACTCACAAAAATCTGAGCCCATGCCCCCCTGCCTGTTTTAATTAAAAATTTCTTAGTTTGTCATCATAAAACATCTAAAATATAAATCAGCAGTAGCTCAGGTAGTAACATCAGTAGGAAATATAAAACAGACGGGAGCTATAGAAGTCCATCTCAATGAGATTTTAGTGATGTTCTATTACAATTCAATGCCAGCATTGACTATTTTACTCTTGATTCTAAGACCAAACTACTGTGACTATTCATTATTATATATATTTGGAAGGACTACAATGAAGCATTTATTGGCTGTCAGTTGTCGATGAATCCAGGTCCTAACTCCTCCCCAAGATTAAAGTTACCTCTGCTTGTGTCCTAAAAAAATAAACCAGTGAAGCAAGCTACACTCATTTCCTAGCTGTGAAGTCTTCAGTGCTCCCTGCATAATAATGGCTTTCAAGTAAGTTTCTCAAAGAGCATGACAGGGAATAGTAGCATTTAGAGACTTTATTCCTGTTCTGTATCCGCTCCTTTCATCAACACCGGGGAGAATAAATGACTACCTGGGGGGGTCAAAAAGAGAATACCTCAATAGGAAATCATTCTGTATCTAACTGCTATAATCATGGTATTTTTGAATATATATACTTTCCCATTAAATTACTGAAAATTACTGGTAAAGATGAAAATTTTTATCTTATGCAAAGGGTAACAGCCAGTTGTGGAATCGGTACATGCCTTTTCTGCTAACATTAAAAAGCAGTTAAGCTTTGCATCTTTTAATTACTAAAGTTTGTGTTAATAAAAATATACAGATAGAAAACTGAATTAGACACAGAACAATTTTGAGGATGGGTATATAACAGACAATACAAATGAGAATAACGCAGAGAATAGCATGTAGAAAAAAAAATAAAGCTCAACATTGAAAATGTTTTTCCTTCTACTTGAAGTCCTCAACAGTTTTTCTCAGACTTTGGCAGAAGCCAAGTCACTTTCACTGTGAAATGAGTACAGGCAAAACCCTGAACACCACCCAGGGCAGATTTTCCTTTCTTTATCTGTTAAGACAACATTGTGTTTTAGCAGATTACTCACCTACACAGTTACCCACCCATGGGCAGTGGTGATCAAACTTCGCTATACATCGATTGCATACACCACAGTGTTTGGACCTCACTGGCTTCCGTATCTGCAATGGTTATAAACATTTGTTTAGAACGGCTAAAACCCCTAACGTTTCTATATAGACACCGCCCCACCCCCCTAATTTAAACATAAATTGATTTTTCTATTGTTAACCCCTTAGAAAACTTAAAACTTTATTCTAATTTTTAAAGCAATCTTAACTATTAAGCTTAATCTATACACTATTTAACACAAACATCTATACCACCTCACTGAAATGATTTTCACGCGTTTGCTATATATAAAGGATTTTTTTTCCCCACACAAATTTCTCATATCCCCTCCAGCTATTGAGCTTTATGTAGCAACCAGTTTCATTTCAGCTTTTCAACAATGAAAATACAGAGTTGGAGTTCCACGGTTCTGTCAGTATCATTCATAACTGAGCTCTAACATAAACTCTTCCAGCTTATTTTCTAAAGACAGGAATATGACTCAAGAAGTGGAACTTAAAATGCTAAATTACTCCTGCCAATTTTTTTTAAAAGGTTATGTTTTGAAAGAAATATAAAACAACAATAAAAAAAGAACTGATAATAAGTGTTCTGAGATATATATGTATATACACACATAATTTTTAAGGTGCCATATTTGTACATAATTTTCCAGATTCAATTTTGGGAATATTTTCATTCAAGTTCTATACCAGTCAGACCATTATAGTATAACACTGATAACCTTTATAATTTTACATTTACTAGCTAAGTTTCTAACAAACAAACGCATTACATTTGCTATGGTTACTTTTTTTTCCTTAAGCAGTTATTTCCTTTTAAACTTTCTGTGGTGAAGCTACGTATTAACCAATCCAAGAAAAGTATTTGCTCACAATTTGGCAAGCTTTACAAAAATTAAGATTTTTTTCACCCCTCCCAATTACAGCCAAACTGAGAAATCCACTTGATTTTTGGAAAAAAAAACTTTACTTAGAAGCACCACTTAATTTTACTGTGAATTAGAGGTGATGGAATGTCACCTGTGGTTTTCATAACCTGTTAGATGTATAGCCAATCATCTATACATCTGGCAAGTTATTTCCACAGTGATCACTTTTTTCCTCTTATTGTTGCAGGTTTTTTTTGTGTACAGATATGTTATTTATTGAAAACACTGTTTGAATTAAAGACTACAAATAAATCCTGCCCTTGAAATTGCATTATTAAGGCCAAAAACGTGTTAAGTATAGGAACATATGATTTTGCCTAGCATTAAATAAAAATAAAAATTAGTGCTGCAATTGATTCAACAATACACTACCAAGCAGGTACTGCAGAATATACTGAGGTCCAGACTTCCTGTCTCTGCAAGTTCTACTATCGTCTGCAGAAGAAAAAAGAGAAAAGAAAAAAAAAAAAGAAATTAGAATTTAGCAAATAAACAGATGCTGACAACCATTGTAATAGCTTCTTCTCAGATCCAGGGTTGTGAACTCTTATTTATTTCATGTACTTTCTACACACAGGAACAACTTAAATTCAGCTGAGTGATTTTAAATGTACTTTGTTAAACCAATATGTACATTTCCTTCTAAATTAATTCTATCTTATACTTATTCCTACTCTATCTAGTTTTAATTAGAGGAAAAGCAAGCTTATGTTAATTTTGATACATCCACACAGTGATTAGCACCAGTTTGACTAACCTGCTGTTAAACTTCTTAGAATAATGCAGCTGAATTTCTAAACAGGAACACGAATAAAACTAGCTAGCAGGATCAGCCAGTCTAAAAACCAGACTTTCTTTCCAGAGGTATCCCATCACAACCTTTACATCTATACTCGCCTCTTTCCTCAGATGTTGAAGCTTCAAGAAAGAAAAGAGATAACACAAACCAAACCTCCTCTTACAGGTAATGCTATACTTACAGGCCAAGTGATACACAGAAGTAGGTATGAGTTAAAGCACATCTATACCTTCACACCAAATGATAGCTTTTTTATTTTGTACACTCCCTCAGTACCCACTTCATCGCTGGAATAGAAGGAACCTAGTATTCTGTTAAATGGTTTCATCAAGTTTTAAAATTCAGCAGATGAAATCTGTGCCTCATGAGACTTAAATGACATTTGCAACATATGGAAAACAACCTGGAAACATCTTTTGCCAGAATAGTCTTCCTTGAACCTGAAGGAATTCGCTCAGCATAAATGGCCTAATGGCAAATAGTTTAATCTACTGTTCCCTTTCAAACCATGTATACCTTATGCATCAAAGTGGTTTCTAACTGCAGAAGCAATAAAATAGTCCTTACAACTATTTTCTCACCATAGCAATATAAACACAACTTCCTTAATTAGATGATGACTGCTAAGGTGGGTATCTTGACTGAAGCCGCAGAAGTTTTCCTCCAAAATACTACACTTAATAACTGGTTAGGAAAAATCTACGGAAACTTTTCCTCAAAGTAACCAGTAAAAGCTACAGTAAACAGTCTGGGGGTAAATCAGTGCCTTAATGCTTTCCCTGATGATCTCAGGTATATGAGGAACAATCTTTACAGTTTTCTAACACTTCTAAGCTCTGAAAGTTGGACTATTTTTTCTCCTCGCTTGTTGTATTTCCATTTGCTATTGGCTCAGTATTCTTGCCTCCACCACTGCAACCCTTGAGATCCCCTCTCCAACCAACCCCTGCCATTCACAAGCCCTTCCATGTCCCTCTTGCATCTTGCCAACTTCAGTTCTCTAAATCTCTTTCTCATCCCCCCCCGTCATCCCTCACTGCTCTAACAACATTTCCCACTACAGGACTTGAAATTCAAGAGCCTCCCTCACAAGAGTAACTTGTGAACGGAAAGGAAAAACCCAACAAGACATATCTACCATGATTTCAATGCTGTTGATGTAGTTTTTGATACCTTAATATTATTTTGGACAATTTCAGTGGGAGCATACACTACATTACAGACTAATGAAAGGATGCACAAAGGAACGTACATGTTGCAATGCTCAGCACTGGAGTTCATTACTGTCCACAAGCAAGACCCCAAAGCTTAGGAGAACAGAAATGAACAAGAGCAGATAAACCACTTATATTTAAGTCTCCTTAGAGATTACAGCCCAGAGACCCAGGACTACTCAAGTTAGAGTCACATTTTTGTGGTCTGTAAATATTTGGTCTATTTTCTGTGCTTTTGAACTATTAATATTTGATTTTGAAATTTTGAAATTGTTTATTTACTATTTATTTACTTATTTTAAGAGTGACAGGTTATTTTGTAACACAGAAGGAAGGGCATGACATACTGGAAGAATAAACATCTGAAATTGTTGCTTACTATGTATTTCCAAACATACTTAACTTGGTCATCTGGAATTAAAGGAACATTTTTGGTTGCTTATTCCAAAGCTAAGGGCTAACTCAAGAGAAAACATTTGGAGACAAATTACAAAACCATGAGAAAGCAGTACACTGCACAAAGGTGAGACACACACCCCACCGTGGTTTATGCCCCTGATAACAGATCATTTCAGTTTGGTTAGCTGCAAGGTAAGACCATCCAAAACGTTCATAGCCATACGCATCTGACTGAAGAAGTTGCATTTTACAATTCCGATCCAGTTCAGCAAGGCTTTTGTAACCACACTTAACTACTTAAGCAAGTAGATCAAATGAATTGCATATTTGTGCAATTGGCTGAATCCAAACCAAAGTACAGTTGCTGACTCTTCTATTTAATTTAGTCCAGTTGAAGGAAGAGAATTTAGTCTGGAACTTCCTTTGGCAAACTGGCAGTAACAGAAAGGGAATTTGCAAAAGTAAACCTGCACACTGACTATCAACTCAGTAATAAGCTATCGGAGAAAACAAAAATCACTTAAGCTATCACAACCATCTTTTAAAGGCTATTATCTGTTTATCGCTACATGAAGCCATAATACCAAGCATCAGATTTCAATCCACACAGGTGTGGATTCACAAATGAGCATGAAGTAGAAGCACAAAACTCACTTTTGGTGGGATGTAAGCTTCTAGGAAACTTGCCCAAAACTGAAACAAACAAAATGTTTCTGCTGCTTGTGTGATTTTGCAATATTCAGTGCTGAGTTGGCTGCTGAGGACAGTGTACTTCAACAAAAAAACATTAGAAATGCTAGCAATAGTGTCAGAAAGCCTTAGAAAGATATCATTAGATCATCCATATTTTCTCTAATATTTAAATCAAAAGAAAAAAAACCAAACCATCCCAATCCCAGACTGCCTGGGGTTTTGGTTATTTTTATCCTTAGTCAAAGGCTTTTCGACACAAAGTTAAAGAAAACTAAAGGTGCTTTAAAGTCTGGAAATTTTTTTAGAATCAAATTAACTAATACTTATCCCATAATGGGTCACTTGTTTCAGTGAGGCAAAACTCTGAAATTTCACATCTTCATTTTCACCCAACTGCTTTTTAAACTTTTTTATCTTGAAAATCGAAGTCGCAATTTTGTTACTTAAAATGACCTAAACGTAACTTTGGACCAGTAAGCACTTGCACATATATTCCAAATGTAAAAGAAGAAACCTGGATGACAAGTGAAAGAAAAACTTTTCAACATTTTAGACTTTTTGTTATACAACAATTCATTGAAACTTCATGTACTGAACAGTAAACTACTCTGACCAACTAGTGGCAGGCTGCTGAAGATCAAGTTTGACGTATCTCATGGCTTTACCTTTTTCTTTTGTTCTTCCGTAGCTTTGATGATTCCTGGATCAGACTTCCAGGATTTTCCAAAATTGTAGAAAAGTGCAATGCTATTAGCGAGGAATGGAAGATGTATAAAGAAAAAATTGAGATGTGTTTGAAGTCAAGGAATCCAAAGTTTAAAACCAAATTTCCTCTTGAAAACACCCACTGATAATTCTGAAACATAATTTAAAGACATTTAATTTTTATGAATGCCCTCGAGTCACTGTCTTCTGAATTAACAAAATTCACCGCTGCTGTAAGAACTAGCTTGGTACTCGCTATTTTCTGTTGCTCAAAAACTGGAAAACTTACTTTTTAAAATGCTGTTCTCTATGAGGCATTTCTAAAGCACTTACCCTTCTAAAGAATGAATAACGATAGTTCAGTTTTTGTAATTATTTTCCCTTTAAAATAAATTAAATTCCATGAAATTTATCTTCTTAAAAGTATTTCCTGTTTCCACAATAAACATCTCAGAGCTCTATTTATAAGTCATTTGGCTGCCTATGTCTTCAGTGGCTTGACATTCCCGTTGGATCACAGAAAGGACTGTTTCTAGCCATAGAAGGAAGTGTGCTGCAACGACCACTGTTGCATGGCAATCACATCCCAACACCACTTATCTCCAAGAAAGGTACTGTCTGTAACCTGGTCCTATTATAAGGCGATACCCATATTTGATATCAATGAAAATTATTTTTAACATACTAATACATCTAATTCTTACAAAACCACAGGATTTAATATTCTCTGGAAGTATTTATAAAATCAACTACCATATAAAGACAGAAAATAACCATTAGTTTTAAAATGTATTTCTTGTGTTGAATGACTTGCCATGTAACACTCCCTAGTCTTACACCACTTGACATTTCTTCACAGAATTGAAACATCTTTGCCATAATGTTGAAAAACGAAATACTTCAGACACGCCTCTTCCACAAAAGGTGGAAAATTATTTACTCTGATAAACCTACACAAGACCTGGCCAACCTGACCACCTGTCAGCCATTGTTCGTAACTGCAAGGAGATGCCTTATTTGACAAAGTTGTGGTGGCAGAAACCTCTACAGCCTTATCTGGGCAAGAAAGACACTCATTACTCGGGCACAAGTCACTGCACACCCAAACTACACTATGTTCTGAGTGACTTAGACTACTTTGGTAGTCATTAGAACTTCTACTGTAATTAAAGTTTAATATATTGTGTGTTTGCATTACAAAGCCCAGCATATAAGACTTAAAAACAAGCATTAAGTGACAACCTGCACTGAATTGGTATATAATGCTTTAAAGACAACAACAAAATCCCATTTTTTGCACGCTTTGAAAACATCGCATTTTGAAGTTACAACAGATGCTCAAATATATTCTACTATACATCTGCAAGTATATTCTATTCTCTTTGACTCCTTTGGAAAAAATGTTTATTGAAGGCATTAAGCAATATTAAGAAAAAAATTACATAAACCATTGACAAATCTACATGGTATAATATAAGCAAATATAAAATGAAAAAACCAGAATTTCTATAGAATAGAAGTAGGTCTCTCAAATCCTTCTACACTGCTCTTGTGACGTGAAGGAACCCTGGAATATGAATGAAGGGCTCTTTCTGACTTCTCAAATGCTAACAAAGTCTCATTGTTCATGTGAAGCGTATCCCAAATAACTTTTGTTTTCCTTCTGTTGGGGAGAGGAATTCGCTGTGAAATAATAAAAAAATATTAGCAAATTAGGTTAAATTTTTAATCAAGTACCTTATATAGTATAAAGTTAGTATTGGCTCACTAAAGGCTAATTAATCTTTTCTCTAACAATCTGTTTCCAGCAAGTTTATAACAGGGGGGAAAAAAAACACCAGCCATACTATAGACTACACACTCACAATTCTATTTGATACATTACAGATGAAAACCTCTGCCTTTTTTATAGAATCTAATTTCTTCCTATTTTCCCTCTAAAATTACCTGCTGCCAAGAATAAGCTGGTTCAACTCATTCGTACAGCTAAAGAGAGACTACATTTTCTTTAGAATACTAAAAGTATCACCGGGGTTTTTGCGACAACAGTGAAAACTGTTTTTTTATTAAAAATACCTTAATCAGACATCTGTTACAAACAATAAAGGTACAAGTGAAAAATATTATATGACCCATTCCTAAATACTATACGTCATGTCTAGACTGTTAAAGAAGATAGGGGGAAGACAATTTATTTTCTCTCCAGTAGAAGGGTTTTTCTAACCTTAGAGTTTTGGAATTGGTTTTTTACTGAATAAAATTTAGACAACTTATGTAATAAAGAAGCCACACGAGTAAAAATTCAGTACGCAGAATTTTTCTGAGCTTACCCTCATTTTCCTCCACAAAATACAGAGCGAGGCTAAGAGACTCCCCACAGAGTCTAAGTTTTGCCTTTCCTTTTATCACAGTGGTGTTGGACGAGTGCAAGGCTGACAGTGTAAATGGTGGCAGATAACGTACATCTGTGCTGAGGATGGGAGATGTCGGGAGACTACATGAGAAAGTAGAGTGAAGTATAGCTGAGCAGTAACTATATAAATGGAGAAAGACAAAGTCAGCAGTATTTTTCATTACTATCTTCAAAAACCCATTTCTCCTAAGTTTTAAGCAAAACTGGGGAGAAGGGATGAAAACAAACCAGACTTTGAAGGCGAAAGGAAAGTTAGAATTTCTTCTCCAGGATTCTGGCATCTGATGCACATAAACAACTCCAACTGTAGGATTCATCTCACCTACCTTAAACCACCCAGCATGCCTTCATACACAACAGAAAGGAAAAAGCTACATCCAATCTATCTTCAATATCAAGATATTTATATTAAGTCAGAGAAGCAGTGCCCTCCAAATGGCTATTTTTCTCCAGTGGCTACGCAGTTTTCTCCAGTGGCTATGCAGAGAGCTTAAACAACTAACTTAGATATGGATGTCCATGCTAAAGGTATCTATAATTATGCTGAACGCCCCTTTTAAGTTTACTTCGAAAGATATTTTAGCAACTTCGAGCAACTCTTAAAACTCTCCATATGCAAGAAACCCCTGTAGGTTTGCCTACAAAGTAGGGAATCAGTTCTTCAGAGAGCAATGCCCTGTTTTGTCCTAACTTCCTTCCTTTTGTCCTAACTAACTACTCAAGGAAAAATACATTACCATATTATTAAAGCTGCAAAATGCATGATATAGCAGGCATTCACCTTCTGCCCTGTCACCTATTTGCTGTCTTTTATGAGGTTTCCCCAGTTTTCATTATGAGAGACAAAGCAGAAACATTTCCTTTAGTCCTAATCAATATCTTTTAATTATTAGAACAAGTACAACAGGCTGAAAATTATTCCAGGAAACCACTTGGAACCAAAAATACCATCTCATTAAAATGAAAATTAAATCACAACAAGCTCCCCACAACCCATAATTGAGGTAAACACACAGTGAGCTGATTTTTCATCCTGAACTGCAGCCTATTTAAAAGGGCCCAAACACATGCAGCTTCCTGCCATCACAGATAGATGTCACCCAAGAGTCTGAAACCAAGCCAAAATGCACATTATACACCAAGATGCTCCCTTCCACTAACTACAAATCCAGTAATGAAATCCTTTTCTCCTAAAGAGAAGAATCTGCAGCCAGCGTAAGCGGTCAGAGAGCATTACGTGCTAATGAAGCTGCCAATTCCGAAGAGCTGTACATCTGGATCCAAGAGCCCAGGTAGATAACAGCAGATGGCTACGCAAGAAGCCTTATTTGATTAGGCATTTGTTAGACAAAATCCATCCATTTTTAAACAGCTGAAGCTCTGTAAAAGCTCTCTACCTCCACCTTCTATCTAACATAAAAAAATCCCTTAGCTTGCAAAAAAAATTCATTCACTGTCATCTCCCCCACCCCAGATTTTTTTTTTTTTTTTTTAAATTCAGAAAAAGTATTTAGACATGGGAACAGAAGCTCTGGATAGCTGGGCCGGAGATTTGATTTTTTGGGTGTTTGGTTCCTCTAGAAACATGGCTGCTGGGGGTTGGACTAGATGACCTCTAGGGGCCCCTTCCAACCCAAAACATTCTATGATTCTATGATTCTATGCTGGCTTCTTTCCTTCCACATACACGCTGCTTTGCCATTTTCCTGAAGCTAATTTTGGTAATGTGAATCTGTTTTTTGTTTTTAACTGCTTAACTGTACCAATTAGCTTGTTACAGTTTTTAAAACACTATGCTATTGTAAAAGCATGAAAATCATCATGAATTCTCTTACACCCACCTTTTAAAATGATCCCTATTTGAGAAAGTGTGCAGTGTTTGTTTTCTTTCACCTAAACCCCATCAATACACAAAGTATATTTGAAATAAATCAATACTCAATGATAAATTATTCTAAAAATTATAAATTGATTTATATCATCTCATTATTTCAGCACTGCAAATAGTATACTATACCAAAAAAGCTTAATTAATGAAAACTGCACACTCCCATTTGCACCAAATGCAAGCGGTAGAACCAAAAATAATACTGTGAATATTTTGGGTTACAGCAAACCCTGATATCTTAGAAAAACAGAGCAGTATAAGAACCTTCTGACATAACCGGCACTATTTGTTCAGCTGGAACTGAGAAGACTGCGTGAACAACTGAGATATGAACTCGGTACACGTGCCCTGAACTTTTACAGGACACAAGAGAATGTTCTACCTATAAATGCTAATGAAAAAGAATGAAATGTGACATTCTAATCTTGTATTATTAAAAGTGTATTTTAAAACCCTTCTCTTCCTTTAAAAATAAAACTAAATTAGAATATAGTGATTTAGTGAGTAGGATTTTTGAGGGTATTTCCCCCCTACTCTGCAAACAGAATAAGATTAGAATACACTAACGGAGCAAGCCATAACCATCCTTTGTTATGGGCAAAATACAGTTAAAGGGAAGCAGCAAACCAGCAGCAAAACAGTGGCAGGGAAGCATAGGTCCATAGACTCATATATCCATAAATACACAGATCATAACTTCTTCAACCCCAGCAAGAATAGGATATCTATTTTAACAAATATACCAGACTACGAAGCTGCTGAGAAAAATCCAGTAGAATGGAAACATTTACAAAAATTCAGTACACTAATTCATCTAAACTGTTTGAATTTACTTTCAAGATTGGTCTTTTAGAAGACACATCATTAAGCCCTAGAATTTATAGCCTTATTTTCATGTCACCACCCTGAAATTCAAGGAAACGTGATGCTAATCTTTGGGTTTGTTTGGTTTTTATGATACATTGTTTCAACCGCCCTTTTCTGTCTCATTAGGACTAAACCCAGGAGACCAGATGATCTCACAGACACCTATCTACAACCTTCAACATATCTACAAGAAAAGAAAATTCTTACCAAACACCTGAATATTGAAGTAACACTTGCAGC
Source organism: Gorsachius magnificus (assembly GCA_034008185.1). Taxonomy (NCBI): domain Eukaryota; kingdom Metazoa; phylum Chordata; class Aves; order Pelecaniformes; family Ardeidae; genus Gorsachius; species Gorsachius magnificus. The sequence goes on from CM067081.1 coordinate 175,496,857, forward strand.
AATGAAGACCTTTGTATTATATATAATATAAAGTTCCAGCAAAGTAATTCGTGATAGTTGTTATAGGTTAGAAACTTCTTTCCTGAGCAAAAGATGGTCAGAATTTGTGAAAACTACCGGGGCAGGTTTTATCACTTGAACATTACATAGTATAAAGTAGCATGCTGGTCTGCTGCAAGTAATCATATAAAGCTGTAAAAATACAAGAATCCTTTCTCCAACCACAATGCTGTGCCTCATGCTATAAAAATAGAGCAGGCATGCAATTTCTTTTTTCCAATAAAGCTACAGGGCAATTTTCCAGAAGAAGAAGAATGAATGTGGAATCTTGTTACAAAGATTTCCAATTAAAAATCACCAATTAATGGAAGATGGCCTCAAGCATTAAGTGTCTCAAACTGCTTGTCAGAGAATTGTGTCAGCTCTAATGAAAGCAATTAGTAACTGAAGTTTTTAGACTACTACTTCTGCGTACAAAAAGTGTTGCAAAGGTTTTGAGGCACCTACCTTAAATTACAGAAGCAGTACAGTGTTTTATTGACATTATGAAGTCAGACTTTATTAGGGTAATTAATTGTCTATAGTTACTAATTCTAGTGGACAACAAACATTATTCTGTGACAAAAAAACCCCAAACTTCAAGTTGCATTAACCAGAACAGCTAACAGAAATAAAAATATAAGCAAGTTGGTACAAATATGAAGAAAATATGAGCTTCAGAATAAAAATTGCACAATTTGCCAGCCTTAAGGGACAGCCTTCTACATCAAGATAGAGGCCATCATTAAGTTGTGTTGGCTGTGCAGCCATTTTAATACGGTCAAGGACTTTGATTTAAAGTTGCACACATTCTTAGATTTGGTTCAAGCTGCTGTTAATGTTAGCACAAGAAAGCATTTCACAGTAGCTCAACGTCTGCAACCCAAAACATGTAGCAGCATTAGCAAACATGAGTTTCTAAAGAAAACCTACAAGGTATGGAGAGCTGAGATTCTGAAGTGAGGTGGTGTAGTTACTGTAACTGCCTCAGAAATTTCTCTTTTACTATTTGCCAAAAATCAGATTTTCTTAACAAAAAGAATAGGAAAAGCAACTTCAATCTAGAGGCATGACAGATTTAGACAGTTCTACTCCATTCCATAAAAACTGGAAAAGTATACCTCCTTTTTACTGCTTTTTAAAATGGTTTTCATATTAATTTGGTACTTGCCTTCCTCCTTCTGCAGTTAGTAGTAAATTGCATTGAGTAAACCCACAAAAAATCAGGCCAGACAGAGAGACTGGTAGTAGGATGAGCATTTCTAAAGAACTACTTCAAGACATACTCATGTTAATATGGATAGATTTTTCTTTTTTTTTTTTACTTAATAGCTACTAGATTTTCATTTTTAGGTTTTTTAAATGTGAAATAGCAGTAATCTCCAGTCCCATGGGGCTCTTCTTACTCACAGCAGCACCTTTGCAAACACTGTCAGCATGGAAGCCAAAGGCAGCATGGAAGCAAGGCCTCCTCTTTGTTCTCAACCCAAAAATGTGAGGCTTCATTTAGCTAAGGTTGGAGAACATATTAACAAGATGATAAAAGGGTTACATTGCTACTATCCTATTTCATGGTAATTCCTTTGAGGATGAAAAGAGAAACAGTTTCTAGAAAAGTCAAGCCAACTTCCATCATAAATATTAATTTCACTTCAACTATTGACAACTGTAAGAACCGTATTAAACATTTCATAAAACATTAAAACCCTATTCTGTTTTCTTGGGTACCCAAGAAAGTTGTTTAAAAACTTGAATCTATTTCCTTAAGGTGGGTAACTGACATTCTTCAGTGAACTCTAATCAATTTCTACCCCTCTGAGTATGAAGTGTTCATATCTAGGCAGTCAAGAACATAAAAAGATAGGCATATGCTGAATCTCTACAATCTAGCATTGTTAATACATACATCTTCAAAGACTAAAAATACAGTTAACAAATGTATCTAAAGTTTGTATGAAATGGAATTTGTAAAATCTTTAGGAAGAACTAACTATAAAGCCAATTCCACTGGAATAGATACATTCCATGAAATTACCTACCGCTTTTCAGAAAAGCAGTGTCTAAAAATGCAGTCAATTACACCTTTTGTCACTTTACAGACAGAGCATATTTTATAGAGTTGCTTACATTTCTCCCACTTAAGAAACTGGTAAAGCACAGGAAATTCTGCAGACTACTGTAAGCCAATTTTGAGGAAAATCTTTCACTTACTGAAGCAAACCAACAGTGTGCACATTTTTAAAGTGATAAAATAATTACCATCAATACAGAAATCAATGTTTAATGGAGATAGACATTTAAAAAATTTAATTAGTCTACTTACTCTTATGTGTAGGATATATCTAGATATTACCTCATACTACTAACATGAAAAAATACTACTTATTACTGTACACAAAAAAGGATATCATTCCAAAACCAGAAGAACCATGTCACATACATCCAGAATTTTGTTGCCAAGTATATTCCAAGAGGCAGTGCACTGTGCATGGAGTGATCAAAGAATGACCTGTAAAGTAGGAGCAATGTCACATGATAAATTTTGACTTATAAAATGTAAATCCTCAACTACTGCTTCTGAAAAACATATCAAAATGCATACTACATGGGATACTGCAAAATACGCCATAAAAACATGTTATTCACTTTTACCTTCAAAGTTCGTGAGAAATGCCCATTTTCAACCTGTCCAGATGAAGGGTCATGACTGAAAGTTATTTAATTAAAATTTATACATTTACTTTTGAAGTGAATGTCAAGAAGTGGACAAGAAAGGTAGAATGAGTAAATACTCATGCTACAACTACACTGTGAAAGCAGTTAGAAACCTGTGAAATTCCTATCCTACACAGATAGTGGTTGCAAACTACATTTACTTATGAGATTTCAGTGCTAAAGATATTTTGGAAACCCATACAATGAAAATTACATGTTAAAATTACTTCATTAAGAAAACAAGTTTAAGAGACCTTGGTGTTATCAGCCTACATACTTGAAATTTTTAATTTTTGCTTTGTTACATTGCCAATAGAAAGTACGAAAAAAAACCAGATTAAATCATTCCCTGTATCACTAGACTTGCCAAGTTCTAAGATAGAATGCTGCTACTTTAATTAAAAAAAAAATAATTAAGCCATTAGAATGATTTTCACCTTCTTATAGTCTTGCATTTTAAAGACTATCCCGAATAAAGTTGAATATAGCTGAGACAAATTAGGTGAGTGACTAGGTTACTCCACACTCAAGAAAAAATTGCTAAGTATATCAAAAGTCAGGCTATAAACTGCTAAACTCCTTGACATAAAACTTCTTCCATCATCTGCCTAAACACCCTTACATTGACGCATTTTATTTTTTGTCCTGGTGGTGCCCTCAGGGCTGCCACAGACAAATGAGTGCACAGAGTAGTTTCCAGTTCAATCCTTTACTCCCTTGCAGTAACTGTCTTGTCTCTAGTGGAGGTTTCTTAGGTCTTTTGAGAAAATTCTGTAAGGAAGATGAGCTAAGACAGTGAGTAATAAGTGAATATACATCTGGGGACACAGGAGTTAGCAATTTCTGTGCCTTTTTTGTGTGTGTGAAAGAAGTAGGGAGGAAAATACAGCTAAGCAGATTAGCTAAAATTCATCAGGGAAAGGAAATACTACTAGAATAATAGCAGAAGTTTCAATCAAACCTGGACTTTGTGAAAAACACTTCAAAAAGTATTTATACTAAACATTAAACAAAGGATAAGAGAAAGTAAGAATGTTAACCCTGAATACGTGTCAGGTAGGTCAAAAATATAAAATGTGACAAAACATAGGTCTTGAGAAACTTGAAGAAATCTTATCCTTGCTTCCTGCAGGAGGTGTGGTTGAGGATTTGCATTGCCAAATAAATTATTTGTGGGAGGAGGTGAACAAATTGCACAGCCTCAGAGACGACAAAAAGACTGAAAAGATCATCTCCAAGATCCTGCAGAGGCAAAAGCTTGATGACCCCCCACCTCCCTCCTGGTCTACTAAGTTCACTAAAATTCTATGAATTTCATTTAAGGAACAGATGTATTTTCTTCTCCTCTTTAAGCAGAAAGGAAGGAGAAGCAAGTGGTTCTAATAAACATGACATTCAATGCCAGAAAAGCGTGTAAGCATGAAGATACAGTAAGTTCTTCTATACATGACAACTAAGAGCAAAGGATAGGTGAAGCAGTCTATGGATCTTGAAAATCCACTGGAGCATGCCTGCATGTGTATGTGTGTGCATGTGTATACACAGGTGCATTAAAGTAATCACAAACACAACTAAAATTCTTTATGATCAGGTAACAAATTAAAAACATCATTAGAAAACAGCCGCCTTCTTTAGTCACCCCTTTCCACAACAACAGAAGCTACAAAATCTGATTCTAACTTCATTTCTCTCTACAAATCTCTTTAGACGCCTTTGGGTATTTAAATTCTAAAAAAATAGTTCTTAATAGCACACTTGCACATATCTTTTTTTCTATTCCTTTCTAGTAACTTTTCCTTTGGCTGCTTTCTGCAAAATTCATGCTGATAACTCTTTGTAGACAGACATTCAGCACCCTCCTCTGGATAATGCCTGAATTTCTGTTCTGCTGTTAGTTTCTACTAGCTCAGTAGTATTCACCCAAGGTAATTCCATGGCTATTTGCAAGACAAAAGAGCATTACAAGAGCTCAAAGTCGCTCAAGATCTTGCCCAGAAATAGTAATAAAAAAAATTCCAACAAAAAAATCAATGTTGCATATTGAAAAAACACACAAAAAATAGAAATTTAAGGTTGTTTATCCAACAAAGATGCCAGCAAAACAATTCGTGTGTGCACACTAAACAGACAGTGTCCTGGTAAAACACTTACTTTGAAAGAAACTGCACCATAGCCCAAACGCCACCATACATCAGCCCTTTAATGAGCCAAGAATCAATGTCTAGGTCTGCTATAAACCCAACCAGCCAAATAACTAGGAAAGGAGTTCCCAGCATCACCTTCTGACGGAATTCCTATATAGAAACAAACATCAGTAAGTAACTATTTTCAGGAACAGATGGTACAAGAATATTCTATAATAAATAGGATTGTCACAAAAACTTAAATAAATTTTCAGGAAGTTCGATGTAAGGGGAGGAATCATTTTCTCATTTCCTATATTTACATATCTCTAATAAATGTGCAATAAAAAAAAATCTTCCTAAAATTTTATAACAAATCAGTAATTCCATTTATTTAGAACTGCCTTCTAGAGACTTTGCTGTTAATCCAGAATAAAGGCAAGAGCAGCTCTTTTTAAAGAATCTGTCAGACTGTATAAACTACTACACAGCACATGGATCTCAGTGAACTTTAAATACTGCAGTTATGTAAGTAATAAAGTCATACTGAAGCATCTATGAAAAAAGACAGGACCTTTTTTGTCTTATACCAAGTGGGTACAATTCCTGATGAAGGTACTGAACTCTTTCCAGATATTCAAAGCACACAATTTCCGCATTATCATTTTACCACAGGGCTAAAGCACAAGCTACAGCCAGTGCTTTAATCATCAAGATGCAATGTATCTTTAAATCAAGAAGTTGTAATAAATCAGTGATAACAATACTTTATATCCAGCACAACACTCTGCCTGGTAAGAAAATATTAACTCTACATAAGTTATCAAACTATAGGCAGGTAGACAGCTCTTCGTGCTAGAGCACTGTTACCCTTTGTACTCTCATTTCTTGCCTCCTCCTGTCTGCAGTATTAAATAATAACCTGAGAAGAAAAAGGCCTCCACATTACAGATTCATATATTACATTATACTGTCAAGACTGACTGCTTCTTTCATTCAACACAAAGCACTACATAACTAGAGAGGAGATCAGAGTTCAGGGTATCTAAAATGCTTCTTTCTGTAGACACTTGAGAGTCAGTTTTGTGAAAATCTTGGCTAACCCCAACCATACCAGACCATTTGGTACTTTCCTAACGTTTAGTTAGCACAAAAACTAAAGGTAACTGTGTGGAGGTTTTCTTTCCTCCTGCCTTGAATAGAGCTATTTTTTTTTTTTTAACCTTTGCAATTACTTTTGTCATAACAAAAAGATGTTTCCTAAAACTGAAATATGGGGAAACCACAGTACTGAACTGCTTACCTTAAACAAACACACACACTCCCAAACCAACAGCAGCAGTAATATTCATTTACATAAATGTTACCCTACTTCTTACCTTATCAGCTTTTAGTTTTCTCAGAAAGGATGGACTGTCATATCCCTTTGCCTGTCTTGCTTCCTGTAGGTGATTGATCATCCAAACGTTTTTCCTCTGTTTTGCTAGATCAAGTGGTGATTCTCCCTGCCAGGAGTATAAAAGTGGGAAACATCCAATTTAAAAATACAATGCATTCAAAGCACTTTTGCAACAGAAGACTGGCAGGTAAAAAGAATACATTTAAAATCAGTTTAAGCTACATTGTGGCATACATTTTGCTCTGCAGCTTACTTGACACCAAACATCATTCATTCCTCTTGGTCTTTTTCACTCTCTCATAACTATATATGAGTGGACAAGTAGAATATTAAATGTGTGATCCTGACAGTATCTATGTCCGGACATCACAATAATTGTTGCCTTTGGCATAACACAACGATGTTTCACTGTTCTACACACAGCCTACTAGTCTGTAAACGAAATACTGTGCTTCCCCCTCAGCTATTGACAGGCAGCAGAAATCAAGCAAAGAATAAGAACTTGTGACCCACTGGATCATGGAAACTCTCCCAGTCTAACGCCTGACTTCTCAGCTAATTCTCTGCCTTTTTGGCAGAGTGAAGTTACTAATGTCATGGAACGTTTCTATAAGGAATTTTTTCCACAATCTTACTGGCCTTATATCCATCTCTGTTACTGAAATCCTAGGAAGAAAACAGGAAAGAATAAACTGATTGCTCCAACTTATTCCAAAACTCTGAGCTTTTATGCTTAGCTTGTGCTTCACGTACTTTGGGTGCTAAGCCAGCAAGGGTTCATGCTTTCTCTTTCCCTACTTTCAGAGAGGACTGACAGACAAAGCAAAAGAGAAACACAGAGAGAGATACGGGGGCCAAAGATGCCTACTTAAACTGATTTGATTTCATTGCTTTTTAAACATTTAGGAAGAGAGCTAAATGAAAGTTATTGACTGGGTCTAAAATTATAGAGGAGGCAAGAGACAACCAATTTCAGGTACCTCCAGCTTCAGTTTTGCATTTGACTCCTCCTCTCTTCTACTGGAGTTAACTCCCCTCCTAAACAAACCATTCATGGAGGCTTGAAAAATGGCTGAATCCTCCATCGCTCGGCCCCCTCCTAAAAAAAAAGTGAGACAGGTACCAGAAACTGAAATTACCCAGAAAGGGCAATAATAACTATAGACAAAAGAGATTTCAAAGATTAAAAAGTACAGTTAGCTACTTATATCCCATAGAAAGACAATGGGAATTGAGTACTTAACTGTCATTTTTTCCTCTGAAATCTTGCTCCAAATCTCTATAAGGAGAGTAAATAGCACAGACTATTGATTATGAGTTGAAGCTTTTTGCTACTTAACAGGATCTTGCACTCCTTCGGTGTGAGTTTAACTAGCAAAATCAGTTAAAAAAGAATAAACTTTTGACTCAAAGTTGGCTTCAAAGTTTTAGCCAGATGTTTAAGAAACAGGTTAAGTTAACTCCATCCTCAACAGCAATGCCTGAAACGAAACTATGGTGCCTGCTTCATCACAAATTTAATAGCACCTTGAATTGCTAATATCTAGAAAACTTCAGAGATGCTGGTTTTTTTTAATATCACCTTGTATATCCAGACTGTAAAGATTACCTGTGGATAAGCAATTCCCTCTGGGAGTTGATCTCCCAAGTAAATCCTGAAGTTGTCTTGGGGTCCAGCTGAGCATCCCTTCCACTAGAGGGCCATGAGACACCTAGGAACTGCCTAGATAAAAAGATTGAGGGAGCTTTAAAGAAGTCTTTGACTATGCTTCTCATCATCTGGCCATTTCAATATTTTCCTTGTATTTGCAGGGGTGGTGGATAGCTGACTTGCTTAGAAAGCAAAAAAAAAAGTAAAATTGGGGAGCTTTATCTAGTAACACACTTAGTTTGCCAGCAAGCAATACAGCTTCCATTATATATATGTAAAGTGTTTAGATAGAAAGAATAATCTGAAGAGACATTACCATGGGGGAACTTTACATGTAGACTTCCACAGACAAGCCTACAGATACACTGCATAATCAAACTATATCTAAAGCCCATTCAGTGATTCATTAACAGATTTAAAAAAAAAAATAAAAAAATCTTCCTTAAACCATAAAAGCTCTTTTAGGTCTCTACCACTCCTTAGTAAAAACGGAGCTTCTGCTTATATTTAAATAATATTTACAGGTTTCCCCCTGACCCCCAGTAATAAGCTGACTCCCTGTGAAATCCTGTCCTCATCTGCCCAATTTGTCTACTGGTGTGGCAGATAATTTCCTTAACAAAAAAATCAAGCAAACAAAAACGCACTCTTCTCTGACTATTGAAAAGCAGCTTCCAACTCCAACTGTAATCCAGTTCTCAAAAAGGAAAAAGAAAGTATCTCACTACCAAAAGTACTATTTTCCTGTACAGCAAGAGGATAAAGAGGATAAGTAACACAAACAGGGCAAACCCACTGCTTGTGTCAAGCTTTATTCCAGAATAAGAGTGCTATTGTTCATATACTTCTCAAACTGTCATGCAAAGTAAAAAGAGCACCTTACTGAGATGATTGGTTGCAACTTGTTCCGAACCTAGGCGGCCAGCAGCATGCACCTTTCTAACACAGACTGCCTAGAGCCTGTAACAAGGTCAAAGCTCGCACCTGGTATTTCAGCCACTTCATAATTTGAAAAAGCTGAACAGCTTTCAGCCAATGTATTTCTTTACTGTCTTACCACCACCATGGGCAATCTGAGAAAAGGACTTCGCTAGGTAGCACTGCTGAAATCTGGAAGAAAATGCATCAGAAAGGAACCTTTCACGATTCCTTTCATTTCTGAGCAAACATGAGCCAGACACTTAACTATCGGGTTTTGGCTCAAACTTTTTTGCTCAACAGTCAAAGGAGAAGCACAAAACTGAGTTTCTATATACCTATAAAAATCAACAAAATTCTTATGTTTCCTATATGTTTACTATCACTCAAATCAACATCTGTTATAAAGCCACTGGCAGGATGGCAAAACCGCCACTGCTAGAATGATTTTGATCCTCTGAAGATTCTAGAAACCTGGGAAGGCATGCAAGAATCCTCCACTCCACCGCAGAACGCAGGCAGTGGTTAAAGAAACACTTTAGGCACAGGTCTTCTGCCATGACTGGAAAGATATCATGATCCAGCAGGTTCAAAAACCTATTTTTCTACTGACTGCTGCTGTCTGTCAATAAAGAAGGAGAGACAATGAACTGCTTCAGGCTAGCAGGTACTTTTTCATTTGGCCAAAACCATACAAATTTTTATTACAGATTTCATGAATCCCGAAACATAGGTAAGGTGATGGCTTTAAAACTCTAATCACACTAATCAGTCTGCCAAGAGAAGCAAGGTATGACACACAGATTTTTTTCTCCCGAAATACCTTAATTTTTACCATTAGGTGGCATAGAAAAAAAAGCTTTTCAACAGTTTACAACAAGTGAGACTAGAAGCATAATTCATACATACGACTGACCTTACAGACCAGGAATAATTATTATATATTCACATCAGTACATGCAACAGGCTAGTTGATTTGGTTTAAACATGTGAAAAGCCATGTGATTTTTTAATGAGTTTTCATTCACAATCATCAGTATTTCTGATATCCTAAAGTGGATGTAGGACCTAGAAAGCTACTAGCAAAATTTGACTGCACCCTTAAAAAGACTGTTCCATGCTGTTCAAGAAAATGATCTGTATATATATTTTTTTAGCATACTTCTACCACTTGTGGCCAAGCAAATTAGGCCCTGGCCATCTTAATCAGTAAGGAAAATGGGGAAAGGTCAAATAAATTTAGTTAAAAATTTAGTATTTTATAAATGTAGACTCATAGCTGTATTTTCCTGAACCATTCCATCTGTAACACTCATTAAGTGGAAAATACAAATATTTTAAGAGAAATTGAGTAAAGAATTCTTTTTCTAAAAGTGCATTCTTCTCTAACACCACAGAAGAAACAGCTTGGGTGGTGAAGTGCATCTAATTTGATATACAGAATAGTCTGGAGGCAATGGACAAAACCACATTCAATAGGCTCGCCTTCCACTGCTGGAGCAGCTCTTACAGACTCCAAGTTTACGGCATAAATTCTAACAGCTGCTTGGCTGCTCTAACATATGCTAGGGGTGGGCTCTGTTACTGCTGAAATTTGCTTCATCATCAAGAGGTTCTGGTAGAGTAATCAGGCAACTTAAAGTCCCGATGCAAAAAAGAGCCCATTTTCTTATTTTACTCCTACTGGCATTTTCAGGCTTCCAGCTTCCTTACTGCCACCATGAGAAATACTAGAGCATTTATCATCTCTCTGGAGGAGGACAGAGATGTCTCACATCTCACTCCAACAAACAGACAGTCACCCCAGAACTCCACTAGAAGACATTCAGTCAGACTTCCAATTTTGCATCCAAATGCATGGGTCTTCACACATGCAGTCTAATCGCACACCCCACTCCCACATATCTGCACATAACCACTGGTAAATTATTTACATGAGTACTTCTGAAGGTGCAGATTTAGTGGTTATGCATCACTGTTAGGAAAAACTGATTCCTAAATTAAACATTAGTGGCATGGCTTTTGCTTCATCTTCATGATCCCACCATTCTCACAGTAATAATCTATTCCTGAGATTCATCATAGGCTCTGTTATTTCTGCCTCAAACCACTTACAGTAAAAACAGACCAAGCGTTTACCTTTATATTTTGAGCATCAACATTAGCTCCAGCTTCTAACAGAAGACTAATAACTGTAGTATTTCCTGCTAGCACAGCCCAGTGCAACGCTGTGTTTTTGTGGTATTTGTCTCCCAGATTAACAGAAACATTAAATGTAAGTAGTAATCGGGTTGGATCCACACTAGAAAAGAAAATTTTTGTTAGTTCTACAGAAGATGAACTCAAATACATACCAACTTATTGTTAATGAGTTCAGTTTCTATAAAGAACATTGATCAGGTACACTATGTAATAGCAAAGTGACATTATTTGCTGATGATTGTGAATGGCTCAAATTCCCTTCCCACCAAAAAGCAACTGCAATTCTGTGGACTTTTAAAGGAGCTCAGTAAGACAGCTTGTTCTGGGATGTCATGAAACACATTTGTTATACAATTCTGTTTTCATGTTTACTAAACCTAACGGTATTAACGAATTTATAAGAGCATGCACGTGATTATACACTTGGCAGGTAGCAACCAAAGTTCAGAACATGCTATATTTCCACTTCACATTCCAAAAGATGAAAATAAAACACGACGATAATGTTGGTAATGGTAGGTATTTGTAAAAGCTAGCCTATGCTCCTCTCAACAACTGACGGAGATAGGCCCTTCAGAGCAGGAATCTAATTCAGACAAATATGCTCTTCGGAGAATGTTATTTTACACCAACTTTTTCCAACCATCTCCACAGGAAAATTTACTTTGTAAACTAAAAGTTCATATTAGTGAGTACTTCATCATAATATCCTCTCTCTTGAATAGGTCATTGTACTGGTTTTGGCTGGGATCAAGTTAATCTTCTTCATGGTAGCTCCTATGGTGGTGTGTTTTGGATGTGCTACCAAAATGGCATTGATCAAACACCCATGTCCTAGCTATTGCTGAGCAGTGCTTGCACAGCACCAAGACCTTTCCTGTTTCTCACGCCGCCCTGTCAGCGAGTGGGCTGGGGGTGCACAAAAAGCTGGGAGGAGACACATTGGGGACAGCTGATCCCAACTGACCAAAGGGATGTCCCACACTATATGACACCACGCTCAGCAATAAAAGCTACATGCAAGAAGAAGTGGGGATGTCTGGAGTGATGGTGTCTGCCTTCCCAAGTAACCATTACAGGTGATAGAGCCCCACTGTCCTGGAGATGGCTGAACACCTGTCTGCCGGTGGGAAGCAGTGAACAAATTCCTTGCTTTGCTTTGCTTGGGCATGGAGCTTTTGCTTTATCTATTAAACTGTCTTTATCTCAGTTTTCTCACTTTTACCCTTCTGATTCCCCTTCCCATCCCACTGGGCGGGAGCAAGCAAGTGACTGAGTGGGGCTGAGCTGCCTACTGGGGTTAACTCACAACAATCATAAATGAAGAAAGATAAAGGGGCAATTCTGGAAAGACAATTGACCAGTTAAACCAAAAAAAACCTTTCAAAAAAATCAAAACCAGTTACTACTATATGCTGCTTAGTTAACATCAAGAGAAAGTCAAAACTGCAGTGAGATATTACCTATGTGTTCTGTAAGCTGCCCACATTAAAGGTGTCATTCCATTTTGATCCATCATATCTACATCCTAAAAAAGGAAAAGAAAAAAAACGTTGGTGAAGTAAGCACACTCAAGATCCAGTAGATATGAGGTTTGTAGTAAGAAGCAGTATTTTAAGACTAACCAACTGAATTGGAGAAAAAACTGGCAAGCTTTTAGTACATAATAAAGTAACATTTAAAAAATGAAAACAGACATTAACACCACCGTTGCAAAAATAGAACCATTCCAATCTATTTTGGAAACTAAGGAACAGTCATATTGTAAAAGACTAGTAATTTCTAGCTTCTATTAATCTTCAACATAAAGATATATGTATAGATGATGTACTATTACATTCAAAAGCATTAGAAAACTAAATTAATGCACCAATATTTAATAAAATACTTGATAATTTAACATAAATACCATGGCCTGAATCCTACATCCCACTGAATGCTATCTGCATCTCTTTTTCCACTTGCAAAGCAATTTTCCTTAGTTCACTCAGTTCCAAAGGTATTTAAATATCTGGATATCAAGTTAATGGATGCCAGAAAATTTCCAAGTTTAAACAAAAGCCATGATAAAAGCAACGTACCCAGAAATAAAACTGATCCATAATCAAGTGGTGACTAAACTCATGGCTAAAAATAAAAATATACGTTACTACATTTAACAGAACATAGCCACAGAATGACAGAACAGCACCATCCAGACAATTCCCTTAGATCCATCAGAAAGGATCTAATACCTACAGCATTTTTTCCTGTTATAGATCCCTGCCTCACTACCACGGAAGTTGGTAATTCTTAAATACACTGAGGCAGATTAGACTGTCAAGCACATCTGGGCAAGTTCCACAGACCACCACTAACAAAATTACTCTAACTAAATGCAAGACCTAAACAGTTTTCCTTAGAGGCAATAGAGCTCTGTCAATATTTCCTATGCTACTCCCCCCAGTCCTTACTAGGAGAATTAGGTTGAAAATGTTTCAGTAAAGTCTTTTGCCACAGAAACTACTGGCAGAAACCCAGAAAGTGGATGAAGTTGCTTTCTGTCACTCCCAGAACCTTCTTCTCTGCTCCAGTAGTCTGCCAAATGCCCAGCACCCTGGGATCCCGGCTCACGGCACTGCTAGCCCGACCCACACAAAAGTCTTCCAGAAAATCCTATTTAGTTCTTCCAAATAATTGCTTTTAAAATGTCCCTAGCCTACAGATAACTTTATTTTTCTGAGTTCTTACACTGTTGCTTAATTAAAAAAAAAAAATCAGAAATTTAAAAAAACAGTTGATGGAAAGAGAACCACTACTTTATTGTATTTTTTGTTCAGAAAAGTGTGACATACATTGAGACCGGGATCCAAGTCTATTTGCCCACAGCACTTACATAGATTAGATCCTTTTGGGCCTACTAGGACCACACAACTGTTGCCATTCCCTTTAACCTCCTGTTGTTGAAATCATGAAGGAAATCAGAACCACAGCCTAACCTTAAGGTCATTCATCCTTGAGAAGCATGACTTTGATTCACAGGTCACTCTGTGTGAACAACACATTTTGAAGACTGTACAAATTAATGTAACGTGAACAATCACTCTTTCATCTATAGATTTCAGGTGGAAAAGCAATTCTTCATGACCAACAGCAGGGACCTGATTGCCTGGATGTTAAGTAAAACGATTCCTTCCGTGATTCCACCTGACAAATCAAAACTACACTTTGCACACTAGGTGACACTCAGCTAAAAGAAGAAGAAAAGAAAAAGCCATGAACTCCAGACTATTCCCTGCACATAAATTACCGATGCAGGCTACAGCTATTACTCATATTAAGCTACAACATGGGCTAAGGCAGATCCCTTTTCAAAGGAGCTTTAACAAGAGGCAAAGCAAGTAAGATGGACTTGCATCCTGTTGTACAGATGTATACAAAGATGACGTAGTCGTGGATAGCAGATGCATGCTCTAAGAATCCTCTCATCAAAAATCATTTTATTTTGCCATATCATTACCACAACCACACAAGTGGGGTACTTCAGAAAGGAAGCTCTGTGGCTCCTTTTTACCAAATGGCTGAGACAAAAAACTAAAACCTTCAGCAGCAGGTACATATTAGGAGACTGTTCTTCTGTTCTGGTGTGTACTAAGAGGCATTTTAGCATTAATTTCTTGTATAACCCTCAGCGACAGGTCAATCTGATAATGCTCATGGAAAGGTGTACCTATGCTGTTAGGACAATAGTATGAGCACAACAAGGACCAAAAGTTTCAACAGTAAGTGTTGCAATGATCAAAAACTGCACGTACTGCTGTCCTCTGGATGCATTTAAAGAGTGAACTCCGTGGACCACAACTGGCAAATTTTTCACTATTTTCTGAAATAGAACAACTCTGGTTCTGAAAGAGAACAACTTTGCATATGCAAAGATAACCAGACATAATCCTAGGACACATACAAGATTCCACAAAAAGTTTCTGGAGGGGCAAAAATGTAGGGGAGAAAGAGCTTCCTGCATGGAAAGGAGCTGCAGCAGCTATTCTGCTGCTTAACACTGCTTTCTGAAAGCAATATAACTGACGAGGTAGGATTCTGAATAGCAGATAGAGATCAGAGCAGCATTTAGGCTTACCAGGACATCTAACAAGTAATGGTCAAACCAGCACTGTGATACAATACAGCCTTTTCAAAAGCACAAAAAGCATCCAAGAAACTCCACTTAGAAGTGCATTAAATTGGACAGAAAGGGACCGGGAATTTGATCCTCTTTAGAACCATAACTGGTTATTTCACAAAACACAGACCTTCACAGAGAGACCCATTACACCCTTGTTCAGAATCCGGTTGTCCACAAGGAAAAGATCTCTTTCACGTGGGCTGTTGCCCAGGGAAAGGGAAACAGGCTTCTAAAGAGATGACATATTTAAAAGCATATAGTAAAAAAGATTTATCGGGAAGAGAGCTGTAAGGCTGAAAACATTCCCTAATTTAGGAAAGGCGTGCTAGTTATTCACTAGAAGAGGAGATTTTGTAGCTTTGTTGCGGACTGAACAGAGTGCAGACCGCCATGCGGGTCATCAAGCAAGGTAACACACACAACTGAACTTGCTCTTTCAAACAACAAAAGCTCTGTTCTGAATACACTAGTCCATTACACACAGGGTCAGTTTTGACAATCATGAGAAAGAAACATGACCGGACTTATAATTCTGTAACTAACGTGCTGTAGGTTGGGTCTAAGGAATAAATACTTGGTTCAGTGTCTTACACTGGCCTGAGCCCAGTGGAGAGAACAACCAAGGTTGGAGCACTTAGGAGCACTGCAGCACCAAAGTAACCAAGGCTGCCGGTACCACACTGGCATCTCCCAACCTAGACGCCAACTACAGCTAAGCCATAGCTCAGAAGGCAGCCCTATGTAGCTCCAGACAGTAGTTAACACATAAAATTGCAGCTCTGAGACTAAAAAAATACATGCTTGATGAATAAGCGATAGTTAAACTGAGTATGAAACAGTTAAACTATAATTTCAGCTCCAGAATATTTCTTACAACATGATTTTGCCTTACTAGCAACTTTATAGTCACTCATTATCTGTGACTGAGGTGAGGTAAGTTATGTCACACATGCCACAGGATGAAAACACTATTCAACCACCTGATATACCTTATCCATAGCTTAAGTTATTCCAGGGTGACATGTCTGTGTATGCTAGGCCCTGACATGCCTTTGGCATTTTAAGCAGAGTAAGCACAGTGTCAAGCAGTCAAGTAGTAATGAGCATCAATTTTGAGTATTTTTAAGTGCCTTCCAAGCTCTTTTCAGTTTTTCTTTCTTGCATTTTTTTTAAAATAATAATCTTACCTAAACTTGAACTGTGCTACAGATTATGTTACTTGCTATCTGATTATACTTATATCCTGTGCTTGCCCCCGGCTTAATTTTGACCCAGGCAACCTACTGACACAAACAACATGAGCAAATTATGATACAGGCAGGTATTAGTCTCTCAAAATGCAGTATGAGACATCACTAAATAAAAAGCCACAGCTATCAGCCACCGCTGCCTCTTGGCTGAGTAGTACTTGGTGGCATGAAAGTAGGTTCGCTTCCAAGGCCAGAGGGCATCTGACCAAGAGTTCTCCCCCTACACCACACTCCAGAAGCTAGAGGACTGGACTCGAGCCTCAGACTGGAAAGTTTACCGTTGCCTGCTGCAGCCCAGGGAGAGAGTGAAGCAGCAACACTAAAATCGGGTTCCAGCTGTGTCTTGAAAAGGGACAAGAAGAAATTAGGAGCAACTTCTTAATCCACCTGTCAGTTCTCTACACAGTTATGAAAGCTGGCTCTCCTCTGATCATGCAGGTCCACAAAGGCATCAGGATCAGAACTAACCAAGCACAACAGCCTACACTGACCTTTATTTTGACATTTATTTACTTGTCATTTACCACACTGGTACTACGATTAGGTTCAGAACAAGGGCAAGCCTACCCTTTGAATATACAAGAACCTGGCCTCTGTAAAGGCAAAAAAAAAATTGCAAGCAGTATATAGGGTAAGCCCACATAAGCAAAAGCAGTTGAAGTTTTCAAACCCAAGTCATGGCATTCCAGAGGCGGTGAAAAAAAAATACAGAATTAATGACCTCATATGTATTTATTAAAGAACAAAAAGTAGAATCATGTATTTCCCATAGCCTCTACAGAAACCATGTAGTTTCTGTAATTGTATGTAGTATAGTTAGAGAACTATGAGTTTAGGGATTGTTATTACAATGCTATAGATATTACTATATTTTAAAACATACAAATCAATACATAATTTTAATGTTGAACATTTTGAAGTGCTTCCAAGAATTACTGTTAAAATTAATTCAAACTTTTGGCATGGAAAGGATACCAAAATCATACCTGATAACATTTGGGGGATTTAATAAGAATTACCCTTCTAAAAACTATTGATAGGAGAGCTGTTTCCAAGATAATAGGTTTTAAATTTTAAAGCACATTTTGTGCATTTATGTATGTACACATGTAAGCACACAGAGCTTCTTCTGGACTGAAGTATTATATACTCAGATAGATAGGACAAGTCTGTACATAAACATGAGGACAAACATTTACAGGGAGATTTCATAATAGAACATTTTACTTCATTAATGCTATGCTTTAAACAAGTTTGCATGTGTAACATCTGCAAGATTTTTCTGGTGACATAAAGCCCACATACAATTATACATAATTTGTGAACAAAATACAAAACTTGTTCCTGATGAAAAAACATTTCTCTCCCATCATTATCTCTTACAAAATAGCGATTATACATGATCAGCCTCTTCTTGTGCCTAGCTTACTCTCTGTCGTACACTAAATACTGTTTTAGCAAACAGTTCTCAAATACAAACTGAATACTTCATGGAGCAATAGTTTATTTTTTTATATGTACAGGCACAAATAATTTTCTGCAGCAAATTTAGTGTTTGTTTTACACAGATCAAACCCACTGATTTCATAGTCATATTCTCCTTGACTCACTGGATTGTATCTCACTTGCTATTTGAAAGAATAAGCAGAATACAGAAGTGTGAACAGCATTAGCAAGACTGTAAAAAGAGAGGAGCGCTTTGCCCTTTCTAATAGGTTTACGAAGTAAATGAAATTTGTACACGTATCTGTGGGTGTGTAAATCCACAAATTATAATGCAGGGTGAGCAGCAAAAAGGTGTACATGGTCTTGAGCATACAGAATGAAGGATGGGAGACAATAAGAACAGTAATGAATGTACATGCTATATACACACTCCACAGATCTAGCAGTAATATAAGAACCTAGCAAGAAGGTTTTGGGTTGTTTTGTTTTTTATTTACACATGCATGCAATTACTAACAGCAATAAATAAAAGTTGTGGACTGAGATGTAAAAAAAAAACCAAACAGATGACCTAAGACAATTCTTTGTCATTAGATTACCTATGTATAAACCGATGATTCTATGAGGAATTCCAAAATATTTGCTATCATTGTCACTGTTAACATTTAAAGATTAAACTCATTAGAAATAAAGAATGGTAAACAATTAACTGCTAGAATTTCCACATACCACACTAGACAGGTATGAATTAAAGTCAAAGTACCCACCCAGACCACTGTTAGAGGAAATTAAGTTACCAGGTGGCACATCAATACTGTATTCTACAATAAAAGACATTGAATTATTTTTATGTTTATGAGGCAAATATTTTGCATTTCCTGAATGATAGATATAGGTTGCAATTGTTTTCCTACTCCCGATTTTGAATAGAATCTATTTAAATACGATGTTATTTAAAATTTACCTGTCCTTTTGCTATAAGGTAAGCAACAATCGAAGTATGTCCAAACTGGGCAGCCAAATGAATACAGCTACATCCTTCTCCATCAATTAGCGACGGATCTGCCCCATATTTCATCAGCTGTACAACCATGGATAAGTGACCCTGTCTAAATGTAACAAAACACAAAAAACAAACAACTGAATAACTATATACATAAAAATTATCCAAATTTGAATACAAGAAATATGTTTAGCAGTTAATTACACAACCAGAGCTTCTGCACTTTTAATTCATACTTTGAAAACAATAATTGCCACCATCTGATTCTGCAACTGAGTAAGCAAACTCAGTCACATAAGCAAATTCTATGCAGCCGATGCATGCATCACATGCAACTGGATTAAGTGTGTTGTATACCAAAAGGCCAGTCAACAAAAAAACCAAGTCACTAGTTTAGAAATCTAGTCTACAGTAACTTCTTCCAATCCACAAATGAAACCTGCTATTTTAAGAGATGTCAAATTGGCTACATACTCTGTTTTTGTGGGGCATATGGTTTATCTTTCTGCTATTAGAAACAGTAGTGAAATAAAAATAGGAAGAAAAAAAAAAGGAAAACTGAATGCCTACACTTCCTCCACACTACCTTAAAAGCTTAAGCAGCTTTTCGGCATAATGAGCACGGGCTTTTTGTTGATTCGGTGCCTAACTGTCAGCACACACTTTCTGACATGAGAAAAAAGACCTTTTCAATGTCAGAAGCAGCTGTGGACAATGCTTCACAAAACAACAGATTACAGCTATGAACACCAGGAAATTTAATCATGCTTTTGTGCTATTAACACAGATTGTAGAGTGTGATCTGTGACAAAAAGAAATATACACGCTAAAAACTTTAACGGGAGCTAACCAGCAAGCCCTCATCTTTAGTAAGCAAATTATTTTGATACATTAAGTGTTCTAAAAGCTATTTTTGTAAGCCTCCTTTTGCAGTCTACAGTGAAAAATACTAATATGGACAGTATTCTTTTCCTGCCTATTTCTAGGTGGTTGTCTGAAGAAGCTGCTACTACTCAAAGGCTGCCTTCAATTTTCCCAGCCATTCATCATTCTTGGACCATCTTCTACATCACAGGTCTGATTTTAACTGCATCTTAAAAAAAAATCCACACACGTAATAGAATACTGTAAGGACAATGTCACACAAAATCATTCCAAGCCCCATCTGCACAAGTGTTGCTGAACTTTGGAAGACTGACAAAAATAAGATCTCCAAAGTAAGAGTAAACCAAAGTAATTACAGACTCTAATTTTACTTTACTCTTTTTCCTGTCATAGCAATCATCTTCCTCTACATCAGAAAGAGATAAGAAAAAACCTGAATTATATGCTGAAAGCTCCTGTAGCTCAAATATACCACATTCACTGTGTACCCAGTTATCAACGACTGAATTAAATCTTGTGCAAAATATTCCCAGAAAATACAGCAATTTCATAAATCAATCAGTAGAAGATTCCAAGTTAAGAAAAAACACAGGAAAAGAAAATTCCAGAAGACTTTTCCCCACCTTGTTGCCCAGTGAAGTGGGGTAGAATTTAAATCTCCTCCAAGCTGATCAACAATAGCACCTTTTGATATATAGTATCTGGAAAAACAAAAATAGTAAACATTATTGTTTGTCTTGGTTAAATATAAAGGACACACAGTAAGCATGTTTGATGTTATGCGAAACAGGCAGTTACAGACTGGAAGATTGGAACCTTTCCTTGCCTTCATATAACCTTCCTTTTAAGAGGTCATGCATATATGTTCAATTTTTTGCATTTTTGATGTGGGTTGGGAGAGTACGGATGCTTCCTACTGTGTTTTAAACATACTGCTGTTTCCTAGTTTGGTTCTAATGTAAAACAGAATAGTTGCTACATATGTATTAGTACAAACTGTCCTACCACAGAAATTTTTAATAAAATGGATTCTTCTAAAATATTTAGGGGTTGCTGCATTAAAAAGAATTCTGAATTAGTGGTAAAAGAAAATGTTGCTAGAAGACTTAGCACATTTAGAGAATTTTGGCTAAAACGGCAAAATTATATACAATTCAACTTGCAACACGTATCACCACTGAAATGGCCCTGCTGAAGTCATCGTTCCAAGAGCTCACGCTTAAGTTACGTGTTTAGCCAAGTACTGAGATTTTTGGATACTTCTCAATTGTTTTTAACAAAGGACAAAAACATCTGAGTATTTAAAAAATAATTCTAAATGGTGGGCTACAAATTATTTTTCTCTCAAGAACATTTCTAAAAAGATGAGCTACCTGTAGTAACAAAACAAGTTACCCATATTTAACTGCAGCAATACATACCACAGTCATTTGTACTGATTCTGTAAACTGTTTTCCTTGTTGTTTTATATGGGACACTGAACTGGCAATATTAATCTTCCTTTGTGAAAGAAAACGCACACCTTACAAAGAATTAATGCTTTTAAGAAACAAGCCTTTCCAGAAGGCTTCTAGGTCTTCATTCACTACTGTATAAGGCATTGGAAAAAAAAAAGTTATTCCTAACAGACCTTTGAAAAGTACTATTTTGCTATAGATTCCTAAGTGCTTACACATATTTCAAGTACCCCGTCTGCAGACTTTTCGCTTTCAAAATACCTGTCAGGTATATATGAATCCTGCTCTCCCACCCACACAAACTGTCCTTCAAATCCTCAGCACTGAGTTTCTGGCACCTCAATTTCCTCTAAGTGTTTCACGACATGGCAAGAAGAAAGGCAACAAACAGAACAATTTGAAAAACATTAAGTAACTACCTTCTTTTTCTTTAGTGCTTATTGATTCAGAGTGAAACTTCAACAACAGCACAAAAGTTACCTTCAGGAACAGAAACTGAAAAATGCATTAACTATCCATGTCCACAATAAAAACATTTAAAGGAAAAGTCCTTTTATACAGTTACTTTAGAGCCATCAGGCACAATGAAGTACTTCAGCAGACTTGCCAAAGTCATACGAACTTTGGTTTGTGTGGCAGACAAGATCTGCTCTGGTCGACACAGGACAGTCCACTCCACTGGTCTCCAACACCAAAGGAACAAAACTGCAACATCTCTCTGCTGAAGATTCTCAATGAGAACAGCCAAAGATTTTGTGAAAGACTTGGTCCCATGTAGGTGAAAAGACAAGGCATATATAAAGTAAAGGGACAACGTAATTTTGTTATTGTGAAGCAAAGTCTCACCTACCAAAGAACAAATTTGGAAAAGACACTGAAAAGTTATTTAGTCCCCCTTGGGAAGGAGTTTCCAAGGAAATCTTGTCTAGATAAAAGACAGCACAGAGCAATTCACAGTCAAAGCTTGGATCCATCTCGCTGATGTGACAGCCACTCAAGGGGAGGTGAACATTAAACAGACTGTCTTCATTCAAACACTGGTCCCCGCAGAAACACAGAATATGTTCAGATTCTACTAAGCAGCAGCGCTGCTTACTGGTTAGTACATTTTATTTAGAAGGAATAACTTGCAGTTTGACGACTGGGAAAAGACAAGGCGGTGATCTCCTGCCAGATGGTGCATTGAAATAACATTTTATGTTTCCTTAAGGGTGTTCTTCGCCTAAGTTGAGATTTATCACTGCATTTCAGTTTCAGTACGCATAAATGGTGAGATTTTTCTGCAAAACCAGACTGAGAACTTCATCTCCTTGTCTAGGTAGATCTTGCAGAAGCAATTTTGTGCTTGGTGAGAATGTCCCTGGAGAAAGGAGGAACTGGGCGGTTCTACTCTCAGTGAGTCATCTCAGCTTCCACACCAGAAGATGCCAGGTGTGCAAGTCCTATTTAAGCAATCTACTTACATGCAAAGCAAGCAGATCTGATAAGAGGTTGCCATAAGAAGAAAATACTTCCACTGATCTCTGCATTAGGATCACTAATTCTTTGCCAGGCATTTGAAAACTGCCCCAGCTTGCATTCAGTGCTTGTGGAATCAAAGTGCATGCAGTCACTGCTGCTAGAAGGCGGAAAAGTAGAAGAGAAATCCTTGTCTGGAAAAAGTTTGACACAGGGAATGGGGAAATGCAGTCAGTAGGTAACTGCAGAGATAAAAGGCCAATTTTTGCATTTTTACAAAATTGAGTTGAAGACAGACCAATAGGTAAGCGTCATGATGAAAAGAGAATTACGTTGTGGATGCCCGACACTTATCCCTTTCCTACAGAAATAAGAAAACGTTCTGTAGTTTTCCTTATAAAATATCAATGGGCTTCACTGGTATCTATGCTGAATCTCAAGTGTCACAACAGACAGCATGAAAAAATACTAAAAAGAGAAGTCCAATTCTAAGCCTGCACTCTCCATAGATGAGCTGCTAAGCTACTTAATGGGGAAGACCGTATATAGTCTATACCCAGTAAGGAAGACACTGAGGTCTGGTTCCATGAAAGCAGACTGCTTACACTTGGACTCCACCTCTGTGATGCCAAGCTCACTAGCCAACATATTTAATGCAATTATCCATTGCACATAGTGGGCACAGATAGTGGAGACTTGGGGAAAGATGTGATAGGATCAAACAAAAAGAAACACACAGAATAATTTCATTCTAAGGAAACAGAATAAACCAGTGTCTCACAACAGAGCGAGTGAGAGTGCACAATATGCTGAGGGATATAAACTAAAACAAATCAAGACCCCCTAAAGACAGAGGAACTTGGAGCCTAAGAACTGCATCAGGAGGAATGAATTTTACATGCAAAGACATTAGTAGTCACATGCACTCTAGTAAACAGCAGGAAGAAAATGCAAGGCAGGATTGTCACAGTGATGGAGATGCATCAAGAAGCGACAAAAGCTTTGACATATTGTTGAGGAAAAAGGAAGAATTAAACACACTAAATTTAAGAACAATCAATTAAAGTTACGTTGAATTAAAATTCTCCAAACAAGTTTCCAGCACTCAAATGTAGGTGGAGAGATCTCCCTAACATATAATAAAGATCTAAATGGAAATTCAGATAGAAATGTAAGCACAGACTTCCATCTGTCCAAGTAAGACATTTCCATTTTGATCCACCTCTATGTCCAATATAATAGCTATAGGAGGAAATTGTTAGCAATGTGCTTGGAGAGGCGAAAAAAAGGTCAAATAAAACATGAAATACTCACATGTTAAAATACTACCTTCACAAATTTAGCTTCAAAAGAGGACTAATGGGGAATTTAAAATTTGATCCGATTTTACTCTGTGAGTGACAGAAGACGCACAAAATTATTTAGGCAGGTGTTTTTTTTTTTTGGTTTAGTTTTTTTTTTTTAAAGGCGAAGCTGGAGAACATATAAAGTGCTAGTGAACCATTAAGTCATAATCAAGTATTATACAGGTAGATTCACTGCACTGTGAAGCTAATACAGAAACCATACCTAAGTTAATACAGAAACATTATCCATAATATACGCCTATTTTTTCAAATGCCTCATGTCATACTTATGTTTTTAAATGATGATAGTTGTCTCAATGCCATTCACTTTTCAGACCTTATAAAGACATACCAAATGAGACGGAGTATCTGTAGTACGTCTTCCAACAGCTCAAATAAGATGAACAATTCATTGCACACAATTCATTATGCATTCAAGATGGATAAAAAAAGTGAGCTTAAAATATAACACTTGCTTTTAGATGCTGTACTTTTCTTAAAGAAAAACAACTATCTGAAAAATTTTACGTATTTCAGTTATTTCACAGCAAGTCATAAGATGCTAGCCATAAAGAACTAGGACAACCCAGAAGGAAAACAGGATGAAAAGGAAGAAAACAACAGGGTCTAAAACGTACTCTCACAAAAAAGGTTATTCAGGTAAACCAGGGTCCTGCATCACTTTTGGAAGAGGGTCTCTTTCAGTGTGGCAGAAAGCACATTGGTTTACCTACCTTATAATGAAAGGAAGACACCAAATGCACAATTATGGTTTCCGTGATAAGCTTCTACCCGCAATAAAGATATAAAACCTGTTGTGCTACCTATTGCATATAATAAAGAAAATTCTTTCAGAAACACGGAATTATGTCACAAAATTGTTTAGTTTGGAAATGACCTTTGGAGATCACCTCGTCTAACCATCCCTGATCATGGAATCATAGAACCATAGAATGTTTTGGGTTGGAAGGGACCCCTAGAGGTCATCTAGTCCAACCCCCCTGCAGTGAGCAGGGACACCACTAACTAGATCAGGTTGCTCAGAGCCCCATCCAACCTGGCCTTCAATGTTCCCAGGGATGGGGCCTCCATCACCTCTCTGGGCAACCCGTTCCAGTGTTTCACCACCCTCGTTGTAAAGAATTTCCTCCTTATATCCAGTCTAAACCTACCCTGCTTCAGTTTAAAACCATTACCCTTTGTCCTGTCACAGCTGGCCCTACTAAAAAGATTTTCCCCATCTTTCCTATAGGCTCCCTTTAGATACTGGAAGGCCGTAATCAGGTCTCCCCACAGCCTTCTCTTCTCCAGGCTGAACATCCCCAACTCTCTCAGCCTGTCCTCATAAGAGAGGTGCTCCAGCCCTCGGATCATTTTAGTAGCCCTCCTCTGGACCCGCTCCAACAGGTCCATGTCCTTCTTGTGCTGAGGGCTCCAGAGCTGGATGCAGTACTCCAGGTGAGGTCTCACCAGAGCAGAGCAGAGGGGCAGAATCACCTCCCTCGACCTGCTGGCCACGCTTCTCCTGATGCAGCCCAGAATACGGTTGGCCTTCTGGGCCACCAGCGCACATTGCTGGCTCATGTCCAGCTTTTCATCCACCAGCACCCCCAAGTCCCTCTCGGCAGGGCTGCTCTCGGTCCTTTCTTCCCCCAGCCTGTACTGATACCGGGGGTTACCCCGACCCAGGTGCAGGACCTTGCACTTGGCCTTGTTGAACCTCATGTGGTTCACACAGGCCCACCTCTCCAGCCTGTCCAGGTCTCTCTGGATGACATCCCGTCCTTCTGGTGTGTCAACCGCACCACTCAGTTTGGTGTCATCTGCAAACTTGCTGAGGGTGCATTCGATCTCGCTAAGTCATTGATGAATATATTAAACAGCACCAGTCCCAGTACGGACCCCTGAGGGACACCACTCGTCACCGGTCTCCATCCGGACATCGAGCCATTGACCACTACCCTCTGGATGCGGCCATCCAGCCAGTTCCTTATCCACCGAACAGTCCACCCATCAAATCCATAGCTCTGCAATTTAGAGAGAAGGATGTTGTGGGGGACCGTGTCAAAGGCTTTGCAGAAGTCCAGATAGATGACATCCATTGGTTTTCCCTTGTCCACTGTTGTTGTCACACCATCATAGAAAGTCACTAGGTTCGTCAGGCAGGACTTGCCCTTGGTGAAGCCATGCTGGCTATCTCGAATTATCTCCCTAGCCTCCATGTGCCTTAGCATAGCTTCTAGGAGGATCTGTTCCATGATCTTCCCAGGCACAGAGGTGAGGCTGACAGGTCGGTAGTTCCCAGGGTCTTCCTTTCTACCCTTTTTGAAAATGGGCACAATGTTTCCCTTCTTCCCAGGGACTTCACCTGACTGCCATGACTTTTCAAATATCATGGAGAGTGGCTTGGCGACTACATTGGCCAATTCCCTCAGGACTCTGGGATGCATCTCATCAGGTCCCATGGACTTATGTGCGTTCAGGTTCCTCAGGTGGTCACGAACCTGATCTTCTCCTACAGCAGGAAGGGTTTTGCCCTCCCGGTCCCCCTCACGCCATCCATCAACTCAGGTGGGGTGAGGAGAGAGGTTCCCAGTGAAGACTGAGGCAAAAAAGGTGTTGAGTACCTCAGCCTTCTCCTCATCTGCTGTTGCCAGCTTGCCAGTCTCGCTCATCAGCAGGGGTACGCTTTCTTTAACCATCCTTTTCCGGCTGATATACCTGTAGAAACCCTTCTTGTTATTCTTTGCATCCCTAGCCAAGTTTAGCTCCAGCCGAGCCTTGGCCTTCCTGACCCCATTCCTACACAACCGGACCGCGTCCCTATACTCTTCCCAGGATGCCTGTCCCTGCTTCCACTGCCTGTGCAGTTCCCTCTTCCTCCTTAGTTTGACCAGCATCTCTCGTCTCAGCCATGCCGGTCTCTTCCCTTCTTTGCCCAATTTCTTACACCTGGGGATCGAGAGCTCTTGCGCTCTGTGGATCACCTCCTTAAAGATCTGCCAGCTCTGTTCTGTTCCCCTGTCCCTGAGGACCGTTTCCCAGGGAGTCCTTCCGACTATCTCCTTGAGGAGCTGGAATTTTGCTTTTCTAAAATTCAGGGTCCTGACTATATTCTTCATTCTTCCCATTTCCCTCTGGAGCGTGAGCTCTACCAGTGCATGATCACTGCAGCCCAGGCTGCCTCTGATCTTGACATTTCCGACGAGCTCGCTTACATTGGTGACCACCAGGTCCAGTATTGCATCCCCTCGGGTAGGGGTGTCTATTACCTGGCTTAAGAAGTTGTCCTCAATGCATTCGAGAAACCTGCTGGATTGCCTACAGCTTGTCATGTTGCTTTTCCAGCAGATGTCAGGGTGGTTGAAGTCCCCCAGCAGGACGAGAGCCTGCGAGCACGAAGCCTCTCGGAGTTGGAGGAAGAACGCTTCGTCAGTCGGCACCTCTTGATCTGGCTGGCGGTCTGTAGTAGACACCAACCACCAGGTTCCCTTTGTTGCCTCTCTCTCTGATTCTTATCCATAAGCTTTCGACCTGCTCGTGGCTATTCTTCAGGGCCAGCTCTTCACACTCTAATGATTTCTTGATGTAAAGGGCAACGCCTCCGCCCCTCCTTCCTCGCCTGTCCCTTCTGAACAGCCTGTAGCCATCAATAGCTACATTCCAGTCGTGGGATTCATCCCACCAAGTTTCCGTAATGGCGATCGGGTCATAGCTTTCTAGCAGCATGATAGCTTCCAACTCCTCTTGTTTGTTTCCCATGCTGCGCGCGTTTGTATAGAGGCATTTCGTATGAGCTGTCGGCCTCATCACCTTCATAGCAGAACACCCTTCATTTACTTTGAGGTGTTTCACGGGCTTTTCCTTGTTAGCTCCTACTACCTCAGGAGCATCCGGCTCACCTCCGCCAGACTTCAACTTTTCTGCAGTGCCCCTGGCACACTGCTGGGCAACAGGCTGAAGGCTCATACTAGCCCCCAGTCCCTCTAACCCTTGTGTTTCATCCCCTAGCCTGTCACTGGCAAGCCCAATAGGTTCCCCTTCCCCCTTCACATCTAGTTTAAAGCCCTGTCAATGAGCCCCGCAAGCTCCTGGGCAAAGACCCTCTTCCCCCTTTGAGAAAGCTGGCTCCCATTTGACTTGAGCAAGCCCGGTGCCTTGTAGACCATCCCGTGGTCAAAGAACCCAAAGTTGTGGCGGCGACACCACTCGCGAAGCCACATGTTAATAGACTGAGTCTGCTCATATTGTCCCGTGTCTCTACCCACCACTGGAAGGAGCGAGGAAAAAATAACCTGCGCTCCAGATTCCTTCACTAATCGCCCCAAGGCTTTGAATTCTTTTTTGATTACCCTCGGGCTACTTACTGCTAGTTCATCGGCACCCACATGGAAGAGCAGCAAGGGATAGTAGTCCAAGGGTCAGACCAGGCTAGGAAGTTTCCTAGTGATGTCTCTAACCCGGGCTCCTGGGAGGCAGCAGACCTCCCTAAGAGCAGGGTCTGCCTGGCATATCGGTCCCTCTGTTCCCCTCAGATGGGAATCTCCCACTACTATCACCCGCCTCTTCTTCCTCATGGATGTAATGGTGATACGATGGGGAGGTCTTTCCGATCTTTGTGCCTCCTGTGACGTGGATAGGTCTACACCTACCTCATGCACCACCTTCTCTTCCACCTCTAGAGCCTCATACCTGTTACGCAGAGGCACCTGGGGAGAAGCGGTGGGCAAGGAAAGGGTTCTCCTCCTGCCCTGACTGCAGACCAGTTTCCACTCACTGTTCTCCCTTGAGGTCCATCCTTCATCCTGGTGGGTGGGGGATACTAGTTCCCTTTGATCCTGGGCCTTTTTTGGTGGCTGTTCCTGCACAGGTTTCTGGGACAACAGGGTGCGGCTCCACCAGTCAATTTCCTGCTCCGCTTCCCCGATGCTCCGTAGCCTGTCCACCTCTTCTCCGCCACCAGGCAAAGTAGGCAGTCTACTTGATCGCATCTTATGCAGGTGCTGCCTTTGCTGGTGTCTGTTTCCAGCGCCAGCTGGTGGCAGTCCCTGCAGCTGGAGGCCTGGACAGCCGCGTGCTTTCCAAGGTCCTCAGTCTGCGTTGAGGCATCCGTTCTGACCAGCAGTTTAGAGGCAGCCTTCTGACGGAGGGGTGCCATGGCCGGGCTTCCTCTCAGCAGCTGAGTTTCCTGAGCGTACCTCGGCACTTGGGGGAGGGCCCTCGCCTTGCCCACGCGCCCTGCCCACGCGCCCTGCCGCGCCACGCCCTGTTTGCCCGTCCTGTTCGCCGCACTCTGGGTCGCTCACGCTCCCTGGGGGCTGCTTTTATACGCCAGGAGGGTCCGGCCGCCGTCACCCCTGACTCCGCCCCCGCTGAGTCAGAGCTGCCCGCTCTTTAGGAGCTGGCTCTGAGGTGGGGGGGGGGGGGCTGGGGTGCCCTCTCCCTCCCTGATCAAAGTGTCTGGATCATGTCGTCCAGGCCCATGACGAGTTGGGTTTTGAGCATCTCCAAGGATGGAGAGTTCACAACCTCTGGGCAATCTGTGCCAGTGCTCAGTCATCTGCAGAGTAATGTGTGTTTTAATTTGTGCCTTCTTCCTCTTATCTTGCCCCTGGGAGAAGTCTGAGTACTCCCAGGTACCGACAAAAGTCTGGCTCTGTCTCCTTTACTCCCTCCCATCAGGTATTTATATACATTGATAAGATTCCAGGTATTATATGACCAGGTATCCCAAGTACTTATCCTTATCCTTGAGGATCTTACATACATTGACAAAATAAGCCTTCTCTTCTCTGGGCTAAGAAGTTCAAGCCCTTGCAGCCTCTCCTCATGTCAGATGCTTCAGCCCCTGCACTGGACTCACCCAGTAAGTCTGTATCTTTCTTGCAAAGGGGAATCCACAACTTCACACAGATGTTAACCTTCAACATTTGAGTAGAGAGGAAGGATCACCTCCATCAAAATGCTGGCAATGTTTTTCTTAACAAGGCCCAGTATAGCATTGACCTTTTTTGCCCACAAGGCTGCATTGCCAGTTCAGAGTCAGCTTCCTGTCCACCAGGACCCCAAGGTCCTTCTCATCAGATCTAAATCTTTATCTATTTACATATATTTATGTATTTAACCTTCTTTTAAGAGAATCATAGAATCATAGAATCATTTAATCATTTGATTGGAAAAGACCTTTACGACTGTCAAGTCCAACCATACCTGTCCACTACTAAGCCAGGTCCCTAATTACCTCATCTACCTGGCTTTTAAATAAAATACCTCCTGGGATGGGGACTCGACCACTTCCCTGGGCAGCCCAATCCAACGCTTGACAACCCTGTCGGTGAATAAATGTTTCCTAACATCCAATCAAAGACTCCCCTGACGCAACTTCAGGCCATTTCCTCTTGTCCTATCACCCGTCAGCAGGGAGAAGAGACCGACACCCACCTCACAACAACCTCCTTTCAGGTGGTTGTAGAGGGCAATCAGGTCTCCCCTCAGCCTCCTCTTCTCCAGGCTAAACAACCCCAGTTCCCTCAGCTGCTCCTCGTAAGACTTGTGTTCCAGACCCCTCACCAGCTTGTTGCTCTCCTCTGGACATGTTCCAGCAAGGCAACATCTTTCTTGTAGTGAGGGGCCCAAAACTGAACACAGTATTCGAGGTGCGGCCTCACCAGTGCGGAGTACAGGGGCACGATCACTTCCTTGCTGCTGCTGGCCACACTATTCCTGATACAAGCCAGGGTGCTATTGGCCTTCCTGGCCACCTGGGCACACTGCTGGCTCATATTCAGGCGGCTGTCAACCAGCACCCTCAGGTCCTTTTCTGCCAGGCAGCTTTCCAGCCACTCATCCCCAAACCTGTAGCATTGCGTGGGGTTGTTGTGACCCAAGTGCAGGACCCGGCACTTGGCCTTGTTGAACCTCATACAGTTGGCAGCAGCCCATTGATCCAGCCTGTCCAGATGCCTCTATAAAGCCTTCCTACCCTGAAGCAGATCAACACTTCCACCCAGCTTAGTGTCATCTGCAAACTTTCTGAGCTGGGTGGAAATTCTTTTAAGAGAACTGCATCAGGACACAGAAAGTCCTTTAAAATCAAAATGAGAAACATGAACCTGAGATGATCTAGAAACTCGAGACCTGGTCTGATGAAGGTGCTGTGATGGACAAACACAGAGAGAATGTGCTTAAATGAAGATGTTTTGCATTTGGTTTTATGTGTAAGTACACACATTCAGTAATAAGAACTCTTTTGAAAAGTGGACTGTCTGAAGATGTGCCGTTTACACAAATTCAAAAATGGACCGATTGAAGATATGCAGTTCATGTCAAATATTCTAGAAACCTGCTGATTCCATAATATTTTTGAATTTAGATTTAATTGCACATACGTAATGCATTGTTTTGTTACTGGCAGAAGAAAAAAACAAACCATATTCTATATACACTCATGATTTGTAAAACAGCAAGTACTAAGAAGTATCCCTTAAAAATTTAAGCTCTCCATGTTCTGAAAGACATTAATAGGTTTTAAAACATAGTGTCAAATATTATGCTCCAGATTTTACAAACTGAAAGCAGAAAAATACCCCAAATCCCATAGCTCCCACTATTAAAGACTGTTATTACTTGAAAGGAGTGCTGCATGTTACCTGTTCTAAGAGCTGTGTTTTTAAAACACAAAGTTATTTAAGTTAAAACTTCTTGAAATGCTGAATGAAGTAGAAATTGCCCCTTGCATCATATTAATGTTGCTTACCAAAAAAAACCATTTGGTATTTCAACAAGTATACCACAGTATAAAGAAACCACACGTGCAGCTGAACGCTTGTTCCACAGGTTTATCTCATCTGAGAAGTGTCTGAGCTTGACTTCTGGATATTTAACAGGTTTTATTTCTGTTAACTGTGTCATCAAAACATTGTTGCCAAAATGGAAATTCGGTCTTTTGACTACTCACCCACCCCCAAATTTCAAGACCAAAAATTGAGGTTTTAGGAGAATTATGATTATTTAACAGCTTAATAAATAATAGTTATTTATTATTATTAAAATAACAAATAATAAATAACAGCTTAAAAAAAAAAGAAATCAACATTTTTAACTACATGATTGGTTTATGTTTAACTTAAAGTGTAATACATACTTCACCAGATCTATCCTGTTGTTGATTGCAGCCCAGTGGAGAAGTGTTACGTTTTCTTTGTCTGGTTGTCGTACATCATACCCTGCTTCCACCAACTCTCTACATCGTTCATATATTCCATACCTTGAAGAAGAAAGTAAGATTTTTCAAAGTTGCTAACTTGAATAAAAATGCATTCGGCAAATGCCATACTTATGGTCACAATACAAAAACTTCAACAGAAGAAAAATTAAGCAGAAACTTTACTTTCTGTTTCTATATGATTACAGATCTCTTGAAACAAGAAGTTTCCACTGGCAGAAGCTGTATTAACCAATTCAAGATTTTACAGAAAATTTGTCCCCACAGCAAGCTATACAGTAGAGCAAGGGAAAATATAGTTAAGTATTAAACCAAGTATCAGTAAAACTCTTCTCTTCACAGGGACTCCACTACGTTTGTTTCTCCCACGTCTGTTCTCCTTCCTTTCCACCTCTTGAAGACCAAAAGAGCTAGCCAACTGATTTGACAGTAACTTCCCAAAATTCTGATGACAAGGTCATCAGATCAATTACAAACAGTAACAGAGCTCAAACACTTCCCATTCTTCTTCTCAGGTAACAAAAAAATAGCAATTTGTCTGATATAAGTTAGTACCATCTATTTTTTATACCACTCCAAAATTCTGTACTTTGATATAAGATTAATTATTTCATTAAAGATGACTATTAATTGTGAGCTACCATCATTTGAAAAAAAAATTGCATACATTTTGAAAGTTGAAACAATTCAGGAAGCATAAACATCAATTAGGCATCTAATGTGGGACTAACTCCAACACTAAATAATGTGTCTTGATGCTTATACTGTTTTACCACCTATTTTTAGTGGCAATAAAAGAAATGCAGAAAGGCAAGTAAAGATTACATTTCAATGCCTGTACAACCCACAGGGATTTCTCAAGTCTCATGGAGAAGACTGATGTGTGGACAAACCCTGAAATCAAGATCAAGGACTTGTGACATCCAACTTCTACTAGAGCAGAATGTTAACAGCCTCCCAAAGTTGGAATTGAAGCAAGTTTTCCTTATGCTGCTCCTATGTTCTACTTCCTGCAGAAGAGACAGGCTTAATGCTCCTTTGCTCCATTTGATCAGCTTGATGCCAAGACCTTTTTTCCAGGGTAGTTACTCTTACTTTTTATGCATCCTCAATCTGGACAGTGCTCCCATAGTGAAGCCTCAAATGACTCAAATCAACAAACCTCAGGAATGCCTTCTTACCACAGGCTTGAAACACATGAATTAGTTGAACACTATCAAAAAAAGAAGTACTAGACATAACAGCCTACTTAGATCATGTTGTTTTCAATTTCTTAGGGAAGCTGCACTTGAAATTATGCAAAATGCTAGAAATTGCTGTCATACCTATAATCTTTCCAAACATTACAGAGGATCAGAACAAAGACTATTGCGTGCAGTACATACTAATTGGCAACAGGCCTGTAAAATTTGGTCCCTCAGACAAAGTAAAAAAGCAGCAGTCATGAATAATTTTAACGACAAAGCTTTGGTTTTAATCAGTTGGAGGAGGAGGTGGGAGAGAGGTTTGCTTTACGAAGACTTAAAAATATGCAACCAGCTAGACAAGATACATACTCAGACACACATAACTGCCAGGAAAACTGATAAGGTTCCAAGTCTGGCCAATCTTCAGGCGCGCTGCCTCCCAAATCCCAGTCCAGACCAGCAGTGTGGCCTGACGATTGCCTGTTCAAATAGCCTAACACGTACCATTCCTGACTTTCCCACCCCCAGGTGAAAGGGTCACTGAAATAAGTTAGGGCTACTAGAGGCAGGTCAGCCAAGGAGGAGTAAGAAGAGACAGTAAACGAGATGGGGAAAAGGATGACTTTGGAAAGCAAGACAGCAACTTCTGATCTGACTACAGACTACAGCACTACAACATCACAATGGGCATATTAAAATATCTGGAGATAACCTGGAAAGTGATTCACATAGCATAGCAAAATACCCTTTTCTGACAAGTTGTTCTACTCTGGTCAGCTGTTATGACAACCCTTCCTGCTACAGACAAACCTGCTGCCTTCGTTAAACAACTATCTGAAGCTATAATGTAAAAAATTACTGACCCACAGCCCTGCTATTAGGTTTAACAATCACCAGCTAAAAGAATTGTACTGCCTAGGGGTGAGTTTAGCTGACTCTCATCCTGCTTAATTAAGTAGTACTACACAACAAGCAGGAATTATATTAATAAAATATCCTAAGTTATTGGAAAGCTACAAAGAACACAATAACGCTAACTTCTATACAGTGTAAGAGGCAATCATGTAAAGCTTTCATGCAATAGATTAGGATTTTCCTTACATGTGCTGGTTTTGGCTGGGAATCAAGTTGGCTTTCTCCATAGTAGCTCCTACAAGGCTATGTTTTGGATTTGTGAGCAAAACAGCATTGATAACACAGAGATGCTTTAGCTGTTGCTGAGCAGGACTTACACAAGATCAAGGCCTTTTCTGCTTCTCACCCCACCAGCGAGGAGGCTGGGGGTGCACAAGAGGCTGGGACGGGGCACAGCTGACCCCAACTGACCAAAAGGATATTCCACACCATATGATGTCATGCTCAGCATATAAAGCTGTGGGAAGGAAGAAGAAGGGGGACATTTGGAGTGATGCCACTTGTCTTCCCCAGTAACCGTTACGCATGGAGCCCTGCTTTCCTGGAGATGGCTGAACACCTGCCTGCCAGTGGGAAGCAGCGAATAAATTCCTTGTTTTGCTTTGCTTGCGTGCACAGCTTTTGCTTTACCTATTAAACTGTCTTTGTCTCAACCCATGAGTTCTCACTTTTACCCTTCTGATTCATATCCCCACTGGAGGGGGAGTGAACAAGCAGCGTGGGGATCAGCTGCCTACTGAGGTTAAACCACATTACTATTGGTCAGCTACGGTAAACTGTACAAATTATTTAGATGAGTATCCTACCAAATTAATGACACAAGACAAAATTAACCTACTTGAAAGTAACCTCTGATACCTAGTCAAGTTTTTGTTAAACCATGCTACCAAAACAGGTATAACCACGAAGCACTGTCTCAGTCTTTGAGGGGGGTGTTTGTTCTTAGTGGGTTGGAGGGGGAGATGGATGGACAGGGGAACAGGAAGGGACAGGGGGGGCAGTATGTTGGTTTTGGTTTTTTTTTTGTTGTTGTTGTTTATTTAATGTAAATCTCTAGCCTTAGAGAAAACATGATGCTGCTTTCTCAACAACTATGCTCAAGAGATATGAAAACGAAGGCAAGCTGTGGCAAGCACGTGAATCAACTGCAGCCTGTTGAGGCAGAACACTGTTGCCAGTGCCCCTGCAGAAGCCCTGAGAGATTGCTCTAATTATACCCCACTAATGTTTACAAATACCACCCTCTAGAATCCACCCATACGCTGCCATGAGGCCCTAGGCAAAGGCTACTGCATGGGTTCAGATACGATGAGGAGTAGTAGGAATGGATCCCTTCTCCAGGCTTGGTATCATAGGCTTTCCCTCCTCCCCCCGGAAGGCAAACTGCAAGTCACAGGTACTTCCCACCACTTGGCCACAAAACAAATCATGAAGTTCTGCAATACATCAGAAGAGCCTTCACAGGAAAACACAACACTATCCAAAAGTTAAACTGAGAATAAGGTATACAGAAATTTTTTATTTAAGTCACCATTAGTTTGTCTGTTTCTAGCAATTTATTTTGGTATCTTGAACTCAGTCATAACTGATCTCAAAAGATGTAACACACAAGGTACAATTTAATAACTCTTCAATGTCTTAAATTGTCACAAGAGGACTCAAGGATCTAGACAGACAAAATCTGCCTGGCAAAAAACATTAGGAATTTACAACAATTTGTTCCTCTTCCTGGAAACAGCAGGCTCTCTACAATTAAATAAAAAACTGAATCTGATGCAGTCATGGTTTCTTGAGCTCTGTCCTAGAAACGCAGCATTCTTCTCTCACATACTACCTACAGTCTTCTTCCACCAATTTGCTGCAGTTGACTTCACCTTGCCTTCTCCAAAGGTCATGACGCACTGTTAGATTACAAAATGAGAAAGTCACCTATTTCAGACTCAGCATAATCCTGCTCATAAAGTTGTTATAAAGGGCTCTAATGCTCTTCAAGAAAGAGGAATGGAGGAAAAGATTCAAATCCTCACAAGAGACTGATGTGTTAACCTAACAAATTTTCAGCATCTGGGTGAATTCTAGAGGGTGATACTGTAAACATCAACATGGAGCATAATTAAAGTAAACTATTGAGCTTACCTGGTTCTGAAACAAATAGGACTAGTTCTTCCAGGGAAAAAATACCATTGTGCAAGCTCATTTGACTATCACAGTCTCCAAACCATTTCGGTAACCTGTAGCATTTTATTTGTCATCACAGGTTAAAGATATTCTGAATTTAATACTTTCAAAAATAGTATCCTAGAAGCCTTTTGCATTTGAAATATGTAATCCATTTTTTCATCTTTCATCTGCAAGCACATCAACTCTTGGAAATAGCCCTTGCCAGCTTTGCTGCATGAATAACAAAATTTGGCCACAATGCTAGGAAGGAATCTCTCTTCAGTGAGCACATCACCATGCCAACAGACAGTAGGTAAGCCAGGAGCTCACTCCCTCATCTTGCTATCATTGTAACTCCAATCAAAGCTGCTGTAACTGGAAATGCAATTAGTGGAAAAATGATCTTTTTTATCTTTTGAAGTCTCATTCCCATGAACAATGGTGTTTAAATACTAACACAGCCTTTCATATGTTCTCATGTTTTTTGTGTTAAACAGTAAGACAGTTTTGTTTTCAACAGCAAAAGGATAACTCAAGAGCTGCTTAATGAACTGCTAAGAGTGATGTTGAGAGGCAACAGAAATTCAGCTCTTGCATATATTCCAAAGCCTCAAATATTACTATACTACTAGTGTGGTTAAAAACCCACCCTTCTATGTGAACTTCAGACACATTTCACTTTCAGCAATATAATCAAACTCCACAGGCACAAATGACCAGGCATAAAAAACACACACTGCTGTCACAGTCTGCCCATACCCTTCTGTGAACAGCTGAAAAAAGCCAGGAGTAATTATCACCTTGGCCAACCCTCACCAATTTGAATTATTCCATATGCATCCTATTTTTTCTTATCAGCTTCCCTATAAATGATCAGAAATGGTGAGAAAAAAAGCATGTTCTCAAATGTATCCAACAATTCCCCCCCCCGCCCCGAGTAAGACTCAGCATATTTCATATCTCATGCTGCACTATTTCACAACACACAAAACATTTGGGATGATCTCAGCAACTAAAACTAACAGAAAAGTTAATATTGCAATAGTGAAATCGTAACTCTTGAGCACAGGGAAGTCACAAAAGCACTTGTTAATATAATTAATGTTCAATACCCATGTTAATAATGGTTATTTAACATACTTTCAGCATAGCTGGAATTTGCTCAAGATCACTACAAGTGATTGTTGCCTATTCACTCTCAGCAGAAGTGAAAAATCACAGTGCAAGGATTAATGTGTCTC
Organism: Gorsachius magnificus; assembly: GCA_034008185.1. Classification (NCBI taxonomy): domain Eukaryota; kingdom Metazoa; phylum Chordata; class Aves; order Pelecaniformes; family Ardeidae; genus Gorsachius; species Gorsachius magnificus. The sequence goes on from CM067081.1 coordinate 175,534,638, forward strand.
AGACTTTGCTTTCCTAGTCATAACCCATCATATACTTTTCTACCTGTGAATGTTAGCTACTTTTCCATAGTTTCATAGCTTAAAAAATTTAAAACAAAACAAATGCAGCAACTTTAAGTTATTATGTTAACACAGTACCCTTCCCAAGACAAAGTTATGACTCCAGCCTTGGATGATGCAGGGCTACTGGTGCCAGAAGAGATAGAAATAAACATACCCAACATACATCCATTAAATTTCACTTTTAAATCACTTAACACTTCTTTTACAAGACTCCATTCCCTTGCAGCTCCTGTGAGAGCAACTGAATGGTATCACAGAGGAACGAAAACAGTACACAGCCCACCCTCTGATTTTCTAGAGGTGGAAAGCTTTTCCATGCAGTTGTAAGCGAAATACTTATTAAGTATTAGTATGCAATGTTCCTCCATTGCAGGCAAGAACGAATGATTTTTTTACTACTGCACATACAGGTGGCCTGCTTCTGCTTTCAGAAACACAGTAGAAAACTTATAGGAATTAAACTGAATTTTGCTATAACTGAGTACAAAATGTCAAGAGATTACACACACATTGTAACATCTGCAAGATGAAGGGCTAAGACACTACTACTTTTAACGCTACCTAGATGCCCTTGGATACGTTTATAACAAAGCCAGTGGAAAGTGTCCTTCATATCAATAGATATTAAAACCAAAACCTATGATTTTTACTCCAGCACAAATTTCTGCGAAATAAACAGACTGGTTTTTGGTACAGAGCATGCCTTGGCCCCCATGTCTGTGGAGAATTTATCAGAAACATAATAGGGGAAAAATACAAGTACTGATAAATTCTGCAATAAGAACATCAGCTGAAGCTCCCTTTTCTATACAAAGTCTTAATTTGATTGTAAGAGGTTATTAGATTTGTAGCTCACAGTGTATGAGCACGTTAATTTAATGAGTGCCCAACCTACAGACTGAGAAGGTAAAGCACACAAACTGTTCAACAAGATATGAAACAACAAATACTTCTGGAAAAATGCGTGGGGCTTGGAAGCTCTTATTTTCCCTTGCTGAAAAACATAAAAGGAAATGCGTTATTTTACTAACGTAATTTTAGTTCTCTGTAATCAAGTGTCAATAAAGTCAACATCTCAAAACAGAATTCTACAGTGAAACAGCATAAATGAAGAACAGGTGAGTTTTAAACCTTCTCATCCCATTTTTCATCATGATCTTTAAGGAACTATGTTGCCCATTTTCACATATGTTGCAACAATAATATAACTAGTTATTTTCACAGGAAAAACTTTTAATAATGCAGCACACTGAATACTGTAAGAACAACGATCATGAAAAAAAAAAGGACTGACTAGCTACTTGTATGACATGACTACCTGCTTCCTGCTTGGATTATCCCAAATTTAACAGCAAGCAATTCTGTGCTATGGTGAAATGCACCTTACACCTGTTAAGAAGGCTACAATTTAAGTGGTCTTAAATGAAATATCACATCATTTTGGATGACAGATCAGTTTGACTTTTTTTTTAAACAGAGGAAGATAGCTAATTATAATAATAAAGTTGTGTATCACCCCATTCTTGAGACAAACAGAATTTCATTTAATTAATGGTAAGCACCCCAGCTACCATTTGACTGCATCACACTAAAAAAACTATTATATTCTTCTGGGGAAGTTTTTAAGTGTTCTGAAAAAAAATAAGGGTTCCACCAATCCCATGCTGAATGCTACATGTCTGGACTTGGAAAAAACCCCACTCAAACTAAGAGGCTGAAAATAATTCTTATTCTATTTGGCTACATTTTGCTTGAACTTACTGAACTGCTTGGGGAAGGGAGTTCTGGGAGACAGAGGAGTGGCCCTTTTTTAGAAAACTTTTTGTGGCATCTTACTCACATTAGCACTGAACTAAAAAGTAAACAAAATCAGCAGGTATTTTAATCTGAGTGAATATTGATTTTTGAGGACAAGTGGTAGAGGATAAGATCACCTGTTTTTCATACATGTAAAAGAGAGGTGAATATCTACATAATTTTAATAGGAACTGTGTATCTTAAATATCATTGAATTAATACATTAGCAGCATTATTTATGTTACTGCAAGCCTTATATGTGGTGGGTTTACTTCCTGCCTTAAATGTCAGAAATTTTTCCCTTTAAGACAACTGTTTTGTACAACATGGCTTTCAAATCCTAGTAAATACTTAAAATAAAGGTGAGTTTTCTCTCTAGTCAGGGAAGTGCTGTCTGGATACTACAACGTGATCATATACCCATGCTGGTAGTCTCCCTTCCCTGTGGTATCAACAATTAGGGCTATGATATGAAACTATAGTCCCCTCTGGTGTGATGTCATCCTCTCTGTAAATCACATCTCACCATGGCTGTGAGGGCACATAACAGATAACCCACAGCCCTGTTGATTCTTGTTTGAGGAAACCAGGAAAGGCTTATAATTCAGCTGAAAGCATCAGTCAGCCTAAATTTGAGGGCTAACGGGGACAAACGTGTTCTAGGATTTCAAACATACAATGAGCATACAAGAATGGAAGCAGGTAACTTGCAAAATTAGTTCCACCATCATGTTTCCATGCTTTTAAGAAGCAGCTAGTTTAATGCTATGCCAATATTTTAATATATAAAAATCCCCTAATATGAAGATTATAGGTTGTAGTATTATAACAAATACAGTTCTCCTTCCACTTCATGCAAATAAAAAAATCCATTTTACTGTTTTTTAACTAATACAGACACAGACAAATCTAACACTCAAAAATAAACTTACTGTGTGGCTTTGACAATGTCCCAAGTGCTGTAATCATCAATGTGGCTTTTCCGTCCAAGGGATTCACTATATCCATGGTTGTAATGGCTTTGAGGCTTTATTTCCTAAAAAAGACAAACTTACTATTAGAACACCAAAATCAGCATTATTAAAGTTTCTCATAAAAAAACAAAACCAAAAAACAGATATCCCTATAAGCAAAACTAAAACTAGCACCCAGTTCAATATACTGTAAAGCTACCTAAATCGGAGTGTGGTAAGCTGACTGGCCACATTTCTACATTTTGCAAAGCAGGCCACTGTAATCCCTACCATAGATTTCAAACACCTTCCAGAAAACACTACTTGCAATAGCAGATTTCTGCCAAATCCTATGCCGGGTTATTTTTTAGAATGCTAATAAAAAGTTACAGCATTTTTTTGTTCGTTTGTTTGGGGGTTTTTTGTTGCTGTTTTTATAAATGCAACATAGTATAGCTAAAGAAAGCTATTGGCCATCAACTGGCAAAGTCTCACCCTGCTACTACAAATAAATGTTATATTTAAAATAGCATAGTCAAATACCTTCTAGAAAATAAATAAATGGGAATGATTAATACCAATGACTAGAACCTACTGATACTGTTTTGATTTTTCAACCCCAGTCCCAGCCTCAGAGATGATCTATGTATGTTTAACCTATGGGTCTCAGAAATAAATGACATGACCATGGCATGTTCTTCACAGATACAGCTCCCTACAAACTTCATTCTTTTGATGAAGGGCAACACTTCGACCCTTAACACTTCCCTTGGTAGAATTTATATTAAAGTACTGTATTGATGGATCACTAGGGCAGCAACATACCATTTTTCTTTACAAACTGCATGCATGTGGAAGTCATCTCAGCAAGTTGAAATTGAATGATAAATTTTATACAGCTTCTAGACAATTTTCCATTTGTTACAAATACTATAGCTGATTGCCTCTATCAACCATGCAATTCAGCATAGCTATGTAAAAAACTGAGAACTGGAACAGTGAAGCAAAAAAAGAAGCAAACTCTCAAAGTTCTAAAAATGCATTTCAATTTATTTTATTAAAATGGGTTATTTATATTTATTTTTACTCAGATTTCCCCAACATACAGTTCTGTGAGCAGAAGTTTTGTTTCTTTAATCTATACCTGGAAATACTTTTAAACACCTCATGAAAGGTTTTTAATTAAGATTCCAAATTCCACTTAGTTGTTAAAATGAGTGATAAACTCTTTCATTATTATACTAGACAGATTTTCTTTTTTTTTTAAATAAAGATATCCCAAGTCAAGACAACCATGATGTAAGACACCTAACCATAATGAGGATTCACAGTCACAAATCCCCACCACCTTCTCACCCAAGAGGCAAATGTTGCCCCCCTAGCTTCAGTGACGAAGAGACATATCAGGGCTAGGAAAACTTCCTATTGCTAAAATGAGCAGGTCTCCCATTTCTCACATTCTCTCAGCTGTGCAGTATTTTCTGCAGAAGGAGCTGTCTGTCACAGTGAGAAGCATTAGTAACTTCTTACTGTGTCCAGTTGTGGCTAGTCAGCCAAAGTGTTTCCTAGCTTCCTGCGAGAACATTAACCAGCTCTCTGCTGACTGCAGTGGGAGTTTAAACACTGAGCTTGCATGCAGACAAGTAAACCCTGCCCCCTGACTCTCCTAATCTGGAATTTACTCATCTCGGCTGCATAAACACAATGCCTTCCCAATAGCTGGATGCTGGTAATCAAATCAGTCATTACAACTTTTTCTCATTAAAGTTATTTTAAAAGATATTTCTAGGCTAAAACTATTACATGCATTATGCAACTCAGAGAGATAAAAAGACTTAAATCTGAAAAAACACATTTTAAAACTCTATTTCCAGATTTCAACATAATGAAGTGCCACTTAAGCAGAAGTCTAAAAACTGATACCAGCTATAACCTCGGAGTAAACTATAAAGAAGGTAGTCTAGTTGCAAATCCTAAAACTCTCAGTACAAATTCCAAAACGAAGCAACTTCAGTAGAGCATGTTTGTATTTGTTACATACAATGTACCTATTTCAGACAGGGAAAACAACCCTCAAATTAAGACAAATTCTAATGCAATTTTGTAGTACTAAATTATACTATAGTTATTTACATAGTTAGAACATTTATGACATTTTATACATTAAAAAACCTTTCAAGAAATTAAACTGGAGCTTTAAAACCAGAACACAGTAACACTGAGAACTAGTGCAGTAAAAGTCTTAATTTCAAAACAGATTTATTCTTATGCATAGACTTTTCTTCAGAAAGTTTTTCAATTCCATGCAGTATCTAAATGATCAGCAGAGTACATCTTTTCTTGACCACAATGTTATTTTGTGGCATTCAACTTTTTTTCTGAGCCTGAAAAACTAACTAGGTTAACCAGTTAAGCATTGCCAGCCCAGCAGGAAGGCTGCTCTGTTGCCATCTCTACAGGAGAGACAACCTAAAAGCGTAACAAGGCATCTGCTGCTATCCAAATCACATGTTATAACCAGTTCTCTTACTCCCCAGAAAACACAGCTTCACTTTGTATTTGAAGAAGGCAACAGCTTAACCAAACCTTCTTTTTTTTCCCCAGCTACTAGATAAGCCAGAGTGTTATCTGGGATAAAGATGCTGAAAAAAATACCAGAGTACATTACAATTAAAAAAAACAAAACACCACCAACCCCACCCCCACCCCCCCCCAATAAAAGAGAAGGCTAACATCATTATTTTGTGCCACGTGATTTTTCTCCTTTCCATCATATTGGAGAAAAAAAGCAGGATTCATACCATCTCTGTTCACCAATTTTACCACCACACAATTGCAGAAAGATTTCATGTATCAAATTGGGATGCTCAGACCCTGAAAAGCTAAAGGGTAAGTCAAGTGGGCAGAGGCCGGAACAAAACTCGCCAGGGCAGGTTTAGGTTTGCCAGGGCAGGTTTAGGTTCAACATTAGGAAAAAATTTCTTCACAGAAAGGGTTGTCAAGCACTGGAATGGGCTGCCCAGGGAAGGGGTCGAGTCCCCATCCCTGGAGGTATTTAAAAGCCGGGCAGACAAGGTGCTTAGGGACATGGTTTAGTGGTGGGATGGCAGGGTTAGGTTAATGGTTGGACTTGACAATCTTAAAGGTCTTTTCCAACCTAAGCAATTCTATGATTCTATGAGAAGAAATTGACTGTCCTGGAGCACCCTGGTGAGGAGACAGTAGTTCAATTATTTCTTAGCCTTCCACAGCTGCTGGAAGGGGGTGGGGGGGAATCTTTCTTGTTCCCTAACAATTATTAAAAGCAAACTGAGAAACTTGGGTTATTTTTCAGGCAGATGTTAAATTACCCAGGAACACTATTTCTCTTAAGCTGCATCTTACTGACCACTTCAAGCACACAAACCAGGCTTCTGTTCCCTAGAGCCCGCACTAGCCAGTCAAGAGAGCTGCCCATTTACAAGCAGTGTAAATTTATGTCAGCCTAAAGCGACCATGAAGCCACAGCCTTGTGATACTAATGCTTTCACAAAAATTTTTTATGGGATTACAGCAAAAATCTTACTTATTAATTATCAACCACGTAAATTCAAAAAAGCAAGAGACGATATTCCTTAGCCCCTCCTACAGCTTATCTGCTACTTCTGCTAAGGACTTGAAGGTAATGATAGTACCCTTGACTTTTTAAAAAATACCATTTTTAATCTCCTTTTGTACTGATAGAGTCTCTGAACTACCTTTTTTATCCTGAAACTTTCAAATTTTGTTATATTAATGCAAAAGAGCTGAAGGGATTAAAAAGTTAGATTTGAGGTGATGGCAAATATGACTGCCTGACATAAACCGAGCAAGTGAGAAACAGTTCTCTCCTCCTTTGCCCCCAGTACATACATTAGCAGTTACAATCCATTTGTTTCATACAAAGACTCACTACAAATATCAACTTCAAGTGAACCTCATGTTTCATGATTTAATAAGAGAGCTGAGTTCGTATTTTACATTTAAGCACAGTTGAAACAATCCCTATAATTCTCCCTATAAATCTGAAAGGTCTATGAATGTCACAGCCTCCAACATCATACAAGAGTCTTCTAAGCACAGCAGTAACTGTGGAAAAAAGGATGACTTTAGATTTGCCTGAAAAGAAGATACAAATACTGCTCATTGGGGAAGTAAATAATTTAAGACAAATTCCAGGAAAGCATATCGAATCTGAATCCTCCCTCAATACAGTCAGTTCTCTGCAGCCTGGACACAGATTTCCCAAGCTCAGAGCCAAAATTTATTACTTAGTATTATCTGTGCAACTTGAGAGTTGCATGTTGGCTCATAGCAAGCATGCTGGCTACTACCAGTGCCGTTCTACATGACATAACTCTTACCTGGCATTGCAAGTGCCTAGTTTATGGCTGTGATCTGCAGAGTAACTTTTGGGTTCCTAAGTCAACAAGCTGCCAGGAATCAAGATAAAAGAGTACCTGGATTTCATGAATCTTAGTAAATCTTGATTCACCTGGTGATAGGCAATTTGGACCAAGTCACTGCAAACAGTGCAAACAGTGCCACACTACGCTTGGCTGACAAGGCAAAATATAAGAGAGGCAAGGCAGTCTCTCTTAGAACAGAAGAAAAGTCTCTTCATTCCTAAAGAATTTTTTTCAGGGTTCTGAAAATCCTGTGCAGGGTTAGGGCACAGCACTATAAATGCAGAAAAAGTAATTTATCCTCATTATTCTAGAAAGAATGATTTAGAAAGAAATAATGAAAGATGAACATTAAGAGCATCTAATACAGGGTCTACATTGTTTTAGCTGGGCAAGTTCCTAGTAAACAGGAAATCAACCGATAGCCTGACGTAGGAGACCATTATAAGATCTACAGCTAGTGAGTTCAAAACAGGTATCTGCTCAAGGTGTTTTCTCTGAACACAGTTAAACACTTTCCTCGAACCTTCAGCTTTTGATTTTGCAGTCCCTATCAGCCTTAGGCATTTCAGAGAACGGTTTGGTTATTTACATCTCTGCTTACAAAGCCTACTAGTTTGATTAAACGTTGACTTATCTGGAAACTAAAATTGTATTCACCACACTTAACCTTCCCAGATGTCATGGACTGTGATATACCAATATCTAGTCAACAGAACTCAACAGCTAGCTACTTCTGTTTTTACGAAGGCTAGATATGCATCAGTGGAAAAAAATCCATAAATAATCAGATTTCAAATTACTTCAAACTAGTACAACCTTATGCCTGAAACATATTTGGTCCTATCAATACAGTCACTTCAAACTGAAGTGCAAAGTTCTCCTTAGTTACTCAATGCACAGCACTGAAACCCAAAAGCACATTCTTAAATCTCACAAGGAATTTCAAATCATGTCCTTTTTAAAGAAAAAAAAACTTCTGTAATTGAAAACTGTAATTTCTAATACTACAATACAGACAAATAATGTTTTCTGAAGCATCTGTTGCTCAAATGAGAAAAGAGTAAACATAAATTCTTCTTTGTATCTATCCAGCCAGTGGTCAAGTTCTGCCATGTGTCTCTGTGGTTATTTGGAAAGTAAGAATCAGAAAAACACAGGTATAGTGATTGTTTCATTTGACTGCACTGCACTGCTGCAAACATAATCTGAAAGCAGACAAGATCTTCAAATGCCATTATGGTTTAATTTCTTCATCTGAAGGACCGCAAACAGTATATTTAAACTATTACAGAGTTTGCAACAAGGGCTCAGAAGTAAGACAATCCAACAGCGAAAGTGAGAAAGCTAAGCCTAAATATCCAAGGATTTCAACTCAGCCACTTAATAGCTTGTATAGACAACAAAACTCCTCATAAGCCTATACACGCTTGCTCATATTCACCCGTTATAAGCTACGTGAAAGACATGGCTTAGAACAAAACCATGTCAAAGCTTAAGAACTGGCAAACACTTAACCTTTCCACCACCTCCTTTGGCAAGTTTTACATTTTTAAATGTTTAGCGTAGTAATTTAAAAGACTTCTATTTAAAAAAGCTGGGGATATTAAACACAACCTCTCTATACATGTTGCTACCAAATATAATGGCTTCAACGCAGCCACAACCATCAAATGCTGCCGTAATACGTGCAGGCATGGCTCTAAGCCAGCAGAAGGCTACCTGACCAAAGCTGCCCATGCCCAGGCATCACACGTCCTGTTCAGCCGCGGTAGGACCGACTACAGCAGTGTTATATCAGGGGTGAGTTTGCCCAGTGTTAGTCATTCTGCATCAGCAGCTAAGCTAGAAAGAAATCGTACGTACAGCATTCAGACAGCATCTATTTTTGGAGTTTAACAGAAGGTTAAAACACACAAAAATACAGATTGCTTCCTCCAACCCGTTGGACTGAAGAGAAAGCTCTGCCTAAAAATCCTATACTGATCTAGATTATTTGGCAACTATTACTAAAGGGCAGGAATAAGCATCAAAAAAGTGAAAAATAATTATTTATATCATGCCTTCCACAGAACTTTGTGTACTGTCATGATTCGCTGTCACCACCTGGCTCTTAAGATCTCACCTTAAATGGGAAAGAATGAATCTCCTCTAAATTCATACACCCTCACACAAGTTATAAGAAAATAAGTTAAAATCCTTGAAACTACTATGATTTTTTAAAACATATGACAGGTTGATAATAAAGTAACAACATAACATTTTGAGCCTAGAACATATACCCCATTCACAAATGGCTTCAACAATATTCCTAAGTGTTAAAATATTTTTCCTTTTATGATGAAAATATTTATTCCTGGAAAATTTAATTTTACAGTACTGATCCATTGTTAAAAAACACTAACAGCTCCAAGATGAAAAACTAACTGAAATCCAAATGCATTTTTTGTTTGATAGTTTGATCTCTGCTGACAATGGCTACTCCCCAGCTGAATGTCAGGACAAACTAAACAGAAGGTAATAGAGCAGAGGCACGTTTTACTGGTTTACAATAAGCAGGTTGCAAATCCTAAATCTCTACTTACTTCATCCTGTTTCAGGGAGCCATTTCCAAGCATGACTTGAGCCAAATTAGCAGTTTACCATTGCAAAAAGGGAAAGGTCATTTCTCTGCTCACTCTCCCCCACTGCTCTTGGCTCCGTGCTCCTGCTGCCTAACTCAAGCTAGCTTTGGTACCCGGTGAGCCCACTCGATTCATTAGCAGGGAAAAAAATTAAACAGACAGAAAAACCCGATCCTTTTACTAGGACAGCAAGTTGAATCTGTTTCTCCTGTGCAAAGACAGGGAAAGCAAGTACAGAGAAAGTAGCAGGAAGCTACTATTTTGGCAGCTGTTTGTTAATTTGACTAAGTAATCATGGAACAACACACTCCAGCTTTTAAATATTCAAAGAAGTCAGGCTGACAAGATGAAGAAAATTATATTAATTCTAGAAACTGGTAGAGTTGGTTAGCTTAGAAGGTTGCAAGAGAGACAGATTTTACTTATTTATAAAAATCAAATTTGTTTCCCCAATTACCACCAAGGGTCATTTTTTCTAGACGTGCTCCCCATTTCAGTGACTATCCCTTGCCAGTGCCCTAATCACTCATATGCATCTGCGACTAGTTCGTCATTACTCATTAGTCACAAAACATGCAGATTGCTTGCACAGATGCGCAAGTAATGCAGGGTAGGAAAAAAACTCGGACAAGAATAGGGCTTAAAAACAAAAAAAGGTGTTTTGGAAAAAAGAAACACTGTAGAGAAGAAAAGGGAACCTCCTCTGGAGAACAGGACCGATAAAATGGGGAAACAGAAGATAAAGCAAAATATAAAAAAATAACTCCAAAGGAAAAAGGAAGAAGTGCAAAGGAGAACAGGGTAAAGGTAAGCACAGCTCCCAAGAATGAGCACTAACAATACTGGCATTTCCAATCAGTTCTCCTCATAAGCAAATGTGCAAGTAAAGTTATGCTCATTTCCCATCAGTACTCAAATCTTTTAATCTTTTCCAAGAAAAAAAGCCAAAATGAAATCAGCTTAAGAAGAATTCTGAGAACAGCATTCACAGAAAAAAAATTAAGAAGTGTCTCATGAAAGAATAAGATGAGCAAGACTGAACTATTCTGAGACAGCAATTTCATAATTCACAATTATATATAGCAGGAGGATATGAATAGGTCAATATGCCTGCTTGGACATAAGGAAGGGAGGAAAATACTGCTGCTTACAGCTGCTACACATGGCTCTGGTAGGCATTAACAGATGGCTAGGACTGCTTTTCCTTTAATGTTATGCAATACTGCCACAAGGAAGCAATACCATGATCAAACTCAGTCAGTCAAATTCTGAATGGTGACCAAGACAGTTGACACTTAAAGAGAAAATACAAGTTCTAAAATCAAAGTGTAGAAATAAAAGCATTACCTTCCATAAAATATTGCATACTATTTTTTTCTTAATGCATACTTTGTTTCTTAATGAGAACAGAAGAAATCATAATAATCTTTTTTTTTTTTGAACTGATGACTATACTATTTCCATATCTGGCTGCAGTCAAGAGAATCGTGATAAAATTGGAAGTGACTGCAACTATTTCAGGGAAGCTAAATAATAAAATAATCCTCACATATGTATGCCATATTTAACAGGGACTACTGGAGGTTTAATATTAAGAATTCCTTCCCCGGTGTTTGTGTGTTCAATTTCTCTGTTCTTCATTTGTTAGAATATAGTGCTTTTTAGTAAGCTTTCCCAGTTTTCCTCCTACTTTTAAAAAGTGCAAGAATCTATACAGACAACTTTATAGTAATTTGCATATTACAAACACCCACATTCATTTATATGCACATAAATACTAGCCACTTATGCACTAGCATTAATAGAAAAATGCTCACAAAATAAGTACAAGCAAATTAATTCATTGCATTCCTAAAAAAAGATACTGCTGGTGTTTTTTAACATTTTTAATGGCAGTTCCTCTTCTGAAGTCTACGATAACTTTCCTGCCCCCACCCCTTCACCTAGTTCTGCAACACAGAACACCACAGGAACAGAGGCTAAAGCGATCGCGCCTTAATTTTATAGAGTATCACATTTAATTCTTTACAGGCATAAGATTTTTCTTCTCTAGAAACAGCAGTAAAATGTAGGGTGAAACCAGTAACAGCTAATCTGACTAACGACTGTCATCAAGTGGGAGCAGCATGATCCTTCTCACATTTGCATGAAGTCCTAGCCAGAAAAAAAGAATTCTGCAGGGCTGTATAGGTTCATCAGTTTGAGGAGCCAGAGCCTTCAGCAGCTATGAGCTGTTAGGTTGTCTAAACTGGGATGATGCATACACACCTTCAGTTTAGCTAACGCATCCTAGAAAACTTCCATCTAAACCAGATTACATCCTCCATGAAAAAAAATGTGCAATACCAGGTTTTTGTTTGGGGTTTTTTTGGTGGGTTCTTTTTGTTTGTTTGGTTGGTTGGTTTTTTAAATCTTAACTGTCAGAAAAACAGTTCAGTGTTTGGCTTGCAAATATATCCTATCAGACTCGCCTTACTTTGACCCTTAAAATTTATGCTGGGATTCTCCCTGCCCCTATTATAGTATTAAATTACTCAAAATGAGTATCACATGACAAAACCCCCTTCCATTCAGTGCCAATTCTGTCACCATTTTCCATTACTTCTCACATTTGACAGCATCCTGTGAAGTCTGCTTGGTTTTCCTCCTAAATTTTTAGCTTATTTGCAGTTTCTTGACATACCAATAGAAAAGACACATTTATGAAAATCCCCAGAGAAGCTAACTATAGAATACATACACAATGGAAAACAAATCTGTACCTAATACTCCGATATTTTTTTTTGACAGCAAGTTACAGTTTAAGTTGACAATGCTTTCTTTAAAAAGTGGCAAAATAGATTGAGAAACGCCTCATCTCAAACACAGTGAAGTAGTCCTTTTGCTGATACAGTTCCACCCACAAGCAGCAGTCAGCCGTCACACTGAGAGAATAATCCTACATTCTCTGCGGTGTAGATCTGATTTTTTTACATAACAACCAGTTAGAGATGCTCAACTAGAGCCCTTAATCCAACCACTCTATGCAGAGGTCAGGGATCATGTGATTTAAGGCACAGGTGGTAATGAGAAAGTTTTGTTTCTTCAAAGCAAGCATCCACAACTAATGGACTTGCTTTCTGCTCATTTACTTACCAATGCTCCTAAATTGAGCAGTGCTACACTGTAGGAAGCAATACCTTCACAAGTAGGCTTTTCAGAGGCCTTGTATTTGCACAGGTAAGGTCACCAGCAAGCATGATTTAACAGAGCTGTGTTTGTTAGGATTTGTAAAGGTTAAAAAAATTAAAAGCTTAAAATACTATGGTTTAAAGCTTACTCTAAAGTTTTGCTTTAGTCAGCAACTCACATTAACACATACATACATTTTTTGGGGCTTTCTTTTCAAAGTGTGTTGCATTGTGTTCTCAGCCAAAATACCAGGATTTCACCAGAAATGAAACTATATTTTTTTCCATGTGACTGAAACAGGTCTAGGTCTCAAGAGTATATGAGTCTGCAGACCTCTCAACATTAAAAAAAAAAAAAAAAAAAAAAAGACAACTGAGAGACCCCCTAGCATCATGAGAGTAACTTAAAAGCAATCACGCATTTCACTCTTTTAAAGCGCTAAATTTCAAAAACACACCTAAGTATCTATCTAGCTCAAACCTGATCCTCAGCTACTTGGAGAAAAAAAAAAACAAAACAAACAACTCCTCTTGTTAAAATTCCCAGAAAAACATATTCTGAAAATTCCTTTTCAAAGATCAAGATTCTTCATAAAAACTAGAAATAAATTTTAAAACTCTGCTTCGTGAGTTTATAGCTAACTCATCTCTGAGGAACAGTGAAAAAAATAAATCAAGAATTAGAGGACTGGCAAGTGCACATGACTGAATGAGCAGTCACTCTCGCTACGGATCCTCTTTTCCCTTTGGCAGATAGAAAAAAAAAAAAAAGGAAGTTAGTACAAGTTGTGCTCAGCATTTCCACCGCAACCTTGAACCAGCAAATGGAGCTTCAAATCAATAGCCAACTATGCAAACTCTCATTCCCACTTATGATAAACAGGCTGGTTCATCTACCACAACTAGGAAGCACATGGAAGGCTCTTCTAGTCATGCTGATAGTCGATTATCTACAGCATATGAGAGACAGCTTAGTAAATTTGTGGTCTGACAGTTAAGAACAGTCCCTCTCTAGTCAACTCTTAACCTTCCAAACTGGTCACAACAGCTCACCTTTTACCTTCTGTCAGTACTGTAGTACACTTGATAGTGCAATGAGTACATTTAGTGAACTGGCAAAAAGATATTCACAGCTTTTTTGTATGGGATGAATTTTCTACTGATTTACCTCTCTCAACTGGCTCATCCTGGGACCAGGCAGATGTGTGCAGCTGAAAGTGTTTAAAGGTAGGTTTCACAACCAGCTTAAGTAAAGCTAAAACTGCCCTGGCATCAGAAAGTATGGTCACATTCATGGTCGTGGCTGTACGTTCTCCATTACCTCTTACCAGTTCTCACAATGGCGCAGTAATGGTTTTCCATTAGATCAGGTCACAGACTCACAAAGCAAGAAGCGTCACAACTCACCTACTGGCCACGCAATTGCAAGAGCTAACCCCAGGAAGGGTAAGGGACTGTGTTTGGGTTCCACCGTGGCTTGAGACCAGCTTAAACTCAATCACAAAACCAGCAACACAAGTGTTTTCAAAGCACACTCTGATGTCCTCCCTCTATTGTTACTGCGCTCCCTTCTTGAGTCATCTTCTTCCCCTGGTCTTGAGCAGCCTTCCATGCTCTGACCACAGCTTTCCCACTACCCTCCAGTTCTGGTACCCTCCCCCCTTACAGACACAATCAAGAAAACACTTCTAAAGACCTCAGGGCATCCTACAAGAGTAGGAAGAAATAACTAGATTTCAAAACTGCACAAGACAAATTGCAGTCTAATGTTACACCACGTACTGGGCATGACAGGCCTGAGGGTTCAATTCAGCCAGACTCCCTCTGACTTCAGAAAAAGCTTTTTTCGACTTTGTTCTACAGTATCATTTGTAACAGACCTCAGTGTTTCTCTCAACTACAAGGATGCTATGAAAGTCAAATCTTTACCTCTGCTGCTTTTCAAAGACAACATGAGGACAGTGTGCATGCTGAAATATCAATTACAGAGGCTGCTCGCATCTAAACATGTCAGTATCAATGACAACATTATCTAGTTTTCAAGCAAACAGCAAACAAACATTTTCCTCTTTAAATTCATAAACTGGATTCTGCAAAGTTAAAATGTAACCCTCTTCCACATTTATATCTCGTTACTTTCCCAAGCAAACAGGTAAACACAGTGAAACAAATGCTGTTGAAAGACTAAAATTCTGTGAAATCTGAGAGAAATAAAGTCTGTGCTTAATAAGTAAAGGCAAACTGAGTCAACATAAGTTTTGGTCAAATCAGACATTTAGCACTGATGCTTTAAGAGGGCCTGTTCCAGAAAGTTAAAAATCAACTACTGGCCAAATCAGGAGAAAATATGTAAAGAAAAAAATAGATTTCAAATATTTGCAGTTTAAGTGTTTTACTAGATACCTGAGAAGCCACAATGTTACCAAAAACCCACAGTGGTGAAAAACTGCATAGTTTACAAGGGAAGTGAGAACAACTGTAAAGAAAATCTTGTAAAAATTGCAAGAGAAGCATTGACAACGAGTGCGACAAATTAGGAAAATATGGGAAACTGAAAGGCAAGCAAAAGGATACAAGACATCCCTATCCCTAAAAGGGCAAGACGCATCCTAACAACAGAAGAAATGGACAAAAGTTGTCGACACTACAACATAAGAATGATAGAACTGTCAATAAAAACACAAAACCACAAAATTTGAAAATGTTCAATAAGTGCAGAACAAAAACAGCTGAGGGAAAAGCCAGAAAATTTAAATCACATCCTGCTGTCATGATAAAATGCTTTCTAATATAACAACAAATATCATTAAACTTCTTTAAGGTACAAGTTGTTTAGGTCAACCATATAGGCCGAAAGACGTAAATACTGTTTTTCATTAAGCCTGAAGAAACTCCAGTGATCTGGATAAAAGGTAACACAGGTTATAAATGGTTAGCATTTTAAGTTATTGCTGGCTTTTCTAGGTTTGATATACAGTTAACAAAAAAGCAAAGGCTAGTAATGCTAAGGACTGTGGCTTCATAGAAAAATAAACCCAGCACTTTCAGTTGATAAAGAAGTAGTAATGGCCAAACACAGTTAACGTCCAAATGGTTTGATTTAGTATCATCTGATATTTCAGTTAAGAAATTAGAATATAAAGAAAGTTAATGTGGTCTATCCTGCATGTATTAAAAACTAAAGATGTACAAGCTTTATTCTTATGATTCATTTTGTGACTATTATACACACTATCCTAGTTAAGGACTATGCTGGCCAAAAAAAGTCTCTTGCTCTTTTCAGTAGCTCACATTTTTAAAACCTCAAGGGAGTCTTAATATGAAAATGCTTTTGAGAGGACACTGAGCATCCTACAGAGCTTACATTTTGTCCCCACCCTATTTTATGGTTGCCTGCAACATAGGAGTAAACAACAGTTAGAATTAAGTTTTATTGTGAAGGGAAAAAGGGGGGTAAATAATACTCTATTTCTGACACAACAAAGCTTGTATTACTTGGGGAAGGTTGGGAGAAGCCAGAATAAGGTTTTTAAAATACCACAAAAATGAAGACCCATACAGGAAACTATCCAGAAAGCATCAAAGAGGCCTGGAAGTAGATAATCATCTGGGCACAAGCTTGCAGCCTCATGCAGTTCCCAACAAGACCCATACAATGGTCTACACAAATGGGGAACGATGAGTAAGAACGTGAAAGTTACTTTGCTACCGCACCTGGCGCTGGTGTGACTATTGGCAGAGTGCTCTGTTCTCAAGTTGACTACTACAACAGCGATTGCACTCGGAGCAATGCCATGAAAGCACTGAAAGAATGAAAGAACGTGTCTTAACGAGAGACTCAAATGGGTCAGTAGGACTGCGGACCGTAACACCAGTGTAGGGATCTGATAATCATCAGCACACTAAATAAATGCAGACAGACGTGTATTTGGATAGATATCTCTCAAGATGTAATGAACAAACAAATTCAGACTAGAAACAGGTTTAAGCCTTAAACAGACTAATTAAATTTGGGGGCAACTTGCCGAGCTATACAGTATTATCTGTTACTGTAGGATTTTGCTTATTTTCTTTTTTACTTTGTAAGTAGTATGCTGGCTATAAAAAGAATTAGTTCATTAAAAAACCCTCAATGCCTGCATTAGAAGGTTGGATTAAATCTGCAGTCCCCTCTGGACTCAAACGATGAAGCTAACCACAATACATGAAGCAAGACTCAACTTTTGATAGTAAGCATGCTAATTTGTCTGAGACTTCATGGTTCCATCTTCCGTTTTAAGTAATACAATAAACAATAACCAATTTTCGAATGAACTCACAAATGTAAGCTTAGCCCCCGACTAAAATACAGAGTAAGACCCATACCTTTACAGGACAACAAAGAACAATCTGCACCCCAAAACAGCCCCAGCCATATCAACAGAATCCCACAGGGAATAGAGTCAGACTGTAAAATCAGGCCCTTCACTGATATTTTAAACAGAAGAAATTAGAGCCAAAGCTATCTACAATAAGTTTACCTATTTTCTTCACACTACCACCAAGAAATCCAAGGAGATATTGTGCCTCGTAACTTCCCAGGTAGTTACAAATTGAACAACAGGGAGAGAAACAAAGATAAAAATGAAGGCTTCCAGCTGGGATAATGCCTGCCAGAGCCCATAACTCTTAAAATTTTCTTCCAACTTTGCAGGAAGATTTTTCCCTGACTTCAGTAAGCAAAAAAAAAAAAAAAAACACCAACCACCAAACACACACCACACACCAAAACCCACAACCAAAAAAAAAAATCCCAAATGAACCCAAGCCAAGGCTTTTCTAATGCCAAAAGAAAACTGCAGTAACCAATAACTTCTATCTCTCTCCAACATATCCCACACAACCTAACAACACTGGTGAATGCACTACATAACAGTAACAAAACAAATCTTCCTCCACAGTAATAGTTCTTACCATTTAGGAAGAGATGCAGCCCTGAACAGCTGAAATACCTTTGGCAGTTCAGGCCATATTAGGCCACACACCAAGAGTATGTTCCAAACAAAAAGAAGCAATACAGACAAAATCCTTTTCTTAAAGATTCTGCCCCCCACCCCTGCAGATTTCAAAATAAAACATCCAAGCCCACCAGTACCCACCATAAAAGCCAGGAAGTTGTTCTGGTTTAGAAGATCCAAGGAATTTAAAGCCAGAAGGCCCATTAAAATCATTTAGTCGAAGGATAACAAGTACAAACAGTATGAGTAGCATTCCCATACCAGGGTTACACCGTATAAATGGAAGCAGAGCTTGCCGTTGTAGCTGTCACCAGAAACCTGAACACTAAAACAAACCAGCAGGGACAACCCAGTCCAGTGTTACTGTGCCACCCTAGGGTGCCTGGCATCTCTTATAATGGAGCTACCATAACACACTGCAGGGCAGCCAACACCATGTCCACCCCAAGATCTACACCCACAAGACTTACTCTTTGGTCATCCATGCAGTCCACAATCCTGCTGGAGAATTCATGTATGCAAAACAGGCGGCACATCAGCCACAAAACCAGCCACCCCAACATAGTCTACACTCCCCTGTATTCACAGATTTGAAACACCACCCAGTTATCCATGTGCAGAATTCAAAAGCTTGCATTTGGTCTCTAGAAAGACATCCATGCTCAAGCTGAAAACATCAAGAGCTGGACAATTCACCATTGCCCTCCTTTCTTCGTTACAGTAATTACTCACCCTCGCCATTTACCACTTGAGCCTTTCAGTTTGATCCTACTCAGCTTCATTTTCCAGCCAATGGATTTTGTTAACTATAAACTGAATAAAGTGCTTCATCTCAGTATGAAAATATTTACATGGGGAAAAATAAAAGGTGCTTCTCACTATTTTTCAAGCCTTTGATTGTAAGGCATTATTAAAATAATTCTTAACTCTTTTCCACACTCTTCATTGTTTAACAATGACTTTTAAAGGCAAAATTTCGTCGTTAGCATTACCACATACTCAGCCAAAACCCTCCCTTATTCCTAATCAGTAAACCACCTTTAAAAAAATAATCAAGGAATATATTACGTATTTTTTAATCAAAGCATTATACTGGAAGCTTTTGCTGAACTGCTTGTTCCTATTCATACCCTACCAGTCAATACATTTCAGGTTACAATCCCATGCCTATGTTCCTTACCTTCAATGCATTAGAATCATAGAATGTTTTGGGTTGGAAGGGACCCCGAGAGGTCATCTAGCCCAACCCCCCTGCAGTGAGCAGGGACACCGCTAACTAGATCAGGTTGCTCAGAGCCCCGTCCAACCTGGCCTTGAATGTTTCCAGGGATGGGGCCTCCACCACCTCTCTGGGCAACCCGTTCCAGTGTTTCACCACCCTCATTGTAAAGAATTTCCTCCTTATATCCAGTCTAAACCTACCCTGGTTTAGTCTAAAACCATTGCCCCTTGTCCTGTCACAGCTGGCCCTACTAAAAAGATTTTCCCCATCTTTCCTATTGGCCCCCTTTAGGTACTGAAAGGCCGTAATCAGGTCTCCCCACAGCCTTCTCTTCTCCAGGCTGAACAAGCCCAACTCTCTCAGCCTGTCCTCATAAGAGAGGTGCTCCAGCCCTCGGATCATTTTTGTGGCCCTCCTTACTTTGAATATGGCTGCATTAAGATGCACCTTGTTTTATTGGCATAACTTCACATAAATTCTGGATGGTTTTGTACTTGTTCTGCCCTCCCTGCTTAGTACCTATCCATCTTGTTCATCTGCAAGTTTTATTCATGACAATGTTGTTATTACTTCCAAATCATTCATGGAAAAAAAGTCTTGAGTCTAGTAGTTTAACTCCTCTAAGACCTTCAGGAACAATGACATTCAGGAATAATCCTCTCTAGCAGCTGCTTCCCAGATAGATCAGTTACCCAGCAGTTCTCCATCCATTTATTATAGACTGTAAGATCATTCTACGAGTATTACATGAGCAACTGATATTATTTGTTTTACTTCACCACTAAAATGGTATTTTTACGCGTTGCTGTTCCACTAGTAATCTTACAACAACGCTAGTAGAAAACAGTGGGATCTACACTGTCATACTAAATTGAACTTGTGATAAGAAGAAAGAATAAATATTCTCTGAAACAAGAGTCTATTATGTAAGTTCAGCTTGATTTCAACGTGGGAGGGAAAGAGGGGGGGAAGGTCCACAAACTCAGTCAGCAAGAGAGAACACAAAACCCACCAGAAGCAGTCCCATCATCAATTCACGTTCAGAACATTCAAATTTTCAGCAGTGTTTCTACCTCTTTGTACCAAAACTACTTGAATCACTTTAAGATGAGCCTTTCACAAATAGCTCTTCCAGCACTCCAATATGTAAGTAAATTTTCACTGTTCCAAAGACCATCTTTCTTACATGTTCACAGTATCTCATGGCAAAATGCAAAGCCATAGAGCCCATATAAAAACAAATACTTCCCTTCCAAAAAAGCCCCTCAAAAAACTTTTAAAGTAACCTAAGTTAGTCAAAACAAAAAGACAGTAAGCACAAATCTCATTAAAAAAAAAAAAAGCACAGAAAAAAATACCTGAAAAAGATGCATGACAGGTAACAGTAGCGTGAAACATAAAAAGCTGGAAAAGATTTTGACAGTCCTATAAAAAGGATCAGTTTTGTATGTATACAAACGTAAGAACTGACTGAATGCTCCAACGTCACTACTTACATAAGGGCATGGTGCTCTTTCCTTAAAAAGTGGAAACCACTGAGTATTGAGGCCCCTGACCTTCAAAAATGACTGAACACAGATGCACTAAATTGTTCAGTGGGAAGCTGCTACGCTACAGAATCCTCAAGCTTTTAACAGACACTCCAGAAATGCTCTTTTAACAGCCAGTCTTCACGAACATTAAAAACATCCTTCTCTTTTAAAGTTTATCTGCACAAAGGGATTTTAAGGACTAAGGGAACACCCACTAAAATCCATGCAAATACGACCCTGTGAATAAGATATAACCAGATACTCAGCATTTCCAGAAATATCAAATTAAAAACCCTCAAGGCTAGTTAGACAAGCAAAGTTTATTGCATATTAAAAGATTCAGGTTGGTGTTACAGCAACTTCTTTCCCCATCTTTTATACACACACTCAACTTTACTTACCAAAGGAACAGTGTAAGATTCTACCAGATTGCCTAACCAGTAAAAATCGCCAATTTAAACAGAGACATTTTTTCACTATATAAGACTTGCTCAAATTGAACAAATACTAATCTTCAATCTTTAAAACACAATGGTTTTCTAACAGCATGTAGATACCTTTTATTCCATTTTATAGTTTTAGACTGCCCTTCTAAAGTTTCCCCAAGTTAAGAACATTTTCTTTCAAACAATATCAACATCCAACAATCTGGATTGTTACTGAAAACTTTTGTCACTTCTACAAGACATCAGGACACTGCAAATGAGGGTACTTCTCCAGTTAGTCTGAACAAACATGTAGCATCGCTCTTTGCATGTCACTTAAAAAAAAACAAAAACAAGAAGAAAAAAAAAATCAAGACACTTATTTAGGGTGCATCGCTTTGCTATTTAACCTTCAGAACAGACGGGTCTATTTTAAAGCCATAAGTGAGCACAGTTTGGAGAGGTAGAGAAGAGTAGGTAGGATACACAATCACATATAGAGGCTTACAGAGCCTCTTCAGTCATCAAGAAAACTAAAACTGCCTTAAAGATGTTGTTTAAGGAAAAAGAGTACCATCTGCTTAGCAAAAACTGGAGCCTGGCATACGCACTAATCTTTGTCGTAGGCTGAAAAAATTAATTCTTACAATCCTTCATGCATCAGGTGACAGGTCCACACGTAAAAGGTTTTCTAAACTGTTTAAAATACGTCTCAAAACAATCACACCAGTCCTCAAGAATGCAGGCATGCTGCTGACAAAGTTGGGTGGCACAAAAGAAGGGTAAAAATATGACACGGAACGACCTCTGCATGTTACCTGCAAACATCCCTCCCACCGCCTGGCTAACCCACTGGAAGGGACGGGCCGTTTGCTTTCAAAACAAGCCCCACGCCACCCGGGGAGCGCTGGGCTGGATCGGACCAGGCCCGGCCTGCTGACGAGCCGCAGGCCGGTGACAGCAAAACGCAGGAGGAAGCGTTCGTCCCTCCCCCCGAGCCGCTTGCCCCGGCT
This sequence comes from Gorsachius magnificus, assembly GCA_034008185.1. Taxonomy (NCBI): domain Eukaryota; kingdom Metazoa; phylum Chordata; class Aves; order Pelecaniformes; family Ardeidae; genus Gorsachius; species Gorsachius magnificus. The sequence continues at coordinate 175,556,858 of CM067081.1, forward strand.
GCCGGGCCGCGGCCCCCGGGGCGGCGGGGGGCGGGCGCCGAGCCCGGCCGGGCACCGAGCGCCGCCGCTCAGGGACGCCGGTGCCGCGGTACCCCTCCTTGCCCGGGCGCGCGCCGCGGGCGCGCGGGAGGGCCCGCGGCGGACCCTGCCCTCCTCCCCGCCGCCGGCACCCGCACCCTCCTACCCGCCCGGACGCCTCCCTCTGCCGCGGCCCGGCCCTGCCCACCCCGGCCCGCCGCTGCCGCCGCGCACACCCAGGCCGGCAGCTGGGGGCGGCGGCGCACCTCCCGCCCTCGGCACACCCCGCTCGCTGGCTCTCTCGCCTCGCCCCCACCTCTCCCGCCCCTCTCGCGGGGAGCCGCCGTCCCGGGCGCGGCCCGAGCCGCCCCGGCGGGGCGCCCTCACCTCGGGGTGCAGGATGGGGACGCAGCCCGCTTCTTTCTCGTACTCCTCCAGAGGCGCCGCCATCTTGGTGCGAGCCCGCCGCCCGCTGCATGCCGGGTAGACGCGCGCGCCCGCCGCGCCCCCCACTCCCTCGCGCCGGGGCCGCGCCCTGGCGGCTCCGCTGAGAGGGGGGGGGGCGCCCGACTCCGCCGCCCTTTCCCCCCCCCCCCCCCCCCCCGCGTCTCCGCCGCCCGCTGCCGGAGTCCGGCGGCTCCCCGGCGGCTTACGGCAAGGGCGGTGCCGGGGAGCCGCCTCCGCTGGGAGCGCCGGGCGGCGGCGCAACGGGCGGTAGCGGGCCCCGGAGCCCCGGCAGCGGCCGGGGTGAGCCCCGCCCGCCCCCCCGGGGGCGGGGGGGCTGTTCTGCCGGGGCTCCGGGGCACAGCTCCCCGAGCCCCTGCCCGTTTGCCCACCGGCCGTCCCGCCGCCGGCCTGCGCCCGCGGCCTGCAGGCTGCTGGGGGGGCCCGGCCGGCCGGAGGGAAAGCGGGCTATTTGCTCGCAGCTCTCTTGCCTGGAGGAGCGCGCTGCTGTTTGGAGATGCCCAGTGTCAGTGCTCCTGAAATGAACATTTAGCAGAATTTATGTTTTGGGAGGTGCTTTGGCTTAATTAAGCTCATTACAATTTGGAATGAAAGCAAAAGGGAGAGCTGCCCTGTACATTTAGTGTTGATTTGGTTCCAGGCTAAGTAGTGCCTGTCCAGTTTCCTGTGGAAGTTTCCTCCGCACCGACTAGGTAGCAAAGAGAGCGAGCATGGGAAGAAATTGAGAGTTTTTACAAGGTTTTCGCACTCAGCTGCTAGAATGTTGGAAACCCCCTGACAGTTCTGAGGACAGGAGGAGGGGATTCCTTCCAGCCATCGGCACCCAGCTGAGCTGGTGACTTCTCGGGTCCTGTCGCGCAGGCTACCCAGATGGCCAGCCTATCTGCTGCGGATTCGGGAGTCAGATTACATCGTGTGGGAGAATGGGTTTGGGTCTGTTTAGTTTGTCATTTCTGCTCTTACAAGCTGTGCGGTACGCGTACGGCCAAGATCAGGCATCCTAAAGCTCTTTATTTCAAACTTTTTTTTATAAATTGCATTTTTATAAAACTATTTTTTCAATTACAGAATATGTTCTCGCTGGCTTGACTGCTGCTTTGCATTGTCCTATCTACGGTGCTCTCATTTGCCTTTGTGAGAAAGGGACCTCTAGATTTTGTATCGTAATACATTAAGCTCATAAAGCTTAAAACCCCACAACGATATTCTCTTCGTTACTCTTTCCCATCTCATACAAAATGTAACAGAGAAGCACTAATAAAATCTGACTACAGCATTATTAAAATGTTAAACCATAAATATCTTTTTGCTGTATAAATAAATTTAAAATTGTCAGGAAGAAGAATGACATAAGATTTAGAAACTGGGGGTGTGAAACAGGTCTAAAAGCACAGACTTGAAACCATAAGGTACTGAAGTGCTAAAAGCACAGAAGAAGACACAGAGTATACAGGAGAGGATCTTTTTTTAACTGTGTGTATTATTAAATGTACCAGGGCTTAGATATAATTTGCAGTCTGATTTGCCTAAAGAAGAGGGTTTTCAACCCCTGCAAACCCCAGAAATAGAAATCCTATCAATCATGACAGTTCTTCACTCGTATTTATAATAAAAGTAAGGGTGATAAAATAACCAAAAATCTTCATAGTATTTTTACTATGCATGTTATTTTTCCTTGCAAGTCTAAAGAAGCTATGCCTCATCCCCTGGCTCTGAACTGGATTGTAAATGCATACCCTGACATCTGTCTACGTATTTATATCCTGTTCTTCACAGGTCTACACATTTTGAAACCAATTTTGTTCTCGGAGACATCTGTATAGAGAATTTTTTCCATTAAACTTGAGGCCTGATCTGCATGTGTAGTTCATGTGCAGCTTATTATATTCTTCTTCAGAACCGAGTGTCCCTTTTACCACCAAGTAACAGCAGAACTAGAATACGGGAACGTGCTACGGTGTCTCTGCATTAAAGCTCTTCATTCAAAAGCTAGCGGTGATTCAGAAGGTAAAAAGGTTTTTCTATACTTCAAGCATTCCCCGTCCTCTCCTAACCTGTAACACCATTGCTTGGAAACATGATTCTTTGCCGGCTTACATTGTCATTACAGACAGGTTAAGATCTGCACAGAGTAAGTGAACAGCAGGTACAAACCTAGCAATCTGCTTCGGTAACAAAGATTTACACCTATTTTCCACAAATCTAAAAGGCTGTAAGGTTGGGGTTTTTTTTGGACTCTGGCAAAAATTCACTATCCGACCTTGAACAATTATCTTACTCCTCTATGTTTTACTTTGCTCATTTGTAAATAAAACAGTATGTCACCTAATTCAGAGGGGTGCTCTGAGAATTTATTATCGTTGCAGAGCAATTTAAGGCTTTCAGATTAAAGATGCCTTGTAAATGCCAGGATTTATTGTTGATCAATGGCAGAAAATGCTCTTCTGCGTGGTTGCATTGAGTGGTCAATAGCTGATGTGTGAAGTGTTTTCCATATTGACCAAAGAGGTTTTATCCAGTGCTACTTACTAGACATGCGGTAGGGACAGGTCTGTAACGTTGGCTAAACGCTGCATGCACTAGAAAATGATTTTTAGGTTCCAGTCTGACAAAAGGAAAACACAATTCACCAACACCATGGACACACAGATTTACTTCCCTTTGTTTTGCTTTACGTTAATCACTGTGAAAAAGGGCACAAGGTCTGGACACCATTTAATTTTCAGGTAGGCCAAAACACAGCTTAACTGGGAAGTAAGTAGCACGAAGTCTTAGATCCTCTATTCTGCAGCATGGATTTTACCTTTTCTAACAAGCTATTAGGAAAAAATACCCCTTTGGCAGAGACAAGACGTATTTATAGAATACACATCCATACACACCATTCAGCACTAGGGGTGACTGTGCATCTATTTAGCTCCCATCTTCCACTAAACTGTGAAATGTGACAGTGAAATAAAAAACATTTAACATGCATGTCTTAGTAGTGGTTTTGTGTTATGGTGTTACCACTTAAACCAACTCACAGTGCACGGAAACAATGTTTACCTTTGTGACTAAATAATTGCAATTAAAGCTAAGTATTTTCTCTCACAGCAGGCCAAAACTAAAAGTGAAAATACTGGAATGTCTTAGTACAAAAATAGGTGCTAAGTCAAAAACACCCTACCTCACCCTACAAGAATGAATATCTTTAGAAGAGCTGCATTTGTCCTTCACTTTTCATACATGGTTTTCATTAATCCTCTTCTAATGAATGCATCATGAGATGGGTTTGCCACCATCCTGAGGCCTCTCTGAAATTTTGCCTTGCACAGTCACCCAAAACACGGTCTTCTCTGTCAGGGGCTAAAATGTTTGGGGAAACCATATCATGTTCCTCTTCTCTGAGTATGTTTCCAGAGGGGCTATAAGTAATTGCCTTTATGATTCACTGTCTACACTGCATTTTCTAATCACGTTACTGTTTGAGCCTTGTGTTTTCTGTGTTGGAAATGACACCCATCCATCTAAATGTGTATACCAAAATGAGCGTATAAGACATGTCATTCTGCTTGGGTTTATCCAAGCCTATGCTTTCTCTCTGCATTCACTCCTAGATGGAGAAGAGCACATGGTGCACACAGTTTAGACCAGTTTGGGTGACCGAAAGCCTGTGTGTTTGGGTGGCTGAAGCCCCCAAGGTGACCTCCCCTCCAGTCTCTTCCTGCTGCTAGTTCCTGGAAGCATTTCCATAACATGTTTTTGCAGGGCAAACCACTGCAGCATTACCATATTCTTGAGTGTTTAAGCATGTGCTGGGCTCAGAAACATACCCTTCTTTACCAGCTGTGTAGATTTTTGTTCTCTCGGGGTGGGGGAGCATCCTAACTCTGCCTGGCTGAAGCTCATTCCCCAAGCTATGAGAGCACACCTCATATACTGCACTTCCATCAGTGTCTCCCATTTCTGGTTTGGCTATTGGAAGGCAAGCCCAGCAGCAACAGTAATTTCATTTTAATCCCATGCTGTAGGCATTTTTAGAAATTCTTACTAGGTCTTCTCTCAGCATAACAGGAAACAACCAGAGGGAAAACTCAGGTGAAACTGGTGAGCCAATTTCAATGAGAGGGAGAGGTTCACAAATGACCTTTTTCCATCCAATGTGAACAAAACTGTGGAGGAAAAACTATGTTGATATCACCATTTTTCTTTGTGAAGAGATGTCTCTGATGTGTATGACTGCAGCTGAGATGGGATCATGACACCATTACTGGGTTTCCTTTTGTACCTACTTATGGTTAAGAAAGGCTGTGATGCCCCAAAAGGCACAGTTTAACAACTTAGAGAAAAATTTTTAAACTGATGACAAACGGCTCTTCCCCTATGCTGGGCAGAGGATGATGCCTAAAGTCAAATTAGAACTGGTTTTTATAAGGACAATTTCTCCTCCAGTGAAAGCCACAGTTGGTGGGAAAACGGTGAGTTTATTTTGCATCACTCTGCCCAAACAGAATTTGTCTTTAAAAATATTATCCATCTGAAAATGCTCTCAAAGCAAGCATGCTAGGAGAATATTATATATGCAGCATCGATACCAGAAATCAGAGGTAGTGAATTTGCTCAATTCAGTGCCTTCTGTAGCTGCAGCCACTGCTTCTGTGATAAGATTTCAGGGCTCTGACAGTTGTGTGGATATGAAGAAAACCCGAGTGACTCAACCTGGTTTTACTCCCAGCCATTTGCTTCATCCTCTTGTGAGGGGTTGCTATCCTGGAAGGCAGAGCCATCGGATCTTGCTGTGGGTCAGATCCTGAACCACCGCAGGCTTCAGCCCTCTCTTCTAAGGTAACGCGAGTCTTCAGTGCCCTGGGCCAAAAGCCATGATGGTTCCAGAGAGGATTCATCAGGGCATCAGGTGTCCTGACTCAGAGGCGGCAGCATCTGTCAGCCAGGATGGCTGGGGACAGCAGCGACTTGACTGTGTGACTGTAACGTGCCGCCACACGTCAGTCAGCGCTGTTAGTGCAGGAGAGCAGTGGGTGATGCGATTTGCCTCGCTACGGCACATGGTCAGGCTCCCCTTCTCTGCACAGCCGGTGAAGAGGAATAGCCAGGGGCTACATTAGGCAGTGTGTTTCTGTGGATCACATCAGAGCGCCTGACAGTGCTCTTACACTGGTTTTACAGTGATGTTTTTCTGAATTTCAGCGGCGGTCATCTTGATTTACATTGTTGTGAAGAGAGGAAAATCAGACACAGTGTCTATTTATACCACCCTTTACTATTTCTCAAATACTGCTGTATATCATGCCAGGCAGTTTTAGATACCGTACAGTATCAGCAATCCTCCTAGAACAGGGCAGGGGAAATGGTGGAGGAATCCCAGCTGAACTGTTATCTGATGTCTGGGTGCTCCCTCAACCACTGTAATTTGGAGTGTACACACACATGGACGGGGTACTAAAAGGGAAAGCCGCCTTCTTCCCAACTCCTGAGTAAATCTGGCAGGGAGGGAGGCAAGCTTCTTTTGATGGGATAGCAAGCCGTAATATTGTCTACTGGTCTGCAGATGGTAGGTGTTTTGCAGGGCTGTTGGTATGGAACAGGACGAATCTGCCCAAGGAATTCTGCTCTTTCCCTACACAGCCTCTTGCTCCCTTGGAAACACTCAAGGAGGCTGCTTTTAAAAGAGGCCCAATGATGGCATTTGATAGGAAGCATCAGAAAAATAATATGATTGTGCTATTTCACCCGCAGTTTCCTAGGGTGAAAAACTCTCAATTTGGAAGCTGGAAATGCCCTTGCAGTGCTGAAAGATGTCACCCATTTCATTTAAAGGGAGCCTTTGCTACAGGTAGTTTTCCACAGTGTAACAGGACCCCAAATCTTTAAGTTAAATTACGTGCAGGGAGATTTTCCCATAAAGTCATTAAAATATAATGCCGATTAAATAAGTGTATATAGAAAATAGTGGCAAGATGCAAGATGCTAAACATGTATTTTTAAAAAAAAGATGTACTTGTGGAATCCTAAATGGCTTAACTAATGTTGGGATTTCAAAACAGTAAGAAATTCAGTCAGTGAACACCACATCTCTTTCTGGATAGCTTCTTTCAGTCAATTTCTGTTCTTCCATGTAGTTTTTTAGTGGAGTCATTAGTATTCAAACACAGTCAGAGTGGTGAGCACTCAATGTAGCCTGCTATTAAGCATAGCATCCTTGCTCTTGGGTTTTTGGTGGGTTTGTCATTTTATTGTGTATTTCTTTTCTGCCCCAAATTATCTTACTAGCAGCAAATATGTATAGCCCTTCGATGGCATAAAGCAATCATATTATTTTCCTAGGTGATTACTTTGTTGATGCAGTTCAACACGCTGAAAGAATTCTGCACTGATTCATAGAGTTAAAAGTATAGAAAATGAGTGAGTTATCTAACTTGACTTTTTATGCCCACTTTCTTTCATTTAAGATGATGCGTTTCTATTACCCACTCCTTGTGTTTTCAATATCTGGTCTTGATACCGTTATCATGCTCGTGGACGGCTTTGCTGCTATCTTTAATGTCAAAGCACCACCTCGTCTTTCTTTGCTTATTATAGTCAGAGTTGCTGTTACGTAGCGATCTTACTACTTAGACTGAATCTAATAGGTCTGCTAAAATGTTTTTTAACTTACCTGAGTCTGTTAGTTTCTTTTGAGTTTTCCCCTAAGGGCTCTTTGATTCGCACGCCCAGGAACTTGCCACATATACCAGTTGGTTCTGCTAACACATCTGCCTGAGCTCATTTCTTTGGAGCAAACCTGGGACTACTGTGAAGCAGCCCTGTACAACAGCTGATACTGGGTTATGCTCGGTATTTGTAAGGGAAGATGAACAGACTTGAAACTGAAGACTGGATTACACTTTATGAACTTTTTTTTCCCTCCTATTTTTGTTTTCTGTTGTCCACTTGTTCTCCCAGACCTCTCTTTGCATCCCTTGGGCTGATCTCTGCCTTTGGAGAAGGTGCAGAACATGTACAAATAATGGATTTTTGAAGCTCAGGCAGCTGCTGAGGTAGGACCTCGCTGCCAAACTGAAAACCAATAACGAACTAATAAAATAAAATGAATAGCCATTCCACTACTTTAAAAAAGTATCAATGAGAATGAAGCAATAACTATTCAACTATGGTGTCTTTTTATGGAAATATTGCCTCCTCAGGAACTGAGGTTGAAGTGGGCTGAATGATAAAATAAGGAAAAACTCACAGTTAGGAGTTTAAGTTATCATCTTTGGATGAAAGCCAATAAATGAATTATTTTTTGGTACTTTATATTAAATGAAGTAAATATTTTCCCTGCTGAGTTCTAAATCAAGCTCAGAGGAGCATGGTAGGTTAACACACTTCCCCCTTTTAAAAACAAAATTTGTGAGCTGGATTCGAATAATTTTCAGTGATTAAGGTGATACCCAAACACACAATAATAAGGCACTCTTATAAATAGGATAATCATAGAATATTTTGTGTTATAATCCTCTTCAGGGACCATGTCATTATCATCACAATAGTGGGTATCTAGAGACCGTTGTCGGGGACAGCATATTGCCAGAGGTGGACCTGCCCAGTCATTGAGCGTGAGAGGTTGATTGCATTCATGTAAGAGAAAAAAGGAATAGCACAGGAACAAAATATAAAACAAGGAAACTTTTATCAAAGGCACTAAGAAAGAAAATGAAAGATTAAAACCAGAAAGCTTCTGATATTTAGAATAGAATGTCATGGAACGGCATGGAACAGCATGGAATAGAGTGAAATGGAATAGAATAGAATAGAATAGAATAGAATAGAATAGAATAGAATAGAATAGTTCAGTTGAAAGGGACCTACAATGCTCATCTAATCCAACCGCCCGAACACTTCAGGGCTGACCATTTGCTTTTCATGGGAGATGTTTTATTTCTCTATTGTTTTTTTTTGTAGAAAACGATTAACTGGATGTTTGAAGTATTTAAATCATGCTATGTGGTATTTTAGATTTACTATGTTACTGGAATTAAAGACAGACAATTTAAGCGAATAACCCTTGTGATGAGCTTTCAAAATTGTGATGGAAAATATTACATGAATTACCATCTTATTTTTTTTTTCTGAATTTATGATGAATTAATAATCATTACACACAGGCAAGTACTCTTTGCTTAGGTGCTGATACAAACTAGGCTGTGCTTGAAGGGGAAAGAGGGATAGCACCAACAGTTACCTGTCCTTGACTAAGCAAGGACACATAGGAAGCAGCAATCTCTTTTACTGACTCATTGATACAGTTGGGGAAAAAATGAACAAGGTTTTAGGGTTGGATTTCCTTTATGAGATTCATATAATTACTGCCAGAATAATGATGCTACTAACTGAGGAAATAATCCTCCCAATTAGGTTTCAAAAAAAAATAATCAAAAAATAAGTAAAATACAGCAAACATTCAGGAGGCTTGGGTGAAAATGGCCAGTCTGAACTGCAAACTCAAACATGCATCGTTGATATTCAATACAAAATGTTAAACATCATGCCACATGATGAAATCTTAAATCTTTTAAAAAAGAAAACTGGGGTTCAGACCGTCGTGGGTTTATGTGCTGTGCTTGGGAATAATTGAAGACATTGGAATGTATAGGAGGTGTGTAGCTGTATAATCAAGTCTAGGAGCTGTAGGAAATGAACCGGTGGCACCATTTTTAGAATAAATGCAGGAGAACTGAGGAGCTGTCACATTAAAGCTGACAGCCCTGTTATGCAGCTCAAATTGCTCTGCAAAGATCTGGGTTAGGAGAGGATGGAAATCTATAGATGCATCCAAGTCTGCCTTTCTGTGCTTGCAGATGAAAATCAAAACCCATGCCTGATCAGAAACATCACACAACGTGGGGAATGTAGATAATTCTAGAAACAGGCAGATGATTTAACCCTCTTTCATGATTCTTTTCTGAAAAAAAAAAGGAAGTGTCTAGATGCCTAGATATTTTCAATGCAATGACTGTGTTATCTCCCTTCATATGCTGAGGTAACACAGTCAAAATAGCATCAATGGTTCCTACAGCTTCATGAGACAGACTTCCCTTGAATTGCTGCAAAGTTTAAGACCCTTTCAGCCCCTCTTCTCAAAAGTGCCACCACTTGAGAGATTTCACAGCACCCTAACTGTGCATCTTGATGGTAATGGGAAGTGGCAACACTGGGGAACTTGCAGGATCAGGACCCTGGTCACCTTCGCCTTCATTTACTGCTGACGCTTTTAGCAGTTGTAAAAAAAAAAGAAAAAAAGGCTCATTTGCACTTTAATACAGAGGAACTAAAAGGTTCAGCTCACAGAATGGTATTTAATAGATAGTATATAGCTGGGCTGTAAAACCGGTACAAATGGTTATGTATATGGTAACAAAAAAGTAAGCAGTTTATTATACTATAGCCTGCTGCTATGATTTATAAGCTATTTCTCTGAGGTTTCAGCATTTGCTAGAAGCACGTACGTGCTTCCAGCATGTCTTGGAACCAAATGACAAAACATGTCCATAGGGAATGCTGCACCATAAAATTGAATTTTAATGGAGAAGGAGGGGGCTGACAGCAAAAAGAATCAATTTCATCTGTGAAGTTGCAGGTCGGCATATTGCGACTGAGAATATTCTGGCTGTTGCGTAGATGTGAGCTCCCCTGTGTAACGCTAACCCGTTCCCTGCCAATCTCAGGGGGGAGAGGGGGTAATTCCATGAAGGTGAAATGAAACGTAATACAGACCTAGCAGCCATATGCTTAGCGGCTTATCAATGTCTTAATTTTTCCTGACTGATAGGTGGTTAATGGAGGAGCTGACCCAACTTCTCTCATGCACCCTGAGTAGATAAAAGCCAGTTTCTCTGGCTGGCGGGAAGGACCCTACATCCTGCCTGTGAAAGGTACGGCACCCTGCAGACATCAGCTCAGCGGGCACTGCGTTAGGATGGGAGGGTTTGTGAGTGACCCCAGCAGAGGCTACCACCCTGCGGAGCTCCCCAGGGGAGGGGTTTTGCTCCACCCTCTCCCTCCTCTGAGTGCCATTTAAAAAAATTGCCTCAGCTCCAAAATAATGTAGGTGTTTCTGAAGAGAATATATTTGTGCAAAAGGATGCTGGCTTGAATTCATGTGCATTGCTTGTCAAATGCACAGGGAAGAAGGCGTTCTGAATGACAGAATCAATAAATACAATAAACTTGGCATCAATAGCCTCAAATTGTGGGACTTTTACAGACATAAACCCGACATTTTTTCACCAAAATCAGAAAAATTGTTGTAGTGATTAGCCTTTTAGTGAAAAACCTAACGCTACTATCTTACATGCTTGAGTAAGGACCCACTGGAATTATGTTAAGAAAGTCTATTGTGGTAGTCTTGCCATTTAATTTCTCAAACTGTTGTTGCCTTCCAGGTTCTCCATCTTCTCATTTGATCCCAGAGTATGTCAGCAGTCTGTATTCTTGGCAAGTTGGGTACTTCACAGCAGCCAGCTGGTGGACATCTCCCAAATACTGCAGCTGAGAAGTCTAGCCTGATTCCTTCATGTGCTGTCCATTCAATTAATTAATGCACGTATTCCTTAAAATATCTATTTGAAAATACCACTCTATGAATGAAATATGTCAACGTGCAATGCTCATAAGAAGGCTTATGTATCTGTGACGCTGCTACTGCAATGACTGGAGGAACGCAAATTTTTTCCTGCCATATTTTCAGGATCCCCATTTTCAAATACAGTCTTAAGAAGAATAGAAAGTGAAGGCTGGAATGGAGGGTTAGATTAGTATTAATTAGAAAGCTAATTAATTAATTTGACACCTTTATTTGAAAGCTGAGAGTATGTTCTTGTGGGGTTTTTTGCTGTGGAAAATGCAGAGCACAACGGACAGGTCTGAAGTATCTTATTCTGGGGATAGCATTAATGTGCTTTTTCATTTGTGATCTTTTGGGGGGCTAAGACCACCTAAGGTGGGTGACATTTTTCAGTCTATGTATAGGCATGGGCAGAAAGAACAGCCAAAATATAAAAGTTTGCAGAACTATCTGCCGTCCCGTAGCCTGTTACTCTGCAGTAAAGAGGCTGTGTAAGAGATGAGCCTGGCCTCTCCGATGCATCGTAACAGAGGGAGAAAAGAGAGAGGTGTTCTGCTTATCTGCCATGAATCAACAAGAAGGAGGTCAGCAGGAACATGAATTTTTATGAGAATGTTGGACATCAAAAATGGCGCGCTCTCGTGCCTGGATTATCGCTCCAGCTCTTCTTTCTGTATTTACGTTTTTGACTTCTAGCGGGAGTAATTAAGAAGAAACAATGAGCCTCTGCTGTCCTGACATAAAATCTGCAATAAAATCTAGCCTCTGGAAGAAAAGCTTAGAATCCATCGGGGAGAAAATACATCCTCCTGATAATTGTTTAGCAGTGGCAGAGTACTGAGGACACTCTGAGGATATGAGGCATGAGATTATAGATCTAATAAAAATGTCTGTAAAATAGAAAGTAATTGAGATGTTTTAGAATACATTCAGCAACCATGAACTGACACAATAGGACAAAAAACTATCAGTCCGCTTGAAAGAACAGAACCAGCAGCCTTGCGGCGTTCCCTTCAAGGACAATAGCGGGTTTTATTTTTTCGGTACTATACCTTGGAGGAGTTTCCAGTTTTCAAAGCACAATAGTGCCAGAGCAGATTCTGTCAAACATGAATAATTGAATTTGAACAGAAATGCAGAGACTCTCAAAATACAACTGAAGACTTTGGAAAGCACTCAGAGAAAATAATATGGGTTATGTTCGCAACTCCTGGTCTCATTTATATCCCTAAACTTGGCCTATCTCCACTGAGATCAGTGAAGTTCTGCTGGTGGAAAACTTCAGCAAAAATAGCTGTGAAACAGGTCCTGTATTTGCAGGGGTCGTCTCCTGAGAGAAAGGGGCTGCGGGTATCTTTGCGAGCACTGACGTAGGCAGTATGATTCCATGAATATCAATGGAATTATTTAAGATTTCTGTAGTCATAGAATCATAGAATGTTTTGGGTTGGAAGGGAGCCCTAGAGGTCATCTAGTCAATGCTCTGTGATCAGAATCTGCTCTTCCCTTTTGCTCCAGTCACACATTATCACTCTGTGTTTGTGCTTATTGCATTAGACACTAATGAACCTCAGCACTGTCTCCAAGGGCATAGTGCAGACTACTGAAGCCTACTGACTTCCCAAGTTGTTCGTTCCTTGAAGAGCTTATCTATGGAGTGAAGCCAGGTCCTGCCCTCTGCCAGCAGCCCTGCCTTAGTTGGCAGCATTCTCAATAAACAGGTTGAGAAATAAAAAGAGGAACAGACTGTGACAAGGTGCAGAATGAAAGGATGGACTACAGGGGGTGGGGGGCACATGAGAAATCAGAAAACAGCCCTTGAGTATAAGGGAAAGAATATGAGTCCATAAAGTTTTGGAGAAAAGGGAGAAAATGACAGACAAGGAAACTGTTCAAACAGGCAGTAAAAGATAGAGAAAGGTGGGTACTGAAGAAGCAAAAGGAGGGTGGCTGGGAAAAGAGTAAGGGCATTTCTTACTCATCATCTCTCGAAACAATTTTTTCTTTTTCATCAAGTGGTTGTTAATCATAAAGGCACTGCTCTTTAATTTTTGAGTTGTGCTAAATCTTCTCCCACAGAATGCATACAGCCTATGGGCTGGGGCAAGGGAACAAGGAAGCCATGGGGTCTCATGCGCCCAGAGTAGAATACTAGCCATAATCTTTTCTTTCTCTGTGATTCAGCAGTATTTGACTTTTAGCTTAGCTGACTTGGAAATGTCAAGAATAGCATCAAGGCTTTGGCCTGTTTCTAGTGTTTGCGAATCCCAGGCGCTCAAAAATGGGAAGGAATTTACTTTATTCCCCAGGGCTTTGCACAGAAAGGACGTTTCCAAAACCAATGCAGACAGGATTAGAAAATCAGGCAACAGAACCTCCTTTTTACCTGAGCAGCTGCTGTTAAAACTGAAGACTGTGTGCACAGTGTGCCATTAGTGCCATTGCCTGAGAAGTGCATGTTTAAGAGGAGCTTTGCACTCCCCATATAAGCCTCTGAAAAGAAAGCCTCATGCAGACAATTCCTCTCATGTAGCTATGTCTGCATTTCTTACTCTCCCACACTGGGAGAACAAAACCTTTTTCTTTAAAGTTCTGTTTACTCCTGCTGGCTAGTCCTTATTTCACCAGGGCTGGATGATATCCAGTAAATGGTTCAAGACACTTGAGATGCAGAAAACAACCTGTCCTATCCAGAAAAAGGCTTGTGTGTTTGCCTGATTTGAAAAGCCATTGACTATTGATGACTCAGGATCACCAAGAACAGAAATCAATGCTACATGCCACTAGAAAGCTAATCATCCAGTCCAGCCTTGCAAAGATGTACAGAAGTTTGTCTCCTAGGCTCAGTTGTTCATGAGATTTTGAAGATAAAAATCACAGTCTTTTCACTAACATCCTCTCTGCTCACCTTGATTCACTGGTTCTGACCAATTTAAATGGCTGCTGCCTTCAAGTGATTTATGTTTGAAACAATGCTGTGTTTCACCTGAAAACATATTATCACAACTTCCAAGCTATATGAAGCATTCATCTCCAACTCCAGCAGTTTGTGGAAATATTGGCTCCAAAGCTAATGCAGGAATTGAAAGATATGAGTGAGAATTATCAGAATGATATAGTTTCAAAGGATTAACCTTAACGATCTCCACTTATTTTGGAAATATTCTGTTTAGACTGTAAGGTAGTCTCATAAGTGGATAGAGGATTTTCTGTCTAAAGGAAAGAAAATTGGAGAGCAGCAGAGAAACAGGAAAATGAGACAGAAAGGGGGACACATGAGTTGTCTGAGCTCGTGGGGGTGAGGCAGAAGGTGGGACTGGAAAGGAGCTTCTGGGTCATCGAATTCAGTTCCCTGAGATCACATAGTGACAGCAATGTCATTAGGCTCAGATGGATCCTCAGAGTACCTGCACCCCCACCCATATCTTGTACCATAAAGCAGTCTCTGAGACTGTGTAACAATTGCAAGACCATTCGTACAAAAGGCAAAAAGCCTCAAAAGTTACACCATGGCATCACACTAAAGAGAACAGAAGAGATGCACAGCACTGCCATTAGCTGAAACATCCCTGGAGAATTTCTAGCAGATGGACCCTGCATCATGCCCCGCAGGAATGCAAAAGCTGCTCAGCCTCTGCCAATCTGACATGAAGGAAAAACTTAATCCTCAAATAAACCTCAAATCTGGCAATTAGTTTAGCCCTGGGAATGTGAGCAAGCTGTGGCAGCCAGCAACCTGAGAAGTCTGTCAGACTGTGGTCTTGTCGTAGCTCTAATTGTGGCCAACCTACCACAGGTCAGAGAAAGCGGATCCACAAACCTTTCTCTCTGCCCAACCCTGGCTGTGCAAATGCCAAGCAGTCCCTATAATAGAGGATATCAGGAATAAGGACCAAAAATTTAGTGACATGTACAAGATATTGCCTTTTATCCCCTGCTTTCCTACTCAAGGCCAGACCCCAGAGCTGCAGCACTCCCAGAAGTCTGGCAAGAGATTGGGAGATTTGGATATTGGTCCCAAAATCCTGGCCTGGTCTCACGATCAATGCAGTGACAACTGCACCATCCCTATGCCTGACCCAGGGCCTGTTTCCCTTCCCTCATCACCTTCCTGGTCATTTTGGGGCAGGGAAACTTCCTACCAGAGCCTTCTGCAACCTGTATTTTAACAGTAAAGTATACCAACCCTACCCAGGAGTTTTCTAACGTCAGGTATCTAAACCTACCTTGCATACCAACCCCAGCCAACCTCAGCGGTGCTGTACATAAACCCAGTGAAACAAAGCCAGCCCAGACCTATTTTACCCTCTCCTTTTATGTACAGCCACAGCCTTTGGCCTTCAACATGTAAAAGTGAAATAATAAACTTAACCTCCATCTTCACCTTAGGCCATCATAACCTGCCAGTCTGGGACTTAAATCCATCCAAGTAGCCCACCCTGGTGCTCACTTAAAGCTCAGTCCAAAGATGGTCCAGCTCAAAGGCTACTCTCCTCTCTTGCTGGCAACACCCTCTCTCCAACAGCTCTAGCTCCAGCTCCAACCAAATTCTAGCCAGATAACCATCGACAGTAGCTAAAAGATCAGAGTCCTGCTCCAGTTCCCCAAATTTGAAAATATGGAAGTTTAAGACTCAAACAGTCTGATTCTAGGCTACTTCCTGCTTTCCTAACTGGTGGTGGTCAAACAAGGCCAAGAGAGATGAGGTCATTGGTTATAAGTATAGATAAATAGGATCAGTGCACAAACTATCCATATTCCACCTGCACCTGCGATGCAATGCCAGCCCTCTTCAACAGAGCCAAATTTTTCACTTGTAAGGAATAGCTCAAGCAAGTCTTGGGCTTAATTTGCAGACACAACCAAAGGTGAAGTATCACTCCAGTAACTGAACCACAGGCAAGAATAAAGCTGTAGAAGAGGTTGGTTTTATTATAAGGACTTGAGAATGTCAGAGAATGTCAAGATATATTGTAATTTCATTTAACTTTCTCTGTTTGTTCAGTTTTGAACAATTTCACCATTGTATCTTCAAGTAACTTCTTGTCATTAAATAAAGGTACTTGGTCTCTTTAGATTATTTGCTTCAGCAAATTCACCAAGCAAATTTACTGAGTAGTCTTAACATAGCAATAGGGGAGTCAGTGCTATGTTATTCCACTGGGAAGCAGTTTTGAATCTAGTAACTCCCATAGCCCCAGTTGGAGGTAGCCCAGCTCCACCAGTTCTGAGTTTTAAAGAGATGTGTATGTTTTTTTAGGGGAAGGGGAGCCAGGGATAATTGATGGGATGGACAAAGAAGCTGATGTCACACTTCATCAAGGACTTTTGTGACTGACTCCCCCCAGACAATGACTTCTTCTACTCAGAAGAACCACAGAAAGAAATCAACATTGAAAAGCCTGCTAAATGTGCTGCCTTGCCACTGAATGGAGAAGAAAATCTTAGCAATACAACAGGAAAAGAATGGGACTGAATATGAAAGGAGTACCGTTGTAGCCTGAAAGTGAAAGTCTCCATCTTAATACACTCTGGAGGACTAGAATAAGTGCTTTCTAATTAACTTGCATTTCACTTGGCATATTTATGGCTGTCACTGCATGAGTAGACCAATATACGAGGCTTTTTGTTAAAGGGTCTCCAGAGAGGAGCATCCAAACCTGCCAGCAACCATGTTTCGGAGGTTTAACCTCCCTAACCTTTATGGTTCAGTTAAAGTTCTTCCTCCACACGTGCCAAATACATCATTCTGCCCAGCAAACTGTGAGCTTGACTTAGCCAAATACCTGCTCTATTTAATATGCAATTGCATTACTTTTTATTTGTGGTTATGTTTTACCTGAGTTGCTTATAAAAGTCTCCGAATTATATAAAGACAGGGCAACAGAAATGCTAAACCTAGCTACTGAGTTGGAGAAATCAGGCATGATGAGCAGACACCGTGTTTGTGACCAGAAGACCATTGTATATCGAGGCGTGAGTGCTGCACAACAGCATGGTCTTCTGGCCCACGCTGTGTCGCGCAGATTCCTTGGCCATAGGGTAAATTTAGGTGGTTGATTATAGCAGAGGTACCTGCAGGCAGCTCCCACTCATACCTGCCATTGCACCCCCTCCATGTCCTTGCCTTTATCTAAAACCACAGAAACAATTTCTCACATGAACATCCTTTCCATTTGGCAATAGAAAAGATGAAGAGAGTTGTTTCCCTTCAAGAAAATCCTGTTAGAGCTCAAATTAACAAAAAAAAGGTGGTGTAACTCCTCCGTGGATGATACCTGGAGGCCTGTCTGAAGCTGCACAATTTGGCATTACCAGCATCTGAAAGGACGTAAGATTATCGATACTACCCTCTCTTTCTCTATAGCATTGATGCTAATAAATAGCATTTTAAATGAGTGCCATTCATACTGTGACTGTAATGAAGCAGCACCTCCTGGTGCAAAGCAGCAGTTAAGAAAATGGTATCCAAGTCTCTGCTCCTATTTGTTTACAGGACTGGTATCATTGTTCCTTTAGTTTTCCTCTCAAAGGGTGTTTAATTAGACTGGAAAAGCTATATCTTGCTTGAGGTGCTTCTTCCTCATCAATTAGGAGACCCATCCAGTTTGACTTCCATACTCCTAATTTTGGTGGCTTTTGTTTGCCTTGTTCCCTCCAGTATGGGGGGTTGAGACTGCCAATACGCTATCAATCCCTTTTTTTTCTTTGTTCTTCAGGTTTAGTGTCACTTGATTCTAACGAAGAATTTTCAGGTCACAAACCTCCATGTCACCAACCTCCTGGCCACCCAGCCCAGTGCTTTCCTGACAGACCCCTGCTTCGCCATGGAGATTCATCTTGGTCACTCAAAAGCTTTTTCAGCATTGACTGGCTACTAAGCAAATGAGACATTTTGCCCTCAGAGTGGACATTTTTCAGCCTGTTTCTCTTCCTGTTCTCCACTGAACTGGAGTACACAGATGCTAGATATGTGTATTCTGGCACTAATTAACGAGTACCACCCATCAGAGCTGCTACACATATCTTGTTTTCAAAGTCCTGTGGAGGGATTCTGTGATTTTGTTTCTTGTAGGTCCTGTGCCTTCCTTCCAGATTGTTCCTTCATGTTCTCCTTTGGTAGAGCATCATCTTTTTTATCATTTGCTTTCAGCCAGAGAGTCCCCAAGGGAATCCCTCAGAGACTTCTTCAGAGGTTCCCTGCATGCCTATAAAGCACAGAGGAGCGTGATGTACCAGTGCTGACTTGGAATCAGCTGCACAGAGCACAGCTCCCTCCTTGGCGGTGCTCGCTCGGCTAATTAGCTCTGCTGAGAAAGCAGAGACACTAAATCCCAGACAAATGGCACAGTTGATGCCGCTACCTTGTTTCCAGTGCCTAAACTGTGCATTGTACATTTATTTCCCTAGGCTCCTACCCTTTTTCTGCTTGCATATCCAGTTTGAGCAATTGCATATGAAAGCATATTTTGAATATTGTCTCTACGCTAATTATTCCCAAACCTGTCTCTCGACATTGGACCTTTCTTTCTCCAAACAGAAATCCTGCTTTTTTCTTGGTTTGGATTGTGTTTGTCTTCTCTGTGTCTCTTCATGGACTGTCCACGGTAAAATCTCGCCCGGAGTAGAATATACTCTCCCTCTCTTGCATGCCTTCATGATGAACCTCCTGAGTGATCTGGCAAGAAAGTTAAGGAAGATCATTAACTTCATTTCCACTGCATATGTTCAAGCAAAGGGGAAATGAAAACACAAAGTATTACTGAAAGATAAAAGATAGCTTTGCTCAGTGGTGACTCGATGAAAAGAAATTAGAGTAGAAGTATGATATCTAGGTAAAATAAAAAAATAATCCTTCATCTGTGGAAGAAAATTAATGTAATCAAAATGAGCTTGCTCAGAAGCCATGTGTAACTAATATACTATTATTTGTACAGGGTAATTATTTTTCGCTTAAACAAGAAGTTTCAGCATTTCAATGCAAGAATTGGGCAAAATCCAAATTGCTTATTGACAAGCTGTAGTAACTGTATACAAACAAGAGATGAAAGATTTTAGTTTGTTGCTCATGATAAATTCTGAAAACACACCATGAATCATTCTCAAGTAAGTGCTATGCTGACTAAAGCAAAAGGGGGAATCTAGCCTCAATTTCCAGAAAATAATAAAAAAAGGGGCAGAGAACTTTTATCTTTGGCATTGGCCTAGTGCTTACATTCTGGAGGTCTCAGAGACTAAGGGTTGCTTCCTTGCAACAAGGAACAATTAGGGGAGCATGAAGATTAATTTTTTTTTTTGGAGGGGGAGCAGTATGGGGAGGAAGGGAAGTGGGTTTCAGGAAAGATTATTTGTTTTGTAAAGTAAAACAAGGAATGAAAAGGTTGAGTAAACTTCAGATGTGAGTATCTAAAATTAAATGTGTCTGTCTGTACACAGTTTGGGAAATAACATAGCAATTAAAGTTAATTTCCATTAATAGTTCTGGCAAGACTGGATGAGTGAAACAGATCCGTGAGATGCATAAGCAGAGAGAGAAGAACCTGGGTGAACACAGGGCAGCCCCGGGGTCAAGCTGCCCAGTGGTGAAGTCCCTGCACGCGAGGGAATTGCTGGGTGAGGGGATTATGTTGCTGCTGCCTTCCTTTGGCAGCACAAAAACATAGAATCATAGAGTCATTTAGGTTGGAAAAGACCTTTAAGATCATCAATTTCAACCATTAACCTAACACTGCCATCCCACCACTAAACCATGTCCCTAAGGACATGTCCCTAAACATGTCCCTAATGACCAAAGAAAGGAAGTGCTCTTCATATCGATGGGGCTACACCATTTTATGCAATCTAAATCTTATCATGACCGTGTATCTGTATGACATAGCCAGTAATTTCCTTTTGGTTTTGCTGTCAAAAACCAGGCTGCAACTCTCAGATGTCCCTTAGAGTGATACTGAAGGACCTTTAGTAATAACTTTACCAAATAATTTACCTTTTTCTTTTTTAAATGAGATAGAACACAGGGATTTGGTCATGCTGTTGCACAGATACGCCTGGTGTAATGCTGTACATACACACACACACGCGTATGTAAGTTTGTACACAGGCACTTAACACACACACAAAACCACACGCTTCTCTGTATTTTGATAATGTTTTGGCAGCTGCAGTAAGGATGAGCCAGAGACACCTGGGCGTATTAAAGGTAGCATCTGAATCAGTTTTAGCCTTCCAGTCCTCCACTTTGCTAATTATGATCTAAATTGCACATTTGAGGTGAATTGCCTTAAAAGTACTCACTGGAGATTGGGGGGGGGGGGGGGAAAGACAAGTAATGTTCCATTAAAGCTATTATCTCAAGTCTTGAAGTAATTTTTTTTTTTTTTTAAACATTTCATTATAACTCAGAAGCCATTGTCTACCCAGGTTATGGTAATTACGTTGATTGTCATTAACCATGCAATATGGAATTGTTTCTTAATGAAGTGCAATCCTGTAAATAACACAGATACAGCTCATAGCTTATGAATGCTGTATACTTTATTGGGGTCTTGGTTTGAGATATCCCCCAGCTGACAGCGAAAGATGGACAACATTATGCTAAATGTAACCCCACTGAAGCTGTGCACTACAAATACCTTACTCTTTCATGTATTTCAGGGAATTGGGAATAGTTTACTGAAACTGGTACAAAGAATATGCCAGTCCAAAAAACTGACATGCTTTCAAACCTGTCTCATTGATTCTCATAACCATCTTGGACTCCAAATCATTTTCACTGTACGCTCTAAAGCATTTCCAGTCTGACTACCATTGTTAAAATGGCAAGAATTTCTTCAGAAACTCATTTGCTGTTTTGCTTGTGTTAGATAGACTAGGCCATAAACACTTGCATGCCCTGGTAAAGAGAAAACTGGAAAAGCCAGCACCATCCTGCAGATGATCTGCAACACAGGGTTTAAATTAAACAATATATACAGATACTATTTCTTAGACACGTCTATAAGCTCCTCAGGGGGCCAGGCAAAACAGATAGGTTGTTGAGAGTTCCAGTTACAAGAAACCAACTGTATTTCCAACAAATAAGGCAGTAAAAGCATCTTTTATTAGCTATCTACAAATAATTTCAGTCCCTATATATGTTCAAGATGACCCAGTAGAGAGGGACTTTCTGCCAAGACCATAAAATAATAGAATAATTCAAGCTCAAAGGGACCTCTGGAGGTCACCTAGTCCGGTTGCCTGCTCAAAGGTATGGCTAGAGCAGATTGCTCAGAATCCCATTAAGTTTTGAACATCTCCAAGGACGGAGAGTCCGTAATCTCTGCGGACAGCCTTGCTCCAGTGCCTGCCTACCCTCACCCCCCAGCCTCAGAGTCAAGCTCTTCGAAGCTTTTGGGTGACTGAAGCCTTTCTATGCGTCAGTGTGAAGAACTTTTAACGTCATCTTACGCCCAGTGGTCTTTACAAAACCGGAGAAGTCCCCGGTGATGCAGTGAGTGGAGCTGGCTTGATCCTGCGTCATCTGTCTCGGCGGTGCTCCAGCTGCTGATGGAGCACTTTGGGGCTCTAGGTAGCTGCTATAGTTTAGGCCAGCGGCAGAGACTACTCCTGAGGAAAGCAGATGCAGGTACAATGCAAACCCACCATTGTTCCCATGCTGATGTTTTTTGCTAACAAAAGCAAGAATATAAACCTGATGCCAGATATTTTTAATGGAGATTTTTTTTTAAAAAAAGAAAGCTTTAAGAAAACATCACTTTGCAACTTTCTTTGTAACACAAAAAAGTATCTGTATAAGCTTTGGAAATAGCTTAATATTTACATTTACACAGTGCTTTAATATTAAAATATAAACACAGGGTTTATAAATACATAAAATAACACATACAGAATATGTGTATATAAATATAGTGTTTAATATTTATGTGGTGCTTTTCATTCTCAAGACTTTCAGCTTGGCTTTTTTGCCTTAGTACTTACAGACAAGGAAAACCTTAATAAAATGGACCAAACCCCTAACCAGTCATTTCTGCCAAGGATGTGAGTTTGTGGGCACTCGTTTCCATGTAGGCGTCATGTTTCTATCTCAGTAGTTATCGTGGCCCTTTACAGCTGAAGAATCCTTTCTGTTCTGGTATACGTTTCACCAGGAACACAGCAGACGGATGCAAGGGCAGAGAACCTGTAGCAGGGCTTCCAGAGGCTTCACCCCTCCGTGCCTACAGTAAACCTGTCGGCTCCAAAATTGCTTTTCAAGGGCTGTTAAGAGTCAATATTTGATGGCTTCACACAGCAGCCCTTTTCCTCTTGGGTCTGGGTGCTGACAAGAAAATTCACTGATTCTGGAGAGTAATTCAGTTCCTGGCATGAGGACTTAAACATGGTTCTCTCTACTCTGCACTGGTTATTCCAAGATGCTGACGGATGTAGTCTCACCTGCTGATACTAGTTTCTCAGTTCCAAACCCTCCTCTTGACAAGATAGCCTGGATTATGGCTTAAATCCAGAGAATGGGAGTGGTGCAAACATCTCATGCTTTACCTGTATTTCAAGCAACTCCGTCTATCCCTCAGGATGGTTTGTATGCAGCACGGAGCTATCTGGCTCCACCTCAGGGGATGGAAATGGCCTGTGTCAGGCCTCAGTAACATCCCCGTTGAGCAACAGCATGAACTGCATTGGCAGCTGAGCATTGAGCAGTCACTGACTTGGGCATTTGGCTTGTTCCCTACACAGCCCGTGCTGGTCTGATTGCACGATGTGCGCGAGTCAGGCAAGACACGAGCACAAAATCTGCTGAAGAGGCCAAAGGCAAGAAAGGGCAAAGGGTTACGGCAAACTATTGCACCGTGGTGGCGGTGGGGAATTACATCTAGCAGGAACGAGCAGCCTGTACCATCCAGACCAGAAACCCCAGCCTTGCAGTGTACGGGCACAAGCCAGTCCACACCACCTGGCTCAGGAGTGAAGGCTTGCTCACTGGTGTGGGTATCAAAACCAATCTAGATGAGAGTCTAGCATCCTTGATTCTTTCCTTCTGCTACCCTGCACTGTTTTATTATTGCATCCCACCACCCTGCTAGACTTTTCCAAATGACAGCACTAACGTCAGCCTTGTCACTCCACAAGAGCTGCTTTCCTGCCTGCCGAGTCAGGACAGACAGCAGGAGGGAACACAGCAAAGAAGCTAATGAGACTGGGGAGCCGAGGGAGGACAAAATAGCGAGTGGCTTCAAAAATATCCAATTAATATTTTAAGAAAAGAAAACAGTGTTTGTGAATTGGAGAGAGCTATTTTACTTCTCCCAGCTTTCCCACCTTTTTCACTTGCAGAGGTACGTCTGATGGCCATGTCTCTGTTCCCAGCAGCCGGACTGGGCTCACAGAGCTGTTCTCCTGGTGTGTACAGCACTGTCAAACTCCTGCTGGCATCCGTCTCTTGAGCGTCTCTTCCCCGATTCCCCACCACCCTTGACTTTTCCTTCCTTTATTATCTCACCTGTGGGACACACGGAGCCCCACTGCTAGGCGGAGCGGGATCTCCCAGCCCGCCGGCATTCTCAGCCACAGTCAGCATTTCTTGTCTTTTATCCACCCAAGAAAGCTCTCCAGTTGATATTTTATCAACTCAGGAAGGAGCAACGACATTCTGCAGGTTATTGGCAAAACTAAGCTTGACAGTTCATCCCACCTGACCTGCAGTTCCCATAGGGTGAGATTTAAACAAGTTCAGCAAGCCGTCTTATCGCTGGTCACTTGATTCATTTCTTGGGGGACATTGGTGAAAATCCCCCATCCCTTGTTCTTATTTCCCATATTTCTTCCCGGGTCCAAGTTTGTTTAAGGGACCAGCTAGTTAAGGGACCAGCTACTTACTCCAGGCTTCTCTGGTTCTCTAAGACCCTAGATACAGTTCTCACAGTTAAGCCAAGGCCACAGTTTTAAGCCCAGCATAGTGGGGTTTTTGAGTGTGCAAGTTGTAATGCTGAGAGAAAGGAAGCATTGCCTTCTGCATTAGAATTTGCCATCTCCCGGCGACCGCCCGCCAGGCGTGTGCAGGGCTTCCTGCCTCGTCTGCAATCTCTCTTCTCACCCCTTCACAGAAAAGAAGGGAGGAGAAGGAGGGAGGTTACAACAACCACAAAACAAGGTGACCTCACACAAGTCCATCCTGCCACAAACCCTCCCTGAGAGAACCTCTCACACTCTTCCCCTGCTTCCACGGGCAGACACCTCTCCCTGCTGCGTACCCCACATAGCCCCTTTTCTGCCGGAGGGGGCATTTTTTCTGGGATCCCCCACCACAGCTGCTCCCTTGGGTACCTTCTCTTTCCTACTGCTGGAGGCTCATGCAGCCCCTGGTAGGGAGCAGGTTCCACAGGCCTCCTCTTATAAGCACAATGGGCCCTTTTTATCCCCCTGTTCCTGTAGGATAACGTTCCTGCATTATCCTCTGCTCTTCGGCACAAGTGAACATCTGGTCCTTTTCTGTAAGCGATGCTTTCCAGAAAATTAAAGCAACCTTTCTTGCACAGATCTAGCGGCCAATGGGCTGCAGGGGACAGCTGAAATGTGACACGGAAACATCCCCTGGTGACAAGACGTGCCTACAGGCACTATATTTAAAGCTGGCTTTTAGGTGACTGAGCTATCAGGTTGTGTTTAACAGCAACAGTGATATTTGCGATAGCCAGGAGGGTTGGGAGCAGATACTGTTGTAGCAGAACAATTTGCATGTCATATTTTGTCAATGAATACAAAGTCTAAATG
Source organism: Gorsachius magnificus (assembly GCA_034008185.1). NCBI lineage: Eukaryota > Metazoa > Chordata > Aves > Pelecaniformes > Ardeidae > Gorsachius > Gorsachius magnificus. Next base: position 175,581,717 of record CM067081.1, read on the forward strand.
CAGTTCTTCACCAGTTAAAAGAGGGGATCAAGACTAAAAGCCATTGCTATTAAGAACGCTCTCTCCCAGGCTGTCTTTAGAAATAGCAAGAGGCTCAGGGCTCACTTCACGCAATGCAACTTCTCTGCCAGGTTAACCACCTAATATGTCATTAATGACTTTTCCTTCTCCAGTCTCTTTGTCTTCTCTTCCTATTTGTTAATATTAGTTCCATTTCTACACTCTTTATCACAGCTTTACTCCTTTAGGAAGAAGGGGTCACCATGAGGCTCTTAACAAATACAATGATCTGGCATTTTGTTTGCAAACTGTTCTCCATGGGATTTCTATGGTGCCAAAGATGTCTGCCAAATGTCCTACTTGTAACACAGGTTGAGATGCATCACAAGTAATCCAAACTTATCCGTTTAATAAGAGTTAATCAATGCTTTGACAGCACAAGGTTAAAGTTGCCTAAGTAGTATTTTGTACCCTTCCAGAAAGTCACAATAAATCAAACCTCCAACTTTCAGAAAATCAAGGAATCAAGAATTAAATATGAAGCCCTAAATGTGATAACTCATCCAGACTCCTGCTTCAATCTAATGAAGCAAATGCAATACTAGAAAAATAGAGGCCCCAATTCTTTATTATCTTAATTGATAAATTATACATGCTCCCTTCAAACAACAGCATCATGCTGTCATAAAACCAGCATCAAGTTTGTCGGTTTAATAGATATCCTTCGTTACAAGTACATCTGCAATTCAACTTTCCTTTGTATCATCTTCGCTGGGTAAATACCACTAAGTCTTGCTCTTTGTGGAGCACAAACTTGATTTTACCTGTTAACTTGCAAATTGGCCCAGTGGAGCCCCAGCTTGCAATGACCAGCAAACTGGACTTGAAGCTTCCCTCCAAGCCTTAGACTGCCTGAGGAGATCCTGCCAAGCTCACATTATCTCTCTGTGTAATTACAGCTTTTTAGTTCAGTGGGGTGTGATTAGCTCAAGCTGTAACTCATTTAGTGCACTATAATTACTGTGCACTCAGCTTCACAGTTGGTTTTAACCTAGAAAGGGTGCGTTCCTGGGGTTATTTTTAACAATCTGTTGGCAGTGCTTATAGGTATTGCCAAGCCTCACAACAACATCTGAAATCCAACAGGCACTTGACAGTCTCGTTAGTGGCTGCCAGCATCAAACGTGCCTGGATAGTCCCGAGTATTCTGCATGTTGGTCTCATTTGTGTGCCTTTACCTGTCATTTCGAGACCGTCTCTTCTTTTAGCAACAGACACCCAATGAAATGAATCTCAGATAAGCAGTTTGATGGACCAAAGTGACTGGAAAGGATTCTGCTTTAAAAAAAAAAAAAACAAAATAAAAGAAAAAAAGAGTTTATTTATTAACTATGAGGTTGTTCACTTGTGATTAGAACTATGAAAAAGATAAACATGCAGTAAGGGCTAGAGTTATAAAAGGCAGTAAAAAATACAAGCTGTGCACAGGAAGGAGTCGCATTTTATGATGGGGAATTATACCTTAGTGCAATTAGGGCAGCAGATGCTTAATGACTGGCCTAAAAAAAAAAATACAGCTTCCACTAAAAATCTTTTATGACAATTTACCATGATAGATGTGTGTAAAAGAAAAAGCAACAGTAAAGCCACCCTCAAAGGATTGTCCTCCATTTTTTGTATATTTTCTTTAAAGCGGTTTATTTGAATTGAAGTTACTAGGTATTATTGCACTAATTTTACTACCCCTATGGAGAAAAGCTGCCAATTCATTTACATTATGGTGATGGCTTGGTGACGCAAAACATTGCCTGCCGGTCACACAGAATAATCCCTCTTTTTTTTCTGTTTTAAAAAGCGTCTTTCTGAAAATCTCTCTCCTCTGTGTTGCTTTCACCAGATATTTCTGGACATATGAATGCTGACAAACTGCTTCTGCAGGACCAGAATTGCTTTTCACCTACTAGGAAGGAAGAATTGGTTACATGAACTAAAGAGGAGAAACAAAACCAAACTGGATATTTCTTTGGTCAGTAGGGATGGAGTATTGCCCATTGAAAACAGTCCGGAGGATCGGTCAGTGTTTTTAAATTGCACACAATTAAGCATAATGGCCTGCAATATTGTGAAAGCTTGGCATAACCTTCTCTTGGGTTTGGTTTTTTTTTGGTTTTTGGTTTCTCTATTTTGTACCCTCAGATGGCAGAAAGCGAAGCAGTGCTGGTACGGATGTAGCTGAGAAGTCTGTAGCATAATGTATAACAGATACACTATACTATTGTTGCAGAAAACAAACTTTTCCACTTCGATGACATCAAAAATATCCTTGCTCTGCAAGAACTGATGCTGAAAATTGGCTTTATTAAAGGTTGCCCTGGTATGGGGGATGTTCCTGTCAGGGAGGAGCAGTGGAAGAGCTCAGAAGTATGCCTACTTGCCAGGAGAAGCGGCTGCCGTGGACGGAACGGGCAGGTTTCTCTCAGCTGTGAGTTAACTTCACTCCTCTGTGTGCAAGGCTGAGCTCTTGCAATTGCTCTGAAGTTCTCCTGTCACTTATGCCTTGCTGATCTGGTCTTTTAATCCAAAGGCCTTCAAGGTACCCCCAGCCAAAGTGTGGAGAAACCTCTTCCCCGCTAGATGATGAAGGTGTCTCAGCACATTAGCAGAGCACTGCTTGCGGCAGGTGACATCTGTGTGAACTGTGGATTACAAAGCCAATCTGAGGGAATCTGAAAGAGATGAAACCCAAGGACCTTCAAGAACTCCTCTTCTTCCGGCTCTGCATGCCCGTGCGTGCTGTACAGCCTCTGTGGCTAACGAACCTGAATGATGCTGGTTAAAAGCGACAGGAAACTAATGTAACCCTTCTAAAGCGACATTATTATAGATGGTGACTGTGGAAAAGGGATTCATTTACCATCCATGATAAATACAGCGGCCACTCTTTACACATAATGCCGCTATTCTTACATGTCCCAAAGGGTTGCGTAATTCTAACAAAAGCTGCTGCTGCTCTAGCCCAGAGCTGTTGGGATTTGAGAAAGTTCTCCCAAGCTCTCTTGTGGTTTAACGTCCATACGCTGAGAAATGTTGTGGGCAGTTGGGACAAAGGAAAATTAGGTAATGGAATCCTTATAATTTGACAGACTTAAAGTAAAAATATATTAGCCCCTTCTTTTCATCCTCTCCAGATACTGGGTGCCTTTCATTTTTCCCCTGTCACTTTTCTAAGCCATTATTTCACAAATTCATTTTCTACAACCAGGACAGAAAACTCTGATTATATCAGCAGTTACTGCTTCATGAAACATTGCCCAGCTGATTTTATTGCCAGGAGTCCTGCTAAAATAAATAAATAAATAAACAGATCAGGAGTGGTTCCTTCCTAGCAGAGGGTAAAGCATATATCATGAGCTAGTTATTAAAACAACAATGTGCATTAATATAGTCAGATTCACCCATTAGGTGAAATTTTGATGACAGTGGCATTTCAATGACCTTATTAAAACTTAATTATTTTTTTATTTTGTAGTGGTATTTCAACTGTTCCAGGTACCAAGTTAAAAAAAAAAATCAGTCTTTTGTATTAGAATTCCAAAGATGTACTTTTCAAGAACAACTTTTTTAACTACGAGTTGTATCTTTGTACAAGGTGGTGGATTAAAGTCAGAAGAAGTTTTGCTAGGGTGAGGTCAGCTTCTTAAATGTTTAGGACATTTCTAGAGAGTGGTTTCTGCAATTCAGCTGCTGGGGTAGCAACTTGACTCAAATCTCTATTTTGGACAGGTTGTCCAGGGTAAAGAGCCCTTCTTCTCTAGCAGTGTTCACATACAGCACGCCTACCAGGACACTGACAGCAAAGAAGATAAGACAAAAATGATATTTCAATCTGCTTGTTAAAGCTGGACGAGCATCCAGCAAAGATGAAGATTCCCAGAGCATGGAAACCAGAGAACAAGAGGCAACATGAAGCTCCAGCCCAGTGATAAGGGGGCTTGATTTGACTGGGAATAAGGAGGGGAACCCATTTCCCACCCTGCATTTCTTTCCTTGTTAGGCTATGTCCAAGCTCTTCCTTGACTTCAAAATGTTGAATTTCCTTCTATGCTGTGCCCCTCTAAAAGGTGGAGTGAGGAAGGAGGGTACCCAAAAGTCAGGCTAGGTGCCTAAGAGAAAAGGGAGTCCATCCTGGCATTAGGAGAGAGCTGGGATTCAGGAACACCCCCTGCAGTCTGATTTCTTGGTGGCTATGTTTCCCTCAGTCCACCTTATCAGCACACAGGCTCATCTCCATCCCACTTCTGGATTTCCAACGCCCCAGGCAGAGAGCAGAGGTTCCTAACTTCAGGGTATGGAGGATCTGGTTCCACCAATTTTGTGGATTCAAATCAGTAAGACGAAGTACATCAAAGATGACATGCGCCTTAGTTTCTGGGATATTGTCCTGGTGTCAGCTGGGATAGAGTTAATTTTCTTCCCAGTAGCTGGTCTAGTGCTGTGGTTTTGGATTTAGGATAAGAATGTTGATAACGCACTGATGGTTTAGTTGTTGCTGAGCGGTGCTTACATGAAGTCAAGGACTTTTCAGCTTCTCACACTGCCCTGCCAGCGAGGAGGCTGGGGGTGCACAAGAAGCTGTGAGGGGGCACAGCCAGGACAGCTGACCCCTACTGGCCAAAGGGATGTTCCAGGCCATATGATGTCGTGCTGAACAAAAAACTGGGGGGAGTTGGCTGGCGGGAGGGAGGCACTGCTCAGGAACTGTCTGGTCATCAGTGGGTGGTGACCAATTGCACTGTGCATCACTTGCTTTATATAATCTTTTATCATTATTATTACTTTTCCTTCATTTTCTGTCCTATTAAATTGTCTTTATCTCAACTTGTGAGTTTTAACTTTTTTCTGCTTCTCTCCCCCATCCAGCTGGGGGGGAGTAAGCAAACGGCTGTGTGGCATTCAGCTGCCTGCTGGGTTAAACCACAACAGGTATCAGGAGCAATTGTCATGCCCTTTGGCCATCTGCCATACATAACACTGTATCGAGGCCCTCTTAATGTGCAACAATCACTGGAAGCAACTCAGACCATCCCAGTCTGTTCTATTTCCCATATTTCTTTTTCTTTGCATCAATAAGAATTTTCCCCGTATGAGGGAGTCAAGTGCGTAGCTCATCTGCTCTCACGCTCGTTCCTTTTTCTTTGTCACTTTTCTGGAATACATTCCAGCTCTTCACTCCGCTTGAGCTGACTGGAGTAATGAGCAGTCTTATTCAACATCTTGGCTGTTCTCTGCCTTGCGTTTTGCTTCTTAATGAGCTGAAAGGGTCAAATTATTAGCATGAACTTGCTCCAGTAGCTGGTCTGACTATCCGTACTTTCAAGCAGTGCTACGTTGCTGGTGCCAATTACAGACCTTCTTCTAATTTGCTCTTCTTGCCAGAGTCAGCGTCCCACTGCTTGACGGCTTCTTACACAGCTTCTCTGAATATTTCTCTCCCCAGCAGTTCTGACCCAACTGTGCCCTGCTCTTTAGGAGGATTCAGACATCTTCATTACATCACCCTGATTATTCTCTGGCTTCCTTCAGTCTGTAATGTAGTCATCCTCCTTCCCCATCACGCCCAGGAGAGAGGGCAAGCCAAGGGACTTGCTTCCCTTGCTCCGCTCTAGTGAAGTTCCTATGGCACAATTCGGACAGGGCTTATAAAATTAACTCCACATCACAGAGAGAGAATGGGAGGTGATACACCCCACCCACCCCACCCCCCAATTAAGAATCACAAATGTAAGGCAACAAAAAGAATAAAAATACAGGTCCTTTTGTTAGACTACATTTTGAAATGTCTTCTAATGTGACTTTCCATCTTTTAAATCCTCCGTCTGTCTACGGAAACACTGAAAATTCAGAAAGGGTTAAAAGTTACTGAGAGAGACACATTTGTAGACCACAATTAAGTCTTTCATTGAGTTTCTGTACTTATATTACATTCTCTTGTGCATCTCAGTTTTAGACCTTGTCCTGATTTAGGATGGGACAGAGTTAATTTTCTTCCTAGCAGCTGGTATAGTGCTGTGGTTTGGATTCAGTACTAGAAGAATGTTGATAACTCACTGGTGGTTTAGTTGTTGCTGAGCAGTGCTTATACCAGTCAAGGACTTTTCAGCTTCTCCTGCTCTGCCAGGTGCACAAGGAGCTGGGAGGGGGCACAGACAGGACAGCTGACCCAAACTGGCCAAAGGGCCATTCCAGACCCTATGGTGTCGTGCTCGCGGGGAGCTGGCCCTGGGGGAGAGCGATCACTGCTTGGATGGGCTGGGCATCGGTCAGCGGGTGGTGAGCAATTGCATTGTGCATCACTTCTTTGGTATATTCTGTATATTCCCTTACCATTATTATTATTATTGTTATTCTTTATCTCTGCTGCTTTTTTAAAATGTCTTTATCTCAACCCATGGGTTTTAATTTTTTTTTTCTGATTCTCTCCCCCATCCCACTGATGGAGGTGGGGAGCAAGCGAGCAGCTGGGTGGTGTTCAGCTGTCAGCCTGGTTAAACCACAACAGTCCTGTATCTATAAGTGAATGAACATGCATGATATTCCTCTTTATCTGTGTCAACAGGGTAGCAGCTACCCATCAGTGTCACATTTGTTTATTGGTCTGGTTCTCACCCACCCAAACTTGTGCCCTATGGAGGTGTCCTTTTGAGAGACGTGGCCTTTCTTTACTGCCTGCTCCTTGGCAGACAGTTGCTCCTAATTCAGAAGTAATTGTTCTTTTCAGACATGCATGCCTCTTGCTTACTTTTCCAAGGTATTACCTTTTTCCTACTCCTTGGAATCCTAGGCAGGTGTATAACTGAATTTGCGTAGGTAGATTTGAAAAGAGACCAAAGCCACCCTCTCCATTTAGAGAGTAGCTTAACAACATCATCCAGTGGATTCTGATGATTTAAACTGGTTTCTGTGGTGTTAGGTCCATGGTAGATGCTATAATTGATGCAAAATATTCAGTGCCAAGTGAAAATATATGGTCATTAAAAACCCAAACAAATAAGCTTTTTTTTTTTAAAAAAAAAAAAAGGAAAGCATTTTCATATAGTTCTGCAATCTGAAATGAGATTTTGATTACAGGGTGGAGGGCTAGACAGGACAGGACTAGGAATATTAAACAGATACAACTCCCTCTTGGGAGTAACTTGGTCTTTGGTTTCTAGTCAAAGAAAAACCATTAGTAGAAGATGGTGTTGCTTAAGTATCACGAACTTGAATATATAATTTGTTAAAGCCTAGAAAGGTCATTCAGGGATCTGCTGAGAACACTACCTTGCTCTTTATTAAACTGCATAATGCACACGAATTCTAGTACCATCTGTACCGGACGTCTAGAGTTATTAATATAGGATTGCAGCATTACAGTTGTCACTGTAAAGCCTTTCCTCCAAAGACAAAAGAGCTTCAGGTCATTAGTAAATGAGACCATACGCTGTTCCTCCAAAACAAGCTTTGTAAAGACGACGCACAGAAGCAGCAGGGAAAAAGGCTCCTCCGAGTTCCTGCTTGCGTTGAAAAGTGCAGTGGAGCTGTGTGTCCATTTGTGGTTTCTCACAGAGGTCTTTTATCTGCAGCAAACAAAACACATCTGCAGAAAAAGGTGCCATACCCTGACACCTTTTCACAACAGGAACACCACTACTTTTGAAACCTCACTTTTGACCTTAGGCTGTATGGAGAGCTCTGTCCATCTCTGATCTCCTCAGTGCCGGGCAACGTTGGGCTCCTCGAGTCCTGAAGCACAGATCTTCGGCTAAAGAGTTGGGCCTGGCACAAAGAACAAAGTCTGTGCTGGCTTCTGGGCAGCAGGGGTGAGAAAGGCAATCTCACAGATAAGTTAACCATATGAACGGCAACATTATGGCAAGTCAGTGGCAGAACTAGAAATGGAATCTCATTTCTCTCCCACTTTTCTTCTAAATAAGCACAATTAACTTAAATACTCACCACAAAGAAAGCATATTTTTAAGAATGCCCAGGCTATATTCAGTACTGCTCTGCCTCCAGTGAAGCCAATGGACGGGCAGCAAAGATGAATTTTCTTTTGGGCTAACTCATGCTACAAGAGAGCACCTAAACAGATAGCTACGTGCTGAAAGGTCCATTTACACTTCTCTCTTTGTTCTTCCCCTTTCATTCTCCTCTTCCATTTTTGCAGCTAATTTAGTTTAGTCTTTCTGCAAGAGCTCTACAGAGAAAGAATATCCTGTTAATTGACCTCCCTTCCTTTATTTATTGTGCCTGGAGTGCTCTGAAATGAAGGGAGGATTTTGATGATTTTATTGATGACTGAACATTACCAGTTCCTCTACATCGCCAACACTATAAAAGAAATCATAGGCATAACTGTCCTACAACAACAATTAACATAGGAAGCTGGAGGGCAAATTCTTCTAGAAAGAACGGTTGCGTAAGAGATGTCTGTGGTGCAGTCTTGTAGATGTGTAAGAAGTTGCTGTTTCTGGTTTTAAAGCTGGTCTGTAAACTGTCATGACAGCTCTTGTCATCTTCATGTTTATTTTGTTTACCCATCATCGGTCTCATATTTTAAATTACTTTCCTATCCTCTTCCCTCTGCCCCCTCAGTATCCAGTTGTTTCGAGCAACATCTTTGCAGTTCTAGTTTCTTGTATCCTCTACTTCCTAATTTCCAGTACTAGCTAATTATTATGAGGTTTGCTTCCATTCTATTTGGAAAGTGCTTGTTGGTCTTTCAGAGTGTCACAATGTGGTTTCTTTTCCTTAGGAGAACCTAATTTTTCTTGCATTCCAGACTCTTTTCTCAAAGCACCTGAAACAGTCAAATCCCTCGTCCTTACCCAGCATTACACAGGTTTCACTGTTTGTCCTCTTCCAATGGCTCCCTGCTCCAGTCTTCCTTCCTTTCCCCTCTTCACCCCTCCCCGCCACCTCCCCGTCACTCCTCACTGTACTCCAGTTTTTGTCCCATTGCTGCCAGGATTGGTGCAGTAGAAGGAGCACTGAAAACCCCCGAGAGACGGGCTCATTGCTCTCAGCTCTTGTGTCAAGTACCGCAAAGTCTGCATCAGCCAGCACCAGCTGCTGCAGGGCTCTTAGCCCCTACATCTCAGCTTGGGCAACATATGTACCTACTGCAGATCAAATTTCCTGGGAAAATGGGTACCAAACTCTGAGAAGTCTTTATGGAGTGCACGTTAACTGAGCTATCACAGAGATTTATAACCTTTTCAAAATGTTCTATTGTCAGGAGACAAGAAAATAGCAAATTTCTGACACGAGGGCGTTCCCCTGCCAAATATTAACTTCCATCTCTTAAAGCAGTAAGGCAGTAGAGAACTTTTTTAATATGGACCAAAAATATATTTTTCCGTTATTCGTGTTCTCAGAAATTTACCTTGATGATTTTTGAAGTACTGTTGGAATTGTTTAAATTTTTGTTCTGCTTTGACAACAACGGAATACAGCTGGCTACCAGTGACCTCCCCAGCTCTTCAGGCAGCATAAAACGGGTTCCTGTGCCCCAGACTGGTGGCACCAAATGCTCTTCTTGCATTGCTGCTCCCTGGCTGATGTACACTAGTTTCTCAAGGCTCTTGGGAGTCCACCTAACACAAGCTGAAATACCCTGCAGTTCTGTACTGGCTCCAACAGGGTCACACAGACAGGGGGAATGATCTTTTTTGTAGGAAGACCAGGAAGCTTTCCTAGACTGGATCATCTCCCTACTATCTTCACCCTTAGGCTGCCTCTCACAACACTGTAGGAAGCATTACCACATTCACTAGGAGAGGCAGAGATAGACCAAGTATGGAGCAGCACTCACTCATGCCATGGAGTCACGCGAGGCTTCCAGGATGGGGAGCTTCTGTGTGACCAGCAAGGTGGCAGCAGAAGAGTCTCCATGCCCTCCTGGAACTGGTAGCTGCTCTTCCCAAGTGCAGCTGAATGGAAGGGTCCCTACAGTGAAGCGCATGCTAATCTGGATGTTAGTGTTAGCCAAGGGAAGCTCTTGAGATCACCGTGAAGGGTCAGATCATTACCCAAAGTCATACTGAATCAAACTGGGGTGCACCATTCACTGCTGTGTCGCTACAGCACAAGTTTTGTAATACATCCCTACCACACTACTTTCAGCTCTGCCCTGTTAAATACTCACTTCTTCACCTTTTTTGTCTTCTGAAACTGGGGATGGGTATGTCCCTCTCCCTTTATCCCTCTTTTTTTTCTGTCATTAGACTTCATCAGCCTCTTGGACTTGCTCATAAAGTATCTCTCTCCTTCACAGAGATATGGTTCCTGATGCCATCCCATCTCCTCAACACAATCACATAATATCCCAACTCCTGCAGTCATTTACAGAGAAAAGTAATACTAGGAGATAATTGTTTGGCTGTTTATTGATGCTCCTTAGTACCTGGGGAAAAATAAGAATGAGCTCTCCAATGCTGTACTTACTGTGTGTCACCAACAATTTCTCTATGAAACCTGAATATGTGACTCTAGCTGTGATAGAGCAGGGGTGTGAAAATGAAATAGGGTGACTTCCTCCAGCGTCCCACCATATGGCTGGTATAGAACTCACAAGGTGAAGCACTGAGGAATGGAGTGCCTGCATGGAAACCATGAACTACCAAAGTGCATCCATGGCTGAAAGATTAATAAATTCTATGTTCCAGGGCAGAGGAAAGATCATAGATAGATAGATAGATCAATAGATATTATTTCTTTTTGGGGTATTATTCCCAAGTCACTCCCTCTACCAGCTCTGAGAGCTCCTTTCTTCTTCTTGTCTCCAGCCTTATTCAATCCTTCCCAACACAAGGAACCATCCCCCTCAACTCTCCAGTCCCCCTGCACCTTGCAGAGGCCTTGACTCTGCTCACAGCTTCAGTTTGAGCAACAGAGAGGATAGCTGGCCACCTTGCAGATAGTTATGCCTGGACAACGCAGCAAATTCACTTTTACCCTTCCTCCTCCTCCTTATTCCCAGGTTGCACAACGGTAGACTGCTTTTTATTTGCTGGGTCAGCTGCTCTGATCAGCAAGTAGATCCAAATGGAATCAAGGCTCTGTCCTCTGCCCAGCTACACATGGTGAGGGGAATCATATTAACAGCTCTGAACATTCAGGAGTCAGGTCCTGGTGGCACCCTTACGATTGTCCCTGAGCTTCTAATTTCCCAGCTCCAGTATATGGTTTTCACCACAGTCTATCTCTGAGTCTAACCCTAACCTGCAGGGCTCTGCAGGCCATTCATTCCTTCTGCCTGCCTGCCAGCTCCCAGCAGCACCAGCACACAGCAGAAAGCACCAAATGTTGCTCTTGCTGTCAGTGAAAGCAGCAAAATCTTCTGGGGCACATTAGTGCTGCTGTAGGTGAGAAGGCAACAGATGAAAAAGAGGTTTAGAAGCTCTGGGGACATCCGTGATGCTCCAGGGACTGCAGATGGCTGGGAACGATCACAGTAAAAGCAGCAGTAAAATTATTCAGGGCCTTGTACCTCAACAGAGCCAAAGGAGCGACTTGGCCACCTTTTAAACAATGCTCATGACAGATGGTTGAATATCCGTCTATTCAGAAGTTGCTAATACAGGGAAGCATTATGGCAAACCCTGAATTCTGCTAATCCACAAGTTCTAAACCTGCACAAAAGATACACAGTAAGGTTCACTCAGAGATCAAAGAGCATAAATAAAACCTACACGTCTGTAGAGGTGAATTAGTATTTCCTTACCCTTATCTAATCTGGCTCCTTAGAAGAATAAGAATAATATGAGAGCTGATTTTTTAAGTGACTTTCTCTCTGTTCCACTGGACTTGACTTTGAAAAGAATGCATGAATTCATGCAGAACCACACTGCATTCAGTCCTCTCCTACTACCTTCATGAAGAGAAGGGGAAAAGTTCTTGAATCTCCATCTATTTTAAATTCTGCTTATACTAAGAGAGCACAGACAGGAGCATTACCTTTTGTTGCAGGGTCTTGCAGCTGGGCTACAACTGGGGAAGACAAAGAAGCTGGTAGGAGAGCAGGGGACACCACTCTACTTGCTGAGTTATCCCACCAATTCTAACAGGTTGACTTGCAGAACAGGACACAATATAAGAAAGGTGCAAGAATCAGGCCCTGAAAAAGACTTTTTTGTCTACATATTTCTGTAGCTGAAAAACATTTTATTTATTTACCATAAAAGTGAAGCAACACAGGAAGAGACAACTTTGGCACAAGTTACATGAGTACCTGATAACTCGTTGCTGTTTCCAGTGGCTCAGGAAACTCTTCCAACCTGGGCTATTCTATGATTCTATAAAGTTTCTAAACCCTCAGGCAACAATTTCAACAACAAAATGGAAATTACAGACAAAAGCCTTGTATCGTAAAGCACAGCTGTTCTTATTTTGCAGAGATTCACCTCTCCAAACCCAGATGTGTTCTATGGTCCTGTGACTCCTCTTTTTGTGAGTGAAGGTGAAAGAACTCCACTTAGGAAATTAGTGTAATGGTTTTAGTAGCTAAGTCAGAATAAAATAAGAGTTTAAATATACAAATCCACCTAATACAGTAGGAGTATGTTAGAAAAAATAAAGATCTGTCCTACTTCTACAGGTTACTCCTGCACATAGTTGTTTACAAGGAAGATAGTAGGCCTAAGTCTATTTTGCAACTTCAGATTTGTACCAGTACAGTTATAGTGGCTGAACACCTTAAAATATATTTTAAAAAAAAGAAAAAAAATCAAACCTGCCTAATCTACCATTGTAACAAGAATGAGTGGTTACTGATAGCAAACCCGAAATGCAGCATGTGGTAGAAGATGAGATCTCAAGGAGTTATTTCAAAGTTTAGGAAAAGGGATGTATTTAGATAAAGAGTTCATGCTTACAGTCCACCTTCCTAGCCATCATTCTAATTCTTCTCTATTTTATCTGAGCACCTAATAAAGACAAAGTCATCCAAAGAACTTATCCTTATCTCTTGAGGGCATTGTACCCAATTTGCAGGTAGAAAGCTGAAAAACTGACTGATGAGTGACTTGCCAAAAGACATACAGAGAATATGCTTATGGATGCCTGGAGTTTAAACCTTGCTGCCTTACCTACCAACTCCTTCGCATAGTGGTGAATAAGAACTTAAATAACACCTGTGGCAAAATGTTGTTTCCTCACATTGTTTAAATAATTTACCAGAGTAAGTAACATAGCAAAGTATTGTAAGAGCAGCCATATGGGGTCAGATCAGAGGTCTATCGAGCCCAGTATCCTACCTGTAGCAGTGGCTGAAAATAGATATTGAGAAGTGTCACACCCAGAAGGGTTCAGATCATTGGAAAAGTTTAGACTCAAAAGCTGAAATGTCCTTCTACTTGGCACATTTTCTTACCTGATCTCCCTAAACTGCATGCCAAAACTATGTGGAAAAACGATGTCTGTGGACTTTCATGTATATTACAGACAAGCTATGGCATTTTAGCTGTAGTTTAAACCTGAGCTATGTGGACGACTGCTGGTAGTCCTGAAAAGTAACTTCCAAATCTTTTCCAGCATCTTTTGTTATCTACTGAACTCCTAACTCCATCAGTCAAAAAAGGTTGGAGATTGCTTCTTTAAAGATTAGCTTTCAGGTGATTCTTCTTGCTGTTGCCTGTTTGTAGCTGAGAAAATCCTACCATCTGCTGGAGAGAAGAAAATAGAATCATAGAATCATAGAATGGTTTGGGTAGGAAAGAATCTTTAAAGGTCACCTAGCCCAACTGCCCTGCAGTGAGCAGGGACACTTTTAAACAGATCAGGTTGCTCAGAGCCCCATCCAACCTGGCCTTGAATGTTTCCATGGATGGGGCAACCTGTTCCAGTGTTTCACTACTGTCAACATGAAAAATTTCTTCCTTATTTCTAGTCTGAATCTACCCTCTTCTATTTTAAAACTATTACCCCTTGTCCTATTGCAACTGGCCCTGCTAAAAGGTCTGTGCCTATAGGCCCCCGTTAAGTACAGAAAGGCTGTAGTAAGATTGTCTTCTTTTCTCCATGCTGAACAACCACAGCTTTCTCAGCCTTTCCTCACAGAAGTGCTCCAGCCCTCGGATCATTTTAGTAGCCCTCCTCTGGACCCGCTCCAACAGGTCCATGTCCTTCTTGTGCTGAGGGCTCCAGAGCTGGATGCAGTACTCCAGGTGAGATCTCACCAGAGCAGAGTAGAGGGGCAGAATCACCTCAACCTGCTCCTGCTGGCCACACTGCTTTTGATGCAGCCCAGAATACAGTTGGGTTGCTAGGCTGCAAGCGCACATTGATGGGTCACATCCAACTTTTCATCCACCAATACCCCCAAGTCCATCTGGTTCCTGCAGCTGTAACGATTCTTCATCTTCCTGCACCTCTTGTACTCTTGTTTCATCTTTGTTTCAGCACCTTTTTTGTTTCATTTCAAGTAAGCTGATGCTTTAATTATCCTGTGTGCGCAATGATTTGGCTAAGTCATTTTGTGTGCATACACATGCTGACATCTCAGATGTTCACTCTATCCTTTAACTCCCACTACTGTTTCACAATGCGACAAACACAGCCTCATAGTAATTAGAAGCTTCCGGGGGTGGTGGTGGGAGAGGAAACCCTTACTTCATAATATTTTTTTACTTCTTGAAGTATAAGGTGATTTGATCTAGTATGATTCTGAAAAGCAGGCTTTTCATGCTGACTAGAAGAGAATATAAGCAAATTGACCTAATAGTAGCGCTCCAATCCAGTACAGCTCTTTACTTGTCACTTTCCAATTTCCCCCTCCTAGGAAGCAAGACCAACAAATCCTACCCACGCGCCTTTGTCTGTGAATAGAAGCGACTCAAGTCAGCTCTTCAAATCCTGGCCAATATTGCAGGTGGACTGAGATGCTTGAGCAAGGCACTGGTCACAGCCGATACTTCTTCATACTTCAGACACATCTAAGCATGAAAACAAAGAGAAGCCTCTGCACTCCATAACCTGCTGCGAGGTTTGCCCGCCACTTCTTCTTCAAGCACATAGCAAATGCAGCCTGACCTGTGCACCACCTGTCCCTTGCAGCGAAAGGAATGCTGTGAAAGACTAAGGTGGTCTGACTGCTTTTGGGGAACAAGAGATCTCACCCAGAATCCAGCTCTTTGGGATTCCTGTCATAGCCAGCTTTCTTCAAGACCCCAACCCAGTAAAGAGCACATGGCCATTTTGGCAGGGACAGCTGTGACAGGTCAAGGGGTAAAGGTTTTAAACTAAAACAGGGTAGATTTAGACTGGATATAAGGAAGAAATTCTTTACAATGAAGGTGGTGAAACACTGGAACGGGTTGCCCAGAGAGGCAGTGGAGGCCCCATCCCTGGGAACATTCAAGGCCAGGTTGGACGGGGCTCTGAGCAACCTGATCTGGTTAAAGGTGTCCCTGATGACTGCAGAGAGCTTGGACTAGGTGACCTTTAAAGGTCCCTTCCTACCCAAAACATTCTATGATTACATATTTAAAGCATGGTAACAGTTTCTCTTTGTCTGCCCTGACAGCCTGGTATGTTTCAACACAGTTCAGGTCATCTGAAGAAAGAACACATTACAGCAACCTGCCCCCCTCCCCGCTGTCTATGTTAATGCATTAAATTCCACACCTTTATTAAAGAAAACAGATGGCTGGCGTATTTGCCATCCCCAGCACGTGGTGTTTACATCCTACGTAGGACACTGCTTCTTACATTCAAGTGCACACACCTGCCTACAAGCTTGTTCATGCGTCCAGGCTCCTGCTGTCAGGGGTTTGATGGATGCCTTGGTAGGAGCCAGAGCAATAGTTGTGGCCCTCTTAGACTTCCCCAGGAGCACCATCCTGACCCCTACAGCAAGCCCAAGAGCAAAGACACCAGGAACACATTCTTGGATGGGCCTGCTGGGGTCACTCAGAGCTTGGCTGTAGCACAGACATTTATTGCAACTGTATTTACCCTTTTACCCATGTAAGTCCTGTTGGTATTTTCTCTTCCAGCTAACCCTAGCCTTTCTGCTACGAGACAGCATAACAAAAAACAGCAGGAAGCCAGGCAGATGGAAGAGTTTTTTACCCCATTCTCCCTCTGTAACCCCAGAATCTGACATATACCTATATATGCTCCCAGTTTTTAAACACTCTTTATAATGACATACTATCCAAGAGTCCAACTCTTCTATGACTCTGTAAGTCACAGGTTTTGAAAAAAAAATAGTAATTTAATTCATTCTATGGCGTGTAAAGCAAGGAAACCAAAAGCCAAGTGGCGCATATTTTGAACACTGTTATTCTGCTTTGGGTGTATGCAGTAACACCATCAAAAGAAATAGAATGATTTATGGCCTAATATGTAGCTGTCTGCATTATGAAATGGTAAAACAAAAAGAAGCGCATAAAAATCCAGGAAGGTAGCGAAAGTATCTTTGATCTGATATATTATTTATCTCTTCAAGTACATAAAATGAAACAGTAGGTTTCGCTCTGCATTCTGTGCATCTTATATTTAGAATAATAATACAAAATCATGTAAAAGGACCCTTGTCTATCAATCCAAAATCCTTTTTATGAAAAGGCGAAAATCCACCCAGCCCACATCTGTTCCTTCCTGGACAGCTGGGAAAATATGAAAGAAAAGATGAGTTCTGCAGTGTATCCAAAGACTGAATAATCTAACTCTGGCAGAGCATTGAGTTCCCAGGGAGTTTTCTTCATAAAGGAAGTCAAGTATGAGCTGACAGGGAATGAGGGCTCTGGGAGATTTTATCACGAGGCTACAGCCTGCAGTGGTGGTTGCGAGATGCACCTCCACCGATTTCTGTTCCACACAGTCGCAACAATCCAGCCATCAGCATAAACTTCAGCCTGACTTAGACAGGACATTTTTCTTGTTACCAGCTTGTTCCCAGTGCTGTAGATTATAATTTCCTTGCATCATACAACCAGAAGAAGGAATACAGTGCTGGAATCTTTTGATGCTTTAGGTTCTAATGGAGATGGGCTCTTCTGATCTAAAGCCACATACAGAGTTGAAAAAAAATGCTAGAAAAATATTTAATTTGCACCAATATCTGTCCCTTGGTGTGCATAAGGCAGGCTAAACAGGAACATCATAGATTTTCTCAGGGATTGTCAGAGAGCAATGTTGTAAATAATTTAAATTGCATATATCTAGTTATGAGATGCTAGTGTATTGCAAGGAGATGCAGGAAAGATGTAGAAATAACAAAAAACTGGAAGAATTAGATCAGCTAATTCTTATGATGTTTGAGTAACAAAGAGTGAGGATAGAAAATACACACTAGAGTCTTGCCTGCAGGCACACGTCTATTATTTCAGCTAAATTATGACTTAAATTGGCTTATCGGATATAACACCAGTATACAGACACCCATGTTATTCTATCAGTTATTTGGATAACCAGCTCAAGAAAAATCCACATAAAACAACTTAGGGCTACCTGCATATTGGCCTGCACTGGTATAATTAAGCAGTTTTTAAAAATGTCATGGAATTCCATGTATGGATAAGACTTGAAATACCTCACTGGATAGTGCTTGATCAAAATAGCAAAAAATACTTCTGGGGAATCCACCGTTATCAGTTCCATCATTCTGGAAACCAAGGTCAGAGAAAAATGCATTTTTTCTCATAGGCTTGTGAGTGAAACGACCGTAAGCATACCCTTGGTTTATAGCTGTTTGGTAGCTCTTGCTCCTTGACACACCTAGGAATCTCAGCACTGCTCAGGTTTATGCATGCAGGGCCAGCTGGCATTGGAAGAACATCAGTGTTTGAGGAATGGAGTAAGAGCCAGGAAATGACCAAGAGAAGGGTGCCTGGGCTGACTGGTTTCATCATGTGTGTGTGGCAAGATGCAGTCTTCACCCAGTACGATTACTCTTTCGGAGCAGGACTCCCGCCTGACACGGCGAAGAGGACGTACCTGCCCTGGGGATAAGCAAACAGTGAGCAACAGTAAATAAACAATAGGTGCCTTCAGAGATCAAAACAGGGATATTTTCAAAGGTAACCTATGCTAGTAATAAAACTCAGGCACTGGAAACGTTCATTCATTTTCCAAATCAAGTTCAAAAGGTCACCACCATTAAAAATTTGTAAAGCTTTTTAATTAGGAAAAAAACCACACTCATCAGTGGAGATGAGAATTCTCACCTAAGCCTACCCTTACCAAATCAGCAAGTTAGAGTCACCATTGCTCTCAGCCATTCTGTTTAGCCTTGCTCCATCAATAGCTGTCTTGCTCTCACCCTCAAGCGCTTTTCCTCCCAAACCCTAAGGGTTTCTGTTCGCCCTATTTTTTTTCCTATAGCCTTTTCTCTCTCAGATGGCATCATCCCATATTGCTCTCTCTCTGCAGCTGAGACAATTTTAGGTATTTCCTTCACCTGGTGTCTTGCACCCTCTCTCCAAGCAAAAATTTCCTTGAACAAAACTCAACATGTAGCACAACCAATTGGCATTTAATGCCATTTATTCTAGACATGACTGTAGAAATCCAAGCCCAAAATACTTAACAAGCAGCATGAAAATAGCTTCCTATTGCCAGCAACAGAGTCAGAAGCCGTGAATTCTTTCTTTCTGACAGTATGTTATTTATAGTAAGCAGGCAAGCACAGGGGTGACTGTGAGTGACTCCAGGCCAAACAGAATGACAGTGAAATCTGTCAGGATATGAGCTCATCATCACTCCCTTTCACTGTAAAGCACAGAAAAATAGGGAATGAGGATTTCCTGCCTGGTACTCCAGGCTTTCAAATAGCCTGTTCTCTACCTTGTTAGGAGTACAAAATAAAGCAGGCATTTCTTCCCGCAATGGAGTGATCAGCAAAATGCTGAGGCATGGGTTTTCCTGAGGGTTAACTTCAGTGTCTTCTGCTTTTTGGCAAACCCCTTGCAGTTTGGGATGAGTTTCCCCACCACCTCCTAATGAGTTATAATGCTCAAGATGCTGAAAGAAATAGCAGGCAGATGGAGCTAGTGACTTATGCATCACTGGGAACCGAGGATAAGTGAGCGTGTTTATAGGAGCCATCTGCAGCTTTATACACTGATCCCTACATTCATTATATTTGGGCTTGACACCAGCAAGAGGATCCTTCAATACATAAGCGGCGGTGAACTATAGTGAAAGTGTAGTAAGATTGATTGTAATGAAGATTTTGAGTTCCCTGGGAAGAGCCATTTACCTCAGTCTTTTGCTGAAGAAGGAAGCTCCTGCTGAAGACACCCCAATGTATCACTTCCCAGGGTAAGGTTTTCCTATGTTTGAGAAAGAGAGTCATAAATCCTGGCATGTTTATCCTCTGTAACTTGGGTCAAATCCTTTGAGTTTTTACTTCCACCTGTGAAAAAAGAGGATACTCTGTTTACCTCATAATGTGAGGACATTTTTATATTTCCATATTGCTTTTAACATGCAAATGCGCTCTACAGTGGAACACAGTGCATATTACTTTGGAATGCCACCAGCCCTCATTTTAGGAGCGATGAAGCATGTGTTTCAAAACTGTTTTTCTTATGCACAGTAGAGATGGGTCCAAACTGAAGCAATTCAGACAAGGCTCACACTGTACCAAAACACTACGTTATTTAGACTTGGAGTTCAGGGTCAGGTCTACCTCCTATGAATAGACGGCTCATGCTTTAGAAAATACTCAATGAAAAGTGAAATTAGAAAATGATACAAATATTAGTTTTAATATAACAGTGTGCTGATGTATTAGAACTGGAAAATAATAATCAAACGAGATCTTCTGAATGCTCACAAGAGTTTTAAGGTTCTTTCTGTCCATCCACACAGTGAAATTTGTCATGACATTCTTCCCAAAAAGTAGTATCCTAATAAATATCTTTTTACATGGGAAAAGTAGAAAGGGTAAAAAGAGTATAAAGGAGAAATCTCATGGCATCTAGATAATGGTAAAATCCCAGCCCCACTGAATTTATTCAGAAGTTTGACGGGCTCCTATTTTAGCACTTTGGGATGGAAAATTTTGACGTCCTTTTGTGATCCCTCAGACCACGGATCTGGGTAAGCAATATTATGTTCCAGACTTAAAATAGAAAGAGGAGTATTGCGGTACATCCCTACGGCTCTCAAAAACTATAGGCTGGAAAGCGCTGAAACAAATGCGGAAATGTATCAGAGAGATATTTTGCCCTATAATTCAATAGGCAAAGGGAGGGCCCAGGTCTAAAGCACCTCTTCACTGATGTAGACAAATCTTCAGTGAAGTCTTGAAAAATCCTGAGCAAGCCGGGACAGTCTTGACATTGAGGAAATGAGGAAATCTGTAGCATTAAGATGCCAACTTAGCAAGAAAAAACCCATATACTTTTAGTACTAATGGAAAACTGATTTCTGAGATTGTCCTTCACCTGAGGTCTCTGCAAGTAATGCAACAGAAGGAAAAACTTTGTGCCTCTGGGGCTTTAGATTAAGATCGCTTAAGAAGGCAAGGCATTTTCGCAACCAGTCACCACCCTCACAGAGTGGTATCACAACTGATGTTTTACGTAGTACATGATTTGCAGGCTTCTGGGGACAAAAATAAACTTAGCTACCACTTGATTACACTATTTTTTACAAATGAGAGCCCTAACAGGGGCAGAGTACCTGGAAATATTTTGCCTTGGTTTTGGTTTGCACTACATGGAGCCATACGTTGCAGAAAGGTTTAGTAAGGGGCAGTCTCTACCCCATCATCAACAGGCTGATGGCTGCTTTAGTAGACACAAGAGTTGTACCTGATGGATGAGAGAGGAGGGTATTTAGAGGCAGACACATGCAATTACACCCGGATTTGGTTTGGATGTAATTAGTAGCATTTCAGAATTTTTCAGGTTAAAATTCTTTAAAAGCACCATTTTCTTTCTAAAATTTTTTGCACGTATCTAATTAGTGGTATCAACAATTCTACCAACAGCCTGCTTAGCCATTTTTTCAGTACCATGCAAACCACGGGTTTACCAGAAGGAAAACGTGTTTAAGACCTCTTGTTACAGTTGGGGATGTCATGCAAGCTGCTGCTGGGGACGTGCAGCCCCAGGGAGGCCTAAGGGGAAGGGGAAGAAGAAGAGTGACAGCGAGCGGCCGTCACACACCGACAACCACCACCTCCCCCTGGGATGACCTGGGGGACTAGGACAGGGGCAGGAGAGACGTTTGTCTAAAGCGGAGCTTGGGGAAGGAAAGGTGTTTCTTAATGTTCTTCTGTTTAATTATATTCCCTCTTTTTTTTTTCCACCCAATACCCAAATCAGTGATCAGAATTTGATGATAAATGGCAGTAAATTAAGTAAAAATTCCCCTGAGTTGAGAGTGTTCTGCCTGTAACAGGATAAAAGGAAGAAGAGACACTTCTTTTATTAATCCTGCCAAAGAGCTGGTTTTGCTGAGACCCACAGGCTGCGTACCTATCTGCAGTTATTCTCTCCCACTTGCGCAGCCTTGCCCTTCATCGTCCCTCTGTCACGCAGGCTTCTCTCTTTTCCTCTCATTTGCTTTCAAGGTCTCACCTCTACAATTTATTTCGACTGTGCCTATTCGTATGCCTCCCTCTGCTGTTGTTTTTTATTCTGTACTTCACAGCTGTATCATTTGTATGAAGTACTGCATGAACTGCAGGACAAAACACATTCTCCTTCTGAACAGGCAGCGTTCTTCCTAGGAGCACGGGGGTGCTGGGGAAGGGGCAGGTGGTTTTAGTCCTACTCATAGTTACCCTGCACTGATCACTCCACTGACTTAACACGGAATCCTACCCATGAAGGCAGGATCATATTCAGAATCACTACAATTTATTAGAAGTAATTGTCTAAGTTCTGATTTGGCCATTTTTAGTGATGAGAAGCATTAATTAATGGAGCTATTTGCTAGGTTAAAACTTTCATTAAAAAAAAAAAATAACTCTGGGAAATCCTGTTTTTCAGCTTTCTGGATGCACTAAGCTTGAATCTGCGCCCACCCCCACCACTGCAACTCAATTGGAAGAGGTGGGTTAATTTCTGTGGTATAGAAGTATCACGGAGCATAACTAGGTCAGAAATAGATCCTGGAGAGTAACGTAAATACGTGTCCAACCACAGAGGTTGGGTTTTTATTGTAAACATAAGTTTTCACGGCTATTGAAGACAACTGAAACTGTGCAAATGCTTTCCTTTAACAAATAAACACTGTGCATAGGCATTTGAATATGAAGTTGCCTTTACACAAGCAAGAAAATATTAATGAATGGTTTTTAATATTTCTGTTCAATACAGCCAAGCTTGTTCAAAATGAGGAATACTGTGCTGACATCCTAAATGGGATTTTGTAGCCCCACCTGCCAGGCAGATATTCCCAGTCTTCCTCTGTAGTTTCTCCATTCCTCCCTCTCTTGGAAAATTTTTGTTACTAGAAATTGGCTTCAGTTACGTTAGCGAAAGACTTTAATTCAACAAAATGTTTAAGCAGATTCCAGAATTCTTCCATTTTAGTTACGTAGGGCTAAATTAAGATTGGTGGATTCCTAGGTGTCTTTCCGTTTTCCATTGGACTTTGTTGTGGAGAAATTATTAAACACTCTGAACTGCTATAAAGACTTAATAATTTGCATTTATTTACATTCAATTATCTCTGCTTTTATATTAAGCATTTACTAGATCATTGCACCACAACACAAAACTAAGTTGAGAAAAAAAATTCTTTAATTCCAACTAGAGTAAAAACCTCCAGTGAACTAGATGATTAACACCATTTTTAGTTCCCCTAAAATCTTAAGCCAGTCCTATCCATTGCCAAACAAAGGATGCTTCGCTTAAACATAACCAATACATAACTGCTGTAAATGCCACTAGTGACTAGAGAGTATTATATGCACAGAATTTTGAATGGAGCACAACTATGCAACGATTTCTTCTTTAAATTATTTAAAGACATTTCCTAACCAACTGAACATTGACTAGTGGTCACTTGAAAAGTAATTGCTGGACACAATTCTGAAAGAAATTGGTCCTATGAGTCACTGGCAATCTCTCTTTGAGTAGAATAACACCTTTAATATCAAAACATTAAAAAGCAGTAGAAAAAAAAAGTGACTAGATTCTAGCTTTCCTGTTTCCTCAAAAGAAAAATTACCCATATAAGCAAGCCAGTTACCAAATGAAACAGAGACTGATACTGCTGATTAACACAGCATAAATATTACCCACTAGTCCTACTACTATAATTAGCAGTGTAACAACTCAGCTAAGAAAGGTCAGTTTGGAACCATCCCTGAGGGTTTAACACTATCACCTTCCCGCATGGATACTGAAATACCATTCGTAAAACAGGAGTTCTTTTCAGGAGGGAGCAGCATTTTTTGTCCTGTCAATAAGCTTCATGGACCACCTTAGCAGCAAGAGCGTTTACCAGCTTCACTAGATTTTTGTACACTATTGGAAACTTTCAAAAGGTTTTTGGTTTTAAACTGCTAGTTAGATGATTTAACTATGAATCCCACTGCATTACACTTTTTGGAAAGACTCGCTATTCAGATAAACAGTAATTTAAATTTATGGCCTGCTCCTGGACTCTTTTTTGTTCAAAAGTCTGTTTTTTCACAGCAACACCTGCCCAGTGTGCTACTTGTGCAAGACCAACTTCTTTTCAGTTTGGGTCGCTGCTTTCCATACTTTAAATTTAATGATAGAGGAAAATTAAAGCCAGCATAACTATTGCTACCAGAGAACTTTCACTTTCATTTCAGTAGAGAACATGGAATTAAGGATACTATCATGTTACCTTTAACCCTTTTCTAAAACCCCTAGGGACCACTGACAACTTTTCTGTTTTTCAAACCAGAAAATTAACGGTAGATTATATCCCTACCTTACATTTATATTTATATTTACATTTATATTTAGACTGTATCTTCATACTTACTAAGGTATTACTTAATTTAAGACATATCATGTTGACCTTGTCCTACCTAGAAAGTTCCTCAGGTAGAGGAAGTTAGGGTAATTTGACATGATCTGTTCTCATCTATTAATACCAGCTATTGCTCATTACCTTGTTATCTTCTAGGGCTTACATATAGATAATTTATCCTTGTCTATTGCTAGGAAGGGAAAGTGGTATAAGTGTAATTCCCTTGGTTGTTGTCTTCTCCTCTCCCATCCTTTCAAAGATGGCCACTGTGTTTTCCATTTTGCAGGCCTCTAGAGTTTCCCTCATCCTTGATGATGTACACTCATTTCTGCAAATAAATAAAGGGCTCAGGACTCCTGGGCGGTGGCTCATGTGCAAGTTTCATGACAGCTGTACTCACACAGATAAAACCTAAAAGGAAAAGACAGTTCAGATATTTCATGAGACAGAAATGCAGAACCATCTAGGCAACTTCCAACTAGATTTGCAGACAGCAAGGTTACAGCAGAGAGGAATGACAAGAAGTTTCCTGTAGCTGGGGCAATGATGAGTATACACATCATATTTCATTTGTGGTGTTTATAGCTATTAAACATATGCCAAAATGAAGGGCATAGCTCTCAGCTTATCAAGATCAGCCTGTCAAGGTCCAGATATGAGACACTGGCCTTTAACATATTAAGAAGGTAATAAAAACATGGTGAAGAATGAAAAATAGCATTGCGTAACATGGAAATGACCTAAAACCACATGGGATGAGTTTCGTTTCCATAGTTTTCTATGCATCAGGCTTCCTTATGACAGAAAGAAAGCATCAGATAACACAGGAGCTAAAATAGAGAAAATTGCCTGAGTTGCTTTTCCCTGATTAGAAAATGGCTCATGAGCTTCTGACAGGCTGGAGACCACATAATCACAACACACATTTGCAGAGGTGGATGGAGTCTTGATTCAATTGCCCTGCTGCTAAATAAAAATCTTAACAAGACTCTGAGAGATGCCTGCGCTTTGTGCTGAATTAATGAATGCTTGGCTGTGAGAGGAAAATCAAATGTGACAGTAGACTTTTTTTGACAAAATCCCCCAAGCGCTGACTAGATAACTGCCTTGAACAGTGAATATCTAAGTTTTGTTTTCAGTAATGATGTGCTAGGGACCAAGCATTTACAAGCTAAGTGAGCTTAGTTATCTACCAACTAAGTGAACTTAGTTATCTACCAAGAAAATGAAAGAACTGAGACATGGTCAACCCTGCTTAAGGTTAAGATGAGGCCTGAAAATAGAATATGCTTTGAGGATTATGTGTTAAGGTCATACAATATAAAGACATAAAACTTACATACATTAAGGGTATGAATCAGGCTGGCAATCAAAGGTCAGGAGGGGGGCTTATGGCAAGGCACAAGCTTCAATTTGCAATCTGCTAAGGGTCAATTGCAGTTGCTGCTTCAACTGAAGCATTGATCTCAACAGCTAGTTACCAGGGGACCTTATTCGTAGCTGCCATGGTCTAGGTGAACGGGCTCGCTTGGCCAGCAACTGCTAATAGGTCTGAGAAAAGGGAGGGCCTGGACTCACTCCGAGTTAAAAGCACTTGCTTTTGTCCAAAGTTAGGCCATAGAACGGTATCACATCCAATATAGTAGACAGCTATTGAAAAAATAAGGGGGAAAGAATTGCCCCAGGGAACAAAAAGAACCACAGAAGGAGACCGAGAAGACAGCCTTGATAAAAAGCCTGTTATGGAGGGATGAGCAGATATTGCCCACTGACTTGACAAGGGACCAGAAAGAAGCCTCACAGCTATGGAGGTCACTTCCTTCCCTCCCCCCCCCCCCCCCCCCCCCCCCACCAAGTAGGTTATCTCCTTCTGGAAGACAGGCTTATGACTTTGAGTATGTTTTATTCCATTCTGTCCCCCCGCTTAATGGTAAGCTTTGAAAGGACAAATGTTAGGATCAGATAGGAGTTCCTGATTGCAGTATCCATCTGAAAACAGAACACATGGATGACAGCAGTCAGGCAGGTGGGACAGTCTGTGCAGAAGATATCACCATGTAGTCCTCCAGGTGTGGTCCTGGCCACCAGCTTTTTTGCCACGGCTCATCACCTTTACAAATGAAATGGTGCTTCTGCAGTGAATGTTCTATGAAGAAATCCAGTTGTAATGGCCTGATCACTGTGGTGATCCTGCTCCCGGACTAGGAGAAGACTGGCACCACAAAGTCTCGACAAAAAAATACCCTTGAAATCGGGGGAGTTGACTTTGACCAGACACTACAGAGGCATATGCAGTACCTGCAAGAATCCCAGCCCTTCAGCATCAGCTAGCAGAAGAATTTAGATTTATCTCAACCTTACAGTGGTCCTGCTTCAGTTTTCCGTGATACCATTACAAGGCCTAGAAGTTTCTCCCTCTTCAGTATGTATTTCATATTTTAAGGACTTTGATTACTTCATCAATGAGGATCTTTTTCGATTTCTCACTGCAAAACCCTTTCAGATTACTTTTTTAGATGGGGGGGATGATACTAAGCATTTAACTACTTTTAGGCAGAAGAAGAATTATCTACACTTCTGCCTAGGAACAACTGCCAATGATACATGATGGTGCAGAACCAGACCTATATTCTTCAACCGCGAAGTTCAGATCTGGATTCATTAACGACTGTACTCTTGGCCTAACAGGTTCTGGTCAATGTTGCTGTCAACCAGATACAACTGTATGCTAAGAAGTGCACTGGGGCTTTTCACCCTCTCCGACTTTGTTCCCTTCCTCGCCTTCAAGATCCTGGCCAATCTGAACAAAAAGAAGTGTTTCAAACTGGGGAAGAGCTAGTCTGATGGTGCCACTTAAGCCTGGTGCATCTGGTATTGGCAGAGAGACTTATCATGAAGAGTTAAGAAATTTATTATTGGCAAGGGCTATTTCAAACCAGGAGAGAGCTGACATTCTATGTGACAGGCGA
The DNA here is from genome assembly GCA_034008185.1 of Gorsachius magnificus. Lineage (NCBI taxonomy): Eukaryota > Metazoa > Chordata > Aves > Pelecaniformes > Ardeidae > Gorsachius > Gorsachius magnificus. Next base: position 175,608,638 of record CM067081.1, read on the forward strand.
ATGTTTTATATCCTTTCTGTACCTCTACCCTTTAGTGCAAAAATGGATGGATTTTTGTTTTCTCTTTCCTCACAATACCAAACACTGATACAAAGAGTACGGAGACAACTGGCTGCAAAGGTATGCAAGCGAAGTGGGAGGTGAAACAGGTGCATTAGGTCTCCTTGATACCAAGAACTCCCTCTCAGCAGGATTATTGGATTAAAATCCTACTGATACAGCTAAATATAATCTCATCAAGCTCAGTTCACTCTACATGAGAAATGTGAGGCTCTCTACATGAAGGTTTGAGGCTAAAAAGAGACAGATGGGGAGCAGGAGCTTTTCCAAGGCAGCAAAGGAGCTGATACAGCAGATATTTAAAGAGGAATTGTCAGACAAGAGCACGCTGAAAACTGCAAAAATGACAAGCCAGATCAGGGCTAAGAATATTTGAACACTGGGGTTGCAAAAGAATAAACATATGCTGGTGCTTGAAAAATGCCTGAGTTGAATTAAAACTCCTATAACGTCATGTCCTAAATAACGCAATATAATGCAGAAGAGTGGGACTGACATGTTTCATAGAGACAAGCTTAGATCTAAAGGAAGGAGGAACATACATAATGCTGCTCTGGAGTGCCAGTGCCTGTGACAGAATGAGTAGTTGCAGCATCTTATAAAATAAAAATGTGATCTGACAGTGGAAAAATAAGTTTGGAAGTTTTTTTATATTACTCCCACAAATGAGTGGATTAAATTATGGAATCCTGTGGACAAAAGTAATTTCATAAGGATAGCAATTGTAACTGTAAACAAACTGAAGACAATGAGAATTACCGTCACGTGAATTAGAAATACTTCAGATACCTGCAACACAGTGTTTTGAATCAGAGTTGAAATGTTGTCTTGTTTCTAATTTTAATTAGTACAACCATGCTGACTTCAAATCATAAACTCAAACCATACTAAGCAATGCCAGTAATTTTGAACCTTCAAAACATTTATTCCAAAGCAACCATATGTTACCAAAATCCATTATAAAGAAGGCACTACTAAACATTGTCTTCCATAATGAACAATGCACTTACAACCAAATAATAACCCTCTTAAATTTTAATTAAAATTTTAATTTTACTTATGTCACAGTGCAAATAATTTCCCTAAAGCAGAGCAGAGCAATACAGTGAGGGCAAGGAGTGTTCAGTGGCTGAAGAACTGACTGCCCTGCAAGCAGTGCTAAGGCTCTCCCGCAGAGGGCAACGGAAGACCTCGGAAACTGGTTTTCTTTCCATAAGAAAAGGCTAAAGCCATTTTCAGGTGAACATTGAGCTAAAAAGTCTTCTGCTGTTCTGCCCAACCCCAGCTGCTTTTTAATTATAACCAAGTTTTGTTAGCTATAACTAAGATCCCTATTTTGACTTTTATTATAAAAGTGGTTTTCAAGCAGAAAACAAAAGCCTCAATTCTCTTTGAGATGTGGGAAGCTGAAATTTCCAGGAAGAGCAAGGAAAGGACAGCTTCCCTGAAAACATAAAACTGTTGATATCTTTCATAGTAATTTTTTTAATACAGTATCTCTACTTCATTTCTGGTTTTTTTTTTCTTTCTAATTTCCACCTACAGATGTAGCAGGAAGCTGTACTGCACACTTCAGAGAAACTGGAAAAAGAGGGGTGCAGAAAGCTCCCTTGCCAGGACTACAGAATTCTCACTTTACTTCAGACTCTCCTGTTGCGTTTAGTCTTTCTCTGTTTTCCTTTACCGGTAAAGCCCCATGTGGGATGTGTTACCACTAGATAATAAGATAATACCTAGAGGATTACAATGAATAATCCTCTAGTGCCTCTGCAAGTATGTTATCTGAGAATAATGCAAATTTTCTTGTCTTCTTTTCTGAGTAGAGCTTGTTTGTATTCCTATAGCACTGACAGGGCCTAATCGTAGCCCGCAAGATAGGCACAACCACAAAGGAAAACGCTCTGCCTTTTTGTTGTTCACCTTCAACTCTAAAGAACTTCATCTTGTTTTCTGAGCAGTAGAGAAGACAAGAACTTGGGAAGGAACCTTGAGATGGCGGCACTGTCATAAGCTCCTACACTCCATGCGGAAGCTGTTCTTGCCTGCGGCTGAGCCTCACACCTAGCATAGAGCATATTCTGCTCACCATCTCACCCTTCCTTTTGAAAGAGTTGAGTCAGGAAGGAGCAGCTGTAAGTAACTGAGGTGAAAGGCTTCCTTCAATATATTATTGCAAGTTTTATCCTGTAAGGAAGAAAGGGGCTAGATAAACTCTTCGTGGGACCTGAGCACGCTAAGAAGCCTTAGTAGCTCTGAGCAGCCTCACCTGCAGCCAGGAGCACTATTTAAGCTCAGCCCTGGGTTTTCAATCCTTACCTGAGCTGTGTTAGAAGAGTACTGCTTTCCAGTTCAGTTGTGTCTGTGCCATAGCAGCTCTTGATCTGGGCTTCAACCTGTGAACTGATCTCCTGGCTTGACTTCAGCCTGGTGGTCTCACTGCTATGGCTCTGCCTTGGTGGTTGCTAGACCTGATCCTAACTGCTAGTGAGGGATTTTGCTCCTGGCTTTGCCTTGGACCTCTCTGTTCATCATGACATCCAGATGATCTCGACTCTTGGCTGAATGTGACCTCTTCCTGCTTAGGTGCTGTGAGTGGGTCCTGGGTGGTGAGGTCCCTGCCCTGCCAGCTAAGTTATCTGCTTTGGCTCCCAGATAATTTGCCCTTGGGGAACAATCCTGTTCTCGCTGCTCCTTGACAACCGCAAACATCAGGGCCACCCTTGTTACCTGAATCCCTGCTATTTTAAGCCTATTTGAAAGCTGGAACAAAGCTTCTCCCCTTTCACGCAACAGTTTCCATCTCCCCTTCCTGCCCCCCACATTAACGGGGGTTGGTAGCTGTAGCCTTCCTACAGGAAAAATAGATCATTCTTTCCCTGCTACCTGTGAGCCTCCCGTTATTTTACACCTGGTCACAGATGCATACACTGCAGGCAAATGCTTGCCCTAGTCCCTGTATTTGTGGTGACAGTTAAGTATTTCTTCCACCTGGCAGCCCTAGTGAGTGATGTACAAACCCCCACTACTCATCAGTGCTCTGAGTCCTCAAATCTGAAAACATGATACTTTGTGGTCATTTCCCCCTGTTTCGCCTATAAGAAGTCCTTTAATGCAAAACTTCTGTGACGTAATTCAGCTTTGTGCAACCTGTGAGACCATCAGCACTTATCTGATTTGGTTTAAGCCACGTGAGCAGAGGTCTGAGCTCCTCCATAAACTACTGCTGTTTTGGTGTGCTGCCAGCCTCCCCCTCCTATCACAGCCAGGAATACAAGAACTCCATAAAGCTAGGAAAGCACTCTTAGGAATGAGTAACAGGAGCATACTAGCAACCTCTGGGAGAAGCAAAAAAGCACAGTAGGAATTTGCCTGGCATACTCACGAAGTGGACCAATTCCCAGCTGCCCGTGACTGCCTGCTATCGCATGCTTCGTACATCCAAAACTGTGACCCGTCCATGGGTGTTTAGCATGACTTGAAGTACTCCATGGGTTTTTTTGGCATTCTCAAAGTGCAAAATATGGTGTCCTTGAAAATAGCTTTAAAAGAATTGCTCTGCCACAAGGCAAGATGCGAATGAGTCATGAGCGGCACACGTGAGCAGGACTGGCTCCCAAAGCTTGACTCAGTCCATTCGCTAGACCACGACCAGCCTGGTGAATTAAACCTCCGCAGTGAGAAAGGCCACGTGTGTAACTCTCGTTGGAGTGAATTATCTCATTCTGGGGCCCTCCTTTGGGGAGAAGTATTGTTTAATTCTAGAAAGCTTTGTACAAAGAAACTTCTAATCTAATGATGAAAACAAAAATGTTCTCTGTATTTTTCAACATTTCGTACTTCATTGCTGAGAGGAAAAAGCAGTCTTCTGCAGTGAGGAATATGCACGTATCTTTCTACAGAAGCATTAAAAAGGAAAAAGTACTGAGGAAAGAATGCTCAGCCTTGTAATTAGATTATTCAAGGAACAGAATGAAAAGATTGTGAGTGGAACATTAGCCCAAAATAATGGACTCCTAGCGACACTGCCGCGTAATTGAGGAACAGTGGATAATTCTGTGAAAAATTGATTGAGCTAGAAGGCTTATTTTCAGAGTTGGAAACATAAATCCTTTGACAACTTCCCTGCGTCACTAGTTAACGGGTCAGTGCTGAAGGTGCCAAACATTTTCTGGATCTACTGACAGTACTTTCCCTCAAAGTAAGTGGGGAGAAGACGCTCAGCACTTCCAAAGGTTATTCAGCGTTTTGTAACAGTTTTCAGTGATGTCAAGCGGCAGGTGATGGAAACCTGATTTTATTTTATTACACGCTGATTTTATTTTAAATATGGTAACGCATGTAAGCTGCTCACAGTGGTTTCATATGACCTAGGCCATGTTTAAAACTGCTAGGAAGGGACACATTTTGAGATGGAGAAACAACAAAAAGAATCCAAAGCGGGGTTCCTGCGGGTACATTAATTGGTGACCGTCTCTCTCGCCGATTTGTGGGTACTAGCGCAGCGTGTGTTTTATTTCCGCCGTTACCGTGTTTTGGCTGCCTAAGTTACTACTCAAAACCACACCTGCTGGTTAACACGATGCCGCCGTGCCATTTATGACTCTGCTTTTTCCACCACCCTGCACGGTTCAGAGCTGCTCCTTGGAGGAACGATGCCGCCTGGAAGGAAGGGGGTTTCTTGTTTTAAGAAGTGCCGCATCAGCACCGTGGATTTCAGCAGCTCCCCCACAGCCAGGCCTCCCTCCCAGGCAACACCCCCCCCCCCCCCCGAAATGTTCTGTCTGCCCGGCGGATGATATCGTGCCCTTTGTTCCTTCTGGAACGACCACCGGACCCCCGCTCCCCATCCCTCACAGGCCCGCTACGCCTCCCGCAGCCTCCGCCCCACCGGCTTTCTTCCTGCAGCCCCCCCCCACCTCCGGCGACCGGCAGCCCGCCCGCCCCCACAGAAAGCCGCCTCCGAGGCCCGGGGCCACCGGCCGGTTCAGCGGGCCGACCGCGGCCGCCCCAGGGAGGGGGCCGCAGGGGGCGGTCCCGGAGCCCAGGGGGCGGCCCCGCTGCCGGCCACCGCCTGACGGGGCGGGGCGCGCCTGCGCTCGCGCCCGCCGCGGCGGATGAGCGGATCAGCGGCGCCGGGCGCCGCGCGCGCACGCCGGAGGGAAGGAGCCGTCGGTGCCGCGGGGAGAGGTGAGAGAGGGCCCGGCGGGAGCCGTCTCCCTACCGGCGGGAGGGAGGGGGTCCCCCGCCCCGTCGGGCCCTGGGCCGGAGCCCCCGCCCGTGTCGCGGCGGCGGGTCCGGTGCGCGGGGCAGCGCCGCAGCCGCCGCGGCTGGGGAGGGGGGTGGTGCCGCCCCGGTCCTCGCCGGTCTGCGGTACCGGCGGCGGCGGGAGGGGGTGGCGTGCCGTGGCGGGGGGGGGGGGGGTTCCGTGAGCTCCCCCGGGGTCTCCGGTGGCGGCTCGGCCTTGCGCCCCCCCGGGGGGGCGGTGGCTGCTGAGCTGCGGGGCGGCCCCTGCGCCGTGCGGCGGGGCTGGGCGGCGCGGCCGGGGCGTAAGCGGGGTTGCAGAGCTCGGTTTTATTGTAGACTGAGCGCGCCTCGGTGAGGGCGTGTGTCCCGGCTTAGGATGTCTGAGCCACTTCGTGGCCGACTTACTGTGACCGGTTGCCTTGGGCCCGCGAGGATCCGCAAGCCACGGCTTGGAAGCGGGCGGGTTGGGGACCGGCTGCAGTTGGAATTCGGCTCCGCTGATCGCCGGTAACCGCCTTCCCCTCGCCCTGGGAAAGTAATCTTCTGATTTAGCAGCGCCGTGGGAAGCGAAACCTAAATCCGTTGTTGGTGCTTGGTCCCTTACTGCTGCCAGCCGCTCTCCTGTATCTTTATTTGCAGGCCGTATAGACGGCTCGCTTCCAAAAGAGTGCATTCGCGCGTTGTCTAAAGGCATTTTAGTCAGACGAGCTTCAGACATCTGCTTGAAATAATATGGTCTTCATAAGTTGTACGCTGTAGAAATGCTGTGTAGAATTCCTTTTCTGAAAGGGGGAAAGCTGTCCGTTCCTGTGTGTCACTGAAGATGTTTCTAAGGCGAGGTATTGCTGCTCGTGAACTGCTGTGCGAGCAAGACGCGGTTCCTGGGACTGAGGACGGGAAACCTTTCAAACCTGCTGATTTTCAACTGGAAGTTTTCTTAGCTTCAGTCATTTCAACTCGATCACAGGAAACAGAAATCTGTTCGAATCGATTAAGTGTGAACACAGCAGAGGCCCTGCTGATCCTTGTTTAATATCAACCTAATTTCCAAGGCTTTGAAAAGACGGTAGCTGATACTAAGTTGCTAGTCCGCCGCAAACCTTACAGGCAGTAGGAGAAGTGAGTATGGGGCGCTGCTCCCCCCTTGTCTTTATCAGGTCTGTTCTCCAGCTAGCGAGAGTTCAGAGCTGATATCGTGCTGGTCCGAAATGAAGGGGAAGAAAGAAGAACACCACGATTTCACTTGTCAGCTGTCAAGTAGCTGTAGAAGGGGCTGTTGAAATTCTGTCTGCTGTTTCGTTTTAGAGTTCCCTGCAAACTTCTGAGGCTGTTTGGGTTTTTTTAGCCATGTGTCCTAGTTTTTCATCAAAACTCCTGAGCTTTTGAAGTAATTTGTTTTGTGAATATAGGACTTTCTAAAATTCAGCCGTAGAGCCCTTGTTTCCAGATGCTGATTTATTCCATCTGCTTCGAAATTAAAATTACTTGAGAGAGATGTGTGATTGTGGTCACTTGTGGGCTCTTTGGCTTAGTTTTTCTATTGTTGTGGAGTTGTGAAGATGTTGTAAGTAAACTGAATTTATCAAGACTGATAATAGCTTAGACCTAGCCATGAACAACAGATCTTTTCCTACTTTAGTCATGGGTCAGGGATGGAGCTCCTTTTAAACATGGTGCTCTGCCATATTAGTTAAAAACTGACTTGTCAGTCAAGAGCCATCCAACTCGCATTTCTGCCATGACCGTGAACTTCTGGGGTACTTCAAGCCCCGTTTTATAAACGCTTGGTAAAGCTTGTTAACTTTTACAGCATAAGGAGGAATTTTCTGATGTTGCAGGAAAAAATGTTGGACTTGTACACTTTTCAGGGAACTGAATTGGGACAGAAAGTCCAACTGCTGTGCTCCTGTTCTTTCATTAGCGCTTACTGTATTATCTGAGGGGTTTACCCCAAAGGGAAATAAAATACTGCAATTAATGGAAAGTAATTTTTGGGGAAAAGAAGCGTATTGAAGATTGCTCTTTTTTAGACTGCTTCTTTTTAAGATTCTGTTGAAGTGATTGAGAAGGGTCTTAGGTGGTGAAGTACTTATCCTTTTTCTTTTGTCTACTCTTAGGCTTTCAAAGAAATGTTTGTGCAATTACCTAGCACAAGAAACTGCATGTTTTGTGTTCTGTGAAGTTGTGTCCCAGCCCCCTGTCCCTCCAGTAAATCTTTGCATAGAGCACCCAGCCAAGTTTTAAGAAACTGTGTCAAGTCAGTTATTAGGCTTTCATCTCTTCTACTACTGTTTTACCACCTGCCCCCCCCTCCCCCCCCATTTCCCACAACTTGTTTCCTGCAGCCTACAGGGGAGTTTTCTAAGGGTTTTCTCTCCCTTCTCCCTCCCCGTGCTGTGAAATTTCTGTCACTTTAGGCTGTCTGTCAAATAATTTATCTGTTAGTCTCTGGAGCTTTGTAAATTTGTTGCAGAAATCTTGTGCCATCATATAGTTAAAACTTCCCAATGGGCCAAGCAGTATGGTTTGGGGGGGGGGTTTTTGGTTTGTTTTTTTAATGAACCTACATCAAGCTCTGGGTTACCCAAATTTCTGATTAAACACAGAAGAACAACTTTCAGTGTTCAACAAACCAGAGAATTGTGAGGGAATGCAGAAAAAGACCTTTGGTGAAGAAATAGTGACAGCTGTTTTCCGAGAAACGGGATAGTCTTACTACCTAAAAGTGTGGGTGGTTCTTCAGTACGTGCAATGTGATAGAAGCAGTACAAACACAGACGCTGATGACCCTATTCCCCAAACTGTAGTGTGAAAATCTTGGTCAGATAAATTGTGGTTGATGATACAGTATGCTGTTAATGGAGATCTTGCTTCTACGGCAGATGTGCTGTTGGGGTGGAGGAGAGCAGTAGCTGAAAGCTTTTTGAGGTGGGTATTTATACAGTCCCTGTTTTTACAGGAAATGAAACAGCATAGTTCTTCACCTCGGCTGTTTTGGTGAATTGGTGAGGAAGTAAAAAATACTACTTCTAAATGTCAGGCAATTCTTTGCTGAGTGAACTGTTTTGGTTTGGGTTTTTTTTTTTCCCCTCTCCCATTCTGATTTGGTCATAATGATGTTGAGTTAAAGCTTTTCTATTTTGTTAGACAGCCTTTACAATTAACATATATTATAACAGGTAGTTGATGGTAATATAGTTCAGAAATATATCTCTTTTAAGATACAAGAGGGGATGGGCGCAGTCTTGTGGTTTTTTTGTTCTTTTAAACGAACAAACAAAACCCCACAACAAGAAGAAAAAAATTTCCCAAAGGCTTTGACTCATTTTAGAAAACTGTTTCTGGATTTTGCTTGAGTATTTCTTTTGCCATTTTTCTTGTGTTTTGGGTAAAGTTGATAACCTCTCTGTTTTAACTTCAGCCTGTCAGTAGTTCCCTTCCTTCCCTCTGCTGCTTACAGCTTTTCCACTAATACAGAGTGGAGAGTCGAGCTCAGAGTTTACAGCTGGAGCCTCTTGCTTCCACTGAGAACATACGAGCAAATATTGAGAATAGTGTGACTTTCACAAGTTTTCTTGACGTTGGAAGGTCTTAACTGTAACCACAAGGTAGAAAAAATTATTTATTTTGAAAAATTAACATTCATTTTCATGATATTGGCAATCAGTAGAGGAGACAGATTGTTGCTGCTTTGTGGACTTACTTTCACCCTGGGTTTGAAGAATCTGCATCATTTTGGGGATGTTTTTATAAATTAACTTCTGATCAAGGAGCTGGTTTCTCCGCCTGAGAAACTCCATCACACTTAAGACACAGATGCAGCAGCTCTGTGTAGCTTTATCTTAAAACAAACACTTGGCCAGCTTGTGGGACCAGCAAGTTGCATGCTTTTCTGGTAATTTGTCTGTTAATTAATTTTTGTAATGTCATAACGTAGTAGAGAGACTCGGTGGAGCTTGATGTTTTGAGGACTGATGTTGACTGTTAAAAGGCGGGTGTATATGCAGTGTTGAACCCCATAAACTGAATGAGTGATGTTTAGGAAACAGTGCTCGTAATAGGGCACTGATGAGCAGCAGATTCATTAGTCAGAAGTGTTTTACTCAGAGTAACTGGTTCTGGATTGTACACAGTTGAAATCCGGTACAGTATTTTGCTATGTTTGTTATAAAACAATGTTTTATTCCATCTGCACTCTACAACAAGAAAATCTGTTGCAGATGTAATGTCTATAGTAGCATAAGAAGCCTCTTGAGAGCAGCTAAAAGTGCTTGACAGATGGTAAGAGGCATTTGGAAAGTGAGATTTCGTTTTGAGGAAGTAGCTTGGACTTCTGGTGTTAGGAGAGGAATAAATAAACCTCATTTTCTTAATGCTCTTAATTATGGATGTGAGGTTTTATCTCTGCTCGTTCCCTCAGCACAGGGTGCAGCACTGATCCTTCAAAAATGCTGCATCTGTGTCTCTGGAAGTTCTTACGGTTCCAGTGACGGACGGAATATGGGAGCGTGTGCATCCGATATCCCTCTTTTTTTATTCAGCCATTCATTCATCCATTTTAAAGCGCTCCTGTTGCATCTAAGCTTGAGCTAGTTCATATGCTATGTGTATGTTCATACATTTTCCAGTGCAATAATCCTGTCACCCAGTGTTTGTGTTGTAGTACTGCAGAAGCTGTTAATGCGACTATTCAGTTGAGATAAGGGAAAACGGCTTGTTTCTTCCAAAGTTATCTTTTGCTTGCCTGCAAACAAAAGCCATAGTATTTTGAAGGTTATTTTAAAGACGAGAAGGTTGCTTTTTAAAAAGCTTGGGCTTGGAGGTGCAGCTATGTTACTGGTCATTTAAACGTGAAAAAATATTTTTATTGAATTTAGTGTTCTTGCACAACTTAGGGAAATGTGCATATTGTAGGTGACTTTTTTGGTTGACAGTTTTAGCTATTTAGGGAATTATACATCAGAAGAAAATAGGCTGGGTTTAATATTCACGTGTTTAAAGCTGATAGTAAGCAGGTCATGCAGTAAACTGAGTTGGGTACTTGACTGTGGCTTGGACTTAACTTAGGAATGCTTTATTTATCTTAGGAATAGCTTTAATAAATTAAAGAATACTTTTCACCTCTCCTTTCCTCTCCAGTGTAACAAATAACACCTGTAAATGATTTACTTGACACTTCAAATGGCAGAAGCATCGTTCCAAATCTGGGTTTGTCTCATGTACATTGGGTCTTTTTTTAAGTACCTACAGAGGGCCTCATCTCGGTGGTTGACGTATGTTTTCTCAAAAAGGTGTTCTTTAGATGTTGTATGTCTTATAGATGATTTGGAGAGTTAAGACAAACAGCTTATTACTTACAACTAGATGATGCTATGTAGAGTGTTACATTGTTGACACAAGATTTGTGTGGTAAATTATAGGTTCAGTTGGTGTCTAGTTCATGAATTATAAAAGATTACTGGCTGCATTCTAAAGGAGAAATGTGACATTTTAAGATTCATGAAACACTTATTGCCAGGTACACAGCAAGTTCCTTTGCTTGGAATTTTACTTGTTTTTTTTCTAATTATGTTAAGACCTGTCGTAAAAAGGATGCTTTTACAGGCATAGTGAGTACTTTTCTAGGTAAAAATGGGCAATGTTTGCTTAAATTGCATTAACTATCTATTTTTTTTAGTTAGTATATTCAGATTTTATGGTTTTGCAGTCTTTGAAAATTTAAAGTATGATGATGCTGTAAATCTGTGACTAGATACTCCTCAAGTGGCACTGAATTAAGAAATATGTTTACTTGAGAGCTTACCTTCCCTTGTCTAGTTGCAGTGTAGTGGAAAAGATCACTCAGTATGAGGATATGCGGTGATGGATATAAGCCCTTTTCAGTACTAAATAGCATATATTTTTCTTTATTCTTGCATGATTAATTCTGATGTGAATACTCACATTAGGGACCACTGGGTTTTCTTTTTGAGGCAGGCCATAGCGTGAGAGGCCCTCCATGGTCTGTTTTCTGCAGGTGGTGTAGATACTGTGGAGCAGATGCCCAGAGTTAGGAAAAATTGTGCTCGGTCTCAAACCTCTACAAGTTAGTCACCCCCTGCTCGAGCAGTTCCTTCCAGACCAGTCTCAGAGGTGGTTGCCTGAGGGACCTGCTGTGGAGTGTTCCTCCGTGCGTGGGGACGTGTGGTGGAAAGGAGCAGGGTGGGAGGCTTGTTCCTTGCGCGGTGGGATGCCCGTGCTGCCGAGAGGAGGAGGAGGTGGCAGTGGGTTTGCTCGCAGTGGAGGTTTCAGCGTGGCTCGTGAACCTTTACGCTGCATAAAGCAAATGCTGTTCTTAAGCACGGAAGGGATAGCTAGGATATTGTTTAGACGTTAAACCAGTGAGTCTGTATAAACTGCAGTTCGTTGTTTTGCAACTGTGGGAGTCGAATCCTGCAGCTCCATACTGTACCAGGAGAGTGGGTTTACCATTGTTTGTTACTGGAGAACTAGTCTAGGAGAAGGACTGCAGCCTGAAAACAAATATTTAATGTGGCTCTAGAAGATCGCCAGCCTCGTTCCTTGTGTGACTTTACCTTTGTCCGATAAGAGCTCTCTTATAAGGCTTTCCATGTAGGCAGTTTCTTTTGCATAATTGAGACCTCTCATGATATTTCTTGTTGTATTTTTTTCTGGTGGAAAGCAGTCACAAGAACAAGTTTATTTGTGTCGCCGAACTGAACTGAGCCAGTTTAGATATTCATTTAGAGTAGCGCAATTAGCTGCATAATGTATGGGAGATGTTTTGGTTGAAACAAATGTATTATGACTGCATGTATATAATACACTGTGTGTTACTTAGGCCTGACTTTGAGTGTGAACCACTTAACTTTTTCTTCCCCCTCATCCCCACCCTCGCACGCGTAGCATGGAAGTGAGGCAGCTCATTTGCTTGATGGAGTCATTTATTTGTCCTCTCTTAGACAGTTTACCATTGGTGTATCTCTGAACTGGGAATCTCAGTGCTGCTTGTGTAGGGAGATGGCAGCAGGGCCGACTCCTTGTCTGTATCGCCAGCTGCACCCTGGCTGCTGAACGTGAGGCTGCGTTTGCGTGCGTGCTTTGCTGAACGCTGGCTCTCGGGAATTAACAATTGGGAGCTAAACTAAATGTAATTGCTAGGAGTGGTGCTGGGTGGAGTTTGTGTGGAGGACCGGGGAAGCTTTGTTTCAGGCTTTGGTCATTTCCAGGTGAAGAGAGCTTGTGAAGTCAACCAAGCGCTTCAGAAAGCGGACTTCTTCCCTGAATAGGTGAATGTATAATTTAATGTTTTTGGAAAGTGTTGCCTGCTCTGTGCTCTATATGACTAGTGTTAGTGTTACCCTGTTTTTCTACTGGTCCTGGAAGCTTTGCGCTGCTCTTTTTGAGGGACTATTGGACTCTCAAGATGGCTGAGTTATATTTTTTTTTTTTTTTTTTTACAATCTGGAAGACTGAGTAACTTTAAAAAAAGAATATGTACTTTCAATACTTAAAACATGCTGATCTTATTAATACGTAGTCCATGTATAAATACAGAATACAGTATCCACCGACATTAGGATGATTACAGCACATCAGCCAAACTTTTGTCTTTGCACTGTGAACCTGGGGCTTACAATGCTCTGTGTTTTTCTATGGTATTGCCTTTTCCCCCCCCCCCCCGCCCCCCCGATCATACTCTTTTCCAATTCAGGCAATGTCATGGCAGTTATGGTAATGTGGTGGAGGGGAGCAGAAGGAAGATTGAGTAAGGCTGTTAAATTCTTAGCTGAAGCAGCAGGTAGGGTTAGTTTAGTGCGACTGAACATCTGGCCATGCTTCTTGTAGCTGACATCGAACGTACTTAAGGTGGATGTAATGTACACATCACTGACCGGAGGAGTATCTTTTTGTGAGTGAAGATGACTTTCATCACTTTCCTAACCTAGTAGCATTTTCTTTGCCAGTGTTTGAGGTGGCCTTTTTGCTTCTCTTCCACCCATTCTTCTTTCTCTAAAGGAGACTGCAAGTAACATGAAGGACTTCAGGTCACAGCTACCTGTAAGTACGATGGTGAGGGCCTTCTGCTTGCTAGTTTTATTGAGGAGAAGACATCTGGGGCTACTGTTTTCTTGTGATATACAACCTGTCTGCTTTCTCCTGCAATTCCAGCTACACTACCTGTTCCAAATTCGTTCGTTACTTCCGATCCTTCTCCTGCCTTGGTCTCCTACACAGATTATGATTAAATTGCTGCAGGGAATTTTCTGTCTCATTTCTTGTAATTCTAGGCACCATCTGACTAATCATGACTTTAGCTGTTTTCAGAAGATTATAGTTTTAGAAGAGGGCATGATCATAACCTTGTATTCCCTCCAGATAGCTCAGACACTGAGCTGGGGGAGGAGGTTGGGTTTTTGGTTTTTTTGAAGCGATAGACTTGCCTGTGTTATATAGACAGTGGTAAGTGCTGTGTGTGATACAGACAGTGCTGATGTAGTATCTTCTTTGCTTCAAGGACTTGCTTAACCTGTCAAACATAATCTGCATGTGTGCATGTATGTCTGTGCATAAAAGAAGCGTACTAGTAATGCATCAGAAGCAGATAACCTCCTGTAAACTAGCTGGCAATCCTCAGCGTAGGGCTCTCAGCTAGGTCTTCAGGCTAACGCAGCAGCAGGGGTAGCTGTGACCTGAAATCCTTCATGTTACTTACAGTATCCTTTAGAGAAAGAAGCTTTTTGCATGGATAAGCAAAGTAACTTTGATTAATCTGTATGATGCAAGTTGTAGACATGCAAGGTACCTTCTTCACTTTGATTAACATCTTTAAAAAAAAAAAAAATCTAAATTGGGTTTGCACAATACATGAGAAGAAGTTGCAATTCTAAGCCAGTAATTCTGGTTTAAAAATTTACACTGAAGATTTTGCTAGGCTGTCCATTATAACGCATTGGAGGCTGAAACATTCATGTAACAGTACGTATTTCCTGTGCTGAAATGCCAGTTTTGTAACGTTTCTTTTGTGATCAAACGAAAATCTCATCAGTAATTAAAATCTAGTCTTTGTGATTGTAGAGAGAAGCCAGTAAGCTAACACTCGAATCTTGTTTTGTACGCAGGCTTAAGGACCCCATGCTAACATACCTATAAGGATTTACTGCTTGCTCTTTTTAAATACAGTACCTTGATTCTAGCTTTCAAATAGAATTGTAGTTATACTTAATTATCACTAACCTATGGTGCCTTGAAAAGGGACTGGATAAATCTTAATGCAAACAACTACGTTAATAGTTAGAAAATGATAGAAAATCATCAGGGGAAAACATGGGCTTAAGGCCTGTGATATCTGCAAGCAAAAAGAATCAGAATTTGCGTAGGGGAGGTTTCTATCTGAGTAACCCACAAAATTACTGAGCGTAAGGAGAGGCTTTAAGATGGATTTTTGAAATCATCAAGAAGAATGAATGTTCTCCCTTAAAAAAGAAAACCTGCGGAGGCAAAGCAGCACCGAGTAGAAAGCTTATACATGCTAATCAAGGTAGAAAATGGAATGGAGAGCAACAAGCTGCACCTACAAAATAAGGGGAAAAATTGGTGAACAATAAACCTGAGAAGAGTGTACAGATGGGTCTGTAGTTGAATTAAATATTAACTATACATGCTTATTGTCTAAAGAACAGTGCTCGATATTCCTCTCTGCATAACAAGAATATTTTCTTTTAAGATTAATAATCAGTTCCTTTCAGTGTCAGCAGCTCCATTCGGTTCTCAGCTTGGAACAGGAAAACATGCTTTCTTGTTAAGTAAACTAAAACTGGCCTAAGGAAATGAGGCCTGTGGTGTGAGAGGGTTTGGATTTTGGTGGTTTTGCTTTATTTTGTTTTTTAAATTTGTAGAAGACCTCTGTTATGGTCACTGTCAGATCACAGGTTACAGACTGTGCTATTCTGGTTTTCGGAGGCATGTTCTTGTTGAGTTAAGCTTTAGTACTTTTTTCCCTGGTTTTGGCATATAAACAATGTTTGTATTCAGTGAACTTTAGAAGTTGACCTCATATATCTTGTTGTTCATTTCTACTTTCTTCCCAAACAGAGCTCGATTTATATTAAAAAAGAAGATTAAAGATCTGGTAGGTGGTCATTATTTTCAAGCATAATAAATCAATGAATGTATGTTGTAGCATTTATTTGAGTATAAATACTTATTTTTTGTTAATAAAAAGTGACCAGAACAGACTTTTTATGCATAATTTTTGACTAGGTATTTTATTAATTATCCAATGATATTTGATACCTCTCTATGAAATGAAGAAAACTGGTTGTTTCTTGCTATCTTAAGCCACTTTCCTCTGTGATTGACATTGTTTTTGTAAATACAGCCCACTTATGAACAGGACTTGTGTTATCTTGTAATGTAAATACACCGAAATAACCGCCATTTTATTAATTGTCACATAAGCAGTGTAGGTGGAATCAAGGCACAAATAGCATAAAGCAAAAGTCAACATTCAGCTGTACTGTTGCAGTTGCTGTATTATGTGAATGCTTCCAATTATCACCTGCAGTCTTTCATTCAAAAAGAAATTATTTATCTTTACATCCTATATAGATTCAATATTTACCAGTGGGAAGCTCAGAAAAAATGTATTGCAGATGTTGCTCTGCTTATTTTCCTGCATTGTAGTTCTTCTTTGTTCCCTTACGTGGATTTATTTCTGACCTCTGTTCCTTAATTATTCTGTATAATAAATCATGGAGTCTTCCTTCCTCTTATTACAGGCGCAAGAATAAATTATGTCTCTGAAATTCTTACCAGCATGATAATGCTCATGCTGTGAACAGTTAAAAATCATGTCTTTATTTGCTCTTCTTTAGCAGAGCTCGCAACAATACCTGATGCATCAGGTTATTGAAAATCCAGCAGAAAAATTACACTACTGCACGTCTTAGTCTGCTTTTGGAAAAAGAGACCAGTAACTCTTCAGCAACGCCGTGGTCGCTTGGTATCGATGAGTAGCAATGGGAGGCTCAGGCCTCTCAAACCTCTGGATCTTTGGTTTTTGTTTTTAATTTTAAACTTCAGGAAGCTAAGGCTTGTTGCATCTTAAGTAAACAGTGTAAAGGTTAACTCGATTGCGTATTGTTTGTGAGAACTGTAGAGACAATGAGTTTTTAATTTTTTTAAAAATTCTGAATACGGAATATTGTCTGGCAGTTGACCTCTTGTGAAGATGGCATGCACAAAAGCATTTGTGCTGGCAGGCACGGTAGAGGAAAGGGAAACTAGAGTGACAGAGACCTGACATTACTGTCAGCGTATAGTGTCCAGAAGCAATAGCTGAAACATGTCTGAGATATTGCACGTAAATCAGGACTATTATTCATTGTAGGCATTTTTGTAGACATTTTTGTGGTTTTAAAAAATATGCTTACATTTCCAGTGTTAACAATGAATTTCTTTTCATCAGGTTTTTTTTATTTACAGCTAGTTTCTGATTAAAATGTAAACTGCTTGCTTAGCAGATATTTCTACCTTAAAAATGTGGACTTGGGAAGCTTGGGTTGTCTTTCTTGCAAGATGAGTAGCATCTGTTGTGATTCATATGGCTTTAAGGTGTTGGGGGGAGTGGTGTAGAAGCAAGCTCTTGACCTGTAGAATGATTTTCTGAATATAGTTTAGTGCCTTGATGGAGATGATGCTTGAATTTGAACCTCTACCTGTGAAATCTTGGATGGAGGGAAGCAATGAAGGTGGGTTTGGGGGGGTTTGGTTTGGGTTTTTTTGTTTGTTTTTTGTTGGGGAGCGGCTGGTATTTTCATGACTTGCAACTTGCTATAGCCGACCTTCTGCACGGCAGCCCAGACAGCAGAAATAGATCTAGAGTAGTGAAAAGTAATTGCTAAACAAGTATGATGCCAGTGAAAACTTGGAAAAAGACCTGAGTGAAGGAAGATGTGTGTATGTTATCGGTGTTTTAACTTGCAATCTGAAAGCCCTTACTGAATCCTCACCCCCTTCTCTGGTGTCAGGGGTCCCAAGAGCTGCATCTTGGAGGAGAAGAGATGATGGGGCTTTTCTATTACCGCTTAAGGTTGTAGCAGACACAAATTTCCACCTTCACTCAGCATCTGCCCTCTTCTTGTGACACAGCTTTGCTGTTGCCATCCGTATCAAATGAAAGCCTACTTTAGCTCTGGCAGGCTTATTCTCCATCCTGCTTACAGGATCATGCTTGCTTGAAATTTATTCTATGTTTTTAAAAAAACAGATTAATTTTTTATTTGCATGTTTGTCCTGTGGTAGCTATCTTTCAGACAACTGCTCTGTCATTAACTGTTTCAGTTATACTTGTCTGACACTTTTAAATGCCCTTCCTCCATCCCAGCTTTATTCTCTGGTTTCTGCTTGAATTAACCATGTTGTTTAGCATCATGCGTAACTACCTTGCCTTACCATCTTCTTCCATGTCCATAATAGTTTTATCTGTAGCCCCATGCGCCTCTCTTTTTCTTCTTTCACTTAAGCATATTTGTAGCATATTTGTTTTTCTTCTTGGCCCGCTATTCTACCTGCCTTAGCAACTCAGTAACCTAGTAGCGTTCTTCTCTTTTATTCTGCTTTTCTTTACTTTCTTTGGAGAAAAATACAGGTGTTCACCGATTTGAGCTTGCCAACATACATACATATTTTGCTGCTGTGAAATTTTAAATGCCTCTGCTTGAATTCTGTGTGTGGCAATCTCTGCTGCTTAACTTGCAAAGATCATGCCGCTGTTAAGCGTGGGACCAGCTGCAGCGGAGGTGCTTATGTCAAGAAGCGTATCCTCCCTCCTCAAACAAATTACTACAAGCATAAGCTGTACAAGCAAAAATAGTAACGCTCTGCTCCTCCCAGTGCTGTGTCCAGGGAGGTTGTTATAAGCATAAATTTATTTGCTAGGACCAACACTTGCAGGAGCCCTATTGCTGATACTCTGGTGGAATGCAGTGGTTATCAGTCTGCTCTCCACTGCAGCCTTGGACTTCGTTCTGTTCGCAGACTTAGTGAAGGTGCCATGTTACTGTGTCTTGGCCTCTGCTCCTCATTCATCACTGTTTCTGATGTCTTGTGCCTCTTGTCATTCCCAGCAAATGTTTTGCTGCCTAACGATGACAGTAATTTTAATCTTGAGAAGCAGGCTGTCCTTTCTCATAGGAAGTGGAAATGCTGGTCTTTTATGAATTCTGATTTGTGAGCATTACGATGAGAAGCTCTCATGCTTGATGTCCCAGGAGAACCTGTTTGAGCTACTGTTTATGTACTTTGCTTGAGATGCATAATGAGGCTAACAGCTAGGAGAGAGTTTTTAAGCTGGGGGCGCATTGAAATTGCTTTTAAGGTGGTTCCTAAAACTATTGACTTGCTATCAATTGAGCCGTTTTTCTACCCATTATGCAATAAATATGAATGATGGCAGCATGGGATTTTCATAGGTGTGCTTTTAATTCAATCTGTGCGACAGGATCTGTAAGAGTTGTAGCAGTGGGATGTAGCATAACTCCAGTTAAAATTTTAGGAAGAAAGGGAATTATAGGAAGAAAGGGAATTACATGTCAAGGCAATACATACCTGAGTATGTGTCACTTATGTTTTTCCGGAGTGAGGGATGGTTCATATTTGTGAAGCTCGTGCCATGTGTGTCATGAAGTGGGCAAAGTCACCTTCCAGTCAAAAGTGACTGCTTCTGGGAGGTTCTGCACAGAAAGCTTGTTGCTGACAGACTACAGCCATCTTAAAGAAAGGAGTTGGAGAGATTAGTGTGAAACTTTGGTGTTTACTGTGCAGGCCAGTATGTTCTGCAAAGTCTGTGTCCTGATTCCAGGCAAATTGGAAGCCCAGAGGATCCAAATGTACCCTCCTACATCAGAACAGCACTTTCTAGTCAGGAATTTGAGGCTATTACAGAAAGCTTACTTTGATTTTGGTCAGCTGAAGTAAAATATATGTATGCTTTCAAATCCCATACACAGGAACAGTTTATTGTGGGTCTCTGCCTTAAGGATGTTACCTTACCTGCAGCAACTTAAAATTTTTGTTTAATTGGCATAATGGTACATGTCTTTAGTTGGCTAAGAAGGGACCGAGATTTTGGTTTTCATATGAATAGATCTTGCATACTTTCTTACTACGTATGGTATGTTCTGCAAGTGCTTAAGCTGAAGGTTCTTGCAGTAGACTTACAGTATATTCAGTATATTATGCTATTTAACCCCAGGTTAAGGTAGAGAGCTGAGCTGTGTAAAATACTGCCATCTACAGCACAGCTATGTACAATAGCTGTCAAGGGTAACTTGCCAGCAATCAAGATAACTCCTATAAGGAGTTAAATGCTTGAAATATGTCTTGTCTGGACATGAACATGATTCTGACTTTCAGCCACCTCATAAAGGGGCTGCTTTCAAAATGAATAGCTAATTCAAGCTTGTCAAAATACCTGAACAGATGCTTGTTAAGCAGATATATTGTGGATATTTGAAAAGAAATTAAAAAAAAAAAAATAAACTAATGCTACTCTGAACTCCAGTAGTGAGTGCATGAAGTTATACTAAGATATAACACGGAGATCACTGGAAACAAAATTCTGATGTTAAAACCAAATAATAACTATAAAATGGTGATAATCTGCTCAGATTCACTAGAGAATCAGAAATCACGTTACCTACTTTCCTTTCTGTTGAAAAAGAAAAGTTATGTTTCTACCTAGGGTTTTAACTGGAAAAAAACCTCCATAGATTTATTTGCTCTGACGCAGAGCACTAATAATGATGATTAATATGAAGGAATAGATGCAACAAGAAACTATGGAGATGCGGAATTTCCTTGTTGTCATGATGTGACAGCCTCCTACACAGAATAGCATGGAAAAATTGTAATGTTACTAAAAGAGCAGAGTTTCATACCTGGCTTAAATCTTTTAGTATAATGCGAATTTCAAGTTCAAATGGGAAAGTGTGGAAACCAGGAATTAGAGTAATTTCCTTTGAAGCAAAGCTACAGAGTGCTTTTGGTCTGCACGTGTGACAGTGCTTGTCTTGCAAATAGCTCTTGTTCAGAGTCTGGATACTCTGAAAGGCTCTTATAAGTGTCTGGACGTTTGTCTGCTATAATCTTTTGTTCCTTTCATTATTTAGGGGTGTGACTATAATCTTCTATTCCCTTCATTATTCAGGGGTGTGGTAGTAGAATAAAATAGTGATTGCCCCAGCTGCAACAAAACCAAGGGGTTGAAAAGAAACCTGATCAGCTAGAGATGCACATGTGTCTGAATTTCATGGCAGGTCAACTCGATTTTGCCTTTTGTAAGAGGAAGTACAATACCCATTGTAAAGTTGCTAAAAATGTTTTTGTCTCAACAAGGAAGAAAAATTGAATATTCAACAATACTTTAAAAGTTCAGGACCACTTTTGATCAGTTTGGAGCACTTTGTGTGTCTAAGCTGGAATTCTGCTGCTCTTAAGAGATGTTCTTGAAAATGGGCAATTGCTTATAGTTTTGTGGTATTTCTTAACTGTTTTAAAGCCAATTGGATTTACAGAGGTGATCTCCAAAGATGATCTACCACTCTTAAATGTGCATTTACATTTTTTTAATGAAGCTTTTGATATGTAGGCTTTTAGTTGGCTGCAAGATCTGTCTGAAGCCTTACCTTGAGGTTAAGTATTGTAGCCCAGGATTTTCCATGCTCTTCACATCTAGGAAAGAAGCAGTTGGAGAGAAAAATGAGAATTTCAGGTCCGTTTGCCTGTCTAGTCATTCTGCTAATTTAAAAATGGCAACCATAGAAAAAGCAGGTTTGGCAACATAAATTTTAAGTAGCTTTCCTTGTCAATAGTTGATCCAAAAGGCAGAATGACTCAGGGTACCTTTGTGGGGGAGAATGAAGTTAACTCTGTGCAGGCTGTTAAGAACTGTGCTGTGCAAGCTGAGAATGAGTTCTGGCCCATATTGATATGATTAATATCTTTTCTTATAGATAAGCATGGAAAGGCAAAATCAAACTTTATAGGCCACCTAGCTCATCTTTATCCTTTGTTTCCATGCTATTTTTTCTGTTAAAACTTAAGTTTTGCTAGGATCATAGAATGTTTTGGTTTGGAAGGGACCCCGAGAGGTCATCTAGTCCAACCCCCCTGCAGTGAGCAGGGACACCGCTAACTAGATCAGGTTGCTCAGAGCCCCATCCAACCTGGCCTTGAATGTTTCCAGGGATGGGGCCTCCACCACCTCTCTGGGCAACCCGTTCCAGTGTTTCACCACCCTCATTGTAAAGGATTTCTTCCTTAGATCCAGTCTAAATCTGCCCTGTTTTAGTTTAAAACCATTACCCTTTGTCCTGACACAGCTGGCCCTACTAAAAAGATTATCCCCATCTTTCCTATAGGTTCCCTTTAAGTACTGAAAGGCCGCAATCAGGTCTCCCCGCAGCCTTCTCTTCTCCAGGCTGAACAAGCCCAACTCTCTCAGCCTGTCCTCATAGGAGAGGTGCTCCAGCCCTCGGATCATTTTTGTGACCCTCCTCTGGACCCGTTCCAACAGTTCCATGTCCTTCGTGTGCTGAGGGCTCCAGAGCTGGACGCAGTACCCTAGGTGAGGTCTCACCAGAGCAGAGTAGAGGGGCAGAATCACCTCCCTCGACCTGCTGGCCACGCTGCTTTTGATGCAGCCCAGGAGATGGCTGGCCTTAGGGATCAAAGAGTTCCCTTCATCTACCTTAAATGCTTCAGGTCTTCATGGAGAATTGAAGAATTCTTCAGTTCTTGTTAAAATGTGATTTATTTATGAACTATGATTTTTAGTAAAACTAACAGGTCCTTGAAGGTGTCTAAGGAGACAATTGTGCTTTGCTTTTTTTTTTTTTTAGATTGAATGCAGTATACCGTTCTCTAGTCCCAAAGTGGGTAGACTGCTTAGCATTTTAATTGGTTTTCAAGTTGAATTCAACTTTAATGTTCAAGGCCAAAGACAGGGTTATGAAGGTTAATTATACTTATCAACATTTGGAAACGGTCGATTCTCGTTTTATGTGAAGTGTTGGCACAGTACTTTTCTCTTGAGGGGAGGGAAATGACTTATTACTTCATGATGTAACTGGAATGCTTGTGTGCTTATCTCGGTTAGGTGGTTTTGATGGATAAGCGTCTCAGTTTACAGTTTGGTGCTTATAAATGGTATTGAAATATCCAAGTGGCTATTCACTTAAAATCTGGATTTTATGAAGTTAATAGCACTCCTGGATTTATCAGGTCTTAATTTCATATTCCATGGGTGTTGCAGACAATCTGGATATGAAAAAGCTTAAGTTATGAATGTCACAGACTTTCTAAAAGCCATCATGGGAGCGTAAAACATGCCATTGCATTAAGAACGACTGGCTTACTGTATTTTTTTCTCAACTTGCGATCATTAGGAGAGGGCAGCTCATCCTTCTCTGAGTTCCATTGAGGGCTGCAAAACAAAGGAATGAAATCCTTTCTTATGGGAAAGATTATGTGTGCCTAGGTGTTTTTGAGAATAAGGGGCTTCACACACTTGTTGGTTTCATTGAAATCAGTATTACATGTGCTTTTGCTTGACAATTTTGGAAAAAAAACCCAAGCCAACAAACCTTCACTCTCATACATGTTCATTACGAGACTTCTTGGAGAAATCAGAGTTTTTAGAAGTTAAAGTCTGTATCTGTAAGTACAGTGCACCTGCTGAAGTTCACTAGTTTGTATCTGTGACCACTGTTTTTGGATGTTCAGTCTGGGCACTCAGTTAATAATGGGTTGAAAACGCAGGACACGAGATTTCGCCAGTCATCCTTTTTAGCATAGCACATGGCTGGAAATGTGTAGTGCTAGTTATTCTTACAGCTGCTCTAACGAGTATGTTCAGTTTTCCTCCTCCTGACATGGCAGTGCAGTGTGTGAAAATGAGCGTCAGAGAGGGGATGCGTCCCAGAACACGGACACTTGGCTAGGAGTAAGTTGGGTCATACATTTCTGTTCAGTTATAGCTCTGAGACCTGAGCAACTGCTGCCCAGCTCCATTTACATCATGAAGCACAGAAATTAGTGTTTCATTCTTTTCCTAAATGCTAGACTTCAAAATACATGCATAAGCTGCCTTCAAGGGAATAAAATGCGTAACATGATACTTAGAGGTGTAGTTAACTGCTGTGGCAGAGATACAGGGTATTGAATTGCTTTGTGCTAATATTATCTTGGTAGTTAAGCTAGCGTTATCTTGGTATTGTGTGTGATTTTTAAATGTGAAAGTAAACTATAAAATGCTACTAAACTGATAACTTGTCAGGTTCGTTGACAATATTGGAATGAGGTAATGCTGTGAAGGGAAGGATGTAGTTTTTCTCTTTTAAAAATAAATACATTCTCTCTTGGAAGTAGTCTTTCCCTTCTTTATTGTAAAAACACCAACTGAATTTGCTGGAGCTCCCAAGTGTTGCATCCTTCCTTCCAGGCATTTGTATCTGTCTTCTGTCTGCCCAAACCGTGCGGTGTCTCTTGCAACCCACACCACTCTGTTCTGACTTCCCTTAACTAGCTGAGTGTTGAGGGGATGGATAGAGGATGGTGGGGAAGCAGGATTCAAAACTTCGTATCCCACAGTCCTATGGGATTGCACAGCTGAGCGGATAGCATTCACCTTAAATCACGTGCTCAAGCTGTCTGATGAGCAGACTGGGTGGAAGGGCAGGAGGAGGTGCCTTGTCCATTCAATATTTGTTTGGCCCTGAATGGAATAATTCTTTGTCCAGGATGCTAGTTTTTTTCTCTTTGTTTTCTTCCTGAAGCATTTCAAAGAACTTCCAAGGAAGCATCAAGACTTTGTTTTCTTGGCTGTGCTGTGTGAAGTGACCTTACAGCCACTCCCTCGTTGTCAAGGAACAGAACCCCATTATCCTAACTGTGATACATAAGTTCTTTTCTGCTCAAATGAATTTAGCATCTTCTGTATTGGTCCCTGAAGCAGAATATTAAATGTACCTGTTAATGTGTGGTTCTTGCTATGGAGAGTCTTGGTGTCTCTCTTCAGTAGTGGGGGCAAAAAGCATTCTGCTCTTCAGAAATGGCATAGCTTTGGGAACAAATGTGTTTAACTCCTGCGCTCGAGGGCTGGCTTTGAGCTGTGAAAGGCTTGGCTCCTATTTTCAGCTCTGGCAAAAAATTATTTTTCTGCAAGTTGCTTGTTGAGTGTCGCAAATAGCGTGAGCAGTTGCCTGACTTAGATTAGGCAGCAATATTGAGCTCATTTCTCAGGGCTATGAATTGCAGGTAAGTTGTCACTTGATTGCGCTTGTATCTCTTCCATAGCTGCTTGTTCTGGCAGGCGAGGTACTTCTCATTGCCCAAGGAAATGTCATGCGGGAGCATGTAATTTGTTGAATAGAAATGGGTGGGGAAATGAGGTCTAGTGCTAGGTCACTTGCCAAGCCTGCAATGCGACAGTGTTTTATGGTTCCTGTGGATCAGGTTATGTAATGTTTAAATGCTTTTGGTTCATCCCGTTAAACTAAAAGCTGTGTGAGATTCTTGCAGGAGTTCCAAATCAAAGTTGATCAGCAGTTGCTCAGTAGCTTCAGAAGGACAAGCTTGGATGTTTGGTGCTAAATGTCCTTGTTAAGCCTGTACAAAGGCTATTTAAAATATTTGTTCGTGATTTAAAAAAACCCCACAAAACAAAAACAATGAAAAAACACCTCCAAAAAAAGCCACCAACCTCCCCCAATACCCCCAAAGAACCTCCCAGACCAAAAACAAACAAAAAAAACCCCTCAAAGGAACAACACCCCAAAAAACTTATGAAAGATCCTGAATTGCAAACATGTAGAATAGCATTGACACTTAAAAAAACAGAAGTTATGTTCCTTAGCTCACTTTAATTAGGCAAGCAGTAAAGTGAAAAAACTAAACTTGGCATAAACAATGGAAATCTAAATTAGACTTTCTAAGTCTTTTTAATAAACCATGATGTGTAGGCCAGATACTATCGCTGCCTGTTTGAACCTGCTGCTACTTTAAGTTAGAATTTCTAGGGTTTTTCCTATTGCAGTCTCTGACCTTTTGTTCTTAAATTCTCACACAGATATCCTGTATCCTGAAATTGTGGAAACTACCTTCTAGCACTAGCCAAAAGAAATCCAAATTAAGGCCATCTTTTGTGTCATCAGCTCTGTTTTAATATCAAGAAGAGACACTGCTGCCAAGATAAGAAAATTAAATTGTACTTTGAGAATAAACATTAGGTTCCTGTTTGAAATATCCACCATGTTTAATCCTGCAGAAAGTCCATTTCATAAAAACCTCTCAAACACAATATAACTATTGCAGCTAAGCACAGCTTGACTGAGGCTTGTTTTTCTGCGTGAAGTATTCTTTCATGCTTTCATTCTTAGAACTTGCATTGATTTTTCTATATAATGTACTCAGCTTAGAGCAGAAGTTAGGATTGTAGTTATTCTCTTAGCTCAACCCCTGTCAAGTGTGTTTGTGGTTCTTATTAGCAGGACCCAGAGAAGTAATCTCACTGGCTGACACTGGGGTATAGAAAAGTGATTCTGTATTGGTAGGTCTTTGGGAGCTCTGGGTGAGGAAAGATGGTCTATTTTATTCACTTAGCATTAATGCTGTTCCTCAACAGTGCTTGCTGATGAAAAAAACTGTTACCACCATCAGACCTCTGGAAACCTGTAATCTGGTGTTATTTCTAAATGAATGCAGTTAAATGGCATCATGCTCAGAATTGGAATAATTGTATTCTTCTTGGGCAGGTCTTAGTGAGTCACCTAAGTCCTATTTCGAGATTTATTTTTTTTTTGCAGTGCACAGAACCAACTGCTCCCCCCCTCCCGCCCCCAAAATTTAAGGTGTCCTTTCAACAGGTACAAAAATTTAAAAAGAGCTCTTAAGTTGTATTTCTCCTCTTCAAAATGAGTTAGCCATCCTTTTCAGTTCTGAGAAGCAACAAAATGCACAATGCAAAGGAAGGATTAAAGCCTAGTAGAACGGCCACTTGGAAAATTGGTCCTTTGCACTGACTCAATTTTGGAGGTACATTATTCGTTTTATGAATTTGGTTTTCTTCTTTTTGCTGTAGATGTGCAGATGATTCTCTTCCCCTTCAACACTGTTTATTCAACAGGAACTGTTTATATTGCTTTGAGCTTGAGAACCCTAGTCACATTTGGATCAAATTGAACTTGGTCTCATACAGATACAGAACAAAAGTTTGTACTGGAGGGAGCTTACAGTCAAACATTGCCAGTTGCTGGTTAAGAGATACAGTAAGAAAAGTAAAGATTGGTATCTGCTTTGGTGAGTTGTTATTTCTGGGAAGGCTGTGGTGGAACCTCACGTGATAGCAAAAAATCTGATACTGTAGGTCACTTGTAGTCACCTCCTTACACATTTCTTGAAGGTGTGTGGGTTTTGGGGAGTTTTGGGGGTTTTTTTTTGAGTATGGTCTGTCCTACATATTGTGACCTTTGACATTTACAGCTGAGTGACTCAGAGTATGTATAGCTATGAATGTGGTATTAATTTGAATTTGCTTCAGTTGCTTTGGATCCGTGTCCATTTTCAAGAAATGTACTGAGAAAGATTTGATCGCTTTTGAGGACAGCTATCCTATTCAGGTGCCTAACTCCTGCAAAGACGAGAGAGACGGTAGGTGAGAAAAGGGGGTGACTCTCCTTAAGCAGAGCATTGTGTAGTCTTTTGGACACAAGTCTTGGAAAAATGTTCTTGTCCATCCCCCAGCAATAGAGGCTTTTTAAACATAAATGGTGTTGTAACATAAGTAATACATGCTCTAATGTCCGAGATAACTGCTTGGTGTTCATACTAAAACTGCAGATTGTTTGTAAACTCTTAGTAGGCAGAATGTTTTACAGTGACTGTCTGACCAGGTACGTATTCTGAAACTGTGACAAGCTGGAATCTTGCTTGTGTTTGCTTAAGTCAGCTCAGAGAGAAGCAATGTAGGAGATCAGCTGCAGTAGCTTTTGATGTGGTAGTGAACTGTTTGCGTGGTGGTGCCTGTCTGTCCAAGCAAAGTCACTGCAGCTTCTCAGATACAGAAACTTTACAGTAGTTTAAGGTAACTTCTTACTTTATTTGCAATAGGTGAAGAACCCCAATCTATCACATATAGTTCATCTGGCAGTTGGTAATTCATTGATCTGC
The DNA here is from genome assembly GCA_034008185.1 of Gorsachius magnificus. NCBI lineage: Eukaryota > Metazoa > Chordata > Aves > Pelecaniformes > Ardeidae > Gorsachius > Gorsachius magnificus. The sequence continues at coordinate 175,636,172 of CM067081.1, forward strand.
AATAGTATGATTACTTGCAGTCATTTATGTATAAGTCTCAGAATAGGTCTCTGAAACTTCATTCCTTATGAAGTTGATTGTATTCTTGACCTGCATGTGAGACTTAAAGTATTTCTGTATCTATGATCATATTATAACCAAGATGTTTAGAGGGTTTCCACACTGAAGGTAGTATACTGCATCACTTGAAGTATTAAAGTAGAGTTTTAGCATCCCCTTATTGAGGCTTTTTCAGCAGAGTGAATTAGTTCTTATATGCTTAAAGTGTTTTTCATAGGCTTGAAATGGTAAGTGTGCTTTTTTTTTTCCTTTGTAATGCTTTGACTCTGTACTTGACAGTAATGTCTGTGGAGGGGAAAAGATAAAAATGTTCCTTTGAGGAAAAGCAAGGTTGGATTTTGTTTTGGAAAGTTCCATGCAGAGGAAATCCAGATCTCTCTTGTGTCTCAGGATGGCAACTGATTCCACTTTGGCGTCAGAAACGGAAGGGCTTGTTCTGCCACCTATCCATCTTGTCTGTGGAAACATCTCTGGTGACTTAGCTTTCTTTTTCATTTCAGAAAAACCTTTAATAGGAGCATTGCTTTTCCTTTGGCCTTGGCTGGACTCCCTTTGTTTCCTGCAGTAGTTTCCAGTCGGTGTTGGGCAAGTCTGTAGCTGTAGACACAGTCCCTGCTTGCACAGGCTGTTATGGTTGGAATGGAGGCGGGTTGAGAGGTAGCCCTCAGCTGTTCTTTACCACTGCTGTGCCAGAGCTGCAAGCAGAAAGGCAGATGCAAAGTCCTGTGGCCTAGCTCAGTTTAAATGATCTGTGTTTTGAGAGTGTTTAAAATAATTTGCAATAGCGGGTGTCCCTCTGATGGAGGAGGGTTAGGGGGCACCTGCACAGACAGGCCTGTGGGCAGGTCAGAAAGGCAGCAGCCACAGTGGGGAAGGCGGAGGCAAGGACCAGGAGTGGAGGACTGGTAATCTCTTAACCCCTTTCAGCTGTGTCTAGAGGAGCATGCCACACTGCAACTTCATATGGCTGCCAACATGAGAGGTGAGAAACCACAGGCAGTGCCAGCTGGCCTCTCACCACAGTGTAGAACAACTTTTTTTTTTTTCACTCTGAGATATTAATAGGAGCATCTTGGCTTCTAATGAAAACCTCTAGAAGAACATAAGTTGCCTGAATAGATTGTGTGTGTGTGTGAGGCTCTTAGTAGTACTTTTACAGTTGTGAAAGAAAACTTCTAACACTGTTAGAAGAAAGGCAGGATTCCCTGACTTAAAATTATTACGTTTGTCATGTTGCTTTCTTAAACCTTTTTCTAGTTTGTCATCTTTGGGTAGGAAAAACATGGGGCCCAAATAGCAAATGTGCCTTAGTGCCTGGGGTAGAGTTTTGAAATGAAAAGAGTTTGCAATGTGGCTAACCATTTAGACTGACTTAATCTTTTTCTTTTTTTTTTTTTTCCTTCAAAGGCTGTTGTTGACCAATTTAACCTTGTTTAAACAATGCTGGTATTGATATGCTTGTATCTGCTGTAAGGTTGGTTTAGCATCTGCTTGGTTATTTTGCTGGTTGAAACTGCAGTGTCTTGAAATGTAACAATAAAATGCTAGATTTGGCTATGTAAGGTTTGATTGAATCTTCTTTTCCTACATCATCACACCAAAGCAGAACAAATCTTTTGAATATTTTGACACTTCATAGGTGCGCTCTGGTTCAAGCTTAATAATTGCAAAGAATTTAATGATTTAATGCCTCTCTTGTTCTTAGCCTCAAAAGTTAGACTGAACCCTAGATAAAACTGGCCTGTAGAGGCAGAGTGGGTGATGATCTAGGTAACCAGACACCCTTAGACCTACAGCTCCTTTGGATTTTGGGAGCAGTCTTGCAAAATATGCATCATGAAGACTGGGACAGGTTGAGGAGCTTTGAAGTGCATTTTAATGGCCGAAGTGCTCCAGAAGACTTGGGACTTGAGCTTTGAGAGGATGCTGGGGTTTTAGTACCTGAAGGTGACTCTTACCTCCTCTTCTGTACTCCTTCATTTTTACCAGGACAAGTTTACCTGTGGGACACCTGTTGAAGGTCGTAATTTATTAAAGTTGCAGTGGCTGTTCAGAAGTATTCCAACCTTTTCTTGACGTTGACTGCCATCTATCACTCAAAAGAGAGCTGAGGTATCTGAACTATGCTTTCCAAGTTTTTTCTAGATGAGAGATGTTTTCAAGTCTTCTTAAGTGCTTCAACTTTTATGCTTCCCCTCTCCTTCCCCCCACTGCAAAAACAGAATTACAGAAACAGAGGAAACGGCTTTCTTTGCATGTGGGGTGTTTATTCAGGAAATGAGAAGGCAGGTGATGAAATTCAGGGTGGAAGGAAATGTTTCATAAGGGTGTATTTGGTGGCTGATAGCATTAAGTGATCACAATGTACCTGGGAGGCGTATGTGAGGCAGTTGTTGAGTCTGCTGTGGTTAGTTATACCTGTAGCAGACCTTTGAGAGGTCAAACGTTGCAGTTCAGAGTTAACATAACCATGCAGTTAGTCATCTATAACTTCCCCTGTATTATGACTGGCTTTGTCAAGCTCTCCTATTTGGCCTGACTTCACAGCAGAAGTAATTGAACCTAGGGATTTACTCAGGTCTCAAATTTCTCCTCTGGAATTGCAGAATAAAACCTCTTCCAAGTTCTTGTTAGTGTGTGTAAGATACTTGGTTTGAAAGTTGAGAAAAAATTGCCATTTCTTTGTTTACCAGATCCTTTGCTGAATCTTTTGACTTTGTTGGCCCCACTACATTTTTACCAGTAACTCAGCTTCAATTTCTGCTTTCTTGGAACTGGTGTCAAGAAACACAGGGTCCTTGGCGTGCAGTGACATATTGTCATGTGCAAGAAGCTGGCCTGATCTGTAGCTTGTTAATGAAGCGTACTTGGTGTGTGGACTTGGGAACCGAGAGAGATGATCTACAACCAGGGGGCTGTACTTCATCTCGTGCACTGGATTCAGAGAGCCTTGAAAGACAGACATGTACCTTTGTTACCTTCTGTGCTATTGATGCTCCCTCACTGCACAGGGCAAAGTGAAAGTGCCTTTACCCTGTCTTGACTGACGAATGACACTTAGATTATTTGAGAGCCTTGGTTTGATCACCCTAGTTAGATTCAGGATGTAGATTTCCTTTCACCTCTTAAAAACGATCCTATCCCTGTTAGCTCCTAACTTTTATGAAACTTTTTGTTCCTTATTTTTTTTTAGTACTTGGATGTCCTTCTTAAGAGTATTACCTTAAACTTCCTTATGGGCCTTACTGGACTGAATGCACTGATAACCACACCTGAGAACTAGGGGTCACCTGGTGATTCTGACGGGCAGCAAACTGAACATGAGCCAGCAATGTGCCCTTGCCACAAAGAAGGTGAACAGTATCCTTGGCTGCATTAGGCAAAGCATTGCCAGCAGGTCAAGGGTAGTGATCCTTCCCCCCTACTCGGCACTGGTGGGGCCACACCTGGAGTGCTGGGTCCAGTTCTGGGCTTCCCATTACAAAAGAGACATGGACGTACTGGAGAGAGTCCAGTGAAGGGTCATGAAGATGATCAAGGGGCTGGATCATCTCTTACATGAGGGGAGGCTGAGAGAGCTGGGGCTCTTCAGCCTGGAGAAGAGAAGGCTTGGGGGGAATCTCATCAATGTGTATAAATACCTGAAGGGAGGGTTTAAAGGTGACAGAGCCAGGCTCTTTCCAGTGATGCCCAGCGATGGGACCAGAGGCAATGGGCACAAACTGAAACACAGGAGGTTCCCTCTCAACATCAGGAAACACTTTTTACTGTGAGGGTACCAAACACTGCATGTTGCCCAGGGACGTTGTGGAGTCCTTAACCTTGGAGATACTCAAAAGCGGCTTAGATGCCCTCCAGCAGAAGAGGGTTTAGACAAGAGGTTCCTTCCTACCTCAACCATTCTGTGATTCCCTGTGGAATAGCATTTCTCTGGTACTGTTGTGACTCTGCTTTCCAACAAGGACCTAGGTGAATTTTTACCCTTCTTGACACCAATGGAAACAACTAGGGTTTCCTTTCTCCTAGTGTGCCTCACCCATGCTTGTTGCCACACTGATCTTTGAATCCAGTGTATTCTGCCTGTGTCATCTTAAAGAAATTTACAATACACTCTTATCTGGTAGCCATCTTGGGCAATTTGCAGTGCATTAACTTATTTTAGGCCTTAAGGAAAGAAGGCAGGCATACAGCAGGTCAGTTTTGGAGGTCAGAACCTTGGAGAATACTTCCCTAGGTGCTAGGTAAACTTGCTTTAGTGGGAGGGTTGGACTAGATGATGTCCCGAGGTCCCTTCCAACCCTTGCCATTCTGTGATTCCCCTTTGGAAAGGCCAGATCGATGTGCAGTAGCTGTTTCACCATGCAGCCAGTGCAGCCTGTTAGCAGGTCACGGGTGAGGCTGTACCTTGCCTACAAGGTATGATGCCGGAGACTAAGAGTGTACTCTGATACTATAACAGATCACAAAACTGTGTCCCAGTGCAAATGCCATATCTAGCGACTGTAAGTGATCAGTACTAAGGGAGAAAGCTTAAAACCTGTCTATATAATACAGTATGCAGGTGTTCAAGTAACTTGGTCCATCGACTAAGCAGAAAACGTGTTAGATTCAGGGGTCATGGCTGCACCTTGGCTGAAATTCAGGACCTTGGGGGTGGGGTGGGGAGGGAGCACAGTGAGGGTGCAGGAGGCAGCATAGCAAGCATCTCAGCCATGAGATCAGGCAAAGACTCTTGAAATTCTCCAGACTTAATGAAGTGTTTGAATGGAAGCTAATCTTCTGTGGGAGAAAGTGAAGAAGAGTCCTTTTGTGAAGTGAATTACAGTTTTAATGTTAGAAGCATACCACCAATAGGGTATGGCTGCCATGGAGTCAGGTTTAAACTCTCTAATGTGCCTGGGACAAGTTACGTATTTGGTGAGGAGGCTTTCTTTTGCTGGACGAAAAAAGGGCTTGTCTTTCCTAATAACCCTTTTATTTAATTAAATTAACATATCCCTACAATAAACACTGATGTAATCTGGTTAACATACAGAATTTGTCTGTAAAGGTGTGAATAAAGGCGTGCTGCCACAGAGACTTCGGACATGGCCAAGGCATCTGGCTTCTGCTGCCTGTGCTCTGTGACCTGTGCAACTATACCTCGGAGAACATCGTATAACATAGAATCATTCAGCTTGGAAAAGGCCTTTTAAGATCATAGGTTTACAGCTGGACTCAAACACTGCCAAGTCCACTACTTAACTGTGTTCCTAAGCACCACATCCACATGTCTTTTAAGTACCTCCAGGGGTGTGGGACTCAACCACTGCCCTGGGCAGCCCATTCCAATGCTTGACAACCCTTTCAGTGAAGAAGCTTTCCCTAGTACCCAACCTAACCTCCCCTGGCGCAACTTGAGGCCATTTCCCCATGTCCTATGACTTGTTGCTTGGGAGAAGAGGCCGACCCCCACCTGGCTACAGCCTCCTGTCAGGCAGTTGTAGAGAGCGATAAGGTCTCCCCTCAGCCTCCTCTTCTCCAGGCTAAACAACCCCAGCTCCCTCAGCTGCTCCTCAGACTTGTGCTCCAGACCCCTCACCAGCTCTGTTGCTCTCCTCTGGACCTGTTCCAGCAATGCAACAGCTTTCCAGTAGTGAGGGGCCCAAAACTGAACACAGTATTCGAGCTGTGGCCTCACCAGCACCGAGTACAGGGGCACAACTACTTCCCTACTCCTGCTGGCCACACTATTTCTGATACAAGCCAGGATGCTGTTGGCCTTCTTGGCCACCTGGGCACACTGCTGGCTCATACTCAGCTGGCTGTCAACCCCCCAGGTCCTTTTCTGCCAGGCAGCTTTCCAGCCACTTTTCCCCAAGCCTGTAGCGTTGCATGGGGTTCTTGTGACCCAAATGCAGGACCTGAGGCATACTCTTACAACATTTGAGATTTTTTTTTTTTTTTTTTTTTTTAAAGGGTGGGAGTTAGGAAGAGGTAGGAAGTCACGCAAGACATCTGAGTATGCATATGTATGTATAGTTACATAAAATCCTGTTCACACAGGGTGGTACCTTTTATTGATGCATGCTGTTCTTTGCTTCTGTCAGAGACCCAAGTGGGATTTCCCTTTTCTTAAAGTGCAGCTAACTGAAAACCAGACTCTTACAAAAGCTACCAATGGCTGATGCAATCTGCTAAAATAAATTAAGATGAAATGCAGACATTAACAAGACAGGTTGTCGATCATGTGATAAGTAGGATGCATTTCCCTTTTGCTTTAATTACATGCTTCAGAGCTGATCACCCTAGATCCTCTTCACAGTTGGAAATACGTTATTTTGTGGCGTGATTTGTCTGATTGGTACAGCTGCTTTAAAATGAGTAATACAAACTGGCACTTAGAAAGGTATCCATTGTCTATAGAAACCCATAGATGATTAGCCAGGATGCCATCATATAATTCTTTTCAAATTATTTCAGTTTGCATGTGCCCTTCAGAACATTTAAGCTCTTAAGTGTTGTGATTGTGAAGTGGGAACATCTGTTAATTAAAGCCCCAAACCAACCAACCATGCAGACAACAAAATTGCAAACACTTGTGAATGTGGAGAGGGCAGCGAAGGCATGTTATAAATGCCCCCCAAAAGCTAAAAAGGTGATGTCTTAAGTTTGGGATTGTATCTTCAAATCTAATGGTTGCATTGGCTGAAGTAGAAAAGAGCTCCCTTACCTGTGGAAGCACCCCTCATAATAACCTGCCTGCATTTACAAATAAATAAATAAATTCCCCTTTCCTACATTGGTTGTAAAGTTAATTCAAAGCCTTGGGGCTTGGATGGTTGGAAGCATTCTGTAATTTTCAAAATAAATCTGTTCTCCAAGTTCATACTTATTTGCCTTTTGGCAATACCGTTTTGCTGAGAGATCCCTTTTCCCTCCTTGGTATTTATTTTGGCATATTTCAGAAGCAATATTGTTCACTTTCAGCCTTCACTTTGCCAAGAAAAATAAGCCAAGCTGGCTGTCTGCTCAGCAGCGTGGGGGAAGATAGTCCTTAACCATTTCTGCACCTGCTTTACTCTGCAAGTCTGTTCAAAGGTGCACAGGCAGAATTTTCTCCCTCCCTCCCTCTCCCAGGTAACTTCTCTGCAGCCTTTGGGACCCTGCTAGATCATGAGTTTCCTGGGGGACCATGGATGACCACGACGGCTAAAAATTAGACATTAGGTACCTGTCTGATGATGCTACTCCTGAGACTGAGATAAGGAAGGCTGTGCTGGCTGCGGTCACATGAACAAATGCAGAATGCACCATGAGTGTTGACAATAAAAATCATGAATTAAAAAATGTCTGTTAAAAATAGAGATGGGTTTAAAACTGTTTTAGGGTAAATGTTTCTGTGTCAGGAAAGATCTTACTCTGCAACTGAGTATGACTGCAAGTTTGTGTAACTGGAAAAGCTGACCAACTGCTTTAAATATCAGTGTATGCATCTGTTTGCAATGCCACACTTCATCCTGTTTAAGAGAGTTCAGTGTTTCTGTAATTGAATATGTATGCAGCTGAATGCGTGTGTTGCTGAATTGCCTGCTCATAATAGAACCTAAAATGGGGGGGGAGGTGGCAAGGAGCATTCTCCAAGAGACATTACCCAATTCTGCATCCCTGCGCTGGTGCGTGGAAGGTGCGTGTTGCAGTGCCTGCTGCCCCGGGAAGCAGAGATTCTGGGGTGAATTCCTCTTTCTGTGGCAATGCCATCTTTCATATTATTAATGCAAATTAATGACTTGTAGTCATCTCCCTTCAGGCGTCTACTGTTTCTAATTTACATGAAAACATCTAGCCATATGCTTCCCAGTTCTGTGCCACCTTGGTAACTACTCGGGTACTTGAGTAAGATCCTCGTCAGTTCTTTGAACTGAGTTGTAGGGAACTATAAACTTTGCAGTTTCTTCAGCACACAGTCTTTTTGTTAAACTTTTTATGTGTTTTAACACAGAACTTTTTTAACTTTTTAAACTTTTTAAGCTTCATTTTGTGTTTTAGTGGCATGTTATGGTAACTTGCTATAGGGTGTTGATATTGTATGTTCTTCCTAAGGGATTTTTAATGTTAATGTGCTTTACATAATACAAGAACAAAAAAACCCAATAATAAAAACATTGAAAGCAGTTCAACAAACGGGTGTTCTTTATAGTGAGATTTGGTTTCATGAGTGTGTATTTCTGGAGGCAGTCTTTGAACCACAAGGTCTTGTCTACTCTCCCAGTCTTCTCCTTGCCCTTCTCCTGTCCTCCTGCACCCCAATGCTCCTCAGGCTCCCTGGCGGGGCTGTGATGCCTCCTCCCACCCCACCCCTGTGTTCCCAGTCTGATTCTGCTAAAGCTTGAGCTGAAGCCATAGCTTGATGTATACCCGAAGCACAATATGCTAACACCATAGCTTAAAAAAAAGGCACCGTTTCCATGCTACCCTTGCTCTTGCAGAAGTGTTGGTTTAGCAATCTGGCTTGTAATTTAGCTGCTTCCTGCCCCTTCACCCCACCCAAGACAAAAAGCAAATTTTTAAAAAGAATGCCCTTGGGCTAATTTTGTGACCACAGGCTTGCTCATGCTGAAGGGAAGGGCAGTGTGAGCATGGCTTCCTGGAGGGTGGGGCTGCAGGGTTTTCTCCCTGCGGGATGCTGGCTTTTCTGTTTTGAACAGGCTAGCTTACAGCCGTCGTGTCCATTTTTATCTTTTGCTGATGGGAGCCTTGGAGAGAGAAGCAGGGCAGTGGGCTGTAGGTGGGCATCTCTGTAGGCATCCCATCCTGATCTGCTTTCCTCCTCAAATCCATGAAAGGAGTGGACAGTTAAGGCATACTTTTTCCACCAGGTTTTGCTTGATTCCAGACCGTTTTCTTGTCTCACTGGTGACTTAAAATGTGGTGTGAATACTGAAGTTTATCATAGCTTTCATTCTCTAGCAAAAAAAAAGTAAATGGGAAATGTCTAGAGAACGAGGTATTGCTTCCTGGCTGTGGGTGGTGACCGCCAGCTGAGCGCCCGCTCTGCCACAGAGGGTCCTGGCTTGCGCAAGGGATTTCATTTCTATGTCTCTGTTCCACAAAGCAAAACATGGCTGTTTCTGGAGTTATGCTGAGAAGCCCTAAACTCTGACTACTGCTCCAGAATGGCTTTTTCATACCCAAACAGCTTGTGTGTGCATGCACGCCTGTGGGGCAGGAGTGGTGTGCTGCTGGGGACTCTGAACAAGGGGAAATAGAAGGCAAAACCTTTGTTACTTTTTTTTTTTTTTTGCTTGTGTTCTTCCAGCATCCTTATTTGATACAAGTATAGTTAAAAGTAAACACTTGCCTCTGCGAGTAGCTTTTGTTTTGGCCATTTTATTTGAAACTATCCTTTCCATTCCTAAAAAGTTGATTTTTATGGGTAATGTCCATGTTTTGCAAGGAACTGTAATATACATGATGGGAGACTTACCCTCTTAAAACACAGAGGAGAGAGTGTGTTGTTCTTTAATGGATTGCAGCTATTGGAAGTGAATTACTGTATTTTTCTTTCTCCCTCCAGGATCTTAAGTAGCAGGATGGAAGAACTCTAACTGACGGAGAGACAGCCAACACACCCTTTCAGCATGGAGACCGTTCCAGTTGACGGGGAACTTGATAGAAATTCAGTGAGTAATTTAAATGTGGCTTCATGCAATCAGATGAATGTGAAGATGCTTTTGCAGGGAGAAGATTAAATGGCTTGAATCTGTTCTAGTTTGGTTTGAATTGATACTTTTCTGGTGGATGCATTTGGAGTATTATGTAGTATCACCCATTGTTTGCTAGATTCTCATGGCAAGAGGGTGGGATGTCAAGAAACATTCGGTTCTTGGATTTGATTGTTAGTGTCTGGGAGTCCCAAAAGAAAAAGGTATTCCTCTCAGTCTTACTAACTGGCACTTTACTACTAAGTGACTATGGACAAAATAAAAAAAATAATGTATTTCTTTGTGGAATGAGGAGCAAAAAAGGCAGGTGAAGTGATAATTATATGTTATCAAAGTCATTTTGGGATAAGAGTTGATAATCTGGGCTGATTATAAAATTTCTGAAGTAGTAAAAATACCAGCTCTTTCTTTCTAAGCACAATTTACAACCAGGAAAGGCTAGTGGGTACTGTGACAGTTCCTCATCATCATAATGTTGAAATTATTTAAAAATTTAATTTTTCCACAAGCTGTGTTACATGGAAGCACTGTAGTAAGATGAAGCACAAAATGTTTTTTAGTTTCCAAAGCTGCTTTCTGATACAAAGCACTGCCTCCCAGAGGCAATACAGGGTATTTTTTCTTTAACTGAAAAGCTCAGGTTTAAGACCTCATTAGTGACCAGCTTTATTTGTGACAGTTCAACTATTACATGGAGCTATTAATTTGATTGAGTGTTTTATTACTGTTTCTGTCTTAAGTGATGAATTTGGAGACAAACTATTTTGCAGTGCATTAAGAAAATCCTTGGCTTTTTGCTATAAAGAACAGATTCATTGATTCGTTGCAGTGCCAATGCATCTATGTCCCAGGCACAACATACTAGGAGTGTCATCTGTCAGCTGTGCAATGGGATATATTGTTAAAAAAAATCCTGTCAATTCAGTTGCTGTGCTCTTTGTTTCCTAAAATAAAAAAAAAATTACCGCTTTACAAAAAACTTGAAAGTAACTTGAAATATGCTAGTTTTCTTTTTGTGACAAACCTTCAAAATAGTGTGATTTTAAGAAGCTATCTTGAAATGAGGCTCTACATGATTTACCAAGTCTGCTTCAGAAGAACGCTGAGTGTAAGGATAGATTTGTCTTTCATCTTTATGTGCTTAGGCACCTGAAATGTCATCTCAGAATAATTTTTTTAATTGATGGTATACTGTGATTGGCTACTCTAAGCATTTCTTGCCAAAATATCATTTAGTGGGGTAATTGTCTATCTTAGTTGCAGTTACAATGTGAAGTTTTTGTTGCACTACAGCTTGTTAAAAACATTTTTGAAAGCTTATCTGGGAGTCTAATATACTTGGTCTGGGGTGCCCCATAGTAAAAAATTGAAACTGGTGTATTAGAAAACCCCCATATATTTTAAGAGAGATTGGACCCAGTAATTTTGAAGACCTTGAGTGTATACAAATGCTGACACTTCCCAGAATTTTAGATTTTTTGAAGGGTCATGTTTGAGATTGCTCAGTATTCCAGACTTAGGTGCAATCTGATTTTTTTTTTTTAAGTTCTATTTGTCTGATTAAAATTCATGAAATTCATGAGTTGCAAACATGCATGAAGAACACGATCAACATTTTGCTATGCAGTTCAAGTCATTTGAGGTGTGTCTAGGAGATACCTGAAAAAGCCCTTTTTAGAGGTGTCAGCTTTCTAATGTGTTTTTGGCTTGCGTGTAAAAGAAAAACAGAAGAGGAGATCTTAGATCTTAATATTGTGGGCTTTTCTTTCAGAATCAGTCTAGGGAGAAAAGTCTTAGATAAAAATGCTTTTCCTGTCTAATAATTAGGTTTATATACACTATATATGAACACAAATTTTGTGACAGCTCAGCGTAGTCTGTCTCCATTAAAGCAGTGCAAAATATTGGACACTGTTTTGAGTTCTTGTTTCAGAACAGTTTTTGCCTATTTTTCTATAAAATATTAATTTAATTTAAACAAGCCTCACAGGCCCAGAAGTCAGAACATTACATGGGAATGTTTGGTGTAAACCATTATTTTTCTAAATTATTTTTTTAGAAAACTTTCTGGTTGGCTCTAATTTTTACCAAAACATGTATTTCATAAATATATTGCCTTTGATGTAACTTTTACAGTCAGTCAGCCCTTGCTATTTAAATACATCAGCAGACATAAAATTACCTTTTTTCCTTGAAGCATAGAATAGAGGCCCCTTTACTGATCAACTTTGCAGGTTGGGTTAATGGTCCTGAATTTAAATGTGACATGATTCATCTTAGTGATTTACACGTATTAGAGACTGCTTTCAGGAAAAGTCTTGTCTTCAGCAGGGTGAAAAATCTAACTTGCCTTTAAAACGTTCATTTAAACTCTGTTAAGAATTTTGGTGTAGGTTTAGCTTGTAAACCTAGTATTTTTAACAAACTTATCTTTTGTAGGGTGAGATTCAGACATGCTAGCATGACATATGTTTTTGCTTTTACCCTAATCTTCAACAGGAAAAGGCTTTTGTTTTATAGGACGAGTTGGCAGATACAGTTTTAGGTTTAGTAGCAGTTGTTACAAGCTTTGTTTCTGAGAAATGAGTGTCTAAAAATAGTACTTTTCTGAAGCACAGAGCTGCTTTTGTATGAAAACAGAATTATGTCTGCTGTCTCATGTGATGGTTTATATTGCTCGTTTGATTCCTTAGTCTTAATCTAAAACTTTACTGGGAGGAGGGCTAGGTTTTGTATGTTTTGATAGTAACATTTTTAACTAAATGTGCCTCAGCAGAAGCTAAATCAATCATGTAGTGTTGAGAACCTCCCTTGGCAAAGGACTTGTTCTGTAATCTGTAATCAAAGTCATCGATTAAATAAATATGAAAATAAGGGTAGGCTGTGTCTCTGGAAATAAGTATATCCTTCTCTTAATTTTGTATATTTAGAATAAAAATTGTGGGAGGTGATGGACAGGAATGCCCTGAGGGCATTATTTTCAGAGAAAACATTGAAGTAGTAAAACTGTCGTGTTTTTGTTCCCTTAGGAGTTTGAATCCCCCATCTGCAGTGATACGAATTGCAGATGATAGAGGTGCAATAGGCTATTGGAACATGAACGGATTTTTTTGACCGAAATAGTCTCACTTCAGTATCTTAACATCTTGCACTGATATTTAGAACTGCAGGTTTTTGGTAAACACACAGGCCCAAATAGTTCCCATGTAGAGAGGGGGTTGACCAGCAACGGAGGCAGTTTGGTGGGTAAACAGAATGTCTGTTGGAGAAGATCAGGGACAGAGTTAGACAGGCTTGTGTTTCAGCCTCTGGCGTAGGAGCTGTTTGTACCAGTTCATAGGATTAACCATGCAATGCTAAAATATTTACATAAAAAGCCCCTGCATCGTGTCGGGTGACGGGTTGCCCTGCTCTGCGGTGTCATGTTGTATCTTGGTCAAGGCTGCTTGAGAGGCAGGCAGTGAGACAGGACCTGCTGCCGTGCTTTTTCACTCTCTCTCTTCAACGTGTAAGTATGCACTGCGAGTGAACGTGCTGAGTCTCAGAAACTTCTGATCCTATATGTCTGTTCACAATTTATTTTTCCAGTTCTCTTCTCTTGCTTTCCAACTTTTAGTGTGAAACAAAGGAGACCAGTGCTGAACAGTGCTGAGACCAGTCCTTCAGTTGGTTGCTGGATCTCTGTACAGCTACTGCAGACTCCTTTATCTTGCTCTCTTATCCGTCACTATTTGGTTGGATCTCAAACCAGCATAGGGTAATACAGTTCCAGCCTGAACATAAATTGTTTCCTAGTCTGCAGCATGTTACCTGTACATTAAAAAAACATCCCTTTGCCTTGAAAACTGTTGAATTCTTGAATGCATTTCACGTACTAGTACCTAAACCTGTCTGGTAAGTTCATGGGTTCCCTTAGCAGTGTTTCACTCTTTGACCTAAATTTAGTCTCAGACAGGGATAGAAGGTTGTTTACCAAATGCACTTATAATTTACTTCAGCTTCTCTTGTTTAATCAAGTCTTTTTCCAGAAAGTGCAAGATTATGAAAGAAGGGTTCCCTCACCTTTCCAGTGATGTGTACTGCAATTGTAGTATTCTCGTTGTGGTACTTTACAGTCACACATTGCAGTGCCAATTTAACACCCCTAGGCAGCTGTGAGGAATAAAAATCCGTGGTGAGATCAGGAGTATAAGACAAGGCTCCTTCTTGCTACGATTTTAGTTTTCTTTTTTATGTTTCCTGCTGTTAAGTCCTGATAACAGAGAGGTAAGATTGGATCTTCTTTTAGGCAGGGTAAGGATTTCTCTCATTTATGGAGCAAAAGGTTTTTGTTTGGGATATAGAAGATACAGCATGTTTGGATTTATTTTATTTTTAAGGAGGAAATGTTCGTGCTGATCAGTATGCTTGTTTTGTCCTCCCTTTCTGTTATTCATGGGTTTCAAAGGTAGGAAATCCTTTAAGACATAGGTACAACTTACCTTACATCTGTACACAGCTGAGCACAGTGGGATCTTAGCCCCAATTGTGGCCTTGAGTAGCAATGTCAGAAAGGAGTACAGACTATTACTATGTAATTACTCTCCTGTAGTGCCTGTATTTGATGCATTCAGCGGGACAGAGCTAATTTTTTATACAACCTGATTCTTTGGAAATACTTTGATATAAAATGTCCTCTTAAATTTAAAACTGCACTGCTTGTCTTGCATCCTAAGCAATTTAAAATGTTGCCTGTGTTTGTAGATGAGCTGGATCTGTGGCTTCTAAGTTCATGTTTGTGTGAAAAGCAGTTAGGCTTGGATCTGGCATTAGTGGGTGCTTACATGTTACTGACAGCTTAAAAGTTTTTGTCTCTCTAAAACACCTGTCTGAAAGTGGAGCTGTTTTGGAAACAAATTTTGTGTTATTTCAATTTTCTTCAGTGCTTTAGTCTTCTGAAAACTTTCCAGCTAAAATTTTTTGAGACTATATTGTGTATCAAGTCATATGAGCACTAAATTGTTGATGGAGAGGTTCCACCCAGAATCAGCAGTTGGGACAGTTGCTGTTTACTAACCATATACGATGATGGCTTCTAATAATGGCTTCTATACAAGCATATTTGTTGGTTTTGTTGCTTCAACTTTTCTGAACTGCTAAGTCTCTTGAGGTCTTGCCTTTGGTATTGAGGCGCATGTTGTATTTTAGTTAAGAACTAACACTGTTTTCATTGTCCTTCTTCTTTCCCGCTGCTGCTTTTGTGCACTTGCTTCTTCCTGGCCTGGATTTTTTTGTTTGCTGTTCTTCGTTCTTCAATTGTATGTGTACACAGCATCATGGTGATAACAGAGACTCTCATGGACCATCAAGTAAGTGACTCCCCTCTCCTACAATATGTTTGCACAGGTGTTCATAATAGTTAGCATATATCTTTGCATATAGGCTGTTGGGCTAAATACTAGGATTACTTCTGTACTGTAATTGAGAAGCTGAAGTACAATGAAAATTTACTGTTGGAAAAGTGTTTTACCTGGCATACTAGTCATCTAAATGTTTCCCTATATTAACCTTTTTTTTTTGCTAGTGGGAAAAGTTTATTCTTCACCTCTCCCAGTCATGGCTAGAAAATAATAAATCTTTTAAATTAATTATCGGGAAGAGAAGAAGATATATTTATCATTTGAAATGAAACCTTTGAATGTTATTGTAATATAGATAATAAAAACCATGGAAATAATGGTTTGGAAACAGTTTTATTTTTGAGCTTGTCTGTTTATAGTGCTAGAAGATTCACCTTATTTCAATAAATTTACATCTTCAGAAATGGACAGGTGTATATACTGTAATACTCAAATAAGGATTGGATCTGGTGCGGTGATAGGGAAAACTTCAGTATGTGTATGCATGTACATGCACAGCCAAAGACTTATTAGTGCCATTGGTTCATGGGCATTAGTATGATTGTATGATTGGCACAATAATTTTGCCTGGCATTAAGAGTCTGCATATGTGGGGAAGGGAAAGGTGCAGGCTCAAATTCTTTCTTTTTGGTGAGAATCCTGTGCAGAAGCCATGGTCTTAGCTGATATCACTTACTATAGGCATTCGAAAATAATGCAGAAGTGAATTATAATAAACCTTCTCCTGTATCTGATGTTCTTGTGCTGTTTTGATGAGAGTAGGTACTTTTACATGCTCATTAAAGAAACAGAAGAAAGGGGAATCTGCCACTTAAGATATTCTTTTTTTCATAGCTTTATCTGATGAAAGAAATTGGTTGTAAAGACACTGATTTATGTTTCTTTTGATGCATAAATCTTACTGACAAACTATGTGTTAGTGATTTTATGGCCAGTATAAGGAAGTTGAACAAAGTATTTATTATCAAGTCTAATAGTTTTGTTGGTATTGAAATGTGCCCTCCAAAGAGTCACGAGAAGACTTTGATATTTACTAAGTGATGTTTCTTCTCTAAAATAACCCTCTGCTCATCTTCAAGAAGATAGATAGTACGGGTTTAAATTCACTCAGGTAAAGGAGGGGGTGAATGGAGATCTTTCTCTTGAATGAGTGCTCTGAAGCCTGAATGAAAGTCTAAAAATAAATCACCACTTTGAGGCCTTTGAGTGGAAGGAGTGATTGGCAATGCTAATGTATGTCTTGTTGGAGACCTTCAGCATAGGCCTACCAAATACATCTTTCAAGTTGTTGAGATGGCATGTGAAACCTAAGAGGAATTAGAATCATAGAACTGTTTGGGTTGGAAGGGACCTTTAAAGATCACCTATTCCAACCGCCCTGCTGTGAGGAGGGACATCTTTCACTGGATGAGGTTACTCAAAGCCCTGTCCAGCCTAACCTTGAACACTTCCAGGGATGGGGCATTCACAACTTCTTTGGGCAACCTATTCCAGTGTCTCACCACCCTCATTGTAAAAGTGTTTCTTTCTTACATCCAATCTAAATCTATCCTCTTCCAGTTTAAAACTGTTGCCCCTTGTCCTGTCACTACAGGCCTTGGTAAAAAGTCTTTATCCATTTTTCTTGTAAGCCCCCCTTATATATTGAAAGGCTGCAATAAGGTCTTCCCAGACCCTTCTTTTCTCCAGGCTGAATAACCCCACCTTTCTCACCTTTCTTCATAGGAGAGGTGTTCCAGCCCTCTGATCATTTCTATAGGTGAGGCGTTCCCCAGAAACATAAAAAAGAATAAATATCTTATTTTGGTTGTCTTCACCAAAACTCATTAGTTAGTACGAGTGCTTTGAAGATTAGTCAGAAACTGAGTATGGTTTTTGAGGTACACTGCAGGTACATGGGGACGCATGAGTCCAAACCAGTAAGTTTCAGTTTGTTATTTTGGGCAAATAAGAAAACATGTTTGACTAGCAACATCATTCATTCATGCTAACTTTTATTTCACAAGGAGCAAAGTCACTAGAGTGACCATTGCTCTCTTTCAGTATCACTGTTGGTTTTATTCTGTGAATGTAATGAAACCCCAGGATAAAATCATTCAGTGCTTCAGATGAGTTCAAAATTAGCTATAAGACCATCAGATGTTGTCAGTAAATGGAAGACTTAAGTATGTACCATACCTTTTTGTAGGGTTTGTAAAATCAATCCATCAGAAGCTATAAACAGCAGCCAAGGAGCCTCTACAAATTGCTGAGTTATCTATTAATATGTACTAATTAAATTACTCTCTTTAAAAGATCTGCTTCTGAGTGGTAGGTGTTTGATTTAATGGCATCTTGAAAACAGGTTTGTTACTAGCATAACTTTTCCCTCTCGTCTCTCCTTTCCAAGTACTGTTTCCTTTGCATTGTAATAGTGTTCTTCGCTTCTGTCTTTTAAGGTTCCAGAGCTCCAGCCATAAGATGCTTAAGGCAGATCTTTACAGAGCTCGTTAACTGCCTGAAGGTCCTGCTGCTTTTACTGTTGTGATTACACAGGCACCTGTGAAAATCAGGTCATTAGTCTTTTAGAGAAAAAAGATGAAAGCCTCTTAGTCACCTTATTCACTATCCCCTGCTCAAAGCAACAGGTATCTTCTGCCTTGACTTGTCTTCCTCCTCACCCCAAAGCAAACGTCTGAACAGCAGGATGAAGCATTTTGAAGGAAGGGGACAACTTCTTCCTAGTGTCTGCTACAGTGTGGATAGACATTTATGTTCTTATCTCATATATTTCCATTTGTTTAGTACTTTAATAATGCTTTGTATAAAAAGGAGATTTTAAAACTCTCCTAGTAATCATCCTTCAGCTTTATAGATTGAATTTCTCAAAAGCCTATTTGATTTAAGAAGTTAATCTTGAATCCCCAGGCATACAAAGTGCTTACCACAAGATATTCTATGTTCAGTGATACATAAACTCTTTTGTAGGAAAGGAGCCTTTCTGACACTGCTAGCGGTCTTTGCAGGACCCAAACTGAGTCTGCAGACTAACAAAGGACCATGAATTTAATAGTGAACTTGAAGCTTGTAACCCTGTGGGTGTTACTGAGTTAACATCACTGAGTTCAGTTCATGCTTTGGTAAAACTTATGTGCAGAGCTTGCTTACGCTCCAAATTACTGGCCACTACTGCCTGAGAAGCGATTCTGTCACGACAGCTTAAAAAAACTTAGAATTTCCAAAGCTTAGAGGTTAAAAAAAGCTAATGGTGCTGCACACTGCCTGTTCAGAAATGAGCCTTCTGCACAGGTCAGTCAAGGAAGGGTTGTTAGTGCAATTCCTTCAGCAGAGCAGGTCTCCGACACGGCTGGTAGCGTGGTAGGCGAGGTACTCACCCATGGAGTTCCCCACCCATCGAGTTGCCCACCGGTGGGGCTGGAGCACTGCCCACGTCAGGGGGCTGGCCAGGGGAACCTGCAGGAGGGGCTGTGGAATCCTGTTCTGATGGAGCTAAATGGCCAGTGGCTCTTTGAGAGCAGCTTTCAGCTAGTTGATTTAAAGTTGGTGCTACTTCAGTGCAACTTAAACATTTTTAGAACAAGTGAGTATAGCTCATTCCCCTCAAAGGGACCAATTTTGTGTGAGCCTGTTGAAGCAGCTGTTTTCTAGTCCCCCTTTTACTTTTCACTTCAGATACCAGACCTTTTGAGGTGCAGTCCCTTCCCAAGACTTCAGCAACTCCCCCGCTCCCTCCCTTTCCCCTTACTTATAGCTCCAGGAAAATAAAAAGCTAGTTTTTACTACAAGTAGAGCAAAGTCAGTCACTACTTTGAAGTATTGGCCTTCTGGCACTGACAGACTTGAACTCAGAACTGGTAAAATGACCTCTTTACCTCCCTTGTCCATCTCCTCACGCATTTTTCCTGAGCAGCAGTCTGCATAGGATGTAGTTTGTCTGCAGCAGAGCTTTAGATGGTTTATCTGATGTAGAAAAATAGTACAATGGGTATCCTGGCTTCT
Organism: Gorsachius magnificus; assembly: GCA_034008185.1. NCBI lineage: Eukaryota > Metazoa > Chordata > Aves > Pelecaniformes > Ardeidae > Gorsachius > Gorsachius magnificus. The sequence goes on from CM067081.1 coordinate 175,655,334, forward strand.
GTGCATTCTTCATACTGCCTTGTTTTTATGCTAGGCTTTGCTGAAAAAAATGTTTCTGTTACTATAATAGTAGTAGAAATAAAGCTACAAGGAGGGCCTCTGTACCTTGCAGATTCCATCCAGAAAATGGAACTTGTTTGTTTAGACTAGATCTTCTGCTGAACTTTTAAAACTGTTTGAGGAAAGCCTGGGAAGTCTTAAAATGAGCCATGTTGTAAGTTCCAATCTTTTAGGCAGGGTCTTCTTTAGTAAGCATCTTTTGTTTCCCCTTCTGATCTCTATTTGTCAGTCTGTCTACTTCCACAGGACAAGTGTTACTGAGTCAGCCATTTTTCCACTTTCAGAAAAGGTACAGTTTTGGTGTGTGCAGCTTAAGGAAATGTAAAGACACCATAAACAGGATGGCTGGCCAGGTGATCTTACAGATAGCTAGAAGACATCAAACAAGTCTTTCAGACTGATAAAGTTCAAGAAGAGTAACACTGCTGCTTGAAACCTTTCCCCTTGACAGAGTCTATACATGATCTTTATTAATAAGACTTGCTTCCTGTGATGTACGTCCATACATTCATCTTCACTTTCTGGGATGGTGGCACAGCTTGATCTGGCAAGCCATTTCCTGGGCTGGCTGTGTTGTGGCTAGTTAAACTGAGAACTATCACAAAAGCGGCGAAGAAAGCAGGATTTCAGAAGTTAAGTAACAGCTCAGTGCTGTATCTGTATTCAGCAGCAGCCTTTCCTACCTCCTCCTAGTTTTTGTTTTCATCTTCTGCCTTGTGTCTTAGACCAGTCTCGTCAGCTTCTTTCTGCCATCCCCTCCAAAGCAAATCTCTGGTTTGAAATCCTCATTTTCTAGAATGAAAACTTTCGCAAGACAGCATTTGAATACCAGTTTCATAAATAGTGAAGTTGTTAATAGAAATCTATGCACAAGCACATAACATCATTGAATGAGCATCCATTTTGTATTTCAGCGGTGGTAACGAGCAGCGATGAATCACAGCTTTTAACTCCAGGAAAAATGAGCCAGCGCCAGGGGAAAGAAGCCTATTTTACTCCAACCAAAGAGTTACTCCAACCATCTCTCAGCCCAGGAAATGCCCACAGTCATGGTAAGACAAAGCTATTTTTTACAGAGATTTAACTTAAATGCTAACATTGATTGTCTGTTCCAAATGTTCGTTCAAAACCACTGCCTTTTACAATAAAGAGGTAAGTAAGAAAACATATTGAAATACTGTATGTGTTAATCTGAAAGAGAAAAAAATGTGCTATGTGGTGCACTAGTTTATTGAAGCATGCTATGATTTGTGGGAGAACAGTCCACTTGATGGTAAATCATTATCTGTGTGTAATCCTGTAACCGATGGTCGTGTTAATGTCTCATGTATTTAAGTTGTGTCTTTATGCAGAAGTGTTATGTTATACCACCTAAGCTTGGAACATTTGTGCAAAGATCTTTTGACAATTACTTCTACTGAAAGATCCATCTCTTTAGGAAAAGGGAAAACAAAAGTCAGCACTACATTTTGCCAGCTTTCAAACAGTCCCTCTGCCTTGCTAAACCAGTTGAAAACAAACTCTCTGTGGATCCATGTGAACTGATTGGGTGGAAAGTGAAACTGGTCAGTAGACCTGATGTGTTGATAGTCTGTTTAAAAAACAAGAACAAAAACCAAGTTGTAGTTACTCTCCTTGTGCTTATTTGCCTTTGAAACTGATTGTGTTATCGTATTGCCTAGGGTATCATTAGACATGTTTGTTATGGTGTGTGGTGTCCTTAGGGAAAACTTCAGGCTTTTTTTTATTAATGTTCTCTCTCCTTTTACTCTTGGCAGCCATGCTAGTCATCTATGCTTCCTTTAGTTCTTGCCATGAGTAGCATTCCTGAGATTTTTTTTTTTGGTATGAGCCTCTGTAAATCCCATAGTTTGCTTTGTCAAAGTAATGATGTTAGTCCATCAGAGTAATAAAGGCAGTTTCTCAGGTAACTTAGAATGATTTTCCCGTTTTCCCATTCATTACTGCTCAGCTAAAAAGAAAAAAAAACCCAACTTTGAAACCGAAGACAGTTGTTACCACGTTGAATCTTGTAGTCTTTTAGGGTATTTTAAGAATTATTATGGTAGTAGTTACAGTGCTACCCACAGCTAGCTCTGATGTATTTTCTACAAGCTGCTGTTCTCTTGCTTGAACAGCACTTGATGTTCTCTGGCTTGCGTTATGCTTAGTCCGGAATTATTTTCTGTAGAACATACATATACAACTTATTTGTAATTTTTATTATGTTTAAAGAAATTTTGGTTATTCTCTCTCTGTACTGTGTTGTATCCCTTACTAGACAAATGTTGTAGTTACGTAAGTGTATTTGAATATTGTAGTAAAGTCTTCCTTTTAATATTGCTATTCCCACTGATTTATAAAGGCAAGCTGTTGTGCTTTTTTAAGGGCTTTCACTCATAGGAAAGTCATTAAAACAGGCTTGAAAAGCACTAAGACTTGATTGTGCTACGTCAAACTCCCTGCTGATTTTTTTCCCTCTGATTATTTCAGGGCTTATATAAGTGATTTTAAGCTGGTTAAATGTATCCGTGCCTTTTTTAGCATCAGTCATCACTGACTTAGTCTTCCAGGAGCACTACTAGAAATGAGGCTGTAGTTTTATGAACCAATGAATTTGGCTTGCAGTCAGTTTCAGTAGTTAAAGGTAATGATGTGGGCTAAGCTTCAGAAACCTTTAATTACTAACTTGTAGTCTATCTGCAACTTGGGAGGTGTAGTTTTGATTTTTATGGAACTGGTTGACCCACATTTAAAAGTTGGGTGGTTATTCTGTGGTAGTTATTCCTACAGAGAAATTACAGTGCTGGTGAAAATGTGAGCTTATTACATAGGGAAAAAGATACGCTGTGCAAGCTTGAAAAATACGAAGTAGAAGAGAGTTTAAACTGATGCAGTACTTGAGGCTGACTGCTGTAACTGAAATCAAATTAACAAAGGCCTTTACGATGTACCTGTAGTATTGTATGATGAGAATATGCAGAAATATAGGAGATGTTTAGATACAGTATTTAAAGGCATTTAGTATGAACTAAATTGAGATACTTTTAGTCACTGTCATCTTGTTGTGGTTTAACCCCACCCAGCCAGCAGCTAAGCACCAGCCAGCTGCTTGCTCACTCCCCCCATGGTGGGGTGGGGGAGAGAATCAGAAGAGTAAAAACTCATGGGTTCAGAGAAGAACAGTTTAATAATTGAAATAAAGTAAAATAGTCATAGTAATAATAATAAATGAAGCAAGAGATGCACAATGTAATTGCTCACCACCTGCCCACTGATGCCCGTCCCTGAGCAGCAATCACTGCCCTCCCAGCCAACTCCCCCCAGTTTATATACTGAGCATGATGTCCTATGGCATGGAATACCCCTTTGGCCAGTTTGGGTCAGCTGTGCCCCCTCCCAGCTTCTTGTGCCCCTGGCAGAGCGTGGTAAGCTGAAAAGTCCTTGCCTAGTGTAAGCACTACTTAGCAACAGCTAAACCATCAGGGTGTTATCAACATTTTTCTCATCCTAAATCCAAAACACAGCACCATGCCAGCTACTAGGAAGAAAATTAACTCTATCCCAGCTGAAACCAGGACAGTATCTACCCCTTGTTATGTACCATCTATGTCATGCCCAGGTCCCACACTTTCCGATACATTCCAATTAAACACAATCACTTTCCCTGTCTTTTGATGTATATACACAGAAATCATTCCCTCAGTCTATGGGCCATCCCTCAAAAATGTCCATTGAGTTCATCTTTCAGGGCAGGAGAGATGGGGTGTGTGTTGGATTGCTGCATGCTGAAGCCAGTTCTGGTTCCGTCCCTGCTGCACTTTGCTCAGTTTCATCCAAGTTCATTCTTCATTAATCTGGGTGATTCTTACTGTAATACCATTGATACGGCATATGGCAACCATACTAGTGATGACATACAGTATTATATAGCAAATAACATCATACCATTCAGTTCATTGGCTATTCTCACCCAAAATTAAATCCCCTTGAGGTACACATCGGACTTCCCCATCATTTCACATTACCCACCAAATGCACCCAGATCCTTGAGCAAAAGCAATCCCACAGGTGGGTTTGCATTTACCCGAGGCAGGAATAACCCACACTGTCTTCCCCAGCATATCTTTTCTGTGCACTACAGAGACTTTACCCCCTCTGCAGTACATAAGGGTTTTGACTGTGTAGGTCCAGTTTGATTGGTGGATCCCCTAGTGTTGACTAACCAGGTGGCTTTTGCTAAATATGTATCCCAGTGTCTCAGCATCCCAGCACCCATTGCTCTCAGTGTAGTCTTCAGTCTCTCAGTCTTTAACAGCTTGATTGCAGTGCATGTTTTACATTCGTGAATAACCTGTGCAATAGTGTCCAAGGGTCAAGTCCACCCCTTGATCACAAGCCCATCTATATGGTGCATCTCTTCCTTGATGGCCTGAGGTGTCATGGGCCCACCAAGCTGAAAATATGTTGCCAGTCCAGATCCACCTGAGCTACTTTAATCTTAGCAGCCTGATCCACCTGCTAGGTGTTTATCTGTTCTTCGGTGGCCCAACTTTTGGGTACGTGAGCATCTACATGACATACCTTTACAACCAGGTTCTCTACCTGGGCAGCAATATCTTGCCACAATGTGGCAGTCCAGATGGGTTTGCCCCTGCGCTGTCAGTTGCTCTGCTTCCATTGCTGCAACCACCCCCATGGGGCATTTACCACCATAGATGAGTCAGTATAGAGATAGAGCACTGGCCCCTTTCTTGTTCAGCAATATCTAAAGCCAGCTGGATGGCTTTCAGCTCTGCAAACTGACTCGATTAATCTTCTCCTTCAGCAGTTTCTGTGGCTTGTTTTATAGGACTCCATACAGCAGCCTTCTGCCTCCGATGCTCCCACAATACGACAGGACCCATCAGTGAACAGGGCATATTGCTTGTCATTTTCTGGCAGTTTATTGTACAGTGGGGCCTCTTCAGCATGTGCCACCTCCTTCTCTGGCAATGTTCTGAAATCTTTGCTTTCTGGCCAGTCCATGATCACTTCCAAGATTCCTGAGCGGCTGGGGTTTCCTTCTCGAGCCTGTTGTGTGATCAGTGCGACCCCCTTACTCCACATAGCATCAATTACATGATGTGTAGGGAGGATCCTCCCAGCTTGTTTATTATGCTCACCAGTTTACACAGCCAGTTCAGAATTTTTGTGTTGAAAGCTAACTCAGCTGTATGTAGCATTGGTCCTAAGATGGACTTGTAATTTTAATTACTGTGCATTTAATTTATTTGTGCCTTGCCCATCATTAGTTAACTAGAGTGTCAGAATAAGCCAAACCTGATCATAATACTGCAACTACAGTGTGTTCCATAAAATAAATTTAATGAGCCTCCAAACGTCAGTTGCTTTAAGTTGGAAAATATGAAAATCCAAGTGCCATCTACTGCAAAAGCTAATAACACTCGAATATGTTGAGGTTCAAGAGACATCAAAACAAACCTAAACCGTAGCTTTTTGCATCCACAGTGTGCAAGAAAGGATTTAATAAAGGCACAAAGTTGGCTTAACTAGGCAACCTTTCACATTCTGTGTGGTACCACCATTTCCAGAAAGCCAGCGGTACAACTTTTCATGGGAGCTCTAAGCTTTACTACACAAAGGAAGGCTTTCTGGTTATGGAGCTTCTCAGCATCATAACTCAGGAACTCCTTGTGAAAGTGGCCTTGAATAGCTCCACATTGAGTTGTTCTTGAAAATTCTTACTGACTTTCCTCACTTTTTGTTCTATATGTTTAAGAAAGCCGTTTCTAGACTCACTCAACAGCTCACTCAAACCGAGTGATAAATATTTGGCAAGAATTTACAAGATCAAACCGTCTGAAGGAAATCTTTCTATTTCCCCACATACAGTCTTTAATTCTAACTTTAATTCTAACTTTTGAAGTCTTTAATTGTCCTTTCACAACATCTGCCAAGCTACTCCTGTCTCTTAACTTGTCAGTGCTATATATTGTATGTGACTGCTGCCTTCCAGTATGTTTTATGTTCAGATCACTGTTGATTTTCTTCTGCCTTATCTGCTAGGCAATGAAAGCTTCCTACTTCTCCATGCCTTGAACATATTAAGTGATTGTACTGTGTTTTTTCCTAAATATTTTACTTAGAATTGTCAGACTTGGGTTTGGACCTAAATAATTCAGTAGCTTTTTGATGGAAATTTTTAACAGGCTTGGGGAGTTAGCTTTTGCTGTAAAGCTTTGCTTATGTTTGTGGGATGGTGTGGTTTTAGGCTTTAGTGGTAGTGTGGCCTTGGCAACTCACCAAGACCATATTTTTGTAAGTGTAGCGCATATATATGTTAGGACTGCTAAACCAGCTTTCAATTCTAGCAGCTGACACCTAGATGGAACGTTGTTCATTTGGCTCATTTTCTGTGTTTGCATTCTATGGTTGAAAATGCTATTAACCATTAATGGGCAAACAACTAAACTTCTGTCGAGCTTATTTTTGGTTTTTTACGTTTTTTTAACCTACTGTAAGTGCGACCAAAAGCAATCATTGACAAAACTATTTTATTACAGTTAAAAAAGGAACATGAAAAATGTAGAGTCCAAGACTGCATTTTTGAAAGCTGTAGAGCAGAACTCTGCTTGCTGATGTAAGCTGTTTATGTTGTTACACAAATTATCCCTGGTAAATTGGATTCTTGTAAATCTTGTTAACTCAGACTTACATCGGCATACCACTTCATTTGTTTGATAAAATGGATTAATACAGAAATAGTGATCGCTTAAAATTTATGAAAAAATTATAAGTCTCCTTAGAGAGGGTTTTTATTATTTTCTAACTTATAAATATGCTATTAAAACATACTTCAAAATTTTATGAAAACAGCATAGATGCTTAATAATAAGCTGTACTTGTGGTAAAGAGAGAATTCTAGCTAACATAGTGATATTAAAAATTCTGTAATAGCATGTTTGAGAATGTCTGACTTTTTTTGCTAATATTCATGTTGTGTTTATGGCTTTATTTAATGAGAGTTTGTGCTGTTCTTTGTGGGCCTTTGAGTGTATGTTAACAAAGTAATGAAATTCTTGTCTAGTTTTTCACTTGCTAGTAATTTACATAGGTTTATTTGCTCGGGAGATAATCTCGGTTTATTTAAGAGTGGGAGGAGTGAAAATCCATAGGAAGAAGGATGCAAAATTCACAACATTCGTTATAGAAAGATTGTGCCATTTTAGGGGTTTGTGGCTTTGAATGAGGACTCGAATTTGCAGGTGGCACTAATGAGCATATCATCCACACTTAAACAAGAACAAATAGCAGCGGTGCTTCTGTTGACAGTGTTGTATTTGATGCTTTAAGGCTGGCAACTCAGCAGATAATGCATTAAGATTTTGGAGCTCTAGATTCTGTATTTCATGTGGAGAATGGTGACCTGTGTAGGCAAGCTTCCTGGCTCCTGAACTTGACTGTGTCAGCCCTCAATATTTTTCCTGTCTTTATCCAAAGCATTGATAAGATGCAGATGGAGTTAAAATGTGAGTAGTATCTGGGAAAAGTGTGTTAGGTGAAAAAGATTAAGGAGGAGATATTTTACAACAATGTAAGTCTTTTGAGCTAAATTAACAGCATCTTGCTGTCTGTTTTGGTTTGGTTTTTAGGTCAGCTTTGTAAGTCAGTTTTTTAAGCCAAGTAAAGGTAAGTAGGGAAAGTGTGTGCCCAGAAAGAGCTTGAGCTGAGCTGAGAAACAGGATCTGCCCCTCCTTTCCAGTAGAGTAGTAGCAGCTGTTAATTCAGTTTGCAGTATGATGAACATGTATTCTGTGTTACATGGCTGAGAAGCAGAAGTGGCTTAGGTGCAGGGAGGTGGATTGGCAGTGGGAGCAGATTTATAGCTCTGCCAATAATGGTGATGATCACAGTGAATAGAAGGCAGGAGGGGAAGCCGCTTTTGGTGGAGAGTAAGGGCATTTTTGGCTGTGCTGAGCTTGTACAAAAGGCTTTTGCTCCAGAGGAGACATCTAAAGGACATGCTACGATTTTAATATGTAGGATGCTGCATTTGGGGAGAAAATACAAGTTTAACTATTTTTGCATGTGAGAGGAGGTGGAGAGTGAAAAATAGATGTTTTCAAGCACTAGGTCCTAAAGAACACTTATTAACTACTGAAAGGATGAGATGCCTTCAGCACGATGGGATGATAATGATCAAGAATATGCAAGACTTGGACATTGCCATCTACCCAAGGCAGCTAACAAGTTACAAGGGATTTGTTGTACACCTGTACAACTTGCAGCCTTTAAAAAAATGTTTCAGGTGTTTGGCTCAGCTGACAGCAACAGCAGCACATTTTGTTTGTCCAGGTGGTAAGAAATATCTGGAGCTCCTGATTCCTCATCCCTGTTGTGGCTCACTGGTGGTCAGTGTGCAGGAAGCTCTGGAGATGTAGCACACGTTTTCTTTTAGCAGCTCTTAGAGGAAAGAGGGGTTACTGTGGGCCAGTGGAAGGAAAAGATAGAGCCCCTTGTCAGTGAACTTGAAGCCTTTTCAAAGTATTAGCAACTCTTCCTGAGATGGGCACTTGGCTTCAGTGCTTTGGCCAAGTTTCTGCAGGAGGTCGTGAGAGCCTGTTTGTTCATGTGGGTGGACAAGACTGAAGCTGCAGCAGAGGCTTCTGTGCTGGAGCTGGGCAGAGAAATCCAGCATGCCTGTGCTTATAGCAGATGCATGCATTGAGCACGGGGCAGGCTGGAACTCCACTGGTAGAATACCGATCGCTGCTTAAATTCTAGCTCCTGCTTTTCTTTCAGCTAGCACTTTCAGTGTGTTAATATTTCTTTTGATAATGGTATTTGGCTCATAGATGGTAAAATCCTGCCAATCTATCTGGTTCCAAATCAAGCTGTTTCCTGGATAGTTGGGTGCTATTTAATCTTTGATAATGTTTTCTGTTTTTCTTCTCATGTTTCGTTTGACTTTACTCTCTCTACGTCTAGACAGACTTAGTCATGGAAGTGACTTCATGCAATCTCCTGTTTCCCTGCACTATTGTCTGTCCTTTCAATAGAGAAGCTGAAGAATAGCTAAGTAATTTATTATCTTGACACAGCAAGAGCAACTTATGACTAAGAATGTCATGCTTTTTTACCTGACTTCATCATTCCGTAAGTCTGTCTCACTGTCTCAGCACTAGAGAAGAAACTGCTAGAGGATTTGTTGAGGCTCTCCAACAAGATTATTTTTTAAAACTTCCGTATTAACAGTAAATATTACTTCTGAAGATAGGCACCTTCTCTGCAGAGTAAGTGCATCTAATGTCTTAGAAAAATGTTGATGCTTTTGCTTCCTCCTGCTGCGTGGGAATTCTGTCTAAAACCTTGCAAGCCTTTGCACTTGGGGAGTCTTGGTCTCTGTTGCTGTATTCTTGGGAGATGTTTTAATTTGTCTTACCTTGTGTTTTGATGCTGAGGAAGTATTTTGTAATCAGCAGTGTATAGGACCCATGTGGACTGCTTGTTCTTTTGGTAGTTCTGGATTAATACCTGTTGTACTGCTGCAGGGACCTGACCCCAGTGACACAGGTGGTCACTTTTAAGTTTGATGATGGAGTGTACCTCATGGAGGTGAAGCCCCAGTTCTGCAAAATTGTGCGATTTACTTGGAATAGCTTTAGTGATGCTTGTCTCAAATGGGATGTGAGTGAGGTTCTAGTCAGAGTAATCAAGGAAGGAGTTTGACCCCTAAATAATCTGGTTTTAGCTTGTGTTACCAGACTGAATTTCTTGTGAAATGTTTTAAGTTCTGCAGTGTGTGGTTAGTCTCCTGAATCTATTATCTTGACGTCCTGCTTTCTTACTGTAATGCACACTCTGGCACATTCCACTCTGCGAGTCATTGTGTGTTTATTAAAACTTGTCATTTCTGAACTGCTACTCCACCCAGTATTTGTGGCTTGGGTAAATTGCATGTACTCCCTTCTGTGTGGGTTATAGCTCTATGAAAGTGTGGTGCTGGGTTTGAAAGGCACAGCAGGGTTGATGACTGAAACCTCTCCAGCAAGTTCTTTTTCTCCATGACAATCTCTGCAGAGCTGGCCTACTTGAACCTGAACTGTGACCTTGAGAATTTCTTAAGGGCTAAGATGAAAACTGTTGAAACCTGAGCAGCGAGCGAGCCTATTTACTTTGGGTGGGAGGAGCTGAGCGGGGTGTTAGCAAGCGACGGGGTGCAGCCAAGTGCAGTTGCCACCGGGGCACCGGGAGCCTTGGTGTTTGTTCATAACCACTGTCAGGTGTGCCTCTGGAATTACTCCTCAGCTAAACTGCACTCGGCTTGGAAATACCAGAGAACAGAAGAATACTTGGTGAAAGAAACTTGCTACTGTAAGCTTCCGACACAACTTGTCATGGTTCAGGTGTCTGTTTTCTGAATCAAATATTGGTGTCTGAAGGCAAGTATATCTTCAATACCCTTTCTATTAAATAGGAGAAAAATACTTTAAGTCCATGTGCAAAAATCAGGTATTGGATAAAACTCATTTATAGGTATGATAGTCTAGTAGTTTGCTTTTTCTGCTTCTGCATATCACAAAGAGTATATGCTGCATGTAGAGAGTTAGGACCTTTTCTTCTGTTGGACTGCAGGGGGAATTCTACTGGAAAAGGTAGCGTTGTTGAGATGTCAGGGCAGATTATTGTCAGACTTGAAGGGTGAGTCTAAAAAGCTTCTGTCTTCTCTGCTCCACCATGAGTTTTCCTTCCTCCTCCTTCTCCCTTTAGCTTTTACAGTTTTGTTTTAAGAAGATCTTGGGGTTTCCTTGTATACCTCTAAGGGGAAAAGGAATATTTTTTTACTTTGCATCACTAGATAGACTCTTAGCTGTATTGCATCAGTATCAGTTTGTATGATGTGTTCATTATTTTAAGCTTCTAAAATCTACATAAAAAGGATTATTATTCTTAAAATTCTTCAGTTTGATAGTTCAGAATACACTTGATTTGAGTTCAGTTTCTGTGCTTGGAATTCATACCTGTACAATTCAGAGAGGTCTTTCTTGACAAGCTTATGTTTTTTTGAGCTGTAAATATTTTTCAGTTGGAGAAATGTTTTAAAACTAAAACCAGGCTTTGTCAAAAGTGTTCATGCACTGTTGGAATTGCATGTCTCTTCTATTTGCCTCTGGTTTGTACACTGAGATTTAAGTTTTGCCCCAGGCAATAGCCTGGAAGAATGTCTTAAGCACAGGATTATGATTTGCTTTTCTGCCAGCATTTACTACTGAAGAAGCCTTGATTGAGTAGCTGATATGAGAAATGCACTCAGTCCTTTAGAAAAATGTATACAACAGATAAGTTTTCTTCTAAAGAGATGTTCAAAAGATTGACTGAGAGTGGATTCCCCTCCCTCGCATAGATGAACTAAATATTTCGGTCATTTTTTTTGTCTTCCTACTGATTTAGGTATTATATAAGACAGAGAAACCAGGAGACTTTTTCTCCCTTTCTGTGTCATATTTACTCTAGTGCTTGCTTTCATGAAGTACTTAACTTTTGTCATGAGGAACCTTATTTTTTGATGTACAGATACACTGTGGCACACACCTGATGCATTTAGGCTAGAGTGCAGATACTTTCCTGTTTATGCAGGCTTTTTAGCTGTACCTGACTTCTGCAGTTGGACTTGGCTAGTTCTATTTGTGAGTATTTTGAAACCATGTAAACTTCCAAGCTGTATATGTTAGTGCATTTTCTAAGTATCTCAATTATTAAGGCATTGGGAACTGATATCAAAAGGGTAGAAGGCTTCCTAGGTCACTAGTCTAAGATCACCTAATGAATCATACTAATTCTGATTTTGTCAGTAGATTGACCTCTTCTGTCTGAATTTATTTTCAGGGAGGGGAGAAGAAGAAAAAGGATTTTTTTTTTTTTTTTTTTTTGGTCTAATATGTGGTGGCTAATGAAGTGCACCTTTCCACTGTCATGTACAGAACATGCAAATAAAAGCACTTCTAATGAACTTAAAAGTACCTCTGTGTCCTTTCAGGAATCAAATTTATTGCAAGGAATTAAAAGGGTTTCTAAGAGCTTTGGGTGCTGAGTGTGTGGAGAGCAGAAACCCTCTTTAACATCACAGGCTGATGCTCAAGAGTTACAATAAACTTTAGCTTAGAATCACACCATGGAGAAGAATGCTCATTTTTTATTAAATGTTACAGATTCCTTTTGATCTAACAGCCTTTTGGTTGTGTGTCAGCTATCTCTCTAGCAACGTGTGCTGCTTTGAAGTAGTTGAAGCAAAAGAGCATGTGTATACAAGTATTAGCAGGCATACTAAATCACAAACTGTTGAAAAGGTGGAGAAGTAGTGAATTTTTACAGCCAAACCATGTAATTAACTGTTTTACCACTGCAGATTTAAGTGAAATATGACGATGATTTGGGGGAGGGAGGAGTGGAGATGAAGGAGGAAGATTAAGGTTGTTTTGGTTTTTTTTTTTCTTTTCCCCCTCCTTTGTGGTGGTGAGACAGAGTCATTTTTTGGCAAAAGGCAGGGAGTCTGCCTTTCCTATACTGCTGTTGAGTTAGAGCAGAAGGTGCTTAGTCAGAATACTCAGATAACAGCTTACCTTGTTTGGAAGATAGCTTCAGAGAGGGGAAATGTAACATTATCCATATTGAAATTCTTAATTTTGTCTACCCAAAGATTGTGGTTTCATTTCTAAATGGAGAAAAGGGCATAGGAAGGAGAAAGAGGGTTTTAATCTGTTCTCGTTTGCAGTTTGGCTGCGTGAAAGGCATCAAGGGACCTGAGAGGGCATGGAGAGAAATAAGGGGAAAACCATCAGGATCACATAGTTCCATCAAACCCCTGGATGTCTAGCCCCTTTTTAGTAACATGAGCATAGTGTGGTAGAGGAGACTATGCAGTGGAAGAACCTGGTAGGCTGGCAGAGCCGTGCTCAGCAGCGGCTGCAGAACCGGCTGGCAGAGCGGCTGGAGGCAGATGCAGGCAAAGTGGTGTGGGTGGCTGGTGGTGGAGCCTCCTGTCCGCCTGTGCCACCCTGCCGTTCCGGTACAAGACATGGAAACATCCTGATAACCAGTGTCAGCAGAGCCTTCCCGGGCAGGGTCATAGCCCTGACTCCGAGAAAGGTGAGATAACAGACCCATTAACTGGGCAAGATAGGTCTGTAATGAGAGGATACAGTTCCCACTGTGTGTAAGGGGAGTTTTCTACTGCAGCTTTCTCTTGATCTTAATTAGAAAAAAACCCCCAAAGCATATTCAGAAGATATTTGGACCAAGATAGTTGCTCTGTTTTGTAGTTAATAAGACGGATTTAGAGAAGTGATGTGGAGCTGTGTTTATTAAAAAAAAAAAAAAAAAAAAAAAAAAAAAAGGAATAAATGATGTTCTCCCTCCTTGCATTTCCTTCTCATTGCCCCACCATTCCACTCCTTAAATTTTTCAGCTGCTCTTTCTGTTCCTTCCGGGACATCTGGACAAGGACTGCTTCAGCTGAGGGAAGTATGAGACACAGTAATGGATAAATGGAGACAGGCCTGAACACAAGACATGCTCATCCAGTTTGTCCCCCTTCCCGTGCCCAAGTGAATAGAGTTTTTCACTTCTTGTAAAAAAGAAGTGAAGATTATTTATCACATATAATGGTTTCTATTGATGGCTCATACTTGTTTTTTCAGTTACATCTTTTTTCCTTGGCATGTATCGGGACATTAGTCTGTTAAGAGGCATGAAGAAATTCTAGTGGTTCACAGGATCCTGGAAGCTACTGTTTTATAATCAGCAAAATTATATTCAGTGTTTTCTGTATGTGTCTTAGTGTATGTACCTATAGGTACTAATGCACATACACTGTGCACGGTTAAAACCTTTCATTGGGGTTATAAAATACTTGAGTCTACTGTACTGTCCTTGAGAAAATGTGAAAAATTACTCAGCTGCAAGTAGTAAAAGTACACTTGTTTGCATAAGCAGCTGATGTAAACAGTATTATTTGAGGATTAATCAAATTCACACCACCATTGATTTAGTTTTTGGGATGTTTCACTGTGTAAGAAGAGGAGACCTCTAGTATGGAGTAAAGGAGACCGCAAGCTCTTATTTTCAAGCCAGTGCTTAGTGTCTTCTTTTTCTGCTTTCCAGCAAACAGAGTAGTAGGTTTCAAAATGTATTTGTCAGAAATAAGGTGTGGTAGGGAAAGTGGGATCAGCAGAGAAGCGCCAGGCAGCAAGGAAATTCCACATACGGAAGAGGGTGACCATGCCCACTACTCCTCAGGGCAAAGAAGCAGCTGATCTAATGAGCAGTGGATGAAGGAGGTTAGGGAGAGCTTATTTGACTTTATTCTGGTAGCTATCAGCAAGAGCAGTTTGGATTAGCTGATTTCTAGTCTTGAAGCATGATTTACTGGGGTTTTTATGTTTAAATTTGAAGTTGCTCATTTAAGTGTTTTATTGATTGCATAAAATATTTAGGGCATTGACAATAAAAAAAACCAAACCTTTTTGTGGAGCTTATTTTGTGCAACCCTTCCAGGAGTCAGGCTGGTTTGTATATATAAACATGGCAGAGTCTTAGAGAAGAAAAAGGTATTACCTCATCTTTTAACTAAAAATAAGAAATGAAGATGCAGAAGCCATGGCAATCATTTAATGAAAACTAACTAGGTAAGTGCCTAAACAGGAAAGTTCAACCTGGCTACGTAGCACAAAACATCAGCTCCCTTTTCAGATTCCCGTAGTGTGCCACAATATGAAATAGGGAAGCCACATAGCTCATGAGTTGTGCTTTGTGCAATATAAATTTGGGACTTGAAAGACTAGTAGAAAAAAGAATTAATTTAATGAATCCTTAAAACCTAAATAATCACTGATTTTGTGTGCTTAGAAAGCAGAGATGAGAGTAGGACCAAAACTGAGATGTAAAAAATGAGATGTGCGGTGGATTTGTGGAAGAGAGGAGCTGAAGCAAAGCCATTCTGCTTTATGCGTCCTAACGGGTTTTTGATGAGAGCAGTATAGTGTTGCTTGGCTTGCTGCTGATTTGGCAGCCTCTGTCTCTTCACTGCACTTTTCACGCGTGCCCTTCGTTTGTTTCTTTTTTTTTTTTTTCCCCTTTTGTATCTTACTCATCAGAATGTGAGGTAAAAGGCTGTTACTGCAACACTCGTGTTCCAAGCAGCTAATGCTAACCAGCTTTCACAGGGAACATAATCCTCACACAAACACCTTAACTCATGAAGGAAGAGGGTCCAGCGCGACGTAGGTTTTCTTCATGTGCTGGGATTTCATCTGTGTTTTCTCCAAGAGCTGATGGCCGAAAGCTTGTCCGGAATGCTTCATTTGGAGGATATAATGAACTCTCTCCTGCTTTACCAGGTTTGTTTTGGTCTTGCATTTCTTAATATGTACAGAAGAGAATATGATTTCCACCTCAGATTTTTCAGCTTGAATGAAAGTAATGTACTGAGATGTTGGTAGAAATCCGAAAGAATATTGCTTGAATGCATCTAGATAGCAGCTCTTTGTAGTGGCAAGATTTGTAGATAGGCAAGAAAGTTAGCTTACACCACAGCAATTCTCTCTTTAAAAGGCATTTGTGAATTTGGTACTGACTGGAATATTTATTTTGATTGTTTGGACTTTTATGACTAGTTCTGTGATGTGGTTTATAAAGACCTTCCTCCCTTGAGCTTTCCACTCCCCCCTGCACACAATGGACTTGTTTTAAGACAGGAAGGTACAGCATAAGGTTTTAATTTGGCTCTAACTACTGAAGAACCTGCATGCCTGTCGTCAGTGGTTTGACATAAAATGACAAGATAGAATGAGTTAAGGCTAAAAGCATGGCCCTGCTAAACTCTGTAGTGCAAGATTTTTAAGACATTTAACACCGGGAAGGGCTTGAACCTCCTTTTGCTCAGATCTGTTGTCTCCTGAACTTCAGTACTGGAATATTGAAATGAATTTCTACAGTTTCATTGTCCATAATGTGCGCTTCTGATATAGCTACCTGAATTTCAGCAGTTTACTTCAGGAAACTTCGATGGTTGAAAATGTGTTACGAGGTCGCCTATTCCTGAAAGGGGACATTGTAGAAATTGTACATTCTTACCAGAATTACTCTGTATGTGTGATTTGTCATGTGCATGTGCACATACGAGCTTTGTTGCTTGTCCCATGGAGCCAGAATGCTGGGAGGGGGTGGGGAGGGTGGAGAAATAAAATAGTTTTCACTTTTTATTGTATGCCTTCTGCAGAATGGCTCACTGAATTTGTAAGCCCTAGCTCTGAAGCCATGGAAAAGAGTTGGGGTGCAGAGCATAGGGCAGGTTGCAGGCTGGCGATGAGGGAACTCTCTGCATCACTGGCCAGTGCTGGCTTGCAGAATCACTGGAGCAGCACATTCAGCCTCAGGCGGGTGGAAGCAGTTGCTTGGGACACCCTGTTCTATTAAACTTCATATTTTACCCGGTAACATTTCCTTTCGTTCTGCTTCAGGAAATGATTAGCCTTCTACCAAGAGTCTAACACTGAGTTTTATTCAAGCTGCTCGGGAAATAAAGATCTCAAAGCTTGAAGCGTGGAGTTGGCAACTAGACAGATCCCTACCTTTAAAATAAATGCGTGTAGTCCAGTAATTACTAAAACAAAAAGGGATTCATCTCCTGTTTGCTTCCTTCCTGTATAGAATTCTGCATTAGAGATGATCGCTGTCTATAAGTGGACAATGAATGACTTCTTAAAATGCAGAACAAATTAAAAACAGTTTTTAATGAAAAAAATGAAGTGTAAACATATAACCAAAAAATGTTTTCTCTTTTGGAATCTTCCATATATCTGAAAAATTTAAACAATATTAATATGCTGGAAGGTATACTCTTTCAGTTTGGTTTAAGCAAGGAGTAGTTATTGCCTGTCTAAATGATACTGATGTATAGTTACTAGTTGGTTATTATTGTTTATTTTATATGGTGTTTGCAAAAGAAAACCATGAGAAAATATGTAAAAGGACTTGGCTTGCTTTTCTGATTACTTCAGTTTCAAAATCCATGGAGGAATGGGAATTGGTTAATATGGGTTTGTATTCTTAAAACTGGTTGTCAGGAAGCTTTTGAAAATCAGTCAGTTAAAAAGACTGTTGTCTCCCATGTTCAGTTCTTTAAAAAGATTTTTCTTTTTTATTTCTGCTGTGTTTATTAAATAACACCAATATTGATATCTCCCACCAAGTATAGCTTATAGTTCTTCCAGAATCATACAGTTTTTCAGCTCAATTATTTGCTCCTCACAACTGCACATGCATACCAGTACTCAAATCAGGCTGTTCCTTGCTTTTCATTTGCAAGTCAGTAATATTGTTGCTTGCCTTGCTATTTGTGATCTTTTCGTGAATTGCATTGCTTTTTTACTGGTTCTTCTGTTCACTGGAAAAAAAGCCTTCGGTGGATAGTAATTCTTTCTTTTTGGATAAAATAGACCTGACATTAAAAAGTAACATGTTTTTTTCTGATGTATTTTTCTCAGGCATCCTAATTGCAGGTGGTATTTATTGAGAGATACAAAACCAGTATTTGAGAAGTAGGAGATGTTATGTGGTTGGTTTTGCTTTTTCCCTTCCCTCAAGATCAATTGAAGGGTCAGATTGCGGGTGTGACTTTAAAAAATGATGCCTGTGTTACGCTTCAAAACTGAAATCTCTTAACTAAACAGCTTTGTTTTAAAACATAGCATACCACAGACTTTATCATAAAGATTCTTTGAGAGTAATCTTACAATATATATACTCCTCATTTTTTGTCAAAGATGATGTTTTGGAGGATTTTTTTCTTTTGGTATTGAAAGCTCGGTCTCTATAAAGAAGCACTCTGTTTGATTTTGTTTCATTGACATCTTGCGTTTATAGAGTTCAGGTTGCTCTAGTTGCATGCCGCTGTCAGGCTCCTGCATTTGTCTGAAAGCTTATCATGAGTTTTCATGTAAATTCTCACCTGCGAGGTTTGGAAGGACTTGCGGAGTGCTCACAGTAGGAACGTACTAATGGATGTTGTGTAGGAAATGCGGCTTCTGGATTGTGACATGCCTTTCTGGTTTTTTCCAAAGTCCCTAGTACTATAAATCTTCTGCCTGTCTAGGTACTTGTTCCTTGTGGTCAAGTAGTCTTCTGCATTATAGATTTTCATTAGCTGAATAAACCTATCATGGATGTGTTGGAAGGATTTCAAAACGAAGGGTTTAATGAAGTGTGGGCCTACACATGTAAAGGTTTCTTTAAAGGCATGTAAGGTTTACTTTGTGTAAACATAAAATGAAATATCATTATATTGCAGTATAGAATTCTAAAAAATCTGGTCTTAAAACAGAATCTCTGCAAAAGGTAGTAAATATAAACAAAAAACCCTCAAAAGACTGATTATCAGACCAGAACTAAGAGCAATCTCTGATTTCTCGTGCAGCCTGAAGACCAACCTAATGCCTCTATAACTCAGTGAAACTTCCCAAGATGTGCATTTGTGATAAATGAATCAATTCTATCTTAGAATTTCTGGGTATTGTAAGTTGTGGAAGGGTGAAGATACTAATTTAAAAAAAAAATAAAAATCCTACACTGAACAAACTACTCAACACTGCTACAGAGTTATTAAAAATTCTTTTAAAGCTCGTAGTTTGCCCACACATACACACACGCCCCTGAAGAATGTGAAATCAAACTGTTTCTCTGATAAGTCTTCTCATTTTAGAGATCTGAGTACCAATTTCTTATTTCAAAGTTTGGAACGTGTTCAAAGGGAAGCTCAGAAGAGCTTTTGGTGTCCGTTATGCAATTTATCTGCTGATGCAGTGCCCTCTGGTGGGTTAAAGCTCGAGGGTACCACTGTCAGAGCAATGCAGAGATTTTCAGCTGCATGGATTAGTCCCGAAATTCGTGTATGACTTCATATTTATCTGCCTTCTATCTGGAGGGCATGCAAATGATGGCATTTTTACTTACTCAGAGAAATGCATTGCTCAATTTGTTTTATTCGTGTTTATAAAAGCTTTGTGCTACTACCAACCTCTTCAAAGAAGATGGATCACTGAGATGTTCTGTCTCATAACAAGAGTATATTATTTTTCCTTAAGAGGATGCCAGGTTCTCGGTATATGTTCTGTGGCACGTAGCAGCTGTGCAGCAGCACTAATGCCGGTTGTGACCCCCCCCTTTCCACTGTCACACATATACTGGCTACGGCCAAGTCTCACTCTGCTTTTTGGATACTGGGAGAGTATGGGGTTTGTACTGTGAGTCACTCACAGAAGATAAATGTGGGATTTTGATGACTGTTTTAATATAAAGCCTTGTAGTTCCGCTTGTTCAGTGTCATGCTGAAAGTATAGATTCAAGGTTAACGTAAGCAACCGTTTTCGTTTTCTTGCACAAAACTGACTGGTGATCTTATTCAGTCTTTCAGATTTGCTTTCATATAGGTAGTATTTGACAATTATTTCTACCTACAGAAATGAACAAACCAAAAAAGGCTATATTTAGTGTTCTGCTCTGTGCATGCTTGTACGCAGATAGGGCAGAATGAGAAGGTTATTGGATTGGGTGGAGCACCATCCAAATACAGTGGACTGTTCTCGCCTCTTAGCGGGTGTTACATTAGTTTATATTGTAGTAGCTGATATGTTTTTAACTGATGTGATGGACTGGTATGTATACATTGTTTGAAAATCCAATTTGCTTGCACGTTTTTATGCTAAACACAATTTGCAACTTTATTTCAAAGGCTAGCTCATACAAAATGTTATGTCTTCAAATCTTTTGCAACAATGCTGTCTTTTCTTTAAGGTTTTGACAAAGGGAAGGACGATGTGTCACAAAGCAAAGAGGATACAGCACATTCTATGTCAAAAAGCAAGGTAAGGAAACCGGCTTCCTAATCTGGCTTTAAAATGTCAGTACGCAAAGGAGTTTAGAACATTTTTAACTAAACGCAAATGTATTTAACAATCATTGTAGATAATCTTGACAATTACTTTTCAGATTTAGTAATAGACAAAGCTTAAAGGGAATTTCTTAATATAGTTCTCGAGAGGACATCACATGAAAATCTACAGTTCAAATCACTGAAAATGAAATGTGGAATCCTCTCACTGTCATCTTGGGGTGGAATATTGCCTCACCAAATGTAATGATGGATGGAGGCCAAGTCTTGCTGTGGAACAGAATTTAAAATCCTTTTAAGGTGTAGGTGCAGATTGTTCATTGAGCTGTAGCAAATCTTCTTATAAGAATGTTAAGGAAACTGTATTTGGAAAAAGTTTAGTTTAATGACTTAAACTGCCAGAGTAAAACATAGTTAAGTGTAATCTGTTGTCCTGTCTATTGCAAAGGCTTCTGTCCCTCAGAATTTAAGTGTAAAGGTCTGTTTCATTGAGGCAATGAGAGTGTGAAGGAAAACATGCTCAGTAGAACGTTAAACTAGACATAATTGCTGTGCATGTGTGTGCTTTCTGGTAGTCTGGATAATAGAAATGGAAAGGGCAGGAGCCAGGCAAATGCGTAGTCATCATTGTGTAGTCCTAAAATGGAAGAGGCTCACTGAGATGCAGCGAAAACCGGGAACGCCCAGAGTGGAACTGGGAGACAGACACTGCAGTCACCCCAACCGTAGCATCTTGGGGTAGCTAAACTTTAAAAAGGAATCAAGAATGAACTACTTTTATGTAGTGATCCCAGGTCTTTTCTCTCCAGAGCTGTGTTTTGTTCTGATTATTTACATAAAGAGTTTGCGATAGCATTCTTATTCAGAATACAGTGTTGTTTTCTGATGGTATGGAAATAGGATGCACATGATGACAGATTTGTGTAAAAAGTAGTGTAGAGAAAAACTCTACCATAGCTATCTTTTCCTTTCTGGAATCCTTTTAAATTTGTAGATTACAGATATAGAAGCTGTCAGCTTTATGACATCGTGTAGGTCACTCTGATGATACCTCCTTTATTTGTTGGCCTATTGTGCCTCTTAAAGTGCACAAATGTTACAGTCAGCAAAAGTGTCTGGCGTGTTGATGAGCTAAATTTTTATCTAGGGCTTTTTATGTGTTAAGAATATGGAATTTCAGAAAAAAATATTTTCAGCTGGGTGCCTCATAAAACAGGCTTCTCTTTCTCTTCTCTAAATAAGAAATTAAAGAGGGAAAGATTGCATTTTGTGGAGGGGGAGGTTGTTTGTAGTTAGATCACTGAATGACGTCACTAAGTTCACTTGTTCTTCTTATTTAGGCATCACATCACTACAGGATAGAGTTTAAAGGCTTTAAATTAGCCAGCTCTGTGTTTTTCTATTTTCTGCTAGGAAGTCCACTGTTTTTACAGAGGCAAATGTGGTAACAGACACTTAAGCAGATTGTCAGGGCGCAGCAGGCGTGGGCTGCTCTGCAGGGGAAGGCGAGGACCTGAGCTTGAGCACAGCTGCCTCTCAAGGGACATGGGGGAGATGCCGGCTTCTCACCGCTTTCACGCGCAGCCCTTTCCGTAGGGTTCTGCTGCACGGTTAGCCCCAACATCTGTCAGAGCTGGCCCTGGGTGCAGGCAGCCGTGCCCCAGGGAGATAGGGGTATTGCGCTCAATGTTTCATATATCAGAGCCTTAAACATCATTGCTGTGATTTTTCATATATCAGAGCCTTAAACATCATTGCTGTGATTTTTCATATATCAGAGCCTTAAAGAGAAACATTACAGAGCTATCGAAGGAAATCAAAGCTACTTAAGTATTATAGTCGCATTTCGCTGGTTTAAATGGTATCGTCAGAATTGCACTGGGGTGAGCAGGTTAGTTTCTGAAGCTGATGCTGCAGTTCTGTGGTGTGTAGCTAAGCATTTCAAGTCTTGCGTCTGACTTGGAATCACAAAACTTTGCGTCTTTCAGCTTTACTGCATCCTAGAGCCTTACTTGTCAGGGAGATCATGAAGCATACTTCACCATCCAGCTTGCCTCTCATCTAAATATTTATGTTGGTACAGAAACGGAAATAATTTTTTACTTGGAAATCAAGTTAATACTGTCTCTTTTAACTTGGATCTATTTCAGACACTGTTAATCATTTATCTTTGGCTATCCAATTTGTTTTTTCTCTTCCTTATTTTTATTTTTTTTTTGGTTCTTGTCTTTCTGGGATCTTAAGTCTTTGTGTGCTTCATTGTTACTTTTGTTGGTGTCTTTCTGCTATCAAAGATGAATCCAATACTCCTAATACATATTTTTCTTCATCTGTATTTTTTCAATTACTGCATGTGGGGCTTCATAAGACTAGTGGTTCCTTTGTAACCCACAAATAAACTTCAGGTTAACAGAAGATGGTAACTGCCTGTCACAGCTGTGGAGGTGAAGTAGCAGCCCTTCTTTCTAAGTCAGGATGGAAAAGCAGTGATGAGACTTGCCTGGAATCGGGTACTGAATGTACCTCGCTGGGATCTGCAATAGGTTCTCTTAAAATGTTTGCTTCTTTTAAACTTTGATCCCATCCACTTTGTGTGGATGTAACATTGAGAAAGTTAACCAGCTTAAAAATATATGAATCACTGATCTGTCTCATAATCCATTGGACCTTTACTCAGTGTCGTATTAGTGAGCTTTAAAACTGAGATACTGAGAAAATGAGGTTTTGTAACCTGTCATACTTACTGTTTTGGGGCTTTTATATGCATGACCTTTAGATTGCATCATTTTGAATGTTTTACTTAAGTTGCTCCATTATAGCTTGCATAACGACTTCGTTACCTCTTCTTACGTGACAGTGATAAGCATTTTTCCCCTCTTCTGTTATTACATTTAAAGTACTGTATTTCCTTTAACTTCTAGGCAGAGGAATTAAATTTCAAGTTGTATGCTTGTCTTCAAGCAAAATTTTGAGTGTTAAGAACATACCTGTAATACAGAATGAAGGGGTTTCCTTCATTTTTCCAAGATGTATGTGGAAGTTAGAGAACATTTATTTATCATTTAAATGATTTTGAAATAAAATTACTTTTTGCCAGTTATTGCACGTATCTTTTTGGCACTAGCTATCTAAGTAGGCTCCTGTAAACTCTTAGTTCTGAATTAAAAGGGTCAAAGTAGGATCAAAGTTGAATTGCTTTTTTCCACTTGTAAATATTTAATTTTTATTTCTTTGGTTTGAGCAACTTGTGTGTTAATAAAGAGTGCTCAAGTGCACTGGTTTTATTATTGCAGAAAGTTTTCTCGAAACTTGCATATTTTTTGACTGTCATTTTATAATATTCCAAAATAGAAATTCAGTGAATAGACTTTGCATTGTAGTCTGAGAGTTGAAATGACTAGTCAGAAGTGTTGAACAGGTTGAGAAGCAGTTCTCATAAACTGTCCTTGAATTTACACAGTTTAGAAACAGTTTAGAAGGTTACATTGATTTTTCTTTTTTTTTCCTTTTTTTTTTTTTTTTTTTTTTTTGACTACGTAGGAACTTTGGGTCCATCAAGCTTATTTCAGTGCACACAAAGCAATGCAACTCTTTGTAATTTATCTGAAGTTTATATATAGTGGATACCTACTCAGTGGTCTCTGGCTTGTAGTAGGAATGACATGATAACTCTGTGATAGACTCCTTTTTCTTTTTCTTTTCTTTTCTTTTTTTTTTTTTTTTTTTTTTTTTTTTTTTTTTTTAAGAGCTCTGTATCCCACGATGAATCTTTGGTGACTCTAGTTCTCTTTCAACTTGTATGCAACAGATGCCAAGGAATAAACTTTGAACCTTACAAGATGTGGGGAGAGGCGGGAGGGAGAAATCATGTGGTGCTGAGGCAGCATATTGTCCTGCCATGAACTAGGACTTGGGTTTCATGAATAAACCTGAATCTCATTCCCCTGTCTATCACCACTGTGAGCTTCTTGAAGATGACTTGCAAAAAGTAATAGGAGCGTGGGATTGGGGAGGAAGGAGCAGAACAGGTGCCATTGGTGGTCAGTTGTACTCTGATAATTTGTAGAGCACTGAAGCCTAGATTGAAGAGGCTGATATTTTCCTTCATGGGTCACGGGGTAAGTGCCTCTATAGCAATCCATTTGGAGGAGCTGTCAAGTTATGAATGAAGATGTTTGGATTCATATGTCATGGGAACATGGGAATGATTCCTGTCATTAAACATGGGGGTTCTCCTGAAACCTTCTGTCTCCGCTAAAATAATGCCTAACTAGTCAAGACTGCAACATGTCAAGCAACAGGCTTACATGGTCTAAATACTTACTATATATATATAGTTCAGCTTCTTCTGGAGGAATCTCAGACGTCTTTCCCATAAAACCTTTATGAAAAAAGACTCCATAAATAGGTGGTGAACAGCTCATGTTGCAAGTTGTGGTTTGTTGCATTTTTTGGTTGTATTTTTTTTTACCAAGTGGGAGAAACAGTAGAGAAGTGAATGCAAATGGGAACCTTACAAACATAACTCCACACTTCATACACTTTCTAAAGTGCCTGCAACAATAATATATCCTTGTATCTATCAATGTCATTTATTTATTATGCATTTTCTGAATTTCAGTCTGAATCCAAGCTTTTCAATGGCTCTGAGAAGGACATCTCTTTATCTTCAAGCAAACTTACAAAAAAAGAATCTCTCAAGGTGAATTAATTTCCAAGTAACTCCTCATGGACTATAAATGCATTCACATAGTTTTACCGTCTTCTCTAACGAGAAGACAAAAATGCCAAGTAGTGATGAGACCTATGGAATATTTAAATACTGTGAGAAGTGTTGGTGTTCATTCTCTTCAAATCTTATTGTACTGTTACAATTTGCATGCAGTATCTGTGGTTTTTCTACTGTGTTCTTTCCCCTGTGTTGTAACAAGACCAAACTCCAGTGTTTGGCAGATACCATGTCAGGAGAAACATGAAATTACTTGCCTCTGAAAGAGGGAGGCACATTGCTGCAAATTGTACTGGGGAGGGGAAGTAATTGGTGTGTAAAGTCTACTGATCAGATAATGTACCTGTAAAGCTGAATCTAGCCCAACTTTGGTTTTGTGCTTTACACCAGGAAAGGAAGTGGGGCAAGGGGCTTGCTTGGTTGGTTGGGTTTCCTCCTGTGATTCTAACAGGAGTTTCAGAGTCCTCTGTCTTAAAAGCAAATTGCAGAAGAATCTAAAATTGGTTACGTCATAGCTGCTCTTGAAACAGAGCATGAAATAGTTGTTCACACGTCGAAGTCAAATCCTGTGTTTTAAAACTACTTCTCTGCATCAGTATTGCAGTTGAATTTAGCAGGTTTTTCCTTGACTAGTATTGATAGATGTCTTTTTGTGTTCTGATTACTGACTTATGGCTGTGGCATTGTAAATATTTTTATTATTATTTACAGGTTCAAAAGAAAAATTACAGAGAAGAAAAGAAGAGAGCTACAAAAGAATTACTTAGCACTATCACAGACCCATCAGTTATTGTTATGGCTGACTGGTTGAAGGTCAGAATCCAAGTGTGAAACCTGAGTTGAAGATGTAGCAGCTGCTTGCTGCTTTCTGGCCAGAATGGAAAAGGCTCAATCTTTTACTTACTGTTAATGTTTTTCTACAAGCACAGCAGCTGCTAATTTCAGCCCAAGGTCTCTGTGCTCAAATCCTAGGGGAATAATAGAGCAACCTAGCTCCCACTTACTGCAGTCACCATAGTCACATGCATCTTGTGTTTATAGCCATTAACTTGAGATGAGTTGGCTTTCCAATTCTTATTTTGTCCTTTTTATTTTACACTTTGAATTGAAACTCTGTTGTGTCTGTAATAATAGTTAAAATGGTTCAGTCATATTAGATATTTGAATATAGACTACTTTGTGTATTTCTGGTAATTTTCCTTTCCTCTCTTAAGAACTAGCTGTCCTCTAATACCAGTACAAAAAGCGAGGAATTAATTTCTCAAAGATAGCAGTCAGTGTCATCAACAGTAGTGCAGTTTATATATCTGTATATAATTCCTTAAATCTGTAAATATATTCCTTGAAAATTGTACAAGAAGAAAAATCTGTTACCCATTTATATAGTTAGCTCCAAACAATATCTTGTCTGGAAAAAGTTTCTCCAGTTTTTGCAAAAATCTGTGTAAACAGGCTAAAACATTGCTCAGATGTCAAATTGGCATTCAGTCCTACAGACAGAGAAGTAATTAAAATCTAGAGCTGACAACTGATGGAAGCAATCTGATCAGTTGTGCAAATAGAGGGACTTGAAACGGTCTTATATTTCACACATGGGTTGAAACTAACAGCTGTTATAAGAGGTTTTATTTAAGAAATTCAAATATATCTGAGTTATTTTGTGAATATCCTGTTTTTCTTATCAGACATCTGGCCTGCTTTAGAGGAGCTCTGTTTCCAAAGCTTATCCTGTCTTCGCGCTAGTGATAAAGTATGTTCCAGATAGGAAAATTCATGAAGGTTTCAGATGAATTGTCATAATTCCCATATCCGGATGTGTGTATACCAATTTGTAGAATAAGTATTCATCAGGAAAGAAGAGTGAGCATTGAAATTGTACATTTGTATTGTCTTTGATGAACCTGGATAAACTTTTGATAGACCTGATAAATTTTGCTTGAAATAAAAACTAATAAATAATTTCAGTTTTAATTTTCATTTTGTTAAGGGGGATGGTTTTGGTATTGACTTACTGAGATATAACTGTAACTGTGTATCTTCTAGATTCGTGGTACCTTGAAAAGCTGGACCAAACTGTGGTGTGTACTGAAACCCGGAGTGTTGCTTGTTTACAAAACCCCGAAAAATGGCCAGTGGGTAGGAACAGTGCTCCTGAACGCTTGCGAACTCATTGAGAGGCCTTCTAAAAAAGATGGCTTTTGTTTCAAACTTTTTCATCCTTTGGAGCAGTCCATATGGGCTATAAAGGTTAGTGGTGGCATATATGGTTCTTAACGGATGACTAGCATTAGCCAGCTATGAGTAAAGACAACCTTAACGAAAAGCTGCATTTTCTGTTATAACTTTAATGGTTTGTTTATTCTGAATATAAGCCTTCAACAGCTAGTCCTCTTCATCGCAAAAAGTATTTGATTTATGCTGCTCTGTATACTTAAGTAGCTTCAGAAGTGTGGTGTGCGGAGGAATGCCACTAAAGAGGTTAAATGCTATCACTGTAAGCGGAAGGAATGAGTGTATAATGTTGTATTTTACATCAGTCGAATCTGGGAAATTAAGGAGGGAAGCGATTTGCCAAAATGAAAGAGTTGAGATGTGTTATAAACGTCTCTTGGCTTCCAACCCTATATTGATGTAATAAAATGTCAGCCTAGTTCAATTTTCTTGTAAGATTAGAAATTCACATGACTTCCTTGTGCAATAATAGCTTATATTGCAACTTGTTAGCCAACTGCAGCCTTTTTGGCTACAATTTTAGAAAGATAAATGTTTTCCTTCCGTTCTGGTATCTGTTTGCTTTGTCATACATGGCATTATATTGTGGGCAGCTCTTATCTGTAAGTGTTGAAAAGCACAGTGTGTTCTGCACAGCAAAGGTTTATTTCGGTTTCTTGTAAGAATCTTTAATGTTTGCCATTACTCACTGTTTATACTCTAGTAAACAAACTATTGTAGTCCTTGTTTTGTGTTTGCATATGGAGAGGGGGTGCTGAAGCACAGCGCAAGTAAACAAATTTACCTTCTGAAAAGACATCTTGCTTTAGATGAAATTACTGTGCAATATCAGGACCCTTGTCATAATAAATTAATTACGCCCTCTGCAACATACATCCTAAGATAGCTACTAATTGTGAGATTGTATCTTCTGAATCTTAAATTGGTATAGATGTACTGTCACATCTGTAAAATATGCTGCAATGATTTTATCTTCCTTATCTCAGACTGGGAAGTCAGTCAGCTAGTATAATTCCTGGGGTGTGTTTGTGGTCTTTCTGAATTGCTTTCATTATCGGTGTTATCTAAATTTACCAAACATAGATCAAATCTTTTGTAGTTGCTTTTGAATAATTTTATTTTAATATTGCTTAGGAGGACTTTTCACTAATTAGTGGTGATCTCACATTTGCAGAACACAAACTTCATATCCTTTTTCAAAGCTATAGGGTTTGGTGTTAATGTGCTTTAATTATTTATGATCATGTATACATAACATTGCAAAGTGGTGGCCTGTCTGCAGAAGATCACAAATCAGTCTTATATTTCTTTATTGCTTGGCAATGAGAAATGGATTTGTTTGTTTTTTTAACTAGATATTTAGAATTTAGAGGACATGCCCCACCAGATTTTTACTTTTTTAAGGTAGGTCAAATTTTGAACCTGAACAAGTTGATATTGTCCATTCTAAATGTGCTGAGAGCTGGAGTGGCGTTTGTTCATTTTGGTATGGCTATTTGCAGTTGAGAATTACTGGATTTAATTAGATGAAAGGGCTTGGAGTTTGAAACCTTTTTTTGCCTTGTTTACCTACTCAAATTACAATGTCCTAGTTACAGATTTATTATTGTGAGGCAAACTTTCAGAACCGTAATAGCAATTGACTGATTTACAGAGTAGCTTTACCAGAACGGGCCTGAAGTCTAAGGCAGAATGAGCCTTGTTTGCAGGCAGTGCAGGAAGATGACATTGCAAGAAACATTTACACAGGTACAAGTACTGCAGGAGGTTTTCTCACCTGAACACACTTCCCACAGTGTGTCCTTCTGGCAGACTGCAAATTCTCTTCTGCAGTAGTTTGTGGCCAGTCACTTCACACGCTCCCTTAAGCCTGTTGCTGTGGTCTTTGATGTTCCTCCTGCACTCTGAGGTAGCTGATGCACTGTACCTTGTTCTGTCTTCCTCATGTGCCCGGCCCTGATACCATTTCAGTTTTCTAAAATTAGTAACTAGAAAAGTTACTGCAAATAATTTTTCATGAGTAAATTTAGTCCAGTGTGACTGCTTATCAGTTTTTGTTGCTTTCTCTGGATGTTCATGGCATTTGAGTTTGATTGGCATGAATATTCTATAGGAAGTAAACTGACTTTTTTTTAATCTAGTGGAATTTTTAATTTGCCCTTTACCTTGTATTGGAGTAGTTGTACCATCATTGTGTCAGGAACAGAAACACTTCAAATAAAGTCACCTAACAAATGCGAACTTGTGTGTCTCATATACAGAACACTAATATACTGAAAACTGATTTTGAAACCATAATGGGTGACACAAAAAAACCCATGTCCAGTCCTTTTAGAACACTAATCAATTAGAGAAAATCAAGATCCACAAGAAGTTATTCTAAAATAAGTCAACCTACTTAAATGTTCACTGCAAATTAATCTTTTGGTTTTAATGAATGTATTGTCAAAGTACCTAGGAGAGTATAGGTTTCTTGCATTAAAAAAAAAAACAACCCAACGCCAAAACCACACTTCACCTCCAAATTATAGTTGTTTGGTACAGAGTAAGTAGCGTACCCTGGGTATGCCCAATATAATCCTGAAGGAGAGGTCTCACAGGCAGAGGTCTGCCCTTAGTCCAAGTCCTGTGACCTGAGAGTTTCAAGGACTTGTGATGGCCGAGATCTTTGCACACTGCTGGTGCGTACCACGGCACCCTCTGTGCAGCACCCCAGCACCTCTCCCACCCCTGGCACCACTGTGCCTTGGTGCTCACCCCTCTCCAGGGTCCCAGTGAGACTGAGACTTCTGCCCTGCTTGCCCATCCACGGGGCGAGGGTTGCTTATGCATGAGGATGTCCCTCCGGGTTCTCATAACTCACTAAACTCCTAATCCCTGTGTTGCTGCTTCACCAAAGACTTTTTGTAGGCGTACCTTTCTGCTCGCTCGGAGGGGGACTGGGGTTTGGAATCTTATTTCTAACACCCAAGTTCCTGTTGCTCCGTACTGACTATTTGGGAGTTTCTGAACATCATTTACACCAGCACTAGCTTGCCTATGTTGGTATTTAAGTGCCACCAAGACTACTCGTTACTCGCCTCTCACCCTCAGAAACGTTCTGGCTGTTTCATTTGCTTGCTTCTAAAATATCTGCCTTTATCTGCTTTTGCTCAAAACTTCTGCTGGCTTTCCAGTTCCCTCTTCTAAGCCTTGTACTGGCTTTTCATTAGGCTTCTATCTGGGGGAAATCAATCCAGACCAAAATGTGTTAACTCATCAGTTAGGCAGGCTTAACCCAGCTTTCAACGATAGCTTCAAGTATGTTTAACACAGCCCTCTTTGCCTACCAGTTCTCTTAAAGTTACCATAGGTAAACTTTTTTTGAAGGGACTTCAAAATGGTTGTTTAGCATTTTAATCCAAAATCAAGCTTTACAGAAATGGAAAGGTCTTTTGGATTATTTTTTTTCTTTTAATTTGGAATGTGAAGAACTTCATAGTGAAAATTAAACTTTGGCATTTGACATCCTCTGTGTGCCTTTTAGTTGAATGTAATGTCATAGTGTCCTGCTGATACCCTTTATAGAGAGACTTAAGCATCTAAATGTCTTTTACGGACCCGGGCATTGTCTTTTTTTTTTTTTTTCTTACTTAAATGCCAAGCCTACAGTTAGGCACATAAATATTGTGTGGAATTGACCATTGGGTAGGTAGAGAGGTCAAAGGGGAGGGAAGAATCCTATAGCAATACATAGTGTTTGGGTGGGAGGAGTTTCCATTTTATTTAAATATCCATTGAGTCATCTGTCTTCTGAAGACAGGTAAAAGTCATGCAGTTCTGGAGCATAGGATGCTGCTGAGACACCAAACACATTGTCATGCAAAATAAGCATGAAGTGGATCACTGAAGAGGGCCTCCCATTCTCTGCAGGGGTTTGGCTTGCTCTCGTGTCTCTCTGTGCTATGAACCATAGTGTCCTCGTAGGAATTGAGAGGAACCTTTGCTCTCATCAAGAACGAATGGGACTGGAGGGGGAAGAGCCAGTTGCTCTACAAATATGGGGTCTTCTCCTAGGCAGCATTTGTTGTAAA
Organism: Gorsachius magnificus; assembly: GCA_034008185.1. Lineage (NCBI taxonomy): Eukaryota > Metazoa > Chordata > Aves > Pelecaniformes > Ardeidae > Gorsachius > Gorsachius magnificus. Next base: position 175,686,376 of record CM067081.1, read on the forward strand.
TGAACTCCCTTAAACCACCCCACAGACAGGTCTTTTGTTTTGTTTGCTTTCAGTCTTACCTCTTCAGCTGAAATGTTGAGCTGAAGAGGAATGGCTTGTCCCTTGTGATCGCTGTACACCCGTCTGCAGGAATCCCTGGACAGTGAGGGCGACTCCCCCATGGTGTTCCTTTTGATGCTTTTGTCGTCTTGCTATAAGTAGCATCAGCAGAGCATTTCCGAGTTACTGTGCCAAGTCTGATTTACAAAACAAAAGAAAACCCACCAAAAATTATTTGAATCCCAAAGACCGTTCTTTTTAAAGTGGGGTTGAATTGGGAGCTGAACTTAGAGTGAAGTCTTTGAAGAAGAAATCCAGTAAAAGAGGGCTGTCCATCTTTCCATTCGTGTCTTCATTAGATGTTGCTGAGTGACAGTAAATAGCCCTGCAGTGTGTCAGCTTGTTATTACATTGAATGATAAACTATAGAACTGAATTAAAATATCTGATGCTGTTGCTTATTTTGTGTATTTCAAGGGTCCCAAAGGCGAAGCAGTTGGTTCTATAACTCAGCCATTGCCCAGCAGTTATTTGATCATCCGAGCCGCTTCAGAATCAGATGGTAAATAGATATTTTTTCCACAGTGACAGGAGTTAGTTATTAGAAAGAGATGGCTTCAGATGTCTTACCATGTGTATTACAGCAATGATTGCAGTTTAATCATTGTTAAGGTTCTCCTGTAACTTAGTACATTCAAATGTATTGGTACTAGTAGTTTTTCATGGTTATTAAAGGAAAATTCTGACCTGAAGAAACTGTCATTGAACTCCTTGCAGTCGCCTTGCGTTGGCTGGGTACAGGAGAGGGAAATGTTTATTTCATATTTAACTGTATTGATATATGTCTAAATACTCAAGCTACTGCCTTTCTAAAGTGCTAATATAGGCATTCTTTCTAATGAAAGCATTTGTGTATTATAAAGTGCAGCAGTTGCACAGAGTTCTAGTAGTAAAAATTCCCTCAAAATACAGTTTTGTAGTAGCCTTCATCACTGGGAAGGGTGTGGTCAATATCAGTGCAACCATCTTCAAAGGTTACAATGTGGAAACAAAAGTTCAAGACTGTTGTGTAACTTTTCTAGCAGCTGCTTTTGTTCTACTGGTTAACTAACCATACCCCTGCAGACTTTAAAAGTAGGACTCTCTTTGCCTTCTGTATTGAAAAATTGATTAGATACATGGAAATGAAGAAATAAGGGGTGGCAAGAATACAAAAATTTGTTTAGTTTGTGCCAAAAAAAATTAAAATGTCTGCTATTTTATATTGAAATGGCATTTATATGCTATCATTATAACTCCTTTTCCATGTTGTTATTGTATTACATGAGCAAATTTTGCCAACTGGTGCAGTTACTTAGTGTTCAAAACTAGACCAGGGCTGCAGGCAACTTTGGAGGAATTCAATAGTCAGGGCCTGGATGGAACCATACTTGCATTAAGGAAGAAATGCCGGAATATGCTCTATCAGAATCATGATTTACCTTGCTTGTCCTACCTTGAAGCATCTCTTGTACTGGAGCTGGGTATTTGTGAGTTGTTTTTATGTCCCCACCAAATTATAAAATCCAATGAATGTAACATAGAGCTCTGAACTATGTCTTCAAAGGCAATGTAAGCAGACCCAAAAAGGATTGTAAAATTAGGAAATGGAAGTTGTATAGTTAGATAAATTAGTTAAATCCTTAATTTTTACTCTAATAATAAATTTGTCTTTAGGCAGGTGCTGGATGGATGCTTTGGAGCTGGCACTGAAATGTTCAAGTCTCCTTAAACGTACAATGATTAGAGAAGGTAAAGAACATGATTTGAACTCTTCAGCGGACAGTACTCATGTGTCTCTCTATGGTCTGCTTCGTGCTAACAACTTGCACAGTGGAGAAAACTTACCGTAAGTGAATTAGTTGCTAAACCTGATTTTCCTTTTGGCAGAACCTTGTAGCGATAACTTCTCCACAGGGAGAATCTCTTTCTAAGGTTGCAGTTCTTTTTGTCCCTGAATTCTTTCTATATGCCTTATTTGCACTGGTTTTTATATTGTATGTGGATAAAACAAAAAAATCTTTTTTCAAGCAAAGCAGATACAGAGGAAAGTTTGGCCCAAGAAACTTAAAGCTGAGGATCACATCAGTAAGTTTAAGTACTCAGTTAAACTGTTAAAAAGTTTTAATTTTTTGTATCTTGAAGTTGGTCTCTCTTGTTAGCTTCACCTGAAAATAAGTTTAGTACATGTGACAAAAGTTCCAAAGTGTGAATACATGTTGCTGGTTTTTGGTTAAAGAAATTAACAATCCTATCATTATTTAAATGGTTTCAGCATGTCTCAGCTTTGAATCTTCAGATGGATGAATAATGATTCAGTCACCCTATTATTAAATTAAGTGCACAAAAGTTGAAATTACCTGGTGTCACCTGGTATCTAATGCCTGAGTGCCCTTGAGTGACTCCCTGTTTATTTCAATAAATACCTTCAGCCAGATTTTGTGGAGCATAAGCTTTTGTGGAAATATATTATTAAACAAGCATGGTGAATGAATGATGTTTTCAAACACTTTGGTTGTGGTACCAAATTTCGTTAGAAAATACAGAAGATGTAGTTCTTTATTTTAAATAATTGGGTCTGAAGGTTGCGCTATGCAGAGTTTCTCTCGGTAATCTTCCACCGATTTGATGTACTTTCACGTGGACATAAATTTATTTCAAATGAACCCTTCCACCCATGAAGATTTAGCTGCCCATCTGTCTTTTCTGGGTGGGCAGGCATTTTGTACTGCTGTTAAGAGTACACTCCCATATTTGAGGCAGAAGACCTGGACTGGGAGAAATGCAGTTCTTTCTGGCATAGATAGTCTGACAAAAGCACAGAAAGGGCAAATTATTGCCACCAGCCCAGATTCAAGGCCCTATCCAGATGACCAAGCAGGCTCAGCTACAGTTTTACTCCTTCCATTATCTCATGGAAACAATAAAACTGCTGTGTATAATTCAGCTGGAGATCTGTACTCGTGAATAGTAGTTTAATATCAGCAGCTGGCCCAGATTACAATCACAGCAATTAACTACAACTGTTAAGTCTAATTAAGACTAATGGTTTAATTAAGTAGGTCTTTGGATATGGCATATTCTAAGAGTATTCAGTGTGCTTAACAATCTAAGCAACAAAACCTGCGGGCCTAGTTTTAATGGAGTTGGCAGGAGAGGGAGAAGAAAGGTAAAAGCAATTTTAGCTTCCGTGGAGAGCTCACTTTTTTAAGTATGTTAATAGGAAGAGGAGGTCCAAGGAAAACATTGGACTGATACTTGTTGAAGATGGTCACCTGAAAAATAGGGATGAAGAAAAAGCGAAGACATTCAGTGCTTTTTTTTGCCTCAGTCTTTAATAATACTGGTAGATCTTGGGCTGCCGGTCCTCTGAGTTGGAGGACCACAAGCGCAGGAACAGCACTTTCCATTTGTGGACACTGAAATTGTAAGAGACCAGTTGTATCAGCTGAATGTTCAGAAGTCCATGGAGCCTAATGATTCATCCCAGAGTACTGAAGGAGCTAGTGGATGTTATGGCAGGACCCCTCTCGATCATCTACCAAAGGTCTTGGGAGGCTGAAGAGTTCCCTGCTGACTGGAAGCTAGCCAACATTATTGCAATTTACAACAAGGGCATGAGGAAAGACCCAGGAAACTACAGTTTTTCTGGATTTTAGTAAGTCTTTTGGTACTGTCCCTCACAGCATCCTTCTGGACAAGTTATCCAACTGTGGGATGAGCAGGTTCATGATGCACTGGGTGAAGAACTGGGAGAATGATAGGGCTCAAGGAGATGTGGTGAATGGGGCTACATCTGGCTGGCAACCAGTCACCAGAGGTGTTCCTCAGGGATTAATCCTAGGGCCTGTTCTGTTTAATATTTTTATCAATGACCTGGATGCATGAATATACCATTAGCAAGTTTGCTGATGATACCAGACTGAGAGGTGCTATTGACTCTTTCAAGGGACAGGAGACCTTGCAGAGGGATCTAGATTGATTGGAGCATTAGACAATCATCAGTGGTGTGAAATTTAACCAGAACAAATGCCTACTTCTGTACCTGGGACAAAGTAGCACCGGACACAAGTACACACTGGGAGAGGAGTGGCTGGAGAGCAGCCCTGCAGAAAGGGGCCTGGGGGCGCTGGTTGACAACAATTTGGCAGTAGGTGCAATATGTGGTGTTCCCTGGCAGCCAGGAGGCCAAACCGCATTGTGGGGGTGCATCAAACACAGCATAACCAGTTGGTCAAAAGAGGTGATGATCCCGCTGTATTCAGCGTTGGTGCGGCCTGTCGTGGTTTAACCCGGCTGGCAACTAAGCACCACGCAGCCGCTCGCTCACTCCCCCCCTCCCTCAGTGGGATGGGGGAGAGAATCGGGAAGGGGAAAAAAAGGTTAGAGCCGAGGGCTGAGATAAAGACAGTTTAATAAGAGAAAATAATAATAATAGTAATAATGAGAATGATAACAAAATATACAGAATATACAAAACGAATGATGCACAATGCAATTGCTCACCACCCGCCGACCGATGCCCAGCCCGTCCCGAGCAGCGATCAGTACCCGAGCGACCGACCGAACCACCAACCCCCCCGAGCATGACGTTCTATGGTATGGAATAGCTCTTTGGACAGTTTGGGTCCTAGCTGTGCTGTACTCCCAGCTCGTTATGCACCTGGCCGAGCAGGAGAAGCTCAAAAAGTCCTTGAGCAGTCTGAGCACTGCTTGGCAACAACTAAAAACATCAGTGTGTTATCAACATTCTTCTAGTACTAAATCCAAAGCACAGCACTATGCTAGCTTCTGTGAAGAAAATTAACTCTATCCCAGCCGAAACCAGGACACGGCCTCACCTCGAGTGCTAGGTGCAGTGCTGGGCCCTGTGATTTAAGAAGGATGTGAAGGTCCTTGAATGCATCCAGAGGAGGGCAACAAAGCTGGTGACAGGGCTGGAAGGCATGTCCTGTGAGGAGCAGCTGAGGACTTTGGACTTGTCTAGTTTGGAGAAAAGGAGGCTGAGGGGCAACCTCATTGCTCTCTCCAGCTTCCTGGGGAGGGGAAGCAAAGAAGGAGGTGCTGAGCTCTTCTCCCTGGTATCCTGTGATAGGACACATGGGAGTGGTTCAAAGCTGCATCAGGGGAGGTTTAGGCTGGGCATTAGGAAGCATTTCTTTACTGAGAGGGTGGTCAAACACTGGAACAGGCTTCCTAGAGAGGTGTTCAATGTCCCAAGTCTGTCAGTGTTTAAGAAGCATTTGGACAGTGCCCTTAACAACATGCTTCAACTTTTGGTCAGCCCTGAATCGGTTGGGCAGTTGGACTAGAAGACTGTTGTAGGTCCCTTCCAATGGAACTATTCTAAACTTGGTACGTTTGACAGTTCAGTGAGAAGAGTACATACAGCAAAGCTAGTTTGACATTGCTGCCAGATCAGGCTTGATACTGGCAATTTTAGTGTGTATTTTATTAAGATCCTGGTTTGGAAACATGAAATTACTTGTGTGAAGTTGAAGAGTCATTTAGCCTTTATTTTTTGTAGGTTAAATGACAGTGAAATTGAAAGGCATCACTTTAAAGATCAAGATATGTACTCTGACAAATCTGATAAGGAAAATGACCATGACCACGAGGAATCTGATAACGATGGATTGGGAAAAAGCGAGGAAAGTGATAGCGACACATCAGAGCGACAGGATGATTCTTACGTCGATCCAGAACCAATTGATATCAAGGAAACTACTTATTTAGAACAGAGTCATGAAGAACTTGGCGAGGTAAAAGCGCTGTTGATGTAGCAAGCAAGCAGCTTCTCCAAATCGAAAGCTGATATTTTAGGGGTCAGACCACACTTGAAAGCTGACTTGCAGGATTGGCTTTTCGTATAGTTTCATGTTTTCATGTATTTCATGTAAAATATTTTCATATATTGCTTTTCAGCAATAATGGGGGGAAGAAGTTCTGTTCACCCGTGTTCTGCTCTGCTTTGCCACTCGTGCTTGTGCCTGAGATTTTGACAGAGATAATGAGATTATCTGGAATATTGCTCAGACAGAAGGTGCTCAGTTTGAAAGGGCCACCTGCAGCAGAAGTTGTCCATGTCTACCTGTCCTTTTGTTATTATTTCTATTTGGTTTTCATTAACTTACTGCAGTTTTTTTCTTCAAGTAAAAATCTTGAAGATGTTAATTCAAGCTGACACCTCTGTTTTTCTACTGCAAGAGTGGAGTTAAGCAGCTGTGGGACCTGCAGAATTCTGTGGAAGGCCTGCTGTGTTTCTGATGTCATCTTGTATTCTAATATGGTGCCCAAGAGCTGCCATTCCACTTCTGCAGGTTGTTTTACATATCTACACAGGCAAATATGGCAGGGATTTGTATGTTTTGCTTGCTATAAAGATACCAACAAATGTAGTAACAGAAATTGAGATGAGCTTTTTCACAGATCTCTCCTTTCTTCTCAAGTGCTAACTATGAGGTGTTTTTTTTCATACGTATGGGACATAAATACTTTGTGCTTTATTGCTTTCTAGTATTGTTTTTAGAAGAAGCAGTAGTTTAGGAAAAGTTGAAGCATTCAAGTTGACAATAAATTCTCAAGTATGTGTTTTAGAACCGTTCTGGAGAGGGATGCTTTTTTCCTGCAACCTTTGCTTTTGATTTCAGAAACTGTAAGGAAGAATACCTCCCCTCTTCTTGGAGCGTATTGAGGTGTGGCTGCTGGTTTTGCTCACTTACCCCTAAGCAGTGGTTTTCTTTAGAGAAAATCACTGATACTGTTGACTAGTCAAGGCAGTGAAAAGCCTAAATGTGGCAGCTTTCGTGGTGGGGAAAAGTTGGTAGAATGAGCAGCCCTTTGCTGTCTAAGTCCTGCATGTGAGAACACAGGGTAGTGTACTTGATGCCTAGGAAAGGACTAAGGGTGGATTTCTGAACAACATTCTACCTCAAATTTTTCTGTTTTAGAGCTGATGAAAACAAATGCAGTTTTTAATGTTGAATAGTGTATCTGTCATACTTCATTAAAGATGTATCGTAAGTGTATTTAGAGACACTTGATTTTTCTCCCGTAGTTTCTTCAGCTTCTCTGGGTCATTCATTTTAAGTATCCATTTTGCATTCTCATTGCATCCTTAGAACGTGTTGACCTGTCTTCTGAAGGATTATTTTCTTTGTCCTTTCTGTGAGCAGTTTTTTGTTCATCCTAGGCGGGGGAAGCTGCTCAGACAGAAGTAGTGTCAGAAGAAAACAAAAGCCTGATCTGGACACTGCTGAAGCAAGTCCGGCCAGGAATGGACTTGTCCAAGGTTGTGCTGCCTACGTTTATCTTAGAACCTCGTTCTTTTCTGGACAAGCTGTCTGATTACTACTACCATGCAGACTTTCTGTCTGAGTGAGTCAATCCTATCTCTGGTTTTTGATTTTTAATTTTTTAAACTAAAATGGGGTAACAGCATATACTGAAACATTTGATCCAGTCTACTTAAACAACATCATAGACTGCTTAGAGTTTGAATGTTTGTCTGACAATGTATCAGTCATCAGATATCCTTGTTTCCTGAAAGATAACTGCCTGAGAGCTCATAATAGCAACTGTCTTACAGACATTTCTGGTTTAGCTGAGACTGATTAGAAGACTTCTCAAAATCAGTTTAATTTTTTTTCTCTAGGAGGCATGTTTAAGATAGTAAAATAGTTCCATTCGGATTTATAGTTGCCTGCTCAAATGTAGCTAATGACTGTAAATTGAAATATTATTCAACAATAAGTTCTGTATGTGAGTAGGCTGGTTCTCTAAAGTGGTACCTTTTATACATGGAAGAACTTCAGTGGGGGTGGAACAGGATTTAATGTTACAAAGAACAAACTCAATTATGGAAATACCATTTCTGATTTTTTGTTTGACATTTTCAGACAATTATTCAAAAACTTAGAATTTGCTGCAGTCAGGCTGAAAATTTTACAGCACTGCAAATCACAAAACCTTTGTTTTGGTCAGCTCCTAGATACAAGATATATCACCATGATTGATAGTGTGTTATAACTGAAACAATATTGGTATTTGATCTGTGTGTTCTGTTTGTTTCGTAGAGCTGCTCTTGAAGAGAATGCTTACAACCGCATGAAAAAAGTAGTGAAGTGGTATTTATCAGGATTCTACAAAAAGCCAAAGGTATCCTCTTACATATTATTTTGTCTTTAGTCACTGTGTCTGGTTTGAGGGTTTAGGGATGTGGAGTAAGTTTTTGTTTTTAAATTATATTGTTACGCATTTTTTAAAAGCAAGGTCAAGTATTCGTTATTTACTCAAATACGTTATGGATCTTTTTGGTCCCTAGCCATGCTTAAGAGAGACTATATTCAATTGTTTGGGTTTTTCTTTTTCCCTTGGAGTAGAAGCTGAACTAAACATCGTCTGATAAAGTTGAGCCAGTTCTATGTTTAACATTCTTCAGTGATAACATGCTGCAGTTGGAGGAGTATTATTTCCACTACTTCATTTAGCTTTACACTGAATAGTCTTTATAGTCATGTTGGTGGGAAACAGTATTGACAGAAGAAAGTACTTACTAACTAACTTCAGACAAAAGGTCTGTAATAATTCTCCTACAGAAATTCTTATATTCTCTTTGTCCTTATGTTTAGCCTGGAATAGTTCATCAGACACACTAAATCTATGCCAATTCCCTTAGAATGAAAAGCAAGAGCAACTGAGCCTAATATTCAAATGATGAATTCAAGTACAATGTGCTTTAGCATATATATTATGATTTTGTGTGTGTGTGTCTTACTTTATCAGTCTGTCACTGAAGATACTTTGTGGTAACAGTATGGTTATCCTCTGTTTTGTTTCTGTTTAGGGACTGAAAAAGCCATACAATCCTATACTTGGTGAGACTTTCCGCTGCATGTGGATTCATCCAAGGACGAATAGCAAGACTTTTTATATTGCAGAACAGGTAGCTGCAATAACCAGCAAAAATTTTTTGAAGAAAAATATGTTGCATTTCTGTGCTAGATAAACGATGTGGCAGTTTCAGAAAATGTATTTAAGAGTATGAATGGTATCCTAAAAGCTCTCCTGATGAGCGTAGGTTCTTTCACAGATGTCGCTTTTAGTGTGTCTTTCTAGAGAGACAGAAAGGTGTTTCCAGCATTTCAGTTTCCTCTTCCTCCAGTAAAAGTCAGGTGCTAATTTTCTTACCTCTTGAAATTCAGTAAGACTGTTTGCTTGATCTTTATCTTTAAAGATTATTGTCACATTTTACATATGTTAACTGTATTCTGTTATGTGTAGCTTGAATTTTGCATTCTGTTGTTATTAGGTCAAGGTTTATACTATGTTCCATGTTCTTTTTTTTTTATTCAAATATTTATTTTTTTTTCCAACAGGTATCGCATCATCCTCCAATATCTGCCTTCTATGTTAGCAACCGCAAGGATGGTTTTTGCCTTAGTGGTAGCATTCTGGCCAAATCCAAATTCTATGGTAAATAATGGGGTTTTTTTGGTTGTACCTTTATTGAGAAGTGTAAAATCAGTGCAAATGAGCTGTGTTTTGAGGATGAAAGAAGGCCGTTAGAAGAATCAGGAGTTTGATCATTGTATTATCCTTTCCTTACAAATTTTTGCTACTGGTCTTTGGAATAGTAGTTTCTAGTTTTGGAGTATTTTCATTTTTAATTGGAGATACTAGACAGGATAGCTTGTAATGCTAAATATACTGATGTTCTTAATTTCATTGCTCAGTTATTAGGAAATGTTGACTGTTGTCTTGTGGTGTAAAAAATGTGATTTTCTGTCTTTGAATTTCAGGGAATTCATTATCTGCCATACTAGATGGAGAAGGACGGCTAACATTCCTAAATAGGGGAGAAGATTATGTAATGACAATGCCATATGCTCATTGTAAAGGTAGTGGGTTTTTTCATTCTCTGGATGGCAAAGTAACGAGAACAGAAGTTTATTATTCTAAATAGTTCATTATTCTAAATAGTATATGTGTTGGATTCAAGCTTGTCATGTGAGAAGAGTGTTCTGAACATTGGCAACATTGGTGGCTCTAGGCTTCCACGTATTTTATCAGGCGAAAAATAGATCTATTGTTAAAGCAATCATCTATTTTTTGGCACAGAAAAAGATGGTTTTTTCATAAATAATAAGAGCATATATATATATAGCTATCTGCCATTACATGACAGTAATTTACTGTTTGAGTTGATTTTTTTAAAGAACAGTTTTGGGCTTTTCCAATATTTTCCTCTTGTAAACATAAAAGGCAGTGTAGTATCTACACCTTACTGTGTGATCTGAGTGTAAATCATGACCATTTGTTTCACTATGGTAAGCCAGTCAGTGGTTTGTAAAGCTTTCTGACGAGTCAGTAGCAGTACAAAATACATTGCAGAGTTGCAGATTTTTAAGCTGTTACTTACTCAGGTATACCTACCTGTAAATTCTCTGCCAGAATTCTCTTTCAGAAGCCTTATAGTCAGCAACTACAATATTTTCTTCATTTGAGATGTATGAAAATGAATCAGCAGAATTAGATAATTTGGTATTAGTTTGGTAGGCTTTTCTCTTCCCATTGTTCATGGATGTTTTTAATACTCTGTTGGACTCTTTTTTTTTTTTTTTTTTTTTTTTGTACAGCTTTGGTGACAAAAATAATACTTAACAATTAAAAAGCACATAACGGAGACATTCAAGTCAAACAGGAAGAAGGAGACTAGTGTGACTGATAAAGCTGACAGAGAGGGAGAAAGGTAGAGGAATACGCAGGGAAGGAGAATGTGCATGGTGGAAAGAACATATTTGCACATGCATCCACTGTATGTAAAATACATTCAGTGTTAAAAAAAAGCTGGATTGCAGAGGGAAAGACAGTAATCATGGGAAAGTGTGCTCAGCACTGTCAAACTTGCACTTCCAAAGGTCTTTAGAGAGGTGATCAGTGTTGTCTTGTATTGGTTGTCCATGGTTGTCTTCACCCGTGGTCTGACTGTACATACTGCTTCTGTTCAAGTGAAGTTTTTCTTTGTCACAGAGTTCCTGTCTTTATTTAACCTCAAAAGCTTCCCTCCTCCAGTCATCTCCAATAAGACTAAATACCACCCTTGCTAGAGCCAGCAGCATATGCTGCCAAAGATATGTCTTAATAAATTGTTTTTCCTGTTTATCTGTAATTCACTTAAATATTTTTGTTTCTGTTTGGGTTATCTTATTTGGCAGAAAGATCATGCTTATTATTAGGAAAGGTCATCTGAAAAGATGATTTTTCCTCTGGCACAGACATGTTTACTCTAGGAGTTGTGCCCAAATAACTTGGGTTTTTTGTCTTGCTCAGTTATAAACATTCATTTTAGCTGGTGGTTTGGGTTTTTTTATTGTTGTACAGGAATTCTTTATGGCACAATGACCTTAGAGCTTGGGGGAACAGTCAACATCACCTGTGAGAAAACTGGCTACAGTGCAACAATTGAATTCAAACTCAAGGTTAGTAAATTCTGTGAGTGGGCACACGAAGGAGAACGAGCATAATGATAATTTTAAAAAAAAAAAAGTATTAGGTCACTCCTTAGACATGATCTGATGTAATATGGAACTGTCTTTTTGGAAACAGAGGAATTTTCATTTTAACTGCTACATATCCAACTATATGTGTCTAGCAAACAGTGATTATTTTTTGTAAAAAAAGGAATTACATTTTCGTCTCTTTCTTTGATGTATTATTCTGTGTCCAAAGGTCTTGACTGAAAATTAGAGTGCTGTCTTCATCTCTGGGGATAAGAGATGCAAATGTATTGCTAGTTGTATGAATCTTAAGAACAGCTCTAGTAGGGAAAAAGCAGTGGTCTGTCTTATTTCTAGCAGTGGCAACAGTGTATGCCTAGGGAAGTGTAAGAACAGGGGAAGTGTTTAGTGATCTGATCAGTAGTTTGGGTATTTTGTGTATTGTTGTTAATATACCCTGGTGGTTTCTAATTCTCTAAAAATGTTCAGGGTCTTTTTAAACTCCTGGAGAGCCCTTGGAGGAGAACTCAGACCCAGGTTCCCCTTTTCCATCCTGGGTAAAATTTAAGTTGCTCATGACACCTCGAATAAAGATGATGTAAAGGCTTGGGCTAACATTTATATCAGCCTAATGCCCAGTGCTAAGCAACAGTTTACATGGACTATTTTTGGCAGCTGTGCTTGCTGTAGGAGCACCTCCCCACTCACAAAAGCTAAACAAAGGTTTCTAAACTACTTAGAGATTGCTTGTGCCTCTGAAAAAAAATAGATTTAAAGCTGAACAAACAGTTGCTAAGGAGAATTGTGCATATAGAGAGGGAAACTGCATTCATTTGAAATTATAGGAGAAGCATAAAGGTTAGGAGGCTGTGTTAATTGATATTTTGCCTTATCAGCCCACAGGATACATGTGCAGACTATCAAAAAAAGCCGAAGAAAATCCCTGGCAGTGATTTTTGTTGTTGCTTCTGCAAGAGTTAATCTCTAGTAACAAATGGTCCTTGGCAAAGTGGTGAAATTAGTGTAGCAAATGACTATTTCTTCCAAGATATTATTGTGTCACTGTTTTCTGCATTATTTTCTGTTTTCTTGCCACATTTCTTAGAAAATGTTTTTGCTCAGCAAATCTTTAATGAAAATACAACATGGCAGAACAATGTACTGTGGTTTTAGACTTGTTTGGGGGATTAAATGCGCACAAGTTATAACATTAAAAGCCATCAGGGCTGTTTACCTCACATTTCATAAATGCACTTTTTTCCTTAACACTAAACATAAATGCAAAAATAATTTGCTATTAAAACAAACATGAAAGCATTTGTTTTTGTTTTGCAGCCTTTTTTGGGTAACAATGACAGTGTTAACCAAATATCAGGGAAAATTAAGCTTGGCAAAGAAGTTCTTGCTATTCTGGAGGGTCACTGGGTAAGTGTTTTATAAGTTCTGGCTAATAGTTGAGACAGGTGAAAATAGCACTTAGTTACAAAAAAGATTCAGGTTTAAAAAAAAAAAAGAGTTGATTACCAATTTTATAGAAGGTATCTCTTTACAGTTAGACAGTTCTCAAGAATCAATGTAGTATTATTTGCAGCTGTTAAAAGGTGGAAAAGTTGTGTACATTTGAGTAGTTCAGGAAGAAAATACATTTCAGCATGTGAAATATTTTTAGTATATGTGTTAGTACTGTGAAGAATTGTTATGGCATCAGCATGAAATGTTTAAACTTGTTTCAGGTCAGGTGAGATGACCCTGGCACTGCTGGGTTTTGGACATGGTAACTGTTCCATTGCATCTCTGTTCAAAGTTAGAACTAGCACAGAGTGCAGAAATTGACTTTTAAAGTTAGTATCTCTGATTATTCTTAACTATGTGCATCCAAAAGAAAATAAATTCTTGTTACAAAAAAAGATTGTGTATTCCTCCCTTTCGTGTTATTTTGGCGCTCTTTGAGATTGTTACAATTAAAGTAACTGAAATAAATATGTTACAGGACAGTGAAGTTACTATTAGTGACAAGAAGACAGATGTTTCAGAGACATTCTGGAACCCGACATCTGATATCAAGCAGCGTAGATTGCCTAGATACACAGTGAAGTTTGAAGAGCAAGATGACTTCGAGTCAGAGAAGTAAGTTCCCTTTAGAACCATGTATAATTATTTTGACAAAATAATACTCATAATCATCTCCAAATTATGATTTCTTTCTTTCCCATGTTTGCTGATATTGGCCTGTAAAACAAGAATGCAACACTGTTAAATATAAGGTCATTATTTACAAACTTTACAATCATGGAAAGTCTTGATGGAAATGTAGATAAAACACATATGATGACATGGTAATATTCTGTTTAGAGGTTGGTCTATTTGCTTAGCCTGTAATTAAGGAAATGTTTGCAAATATTTCTGTCAACCAGATTGTAACTCTCTATATTGCTTGTTTGTCAGGCTTTGGCAACAAGTGACAAGAGCAATAAATAATAAAGACCAAACAGAAGCTACTCAAGAGAAATATGTTCTGGAAGAAGCTCAGAGGAGGAGTGCCAAAGAGAGGAAACTTAAGGGTGAAGAGTGGACATGCAAGCTGTTCGATCAGGACTCAGTCACCGGAGAATGGCACTACAAATATGCTGAGTGAGTCCTGAAGTGCTTGTAAAAAACCTGCTTGTTAAATGCTTAGTAGTGTTGCTGAGCCTCTTCCTGTGGTTTCAGAAGCAAAAGAACCCAGATATATAGCTGAGTTCAAACTCGTGAAATATGTAATGCTATTTGATGTTCTTATTTATGTATTTTAATTAAATTGCATGTAATTTTTTAGCTGAACTGGGTTGGCCCTTTTAGTGTTGAAAAGGCAGTGACTGCTAATGCAGCAAACCATGTTTCATGCAACCGCTGCAATGGGCTTTTTCGTTTTTATCTTTATGGTTATGTATCTCTACAAATCCGTGTGATGTGCTAGAGTTTCTTGGGCATGGAACTGTGGGATACATTGTACTCCTTTTTCCCCCTCCCAAGACCGACTAGAGCAGCTATGCTGATTTTCCCAGAGTGGGAAATATGGTACATAGGGGCATACCAACTGGAAATCAGAAAATCTAGCATCTGGCAATCAGAAAAGCCTGTTCTTAGTTGAACTGAGCTATTTAATTTGTTATATGTTAGAATAACTTTGAGAATAACAGGTTTATAGCAGTGGTTTATGGTAGGACCAGGTGGCTCTGCTCAGCTGTCAGATATGCCCCGTGCACATGAGTGTCTGTGATCTCTTTGTGTGATGATCTGGATCAGAAGATGAAGATGTGGCTGTCTCCCTGACTGCTGGGATGCGTTCTGTGTTCGCACCAACACTTGCAAGAGTCAGCTTGGAGCTGAGCCCTTTACTAGTGATGGTTTTCACAGAACACCTACATTCTGCTGATTCTTTTTCAATACCCAGAACGCTTCTATACTGCAGGGATTGTAAAAGTAAAATATCCAAAGATTATATGCTCTGAGTTAAGTAATTCTGAAGCCATGGATGCTGGAAGTATATTCCCATGGCTAAACCTGGGAACCCTTCATCATTCTGTCCAAGAACAGCAATACTGGGGCAGTGGCCTAAGTGTGTGTATAGAGAAGAGTACAAGAATCCTGAGTACCCTTCATGTCTCCAGCAAATTTGCAACTCGTGTTTCCTGGAACGAAGCAGGGATTCTGTGTATTTAGCAACTCTCAATGGCTTTCATTTCCATGAATTTCCTTGGTTTCCTCTTAAGTCTGTGCAGACTTTTACCACCCAAAACGTCCTGCAGCAGGGAATTCCCCAACTAGACTAAATGCTCTGTGAAACAGCCTCTCTTGGTTTGAACCTTCTAGTGCTGTCGATGCCTCTTCCTGTTGGAAGAGTTGTAAATAGTCCAGCCGAATTGACTGCCCATACTGTTGCATCCTGTGTAAAACCATCAGGGAAAGTACCTCAAAGTATCTGGATTACGGATTTAGGCATCTGGATTACAGACACAAAAGACCTTTGGAAGAGCAAGCTACCTTAGGTGACATTTGATTCAAGTCAGGTTAAGCTACGATGTAAATGCAGGTCTGTGTTCACAACATCTGAAATGGCTACAACCGTTTCAAAACGCATATGGGAGGAGATGATAGGAAATGCATGCTTAATCTGCTCTCATTAAAGCTCTGCATCAGAACAATCTCCATGCATCTGGCTTGCAGTTTCTGTCCTGAAAAGGTTGCAATCAGTGGGGATGTCAGTTTTTGCCTTTGGCTGCTTGCTGTTCTCCAGTGAGCTATGTGTCTTTTGCTTGATTTTTTTTTTTTTTTTTAATTGTGTATCAGCCTGTTCTTGGAAAAGCACTCTTGTAAAATCAGAACAAGAAACTGTGCGTAGCTCATTAGTGCCTCTTGAAACCAGTCTTGACTATTAACCAACTTGGGCTGAAAGCAGGTTTGAGGTGACTGATTCTTAACCTCTCCTTCCTAGGCACCTTTTAAAAGAAAAAACAAATAACATTCCAAAATAATAATAGTTTTCAAAATCCCCTAATTTTCCTGCAGTTCTAGAATAATAACCTACCATTAAGCAGAAAACCTTTCCATGTTTGACAAATGTGTATCTCTAGCCATATAATTTCATAATTATATTGTTGGTTAATACAATAGCTTGTATTCTTACCAGCTGGCTGAGAGTTTGACCTGGATGTGAAGTTTATTTTTGGCTCTCTTGGTCCTTCAGTCCAGGACTGGTCTATAGGTGGAAGATAGGATCACTTGTTCCATGTCTGACTTCTGTATAGGGAGAGAGAGCTTTAACCCATTCATAGCAAATAGTTTCTGAGCAGGAAAATATTTCTGAATTAAATCGCTGCGGTATTAATCTATTACATTCACTTTGTCTAGTACCAGACCATGGGACCCTTTGAATGATATGATCCAATTTGAAAAAGATGGCACCATCCAAACAAAAGTTCGACATCGGACACCAATGGTATGTTCCGGTTCTGTTAGCACGTGCAGCAAGATCCAAGGACTTGTACATATTCCATTATATGTATAAAGGTCATCAAAGCATTGGGAGTGATGGGAAATACTATTGTTATCTTACAAACACGTAGTTTACCCACTGCATTGTCTTTCACTTCTGTGTGGCGTCCTAAGCGGTAGAGATTACTTGATTGGATAGGAATATAAAATATGCAGACTTGAACTCAACAGTTTAACGTGTATTTTCCCTTAAATAGGAAGATGCACAAACTTCAGACTGCTTACACATCAAGAATTTTAACTTGGATTTCTATTAGATACTGTGCTTTTGACTGTCACTGTTAGAATGTGCTGCTTTGCTACAGTTCTGGTTCCCTGGAAATAATTCCTAAGTTTATCAATTGTAGGTTAATGTTCCAAAAGTCAAACGAAAGCCAGCCAGTCAGAAGAAAGGGGAGTGTGGTTTCTCATCCCCGGAGCCTGATAACCAGGATTCCTCTGGAAGCGAAGGTAGGAAAAGATACATTTGCATACAGAAATAATAACTTTATTTGACAGTGAAACAGAGTTCTGTAGTCACACATACTCTTCTTATCTTGATGTTTGTTTTGTGAAATAATGCACGTTTTAGATCACAGTTTCATCCAACATGAAGCACATTTCGGAAAAACAAAAGAAGCAGAATGGTTTACGGTTTTAATTGCAAACTTTGCTGTCCATTTAAACCTGTAGTGTAGGTAGGCTTAAGTGCTGCACACATTTAGTATCTGGGAAAAAAATTGTGTTTGTAAACTCTTGCCTTTCTTAAAACCAGATGAATTGTTTTAATTTGTAGATCACTATGTTGCTAGAAGGCAGATTGTTGTTGTTGATAATGCTTGCAGAAATTAAACAATACAGTGAGTGTTTTAAGATACTTCAAGTGCTTCCCTTGCTGTCCTGTGCTACAGGTGACTGAAATAAAGTTTTAGTTTTCAACAGAAGCTTAGTTAGAAAACTTTCTCCTCATTTTCGCAACCGGTTGAGTTTGTCATTAGCGCTTTGTTACTTTTTTGACTTAGCAGTCACTTCTGCAAATTACATCTGGCTTTTGTATCTTTCCAGCGCAACTTCTGAAGCATAATACGAGAATAAGGAAAAAAGGGGCAGACCTTGGTGAACTGCAGAGTGCCATTGAATCTATAAAGGAAACACAAGAAGATATTAAGAGGTAGTACTACCTAAAATGCTTTAAAATGGTTTAGAGAATACTAATTTTCTAGCTTTTTTTCCTTGGAGGCTGGTGTGTATCTTTCTACTTTAGAGCCTTGATGCCTTTAAACTACTTAACATACTAGAAAATGCCAAATTGTCTAGATTGTAATTTACAGGATGTTATTTTCTATCTTACAGAGACATTATGGCTCTACGAAACAGAGTCACTTCTAATTCACCACCTGCGGACTACCATTTCTTGCAGTTTAAGCACTATGTCTTCATTTTACTCCTGGTTCTGCTGCAGCTTATCGTTAATTTCTTATTCAAATAGAAAGTGTGAACAAAGGCCTTTTTGAACTGGAATGATCGAACTGTTACTGGGGACCATATTTTAGGTTGGACTTTAAATGATGCAATATTATCTAAAAGAGGCCTGTAGCTACAACTTACAGAACTTTGCCTCGGCATCCATGGTTCAGAATCATACTCCCGTCTACCCAGTTGAAGTAAGAATTGTGTAAGTGCCAGTACACTCTTGCTCCTGGTGTGTGCCTCTGTCTCACAGACATACGACATCAGCCTTGTGTTTCGTGTTACGTCATATGCTGTACTGATGAATCTTCACCACAGAATAGATGAAGTCAAAAATTCAGAGGTCAGACCCTGTAGGTAGGATGTGATTCCTGTTACGATAGAATGATAAACGAGCATACTTTGTTACATTTAAACTTGCCATTTTTGTAACAAAGGAACTTTTGAAGTAGCCAACAGTTTTTGTAAATGGCATTGGATGTTTGGAAGTAAACTTTTGTTTAAGGTCAGACAAATACATTATTATACAAAGATCATGAGTGTTAGGAACTGGCAAGTAAAAAGCTGAAGTCTTTGGGAATTTTGCAATGTAGTGTCCTTGATGTGTTTTGGAAGTATGACAGTTTTTATCCTGAATTACTATAGTGGCTTGTAAGCCAGCTGTTTTATTTTTATAGTTTTAAAAATGTCAGATTCTTCATAAAAACATTCCCGCATCTACTGTACAGAGCACATTTTTAACTGGGTAGGTACTGTCTTGGTCCACTCTCAAGAATTGCAAGCGTCAAGGATTTACGGTATGTTTGTAAGTCTTGATAAATCTACAGCTTTGAATTTACATCTGTGTATGGCCATGCCACAGTAAGCAGACAAACTGCTGATGGCAGGACTCTTTCTTATTTTTGAAACAAAATGTGGAGATGCAAAGGTGTGCTTAGTATGTAGCCTGCATTGAACCTCCCAAAAGGCAGACGATGTGGAACAGAATTTGGGCACTGTCATGAGTTCACTTGCAAATGAAAACATGTGTGTTTACAAGGGGAAAGCTTTCAGAAATTGTGGGATGGCTAGTAACACACATATCGAAACAAATAAGAGTGAAACCCTAAGTCTTTCTTAGATTCCTCCTTACTGCAGTGTATACTACCTAAGAGAACACATGGATGCACCTAGTCATTATGCTGTAGCCATACAAATTCGTGTGAAGCTTAAGTTTCGATTTAAACCCAGGGTTTCTAACATTTTTATTTGAAGAAATGTATGCATGTATAGAACTTGTAAAATTCCAGCACAAAAATTTAGTGCCAGTGTTTTATCTGGTGAATTCCTTACGCCAGTCAAGCATACCAAGTCAAAAAGGGGCTGTAGTATTGTAATCCAGGTGAGACAACAGGAGGATGAGCAGCACGCTGCAAAGGGCAGCCAAGTTTGTTTTCAGAGGATCTTCTTGGAAATCAAATCCGTCCCGGGCAGTGGAACAGTTCAAAGGTCACTTGTGGCTTTTTGCCATGGCCCGGTTATCCCGCTGCCTCGGGCAGCCTCCCCGACTTGGCAGGTGATCTACCTTTCTGTTCTGCATCGGTCTCGCCCAGTAGTTAGTGAAAATACTATTTACTTGTCGTTTGTCAGTCTAGCTCATATTCCCGTGGCTGACATCTTCACACACCTCCCTTCTCTTTCACCTTTCCCCTTCTTTGGGCCTCAGCTATGTAAAAGTTTATTGCTTAAGCAGTCAACTTCAGCTTATTTCTTACAGCTTCATGTTAGCATAGTTTGGTCTTGAATCATTTTCTGCAATGCGGTACCTTAACCAGAGTGATCTTGTACACGTGGGCAAGATCAAACTTAATTGGACTTCTGTTGTATCTATAGCTGATGAGGTAAAATTTGTGAATATAGCAAGTCCCTCATGTTTAAAAAAAATCCCAAAGTTAAGTCTCTAGACAGAAACTGAAGCTGTTATACTGCCATGTATGGAATGGCATAGAGAAAGCAGAATGTAATAGCATTCATTTAATGTTCTTAGCGTGGAATTTGGCTGTTCATTACCGCATTCAGATGTCAAAGCTTCACCTGTCTTAAGATCCATTAAAAGCCTTTGAGCGTACCCTGTACATGGGAGTAGTACAAGAGGAAATGAGCAAGAATTTGGTCAATAACTTCAGTCCCCTAAAATAAGACTCTGCTAAATTTGTGGTGCTGAAACTCTTGACTGATAGTTACAAGCTTTTATCTCCCGTGTAAATAGAAATGTCCTTTTGCCCTTTGATGTCAGTTTTTTTAATCACTTCTATTCAAGATCAGTTAACAACGCAGTCTGCGTGTATTTTCACATGGACTGCACGGTGTAGTAAGTGTGGGTCGGACCCGGCCAGCTGGCTGGCAGCGCAGTGTTGGACAACGTTGGACTAAACAGATACTCCATGTCTGAAGTTCGTGCTCTTGAGCTGATAAGTAAAAGACTCAAACGGAGCAAGACAAAATGCCTGTGCATATTTTCCTTTTCAATTTATTTTTTAGAGTTTAATTCTGTTGTGAAAGTGGTTGTAGTGATGGTCCAGGAAGGTTAAGCATATATGATGAAACTTTTTGAAAAGTAAAACTGCGGACTTTTGCTTGACTGTATGGTTAGATAACTTAAATTCTAAGTGGTACATGGAAAACCTAGTAATTCCTGTTTTGCTGGGGTTTGTATGATGTTCCCTCATGTGAAGAGAACAAAGAAATTGCTGGCCTGATTTTTACAGTACAGCTGGTCACAGGCGCAGATGAAGCCTGTTCTTTAGCGCATCACCATTGTCCGCTTTAACCGTGATGTGTTGCTGATCTTGAATATGATGTGCTTAAGACTGAACTCTGCATATAGCTATGAAAATTGATTGTACAGTTTGCAGATGTTTGAGGGCTGTGGCCTCCTACTAGGTTTTAAAGTTTGAAACAGCACTTGTTTTCACCACTTGAGTTACAAACCTTGTTTTAATTTTTCCTTTTTTTTTTTGTTTTGGTTTTTTTTTTAAATGCTTAAGCCTTTAATTTTCCATTTATGTACAGATTGCCTAGTTAGGTACAGATGACCTAAGGTAAGAATAAATACGCCATGTGAAATGTAGCAAGTATCAGTTTCAGCAGTCGATGACGTTTCTTGCATTTCACATGTTTGATTCCTTTTAAATAGTTGGCATTACATAATGAGGATATGGCCTGGTTGTTTCCCCACTCCTCCCAATTAAATCTCTTAAATTATTTGAAAGGTTGTCCCATAAAATGTAGTGACAGTGGTTTCTTCCATTTTTTGTTTGTTGTTTGCTGCCCTCCTGTGCCTTTGGGAAAATTTTACTACCTTTTTTTTTTTTTTTTGCTAGACTGGTGTTTATGAAACAGACTTTGGATTCAATGTTTCCTACAGTTTCTGAAAGGCTGTTACTTCACTGCTGTCTGTGTAAATAACATGTAACAAGGATTCTGTACATCTGTAAGTTTTAATTATTGTTATTTCGAGGGTATCCTCAAATCACGGAAAATTGGGCAGGCATTCAAGTATTGTAAACAGTGCCTTCTTTGATGGGTTTCCGGCTGTTCAGAGACATAAAAAGAAGATGTGTCAAGTTTGTGCCATATGTAACATCTGACCTTTTGTGAGGGCTTTTGTCTTTGAAAACTAATTTTCCTGCTTAGTCAGACTCCGGAAAGGGGGGGGGGAGGGGGGGAATCTCAACTATTAAAACACATTAAATTATTCTCTCTTCTGGCGGGTGAGCCACGAGCGGAGGATTTCTGGTGTTTGATACAATCGAGCTGCAGCACGTTTGTTTGCGGTAGTGCGGCAAGAGCCGTACCAAACGTACGGCCTCAGACATCACTTCGGCTTCTTACCCTGAAGGCAATCGCAGAGCCCACCGAGGGCGGCGGGCAGGCTCCTGGCCTGCGCCCCTCGCCCCGGGAGCGGCCCCGGCCCTTGGCCCCGGCCCTTCCTTTGACCAACCGGGAAAATTCCCCTTCGCGGCACCGCGCCCGCCTCGACTGAACTTGATTCTGCTGCTCCGCCGCGGCCCGCGTTCGGGCTCCCGTCACGGCGCCGCCCCAGCTCCCGCGCATGCGCCCGCTGGCGCTGCCGGCCCGCCCCTGGGCGCGGCCCGCGGGAGGGGAGGCGGCGGCCATGGCGCGGCGGCGCGGCGGCCGGAGCTGGGGCGGCTGGCGCAGGAGGCGGCGGCGCTGGCGGGCGCGGTGTGCGGCGCCCTGGGGCCGCGGGGCGGGCGGGCGCTGCTGGTGCGGCCCACGGGCGAGGCGCTGCTGACTCGGGACGGGCGGTGCCTGCTGGAGGCGCTCAGCCTGGAGCCGCCGACGGCCAGGTAGCGGGGCGGGGGGCCGGGCGGGGCGCCGTCCCGTCCCGCTGGCCGCCCCGCTAACTGCCCCTCTGCCCGCAGGATGATGGCGGCCTGCGCCTGCAGCCACCGCGCCGCGAGGGGGCGCCAACGTTCGTGGTGCTGCTGGCCGCCGTGCTGGGCGGCCTGCGGGCGGCGGGGGGCGGCGGCGGCCTGCGGCGGGCGCTGCGGGCCTTCGAGGCGCAGGTGCTGGAGCGGGCCGTGGCGCAGGGCCTGCGGGGGCACCTCCTGTCGGCGCTGCCCGGGCGGCCCCCCCGCCGCCGCCGCCCGCAGGCGCTGCGCCTCCTGGGGCCCGGGCTGCTCCGCAGGGACTTCGCGGCCTACTGCCCGGCGGACGGGGACCTGCGGGCCGTGCTCGTCACCGAGCCCCTCCGGCCCGCCCTCTCGGCCCCCGGCGTCGAGTTCGCTGTGGGCTCCGAGGGTCAGTATCAGGCCTCCCTGCGCTGGGTCTCAAGGAGGACGGAGGCCGTAATGAAACACTTGCAGAGCAACAGCATTAAACTCTTGCTGTCGAGCGTGAAGCAGGAGGAAGTCGTTATCTACTATGCAAAACTGTACGGCGTGTCTGTGGTAGAGTGCTTGTCGTCGGAAGAAATGGCCCTGATCAGTGAAATCACAGGGGCGTCGCCTTACACACCTTTCAGTGATAACCTACACGGAGAAATCACTGAAACCGCAGTGGCAACGTTTTGCCAGCCCTTGCTGCTCGGCTCGAAGAGATGCGTTCACGTTGGCTTCACCAGCGTGTCGGCCTTTCAGCCCCATTGCCTAATTCTTTGCGGGCCAGTTGATGGCGTTAATAAGCAACATGCTGCTGCTTTGCAAGGGGCATTTACAGTGCTGCAGCAGCTGTTTAAAGGAGTTGATCGGAGGGAGGAATGCGGAGTGGAAGGTGAAAGCCAGAATGAAGCCGCTGATGTTTGCAGCTGGCGTCCTCCAGCTACTCAGAAGCAACTCGAAAATATTTCTTGTAACGGTAGTCAGGTTTCCGAACAACAACTGAAAACACATAGGGATGAAACAGAGACACAGGCTGTAGACCCTGACTTGCAGGGAAGTGAAAATCCAGCACGTGCGCAAACAAGCTTGCAGATACCCTCAAACCCCATCTCGTGCTCCAAAGAATTCAGTGTTGCCGCTGAAGGAGGTGGCTCTTCAAGAGACGTACGGCAACCGCATGCCAAAGGCGAGCATCCGGGTGACGTGCGCGAGAGCTGTAAAAGCGATTTGCTTGTGGACCATCAAAAGAATTACAGCGCTGCTGTATCAGCAGCACATAACGCTGATGCCGTCGCTGCGCGTGAATGCCTGGATGCTGGCAAAGATCTAGAGAAGGCAAGGTGCAGTATAGTTCCATTGAAACATGAAAAGAGCTGTGTAAGTATCGCACAGAATTATTCCAGCTCCCTCATAGAAGCAGGATCAGTTTTGCCGTAGGAGGTTACTTTGAAATCCTGTTGCATTATTATATTCAGTACTATGCACAACAGTTGCAGCAGTCAGAGGTAACCGTTGTATCTAACGTAGTTGCTGATGCTTTGCTGAGCATTCCCAAGTCCTTATACAGGACAAAAGAACGAAACAGCTTCACCAAATTCTACCTCGAAGCCATAAATGCACTCAGAAAAAATCAGCCGCTGCCTGTGGACGAGAAGGGCTTAGAGTCAGTGTATTGCAAATACCAGTTAGTCGTTTCGGTTCTTCATTGCGTGACGGAGCTTCTCTCCATAGATTTAATAGTTGCTGTTAAGCGGCCACTGGAAAAAATTGAGGATAATGACTCAGAAGATGACTTCTGAAATCATTAATAAAGAATGTTTTGAGTACGTGTTTTCCTGTGTCTTCTTGTCAGACGGACGTGTCTCCAAATACCGTGCTAGAGCCTGAGAGATTCCTGTTTAGGCCCAGAGACCTAACGTGCTTCTTCCCCCTTAGAAGAAAAGGAAGAAAAAGACTGACCAGCCAAGATTTGTGGGAGGCTAGGCTGTGAACGGCGCAAACTTGAAGTTTCAAGCATGAGAAAGCGTAGCTGATTTCCACTGCGGAAGATCCGCAGCGCCTTTTCCATCCGCAGCCGGAGGATCCTGTGCGTGGTCTAGCCAAGGGTGAACTTTGCCTCTTTTGGGGGGGTGTTGAGCATCCATGCACCTTAGATGTGAGCAGTTTTCTTGGCACGTTAAAAGTTGCCCGTATGATGTGAGCCACTGAACTTGCGAGTGGCTACCGAGGTTTTCTTTTTACCCTTCGTAACAGGCTGGATTGAATGTTATTTTGAAATATTTTTGTATATATTGCGGTTTTGAATATAATGGAGAGCGGTATAACTGTTGTTAGCCTGTTCAGCGCTGAGGCAGGCGGTGGTAGGCCAGTGCAGTAAATCCCAGCGAAGAATTTTCTCGTCCGATAGGAGATGCAGCGTTTTTATCATACCATCGAGTTCACTTCAGTCAAGCAAGTAAAATTAGGAACAATCTGGTATCGTGACTGGCTGGCCTGGGCTCTGGCAAGTTAGTTTATGCGACGTGACTTAGTACAACTATTAACTGTCCTGGGTTGAGTTGTGGCGCTACTACAAAAGGCTGTGTCGTCGTGGGAAAAGTTGACATGGGCAATAACGCAGTTCTGTGTGAAAAACCCAAGACGGTGTTTCAGTTCAGACTTCGATCGTTCGGGATTTTGTACTGGGGTGGGGTTTTTTGTTTGCTTATTTTTTTCTTTTATTCTTTTTTCCCCCCCAACCAGGTTTTTCACCCTAATACAATTTGCTTTAAGCTCAGCATCGCACGGATGTCAAAATACCTGCTTTTCTGCCCTGTCTTAAAAGTGGTTTGGTGTGGGAGGTTGTGGGTGACTGAACAGCTGCAGCTGGTAACGGTGTCGCAGTGGTTCTCTATGTGCTGTTGTCACTGCTGCGTAATACTTAGAATAACTGGATTTTATTTTTTTTTTAATCTGCTATTATATGAAATTTAATAGGGATATTTAAAATCATAGGCACAAATCGTATTTATCTGCCATACCTGAGATGATTACAACTGGAAATCAGGGGGGGGCATTAATTACGCTGTTGCTTTCCCTTTTTCAGTTTCTTTGGAAGAGTCTGTTACCAGAGTTGTTTCAGGTGTTTTGGCAGCAATGCTTCATTTGACTACAACCTTCTGTTGAAAGTTTATACATATATTCTTCGTAATATAAAATATTGTAATAATAATTTTTCCTGACTACACTCCTGCATCCTGAATACACTCTTAGAGACATCTGCACATGAAAAACAATGAAACTCAAGTGATTTCTTTAATGAAGGACTAGGGAGTGTAATTTTTTTTTTTTTTTAGAATCATTTTTGGAGGGTGCAGAGTTGGGGGAGAATTAGACAAGGAGGAGAGGAAAGAAAAGCACATTGTTGCTGCTACCACACGCTTTTGGTAGCTGCTTCATGTGACAGGTCCAGTATGAGTGAAGAGAAATCTCTCTCGTGGAAGAGCCGGTGTTTTGGAGCTGTGTGCCCTGCTTGCCCAGGCGGCCTCGGGGACACTTGGGAGCCTCAGCGAGCACTTGGGTTCTGTATTTTAACTTTGTAATGAGCTGCCGGGACAGTTTTGCTCTTGCACAAGTTTCTGCGTACTCTGTTCAGACTGCTGACCAACTCTGCTGGCCAAAGATTAATGATTTGCTTTGTGGCAGTCCCAACAACTGCGGTGCAGAGCGCATGAAGCCCGGCAGCAGTGGGGGTTGTCTGCAGAGGCTGCTTTTGTACTTTGAAGCTACATATCCTCTAAGTACAGGTAAAATAAAGAGAGTACTGCATCATTTCCCGTTATTTCAATACCATTTGTACATCTGCACGCTTTCAGAATTGCTGCAGTTCCTTGAAAAAGGTTAAAACAAAAATACATTGTTGTGTGAGTGGCCTTTTGGCTGTTCGATTTAAATTGTGTCGTTCTTACCACTGAGAAGAAGAAAGTCCAAATGTTTTATGATGTACAAAACCCTTATTTTTGCACGCCAGAGATACAAGGGAGAATTTTAAAATTACAGTTACATAAAACTTCTTTTTCTGACCTGTTTCTAGTGAAACCTCTCAAGTTTGAAAGCTTGTGGAGTCAGGTGCTGTATTTCATTGACTTCTTCACATTTTGTGAATGATCAGTTTTCCCTTTTGAACTACTGGTTCCTGGTTTTGCGTGGGGAACTGAGAACACGGCACGCCTTTCCCTTGGAGAGGAATGTCCCTTCTTTGTCCTGGGCTGCTGGGGTGGGTGCTTGTTCAGGACATGGCTGTTTGGTTTCCAGTCCTGGAGTCTGAGCGCATTGCGAGATGTGCGTGGGCTCAAGGAAAAAAAAAAAAAAAGGCATTAACTTAGTCTTTGGGGAGAAGAGCAGATTTACTTCTACATTCAGCTCTTTCTTATCTTTAGGAGTCTTCGTCAGTAATTAGCCTGGAAGTGGAACCATGACCTAATCTCAGAAGATACTCTGGCGTCACCGCCGTCCCATCTCCTCTCCAAGCGGCAGGCTGTTTGTAGCCCTGCAGAGCACTGTCAGTCTGTGTTCCGGGCTGTGGCTCGGGTGCTGCCAGTGCCCTTTCTCCTCTGATGATGTTTTTGACCCATTTCAGCAACTGCCCCACCATTGCAGAGGCTGTGGTTACCCCAGTGACCCGACTCAGGCTGTTACTGCTCATTGGTACCTAACCCTTAGGTGGGCACTTATTCACGACATCTTGCAGCCATCCCAAATTTTCAAGCTGTATATAAACGCTATGTGCCCTTTGACAGGTGACATGGGGACGATTCTAAGAGTGATCTCTTGATGTAGCAGCCAGGACAAAGGGGTTACCTGGAGCAGTCTGGAAAAATGTGTTTACTCAGTGCAAACCACAGGGAGCGGTATGTTTGGGCACGCACTAAGGCTGTAAAAGCCTATGGGTTTCTCTTGCACCGTTTCCCAGAGATTATTCCTATTTTGTGCTACTATTCTATTATTTTTATATTTCTAAATCTGGATTGGCCTCCATACAAAGTGAAAGTCCAGGTGTATGTGGGCACATGTGTAGACTTGGGTCCAAACTCGAAATACGATGTAAAGTACAGGGGTATTGGTGGTAAGAGCCTAAAATTAAAAGAATGGTTTTAGAAAAATATTGATGTTTAACGTTCCTTCCTGCTGCCCCTCGCTAAGTGTCATGGTTTAACCCCGCTGGCAACTCGGCACCACGCAGCCTCTCGCTCACTCCCACCACGGTGGGACGGGGGAGAGAATCAGAAGGGTAAAACTGAGAAAACTCGTGGGTTGAGATAAAGACAGTTTATTAGGGAAAGCAAAAGCTGCACACGCAAGCAAAGCAAAGCAAGGAATTCATTCCCTGCTTCCCACCAGCAGGCAGGGGTTCAGCCATCCCCAGGAAAGCAGGGCTCCATCACACGTCACGGTGACTTGGGAAGACAAACACCATCACTCTGATCGTCCCCCCCTTCCTCCTTCTTTCCCCAGATTTATATACTGAGCATGACATCATATGGTCTGGAATAGCCCTTTGGTCAGTTGGGGTCAGCTGTCCTGGCTGTGCCCCCTCCCAACTTCTGTGCCCCTGGCAGAGCTGAGAGCCGAGAAGCCCTTGGCCAGTCTAAGCACTACCCAGCAACAACCTAAACACCAGTGTGTTATCAACGTTCTTCTAGTACTAAATCCCAAACACAGCACCGTACCAGCTACTAGGAAGAACATTAACTCTGTCCCAGCTGAAACCAGGCCACCAAGCTATATTCTATCTCACATAAAGCTCATCAGAATATTTTTAAGGTGCTCACCCCAGCCAAAAGAACTGCAGGCATACTTTAGGCCAGGTAGTCCCATTTGTCAGGTAGCAGATTCACGTATACAGGCAGGTCGTATATATATATTTTTTTAACTAAGAAAATTTCCAGGTTTTAAGACGGGTGTGTACTAACATACAGTGAGACTAGATTGAAGCTGCATCCTGCAGGCCGCTCTTGAGAACGGCAGTAATCTGTTTACGTGACAAGGAGACACCATTTTGATTTGTTGATTTGGGTGGGGGTCAAGTCTCGACAGACTTTGCTGGGCGCTGGGGCGGCACGGAGACAGCCCCCATTCCCCAGCCCTCCTCCCGCTGCCTTTCCCCATCGCCTGCCCCCGGCGGCCCACCGCTCCGCACCTTCCCGGCCCCTTCTCCCCCACCTCCGGTGGCACCAGCTCCCCGCTTACCAAATGGGTATTGCTTAATTTCTTTAGTGGAAGTTACACAACCTAAATATGGCCTTGTATTTTCATCCACGCTTAGTTGACTACTGACCTTTAGCCTTTTTGGCAGCTAAGCAGAGAGTATCGCGAATGGAAACCAGTCGCAACAAAGACTATTACTCTTTTGTGTCGCAAACCGCACGCTGCTGAATCACAGTTGCAAGAGGGAGTAGGGGAATGCGGTATTTTGTTTAGGAGCACAACTGTGTAGTGGCACAGCTCTGGTCATTTGGTATTGTTTCTGCTGTTGCCTTTATAACGGTCCTCTTCCAGAGTCCGCAGGTGGGTGATCAATCACGACACGTGAGAAGATTAAATTCTTCACCTGCATGTATCTCCTGGACTTCACTAGACTTGCGTTCATCTGAGCCTGTACTTACTTTGCTTTTTGCTATGTAACAAATCTGCTATTAGCAGTAGACATTTCCATGTTTGATTACTAAATTTATTTCTATGCTTGTTTAGGTTAATCTGTCCCCTTGTGTCTTTTTTGGAGATGTTCTTTTAAATCTTACGTTAAAGAGAGAAATCATTTCAATCTTCAGTTGCAAAAATCTCCTTAATAATCTTGAAATCTAAGAAACTTCCTTTTTTCTCACCAGTAAAACCAAATATTAAACACTTGCTTTATTTACTATGTTATTTATTGCATTACTACTGTTAAGACTGAACAAATGATGTCTGAATTTACAAACTAGCTTTGGAAATGTGTTGGCTGTAATTAACACGATTATAATTTTGCAGTAGCATTTTGAGTAAGGCATCATTTGTATTCTGTTGATCATAGAATAGAATCATAGAATCGTTCAGGTTGGAAAAGACCTTTAAGATCATCAAGTCCAACCGTTAACCTAACCCTGCCATCCCACCACTAAACCATGGCCCTAAGCATCTCGTCTGCCCGGCTTTTAAATACCCCCAGGGATGGGGACTCGATCACCTCCCTGGGCAGCCCGTTCCAATGCCTGACAACCCTTGCAGTGAGGAAATTTTTCCCAATGTCCAACCTAAACCTGACCTGGAGCAACTTGAGGCCATTTCCCCTCATCCTATCGCCCATTACCTGGGAGAAGAGACCAACACCCACCTGGCTACAGCCTCTTGTCAGGCAGTTGTAGCGAGCAATAGATGTTTGTTTGGATCTAGGCTTATACAAATGACTTCCCTCTGAGAATATTAAAATAATAATTACTTCCAGGAATAAGAATTGTAATTTTAGCATTCCAAAACTAAAAATAATGATAGGAAAAATGTAAGATTTAATGTATAGTAGCTCCTTCTTTATTATATGATTCAACAGGAGATGAGACTTCACAAGCGAAGCTTATTCCTGTGACAGAGCAATGCGCTCTTATTAAAAACAGTCCTGGCAAAAAGAACACAGAACAGTTTTCCATAGGAAAACCGTTCCTGCTGGTTCAGCAGGCAGTTTATTTCTCATGAAACCGCCAGCAGATGAAAGAACTGTTATGCTGAGGCTTTGGTTCAGTGCGGGATTAAGGGCACCTCAGTAACATTGCCTTCTGCGTGGCTGCGTCCGAAGCCACCTACAGCAGAGCTCTCTATAAAAGAGAATATTCCCATTTAAGGTATTTTAAAAAAAAGGCATTGTTTTACCAGACAGAATCGCTAACCTGTTCTGATTTTGAGATCCCCAGTAAAACAACCCAGCATGCTGATCTTCCTTTTGATAGCAGTCATGACCTACTTTCAGTGGGTGTCTCCATTTTCCAGGCGAAGCATCTGATTAAATGTTACCTTAAAATGTAAATGCAGAGAGTGAACACATGGCAGGGATTTCTCTGTGTATGTGGGGAAAAGGCAGCTCCAGCAGCTCCAGATGAGAATTACATCCATTGAGATTTTAACATCAGGCTTGATACGTGTCTGGTATCATGTATGAGGATTATATTTAGGCTTCTGGAACAATTAAATTCATTGTAGAAACTGCGGATTATATTCATAGGGCAAATAAACTGCATGGGGTCTGTTTCCTAAAACCAGAAATACTCTGAGGCTCTCGATTACTGATGTACTGAGTAAACCTACAGTACTGAGAAAACCTACAGAATAGTTACACAGTGCTGCAAAAAAATTTATCTGTTATCAAGGTTGGCTGTGTTGGAGATGTTTATTGGCATGAGGGGTTCTTAATGTACTGGTTTTAGGAGCACAATCCTGGCCGCAGGCTGCTTCTGCTGTTCCCATCCATACGGGGGGCAGCTCTGCCCTCACTCTCCAGCAGTCATCTGCTGCCTCGCTTTTCAGCTTTGCTAGTACATGTAGCTTCAAGTGTCTGTTGTTTCAGCGTGACTAGCATATTTTTAATTCATAGAACAAAATAAAGGGCAGCTCATTTAATTTCGTGATCAATGAATTTGCCTGTGCGAAACCTTTCTTCATAACTTGCGCATCTAAAAAGAAAAGTTCAGAATGGTGGTACTGTAAAGACAATTTTTAGTAAGAGGTACCCAGTACTTCCCATTCTGAAAGGCAGGTTTTAGCACTTGGGATTCAGCCTGGATGCTCCCTCTCCCCACGCTGTACCAGGAGTGTCTGCTTCCTGCTGACTTACCTGGGAAATGTTGGCCAAGCAGTTCAATCGTTTCCAGAAAACAAATTAGAAAATGTGCTTTATTTTGCCTTCGTTTTGCATGATTGATCTTTTATTTGAGATTTCTTTGCAATCCCTTTGCTTCAGTCCCCGTAGGGAGCACAGTTCTCTACTTCTCTGCTAAGAGAGCTGGAAGGAGATGGGAACCAGGGAGCAAAAATGTCTGAAGCCAAATCCTCTGCTGCCTCTCCTGGGTCTCCGAAGTAAGGAGGTGCTGCTGGGCTGCCTCCTCCCCAGGTTCACTGGGGTGACACTTGCGTACTGAAAAAACCAAAAGCTGCTCAGTCACATGTAGGAGGGTCGTACTGTGCCAAGCTTAGATGCGATACGGTTCAGTTTACTGTCGTGTTTAGGGATGAATTTGGGCAGGTCAGTAAACCCTGCAAGCTGCGATGTAGGTAAGTAGAGGGGGTTTGTGGCATTTCCAAACAACCGGTGCTTATAATACAGTGGGCATTGGAAATTGCCTTGCCTGGAATCTGAGACATTTTTATCACCTTGCATAATGTTTCAGTGACATACTTTTTTAAGCCTTGGTGGTTATTAGCAAGTATTATCAGCACCATTTTGTTCTAGGACTCCTCTCCATTTCAAAAGTTTGCCACCTTGGCCATAATCCTAAGTGTTGCAGAAGATATATGGCTTGGATCTACGAAGAGGAGCCAATCTGTAATCAAACAGAAAGCAGGAAATTTTCTCCTCCTGTTTCACTGGGTCATTGCTTTTACTCCCTGGTTGACTGTGGAGCTCCTGAGACAGTCTAATACAGCAAGAACTCCATGGGGGTGTGGGTGGAGAGAAGGAGGGATGTGAATAAGAGAAGACAGGAGGTAAGAAGACCGGGTTCAAAAGGAAGAGAGGGGGAAAGATGAAGGTTGAATGATGAACATAGCATAGAAAAGGACTGTCGTGTGGAAGAAAGAATGTCTCAGATGCCTGAATGGGAAGAAACAGCCCCAGCTTCCACACGTCCCTCCCTGGAGATGTGGTACCAAAGGGAAGATGTTAAGTTCTGCTCTCACCTGGGAAGAGTGGCAAAAATAGTTAACAAATGGAAAAAAAAATCCATTAAGCTGATCTTCTCTTGTGCTGGTGTAAGAGAGTAACTACCTTGGAAAGCATTAGGAGCTGTGGAGACAGCCTACCCATGCATCCCAAGGAAGCCTGGGCTGCAAACTTGCAACAGCCTTGAGAGAACGATTCGCATTTCTGTCCCTAAAGCTCAAAAGAGTCTACGGGTGGGTGCAGAAATTACGGAGTGTGAACTACATTGATCCAGGTAGCACATCTTGCCCTCACTGGCCCAAGCCTCTGGAACGTGCTTTGAACCGTAGATACCTACAAGATACAGGCTGGAGTCTTCAAAAATGCCGCGTGTTGCTGCCCAGCCTCAGCAGAGAGGGGTTCTGGGCTTGAGCTGGTGTGGATACTTGTGCCTGGGGTCTGCCGTGCAAGTTCATCATACAGGTCACCCAGTGAATAGCAGGGGATTACAGCGGGAAGCTGATGGGTTTACTGCTTGGAAAATAATGAAACTCCTACTGAAATCGTAAATCATCACCTGATAAATTGGCCATCCTCTAGGCCTTAGATAGTTAATTCGTTTTGCTTGTGTTAAAGTGTAGAAAGCCTGACTAGGACTGCTAAGCTTATTTTTCATAGTGAAATATAACAGGAGTTCAGCGCCTTTAGCCTCCTTATTGAACTGCAGGGAAAAATGAATTTTCTTGCGTAGTTCTGACTTCTCGTAAGACTAAAAAAGTTTCAAGAGAAACAATTATTCTAAAAATCATAGATTCCCAGCATCTCACATACCAATCTCTCATTGATAGTGTCTTGTTTGTTTAATAGCAAGCACTCATGACCATGAAAAAGGCCTATCCCCACTGAAAACAGCAGGTTTCTACTGCTGCAAATCCAGACCCCAAACCTCGAGTCCAAGCATGTGCAAGTGATGGTAAACAGAAGATACTGAATTTACAGGGTACCAGGCCAGTAAAATTAATTACCTAGTACTTTGAAGCAGAAGATGATCGATGCTATTTTTTTCTAATTAATAATTCTCATTGTTTTTCCCACTGAAAAAAGAAAAAAGATGGTTGAAATAAAATGCATGAACAAGATAGTAGATCCTTCTCTTGCTATTGTGTTTAACATATTTGAGTTTTAACCATTCGTTCTGTGGTGTCTGAAGGGTTTTGTAAATACGATTAATACCTGATTTTGAAAACTTGTTATCAATTTGGTAACTGCCTGACTTTGGCTGCAACATTCTATCTGCAAAGATCAAGTTATAATAAAAAAGTGGCTAATATCTCTGGCTATCTTGGAAATCTATTAGTGTGAGCCATTGGGGAAAACCAGTGGATTTTGCCGTGTTTATAACAATGTATGCCTGAGGTTAGGACTGGGTCCTGAACCGGCAGCATCTACAAGCTGTGTTTAGTACATCATAAATTGTACAGCTTTTTAACAATTTTACCTTTGCATTTTGGCACTGGTCAGGTTTATAACAACGTCTGAATCCATACTGAAATGCAGAGAAATAAATTTCTCATCATTATTCCCCCTGGATTCCTGTTGTCAGAATGAGTGGGTGTTCACGTCAGAAGGTAGAATAAATGCTACTGCCTTGAAATGCTGCCTCTACAGCTCCTAATGTTATTGCACTTGTCATCGTGAGCTGTCTAAATGCTCCAGTTTTGAGCTTGGAATGAATTTGTTCCACTCATAAAAACACCCACTTCTGTAGGAAGACATATATGTGTGTACCTTCCTTTACTTTCCATAATGCCATATGTATTTTCCCTCACTAACTCTCCTCTCTCGCGCTGTTTTGGTGTGCCAGGAGACACTGGCCATTATTTACCCATAATTTCTCCTCAAGGTTGAGAGTTGTCACATTTTGTTAAAATGTCAGATGCCAGAATTTCTCTTGTCTTACTACTTATCTGATCACATATATTTTAATCACCCTGTTCAAAAATTATCTTAATAGAATAGTCATTGAGAGATTCAATAGAGAATAGTGACGAGTGGTGTCCCTCAGGGGTCCATACTGGGACCGGTGCTGTTTAATATATTTATCAATGACTTAGACAATGAGATCGAGTGCACCCTCAGCAAGTTTGCGGACGACACCAAACTGAGTGGTGCGGTTGACACACCAGAAGGACGGGATGTCATCCAGAGAGACCTGGACAGGCTGGAGAGGTGGGCCTGTGTGAACCACATGAGGTTCAACAAGGCCAAGTGCAAGGTCCTGCGCCTGGGTCGGGGTAACCCCAGTATCAGTACAGGCTGGGGGAAGAAAGGATCGAGAGCAGCCCTGCTGAGAGGGACTTGGGGGTGCTGGTGGATGAAAAGCTGGACATGAGCCAGCAATGTGCACTGGCAGCCCAGAAGGCCAACCATACCCTGGGCTGCATCAGGAGAAGCGCGGCCAGCACGTCAAGGGAGGTGATTCTGCCCCTCTACTCTGCTCTTGTGAGACCTCACCTGGAGTACTGCGTCCAGCTCTGGAGCCCTCAGCACAAGAAGGACATGGAACTGTTGGAGCGGGTCCAGAGGAGGGCCACAAAAATGACCCGAGGACTGGAGCACCTCTCCTATGAGGACAGGCTGAGAGAGTTGGGGATGTTCAGCCTGGAGAAGAGAAGGCTGCGGGGAGACCTGATTGCAGCCTTTCAGTACCTAAAGGGGGCCTATAGGAAAGATGGGGAAAATCTTTTTAGTAGGGCCAGCTGTGTCAGGACAAGGGGTAATGGTTTTAAACTAAAACAGGGTAGGTTTAGACTAGATATAAGGAGGAAATTCTTTACAATGAGGGTGGTGAAACACTGGAACGGGTTGCCCAGAGAGGTAGTGGAGGCCCCATCCCTGGAAACATTCAAGGCCAGGTTGGATGGGGCTCTGAGCAACCTGATCTGGTTAAAGGTGTCCCTGCTCACTGCAGGGGGGTTGGACTAGATGACCTCTAGGGGTCCCTTCCAACCCAAAGCATTCTATGATTCTATGATTCTATGACTCTAATAGCAGATAGGAATATTCAATTTAAAGAAGGCAAGTGCTAAGGACTGTTCAAACTTTTCACAGTAACAAACAGCACAGGATTAATATCTTAGAATTGATGATAACTGGATTCTCCTAAAATGGTTTTCATTTACCAGAAATTTCCAGGATGGCTTTGGACAGTATCACCATGTAATTAGTTTGCTGCTGTTGGTATAATTAGTCAGTGCAGCAGTAATACCGCAACCTACATTTCTTGTAAAAATAACTAACCAGCAGCTGGTCTTCTGCAGGAGTAGCTGTTAAATATCATGGGGCAAAGACATCAGCTAGAGGAGGAGGCAGAGGTTCAGGCCCCAGGGTTTTATCATTGCTGGCACTGATTTACTGCAAAGCCTGGAGTAAGTCACTTAATGCCCGTGTGATTAATTTTTCGTCATGAGACAGTAGTGGGCTTCATACTCATAAAGGTTTCAGGCCATGCTTTAAATCACTGGGAATCCAAAGATGGATGCAGGACGCAATCCTTGTGTGTTAAAAATAACAACTACAATGTTTTGGACATCCTCTCGGTCTCTCAATTATCTTTTTATAAAGCATGGAAAACTGTTTCTACCAGGATTGAAGATAGATAGTGTATATTTTATTCTTCTACCCATGACTAATGTAGGGAAAGTGAGATGTTAATGAGGAAGCAGACACCATTTCCTATGTTCCTTTCCCTTCCAATACCAGAAAAGCTCCCTCGCATATTAAGGATCTCCGCATGCAGTACAGTGAAATATTAAAAGAGCAATGGTTTTAATGAGCTCGTCCCTTTCCCTTGATGCCGCTGTATATTTGTTCCTTGTTTCCCTGAGCCATTGCACAGCAACTCCAAGCAGCTCAGAACAAGAGGTAACCCGAATATCTGGCCTAGCCCAGCCAGGACAGGTAGTGGTGACTTCCAAAATGTATGAAGAGGAGCCCCAGGTCCCCCGGCTGAGCCAGCCTTCAAGGGTGAGCTGCCTCGCCTCCGGAGCTGGCTGGAGGAGGGGTATACTTTGTCTTTCTCCATATGAGCATCCTCAGGCTCCTCAAAAGAAATACAGGCAGAATGTATTGCTTATGTTATAGGCAACTAACTCTCCCCTTTACCCAAAGCCCTGGGCAGGTGCGTGCTCGCAGTGCAGCACGGCGCGGAATACCCCAGCCAGCCGTGGTTTGGCTAGTGCAGCCGGGCACGGCGCTGGGCAGGGGCATTAGCACGGCCATGGGAGCAGCGTGGCCGTCCCTGTGCACGCATCGCCAGGCTCATGTGCTCGTGCTGAGAGGCCTGTGCAGTTGGGATGGAACTGGACTGAGGCGCTAGAAAATTCTGCAAACTCGGAGGTTTTGGCCTTGGCCTCCACGTCTGGATGAGGTGCTCGGGATTTTGGCATAGTGTCTGGGAGCATAAGTTTATGACCCGGGAGGTGCTCTGTGGGTTCCCACCTCAGCTGAATGGAGCATTTAATTATCAGTCTTCTGCTCCTCATCACCTGGATTGACAAAGGGATGTTTCTGTACCCAGCTCCCTGGGCAGCCCTGAGCCATTCAGCCCATGCCTGACATACCCCAGCAGCAATGGGTTCAGCCCAAAGTCCCTCGCGAAAGTTGAGGTGGTCCAGGTGTCCAACCTGACAGCTGATGGCACAACACAGCAATTTGCCTGCAGCCTGAGCCTCCCTGGAGCCCATCACCGCGCACAGAAATGCTGTAAGGAACAGGTTCAGGGCCTCATTGCTTTTTTTGTCTAAACCTTCATGCCCATCATCTAAAGATGCCGGCGTTCACTTACAGCCAGATAAAGAATAACGTTACTTTTGGAAAGTTAATTGGTGGGAAACTGGCCTCAAGGGCACTACACAGCATCTTTGTGGCTGTGCAACTGCGTTTTCCCACCCTGTCCATAGCCCCAGCATGGCCTGTGTGTGCCGTAATGGTGTCCAGTTCAACTGTGTGACCTTCTCCACAGCCGACCGACTAGGAGTCTTGCCATACAGTGCCTGCGCTGTCTCCTAAAAGCAATGGAGGAAAGGTGTATGGAAAACCACTGCACGGGGAGCTCTGTCTCTTCTTCCCCTTCAGTTTCTCAGTTCCCTAATCCAAGTCCAGGTCTCATTTTTGAGGGAACATCACACACTGAATTGTTACCTAATGTGTCATTTGGTTTGCTGTAAGAGAGCCTTAAGTGTGCAGCAGACTATCCATGTAACACTGGGTGATTATGTTAGAACAAAACATACAGGGGCAGAGACCATTTAGTGGGTTATGCGTGTCACGTAATTCCAAGATGTGCTTCTCTTAATCATCAGCACAGGTAAAGACGTCTTGTGATCCTCCTTTGACTGCTAAACTTTAACAATCTCGATGAAAGAGCCTACATTTTGGAAGACTTATTACTGCTATTAAAATAATGAGTCCAACACCTACATATTTCTCATTTGTCTATGGAATTTTGCTTCTTTCTCCTTAGATACTGGAGATCACGTTTTTCTAAAGGACTAGAATCTTTGTGTTTACACAAATAACAGGTCCAACCCAAACCTCTACGTCAAAATAAGATACTTATCTGGGATCCTAATCCACAGGTTTTCACTTTCAGTGCATCAGCCCTAAATGCACAGAGGAAAAAGAAGCAATTTTCCTCCGATTTTGTCCCACTGGGCCAAAAGCAACCTTTTTTTTTTTTTCTTTTGGGTATGAGAGATGATTTGGGTTGCTTGGGAAACAGCTGTACAATACCTAATTCACAGGATGCCATTTCTATAGCAATTCTTCTATCCTAAATATGTAGAGTATTAGATGTTTATTCACAGACTCAGATATATTAGTTGTGGTCAGGTTGTTATGATGCTCCGACTTCGAACTTTAATTTCCACAGGTACTTTGACAGAGCATCCTTGCAGCAAGGAAAAGGATGAGGAGGTATGACTGTATTAAAAAGCTGACTAATTATCCTGAAGGTTATATGGGAAAGTCAGAGAAAACTGAATCATGTGCCATTAGCAACTGAAACCCCAATTTTCTGTTAAAAAAAAAAAGGTTGATGCACATTGTTGCTCATAAAACAAGCAACAGATTTTGGTTAAATTCCGACTGCTGCTGCAAAGGAGATTGACTGGAGAACCACAACCATGCCAGTGTGTGGGTGACATTAAATGTCAGAGCACTGATGGAGCTGGGAAGGAGGGGAAGAGGTTTTTTGGCTTTGCCGTGCCCAGGAGGGACAGGCTGGTCTCATGCCCGGGGTTGAGCGTAGCTGGAAATCTGCCTCGCCTTACTGCCTGTTGGAAGAAGTCACTTGCAGTGGTTTGTCCTAATACATAAAAATCAAATTCCAGAGTACAAATGGAAAAGGTACAGAGTGTACAGTCCTGGAGCCTAAACTCCCCTGTGTATTGGGTGGAAAGGAGATGTCTTTTAGGTTTTACGTTTTGTAGATTTGTTTCCTAAATTCAAGGTATTCCACTGAAGATGAGTTCCCGCAGGATGGAGGTTTGAAGGGTTCAGGTTTATGAGGCGAGGGCTGATCCTGAACTCGGTAGAGCTGATGAAATACTCCGTATTGACTCCACAAGTTTGCATTCAGATGGCAAGTGATGCGAAATGGGCAGAGGAGCCGGGGGTTGGGCTGAGGGGGGGCTGTTTCCAGTCGTCTCGGGTTCCATCGGGAGCACCGTGCTGGTTTAACCAGCCGGGGATATCTGCTGCCTGCGAGGCAGTGGCTCCCCGCGCCTGCTGAGCTGCCAAAGCTGCAGGAGCCAGACCTGGCTGTCTCCCAGCAGCAAGCGGTGCGGCAGCCTCCCGTGCCAAGATTGGCACTCTCTCCTTGACTGCTGTGCCCAGCTCTAGAAAACCTTCCGAAGAAGAAAATATTTTAAAAAAGAAACAACGCTTCATATTAGTAATGAGAACAGATGTTGACCTCAGATGCCACATCTGCTTCAGGTATCCTGGATGCCCTTCAGTGCCTTATGCAAAAGCATTTATACCAAATGAACCTAGCTCCCCTCTACCTCTTTTTTTTTACCCCAGATGCAGGGAAGCCTCTTCCTTTTCTCTTTCCCTGGAGGCCCTTCTTCCCATCCCAGACACCACGTCGCAGCACGTGATACCACATAAAGGTTGTGTGCTCTCCCCTTGTTGTTGGTCTGCTTGAAATGCCATCAAGTGGTGATGGAGGAACCAGGAGTCCCGAGAGGCTTTGCAGGCATTTACCTGGGAGGCGTCAACTAACGGGTAAAGGCCTGGAGAGCCCCTTGGGCTGAGCTAGTAGTCCTGCTGTTACCTTCTGGTGCCCATCTTCATAGAATCACAGAATCGTTTAGGTTGGAAAAGACTTTTAAGATCATCGAGTCCAACTGTTAACCTAACCCTGCCATCCCACCACTAAACCATGTCCCTAAGCACATCGTTTACCTGTCTTTTAAATACCTCCAGGGATGGGGACTCAACCACTTCCCTGGGCAGCCCGTTCCAATGCTTGACAACCCTTTCCTGTTCCCTTCCTTCTTTAGTGTTAATATATTTTTGCAAACTGTTTTCCAGCAGCTCTCACTGAAGCATCTGCTCTCTGCCAGGCTGCTTCTTGCTCCCAGTTCTTTCAGTTCTTTGAGGTTGAGAGGAAAACCAGCTCCAAAGTATGGAAAAACATGGTATTTTTGGTGATGGACAGGGTTTGGATTTTCAGGTTTTTTAATCCCTGCTTGACTCCAGATTTTAGGTGTGAGGGTCTGTGCCCCCTGGATTTGTCTCAGGCCAGCCAGGTGAGAGGGAGCCGTGAGCTCTCCCTACTTCTCGTGACAATTACGCAGTAATTTAGCTTTTGGCTGTATGAGAGAGGCAGGCTGCAGGGCTCAGTGTTTCATGGCTGCCTAGGCAGGCTGCCTTTCAATTCACATTAGCTCCCTGTCAGGCAGACTGGCACAGCTCTGTCTGCACCTAATATCGCTCATGGGATGGGGTGTCATGGAGAAGAGCACGTCCCACAACCAAAATCTGCTTAATGCTCCCTACTAAATACAAGCTAAGAAAGGCTCATCATCCGGATGGCCGCATAGCAGGCAACTGCGTGTAAATGCGCACTGTTAAAATTCGTATCTGTGTATAATTATGTTGTGTCGCTCGCTGACTTTGTCCGCTTTTCTGCTTGGTTTGTCTACAGCATTTATTGAGTGGGGTTTTTTTTACTAAACGGTGGCCTCAGTGCCCTTGGGGGTCACAAGAAACAGCAGAGGAGAAAGTTCCTTCCATAGGGAAGCCATGGATTGAACGTAATGGCTCTCCTGGAAGAGGCAGCAGTTGGTGCTGAAGCATTTCAGCTTTCTTCATTTGCTAATGCTGTAAGAGTTGGCAGCTCTTTAAATTGATGACGGTCCTCTAAATTCATCAAGCTTTTTATTTTTTTTTAAAGCAGCAATCCATCAGAATGGCAAAGTACTTTTGGAAAGAAGAGCATTGCCATATTAAGTTCATCTAGAAGTTAAAGAGAAAAAAACCTCACATCCTATCTGTTAATTGTTTTACTTCAATGCCTTTTGCTGATATTGAGAGCTTAGAAGAGCTCAATAGTGATTTCAATTACTTGGGTATAAATCCAGAAAATGACAGTGGAGTTGGTCCAGATTTACATAAGCATAAATGAGATTTTAAGAAATGTCTGCATAGTTTCTTTTCAGGCTTTAGATCTAATTATCTTAATTAGCCTCTCAATTCAAGGGTCTAATTTCCACCATGGTTAATGAATTGCACTTATACTTGGTGACTGAATTATCCTGCCATTTTTTTAAGGAATATTCTAAAGACTCCTAATGAGAAAAATAGCCTCAAAAGTTCTCTAGCTTTGTTTTTCCAAGTATAAAGCCTAAATACAGTATGTGTTCCCCAGAAAATGTGAGTGACAGGGATTAGTAATTCATGAGTGACATGGCCCATTTACAGCCCTAACAGCACAGAATTCACCGTGGCATGGAGAACATCAACAAAACAACTCGGTTGACTCTCATGCATTTAAAACAATGAGGAATAAAGGCTTAATCCAGGCTAAAACAGCAAGTTCTCCCTGGGCTTAGTTAACACTGATGAAAATATTGAATAACAGCAAAGAAATAAGCTGAAAACTGAATTTTAAAAGGCTGAAAAATAATGAATAGAAGCCCCAAAGTATTAAAAGTCCTGGTTGAAAATGAAGTTGTGTTCTGTGAGAAGGCTGTCATTTGCTCAAAGAAGTCTTTTAGAAAGTCCTCCCCAAACCCACGGCTTGTACTTGATTGTCGAGGTTTCAAACCCCTGCCAGCCCCTTTTGAGAGGTAGCACATTGTCGCTACGAGCAGCCCTTCGAGTCTAGGGTATTTACTAGCAGTCGATCATTTTCACATGGCTTTCTTTGAAAAGAGGTCTCGGTGCTGGGTTGCAGGGTCCCCAGTTCCTCAAGCCTCATTTAGGAAGGGGTGCCCTTGCATTTTAAGCTTGATGCCCAGGGCAGGGGTGGAAAGGAGAGCCGAGCACTGCTCCTAAGCAAGGTGACAGCGTCCCATGTGGTATCGGTGGAGGAAGATGGACTCGTGCGGCAGCTGCCGGAGGGGCTCCAGGCAGCTGAGGTGACAGCGGTGGCTCTGGGCAAGGATGCTCCAAACCCCGATGGAGGGACATGACTCCAGGCAGACGCTACTGCCATCACGCCTTGCTATCCGTATAATGCTCCTGCAGTGCCAGCAAAGGAACAGCAAGCTGCAAATGTCCTGAAATGACCAGGTAAGCCACTGGATCGAATAACCTTTAGATGATTGGCGTGTCTCCAGTTCTGGAGACGCATACTGCAAGCCTGGTTTTTGCTGTTGTGCCATAAAGCAACGCAGTAGCTTGAGCAGGAATTACTGTCCTTCCCAACAGAGGTAATGTGAATTATCTGACAAAAGCACTCCTACTCACCGCCTTGAAGTATTGCATATTGTATCCTCAGAACTGGCCCTTTCCCTAATTACCGCCTCGTTTTGTTCTCCCCAGCCAGCTTCTTAGAGTGCAACCCGCTATTTAAGCCTGCCTCCGTGCATGACTTCCACCCAGTCTTTTTCTAATGTCACGCTTCTGGAAAAAGTGGAGTTGGTTCAGCTGCACCTCCGGTAGCTGTGAGTAGGAGAAGGCATTTGCTGGTTTCTGTTCCCTTATAGAAATAACCCGGCTCCTTCTTGGGGCAAGTTTGCCTTTGAGTTTCATGGCGTATACCTCTGCTTTGCTTCGGGTATAAATCACCCACAGCAGGCATTTGCTGCCCGCTATGCTACAAAACATCAGATAATATCCATAGGAACTGCATGAGGCTTTGCGGCGGTTCAGTAAACAGCGTACACGGCTGCTGTGCTCCGAGTGAGCCAGAGCCCCAGCGATGGGACAGTACTGAACAGCAGGGTATAAACTGGGCCTTTCTTTACTCAGCAGAAGCACATAAAGCAACTTATTGCTGGAAATATCTGGCCTTTTCTTCGCTGCAAAAAGAGCTTCATTCCTAACAGCTCTTAGAGATCCAAACCACGTTTTTGCCTTATTTATTGCAGCATTTTAATCTGCTAGCTCCTGCGACGCTAATACAAATGAAAAAAGCACTTTTTCCCCTGTGTGGTTTCGTTCTCGGTGTATCCAGTGCAGCAGCTTTATCTGTGGGAAACTCAAAAGCCATCCTTCTGCGTCGCTTTTATTTAACCTATCAGGAAAAAAACCTTTACGTTTCTTGCGCTGGAATCTGATAATCATCCTGCAGCTGTATGCCCACCAAAGAAAGCGGCGTAGGATGAAAACCTCGCCTGGGCTTGGCCGCCTTCAGGAGCTGGGTCTGAAGGAGGGGTTAGGCTGGCAACCGGGCCACCGGTCCCTGGTGGTACAGCTGGCTCCAGCCGAATGCTGACCCCATATTTCCCCCTGTTTCACGGGGTGTGGGCTGATGAGAAAGCAGCTGGTACGAGGGGCGTTCGATTTGTCACTGCGCTGAAGTAACCCCTGGCATTAGAAAAGCACAAGCATGGGTTTGCTGCTGAAATCTCCAGCCTTTCCTCCAGTTAAGCCCTGAGTTAAGCACCAGGAGCCTCCTCCAGCGTGTGTGAATGCTGGAGTTAAAGGCAAGCAGATTCCAGCTGTATCTGTGGTGGCTGAGGGCTGAAGCCCCACTGTGCCTCACCTTCCCATCCTGGTTCTCCGCCTCCTGACGTTTCTGTCTCCCCCTGCCCAGCCTACTGCTGGATCCCATCCCCGCCTGGCCCCAGGGCCAGCCACCTGAGCCCTCCTAGCCTCCTCTCACAGCCCCTGAAGCAAAACATCACCGGTCGTACACGTCACTACCCCAAAGCTTCGCAATCAGGAGGTCAGCTCCTGCCACGCCACGCGAACCGTCTTCCTCCAGTCTTCAGCCCCACCTGCCATTTGCCTCCTCTTCTTTGAAGATAGAAGAGCCACAGTAACGGCAAGACGAGGACAGCTTCTAGGCATTTTCCTTAATGGAGTTGCGTCTCTTGCATCCCTCCTCAGTTCGGGAAGGCACCGACAAGCAGAGAAGTCCCTGCAGCCCCCCGGCGTTACCAGCCTGTGTCCTGCAGTACCCCTGCAGGCAGAGGGCAGGCTGCCAGTCCTGCCTGTTCATTCTGTTGGAAAATGAGAAACAAACCTAAATCCTCAAGGGAAGGAGCCAGGGAGGGCCGAAGGGGGAAGCTGAGATT
The DNA here is from genome assembly GCA_034008185.1 of Gorsachius magnificus. NCBI lineage: Eukaryota > Metazoa > Chordata > Aves > Pelecaniformes > Ardeidae > Gorsachius > Gorsachius magnificus. Next base: position 175,730,435 of record CM067081.1, read on the forward strand.
GCTCACTCCTACGAGAAGCTCCCCCGAGAGCTGGGTCGCCGTAGGCAAGCCTGCGGTGCTGGCTGCCGTGGCTCTCCTGGGCTTCATCACTTGCCAGCCCATGGATCCAGCAGGGACGCTGGGCGTGCAGATAATTGGGGAGCTGCTGAGGAAAAGCTTCACATCAGGGGATGTAGCCTAGGGTTAGATCCGGGGAGGTTTCTGATGAAAGAGCTGCAGGTACACTGAGTTGTCTATATGCTTGCCACATACGGAAGCCTCTTAACTTATGGAGTTGAGGATCAGTGGCCCTTGTCATTCCCTTCTCCTGCCGGAGCCCCTGTTCATCCTGGACATCAGCATCCTCTGTGTCTCTCTGGTACAGCACACAGTAGCTGGATTTCTGGTAGTAATTAAACTCTCTTTTTTTTTTTAAACCATAATTACTCATTTAATCTAGGCTTTTTGTCTATACCTCCTAATTGTCTCGAACAGATACTTTCAGGCACTTATTCTCCTCTCCACCTTCTAATGAAAGACGTCTATAGGGCCGCTTCCTCACCATGTCTAAAGAAAGGTTTGTCCTTTTTACATTATTTTTAATTGCCACCACTGGCCATATCCTAGGTGAATCTGTCTAACTTCGTTTTTGAACCAAGATCAAAACCCTTGGCCCCCGAGGCACGATGTTTATGGTGCAGCAGAACCCAAAGTGACCGGTCACTGTCTGTGGGTCCCTTCTAGGGGCACTAGGGATTTTGTAGACCCCATGCCCCTTCCTCTCTTTCATTTATCTTTTCCAAGCAGAAGAGTCTAGTCCTTCTCACAAGCCTTTCTGTGTTCACCCCCCTCACCTTTTTCTTTATATTTTCTATCCCTGCTGTATATATACACGTATATACATTTAAAATAACTGATTGGAACGGTGCGTGATACCTAAGGCATGCACATGCCCAGTCCTGTTACAGTCACAGAATGCTATTTCGCCTCCTCCTCACCCCTAATACCGCTTCCCTTGTGACCGTCACTTGCCTCTGAGCTGGCATTTTGTGCCTTCCAGTGCCTCTGAGATCTCAGCCCCAAGTGCCCGCAGCTGGCCCAGGGCCAGTGCCATGGATGGAGAGCTAGGCCCACACGTGGGTGGTGGTGGGGCCGGCACCGCACCTGCACCGCTGAGCTTCATCCCTCCCTCACTACCCAGCCCGACACCCCGGGGCTGGGATCCGCAGCTCTCCCCGGGCATCAGAGTCCGAGCGGGCGGTCCTCCCGGCCCCTGAGCAAGCCCCCGGTCAGGACCTAACTCTGCGTGGTGCTCTCAGGAGCTGGGCGCTGGCTGCTCAGCGCCAGCAAGCAGCAGGAGAACACAGAGGAGGCAGCCTCTGTGATAGCCCAGGACACTCGGGTGGTTTATCGCCTTCCAGGGAGGAAGGATCAAAAATGTCACAAGTGGTCCCTTGTCATTCTGCTGTCTGGGAGAAGTATGGTCCAGATGAGCTTTTGAAGTGACAGCAAAGTCCCTCTGCTCCATATGGGAAAGGGGAATGTGCAACCTGGGCTGGAGCCAACTGGTGCTGCCAGGCCCAGCTCTTTGATCATACCTTGAAAAGATTGAGATGCTGAGGAAAAAAACAGTATCCGCTGATGAGCGGTGCTGCCGCTACGCCCTGCGAGCGTAACTGCGCAGCCTGGCTGGGCAGGGTGGGCTGGGCGAGGGGGGGGCACTGCTCCTCCAGGCCCCCAGCGGCCGTCGCTGCCCCAGGAATGCCGTGCCTGTGCTCGCAGCCTGGCCTCCTCCCACCTCATCCACCTCATCCACCAAGTCCCTGGGGTAAAAACACCCTGGCTAATGGGGCAAACCAAGGCCAAGCAGCTCAGTGATGAGAATTTGTCACTGCTGTAATATCGAGCTGTCGGGCAACCTTTGGCAGTGCAAGTTGTTTCACAGGAATAGCCAGTGTTTGCTTGTGGGGCAAGGAACGCGAGAGCGGAGCCAGTATGGTGCCTGTCCTCCCAGCCTCTGCGCCTCTGGACGGACGGATTTGCAGTGGTAACTATGCCTTGTACGAAGCTGTTACTCAAAAGGACTGTATCCTCCCTACCCTGCCCCTTCAAGCAAGCCTTCTCTGAGCTTTCGGTCTTATTTTGGGAACACCTTGACTCCTGCTAAATGCTGCCACTATACAAGTTTCAAGAAGGCTTTGCCATGAAGGTCTGGGGTGCCCTTGGATGCCCCAACAGCCCCTGGGATGGGAGAGACACCTCCGAAGGGCGGCTTTGTCCCTTGGGATCTGTGTCACTCCTCGAGGGGTTCCCTCTCACCCTGACATGGGGAGGTCCCAGCTGTGTGTTCAACGCTTGGCCGTAGGTGGGATGAATCCAGGCTCTTTCCGAGTGCCAGGGAGAGAAAGCGTCCCATCCATTTTGGCGCAAAGCCAGGCACTGGATTCTTTCAGAGAAAAATAAATCTTCGAGGTGAATTAATAGCTCCCTTACACTAGCACAAATCTTCTGGAGCCATTAGAGCAAAGTAGCAAAAGGAAAAGACAGTCACTCGTTTTATTCTGAGGGAGGAGAAAGTCTCCGGAGATTTTTTTTTTCTTAATTTTGATTATTACCCATTTTGATTTTAATTTAAGCCTTTTCTCAGCAAATAAAGACTTCCAAATAAAATTTGCTCCATGTGAATGAATCACTGTCATGCTTTTTCTCCCTTGCCTCTAAGAAATGTTACAGGATGAACAACATTGCCCAAGTTGAATAAATAGAAAATAATGAAGAAAATAAAGTGAAATAAGTGAATCTCGCTATCCATTTTCAGCTGAGATAACTCCAAGACACAGGCAGGAGTCATGAGCTATCAGCTATGTGTGGCCTGCAACCAAAAATCTCCCTGAAAAGTGGGAGCAAGCTTGATGTGCCTCACCTGCAGACAGGCAGCAGGCTTACCAGTTCCAAAAAATGAGGACTTATCTTAAATCAGATAAGAGGAGAAAATGCGAATTCATTTTGCTTTGCCCTGGAGATAGCTGCTGGCACGGCCGCTGCAGGGGCATCAAGCGAAGCCGAGCAGCAGGGCAAACTCCGGGAGAACTCTGAGCCCATGGCTTAGCTAACTCCTGCGCGAATGGTCGGCATTGAGCTGGCAAGGGGTCAGCTGTGAGAGGGGAACGGCAGGCAGCCTGGCTTAATTCTGGAGCTTTTGCTTGGTTTGGGGCTTGGTTGGTTTGTTTTTCATCTGGGCTGCTTCTGCTTTTTTCCTCTTTTCCTTTTTGTGATGCCTTGAGCGCCTATGGCTCTTTTTCTCTCTCTGTCTCTCCTTACCTCGCCTGTCCCCGGGATGACAAGCAGATGTTATGCTCTGTCAGCTCATCCGCTGCAATGATTTTTTTCATTGGTTTCATTCAACCGAATCCGGAAAAAAAGCTTTGGGAGAGCTGACCCCGGAGGAGCGCATATGCAGAGACCCACGTGGGGATGGCCTCCGGAGGAGAGCGGCTCTGGCAGGACCTGACTCCCCCCAAATCCTCTCCCGAATTGCTTCTGCCTCTACCTTGTAGTGCTTTGATGGGGCAAACCCCTTCATCCTGCCTGCTGGCACGTCTGGGCAGTAATAAACCCACGGCAATTACACGTTATGCAGGCAGCGCTTGCCTTCGCATTCACAAGGGGCCGTTGTGCTTGCCGTGGCGAGCACGGTCTCTTCTGTGGCCACTGGAGCTCACTGGTCTCTTCTCCTGGGGCATTTCTGCACTCTGCATGGCCCAAACCAGCAGCTTTGGTCTCAAGGGAGGGATGCAGAGCTCTGGCAGTGGCCTCCCCCCGCCTGCCTGCACCTCTCCCACCAGGTCTCCAGAGAAGGGCTGCTGCAGGCGCTGGAAACCCTCTCCAGCTGGGTTCAGATAAATCTCCTTTGCACCTAGGAAGGACAACTGCAAAGGACATCTTGCATTGCAGTCTCTTGCAGCAAACCCCTTCATTCCCCTGTTCCTCATGCGTGGCTACAGACCTATCCTACCTTGTGCGTCTGTCAGTTTTAATGTCTGTACCCATCTGCACATAATAAAAGCATCCGTTCCCCCAGATAACTGCTGAAGAAGCCGCAGATGTGTGGATTTATTGAAACGTGGACTTGGGGGGTTGCTTCAATGTACTACGCAGATTCACTTTCCCATTTGCTAATTAGGGCCACGGTGATGGCACGAGCATTGGTCCTCAGGCAGAAAGCGCTGCACAGCTCGTGGGCACCTGATCCACACGTGCTCCTGGTTCGTTTACGTCCCTTCAGACTGACTTCAGGTGGTCGGTGTGCACCAGGGAAGCTCTAGGGGACCTCTGCCCGCTGGTCCCCCCAGCGCTGGGGTGTCTGGTCGCCCAGCTGAACGCTGCCGTCAGCTCACGGGTGCCTTCCAGAAGGGGAAGGGGATGAGCAAAAGCTGCTCTTTCTGCTGCGTCACCTCAGCTTTGCTGGGGAGTCGGCTGCCGGGCGAGCCGTGGGCCCGGCGGAGGGGCAGGACACCGGCCCCCCCCTGCAGCTGCCAGCTCGGGCTCACCCATGGGCAGCGCGGTCAGCATGGGACGCCTCAGCGGGTCTGAGGCGGTGCTATGGGGGGTGCCATCACCGTGTGGCTGGGAGCTGCTAAATTAGCCAGAGGACTCGTATACCTCGGCCACCGGGCACAACAGGCATGTCACCTGCTGTCCCCGGGGCTGCTGCGTCCAGGCTTGGCTGCCCAAAGCAGTGGGAGAGGGGCTTTGCGGTGGTGTGGGCTTGTCTGTAGGCAGCTGCCCACCAGGGCCCTGCCTGCTGTTCCCAGACTGGCTGCTGCACTGGGGAAGGGCTCCCTCACGGCTCTGCGCCACCGCTCTCCCCATCTCTGCACCACCAGGGCACCGTGCTGCTTGCACGGGAGAGCACGGCACCCATCTGGGTCTGAAGGGACCCTGCAAGCGCGTGTGCCCATAGAGCCTCCCGCCCCTGGGCACAAGCTGCTGTGGACCACTGTTGTGGTTTAACCCCAGCCGGCACCAAAGCACCACCCAGCCACTTGCTCACTCCCCCCAGGTGGGACAGGGGAGGGAATCGGAAGATTAAAAGTGAGAAAGCTCATGGGTTGAGATAAAGACAGTTTAATAGAGAAAGCAAAAGCCACACACACAAGCAAAGCAAACCAAGGAATTCATTCCCTGCTTCCCACCAGCAGGCAGGGGTTCAGTCATCTCCAGGAAAGCAGGGCTCCATCACACGTCATGGTGACTTGGGAAGACAAACACCATCACTCCGATCGTCCCCCCCTTCCTTCTTTCCCCAGATTTATATACTGAGCATGATGTCATATGGTCTGGAATAGCCCTTTGGTCAGTTGGGGTCAGCTGTCCCGGCTGTGCCCCCTCCCAGCTTCTTGTGCACCCTCAGCCTACTTGCTGGTGGGGTGGGGTGAGGAGCAGAAAAGGCCTTGACTGTCTGTAAGCACCACTCAGCAGTAACAAAAACATTCTTCAGTGTTGTCAGCACTGTTCTGGTCACAAATACAAAACATAGCCCCATACCAGCTTCTGTGAAGAAAATTAACTCTACCCCAGCCAAAACCAGTACAACAACACACAGGAAGAGTGCGTGTGTGTACATATATATATATATATACACACACACACGCACACACATGTGCATGTGTATATGTATGTGTATATATAGATAGATACGTGTAATCACAGGCTGAACTGGCTATGTAGCTCAATGCCCTCAGTCTCGATGACCAGCTACCCCTTCTGCACAGGGTCAGGGTTTGGGAGAAAGCTGGTATCTGGTGGTAGAGGTGGGGATGCAAAGGCGGAAGGTCACCATGGGAAGACATTCATTGTGGGCCACACGGGCATCATGGAGACCTGTGCTAGGCTTATGACTTGTTTTGGGTAGAAAACAAACACCAGGAGTGCCATGGTGTTGAGGGGAGAGCTGCACAGCCATCTGAAAACTGTTCATCTCTTCTTTCCCATTGCAGGTCGGTCAGGGGCTAGAAACTGGCCATGGGAAGGTGATTTAGGAGGTAAGGTCTGCTGTGTGGGAAGCTTTCATCTTGCATTTTCTTTAGATGAAGACAGACAGGTGATCAAAAGAGGTTTGACTCACACAGGCTGCTTAATTCTCTTTTTACTTCATTAGCAAGGGATCTCACTGCACCACGGTAGTCTTGAAGACCCAGCGAAGACCCAGCATTGCTGACTCCAGCATTAAAGCTGTTCGCCAGCAACTTGGACTCTAGCCAAGGCAGCCTTTGTCTGGCCCCCGAGGAACTGCCCAATGGATACGGATGGAGTGTCCAAATGGAGGTACGCGGTAGCTCACCGCTCACCTGGGAGGCCAGTCCAGGAGAAATCTGGCTGCCTCTTGTGCTGTGAAAGTGTGCCTGTGCTGGACCGAGAGCAGTCACTCAGCCTCCTCTGAGCCTTTTGCCTTCAGCCTCCATTTTTACAGCCGGTTCACACTCGGAGGTGGACTCATGGTCCTTGACAGCTGAGACCAGCGGCCTAGGCTGGCTTCAGAGACTGCGTAAACAAAAAAATCACAGCTGAGCGAAAGCAGCAGCTGCCCCGTCTGTCCTGAGCCCCAGCTGAGTTTTGCTTTGCTTTGTCCAATGGCATTTGCCATTGCCAATTTTTCTTTGTTTCTTTCTCTCCCTTATCTCTAAAGAATTGCTCTTATGGCATTGCTGTTTTCCCAACTGCTTTGTAGTCACCTTGAGCACCCTCATTATTTTCTTGTAAGGAAGAGCCCAAAGGACTTCAGTTCCCTTTCAGTCCCAAGCATCCCAGCTGAAGGCAGCTGCCCAGACTGTTGGTGCTTTGCAAGGGCTCAGCTGTCCAGATGCGTGTTTCCTCCAGAGCTTGAAAAGGGGAATGTCACACTGGGCTTGTTCTGTCTTTTGGGCTTTCGGGAGGAATATGGATCTTCTGCTTCAGCTAGCTTAGTTTTTGACGTTGCAGCCTGTTATGCACTGTGCTCTGATGGTGTCGATGCAGCATCAGACCCTAAAGGGATGCCTGCCCTGACGTTGGGTGTGTAGCTCAGAGTCTCAGCTCTGCTGCCGCTCCCTGTGCTCGTGTCCTCTCCTGGTCTGAGTCCTTGCCATCAGGGCGAGCGACCGCCTCCTCCTCTGCAGCCTCCCAGCCTGGAGCAGTGGCTCCAAGGGCTCATGGTGGTGTGGCTGGCACGGCTCACAGCCACCTGCCTGGGGCTGGAGGGACTTCAGGTCCATGCCGGGCACCGTGTAAGCACCACCTGCAGCAAGGGGCAGTGACCAGGGGTGCAGAACTCTGTCAGGCTCTCAGGGAGGGTGAGTCACCCACAGCCCTTCTCATTTTACCCCTCTGAAGCTCAGCCCAGCCTGTGGCTCCTAAAAATAAATGTATCTGGAGGGCAGGATCCTCGGGGACATCTCCTGGCTGGGATTGGAGGATACTGAGCCAGCCGCATCTCCTGACCGTCTGCCCAAGCGCTGGTGGTTTTAACGCTGCTCCCAGGACCTCTGGAGCAGAGTCATCCTCCAGTACAGATTACTTGGCACGTGCCAGCCCTGCAGACATCGCCTCCACTAAGCAGAGATGCCGTTTGTCCAGGGAGAGGGAAGCAGACTAAACCATGCCTACCAGCACCCGCTGATCCTTGCTAGACCCTCCGCTCCCAGGAAGGTGAGCCGCTGGTGTCTGGTTTACCCCTAAATCCAGTGCGAGACAAGCAAAATCCAACCAAGCAACCACTCCCTGAGACCCTAATCCACCTCCAAAAATATCCCCCAACCAAAAGAAGACAGGCTGAGGGGGTTCTTGGCTGCATGCTTCGCTTTAGCATGTGAAAAGGAAAAAAGCATAAACCTGGTGGGGGGGAGGCTGCAGGGGAGGTGGGGAGCTGTGGGGCTGCCCCATGGCAGAGTGGGAGGGTGAACAGTCCTCAGGAGGAAAGCAGAGCCGTGCCCTGGCATTTGGGTTTCACTGCAAGGTGGTTTGCCAAGGCCACCCACCATCCCAGCCAGCGTTTGTCCTCGTCCTCGGCACACATCTCCTCCAGGATTGCTTATGCTGGCTTTTCCCTGCCAGGTTGGAAAAAAAGGTAAATCCATCTCTTTCTGCCTAGCAGACCTCTGCAGTTTCTTCACTTTTGTTGAGATCTGGGACTGAGGCAGATATCATGTGTTAACAGAAATAACCAAATGGGTTTCCACGGCTCAGGCTATCTGGGGAGCTGTCATTTGCATAATTTTGATGAAATACTGAATCAGAGCCCCGAGACTGCACAAGGCTGCAGGTGACCACAGGTGAGAGGGAACTGCTCACACCTGGGCGTGAAAATTGAACGCACAAAGAAGCTGTGCTGGGGCCAGGGTCCCCTGCCACCCAGCCGGGGACCCAGGCAGCTGCGTTGGAGGGAAGAGAGCTTTGGGAGGAGTGGTCAGTACAGCCACTGCCTCCAAAGAGCAATCTGAATACAAGAGCAAGAAAACTCTTTCACTGTTTTTACCCTCTTCTGATATTTCTGCAAAACTGAAATCAGTCGGAAACCGCAGCAGGCTTATTCTGGCGAGCTATTTATTTTTGGCTCAAGGAAGCCAGCGTTTTCAGCAGTGGCTGCCCCACGGTCCGTCATCACTTGCTGCTCACTCCTGCTGAGCTGTAACCATTTGCCCTTGGGGCAGGAGGAGAAATGGCTCTCCTCTTGGTGCTCACATACCAGCCGCAGCGCCCAGGCTCCCCGGGGCCCTGAAAACACCAGGCGAGATCCTGTCCCGTCCCTCCTGTACCCCTCACCCAGCTGCCCCTCTCCAGCAGCCGCCGTGTGTCTCCCGGGGGGCTCCAGCTTTGCAAAGCCCCTCACTGGCCAAGGGGCCACCTGGCTGAGGAAACCCCAGCCTGCGCTTACCAGGCTTGGCCTGCACAGCCTAAAGCAAGGTAGCCCCAGGGTGGAAAAAGCACAATGTCCTGCAGAGCTTGTCCCCTTGCATTTAAACCAGCCCGTGTACCTGAGTGCTTTTCCAGCCCGACGGTGCAATTCTTGCACCTGGGACCTGCTTGCCTTTGCTCCCTTAACCAGCATGGCTGGCCGATGGGGATGAAGACAACTGGCTGGCTGCATTTTTCCCACCACATATCCCTAAATACCTATGGTGCTTTGTTGCTCTGGAGCTTGTCTATACGTGCTGGAAGGCACTTGGAGCCATTCCACAGAGAGTGGAATGAACCCCCCATAATCCAGGAGGGAGCAGTCTTTGACCTGCTATGCCACCTGGACATCCACAAGTCTATGGGGCCGGATGGAATCCACCCAAGAGTGCTGAAGGAGCTGGCAGAGGAGCTTGCCAAGCCACTCTCTATCATTTATCAGCAGTCCTGGAGAACAGGGGAGGTCCCAGATGACTGGAGGTTGGCAAATGTGACGCCTATCTTCAAGAAGGGCCGGAAGGAGGATCTGGGGAACTACAGACCAGTCAGCCTAACCTCGGTACCGGGGAAGATTATGGAGAGGTTTATCTTGAGTGTGCTCACCAGGCACATGGAGGACAATCAGGGGATCAGGCCCAGTCAGCATGGGTTCACGAAAGGCAAGTCTTGCCTAACCAACCTGATTTCCTTCTATGACCAGGTGACCCGCCTGGTAGATGAGGGAAAGGCTGTGGATGTTGTCTACCTGGACTTCAGCAAAGCCTTCGACACAGTCTCCCATAGCATTCTTGTGGAGAAGCTGGCATTTCATGGCCTAGATGGATGTACTCTTCGCTGGGTTAAAAACTGGCTGCATGGCCGAGCCCAGAGAGTCGTGGTGAATGGAGCTAAATCCAGTTGGTGGCCGGTCACAAGCGGTGTCCCCCAGGGCTCAGTTCTAGGGCCAGTCTTGTTTAATATCTTTATCAATGACCTTGATGAGGGGATTGAGTGTGCCCTCAGTAAATTTGCAGATGACACCAAACTGGGTGGTAGTGTTGATCTGCTGGAGGGGAGGAGGGCTCTGCAGAGGGACCTGGACAGGCTGGATCGATGGGCCGAGGCCAATTGTATGAGGTTCAACAAGGCCAAGTGCCGGGTCCTGCACTTTGGTCACAACAACCCCATGCAGCGCTACAGGCTTGGGGAAGAGTGGCTGGAAAGCTGCCTGGTGGAAAAAGACCTGGGGGTACTGATTGACAGCTGCCTGAATATGAGCCAGCAGTGTGCCCAGGTGGCCAAGAAGGCCAATGGCATCCTGGCTTGTATCAGGAATAGTGTGGCCAGCAGGAGCAGGGAAGTGATCGTGCCCCTGTACTCGGTGCTGGTGAGGCTGCACCTCGAATACTGTGTTCAGTTTTGGGCCCCTCACTACAAGAAAGATGTTGCCTTGCTGGAACAGGTCCAGAGGAGAGCAACCAAGCTGGTGAGGGGTCTGGAACACAAGTCATACGAGGAGCGGCTGAGGGAACTGGGGTTGTTTAGTCTGGAGAAGAGGAGGCTGAGGGGAGACCTGATCGCCCTCTACAACTACCTGAAAGGAGGCTGTAGTGAGGTGGGGGTCGGCCTCTTCTCCCTGGTAACAGATGATAGGACGAGGGGGAATGGTTTGAAGCTGCGCCAGGGCAGGTTTAGGCTAGACATTAGGAAAAACTTCTTCACCGAGAGGGTTGTCAGGCTCTGGAATGGGCTACCCAGGGAGGTGGTGGAGTCCTCATCCCTTGAGGTCTTTAAAAGAAGGATAGATGAGGTGCTCAGGGCATGGTTTAGTGGTGGGATGGCAGTGCTAGGTTAACGGTTGGACTCGATGATCTTAAAGGTCTTTTCCAACCGAGGTGATTCTATGATTCTATGATTCTATGATTTAGCTGGCCAGGCAGCTCAGTGCACCCCAGTAACGCATCTGGCCACGCAAGGGGCTGCTTTGCACAACTGGGAGGCTCCTCCAGCTCGGGAGCTCTGGGTCTGCACCCACCAGAGCATGTGGGAAGGCTCCTATGGGGGTGTTGAACGCAGGGGCAAAGCACTCCGTGGCCTCTACACTCTCCAAAAAACATCCTTTGGCATCAGGAGACAGGCTCTGTCAGGAGAGTTCATCTCTTTTATTAGACGAAGACACCAGCAGGAGAAAAAAAGCTGGCAAATTTTGGGCCACACAGGTGTCTCTGTATTTTGCTGAGTGTATCATTTGGTCTAATAAAAGACACGACCCCTCCCTGCAAGTCTTGCCTCTCCTCTTGACCTTAGACCACGGCAGTGGCAATAGCCTACTCAGCATTGTGTGCTTCTCCACAGAAACATAGTGGTGAGCAAGGAAATGGTGGGCAAACACACCCACTGGGTGCCCCGGAGAGGACAAGCCGAGATGGAGGGGGAACACCATTGCAAGTAATTAAAAAACAACAAAATCCCATTTGTCTGTGTCTTCCCCACTGCTTCTCGGGGGAGATGGCAGCAGAGGAGAAGGGCACAGGCTGTGCTCCGAGCCTGCTTTTGTTCTGAAGGCTCCCAACAACTGGGGTTTATTTATATCCATAATGGTGACTCTGGTCCTGCTCTGAACTAAGCAGTGTTAAGCCTGAACAACTGGGATGTCCTCCCTCAAGACTATTGCATGTTGTTGTCATTGACCAGTACCAATCCCCAGTCACCCGCTGTCAAGCAGATACTATTGTTGTTGCTGTTTGAAGAGGTGCAGCTGATGATTGCAGTAAGATATATTTTTAAGTCAGCAACCTCTATAAACAGAGGTGTTGGGCTGGGGTGGGACACACCAAACGCTGTTGGGAGCATTTTCACTTTGCCTTATTCTTTGCACACACGGACCGTGGGCTGCAACCTGTCCCCTTGAGCCGGGGGCAGGCGGTCCCTCCCTGGCTGCGGAGACCAACGTGCATCACTTCCAGCTCTCCTTCTCTTCCATCCCCACTAGGACAGCAGCCATGAAACCTCTGAGGGGCCCCATCCTTTCCTCGCACAGCTTTTCTTGCTCTCCTCCTGTGGCCAGGCAGTGCTGGGAAGAGGAGCTTGAGCAGGGACAGAAACAGCTGCTGGGATTTAGGGTGGGCATTTAAGGGGCTGGGTTTCCCCTCCTCCTGGGGAACTGTGCAGGAAAGGAACCACTTTGAAAACATGGCACCTATTTAACCAGGATGGGGAAAACCAACCCGTGCCCTCCTTCCTGCTGGAACAGGCAAGTGGGGATGCCAGGGGCGAGCAGCACTGGGACTGGGGACTTGCAGGGCCCCCCTTTTTTTTAGGGAGGTATTTAAAAGAAGGATAGATGAGGTGCTTAGGGACATGGTTTAGTGGTGGGATGGCAAGGTTAGGTTAACAGTTGGACTTGATGATCTTAAAGGTCTTTTCCAACCTAAATGATTCTATGATTCTGTGATTCTGTCCTTGGGGGACAATGGAGGCTTGCAGCAGGGTGGCTGTGTGAGCAGCCTCCGCGATCCCAAACTGTTTACTGTGATCATTGTGTCCCTCTCCTTAGGGCTAATGGCTTTGTGATGTGCGAGCTACATCCTCCCACAAAACCCCGAGTGCCCGGCTACCACGGTGAGCGGGGCACAAACTGGCCCCACCATGCACGTCCCCGGGGTCTGCTGCCATCCCACCCCACCCCTCCTGCAGCCTGGCCCTGGCTAATGGCTCACACGGAAAAACAAACTCTTCCATAGGGTGTATATATATGAGGACACACTTTGGCGCCTGGACATCATTGCACACACCAGGGTACCTGCTTTGACCTACAGCAAACAAGAAAACCATGCAGATAACTGGTTAAAACGGTCAGCCTCTGGTTTTTGCCCCTCTGCTCCCCCTTCCTACAAGTGGTACTCTCAGAAATTTCTCCAAGCACATTTTCCTGATCATTGCCACAGAAAATAGGATGAAAATGCCCATGTTTTAGCTTATGAGGAGCCTCTGTATGGTGGCTTGGCTTTGGAAACATCTAGTACGGAAGGCCCCTTGGGCTGGACACATCATAACTTTGTCACCCAGACTTGGCTGGAAAAATCAGTTCAGATGATTAAGATTTCAAATAAACCAAGCATTTGTCAGAGTAATTAACACTTCACTGGAATGAACAGACATTTCCCCACTGCAGCGAGATAGCTTTGCATCGGGACCGTATTTACTAGGGACTAATTTTCCAGTACCCATTGAAATGGAAGTGCAGTCAAATGTTGTCTTATAAAAGGAACACATTTGTCACCTGAATGTATTTTCAGTGCGTGATGTTAATCTTCCTCATTGTTCGCATGAGAACTATTAAGTAAATTACTGCTAATTGAAATCATTTTCTAGACAAAGAAGTTTCTTACATTTGCCTTGCTCAGGTGAGGCTCAGAAATGACACGAAGTGAAAACCAAAGCGCGGCAGGAAGGAGAACATCCTGTTGGGAGAGGCACCCTGGAGGGAGACGATGACGAGTAGCGAGTAGTGGCTGAAGCAATGAAGCCCTTAAACCGACACACAGAGAGGAGCTTTGTAGCATCCCTACAGAGCTACAGGGGAAAATTTAACCCACGTGAAGCTGAATTTTTTCCCCACATCACCACAAACCTGGAGCCCATGGAGATGTCGCACGTGGTGCCACAGCCCTTCTTCCCATGAATTCACGAGTTTCCCAGGAGAAAGACCGAAGAAAGCATCCAGACCTTGCTCCTGCTTTTTGACTGGCTGCTAAAGGGGCTACTGTGTTTCTGGAAGAAAAAAAACCAAGGAATAATTTTTGAAAAAAATATTTATTTACTTTACCCTCCTTTTGCACCAATGTTTTCCCATTTGCGAGCTGGTCACAGCCCTTCTGGGGCTTGCTAGTGCCTCTGAGCACATCTGGAACTGGTTTCTGACGAGGCGCTGTATGCAAATATTAAAATAAAAATAGAGGCTTCTGCTGTACTCCCGTACCTTTGCTGGAGAGCTCTCAGACAAAGCAAGTTGAATACTGGAATTTTTCCAGCAGTGCTTTCAGCACTTCCCTGACATGAAAGTGATGTGGAAAAAAAGTATTTTCAAGGACACTTGAGCAAAATGCTTCAGTCTGTGTCATCTTTCCAGCTGAAATTCCCCAAACAGAATAATTTAAGATTTTTTTCACATAACCTGATGACTGCCAGAAGTCTCTCTGCATCAGCTTTGCGGAAGGTTGTGGATATTCTCATAAAACATGTATACAAAATTGGCCAGATTACCTTCAGATCACACTTAACCTCTAGAAGAATAAATGCTTGTTTTGCAGGGCGTTTTGCCACGAAGGAACAAGCACTAAGGAGAAATGTAATACAGAGGATCAGCAACCTGACAAAAAAAAAAAAAAGCAGGAGAGATCACTAACGTCACGTTCAGAAAACACATCCTGACTAAAGACTACAGAACAGCTGCTGCAGTGTCTGCATTTGCATACCACAAATTAAAATTAAAAAAAACCCAAAACCCTGAGCTGTCATCTGCTCTCAGTTGCCAGAGCACGGCCTCGCCATTTCCTCTGCGCTCGGGGTAGGCGGCTGCGATTGCGGGATGTGGCTTGTGACAGGAGGACAAAGTTTTAGCTGGTGCAAGCCACCCGGATGGCCTGGGCATCAGGCAGTGCCAGCGAGCTGCCAATGGATGCCGGGCACGAGATCCCCCCAGCCGGTGTGACTGAGCACCACTGGTGATGCGCGAGGGCGGAAACACGGATCTGAGGAGGGGCAAATTCCCAACAGGATCCTTCTGCCTCCTCACACTTGTCTAGGGGCGGCATCAATCAGTTTTCTCTCCAGGTACACAAAGGCACATTTTTATCAGTCATACACTACATGGCTTATCGATTTTGCTGTTACCTGCTTGCCTGCAGCGTCTGACTGCTGCACCCTCTTGGGCTGCTGCATCCTGAGCCCTGCAGGGGCTTTTAATGCAGCCTCTCACCCTACTGGAGCCCAGAAGGAGTGAGCTATTTATTCACTGAGTTGTCGTATACTGTCAGACGTGGAGATCAAGATCCCAGCCAAATTCAGGGCCAGATGTACAAACAATTCTTCAGAAGCAGCTCGTGGCCCAAAGGTCCAACCAGACCAGCCAGACAAAGCATTAGGGGCAGCGAAGTTTTGGGAAGGTTTGTCTCCATTTTGCAGCTTAGGAGCGTATACTACTCCCCGCAGAGAACACAGGAAACATTTGGCAAGGCCGGGATTTGAATTTATGTTGCTTGAACCCTGCTCTAACTTCAGCACAAAGGCCACTTACAAATCTGAAGTGATAATGAGCACAGAAATAAAACCAGCCTGGCTCTGCCTGGTGCTGTTGCAGGCCACTGCTCACCTCTGGGCGCCTGCACCGGGCGCTGGGCGGCACAGCGGCAGGAGAGCAAGCGCCCAGCCATGCGTGCGGCACCGGTGACAGCAACGCAACACATCTCTCCCAACATAAATTACCATTCACGGTCATCAAACGAGAAGAGTCAGCCATAAAATAAAGATCTCTTGTTTATGATGGATGTGGCTCGAGCAGAGCTTTCTGCTGCCTGCAAATCGGAGCATACAGATACTTTAAAAGAAAACCCCCAGCTGGGTATGAAAAGATCCCATTTGGAGTAACTACAGGACTCCGTTTCTAGAGGAGAATTTGTGATTCTAGCGTGTGATTTTGCCCCTATTTCTCACCAAGCATGGGACAACAGCTACTCAGTTGCCCATGCTGGTAACATCAACCGCTGCTTTGTCAATGTCGCCTCTGCTGTGGAAGATCCACGTCGCTGGCACGGGACAGCCACCAAGGCTGGTCCCATCCTGGCTTTGATGTGTCACCAGTCTGTGTACTGGAGTGACCCCAAGCGTTCAGATTAGGGGTTTGAGGACCCCATGCTTTTGTGCCACAGTCCTTAAGGCACCAGCCTGATGGGGACTTTTGCTCTGAGCCACCTCGGCGGCATTGAGATGCTCGGCTGCGGTATCCACCACAGCCAGCAGGAGTGGCCGGTGTGGCTTTACTCATCGTGCTCCTACATGCAGAAGAGTAGCCCAGAACCTCCATACATCAATGTTTTGTAGCTACTTCTCCTCCGGTGTTTCCAGGGTTGGCTGTGTAGCCTTTGACATCAGGCCTCTGTTGCTCCTGCAGGATGATGGCTCTCCTAGGGACATTTGCAGTCACCAGGGGACTTTGCTTTGCTGGATTTGGGGCTACAGCCATGCCAGTGGACTTTCCTGCATGCCAGGCTGTAAACAGGCTCTTTGCTGTAAGATGGGATTTTACTTCAGGCTGTTGCTAACCGATGCAATAAGCAAAATTATTGAAACTTATACTTTGGATCATTTTTCTGCCCAGGCCTAACAAGAATCTGCAGTTACGAGGCTTGAGCAACATCTTTCAGTACATATCTTGAAAACAAGTCACTTACACTGTTTGCCCAGCAGCCAGTACCGAGCATTTTGGTAGCCCAACCTCCAGCCAAGCAAAGTCTCTCTCCCACCGCAGTTTTGGCTTGGCATCTGAGGAGGAGTGGGTTTGTGCTATAGTTTTCAAGCCTGGTTGGACTTGACATGTTGTTTTTTCTTTCTCTCTGTCAGATGCTGAAATCCATGGAGGACTCCAGCCTGGGTTTTTGCAGAGTGCTTATTTCACCCTTGTGATCCCGCCCTCGCCTTTTTTTCCTCCCTTTCACTGATGGAGGAGGCAAGGGTATTGGGTTTGTCCTTCCTCACTCCTGCTGCTCCTGCCCAACCGGGGAAGTTCAGCAACGACTTCAAGGAAAATCAGAAAGGCCCCGGGAGGCTTTTCTTCATTAGTTCTGGCTCTGACTGAGGCAAACGAGGCATGGAGCCGAGCTGCCATCTGGAGCTCCTGCTGCCTGGCCAGGAGCTGCCTCCCCCGGGCTCCGCCGGCAGTGCCCGTGGTGCTGATGCTCATGGCCGCAGCAGTGAGGTTGGGATGGAGCTGGATCAGATTTGCCTCTTTATTGATGCGAGGGCATGTTTAGCCAAAACGAGGACCCGGTGGGCAGCTGTGGGGGACGCCTGAGCTTGCCCCCCTCATTTCCTCTACCTTGCAGCAAGGTCTGCTGCTGCCCTGGGTGAAGTGCACCCAGGCAGATCACAAGTTCTCTCTTCGCAGGGCACCAGAGCTTTAAAAATTCATCCTGTTTCTCTCATTGCGTATTCAGCACCTCTATACGCGATAGCTGCATTCAGTGCAGCCTAAAATACCTCTTTAAAAGGTGTGGGACCTGTCAGTTTAATCTAGTTCAAAATAAAAGGACTAAAAATGGAATTTTTGAAGCAGCTGCTGCAGAATGTACAGCACACCATCAGCTTTGCACCAACGCTGCCCATACTAGTACCGTTCTTTCCTCGGTAGCGGCTCTGTGCAGCAAGCAGCATGCCCACGTTGACTGTCAGCCAGCTCTCCAGTCCTCAGAGGCAATGGATCATCAACGGCATCGGAGACTCTGCTAAAATTGGTTCAGTCTATTAAAGGAAGGGTAGAGGCAGGGAGAGGAATGAAAAAGTGACAAGCTGGTGACATGTTCATTCAGCTCCTCTTTCTCTACAAATGAAGAAGCGTGTAACTGAACTTAAAAGGGACTGCTGAAAAAAAGGCGTGTAGAGACCATTAATAATGAATCGCCTAAGGAGATGAGCATCCAGCGACGAACTTTCTGGAGAATGAATACTGCCTGTTGTTACTGGGTTATCCCCAATTCCAGCCATACTGGGGTTGGGTTCCAGCGATGACGCCTTCCCCAAAGGGTTTGCAGTCTAAGCTGGAAACTCAGGTGGGGAGTGGGGAGATGGCCACATTGCCTTTTCCCTGCTCTGCCCGTGTGCTGGCTCTGGTGTTGGCAGGCTGCTCTGCTCCCCAAAGAGAGCGGAGCCCCTGCACCCGGTGATGTGCAGGGGTTGAGGAGCCAGCTGTCCCGGCACCGCTCCGGTGACACCGCTCCGCTGCGGCTGCCCAGCGGCTCCTGCCCAGCTGCTACAAACGGAGCCGTGATGCCTGCAAAAAGGGTGCCGGCATCCTTGGGGAAGGAGACCCACAATGTCGGATTCCCGTTGGTGTTAGCTCGATGGGTACGGGGGATGGCTGCTCCCCGGGGAGTCGGGCACTCGGGAGGAACAGAAGAGATGCTTTGTTCCCACCCGGTAACTTGCAAAATGCTTGAGCTCTCCCTGTCCGGCCACAAACGCCACTTGCGCTGCAAAGAGGCAAAACGCTACAGGCAGCATTTTGCAAAAATAGCAAGTTTTGCTGTTAAATTAAACCTACAACTGTCTTCTCGACTGGTACTCGCCTCTGACATACGCAGCACATATCGTTTGAGCTGCTCAGGTTTTGGAGTCAGGAGCTCCTGCTGTGAGCCCCGTCCCGCCCTTCCCTCCCACCGGCCTCTCGCTCCCCCTCCAGAAGCACTCCTGCCCGCTGCCTCCTTCTCAGCAGTTATTTATCAACGTGCAAGCTGAGTTGCCAAATGAGAATGAATAAATATTAACACTAGAATATTTTCTAGCCCTTAAGGCTCTGATCCTGCAGTTTTCATTTACATGAAGGCAGCGGGGGCAGTCATGTGTTTGGGGGCTGCGGGAGCAGGCCCAATGAGCGCCGTGCCCCCCTTTTGTTGCTGTAGAGAGGGACAAAAAGGCACTTGAGCAATTGGCCAAACGTGCTCTGCTGAGACTCTGCACTGCAAGGAAAGAGCGTAAATAAATCATCGCAAAGGTGGGTCAGGCTGCGCAGTGTGTTTTGGTCAAGGGCTAGGAGCATGGAAACAGTAACTGAGAAGAATATATGAACTCAACTATAGGGTGTACTAGAGCAGAGGGTCCATATTTATATGACTATAAACACGAAAGGGTAAAGAGGCTGTGAGGAGGTGGCAGGGAAGAGCTCTACCCGTGCACGTGAGGGGGGGAAGCGCCTGCGACCTCACTCTTGTTCCTTTTCGTCACATCATTTATTCATCACAAAGTGGTCTGCAGCGTCTGTCTCTTCAGTTTGGGGGAATTATTTTATGGCACCTTCAAACCATTTAAGTAATGCTCATTTCCAGTTGAAAGGTGGTAAGGAACTGGAGGTGGGTGCAGCACCACACACCAAGTGCAGTGACCTGCCGGGGGGGGGATGCGCTGGGGTGGGGAAGGACCTTCTTCACGCTTTGCCCTTACGTCTCCATGTGCTGGTCCCTCCAAGCACCACCTCCACAGATGCCCCAGAGGTGCATCCCCCACTGACCCATACCTGCACTGCTGCCCCTGCAAAATGGCTTGCTGCCCACATGGCTGGGACCGCGCGCTGGATCGGGCGCCCAGGCTGTGCGGGTCGGCTGTGCTCCAGTGTTTGACACGTGGTTTTGCAGCCCCACATCTGTGCCCTGGGACAGTGGCCCTGAGCAGAGGACATCCAATGTAGCTGGCAGAGCCTCTATGGCATCCTGTTGTCCCAGTTGCCATTCCTCCCTTTGGACAAACTCACACACGTGGGGGCTTTGCAAGCAATGCAGACCCCTGCCTGGGGTCTGATTTATTAATTTGTAACTCCAACAAGAAGATGGTCCTTTTCTCTTGTCCGGCTCGGTCCCCTCTCTGCCACAGAGCGCTGGTCTCTACAGCACTACGCGCCCTTTCCTTCTCCCTGTCCTCACCTGGCTCCAAGGAGCCATGCACCTTCTCACCCTCCCTGGGAAAGCCCTGGCCTTACTGATCTAGAGGGGCCAACACCTCATATGTGAATGTCTTCCTTCACTTTCCCTGTTTCTGAGATGGCATCGAACTTCGTCACCATCAGGCAAAGCCTGCAGCAGCGCTGGCTTTCCTTTTGCAGTCACCCCGAGATGCAGCCTGGTGGCACAAATGTACCCCTGCAAAAGCTTCCAGCATATTATCCTAACCCGCAGCAAATAGACCAGATTTGGGAATAAGGACCAAGATGTCACTGACCCAGAGGCCAGGATAGAATCATAGAATAGTTTCAGTTGGAAGGGACCTTCAAAGGTCATCTAGCCCAACCACCCTGCGATAAGGATGCTCCTGGTCACATCAGAAACCCAAATTGTACAGGAGTGCACAAACTGTAGCACCCAAATTTGTCGATGGTCTCGTATTACTTCAGCAGTGACCTATTTCTGCAGTCACAGAAGACAAAAAAAACCCCCACACTGTAATGTTCTTGGGATAGCAGTACGTATCTATACGACATAAGGATACATTCCTTCCTGATCCCAGCTGGCAATTACATTGTAGAGTTAAAAACACATTGGGCTTTTATAATTATGAGGCTATGAAGGAACTCAGGAAAATATAGCGGATACTTTATAGGCTTAGAAAATGCCTTCCTTGGTTGAAATGGTCATTAATAAAACTCATAGGTTGGTATTAATCACAGGAAATTGGCTAATCTCTGTGCAAGTTTTTATTTAATTACTAAGCATTATGTTTCAAAATCTAAGTTTCTGAGTGGCTTTTCTGCCCTCAGTGGATCTGAATCACTGTCAATGGCAGCGAAGGAACGCAAGAAGATGGAAGAACATCTGGCATGGAGTTGTCCTGCTCCAAAATGAAAAAAAAGGCATAAAATGCACTGCAAAATTTTGCAGAATAGCTTTCACAGAATGAACTGATCTCCACCGGAGAAGAGCTTCCAGCTTAGTAAGGTTTCACAAACTAATGGAGTTGTATGGACCCAAAATGTGGTCAAAAGCCATCCAATTCTGTGAGATATTTCCCCCCTGGACTGAGAAAGGCTTTTTATTCAATCTCATGTCCCATCATGAACTTGCACACAGGTCCTCCTCGTGTGTGTGTTGATCCCTGAAATGTGAAATGGGGTGGAGCTGACAGGAGTGGATGAATCCCTGCCTTTCCCCTGCCAGTCCCTGAGCTTTCCCCAGAGAGGCTGGCTATGGAACAGGGGCTCCTGACATCTTCTATGAGCCAAACTCATCATCTTGCCATCCCGGAGGCCAGCCACCAGCCGTCAGTTAACTGGAGAAATCCCCCGCTCTGAGATCACAGCTGCCAACTCTGCTCCCAGAGTCAGGAGACAAACTGAAAATGCAGGGACAGCAAATAACTTCTACAAACTACAGAGCTGGCAAATATGTCAAAAGCATTTTGGTATTGAACTCTCACTTGAAATCAATGATCCAAATGGGACTCAACTTGTTCCTTATAAAGGGCTAAGGGCAAACTTAGTATTTCAGTCTTCATTCACATGAGTTGGATGGGCTTTATGAGTAATTGCTGTACACAGCACTTTCCTGAAGTGCATTATTAAAATCCCACAACTGAAGGAACAAAAATGGATGGGGCTTGCTCACCCATCCTTGTCCAGCTCCATGGCAGGAGGGGTGACCCCCGCATTTCTGCAGCTCATCACCTTTGCCCCACGCTAAGCCCCTGGTCCCCTGCCCTGGCCTCTCTGGAGTGCAATCCCGGAGTTCGTCCCCTTATCCTTTTGTGCTTTATTGCTGACATGAAAGGAGAGAGGTGATCCTTGCCCTCCCCCAGATTTCATAGAATCATAGAATCATAGAATGTTTTGGGTTGGAAGGGACCCCTAGATGTCATCTAGCCCAGCCCCCCTGCAGTGAGCAGGGACACTACTAACTAGATCAGGTTGCTCAGAGCCCCATCCAACCTGGCTTTGAATGTTTCCAGGGATGGGGCCTCCACCACCTCTCTGGGCAACCCGTTCCAGTGTTTCACCACCCTCATTGTAAAGAATTTCTTCCTTATATCCAGTCTAAACCTACCCTGTTTTGGTTTAAAACCATTACCCCTTGTCCTGTCACAGCTGGCCCTACTAAAAAGATTTTCCCCATCCTTCCTATAGGCCCCCTTTAGGTACTGAAAGGCCGCAATCAGGTCTCCCCACAGCCTTCTCTTCTCCAGGCTTCATTCCTGGATTGGGGCTGAGGGAAGGCTAGGAGGAAGCCAGGAGCAACCGAGCCACAGGTGGTGAATTTCCTGCCACCTGCTTTGAAGAAAGTCCTTCAAAACCAAAGATAACTGCGCGGACCTGCCTGTCAGAAGGGCAAATGCCCACCAGAAGGCATTTCTCCTTATAGCTGCTGCCCAGTCCCAGGGTGACCCACAAAGAACAAGCCAGGCTCTGCCTTCAAGAGCCGCCCTGGCTCTCACTTCTCCTGTTGCTTGTGCGGGAGACTGCTGTTGTCACCGTCCTGCAAAGAGGTAGTGTGGCATACAGCCTTCGTTGCCTGTGCAATCAGCAAGGTGCCAGGGCTAGAAAATAAACCACAGGAGCTGTGTATTTCACGTAATCAGGCTGCTAAGTTACAGCCCAGCAAAGCTGTGTTGCTGCCCCTCGCTGCTGGGCAAGTCACTGGCAGGGGACCACGCGTGGTGTATAAAGTGGTGGTCTCAATTCTGCCACTGCAGTCCCCAGGTCAAGACGAAAGCTAGTCTAGGAAACCATCAGGAAAGGCCTTGAGGTTTAAAAGCACCATGCATGCCATGCAGGGTATAAAATAAATTGTGGGCCAAAGAAGAGTGTCCCATTGGTCAAAATTCATGCTCTACATTGAACAGTGACCGCAACACTGCAGGAATAAGCCCTGTTCCACTTCATTAAGCTATATGGGTCCTGTGTTCTTCTGATGTGAGTGGGTGCAGCTCTGTGGAAAACCCTGTGCCATGCCAGTGTGCGCCAAGATCACACGCTTCTTCCAAAGTAGAAGGTTCAAGTGTGGACCATGGCAGACATGGCCACTAAAAGACTGATAAAAGGTGCCACCCATTGCAGCCCCAGTCAAAAATATCACATGTTAAACAGTTGTAAGGGAAACCGTGCAGCTGGCAAGCCCTTCGCACGGCGTGTGTTTTCATGGAGATAAAACTGGTGTTCACGTATATTGACTTTGTGGAGCTTTTGTGTTACTAATGATCGGATGGGCAAGCAATCTCCTAAGCACATTGCACAACCCCTCTGAGGCCACGGATGGGCCATTTCGCAAGGCATTGCTGTACTCCTCAGGG
This sequence comes from Gorsachius magnificus, assembly GCA_034008185.1. Lineage (NCBI taxonomy): Eukaryota > Metazoa > Chordata > Aves > Pelecaniformes > Ardeidae > Gorsachius > Gorsachius magnificus. The sequence goes on from CM067081.1 coordinate 175,753,364, forward strand.
TGGTGGAGCAGGCCAGGGCAGAGGGGGGCACAAGTGGCTTTGTTCCCTTGCAACACCAGGAGCGGCGCAGTGCTGAAGGCAACTCTCCTGCTTTTGTGCCTCAGTGGCCGAGCTACTGCTGAGTCAGATCTGCCACTCCAGGCACCCTGTATGTGCTTGATGCTTCTGAAATGACCCTCAAAAATAATCAAAATGAGTTAAAATACTAAGGCCAAACAGCAACCTGAGGTGAAAGCTCCTGCAGTTGGACACCATCTCCTTTGGCCCCCAGAGGAGGCCAGGCATTAAGCCTACAGCTGTGGTGGAGCCCCCCTGGGTTGTTCGTGGGGGACGATGCCCCTCCTGCCCTGTGTCCTCCCCTCGGTAAGGTGGGCTTTGCGGCTCAGGCCACGAGCCAGCAGGCACCCCGGCTCCACAACAGCATCCAGTCCTGGCTGACCAGAGCTGAACACAACCCTACCTGCAGCATCCAGCAGCTCTTCAGCGAGCATCTCCCAGCTCATCACGTTGCCCTCACTTGCACACACCCACAACAGCAGTTAGCAGCCCATGCCTCAGAAAAAAACCCCCCAAAAAAGCCACTCTGAGAGCCCTGGGCCATCACAAGTCTCCCCTGAAGCCCCAGCATCCTGATTCCTCGGCATTGGTGGGATCATGCCCAGGGCCCCTTTATCCGGGGCACGAACACCCTCCTGGTCCTCACCATCCTCCTCCAACACCTTTCCATATACATCACCTTTCCTCTCACCTTCTGCACCCCCTTGCAGTCATGCCTGCCTGCCAGGCTGGCCATGCCGGTACCAACAACAGCAGGAACCACTATGCAAGAGGCCCTTGCCAAGGCTAGCTCTGGAAAAATGAAAAGCCAGAACATATGTGTGGTTTTGCCCAGCCACTGCTCAGAAAGGTCTGTTCTACTTCCCTAGGCTCTTCTGCATGCGCAGTAAGTCCTAGCAATTTGTCAGTAATGTTCATTTAAGACCAGTATAAAATATATCTAGTTCTTTACTTAGACCTCTCAATTCCTTAAGGAAATTAAAGGAATTAAATTAAACTAAATGGAAAGGCCCAGATTCAACCTTTTTAACATCTTTTCCTGTAGCTCCTTTGAATGAACATCCTGATGCCTTTGAAGAAAGTTCCATTTAGCACTGAGAACTTTCCAATAGACCCACAACAGGGGCTGGGAACGTGCCACTTGGGTCTCTCCGTTCATGCAGAATTATATACCTGGTGTTACTGTAGCCCCAGATCTAGTTGAAGATGTCCCTGCTCATTGCAGGGGTGGCTGGACTAGATGACCTTTAGAGGTCCCTTCCAACCCAAACTATTCTATGATTTGATGATTCTATGATTCTGTGATCTGTCTCTATCCATGGGCAGTGCCTCATTGGGCTCCCCTCTTCAAAACGCTGCCTATGCTGCCGTTACTGCTCTCAGTTGTGCCACAGGCAGCAGCGTTGGTGCGGCCTCACCTCGAGTGCTATGTGCAGTGCTGGGCCCCGCGGTTTAAGAGGGATGTGAAGGTCCTTGAATGCATCCAGAAGAGGGCAACAAAGCTGGTGACAGGGCTGGAAGGCATGTCCTGTGAGGAGCGGCTGAGGACTTTGGGCTTGTCTAGTTTGGAGAAAAGGAGGCTGAGGGGCAACCTCATTGCTCTCTCCAGCTTCCTGGGGAGGGGAAGCAGAGAAGGAGGTGCCGAGCTCTTCTCCCTAGTATCCTGTGATAGGACACACGAGAGTGGTTCAAAGCTGCATCAGGGGAGGTTTAGGCTGGGCGTTAGGAAGCATTTCTTTACTGAGAGGGTGGTCAAACACCGGAACAGGCTTCCTAGAGAGGTGTTCAATGTCCCAAGTCTGTCAGTGTTTAAGAGGTATTTGGACAATGCCCTTAATGACATGCTTTAGCTTTTGGTTAGCCCTGAAGTGGTCAGGCAGTTGGACTGATCATCCAGTTGACTGGATCACTGTAGGTCCCTTCCCACTGAAATAGTCCTACTTATTCCATTCTATTCCATTCCATTCCATTCCATTCCATTCCATGCTATAAAAATTAAAGCATAAAGATAGTTTCTTTGGGAAGGCCTCAGCCGCTGAACACAACCCAGAAGTCAATCTGGAGAAGCATTGTCTCCTACAGCAATGCTGTCCATACACACATATGCGTATTGCTTTATGCAGGCAACCTGGGAGCTCATAGATGCAAACAACCCAGGAGAAAGACTGGTGCTTGGCATGAGCCATCCCTCAAAGATCACTGTTCTTGTGGGAGTGAAAAATTTCCCTTCAACAACATACTGTTGAGGGGCGGATATTTTTTTTTTGCCTACAATCACTGGTGACTGAACCACTCTGGTGGCTCTCCCTTGTGACGCCAAGGGGATGCACCTTTGCAGTCTCATGTCTGAGAAATGGTACATTTCCTCTGACTGAATGCTGACAGCTCCTTTGGGGTGAGAGGAATCATACCCTAGAAACACCTGCAGCCCATCTGATGATTTCCACCCCGAGATCCTACACCCTCCTGTGTAGGCACTGTACCACAAAGTGAGTTTTACCCAATTCTACAGCTCCTGGCTTTTCTTTCTGCCCCAATACCACTAATTTTGGCACTCGACACCCCTCTGTGTGACTTGAAGTTATTGAAGATATCTTTCGCTATCAGGTTGGTCCCTCCTTTTTTTGGGACATCTCATGGCATATGCCAATGTGTGTGCATCTCAGTTATGGTCGTTGCCTCTGAGCTCTGTCTATAGGTCTCTCTCCAGTGTTGAGGGCTCTCCACCACCCCACAGTGCCAGCAGTATGAGCTCTTTCAGACACTAAAGCCCAGGCCAGGAGGATGCTTTTGTCTGGCAAATTCTACTCACAAGGCCAACAGGCTTATTCTGGTCTGTCCCCACATCCATGCGAGCATTTTGTCCCAGCCCTCCATCACCACTGGGGAAACCTTCAGTACAGTTTCACATTTTCTGGGGTGCTTCAGCACTGATGTGGCTTTCATGAAGTCCATCTAGCTGGGGTGAAGGGGGGAGCCTACAATTTGTAAAGGGGAATAGTGTCCTTTTTGGAGTGTTTTTCCACTTTCTGCTGTTTCTGTGCACCCACAGCAGAGGTGAAGCTGGTGCACCACAATTTGCTGGAGGCATTTCTGCCCTTCCAGGTGGTCCCCATCTGCAGGCACCTGTCACAGAGATGCAAGAGTCCATGTGTTGCATCTTGTGCAGCAGGTCACTGGCTATTTGCTGTCACTTCACTGAAAAAAAGTATGAAATAATATGTGGAGGGGGACTGGAGGCAGAAACTGTTCACTCTGGCTAGAGGCACTTATTTTGCCAGGTTCTCCTGTGTTAAAGAGATGCAGAGCTAAAAATAAACACATGGCCCATTAACCTTCAAGTGCCTCACAGCAATTGCCTTGGGGAAAAAAGACATGAGAAACCGGTAGTCTGAAACAATAATTAACAGTGAATAGACACTGAAAGAAAAACATGGATGAGGTGAGAATTACAGAAAAAGCCTTTTCCCAAGGGGAGCTCTGCTCTTCACAGGACCAAGCTCACTTGCACCTCCCTGGCAGGGGCTTGCAGCAGGACTGGCTTCTTCACAGCCAAAGGTTTTCTGGAGAAAGAGCCCTTCTTTGCCCTTTGGATTCGAGAGCGGATACTTGTCTGCGTTTTTGCAGTCATCCCAGGTTTCCATGCCCTTAGCCTGACCACACTTCTGGGACATAAGGGAACTGGTGACTCCCATTGCACAGAGAAGGGAGCAGCGGGAGTGGGAGACCTGACTCACTCTCGAGGGCACAGAGGAAACCACCCATCTGTGCTGAGCTCATTGGCAATATCTGGAGAATCCAGACAAAACAGGTCCTTTCTGCGGTATAAAGCATGGATGGAAATTTTTTGGACCAGCTGTGCTCCTCATGAAGACAAGAAGGGCGGTGAATCACATGTCTGGGGTGATTCACCGCATATGGGGTCCAACTCAGCCATCAGGCAGCTCCTCACACACCAGGTTTGGCCCCTGCCCCATCCTCATCCCAATAAGGTGCTGGGGGTCCCTCCACCTTCCCCCCCATGCGCACGCAGACAGGCCCATGGAGCTACTGCTCAGTCCCCACTGCCCGATGCCAAGACACTGGGCTGGAGGGAAGGACATGGCTCTGCCCCTTCTCCCTTTGGAAGAAGCATGGCCCAGGCTGGAGGAGCAGCTGGGGACAACACCTGGAGCTGCGGGCTGTGCAAACACATAGAGATGTACTGCTTGGGCATCACCCCAATGCACAACACGGAGGAGGCATGAGACGCAGTCCTTAATCCCTTCATCTCTCTGTGCCACGTACAAACCAACAGCGCTAATAATGCTTAATGATCTCACCTCCAGATACTGAGTCATGTTTGTAAAGGGCTCGGAAATGTCTGCCTGGAAGATCCCACAGAGGTGTGTTGCTCTCTCCTGTCCCCAGTGCCCATACATCCCTGAAGTGCTAGGGGGAGGGGTGCCCTATGTGAATCCATAGTACTTCATTCAACACAACTGAAGTCTTAAATGTGCTAAGCAGAAACTGGCTTCTCTAATTAAAGAACAGCTCTTGGTAAAAGAATAACGATTTCCTTTCTTTTATTTTTAAATGAAAATGAAATTTTAATTACATTCATTTAACTCAAGGCAGTTTTCAAGTAACTGGGGAGTTTTTGTTCGCCATTTTTTGGAGTGCTCAGGATTCAGCAGCTCGCTCTTTTAAATATATCTGGCTTCTAGTGAAAAATAATTAATGGCTACAACCATTTGATTAAATGGTGCTCTGGAGGACTTACCTGCAGCCATTCCTGAAAGAGGGGCCTTGTAAGATCAAATTTCCTACAAATCTCGCAGCGCTTGCCATTCTTCTAACACCTGGAGTGCCTGCAATACAATAAAGCAAATAGCAAAGCCTACACTTGTTGCAGTTAGGGTTTAAAAAGTGTAGCTAATTTTTCTAATTGACTTCTCTCTTCAGAGAACGGAGAGAGAAGACCCACTTGGACCACTGCAGCTTGCCCAGAATTACACAGGCTTCGCATTTGCACTGGCTGTAGCGCCTAGGGGACAATTTTAAACCCTGTCAAAAAGACAGTGACCTTTTCTTTCTTGCAGCTTGATGGGTATTCCCAGAAAAAATAAACTCAGTTTGCTCTCTTGACATTTCTTCTGCTCTACGCCCAGGTTACTCAGAGGCCATATCTACATGGTACAGAGAGAGGGAAGAAAACAAACCACCCTGCCAGGGCTCTGCGGCTTCATGTTGACCCAGCCTGGACCAATGATGGCCTCTCTCCTGCAACAGGTAACAGTGCCTTCCCTCTTTGGTATCCGAAATTAAATTCTTGAAGATCGTCGGCTTTGTTTTGGCCTAGTTTGGCTTGCTTTTCAATGTCTTTATTTCATTATAGGTCTTTAGTTTCTCTTATTTGAAACTGGAAGAGCATCAAACCGTATACCCAGACTGAAATGCAGGAATCTTTGCATCTATTTAAGAAAAACTTCCTATTTCCAGTCACATTGTTGGAAATGATTGCCTTCTAGGGGTTGAAAAACACCAGTTTTGAGACAAGTGTAAACATTCCTCAGGGCGTAACACTCCATTTAATACAGGTATGGAAGAAATTTTACAGGGAGGAAACTATCTGGTAATAGCAGCATCCAGGTTTTTTGTCCGTCCTTGGAAGCAGCTGGTCTAAGCTGCTTTTAGGCAGACGATACTGGTCTTGAGGAAATACCGGTCACAACCAGTATTGCCAATCCTCTGCTCTTTGCTAATATCTTGTGGTTTATACTCTGCCTTCTGTATTTTGGCTTTTTATTTCAAAGCAGGTGTATATGGGTAGACGTGGGATCCCAACAGGACTTCCACTCTTCCATCCCTCCTTTGCCCCAGATCCCAACCCATCAAAAAGCTGCATTTAGTGACACTTCACTCAGTGCCACAGCAAGCAACAGCTGGCTGGAAATAACATCGAGGCAGATGCCGGGGGAAACCCAGCCTAAACCCAACTCTCCTAAACACATGGCTGGGCTCCCAGGACAGGGAGAAAGCAGATTGACTGCCTGCCAGTGGAAACGGGGCTGCAGGTGAGCCACAAGCCCGAGCGTAGCACTGAAAACAGCTACGACACACTGTTGGAATAAAATCTGTGCCCGTGACTGGCGCAGCGGCGTCAGAGCAGTACCACCAGCAGTCAGCACGGCAAACTGCGTGAGGGCTCTGTTGTTTTCCACACCACAGGACGTGAATTATTTACATTTTTCTGGGACTTCTGCAGGTAATCTTAAAAATATTTCTGCGGTGAATATTTGTTAAATTATGCATGGTGCTTACTTTCATTCTTCTCCAGTTCTGCCATCTTTCATGAATATGAAAAGCAGAAAGCTAGAGAGAGCTGTCTTTCTTCTGATGGCAAAATTTTCCAGAGCAATCAGCCTGGTTATACAAATCCATACTCACACTGGTACTGCCGTTTACTCCAGTGGGACTTCTTCAGTGAGTGGGGATTATCTGAGTGAACACGGGACTGAAGCATCGCCGCCTCTGATGAGGAAGGATGGGAGGGCAGGTCTGCACTGCCATGTACTCCTGAACTGCCTCGAAACACCTCCAGCAACACCATGAAGTCCAAGAAAATTAATGTTGAAACCCCAAATTAGTGGCAAGGCTCAGATTTAGTAAATAATGGCTGTCTGCTAGGGACAGAGCTGGCGTTTCAGCAATGGTGAAGGAAGGGGCACAATCACAGTCAGAAATGAGAAACCTGTCACACGCACTCTCTTCTGTTCTCCAAGAAAAACTGCCTGTGGCTTTCCCTTGGAAGCGCTGGTATGCTTTCAGGCCCTGGTTCTCAATATACAAGATCAATGTTCCCAAATGCGCGTTATGCTGGGGAATTTGGGAACGTGTATCCCAACGTGCGAACAGGTAATGTCACCCCAGGAACATATGCAGGCATTGCACCCGCTTTCCAAATCAGATCTTTCATCACTTATGAGACATGAATGAAACAGCAGCTGAGTTTCCTGTAACCAGTGTAAAACCAAGACAACCGATGTAAAAATCTTGCCTTTTCTCAGTTGTTGCCATACTGAAATGAAGGCTGTGTCAGTCAAAATAAGATCCAAAATTCTCACAAACACTCAGAGCCAGCATACCTAATTTACACCAGGGCTAGGAATCCCCTAATTATTATACCTTTAAAAAAAAAATATCCCAGTTTTCTAAAAACAAGTGTACAGACTAGGGTAAACGAGGTGCTTAGGGCCATGGTTTAGTGGTGGGACGGCAGGGTTAGGTTAACGGTTGGACTTGATGGTCTTAAAGGTCTTTTCCAACCTAAACAATTCTATGATTCTATGAAACTGCCACAATAATTAAAAACCTTGCTATTCTTTTTTGAAAGAAACTCAGTTCCTCAACATCTTCCAGCAAAAATACTCATTCTTAAACAAAGCAGGCATTTTCAACTGATATTTGCAGTTCAAAAATCCAAACGTAAATTCTCCCTCCAAACCCATTACAGGATTCTGAACAAGAATGTAACTAAGTAAATAATACCTCCCCCAAAAGCAAATAAAATTTTTAAAATACTTGTGTATATTGGATGCCAGTAGTAACATATGGAGGGGAATGTGTTTGCCTAGCAAAACTTTCCCGTAGTCAGCCGGGCCGCATTTACACGGCTGAGCCGGCTGGCTGCAAGGTGGGAGGCAGGGGAGCAGATGTTGATGTCTCGCGACGGAGCAAAATAGGCATTTCCAGGACACGGTACGTCTTATCCCAGAGTAGCAGTCTAAAATAGACCAGACAGATTGCAGCTCCTGAAATACCTGCTCCTCTCCAGCTCCAGAGCAGGCCTGGGTGGCGGGCTCTGGGGCAGGGCTCTGGGCGAGGTAGGGGCTTTCCTTAAGGGCAGGAGGGGCAGATCCCTGCGGGGAACGGACTGCCTCTTCAGATCCAGCCCACTGCAGTAGCAGGTAACTGTGCCAGAAATTGGCCAAACTCCACCCCAAAGGCAGGTGGGGGGTTTGTTCCCCTACTCCATTTTCTGTTCAGTCTTGATGTATTGATAATCTGTAATATTTATGATATTAATAATTCATGGCATCAAACTATTATGGTACCTTAAGATGGCCACTGTCTCGTATTTCCCTGCCTCTGGAAACACCTCCCCTGGGGCCATGCGGAGGCATTACGCGGAGGCATTACGCTGTCAGCACGTCGTCACCCTGAGTTTGGCTGTTGCACCCAAGCCTTCCTCCTCCTCTTCCTCTGCAGTTTCCATCTGACGAGCTCCGAGTTTATCCTCTTCCTAGTCCCCTGGTACCTGCTCCTCCACCTTGCGCTGCTGGATGCAATTTGATTCCCGCTGCTTTGGTCCTCTGGGTCATCTGATGACCACCCTCCATCTCCCCCTGGACCAATAAAACCTCACAGGTTTGTGTCAACACCAAATTTAATTGGCACCCTCACATACTGTGCCAGGTCATTACTGAAGGGCTGACCCCAGAGCAGATGTTTTCTTTAAATCAGACAGAATGAAAAGGATACCCAAGTTGTTGGATTCTTTTTCCCAAACTGTAGCTTAAAAGTATTCTGGTCCTTAGATTGTCACTGGTAAATTATGCCTTGTCACACTAACAGGATTTTATGAATTGTCCTTTTTAAAAACCAAGTCCCTATAAAGGAACTCAGGATTATGTAGAAGGATTATACTGGTAAAATTCTATATTTTATTGTACATATTCATGCATGAAACAGGCATTTTCCTAAAGAAGCCTTCCTGTATTGCAGTATGACAGAAAAGTATTGTAGCCCAGATTACTAATACCTTGCCAACCATCTCAATATATTGAGATCATCATTATTTACCATTCAGACTCCACAGCAATGCTGAGCATAAATATCTTCACTAATATTCTTATAAATGGAGATTAAGGCTTTGCACATTCCAGCTGTGAACATGCTGGGAAAAGAAACAGGGACTCCATCTGCTATCGTGTTTGTTCAGTTGGCTGAAAAAAACTCAAACACTGATTTAAAGGGACATTTCATTAAAGAAAAGAGATTTTATTCCTTGAAAAAAAATCCAAGGTATTGGTCAGCTTCTTGCACTCTCCCTGTCCATTTGGAGCTGCTGCTGGGCAGGATAATGACATCAACCTCTCTGCACTGCAATTGCTTCTTTGGCCAAGTGTATTAATTGCCAGTATCAGTTGCATACCATCAGATTGCTGTCCGGGGCATCCCCTGCCATGTCCAGCCCACCCCGCGGCGCTGGGCGCAGGCAGCACTCGCCGTCAGCTGCTCGCAGCAGCAAAGGCAGCCCAGCAGAAATGCTGAATTAGCACGGGAGGTGGGAAGTGCTGAGAGCACCAGGAACAAATGCACATCCATCACCCTAGAGCTCCAGCAAGGAGGGATGGGCTCGCAGCTTTCTGGTTTATGTATTCTGCCCATGGTGTTCAACTAACAGGAGCATCACATGAAGGTGTTTTGTAAAACTTCCCAGCCCACCCGCATTATGTGAGTTTTGGTTCCTCCGTGGAGGTGACGGGAGGCTGTTCTTTTAATGAGTTTCCCTGCCACCTCCGTCAGGAGCCGGTAGTTTCTTGCACTAGGGAGACGTTAGAGGAATCCAGAAGAGAAATTAGCTGCTAGCAAGAAAAAATTGGCATAAGAAAATGAGACTCAGCAAGGAAAGAGAACAATTTCAGAACCAAATTTAAGAACCATCACGCAGGCTCTGCCTATCCCCAGGAGGCAACAATATTTAAGCACGTAAAGGCAAGATAGTTGCTTACCCTCATCAAACTGCAGGGATGGAGTTAAAAGTTCCAGATAATTGCCTCGGTTAACAAAATCAGGAATTAAACCTAATGTATCTTGTTGCAACATCAGGAAAACGGATTTGTCTTGCAGGTGCTAGGAAGGTCATGAAGTATGAAGTTGTCACGCATCGGGCCGTTCTCTTTTCTCATTCTCACCTGTGAATGTATGAGCCTGATTAGGAAGAACAAAAATTATTGCTCACAGATTTGCCCTGTCCTTTGGAAAGCTGCACCTGGTGCCTCCCTGCTTCCCCCCTAAGCACCACTAGCAGTGGTGTGTGTGGTTCAGAAGCTGCGAGTACGGAACCAACATATTTATGCTGCTGCAAAGAGGGCACCTGGCAAGACTGACACAGATTCAGATATCAATAGCTCCCATAATCTGTTCTTGGCAGGAAGGGTGGACAAATGACCTAATAGGTCTTTTTCATCTGGAATATCTATGAACCTGAAAATGGTGCTGAATTGATTTCTTAAAATAGCACTTTCATCACCCGGCTGTGTTTCTTAAACCAGTGCTTCAAACCCAGAGCATTTCTATGCTCGCTCAGCTTCATTATTTGTCCCCACAAACTCCTCTGGAATTGCCAGCATTTGAAAAAAAACCCTGAAGGTGAATGATGACAGAGTTGGAGGTCTGGGGCCCACTGATCGATCTCCATCTAAATTGATTAAAATATAATCTCAGATACGTGCTGTGTATCGCTGTCCCATATTACATTACATGTTTCTACTATGAATACAACAACCGACTGATGGATGACAAAGCAAATTACTGCAGGCTTTTGACAAACATGAAGAATGTACTTGTTTATCCAGATATAACTAGGGGCTGTAATTTCAACGCCCTTTGAGAAACAGCCTCCTGCACCCTTTCAAGTCTCTCTGCCTGTACATGGAAGTCTCCCTGGTAGGGGTGGTGGGGAGAAACACCAGGTCTCTTCCTAGTCATATTTTCAGAGATGGGATGCAGGGACCTTCCTTCCCTCCATGTTCTTTGGGGGAATATCACCATGTCCTCTTGGTGCGGAGGAGAAATTCAGACTGTTGCTTATATTTCAGAGGGGTGGAAACCCACAGAAAACAGACTGGCTTCCTGATCAAATGCTTCCTCTTCTTCTGGGACATGCCTCTTGTCTTGCCTTGCTGCTCGGGCAATGCAACGTTTCTGACCTCCCAGAAATGCTACATGTGTAGGTCTGTGTGAAAACCAGGTATTAGAGCAGCGGAAGCATTAGAATAAATAACAAGAGAAGACAATTTCCAGGCCTTGCTATGAGAAAGAAAAAGCCAGCAGGGAAATGGGCAGAGAGAAACGTGCTGCTGCTGGGAGTGATGGGACAACATGACCACGGGACCTCTTCAGCACAGCACCTTTCCAAAAATAGGCTGGGGTGGGGAAGACCAACCTCTCCAGGCTTGGCCACCACTAATTGTCTCTTGACTCAGAGTCCTGTGCAAGCAGAAGTTATGTGGTGGCCTCGTGTTTCATCTCCCAACCCACAGCCTGGCAGGCCAGCCCCAGCTGCCTGTGGGATCTGTGATCAGCTGCAGATAGCGGGGCTCCACGCTCCAAGCGGCTCGGCGAGAGGGCTGCTTCCTTGTGCTGGGGCCTCTCGCGCAAACTTAAGGCGTCACACGTTAGGTCTGATGTGTGTTAATGTGGGCCCATGTGGTGACTGCATGGCCCAGCAGAGTGGTGTCTCCCCAGGTGGAAAAGAAGACACCGGCATGGCCGGGAACCAGGAGATCTGGTCGGAGAGCCGGCTAAGCTGTAAGCACAGCTGGGGAGACCACAGAAAGAGAAGCAGAGCAGCCGCATCACTAGAGTGAGGTTTGGATAATTTTACTTGCTTAAAGCACTTTTCAGCACTGATGAGGAAATCACACACAGTTCATTTATGGGGAAAAGGCATTTTAGCAAACTATGTTTTTATGCAAACTAATCAATGAATGGTGTTTGAATGGTAACATTTCTAAATTCCTAAACTGCCCGCATTCCTGCAGTCTGATGTTAGCGGAGCCATATAAGTGATTTGCAGCCTTGTACTCAGCCCAAAACCCATCTGTCATCCTGTCTGTAATTTAGTCTTGCTCGGAAGATGAAGCATCTTTTCAAAATTCATCACGGTTAGAGAAATGGAAATAGCTACATTTCTATTCAGCCTCTTTTAATATTTTTTCTTTGGTTTTTCCCCCTTCTCAGCATTGAGAGCATAATAACTACTGGGAAAATCTATTTCAACATGAGTTCCTTGATTCTCCGGTGCTTGGTTAGGACAGACCTGTGCTATTCCTTTCCCTTTACCCTCTTGTGACCACATGAGGAATATGATTTTACTATGGGTTTCTAATAATTTAGAGTTTCATTTCAGCACTTCTAGCCTTACCCTGCAGACACTTACATGGGAATGATTTCTACTGAACAGCTCTTTGTAATTGAGAAAAAAAAACCCACATCACTCTGCTTATTCAAGAAGGAAAATGACCTTCTATCTGCAGTGGAGCGTGGGATCCTTCCTTTGGTCTTACTCCTGAGAATGCTGCAAAATAATAACAGGATAATCCTATCCGTATGCCGGCATATTTGTTACCAGCCTGGGTGCAGCTCTGCATATTCAGCAGGGCTTTGCAGCTGGAAACAGGCACTGATTTTGCTAAGTTGGGGGGAGAAAAATATGCTTCCTCTCCTCCCACCTATCTGTCTTTACCTGCCATTTTCTAGCTATGCTCTGCAAACAGCCGTGTGCTTGATTCTCTTTCCCTGGAAGCCTTCCCTCCGCCATCCATCTCCTGGTCTCACACTAACGCCATGCCTCTCTCGCGCTCCTCAAGCAGCTGCCTCCTGTGAGCTCCATTTCTGCATTTCTTTCTCTCCAGTGCAGCCTTGGAAAGTCTCAATGCCAAGTTTTTGTCAAGGTTGTCCAACCAGTCTGGAGTACAACTCGAAACAGAACTTTACTGTGCTGTCCTCAGGTCCTGCTTTTATTATTAGACTTTGCTCGCTGTTTGGCTACAATGTTTGAAATTGAAATGTTAGCTCCACCTCAGCTCCGCTATTGCACAAACCAAGTAGAAATCTGCTGATCAAAACTCCCATGTACTTCAGCCGGGCTAGGATTTCATCTGGCTGTCTCTCTGAAATAACATCTTTCAGTACTGGATCCTTGCCTCACACACTGCTGGGGAGGCCAGTCCTTGGGTAAGGTCACCGGCAGCTTCCCCCACCTATTTTATTGTGTTTCTTGTGTTTCTGAAATCATGTTTCGAAAATGCACTGGAGTACAAAGATGACCTTTGGTCTTCCACCAGTATCCTGCAGCAAATCCTTGATCCAGACTGTATCACTGGATTTTAGCAAGGACACTGTGCACAGCGCATTCCCACATCAGAGCAATATATAAATGCAAGTTTATATATTAAAGAATGCAGCGGTTTTTTTAAGATGTCTTTCACAGTCTGCCACTGTAAATATGCAGGAACACAGAGTCAGCAGTGGAAAAAGACGGACGCCCACCCATGCCTGCCAGTACTTCTGTAGACTGTGTGCAGCACGCAGGCCACCGCCGAGCTTTCCCTCTGTGTGCCAGGGCAAGCCAGTGGGATTCTGCTACATTTCACTTAGCTCTGTAGCCGAGACGGTTTGGAAAGATCTGGGTCAGGTTCAAAGGAAAAGCAGTTTAGCAAGCAAAGCACTAGCTTTTTTCAGAATGCGCTTGTAAAAATGAGGCACAATATGCAGCCAGGAGAGGCTGTCACCCTGCCCTCAGCAGAGCACACGGACCTTGCAAAGGGCAAAGCTGCTTCTTGTCCTGCAGCACAGGGACCTTGCAAAGGGCAAAGCTCCTTCTTGTTCTGCAGCACAAGGACCTTGCAAAGGGCAAAGCTCCTTCTTGTTCTGCAGCACAGGGACCTTGCAAAGGGCAAAGCTCCTTCTTGTCCTGCAGTCTGTCCTGCTAGGACACAAGGGCTCTGACCCACAGAGCGCTACGAAAGAATTGAAGAGAGTGAGAGAGGGGGATGCAGACACCCGAGTGCTTTCTTCACCACTATGCCAATACCCTACCGTGTAGCCCTGGGCTTGTTACTGTACCTCTCTGAGGTTTTTTCCTGTTGGTAAAAATGAGGCTGGTGCTACAAACTTCCTCACCATGTCCTTTGAGTGGTCAGTCGTGCACCTGCATCAGCCGAGTATTGACATCTCGAATGTTGTGTTTGCATTCCTGGGTCCTATGGCTGCTCTCTACTTCTGGCCTGTCCTCCTTGGTCCTATTTCCTTTGTATGCAGGATAATCACAGGCATCTGCTACTCAAAGGCAGCAGCTTTTGCAGATTATGCAGCTTCTGAGAGAGCACTGGCCTATTTTATTTTGTCAATATGAAGATAGAGGCTGTGTTTACCACTCAAGCTGCTGCAATGCCATCTGAGACGTTTGTGGGAAGACCTGCGTATTTCATGTTTTTGTACTCTGCCAGGCACAGAGACAAAGAGGGAAGAGCAAATTCCTGGAGGAAAGGGCACAACATGAACTAAAACTTAGTTTGCCTGCTATAAAAGGTCTAAATCTTAACCTTATAATGACACAAAGAAATAGATAACGAGCTTGGGGTGCTTTGTACCATGAAGCTGCATTAGAACTGGGCACTTCAAAATAGTGCAGAAAAAAGAGGGCCAAGAAAGTGCTGCATGAGGCTGGTGGTCTGGGGGTAACAAACCAGTGAGGATATACAGATCGGGATCCCGATTTTGCAGGTGAGGTCCAACTCCAGAAAGACCTGAGGAAGTGCTGTGACACCTGTCTGACTCATCTATGCATGGAATGAGTCAAAGGTAAAACACCTATTTATCCAGAAGGACAAATTATCTTTTTTTTTTTTTTATTATTCCCCTGGGGAAAATACAGGGTGATTCTGTTGGTAACACTGGAATTATTTGCAGATTCACTGGTCTGAATGGGCTCAGCATCTTCCCCTGTGTAAGCTGAGGGCTGCAGCACTGAACAGACCAGTCAGCAGTGTGAGAAAGGTAAGAGTTCGCCTTCCAGAAGATGAAAATAGCACAGAAGAGGAGATTTTCAGGATTCAGGTCCATGGGTAACTGGTTCCACATACAAATACTTTCATAAAAAGGCTTTTAGTTCCTAAGTTGTACTCATGTCTGAGCTGCCCAGGTTATCACACTCTGCCTTTCATATTTGCTTGCTTGCCAGTTATAT
Organism: Gorsachius magnificus; assembly: GCA_034008185.1. Lineage (NCBI taxonomy): Eukaryota > Metazoa > Chordata > Aves > Pelecaniformes > Ardeidae > Gorsachius > Gorsachius magnificus. The sequence goes on from CM067081.1 coordinate 175,768,440, forward strand.
TAGTTATTAAAAAGACCTTGCCTCTAAGGCTTTCTGTGCCCACTATGCTGCTGCCAAAAATGGCAATACTCTCGCCTGTTCCTGAAATGTCAACATGAATTTTTCTCCCATGGGATAGAAGTAATTTCTGAAAAATGGACATTTATACTCAGCTAAAGTGAGCGATTTCATCATATTGACCCAAACAGACTGCAATCTTCTGTTCCTACTTTTATCTTCATTTTTTCCATATTGTATTTTTGTACGTAGCATCCATAGGCACAGCCTCGAAGTATCACAAGGAGATGGTAGCAGTTAAAGACAGCATTGTGACCATTACTTGTTCTTAACAGCAGTTTACATTTCATTTTCAAGGAAACTCATTAGTAGTGGAGGAATCTCTTAGACTACCTTCTGAAGGATTGTTCCTAACAATTTAATTTATTTCTCGTGTTCTGGCCAGCCAACCTTCAAAGTCCATCCAGCTTTTATAAGTTGGATTAAACAGTTAGGCAGAACAAACATGCAAGTGATTCATATCACCTCATTTTAGCCATCTGAAAAGCCATCCCACAAGAAAAAAGACACCTCCCCCAAACCCTGCAATCTGTTCTTCAGTGAAACAGTTTGGGAAATTGGACAAAATTTCACTAAAAAGGCATTCACAGAATATCTGAAAATGTTTTGATAAGCTGCTGAACCATGGTGTTTACCATCTTGTCTATCTTAAAATTGCTCGCACTCACTGCCATAGATTTATATCAGAAATTTGCTATTGGAACAAGCGTCTGGGACATATCACATGGGTTACACTGGTGACATCCTGTCAGCTGTGTGATTGTGCTTCACATCATAAACTGCAGATGGGCAACAGAGCGAGATGCATCTTTAACGCAGCAAGGATTACAGTAAGCCGCAACATAGATTCCATATAGAGTACGCTACACAAAAAAGAAACAAATCAAAAAAAAAAAAAAAAAAAAAAGATGGACTATTTCTAAAACAGAACTGGCTCCTTCTTTGCAGAAATGATAGAACAGCATCAAATATTCCAGCCAGATATGCTCAGGCTGATATTCCTGCGCCCCTCAGTGTGCTCCTCTACAAGTTGCACATTGAGCTTTGCATTTTTTTCACTCTCACCTACAGATGCCCCAGACTCAATTCCTGTACATGTGCAGAATAAGACAACAGCACTTGTTTTGACAAGTTTTGCCCTTCTGAAAACCAAACTTCTGGAGAGAAAACAAAATCCCATCATCTTCATAGCTGCGCTGGGATGGCATCAGGTGTCAGCCCTGCAGCCTCTGGGGCAGAGCAGAGGGGCTCAGTGAACCTCTTGCTGCTGGCCAAGTGTGCAGCAAGCAGCCTAGCCACTGCACCATGGAACCTGGCGCAGATGAATTGGTCCTGCTGAAGTATATGTTATATGTAATGCCAAGACATGGCAAAATGAATGGCTCTGAATGCCTTCTCACTTTGGAAACCCACTGCCACGTCTCAGGTAGCAATATTGAGTCTCGGGGTGGAGGTTCAGGTTGGTTTATTACTTTCTTGCCCTCCTCCCCAGTATGCTTCTTTGGGACTGCTGGTCAGAGATTTTGCAAGAGGAACTTTCATTTGAGATGCACTACAGAAATGTCAGATGATTGTCCTGGTTTCAGCCGGGATAGAGTTAATTTTCTTCATAGTAGCTAGCATAGTGCTGTGTTTTGGATTTAGTACTACAAGAATGTTGATAACACGCTGATGTTTTTAGTTGTTGCCAAGTAGTGCTCAGACTACTCAAGGACTTTTTGAGCTTCTCCTGCTCGGCCAGGTGCATAACAAGCTGGGAGGGAGCACAGCCAGGACAGCTAACCCAAACTGACCAAAGAGCGATTCCATACCATATAACGTCATGCTCGGGGGGAGTTAGTCGGTCGGTCAGTTGTGGGCAGAGTGATCGCGGCTTGGGGACTGATCGCGGCTCAGGGGGGGTGATTGCTGGGCATCGGCCGGCGGGTGGTGAGCAAGTGCATTGTGCGTCATTCATTTTGTATATTCTGTATATTCTCTTACCATTATTATTATCACTATTGTTATTCTTCTCTCTTATTAAACTGTCTTTATCTCAGCCCACAGCTCTAACCTTTTTTTTTCCTCCCAATTCTGTCCCCCATCCCACTGAGGGAGGGGGAAGTGAGCGAGCGGCTGCGTGGTGCTTAGTTGCCAGCCGGGTTAAACCACGACAGTCCTTTTGGGCGCCCAACGTGGGGCTTGAACCCTGGACTTGGGTCCCAAAACCAGGACAATGATGCAGCAATTCTCCTTCCCCACTGTTTATGGGAATAGTGTCAAGCCCAGTAACTTGCTGGTTTTGGCAGTGTTGATAGACCAAGAAAATAGTGTTCAAAAGCATGAGGCACCCTCTCACCCGTGAACTTTCCCATCAAGTTGATGTACAGTAGTGGTGCAAAATGCAGCAGCCTGCAGATAAACAGAGACTCTGAGTTTCCAATGCTGTCAGTCTGGCACCTTTTCTGAGCTCTAAATTCTCCTGAAAATGTAAATGGGGGTGGTGAGGAGAGCTAAATGTAAAACCGGTATCTTTGCTTCCCATCAAAATGCTAAAATTAAATCCTTTTTAGTAAGAACTTCCATTCAAGAGTAATTTCAGCTATGCGAGATAAGTACATTGTTACTAACGGAATAATTTATCTTTTTTTTTTTTTTAATCAGGAGACAGAATAAACTGGCAAAGAAATTCTAGGATAATATAAATCCATTTAATTAAAATATAGCATTCCTTATAAGTTTGTTGGGTTTTTTTCTTGTGCTTGGGATGCTTCCAGCCAAAGGTCTGACAAGTTATAAATAAACAGATCAAGGTATTGCAAACATTTTTTCTCCTCTTCAAGACTGTATATAGAGACAACAATCTAAACAGGAACGGGGACAGAATGATCTATACAGCTGCTGCAAGGACTGCCTGCTCAAAGTTGGAATTATGTGATTTTTATGCATCATCTGACCTTGGTCATTGAATGAATGAAATGAAGCAAAAAGGCAAAATGCAGTTTTTTTGCTTAAAATAATAAATAATTTATAGCAACAGCATGCAATGTGTGATAGTATACTAGCACAAGGAGAGGCATATGATGCCTGCACATGGTGAAAGGAGATGGGCTCTTACCCGGCTGCCCTCGTTCTGCTGGTGCTTCCACCGAGTCTGAGCCTTGTCTGGATACGGACTGCAGACCCAGGCTTGCATCTGCTTTGGAGTCCTTGGCTGAGATGAAGCAATACACCTTCCTACTTCTCTCTGCCAGAGGGTTTTTTTCCCAGTGTTCACACATGATCAGACCTTTGCTAGGCCTACTGAGAAAACTCAGCCATTTCAATCTCCATGAAGAAAAGGTGGAAGAAAGAAAACTCCATTATTCCCATTATAGAGAGAAGGAAGAAAAGCCCAGAAGAGGCAGAGCATGCAGAATTAATTCTCAGCCTGTTGAGTCCCAGACCATTGCTGAAATATCCACCCAGTCTTTCTCACTGCAAAAGCTATGTCTGTGACTCTCAACTTTAGGACCCCACAACTAAGCTCTGCCAAAACCTTCGAGAGGCATCTGTGTGTATGTGAACATGTGTGTGCCATTGAGCAGAGAGAAGAGGAAGGGAGAAAAAGAAAAGAGTATGAGACAGAGCAGGAATTCCGAATAAAATACTGATACCTGTTGCTGCCATCAATAGTGCAGACTTATAGTATCAGCACTGTGTGATAAGGAATTTGAGGGGGGATATATAAACAAGTGCCCTTGAGCTTGGTTTCTCGTGGGCTCACTGTAACTGCGAGCGTTCACTGGAGGCTATCTCACAAGTGGGCCACTGATAAGCTCCCTCTCCTACCTGGAGTGTTTTGTTACCTGATAAGAGAGAGGTGGTTCTTTCTGTGGTCTTGCTTACATGCCCATGTGTCTGGTTTACAGAGCTGGCAGGAACTGTGCTGCTTCTCTATTCTCCTCTTCTCCCTCACCTTTAGCTGAAGTCCACAAGCAGCTGACGGCATCGAGTGGGAGGAATGGCACAGGCAAGAGGCAGGCTGGGAGGCAGGCAGGCAAAAAATGAGAGCTCATAATTACGACTTCTTTCAGAGAAGCAGCTAAGATTGTCTGGATTATGTCCCTAATGTCTGAGATCCTGCAAATGAAGATTTAAAATAATTCACATGAATATTGTATCTAAGGAATTGCATAGCATATTTTCACATGGCCCATTTCTTCTCTCCTTAGCACCTCTCACCGGAAAATAGTGGTGGTAAACGGCACTAAGGAGGAAAAACCTTACTCAGACAAGTTGCCTGACTGCTAAAAATCCATTCTACCTGCACACCATCTCTGTGAAAAGTTGAGTGTGATCTGAAACTCACAGGAATCAGGGAAAAACACGCTTTTCCTCCCTTCCTTCCTGCCTTCCTCTCTCCCTTTCTCTCTTTCTTTCCTTCCTTCCATCTTCTTTTTTTTTCCCTTTCTTTTCTCTCTTTCTTTCTTTCTTTCTTCCTTTTTCTTTTTCTTTCTTTCTTTCTTTCTTTTTTTCTTTCTTTCTTTCTTTCTTTCTTACTAATACATTAGAAACTAGGAGGGTGAAAGGAATTAAAGGCAAACAATCTTTATTGCTTAGGGTTATTTATTCCTTAGGGCTATTTGTTGCTTCTCCAGAGAATTGTTACTAAACTGACTCACCTTGCTAAAATTTTCTCTTATAAGGAAGGATCACTTGTACACACCATTCGCTATGTGGATCCCAGCACTGGAAGTGCTTTCCCATGTGGATATGCAGCTGTAGAAAAAGGAACACAAACAAAACCTGGAAGTCCAGGAAATTTCCCTGTACTTAACATTCAGAAAACAGTTGTGGCCAATCATGCAATAGAGCTTTATTCAATTCCGTTGACTGGGAATAAAAGAGAATTGAAGAAACATGAGTGAATAGCAAAAGCAGTATCCTGTGAGAGTTAAAAGGAAGGACCTGCCCAGCGTGATGGTATTCTGACTTTAAGGACTAAGCACCCATTTTATTTCAGCTGTTTCAGATTCTTTTCTTACATAGCTCTATTGCAAATCCTTGTTCTTATTTTTTTTAGCTCTCTTAGGCTGCCATGAATTCAACAGAACTCTTAGAGGGATTCTGACTCCCTTATCCTTCCCATGAAAGGATGCTCGTCTGAGCAGAAATAGGTATCGTGTTTCCTCCCTACCACCCTTGTTTCTGTCATCGTCTATTTAATTCAAATCAGAGTTATTTAAGGGATTTAGGGGCTTGGCTTTCTAAACCCTGCTTAAATCAAATTAAATTAAAAGCACATTCTGAATAGTATCTACATTCAAAATGAGGGCAACTCATCTTCTGCTCCCAAAAAGCAATAAGCAAGTTATGTTTTTGCCTTGAGCTCAATCCTTTCACTGTCTCCCTGATGTGCCTGGGAGGGGATTCACTCCATACTGACCCTCAGACTTCTCTGTGACTTTGGACTGAGAGATTTTTCAGGCCAGAAACACCCCTTCCCAAAGAGTCACCTTGCCCTGGGGAGCAGAGGGAGAGTTTTGGGATGTGAGCCTCACCCTTGAGGATCTCCGCTGTTGCGTTGGGAATGCAGATAAAACATTTCTACCCAGAGGATCCCTCCTGCATCAGGAAAAATAAACACCCTGAGAGGAAAAGGAATGTCCCCTTCCTCCTCTGTATATGGAACCTGTGGAAATTAGTAATTGTGATAGTTTGGGGGCAGGTGCAAAAAGCAGGTAATCCTTTTTTTGAAAAATTATCACATTTATTTCATCATCTCTAGTTCTGCTTCGTTCAGATAACACCTGCCTCCAACACCACTGCACAAATGTTAATTCTCCCCTAACCTTTCAATATAAAATGTGACACATCTTACCCAACAACTGGAATGGATGAGTCTTGGGCAGACTTCTGTCCCTCCTTTACAGGCTTCTCCTAGTTTTCATGAGATTTTTGTCCTAGTTCCTCACACTTTGTACTATTATTGCTAAGGAAAAAGAAACAGCAGCAATAATAATAGTAATAATAATGATAATAACAATAACTATGATTATGAAGTCTGACATCTTTCAGTCTAGAAAACTAGATTTCTGTTTTCTCTTTTTATTTTCGCTCATTTTCTATTCTGACTTTTCTTCCACTTTCTCCTCATTCATCAGTCTAATATCCCACTCACCTTCCTTTCCTAGCACTTTCTTGCCTCATTCCATTTTGGCCTCGTAACTCACACACTGGCCATTTAGTTGCCGTTCCTGATCTTCTCACACCAGAAAGAATAAATCTTTGGTTCCTCTGGAACCTACCACAGACCACTGCTCATCTTACACGCAATGATGAGTAAAAACGCCAATGATGACAAAGCCTGAGTTAGTATCTTCTTGAATCTGTTGGCTTAGAAGATGCATGACCTTCCAGCATACTTTCCCAGCTGGATAATGTATACATTTCAATAAAACCATTAATCACATACTTACAATTCTCTGTTGCACAGAACCATTGCCCTGTTGAATATGCAGAAAGAGCACTACCTTAGGCAGGAGTATGGAAAAAGAAAAGGAAAGGCAAAAATTCTTTAACTATATTAAAGTGCTATAAAGCATTCCAATGCACACAGGAGAAGTATGTATTGTTCCTAGGTTTACTAGAGCTTGGTGGGACTTTGGGAAGAAGATGTTGAACCAGGTGGCACAGATATGTTTTCAAGTAACTTGAAAAGAAGAATATGTTGCTTTCAAAATAAAATCAACTAAAATCAATATTTGGTTGAACTGAGAGTGTCTGAAGGTTGACCTCTGAAGTTTCCTTCTCATTCAGCTGTGACTCTTACAAAAAGTGTGAAACACTTGTGAGAAAAATATGACAAAAGCTAATATCACTTCCCTATTTTTTTCTTAAGGTTTGGGGTTATTGTTATTATCTGATACTCTTTTTTCTTTAGCTCCCATTGCAGAAAAACAAGAAATGCCTTCCTTATCCCATGAATTTTTAAATTCTCATAAAGATGGGATCTTTCTATTTTCATAGAGGCCAGCATTGGCAAAATTTATCCTGAAGCTATGTCAGCCCAGAATGCAGTCTGTGCTGGGTGTTCCTCGGTTTCCTCTCTTTCCCTTTCTATGAATTACCATGAAGAAAGAGGACCTTTTTATCTAATACGCTCAAGGCAAACCCTCCTCATGAATTTTAGCTAAAGGAAGGCCATGTTAGATCCAAAAAGATTTTCTCAACAGAAATCAGTGAAATACGTGTATTTCCAATAAAAACAACAATTTCTGAGAATTCACATTTTCCAGTGAGCAGCTGTTTCATTGGAAAATTCCTGACCAGCCACAGCATATGGAAAGACAAGGTCATCATGACTTGGTATTGTCATCGCCTGTTCCTTGGAGGATTAATATGGATCAGTAATAACTGCATCAGCCAGAGCAATTAATAATTGAAAAGGTGCTAATGAGCGTATTGATGAAGTCAGCAGAGTCAGAAGTTTCTTACCCGCAATATTTTTGTCTCTTTTTGATCCTTTTTACACCATGTGCTGAGCAAAAAATTGAGTTTTTCTGCTTGTAAGGCCTGACCATCCTTTAATGAATAGAATTATGTTCCTGATATCATATTGATGATACTATGACTGCAAGTGGGTGTCTGGCCATTAAAATCCTGCCTGAGTTTCCCCAGTTTTCCTGCAGCCTGTGCTTCTCTTTTGATGTTCCATGAAGTTCATTAACCTAGGGACCTGAGACCATCTTTATTCTGTACATTACTTTATCCATGAAACATGCAGGCCATCGAAGAGAGGTGACTACACATTCCCTGTACACAGCTTTCTTCTTCCTTCAAGCTGAGCAATCCTACCTGGTTAGGCCCTTTACAATGCCTGCATGGCCTCTAGTAAAATCCACCACAAACAGAGAAAAATCTTACTCTCTAGGTTTACCCACTATCTTCATCTTTGACATGAAATTAGCTTGAGCTGTAATCCAGGAAACCCCTTCTAGATGCTCAGGCTGATGCTCTTTATGGTCTTCCTCTGCTGAGGGCTCTGGGCTGGATGCTGTCTTAATGAAATGACTGTGCTGCACAGGGGAGCTCCTACCTCTCAGATTGACTCTGCAGGGAACAGAAAAATCTTCACCAAGAGTGGTCTGTTGTTGTTAAGTGCAGGATAAGGAATGATAGAGCAAAGGAAGAGCAAGAACAAATAGGTAGTCTCATTTTCGCAGCTGCCTCATCCTTTCCCTTTAGAAAACCCTTCCAACATTACATTCTTCCTACCCAAAATGTCTTTGGGGCTTTACTGGAGATACCTTAAATTAGTTTGCCTTGTTGTTTATTTTTCACCACCGTACATTTAATTTATGGCACCTGTAAAATGCCACCTGTGCTTGACAGGGATTATTCTCAATGGAAAGTATACAGATTAAATGCAAGGTCTAGAGCTCCGAAAAGTGTTTGAAAGCATGTCGTAATCATGAAGTTAAGAAATGGATACACAGCCTGCAAACCTAAAATTTTCCCTTAAAATTACACAGTGGCCATTAGTAGCCATCTGTCGTCCTGAGGAACTTCTGAAGCCCACCAGGCTTCCATGAGGAAGGGGAGGGAAGAGAAACCAAAGCAGTGTCAAGCTGCAGTTCACAGGGCTGCAAGCAGAAATTTCTGTTTCCCACAGGAAGAAACCAGTCTGTCAAGATAAGAAATAATACAGAGTAATATATAAAGTCTCTTGGTAGACAGGAACACTGGCACAGAGTAGTAAGTGCTATCTCCTACCCATGAAGGCAAATGCATCAAAACAGCCGATGTGGGAGAGAATTGGGAAGGACAGTACGCATGGCTGATGACACGCCGTTACTTAGTAAGGTGCAGTACATTAGTGCTCCAAGTGACCCACTTAGTGGTTGTATACTCCCAGTAAACATAACTAAGGCAGAGGTGGCGGATAAAACACACATGCTCGTACCAAGGAAGAAAAGAACTTCGACTATACTGTTTCAGGGCAATAATGCCATTAAACAAAGGTTGCATACAGATGTGCCACCGATGGATGGACACTAAGAGGACAAAAAATCAAAGCATGAAAAATCAAAGCAGGGAGCAAATCTAGGTATCACTGAAAGATGCTGAGCTGCTCAGTTCAGGATCTGTGCAGGAACGCTTCTAAGGAGCAGAACAAAGATGTGTAACTCTATCCTTTGCTGATCCACGATCTGCCTCCTGCCTGCCCTGTACCTCTGATAAAACAAATGTAAAGCTCCCTTTTAAAATCATCAGTCTCCTGTCACCTGTGCCGCATGTGTGTACCCGTGCCAGTGGGAGCTCACTGCCTAACTGGGACAGTGCCTCCCTGAGCTCCCAAACCCATGGAGGAGCCTTAATCCTAGAGGATTTGTAAACCTCTTCAAATGGCTGTGCGGGACTTTGAATACCTGCTTTTTCCACAGGTTCCCTGGCGTGTGCAGACACCTATCCTAACACCTCAGCCAGTCTTGACAGTACCCCTCCAAGCCCAACACAACTTTTTAGTCTGTGAGCCAGCTTCATTATTTTTCTTGCTGAGTAATGCACAAAGATCAGGCCCACAATCACCTATTGCTGCATGTGCTTTGAATTTTTTTTTCCAGAACACTCTGAAGGCCAAAAAAAAAAAAAAAGGAAAAGATACACAGTGATAAGTAAGCTACTGAGAGTAAAGAACATATTTATCCACATAGACAATGCAAGCAGTTAATTAGCTGCAGCCTGTGAATTAAAATTCAGGAGGCCACACACATTTTTATTTCCTGAGAAGCTGGTCTCCTATCTTAGTTATGTCTAAAGTGTCTTTCATTAAGGTACCAAAGTTCAAACAGAAAATAGTTGTCATTTTAATGATTTGTAAAACTTTACATCTTTCCTTATGGAACCCTCGGGTCCCCGCAGATGCACTTCGTTGTACCTGCCTTCCCAGCCACCACCTAGCAGATGTTTTCAGTTCATTGGTAGGAATATAAAACCAAATACGGGTAACACTAATGAGGTAGTCTGACTTTAAACAACAGTTATTAATCCATCACAGTTATTGACCACAGGAACTGAAGGCTGAAACAGTGTTTGGAGCTGGGGATGGAGCCGGCACTGGGCTGCAGGACAGCACCAAGGGAAGGCAGGCGGGGGCAAGGCTTGAGCTGGCTTCAGGCCGTGGGCGACACGCAGCCGGCAGCACACCCGACTAAAGAGCAAGGCAAGACCGTGACCAGAGGCCGAGTTCAGAGGGGCAACACGTTGGTATTGCCCGTTTTGGCTCTGGATAAGGAGCTATCAGGGCTGGGGTCAGACTGGTTATTTAGAAGCAGGAACGTGGGCAGAAGGAGCAGAAATGTGGCTGGTATGCTCAGCAGCTAATGAGATCCTACGAGACTGAAAAGCATCCAGGTGGCTGGCTACTGCTGTCTGCCTCATGGGATCTGGGAGGAATAGCTGTAGAGTTAGGCATTTTTTGACTAAGCAATAGCAGACTCAGTTTAGGGAAGCGGGATTCCTCCAGTTCACTGAAATGTCAAGCGTGTATATTTGCAAAGCAGTGTTTCATCAACTCATATTTTACCATTTAGAAAAAATTAGAGCTTTGAGCTGATAAATATTTGGAGCAGTACTTGTGGGTGAATTTATATCCTATTTACAAATGACATAGTTATTGTATCACTGTCACTCCGATACAAATCATTCTACTTTAATGTTATAAACTGCTCTGTAACATGTAAGGTATCTTAGGTACTGCAATGTTCTAATGCAGATATTTATGTCTGAATATCTAATAGGGAACAATATAAAAAAAAGCTTTTACTGTTAGGTAGCACAATAAAATGTAGCAGTTTGCATATATATTAGTAAATCTCTATACTAGTATTTTATAGTATCTGATGTATTGATATATGAAATGCACTGCTTGGATAGCTACAGATAATCTAAAAATAATGTTAGCCTAAATGTAACACTGGTTAGGTACAGAAATCACAAGAGCTCCAGGGTACAATTTACTTCATAAACAGATTAATAGATCAAAAACTAACAAAACTTCTCTAGAACTTTATGAATTCTGGAATTTACTGAAGACTTGTCATAAAATTAATTTATTATACTCCTGAATTTGCAGAGGACATCTCACTTTTACAGAACAAATTTCATTACTCCTGTCCCTTCCTAAATTGAAGGTAGGAATAATTTTTAACTACATCTGTATTGCCGGTGATGGCTGGTGCTTATAAATTATTTAGTTGAAATCATACTATTTTTCATTGTGTGTTAGCAGTGAATTCATGACTGGCTGATAAGCTATTAAGAAGTAATCAGAGAATCGGTACTTGGGCCTTTGACACAATGAGAAAATTTCTTTCAGAATCCCTTTAGGGATTTTGCAGAAAGCCACTTTTCACCACTTCTTCTGAGTTCCTTGTTATTTTATCCACTATTATTATTCCTCTGGAGCTGAAAAAAAAAAAAAAAAGCTATTTCAAAGTGATGTTATTTTTCAAGGAGTTGTTTGTGTAACACATGCACATTTGGTTTAAGTCTGCTTTCTGTCTTTTCTCTCTGCCCAGCTTCACTGTTGGGTCAGATTGCCTCTTCACCTGCACGGCGTCTTGTTTGGATGAATCCTCCTCTATGCTTAAATGCTGCTTTACAGCCAGGTGTTTCTAGCTCACTGCAGATTTGTTCACCCAAGGGACGCATACTCACTGTAGCAGCTCTAGGCTGTCATCTAGACCTTTCAGGAGTCTTGACTATCTTTTTTGTCTTCCTGGCATTTGCAATAATACTGAGAATTGTGGCTTCCTGGCACAGTAAACTCATGAGAAAAGGTTTCCTGAGGACAAGGACCACATCTGCCCCAAAACAGCAGAGCTGTGCTAATGGAAACGCACAACACATCTGGTAAGATTTGCACATCTGCCACGCCTGGAATTTTGCAGCCACCAGCAAGTTCCAGCAAGTAATTCCAGAGCAACTGAGGAATAAGGGACCCAGGTGGTCACTGAGGGCAGCCAGGTGGCCTCAGGAGCAGATGTCACCCTTACAGCCCCAAACCCAACCCAAGCACCCAGACCCTGTGTATCCTCTCTGCATGTCAGACCCAGACACCACTGTGGAAAACAGAGAGGAAAACCAGCACTAAACATGCAAAATAAATACACTGAGTGATTTGTGTTCGAGGTGCTCTGGGGCACCACCAGCTTTGGCAGCTGCCCAGACTGCTGCTGTTCGGCTTCCTTTCCTTCAATTTAGATGTTCAAAATAGCACTAGAGAATTTAGGTTGATTTGGTAAATGCACACACTTACATTTGAGCTCATCCTCTAGGCCTTTTATTGTCAGTAGACAGAAAGAGGCATTTCTAGGGCACAAGCCACCCCACCTTCAAGCAGACAATTAACACAGCCCAGGTGAATTACACTGACAAGAGCTTATCTTTCTGCACTATTAAGACAACCCGGGAAAGCTGAGCTATTGAAGCCGAGAACATCTGAAGTTAGGTGGAATTAATTCCAACCCGTATTTTTAACGGCTTTGGTTACTTCACGTAGCAAATCCCACAGCTCTCGCCAAACTTTCTCTCCTTTGGTCTTCTCCCATCCCTTGCAACTTCCCTTTATTTTTCTGCCTAGTTTCTGCCCTTCATCCTTTTTCAGCTATACCACAGAGTTCTTAAGAACGGCAAGTCTGCTTAGTGAAGTGTGAGACAGAGAATGATGACAAGTAAAAGCATCAAAATAAAGCAACACAACAATAAGCAAAAACTCCAATGCAGTTTTGTCAGTACCCTCAGCTTTTAAATACTGTTATATTTCATAAGAAAACGGCCTAAATTAGGCTACAGATATGATTTGAAACAGATAGAGGTTATAAGACTAAATGATGCAGAAGCAGTCTGCTCTTCTACAGAACACTAAAATGCTATATTTATAACCAGGACGCAGCATGGCTTTATAGAAAGAGACCTGATAAACAGCAGAGAATATAGCCAACTTTCAGTTCCCCACATATGAAAGCTTTCCTTCCCCATGCAAATCTGTCATGCAAATCATGGAGAACAATTTTCATCTGCCTTCTACATGAACATTTTGGAATTAAACAGACAGACATGTGAGTGCTGTGTATGTTAGACATGCTGCGCTACTGTTCTGGTGGTTTTAAATTAATAGTATTACACTGCATATTTCATTACGAAAAATTTAGCTGACATTTTTTTCACAGCTTTTCAATTTCACATCCCCAACCATCAAATGTCAATGAGGCTTTCACGTAAATATCACAGAATCACATAGTAGTTGAGGCTGGAAGAGACCTCTGGAGATCATCTAGTCCGAACCCCGCTCAAAGCAGGAACAGCTAAGAGTTTGTTGCTGAGTGCCATATGCAACTGGGGTTTGAGTATCTCCAAGGATGGAGACTCCAGAGTCCCTCTGGGCAACCTGTGCCAGTGGTTCATCAACCTCAGAGTGAAGAATTTTTTTTATATGTTTAAATAGAATTTCCCATATTGCAATTTGTGCCCATTGCCCCTTGACTTTTTGCTGGGCACTGCTGAGAAGAGTCTGGTTCTGCCTTTACTACTCCCCAGCAGGTGTTCATAAACATTGTTAAGATCCCCCTGAGCCTTCTCGTCTCAAGACTAAACAGTCCTGGCTGTCTCAGCCTCTCCTCATATGAGAGATGTGCCAGTCCCTAATCATCTTCATGGTTCTTTACCAGACTCAATATGTATGTCCATATCTCTCTTTCACTGAGGAGCCCAAGACTGGACCCAGCACTCCAGATATGTCTCCCCAGGGTGGAGCAGAGGGGAAGGATCTTCTCCCTCGACCCTGATGCAACCCAGGAGGGTGTTGGCCTTCTTTGCAGCAAGGGCACATTGCTGGCTCATGTTCCACCTGGTGTTCACTGGGACCCCCAGGTCCTTTTCTGCAAAGCTGATTTCCAGCCTACCATCCCCAGCTTGTCCTGGTGCCTGGGGTTGTTCCTCCTCCCTCAGAGGCAGGACTTTACATCTCACTTTGCTGAATTTCATGAGGTTCTTGTCAGCCCATTTCTCCACCCTCCTGGAGGTCTCTCCAAGTGGCGGTGCAACCATTTGGTATATCAGCCAGTCCTCCTGGTTTTGTATCTAGTTTTGCAAACTTGCTGAGGGTGCATGCTGTCCTACCATCCAGGTCATTCATGAAGATGTTAAACCGTATTGGCCCCAGTGTTGACCCCTGGGTACATGCTACTGATTGGCCTCCAGCTGGACTCTGTGCGGCTGTTCTCAACCCCCTGGGCCCAGTCATACAGCCAGTTTTCAGTCCACCTCACTGCCCATTTATTTAGTCATCAGTTTGTCTGTGAGGATGTTATGGGAGACAGTGTTGAAAGCGTGCTTTCATCATAAGTAAAAATAAACATCCACTGCTGTCCCTTCATCCTCCAAGTCACCCATTTCATCATAGAAGGCTACTGGGAGGGTGAGGCACAATCTCCCCTTTGTAAATCCACACTGACTACTTCCAATCACCTTCTTGTCTTGCATGTGTTTGGAAATGGTTCCCAGGCGGAACCCCTTCCTGGGGATCAAGGTGAGGCTGACCAACCTATAGTTCTCTGCGTCTTCCTTCTTGCCCTTCCTGAACATGAGTGACATTTGCTTTCTTCCAGTCCTCAGTAACCTCCCCTGATTGCCAAGAACCTTCGAAGATGATTGAAAGTGGCCTTGCAATGACATCAGCTGCTCCCTGAGCACTCATGGCTGCACGCCGTCAGGTTCCATGGACTTCTGTGTGTCCAATTGTTTTAAGTGTTCCCTAACCCAATCCTCCTCTACCAAGGATAACTCTTCCTTGATGCAAACTTTCCCTGTTTTCAGGGACCTGAAATACCTGAAGGCAAATCTTATCTGTGAAAACTGAGGCAAAGAAGGCATTGAGTATCTTGGCCATTTCTGTGTCATTTGTTACAGTTTCCTGGTCCCATTCAGCACTGGGCCCTTCCTGCTGAGATACATGTAGAAGCCTTTCTGGTGGCCGTTCATATCCCTTAACAGATTCAGTCCTGGTGGGCTTTGGCTTTTCTAATGCTATCTCTGCCTGCTCGGACAGTGTTTCCATATTCCTCAGAAACCTGTCCCTACTCCCCACCTCTTGTTATGTTCCCTTTTTATGTCAGAGTTTTGTCAGAAGCTCCTTGTCCATCCACGTAGACCTCCTACCACCTTTGCTTGACTTCCTGCAAATCAGACAGACTACTCCTGAGCTTGGAGGAGGTGGTCCTTGAAAAATCAGCAAACTCGCCTGGACTCCTCTTCTCTGCAGGTCCATCTCCTATGGGATTCCTCTAAGGAGGTCCCTGTGTAGGCCAAAGTCTGCTGCCCTGCAGTTCAGGGTTGTGAACCTGATTTTGCCTTGCTCTATCCCCTCAGTATCCTGAACTCCACTGTTTTACAGTCACTGCAGCCAAGGTTGCTCCCAAAGCTTGCTTCACACCCCTGACCAGTTCTTTGTAAATATGAGGTCCAGCAGAGTGTCTCCCATCATTGGATCCTTGATCTTCTGTGTCAGGAAGTAACCATCAGTGCACTCCAGAAACCTCCTGGACTGCTTGTGCCTTGCTGTGCTGTCACTCCAGCAGATATTGGTGTGTTTGAAGTTCCCTGTGAAGACCAAGGCCTGTGAACATGAGGTTTCTTCCAGCTGTTTGAAGAAGGTACCTCATCTACTTCTTTCTAATCAGGTGGTCTACAGCAAACACCCACAATGTTGCCTTCATTGGTCTGCCCTCAAATCCTAACCGTTAAACTCCCCACTGGCTTATCATCCATCTCTAGGGAGAGCCCCACAAATTCCTACTGCTCTCACATAAAGGGCAATTCTCTCTTCTCCCTCTCCTTAAAGGACACCCAATGCACCTGGATCCCTCCGTGGCAGCACTCCAGCCATGTGAGCTATCCCACTATGTCTCTGCGGCCCCAATGAGATTGTAGCAATGGCACATGGAGCTCAAATTCCTCCTTTTTGCCCTCCGTGCTGCATACACCTGTGTACAGGCATTTCAGAAAGGCATGCAGCTGTGCTGATTTCCCAGGAAAAGTTTGAGAGCTTCCCTCATAATGTTATTCTCTTGGCACTTCCTTTTTTGCGTGTATATGCTTGAGGTCCCCTTCAGCCCTTGTACTGCTGGTTTCAAGGTCTCTCTTGTCCACCCTGCATCTTTCACTTGCCAACCCGGTCCACCACTTCCCTCATTTGGCTGTGGGTTGTCATGTCCCTCTCCCACCACTCCCAGTTTCAATCTCTCCTTACCAAGTTGGCTAGGCTTTTGGCAAAGATGGTTTGCCCTGTTTAGTCGGGTGGGATCCCATCTCTTCCCAACAGTCTTTGATCCTCACAAAGGACCCATGGTCATAAAAACCAAATCCCTTTTATTGATACCAGCTGTGCAACCAGATGTTGATCCAAAGGATTCATCGACTCCTTGTCATGTCCTTCCCCCCCACTGACAGAATCAATGACAAAACTATTTGGGCCTCCATGCTGTCGCCCAGAGTCACATAGTCATGATAAATACACTCCAGGTCTCCCCTGGTTGCAGCACTGGTGTCCACCTCAAAGAGCAGTGGGGGTTAACAACCTGAGGGATGGATAGGCCACATCAGTCTCTCCACAATAGCCCAGATCTGAGCCACCAGCAAGCAGCAAACTTCCCTAGACATTGGTTCAGGTCAGCAGATGGGGGCCGTCATGCCCAAGGGTTGCAGCAATATTACCATCCAGCACAATCTTCTGGCCAGAATTTTGCTTTGGTTATTGCAGTAAAGAGGATTTGAGCATCTTAGAATCCCATCAGTATAAACTCTTCTAGACACCCTCTGGGATGGAATGGGTGTCAGTCACTGGCAGACTGTCCTGAGAAACTCTATCTGGGAACATGCAGGGATAACGCAAGGCACCGCAGCCATTGACCCAAACTCAAAGACCTTCAGCTGAATATCCTTCTCTTTCCTCTTTCCCCCTTTCAGCCCTAGCCCCAAGCCAAAGCTACAGAGGAAGCAGTACAGGACTAAAGAGAGAAAATGATCGTTACAAAAAAAGTTTGAAACATGCACCTTTTCTTACAAATTTCCTTAACAGAGCTTGTTCATATCCCTATTGTGACATTCTTCAGGCAGCTTTTGCTATGCAGCTGATCGGTCTTTGAATGCCAGCCACTTGAAGTGCTGTGTTTCAAACTATTATTTTGAGACACTAAGTTTTATAAAACCTTAATTTTTTTTTTCTGACAGAAGCTAGGTAGCTGGCATTCTTTCCACCTGTATTCTGCACTGCTATGCGATGCCAGGGCACCTGCCTTCAGGCAAAAGTGATGTCCATGTTGCTGAAAAACCTCCAAAGTTTTAGAAGAATGTATGGAGAAGAGCAAGTAGTCTGTATCTGTGTCTCTGCTTATTGAGGGTTCACCATTTCTGAGAAATTGGGCCGCAAGGAAGGAAGGAACTAGCTCTCCTGTGCCAGGTCATACTCTGACTAGAGCTGCTGAGAACTTTTTTTTAAAGGGCAAGGTCAAAGATTAAATTGGTAATTGCCAATTCATTGAACATTAAATTGCTCGTCCGAAAGGGCTAGCCTTAGCAGACGTCTCAATTCAAAAAGAGTATGGGCCAGAAAGTTCTAAAATTGTCAGGGTTTCATAATAAAATGGAAGATTTGAGCTTTAACATGATTTTTAATTGCAAAATTAGAATTAGTGCTAGTGAAGACATAGTGAAGTGGTAAAAATCAAAATGAGACAATTGCAGATGATCTAAATGGAATGTTTGGATTTGCTCTGCCTGCCATGTTTTGGGGGGAAAAGAGGAGGGAGGGATTACAGTCCATGAGAATGGGTTATTGTGTATATGGGTTATTTTACCTCCCTATTTGGGATGCTATGTTTTCACATGGCTCAGAACCATTTTCTGCTCTGTTTTGGGGCTGAACATGTCCTGGCCCTGGCGGGTGTGCTACTGCGGGCATTTTTACCGGGAACCTCTATTCTGGCAGTGGCTGGTACACCCTGCTACAGGGAAAAAACCAAACCAAATCAAACCGAGCTCTAAACCATTAAAACTGTGAAGGTCAAAGAACCGGAGCAGTTTAAGGGAGCGAGCTTTCTCCTCGCATGTATAAGGCAACTATGAGAAAGTTGGGCAGCCTTTAGGCAATATATTACTCACATCCTTATGGGACCACAGCAAAACCCTTGACTATAACTATCAAATTGCATGGCATTTTATTTTATCAAGTGAAGTGATCAAGAATACTAGAAACAAGGATCCCTCTGTATATAGTTTTGCTGTTGTGTTAAATACATTAGGACCAACCGCAGGCACTGCAAAAGATACAGCTTCTTCTATTTAATGTCTTTTCTTCTTACGACTTAACTAATTTATATGCATTATAAAAAGATTTGTTCTAATGTAATAATTTAATAATTTATTAGATTCCACATACGGCTTTAAAAAGTCTATTCTACAGTGATATTTCTGTTAGCAGAGGGTTTTTTTTCTGATAGAATTATTTCACGGTAAATGCAATATTTTACAAAAAAACCCGCGGTGAGTTCCAGCCCCCTCAATGGTCCTAATAAAATCCAAGTGAACCATACTTGAGCTTTTGACTTCTGTACTACCCCTGAAGTACTTGTACATCCATTTCTTCATCAATTTCAATACACCTGTATCATTTACTTTTTCCCCCAGTTTATCACTCCACACTGTATCCTTATTTTCTTTATCTCTCTCCTAGGTTTTTTGGTTTTGGTTTTTTTTCTGTTATTTTGGTTTATCCCGTCTACCCCTATGATTTAAGACAAGAGTCACCGATTTAGTCCCTGGAGAGTTAAAAATATTGAGAAATGAAAGATGTTGAAGGTTTATTATGTCAAAAAGTGTATAATCACATTTCAGCATTTCACTTTTCCAAACCATGTAATTTTCTCTTCACCTTTTATTATAGTATCTCAAAGGTTACACACACCATATTTCTTTAGCTTGTTGCTACCCCTGTCTGCAAATGCGTTCCGTGAGGGAAAGTTGCTCTCGTTTCACAAAAGCAGAAGCAAGTTCAAAGCAGAAATCCGTGAGAGGTGTTCATTCAGCTCTACACGGGGATTTGCATGATTTGCCATGTGACAGTTCAGCAGAACTTTCTATGCCGTCTGTGGCACTGTCTATAAACTATGACTTGCTTTCTGGGATGATGTACTTTCCTTTAGAAAACAAGTAGTTCCTCAAAAAGTAAACAATACATGGAAGAACTAACAACAGCTCTGCGCTGTATCATTCATTGGCTAGCCACGTAACTTGGAATAATCATGCAGTAAGAGTTGAAAGAATTGCTTTTTGCCACAAGAAAGCAATTCAGTCTTTTAAAAAGAACACTCTGGATTCACTGTTTTCATTGTGTACTGGTAAACCTAGTGCTTCCACACAGGATTTCATTGCGGTTTGAAACTGTACTGAGGAAAAGGCATCTCTCTGTGGCACTTGGGGAACCTTGGGGTTTTTACTTTGTAAAGAGCTCAGTGAGGGTGTTCTCATTTTCGGTGACTGATGATAACTTCCATGGTGATTGTAACTCAGCCAGCTACTGCAGACAGAAGCAGACAAGGAACACTCAGATCATCCCTCATTGTAACTCGGTGCCAACTGATTTCAGGAGAGGGTAACCTTGGGCAATCATTACTTTGGAAAGCAGTCAGGGGTGAGCCGATCTGAAATCAGCTATGATCAGAAGAGAATGTGTGGTTGTAACTTTTCGTACATTGCAGGTTTGCAGGGCTGAGCAGGTCCCGAGTCCTGTAAAACTGAGCCTTTGGCAGGTACTGGGTGCACCCAGTACTCTGAAGGGGTGTCTAGGTGTTCACATAATCAGATCCAGGTCCATACTAAGGACTCTGTCAGCACAAAAGGGACTGAAGGCAGCTAAAATGTTCAATGAATCGCCTGCCACAGAGGAGTTCTTGATCCAAAGTAAGCATACCAAGCTCCATGACCAACACATTTTCCTAAGCTAAAGCATTGTTGCTTTAGCTTAGCTGTAGCCTGAATGCCACTCAATTACCCAGGATGCACGCTGTGCTTAGGAAGACTCAGCCTGGATGCGAGTGCCAAACTCATTTGTTGCAACAGGCAGTTGCAGAAATACCGGCTTAGCCTTCTGCAACAGCTTCAGCGCTTGACCTTCTTCAGCCTCCCCCATGTACAAACCTAGGCCTGTACTCCGGCCCTGAGTGTCCTCATGGCCTCTGCCTGGAGACAGCCCCTGCCTGGAGACAGCCCCTGCCTGAGCCTCCCTCTGCAGCCAACGCGCAAGTCCGTGATGCAAGCTGTGGGGGTTAGGACTCAAAAGCGAGCACAGCTGATAAGGCCCATGCACTCAAGGGAGAGGTCAGGTTCCCTGATATTTAATAGCTCCGTGAGTAAGACACTCAACTGGCGTGCAAGGGACCCAGTTCAAACTCTTCTTCCTCTGATTTGCAGCAGCGATTTGACCTCAAGTACTGTCCCCCAGGAGACTTGCCCCAGCTTCTGTGCCACAGGGCAGTTCTGGTGTCACTGACCAAAGCTCTTCCAGCTTGGAGGAAATGCTGTGTCTCTGTACATTCAGTGACCACCCCTGCACGTTTCTTACACACACGTTTTAAGGCTTTT
The DNA here is from genome assembly GCA_034008185.1 of Gorsachius magnificus. NCBI lineage: Eukaryota > Metazoa > Chordata > Aves > Pelecaniformes > Ardeidae > Gorsachius > Gorsachius magnificus. The sequence goes on from CM067081.1 coordinate 175,789,158, forward strand.
AAGAAAAGCTTCCTTTCAAGATGTAATATTTTGAAATACAATACACATTGATGAGGAAAATACACCTGTGCCAGTATCTAATGCGTTCTCAGGTGATTTACTTCCCATTATTCAAAAAATGCTGTCAGTTTGATTTTTGTGCAATGCCAATGCAGTACTCTAACTATCCAGCCAGATTGAAACTAAAAGTTGCAGAGCACGCTCTAGAGCATGGGAAGCACACAAGAAAGATGAAAATCCAAAGCAAAGAAAAATATAGGGGCCATTAAAACTCAAGTACAGGTTTAATTTCAACACAAGTCTAATTTCAAAGTTTCTTTAGTCTCACTGTCATGACTGCACCAATGTCAGGATAAGTTGAGCCGTTTTGACAGCAAAATAGCCCAAACTAGAAAGCTTGCATGTGCACACAATTCAGGTATTGTAAGAAACAGGCTTGTCTTTTCCTCTTTCCATACACATGTGATGGCAGGTGCCATGTGGAAGCAGGAGTGGTGTCCGTATGTCCTCTCCCTTGTCCCTTCCTAGTTAGCTGTTCACAGAAATGGCTTCTTATTGATAAATGTTTCCATAAATGTTCTTGAAAAACTGCTGAAGAGCCCTAGTGTAAGGACTTGGGGTTTACTTGGTCTCATGAGAAGGGGTTGATTTACCTGACTAATCCAAAACCCCTAAAAGGCATCTGCGAATTTTAGGTGAAAAGGTATTTCCCTCCAGTCTCGAGGTACGTTTCCAGCTTAGGCCTGCTTAGACCTGTCCTCGTTCCTTGACCCCTGCTGTTGACTTGCTTACTCTCTACTCCACACCACTGGCTTCTGCGCATCTCATTTTTTCTGTACATCTCTCCTCTAGAGTGGGTCACTGGGTCTCACCTCCGGGTTCTGCATGTCACGAGGTGGCAGGTCTCAGAAAGACCAGCAAGGCAAGCCACCGCCTTGTGAATCACTTGTTTACAGATGATTGCCACTTTAGCCGATTGAATAAAGGGAACGGAACGCCTGCAAGAGCATGTAATTGGTGTTGCAATAAATACCAATCGACCGCTCATTTTTATCAAATTACACCTCTGCTCTGGTCATACTCCCAAGCACCAGACACCTCGGATAAATAAAAAATTAGCATCTTGAACAATTTTAAAGTCTGAGGGTTGCAAGGGGGCTATGGGTACTTTCATTTTAGAATCATGTAACATCTCGATCCCTGTTTCTCCCTAATTCTTATCACTTGGACTATGTTGTGCAACCTTTTGCCTGGATCTTTCTTTTGCCTCCTCACACTTTTGCAGGTTCTAGCTATTTTAAATTGCATGCTATAAGAAAGCCCACCTCCTGAAATTCAGTGTGCTGTTAAGTTCTCTCCATAAACTTCTGTCTTGCAGATGGGGTTTCTTTACCACAAAGACTTTTTTGCTTTTGAGGGCTGAGATTTTACTGCCATACACTGGAACAAAACGGGTGTGGCACCATAGAGTGAAGGGTAGGATCCTTTATCTTTTCTTCTTCTTAACACAGATTGCATTGCAGATACTAGGCAGATCCACCACTTTTTTTAATTCTTTTGCTTTCTGCTGTCATTTCCATTATTTAAATAGCTACATTTAGACCGCAGATTGCTGTAGACAAGTAGATGCAAGAATTTAGTAAGAGAATACACATTATCTGCTAAGTGATATATCCTCAGTAAACAGCTCTTACACCATCACACCCACCGCGTGTCCATCCATTCTCCATCCCACCTGCCTCTAATGATGTTTGAAATCGTTGGCTCATTCCAGCCAAGAGGAGCTAAAAGTCTCCAAGACATTTAAGTTTAGTGCAGATCACAGAGATCTTCTCCAAGTGTGCTTCATGCTATTGCTCAAGACCATGTGCGTGGGAGAGAAGCCCTAGGAAGGAATCTGTTTTAGGAAAGGCTTCACTTGGAGCTTTGCAGTCAGGTGTGAGAGGCATTTGTCGAAAACCAGGTTGCTTAGGTCTCTGGCAGGCAAGAATGGCAAGCTAAAACGGGAGGGCTGAAGCTGTTGCTGCCTCTGGCTGTCCATCCTGGCCAAGGGCAGGAGCGATCAAAACTGATGAAACAGCATTGGAACCACCATGTTTTTCAGCCTGGTCTTTTAAGGTAAGCTGGTGCCGACTGTGGTTTTGTGGTACCTGTGGCCATTATGAATAGGGTTTGCCTGTTTGAGTAAGCCGTACCTGCTTGACGGATTGCTGTTGGTTTTGCTCTGGCGCTTTCAGAAACCCTCCCAGTTCAGGTTTAAAGCAGCACCAAGGCGGTCGGGGCAGCGTTACATCCCGACTCCCCGGCAGGCCCATCCTCGCCACCCTCCCGCCGGGGAGGAGGCGCTTTCCGCGCCGTGCTGTGGCTCACCGAGCGAGGCGGGGTGGCAGCTCTGGGATTGCCACAGTTCAGCCCCGGCCGGGCGGCCCCAGCGCCCGGTGGGTTTGCGGGCGGGGTGCCACCCCGGCGTGGGGCATGGGCACGCCTTCCCCCTCGGGCGCACGGCGGGGACGAGGAATCAGCCCGAGGGACGTGACCCGGGGGATCCGCGACCGGGCCTTCCCTCTGCGCTTCCCCCCCCGCCCGGCGCGGCCCGGGGGGACCCAGCCCGGCCCGCGCGGCGGCGGCGGGCGGCGGGGTGAGCGCACCCGCGGGGCAGGCCTCAACCGCCTCGGCCAACGGCCGGGCGCGCGGGGGAGGGGGGGGGGGGGTTACGTGGTGACGTTAATTCTATATGAGCGCGAGCGGCGGGAGCTCGGGTCTTTTTACCGCCAGCCGCGCGGCGCCTCCTCCTCGCTCCTGAGTCACCGCCAGCCCCGGCCCGCGCAGGTACCGGGCGGGGCGCCCGCTGCGGGCCGCCGCGGGACTGGGGGGGCGCCGGGCGGGAAGAGGGGCGGGGGGGGGGGGCGCCCGGCCCCCGCTGCCGCGCGGAGGGGGGGGGCGGCAGGCGCTGGCCTGGTCTAGCGGGGCCCCTCGGCCGCCGGGGCGTGGGGGGCCGGCGGTGCCCGCGCCGCCCCGAGCCTCCCCCTCGCGGCCCGCGGGGCGGCGGTGCCGCCGGCAGCGCCGCTGCTGGCTCGGCCCCTCGGCGGGGAGCGCTGCCCGCTCCCGCGCGTCTCCCCGCCGCGCCCCGCGGAGGGGCCGGGCCGGGCTAGGCCGGGCCGCGCCGCTCGGGCTGGCGCTGAGGGGAGGCGGGTCCGCCCGGCAGCACGTGGGGACGGAGCAGGGCCGGCGGCGCCGCCGGGAGGGGAGGGTGGCGGGGCCGGAAAGCCGCACGGGGAGGCGCGGGTGCGTGCGCCCGGCTGGCCGAGGCGGGGGAGGCCGGGACCCGGGCAGGCACGGCCGCCGGCGGGGGTGGCTGGGCGGGCTGGGGTGGGCGGTGGATGCGCACATGGCGGGGGGTGGGCGGGGGGACGGCGGCTGGCAGCGCGGGGTGGCCTTGCGCTGGCTCCCGCGCCTTGTGCTCGCTGTCGTGCGGACAGCCGGGGCTGGGGCGTGCTGTGCTGCTCGCTGCGGGCAGGGGGACCCAGAGATTCAGCCCGGAGACGGGCCGCTCTTGCTTCCTGCCTCGGGAGAGAGCGTTTTTCGGCGTTCTGGACTTCAACATGTCGCTTCTCTGGGTGCCTGCGAGCTGGTATCGCCCAAAATGAGGCCTTTGCTTTCCTCCTGACGCTGGACGTGTCCATTGTCCGCAGCAGCAGATAGGGGAGGCGCCTGCTGTCTGTCGCCGAGGGAGAATAAGAAACTACCTGAAAGATCTAGTAACTACAGTTGGAAGTCTTGGCTTTAGTGTTCTTTAGCTATAGCGTTCATATGTATCTATCTGCATATAAAACATATTCCCTCTACTCCATATTGGGTATTTAGGGGACTTGCACTGCCAGTACTTGTGAGGCTTTCAGTGTTTAATACCAAACCTACCCCATTCGCTTGCAGAAGAAAACACAAACCTTTAGTTCAAGTGACTGTGGCATAGTAAGAATACGGCAGCATCTTCCACAGTTTCTCTCAGAGCACACCGCGGTTTTGTGCGTGTCTGTGTTTAAAGCCCTATGGAGATACGCTTACATCTCATGCTCTAACTCCTTTCAGGAAGGTAAGAGAAGCGGGCACGGAGTGTGCAAGGTATGACAAACACTTTCCTCTGCTCACCCCCTCTGTTGGAATTTTAACGTCTGCTAGTGGACATTAGGTTAATCAGGCAGGAGATAGTGCCTGATTGTTTTAATTTCAGTCATGAAATAAAACTTGAGAGAAGTGCTAAGGCCTAGGGCTGTGTACAGCTGGTGCAGGTAGTTTCTGACAAAAATGTTAGTTAGCTTGCTAGTTAGCTTGCTAGTTAGCTTGCTAGTTAGCTTGCTAGTTAGCTAGTAGCTTTCCTGCTGTGCCCATTTTACGATGGTACGCTCTTTAACAGCACTGTACTTGGATTGAAGCAAGCTGGATGGCTTCCAGTCTCCTGTAAATCCAGAAGTTACCTTAATTCTTAGGGCAAAATAGAATTTGAAATCTATATACATTGGCATTTGAATGACTTGGGTGCCTCTGTACCAGACAAAAGCTTAGGCTGCTCAGGCTTCAGGTTCCTGAAAAGTTGATAAAACAAGTGCCTTAGAATAGGCCACTGATACCTCAACTTCTGTTTGTGTGGCCTACTCACTCCTCTAAGAGTGGTACATACTAGCAGTCTCCCCTCTACTTTTTTTTGTATTTTGTGACAGGCCTTGCATATCATGTGTTCTGGTTTCTGAGGACAGAGGGTTGTAGAATGAGGGTCTTGTGTGCAGGGGATAGATCTGGTGTTTTTCAAAGCCCCTGGTCCCTCTCTGGCATTCACAGGGCTAGGCAGTGAGCGTTGGGCCTGCTGGCAGTGTGCAGCAGTAGCATGCTGCATCTGTGCACTCAGCCCTGTGTTTCAGGGGGTGCCAGAAGCCTTGGATGCGCTGTAGCGGGGGTATGTGTACAGCACAGTAATGCTCTTGTGATCCTTGTGCTTCATCTAGCCCCTACCTCACTCAAAAACTGTTCCTGGGAGCAGGTAGGGGACTTGTTATGGTGATCTGCTTACTGAGCACCCTGGAAATGGGTGGTCTGGGTTTTTTTTTCTTAGCTTCTTGCATAACTGACAATAAACATGTGTGCGCAAGTGAAACTGAAAGAAAGGCACTGTGGGTATGTTATGAAGCTTTGTTGACAGAGTTTTCACAATCCTGAGTGAGACCTGAGTCTTCCAGGCTGAGACAGTGTTCTTTAATTCGGAACTCCAGATCTTCAAGGAAGCTTTGGCTTACTGTACTGTCAGTCTGGTTGGTATAAATCTGTTAATTAGCTTAGCTCCTAAAAGTTGAAGTAATTGTAACATGGAGAACTTAACTCCTGGTGGCAGAGATGATATTTCTTCAGGGAATAAAATAGCTTGAGGATTTGAATTTCCGTAGTGAAGAATCTCAGGAGAAATAAGACAAACAACTTCTATTTCGAATTCTTGATCGAATCCTTTGGTGAAAGCCAATTTGTTCCAGTAGACCAACGGGTGTAATGAACATCTCTATGGTATCTATACCTTTTTGTTAATATAGGTGTAACCCAGTTCCTCTTCAGGTTCTTGCATCAGCAGCCACAAACATTCTGTCTCTCAGACTAAAGGCCTGATTCTTATTTCTTTGGGCAACTTCAGGAATTGGCCAGTTTGTAGAAAATGGAGAGGTGTGTGTTCTTTAAATGCCTGTTCCTTTTTTTGCATTTGTATATACATTCAGTGGAACTTCAGCTTTGGGTTTTTGCATGGACTGATAGTGCTTTAGTATTTGTGTGGCACTACTAGTAGGCATTTATACAGGAGGTAGTATTTTGCAGGCAGAAACAAGACTTCTTAATGTTGGTCGTATTTTACTAGAGCTGAGGAGTCTTCTGAGTTAGTGTCTGGTCTGGGTGACTGCATTCCATCTAACTTATCATTGGGAAACTAGCTAGTAAATAACAGAGCAGAACAGTATTCTACAAGTGGTGTTTAATCTGAGAAATGGTTGTGATGATGGGTTTAATGCTTATAGGTCAGTTTTGAATTATAAATTACTTTGAGCTCAAAAGTGATTATAATTAAAGTTAATTCAACCTAACTGATCCTCACTCTTCTCAGAGGTTAGTGCAGTTCCGGATCACCTAACTTTGTTATTCTAGAGAGTAGGCCTGGTGTCATCATGTATTTGTCTAGAAAACCAGACATGCCTGGAAGGCATCATAAAAGTTGCTTGGGGGGATTCATTTGATGATCTTATGAAAAATTAAGCTATTTAGAAACAATGTATGAGGTTTTTGAGGACTTCCTACACTCAACAAAGATAATGCAACGGGAAAAATTTTAATTATGAATGTGGCCTTTTGTTTTTAGTGATAACTTAGAGTTTTCAGGAAGACTGTTGCAGACTAAAACTTCAGTTGCATGCAGAAAGGAAGGGGACACTGCTAATTTACTTATGTTACTTTATATTTAGTTTTAAAATCTAAATAATTAAAGATTAGAAGTCGTTTATGTTCTCCCTAGAGATTAATCTTTTAAATTAATTTACATATTACCAAAACATAATCTATATTTTAACTACTGCCAAAGGTTAGACAGGAGATCTTTCCTGGATGGAAAGCTGTTTAGATTTTAGTATTGGAAAGTACAGGATGCATTTGAGGGCTGAATGTGTGCTTAAATGTACACTTGTGCAGAAATAATTTACAATGGTTATGGCTCAGTTTAAAGCTTTAAACTTGTGGTAATGAGTAGGCGCTTGCACATCACATGATCTTTGTAGACTTTAGAACAAAATACTGCCAGTTTATCCTCAGTAGCTTTTTATGATCAAAATGCGAGAGGAACGTTTTAGATATGAAACCTTCAGCTTCTGGATATACCTGTATCTGTGTGGTGTTCAGCTGCTGATTTGGCATTTATTTAAAAAAAATACCACCCCACCCCCAAACGACAACCAAAACAAACAACAAAGCAACCCTCACCCAAAACCTGAGAGATACTAGATTTATTCTCATTTTCAAGTGCTGGAAATTGTTAGGAGATTGGACTAAGTAGATACCTGAAATCTGGAGCAGAGCAAATGCCCAGGCTTCTAAGACACAGGTTAGAATCATAAATGCTTGTTGTCTTTTCTGACCATCTTCAGTAAGATTAAATCAGTCAACTGCTTTCTCTAGAAGTTTAATATGTGATGTTTCAGCAGAGGAACAGTTCATTCACATTTCTTGTGGGATGACTGGCCATTGAGGGAAAGTTTCCTTTCAGTTCTGGTTCTAGTTAAAAAAAACCTGCTTAAGCATTTGAAAGGCTAAGTTGGAGGGGACATGAAATAAAACAATTAGTTGTTTACATCCAAACTAATTTTTAATTGGCTCTTTTTGAACTTCCTTTTAACTTGGGTATTTTTGTGTCATTTTCATTGTACACCTCGCAAATACTACTAATCTCAGATTTAAACTGCTTCTGTTCCTCAGGTATTCATGTTGCTAGGCCCTGAACTGAGCTACTTCCTCTCTTCCACAATATTCAGCAGAGAATACAGTATGCTCGTTAAGGATACATCACTGAAGTGTTTGATGACGTTATTTTATTTTGCATTGTGTGTTTTAGTCATCATGCATTCGTTTCAGATCTTCACTACTTCTGCATGTTGAGCAGAAGTCTTCAGTGGGCTGCATGCAATTATACCCGTGTCTTTGCACAGCAATTTTTTGACCTTTTGAATTCTAGATTAGTTTGAATCACTTCTTTTAATGCATATTACTTTTGATTTTAGTGCTATTTATTTTGCCTCACTTGGATCACCCTTTTAAACAGTTCTTAATTCTGTGATACTCCAGTTTTGGAATTTACTCATCTTGACTTTGGACGGTTAAGTATGAGCTGGTTTAAGCGCTTTATTCTGTTCCTTGTGTGTGCAAGGTAGCATCATCAGAAACGTGCTCACTGGTTTTGAACTGGTGAGGTCTTTGTGACATGGCCTCCTTATCACCTTCACTGTTATGGAGTTATTGGCACCTCTATTGGTGCCAAAAGTGTGATTGAGTGAAATTCACAAAATGTTTATGAAGATCACTTTGTAAATAAGGCTCAAGTTGTTCTCTACAGGTGTAGTATATGTTTACAAACACTTTTTAAGCTCTGCACCTGTATTCATTTGAAAGTGACTTACTGAAACCATAGCCATGTCTATACCTCTCTTGAGTCTTGCTACCAGTTGTAATATTTCACCCCTAATAGCCTCCAAAATGTGACAAAGTTAGATTATTGTTGTTGTGTTGGGTTTTTTTAGTGAATACTAGCTTGTTAGTTGAAAACTGGATGTTTTCAGGTTTACAGTTGAGTAATGGCTTTGTTTCCATGGGAAAAATACTGAATGGAAGCTAACAAAAAAGTTGCTAAATATATTTTAGGAAATTCAGTGGCTTCTTGGGGAGTGAATGAATTTATAGTATCGCATTCATCAGATGTTCCAGCAAAAACCACATTTTTTTGAAACCTGTGCACATCTTTCAGTGTTTTTTTAACTTCCTTTTCAGATAAGGATGTTTAGATGTGTTTTAAGCCAGACTGGATAAAAACTTGAATGCTGCAGTGTGTGAGTCTTGCAGATAGCAGCATAACTGCCGGTATGGTTGTGTTTGATTATGTGGCAATTTCAGTAGTCGACTGACAACTCTTTCCTTCGTTTGATGTTGTGGCATGTGCAAGTTGATCTTTTAAACTGCTACAATGCACCCTGCTGCCTGAAGTACTTTGTTAAAACACAATTTTTGTATTACTTTGATACTTTTTAACAAACAATATTTGTGCCAACATGAACTGTATAGAGATACTATATACTCTCTTAAGAAGTTTTAAGGATCTTTTTATGTATGAAGATTTTGATTTCAGCCCTTCAGGATGGCTGCCATTTTCCTGTTATCAGTGATGGAAAGGAGAAACTGCAACAAGCTATACTGATTAGTTTGGTTTTTTGGGAAAAAAAAAAAATCCTTATTTAGGTTTTTCAGATTTGAATTTAAACTTCTGGATTACTTTTCGAATAATGACAGATTGTTCTAAATGGAAATCAGTAGGTTTTCTGCTACAGAATCTTGGCATCCAGAACAAAGGCCACATTGTGTGTTAATTACCCTATTTTTAGAACATGATCAGGGAGCTCAGATCAGTAGCAGACATAAACATGCAGATATAATTCAGTCCTGATTTTAAATTGTAATTCTGTAGTCCATTTCCTTCTCCTTATGGAGATTCTTTTTTTGCTGCAAGAATAAACAGGCACTACCTGAAATTCAATAAAAATGCTACAAAAATAGAGGACTTCATTATTTGTTGACTAATCTTCATTTCCTGATTTGAAATTTAGTTGAGGGGAAAGCTTTAAAAGCCTTTCCACATGAATGAAAGCAAGCCCTGCAGTTACTAGTAACCGAGTTAGTTATATAAATGATCACTCTCCTTTGTTTTGAAGAATTTTAGTTTTTTCCATTGTGTAACTGGCATTCTCATGCAAGTTGTAGAGCACTTTAAAGTTGAAATGTGGACAAATCTGTGTTTTCATGCCATAACGTGTGTCGTGCAGAGGCCTGCAAGCACTAGTGGAATAGCTGGATTGGCAAATGGCTGAGGTTGGTGCTTTTACCTCAGGAGTTACTGGGAAAAGCAAAAAATACCACTTGAAGGGGAGAGAGCAGACAGTTTCAATTAATTGTGTTGTGTTAATTGGTTCAGCATTATCATGATTTAGTGGTTTTATTCTCTATGGAGAGATCTGAATTTTGCCATGTAATCACAAAGTAAGCTGCTGTAGCATACAGTTTCACAGTGACTTCAATCTTTCCTAACCCTATTCATGAGTTGTTACAAAAGGTACTCGCCTGTGGCAGCCTCCATCTCTTGACCTTGTTGTTACTCACGCAACTGCAGGTCTAGCTCTGTACAAAGAAATACCTAGGGCTTTTTTTTTTTTTTTAAAAAAAAAACAACTTCACAGCTCTTTAGATGTTGCTGATGAAAGGGAGGGGGTATGCATAACTAAGGAAGAACGACAATAAGCTTTTCCAGCAGCGTTTGCCAGTTATATTGGCTTTAGCTGACTGGAAGACTGTTCAGCAGAGAAACTTGCTGTTCCCTTTATGAAGGGGGCATATCTCCCTTGTGGTGATGTGAGTGCTTCTCGTCTTGATTGATTTAGCACTTGCACATAGCTAAAAGTTCTGAGTATGTTTTGTGAAAGACCCCTGCTTACCTGAATTTCTTATCCCTCTCTGCTTGGTCCAGAAGAACTTACTCAAGCTTTTGCTAAAGATTCCCTTATATCACCGTGCCAGTTAGCATTTCCGCTGTTGACTGTGCATGTCTTTTGGACATAGTGGATGAGCTGGTGCTTACACAATAAATTGCAACAAAACAGAGGGTTTTGAGTTACTGCAAGGGTCCAGTGGCACCTTCTTGCTACTGTATTGAGGAACCTGGATTCCTTGCTTCCATTCACCGTTAGCTCCTTAGTCTCTTTGTCAGACCTTGATAGCCTTTATATTAGTACCATCTCGTTTACTATCTCATACTTGTTTTCTGTGCTTGTATTTGGGCAGACAATCTTAATTACCTACTCTAGATTTGAAAAGTTAAATTAATTTTGTCAATTTTTGCTGTGCTACATTAACAGTCAGAAATCTTTTGTTAACAGAAGACCTTTGAGGCACTAATAAAAGGAAACTATCTCTGGGGAGTTCAGTGGCTCATCATGTTTTACATTAAATAGATGTGGTATCTTGATGTTCTAGCATAGGACTATCCTGCTCACTTAATTGAGATTGATTTTTTTTTTTTTTTTTTTGCCCTTTGGATTTCCTAAGAAGGCATATTTTTCCATAATATGAATGATACAATCTGTTTTTAACATGTTGCTTATCTATCACGTTAATGATGGGTGCAATATCCCCTTGTTTCATGACCAATTCCCATGCTAATGTTAATAGATGTTTCATGAATTTGATCACACAAGTAAAAAGGAAACGCGTGGTCTTCTGCTTGATTCCTTTTTGAAATGGCATTTTTAAGCTGATACATTATTCAATTGCTTCTTTCTGAAGAGGTGCTAAATGCTTTCCCAGTTACTACTGAACTGTGCAATCCTTTCTCATGTAGCAAATTTCCAACCTGGTGGTTGGTAACATAGTTTCTACTAACAGTTGTGAAGTGATTGGTACTTTTTTTTTTTTAGATCTTAGTACCAAAAATTTTGAAGTGTGTAACTCTATGCCCTGTACTGTGCACTTTTTAAACCCTTCCCCCTGTTCTGACATTGACGTGAATGAGACTGCACTATGTAGAGCATTTGAGCTCTTCAAAGTTACAAACTTCTCTTAGTGTACTACCCAAAACAATTATTTTGAACATTTACAGTCAAACAGCACTTTGTGACGGATCTCTACACTACTACTTTAAATTTTGTTTTCTTCTTTTGAGGCTGATTATGTAAAAAAAAAAAAAAAAAAAAAAAATAAAATGTTACAAGTTGCTGTCTTGGAATGCTAGGCAAGAACATCAGTTTGAAGTAACTTTCAGTGAATATAATCCTCTTGAGCTTGCCAGTCTGTAGTGAGAGTTGAACTTAGATGGTATGATGTCATTTGTCTGGCACCTTTGGTTTCTGCATGCATTGCAAATAGCAGCTTACAGGATTTAATCCTGACTTTTTTTATACAACTAGCTGTATTCCAGCTGGACCTCTCTTCTTCACTGACATCTGACTTAGTCCACTTAGTTTATTATTTTATGCTGCAGATTCTTAATCCCACACAGGGCTCATTTGTTTTAAGTATTTTCTGTTAATGTTTCAGTTGCCCAAGGCTTGCCAGGGACAGAAAGGGGCTGATATGCTATTCTATGGATGAGCTAACTTATTTGCAGTGCTCTGCATTATTGACTACTGAGGAAATTTTTTTAGGCAAAAGGGTAGGTTGGCTGTAGCATGGGTCCAGTATCCTCAAAAAGCCCATTTGTGTCCGTTGAACTACTTGAGAAACAACTTCTACTTGTTATTGCATTCTAATTGTGTGAGCAATTCCTCCAGAGAAGGGGAAAGGATGTTTCCTGAAAGGGATGGGATGGAAGGGGTACCCTCTGTGGTCTGGTATCCACAGAGATGCTGAACAGCTGAGACCTGTTGGCGGCCTGCCAGCCTGAGGGCTTGGGCAAAAAAAAGCTGTTGTTTTGCTGGAGGAACTGTGTCTGAGGAATGTTTTGCCTTCTCAGCTGACTCCTAATTCACCTCGCTGTGACCTGTCTTCCTGATGCCAAGCGGATGTCAGGGTAATCTAATACTGGTGTGCTTATTTGGGACGCTTAAAGCTGACCTTCAAAAAGGAAAGGCTTCTCACCAGCGCGTTTGTGTCCTTGCTGTAACATGGCTGGTGCTGCTGTGCAAACTCAAGACTGGTTTCTGTGTGGATAAGAGCAGACTAGGGGGGAAAAAAGGAAAGCCTGGGAAGGGCTGAATATCTACAGTTTGTGTTTCTGTCTTCACTTGAGCAAAATCACTTAGTGAAGAAACAATTAACCCCTGAAAACTGAAAGCTTGCTAATGGGTAGCTTGAGGATGAACACGTGGCAATATCATTATTAGTTTCTGCATGTACTGAATGACATTTCTTAAGAAACATGGCAGATTAAAGATGTGAAGTGTCCTTTAAACATCATGAAAATAGCAAATTTTCATACTGATTTGGTAAGATTTAAGTTTTTAAGGAAGTTCTGCTAAATTTTAGTAATTCTGCAGGATGCCCTCAAAACTATGGCTGAACTTGTGCTGGATTAAGAGTCTCCTAACCTTTCAGTCTTGAAAAAGAACGTGTTTCTTGTGATGGTAGACAGGCTTGTGATCAAGCTCAAGCTATCTGAATGAAAGGTTTTAAACTTTAGCCTTTAGAAAACCTGTAGCTTGCTTTTCTGTGCTTTTGCTTCCTTTTTGTAGCATGAGCTTCCTATGTGTTGTCTTTAAAACCCTGCAAAGATAAGATAACCATTTGTTTTCCTCTGTGTATTTTTACAGTGAGCAGCAAAACATTGTAAGTGAAGCCTCTGGGCACCTCTTGTGTTTGACCATAATGCAGTGCTACTGGCTGTTGCTGTTTAAGTAACAGGGAAATAAGGTATTTTACAAATAAGGAGGTTATTTGCCTACTGGCTTTTGAACAGGGGAGGAGGCTACCCTTTATTGGTACTCATAAGCCTTTTCTTGCAGTCAAGAGGCCTGGATTCTAAGTAGTATCTCAGCCCAAAGCAATCAGCTAGGTGCTGGGGCTTGAAGTAACATACCAGCTGTAGCCAGGTTTGTTATAATCCTGCACTGACAACTTGTGAACTGGTATCTCCCAGGGACTACTTCAGGGAGTGATATCAGCAAATGCTTCCTGCTGCTGACGTGCCAAGGTGGAGCTGCTGTTTGCAGTCCTAAATGCGCCTATGAAACAAACTGGAAGGACAGCTATGTCTTTCTTGTGGAAAGCTGAGCAATATGAGTACTGTATCCAAAGATTTAGCTTTGGGGAGATACTGCAAAATAAACGCTGTGGTAATATATTTTAGTATTACTGATTGTGGTACATCATGTAGCTGAAGCTCTGCATGCTAGGCTGGGACCTTGTATTAGGCATTGTGCAAAACTAGTGGAGGCCGTTTGCTCTTAAGGAAGGCATTTTCTCAATGCTTGTCTGCCTCTACAGGTTTTTTTACCAGTAGAACTGTGTTTGCAGAAAAGCTTATGGTTGTTTAAGTAAATGACAATAAACCAAATGTGATGCCACTGTATATCCATACTAGTGGGTTGCACAGATGAGTCTAAATGTCTGCCAGTTTAGTTCTGTTGGCATAGTGCCTTATAGCCTCCTCACACAAGAACTGTTATCTAGAGCTGGCAGATGACAGTGTCATGACAAACAGTAGTATCTCCTCAATCTGAAGAACAACTCTTCCAACTGCAAATGTTCCGATACAGAGTTGTGTAAAAAGCAGAGGGAAGATTAAAGGATGAGACACAAAAAAGTGATGGAAGGAGAATAGGAAAAATGGGACGAGGCAGATAGGAGCACACTGGAGGGAGACTCTGATGTTGGCAGCTGCTTGATACAGACTATTTTAATTTCCAAAAAATCTTTGAAGAATGCTTTTCAAAGTCTTTGAGTAAACTGGGCCATAGTTGGAAAACATGCAGTGCTTGCATGGATTGTTTAAAAGCCAGGAAGCAGAGGGTGAGTAGCTGCCTCTTGCAGTGAGGAGAGAGGGGCGGATGCTGGCCTTCCACAGGGTTCTGCAATGAGATGAATGCCATCAGCATGGTCATAAGTCATCTTGGAAAGAGAGGTGAACCAGGGAAAGGATGAAGGTTGCTGGTGACAGGTAGTTGCTCGGAATGGTGAAAACAAGGGCCCACTGAGGAATTCAGGAACACAGAGACTGCTGGTGAAACTTCTCTGCCACGCTGTTGCCCAGTGTAGAAAAATCTGTCTTAGTTATGATCTCTGAGCTGAATGTTGCAATTCAGAAACAGGATTTTAGCGCTTTGATACTTGAGTGATAACATCAGCTTACCTGCATGGTTTCAGGGAAGATGATATGAAATAAAAGTTTATTATGACATTGTCAAATACCCACACTTCCTGAGCCAGCGTGTTTTTTCTGAATGTGACTGAAAGCTAGAGGAGTGTCTGGCAGAATCCTTCCCATGTCATTGCTTTTTTTCCTAGGCATCTGCTAATGGCCACTGTTGGAGATGGGATGGAAATGTCGTAAAGTTTTTTAGGCATGACTTGGTGATAGCCAATCTCATGTCCTCTTTTAGAAAAAAATGTGTAAATGAACTGTAGTAGTTGATCTCTTTCAGCAAACCTTTATCTAAGGTGTTTCAGCTGCTCTTTCACCTTGCCCACTGGCGTGGTGAGACCTCAAGGGTTGTGTTTCCAGTCACACCTTTGTTGAATGAACTGCCTCTAGTTTTATGGAAAGTGAAGCTGTATTTGGGGAGAATAGAGAGAGGAAATGTTGGTCTCTGCAAGGAGCAATAATAGTTTGTGAATGTGATCACTGTCTGCCACATTTGCATAAAAAATGTGTGAAATGCAGGTGAACTGTGCATCTTGTGTTCTTTTGCACAGTGATACTATCGGTCTCCTTGAAAAGGTCTTGCATGACAAGCCAGTTAAGAGGAAATCTATAAGGAAAAAGTTGTATATTTTGCATGGATAAAACCTTTTGCACATCAGAAATAATGCTAATTATGTTGCTCAAGAAATACGGAGGCATTGAAATGTGAGTTGTAATTGTGGTATGTTTTCAGTTTCTGTAGGTCTTCAGTCCATGTTATCTCTTGAGAATGGTATCCAAAGGAGACTCCTTGGAATTGTTATGTAGGCAGCTTGCATCCATGTGTAAACCTGAAGTCACCAGACAGGCAAAAGTGATCTAAATTTCGAGAAACTTAAAATATATCAGAAATGTTACTGGAATGCCTTGGTTTCTTACTGAATTGTTAGATGTCCTATGGTAGTGCTGCCATTCTATTTGATAGCAAATACTGTACTATTTTTCTGAAATAAATTGACAAGTAGTCAGTTCTCTAGTTTTTCTGCATACTAGGGAATTGAACCTTTTTGATTACGTGTAGTCTCCTTAATACTTTATTAGCACCGTAAAGTTGTGGTCCTAAATTATGACCTCAGATAATTCCTTCCCATGTAATTGTTGGGAAGTAGTTATGACAGCAGAAAAATATATTTTGATTATATCTATGTAGAATGTAGGTGTTAAATTCTGAAGTTTAGATTCTAACATGTCTTTTCGTATTGACAGTTAATGTCCTGATCTTACTGGGATTGGGCTCGTATGTTACACACATTACCAAATGCAATTTTAATTTTTTTCTGGAACATACACCTCCAACATTTTGACTAAAGTTTTCATTGGAATGCATTATAAGGAGTTGAACTTCCTGAAGGAAACTTGAATGTGTTTAGTTTATTGGACAGCAGCAGTTTTTATGCTTCCTGGACCAGTGAATTATTCTTGCTACTTGGTGTCTCCTGAACCATTGGACCTAAGATGGCAGTGATGGGACAGTATTTTCTTGTGTGTAGTATGTTCTTGGACTTCAAGCTACCTGAAACATCTTTTTGGAGACTAGACTCCTAAGTACTGTTTTGCTTGTAATACATTTGAGAATATAGGTGCTTCATAGTGTGAAAGATTTGCAATAGTCTCAACATATGATGTTTCTAGTTACTGTGTCTGAAATGTGTTTCTGATGACACTGAGATACTTAGGAAAATTCTGATCATTCAGGACACAGAAATTGGTCATGTTAAATAGCTTGGCACGTAGTGTCATTTTTTTTTTTAATCTTGAATTTTTCTGGGTGTTCTAGGGAACTACTTGGATTGGTTTTGTGAAGTTGGCATTAAAAGTAATCCACAAAAATGTGTCTTTAGTATTAAAAGAAACTGATTTAGCTTATATGTATCTTCTGTAATTACATGCTGGAAATGAGTAAACAGTTACCAAAAGGGTTCTAGCACACTTTTTGCTTCAGTTTTCCTCAGGTTATATTTTGATTTTATACTTAGACAGGACTAGTTTTTAATCTGTAATATTGGTACAGGACTATGATAGAAAACGCAACATGGCATTTTGCTGGTACTTAAATTTATGTGAGTAGATCTGTTGATTCTAAACGAAAAAAGTTTTTCGGTATTTCTGTATGCTTTGGAGTGAGAGCTCAAAAAGTGCATGGGGGATATGCCACTCTTCAAAATGTAATATGTATTTACCCCATTTCTTTAAGTTGACATGGTTTGTGTTTCTTTCCTTTTCAATATTATGGCATTTGCCTGTAGACCTTGTAACTGAAGTCCAGTGCTGCTGTTCTTACAGTTTTTTAATTTTTTTCCTCTAGGGTTTGAAATCTAGGAGAATGGCAGACATAGACAAGTAAGTAAAATCTGTAGGTTACCAAGGTTCGGACTATGTCATGTCCTATGCTGTACTTCAGGTGTCTGTGGTCTCCAGATATTTGATAGACAGGGTCTAAGTAGTGATCTTGGTACTGCGGCAAGATGTGAGGCTTAGAGCGTGTGGGAGAAAAGCTCAAGTTGCTCCTGCCAAATGGGTTTGAGATCTTAGTTGTAAGCAAATCAAAAACTGGGACAAGTCAACTTACTATGTTAGCTGGAATTCTGGAGGGGAAGAAACAGATAGTGCTGTCCATTACTATTGTTTCATTGTATGTAGTTTTATTCTATACTTTGAATGCCACAAAATATGAGCATTTGAAGTATAGTTTAGGTGAACCTATCCTCGGTTCTCAAGGCCTGCACATCTTAAAGAGGATGTGTAGAGCAGAAGGAGGCTTTGTCTTGTTTTGGAATTCTTGAAAGCTGCTAGTTCTTTGAACTGTTCTGAGACTGTGAAATGTGAAACTTGAATCAATGAAGACAAATTTGGCTTTGGCTATTTCAACGTCTAGTTTGTCATAGATCAGAACTGATGCAACAGTTTGCCTCTACCCACGTGACCTCTAACTTGAGCTCTTTAAGCTCATTATAGTATTTTATAAAATTAACTTCTTAATCCTGTTATTGAATATTCCTAATAGCAAAGAACAGTCTGAACTTGATCAACAGGATATGGAAGATGTTGAAGAAGTAGAAGAAGAAGAAACTGGTGAAGATGCCAACAGTAAAGGTAATGTTGAAAAGAAGGGTTTCTAAGCAGCTGCATACGTGCTTTCTAATTAAGGTGTTAAAAGGATTTCACTGCTTAAAATAATGAGAAATGGTAAAACATAACTACTGATGCACAACTGTATTTAAATTCTGAAGCAAGGACTTTTTTTTTCCAGTTGTGTGATTTGTGTTAGTTGTCTGCAGTCACTCATTTTAGTCAAGGTTAGTATCAGTTCAGGTAGTGCAGGCCACCCATGAGGATGTATAATTGGAAAAAAGAGGATTATTGTGAGTATGTGACTAGATTCTTTTAAAACTAACAGCTTAAAGCTTTTAAAATGTGAAGTTTTGGGTAGAAAAAAAATAAGACACACACACAGATATATGCACCTTATTTTTTGATCAGTTGCTTAGTAATTTGTTGTTGAGTTGTTTGAGTATGAACAGAACAAAAGTCATGCATAGTGTTACCACACTTAAAATTAATAAATCCTTCTTTTTTCCCCTCAACAAAAAAATGAGCATGGATCAGAATACTCGTTTTGTCTGTGCTGAGCAGTCTTACTCATGCTTTGTAGTTAAAGGTTGGGGGCACAGACAGAATCTGAAGAGCAAGTAGCCAAAAGAGAAATAACCAATAATATCTGCAACAAAATTTTTGGGCTGCTGATAGTGCCACATTATGTGATTGCTTGAACAGAATAATTACACTAAAGAAAAGTAGGATAACTTTGCTCAAGATTGTTAGAGGCTTTGCTATACCTATTGAAAAAAGCGTTTTCAAAACTGGATTGCATGTGGAACATGGCTGGTCAGCTGTAGAACAGCTTACAATAATTAAATGGTAAGTATTCAGGTGTCCCAAAGGAACCTAGAGATGTATCGTGTGTATTTTTAGTGAGTAATCCCAGTTATTGTAGTTGAGGATCTGAGGGGAAATCATACCGTAGGAATCTTGGAGGGAAATTGGATTTTATAAATCTGAAACATGTTTCAGGAGTAGGGAAGCTTGGCACAGTGTTAAGCAATTCTTTTGCATCTGTAATTCTTGCTTGTCTAGTTTTCTAGTATTTTTTCATACACAATTTCTCCTTACATTTTCCTTATTTACTCTTTTTTACTCAAGATAATTCCATTTTTATGTATGTCAAAGGTCCTTTTGTGGGCACTAAGTAAAGCACTCAGCTTTTAGGAAAAAACTCTTTGAGGAAACAGTGTTCATGGATGCAAGAACTTGCAAAACAGGGTATGTGGTCAGATTTCAGTTTGAGGGGATGAGGCTGTTGGCATTGGCATACCTTGTGTATGATGTGTATACTAATTTGGTATTAAAGAATAACTGGCAACATAATCAAATACCACAGTTGGGTAGGGTTTTCAACTATATAGGAAAGACTAATGAATAGTAAGACCAGAGCAAACTAGATACCTTGACAGGAGGAGTAGTGTTGACTAATGTGAGGTAGTACCTTTAATAAATGATTACAGCTACTACTGCTAAAATCTAAACCAATGGAAATCTTTATGGAGAAACAAGACTGCTTTTTTGGATGTTGCTTGAAACAAAACTCTTCAGCATGTAATTTCAGTGCTAGAACATAAAAGTGGAAGAGAATATTCACATGTGGCTACTGTAGTGAAGGGTATAGAACTGGAAAATGGTATGCTCTTTCCAAAAGCTCTGTATATCAGAAAGGATTCAAAAGCTTCACTCTAATCTGAAGGCATCAGAAGAATGCTGTATATACCTAGTATCCTATAAGGAATGCAAAGTACTTGTTTGCTGATCTGTGTATGTTGAGGATGGGGGAAGAAGGCAAAACAGCATGATAAAAGAATCATAAATTCTTACTAGCAAATGTGAAATTGTGAAATTCATTTCTGCAGGCTTAAGCACAGGTTTTGAGCAGAAGTAAAAGGGTTGATGTTAACATGGGTAATGAGAACACTTAGGCTAGGAATTTGTGTGGGTTTTCTTATGTACTTCTACCTTGTAGTTTGAAACAGGTTTCCCATTTGGACAAAGTGCTTTCTAAAGATAATGTAGACTTCAAGGATCTAGTACTGTTATTCCGTAATCAGTAATGTGTCAGACTATTCTGATGAATAACCTACTCTTTTGCAGAAAAAATTAGGTAAACATATATTTGTAAAGCAGTTTTAAATCCAAGTCTGAAACTGTCTTGTTTCTTTCCATTTACCTAAAATGGAATGAAAATTCCAATTCTAGTTTTTATTCCCTTCTTAAACTAAAAACACATTCTTCTACATCGCCTTTCCTTAATGAATTCAAAATAAAATCAGTCAAGGCAAAACTGATGCTTTTAAGGTCATCATATAAAACCTTCCGTTCTAACAAAAAAGTTCAGCTTGCTGAATAATGACCATCTTAATCCAAGTGCTGCTTCTGTGTTCAGAATAAGCTGGATTTGATCCATGCTTCCAAAATTCAGAGGTGTTTGAAATACTTCTTTGCCTATGTTTCTCTTTATGAATGTATATATAGTAAACTTACTGCTCTTTGGCAGTATTTAAGTAACTTTTCTTTCAAGATTATTCCAAAAGATGTGCTTGGCACTTACTTTTTTTTTTTTTTTTTTTAATTTAGCTCGGCAGCTGACTGTGCAGATGATGCAAAATCCTCAGATTCTTGCAGCCCTTCAGGAAAGACTTGATGGTCTGGTAGGAACATCCACAGGCTACATAGAAAGGTAACAGTATTTGTTCAGTATGAGCAAAGTGGTATAAATGGTTCTTTTGCTTTCTGAACAGTGTTGTCTGTAGGATTAATAGTCATAAACCACTGTGCTGCCCAGACAGCAGGAAAACTGATATAGTCCCTGTAGTGCATCTCAGAATTGAGGAGTTGTAATTTGGGCTTTTATTAAGAGAAGAATGCCAAAATATGTAACAGTGTAATGCTGTAACAGTGGATGACCCTGTCCCCTGCAGTTATAATATGGCACACCTTTTAAAAGATACTTTCCTGCTACTTGGAATACATTTTGTTGCTTTGCCTTAATAATGAGACATCAGTTATCTTAAGTGTGGACAAATACTTGGAAACCTAGTGTCTCTCATACAGTTATTGTTTTGTTAGAGTGTAACCAGGCGCTAATAAACTTAGGAACATAGTATCACTAATTCATGGAGTCTCCTTGTGTATCAAAACTTGCAACAGTCTCTTGCTAAAACTTACTTGAGCTGCGTTTAACAGAGAGGATTTTCTGTCTCATGTAATTTCTGATTGTGTACGAATGTTTCACCACATCCACAGGAATTGTAGAGCACACAACTGTCTTGCTGTGATAGGGTCCTACGTTGCTCTTGACTTGAACTGGGACAGCTGCTGAGTAACAGGCATTGCTGTTGCTATTCATATTCATACCACTTTGCTGTTGTAGATGATAGCATGGAAGAAAAGCCCATTTAAATAACAGCCTTCCCTAATAAATACTGGCCCAAGAAAGAGCATGTAGTCAAAGGATATCCAGGTTCTTTCTCTTCTAGATACTGTACACTGCAGGCTTTCTATACCAAATATTTTTCTTCTGTTTTTCAACAGATGTTGATTAACCTCTACTAATCTTTCAGGTCCTTGAAGTGAACAAAGTGGTAACATTGATATACATGGCATTCTTCTAGTCAGCTGCTCTCTAAGATACTGTACCATTTCTTCATCAATTCCAAGTACAGTAGCACATTCTCTATCACAAAAGCATTGCAACTTCGCTGTTGTTACCAAATGCTTACCTAATGTGCAGTACAAAAAATAGCTGTGAAATATGTGTGACTTGTCTGCACTTCTCAATATATGCATGCTGACTTAACCACGCTTTACAGGTGCCTCTTACATGTCTTCCCAAGTATTTTGAGTTGATTTATCTACAGAGTCTAGACACTGAGATGGCACAGAAGTCATCAGGAATCTGGTAACCTAAAAGCCTGTTATGTGGGCTGTTAAGGAACTAGATGCATAAGCTTATAGGAAGGAAACTAAACAGGTTCCAGGAAAACATCTGTCTGCTCAGGCTTAGAATCTAATTGCCTGACAGCTACCTCTTCACCTGTGCCTGGCCACAGTAATTTTAATGAAACTTGCTTTCATGGAGCAGAATTTCCCTCAGCTGCTCGCAGGAGGTTGTATTCTTGTGTAATTATAACATTTGTTAGTGGCTTGTATTCAGAGCAACAGGTTTTACTTGCTGCTGTTGTACTTGTGCAGTCCAGTTCATACTTCTTGGTCTGCTTTTCCATTTTGGATTTACTTTGTAAAAGTAAAAAGTCTTTTTCATGGAACTGCCTTTTTTTTAAAGTACAGAGTTTATAAAGGTGGTAGATATACAAATTGTGAAATTTGAACTAGTTGGTATGGACTGTAGCAAAATATGGCTTTGACACATGCAAAAGATTCTAGATTCTTTAATAAAGGGATTAACATCTTTACTCTGACATACTGGAGTTGGACATGCTGCATGTATGGATCTACCTCTTAGAAATTTCACAGCTTTTTTTATATGCAATTGCTAGGACCAGTACTCTAAATATATGCATGTGGCATTAAGTGGGTGATTGTTGTATGACTTAACCATGCAGTCATATTAATTCTCTTCCTTAACATTTTTTCCTGAACTAAATGAACTTGCTATTTAAGTTGCTGTTAGGTCTGATATTGTACTTGAAGATAAAATTACAGCAAATGATTAACTTGACTAACTTCTGGAAGAATGTCAGAGTAACAAGAATGTTATCAACCCTTTATGAACATACATGATTGAATTAAGCTTTTTTGGTAGTTCGTGTAGCAGATGTACTTTTGCCCAAATTGGAAGGTTTAAGGGAAATCTTGATTTCTTGGTGGTCTGCATATTATCTTAGCAACCAGAAATAGTATATTCATGTTAAGCATAAAGCTGTGAGGGAGAAAGTTCTGCATTTTAAAGTAAATAAGTATGTTGAAACATGTGCTTATCCTACCTAATAGAGGTAAGATAGCTGTAATTAATGCGAACTTTCAGTGTTTAACTAAGCTAACGTATTCTTGGTTACTTCCTCTAACCTGAAGCTGGTCCTAACAATTAAAAGCAGTTGTTTGCTACTGTGTTCTAAATAATGTGGCCCAACTGCTTAAATAAATATGGGAAGTTAACACAGTAATCTTCTGTATCCATATGCTGGGATTTGGCCTACCTCACAGGCAATGGAAGCTGTCAGCAATCTACCCTATAAATCTCACCAGTAACCTTGACGTAGGTGACTTTCTGTCCTAACAGTGAGTCTATGTTAGTGTATACTACTAAAGTGAAACCACTGTTAAAGAGTTGTAGCTGACGAGTATTTATAATGACGATCACATGAATTGCTTTCCTTTTATACATGTGTAGTAAGTGGCTCATTTAGCAAAACAGTTCTGGCTCATTTTGGGAGTGACAGTTAATACGTTGGAAGACAGTAGTACTAGCTGCTTTCCTGAGTGAAACAAAAATGTAAATTTTAAAGATTGGCTTCCCTAGCAAAGTAATAATTCAGTTGTCTTGAACTGTCTTTCATAAAACCAAGCCAGTTAGTGATTAGACCTTTCTTAATTCTGCTCAGTCATATGAATTGACTGTGCTGTTCATTGGTAATGTAAAACTTGCTTTTAGTATGAAGTTTTATTGCAGAAGTTTATCTCATGATTGATCCAGGTATTTGGAATACTCTGGTTCTAATTCAGGGTAAGCCTCAGTTTAAGAGCCTGCGCTAACAGTTTCAATCTGCATGGTACAGTGGGTCATAGTTTTTATTTGTTCAGCTTTCTCAAGCTTAAAGTAGAGTGCAAGATCTGTTTTGATGCAAGTTGATTATTAAGGGGGATGGTTAAGGAGGGGTCAACATGTGCTTAGCATGCAGTGTTAGTAACAGTTTTGTCACTGAATTTTTCAGCTTGCCTAAAGTTGTTAAAAGACGTGTGAATGCTCTCAAGAACCTTCAAGTTCAGTGTGCACAGATAGAAGCAAAGTTCTATGAGGAAGTTCATGAGCTGGAAAGAAAGTATGCTACTCTCTATCAGCCCTTATTTGACAAGGTATTTTAATGCTAATCTGATTTGTACTTAAAAGCTTTAGCTAAAACACAAGGGAATATAAACTGAAAGCTTCTGCGTGTTCTGAATTATTTTGGTCTCTTATGTGCCCATTCAATTCAGTTGATGCCATTTTACCATCCATGTGGATCTCAACTAAGATCAAGGGGGAGAAAGGTTCAGTCTGTTCCATGGTTACCAAATTCACTTCAATATACCAGGCCTCATCTTGTTAATTGAGCAGATGTCAGATGATACGGTAACCTTTCTGGAACTTCGGTGCTTATTTTAGTGTGTTAAAAAGCTCGTAACTGCCGAATTGTCTTCTAGGGCCGGAAGAAAAAGCTTTGATAAGTAGTTGATGTATTACTAATTGTGTGACTTCAGGATTAGGAATCTATTGGTTAGGATATTGCTGGTTGCAGTAACTAGCAAATGTGAAAATATTATTGGTTTAATCTTACAGCGAAGTGAAATCATCAATGCAATTTATGAACCTACAGAGGAAGAATGTGAATGGAAAGCAGATGTTGAAGAAGAAATTTCAGTGAGTATCATAATCTGTTCTCATCAATATCTCAAGCTTTAGCATGAAACAAAATTCAGTACAGTAACTAAAGTTAAAAAAATATTTTGGTGCATAATGATTGCTTGCTTATAATAATAATAATTCATAATGATTGCTTAAAGCATGCACATGAACTCCAATCTGTACTGGTATCAACATTAAACTGTTAGCAAACCTTATGGGCACTCTTTTAAAATTAAGAAAAACTAACATTTTTATTCTATCAAGGAGGAAATGAAAGAGAAAGCCAAGCTTGAAGAAGAAAAAAAGGATGAAGAAAAAGAAGACCCTAAAGGAATTCCTGAGTTTTGGCTGACAGTATTCAAGAACGTGGACTTGCTCAGTGATATGGTTCAGGTAGGTGGTGGTCCAGGCTTGTTTGAAGTTGTGTCAGTACTTAATCCAATTGTCTTTTTTAAGAAAGGAGTAGAAACAGTACATTGATGTTCCTGTTGGAGAGTGAAAATGGAACAAGTGTTTGAATGTCACTGCTGGTACTTTATGCAACTGAGAGCACAGAGTGGTCTGAAGTACCTTCTTACTGTGGTGTTGTTTGTTGAACTTATTTTACCTTATTACACTTTCTGTGTTTACAGGAGTGTGTGCATGTGAGATGTGTATTAGACATTGCTAAAAACTACTTTGTGTTAGCATGGATTTCGGTTGTGTACTGCAGTGGAAACTCTGTAAGGCCATTGTAGCCATCTGCTGGTCATGTTCAAGAAAATGTTTCTGAACAAGGTTCTTGTCATATGTAAAACTCATGCTAAGTATGGCTTTATCTCTGCAGGGTCTTAAGTCTGTGGTCAGTTTAATGTTATGAGAAATTGAGTAAGCTGTGTTTTCCTTACAGGAACATGATGAACCTATCCTGAAACACCTAAAAGATATTTTTAATTGGCCGGTTAGTTTAACCTATTAAACAAGATTACTTTTGTGTTATCTTAAGACTTATTTGTGTATTAGTAGCATCATCTCTGATGGCAATCATGAGAAATAGGCAGCTGCTTCTTGTCTTCTGAAAAACAGTACAGGGACTAGTACTAGTCTGGCAGTACCATATGGATGAAATTATACTTAATTTAACCTTCAAATTCTGATGAGTTAATAACTTGGCCTTAATATCTGATGACTAAGTTTCACCTTTAAATTTTGATACCTTCAGGTATTACTTGTGTAACTGTTATAATTGGATATAATTTCCTTGCCAGAAATCAGATAGCTTGCTAAGTTTTAATATTTTAAATTTAGAAGTTCTCTCTGTATGTTAGCACCAAGAAAGCTGTACACTGGAAGATTTTGTGTTATTTCTGCAAGCAGTATATTAACTAATAAGCACAGGATCAACATGGTAAATGAAAACATTTGAAGATGTATTGTACAACTTGGGCAGCAAATTCTAGAATAAGTTATGCATGTGCACCATTTCAGTTTTGGAGGGGATGGATATGTTCTGTTGCATGTGTATTTTTGATTTTGTATTTAGATGTTAAAGGTATGTGTTGCTAAATTGCTAAAGTTGCTCTGCAATTCTTTTTAAGAGTTTCACATTAGAATTTCATTTTGAACCAAATGACTACTTCACAAATGAAGTATTGACAAAGACATATAGAATGAGGTCAGAGCCAGATGATTCTGATCCCTTCTCCTTTGATGGACCGGAAATCATGGGTTGTACAGGGTAAGTGCTAATAAATAACTTTTAAGACAATATAACAGTGTCTTCCTTAGCATTATCCAACTGTAGACTTAGAGCATCTTGGGAAAGTGCTAGAAAAGATATTGCTACTTAATAACTTGTAAACAGCTAGGTTTGACTTGAGATTTTTAGTGGTTTTCAGTAATTTTAATACAACATATAAAACTATATTTTATATAATTTATAAGTATATATATTACATAACATATGCATATAAATAAAAACCTATTCAGTCTTTATCTAGAAATACTGTTCTGTAGTCGCCAAAGCTGAATTGGAAGGTGGATGATGTTATCTTTTTGTAGGCCTTGGTAGGTTTTTTTTTTTTCCCCAAAACTCGTTGGAGCACTTCTTTTAATCTCTTTGCATTTCTGATATGCAGCATTTTGGGATGTCTATTCCAGTTTTACTTTCTATGCTGCAGTTGTCCAGTTTGTTTTATAAGTGTTGAATGTTTGCCTATGAGTGTCTTTCAGCTGATCTATTTGAGAAATGGAGAGGAGTCATCTCCTGTTAACTCCAGTTTCATGATTTTAGAACTAAATTAGCTGTTACTCCTCTTACTAAATTATCTTTTTATTCTGTACGTGTCCCTTTTCTTGTGAACAGAAGGACGAGAGAAACCAGAGTTGTACATAATCAGCTCATCAGGGCTCTATGCATCACAGCCTGTTCCATTGCTTTTGTGTTAATGTCTAATTTTCTGACTGATCTTCTGAGTGATAATAACTAATTTAGAGCCTACAACTGCATAGTCAGGGTTGGTTTTACCCATATATTAATCTGCAGTTACTGATGTTGACTTTTATTTACCACTTCATTTCCCAGTCGCTTAATGTAATATATTTCTGCAAATGTCCTGTAAGATTTAGTCTTAAGTGTTTGAGTAGTTTTGATCAAATTGTTTTGTCTTCCTCAGTTTGGACTGTTTTTGAAAAGCATAAATCCTGGTAGAGGTCGCTGGACGATGACACTCTGCTTTGTTGAAAATTATTTATTCCTAGCCCTTGTTCTGTGTTTTAACTAAGACAGCCCCTTCTTATCCCAGAACAACTTGCCTCCTTCCTTTGAGTCTTTTAAAGAATCTAATCTGAAATGTCTGCACATGTGGATGGTCTTATCAATAAGACATCAGTGTGACTTCTTCATTTACATGTCTCCAGAATTCTGTGGGAGTGTCAGACAAGCCTGTGGGCATGATCTAGGAGGACAGAGTTAAAACCCCACAAACCCAAAATGCAAAAGACTCACAAACAAACAACTAGAACCCAACCAAAAACTACACACCTGCTTGATGCATTATTTTAAGGGCTTACTGACTACAATGATAGGTGTGGTAAACCTTGGCATACTACTAGCATGACCAAATATGACGATTACTTTATAATGGATAGGTAGCACTAAAAATAATGTAACACAGTTCTTTGATAGGAAACTAGGTAGAACTTAGTAGCAGATGAAAATTAGTATTTCAGCGATTGAGAAACTTTTGGATGAAAAAACTTCAATCCTAAAATAAACCTGTTATTTTGTTCTCAAAAGTATAAGCTAATGAAAAGATAGCACTGCATAAATACTACCTTAATATTTTTTATTCACTGTATCCCTTGCAGTTGTCTCATTAGGTACCTGTAACAAAGAGAATGGTGTTAAGCTTCAGCTGTTTTTTCCTTTTCTTCTCTAGTTGTCAAATAGACTGGAAAAAAGGAAAGAATGTTACTTTGAAAACTATTAAGAAGAAGCAGAAACATAAGGGTCGCGGAACAGTTAGAACAGTGACAAAAACTGTTTCTAACGACTCTTTCTTCAACTTCTTTAGTCCTCCTGAAGGTAAACTGAATATTAGTTTATCTGCGTTAACTTTAAATGCAGTTGTATAGTATGTACTCCACTCACTTGTTTCTTCTCTTTTTTTTTTTCTACAGTTCCTGAAAGTGGAGACCTGGTAAGTTGGCTTATTTAAAATAAAGGGGTGGAGGGGAAACACCAATAGGATTCATGCCTTTATATACAAAGTGCGTGTTGAAATTGCTTGGGAATTTGCTGAACAGCTTCAGCTTTAACTGCTTCTGTATTTAACTGAGGGTACTTGTGATGCATGGTATGTATTTGAGTTTTCTTTATTAGAAGGAGTATTTGTTGAGTTGGATGGTAGAGTTCAGTTTAGTAAACTTTAACATGAACAGAAAACTGCAAAAGCCCACTCCTCTGCGTGCTCACTAGTAGAAAACTCCATGGCAGTAAGCCATGTGTCTGTAAGGAGGAAAACTACCAAAAACACTTAACAGTGCTGAATACGTCATGCAGCTTGGGTGAGAAATCTGATTAAAGCCTCCAGAAGCATGCTGTTGGCATCGACACCAAAGCTGTATGTTTGTAATCTTTAAAAAAAAAAAAAAAAAAAAAAAAAAATCAAGCTTTTTGAATTGAAGATAACATCTCAGATGGGAGACAGCAGAGCGCTTGGTGTGTAAACAAAAGGAGTGAAAACCTGGGATTGGATCAGAGAGCATTTTTAGGTGTTCAGGTACTTCATGATGGCTTGCTTAATGGGAATTATGGAGGCGATGCACTGGAGAACTCAGGAGTAGCTTGTAGTCTTTAATTGGATAGGCTCACCTGGCTAGTGTTTAGTTCTTAGGGGTATTGTGTGTACGAACTGAAAGTCTATGGGAGGTATTAAACAATTTTTCTACTTAAAAGCAAGTTGGGGGTGGGGGAAGAATAAAACTTAAACTCCAGAATTTTGTATAACTAAGCTTACTGAAGAAGCAACCCCTCACTGCATAATGTGGGTAGGCTGTTTAAAGTGTAAAACTTGACTCCACAATTTCAATTCTGTAAAGCTAGTCCTGAAGCAAAAAAAATTCAGCACGTGGGATTTGTATAAATCTGACCACATCAAAAACTATGCAACTTGTGTTTTTGTGTAAAAAGTAGTTAACAGCTTATGGTTTAGAAAATAATGTTGTTTTATGCAGGATGATGATGCAGAGGCAATCCTTGCTGCAGACTTTGAAATAGGTCATTTCTTGCGTGAACGTATAGTCCCCCGATCAGTGTTATACTTCACAGGAGAAGCTATTGAAGATGATGACGATGATGTAAGTATAATATGCTTTCAAAATGCTAAACTTTGAAATAGTGTTGCTTAAAGACTGGGTAATTTCTGACTTGTATAATGTTGGTATCCTTAGAATGGTATGTATCAACATTAGTTTCAGCTGAGCTTCCTAGAGTGTTCAGTGAAGAGCAGCATGGAGGTAATTCATCTTTGAAGTAGTAAGTTCAGAGATTTGCGGCAGAAGTAGTGGTAGAAGCCGAACATTTAGAGGATGTCCGAGTTGAATTTTGTGTATAGGCATTCCTAGGGTGGCATACCGGATACTTCAGCGGAACTACAATGAGCCAGAGAACAACTTAGTCTATCTAGCTGCTCAGCCATTGTGCTTACAGTGTGATACTGGGCTACCAGGTGCCTTGAGATTCAAGCCTGCTCCTTTCAGGAGGGCACTCTTCATAGAAGATGATAGATAAGCACATTCAAAGCATGCCAAGATACTCAAAGCAAGCTTGGCAAAAGCTTGAATTAAGTGCTAAGCTTGAAAAGCAAACAACAAAACCCCAGAACTTTATATGGGTAAAATATTTTCTCTCCCCTGCCTCCACACAAAGACAGTTCGATTTGGCTAAGGTAAGTCCAGCCTTAAAATTAATTTTTAGACTGTAAAATGGTAGCCTGTAGTCGAAAGCCTTGGCTGGGGGAGGTGGAACAGGGAAGTGACTGTACAGATTTCCTTAAGCTTTGAGACACCCTACTGGCCAGAAGTGGTACCACAGTCTAATAAGCTCTTCCAGTGTTGCACATAAGGAACTTAAGGTAGACAGTTTTCTCTGCCAGAGTGTAGCTTAAGAGATTGAACACTGTTTGTGCTGATGCATAAAGCATTTTTAAATCTGTCAGATACAGGAAGTTCTGTTAGAGCACAGTACAGTGTGGTCTCTGGCATGTACTCGAGTTATCTGGCTGTACTTGAGCCATAAATGGCTGCATTTATGACACTATCACTCCTTTATATTCTCTCCTAGTATGACGAAGAAGGTGAAGAGGCAGATGATGAGGTAAGTTGACAGATGGCCTTGATTTAAACTGTTTCCCTTTTGTTATCTGAAATGAGTTCCTTTAGGTTTTGAATGCTCTGGATGCTAAGTTTAATTACTTATGTATGGAAGATACAACACATTGTTTTGTGGATCTGGGGTGAATATCTTAAAAAAGAGATCACAAACCTACAAAAAAAGCCCAAACCAAACAAAGACAACGTTAAGGTATCTTACAAATTCAGTTGCAACTGATGTTAAAAGATGATGTGCTTTGTGGAGGGCAAACTTATACTGTATGCATAGCTTAAAGTGGTAATTAATGTATTTTAAGATTAGAATGTAATCTTAATTTTCTTGAAAATGGCTCAAGAAGCTGAATGTGGATAAGCTAGAGAAATATAAACAAGTGTTTTCTTTCAGGAGGGGGAAGAAGAAGCAGATGAAGAAAATGATCCTGATTATGATCCAAAAGTAAGGAATTAAAAAGAATATTTGAAGTTTGCGTATGCATACACACACTTAAAATTTTATGTAGGTTAAATCTTGATTTTTAGTTTAAGTATTTAATCAGTAGTTCCTATGGTGAGTATGTTTTGTTGGAGGCTGTTTCAGTCTCAGTTCTGACAGACTAATATTGATAGAGCAACTTTAAAAAAAAGTTCTTTCTCAAAGAATCATTTTGTAAAAGTAACTTTTGTCTTTGAGCACTGAATCTAGTCAGGCTTGGTTTTCTATAAACTTGTCTTGCAACAAGTTACTGCTAATGATGAAAACGTTCTATAATGGTTGTAAGGACATGCAGAGAATGGAGTAATCCAGTTTCAGTTTTTGGGAACTTCTCACAAGCTGACTCTGGCACAGATTTTCCCAGCAGAGTACAAAACTGAGGCTTTTTCAGAGTAGATAATAGCAAGTCTTTTATTGCTTGAGGTAGCAGAAGTCAAGGTTCAGGAATGCACTTACAGCCAAGTACTGACATGTGAACAGCCAAGAGCAACTGTGGCAGCTTTCTTCTTCCATAGAAAGGGCAAATGACTAGTCAGGCTCGGTTTGCTGTAACAGTGATTGTGAGCCACTCAATTCATAGGTTTTTCCTGGCTGAGGGAAAGGCACCTTTGGCCACCTGAAACCGTCAGATGGTGGTAGGTGAAAGTTGCAGTCATAAAAATGAAGTCTCTGTGAACTAAGAATGTCTGCTGGGAAATGTGCTTGCAATTTCAAATGAGGCAGCAGCATATTTTTCAGCAGGAATGGTTTGACCTACAATCAAAGTGCTATTGAAAGAATTACATAATCTGAACGTTGTACCTAGAAAGATGTAGGGTATAGAACTGTTAAGCAAATTGTACAACCTGTCAGTGACGTCTTGTCTGGTATAGTGTATTCAAATTTCTTCCTACTCAAGGAAGTTTTGGAATCAAAATGAAACAGCTACAAGATGGGCTTCTTATTTCCACCATTTCAGATTGCTTTTCTGGGCTAAACATAACTGAAAAGGCAAGACTGTATGCTCGGTTTCAGAGGGGACTGCCAAAGGGCTAGAGACAGTAGTGTTACTATAGTGTGTTGACACAAGAATAAATAGTTGTAAGCTGATCACAGGCTGAAAGCCAGCTGAATGTATTAAAGCACTGTGGGCCTAGAATAGCTATCTATCCCAAGGTAGTGGAGTAAAACTTGCAAATGAACTCTGTCCCCAAAAACCTCTTTCCTTAGGTCCCCAGTTCACTGTGAGATATTGTTGGCTGTCTGTTTCAATGTAGCAAAAGAAATTTTCCATGTTAGAATTTTCTAACAACTGGAATTTATTGCAAAAGATGTTTGCAAAGTGTTAAGAACATACCATGATTTGGTGTTTCATTGCACTGCTCTACAGTGGCTTCTGGAGTAAGGCTGTGCCCTTGTTACTGACCACAGGAAGCTTCTTTTGTCTCAAGCTGTGTAGAAGGCCTGGATGCTTCTTCCACTTTCAGTGTCTTTCAGAGTATCCCACCACACTTAGTTCTAAACAGATTTTTGTTCTGGATCGTATACCTGTGCACTAACAAAGCCAAAATAAATGCATTGTGGATGTTGCCACATCCAAAGGCAGCAGTATTACTAATGCTAAGCAATTAGTTTAACGGAAAAGGTGAAAAAAGAACTTGAATACTAGAACTTGAGAAAGTATGCTTAACAATATTGATAGTTCTTTCAAAACACAGGTATCTGTAAACTGATATTTCCTTTTCTCTCAACAGAAGGATCAAAACCCAGCAGAATGCAAGCAGCAGTGAAGCAGTGTGTACGTGGCCTTGAGGAATACCTGCACTGTAATAGCCTAAACACAACTATTAGTTACTTACAGCCTTATGTTTTGTATCTTGGTAGAATTAAGTAACCAATTTGTTAAAAAAAGAAATCAAACACATAAGAACCAGTTTAAAATGTAGGTTCAATCTACCTAGCATTTTAACAGTATAATTTTCTGCCAATATGTAGAATGCAGTAAATCCCCTAAAGCATGAATGTTAATTCATTGCTACATAGTTTGGTTCTTGTGAAGTCTTTGTCATGTAGCTATTAGACTGCAGCTGTAAAGATTATCAGAACTGTTAATTGAGACCAATATTTGTGTAGAGAAAACTCTCTCCTGAAGAACCAACCAAAGTATTTTTCAGCCCAGTAGTCTGAACGGGTTTAAGTCTGCTTGCACTAGCTGTGCCTTCATTACTTTGTTATAGAAATGGCAGTGACTTGTACTAACTAGGAGATGATGATGCATTTTGAATTTGACTACTTGAGAAGACTAGTATAACTTGTTTAATTTCCAACGAGACCACATTAAACATTCATAACTGTCAGCTTGTTTATGCTATGGGTTTTGTATTTTATGTGACATAGTGATCTACAAAAGAAACCTAGTCATCATATTAAGGTTATTGTTTACCACTGGGGTGTGAATAAAACCTAGTATTTTCAGAAGCTAGTCTTGTTTTATTATGACGTGTGTATCTGCATGTGTAAACTGGTAAGGCATATCTTTCATGCTGCAGTTCACTTTTTACTAGACACAAAAGTTGAGTTACTGGGGAGTGAATTATATAGCATTTTAAAAACAAACGTAATAGCTTGGGAAGTTTGATCTATGCTTTCCATTTGCAGTGTGATATTTGTGGATCTGAGCTAAATGTTTCAGTGATTGGTCAACACTGCTGTTTTGGAGAAGACAAGTTTTTAGAAGTGGGGCTAGATCTGATAAAGGACTTCGGTATTGCTGTGCCTGACTCTAAGGCATTGGTTATTAGTATGAAATCTGGAGCCAAGAAAGGTGCCTTGGATTTCCAGTCTGTATAGACAGAGTTAGGTTGTCCTGAACAAAATCTGCCCTGCAGCCTAAGGGAGTGCTAGAAGACCCAGCTGTATTCTAGTTTGTGCACGCTGTATCGAGCATCTGCAGAGCAGGAAACAAACCCAAAGGAATTCCTCTCTCATCACCTAATGTTCTGTTCGCTATGCTTAGTTTGCACATTCTGGTTCATACTTTGTCCATATTGAATGTTAATTGTCAGTTGAAACATATAGGCTAGAAGATCTTTCCCACACTAACCTTACCTCTAGTCTAGCAGTGGAGGTGCTCTTGAGATGAATGCGCTCCGCTTGAAGAAACCACGAACTGATGTCTGCCATTTGAGTTTTCCCAGTCAGTAAGATTTTACTGTACTCTGTGCAGTCCTGTCCTTCACATAACTACAGAAGTTCTGATCTTCTAATCAAGTACCCAGATAAGTTCTTGAGGGATGGGAAGGTCCTCGTAGGATTGGAAAGAAATGTCCAGCCTAGCCATGGATCTATTTCTGCAGTAGCTACTCTTTTTTTTTTTTGCCTTTTTTTTCCTTGCCACTGATATGACTTAGCCATAAAGGGTTACACGTAAGAGGCAACAGCCACATGAGGATGGAGCTGGTGGAAGAGTTTCTCTAGCATGTCTCTTGCTTGGAGGGTAAGTAATACAGAATGAAGCTAATCCCAAAGGGCCCTGCTGAATCCTCAGCCCCCCTGAGAGGAAGAAGCTCTAGTGTGCTCTGACTAAACTGATTTTTTTTTTTAATGCCTTGAAGCTTAAATACCACACTGCTTCATTTCAGAATCCCTGTCAGGCTTCATCTTTCTCCTCTCCAGATATTTACAGATTTGGGAGAAGGAGCTCTTTTTATCTGTAGCTATATATAAAATAGTACTGTTGAAGCTGTGCTTTTAGGGGTAACCCATAGATCATAGCGTACAAAAATACAGTAGTGGAAGGTTAACATCACACTCTCTGGTAGCTGTGTGTTAAATTAGATGTGGTTGTGTTCTTGTGATGCAATAAATCCTGGCAGAATATGCTTATCCTTCGAGGCATTGACCCTGCCAGGTGTTTGGATATCACTTGGTCTCTTCTCTGAACGTCTCCCAAGATTAAGTTTAAACTTAAAACTTCAGGGCATGCGGAGACCAAACTGATGGTATGTTATGAGGTTGAACAATCATTAATACTGGGCTTTGGGGTTCATACTTTTGGACATGAGAAGTATCTGAAGTCCTTACTTAGATCTAGCCCATTTTTACTAACAGCATCTGGCAACTGTATCTTAAAAAGAGAAAGCACTGTTAAAAGTTGTCCGATGCATTTCAGAAGTCACTGTTCTTGAGAAATTTGGCTTGTGTTTTGATTGCTTTCTCATTAAATATCTTCCTATCACACAATGGGATACAATATTCGAAAAGGAGTTGGTAGATATCAAAGTTCACCTGCAGCCTGCAAGATCCAGAGCCATGAATCCATCTCTGTTGCCAGATTTTGGTAAGCTTCTCTCTAAATTGACTTGATAGTTCTAAATCAGCAGTTCTTGTGCTCTCCAGACTGCAGCAAAAGGAAGGATATAATCATACAAATTGAGGTGCCAGTTCTTATGGCATCAGTTAAATAAAAACTGGTTTGGTGCTTAATGTAGTTTTGTGATCGATGACACTCTTGCTTAGCAATTCTGAAAGGCAGTATGTAGCAGGAACATTAAACTTGCAACACTGACTGGATTATTGTGACTCATTCTTTTCACTTCTCATGGATTTATACCAGCTGTAGATAAACTGTTTGTTTAGTATTTGAGGAAGATAAGTTACCTTGTTAATGAGTTCAGGCTAGGAAAAAGTGTCACTGAAATAGGATTTCTTGATCAGTTGTGGCAGTACGGCACCAAAATTTAAGACCTGTGTAAATGACGTCTTCTGTTCAGTTTAGGTTGTTGTATTGAAGGGAGAATTATCTT
The DNA here is from genome assembly GCA_034008185.1 of Gorsachius magnificus. Lineage (NCBI taxonomy): Eukaryota > Metazoa > Chordata > Aves > Pelecaniformes > Ardeidae > Gorsachius > Gorsachius magnificus. The sequence continues at coordinate 175,824,626 of CM067081.1, forward strand.
GGGGAAAAATGGAGCGTTGGTGAGGAAAAAGTTGGGAGAATTAACTCAGACTTCAGATAAGAGGGAGGGGCGCTCAGAGCTTGTGCTTCATGGAGAGGGATTCATCTTGGTAATTCTGCACTCTCAGTAAATGTAAGCTAGATTACATTAGCCCTAAAGAGTTTTCCTGTCTGGTATAACTTTGTTAATGGTAAAGAAAAAAAAGAATTAAAACAGTATCCTGAAATAAAGTAGTAGACAATATTTAAGCTTGGCATTCTTAAGTTTTACTTTCTGGAAAAGGGCAATTGTCAGGTGCAGTTAGAAACGTTTCCTTGGATTATTTAAACACTAGGCATACCAACAATTTTTAGTGATGTCTCCTACAGCTAACTAGCTTCATAAGATCAGATTCTAGTTGGATTCTTGGAACTGATGTTTCCCAAGCTATGTAGCAGGTAGTGTAATTTTGACATGTTTTTACTTATTAAATGAAAACAAAACCCAACCCAGCAAAATGGAGAAAACTGCAGAAATCAAGTATGTTCATCTTTGTCTTCAAGCTGGTACTTAAGCTTTCCCTGTGTTTTAAGGCCCATTGTTGTAGTCCTGATTCAGAAGTTGATAGGGAGCTTATCCACAAATGGGAGGATTTGTCTGCCAGAGATTTCCCATTTCCAAAGGTGTCTGTGCAGCAGTTGTTTCTCGGATACCCTGTGTTGGGGAAGAGGACTGTGTTGTGGCATTCTCAGTGCCTTAAGGAAACAAAACGCTAAACTCCTCAGTCCAAAGGGGACAGTCTGATAATGAGTGCATTTCTATATGTAACATCCTTGATGTCCTGCTGGGTTGGGGCTAGAGCCACACAGACGTTGGATTAGATAGACTTAGCTCTTCTGCGCTTCCTCCTTCATTCTGTGCAGATACAGCCTCCTCCGATCTAAGACTTTGTTGTACAGGTCAGGGAAGTCATTGCTACCACCTTAATTTAATGACTTTTAATTGCTAATGCTTACCAAAAGTGAAGATAAATCTGTCTACTGGGAATAGTCTTACTTCTGTACACTATCAAGAGGAGTTGGAAGTTTTTTTACGTGGCTTGTTGGACAAGATTTGTCTCATTGCTCTAAACCTTCCTGTTAGACCTCTGCTCAGACCTAGTAGTCTTCCACATGTGGCCCATGTTTCAGCTTTTGTAGGAAAATTGAAGGTGGACAAGACAGAGCACACCAAGCAAAAGATGAGCTCTTCCACATTTGGCTCTGGTTGGTGTGTGCTAGAAGTGGGTGCACAAGGCGTGTGGGAGTGTGGCAGAAGAGCTCTTGTTCTCACAGGTACTGAACTGAAGGGTATGGAGTTGCCAGGAATGGTTGTGTCTGCAGCTGTGGAGGGGGCTTAGCTCCTGAACTTGGCTGCTGTGAGCTGTGCTTCTATATGCTCAAGTGTTGCGAGGATCCACCCAAGCTTAGGCTTACCCTGCAGTTGATGAGAAGCAGTCATTATGTTCTGAACTCACAGCATGTTTTACTCGGCCCTAGGTGATCAAATCTAAGAAACGTCGGGTCATTTAAACCCTCTGACAGGCTAGCTTTGCTCTACAACATGCGCTTAAGTGCTTTCTAATACTTAGAAGACAGCACTCTCAAGTGTAAGGGACTTTAAAAAAAGTCAGGCTGGAGCAGCTTCGATGTTGCACATAGTTTCTTCATTTGGTGCTGCCACGGGTTGCAGGGAATGGTAAGGTTGATAGTTATGGTAAATCTTCTGTCTGTTTATGTCTGGTTTACTGTGAGGTGTATGCAGGTATCTGCGAGATGGAATTTGTAAAAGGAGAACTCTCCCCTCAGACTGCAGGTTCAGTGCTTCAGTGTTCAGTCAGCAGCCAGTTCCAGTGAAATTACTGGGAGATGGTAAAGGTCAGGAAAATACTTGAAGTAAGCACTTACTGTCTAATTAATCACATATTGCAACACATCTATCTGTCATCTATTTCTCAACCCTTGACAATTTTTCCCCCCTCCCTCATTTTTCTTCTGTCTAGCAAGGACCAGCTCATACTTCCTTTAGGTTTCCCTCTTAACCCTTTTTCTGTTTTAGCCACTTCTCAGGAGTGGAAGGAATGGTGATGTTTAAGGGCTGTCACGCAGGGTAGGTTTAGCATCCCTTGGAAACTAAGAGTTGGTGTCAAGCTGCTGTCTGCAAGTTCATTAACCAGGAGAACACTAGTGAAATTATGGGCTTTTTAATCTTTCATGGTGGCTTCCCAAAACAATGTTTGACTTGCTGCAGGGTTTAAAAAGAACACTAATTACTCTTGCCACAATTACTCTTTAATTAAGGTTACACATACAAAATTTCAACTACTTGAGTCGTAAGTTAGGGAGCTCCTGATGTAGGACACCACTGTATTTAACAGCCAAACATTTCTGTTACCAGTATCAACTCTGAACATGGAAAAGGGAAAATTCACTGAGAAATAAAAGGATTTTAGATGTAGAGACTTTCAAGTAATCAGATTCAATGTTTTTTTCAGGTTGTAGTATTCCAGGTTTGACAGTAGGAGGCATCTGCGTATCAGATATTCCAGGAGGAACAGATGCAGCACCTGTATAGTATTTAGTGAATAAAGGTAGTGGATGTGGAACATTTAATATAATTGCAGTGGTTTAAATATATATTTAAAGTAAAATCTCGGCAGGATAATGTAGTGTGCTTAACTGTATTGAATGTGTTTTTTCAAAATACTAATGTAAGAAACATTTCTGGAAGTTCGGGTTTGACTTCCGTCTGGGAAAATGAAGCTTGTTATCCTTTACTGGCAAATTCTGCACAATTAAGTTGGGATATCTTGTTCTTTTACCATGAAACCGTCAGTATTTCATCTTACCCGTAGTCTCCTAGGTTTTGACTGATCTGTTGTTTTTGGTGAAATGGAGTGTATTTTTAATGGCTGTTAACCTTTGTTGGCTTACAGAGTACGAGTTTAAATGGATGTTTTGCATGCTTGCTTCCGATCACGTGCTTAGGTGAACTTCACTGGGAATAAACAGTTGTTGTGAGTCCATATGTTAGCAGAGTATGTCCATCAGTGTTGAGAGCTGGGTTAAAAATCGGACATTCAACCCTTCAGAGAACTTGGTGCCATGGAAGGCAAGAAGTAGAATGAATTGAGACCCCTTACTCCTGTATACTTAATGAAAAACTGGCCTTCCACACGAGTCTCACTTTCTTTCCTTTGATCAACCACAGATTACTGTTAGCACTGAGAACAAGCAAAAAAAGCTCGCATTAAAATACATAGATTGCATGTTAATGTCCTTAAGCATTACAACACAGTATTACAGGGGAAAAAAAGTTCTCGAATGCTTGTTCCAGAATAACTTGAGGGACTCCTGAGGCTGCTTTCTGTACTGCTGGTTGGTGCGTTTACTTGGCATCAAATGGCTATTCACCTCTGGCAACGGAGCAGCAACCAAAACCGTGCAGGTGTGTTGTTAGAAATGAGTCTTCCGCAGGTTCAGTTCAGTGTCCCACGCCTGACATAACCTTGGTGTTTTAATAATCCCTTGGTACAGCTGAATAGATTTCTAACCAGTTTGTGGTTTAGCTGGACAATTACAAAATCAAGTCTCTGCTCAAGGGACGCGTTTAATCAGGAGGGAAGAAGTAGATGCCAAGCGCATCAGGTGGAAAGGCAGGAGATTCTCTTCCCTCGCTCCGGCCGTGAGGGAGGCTCCTTGTACGCGCACGGGCAGCTGGAGATGCAGGTATTTGGGCTGGGGAATGTAGGTTTGGCTGGCAACGAACTGCAGATCAAGACAACTGCAAGTGGTGTCCACATCTCTTGAAAACTAGCACGATACCTCTCTTAAAGTAGGCGTAAGATGGTTGTGAGAATGAGCCGTATCTTACAGCGTGTGTATGAAGCTCTGAGAAGGGGCTAATCTTTAGAGGAATGGCTGTTTCAGATAGTAACATTTCTTTTTTTTTTTTCTTTCAGTTTGTAGCTACCAAGTTGCCTCTGTTACTGATTTGAGTGTCTTCCAGTTACCTCAGGATAGATAAAACAGCTAAATAATTTTAATTGCCTGTATTACCTTAATTGTTTACCTCTCAACAATTTATCAAAATCTACTTTGAACTTCAAGAGGAAAAGCTTATCAGAGGAAATCCTTTTTAAAATATTATCAGCGATAAACTCCATTAAAGCTATCATTAATATTGATTTTCTTTTTTTTTTTCCCTAATGTGTTCCCACTGACCTGCTTCCTCACTGCCAAGATTATCGAGGAGGCTTTTTTTTTTTTTATGGGCATGCTAAATACACCTTTAGAAACCCAGTGCTCTCAAACATGGTATGAAATTTCCAGCATTCAGCTGACAGTGGCACTGTCAGCCAAATGCTGTTGTGAGGGCTTTTGATTTACATCTAATACATCAAAGGACTTAAAAATAAATGGTTTTAACATTAACCTTAGGTCACTTTTCTACCCAAAGAAGTGAATTCAAAAGCTAACCTCAGGGGAGAATCCAAACAATAAGCAAATGTACGGCAACAGAGCAGAATAGCAAGAGCTGCCGTCCTCGCTTTTTCGCAGTTTGTTGGGTTTGGTTTTTTCTTTTTTTTTTTTTTTTTTTTTTTTTTCTTCCTAGTTTACTTTTAAAATTTCCAAGGAGCGAGGTCCTAGTGGTTCCTGTGGGAAGTGATACGGGGATTTGCTCTCTCTAGACATTACTCAAACCGCTGCCTGGAGTAAGGGCGTTATTTTACGTACACAGCAACGCTGTGGAGGGCGATGCTGAGGGGCAGGGGGGAGCGGCGGCGCCGGGCTGTGTGTCCGGCCGGACCCTTCCCTCAGGGAGCGGCGGTGGGTTAAACATCGGGGCGCAGCTGGGAAGGCTTTGTTGGGCTCGCCTCGGAAAAGGGAGGGAGGGGGCCCCTCGGCCCTTCCCCAGGGGGCAAGACTGGGGGGTTGTGGTTCCAGTCTCGCGCTGGAAGCCCCGGTGAAAGCGCCGGGGGCGGTCGGTCAGATGGGTCGTCCCCCCCCGAGCCCACCGCCCGTTCCAGGGCGCGGCGGGCCTGGGCCAGCCGCCGCCGGGGACCCCGGGGGGGGGGGGGGGGGTGCGGGGGAGGGAAAAGCCGGCGCCAGAGCCGCCGCACCGGCAGCGCGCCCGCCGCAGCCCACCACGCCACGCCACGCCGCGGCACGGCACGGGCGGCAGCCGCTCCGCTTGCTGCGGGCCGGGGCGCTGCCGGCCCTGCGCCTGGGCCGGGCCCCCCGACCCCAGCCCCCGCGGGCGGAGGCCGCCGGCCGCTGCGAGGAGGATGCTGGAGAGCGGCTGCAAGGCGGTGAAGGAGGGCATGCTGGAGAAGAGGAGCGACGGGCTCCTGCAGCTCTGGAAGAAGAAGCGTTGCATCCTCACCGAGGAGGGGCTGCTCCTCGTCCCCCCCAAGCAGCCGCCGCCGCAGCAGCAGCAGCCGCCGCTGCCGGCCGAGCCGGCGGCCAAGATCAAGGAGCTTCACTTCTCCAACATGAAGACGGTGGACTGCGTGGAGCGGAAGGGCAAGTACGTGTACTTCACGGTGGTGATGGCCGAGGGGAAGGAGATCGACTTTCGGTGCGCGCAGGAGCAGGGCTGGAACGCGGCGATCACGCTGCAGATGGTGCAGTACAAGAACCGCCAGGCCATCCTCGCCGTCCGCTCCACCCGCCAGAAGCAGCAGCACCTGGCGCAGCCCCACGGCCCCCGCCTCCGCAGCGCCTCCAACTCCGCCTAGCGCAGGTAGGGACCCGCGCCCCGGCACCCGCGCCCCCGCCGAGCCCCGGCACCCGCGCCCCCGCCCGGCGCCGGCCCCGAGGCTGCCCCGGGCTTGGCGGCGGCTCCCGGCGGGGAGAGCCCGCTCCGGGCGCTGCTGCCTCGACTGACCCGCTGCCCTCTCTGCTGTTGCTGTCTTGTCGCAGGTTTAAGGTGGCGAAGCGCTGCGGGGAAGCGGGACCGAGCGCGCTCCTTGCGGAGGTACTTCAGGGTGGCCAAAAAGCCGGGCGAAGGCCAGGGATGCGGGCAGCCTGGAGAGAAGCGGCTCAACGACCCCAACCCCAGCTTTGCTGCTGCCGCTTTGCCGCCCTCGGTGCCGACGAGCATTTCAAATCTATTATTTATGAACCTTGGAAAGGATCCTTCGGTGTGATGGGACTTCTAGGAGACATGATGTTACTGTAACTTTATTTTAATGTATTTTATTTTATTTATTATTTGTTTGTTTGTGGGGTTTGTGGTTTTTTGTTGGGTTTTTGGGGGGGTTTTGTTTGTGTTTTTTTTTTTTTTTTTTAGAAGGCTTGCTTGCAAGATGTTTCTGAATGTAGGCCGTATCCAAAAAGCAAAGGGGAAAAAACAGCGCATACGTTAGCTCCCTAAAGGACCTAAAAAGTTCTGGGTGGTTTGGCCGCGTGCAATTTGACAAAAGAGTTTTTCATTTTTACCCGCAATACACTGTGTTACACTAACGCGGAAAATGTGATGTGTGGTTTGGAATTTGGCTGAAACCCATACTGCATACGAAACCGCTTCTCTCTAATGAGAATAATAATTATAATCTGGCTCTTAAACGAGATTCTTTTAAAATATTACGCGTGGTGGAAGGTGATAACGTTTATTCACGCTTGGTTATTCGAACAAGCAAGGTCAATTGTCGTGCTGAGATTAAACCCCACCTGTTTAACGGGTGAGCGGAGGGGAATCTGACCGACTGCTTTTGCGATGCAGGACCCGCAGTTGGACTCCGGTTCCGCGCCTGGTGTGCTTGCTCCTCGGCTGGAGGGCCGGAGCTGAGAAGCACTTAGGAAGGGATCCCAGCGTCTGAGTTCAGGGCTCCCCCCGCACCGTCGGTCTGTAAGCGGTCTGGGCTCTCGACCTGCGTTGAATTTTCATGGCGGTTTTTAAATGTCTTGCATTAAAGTAGCCCCTAGTTTAAAATCCATCTTACCTACGTCTTAGTGTGCAAACGGATTATTTCGGTCGCAGGTTTCATAAGCTGAAAGTTGCTCTCTAGCTGAGCTAAACTAGATGAATTTTGGCATTTCGCGCTGTCAGATGTTGAGAGGGGCGCGCGATCTCGCCTCTCAAAATGTTGACGAAGCCATGAGGTTGGAAAACAAAGGGCTAATTGCACAGCTGGTGCGTCTTCCTCTGCCTCTTAGAAGTCAGCGTGGGAGTTTGGCAGTCGGCGCTGGCGAGAGCGGGTCGGGGCTCTTCGCCCCGCTGCAGAGGAGGGAGCCAGGCACCGGCCGCTGTGCTTTCTAGGACGGGGCCCTTCAGGCACCGGGCATTTTCGTGTTGTGTGCCGCTGCAGCGTGGGTTCTCCGGTTTGCGTGGAGTGGGGAGGTTGTAAGCGGGATGGAGCAGCGAAGCCCGTTATCTCTGGTTCAAGGTAAAAAAAGTTGCAGCCACGGAGGTATTTATTTTAACTAGCGTGGTGAGGAAAAACGGCTTTTGGCCCCTTTACAAGTTACACGAATGTAAACAAAAATCTTTTAAAGCCACACATCCGAGGCTTTTCTGTTTGTGTAACTGAGGCGCAGCTCGACTGCAGAAGCCCCACGTTCTTGCTTCAAGCTGTTTCTGTGAGTGTTTAAAGCAAAAGACTGAAGCGGCACTCGAAGGAAGATCTCAGAATTGGCTACGGCACGTGGCAGTCCCTTCCTCTGCACCCGAAGCTTAAGCTTGAGGAGCAGGTCGAGATCTCTTTTAGCCCTCCTCTTCTGTTCCTCGCCCCCAGGCGTCGGGGTCGCATACCCAGACGTGCAAAACGCGTCATGGTGCGGAATTAAAGCCCGGTTACTCTCAAGCGCTTCTTTCCGATCTGGCCCTTGACGAGGTTGCACGACGAGCTTGGGGTGGTAGATGCTGGCTGTCCTAACAAAGTTATTGCTTGGAGACTAATTGAAATGGAAGGTGCCCTGCATCTTCTAGGATTAGATTCGCTGTCTTGGCAATCATAATAGCCAATTTCCACATCTCTGTACATCTGCCATTATCATTCTGCTAATGCTTGGATGTTAGAGCTGCAAGGGGATTCTCTAATGAGCTAGTCAAAGACTCACAACATAGGCTGTAATTTGTAATTTGGCTCCTCTCTTTAGAGTCATTAATTACAGTTTACTGAGTAACTAATCCACCTTTTCAGATATGCAGACGTATCGCTGCTATCTCACCTACTAAAATACATTTTAGCCTGCTGAAGGGTAAATGTAATTGACGAAAATTAATTCCTATGCGATCGGAGACACGTATTTCTCTAGGAGAGACAGATATTCCTGTCCTCGGTGGACACAAGCCCCGGAATGCCATAAAAGCCTATGGGTCTGGTCTAAAGCTGAAATTTTACTGCTCTTCTGGAAGTATTTGTACTTTGAAAAGAAAAGATTTGTGATATAATTGACACTGAGGTTTGAGAAAAGAGCAGCAAATTTAAAACGGAAGCTGTTTTTTCACTGATTCGAGGTTAATGCCCACTTCTACCTTACATTTCTTGTTTTAAGTTGGTCTGAAGGATGCTCTCAAACCCATTTGGACTGACGTGGCTCGCCCACAAACTTTTGCCGGTTGCTGTTGCCTGCTCTGCTACCTTTTCTAAAAACATTGGTGTCAGCCAAACTCTTAGCGCGAGAGACGGTCGCGTCACAAAATCCAGCTCGCACTGTTCCTTGTGCCTGCAGCCTGAGTTGGTGGGATGGGTGTGAGGACCAACCTCCCCCCCTTGGTGCCTCCAGGCTGTCTCTTGGAAACTGAATGGGAATGAATCGGCTGGGGTTCCCTGGGGACGGTCGGACCGTGTGGCTCATGCCGTGTCAGGATAAATAAGGCTAAATTGTCTGATGCGGACAATCCGACAACTTTCTCACGCTCTAAATTCCATGGGGTTTTTTTTTTTGACTGGTAGTAATTTTAGACCAAGAAATTGTTTGATGTTATAAATGAGGTAGTTCTGGGCTTTTTTTGGCTACTACTGCAGAGTCTTCATTGGAGCTACTTGGTTAAATACTGCCTGACACTGCCTGGTAAGCAATGACTATGAAAGTAGGTCCAGCAGATCATGCTCCATCTTATGGGGACTTTGCAAGAAAAATCAATTTGTCCTTCCCCTTACCAAAAAAAAAATAAAATTCAACAGCATATGGCTGAAGCAAACTCATTGGAGAATAAACAGAAATGCCAGTAAAACACACACAGGCAAATGCTTGGTATAGGTAGCAAAAATGTGGACAGTCAGTTCATAAAGAGGTCAAAATTACATGTCTTAAAAAAAAAAAAGAAGAAAAGCGATTAAGGGGCAGATTCAGCAAGAAAATACAAGCTGTGGTGACCAAGAAAATTTAGAAATTGGTGGAAAGGAAGATGGAAGTGGATGTTGTCTCTCTGACATCCTGAAGTAATTCTTCTTTTTTTAAGGTTCATGATATGCAATGCCAGCTTCTGAATTATAGCTGCAGTGATGTACCAAATGTTTTCTAGCATATCCTATTGTGAGCAGAAATATCAGTGTCGTCAAAAAAAATTGCGTGTAAATATGACTCATAAATGATTTCTGAGAGATGTGATTTATTTTTCATATTTTTCAAGATGCATTCCATTTCAAATAAAGAGGTATCTATTGAAAGAGCTCTCGATACATTGGAGGAATGGTTGTTTGGTGGGCTACCTATTGTGATTAAAGCCTGATCTAAGCTTTTCCGATGTCTTAAGCTCAGTCTAAGGACCTAAGAGGAACGCTTGGAACCTGTGTAGATCCCTTCCGAAGGAAAGGCCCACTTAGATGCCTGAATTAATCTTTATACATACACAATTATGAGGCTCAGAGGCCTCAGTTTTGCTTTTTGCTGTGTGTGATGTGTGAGCACCCACACAGAGTCCTACTAATACTCTGCTCGGCATTGCAGTCCCTGTACGACAGATCTTTGGGACACAGACTTCAGGCTCGTAATCGTTTTACCCGTGAATTCCTTGCCCTGTGTGGCATTAGGAATCTAAAATGAACCATTAAATGTGCCTTGTTGCTCTTTCTTTATGTATCTGAAGCACTGTGATTGAATTTCAAGTAACCTGAAAGTAGCCCAGGAAGAACACTTCCACCATTTGGCATATCCTCCCACCCGTTCTCCTCTGGCTTTGTGGGAAAAGAAATTAGGTACGACAAGAAAAATGTGTAATGACTTCTGCGGGGTCTCCACAGAACTGCAGCTGTTCGGATGCCTTGAACTCCCCTGAGGTGTATTTGTATTGCAGCAGGTCTTCATTTTTCAGCACCTTCCAAAAGCACGTTTGCTTTAGTGGCACAGTGGTGTGCATTGACCTTCACTTATTGGTGCCACTTACCTTTGCTGGAGACATGTCAGTAATCCCTTCCGTAAGAAGGCTATTGCTGTAACAAGTACAAGTTCTCTTTTCAGAAGTAAACATCCAAAACATAAGCATTTGAACTTAAAATTTGATCCACAAACGATGGCTTAAAGAGCTGACCCCTCACAAGCACTGGTGCTTGGCAGCTTTGATTTAAGCATCTGTGGATTTATTGTCTATTCAAGGGCCCACTGTTGCTTACACCTTTTAGAGATGTCCCTTACGAGCTTTTAATAACAGTGATAAATAAGTATCTCTGTAAGGGCGTAAATATAGTAGAACAAGAATTTAATAATCTGTCGTCATTTCTGCTCCTGCATCAATGGTGATATCTTTATAAAGGTGCATCAAAAATGTGTTTCTCTGCTTTTAAGTTTTGGCTAAGAGGGTATAAAATCAGGCTGCTCACATATTCATGGTACATATGAAATGGTCCTAGAAACCGGGCCATTACTTTCCTAGTGGGGAATATTTTCTTAGTAGGGTTTTCTCAAACATTTTCTCTGACCCAAAGTAGGATAGGAAGAACGCTGCAACTTGGGGATCAATGCGAGGTACAGAGATAACATCTGGGCCCGATTCAAAAGCCCAGTGAAATCAACTGGAATTTTTCCAGACTAGGACAAATTTTGACCTTCTGCAAAAAGGGCAGCTGCTTCTCTTTTTCTCTTTAGAAACCCCAGGAACGAAACCCCAGAAGCAAGACCTTTGCCTGTAATCTGTGCCAGTAGCGATGGTGTAGGGTAACACTGACGTTCTGGTCTTTCATCTTTTCCAGTGAAATGAGGGTGAGAGGAATAAGAAGATGGAATAATGCCTATGTTTTCTGAGCAAAATAAAATATGAAAGCAAACGAACCTGAATGTTGTCTTTCCCCTCTGAGATGAAATCTAGACCAGAACACTTTCTTGCAATTTCATTGAATTCACAGCACAGCTGAAATGGAACAATTTTCTTTGTAATTGAACCCAAATCAGAACTAAACCAAAGCCTTTACTTCTCTGACTGCCTGTTCCTAAGCAGGGACATCTCAGTCCTTCCTAGAAAGTGCCTAAACAACTTTCCTCTCCTGCCCATACTTTTTTTTTAAATCAACTGTTGTGAAGACTGTCAACTCAAGTCTTTTTTCAAAGCTTATTTCTAATTTATAAAGTCGTAAACAGTATTATGGGTGTTTGACCTAATGTTTTTTCTGTATTCCCACTGGGGGATTTTTGGGGACATTTTTGATGTGTGAGGTAAGGACCCTGGAAACACCGCACAGCTGCTGCCTGCTGCTCACAGCATTGCCCCGTGCCTTCCATGCTGAAGATGGGCAGAGCGAAAGACGATGACTTTGGTCCCTCTCAGAGCTGAACACCTTCAAGGTGTCCTGCCTCCCGATGGACTTGGGAGCTGCTCGGGACCTCACGATGGGGCTCAGTTACTTGTGGGGGCTCAGCCTAATGCTACACGCTGGATTTACAAGGAAAGGGGCATAGGCTCCTGGGGGAGGTGCTGGGGAACGAGGTTGCGTTGCTAGCTGACACCCACGTGAAGCTCGTGCTCTGTGTCAACAGCCCGGCTTGACTGCAGCACCTACAAGTTTTCTTTAGGAGACTCTATAGGCAAAGCCAGAGGTGAGGCTTCTATGCTTAAGTGCTTGGTGGTTTTTTTGTTTTTCTTTTGTTTAGGTTTTTAGAAAACCATCAAAGCAGAGGCATTTACCCCAGCATAGACTAATCGCAGCCACTTTAAATTGGCCAATTTTACAGCCCTTCCAAGTCATTCTGCTAGATGTCTCTAGCGATGTCAGTCGCCAGTGCAGGGGAAATGGTTGTTTGGATAGGGGTTTGATTTACCTTTTGTGTAAAATGGTGCTATGACAACAGTGGATTTTACATAAACAACATTTTTATTGACCCTACTTCACAGTCTTTGCCTTGCAATAGTTTGTAACCAGTCATAGTAGATTAAAGGAACCAGTAAATGCGTATAGAATGACTAACCATTACAGTGAAGCATACAGCACTCTCTGGTCAGCAGAACATTTTAAACGAGACAATTTGCCCCATGTTTTGTAAGGCTTTCAGCGAGATGAAGAAATCACTGCTTTTGTTTTTAAGATCTTGTCAGTGTTTTGTAAATATTTCAGATATTTATGACTGTACATATGGTTTTGATTATAACTTGCAGGAGGCTCAAGAATTGGGTTGTATACTGCTTAGGAGGGGATTATTTCATCTACTGTAATTTTTGTTGGTTTTTGTCAGTTAGTATTGGGGATCTTTTGCACCTACTGCCATTTACAAAGGTAAAAGTACGGCGTGTAGTAGCAACGGTGAATCCACGGCTCCCTCAGAGAACAACTCTAGCCTGTTCCTGGCTTGGGAGCCAGAGCCAGGGTCCTCTGAGGGAAGGGCTCTCCGTCATGTTGCTGTGTGCTTTGGACCCGGGCCTGGGGACGATAACTCCCTGTACGGGCGATAGCACCTCTCTGCAAGGCTCTCAGCCCACTTGTATATCATATCTCTGTTTTGGAGAAGAGGAAACTCGGGACCGGAGAGCCCGCGCCGCCTGCCCAAGGTCGTGCCTTGGGAGATGGAGAGCGGCGCCCGCCCGGGAGTGCCCGTCGGCAGGGTCCCCGTCCCCGCTTGAGAAGCGCTGCCTCTCGCAGCGGAGGCTACTTCATTTTCTGTGCTTGGTACGGACCTTCCTTAGAGCCAACTGCAAATGCAGTGTCCAAGGCAGTGCCACAGGTCCTTGGATGGAGACCCAAATCAGTGACTGCCCTGCCAGGTAAGTTCCAGCATTAAAAAAAGTCATCGTGATGCAGCTACTTGCCCGGTGGAGATAAGAGCAAGACAAAACACTTAGGTTTCACGTGGGGTTTAGCAGAGTCTTTGGATGACTTCAGATTATTAAATCAGCTTCTGGTTATTCCCAGCACTAGGCGTTGTGCAAACAGCATACTAGGAGCGAAGGGATCTGTGAGTTATTACCCATTTCTGGAGCGATTAAGCTCCTCTATTTACTGCGGATTACAAGGACAAAGAGAGGTTATCAGCCCCATAATAACTTGAAAGGACTGTATAGATATGAAACCGGTGTTAATGCAGCTTTTCCAGCCTGCTAACCGCCTTAACTAAAATACATGAAGGAAAAAAAAAAAAAGAGGGGAATCATTTTCTTCTACCATTCAGCTGTCACTTGACCATTTCACTGAGACATAAGGAGTTTTGAGAGAAATCCTTTTAGCCAGAAACTCTTATCCCAATCACGTGTTTTTCTACCAGAAAAAAAAAAGTCGATTGATGCACAAAGCTGTAGTAGCTCATGGACAACCGGCTTATCCTACCCTGCTGCCAGAGGGTGATGGAGCTGTGTGAATTTATCTTTATGGGCTTTTGCAACAGCCTCTTAAACTGTCTTTGGAGCTGAAAACTCCTCCGTGCCCTTTCCCGTGCCAGCAGTGACTGCAATACGCAGATGACCTTGCTAGGGGCTTTTCTTGTACACAGATGAACACAAGAGAAATTACTCCGTTCTTTTAAAAGTCTGCCTTGAAGTGGAAAAGCTAATTCCTTACCGGCTCTTTGGGGCTGTTGCTACTCTTAGGCAGCCATGAAGCGCTGTGTCTGACCGCATTAGAAAGCGTACTGGCTGCTTTTTTTCATTTTATCACGGATCGTTAATATTTCCTGTTCCACTAAGCCGCATTTCCCTGGTACTCATTCCTAGTGCCTGGCTCCTAAACAAAGTCACAGCTCTTGTCACAAGGCAGTGGCCTGCATACTTATCCCTCATGCAAGTGATGACTGAGGGCTCAGCGGTGGGGAAGTAACGCTGACAGCTCCGCTCCCGGACGGCAGATTGTCAGCATTCCTCACCAGGGCACCCAGCTGGCCTGGGAAAAGGCTGCCGGAGATGAGGGAGACGGAGAGGGATGGTCAGCCGATCTCTTTCTGAGCAGAGGTGGAGTCAGACCTGTGAAGCTGCAGAGCCCGAAGCAGCTGCCGTGATTCTGTGGGTACGAGTTGAGCGGTTGGGCGTGAAGAGGGGGGGGTAGCTGGTGGCTGAGAGGGCAGTAAGACTTTATAAAATGATGATAATTATCAACAATAAACTGTTTCCCCCCTCCTTCTTGTTGTTAGAGAAAAGACGGTAGCTTGCAGAAGAAGAAGGATGACGGCTCGCTGAATGGTTGGACTTGATGATCATAAAGGTCTTTTCCAACCTAAACGGTTCTATGAGTCTATGAATGGATGCGTCCGGGATGAAACTGAGATCACTTCTGCAGCTAATCCATGGGCCCGTTCCTGAGTTTAAGAATTAGCCCAGAGCCAGCTGAGAGCAGCAGCTGCTAAGGAGCGCTTAGCACAGCCCCAGGGAAGCTGCTACCATCACTCCCAAACAATTTGGAAATTGTTCCTCTGTGTTTTCCTGAGGGCTTAAGCAGCTCGCCCTCACGGCCCGCAGACTGCCTCACGTTGTGCAACTGCAGCCGTGGGGCGATCAGCTCCTTGCCACCTCCCTCCTTGTCCTTAGTCATCTGGGAGGGAGGCCGAGGAGGGCCCCGCCGGGCAGGAGGGTGACTCAGGACAGCCAGCCGGCAGGGCTCGGGGCTCGCCTCTGTCCTGGTGCTGGTTACTTCTCACCAGGGGAGCCTTCCTGGGCGGATCCTGCTCTGAAGGCCTCTGGGCAGGGGGAAGAGGAACAGGCTTGGTCATGGTCATGGTCAGGTCTTGAAGGTGTTCGCCAGCCCCCTGGGGATGTGCCGTGATGCTGCCTCGTTGGCAGCTTCACCGGCACTTGCCGTTCCTCACCACTAGTGGAGAAGGAGCAGCTGGACCAGGGCTTCTCCAGAGAGCTCAACAGGGGGTCTCCAAAATACCCTCAGCCCTGCAGTTCTGCTTGTTAATAACCTCAGGAACAGCTCCGCTGACCTGCCTTGAACTGGGGCTGGGGGCAAGGTGCTCTGGGCTGAGCATGCGAGATAAACGCTTTGGTTCTCTTGAGAGCAGAGGTCCCCTTGCCCAGTCCCCTGCTAGCCGGCCCGGGTGCCAGAGTGTAGCACCCATGCTGGGCACCTTGATTTGCAGGGCTGGGGTCTTTTTTTCTTCCTAGGTTTTCCCTAATTCTGCATGTTTCAGCCACAGAGCCACCTGCCAAAAGGTATTTTCTTTCCCCACAGGTAATTCTAAACAATTTGTTCATTTTCCTGTTAGCTGAATATCTGCAGCAATCTCTTTTGCTGCTGAAGCTCAGTGAGCAAGGGGAAGTGCTTACACAGGTAGCCTTAATGTGGTATTTAATTGTTGGTCTGGGCAATGGCAGGGCTCTAACACAATGCAAAGCTTGCATAAAAGGAAATATTATATATATCTACAAAGCTGGCATGGCTATGAAGAACATTTTGCTGGCTTTGATTTCCTAATGTTTTAATTTAACTGAATCCTAGAGGATTTAACGGTTAATTTTCGGCGCATTCACTTAAGGATTTTTTTTCAATGCATTCGCTCAAAATGAAGTCAAAACCTTAAATCAAGCTGAATTCGGGAGAAGTAATTTAGTTTTGCTGAGCTCTGGATATGCTTAGTCTTTCTCTAGCCCTCTTTTCCCTTCCTCGTCTCTGAGTTTAGCACGCAGCATTTAGCGGGAGAGGTTTGCAAGCCGCGACGCCAGCAGCTGCTCCGCCATCCATTCCGTGTGCCTCCCTGATGAGGCGAGCACCTTGTAAAGATACGGTAGCCCCTGGGCAGCCACAGGTATGTCCTCTGCTTGGCCCGTGTGCAGCCATCATCTAGTAGGTTTGCCCTTGTAAAATGAAACTCCGGCATAGCTGGGGCTTGCTCTTAATTCAGCTGTCACAGCCTGCCCCAAACTGGCCCAGGGGTACTTGGTAGGCAAAGCCCTACAGTGGCAGTCCTGCACCGATGCCCTTCAGGGGTGTCTTTTTCTTTGTTTTTATTGCCACACCTTTGCAGCCATTGAAAAACATTCACAGATGTTAAGGAGATGGGATTGTGCTCCCCCCCTCGCAGCTGCTAATGTTGCTTCCCACATGTGATTGATTAAGGTAAAATCTGGCTTGCCTTTGCTGCCGTCATTGCTGGCTTTCTGCTGCAGGCAAGAGTGAGTTAAGGTGCCCTGAAAGCAAGGATGGATCTGAAAGCACAGTTTATGTATGTGATAAATAATATTTATGTGATTACGGATCTTCCAATCTTATGCCTTGTGGCCTTTCTTTAACCTTGACTTTATGCAGCTGCTGTAAAATCCAGTAGCTCCCTGACCTGCAGCCTGGGAGAGGCAGGCTCAGGGTGGCAAGGTTTGTATGTAACATTCAGAAAAGAAAAATGTATTTATAGGCTAAAGAATTCCCAGTTTGTGGAGAAATGCATGTCAGAGGGCCAGGACCTTGCTCAGCACGATATTTATGCAGGTGCCCAACTCCTAACAGCATGGCTTTCTCTGGAGCTGGCAGGGTTAGCCTAGATTTAGGGGCCCTCATGAGTCTCACCTCTGTTCCTGTGCATGAAGGCACAGCTGGTTTCAGCTCCCAGATGTTGACTACATGACACCAGAAAGCTGTATCTGCATTTCACTGCTGTTGGTCTATTTAACAGTGTTGCTATAGATGCTACCATGTCAGTGGGCTAAATAGCTCAGAACTGCAGTCAGCTCTTTTAATTGCTGCCCACTCCCAGCCCATAAAAATCCTTGCCTTTATGAACCCCATTGCTATTCTCCCTTCACATCCTTTAACGGCTTTGTCAACAGGAAAGCTCAATTTTTGTATACATCCCCTCCCTTTTCCAAGAAACCTTGCTCTTAAGTTTGTCAGCAGCTTCAAAGAGATCTCCAGCCCCCAGGTTTCCACACCACCTACTCAGGGGGTTCAAATCCTTCGTGTTCACAGACACACATGCAAGCGAAGTACCAGGAATGAGTTAAAATTAATCTGTTGAGCAGCCAGGGATGTTTGATAACTGCCCACCCTTGAGAAGCTGTCATATTCCTACATCTTGCAGCTCAGGATGTGGGGAGCATTTGTTACTGGAACTTTTCATATTTGAGGATTGCAAAGCTCTGGGATCTGCTCTGCTTGCGAAATTAAAGCCTGCAGGTCTGTGCGCATGGAGGCGTGCACAGAAGTGGAAATGTGTGCACCCCCAGGGCGAGTGATGGGAGTGGTGGGGCACTGGGGGCTCCCTGGCAGGTACCAGTGCCCAGGTGCCCATGAAGGAGGTGAGTTCCTGATGGAGACATCGAGAAATAGCTCAGATTCCTCCTCTGTGGTCCCCTGGCACCCTGTAAGGCTTTCCTGCGGAGGATGGATTTGCTGCTGGTGGTCACTGTGCCTGTGGATGGAAAGTGAACGGCGGAGGAGGCCGCGTAACTCACCCCCCTTCCTCTGATTAACTGCGTGGCCTCCTTGGCAATGTGATCTCCTAATCACACAGGCTGCCCCAGAGGGAAGGGCACGCCATACCTTAACATTTGCCCTCCAGCCTGAGCGTTACCCAGCGGCACATGGAGAGGCTCGGTCCTTCAGCGGGAGTGACGGATTGGTGAAATGTCTTAAGAAGCACGGCGAGGTCAAAAGCAGTGGCTCCATGTAAAGGTCTTGAGGCTACAAGACACCAGGGCCTCTCCCTGCCCCTCCCTGCCCTTGTAATCAGATATCACTCTGATATCTGAGGGGGTCTTTCCAATAGACTTCAAAACATGCTGGCAGAGGCTTTAGCAAAGGCTAGACCTGGCTTTCCTCAGCTGAATGACACCCATGGAGACCACTTCCACCTGGAGCCAACATGCTCCTCGTTCTTCTGGTGCAACCACCTTTGCCGTGCTAACTGCACTGATTAAACCTTTCTAAATATTCAGAAGGAACAGCTATAGCAAACCACGGGGAGATTCAGGAAAATAACGCTCTGGGGGTGAAATTGTGGCACTGCTGAAGTCTGAGACAAAATTTCATTGACTTCAGTGAAGAACTTGTCCTTTTAGAAGTCTGGGATCAAAATGGGAAGTTTGAGTTCCTAATCAATTGCCAACATAAAAAAAAAATCAATTGCATTTGTCACAATTTGTTTTAGCTGCTCGGTTAATGGGAGAAGGAGAGGCGGGCACCAAAAAGAAAAAACATCATATACTCTGGTATTCACCCTCTAATACACTGATTTCTGACAACTGAGTCTTGTAGGTCCCTGAAGAAGGTGTAGAGCCCACTTTGGAAGCTCCAGTTCTTCTTTAGATGTTGAAAAGCGAGCTTTTTTGGCACACAGTCCCCAGTTGTGTACACCTGAAGGGACATCTGGCCTGGGCTCGAGTCTGTAGCAGCCATTTCAACAGCAATTTCCTGATTGTCTTTGTGAATTCAAAATTGGTCAGTGGTAGCAAACTAGGAGTTGCTCATGAATGATTAAATTCTGCCATCTTTCTCATTACTTTCATTTCTCTGCAGGAGGAATAGCCATTGACCTCACCTCAACAACACTGTAGAAATTGCTGTTAACAGAGTTTTATGAGCTGTTTATCATGCTGCGGATAATAAAAATGCGAGAAAAACAAGCGTGGCAGCATCAGATAGCATCCTAGGAGAGGGCATGTACCGAAGGGCAGACCCAGGCTGCTCCTGCTCGAGTGAAACCTCATGCGCCAACACCTGCTCAAAATTTGCCCCGAGGGTGGGAATTGGCTCCCCAGCCTCCCGACTGCAGCATAGCTTCGACCCTGCTCGAGTCTGTTTGCTGTTGCCTCGCAAAGCCGCCCTGCGCCCACGCAGCAGCATGCATGGAGGGGCAAAGCCCAGAGCTGCCCCCAGAGCCATGCCCAAAGTTGGCCTGCTGGTCCCCACCTGGGCTTCCCAGGCTGCTGCTACCCCAGCTCCAGCCTCGCTCACCCAGCAGGCACTGATGGGGCCAGGGCACCCCTCTGCCAGAAGTTGGGAACGTGCTTCTCGAGGGCGGCGGAGGGGAAGGGAAGCCTCCGTCAGGCTGGCAGAGCCAGGTGCTGTACAGCACCACGTGGCAGAAAATGCTGCTCTCAGCCTCTGGTTTCCCGGAGCTGCTCTTAAACCACAAAGCCCGGCTCATCTTGGTAGCTCCACTTGCTTGCCAACAGCTGCCTAATAAGTCTTTTCTCTGTGCAGTATAAATAATTACCGAGCTGTCTGCTCCTCAGTTGCTGACCCTGCCTCTGGGCCAGCCCCTGCTCTCAGGGTCATGTTTGTGCTGTCTATCCCTGAGGCTGCCTGCAAGCCCTGACACGCTGTCCCACGCAGCCTGCAAGCAGAGCCGTACAGGGCAGCCCCTTCCCGGGGAGTGGAGCCATGGAGGAGGCAGCAGTGTACCCCCACACGACTGCTCTGGGGATGCTCTACCAGGCAGCACCCCGTGCACCCCAACATTTAGGGTGGTTTCACAGCCGCCACCTCCTTTGCAAAGACATTGCCAATGCTGGGGGAAACATGGGAGAGTCCAAATTCATCGTGGGGCACTGGGAGCAGGAGGGGGTACTTAATTGTCCTTCAGAGGGATGAGGTTTCCCCACAGTCCTGCATGACCTGTCCTCGCTGCATGTCCCCATCCCCACGCCTGCGGCTGCGGGGCTGGTCGGTCGGGGAGCCAGCTGCTGGGGGCAGTGCCAGAAATGTGCTGGAGCTGGGGCCAGCACTAACGTTCCAACTTGAAGAAAATTCCCACCTCTAAAGAATGATGCTTTCCCTACACACACACATTGGATGCACATCCACAATCACCATGTCTGAAGGTGGAGGGTCCATTATATCTGGTACATGAAGAGCGACTTATACCTGGACACCTACTCATTAGAGGCAACGCTCACTAAAGCAGAGTGCATGGTTTGCCAGTACTGTCTTCCGCTATGGCAGCTCCTTGTAGAAATATGGACTTAAAACTAAGGAGCAAGTCTCATTTCCTGGCTCCTGGTGACATTCCTGTCGGTTTAATTAGCCCTTTCTGGTTATAGCTGTATGAGGCACGATGCAAGCCCTGGGAATACCGCTCTGGTGAGCAGGGGTCAAGCCCAACATGGCATGATAAAGAAATGCAAACCCTGGTTAATTTTGATTGTCTTTGTATTTGGACCGAAACCAATTTTTGGGTGTTTAAACTGGGAAGTTTCAGTGAGAGGTCTGGTTGGAAGCGGTAAGGACCTCCTAGGTCATGAGGGTGGTTCCCAAAGGAGACAGAGAGGAATCTTTCCTTCCCCCTCCCATTTGCCTCCTATCTGCTGCACCCACCCCTGGGGATGGGAACAGGGGCTGAGAGCATTTTGGGTCACAACCCCTCATCACCTTGTGTCTGTGCAGGACATGAACAGCAGGCTGGTCACCCAGGACTGGGCATCCTATGTCCTGAGGATGTTGCAAACAATAAAGAAGCAATATTATTCTTTAATGACTTTTGATCTTCCACTGTGAATCCCATGGACTGAGTGTGGCACGAAGGATCTCTCTTTATTAACTCTATGTGCGTCTATCTTTCTACAAGACATTGACTTCATAGTATCTGCAAAGAAGAGACCAAGGGATTTCATCCATCTCTGACCCTTCCCTCCCAGCCTCCCCTGTTCTACCTCACCTTCTCCTTACCTAATTTTTCTGTTTTGTCCCAAATCTGTTCTTCTGTGAGTGTGCCCGGCTCACAGCAAACGTCTCCACCATTAGACAGGCAGGGAAGCGGTCGCATGACGTTGTTGTCAGCGAATGGTTTATCTAGTTAGATCTCCCATGGCTCCAGCTCTGCGAACGCTTATACACAGACCTCGTTTTGCAGGGGTGGCAAGGGGAAAGGTCAGTACTTATGAATCATTTCCTCCTGGCTCTGGCAACGAGGTTGGTTTGCAAAGTGAGTCATGGAAGAGCAGCCTGGAGCGGCAATGATCTCTGAGCAAAAGACCTTCAGGTCCTAAAGTGACCTTTGGACTCTGCAGCCAACCTACCATCATCATTTCACATCCCTGGTCACAAAGATCTTTGTTTACTTAAAACTGTAGGTTCTGTATGTATCGTATACTATGTACGTGAGAACCTGTGCTGCAAGGACTCGCATGTATGACTGCCTGGATGGTAAATCAAGTAATGCATAGCAAAAAGGTGGAGGGAAGCTTAGCGCGCCTTCCTCCTTAGGAAGATGGGCTTGTGTTTCAAATGCCTGTTTGTTATGGAAGGGGAAAGATTTTCCTAAGGGGAGTAACCTGATAAAACAGAGTAGTTGAGGCTGGAGCAAAATTTCCACGTCAGTGCAGAAGCGATGCTGCCACAGGGTTTCGTCTATGCATTAACATCAAGGAGCCAATATCGTACCGCTGTGTTACAAGATGAACAGACATGGAGTAAGCCCATCTCCACAGTGCAGAGCATAAAAACTAAAAGGGCTGAGATGCTGAGAGAAGTTGTACGTGACCCACCTCAACACTTTTGAAATAGCATCAGCAAATTACGACGCAAAGGATGCATCCTCTCACTCAAGAGATCCAGTTTTAGTGCAGGCTTTCAGGGAAAACATTTAATTCCCTGTATTAAAATGTTTTCCAGAAGAGCTGCCCAGCTGCAAGCTCGGAAATACTCAAAACTTCCTCCAGAGTAGAGCTGTTTATTTTTGCTGCCCTGTTTCCCCTGTGCTCTCTATTACTGCCATTAGGACTATTAGGAGCTGCGGTGGTGAGCAAGGCTCCTTCTTCACCGGTCCCCTCCGAAGTTTCCAGCGTGCCCCTTTGTCCCGACATGCGTGTGGCTGCTAGTGCCGGGACAGGCCGGGCTGGGCTTTCTCAGGCTCTCAGCAGGGTCCAGCCACATTTGGCAGAGCAGAGCCTGACTGTCCCCAGCACTGCCTCTGCTGCCGATGCCTTGTCCCTCTCGGCTGTCGGACATCTGCGAGGGAAGCATGTGCCCATCCCGTCCCCTCCCTGGCATGGGAGCGTTCCCACCATAGCTGGAGTCATATATCTCCCTGCTTGTCGAGAAGGAGGGCAGGGGTTTGAGGGACTAAAAGTAGAAAGGGAGCGTGCTGGCTGACAGCGGTTCCTGGGTGAGCTGCTTCCAAATAATATTCCCAGCTGTTTCCCTGACAGGGCATCCATCTGAGCATCATCCTGGAGCTGCATGGGGCTTTCTCATTGACCTTTCACGCCACCGCCACGGGGCCACGGCCCTACAGCAGTAATTGTCACCGTAAGACAGGAAATCTAATTAAAAGGGAGATGAGGTACAAAGGGTAACATATGGTGGGTTCGCTTTCAGCAGGCAGAAAAGGCAGGCAAGGAGAGGGCTTGCTGCCAGGGCTTGCCCCGAGGCACAGGAGGGCTGGGAGGATCAGCCCCCCTGCCAAGGCTGCTTCCAAGCGTGCTGCGCTTGCTGCAGGGAGCACGGGGGAAACCGGCAGCCCCCTCTCTGCGGCAGAGGCTGTGACAGGCTGAACCGCGCTCTGCCGCTGGCAAAATGTGCCCCTGGCTGCCCTTGAGAAATTGCGCTGTGTTACACCCTGTAGGAATAATTTATCTTTGGCCAAAGAGGCTCTGCACTGGTGAGGCTGCACCTCGAATACACTGTTCAGTTTTGGGACCCTCAATACAGGAAAGTGGTCAAGTCCCCATCCCTGAATGTATTTAAAAGATGGGCAGACGAGGTGCTTAGGACCATGGTTTAGTGGTGGGATGGCAGGGTTAGGTTAATGGTTGGACTTGGATCTTAAAGGTCCTTCCCAACCTTAACAATTTTATGATTCTATGATTCTACCCATTTACAGTGACCCTCAGGGCTTCCAGCCAGGGGGAGGACCCTGGCAGCAGAGGCTCTGCACTGCCACCGACACAATGCCACCGATGCGATGCCATTGATGTGATGTCACTGATGCGATGCCACCGACACAATTCCACCTTCTGAGCTTGCTTGGGGATCCCACCTGCCTTGGCAGCCGGCGATGCTGGGGGCTGCCCAGGAAAGGGTTGTGCTTGTGCGTTACAGCCTTCCCACTGCTGCAGGGCTTTGCTGGGCCCAAAGCAGGCGCCATCTTCTGTGGCACCTCCTTGCACGGGGATGGTTCTTGCCGACACAGCATGGGGAGCTTGGCTCCACCACCGCAGCCAGTGGTGCGATCCCGCCTGTGCTTGCGACCGGAGAGGCTGACCATGCAGCAGTGAGAGGAGGCTTTATTTAAGCACAGAAAGCACAAAACAAACCACCCACCTGTGGCCTCCTGCGAGCACGGCAGGCAAGGGATGCAAGAGCAGAGCGGGTCTTGCTGCTGCCCTGCTGACAGTGACTGACACTTCCTTCTTTATAAAATAACCAGCAGCATGAAGTCGCAGCATTTCACACATGGGAAGGCCAGATCTTTTCCTCTGAAAGCAATCCATAGCCACCTCTGATCACTGCAGAAAGACAAAGGTTGTCTTAATAATGTAACGTCCCGTACTGGATGCTTTCGGTGCTGATGGCTGCATCGCAATTAGTAAAGAGGCACGCCAAATTGCAATGGCAGTTGTCACATATGCGGGAAGGTATTGTTCATCCGCAGGGATTTAGAGCTCTGTGGCACAGCATTAATGAATATAATCCCTCCATTCAGTTTAGGACTTTAAGACTTTCTCGTATATCTTCAGTATCCTCAGAACAGCTAATTCACAGGAAAAGCTTAAATGTGAAACACATGTTTCAGCAGAGTTTTAAATTCTCACAGTCAACATTTGGCTGGAGACACTTCTTTTTATTTCCCTCAGGAGCTTATCAATACCATTGTTCAAGTGTACAGTAACTCTTGGAGGTTTTGCTTCCTTCGTGCCTACCGAAAGGTAGCAGGTTTATCTTACTGAACCGATCAGCAATAATTGGGGAACGGACGTAAGATAATTCTGAAGTTGCACAATGCTCTTCCAGGTTGGACCGCACATGGTTCCTTAACAATGCTCCAATTTTCTGCTGGGTACCTACAAGTCAGTAACATGGAGTGCCTATACTTCAAAAATCCTTCCACATTTCCACAGTTCCCCCTTGTCATAGCAATTTGGCATGTTTTTCTTTACATAGCTTGACTGGGAATCCTCTGACTTGGATACAATGTTCAAGACTTTGTACTTTAAATATGTTACTAGCGTTAGGGACACACGTATGTATGGTCATGGTCAGCACTGGCTCATTTTTTCTGTGTGATCACTCTTTGGATCAACCATCTTGCATGTAAGCCAACAACGATTGTTTTCAGCTTTCCTATTCGGCTTGTCTTTTCTCTTTGCTTGAGATCTCTTGTCATAAATCTCTTTGGAGAAGACAGGCTGAAACACTCCACCCGTCTTTAGAACCGCCCAGCTCCCGGGGAACGTGGTCCTACTCCTGGGTGTGAATGAAGCCAACTTGAGCACCCGGTGTTGGCCATGGGGGGAGGCAGGAGATGGGGGGGACGGGCCTAGGGTGGAAATCCTCTTTGCAAAGGGTTTTGAGCCTTCAAATCTGGCTTTGTTTTGATGTGAAGAGCAGGACCCCGCTCCCAGAATTTGGGTGCCGTTTTCTGTACCGTGCCTTTCCCCCATGAAATGGCTGTTTCTCTGGCTGTCCCCACTTTCTGCCTCCCAACATGTCGTCAGAATATAAGCGTACAGATAAGTGCTCAAGCATTTCCTGAGCTTGTAACCCTGCATCCTAAAGGTCAGTTAATCTGATCCAGTCGAAAGCCTGAGTACCAAGTGTCAATGTGTCTCCTATATACATGCTGTATGCAATTTTGAGTGCTTCCTTACTGCACTGAATAAAACACTGCAAGTGTTCCTCTCTCCGCAACTGCCTGGAAGCAGGGGCATTTTTGCTGTAATATTGTGTGTTACGTGTCTAAATATAATAGCTTTCCACATTATATGTGGACTCCATATATATGCATACACTGTATACACACAGCATATATTTTAAAACTATTAGTAGGTGTTTTCAGCTTTTGGGGGATGTGAGGAGCTCTCGTTAGCAATGAGGCTTGTTTGGCTGGAGCAATTGTTTTAAACTTGTGGTCTGTGGGGAATTGAAGGGTCTTCAAAGAGGGACTACAAGAAAAAACAAAAGCCAATAGGCTTAAAAATCTCTGCCTATGGGCCTGCACATCATGGCCTGGAAAAATCTTACAGGACTGAAGGTTGCAAGAGGTTGAAACACATTAGTCCGTGGCCTTGTTTCTGTTGCTTTGTACTAATTACTTTGTAATGGACTATTCAATGAAGTGGCATCAGGACAACTGATACGCATATGTTTTAAAAGAAGATTCTTCCCAATTATCCTCCTACTAAGCCTTGTCCCAGGGTTCTCACTCCTTTACATATACTCTGCCTGACCTATTTCACCCATCCACTTCTATGGAAGCTATTTAGGTTTCCTGTAGCAGAAAAATAAACACTCAGGTCTTAAGCTGAAGTTGCACCAAATCTAATCTCCAGTCAGCAAACGTTTTCTTCTTCTTTTAATTTGATTTATTTTTTATCCCAGCCCAGTATATTGTTTCATTGCATGGAGAAAATGTTAGCACAGTGGGTTGGTAGAACACCTGTTGTGTAAATCTTGGTGATTTTTATAATGTGAACTCCTGCTGGCAGAGACAGCTGTGTCTCACATTTAAACACTGAGTATAAGGTATCCTAGGAGGAAGGAGAGAAAAAAAAAAGGCTTAGCATAAGAAAACAATACATCAGTGGCCGGAATCTGTTGTCAAGATTTATAAGCTAAATGAGTTACAGTTGAAGTGGATATTAAAAGAAAACCATTCTGTTCCTAGAAGACAAAGTGTGTTTTCTTATAGGGTTTCCCAGGGGACTTTGCATTTCTGACAACGGACAGAGTAGACAGCTGGTCCACATAAAAATATACGTGCTAATTAAACTATCCCTCACATTATACACCCAGAGAATATTTAACAAACAGGGATGTTTGCTGAGGAAGACTGGCAAAACCTGGGGGGCTTTCTCGCACAGCACCAAATTCTCCTAACTTGCTATGCAAGGTCCTCAGTCTCATTGGTTCAGCAAGATCCTTGGCACAAGGAAGGAAAGCAGGACTGTTGCCTCCATCAGCAGAACTTTGTAAAACCCGGGGTATTTTTTTTCCATTGCAGTTCAGCCTCCTACTCCTCTCCATCACAAATGCCAGTAGCCGGTGGCAGGAGCACAGCCACCAAGCCAGGTGTCTGCTGGCCCCCAGACAGGACCATTCTGCATGAGTTATCCCCCCTGATGAGGGTGCTCATGGTGGCAGGACTTCATCCCCAGCAACAGTGGCTTGGGGATGCTGGTGTTGGGCGTGTGTTGGTCTGCTCTGGTAGGAGTGGGCGTAAAGGCTCTCTTCACCCACGTGTTTCTTCATATCTTGCAATGCCATGGGGCTGCCACCTCACCCTGACTCCCAGCAGGAGGCAGGGACAAGACTGCCCAGCCCTGCTGAGAAATAGACATTTTCAGCACATCCACAGCAGTATGGTATGAACTTCATGGGGCACCTAAAACTGAGGAACTAAATTTAAGTTGAAAGAGTTAACCCAGCACAGCGGGCTGGTCTTGGAAACAAACACGATATAGTAAAAAACAACTCTCTGAGCCCACAGTGGAAATTCTGTCTATGCACAAAGGGGAATTGCGTCTTCAGGGAACAGCCTTACAAGCAAATTGGAATAACACTGTAGGAAGGGTGATGTATGAGAGAGGTCAACATTTGCAACCAGATGAGGCTGGACTTTTTCCTTCAGTGTTTGATTATTTGTGCTATTACTTAGATCATGTCAAGTTTACTCAAACATAGTCATATAGTGTTCTCTAAAAGCTTATCCCAAATATTTTAATTCACTTATTTCTCTCATCCGCTTCCCTTTCCTCTTCCATTTCACTATTACAGATGTCAGTTCAACAAATAAAGTATGTGGGCAGAACAATGAAACTATTCTCTGTAAAAAAGAAGAGATTATTTCATTCTCCTGCTATTAACGTTAAAAGAAAAGGCCTTTTGTACCTTTTATACAAGTGTGTGCAATGATACGATTGTGTACCTCATCTCCTTAACTTGAGAGGAAATGATTCATGAAGGAGAGTGTCTGGTTGGAAAGACTGTCCGTATACCCTCAAATTCCTTTTACCTAGGAACTTCTTTCAAGTAAGAAAAAGTAATTCCTGAGCACAATGCGACACAGGTAACGTGGACTGAGGTGCTTCCCTCCCCCCTTGCTCTACTCCAGCATCCTGGCTGGGCTGTGAAAGGGTCTGAGGAGTTCTTATTCTATTTAGATAAATAATCTGATTTTCGTTATTTTCCACATTACCTTTTTTATTATGAGGGTAGGGGAATGAGGGTGAGATAGGAGAAGAAAAGGCTAGGATTGGATGAAGGAAAAATGTATTTTTTTGGGGGAAAAATATATGAACTTGAGGTTTTGCCTGACATGTGCTACCTATCTAGAGAAATGAATAATTTTTTGATGTAAATTACTATTTTTGCTTGACAAAAGCATTTTTGTTACTATTATAAATATTGACTATAGGAATATGTATACCACAGCGCTGAAAACATGGGTCATCTTTCTAATCAGAGGATGCCATGATTTTTTTCATGCCTTGGGTTATTTTCTTTCCACTCATGGCCGAAACCAGGACAATGGGATATTAGCTGTGATGAGTATTTCAGCATCACGCCATCTTCTGTGAAGATGCAGCTCACACAAGGCCAGCTGTGTTTAGAGCCAGACCTTCTATGCAGCTTATCAGCACAAGGGAAACAAAATCCTGCTGGATACAGCTTTCACCCTTCCAGTTGTGCATCCCTTCGCCATATACCTTTTGTCTCTGACTACTTTCTCTGCAGCAATTCATACCATGTGCTTGGCCAGCCGGCAATGTTGGAAGAGCTGATGTGTCTCCAGAGTAAGAGAATTTTAATTTAGCACAGAAATGACCTCCTGGATTCTGTGCTGGTGCCAGCAATAGCTGTGCTGTCAGAATACAGCCCTGTGGAGGCAGGATATCGGTCTGGTGCCCAGGGGGCCATGAAGGGCCACCAGTGCCACTCTGGCCCCGTGGCTGGGCTGGTGGCGCCCTGGGAAGATGTTTGCACCCTGAAGCTCTCTTGTCCAGGTCATCTCGTTCAGAGAGAGCTGTGAAAACAAGGGAATTTTTTTTTTTTTTTCTCAAGGGAGCAAACTGAGGTTTACATCTCTAATGATGGCTGCTCCACGTAACAGGGCGGGCCCAGCGGTGTTGGCTGACATTTGGGCCCTGCTAACGGCTGTGCGGCTCCTGGGCATGAATCACACGTCGCATTGATAAGGACGGACATTACTCATCAGAATACCACAGACCCAATGCGGCAAAAGTGTCGCGGTCTATTTTGAAAATGTTATCTCATGCTCGTTTCCTTGTACATCAGGCATTAGTCTCAACAATAATCCACTAAAGTAGTACGTTACTTGTTTCTAGAAAAGATCTTCACCAACTTGCTGTCTTTCAGCCAGGTTTTACTTGTGCATGACCATCTGTAAGCTGGCTACAAAACTGGGATTGAATTAGCCGGTTGGTAGCCAGCCTTTGAAGGCAGAGCTGCTCACCCGTGTCCGGTGGCAAGAGCTTAGTCTGCCTCACCAACACACCTGCACGCTCCCTCCTGGGCCTGGCCTTCACAGGGGTTTAACATTCCTGCCTAGGTTTTATTTGGAGCATGATCTAACTCGCCACGGTTCATTCCTCCTCTTATTTCAGACCTTGGTGCCGTTCAGGTCACGACCAGTATTCATATTAGCACAATACTTGGGTTTTAATTAAAAACTGGCTTGTGTGACTGATCACAGCTTTGCAAATAATATCATAGGATGAGTAAGGGGAAGGAACAGAACCTACTTTATTTGAGACCAGATTTTTACATCCTTCTGATGAACAATAATGAAGCCTTTGAATGATTTTATTTATTTCTGTGGATCTTCTTCCAGGGCAAGACTCAGTGTAACATAATCTGGGCCTCTATGATTTGATATCTTTTGCTGACAAGGAAACTTTACTGCTCCAGCCCTCCAAGTATTTTGAATATTTCATAGCTTGTCTTTGTCCCAATCTCTCCGTCTTCCTTTAAAATATGGTTAGAATTTAGCTGCTACATCACAAAGCTGTATCTATCATTTTTTAAACTTTCTCCTGAGTTCTTGATGAGGCCACTGATTCTGTATGACACATCTTCCAGAGATAACCAGTTTTCTGCCATTTTAGGCCAATATTTAAGCACATAACTACATGTGCGTTGCAGTGTGATGACCAGTTAGTGTTTAGCTTAGAGTTACGATCATATCTGAATTTATTCTGGCCTTTTTGCACTCGGGAAAACACTACCAACACATGAAACATCTCTATCCATTGGGAAATACTGTATGGTTTCTGTTGTGTTGAGTAATCGTGAGCCTCATTTAAAAGTTAATCTGGTATGCCCAAGAATATTATAGCATTTGACATGGTCTGCAAGAGGACCACTTTATGTTCGTTCATCCTCTGTGTGTGTGTGCAGCCCATGGTGAGCGGGAAGGGGGCTCCTGCCCAAAAGCCAGCAACTGTGCTTTCTGCACAGAGGGAGTGAGGTGGCAGCACTTCCAAATGCCCCAACTTTTAATTCAGCTTTTTTTATTATTGTGCATATATTTACCTGCACATGCGTGTATGTGAGTTGTTGTATCACTCCTCAGATAACACTGTAAATCCTGAGACAGCTGGAGGAAATGAAGTGCTAAAGGGAAGGTGGAAGAAACAAGCCCATCTATATAATGCAGTCAGGCTAGAAAGGCTTATCATAGAATCGTAGAATCATAGAATGTTTTGGGTTGGAAGGGACCCCTAGAGGTCATCTAGTCCAACCCCCCTGCAGTGAGCGGGGACACTGCTAATTAGATCAGGTTGCTCAGAGCCCCATCCAACCTGGCCTTGATTGTTCCCAGGGATGGGGCCTCCACCACCTCTCTGGGCAACCCGTTCCAGTGTTTCACCACCCTCGTTGTAAAGAATTTCCTCCTTATATCTAGTCTAAACCTACCCTGTTTTGGTTTAAAACCATTACCCCTTGTCCTGACACAGCTGACCCTACTAAAAAGATTTTCCCCATCTTTCCTATAGGCCCCCTTTAGGTACTGAAAGGCCGTAATCAGGTCTCCCCACAGCCTTCTCTTCTCCAGGCTGAACAAGCCCAACTCCCTCAGCCTGTCCTCATAGGAGAGGTGCTCCAGTCCTCGGATCATTTTAATAGCCCTCCTCTGGACCCACTCCAACAGTTCCATGTCCTTCTTGCGCTGAGGGCTCCAGAGCTGGACGCAGTACTCCAGGTGAGGTCTCACCAGAGCAGAGTAGAGGGGCAGAATCACCTCCCTCGACCTGCTGGCCACGCTTCTCCTGATGCAGCCCAGGGTGTGGTTGACCTTCTGGGCTGCCAGCGCACATTGCCGGCTCATGTCCAGCTTTTCATCCACCAGCACCCCCAAGTCCTTCTCAGCAGGGCTGCTCTCGATCCTTTCTTCCCCCAGCCTGTACTGATACTGGGGGTTACCCTGACCCAGGTGCATGACCTTGCACTTGGCCTTGTTGAACCTCATGTGGTTCACACAGGCCCACCTCTCCAGCCTGTCCAGGTCTCTCTGGATGACATCCCGTCCTTCTGGTGTGTCAACCACACCACTCAGTTTGGTGTCATCTGCAAACTTGCTGAGGGTGCATTCGATCTCGCTGTCTAAGTCCTTGATGAATATATTAAACAGCACCAGTCCCAGTACGGACCCCTGAGGGACACCACTCGTCACCGGTCTCCATCCGGACTTCGAGCCATTGACCACTACCCTCTGGATGCAACCAGCCAGCCAGTTCCTTATCCACCGAACAGTCCACCCATCAAATCCATAGCTCTCCAATTTAGAGAGAAGGATGTTGTGGGGGACCATGTCAAAGGCTTTGCAGAAGTCCAGATAGATGACATCCATTGGTTTTTCTTTGTCCACTGTTGTTGTCACACCATCACAGAAAGTCACTAGGTTCGTCAGGCAGGACTTGCCCTTGGTGAAGCCATGCTGGCTATCTCGAATTATCTCCCTGGCCTCCATGTGCCTTAGCATAGCTTCTAGGAGGATCTGTTCCATGATCTTCCCAGGCACAGAGGTGAGGCTGACAGGTCGGTAGTTCCCAGGGTCTTCCTTTCTACCCTTTTTGAAAATGGGCACAATGTTTCCCTTCTTCCCAGGGACTTCACCTGACTGCCATGACTTTTCAAATATCATGGAGAGTGGCTTGGCGACTACATCGGCCAATTCCCTCAGGACTCTGGGATGCATCTCATCAGGTCCCATGGACTTATGTGCGTTCAGGTTCCTCAGGTGGTCACGAACCTGATCTTCTCCTACAATGGGAGGGGTTTTGTCCTCCCGGTCCCCCTCATGCCATCCATCAGCTCGGGTGCGGTGAGGAGAGAGGTTCCCAGTGAAGACTGAGGCAAAAAAGTTGTTGAGTACCTCAGCCTTCTCCTCATCTGTTGTTACCAGCTTGCCAGTCTCGCTCATCAGTGGGGGTACGCTTTCTTTAACCATCCTTTTCTGGTTGATATACCTGTAGAAACCCTTCTTATTATTCTTTGCATCCCTAGCCAAGTTTAGCTCCAGCTGAGCCTTGGCCTTCCTGACCCCATTCCTACACAACCGGACCACGTCCCTGTACTCTTCCCAGGATGCCTGTCCCTGCTTCCACTGCCTGTGCAGTTCCCTCTTCCTCCTTAGTTTGACCAGCATCTCTCGTCTCAGCCATGCCGGTCTCTTCCCTTCTTTGCCCGATTTCTTACACCTGGGGATCAAGAGCTCTTGCGCTCTGTGGATCACATCCTTAAAGATCTGCCAGCTCTGTCATTCCCCTGTCTCTGAGGACCGTTTCCCAGGGAGTCCTTCTGACTATCTCCTTGAGGAGCTGGAAGTTTGCTTTTCTAAAATTCAGGGTCCTGACTATACTCTTTGTTCTTCCCATTTCCCTCAGGAGTGTGAGCTCTACCAGCATAATATGCTTGAGGCATATTAGTGTTTTGTAATATCAGCTACTTTGATATATCTAGTGCCTCACCATTTTTATGTTCATCCACATATACACTTTAACTTGCCTTGCTTCTGCAGTGTGTTGATACAACCCCATAATCAAGGGAGAAAAGCCCACAACCTTCAGGGAATGCTTGTGGAGAAAACTCAAGCCATCTTGTAGCAGAGGTGCAGATGTGGCCCCTACTGCCCCTTGTATTCTACGCGTCTTTGTGATGGCACTGGGTGACAGAACCTTTCCTGAAAGGCTCCAGCATGTGTGATGGTACAGGGGAGGTACAAGTGCCTGAGCTCGGACTGCCAGCCAAAGAGGAGAAAGCAGAGGCACACCGGAGTGGGCTGGCGGGATGTGGACAAGACAAACAGCAGATACCCGAAAAGAAGAATATGAATGGAAGGAGTTGGACCAGAAGACCTAGTGAGCTTGGACCCCCGCATACGAACACAGATATATACTAATGCTTATATGAACATACTTTGCTGGAAGGGTGTTGGACTAAAGGACCTTTAAAGATCCCTTCCAACCCAAACTATTCTATGAAGTTTTACCCATATTTTATCCCACACCTTATGAAGAAGAATTTCCTCACCTTTTCAAATTATCTGAGAATGACAGAAAATGCTGAAGTCTTGCAATAAAATGCATTACCATAAAAAAAGTTGTGGCCAAGCCACACAGGAAACGTAATTTTATATTAGCATTTGAAACAGCTGAAAAGCTGTAGTCTTAAGAGCTGACCTCATAAATTATGTGTGGATGTTTGAAGGCAAGAGCCAATTCAGTCCTTGAAAGCAGAGAGCTTGCAGGAGAAATGCTTGGCTGTACTGTGGACTGCTCTGTATATTTGGGAACCTGACTCATCTGCTGTCTTTAAGTAAAAGTAAATTCCACCTTCCCTTGCTTCCTTATAGGAGGGGGACAAAGCCAAGGAACATCCTGTTAGAAGCCCTGGCTAAGGCGGGGGGGGAGGGCGGGGGGGGGGGGAGCAGCTTCTGTTTCTATTAATCTGTGGAAATACTATGAATTCAAGTTGAAATATAATCTATTAAATCAGCCGTATTTATCTTTACTCCAGATTTCATCTTCCATGTTGTCTTTGAATTTTCTTTCCTATTAAATTCCATGGTGGGGTGGAGGTAAGAGTGAGTTATCTGTATAAAAAAGTTGAGGGAAGTATTTTTTCACCCATGTTTATGAACAATAAGTTTGATGTTTTAAATCCACTTCACCTTATACAATACCATTCTGACCATATTCTCCCGAAGCAGAGGGGTCAGCCTCTCAAGGCTGGATTTGGTTCCAAATAGGCATATGAAGGAAACTCATTCTTTTGTTTTTCCCAGCTTTTGGTCATTTTTAGTGTTCCTTGGCATCTTTTCACCCCTGTTCTCTCAGATACACCCCACTTCTTTTCCTCTCCTGCTTTGGTTTCACATTCATGCCCATAGCAGAAGCACTCGGCAGGATGCAGAGTATTCAAAAAATGTGGGCAGACTCGATGCTTTCTTAGCCCAAAGAGACATATTCACCCTTGACTGAATCCCATTAGCTTAATGCATTATGCGCACTAAATTTTGCTATGCTGTCCTGGGTACTTGACACAGTCCATGACACCAGATCCTATTTCTAGAGCCATAGATGTAAATCAATGTTCCTCCCGGTCACGTTCCAGTGATATTTGTATAAATGGATGCTACAGTCTTGTTTGTATATCTGCTATTGTAAGCCTTTAAATTTTCCAACACAGTAGCTTGCAGGGCCTGAAAAGGAGATTTACTAGGAATTTAAGAACACAAGAAAAATTTAGAATGGGCTTATGAAAGAATTAATGTAGTTCATTTTATTCTGTAAGGCAATATATTTGTACAGCTTGTCTATATATTCTTCTGATATTGTATGCGATACAAAAGCTAGGTACTAATTACATTTGCCGTGAGTCGGCAGCAGCCATTTTGATCACCGTAGGAAGATGATATCTAACTTATAGCTCACAGCCTGCTTTTGCTTCCATGTAGAAACCAGCATTTCGGAATTTTTACCACAGTAAAAATTAGGTCAGCAGACTTGTGTGAATTGATAAACCATGTTATCTCTTGGTTTTGGGGGCATGGCAAAGCTGAGGTGCAAAGCAGGGGCTGCTGTGTGCACTCAGGTGGAAATCCAGCCTTGTTTATTTGCCCCTTTCCCTGAGTCTGGGAGCCCTTCCCTGTGACCACTGCCATTTCTTTTCTTTCTAGCTTCTCTCTTCTTCTGGATTCTTCTGTCCCTGCCACTTTTTTCAAAGTGAAATAATATTTTTCAAAAAATTTTAAGCTGCCAGCATTGCTGGAGGTAATTACCAAGCAGGTCTTTAATCAAGGAATGGAAAGCACAGTAAGATGGAGTGGGTGAAATTTGGAAGTAGACCCATTCAGAGTGGAAGTATGGCACCCTCATAGCTTTTACAGCCCAGGGACAGGAGCCAGGCATGGGGGGAGCAGGGCACCCCGGGGTGCTCAGCCTGCTCTGCCCGTAGGTCCCAGCTGGTGGCCCTGAGGCACGTGCCATGCCTGGGGACACACTGTAGAGGGACTTCTCAGGTCAGCAAGGAGCACAGGAGCTCCCTCTCCCCTACCGCCTGTATGCACTGCTGCTCACCTCCCAGGCTGGCCAGCCGATAAGCTACCCCTGTGGAGCTGAAGCATGTTCATGGCCCTGTCCTGAGGACCAGTTGTGGGCTGCTGAGCGCTACCCTGATTCTGCAGCAGGAACATGCGGGATTTCCCAGGTTTTTGGCACTTTCCTCAGTGGAAGCAATAGAGCCTGCAGTGGAGTGCTCATGTTCCCAAAAACCATGCTCTTGTGCTAAGGTGCCAGGAGGCTCAGGACTTCAGCTCAGTCCAGGGAATTATTCCCAAAAGCACAGCACAGATTGCAACCCCTATCGTAAATTCCTCAGAATTAAAAAAAAAAAGTTCCTAATCTGGGGAGTTGGTACAGTTATTCTTCATCTCAGCTCAAAAGTCATTTCTACCGGGAAATGTTGGAGTCAAACCCTTTCTAATTTTAACTAAATAAGCAATATCAAAGAAGAGAAAGCATGTACCAGGTTGCACAAGCAGGCTGTGTAGCAGAGATGCTCGTACGACAACGCTGTATCTTGCTCTCTCATATATACACACATACACACACACACATTGACAGTGTCATTCCTAACCTATTACAGAATGTGTTTGTATGTCAGCTCTTGCATTTTTAGCATTTATGTTTGCAGTACTGATTTTTGCGTCCTGCTGTGCAGAGGAGACATTACAAAAGCAGCAGCCTTTTGGGAGTGCAGAAGTATTTCCTTGTCTTCCTTCTCATATGATACTCTGTTTTGAAAATAACAACAAACAGATATTTCTTACCCCTCCAACCTACTATTTGGGTTTTATTGCAAATAGATAACTTACAGGGAACAAAGCTAGGTCTCTATATATACTCTTCCAGACTGCAATTATTTCTTTATAATTAAAAAATCACTCCCTTGCTGTTTCTCTCCTTCAGGATAATTATTTAATGTAAATGAGTCCTTCTCGCACAGACACTGCCTCTCTTTCTCAGGCTTTTCATCTTTGCCAGGGCTGATTAAAAAGCCTGTCTATGACTGAGAGCTCGGCTCATGTTTGGGAATAAAACTGAAATCTAATGTTGCAATTGCAGTGGCATAAAGGGCTTCTTTGTGCTCCTCCGCACATGTTTGAATGCCAAAACCTGGCTGCCCTGGAGGCTCACCCCCTCGTGGGTCAGGAGGCCAGGACATGTCCCTCTCCCGCCGGGGACATGCTGCCGCTGCCGGGCACAAGCCCTACCCCGCAGCACTGAGAGGAAAACCCGGTCCAGCCTGGAGCATCTGCCTGGGCCTGCCCACACATCTCTTAGTTTTCCCACTTGAACAACAAGCTGGAGGAGCTGTTATCTGCTTAAATGTAAGGTTTGGTTTATTTGTTTTCCTTGTCTTGATAGCAGATTGGTGTTACAGGGGAAACCGGAGAGCTACCCTCAGGCAACATTCGGTAGACACAGCTTACAGTTTAAGGACATTTAAAACACAGACTGGACATTTAAAACACAGACTGTGTAGTGCTGGTGGTTAAACGGCAGAGCATCCCCACAGCCTCACATGTGTTGGATAACAGCAGGTACGAGCACGGTTCCACAAAACCCGCCCATATCCTCTCATCGCGTTCCCTCCTGTGTACTACACTCGCTCCTGCGGTGCCTCGGTTGCTGGTCTTGTAGGCAAGGAGCTTTCTGATTCCCACCCTCATTCCATGGGTTCATGAAGCTACCTGCAGATTTCACCAGTATTGCCAGGAGCTTGTGACAGCTGGCTCCCTGGCCTGCCTCCATCTCCATTTTGAACTTCTTTGTGTGGGACTGTGCCCATGGGGACTCGGATTCCCATGACTGTGGGCAAGGAAGAGACATAATGAAGGGTGAAGGAATAGGGATTCCTCTAAATCAAGATCCCCCAGATCTGGAGACGAACCCTCCATGCCATTGTGCATCACAGGGTAGTCAGATGTGGAAAGAGTGTATCAAAAAAGAGCTTTGCCCTACTCTCATGTTCAAGCATTGGAACGGGCTGCCCAGGGAAGTGGTTGAGTCCCCATCCCTGGAGGTATTTAAAAGACTGGCAGACGAGGTGCTTAGGGCCATGGTTTAGTGGTGGGATGGCAGGGTTAGGTTAACGGTTGGACTTGATGATCTTAAAGGTCTTTTCCAACCTAAATGATTCTATGATTCTACGATTCTATGAGAGTCCTGATGATGCCAGTAGGAGAGGCTGGATCTCAGTGATGTTGTGGGACCCAGAGTGACAGAAATGCAGAGGCAGAGAGAGATAAAGGGACTTTGCCCTCGAAGCAGCTGGAGTCAAGCCTAGGTTCATATTTTGGGATGTTTTCTTTAAAGAGGGATTGTAGTGTTAATAGGTGACTTGTCTCATTCTCCCTTATGTCCTCATCATGGACCAAGTTTCCTGTGGATGCTGTGAACGGTTGTCTGTATAGACACATGTAACAGCATGCATCAATCTCATGTGGGAAAGTAGCCCTGTAAAAAAGAGGGACAAAAGAACACTATTTCCATTTCTTGATACTCAGACATTTACTATGCAGTGACTTCCACTATTAGCTTTTGAAGGAAAAAAAAAAAAAAAAGAACATGAGAGCTTTTCCTTTTTCTTCCAGATTTCCTTGTCACAAACCCTTCTCACTAGGAATTCAGGAGGTTTTAACTGTCCTGTGCTGAAGGAGGGTCTTGGAAGGATGCTGTAACTGGAGATCTCTTCTGTGAACAAATGGATACATCTGGGGAACGTAACCTATCCTTATGTCAGGACACTTTTACCACAGAGATGAAATTTCTGAAATTATTGCATTTATTACGGGGCATACATTTGTAATTCAGTAAGCATTTGAACAAAAATTAATTATGCAGGGATCATTTGTAACCCAGTTAATCTTTGGAAGCCTCTCACATTTTACGTAGCCTGTACTCAGGATAAACTCTAATTCAAGTAAATGAAGGTGAAACTACCATAATTACTTCAAATTGGGCCACGGATATTAAATAATTAGTTGGTACGATGGTTCAAATTCCAAGGCCTTTAAGGACTATGGAGTTTGGAAGAGGCTTTAGCAAAATTTAGCCATGTGTTAAGTGCACAAAGAATAAAGAGGACTCCGTGTAAATTTGCAAGGGAAATATTCTCATATAATTGGGTTTTATGCAGACAAATGAACAGGAACCACCTCAGTATCACTGTAGGATCGTCAGCTGAGAAATGCAATCTTCAAAGCCCTTGCTAAAACGCTAATTGGTCTTAGAGGTGGCTAAAACTGAAAGGTCCTCAATGGACCTGCACAGATGTGTGCCAGCAGTGGCATGTCCCTAGCCAGCTGGACCCAAGCCAGCTCTGACCCATGGCCTGCCCAGCCATACTAGTATGATCTTGTGTTGGAGCCACTGAGGCGTCTCATGTCCTTGTGTAACAACGGCTGATGTTGGCCCCTGGAGGCGATGAGGCGAAGAGCTGCCCGTTATCGGGCCATGGTCTTGTTGTGGAGTCTATCCTGTACTGTCCTGAGCTGGCTTTACTGATGTTCATCCTAGGTACTTCTCCATCTATGTATTCATCAAGGATCCCACTTGCTAATTAGGCTTATGACGTTGCCCGGTCAAATGGATATCTTCAAATTACGGAAAATATTGTTCTTTCTGTAAAACAACTTACTGTGCCATTTAAATTGTTGATGTTTCTCTTTATCCCTGGACTTCTCAGCTGTGTTCTGCTTCATCAGTGAGGATGTATGACATGCAGTAGACTCCTGACTGGCAAGGTGTAGGCTGCATAATGCAGACATTGGTGGTGACATATTTGAGATCTCCTTTTTATAAATATTCTTTAAGAGTTTTGTAAAACACATGCATTTTAATTATCTGCCTGGCTTTTACTCTCTTTTCAGAAGATGACTAGAATTATAGGCACACCAGCAGATGGGGATTAACTAATTTTGTACGCAGAAGACAGCATCACCTTCTTGCAACTCAGGCTGTCATGCTGTGAACAGTCAGGGTCCAATTTCTCAAGCTGGTAGACAAGTCAATATGCACATATGCTGTTGAGTGAATTTCCAAAGCACCTTGGTAGGCTCACTGTCTAAATCCTCTCAGATTCAGTAGGAGAAATATTGTATGTTCATAAAAGGACTTGCGTATCTGTGACTGTCTTCTCAAGGGGACTGTCTTCTTTATGGTCTGGACAGAGTGTTTTTCACTTTACATAATAAAGTTATTTTCTTGCTTAGTTTCTGCCTTGCCTCATCACCTTCCCAGCCCCATCTGCCCAGCGCTATTGCTTCACAGGAAGGGATGGGAGGGAGTGTTTTCCCCAGGGTCTCTATGAGCATTCTAGCTCCAAGGCCAAAAGCTAGGGGTTACCATATCTTTTGACATTGCTTTCTGAGGCAGCATCTTTTATTAGCTGTTTGATCATACATTTAATTTCGTTAGATGTTCTTTTATTAACCGACAAAATACATCATAGAAACTGTGTTAGAAACATTGCTGCAAAATTGCTGATTTTATTAAGTTATCCTCCTCTTTGTCCTTGTAACACCCTTTAGATCACCCTGGGTTCAACAAGACTGCTAATGTGCTCTCTGTTTACAGAGAAAATGGAGATGTGGACCTCCATGCCCCATGGGACAACATGTTCATACTCAGAAGGGAGTTGTCGCTGTGACTCAGTGGCTCATGGGGTGCTACATCTGCAAAAGCAGCAGGAGCCATCCCTCGCCTTTCAGCATCTTCTCAGGTAGCTACATGGTGTCTGCTTAGGATCCCATTTTGAGGTGTTAAACCCTTCTCCGAGGTTATGCGTGAGCATTTGATCTTAACCTTCTTCTGTGGATTCCCCCTGCAGAGGTGAACATTTCCTTGCTAGGCACACAAATACAACATCAAGGTCTTTGGAAGTCTGGCAGGAGTCTTACTAACAATGAAACTTCATGGGAAATCCCACAAGGCTTTTCCATAGCTTTAAGTCCTTAATTACTTAGCTATAGCTATTCCTCAGGCATGAGGACAGCTTTGTGTATCTTCTCCAAGCTCAGTGACACAAGTGCTTAATACAAGGCAGCTTCCTAAGTCTTAAGAAGACTTAAAGTATTTCATGCTGACTTTTTTGTCTATGGAGGATGGCACGTGGCAAAGTGGTGGATAGCTGGTGTACATATACACATATAGGATGTACTTTGGCAGTCCTCCTCATCCATCATCTTTCCTTGATGCTTTGAAATAAGATATTTACACGTTTTTTTTTAAATTTCTGACTCGTATTAGTCAGGGCCATGAAAAAAAAAATGCGCTCTTTACTGTGATTTCTTAAAGCTCTGCTCTTGTCTTTCCATTGCAGTAACTTTTTCTGTTCAGTTGACCGTTTCTGTAAAAATAGATCTGAGGCACAATTGATCAAATGAAAGCTGTTGGAAATGACCCAGTTTGATTAATTAGTTAGCCATTTCCTAGCAGTGTTTTTAATCTAGCAAGCGCTAGTCAGCCAGTGGCAGAGCAGATCATGGTGTAACTTAATATGTGTAAATTATACTCTGCATAGGTTGTGTTTCTTCAAACAGGCTCCTATTAAAAAATGAAGGCATGTCATAATTGATCAGGTTTTAATCCTTCTGCGCTGTGGCCTTGTAAATAGACTGTTAGCATGCATTTATTACACCACCTGAGAAGGCTTCACAAAATCAATTTTAATATTAATTATTTAGGTGGCTCACTAGAAAGAAATCTTCAGGGGATGATGAATAATATTAATGCAGTCATCAGTCATGATTGATTCCCTCTCGGCTGACAAAAATGAGCTTTAATTGCTAGTAGCCCCAGGCAAATTCAGGACACTGCACGTGTTCCCAAAGCAGTTAATCTGAGCTGAGTGCTCAGTGGTGGACGTTTAGCAGAGGTACCGATGTGGTCTCATTTTGTGCAGGTGTAGCTAGAGAGAGTGAAAAGGAAGGTTTTTATGGGTGTTATTGTACCTCCTGAAGGAGCAGCAGCTCTACTGGGTTCAAACAATCTTTCGCTTACGCACCCGCTGCCATTTCCCTCACCAAACCTGAGCTGGGTAAATGCTTTCCTAACAGCTTGTGCCTCTGCTGCTTTCTAGCTCTCCGTTGCTACCCAGCACAACCCCTGTGCAGAGACGAGGCCTTGCGCTCCTGCATCCTTCCCACACCCCGTGCTGGCAGCTCAAATGATGAGGAAGCTGTAGAAATGTCGCCATTCAGTCTTTCTGTCCTAAAGGCTCCCTTCAGACAAACTGCTGAGAATTATATAGGCGAGCAAGTTATCTTTATGAAGCCTGGGTGATGGGGAAGGAGGAGCGTGCTATCCTTTTCTCTGGGGCAAGGTTAGCATTTACAGTGGAGGATGCCATTTACTCATGAAGGGAGCACAGAACAGATCAACCTTTAATAAAGACTGAAGTGAAGGAAGGAGTTTTCAGCAGGGCAGAACTAGCTGAAAATAGGTTTTTGTGTCCCCCCAGTGAGCTTCAGGTGCAAAAAGCCAGCCTGCTGTTTTTCTGCTGGTATCGTGTAGTTGAACAGGGACCCTCCCCAGCTGGACCTCAGCCTGTGCAATGGACGTGCCTTCCTGGGCTTTGGATCTGGCTTCACAATGCCAAATTCAGACTTTCACCTGCTTTCTCACCTTTGATTTCATAGCCCTACAAACAGGATTCCCCGAAGTATACTACCTACCAAGAAAGGAAACTTCGCCTCATTCAGACACTGTCTTTACTGAAAAGTTAAGTTATTCTTGTATCAGGAATAGTGTGGCCAGCAGGAGTAGGGAAGTAGTTGTGTCCCTGTACTCGGTGCTGGTGAGGCCGCACCTTGAATACTGTGTTCAGTTTTGGGCCCCTCACTACAGGAAAGATGTTGCCTTGCTGGAACAGGTCCAGAGAAGGGCAACAAAGCTGGTGAGGGGTCTGGGGCGCAAGTCTTATGAGGAGTGGCTGAGGGAACTGGGGTTGTTTAGCCTGGAGAAGAGGAGGCTGAGGGGAGACCTTATCGCCCTCTACAACCACCTGATAGCAGGTTGTAGTGACGTGGGGGTTGATCTCTTCTCCTGATAGGACAAGGGGGAATGGCTTCAAGTTGCACCAGGGAAGGTTTAGATTAGATATTAGGAAAAACTTCTTCACTGAAAGGGTTGTCAAGCATTGGAATGGGCTGCCCAGAGAAGTGGTTGAGTCCCCATCCCTGGAGGTATTTAAAAGATGGGTAGACGAGGTGCTTAGGGACATGGTTTAGTGGTGGGATGGCAGGGTTAGGTTAATGGTTGGACTTGATGGTCTTAAAGGTCTTTTCCAACCTAAATGATTCGGTGATTCTATGATTCTAAGTTCATAATGCGGCTCCCAGTCTTGATGAGAATTTACCAGGGGAAGCAGGTGACAGAGCTAAAAAATTACAGCTGTTCCTCCCCACTCCTGTTAGCAACCCCAGTGCTAATTGGTGTCCCTGTCTGTGCTGGTGAGTGACAGTCGCCTGGCTGTGCACCCCAAGAACAGAGGCATCTGCTTCCGTTCCAGGCAGCAGGCTCTGCTGCACAGGAGGACATGGTAATAACTCATGTGCATATAAATGAAACGATGCACTTAAAAATCTACCAAAATAAATGGTTTTTTTTTTCCTTCAAAAAAATACACTGTAGATCAAAGCTTGATTAATTTGGGAAATCCTGTGGCTTGCAGATGTAGACACATTTAGATGATCACATTATTCCCCTCTGGACATATAATCTATGAGTGAGGTTTTCGGCAATATACTCCCCTTTCTTGATTATACAGCTTTTTCAGAAAAGTCCTATTATTTTTTTTTCATGTAAATGCAACCAGAGGAAGATGGCTTTTGATTTATACACAAATCAATACTCCCTTCTGATTGAACTCCGCACTGCACTGCTGTAATTATATTCATGGATTCTGTGTAGGTGTAAGACAGGAAGCAATTATCAGCCTCAGCTATGAACGAGCATAAAAGAAATCTCACTTTTCTTTGGAAGCATAACATTAATGACATTCTCTGTCTAACGTCAGCCCCTTTCACGTGACTTCTGCTAACTGTGCTGTTGTTTAGCTGAGGAAAAAGTAATAGCAGATAGCTGTGATTAAATAACATCTGCGTGAATTTAGGTTGTTGCAGTGTTTGGAGCTTTGCCTGACTGAAAAAGCCAATGTTTTTAATTTGTATCAAAAAAAGTGATGGGTTTTAGTTCAAGTATTTTCTTTTCTATTTAGCTGAAAGTTAATCATGGCTGTAATTCATTCCTTAGTGATCTTCTGCAGTGGCAGGTGTCACAGGAACATTTAAGGAAAGCATCATCAAGGCAGTTTCAGTGGGAAAAAGGCATGGTGAAATAAATGCATAAGGA
This sequence comes from Gorsachius magnificus, assembly GCA_034008185.1. Lineage (NCBI taxonomy): Eukaryota > Metazoa > Chordata > Aves > Pelecaniformes > Ardeidae > Gorsachius > Gorsachius magnificus. The sequence goes on from CM067081.1 coordinate 175,868,036, forward strand.
TGGTCTGAATCATTTTAATTACCAGCACTCAGTCACCAGCAGGCTCTGGAGGGGTATCATGGTAATCCCAGGCGTTGTTATTGTAAAAAAACCCTATCACCTAAACACTGATACGTGATGTCTGACATTGAAATGCACCAGGAGGCAATTGCGTGTGCCCAGCTGAAGTCTTAACTTTGTCCCCAGGGTGTATCCACCACCAAGCGCTATCCCTACCTCTGCCCAGTCACTGCTATCCACTTAACAGGGACTAGCAAAGACCAGACTGAGGACTATGAAAGATGGTGTTCAATACTGAAAGGATGAAGAGTCACCAGGGGAGCTTCCGGGGGAGCATCATCCCCTTTCAGCTCCTAACTGGAAAACAGGAGGAGAAAAAACTGGGTTGGGCAGTGAGAGATCCCCTGGGGTTTAGGGGCTCTCAGTTCACTGAACTGATTTGCCCCTTCTCTTGTTTCGTAAGGTGCTTTTACAGTGAAATTTTATCACCGACTTTGTATCACATTACACTTATTATATCATAGGCTGAAGAGCTATTTATGGCTGTCTGCTGCTTCCACCTCTTAGAGGGCCACTTCCAGCTAGCTTTAAAGCTGATGTGCCTGAAGTGGGATTTTTTTCTTAATGATAGCAATTAACCTCTGAATTGCCAGCTTCACCCTTGCTTATTCCTTCCTGCCAATGCATTTTTGTGTGTGTATAGAAATGCCTAGCTGTAGAAAATGGGGACGTGCTAATCCATGTATTTGCACTTACTGGATAGCTCATTTGGGGTGTATATGCTTGCCCTAAGGATGCATTAGCATTTTTTCCCACTTGAGCAGAAATTTTTGCATTATAATCCCAATTCCACATTTAGGTGTCAAAGCAGATTATCAACATCTTCATTATAATCTTTATTACAATAATAACTAATGTTCACAGATTGCACTAAAAGAGCACTGTTGAAAAGCTGATAATTTATTTAGGGCTTAAATAAAGGCTCAGAAAATGAACTTCTCCCCCTTTTATAAAGTAATAGCTGGGAAGGGAGGGCTGATCTCTGTAGCAGGTACTTTAATGTCTTCTGCAGTGGTCTTATATACATCTCCACTCCTAAGGGACAGTGCCGACGCTGCTGTTAAATTTTACAAAATGCATGATGTGGCACATATGCTGAGGATGGGGCTTGATGCTGGCAGAGGGGACTACAGCTGGCACCTGAGCTAACCTAAAGCTCCTTCAAACCAAGTTAACAAGCTGAATTGTTTTGAGGACAGACAAATGAAAATGGTGAGTTTGTGTTGACTTGGCGCTTGGCATCCTGCAACCAGACCGGGAATGCCATCAGTGTGCCATGAAGCCAAGACCAGAATGACCGCAATCTGCAGCTTTCCTAAGCCCCAGAAGAGCCAAGTTGGCCTTGGGGACATCAAGCCATGGCCAGTGATGAGGAGGAGCCCCTTGGCCTTCCAGCAGATCCACAGTGGCTGGGCTGACTGGCACTGCCAAGATAAATAAAATGCTGCTGGATCCAGGTCACTCAGGCTGTCACCGTAATAAAACACCTTGGGTCTGTGCTGCTTTCACTTGGTTTGAGCACAGCAAGAGCCCAAGGCTGGGAACCGCTGTGAGCAGATGCTGAGGGACGCTTTGCATCGGTGTGGATTCCAAAATAACCAGTGTCTTTTTTTTTTTTTTTTTTTTACTACAGAGCAGGCAGCAACGTTAAAAAAATAAATAAATACACAAGAAGATAGGATGCTGTTCTGTGAGAGCTAATCCCCCCTTGGCCCCTCCTTCGGCTAGCTGGGCTATTTGCCTTTTTATATTTTGGATTTACACTGCTGGTGGGAATGTGCATTCCTCGTGATTTTAAACAGCTGGATTCTGTGTTTGAGAGCTCAGGCTCCCAAAGTTCAATCCAGATTATGCAAAATTTACATAAACAGGAATGCAAATAAATAAATAACTGCAAAGGCTTTGAAGCACACCCCATCACTTCCCACCCCTTCTCATTGGAGGGGGTTGCGTTGCTCCTGCTTTTCTGGGTATCCCCAGATTAACTACTGAAAGGCTTGAATGCTGCAGTGTTTGATTTCTGGGAAGGATCCCAACAGCTGGACTCTTCTCCGTGGGATACCGTGTCTGGCTTTGGAAAGAGCCCCTGGCACTAGGATCCAAAGGGGGCCGGGCAGGAGTGTGTGGGTGTGGGACGCACATGCACAGACACAGAGGGATACATCAGCTCGTGAGTGCACAGCCTAATATCCGGGGGTATGCTGGTGGGGTTTTTCCTTCCATCTTTTGGGAAGGGGGAGGGGGAAGGACATATTTCTCCCCATCACCCTTAGTTCTTGCCTTTCGCCATTCATTGCAATCTCGAGCTTCCTGTATTTGGGTAAATAATGTTATCATCTGTTTCCAGAAATGGTTTGGGACAAATTCTTCTTGGAAGTCCTTCCCACGCAGTTATATTTTGGTGTCCTTTATTTCCCAGGCAGGCAGCGAGACCTCATGGTTAGGCGATATCAGTTTCCCCTCCCCACCCATCAGCTGTCTCCTGTACTGAGATAGGACCACCTAACGCGATGTGTTGTAACTGCAGAATAATCATCAGCAGTGTTTTCCATGCCACAGTTAGGACACGAATTTTCACTGACAAAGCAAGCTTTGAAAATTGAAAACAACAGCTAAAATAAAGATTTCTGAACTAGCAGCAGCAAAAGCAGGTCTTCGTTAGCATAAAATCCCTCAGAATCTTTTTGTAAGTTGTCTCTCTGAGACATACAGACAGCCACTCACATGCCAAGAGCCTGACAATTTTGCATGCCACTGCATGAGAAAACATAACTCACACGAGCTGTTTTGCTGCAAGGAGAGGCTGCTGTCTCCCGAGAGCAAGCCTCCTCCCATCCATCTAAACATGAGCGTCTTGCAAAGGGCTGGCTTGCCCTCTGGAAGGCCTGGCTGACCAGAGGAAGAGGCTAAACCCCAGCCTGAAGGGCGTAAGAGTAGTAAGGAGGATCACCGTGAGTCAAGCAGATGATTCACCTGGCCTCAACCTTCAGTGGCCGCCCTGGGGAGCGAGGCCAGCAGCCCCCTGGGGCAGACCCCGGCAGGAGGGTTGGAGCCACCTCGCCCACACTTGCAATACAAAAGGTAGGCATTGGCTCTGGCCAAGGCGAGTGCGGAACCAGCTCATGGCAGAGGCCAAAGAGCAGCTTCTCCTCACAGTGGTTAGCAACAAGCCACTGGTCATGGACCATTCACACCTCCCCCACCCCAGCCGTACCGCTCCCTGCCCTCCAGCTGCTGGGCTCTGGCCCACCCTCTCAGGCATCATTTTCACCTTTTTATACTCACCAACTCCTCTCCACGCAGCTGATCATAACAGTGCCTAAGGAGGCTGGTTTTGCTGTTCCAGTAGTAGTAATTTTTCCTTGAGGAGTTGTTAAATGAGTCACCGGGGGGAAAGCGAGCGTGCTGCTGCGTGCTTTAGCCAGATGTGTCAGGTTCCTTCAACCCGGGGACTGCGAGCAGTTCTCTTATAAAGCAAAAGGCAAGTCTTACCACTGCAATGTTCTCCTGTTTGTTCAAAGCAGAAAAGCTTTGTAATGCAAGTGCGAGGTGCTTAAATGTTTTAGCTTGATTAGTTTAACTAGGCTGTGGGGGAGGTCCAAGAACAAGTAAAGAGTTAAAAATACTTTTCTCCAGTTTTCTCTGCTGGCTGTTGCCTTCTTATCCTACCCACAAGAAGAAGACCTGCTAAAGGTCTTGGCTTGGTGATGATGAGTAACAGACATGGGCCATGGGTAGGCGGATAGGCAGAGCTCCCTAGTTGGGAGTACAGGGCAGGGCCACAAGATCGCACACCTCACGCTCATCCTTCTTCAGGAGTCATGAAGAGTTGTGTATGGAGAGCTGACCTGGGCTGTTTTGGCTGCAAGCTTCTGTGGAAGCTCCTATTAACAGTGAACTCTAGAATATGTCCTTAATGACCATAATTATCATAATTAACAGGATTACAGGTGATCTTAGGCTCTGTGTCTGCACGAATTGCAAGTACCTTGGGCATAGCTAAAATATTTAGACTGCATGTGCACAGCACACCTTGGGAGGTCAGAGCCTGGGGCAGCACAGCGGAGAGAGGGAGGAGAGCCTTCAAGAGAGGAACAAGATTACTGAAAAAAAACCCATTTTTGGTTAGTTTTTGCCACAAAATGAACTAAAAGGGCAGGGGAGAAATCAGTGAGCTGATGCCATCAGTGGGGCTTAGGAAGGGCCCTCAAGCTTGTTTTGTGGCAGGATGTTTTACCGTGGAAAGGAACAGCTTTGCTGCTGCACAGGGACATGCTACTTAGCCAACAAGACAAAGGAGAAGGAGGAAGGCTTGGAGAAGGGCTATCTCTGCCAACTCGAGTCTCTTCTTTGATGAGGTTCATACCTTAGCCGGCCATGTTTCAGATCTCCCCTAAAAGCGTCCCGCTGGTCTCATCCGGATGGCAGGCTCAGGTCCTGCAGCTACGTCCTTCCAAGTTGTTTCAGCCGCAAGCTGTGCAAGATGTGTGGGAATAAATATGACCAAAAGTAACTTCTTATTTTCTCTTTTTCTTGCCTGTTTCCAATTTTGATTGGATGGCAGTGCTTAGAGAAAACAACTCAGCCTCTGTGAGGGATGGTAAGCTTCAGAATAGGGCATAAAACCAGCTGATATTTTAAGACAGATGATTAAAATAGACATCTGCAGGGCTTGAAGACTACAGCTGCTTAATGCAGCTTTGAGAGTTGAATCAGCAGATTCAGGTACAGACGCTGTCCTAATGCATTTCAACATGTTATTTTGATGCACACATGGTAACGTACATTGAGACGGTGTACCAGAGCTTACATAAATTACACCGTTGATCACAGGATACCTGGTGCTTCTTTCAGCTATAGAGTGTGAGGTCAGGAGTCTGGTGTCGTGTGCCAGGGATCTGTCATGCTTTATTTTCACATGTCAGAGTAGCCAAAGGCACGTGATGCATCCCAGAGCACCCATTCTCTGCACCCCCCAGCCCCCTGCAAAGGAAACACCTAGCCCACTGGAGTGGAAGAGTTTGAATCCTCCTAAACTGTATTTTTCAAGAGAGGAGGAATGCAGAGATTTGAAACCAGATAGGAAATGTTAAGGGGCATATGAGGGGGTGTCATTAGCCAGGAGGGGTCCTTTTGTATTTGGAGTTTTTTGCCCATGAAAGAAGAGCAGACTCCTCAGTAGTATCCAGGGCTAATTTCAGTATCCACAAATACATCCACAGAGTGCCAGATCCCATGGATTGTTTCACATCTCTTGACAGAAGAGAGGATAATTATTTCCTACTCCTTTGGAGAGCTGCAGAGGATTTGTACTGGGGGTTTCCTGGGAGCATTTGCGTTGGGATGCAGTGTTGCCCTGTGCAGAAGCACCGTGCCTCCAGCCCTTTGAAACCATCTCTTTGCTCTGCCCTGGCTGGTTGTGGTGGCGGGTGAAAGGGGGACTCAATACACTGTAATGTGAATTCCTAAGTCTTTGGTTTGCACCCTTATCAAAGTCAGCCAGAAGACTGCCTCCCCAGTCTGTCATGCGGGAGGAAGTCTTTCCATTCAGAGCCTCACGCTTTGACCCGCATGGTGAAAAGGTAAATTACGTTCCCATAAAGAACCATCTTGATAAGCTGGCTCAAAGCAGCTATGTGTGTGCTTTGTAAACCATGCTGATTAGCTTTCCTTTTAAAGTGGAGCTGGGTCCCCGGGGTTGGTTCCGTCTAAAATAGACGGTTATTCAATACACTGGAAAGTGATTGTCCCGTAATTAAAGTAATTTCAGGGTGTACGGTTACTGACCTCTGCCTGGACGCTTGCGGGTGGAACTGCCTGTCTGCGAGCTGGCTGAATAATTGGAGCTGCCTCCCCACACTGGAGCGTGCAAACCTGTCTGCTCTCTAAGGCTGCAACTTCTATGGACACAGCTGAACTGATTTGTAACCATCCGCCGTGGGTGCCACTCACAGCGTGGCCGCAGCAACGGGGATTGGGAAGCCTTCCTTGGGAGAGGGGAGGAAAAGCCATGCAGTTGGGGCCACCAGGAAGTCCCTGGGCTAGGTGGGCTGAAGCCAAGCCCAGCAGGCCTTTTGGTTTTGAAACTCTTTCTCTTTTCTGTTTAGAAACAGGTTTTCTGTTAGAGCTTCACCTATGAGGGCTTCAAGGCACTGTTGAGCTTTGCTGTAACCCTTTTCTCCCTACCCCTTTTTTACTTAGTATCTCTTGCCTTTAACCCAGTGAGTATTAACGAGGAATCTTAACATAATTGCGTCTATTTCTGTAAACAGTTTGGAACAAAAGGGAGTGGTATCCAGTGTTGCAGTTTTATAGGAGCATGGATTTCTAAATATTTACTAAATTAGCAAACTAGCCAAAAAAGAAAAAAGTCCCCAAAAGAGACAGACTGGCAAGGATATCAGTTAACGCTAAGTGTTTTGCTGGAGCAAATGCACTCACATGTCCTTGGAGATAATTAGTATTTGCAACAGGATCTGACAAATGCAATGCTGACATCAGAGGTACTCCAGTTTATATCACTTACTGCCAAAACCACCAACTTGGGGACAGAGCTGGGAGCATGCTCCCGCAGAAACGCCTGGTAGGGCCTTGTTGCAGGGTCACTGTAGAGCACTCTGTAAATGCTAACTGAAGTTATTTCATGCCTTCGGAAAGCCTTGCTTAATCCACCCCGCTCTGCCGAGGGTAGGCTGGTGACTGCTTGGTGTTGTTGAGCCAGGAAGGCAAAGGAAGCCATCGGGTAGCGTGGGAGGTCTCCCAGCCCTGGCTGATGGTGCCCTGCAGTAACCATCAGATCAGGGTTTCCTTTCTCTGAAGTCCTTACGTTTTCCTAACTTATTACTTTACGCACATGAGATTTTGTGTAAACTTGAAAAGGGACTGAGCTCGCAAGAACTAAAATCAAGGTAGCAAAAGAAAAGCCCAGGAGAAGTGAAAAATGGAATAATCACAGAACCACAGAATGGCAAGGGTTGGAAGGCACCTCAGGAGATCATCTAGTCCAACCCTCCCACTAAAGCAGGGTCACCCAGAGCATGTTACACAGGACATCGTCCAGGCGGGCTTTGAATATCTCCAGAGAAGGAGACTCCACAACCCCCGTGGGCAGCCTGTTCCAGTTCTCTGTCACCCTCGAAGTAAAGAAGTTCTTCCTCATATTCAACTGAAACCTCTTATGCTTCAGTTTGTGCCCATTGTCCCTTGTCCTGTCGCTGGGCACCACAGAGAAGAGTCTGGCTCCGTCCTTGTGACATCTACCCTTGAGATATTTGTATGTATGAATAATGATAAATCAAGCCCGGAACAAAAGTCAGTTTCATAGAGGTCCAAAGGGAGACACAGCTTCATGATTTGACCAAGGTGGTGCAATTAATCAGTAGCATGGATGGAAACTCCAGTGGAAAGCTAATGCCACCCACACACGGCCTACCCGCTCCCTCCCTTCCCTGTGATTCCCCGAAGGGAAAGTCCAGCCTGCCTGCCCTCATCCCAGGGTTGCATAGTGGAAGCCGGGGCTGAGGACCATTGCTCATGGTGGGAATTATCTGCTCCTGGATGTTTCTTGGTTTCCGTTGTACTGTTGCATTGTGGCAGGGCGGGAAGGAGCTGACTCCTTCCTGCCAACTGATTCAGAAGAGTCCTGATCTTGGGGCTTATTGCTTGAGGAAGAAAAAACATTTGGTCAGAACTTTTGGACCCTGAAGTGAACTCTGTGTCTGCCCACTCCTGGCAGTGTGTGATGATAGCCGTTTCATAATAACAGCGTTACATGGCTTTGCGATGCACTGGGAAAAAAATCTGACTATGATCTTCTACTTACAGAGCACCCAACATCAGCAGTTATTCTGCCCCCATTGCCTCTATTTAGTTGCAGCTATGGCTATTAAAAAAAATATAATCCAGGAACAAAATCCTGCTTTGCTAAAGTCCTGAGATCTGTAGGAGTAACAGTCATGTTCCCCAAGCTCTGTGGCCATCTGGGGGGAAGCTGGTTCGTGTCAGGATGTTGCGATAGATTGGATTGTGAAATTTTGCAGAGTGACTCTACCTTGGATCCTTGGATCCATCTTGAACCCTGGCTTCTGCCCCTCTCTGGTGCTGGGCTGCCTGAGGCTTACAAGACTTGGTTCCTTGACTTCATGGGTAAGGGCTGATGGCTTTGTAGATTGCTCGAACAGTGACCTTGGTGAAAAACTGTCTTAGTAGCAAAGCTGGAGGGATGTGTTCACAGCACAGTCATTAGCAACACAACCCAATCAAGGTCTGCAATGACCATCTGTACAGGGAGGGGGTATTTAATTTCCTCGCTCATCATCTTTTTCCACCTCGTCAGGTGTCTGTGGTTTTGACCACAGTTATGCTTGGAAAATATAGGAAAATATGGCTATGTGGTTCATCTGGATTAATCTAGTCCCTTGAGAAATCACCACTGAAAAGGCAGCCACAGTGATGCTGGCTGCCTTCTCAGTTCAGGCGAGGTCAGTCAGCCCTCACCCACCCCCAGCACATCCCAAACCCGCAGAGACAACCCCTGCAACTCTTTCTGAGATTCATTTTGCTTCTGAACCATCATTCCTATGTCAGTGAAGTTAATCCTGAAATTATGCTCCTAAACACTTTTGGTATTCCCCTCTTGGCTTTATTACATCTTTCTTTTCCAGGAGCTGAGTTTAATCAGTGGCCTAAAATGAACCATACCTATGGTATTATCTCACTTCCTAGCCAACAGTAACGGGCACCACAACATCCCAACAGACAGACTCGCCTTCTGGGGACAGCCCCTGCTCTCGTGCAGGCTGCATTGCAGCTCTTCCCTTCAGAGACAGAATGCGAGGCTGCCAGCAGAACCCAGTTTTAAAGCAGAGCTGCCAAAAGATAGTGTGCTACGGGGAGGAAAATGAAATATTGCTTGCCTCTGCCTTTGCGCAGCTGCTGTTTTCTAGGATGTGTTGACTTAGGAAAGTCTTTCTTTGTGTAGTCCTCTTTCAGATGTTGCTTAAGTGCAAATATGGGCTGTTAGTTCAAATTTAGTAACAATCAGGATTGATGGAAAATCTCATACTAGGATGCGACAAAGAAATTCAATTACATACATACACTTGATTTCTATGCTAATAAGACTTACAGTAGTGCTAAAGAAACTGCATTCTTGACTACAGTGGCAGCTGGGTTTTGTCACTGAATACTGTGTTGGCAGCATACTAATGACTCATTTCTGACTGCCGACAGCTTCTCGAGTGACTTTGTACAGTGATTTAAAGCCTGGTGCCAAGCCCACCAGAGTCATTGCGCCAGACCTGGGACCCGCTTGCAGGCAGCGGGAATTATGCTGGGGAGAGCAAGAGGGCCAGGCTTTGGGCTAACAAGCACTGCAAGCAACTTCAGCAAGGCTGGGATCGGGCAGATCACCTGAATTTGCTCTCTCACCTGCGAAACAGGTGATACGAATAGGCTCCGTTTGTGTTTGTAGCTGGGCTGAAAATGGTGCGCTTTTTTTTTTTTTTGTGAAGGCAGGAAAGGGTAAATTGAGGGAGGATATTGTATTTAAGTTACAAACAGTGAAATACAGCTGCAATTCTCAGAAATCCTCTCTTTCTCCCAAGAAGACATGCAGATGGTGATATGGACAGCCACAGAGTCCTCCCCATCATGGACCTGCCATTTTGTCCAGTGTATGAGGGGTGTGCAAGTGTGGTAAGGTGGAGGTGAGATGGTGATAGTCTCTTAAATATTACCTTCCTTGTGCTCACAAGGAGTCAGTATACGTATGGGGGTTGAGGGGAAGGCATGGCAGCAGCTGCCCCTTGGTTGGATTTTCCCTCCTGGCCCCTTCCAGGGGCAGAAGTCTGGCAATGTCCATATCCTCTCAGTACTCAGTTCATAACTGCACCTTCTCATTCTCTCAAGGACAAAATGGATCCCTGATATGAGTAGATTGAGCTGCCTGGAAACCAGCTTATGCCTCCAAGGGACCCAAACATGAGACTGGAGCAAGATGTTCCAGTCAAATGTGAGTGCAATTTTTCCTTAAAGGTAATTAGCACACAAACCTAACTCTGTGTCCAGCTGCCTTGCTGGTACAAAACAGCAATAAGAATAAAATGAGGCCAGCACCACATGCAATTCTGAGAGTAGCGTGTAGTTTGGAGGAGAGATGTCTTTGTATATACTTTTTCTTGGTATATTCCTTATGCATCTCTTATAAGGGGAAGAAAAATCCAGGTGTAAATACCTGTGAGGCAGCGGGCAGCTCAAGTTCTCTTGCACTTTCAAAAGGGATTGGATTTTGGGTCCCAAAAGTTTAGAGTTTGGTAACAATGGGATTTTTGGTGATGGTGGGTGGTTTTTATATCATAACATGGATATTCATTATCTTTCTTGAGGACTCTAGAAAAAAAGTCCAAAGTATATTTATTTCCCACAGGTATATATACTGAGAAGTAATTTATTCAAGACCTGGACTCAGATAATTTTTTTATTTCTTTCATGGTACATTGGAGACTTACTGCTAATTATTGCATCTGATTCTTACCTGATGTAAATACAGCAGCCTAGGCACTCCTAGAGCTGAACCGATGCAAGCCCGTGGGCACCCTGGCCCACTGGAGTCTGTCCTGAGACACTCAGTCTCTCTTTAGCATGGCTGATGTTGCATTACCTGGCTAGCTGTTCTGGGGCTGGATCTCACCCACATCTTGCCTGGCTAAGGTAAACCATGCGTCACTGCATGCACTTGATGCAGAAGGTAAATGCGTGGCAGCACCCAGTATTTGCAAGGTGCCTGTGAAATAACTCCTCTCTCTGGAAAGCTCTCACCCTGGCAGCGCACCCCCCCGCCGCTTCGGTCTGCTCACGTATCCCCCTGCACGTCGCTGAAGACAGATGCCTGGCTCTCAGGGGGTGCAGGTGGGGTTGAGAACGTGTCCTGGTCTCCGGTGGTATCTGAGAATACCCTCACTCCATGCAGAAGCGAAGGCCTCTGGTGCAGGGCGAATCCGGAGGTACCAGTCAGCGCAGATCAAAGCTGTGCCAGGGAGCGCCGGCTGCCATCTGCTTCCACGGGGGCTGCAGCATCAGCTGCCCAGGAGACAGCGTTGGCACTCCTGTTCAAGGCAAACACGGCCTTTTGTTTCCAAAAGCAAATAGCCTTATCTTGGGGAAACTCTGCTTCACACAGTTGTTTGAACCAAACAGGAAGTCTGTGGGTTTTTTACTTTGGTATTAAAATGAGCATTTTGGCTATTTTTCCAGGTGCTCCATGCATTAGTGAAATCTAGAAGCTTAATATTTTTTTAAAAAAATCATTTTTTCCACTAGATTTGTGATGTTCTATTATATTTACATACTTGTAATTATGTGTACTTATATTGCGCGCTCTCTCTCTCTCCACATATAATTATATTGGTGTGTATATATATGCACACACACTTTACTTATTCATACTGGTAGACAGACCCGCAGTATTTACTCCCTTAAATTAAAGCTAGTCACATAAGAAATCTGTAGGTGCAGAACATCTCTGCAGGTTCATAACTCACACTGATAAAGGAAACAAAGGGGAAGGGAGAAGGCAAAAGGAAGGGAAAAAAAGAAACCCAAACCAAACCCAGAAATTTCTGCATGAAATTTGTTGCCTTCAACAAAAGGCACCAGAGCTGCAAGGGTGACTCAGAGGAGAGCTGCAGAAGGCAAGGCTTTGGCTCAGGGTGGATAACCAAGCTGAGACAGGCGGGAGTGGACTGGAAATGTCCGGAGGCAAGATGGGTGCAGTGCTACGGCAAGAATTGGCTCCCCTGGAGCCATCGGGGGCCAGCAGGGTACCTCCTTGGGATGGGGCTGGGGAAGCAGGAAATAAATCTCACATGTTGGAGAGGGGGGATTTCCAAAGAACAGTTTTCCTCCTACTCACCCCTGCAGAAAGGTGGCTTTGCACCTTCCCCAGCTCAGGCTGCAGGTTAAAAGCTACTGCTGAAGCCACAGAAGACGGGAATGGGTACGACAGAGGGGTCAGTGGTTTGTATAGCTTGAAAAGTGCGGTGCAGAGCTTCAAGCGGTAAAACTAAACACAGGAGATTACAGCAGAAGCTTCATGGGTTTTTTAGTTCCTGGCAATTTTCCAGTGATCCTTTTGCATTTTGGCTTCATTGGTATTTAAAGCTAATCTGCCATTAACCCAAGTCAAAATTGTTGCAGGGTAACTACAGGCTAAATAAGTCAGTTCTGCTGGCCCATGTCTGTGGTATTCTTATATCTGAATAGATTATAAAAATGCCTTCTTTTCTGGTGTTTCTCTGTGGAAAGCTCTGGCAGTGATTACAATCCAATAGCAATTGCTCTTCCTTCTCCAACACATCTGGAGATCAGTCATGCCCTCTAAGCACCTGTATTCCACAAAAACAAGAGAAAAATCACAGCTTCTCAATCTGAACATTGGTATTTTGGGGGAGGGCTGGTGATGTATTTGCTCAATGCTTCTGTTACAAACCTCTGTTGTAAACTGCTGATGGCTGTGCCAGATATACCCATCACACATGAAATTTTTCATGCTGAGTGTCTGTCTGAAGCTGATTTTTCATTTTTAAATTGCTGCCAAAGTAGTTCCACTGTTTTCAAGAATGGAGCCAGGGAGGAACATATTATTTCTCCTGTGTTAAAGCAGAATTGTATACTTGTGCAGGTAAGGCACACAGAGACCTACCACTGGCCTCACCGACATACCCAGGTTGCCATGCTGGTGTCTGGCACTTCAGGGTCCTTTTACTGCTGGCCAATGCCAAAGGAACCCAGAGTTGTGCCAGCACAAAGCGTCTCGCCCCGGCTCTGCGTACAAGCGAGAGGATGTCAAACACGCCGCTGCCAGCTCTCCTGTCGGCGCAAGTGGCAGAGGTCCCCTCCATTTGAGCTCTCGACTCCCCCCTGGAAGGTGTCCCTGGAACCATGCACAGCACAATATGTGGCCTGGGAGGAGGGCAAGGGCTGGATTCCTGATTTTTGACCCCAGAAAATGGCAGGTGGTTGCGTTTTAAGAGTGCCAGGCTTGCAAAGCCTGCGTAGCCTTGCTGCAGCCCCCTGGGACCCTGATAGAACCTTTAATTACATGGTCATGCAGTGTTGTCACCCCACAGGACTCCTGTGTCTTTCAGGGCTCAGGATGGCTGGTGTTTTTCTAATGAGCAGCTGTTCAATATTTGGTTTTCTCCTCCTTTCGCAGCGTGTGGTTCTAGGGACATTATTCAAGCCCTGCTATGAATACAGAATTATTCATTTCTTTGTAAGCTTTTCTTTTCTCAGTGCTCCTTGCTTAATACCTCTGTGCTTCACAAATGTAATTTTGCAAGACCCAGGTGAAGGGGGAAGAAGAGAAACAAAGAGTAAGACAAAAGCCACTATTCCATTAATGTGAGGGAGCTTGATTTCAGATGTGTGCCTTGCAAAGTAAATATACAAATAAATCTAAACATTTAGCTGTTCATGTAATTGTAAGTCTCAGGGGGGAGCAGCATGCACCAGGGTGCAGGTGCTGGCAACATGAGGGCTGCATGCGACAGTGGCATTGATGCCACCCCTGCCCTTCCCCTCAGATGGGCGCCTGCTGCTCTGCGAGGTGATGGTGGGTGGTTTCCAACTCCCTTTACCTTCGCTCTTCCCACTCATAAACCTGGCACATTTTAGCCAACTCCAGATCTTCACAAGGGTGAGAAGGAAGGAGGTGACAACAGTAATACATTCAGTAATATACGGCTGCTTTTGCAGTGCATGCTAATAAAGTCAATGGCATTTGAAGATGTGTGCTGGGAACACTTGGATTAGGCTCTTCAAAACAGGCTGTTTAACCTAATCTACTCATTGTCATTGAGCTTTAAAATTAACAAGTTCTCGCAGTTCGCAAAACTGAATTGGAAGTGTTTTAATTTTGTTTTGGCAGAGGTCCAAGAACAGGTTGAAGGGTGGAGCTGCAGAGAGCAATACTGACTCACTCCAGGTGACTGCTGTGCAAATTAAGCTCCTGAAGGTAGATCAGGTCACCAGCAGAAGCTGGCAATTGCTTAGTACAATTATGCCTTAGGTTTGGTTTTCAGAGTCTCTTCAAACAAGTCAAACGCAGTTTGATTCAAGCAAGTTTGCAGTATGAGGCTGCAGACACTCACAGATCTTCATGCATTCACTCACATGGTCTTCACAGATAAGATTTGCCTTCAGGAATTCCAGGTCCCTGAAACCAGGGGGAAAGTCTAGAGCAAGAAAGACTTACCCTTGATGGAGGAGGAATGGGTTAGGGAACATTTAAACCAACTGGACACACAGAAGTCTATGGGACCTGACAGATGCAGCTGTAAGTGCTGAGAGAGCTGCCAATGTCAATGCGAGGCCACTCTTCATCATCATTGAAGAGCCACAGCAATTTGGGGAGGTTACTGAGGACTGGAAGCAAGCAAATATCCTGCCTTCTTCAAGAAGGGCAAGAAGGAAGATGCAGGGAATTACAGGACAGTCAGCCTCGCCTTGATCCCCGGGAAGGGGATGGAGCAAATCCTTCTGGGAATCATTTCCAAATGTACGGAGGACAAGAAGGTGACTGGGAGTAGTGGGCATGGATTTATGAAGGGAAGATCATGCTTGACCATCCCAGTAGCCTTCTACAGTGAATTGACTGGCTCGGTGGATGAGCAGAGAGCGGTGTGTTGTTTATCTTGACTTTAGCAAGGCTATGTCCCATAATATCCCCACAGACAAATTGATGAAGTACAGGCTACATAAAAGGACAGTGATGAGGGGATGGGACTAGACCATCTCCAGAGAACAGTTCCAGCCTCAGCTATTCCATGGTTCTGAAACAGGTGCAGGCTTTGGTCACCCAACTTAATACAAGCCATGATATTTGCTTTTCAACAGGCACATTTTAAAATTTAAAATACCTTTCTGAGTGCATCCAGGGCAGTTAGATGAGTTGCCTCAGGTGCTGCTAAATTTTGCTTTGAGAAGAGGCTTTTGCCCTTGATGGAAATGACAATAAAAATTTAAGTGGAAGATGAGGGTGGATAACACCATCCGTCATTGGCAGAGCAGCCTTCTCCTGCATCCAAGCCTAGCAGCTGCCGTTCAGGCTGCAGCACCCTGGGCTGTTATAGAATCATAGAATCATTTAGGTTGGAAAATACCTTTAAGATCATGAAATCCAAACAGAGTTATCCCCTCTGAAAAGCCAGGTTGGTGTCTGCATGAGAGCACCCTCCAGTCAGCTCCCATGGGGACGGGTACCACACAAAGCTGCTCGTAGCCCTGTGCTTCTCGATGAATGCTGGCTGAGGGGCTTCATGCAGGCTGGGAATAGGGTCGGCCCTGGTCCCTCTTCATGTGCCATGCAGTACTCTAGGTGAGTTGAAGAGAAATGGAGGTGTTTGCTGGGCTTGGGGGAGGCTGAGGGGTTCCCTGCTCCTGGCAGGGGGGTGAAGCCTCCAGCGTGCATCCACCCATGACATGGGCTGCAGCAGCTGGGAAGCTGCTTGCTCGAGGGATCCTCCCCTGGGACTGAATTTTACTCACGATCCATAAAGCATAGACAAGCAAGGTGAGGTCAGAAAATGGCTGAAGAGGAAAGGAAACCCCAGCTGGAGCGGAGAGGCGAAGGTCTGACCGGATATCTGCACCCCGGCGGCGGGCTGTTGGCTTTTCTCCCCAGCTGTGATAGAAAGAGAGATGTGAGCAGGAGCTTCCCGGGATGATGGTTACTATGGCTACCCCCACACTGTCCATCCAGGCATCCATCTGCTTGGCTCACAGGGCTGGAAAAGAGACACTGCTGCTTTTGAAAGCTGATGGTAATCTATCCTCGCCGGCTGGGCAGGGATGATATCCTCCTCTGAGATCAATTTTGCCCAGGGTTTTTTAAGCTATGAAAACCGTTCTAACAGTAAAGTCTGTTGACAAAGAGGGCGTTGTTTCCTTTCAATAGCTGTCTTATTGTTACCGAGGAAGGGGTACAATGATAATGGAGAGGTACCAGTAGGTCCCCAGCACACTGATGCGCCCACCATCTTCAGCAGGAATTTAACCCTTCAGATTTACTCGGGAGATTGCCTACTCCTGCCAGCATGCCGTGGTGCTGGTTTAACACATTCACAGAGAACAGGGAATGGAAGTTGGAAATATAGAAGCTACTGCCTGTAATTGTTCATGAGTCTTTTGGCTGTCCACATACAGAAACTGTGGGATAAGCATATAGGTGGTGTGGAATAGACTGGGTTTCTTCCTCCCATGAAGTGCTTGCTGCTCTGCATAGTTTTGCTGGCAATGGGATCCAAGGGAAAAAGTGCCACATGTTGTGAATGACAGTATCAAGCACTGATCTTGCAGGAGATGTTTTAGAAGAGCTGAGCCAGGAGAACTTTTCTGAAAAGTGTTTGTTTAAGTTTAAAAAAGAAAAAAAAATCTCTTTGCTGGAGAGATGATCAGATAGAGTTTACATATTCTTCCACTCCAGAGATCCTTTGTGTGCAGACAGGCTTTCACCTAGAGACTGGTCTGGAATGAAAAAGATTCTGCCAAATCTCTTGCTCTTGGGCAGTTTCTCAGTCCTTCTCCTTCAATACTACTGTGACTGTCCCATTTTATATGGCTATTCCTCCTGGCTAGTCCTGCAAAAGCAGAATTCCTGATGGACACGCAGTTGACATCTGTGGACTATATGGGGACTATACGGGGACTATACTGGGGTATGCAGGTAAATATGAAAAGCACAAATACACGTACAGAGCAGACTTATCGCATGCATACTGTATCCATCCTTTTGAGTTGTGTGCCTTGAATGCAGAGAGCAGTTTTGTTTTCCTCTTGGAGCATCACTGGTGTTAAACGCAGTGGTGGCTCCCTCCTCCTATTGTCGCCGTGCATTGGGGTGGCTGGGGGCTCCGGGAAGCTGAAATCAGGTTCTCTGTTTCCTCTGTGAGCTGTGTCCCATGTAAGAAGCAATCATTTCACAAGTCAGTGATTTGTCTTATCATTCTCCTTCCTGCTAGCTTTATCTAAGCCCTCTGTCTTCCAGGAAACTGGAGTCTGTTACACTAGCAAGACAGGCTCTCCAGCCCTGACAGATAAAGGTGCAGACTATGGGACTTACAAACTATTTTAGCTAGAAAGGCTTTGAAACCAAGGCAAGTAGGACGTAATGTGGTGACAGCAAAAAAATGATCCACATCCCAAGCATAGAAGTGTGCGTATGCTTGTGTATATTTAAGTATACAGGTTCATTTCTGCTTGTCAGCATAAATCCATTAAAAAACCCCGAGTTCCCTCACCTGATCTTTGGTCTAGCAGATGCTGGGCTGAAGGCAGTATTGCCTTTCTAGGGGAGGGTGGATTTGAGTTCCTAATCTCACAGTTTTAGCCTGATTGTTTGGGGATGCTGACGGGCAAGATGAATGGTGTCCCCTTCCTACAGCCCATTCTTCATATTCTCACTTGCCTGTTGACTTGCTCCGTATATATAAAGGGGTTAGCATACATTAACATTATTTTCAGATGTCTGATTTTTGACTTGGAAAATTGTTGGTTTCAGCTTCTCTGCCAGATGGCTGAGGAAAGAGCAGTCTGTGCTTTGTGCTAAATGTTTGTGTGAGAATCTGAGGAAGCGGAGTTCAATTAGCATAAAAAGCCATTGTGGTCTTCCAAAATCTGGGAATGGGAAGTCAGTG
Organism: Gorsachius magnificus; assembly: GCA_034008185.1. NCBI lineage: Eukaryota > Metazoa > Chordata > Aves > Pelecaniformes > Ardeidae > Gorsachius > Gorsachius magnificus. The sequence continues at coordinate 175,885,789 of CM067081.1, forward strand.
AAACAGAATGAGCAATCACCTGCCCAAAATAAAATTAACTGCAGCTGCAAATCAGAATGGTACCTAGCTGAGTCCACGAGCCTCAGAATTGATTAGCCACCATGGATGACACAAATGAAGCACCATTCTGGCTCTGGTGGTAGGCATCTTGACTCCATCGTCTGTATGGGAAAGATTATAGCCTGCCTTCAGGAAACTCACCATCTACCACACATATCCAACTTCTGCCCTGGAAACTGTTGGGAAAAATCAACAGGAAAAGGTATCCTGAACTGCAGACCACATCCACTTGAATCCTAATCTAATCTACTTAGGATATAAGTGCACGATTTTGATCTGAAAATGTGATGCCCTTGACCAAAGTTTGTTCCACTCTTTATGACCTCCCACAAAATTAGTTTGTGATAACCAGGAGTGGATCTACTAGAGGGGCCATGGGGGGTTGTACCCCATACTCCCTGTATGTTGCGTGTGATCTGGGCTTGTGTGGGGAGGGAAGGGCTGTGTAAAGATTGCTGGAGGAGGACTTCACTCTTTGGTCTTTCTTGCTCCTCAAGACTCCCAAAGAAGGATCTTCATCACTACTCTGCCTCTGAAAGGTGGGTGGAGGCTGGAGGGCCTGAGAGATCCAGCCTAGAGAGACGCACTGGGTAGGGGGTGCCTCCAAGGGGAGGGTGATGTTGCTGGGGCATAGGTGTAGAGGTGTAACCCCTTCGTGCTACAGGGTAGATATAGAGGCTGCTATCTCTCTGCTACTAGAACAGCATACCATGCCTGTGTCCAGGCTTACAGCTACATCCAGCTCAGCAATAATATTTGACTTTTTGGGGTGTGCAAAATTTGCGTGCAGTGTCCCCCCAAGGTTCCTCTTACTGGTTTAGCTTGGATGATACAAAATCTGTTCCTCTCTACCTATTCCAGATTCACTCCCAACAGCACCAGCGCTGCTTTTTCCCTGTCCTCCTCCCAGAACGTGATGGCTGTTGCCTGCCTTCATCTGAACACTCACGTATACACCAGAGCCCAAAGCTTCACCGCAAATATTTCAATGGAGACACTCTTCTAGGGATATCCCATGGGGAATATATTTGTGTTGACCTTTAGCATATCTCACAAGCTTTCCTGGGTTTTGCAAAACTATGAAGGGAATGTGCTATGCACAGAGCAATTTGAAACAATACAGTTGTCTCCTTTTTAAAGACGGGAAGTAAAAATGCAACGTTAACAGCCCTGCAATTGCCAGTGAAGGTAGGGATCGTGTAGTGGTGTTAGCTGGAATTTAACCACAGTTAATGAAAACATCTCCATGTGCTAGAAAAAATGCTGTTAGATTTCCAGTGACACAAGTAAATAAGGTTGTGAGTGTCAGACCAGCTGAAAGGCAAATGCATTGGAGCAGTCAGTGCGTAGATGCAGAGGGAAATAAGGAAGAGTTAACCAGGAGAAGGGGAATGGGTACTCCTCTGCACGGGGGTGTGCTGCCTGGCATGGTAGAGAAGAGCCTCACAGGTGTTCAGACCCCCATTTGGATCATGGCTGGAACAAGCTCTAGTGAGAAAAAGTCCCTGGCCTGAGGGACATTTAGAAAAGCCAGGAGAAACGCAGTTACTGAGAAGGATTACCAGCGCTTTGCTTTTGGGCTGGGCCCCTGGGACACAGGTTAAATAACTTGCCCAAGGTAACAAACAAGCCTGGAGGAAAGCCCAGCAATCAAAATCCACAGCCCGGCTCAGCGCCGTAGCTCTTCCCGTTCGGCTGGGGGGTGCGTGCTCTGCCCCTCTGCCAGGCCCTGGTGCTCTGCCCTGGAAGGTCAGCGAGCACAGGCAGTTCTGATGCTGGAGAGGGAGCGGGTAGAGGAGTAAACCAGGTTTGTTGTATGCATTTAGCACTCATTTAACTCGGAAATTACTCTTGAGATCAACAGCATCCAGTAAATGTGAGCTGGGAAATGGGAAGTGAACTTAGCTGTAATGCCCAATACAAAAAGAGTAAGTACCTTCCCCATGGCATTGCAGCATGTTGCGGTACAGCCATCTTCTACAGCCATCGGCCAGATACATCCCTCCGCTGTTTCTCTTTTACTTGGGCCAGGCTCTTAGCTGGGGTAAGCTGGTGTGACAACTACAGGCCTGAGATGCTTCTTCAGAGCCACAGCTGGCAGGAAAACTGGAAAAGAGAAAGGGCTGCAGTTCCTACAGAGGAGGAACAATTTAGCTGTATCCTTAGACACAGAATTTATTGGAGCATTGCTCTTCCCTCTGCGGGAGCCACACTTCACCGCCATTTAGCTCTAGCCATGACAGCTGAAGGTTTGGGCCCCTCCTCGGCTCTGGTTACCTTTGTGACTGAGTGTTGAAAACTTTTGAAACTCAGGTCGGCTGTGCTGGTGCTTACATAAAAATCAGTCCTAACTTTGCATCTCAGAAATAAATCCATAAATGTCTGTAATATTTTAGTCTGCTGACCTGTCTCATTTTGGGAGGAAGCAAGAAAGAAAATTAATATCCCTTCTAGAGTATTCCTTCACTTTTTTTTTTAATTTTCTCTCCGAAATACAATACCAATAAGGAAAACAGAAGGCAAAGCCTTTGGGAAAAAAATTTAGAAAATTGCATCATTTCTTAGGATGCTGGAAAGCCCTGGATGCCCCAAAGCTGCTGACTGTAGGAGGAGTCAGATCCCCCAGATAGCACCTTTTATCAATCACTGAACTCCCCGATATTCCCCTTCCGATGTGATTTATGCCCTCATACATCACTCTGAAGTTTGGCATCGAGCTTCTTTTCCTTCCGTGCAAGGTTTAGTCTCTTCTTTTATAAACATCATCTTCTGATTTATAAAAATCAGCTTTAAAATAGACTTTGGGCCCTGTTTTTAGGCATTTCAAGGTCAGATGTTTAATGCCCTTGGAAGCGGAGGGGATTACACATGAGCAGAGACATCTGTTCATGTGCGAGCAGCCACACCTGGCGCCTTCAGGCTGCCTCCTACCCAGGCCCCTGTGGGCTTCTCAGATCACCTCCTCCATGGCCTCTCTCATGTTCCAGGCCTGACTTTTTTCTAATTTCTTTTTTTAAAAAAGGCATTGTCAGAACATATCTGCCAGGTCAGGCCTCACACAGAAGACAGCTAGGAATGAGGCCGGCTGTGTCTTCCCACTTTGCCCATTGTATCGGCCAAAGCAGTGTGCTGGGACATGTGAAGCCGAGGTGTTCTGCCCTGTTTGAAGCTCAGGTCATCCTCCGGTTGACAGCCTGCCCTACACAAAGCTTCGGCGTAATTTTGAGGTGCCTTGCCCTGAACATTGCTGGTCAGATCTCTTTTACTCTGAATGATTCACTGCATTGTGGGCTTGGCGTTGCTTTTCTCCTTCAAGTCCCAGCTGAGTCCCCCTGCATCACCATGGTGAGGGGTGCTGCTCAGGGCCTTCACTGCACAGCACTGATGGAGCTTAAGCACATATTTCCAGAAGTGCCACCTCTCCCCGTAGCCTCTGGCAGCCTGCCTGGCTTGGCTGTCTTCTGCAGATCTCATTTGTAGGTACTTCAGCCTTGCTGCATGTTGTTGAGGAATCCCTCACATCTTGAGGATGCCTGCCATGCAGTAGGGTGCCTTGAAATTAGGAAATGCAGTACTGTAAGTGGCAACACTTAAAAATCCCCTGAGAGACCTGTCTCTGGAATTTTGCTGCCTTTGAAAAATGTTCCCATGGATGGGTACAGCTCCTTCTTTTTCGGTGTCCCACTGGAAGTGACATCTTGTCTCCCAAGCCCCTACACTATCTGACCGTCTGTACAATCTGTAACGTGAGGAAACTCTGAAACAGCCTCCTCAAGTGATGAGCTTACGCCCTGGAGTGCGATCAACATGGAGCGCTGTTTGCTTGAATAGCTGCTGAAGTTATTAATAGTCTTAAAAAACATCCTGGAAATTCTTTTCGGTCCATTCTTAGTACTCGTTGACCTCAAACTGGCAACCACATGAAAAAATGTTGGGAGGGGAAGCACGGATTAATACAAGAAAATAGAAACCACATGGTGGAGGGAGGGAAGATCAACAAGGCAGTATTACTGAAACAGAGGGCTCCTTCTCATTTCTCATCCCACCTCTTCTCCTCCTCAGCATTTTTGATCAGGGATTACTCTTTTCTAGCTGTTGTTCTTCCTTTTCCTGTAAAAGGGTGAGTCTGTCCTGTTGGCTTGTCTTTCTCCAAGCAACAACCCAGCAGAGATGGTATTTTTTACCGTTATTAATTATTGCCACTGTTCATCAGAAGGAAGGCCTGTCTGTTCCTTTCTTAGTTGTCTCATCCCCTCCATTATGCCTAGGTTTCAAGGGGATGTTGGGGCATGTTGGTGACTTGAAGAACTGAGCATGAATAGAGAGGCACATCACATCTAATCCTGTCGAAAGCCTTGGAAATGGTATTTTGCATTATGAAAGCTGCACATTTGTACTATAACGGAACAGTAATAATGATAGCTTAACTAATAAAGATGGGATTTCAAAACACATTTTTCTTTTGCAGCTCAGCCTATAATTCTTAAATGGCTCCCTGCCAAAGCTTTGAAAGCCAAAGATTATTATTTGTCAGCTATTAGAAATTGTGTGCTAAAAGTCTAATCTCCTGTGTTTTGTGCTGTGTGTACTACAGAGCTAAGAGGGCTACAGAAATATTGCTACAGAAATATTGCTTTGGAAGCTTTGCACGTATTGTACAACTGCTGGGAATTTGTTGGCCCTGGCCATAACGAGGCTGGAAATGGTTATTTTAGCATGCGTTTAGATGATGGGTTTTTTAGCATGCGTTTAGATGATGGTTTTCTGGCTGGGCAGTAAATAGGCACTTATCTAGTGTAAGGATGGGCAGTTGACCTGCTACCACCATGTTGTGTGACATTAAGGTATAGCCCATACTGGGAAATTACAAAACTCCCCCCTCCCCTGTGCAATCCTCCCTTCCTCTCAATGCTGCTGTCTCTTATGAGTGAACAGATCAAGCTGGCCTTAGGAATTTTCTCATACTACTTTGTAGGTCCATCTTTAAACAAATGATGGAGCTCTGACATTGACCACAGCTTCTCGCAACAGTTTCCTTGCTTGTTTTTAAATTTACGAGTCTGCTGATACAACAGGCTGGTAATGGCCATTTTGATACTGCGCTTTGTTCCTCACATATTTCAATAATTAGACATTTGATAGCATTGCTTAATGGAAGCATGACTCTTACGGTCTGAGAATCCTCTTTTATCCTGTGTTATCTTCATTCTACCCCTTCAGAGAAGCACAGCAAACACGCCCTGCAACCTTTTCCACCTTGTCTTCAGCGTTCGGTAGCAACGCCTGTCTCACCTCTCTGCCTGCTTTTGCTACACACTACAGCAGTATGCAGTCAGTGTATTTTTATACATTCTTGACTTACGGGGAAGCTTCATCATCACGATGTCATTTGTTCTGCCATGTGACCAAAAGAGAAACCTTTGGGTGTTAACTGGTCACTATTGGCAGACTGGTCTTTCTGGAAAAATACTGCTCTGAGTTCACTAGCTCAGAACCAAGCCAATTAAATTGAACAGGTGAGGGAAAAGGTACCTTTTCAGATTTGTTTCATGGCTTTTTTCCACAATCTAATTTACTGCTTCCACTATCTTAAAAATGTAAAAATAAAACATCTTTTTGTCTTCCAGTCAATTCACATTTTAACAGGAAATATGGTCTTTATAAGGTATTCTTGATCTTTTCCATGGTTTTCTAATAAATCAAACAGGAAAAAAAAGGAATAAAATAAAGAAATCGGTCCAGACCTCAAGTGATCTCAAGAGCACAAAGTTTGAAGCACGGGTTGAATATGAAGAGGATAGTGAGGTCTTGCTCATCCAGCTCCTTTCACTGAATTTAGAACAAAGAAATTTGTATCCTGTTGGCTCTGTGGTCTATTTAGTTCCCCAGCTGAAAACTGAACATAAGGGAAACAAATAACCATTCAGCACTATACAGATAACTCAGACATACCCAGTCAGTGCTTGCTTCATTTCTGAATTGTGCGAGCTCCTGAGGAAGCACAAGCAGCAAGGACACAGGCCATGGACCTAACCAAGACAGAGTCAGAAGAACATACCAATCCTTTTCTGAGGACCGGCTTTATTTTCACAGAAACTCACATTACTGGCCTCGATCACCTGAGCTTCTGCTAGCAACTGCAGCCAGATGTTTAGAGGATGAATTTTTTTTCTTTTTTCCAGCTTTGCTGAATAAACCAAACATCTCTACTCAGGAGCAATTTTCTTTTCTAAGGAGAATTATTTGCTGTTTTCTGCTGGCTGTTCAGTGCTACCAACATAGCTGAACTTTTGCCAACGTTGCAGGCAGAGGGCTTAAGCAATCACCCCAAAAGTTGTCATCAGAGAAGAGTGGAGATGGCAGAGGAATGTCTGCATTTATGTGGGTTTTGCATTACTGTAGATGTTCTGACTTCATTTGATCTGACCTTCCCCTGAATGATGGTGACAGATGTTGCGTTTGGGATCACAAGGCACTTCAATGCAAAAACAGTTGAAGGCAGTGGGTCTCCAACCCTTAGCTTTGGTTTGCTTCCGATCTAGACACTCCTTCTATTTCTACGTAGGTACTATCACACAATGTTGAGGTTCGTTTTTTTCCTTAGAAATGTAAAAATATATTTGACAATGACTTGTGATCCTTGTGGGTTTCCTCTGGGTTAGGCTCTTCACTGAAGAACAATAAGTGATTACAGTCCCACGCAGCAGAAGTTTTACAAGCACATAAATTGTCTAAATAAAAGCTGTGAGATGGTCTGGATTCCCTCTTTAGGAATTTCAAAACTGATGTTCACAGAGGTCATGGACCTGTTGGCTAATTGAGAATTAGATGTCTCAGTGCCATAGCTAGCCTGGAAACGAAATGCTGAAGATTCATGTGCTAAAGGGCCTATCCACATAAATTCCTCTGTCGTAAAAAGTTGGAAGGATGCATTAGATCCCATCAATTTAATGAAACATTTACAAAACTTCTGAATTTCTAAACAATTATCAGTTGCTTCATTTATTTAGACTGCTTGCTTCTACTTCTACAAATAAACTGTTACCCTCATTCCATTACTCTTCTTACTACACATGTAAAACTTTCATGTAGCTGGCAACTCATTTTTGTTGAATCTTGGCTCCTGAGAGGCAGATCTGGAACACATTTGCAGTGGGGAAATCCAGCAGGGAGGAATTTGCTGGCTTCACTGGAGCAACAGAGGTCAGAAACTTCTTCAAGGAGACCCCCTTGCACATAAATGCAGTTTGAACAAAGCCACATATGGCTAAATGAGTAGAGAAAGGGTTGGCCTAGCAGTGACACACATTTCACCTTCTAGGACTTTTGGAAATAGAAAATACTTTAAACAAATGGACCCCCTTCAATCGGCTTTCGTTAAAAATGCGAGTCACCTGTATGTTTTAAGTAAGCATGAAGACCAAGATCCAACAGGACTCCTAAGGTTGGCACTGATCACAGGAGTGACTTGTACTGCTGGATTTGAGAGTTTTATTTCACATCTTTAAGCCCACTATTCTTCAGGCAGGGACCTTCTACCTAGGGCAGGAGTTCTGTACATGGCAGGTGTGTCAGATTTGGTTGACCCCACCCTTAAAATTCAGCCTCTCCTTTTGCTTTTTTTCTCCTTTTCTCACTTGTTCTTAGCAATAAGAATTTTGGAGACGAAATTATGCTTACATGTACATCCCTGTGACTGTATTGCCATTGAGGGCACTGAAACTTAGGTGAGATGGGCTGTTGAATCAGGGAGTTCTCTAAAAGTACGTGCCCATGTGAGCAGTGTGAGGGGTGTCTAAAATTAGCATAAATATTTGAGACATCAGACCAAAATCAATCGTGATAGCAATCTGTCAGATGACCTTGACCTTTGGGTAGGGGCCCAATTTGGTTGTGTGGCTTTTTGTGGCCTTGTATGAAGCCTGGAGTGCCAAAAAATTGTGGGCAGGTTTATGGCTGTAAGGTATATTTGTAATTATGTTTTCTTGCTTCTCTTGGTGATTTCAAATATTCTTCAAGGGCACAGTTTAAACTGCTGGTTTCTGCAAACCTGTCTCATTTAGACTGAATTGGGTTAGGAGCCCTTGCACTGGTAGCATTGAAGGAACAGTGACCTTGGGCAAGAGGGCAGCAATGACCATCTGCGTCGGGCTGGGAAAGGCAACCTCTTCCACCGGTACAGCTGGACCTGGGAAAGGACATCTGTCTGGTAACCGATCTAGCACTTCTGCTGCACACTAATGAGCTGAAGGTAATTAGGGTGCTTTCATTAAAGACCTCTCAGTCGGAGAGGGGAGCCAGCTTCTTTGTGTACAGATGGGGTCAGTGTGGCTTTGACCTGAAATATCTCGCTGTTCACCGTGTCGTGCACTAAGACCCACAGGTCATGCCCAGGGTACACTGAAATCCCCCGTAGCTGCTTTTACTCTGCCTCAGTTACTCTGATTGCATATTCGCATAACATCTAAGGCTGGCTTCATGCAACGACTGCTCGCAGCTTATGCATAATGCTAACTTGCTTTTTCTTCTGGAATTTTTTAGTTGTGCAATCAAAATACTCTTCTCCCTGTAAAATCCATAAGAAGGCTTGTGGGGAGAATTGGTATTCACTCTGAAAATGCTGGTGTTCAATTTAAATAGGTGTCAGACAAACTCATCTAAAGAAATTATGAAGCTTAATAGTGTCTTCACTCATCATTTGTCATTTATGTCATCCCATACAATGAAAAGGCATTGCTGACTCTTAACTGTCCTCAGGAACATTCTCCATTTGAAATTGCTTCAGAGATGACTGCATATTATTTAACCAGAAGTTTAAGAGCAATAAATAGTACATTTTAGAGACTGCAGGAAAGATTGATGGGAAAGGATCTTGTTCTTATTCAGACTGTAAACAAGAAGCATTAAGTTAGCTGGACTGACCTCAGCAATAGGAGATAGATTACACTCTATCAATCAGAATAAGTCTTGCTCGTAACTGGTCTCTGAAAGAATGGACAAGATAAGACAAAAAAAAAAAAAAAGAAAGGCCCTCATGCCTATGGAAGAGGCTATGTACTTCCACTTAAAATATGCCCTGAAAATTCGTAAAGGCAGGAAATACTCAAGGCAAAAGATCTGAGGTGAAGTAAATGGTGACAGAGAGGCTCTTAGATTAATTAACACCTTTATAAACTACTAATTTCTGACCACACCAATAATGATATACCAAATAAAAAGCTTGATTAAAAAATGTACAAAGCCGGACAAGTTGTTACCAGGAAAAGTAATGGCCCAAAGAAATGAGTTAAACCAGCCTAGCCGAACAGGCAGCATAATGGATCTTTATTATTGCTAATGAAGAATGCAGAAGAAACAACCACATAATTGGTAGATAGTAAACAAGGTTCTCTAAACAGAGAACTGCCAATAAAATAACATGCTTCTATTTTTGCTCATCTGAAGTATTGAAAAATGATGAATTGGGTCATTCAAGCGCATGAGATCTTACAAAGATAATAAGTTTAATTGCTTTCTGGTATCTGAGGTCTTTTGTATAGTCTGTGTTTTTGTAGCCAAAAGGCTTGAAGCTTACTTTAGAAGAAAAGAAAGAAGGAAAGGGAAAAAAAGAAAAGGAGAAAGCAAAGTTTCTCCTATAATCCCTGGTCTCCGGAGCTGAGAGTTCAGGGAAGTCATCAAAAAAATGTGAGGCTTCTGATTAAAAACTAACACACACTAGCAACATGTCTGGTGCTTGAGCCAGCTGAGGGGGGCACTTGTGATGGCAAACCAGCTTATGTCAAGGACACATAAGATGTCCAAACAGCCAGCCAAACAGGCAGCACAGGAATCACCATAAACATTGCCGGCTCTGTAGAAGGCAAAAGTCTGTGTCCTTGCCTCCTCTGTCTATAGATATGCACGCATAAAGCTGTGTGCTATATATAGTTGTATCAATAGCATATATAGATGTGCATACATATAGCTGTGCATGCATGGGATAAAATAGCCTGAAGAACAGCATAGTCACTCTGCGAGGCAGCGAGGGCGAGAGCTTCAACAGAAGGGAAAAAAGCAATGGAGAAGATGGCTCACAGGAGGGAAAGGGAACCACCATTTTTTTTTAAGCATGGAGCTGGAAGATCTGTTTTACATTTGTAGTGACAACTATGTTAACAAGCCCCATCTTCACAAGTTTTGAATGTTCACTAATGCTTTGAGTGAAATTTTTGCTGGCTGTAAAATTATGGTTAAAAAGAAAACCACTTTAAGTGAAATCCACTGGCTCACTTGTATGCTAAGCACAGTTGTGTGTCTGCTTCTTTGGCTGCCCTCTGGAACAGCCCAGGTCTTCCCCACATTAACTATATCACCATCAGGTACCACATTTGGCCCCAGGGCCTGGCAGCACCCCTGGAGAATCTTGCCTCCCTAGACAACAACACCACCACAGCCTACTCCTGTACATGAAGCCATCTAGAGCGACCCCTGCCACTTTGGCACTTCTCAGATGGGAGGAGAGCAGAAGAGAGACTTGGGAAAACCTGCTTTGCCTTGTGGGGGACACAGCCCCTTTCAGTCTCCTCTTTTTTCTTCCAGGAAGAGCCGGCTCTTCATTAGTCACAGCAGGTACGTCACCGGACCCTTGAAGGACAGCCATTCCCAACTGTGACTGCTGTGTCTGGTCTCCATCAAAAGCTGTAAACATGAAACCCAAGTCTTCGATTGTGCAAAGCAACAGTGCAGATCTGTGACTCACCACAGTCACAAAACCACAGCATCACGGCTCCCCATGGCATCAGCACACGGCTCCTGCACCCTGAAGGCAGCACCCAGTGATGGGGGAAAGGCAAAGGTGCAGTCAGGCTGTTGACTTACATGGGAGGTGACACCTGCATGGCACAGGAGGTGACACCAGCTGTCCATAAGGCTCCTAGCACACACCCTCCCAGTGAATGGCAAAGGGGAGGTTGCATCTGACTCTTTTTGCAAGAGTCAACGTGCCCCACCTTCGCGGGAGCTCTGGAGCAGGTTTCCGTGCCTGGATGCACCTCCTTGGCTGAGTGCACATCTTCACAGGACACATATTGTTTCATTGTGCTGCCAGCCATGGCAGGTAACTGTGGATGTTTTACTGCTGCCAACACTGGATCACCTGGCTAGGTGCCTCCTTCCCTCACCTTTCTTCTCTCTGGCCAAGCGGATGCGAGCCCATAAGCAGAATATGATATTTGTTTTTTCTTTCTTTCTTTCTCCAGATGCTTTGCACTCAGATGGCTGTTTTCCTCAGCAGCCCCTCCTCTCCCAAATCTGAGTGCATGCCTACGTGCAGCTATTCTAGCCTGGCCGCAGCAAGGTCAGCAGTGGCCCGCAGATGTAACACAGGCAATTGCCCCATTTAGTTCAGAGGGGGTGGAGGGGGTGATTGGGTGTTTCAGCTGGCACAGGTGTAATGGTGCTGAACACCAGTGTAGCATATTTTTCCTATTCCCCCACTCACACACATTTGAATCACCTGCAAGGTTCATAACGTGGCCAAATTTGAATGCGTTTTCACAGCTTTAGCCCCGAAAACCCAAGGCTATCGCCTCCTCCCTCTATCGCCAGTCGCATTTCAAGTCCCTGCGGCACAGCAGGGAGATGCTGCAGCTGTTCAAACAAACCATTTCTGGAAATGCTAACACAAGCAGGCAAGAGGAGAGCGTGCCGATCCTAATGCTGCTCTTCGGAAATGGCCGAACCATTTGGCTGCAATTTTCCACTGAATTTCAGCTGGAGGTCGTACCACCCCCTTCTCTTCCAGGATAAAAGATTTCTACCCTTACTGTTACAGACTGGTAAGGGTTGGGTGTTTTTTTTTAATTTTAAGCCTGTATAATAGGATACAGAATCCTGCCATCAGCCCTCCCTACAGTGATGAATTACAGGATCCTGCCTAAACTCATTCACTTATTGTACAGCATGCACAATTCCTGCCCTGCAGAGTTTGCAGCCTCAGCTGCGTTTTGCACTTGTCACAGGGAAGTGCTTGGGACTTCTTAGCATGTAAGTGATGTCCAAAAATTGAGAACATCAGCAATCCCAAAATGTAAGAAATAATAAATGATTCAGGAATGCCGCTATAAAAAAATCTCTGTAATGAACCCTTGTGAATTTTAGGACTGGACCCTGAAAATCCTAAGTTATGTTGACTGTAACAATTTTTAAAAGTTCATTGCAACCAAAACTACAGGCTTTGTTATGTAAATTTTACAGCATTGATGATGCTGGGTGGTCATGTGTTCGTTGTGCTTGTGCCACTTGCATAAATTTTCCCAATATGATAGAAATTAGCATCCTTTTAAACCAAGGTGAAATGCTTACCTTGGGAGACATTGCTAAAAATTTGGCCTGTAAGTTATGTGGCCAGTTCAGACAGTATTAAGAGATAGCGGTAGCTCTGTATTACCCCAGGCTTGTTCAGAGACTTTGGGAAGTGAATTTAAAATTATTTTCCCCTCACTTGCAAAGTGGTTTTGGACCTTTGTCTGAAAAACACCCAGATCCACAGCTCACTGGTTCAGGGATAAGACTCATATCTCTTCAGAAGGCTTTGGATCATCCAGTAAGTTTTAAAATGCTGTACAGGGAAGGAAATAGGCAGGCTTTATATTGTTAGCAAGTTGCTTCCCATTTCTTAAGGCTATTTGTTGCTTCTGCACCCGGTTTTCCCCCGCCGGATGAGAGCGACTGTGACTCTTGATGACAGGTTGTGACACACAGGAAGATCAGCAGAGTCCTCAGGGTTAGCCGGTGAGTTTAATCGCTAAAGCAGACGAAAATCAAAATGAAAACATGTTGCTGGGAGTAAAAAAAGATTCGGTTTATGAAGAATACTAGAGAGGAAGGAAAGGATGTCTTAATATTTTTGGCTGGGTTGGTTGCAGTGTTCAACAGCTCTCTCTCTTTTTCCAGATGAGTTGAGCTACGAAGGTCGGCTTTCTCTGCTGTCTGCGTAGAAGAGCTACTTACGGCAAAGCAATTCTAAGTTTTCCAAGTCATTCAATATCTCTTCACACTTTACTTAATAATTGCTTCAGATGACCCAAGGGTGAAGTCACTACCAGCATTGCTACAACAGCTATAATGGCACACTACTGTCACCTTAATGACTTTATGTACTGCTAAGATTAATGAAAAATGTGCCACTTCAGTGAGGCCAAAGATACCAGAAAATAGGGTTTGGGAAATAACGGTATTACTGCGGAAATGTCATCTCCTTGGTGGTTGAAAAAATTCATTTAATAAAGTTATAAAAATCCTCATGAACGTTTGACAGCTTTATGTAAATGCAATAAACCAAAGGTGTAGGGAGAAGAAGTGAATCTCATTTTGCATTTATGATGCGCAACAAAATTATAATGCAGATGAGGACAAAATGACCTATAAATGTTAAACACATAGTTTAATATATAATATGGCAGCAAGGCCTGCTGGGTGGACATGCACCATACTGTGATGTTGTGCGCAGCGCGGTGTGGTCAGTGCTGGGATGGGCGGTGGAAGAACAACGCCCAGCTCTCCTTGCTCCAAAGTAAGGGTTGGACTTTGTGGGCCCAGTCAGAAAAAAAAAAGAAAAAACGAGGCATATTTGTGAGTCTAACTCTTGGACACTCAACTCCAGTAAAAGCGTGCTTACCTCTACTGAAAGTTTTTCAAAAAAGGGCTGAAAGCCAGCACAAGGTCTTTTTGGACTGCAGATGCCTTCAGGGTGAAAGCTGCAGGTTTCTTGTCTTGGTGTAACTTGAGTTCAAATTGCTGTGCAGCTGAAATCACAGAATCATAGAATCGTCTAGGTTGGAAAAGACCTTTAAGATCATCAAGTCATCAAATCTCACCTTCAGGGCTCTTCTCATCCCATTCAGAGTGGGAGGACAGAAAGCTGTGAGGTGTCCCACTGAGGACCCCTCAGCACAGCTGGACAGACGGGTGGGTGCTGCTTCCCCCCGTTGGCTGTCTGTCCCTCTCTGTTCCTTCACCCCCTTCACCCACGGACCTGGGTGCACGCAGGACCAGCCGCGTCCAGACTGTGTTCAGTTAAATCTGCAGATTGCTGCAAGCTCCAATATGCTTTTACATTGCACAAGCACATTAGGGGGAAAAAAAAGTCTTCTCTAAAATATGATGATGGTAAAGCTGATCGCTGATGCTGTTCTTGAACATATATTAATGTAAGCCACATAGCAAATAATATTATAAACGCCAGCATCATCTCTCTTGATAATGGGTTTCCTCATCCTGTTGACCCTTGAGCACAGGTTTATTTTGACGTATGCATGGCATGTGCCTGCGTCTCCTCCTTCAGTACAGAGCGTGGCCAGTGCGGCTCAAGACAATGTTGCTGGAGGCCAATTTACAGCAGGTTTTACTTCTGCCTGTAGTAGGCACCTATGTGCAGAGAAGCTTCTGGTGGTGATCCCACCCTCCCTCTACTACTGATTTCCATGGCAAACTGGGACCTTTGGCTCGCTACCCTGCCCCACGGACAGGAGGACCCAAGCCAGAGGCTGCTCTGGGTAACCCACCGAGGGGGTATGACCCCCGGGGGGCTGACAGCACTGCCGCCCCAGCTGTCCGCCCTGCTCCTGGCAGAGGGACAGCTGGACGGGAGCTGCCCGCTCAGGCATTACGGGCTGCAAAGTGCCGCTCTCTAAGCCGTGGCAGCCGGGCCAGCCGCTCGGGTGGCCGTGCTGGGGCTGGCACAGACAGCCGGCACCAGCAGCCCAGCAGCTGTGGCTGCCCCGTGGGTCACAGCCCTTGCAAACCTCCTCTGTGTATTAAAGCCGACCAGTCAGCGGGTTTCAACTTTTCCATTTCTTTGGCCTCTTTGCCCTCCTCCTCCTCCAACCCATCTCTGTCAATTCCACTGTTGCAAATCATTTCTGAGCAATCATTTCTGAGCGTAATTCAGAGCAAAATCAGGCCCTGGCAACACAGGTGAAAGGAAGCCAAAGAAAGATAGCAGGAACTGATTTGATGCTGTAACATCAGCAAGCCTGCCAGATTTCCAGGCAAAGAGCTGGAGACTGCGTTAGACTGACTCATCATTGTGTTTGCGACTCTGGGGAGGTTTGCAGCTGGTTGGGTAAGTAAGCTGAGCAGAGAAAAAATGTTGAGCAAAGAAGAAAAGAAATCCATGCCAAAGGCATACTGGCTTTGATACCTCATTCCCATGCTGAAATTTAGACAAAAGGCTGTTATGGATTTGTGTTTTCTTAATGTCTAGAGCCTGTTTCAGACCACGTCCAATTAGAACTGCAGATTGCTGCAAGCTCCAATACGCTTGATAACGAGTTTCCTCATCCTGTTGACCCTTGAACACAGATTTATTTTGACATATATGTGAGATTTCTCCAGAATCCACATGTGGCCTGATGATGAGGGTACCCTTTTGGGAAGGAGGAAGTGTGAGGCTGAACACCCATCAGCTAGGGTCACCCTAGCTCCCAAGCCTCTTTGACTGTGACATTGCAGCAAACACAGCTGTCATCCCATCTGGAAATGCACATCCCACCAGGAGGCTGAGCCATGGGTTGGACCTCAGGTGCCTTGAGGTGTCCAGACAGCGCTGGGCGTTCAGGCAGAGCACCATCTTCACTGACCCTGGCCTCAGGGAGGTCTTTGCAGGGGACATTAGGCAGGGAAGCATCCATGGAGTGAGTGGGGAGCCCAGGGCTGGGTCAGGGTGACATTCCAGCAAACTTTAGTTTTCTATTATTTAATGCTCTTTTTACTTTAGCATAGTACTATTTAATGTGGGGCAAACAACTTCCTCTGTACTGGATAGGTGGTAGGGTTATGGATTTGGGCACACATCTGGTCTGTCCTCCGCCATCGGCGTCTCATAGTGACCGGCATAAGGCCACACGGCCCACATCAGGGAAAGAGACTGCAGCTCGTGCAGAGGAGCAGCGTTGTGTCCTGTTCGGCAAGAGGCTGAAATAGATAGGATGGCTCACATTGGTGCGGGTGTGCACAACTCAATCCGCACCTCCCTAACCCAGCCTGTGAGGCGGGTGATCGGAGCTCTGGTCCCAGACTCCAGACTCACCTACCATGTAGGCATACCCACCTCCATTCCCTTGGATCGCTCGCCTCTGACTAGGCACTCCATTTTTTGTGTGGCAAAGCGGGTGCTGAAGGGCACTGCATGCGTTCTTGGCATCTCACCTCTTCTTCTTTTTTTGTACATATCTTATTTAAACCTGAAAACATGAAATAAACTGCAGCTAGTAGTTTTCTCAGTCTGTGGAAGACTATGTTACAAGGAAGCTGTGATACATGAATTGCTTTCCTTTCAGGGAGCTCTACTGGTAGAGGTCTTTTTCTTCAATTTTTTTTCATTTGTTTTCTTCAATTTTTTTGTTCAATTCTTGGTTTTTATCCAGCTGTCAATTGACCAGGAAACTGAATGTAAACATACCAGACTTTTGGATCATGAAATGATTGTGTTTATTTATTGCATTTCCTTACAGTTTGATTCAGCTTCATCTCTGACCCAAAGCAGAAAGCACAAGAGGAATTGCCTGAAGTGAATACGGGTTTCTAGGTCAAACAGACCTTAGGGGCTGAAATCACATATATGGGTCTTATTTGTCCCAGCTGTTGAGGTCTATGTTTGTTTTGTAATGACTGTTTGTGTTCTGGTAGTTCCCATTAGGCAAGAAGATACTGAAGCACAAGAAGTCCTGAAGAATTTATAGTCTACTGGTGGCTGAGGTGCAGTAAGCTAATGACACAAGCAATAGGAAGGAAGGTGGGAGGAATGGCAGGGATAACAAAAACAGGATTGCGTGGTTATATAGGCGAGGTATGTGGGTAGACTGTGGTTCTGAATCACATGCAGAATGGACACACTGCTGAAATCCAAAGAGCTGAGGCAGCATTGCTCACCCTCGTACAAGGCTCTTTATGGACAGTGGGGTCAGACACTGAGGGCATGGACCTGGTAACGCAGCTCAGGAAGCTGGCAGTGGTTCCCTTGCTTATAACGATGCTCTGAGAGACCCAGGAAGAAGGGAACACTTCCAAATCAAATGGTAGCTTTCCATGAAGTCTTTTGGGGGGCCACTACTGATATGAGAGGGAAAGGAGGCAGGCTACCAAATGACCTTTAGTTTTTCACTTATGAGACTTTTTTTCCTCTTGCTGTGTTTACCAGCTAATGGTGTAAAGCCAATGTTGCCTTTGACGTGTGCCAGGATACTGTCAATGGAGTACACAGCAATTCCTTCAGGTGGGAGTAGGTAATAGTTTAGGAACAATTTTAACTGTAGTCTATAAAATGGCTGCTGATGATTCATATTGCTGTTGTTTGCCTTATAGTGTTTTGCCAACGTTTGCCTATATAGCGCTTGCCTAAAGGTAGACTCAGCTTGATGTGTGAAGCCATACGAAACCCTGTTCAGGAAGTTCTATATCCTTACATAATCTGTGATGTCCATGGCAATCTTTGTTATTGAAACTCTTGCATGTAAGAGCCATAGTTAGTCACGGTCCATTAGGAGGAGCATAAAGGCACAGCGTCAGTCCAGAAGGCTTTTGTCAGATTAGATTTGACATGAAATGATGCACAGAGATGTGCTGTCAAACAACGAAGAAGCAGAGGTAGGACTTTATACAAACCAGTAAGTTTTGGCTTGCTTGTTTTTAGAAAGTGCACATCACATTTGCTTTTGAAGTCTCTGAAGCAACTTTTGCAAGTTCTGGCAGCACTGCTCTAACTGGAAACCCAGTTGGGATGGGGCTGGTACTGATGGACCTGAGTTTCCCTCTCCTTGGCAATGGACCCTTTTGTTTCTTTCTCTTTATTCAGCTATTTGGGGGCAACAGTGTTTGTGTAATAGCAACTTCTTCTTGCTAAATTCTAAAGCCAACGTGTTACCTTTTCCTCTTTCTGGGCAGCAAGAGAGGTGTGAGGATAGGAGAACAGTATGGGCTGTTCAGATTTAGCCTCCCCTAAAGTGTATTTCCCTTCTGGGCTTGAGGGTGGGGAGAAGCTGCTAGTCTTTTTCTTGCAGGTGCATGAAGCATGTTCAAAAGGTGCTTGCATGCTTGGCAGATGCCTTCCTTTTCTTGTTTGGTTTCATTATTAAAAATAAATAGCAGTGAAACACCAAGGGCCAGAGTGCCTGTTTACATTTCAAAATTCAAATATACAAATGTGATTTCTTCCCACTTTGAAAGGAGTAAAAAGAAATTATGAGAAATGCACTTATTTTGCATCTTCTCGAAATATTTTAGATGTGAATTCAGTTTTTATTTTCTCCCTCTTTAATTTTTGTGAAACCTGGAAGTGAACCCGCCAGAATACCCAGTGCAGCAGAGTTTAGGAAAAAAAAAAAAAAAAAAAAAAAATCAGGAAAAGGAGTACCATACCTTACTATCAACGCTGTGCCACCCTGGCGGGTTGAACTGCAACTCCAGCAGCAGGCTGAGCCCTGTCCCGTTACCATCAAGTGTTGCTTCCTGCGCCCAGATTTGATTTCCATGCCTGAGTAAATCCACCCACATGCTAGACTAAGTCCCGCTGCGCCTGACATTTCTGTTCTGAGCAGGTTCCAGGATTCAGGAGCTGCCTGGGAAAATACACAAATAAGATTCAGCCACGCAGGTCTGCTTCCTCACCATTTGTCTTAGCAGAAGGGAAGCCAGAGGGGAATTCAGAGGCCGCCCCGCTGTGCTGAACACACGCTTTGAGAAATCAGGAGTCACAGCCTTGTAGCTGGACACAGTCTGCCCAAATCTTTTACTTTTTAGGGAGCCCCACCAGAAACTAAAATGGCTCATTAATGATAAAAATACACTAGAAAAGAAGGGCTAATCACTGCTCAGGTGTTCATGCCAGAAAATGCACGAGGAGAGCTATTCAGGGGCTGCTCCCTGAGCAGCTTTGGCCCCTGTGTGAAATGACACCATTTTTTGCAGACTTCTGCAGAGTTTGCGGGAAAGGCTCTTAATTGACCATAGCATCCTTTGGTCATGCCCAGCACCTGCAGGAACAAGCCACAGCTAAGGACCCAAGTGTCTGGAAAATGGCACAGATATCCCCCTGGTGCTGCCTGCCCCTGGGATGCAGGTATTTAGGAGCTGATAAGCCGTGGCTGGGGTCCTAGAGGTATGGTTGCTTTGGGGCATTATTAATTATAAAGGCTAAAATCTCTAGCGTAATAGGCAGTCAGACCAAAGCATTCTCTTATGAGGGGTAGATAGGATACTGCAGGCCATTTGAAAATCTCTCATCAGTCTCAGAGGGATTTCATTTTAGGACCGCCTGAAGTCAAACCACCAGATGAACAGAGTGGGGGAAACGTAGGCTGTTTTCTAATTTAAAAATCCAGACTGTTGCACATATTGTGAGGCTAATTGCAAATGCTGCTTCATTTTCTTGGTTCATTTTTCATAAGGGGAAAAAAAATCTGATGTAGCTGTTGTTTCTTTCCTATCACACCATTAATGTACCAGTCTGGGAGATGAGCAATTAATTCCTATCCTTGGTTCCACAACCGCAGTCTGTGTCTCAGAGCAAGTCGGATCACCCCTCCAGCCTTTTGTGTATTTAGCCTGCGATTTTCAAGAGAACAGTTGGTGGGAGGCAAGTGCTTAGGCCCCCTTCGGGTCTTTGTAACCCTTCCCTGGGGAAGGACTGCAAATGTCCTGGGCAGGAACCGTGTACCGAAATGTTTGCAAGGCTGCGGCTCAAAGGGGCTCCAGTTTTCACTGGGCCTTCAGGTGTTGGTGCAAGGCTACAGAGTCATCATGATAATCCACCTCTTCCGCGCTCAAGTGGAAAGAACAACAGGGATTGACAATGAAAATGGGAATTGCAGGGGGCTAAAAAAGGGAGAGTTATGAAAGAACAACCCAGGATGAGAACGGCAAATAGAAAAAAAGGGCTTTGCATGCAGAAAAGAAAAATTTAAAAAAAAAAGGAACTAACAGGTGGATTAGAGCAGATGAAGCAAAAGGACAATGGAATGGTTCATGAGGGAATGCGGAAAAGAGAGAGCAAAGGGAACAGTGTGTACTGATAGCCGAGCGCTCAGGAAAATGCAAATGATGGTGTTTAAGAAATCTTTCTGTGTTGCTTGGAATTAGGATGCTTCTGGCTCTGCCACAGGATTGAGAGTGAAAGCCAATCTTCTTTGATCTGCTCCAGTGGTGCAGAATGACTCTAAGGGAATGTATCAATTAAGAAAATATTGAAATTGCTAGTACAGCATTTTACATATCTTAGGTTCCACTGAAAGCAGGGTGCATTGGAAAATAAATGAACCATGATACTGGCACTCCGACAATCTGCTGAGCTCTTTGTGGAAAAGGGTAGGAAAAGGTACAATTGTGCATGTTCTGTGGATCTTAATGATGACCACTGTGTTATAAAAAAGCTGGGCTTTTGTTGCCAGGGCTTGCTTCCCACAGTAGCAGTGTAAAACTGTGCTTCACGAATTTGGTAACCTTTTTCCCTGTGAAAATATATGCCAAGCTCCTACCAGTTAATTTCCTTAAGGCATGAGCAAAAAGCCAGGACCCATGGTGTGAAATGTTAAATATGGGACAAGACTGATCATAGCAGGAAAACCGCAGTATTTACAGGCTGGAGATGATGCAGTCTTTAAAGACAGGAGAGACATGTCAAAAAGGAATTTACCTTGTCACTTATTGGCCCAAATTTTATGACCTCCTTCAGGTCTGTAAGCCCCCCCAACACCTAGTGCAGCACTGGATCTTCTTAATTCTTGCACAAGGCATCTTGGCACCTTGGCTGTGAGTTAAAGTTTTCTGTTCCTGGTGTACAGATGGGAAAAGAGCTGAAAACCACAGATACCTAATGGTAAGCTCCTTCCCTCGTGTTAGTGCACCTACAGAAGTGCTTCACACTCCGTGCTGTTATTTACTTAAATGGACACGCTTCAAAAGGACTTTAAACAAGGTCTGCAAAAACAGAAACTTCACTTTCTTTGCCAAAGGCCATGTAAGTCATGACTGGAGATCATTCACCGGATTCATCAGGTCCATGGCTACTCTATTATATGGCTTCACCAAACAAGAAATCGGGAGGCTGAGGGGAGACCTTACCGCTCTCTACAACTACCTGAAAGGAGGTTGTAGCCAGGTGGATGTTGGTCCCTTTTCCCAAGCAGCAAGTGATAGGACAAGAGGGAATGGCCTCAAGTTGTGCCAGGGGAGGTTTAGATTGGCTATTAAGAAAAATTTCTTCACTGAAAGGGTTATAGAGCACTGAAACAGGCTGCCCAGGGAATTGGTTGAATCACCATCCCTGGAGGTATTTAAAAGATGTGTGGACATGGTGCTTAGGGATGGTGGTTTAGTGGTGGACTTGGCAGTGTTAGGTTAACGGTTGGACTTGATGATCTTAAAGGTCTTTTGCAACCTAAATGATTCGATGATTCTATGATTTAATCTTTCTGCATCTTTGTCCTCTCATGAGGCTGCTGATTGCAACTTCTGGCATTCATATGGGCTATAACGAGCACCATACATAATGCAGAGCATTAGGTCAGTTGGGAGCAGAGAGAAACATTAATGTTATGAGTCTTGTATTAAGCCCGCAGCCTGTCATAGCTGTGCCTCCACATCTAGCCACATATGCACTCACTTGCATTTTCCTGGCAGTGTATAGAGTGGGAAGGCCTTGTCATATAGCTTGATTAATATATCTTTCATCTTTGAGGGAGATAAGAGAAGGAGATGGGGATGAGGGTGTTCTTTTTTTTCACCATAGCCAAGTAACAATTGTAGATACATCTTTTATTATGTGATTTTTGTCTGATTCAAAAATGAATAGAAGAAAACATCAGGTGCTGCAATATGCAGTAGCGTATCCAGATTTACTCTGCTGTGGAAATAAAATAGGGAAATAACACTCTCAGGGCAATGTATTATCAGCTTTCAAAATTCCCATGAGGAAATTATGTAAATCTCTATTCAATCAAAGTCAACAGACTTGTAGAAGAGTCAAACAAGGGTAATTCCAAATGAATCAAGGGTAATATATGAGTACCCATGGCTGGAGAAACAGTCTGTCTGCCTTCCTGGTTGCATACATGGTGCACTGGACTTGCAGAGGCAGTTTACAGCAAGGGGAGGAAGAGCTGCACGGATAACCAGTACAGCTGGGAAATAGTTCCAGAAATCTGGAAAAGAACCGTGGTTATTTCAGGGTTTGTACTATCATTTCTGTACTTTTAAATATACATTTGTCAATGAAATGCGATTTTAATCCAAAAATGAAAACTGCTTTATTTTTTTGATGTAAAAATTATAGAAGTTGAGGAGCATTTAGAGGGGCAACTGTGTCACAATTTTACATTTCTAAACCAAAGTAATTTGATGAAATAAAAATCACTAAGTGTATGTATGTACCCAAACTGGTGGGTTTTGTATAAAGACAAAATTTCAGTTTCCTTATCAAAGGAAGGGGTGTTTGCATGCCTGGCTGGAAGATATGAAAGGGAATCATAGGGCACAGGATGGAGGCTGTGGAGGGAGGTTTCTCAACAGCCCATTGAGAGCAGTGACCCAACGTGGGCTGGAGAAAGATGCAAACAAGCAACAACAATAGAGAGGAGGATTAGGATCTTTTGGCCCATCCATTTCCTGTAGGTGAATCCAAGAGCTGAGCAGCTTTGCTCAGAGTTAACCACCTGTTTACTCAGCATTGTAGAGGGCAGCCAGCTTTTCAGCATTGATTAGATAACCAGAAATGTGACCAACACCTAACCACATGCTAACGTCAACACCTAACCACATGCTAATGTGTGAGATTCCTCTCAAAAACGGGTCACCACCATCAGCAGTACCCCACATTCCCGTGCGATATGTTCCTCCATCCCTCCCTACTGTCTCAGCTCCAGGACACTGGTCCCTCCATGTACACGCATGGTGCGTGGTGGACGGTTCCTTCTGCTCTTCAGGTCATTGTCTCAGACCAACACTCTCTCCTCTCTAAGGAACTCCCCTTTCTCAAGTTATTTCTCCTAGTGGCAAATGGTGGCCTGGTGGTCACCGCATTGGTGAGAAGGTATAAGTCCGATCACTTTCCTCCTCGGAGATGGCCCCTAGAAACACTGCCTCCTTGTGCTTTCTGCTCAGGAGAAACAAAATCCCCTTCCTGGACCCAAAGCTGAAGCTGTAGGGGAAGGGGCTGCTCTGGTCCTACCCATGCTGCCTGCAATGAAGAAGCAAGAGGCATCATTATATACTGAAAAAAGATTTCTGACTTGTATTTGCACATTCATCCACAGGGGCTTTAATTCCTTTATTGTATTTATAGGTCCCCAGGCTTGGGAATATTGGCTTAAACGAGGCAAATGGTAACAGTTGAAGCTAAATCCCAACACCTGCTCTCGTAAGCTGTAGCTGTCATCTCTGTTCAGCTGTTCTCTATCCTCCTTCACGATGGGCCTGCCCATTGAAATCAACACACATTCTCATTGGCTTCATTGGCCAGGTCTGATCTCCCTAGTGAAATCTCAGGGGCAGGAAGGCTCCATCACCGACTATAGGGGCATGGGCAAAACATTAATGTTTGTGCATGGTGTTGGGCTTTATTGCACAATGTTTCCTTTTTTATCTTCTCTTGTTTGACTGCAGGTGGAGGTGTGGCCGACATCTCTTGAAGGAGGGGCATGTGCTCTTGTAATATTTTATTTGAGCCTTTTGTATCCATAGGAGGGAATGACCTTTTAACAATGTCTCTCGTCTAGCTTCATTCTCATGGTCAATGAATCACACCACAAGCTTTGATCAACTGAGTGTGAAAATTACACCATAAGGTCATCTGTCTCTTTGAAAAAGCAGCTGTTCCATTTTTTCTGTCTAATTGAGTTTGTCCTGTTGAAAAGGACATGGAGTTTCTTTCATATTTCAAAGTGATGAGTTCTTTGCATAATTTCAGTGAATTTTGGGCAGAAGAGGGGCTGCTTCTGCTTATTGCTGCTTCATTCTCAGAGGAAATTTAGCAGGCTGATTTCATTATCGATGAAATGTAACTCACACCAGGTCGCTTAATGGCATTCCTGCACCAACATGATGTGTGGCGCTGAGAGTGCTCTATATTTCACCTCTTGCTGTCAGGTTGGTATTAGCTGGGACTGCTGCAGAGGCAGATTTGAAATCCCCTGGAGTAAAGAACACCTGTACAAGAGAGAATTCTCCCATTCCTGTTTGGCCAACTAAATGGCAAACTGGTGACGAGTTCTCACATTTCCCTGTGTTATCAGTCTGGGGAAAATGGAGGAGAAAGAAATGTAAACAGGATTAAAAAAAAAAGCCACAACACAAACCCAACAAAAAATACAAACAAAAAGCCAACCCTCCCCAAATCAAAGAAGGCCCTATCCTTCCCTGCATGCTAAGCACAACCTTGGGCATCCAATTTCTAGCAGAATAACCAAAACTGAATGACAGCAACTTCTGACCACTCTGCCTATACTTAGACAAGTACATAGATAGAAGTGGTGTCAAGGCAAGGTTAAGACTGTGACTCAAGCCATTTTGAGATAGGGAAGCAAACTGTTTTTCCTAGAGTCATAAAAGCAAAACAAGGTCAAATCTAGGAAACTTATTTAGCTCATTAAATGAAAGCAATATAGACTATGTCAAAGCACTGGCTGCAGTTTCTTTAGACATGAAATTTTTTTCTGCTGAAGTTAATCGGACTCAGTTCTGTATGCAAGGTTTCAGCCAGGTGAAATGTTCCCGTAAGCAGACTAGAAAGTGAACAGCCCATTGAGTGGAGAAGTACAGGTTTATGTCTATGTGTGCAATACTATTGTTCCTGCCTGGAAAAAGCCCAGTTACTGAGAGAACTTGTTTTCTCAGTCAATAAGGGTCAACTATTCTGGTTAGCACTATGATTTAGCAGTGAGGGACATGAGGGGGACCACTGTGGAGCCAGTCCTACCTTAAGAAGAGATGATGGGTCCCTACCAAGTGTCCATCTAGCCCCATTCTACTTCCAACAGTGGCCAGGTCTGGATGCCTAGGAAGAAGCACAAGAACTGGATAAATTATCTTTTCCCTGTCCTCGTTTTTTTTCCCCAGAAAAAAAGGCATTGCAAACCATTTGAACCATTATTATTTAACAGCCACATTGCTCCACTAGCAACTTCATTGTTAGAATAATTTAGTTCATGATCCCTCCCTTAGTGCTTTTTCCAGCAAATCTCCCATCTTTGGGGAAGAGGCAGTTCAGGGCCAAATCTACATAGAGACCTTTGGAGATGAAGAGTACCAAGATCTACTGCTGTTTTACACGGTTATAATAAAACCATACTATTTTATTATTGTCCTTAGTTTAGATACTTCATCTGTGCTCAGGTATAATGCAAGTATGCGGTTGTTTCAGGGAAGTGAATAGGCTACTACTTCCACCCCATGCCTTTAGCCACACCAGTGCCATTGAATTCTGCAGAAATTTCTAGAAGGATTGATTGTTATTGTTGGAATTTTTTTTTTGCTAAAATCATCTGACCTCTCTTCCCAAGTCAGTGCATTCTTGGGTAGTCAATCAGCTCTGATGCTTGTTAATAGCAAAAACTAGCCTGAGCTTTAATCAAAGGTGCATTAACTCACATCCTGTTGTTTGGCTCTATGATTGCAAAACTAAAATGACTTAACACAATGTGGCAACATACATGCCTAAGCAGCACTGATGCCAACAGTTCTTGGCATAAAATGAGTTGACTCATCTTGAAAATAGGCCTCTGTTACTTAAAACTGGGGCAGAATGCAAATGCCTGCCTTGCTGACCATCACCGACGTTGTTACTGGTGCTATCTGTGGAGCACTGGTGCACATTCTCAGAAGGCATCTGCCAAGGCTGTGTCCCATTAAGCTGATATATTACAGTAAGATGAAATCACTTGTATGATCTGATAAACCTGTAGACTACGAGTAAACCTAATGCAGACTACGAGTGTTTTGGGAGGTCTGTCTGCGTAAACAATCTGTCTGAGCTGAGCTCATTCTTCCTGGCAAGAAAAATACTCCATACCCATTTTCCTGGCTCTTTGGGGATGTGCACTCCATTATCCTAACCTTGAAAATAACAAGTGTGGGGAGACAGAAAGCATGTAAGGGAGAAGGAGGGCAGTTTGTATGGGGAGAAGGATTACTAATGAAAGGTGTCCTCCTGAAAAGGCTCGCTCTGGACACTGGATACATGGCTTTTCATTTCTTTGTAATCTTAGCTAAGTTATACTATGTGAGAGAATAGATTTACATTTTCCCACCCGGTTTTATGCAAAGAAGAGGGTAGGTGTTTAGTTTTTGACTGATTCTACTTCATTATTTCATGTCACAAAAGCCTACACATGTAAGATGATAATGCAGAAGGTCTGTAATTGGACCTGTGCTAAGTGCTGGGTTGAGCTGGGTATGGCATGCATTACGTCCCCATGCATGGAAGTCGTGCAAAACCTAGTTTGGAGGCGTACAGCATCCCTTTATTTCATAGCAAAGCTACACTTCTTAACACATGTAATTATTCTGATTAATCCAGTCCTGAGTGAGAAGCAAGGGAGTTGGAAATTACTCTCCATTGTTATTCTGCAGCATTGTTATTCTATAGACATGCACCTAAATCACTGTCTTAAACACTGGAAGAGATGTGGTCTTCATCGTGACCAAATCTTCCTGGCACTGTCTAAAAATCCATTATCCTGGATAATAATAAAGACACTAGTAATAGTAGACGAATTCCTGTTTCTTTTGGAGATGTTTAAAAAAGAAGAAAAAAAAAGGAAAAAAAAGAAAAAGAAAAAGAAAAAGAAAAAGAAAAAGAAAAAGAAAAAGAAAAAGAAAAAGAAAAAGAAAAAGAAAAAGAAAAAGAAAAAGAAAAAGAAAAAGAAGAAGAAAAAGAAGAAGAAAAAGAAGAAAGAAAAAGAAAAGAAAAGAAAAAGAAAAAGAAAAAGAAAAAGAAAAAAGAAAAAGAAAAAGAAAAAGAAAAAGAAAAAGAAAAAGAAAAAGAAAAAGAAAAAGAAAAAGAAAAAGAAAAAGAAAAAGAAAAAGAAAAAGAAAAAGGAAAAGAAAAAGGAAAAGAAAAAGAAAAAGGAAAAGAAAAAGGAAAAGAAAAAGGAAAAGAAAGGAACAGGTAAGGATCCAAATATTATTTGGTTAAAACAAGAATTCTCTTCCTCACCCTAGCCCCCTCCTAAATTCAGGGCAACATTTTGCTACAACCTGGAACTAGGATGACCCAGTAAATCTTTGCTAGCCTTTCCTCCCCTCCTCCCTTTGCCCCCCACTCCATACTCCCAGTATGAGGAAGCCTCAGTAGCACTGGCTTGATGCAAGCTGTTCTTCACATAAAAGGTCCAAGACTGGGAAGCGGTAAATAACTGGGCAGTCATCCCTCTGGCTGGAGTAACCGTGTCCTGCAGGAGCTCAGATAACAAATGATTGACTGCCTTTAAAGGCACCAGTTTCCTCGATAGTTTTTGGTTAGCACTCCTCATTCAGCTGGCATTACAGGGAGAGATTGTTGGATGAGTCCCACAGGAGCTGGGGTGTTACTCTCCCCTGCTCTTTCTGGGAAACCTGCTGTTTGGGCCTTTTGAACTCATTTTTTGTGCACCGCCACGTGTTTTTGATGCCATACTCATATTGTGGACCTTTTTGAACAGTGGCTGGGGCAGATTGAACTCAGTAGCTCAGGATGATCATTTCAGGTTCCCCTTTCCACCATGCAAAAGTGACTGCGGCAGCAAACGACGGAAGGGGTGGAGAGCAGAGAAGAGGACTGCAGGTGCCAGGATGCTGGATGATCCCCCTGGCTTATCTGTGCTTTTATGGCAATTTATAGAAAGAGTTTTTGGCTTCCAACTCACAGCTAGTGGGGCTAAACATGTTGGGTTTTTAAAATTTAATGCTAGACTATACTTTTACACTTGTGGCATCCCACTGCCTGGAGATTTGGCAGGTGTAAGTTCTGCAGCAGTGACCCAGGACAGGCAAGTACTACTTGTTTAATAAAGAGTTTTAAAGTCTTGAACATGGATATTTATACTGCATGCCATCATGCACATGGCTGGGCAGTTTGAGCACAGTTATATAAACTCCTGGAGAATTTTGCCTAATTCAGGACAGAGCCCAGGCAGCTTTTCATCAGGGCTGCAGAACGGCCAACCTCAGCTGCCTTGGTAAGGCCAGTGCCCCTCTGTCCCCACCAGTCCCAAATGCACACCAGAGCTCAGCATGGGTCTCCTGGAAGAGGATTCCTGCACTGATGCTGGGTGTCTCCTGAAGGCTGCAGAGTGCCCAGTCCCTGGAAAATATGTGGATAAAGTCATCCTCCTGGTGCAGAAGTGTTTTGGGGAGAGCAAGTGCAGCTCTCTGGATGATTCAGAGGTGTTGATGCACCATGGTGGCAGGTTAAGATTGATCACCATAGCTGTTTGCCCCATCTTTCTTCAGAGAGTCATGTCCCCAAGCAGGGGTGAAGGGAAGGCTCATGTAGCAGGGAGAACCAAACCCAACATTTTTTCTTTATTCTTGATATTACAATGGTATTCAAAGACCTCAGCTGACAAGAACCACTGCACAAGTACATAGTGGAAACCCATCTATTTTGCGAAGAGCTTGAAGTTGACAGTCAGTGAGAGCATTAATAATTACTATTAATTAAATTCTGCAGAGAGAAGTAGTTGAACACACAGAGGAGGGAGTTATCTTACCTCATATGAGCTACCTAGTTTGGCAAGTCAAAGAAATTGGCATTTTTTGATGTTGATTTATTTGAATTTTAGACCAATGTTGAAGATCAGCGTTTGCCCCACTCCACTGATGGGGGAGGAGAGCCTGCTCAACTGGCATAGACCAGGCGCCTAATTTTTAGGTGGATAAATTTAAGTGAGTGAGTCCCAGTCTTGTCTCCATTTTCACTGCAGTAGGGTTAAGAGCTGTAACTGGAGCACTCTCAAAGGACATAATGTACTCTTGCTCTGTCATCTGCTAGCACTTGGTTCCTTTAGTAGCCTTTGCATAGTGTTCAGGTTCTTCCAAGAAAACTTCTTTGTCGTGTCCATGAAAAGCAACACCAGAAAATTTTAAGCATGTGTCTTGGTGTTAGTAGGGTTTTTGATGTGATCTTACACCACAGTCCAGATGGTAAGATGGGCACCAGAATACCTTAGAAAGGGCAAGTCAGACGGTAGTCACCAACGGTTTATTGTCTAACTGAAGATTACATAGTGTGAGATTTGGCAGGGGTCCATCACAGTGATCTGGATGATGGAATAGACTATGTGTTTATTTAGTGTTCAGGTGATGAGAGCCTGGAGAGACTGTAACCACACTGGTGAGATGAGTGCAATTTCAAGGGATCATGACAAATTGGAAGAATAGTCTTAAATAATAGTATGGAGTTCAGTGAAGACATAGGCTTAGGAAAAATCTGATGCAGGAAAGGAAACAAATACATAGGCATCAATTCTGCTGAAAAAAAAAAAGTGAGGTCATTGATAATGCATCACAAACTGAAGTAAGTGCTATACTGATGAGAAAAAAGCAATCTTCAAGTGAGGACACTTAAACGGGAGGGTTTTAATGTAAAACAGCTAATATAGTTGTTCTACTTCACTGGGAGTGCTGTGTGGTATACCACTCTTGAAGAAAGATGAAGGGAGCCTAAAGGAAAGCAACAAAGATACCTTAGAAAACACAGCCCATAAAAAATTTTGAAAGAAATTGGACTGCAATGTCCAGAGGAGGAAAATCCGAAGGTAATGTAGGCTGCAGTCTTCAAATATGTAAAAGATCACCATAAAGAGGGTGGTGGTTGATTTCTCCCCACACATATTCTGCCTTAGGTGAACAAGGAGTGAGAAGAGATTACAGTAGAAGAAATACAGCCTAGAAGTTTGGGCTGCAAGGGCAGCAGAGGAATAGAGTACTTCAAGAGATGGAAGAGCTTTAATCACTGGCAATTTTTAATGACAAGGCCTTTTCACCCCTATCCTCTAGGAATCTGTGATCTTGCCCACTTTATGGTGAACCAGCACATACAGTCAAGTGCCTGGAACAATTGTCAGAAAACAGCAATTTATTAGCCATGGCAGCTCTTCTCGCTAGTCGCTCCAATCTTTTGCCAGGGCTTAAATCCCTATCCCCCCCGCTCCCACATTCTTCTCCAGTTGCCAGAAAGAGCGATTCGCCCCAGCTTGCAGCCTGCATTTTAGGTTTAAGTGGTTAAAGAGCCGCTTGTGCTGTCCATGCGCACACACTGGCCTCGGCGACTTGTTGGCAGAGCCCTCAGCGTGCAGTGCGGCCCCTCTCCCTCGTGGGGCTCAACTTCTCCAGGATCATTTCACCATCTCCTCAAGCAAAATAAAAGCAGTTCTGGGGATGGGGACTGAGGGGTGGTTGTTCTAATCTCTCTTTCCTCAATGTAAGCAGCATCTTTATGAGGACAGCGAAGTACTACCAGCTGGAGAATTAATTTAGAAAATTTCCTTTTACGGAAGAAGTCTCTTTCTAACACTACCAAAGAGAAGCTTTTAAAGAACGGCACTAATTTGAAAAGCTTACTGTTTCCTTTTAGGCTGTGGATTCAGTCTAAATAAAGTGCATCTTCCCATTGCAGTGCAGACATTTTCAAGTGCACTGACAGCAACAGGGAGATTTCGGTTGTCAGTGAATCTGTCTGTATTTTATTCGCCTAACAAAATAATTTTCTTGTTCGACATTAAACATCCGTATCAGATGGGAAGAATCGGATTCTCCTCATGGGGGACAGATCCAGCTGGGCAGGTGGATGGAAGGAAGGGGGAAGGAAGGAACAGGGTGAGCTGTGTAACTGAACGGCTACAGCCACGGGGCTGTGCAGGCTGCAGTAGCTGTGATCATGAGAGGAGGGGAGACTCCAACCACCTCCACGTACCTCGTCAGTCCATGCCAGCCTCCAGACAACTGTCCTGCCACTGACCCACGGTCCCACGGCTTGCTCTGTGCACTGGGCTGAGGTGGGAATCCTGTTTCAAAAGACAATAAAGCTAATTAGATTTTATTTTGGATTCCCATTTTGCCAAGCTGTGGGTGGTTTGCTTTTGATTTTTCTTAAGGTCTCTTAATGCCAAACTGTTTCAGCCTGCTTTTTTCCTTTACTCTGTGTCCTTACTTGTATTTTCCATTTAGGCTGGCATTTGCACAAACTTTGCTGATTTGGGACCTAGTGACAATTTTAGGAGGTGTTTAGCACCCAGAACTCCAGCTGAAGTCAGCAGGAACGGAGTGGGGCAGAAATTGGGGCTAATCCATGCAAGAAACTTGCAGACTATGTTGGGTCCTATCCCTGCTGCTTCCTCAATGCCCTGTATCTCCCCAGCTCGAAGCGCTGCTGTCACCTCCTTCCTAGTTCATAGAAGTCCTGGATTCACACAGACAAAGCGTTTCCTTCTGATTGATCCTGAATGATTTCTTGGGGGCTGGCAATGTAGTGGGCATAGCTATCTGCTAAGCCTTAGGCTGATGCTGTAGACTTTTTCATCTAAAGCAACAACCTGTTTCAGGGGATCACCTGAGTGTTGGGGTTGGACTCATTTAATCAGTGCAAAGGATCCATGCCCCGTTTCCATTCTCCTGAGGAAGGTTTTTTGCTCTTTTCACATTATGTCAACAAACCATGAACCTGTCAAATTCTGCTGCTTCACTGTAATTACAGCGTGGGCATGAGAAATGATCCACAGAGTCAAAGGCAGAGATGTGGCTCCATAAATACATTTGTCAAACTGACCTCAAGCTGGCAGGCAGCATCAGTGCCAAAAAATATTTAGCAGGTGCAAGCACGCCAGCCACTTGTGGTATGCAGTATGTTTCTTTAGCAAGTAGATGGCTCTATGTGCTGTTTTAATATCTGTGGACAATTCTCATGTGCTTCTATTTATTTACCATGGTATTTTGACTGATGCTATGCAGAGCTGCGTTTGACAGCCAGGCACCTCACAAACTCATTCTCTCCTCTGCTTTTCACTCACGCCCCAGCTGCAACGTTTGTATGTTTTTTCTTTTTCCAAGTGATTGGAATCCACTCAAACTTCAGGGAATTGAACATCTGATGTAAAGAGGATCGAGTTCATGCTAAAATGCAGGGTACAAATGAGCAAACAAACAGGCCCACCCAGCCAGACCTGATGGACACAGGTCAGGTATTAAAAAAGGCAGTGAAGAGTCAAGGTTAAGAAGTACATCTCTGTGGTGGGTTGACCCTGGCTGGATGCCAGGTGCCCACCACAGCTGCTCTATCGGTCCCCTCCTCAGCTGGACAGGGGAGAGAAAATATAATGAAAGGCTCATGGGTCGAGATAAGGGCAGGGAGAGATCACTCAGCAATTACCATCATGGGTAAAATGGACTTGACTTGGGGAAATTAATTTAATTTATTGCCAGTCAAATCAGAGTAGGGTAATGAGAAAATAACAACAAATCTTAAAACACTTCCCGCCCAGCCCTCCCTTCTTCCCAGGCTCAACTTCACCCCAAATTTTCTCCACCTCCTCCCCCTGAGTGGCACAGGGGGATGGGGAATGGAGGTTGGGGTCAGTCCATCACACTCTGTCTCTGCTGCTCCTTCCTCCTCAGGGCAGGACTCCTCACCCTCTGCCCCTTCTCCAGCGTGGGGTCCCTCCCACGGCAAACAGTCCTCCATGAACTTCTCCAACCTGAGTCCTTCCCATGGGGTTCATGAACTGCTCCAGTGTGGGTCCCTTCCCTACCGCTCCAGCCCTGCCAGCAAACCTGCCCCAGCCTGGGCTCCTCTCCCCACGGGGCCACAGGCCCTGCCAGGAGCCTGCTCCAGCGCGGGCTTCCCACGGGGTCACAGCCTCCTTCGGGCACCCCTCTGCTCCGGCGTGGGGTCCTCCCCAGGCTGTAGGTGGGGATCTGCTCCCCCGTGGGCCTCCACAATGAAGGGTAAGTGGTTGCATCAATACTTCTCCTAAAGTGTAGAAAAATCGTTCTTGATTGTGAGAGGGAAGCTTGATTAAATGGCCAGGGAAAAAAAAAAAAAAAAAAGGATTTAAGACTATTTAATGAGAAATACAAAGCCATGCATGTGAGGCTTGCTTACCAGTATTCTTTACACGTCAGCATCTTTATTTAAGCAAGTCATTTGTGTTTCACTGGGTTTTCAGCTTGGGAGAAGGGCAGACAGGCAATAAAGCACAAGATGGCTGGGATAAGAAGAGGGGTGTAGAGCCTGCAGAACAGCAACTTTGAATACATTCAAGCCTCCGAAGGCTTCGCACACTTATTATGAGATGGACATGAAAGGTTTGGTGTTTGTTTGGGGTTTTTTTTTGGTGTTAATACCAGTAACTTGCTTGTCTACTTGCAAGCCTAAAGGAATTTTGTCACCCGTATACCAGGTTTGCTGCTATTATGAAAAAGAGAAAGGGCAGGAGACCCAGCAAGCTAATGGCCAAAGCAAAGAGAGGGGCATGAAAAGCCATAAGAGCAGAAGATGATTGTAGCCAACACCATCTCCAGCTCATCGCAAGGTGTTTCCCAGTAGTTTAATGCTTAGGGTGACTGAGGCTGAAATTCATTGAGCACTTTAACCTGGTGTGAGATGACATTCTTGCTGAAATAAGCTGGTTTTGTGCTTGTTGGCAGGTGCAGTTTCCTTCCTCAGGTGAAGCCAGCAAGAATGAAAAAGTGGGAACAGAAGAGGAATATCTGAAAAACACAAGAAGTACTCTGTTCAAAATCCAGATCTGATTCTGCCCAACTTGGGAATGAGAAAATTGCTTCTTCTACATGTCTCTCACCCAATAAAAATTGAGCAAAAGGGCTGGCTTGCCAAAATTTATTTACTTTTCCATTTTAAAATTGTTTGAAAGAAGCTTTCCTTGCAGTTTCCCTGTGTGAAGGAGCACAGGACTGATATGCAGTCTTGTGTCACTGGGTCTGAAACTGGAGTCAATGGTCCTCACAGAAATAAAGCTGAAGGCAGGAAAGAATGAGCGCGATTGCAAAAAACCTGGTAAACAATGGAGGAGTGAAGTTCTTATTGCTGCTTAGACCAGATCACAGAAGCCTGGCTTGCATCAGCTCTCTGCTCCTGGCTGCATCTCGCTCACCTTCTCCCCTGCCTCCTGCAGCAACAAGACCATCTCTGAAGCTGCAAGAACAGCACGCTGGGGGAAGATCTATTAGTAACCCCACCCAAGCTGTTGTGGATGAATGTCAACTGGATATGGTTGGTCACAGTCAATGAAAATGCATGGAAGGTAATTTAATCTGTTCACAGAGAGAAATAAAGAACAAAGCTTTCCCTCCTACACATGACATGCATAAAAAGCCTTTGGAGCCAGGCTTCCCCCATTCCCCTCTGCAGCATGTGGCCGCAGGGGCAAGATTCTCCTTTTGTCCCTTCCACCCTCGTGCTCACTCCTGTCAGTCTGTATTTCCCCTGCTTGGCAGCACAAGGCTGCTGGGGTTTGGAGGGGGCATGCACCCGGCATCGGCGCTGGAGAGGTGCACATCAGCATGTGGGAGAACTTGAATTCGGGCTTCCTGCTCCCTGCCCAAATCCCCTCGCCAGCAGGATGCTGTGCAAAACTTGACCACAAGCCCTTCTGCCCACCTCTTGCTCGGAGGAAAACCAGAAACGTTTGTGGCATCTTGGGCATAGACGCTTGTTGGGAATTTTTCACAGTCTGCTGTAATACTCGGATACCTGTAACCCACCTAACCTACGTGCAAGTGCTCTTTGGATCCTGTCCTCATTATCTGCATGGCTTTGATCACATCAGTGGGCTTATGCCCACCTAGCTTTGTCTTTCATGAACATGTAAGATGCAGAAGACGTTTTTACAGAGTATAATTAATGTCATCCATGCCAGCAACTGCAGTGGCATAATTACTGTAATAAAAAGCCCATACTTGTTTCTAATTTTAATATTGTCTAATCTCTGACCTTGAAATTGCATATTATGACATTTGGAGCACAAATCATGATTTTTAAACATATTGGTGTTCAGCATTGGCATTCATAGAGTGTTTCTACGCACTCACTGTTTTTGTCCTCCTCTGAAAGCTGCCTGAGAGCTGCATATTTCATTGTCAACAGCTCTGGAGAAAATGTGCTCCTGGACTCTTTTTAAACCTGTCTGCTTCAGAAAGTTGGTAAGCAGAATCTGGTGACTATTTCACAGATGCGGAGCAGGACCTCCCCATCAGCCATCGGATCTGACCAGATGAAATTCATAACATCTGCTCTTCCTAGTCAGACACAGCTTTCTGTTATTCCAGCTGTTGCTGAGCATGCATTAAGCAGTTCCAATTAGTTAAACCTCCTCCTAATGTTACAGCAGCTTGTTTTTTGCTGCAACTGAAGAAATATTTTTCAAACCTTAAAGATTTATTTGTAGCTGTGGTGTTGATACACCCTCTAATGGGCTTTCAGTTTTTAGGCCAAAATACCAGAAGCCACCACCTGCCAATAAAAGAATAACATTGCATAGCATCGCCCCTCTCCAGAATTCAAATAGTTCTAGAAATGAGGAGTGGATTCCCTCTTCTGCACTTACAAAGCATGAATAATGAAAGGATTAAGGCTGGAAACGGGCTGCCGTAAATTAAGATAGAGAAACCCAGACATTTTGCCCTGGGATCTACCAGATAATGCTGCTTGTTATTGGCTACTTTTAGCTGATGCATCCTTTGCTTCAGGTACCTTCAGTTCCTACCATCGTTCGTTGTTGCAATGCACATGCAGGGCTCCTTTTAGCTGCGCCGCTGTAGTTGAATTCAGAGGGCTGCGGATTGGTGTGGGTTTAAAGCAAGGGTGACTGCTGGAATGGACCTTTCAGTGAGGTTCCCCAGCTCTAATTCAGCATGACACTTCTGCCCAGCACTTTGCATCTCCTGGAGGCTTTGCTCGTCAGAACCTGTGGCCAGCAGCACCGTAAAAACCATGCCTCTGATTTAGAGGAACATGAAGACTTTTAATAAGGTCATTTTTTCTTGTTAGTGTCTCTGTCAAGAGAATGAGGCGTCATATTTTAATAGTCAATATATTTTTTTAATTATGGCATTTCATTATTTTGCTTTGACCTTGTCAACAGTCAGCATTCTGCTCGTGTATATACATTAAATGCATTAATGTCCCCCTTTCTAATGATCCAAGCCGTCAAGCTGGGGTTGAATAGTCAGGCAACGACTCTGCGGAATAATGAAAAGATCAAAGCGGTGCCACGAACTTCCCCAGTTCGCGGAGTATATGAGGCATTCACTTTCCAATATTTCATCCCTGTGACAACAGCTGGAGGAGGGCACCAGTCTCCTCTCTGCACAGAGACCTGCACAAATGGCAGTGGAGTAAGCTCAAGGGGTTGTCACTGGCCCTGTAGTAAACAAAAGCAGCAGCAACAAATGGCACAGAGACATAAGGTCGGAGGATATGGCCTTCCGTGCACTGTCAGGGAAATGGGAGCACTCTCCCCAATGTGGGAGAGTGCCGAGTGCCATGCAGGGGCCTCTTGCAACCCAGCTGCATGCTTAAAATAGTTTTGCTACAGTCACTTACCTTGTGCCCCTCTCCCTTTCTGTGTCCAGATCCTCCCCTCCTTCCTCAAGACCTGAAGCAAAGAAAATCCCAGAAAAGTCTCAATAATGGTTGGTGTGTTTGGTTTTTTTTCAATAGTACTTCTCTGAAAGCGCACTGATTTTTGCACTTTTTGCCAGAGAATATTTTCTCCTGATGATGATTCTTCATCTTCCTCATTTTTTATTTTGTTTCTTAACCTAGGAAAATCAGTGCCCCTTTGATAAAGTGTGAGCTGTCATGGCTTCTCAATAATTTGTCATTTACCCCTTGGTCAGTGTGGCCCATTATCTGTGTGGGAGAGGTGGTATCTTCTGCTTTGTGTGAGTTACTAAGGGGAAAAAGGCCAAACACATCTAGCATCTGTTATGGTTTTCCTTCCCAGTGCTTGGGATTCTAAATAGCTATCAGCACACATTTTTTTCTGCATTTTTTTACTCAGTACCAATGGGCAAATAAACGCATAAACCTGACTGTTGGGCTCACTTACTGCAGTCTTACTGAGCTAGTTAAAAATGGAACAATGCAATGATAATGTTTAGGTTATAATTAAGCCAGAATCTATAAATCAATGGGTTCAAATTATCAAGCCAGTAAATTCATCAAGCATGTAATGAAATCAAATCATGAAGTTAACATTAGAAGCAACGGGGTTGTATTAATTTGTCTTGAGAGCATTTAAGTTGGAGCCAGTTTGCTTTCAGTGCAAGCCCCCCAGCAGCAAGGGCCCATCTGGTGGGTGCCCTGAGCCCACTCGCAGAGAAGAACCACTGACATGAAATGCCCCGAGTAACCCAGCATTTGCACCAGTTTTCCTAGACCCTGGTGGAGGGATGGTGCCCAGTTTGTGATGATCCTGCATTGCTTTGCACAGTCAGCAATTCCACTTTGACAATCTCTGTTACATAGTTTTGTTCTGATTTCTCCCTTTCCATACAAAAATGCAAGCTTTCCTCAGTAGTGAATCAATCAATGTTTGTAGTAGCTTTTGAATAATGTTACTTTTTAATCCAGAAGCTAATTTCTAGTTTGATGGCACCTTGGTGTTTATTTCTGGGAACCTATCCTCATAAAATCAAGAATCATTAGGGTTGGAAAAGACCTCCAAGATCAAGTCCAACTGTCAACCCAACACCACCATACCTACTAAACCATGTCCTGAAGTGCCACATCTACATGTTTTTTGAACACCTTCAGGGATGGTGACTCCACCACCTCTCTGCACAGCCCGTTCCAGTGCTTGATAACCCTTTCAGTGAAGAAAATTTTCCTAATATCCAATCTGGCACAACTTGAGGCCATTTCCTCTCGTCCTATCGCTTGTTACTTGGGAGAAGAGACCAACCCTCACCTCACTACAGCCTCCTGTCAGGCAGTTGTAGAGGGTGATAAGGTCTCCCTTCAGCCTCCTCTTCTCCAGACTGAACAACCCCATTTCCCTCAGCTGCTGCTCATAAGAATTGTGCTCTGGACTCCACACCAGCTTCATTGCCTTTCTCTGGACACGCTCCAGCACCTCAATGTCCTTCTTGTAGTGAGGGGTCCAAAACTGAACACTCATGTAATAACACATACCCACATGTGCACTTAACAAAGGTGTGTCTTCATTAAAAAAAGGCAAAGTGATGAGTCTGTATTCCTCCTGCTCAGAGACTCAAGACCCGTGAGCTCTCCCACCATAGTCACTGGTTGCTGTCTGGAACTGGGAGACAGAGGCTCTGCTAATGTTAATTCCTCAGTGAACTGGCTACACCAGAGGACAAGGTTATTCATTTCTTCTGCCTAGGGAAGGGGTGGGGTGATCAGTTGTAGGTGGTATAAGCAATTGAGACAACCGTTTCTCTTCTGCTTCACCTTTGCTTTCATAGGGATTGATTCTAGTTTCATTGAGCCTTTTTCTAGAGATGCTTCCTATTTTCAGTGCTCTCCTCTATGAGTGACTTGTGCCTGGTCACGGGTTCTTCTTAGCTGTCACTCATCCCAGTAGTTTGTCTCTCTCCTCCTCACCTCACCTGTAGCCAAAAGCACAGATTTCTTGGCCTGCTGGGCACTACAATGACTGGACCAGGCTGAGTGTGACTCCTTGCTGTCGGTGGTGGCTTCACCAGCTAACCCAGCTCTTCCCAGTGCCCCGTGGCTGGGAGTGGCACAGCAGCAGCTTCCAGAAAGCAGAAAAGCCAGCATCAGGCAGATGAGGCGCTGACGCCACGCTGGGCAGTGGTGGGGAGGAAGGGGTTGTATTGGCATGGCTGGGTAGCAGATCAAAAGAAGAGCATGGAGGAAGTTCATATTGCAGGTGTTTCTGAAGCCTCTTTGCAATCTGGAGAGAGCAGCTTCCAGGGGGAATAAAAATGTGAGCAGAGCTGGATACTGTGCCTCCTAGCCTGCACTGCTCCCTGGGGTGACAGGTGGAGGTGCTTTCCAAGAATGTAGGGGAGAAGCTCTTCTGGGGCCCATCAGAGCCCTCACAGCTCCTCTCCATGCAAGGTAAACAGCCTTTTGTCCAATGTGTTGCACCACCTGTCCTGTTCTTCAGTATGGTCTGACTCAC
This sequence comes from Gorsachius magnificus, assembly GCA_034008185.1. Classification (NCBI taxonomy): domain Eukaryota; kingdom Metazoa; phylum Chordata; class Aves; order Pelecaniformes; family Ardeidae; genus Gorsachius; species Gorsachius magnificus. Next base: position 175,924,986 of record CM067081.1, read on the forward strand.
ATTTTATATCCAGTGACTCTCCCTTTAGTTCCCTCTATATTTAGTTTGGTTTATTTTGGTTTGAACCGTGATGCAGAAGGATGTTTGCCTTGGGAGTGTCCTCTTTCTGCCCCATCATCACCACTCCCCCAACAGCTGTTTTCTAATCTCCCTATTTTGTTTTTAATCTCCTTTTGAGGGTATAGGGATACCATTTACCACCCTCTCAACAAGGCAGCTATTGCCAACGCAGGGGTATGTGTTGTTTGCATTCATCATGAGGGAGAGCTATGCAGAGCCAAATTCAAGCTTGGGAGAGGCAAAAATAATTCCAGCCCAACATATGATTCAGGTTATTGCCAGGGAAAATGTCACTTTGCTGATGACAACAGCACATTGAAAATACTCTAGAAATATAACTAAAGTGTATCACTTGTGCATAATGGTAAATGTCTGGGGGACAGTATGCAAAAGTTACTTCTTCAACAAGGGAAAATGCCAAGTCCTGCACCTGGGGAGGAACAACCCCATGCACCAACATATGCTGGGGGCTGGTCAGCTGGAAAGCTTCTTTACCGAGAAGGACCTTGGAGTCCTGGTGGACAATGTGAACCATCAATGTGCCCTCGCAGCAAAGAAGGCCAATGGTAGCCTGGGCTGCATTAAGAAAAGCATTGCCAGCAGATCAAGGGTGATGATCCTTCTCCTCTGCTTAGTGCTGGTGAGGCCACACCTGGAGTGCTGCATCCAGTTCTGGTCTCTCAAGTACAAGAGAGACATGGACATACTGGATGGAGTCCAGAGCAGTGCCACTAAGATGGCCAATAGACTGAAACATCTCTCCTATGAGGAGAGGCTGTGACAGCTGGGATTGTTCAGCCTGGAGAGGAAAAGGCTCAGGGGGGAATCTCATCAACATGTATAAATACCTGATGGGAGAGAATGAAGATGAGGGAGCCAGACTCTTCTCATCCATGCCCAGTGACGGGGCAAGAGGCAATGGGCACAAATTACACATGAAATTCCATTTGAACACAAGAAAACACTTTTTTACTGTGAGGGTGGTCAAACACTGGCACAGGTTGCCCGTAGAGGTAGTGGCACCTCCATCCTTGGAGAAATTCAAAACCCAACTGCACACATCCCTGAGCAACCTGGTCTAGCTATTCCTGCCTGAGCAGGGGGGATTGGACCAGATGATCTCCAGAGGCTCCTTCCAATGCCTACTGTTCTGTGATTCTGTGATTCTACCTGGCTACCACAAGTATCTTCTGGTTTCACTTTTGTAACAAATGTTTTTTTTCCTTACGTTCTTGTAATCACGCCCTTCTTTTATGTTTTCTCTAATTTTTGCAAACTGCTCAGCTAGGAGCAAAGTGCATTAAAAAAGATCTCCATTAATGAGGGAAAAAAAGTACACATCTCTGCATGTCTTGTTTCTCTCACAAGATAACCAAAAATGCCAGGGTCTGAGAGCATGCTTAGAAAATGTGAAGGCAGAAAGCACTTATTGCAAAAATCACACAGTCCAAATAAATCTCACTGACAGCCAACACATCTATTTTGCAGAGCTTATTCAGGCAAGAACCATGTCCAAATCAGTGACATTTTGCTGGAATAAGGAGCAGGTCCTTGCAGTTATTTTTCAGCATAGTCTGACATTAAACCTTGTTCGTGAAGCCAATCTGGGCTGCCATGTCACTAGATATTTTGAACCAAAGAAGAAGTGCCTTTCATGTAATCAAATCCCATTGACTTCAATGACTTGAAAACAAAAATGCCTGTTTCAGGGGCTTTGACTTCTTTCTCAGCCTGGAAGAACATAGGCACTTGTGTTCGCTCCACTTTCGGTGCCTGTTAGAGAATGGGCAGTGGCAGGATCTACACCGACAGCCTCATTTCTCCGCACCGAACGGGAACACACCAAGCAGCAGCAGCGACTGCTTTGTTTAGCTTCGCGTTTGTGTGTGCCATGGTCCCTCCACCCCCTACCACAACGTGATGGTTTGATTTTGCAGAAGACATTGTCATTAAATAAGCGGGGAAACCAAGTTTTTAACAACAGGTATGGCTCAGTTTTGGAAAGAAAGGAGGGGAGGGAGGAAAAGAGAAGGGAAGGGAAGGGAAGGGAAGGGAAGGGAAGGGAAGGGAAGGGAAGGGAAGGGAAGGGAAGGGAAGGGAAGGGAAGGGAAGGGAAAGAACACCTAGTCTGGCATTTTTTAAAGCAACAAAATAAGGGCTTTAACACTCTAATCTAAGAATCCATTTTATGCAGGTATCATCATTTCCACAAAATAGAACAGGGTTTTGAAGATGTGGTGGCATAGCACTAGTGATCTCCAAGGTAATGTAAAGCAGTACATATGCGCCATCTAAACAGCTGAATGTCTCCTCCTCCAGGTGATGGGCAGAGCACAGAATCTGCTACCGCCAGCAGTGCTGCTGGTATTTGCATAAACTAAAAGTGGGGACCCCTCCAAATGAAGAATCTTTTGAACCTCAGAATAATAGGAACATAGAAAAAATCTTAAATGACTAGCAGAATAAGCTAAGGCAGATTCACAGCTGAAATTAACCTGGTACTATGACAAAAAAAGTGTCAGTAACTAGAAAAGACAATTTAGGGCTTCTGCTGGGTCTTGTCCTGAGTTTATTTCTAAATGTGTCAAAGTGACCATTTTATATATTTAGTAAAGCTTTTGAATTAAAAAACAATCGATAACTCAGTTTCTTCTCAAAGCTAAAGAGCATTGTCTGCTGAGAAAGAAAAATAAGTGTATACATGAAAGAATATGTGTCTGGTCTGTCTGAGGTTGGGCAAAAATGTAAAAGTTTCTATGCTAGAGTCATTAAGGAGGAATATATTTATATTCTACTTTAATATAATTTATTCTTTTCAGGGAATATTCCTTTTAGATGAATATTCTGTCCTCTGGCATCCTCATTATTAATAATTAATAATTAAAAATGTGTGTGTGTAGATGAAGTTAGCCAACAGCTTTTGTTAGTCAATATAAACACCCAGAAGCCTGAATATTTGTCAGACTCTCCCAGAGCTGGGAAAAGGGATGAGAATCTCCGGAAGAAATATTCTCCAGACTCCATAATTAAACCAACTTTCTTGGCTATAGCTGTGGCTGGTACTCATTGCTGTATGTGAGGAAATCCATCACGTCACTGGTCCCAAGGTAAAGCCAGAGGAGAGGGGTTGAGCTAAATCAGCAGCCCCTCTCCTTTGGAACTCTGATTTACATTGGCAGCTGGGAGCTCCTGCCGGTTGTGTCAAACCCTTTGCCACACTGGCTCTGCAAAATGTGGGATTTATTCCCAGAGGGGCAGAACGGTCCCATGACAGGTCGGAGGTCAGCTGAGCTGCAAACCATTAGGGTTAGGGACACACAGCCCTTACGCTACCAGCTGCAATCCCTCTTTTTCAGTGAGCACAAAGCATTAGCTCCTATTTTCTGGCAGTTACAAAACATTAATCAGAGTACCTATATGAAAAGAAGTTGAAGGATAGCAACAATACGATCTATATAGCATTCTGTATGCCACTATCTCGAGCTACTTTAAACCAGCAGGCATTTTGCCCCCCATTTTCCTGTCATGGGTGATACACAGCCTTGCCCGCCACGGTTGCTAGCGGTGACTGCTGCAGCTCAGGCAGAGCGAGGCACCTACACGAGGGCCATCGTTGCTGAGCTCATTCGCCTGCTTCGGGGCTCATAGTTCATCAGCTGCTGGCTTTGAGGCCACTGAGAAAAATATATTTGCTTTTCTTCCTTTGTTCTATCAAGATTATTTTCTGGCTCTTCCAGATGATCGTTGTGTCTTATGATGGAGCAGAACAAAATAAACTTGGGACTTCAAGTGACCGCGGAGCTGGCTGTATTCTTCCAGGGTGATTTAACAAGGGGCAGCGGCTCAAAATAACATGCAAAAAACTGATTTTCGAAACATGGGAAAAGGGTGATGGTAGTGTTCCAGGACAGTCCTGCTTCCTAGGGAAAGAGGAGTCTTTTCTCAGCCCTGTCACTGGTTCCCTGCTTGATCATTGCCCTATATCCAGAGCCACTATCACACTAATATTTTTAAATTGCTTTGGGTCCTTAAACTTATTCCAGAATTATAAAGTAATATTGCCCCTGTGTCATATATACAGAAAAACATAATGAAAGGAGGAAGTGGATGATGCATCCAGTAGCACAAATACCTTACTGTGTTGGACTCAGTACAGTCTCAGTTCTGTATTCTTATTTTTTATAGTGGGTTTCTAAATGCTGATGAAAAAAATCCTCTCTTCACTTTTTTTGCACTAATAGGAAATATTTTAAGACTTGCTTTCACTCAGCCTTCCTTTCTCTTACATAGACAGAGACAGGCACACAGCAGCCCCGGGTGCTGTGGGAGGAGGCATTCGGTGTTAATTAGATGTGTTATGTTTCACAGTATTGGCACAGTCTAGGAACCAGGACAGATGTGCTCTATTGACAGGAGAGATTTTTCTTACTTTGCATCAAAGACATTTACGCTGGGGTTTACAAAAGGATTTCAGAGGGTTAGGCACCCAAATCCCATCACAGCTTAGGTGGAATTAGGGGCCTTGCTGCCTCCGGTTCTGTTGCATAAAACGCTGCACGCATGAGTGCGCTTCACTGGTGTCACCAGCCGTAGCGTGTCCCCGGGAGCAATGACAGCGCTTGAAATAGTGAACTGACCTCTTCCCCATCCAGAGCCTTTTTGCTCCAGTGAGTTCCTCTGATGCACCCAGCCTGACATAAATCATCTGTAGTGCCTTTTGCACCACTTCTTTCAACTTCTTTATTTTCAGCGTGCATGTGTGGGGGAGAGGAGGAGAGACAGGGAGGGTCTGGGAGACTACGGGATTCACGAAGGGCGGGTGCCTGAGCTAAGGAAGACAGAACATGGAGGGGCTCTAGGATGGCTGGGGGAAAGCATGATTTCAGAGCCAGGTGAATGAGTATTTTATGAAGGCAGCAGTCCTTCTGCTGCAGGGATATGGATTTCATAACATGTTATAAGGTACAGTTTGCTCTCCGTGCACCGGCAGGCTCCTGAGTGAAAGAGTGACCCCGCTTCACTGTGTTTAATAAGATACAACTTTAATAAGATTACAACTACCTGACAGGAGGCTGTAGTGAGGTGGGGGTCGGCCTCTTCTCCCTGGTAACAGATGATAGGACGAGGGGGAATGGCTTGAAGCTGAGCCAGGGCAGGTTTAGGCTAGACATTAGGAAAAACTTCTTCACTGAGAGGGTTGTCAGGCTCTGGAATGGGCTGCCCAGGAAGGTGGTGGAGTCCTCATCCCTGAAGGTATTTAAAAGAAGGATAGATGAGGTGCTTAGGGACATGGTTTAGTGGTGGGATGGCAGTGCTAGGTTAACGGTTGGACTCGATGATCTTAAAGGTCATTTCCAACCGAGGTGATTCTATGATTCTATGATTCTATATAGGGAGGCGTTTGAGAGGGAATGAGGAATGTTTTCAAATTGATGCAGTCTGAAGGATATGTCCGGTTGATTGTAATTTATGCACCGTCTGCCTCAAATTGCTTAAAATGTAGTAAAGGAGAGCAGAGGCAGGAGGCCGAAGTGTGGAGGGAATGCAATTAAGGGAGGTGAAGTGCTGTGTCCATGGGGTTGTACTATGCCCCTCTCTCCACCAGGACCTTCATGCCAAGTTAATGTCCTCAGGCTCATGTCCAGCTACAGCAGAGCTGTACGATGCCCGTGGCGTCCCACCAGCCTCCTGCAATTACAACCACTATAACCTCAGTGTGGATTTGCCACTTTGTCAGCCATCATATGCTCACTTCTGCATGCACAGCACATGGTTTTCTATTGCTCTGCAGGTTGAAGGTCGTTTGAAGAGCTACCTGAGGGGCTCAGACCCCCAAACATAACTCAAAGCTACATTTGCCCTTCTACAAACTTATTCTTAGCAGAGCTTGCAATTATGTCTGTGTGTAAAACTGACATATGAAAAGTCACTGGTTTCAGATGAATTCACACCAGCCTGGCATGCCTGGCAGCCAGTGTCTGAGGTTAAATACCCCTTTCTAATCGCAGGGGCTCATTCCAGCAGGTGGGCAGCCTTCCTTCCCCAAGAGGCTCTGGCTCCTGTTTCTTATTCTCTCTCCCCAAATTAGTGGACTCCGCTTAGACCGCATTACAAACTCTCAGGCACACCCTGAGGATGGCAGGGAGATGGGGATGGAACTGGCGCTCCCAGCATCTGCGTCCACAGAGTTCCTAGAGAAGCCTCAAATATTAGGTCTGACTCTGTTGGTATCTTCAATTGCGTACAACCGTGGTGCTGATGCATTGCAGAGCAGGCTGGTGGCCAAACACCTCCGAGGGCAGTGACCTGCTGTCTAGGTGACCCTCAGCCCAGGGGGGACCTGAAATGAGAACTTTCACAGCTCAACTTCTGGAGTACTGTGTCCAGTTCTGGGCTCCCTGATTCAAGAAGGATGAGGAACTCCTAGAGAGTCCAGAGGAGGGCAACAAAGATGATGAGGGGACTGGAGCATCGACTCTATGAGGAAAGGCTGAGGGAGCTGGGCTTGTTTAGCCTGAAGAAGAGAAGACTGGGACACTCATTAACACTAACAAATATCTTAAGGGTGGGTGTCACAAGGATGGAGCCAGACTCTTCTCAGTGATGCCCAGCGACAGGACAAGGGGCAATGGGCACAAACTAAAGCACAGGAGGTTTCAGTTGAATATGAGGAAGAACTTCTTTACTTTGAGGGTGACAGAGCACTGGAACAGGCTGCCCAGGGGGGTTGTGGGGTCTCCTTCTCTGGAGATATTCAAAGCCCGCCTGGATGACGTCCTGTGCAACCTGCTGTAGGTGACCCTGCTTTAGCAGGAGGGTTGGACTAGATGATCTCCCGAGGTCTCTTCCAACCCTTGCCATTCTGTGGTTCTGTGATTCTGTGGCAGCTGTGGCCGGACTGGCTGCTGAGTGGGATGTTAAGAACCGGGCAGGGGGGTGGGAAGGAGACCACAGGATAGAGAGAGACCCCAGTGATCTCTGTTTACAACTTGGTTTATATTGTCTGTGTTTCACAGCACATTCTTGATCTCAAATACAGCCCCCTTGAGATGCTAACCAGAAGCTCTACTAGCACAGATCAATACCTGCACTACTGCTTCATATTTTAGTGCTCGTGTGTAATAATTAAATGACTTACCTCGAGTGCTGAGCCAGCCACAGTTTAGGCCAACTCTACTAAACCTTTTCTGTTTTTCACTGCTTTTCCAATGGTCCTCTAGCCTGACATATCAAATCTCTCTATTAGGCCAAGCACAGTCTCTGGAAAAGATTTTGTTACCTGTGCCAACCTGCACCCTGACTGCTTATGCATTCTCTCTGCCACAAACTGTGTTTGCATTACAAAGTGGACTTTTCATTTGAAAAGATGTCATCTTCTATATCCGCAGATGTAGAAGGTATGTTTTCATGAATAATTCGAACGTACAATGAGGCTGGAGGCAATACACCTTAATAATGTGCATAAGCATAGAGCCCTGAAGCACCCTGAACTTCATTTTTTGGTATTAGGAAGAAAAGCATCAACTGATTTTACTTTGATTTCATACTAAGGGAACATTATATTCATTCAAATACTTAGGAAATTCAAGACTTGCAGAGCTCAAAGCACCTCCCTGCGCACAGGACTTTGAGCATAAACCTCCCCAGGTGCACAGAGCTTACGCCACACTGTTCCGCTCCTGCAAGGGATTTGTGCAACTGAGACGGCGTCGGGAGCAACGGCTGGATGCAGACACGGCTCCTCTCCTTGACAGAAGTTGTTGGCTGTTCAGAAAGCTTCCTTTCAAAGCATATTTTGACCACGTAAACTTGTGCTGTGTCCAATAGGGTTGAAATTGCACCTTTCCTGACGAGTATTTCCAGGGCAACGTTCTAATTGTTGTTTGCTTTCAAAGCCTAGAGGTCATCCTCATGACGTCATCCTCATGATGTCATCCTAGCTCCTCATGGTAAGCTGCGAGACGGTAACGTACCCACTTGCTCTTCCTGTTCGCAGATAGCCACACCACACACGCTGAGGACAGTCATGACTGTCATTACTGGAGGGAAAACAAGGACATAACCCATCACGCAGAGGGAGCTTTTCCATTGATTACCAATATTTCAGATCACTTCCTAATACACTCGCCGTTTGCCATAGTTTCACCTTTTGTGTTCCGTGTTTTGTGCTATTTTTGAAACCTTTTAAAGTCTACGCCATAACAAATGCTTTGAGAGCTCAGTTATTGTTGCAGAAACATAGGTGTCTCAGCTCTGCCCTCCTAACCTTCTGATTCTGCAGCGTCACCAGTTTCGCTAGAAGTTACACATTTGCTCACCTCTTTCATACATGTAAAACTTGCAAGATCTGGGACACAGTTTGGTCAAATGAGTTTACTGATTCTGTGTAGGTGTCAGCTTAGCTGATCTGACAGGGCAGTGAGTGCAGACTTCCCAATATCGCATGGCTTATTTGGCCTGATGGTGAAGGTCTCCTCAGCAGGGTGCAGAAGACCAGCACAGGGAGCTCACGTTGTCTTATTTTGAACAATTCATTCAATACCATGGACAAAATTCAAGAGATGAAAACTGTATTGTTCTTTATTAGCATGAGTCTACCACACCTATTTTTTTTTTATTTTATCCTCTTGCTACTCCCTGGAAGTATGAATTATAAAACATTTTAGCAATGCAGAAATATTCATTTTCTCTGTAGCCACAACATTGAAAGCAACCAGCAGAACAGTAGTAGTCACGCCTTCGCGAGCATAATAAATCACCGTGTAAGCAGCTATCTAACCAGAAGCTCTGAGAATACATTCAAGTTTTGACATTAAATTTAATCACACGTCTTACCCAGAGAGTAATACCTAGAGGATCAGATTTACATAACGTGAAAATCAGTCATTACTCAAAACTGTGTATGAATACTTGCATCAGAAACCACTTGCTTCTCCAGACACAGTATCTGAATGAGTATTTACACATCTAAATCGGATTTCTCACCCTTGTTGTTGAACTGAGGAAACGTGCTATTAAGCATTTGTTTAGAGGCTTATAAACATACCTAAAACTGTGTACACAGCCAGCCCATGGAAACCATGCCAGCCTCACTCTGCTTCTTCCTTTGTGTTGGTCACGTTTTCCCGTCTCTTATTTCTCAGCTTAATCTAAAATTGTAATCTTGTAGGCAAGTGCGTACCTTTGACACCTACTGCCTCTAGCACAGCACTCCTGGCATAATTTGGGTCTTTAGGACTACAGTAGCACAAATATTTAAAGAACAAGCCCTAGGAAGAGATGAAGAGTGATAGGAAATTGTTTCCTGCCCCGTCAAAGATAACCACAGCAAGAAGTAGAAGGGTTTGGCTTTCCCCAGCTGGTCTGACCAGAGCCTTTCGGGGTGGGGGGGCATATATTTAGTCTGCTTTGCCTGGCACTCTTCTGCTGGGGAAAGTCTCTCCAGTGGCCTTGGAGAAGCAGCTGGTCCCTGGGAAGAACAAGCTCAGGGCAACAACCAGCCCTGAATCGCTGAGTTCAATTGCAATTTGTTAAGATGGAGTTCAGTGGAGGTCTTTCACATCGCTCAAGGAGAATGACATCTTTGGAAAAGTACATAAGGAACATAAATAAGTGTGTGATCTTCAAGGTTGCAGGTTACCTGCCACTCAGATTCAATTTAGACAGCATTAGGCAGGCCTCGCCATGTCTGAAAATCAAATTTGGCCTCATAGATATGGTTTAGGGAACTGAAAGGAGGCTCCATGACTTAGAAATGTTGTCCACTCTTCCCTAGCTGTGGTTTATGGAGCTGTTTCCAGGAACCCACCAAAATGAAAGCCTTTCATAACCAGAAGTGTAGTAATTTTTGCTTGCAAGTACTTTTGTCTTTTTTTAAAAAAAAAAAAACCACAACTTTTCTCCTTGTAGCCATCCACAGCATCAATTTGAAATCCACCATCATCAGACAGCAACTCCGAAACCTGCAAAGTGGTATGACTGGGAAACTGATCCAAACCTTGCTGGCTTCCCTCTGCATGGAGCACAGAGCGTCTGAGGGCAGGGAGCCCTCCTTCTCCTGCTGCTTTTTCACGTAGGGCTGGCTGAGGGGAACGCAGTGCCCCGGGAGGCAAGGGGAGCTCAGGCTAATCCATAGCTCTGCCTCTGTGTTTCTTGACCATAGCTGGTGTGAAGCAAGCAAGATTTCTCAATCCAGCCAGCAAACATAACATCTCCAGAAACTTCTTCCGCCTACCCACTACCTTTTCCTGGTACAGCATATGCAAGCTGAGGCTTTAGAGAACACACACCTATAAGAACTCCTTTAAGGAGGTATATGTGCTATATGTCTGGCTCCCCGGGCTGTAGCAGCAATTAGGCAATGCTACGTTACATTGCTTACCTCTCAGAGAAGGGCAGGAGCTACAGATGCAAGGTATCAATGGCATGCATGTTTAAGGATGTGACCCCAAATGAACCCCATTCATTTTCTCAGCAGCTCAAATGTCATGAGTCTTAAAAATCAATATGTAACACTGAATTATGAATAGTTTTCAGCTGGAAAGTTTGAGAAATGTTGATGCGGCTGCTGAGCAGTTGGTACCACAATATTAACGTGAGCTATGAATCTAATTACGGATACACACAGCAGAAAATTGACAAAGACAAGATTAAAGTATTGCCTGCTGCCTTTCAGAAAGACTTGGGAAAATTGCTTTAAATTTCCGATTTGGTATTCTCTATGTAGGTTAAGAATGCAAGTACAAAATAAACTAATAAATCCAAAGCTAAAAAGCTGTGCGCAAAGTAGGCACCCTTTTCTTGTCCACAAGGAAAAGCATTTATATGGTTAAATTCAGTTTTTCTTTTCTCTTTATGATCTCTATGTCCTTCCATGAATTGAAGTAATTTTTGTTTTTCATCTCTCTATTCAGACTTCTTCCTGTTCCCCAATTATAATTTCTTTTTCTTTCAGTCTTTAGCGTATTTACACTTTCCCAGTCTTTCAATATCTCTGTCTTGACCACATGTGTGTATGGCCCCTCTGTTGAAGAATATATCTCATGGCTCTCCACCCCCTTCTGATACAGGAGAGGAGCCTCTTGTTCAAAACACTTTATAACAGAGAAGTAAATGACAAGTAATTGTTGTACTCTGTCCTTTCAGTTGCTGGTGGACAGTGGGAGAGGCTTTTCCTGGGAGCCACAATTACTGGCACAACATGGCACGAGTCCTACCAGCTGTGGTGTGGCCCTGCTGCCTTGCAAGAACAAAGATGTAAGCACACACTGTACATGCCCCAGCCCATGAATACCTTAGGTTGTTACAGTAGAGAGGATAGGAGGAAATTAGATTATAAACGGAGACTTGTTTTCTTACCATTGCCCACAATAAACATATTTGTAAGTCAGTGGTGTAAGAAATCGTGAATCTTCAAGAAAAGCCTGTTTGTATCTCAAGCATGGTGGACAATGGGAGAAATTCAGCCCCACATTGAACACACTGGATTCAATGGAATTTCTTCTTTGGGCTATTATTTAAGGCCAGTTGTCTTGTCTTTAACTCCAGATTACTCCTGCAGAGCAGCCTGCAGTAGGTGTGCTGTCAGCTTTGTTGGCCATGCTGGTCGTGGTTTGCCCAACGTGGCAGAGTAGGCAGCACCCACTGCAATGAGGAAGGACGCTCCTGGGGCCCCCCAATGGCACCTTTCCACGCAGAACCCCCATCCTGCATGAGCTCACAGGCCTCTCAGGACAGTTTGACCCAGGAGCTGCTAAATATCACCTGGAGGTTCACGCACATGGGAGGGGAGTCCCGTTTTCTGCAACCACCCAGAGCCCTTGCAGGGGTTCTTTGGAAGGAGCCACGCTGTGTTTATGTCCTGCATGGAACAGAGGAGTAAAAAGTCACTTATTTGGATTGACCTGGCAGCTGTGCCACTTTCTGTGCCGAATCCCCCTCTGCTCTGGCTGCTTCACCACTGGAGCTGAGCTCTGTCAGAACTACAGGTCACCCTGCAGCCAGGGGAGGGATGTCTTGCCTCGGTTCACAGAATACCCAGATGGGCACATATCCAGATAATGCCTAAAGTCCCTGCAGGCCTACTGTTGGAGCCCTGTCCCCATGGTTCCATCACAGTGGAGGAATGGATGCAGTACCAGCTGATACCCAGCTTGCAATGCATGGATATTGCCATCGTAACAGTGCTCTGTGTCACCCTGTGCAATTCTGCATTGCGCAGACCCACTCTTCCTCCTTCATTACCTGGCCACGTACTTGAATGCTGGACACTCGGGTGTCCAGGAGCCATCAAAGGACACAAGCCAACACGTTCAATAAGATGTTGTTGTTTCCTGTTTCAAACATCAATTTCAAAATTAATGGATCCAATAAGGTTTCTCTATTTTCTTCTTCTTTTTTTTTTCCCCTTTTTTCTAATTTCCTCATTTATTTCCCTGTGGCAGAGCACGATAGATGTCAGGATGTGCAATATCCACTTTCATGGCCATGGACTCACAAAAGGCCATAACTCTGGGTTTTCAGGTTCATGGACAGTGCACCTAGGAATTCATAGCTAGCCGCAGCTATTGGCATTACAAGTCACTACTGAGACAGAATTATTTTAACGAGGTAGAAACACAGCTTTTAAAGCCCAACATCGAATATGAATATCTCCAGAGAGAATACAGAGGAAAAATTAAACAGTGATGTTGTGAGTACAGTTGTGCACTGACTTTGTTCCCCAGTTTATGTTTACCTGAAGTGTGATAAAATATTTGAAAAATCTTGCCTTTGAAAATCAGAGTCTTATATAATTTTCCCCAAGCCAAGCAATGTGAAATGATCTTCACTTCTCAGGCATCCAGCTTTGGTGGGGTTATCACCGAGTTCACAACACAGATGGGCAGTCTCGTTGTATAGAACAAATGGGAATTGTCTTTATTACAGTATTTAATTGGCCATCCACAGGTAATACAAGTTAGGGCAAGGCATGCTCCTCCGTAATAAATATTGATGCTGGAGAATGATTGCCAAGCTTTCTAAGAGCTTTCCTTTTGTCTGAGGACTCACTCTTCTCCGTGGAACGGGCTCCGCTCTCATCCTCTGCCTCTTCGAAGAGACCAGCTTCCCTTCCTCTCCTCCCCCTCTCATGCTTTAATCAGTGTTCGATACCGCTGACCACTAATTCTGCACAATGTTGAGCACAGAAGACATCAGAACTGCAAATAAGCGATGTGTCAGCACATCAGAGAAGAAAGACCTGCAACCCAGTTCCCTGCAACACACTTGGGTCCTGGTCCCTCTCTTCTTTACCCAGCTGAGCGGGTGCAGGGAGACCCTGCCCACAGCCCGCCCGCTGCTGAGCCCCCAGCACAGGCTGTGCTCGAACCCTCCTGTGTCCTGAGCCCCAGATCGCTCCTTCCTCCACAACCAGCCTGATTCCGTGGGGAGGACAGGATGCTCCATGCCTCCTGTCAGGGCAAGGTGGAGGTCCAGGCCATCACACGGGAAGCAGGAGGAGGTCTTCATGCTCCCGAGGGAGAGGAGGGACCTCAGCCCATGTGCTTCAGGGGGGAGGCAGGCTGCCCTGCACCATCCAGCTCTGGTGGTTCCCAGCACAGGAGCAGTTCCCGGGACTTTCCTTTTTAAAGAAAAAAAAGCCAAGTGCTCGGGGATGCTGGCACTGCCAGTGCTAGGCAGCAGCTGCGCTCTGGCATTGCATTTTTGGATTTCTGTGCCTGCAACTCCCTCAGCTAAGTGCCATGACTGGGGTTTTCATTTGCTTTCACGCAGTTGCACCCTCTGAGCAACTCGGGATCTTCCTTTCAGGCGTACCTGAGCCTTGGTACGTGTCCTTGGCTGGAGGAGGCAAGAGGGAGCCACTGTCTCAGGGAGGTACTGGCTGCTCGTTGCCTGCTACTGCTGAATACTGGAGTGCAGTCCGACAGAATTAACCTACAAGATCACAAATTATGCACATTGCAGCTAGGAGTATAATTGCACTATTATTATGTACACAATTTCTGTAAAATACCATTAGTTTACTGTTTAGAAATGTGCCCTTAGCAGCAGCTATAAATAAACTTGCACTCCATGGCAGGTTAATTAAACATCAATTATAATATTTATTGAATAGCTTATTCATCGACTATAACTACAATGTTATATGAAAAATTGTTTAGAGATGTGAAATTATATCTAGACTTGTGTAGTTACAGTTGCAATTTTATACATTGAGAAGAAGCAATCATACACTTTTTTTTAGGCCCTCTGATTTTTAAGCCCTTCTACCTTATGCAACATGACTATTTGTTTAGATTTTGTTTTAAAACATAGATGACAAATTAAAATGTTGTACAAGCACTTTCCAGGTCACTTTATGAAGCAGCAGAGGTGAAGCAGAAGGTGCAGTATCTCGACCTCTGTAGCATTAAAGCACTTTGTCCGCTTTTGTGGGGGAAGTGTTTGGTACGCGCGATGCACTGAGGAGCAAATGGCAAAGAGGAATCTCTAGCAGCAGAACTCATAAATTATGTTCCCAACCCCCTTCTCCCAGTGACATCCTCACAAACAAGCTGGCCCTTGGAAGCACCCTCAGGGTCGCACGGCTTTTCCTCCTCCTTTTTTTTCCCCCCAAAAAAACCCCCCCCAATTGGCCCAGCTGAGTCGGACACTATCTGCCTCTCCTTTCCCTCCGCAGGACTGTATTTACAGATGTATAACCCATAGGCTATTTGGGAAAAGAAACACAAAAGCAATAAAATCAGTGCATGCTGCGATTCAACAACCACGCGAGTAATTAGTTCTGTAGGGTTAGACCTTTTCCCTTTCCACCTCTAAGCACAGAATCACCCTGCTCTTGGTGCCGGTCCAGGTTTCTAGAGTTTATTTTGAAAGCATTACTGGGAGTTATCTCTCATAAATGCTGCTGCTTATCAGCTGCCACACTTTCAATGGTGAAGGATGTCCACAGGAATTAACACCATTTGCACAGAAGAAGCGTGGGCACCGTGTTTGCAGCTTGCCAAGCTGCACCAGATTGCATGTGAGTGGTGACGTTCTCCAGAGGCACGCACACACACACGCACGCTCTCTCCCTCCTGTAAGAGATGTTGGTACTTCTCTGCAAAACTCAAAGCAGAGTATTTTGCTTGCCTCTGGCTTGGGATTCCACCCTCCAACCCCCCCACCCCCGCCCCTCCCAATAGCATCAAGACAAACAATAAAATGACCTTTATAATTGAGAAAAAAATGACAGGCAATTAGCATCCTAGAAGGGAAAATATGATGCTATTACTGTTTCTTTCTTGTTATGCTTAATAGATTAACTATGCCTGTAATTTAGTAAAAGGCTGTTTGTGGAGGGCATGTGACAGGGAACAGATGCAGTGAATACTGTTTTTAAATTCTTTTCTTTATTCAGTTACTGAGACTGAGACTCTGAAAGAGATTTCCCCCCAGACCTCCATGCGTTTGATTACTGCATTCTGGTATTTTCACATACTTTAGGCTGTAGTCATACTACCATGCAGATTTTGGTGAAAATCCCCCTTTCTATTAGACTTTTTCCATTACTTAATATGAAGGCCCCTTTTCCTGTAATGCTTTGTCACAAACTGGGGGCAGAGACAGATTTCCGCATGTTTGGCTTGTACTTCTGTGAGTGCCTCCAGAACATTTAGAAAATGAATTTAGGTAAGTAAGCATCAAAACCCCCACTTTTTATTGAAACCTTGGCGCCTTTGAGATCAATGGAAATCCCCTCTTTCAGAAGGGCCAGGGTTTTCTCCCCAGATCTTTTTGGCTCTCGGGAAGTATGAGGTTGGCTGTTCGGGTTTTTCAACAGTACTTTATTTTACAACATAATATTTATAACACATTTATTACAACAGTCTTTTATTTTATAAAGGTTTGCACCCCTCTAATCCCTTGGTACCCATTTCCATTTCAGTAAAACAGATCTCACCCAAGCAGCCCATCAAGAGGCCCTGCTTGGCTTCCCCCAAACTTAAAGGGAGGAAGGTATCAGCGTGTTTCTGGCTAGATGTGAGAGCTGTTCGGTGGGAAAGAAGGTTTCAGTGTGGGAAGTAGTGAGAGCCCCCGATGAGTAACTTGATCTTCCTCGCACCAGAGCAGGAGAGGAGGAAGGGGATCGTCAGGACTGTGAGTAAGTGCCATTGGTTTCAGCAGTTATTCCGTGCTACCTGAGCCCTGTGAGAAGGCAAATGTGTCTGCTTTCCATGCACACATGCAGAATTGCTTGTGAGGGTCCCCACGCGGCCGTGACTTTGCTTGTGCGGTGCCGCGGTCAGCGAGCCGGAGCTGGGTATTCCATTCCTGCGCTGAGCAGCACCCCTGGGAGCTGCCTGGGAAAGAGCAAATTCGTCTGAGATACTTTCTTCTGACTTCGTTTCAGCTTTACTGCCCATGTGGGTGACGGATGGTTTGCTGAGGCCTGGCAGCAGCGTCGCAGGGGCTGTGACCAGCAATTTAGACAAATGAATTGTGAATCCCTTTCTCTTTGGGTGCTTTGTCAGATGGGTCCTGGTCCGCAACAAGTCCTCTGCAATGTTCTCACAGAGCTGGGGACGTGGGTGAGCCTTGGGGGGACCTGGGGGCTGTCTGCAGTTAGGGTGCAGCGTTTGTGCCTTCAGCCAACCCGGCTTCACCCAGCTAACCGGGGTACAAGCTGCAGGGCGGTGTCGAGCCCCCCTGAGTTTTGCAGGAAAAGGAGAGCTGTCTTTTTCATCTCTTCCCAGCTAGGAAGAGGAAATAAGAAGGTATGAGGAACCTGAGGAATAGCACAGCCCTTTAGCTGTGCCATAGGGACTGAAAGCTTTTGTTTCCTCCTAATCCAAAGGAATGGCGAATCTGGAGACTCCCAGGTGTGAAAGCCAAGCAGCAATGGCATGGTATAGATCCTTGAGCCCTGGGGAGTCTGTCCTTCTTGACAGGGGACTAGAAGGTAAGAGAGGCTGACTGCTTCCTAGCTCTAAGTGGGAGTATGGTGGTGGGCTGTCTCTTCCACATCAAGCTGAGGAAAGCCAAGCTCCCAACTAAGGCGGCCAGAAGAGAGCACTTGCCTGCAAAATGTGTGGCTCAGGTTTCTTCCACCTCCCTTCCCCCTCAACTCCCGCCTTCCTGCACCATGTTTTTAAGCCCTTTTCCAGGGAGGCTCCCAGCAGTGGGCACAGCTCAGCCCAACAGTGAGCTTGTCTAAATGCCCTCATGAGCAAGGGCAGTATGGCACTCCTTGAAGATCTTCTGCAAATCTATTTTCTTTTCAGTACAGCCTTCCTGAGATGGACAACCTGCTAGCCTGGGCTGTGGCTGCTTCCACCCCGTTCAGGATTTCCCAACTCTGGTTTGTGGGGTCTGTGGCACCGCTTCATGCAGCATCGCCGTTCTCCCCTGACTGGAGCTTCTGCGCTTGATGTTTCCTCCCAAGTTCTTCCTGCCCTCAGCAGGTACTTGGTTCTCACGGTAAATTAGGAGAAAGAAAAAATAATTGCCTTTGCCATCTCTTAAAGTGCTGTTGACAGGAATGTGACACAGCTGGCTGCCTCTCTTGAGAACTGGAAAGAGGAGCCATCATTTGGGGATCTCTGTTGTGCTTAGAGCTTGCAGTAACCTCTTCTATTGCTCTGGGATTTTCTTCTGAAAATGAAGCTGATGGTTTCAGGTGATGAAGTTTACTAGTCTCAGAAAAAGACGAGACGAAGAAGCATCAAAGCTTTAATACCAGACACAAAGGCAGGAAAGGGGCAGAAGGATGTAGCACCTGCAGGGCATCTCCCGTCCCTTTGTTTCAGAGTGATGTGGGACTGGGGGATGCAGTAAATAGCAGAGCTCTGTCTTTCAGCCCTGTCTTGTGTCACTTGAAGGACCCCAAGACCCGCAGCTGGGAGTCCTGAGGTGTGCAGTTACCAGCAGAGCGCATCCCGCTCTCCCAAGCTCTTCATTAGCTCGGGCTCTGCACTGGGGCCTCCAAGGGACATCCCAGGTGTGAGGGGAGGAGAGCGAGAGGCAGGAGGTGAAGCTGGGTTTGGGGAGAGGTGGGAAAGGGATGAGGGGGCAGCAGCGGGAGTTTGGCAGTGCCAGGGGAAGGAGGAGAGGGGTGAGGAGCCCAGAAGAGCAAGGCTTTCCCTGTGCTCCAGCGTGCTGAATTAAGCACGCCACGGTTTATACTGGTGGAGTAATGCCAGTTCATTTATATGATCTGCTGACTGGAGGATTCTGTGTGTGTGTGTGTGTGTGTGTATGTATATATATATATATATATATAAAAAATATATATAGCTTTTGGCTTCTGGGGTGTTTTTCCCAAATAGCTGAACAGACAGAAAAGCCCTAACAACAAAGGGGTATTTATACATTCAGATGTGCCCACTGATGGTTTCCTAATTATAATCTGGCACTCTGCACATTTGTGCGATATTTATGGATAGGAACCAGTTACATTTTAGGAAAAGGGAGCTGCTAGAGCAGGAAGGAAAACCACAAAACGATAAAACATGACAGAGGGGGGAAAAAAAGAAGGAAAATGTGAACTGTATTACCACCATAGCTAACAGTTTTGTCATACATGCTGGTAAACAGAGATTAAAAAGCAAAGCAGCCCCACTACCAGGGTGATCCAACCCCCTGGTTGGGCTGGGATGGGGCTGGAATACAAGGCTGAAAATAGCAAGAGGCTGTTTTGTCCCAGATCTCTGTCTTGTTCTCGTGCCCTGTGTCAGGTCATGCCACATCACCCCACACAAGCAGCAGGTCCCTGCCACATCCTTCCTCCCTCCTCTGCCTTCTCCGATCAGCAGGTAACACTTGGTCTTCTCATCCCACAGGAATTCCTTTCATCCCAGCTTAGGAAAAGAAGCATACATCCTTAAGTAAAGAGATAATGTACTTAAATAATATTGGTACGTTTTAAAAGAAAACCCCAGGTGCCAGTCTCACTTCTCCTGTCCACGTGTTATCTGCATCCTGCCTGAATCCCACACAGCACAAAAGGGCCCCTGTCTGATTTTCCTCGGCTCTGTCATAATAGAAGGTTAATGACAGCAGAAGACATAAACCTAAAAATTCTCCTAGCTAATGCAATTTAAGTATTTAGCTCAGAAAAATAGCAAGGTGCCTTTCCAAGCAAATGCAAATGAGCTTGATTAAAAAATCCTGCAGAAGGCTGGCGTATTTGTTCAGGCCAATGAAATTCAAAGTATTGCCATAATACCTGCCTTATAAAAATGCATGTATTTCTTCAGCTGTGTGTATTTAAACCTTTTAGCAGTTCTAATGAGCTTTCAGAATGAAGCTACTACAGCAATCAGCTTCTGTGTAACAAGCAACATTTAAATATTAAAAACGTAAATTAGCTAAGCTGGTTAATTACAATTTTCCAAATATTGCAAAAGTGCAAGTAAGACTATTAACTGCTTTGAAATTCAGCTATCAGTTCCTCCCACTCAGGGAACATCTAGTTCAGTAGCAAAGATGAAGTTACAGAACAGTCTCCTGAGCTAGCCAAAACAATATCTGCTTACTAGAACTAAAAGCCCTGCATTTCAGATGCCATTCAGAGATGTTAAAACTACACAAAAGGCTCTGCGAAAGCTGCTTTTTTTTTTTTTTTTTCCAGATCAGAGTGTACCAGCTTGTGGAAATAAAAATGTCTTCCAGAAAACATAATTTCTGGTGAAACACAGGCAGGTTTCTACCAGAAAACCTGGCTGGTTTCTTCCATGCTCCCTGTGCCTGGGACTGAGATGCTCTGATGCAGGGCGCTGTGGCCGGCCATGCCAATAGCTGGGCAAGCTGGCTCCCACCTCCACAGCCTCCTGTGCCCGTGAGGACCTTCTCCTAGCTGAGCACACAGAGAAGCATTTAGAATCATAGAATCATAGAATGTTTTGTGTTGGAAGGGACCTTTAGAGGTCATCTAGTACAACCCCCTGCAGTGAGCAGGGACACCCTTAACCAGATCAGGTTGCTCAGAGCCCCGTCCAACCTGGTCTTGAATGTTTCCAGGGATGGGGCCTCCACTGCCTCTCTGGGCAATCCGTTCCAGTGTTTCACCACCCACATTGTAAAGAATTTCTTCCTTCTATCTAGTCCAAATCTACCCTGATTTAGTTTAAAACCATTACACCTTGTCCTGTCACAACTGGCCCTGCTAAAAAGATTGTCCTCATCTTTCCCATAGGCCCCCTTTAAATACTGAAAGGCAGCAACAAGGTGCCCCCGCAGCCTTCTCTTCTCCAGGCTGAACAACCTCAACTCTCTCAGCCTGTCCTCATAGGAGAGGGGCTCCAGCCCTTGGATCATTTTTGTAGCTGGGTCTGTGTCAGGTTTATCCACAGCTAAAAATGAGCAGCAGGCTGTGTCTGAGCTGTGGTTGCTTCCGTCCCAACTTCTTCATAAAAGTGACCCTGGCAGCAAAGGTAGTATCAGGAGAGTATTCACAAAAGCCAAGTGATGAGGACAATCCCTTCATTTTCTGTTGGAGAGCATGGGTGACTGTAGGCTGGCACTCAAACCCATCCTGTGAACCCATGTCCTTTAGTAGGAAAAAAGTTGCCAGAATGCCCTTAGAAGTGACCCAGTAGGAATGTCCCCAAAGTGCCAGCCTGGCCCTTAGACCCCCTCTGCTCTGTTTATAGCAGTCACTGCACACACCTCCTTTTACTGAAATGGGTGCAGGCACGGAGTAAATGGCCTAGCAGCAAGATGACAAATGGATCCAAATTTATAAATGTGGACATCTCCGGGTGTATCGTCTGTCTGTACTGCTTTGAGCTGGAGAACAAAGAAGGGGTGCAGAAAATTCCTCCTTCTCAGTCTTCACTGGAACTGATGGAAACCACAAGGAATTCATCCCTCTTAATAGAGCTCTGAATGGTTTTAGTTTCAATAATGCAAAAAAAATACATATTATTTTCGCAATTTATTACTTTATACATTGCTGTAATTCAAAAGCTTATGAGATAATATCTCACAAAAATGAGGAAAATGTCTGTTTGATTACTATACACTTCTTCACAGGAGTAAATGGGTGGGTTTTGTTGTTGCTCAAGGAAACTGCTTTTCGGTGCCAGCTCTGTAGTGGTTATGTGAGCATTTATGTTTCTAAGGCATCTCAAGATTTCATATGTTGCCTTTGTTTCCTTTTAAGTAATCTGTAATTTTCCATCTGTCTCTGACCCACCTTGGTTTTGGCTAAAATCCTGGCTGGCCCATTCAGCTCTGTCTAAGGTAGAAATGAAGCTCCAAGCTATTTCTGGAAGACATCGTGTATTAGAAGATATCAACACTTGGTATCTTTTCACTTGTAAACCCCTTGTTGGCTTAACTTGGAGTTAACTCCAGGCAAACACCTCTCAAAAGTGAGTGAAAAAATGGAGAGGTTTGCTCAACTGACTTTCAACTGCTTAATAAGGATTGAGCTGAATAACGCTTGTGTCACTCAAGCCTACTGTAGACTTGGACAATTGTTACCCTTAACATCTAAAAGCCACGTAATACTTCAGAACAGCAAACAGACTAGCTGCTTTATACTAGCCTGAGTAATCTTTCAGCTGAATTAATAGCAAGTTAGTCATTGCAATGATATTCTCTAATTTATATTAGCTTAGTGTCTGCGGGTTGACAGTCTTTGAAGATTCTCTGGTTCTTGACATTGCACATAGTGCAAGAGGCTGTCTTCCCAATAATGTTATAAACTCTTTGGGACTGGGACAAGCAAAGGAGTTAGTATTGTCTCCTTTTCACTGGTGAGAAAATGACATTTAATGGTATGAGACCATTTTAACCAGAAAGCCTGTATCAGACCTGGAGGCGACACAGTTCTCTTGAATCTTACTGTCCTAAACATCCCTCATCTCCACATATCTGCTAGATTTTACCTTGCTAACATATGGAAATGAACATAGATGGGAAATTTTATAAAGTTTTTTATTTTGCCTTAACAAGGCTTTTGCCATGGTATGTTTTTTCACTGTTGCTCTTGGGCGCTTAAGAAAAGAACACGCTGGTTGTTAAATACCACTGTTGAGATGCTGGATTGGCTTTAATTTCATGGCATTTAGAATAAGGTTGTTCTAGTCAGTAGAAGGGAACTGAGTGTCTCTCAGCCTCATAGAAGTTATTTTAAAGATTATCTTTGTCGTTATTTCAAACTGTGAGGCAAGAAGGCCTGTTACTGAAGTGAAGTTCAAAAGGACTAGACTCAAAAGAGCTCTATAAAAGCAAGAGCTGCAAGAGTCATGTTGATTTCTCTGCAAAACAGATTTTATCCAGTCTTCCCAGTCAGTTCCTTTTAAAAGGAAAACTTCAAAGATGTTCTCTGCAATGACAGTGTTTTGGTGCCAAACTGCAGCAGCAAGAGATATCAAGTCCTCCATATGCGGGAGGGGTATTTGTATGAAAGCATCCCCCACTCAATGGCTAAGTGAAGTCCTTAAAAAAACCCCACCACCTTATTTGTGCTCAAATGTTAGCATCCTAATGGTGCTCTTTGTGCCTTGAGGTTTAGTAGCAGGCATAAAAGCAACAAAACCTTAAACAGTGGGAGGGAGAAATGCAGCACTGGACAGACGATGACTCTCTGAAGCATTTCATGAGCAAACTAACCTGCTGACCAGTGCTAGTTAAAATTGTTGTGGTTCCCCTTCCTTTCTCTCAACCAGTTTCTTTTACTGACTTGACTATGACTTCTTTTTCTAGGACAGACAACTGAGTGGATCCACAACCGCTTGCCATATAATTCATGTTCATGATTCTTGGCCAAGACCAAAACTGTGGCTTCATCCAAAATACCTCTGGGTTTCTTTACAGCCATATTAGGTCAGATCCTCTTCTACTTTCTGTTTCTGTATGAGGAAAGCATTTCATGTCTGAAAATTACAAACCAACACAAAGTTCTTTGGGACAATTCCTGCATAATTATGAGCAGTGAGCACTTTAAGTTCATTTCTTTGGGGGTGGAGGGGGAAGAGGGTGTAATTGCTAGTGCAAAGGCACAGACACTTGCTGTAGTTGCTTGTTTACAGCACAAAGTGGGGTTTCTCTGCCCAGGGCATGTTTCTGCCTGGAGAAGCTACCCTTCGACATAGGTGCATGGAGCATTTCACGGCTTCAGCAGAGCAGCCACTTTTGAAGGATTTTGTGGTTTTGGAGGGGTGACTGTGTGTAACTAATAACAGCTTCTTAATCAACAGGCCTGATGACCAGAGCACAAATACCTCAAACCATATTTGTTACCAGTATTGTCTCTGGTAGCAATTCCAAGTCAGCTATCTGCAAGGAGAGCCCTTAATTTTCCTGACTGATGGCCCACCATCAGTGGGCTCGAGGGGTTTATATTTTGTCTGCTGCTTAAGTCTTTTGAGTCACAAAGAAAAGTACGGGCTAGCTCCAAAGCCCATCATCTTATGCTTTGCTTAACCCTATGCTTATGATACTTGTGCTGTCTTTCTTCTCTCTGTTGAAAGGAGGGTAGGACCGGTGTATAAACCCATTGATACCTTAATGAGATATTTAAATTATTTTGAACAGGATCAAGCACAGTGTGCGTGATTGATCCCACACACTCTGAAAGGAAGAAACCGCCCAGCTGGATGGGTGGAAGAGATGTCCCCAGCATAAGGCTGGCAGAGGATGTAGCTTAGGGACTCTCAGAGAAAATTATTGCCTCTCTCTTTTGCCATCTTGAGAGGCACAGGAGATCCCTGCAAGCCGGCTGCTTTGCCTTCTTTGGGAGGAAGCCTCGTGGTTCCTATGTTGAAAGAAGAATGAAGGGGGAGTGCTGGGGACTTCCATCCTCGCCAGCACCCTGGGGACCACGATGGCAGTGGCCACATGCCCTTCACAATCCTGCACCATTGTTGACATGCAGCTGTGCTGCACAGCTGGGCCAGAGCCCACAGAGGGTGGCAGTCATGGCAGTGTGGGCACGGGTCAGCTCTGCAGTGGGCACGAGCTCTTTTCTCCCTCTGTCGGGGCTCTATCATTGCACGAATGGCATCAGTAAAGGGATTAAATACTTCCAAAGCATGTCAGCAGCGCCTGACATCACTTCCCAAACCACAGCGGCACAGTGCTCTTGGAGCACAGGACAACGGAGAAAATACCCGTGAGCAGAGTATTAAAATCTCTGTTACATGCTGTTGGGCCGGGTTGGTGAATGTACTGTGGAAATGGTGGGGAGAAAAGATTCAGAAAGGAAAAGGAGGAGAGGAGAAATTATGCTACAATTATTTTGTGGGGTTTTCTTAGGACCCAACAGAAGAGCTGCGATGTGCAGTAGCAACTGGATCACCGAGGAAATAAATAGGATGCTGTGGAAATATATGAGTACAGAGAAGAGGGGAATTGGTCTTGTATGTTGTAGATAAACTTGAATAATGGGGTCACATACTGCAAGCTTTGTAGCCCAGTTTCATTTTCTCCACACATCATTCGGTTGTGTAAAACCTATTCATCCAGCTATCTCCTTCTAAATATCCTTCTACCCTGCTGCAGCCATTGATGGCTCTTATCTCATTACCATATGCTTCTCCTGGTCAGGAACCATTCTTTGTGGGCAAGATTGCCCTGGTAACAAAACAAAAACAAATGAGAAAGGAGAAAGATGTATCATTCAACGTGGCTGTGTCACAGATAATACTTGATTTTTTTTAATTCTTTTCTTCCCTGGGAACAATTTTCACACTGTGCAGTGAAGAACAAGAAGGTAGTTTGCAGTTGGGATTCGTTACATGGTGCAATTTCCAAACAAATATTCACAGAAAAAAAGATGCGTTTGTTTAAGCACAGGAAACAAAAGCTTGAATTTGCTGTTGATTTTTCCTTTCTCCCCAGGCATTTTGGTATCAAAAGAATAATGAAAAAAAGAGACTCCAACACCAATTCCTGTAACTACATAAATCAGCACCTTAATGCCACAATCCCTTTTTTTATTTTTAGGTTTTTCTGCAGAAGACCTGAGTTTATTATGTTACAGTGTGAGGAATGTTTATATTGGTAGCAGTTCTCCGATGAAGGAAAAATATTAGTTCAGTTATAACCCAGGTACTAAGTGAAATCCGAATCTGACCTGTGCTTGGTTAAACATCAATCCCGCCAAAAGAAAATATCTTCAAATTTTAAGATAGCAAGCTTTTAAAACATAAATGGAGGAAATGCCATGACAGTGTCCTTTTAAACAACCTTCAGAACTGAAAGAGCCATTTCTGAAAGTCTGTTTAAATTCCTGTAGGCATCTGAGCGACCAGAGGGAGAGCAGGAGGGGGGACAGATAATCAATACAGGCTTTTAATAAAGGACAGTGGCAAAGGAGAAAGAGTGCAAAAAATTATAAGAACAGAGAATTGCTGAAGCTCCAGTAGTATTTCAGTCGCTTTTATCTGGCTCAACCTGCTGTTCAACCTCTCCCAATTAAGACAGGGGGTGTTAAACCTCTTTCCAGCCGAGGAAAGGAGCTGAGTAGAGAAGGAAGAGAGAATGGAAGCAAGCAGCCTGCTTTCTTCTGTGTGTTTTTTTTAAAGCTGAGAATAATTACATTAAAACACTTCCTGGCCTTTGCAGGTTTTGAACATGTAGAGCAATGCATTCACCTTGTGAGGGCATCACTAACCA
Organism: Gorsachius magnificus; assembly: GCA_034008185.1. Lineage (NCBI taxonomy): Eukaryota > Metazoa > Chordata > Aves > Pelecaniformes > Ardeidae > Gorsachius > Gorsachius magnificus. The sequence goes on from CM067081.1 coordinate 175,950,657, forward strand.
GGGCTGCCGTTCTTGTCCAGGACTTCCTGGGCATTGATCTTATGACAAAGGAGGCTTGTCGTATTGCATCAGTATCACTTGAATAAGAATGAATCTGATTTATAATGCAGTTCTGCAGCTACTTAAGAATAGGAATTGCTTTAAATATTAATAATTCACTATTGCATTCACAGGGTTGGCAGCAAAAATTATGAGAGGTGGAACTGTATGTGCATTAAATACAGTTGGCAAAAAGATTGGGAGAGCTTATGTACTTATTATCCCAGCTCTGCGGCGAGTGTGAAGCATGAGAGGTGGTGCTTGGAAGTCACAGAGGGGCTCAGCTGACTCACTGGTCTCCTCCATCCTCACCAGGGCTGTTCCCAGTACTGTGTGCTCAAGTACTTCATTCATCCCAGTATTACAAAAGGGACTTCAGGCCTACTGCGCTCTGTTGAGTTCCTCTTTTCCTTTTATTTCTTCTCTTTTTGTGATATGTGACACATCCGGCTGTGAATCCTGGCTTAAACGTTGCTGCCCTTCTGTGTCACTGTATGGACACAGACCAAGCGGGACCAGAAATGTGAGGAAAGGGCAGACATCTTGGCTTCTGAAAGCCCCCGCAGATGAACCTCAGCACCATCCGCTGCTGTAACTGTAGGCTGCTGAAGCCTAGCCAAGGCTAGGCTTAGATATAGTTCAGATATGGATATGATATGGTTCAGATAGGTTCAGATATGGAACTGGGTTCAGGTAGGTTCTCTTCATGGAGAAGACTGTAAGATGCATTTATGTCACTTCAGTCTCCTCCTCGTCTTGGGATCAGCTGGAGATGGCCTTAATCGCTGCCAGTGAAACAGACCACCGGACCGCCCCACAGTTGGCCACCGCTGCGGAGGTGCCATGCCATGCAGCTCCCCGCAGAGCAGCCCTCTGCTCCGGGGTGGGACGAGACCATGGGCAGGCTGTGCAGAGCCACACAGGCTGCCTAAATCCACCACCTGGCTTGAGGTGAATTTCTGTTCCTTCTTCTCTTGTCAGGTTGGAGCAATAGCCCAGCAACTGCCTCCTGCTCCACTTCCCGAGGCTGTGCAGGGGCATTGGCTGCTTTGCTGCCAGGGCTGCAGGGCTTTGGGTGCACCTCTGGAGCCAGGTCCCCTGTCGTGCTCAGCGCTGGTGCCCCAGCTGACCAGTGCTTCCTATCAGCATCGCCTCCCGGGGCTGCGCTGGGCTGGTTTCCACTGAAGCTTCAAACCAGACTTTTTTTTTTTCCCTAAGAATCAGTAGTTTAAAATCCAGTATAAAATGGCGTGTGGGGACGGGGCAGGAAGGGTGGTCTCCAGGGATGTGGATTTTGTCTGCATGCACAAAGAAGAAAAGCTTTTTGCTCCATTAGTCATCCCATAATGAAACGGCTGGCTTCCAGAGGCATCGAGAATGTCATGATCTCATCAGAGTTGCAAGGTGGGTTTCTCTGAAGACAGTTAATAGGATCAGTTAAAGCTTTTAAACCAGCACCAGCTGGAAAAATCTTGCCATACATCAGCTCGCCCAAGTGATGTCAGGTGCCATGCATGAGTGTGCCCAGAGGGCAGGAAGGGGAGAGCAGAGGCACCACCGTGGCTCACGGTGATGCAATGCACCGCTGCTGCCTAAATAAATAATACAAATTGCCCCTAACACTAAACAGCACTTCTGCTCGCTGTCGGCCAGCCAAACAGAAAAAAAAATAATTGAATCTGGGTGCAGCTGCTCAGTGGGCTTGATGGAGCTGTGCTGTGCTGCTCATGGCCATGGATGCTTGGAGCAAGTCTCCCCGTGCGCTTCCAGCGTGGGCCCTTGGGAGCAAGGTCCTGCCGGCTCATCTCTCCTGCCCACGCTGCTGCAGGTATTGTGTCCTACCTGTAAGCACCATGCAAGCTTCAGCAGGGACTCCCTTTTGGCATGCCACAGCAAACTGTGTTTTTCTTCTCACTGTTACTGAGTTATTTTCATTAACTGTACTGAGAGCTGCAGCCCACCGGGGTTCATCCGGCTCCATAAGACTCCTCTTGCCTCCATCTGGTGGAGCAGCAAGCTGCCAATCTCCAGGCATCCCAGTTTTTGGGAACCCAGCACAGGGCTCGAGTGACAGTGGCACAGCTGCGTGGTAGCACGGGGTGAGCCTGGCTCTGGGTCCCAGCTGGAAGCAGTGACAGTCCCACCTTGGGCTTTGGCCATGCCTGTTGCACGGGCTCTGCGACAGAAGCTGGGCAGTGCCGTGGTGGGCAATACGTCTGATGCAGGCTGACATCAGGCTGACTGGGGGATCTCTGGTGGGATTTGGCAGGTTATTGCAGTTCGGTGCCAACGTGGAGATGCTTGGCAGGTCTGCAGTGAGCTGAGTACACACAGGCATACCCAAGTGCAATTACAGCATCCAGAGGCAAATTACAAGTTTTAAGCTGCTCTTTGCAGTTTGGAAAGCCAAAATTATAAAGCTCATAGAAGAGTGACAGAAGGAGAAAGAGTAACTCAAAGAAAGTAATTATTAATAATTTGCTGCACTCACACCGGGGGGACCGTAACAGTGCTTTCTTATGAAATGCCAATAAGTGGTTAACGTCCCTTGAGGAGCAAAGCAGTGCTTTAACTTCCCGGCCCGTGATTGCTAGAAACTTCTTTGTGATTGAGCAATCTCATTAAGTAAAATCGATCCGTTGCAGAACCAAACCTAACCTGTACGTAACCTGGTGTGTTTGCTTATTACCATTTGATGAGAGTATGTAGTTCAGTGGCAATGAAGCTGCAGTTAGACAGAAGAGAAACCGGGAGAGAAGAGAGCGCTGAACAAAGAGCCTGTGCTTGTGCCTGTGACAGAAATATCATGCTTTGCTTTGAAGGAACATGAAATAGGTCTTAAAAGCTTTGTCATCTTCCTGAAGGTTGCCAGTGATGTACAGGCAGGAGAAACGGCAAATGAGGCGCAAACAGGGCAGTGGCACACAGGAGCCTGCATCACCTGGGAGTCTGGTTGCTGCTAAACTCCATGCACTTAATGCAGCCAAGCTCAAATCCAGACACCCGAGGAGATGGGGTGCAGAGCATCCTTCTGAGGGAAGGGCAGTGCTTCCTCCCAGGAAAGTGCGGCAGACTGGAAAAGAGCCGGAGGCCACGCTGAACGCGAGCTGCTAACCTAGCCCTTCTGCCAAGTGATTAAAGGCAGGGGAATATTGAGTGGGAGTAAGTAGGATATATTACCTCCATGTTTGGTAGCAGCACACTGGCCAAATGAGTCCGTTCCTGGTGTCAGCAATTCAAAAAGGATATTGAAAAATTGGAGGGGATTCAAGTAAGAACTACAAGGATGACAAAAAAAAAAAAATGGAAAACATGAGGGAGCCTCAAGGAGAGGAGTCTGTTTATCTTATCAAAAACAAGGCTAATGCAGCCTCTGAGTATCTACGGAGGAAACAAATATTTATTAGAAGATAATTCTTCAGCCTAACAGACAAATAGATAGCATCATCCATCAAGAAGCGCCAAAGACAGGAACAATTTAGGTTAAAAATAAGGTGCAAGTGTCTAACAAAAAGAGTAATTTACAATTAACCTAATTAATAACTAACATAGATTGTATTTTTTTCCTGCTGAAAGAGGTGCTCTGGTGTCCAACAGGGGTTAACACAGAAGTCTGAGGTCCACGTTCTGCAAAACGCCAAAGCAAATGAACTCGGTCATCTCTTCCAGCTCTGCCTTTGAATCTTGTAACATATTCTGTTCCTAATTCCATATGGGAAAAAGGTTTCATTTCAGTATCTTTAATTTGTACCAAATGCTTTTTGCATTCATCTTCCAGTGTTTTCGATTTCCTGTAATGAAGTCTTGGCTGATTTTTAGCTCTGTGTGCATAACCATTGCTGGCAGATACTGGCTAAGGACTTGTTTCACAATCGGGCTGCAATATCCAAAGCTTCATAGTAACACTGCATAACAGAGCAGGCAATTATGAAAATAAATGATTAGATTATGAATCTGCTTCTGTGTCCTGAGGGAATTTCAGCCAAAATCCCACCCTTTTTTAAAAAGAGCAGTCAGGCCTTTTACCAAGGGCTCGCAAAGTGGGAATTGAAAAAACAAATGGTTGAGTCCCATATACCACCTATAGCCATATATTATTGTACTCTCATATTGCAGATGTGCCTTCAGAAGTACATAATTTAAAAAAAAATCTTTCATTGCTAATTTGTGTGAGATTTTAATTTTTCAAAGCCTTTAACTCCCTTTCTTCTAGCAGCCACATTGTTACAGTGCTGGAGGTCCAACGCAGCTTTCAAAAGCTGCAGGATCCAGACTGGTACCTGGTACTGCAATGAGCCGAAAGTGAGGTAGCATCAGGAGAGAGAGGAGCTAAAAAAGAGCAAGCGGGGATGACAGCAGCAGCTCTGTTGGATACTGGTTTGCTCACTGGGGCACTGCAAGGGGCGCACCAGGACGGTCCCCACGGCTGCAGGCACGCAGCAGCTCCAGAGGTGCTACCTCGCAGCGAAGCTCGGCTTGCTCACGTGGCATCAAGGATTGGTGGCATTTTCTGATGTGATGTGATATGACATCTTGTTTAAACCTGGTGCTTGCTGAAATGCATCTCTCTAACCTGGATTTGCCTAGGTTGGCCTTGTATGCTGTGAAGTCTACACCAGGCAAATGTTAAAAGCTACTGAGCTACAGGATGAATATTTTACACTCATTATTGGGGGATGGAGAGCAGGGAGAATATCTGAGCTTAAGGATATCTTAAATAAAAGGATATCTTAAATCAGGCCTTGCTAGGTACAGTAACTCAGTTATTCTACTGCTTGCCAAGCCTAGCCTGTGCCTCCTGTTTAAGAAAGCTAAAATTTCCTTTTTTAAGGGATCCCTGGGTTAGACCATTCACTGGTTTTAGTATATCATTGTTGCTGTTTTATTACAGTGATATTTTAATAATTATTACTGTTGGTATTTCCCCAAAGTGTTTACAAGGCCATGGCACATGGACACATAGTACATAGCGTTTTCATCACCTCTGTGAACTGACCATATGCATATACATGCTAAGGCAATAATAAAAAAGCAGCTGTGTTTAAGGAAATAATGTTGCCAAATGCTGCATGTAAGATTTGAGAAAAGAAGATTTTTGTTAGGGTTAGTTTGAGGTGTTTGGTTGGTTTGAGGTGTCTGTCTGAATGACTTGGTTCGAGATGTCTGTCTGAATGACTTGTATGACTCATTTTTCTGCTCCTGACATGGAGCAGTCAGAAGCTCTTCTAGTTTCCATTTTTAAAGAGTCTGGTATATGCAGACACAGATTGATAACCCAGATCAGGCTGATGAATTGGGGCAATGAACTCAGATGATCACATTTTCTCCATGAATTCGGACGGTATGGGCACACTTGCTTGACAGCTAACTCCCACCATTTTTTCAACCAAAGTGGAGGAAGTAGAGGGGAAAATCCAAGGCAAAGAGCACGGATTAGAGTCTGGACATTGAGGGCACCCACAAAAGGATTTGATATTTACAGGAGTTCAGTGTTTCAGTGCTATCAACTCCCTCATTAAAGTCAAACTTTGGTTTTGGATTTGCCATGCACAAACACACCGTTAATACAAACCTTCTCTGTTTACATCACAATAATTTGAGGCACCAGTAAGCAGAGGCAAATTCTGCTGAAAAACCTCCAGACCCTATTTCCACACATGCTTTAGAAACCACCCCAAAGCCTTGGCTCAGACTTGCATTGCTGTTCCTCTGAGAAGCCTGAAACCTCACATGTTCAAAACACGCACACCCTAAAATCAGAATTTGAGGCAAATTTGGTCTACAGACATGTGGGAGCTGAGACTGAGTCTTCTGCCAGAAAAAGACGAATCAGTTTGGGTTTGCTAGGTGAGTAACCGGTGTGGTCTGGGTTTCTCAGTCCTGCCATACGAAGGCAGATGTGGTTTTGTTGTTGCTTCCATTTCCTTAATTTTCTTTTTTTTGTTTTTCTTCCCTTTTGGTAAAAGGTGCCTCATGTCTAAGGCTGTGTTTCAAAGCAACACTCCCCACTACAGGTCAGCAGTGAGAAAGAGAAAAAGCCACGGCCATCCCTTCAGGAAGGCAGGTAATGGTTGGGAGTTTTTCATCAAATGCTCTTTCCCCTGAGATGACTGCTCCATCGGGAACTGAAAATAAATATAACAATTTTCTGCTCTTATAAATTCACAGGCAAGCCAATTAACCAGTAAACTTTTTCTAGGTCTAATTACTTAAACATTTTTGAGTTTTTGAGACTAAATTAAGGCTAGGCTTTGGATGAGCAAGAGTACACCGCAGAATTAACAGGAGTAAGGGATAAAGTCAATAATTGCCTGCATTTGTTCTGTAATTCATCAAGTTTTAAATTCTGATCTCTGCATGAGAAGCTGTTCCTATTTCTGAATATGAAATTTAGGGAGGTGCAATTTTGTTCTCAGCCTTCCTTCCAGCTCCTGGTCTTGGGTAGTCAGCAGACCTCTCGCTGTCCCTATTATGGCAGGCGGCTTTACGCCGACAGCTTTTATAATCTTCATAATGCCACGATAAGACCTGTTTCGAGGTTGAATGTGGGTGAGTCATTAGTCCAAAGCAAACATGCATTCACCACTGGCATTCAGGGGAAGAAGAAAATGCCGGGACGGGCCATGCCTGTAACTGTTTTTCGTATGCTCCAGCCAGTTAAATGTGAAAATGGGAAGCACAGCGGCAGCACACAAAAACACCATCCCAAGAAAGCCCATTCTGAAAGACCCCCACAGATAAAAAAATGGGACTATTAGTGAATGTATTTTTGAGGTATGACTTTGCACAGGACTTTGTTCTGCACGCCTGCAAGTCACTGAGGCTGCTCTTATCAAACTTTCCACTGGAGACGCTGTCATTACCGTGAGGGCACCTGCAGGACGTAAGTATTTCAGCCCCTTTTATTCTGCTGTATCTTCCTAAGACTTGTTAGTATTTCATTTGGAGTTAGATGTATACACGATGAAGGTGGGATTATTTCCTCAGGACTACCACTCACTAATATGTCCTCCGTGAATCATGGAAAATGCATTTAATGCTCCTTGGTGCTTCACAAACCGGTAGAGGAATATGAGATATAAGTAAAGATGTGGCTGAGCATCTGCATCCGTAGTGGCTAAGCTGTTACTGAGACGGTTAAAACCAGACATAATTCAGAAACATGGCTTTGCTCTGTGTTCGTGTTTGTGTTGAAGGGAGCTGAGGTAATTCACAAGGAGGCTTTATTTACCCAGTAATGACTCAAGACAAAAAAGGGATCTTTTAATTACACCCCAGTGACAGAAAAGTATAGAAGCACTCTTCATGATACCCTGGAGACCACATGATATTTTGGTGGCAGTTTTTCTGTCCAAACAAAATTATATAAAGGAAGCTATTTACATTTTGTCTAAATATGATCCTCCAAGGATTAATATTTACAGGGGATTTGGGAAAAAATTGGTTTCACATCAATGCAGATTATTTAAATGAGAAACTGGCTGTTACAAAAAAGGATAAAGGATCCCAGAAAAAGGTAAGGCCAGTGGCCCTGTTTTCTAGGACAGAGAAATGCAGGTGTTGGGAATCAGCATGGAGACCTGACTCTCAGGGTCTGGGTTTTAACCAGTGCTGGCCCCCGTGAGGACACAGATGTGGCACAAGCAAAGGTGGCCTGACCCCAGGGAGATGAGGGGCCACTGCCGCTGCCTTTGAAGGAGGACAACGCGGGGTTTTTGCAGTTGCTATTTCAGTGGAGTTGCCTCATTCCTTTGTTTGAGAGAAAGAAAGACAATTTGAATGTGCATCCCTGAAATCCCACTGCTCAGCATGACTGGCCTGGCTGGCAGGAAGCTCCAGCAGCCCACAGAGCTGGGCATTTGTTTTGTCACAGGAAGTTTTGATAACACACAAAGCTGATTTTCATAAGAAAGAGAGGAAAAAAAAATGATAGGTGTTATCTTTTATGTTCCTTATTAGGTTTGCGTCCTGCCCTCTGGGGGTTTTGCACCTTTTTTCAGGGGGGAACTGGGATGGGTCCCTGCTTCAGGCTCTACAAGAAATACGAGAGTGAGCTATTTCGGTCATTTCCCATGCTTAAAATGGGTAACTTTGTTGATGTGATTTTTTTTTTCTAAAGCCGGAGCAAGGGGGACAGAGACAACCGTAGCCTTTCAAGGAAGGGCGACCAACAGGAATTTTTGGTGTGCTCCCAAGTCATTAATTAGTATCAGCTGATGAGTCAGAAAAAAGTGGCTGTCTGCTGACTTGTAACTTGTCTTAGTAAGAAAACAGGTTCCTGTAGCAGCGGTTCGCCATTCCTAATGCAGAGCCAAGCCCTCTGTCAGCCTCACATCCAAATAAAGGGCGGCCTTTTGCTTCCCATTTGCTTGTCCGATCTCTTGGTCCCCCTACCGACCTCTGTGGGCAGCCTTAGGAAAACAGTGTTTCTACAAACATGCAGCGTGCTTTATGTAAATATATATACATTGAAACTGAATCGATAAGGACACTAGATTGTGCCATATCCAGCTTATTTAATAAAATAGTATTCTCCATTTTTAAGACTGTATGACCCTCAGTGTTGAAAATTGCAAAGCGCACTGGGGTTTTGCAAAGCAGTTTCAGGTCACGCTGGCGGCGAAGCACTCGAGGCCGCTGCTGAAGGCACCCCTTACCCCCTGCCCGGCGTGCCCCCCCCGCGGCCCAGCACCGCTCCTCACTGCCCAGAGCAGAAAGCAGCTGCACCCGCTGGGATGCGCCGCTGCAGGGATCCGGCTGGATCCGCTGCCAGGCAATCTGCTCCTCAGGGTCAGCCGTGAAGGAGCAGAACTAGTGAGAGGGAAAGGCAGATAGCAAAGGGGCTGATCCCGCTCCGAGTAGATGGCTGGGCTACAGCGACGACCTGCTGAGGTCCTTTCCTACCTGAATTACCCTGTGATCCTCTAACCTACACCAGGACCTCTTGAGTCAAGTGTTTGGTGCTCTGGCCGGTTTCCAGCCTTGGCTTTTGGCCACACATTTGCATCTACATCATCACCATGTGACTTAGAAATCTGCCCTCCTCCTCTACCTCTTCTGGCTGTGCGCAAAAAGAAAAAGAGCATTTTAGATTAGGGAAATTATCCAAGCCCATGTTTTCTGGTGGATTTTTACACTTGAGATCCAGACTTGCTATCTGCTACCAAAGCTGAGAGACAGGATCATCCTAAGAAAACTTAGGAACAGGGGCAACAGGCATTCAGGGAGCCCGAGCTGGCAGCCACTGGGGTATCTGTCCTCCCTGCTGCTGCGTGGCACACTTCGCTTCCGGAGACACAAACTTTTGTGGCTGCCCGCTCCTGACCAGGATAACACCGTGGTAATGTCACTGTGAGAGGTTGGGCACGTAGGTCCTTGGGATCATAGAGGAGCTCCCAGTCAGCCTGGGGTCCGGCGGCATCGCACCCTTCCCTCTGGAGTGGCTGGAAATCTGCGATGCCTGTTTTGGCAGGATCCACCGTCTGTCTGATCCAAGCTCTCACCGCCCATCTGGCACGGTCATTTCACTTGTCTTCATTCCTCTCTAAGTGCTAAAAGTAACACATGAAATCAGGCAGGCAAAACTAGGAGAGATCGCACGTGCAAGGTGTTGAAGGTTCTCAGCACTGATAAATAAGAAAGGAAAGGGGAGGTTGGCCCCTTCCCTCGCAGGGGATGGGGTGAGGGGAGCAACCAGCAGGACACCCACTTCAGGTACAACTCAAACCCATTACTCATTTTCCCGTGTTCAGGTAAAACAGTTTGGCATTGCTCCTAGTAGACACACTTCAAAAACACACTAGGGTTTGGTTTTCCTACCAAACGGGGTACTGAAAGGGGTTTGGGAAGGCGCGTACACATGGTTTCCTTGTGGCTGCTCGTTCATCTTCTCTGCTCCTCCCCAGAAGGACCAGGAGAGACCCTGTTGTGCAGATAGCCTTGCGCATCTCGCAGCCATTCCCCCAACCCCAAAGTTTGCCGGCAGCTATGCAGCTTGGAGGCCGAAAGCTCTGACAGCCCCATGGCAGGACTGATGTAGTGGTTCCTCCTCCTGGCTGTCGCCTCGTGCCCCTTGGCTGCCAGAGTGCTTGATCCCCGGCGTGATGCCTGCTCTGGAGAAGCAGCAGCCAGGGATCACTGGGAATGGCCACCGCAGAGCCAGACATCCTGCTCACACGGCAGGACCCAGTGCCCACAGGAATCCTGCTGCAGGAAGGGTTGGCATATCCAATGGCTGCTGCGTTCGGAGGCAGATGAAAAATCTTATTTTCCTTTGCAAAGCAACTTTTGGATATATCAGCATCAAGCAGTAATGCTGACCTTTAAAGCCCCTTTTTTTGGCAGCCTCTGCAGGGTTCCCTGTGGCTTGGGGAGGCAATGGCTCTGGGCTCATCATCGGCTGCTGCGGGAAGGGCAAGGGGAAGGAGAGAGAGAAGGTGCAGGGAAAAGGAAAGAGAAAGGAAAAAAGGGAGAAAGGAAAGGGAAAGGCTGCTGCGGGAAGGGCAAGGGGAAGGAAAGAGAAAGGTAAAGGGAAAGAAAGGGAAAAAGAAAGGGAAAGGGAAAGGGAAAGGGAAAAAAAAGGAAAAGGAAAAGGAAAAGGAAAAGGAAAAGGAAAAGGAAAAGGAAAAGGAAAAGGAAAAGGAAAAGGAAAAGGAAAAGGAAAAGGAAAGAATGGAAAGGACAGTCCAACCCTTACTCATGCCTCAGTCCAGCATCTGGCTTTGGGCATTTTCCAGGGCATTGCTCTGCTCCATGATTTCATCTGGCCACACATGTTGGTCCATGGTGACTTTCCCCAGCCAGGCCACATTTACCCTGAACAGCCAAGACTTTGCCACGGCCATTCCAGGGGGGTGACGAACACCCCAGTCAGTCCCCAGCAGGATGCACCAGCCTGTGCCACCACCACCACCTGTGCCAGGAGGCATCTGAGCCATCTCCTCCGCAGCCTTGCTGGCTCAGAAACATCCCCACCAGTGACAGGAGCTGCAGGCAGCTCACCGGCCATCGCCCTCCTCCTGGTTGCCAGCCCACAGCAGCCCAGCCCAGCAGGCTTGTGTTGGGTGGAGAGGGCTTTGGCCAGGGAATCATCTCTCTTCACCCAACCCAACCTGACCCAGCTCCCTGTGGGACCGTGTTGCAAAAGACGACATCACCCACAAGACGCTGGGTGGGTTTTGCTTCCCTTGCGCCCGTAGGTGGCATATCCTCCTGCTAGTTTTCAATATGGAAAGCGTTTTATCTGTATTTGCATTATGTCCGATTGGTGACCATCTTTGCCACAGTCTGATGGGGAAGAAAAGGCATTTCAAAAGGGTTGCCCACACGGCATGACCAGTAGTATGCAATGTCTCTATTTCACACTGGGATTGTGAACTGCGGCATCCCCAGTCAAACAAAGGCACTGTAAATCCCTTCACTCCTTCATAGAGGGTAATGACTACTCAGGAATTACCTATATTAATTAATAGCTCCGATCAAAGGTGGTTATCTGCTAATATAATTAATAATTGCTGGACCACAGCATATAAGTGATTGCTTAGCAAAGGTAGCTGTGTTCCAGGCACCTGCCAGTCATTGCAAATAGTGTTTTGAGACCTAACTGGCAAATGAATTGTGTTTTTTAATGTGAACTGGTGTTTTTTGCTTGTCTGATTAGGCTTATTTTCCTCCTGGTGAAGTTCTTGCTAGATGAAAACCAGTTAAGCTAAAAATCAGCTTATGAGGCTGTTCTGTTTAGCTTCACGGGTTTCTATGTTGCTTTTTTCCAGCTAGCTGCATATTTTTAATCAGTCTTGTTTGACAAGCTCAAAGAGAAGAACCTAACTGCCTTTTATTCACGTTCAGTGGAAATCTCAGGCACATCTCAGTTTAATCACGATCACTGAATCTGGTTTTGAGCAAGAAGGCTGCTCAGAATACGTACAGCATCATGATGCGTGCACTGTTTTCCGTAAATATAAAGCAAACTAGGGGAGAGGGTAGGAGGGACACAAATGTTTTCACACAAATAGACAGAAAAAGCATTTTTTCTAGTAGTTAATTTTCAAAATAGAAATCCTGTGGGATTTCAAAATAGAAATCACTTCTACATAATTAAATCTTTTGAGAGGTTCATCTGCATGCTTGTCCCTGCTGTGGGACTGGTGTTTCGCTGTCCCTAATTAGGCAGAGTTGGTTCCTCCTGCAGCTCCCCAGAGAATTGGTGGTATGGTCAGCAGCCCCTGATGTGTTCATGGGGGGCACAGCCACAGCTCCAAGCTGCTTGAAAGGGGAAGGGCATTCAGGAGGACCAGCTAAAATAATGAAATTATCACATCCCCCAGGGGCCAGGTTTTCAAAGATAAGCATACAAGTCCCGGTTCCAGCAGTGTTGCACATGTAGCCAGTATTGCCCACCCAGTCTTTCAACCTGGAAACGCATTATCTGAATGGAAAGAAAATGGGAATGATGAGCTCTTACAGAGATTTATCCCCCTCTCTGCTTGGACTCAGGGTGGGAAAAAAAAATATGCCTGCAAACATGAGTAGTACTCTGCACTAAAAATAACAGGGTAGGTTTTGAGCAGACTGCTTTCACATGTGGGTGTCTCCTCTTCCTTTCTGTTCCTGTCATTAGGCTCCACGGATTTCTCTGCACAGTAGAGAACAACAGCCTGTTATCTTTTGGAGTGCCTCCGTCTTTAAGACCTCAGCTGCCGGTATTTTGGGCATAAATTATCCCAAACACACCATGGCCGAGCCTGCCAAAGCAATGCAGATGCCCCTAGGCGCAGCAGTCAGCATCGGGGTGACATGGGAAGCTGTTTGCTGCCATGGCCGGGGCGATTGCTGGCAGGCAGCCCTCACCCCCCGCCCAGGGAGGGGGAACAGGGGTGAGATGGTTATGGAGGGGTGGCAGGAGCCTACACAGCCAGCCTTCCAAGTGCCCCGGGAAACATGTCCTATGCACTTGGAGATAGATCAGTGCTTGCAGGGAGGCTGGGAAGAGGGGAAGCAGCCCCCGTGCCCCTGAACGAGCCTCAGACGTGGGGTGAGCTGCTGCAGGGGAGGTGGTGGCTTTATGTACCCAAAAATACACAAAGTGCTTCCAAATGTGCTGGGCATTGGACCTTCCCAGGCGGAGAAGGAGGGCCCAGATACCACCAAGGCACTGATCTGTGCCAGTGCTATGGGGAAGATGAGCATCAGACAGCCATGGTGTTGGAAAGCTCATGGAGGCTTTCCACCATGGGGTGCCCCCGCAACAGTCCTGGCCCCCCCAGCTGTCTTTCCACCAGGGTGGCTGTGCCAAGGCGAAGCCTCACCAACACCACCGCACACCGGCTTTGCCCGCTGCCGTCGCGGGTGGAAAGGGGCCGCCTGAGCATCTCGCATCAGGCCAGGGCTGGTTTTCGCTGGTGCCTTTTATGTGCTCCAAGAGCTCAGGAGTAACAGATGGCAGCGTTTATCGCGTTGCGGTGGCATCCCCCGCCAGCCTCGCGTTGATCCGGGCCCGGCAGCGCGGGACAATCCCTCCCATTCATAAAACCCTGGGATTTTTATAGTTCCCTTTGATGTTTTGTTTTTGAATGATACTGATTTATGCTCATGAATGTCTTACTGATCTTGTGAAGAATAACATCGAGGCATGGGGTCAGGGGCAGGGAGGCAAAACCTTTTTTTTTTTTTGCTCCAGTTCTCTCCCAAGCTGGATGTGAACTATGTTCTGCAGCTAACGATGAAGCGCTGAGGCTTCCAGGACATTCTGCTTACCCAACGAAAGGAACAAAGCACATCTTTTAGCAAAAAGCAATATTTTTTGGTATCTGAAAGACCGATGGTGCCTGCAAAGGACTGAGGCTTTGAAGCTGGTATTCAGGGGAAGGTGAGGTGCATGCAGCAGTAAAGCTAACTGACAGCTTTAGAAGTAGGGACACCTGAAAAACCTGCTCAAACAGAACAGTGATGCATATAAATTCCTGGATGAGGCTTTCATCTCTTCATGTGCTATTATTTTACTCTTGTATTTGGATTTGAAGCTTACAAGGAAGAAAATTACTTCTGCTGCCATTGCTTTTTAAGCAGAAATTAAAGATTATAGTAACCATGTGTACAAAGTGCGGAGGCTCATTTCAAGTGTTTTCTCAGAGACCGCTTTGAAAGAAAAACATCCTCTTCCATACTGCGTAGGTCTAACTCCTGCTCGTAGCTGTGATTACAGCTGAGAGCACATGACTGTCAGAATAAAATGCTGTTATGGCCTGGTGCTTACATGATCCTGTATGCAGCTATAGCACAGTTATAACCTAAAGTCCTGGTGAAAGGGGACTGTAAAGGTCAAGACCAAAAGGGTCTTGACAATATAATACTACATTATAATGTGATTTCTCAGTACTAAATCTGTGAGTATGCCTTGTATTTCATGAACATATGGATTGGTATCTTCTGGCATGGTAATTCTGAGAAATCCTAGGCCATCAAGCTTCTTACTGGGTAGCAGTAGCCTTGGATGCAGCTGGTATCTCCTGAAGTGCTGCAGAACTTCACCAGAAAGGGTGCTCGCTTCCCCGAAGTACCTCTCTGCCCGTGCAGAAGTGCCCAGCTCCAGAGGTGGGACCAACTGCAAAAGTTGCTGTTCCCCACAGCGTGATAAATACCCGCATCCTGCTCATTCAGCATCCTGGTCCCTGCTGTTACCATCACCACGGACCCATCCAGCTGCTAGCCAAGCTCTGTCCCCCTCCGCTCCCTGAGCACACTGGATCATGATCTTCATTTCATGGCCTCAGGCAGATGCGGTGGGGGTACACAGCACTGTAACACCTACCGTGGAGGGACAATAAGTAAAATTAAATACAATTTACAGTTTAAACAAATATGGCATATTGCTTACCAAATATTATTAAATGTAATTTTTGACTTACATATTGACAAACTCACATATTAACTTCTTTTTTTTTTTTCTTAAAATAAGTCTAGATTTGAAATTTAATTCACAGACATGATGGTCTATTTTAAGGTTGCCATAGGATATTAAAATAGCACAAACCAAATAAACACTGATAGACAATATTCCAACAATACTTGTTTGCTCTTAAAGTCCTTGAGACGGTTGGAGCTCTAGAAGAAGGAGAGTCATAGCTGACCACCTTGAACCAGGGTTTTACCGAGGAGATGTACCAGCTTTCGGCAGCAGCAGCTTCCTCTCAATGTACAGAAGAAATATCTGCTTTGCTTCAGTTTTTAAAATCCTTGGTTAGGGATAAGGCTTGCAGTAACAAAGCCATTAATTTCCAGTGCAAAATGTAATTTGAGAAGAGTAAATAATACATACGAAACAAATTTACCAAAGTTTTAAATTTCTGCACTTTTATTAAATCCTGCTTTCCATCCAGAAACAGCAGGATGCAAAACGAGCTGGCTTTTTCAGTTTTCATTTGCTGTTCTCTGTCACACAAAATGAAGAACCTAAGCAGGGTATGTTAAGTTGCGTAATGGCTTAAATATGTTCACCATGTGTCCTCCTGGATAGCAAAACCAAATGCCAGATTCTGTGCAAAGAACATATACAACTCCAAATCAACACATCTTCATGGCTAGTAATCTGCAAAGTCTACTTCCTTGCAAAAGAATCAGAGAGAAGAAATGCAGAATGAGATTCAAATCAATTATTTAAAGGAAAGTGTCTTGCTGCTAATTTATATTGCAATTAAAGCCACTGATTATAACCACTTGGGTTGAAATGAGTCTATTCATATGCCCTGCCTTCACTGTCTCCCACAGCTAGACGTCACAGATCCAGGCAGACAGAAACTTTGAGGAAAAACCAATTGCCCTTGAGCCCTCTGATGCAAGTGGAACAAATCTGAAGACCAAATCTGTAGCAGGACTTGCTGGCTAGGCAGGGAGGCCACACTGGGCTTCAGGAGAGGAAATGTTCCTGTTGTAGGAGTGTGCAGGCATAGCCTACCTCTATTCTCCTAGCTTAAGCACCAGGCATGAAAATGTTCCTGCACCAACGTGTTGTCCCATTGCAATGTATGACCTGACTTTACTTCTCTGAGGCAGACATAAGAGCCGTGGTCTCTCTGGAAGGGATGACTGAAGTGGTATGTAAAACGTCCTTGCTGTTCCTTCTCGTGTGCTACACAAATTAATCATGAGGTGGTATCTGTTCTAAGGCTGCTCCTTACCCGTAGAGGTGTCACAGCCTGCTTGTTACCAAACACAGTCTCATAAATTATAAAGAGAGAAGTTTCCTCCCAGATGAGAAGGAATAAATGATGCATTGTGGTATTCAAAACATCACAGGAGTCTTTCTAACACATCCATGCACAGATTTGTCAGTGGGCTGACGTTGCCTAGCTGAGATTTCATAAAATCCCCTTAGCAACTTGGAGTGCCTTTTCTGACTTGCACTGCTGTATGCAGAAACCAGCCCCATCCTTCTTCTTTGTTCACCGAGAGACCAAGAGATGCCAAAGTCCTCTGGAGGCTTTCAAGTGATTGCAGAATACTGCTGGCTCTCAAGGAGACCATTTCACCTGACCTGCCGGTATTTCTCATGGTGTTTATCCCTCTGATTTTGCAGTCGCAACGACTCCTGAGTCTCTCTGCATCTCCCAGTGTCTGCCCTGAAACACAATGCTCTCCTGGAGTTTTATCTGGAGCACCAAAAGCTTTGCAAACCTGTCCCAACTGTTGAACTCATCCCAAACTGAAACCAGGAAAATTTTGCTTTGGTTTGGGAAGCAGCAGGTGCTTGTGAATATTTTGGATAAGGCTGTCTCTAGAAAGTCAAGTTTCAGCCAAGCTAGTGAAAGAGAACTTTTAAAATTTAGGTTTCCCTTTAAAAATGATGAGGTGAAATAGCCACCACTTACAGTTCCTGCTGAACTGCTCCTTCGGATACCAAGGAAGCAGCTGGGTTTTGTGACTTTATGGGAAGTGTTGCTTTTTTTGCTAACAGTGAATTAGGAGAATTAGGAGAACCTTAAGATAATGGAAGATCATCAACCCTAAAGCAATACAGTGCTTTTCCCTGCACTACAAGGGGCTTTTTGCCCATCCTTCATCCAGTTCTAAGCATTGTCTGTTATAAATAAATAGTTTGAATTCTTTCACATCTTTATCTCATTCCCATTTACTCTTTGGTATAAGACATTTTTTGAAGTATTTTTTATCAGTGATGTAGAGTTACTATTTAGCCATTCAGTTCTGATCATCTTTTGACCATCATCCAATTATAGTCTGGTTATTAGATTCCTGCAGGGTAGATTTTGCTAAGTATGTTTGACTTTTCTCATTTGAAAAATAATCCTCTTTGCAATATTATCTTCCTTTTTTTCCCTTTTTTTCCTTTTTTTTTTTGTTTTTTTTTTTTTTTTTTTTTTTGTGATGAAGCAGCCGGTGGTGTCAAGACAAATGCTGTGACATTTATAGCAGTTCAGCTGGGAACACGCTGCCTGCCTGTTCCTTTTATACCTAACTTGCCGATGATTTCCAACAGTGTAAGAGCACAAGCAAGCGCTCTGTTTGATATCAGTGTCTGCTGGTTGCCCTTTTTTTTTTAACCCTTATCTAATTTTGGCAGGACCACAGTTCCTGCTCTTAAACCTGATAATGGGATCAGCACACAGCCCAAACCTACAGTAAAGAGCTTTGAGACCACTTAGGGGGGATGTCTCAGCCCAGCACATGCTGAAATGGGGTCATCTGACCCATGAGATTGGCCGTGTCCTTCGGTCCCCATGAGCTTGCTGGGTGCCTGTGGCCCTAATAATCCCAGCGCTTACTATTGCTATTGGTGTATCTTATCTTTCTTGCTGACTCCCTCTGTTTCCACTCTCCTGGTTTGAAAATGGTCTCAAATCCTAAATAAGAAGTGCTGCTTAACCACTGTGATTTACAAGGGTATTTTCTACTCTATTTGTGGTTTCCACGGCGCAAGCCTCAGTGCGCAGAGCAATGTGGGGAGAGAACTGGGAGGGTCACGGATCTGAAGGCAAGAAAGGACCCTTAGATGTAGCACAGTTGCCTGCAGGGAACAGATCATTACATTTTGTTTGAATGTCCATATATTGAACTAAATAACTTGTGTTAGATGAAAGCACATCATCCAGAAAGGCACCAGATCTTCAGCTGATGCCATCAAGAAGTGGAGAAACCATTTACACCTCAACCCTTTGATAATCATTCTTCTTTTTGAAAAATGTATTTCTGCAAAAATTGCACTTCTTACTACTGCTACCTAAAACTGATAATTATTATCTGTTGATAATTTGAATATTACCACTGAAACCTTTATCTGAATGAATACCTTCTTAATACTAGATATTCTGAAACCCTATAAAGGCATTCTCTACAGATTTTGACAAGCAAATGACACTTTTCACAGAGCTTTTAGCAATTTTCCTGTCTTCCAATTATTTGGTGGGTCTCTTCTGCAAGTTAATATTATTCTGTAAGAAATGTAGTTGCTAACTTGACACAGGTTTCCAGGATCACCTCACCGACGCTGTATATAAGCATTTTTGTCACTCTGTTGCTCACTATTTTCTTGTCCATATACCCATATATCTCCTTTTTTTGTGTGTCACATGTCTCTTTTTTGTCATTTTTTTTTGTCCATATATCTATTTTTTTGTTCTGAGCACTTCAGTTGTACTGCTTGTTCTCTTTTAATTCCCAAATGCTACACAGAGTCATTTCTTTCCAGCGCCCTATTTCCCGCCATGCAGGTCCAGCCAGCATTCCTCCTTCCCGGATACATGGTTTTGCATTGCCTTGTCTCAGCAAGAGACCTCTTTTTTGGGTGACCTGAGCTGAGCAAGTGCCCCAGCTCACTCTGCATGACCGCCGTATCACAGCGTATTTTCTTTGCAACCTGGGCATCTTCCACACATTGGCTTTTCAGTGTTCTTGTTATTGCTTTCAGGTGCTCAGCAAAAACACAGCCTTGGTCCTATGCTGATTGAGTCAGAAATCTGGCAGTTCATTGACTGTTCCTCATTGTTAATCAGCAAGGTCTTAATCCACTGACTGTGTCCTGCATCATATCGTGGGCATTTTTTGTCAATATTGAGGGATTTTTTTTTTGAGATAACAGCCAGCTAGCCTGTTATAAATGAGTATAGGTTAGAAGTCTGTCATGTGTCCACAATTGCCTATTATCGGCCAAACTTATAAATGGAAAAAGTGAAAGATATGTTAAATAATGCCAGTTCTTGTAAAACATTGGTGTCAGTGATCAAATGTACATCTTCTTGATCACTGAATTGCACGTCAAGCTTCTCCGTAGTTTGACCTAGGATGGGAAGCAGCCAGCCAGGATGTAGCTTTCAACCAGTGACCTCCTACTTGTCCTGTTCAATTAGAACATCACCATCTTGCTTTAAATTTTCTGTAATTCCCCTGGTACTTAAGAAGCTACTGAAAAATCATTCCCTTCTCAGCCAGCTCTTTCAGGACACTTGGGATGCACAAGATGCACTCAGCTCCTGTTACAGGAGCCAGCATCCTGCATCTTCCAGAAGCAGAGAAAAAGCACTTTACTGAATGGTTCTGCCCTTTTTTGTCTCATTTGAAACATTCTTCTATCTCCAGTTATTGCAGGTCCTCAACTGATTATCAGTTCTTGTTTTGAATATGTTTACATTTAAGAAATTTCCTTGAATGAATGGTAGACTCCCACAGTAAGAAGATGCATCTATCCAGCATTGGCCATGAGATGTACTAGAGCTACCAGGACGGACTGTCCTTCTCTGAGTTTCTGGAAAGTCCTAGCACATCACTCACGCAGCTCTGCAGTGATGTGACTAAAGTTGTATCGTTTTGGGGTGGCTGCAGCTGTGGTGCTCTGCATGGGAAGCTGTGTGAAGTCCCCCCTTCCCTATAACCTAGCGGTTCTCCTAAAGGAAGGCTGGAGCCCGGCACCCGCTGCCTGCCCTACGCCTGCCCACTCACTCTACTTCTCGCTTTTCTTCGGAAGCTGCAATAGCAACTTTATGCTTTACAAGTGTGAGTTCATTTGAGAGATTTCCAAAGTGCCCTGCAGCTTTTCCAGCCTGCTCAGACTTGGAGTCTCCTTGCATGACAGCCTTTTGAAATGGCCACAAATATGTTTTCTCGCTACCCATTCATGTATTAAATACTCATCTCAATGATGAAATGCTTGCCCAGGTCTCTCTTAATGAACAAGTGTCAGATGTTTAGCACCAGTAGACTTTACTGCTCAAAGGCACAGGCTTCTTGGAGCTACTCTCAGCCACTTCCAGCTCTGTCTGTCTGAAAGTAATGGGGAGGGGGGTGAGGGAAAGGAAGAGGCTGTTCCTGTCAATGGGATTCCAGCTGGTTTGTATATAAAATCTTTCCAGGACACCCAAAATGCTTCATTCACCATTTGGACATCATATTCTAAATAAAACCAATTATTTGGTTGACATCTACAACCCTGCTGAGGTATGTGATAATGGTGCCCCTTGTCTGCTAAGACAAACACACACATTCTCCCCGCAGCGAGCAGCCAAGCGGCCTTCGCCAGCCTCGGCGGCAGAAGAATGCACCCCTATTCCCCGCCGCTTTCTCTCTCTGCCTGCCCGTCCTGGCGAGCCAAGCCCATGAGAATAGCCTGGAATAACTTCCTGGCAAGAACCATAATTTTTATGTTGCTTTTGGGTAAACTTCAATGACTTATCTTGTATTCACGCTCATCTATGGTTGGCTTTTTTAATTTTGTTTTTTTCCTTCTAATGTTCTGATCTGCCAAGCTGCGAGCAGTTTGCTTAACAATGTGCAATGCTTGGAGAACAGATGGGCTCTTTTCTTCCTCCCGGTGGCTTGCAAAAATGAAATTTTATCAATCAAACTTTAGTCTCTGACATTTTATCCAAAATGGTTGTTTTAACAGCTACTTTGCCACCCACCAGCTCCATTGTATTTCCTTCCGCATTGGATATGGCTTTACAACAAACTCAACGTTCAGCAGCCAGCAGTCTGCGTTGCAGCTGTAGCTCACACAAAATTATTCCAGATTGCCCTCCCATGCAAACACATACCCAGAGAAAGTTCCTGCCCTTGCAAATTTACAGTTTAGGCAAGGAAAGTTGTTTGTCAAGCTTGGTAGCGGCTCTGGTAATGGATATCCAGGTCCCCTAGCTCACTGTAGAGCTGACTACACTGTCTGACTCCCCTGTGCCAGGGCTGGTGCAAATTCACTACTATTCAACCTATGAACTCTACTTAAACCCAGACAAAACATTTCAGGGGGAACAACCGTTTGCTTTTCCATATGCCATTTCATGAACAGCTGACCAAAAAGATGAGTAGCAGGAGAAAGAATGCTTCACGCTCTGCTGCTCCACTTGTTCAAAGACTGAGAGTTGACTGGTATAATTTTTTTCACTGAAACTTTGCTCACTACCATTAGGAAATAAACAGAACGTCACTCAAATGCACACCGCGCACCTACACAAAATACCAGGGGGAACAGCTAAAATCAGAGCTAACCTAGGACATCGCAACTACTCAGAAAGTTAGATCTGGGATTGCTGGGGTGACTGTATTCCATATGCTCAGTCCAAAGTGCTCTGGAAGCCTTTCTTGCCATCTGTGCAAGAAGAAAGGGTTCGCTCCTTGGATGACTGAAAGATTTATTTCCCTGTAGATAGAAGAAAATGGTTGTAAGAGCTTGGAAGAAAATGGTTGTAAGAGCTTGGACATTCCTATACAGAGCTGGTGGAGCTCAGCTTCTTGAAGCTGTTGATGACTGGCACAATGCCTTGCCTAGAGCAAGATCTGCACATGGACATGCTAGGCTTTCACAAGCTTTAAAGATGGATTAAAGCAGAATATTCACAAAGGCTAATTAAGCGACAGTCAGCTGCTCTTCACAGGTTGGTCTGCAGGCAATGGAGTGAGGCAAGCTCCTGCAGGAGCAACTCAGAGCACCTCCCTACATTAAACTCTTGTCCTGAATCACCTCCTGGGAGACCCTCTGCTCCCCTCGCGGATGCCCCTCTCCACCATTTCACATTGCTCGCCTTTCCAGCTTGGTCTCCTGGGCTCATCTGCCTGCCACTGGGGATCCGGGCCAGGGGAAATTGCTGTAAAATCTCTTGTGGGTGGAAGGATAAGCATGTTGTAAATGACTTCACAGACTCAAATGGGGTTTGATCTCTCCAATTATGAAACACAGCTTGCTAAATTCTGGGTTTTGAAACTCACTGCTAATATTTTAAAGTGAAAAACAATAACCATGTGGGATTTAGCAAGTCACAAGCCAGGTTATGATGAGCCACTTGGTTTGTCAGTTCCCAGCTGTTACTTTGATAAATCACCGTGGGATTTCCTCACTGGCTGGGCTGCCAGCTATCCCAGGGTGAATACAGCGAACAAGAAGTTTTGCATTAGATTTTATGGGGTGGAGCCTTCAGCATGCCAAGTCCCCTCTGAGCCACATGAATGTGAACCAAGGACAAGCTGAAGCCGCTGAATCCCCGCGTTTATGGGGATAGAGCTCCCCGTGGGCACAAAACTGGTGGAGACGCTGTTCCAGCTCCAGATTTCAGACACGCATCCTCTGGCACAGAGAGGTAGGAGGAAGGGACATAATGTGGGAAAAGGGCTCCTCTGTGCCCCGGCCTGTGCCTGAGCTGCAGGCTCGTAGCTGCTCCTACCTAGGAGCAGCTGCCCTACCTAGGGCCAGCTGGCCATCACCTACAGCTACACATAAGCACATTTACCAATATATACATCTAACCAGGACAAGAACAGAGGTCTTACGTGCTCTCTGGCACAGAAAGTGTGAGAGTGTTTCAGGGTGAGCCGGGCCCTTCATCCAAGAGAGCCTTATCAGACTGTGCCCCCCGGGGCGCCCGGCGCAGTCAGCAGCGGTGAGCTCACCCACACAGCCCGGCCGGACTCAGTGCGAGGAGCAGCCAGGCGGTCGGCTGTACAAAGCTCTGTGTCTTGAAATTAATTTGCCTGTGGTTCTGCTGACACCTTCTGATTATGCTGCTCTCCCAGTAAAATAAAGGGTGGGCTGAAATCAATTTCCCACCCCCTACTCCACGGCAGATAGAAGACAAAAGATATATTGCTAATTAAAATGTTCTTATCTGCTGGAAAGCAGTTCGTAGGATTGATTTGAATAAAACTGATGATGCAGCCCACTCAGATCACTGGGAAATGACCTCTCTATTATGAAGTCCCAGAATAACATAGCAAAGCAGTATTGATTTCCTAAAATCTGTCAAAGGAAGAACTTCTCAGTTAGTTACAGCACATAATATGGATACTCCTGAAATGTCCTCTGCTTAATGAACAGCTGATATTGGCTAACCTCATGGAAATAAGAGAGAATTAGCACCAGCTGCAAAATGCATTCACTCGATAGTGAAACTGGCAGTTGGTATTATGCCTGCTATAAATATTTTTAATTAAAAATTGTTTTCTGTCTCTTCAATTGGTATAATAGTGATGATGCTTACTGAGAGTTACTGAAGATGTAATAGGATTCCCCTTCGTGTATAGCAGAGCTATTTATTCTGCTGTAATATTGCTATAGTGGAAATCTGCATAATAATGTCCGGATTCTAGTACAAGAGAAAAATAGACCGAGGGAG
Organism: Gorsachius magnificus; assembly: GCA_034008185.1. Lineage (NCBI taxonomy): Eukaryota > Metazoa > Chordata > Aves > Pelecaniformes > Ardeidae > Gorsachius > Gorsachius magnificus. Next base: position 175,974,302 of record CM067081.1, read on the forward strand.
TGTTTTATCTGTGTGTTTCAGAATAACGCGCATGAGCATTGTTGTGAATTCCTAAACAAAAGCCATGCTCAAACTCTGGTTGCTTGGGTATGACTTTAAAATTATTTTAACAACATTTTTTTGGAAATTCCAGCTTCAATCCACAGCCCCGTGGTGCTGTATGTGTTTGAGAAAGGGTCTGCTCTGCGCAAGCTTACAGGGAGCAGCACAGTAGGTCCCCTTCTGCTGCTCTGGCAGGGCCCTGACACAGGGTTGTATCAGGGAGGATGGGGGCTTGGGGGTGCTTCTCCTGCCCTGATTTGAAGAGGAGTAGCCCCTTTCCTCACGGCTCCCCAGGCACCCAACTGCAGAGGGGCTGGGAGAGGCACTGGTAGAGGTGACCCTGCAGCGCTGCGGCAGACCTGAGCCTCCAGGCATCCTGTCCCCATGCAGTGAGCTCTCCTGCCACGGCTATCCACAGGTGATGAGGGACACCTCCTTCTTTGGGGAGCCAAGAGCCGTTAGATCAGCTCTGCCCTGGCAGGCACAGCCCGTGTTAGGCATTACCTAAATAGGATGGATACTGAGACAGCTGGAGAAATCTCTGTTAGCTGTCCCCGCTGGGCCTTTGGGAACATGTGATTGCTCTCCACACTATGTGGGAGACTTTCGAAAGCAGACGGGAGCGATCGCTTTCTAATGCCCGCTTGATTCTCTTCCCCTCTGAGGCTTTGGATCAATATTTTGATCTACGTATTTCCTTCTACCACTTTCCTTAGTCCCCTGCCTTCCTCCTCCCCAGCTTCCGATACACCTACCCCTGACCTGCACTCGCCTTCACCCTCCCATTTTTACTCTCCTGTATATATCTCTGAGGTCCTGGTGCAGCTTGCCATGGTGTGGTGTTTGCTTTCTGACAAACCCCAGAGGCTCAAGTCAAGACAAAAGCCTCATTCTGTCAGTCACTGTAGGAATACGCGATTAGGCACATCCCCTGCTCCAAAGACCTTTTGATCTAAACCTGCTGCTTTGATTTCATAATGAGACTAAATTCCTTTCCCAGTTTGGCTCTCATCCCTTTATTGTCCCTAAATTGACAGCAATTTTATTGCAAGGCAGTCTTTCCCCAGAGAAAGCTATCGTCTTTTTTACCCATTGGTTCTTCCTCTTTATCCTGGGTTCTTCCTTCTGCCACAAATTATCTTTGCTTTGCTTTTCCAGCCAGCCCTTCCAGATGCTTTTATGGTTTGCAGTCCTCTCATTTTCCAGCTCCTGTTCCCTCGTAGGGTTCAGCACATGCTCTCCTCTCTGCTCTCTTTCAAAGGGAAGCCCTTCCTCTCACTAACTCAGTTATCTCTTAGCTGAGCTGAATTCATGATGGCCACTGTTCCCTCTTCTTTATGTTTTCATGCCTAACTTCACAAGTGTCTTCACGGTAGCTACATCTGGAAGCTTTGCTGTTAGGTCAGTGATATTCCTCACTCTTTCTTGCAAAATCTTCCTCCTGTCTTTCTATCCTCAAAATATGAATAGATATCTGACTGCGTGCATGTTTGCTTTCTTCCTAGGTTTTAACCCCACTAACAGTGAAGTGAGTTGTTATTCATCCATCGTGTCCTTGAGGTAAGATGCAGATTTGTTATCTGGTGAAAAGACAGCTCAAAAGGATGGGAATTAGCATATGATCCTGTGACGATACAGTAAGTCTCTTCCCTTCTTTTGAAATTCATGTTTTTGACTCCCACTTACCCGCTTTCACCTATGACGAATTCTGCCTGCTTGGGCATTTCCCCAGTTCTCCACAGAGAAGGCAGCAGCATCACTGCAGTGTGGGGTTTGCAATGGGCACCGTTACCTTCATCTATCAGCATCTCTGCAGATCACTGGATTCGACAGCAAAGACAAGAACAAAACAAAAACAGAGAATTGACTTGTACCACTACCCAGAGAGAGAAAGGGAGAGGGAGAGGGAGAGGAGACAAAGAAATGAAGGCCACAACCCCATCTGCCTGAGGGCAGAGAGATCACGTTAGCCAGATGAGGAATCAATCAAAAGGGACTTTTATGGAGGTGGCTGGCCAGGGGGGAGTTTCTGTTTGATTATTTTAAACCTGGCAGGCTACCTCCCAGTGTCAGGTCACTCAGAGATGTACTTTTGTTCCAATAATGAAAGATCTCTATATTAACAAGAAAAAGGACAGCAAATTTGTGATTTTTTTTTTCTCCATCCAGTCCAATTAATGGTTTTGGTGGGCATTTTGAACTACATTTTTATCACTTGAGACGTTTTATGGGAAATAGCTGATAAGTTAAGAGCCAGTCACACGAAGAGAAGCCCTCACTTGCCCATATGCCTCTTTCCTGCCCTGTTGTAAACTAAAAGAATTAAGAACACCCCAAGCCAAGATAAATTTGAAATACAATTCTCCAGTTATTTGAATCAAAAGGCAGTATTGATTATTTAATTACGTAGAAATGATCCAGATGCTGAGCATTTACTACAGATTAATGACTGTCCCAGAGCAGTTAATGGCCCTTCTCGCTGCCATCAACACAAGCTGCTTATTAATCCCTGGAAAATGGCTTGCATAACAATCATAACCTGCTGTTAAAAGTTTATAAATAGATAAAAGTGTCACATGTATTTACGAGTGCTGAGACTGAATGGGATCTGTGTGGCGTTTCTAGTGAATGAATGCCATGTGCATGAGCTCATCTGATTGCTTGAATTATCACAAAATCCCAAGTTGCTCTTTTGGATTGGAAAGTGGCACGTAAGAAAGTGCCAAGTGGCTGGAGTCCTATCTACTGGCTGGGAAATAATTACTTTGCCGCATAATAAATAGGCACCTTCATTCTAACAGCAGTGCTCTGCCCTTTTTATCATATAGCCTGAAACGCATGTGAGGGAGGTGGTGCGGCTGTGCTGTTTCATTCCTCTGCTTTGTTTTTAAGAGGAAAAAACGCTTGCACATATACACACCCTCAGAGCTGATCCAGGTCCCCCCGGAGCCCAGCAATGCATTCAGCAGGCATAGGGGTCTTGCTAGGCTGGGATCTGTATTATTCAGGCAAAGATCTTCAAAGGGGCCCTTCACACCTCGGTTTCTCTATCCCACACTGGGCTGCTATAACAATGAACATGGTATGTGCTGCCAGCAAAAGCTGCTTTCAGAAAACACATTGCCCCTTGGTGCTGGCAGAACAGGGAGGGTCCACAGACCCTGGGGGCCGGGGCAGCTGAGGGCAGGCAATCGCAGCGGCACTGCATCCCACTGGCCATGGGGCAGCTGTGCCCCACCACCACGCTGGCACTCGTGCTGCCCCGTCTGCCTGGGAGCTCACCTGCCAAGCCAGCATCTGGGGACTCCGCTCCTGAAGGGCTGCAGTACCCGCGCCTCAGCACAGCCCAGCTGGAGTTACCTGAGCAGCAGCCTTCAGTCCCCCGTCCCCCCAGCAGCCACTAAGCCACTATCCCCCCAGCTAGCTGTCCTCACCCTCCTAACCCAGACGCACGGTGGCTGGTTATTGCATTTGAGCGGTGACTAATAAAAATGATATAAACATGCTGCTGTCTGGAGCCTGAGAAGGCTGCCTGGAGGAGCAGAGTGGGTCTGTGGGAGCATCCTGTCCCTACCAGGAATTAGGGAAGTGGCTTCCCTGTATCCGACCAGACCACAGATCCTGAAGTAAGAGGAAAGATGAGAAATTATTGTCTCCTTCAAAGAATCAGACAAGAGGTGACATGAAGGACCTTCCTGAATCACAGCTTCCAACCCTGTTAGCTTGACTGCCTCTGTTTTCTATTATTTTTAGCAGACCTATCTCAGTGGGGCAATGACATGTTTCAGTGCAGTGCTGCACCAGGGAGGGTTGTCCATCCTTTGAATTGGAGAAGCTGGGTGCCACAAGGCCCCAGTCCCTTGCCACTTTACACCATGCGCCACGCACCCTTCTCCTTTCTTGGCACAGAGGCTTGGGGGGGGCTCGGTGACCCCCCCATGCAGCAGTAGCCAGCGCAGGGGCTGGGCTGCAGGAGAGGAGTGGGCACACAAGTGGACTGTCACTGCCACTGCAGAGGTGTGAGATGTATGCACAGAGCAGGTACACTGCCCGAGGGGTCTGCAGGCTGGAGCAAAGGGTGTATCTCACCTTTCCTCTGACCTTCAAAACTGCTCATAGCCTGAGTGCGCTGCCACAAAGATCCTTTGCCTCACCCACCGCCTTGGCCATGCCACCTCCCCCTCTGCGCCTCTCCCTTGGGGTCCCTGCTCTCCCTCACTGCAGCCTGTTATTCGCCTTCGCCACTCCATGGCCTGAACATTCATTGTTTTGTTATATTTGTTCACAGCCCGCTCCTGGGATTTTTTGGTGTGTTGCATCCTATGTGTCGGATATAAACAAGTGCTGAACTTACCTAATTATCCTCCCTCAAACTCTTTCCAAATCTGCTTTGCTGCACTTCCACAGCACCTGGCCAGTTTTCAGGCGAGACCGCGTGCTGTGCATGTCATGGGCTACCTCCCCAAGGAGAGATGCTTCCCCGGGACCCCGAGCCCTGCCCTCGCATCAACCTCGTGTCTACACCTGGGCTGGACCCTTGCCCCGTGCTCCCAGGCTGTGCAGCGCAGAGGGATGCCAACCCAGTCATCAGCCCCAGGAGATTTCTGTGCCTAAGAGCTGAGGGAAGCAAATTTGCCTCCCTGTGCTCGCTCAGGGGCACTGCACCTTTCCGTCAATGGCACAGGGCATCCAAAACCCCGTGCGAGGCGAGGCGGGAGCAGGACCCCGGCCCCTCCACGCAAGGCAGGGTTGGGCGGGCGGGGGAGGGCCGGTTCCCCACCGCCTCCATCTCTCCCCATTTCCTCTCTCAAGCAGAAACCGCAGGGCGGCCGGCAGCTCCCTTTGGGACGCTCCACTTCGCATCGGTCACCGCCATCTAGCGGGGTCGGGGGTGGATAACCCAACCACCCCAAGGGGCAGGAGGGGTTCACCGGCACCCCTCTGATGCGGGGCCCGGCAGGTTCCCCTTCCCGCTTTTTTTTTTTTTGCCCCCCCTTTTATCCTCAGAGCAGAAGGTGAATACTCGACGCGCCATCTGGGGGCAGAGACGGCGTGCCCCACCAAGCCCCTCACAGCCCCGCAAAGGGACGCTCCCTCCTTGGCAGGCCCGCAAGCACTCCCGCAGCAGCCTCCCTGTTCGAAGGATGTGGGCAGACAGGAATCAAAATAAAGGGCTGAAAACATGCACCAACTCCACAATGAGCTTGCAGGCAGAAGGGATCTCGGTGTCCTGTTTGTTGTGGGAGATGAGTCTGGTGGAGGGCTGGGAGATGGAACAGGCCAGGAAAGATGGTAGTTGGCTTCAAATAACAGTTTTTGGGGGTCAAAACTGATTTTGGAATACTTTATTTATGTGTAGATCGGATGATAGTAATATCTTCCTCGCCCTGGCAGTAATTAAACACCCCAGAGTGCAGGCTTTTAAGAACAGGTCTGATGAACACCTGCAGAGGACAGCACTGCTGTGCCTCAGAGATGCAGGTGTTTGTGCTCTTAAAATGTCTCTTCCAGTTCTTCAGCCCATTGCCTTTTAATGGTCCCCATAAAAGAGAGCGAAGGAGGCACGTTCTTCCTTTTCAATGCTCAGTTACAGGTACAGGAAGGGGGAGGGAGGATGCAAAGCATCCCCCAGAGAACCTTAAATTACGTTATTCAACTGAATAATTAGGTCTCACCGGGAACACGTTTTCTCTAGTTACGAGCACTGAAGTACTTCAAGTATTTATCTGTGCACTTCAGTTTACATTTTGATGATGCTGGTTCTTTTTTCCTCTGCGTTGCATAATAGCAACAGAAAATTCACAGCTAAAGAGCGTGGCTGGAGAAGATGTTTCAGAGGAAAGAGGAGGAAGGAAAGAGGACACTTGGTACGTGCCTCTTGCCTCAGCTGTGGCGTTAATTTCTTAGAGCCCGTGCCTGTAAATGTAGCAGAGGCACCGAGTCCAAAAGGGGCTGCAGAGCCACCCTGCGGAAGGGAGCGAGGCCTCCGGCGGTGCAGCCACCCACCAGCCCCCTTGCTGGCTGGCGACAGACCGTGCTGCGTTCAGAGGAGCCGCCAGCGCCCAGGTGCAGTCACGCCTCCAGATAACACAACCCTGACGGAGAGCGGGGGGAATTCTGCGTCTTCACAAGCAGCAGCGAGATGCTTCGCTCCGACACGCGGCCTGCGGTACCCGACGCCCGAGGGCCTTCGCCGTGGCCCGCACCGCCCCTCGCTGGCAGGCAGGGCAGGCGTCCCTGCCCGCTCGCACCGGCTTTATTGTCACTTTTTCGCTCCCAGGGAAGGACAGCCCCGTCGGAGGGCGCGTATTGCCCTGAACACAAACGGTAACGCCGCTCCCAAAGCCTGAGCGCTGCTGCTCCGCCGCCCCGGAGGCCCCAGGCCGCCCGCTCCCCTCAGGGCCCACGCCCCCCTCCCGGCGGGACTACCGCTCCCGGCGGGACTACCGCTCCCGGCGTGCACCGCGGCCCCGCCCCGCCCCTTCCGGCGCCCGGCGCTTCCGGTCCCGGGTGAGCGGCAGGGCGCGCGGGCAGGCATGGCGGATCCCCCCGAGGCCGAGGCGAAGCAAAAAGAAAAACAAAAAACCAAAAACAAAAAGAAAGCGGCCACAGGTGGGGGCGGGGTGAGGGTCCGTGCAGGGCTGGCAGCCGGCTCGCCGGGAAGCTGAGGGTTCCCCCTCCACCCCGTGGCGGCGGGCCCGCTGCCCCGGCCCGGCCCCGGCGGGTCCCTCCGGTTTCCTAAAACGACCGGGGGCTGAGGAGCTTGGCCGCGACCTTGTGTAAGCGGCGGCTGGGGGAGGCTGGAGGCGGCTCTTGGGTGGGAGGGCTCTGGTGGCTCCCCCCAGCACGCTGTGTCCTGTTCTTCTGTACCACTCGGTATGCAAGGCCTGTCTCAGTCCTGGGTTCTACCCCCCCCAATAAATAGCTTAAACCAGTAACTTACTTAATGCAAAACCGCATTCAACAGAGCCTTAAACGAAGCTTTGCGTCCCTGCTTTCAGTTATTGCGTCTTTTGTAGTTAAAGGGGGAGGAGAAGTAATAGTCACTGATGAAAGAGGAGGAAAAAACAACTTTTTTTTTTTTTTTTTTAATACCGATGACAGTTGATGAATCTGAACTTCTCACTGTGCCGGATGGATGGAAAGAGCCAGCCTTCACAAGAGAAGATAATCCCAAAGGGCTGCTGGAAGAAAGCAGTTTTGCGACATTATTCCCAAAGTACAGAGAAGCGTACTTGAAAGAGTGCTGGCCACTCGTCCAGAAAGCCTTGGGTGAACATGTATGCGTGCTTCCTGTCTGTGATACTATGTTTTATCTTTTGGGAGATACAGATGATACTGAAGCTTTTAAAAATAGCGCAACTTGCTTTTCGTATAGCATATTTGTATATATGTTACTGTGCTTGCATTTAGTATTGGTAGCATCATTTTTTTATTGCATTGAATTCGGTGGAGGTCTGCGTAGCCAGATTTGCAGTTCTTTACAGATGGTGTCAGCAAAGTTCTGCAGCAGCAAGCATCTCCTCATCCAGATGCTGATAACTTTGTTGCTCCTGCATTCAAGGGAGGTGACATTCCGGGCCTTGTGATGCATCTATTGAGTCTTTTTTGTGTGTGAATTTCCTTAAGCTGGAAGTCACTTTAGGAAATTTGGAAAGTGGATCTGCATTCAGTATGTAGCGTTCTGTTGATAACCTTCTTTCTGCCAAAGATCAGTTCTGAGGCTCTTATTTAGAGATTGAATCACAGTTTCTTTTTAAATGTTGCAGTATGTGAATGCAACGCTGGATCTAATTGAAGGAAGCATGACTGTCACTACAACTAAGAAGACTTTTGATCCATATGCAATCATCAGGGCTAGAGATTTAATAAAACTTCTGGCAAGAAGTGTTCCATTTGAACAGGTCTGCATTAAATCCTGGAAGTTTGTATTAAGTTCTGTCATAATACTTGTGAAATAGTACGTTTTAAAAACGTGGGATTTTCAAGTGAGTCAAGTAAATAAAATACTTTATTTGAAGTAACTCTATCCAAAATCGAAGTGAGAAGAATAAACTGCAGTATTTTCTTGACTCTTCTGAATATTACATTTGCCTGCTGCTTTTCTCTTTAGGCAGTTCGTATCCTTCAGGATGATGTTGCATGTGACATCATTAAAATAGGCTCTCTGGTGAGGAAGAGAGACACTTTTATAAAAAGAAGAGGACGGCTTCTTGGGCCAAAAGGATCTACTCTGAAGGTATTTCCCATAGGTGTAGTAACCAGAAAATTCTTAGACCCAAAGTTGTGTCAGGTCTTCAGTTTACACTTAATTTGTCTTCTTCTTTTGTGTAGGCCCTGGAACTGTTAACGAACTGTTATATTATGGTGCAAGGCAACACTGTTTCAGCTCTTGGACCTTTTAGTGGGCTAAAAGAGGTAAGGGGAGGCGGATGAATGGTTTGTGTAGTGTACTTCTGTGCCCAGCTCGAGAGCAGACAAGAGGCAAAATCTGGCAATGTCAGGAGTATCTCACAGACTTTTCAGCTGTGTGTTAGTAAGCTACATTCACATGAATGTCCATAGTCTTAGTGTCTTAGCTGTTGAATTTTGTTTAGACTTCGAGATCTTTCTGACTTGGAAGTAAAAAGGTATTTGTGAAATACTGTTGGGTTTTTTTAGCAAGAATTTTTGTTATTTCAGAGAAGAGATGTAAGAGTGAGAATACTGCGGAGTTAATGATGTATAACCTTAAGGAACATCTAATATATTTTTAGTAACTATGTAGGAGAAGAATGCTTGTCAAAAGCAGGAGTTTCTCATGACACCATACAATCCACACTGACGTGAAAGTATGAATGATTGTGGGGTGTGCTGGAGTGTATTAGAAACATGGCAGTGTTCTTGATATTTCTGAAGTGCTGTGCCTTCCACTTAGCCATGTGTGTTGGGTTTTTAAATATACCTACTTCTGGGGGCCAGGGCAGGGAGAGGAAGCATGGTAATATACCTGGCATTTTAATTGATTAGAATATGAAATACTTGCTGAGGTTTCTTTTTTTTTTTTATTAAACACAGGTTAGAAAAGTTGTTCTGGACACAATGAAGAATATACATCCCATATATAACATTAAGGTTAGCATGGTCCACTGTGCATCTTTATTTACAAGAAAGTACTGTTTCTTCTTGGAGAGTTGTATGTCAATAATTTACATGTCTCTGTGGCGTAATCTATTTCTGTAGCGTGGTGCTTTAAAAAAACCCTGACTTTGATAACCTCCATTTTATCAGGATGCAATTCCATAATTCATTAATAGTATCTGAGAAAACATCAAAGGAAAAGTGTGCATAAACTTTCCTCTCTTCAATTGTTTGCATGGTATTTGCTCATTTAAACTGAGGCACCTTCTCCAGTGCATTCTGTCCCCGTTTTGAGACGTATCTATCTTTCTGATTCTGCTGTTTGTAATTAAGCCTCTCTGCTCTTACTGAAGTGAGAGATGATAGGTTCGGATGTAGCATATTCACTGTAAGAAAGTTTAGTGAAACTTATAATTTGGAGCTCTTGGCTACTGCTGTAATACTATTTCTTTAATAACTTCTTTGTGACGTTCTAAATCTACTGAAGGCTTTGATGATCAAAAGGGAACTATCAAAAGATCCTGAATTGAGGTCACAAAGTTGGGAAAGATTTTTGCCTAAGTTCAAGCGGAAGAACTTGAAAAAACGCAAGGAGCCAAAGAAGAAAAATACTAAGAAGGAGTACACGCCATTCCCACCTCCGCAGCCAGAAAGCCAGGTCAGCCGAAACTTTATTTGGTTGTGCAGGAATACAGCACAACTTGAAATCTTGTTCTTGCTAGCAAGAAGTTGGGAGGTCTTTTCTGTCAAGTTCTGATTTCTTGATGCTATACGTCTGGCTTATGCTGCATAATTACCTAAAACTCCTCGGTACTTGTCTTACGCAGATTGATAAAGAATTGGCAAGTGGTGAATACTTCTTGAAAGACAGGCAGAAGAAACGAAAGCGAGTGGAAGAAATAAAGGTAAAGTTGTTCTAACCCACTGTTCAGTTAAAAAGCATTTGACTGCTGACTTGGATTTTTTTTTTGTCCCTTTTGCACTGCTCTACTGATACTTGACCTTTTTATTGGTAACTGTAGGCAAAGCAAGCAGATGCAATCAAGAAAAGACAAGAAGAAAGAAATAAGGCTTTTATCCCACCAAAGGAAAAGCCAGTTGTGAAAACAAAGAAAGGTAAGCATTTATTTTTTCCTGTTCTAAAACCTTTTGCTGTTGATTCCTAGGCTGACTCATTTTGCAGAGGTATGGCTGTAGGAAATAAGAAAGGTCATGCAAAAAAATCCTGATGGCTAAATCCATGCCTGGAGTTGCTAGGGACAGTAGAAAGATTATGCAGCCCATAATTCTGTACCTATAAAATGACAATCCTCTGTAGAATAATTTCCTGATGGAGATACTGGGACAGCCATCTCTATTGGTTGTTCTGGCTACATCAATTTTTGGCTTTCAGTCTTGTAGTGAAGCTGCCATAACTTTTGCACTCAAATGACCTTTCTGTTAAGAAAGAAGAAGCTCCAGAGCAATACTTGGAAACTTATGCCACAAGTAAGGTGGTATAAGATAGGGTAAACAGCTGTTTTGAAAGTTAAAGTGAAACCACGCTATATGCAGAGTAAGAACTTGTTTTCTCAGATAATTTGTTTTTTATGCACTAGAGAAACAAGTCTTCTGCTTTCTTGGATTCATTGATTATACTATGTATTCATTCATTGTATTAGATACACTATGTACGTTTTATATTAGGTATACTACCTACATATTATTACACTATATATTGCAGAGTTCATGTTCATGTTTCTCGAAAAGCATGTGTCCTGCAGCAGTGATACAGTACTTTTTTGTGATGGCAGTAAATTTATAATAATCCTGCTATTGACTGTACTTTATCTTAAATACTGTGCTTTTCTAGCTGCTTTGTGTTTTGACCTGAAATCCTTCAGTCTTCCAAGAATAAATGACAGCAATAGTTTGTAGAGAAGAACCGAGATCCAAGGACAGCTGGTACCCACTGTGAGATGTAGGAATTAACTGTGAGGTAGAAGAGTTTGAAAACTCATGACCAAAAGAGAAAATGCCATCACCTAGATGAACATAAGAGTAGGTTATTCAAGTTGCTCAGCATTGTTATTTAAGTATTCTGGCACTCCCTGTAGAAGTCTCTTATAAAGGTCTTGGTGCAGGGATCAAATCAAAGATCTGTATCAGATCCCCTCAGGCCGCAAACAGTCCCTGTTTCCGACAGCAGTTGTTAACGAATGGCCAGGGAAAGGGTGTAAGGATGGGAGACAGGCCTGTTTGGGATCTTACCACTTTAGTTACATGCAGTGAGACAAAATACCGTGAAAGCTTCTCCAGGTATAAGAACTCAGTAATTAATTTCTTCTCTTATTATGTGAGACCAGCCAAGCCAATAGGCCTATGTCCAAGAGGGTGTGTATGTATTCATTCCGGAGGAGTACATCTGTGGTCTGAGGAAAGTGGGTGATAATAGTTTGTATGTGTGCAGTGTCTGGTATCTCTGTTTAAATGCAGTTGTATAGGATTTTTTATATGACTGTTCTCTTTTGAATTCTGCTGAAAGAGGTTTGTGGATATTACTAGTTTCAAAAAAACCCAATTAGAATAGTTTATAAAATCATTAATAAACATAAAATTGGTCCCAACCGGTGCCACAGGATGCAGCTTACTGTGTTTACATATGAAATCACCTTGTAGACTGTTAAAACTTAGAAAAAGTAAAATTCATGTTTGTTATCTGTGTGTTTTTTACTACATAGCCTCTACTGAGAAAAAAATTGATATTGAAGCCATCAAGGAGAAGGTAAAGAATGCAAAGAAGAAGAAATTGGGAGCACTTCCTGTGGAAGAAGTCAAGTTAAAAATGGCAGCAGATGAAAAGAAAAAAAAGAAAAAGAAGTAATTCGCCGGCTGAGATGCTCACTTTTTTCCTATGTTAATGAACATTTTCACACTTGGAAGATTGGAGATTTCTTGCTGTCAGTGTAATGTGGACAAGAAAAGACTAGGTAGAAAGATCATTCTCTTTTCATAAGTACACTTTAATTAGTGGACCTGAAGCAGCTGTGCAAAATTGCCAGGGCTGGTGAAGAAAATCTGTGCTGCTGTGTTGTTTGAGAAGGTAAGAGAGTGTATTTGGACGATGTCCATCTGCCTAAAGGGAAGGTTTCGTAATAGAAACATTTAGGATTTTAATGCAGGATGTTAAACATTAGGGTCAGAGAACTCAGTGGGAGTTCAAGGTAATATTTTGTGAAAGACCACCAGACTATATGAGGCCTCAGTTATGGTGATAACTTTTGCAAAATGGGCAAGACTTATTACTATATTATGCTTTTGTTTCTGTAAAAGCTGATAATTTTTGTGTGTCTCATTTTGGCGTTAATAAACAATTTAATACATTGTTCTTAAATCCTTTAGTTAGTTATCTACTGCACAACTTACATGTTGTTTTCCAGGAAACAAGCTCACAGCTTCATGTGAGAATTAGAGAAACAATAATCTTAATTGAATGCCATTAATAAGTTGCCATTTATTAGCATTGTCCTAGAGCTTGTTAGACAGAATGTGGTTCAAACCAAGTGTCTTTCCACCTGGAATGTGCTGCAGGGAAAGCATAAAGTCTTGTTGCCTTTCTTTAAATATATTGTTAATTTACTTCTTGCTTGCAGGAAAGTCTAAGAAATTGTATTCCTCTTTATTTTTCTTTTTTGAGGCCCTTCCCCTTTTTTAAAGGAAGTCTAGAGGTTTTTAGCTTCCTGCAAATTGTGACAAAATAAAGTTCACTGAAGAGCAGATGTTGATTATTTTGTACATCTGAGATTAAAGGAGCAAATGTAATGATTAGGAGGTGGTAGAGCCACACCGATTTCATGATTGTTTTGGAGTGGTTTTGCCAGGTTTTGGAGTTTTGATCACCTGCATGTGCAGTGGAAATTATTGTGGTAGAACACTGTGACTTGCTGCTTTTAGGTTAGTGACTTTTTATTTGAAACTAGTAAGTGAAGACACAGCCACTTCCTTTTTTTGCGTGTATAAGAGTAGAGTATATATGTGGTTATATAGCCAAGTACGTGTGCGTTGTAAAATAGCTAAGATGCTTGCCCTTCAGGGTAGGGGACAACACTAACCTTAGCGTGCCTTTCAGTTCCGTGATCACTTCTTGGCACTTAAGGGAAAGACACTCTCAATTCTTTTAGGGACTGCATTGTTCATAAACAGCGGTTTAATTACTTGTGGAATCAGTCAGGAAAATACTACTTCAACAGATACTTCACTGAAAATATGGTAGTAAGTCACAAACACACATCTTGGAAACTGCAGTGAGCTGATGGGTTTAGTGATGCCAGCACTATGAAAAGCTTTTTAGAAACACCAGCTGGTGTTTAGCAGTGTACAGGAGTGACCTGAGTTCAGTACCAGTCAGGTAGTTCAGACCTCTCATATAGTGAAAGGACTTACTTCAACAGGAGGCGCTGCAGGACATGAGTTTAAGTGCCTCTTCTCACCGCGTGATCCCACAGCTGAGCGCTTCAGCAGAAGAGTCGGCAGAGCTAGAAGCCAGTAAGGAGGAGTCTGACTCTCTGCCAGTAAGGAGGAGTCTGACTGTAGCCAGGGAAAGAGCATGAGTGTGTTAGGGACGGGAGAGTCCTTGGTTCTAGTCTCGACTGGATAAGGTCCCTTCCACCGCAGAGGACTGTCACAGGTGTTCCTGTTCCCCTGTTTATTGTTTAAAAAGTTAAAAACAAGTGCTGGGCTGGTTGCCCTACGCTGGTCTTACAGGCTGGCTTTTCACTTCAGGAACCTGATCTAGCTGAAAGCACCCTACAAAAAAGTGTTTTCCAGCTGCATCAGTTAACTGCCTGGTAGCCTGAGTTGCAGTACGGGAAAACATAGCTCAGCTTGGTGGCAGCCTGACCTTAAATTATATATACTTCCATTGTGCTTTTTTAATTTAGAACCCGCAGCTGAGGCATCTGTGTAGCTTTTGCATCAAATCCCTTTCCATAGTAAAACTCTTAACAGACTTCAGGGAGTCTTGTCCTCCTGTTGTAATGGAGTAAAAAGGCTTCGCGTTGTGTTTAATATTTTTCAGTTGTTATGGTTGACAGGTCTCAAGGATTGTTGGTTGGACATTTACTTACTTAAACTGGAAAATCAAGAAAGCTTACTCGTATTCCTGTAGGCAAGGTAAACCAAAGGATTTCTCTGCCTAGAGTCCATATCTGAACGGTAACTGGCTGTGTGGGCGCTCACTGTTGGTGCTTTTTCCACCCGTTTTCTCAGAGAGCACAGCTATACAGTTCTAACACTTGTGTGAAAAGTAAAGAACAGAAAACAAAGTGGATTTGGAAGGGTGAAAAAGGTCTTTTGGTATTTTCAGAACAGCTTGAACTATTGCAGACTATCTCCTTAAACTGATTTTAGAGTTTACAGACTTGCAAGAAAGTACCCAAAGGCTGTATTTATATTTCAGTGTTTTGAGTTTATCATGTGGAATTCATGGGAATATGCCCTAAGATAAACGTGGTCGACTCAAAGTGGTTTGATCGTCAGGAGTTAAATATCTGGATTTTTGGATGTCCTTAAAATGAGATACAATACCTGTTTAGCTTTGACTTTTTCAGGCTTTTTTGCTTGAAAGATACCACGCTGTAAAGTTTTGGGTTTTTATTCTTTAAGCCCCAGTGATTTACAGGGTTTTTAACGAAGCTTTTTCTGTGCCATTTCCTTAGAGCTGCTGAAGTATATAGTTAAATGACAGTGCTGTGAATGTTGTGAACTTTAAGGGCTCTGTGTTCATGCTGTTTACTCTCCTGGAGACCAAGCAGAGATTAAACTAAGCAGGGGAGAATTCCTGCTGAGCTCATTTTTGTTCCCTGGACACAGCAGCATATGCTCTTCCTTCTCCTGCATTTCTCTCTGTAGAAGGAGGATCTAAGTGCATGTGGCTTCAGCGGAGCAGACACTGTGCTGGGCTCCGTGCTGGTGTGGGAGCTCTGCCCAAGAGAGCGTACACAGAGTAAGTCCTGCTGCCCGCATGCCACTTGCTGTCCCATTTTCAGATGGGACTTCGCAGTACATGAAGCTTGAGGCTTGGGTCTTGCACAAATGAGAGTGGCAAAAGACAAGTGAGGAAAATAGCTGCTCTTTTAAACAGATAGACACGTGGCCTTGCTTTTGCAATGGGGGCTTTTATTTTTTTAAACACCCTAATCTGCCTGGTTTGGAAGACAGAACTGAGCTTGGCTCTCTCATGAGTAGGCCAGCATGGGTACTGGGACCCTGGTTACTGGAGTGTGGAAAAGAAACTGCTCATCTCCTGTCTGCGAGTGTGATGTCTTGGTGATGGAGGCCCTGGTGTATATATAAAGGGCAAAGATGTATCAAGGGGAACATTCGGAATTTTGTCCCCAGCCATATTTGTGTTTTCAAAAATTACTTATTCGGGGAATGCTGTGATGCTGAGATGATTCCAGTACAAAGCAGTTAACTGCCTGGAAGAGCAACGTGAGAAACTCTGGGTCCCAGTTCCAGTGGTTTTAGTTAAGAACCACCCCAGCAGTGGGGTCGGGAGTGGGTATGCAGAAGCGCTGACAGGTACTGCAAGAGGCAGGACTGCAGAAACAAAGTGGCGAGGGGCCCTTACTTCTCCTATACAGCAGTGTGTGTCTGCGCCCTGCAGGGGGGCACAGTGCAGAGGCGTCTAAACCCGCTTCCTCATAAGTACAGATGTTGTAAATGCACAATTGCCAGATACGGGGAGCAGGAAATAATGATTTATTGTTTGAAATAGCACTCAACCCCCCTGTGCTCAGAATAAAAGAAAAAAAAAAACAGGAAAGATTGCAGTGATACATAGTCATGTGTAAACAGAGGTGAAACTATGTCTTGGCACAGATGACACGTATTTAAAAACAAATTCGAAGCAAATGCAAGTGCCAGTGGCCTGCGTGCACTGTGAGGCTTGGAAGTGCACTGCCTGCCCTGGGATGCAAATGCCAGAGCTCACATGGGTCCAAAAATTATTAGAAAAACATTTAAATGAAAAACCTCTCCAGGCTATTCTGCATCTTGCTGGAGGAGTGTCTGAGGAAAGAGCGCAGCAGGAACGAGAGAGGTTTGTGCTCGGGCTGGGGCTGGGGGCAGGCTCCTGGGCTGGGCACCCTCCAGCCCTTCCTAAGAAAGTGGGGGGCAGGCAGCTGCCTGCGCCTCAGCGCGCTGCCTGGGCGGTGTGCTCCCTTACCTGCCAGGTCCTGCTCACCCCGCTCCACTTTGAAAAAATACATGGGTATTTTAAAACCAGTTACTGGTTCTGAGCAATGAGCGAGCTGCTTGTTGGCTCTCCTATCTGCTGCCTGCAAGGAAGATGGTATTTCTGTGCTTGTAAATCACCTGTGGATGCAAACAACGTCTCTACCAATCTTTGTGCTGCCAGTAATGTATGTGTAGGGAAGGGATGAGTTAACCTAAGCGCTCTCATGGTCTTCTGCATGTGTGTCATTCCCTGGAGGGTGCTATAGACCAGTATTTTGGTAGGAGCCAGGTGGCCAGAATTGTCAGTATAAGGAGTAACGGCCTTAAAGCAATAACGGCGATGCAGTACTCGTCACATGCAGGTCTGTCCCAGTCCGGATGCCACCTGGAATCACCTATGAACAAAACAAGTTACTTGTTTTCAAGTGTAACTGTACCAAGGGCAACAGATGGAAGCAGTAAATTCTGGTGGTACTTACTAATGACTTTGTCACGCTCTGCATTTTCTGGAGAGAGAAAAGAAGTGAACGTCAGCAGACTTGCACATTATGAACAATTTCAGTCTTAAGCAAAAGGGAACGAAGCGTGAGCCTCGCGATGGGCTCACAAATGCAGCTATGGGAGCTGCGTTTCTTTCCAGGAAGAAGCAAAGACCCGCCGGTGTTGGGAGAGCCCTGCGGCGACTCTTGGGGCGTTGCTGGGGAGCACTTGATCACACTGTGTTGACTTCTCCCCCCACCAGTGACTGGCACAGAGAGGACTCGCCCTTCTAGGTGGGAAGATCACTTTGGGTTTAAGATCCTCAGCCCGTAACTAGTGTGAGTGAGGGACTCCCTCTCTTTCCTGCAGTGCTGGTGGTTTAATGCCACCCTCCCGCTCTGCTAGTTCACCGGGGTTGAGCACTGGGGAAAAGTGTGACCGTACCCTCGGCTTCCCCCAGGCAGATGTCCACAGCAAAGTGCCGTGTCCTTACAGGAGCTGCAGAAGTTCTCCTCTCCACCCACCTCCATCTGGCCATCGCAAAGCCAAGGGCAGGTGAATGGGGCGGGTTGCCAGGGGCTCAGGTGGAGCACCACATCCCTGCCTGTGCGTGTTGGCCTGGCTCCCTCCCAGTGCTTAGGGGAAAGCAGAGGGTTCAGTGGAGCTCAGAGGGTTCAGGAAAGCTGATGTTCAGTGGAGCGAGCAGCTTTGGCAGTGGGGGCAAGGCTTGCTTGGACCGGCACCAGCTCAAGCTGCAGCGCACACACCGGGTAATAACCGAGAGCTCCCGTGAGGGGATGTGTATCCCCTTCTGTGCCTCCCATTTTGGCAAGCAGTAACTTCTGACAGGGGTTGTAACACCTTAAACTGCAGCCACTGCATCTCCTGTATTACACCCTCCAGCACATGAAGAGCAGATCCCATCCTGTCACTTCCCAGGGTAGAAAACAGGCTCTTTCCGCCCTCCTCCCCTTTCTTCATGCATCACTGCTCACTTGGCTTCTGACTGCAGTTTTCCAGACTATATTTAGGAACAGGAGAGCGCTTTGCCTGCTTCCTGCCATTCTCTTTTGTGTGCTCTTTCCCTCTCTACATGTGCTTGGGGAGGAGGGTAGGTTGTCTTCTACTTACGACACAGATGGTTGGCACACTGCTCGCCGTTGCAGTCGCTGCACGCCGCTCCTGTCTTGTATGGGTGCCGTGGGTAATTCCCGCTGCAAAGGAGAGTAACGCTGCTCCCAAACCACCTGGGCTTTTGGCTCTTGGGTCACTTATTACCTGCCCACCTCTGATGCTGCACCAAACACAGCTCAGTGCTTCTGCTTTGGAGCATGGCCAAAGCGCGATTTACAGCATGCCTCAAACTGCCCATAACCATACTGAGAGGGATTTTAGATGCGTGCAATCTCAGCGGCGCTAAACTTTGTGGTAAAACCTCATTACTTTCAGCAAGGTGAGACTTTCATTGCTTGGTCTAAGCAGAAGAAAATCCTTTGGGGTATATTCACTTTAGGAATTGAAATTGTGCATGCATCTTGCTTTGGCCCTTGGCAGAGTTGAAAGCAAAGAGTAGGTAAAGAACTTCTGTCCCTGCTACTCAAAAGCAACAGCCAGCTGTGACATTACCCCATTTCTTACTACGCAGCGGCTTGTTTGCAGTGTCCTCACCCAGCAGGGAAGCACCCAGCTTTAAAGCCCTCCCTAGAGCCCCTTGCCTCCCCAGAGAGCACCCTGCCTGCTCTGCTGGGTGCTGTTGAGGGCACCCCTCCTGTTCCCCATAGGGTCCCTGCCAACACAGGGCAAGCAACACAGCATAATTTCGGCCCTCTGCACGACACAGGTATTGGCTAAGGGGCAGCGAGAGGAAGGCTTGGCTCATGTTTTTGGGAGATATGGGTGTGAGGCTTGAGGGACAGAGAGCACCTCCCAGAAGCGCTGGGGGCTGCTTGCCTGTGCACAGGGTTTCTGCACCATCCAGCATGGTCGGGTGCATGGCAAGTGCTGAGAAGGGAAAGGAGAGGCTGCCCTGGGTGATCAGTGGCTTTTGGCTTGAGAACCGGCAGAGGAAATGGTCCTTCTGCCCATTTCAATGTGGGGCTTCTGGGGAGAGTGGTTTTGTTGCTTTGGCACAGCAGCAACTGTGTCATTTCAAGGTATCTGGTCAAGGGTACATATTCTTCAGGGATGAAGCATGGACAAAAGGAATGCCAAACTCGCTCGGGTTCATGGCCTGGCATGGCATGTGAAGCTTTTAAAGCTGTATGTAGAATGTAGTGGCATTAAGTAGCTGGAAAAGGGTAAAAACCCATCCATGCTAGATGCAACAAGTATACTAGTGACAAAGCATATGAAGGACCTCCAGATAAACTCTTGCCATGTGGAGCCCCAGCATCATGAGCAGCCCTCAGCCCTAAACTCTCATGCTTTAGCATAAGACTAAGACTGCAGCTGCAAGCATTGCTCACTTTAATATTTATCCAAACCGTTGACCTAAAGGCTTAATTCTGGAGGCACATGTAAATATTTTTAGACTTTGGGCTTGCACCTTGGTGACCATCTGAGGCTGCCTTGGCACTCGGGAGCAAGGCATTAGTTTCCAAATGATCGCTTTAGTATTTTCATTTCAGTATCTTAAATTTTACCCTTTCTACCATTGCCACTGCTTTTTGGCTGCAATACATAGCCCTCATCTAGCCAAAAAAACCTGGTTGGACAGAGGTGTACCTCCTTCTCTATTTTGGGGACCGTTTCCTCCCACAAAACACATGAATGGATGGACTGATCTAATGAAGTTGCACGTTGTGGGAGGGAAGGGGCAGGACCCCAAACCCTGTGAAATATTTGTCATGAAAAACCTTACGCCGGCCCGTAGTTGCAGATGAAGTGTGCTGCGTTGGTTATGGAGGTGTACGCCACCCTGGGACAGAAATGGACAGCACAGCCAACCTTGTAGCTCGTAGCCCAAACAATCTGCAAAGACAGATGGGTACAGCGGTGACAAAGGCTTTGCTTCAGCATCTGAAGCGTTAGGGAGAAGAACCTGCCCTCCTCTGTTTCATAATAGCAAATTGGCTGAGGAACACTCCTTGGGCAGGTTTCATGGAGGAAAGCAGCAGTGATGGATCTTGAAATCGTGGTGTATTCTGAAAAACGCCTGACTTTTTTTGCACAGTTCACCAGGTGTTTATTAATACGACTGAAAGAAAGAATAACTGCCTGTAAGAGGTGGTTTTCCTCTCTTGCAAAGGAGAAGTTCGTCTCCTTTGCTTCATGGCGATCTGTTAGCTTTGCTACAGCTCCTACGAGGGCTGATTGCCCCTGTACTAAATCCAGAGAGGACCTGTAGGCAAATTGCCAGGAGGCACTGGTGGTACAAGAGGAGCAGGGCGAAGGAGCACATCCAGGCTGTGGTCCTGCCTTTTAGCATCATGGCCATGACTAAGATAATCTCAAAGCACGGGCATTACACTATCTAACAGTCCTCTGCCTGCTACAAGCTGTTCAGTTCAACACAGCATCCTATATCCAGCTCAAAGATTACACTGCAGCCAAAAGCTTCAGTCCTGGAAAAACAAACCCCGTGACGGAAGCCAGGGTGAGGCGAGGGCGCAGTGGTACAACAGCCGCGATGCCTGACTATGTGAGAGAGGTGGAGAGATCCTGGCAGCATGGGAGTTGAAGAAACACACTCGCCCCTCTGCCAACCTGAAGGGGAGGCCTCGCCCTTTCTGTTGGTGGGTGTTCGGTGCCAGCTCTGGGAAGAGGACATGCTGCTTGGGCTCCTGAGGGTGCTCTCAGTCCAGCAGCAGAGCAGAGGCTGTTCCCAACGTCAGCCATAGACAGCTGCATTCCCGAGGATGGTGAAGGACTGAATCGCAGAACCCTCCCTGTCCCAGGTGGCCACCGGCTGAGGCACACGCTGGGGATGTGGCTGTGGTAGCTGCAGTAACTGTACCCAGAGGAAACTCCTCTTATCCGCAGCTGGGAAGGAGGAACGAGGGGTTCCCCAAAGGTGCAGACCCAAGGATGCCTCCCAAAGCTGGGCAGACATGCAACTTCTAGGTACTATCACCGCTGACTCCAAGTGAGAATAATCTTATTTTCTCATTCTCCCCCATGCAACCATCTGGGCTGCTGCTTTACAAACAACATGGTAAAGAGCTCTGCACCTCAGTGCCACGTAAGGTGCATTTCACCACAGCTTCCAGATGCTGGCTCTTGCAGTGCCCTTGTGAGCAAGGTCAAAAAGCAACACGCTGTCACCTCTCACGGGTCTTGCATCCAAATATCTTCTCTGCAAGCAAGAACCTGTGCGTGTCATTCAGACACCCCAGCAGCTTCAGTTTATCCCTTCAAATCCTAAATGCATATGCATATCTCCGCAGAAAATATTGAATAGATTCAAAATCTAATCCCTAGATCTGCTGTTGCAAGCCATCCTGCTCTCCCATAGCTGTGGTGAGTTCGCTGGGAATCATGGTTGGGAAAAATGCGCACGTGATGCTTGCAGAGCTGCAGACATCTCTTAGCGTGCCGGTATTTCCCCAGCCCTTGGCATGGCTGGTGGTGCCACGCAGAGGCCGTGCTGCCAGAGCTGGGGCATCATCCCACCATGAGCTGCAGCCCACAGCCATTGCTGTTGCCTGGTTTTTGGCTACGGCTTGGCTAAATCTGACTGCTTGATGGCTGTTGTGCTTTGCTTCTGGAAACAAAATACAACTGGTATATTTAAAAAAAAAAAATGCGGTGACTCTTTTCCTCCCTAAAATGGGGACATGAGAACATCTCGTGCACACAGACAGAAAATAAGACTACAACACGTGGAAAACAATTCATTGAATCTTCAACAGAGATCTAGAGTTTCTGTGTCAAAATGGCAATGCTGGTTCATGGTTTAGATGGAGAAATGCAATGCCTACCTGCGTATAGTGACCGCATACTTTTCTGCATTTATTGGTGGCATAATCATAGGCGTTGACCTCGTCGTACCAAGAGGTGATGGCTCTTTGCACAGTAAAACCAGAATGTGTGCCAGTCCAGAGGTTTTCTCCAACAGCGGTAAATTTGGGGTGGGCCTTCCCTGGATCTTTGAGGTATGTATTATGTTTAAACAGGCATTTCTTTGCCCAACCTTTTGCAGTCTTTGCCAAATCTGGATCCCAACTCTGCAAAATAAAGACAACTAAAAATCATTTTGGTATCTTAGCAATGCAGTAATTCAGAGCAACTGTCTGGAAAAGCTGGGTCTCAGTAGCATATATGCTTCATGTTAGTTTTTGCTCCTGCTGAGACAGAGCTACATCATAAACTGGCTTGTAGTTCATTTCTGATTTGCACTTAGTCACTAAACTTGAGGAAGTTTTTGGGGTGGTGAATGATCTTGGCTGACTCGTTTGTTGGACATCAGGAGCTGTACGTCAGTCAAATACAGTCTTCGGGGCGCGATGTGCATTTCCAGGCTGTGCCGGTCATGAGAGAATGTTAGTTTAATTTAAACAGTGAATTTACAGGAAATCTGGGGATCGGGGGGTATCCTTACCGTACCCATCAGACCAGAGTGCAGCCTCATGCATTGAGGCCACTGCTGGCAGGTCAGTTCACGAGCATGCTGTGATTTTTTGGACAGTTTAAACTCAACCCCTTTGTTTGCATCTTTGTGTTTGGTGGCTTCAAATGTTAGGGCTGAATTCATATTTGTGGAATCACTCATTCACCTGCTATTCAATCCTATAGAAAGTGGTTATTTAAGCAACTGAGCTATATAAATGTCTTTTCTTTGCACTGGAGGTTGTGTCTGGTTTTGCTGGGTTTTCTTGTGCACACAACTTGATTAAGCAAATACAACATTATACCTCCTGGAGTGTATGCCTGTACTTCTGGTTACACTTTGTGCTGAACTATTTTGGATTGCACTTTTTGAAAAAATGAACTTTTTTTATTTGTCCTTTTCTATATGGGTTAAAATACCTCGGTTGCTTCTGCAAACAACAGAATCAGTAGAGAAATTGTTTTGAATGGATCAGTAACAGTGATTGAGGAAAAGGACTTGGAGGTTGGTAGATTTTATGGCTATGTTTTACATAATATATCATTTTTGTACCATAGATAAGCCTGAAACAATTTGTGTATTGTTTATGCTACCTGTCAGGAAACACAAATCTCAAGATCATACCAAAATACATCTAACGAGATTTGAAAATACTTTGTAAGATATGTCTTCTGTTTCTTCCTATGGCTAACCTTTATGGGGAGAGGGGTATAATCCCACAAAACTAACACATACATAATTTGCCTAGGAACTCAGTGTATTGAACGTTAAAGGTAAATTTGGGGCAGGGGATCTTATTTCAAGTAAGAAGCTGATATTTCTTTACATGATAACTTTTAAGAACAGTGAACAAAATCTGGCATTGTACAGAATTTCTCTTCCAGTCCTAGCATTACTGCAGGTTAAGACAAAGCCTGCAGTTTACATCTTGGCAATGGGGTCTCAAGGAGAAGACCATGGTGAAAGATCTAGGACAATGGTGGATGCACCTTAGTCCTTCACAGTCTTGTTTTTCACATTCTGCATTTTAGGAATCCACACATCTCTCTTCTCTTTTGTCCTACAGTAGTATTAATAAGTTTAAAGTTCCACAAAGGTATACGTAACAATAAGTTTAAAGGTAAATTAGTAAGTTTAAATGTGCTTTCCTTTTTTTATGTGAATGCTTAAACTGGCTGACAGCTGAAAAAGCAATGTGCAGAAACTTATTTCAGAATGATCTTTAGTTTAAATATAGTTATACTCCTTATTTGCTTATGAAACTGCATTTATGCAGAAAGATTGGACTAAACTGTGTGGGGAAAAATGCACAGGACAGGCAAGTTTGCATATAGAGATCATTGCTGTTAGAGAAAACAGTAATTACAATTTTTTTTTCCCCATAAACTATTTCTCAGTTTTGGTTTTATAACTCAAATGAGTTGCTTGCTGATTTAGGGGAGGGAAAACAACTCCTGGTAAGTGAAAAGTGATGCAAGGCAGCAGAACGTCAGAGGAGACTCTTGTGAAGCCCTGAGGAAGCTGGTGAGACTCTTTCTGCTGGTTTTGAAGGGCCTTGGCACAGACCTAAGCAATGCTTTGGGTGAATGGGAGAGGGGTCACATTTGTCGGGTAAAAAAAAGTTACATCGGCATTCTCATTTTATCATAAATATATTACAAACATAGATAGTTGGGCTTTGTTACTTGCAGTTAAAGGAGTTTCTATCTTGTATTTTCCTTTAGAAACTATTTTTCCAAAAGGTGGAAATGCCCTGAGTTCATAGTCTGCATTTTTACAGATCTAGGTGGACAGTTATCTACAGCAAACATAAGTTCCCTGTGAAATAGAGAGGTCATCTTCCTTTCCTCATTTTAAAGTGCTAAAGGCCATTCAAAAATAAAGAAATATCCTGTTTTCAACAACAATGCTTTTACTTTCCTAGTAGATTTTAGCATGTATTGTACTGCTTTCTCCACATTAAATTCTTCTTGAGACAGGTCATACTTAAGACTAGGGTTTTTGCCGTGTTTTAAAATAAACTTGCCATGATTTAGTTCTTGTTTTATTTGTAATAATCTTTATTTGTTTGTTTGTTTCTTAAGCTGTTTTTTCCAGATTTCAGTTCTTCAATTTTTCAAAAGGAAAAATTAGGCACAATTTAAAAAGAGGAATAATACATCTTTTAGTACATCATAGCAAGATTTTGTTAGTGTAGTGCCAGTAAAGCAACCTGGAAAACAGATCCTGCAGCAATGTATACTGGAAGTTCAGGACACGCGGCTGAAGAAAGCTGAAGTAAAAGACATATCTAGAAGAGAAACTAAATTGTTTCCCCTCAGGCTTGCAACTCGAGCTTGCTCACTGCTTACTTACCCCTCCCTAATGGGCACTTGTGTTTTACTGTTTGACAACCACAAACAGCAAATGATCTGCTTTTGGTTTTAGAACTTCTGTTGGGGTGTTGCTAATTACAGACATGGTTATGTCCTCTTCTGGTGGTGATCATGTCAGATAGTAAGAAAGAGGAGCAAAAGAGATCAGAATGAGGACAATTGCTGTGGTCCACCTGAGAGGTCTGTGGAGATTATCCCAAGGAGAAACATGGTATCTAAAGTATTACCCAGTCAAAGCACAAAAGGTGATGGATGCTGCAAGAGGCAGCTCCCAAGCTACTGGAATTGAACATCTCACAAATCAGAGATGGGCTTCCCAGCCATAAGCCCAGTTTTGTGCACACATTTACAGCTTCCTCCTCGCTGGGTTTTCCATGTGCCACCCAGCAGGGAGACAAGTGTCACGAGCCATCTCAAGTGAGAGGTGGCCACTTTCGGGCATATTTTGAATCACGCCAGGCTGTCCTTTGCATGGTGGCTGCAGACACTGCCCCACAACGTGGCCAGGGAGAGGGCAGGGGGGCACAGCAATGTGGGACCTGATGCCTCCAGCGCTCACTCCTGCTGTACTTGTTGCTTTTTGGCTTCCGCTGCAGCCCCAGCACCTAGGAACAGCTGCTCTGTTGGCTCAGCCCATGAGAGACTTGCAAAGAAAGCTTAGAGAAAGCTCTCCAACGTTGTTTGGCAACGGTCTCTGCCCTTGATGGCTCAAGTCTGAAAGGTTGTGCTTAGGTCTGCACATAAATTACACCCTGGGCTGTTGAGCTGCAGTGCCTTGGAATGAGGAGGCTTTTCACAGCACAAAAAGACAGCGTTAGGCTGAGGGTTGAAATCTTGGGTTTCAAATGAGGAAATTAAGCCAGGCAAAACCATACATGTACCTGATCATATAAAGCCATCTGATAATCAGAGCCTTTTTCTCTGTTTTAAAAAAAGAGTAGCTCTTACGACACCAGGAGGTTGGTGGGTTTTTTTCTTTTTTCCTTTTTTTTTCTTTTGCATTTGAGCACAAAAACAATCTTTGAGAATCGTAAACACCATCACAATGCTATGCACTTACATGTAAGGCATGAAGATCTCCTTACCATATAGAGCATGTTGCTGGCTGGTGGATTCACTCCAGACCGGAATCTGTTATGGGTTTGCACACATTCCTCAATAAACTTTGGATCTCCAATATCAGGCAATGTTGGTGGTTCATAGGAGTCAGAGGAATGACAGAAATGCAGTAAAGCCAGCACACAGGCAGAAAATCTGCTTGCCATGATTCTCAGCCCCCGGTCTTCTAGCTTTAAGAGCAGAGGGTTTCGGCTGTATGAGGTGGTTTCAGCTCCACCAGCAGCGTTTTGCTTGCAGGGCTTGTGGGCTGGACTTATCTTAGCCATGGTAATTGAACATGGTCTTGGTCACAGGAAATGAGTCATATTTCAGGAGCGTTGCTATGAGAATAAGGAAATTAAGCTACAAGTTCACATCAGAGCTGTGGCAGCTTTGTCTCTCTCTTTTTTTCTTCTTTCTTTAACTGTGGTGGGCAAGCTGCTTCTCTCCTGCCCTTTGGCCACCTTTGTTTCTGTTTCTTTGGCCCCCACCATCCCATTCATAGCAATCATTATGAATTGCAGTAAAGTTTTGGATCAATTTTCTGCTTTTCATGAAAATAGCGTTGCTGTTAAAGCTGTTACTCTGAGTCAAAATGCTGTGAGAAATAATTGATTTGAACTATGACTTTCACTACAGTATGAACAGTCACTTTGGCTGTACATTGAGTTATCGGAGGGGTAAGTTTGGCTGAGAACTGCGATTTAAATATGCTGCGGTTATTGATGGGTTTCTCCTGCAATCACATGTGTGTGCTATGTGTTGCTATCAAATTCTCCTGCCAAGCCTCAGCAATTTGTAATCCATTCCCTGCAAACCAAACTCCTAGCAGAGCTGCGTGCTGACTCGTGCCAGGTGCCCAGCACCCATACTGGGTTTCACAGACAGGAGCTGGGAGCTGATGTCCCATGCACGTTGCCTCGGATGCCCAACACTCCCTGCTCAGACCCACCACCATCACCACCCTCTTCCTCACACTGCCCTTAACTATCACCGGTCCATCAAACTCAGGCCCTTTCCCACAGTCCCAACCTGGACATCTCTGTGGGAACAAGGCTGGGTTTCTTCCCACTCCAGATTTTGCTTTAGGAATCTGCATCCTTTCACAGAATCACAGAATGGCAATGGTTGGAAGGGACCTCGGGAGATCATCTAGTCCAACCCCCCTGCTAAAGCAGGGTCACCCAGAGCAGGTTGCACAGGACATCATCCAGGCGGGTTTTGAATATCTCCAGAGAAGGAGACTCCTCAACCCCCCTGGGCAGCCTGTTCCAGTGCTCTGTCACCCTCAAAGTAAGTAAATTCTTCTGTATATTTGAACAGCTGGGTGTAGGTCCCAGTTATCACTTCTGCGCGTGCAGTCCTGTAGGTCTTGGGGCTGGTGGCAAGGCCACGTTAAGGTTGGTGGTCCAGGCTCACACTGTGAGCCTGCAACAGCAGCCCCACCGGCACACATTAGGTCCTGTGGGTCACACATCTCCAGCTATTCACGGGGAGGCTGCTCACAGGTGAAAAGGCCCTCTGAGGAAATCCTGGATGAGAAACACTGTGTTCACAACTCCCCTGTGGACCACTTTTTAGAGCAGAATAATGTGGTAGGTTGACCCCTGCCAGCAGCCAAGCACCCACACATCTGCTTGCTCACTTCTTCCCCAGCAGGATGGGGGGAGAAAACGGGAAGAAG
Source organism: Gorsachius magnificus (assembly GCA_034008185.1). Taxonomy (NCBI): domain Eukaryota; kingdom Metazoa; phylum Chordata; class Aves; order Pelecaniformes; family Ardeidae; genus Gorsachius; species Gorsachius magnificus. The sequence continues at coordinate 176,001,867 of CM067081.1, forward strand.
AACAGTGAGAAGACTCATGTGTCAGGAAAAAGACAGCTTAATATGTGTGTAAAGGGGGATGGTGGGTGGGTGGGAGGACGAAAGAAACAAACAAACCCCCCAAGTGATGCAAAGGCAATCGCTCACCACCCCCAGTGGCAGACTGATGCCCAGGCAGTCTCCGAGCAATGGCCACCCTGGAAGACAGCCCCCCACCTTTCTTATTCTTCGACCCCAGTTCTTTTTAACTGAACACAATGTTATATGGTATAGAAAATTGCATTGGTCAATTTGGGTCAGCTGTCCCAGCTGTGTCCCTCTTCCAACCCCAGCCTACTTGCTGTTGCTAGATATTGAAGATGGCAGAAGACAAGAACTGACCATTGTGAGATTAAATACGTATTTTCTTACATGGTGACATGTGGCAGTGTATGACAAGAGCCCAAACATTTGGGGCTCATTTTTATTCTGTGGGGTGCCATGCTCCTTCAGAGCTGCAGTGTGGCTCAGAATTTGAGTCGCTGTGTTCTCAAAACATTAGGACTAAGATAAAGGAGGAGAAGCAGCTTTAAATATTGATAGCACAGTTATGCATTGCTAATATCAGCCAGTATCTCTTAGCTTGAAAGATGGGTTTGTTTTCCTTACTAACAAATGTATATAGGAACAATAGGGGTCAAGGACTAAATGTTCCTAAAACCACACTGAATCCATCCAGTTTGGACTTTTTTAATGAGGCTGAGATCTTTCACTTCCAAACCAGAATCTGCCGTGGGCCCATTTCATCTTCCCTCTCCTGTGTTCCCTCCCTGCTTTCCCCACCTTCCCCTGCCTGCGAGCTCAGGATAGCTGTCATCTACTCTGCATTTCAGATTTTGTCATCTCACATCCTAAAATTAAGCTCTCCCCATTGATACTCCATCTTAATCCTTGCTCTATCAACTTTCCCTGGTATTCTTCTAGCTATGGAGGACAAAGCTTAATCGAGAAGAACAGAATAATACAACCAACAATAGAGTAACTTCAATGGAGACTGATATGCATAGGCTAAATAGAGTCAAGGACAACCTTTACTCTTTCTGTTCTTAAAAATAATAACATACTGTTAAATCTCCATTATCCGGGGAAAGCGATGTCTGGGGTAATTGAAGGTTAATGGAGATGAGTTACTGCTTCTTTTGGATCCGCTATGCCACTTCAGGCATGTCTTTGTGACGCTCCAGGCTTCCAGGAGGCTTGTTAGCATGTATAGTAATATACAGTCTATGGGGTCCCACTTAGCAATCTACTCCTGAGCCAGAGCTAAGAGGCTCGTGCAGACGCAGAAGTGCATTGCAGCTGCTGCCAACACATTACAGCAACTCTATGCACAACCACTTACATCTTGCCTTGAGTGAAGAAGCAGCCTTCTCTATGCTGGATAAACATCACTAGGATAATGGAGAGATGACCGAGTGTTCTTGCAAATGTGTGCAATTCTCTGAGAGTAATACAGCGGTAGGATCGCTGTCAGTACCTTAATTGATCATTACTCATAAAAGAATCTGTGTGGAAACCACTGTTGCACCAGAAGAGCAGCACCAGCACTCAGTACCAGAAACAGTGGCCTTAAAATTGAAACACTAAGGCAGTACTGGTCACAGGAGGGATGCGGGTGCTCAGCAGGTGGGATGTATGGTGGAGTGGGAGGCCTGGGGGGCCGGGGCCAGGGCCGGGGCCGAGGCTGGGGCTGTGGTGGCTGTGGCTGTGTATCCCAGTCTGGATACCAGTAGTCATAATCTAAAAAACAGTGAAGAAACAGCTGTTAAGACCCGTCGAATGTAGTCATACTTATAGGAAGGCAATTAAGAACAATTTGATACACACTTATCAGCTTCTCACGTTCCGGATTTTCTGCAGAGAGATCAGAAAAGGAAATAAATGTGAGTATCATTTAGTGGTGGTTCTTAATATGGCCATTAAGCAAGCCGTTGCCAGTAAGCCATTGCTGCCGCCTGGCTGATTGCACTGACCATGCCAGCCCGTGACTAAAACGTCTTGCAAGGGGGAAGCAGGCCAGCAAGAACAGGTCCCCAACTGGCGTGGGGCTCATATTTTTTATTGAATTGAAAGAGAAGCAGAAAAGAAGCAGCTGTATTAGGAAGAATTTATGTCAGGGGGAGGAGGGAGTAGCAAATAAAAACCAAACATGGAATTTATTTAAAACTGATACACAAACCAAATTTAAGTAGTTACAGACAGCCAAATAGAACTAAATTAATCACAGAAGTACTACTAAGAGCTTTGAAGCATTTGCAGCATTGCCTACGTGCATCTTATTGGAATTACTGATTTGCCCTGTAGGAGAATATGGTAACATCGGTTGTAGGCTCTAGCGCTTAATTTTTAAAAGCTCTCTTCCTCCTCCCCCTCCCCCTAGTCTTCGAGGTGTTTCTAGGTTTCCTGTGATGCACCAGTCTGAGACTTCAAGATGAGTCAGACAGATTATCATAGAAGGAAATAAGAATACCAAATGCTCAACTGTTTCTGCAGCTGAAGCTATCTAGAGCCTGGCTAGTAGAGACCATCCCCATTAAACCTCTGTATAAAATTCGGATTTAAGACATTGTTGCATGTCCTTTAATCTCTGTTTATTTAAAAAACTGCTTCTGGCTAATTTGGGACGAGGTGTAATGACATAAAGGTCCATAGCTGCAAACTGCTGTGGAAAAATAAGCTCTTGCAGCTGTATTTCAGGAAACTGCAGAAGTTGGAAATAAGTGTGCTGTTTGGTATAATCTTATTATCAGTTCAGGACTACAGTTTTCTGGAAAATGTGATAGAACATACTAAACAAGCAAGAAAGCAGAAGTTAAACATACCATTTCTGCTAGGAAAGAAGAATCAGATGAGTAATATTTGCTGGGGCTAAAGTTTTAGATTTGAGTTCCTGATCAGAAAAAAGGCGGAAAGTAGTCTGGTACTTCTCTTCATCAGAAAATCTCCCTCTGAGAGCCTTCAACGGCAAAGTATTTCAGTTAATTCCGTCTTATACTATTCTTACCAGGGTTTGGTCCTGTTGCTATGTGGTGGGCTACAGACCCACTATGTACTTAGTGCAAATTGACTCACTGATATATTTCCACTGATGATTTTATTTCTATGCTATTTTCTTAGCTGACCACTTTGGTCTTACCACACAGCTTGTCTACACACTTCTCATTGCTGCATCCACTGCATGGTTGTCCTGCTTTGTATGGTTTTCTTGGGTAATTCCCCCTGCAAAGCAGAAGAAAGGTATTTCGTTAGCTCAGTGGTTTGAAAAGCAATTTAAATACATGGTCTCGTCAGATTGTTAGAATAATTTATTATTAAAAGCTATTGGGGGGGATCCCTTTATCCAAAAGCTGATCGTCGCAATTGTTTGAAACTCCTTTTAGATCAGATGAAAGCTCTCACTGGCATGGGGAGCAGCTACCTGTGACTCTCACCATTTGAAATTAATGAGACTTCTCAGGCAATACTGTACTCAGTGTAAGCATGCAAGAATTTGCCTCTAGTCCCTCATTACCCACCTGTATTTTAAAAACAAATCTGTAAAAGGCAAGTCCAGAAATTGCAAGGTACGAGATAAACTAGAGAACTGTCTTTCTTTAGTTCTTCAATTAAAATGTCATGTTTGAAGTTTGGGTGGGGCCGTAGAAAGATGTAATCTTTCTTAAGCGGAAATCTTGCATCTTCCCCACTTCTCCTCCAGAAACTGAAGTTGTTGTGGTTTAACCTGAGCTGGCAACTAAGTACCACGCAGCCACTCGTTCACTCGCCCCATCCCCCCCCCCCGGTGGGATGGGGGAGAGAATCAGAAAAAAAAAAGTAAAACCCATGGGTTGAGATAAAGACAGTTTAATAAAACAGCAGAGGAAGACCATGATGATGATGATGATAATAGAATTTACAAAGCAAGTGATGCACAGTGCAGTTGCTCACCACCTGCCGACTGATGCCCAGCCCATCCCCGAGCAGCAATTGCTGCCCTCCAGACAATTCCCCCCCAGTTTCTATACTGAGCATGACGTCACATGGTCTGGCATAGCCCTTTGGCCAGTTGGGGTCAGCTGTCCTGGCTGTGCCCCCTCCCAGCTTCTTGTGCACTTGACAGAGCAGGGGAAGCTGAAAAGTCCTTGACTGGTGTAAGCCCTGCTTAGCAGCAGCGAAACCATCAGGATGTTATCAACATCATTCTGATCCTGAATCCAAACCACAGCACTATGCCAGCTGCTAGGAAGAAAATAACTCTATCCCAGCTGAAACCACGACAGAAGTTAAAACAGATCTTATTTCACCACTCTTGGTTATGGCAAGTGCTCTCAGCTAGGATCTTGCTTGCTTTTTTAGGAAGGGTTTTTGTGCAGCTCTGTGTCCAGCAGCTTCTGCTCCAAATGGCTGGGGGAAGATTCCCCTGGACCAGTGACATGTGGCTACAACTGCTCCCATCATTGGTGGCATCTGACAGCCAGGTCAGTTATAGGATATTTTAAAAATAAAAAACCTAAACCCCAAATGCCATAATTAACTTACGCTGGCCCATAGTCGCAAACAAAATGTGCTGCTCTGAAGAGCCCTGGAAAATTTTCAACTGTATTGCAGAAGTGAACTGCGCAGCCAACTTTGTAACTCTCTGCCCAAACGACCTGAAGGGCAAAGGGAAATATGTAATGCACCCGTTCAAAGACTGAAAAAGCAACAGCATTAAGTGAAGAAGGAGAAGGGAAGGATCTTGTGGAGGTTTAAAACAGCCAACGCAGGAGCAAGATCGACAACCCAAAGGGCAGCTTAGGCAAACTACTGATTGATAGATGTTTCTGCAATTATTACCTGGCTCCCCTGGACATGTGAAATTGTCAGGGGGATAATCCCTTTCCATCGTTACTGAAAATAGGACTCAGACATCCCTGGGGCTCAGAATATTTCATTCCAATCTCATGCAGCAATAAACCAGGGGGTGACAACCCCCGCTGTAATTCCTGTTCCAAAGCGGTCAGTTCCAAGCCTGTACTTGGATTTTCTGTAAAAACCACCACATTATAAACCATTGGGCATGCAAGACTCACCTGCGTGTAGTGACCACACATGTCAGTACAGCTATTAGTGCTGAAATCATAGCTGCTGACTTCATTAAACCAGGCACTGAGGGCTGCGTCCACAGAGAAGATGGTGGCTGTGCCAGTCCAGATGTTTTCTCCAAGAGGAGTAAACGTGGGGTGCACCTTCCCTGGCACTTTAAGGTAGATGTTGTGCCTAAACTTGCACTTCTTTGCCCATGCTTTGGCAGTCTTAGCTAAAGCAGCATCCCAGGACTATAGAAAAGGAAGAAAATATAACCCACACTGCAGTGACTTAGCTAATTTAAAACACTTTTAAACAGAAACTTGTAAGACTTCTTTTCTCCTTTCCTGCTTCCCATCCCTGCGTTCAGTTTCTTTCTCTGACTTGACATTTCTACTCCCACAGCAATTTTTTTCTTCTTCTTTCTCCCTTAGATATTGCAGGACATGTAGTATCTACCCACTGTCCTGTGGTATCTGACTTGTTAAAATACTTAGAGCTGGATTGCAGCCTTTAAGCTGCTAGGCCTGAGAGGAGGTAAGTGGGTGAACCCCCCAGCCTTAGAGGGGCTTGAGGGACTTTATGCCTAGGAGCTGTTGGCTGTCCAGGGATTTGCACTTTGCAGTTCTCACTACATCAGACAGGAATACTGTTTTGCTGGCCAGGATGGAGAGGAGAAGAGTCACAACTGCTCCCTTCTCCAGCCCCTTCTGCCTCGCTGCTCTTCTCCCTCCTCAGCATGTGGGTAAAGCAAATAAAAGGCTCACTCATCTCTGCTGGGCTGAGGAGGAACCATTCCCATCCCGAGTGGCACAAGTGATAATTTGAGAAACCGGTCTGTGAGACTTGCAGAAGGATTTTATGCCACTGAATGACCAGGCACTAAAATGGCAGGTAAAATTCAGTACAGAGGAATGTAAGTTAAGGAATGTGAGGAAAAAAAAAAACAGTTTTGACTTTGTGTTCATAATGACAGGTTTGGAGATGGCTATTACCACTTGTAAATCAATGTTTAATAGTAGTCTAAAAAGAAAAAACAAAAAAAAGTGTTAGAAATTCCTTGAGAAGGAATGGAGAATAAAACCATATATATAATTACACCACTGTAGAAGTCCTGTTAAATTCTGTGTGCAGCCCCTCACCTTAGGAAGGGGACACTCGAACTGGAAAGGGCAGAGAGAACTTGGAAGAGGATGGTCATCCTCACGTATGGAGGGCTTTCATAAAGCAACAGAGAACACTCTGCAGCTTTGGTCAGGGACAGCTGGACATCTTCTGTGAAGCAGGTAAATAAGCAGTAATTACTTGCTCCTTCCAATACAAGACCAGAGACTATCAAACGAAGCTAGGAATTAACAGATCCAAATCAAATGCAAGGAGATAATTTCACATGACTTGTGGTTAGGCTGTGCAGCTCCTGCTACGAAATGCTAGGGACGATAAAAACTTGCATGAGCTCAAGGCTGAAAAAAAGTCATGCAAGAAAAATCCATCAAGACCTTTTAAATACATTGCAGCACCTTTGATTCAAGACGTTTCTGTATATTTGTCCTGCTCTTATTCCAGGCTTGCTGAATCTGGGGTCTGAGCAGCTGTTTGCTCTTGTGAGCTAGCATTTTAAAATTAAGTTTTTTAAAATGGTAAGACATTAAAATAGTCTGAATTTTACTCCTTTATTACAAATTTCCCTTCATAGAAATGTTTTATATTGTGCATGCAGTTATGTATTTAACTTCCTTTCCAGCTATGCTGCACTGCTGGAGGGCTCAGAGTAATGAGATGAACTGGCTGGGGTTTCCTCCCTTGGCGATCTATCTACCTTTTTCCTTACGTATTCCACAGAGCAAGCTGAGACCTATCCATGGTCTCTTCTGATATCCCTTGTATTTAGCCTGAAGAAGAGAAGACTGACAGGGGACCTCATCAACACATAAAAATATCTCCAGGGTGGACATCATGAGGACGGAGCCAGACTCTTCTCAGTGGTGCCCAGCGACAGGACAAGGGGCAATGGGCACAAACTGAAACATAAGAGGTTTCAGTTGAATATGAGGAAGAACTTCTTTACTTTGAGGGTGACAGAGAACTGGAACAGGCTGCCCAGGGGAGTTGTGGAGTCTCCTTCTTTGGAGATATTCAAAGCCTGCCTAGACGATGTCCTGTGCAACCTGCTGTAGGTGACCCTGCTTTAGCAGGGGGGTTGGACTAGATGATCTCCCGAGGTCCCTTCCAACCCTTGCCATTCTGTGTGATTCTCTGTGTATAGGAAGCTCTGCTTTCCAGCCCAGATATTAGGATCCCTACTCCCCAAACCCTGCTACAGCAAATGAAGATCAGGTATCTAAATGGATGTCCTGGCAAATCCCTTTCTTCAAGAGATGTTCTAGAAGAAACAAGGGGAGATGATGGATTTTCAACAAATCCTGTTGTGCAGACTGCCTGTTTGGGAGCTTTTTAATACCAAACAGCTTCCCTGTATGAAACCTGGACTAACATAGATGACTGTGTCTCTTATAAAGAGGTAAATGAAATGCTGAGAACTGAACACTGTTTCTTGGAATACAGCCCTTTGCTCTGGCTAAAGTTTAGGGTAGCAACCCATCCCTGAACAAGAAATTCCCTTCAAATCATTAAAACTGAACAATACTGTAAAAATTAATGTATTTTCTATTTCCTACCAAGAACCAACATATCTAGTACAGAAATCATTGACAGAAAGGGAAAGAAAAGCACAAAGCAAATGAATAACAAGATGGGCTAAATCAGCAGCACAATCTATATTAATTTTTGAGCAGAACACAAATGCCTCCTTACCATGCGAAACATATTGCTGGCTGGTGGACTCACGTTGGATCGAAACTTGTTGTGAGCTCTCACACAGTCTTCAATGAACTTTGCATCTTCGATGTCAGGCAAGGGATATTGTGGATCAGCGTGACAGCAAGTGAAGAGATCCAGTAAGAACAACGCAGCAAAGAAAAATGTGATTTTCATAATTCTTCAGTGCCTTTGGTTTGGGGTTTTTTTGAAGTTTTTAGAAGAAAAACCTCTTAGGTGGAGATAATACTGGCAAGCAGTTCTTCAGAGGTTGTCCTCTGGGTGTGGAAGCACTTGAAAGTGTTGAAATTTCACTAAGTTACGCTGCTTCGTAAGGTACACCTCTCTCTGGCATCACAGCTGGCTGCCAAGGGGCAAACTGTGAAACAGGCGTCTGCCACACGTATTAGCAAGGGGCAATGCTCCAGGTGTAACTCTGCCTTTTCTTTGAGTGTGCTCCATTCTGGTTGACTGCCAAAGCATTCTGTGATTGTAGGTCTTATCTGAAGCGATACTTTCCTAAAACCTGCCTCTACCATAAAAATCGTCGCTTTGACAAAATACAAATCCGCTGTTCAGAGACTTGGGCAGAAAGGGAACTGAACAAGTTATTCTTTGCTTCCCCTTTTCTTTTACAATAGTTTCTTGTGCTTTGAAACTCTCCCGGTAAGATCACCATTTTTTCCTCTGATAAATTACTTGTTTAAAAAAGACCAAGCGGAAGTGGTCAGTGGGAGGAGCGTTGCCACTTTCTCTTTCTCCATGGGCACAGCAAGCTGGGTGCAAGATGCTTTTGATCCTGTCATGTCCTTGATGAAAAGATGCATGAGGCACTACCAGTCATCTCCAGCTCTCACCTCCCTTGGGCAAGTAAAGGAAAGTAGGAGGTGAAGCAGCCACCCTGACACAACCCCAATCCAAGGTGGTCATCACACTTGCAGCCCAGCCATTGGCTTTTAGCTTCAATCGCTTTACCTGTTCTTCTGTCAGTGCTTGGCCATGGCTCCGTCTGCCTCCAGAACGTGTGTGTGATGGTCATGACCTACCTACCTTTACTAGATCCACCTGCTGACTCTGCCTCCTGGTGCACCACTAACAGTGCCAAGGTCCCTTGTCTAGCAGATGTAGTTTCTGTTCCCTTCTGCTGTCACGCTCTATCCCAGAAACTGTGTGGATATTGACAAAGGTGATAGGGCCCTCAGCGGCGGTGGAACATTTTAAAATGTACAGGAGGATGGCCTCTTGCTGGTGTTGGTGACCACTGGTCGGGCTGGGATGGTGATCTCAGGAGAGGGGTTCTTCCTGTGGGTGCCGTTACCTTCTGTCCTACCAGAGGACAAAGGTTGGTCTCTCCTGTCAGCTGCCAGCTTCTGGGCTACAAGGACCTTCCACTCTACCACGTGCACTCCTGAAGCCCACAAGGTACCATCTGGGTGCCACTGGCAGTGGTGTAGTGCATGGAGCACCAGGTGATGGAGAGATCCTTAGATCAAATTACAATAGTTTAGATCATTTCAGTGAATGGCCCCTTCCCCTGCTTCTAAACCGAACACAGAAGGCTTGTCCACTGCTTTGCTTCCTTTGAAACTCTTTTCTAAACCAAGGCCAACTGAGTTCAGTTTACTGCCAATTACTACCTTTCTCCAGCTGAGTATTACCTTAAAATCAGAAAGTAAGTATGTTTTCTCTTTCTTTTTCTTTTCTAACAATGCCCATAAGAAACTAAAGCCTTTGGTCAGCTGGGCTTAACACGAAACCATGATTATATCGCAACTTCATGCAATTTGCCCCAAAATTATCATCACACTAAAACTGCAGCATTAATTCAGCAATGCAGAGAGCTGGCAGTTATATATGCATACAGTTGAAATTCTGTGCTTGGAAACTGAACTGAGACCTTTATGAAGTAGGAAATTTTGACATATCCAGGATAGTCCAGGTTATAAAATCCTCTCCTGCAGAGATGACTCTGGCTCCATCTAGTGATTCTGTCTATAATTAAAGCAGAAGTCCAGCCTGCCTTCAAGCATCTGTAACTGATTTTTTCACAAAAAGAAAGTTATAAATCTTTGCCAGCATTAATCAGTGGATCCTGTAAGGCAGCTGAAAATTAAGCTTTGGGATCTGGATACCACATTATGCTTGTGTGAACAACACAAGTGTTAGCTGTTCCTGCATAGATCTCAAGTGAAATTTAGCACAATGAGCTGGGTATGGGCAGGAGGCTATATGTACAGCCCAATGATTCTGAAAAAAATCCCGATGTTTACATCTCCCTTTCTCACATCTCACCTGCTTTCAGTTTAAAATGGCTGGAAACATAAGACCTAAGATTCTTAGTTTTTCCCTAACGTATGATTCAGTCAGAGCACTAAAGGCTGGTGGATTACAGACTATTACAGAAATCCAAGATGCCTGGGAATCTGTAAAATTACATTTAATTTTGTCCTCAAATAATCAACCTCCCCACAGAATACCACTGCTTGTGTTGGAGAGAGAATCTGTTTGTCCTTGGCTTACTGGTTCAGCTGAAGAAGCTGGGGTGGATCTGCTGGGGTTTAATGTTTTGTCCACAGGATTAGGAAGCTGCAAGATCACTTGGCCTTCTGGACCTGTGAATAAACCAATATTCTGACATGTGTTGCTACTTCTATTACACAATTTCACCTCAGGGCAGAAAGCAGATTAGTTCAAAGGATGGTGGTGGTACTGGATTTCCACAAGAATTATTTTGTAATAATGTATTTTGTAATTGTTCATTAAAATTAAAAAAAATATTGCAATTATTTTGTAATAATGAGGCTGTAAACAGCATCACAGTTAACAGGGGAAGCCATCAGTATGTGGCTGGGCTGCAGGTAGTTTTACTGTAGTTTTGGTTAGGGGAATTTGTTACGGTGCTGCTTACTGCAACTATGCCCCTTGGCCTAACCGAGCAAAACGACAACACATTGCTTGCTGCGCTCTTCAAACAAGGTACTGGGATGCCATATGGACCAAAGCACAAGAGGTTGGTAGGTGTTCTTTCCCCTGTGGTGCCTACCTCCCACCAGTCGAGATGCCCCCTTATCACATCTACTTTGCCCCTCAAGGACAGTCTGTTTCACTCCTTCCTCTCAACCAAAAGAAGGGAAGTGTGAAGCACTCACCCACCGAAGGCTGGCTCCTCCCTTTGGTGATAGCTCTGCTAAAGACTGTGAAGGGAAGATGGATAGGCAGTGATAATTATAGAATCATAGATTCCTTTAGGTTGGAAAAGACCTTTAAGATCATCAAGTCCAACTGTTAACCTAACCCTGCCATCCCATCACTAAACCATGGCCCTAAGCACCTCGTCTACCCATCTTTTCAATACCTCTAGGGATGGAGATTTGACCACTTCCCTGGGCAGCCCGTTCCAATGCTTGACAACCCTTGCAGTGAAGAAATTTTTCCTGATGTCCAATCTAAACCTGCCCTAATCTAAACTTGAGGCCATTCCCTCTCATCCTATCACCTGTTACCTGGGAGAAGAGATGGACCCCCACCTCATTTACACCCTCCTTTCAGTGCACCATATAAATACCTGAAGGGAGGATGTAGAGAAGACAAAAGCCAGCCTCTCTCCAGTGGTGCCCAGTGACAGGACCAGAGGCAATGGGCACAAACTGAAAGACAGGAGGTTCCCTCTGAACATCAGGAAACATTTTTTTTTTACTGTGAGGGTGACAGAGCACTGGTACAGGTTGCCCAGGGAGGTTGTGGAGTCTCCATCCTTGGAGATATTCAGAAGCTGCCCAGACATGGTCCTGAGCAACCAGGTCTAGCTGTTCCTGCTTGAGCACGGGTGTTAGACCAGATGACTTCTAGAGGTCCCTTCCAACTTCAACCATTCTGTGATTCCTTGATGGAGCCACAGCCTCAGCAGGTTGTGCAGGATGAAGGATTTAGCATGATCTCAACAACATAGATACAGGAGGCTTGTTACAAGCGTATGCCTAGCTGGACAGGATCTCTGGTTATCTTCCTTGCCCTTCACACATGATTTAAATTTCTTGAACTTAAATTACTATCATTTGTCACATTTGTTTGTTTCTTTCTAAATTCAAGGCATTTGAAAAATGAGGCGGCTTTTCTGCTGTCCGTTGTTAAACCTCTTTTCACAGGAGAAAACCAGAAATGGTTGGTGCACGGCAGCAGTATGGAAGTGTTCAAGAACCGCTACAATACTATTGGAATATTATGGAATACTAATCAGGAATCTCCTGCGAGAAGATATAGCAAGCCATTACAGTCCACATCCATGTTGGTTTTAAAAAGGGGATCTTCGAATTAACTATCTTCTCAGCCATACATAGGTTTCCTCCCAAAGACGCCAAATAGGGGGACAGGGCAAACTAGATGTGTTTTGTGTGGACACCATAAGAGCCAGCACTGAGGACAGAAACCTGGTGTCACAAGTTGAGGAAAGCAGAATGAAAACATTTTCATGGATGGAAAAGTACTTCATTTATTGAAACAGGATCTGATGGCATCCCTACGTGCACCTCATTCCGTGTTGCAAATTCCACGCTCAGGAAAAACACTAAAACTGTCTCTCAGATGAAAGGCCTGCTATCAGCCTGGCACAAATACAGCACGTAGGAACCGACCTTTTTCTAAAGCTATGGGAAACTGCAGAGCTCTTTTTCAACTTTGCCTTCTCTCCGAGGCATACTGTGATTGTCATAGTCCTAACGGTAACGGAGTCATTAAATGACAAGAAGGACAGTTGTTCTCAGGGATAGGAATTACTGTGTGAGATATGAATTTCTTCCAGGCTATCTCATAGCTCCAAGTAGGAAAACTTATGTTTTAATAACAGAATTAAACGGGGGGTGGGGGGTGTGTTTGTAAAAAGGCAGCATCTTAAAATGATGCAATATTAACACTTTAAAACTTGACAGAGCTTTACTGTAGTATCAAATTTTATATTTCAGGTACTAAGGAAACTTTTTATCCTTACAGGCATCTGAAATTTAGCTGTGAAGCAAGCTTTTCAACTCTAATACAGCATCTAAATAATGGTTTTATCTTCAGAGATGGTGAATATCAGCAACTTCCACGTAAACCAATGGGAATAGCTGCTGCTCAGGAACTTTCACGCTGGACAATTTTGCATGTAGGAGCCACCTATTTATGGTTTTAGGTATACAATATTAGGCTTCTAGATTTGAGAATGTAATCCAAGTTTTAAATAATAAAACTTGCATTTGAAAAGTCTGTATTTTAGTAATTTTAGAACAGAAAACTTAGAGAAGAAATAGCTAGCACATGCCTAACTATAATTTAATCCACAATAAAAGTCTAGTTTATTTTATTTGAGATTGTTTTTTAAGTATTTTTATATAATGGATTATCAGTATAAATTTAGATAATAAATTGGAATGTTTTAGACCTAAATTGTCAATCACACACAGAGGAAGAAAGCATAAGACAAATTAGTTCCTAAACCTGAACTCACAGAAGCTCAATTTGAGTTCTGAACATTAAGGAAATAGCAGAATTTGACTTTGTGTTTTTTTTATTTGTTCATTTTACAATAACAGTGAAACACTACCTAATAATAATGAATTTTCATACAGTCATATTGGCATTCACTAGACAAGACTAAGATAAAATCAGGGGAAAATCTAATTTGCTATACTGGTAAGAAAACCAGCTTCTGCTTCTTGTATAAATCTGACCTGTCTTTTGGAGAAAGTGAAATCAAAGCATATTAATGAAAGACTTCACATCTTGGATATAGAAGAGTAAAATCTGTGTTGATTAAATGGACTTGAACAAGTTTCAAGATAAAATAAAGAAAATTTATTATTAAAACTTTAGAACACTTACAAAACAGGAAAGATGCTATATGTAAGTAATGGTACACATTGAAACAAGGAGTAAAAAACTTAAAATTAAGCACAAGGTTTAGAGGGAGTTAGGCACAAAACAAATCTAAAGCTTCACGTTTTGAATGAGGAACAATAAATGCACTATCTTATAAATATCAAGTTGTACTAACTTCACAAACATCAAGACTTCTAAAGAACCATCTTCCTATAACTTCTTACTTATAAGTTTTATTCAGAACATCCTGTCACTCTAGGCAACAGGACTGAGTACATAATATGATGCTAGCTTTCTCTCAGCATCTAAATTAAGCAACTGTCATTTCAAATATTGGCTTAGTATGAACTGTTACAGTTGTTTAATTGACATAGGCTTTTCTCCTTGAATTCCAGGAGTAGAATATGTCACAGTCTTGGGAAATTTGGTATTTAAAACTAAGGCTCCAAACCTTACCAGATAACACCTTTAGCTTAATATTTTCCCAATATGGGTTTTACCCACATATAATTTCACTTTTTTTGGCATGTTAGCTTTCTCTAAGGAGCATAAAATAATAGAAACAAAATTATTGTCAAAGAAAGCTGTCTTTAAAGTCATGTCAGTATGACTTTTGCTTAATTCATTAGCGAGTATCTTCAGAAGATAGCATGTATTTCAAATCCAGTTAGGTGGACATATGCATGTTTGTAAAGTGTTTTTTGATAAAATAAACAGCCACAAAAGCAAGAAACATCAGCAATGTTCTCAAAACTACAAGAGTGATACAAGCCTCGTCACATACAATTCTGAACTCCCAAGGAGGGTGCCATCTTGAATAATCTATAAATAAGCATATAAATATAAGATTTATTGGTAGTACATATATTTAAAGTAACTGAGGAATACAAGTAGCAGTGTAAAATTGTAATACGTACAGATAATTTTATCACGTTCTGGATTTCCTGGAAAAAGGGAACAAAATAAACATTTTTACCAGCCAGCCATGATTTCTCTCCCATTAAATCTTTACTAGCTAGCTAAAACAAACCTGTCAGTTTTACAGTCAATAGAATTTGAAAAGCTCTGAGAATTACCATTGATAAACCTTAAAATAAAACAGAAGCTAAGATGTTTTGCTAAAAACTAACCCCAGTATTTCATAATATTAACGTCTCCATAAAGCTATTATTGTTTATAACAATGACATGGATGGGGGAGAGGGATATATTATACAGTCCCTTTATTTTCAGTTTCAACCCTCTCTCCTTCGTCTTTCTCAAAACAATAAATACTATTTAATATTCAAAATACACACATGAACTAATAAATACTATCAAATACAATTTTAGGGATGAGAACAGGAGACAAACTGTTTCCTAAGTGCAGCCTAATCCTGGGATCAAGTATAACCTGGTACTCCTTACCTCTGTTTTTCAGAGGTGTCTGCTACCTAAAAATCAAGAGCTACAGCACTGCTAAATGTTTTTAAAGCTATACTAATATCTATATTGAGTAAAGATAATAACTAACTGTTAAACAGAAACCACAAGCCTTTCTCCCTGTTTATTTTTAAATGAAACTTAAAAACATATGTCCTAACTTTAGCTGCAACTTCTGTCTTGTGACTTCCCAGTAGGTGGAAGTTGTGAGGTCTAAAGCTTTCTTGAGAGACCACCTACTGTCTCTTGATGTTTCATTCCATCAAAACATGATGCATACTTAGCAATTCATGACACAAACTCATTTTCTTGACAACAAAATTACCTAGTTTAAGGAACGAATCCTATTCACCATGGGGAGAATACTTTATAGCTAGAGAATTGAATCAGTATGCAGTCCCTTTTCCCACAGACATAACCAGGTGAGAAAGACAATGTGCCTAAGAATAATAACTTTTACAACTCTAACAAGAATTACAGACCCAGAATGTCCTTCCCACAGTTACTGTGACTGCTTGCAGAGTGTATAAAGCTATACTGATGCTCAAATGTAATTTTGCTGTGGCTGCAGAAAGCAGTCACAACACTCAGTAACTGCAATGTTAGTATTTTAGTCTAAATACAACTGATTAGTTGCTTTGCAGTTTCTGAAGGCCTGCAAGACTACTCAAGGGCTGCTGCTAAATGCTACTTTGAAAAGGAGGTAGCTAGATGCAGATTTCTTTGGTATGATTAATGAAATCAGCAAAATATCAGAGTGCAATAGAAACAGTAACACATTTAACCTCAATCACGAATCATACCTGTCTATAAAAAGAGACTTCATAATGATCACTGAAGCCCAGATTTGGTAAAATATGAACTATCTATTTGTTTCTGAATGTAAACGGCCTTAAGAATATTTTTAAATTACTTGTGAATTGACCTGAGAGCGCACCATCAAGGAATAAAACACAGTTTGCAACATTTTTTATCAAGTAGGTGGTTGTATTTTTTCCTTTTACATATTGCATTTTAGATTTGCTTTTACTTACTACACAATTTATTTTCACAGGTGTCTCCTTTTGCACAATTACTGCATGATTTTCCTTCTATATATGGTTGTCTTGGAAAATTAGGACTACAAAGGAAAAATAAAGTTTTCATACGTAATTTTAAATTGTTATATTTTTTTAATCATTTGTTGAAGACACTGAAAATACAATGAATTCCTGAAAATTCATTAAAAACCTCAGAATAATTTTGAAATCTTTCATTTAGTTTTCATTGTTCTGTCCCTGTGAAAGAAAAGTCTTAAAAAGCTATTATTTTTCTTATGGGAAAATACTGTGGCTTTTTATTCAAATTTTACATGAATATATGAACTACTAAACCAGAATGTTCTGGATGGAGTTTGGTTTTAACTGAGGAAAAATGAGGATTTTAGAGTGGAAAATTTTAAAGCTGACACACTCCCAAATGAAACAAACTACTTAGCAAAAAAAAGAAATCTCATGAGCTACTTACTGTTGAATTATAACCTTGAAAAACAAGACCTTCACTCCACAAAACGCAAATATCTAAGAGTAAGTATGTAGTCTTAGCGAAGACACTGGGATCCTTACATGCTTAAGAACCTCATCCAAGTGGAGCAGGAGTGTTTAAGTACAAAGATCAGCCTGCAGTACTTACCACTGCACATTCTCAGAAAGGCTCCTTATACACATAACTGCTGGAAATGACAAATGCAGGTACCATCATCCTGGCTGCCTATACTATACTACCAGGTAATGGGAAACACGTTATCCAGTCTATGCTGCATCCATGCAAACAGATGAAGCAATGCTATGTTTTACAGCCTAATCCTGGGGACACAGGAGCAGATTTAGTCCCCTGTGGGCTATTAGCTTTGTTTGTCACTCTACACACCTCAGTAGTGGCACTTTGGGGATTTTTCCTCAAAGGAGATAATTTGCACCAAGACCTGTGGTAATTTTTTCAGGATTCTAAGTCTATTTACACCCTATATCATCATAGAATCATAGAATGCTTTGGGTTGCAAGGGACCCCTAGAGGTCATCTAGCCCAGCCCCCTGCAGTGAGCAGGGACATCCTTAACCAGATCAGGTTGCTCAGAGCCCTGTCCAACCTGGCCTTGAATGTTTCCAGGGATGGGGCTCTGGGCAACCCATTCCAGTGTTTCACCACCCTCACTTTAAAGAATTTCTTCCTTATATCCAGTCTAAATCTATCCTGTTTTAGTTTAAAACCATTACCATCTTCTGTATTTATGAACAAGAGCTACATGCCAGCCATACAGATGTAAGAGTCGGTATAATGTTGTAGAAGATGGAGGGAGAACACAACAGATTACCTGCAACTTATGTGCTACTATTCTTCTTTCAAATGTCTTTCATATACATTCACATGCAGATATACTGTTGGCCTGAGTTTTATCCCAGCAGCACCTACAGTGGCATATTGCAACAACATGCCCAGACATGCAGTCCAGGCAGTAATAAAATAGAAGGGGGATCTTCTGATGCCAAGAATCAAACATAAGCTTTGAATTTGTCAGAGAAGAGCAGGAAAGAGAGTTGTGAATATACATATGCATAAATAAAATCTCAAACATAAAAAGTTACAGGTTAAGTAACATATCTTTTGGGGTTTTTGTCCATATGTACTTTTACAGCACGGGTGATTCCAAACAGTAGCCCATATGGTTATCTTAAGAAGGGTCTCAGAATCCAGAATAAGAAAGACTGAAGGACAAAGCATTGCTTCTAGAAGTGCTGGCAAGAGCATAATGCCTCATAAAAGGGTGTGAAAGCAGACTCAGTTGGTGACTGTGCACATTTCAATTGCGGGAATGCAATACAAAGCAGGCACAGATGTTGCTTGAGCTGCAATTCAGCAAGTCTTTCTTGGTATCAAAGGCTTCCACTGTAAGCGATAATTACACTATTACTTCACACAGTTCATAATCCACTGTGAAATCCTCTTTGAGCAGACTCAGAACTCAGCCACAGATCCAGAGAGATGAAAGGCCTTGCCTTTTTCTCTGAGGGGCCCTATCTTGTCATTACAAATGAGTTAATCTATCTATCCATCTATCTACAGATTGGTTAACATTTAGGTTGTAGAGTGCTGCCTCACTGAGAAGGTGTAAAGAATGGGAAAAAAAGGCACAAATTAACTTCTGGAAAGAAAAAAAAAAAAGTCACTCTCAGCAAGGAACTTCAGATGGCTTCTGAAGACTATGTTACTTAAATGAAATAAAATATATGGGAGACTATCATATGGACTTTGATTTCACTTGTCTTGCTGGTTTAGGCCACAGAAACTAAAAGGCTGTCTCCACGAAAGATGACATTATTGTGTTTTATGTTTTGCTCCCATTACTACTGTTTCATTTGCTTCTGGCAGCTAGTGAGTATTGAGCTGACATCTTCCATGATTTTATAGATGACCATCTTTTCCCCCATGTATATCACTTCATATTTATTTACAGTGATTTTCATTTACCACTTTATCGACGAGTCACTGAGGTCCTCTAACATTGTAACTCCCACAGCTTCTTCAGGAGAAATTGAGTCCTAAAAATGGCAAATACAGCCACCTATTGGGGACTGGATGTCACTTATCTTTCTAAAGAGGTGGTGGAGGCCTGGGAGGTCATACCCGTGGAAAAGGTACAATAACAAAAAGGTAATGAGATGTTATTCATATTCCCAAAATCATAGAAGTATCACGGATTATCATTTTTTCTTACAACAGAAGAACTGAGAGGCATTGAGTGAAGTTGGGACAAGGAGGCAGTTTTTCCACATCTGTTGAAAGCCATGGTGCATCTCTTGTTCTGAGGATGCCATGATCTGCTGAACAGGAAAACAGGGATATCCTGTCCCTGCCAATATCTAGGACCTCAAGGAATCCTCTTTTGATGTGAAAAGGTGAAGTGACAGCATTTGGACTGGACTCAAAACTTGCAAAATACTGGTACTACCTGTGAGACAGACTGATAGGAATATGAAAGAAGGTCTCTTGCTGTTTAAAGACATTTTATTCTTTTTAACAGTGTTGGGATAACCTCAACCACTACAAATCCTAATCTGAAATTGTAAATACAGCTGTTTTAATTCTGTAAGATCAGAGTGTGTCACCATCAACTCATAACAGAAAGCAGTTATAAAGTCCTTTGCGCTGAAATAAGTGGAAACTTAAAGCTCCAAAACCAGGAAAGGGTTCCCCTTCTGCTAAAGTAGACTTAAGATAAAGGTTCCTAAAGAGCAGTAAAATAGAAGCACAAATAAGACCAACAGTCTGAATTGAACTGAATTAAATATTCTCAATGACACCTGCAGTCCATCTATCTGTGATGGTATTTGGTATTCCTAACCACCTTGTAATATAGTCATCCTGGTAATTTTGATATACAGCTTCCAAATGTGTGAGAGAAAATTGAGCACGAAGATGAAGACTTTCAGCTGGGATATCTGATTTGCATGCATTGAACTAGATTCCCTAGAAGTCAATGTATGATTAATCACTGTCTCCTCCTGTGAAAGACAAATGAAGTGAACAAACTTGAAACATGAAAAGAAAATAATTAGAAAAGGGTTTGGAATAGGAAGCAAAGCTGCCACATGCTAGTGTCTAGCAAGGCATTTTAAGTGTCTCAACAGAGACTTCCTTCATAGTATAGAGTGGAAACTATGTGATTTCAAAATGACTCGAGCATTATAAATATGTGAATATTGATTAGTTTCGGAACAAGCTGGAACTCTCAAACAGAGGTCCTCTGGTAGGTCTCCATGGGACTGGTGAGTGCAAACTCTACCTGGTACCTAAAAAACAATGCTACCATCCAACCTGAGACAAGTGTGTTTCATTGCATCCACTGAATCCAGTTCAGATTGATAGCTTGCCTTCACCTAGCAATGCTGTGAAGGCTCCAGAAATTGTCAGGTATCAGTATCTTCTGACATCATGTAAATGTCACAGCACCCTGTATTCACATAATGCATACAACACGTAGTAATTTAGTCGTTGCAACCAATACGCTATCTGTCTAGTAAAGTGATAAATCACCACAGTATCCAGCTAGTCTTTCCTTCGGGATTTACCAGGTTGTTTACCATGATTATCAGACATGAGACTTGAGATGCATGAGAGCGTTCAGTTTTTCTAGTTTGGACTTTCTGCCTATGCTGTAGAAACTGAAGAGATAAAATAGAAAAAGAAACTAGGTAAATGAAAAAAAGACCCTAAGTAAACGAAAATGACCAGTTGGGGAAGCTCTCTAGGATGGCTGACAAAAATGACCAGTAAGCTACCTGACATTCTGCTAGACCCTTTCAAGGGCATTCCTAAGATTCTGCTACCCTTCAAACAGAATGCTAAGGGCCATCTTGAGGCTCTTCTTAGAGTCAAAGGTTATTTGGACATAACAGATGAATATTCACCTACCAAGAGGAAGGTAGGTAGAAGAGATGAGAAGAACAGCATGATGAACAGAGCCTGGTATCAAGGATGTGGCAGCTAACTTTGGGTATGAGAATGATGACAGGACAGGGCATGTTCCAAAGTAGTGTACGCTTCTCTTTAAACAGGGGAAAGGAAACTGTAGGCATCTCAGACATGGATGGTCCCAGCAGCTGACCTTCAGAAAAGGTCTATAGAAGGACTACAGTGTAAAACTGCTACACTGAATAAAGTAATTTTGGCAAGGTGGTCCTTAAACTGGTGCATCCTCAACTCTGAAAAGAAACTATCTAGCAGGGTAACTGAGCACTAAGAGTCCAAACCTCAAGAAGGAGTCATGAAGGTCAAGTTGGAAAAGGCTGTTCCAGAATCTGGAGCGTGGTGATGACTGGTGGCAAGGTTAAGGTTTACCTATTTTTCCAGACAGTTTAGGAAGAGAAAAGGCTGTGAGAAGATGGTCTGTCTGCTCTAACTCCACTTGTTTCTGTCGTGACGTAGAGATCAGCGTTCTTGGTATCAAGCAGTGGACGGAAGAACAATGGCATGCTAGACCTCATCTTAGACAGCTATTCAGCTTAGCTACCAGTTCTCCAGGATGTGCAGAACAGCACAGCAAACCAACACGGTATGCTGTTACAGATTAGAAAAGATTCAAGTGACGAGGATTTACAGACCACTCTTGATGTCTCTTAGTCATTATTCTGAACTGGCAACTGGAAATATTTTAGTTCACATTTTAAAAAGAAAACAACAAAGTTCCATACCCTAGCAAGCTGCAAAATAACAATTCAAGTACAAGTCCAGTTTTGGGGTACAGAGAGAGAGGCAGACAGGGCTCAATGAAATGTTTAGTTCAGGCTAATTGAACTCCCCAGTAGTGGCCCGGGTTTGCTAGAAGGAAAAAACAGTTGTCACTCAGGCTCACAAGTTATGTATGTTTTAAAAATGACAGATTGCATAAGCACATGCTTCATTATAGACTGTGCACTATTATGAGACAAAATATATTATTTTAAAACTATCTGCCCCTGTGTTTTCAAACTCCTTCTGCTTTAGGACAAGTGCTGTCTGGGGCCCATGTTTTTTTCAGAATATCAATTTAAACATAAAATTACATGTTGCAGTTAGCTTTTTCTTACATTGATCATTTACTGTTTTCTAATGCTTAAAGAACATTTGGTATAATCATAGCTATTAAATGGGCAAGAAATGATAATGTAATTTTGTTTTACTCAGTTACACAGAAAGGAAAAGCAACTGATCTAACAACTGTGCTATTATTTCTATCATTTCTAAAGATTAAAAAAAAATACAGTGTAAAAAGCTAACATGCATTAGAAAAATGTACAAAACTGCAAGAGGTAATTCCAGCTCTGATAGCAGTTGCCTGCAGCAACTTTCTCATTTCTTCTGTTTTATAGGAAAAAAAAAAATCAATGAAGTGGAGCATGAGCTAAGTTTGGGATTTGTTTGCTTAAGATTGGCACAGAATGAGATTTATTAGTGCAGTTAACAGATTAAAAATCTCAGCAAGTACACCTTCTATTGCTCATGGCTCTCTTGGTAACTGAATTAGACAACCATAGTTTCCTCTGATTGCATTTACAAGACTACCAATAAATAAAGAACCTGATTTACTTTCAGCTAAATGTCATTACAATTGCTTTCATTTTTTTAACATTTAAACCAGCAACTTACCCTGGTGAATAGTTGCAAACAAAATTTGCTGCATTTTGTATTCCTGCAACTTCCTTACAAAGAGTAACAGCACAGCCAATTTTATATGAATAGTCCCAAACAACCTAAAAAAACATGGCATTGAAAGAAATTAAAACCAACACTCAACAGTTACCTAGCCTAATACCTAGAAAGCTTCTGTTATTTTCAAGGATCCTACACATTATTTTCATTTTGCAACATCCTATCTGTTTATTTGTTTAGAAAAATTGCCATTAAGTGAGCTTTTTACGATGAACTTCTAAATATTCACCCCTCAAGATGAAGTGACCTATGCTACAAGTTTTCAGAATCTTCTACGGAACAGTTTCAGTAAGAGTCACTGACTTTATGATCCAGGGGTAAATTCCAAGGAACAAAAAGGGAAATTAGTGGCAACTACCCAATAGCTCTTTTTTCAACATTCCTAACTCAGAAGCAAGAAGGGCTTCTCCCGTGTGCTAGAAGTGGTCTGGCTGATCACAACCATAAACTTAAGTCTGAAAGGACTGCACATTTTCAGATTAACCAGTGTTATCTACCATGCTTAAGAGAAGATGGTTTACTACCAGTGTTTGAGCAACCTCTGCTTTTTCCTGGAGATTCTTCCTACACTTTCTGCATATGACTAATCAAACTGTACTGAGTTCAGGTTAAAATGTTTAACTATATACCTGGAACATCTGGATGATCATGCATTCCACATCTGGAAAACTTAAAGATGTAGTGGATTACTCTCAGTACCTCCCCAGTATGAAGAGTACAGGCCTCAAACTGACAAACTTATTTGAACAGCCCCACAAGTTCCATCTCTTCAACTATAACTGCAAGAAGTGGTTATGTTCAGCAGACATAACCTTTCTTAGGAAAGGATCTCCATGTTTCATGTGGTGTTACCCAAATCCTCGAATAAGGACTAAACATGCCAGGGACCTTTATGTAACAGTTTCACATGTTATTTTTGAAATTTCCACCACTTCGAGCTTTCTGTGCCGTGGTCCTCTTTGCAGGTCTACACAGCCCCATCCATTGATGATTTGTAAACTTTACCCCTTTCCAATTTTGTGGCTGAGCCTTCAAGACCGTGATGGCTCCTGGATCATGCAGGGTCTTTGCTTATCAACTTTGAAGAAACATGTACTTTTACATGCTCATTGGTGTCAGGCCATGTACTCTGCTTGTTTTTTCCAGTGATTTGTTTCCTCTGTAATCCTGCCTGAAATGCATGGCCATTTTGATACAATTTAACTACGTGTAACCAGAAAGAAGCAAGTAATCTTAATCAGGGGACAGAAAGTTTAGAAGTGAACATCACTCCAAAAGAAATGTGCAAAACCCTCCAGAATTCTATGTAGACAAGGTTGAACAGCAAATTTTAAGATGCTAGGAACTACCTTGTTATATAACTTTTTATAAGTTACTATGCCAGAGAAAAAATGAAAAATACTTTCCTGAGATATTGTCTAGTTCTAATCTTCTAAAGATTTATTGCCCAATAAACAGCAAAACTTAAATCCTCTAGTCTTGCTTTTCAGTTTGTTACAGGCAGAACCAGGGGCAGGAAATGAGAACTAATACTTGAGGAAAAATAAGTGAGAAAAGATGTAAAAAGAGGTGCAAAAAATCCCAAACAGAAAACGCTTTGTAAATGATTCTGGTAACTTGAAGTATTTCCAGTTCACAATCCAAATCCACTCAAAAAGAACCTCACAGCTACCGTTGTGTCTGGTAGCAGTTTCACTGTAAGTATACTGCATGGTATTTCCATCTGTAATTTGCACAGAGAGCAGTCTAAGCATCTTTGAATACAGAGATAAGAAATTAAGTCACTTTTACTAGATAAGATCTGACTTGACATTAAAATTATCTTCTGTTTTAGATCAGTGAAATGTTATGTTTCGTCATAGATGAAACTAATTTTACTGCAAAGCTTATTTTTTAAACATGGGGAAGAACAAATCCATTTAGAATAGTAAGTGTTCAAAGAAACGCTTTACTTTCTCATCAGAATTAAGTATGTCAGAATTACCACTGAGAAATCTAAATATATCATAAATTGTCTCTTTTGTTGTCGATGCTCTTTTTTCCCCCCTTCCTTTTTTACAAGATTTGTAAAGAATACATTTTACTTTGGCTGAATTTTCTCCTGTTAAAATTTCTACTAAGGAGTTCCCACAGACATTCTGCAATTACTGTGATTATTTCAAAGAGCATCTCCAAACTTACTTACAGAACTCAGTACTGGGTGGCTTTGCAGCTAGAGAACTTGAAATGACTATTTTATAAAGTTCATGTAGTAATGACACAATGAAACGAGGACTGAGGCTTTCAGTGAGGTCAATATTGTGGACAAGGAGAATGGATCACAAGACGAAGAGGTGAACCAGTGCAGGGGTAACTGGCACTACAGCCATCGCTCGAAATTGCAAAAGACTCAGTGTCTACTAACTCACTACTAACCATATACACAACTCTGTATTATTTACAGCTACTGATTCATCTGGCAGGCACTATACGGGACATTTTACTGAAGATAACTCTTACCTGAATGTAATGACCGCAAAGCTTAGTACACTTATGCACTGCGAAAGTATAGAATCTGCCCTCATTATACCATGATTTAATGGCATCAGCAACATAGAATGCTTGACGACTTCCAACCCAAATGTTCTCTCCAATCGATGTGAAATTAGGATGGCACTGATGTTTCTTATTTAAGCGTACATTATGTTCAAAAACGCATTTATTTGCCCATGCCCTTGCAGTCCTTGCCAAAGCTGCATCCCAAGTCTGCAAAACATGAAAGGTGAAATAGTTGTGCAATGCTAAGTTACAACTGGATCTCAATCAGATAAACCAGTCAGGCAATAAAGCACAGGTAGATATCATATGCTGAGGTTTCACAAAGAAATACTTTCCCTTATTTAGGCAAGTACCTGTGTTTTATTTTCATTGACTTTTCCTGTTGCAGCATAGAAATGTGAACTGATTTCATTGGACAACTTTCCCCCCACACACACTGTTGAATGTTAACTTTGTAAGAGGACTTGCTAGCAGCTGGACAAATGTTTGAAATGCACTTTTATCTTCAGATAAGAAATTACTGTCACATTAATTAAACATGAAACTTTTTTTAGGTTTTTTTGTTGAACAGGGCATTAACATTAACAAATTCTAATTCAAAGTAAAAATGCTCAGCTACTGCAGCTTCCGATGTATAAATATTTTAAGTATTTTCAAGAGAGCCTCTGGAAACAAATACTTACTCCTCCTATGGTAAAGCTTTAAATACACATCAGAGCATTTTACAAGGACAGCTTCATGAGGTACACATGCCAATGTTTGGCCAGTAACTCATTTTGCTACCTATTACTTCTTGCAGTCTCTCACCGTTAACTCAACTTCTGATTCCTGAACATGACCTATCTTTGGTATTTGTCTTCCAGTCATGAATGTTTTTCAGCAAGTTTCTTCTATTATTAAAGTACCTAGGTTTATAGCAAAAGACACTGTCTTTTACTGCCTAGGTTTATTGGTGTTCACGCATTTCAGTTCACTCTTGGTCTCTATGTGGATTCTACAGCAACTCCACCGGCTGCTGTCCCAAATGGGTGATTTAGATCGGTTAAAGAATCATTGTCAAAGCTACTAGCAAAAGTGGTTTCAATATAATGTTGTACAGGTGCAACTTAACAACGATTGATAGCAAGGTTCACTTTATTATGGTACAGCACAATCATTTGAACAATGATTCAAAACTACCAAGGCACAAATCAAAGTCACCAGGACAAGATCAAAGGTACCAAGTCTCAAATCAAAGTTACCATAAAAGGCTATGTGTGACATCGATCGCTTACCAAAGATCTGCCATTGCTAAAAGGTCACTCTGCCTTGAGGAACAACCTTGAGAGATGTCCCAGCTCAAGGGGAGATAGCCACTGTGCAGCCAACTGCTTAGCAGGAAGAGCTCAAAGGCGGCTCACTTAGGCTGTCATATTTATGGAATAAAGTGGTTGGCTTGTAGTCAAATTACATTCGATGGGAAAGGTATGCATGAGATTCCTTGTACCCACAACTTTCTTTGTTCCTTGATAAATGAGTTTTGGAAAAGCCACCTGCTATTCATGTGTTAATTGCATGATTGGTGTTCCAAGCTCCCATGCATCAATGCTCACTGTGTCACTCTGCTCCTTTGCGGGTTTTCAGAGAACAGATTGAAACTAGAGGAGTTCTTGGCCCGTTTTCAGCTTAGGCCTTTACCTTCTTTGGAGCCTGTACCAATCTACCACCAGTTTGGTTAAGGGGTTGAGTGCATCCGTCACAGCTGCCGATATTATTTTCTCCCTGGGGCCTTTACTTTTTCCTAACCGTATTTCTACATGCTTACCATTATTTACTGGTTTTCCTATTTGTGAGTACTAAAACTGGGTGCAGTATCTTTCACAAGCTTCTTCACTTCCACAGCTATACCCTTTTATCTGCCACCCTGGCTTCAAGTCCACTCAAGCAAACGGCATTCTTTGCCATCAGCATCCAAGTACGTGTGTGTTCCCAAGCCTTCCCCAGGGTACTCATCCTTTAGCTGCTCCTTGCTCACATTTTCCTCTTGTGACTAGACATCAAGCATCCACTTTTTTGGCATCTACTTCGGTTTGTTTAACTCTTTCCAGCAAAAATTTTTGAGTCCAATTTGTTTTGGTTATGACAAACAAAGATTCTTCCTTGCCACCAGAAATCCCCTTCAGCCCCACTATTACAGTTCATATCCTTGCTTTTGATGGAGGGCCTAAACTCCTGGATCAGTCCTGCAGCTGGACCATTGCTTCCTCCTAAGGTGAAATTCCTTGGGGTGAAATGCGAATGTCTCCAGCTGCCCTGTGTCACTGCACGCCTGTTGTTTCTAGACTCACCTAACTACAGCTGACCCACCTCCCTACAACGTTTCCTATCAAATAAACGCAATGATACTTGACCACAAAGCAGTGACACCATCCCGGTCGCCCTGCCCAGGGATCACCAAGAGACCCCTGGCCCACTGTCCCCCCACTTTCCCTGGCGGGGCGCCCATGGGCCTGTCCCTACCATGTACCGCATGTTGCTGGCGGCCGGCTGCACTGTGGCGCGGAGGTCGTTGTGCACACGCACGCAGGCCTCCATGAAGGCCTTGTCCGTGATGCCCGGTAAGGCGGGCCACTGCCCGCCTGCAGCCCCCGGCCACAGGGCCAGCACCGCCGCCCACGGCCTCATGGCCCCCCCCCCCCCCGGGGGCCGGCCGAGCCCCGGCGCGGCGCGGGCGCGGAGGCCGCCGGGGGGCGCTGGCCGCCGGCGGGGGCGGCCGCGCGGGCGCCTCTCCTCCGCGCCGGGCGGCGGCTCGTTGGCCGGAGCGCGGCGGCGGCCATGGTACTGTCGGCGGTGCAGCAGGTGGTGGTCTCGGTGGTGCTGGTGCTCTGCGTCTTTGTCGTCGCCCAGGGGGGGGGAGCGGGGCGGGCCGGCCAGGTAGGAGCCGTGGCGGCGCCCGAGGCCGCGCTGGGGCTGAGGTTCCGTGCGGGAGCTGCTGGGAACCGGCCCCTGCCTGGGGCGGGCTTGAGGGGAGCCCCCGGAGCGGGGAAGGGCTGTGCCTGGGCTCCCCTTCCGCTGGCGGGGGCGCTGGGTGTTGTGCAGGGCCTGCGAAGGGGGGGGCCTTGGCGAGCGGCGCCGGGCTGGCGTGTGGCCGCCCACCTCCTCGCCTCAGCCTTCCACGCAGACACCCCCCACCCCCCTCTTATATTCTTCATATGCTTTTCCACTTCATTACGGTTTTGATTCTTGTCTGTGTTGCCTTAAGAAAATTGCTTCCAAGTGCAGGTAACACCCCGTTAGTGGAAGCGTAGGTTACCGGGGCGGTCCAGGGCATAGTTCCCGCAGGGGCACAGCTCCTCCCGCCGCGCAGGAGCTGCGAGGTGTGGGAGAGAGGAAGGAAATCACTGCGCTTGCTAGAATTGCAATGAGGAAAGCAAGCGTTACTGGCAGTAAACATCAGCACAGAATCGCGTGGGATTTGTCAGGTAGCGTGTTGGAAAGAGACCAAGGTGCTTGTTTAGAAAAGGTATCGCTGAATGGGCTAGAGAGCTTGCTGCTTGTTAAAGCGTGAGGGGGGTGTGTGTGTGTTGAGCTGTGTCAGTGTACGGCAGTGGAGGATTTAGCTCAAGGTCCAAAGGTTCACTTTTGTTTGGGAAAATAACAAAAAGCCTGCTTTCTTGCGGTAGCTCTCTGATTCATCGAGGACGCCTTCCAAGGCATTTTAAACCAAGAGCTAGATAGTTGCTGTAATCATCCAAATTATGTGTCCGTGCTTTTGAGAACACGGCTTGAGCCACTACCATGTTCTTCCCAGCTGGTGTCAAAAACTTACTGTGCTTCATAAGCTCTAGCCTGGCCTGTTTAGCTTGATTACTTTTAATTTGCATGGTAGCTGTCATTTCCTACAGATCAAATTCTTTTAAAACCAAACCTTAAAAAAAGCAACACTTCATGCGCCTCTGATTCTGCTGGTGTATTGGCCCAGCACTGCGTAAAACAAATGTCAGGCAGATCTGCTCTTCTCACCTCTTCTTTTCTCCTGTCTGGCCAGTAACTCGCTCTGCTGTTTCTTCTGTGTGATAAACTTGGTGCGGGACACTGGACCCTGTTAGGATTCAACATCCCCCTTCTGTGCCAGGGAAGTGTTGTTTCCCTTGACTACATTCTTATTTGTATAACCTGTGGAAGTTTTTTTGTCTGTGCTGTTAGGCATTGTAGTGAATCTCCTCATTTGCATTAAAAACAAATAGAACGGAAAGTAAGGAAAAAAGAGTGAGTGAAAACTTAAAACTAGTAATTGATGGGAAACATTCTGAAAGGAGGAAAACTATATGTAAGTTAAAACATGATTTCCAGATTATTTAGTGCAGTTTTAGTAAGTCTAAACCCGCTTGTGTTGAAAGGAGAATGTCTGCCTGAACTTGCATTAAATGATTAAGGTAGCTTGAGTTCTGCTTGTATCAGCTAGGGCGTTTGATTTTTTGTATAACTGTCCAGTTCTGTTTCGAGGTCCAGTGAGCAAACATACAGATAAAAGATCTACTCCAAATGTGCATGTTGCAGGCTGATCAATGACATGTGGAAGAACTCGCAGTAATACCTGGCACAACTTGACTGCAGAGCTGATAGTAAACGTTGCTACAGTCAGGCTCATACCTGGAAGTTTGAAAAACTTTTCTGGCTAACTCATTTTAGACAACGCTAAAACGCTGTTCGAGATCTCTTATCACAATGTACGAACTTAGGTTGGCAGAATTAGATTCCTTTTTCTCTTGTATTTGGAAGAAGCTGTAGTCAAACAGCTCTTTCACTGGGAGTTGGAACATTAATTTTTTTCTCTACCTGATTGCGACTGTCTCTTGCGTGCTCGAGTTATGTTACTGTAAATTCATGAAGTACCACTGTTTCAGTATCAGTTGGCAAGAAGTCATTTACATAACGGTCTTTTGTTTAGGAGTTTTTTTAGAATGTGAATCTTGTTTTACCTGTACTCAATTCTGATATTAAATTATGACAAACTAAATGCTTAAAGGGATTTGTAAGTATAAGTCTAGGCAGTCAGTTGAGACATCAGTGTAAAACTTCACACACACCCAATCACCCACTGTCTGTCTCTGCAAGCATCTGCATTCTTTAGCTGATAGCTGTTTCTCATATGCGTCTCCCATGAACCCCAGTTTTAACTACCAAATAACCTAAGTCGAGCTATGACACTGGCTGTTCTTTCATCTGCTCCCTGTTCTGGCAGGCAAATTACATGCAAAAATACTTCAGACTTCCAAGGTTGCATCTCTTTGCTATTGTGTAATCGTTTCCTGTTAAATATTTGATTTGCAGAGGTACTGCACTTCTAAGCCTGTGGGAATATCCACATAACACTGAATTTACTGCTTAAGTAACAAAAGCAGCAACACAGCAGGTGTATTTCAAGAAAACTTTATTTTTTCCCCTGGGACTAGATAATTCAGTTTCTATTTAAGTCCTTTCTTTGTTACAGAGGAAAAATATTAATTTGTAACTGTTCTTGATGTTATCAGTAGTTTCTCTGAGTATGCTTTAATTTCAAAATTTAAATTGTTTCTTGTTACGCCTACCTTTCGGTGGTTTGCTGTGGGTTTGCCAGTGTTGCTGTGAAGGAAGAAACTTAAAACTTGTATCTTAGAGGAACATAAAAACTTAGAGTATTTGCTACCTAGATTTAACATTGCATTCTATTAATGAAAGAGCGATTTTTAAAATTTTTTTTGGTTTTGTAATTTTATTTGGATGCAGGGCTGACCATACCATCTTAGAAGAGTGATGAACAAAGGTGGTCACACAAGAAGAAAACAATTTAATTCCAGTTGTGAAACTAATTTGGCTCTTAATTTCCTTTCTAACTTTGTCTTCTTTGTCTCAATTTAATTTGTTAAGGTAGTCCTCAGACAGTTCATCAAGTTCACCTGAATCCAGGAAATTCTGACAGTAGTACTTACCAGAATATTCAGCAGATGAGAAATGCAATGGAAAAAGAGATAAAGAGAGAGAGAACAAGAGGAAACGGTAGAGAGTTAGTATTCACCCTCATGCCATTGTATGCTCTTGGAGTGGGAGTGTTTGCAGCATACAAATTTCTGAAGGTAAGCCATAAGAAAAGCATTAAATTATTGAAATTAGAAGCAAATGTAACTGGTTTTGGTTTTTTTTTTTTTCCCCACTCAGTTCTGAGTCCACGTACATGCTTGTCCAAAAGCCATTTCTTGATCAGTTTGACTTTGAACGTGAGCTCCAAATTTAAAATTATAGCATATCTGAGTCTTCCTTCTGAAGGCTTCTGACTCATCTTTTTTTTAGATGCCTAAAGAAGTGAGAATATTACCCCCCAACCCTGACCTCAAATAAGAATTTGAGAACCTAAACAGTGCTGTTACCTGACGCTGTAACTTAAGCCTCATCAGTATTTCACTTCCTTTTCATTCTTCAGAATGAGTATGGAAAGGAGATGGACAACTGACTCCTGCAGAGTAATAGTCTTAGATTAGCAATTAGATAAAACAGTGAGTAGTCTAGACCTTTTATTTGGACATCTCATTTGGTCATGCAGCTGCAACATAGGCTTTTATCCATGAAATGTGATACCTTTTCTACCATTAGTAAACTAAGAAAGGAGAACAAATGATCAGTTGATGGGTTTTGGTTTTTTGCCTTTTTTTTTTTTTTAAAATCAGTCTTGATATGTATTATTTATAGTAAGAGATATTACAGCACTTGCAATGCTGAGAGTGCACCTGGAGCATTGTTCCTTGCCTTCAGGGAAAGAAAAACTTAAACGGGACTGGAGACAGCATCTTCATTTCTGTAGACAGTTTCATTTTGTCTCCTATGTCAGAAGAATGCTCCTGTGTGAGAAGAATGCAACAGCTTAGCAAGATGAACTTAGAGGCTGACCTATTTGGTTTAAAAATAAATTTAATTAGGTTATAAGATTTAAACATCATAAACCCAATATTTTGGGTGTTACAACTCTACACTTATGCTTGTAGGATTGAAATGTAAGTATTTTTATAATAGCATCTTTATTACTTTAAGAAACAAGGCTTACTTCCTAGTTAATGGTAGGAGACTGGATCCAGTAATACAGAAGGTTCCTTCTGTTCATTTTTGAAAAATGGAGCTGAAATAGCAACTGCTTATTTTTACAACTTTTGTCAGTCATGTTGTCATTGCTTAAAATCAGAAGCATTAGTTTGAGATAGGAAGAAGGCATGGCAAATAATGTGCTCTGTTAATGAAACTTTTTTTTTGTGGTTGCTGTTTACTTTCAATGCTGTTTTAATATACAAATAGCGATGAAGTCTTTTGACACAATTGTCTTTATTAAAGATGAAGTCACATGAAGAAAGTCTCTCCAAAAAGGAAAAAAGTACAGAAGACAAGGCAAAGGAAACGGGTAAGATACCCATTCAGAATGCATATGTTCACCAGAAATGTGTATTTGCTGCTGGAACACAGCTACGTATTTTCATTGATGCAATCTATCTAAACGAGAACAATCTTTTAAGTTAGTTATGTGCAGTTAGGAACCTAAAAACCCCCGCTTTATTCTTTTGTATATTTGAAACAGTTGTTAGAGCTTTGTTTGAAGACTCCAGATGGTAATATTCTTTAAAACAGCTATAGTAATATAGTATGAGTCTCTGCTTTTTGATGTCTGATGTTTTTCGCACTTAAGACCTGTTCTGTTTTCTTCAGTAGAATAGAATGTTTAAATAGGATATAATCATCTTTAAAATTAATAGTGTATTTAAAAAGGATATAACAATCTGCTTTTGTTTTTTGTTAGAGCATCAGCTTTTAGAACTGGAGCAGCACCTATCACAGACAGAGAAAATGTTAAATTCGTTATTGACTCAGCTGGACCCCCTGTCAAACTGGTGAGTGTTTCTAAAACAGCTCAGCTAGTATTGTTTTCTGTAAATTGAAAATCTCCAAAATGTTAACAAAGAGTTTTTAAAGCGTTCCTTACGTATAAGTAAGGCACAGTGTTTTGGAATCTTCTTTAATTACGTACTGTTTCTGTAGCCTTTTGCAGGTAATACCTTTTCTGCCATTTGCAGTCTTTTCACAGACACCTCCCATGTCTTGTTTGCCAAACATAAAATGTAAAAGCTCAGGCTGACGATGAATTTACTATAGCTTAACAACTTCAACTTTAATGTGAACCAAGGAGAGTAATGCTGAAAAATGCTTAAGCTCAGTAGCATTTGAAAGCCCTTCTGGGAATTACGTTTCTGGTAGCAGAATGAGCTTCTTCCTTTTGATATCATTAGAAGACAAAACTAGTTATTAAGGTACAGCAGCTTATTTTTGTGTTTTGAAACAAACCTGTTGAGTGATGGTGTGTGTTTTGGGGAAACAGAACTTCTTTGTTGTAGTGTAAAACAAAGGAATAAATAATATAACCTGCTTGTGGTTTTAGAGATGTTCTTTCTTTAAAAAGCTAGGACCTTACCCATCTACTGGAAATAAAACTATCCATACAGTCCATTTTGTGTAGACTGACACCCTTCATGAAGCCTAGTTTAAAACATGTGGAATTTCATGATTGTTCCTTTAGTGTACTTCTGAACTTAATATGCGCTGAAACTATTAAGCAGCAAATTCACAGACCAATTTGCCTAAAAATTTTCTAGTATTCATGGGGAGGAGAGACAGTAAACAAAATCTGAAATAAATGAGAAAAGCCTCTAAACTGTAAAGTTCTGTATTGGGCATTGTTGTCCTCAAAATAAAATTACTTTGGATAGTTGTTTCTTTCAGTAGTCATTACTTCACCTTGGCCATTGGGGCTCCAGTGTTAGAAATCGGTGACCAGATTATTCAGTAGGTGTAAGTGATGGGCTCCCCACTTCTCAAGGGACAGTTCTCAGAGAAAAGCTTGTCCTAAACGTGTTGCTAACTTAACTGTGGTATTTTTCCACTGAGGGAAATATTGCAATCTTGTGCATTATTATCAAGCGCTCAGTTCCAAGGTAATCTTTCAGCTGTTGATGTCTGTCTCTTTTTTTTTTTTTTTTTTTTTTTCCTAGTGTTAATGCTTTAGCTTGTGAGCAGAAAGATGAAATAATGACACAGCTCCAGTCAATTAGACGACTGATGAAAGAAAGTGGATTGGACAAATCAGAAAACAAGACGAAAGGTACTTTGATTTCCAGTAGGAAAGAATAGGCAAATCTTACTGTAATAATTTTCAGCTCCTGCATCTTAAGTAATATGTGTGGAATTATTTTTACTCTGGAGAGTACCATTCCTTCTGTTTGAGGTGTATCTAATTTCAAATTTCTGATATATCGTGATTTTTTTTAAGAATAGGTGCTGAAAGACATTGAATTAGGGTAGACCACACAGGCACGTTCTGCTTTGTTAAAATGGGCTGCTTGAATAAGTTCCCGAGCAGTCTGTTAGTATTGGACTAACTTTAGTCTGAGAGTTCCCAGATAGGGACCTCTGAGGCTGTGGCTAATGCTTATATAATACACTTAACAGCAAATAGTGCATTAGTTTCAACTGGAGACTTCTAACAGGTACATAGTACTCTAAGAGAAATCTTAAATATTAAGAATGGTTCACTACAAATACAGGGATTTTTTGCATTAGTTGAGTCTTAATAAAAGAGAGAAAACAAATAGAAAATAAATACTCTATTTCTAAACTGACCCTGAAATTTGGAGCCTTTCTAGTAATTTAAACTTTAATTTTCTTTTTGGTGAATTGTAAGACATGGACCACATTTGTAATGAGAAACTTGAGGATCTCATTCAGTCATTTGCTGAACATTGTGAAGAGAAAGAAACAGATGACAGAGAAGATGACAGTAATGAAGATTTGCTTGAGGATGTTGATAATGATTACAAAATAGAAGAGCATGAATCATACGACGAATGTGAAGCACATCAATTTGAGCCAGATGTGGTAGAAGACCAAGAAATGATACAGAAAGATGTCATTGAATCAGAAGAGATGGAATTGAGGAGACGTAATAGATATTAATGAAATCTGCATAATAAAACTTTCAAAAGCTTATGAATTTTTTTTTACAATGTTGTATGCACTTTAAACTGTTTTGAATGAAGTTATGTGCACTGTTGTATGCTTTAAAAGAGGGGTGAAACACTGCCTGTGCTCCTATCTGTGACGGTTCTGTAACTGACTTCAGTGGCAGCAGAATTTCACTCAGGATGTTTACATATTTTTTTCTATTTATTTTTTCTTATTAAAATATTTCTGTACTCTGTATATAATGCACTGTAATTATATCTGATGCTTCACTAAAATGCTGGAATATCTTGTAATTAAGATTATAAAGAATAGATGTTTCAGAAACGTTTTCTAACTAGTAAGCATGGTGCCCCTTGAACTGTAATTTTTTCTTGAGTTCATTAAAGAGCATGCACTGATGAATTTAGCTCTTTGTGGAAAACGTCTTCTCTAGGGGTGGGGAATGAAAAGCCGTACAGGTTAAGTCTTAGAGATGCATTCGTAGAAAAGTTTATGTGGAGAAATTTATCCACACTCTTCTAAAATAATTACATCTCAGTTTGCTGTCTCCTCAGCAATGTTGTCTAGTTTTGTATGTCAATTTAAACCTTAATGTATTACACCGGATCAGTTAAGTTCTTCCTCACCTGTCACTGGTTAAACGTGGCAGCTGCCTAATAATTGATTGATGCCCATTAGTACTAGTATCCCTGCTTCAAATGTATTTTAACACTGTAGAATCTGGCCTGGTATTACACTTTTTCTCACATCAGTATTGAACAGGTGGATCGCTGCATATCATTCAAGAACTGTGCGGCTTGGGGGTTTCTTTTTTTCAATGCATTATGTGAACGCAATACTGGCTTTTTTAGGTCAGTGTTTAGAAAAGCATTTTCTTCCTTTGCCAGAATCGTTTTTGTCCAGACCTTTATTTTCTACTAATTTTTTGTTTGCTTACTGCACGTGCCTGTGAAATGGCCACCCTTCAGTGACAAGAATTACATGAGAGGTAGGTCTGACAGTACAATGCTGTTAAATTTTGTGACTTACAATTGCATAGGTTTTAAGTAGGCCAGTTATAACACCTGGACTCTTGCCATCTTTTTTTCCTACAGGAAAATTAACACTTGGATTTGTTTTTATGGAGGAAATATACTGTAGTTAGAGGGACCAAAACTATTACCGTGTTGCTCACTGAAACGGAATGAATTGTTCATTCTTGTGTAGAAACACAGTACGGTCTTTGGTTCTAAAAATGGATCACACAGGCTGGGAAGTAGCAGCATCCAGAAATACATCCTTAGCGTCAGCATATTCCTAGTTTTGCAGTAAGTGAGATTTTGCCTAACTGTGGAAAACTGATTGACCAAAAAGCAAGGGTTTCTCAAGAGGTGACTTTTTTTCTCCCCCAAGACAGAACGGCTGAATTGGAACCGGTACTTGGACAGAGTTTGATTTTTAAAAATAACTGGCGTCGGTCTGGTCATTCAGGACAACTGGAACTGTTTAAAAGAATCAGAACTGCGTAGAGGCTACCCTCTGAGGTAACTAGTAAGTCTAAAGTGAACTGTGAAGTGAATTTCAAAGCCTGTGATCAGAAGGAATGAAGGAATGGGAACTGGGCGCGCTGCGCTGCGGTGGTGGTTGCCGTGAGAGCTGGCGTGGATGCCGGGCAGTGTTGCTGCCTTCTAGGCACTGCCCCGATTGCTGGTGACCTCCTTCCCCGCAGAATTTCACTGCCGTGGGCAGTGTTTGAATGGTCAGTGGCCCAGCTTCTGCGTTCACTCATCTTCAGAGTCTTCAGTTGCTGCCTTGAAGCCTTTGTCCGTGAGGCTTTGAGCTCCGTTGGGGTATTTCTGACCCAGGGGTGCAAACCTCCACCGTGAGCCCTTTCGCTGTTATTTTGAAGCCTTTGATTTCAGCGGCACGGGTCAGTTGAGGACACAACCCTGTGCAACGCCGAAGTGCCCGGGACAGGCAATTGCTGTGCCCAGGTCGCCGGTCTGCCGGGGCCGGGTGGAGCCGCCCAGGCCCCTCCAGCGACGGACTTGCAGGTGGGCGCAGGGAGGGACGTTCTGCCACGCAGCCGTACCCGGAGCTGGGCATTTCCTCGGGAGGAACGGGGAATTCCCCTTCCCCCGCTCCGCTGAGGTGGTGCCTGGCGAAACTGCCGCGCGAAGCCTGGCTGGGATTGGCCCCTCCGCGCTGCTGTACCGGGCCGGGCCCCGAGGCGGGCGGAGGCAGGGGCGGCGCCGCGGGACGCAGGCGGCGGGCGGCGGGCAGGTAGGGCGCGGGCGGGAGCTGCTCCCCCTCGGGCGGCGGCCGGGCAGGGCGGCCGCGGGCCAGGGCGCTGGGCGGGGCGGTGGCGGGGCGCGGTTACCATGGAGACGCATGGGGGCGGGCCCTTTCCGTCAGCCCCGCGCGGCCCGTCGCGGCCGGCCGGGGGGACAAGCAGGCCGCTGGGGCCTGGGCCCTGCCCCGCTGCGGCTCCGGGTAAAATGCATCGTTTCCGCGGAGCTGTCCGAGCCCGTCGCGTTTACGTCACCTCTCACAGCGCTGTTCTTCGCGATGAAGTTACTTCAGTGTGCTCACCGTTAAATGCGGCGACGCTCTCGTCCGCCCCGTTGCTTTCAGCTGGGAGGATGCGACCTTTCAGGAGGAGCCTCGAGGCCGCGCCAAGGCGGCGGCTCCTCGCTCTCGGTGCCCTGGGAGGGGGTTGGCCGGCAGGCTGTCGGTGGGTGAGCGGCTGCGTGGCCCCCTGCGGGCGGGCCCTGCAGCTCTGCCTCTGCCTGGTGAAGGAAAGGGTGCTTGGGAGATAAAACCTGCTCAGTAGGTACAAATGGGGTCAGCTTTCGCGGCTGGTCATCTGAAAACAGAGCGTCTGATTTCTGGGACGTAAATGGTAGGCTTTGGGTTCAAAAATGGCTGGGTGGAAGGAGAGAAACCAGCAGAGCAGGAGACCGCATACTGATAAAACATCGCTCTGGAGCTCTCGGAGGCCTGCCGGGAGGGCCCTTGCGTCTTCCCGAAAACACTTTGTCCCAGGGCATGGTGCAGTTGAGAGCCAAGCAGCAGCTGCAAGTGAAGAATAAAGAAGGTTGGATGTTACCAACAGGTATCAAGAGAAGCGTGAGGGAAAGAGGGAGTTAAGGCAAAGTGGTAAATCTGAACAGGAATCTGGTTAAACATTAGTAAGCAAAGATTGGAATTAGGAGGTGGTGAAAAAGGGCACCCAGCAACATTTCATAAAAATATAGAATCGTTTGGGTTGGAAAAGACCTTTAAGATCATCAAGTCCAACCGTTAACCTAACCCTGCCATTCTACCACTAAACCATGTCCCTAAGCACCTCGTCTGCCCGGCTTTTAAATACCTCCAGGGATGGGGACTCAACCACTTCCCTGGGCAGCTCGTTCCAATGCTTGACAACCCTCTAATTGAAAAAATTTTTCCTAATGTCTAACCTAAACCTGCCCTGGTGCAACTTGAGGCCATTTCCTCTCGTCTTTTTGTTTGTTACCTGGGAGAAGAGACCAACACCTACCTGGCTACAACCTTTCAGGTAGTTGTAGACAGTGATAAGGTCTCCCCTCAGTCTCCTTTTTTCCAGGCTAAACAAAGACTGCTGAAGACAATAGCCACATCATTGGTGATAGACACATTCTTTCTAATGCAATAATGTTTATTTACAGGAGTACTTATGTGAAAAATACATTATTTTTTAATAGCTTTTCCTGGTTTTCAGTTTATTCTGAAGGCCGTCATTGAATTTGCATGGATTTGGAAGTTAAAGGAGTTGCTGCATCCCCTCAAAGGCAGGCTTGGCTATCATCAATGGGAAAGAAATGTCAGGTATGTTAATGGAAGGCTTGTGGTTGTTTTCCTTATTTTGATGTTTCTACAAATATTTTCATCATACTTTGGAACATTTTTAGTTTCAGGTTATAATACATTCTGTAGAGAAGGAAACTTTCAAAAACATTATTTTTGTCAGAAAGTGAGAGTTTAGTATGACAGCTTCATGAAGGAGAGAATTTCCAATAAAAACAGCTGTCCAGCTGTCCTAAAATAACTGATGTTCTGGATACTTAGCTAGGATGTGGAGAACTTGGGAACAAACTTACAATTCAGTGCAACAAAGGCTTGAACCTGTTCTGTGGGCTGTCGCAGGCTGTTGGTGAAGCTGGTAACAGGTGCGTCTATGGTTTTGTTTTGCAAGACAGGAAGAAAGTAAAGCAACTCCCAAAACATAATTTCAAAAGGCATGATTTCAGATTGATGTGTAAAATGAATCTCAGTGCTCTGTGTTCATTATAAAGGGGAATTTTGTTTACCAGGTATTCCTAATAGTCTGTGTTTTGAGATAAGTTAGGTGTGCAACCCTCACAAGATCACTGTAGCAGAAACTTTCAGGCTAACTTTTGAAAGCCTGATTAATAAAAATATGATTTTGGATTCTGAGGGCCATTGTTTCTATTATACCTAAGGTAAGTATTTTTAATAACAGTTGATTTTTCTCACAGATACTGTGGACTTTATGCCCATGATGTAAAGTTAATTGGTAATCTTCCCTCAGCCCCCAAGTGCCCATTTAACTTCCTTATTTGTTGGATGACTGCATGAGGAATTCTGGGAGTTTGCCAAGTTGCTGTTTTCCTTTTTTTGTTTGATTTGGAATGAAAAAGGACTTTTTGTAAAAATGGTATCATATCAATTTTATAATGTTACCTTTTAGCCAGTCTTTTGAAAATGAAATGCCTGTATACATCAAGAGCATTTGGGGCATTAGTGTAGGTTGTATGAGAAAAGAAATGTCCATTTTTCTCTAATCTCTCACCCCTGTTTTCCTCCTCTTTTCCATGCCCCTCAGTTTCTAAATTTAGACTCCCTAGTCCATCTGATCCATCTGATTCTTGGTGGCTTGCAAAAGTAAAACACAGATTAAAATTAGGTTGAAACAATGTGCTTTACCCTGTAAATACGGACAGTCTTCAGAATGATTTTTGTTTGCTTTCTTCCTGATT
This sequence comes from Gorsachius magnificus, assembly GCA_034008185.1. Taxonomy (NCBI): domain Eukaryota; kingdom Metazoa; phylum Chordata; class Aves; order Pelecaniformes; family Ardeidae; genus Gorsachius; species Gorsachius magnificus. Next base: position 176,041,804 of record CM067081.1, read on the forward strand.
CGATGACTTCTGGAAAAGGAATTGTGTTAAGACTTTACCATTTAGAACGTGGTATGTTCTTTATCTTATTGCAGTTGAAATGGTACAGAAAAAAAATATGTGCTTGTGATTTAATGCATTACATTTAGTCTTAAGAATAAGACTGAATTGTGTTAACTTTTTTTTTCATATTTGACCACAAGGTGGTGGTGTTTGTTATGTACAACCTTCCTGGAGACAAACTTTTTGTAAACCTGAGTACCCTTTTTTGAAGGCACTAGAGGGTAGTGTTGCTGAACTGTGAACTTTTTCAGGAGCAAGCTACAAGGGTGTGCGGCAGGAAGAGGGTTAGAGTTTTGTGACTGCTCTCAAGTCATGAAAGGTGTTAGGGCACCACTGAAATAGGATGTCTGCTGAGTTCAGACTGTGATGCTGAGGTCTCTGAGCTGAAGAGTGTGAAAACAAAGATGCTGGCCCTGGTTCAGTACATCCCTCAACCACAGTTTTTTCCAGTCTGGGAGGCCAGTTGGGGGAATTGTTACTAATGTGCTTGCCCCAGTCAAACTGTCTTCCCTGGGGATTTGCTGTTGGCTGTTTTCAGAAAGCCGCAGTGGGGTAGATGGAGCTTTGGCTCTAGTCTTTTCTTCTTGCTATGTTCTTGCTCAGTTGAGTTTGAAGATCTGTGTGGTACACAGCCATGCAAAATAAACAGTGTGAGTGCACAAGCTGCCTAGTCATCATCATGTGCTGCTATACTAAAGCTGAGATGATACAGTTACATCAAATATCAGGGCTTCTTTGGGGTCTGAGCTAGCTCCATGTGAGCCAGTTGGCTGTCACTATTGTGGTTTTGGTTTAAGGGTTGGCTGAGGAGTTGGTTCCCAATGAACAAGGACCACGTGACCTAAACCCTTGTGAGCAGTGATTGAACAATGTCTCAGGAACAGGGATTATTTTTAATGCATTATTAGTAGCTGACATGGATACTATCTGGATTCCTAATGGCTGGAAGTCTGTTATGATGAATATTGAATCTTTTAGTCTCATGATCTGTAAAAATCAACTTTCAATTAAAAGTTTTTGGTTTGTCCTTTTGTTAGTAGCATCTCAGTCAAATATGTCAGACAGATACTTTGGGGCATTGATTTTAAATATTCCAGGGGAAGTTGAAGGAGAGAACTGTGTATTTTAATCCTGATCCCTGTAGATATGTAATAAAGTGTCATTCTTCTAGGGCTGGAGACCAGATACACAAGCTACTCACGGTCCTCGCCCACCAGAGTAAGTCTGCTTCTATTTCTGATCCATTTGTGTAATTGTGCATTATTAACACAATGCATTTGCATTTGTATTGGTATTCAACTCGGTGTTCCATGAAATTTATCCTCATGGGTTTGTTTTCTATGATTTATATTTAGAGTAGAATTTTTGATGCATTATTTACATCAGAATTAAGTTGATTTACATTTGGTTGAGCTTAATGGTAAGAGTTTTACTCAGTGCTTTCATATTTATGCCTAGTCTTTCTTGAATATTTTTAATATAATAGTCTGCAAAAGGAGTAAAACTTTTTTGTTTGTTTTAAGTATTAGCCTTTTTTGCAGGTGTTACAGTAAAAATTACAGAGAAACTGCTGTGAAGGGTTTTTACAAGCAAAGGGAAATTCTGTACAGTGCCTATAAAATTTAAAACCTTATAGTGACTTCAACAGATAAGCAACATCTGCTATTCCAAGCGTCATGTTTGATGGTTTAGGGTTTTTCTTTTACTGAAATACCTTACAGCCAATGTATCTCTCTACATTATTTTACAAGTATGTGTGACCATGGACTTGGATTGTTCATACTGAAGTCAAAGAACTTCAATTTCTGTGTACCGTCAGTCATTCTCTAATAAAAAAAAGACTGGAAATGAAGGAGCTCTCTTATTCCAAGAAGTAATTTTGTTACAGTTCCAGAGTATACCCGGAATAAACGCAGAAGACACAGAGATGCTTTGATGAATTGGGAGATGTTTTCATTTCTTTAGCACGGTGGAAGCCAACTACAGTATTTCATTCTGCTTAGTCTCTTCAAAAAAGTTTGGAAGGTTTGCATCACAAGGAGCTGTTGCTTCCCTGTTGCCTCTCTGGTGACTGATTATAGAGGGATATTGCCGCAGACCTGCTGTGGAAGACAGGAATAAGGGATCCCTGATTTATGATTTTGTTGCAGCAGCTCCTGTTGGCGAGTGAAGAGAAGCCAGGATGGCCATGTTGGGAGTGAGGAAGGGCCTTGCAGCGGCCTTTTTCAGCTGCCCAGGGTAGTATGCATCTGGGGAAGAGGAAAAGCTCACTGGCAAGTTCCTGAGCTGAAGCAAGAGGGGCTAATAGGGATTTGCCAAGTAGGCCATCTCCAGTTGTAGTGGAACTGCTCATAGCAGGGAAATTTTTGTGAAGGAGCTAATAATAATAACTAATAGGCAATTTGTTTTTGCTGTAATTGGAAAATAAGAGAACGTATTGCTATTAAAATTGTTTTAACTTCCTGCAGGGTGCCATGCCTAGATCTAGGGAGGCTGGGAGATTCTGATGAAGAGGTAATTAAAAATTAATACTGTCCTGAATAGTTTTTAGAATTCATGTGTTGCAGGAGTTTATAAAAATATCACCCTCACTGTTGAATATAAAACAATTAGGATTGCTTGTCCTTTTTTTTTGTTTTGTTTTCTGTAATTTTAGGATGGGGACTCTTACGTACCATACAGTGGAAGTTATCCTCATACATGCCCTCTAGATTCATCTTCAGATTGGAGAACGTCATTACAAACACCATATGCACAGCATCATCAGGCTCAGCAGGTCAGTCTGTCACTACAGACATCTTTAAAATATGCTCCTTTAGCAGTAATTTATAAAAGCATACTTAGCTTTAATATACAAGTTCTCTTTATTTCTTTTGGTTACTCAAAGTGCTTTTGGTGCCAAATATTTTTGGCAAAGTACTTTTTACTGAAAAACCTCTAGAATATTTAAAAAATCCGATTTTCTTAAATACCTTAGCTGTTCTTTGTTGGTTGATCCACTTGTCCATTTCATTGTACTTATTTTTGAAGAGATATATTAATAGCTAGCTTTATTAACAATTTGTCAAAGCAACTGAAAAATGTTATACTTTTCAGGTAGCATGTAACTTTGGTTTATCTTTCTAAACAAAGAGGAAATTACAAAAATAATAAAGATAAGATCAATAGTAGTTGGTAAGCATCTGATTGAAGAAAAAAAAAAAACAAGTTTACAAACACTAAGTATTATTTGTATGGAAGAATAGTTACCTTTGGTGGAAAGGAGACTTTTGGAGTTACATGCAGCCATTTCATAGGGTTTTTCTTAAGTCTCTTGTCTTTAAAACAGAACTGTGATGTTAACTCTAGAATTATGTTCAATTTGTCAGAGCACTTCTCTTGTAAAACTTCCTGATCGTGTATCAGCATTTTTTTTTCTCTGGGTGACTAAGAAACTAAAATACTACTAATCTTAGGAGTTTTATAAGGAAAATCAGTAGTCCAGATGCTAACATTCTGGTTTATAGTACAGCACTGTTTGGGATTCATACTTAAACTTGTTATAGAGGATATTTGATTTAACTACTCAGTTACTACAATTGTTCCCTTAATGCAGGAAAAATTTTCCTTTGAACTCTTATATCTGAATTAAATTTGAAAAAATGAATGTTACATTTTTTTATTTGATCATTGGTACATATTTGATTTCTCTTTTCCTTTAGTTTAAACAGGTGTCTAGAAAACCTTGTCAGAAGAAAATAGAGGTAAAGTAGCTGAAAAAATATACACTGAGAAAATAACTTTAGCAACTCAGAAGCAGAGTACTATAGTATATGGTCTGAAAATGTAGTATGTTTTAACTTTTGTGTGACAGCAACTAGCTTATTGCAGAGACTATTTTTAATCTGCTGTCATTCCATCAGTATTTTGAGTGTTTCAAATGTGATAATTAAAGGGAAAATGCTGAAGTACTGCAAACAGTAGTCTTCTGTTTGTAGTCCCTATATATTTGAGAGAAGATGTCTAGAGCTTTAAACTAATTCAAGAATGCTACCTACGTGATAATCATACACCATATCATAATCTTGGTAAAAAGCTTGCTAGTAGTAGTACTTTTTTATTTGGTTAGGGTGCAGGAAATATCCTAACTTATTAATGTTATTTCTTTTTGGCAGAATTGGAAAATACTGTTTAAAAATCCATTATTTCAAAAATATTTAATTTATGTAAACCTAAGAAATACTCTAGTGAGTGTGCTTAAAACAGAAATATAGCTAGAGCAATAACCAATTAATTAATTTGTACATAACCTGTGCCCCTTGAAATGTTTCATATAGTGACTGGTATGGCAGGGTGCCAAATTGGCTGGAGCTCAAGGTGAATCTGCCAAGATCATAATTCTGTATGCTTCCCTATATAACCAAATGGTTTCTCAACTTGGAGGGAAAGAAACTGCATTTAAATAAAAACTGAAATAGTTAAGATTTTTTTTAAAATAATGAACTAAGAATGTACTACTCCTCAGAATAGCTATGCGCCCAACACAGGTATTTATGCTTGTGTTAAGATGTATCGGTAAATGTGGAACTACGGATAGGTTATTTTCCTCTGTGCTGTATTGTAAGTGTGCAATGCAAACATACTTGAATTGCTGTACTCTTTTTAGGTTTGGATGCCTGTAGTTTCACCACTTGCTTTACCTTTTTTTTTTTTTTTTAATATGAAGTTCATCCATATAATTCTGTCTAGCTGCAGGAAGGCTAATGGAGGGTTGGTATGGCTTTGTCTGCCAGGGTCTGTCTTCCTTTCTGCTCTGCTTTCCTTTATCTCATGTTGCTTCCTTTCTGCCTTCATTATGTCTTAAATACTGGTGCACTGAACACACAGGAATATGTCTTCTGTTCACTAACCCTCTCTTGCTCTCCCCCTCTCACTTTTTTTGCCTGACTTCCCTCCCCTCCCCTTTTCTTTTTTGTGGAGAAGATTTTCAAGCACTTCTAAAATATTTTCAAGTATTCCTCTGAGCAGCCTTTGTTTCTGCATTGCTTGCTTCTGGGGTCCTGACTGAGCATTCCTTTAGCAAGATATATTCCAGCTTCTTCAATAACAGACTGTGTAAGTAAATCTTCCAAGAACAGGTCACTTTTGGAAGAATAATTTAAATATTAAATATATAAATATATATTAAATACAGTCTTATCTTAAGGAATTAACCAGTGAAGGGATCCTTTTTTTGAAAAAGCAAGCTGCCCTTTCAAGAACATAAATCTTTTGGGGTTTGAGAAATGGTTTTCTAGAACAGGACTATTACACTGGTGTTGCAAGACCAGATGTGTCAAGTGGAGATTCTAGATAGGGCTGTGTTAGTTTTGTTAGCATTGAAGGTATATCAGTTAAACATTGAAGGTGTTAGTTATTCAGGGAGACAAAAAAGAATGGAGTCTTGGCTTTCTGTCATTGCTGCTGTTTCTACTGATCCAGCCTCCATTGTGTAGAGCAATGAAATGGACGTAAAGTTAGGAAGGTACTTAGCTGGCTTCACAGCCTTTTCAGCTGATGTTCTAGGGAAGGAAGTCCCAGTACTAATACTCATCTGCCATGTAAGAATATTAAAACTTCTGATTTAAAAAATCCATCAGCCCATTTTCAGCCATCCAAAATCAAATGTCAGAATTCCTATTTTAGTGATCTGTAACATTACCTTACAGGACAGAACCACTGAATCTTGGCTTCTCTCTTTAAAAGTGATGTAAAACCATTTGGCTATGTACTTTTTTGATTAAAAAATTGCAGAATATGAAGAACTCAATGAAAATAAAGCCTGAATATGCAGTCTTATTTGATTTTTTTCTTAATGTGAAGCATAGTGTCAAGAAGTTTCAGAAATTATACTGCATGGGAATTATAATAATGCTGTTCTCATTCAATAGATCAACCAGAGGCTTTTATATTGATTACTTTTTGCTTTAGCATTCTGTTTTGGAGCAGAAGACAATATCAGAGAATCTGCCATCCCCAACAGACGGTTATAAACTGAAGTATCATCAGTATGAAGCAGATTTGAAGGAAGAATATAGGCAGTATTCTCAGAGAATTGCAGAAAAGAAAAAAAACCACTTCCAGCATCCAGAAGCTTCAATAAAGGTAGCTGGCAAAGGAGTAATTGCATTTTTAAATAGCCAATGTATGCTGGTATTTCATGATGATGCTTGTAGAGGTTTGCATGTATATGTAATTAATTTCTTCCATGTTTTTATCATAAAGAAATAAACCCAAGTGTGATTCCAGCATCTGATGTTGAGTAGGAAATAAAATATAGGAGGCTTGTTTCAGTCGTTCCAGAGCAAAAAACTGTAGTGCTCTGAGATTCTAAGTATGCTTGTATTCTCTGGTACGAAGTGTAACACTTGCCTTCATAGTGCACCTCTAGCCTGAGCATGAATATTAGCATGATTGATAGGGAAGAGTTTGCAGCCTAAGAAGATGCGAGACAGCGGGAAGATCTTGGTAAAATGTTATTTCCAAACACAGAAATACATTCCAGCTTTTTTATTTTTTAAATATAGAAGCATATTAATTACTATTCTATTCGATTTTGACTGTATATAGGACTTAAAAAAGGAGAAGTGAAAGATGTAGTCTGTACCTTAGAGAACTATTAACATTGAAAATGGAAGGCAATATGGGATTAAAATAATGAAAGATGTTATCTGTACTTTTTGCTTTGATGTTGTAGAAGATCCAGTACAGTTGGACTGCAAAGTTGGACTGCAAGCTGTATTAATTCCACTAGGTTTCTTTTGTGTTTTTAAATTAAAACTACGATGCAAACAAGGGAAGATCAGTGGAGAGAAGCTGGAAAACAAAGGGGTAAAAAACCCCAACTTTCCTCTTGTTCTGGAAGAGATAGTGGAGAAGGGTGGTTACATCATTGTAGCTGTAAGAAAACAGGAAACAAAAGTAAGCAACAGCTGTCAGGACTGGTCAAATGCTAGGCTGTGCTGAGGGTAGATGACCGTTTAAGAATCTTAATGAAAAGTTAAGTATGCAGATGTTGAGGGAACATATTGTGCTCATTGCTTTTCAGAGAAAAGGTTTGTGATGAATAACAATGAGTTTACTGATTTTACTTGCTTAATGTTCAGGAGAATGAAAAGGGAAGGTCTTACATAAGACAAAGGTTATGTTTCACATATTGTTTTACACGTATTGTGGATAGTTTTAAAGGGGCTTTCTCCTCTTATACTCACACTTCTAGTGTTCAGATAAAACTTGGAGAACCCGCAAGTACCTATAAGTAAACATTCTGTGACTAAAAGAGTTGAGTGAAAAAACATTTCTGTTATTTTTTTAAGTTTAGTTTTATGTTTGGTGGCAGTTAAGATTGTGAGTTCTGGGGATTTGTTGTAGTGTTACGTATTTTTTAATGATTCTACTCTTATGTATCGGTCTGACACCATTATGTCATCTGCTTTCTAAGGAGTAACTCTTTTATATGCTGTACTGCAAGCCTATCAAAAGGGTATTTACAGGAGCAGCCAAGTTAATCCAAAACTGAAGAAATAGGTGGCAAGTGCATACTGGGAGAGAAAAAGCAGGACTAGCTTATTCTGGTGATTTTTGGGTTCAGAAAGATTCTTGCTAAGCACTAAAAGCCACGTGTGACAGCTCTTATGACAGATTTTAATATAATGTCTAGCAGAACAGTTTCTGTGTTAGATATTATCGCTACCTGATTAAATTAATAAATCAAAACCTCTTTAGATTTCAAGATATTTATTATTTTATCTGATTAGTGGAACTTGTAATAACTTTTATTCTCCAAAAAGAAGCTGCTCCTAGAGGAGCATAGCTAGCAAACCTACTGTTTTGATTTCTTTCCCATGTTTCCTCCTTCCTGACTTCTGGAAACAGTCGTCTTTGTCAGTTTTTGTATATCTTTATTTCTTTATATATAGGGGATATTTCCATAATACCTCCGACTGCTTTACAAGTCCGTTAGACCCAGTTCAGCAGTATGCTTTGGCTTTTCCCTGTCTACACTGTATTTAACTTCTTTGGTCAAAAAGCAGCATCTCTGCAATGGTGAACTTTGAGCTATATACATAATGGCAAATCTGCTGCTTTCTCTTGGCTGTTCTTGAGCAGAACAGAGAAAGGATGAGCTCTTGTCCTCCTCAGAGAGGTGCTGATATTTTAAAAAGCTTGTAGGAACACGGCATTTTTGAGATTTTTTTTTTTTATTTCAATGTGTTTGAAAGCTGGTAAGGGTTCAAAAGGTATAAGGAAAGACTAGAGAGCAACATTTGTAAGTTCAGTTTGTAGACAGCTAGGCTTAAAAACATTCTTTACTTTTTCTAATTAGCACGATGTGAAAGAAGCAGACACTTTAAAAAATAAAGAAGAAAGAAAGAAATACTTTTAAATAAATTGTTGAGGAAAATGTGTGTGGGGTTTTTTTGTTTTTCTTACAATTGATTACATTTGATTTATGAAAATAATGTGATGTTGTATAGGGTACACAGCTTCAAGATGGACATAATGATGATCTTACAGCTCTTGATGAGAAAGCTCTCCTGCAACAGTGCTACACAAGCAAGCCCTATAACATACAGCACAGTATAAGGAAATCAGAAGCTGTAAGTATTTTGGCTGGTATTATACTGTTAACTATCTGGACTCATAGAACGACTTCCCAGATGTTCAACAGAAGTTAGGCCTTTGAAGATTTGGTCGTAGTATGTAATTGCACCCATTCAAGTCATGGGAGTTTAAACATTTGCTTCAAGGACACATGTACTGAATGATCCAGTGAGCAACTTTTTAATATTATCTGCAATGCTTGTATTATATGCAGCATTGTATATAAATTAGAATACAAATTATGAATAATAAATACAAATCTATACATACAACTCAGAATAACCGAGTGACTTGTGTGAACCTGAGTATAGTGTTATATTTCCTCTAGTCTGTAGCTTGTACCTCAGCCTGTATTCCATGATCCATGCATTCCGTGATTCCATCAGCTCTTACTCTGATTTGTTTCTAGAGTAATCAGGCTGTTTTCCCTCATTAACTCTTGAAATGGAGTATATGAGAACTGGCTTTGTGAGCTGCGTGGGCTCTGCTGTGGGTATTGGATTGGGTCATCCACAGCTTTGGCTGAGTCTTCAAGCTTGGATGAAGCTTCTACAGCATCTCTAGGCAATGTTGTCCTGTGATACACTACTCACCTTGTGAAGAAGTTCTTCCTATTATCCATACCAAACCTCCCAAGGCTCAGTTTGTAACCTTGGCCTCCTGTTTTACTGTTCGCCACTGTCAAAAAAAGTTCAGTTCTATCTTCTTTGTAACTTCCCTTTAGTTGTAGGATGTTTTCAGAATGCCTCATAGCTGCTGCTTCTGCAAACTAAACAAACCCAAGTTCCCTTAGCCTCTCTTTTCAGTTGCTTTGGCTCTGATCCTCTGTTAGATCTTTTCCAAATTCCTCTCATCGCCATTGTTCTTGGGAAGGAGGGAGACCCAAAAACTGAACACAAGTATGTCCTCGCTAGCATGTGAGGGAAATTAAATAGTAGAGGGGAATTAAAACTTTTCTTATATGGACATACACAGTATGTTTCTTTAATTTCTTATATAGACGTGATTTATACTCTTTTTTAGGACTGAACAATAGGAGTCTTACCCATCTAAGGCTGAGCCTTGAATTCAGGTTTATTCACAATGAACCTTGAGATTTGATATTGCATGATTCAGTATTTGCATATGCAGAGCGATGACTTTCAAAACTGGTTTTTGAAGGAATTGTTGAACAGAGTTAGAATGCTAACTTTCTGATGGAATAGTAAGCCATGAGGAATGTTACGAGATTGTAAAAGTAAATAATAATTTTAATTTATTTTGTTTGCTCATCACTATGCAGTGAATTTTGCATCATTGCAAACGTTTATTTGATTTCTAGTCTCAAAGTGAATGTGGGTGTTGCACTACTGAGGTCGCTATTCATTTTCATGATAAGAAAATCTTTTCAGAAAGTATGTTTATGAAGAACTTGAAAAACTTCCTATTTGGTTTTTTAGAATAGATATAAAAATCTATACTATATACTATAGGGTGAAGATAATGGAAAAAAGTTTTGAAGTATCATTAGAATAACAACTTAGTGCTAAATCAAATAAGCTGAAAACACTGAAAAAGGGAGCAGTGCAGGACCACAAAATGACAGGTACCCTGCAGCTGGTATGCTTTAAAAGGAAGCCAGCAGGCATTTGAGCAAGGTGTCATGGGGACCTTTAGAAGCACTTTTGTTACTGATTACCACTCATGGTTTCACAGGCTGGCTGTCTCTTTCTAGGAGTATCTCTTAGGTTCTGATAGTGGTAGCAATAATGGAAAAAATGGGAAGTAGTAACTTCCAATTATTATTATTATATTATTATAGTAATTCCATTGGGTATACACTGCCTCAGGTGTAGGCATTTGATTTTAAGGTGTTTTAAAAATTTGCTTAAGAATACAAAATGTTAAAATTTCCTTTTACTGTAATCCTTACCAAAACCTCTAATGTTAAAGTAGAATTTATCTCAATTTTTCTGTAGTTTGAGATGAAAGTTCCCTTTGCAAGACATTATAGTATGTGTGATTACCAATAGATGCTATATATAATAAAATCATGGTTTTTTTGAAGAAGGTTGGTTTTGTCTGAATAATCCTATTTTGTGAACAAGAGTTACAACTTTTTAAACAGTGAGAGCTGCTGCAAGTTCAATGTTTGCCTTGGCAATTTTGTAAATTCGTAGTAGAGCTTTTGTCTCAGTAGTTTTGCAAGTTCAGAGCAGAGCTTTTGTCTAAGAGCTGAATGGAAGATGTTCCATGGAAGAGTATGTATAGTGACCTAGTATTCAACTGAAATTCAAGGTGTAAGGTTTCTCTTTTAAAATCAGGTTCTTTTCAGCCTGCTAGCTGGTTTGGCTCTGCAAGCCGGGGTCCTTGGAATATGTTGTGTTTTAACAAACACTGCCCTGTATTATCTCCTCCTTTACATAATGCCTTTTAATTCATCTGTTGCGACAGTTAACGGGCAAATATTCAATAACTTGGAATAAAGCACCTCTAGTTCTGATTGGTGCAAAAATGAAATATGAAAGCAAACTAAAAATCCTGCTATCTTCTATAATTCAGGAATTTTTTAAGGCTTAAAATCAGTTTGGAATAAACACCAGCTGGTCTGATGTTACTTATTTGGGTCTTTTTGGTGGTTTTGGGATGTTGTGGGTTTTTTTTTTGCTAGTGCCAATTAGTAATTACTTGAAGTTTGTGAATTATACCCATTATCATCTCTGTGGAACTAGGGACTATCCCTTACAGTTACCTGGTATCTGGGAACCAACTTCCGGTTCTTCTTCAGCTGTGGGAAGGCTTGATCTATCTAGAATGTGGTTTACACACAAGAACTGTGTGGAAAAAATAAGCAATCAGAAAAATATCTTAATTCTTCAGTTTCAAAATACCTACAGAATTGTCCTAAAGGTTGCATAACCCCCTCAGTAACAGTAATTTCTGTTTTCTTATATTAAAAAAAAAAAATTAGGAGAAAAAAGCCAAATCTTAGTGCAGTGAAGAAGTTTGGAAACCTGGAAGACAAAACGAAGAGAGATGCTGGGGCCTGGTTGTTGCCAATGGCCTCCATGCTGTCTTGGGACATCCTCTTGTGTATTGGTTTCTCTTTCTGTGAAACAAATGACAATCAACATCTAAGCACTTTACAGTGAACGGCACAAGGTTATGGTTCAGTGTTACTCTAACAAAAATAATAAGATGATCATGTTAAATCCCCTTCCCACATTGGATACTCTTTCCTGAAAGGTTTTTCAGATTGGACTGTCTCAGCAGAAAATTATTGTGGCATGCAGCAAATAAAAATTGTGCACTGAGACTAAATCTTAAAAGAATTTTTTTGACTAAATGTTGCTGGAGGTAAAGTTTCATTCTATGAGTTGGAATCTGTGTCAACCGTGAAACCTGGAACAGTGTGAGTTTCCTCAGGCTCTATTGTACTTACAGAATTTATTGGAAACAGTACAGAGATAAGGATGCTGTCTGTCAACAGAAATACTAGAATTCTCTTATTTATTGACAACTAATATGCATGGACTGTGTAGCAGAGAATATTATTTGCCTATTTGTTATGCAAATAGAACTCTATTCTAAAAGATGGAAAGTAAAAGATTAATGGTGACATTCGTAAGATTGTGACCTCTGAATGCTATCTTAAAGGGTAAATTATTATTTGAAGTGTCTGGTGTTATATATTTAATTTTCTCTCAGTCAGTTTTTCATTGCAGGAGGATGTTGCTGCAGAGAGGAAAAAACAGACTGTAGTAGAACAAGTGATGGTGGATCAGTTATCAAGGTAAGTGAATTTACAATGCAAAATTTCAGTTTTCCCTACAGAAGAATTTACATCTGAGAGAGTGTGGCTTTTCTTTCCTAGAGGGTGTTTTGATCATCTCGTTCCGCTTATGTAATGTTATTATTTGCAAAAATTCCTTAAATTAGAAGTCTTTTTAATTTAAATTAAAAGATCAGTTTAAAGTGCTATGTGTAAGATCAATTTTTTTCTGAGAATAATTTTTAATTTTATACTTGAACCTAATTTAAGAGCTTTACAATAGCATTAGTTCTCAGAAATAACCGTCTTGCACCTCAGCAAAATATATGGATGCCTGCTGTTACAAATTACACTTCTTCAGTAATTACTTTCTTTTCTAAGGATCTTGGTTTTATTAATATTCCTTTATTAATACTGACACAACATCCCTCTGGAGTAAAGGAGTATTATACCAATGTTGGGCAGGTAGGAAAAAAAGGCACAATGATGAATCAAGTTGATCAAGGTTGTACAGGAAGGTTCTCCTAACTTCATTGCTATCCCTTTAGCTCTGAGAACGCATTGCTTCTATGTAGAAAGATCCCTTGATATGTTAAGTGGAAAAAAAAGTAACTCATAGGTAAAGATGAATGTGGTAAAACCATCTTCCCTTATCATTATTCCCATAAATTTGTTCTCATTTTTAAGCATGGTTTAATAATTCAGGGTTTTGTCCAAGTTGTCTGGTTATGGCAATATAGGATGCTGCAAGCTAGTTTAATATAGTTTCATGCTACCTTACACTTGCTAAAAATTATCTGTGGGTAGTTCTACAGTGTGTTGCATTCTGTGCTTAATTTACAATCTCTATAGTCATCTGAACTGATATTACAGCCCATCAGATCTTAAGACTTTGAGGTTGAAATGTTGCACTTCACCATTTTATGTTTTCTTGGTTTCCATTCCAGCTGCAGTTTAAATGACCTATGTTGTTTGAAAGTCTATTAATGCTTTTACACTATTTAAAAGCTGAGATATCAAGAAAGTTGCATGAATGAAACAAGATTGTACTGAAACGCAATGTTAAATGCCAAGTGTCACTGTGGCAGGATTAAAAATATGAAAGCGCTCAGTGCAGAAATTCCCAGTTTTCAAAGAAACATTTGCCCCATGTCATACCTCTACAAAGATGTAGGAAAGCAGATGATTACAGAGTTTATCTTACAAATGCGCTGATTGTGTTGAAGCGTTTCAATCCTACTGATGTTGGATTAAACATACAGGGTTGTGCATCTTGAATCACGGTTGTTCATTCTGTGCTTAACCTCCTTCAGCTGCTTTGCCTTATTTTTTCCATGTGTTCCTTCTTCTACACTGAACCCTTCTGTTGTCAATGTCAAAACAATATTCAGTAGTGCTGCAGCTGCATCAGGATGAACTTTTAATTTAAAAAATCTCTCTGTTTATGTTCCAAATATAACTGTGCCAGTACTGCCAAACAAATTGGTATCAGAGAGCAGGATGTTAATCGGGGAAGATTAGTTCAAAACTGTTGCATGAAAAAAATCTATTGAAGGAAACACAAAGATGTTTGGATTATTTTTTTTTTTTAGTAGAGCCAGTCTTGCAGTTAAATCAGTGTTAACTGATGTGTGCAAAGATGGATCTGCATAGATCAGAGAGCAAACTTATAAAACTATACTAGCTGTGCAAAATGATTTTTTCCTTCTGATTATGAACCATTTCAATAACGTAAAAAGAATTTTCTGAAAGGGTCTATTCTTTTGTTTACTTGTTAAACTGATACAGAGAAAATAAAAATGTTCAGAAACCAGCTCATTTAATTCTTGTCTTCTTGATGGGACTTTGAGATCCTACGGGCTGTGTAGTAAGTGCTTTGGGAGAGAAAGTGCCAGTGTTTTCATTGGATCATGTCACTGGCCAGTACTAGTAACTGCTGTCGCTGACTTTGGAGGGAGCCATGGATAAAGCATATCACTGATGGAATATTTACAGAAATAGTGGAAATGAGAAAAAAACCCCTTTGTAATCCTATGATTTATTTTATATATGCATATATAAAATATACTTTAAATAATATGTATGTACATGTGAAATTACTACATAGTAGTGCACTGCCAGAACATTATTGCATGTATTTGATTAATTGACTCCAGAATTTTTAAAAACAAAAAAATAAGCCCACGGATTTATGCAAGCTTAATGGATAACTCCAAGATTTTATTGCTGTCTTATTCTTGGGTGGTTTGTTTCCTGAGTAAGAATATGTAAGATCTGAAATTCAAACTTACTAATATTCAGAGGGCTTCTACCTGCTCTTTCTGGTCAGAGCTGTTATAAGTGACCCAGAGCAATCCACACGTGATGATGTTTACAAGGAAACTTATGAACTTCTGGGACTTGGGACAGCACCAATGCGTTTTAGAAAAAGAACGTTGCATGAAACAAAGTAAGTTTTCTCTAGTGGTCTTTTTTTTTTTATAGAAATACATTTTCTGCTGTATTTTTTATTATTTTAGGCTCTGCAAAGTCTGTTTGCCTTTCCAGATGTTTTATTTCTGGCTTGGATCCACCAGCTTCATGGGAGGCCTTTTTTATAGCCTCCCCATGCTTATAATTGCCTAGTGGGACCTTTTAATGTGGATTCTCTGTGTATAGTGACTGATTCATAGAATTTATAAAACCTAGGAGAACATCCTTAAGCTTATATTGATATTGTTCATCACAGGATTTTGCCAGCCTTCTCTGAGCTGTTGAATGCTTGCAATCTTGTCATATCCTTTTAGAGATTCCTATCCTGCAGTGCATAAAACTGCATAAATATGTGTCCGTAAATGCTAATGTAGATCTTCACAATATAACCATACTTTTCTTTCATGTTTTGATTTCTGCTGCAATAATTAACTATATTGGCATCTAAGTGTCATTCCTGGCCTCTGAGCATTGAAATAGTAACTCCAAGGGCTTAAGAAAAAAAGAAAAACTGAGAAAACATTGTGATCGATAAGATTAAATGAATCTGCAGGTCTGAGTTTTGTTCTGTTAATCTTTCTCAATATGCAGGCAAACATCTCTGCTTTGCTCGTTTTAACATCCTGCTCAACAAATGTCATCTTTGTATTCTTAAAAAAAAAATGGGGGCAACAAAACCAGTCTCAGTCTCTTACACCCATCACATGGACAAATCTCCATTTCTGGAACTAGTAATGGCCAATATAAAATACCTAGGTGGGTAAAGAAAACACATTGATTGATGGACGTATGCTGAATGGTAGAGGTTTATTTCTTGATATAAATGTATGTAAAGGAAATATCCCATTCATATCTGTACCTTCTGTGAATGTACTCTCATATTATATAATTACAGAACACCCTCCACATTACAACTCTGAGTTGCTTTCTAATTCAACGACAAGGGATCATCTCCTCAGCCAGTTGCCAAGGATACCATATTTCACATTTTTTTCTGTTTTGAAACAGTTGATTTTTATGTAACGTTTCTCTGTGAGCATATAGGTATCATTAACATGCTGCATTATTTTTACAGAATAAGGACCAAATCAGGATTAACTGAAAACATGCTCTCTAACAAATTACGCTTTGATAGTAGGATTATATCAAGGTAATCACAAATTTTGTCAAGCTTTTCAGTTCTATGAATTTATGAATTATGACCTTTACCCTCTTGAAATAATTAATTGAACTGAACCTTTCTGTTCCCTATATTTAGAAAAAAGTATGTGTTGTGTGGCTATATATATGCATACATGTATAATACAAATTTTGACATGGCTGATGGATAATGACGTTACAGTCCCATTGTACAGTGTTAAGATGCATAAGTAATATTACGTTGCATCATACCCGTAGCTCTGTGCAGGACAACTAGCACAGGGGCTGTGTAAAATAGGGCTCTTAGCCGTTGTACCTCAGTTGATTAAAATTTATTTTAGCCTTGTCTCAATATGTGGCAACCACTGTGGATGGAGAGGATGGCTTTGTGTCTTGTTTGTAGCTCCTTACGTAGTAAACTTGCAGGTTTAGGGCATCTTTGAAACTGATCTGAACTGAGTAGCTGTGACATAAATGTATTCTTCAGCTCTGAAAGTGTTGCTTTTCTGAAGCAGTGAGCTGTATAGTTGTTAGACGTAGCTGAGGATCCAGCCACATAGCTTCATATACCATAGCTTTCATATAGCATAATGAATACAACAGTCCTGGTGTAAGTGATCCTTTAGTTAATGAGTGAAAATTACATTGGTATACTAAAATATGAAGCCTTGAAAGGTGTTTTTAACATCATGGAGAATAGAATATTGCATTAAAATATGTCCAAATCCAGAAGTTGTATTCCATGGTAGTTTAGAGGAAATAGTCAGATGCCTCTTTCAAAGAAAAAGATTGTACAGTATGCAACATTGGAAATAAAATGAATATTCCAAAATAGAAATTTTATTTATGTTTGGGTTGAATTGGATTTATATAGATGCAAAACCATAAAGGTGCTTTTCAATTTTCCTTCTAGAAATGGTCGTGATGCTTGCAGAGAGTTGATTGGATTTTTTTTTGCATGTGACAGATCCCTTACTGTGTATGAATTTCGACAGTTTGGAAAAAATAGGTAGGTTAAATTACTTTTTTAAAAAAGGTTTTAGAAAACATCTTCCACTGTATCTAAGAAACTTAAATAAATTTAATTGTTTTAATATCAGTTTTTAATTATTTCACAGAACAAATGCTTTGCCTTTCATTCAGAAGGGAGTTTATCAACATCAACGTGGACAAAAGAAGGGAAAAGCTTATGATCTTAGTGACTTCTATATTGTAAGTATTCTTCTGTGGAATCTAAGTCAATTTTGATGGTGATTTGGAAGTAATATTTAGATATTCGAATTGAAAATTGTCATCTAGCTTTCAGGGAAGACCAAAAGTCTTTCCCATCAGTAACGTTTTTGAATTAAAGATTTTCATGATTTTGGATTAAGTTGCTGTCCCACAAAATTTTAGAGATACCATTTTTGGCTTCAGATTATGCTGTAGTTTGAAATTTTCCCACTAGAGGGCACAAGACTGCAGATAGTGGCAACCTTTCTGTAGGCAAAATGAACAAATTGGAAGTAGACCCAAGTACTTGTTAAAAAATAATAGTCTTTACAAGGTCTGCTGGCATTTATGACACGAGGCAATGATTAAATATTTTTTCAAATATGAGGAAATTTCAGGTTAATTGGTTTTAACCTAAAGTTTGAAAATGTTTACCACCAGCTGTGTAGAGAGAGCTTTTGAAACAATGGTAAACTTAATCTACCAGTTAATCTGACTACAAATCATATTGCATCTTCTGTACTTTTGTACTTGGTTAAATGTTCCTGGTTTATAAATACTTTAGCAATTTTTAAAATACAGTGTTTTCACTGAGTTCTTCACATCCTCCCACAAATCTTAAGTTTAGAGCAAAAACTGTATTAAAATGAAGTACTGAAAGTGAAAGAGGACAATGTTAATTTTTAGACTCTTTTGTCTAATCACCTGCCTAATCCTAACTCTTTACATGTGGCTACAATATAAGAGTTTCCAAGATGAAATAGATTACTTTCTTTATGGTATGGAGGGATGATTTGAACTTTGGGAAGGCTACTTTTTAGTTGTTTGTTTATCTCAAGTATGATTTTAGGTTATTGAAAATAACTGTGGAGAGTTTCTTCTAGCCTGAGAGAACTTTGCTCTCATGGAATCAGTGCGGCACAATGTGACTCTCTTCTGTGGTCGAGTGAGTTTTGGATCCCATAAGGATGAAGGGAGAAGAAAAATTGAAAAGTAGAGCCTGGCTGAGGGAACAACAATCTGTAGTCTCATGTTTCTCAGCTGTAGATTAGGCAACAGTAGGTCCTCTTACTAGACAAACCTCTATGTAGAGGATAATGTGTCGTCTTGGAGCCTGCAGCTGTATTTATTTAGTGCTAGAAAGGCTCTGTTAAGAAGGTTAACTGACCTTAGCTACACTGTTTCATTATTTCATACCAAGGCTTTTAACAATTCTACTTCCTGAAAGTCTTGCAGAACATATTTTATGAAATACACGACCAGTTTGTAAATCATTGTATGCTTTACCAACAGGGAGCTAATCTAACTTTCCGAAGTGTTGATCATAACCTTCCAGAAAGTGTTAAGCAGAGCTCAGTTCTCACCCTTCGTGTCATAAGTATTGATGAAGCAGCTATGGATTTTCTAAAGTAAGTGCAGCTGTTTTTCAAATTACCTTTCTTTCCTTAATCAAAAAATATTTTTTAATAAGAGCTTCTAACATCTTATTACTTATACTGCTAAAAAATAATCTGTATTTAGGCTGGTTAGGAGAAATTAGTAATAGATGTTAGTGGATGTTCTGTAATTCAGTAACTTCCTAGAATGATAAGAGGTGATTTTAAAATACAAATTAATTAAATTATGAAACTGTCCTATTTGCTTTGTTTGAAGTCAGATGTTTTTATATACAAATCATATACTGAAACTTTTCTTCTGTAATGAACTAAAATACTGCATTTGGGGAAATTTTTTTTTTGTGATCAACATTATTATTGGATCTTTTATGAAGCTTGTGTTAAAAGCTTGTATCAATCATGATAATGCAAGTGTTTGAATACAGGCAGGGGAAGAGTTGGAGGTTTCTCTCTCTATTTTTTTTCTTTTTAATTTTCTTTTTCCTTCCTTTTCCTATCCCTTCATTCTTCCTTCTTCCAGATATTGCCACATGTTGAAGACTTCAGGAACTGGGACAGGATTTCTTCACTAATTCTTTCAAAATAGGTGTTAATAAATTTTGTTGTTCCATAGTCTGAAACAATGGGAAATTCTTAGAACTTTTTCAAGTGATTAGGTGAATGGTTAACCTTTGGGTATGCGTTATTTTTCAAGGTAATATTCTCATCTCAAAATCTATAGAGAATTGAACTGTCTAGGGACTGAAGCATATTTTTCTGGGGTTTCTGGCTTTTATTGTGAGTATACTGGTTCATAGCACAAGTAAATTCCTTGTATAAAATTTACTGCACTGCTGTGTTGCCTGAATATGGAAGTTACTTAACAGTACTGGAAATACAGTCAAAGTTTGATTACGTAAACTTTAGTGAGGAGTGTTAGCTGACAACAGATGTTACAAGGTACAAATTTTCATAAAATCATGGAATCATAGAAAGGGACCTCAGGAGGGTCTCTAGTCCAAGCCCCCTGCTCAGAGCAGGGTTTACTACAGCAGGTTGCTCAGGGATGCATCCAGCTGCATTTTTGAGTATCTCCAAGGATGGAGACTCTGCAGCCTCTATGGGCAACCTATTCTAGTGTTCAGTCACCCTCACAGTAAAAATGTTTCCTGATGTTCAGAGGGAACCTCCTGTGTTTCAGTTTGTGCCCATTGCCCCAGGTCCTGTCACGGGGCTGCACCGAGCAGAGCCTGTCTCAATCTTCTTTACACCCCCTCATCAGATATTTATACGCACTCATAAGATACCCTGAGCCTTCTCTTCTCCAGGCTAAACAGTCCCAGCTCTACCGGTCTCTCCTTGTATATCAGATGGTTCAATCCCTTCTTGACGAGAAACAGCAATAACAGAATCTCAATTAAATACATTCACTGTCTGAAGACTACTTTTGCTAGAACAACTTAACTGACTTTAATTTTTCTTTCTGCAAGTGTTTAGACACATGAAGCTTGTTCTCAGTTATGGTAATACTCACTTTAAGGTCCCTTTACACTGAAGGCTTTGCAAAGGAGCCATAGTGAGCTAACAGTACATAAACCAGTAAATTCAAATGTAATTTGTTAAATGTATAGTTGTAGGATGCTTAGTGCTAATTGTTCCCTCTCTGCAAGGTTTCCATGAAATAAAAAACAATATAGTTTAATTTCATGTAGTTTATGTAAGACATGTTACATCTCAGAAGCCTATCATTCTGGTAAACAGCTTTTTCCTTCATTTGTTGCTAATCTTATACCTGAAAAAATTGGAGTTGATCCAATGCTATCTCTGAAGGCTCCAGAATGAAGACCTGCTCACTGGTTTATAATTTTGGATTTTCTGCTACCTGTGATGGAACAGATTGTTTCTTTTTTATTCTCTCTCTCTCTCTCTCTCTGCTCTTTCCATTAGTGACTAAATTTTGGATTGTGAAGTCTGTCTTTTCCTTCTGAATGGGGGTGTTATTGAACTCTGTGTTCTCTGGTGCATAACTCTTGAATTGAGTCCTCTTACCCCCATTACTGTAGTCACAGAAAATCCTGCTTGGGTACAGTCCAAAAGGTCTAGTGCAAGTTTTCATGAGCAGTTATGCCCTGCTGTCACAAGCCCTGGATCTTTCATGTTTTACACGTGCTTTAGAAAGAGTACGCTGTCCTCTGTAGGTGATTGTTGGCTTTCCAGTTCAGGTGGTTTGATATAGACAAGCTTTTAGGGACTTCATCATGGGAGGTACCCAAAGTGGAGATGAAAAGTCGTAATAGACCACAGAGAGGTAGTTCTTTGGCCTCAGAAAGCAGGAGGAGGAGTACTCCATGGCATAGCACTGGTGAGCAAGCAGCTCAAAGTTGACAGTAGTGCTTTTGCATTTGCCTTCCTATGCTGATTAAAATAATTATTGGACTTCTTTTTTTTTCTTCCAATAGGTTCTTCCACAGTATTTTTTTTTTTTTTTTATCAACTTCTATGATAATATCTGTTGGGGGTGTCTGGGAAGCCCTTCTCAGAAGGGAATCACTTGCCAGACAAAACACAAAATTTATCCATAATTCCTAGATCATACCTAAGATATGCTGACCCAGATTTTAGTCTACACCCTTGCATTTCTCTTCTAAGGAGAGATTTGTAGCTACTGCATGTTGTTTTCCTATTAGCAACTAAATGAAGTTGCTTCAGGAAACTCTTCCAGTGGCCTGAGCTGAAGATTAGGACAGTCTTGAAATAAATTTCTGGAGATTTTATGCATAGGAGGAATTATCCATGAGTAATGAATTAGTAGAGGAGCTGCTAATGGAATATTGTCAGAGGAATTTCTGCATATCTGCAGCTGTTCAGGAAAGACGTTTGTGTGTCCATCTCAAACTCAAGCAATTGGATACTATGCTTATAAGGGTAATAGAAGAATTAAATATAAAGTTCAGTATGTTTTTCTACAGCTGTTTTGAGTTCAGTAATATTACATATAATCTCACCAATCAGATTAATTTTTATTATTTTAGAGCTTCTTCTATGGAATTCAAGCAAGAGCTTTCCAAGCAAGTGGTTGATAACAGCAAAGTTTTCAAGAAGATTCAAGGTTTGTGTCACTAGAACCTATTTAATTTTAATTTCTGTCTCTATCTTTACAGCTCAACACAAAGAGCAATAGTAATATTGTAAATGAAATTAAACACAAATTAGATATTTATCAGAATATTATTAGAATCTGATACCAGAATAAATCTATCATAAGAATAGTTCCTCCTCTCTCTTTCTTTAAATAAACAATCTGGCTAAAGATCGTGGAGAGAGTACAGAATAATTGTGAATGCAATCAATAAAATGTTAATCTCTGTGTTGACATAATCTCTGAAAACGTGCTAAAGCATAACGCTGATCCTGTGTTAAACTGGCATTAAATTAAAAAACTTACTGGCAAAATGTACAAACACAATCTTTTTTCTACAGTTAATGTGCTAGATCCTTCTTTGCACCATTATTTCTATACATTGACAAGTTGGGTTTTGGTAGTCTTTTAATATTGTGCTTATTAAAATATGTGAGTACAATTGAGTAGTATATTCTGGAATATGTAATTAAATTTTACCAGGTTCCTACCTACAGTCTTTAGGACAAAGGCATAGCTTTGTATTTAAAATTATGGAAAAATGTTTATGCAGTGCTGTGCATTATCTTTGTAACCTGTGGTCAGCAAAAAAATGTTGAACTGAACAGCTTCCAGCTCATAGAATCTCCACTATTGACGGTCATTAGCTAAACCTGTTTTAAGTAGGCATTCTTTGGTCACCAAAATCTGCTTGGACATTTATGTTTATCAAAATTGCTGGAATAATAAGTTAGTGATATTTTTTAATCTTCTAGTTATTCCACACAAATTGATTTCTCAATTATCTGACCACATCAAAGGTTTGCTGGTGTGGCTTGGAAGAAAGTTATGTGTATATACTTCAAGACATCTTTTAACTTATGTCTGAATTTGAACTTTACTGGAAAAAACTTTCTTCTTTCACTCTCCCCCCTATTTCGCTTTATAATTGTAGATACAAGTAATCTGAAGATATGATAATAGGAGATGACTCTTGTTAACTGAGTCTGCTGAGAAACTCTGATATCCCTAAAGTAAACCTGCTACCTAGAGATTTTTATTAGGCTGTCATTTTTACCAGTTCTCTCCATATAATTTTGGAACAATTTTGCAGAATTACTTATATTCTTGTTTTCACATGTATTTAACATGTTTGTACAATGAAGGAGCAACTTTGTGTCCCATAATGGGATATTTTTATTACCAAGGTAGTGTTCCTAAATTGCTTTGTATATTGGACCACGGTATGTAAACATTTCTAGCAGAACTAAGCAGTTTTATAATCTGAGCACATAAAGGGTGATATCTGTTCTTCCCTTTCCTTCTGTGATCTCTTTAAAAGTTTTGCTAGATGTTGGCTGCTGCTTTATGTGATTTCTACTCAAATGTGAAGTAACTGATAGCTTCATTTTCAACTGACATTCTCTCATCAAAGATCAGGGAGCCTGGATGCATGTATGTGTCATTTTAACCAGCATTATCATAAGTAGTTGCAGTTTACTTTTATATCAGCTCCATAGAATGTGGCCAACTTCAGGTAAACATCGTGTCCTTTATTTCTCTAAATCCTCAGGTATACTCAGAGAGACACTAAGTAAAAGAGGAGTTCGGGTTATAACAGGTTTAGGAAAATATTTCCGACACATAGACAAGAACAGAAATGGTTTTCTCTCTCAGGCAGACTTTAAAGAAGCTCTAAAAGTATTCCATTTGGAAATACCTGAAGGGGTAAGTCTAGATGAAACTGTTATCATGGGTATTATCTTACTTTAATTTATGGAATCACTTCCTTTCTTTGCATAAATCTATAGTTTAATAGCTATTTTTTGCAAGTTTTTTTTCCTCTTGCTATATAGTGGCATTTCTGCACTCCGTGAAATTCTTAAAAAAAAAATTAATTAAAAATGTGCAATCTTTTTACATCATAAAGAAGCAAGTGAGATTGTGATGCATTTTTTTTCTTTTCTGGCCTTTTAAAGTTCATTTATATGATGCTAATTACTTAACTTTTTTCTTGGTTTTATATATTATGTTTTAAAACCAGCCCACAGCTATCAAAACTGCAAATAATGTTAATTATGGTCATCAGTGACTGATGATAACTTGCATTATTTTGGCAGATCTTTGAGTCAATTTTGATTTGGAAGTTGTCTTTTTGTAAGAATACTGTAATTTCCTATGACAGCAATTGTGTCATTCTAGGACATAGTGAAGAACTTTGGCAAGATATTTTTAAATTGCAGGACTTTGAATCTTTATGGCTTATTCTTGATGACAGCAAGAGTGATAAGGTCGACTATGGAGAATTTACTCGTGCTGTGTTTGGAGAAATGAATGAATATCGGAAAGGATTTGTAAGAAAAGTAAGTTTTGTTACAGATATTCTAGGTGTAGATATTTTGCAGTCTAACTTTGAAGTTGGTCATTTGTCATGTTCGGGTTGTTGGGGTTTTTTTGTGGTGGTGATGGCGGGTTTTTTGTTGTTTTTCTTGACTTGTGTATCTGGTAATTGACTTTTTAAACTTTCAGATCAGTTTATTAAAATAAGCATAAATTAGAAGATTGCATGCTGTTCCACTGTTGAATTAGTTCATTTTGAACTCTAGAATTAATTCCTTTATTATTTTGAGTTTATTCATATGCGTCCTATTCTTACCATTCAGTCCAGTGTATAAAGCATCTGGCAGCCTGAAACTCTCTCTTCCAGAAGTCTATTTCCTTCTTTTGGCAGATCACTGTATCTATGCGGAGATTTTTTTCCCTCAGTGTCTGAAATAGAGGCAATAATACTTGCCTCCGTTGAGACCTACAATTAGAGTTGTTATATTTGTGAGACTTCCTATATTTGAAATGCCATTTGTTATATGTCTATAATGTAATGTAGAGCCGTTAGCAGTATGAAACACTGATTACAAACCAGCCAATAGAGTAGCGACTGAACAGCAAGATCAAGAAAAATGACACATACTTTCATACTTCTAATCATGCAGATCTGACTCTCCTAGCCTTATGTATCAAGCATCTGTATAGGAGTAAACTGAAATGAAAATGAAGCTGCTGTTAGCAGTGCTGAAGAGGCTATGTTGAGACCTGCCAGAATGACGCAGGAATCTTAGTAATTGGAGGATGCAGAAGGGAAGCAGCTTAACTTCTGATTCTAAGGATGAGCTAGATATTTTGAAGTGAAGACAATTTTTGGGGGGCTGGTAAGGGGACCACATTTGATCCAAAAGCTGTTGAGATAAAATAATCATGAAATTCCATAATCTAGAATAATGTTCTGGTATCTGGCGCCTTACATAAAATAGATAAATTGACATAATCCATTGCACAAGATCTAAAAATATGTGCTAGGTAGTTAAGTATATTTGATCTTTACATCTTTCCACTTCTTTTTTTCTTTCTTTTTCCGTATATACTTATATGATTTTTTTTTCCCTTTATAGGCTTATATGAAACTAGATTTCAGCAAAACTGGGAGTGTGTCTATGGTAGATATCAGAAAATGTTACTGTGCAAAGAAACATCCTCTAGTATTGGCAGGTAATTCACATGAACAAAAATAAAATAAAATCTGTAACTACTGAAGTCATCTTGTTAGCACAGACACCAGATCCAGAAACTAGTTGCAAATACAAACTGTTTTCATATTGGCTTAGACTTGAGCTGTTAAGGAGAACTTTTTTTCCTCTGATGACCTATAATGTGTCTATCTGGAACATGACTATAAAGAGTAATGGAGTTCATATATATAATTTTAATATGTGCTTTTTATCAAGCTGCAAATACTGCATGTATGCAGAGTAGTTCCTTTCCTCCGCTGTGTAGGGCTACATTTTAGTTCTCAGCTTTGGTGTGCAAGTTATCATGTTTGACACAGGATATTAGTAATTTGCACTTAGGAGGATACTCTCATTTTCGTATTACTGTTTTCCATCAAAATATGCAAGGTTTCTAACTGACACTGAATGTACTCAGCATTTGAAGTTCCTTATGAATAAATTATTCATTTATTTCTGGGACAGGTTTGTCATCCTTTACAGTGGAAGTGCTAGTATTGTCATTATTTTTTTAGGATTCTCAAAAATGTTTAAACTCTGCCGTTGAGAAAATAGGAAGCTAAATATTTGTATGTCAGTTTCTAGAAGAACATCTCCGTGTACCAAACTACTCATTGTGAAAGTCCCCTTAGTGTCCTGACCCTTTCTGTTTTACCTGTAGAAGAGAGGATGGTTTTTGTATTGCCAGTGATTTTAATGGTAACATGAATACGCATGGTATTATAAGGGTGTTACACATGCAATTTTTTCCAATGCTATAATGCTTTATTTTTGCCATTTTTTTCTCAATGCTATGAATTCATCTTGAGTAGAATCTTTATTAAGTCACTAAAACACACATGTAAATTGCAGAACACTTTTTGAATGCAAACTTGCATCTTAACGTTTTCCTAGAGCTTTGAACTTGTATTACATTAAACATATACTTTATTACAAGATAACTTCTGAATTACCAAAATTTTAGTTTAGAAATGCATTATTCAGTTTTTGAAGTCATTTGAAGAAAAAATTCCTGCTGATCTTATAGTTCATTGAAGTTCACTGTGGATTCATACATCTGTTGTTATTTAATGCTATTAAGGTAGATGATTTCTGCAGCTGGTATTAAGTGAGCCAATGACTTCATTCTGAAATCAGAATATTGAATTTGTTCAAGAAAAAATATTTGCAAGCTAAAATTTGAAAGTTTCTTGCCTGAAATATTTCAAATGCTATATATTCACTGTTCTTGAAAATGTATTTAATATAAAAATATACTTTCATAGGCAAAGCTACAGAAGAAGAAATTAAATCGTCATTTCTAGAAACATTAGGAGAGTCCTGCAGCAACCCCAATGAAGTGTCCTATTCTGAGTTTGAAGATTACTATGAAGGACTAAGTATTGGAATAATGGATGATGATGATTTTGTTAATATCTTAAGGAACCCTTGGGGAATTTAGAGTGGAAGACGACAAAAATGAAGAAGAGACATTTTCTAAACAAGGAGTGAGCTAAATAAGGGAGGATTTAGTCTTGATGTGCATTACTTCATAATTAATGTCAGGGACTGAAAATTTTAGATGCTTTCATAATAATACATGGCACATTTTTTAGGGTGTCTGTTGTGCTATGCTAACCACTTTTTTAATATAAATGCTGTTCATTCCTTTAGTAAAGCCTGTTCCCCATACCAAAAGGCATCATTTACTTGATATTAGAATAAAGTGGCCTATTTTAAAATTAGAAGGAATTAGAAACTAAAATGCATGAAGGAGTACATGCAAGAGAAAATTTAGTTTATGACGCATTGTGAAAAGCTTTAGATCTGACTGTATAAGTATCAACAGTAGCTTTTCTTCAGAGTTTTTCTTCTTATAGAAGTAATATGTTTATAACATTTGTTGTCTCATTTCTTGTTTCTCATGTTGGTACTTGGCCTGAAAGAAAGCAGGTCATCCTTTTCCAATTTTGAGGATGGCTGCAGTACTGAAAGTGCAGAGATGTTCACACTAATTAGCCTTTGAACTACTATGCGGACCATCTTGACTGATCTCATTTTTTCATCAGGCATCGGAAGCTGAGCACTGAATCGCAAAGGTTTTAGTAAGCACACATATATTTTGTAATGCACTTCTTCCTTTCCTATATTTTGCTAAGTGGTTTTCAAAACAAATAATTTATATTTAAATATCTGGTTTCTGTGGGGTTTTTTAACTAAAACTTAGCATAAGATATCCTTTGTCAAACTGATGTGTAGCATTTCCTATCTACTCTGAAAGTGTAAAACAGAAAAATGTAAAAAAAACCCCACCTCTGTCACAATAAAAATTAATCCATGAATTAAAATATTCCTTGCTACTTCAAATATTCAGCCAGACATGCTTTTCAATTTAATAAACCTTGTTAATTCTGTAACATTCTTTGTGCTAAGAAATAAAAAATGTATTATTAATTTGGGGGGGGGGGGGGAGAGAGATAGCCTTTGGTTTCGATATACCTGTCGCCAAAATTAACTGTGGAACTGCATTTCTTAAGCATATGCAATTAAAATATATTTGTTTTCTTTGTGCTTGTCTGCCTGGTTTTGAATTTATAGTCTGTGGCTAACAGAACCTTCCTCTGAGACAGAATTTGTGTTTCATTGAAATTTAAGGGCAGTGCTGAAATGAATGCCGAAATGAGGGACTTTGGTCCCTCTGTGGCTGACTGGTTATCCTAGATATTGCACTTTTGCATTCTAGTAGCTTGTACGTTGTTATCTTTTGATTGTGTGGGCTCTGTCCTTGCTTGTAACTAAGATTGCAATTTCTGCTCTAAATCCTCAAATGAGGGATTTTTGGGGGTTCTTTTGGGGCTGCAGAAGTCTGGATGTATTAGTTGACAGAGAAAGGCAAATTCTGTCAATGCTTGTTCTAAGTGAGAATTCTAATGTGGCTTATTACGATTTTTTTACTCCCTGTTCCTGCTGGAATTTCTCTCGCTGGAAAGATTTTGTTAATTGGTGTTCTTGGAATTGGTGGTTCTGAGAAGGGCAACTTCAGCTGGTTTTCCTGGGATCTGCTTGTTAATGTGGCTGTTCAAATAGCTGAAAAATGTCAAGTGGCATTTTTATTAGTTTTTCAAAAATCACCGAGATTAGACTTGTTCACTTAGACGAGTTGTACCAATGTATAAAATGGTAGCTCAGTTTAGTAAATGTGAAAGCGATTGTGAAATGAGGTATTGACATACTTCTTTTTGCAATGCTTAATTTTTTGTGATGCTTTTAGGAAGATTATTCCACGTTATCCTATGGAATGGAAAAATTGATGAAAGTGGATGTATTCTTAGTGGGCCTGCTTATCAGCAGAGGCTGTATAGGTCACATCTGCTGCAAATTAAGCATTCTTTATTTTGCTCTTATCACTAAAATGAGGTGCTGTTATAAGAACATTATTTCCATAGCTTTGGTAGTCACGCATTATTTTTTTTTTTCTTAATCTGAAGACAGATCCTTAACAGGGTAATCAACACTAAATTCTAAAGGTCAGAAATTTCTGAAAATACAGGTACTCTGGTAATTATGTAAAACTTGCTAGGTATATAATTTCTATTAACTATGAGCTCAGTTATGCATCAGTGGCTGCCTCAAAACATCAGGTATGATGCCTATGGTGAGTTTCTAATGGAGTTCACAAAAGTTGTTTTCCTTCTGCCCACTGTTCTTCATTGTCTAAACTGAAGATGGTATCAAAGAATTCAAAGCAAATTCTACCCAAGGCTGGCCCATCGTGCTTACAGATAGTAGAAAAACACAGAAACTGTATTCAAACCTGGGTCTGTCGTGTCTGACTTATTTTCATTAACAGTGGTCTCAATGCCCTGATTAACTGCATTCTGATTTGTTCTGCAGCATTTTTAAAAAGCAAAGCGCAGGCACACATGCAAACCATCAGTAGCTTCACTTTGTCAGCTCATGGGAAGACGGCGTCCTCGCCTGGGGTCGCTTTGCTGAGGGGAGGTTGGCTCTACTGGTTGACACCCAGAAGTTCATTTCTCTTCCATAAGAGTCACTGCCAGCTGATGTTGTGGGCCTTTGGGGCCAGAAAAAAAAAAAAAAAAAGATTGAAAATGTATCTACCACTGTGTGTTTGTACAGAGGTGCTGTTTAGTTTTGAGGTTTGGGGGCGTTTGTTTGGGGTTTTTTGGTCTTGTGGGGGTTTGGGGCTTTAGTTAAGTCATTGGATTTTTGGTGGTGGGTTTTTTTGGGTTTTTTGAGCATGCTATCTCTAGATAGTAAAAAAGCCTACAACTGATTTCTTGCTTGTTGGTCCGTTCAGTCCAAAGAGAAACGAAGCAAGTTTCCGTGGCAGAAAAAGGGGAGGTGGAAAAACATGTGCTTTTTTTTCCTGGGTATTATTCTAATAATGTGTCCTTCCTCTCCTTCATACTCAGCAATTTAGAGGCTGAGATAATTCTGTCCTTGCTTTTCATGTTGTTAACCATCTTGTCTTTGAGAAGCTGTCAGAAGGGCTCTGTTGTAATCATGAGGCATCTCCAGTGATGAAAGAGGCAAGCAATATTGCCTTCCAGACCTATTTAGGCTATTTTTTCCCCCAGAGAACACAATATTAACTGAGCTGGAAGGTGCTTAGGAAAGAAATGTGGTAAGACAGTACTTACGTGATGACCCTATGAAATATTTTGTTTTGTGGCTCCTATCCTTTTGTTGCATCCCTTTTTGATTGCGGGGAACTAGAGGCTTAAAGATGATAAAGCACCCTTTAGGAAAAAGAAAAAATCTGTTTAGCACAGGTTTCTTAATGTTTATTATAGCATCTGTTGTGTTTACCTGGAATTTATAGTATCTAGGTACCTGTTCTCTAGCTTTTTTTTATCCTCACTTGTGTTATAATTTGGATGGAATTAATTGGATTTGTGCATGGAAACTTCTGTGTTTGTTGCTACCGGCAGAATTTTGTGCATCCCCAGAGAAGCAGCTTCAAAATCAGAAAAGTAATAGCCATTTCTCTGTGGTTTGATTTTTTTTTTTGCAGGCTGCATTCTCATGACAGACGGTTACTATTTTAGGATCTTTTGCTGGCTGATGTATTTTTTAGCTCGTATCTTCTGATCTTTTGCGGTTATTTCCCCTCCCAGTTTTAGGAGAAAAGAGGAACCTGAGAGACTCTGAAAAAGGAAGAAAACATGGTGTTTAGAAGGTGTGCTGTCTAGGTATCTAACGAATGAGGATTCTCCCTGTAGGAACCAGACGCTGCTTTTGAACTGCCCTTTTGAGTAGTCCAAAAGAACCTCTGGTGAGCTCCTTCTTTCTGGTACTAGAAATAATCATACAAAGATCTGAGCGGTTCTCCTCTTAGATGGCTGGGGTCAGCATGTGAGAAGGTCTATCCATGTGGCTGGCAGAGGCAATGGTGCCTGCTTCGATCCCCATGCCCATGTCTGCCTGCCTCCCTGCTGGGCTCTTTGATGGCCTCAAGCTGCACCAGGGCAGGTTTAGGTTGGACATCAGGAAAAATTTCTTCACCGGAAGGGTTGTGAAGCATTGGAACGGGCTGCCCAGGGAAGTGGTTGAGTCCCCATCCCTGGAGGTATTTAAAAGACGGGCAGACGAGGTGCTTAGGGACATGGTTTAGTGGTGGGATGGCAGGGTTAGGTTAACGGTTGGACTTGATGATCTTAAAGGTCTTTTCCAACCTAAATGATTCTATGATTCTATGATGACTGCTGCAAAAGAGCAGCCCTGCCAAGAGGGACTTGGGGGTACTGATGGATGGAAAGCTGGATATTAGCTGGCAATGTGCACTGGCAGCCCAGAAGGCCAACCATACCCTGGGCTGCATCGGGAGAAGCGTGGCCAGCAGGTCGAGGGAGGTGATTCTGCCCCTCTGCTCTGCTCTGGTGAGACCTCACCTGGAGTACTGCATCCAGCTCTGGAGCCCTCAGCACAAGAAGGACATGGACCTGTTGGAGTGGGTCCAGAGGAGGGCTACTAAAATGATCCAAGGGCTGGAGCACCTCTCCTATGAGGACAGGCTGAGAGAGTTGGGGATGTTCAGCCTGGAGAAGAGAAGGCTGCAGGGAGACCTGATTGCGGCCTTTCAGTACTTAAAGGGAGCCTATAGGAAAGATGGGGAAAATCTTTTTAGTAAGGCTGGTTGTGACAGGACAAGGGGTAATGGTTTTAAACTGAAGCAGGGTAGGTTTAGACTGGATATAAGGAAGAAATTCTTTACAGTGAGGGTGGTGAAACACTGGAATGGGTTGCCCAGAGAGGTGGTGGAGGCCCCATCCCTGGAAACATTTCAAGACTAAGTTGGATGTGGCTCTGAGCAACCTGATCTGGATAAAGGGGTCCCTGCTCACTGCAGGGGGCTGGGCTAGATGACCTCTAAGGGTCCCTTCCAACCCAAAACATTCTATGTTTCTATGAACAATGGGCTCCTTTTGTAACCCTTGTTGGAGAAGGCTTGGAGGAAGGAGACTTCTTGCAGACACATAACTACCTACCAGCGTGCCTTTGATTGAACTAGAAGACAAAAACTGACCCCTCTCATGGCAAAGCTGATCTGGATGGCAACTTTTCAAAATGTCAGCCCCTTAGTACTGTCTAGCTGGAGGGAAGTGTAATGGAGAGGGCAGAAGCTGGACAGAGACGAACTAAAGAGAAGACGTGAAGAAAGGTTAGGCAGAAGACACAAAATGGTAGCACTTAGGGGCAGTGGGGGAGATGAAAAAGCAGGAGATGGCAAAGAGCTCCTTTGCAGCAGGAAGGCAGCAGGGATGTGGGGAGCTTCTTCCCCATCTTTTTCCCATACTTCTATTTTATGCTCCGTCTCACATTTGGTTGTAAGTTGGGAGTGAAACTCAGCAGGAACTGATTAACTCAGGTTCAAAAGGACTCTGTTCCAAGGATACCTCCTGGTGTTGTGGTGTCTTTTTTTTTTTTTTTTTTTTTTTTTTATCTATCCATTTTCTGGGGTTATTGTTGATAATTCTGCACATGTTCTTATTTTGAGAGTTTTGGCCGAGGCCCTCACAAAGCTGACTTTGGGAAGAGCATGCCATGGGCTATACCTGCTTCCCAGTGCTTCACACTTCATGTGGGGAAACCCCAGGCCATTATAGGGAAGCACAGGGTGAAATCAGTGGAAGCTAAAATAGCAGCTTTGGTGACGGTTCTTAAAGTGATATTCCCTTTTCTTATGACTTCCGTCAAGCAGTGAACAGTTAATGACTCCTATGACTAATTCCAGGATCCTATGATTTGTCTTGGCGTGATTAAATCCTGCGCTCACACTGGTAAAATTATACCCCTGAAGTAATTTCTTTTGACAATAGTGTTTGCCCTGCAGATACTAGTGATTAACTGCAGGTTTCAGTTGTGAATACTGCAGTTGTTTTCAGCCAGGAGACATTCTTGAATTCTTCTCCTTTCTCAGTGTTCGTGACCAAAGGGAAGAGCAACAGACGTCAAACCAATGCTACGGTTTAGCTTGCTTTTTTCCCTTCAAAACCAGCATTTTGGAAGTGCCTGATACAGCAACACAGTTTAAACCAAGTTATAATATTCTGCTTTTTGTGGGTTTAATATACTTTCAAGAACTATCTGTTCTAGATATTATTGTTGCATAGATCCAAGGAACCATAGGGAAATAAGCACTCAGAAAAGTTAGTTAGTTTGTTTATTTATTTATAAAAACCAAGACAGTGAGAAGGGAATCGGTTGTCAGTGCCAGATAATTAACTTCCCATAGTCCTCGTGTTTCTTTTCTGATACCTTACCCCTTCTTTCAGACTATGCGATTTCGAAGTTGTCTTTCCAATTTTCTCTTGATATGTCTCCAAATTTCTTCTTTTGGGAGCATCCTTCTTGGAAATGAACTTCTTCAGTAACAGCCATAAGGCTAAAGACTTTTCTGACAGAAATCAAAATATGAAGAAACATCCAGCAACAAAAATCCCTTGGGGGAGAGGATAGGAGATGGGGCAGATACAAGCAAACAGTAGCTGTGATGACATAACTACTCATTCATATTTTTTAATCATTCATATCTTTTGGCTCTTCCCTCTGGAAGGCCAGCCGTGAAGAAAAGCCTACCCAGTCGTATAGGTCAGTGTAAATACTCTTCCTTCACATACAGTCAGAAGAAATCTGTCTGGAAGAGATTTCACAAGGTTGTCTACTCCATTACCCTATATTATCTGGAAAAAATAGTGTGTGTGCTGCCTTCTCATCTGCGATGGAGACTCCACCATATTCCCAGGTAATCTTCTCTATTGCTACACTGCACTTCAAGTTAGAAGAAGTTGCCTGCTGATTAACCTGAATTTTTCGTACTACAGTTTAAGCTGATTGATTACTGCTTCTGCTATCACATCCTTTCCTTATGCAACATCTTTGAAAACTATTACTACATCCCCTTTGATCTGAAGTCTGCTAAATATGACTGTTCAGGAAAATTACATTAAGTAGACATGTTCAGTCCATTCTCATTATTCTCCCTTGAGTGCCAGTTGGTGCCTTTCTTGGGCTGAATGTGATGCCCTACACCAGGCACAATGCTCTGGTTAAGGTCTTCCCAGCAAGGTACATGACTTACAGATTTTGTCAGTGTGTTTCTTTTTTTTTTTTTTTTTTTTAGCAACAACGCGGTGTTGTTAAGTATTGCTGATGTTTTGATGACTTTTTAACCCACAAATTTTTCTTCTCAAGAACTATTTTTTTCTTGCATCATTTCACTTGAGGTACGGTGAAGTTCTCCCACTCTGTGAGATATGGGGAAATGTTCCTGCTGGAAAACCTGGCCTTGAGTGTCTCAGTTGCGTGGGAGCTTTGTGCTTACACTTCTTTTTGGGTAGCTAGCATGCTCTCATTAACTTTACCTGAGATGAGAAGTATTATTTCTCCTTTCTAGTTCTGCTTCATAGGTATATGTCAGTGAAATCCATAGCATCAACATGGAATCATATAATGGAAAAAATACAGACCCAAACAATGATTTTTATTTTTTTTTTAAGAGCAGCGGGGAGCATAAAGGGAAGCGGACCCAAAACGTAAGGTGTTGAACAGCAGCTCTTTTCAGACACTGTATGTAAATGGGCTCTTATGCAATTAATAAGTGTAATGTAATATGACAATGTATGTAAGTATTTATTTGAATAGATTTTATCATTGCTTATTTTTGATGTCATATGGAAAATCTTTTGTCTCAGATGAAATATATCTTCATTAGATTTTGCCGTGCGTACTAATCCCCGCTACTGTCTGATGTGTAGAAGTGCAGGTAGACCACCTTCAGCCTGCAGTTATTTTACTGTAATTCCCAAGCCACCCCTTGCTTCTCTTCAACAATGTTCAAGATGTAGGACTTCTGTTATTTCCTGCTGCTCTGTTTTTTTCTTCTTTTACTTAAATTAGGCTGTCTCTAAGCTGGTGAACAGAAAGGCTTTGTTCAGTAAACATAGTGAAAGAAGACTGTTACCAGGTGGGATTTTTCTTCAGTCCCCGTGTTAACTTACTACTGCATTAATTTCTGCAGTGCCTCCCCCCTCCTCCCCAGTGGATTAACTACTTTTGGCCTGAAGGAGCAGACCACAAGGTTGCTTTAGACACTAGTCAGGATTACGTCAAGATTACTAATTTTCTGGCTTGCATTTTTCTCTCACTAAAATGAAAGGAGTAGTAAAAACAGTAGCCGGATTAGTTCCAAATAATCATGGGCTTCAAGCTGTTCCTTTGTGCTTTTACTTCAAAGACAGTCTTTTTGATAACTTGTTCGATTGACTTGTGCTCTTGGGCTGTAGAGAGTATTTGATGGCAGCAGTTAATGTAGATTCTGCATTCATCACTCATATCTATGAGCAGTTTAAAGGTGGAAAAAGATGGTTGTGACACTTAGAAAAACAACCTGGAATGATAACAACACAGCAATGCTCAATTTAGACTGAGTTTTAATTGTCAGTTCCTAATATCTATCCTGATAGGAAATGTTCAGAAGCCTCAAACAAACATTGGCATGGTAGATGTCAATTTAGTAACCTAATAAAATGTAAGTGGAGGCTGGTGACAGGTTTTTGTGCTACTGGAGGTGCTTTATGTAAGTTCTGCACTGTGAAGCTGAATGTCCTGTTGCCAAAAGAGGGTGTGGCGATGATCTTCCTTTGGGAGAGACGGTTGACCAGAGGCCTTTTTGCCCTATGCATTCTTAAAGGCATTTTGCCCCAGAGAAGGGCTGGCTGGCTGTAGGGTGTGAGCTGACACATGGAACCTCCTAAGTAATTTTTGAAATCAGTATTGAAAGCCTAAGCCAAGGAGTTATTAAAAAATGTAAATGAACCTGATAAGTAGTGGCATTTTTTTCCAAGATTAGTGTAATATTCACATTAATTATAATACTGCTAGATTTTAAACTAGAGCTTCCTTTTCTGGAGGAGGGGTAGCAATCTTTCAGTCAGAGCAGTGGGAGAAGCTTAAAGGTACATTTAAGATGTCAGGTCTGTTCTCAGAGCATCTCTTTTTGCACTTTGATTTCCACTGTGCTTCTCCTTTTGATGCTGAAACTTTTGGGGCTGGGATGTATGTCAGTTACTCTTTCATTAATGTGTTTTCTAGCTTTGAAGCTCCTGAAAGCTAACTGAGCCATGGGCTGAGCTGGGCATTACGCAAATGATTACTTTGGGATACAATCCTTCCCTCAGAAAATGTAAAATCTGAGTTGGAAAAGGTGCAAGAGAAGAGATGAGGGTAGGAGACAGAATATTATGTTAATGATACAAGCAGCTAACACGTAATAACAGACATCTCAGGTTGCCTCTTGCTTAACAAATATCAATTATCACAATTTGTAGAATGAAAAGATTATTGAAAGGCCTGGAGCAAATCTTCACCTCTGCATTGGTTTGCAGGAATGCTAGAGTAGAGCTCTGGTTAGGTAGGGGTTTAAAATATTATGAGGGTTTTCTTTGTTTAGGCACCTCCCAAATAGAAGATCTTTAGAATCCATACTGGTTTAGAAAGGTCCTTTGCATCTCCCTTGTGACACTTCTTGACTACAGAAGGTTTAAAAAAAAGAAAAAATTATTACATGATATGGGAGTTCTTCTTCCATTTTGACAGGCAACATTTACTAAAAAATATAACAGGAAAGATTCTGTTGGTGGCGGTGGTTTTGTGTGCGTGTTGTTGTTGTTAACCTCCATCTTGGGAAAAAGCCGATGAGAACACGAGTGAAACAAAGTGGCAGTAAGGGACTCCCTCGTCCCTCGTGCATGCTTTGCCAGTAGCTGTCTTGCATACTGAAACGGCTTTCCTCGCTACGGCAGTGGCAGATTGACTCCTGTCTCTCTGCCAGTCCTGCTAACTGCCGAATTGCAAGCTCAGTAAGAGGGTGAGGGTTACACAGCTGACACCCTGAATTCCCACTGGAGGCTGCCAGCAAGCTTGTACTTGCACCGTGGCACGCGCGCTGTGATCTTGGAGGGAAAATGTCTTCTTAAGAGAGGTATAAAACTCTCAGGTCCTTTTAGAATCATAGAATCATAGAATCATAGAATGTTTTGGGTTGGAAGGGAGCCCTAGAGGTTATCTAGTTCAAACCCCCAGCAGTGAGCAGGGACACCCTTAACCAGATCAGGTTGCTCAGAGCCCCGTCCAACCTGGCCCTGAATGTTTCCACGGATGGGGCCTCCACTGCCTCTCTGGGCAACCCGTTCCAGCGTTTCACCACCCTCATTGTAAAGCCTGCATGCTTTCAAGGTGTAGGGGGATGAAGAAGGTATTACAGCTACCCAGCCTCAAGAAAGAGAGCCATGAGCGGTTGTGGCAAGCTCTCGGTTAGTCACTGGCAGGAGCATGCTGCTTAACTTCAGGCAGCTGCTTTAGGCACCTTCATTGTGCTGCTATAGTCTTTAGGCTGTCTGCTTATTCTGCAGAAAAGGCAGGGTCTTCCAGAGCTTTAAAGGCATGCATCTTTCTCTTCTTGAATATGTAAAAGCTTAGGGAAATTACTGTAGCTAAACTGATTAGCAAAAGCTAGGAGGGTATTCACTCTTCCTATGGGACGCAAATGTTAGAAATCGATGTAGTTTCTGTGGTTTGGCAGTTCAGATCAGTCCAGGACCTAACAACCACCTCTGTTCTCAGTTCCTAGCACAAGAGGCATGCCAGGCCTTGGACAAGATTGCTGATGCCCCAAGGGCCCCGTTTGCTCCGGTCCAGACGCATCTCTCCACAGCGCCATTTACACCCCAGGTGCACAGGAGAGGTAGGTGGCCAGTGGTTGGGGTCTTGTTGGCCATGTTGTACCTGCTCCCTCCCACCCTGCTGGTGTGCTCGGGGAGAGAGCCCCTTAGCAGCATCTGCAGCACCAGCAGCCCCAGAGCCCACACCTTCCCCCCCCCCCGTTACTCCAAACTAGCTCTTTTTCTTTTTTCCTTTTTCCTTTAAGAAAGGCATTGCGCAACCAAGTTTGAAACAAAATTGGGAAAAGTTCTCAACGTTGCTGAAATGTTTACAAGATTAGCGTGGACGTGGCATGTTCCTTGATAAGTAAGTTGTAACGGTCAATATGACCAATGCGGTTTTACTCTCCACTTAAGTATATAAGCGGACTATGTTCAAAGGCACGCGGAGACTCGAGAAATCAACTTGCGGTTTTACAACCTTACATTATTTACCTTATACTGAGATGTTAGGCTGTTTCTGCCAAGACTTCTCTACCTCAGCGTGACCTTGCACAGCTCTTTAAGGCTCGCTGGCACCTTGCCTCTGAGGGGGAAATGCTGACGATGCTACCTGCGATGGATCTGGTATTTCCCATCTGCCTCTCCCCTGTCAGGTAGGGTAATGGTCCGGTTTACAGTTTATAGCAGGAATCCGTGCCAGCACCTCTAACTTGTGCAAGCAAGACTGAAGCACAAGCAGAGGAGATGCAGTGTTTATCTCTTGAGAATACAGTTCTGTTTCCATGGCAGTAGACAGCTCAGTCCAGATTTGGGCAATCTTGTCTGCAGAGTAGCATGAAAAAAATTAGGAGAGAAAAACTTGACTGCAGCGGAATGGAGGCAGTCAAAATTAATCAAGCTTGCATACACTGAGATCGGGTCTCCTTATATGAGACTGCAGACGCTATGAAGAAACCTCCTTGCTTCCTGCATGGCTAAGGTATCTGGCTTAAAATCTACCTGCCTCCATCAGGGAGGCTCTGTTGGAGACTTCAGCCACTTGCGTTCTAGGAGTTTCCCTTCTGACAGGTAAACTGTAACTACTCACAGTTGCAAAACATCATTAGTAAACTTTGAATCAATAGTAGAAAATGAACTACGCTTACAAAATCTCTTCTATGCACTGATCAATTAGATGGCTGTTGCTTCAGGAATGCCTTGCAGATCATCAGTGCAAATATCTTCAGAAGATCACCTATTAAAGCAGATCCCTTGGCTTCTTGGGGTACGTGTATTATGTAAAAATTAATGAAAATAATGTAGTTCATTAGTCACAGAGAGGAGGAAAATGATGGATGAGGTAGGTTTCCAGTTAAACTTTGGTGGAACGCAGAAATGAGGTGGAACGATGCCAGTCATCTGAAACCCCTTGTAGTCCTTTTAATGTGCTTTCATTGATTTTGATGACATGTGAGGGAGGGTTTGTTGACTTCCTCAAATAAATCACCATCATATGCAGGTTATAGATCAGATTTTAACCGATTTAAGGAGAAGATCAGTAAAAGTTAGCATTAAGTGAAACATAAAACTGCTTCCAGAAATTTTTAGTAAGTGGACCTATTCTTTTAAAAACACAGACTAGCTGTTCAATAACAGTTTGAATATTGATTGAGGCTGTTGATAGAGTGTGCGCTGGATGACAGATAATATAATTTACCAAAATAAAAATGTAAAGGTCTCCCCCTCACACCCCCGAGTCAAATTATTTCCAACTCAATTTGATCACTTCAGAGACGTAGAAACTAAAGATCGCTTTAAGTTTCTTTGTTTAGTGGTACTTGTACAGTACCCCTGTAAATTGGCTGTTTCTTAATACAGTCTTTGCCACTGAAATGAAAATGACGGGTGTTTCAGAGAAAACTATGTTATAGATCTGGGGGGTTTTGTGGTGGTTTTTTTTTTTTTTTTTTTTTTCTTTTCTGAAGAGACAGCTTAAATAGATAATAAGGCACTTCTGTTTAGACAGATTTAGTTCTTTCAGGGCACGCTTTTCTGTAACTGAAGAAAACTATTTGTCCCGCATCTTCTAGGTGACTGTTGATTATTTATATTGTGGGAGTGCTTAAGGCGTACAACAAGATGAGGCCCTTGTTACACTGACACAAAGTTTTACTATTGATGTGTTGCCCAAAAACTTCAATCAAAATAAATGAGATGGATAAAGAATAGAAAATTGCAAAAATGCTAGGAATAGTGTTTCCAAAAATATTCATGAGGCTTGAGTTCCTGTGCCAGGAAGCAGGAGCAAGGTTGGTGGAGGCTAGTTCATCATGGCTATCTGGCCATGCTGTAAGAGAAGATAGGTGGCTTGGGGCATTTCCCCATTTTTCTATGTCTCTGCACTTCATGAGTATAAATTAAAAGATTTACCCCTTTTGAATGATGGAAGCTTGTACCCAAGAGCTGTAACTAGTTTGGAGGTACTGCATTCATTTCCCTGTCCCTCAGGACTCTGTATGGTGACCTAGGTCATTCAAAGCTCTTTCTTTTTTTCAGTCTCAGGAAGTATGTAGAACGCTGAGAAGAAGCTCGGTCCATTTATTTACATTCTACTTGAACTGAAGAGTAAATACCTGTTGAGGAGCTCAGTACTGTTCTCACCATTTAATTACTCTTCTTTACAAAGCCACCATCTTGCTGGCAGGTGACAGTCCCTCTGAAATGGCATCATGTGCTGGCGAGTTATGAATGAGAAAGACACATCACTGACCTTTAACTGGAATTGAAGCAAATTTTCAGGATAGATCAAAAATTGATTCCAACTATTTCAGCGTGGGGCAGTAAAATGTAAGTATGGACAGAGCCTGAGGCAATGCCTCCTTTTATAAGCAGAATGTAATATGCTGTATCTCTCGAGAAAATGTGCATCCCACAAATGTGAATCAGCACTGACAAAGCTACTTGAATTACCGCAGGAACAGGTGAGTAATCTTTTTTTCCACCATCTTGCATTGCTGATATCTCTGGCATTAGTAATTGCCACATGGCACCCCGGGGTCATGAATGCAAAAAGCAGTGGCTAGGAGAAGATCATGGGGTGGTTGACGTTTGGGCAAAAGAGCGTGTGGGATCCACTCCTGATTTAGAAGAACAGTGGAATCGAAAGTGGAGAGTGATGGTTTCTAAGGGTTTGCCCCCCATGAGGGCAGGTTCTCTGGGTCTGGGAGTTTATGAGGTTGGTTGGAGGAGGGGATTGATTGGAATGGCTCCCCTTACATTATGAGTGTATTCTTGTACCATCATGGGCAAACCAGTTCTGAGTTGGGGAATTTTCACTTACTTTATTTATTTTCACCACGCAGGAGGAAAGCATCGGGGCTTCTGGCTGGCTGAGGTTCTAGAGGGCAGGGGGCTGCTCACAGCAGGGCAGAGCCTGATGGAAATGGATGGGACCGGCACCAGCCATCTCATAGCCACCTCCCTACGGTCCTGCTGCCCAAACCTTGCTGTTTGCACCCAATATGCTTAGTCAATATGATCACATTTGAACAAACGTGTTTTGCCACAGAGGCAATGCTAAAAGCAGGTTGCTGAACTTGCATGTGCCAGCGCTGAGAGCTTTGGAAAACTGGGAAAGGTGGAAGGCATTCAGGAGAGGAGCAGAAAAGATATGGCGAAGATGTCTCTAGAGGGAGCTGGGACATGGAATGGGGCAGGCTTGACTTCCTCTGGGGGGGGGAACCTGAGGGGCACCCCATGAAAGGAGCCCAGATCCACCTCAGCCCCCCAAAAAAGAATTGGCAGATTCTGTGCTGGAACTGCCTGAAAGGAAAGGTCAAAGAAATGGTATAGCTTGTGATATCAGAAGCTTGTGAAGAGGGATGTTGCTTTGAAATCTTTCGTGCACCTGTGGGAGGACTGGAGAATCAAGAAGATGACAAGAACATACAGGTTGGTCTGCTCCAGGGTGTCAGCTGACAGCAGAAGGAAACACGAGGATTTCCGAGGAAAAGCGCAACTGTTGGGCTCAGAGCTGAGACAGGAGCTGTGCGTGACACAGGGCTGCAGCTTGGAGTTACCACAAGGTAAAACGGGCCAGTCCCAGCTCTACAGCGATGTCACTTCATGCTCTCCTTCCCAACACCCCTTCCTTTTGAAAAGAGAAAGTCAAAGCCTATGTTAATGTACGTAAAACTGTACACTTTACCACGCCCTCCCCACCGCCGAGGAAGGCAATGACTTAACCATGTAGCATGGGTTGTGCTGTCAATTACTAATTAGGCAATGCAATTAGTGCTCACCGGTTCTTTCCACTGCGTCATGTGTCTTCTCAGGAGGCCCCAGTCGTGGGTTCCCTGGTTTTTTTCCCCTGGATAAATATAACATACAAGGAACTTTTCCAGTTTTTAATTTTTTTTTCGATGCAAGATATCACATTTCCCAGAAATTTCTCAAAGAATGGAAGACCTGGGGTGGAGGAAGGCAGCTGAAGCACACCTGTGTGTATGCGGCGCCTGTTGCAGGGGACTCCTGCCTGCTACTGTGGGACTAGATTGATTTCATGACAGCTTTCAAATTTTGTCCATCTGTCTCGTCCAATCTTAGTTTTATTTATATTTTTCTACAGTAAGAGCTTTTTTCACCAGTTCTGTGTTATTGATCAAACCAAGCTTATATTTCAACTGCGTTAACTAAAAATGCAATCATGCTTTGGAATTTGAAAATAATGACAAGTTTCTGCTGGTTTTGTTTCCAGCCTTGTCCAATTTAACTACACCGTGGCTCCTTGCAGTTGTATTTCTTCACAGGCATTTACTTAATCTGCTAATTCTTTTTTTGCAATTTCAGAGTAGGATTCTGGCTTATCATCAATGTACTTCAGTATAATATGGCTGTCATGTTCTGCAAGATCTGTAATGAATTAGTACGTGTAATTGTAAATAGTAGAGATGATTATAAATAAGGGAGAACAGAAAAGTACATGAAACAAGTAGAAGCTTAATAAAATGTTAATGACAGTGGATATTTAAAATAATTAGTTCATTTACTTAATCATCAACTAAACTGATATAAATTGATCATATTTTGGCTGCGTTGCACTGTCTTCAATTATAATTTTCCATTATAAAATTGATTTTTTGTTTGTTTCCCAATTACAACATCATATGAAAAATATGAGATGGTGACCTGCACTAGAAAAACTTGGTGGCTTCTGCCTCTCATCTCCTCCTCAGGAAGACAGATGGTGGTAGCTGGGCAGGCTAACCATCCCGGGGACCCCCCAGTCAACAGGGACAGAGCTCCTCCAGACGGTGATTCAGGGCATGACTGTCACGGGGGTACGCTGCATTTGTCCTCAAATTTGGTTTTCTTTTCTGTGAGTCCTTTCTTCCATTTACTCTTCTAGTGTCAGACAGCTGGTAATCCAATGACTTTGCATTGCAGTACTCAAGCTTGCAAGAAGAATGCTTGTTGCTAGTAAGTAAAATGCTCATTTGACTTGGGTTTCTCATGGCAGTCTTCACATCTAATTTTATCGCTTTGTTGGTTAAAACAAAAACATGGGACCTTTCCTTTTGTAATACCTATCCAGTGGGGAAAATTGGTTGTGCATTAGTCAGCGTCACTCAGTTCCTCAAAGAAAGTTCAAAATCCTGAGCAACAGAAATGTTTCCACTTAACTTTTACATGAATGTGTTTGAGAGTATGCATAAATAGGTAGGGGTTTTTTTCCGTTTGCAGATATATTTCATGGTAAGACTCACTCAAAGGGCGCATTTCTCTCTCTTACATATGCTTCCACTTTTACTGGAAGCACTGAGGAGTGTAAAAATTCAGGTCAGTCTCTTGTAGGAGGGAAATTATTTCATAAATGTTACTACAGTTGCCTATGTAGAATATTGTCATTCAAGAAAATGTTGGCTCTGGAAGGTCCATGTCTAATATAATTCCATCCTTTATTGAGAAGCCTGCCACATGCTGAAAATACAAGGAAGAGTGACACACAGAGAAATTAATAGCATTATATTTAGTAACAGACATGTTGTAGAATATGGACATTTTGACATGACTGAAGGACTATTATATTCTGCAAGAGGCTATTCCTTTTCTTACCAATTGGAAAAAATTATTTCTGTGGAGTATTCTTCCCCATGCAATAAAAAAACC
Source organism: Gorsachius magnificus (assembly GCA_034008185.1). Lineage (NCBI taxonomy): Eukaryota > Metazoa > Chordata > Aves > Pelecaniformes > Ardeidae > Gorsachius > Gorsachius magnificus. The sequence goes on from CM067081.1 coordinate 176,085,411, forward strand.
CCCCTGTGTGCTTAAGAAGTCCAAAGCATAAACAGATTTCTCATAATACATGCCTTTTTCATGGCATGGGCACTACGGGGTATGGCTGTAAAGATTTTGTTTATGAGATGCCACCCTTGTTAGTCGTAGGTGTCTTAGCTTTCTTACCTTGTTGGGTGGGTTATGGGTTGGTTTTTTTTTTGGGGGGGGGGGGAGGGTTGTGTTTGGTTTAGTTGTTTTGGTTTGGTTTTTATGCTTATGGTGTGGTGTTTGGTTGGGGTGGGTTTTTTTTTGTGGAGGGGAGTGCTTGTCTTGTAACTCGAGCACAGTTGCAGGACAGTGACAGTTCAGAGGGAAGTCCTGGTATTCTGTGATGATACACTTTGTCTAGTGCTTTGGCAGCTGCTGCCACCCCATGGTTTTCCATAATGGATGAATGCTGCAGAGCTTTAATACATTGCGTTTCTCCAGAAAGCTCTCGTAGGTCAGAGAGAAGGCAATGAATATTCATTTTGTCTTACCCCCTCCATCTCTATGCCCCCTTTTCAGAAAAATCCACTCTGCAAAGAAAAGCAACTATGGCACAAGCAGCATTGCTTTGGTTTAGTATGGGTGAGTCCTTTCCACTGGACTTACAACTATGTAATCGAATATTAATTTTGGCTCCCGGGAGTTTTCACTAACTGATTATATCTGCTTTGGCAGGATGTATTTCTCTTTCTTTTAGGAACTTCAGAACATACATCTGCAGAAAGCTTTTGAAACCTGTTTCTTAAAGTTGCTGCTGCTTTGGGAGTCTGTGTTTACATCATGGATGCCACGTAGAGACAGATCTGGGTTAAAGCAAGCTGGTCTAAGCACAGTGTCCTCTGAGCATCGCTTCCAGCAGAGCTTTGCCCTCCCAATGCCAGCAAGTGCCCAGCCGGTGGCTCTGAGTCGGAAGGGGGACATTTCAGATACCGTTCTTCCACTCATTACCCTACTTCATGCCAGGGAATACCCTTGGTGCAGAGGAAGATTTTTCTTTTGAGGAAGTGGCCAGAGGGATCACCTCTCATTTTGTGTATCCTCCCTCTGGGGCTGGAAGCTTCTTTGCCTTTGACTAACCCAGCTGAAATGAGGCACCGATGAAAGAGGCTCTAGAAAATAACTCGGCTGGCTTGGAGGCAGAGACCGGCACAGGCGTTGGGCTCCCTAATATATTATTGGGAACTTTTGACTTCCATCCTCCCCGCTGCCCCCAAACCTCCAACCAACCTATGAAGCGTCCAGAGAGGGAAGTGCACCCATCGCACCGTACCCCTTTTTGTCAGCTGGCGTAAAAGTTGGATCCTCTCTCCTTGAGCCCTCTCTCCCCACTCCTCTGGAGACGGGGGCCCCTCCAGCCGCTGCCCTGGGCCGGGGCTGGCGGCGGGGGGTCCCCGGGAGCCGCACTCAGCCCGGCCCCCCGGGCATCCCCGGCCCCGCACGCCGGCGCTGTGGGCGCTGCGTGGCCCGGGGCTGCGGGCACAGACCCGGCAGGGGAAGGACCCTCTCCTGGGGGGTAGCGGGGTGCTGAGCAGCTCCCCTCCGCAGTCACCTGTAGCTAGGCGCTGCTTTTCCCGCATTCCTCCGAAAAATAGCTATGCTCAGCCCCGATCCCTTCCCGCGTGTTTTCCTGAAGTGAGCCAAATTTGCGTGGAGCGGGAGCGGAGGCGGCGTTGCCTTTCCTTCGGAGATGTGGTATTTGTTTTTGCTATCGCCTCCCTCCGCCCCGCAGGGCTGGGAGTGGGGGGCTGGAGGGGTACGGAGGGACGGCTCCCCTGCCCCCGCCCCGGGGAGGAGCTTCAGCCCCAGATGAGGTGCGTCGTCTTCACCTTTGGGTCCGGGTGCCCGAAGAGGCGCCGGGATCACGGCAGCAGCGGTCCCCGAGGTGCCCCCGCCCGCCGCCCGCTTCCCGCCGGCGGTGCTCGATCGCGGTCCCGGCGCGGGCAGGCGGCGGCTCCCCCGTGACACGACGGGAGCGGCATCTCCGGGCGGGCGCGGAGCCGCTTTTACGCCTTTCCGAGTTGAGCGTGGAGGGAGGTGAAAGAGCTACCTGAACGCGATTGAAAAAAACCCCAACCAAACAAAAAAACCCCAAACCAAGCCCACCAACAAGTAGTTCTCGCCCGGCAGAGGGGCACGGAGAGCGGCTGGGAACCGGCGTCCGCCGCCACGCAGGACCGGAGCCCGCTTGAGAAGAGGAGCCGCTTCCTCTCCTCCGGCAAAGGTAGCGGAGGGGCGGCGGGGAGGAAGAGCGTGGAGGGAGGCGGGAGCGTGGAGAAACCCACGGCAGCCCCGGCGCTGGTTCCCCGGCTCTTCCCCGCGATGCACGCTCGGTTTCACGATTTGGCTGAGAAAGTAGCGAGCCCGAGCTCCACGCAGGCGGCTTTTCCCGGGGTGTGCCTGCTGCCTGAGCTGCTGGGGGGCTTGCTGTTTCTTTCCCCAGAGCAATCCCTCCCTCCCAAAATAGAGGCGGGGGGGGGGGGAGGGGGAGAGACAAACCTCCAATCCTTCTATGTTCCTTCCTCCCCCAGCCCCCCCCCCCCCCCAGCTGTTAGGATAATAAAAGATAGATGCCCATTAACCGCACACTTTCTGTTCCATCAGTTGGGTTCACGCAGCCCCGGCAGGGAGACGGGGGTGGGGAGTGTGGCGGATCCGTACGCGGGAGCAGCGGCAGCAGCAGCAGCAGCAGCAGTGCCATTTCGGCAGCTGCTTTCGGGGGAAGCGGGGAGAGAGCCCGCAGCTCTGCCCGGGGCGGGGGGAAGAGCCCTCCGCGGGAGGAGGGCGGCGGAGCTTCCCGGCGGTGGGTGTCGCGGGGCCGGGTGGGGGCGGCGGGCGCTGGGGCGGCGGGAGATCGGGGGGATGGAGGGGGCTGAGGCAGGCGGGGAGTAGCCCCGCCCCGGTGGCGCTTGAGGGGGGGGGCTTCTCCTCGATTTCTTCTTTCTGTTTGCGTTTAAGGCAGAAGCTCGTCCCCCGCGGACCTGCCCGCAACCGGCTGCCCCCCTCACCCCCCGCCCAGCCACCGGTCCCCGTCCCCCGCCCCGTCCCCCCCAATCCCCGCTGCCGCCTCCCGCGCCCGCCCCAGTCATGTCCGACCCGGAGCGATGGGGAAGCTCGAGGACAACGAGAGGGTGATCCTCAACGTGGGGGGCACGCGGCACGAGACCTACCGCAGCACCCTGAAGACCCTGCCGGGGACCCGCCTGGCCCTGCTCGCCTGCGAGTCCCAGAGCGAGTCCCCGGGCGGCGAGGAGCCGCCGCCGCCCCCCAACCCGCCGCCGCCGGCGGGGCCCGGGCCCGGCAGCGGCTGCCCCCCGGGGCAGCGGCGGCGCCAGCGAGTTTTTCTTCGACCGGCACCCGGGGGTCTTCGCCTATGTGCTCAACTACTACCGCACCGGCAAGCTGCACTGCCCCGCCGACGTCTGCGGGCCGCTCTTCGAGGAGGAGCTGGCCTTCTGGGGCATCGACGAGACCGACGTGGAGCCCTGCTGCTGGATGACCTACCGCCAGCACCGCGACGCCGAGGAGGCCCTCGACATCTTCGAGGCGCCCGACCTGCTGACGGGCGAGCCGCCCCCCGACGGCGACGACGACGACCTGGCCGCTAAGAGGCTGGGCATCGAGGACGTGGGGGCCACCGCCGAGGGCAAGGGCGGGCGCTGGAGGCGGCTGCAGCCCCGCGTCTGGGCGCTCTTCGAGGACCCCTACTCCTCGCGGGCCGCCAGGGTAAGCGCCGCGGACGGCGCTCCCGCCCAGGGCGGCTGGGGAGGCCGAGGGGCCACCAGGGGTGGGCACGCCGTGGGCCCCTGCCTGGGAGGCAGGCGCACAGGGTGTCAAGGGGAGGCTCGTCCTGCTTGGGGTGCGCTCGCGGAGGTGATGCTTTGGTGGGCCGCTGCGTGGGGGGGGGCCCCTGTGGGGCGGTGGTGCTTGGCCTCTCCACATCTGCAGGCAGTGAGGGGGTCCTGCCGTGCTGGCATCCCCCCGTGGGAAGGTACATGGGGTGAGGTGGGGGCTGTGCCCCGAGGAACCTGCGAGGCAGCTGTGCTCGCCCCCCTGGCCCGGGTGGGGGTACAGAGGTGCCGTTTGCTGGGGGACCCGTTTGTATGGGTGTGGGCAGGCCCCAGGTGCCCTCATCCTTTCTGAGTACCTGCGTGGAGGTGCGTCTGGGGCAGGGGCAGCTGGCCCCACCAGGCGGCCATTGTCCCTCCCTCAGCTTTCGGAGGTCTCAGGTTTGGGGTGAGGTGGTGACAGCGATGCAGGGGGGCAACCTCAGCGCTTTCCCAGCTTCCCTCTGTCTGTGCTGAGAGGTGATCTGAGTTCAACAAAGTAAGCATGACAGGGGGTCACCCTGGCTCTCCCTCCGTTGATTTCTCAGGGTGACCCTCACTGGCTCTGTGGCTGAGGGTATTGGGTACAAGGCAGTAAATGATCGTGCTAAGTTTCTGTTATTTAAATAAGGATTTTAGATTTTGATGCCGACTACTTCCTACATTGATGATTTAGATTTTAGTTCCGTCTTCTGGTTGCTGTTGTCAGTGGCGATGCGGGTTCGCTTTCTAACCCAGGGCTTTGGAGCAAACAAATGGTGGTAATTCCTTTGAGAGAAAGGTACAGTGGTGCCTCGAATTTAATGACGAGGAAAGCAACCACCAGCAAATCCTCCCTGCAGTACAAGAAAAAGAACTCGTAATTGGAAATGTTTGATTATAAAATGGTAATAAGTGTCTTGCAGCACATGTACCAGGATCCTCATGAAGTATTCCGAGCTAAGCCTCATCCTGCAGAAAGTGCAGTTACGGTGGGTGTCGTCCGGTTCCACTGATTTCACTGGCAATCTCACAGATGTGACCATAAGCGTGTGGTTAAGTGACTTCCTGAATTGTTCCCTTTGGCCCGATGCTGTTTCTGCGAATGTTAGCAACTCCTATGAGCTTGGTGAGGTAAGTTAAACAGAACGTAAAAGTCTTCCTAGTTATTTCTGTCACTTGCTGCGTGCCAGCATTGTTTATGTTTTTGAAGGCTGCCCACCAACATGTTTTCCCTTGACAGCTGGCTCCAGCTCATACTTGAAATATGTTTTTAATAAAGGATTGAGTCTGAAGAAGAACTGGCAGAAGCGTCTATCTTTGCTCGTCGACGACATTCACCCACGTTGCTCGCATCCTAGCTTTTTGAATCCTAGAGGAAATTTGGTTGTCGGTTACCTGATGAAGCAGTAGCGCAGGCGCATGGTTGCGCTGCAGGTTGTCTTTTGCGTACTATTTCGTGGGAAGTTGCTGCCAGCGTCGAATCTGCCAGCTTTTACGATAGGGAATTTTTCCCCTCGACGTTGCTGGAGAACTGAGGAGTGTGAAGTAAATGGTGAATGGAAGATACCAGGAGGAATAGGAAGGTAGGCGTGCTGACTGCAATTGGGCCCTGGAAGTTGTAGCTCTCACTTGTTTTTTTGGTCCACTTCAGTCCACTCTTTCACAGAGCCTGTAGGCACTTGCTTTCCAAATTTGCCATCTGTACGAGACCATCCTGAACTGTCAGTGGCTCGGGTAAAGGTATTTCGAGTTTGCAAAATGAACGCCGTATTTAACACTGTAATAGAAAATTGCAACATGGTGGTGTTCACCTCTTAGAAGATAAGGTATTTACCTTTCCATAACTTAAAAACTGGCTTTAAACATTATATTCAGATTTCAAGCCCAGGCACCCAGAGTAAGGCAGTGTCAGAGCCGTAACAACGGTGTCTAAATCAGCGTCTTCATTTTCTTCAAGGCTGCTACTCGGTACCTTGATCTTTCTGGTAGGGAGACAACTTTGAGAATTGCTGGCAAGATTTAAAACATTTAGTAAATTTGTATTGAAGGACTAGCATGCACTTAGTAAGCACTCGTGAACACAGTGATTTAAGGTGATGGTAACCTTAGTTTGGAACTGAGACGTTACTGTCAATTCAACATTTTCCCACACCTGAAACAGAGACATTATTTTCTGAGTATTCTGGCAAATACAGTTTTGTTTTGTGTCAGCTGAAACGATGACTAACTCTAAAAACATTTGAGTGAAATCTTGGCCTTGCTGAAAAAAAGACAAAACTCTGTGCACATCAGTCTTTGCCTCATGGTGTTAGCTACTGACTCATACACCACCTAGATGATGGTGAGGCTGCTTAGTGGTAAACTTTCTTAATAACTGCAGTAATTATTTTTTTTAGCATTGCTGCCTGATTTAACTTCAGCAATGTCTGGGGAAAAAAAAAAGGTACTTAATATTTGTGATTTTCTTTATCCTAAACTTGATCTCTAAAAATAGAAATTTATAGAAATTCAAATATAGGTTGCCATGGTAACCTATTGGGGGATAGTGCACGCACAAGATTATTCTAGCAAGACCATCCAGTGATGTTATATAAATAGTGAAACTAGTTTGTTGACAAGAAGGTTTACTTCATTCGAGATTCTAAAAAGAATTTCAACTTTGAGAGTATGCAGTTTGATATTCAGATAGCGACACCTACTAAACATGTTTTTTGTAAATATAAAATGTAATCCATGTACATGCAATTGCTTGGAAACCTTCAACACTGTTCTTTGTTTCTAAAGTTCAGGAGTTAAATCTGGATATTCTTTCTGTTTTCATTTTATCGTTTCGGATTTCATGGAATGTGAGATGAAATTAAAGAGTACAGCAGCACTACCTTCACTCCAGGCTTAACGGAGCAATCATTCACAAACTGCTCTTTGACAGAATGCTGTTACGGAGATACGGAAAGCTCTCGGTGTAAGATACTGTCATAGGAGGAGAAGCATCGGGCAACTAAATCTTCCTATGCGTTGGTTTAAGCATCTCTGAAACAGACGCTTACCCGATTCCTGCCTGGATCATACACGTCTGTTGTGAGTTTGATTAGTTAATGTCTGTAAATGATTTTGGTATCCTTTGATGGGTCGTAAGTGCAAAGTACTAATTATGCTTTAGTAAAGTGCAAAGATACGCATAAATAGTTTGTAAGAAAGTAAAAGAGGCATAATTAAGCACTGAGTTGAAAAGAGTGTCTGCAGATGCCCAGCAGGACCTAGAATGTCAGTGCTAGTCTCAGATATCATATTTCAAATTAATTAAGCTTTTAAGGCCTTTTACTTCTGAATAATAGTTGAAACATGATGCTGTTTAAAGACGTAATTAGTATTTGTCATTGATTTTTCCTAAGGATTATGGATTGCTCACGTACTTAGTGCAGGGACTCAAAAAAAGGCTGTGGGGTTCACAAAGTTCATGGCTATATATCCTTCGCTTTCTGAAGAAGGCTGTGCATCTGTTCGCCGAGAAGGGGACAGCGCCGGCGAAGCTGGGTAGCTCAGCGGCGCGGGGGTCAGCGTGGCCCAGGGCACTCGAGCAGCCGCTGCCGGCAGCACCCTTGGTGTTTCCAGCAGCCAAAGGGCGAGTCACGCGCCTCCTTTGCTGTATGGTCTTTTTCTGTAGGGAAGATCATAATTACTTGGTTTATGAGGGAAGGATAAAAAGTAATTAGCCGTTATTTGTAAAGTTTGTTGTAAGTAAGTGTTTGCTGAAATGCAAATAAAACCACAACAGCCTTGCAGTCTAGGCATCAAGGTACTTGTGCCTTGCAAGTGTCCTTAAAAATACTGATCTTACGCTGCTTCACCCTGACACAAGGGGCTATGCCTGGGCAGTGAGTGGTATTGTTGGGTGGAAACGGGAAGTTCCTATCTACTGCTTTATGTGAAGTTACAGTCAGAGACTCCTTTCAGTGTCCCGTAACGTCTACACCAGCTTTGGACATTTGGTGGGGATGGTTGTAGGAAGAATCAGCTGAAATGAGTGAGAGGGGAGAGGGAGAAAATACAGTTTTATAGATCCCCTCAAAAAGTTAAAGCCATGGAGATCATATTGGAGAGTGTTCTTGTAGAAGATAACTGATGTCTTTATTTGGCGGCTTGCTTACTTTTTCTCCAGGTACCTAGATAGCCGTCATGTACTAGGGTGAATGAATGGGGCGGGTTAAATTTAGGACTTTGGTTGTTCATGGTGTAAGATGGTTTTTGGGTTTGGTGGAAGCAATGCTGCTGGGACAGTTCAGCTGAGGCATCGTGAATGGAGTGATGAAGATATGTCAACCTCAGAATACTTGCTTGTATATTAATAGTGAAGAGCAGAGCTTATTTGCTTTCTTAACAAATAGAAAGGCCCTTTAATGTATATGTGCAAATTTTGACTCTCTATTTTTTATCCAACAAGGGAAGTAAGTATACTTTAGATTTTACCTTTAATAATTTTTGAGTTATGCAGGTGTCTTCTATCTGGAAATGATTATAAAAGCATACCAAGAAAATAGTAAAGGTTGATAAAGAAACTGAAAAGAGGGTATTCCTTTTGCCATGTTGGGAATCAAAGTGCTAAATTTATTTTTAAGTGGGAAAAGAGTCCATTAGATTAAATTGGCAAAACCCAGTCATTCTCCTTGAAGCATTTCACCTATGAGAGCTGTCGTTTTTAAAGAAACAGCAAGATCTGTTCCTAATGACAAAAATGATAATGCATCACTGTTACAGATATTCATACATTCCGTAGCTTCATGTGTACACTGGCTGACTAAACCCCATTATAAGTAGTTTTTATTAATGTATTAACGTACTTCTGGCATGCTGGCTGTTAAAAGTCTTAATTGGAAATTGTGGCTTAATGCATGACGTATTCAATGTAAACTAGCTTGATCTACCTTAAACGTAGATGGTCTCTGATGGCACTGACATATCGGTGAGGTAAAATCAGCAAGATTTCTGCCTCCTGAACTTCTGCCTTTTCTTCTACAGCTGTTCTGCCTGATGCTGCTACTGTTTCCATGGAAACAAGCCAGCTCTTGGCTTCCTCTTCCCATTGAACACAGCCTTCTCGCTGTCACTTATTCATCTGGGAAAAGCATTTTGTCATGGCTCTGACATGAATGCCACAGAGATGATCTGTCCTGTCACTCCAGAAATCCCTGTTACGTATGTGCATGTGCATTCAGCCAGATTCGTCTTCCAATGACTCTAAAATAATTCAGTTAATGGAGTTAGGCTGAATTTGCTTTCGTGTAACTGGAAGTGGAAATTAGCCCAAGATAATAACGGTGGGAGAAGCATTTTCAGCTGAGAAATCTGGCAGACCACCTTCCCTTCCCTTATGTAGTTAATACATAATGTGCTATATCTGTCACGTTTTGTTTACGGTGGTAAAATTCTTAAACGGTTTGCTTTGGGGATGAGAACTTACCTTAAAACTGATTATGGTGGTGGTGGGAGGAATAGCTCACAACTTCTGGTGAATCTTGTGTAGGTTTGAGCGCTACCATCAGATTAGGTATCACGTTATCATGCCGTTGTCATGTGATGCAATCGGGGTACGAAAAAAGTGATGTAAGAAAACTGGTATCTTTGAAGTCCCTATTTTCTTAAAGTTCCTCGTACCTGGTCCAAGGTAAATGTATCAATCAATACCCTGCGAAGAAGGCAGCATTTTTGCTTGTTTTGGTGAATTTGTGTTGAGCCATAGTCAAAGCAGCCCAGAACTCGGACTAATCCCAAATCCTTGATTAGTTACCTTTGCTGTAGGAACTTTAAGAAATTTTAAGGGAAGTTTGCGTAAAACTTGCTTGTCCTTTTCTCCCTGGGTGATCATTGGCAAAAAGCGGCTGTTCTCTTCTTCCTATGAAGTTACATTGCAATTGGGGTAGCAGGATCAGAGAAGAGGAAAGGCATCCCTATATAAATTTTCAGTATTTTAATAATCTCTTATGAAGCGGTGCCATTCAGTAGTTTTAAGATGGACGAGACAAGTTTTTCTCATTATCAAGTGCTGTTTCAGCGCTCTTCATTTCTGCAGAGACTCCTCTTGCTTGTCCTGCACTTCAGACTCTGGGCACCTCTTGGGGAAACACAGTTTGCTTCAGCCACAGCTGGAAAAAAAGGGTTTATGCTCTCTATATTTAGCACCTGATGGGGATAGTGTGTTCCCTTTTAATTATCTTTACTAAACTCTTCTTTAGACCTTACTTCTGGCAGTGTGATTTACATAAGCTTATTGATTCAGTGTTGAAACTTGGGGGGATTTCTGCAGGTTTGTTTTTTTTTTTTTACTGTGAGTAAAGTAACTAGGTAAATAAAAATACAGATATGGTAATATCTGGAATATCAACATGATAAAAGGCATTCAAGTGCTAGTGATGACCTGGTACGTTCTCTTCCCTATTTTGCCATACAGGTGTATATGTTGATATAACTGGTAATTTTGTCAGAGCGAGCTGTAGAAATAGCTGTAGAGAACGAACATGAAATCACATGGTTGGGATTTTTTTAGTTCCACAAATGTGTTTAATTAACATCATTGTTAGTACTTTATGATGACTGAAGCACTTTTGAAGGAAAAACTCCACTTCCATCTGTTAATCTGTAGTGTTAAAAATAGAATGCCATCTAGTCATGTGCAATACAATTTCTTGTGATTTGTGATCTGCTTCACAGAATTCTTGACTGAAGTGGTGACTGGAAGCTTAAAAACCAAATTATGCCATTATATGTAACTGTGTGTTGTTTTTTTCCCTTCTGCCTTTAAGTTGAAAATTCTGAGATGTTGCTGTGGTTTTGGTCTTTATACCAGTAGGTTAATTATTACAGTGGTGTAATAATTAGTCCTTTCTTACTGCAGACAGCTTTTTGTAGTTTTCTAGTGTTTCTAGGTGAACTTAGATATCAGGTCTTTGATATGCTCCTGAAGAATGCTGTAAACAGAGAACAGTCTCTTACCCCAGTGCTGAATAATGTGCTAAAGTTCATTAATATGCATTAAATACACCACACTATCATCTAGTCTTATTTCTGAGATAAGTCTGTTTTTTTACATGTTTACTAGTGTGTAGCATACGAAATTATACCTTTTTATTTTTTATTATATTTTTCTTTAGTGTGCCTAGTCTTTGAAAATGGCGAAGTATCTCTTGAAGTTTGTGGGTTTGGTTTTGATAATGTGTAAAGTACTAGCTGTGTAGCAGTAATCTTTTTAACTGTTTAATCCTTAGCCCAAGAGAAGTAATTCTTATTTAGGAATGACTTTCACCACACTAAAATGCTTGCTTGGATAAAAGCACAAGGCTACTCCAATACTAGGGGTCTGATAGTACGTGGGGTTTGAAGGCAACGGAAATCAAAGGCTGGAGCTCAATTAATGGCTGAGAAAATTCTCTTTCAGTGAATTGCACTGGAGGAGACGAAGCCCAGTAGAGTGAAAAAGAGGGCTGCAGAACAGTGCTGTGAAATGCTGCGTACATGTTGTTGCAACATTAAGGAGCACACGCTGAGTTCCTGACGATTTTGCAAGGGGGCGGCTTTGGTGCCTGCTGCAGCACTGAGTGAAAGTGCTTAACCATCCCAAATGGCCTCCTGCTGGTGGGTGCTCTTAAGTAGAGGGAAGAATAATGTCTTGTAATCATATTTCTATTGGCCTATTTAATTTCTCAGATCATAAATGTTCACAAAATATATGAGGCTTTTATGTGCTGCCTACTATAAGATTGAAGGTAATCAAGTATGTAGTAATTAGTATTTTATATAAAGCCCGTGCAGTCACAGACTTTTTTTTTTTTTTTTTAAAGTAGTGGTAAAAATTATTATAGGATGATGTAAGAGATGTTTTTAAAGTATACAAACATGTGGGTATAAAATTCCTTTAGTTCTTAGACAATACCAAAGGAGACGTCCTCATTAGTCCTTATTTTTACATAGGTATTCAAAAGTTCTCTGTACTTCTCAAGTGAGCTGTATTTTATCTTCTTCATTGGCACTTGGTAATCCTTTACCCATATGAATGGCAATTATTTTTAATAATTGGTTTCAGGAGTATCTTAATTTTCACAGAATGATTGTTAGGAGCTGAATAAGTTAACTTAAATCTTTTTTTATATCATCCTAAGTGTAACACAGGTTTTTTTCTGACAGGAATTTTGCAGTATTCTAAGTTTAATCTGGATACAGTCTGGAGAAGAACCTTGTTTGTCTTCCTGGTTTTTGATTAGTCCCTGCCCACTGCAGGGGGGTTGGGCTAGATGACCTCTAGGGGTCCCTTCCAAACCCAAACATTCTATGATTCTATGATTGTATTTGGGAAGGGAGTTTTCTTGCGTTTTCAGTTCTAGGTCTGATACCTACCTTCAGTTTTCCATTTGAATTTTAGGATATAACTGGTGTGCAAGCACATCTGGATTTCATCTTGAATGTTCTTGCATTAGTCTGGGAAACTGTTTAAACAAATTATAAAAACCTCAGTGGGAACTGAGTTTTCGTGCTCATCAGTTTCCTGAGGAGGGAAAGCAGAGAAGGAGGTGCTGAGCTCTTCTCCCTGGTATCCAGTGATAGGATGCGTGGGGATGGCTCAAAGCTGCACCAGGGGAGGTTTAGACAGGGCATTAGGAAGCATTTCTTTACTGAGAGGGTGGTTAAAGACTGCAACAGGCTTCCTGGAGAGGTGGTCGATGCCTCAAGTCTGTCAGTGTTTAAGAGGCATTTGGACAGTGCTCTTAATGACATGCTTTAACTTTTGGTCAGCCCTGAAGTGGCCAGGCAGTTGGACTAGGTGATCGTTGTAGGTCCCTTTGGACTGAAATAGTCTAGTCTATTCTATTCTAAATAAATAAGTTCTGGTCTTCCAACCTTCTTTTCCCTTACAACGGAAAATGAAGTCCTTTTACTTAATAATTATGATGTTTCATATTTTCATGGTTAAAAAATAAAGTGTATATAGTAAATGGCATATAGTAAGTGACATCAACAGCTTTTTTTGGGGTAGAAATCAAGCGTGGTAGGATTTTGGTACAGGTATTGAAGATCAGCTCTGCTGTAGAACTCACTATCTGTTCATTATCTGGTAATACTTGATGTTAAACAAATTGATTTAAACACCTTAGGCGTCTTCATCCTTTGGCCAGTAGATTTTATTACTGGCTGTATTCAAGGCTATTTGAATATAGTTTCGAATTTGAGGATTGAGAGTTTTGACAGCAGGATGGAGTTATTTTCCTGCTTGCCTAGGTGAAATACCCGTGCAGCTTGGAGAAAGAAAGGGTCATGTTTGTCATTTGTCTCTGAAACAGGCATGTGAAGCTGATGTTTCAGTGACCCATGAATGGTCAACAAAATTAGTTTGATGCATTGCAGCTACAGGGTCTCCTTGGTTAGTTGTTGCATGTTTTAATTTGGTGCCTTGATAGCAGAACAAATGAGCTGGGGGAATTAAAAAAGAGAAAATATTTGATAAAAGGGAAAATTACCTCTTGGTGAAAAGTGAGCCGTTGTGGACTGAAACAAAGAATGGATCTTCATTATTTTGGTTTATCACAATATAGCCAGCCAAACCTTAAAACTGGCAAAGGCATTTTGTGTTGCATGTCTGATTTTTTTTGAGTGATGCTCCTTGCTTTAAGGATGAAAGGTGGTTGTCCTTCAACTGCAGGCTTATCTGCTTATACTTCCTGTTGCAGTTGCTGCTTCCTTAATCTTAAAGTGAGAAGGGAGTTTTGAGCTTTTCAAAATGACTTCTCTAATGACTAGGTTTATTACATTTTGGAAACAGCTACTGTAGGTAGGTACAGTCTTGCGGCCGGTCTCCACCTCAATCCAGGTGCTGTGACAGATGCAAAACTGTCTGCGGGTGCTCTCAGCATTGGTTCTTGGTCATTTTCCTCAATCTTCAGCCCCACCGCATTGCATTCAGTACCTTGCACTGTTGCTGAGCCAATGACTGGCTATTCTAATACTTCTGAATCAATACCTTTTCCAATGTTTTAGTAGTAAAATTAAGTATTCTGCCACAGTCTGAAGTACAATGATAGTTATAAATACCTTTCTACTGTTAATACTACCTTTAGTAGCTGTGTTAGCAGCTTTTCTTTGAAAGCGTGATGGCATACATCACTTATTGAAATGAAAACCCAGCAAAACTTCAATGATTTTGTATTCTCAACAATTTAAAGACGTTTAAATTTGGTATCAGAAATGTACCCATTAGTCTCTACAGAAGTGCAGATGTAGTTCGTGTTGGGTTTGTATTTCATTAGAGCAACCTACCTTGCAATGCAATCTTGACAGATTCATGAGATGAAGGCAATCCTCTTTGAAATAATGTCTGCTTTTGTTCAAATATCAATAGCTAACTTTCTAAAGTAGCATGAGGAAAATTATTAAACTCATGTCTTGTGCTGCTACTGTTAGTGTACTCCTTGAAAATACAGATCAGGAGGTGTGTATTAGTAATTATAATGAACAAACTTCGCAAATCTTATGTTGTTTGTTTACTGGCAATGCAATTTTAAAATAACAAGGTAATAGTTGCAGTTTCCTAATCAACGGTGAGTAAATGCTGCCTCCAGAAACCCGAGCCTTGTCTCTGGTTGGGAAGGTCTGGGCCATAGCGGAGGCTAAAGGGAAATGCATGACATAAATTTTTCATTGCAATTCTAGTGTTCAGACAAATACACTGTGACAACTGTGCCCTGCAGAAGCAGAGGTGAAATGTGAGTCTGAGACAAGAGAAGAGAACATTTGTGGTCCTAGTGCTTTCAAACTTCAGGTGGAGTTTTTATCCATATTTCTAAAAATATGGATGCAAATATTTGTGTGTGTGTATATGTATGTATGTATATGCAGACACACACATATACATTTCTAAGCAAATGCATGTATTGGTGTTCCTAACCTGTCATTATGGCAGTCAAGAAGATTTTTTTTTTTTCTTTTTTTTTCCCGTTTGTCCTTGAAGATTTTAATGAAGAAGGTTGCATCCCAGATCTCATGACTTAATTTAGTGTTTTTGCTTTTACTTGTTTAATTCAGCTCCCAGCTATAAGTTCAAGTAGAGTTTTGTGGGTATCTTACTGGGTACACATATGTTACTATATTGGCTTACGGTATTTTGTTAATCATGTTTGATAGTGTTCTATTCTTTATAAATTTTATCTCTCTGAAAATAAGGAAAACCTGAAGCAGTTCTGTAACTAAAGAAACCTTGCTTTCTGTGCTTGTATATCTTATGGGTGACTTTCGGGGCCAATTAAACTTTTTCCTGCACTTGGCATATTATAAAGTCTCCTCTGAGTGCAGATTTGTCGCTGTCAGGTTCCAAACTCACTTTGCAACTTTTTGTCACTGAAGGATTTTTGGATCTAAGCGGGTCCCTTATTTTCACAGTCCTGTAGAGATTTAATTGTTTTCAGAATCTCTGTCTTTTGGTCTGACTTTGTTATAAATGGCCAGCTGGTTCAGCGCTCTTAGGTAGGAAATTGCTAAGTTGTTGTTTGCTTTGTTTTTTTTTTCCCTTAAAAAAAAAATGAAACCAAACCACAACAGCAAAACAAGGTAAAGTTGCTTTTCACTTCGAAGTCCTGACAACATAAGACACCTTTTCTCAAGAAAGCGCTTACATTTACACTTGTTGCATCAGGAAGCGTAACTCCGCCGAAGTAACTGGAGCTCCAGAACAGGTTAAAAGAGCGAATCAAGCAGAGGCTGAAGGTCTGTTGTGACTGGGAAGGTTGACTGGTGTAGGGAAATCCTTCCACGCTTGAGGGCTCTGCCTTTTGTGCAATGAATACTAAATCAAGATGGATTTTTTTTTCTACAGTGTTTTGTGCAGTCCTACTGTATTATGACATGCATTATGTCATTTAAAAAGCACTTAATTATTCCAAAGCAAACCAGTATTTTGTGGTGTACTTTGTTTTTATGGAAAGCACCTATATAATGTAAATGAGGAGACTATTCTTTCTACAGCTTTATTTCAAACATCCTACAACAAGTATATAGAGTTACCCAGAATGGCTCAAAAAACCTATAAAAAGGTCAAGTTAGTCTTGCACTAGAACCCTACTGATTTTTGTACTGTAATAGTCTATATATTCTTTATAATATTTTTAAGACATTTTAAGACAATCATGTTTCCCAGGGATGCAGCTTTCCCTTCTTCAGCTGTTGGTAAGGGGATATATTATATACAATCAGATTTGGTAATCATTTTCATCAGGTCATGTTGATAACACCATGATTTTTCATCTTCAAAGTGTTGCGACCTGTTTTATTATTATTTTTTGTTCTTTTATTTTTTCATTTAGTTATTTTTTTTTTTTAGAAGGAAGAGTTCAAGTTGAGTTCACACATCTCTGCTTCTTGTGAGGAATACTGAATAAAGAGAAGCACAAAACCACAAAACCAACATTTAAGTGGAAGGTGCAAAAGGTCATAGTACAGTGAAAGCTGTGAATGGTGTAGGGATTGTGTTGTGATGAATTCATTTGGTCTCCCTAGGAGGGACATGGAGAGTGAAGAGGGCTCAATGACTAAAGCCCTAGCAGGGAATTTGGGAGATCCAAGTTTATGTCTTTGCTAGGCTGTAATTTGTACTTTTGTGGTTCACTACACCGCTGTGGTTCACCCTGTCTGCAAACCTGAAAGGTACAAATGTTCTCTTCCCTTAGGAAATAAAAAAATAACTTAAAAAATTAAGCAGTGCTCAAAAAATGCAGTAAAATAAAGGCGAATTGCATTTTGGTGACTGTCAAATACAGTGCAAAGAGGAGCTTAAGTATTTTTTCAAGACAGTTGGGGATAATTTGCTGGTTTCTGTGCCCAAAGATTTAAGCATACATAATTGTCTTATGGTCCTCTTTGGTTTTTCTTTGGTTTTTTTTTTTTTTCCCCTTTTTTTTTTTTCTTTTTTTTTTTTCTTTAAGACCTTTGCCTCATTCACTTTATAGCTTGTATCTACACTGGGAGTAAACTGGGACTGGGTAGTCATTTGGATATTTGCAGCTATGAGTATGAGAGGAAATTCTTGCAATACTTTGATAGTTTTGTTTGCAGAGCAGAGATGGAAGAGTGTATTCAGATAAGGAGGCACATATCCCACACCTGAACAATCTGAAAAAAAGAAAACTTTAATTCAATAAGAAAACATTGTCCATTTTGTGAACTGACTGAGGCAGGGTTAACGTGGGAAAAGATTCTCAGTCATGTTTATAAAAATTGCTTTGTAGCACGCGAACAAGAGGAAATCAAATTAAGGTGGGGTTTGGCACAGATAGTTTGACTTTTTCCCCCAATATGTAATGGTAGCATTTCTGAAATAAAAGGTTTCCAGAACCGAATACACCTGAAAACAATGTAATTCTCAATTTTTCTCACAGATTGCTGAACATTTGCAAAGACATTTGGCGTTCGGCCTGTGCAGTTAAATTCTGGCACAACAGAGTAGAGAATCTTAAAATGACAAATATTGGTCAATCTTTACAGTTGGCTCTGCTACCAATTTGATCTGCAGTATATTAGAAAGATTGTTCGATGTTTTCAATGATTTTGTGTTGATTCTTGGTTGTGTTCTGTACCTGCTTGGAACGGTGGTGGCTAAGGGTCACCATTACAAGATATGGGGGGGGAACGGTGGAGCCTGCAGCTGTACTTGTAGGGGGATGCATTTTATCAGACTTCTATTTAAAAAAAAAAAAGGCAAGATCCCTAAGGAGCGCCCAGTGTGAGCAATACTTATGGTAGTACCTAATTTTGTATTTCAGGATCATTTGCATTGCTTAGTGGAAGCTGGTTGCTATTCTTTGCTGCTTTTTAACATGTTAATTAGTTGTGCTCAACCATATTGGTGATCAGTATTGGCTAAGCACAGGGCAGTGATGTAATTGAGTTACTGTAAATTTTGGTAAGAGATTTTTCCAAAGAAGTGGGTAATACCTTTTCCTTAATTCAGGAATAACACCCATCTTTCTGTCTCATACAAGAACTGTAGCTGTGAGTTCTCCCTGTAGAGATGACCGAATTCTTCCTATATAGGTGAATGTATTTTCACAAGTAAGATGTTGCTTGATAGTGAATCAGAGCCCAACATTGTTCTGTAAGTGGTGGAAGCCACCGAGAGCAAGAGCATCACCATCAAAATTGTTGAAGTACTTGAAGATCTGCCTTTACAGGTGCCTGGGGGCACCAACGATGTTAGCAGGATTTTTCCCTCTTCCCCCACAAACAACCTTTCCCAGTTCAGCACAGGTTGCTGCCTTCCTTTTGCCTATCAGGAAAGCCATACTGAATTATTACAGGAAAATAATTAATCATTTAACAGCTGTTTTTCTGTGCTGGAAAAAAAAAAAAGCCCTCTAGCTATGTCTGGCCAAGATTTGGGAATGTGCTTGAAGCACATGACGATGTTGGCTGAATTAATTCCAAAAGATGGCAGTTGACAAGTGTTAAGTCTGCTCTAATTGTGGACAGGCAAGCAATTCCTTCATTCAGTTAATTGCTTTGGAACAAGATGCAGGATAAACAAATGAGCTCAGTTTCTTTTTCTGTCTGAAATGATCATTGCCTATAGCCTTGACAGGAGAAAGCTGCATTTTTGGGATTTCTTCTGAGGCTTTGAGGTTTGAAAAATTCTCTGGTGTGTTGTTAATAGCTGCACTAAGCAGGGCTGGATTTCAGCATGATTCCTTACACAGAGTGATGTCTGATCATGAAACAACGTAAAATCTTTTATTTAGAATTGAAGCCACATTTCCAAGTAATAAACCGACTGTAAAGTATTTAGCAACAGAAAATGTATAGAATTATAACTTTATAAGCCTGCTGCATATACTATCTCTGCTGTGCATGCACCATACTGGCATTGCGCATGGTTCTGAATTTGCCAAAGCTGGTTCTGAATCAGGAGTGTGGGACAGATCTTATTTCACCATGTAACTTTAAAAACAAACCTTCTATTACAAGAGTTTAACATGAAAAAATAGCGCCATGTATTCCTAGTGTTAATGGCAAATTCTTGGCATCGGTGATGATTTTGGCCCTGAAAATCTACGAGCTGGTAGCCATCATAATGAGCTGAATCTGGCACTAGATGTTAAGAAGGTCCTTTTTTACTGCTTTGAAAATATTTTGAGATATTAAAATATCACAACTTACCAAGCTAAATACTCACCTTGCTTTTTGTAAAGACTGGAGTTCATGGTTCTTTCAAATCAAGGGTATCTGTGTTTAAATGGACACTGCGCTTCCCGCATTAGTCTGGCAATCTCTGAATCGGGAAAGGATTTCCTAGAATATGCAGGGAGTCCTGGGCAGACTGAGCATTGTCAAACTGATAAGCTAAGTGTGCTAGAGGATTTGAGTGCTCCTATAAATAGGAAACCAATCTGAAAAAAAATACATTAAGACCTTGTGGAGAGAGGATCTTAAAGGAAAAACCTAATCAGGAGATGCTGAAGAAAAATAATACATTTGAAATGGCAATTAAATAGAAAGAAAGGCCAGGGGAGAAGAAAGAAAAGGCCTGTTGGGTTTTATTTTTTGCTTGAAGACCACAAAGTAAGTGAGGCTCAAGAAATTAGGGGCTGGTGATGCCCTGAAATGTAGGTTGTGATGGTTATAGTTGCTTCTGGATTTGTTTTATTCTGTTGCCTAGGGAAGAAAAAGTACATGTTAACAGTTTTGTAGGGTGAAAATATTTGCATTTATCACGGTCCCTGGGAATTCTTCAGCTGATTAGAATAAAGTATGGGTGGGGGGAAGGGAAAGGAGAAGGACAGGGAGAAGCCTCAATGCCCATTTATGTGGAGCTACGCAGTCTTCTTAGACATAATTATACACTTGGTTCTTTAATTTTGAAAAGCAATATATAAAATCTTTCAGTTTGTCCTGAATCTCTCTGAAGCTGTTTTTGAACAGCAAAAATTCAGTATACCTCTGTAAGCTTCAGAATGTGATCCTGTACATGAATTTTCTATTTTTCTAGGGAGTCAGTAGCTCACAATCTTGACACTGTGCTCATGCATAACCTCTCTATCAAATGCGGTGCTTGTTCGGCAGTATTTGTAGCTTTTTAGATAGGAGATTTTGAAGTTAAATGCCTGGAAATGTGTAAATTTTATGGCATTGAGGTGTAGCTGTGTTAGACAAAACGCTTTGATTAAGTCCCTGGTGACTGGAAGAAGGGAAACATTGTGCCCATTTTAAAAAAGGGTAGAAAGGAAGACCCTGGGAACTACCAACCTGTCAGCCTCACCTCTGTGCCTGGGAAGATCATGGAACAGATCCTCCTAGAAGCTATGCTCAGGCACATGGGGGCCAGGGAGATAATTTGAGATAGCCAGCATGGCTTCACCAAGGGCAAGTCCTGCCTGACGAACCTAGTGACTTTCTATGATGGTGTGACAACAACAGTGGACAAGGGAAAACCAATGGATGTCATCTATCTGGACTTCTGCAAAGCCTTTGACACGGTCCCCCACAACATCCTTCTCTCTAAATTGGAGAGCTATGGATTTGATGGGTGGACTGTTCGGTGGATAAGGAACTGGCTGGATGGCCGCATCCAGAGGGTAGTGGTCAATGGCTCGATGTCCGGATGGAGACCAGTGATGAGTGGTGTCCCTCAGGGGTCCGTACTGGGACCGGTGCTGTTTAATATATTCATCAAGGACTTAGACGGCGAGATCGAATGCACCCTCAGCAAGGTTGCGAATGACACCAAACTGAGTGGTGCGGTTGACACACCAGAAGGACGGGATGTCATCCAGAGAGACCTGGACAGGCTGGAGAGGTGGGCCTGTGTGAACCTCATGAAGTTCAACAAGGCCAAGTGCAAGGTCCTGCACCTGGGTCGGGGTAACCCCCAGTATCAGTACAGGCTGGGGGAAGAAAGGATCGAGAGCAGCCCTGCCGAGAGGGACTTGGGGGTGCTGGTGGATGAAAAGCTGGACATGAGCCGGCAATGTGTGCTGGTGGCCCAGAAGGCCAACCGTATTCTGGGCTGCATCAGGAGAAGCGTGGCCAGCAGGTCGAGGGAGGTGATTCTGCCCCTCTACTCTGCTCTGGTGAGACCTCACCTAGAGTACTGCGTCCAGCTCTGGAGCCCTCAGCACAAGAAGGACATGGACCTGTTGGAGCGGGTCCAGAGGAGGGCTACTAAAATGATCCGAGGGCTGGAGCACCTCTCTTATGAGGACAGGCTGAGAGAGTTGGGCTTGTTCAGCCTGAAGAAGAGAAGGCTGTGGGGAGACCTGATTACGGCCTTTCAGTACCTAAAGATGGGGATAATCTTTTTAGTAGGGCCAGCTGTGACAGGACAAGGGGTAATGGTTTTAAACGAAAACAGGGTAGGTTTAGACTGGGTATAAGGAGGAAATTCTTTACAACGAGGGTGGTGAAACACTGGAACGGGTTGCCCAGAGAGGTGGTGGAGGCCCCATCCCTGGGAACATTCAAGGCCAGGTTGGATGGGGCTCTGAGCAACCTGATCTAGTTAGCGGTGTCCCTGCTCACTGCAGGGGGGTTGGACTAGATGACCTCTAGGGGTCCCTTCCAACCCAAAGCATTCTATTCTATTCTATTCTATTCTGTTCTGTTCTGTTCTGTTCTGTTCTGTTCTATTCTATTCTATTCTATTCTGTTCTAAGTATGTACCCATATGTACCAATTTTATGAATATTATAATATGGTGATTTGCAAGAGTACTGAACACTGTTTTGGTTTTGGTTTGGTTTGGTTTTTATCATTTTCAGAACAGGGAAAAATAGGTCATGTTAAAGTGAAGAGGCTAATAAGGTAAATTTTTAAGATTTGAAATTCAGGAAAACCACTAAGTAGCATTGAGGGGGTTTTTTTTCTTTTATTTCTAGCTCATTAGTTTTTACAAAATAGCAGCCTTGAATAAAATTATTTTAAGGCGGCTATACAATACATTCTGAACCGACATACTCAAATCAAGGCTTTTTCTCCATCTCAGAACCTTTTTTAGGGATGTTGGAAGAACACTGGTACTGCAACAGTAAGAAAGTGTCGTAATAAGGCTTTGAGGAACCTCAAATACCAGGTGATTTTTCTACTTTTTTAAACAAAGAGAACGTTTTAAAGTTATTGGAGGCTAAGACAAATAGGTGAGCTGTAGTGCATTGTAGGGTACTCTTCTGCAAAAGTTACATTTATGTGATACCAGCTAGCAGTGGTTTTTATTCTTTTGGGCGAGAACCACAGGATTTAGTGTCAAGAATGGTTAATGTCTTGCTCTGCAGAGAAAAGATGAAGATAACTACAAATGATGGGTTGGAACTTTTAAAAGACTATGTCAATTTTTTCTAAATTTCCTGGTGCAGAGATTTCCCCTCTTTTAATAAAGGAAAATATGAATGAATTAGAAACTTAATAAATATATCTCCTAAGCCCATATTCCTCCTTTGAACTTACATCATGCTTTTCTTTGGTCAAAGGTAATGTCAAGAAGAAACTGTTCAACAACACCACCCCCACTCCCTTTTTTTTTTTTTTAATTTTCTCTGTAGAATGAAAATAACAATTTTCTCTCAGCTGTTGTCTGGAATACAAGAATGTGATGGCCTCTGGAGTCCCAGGCTTGAGCTAATAGAAATTCCTTGGGTTTAGTGTCTTAAAAGCTATACGAAACTTTGTAGTAGAGTCCTTTTTTATAGATTTTTTTTTTCATAAATTTATATTGTGGCAATAAAAATGTTTTTGTGATATATAGAGTTTATGATTTATAATGTATTTTTATGCTCATAACAATGACAAAGAGGTGTTTTGCTTCATCATTCACTTAATGGGCCTCTCTAATTCTGATACTTGTTAAAGAAGTCATGCTTGTAAGTTATCTAGAACTGGAAATCCTTTGCTTGGCTGTAGCAGTCTTTTCAAGGGGGATTTCAGAGTGAACTGTTTCTGCAGTGGAATAGCACCATAAAAAAGTGGAATCATTGTCCTTGACTGTGTCATTAGTTTTTTTGTCTTTAAAGATGGCACTGTTAATGCAATTAGCTAATGTTAATTTGATATGAAAAATGAGAGAGAAAAACAAGCAAAAGAACAAGTGACTTGAAATAACATAAAATTCTATGTTGCTTGACCTCTAGGATACAATTTCATTACAGTGTTTAGAAGCCTTACTGTGTATCCATCCAATTAAGATGAAGACTCAGAAAATGAGAGGAAGAACAGTAAAAACTGAAAATGAAGCTTGGAGATTTGTGGTACCCCTTTTCCTGAATTATAGATGATGGAAATTAAAGTGTCAGACAGTTTTGATAAGCTGCTTCGTCTGTGTTCGTAATCGACCACTTTATGAAAATTGGAATTATTTTGGAACAAACAGGAAGAAATGGAACAACCAAACATATGAAAATTGGTATGTGTGAATGATGATTTTATGTCACCTTTTGTCAGACGTTCACTTTGGAATGCCTTATTGATAATTGTGTAGAAAGGAAAACTCTGCCTAGATATACACAGTCAGAGATAGTTCTAGTTCTGCAGTAGATTTAGATTTTCCTTAATTTTTTTTTTATTCAAGTACATGAATCATTGTCATCCTTATTTTTTAATTTTTTAATTTTCAGAACAAACCAGTTTTCTCTTGGTTATCTCCTATTTTTCTGATTCACTTGGATTTGCACTTTATTTTTTTTCCCCAATTTATTTTTTCTTACCACTTGAGGACTTTCCAAATTTAAGTAACCCATTGCTCTTCGGTAGAAAGATTTGTCAGCAAGGCTCCATGCCATTAAGTGTGGGTCTTCGCATCTGTAGAGCTAGTGGTACATCTCATGAGCTTTGATATCTGATCCTGCAACAGAGAATACATGGGCAGAGTCTTTTTCCCCTTTTAGTGGGTAATAAACCGCCCCCCCCCGCCCCCGCCGCAACTCTATAGACTTACAGCTCAGCACTGTTAAATATAATGAACAATATTCTTCTCTTTTCAAACACTGTTAGACTTGCAAACTTAAAACTGCAGTGAGAACTGCCTCTATTTTTTTATCCTATCTGCAGATTCATTATATCCCTGTTACAGAATCCTCTACATGATTTCTCCTTGAAAAGTTCTTAAATGTTGTGGTATATAAATTTTCAGCTTGACGGCCAGGAGGTGCAATTCAGAGCACCTAAAATTAGGAATCTAAGTTCCTCACCTTCTTAATAGTTAGAGACATAGGCCTAGGTGGTTAAAAATAGCTGAGAGAGATGGCATGCATTTGGTCAGAGTAAATCCCCTTTTGCATGTTTTAAATATAATTCTGCTATACGGGTGACTGAAATAGGCATTTGTGCTCTCTACTTCATTGTGATACATTTGTTTTCACATCAGCTGTACTACTGGGAAATAAGCAATGTGAAAATTGAAAAAGGGAATCGTATTTGTGGCCTAAATATAGAATTGGCGCTGATTTACCTAAATCTGTGTAGCAAGCTTGTGTGACCGTGGTTTAATCAGGTTAAGAGTGGCCAGTACTCATTTGGCTTAGTTTGACTTCCAAACCAATTTTCCCACACTTAACAGAATGTGCCAGAGGCTAGCTCTGATGTAAATAAGTCAATCTGCAAACCAGTTTAGCTAAATTGGTGCAATTTCTGTGTGATTTCTGTATAGGCCACTTGTGGTATTAAGGTGTTCAGACTCTCATGAGATATTCTAGGAAACCACTGTTGTGTGCCTAGAGCTATCAGTTTTGCTCCTGAATGCTTGACATGACTAAAATATGCTTGCTTTCCATATGCAATGCTTTTCTTGAAATGAAAGGATTTCAGTGAATCCAGATTGAACCAGGACTCAGCTACTCAGATACTTGCTTCTGAGCCAGTCGCTGCCTGTGTTTGGTACTTTTCTGCTCCTACTCCTTGCCTTGGTCTCTTTCAGCTGTAAGTTCGATATAAGCACAGGCTGTTTCCATATGTACACACGTATTTGACTTGTGCGTGTTTCAGATCGTGCGGCAGGAGCCCTGGTGTTGGTTAGGGGCTTCCCTTGTTGTTACTGCAGTGGAGATAGTGATGAGTTCCCAAAGCAATTCGCTGTCAAGTTCGTGACCTCATCAAAGTCAAGTGTAGTTCTAGAGAGCTTGTTTTTTTTTTTTTTAGGAAGTCAGAAAAATCATCTTAATTTCATTGTAGCATGTCTTATTAATGTTAATGGGGAAGAACTGTGACAGCTGCCAGCATACCTTATTGCAATTTATAACATTGTGTAACCAGCAAGTGATGGATTTTTCATTTTTTACATCTGTGCTGAATTCTCTCCTTGTTTGCCATGCCCCTCAAACACACAACAGAGCTACTGCGTGCTCTTGGGACATGCTATGGCTGCATGAACCCTGTTGGGCCAGACCTCTAAATCTGTTACTTCAATGTTAGTGATTTCTATTCCGCCCAGCATGCCCCGGCTTCAGCCCTTTAAAGCCGGGGAGCAGAGGCTGGGATGGCTGCGCCACACAGAAGGATTGAGGTGAGGCTGGGATGCGTTCAGAATCAGCAGAGAAATTCTTGTAGTAAATAGTGGACCCATTTTTGCGGTGGGTTGCATGCAGAAGGATCAAAGGGTGAAGTCTGTTTGTTCTCTGCCACGTGAGGCAGTGAGAGCAGTACTGAAGGAGCTGGCATGGAGACCTGCCTGGATGGACCTGTGGAGGTCCATGCAGATGCAGCCTTGTTTTTATCTTTCAGGCCTTTTTTGGTGATAGAATAAGAGACACCCCAGAGCGTCAGCAACCTTAAAGCTGGTTTTCTACATGAAACAATAGATGGCAATCACAGTCAAAATGTTTTCATTTTGAAAGGTATGTGGATCATCTCTGTTCAGAGGGAAGGTAGGGCAGGGGCTCAGCAGGAAGCCCTGGGCTAGGCTGCATTGGGCACACACCGGCTTGGCAGCGCCGAAGAGGTGTTCAAGTGGAAAGCACTGCATGCCTATGCAGCATCACGGTGGCTCTGTTTAGTTTCTTTTTCCTTTACGAAGCTGGACAAATTCTGTGACTGTAAATTCTAGTTTTGCTGTTTCTGTTTTTGATAGGAGAAGGAACTATTGGGACTGAATTTTGCCTGTTGTCCTCTTCATTAAACCTCGCCTTTCCATTGCTATACACCCCTATTCATTTTGAGGAAATGAACACATCCCTCCGTGTTGCGAAAGGTAGGAGGTTAAACAGTTGCAGCTTTTGTATAGTTTACTCAGTCTGTGTCTGCCTGGGGAACAGAAACTCCAAACCTTCTCAAGAGTTTTTTGTCATTGTAGATGAAAGCCAGGCTTTCTTGCGTGGGAATTGAATGAATATACTTTCATACATGGTATATAGCCTTTAAATGTAGAAATTACAGTAAAAGGCATCTATTAAAATGGTACAGTTAGTACCTTGAATTAGGGAATACTAATTTTTTTACCGAAAGGGTTGTCAGGCACTGGAATGGGCTGCCCAGGGAAGTGGTTGAGTCCCCACCCCTGGAGGTATTTAAAAGATAGGCAGATGAGGTGCTTAGGGACATGGTTTAGTGGTGGGATGGTGTGGTTAGGTTAACGGTTGGACTTGATGATCTTAAAGGTCTTCTCCAATCTAGACGATTCTATGATTCTAAGATTCAGCATTTAGCAGTAACGTCATCCTTATGTGTATATTTAAGATGCAAGGTTGTAGTGCTGGGTGATACTGTTCATCTAGTCAATGAGGGCTGTTGCTCCCTCCATGATTTGTTCACCAAACTCCATTGCATGGTATAGACATGCTGGTAGGTAGCTATTAGTTTGTCATGTCCTTATATTTCCTTGAAAAGTTTGTAATGAATTCAGTATCTATAGATCAGGCAATCTGGTGTAAGCAAAAGCAAGGATCCCAATGTTGACTGTGAATTGCTTTCATTTGGAGCCATTGTGTTTTCCTTCATGCTAAGAGGGTTTCCCTTTCTTTGGATTATAACTGTTCTACCTTTGTGGGAAGTGAATATATTCCTATAACTTTGGAAGTCATTGAGAAGGATGTTATTTTTATAGGGTGTGTTTGAAAGAAACAGATTCAGAGATTAAATGAAGGATAACATGGTGATGTTGTAAAGAACACCTTGGCTTCCTCATTGCGTGCGAAGCTACCTTCTCAACACTGCTTTGCACATCAACTGTAATTCATATCCATCCAAGCTGACTTTTTGTTTAGGATGACTAATGTATGCACTGGTCTGAATGGACAGTTTACTGCAAGGTAGTGTTCAGCAGTGGCAAATGGGCTAGAGAACAAATACAGACTTTCTGTCAAAGGCCAAGAACTGCCCTCTAAATATTGCCAGAATAAACAAAGCAGTACAGAAAAACTGCTTCTGAAGGACAGCTGCCCATTCCAATTTTCTTTTTCCAGAAGCTGGAAGCCAACTCCATTTGCTCAACGGCAGTTAACGGCTTCACCCATTTCAGAGGAAACTGTCCTGTAGTGCACTAGAAAGAGATTGATTATTTGAGTAAATGTCATTGGAAATGTCATAAATATGAAAAAAACTTGCTTTACATTTCAAAGCAACAGGTCTTGCCACTGGGACTCTAACCTGGTCATGCAATGTGTGGCTGCTCAGTATCACTTCAATGCATTTTGCTTCATACTTGTATTATAGTTTCCAGCAAATGAGAAAGGTTGTGAGAACCAGAAGTTTTGTCACTTTGCTGGGCTGGTGGATGCTTATGTGGTACATTACCTCATACTGATGGATTTCTTTAATTAAGTTTGTTCCTAAATGTAGTAGGATTTATTGCGTTTTCAAATGTTTGTAACCACTGCAGGATCTGACTTAGCAGGGAAATTAATGTTTCATGATTTTGACCTCTGAGGAGCTATGGAGTTCCAAGGTTTGGCTGTTGCAGAGCTTAGATTTGATTCTGAAGCCAAAGCAATGTTTTGTTTAGTCTGGAGACAGGCAAAGTAAACAGTAACATGAAGAGGCATGGACTTTCTCATTTACCTCAGTGGATGCTGAAGCCAGGTTCTGAGCATATGGGTGCCAACATCATTAACCCTTTAGCTGGTGAACACGTTAAAATAAAAAAATCTTATTTTTCTGGTTATTTATGTAATCTAGTAAAAAAAAAGTGAAGTCCATTAACTTGAAAAGATTGTAGCTTAAAGACTAAGACTAAACCTAAATATTCAGGTAGACTGATATCATAAAAGACAATGTTTTCATTAATTAGCATTATGAAGTTCTAACCTTATGAAGACAATACTATAGAGATTATATGAATTTTGTGTTGTGATTTGTAAGGTTTTGTTGTTTTTCTGTAAAACATGGTCTTATTCTTAGGCACAAAAGCTGTATGTTCAACTGCAGTTGAAAAGCTATATAAATACTTCCAAATTATTTCATTTCAACATTACCTGACACAAACACACCAAAAAATGGAAAATAAAAAATACTTGTTCATATTAGCCTGGGCCCTGAACACAGTGTAGTATTCCTTCCTCCTGAGCTTACCCAGATTCTTTACCCTTTGAGCTTTACCAGTACACCTCTGCCCTCCTCCTCCTGGTGCACCCCTTCTGCGAGGCTCTCCAGTGGGGCCAGCAGCAAAGTCCCACCTGAGGGTGAGTTAGTGGCTCTCATCCAGGAACAGGAACAGGTGATGCTGCTTTTCTTCCCAGGGCGTTTGCATGAATGGGTGAGCCAGGCTCATTGCATCTTCCATTTGCTGCATAAATTCCTGTTGAGTATTGTCATTTTATTGGTTTTCTTGGTCAAATTCTCAAGTATCTCTAAACTACTCTGAACTGATGACTGATAACAACATGTTTGGGCAAAGATTGAAAAACAGGGAAGAAGGTAATGGCTTATTGTGATAAAGTCTTCTGGGTATGCTGGTGTAGCTTTTTCCTCATAACCTCCGCTCTTGTAAGCGTGAGTTTGTTTTTATTATGGAACAAAGATAGAAAGATGTGGACTAACAGAGATAGTCCAGATCACCAAAGTAGTCAGAAATTTAGAAATTATGACCTATGGGAAAGAATAAAGGACCTAAGGTTGTTTGTGTTAGGGAACAGGATAATGTAGAAAGACATAAGGGACTTCAAGTAGGCTGTTACAAAGAAAAGAGTAAGCTTTTCCAGTGTCCCTACCAAAGAGAACAAAACGTAATAGAATTAAATTGGTGGCGGAAAGAGTTAGTATAGATTTAGTTTAGTTTTAGTTCAGTTCAGTGCTTTACTTTGGCCAGAACAGATTCTGATGAGACTGAGCTGAAGCCATACACATGAAACATCAAGCCTTGCTTTGCTTCTGTCCCCTTGCATCTTTCCAAATTCTGTGGAGTTGCAAACAGTCTTTAGGATTTAAAGTTCAAATTGTACTTCTGTAGCTGGAGTTATAGATTAAAAAGCAGTTGGATTACATCATCTGTACTTCGTTCCCACCCATGCTTGTTTTATGTTTTGCTCTTAATTGCAATACTACTTCGTAAGAGTTTTTAAAAGTCATAGAAATTGTTAATATTTAGGATGTTATATATTTCTAGTCACAGAAATTTGGGAAATATGTATTTGCCAGTGGATTGTGAACATAGACTTGTAGAATAAGAGAGCGGTCTCAGATTATAGGTTAAGGTTTTGTGTAGTCCTGATGAATTTTCCTTTGCAGGCATTCGTACTCCATGTTGTCATTGTGTGTAGCAGCTAAAAGCACCAAGTGACAAAAGTGAAAAGCTGCCTATGACAGGAGTGTTGGGAGATAAGTGAATTGTGAAGTCAGGCAATGTAGAGTGAAGCTATTTTGCATTCATATTTAAATCACTGTGTAACAACAGTGATGATGAGGAGAGCAGTAGTCCACCAGGAAGCGTTGGCTGGGAAGTTGGAATATTTTTGCTCTACAGCCTCTATTTGCAGTCACGAATTTCTGCTCCAGAGTTTCTAGTCATGAAGCAGGTTTTATTTTTTTTTTAACAAGTAGGTTCTGAAAGGTGGTTAAGGAAGTTCCAGATCCTATTGTATTGGCCACATCAAATCCAGAGTCATCATTTATGATTTCTGTCACACAAATCAAGATTTACAAGCGTCTTCTACATAAGAGAAAATGCCAGCCAATTTGTACGTCTGTATCTATGCCCCATGTGAAAACACTTATACTAGTTTATAAATAATCCAGTGAGGTATCTAAATAAGTGCAGGGAAAATAGAAACATTTATAGTGTGTGCTTGTGCCAAAAATACTTCATCTTTATTGAGAGACCCATCTTTTTCTCATGGAAAATCGTAGCCCTATTTTTACCTGAAACAAGATCTGAAAATAGGTGTTGAAAAACTTGTCAATAATAATAAAAAGCTTCTGGAATACCCTCCAAAACCTTGAACTCAACCAGATTTTATCTTCTGTATGTTTTATATTCATTCAACTATTTCTCCTTCTGAATTTGTCGTGCCTTCTGATGTGCCTTTTCATATTCGTGCTTATGAAGATAAGTGCCTGCTTAATGCGCTTACATGCTTTTCTAAGTCAGGGCTGTAATATTGTCCTATAGTGTGTGTGTTTCATATGTGGAAGTCCTTTCAAATGCAGAAAAAGCAGCTGAAATGCTGGGCAATATTTATTATGGGAGGAGAAATAATGGGAAGGGGCAACATTTTTAAGGTGCTGAAATTTTTTTTATCAGCTGTTAATTCTGAAATGTAATTTTCAGTAGAAATCTCATTAAAAATTAGGAAAACAGGGATTTTTAAAAAACATTTTGATGTCGAGCAAAAACCCCAAAATATTACCTCTGGAAAAGACAGAAAAATGTCCATTATGGACTGATCTATATCAACATTTGGTGTTTCAGTGTGTTCCTCAAACTGAGAAGTCCATTATTTTTGTTGCTCAAGTGATTGTCCCTGGTTAGACATTTAAGGCTTTCTGGGGAAGTGAGAAGAAAACAGAGGCAGAATTTAGAGCTCTCTGGAGGAGTCTTACAATAGCAGCATTAAAGGGCGAAGTACCCTGAATGTCAAACACCCAAAGCAAAACTGACAGACTGCTCAGGTTGGAGAAGACCGTGTCATGCTCAGGCTGCCTGAAACGTGTACCGGTATATCCAAGCCGTGTGTGCTCTGACAGCGGTTGTCTGGAGAAGGTTCATTAATTTCAGAGTAATAGTTGTCCTGTGAGAGGAAAAATAGGAGTCCCAGCTCAGCATTTCAGCAGAAGTAAGAGATGTGCAAGGAGTTAAAAAAAGAAACACAAACCTGGTACGCTTGGTGATCTTGATGAGTTCATTAAATCTCAGGCTCAAGTAGAGGCAAATTTTAGAAAAATGTGGTAGATGAGATTTCTTATATAAACATTAATATCTTCTATTAAAAGCCTGTATAGATAGAGGTAGTGAGTCTTTATGAACATTTGTTGGCTTTTTAACAGAATTCATTATGCAGAAATATGTCTCTTCTGCTCATTTTAAAGTTTGGACATTAGACTTAATTGATTCATAAGAAGGCGACATGGGTAATATTGGCTGTTATTAATGTGCATAACTTACTAAGGTGAGCTTTGTTCTGCTGAATTAATAAGTGAATTGTAACAGAAATGGCCCAATTACCAGCAGAAATAGAACAGAATTTCTTTGTAGACAAGGTATAAATAAATATTATCAATTTAGGTTACTTTTAAATTTTATTGAAACAAAAAAGCAACTGGAAAACATGATAGAAGTTTCAATGTGAGAAATCACAATGGTTAACTTCTCCATAACAGCAACTGTTCTGAATTAATGGAGTATGACTGCATGCAGGCAAGGGGAGGACTTTTCTCTTAAAGAAAGAAAGAAGCACCACTGGGAAAAAAAAATAACCCAACTACTTTAAAAGGCGTCTCTGCAAGGGAAATCAGTTGGTTTTGCTCTGCTATTTGGAATGCCTACTCAAAATTTCTTCCTACATGCTCCTGTAATTTGTGCTGTGATGCATCTTCTTTACACTGTGAGTAAGATGTGCATGTAAATGTTGTCCAGGTGAGCTGTTGTCCAAGTGCATAGGCTTCTACCTGGCCCTGTGAATGTCAGCTGTCCTGTGGGGGCTGAATTGTCTAGTGCCAGTGGTGTGAGATTCTGCTGTTAAGTCCCTCCTGGCTGGTGTGATGTCAACTTGCAGACATGTATGAGTCTTCCTCCTCTTCTTGAGAACACTGTCGACCTACTCATGTGTAGAGAGGGGCCTTCCTTTCCCATACATAGGAGAATTGGGAACTACATCCTACATGCTCGCTCTCTGCATGTAATATGAAGTCTTTTGCACAGCACTCAGTTTTGACTTGGCTCAGGTGATGGAGCTAATCAGTCCCAATCCCACTTGCAAGGTTTCTCGTTGGAAACTCAAAGCAGGAGAAATGCTATTTCAAGGAAATGGTAATTGTTCACCAAGACGGAAAATTTATAAACTAGTCAGGAATTTAGACCAGAACTGTTCTTTGCAAGAGTAATTACTGGTTGCAGGAAAATAAGTTTTTGAGGAGAAAAGGAGTTTGTACGACTTGCTGGCAGCCTTATACAAGAGAAGCATACTGCTGCTGTGCGCGTTCCCTGCAGATGTACGGGGAGCCCTTTTGCATAATTATGACACGAAGGCTGTGTTGTGTGAAGGAGTAGCCACCAGAAAAATCCTTCAGTATATTAAAATTTTGTTCTAGCATTAACAGATGTTTTTTTGCAGTCTTATGCACACTGTGCTCAACGCTGTTTCCCAATCACTGTAGTATGAGTTGAAATATGAGTTAACTCAGTTCACCGATGTGTTTGACGTGGTAATGAAGACGGACAGAGTCTGAGGTGAAGGCCTTTTGTACAGGAACGTCAGCAGACACATGTGCCCACAGAGCAGGCTGGTTTTGTTATTAATATTTTTGCTCACAGGACTGTCAAGGTTAACTGTCTCCAGCAGATGTTTTACCAGGAGTGCTAAGTTCCTGATGCTGCTGGAAGGTTTTCATCTGAGAGATGCAGCAGTGTGTTCCTCTGGCACTTAAAATGTTATGGAACAATTTCCTTTCAGAGCAATGCTGCTAAAGGGAGAAAGAAAAGCTGAAATAATGAAAGCCTGTATCTTGAATGTTTGAGGTTAAAAAGTTCTTTGAATGATCAAAGCAGCAAATAATTCAATCAAAGAAGGGGGGAGAAAAACTCTGAAAATACCAAACCCACCCTGGTAACTATGTGACTGGATATGCTGATTTCTCAAATCAGCCCAGAGTTTGAGCAGTGCCGGGATTATTTTGGCAGCTATGCAGAAATGGGTATCTCAGCTTCAGTGTGATCATTCAGCTCGTGATCTTTTGCCTGGGGCTTTGAAACATGGTCTTTATGTCCTCATTTCTTCACTGATTCCTCTGTCTTAGAGATTAATAATATGCCAGGTAAATCTGGACACCAAATCCATTTGAATGTACAGTAGTGAGGGAGGTGAGGAGCGACCCACACAAGGACCTTTTGAACTGGCTCTCCAGAATATGCATCATGTGGGGCTTTTTAGGGAAAAAATGAACCTCACAGCTGTGTTCTACATTTAGGAGACTTGTTTTTTTAGTGGAGGAAGGGCGATAGTACCTGTGGTGAGGAAAGAGGCACGAAGGGTAGTTAGAAAATGCATATTTGTGGTTGAAAGGGCAAAATGGGACACCTCTGCTCTCCCTTGTGTCCATCCCATGAGTAACAAACACTTCCAGACAGATTTGTTAGGAGCGATAGACTGAATCTGCTTCGTAGCATTTCTAGTATGATGATGAACTAGCTCTTTTTTTGGAAGAATCTGATTTTGCATCAGTGAATAACTGCTATGGGTGCAACCAAAAGCTTTTAGACAATGGATTTTCTTTCTTTTTTTTTTTTTTTTTAGTAGAGGTGGTGTTTTGCTCTATGTGTAATTTCAGCATGTATCCAAGGCAGCCATTCCTTTCATTGTGACCTTCTGGCACTGCAACTATTTAAAAAATACCAAGCAGTCTAATGGGCAAGTGGGAGAAGTGCTAGAGAGATCTTCCAGTCCCAGGGAAACTGGGGTGGTCATCGTGGGAAATGGTTATTTGAAGAAGTCAGCCAAGGCAAAGGCAATTCTAGCTTATCTAACTATTTCTGATAGAAAACAGAACTTGAAACAGCTTTTTTTTAATGTCCTTCTCTCCTACACAGAAACTATTTGTCATAAAACAATGGAAACTAGAATAAACTTTTAATTTTTCTTAATGTCTATTATATTTGGGACAGATAGAATAAGGTGAAGAAAACAAAAAGAGATGCAAAAATGCATTTTTTTATTTCACTCTGTGTTTATATCTATTTGGCTTTCTATCAATAAAATATGTTTGTATGAATAACAGTTTTCTTACCCAGATTTTCAGTGACTTCAAAACAAATTGGCTACTAATAATGGGAATAGAATTTGGCAAATGACTACCCCAACTCTGCAATAACATTTGTTAAATCTGTCTTCTTTTTCTTTTTGCTATAATATAATGGAGCTAGTAATCTGAATATATTTTCTCTTCAATGGAGAGTGATAACTACTATAATTATTAATGCAATGCCAGTCACTTAAACATGTGGTATTCAGTATGAATAATAGTCTTTCTTTTAAAAGAATTTTCACTCCTACGGTAATAATTTCATTACTTACTTCATGTCATGTTATTATTAAATGGAGTATACCTAAATGCTCTTCAGAAAAGATATTGCTGACACTTTCAAATTAGTTTTAGGTCTAATTAAACTTCCACCATAACAGATCAGGCATTTGGGGATTTCCAAATCATTATTTTTTTTACATAGAGGATGAAGTGCCACTGGAACAGAGAGGGTTTGAAACAC
This sequence comes from Gorsachius magnificus, assembly GCA_034008185.1. Lineage (NCBI taxonomy): Eukaryota > Metazoa > Chordata > Aves > Pelecaniformes > Ardeidae > Gorsachius > Gorsachius magnificus. Next base: position 176,120,076 of record CM067081.1, read on the forward strand.
AAGTTGCTGTGGCATGATATATTTGATCAATCACACAGAGCCTTTTTTTCCTCGTGGAAATGTTAAATGCAGAGTGCCAGGTGTCTCAGGACACAACTGAAAATTAAAACTGTGACATTTGAATGTGTCGCTGGTCAGATGGGATGCCACAGAAGTTGGTGAGGCAAAGTAAGAACATGTGATGTGTTGAAGCCGATGGGAGTGTTGGAATGGGTAAAAGAGGAGGAGAAAGCCTTTCTGTAAATTTGTGATATTAATCACTGTCTTCAAGCCCAGAGCCTGTTATGTTTACATAGCAAGCAAGTAGTATGATTAGGTCCAAACATGGGGGTACTGAATATCTCCTGTTGATGTAAAGGTGAATGGTCTGGTCTTCCTGATATGCATTTTAAAATTAGTCTTAGGCCTGTGAAACGTGCCAAAAAAATACCACCTCCAGTGAAGTTTCAGGAGGGGGTCATGTTATAAATGGCATGTTTTATTTGCTGTGTTCTGATTGCAACATGACTTTCTGATTTGTGGTAGTTGTTTTTTTTAGCACTGGATCGAATGTACACACTGGGTACAAATTTGCTTTTTTCAACACTCAAATGTTTGAGGAGGAACATTTGAGGAGTGAAATTGTGGATCTAGCTGCATCCACAGCTCTGGAGTTAAGAGAAGTATCGACAGATTGTCTTTATCCTATGTGCAATGAATAAAACTGCTATCACATGAGACTTTCTTTATTCTAAAAGAAGAATTAAATAATACTTTGGCTCCTTGTTGCTGAAGTTCTCCATGGCTCAGAGCTGTGGTTTTCAAAGGAAAAAAACTATGTGCCAAATTGTATTGCATGCCAATAATGTTTCAACTCATTAAACTGCATTGTGATTCCTGGTTGACAGATGTCAATAGTCAAATATATCACCCATCTTGTAAGTTGCTGTAAACTAGGTTTAATGAATGCTGGTGTAGTTCAGTGGAGCAACTCTCGTTTGTATCACAATAAAAGCTCACTTTTTTTCTTTACTGGATGCATCAGAAAGCTATTATTACTATTTCTTGATTTATTTTAGTATTTTTTCTCTCAGTATGACTATCCTTTATTAAGTAGGAAAAAAGGCTCAGTTTTGTATGCAAGATTTCCATGGCTTTACTTCTAATAAATATTCACATCCTTAGTTTTCTGCTTGTGGATCAGACATTGAAAAGTATTTGCTTCTTTTGCCTATTCAGTGGAAAATTGGCCCGGGAGAATATTTTAATTTTGTGAGGGAAAAGGAAATTATTATTTTATATTACACCAAAATAAAGTGCATGAGAGGCAGCTACTTAAGATTTTGGCATAAGGTTCTGCTGGGCATATCTGGAAAGCTTAGAAATTAATTTAATGTGGGATGGAAGCCAAAATGTAGTCCTGTTTATGAGACAGTGACCAATTCTAGGTTTAGCCTGTTAAATGTCACTGTCAACTGACGGAAGTATTTCCTAGACCTGATTAGGATTTTGATTTTGTGCTTTCTTCTTATCTTGATAGTTCCTTGTACAATTTGATGATACAATAAGTTTTTTCCCATACTATTCTTTTTTTCTCCTAACTTATAGTTAGAAGTCTAAGCCACGTTTCTTTTCATTTCCCTCATGTAACACAGCCCTATTTACAGTTTTGGCCTGGTCAAGAACATGAAGGTGCTTCTAAGTAAGAGTCAAGCCAAAAAGCTTGTTTATTGGCTTCGTTATTTAGGCTAGAAGAGCTGAGGTGATGACACACATAAAAAAGGTAATAAATATTAGGTCATCAGTGATCCCAAGAAATTCCAGTAGAATTACATAATGTTTGAGGTAGGAAGGGACTTCTGGAGAGCATCTAGTCCAACACCTTGCTCAAGCCAGGCCACCTAGAGCTGGTTGCTCAGAACTGCATCCAGCTGGATTTTGAACATCACCAAGGATGGAGACTCCACAACCTCTCTGGGCAACCTGTGCCAGTGCTTGACCATTCTTGTGGTAAAACGCATTTTTCTTGCATTTAAACGTAATTTCCTGTATTCTGATTTGTGCTGGTTCCTCTTGTCCTGTCTCTGGGCACATCTGAGAAGAGTCTAGTTTCTGTCTTTCTTTTTCATTGGTGCATGGCTGAGCTGGGTCAGTCCTAAATTTGGCTTGAATCGTCATGATGTACCTGCATCAAATTGTTTGTATGGAGAGACTTAAAGCATTACGATACAGATCTTCTAGATTTTTTTCTAAGACCATATGAGAAAACAGTATTCTTAGTGTTCCATTTGGTGTGGCTTATTAGTGTTGCATTTTGATGAGTTTTCAGTATTTAAAGTAAATTATTGCTTATTTGAATAAAAAAAGAAACAAACATTGACTATACTGGAGGAAAGGTAAATTTCTGTTTCAGAGGAAACAGCACCTTCTTCTTGCACATATTCCCTTCTGCTGTCTGTTAGAAGTCTTTAGCTTGGTGAATAAAATTCATTTGCATTTATAAAACAATGTACTTCTACAATGTCACTTTTATTGGCAGAAAAAAATGATAGCACAGAATGGGCCCTTAATAATAAGGTTCTAAATGATTGCATTGTCATTTACAGGTGAATTTACTGTTAAAAATGTACAGGACAAGCAGCTGGTTTTACTTTTCAGCCAGTGGGAGAGTGGGGTATTTTACTTTTCAGTAAGGAAGAAATACAGCAAAGAGAAGTCCAGATGTTTACTTCACGAGATGGGGAAGAATCTTATTAACCTTGCGTGCCATGCCAAAGGGTGAGACTGTTTTTCTCTGTTAAAACTTGTGTAGCCTTCATGGGTTCATAATTGTCTACTCTGAGCAATGCATGTGAGATCTCCTGTTTCACAGTGGCAAATGTTTCAATAAATCTCTGTGATCTATGAGCACAGCACACTAGTGATAGAAACCCAGCTTGGATTAATAAGAAGTGTTTGTGCTTATAGTTTCTTCAGTGCGAAGACATTTCCCTGTTATGTAGAAAATTTTAACGATTTGGAGCAGACTGGACTCAGAGACTGCAAGTGGCTGTTGCCAAAGCTCATGTCTCTTGATGTCTTGTGTTTGGTGTCCTCTGTGACCTTCAGAAAATCGTATTGTCTGGACAGCTTTTTTTTGTGCAGGATTATTAACTCTACCACTACTCTCCACCGTTGCTCCTCAACTACTAAAACGGTGCTTCAAAGCTCATTTAGTTATCACAGAGCTACTTGGGGCCTCAAACAATTCAGGATGTGTTAGTGCTTCCATTGTAAGTCTTATTTTTCAGGATATAAATGTATACCAAATACGTTCTTTCTGCTCTGAAATATGATCGACAGGGTATGTTAGTAATAAGATTTGATTTTAATTAATTTTTCTTAATGGAAAGCTCTTGAGAGTGAGAGAGATTGGCTTTGGCTTCAGTTCAAAGCCTGTGTGCATCCCTCAGATTGCTGTGTTGCCTCACCCCAGCCAGCGGCCCCAGCCTTCCCAGCATCATCTCTCCTCTGGAACGCTTTGCATTACGGTGAAAGGATAAAAGGCTGCCATGAGGGCTTTTCTCCTCTGGGTGCTTAGGTTAAGAGCAAGAGCCTTAGTTTCATCTGTACTAAATGTCAAATTTGAATCCAGTTCTGTGGAAAACAAGAGGTTCTGTTATTAAGACATTTAAACACAAGATTTGACGATTTGGCCAATTTGTGCTCTCTGCTAAAAGAAAAAAAAATTATTCATGAAATGGCTCTTCTATAGCTCCAACATGAATAAAATCCACATACTTCTTTTTCAGATAAGTAGAAGTCATGGCTTAATTATTACTAAAAGATGAAAAAGGAGAATTCAGTAGAAAATCAGTTTCCAGTATCATGGTCTGCTCATCTCAAGCCTGCAGATTTGTGTAGGGGCGTGAGCCTTTATATAAATAATTTTTTTCTGCCCTAGTAGGACATACGTGCCTTGAGCTGATTACTCCTTGAGAAGAACATGGACACTCAGACTGTCCACGAGTTAAGGCATTAGCTTCTGCAGTTGTTGTTCTGCAAGAAGTCTGCAGATTTTGCCTCTGGAGGATAATTACAGTTCTTTTGGGAGGTAAAAACTCCCTCTCTTCAGCAGCTGCAGAATATGTGATTAGGTATCATGGAGCATTGCCTTGGATTATAACCAGTCTGATGGCTGAGCCTGAAAATCTGGTCCTTTAAACTGCCTGCTGTTTGATTATGCCCCTCTGTCAGGATTTGGGATTACAGCAAAGGGCTCCTAAAGGGCAGAGGTACCAGAAGCAGATTGAAAGCTGCCCTTACACTCCAAGATATACTTCTCTGTGGCCGGTCGGGACTGTATATGCATGTGTGTATGTGCTGAGGGGAGAATGAAAATTTTCTGTTTACCCAGAAATGTGAACAAAACTAGGCATTCCTCGAGTATCTGCTCATCTGGGATTAGTTGGGGATCTTTCATGGAGAGGGTAACACTGGGTGGGAGTGCTTAAGGGAGTAATGCTCAGAAGGGTGGGTGTAAGGAGAAACTGTATGACCTTGTCTTCCTTTGTTTGACCACTGTTTTTATGCATTTAGGCTTTTTCGTGGACTCTAATGGTAAAACCGATGTTGATGTAGGCTGGTTTAGGCTTTGCTGGAGCTAGGAGAACTCATGCTATCCAACAACAAAGCTGAAAATTTTGTTTAAGGTAGATCTTGGTGAATTTATGGATGGAATTTGGTGACAAGGTTGCTAGAAACTGAAACAACTAGTATGAGTCTGTGGGTGTCCAGCTTGGTGACATCCCCAAGGGAGGTGTGATTGGCGTTGACAGTGTTCATTTGTACCCTGTTTGTATGAATCACAGCCCACAGCTTACTGGGATTGTCCCCTGACCTTCTGTGGTATATCCTGTCTTCTCAGGGTTTTTTCTTTTTTTTTTTTTTTCACTTTGAAGCATACAAGAGTGGCTGCAAGTAGGTAGGCAAGAGAAACTGGTGGGATCTGCTGATGCTATGAGAAGTACCGATGTGTCCTTGATCCCTGGATGGTTTGTCATGTTCATATGCTCAGACCTGTCACCAGTTTTACAGCTAGGGGAGGATTCTCACCCAGGTTTGGAAGTCAGAAGTGGATTGGTTGGTTTGTTACCATTTTAATTCCATTGCAGAACGGGGTCTGGGCCGCTTCCTCGGAACTTTAGGTCTCTTCTATGACAGAAAAGTAAGGGGTTTTTGTGTGGGAAAGGGCTGGTTTTGTTTCAAAGAGTGTTGTCAAGTGCTTGTTAGCAGCAATGTGGGATCACTTCTTGAAAAAATAAAATAAATATCTATTGTCTACTTGCCTGCTATAATACTACTTGTTTACTTGGCCTGTGAGGGATTAGGCTTGGTGATGCTGGTAACATGCTCTGTTCCTGTGTTCCTGTGAATGGGAGCTGAGCAAGTGAGCCTGGCATTTGCAGCGTCCAAGTGTTTGATTTTTATGACCTAATTAACATTTTTAATTTAATTCCTTATAAGTGGAGTATGTAATACAGAATATTGCTTTATGCAAATTGCTTTTTTTAAATACTTAATAGAAAAATATCTAATTATTTTCAGTTATTAAAAAAAGGAACTTTCACATGTAGGAAATATCTACAAAGATGATACAAAAGGGACTTTTTCCATCAGTGTGGAATGTTTGTATTTTTCCTTTTGTATTTTACCTTTTTATATTAATGGATTTATCAGGCAGTAATAACTTTGAAAGGTAAAGCACTTACCTTAGGTCTTATACTTAAAGAAAACAAAATATAAAAGCAACTGGCATTTGCCTCAATGGTTGTTCCAGTCACTCATGAAACATATCCCTCAAAAAATGTTTTTAGTCCTCAGGTGGACCTCTCTCAAAAAAGGTAAATCTCTATAAATTAAACTGATTTAATAATCAGTCCTTTTAAATTTGCAAATTTACTTTGTGCTGAGGTAGTGCACAAATATTGCACCTTCTCACTCAATAGGTCTTTTATTCAAACATATTAAGAGATTCCTGTTAATTCTGAGAAATTTTGAATTTCTGTTGCCACTACATATGCTGCAACTTTATGAAGAGTTGACTAATGATTGCTCTTTCATGTACATCAGTGAAGAAATCATTTACCCAAATGGTATTTATCAATTGTATGTGAGCTATGGGAGTGTTTATCATATAAACACATTTTCTGTTTTCCAAAGATGTGAAAAACTGCTTCAAAAATCTTCTGAATGGAGCACTGGTCCAAGCTGTGCTTGGAAATAAAGCTGCTGCCTTCAGAAAGTTTGGAATATTATCTAATTACCAACCATACTGTCTATCTTCCAACCATAAAACTCCTGGAAATGGACACCTTTCACACTGCCAGAGGTATAGGAGGCAGCATCACAGTAGCTCTTAGGCTGAAAAAGAAGTGTGCTGTGATCTGACCTGAATTTGCATGGGTCATACGTGTGAATGTTTTGGGAAGGGTCTTGAGGGTGGTCCTTCCTTGGAGCAGAGATCTGTCTGGACTTTGATAGGATGACCAGTTTATTGAAAGTACTTACCGTGGGCTTTTATCTGTGGATAGAGACAGATAGTAAAGTGAGAAGTACAGTTTTCTCCTGTATTTCTTATGCAACTGAAAATCAGAAGTAAGAGGAAGATATTTAATTCTGTAAGTTTTGCAAACTAAAGGGTTGCTAAACTTTTCTTCTCAGCTTAAATTTCCTCCTATAGTTTTTATGTTCTACTTTACAACATTTATTTTCTTTTGAAGAGATACTTTCTTTAGTTGCATTTTGCTGTGCTGTCTGATGTGAATTCTGCCCTTTTTAGCAGTGTTTCTGCCTGAACTGGAAGAAAAGAGAAGATTCTTCAACCTTCTTTGCCTCTTTTCCATGTGATATAATGCCTTTTGTGAGAGGCATTGGCAAGGAACTGAGGTGCAGAAAACTGTGAAATACATGAAAATCCTAAAAGCATCATATAAAAAATTGAATGTCTAAATGTATAAAGCTCACATAGCTTATCATCCTACTACATATTTTACAGTTTTTTCTGAGCAACAGGCAGCTAGTGTCAGAAGTTCATGAATATTTTATTCTGTGAGATGAAAGGTAACCATGTAGCAAACATACAAGACCTACATTTTTTATTTTGTTTATTCCTTTTTTTGGTTTTTGTTTTCATATGGGTGAATCAGCCTTTCATCTCCCACAAACCTTCTAAAATTATTCCCATCAACTTAATAGTACTCATTGCTGAGGGCAGACCTCATCAGCTGGAGGTTCCCTTAGTGAAGAACTGAGCTAAGCAGCAGATCATGACTGTTCCTTCAGTCTTGGGGCAGTTTATGAAGGGAAAATAAAAAAGGGGAGTTCTGAAATGATTGTGCTGAATGTGAAAAGTAAAATATAGCTTGTACCCTTTCTGCTGCTGGGAACTGTAATGTTCTGTAACCTGAACTGAGGACAGAAACAGCAACCTGGGATGTTGGCAAATGGGCTTTTTGACAGAGCAACTAGCTGAAGAGAAACCAGCCGTCCTATATGAGATGTTTGTCCTAGTTCTGGTAGTCAGGCTGTGGTAGTTCTGCTAGAGTAAAGACGGAAGAGAAATGTGATTTACAGGTAGAATAATACCTTTTCTTAGGTCAGAAAGCATAGATGGAAGAAAAGGGCAAGGCTTTGGCTGTGTAAGCCCTCGGTCAGAGGAGAAACAGAAAAAACAGAGATAGTACAGGTTGAAGACAGTTGCTGTGAATTTAATTATGTAGATCAACTAGGCAACTCAGAGGAAAGGATTCTTCCTATCTGTGGTACAGAGCGTGGTGTGATGGATCAGGTTGTTTGATGTGGAGGAGGCAAGCCTTAGGCTAGTAAAAATTGCTGACATAGAGATTTTCCTTCAAGTCTACAGGTATGTTAGGGGGAATGCATGATCATTTTTCTCTGGGCAATTATTTTGTCACCATGCTGGAATTCCTTTTACTGCTTGTTGACAGGCATCTGTCCAAATTATTACAATGCAGTTTTAAAATACTGTTTTATGGCTTTTTCCCCTCCAAGGACTATTGAGAGCTTCTGTTGCCCTCTGCCCTCTTTTTGGTTTTTAAGTTTTTTTTCCTTCCTTCCTATCATAAATCTGCTTAGCTTACATCTCACTCTAATTTTTCTGTGTTAATCAGAGAGTTCTCTTTTCTGTGGCGAGATGTCAGGAACGTTAACTGAACATGCCCGTACAAGTTCCCCAGATGTCGTATCACATGCATGGTATCTAGAACAGAAGCAAGGAAATCATCTGTATGCATTGTAGTTGGAGGCAGCAGAAAGGGAAGCCTTCAGCAGCTGCCAACATTTATTTAGTACAGATGCTGAAACCAGGCAGTCATTCTGTAGCTGTAGTTCTGAGGTGTCCAGGAGATCTTCTGTAAAGGGCCAGCAACTGAATAACTGTCTTTTTTTAAAAATGGAAATGCTAGTTACTGGTAATCAAATTCCAACATGGTCCCTTGGAGCAGAACATGGATGCAGTAGGAAAAGCCAAGAGCACCTGAGCAATTCATGGCTGGTGGAAGGGGGCAGAAAGCAATGGAAAAGAGACAGTTTACATCAGCTGCAGATTTGTCATAAGTCTGTGTTTTGTTTCTGTAAACCCTAAAATATACAATAGAATTCTAAGTGTGTTATCCCTGTAAATGAGAAGAAGGGATAAGCCAAAACACATAGAAAACACGTACAATATCCATAGCTCCTCATTTGAAACTGAGGATTTGAAACACTATTTACTGTATACTTAAGAAAAGTTAAGGGTAGTTTGTGACTTCTCTGTAATAAAATGTGTAAGTTTACACACACAGGAGTTGGAGGAGAGAAGAGGTTTTGTCACAGCCTGTTGAAGAGGTAATATGTTGTTGGGAACTGTATTGGGAGTAGGAAACCCATTGAGCCTGCTGCCTTTCTTCTAATTCATATGGTCTAAAACCAAGGCTGTACAAATGGCTCCCTTGAAGAATAGATTGCTTCACAGATCTATCAATAAAGATGAGCATTGCACTTAGAAAGATGTTAAGTTACTACATAATCCCATTTGCACTCTTCCTTTTTTGGTTTTTGCATGCATGCCTTTCTTGCAAGGGTAGTCATGAGTCCTTCGATTTTTCAAGTCCTGATTGCTTTTCTTTTAGCATGTAAGCTTGAAACTATTGCAAATCTTCGAAGCCTGTAGGCTTTTCTCTCAGCATATGTTTATACCAGTAGAGTACCACTGAGTATTACTTCATTACATTCATGCCCCCTAATCAGCGCTGACTCTGAAGGTAAAACAGATGGAATTTGTTTGCTTATGAATTATGCAAAATTATAGTTTATTAAGTTCCTGCATTTTAATGGACAAATGAGCTAATGGCTATGTGGGTGGGCTGGGTACTACACAGTGTGTAGCTGCGGAGATGGACTACCATTGCTTCAATTCGCTAACTGTGCTTTCAAGTACACCTGTTCTCCATTGTGGTTTTCAGCTGGAAAATCTTCCATCTGGAATCAGACCAGGTTTTGAACAACAAAAAAAAATGAATGGCTATAAATTTAGGTCAAACCACTTTTTTCTCAGCTAAAAGAATGCACTTTTTCATGGAACTTGATAACAGAAACAACTATTTGTTGAGAAATACCAGGATAATTAGAAAGTAAAGAGTTTCGTATTGCATGCTAATGGATGTTGAAAGCTGAAAATGAGGGAAATACGTGAAGTGTATTGGCACCACTAATTTTTACAGATTGCATTTAATCAGAACCTGATTTGGCTTGAAGTGGCTCTTTGTTGAAATTCTATTTTTTATATTCTGAGAGAGAATATAAAGCTCCAATGACTCTTTTTTGATTTAAAGGGAATTAGCTGGAAAAGATAGGAGGCAGCAGATGACAGGTGTGTTGTTTGGCCATTGCCTAACTTTATTTATTCACAGACAAGAGATGGCCTTCTCATCTTACTTTTTTTTTTTTTTTTTTTTTTTTAATAGCTGGACAAAGTTTGACGGAAGATTCTTTAAAAAATCAAGTTCCATTTTGGTTTTGAAAGACACCGCACCAACCCAGTTTTGTAATACTAGCCCAAACCCACAAGAAACTATATTGCTAGGTATCTGGTAGTGTAGAAAAAGGCAATAATTAAGGTGGGAGAATTAATCTTTTAAATTACTTTGAGTTGTCTTGTAAACATGAAGAGTTTGTGGCCATGTAGGTGACTTACTCAAAAGAACCAATATGTAAAGAGAAATAGAAGTAATAGGTATTAGCAAATTAATGTTTAGTGGTTAATTAATCTTTTAGCTACTCTTCTTCTTGGTGTGAGAGGGTCAAAAACTAAAAGATGAGCCAAAGCATACCTTTACATAGACTAGTGCCAGTGCGTTGACCTCAGTGTGATTACAGAGCTGTAACAAATGCTGAAGTGTGGCTGTTAGGAGGGAGCCTGAATGAGTCTCCTCCTCTGCTAAGGGCAAAGACAGATCCCCTTTCCTGCAGACATCAAAGACGACGTTACAGCTACCTGTGTGTTATCACCAGGATGGAGGTTATTATGACCAAAGGACACCAGCCGCGAGGAAGAATTATTTATCCATTTGTCATTCAGGTCTTCCAAAATGCTTTAGGATTAAAAGGTTTGCTTTGAAATGAAATAAGGACGCTTACACGTTTCTTTTTTCCTGTGGGTCTGGTAAGCTGTAGGAGAGGACAAGTAACAAGCAGCTTGGGATACCTCTTCCCTAACTCTCCAGTCACTGCTTTGTGGTGATTACTGTTTCCTCTTGCTATTTTTATGCCAGGGAGACTGATTTTAGGTGTTGATTTTGGTGGTTTGAAAACATTTCCCTCCCCCCCCCCCTTCAAAAGGGGAGTGTTTGATTGCTGATACTGCGTGATGCATAAATGATGAGCACTGATGACAGCTGCTCACTCACATTTGTCATCATTATGTAAACCACCATCTGTCAGAAATGGGCACCACCCAAATAAAAAGCAGAAGAGCTCTGCTGAATATCAACTGTTAGGCTGGGCTGAGCTGCGGTGGGGCTGGGAAGGTTGGCTGGTCATGGGCTCAACTTCTGCCTTTTGCATTTGTTGCAGCGACTGGGTTTCAGATGAAATCGGTGTGGGTCCTTGGCTGGGCAACGTGCATGCCTTGCTTCTGGTACTGTGCTCCCAAATAAACATTCAGCAGCAAAGAACTAAGCATATGATGTAAATTGTTTCAAACTTTGCCGCTGACCATGGTGGCTTTTCTATCATGTTGACTGTGAACGGCAGTGCTATATTTGGGAGAAAAGTTAGACTCCCTGGTTTTGCTTTTCCAGCAACACAGCTCTAAAATTCTTTAACCCACAGGCTTGGAAATAGGTAATGAAAGACTACTTGGCCAGAATAGAAGGAAAAGAGTAATGACTAGTCTGAAACAGGATGACAGAACTGTTTTCTGCTTTGCAATATAGCGTAGTTTGGAAACATTTCTCTGAAGATACAGTATTTTTGTCCAGTTAGTAAGAGATTATGTTTGAGAAAATTCCAGTTAAATATATTAAAACCCACTAATGATAGTTATTGCTGTAAAACCAATTTGCTGTTCAGGTGCTTTTTTGCAAGTTTGTCTCCTTATTTTTATGGTACAGCTAAGTCAGTGCTAGTCTAAACCCAGCAGGGTAATAATATTCCACATAGGCCACTGTATACCAATACTGTAGTGATTTCCAGCTGAGATAGCTCCTACAACAAAAGGGATTTGTTTTGTTTGCAGGCTTTATGTTGATGTAATGTTAAAAATTTTCAGTCAGAATTATTGATAGACTGTGAGTCTTGGTTAAAAAAAATATCTTGAAGCTTCCACTTTTTTTAATTTCCTCATGTCCTGTAAATCAGAGAGTCGTGACAGAATCATGATGCCTGCCTCAACGGTTGTGCAGCGCAGAGCACGAACAGGTCAGGTGACAAGCGAGGGCTACATTTTGTGCCCTCTGGAGGTTTACCTCTCCGTGTTGACAGGGATGCAATATGATACATCCTGCTCCTGATCACAGGCCAGTTAAAATGTGATTAGTGTATTTAAACTTAAACATAAATAGAAAATAACCATCCATATAAAAATATTTGTTGTGTGTGATTTTTCCCCTGGAGTAATAAATTAGCCAGTAAGAGGTTTCATGCAGTTTTGTGATGTTTATTAGATACTGTGCCACACTGTACTTTAGAAAAAAATTAACTCTTTTCAACTTTATGAAGCAGTAGAAGAGCCTTTATTTGAAGTTTGTGGCCAGATTTCCCAGATGGTGGGTGCAGGAAGCAGTAATTTTAATTTTTAATGTGTTTTTTTTAGCCTTACGTCATCAAATACTCAACATATTACAGTGGAAAATGTTTTTCATTGCAGTTTGTGCTTGGTCTCAGTTACTTGAGATTGCAGATTTTGCGTTAAGGCATTTGTAAGTACAAGGACAGCAGTGTGGGTCCGTAGAGCTGGCCCTCTGGAGCAGAACTGAGCAAAAGTTTCGTTATGGTGCACACAATCAGGTAGTTCCGAGTATCCTCACACCACACTTCCAGTCTGTACACTGTGGGCAGTTCTGTACCACACACCAGCAAACAGCTACAGATTTTTTCCCCAAGCCTGGACTCCTCCTTAACCTTCTCTCTGTTTTTAACAGTGACACGAAGTCTTCCCTGTTCACTCCTGAATTATTTATGTTTTGCTTCCAAGCCTTTCTTGGTTCTTCATGATCCAGCTAGAAAATCTACTTTTTCCATTTTTGCCTTCGCTAGGAGGCACAAGGCTAGAAGTCAGCTATGTTTTCTTTCGCTATACTTTCTACAAACCTCTTTTACTCCTTTCCAAACTCACTAAACCAGGTTCAGGCATAAAGGCTACCTGCATTTTTGTCTGTTTGTGACTTCACTCTGACACGAACTGATCTACACCATCATCTTGGGCGTGATGCATTTTTAAGTAGTCTATGGCTGTTGTGTCTATACTGTAATGCCAGTGCTTTGCAGTCTGTTTAGCTGTGCTAGCTTGGGGCTCAAGTTTGTGCTCAACCTCAAATTCTGTTGTGTCTTTGCTTATTCAGTTTGTTTCAAGGGATGAAGTCCTCTTACCTTGACATGAGAAAAGAGACGAACTCCTAGTGGTTTTCTCTGGTTGGCACTGTTTGTCTGCTTCATGGAGATCCTTCAATCAAAACATGAGCAAGATGATTTAGACTTTGTAAGATCTTCATAAAGTGTCCAGAGTATTTCTAGCCTGTTCAAAGACTTTTTCATTTGCTGTTTGCGAGGGATTTAGGATAAAAAGTTGGAAGAAACAGCTGAAATAGACGTGTGAACCATTTGTGAGCTGCCAATGTAGTTAGCTGTCCTTGTGTGCCAGATATGCAAGTACCTTCACTCCAAGTCATTTTTGTCACATTTATAGTTAGGAAAAAATTATATTTCTAGTACTTTTCCAGTATTTAAAATGAATCAATAGTGTTTATTCTGTTCCAGCACTTACAGTGAAGCAGCAGCTTCTTTTGTGTTGAGTTTATTTGTTATCTTCCTATTCTTTTCACTTTTAATTTTCACCTGTGAACTGTTCCGTAGGATTTGTTAAGTCTTTCTGTAACATGGCACATTTAGTCTGATTCTAAGAAATTTTTAATTGTGCATTTGCTGCTGAGATAAAATAAGCAAAAGGAAAAATGGAAAACTGCTTTGTGGAAATGAACCTTATTACAGCTTTGAGGAAATGACACTGTAATTAAAGCTGAGACAGACATTTTATTCAAATCCCTTCTCTTCAGCTGTGCATAGCATATTGAAAGTAATGTTGAGATAATTTATTATATTTAAACTCTTTAATGGGCAGTTTGTGGAGAGAATTTGTACTTAATTCTGAGAGAGAAAATAAAGTATTTCTGTTTCAAATACTCAGACTTCTGTGAGCTTTTGCACAAAGTAACTTGGAAATTGGCTTTAAACTTCTATTTTGTATCAAAGTCCATGTATACTATTTCCATGGATGTTCCTGTATGGTGAAATTCTGTCTTTTCCTCTAAAGAGCCAGAAAATCGGGGAGTTTGGATTTTGGCATTAATACATATGATGTTCTGTAATGATTAATGATTTATTTTTGCAAGAGTAGAAATGGAAAGGGAGCAAACAAAAAAAAATAGGGATACAGTTGATTAGGTTTCATGTTCTTGCATTGCACCTGTGAGTCTACCATCTGGATACTTTCCCAATTTGCGAATTTGGAGGGGAAAAAAAAAAAGACAAGAAAGAAAAAAAAAATGTAAGTAACTGTGAGCATACTTGCTCTCATTTCTCCCATCTCAGCCATGACATGTACTATTGAGCTGGAAAAGTCATGAGATCAGACATTTTTATTTGGTTTGCCACCATGGGAATACTTGGAAAGAAGAGTTGCTCTCTTCTTTCTTTTCTTTGCAATTCAATTCCAGTAAGTCCATTAATTAGATGTCAATTCTCATTCTCATAGCTTCTCCATCCCTCTCTTAAAAACAGCAATATATATTTTTCAATTAGGAAAAAAAATATACAATAGGCAGAAAAAATATAGAAGATCTGAAGATTGACCCAGGCATGTTCCATAATTAGTTCTTGTCCTTGTTCTGGGCAACAATGACTCAATTTTTTTCAGTCTTTCCTTCTTGCAGCCTTTTTTAATGCCTTCTTTTCATTTACCAGCAAAGATGGTAGTTTCTCTGAACACAGAAAATCAGTTCAGTTTCTCTGAACACAGTGAGAATCAAATAAACCCATAGTTGTAACCTGCAGTTATATCACCTGTTATTTTTCATTACAAATCCATTTTTTTCAGTTGGTTATGTTTTTTTCAAAATCACTTCATACCAGTATGTACTAAACTAATTTAGAGTGCACAAAAGGAGAAGTTTATCAAGCAGATCCCTTTCCATAGCAAAGGGGAACTGTGTTTTAAAGGGTTTATGCTTAAATGAGAAGCAAGTTATATGCATGAAATACAACAAATTTAATGTATACACACAAAAAATACCCAGAAGTTGCAAAGATGCAAATATAAATCTTTGAAGAATCTAAGGGTATTTTTGGTTTTTTTTTAAGAAGTGTGAATTTTGTGATGGTAAGTAAGAGGTTGTTATTTTCAGACAGGAAAAGTAACGAATACTATTTTCAGCATCCTGTTGGTGTAGGGTCAGGGTTCCCAACTATGGAAAGCATATAACTAGTGCTATGAAACTCTCTTCAAAGTGGCTTGTAAAAGCTGCCTAAGCAGATAAGTGATACCTCATATTAAGTTTGAAAACCTTTGATACAAGCTATGTCGGCTGAACTAAAATCCTTTCAGGTGAGGAGAAAGGTGACTTTCTGCCCTGTCTCCTGAACCCATACAGAGAGTTTAACTATGAGCTTTTGACAGTGAAAATTCATGGTATATTGTCACGTAGTACAGGTAAAATATGGAAACAACCTTTTTTTCCTGTGGCAAGCTTTTTTTTTTTTTTTTTAAATGTATTTTTGTTAGCAGCAGGAAAAATGGCAAAACAACTACCACAAAATACTACACGGCTAATGGTATCAACTGTGAGGAACACCTTCCTAACAAATCTACTCTCTGCTTCAGCTTTAATCCCCTCTTGCAAGAGTATTTTCACAGATGCTTTTCCAGGAGAGCTTCCCCGGTACAGGTGTTGAGCTGGAAAGGAAGGCTGACCACATACCTGACTGGCAACTCTTAACAAGCTCAGATGAGCAAAATGGTGAGCTCTTGTCATCATCTTGATCCATAAGACGAAATTTCTTGGAGCTCAACAGGTTGTTCTAAAAAAACCTATGCATAACAGCAGATAACTTATTTTCCATTTTCAGTGTTGGAGATGCGCTGAGGTTTCTAAGATCGTTCAGAGATAACTATTAATAGCACCATGCGCAAATAAGGTCTGTAATGCTTCAAAGGGATGCACAAAGCCTAAGGGGATGCTCAGACTTACTGCTGTGTGTGACTGCAGAAGAAAGTCATGAGGCTTGCACACTTCAAAAGTCAGAGCATGCAAAAGTTCAAGCAGCCCACGCAAATTCGCCTCCCCCCTTCTGCTTGTTCGTTACAGTGCATATAATTGCTCAATCAGTTTCATTTCTTCCGGGCGTTTCCTTTAGCAGTTAAGAGATTTGATGATGTAAGTATGAATGGAGGTCTTAAATAATGTTTATTGGTATTGAGCTTTTTAGCCAAATAGAAATGCAAGCTTTTTTGTTTTATTGCTGCTGCTTTGCTTTTATAATCCGTATCTTTTTTGACCATGACCTTGTCTATTAAAGATCTCTCTTGTCTATCAAGGCAAGCCTCTGTTCTCAGATGCCTATATGGTACATAATTTACTGGTGTTTTGGTCTATGGTTAGCATTTTTACATGCTGCCATACCTGAAAGAAAAATTACGTGTGAACAGTACCCTGTCTGCCAATATTTAAATATAATCTATTTAAAGGATTTTGCTTCCATACGGAGAAGAAACATTGTCCTGGTTTTGGCCAGGATAGAATTAATTTTCTTCCTCATAGCTGGCATAGCACTGTGTTTTGGATTTAGGATGAGAAGAATGTTGATAACACCCTGATGGTTTAGTTGTTGCTAAGCAGGGCTTACACCAGTCAAGGACTTTTCCAGCTTCCCCTGCTCTGCCAGGGGCACAAGAATCTGGGAGGGGGCACAGCCAGGACAGCTGACCCCAACTGGCCAAAGGGCTATGCCAGACCATGTGACGTCACGCTCAGTATATAAACTGGGGGGGAATTGGCTGGAGGGCAGCAATTGCTGCTCGGGGACGGGCTGGGCATCAGTCGGCAGGTGGTGAGCAACTGCACTGTGCATCACTTGCTTTGTAAATTATTATTATTATTATTATTATTCTCTGCTGTTTTATTAAACTGTCTTTATCTCAACCCATGGGTTTTACCTTTTTTCTGATTCTCTCTCGCATCCCACTGGGGAGGGGGGGAGTGAGTGAACAGCTGTGTGGTGTTGAGGTTAAACCACAACAAACATTACTTCTTTAAAAACATAGGGCTAAGTTGCAGGAATGGAGTCATAATTCCATGTCTCATGTTCCTCCAGTCCAACAAAATGACTCTGCTATGATGCAGATGCATACGGATTTAAACCCAGCATAAGTTTAAGCCCTCTTTGGAGCGTGTGAGGTGAAAATTTACTAATTAGGACTATTATAGGTTTAAGTTCATAAGTATCAGCTTTTTCTCTGTGTTATGGAGGCTGAGGTAAACACAGCAGTTAGAGCATCTATGTCCTGCAATAGCTGACGTAATATGCCCTTTACCTTGCCTAAGGCTCTATAAAGGCTGCCTTTGTATTATTATTGTTGTTGTTATTGTTATTATTAAATAATAATAATAATGATCTGGTTTGTGTGTTTTCAGTGAGAACACCCAGCCTTGTTTAATGCACAGACCAACCATTGCCTTTGGTTTTAGTGGTGTCAATCCAAGTGTTCTGAATTTGAAGACTGAGGTCTCTTTTTCTCTAACAAAATAAAATTAATCTATTATTAAATGTGACCTCAAAAAGAGGGAATGTACCGCACTGTCTTTTTCCCTATAGAGTCAGGTACTTTCAATGTAATGGCTTAAAAGAGGTGCTTTTGGACATTTACATTTCTTGCAGAGTACTTTATGTAAAGTGAAAGGCAATAAACTGGTTAAAAATATTGCTGCGAAGGATTTTTATGATAAGGTGAAATAGTCTAAACAAAGTTATAGTGACTGAATAGATTTTAGGCATAAGTGGCAGGAGAAATTTGATAGATTTGACATGTACTAATTGCTTCCAGCACTAGCAATTGCTGACTAACCAGTTAGTAAAGACATACAGTAATGTCAAATCTGTGAATACAAGCTGTATTAAAATACTTGAATTTATGTTCATGAACTGTTCTTTTCCCCTGCACTCTGAGTTGATTTACTTCCAATGCCTTTATCACTGAATTGTCAGGTTTTGCTGAGACCACTGCACTTTCAGGCTCTTTTTTTTTTTTTCATGGAATAGTTGTGTTGTTTTTTTCCTGTTTCCCTAAACAGAGAAACGCTAAAGCCAGTGATGAATTGGGATGTTAACAGTGAATGAGAGAGAAGGCAGAACACTTAAATCTATATTTAAGGAAAATTATTTTAGAGGAAAAAGGAAATGGATCATAATTAAAGCAAAGAAGTAAGAGTCAGGCATGATCTTTATTTCCAGCTCTGGCAGAAGCTTTAGGAAATCATTTAACCATTGTTTCCATGTCTGTAAAATGCTATCATAAAGGTGTACTGGAAAGCTAAGCTAATTCAAGGCTGCAAAGTGTTTAGAGACCTGTGGATGTGTCAGATGGAAACAACTTCAACTTATTTCAATATGGGAATTTACCTTAGGTTAGACATTAGGAAATAGGTTAGACATTAGAAAAAATTTTTTCACTGAAAGGGTTGTCAAGCATTGGAAGGGGCTGCCCAGGGAAGTGGTCGAGTCCCCACCCTGGAGGTATTTAAAAGCTGGGTAGATGAGGTGCTTAGGGACAGGGTGTAGTGGTGGGATGGCAGGGTTAGGTTAACAGTTGGACTTGATGATCTTAAAGGTCTTTTCCAACCTAAATGATTCTGTGATTCTATGATTTTTTTTTTTTTTTTTTATCTAGAGCATAAAGGACACTATTGAGTAGCTCATGTATATCAGAATAATAATATAAAAAAAATGGTGGAAGAACTAGAAACGAATCTCATTTTCATGTCATATAACAGAGACCACTTTGATAGTCTCTGTTTAATTTATTCCAACTCTGAAATGATTTTGAATTTCTATTAGGAATATGCACCAACAATAATTCTCAGGCATTATCTAAATAAAATAATGATCATAGATTTTCAAATAAAGCAAAATCTGGAAAACCTGATTACTTGAACTTAAAAAGCTTATTCAGAAACCCCCGAGGTCAACTAACTTGCACAGGTTTTTGATGGATAGTCTGTCCCTTCCTGGCCATCCTACCCATTTGATTTTGGAAATGCTTTTATTGCTCTCCAGACGTCCTGTTGTTTGGGGGAGTAGAGAACTGAAGTCCTTTGGAGGTACTTTGGTTGAGGTGGTTGAAACAAAGTGTTTGGCTTTGAAATTTGAATCTGGTTTAATTTCACATTAGAGTGAGAGATGGAAAGTAAATATTTTTCAATAGAAATGTCTTCAATTAAGTAATTTTTCTACTGAAAACCAACTTTGTGCTTTAAAATATCCATCCCATTAAAACTGAGCATACTATTATTTTTTATTTACTCTGGATTAGAACATTTATTGTCCCATGGTGAAATATTTAAGAGCCGGTCTGTGCAAATGAGCCAAAGATAAGTGAATAATAAATTAATGAGATGCATGTTACTTACTAAAGTGTCTCTAAGGGTTTATTGCCTTAGTGAAAAGAAAATGAAATGCTGTGTATATTTTGCTGGTGGAAAATCAGCCATTAGGAAGATACTGTCTTTGCCATGAGTAACCTCCCAGGGAACAAATACAAAGGAAAAAATCTGGAGCCAAATCAGTTCTTCATCTAGGAAAATCAGGATTAACCTTCTTCTAATTAAATGAGAAGCTTTTATTGAATTAGGCAAATAGTGTATATTTGAAAATTTTATCCGTAACATATGGTTTATTAGTTACTAATTTTGTTGTGCTAAGAAATACAGATAATGTAAAGCAGGTGAAAGGAGGAAAGAAGGCAACTCTGCCTGAGGCAGTTGCTTGCATGGTAATACATGAGAGAGAAATGAGCAACCTTTCGAAGTGCAGGCCTTCTGAATATGAAATCCATGTGTAGATTTCAAGAGGTAGTAATCAAATTGGTTCCACCTTTTGATAATCTGCCTTTATACGAAAAAAGGAAGCCTCCCTCATCCCTGGCAGTAACTTTGAATGAGTTTTAGGTTATATGATCCACACCCTTTACAACGTATAGAATAGGAGTGGATCAGTACAGTGAATTGGCCCAGCCTGATGGCGATAAGCAGGGTGAATTGTGCCAATCTTTTTATTTTTGTACAAGAAAAGAAGACATGCTTTTGAATGTCAGATCTAGGGTTTTGAGCCACACATCTGTAGTTTACTATATCTCAACGTTGTCAACTCTTAAAGGAAAAAACGATCAAATGTATCTGAGGCTTTTCCCTAGCCATTTGTTTTATTAACAACTTACACGCTTGTTGGTTCTTACAGTTTTTGCATTGCAACTTCAAAAGCTATTTTCAGTGTACCAGCCAGATAAAGCAATTGCTTAATAGATGCAAAACCCCATCTTAACAGAGCTAAGTTGCTCACTGCAGCTAAGACAGAATTTAGTAGATTCACAGTGTAAGTAATAGGCTAAAGATGGTGGTTTGTGTACCTCTCTGGCTTAATATTTCATTGTCTCTGTTCCTTCACCTCTTAGAACTGCGGATGTTTGTTTCATTTATGTAAAAAATAGTTGGACTAAGTGATTTACTTTCTTCTTACAACTTTAACTGTGCAAAAGAGGAAAATGTCTTAAAAAATTATATTAGAAGAATTTTAATTACTTAAGCCTTAGCTTTAAAAATGTTTATCTCTGTCCTGTTTAGTAGTGACTTGAAAATCGTGGTTATTAATCTGGAGAAGAACGAAAACAAGTGGACTTCAGGTTGGCTTTTCAAAATGGGAATTTTAAAAGCTGTAGTTCCTGAAAGAAAAACAAGTATTATTTGCACATGAAGGTCTTTGCACATGAAGTTCTTGTCTGACTAGAACAGTTTCTATGAGCTAGTAATATATGATGTCTTATACCGAATTTCTTTTGAAAACAATGACTTAAGGGCAAAATCATGCAAGTTAAAATGCTTTGTAGAGACCCTGTCCTTAAAAATGGTAGTTCTGAAGTGTAGGTGAAGCCACACTGATTTTACACGGTGCTGCGTAAAACTGTAGAAGACTATCCAGGCAGAAAGGTTTGAAACGCCATGTAGCATGAATATGCATGCATGGAAGGTTAGCTGAAAGATAATCTAAACTCATAGGTAGTTGCCTATAGCAGCTTTTTTTTATGTATCTCTAGAGAAATTCAGAAGAAATCCATTGGGGAAGATTTTCAGCCTTCTCATAAAGTTTTGGTTTGGGTTTTTTTTTTTTTTTTCCCCACAATTTAAACATAAAAATTAAGAGAGGCAGATATTTGGGTGACAGCTGTTGGAAATAGAATGCAAGACTTTTTTATGAATGGGAGTGGGATTATTCTTAGCAGTTTATGTCAGGCTTGTAAAACATCTTTCGCCTACTCATCTAGAATATAATAACAGATTCACACTGAGCTTGAAAGACAACTGGACTTTCAATTATCTTTCCTCCTTTTTGTCCCTAACAGATTGAACAGCACCGTGACCCTAGCTCAACAAACAGGGTAATTGCCTGTACTGGAGAACCAGTGATTTCACTGTGTTTCTAATAACTTCATGGGGAAACAGGATTTGTCCGGCTTTTTAAAGTTCCAGCAACCAGGCTTCTAGCAGGAGTTACCAGCTTCTGGATTCTCCAGGGTGAAGATTCATCTTAGGAAATAAATACATATTGAATTGTTTATGGTACCTCTGAAGCCTATGAAACCTTTCAGAAGGAACTTCCCTGAGAAAGTCGTCTGCTCACATTGAGTAGGGTCCCAACGGAGTCACATACAGGACCTGGTTTAGTTGTGCTTGACCAGTAGGCCAAGCATGAACAAGCTTAGTATTAGAATCTGTACTTGAGTGGAAAACAATGTTTAATCAGGTAGATGAAAGTCTGAAGAACCTTACTGATTTTAATCATGCTTCCCAGAAAACAAAATAAGCTGACTTCTGTCCTTAAGACCTTCTGATAGTTCATGTTCTACCCTCATTGCAACGTCAAGGAGTTATCTCTGAAGTTCTACACTTGTTTATTTGGCAGAGGGAGGTATGTTCATTGGAATATCACATGCATAAACCTCTTGTAAATCTCTTCATGATAGTGTGTTCTAATGATGATGATGCACATATGCAGAGGTTAGAAACATAATTAAGAAAAGCTGAAATTTCTCTTGCAGATTTTTAATTCCTAATTTCTCATTTTACATGGCTTGTAGTTGGGGTCCATGCAAAACTGCTTCCTAGAGTGGTATAAATTGTCTAACATTCTGCATGCAGGTCACTGGTATGAGTTACTCTTTGTACTTAGCCTGTTGAAATGCTGATCCCAGCCAGCAATATGGGAGTGACAGGGTAGTATAGATTTAGAATAACTGGTGGTGGAAATGGTCAATGAGCATACCATTCTTTTTGCGTAGCCTAATCCATCTAAATATTATTTGTCTGCATTTAGCTAGTGTGTGCACTCTCACTGTAATCAGTGAAAAGAGGATAAGACAGATCACTCTCCTGAGATACCCATGTCTCTCCATAGACTATAGAAGAGTAATTCTACTCTCGGTTCCTCATCCAGCACATTGCTTTCCTGAAGGCATCACTGGTTAAGAATGTTTGGAAAAAGTATTTGTGTTTGTCCCAACTCTTGATTTTTTTCCTGTATTTTGCACAGCCAGATCTATATTCAAACAGCCAAGGGGATATTAGCCCTACCTGCATTTAAACCGTAAAGAATATAAACCTAGTGTATCTGCTTTCCTACTTTTGTTCTGATTTGGGCTTGGTTGCTGTGGTACCTCAGGCTCTTTGACCCAAATCCATCCTGTCCCTCAGTGTACCCCTACCTGCAGACCTATCCAGGCTAGAAGGTCAGTCACTCTGGTGTGTGCATGACTCCTCAGCTGGAAGAACTTGACATGTTTTCCACCTGAGGTGTAGACTCTGTTCTTCCAAAATGAAGCCTATCTGCAGCAAGTAGGCTTTTTCCAGCTGCCTGTTCTCCACACTAGTTATCTGCTAGATCCTTAGTTATCTGCTAGTCATTCCAGCCTCTGCTACCACCCCCCCCCCTTCAGGTGCTTCCCTTCATCTTTGTTTAACACTATTTATTTGCTGTCTCTTCTCCTTCTGTGAACAACATCATTCACATAATGTACAACATTACAAATGTTTTACAGATCATGGGTGCTTCTAAGGTAACTGTATTCCTACTGCACTTCTGGGTACTGCAAAAAACTACCAAAATCCTTGATTTTCTTTTTGTTTATTTTTAGTGCCTTTTCTTGTAGCAAGAGCCTTTCAGCAGGTTTACTTTTTTTTTTCTTGGTGAGAACAAGAAACTCTTTTAAAATATATGAACATTAGGGTTCTGGTGAAGCTGAAATTACTGCTGCAGAGAAGAAAGGGAGTTTTGCATCCTAGGAGTATGATAATTACAGCTGTGGGTGAGATTTAAATAATTCTTCCTGGCTAGCTGGGTGGGTGTCTCAGGCTATGTCGAGGCTGAACAATTTCTGCCTGAAGAGGTTTTGGATCTGCCAGATCCTCCCAGGACTCCCAGCATTGCATGCCTGGCTTTCCTTCTTGGGGAAACTTTCTGGAGGAGGGAAGGGAGAGAACAGTTGCGTATCTGGGTCTTGACCACAGCACAGTTTCAGGACAAGTCAAAACAAACTCCTGGACCCATGAGCTCAGAAAAACTCCCAGCTCCAAGTTCAGCCACAGCTTTAAGCGCAGGAGCCTTTTAATCATATGGAGAAGAATTTTTCTTTAATACACTGTTAAGCCTATAAACCAAACTAGATTATTTTTTTCTTCTAAAAAAAGTTTTGATTAGGATTTACTTTTATGCAACTTTCCTGAGGGCTGATATTTAGCTGTGCTGCAGTCTACTGTGAAAGGGGACAACCGAGTGCTCTCTTGAAGTCCCTTAAGCAAATGTTAATTTTTTACACTTCAGAAGGACAATAAGTGCTGGAGGGGAGATGCTGCCTGCAACCCTTGTGGTAACAAACCTAAGACTGAATACAACACAAGGAAGGTAACCCTTGGCTAAAGTTAGACTCAAAGTGAGATGTTGCTTGTGAAAATCTGAGCTTAAAGCAAAAACACATGATGGCTGGGGATTTCTGCTAACTAGAAAATCTTTCTAATCTTTCTAATAAGAAAACAAGGACTGGCAGGATAGTGCTACTTTTAGCAGGATTTCTGCTCCAAGGCTTGGGCTTGGGATATACATGGAAGCTGTGACTTTCACTCTTTTCTGTAGATTTTATTTTATTGAGCTGTAAATGTTATGTGTGAATAACCATTTTGATGTTTCTGAGGCTGTCTGCCATGCCAAATATTTTGTTCACCCTCAGATAAAACCTATAGACTGTGTAAATTCCACGACACAGATTTATCACATCTAAATATCTAAACATTGATACTGAATGAGAAGATGTGTTAAAAATGTATGAATGCAGGCTTTATAATTTGCATTTCAGCTGCTTTTGTTCCTAAGAAAATGCTTTAAAGACAAATTTCTAGGAGTTATTTCATTGAGGATTTATTAGCATCTATGTCCTTTTCTCTGCAGGCTCAGGTCTTTTGAAAAATAATTGGCATTTTGGAGCAGAGTGCTAGTGCAAAACCAAGTACTGGTCAGACAGCCTGAAAAGACGTAGGAATTGATGCAGCAGAAATATATACAATCAATTGGGGAAAATAGTTCAATGATAGTTTTACTCACAGCCCATGAAAATGTTTGCTTTGGCTGTGCTGATGTTCCTGGTAGGAGGCATTCGCAACATGAGGTTTCCATGGGTCCAACTATTTGTTGACCAGGGAGAAAAATCACTAAAAAAATACACAGGGTCTGAGTAATCTTAGCTGAGTTTAGTGACAAGGTTTCTATTCCCTAGGCAAAATTGTGCAGGAATCAGCAAATAATTACCTCCCCTTGTCCCAGTCTAAAACATGCGCTGTAGGAAAAGACAGGACCATGAGCACTTCTATGTGTTAACAGCAAGTATTTTCTGTTTCTTTTTGAAACAGCCACGCAGTGTATCCTGTAAGAAGCTAAATGGGGTCTCTGAGCTCCCATGTGTACTTCCCCTCTTCAGTATGGCATAAGAAGAGAATAACTGACCTTCAGTCATTTATTTGCAGACTAATAAATGAATGTGGAAACCACTCCATGCTTACCTATTGATTTTGAGCATTTCACCCTGAATCGTAATGCGCAATGTCTGCATGTGTTCCTGTTTGCACTGGTCACATTAAATGAATAAAGTTAAAAGTTTCAGTAAATTAATTCTTAAAACTGGTGCTTTATTAAAATGTCAATTGAATTTTTTTCTTTAAAATCACATGTAGCGGAGAAGCTTCCAGATGAAAGCTGGTTACCTTATGGGCTTTGGAGAAGTCCAGGGCCAGCACTGCAGTTTGCGGCATGGGTCCAATGGCAAGCGAGAAGTCAGAGAAAATTCACAAAAAAGTGAAAGAAAAAAAAGTTGTAACCTTAGAGTAAAAGTTGCACATGAGCGTCTCTTAGCAACGCAGTCCATAAAGTAAGGAAGCTAATGTTAATATCAGCACCCGAAGTGCCTATCACTCAGATGTCATGTCTGTATAGAATATTCCCGAAGGCGAATTAAAAGGCAAAATAGTTACTGTCTTTATTACTTGGTGGCCAGAGAGTTGTGGAATTACCCTCCTTGTTGTGCTTGTCTGGTCCTGTCTGGAGCACAGCAAGCCCCAGAAGGCTCATCTACTAGAAAATGAAAGGAAATGCTAATGCATCTGGTTTCTTTATCATCTATATAATCCTCAATTCTTTCTAATAGGTATGTTGCCTGGTGATTGCTGGTATTTGTATTGCATTTTCCTTTGAGGAGACAGAGTACTTCTGTAGCTGATGAAATTAAACCACCCTGGACCTCGATCGTGCTTTGCCCTTTCCTGTGTTTCTGTGGGTGTGAGTTTATCTGTGAGGTTTTCCTCTGGAGCCGCTTCAGTTTGTTCCCTCACGTCTGCTTCTTTTTGCACTTGCCTTTATGTACCTTTCATGCACAGAAGAGGACATTTCCAGCAAAGCTTCCCACTTGTCCTGGCTTTTCTCTGTAGAGTGGAATACGTCAAACAGTTTACGTGTTCCAGGACCATTATCTCATGCCCATTTGGGGTGCAGCGGCAGAAGAAAATCTTTACTTTGGGCTGAGATGCTGTGCCTCTTAAGAATGCTTATTTCTCTCCACTGTCTATGAAAGGAACTTAGATTTAGATGTCCACATTTGATCATTAATGCCTACATAAATGCTGTGTATTTGTCTGCTTTCTGGATTCCATGTAAAATAGCCCAGTGATCCAGAGGAATTGGGGAATCAGCCATAAAAATAAAGGAGAGAGTAATTTTTCCAGATTTACTATTCTAGTATCATTTGATTGGTGAGGTCTAAAGGTTGAAAAGGAAGCAACTGGTTGGCAGGACCTGTTGGTTAAATGCTGTGTTAGAGCACTATGCAGTCTTGTTTCACCTGACTGCAGAGAAAGCTGACTTTTATGTAGCTGGGAGGAAGGCGAGTATCCATAGTGCCAGCCTTCGTGTAAACAAGTTCTAGGAATCTGTTTTCAGAATGAGCATGGAGAACCCAAATTCTCATTTTTGTGTGTGTTAGCTGATTGAAACTGCAAGGAACGTTGCCCTTATCAATGAGTGAATGGTTGTGTGTGTTCATGTATCTATGCATATATTTATATTTAGAACACATAAATTATAATGTGTATCTACTTACATATGTACTTTTAATGTATCTATTTTAGAGAGAAAGAATCAACTACTGTGAATTTTTATTTTCACATAATTCATGCAATCTACTTCTATTCTGCATGAGTAATAAATATTATGTACCTTTTAAGCATACAGCTACAGGGCTTAACAGATTAATTGCTGTAATGTAAAATGACTCTGCTGTCCCCGAAGATCATGCTCTGTCAAAATTGCAACTAATTTAGGCTTATTGGCTACCCAAGTTGATGCAAGTAGAAATAACTATACACAAAGCTATATTCTTATAATGAATTAGTTAAATAGCATTTTCACTAAGCTTATTTGGAAATGTCTTCCATGCTTTCGTCAAATAGATAGTTATATTCCTCATCTAAAATTTTGAAGCAATTAAGCTGTTACTGATTTCATGGATTCAAATTATGTTAGAAACTCTCTGGGGCAGGGACTTGTTGCTTCAGCGTTTGCGAAATTCTGCTCTCATTGCAGCTGAAGCTTTTGGTACTACCACAATTGAGTTAATAGCAGAAGACAGGAATCTTTTAATTTCATGTACTTAGGATGTGCATTACATAATTTATGGAGGGTTCTACTTTGTTTCTTCTGAGTATGACAAATCTTATCAGCACTTTCTTAAAAATTGGCCACTTCCTCTTTTTACATCCACATGTACTTCACTAACACGACACGTGAATTTGCGTCTTCCTGTGTAATCAAATGGTTGTAAAACTGTAAGATTCATACATTTGCTTGTTTCTGAAGAAATGGCGCTTTCATACAGGCTTGTTTTTCTTCTTTATGTGAAATATTTCTTATTTATCAGGGAAATAAAAAGCCCTTTTAAATGCAAGGACAGTGTATATTAAAAAACAAACAAGCAAACTGAATTAAAGCCTAGAAATCATTTAGGTAATGATCTAGGTTTACATGTCTTTGTATTTGGATGAGTCCTGGTAGTTACGGAGAGAAAGAGCTTGATGTTTAGGTGGTTGAATTGTAGGTTCTGAAGTCTTCGTACTGAATGGGTGGCAATTCGTAACTGTATTTAGAGGAACCGATAACTGCAGTATTTATGAGTATTTACAAGTCCTTATTGTCTGCTTTGCAGCAGTCAAATAACAAAATGAACAGATGTCTCGCCCAAGCTTCTTAAAAAGAGCTCAAGAAGAGGGAGAAATGACTTATTAAGCATAACTAATGCTGCACAAGCTACCTCTCTCTTTGGCATAGCTTCACATTTGCGTGGTGAGGTGATGTGGTTCTGGTTATGAAGAAAGCAAACCTGTTCCTGATTGCATCCTGGCACATTTATAGTGCTAGCCCTTGGCGTAATCTCTGCGGCATATGCATGTTTCAGAGAGCTGCATGCATCTGTTTTATTTTCAGGCTTCCAGGTAACATTTCAGGTTATTTGGGGATATGGAAAGAGGAGGCAAAACTGACTCCAGACTGATTGCTGTGAGGCCATAGAGCATCAGGAACCTTGCAGAAATGAATTGCTGCTGTCCTCAGCAGCTCTCACATTTTTAAGGGGCTCAGGGAAGGTTTTCCTACCCTCTTCAGCTCAGCCTCTGCGGTCCAGGAGGCAAGGTGACTTTTGGGGAGTGAGCCTCCTGACACACACCCCAGTCATTCTCTCCAGCTGGGTGACTTTTCCCAGTTGCTGATGCAGGCCTGTGATTAACAGGCATTAGCTCAGAACGTATAGTTTGTTCTAGAGGTTTGTCTAATGCAATTTGTATAATGCATAATCATCCCTGTCTCGCTTATCTAATATGGGTGGAAAATAACTCAGGTTATGAAATTTGCAAGAGAGGCTTGTGGCCGCAACATTTTGAAAATAAAAATGCTTGATGATTGTTTATGCTTTTGTTCTCCTTTATGCAAATTGGCTGATGATAAATGAATGCAGTTCTTTTTCTGTAGGCAAACTGAAAACATATAAGACGTGAAATCCTCTACCCCACATTACTCTAGCTCATCAGTAAACCTGACTGAATGTTTATGTCTTTGGTTTCTTTTCTGCAGTTTAGCATGGAGAATGGCAGTAATTGTTGCTGCTGGAATAAATCTGTCACTACCTAATCATACTGTGTCAAACATACTGTTAAAGTAATGTTAGAAGTACTTTGGATGTGGGTGCTTATGTAGAAATTCCCACCTCTACCTTTCAGTACATTTCACATCCAAGGAGCTCCGTCTCTGCACTGCCTCTCTGAATAATGCCGTGACGACGTCTTCCTCTGTTTGCTGGGTTCCTCCTGCCTTTAGATCTTCTGGTGCATCCCACCTCCTCCCTTGCTGAACAGACCTTTAAATTCTGTGCTGGGAATCAGGAAACTCTCCAGCTCCCACGTGGCTGAGCTATGCTATGTGCACAGGCCTTCTGCACTCACTCTGTGGCACTTGGACCGTAGCTTCTTGTGTGTCAACTGGTCTTGTTTCATAGAGGAGCCCCATTGCTCTCTCCTTCCCTTTGACTTGGACACACGCTTAACACATGCAGCTTCTCCCAGCAGTTTTGCTGTTGCCTGTTGGACCAAGGACTCCTTTGATGATAATTTTGATGCTGTCAAGGAAACAAGAGCAATAGTTTGCTTGTATCGCTGGCACAATGTAGGCAGATCATCAACAGGAATACCAAATGCATCCTGTTTAAAAGTGCTGTGTTGTATCAAGTATTGAACATTTCTATTCATCTAGATTATTTGACAGGTCAAAATGTGGTCAATGTTATGTCAACAGTGAAACCAAAGCTGTTTAATGCATTTTTCATCTATGACATTCAATGCTACTGATAGATGTGTTTCATACAGACCCACTTTAACTGAGTGTGTTAAGACTGACTTCATCTCTCCTTGGGGACTGTTCTGTTTCACCATAATGGTGTGCCATCCTATCATTTTTATATAATAGATGGTCTTACTTCATAATGCTTTTGTTATTTTTTCCAAAACCTTGCCAAGCCAAAGTTAGGTCTCACTGATCTTCAAAAGTCACCTGGAAATCTTGTAAAAACTTGTACTTTTTCAGAATTTTAGTTAAGGCTAGAAATAGCATGAGAAACGAGATTGTGACATTAAGGGCTTTGGTGGTAGGTAGAACACTGGAAGATGAAGGGGAGGATGGACTGTTGAAGTCCAGCAGTAATGGGAACGGTTAGGATCCTTTTCAGGAGCACTGCCTTTGCCTTTGGAGGAATTCTGATTTCTGAAGTGTTAATACTACTGAAGATTTGAAAACACAATGTCCACTCATCTGTCAGACCACTGGAGGAAGCAGCATTATTTCATACTCAGCTTGCTCCTGTGCATTGGATAAAGCAAGTATACCTGCTGGTAGTGTTGCTAAATCTTTGGCAAAGTTCTGACTAACTACCCTCTTCCAGCAGCAGTTCTTACAGGGAAAGCCAGATGATACCACTAGTCATTTATGTTGTCTGTTTTTCAGTTCCTTATCCAGTAGATACTGATTCCTTTAAACTTTCTGGGGAAGTTGCAGTGGAGGATGTGGGAAACAAAGAAATAAAAGAAGATCGTAAGAAGAGAGTAGTCTTGGGAGGAGAAGATAATAGCTTTGTGACTACTGTCTGTGGATACATTACCCATACACCTGACTTTTGAAATAATATAATGCATATACAGAAGCAAACAATCACATTGCAAAAGTTGGGTGATACTGAGACAGAAGGTTATATGAGATAACAGATTATATGAGATAACATCTACAGGAAGAGACGAGAAAAGCCATCAATCAGTTTCTGAATTAGCAATGTGTTTTTCAAATCAAAATACTGATATTTTCAGTAGAATCTAAATATTTCATCTGCTTATGTCTATGAATGTAAGTTAGAAGCAAAGTATTTTTAAACAGCTTCCTCCAATTTTTCAACTACTGAGAAAGATCCTATATTTCTTCTAAAGGACTACTAAAGTTTTTTTTCAAATGACAAGAGATCAGGTAAGGGAAAGAAGCTATACCTATTTTTCCACTGAGGGTTTGGTGATTCCATTGAGGAAATCAGGCAGTGACACATGGAAAGAGAGCCCTGTATACAAATAAATCATTCTTGACATATCCCTTGGGCAGTTGGCTTTCTTATGCTATGCAGTGCACTCGGACATACTATTATTATTTCCCATGTGATTATATGTGTGCATATGCTGTCACTTTCTATTGCTGGAATAAGCTGTTTGAGCTGGATTGCTTCTGTATTTAAATATTCCCTCTTTATTCATCAATGAAAAGTTGTCTGGATGCAAATTAAGGTCTTACTGAACTTGATTAGCAAGGAAAAACGCAATCTTTTTTTCCTCTGTCCCATCTCCAGTTGTACAGCTAAGGGGAGTCAACAGCCTCTAGGTGATACCTTAAATGCTGGAAGTGGTGTGAAGTAAAATGAAAAAGGTGCAGCTTTGGCTGTCCATTTCCAATTTGAAGGCCTCCAGTTTGAATGTGTTGAGTGTTGGCAGCTAGGACTGAAACCCAAAGGAGCTGTGTGAGCGTTCATTATCTCCCCACATCTAGACCTAAGGAAATATGCCTTGCGTGAAGCAGTGGGAAAGAGAATTGTCTTTTGTAAATCGCCATATGATGCCCTGTGCGGTTTTCAGTGAGATTTTCTTTGTGGCTTTTTGTCCTTCCAACTCTTCTGCTTAGAGCCTGGCAAGATGATGATGCTTTCACTGTATTAAATCAGGACTAAGACCTCTGTGACTCCTGATCATAATCATATCTGGTTTGTCCTGGAGGGAAGAAGAGTCTGATTATATTTGTTTGTTCATGAACCCTCTTCTGTCATATTCCTTTTGACAATTAATTTCTCACTGGTTGTAGGTGCTTGTTGTAGGGGCAAACACAGTGTTTAGCATCCCTGTCAGTACAGGGAATGTAACACGCTCAATGTTTTGCACGAGGAGTACTAATCATTCTGTGGCAGATTGATTTTTCTAGTAAATATTACTGAAATACAACTGTTCAGTTTTTTTGTTGTTCACTGGGTGTTCCAGGATGTGCGTTGCTGTGGAAAGCCATAGGGATTGTACAGGTTGGCTGCAGTGAGAGAGGGGCAGGCTCCTAATGGAACTCCCATTTACCCTGAAGTTGCTGTGTTATTTGCCACCCCTAACCACTAAGGTGTGGGGTGGGAGAAGAGAGGAGATTTCATCATCCAAATCCAGGCATTTCATTAACCAACAACAGCCAAGGTTTTATCAGACAAAGCCATCTGTGTGACACTGGGCTGTGGTAGCCCTGCTTTGTCACCAGCTCGCCATTTCCCCTCCCATGTTGCTCCCTTTGCTGTTTTGCCACAAAGCGTTGTGCAGCTGTGCTGTGAAGCGGATTTGGAAATGGATGACTTAAAAAGCATGTAAACTGGGAAAATTTAAGTCAGAATGACAGTGCTTCTCATGAAACCACAGCCAAATTCAGAGGATAGTCTTCTGAGGAATCTTACATAGTAAGTGGAGAGAAAGTGATTCCTTGGTAGCGCTTCTTTCTCTACAGAGGGGACTGGCTGGAAGTTGGGTGGTGTGAAAGTGCCTTATAAAACTACATTTTCAGAGGAGCCCTAAGTCTGAATTGCCCTTCTTTGTGGATTGAAATATGGATTTTGTTTTAACAAGCCTTCCTATGCTCACAGAATATGTAGGGTCATGTATTTTGTGCAAACCAAGTTGTTATCAGTGGCATGAGCGCAAACAGGATTTTTTTCTTCACTCATTTTACATTCACCTGCTCTCTTTGTGCTTTACAAGTGGAAACAATGCGACTTAAAGCTATTTTGTGTTTCTCCTGTAGCAGCTCCCCATGCCTGAGACTTCAGAGATTTTCCTCTTCCCCTGGCACTTGTAATGGCTTTTCCTATCCACCATTAATAGTCAGCCTGCTTTGGCTGCAGCTGCTTCAGAGCCCGCTCACTGAGCCGGTGCTTTGGGCAGAGGAGGAGTGGGAAGCCGCAGCCTGAGGGGTTGCCTTCAAAACACACCTAGCGCTTGGCTGGCATACTTCAATCAAGTTTACTTCAAAGTGTCTCTGACTGTTAGTAGCTGCACAGGCAGTCTTGGTTATCGTGCTGTCAGATGTGCACGCTGGATCTGACCCATCCAGACCTCAGAAGGTTATTTCAGCCTACTGTTATTAAAGTGTTTAAAAATAGTCCGTGGCTTTGAGCTGCTCTCCAAGGTGAGGGGATGCTGAATGTGCCCTTGCTTGCTGGAAGCACAGCAGAAAGCCCACGGATTCAGCTCTTCCCACGTTGTCAGAAGGAGGTGAAGAAAAATGTGCGGTTTCCTGTCTCTTTTCTTCCTCCTAATCAATTATCAGACTTTTTGACAGGTTAAGCTATCAGTGGCTAGGAGGGAAGACTGCTTTTGACTGTGTGTCTTGCAGAAGGTACATAGGATCTCCCTAGCAGGTGAAATTATGGGTCCACCCTAATGTTCTTCAGTAACTTCAAATCAGCCAGCAGCATTTCTTCTTCTGTCTTTGCTTTCTCCTTTACCCGTGGGATCTGTCCTAATACAGTAGAAGCAGAGAGGGAAAATTGGTTCATATAGAAAAGGAAACTGCTTTAGGATTGCAAATATTATACCAGAACATATTTTTTAGAGGTTTTTTTAGAAGTGTGAAATAAGCATGTATACATGTCCATATACAGATGGTAATTTGAAATTATTTGGTATATGACAGTATACATACTGTCACTTCAAATACATATTATAGAATTTTCTGCAGAGATGGTATGGGGACAGGATAGAGACATACCATTTTAACCCTTGTGGTTTTGTGTGTATCGATGCATGAACAAACAATTTAGAAGAAATTATTCAACTTCATTCTACCAAAGCCTTCTAAACAGAAAGGTGATTTTGTTTTATGTCTAGCCCCAAGCATGTGTCTTAAGGGACCACTGCAGAAATGTATGTTTTGTATAACTCATTATTTCATAGTTTTATTATTTCATAATGAGTATCATAGAGAGTCAACTGAAGTACGAAATCATGAAAAGCAACCATTTCAGTAGCAAAAAGAAAAAGCACAATCAAAGCGAGTATTTAAACTTCTTTCTTTATTCTTTGTTTACATGGCAAATGGAGCAATAGATAAATGATATACCCATAAAAGAGTCAAGTAGGATTGAAATCCTGTAAACACCATCTGTTGTCTTTTGAAGCTCTCTCTAAATGCTACATTGTGTGTAACCTTCATAGTCAATGGCAGAAATGTTCCCCTGCCTCCTTTTAAATTTTGCTTTCATTTATGTGGTCCATCTAACATCTTCAGTTCCAGCCCCTTACTGAAGTGTATGTTCCCAGAATGACAACCTCCCTACCTCTGTGGCCTCTCATGTAAGGGATTCTGGTTGGTGTCACGGTGTCGTGCCTGTGTCACGTCTATGCTGTGAAGCACCCACTGTAGAGTATAAACCTTACTGCTGAATTATCTTTTTCAACTGTAGTAATGTACTCTGAGGGCCAGATGCTAGCACCTCATGGGCATTCACATAGGCATTTTATGACCTGAAGTACACATATCCTGTGCACTTGTTTTATGGGACCTGCTTTTTACTCCCCATGCCAGCAGACTGCTCATTGCATGAACTTTCTGAATGACAGTCACTCATGGACAGCTTTTACTGTTAGTTAGGCCCTCCTGCTCCATGACAATGACCCTTTTTCTGCTATTTGCCTTGTTCCTGGCTTCTCTGACCTTCTTTTACTCTTCACAGCTCCCTGACCTATCAATCATTGAGAAGTCCTGTGAGGAGAATGATTCTGGAGACGACTGTGTAAAAAACAGGGATTTGCTGAATGTCAGGAAAACAGTTACTTTTTCCCTCTCTGCCTCCTCCCTCCCCCAAAAAAAATTTTAAGAAGGAGATCCTTGAAGGTGAGGCAAAGTAGCCTGTCTGACAACAAAAAAAATTGCCCTTTTGACTTGCAGAAGTGAAAAGGACTGAGAAGGTTCAGGGAGGGCTTTCTCTTGATCATCTTCTTAGCTTTGAACAGTGAAATACAGAGACTCCTCAGCCTGCTTATTGAGTGGTGGCAGATGAAACAAGGGAAGGAATGCTGTTTTACCATTATATGATAAGTATAAGGGGTTTAATGGATTCTTTCCTTTCCATTGGCTCCCTGCTGGTTTCGGTGGTCAGTCAGAAATGCCACCTTCAACCCCACAAACCCTGAGAAAGGTGAGAATAGGATAATAAAGGGTCTTGCAAATGTAGTAGCTCTTCATGGGAAATTTGAGCTGAACATTTCTGATCATCTCAGTTCATTTAGCATGCTCAAAAAGCCTTCTTGGTGTATAATGTCTCAAAGGGCAAGAACATGTTTGGCATATTTTCTGTTCTGCAGAAAGGAAGAAGGAAGGCACCTGGCTTTCTAAAGTTTATTGATTGCTGTTAAATATCTGTAAGCAGGTGGAGAGAATCTATACAAGGGAGGTAAAGAAAGGCCTGCCTAGAAAGAGAAAGAAATTTCAGGGAATTATGATAAATGTACGGAAATGTTGCTTTACAGTTAAAATGAAATTTAATGCCACTGCACTTAAGAACTTTTCAATATCTGAAAGAATATTTAGAAGTCAAATGAAACAATATTGCACCACTGCACTACAAAAATGTGCCCCCCAAATGAAGTTGCTTCTAGGTCTCTACAGCAAGCATTTTTACATTGCAAAAGAAAAAGCACTGAACAGAAGCATTCTTGCTGTTATCTTCTGCCTGATTTTTTCAGTTATTATTTCTAAGCACATTTTAGCACCATTAAAGATATAGAGAATTAATCCCCATTTGCCATGTGAAAAGCAAGAAATGAAAGCCATAGCAGTTTAACGCACATGTAAATCTGCCTGTCAAGGCTCGGGGTGTTTTTTAACCTTATTACGTGATGTTCAGGGATGAAGGACAAGGAGAGTAGAGCAGCTGAATACTTTAAGAATTCTGAGAACTCCTGAGGCGTTAGTTTGTAAGTCAGACATCCTTTCCCCTTGGGAGGCTTACCGACTGAATTAAATGAGAAAACAGAGAGCTTTCTTCCATGGTGTACTCTTACGTTTGAAGCAATAGGGAAAGGAGTTCATCAGGTACTGAATTTTGCTTTGATTTTCCTCTTTCAAGGCAAGCAGTATTTATTGTATTTTTGTTTTGCTTTGCTTTGTCTTGCATTGATAACTCCATAGGAAGATGCAGTCTGTATACGTGTAGACTGAGGATGTGAAAATAAGAGGGAAAGTATCACAGATCCTTTTTAACTATATGAAAAACAGTATTTAAATATTAGAGAATTAAGTTAACTAATGCTTTTAAAGGCTGGCAAAAATACGCAATTTTAACTTTAATTTTATTATTTAAATGCTTCTCATTCCTAATTGCCAATAATTTCTTAGCTTTGAAGATTTAAAGAGCTATCTACAATGCAATGTTTGCTTCTTTTGAACTTTCATTATTATTATTTTTTTTTTCATTTGTTCCAGAACATAAAAGAGAATATAGACTCTAAAGGTGCATGTGCCAGGCAACAAGTTGAAGTTCTCTTTCATATGTTGTAAATCTAGAGGTATAAATAGATGTAGTTATCAGCAATTCTGAAGTTCAGCCATTTGACAAATTAATTTTTCACTCCATAGGTACAATATTTCACCTACTGCCTACATCCAATGGTTACAAATCTGCTCACGTTAGCTTATACTGGTCTTTTATCTCTTACATAGGAAGAGTTCACGGAGCAACACAATAATTATCCATCTGTTGTGGATGTATTAAAGGGGTGACACTTTTCCATTCATGTGTTTATTTTTGCCATTGTTAGATCCATATAGAGTCCTACTTAACTGAAACAAGAAATGCAAAATACGTCACTAGTAAAATATATCTAGCTTAGGAAAATGTAGCAATGATGGCACATCTAGGAAATAGGAGGTTGGTTGTGAATCTTATTATAATTGACTCATTTATGAAATATTATGAAGGGGACTATTAATGTGCTGCCTTAGTTGGCCTCTGTGTATCGCAGAGTGTACGTATTTTGTGAAACGTTCAAGAGTGTGTTTTATATTGGACTAGAGTATTGTGATTTATGTTTTTTTCTGAATGAGTTTTTCTAGGATAACCTGAATAGCTTGTTTGTAGATACAGTAATTGTAATATCAGTGATGTGGCACTGTATATTTTCAAAGCATTGATATGATGGAGAAAACATGAAGAAGCTCTTTGAAAAAGAGTTTTAGCTTTTTTTTTCCCCTTCATAAAAGTAATTGTATGATCTATAGTTCCTTCTCTTATCTTTGAATTCGGTGGCATTTTACCTGGGGAACACAGGGGAAGATTAGGCTCTGTTAGTAGTTCAGTAGTGAAAGTGGGAAGCAACCAGATTAAACTGGGTTTGGGTAAATCAGAAAATATGATGGCAGTATTGGTAAGTTAGGGATGTTCTTATGAAAAGTGGCATAAGTGACTAGCAAGGATCCTACACCTAGCTGTGGAGCCACAGCATGGGAAGGGAGGGAAACTATCACTCTGACCTCCTGTAAGGAAACTCATTTGACCACGTTAAGTGTCAGTTTCTTAATTTTTAAAACATGCAAAGCTGAAGAGGTGTGCTCTGATGATTTGCTAATTATGTAATAAATGCACTGTGGCCCAAGAAGAAAGTTTGTTGTGTTGCAGTCACTCTTGCTCTCAGCAGTGTGTTGTCCCTCTCAATATCCCACTCTTGGCCCTGAGGTCTTCTGAAAGGCTTCCCATGTGACTCTGAGCATTAAGACACCTCTGAGTTTCCAATGAAGGGATCCGTTCCTGAAAAGCCAGTCTAGTTGGTAAGTCTCCAGGGAGACCTTCAAAACTCATGTTCTCTGAATGATGATGTCTAGCTTGAACAGTAGCAAGCAAATCCAGGTTTGCCTCTGTTAAATAAAATTGTGCTAGTGTAACAGGAAATATCGCTGGTCCCTGGGGTTATAAGCACTCGTCAAATCATACTATATCAAAGATGTTTTTCTCTTAAACTTTTCTTTGCACTGTTTCACTAGAGCAAAATATTTCTTAATTTGTATTGAAAATAAGAGGTTTTGTTCACTACAGTGCTTTGTCACCTAGTATAGAAGTTCATTTGTAGGCTTTCTATTAACTGATTGTTTTTCTACCCCAGGTTGTATATCTGCATTTTAAATAGAAAAGAGTAAGCAGCCAGACATTCAACCAAATAGAGTGTATCTGAAGGTCAAATTAAGACAGCGCATTTGTTTCATGACCTGATAAAACTGCAGTGTTATTATTCTGATAAAAATTTCTTCTGATCTGGCTTTAACAACACACTGGAAAAAAATATTTTAAAAACTACCCTTATATTGCAATACCCTTTAATGCCTGACCTAGCAGAATTCTTTCTTTTGACATAATTTTGCAGCTACAAATGGCCTGAGATGCAACAAGCAGAAACTATTCTGTTGTGCTTCAGGGTCTGAGACAAACATTTTGATATGAAAGTAAAAAAAAATTAATGGACATTCAAGGACATCTAAAGAGTGTGATGCAGTCTAGCCATAATGAAATATTTCAGAGGGGAAACAATCTCCTCTCTTCGATTTTCTTCTTTTTTTTTTTTTTTTTTTTGGTGAAATGTTAGAATGCTGTAAACATTCAGAAATTTTGAATTTTCTCTCCAATGTAAAATCTCATATTCAACATTTCAGGCTTTCCTCATGTGGTGTGAATTTTACATCTGTACTTCCCCTCTCCCTCTCCTCAAAATGAAGGCAACTGCAGACTAACAGATCTAACCAGAACTGCTGTCACTATCAAATCTACTGTCTTAAGAAATCTACTCTCTTTGTATGAAGTATCTACAGGTTGTTTCAATGGCATTAGTATCCTGAGTGCATTAGGTATGACGTTAGAAGGCACCTGCTCAAACATTGGTGTCCACACAGAAGTTCAATCGTGCTGGTGTCCTTTCATAGGCAGTGAAGGCAAATACCCACTTTCATGTCCTGTGGTTCAGTTCTAAAGGAGACGTCTTTATGGGTCAGTTGAGTGGTAGCTTAAAATTGCCTGACTCTCTGTCTTGACTATAAAAAGAAGCTAGAAGGTAGGAATTCTATGAGGGCATGCCACAAATGTGAGAGAAAGTCTGTTTTCTGGAGCCCCAGTCATCTTAAACAGAACAGAGCCCTTAAAACTCCTCAAATGGGGCTGTTCTGGGTAAGCAGGATATGCACATCTCCTGATGCCCAGAAAATGATACAGACACAATAAGGAGTCAGCTGGTAATTTTGGGCACCTCCAAGCTCTGGTGACAGATGAGGAGGGTCTTTTAGATTATAGTTTTCATGGGGTTTGGGACTGTAAGTCACATGTGGTATCCAAGACCTCTGAATTTAGCCTCATGAACCTAGAAACCCAAGAAAAGTGGACTTTACTAGCTAAGAAGAAATAGAAAACACATAAGTGCTAATTCAGAAAAATGAGCAAGTGCTAGATTTTCAACACAAGCTTATTTCCCACTGACTTTGAGATTTATTAGTCCTACCATAACGGGAACTTACAAGATGTAAGAAAACATTCTTTAATAAGACCTCTTTGAGATAACTTCCAGCCTGGTCAAGGATTTCATAACACTTCCCATTCAAAACAATGTGTGCATGCACATTTTAGATACAGTAATTGTAATAACAGCTATGTAGCACTGTATATTTTCAAAGCATTTCAAAGCACATTTTCATAGTATTATATGTGGTTTCAAATGCCCTATCTCAGCACTTAAGAAACATACATCAAAGAGTTTTAAATCCTGCCAATCCTACCAGCTCTGTTTCCTCCCTTCTACATAATTAAGTTAATCTTTCAAGGCAAGCTGACACATGTAGTCAATTGGTTACGGGGATTTTTAAGATCATATTTCATATTCTTCTAACAGGCTACTAACTATGGTGAAATCTTACTGAGGAAATCTTCTACCTGCACTGACAGTTCCTTATTAAATTCAAAGTGCATATATGCTGATTGATTTCTGATTAAATCCTTGTCTTCTGGAGGGCTCCAGATAATTTATCTAGACAGTTTCTTTTGCAGTCAAATATTAACAGGGAATAATTCATTGTGTTACATACAATTATTTGCAGTAATAGTGACTTGATCAGTAATATTTCCAGGGTTCCAGACACTGGCAACATAAATGGCAATAAAAAGCTATTATAGTTCAGTTTGTTATCATTTTCCTCACATTTAGTTGCTTTCATGCATTATTAGTTGAGCTGTGAAATTTATAGGCAGCTTGAGAAACAGCTACCTAGTATGGAATGTTAAACCTGCTTTTTGTGACTGCTGGCGTCTTGGCTGATGCACTATTATGCTAAAAAAGTGGTATACAAACAGTTTACTGATGAAGGAAGAATCTTTAATTGGGATTTTGACCAAGGCCAACGAGATATTAAGGAGAGGGTCATGTGCAGAAAATTGGTTTACTGATAAATGGCATGATCATCTGCAGAATGAAATCAGGGACGTTGCATGACTGATTGCCGAAAGGGAGAATGAAGTAGGGGCTACAAGATAAAAGATTAAAATCATCACAGTGAGATGATGGTGGGCCAGATGCCGTTCCTGACACACAGCTTTGCATATGGACTAACTTCTGAAATTGCTGAACCAGCTTGTGTTTCTGCCCCCCCTGCTTTTCACTGTCGCAGAGCTATTTCTGCTCAGCGCTTTCTGGAGGGCACATAGCTATCTGTGTTTATTGCCACTTGTTCCTGCATCCCTGGAGGAGAAGCATCCAAGGGAGATGAACCAGGGAAGGTGGGAGGGATTGTGACTGGGACTGTTTGCTGACCCTTGGCTTGCAGAACCACCATGAGCAAGCCTCTCCAGCTGGCGCCAGGGGAACAGCTACGATGAAGGACAGATGTAGGTCTGTTATATTCAGTGGAATTAGTCCAGGCTCACAGTAACTCAAGTGGCCTGTTGTTGACAATGGCACGGCTGTTGTTGCTATGAGAAACCGACCACATATTGGCAAGAAGGAAAGATTGCAGATTAAATATTTATGTCACGTTTATTTACCTTTTCATTAGGAAAGCAAACAAATTAATTGCCTATGGCATAGTCAGGTTAAAGATAAGGTGATGTGTTTTTTTATTGTTTTTGGTGAAAACAGATTCTCTCTTTAGATGTACTCTTAAAACATTCTAGAGGAACTAGCATGCTGTGGAAGTTGCAGAGGAGCCAGTAACAGTGGCATATTGTCAGCTGTGTATATTTGCCAGGGAGGAATCCTATCTTCTAAGCAGCAGCTCTTTCTCTCTGTCCTTTGTTGCCGAGAGTACAAGAGCAATTCCCAAAACTGTTGCACTGACAGAAGGAGCCGCTTGTTTCATTCCATGTTTTCCAGCTATGGTAATTGTGATAAGCTCCTTCCTCACAAATTTTCAGTATTAGTTCACCACCTGCGGCCATGCCTGTGCAATGGTACAAGCCCCTGATCTAATGTGTGTACAGTTAGTGCTCTGAGTCTAAACTACATGTCCCAATCCTAGTCTTTCTGTGGGAGGTGGTAGATGTTTATGAAAAACTTGGTTTTGAGTGTGGCGCAAGTGACCGCCAAAGCATGTGGCTATTGTGTTACACAGGTACTGATGATCGGAGCAGAAGTTCTGCCCATGCCCCATTTTTC
This sequence comes from Gorsachius magnificus, assembly GCA_034008185.1. NCBI lineage: Eukaryota > Metazoa > Chordata > Aves > Pelecaniformes > Ardeidae > Gorsachius > Gorsachius magnificus. The sequence continues at coordinate 176,161,439 of CM067081.1, forward strand.
CCCAACCAGGCTGTCTTCCTGAGGAATCAGGATGCTCGTCTCAGGGGAAACACTGTGAATAACCATCTGACTGAAGGTCAGCTCTAAGAAAATGAAATACAGATATTTGTGGTGCATTTCTACACTGCTGGGCTAAGAGCAGCTCACTTAAAGGTGCACTGTAGTTCCCACTTGTAGACATGTTTCCTCAGGTAGACTGAATCCTATTTTTCTGTTTCATTCCAATATCTAGCATTGCTTTTGAAGGTCCTTATGGGTTCTTCCTTCTTTTTTACTTCTTCCTCAGTCTACCAAGTTGAAAGAATAAATAAACTTTTGAAGCCTGGGATTTATTTCCTCTTTCAGTGATTGTGGGTATATCTCCTTTACAGTAGTCAAAACATGGAATGGGTTATTATATTTTCTCTGAGTTTTCTCCATATTAAAAATGTGGACTGAAAAGGTAAAAAAAGTAAGAACTTCACAGAATATGCAAACACACACAAGAAGACTTACACACCCAGGACAGGAGTAACTTTAGAAAATTTAAACCTGTGCCTCACGGTGTTTTTATCCATGACTTAGACCAACTGTCCAAATGACATGTATTGGAGAAACAGAAAATTCTGAAGAAGTGGTCCTTCAGTATTGTGTGGTTGCAGCAAGCCTCTGAACTAAAACTGCCCTATTTGCAGGTGACTTATCTTAGAAAAATTAATAGGAAACTGAATTGAAAAAAATGTTTTCTTTTTCTGTATCAAGTATGTGAGCCTTCCTTTTCCTCCTAACCTGGGAATTCCTCCTGTCTCCTCCGTGAGCTAGTTAGCACACATATGATAAGCAGCTCTCAAATCCAGCCTGAGGTTTAGAGTAAATTCATGTTGAAGATCGAAATTAAGCTTCTAATCAGATGAATGTCATTTATTCAAAACATTTCTGCTGGCATTTCATCAACTTGGATTGCATCTAAGATAAGAATATTACCAGAGGTTGAATAAGGCTGTGTTTACTTTTTTTTTGTACTTAGCTGCATTATTTGGTGTAATTATTAGTGCTATTCTTAGAAATTAGGAGTCCCTTTATGAAACTAAAGTTTGGAAATAGCAACAGCTGTTTGCAGTCTCTTACAAATCATTCCAGCTGGTAATCTTAAAACCAGCAATGTCATAGTCTTAGAAGTGCCTTGGGGAGAGCTGGGTAAGTTTTATTTTACCAACCTTCTCTGTTACACCAACCTGTCCACACATGCCTGGTTTACAGTAACAACTGAGTACTTTCATCATAGAATTGTCATAGAATACCAGGTTGGAAAGGACCTCAAGGATCATCTGGTCCAACCTTTCTAGGCAAGAGCACAGTCTAGGCAAGATGCCCCAGCACCCTGTCCAGCTGAGTCTTAAAAGTGTCCCGCGTAGCAGAGTCACCCACATCCCTGGGGAGATTATTCCAATGGTTGACTGTCCTCATTGTGAAAAATTTTCCTCTTATGTCCAATTGAAATCTCCCCAAGAGCAACTTGTATCCATTACCCCTTGTCCTCTCCATGTGACTCCTTGTAAAACGGAAACCTCTGTCTTCTTTGAAACTACCCTTTAAGTACTGGTACATGGTGATGAGATCACCTCGAAGCCTCCTTTTCTCAAGGCTGGGCCCCCTTCAGCCTGTCCGCATTTTTTTGGTATAGCGGGGACCAGAACAGTATTCCAGGTGTGGCCTGACAAGCACCGAGTAGAGTGGGATAATGACTTCTTTATCTCTGCTGGTGATGAACTTTTTTATGCAACTCAGCATCCTATTGGCCTTCTGTGCCGCAGCAGCACACTGCTCGCTCATACTGAGCTTGCTGTCCACCAGGACCCCCAGGTCCCTTTCCAGGTGGATCCCAGTCTGTGCTGCACTCATGGATTATGTTTTCCCAGGTGCAAAACCTTACACTTGTCTGTGTTGAACTTCATAAGGTTCTTGTTAGCCCACTCTTCTAGCCTATCCAGATCTTCCTGCAGGGTGGCTCTGCCTTTCAGAGTGTCTACTTCCCCACTCAATTTGGTGTTGTCCAAATTGCAAACTTTATCAGGCTACACTTGATTCCGTCATCCGGATCACTTATGAAGATATTGAATAATGTTGGTCCCAATATCGATCCCTGGGGGACCCCACTTGTGACAGGTTGCCAGTTTGGAAAAGAGCTATTTACCACCACCCTTTGGGTGCGGCCTGTCAGCCAATTCCCCACCCACCACACAGACCGCTTGTCCAGGCCATAATGCATCAATTTCTCCAGGAGGAGGCCACAGGGAACCATGTTGAAAGCCTTGCAGAAGTCCAGGTAGACGATGTCCACACCATGTCAACTGAGCAGGTCACTTTATCACAGAAGGCCGCCAGATTTGTCAAGCACGATCTGCCCTTAGTGAAGCTGTGTTGGCTTTTCCCAATCACATGCTTCACTTGACTTGTGATGGCCCCCAGGAGGATTCGTTCCATAACTTTCCTGGGGACTGAAGTAAGACTAATGGGCCTATAATTACCCAAATCCTCCCTTGAGCCCTTCTTGTAGAAAGGGATAACAATCACTTTCCTTCAGTCCTCTGGGACATCCCCTGATCTCCATGTCTTCTTAAAGATTATGGAGAAGGGCCTTGCAATGACATCAGCCGGCTCTCTCAGCACCCTTGGGTGGATGGCATCAGGGCCCATCGATTTGTAGGGGTCAAGCTCCTGTAGTAATTTACATACTAACTCTTCCTTCACTGGTGGTGGGTCTATGTTTGGATCAACCTGGATTTTTATTCCCAAAGCCTGGGACTCAACAGTGTTGATAAAGACAGAGCTGAAGAAAGTGTTGAGAACCTCTGTCTTTTCAGCATTGTTGGTGACTGATTCATCTCTTCTGTTTAACAGTGGGCCTATGTTTTCCTTCCATTTCTGCTTGTAGTTTACATACCCGAAGAACCCTATCTTGTGGCTTTTGACATCTCTGGCCAGTTTTAATTCAAGCTGAGCTTTTGCTTTTCTAATTGCATCTCTGCACACTCTGGCAATGCCCTTGTAATTCTCAGTGGATAATCTTCCACTTCGCCATCTCTGGTACGCTGCTCTGTTGAGCAGACCCAGGAGCCCAGGGGGCCTCCTGCTCCACTTACTTCTCTTTCCTTTATAGGGGATAAACCAGTTTTGTGCTTCCAAGAGAGTGTCCTTGCAGAACTCCCGGCACTCACTAGCTCCTTCATACTCCATGGAAGCATCCCACAGAATCCCTCACAGCTGAGCTCTGAGCGAGCTGAAGTTTGCTCTTCTGAAATCTAGAACCCTTGTCTTGGTACTAACCTTCTGCATGCTCAGCAGGATCCCAAACTCCACAATACTGTGATCACTGCAGCCAAGGTTGTCACTAATAATTGGCTGGTTGGCATATAAAGAGTTTCCAATGACTTGATGCATATGTATCATTCAGATTTAGTTTAATAAGCATTTTTATCATGCCAATAGCTTTGTGGAGAAATTTAGCAGGGACATCGGAGAAATGGAGCTTTCTCACATAGACTGTCACCATTTTGAACTTCATTTCAAGCTTACTTCTGAGGTTAGTGTGTAAGACAATATTAATTAATGATTCATAGACCAGCATCTTGCTGCATGCCTGCATGTCTTACAAACCTGAACTGAATACGTTTGTTGGGCACTTCCAAATTACATAAGCCTTTCCAGATTTACTCTGAATAAAAGAAAGATCTTGAGGTCCCTGTCATGAGTTGAATCTTGGATCACGTAACAATGGAATTCAGAGGGGTTTTTATTGCTTCTCTATAAATATACTACACCTAGTAGCTGCAGAACATTATAGCAGCAGTCTGTGCACATTGAGTGAGCTTACACACACGCAGGAGATACAGAGTCAGCATCACATTACCAAAATCAATGTGTTTATTCCTGGGTCAGCAAGATTCTTAAGCACGTGCCCCATTGAAACCTTTGTGTTCTCATATTGACTTCAAAAGAATTGCACAGTCACCGTCTTAGATGGTCTGACATTGCCAGGCTAGGTTACTTTTTTTGGCTTACTCTCCCATTTTCCCAGTTCTATGACATTCGGTTTGTTTCTGGTCTCAATTCTAACAGTATGAAACTCCACTGTGTCGCACTAAGTTATTCTGTTACTACACCAGTGCAGCTGCATTCATAATCAGGTCTTGTATGGTGATGATCAGCCACTGAAGGAGTACAAGCCTGAATCAGCTTACATTTTTGGAAGAGTGTCACTGATACTAGCTGGCATTGCAGGCAGCCTGGATCTGAATGAAATAAGGGAAGGATGCCTTTGCCTGTGCAGGCTGTTGCTGCTCTATCACATAGATGGGTGCATGTGTACCATGCTAAGTATTATCTAATGGCCTACTGCCTCCCTAGTACGCCTTGTAAATGCACATTCAACTGATAAGTGTTCTTCTTTTGCTCTTGCATGTGGCTTGCTTATTGCCGGGCCAAATTTTCAAATGGGCTGCTTCTGATCTCTGTGTGCATCTGTTGATTATGTAAATCTTATATGACCATATCTTGCATGAGCCAATTTTATCCATTGTCACTTCTGCAGCCAAAAAACCCTCAAATGTTATAATATCTGGCTCTATTACACAGAATTTTGGCTCATTTTGCTTTCGTAAGGGAAGTTTTCCACCAACCCTATATTCTTTCCTTGGAAAGTACAAGAACCTTACGTGCCAAATCAGTTATGGTAATGTCACATTGTGGCCTTTTTAACCGCTTGCAATGTGCATGTTTCAATAACACAGAACAGCAGAAAACAAATATAGTCATGTTTTCACATCATACTATTATCAGATCAGTAAAATAAGATAAGAAAAATACTATAACTCAACCAGTATAGGTAGTGACTTCCTATTTTCCTGTTCTGGTTATCCGATGTGGTCATGGATTTGTGACAATGAGTAATGTAATATGCCAGCAATCAGTCCTTCTAGGGTAGGCACAGGTCTGTCTGCAAATGCACAAAAACCTTCCCAACTTTCTTCATCCTCAGTTTCTAAAATCTGAGTATTTGGATCATTAGCCAGGGCTAGATAAAAAAAAAAAGGATTTAATAATAGACATCTGAGTGCTTTTTCTGGTCATATCCAGCATAATTTTTAATATATTTGAAATAAACTGTTAGTGAATATGAAGCTGTGAAACCTAGATTTTCACACTGTTGCTCATCACTTCATGTCTGAAGCATTCCATCACTTGATAGCGTGCTAGTAGTCAAAATGTTTAATGAAATCCCTACAAGCGACATGAGGAATAAAACTTCCTTTATCTTTTAACATAGACCTACACTCAGAGAGTGAAACTCCATCTCAGCTGGCCTGACACATACTTCAATTGGGGACATAAGTGTCCATAACCCTGTTTTTTACAAAAATACTCTCAAAACCTGTTCCATGTTAGTAGTCTCCTAAAAGAAACAATATTTCTTTCTTCCCAACTTCTTGCTATCCATAATTTCAGAATCTAGCTTTTAGAATATGTTCCCAGGCTATAATGTGTATCTGTTTCCCAGGATGCCTGTTGAGATTCAGCTGAAATTTCATGGCTGAAATCTGACAAAAAAGTGAATAATACATAAATAACTATTTTTTTTATTTCAGAGAACCTCCCATCCTGCCACTGCACTTACTTATCTGTACCTAAATGATTATCTGTTTCCTACTCATTTACCTTATGAATAAACTACAATGAATTTATGAAAAATAAAGGCCCCAGAATAAGGAGACTTGTAGTGGCAACTGTTTAACAAGCCCTCTTAATCTTGGTAGTGATTTAATGCCATGGGACATAGAGAATTTTCTGAATCCCAGAAAATTTTTAAAGATTGAGCAAAAACCGAAAGCTGTAGCTGTGGGTAAGGGCTGCACTAGGACATTATATAATAAAGGAAAGAGTAGATGAAACATTAATCAAGTGAAAAAAATTCCAGAAAGCTATGACAGCAAGGCATGAGCTCTGGAAGCACTAACATAAAGTTTGCTGTAAATCCCATTCAGAAGTGGAGATAAAAGCCCAAGAGTGTCAGATGAAACAGTGTGTGCAAACAGAGATTTCTACTGGTTTTATTTTCCATAAAGCTAAAGAGCTTTGTCAGATTCCTTCATTCATATGTTTCCTACAGGGAGTCTGGGCAAACAGCCCTCACCAGACTAGTCCTATGTTCTGCTTATCTCTCCCTCTGTTGAGTACCCTTAGTTCCCACTGCAGGAGGTGCTCAGTATTTCACAGGATTGAGCCTGAAAAGCTCCATATATTTGGCTTTGATTGAGCTCCAGCCACTCTTTTTAAAAATTATTATTATAATAACATTTTTTTAAATTATAGAAATAGTATTAGTACCAGCTGTGCAAAATGGAAAAAAAAACCCCACCCTTGCTTTGTCTCATTCTGTGTCTGATTTCTTCTGGAGAGAAGCTCTTGTAAGCAGTGAGCGCATGGCCAGGCCATTTGTCTGAAGGCCAGTTTTTGTTCTGGGTTGGCAGTATAGTATTTTTGTGAGCTTCCCCCCTGCTATCACTGCAGCTGCACCTGGCAAGAAGCAGCAACCCACAGTCTAAAAAACTCATCAGAACAATAATATCGGCTTCTCTCTTGACAGGTTAATTAATTGCATGCCATTGTATTTTGTGTGTCGTTTTGGATGGTTTTGATATTTTTCTTTCAAGTGTGTTTCCCAGTAGGGTTTGAAAAGGGTGGTGCATTGTCTGCCTGTCTGTCACTTCAGATGGCGCTTGATGCAGAAAGAAGAGATGGAGATGAAAGAGAGAGAGAGTATGTTGGGGTGTTACAGTTAGCAAATCTTTCCCACTAGGAACTGGGATAAAATCATAGTTATCGCTGACTGGAAAACAAGAATTTTGTTTCATGAAATTCTGGGGCTTTGCAGTCTGTTGCATAGCCCTTTAGCAGGTGAGGAAACGTGGACTCCATGTCAGTCTGAGGGTGCAGTTTGGGGCACGGATTGACTCCTTAGAGACTTTAACAGGGTCTTTCACCTCCCCTGTGAGCATCCTAAACCCCAGCTACTGGGTGTTTTGGTGGGAAATGTCTTTGTGGGAGGGAGATAGGAGAGCAGAAATTAAATGATCTTCTGGAGAGACTGGAATTCCTAATGAAAATTTCACAAAGACTTTTTTCTGTGAATAACTGCAGCTTTTCACCTTTTGGATTGCATTATTTTAGAAATTAAAGTAGCAGCATGCGAATGATGTGCTAGTACTAAGAGAGTTGACCAGACATTATGATTTTTCAAACTGGAACATTTCCAGAGGTTGTATAACACCTCTTTATGTCCTCCCACCCAAAAATATATTGAGACTTACGGGATCAAGAAGTTTGACATTTTTCAGTGTTCTCAGAAGATCCACCGCCACAGAAAGTTTTAAAAGACATAAGTGCCATATTCATGTATTTAGACTACCTTGGATAAAGACGGTAACATATCATTGTCCACGTTCAGCATAAAGAAGATATTATTAGAAATGTGTTATTCGCATGCAAGTGTGTAGGTTTGGAGGGCATCTGTCATATGGCCCAAGGAAGGGGCTTTGTCTTCACACAAGGATTTGGCGATGAAAGTACCATGCACTATGCAGTCCCTCCAAATGCTCTCAGTAATGTGCAAATGTGCTGGAGTTGTTAGTGGGTGCTGCTTTTATGTCCCACTGTATATGGTACCAGTGAGGAAAGCATGCCCTGGCATCGAGGGTTCACCTTCACATCAATGGAGCAGGTGCAAGTGGGTATATTTGGACCAAGAGAAACAAACCAATCAAAGCACAACGGATTTACCCAAACACATTAACTTATAACTGGATGGCATTCACTGCATAGGAATTTTTCATTTCATCTAGCAATGACAGAGAAATGAGAGGTCTAAAGGTCTGGGAAGCAACCAAGCTCCCTGTGACATGTGGAAGACAGGTTGTTTCTATCTAAACTTCAATGATTTTCATCTCTGTTGCACATGAGGAAGCTAGAAATAGTCCTTTTTTTGGCACTGGGACCTCTGGAGCAGTGCTGTGACCTGGAAGCTGCCTGCCTTTGCCATGGTGAGATGGAATTGAGCTCAGGATCAGGAAGCACTGGAAGCACCTGGGATCCACAGACCCAGCCCACACAGTACAGATGGTATCACGGATTGTTCTGGAGTACTTGAGCTGGGTGAATGAAAAATATGCTGTACAGGTGAGTTTCTTTATTATTAATTTTAATTTAGCAAGTAATGTCTCTTTTCATTGTTTTCCTCTAGAGAAAAGGGGGACTGGATTTGCAGACCGTAGTCACTACCTCTGTTTTGAAATAAGATGATTGTAGTTTCTTGCAATGCTAAAAATCCCCTTTGTAGCAACATTCTTCCATTTGTTGACTGGACATGCTGCTCTCAACCTCAGTACCTTGTGTGAGTCCTGCATCACGCTCATCTGACACCAGTCTCTCTCTAGGGACCGATCTCATAATTGCACTGAGTCATGCACCAAAGGTTCCTGTTATAAAACTGCAGGTCAAACACAATAGTGTATAAGCAATCTGTATTTGAACTGTAAATAGCATACATTATAAAAATACTTATAAACATAGCATACATGGTAAACCCTGCTCATGAATGATATTTTTTTGAGCTGTTCTTGTGTTCATGTGTTGAGGGCAGGGGAAGTACCTCACTGGCTGGGATGACATTTGCATTATAGCGCATTCTTTACTAAAGGAAGAAGCAGACTTTTATTCCTAAAATCAAGCAGAAAGAAGACCTGTCTCTGCCATGTGCTGCAAACCAGAAAAAACCCTCTGGTGCATTTAAGTTTGCTCCTCTTTGCCGCAGTCTTCCAAGTTTGCCAACATACAGTCTCTTGATGTGTCTCTGCTCTTGCTTGGCAAAGTAATCCTGCACACTGTAAGTGATAACTTTATATTAGACTTTATATAACTTTATATTAGTGAGCATCATCTCTCCTAGTAGCTTCAGTCCAAAAACCACCCTCCAACCCCCCCACTCCCCCAATACCTATTTGAATAAAGGCTGATGTTTTAATGCAGTTGTTGTGATTCTAAACACCTTAAAGGACAGAGAGTCTTAATGGTTAAGAATTGTTTGTGAATAACAGTGGTTTTGTTAGGAATTAGGAGACTGTAGAGAACACAGTCACCACTAGCATCCTGCTAATTTTTTGATTGTGTTTTCAGTTTACCCAAGAGTTACCAGGACAAGTTTCACTAGGCACCAGGAAAATGGGCTTTCATTCAAATCCTGAAGCAGCAAACCATCTAGAAAATTCGTGATGAAATGGCTTATCTTCATATTCTACTTCTTGAACTGCAGAATGGTAAGAGAAGAGCGAGTAGGTGAACTGATGAAAAAGAGCTGAAGAAACAAGGTGAAAATGAAGACTGAGCCTGCCACTAGACTTCTCTGCTTGTATGCTGTTAAATAAAGTTGTTTTTCTTGGCATGCATCATTTTGTCAAGATGTTGTATGACTGTCTGTGGTATGTAAACAAAGAGAATTTATTACCCTTCAAATCAGGACTGCAAAGCCTGAAATAAAAAACACAGAGTTCCCTAAAGCCCAGTTTGCTACTTCATAAACACCACCAGTGACCGACCTCTGCTGGTATGTCACATGCATATTTCAGCAGCGACAACACTTGTAATTCCACGTACAAGTAACCTGCTCCTTATTTAAGAAAAGTATGCAGATGGACATAACCAGTCTTGAAGGGAAAGTGGCAGCAGCAAATATCCCATGTAGACCTTAAACTGGAAATGGAAAGCACGAAATGTGCCTCCATGCAGCATTGCGTGCCGCTCCTTCTGCAGATTACATTCACAGTCTCTAGTGAGCACCGTGTGCCTGGTGTGGGAGCGGTGGCGATTCAAGAGTTCCTATCCTGTGCGTAGTCAGCAGCGAGATCTCAAGTCATGTCAAAGACCCCCTTTACCGTGGGGTTTACTGCCTCTGGTCTTCCCCATTCCCTCAATGCAAAGTTCCCACTGCATCCTACAAACATTGCCTTTCAATCCTGTGAGGGTCGTTATAAAGACACCAGCTCAAACTATAACCAGTGCAGAGTTCTTTTCCTTCAGGTAACCCAAAATCCTAGTGGCATGGAAAAAGAACTGTCTCAACTAACTCCAATGGCACGTTGACTCTGACACATAAATGATAAGTATAGATACTGCTGGCTGCTTTAATGAAGATGAATTTTAGCCACCCAGGCCATCCAAATGTTTATACTAAGTTTATATTTCTTCCCATGCCCCTTTGTGTGGAGAATTTAATCAAAAAGATCCTGGAATGGGTCCACTGTGTATATTCTACTATTGATTTTTCATAAGTAAGCTATTAAAGTAAGTTAAAAATAAATAAGTGTGGTTTAGAATCGCAAGGAAAAGGATAAAGATACTTATTTTCTGAATAACTGTTATGCCTTTGAAAGAGACAAGAGTTATCATAAAAAGCAAAAGTGCAGCAGACAGACAGAAACTTTCCCCAGCAAGTTGGGAAGGCTGCTTCTGAAATCTGCCGGATTGGGATGAACGCTCTTGTCCATCTCAGCACCTGGTTCTGAAGAAATATATGCTGTGGTGGATTGACAGGTTTGACACAGCAATTCATTCCTTGGTTCTCCTGAGGTGACAGGGCAAGTCCCGTATGGTTCCCTTCTGCTGTTAGCAAGCTCCCTCTCATCAATGACAAGCTCTTGGATAAAGAAATCTTCAGCAGGATCATGGTCTGTGCACAACATCACTGGCATTTGTCATTGTGCTAATTAGTTCAGCCCTGAGTATAAGGATTAGTGTCAGTCCCTAGAGCAAACTGGTGATAAAGCTCTAAGAGAATGTTTAAGCTAAATAATGTTGGCAATGTGGATGCTATTAAATAATAGGAATACATTTGAAATGGTGCTGTATGCAGCTTCAATGTTAATGCTTGAAATGGCAATAGCTTAGAACATAATCTATGTATTAAATAAATGTGTAAATTGGATTTGGATATATTCACTGGAACAGAGGGCTGGAGGAGCCTCTTGGGTCTTTGAGTCCAATTCTCTGTTATCACAGGCCCAGTGTCATATAATCCCTCTCATAAACTTGTGTAATCTTTTTCATGTGCTTAAGCATGCTTCTCCTAGTATCTAGAGGAGGGACTTGAACTATCTTTCATCTCAGTTCAAGTGTCTGCTTTGAACAGGGCAGGAATGAAATCTGAATGTCACAGTTGTCTGAGTGTCCTAATAACTGTAGTACTGGTGGCTTTTCTCTTTCTTACGTTCCCTTTCTCAGTTCAATTGAAGTGTCACTTCTGCATCCCTGGAAACAGGGAGGGGTAAGTGGAATTTTGATGTATTATTAAAAACTGCAAGTAAGCTACATATAGTTTTTTTACCTGTCTTTAGGAAAAACTTCAACAAGATTCTGGGTAACTGGTTGACCGATGCAATTTTTTTTTGTACTATGGAGCCAAAAGATAGATCTGAAAAAACAATGTGTATGTATGAACTAGTGTTGTCTGGGGTGATGTGCTCAGTTCCTGAGAGTCCGGATAAGCCTAGCTGACTACTGTTGCAATGAATAATTCACAGTCTCTAAATTTAGCTTTGATCTATGTGATTGTGTTGTGAGCTTGAAACATACTCACATACATCATGCACAGGAGCTTTAACAGCCTTACCTTCCCCCTCTCATAAAAATGCCCTTCTGACCTCAAACTCTTCTCCAAGTGCCTCACTCTTTCAGCAGTACCAGAGTGTTAGGGTAGACAGTTCATCAATTTAGATATCTCAAATTTTTTTTTTAAAATCTTAAAAGACTTTCAGAGGCTCCTGTGAGACCATGGAGGAATTCCAAGGACACTGTCCTGTCTGGCCTAGGAAAAGGTTAAAGCTGAGATACTGGTTTTATTTTGTAGACTATCCAGTGATTTGATTATAGAAAGGCATAAATCTTCTGAAGTGGATCTGTTTTAATTTTATTAGACAGTAGATTTGTTTAATTAAGGTCAGCATTTATTCTATGCTCCCTTCCGCTTTCCTGGCATCTAGCTGATGTGGGGGAGGAAGCCTTCAACCTAAAAGTAAGGCCAGGTTTGGAGGAAGAAATAATATCTCTCATTAGACCAGTAATTTGGTTGGAAAAAGCAGATGAGTTTGCAGGCATGTGTGCCCTTCAGATTCACATGCAATAGTCACAGAAACCACACAGGGAGAGTATACTTGCATAAAAATCCTGATGAGGTTGTGAGTGGAAGCAGAAAAGATACCTGAGAGTGGCTGGACCAGGTGAGCATGAGGTGGTATCAGCACTGGAGCCAAAGGAAGATGAAGTTGCTTTTGGAGATGGGGAGCAAGAAGGTGGTTGTGGTTCATGTCAGAGAAGAAGGGCTTGAAGATCCTCCAGAAATGGGGATGGAAGTAGAATGATACAGAAGTTGAGACTAGGAGGAAAACAGGGTTGGCTGAGCAAACAGCCTGGGACAAAGAGCGAGGGTAGCATGTGACATGAAGGCTGAGGCCGGAGGAGGACCCTGGAAGAGGGGAGGCGCATCAGCTCTGGAGACAGAGCTGTGTATGAAAATAAGGAGTGACTGGAGATACAGAACATGGATATACAAATAAGGTAAGAACAAGTTGCTCAGAAAAAGATAGGAGGAAAATCTAGGGTCCAACGATAAACCTGAAGAGTAGAGCTGGGGTTGAGAAAAGGAGTGAAGGACAGGGAAGAGACAATACCAGGGCAGGGACATACTGGAGTCTGAAACACAGAAAGGAGCAAGCTATGGCCACATAGGGAAAAACATCTGTAGGCCCTAGAGGCTTTTCATGTCAGAACCAGGGAGCTTGAGGCTGCTGAGTCTCTGCACTGTGTGCTCTACCATGAGTCAGTTAAACTACTCCTGTTGTTGGCTACCCTGCTAGAGCAAACGGCAGGGGAGTTTTGTCTCCCGGATTACAACTGTGGCAGTTCCTGTAAGAAGACATAGGATGAAGTTTCTGGGTTCATCATTTGCTTTTATTAAATCTAGATTACTCTACAAAGCCTGCTGCATCGGAAGCTACCATGCCAAGCAACTAAGATTTAGGCAATGCCATAGTCTAGGTAGCCTATTCATTATGGTCTTGCTTTCCTGTAATTAATTTGCAATTATGAAACAGGGTTACCAGTTAATACCAACTCTATTTTATTGCTTTGGTGAATGAAAAATTAAACCAATGCTGCTTAATTAGTATAAGGAAGAAAGAGCTTCCAGTCAAAAGAGGCCTGGTAATCAGCTGTTTGAAGGCTCTGCATACACTTTTGAGTATCTTGGAAATGGCTCTATCCCTTCAGTTTTTAAGAAGTAGCTTGGTAATTTCTATTCCAGCACTTGCAGTACAAGTCTTATTATGCAGTACAGGAAAGACAGAGGCCTGGAAAACTTGTAAATAATTCCAGTATGTTTTGATTAGATTTGGGATGGCAAAACAAGGTTATATGGTTTGGTTTTAAGGCTTCTCTGGTGAAAGCTAAGATGGGCTCTATTACAAATCTTAATGGATGTCAAACCTCAAAATCTTAAAGTTTTCTAAATTTGCCCATGTGTAATTTTAAATTAGGCCATCGGATTTGTTTTGAGTGAGAGAAAAAGCAGACATAAATGAGGCTAAGTGCTTAAGTGAGACAGAGATGATAGGGCTGAAAATGTTTCTGTAATTTTAACGGACATGAGATTTATGTACTAGGCAAACTACATTACAATGGAATTTTCGTGAATTTGTCTTCGTAAGAATTTCTCTCTTTTCTCCATTTGTCTGCATGGGTGTGAAAGTCTATTAATAATAAATAGTATTCCAGTGAAGATTTTTTTTCCCAGTTTTAACCCGTTGAGCCAAATGAAACCTTTTCATGACAAATCAAGTGCAGAAAGAAAGATATTGCCTGTGTGGTATTTCAGGTTGCCAGTTCCCAGAGCCTAATATCTGCTGTAATGGTGTGGACAGCGGGTGGTCTAGGGAAGGGAAACAAAGCATACAGAGAGGCTAATTCAACTCAGCAGGTAAATTTGGGATTGGCTGAAATGGGTCCTTCAAAATCTGCCTTCTTCAGCCCTTCTGCGAATTTTAGCTTCTTTATGGAAGCTGCTTTTTTAGTAATAAGCAGCCTCTGAATGTCTGATACCAGATGCAGAATATAGACTGAGAATTCCTCTTTTTCTCACCTTTGCGTTGACTCCAGGAAGAACATCCACTGCATTTTTGCAGTGGCTAGAAATATTTTGCCTCTTTGAGTGCATAGGTTTATAGCAATGTTTAATGAATGAGGGGCAGCAGTTTGCTTATCAGGCCATGTAAGCATGCAAACCTTTTCAATAAAGCAAGGTCAAAGTGAGCCTTGCTGAAGCCTTTTTTAAAAAATGATTGCTAGAATATAAATGCCAAGTCTAGTTAAAAAAGTCAGCACAGCTGGCTGTAAAACCTGAAACATTGCTGCAATAGTCACAGCTCAGAAAGATCGCAAGTGAAACAAGCTTGATAAATTCAAGTGGATGGGAAAAGAAAGCTTCTGGAGGCAGTATAATTGCTTTTCAAGCAGTTCTGCTGAGTCTTCAGGAGGAAAAAAACAGGCAGTGGGATATATGTTATGTGTCAGTACAACATCTTTGACTTAGCTGCTCAATGGGACAACGAAGTCCGATGATTTTGATTTCTAGTGGGAAACGGCACTGGTCATTGAGGAAATTAGTAATTTTCTTGGACGTGTGGCAACCGGGGATGGAGTACAAGGGAATGTGCTGGGCAGCAGATCAGTCCTGTCCCCGGGACTCCCACTGCGTGAAATGTGGCCCCACCACTGAAACGCACTGTCACATCTTCCTTCCAGTTGCCTAGCAAGGCAAGGTTTTCCACGCTGAGCAGCAGAACGTATGTGTATATCAGGATAAGTTTGTAAATCAGTTTTTAATCCTTTGGGAAGATATACAGCACTTAAATGCAATTAAAATGCAGCATAATTTGTAACTCTGGTTTTCTTTATGATCTGCTTTAAAATGTAGATGTGCCTAAGATTTGTTGAGTCAGATATTATCTGGGTCAAACTGGTGTCAGACTGGTGATTTACCTGACAGCTGAGTTAGAGTGACTTATTTGCAGACCAGGATTTCTGAATATGAAAAGAGGCATTTGTAACCTTTTTGTTTGTGCTCCAGCTGGTAACGAAAGACAACTCCTTTGTAAAATTTCAACAAATGGGAAAAGAATGAGCAAGCAAGAGAACATTTGTGTTCCCTCTACTACGTACAGATGGTAGCCAGTCTGAGCTGTAAATACTCCCGCACTATAAATCTATGCATAGCATATTACTTATAGGCTGTTCTTAAACGGTATATCAATAAAAGTGTATTGATATATAGAATTTTTCATTCAAATATGACTGCATAGAATTGTAGCAGCAGAATGTTAACCATTAAATTGAATGCCAAATAATGTTAGCAGGAGAGAGCACAAACAAGGAAGAGCTGTCCTGGGGATTTGAAAAGAGTAAACTTTACTTTCATAGGATGAAAACAGAAATATTGGCAAGAACTCTACCATCCATGGCTCGATGTTGGTTGAGAAATTATTATGGCCAGAGTTTCCCAATTAGGATGCTAAGGCTGGGCTGTTAAATCTTTATGTAGACATGTAAAAAACACTTTAATGCTGACATTCCACCTTATCCCCCAAGAGGAGGAGGAGTTACAGATTTTTAGAGACATTAAATTGGTCTTAGTGCCTGATACTTCATGTATCATATTTTTGTTTTTCCCTTGAAGCTTAATTTAAAATGCTGTGCCTGTATCCACTCCTTCATCTTTGGAGAGTGATAATGTGAGAGATTATGATTTATGAGTGATGAAGCAAACTGATAGTATATTAGCCTTGAGTTTATACTTCAAATGCCAGTAGTTTGTTTAGTAGCTACTGATGACATTTGGTTTCCTACTCAATATACGCAGATGCAATGCACTGAAAATGCATCACACCATAAAACCATATGTGACTTTTCCTTTTTTTGTGTGTGTGTAAAATGATAATTTCCAAGGGGCGCTTATAGCTGAGGAAGAATAGCAACTTTGAGAAATAGAGTCGTGAAGAGACTGATGATCTGTTTAATGAGATATTTAGGTTTGTGTAAAATGAACGTTAATATTTAAATTTCACCCCACAGAACAGTAAGCCATACAGAGAGGTAAGGCCATCACAAGACCTCATTCTGAAATCATATTATGATTTTAGAAGTCTCCTGATAGTCAGATGAAATTAAACAGGAAAAAAACTCAGAAATGAGGACAATCTGTCAAATCTAAACACAGAGACAACTCTCTTTAAAGCTGGAAGTGCTATCTAATTCTGTGATTTCATTCCAATGTTACTTGCTACTCATTAGTGAAGCATGACATGTACTTTACAAATGCAGTTTCTTTTTCTGTTTAAATAACATCTATAGTCGAGTCATATTTTCATTTAACACCTAAATCCCTCAAATTTATTGGAAGTTTTATGGGATTTTTTTTTTTAAGACTTTGCTTTTATATGACTAAGCAGCTATGAAACTAGATTAAAAAATCAGCATCACAAGTTAGTTGTGACTGATTGGAAACAGTACGTGACATTGGCTTTATTTCCTGTTTGACTGGGTCTCACTCCTACAGAACTAGGGGGATTCCACAAAGTAACTGGGGGTTTGAATTCCTGGAAGAATAAAAAAGGCTGGTGGAGAATATTATGGGACAAATATATGGAAGATTTAGAGGAACAAAGTCTTTTATTTCCTGAACCTTGAGAGAAAAAAAAAAGTCAATATCAGATTATAATGTTTATGATGGGAGCATTTAATTTTGGTATAACCACTTACAACTGTCTTATTCTAAGAAAGAGTGTTGATCAATGAGTCTTAGAGTACCTATGAAAAAAAATTGTAAAATACAGTTTTTTAATTAATATATCTGACTAAATTTTTGCAGTCAATTAGTTTGGATGTGTTTAATGCATAGATTAGCCTACTTCTTGTGGTCAGAGGGTTAGTATGACGAAGAAACTCAGTCATTTTTTCAGATAATTTGTATCATATTCTTAACTATGAAAAGGTGAGGCTTAAACTAACAGATGCAAACAGATGTCACTGGAAATAATTTTTAAATCTCCAAAGTATGGAAATATTTTATTTTTCAAAATGAGTATGACATTTAAAAAAATGCTGCTTTCCTATTAAGTATTTTCTTATCCAACAGAAAATTTACTCTGTTTTGAGGGTTCTGTTTATCACAATGATCTAGTGGGAAAGCAAACAGCTCGTGATTGTGGAAACTCTCCCCCTCTTTTTTGGTCAGGAAAAGTTAAGTCGTTCAGTAAATTCTCATCTTTTGTAATGAAAGCACAATCTTGGTTTCAATAGTGAGCAAGCTGTCAAAGCTGCTTTCTTTAAGAAATAAAACACAATCTCTTCTTTGTGACTGTGTCCCTATAGTCATATTTTTAGTCTACTAAGTGTGGTGGGGAGGATTATTGGGGTTTTAAAATTGTTGTAAATTCCATCAACATGCATGTATCAAGTCTCATAATGTGCCTGTGAAGATATTTATTTAAAGCAACATTGTCATCTTTTTTCTTTAAAGGCAATTCTGTACCTGCATTAGAGAATATTAAATGTTGTATTTCCAAGGGCTCATTAAATATTCAGTAGTTTTCTTTTTCTGTAGTCAAGTGTGTCAAGGGCAAGCCTTCTAAGTCCTGGAATGAAACTCAAATAAACTAACCGAACCTTAAAAGCTGCTATTGAATACTCATGTTAGAAAATATACATTACACAGCGAGGGGAGTTGAAGGAGGAGGTGTTGAGATCCAACTCCAGAACAAGTTGTATGCAGACAGGATACAGACTCTTTCTGGGAAAATACTGAGAGATTTTTTTCAAAACTTAACTACAAAACAAGAAGTAAGGGCAACTGTGATTACCAACAATATGCTGTGCATTAACCTCTTCACTGCCTATGATCTATCCATCTTGGAATACTAAAAAATGTGTAGAAATTGCTTGTTGTAAGGGTGTGAGATGGACAGACAAAGCATATCTTGAATATGGAGCAGCATGAGTCTGATTTTATGAATGTGAATAACGCACCTGAGTGTGAGGATCAATTTCTAGCTCTGTGGCTGTTTTATGGGGGCTGTGCCTAAGCTGATAAAGTTTAGAATGACTAAAGTCAGGCCCTGGCTCCGTCACAAGACAACAACAAGTTGTGCAACCAGTCCCATGTCTAGGTTTGCGTTGGAAAGGAAACTTCGGCAGGTGGGTTAGATGCGAGCCACAGCATCCTCTGACCAGGCGGCTTTTCCTCCTGTGAAATCCAGACATGGTCTATGACACTATTGTCAGGTCACTTGTGGCCATGATTTTTAAAGTGACCTTAATTTCTTCAAGACACTTTAGGGGCGTTGTGCAAGGTAAAACATGACATTGGATGCACAGAAGTGCTGATAATCCACAGACTGCTCAATTTCCAGTCCTAGAATTGGTTGTAATTTTTGAAGTTGCTTTAAACTCTGAGCAACTCAGTTCCCCGTGGGAAACTGAATTCAAAATAGGAATCATAAACTTTTCTACTTCCAACAGGTTATCTGCAGGCATCTGACACTCACTTTAGATTTATGGGCTTCATTAAAAATCAAGTTGTAGATGATTAATCCACTTAACCATGAACATTAGTAGGACTTGGAAACAGAGCTGGGCTGGTGATCCCAGCAACTAGAGGAGCTGGGAGCTGGAATCTGTACCGTTGTCGGAAAAGTGATGCCGACACACAATTGGGTGCACACTGCCTTCAAAATGTGAGCAGAGGGAATCAGCAGCCTACTGAGAGCTTTAACTGCTTAATAAGGAATGTTCTGCATGCTGTTTATTACATACTGAACATTTTTGTAACTTTTAACTGGTCTCTTCTGGCAAAAATGAACTGAACTTTTTATTAATTCAATTTGTATTAATTTTAATTTTGAAAAAGGCTGGTTTGGTAGCCCTGGAGTGTCTGTACAACCATTCTCTCACTTAGAAAAGTGTTGTCCCTAAGGGGAAAAAAAGAAAACCTAAATGAAGAATGATAATTTTATCTCACCCATTGAAATAAACAAGAAACAACTACTGTTTTAAAACTTTTAAGAAATGAGAAAAGGATGCTGATTATTTGTATCTTATTTGGAAATTTTTTCTTCAGCTTTTTTTCTCAAGAGTTTCAAGCCATGTGCTTGGGCCACAATCTTTGGTTTAAAAAAGGGGGTTGATGAAGCTGTCTTACTGTATACCAAGGCTGAATTTGTCTTGCAACTAGTCAAAACCTAAGTTTTCAGGACTTCTCACAGTGAAAGGTTGCTAATGATTCAAACAAAAAAATTGTCTCTTGCTGTGATCTTTCTGAAATGATGATCAAGCTAACTCCTTTTAGATTTGTGTGCTTCATTAAAAAACACAAACAAACAAACAAAAAGTTGTGCTTGGTACCCCAATTATGTGGACATTAGCAGGACTGAGGAATAGAACTTGGTTGGTCCCGTTCACCAGAGAATATGGGAGTTTGGATCTGTACCGACTTTGTCTGAAAAATGGTGCTTGCCCACATGAACAGAAATTGATGTGCTTTTAGAGGCTCATTGCCTTCAAAATGAGAGAAGATGCAATTAGGATGAAGCAGAAGGAAAGCATAAAGTGAGAATAGCACATGACTTAATTTCATTTCTATCATTACAACTGTTTGTGAAAAACATGCTAAAGTCTTTTCAACACATTGCCTGGTATTATGTAATATAATACTAAGGAAATATCTTTGTTAATGTAAAGTAAATCCCTAAGGATTTTTCTTTGACTGATAAAATGTTCCTTCTTGCATTGTCCATTGCGTTTTCTTCTTGCATGTTCTCTGAACCCTCTGACTATTGCAATCACATTGTAGGTCTTCTCGTGTATGAGGTTTCATCATGCTAGGAGCTGTGCAAGCTCTGTCCAGAATGTCCTGATCCAAGGAGTTTATATTTTAAAACAAAGCACAACAAGAGACAAAAGGAATGAGTGTCTTTGCTCAAAATCAGTCATGTATGTGCTATTGTGTGCATGGGGAAATATGGACATGTAGTTTTATATCGCTATGAAAGGAAATTGCGGGATTACCAAGAAATCTGTCACCAGATCAATAGGGTTTTTTTGCCTTTGTCCTAACCTCTGAAAGATGATTGTCTTTAGGATAACCAAGTAGGATACTCAGCAGATTTGGAAATGACTGAATGTCTTTTTCCTTCAGGGAAAATAAAGCACTATTGAATGTAGGTGCACAGTCAAAAATTTCAATCTGCTTTGCCACGTGCTGACTTCCAGCTGCACTGTGGCCTTTCACAGTGTCAACGTTGAGCAAAACAGTAATACATAGCTTGTCAGGTAGTTCTACCCGTAGTTAATCCCTTCAAACTTGGCATTATTTTAGAAAGGATCTGAAGCAGAATGGACTCTTTCTGAAATACAGCCCAGAAACAGGTGCTAATTGTTTGCATACTATTAGATTCAGTGCCCTGTTGAATGCACAGTTCATCCTTATTTTGTCTGAGTCATTGGTAATTTTTAGTTTGGCTAGGTTGAGTGTAATTTTCTGTTCTTTTCAGACCAAAAAACGTTTGCAGTTGTCTAAAACCACCAAAGTGTTGCTGTTAAAGAAGTTGCCCAATATTCTATCTGTTAAAAGTTCCCACCCAGGTTGCAAACTACAGTGCTGACTTAACATCAGTGATCCTCAACCTCCACAAATTTGTTTGCTTTTTCCCACCTTCACTGTGTAGAAAGATGCTGCAGGATGCTCTAGATGCCTCCCAAGGGTCACCCTTAGCCCACTGGTGGCTTAGAGTCTGATAAATTCTCTATCCATGTTGTAGAGGGGTTTTGCAAGGATCTGCTAAGATGAATTCACTTAGGATATATAAATCTGATTGTATTTGCTGACTCTAGTTCTCTCACACAAGACTGAGGCTTTTTTTCTGTATATTGGTGTGAGGTGCCAGGAAAAAATGAGCTATGAATGTGCAGCAATTTTGTAGTTGTGCTGGTTTAGGCTGGAATAGAGTTATTCTTCATAGTAACTGGTATGGGGCTATGTTTTGGATTTATGCTGAAAACAGTGTTGATAACACAGGGGTGTTTTTGTTACTTCTGAACAGGGCTTACACAAGATCAAGGCCTTTTCTTCTCCTCACCCTACCCTACCAGCGAGGAGGCTGCGGGTGCACAAGGAGCTGGGAGGGGGCACAGCCAGGACAGCTGACCCCAGCTGGCCAAAGGGCTATTCCACACCATATGACGTCATGCTCAGCACATAAAGCTGGGGAAGAAGGAGGAAGAGGGGGGCGTTGAGAGTAATGGCGTTTGTCTTCCCCAGTAACCGTTACCCGTGATGGAGCCCTGCTTTCCTGGAGATGGCTGAACCCCTGCCTGCCGATGGAAAGCAAGGAATAAATTCCTTGTTTTGCTTTGCTTGTGTACACGGCTTTTGCATTACCTATTAAACTGCCTTTATCTCAACCCATGAGTTTTCTCACTCTTACCCTTCTGATTCTCTCCCCCATCCCACCGGGGCGGGGAGTGAGTGAGCGGCTGGGTGGTGCTGAGTTGCTGGCTGGGGTTAAACCATGACACTAGTTAAGGCAAAGGCAGAAAAGTCTGTTTGGTAAAAATCAGCCAGACGGGGTAAGATTTTTTGCTTAGCTCGTGACTAGAAGTTCAGACTGGATGATACGTGTTCAGTTCAGTCCCTGAGTCAGTCCTTTTGGAAAGATAACAGATTTAGAGCGTTTGTAATTGAGGGGCTTGGTGTAATAACTGTTTAATTGATTGAGGAAAGGAAGCTATAAACAAGCTACAAATTTCTAATATAGGTAGATACATGGGGTTTTTTTGAGAGATAGATATATATTGTGAGTCTGAATATAATAAATTTGCCAGGCCTCCATTGCAAATTTAAACTTGTTTCTCAGAATAAAAGCAATTGTCTCTACCGGTTGTAGAGACATTTTGTTTTCTAACTAATGTTCTGTGTTAGAAAAATGCAACCATTCAATATTCTACCAGCCCAAATGAACTCCTGTGGCACACAATACTAAATCTGAATGCTAATACTAAATTCAGTGATTGATACCCGAAGTATGCAAGATCAGTTTTGCCGCAGTGTTGCAGCCTGGATTAAAGTGACATAACAGAGGCATTACTTATGGCTGCTGTTCTGTCTCCCTTATAACCATAATTTTTTCAATGAGATTCAAGATTTTGGTGTGGGAACATACCAGCATCCTGCTGCCACATTTTCTCTTGCCTGTACGATGGGAACCCAGACTGTAAGCTGCCCTTTCCAGTCAGGTGATAGTAAAGAATATGATATTTTTTCTACTTGTTGAGCTTCTTTAAGGTACTCGGTTTCAGATTGGGAATTAACAGATTAAAAGTGTGAGATCCTGAGTGATTTGTAAGTAGTATTAAGGGAAACATAAAATACATTGTTTATTTACTAAAATAAATAATATTAAAAATTATGAAGAGCCTGCCTTAAGCTCTGAGTTCCCTATCACATATTTTTGTTTTACTAGCAAGCAACAGTTTGAAATTATAGGAATCCAAAGCCAAAAGTAATTTGCTGCCATTTTGAAAGAAATGTGTTTCTTTCTTGATATTATTAAAATTTCAAGCTGCTAGATATGTGAGGTAGCACATAGGCACTAGATATTTTCAAAAACTTGTTTATGCATTTTTTTTGTCTCTTTGGGCCCCTAACACTGCCTAAAATATTCCAAGTCTTCAGGGAGTTTTTTTCCAGGATAATACTGGCTATAAAAAAATCTATTAAGCTGAAAATCCAGAATAACAAACACATTGATAACATGTTATCGATCCTGGCTCGGGGAGGGATTTAAACACATCATGTATTCATGTGCCACACCATGGCTGTTGGAGTGCTAACATGGTGGTAATGTATTGTCACTTAAAAGAAGTTAACCGTTGTAGCAAAGGAGCAACTGCCCTCAAAATGCCTTTTAATTTGGTGCATTTTACAGGGTGTTAGAAAGTTTATGTCCCCCTCTAGCTGTTTGGCTCAGTGTTAATTTTTATGAATCCTGTCCTTGATGTTCTGTTTTATTCAAGGCTTAACTGTGATGTCTGGGTTGAAGGTCAGGCAATAAATGTTTTGTAAGTCCTTAACAATCTTCCGCAAGGGCTGTCTCTGGGTTATGTAACTGTATTTTATCTATTCATGTGCCTCTACTAGAACTGAATTTGTATTTCCCTATTTGTTCAGATTGTCCTGGTTTTGTGACTCTGATAGCAGGATTGTGGATCCTAACATGCTGGCAAAGCTCTGCCTCTCAGTGAGAGAGGTTCTGCTAAGTTTACTCTTAGTCCTGCCTAAGAGTATAATGATGGATGACTGCTAACATAACAAGCTGTGCAACCAACTCTACCTGTAACACAGAAGACATTTGCTATCAGTAAATATCCTGTGTTTGTGAATCGTTGAAAATCCAAAGGAAACCCAGTGCTTGGATCTGTTCCTAGGACCCTCTGAGGTGCCCTTCAGGCCAGGTGTGAATTCTTGAACCATAATCTCAAAACTATTAGGGCCAGCCCCGTTTTCCACTATGTGAGAGGTGGACAGCCTCAAATCTTGCTGTGGTTGGTGTGTATGGGGGCTGTTTGTAAGGCACCTTGACAACTGAATGGAATTCAGATGATTTAACAAGGATTAAAGAATTGTTGCAACTTTCTGAGTGAGTTGCAGCCTGTGATGGTGTCCATCACCAAGATTTCTCCTGCTGCCAGACTCCTGGCCTACGTGTGGGAGCTGTGTGCTGCTCTCCTCTGGCCTAGATGCAAAGTTTTATGCATACGGATTTGTGAATCATTTGGGATGAATCAGTAAAAGATTTATAATGATTGCTGACGTTGTTAGTATTAACATGAAGAGATGTGTGGTTCTGATGTCTCTCTTCCTTCTTTCTGTTTCAGTTCATCGCCTTTGCCTCTTTATTCTTCATCCTAGTTTCTATTACAACCTTTTGCCTGGAGACACATGAGGCTTTCAATACTATTATAAACAAAACTGAGCAGGTCGTCAATGGGACAGAAGCTGTGCTACAGTATGAAATCGAGACAGATCCTGCCCTGACATATGTGGAAGGAGTCTGTGTGGTATGGTTTACATTTGAATTTTTAGTACGCGTTGTTTTTTCCCCCAACAAACTTGAATTCATCAAAAACCTCTTGAATATCATTGACTTTGTGGCCATCCTGCCCTTTTACCTAGAAGTGGGCCTGAGTGGGCTCTCCTCCAAAGCTGCTAAGGACGTGCTTGGTTTCCTCAGGGTGGTAAGGTTCGTGAGGATCCTGCGAATCTTCAAGCTCACGCGGCACTTTGTCGGCCTCAGGGTGCTGGGCCACACTTTGCGAGCCAGCACCAATGAGTTTTTGCTGCTGATCATATTCCTGGCACTCGGTGTTTTGATATTTGCCACCATGATCTACTACGCAGAGCGGGTGGGAGCCCAGCCTAATGACCCATCAGCGAGTGAGCACACACAGTTCAAAAATATCCCTATCGGCTTCTGGTGGGCTGTAGTCACCATGACCACCCTGGGATATGGGGATATGTATCCACGGACTTGGTCAGGCATGCTGGTGGGAGCCCTCTGTGCACTGGCGGGGGTGCTCACCATAGCCATGCCTGTGCCTGTGATAGTCAACAATTTTGGGATGTACTACTCCCTGGCCATGGCAAAGCAGAAACTGCCGAGGAAGCGGAAGAAGCACATCCCTCCTGCTCCTCAAGCCAGCTCGCCCACCTTCTGCAAGACAGACTTGAACATGGCCTGCAATAGCACACAGGGTGACATCTGCCTGGGCAAGGACAACCAGCTGATGGAGCACAACAGATCATCAGGTAGGACCCCACTGGAAATGCATGTCCTTTGAAAACACTTTATAGACCAGTATGTTTGGTAGGGGTCAGAAAGCGGCCAGACTTTCTGCCAGGAGAAGACATAGCTCCCATCCTTCTCCCCTCCAGTGTTTGCGTGTGTCAGTCTCATAGAGGACGAAATAGGTATAGCGGTGTTCCCAAACCTCTATGTAGCTGGTCTATACAGTTTTGCTTGCTCCGTTGAGAATGCTTTCCTGCTGATGATATCAACCTTTTCTTTTGCCTGTTGTTTGTTGCGTCATATGGATGTTTCTTGTTTTTCTGCATGACTGTGACTATTTGAGCAGCCACCGTGTCCCACCCTGTTGGACTCCATGGTGTTTTGCCTCAGTGTCTGTCTCTTGTGTCAGCTTTGCCTGTGCCACATCGTGGCCTGTTAAGCAAGATCCTACAAAGAAGCAGTCATTTAAAAGGAGCAGGTGCTTTACATCCAAAGCCCAGCACTCAAAGGAAATAAGAATAAATTCTCTTTCTAGCTTTCTTTCCATTTGGCATTCTGCTTCCCTGGCTAGAAGAACACCCTTCGTCTGTGTTAGATGAGACATTGCATGATATTTACTATTAATTGAATGATAATAGCATAGCTGATGTAAAGTTTGTCAAGAAAAATGAAAATGACAGCCCCTAGCAACATCATTGTTATTAGTGTTGATTTTTATGATTTATATTACTTTCTTTGTTAGAGTTCCAAATGGTGGATAAGGAGTATTTTGTACTAATTGCTATGAAAATGCATATCAAATGACAGCCTCTGCCCCTCCAAGCCACTGCCCCATATTCCATCTCTTCAAATTAAAAAGTAAATTTTATCTCTCCATATAATTAAAACAAATTTTTAGCAGCAAGAATTTTTTTGTTTGTTTCTTGAACGTATTTATTCTTGAGCCAAGCACAATCTGATTACAAAACTCACGTACCAGTCATTAGACTCCCATTGGAAAGCTGCTAAAGGATAATAAGAGCAAAACCACTCATGACTGGTGTAATTCAGTAACTGAAATTTATTTTTTAGAAAGAGTCTGGAAAATCGGTCTCTGAACAATATCTGTCTTTGGTCTGTTGCTCTGTTACTGAATAGCATTCATGTTCAAAGAAGCTCAGTTTCAGTCTCCGAGCGAGTGTTCACACACAAAGTTAACACAGCTTTTTGATCATCCTAAATATATTTAAGAGGAAGGAAGCCCTTGAAAGGACTCACACAGAGGGTGGAATATAGTTAGTTTTACAGTGCTTTGACTGATAGCCGCTTTCAGACAACATCTTTAAAGGGTAAATCATAACAGCTTTTTCATGCCATCAGGTCCTGCTAAAGGTATGCCGGAATGGAGGAGGCTCAGTGTGATCAGAGCAAAGAGACACTTTTCTGTGTCTGCAGCTTTATCTACAAGGCTCTATAATCCTTGAAGTATAGAGAGAAAGCAGATGTGCAAAAAGGAGCCATTTTAAAGTGTTAACTTTCTCTTCAGTAGTGCTACTGCTCACGTCGCACACTGTAGCTTTATTTCTGGTAGAGAATGCTATTAGAGTCACTAGGAATTCTGTGCAAAACTTCAAGGCTGAATACAGCCCTTTGCATTACCAGTTCAGAAAAACACATGCTCAGGTTTAAATGCAAAGGTAAAGCTGAAGCCAGTAATGTGCCATTACCTGTTACGTGCTGTACTGAGCAGAGATTTTCTTCTTGAAGTGTGGCCTGAATCTGAAATAGTAGATAATTTTAAGAGAGTCCTTTGGGAGTGCCAAATCAGGAGAGGTAAGAGTTTCGCTGTTTGACAAAAAAACCTAGAGAGACCAAAGACAGCATTAAATGTTGGCTACTTATGAAGACAAGCAGTGCAAGTGTGATAAGTATAGAAATGAAAGCTAAGCGTGTTATTAAACAGGTTTTAGTGCCAAATATTGAAAATTTAACCCTTCTGGGGGAGGGGTTGTCTTTAACATATGCTAACCAACATATTCTAAGCAAAAATTACTAACATGAACTCTTGCTGAGCAAAAAGGACAGCCAAAATAGTAAATACATGTTTGAAATATCCAAGGCTGACTGTACCCCAAAAAGTTACAGTCTGTAAAAGGCAACTAACTGAGCCTTGGTTTGATTATTTCTTATTTCGTGTTAGTTTAGTATAACTTCATATGAGATTTAAAAGGAGAACAGGAAAGTCAAAAGATCATTTGTTCTTGAGTAAAAAATATACTTTTTTCCATTTTGTACTGATTAATAATGGTGAATTGCAATCTTGTTTTCTTCTAATGATTTACCTTATAACTATTTTTTGAGTGATGGGAATATCCGGCATTCAGCGTAAGCTCTTTGTGATGTCTCATTTCCTCATTCATTATTGTCTGTAAATGGGCATGGTGCTTTAACCAGTGTTATCAGGTGAAGACAGTGCAGGAAGTGAGCAGCCACTCTCACCTGGTGAAAGGCTCCCTCCCATCAGACGCTCTAGCACAAGAGACAAAAACAGAAGAGGGGGAACATGTTTCCTACTGACGACAGGTGATTACACGTGTGCTACTGATGGAGGGATCAGGAAAGGTATGGACTTCTTTCATTAGATCATAAAAGGTTACTCAGCAATGTGCTTGTGAAAAGCAATCTTAGAGTAAAATGATGTGCACAATTCTCTTAGAGGAAAGACTGTACTCACAATGTATCTTTTTTCTTTATTCCTAGTCATTCTTTTCCTGCTTTCCTTTTAGAACCACTCATCTCCTTTAGTCTTCACAAAATGTGCTTGATGTTGGACCCTCATTTCACTTGTGTCTTCACTTGTCTAGTATCTTTAATGGAAAAGCCTGCAATTCAGACCTTGCTCATTCAACCACTCATCACTCAATACCATTTGTCATTCTAAAAGACAAATTAATTATTTAATAACTTTGGTCTGCACTTAATAACTTAGTAAAAATTTCAGCGGAATAAATTACACTTAAAAGGTTGAAATGTCAGAAGTAAGCAATGTTTTTGTTCTGAACACAACAAAGCATATCATATGAGATGCTATTTAGATTTCTTTCAAAGAAAAGTTTGAGATTATAATGCCACAAAATGTTTCCTCTTTGAAATACATCACTGACACTAAAAGGTGACTGTCTACCCCAACCAGAATTCAACTACAGTAAACAATGTTTGATCTTACAAGACGCTAAAAATGCTTGGCTAGTTATTTGGCCTCTCCAAATCTGATTACTCACTGTTCAGTAGGATTGGGTCCCCCAGGTGGAGTCTGCAAAACCTTCTGTTGTTATATGTATCACCCATCTGACTGATGGTATGGCTAACCCATCAGGCCACAGCTGGCTGTGGCTGCAAACCTAACCTCAGAGCGTACCCCCAAAAAAAGCAATGCCAGTGGTAGGCTTGCCATTTCCGTAGGTAAGAATTACTTTGGTTTCTTGGCAAATTGTATCATTTCCTGTTCCTGAGTGCTGAGGTGCAGTCGTTCACCTCAGAGTTCAGCTGTAGTAGCCATGTGGCACTGGACAAACATTTCTGGATGAGATTTTTCTGGCTTTTTTTTTTTTTTTTGACTTGCTGTGTGTACAGCAAACATAGCTGTCCCAGCCAGCCATAAACCCTAAAGGAATTCTCTTGGGCTATTCTGCAAATGCTTTTTTTACATTTCAAAAGCATGAGCTCAGTAGGTTAAACCTGTGAAGGCAGAGGTGCAACCAGAGTTTGATGTGTATGGTATTTGTAAAGAGTAGGATTGTCTCTATGCTCCTGCGTTTTACATATTCCTATATATAATGTTTAGATTAAATGGGAGTTTGTTGCAAACATGTTGTTGCACAGATTTAGGATGCTTTGCACTGAGCATGTATCTTGTACTGTCTTCTTAACAACTACCATTATTTAAAATGTCTCTAATGGTAAGAGTCCAGTCCTTGAGGAGGTCAGGAACACCTGAGTAAGGCAGACTGCCATGGCATCTTGCAGGATAAGGTTCTTGACTTCTTTTAGGAATGGTAGTATAAACATTTGAGTGCTGTTCACTTTGCAGTAACCATAATTAGAACAGATCAGAAATAATAAAAGAAGTTTTTTAATACTAGGAACACATGAACATTTTCATTTAAAAATCTAGATTCAAGAGAAAATAATTTCATAGTTTTTCCTAGAAAAATGGGGCTTGAGTTCAGAACTGACAGTTTCTCAATGAGAAATGTGCTCTTTGACTGGTTCTGATGATAACCTTAGTCTAGGCCGAAACGGTTTAGCCCCTGACTTTCAAGTTTATTTTATACAGAGTAGGTAAGTTAGCTCAGAAGCAGAAAACATCTTCAAGTAGCATCCAAATGGTTTTGAATACTTGAATTTAATTCACACATCAAGTCTACTACTTTCTCATTTTATTTCTTTCCCTTTCTTTTGGTACATCCTTCTTGTTTGGTTGGTTCCTTGGTTGGCTCTTGGTTGTGTTCAATGATCATTAATTCTGAGCTTTTTTGCATTAACACCTTATCTCCATCTCTAAGATGATACTGATTCAGAACTGATCCAAACACCTGCAAATACCTGCAAAGTTCCAATTTTGGATCATGCCTCTATCTCTTCATCTTGTGTATCTGGTTTTCATTTTTTAGGAGTTCCTGTTTGCTTTATCATCTTTACCATCTTCCTCTATCGGTTCTTTGCTTTTATCATTAGAAAACTAGCAGGAAAAATATTTTTACAAAATACATTCTTAGTTTCTATGTAAAAGAGCTACCTGATTTTTTTTTTTTTTTGGTAAGCTTTATGTTTACAGGGGAGGTTAAATATATAAACTAGCATTGTGCTTCCCCTCAATTCCCCTTTCAAACATGATTTTTCCTAATCTATGTAAATACTTATAGAAACTCAGAAACTGGAGGCTGTTTTTGAAATGTATCAGAAGTCTGTGAAGCATCACAGTCTAGCCTGCCCTGGCAATCTGGAGATAACATTGCACAACATTTTAGCAGACATGAGGTTATAAATTTGCTTTAAGTGTAGTTTTACATTATGCAGTTCTCAGTAGGTAAGAAATATGTTAATTGTCATTAGGGGAGACCCTAAAATACGATTTTTGCTGAAGATACAAACAACTGTCTGTTAACTGTCTGTTATCTGGAGATCTGGAATTTGAGGCAGTAACTATTTCCATAAGAAAAAAAAATCTGGTGACATGCCATGTAATGTTTAGCTGCATTGTCATTGACATTTTACAGTATTTCACTGGAAGCAGTTTATACCTGAATGTCTTAGCTTGACAAACACTTAGATGCATACTTGTCTTCAAGGAAATAGGTAGTGCCATTGAAATCAAGGAAATTTCTCATGCTTGCAGTGAAGCAGGTATCCGTGTACTTGAGGAGCGAGGTCCTGTCCAGCTTCATCTTCCTTGTATTTCCTTGCTGATATCTCCAGACCAATGGGGCTGATCCTTTTCTTCCTAAGTGGGTTTATTCAGGGGCTACTGAAAACACTTGAGTATGAAGAGAGTGATGCAGTGAATAGCAGTGCTTTTCCGTCGTTTTACAGCATAGCCTCTACAAGGTGGAAACAATCTATATGTAGCAAAAAGTAGGTAGCTAGAGCTCACAAGTGCGTGTAAACAGAAATGTCTGCAAGTGCAATGTTCCCTCCAAATTGTGAAGCGTTACGTGGTTGCCTCATTTAATGATTAATTATTTACTACTTGCTTATGTGGATTAATGCCATTAATTTCATTTGAGCTGGAGAAGGATCACAAATATGGTGTTTAAATTTGCCCATCAGGAGGCATTTGCAAATATGTCAAACTCTGCTATCTTATTATACTTTAACACTAAACACAAAGTCATAGAGTTAGTATTTCTGAAGATGGAGCTTCTTTCCCATGTCCCATTCGATCCTCTGCAGAAGTGATTTACACATGCTGTATGCAACTTATCTGGTTTTTTTGTTTTATTTATTTAAGAAAAATTGTCCTTTATTAGGATCTGGGTTTAGCAGAGATTATATAATTCGAACAGTTTTTATAGTCTGTCTCAATGGGGTTTTGCTTATGCTTAGCCAAATAGCTCACCCCATAACCCCATTGGGATCCTTTATCCTGCGCTTTGTGCAACCCTGCTGGAAGCCAATAGAGTGGCACTGAGTGCAAGAAGGGATGGGGAAGAGCAGGTCAGACCTCTTGTGTAAACGTCTGTTTATTTTTCTGGGAAATAATAGCTGCATTCATTTGTAAATAATTTTATTTATTAATATCTTTTGGTAGTAATGTGTCTCAGCATTGAGTTCCTTTGCAGGCAGATTCCCTCTGAGCCCCAGATAGCTCCTTGGATTACATTACATTGTATTGTTTGTCTTTGTCTATTTTTTTGGCTGAATTCAACTGATGTCTGTGCATTTTCTCATACAAGGCTATGAAAAATCTCGAAGCTTAAACAACATAGCTGGCTTGACAGGCAATGCTCTGCGACTGTCTCCAGTAACATCACCCTACAGCTCACCTTGTCCTCTAAGGCGCTCGCGATCTCCCATCCCTTCCATCTTGTAAAGCAGATGGCATCAATCGGCTACATAGTATTAATTCAAATACTGTTTACCACATATTGGAAATAAATGTAGCATTAACCATAGGCTCCACAAATATGGTATAACTCCTGCATGGTATAACTGTCAGTAGTAAGAAATGCCACTTGGGTCGCTGAAGATTTTTATCTTGGCTTTTAAAGATTACCTAAGGTAGCGCTTCTCCTTTTACCTGCTATGTTGTCCGACTTTCCTGTGGCAATAAAAGGACAGTTAGTGGATGCCGTTGGCCAGTATATTCAATAAACAAACATATTTTCAGGGAGATTTACTTAAAATAATGTGCTTCCAAATAATTATCAGTCACTCCATTGAACCTCCATTTCTTGTGACTCTAATTCATTCTGAAGATGTCTGGAATCGTGTCTTGGTTGCACACAGTGATGTGACTTGGGTCTGCTCATTTGCATGGACCATCCTGTTTCCATCACCTGACAAGCAGTGTTGCCAATCGCGGAGACCACAGAGGGCTCTGGATGTGTGTTCTCGCATTGTACCATCCTGCTGAAATGAAAGCACTGATAAACTGGTCTGCATGTGGGATTGTTTTTCTTTGTTTAACCTTTTCCTTTATTTTTTAATGATCTACTTGTTTATAAATGGCTTTATTTTGTGATTAACTTACTTCGGTACTGGATTGCTGTATCAGAGTTCTGAATGTCTCCGGTTGTTTGCACACAGATAACTGCAAAGAGGTTGTCATTACTGGTTACACGCAAGCAGAAGCCAGATCTCTTTCTTAATGGCTTGGGGAAGGCACAAAACATGCAAGAAAGGTAAACGCCATCCAGACTTGCAATTTTAAGCTAGCAAGTGCTGCTTGGTACTGTAGTCATTTCTCTACTCCAGGGTTCTTCAACACTTTCAGAGGCTGAGTACCAAGCAAAATTGAGAAGATTGTTGGGGGCTTTTTTGTACCACTGTAAGAGGGCAGTAGTTCTCAAGTTGGGTTTTTGACCAGCCTTATACCTCTGGCTCATGAGCTTCAAAAATTTCTTCAGTCAATGTTTTTTGAGGTGCTTTGTCCTATATGTTGTTTGTCTGTCTGTTTTGCAACCTGTCTACTGTATTCTCCATCTGTCTCCATAAAGCACAGAGATACTGTTAAAATGCCCCCCTCTTTTAAGGTTAACTAAGGACATTTTTCTCCTTTTCTCTTTTTTTCTTATGGACTATACTTATGTGTATAGATACAAATATATATATTTTTCAAGTGCAAGTTAGTATCATCTAGACTAACTCGTGAGCACTCTGAAGATTTTTCGAGTGGGATTTAGTAGCGGCTTTACAGTGCTGACCGGTTGCCTATTGCATCAATCTTCCTCCTAGCAACCAGCATTCATTACAGTTTTGAAACTGTATCTCCTCTAGTGGCTTTTTCATTCAATATTAACCTCTGTTTATGCAACAGGACAAATGCAATGGCAGATTTGATGTGCTGGGCTAGTGAGGAAAAATTACCCTAAACCGTAGAGTTTTAGAACTACATGGGGAAGACCGTAACAACCCAAATCTTAAGAGATCCTTGAGATTGTTGAATAATCCCTGATTGTCATGTTTTATTTTTTGTTAGGAAAAGAAATATAGCTTACTGTTGACCATGTAACATGTTCTTCTGTATATAGCCTAGCCCAATAGCATGACCTGCATGTCAGAATTCTTGTACAATAATGTATTTATCAAAGTATACATTTCTGATATTTAGAGATGTACATTCATTTAGTTTTGGTAAGATATTGTCAATAGAGAAAATTGCAAAGAGCTTTTAGCAAAGGAATTAATATAATATCTGGTGCTGCTGTTATATTAACTACAGTGTTGTACAGAATTTATCATGGATTTTTGACTGCTGAAAAAGGGACAATGGAATTTAGCCATACCAAGAACTGTACTGGAAAGAGACTGCTGCTGCTGAATGGGCCCTGATAAACAACTCATGCCTTGAGGAGGTCACTGAGACTTTACATGTGAAGTAGAGCTTGTTAAAGAAGATTAAAGACTGCTCATAATTACTGTTGCCAGAGGAAGGGGTGACTAGTCACTGTTGATGAGTCAGCTGTAAATAAAACGTGTGTGCATGGAATATCAGTTTTTATCTATATCAAGGAAAGCTGAATTCAAGTCATCATTGCTAAGGCTCCATGCAAAGACCCGCACCCCTGTGTGTATTCTTCCTGGTTCCTGCAGTAAGTTGTGCTGTGGATCATACAAAGACACACACTTAATAATGATAGTGATGTAAACGACATCTGTCTTGACTTCTGTCATAATAATGGTATATTTTGCAAACATCACAAATGTGAACAGAGTAGGTTTGCATAAGTCCTTGCTTTCTCAGTTTGCCATGACCTATCTTTGTATGAATTCTAGTGTACATGCCAAGTCTTAAGTTTACTTTCCACTTTGATAACAGAAATATGACTGCAGACAAACATCACTGACTTTCTTCACAGCACACAGTCTTCTTTCATTGTTACCTCAAACTATAAGTATTATGAGAAATAAAATTCTGGCAGCAAGACAATTTTGTTTTTTTTTTTTTTTTAATTCAGAGTGTTGCAAACACAACATCAATAAGTATAAAAGATGTATTAAAATTATATCCTACAAATGTATATTTTACATAAAAGAGATATTCTTTGATCAGTTACTTTCTGTGATTTTTGTGGTAAATGGATCTAGTCTATTCTATGTTTATGAGGCATTGTAGTGCTACGATGTGGTAATTATGTTCTCTCCATCCTATTCAGTGGGAAATTCTCCAGAATCTGTTTTGTCACCCTGGTGTCCCAATTACAGGGACCTGTCCCAGTTGTGAAACTCTGTATCGTTGAACTTCTGTGAACATGTCAAGGTGCATGCACAATCCTGGTGGAAACCAGTGCCAATGTAATACCTGAATTGGAGAATAAAAGGCAAAAGACCTGGTGAGGAGCTTGGAACATATCTTCTGAAGTGGCTCATGCGCTTTCTTTAGCTGTATCGGTCCCCTGCCTGCCACTGGCCATCCCAGCTCTCAAACCTTTTTCCTGGGGTACACAAGGAGCTAATTCAAAAACTAGCATGAGCTGGCTTCTAAAAAAATTGAAAATCTTCTTTCTTGTTAATGACCCCACACCTCATGCAGAAGTTGTAATTGGGCTAGATA
Organism: Gorsachius magnificus; assembly: GCA_034008185.1. Lineage (NCBI taxonomy): Eukaryota > Metazoa > Chordata > Aves > Pelecaniformes > Ardeidae > Gorsachius > Gorsachius magnificus. Next base: position 176,196,167 of record CM067081.1, read on the forward strand.
TTATCATACGCAAGGCAGTTTTATTGCATCCTGGTGTGAAGTCAACCTAAAAAGGAGGTGATGAATGGTTGCTTAAAACTCCTAATCCAATATTGGATTGGGGGCAACCAGTGAAATCCCTGAATACACAAGCAGAGTGTCTGAGAGGGGTGAGGGAGCTAGTACAGCCATACACATGACCTGAAAGTCTGTTACCGCAGTATTTTGGAAAAGGTGCTGGAATGTAAGAAAGATTCCAGAAAACAGGTTCAAGAGGTGTTCAAGTTTTGGAAAATGTGTTGTAGTGACATACCATGAAAGTTCAGTGTGCTGAGTTTGCCCAAAAGTTAAAAGTTGTCTGTACTGTAACCTGTGAGCAGTACCCACATGAAGAAGGGGTGTAATGGTTAGCCAGGACAAGGCTCACAGCCAGGTCCAAGCCACGCAGGTCTGATGTCTGCCTCCAAGCACCCAGAGAGAAGTTTCTGGCTTTCCTCAGTGCTACAGGGGGATGGTGAGGAGCCCCAAATGGGATGCAGACTAGGTGGTACCTTGCGTTGGGCGAGACTGTAGAAAACACTGACTGCCAGATGGTGTCTGACATCTTCTGCTGTCTCTGGATGGTAAGGAGCTTAAGGCTGGATGGACCTCCACCAACACAGGACCATGAGTCCAGAATATCCTGACTGCAGCTACTTATTTTGCCCCTAGATAACCAAGCCCATGTTTAAATGCTTTCTTTTAAAACACACCTGGAGGACAAGCTGATGGTGAGTCCATTAACTTTCAAGTGTCTTGGGACTACGACCCAAATCTGACTGTTCTAGGAAGGAGAATTGTCTTAACCACCAGCCCTCAAAGACTAACCACCCCCGCTCTTCCCCTGCTTCTGGGCCCAAGAAAGGGTGAAAGTGCATTTTCATGGGAGGTAGGCCACCAAGGTTTAACTTTCTCAGACTGAGGAAGGCCTTGAACCTAGACTTCATTCTTCAGGGTAATGCAGTTCTTATGTCTCAGATACTGTGTAAAGGATGGGCAGCGCAGTACGTACAATGATCTTTTGTAAAGGGGGTCCTCACAGCACAATGTGCTTACACAGAGCAGATCTACCCAAGCCCTCAGAGGTCTTTTTAGCCCTGCAGAAGCAAAACTGTGCCTAGAGGAAGGAGTTTTGGGTCAAGTAGGAAGATGCTCTGTTAGTGTGGGTATTCTGGGGATCAAATACTCACCAATGGCAGTTGTGGGCATTTCTGGGCCTGCTTTAAGAGTCCAAAAACTTATTTAAACCTTGTATAAGTACAACTGGAGGGTTAGAAGTCAAAACTAGATAGAGTTAAAGAAGCAATGAGTTTAGAAGCAGTGCATCCATTAAGACAATTTACCAAAGACTGATGCTTGTTTGCCTTTTAAAGTTGTAAAGTCAGAATGTCAAAAGCGAGCATCTTTTTGAAAGATAAACTAGTGCAACAGAAAGGTTGGTGCAGAGATCAAAAGCTGTGACGTATTGTGGAGATGAGCAGATTACAGTACCTTCGGGGTTTGAACGCAGTTATTGTCCTTATGGGGCCTCATTCAGCACTGAGAAAATGTTGCTGTTCCAGCGCATTTTGAGATGCTGTATTACGAGTGTTATAGGTGTGTACTATAAACTGGTGCCAGAATTGCGAAGAAGCATGCAGCTAATGATAATTAATATAATGCTGTGTGTCAGGGGTCTTTTTCATGTGTGAAAGAATTATTGTTCCTAAAAGTTGTCTTACAAAAGGTCTGGACTGAATTAAAACTGTTAAAAGAGAAGGACATTTAAGGAAGCCTCTGTTCAGATGGGTTACTGAAAACTGGAGGAGGAAGGAACCTATCTGACATGAGCAAACTTGCCAGCATATTTAATGTGAAGATATGAATTTTAAAAGTCATGAATGAATTAACTATATGAAAGAGGAGGGCATTTTATCATCAGAATAAATCATACAGAAGTCAGATAAAGGAAATTGGAATGGAACACTGCTACTAGAAAGAGAAAATGAATATATTAATATGCTGTATTACAAGCAGTGGCTTGAACGATTCCATAATAGAGCCTTTGAATACTGGGGGAGAACAAATTACAAAAAAAGCAAAGGTTCCTATCAGGTTAAAGTTATCAGAAATATTAATATTTTTATATTACATTATTTTCCCCTTGGAAATACTTGCTATTTATTTAATTTGTGAAGAGACAAGTTATTTAAAAAATGGTGGTTTTTTCAAGTTGAGAGTTAGCTCATGAGCCAATAATGAGATGTTAGAGTTGGGTGTTGGGTACCTAGCTTGTATGCCGTTACCAGCATTTCCCTCCTACTTAACTGAATATCCCTGGGACGTGTTGAAATTGCAGAGGTGTCTGATTCCTGGCCCTAGAGCCGGGGATCTATCACGCGCCGGCTCTGCAGGAACGCCAGGGTGGGCTCCAGCAGGTGTGAGTGGTGCAGAGCTCCCGGCTCCGTGGCACAGCCTGCGGAAGCACCCTGAGCCGTGGTCTACGTGCGGCTTCTCATTGCCTTCTAGAAAAATATGCGTGCTTCCACCTCCCTCTGCAACCTCCTCCCCAAAACCCAGCCTTCTGTCGCTTGCATTTTTTTCTTATGAGCATGTTGATGAACAGCTGACAGATTTCAGATTCATACTTTCACAGCTTCACATTCACAGATGGCAATATTCTAGCATATTTAAAAAAAAAGAAATTGGAGGTGGACACTTTTTGAAAATTTGGCACTAAAATGTTATGCATTTCATTTAGCATCTCTTGTATTATTTGCAGGTGGAAGACTGGAGATCAGTTTAAAACCAGGGCCACAGCCAGGCTATACTGACGTTCAGGATGTGTTCATTTTATATTCTGCATCTGCTTAGAGCATCACTGCATTTTACTATCACATGAGGCTCTCCATTTTCTCCCCAAATGGGATATGGAGATAAGACACTAGGGCAAGTCAGCGAGTACTATTTTAAGTTAAGTGTTTTCTCTATAGAGTGGTTGTGACTCCTATAGGACTGTAAACATGAACGGTAATATGAAGAAAAAGATATTGCTTGGGAAACACTGAGGCTGTAATAGATGGCTGTAATCCATCTTTGTCTTGCAGAATGGTATAGGCACCCTTTCTTTAAAAGACAGAAAGCAGATGGTTTTGTGTCGGCCTCCTAAATGCCAGCAGCATTAGACCTGCATAAGATAATGAACTACCAAAAGAAGAAAGTGGAAGTTGTTTCCCTTGACCTTAAGACAGCTTATTTGCAAAAGCACCAAGATCAGACTTATTTAAGAAGCTTGGCCTTTGCAGTGAAACAATGCAAAATTCCATCAGTCTGAAGAATAGTAAACCGTAGCCACATTATCCTATTAGGATGATGCTAAATATAGAATGGATTTTCAGTTTCTTACAGGGATTTCCTTGCTTTGTGACGAAATGCAGCACCAGGGTTTTATGAAAATCTTATTTTCTTCATGCTTATGAATGTTGTTGGTACAATTCGGTGTTTGGCACTCTCAGTCTTAAAATGATGCCATTGTTTAGTAGTACTTTATGCCTTTTGCTGGCATGAAAAATCAGGTTTCTTCTGAACAGGAACACTGGAAAGAGGAGTAGAAGGAGCTCTGAAGGACATGGTTTTCTTGAACTCTTATGGAATCTGCCACATGTAATTGCGACCACACAAATAAAAATATGCAGCTTTCCCTGTGTCAGTGTCTTGACACTGACTATAACTCTTCCAGTTCTGAAACTCCTTAGTTTTGGTTGGAAATCGTGGCAACAAAATTTATTTAGTTACTGCTGTTTATGACCTCCACTTAACCCTTGATAAGTTTGCTTTAAATCTGTGAACAATGGAGTGATTATAGAGCTTAACAACACTAGGACAGAGCTCAGGGAAGAACTTATGCACAAACTTAATAGGTCCAACTGTAATTACTGAAGAGTTTTCTCAGTACAGGACATTATCTGAACAAGTTCCCAGCATGAAAAAGGCTCACTTAAATGAATGGCAAAGCTGTCCTTGGCTTATTTAAGCAAGACTAGGTCTTGAGAAGCAACTGGTTTATGTCATGGACATTTCCAGGACTTTTAGCAACATCTTAGTATTCAAACATGTTTCAGCTGAAATATAATAATAATAATAATAATAATAATAATAATAATAATAATAGTGTTCTATTGTAGTGGTCACCAATTCTGTTTTGAGTACAAGTAGCCATAAGGATACGCAGCTGCAGCTTTTATCCGTGCCCCATTCTTTTCTCCATCCTTCACCAGCTGCTGCAGCTGCAGCAGAACAGCCCATGTGAGTGCCTGGGGCTTCATGCTGCAGCTGGGAAGTCCAAACTGCCCCCCCCTCCCCGGTGCAGGGGTGAAGAGGAGAAGGCAATTGTCACCTCTGCACCCAACGCACCCCCAGAATGTGCAGCAACACCCCTGTCCCATGCATGCCTGGTGCATGCTCCAAGCAAGATTCTTGGGGTTCTCCAGAACTAAAGAAATGGATCAAGCATGTCCAGAGAGTGATTTTACCCATATCTTACATACCTCTTTCAATATGGGTCAAATTGATCTCTGCAAGTGCCTCTTGACAGAAAAAGTAGCCAGATCTGTCTTCCTCCTGCCCTTGCTCTGGTGCCTGCCCCTCCCGGTACTTTGCCCACTCTCGCAGATGTGCAGTGCCAAGGCTACTTCATTAACATTTCCCCTCCACTGCCCCAGAAATTGTTTCTTTTTCATCACTTGTGTTCTTCTCAGAAGAGGAAAGGAGTGCTCAATCAGAGCCTGCCCGGGAGGTGCCTCCTGCTGAGGTGTACATGGGACTGACACACATGCCCCCATACGGACTCTCAAGCTTTCTTCTTTTTTTTTTTTGTTTTGTTTTTGTTTTGTTTTGTTGTTGCAAGAGATACATCCCTGACTGAAACCATCCTATCATGTAAGCTTCAGGTGTACTTCAAAAACACTTCTTGGAAGAGCACTTGGCTATCTGAGAAGCTTTAAGCATAGTTCATGTTACTTCTTTGCTTTTTTTTCCTTCTGCAGTCTCCTGAACCCAGGATTTTCCCTTGTTTTCTTTGCAAGTGCCTTCACTGCTCTGTGTTCTGCAGCTTTCCTAACTTCAGCTCTGCCCATCCTGTATTCAGGACTTACCTACACGCATCCTTATCCTGTCTCCTCATTACAGTTGCCTGCATGATTGCTGCTGGGAAGGGAGAAGGTAAGTGAATTTGGACCTTCATCACAAGGGTGGAGGTTTACGGGACTTGCAAAGCTGATTAAAACTTGTTGGAGATGTCGCCTTATGCAGTTGGGTCCAGCCCAGCTTGGAATGAATTTGCAATTCTCTGCAACTCCTCTTGTGTGGCCACCACAGTTGGGAATGTTAAATTCTGGAACCACAAAGTGCGGTCTAAAAGCAGCACAGCTGTCAATGAAGAGCAGTTTGCAGCTGGAATATGGTCAGTGCCAGGGACACTGCAGAGGGACATGCCAAAAAATGGATAGAGATGATTGCTTAGAAACCAAATTCAGAAATTAGATTTTCCAACTACATATTCACTGAACTATTGATTTACCAATCAATATAATAGTACTGAGCAGAATGATTGGATTGCTGAATATATCATCATTTATCAGAAATAATGACAAATACTGACATGATTCTTTCTGCCTTTTTTTAAGGCTTACTGTAATACCGAATTTCCTTCAGACCCAAAGATAAATACAATGAAAATAGGTGCATTAGCTAAATTGGTGTCAGGGAATAAACAACCCTTCAAGGTAACTATAAAAATTTACCTTAAGAAAAGTTTTTATATTCTAGTCCTAGACAAAAGCTGTTCATTAAGTTTTATTCATAGTCATCAGTACCCTTCAAATAGGGCATAATTTCCAGACTTCTACTGTCCTTATTACCAGGAAGCCTGTTTCACTTCTCTGTATTTGAATGCTTAGGCAGTAGCTGGTAAGTTTTTGATTAGTAGCTTTGATTTTGATAAGTAAGTTTTGACAAGTAGCTAGTAAGTTTTTGATTCAGTCATTCCTGCATGGCCTGTGTCTATTTAAAAATACCAAACTGTGTTACATGCTTCCCCAAGTTTTCAGGTGAGATGTTTTGTAACAACTGGCAGGGCAGGCAGACATGTGCTGAGTGACGGAGATGCTCCAGATGAATGGTCTGGAGCACAGCAGGTCCTTGGGGTGGTTTGTGGAGCTGGCTTTGCCTCAGTGGGGCTGTTGCTGCCATGTCTAAGCTAAAGGAAGGGGTTGGGACTGCAGCTGTCTGACTCCCTGAAAAGTTTCAGCACGCAGAGCTGAGAGGTGCCAGCATCTCTCTATGGCCGGCACTGGGATTTAATTCTCTGCCTCCCCTAAAAAGCCCGTCCCAGCCCACTGTGGACATCCTTTGCAGGGCACAGCTCTGGTGTTACTCCTGCATTGCCAACAGCACTGTCAACACCCTTTCAGGTCCTGGATCTGATTTCACCCATGCAGGCAGCTGAGTTTGTGGTTTTGCCCGTTGGGTAGGTGGGTGGATTTGCAGGGTCAGGGTGGGCTTGAGAGGGGGACAGATGTGCACGGGGTGGTCCCTGTGTCCATGCATTGGCCTGCCTGCACCAAGATTCAAGGGATCTGTTGGATGTGGACCGCATTGTGAAGGCTGGAGGCAGTATATCCCAGATCAGTCTCAGTGGCCAAATCCTGCTGGTCCTTGTCCTGAGGGGCTCTGGGCATGGGCAGGAGGTGAGTGAGCTGTGCTGCACAAGGAGGTAGGTGGCTGCAGAGGCTGCAGGTCAATGGGGAGAGCAGCGCCAGGGCTGGGCACAGGTATGGGGCGGACCAGCGGGGTGAAGCATCACTGCCCACTGCATGTCCCCTCCTCACAGCCAGAGGCACCGGGCCCTTTGCCACAAAGCTGTACCTCACTCCTCCCCAGTCCCTGCATTTTCTCTTTTAGGTCGTGATTGGGCTCTCACAGACCAAGGGAAAGCACAGTGAATCCCCCAGAATGGGGGCACAGAGAAACATTTGGTCTTTGGGTGCCTGGGGTATGGGAAGATCCTCCTCTCCTGAGCATTGCTGCAGCCACCAGCTCCTCTCCTTCCTGCCTCATCTGGCACCCCATACACCTCCAGGAGCTGGAAAATGAGAAACCACTGTGCATTTCTGGTCCTAATGAATTTTTTTTCTTCCTTCCCTGATGGTCTGTGTAATGCAGTGTCACTGTGAAGGTGACGCCAAGTACATTTGTCACCACAACGAGCCCAAGACAATGTGGTCAAACATGAGGACAGGTTTGTTAAATGGTTCTGTGGGACAGGTGTGGACTCTAGACCCCTAGAGATGCAGTTGTATTACACATTTTGCACAAGGGATTGTACTGATTTTGGCTGGGATAGAGTTAATTTTCTTCATAGCAGCTCATATGGGATATTTTTTGGATTTGCAAACAAAACAGTGTTGATAACACACCCATGTTTCAGCTGTTGCTGAATGGTGCTTACACAGGGTCAAGACTGCCCTGCCAGCGAGCAGGTGGGGGGGTGCACAGGAAGTTGTGAGGGGACACAACTGGGTCAGCTGACCCCAACTGACCAAAGGGATGTCCCAGCCCACCATATGATGTCATACTCAGCAGCAAACGCTTGTGGTGAGGGTTGAGCTTGCCAGGGCTGCTATTGCCTGGGGACTGGCTGGGCATCAGTTGGCTGCTGGTGAGCAATTTTTCAGGTTTTCTTGCACCATTTGTTTTTCTTTTTTTTTTTTTTTTTTTTTTAATGTTACTTATTAAACTGTCTTTATCTCAACCCATGAGGTTTTACACTTTTACATATTTTCCCAGAACCTTCCTTTGGTTGTGTTTAAGGTGATAACAGGACTTGTATATTTGCTTGGATGTTTTTGCCTCCAATTACTCAGGCTTAAATATCGAATTTAGCTTCTACATAGGAAATTCCTCTTTTTCGTTTTTTTGCAACACTATTTTGTCTTTCAACACCAACTTAAGGCAGTTTCAAGGAGACATCAAAAGCATAGCAGCTGATGTTGAAATGCAAGTGCTGGCTCACAGTTTCACAGCTGGATGTGGTCTTTAGCCTCATTGGGATTACAGGGCCACCAGTATTTCTGAATTAATTTTACATAACTTCAAATGGGTTTCTGTTTAAAAGTGTACTAAAATAATACAAGTGACCACCTCCTCTCTCAAAGGATTCAAATGAAAAATAAACAAGGGAGAAATTCTGCCCTTCCATTGGCACTGTGGGTCTCCGGTAATGGGTTTTATGGACAACAGACTTATTGTCAAACGTGCAAGGAAGGATCACAGGAGCTCTCCATCCTACCAGTGTTTGACTTCATGTTTCTTCTGTGTGAGAAGTCCTGGCTCCCCAGAGAAAGGTGGTTCCTGGCTGTACCAGGGTTTTGAGCATGGATGCTCAGGTCCTACAAGCTTCTGCTCACTGCTGGTCTGCACAAGCTTACTCGGTGAAAACATCAGACTATTCTGTTCTTTAGCCAGGGAAAAAGAAGCAGCAGGGACCAACAAATAAAAACCAAGAGGCTAGCATTTAGGACCCTGGGATTCACTGAAATCAGTGGGGTGTAGGTTCCTGAATGCTTCTGGATCTGGCAGATCGAAGGGGTCTGCTCCAGACATGGGAACGAGGGCTTTGTTAGTCCAGCCTTAATCATTACATTATTGCATTGTCTTAGCTTAAATGCTGAGTGACTGGGCTTTCTTTAAAAAGTAACAAACGGGGATAATATTACTCATCCACTTCTGAAAGATGCTTTGTGTATAAGATCTACAGGGGGAAGCTGGGACTTGGGTAAATGGTACGCTCAGCCTTGCACTGACCCTGGGGGGAAAAGAGGATAAGATGTAGTTGAAAAAGCCATTCCTTGTCAAACACAAGTGCTTTGAAGGAGCTGCTGGTGTCTTTGGTCACAGGTCACTTGGGGGGTGGCCGATAATGTCTACGACGTTGCCACACACCGAGCTGCAGATGAGAAGGCTGCAGAGGGGTCATGGCCACAAGCGCTGAGGCACTGCCAGGGCTTGGGAGCTCCAGAGACCCCTAATTCCTCTGTCCCCCCGCAAAAGGGAATCTTACCCTTCTAAACAGATAATGTAGAAAGTAGTGCTTGTGAATGTGAGTGCAGTAAGCAACATGTATGCAAATGGACCACACATTTCAGAGCTTAGCACTGAATTTTTGCAGCTATCGGGGTGAGCGTGCTGTGCCAAGGGTTTCCATCGCATTGTATGCAGCTGCCCAGAAAGCACAGGGAAGCCACAACCCTGCCTGGCAGCTGGCACCACTGAATTAGGCTGCTCGGTGCCCCAAGCCAGCGAAGGCAGGGCAGGAGACGTCCCCTCCCTCTGGGGCAAGGCGGTTGCAGTTCAGGACACTTTCTCTCAACACATGGGCTCTTGGGCAGCATCCACATGGACTCCATTCTCTCGGTGCATGGACACTTCACAACCTGACACCAGCTTTAATTTGGACAAACTCATTCTGCCTTTGGAAGCCCTCCTCTGTGGACCTGGATTACAAATGAATTTACCAGCACTTTCTTTTTTTCTGGAGAAAAAGGAACAAGGATGAAGAAAAGCTATACTTGTAAAGCAGTACTGTGTAGCTTTGGAACAGTGTTTAATATAATGGTTTTCCAAAAATGATGTTGAAAAGGAAATCCCAGAAAAAATACCTTGAAGAAGCAAAATTCATGTAATCTAATGGAAATCCATTAGTGCCCTTCCTTAGTTTTCATCTCCTGAGTGTTTCATCAGAAATATTACTGTTTAGTATTTATCAACTAAATCAATCAAACTAAAATGCTAACAAAAGTCATCCCAAATGACTGATACTGTATTTTTGTCATCTTGATCACACTGAGTTAGTTTTTTTCCCATCTAAATAAAAACTCAAAAAAGAATTCTGTTTTACTTTCTTTTACTATTTGACACTATCAAAATATATGCCTTTCTCTTGTGGAGTAGAGGCTGCTGTACACTGGAGAGAGAATAGATTTCCCCAATGCTAATATTTAACTGCTAGCATGTAAAGAAATGATAACGTAATGTATTACTGGGCAATAATGAAAGAGGCTACAGCAGCAACAGTGTTGTGTGCGTCGTGTCCAAAGTTAAGGGTTCTTAACCTTCTTGCTTTCCTCCCTCGTGTATCAAACACTTAGTGAAAGCCATTATAAGGTGGTATTAACATGAATTATTTTTAACAGGCTATGATGGCAAGCTGAAAGTAGTACATTGCATAAAAAGTCTTCATTGAACTTCCATTTCAAGAATGCCATATGTATCGGCCCTTTCCATTGAGACTTCGTTCAGCTGTCATTAATATCACTAAACATTTGCTGAGTCTGCTTTAGCTTCTGAGTAAGATGTTTCTGATGTGGTAGCCGGGACACATGCACCATTCTGAAGAGGAACAGCACAGTGCCCCATACATTGGTCCTATTTTAACCGTGCAGAGGTTGATCTGCTCTTGCTTGTCACGCTGACTCTGCATGGGCTGAATCTCAGCAGACAGTGAGTGCTGCGGAGAGATGAGCTCTTCTGCTGCAAATGCCCCTCACTACAGGAAAGATGTTGCGTTGCTGGAACATGTCCAGAGTTCCAACAGAGTTCCAACCAACAAAGCTGTTGAGGGATCTGGAGCACAAGTCTTAAGGGGAGCAGCTGAAGGAACTGGGGTTGTTCAGTCTGGAGAAGAGGAGGCTGAGGGGAGACCTTATCTGCCCTCTACAACTGCCTGACAGGAGGCTGTAGGCAGGTGGGGGTCGGCCTCTTCTCCCAGGTAACGGATGATAGGACAAGGGGAAATAGCCTGAAGTTCCACCAGGGCAGGTTTAGACTGGATATTAGGAAAAATTTCTTCACTGAAGGGGTTGTCAAGCACTGGAATGGGCTGCCCAGGGAAGTGGTTGAGTCCCCATCCCTGGAGGTATTTAAAAGACAAGTAGATGAGGTGCTTAGGGACATGGTTTAGTGATGGAATGGCAGTGCTAGGTTAATGGTTGGACTCGATGATCTTAAAGGTCTTTTCCAACCCAAATGATTCTGATTCTAGGATTCTATGAAATGTGTGCGACACAAACATTTTCGAAAAAAAACCCAATAGTCATTAAAATATTCAAACAACTCTAACTGGTACAAACACTGTTCAAATGCTCCTAATTGACACAAATACTGAATCTCTCATATGTTCTTCTATTCACATCATAGCCAATCTTTTTTAGGGAAGACATTTCTTCCTGCCAAGTAGGATTAGGAGCCCAGTTTCAAACTAAGGAATTGAAATTTGCTGATGAAAGTGGTATGAACACTACGAGAGCACACGGTGTTTGCCCACCACAGAGTGATGGGAGGGATGCAGGATGATGGGGGCTCTTGGCAGAGCAGAACAAAGAGCCCAAATCAGCCGTATGATTTTAATCAGCAGACTGGCTGCTCCCCAGTCAGGACATTATGGAGCAATGTCAACAAACCTGCCTATATGTACTCCAGGGGGTAAAAAGGAAAAGAAAAACCCCATGCCTCCACTTATGAAACAGATGAGAAAGATTTGCTTTTCTGTCGACCTTGCCCAAACCTCAGTGCAGCTTGTTCTCAGAACTTTATAAACAATATCCCATGTAAATTGGCTACATCAAGAGTTCATTTATAGTTTGATGAAAAGAAAACCTTGGTGGCTCATAGCCAGTGTAGAGAGCTGACACTGGTTCATCAACTGTAAAACTTGTGGACCAGTATAACATACACCAGATCAAGGTCCACCCAGACAGCATCTCTGCTTTTGATGTGGGATGCCCATGGTTCACTTCCCTCTTTGGCCTCTAACTGTGCATATCAGAAGATCCAGATTGTTGCTGTCATGCCCATGGTCAGAGCAAAGTTGAATTACAGGAGGAACAACTAAGAAATAAAGAGGAGAAGTACAAGGACAGTAACCCTTCTTCAGATTATGTGTTTTTATGTCTCATTCTGCCTCTCAGCATGGAGACCTTATACAAATGTAATTCTCTTGGCCACCAGAAGAAGGCTATAAATGGCTTTGATACAATCAGTCAGACTGAGGGGCTGTGAGTGCTGCGTATTGTTTTATATGCAGCCTTTGAGCTTCTGTCCACGTTTCATGTATTCCTCACCAGCAGCAAGGTAAGTTTAGAATTGTGACTTTTCCAGAAAATGTGCATGGAAGTGCACATCGATTTACAGGTTGGCTTCAAGCACATTTTTGTTCTTTTCCTAAAAACAGCATCAAAATGACAGCTGATTTCACATTTTCAAACCAGAGTGGCCCAGTGAAATTTTCATTTGAAATTGCCAAGATATCAACAGCACTAATGCAAGATGAAGTAAATATCTATTACTTACAGTAGAAGACTGGAGATGAATATTAAGAAAAATAGAATTGCAGGAAAAAGCATTAGTGATTGTTGTCATGTGCAGATGTCAGAAGCCACCAGTTAACATACAGTGTGCCAAGAGCAGGCATCTTGAAGTATGAACATATCTTTGTGCAGAGCAGGAAAGAAAACCAGCAAAGATGCAAGAGAAAAATAACATGCTGAGTCTCAAAGTTTTACTGTAACCCACTCATCCAAAGTCTGCCCCTGAAATGATTAATGCCCTAGAAATGTAACTATGAAAGGAAATCTAGATTACCTGTACAGCTCTGAAAGTGAAAAACAGCAAAGGAGTAAACGAAAAGCTAATAATTCAGGACTAAAAATTCAGCTTGAAGGTTTAGCCTTTCTTACTGGCTTTGAGGATATAAACAGATGTTGCAAATTATTTCCTGGAATGAATCTGGGGGAAAAATTATAGATACATATATTTAATGTATTTAAAGTCCATGGATGAAATCTTTAGCATACATTCTGGACCAAATTCTTATTCTCCTCTTCTTGTAAGGTTGCTCCTGTTCCAAAAATGTTTGTATTGATAGCATTTGGGAACACTATCTGACAAAAGAAAACAGATCTGAATGTGGCTTATTGTGAATGTAGACTCCCTGGGGTCTGTGGGTGAGCCATATTTCACCTGACTGTGGTTATCTGTGATTGATTATAACAATCACATCCCTCAGTGGACTAACATTTCTGGAATAAACATTAGTATGTGTGAATTAAAAGTTTGCTTTTCTACAGTCATGTGCATCCACAACTTTGCATTTTGCTGCAAAGGCCAACGCAGTAAATATTCGCTATCCTAAAAATTGCTTGTTCTTATTGTGATGATTGAAATAGTGCATTGAATTCCTATCATTGTCTGCAAAAAATGGGTTTCACTCAAATTTAACTAAGGTGCCATAAGATTCAGTGATGGAAGTGTTTGTTTAAAGCAAATCCAAAAAACTCTTATGGGAATGACTAATAAGTGCATTAAAAAAAAAGTGATGACTCATGTAAAATATTTGACAGCATGCATCCAGATCTAGAAAGGAGATTCTGTTAGTTTATAAAAATATATCTAAACAAGGAGTATTTTTTTTTAACCAGGTTAACCAAACCTGTGCTTACTTTTCTCCAGGCAGCAGGATTTTCCCTCTTCTGTACCACCAACACAGGCTTTTTCACTTGTCTTGTCTTGTATTTTGGCACATGTGACAAACCTTTAGACTTTCCATAATGCCACAGTTCATCTGAGGTCAATCTAAAATGTCTCTGGTTCCCCTCTGAAGCCCACACAGCCTTTTAAATGGATTTTTCCATAAGCATTTAGGAATGCTATACCATTCTGTTTCTAGAAAAAAATCTGCCTCTCACTGAGGCAAGGGGCTGAGAACATGCCCAAGGTAGCATTTAATGGGGGTGCTACTTGCTTTAATTTCTTTCTGCCAGGCCTCATTCTCAGCTACACTCACTTTTTGTCTGAGGTCTGTCACACTTTCCATCAGAGGGTACAGACAGAGGCTTGTACTGGTCCTTGTTTGCTGCACTTGAAGTCTGGGTATCTGTGACCACGAGCCCCTCTTGGGCTTCCCACTCACACCTGTCTGGAGGTGCAGGAGTTGGTCCTACCATTTGGAAGCGGCAATGCTTTGGTCATTTCCTGGTGACATCGATCTCCTAGAAAGTGCCTCAGCATTTTTAATATGATTGGCAAAGGCCTTCATTATCTATATGTGTAAGTAGCCGGGAGGATGCTGATCTCCAGTTTTACTCACAGTGTTGTGAAAGTTGCCCAGTTCTCCATGGAGAGCTTAGAGTAGACCTACAAAGCACATGTTTGTGTTAAAGGCTTTATCTGACACTCACAAGATTTAATAAAATCAGTCAGCATGGGTTGATTAGCCTGTTCAGGGGTCTGGCATAATGTGGTTACATTTCCTCCAGCACCTGAAACAATTTTTAAAGCCTCTTACTATCACTTCTTGTGCCATCATCAGTGTCTTCTGCAGCCATAAAACTTTCAGGACTCCTTCAGCTTCTTGAGCTCTTGCTTGGATTTTCATCCCAAGTCCACCAAAGGCCTCTGCCTAGTAATTGCTCTTACACTGGCAATCTGGGCAAGAAGATCAGCCCCAAAAGATTCAGTTCTCTATTTAGAGTCTTTGGCATCCTTCCTCACCTGGGCAACACCCACTCTAGCGAAGGCACCAGAGATTTTAATCCTTTAGGGCAATTTTAACCTCTACATTTTTCCATTAAGGATTTTGTCTTTGCCCATAGCACTCCTGACCCTATGCTGTTCATCGTTTACTCACAGTCAAGGCATCTGGAAGCTGTCTGCTTCATCCTTTGTCTTCAAATTTTGCCATGTCCATCATTTAACTAGCTCTGACTTGAGGCAAACTGTTTCTGAGATTAAGTCCTTTACACAGCGCATGTTTCTGCCAGGAACGCTTGGTCATGATTGCAGACCACGCAGATGAATATCAGGGCTAATATCTAAAACTTTAATTCTGAGAAATGATCCCTTTCCAGCAGAGCAGTTAGGTACACTGGAATGCATGCACTTATGCAAGACCCATTGACTTTAGATGCACTTAAAACACGTCTGTAAGTGTCTCAGTGAATCACCATTATGATCAAAATCTAGACTGCAAAATAATGCCCTTTGAGCAGATAAAGATCTTGCAAGGTATTGCTGTGAGATATTGCCTAAAGATTGCTTCCTTTTCTAATTCTTCAGTAAGGTGACTCAGGTCGTTCTGATCATTCACAAAAATCTGCTGGAAATGTTTAATCAGTTCAGGAAAATTCTGGCAGCTTCAAACTGAATCGCTCTTTCAAGGACAACTGTCGCTTCTGCTTACTAATAATCAGACAGCAGAAAAAAAAAAAAAAGCCAAGCGTAAATTAGCCTGGAAATAGCAGCATTAAATGTTTAATGGCTTTGGAGACTGCACATCTTTGGGTTATTCATTAACATAATTATATGTACTGTTTTGTCCAACAGGATTTTTCCTTGGGAAACCTCATACCTTTATTCATAGCTTATAAACCCCACTGCTCTGGGGTGTTGTTCCATACACCTTTCTGGCCTCATGTTCAGCTCAGCGTACAAAAGGACTTGGGTACTCACCTGACTCGCCTCCTCCACCATTAGTGCTTACATCCAACACCCAGAGCCTCTAAGACGTGGCTTAGTGGTGCCTAACCCCACATTTTCTATTTCTATTCCTGCCTAATTTCCCAGCACCAGCAGTAAATCCTCACAGCTGCCTGCACAGCTGCCTCGGGCATGCCAGCTGCTTTCCCTGACTTGGGTGGATCAGCAGCCTGGAGGTTGCAGCCCTTCCCCAGTTTTACAATGATGGCTTCATGTGCTCAGATTTGTGGATGGAGGTACAGCTGTCAAATCTTGGGGACGATAAGATGTCTCTGTGCATGATTAAGTGGGTCACTCACGTCCTTGAGCCCCTATCCGCTCAGCCTTCCCTGAGCTTCCTTGTCCCTTGTCCCTAAACTACGCTTTCTAAAGCAGGGCCTTGCAACCTCCATATACTTTGATCTTAAACCCTTTATAAGGGTGGAGCATGGAGAAAAGCTGATAAGGTAATAATTTAGCAACCACATTAATAAAATATTTATAAACTACAATATAATTCCTTCAAATATCATAGAGCTATTTTACACAAATGAAGCACTGGTAAATTTTTAGGCTACTCTGAACTACAAATTTAATAGGAACACCTGAATGACAGCTGGCTTTCATGAGCAGAAATTCAGCTCAGAGAAAAGAAGTGATCAGCAGGCTGGCCTATTTTGGGGAATGGCGGGCTGGCTGGCACAAGGGATTCACAGGCATGGAAAACATGTACCTCGCAGACAGGCATGAGGGAAACTCATCGGGTCTCAGGCCTGCCGCTGTGATCACTGATCCATCTCTTTCCTTATAAACTTCATTTTTACAGCAGCTAAGTGCTGTTGCTGTGCTTTCTCCACCTTGTACAGAGCGCCCTTCTGAATTAAACACTGTTTGTGGAATACAGCCTCTTAAAATTTACTCTTTTTCCAGCGTTTATCAAATATCTGTCGACCAAGACCTGCTTCCCCGTATACCCCTTCTCAATCCACTCTGGTAAATATATTATCATCTTAATGACAGCATTTTCTCCTTCTTTCCTCCCTTCTATGATTGACTTCCTATCCGTTTGTGATGCCTTGCCTCAGGTGAGATCTTGGCTCAGGTTATGCAGATGAGGACTTGGTCCTGGGAGGTTTCCGTCCTGCAGGCAGATGCAACCCTGCTGCCCTTTGGTGGGCTCGCCTACGCAGAAAGCCATACAAGCATCTTGTTTGCAGGATCAGGCTCTTAGGGTGCAAATTGCTGTTCTCTCCTCTCTTTGGTTTCTGAGGCTTGCAGCAGGCTTTGCGACATGCAGGGATATACTGCGGAGATGGAAACACAGGTCCTTAGGACGGGAGATGTGGCCTGATGCACAGCCTGCAAGTCAGAGTCTTCCAAGGTTTGCTTCTGACTTGCTGGGAGATGTTAGGCTCAGCCTGTTCCCCAGTTCTTATAGCTGCATTAATATTGTAATACGTGCTGAGGTCTTTATTAAAGTGAGTTTTATGAATGTCAGAATGATGATTATTTGGCTCAGCCACATTCTTCTGAAATGCTTACTCACATGAAAGATTTTTTTTTTTCTTTTCAGAGGTTTGAAAGATAATTTGGCTAGATTGTTCTGTTCAAGTAATGCAATCTCACATGCGAAGTTGTTCAGTAGCATCATTGCGTTACTAGCTTGCCATTCATGTTCTCAAAGAACTTCAAAAGGGATGCTTTGATGTACTTACGGACTTCTTCCAGCTGGTGTATAGCAGATAGTGTCTGTGCTTTTGTAGCAAATTATAACTTGACTTGTGGGATTTTTAGTATTTTACTGACTGCCTGAGGAAGTGTACTGAGAGGTGTCTTCTGAACAACGTACAGGAGCTGGGTAACAAGATGACAGTCATAAATGGAATATTTACGTCGACAGCAAAATACCCCGTGCTCCTGGAAAGAGCTAACCACTTCTAAGATCTACACTTCCCTGTAGCTCCTTAGATTTCTGCAGTGGGAAATGGCAGTGCATGGCATCTGAGTTGCTTCTGGCTCCCTTTTGCCGTGTTTCTTAGCTTCCCAAAGAGGCATGTTGAAATCCCAGTGATCAGCATGTGGATCTGAGCTCAATGGTCCTGCTGGCTCTGCATGCCCAGTGGCACAGTCATCATCCTCACCAGGTGGTAGCGGGGTTATTAAAACTCCTCTCCATGGGAGCAAATCAGTAGTGCTGGGAAGGGACTCAAGGAGCTTTAGAAACAGTTTTGCCTGGTGAGAAAGCTTAACTTTCCAGCCAAAACTGTCTGATGCTGGCTCATCAGATGAAAGACACTTGAGGACTTGCCTGATGCAGTCTGGCAGCTGATGTATCCCCCTGAGATGGTGCTCTGCTGTCGGAAAGAGGGATGCAGGCAAGGTGTTAACAACACCCTACATCTCTCCTGCGGTTGTGTGTGACGTGATCGGATTTGGGATGCTGTGTCATCACTGCAGGATCCCTCACCTGTGGATTTGCCCCAGTGTCTCATGGCCGTTGGGTAAACTAAGGCTAAATGCTAACATGTGAGCAGCACACAGTTGACTTGCTGCTCCATCAGTCCTGCACTGCAGCCAGGCACAGGGTACCACTGCTGCAGCTCAGCATGCGGATGAGATTAGGCCATAGGACTTGTAGATAATTGCTAGACTTTAATCTGTATTTTGAATCTGGGCCCAGAATATCTATAAAACGTCCTGACATGCTAGGATAAGGACCAAAGCTGATAACTGCCAAGTAATGACTGGCACTTTCTCTATCACAGAGGTGAGGCTTGTCTGTCATGGGCATGGACCTTTCTTGATGGCTGAGCTGAGACCATGAAACATGAAATTGTGCAGGAACCGAGAACCATTACTAACCTGACCATCACATACTCTGATGGTAAGAGCCATTGCTTTGATTGGCTGAAATACAAATACTTTAAAAGAAAACCTGCATCAGACCAAACCAAATAAAAAGGCTATCAAAACTGAATGTTCCACATGGTCCAGACTTCTACCTCTGGGGCAAAGCTGAGAAGCTAAACAGCGTGTGACTAATTTTTAAGTCCGTTACTTAATGCACTATGGGTCTGCTGCTGAGATGCTATGGTGATGAACATGTTATAAGAGCTGACACAGGATAGAATGAGTATGAAAAAATTCAGACATCATGTTGAATTTGCGATTCAGATTGAAGTGCATTAATAATAAATTCAACACATGTATTATATATGGAGGTTCCTACTGAAGCATTTCTCGAGGGCGGCTGAATTTTAGTGCCATAGCAGAATGATAATAGTTTTAGAGGAAATGTAGATTACTGTCATTTCTCTTATAAATTGTGTTGAGCAATAATTATGAACAATGGCACAGCTCACATTCGTTATATCACAGGAAACTCAACCTACTCTTAAACTCTGCATTCCCACCTCCGGCCGCAGAATCAGATCTTACCAATCTCTTTGGTGAGGGAAGAACAAAAAATATGCTGCATGTTACAGGTCCAAAAATCACAAAAAGTATGTCTAATTATTTTAATGGAAAAACTGTTAATGCCGGAATTAAAGACCTCTAACTGAAGTCACATTGTTCCCAGAAACCCAACCCACTCATCTTATAAAAAATACATGAAATAGTGGAAGCTTTCTGAATACTCATTTATGAGCTTAAAGATGATGGGTTGCAACTTGTATCCAGAGGCCTTTCTCAAAATCCTTCCCTCCTCCATGAGAAGGCAGGGAGAGGTAGACCAGGAGCGTAGTCACAACAGTACCTGCCCTGATCCCCTCTGACCCTTCAGATCTCCCTCTGTCCAAAACCCTCCACAAAACCCCTTTCCTGTCATGGAGTCATGGAGGTGGTTTTAATGTGCTCTGTCCGTCCCCTGGAAATAGCAGAGTTGGTAGCAGGGGCCATCTGGTACTCAAAAAGGAAAGGGAGATTTGCTTATGCTGGAAGGAAAGGGCTGCTAGCTTCTTAGCTAACTTTAAAATCTCCTTCTGAGTACAAAATCACTTTGCTTATTCCCAGACCTTGTAATTCAGCTCAGGAGCAAGACAAGTGGCCCTGGAAGCTCTGGGTAGCAGAGTTGCCTCTTCCAGAGATAAAGGTGCCTGTTTCCCCTGTGAAAGGTGTAGTAGAGGTCCTCTCTCCCTACAGAGAGACAAGAGCAGCTTTGCAGTGCCCTTTAGTACTGGACCCAAACTCTGGTCCTTTTCTTTCCACACACAGACTTTTCTGTTGAGAGAGTGCGTGGGGACCCCCAAGGATTGCATTCAGCCTTGAACATCCCTTCTGATAAGTGTGAACACTTCATGCTGGCAAGACATCCCTTTTATGCTTCCTGCCTGGGTCATGTTGGTGGATCTGCGCCCTTAGAAATGACTGGGATGCCTACTCACAGTTCAGTGCCTTTATACTTCCCTGAATTCAGAGAGGATCAGAAGCCAGGGGAAGGACAGATACCCCATCACTCAGACAGTCCCATGAGGTACCAAGCATGGGAAGCATCACCAGCATCAAACAGGACATCCTCATGCAACTATGACTTTGCCTCCCTCAGCTGCTGCTGTTGCTGAAGTAAGAATTTTGCCCCCTCTTTCTTGAACAGTTCAGCCCTGCCTTAGTGTTTCTGGCTATCTCCATTCTGGGGCTTTCACTTTGGAGCTGAAAAGGTTGAGTAGGGAGGATGCTTTCCCAATTATAAGGGTCAATTTTTGTTTTCATAAGTGCTACCCATATGCAGGAGCTGGATGCAGGAGGAGAGGCAGGACAATGGCTCCTCCTTTCCTTTTGGTGCTCTCTAGCTGGAGGTTTGAACTGCCTTCGCCCTCGCTTGGATTCCTGCATTGATTACATAGAGATTACCTGTTCAAACTCTTTCCCTTGAACCTGCAATGACTAAACACTTTTCGTGTGTTTTTGGTTTTTTTTGTTTGTTTGGTTGGTTTTTTTATTTTTTTTTTTTTTAATGAAAGCTCTGATTTTGATGTAATCTCAGGATTCAGAATCAGAGTTCAAGGACTGAGCATGAGTCCTGGATTCTCAGATGTGCTTAGGTGCATACATTTTTAGGGGACCTGGGACATAGCAACTATGCCAATAACATACCGTGTTATCATGGTCTTCTATTTCCAGGTCTTCTGCTAACAGACAGTAAGGACAGTCAGGGAAGAAAACATTGCTTCCAAATTAAGGAAAGTATATGCCTAACTTAGCTGAAAACCGAACAAAAAACCTTATTGAATCTTTGTAGAGCTTGTCAGGAGAAAACCACTCAACCTAGAGATGGGAGAGACTGTCAATATCAACACCTCTTGGGTCTGCCTCAGCCCTGGTTGTCCAACCACAGTGAAACAGTCCCAGTTCCTGTGTTCAATACCCTGCCATGGAGCTAAGCCTTCATGTCAGCATGGGCAAAAATGGTGATATGGGTCCCATGCTGCATTTACTTCAGTGTTTCAAAATAACTTAGGCACTGGTGTAGGCAATGGCATCCTGACCCAGGAGCAGGGGGTGGAAAGGAGCCACGTAAACCTGCTGAATGTGAAGCAGAAAAAACCCCAACTTCCTACAGATACTACAGAGATTTTTATCTTTTCATTTGAAAAAGAAAAGGTGGGAGTTAAAAGCATTAGGCTTGGAAAGCAGACTTTTATAGCTCAGCAGAAGATGTAGACCTCTTGAACCAAGAGGCCAGAAGAGAGACCCTTTATCTGAGAAGAAAACAATGAGACTTTGTAAGTGAGGTCCTAGCAAGCTATTGGCACAGCTTTTAATACCTTCTAACAGGTCCTATTAACCTTTGGAAGAAATATTTGCAAGTAGCTTGAAATTTCTTTCAAAATAAAGCAGACATACTTGACTGTTAATTAGCAGAGCAGGAGAATAAATTAAACAAAGTCCAAGTACACGGCTCAGTAAAGAGAACAGAGCAGTGAGAGTTAGACAAGGCAGAAGAAAGCTGGGGTTTTTGTGGCATCTGCATATGAGCAGGGTGCCAGGACTCCCGTGCTAGTTGATTGAGAGCTAGTCAGCAGTTAGTGGAGCCTAGACAATGATTCAGTTCTTTCCAAAGGGAACAAAGGGCATGATTCAGATGTCATTTAAAATGCCTTTGAGGAACCTAGAGATCTCCATGGGGCTGCCAGATGTGTCACAGGATTTACAGGGGACTTCAGGTCTCCTGTCGTGGCTGCTGGAGGCAAGGCAGATACTCAAGGGCATCTCAGGTGGCACCAGAAGGCTAAGTTGAAGCAGTTAAATCCATCTGAAAAGGTGGTTGCAGCTTAGGTTTCACAGACTGTGTATTGGGAGCTAAGGCACCCAACTTACATGTAGACACCTGCATTTATGTGCCTGGAGCTGAATCTTGCCAGAAAAGCCTGGCTAGGAAGGGAAGAGGACTTGTCCTTACCCAAGAGGCTACCTACAACCTAAAATATGTGCCAGAACTTGCAGTGTTAATAGAAAAAAAAAGCGTCAGGGAGCTGGAGGTGCACTGTGCTACCTGTGCCAGTGTGTGGGGCAGGTGGTATTCTGGGTACATGTCAAAACCATGGGGCATCTGGGGACCAAGAAGCCCCAAGTCATGGAGTTACTTCTTTTAATCAAGTTTCTGTCTCCTCAGCTGGAAGTTATGACTCTCTCAGCCCCAACCATCCTCAGTGCCAGCTAGTTAAGCCATTTTATCTGGCATGGCAATGGGCTGTGGGCAGAGTATGGATGGATACAGCGCCTCAGGTGAGAGGTGTGGACTTCCAGCCAAGAGGTGGCAATTTGTAACATTGCTAACTCTGTTTTTCAGGTTTGGCTAACCAGATCTTGAATGCTCAGGAAGCCTGGGTCAGCCTTGGGCTGCTCAGTTACACAGCCCAGGTAACTTATGACTTAATTTTCTATATCTGTAAAAATAGAGATATTGACCCTGGTCTCCTTTTTAAATTGCTTTAAGGTGTTGTGAGGAAAATTTTTTGTAAAATTGAGGGGGAAAAAAAGAACTAATATCAGCTGGTGCTAGGTCAAATGCAAACTTAAAAAAACCTGCAAAAAATTGGTGAGCTACTACCTTGCAAAAGCACTGCCAGCAGTCCTCAGCTTCACTATCTTCCAGATGTCAGCATGGGAACACCTTAGATAATAGCATAACTTTTGTAGCCATTTGATTTAAGAAACCATAAACTAATGTTATTTGAATTTCTTTACAAGTGGAAGAAGTTGGACTTAAAATTGAGCTTTTTACTAGATCTATAGTTTCTAATTTCACAGTAAGACTATTGGGACCACTTAAAGAAGCAAAGTCACAGAAAAACCTCATTTTTTTCATGTCTAGATGGGGAGCCCTCACTCACCTGGGTGCCATTAGGCAGAAGACAGACTGTAATGATAAACAGTCCATATTAAAATTTTATGTTATGAAGAAGGAGTATCAGACATTATTTCATTGGCAAGTCATAACAAACCAGCGGGTTTCAAAAGAAAAATTACAGTATCTGGTTGAAAACAAATTAGCTGAACTTTTCGAAGCTTATATATTTCAAGATGGAATCATAACTATAAACCAAAAAAAGGCAAAATTAGACTTAGTAAAATGAATGACTTTTAACTTCTGAAAAACTCAGTGCTTTATTTTGTAGCTGACAGTAGCTATTGGTTTCCAAGCACACATCATAGAGCGCCCTGTTGGAGAGGTCACAAGCCATATGAAAAGTCATAGCTGATTCCTATACATTTTGCTTACACCATATAGGGAACATGGAGATGTTATGGATATATTAGTGTTTCAGGAGGTTATTTTTCCATCGAGCTTATCTGTCCAGTGAAATTCCAGTTGGGAGAATTTGTCCTGTTGCACAAAACTCCAACTGTGTGCCCAGTTTTCAACTAGGTACCATTATCTGGGAGCTGTTTCAGCATGAAGAGAAGCCAAGCCACAGACTGTCCGGGCTAAGGTTTATAGGGTGGCGCACCCATGAGATGTGGGCAAGAAGAGCCATAGTCACTGTGAGGGTCACTGCGCTGGCCATCTGTCCTGGCCAGAGGGTCAAGTTCTCCACTTGGGGTCTGCAGGTCTCCCTTCTCGCAATTTCCTTCTTATTGTAGAGGGGGTACAGACAAAGGTCTTCACTTGCACTTCTGTACTTACAGTCCCTTTTGCACAGCCCCTTTTGCATAGTAGACATTAATGTCAGTCTGTTATCCAGCTGCTGACCTTTTTGCCAGCTTTGCTAAACACATACACAAGCTGGAGCAATTTATCTGGGAGAGGAAATCCTAAGTTTTCTAGGGTGAAAAGCATTTATGAGGGCTGAAGAGAAGGTGAAAAGGGAGTTGGGGGTGTTTCTTGTATAGCTTATACTTTCAACCTACTGAAAATACACTGATTTTGAGAATGTACTAAGTCAAGTCTAAATTGGAGTGGCTACAAAGTAAATCTTCCCGTTCATTACTCTTCAAGCATTCATCATGCTTATGAAGTCCCAGCAAAAAGGTCTATGACAAGAAGGAATGTGACAGATTGCTTCTGCAGTTTACCAAATTTCAAGTCATGCTGTGAAATGATGCCTCTGCATTTTAAACCTGTGTCAGACTTGGGCAGGTTTCTCGTGGCTGAGTTATGGTTCTTGAAACATGACAGTATTGCAGAACTGTTTTTCTCTATGACAGAATACGAGAGAGTTTGCAATTCTTATTTTGAACTTTCTAACCCTAATTTTTGTATTACTTTTCATCTCACTGTTAAGCTGATTGTTAGCCAGGCATTCCTTTCACCTGTTTCCTCATTCCCTTAGTAAGTTTTATTTAGCCTTTATCTAAAATCAAAATAATAAAACTAGATAATAATAGTGTTCACACAACAATGAAGTTCAGCTAATTACAATCATTTTTCAGTCCCTGTATTTTCAGCAGCCTCTTAAGTTGCTTTTCATTGCTATTAAAGAAAGCGTTTCCCACTAAAGGACATTATTATATTCAATTTCAGCAAAATTTAACTGTGAATTTCCAAAGTAAAGGCCAAGTATGTTCCTTTCAAAAAAACAAAACAAAACAAAACAAAACAAAAACAAAACACCAAAACACCAAAACAAAAAAACCAAACCAAAGCACGCTTGAACATTCAAAACCAAGCAAGTAAACCAGTCCATAATGATGAATTAAATAACACTAGAAGAACGAGAAAGAAAGTGTAATGTCTAGCCCACTTATCAAGACTTCCCTTAGAGGAAATGGAGAGAGATACACACCTCCTGTGGGCAATTCATGCCACCCAGATCAGAGTCTAAGCTAAATGGGATGACCTGCTTTCAGATGTCATTTTATTGAATTTAGAGAGCAGAAATGCATACTTTAGACCAGATGCGTGACTTTTCGATGGTGACAGTTAGGTGTCCAACCTTATCAACCATCATTACAGTTAATTACATTTGTGGGAAACACTTCAAAACAGAGTCAGCCAATGACTGCTTATGGCAGTGATGTTGAAGACATGCAGATATCAGCAAAGAGTTTCTCATGCCCACTATACACAACTGTTTGATCCTATCATGGTTATCAATCTATCTGTATTGATGAGCTCTTCACACCCTATGGTGTCTTATTTTCAGCCCCTACAGAGAGCTTATTGGAGTAAAATGTCTCTTGTCCTGCTGCACTGGGAAATCAGTCTTACCAAGCCAACTGGAAATGATGATGTAAATACCTAAGGATGTATTAAATTTTTTCTAATAAACTTTTTCAAGTCATGCAGTCAATGATTGTTTAGAACAAGAAGAGAAAGATGCCTTCATGGCAGCCAAAGCAGCTTTGTTGCCCAGCATTGAAATGCAGCTTGGAGCAGTGAAATTGCTCAGCACAGGTCCAGATGCTAAAATTTCCCCTGCTTCCTTTATCAGCATTCAAAGATGTAGACTTGTTTACCACCATGCAGTTATGATGGTACAGTACATAGCATTAAACAGGAATCTCATTAGCTGGAGGAGCATATGCAACCACATTATTCTGAGAAAGGAGCCACCTTCTGAATATGGTTTTCTATACCCTTCTGCAAGCTAATGATGAGCAGGTCAGCACCAGGATAAACAAACCTCATGCAAATTCTGGTACCCAGCTTTTATTTCTGTGCATGCTTTCATGCTTCTCTTTGGGCTTACAACCGCATGGACCCAGCAAAAGCAAGAGGTGCTTTCTGACACTTGCACCCTGCAGCTGCTTGCTCCTGTCCGTCTAATGGCGTTTATTATGCCTGCAGTGCAGTCTGTGGCCATGCGAGCACTTGTCAATCATTTCTGTGCAAAATCTGGTGGCCTGAGCTGTCCTCTGAGGTGTTTGACTTTGCTAAAGGAATGCTCATCTATCTTTTCTACTGCCTACTGTCCTGCTGGAATAAAACACATGGCAGAGAGGAGCAGTAACATCTTAAATCATCGTTGTCTATTGCTACATGAAGGTATGTCTAAACCCTGGGGTTAACTCAGCCAGATATTCAGAATTCATTGATCAGAATTCCAACCATTTTAAAGATGTCTTAAAAATAAGGACTTACAAATAATGAATATGTTAATTTTTAATTGTTCCCTAGCTATTTAAGCACTCATGGATTTTCCAGGTTTTCTTTGTAACTAGGAAGATTAGACGATAAAATGGAGATTGTGGTTATTTGCATGATTTCAGAAGTAGGATTTACCAGAAAATACCCAAAATATTAAGATGTAATATTATGCTGCAACAAAGAGAGAGGGTGTGTATATTTACTTATATGTTTAGGTTAATAAATAGTAGTTGATGACATGTCAGACTTTTTTATATTGTGAACTGAAGTGTGTTTCCTTACAAGATAGTATTGTAAGTTGGGATTCCTGAAATATAGCATTTTCTCACATCTTATATATGCCAATAAGAAAAACTCAGCAGGGATGTATGCATTTTTCCTAAAATTCATTAGTTTACAGAGTGATCTGCAAATACTTAACTGATGATTGCCTGGTCTTCTATTGAAGATGCTTTTGACATTCTTTGGTGAAATTTCTCTTTTCTTCAAGGAGATATAAAATCTCGAGACTGTGGAGGAACATTTCTAGGTAAGTCCTTCTTTCTCTAAAAGCGATTTGAGCAGTTTGTCTCATGTTGTGTAGCTGTTCAATGTGCAAGAATGTCATCGCCCTAGTGTTCAGCTTTCGTCTTCTTTCTTTCTTCTGGAACCAAAGTGTCCAACCAGAGTGCTCTCCATCACGTTATCTATCTTTGCTGCAATCATCAAAACGATTTCTAACAACACAAGAGGTTTCTGATGTGCCTCACCTGTCAGAAACAAGATGAGTGACAACCACAGTGGTAGCCTCTAGAGGAACAGCTCCAAAAGCCATCGTTGAATCTGTTTTTAACTCCAGCATACCTATTCATTAAGTGTTGATCCATGATATTTACATTTTTCATATGTTCATAATTGAAGCCTCTTTCTTGTAAATATATATTCCTTTCTTACTCCTTTAACCCAAACCACTTCTGTACTGGCAGTACCACCACATGACAGAAGATTGTCATCAGGTTGTACAAGGGCATCTTGACAGTGTAGGTCTTGGGAGTGGTGTAAAAACCCAGCCTTTAGGCACACAGTTTTTAAATGCAGGGTTAATGCAAATTATTTAAATAAGATTTTTTTTTTCTGAGTGACATACAGACTGGTGAAACTGAGAACAAATGAGAAGGTTTTTTTTGAAGCACCTTGAATTCATACTGTGCTCCAGGTTTATCAGTAGGCAAGCAAAGGAATAGACTGCATATAACAGGCTAACACAGACCTTATTTTAATACTAATATTAATGTCATAAAGCAAAATGTAAAGGGTTAATCTGCACCATTCATCCATTTGATGAAAATAATAAGCTAAAATGCCCTTTCTGATGGTGACTGAAAGCCAGTGTTATTAAGACAAGGCTGATGTCTGGTGTTTGCATACAGCAATTAAGTTCAGTTAATTGCAACTACTTTGAAAGGATTTTTCAGTTTTAGTCTGTATTTTTTGATCTCTTCAGGTCACGCATCATCATTTTCTGTTATGGCACTATAATTTTTCCACTATTTTCTTTTCACCCTTGGCTCATTTGTATGACAACCTGGAAACGTGCATTCCCCAGTGAATGACAGAAGTTGTGTTAACCAATGAAGGGAAATTGACTGCAGGCCACCCTTGCAGAATTGCACTGATTAATATTCCTGCATTTTTTGAGGAATAAAACACTTTCTAGTATGGAAACAAATGGCAGGAGCAGCCCTTATTTGATTAAAGCTGCAGTCTGCAGGGCTTCTAAATGCAAATGTTTTTTTTTGGATCAGTCTAATTGAGGAAGGAGTAACTTAATCAGATCACCCACTTTTTTTCTCTTGAGCAAATGATATTTTCTGGTCTCTTTCCGAAGAGTGAACCTGAGGCTGTACGAGGATGGTACAGCCCTCGTCTCAGAAAGTGGATCAGAGAGCTCTCCTTATGGATTTATATTTAGCCACAACTGCAGGGGAGAAACAAAACCTAGAGAATCGGTAATGTCAAAACTAAAGTGCACTGATATAGCATTTGCTAAACAATGACAAGCTGTTGGGAAGACTTACTCACAGAATAAATGAACCACAGGGAGAAAAAAGGAAATAATGTAAGACAAAAAGGAAGAATAAAACAAAAAGAAAAGTTCAAAATGATATGGAAATGTGGTAAAGTTCCTGTGGAGTTTGATGAGAGTAGATGGATTTTCCCAGAGACACACATGGAGGACAGTGATCTTGAAGATGAAAGGATAATTGCTTCAAAATAAATAAAATCAAAAAGACTGAGATACTTAAGAGAAACAAGGTCTATGCAGACAAAAAAGCAAGATAGTATCAGGAAAGAATTAGCTTTCCACTAAAATCTAGGTTCATATGTATGAGCCTGTGTTTTCAAAAATGAAATGAAAGCTTCTTCTGGATACTACCAAACAAATGCCATCCTTATGCCTGATGGCTCAAGAGTTCTCAATTCCAAATTTTTATTTTAGCAGCAAAATTGAAGGGAATACATTGAGAATATTGTCAGGTCTTGTGATATTTCTCTTCCTCTGTAAAAGGAAATCAAAATGACCTGAAAAGTGTATAGAATTCTTTATCAATATATCCATGATAATAACAATAATTATTCTTGATAATACTGATATGGGAATGGTTGATTCTGCAATCTCTGTAGGACGTTATTTGTAGAAACTTCAGGATAATAAAGATGATCTGTACCAGATGTAACATTTCTGTACATTAATTAATAAATCACTTGCTGCAGTGCATCATAAGGACCACATTGCTATCTGCATGATGAGATGTGTCAGACCTTTGATATTTTGTCATTGTGCCCTGTTCCCATACAGAATTGATTCTTCTGTGGAATTTAATGTTACATGTCAGCTAATAAGACATGATTATATGGTTTTCTCTATGGGAAACAAATGTGTTGCTGTAATTAAAATGTGACCTCTGTGGAAGAGTTTATGCTGGGTGGATTTTAATGTCAGGTAGAATGGCAATGCCCAAGACAGAAAGAATTTTAAATAAAATATAAAAATGTATTTTATTTATTCTGTGCCTATTTCCTGCACCAAAAATCTGTGAGTTTGGTAATCTACAGTGATCTTTCTTCATTGACTTAATTAACTAGATAGTTAGAATAGGTTGTTATCAAACCTTCCCACCAATTCCCAGGACCAGCTGGCTTCCTTTCAGGAGGCTACTGATTTCTGCTACCTGAAAATATGGTTAGACTTACCAGGAAAAAAGTCCCATTAGCAGACATTTGCCTGATTATTCAGTGCAGCTGACGTGGTAGGAGAAGGCAGTAAGCAGGCTTCAAATATCATCCTACTTAGTTGAGTACCTGCATCATTCAACAGCTTTTGAATCCTGAACCCTTTGAGGTCCCAAAACTTTTATGTTAGACAAAGTTGACAGACTCTTGCCACTGGTTTGAATTTTGAAGTTGGCTACAGAAATTCTTGGAACTTCCTAAATCATACATAGAGCAGGAAAATAGACACACGGGTGCGTGATCATTTAAATAAGCAGTTAAAATGAATGGGTAATTTCTATATAATTTTTTTCTGCTTTATGTTTCTTTTGCCCCACTCAAAGCAAGAATACGCTGCCTATGTAATGGCAGATGTCTGTGTTCAGCCACCCAACAAATGCGTGTCTGGTCTGGTGCTGGGAGAAGGGCCATGGTGTTGGCTGGAGAATGTCCGGAAAGGTCTACATGTCTCACTTGGCCAAAAGGTTTTAAGCAAAGAAAAGCCTCCCAAAATCCATGCTGTTGATTCAAACACAGTAGGTGCTTTAATTAGTGGAAGGTTATACTTACTGTAACCATCAGTGTCGTCAGACTCTAACTATGCTGAGGATAAATGCTTCAAAAAACCAAAACATTTCTCATGGCAAATAAGGTCATTGGCATAGAACACTGACAACCAGAACATTGACATAGTTTGCATTGCTGTTCAAGAAGTTGGCCAGTGGCAATATGGAATTGTATCTTTAAATTAGATTGGGCATGTATCTTTTGGTATTTTGCAATATTGTCAGAAATATCTGTCCTTTCAAAAAAGAGAACCTTGCACAAAATTACATCATCTCTTTACAGGCAGACCATGGCAAGCATTACATTGCTTCAGGTAGTAACAGATATGAACTCACTTTGTTTCCTTAAGTATACCAGATGAAAGCACCCTAGAGTAAATGGGGAAAATCTTTCCTTTTGACAGAGAATGGAATGGAATTATTTTGATTTAATGAAGAAATGTAGTTTAATTGCTGTATCTGGGCTTTTTCCCTCTATAGTGTTAGATATGTTGCCTTGAATGTAATTACTTCTAACTGAAATAAAGCACTTAGATTTTAAACATTGTTAAATGAACTTGTCATCTAACCAAGCTTTTAAAACTAAATAAAATAACCCATAAGTTTAATAATACTTGACATGGAAGGAGTTGGTATTGCTCATTAAAATTCTACTGACAAAAATCTTTGGTTAGTTAATTTTAAGTGGCATTAAGTAGATAAAATGCAATGCAAGAAAATGTCATGTCTAGATGAAGCTAATGTTATTAAAAACTTTAGGTTTAGTACTTTTACTGAAAGGAAGGAGGCAATCAAGTACTGCTGAAGTATTTGAAGCAGGTTGTTGGTGCCAGTTTACAAGCTGGAATGCCAAGGGAGAAGTAGTTAAATTTGTGGATGTGATCTGTGTGCATTTCTAGATGCTCATGAATCTGTCTGAATTGCAAGTTTCTTATGAAGATCCAATTAAAAAAAAAAAAAATCCCTCAGCTGAAGCTGAATAATTATTTGCAGTACAGACAGCTCCCTCTGTCTTTCCATGGAAATCTGAAGGCCTTTTGGTCAGATAATTCTATATATTTTTGTGTAAGATGTTAGGGAGAAGAGTATTTTTAATTCTCCCCAAAACTGCATTGGTGATGTTATAAAAGTTATGACTCTAGAATAGAGTTAAAAGAGTGGGAAGAAGCCTGTTATGAAGGATTTATGACTTTTTTTTTCTGTCTTCACTGAGTGAATTAGATCCAGTCTGTAGTGTCAGTTTTCCTTAAAGATGGACAGGACTGTAATGGAGCATTAATGAATGAAGGCACCAGCAGACATGGGCAATATAAATGAATTGATGAGAAGGAAAATTCAAATTTGCAAGGCAGATCAATACAGTGCTGTGTGAATCTTCTGCACTTTTGTTCCTTCTCCTGGAAATTAAGGTCACTGTCTAACAAGCTGCAATAGTAATTGTTCTGGAGAACTGCAGAGTGAAGCCGCTTGGTTCCAGCCATATTTTTGAACTTTGAATGAAGTGCTTTCTTCTCCCAGGAGGAGCAAACATCAGAAGAGATTAAAAGTTTCTTTTGATGTGTCTGTGCTTCAGCAAGCAATGTGGAAAACTATGTATGTTTTTATTCTTTGAGACCCTGAGCTGAGGTAGCAGCACCAGGGAGCCAGTGTACCAGACCACAGACTGGTATTCTAAAACTGCTGCCCTAATGCAACCTGGGGCCCCGCTTTCTTTGTGTTTCAAACCTGCTCCATAATATTTAACATCCTTGCCAAAATGATTGACTCCTTCAGATGGTCACACCTGCCTCCCTTAGCTCCCTCTGGATTTCCATGGAAAGCTGGAGGCTTTTCAGTCAGATAATTCTTTTTTTTTTTTTTTGCATAAAATATTAAGGAAAAGGTTATTTTTAATTCTCCACAAAATTGCAGCAGTGATGTTATGAAGTAGATGGGATTTGGGTGATGCTATTTAGTTGTCAGTTGTTTGTCACTGCAGAGTTGTTTAAGTATAGTGTTAAGTTTTTGCAACAGTAGGTGTTGTGTGCAGGTGGACGGAGGGGGCAGATATGTTGTGCTGAAGACCTGTGGAGATTGTGTGCAGAAGGTAAAAATCAAAATGTAATTACCAGTGCTGGATGGAAAACAACTTTCCTCTTTTATAAAATGAAGTAATTGATGCTTTGAATTCTCTTTACCTTACATTTTCATAGAACCACAGAATGAGGTTGGAAGGCACCTCTGGAGATGAACTTGTCCAACCACCTGCTCAAGCAGTGCCACCTAAAGCTGGTTGCTCAGGATCATGTCCAGATGGCTTTTGAATATCTCCAAGAATGAAGACTCCACAATCTCTGGGCAACCTGTACCAGTGCTCTGTCACCTTCACAGGACAAAAGTGTTTCTCGATGTTCAAAACGAGCCTTCTGTGTTTCAGTTTGTGCCCGTTGTCTCTTGTCCTGTCACCACAGAAAAAAGCCTGGCTCTGCCTTCCTTAGACCCTCCCTTCAGGTATTTATATACATTGATAAGATCCCCCTGAAGTTGACAGTCCCAGGTCTCTCAGCCCTTCCTCACAAGAGAGATGCTTCAGTCCCTTAATTGTCTTTGTGGTCCTTTGTTGGACTCTCTCCACTAGCTCCATGTCTCTCGTGTACTGAGGAGCACAGAACTGGACTCAACACTCCAGGTTTGGCCTCACCAGTGCTGAATAGAGGGTAACAATCACCTCCATCAACCTGCTGATAGCACTCCTCCTAATGAAACCCAGGACACCATTAACCACCTTTGCAGGAAGCGGACATTGCTGACTCATGTTCAGCTTGATGTCCACCATGACCCCCAGGTCTTTTTCTGTAAAGCTGCTTTCCCCCTAAGTGGAAAAAAACATGTTTTGCAGAAATCCAAACATTTCCTTAGGAAAAAGATTTGACTGGCTTATATTCTTCCAGAGGAAAATACCAAAAGCCCCACCACTGCCTGCTCTCAGTGAGAATGCCCTCCTGGAAACAAAGCCATGTAGCTGTCTGTGACAGCAGGGCAGAGTTCCACAGGGAGCCCTTTTGGGTCTTTGTCCAATACATTTCCACCAAAACAACAGCAATAACAAAAGCTTTCCCTGCTGATTAATTGCTATAGCCTTTTTCTACTGAGTGAGTTTTTCTCCTCTCTTCTTTGATCAGTAGCAGCCCTGAGATAGAATCGTAGAATCATAGAATCGTTTAGGTTGGAAAAGACCTTTAAGATCATCAAGTCCAACCATTAACCTAACCCTGACATCCTACCACTAAACCATGTCCCTAAGCACCTCATCTACCTGTCTTTTAAATACCTCCAGGGATGGGGACTCGACCACTTCCCTGGGCAGCCCATTCCAGTGCCTGACATCCCTTTCTGTGAAGAAATTTTTCCTAATGTCTAACCTAAACCTGCCCTGGTGCAACTTGAGGCCATTTCCTCTCATCCTATCGTTTGTTACCAGGGAGAAGAGGCCAACCCCCACCTCACTACAGCCTCCTGTCAGGCAGTTGTAGAGGCTGAACACAGGTTCGTGGTTGCTTCTAGCTCATGACTGCTTTAACAATAATCTCCTTCTTTAGTACAACCCCGCTGCTCTTTCACTTACCCACATACTTTCATTTTTACTATACCTCATGGTTACACTGTGTAACTCATAGAAATGAATGTTATTTTGCTTTAGATTCCTTTGAAGATGATAGAAATATCAACCACCTTTGAAAGCTATTGGTACCATGGACAACTATTTGTAAAATTTTAGGTATATTTAAGTCTTCCATCATCATGACAACCTGTCTGTATTCCTCAGAAAAGGAAAGGAAATAAAGGCTTTTGCTGCGGTTGTTACCCAGCTGACACCCAGCACTCAGAACCTCCTCCTGACAGTTCTCTTTTTACTGATCCTGCAGAGTTCAGGACTTGTTCATTATGCTTGCCATATCTAAAACCAGTGCATGCTGTTGGCGCCCAACAAACAGTACCAAGACCCACGTATTTAAATATTGTTAACCGCTTGACTGGTTAAAACCGCTTGACCGCTTCCAGGATCTGTCTCTAAATTCTTATATGGCACCTTTAATCTCTCTACTACAAAATTCTTTTCAAAGGGAGGCAAGCATTGCTGCCCACCCTGATGCCCCATACTTGGGCAGTTCTGCCTCCCTGATCACTTGCTATTGAGCTACAGTAACCCAAGGGTTTACACGCATCAAAGTAAAATCCCTACATGAGAATGAGAAAGCTATTCAGTGACAACCAAAAAAAAAAAAAAGGAAACCTGAGGGATTTAAGAAAGAACACAGAACAACATGCAGGTCCAAAGGAAAGATACTGGATCCTGTGTCTCATCTTCTAAGAAAAGCTACAGGTTTTATCACCTTATTTTAACTGTATTTTGGAAGAACTCTTTGCAAAATAGCTTTTAGCTGCTTAGGTAAATTATTCAAACATGCAGAGAATTTGTAAGTCCTTTTGTTCAAGCATCAGGCTCATGTGCAAAATGCTCCCCCCCAACACATCTCTCTTGGAGGCAAAATTCACATGTGGCTTGCCTCACCCCCAAACAAATGCTTCTGCATGACTCATAGACTGTGGAACTATTAACCCTAATTGAAATGCACATCTAAACTGACACTTAACCCTGATTTTTTTAAGCAGCACATGAAGCTGTGGGCGATACTGTCTTATTTGGATAGCACCTTGCAGCCTGGAGGCTTTAAAAGTGTATTATTTACATAATGTCTCATTTATTTTGTAAGAATTACACTTTCCCTATCACTGCTATGATCTTCTTTGGCACAGAAAATATCCAACAGCTGTTTATCAGCCTACAGAAATGCTGTGTAATACGAAATAAAAAGAGATTGTGCATCTCACTGAAACCATGGAGTGAATCAAGAAGGAAAACCATCAGGGAAAAAAAAGAAAAAAAACCAGTCACTGGGCTTCTACCCTTCATTTTTACAGTCCTGGGGGTCACTGGTAGACACAGAATCAGATGGGAAAAAAGCAGTTACTAAGTTTCCAGCTGTGGTTTGTACGGTCCTGCTGGTCACCAGCAGGCGCAGTGCATTAAGGCAAAGGAACCACCCTGGGGAAGCTCTGTGGGGAACAGTATTTTACATAACCTGAAAAAAACAAATGCATAAGCCAAGATTTTGAGCAGTGACACATTCTTTGGCTGCTGAATAGAAGGTATTTTTAAAGGAGGAAGGGCCTGTGGGTTTTTTTCAAAAGCAGATACCTATGAGGGAATACTAATTTCACCACTTGGAGCAGCCAGTGAAAGACAACAGGAGAGTGCAGAGAATAAATTGCAGGAGATAAATTGCACAAACCTTCAGAAGTTACATACCCGCTGAAGCAGTCTTCATTTTTTATTCTTTAAAATAGTCTGATCAATATTCCTGTTTGTGTTTGATTAGGATAACAGCACAGGAGAAACATCAAAACTTTATTAGTTGGGGCTGCTAGGTGGGCAAAGGTTATTGTAGTTTAAATGTGTTTGATTACCTCAGATGTATAGTGGGAGAGATATTTATAGAACAATAGAGAACATACTGCTGGTATCTTACAGGTGGGAGAATATTTAGGTGTAGAGAAAGGCAATACAATTTGAGTTGTGAAAATTATAGCTCTTGCTAATTATAAGAGACAGAAGTTACCAAATACAGTATTAAACCTGATGGGAATAACAGGAACTTTACTAAAAAATAATACATTTTTCAGGAGGTGGTGTAAGTAAACACCTTGAAAGCCAGTTCATGTGAATCTGCCTTGAAATACAGAAACAAGTGAAAGTTAACTGAGCAGCAGCTGGGGTGACAGGCCTTGTGAATTTATCTCTTCAGAAAGAATGGAGCATTTGGAAACAAGTACATTGCCATTTATCATTATCAACTGTAATTGAAATTGGGGCAACTCAACACTTTGCTCTGAAACTGTGAAAGCTGTGTCATCAGGTATTGGGCTACCACAAGAGAGGGCCTTAATGTTCACTGACAAGAAAGCTTTGGAGTATTTAACGTCCACCCTCATCAAAAGTCTAGGTTATTAAATATGACAGTAGAATATGTATATAGGGGAAAAAAGAGCCTCAGCCATAGATTTTACATATTTTTAAGTAGTGATTCCCTTGCAAAGGTCTTCCAGGTGCTCTTGTTGTCATTGATACGTGTCAGTAATTTTATTTAAGGATGTGTATCATTCCAGCACCAGTCAAGCATATTCAACTGACTGCAATAAATAAATTTAACTGTTACATATAAAGACTAGCGATTAAGGAAACACAGAGCTACAATTTGTAAATTATTCAGGTTCTTCAGGCTGAGGTTTTGCTTTCAGCACAAAACCTCAGGTTTGAAGAAGAGTGGCCGCTCTCATCTGTATTTGTTGCCTGATGGCAGGGACTTGCAGGAGGGCAGAATGACTTGCTGTGAGTCTATAGCCTGCAGACTATAGACTGGCTTTCCCACTCTGAATTTTTTTTCTATTAAATATTTTTCTTCTTTGCCTGTCAGACTCTTCTGTAAATAACAGCATTCAGGTACAACTACCAAGACTGATACAGAAAGAGAGCTGTGGTCAGCATTTTTCAGCATACAGTCTTAAAGATTAAGGATGAGCTATCTGAAGAAGAGGTGTTTAGTCATGTGAGTCACCAAGATCCTCTCTACAGGCAAGGGAAAGAATTCATACTTCAGGAGGGTGATGCCTTCTATCTAGAGACAAGGGCTTAAAGTTGGTAGGCTGAATTGCCCTTCAAGGTGCCTGACTCTCTGTCAACTGTAGAGGACATCAGATGACAAGATTCCATTACGTGTCTGAGCTTTTGGTGGCTAAAAATAAGATAATCCCTCAGCTGAAATGAGACAATTCCCACATTTGGAGGCCAGAACTGCTCTTCATATGTTCTCTCCTGGTGAGAGGGAGAGCCTGGACAACCAGCTGTGATGAGGGAGGGGATTCTTCTCAACCAACGCTGAAAAGAGGTGGGACCTCTGTGGTTTCTTCATTGCAAGAAACAGGTAGCTCCAAAGGGTGCCTTGTACCATCCTGAACTACTTTAGAAAGATGGGTGAATTGTCCTGTGAAGATGGTATCCTCATCATAGATAAAAATTTCTTCTTT
Organism: Gorsachius magnificus; assembly: GCA_034008185.1. Classification (NCBI taxonomy): domain Eukaryota; kingdom Metazoa; phylum Chordata; class Aves; order Pelecaniformes; family Ardeidae; genus Gorsachius; species Gorsachius magnificus. Next base: position 176,233,205 of record CM067081.1, read on the forward strand.
AGACAAACTTCTAAATGGTAAATGTTAAGTGAGCTAAATCTCACGAACATATTGAAATAATGCACTGTATCAAAGTGTTGGTACCAGGGGGGCTGCAGGGGTGGCTTCTATGAGAAGAGACCAGGGGCTAACCAGTGCCAGACACAGCCAGTTCCAGCTGGATCCAGCGGACCCTCTGGCAGGACATGGCTGAGCCTATGAGTCAAGCTGGTGGTGCCTCTGGGAAAACACATTTAAGAAAGGGCAGAACACCATAGAGAAAGGAGGAGGGAACAAAAATAGTGAGGAAGGAGCAGAGAGAACAGCATAGGTCATTGGAGCAGGAAGAGGAGGGGGTGCTCCGGGTACCAGAGTAGATATCCCTTGCAGCCCACGGAGGATCTGTACTGGAGCAGAGGAAAAGTATGAGAAAGAAGGAGCAGCAGAGCGAAACTGCTGTGTACTGACCAAAATACCCCAGCCCTGTGCTGCTTGCGGCAGGGAGGAGGAGGGTGGAGTGAACCTAAATCTGAAAAAGGGGGAAGGAAACATATTAATGTTTGCCTTTTTGTTTTCCGTTACCTAAGTTAGTAATTACATTTTTATTTTTGTTGGGAACAAAGTAAGTTAATTGTCCCCAAGTTGAGTCTGTTTTGACAGTAGTTGGTAAGTGAACTCCCCATCTTTATCTTGACTGATGAGCTTGCTTGCTCCTGTTGTTCCTATTTTTTCCCCCACATCACTAAGGGGAATCGAGCACGCGAGCGCCTGGGTGGGTGTTTGGGTGTTAGCCAAGGCTCTCACCATAGGCACATTTACCCTTTATTATTAAACATTAACTTCGCATGCCATTTCTAGGAAAAAAAGAGACCTTGAGTGTACACAGTTGCTTTGGAAAGGACAGCAAAATTCCGTATGTGGTATTTAACACATGGGAGATACAGTTAATAACAAAATTCAGATAATGACTTAATATTTCCTTTTCCCAGATAATTCAGGAGGGAAGATTAGAATAGTCTATCAGAATATGAAATGGCTTTAGCAATATCAAAATATTTCCAGATATACATGTACGGAATTTGTGCAAACCTATGCTAATGTATGCACAAACCCAAGTGGCTGTCAGATTTGCATTGCAAGCTGAATAATTGAATTGGGAATGTATTTTCCATTCAAAATTCTAATTTTCTGAATGTTTTACTTGCTCTGAAGTAGAAGAGCAACAATCAGTCTAAAATTTGTATTAAATTAGCTGGATTGTTTGGTTTTGATTTGGGGAGACAAAACATTTCATTTCAGATTTCACCTTTTCAGGAAAGCATGATTATTTTTACTTTAAAACAGCTTTTCAATGTTGTTTTTCAAAAATGTGAAAACTGGGCTTTTCTGTATCACAGCATTTTTTTTCCCTAAATGAAAGGCTGTCAATACTGACACATACTAAAAACATTTCATTGTGGGTGTGAATACTGCTTAGCCAGGAAAAAAATTCTGACTAAAATATTCTGACTGGCAGACCTTTTATCTCAGGCCATCCTTTTCTTTAACTCCTCTTTGCCAACCATGGTAGAGCAGGTTTTCTGGTGTCACGGAAGTCACCTTCTCTGTAGTCACTATGGTTACACAGCAAAAGCAGCGTTCATCCTTTGTGCTTGCTATTCAGCTCTCCCTGTTCCACTTTCTACCGGAACTGCCACCATTCCATCAAGTCTGCGTTCGCTTGTGAGCTCCCTCGTCCTTTTCTCACTGGGAATGAGCAAAACCCCTTGTTCTGCCTTTCTCTTAAGTCTTAACCCTGGTACCCTCTACTCTGCTCTGGTGAGACCTGACCTGGAGTACTGCGTCCAGCTCTGGAGCCCTCAGCACAAGAAGGACATGGAATTGTTGGAGCGGGTCCAGAGGAGGGCCACAAAAATGATCCGAGGGCTGGAGCACCTCTCTTATGAGGACAGGCTGAGAGAGTTGGGGTTGTTCAGCCTGGAGAAAAGAAGGCTGCGGGGAGACCTGATTATGGCCTTTCAGTACCTAAAGGGGGCCTATAGGAAAGATGGGGAAAATCTTTTTAGTAGAGCCAGCTGTGACAGGACAAGGGGTAATGGTTTTAAACTAAAACTGGGTAGGTTTAGACTAGATATAAGGAAGAAATTCTTTACAATGAGGGTGGTGAAACACTGAAACAAGTTGCCCAGAGAGGTGGTGGAGGCCCCATCCCTGGAAGCATTCAAGGACAGGTTGGACGGGGCTCTGAGCAACCTGATCTAGTTATCGGTGTCCCTGCTCACTGCAGGGGGGTTGGACTAGATGACCTCTAGGGGTCCCTTCCAACCCAAAACATTCTATTCTATTCTATGATTCTATGTATGTGGTTTTGAGAGTAGCAATGTCTCGCAGAGGGTGTTCACCCATAGCTGTCAGGTGCAAAGGAGGTGTTTGGTGTGTGGGACCGCAGCTTAATAATGGGGCCTTGCAGATGGTATCTCAGAACATCGTTTTCAAAGCCCAGGATTCATTAGGTTAGGTATAGCTGTAGCTGGGTATGCCTGGGAGCAGAAAGCAGTTCTGGAGGCATTAGGGTAGAGTAAAACAGACAAAACCATCTGAATAGGGTACACAAAGATGATTGTCTAAGACCCAGCTCGGTAACTTCAAGGTAAATCAAACCGAAGCCAGGCATCTTTTAAAACAAGCTTTTTGGTGGCTCTTTTACATTTCTGCCATGGCTTTTCATTCCTTGTTTTGGGCCAGGACCAACAGAGATATTCTGAAGTGCCTCAGCAAGCATATGGTGCGTGTGCTGTTTCCATCATTAACCACCCAGGCGGCAGGGAACGGAGCGCCTGCTTGAAAACATTGTGGGAATGGGATTTCTGTTACTTGAAGTGCGGGAGTTTATGACTCAGGCTGTGGATATGCCTCCTTGCCAGCTAATATCTGGACAGAGCCAGAAATTGAATATTATAAGGCTGAAGTACCATTTTGATGCACATTCCCCACTGATGCTCTTCACAACTGGTTATATTTTCACTTGTTAGAGATACCTATTCACAAAACCAAGCATTCATGCCACCCTCTTCCAAGGGCGGTTTAAAGTGGTGCTGTCATTACGGAGCTGACACATTGTGTATGCCCTGCCAACCTGTTGACAAAAAGAGGGAAACATGTAATTTAATACAGCTGTTTTACTGCAAAAAATATCAACAACACTTCAGCCTTTTTATTTTGATCCTGTCAATCAAAAGTATCCACTCCACCAAGTAAGTTAACATGCCCTGGAAGAATGCCTGGTTTTGACAGGCATCCAGAACATGGTGTTACTTCTTTTATCTCTTTTTTTATTCTCTGTTCCTTTGGCCTATTCACATGTCTATTTGTTCTGAAGACTACAGCCCTCCTCATTGACTACAGTGATGAATTCAGAGAAAGTTTTGGGCACACCCCTTGCAATCTTTGCATGTAAATGGCTGTTTTCAGCTGCACAGCATATCCCTGTGTACGTATGAGATCAGTTTTCTTTGGAGTGTGAACATATCAGGGAGGTACAGTTGTTGAATTGCCTTTTAGAAATTTGTCCCTCTCTTACAAGTAAGATCAGGTTTTGTTAAAGATGAGATCAGATTTATTAATGTTTTTTGGATAATTACCTGTCTGCACTTACCTATTTCTTTGGCTAACTTCTTGTGCTTGCTTGGCATTGGCATTTCTGAAAGTTTGATATCAAACTCTTGTTTTATAAACTCTTTTTTTTCTTTTTAGTGAAACTTGACAAGATGTAGTCTTCTCAGCAAACTCTGACACACACACATCACCACCCCTTTTCCTTTTCTCCTCTTGTCATTAACAATCATGGTCTTTTTGTAGTTATTTCATCCCTAGCTTATGAAAACAGCCCATTTGAAGTTGGATGGACATTAGAATTCTGTGTCCTGAACAGGAAACTGATGTGGAAATGCACATTACCTGGAAAAACAGCAGTTTAGGTTTTTTACAAGATTTTTATTTCTTCCTTGTAGTTCATTTTTTATTCTTCCACTCATATATTTTTAAAATAGGACAAAAATTCTGTTTGGAGACTCCTTGGTGATGTTGTGAGTTTCTAGCTGGTGAGATTTCTGTAGCACTAATTCCTGAATTAGTAGTATCCTAATGCAATATAGCAAATCCTGACTACGCTACCTATCAGCAGGTAAATAACATATTGATGAGACTGATAATCCAATTTCTAATTTATAACAATTTTCAAAACAGGAACTGGAAAAGGGAGTCAGCTAAATTTTGACCTTGCGTACACTGAGTGTTTGCAACTAGGGGGAATCTGAGATCTTGCTGGTGAGCAGGAAGATTTATGATCTGTTCAGTGAGAATTCATAGGCTGAGATCTCTCTGCCAATAAATCTTGGTATTTGTCTTGCTTAATTCTCTGTGAAGTTAATGCAGAACATTCTTAAGGCAAAAAAGATGGTTTGACTCACTGTAAGTTTTTGATAAGTGATATAGGATGAAGTAATTCAGAAAGAGAAAGAAACCATTCTGCTCTACACTGTTTTTCATGGATACTGTGACAAAGGAATGGAGTTGGATGATGGGCCCAGGCAAGGTGTGCATTTTTGGCAAGGGCCAATGAATTTTACGTTCTTCTTCAGCCAGAGCTGTCCTGATGTGAAATTTGCCATTTCAGCAATGTATTTCAACATCAACAACAGTGCTAAAAATATTGCCACCGTTGTGCACAGATGGGTTGTTAGGGCCAAATTTCATTGGCCAAGCATGGCTAGGCTGGAGTCCAAGAGACACTCTGGACCCCACAGCTTTGTCCAGAACAAGGAGCCAGAACCCTGTTATAAAAAAGATGTATTTCAAAAAGACAAGTATGAGACAAAGATGCAACTGGCACTGGAAACCATGGCAACAGGTGAGTGCATCTCAAAAGAGCAGGGAATCCAGGAACAAGGTTTAAGACTAAAATATATTAAACTCTTCTCTGTGAAGTCCCCGTGGTCTGGGGAATTGTCTTTTTGCAACCTGCAAGATTTCACACTGTGGAACATTCTAGGAATGTGTTCATTTCTTTGAAATATTTCAGATACATAATCATGAGGCAGGCATCTACATGGAATAACTGCACTGAGGTGAAGATACCCAGACAGGGCAACTGTGCCCCAAATGTGCTTTACAAAATTCCAGCCTAGTAAATCATAAGAATGCCAGATCTCTCCCTGAAATCAGAATTCTGAATCCTTTAGGATCTGGTGAGGGGTCTGGAGCACAAGTCATACGAGGAGTGGCTGAGGGAACTGGGGTTATTTAGTCTGGAGAAGAGGAGGCTGAGGGGAGACCTTATCGCCCTCTACAACTACCTGAAAGGAGGCTGTAGTGAGGTGGGGGTCGGCCTCTTCTCCCTGGTAACAGAAGATAGGACGAGGGGGAATGGCTTGAGGCTGAGCCAGGGCAGGTTTAGGCTAGACATTAGGAAAAACTTCTTCACCGAGAGGGTCGTCAGGCTCTGGAATGGGCTGCCCAGGGAGGTGGTGGAGTCCTCATCCCTGGAGGTATTTAAAAGACGGATAGATGAGGTGCTTAGGGACATGGTTTAGTGGTGGGATGGCAGTGCTAGGTTAACGGTTGGACTCGATCATCTTAAAAGGTCTTTTCCAACCGAGGTGATTCTATGATTCTATGATTCTATGGTAGCACTCTTTCTCAATCAGCTAGACCTGTCTGTCTGTCTGTGCCAGGCTGAGGTGCAACAGGGCACGTGGTCATCTAATTTGTGCACAGATTGGTTTCTCTGCACCGTGAATGACTTCAGGAGAGGTTGCCACTGGGTGGAAATTTAAGTGCCTGCCTGAGACTTCTCTAGTGTAAAGAAATTGATTCTTAATCATGCACTTAATTCCATTCATCACCATCATTATTCTAGCAAGGCAAAATTATCATGCTTTAATTTATGGAGCTGCGCATAACATTTGTTGGTGTCTGGCTACTTTTTATTCTCAGAAATGTGACACAACAGTCTTATTTGGTGGTAATACTTTGACACAATATTGCACATCAGAATTAATCACAAAGTGTCTATGCTTTTTATTAACATCAATGATCTCTCTTGGAATTTTTTGGATACAGATGATGGGATGTGTTTCTCAAAACTTCTGAACACCAAAGTGCTAGATCTCTGGTTTATCTGCTTTTGAAAGATTTAACAAGACACTGCAAACACAATAGTTCAAAGAGATGGAAACAAAATCAATATATGCACTTCCACATAAATGCTATCTTTTTACCCTTAAATTGCAGTGAAAACCTAGAATTTTTAAGAAGACATTTCATTCCTTAAAACATTTTAAAATTATAGACTTATGCTTGTAAAATCCATTTTTGGCAAAAAACATTTACACAAACACCTGAAATTAAAAATAAAGACAGTGTGTTGGCTTTCTTCTTCTAGTAATATTCAAGCTGATAGATCACCTTAGAGATTTCATGTAGTTTAGATGGGTCACAAAGTCATCTTTTTACTCAAAAGATCTTAAGTGCATTTTGCCATTTAAACTTTCCTGTGGATATTTTGCTTCCGTTTCATGTAGGTTCCTAAAGATCTCAGCTGCTCCATCACCGCACCCATTTCCAAAAAATTCCTTCCCCCCATTCTAGCAGCACTGCTGTCCTCCAGAGTATCTGAATATATTCTGAATTAAGCAACTTCATATTTGGTGAGATACGAATGTTTTTGCACAATTTCCAAATTTTTAGGTTTGGCTATGCAGCTATTAAGAGGCAAGTGTGCATGTGGTTTTATTTTTATTGTCTCACTGAAGAAATATGACTGGAATTTTTTAAACAAGTTACCATTCTTGCTCAGTGTATGTGTTTGTTCCTGGAAACTGCTATCTGTGTCCCTCCAACCTAGCTTTTGCTCTTTGCAATAGATACCCTGTTTTTCATCTTTCTGCTGATGTCAGCAAAACATGTCTATCAAACCAAATGCTGTCCTTTACCATTTAATTATCTTTGAATTTATGTCATGATCATCAGTTCTTCCATTGACTGCCTCCTCAAAGACTGAGAAAAGAAATGTTCCAGTTCACAGTCTGTTCTCTAAAAATAACAACACAAAAAAGCTTGTCCTAAACCCTGTTAAGAAGTCCTGCTCAGCCTGCAGTTTAATAGAAATTCCATCATGGGGCACATGGAAACTGAGTTAAATGATACTTTTACAACAGTAAAAAGCCAGTATTTTGTCTGGTAAGTTTTGATGAATTAGCAGGTAAAATTCTGTCTCCTTTTGAAATCACTGAGAGTTTCACAATAGAAATGTGTCCAGGATTTCATTCAAGGGAAAACTCAACACCGCGAGGTGTGCCTTGTGGCATCAGGACTCCAAACTGATCCATGCTGTGAATCACCCATAGTCACTTTATTCATCTCAGTGATTTGGAATTAATTTACTACCTAACAAATAAACCCTCTACTATATTTTTTAAAGGGGAATAAATAAAAAAGGGGAATAAATAAATACATTTATTTCTTAAAATAAGTTAATTCTCACAACTGTAGGAGATAGAGGCTGCCTCTTGTCCACCTACAAAATGCTCAGTTTGGCTCATGCAACCTGAATTCTGAACGTAGACCACTAATCTGGTCTTCTCCTGACTCACCTAAGTCAAGAGAGTTGGTCGCTACCCTGGTCCCATGAAGTCCCAGTGTCTGAGATGTGTGGGTGCCAGCAGGCAGTGCATGGTGGTGGGGACACACCTCCCGGGGATACCCCAGGGCCACAGCGGGATACCCTGGCACCCCAGCCCTCCCAGCATCACCAGGAGCTAACCGCAGCTGCTGCCTCTCCCTCCACTCTGCTCTGATCCCCTGGGACCGGGTACCCAGTGGCTGCCAGCTGACACAGGGTGGTTAGGAGATGGAGGGGTGATAGCTGGCTGAGCCTTCAGAGAAGGGTTTCTGCCATCAGTGTGCAGCGGGATTGCTGGCAAAGCACCCCCAGTGTCTGACTAATTCATAAAACCTACTATAACCAATCAGGTGACCAATCCAATGCCGAAAGAGAAACGGCATTAAAAATTAGGAGAAAACACTTAAAATAGAAAGTATGAACACATGTTTGCATATAGCTAGACAGATGGCATCTCTTTAGGCAGGGCTTATCCATATGGAAAACTGGTAGATTGAATCTGAATGCTGTATAGGATCCCAGCGGAGCAAAACCTGGATTTTTTGAGTCAGAGAGTCTATGCTATATATCTCACTCACGCTTTGGATGACAACATAAGCAGTTTTATGCCATCAGCTTCCTGTAGTAGGTGCAAATAATCAGGGAAGGAAGAAACATGAATTTATCAGGGAGCCAGGAGACTCTGAGTGAGGGTTTGAATAAATAGAAAAGAAGAATAAGAAAGAAAAAAGACACTCAAGCCCCAGTAAAGAAGTTTTCATAAACAGCAAAATTTTATAGCTGACTAGGAGAAAATTGCAATTACCGCATCTGCCCAACTACCCAGTAATAACTCGTTAGCTGAAGAGTCCTATTTTAGTGCTGATGGACAACAGAGTCCTGTGGTACCAAAAAGTCTGTTTTGTCAATCTGGGGGAAGGCTCCCGAGGACATGAAATTTCTCTAATACAGAGGAAGACCATCCAGGTACAGAAGATTTCTGAATCAGAATAAGCACATCCCTTGCCTTTTCATCCTTCACAGGAGCTTAAGCATTCAGCTCATGCGCTGGTTGCTGCTCCTGAGCTGAAAGCTCTTCTCAATAGAGATATTCCAGGCATAAAGGAAAGGTTGTAGCTGAGAATGTATTACCTGCTGCGGCAACAGGGATTACACTGCTTGAGCAGGAGGAAGCCTGCCCGGCAGCCTTACGGTACAGGAGAACTGGGAAGAAGCCAATTTTATCTAGGAAGAAAACTCAAAAGATAATTACACCATTAATTTCAAACCAGAAAATCTCCATACCCTTTGAAACAAAGTGTGGTGAGGCTATGACATTTGAAAAGAAACAAAGTGAATATATCAATATGAAATATCTTCATTTTAATGGAAGTTTAGTTGCAAGAGGCTGCTGATGAGTTCAATCAATCTCACTTTTTGACATGTGAGGTGTTGAAAAATGTTCCACATTTTTAAAATACAACAAAGGCAAAGGAAATGTAGTAATAAAAAGAGCCCATTTTAATTATTTCTTTTCTAAATAAACATGTGTATCTGCACATTTGGTGGAATGGCCAACGAACTATAAATACTTTATACATTAACACTTCTGTGGATACCCACCTTTTCAATTCAGTTTAACAAACCCTTACTGATCTCTTATACAGACAATGTCATCTTTGGAACTGGGAGAAGATGAAGGGTTGAGTATGACATGAATGAACTTCTCCAGAAAAAAAAGTACCTGTGCTCACCTGCAAAAACGTAGGACAGGCTGATGATTTGATAAACCGGTGTGCTTTTACTGCTGCATGCCATAAATGATTGAATCAATTAAAATAAGACTGGAATACCAAAGAAATTGAGAACTAAATGAACTTTATTTTCAGGCTTAAATTTGCACTTTCAAATGAAATGTGATGTCTCAACACAGTTTTCATTCTTTGCAACCATCCTGTGCTGCAGTAAGACCTGAATACACAGATAGCTGTATCTGTATGCTGTCCTGCAGAATTCAGTGGCACCTTGAGGGCTGTAAGATCACAGAATCACAGAATGGCAAGGGTTGGAAGGGACCTTGGGAGATCATCTAGTCCAACCCTCCTGCTAAAGTAGGTTCACCCAGAGCAGGTTGCACAGGATATTATCCAGGTGGGCTTTGAATATCTCCAGAGAAGGAGACTCCTCAACCCCCCTGGGCAGCCTGTTCCAGTGTTCTGTCACCCTCGAAGTAAAGAAGTTTTTCCTCATATTCAACTGAAACCCCTTATGCTTCAGTTTGTGCCCATTGCCCCTTGTCCTGTCGCTGGGCACCACTGCAAAGAGTCTGGCTCTGTCCTTGTGACATGCACCCTTAAGATATTCGTATGTGTTGAAGATGTCCATGCAAATTATGGTGCAAGACAATAATCAAAGCCTGTCTTCAAAACATTATTAAATTCTTTCTGAGTCCCTTGTTTCTGGGTCCCATGCAAGACTACCATACATGCAGTGGATGAGATTTTGGGTTTTTACCATCTAGGTAAAATCCCACAAAGTCTGATGAATTTCAGGTTCCATCTATCCCAATTTTTAGAATTCTTCACAAATATTTCTTTTTTTCGGGGGAGGGGGGGGATAATTTTGTGTTCTGTAGCAAGAATGAGTGCTATTGTTAATCATAACTACCAATAATTATTACTAGTAGTTGTCAGTGTATTGCTAACTTTTCCTCTAATCTTCCTTGTTCGCCAGACACAGAAAGCATCTTTGACCTTTCAGTCTGGAAGATGAGGCTCAGGAAAACATTCAGCTCTTCTGCACAAGGAAGGCTGAGGACTGACAGTTCTTCCCTTCCCTCATTTATTATCTATAGAAAGAGGATGTAAACTTGTGAATGTATATCAGGCTGGTGAGTCATGCTGATTAGCAGATATTTAGCCAGGCTCATTTGCTTAACCTTAACGCTTGTCACATGTCATGCAACAAACTCCACTGTGCATTACAAAGGATTTGACATCATGGAAGTAATTACTCCAAAATTATTCTGATAGATTAAAAAAATAAAAAATGAGGCAATTTGGCCCTAAAAACAACATTCTCTAATGAGAATGTTTCTGGGTCTGCAAATCCATAGTCATGTTTTATTTATAGCCTGGCCTATGATTCATCATTAGAATTTCTTTCAGATTTTGGAAGAAAAATTGTTCTTCCATGCATGAGTGTTTTTAGATAACCACAGCTGCTCCTCACTAGATGCTGTTTCAATAGCAGAAAGCCTAACACTAGCATTCTTATGCATCTTCGCTCCTTTCTGCTCACATTCAAACCCTTTTCACCACACACAATCAATCCCATTGTAAGGGCTTCAGGCAGCAGCCGCTGCAGCCCTCATTTGGCTTGTCAGCAAACCATCCCCTTTTCGTTCCAAGGAGGAACAGCTGATGGGATGAAACTTTGCTGCGGGCTAGAAATGTTTGAAAGGATGGCGCTGCCCCACCCCTGCTCTCATCTTCTCCTGAAGAATCACTGCTTGTGCCAAAACGCCTCTCAAACGTTTTAAGGCAATTGTCAGAAGCTCTGCTGGGAAGGCAGCAAAGGAAGATAGGACACTACCTAGCCCTTCTGCTGCTCTGGAATCAAGGGCTACCATTTGAATTTTTCTGTGTCTGGCTTGCTGGGTGATAAAAGGAAGAATGGTCTGAAGTGATTTGTTATTGAGAAGACTTTTTGGAGGCTTCGTGGCTGCAGTTAGCATTTCTGCTCTCTAGTTTTAAGAGCCTTCTCGGCAAACAGGCAGGTTTACAGGTTGTTTAAGAAGCAGAACTTGAAATAAACTTTTTTGATAAGCCTGTCCCCAAATAAATTTTGGTTGTCTCTGCACACATATATCTCCCTATATATCTAGTAATGTTTTTTCCACTAAGATAAAATCCTATTGAACTCTCTGGGCTGCAGGGCTACTGTTTAGCAACAGATGCCTCTGCACTTTCAGGTACCATACCCAGTTACTATTATCCTCATGTGTGCTCTTTCAGGACCCGATCAGAATCAGACTTAAATTGAGAGAGACCAGAGGCTGTGCCTGAGTTATACTCCCCCACTACTCTGCCCTGGTGAGATCCCACCTGGAGCACTGTGTCCAGTTCTGGGCTCCCCAGTTCAAGAAGGATGAGGAACTCCTAGAGAGAGTTCAGAGGAGGGCTACAAAGATGACTGGGGGACTGGAGCATCTCCCCTATGAGGAAAGGCTGCGAGAGCTGCCCTTGATTAACCTGAAGAAGAGAAGACTGAGATGGGATCTCATAAACACTTACAAATATCTTAAGGGTGAATGTCACGAGGACAGAGCCAAACACTTCTCATTGACAGGACAAGGGGCAATGGGCACAAACTGAAGCATAAGAGGTTTCAGTTGAATGTGAGGAAGAACTTCTTTGCTTTGAGGGTGACAGAACACTGGAACAGGCTGCCCAGGGGGGTTGTGGAGTCTCCTTCTCTGGAGATATTCAAAGCTCTCCTGGATGACGTCCTGTGCAACCTGCTCTGGGTGAACCTGCTTTAGCAGGAGGGTTGGACTAGATGATCTCCTGAGGTCCCTTCCAACCCTTGCCATTCTGTGATTCTGTGAGATAACACCCAGCTCACCGAATCCGGCATCACTTACTGAGTACCTCTACAGACAACACTGGAGAAATAAGACTACAGCTTCATACGCGCTCCTGGCAGAGCAATACCAAACGGAGCTGTTGTGTTGCCTCACCTTCATTCAGCTTTATGTTGGAGATGGGTATGAATAAAACTTTGATCGATGCTGGTGGGGATGCAGAGGTGGATGACTGGCAGAGCAGTGCTGGCTGCCTGTGGGGTGCTCTGTGAGTCAAAAACAACTGAAACGTTGTGACTGTAATCAGCACGTCTGGGGAACTCCTAGGCTGAGTCTGTAATCTTGGCCTAAGTTTGAGGAAATGAATGCTCTTGTCACTTATCCTACTGGCAGTTTACTGCTGTCTGGCAGTGCAGAGAAGGCAGAAAATACTGTAGGGAGTAGCTAAGTGGGTGACTCTTGACTCTCTGTAAAGAGAAAATAAAAAATTGAGGCCTTTGAGCAATCCTACAGCTCCAGTACAAGGAATCTGCAGGTCTGCTATCAATTTCATTCCTGTGGGCAGCCAGAAGTCTTGTCCTGTCATATTCCCTCTTCAACAGTGTTGTGGTCATATGGACCTACAGTGCAAACTGCCAAGTACTTTGTCTAGTTCCCATAAAAAATAGCATATACACCCATCAAAGTAAATCAGCTTCACATTAATTCTGCTTTTTTCATTAAAAACTATGTGATCATACATAGTCACTAAATATGTGTTTGAACAAAAAACAACAGTCATCAAAAATAATAAAAAAATATATTTCTGTGAGAAAAGGAAACAGAAGAAATACTGGGATCTGTTTTCTGCTGTTGGTAATCCCATATTCAGTGTGTTTGGGCCACAGTTGCATGCCCCTTCCTAATTGTTCTGTATGTTCTCAATGCAAAATATGAGCATGAGATCTGTACCTCTTACAGCTTGATTTCAGCATAAACAGTTTTTGTATAACTTTACTTCCTGTGCCAAATTTGTATGGAGATTACCTCTTAAATATGCTAAGCAGAGAGGTCAGAGCTTACTCTATTTGTTAAACAAATTAGTGTCACAGATCCTGAACAATTCCAAGACAGAAAAAATGAGAAAGGCAGTGAGAGAGAGAGGCAGTTGGAAAAACACAGTAAAAATTATTTTGTATGCCAAAAATCAGAGAGTTGCTAATAAAAAGCTCAGCTTACCCCAAAAACTCCATGTGGAGGAATTAACTTTAAGTTAAAAAGTAAACTCCTCTCTGACTGGCCCACCACAGAAAATATATTAACTATTTCTTTCAAATGCGACCTTGGAAACGTGAACCTGCTAACTGGAGTGACTAGGGAACTACTGAGGATCCTCGACCTCTGTCTAGTTTAGGTAAAGATCCGTGCATATTTGGATACACAGCTGAAATGTGCCTTTGCCAGATTCATCCCATCTATGCCTTTCTTCCTCTCCATCTCATAAGAAAATATTTGGGCTATCCTGCTTCTTCAAATGGGCAACCAAGACTCTTAACATACAGACCACCTCCCTCCCTCTTGCCCTCCCTCAATTCCCAGCTCATCCCTGGCCGTGTGCAGCTCTCCCCTTCTGGACACGTGCACCACTTGCACTAGTGCTACTGCGTGACCGAGCATATATCCAGGGCTCTGATCAGCATTTAGTTTACAAAGATATCCAGGGATTTACAGCCAGGGTAGTCTCTGCTTGCAAATTTGTAGCTTTTAAGGAAAGTCAGGCATGGGGGGTACTTTCATGCTCATTGCATAAGGAAAACCTGCAGTAATCTTAGACTTAGAAGAATAAGAGGGATGATGAAATGGGGATCAGTCTTATATGAATAAATGTAAATGTTTGAGAGAGAGGAAGAAGGTGAAGGATCTGGAGGGAAAGAATTGCTGATTGAGCAGAAGTCATGGGAAAAAAAGGAAAAAAAAAAGAAAGAAGAAGCAACAGTCACTGTAGGGGTAATTGCAAATTTGAGAGAGGAAGAAAGATGAAAGAAAAAAGGTATAAGGCTTCTGATTGCTGTTTTGGTGGTGGTCGCTCCTTTATTAAAGGCATCAATAAACATGTTTACATACCAAACAGCTGTGGTGGTTTAAAACCTTACTGCCTGGGGGCTGCTTGTTACCATTGTCTGTTGGAGGTTACCCAGCCCAGCTTCCCCTAGCAGAGCAGAGCAGAGCAGAGTGAATAGCAATGGGCACCCCTCTCCCCCTTGGCTGGCGGGCAGCCTGGGGTTGACTGCCCATGATGATGAACTTAAGCCTGCCTGACTTCTCACTAAAGCAGATAGAGTCCCTTCACGCAGTAACTAAAGCAAAAGTGGTTCATGTGCACGATCAATAAAACAGGGTCCATGAGCAGTCACTAAGGCTGTGTGTCCAGCAGGTAAGGTCCATGTACACAGCCCCGTCAGCTGGAGCAGTGGGAACCTCTGGCAGAGGACCAAGAGGTGGTAAAGTGTTTTTGCACTGCCGCAGCTTGCTCCCAAAAGCCACAACAGCTCAGAGGTATTTGAAGGAGTCATGTGTCTGTTTGGTCAGGTGTTCTAGCCACATAAATAAGGTCCTTCTTCACTGGGACCACTTTTTAGGAAGCTGCCATGCTTTGTATTCATTTATTAAGAAAAAATCAAGAAAAAGCATGGAATTTTATCCTCTGTGAAGCACAGGAGAATCAAATGAAAATTGTACTGCAGCACAGCTGATTCATTTAATGAAGGGTATCACTCTTTCAGGGCCTTTATATGAAATCTCTGTGAAGCTGAAGGGGTGAAGAAGGGGACCTCAACAATTCAGTTGGATTACTGAATTAAAAATATCCTTCAAAGTATAATACAGTTAAGTTACCAGAGGAAAAAATAAAAGGATAATTAGACCAAGAACATGCATCACAGTATGATTGGTGTCATAACTTCTGGAAAAAAAATCATGATGATAAATTTCCTTTTTGAAGGCTAATGGATATGCTTCCACTGCCTGAAGCCCTGGTGGCACTTTTATTCTCCAGAAGATAAAATAAAACTTTCTGAAATTAAACCTGGTGAAATAAAACCTTTGCACACTGAATTTTTCTCCTTAATATAACCTGTTGTATATGGTTAAAGTTAATTCGAATGCACTGGTTTGGATGTTACAGCTATTTTAAGAAATCATCAAAGAGATATTTGAATGCAATCTCTTGAGAATGAAAATATAATCTTGCCATTTATTAATAATATTCTCATTTTCCTCAAAATTTTGCTGAAAGTGGTGGAAAAGGAATAGATATAGAATATTAGGGCCAGAATTTTCAAATTTGAGCATCTAAAATTAGGTTCCTAACTCCATATTTGAATAGCTAAATATAAGTAGCCTGATTTTCAAAGCTGCTGAGCAATCCCAGCTGCCACTGAAATCAGTGAGAGCTTTGGGCAAATACCAGATTGCCTATTTAGGCTCATTATCTTGTAAAGACTAAATAGGGTTTGGGACATTTTAGCCAATGTTATTAATAAAGGTTACCACGGTAAGACTGGGATCTGTAGAAGCACATAACAATCTCTCAGTGACTTTGAGAGCCCAGAGGCCACCCAGGCCACCGCTCATGTAGGCACGAACACTTCCTGAGCCATCCTAACCCATTACCTTAAACCGCAAAAAAGTGGCCCCGTGCCACTTCTGAATGGTCTCTAGCAAGTGGGCTGCAATTGCTCCCCTAGAAAAATCATTGCACCAATCACCTTATTGTCTAAAGGCTTTTCCTGATGTATCAGCTTGATTTAACCCTTTTCAGCTTCCTCCCAGTCTTGCTCTTACAAACGCAAGGAACATGTTTCACTCCTCCCTATCCCATTCCTGATACCTACCCTCAAATGGCACCATCCACCTTTGCATGGGCACCGGCATCCCACCGCATCCTGCTGCTGGGAGCCCGGGAGGTGCAGCCCTGCAGCACTCCCTGGCCGTAGATGCTGCCCACCTCTTGCATGTTGCCAGACCTGGGAAGAGCCAGCATGTGATTTGCACCTTCTGGGTGCAGCGCCCTCCATCCCAGGGAGCCCCCAGGTACCCCAATGCTCTGTGTAAGGGTAGCTGGGACTCACAGCTTTGCATTTCTTCCATGCAAGGTGGTACGAGACGATAGCACAGCTCCCATGCTGCCTGCATACCCTGAAACAAAAGAGGCTTTCTTGTACAGGCGCTGCACTGGGAGCCGCACTTTTGGTTTGTATTTTTTGAAGTAGTGCTGTGTTATGTTGTTTGTTCTCCATAATCTCCTCAAGCCTCTTTCTCTACGATAAGAGTTGCCTAATGTCTATCTTTACTCCACGTGGCTATGGCAGGCTCAAAAGCTTTTCTGAGCTCTCTACAGAGCTCAGAAGGAGCAGGCACCCAGCTGCTGGCCTTGCTCTCTCCCTCTCCACCGAGCCCTGCAGCGACTGGGTACTGCTGATTATGAAATGAAACAAAAGAGAAGCAGCTTCCATTGAACATGCAATTGATGCAAAGATCAAAGCAGGAGCAAAGAAAACACAGCTTGAAAGAGAACAGTTCAAGGAACGAGGCAGATGCTTTTTTTCCCTAGCTTGTGGTGCAGATGCAGAATGAAGCCTCAAGTCACTGAAGTCAATATTCAACTCGACAGGTGCCAGGATTTCACCTCCAGTGTTTTAATCCCTGGCTTATGTCAAAACTGCTACATTCCTCACTTTTTTTTTTTTCTCTCATTCCACATTATTTTCACAGCCAAGGGAACTCTGCTTTTTAAAATAGTTCCCCATCTTTCCTGGGAGTGAGATGGATCTTCTGCATGTAAGCCTTGCTTTCATCAGGCTTGTGATCTCCAAGAGTTATATTTCTGTTTAGATTCTGGAAGCTCATTTATCTGTCATGATCTCATTTGGGGCCATGACTCTGGATCTGGAAAAAGCTAATATATGCTTTAAGGTGCTTATGTTCTTTTTGATAGTTTATAATTTCACCAGACTTCAGCAATTTATGTTCAAATCTTCCACATAAAGATGTAAAGTGTCTGCTGTTGTTTTGGGGTTTTTTTTAAATATTATTACGTATCCTTTATGGTAAAAGGTCAGAGAAGCACAGATAGTATTTCATGAGGGAAGAAAGGGCAAAAAATATTTGTTTTCCCAATATTAAGGAAAAAAAAACCCCTAAATTGACATCCATTTAACTTAGAAGTTCAAATGCCTCCATGCCTGGGAGCAGGCAATTCTTGGGGCAAGTGGGGTGAGGCGAAGAGACCCCTCTTTTTTTGTATTAGTGTAATTTTCTGTGTTTAAAGGAAGTGGAGTTTGTACCTAAAGTCAGTGGACAAATTGCTGTCCTTAAAGACATGAAATATGAAGAAAAGAGAACTGAATGTTTTCAAAAGCATTTACAAGCATCACAATGTGAATATTGATGGGCAAAGAAGAGGACATTAGGTTTTCTGAAGTGCCTGGGTGAATTATAAGCCTGAGTGCCACTGCATTTGAATGACGATTTGGGAAGCCTGTCTGGTGTGAGGCAGCACTGGGCAGTCACCCCCAAGCAAGCATCAGGTGGGGTGGCTCGAGCAGGAGGCTGCACCGCTGCTCCGAGCCCTGGTGCAGTGCCATGCTCAGGGGATGGTATTGTCCCTAGCATGGAGCTGTCCTGCTAGGAATGAGTTTATCAAATCACCTTCATCTTGGTAAGGGTGGCATGACTCCATGCCACAGTGAATTGCTTGGATCAGACATACACATATGTTCCTGGATTTGTAATGAGATACTTAGACTAAATGCAGATAAGTAGGTTATGGGATTATCAAAACCACCCACTCATCTACTAACATCTTAATATGACCAAGAGTCCTTTACAGTCAGCCCCAAGGTGCTTTTGGGGGAATTTTCTACAGAAAAACCACACTGGATGGAATAACATGGATTGGTGATGCTAAGGGAGGGCACAATCTTTGGAAGTGTTTTTATAAGACAGTTAAAGAGAAGAAAGATCTGGAAGTAAGAGAGTAGGGAGTAGATAGAAGAAGAACAAATAGAAAGGCAACAGCAATAGTAAACAATTAAAGCTTGCATAAACTTTTGTGAGAAAAACTTAAGCCTGAGAAAACTTATTGGGATGATGATGGCAAACGATGTCTCACTTTGCATGGAGACTGCTTTTGTGCAGTATGTAATTCCAAAGACATAAGGAAGCTCTTGGGCTTCCTACTTTCAGTGGGTCTTCAGCGCACCTATGATCACAGAATACAATCTAAGATTCCTGCTCGAATCATACCTAAGCACTATCATTTTGTCATGGTGTCCTGTAGTTGCAGACACCTGCCTGTATCAATTTCTGAATGAGCAATAAACCATGATGTGTGATAAGCGAGGCTGCCTTCTGAAGCCTCTGCATGTAAATATCAGGTAGAACTTGCA
This sequence comes from Gorsachius magnificus, assembly GCA_034008185.1. Taxonomy (NCBI): domain Eukaryota; kingdom Metazoa; phylum Chordata; class Aves; order Pelecaniformes; family Ardeidae; genus Gorsachius; species Gorsachius magnificus. The sequence goes on from CM067081.1 coordinate 176,251,857, forward strand.
GGCCTGTGTGGGTCTTCCTTCCTTCATGGAAATGAACAGCAATGGCTTTGCTACTGTCCCAAAATCTGAGGCAGGCTGAAGCCTCTCCCTTAAAACATCTCCTTATTTCTGAGATCCCACCAAACCACAATTGGACCTGTGTATGGGCAATGAATGGGATTGTATTGCTTGTTGTTCCCATCAATAAAATGTCAACAGCAAAGTTAGTCCAGCTTGCTGGTGTTTCACCATAGTCAGAGACACTTCTCCACCCTCCAAAGCAGAGGAGGATTACTCAGAAAATAATGCAGCTTTGCATGTGACAATTTACCCTGGAAGGTGATATGTCCCTGCCCAGGAAGCTGAGGTCCTGCACAAAGCCGAGAAGACTTGAAGGATGTTTCTGTGTTTCAGGAGGTTTGTTTTTCTGGGAAAGAGGAGCAGGGAGCAACGAGCAGTTGGGACCAGGCTCCATCTGCAGTGGAAAGGCTGTTGCTTGGTCAGTGCTGTCACCCCAGCAGTGGCATGCTTTCCCAGGCTGCTTCCCAATATCCCAGCGTGGGAGTGACTAAGTGAAGCCCCATGAAATCCTTTACAGCACATCTTCCTCTGAGGCCATAGCCTTGACCTGGGACCACAGGGCATTAGATGGGAATTGGTGGGTTTGCATAATGGAGTGATAACTCCAGAAAGGCATCTGTTTTTCCCCCTCTTTCTCTCCAAAAGTGATTACACAGCGCTGCCTGAAAATTCACTTCCTTTTTTAAGAAAAAAAATTACCCTTTTCCCAAATAAATCATAGTTATTTTGACAATTTTGGATTTGGAATTTTGCTATGAATACCTTCAACCTATTTTTTTATAAGGCTTTTAAAAAGTAGTGTTATTTAATGGACTTTTAAGAACAGTTTCTACTTACAGAGAGGAAAAACCCCAAACCTTAGTCTTTCTTCTGCTCCTCCTTATACCCCAATCCAGTCTGATGTGCAGGCTGTAATGACCACTACTGTCTATATGATCCCTTCTCCTTTTCTGATTGCAGCTGCCTCTTCCCCTTCATGGAACTAAAATTTGATGCTGAAATGACATAAAAATGTATAACAATTGGGAAAGTAGAATTATTGTTAAAAAAAAAGCTGCAAGTGTTGGCAGTCAAGCAGTAATTTTCATATTTCAGGTAATTTAATTCTTTCCAAATGGCAGGAAAACTTTGCAATTCATTGTATAAGTAAATGTCTTTGCGCACACATTCTTGAAGAATGGATCTGATTGTCAGATATTCAGAGGTGAATTGTTTTCCATTGTTATTTCTAATGATGATGATAGAGATTATATTTTGATACTGTAAGTTATGAGAAAATGTATTGTCTGACAAGTCACTCCCTATTGTTTTCATTGACAATATTCCCATCATTGCTGCTAGACTGTACTGCCTCTCCCTCAAATGTCTTCACCATCTCTTACAAAACTGAGTCCCACTAGAGTTTCTGCTGCCTCCCATCCGTTTGCTGCCCCACCATTAATTTCCCCTTCCAAGTCACAGCCTGTCTCCAGTTCTGAGGTCTGAGGACTATTATCTGCCTCTCATTGCTTCTGTCCCTGCTATCTCAAGCTTCCTTTCCTCTATTTCTGTTCTCATTATCTCAGCCTCACCTTCAACTCTGCTGGCTCCTGTCCCACTGCCTGCAAGTGTGCTCTTGCATATTCTACAACAAAATAAGGCTTCTTTATTCAGCTTGCCCATTTACAGTCCTATCTCCTGCCTCACTTTTGTTTTCAGTACTTTAGAGCCCAGATCCAAAGATCTGTTTAGGCTCTTGACTTGTCCTTGAATGCTGAAAAGTATTCTGAATACAGTCTTGCCTCAGTTTTCTCTCCTTAGTTGTCACGATGCCCTTTTAAATTTCTCTTGTACCTTCCCTACTCTTCTGTGAGAGCTGAATTCCTTTTTGGGAAACAACCTTTATATGTTTTGGTTCTTTATGGAAGGGGTGTCATAGCATCTGAGCAGGTTATACTTTGTGCTCTTATAGTGCCAGCATTGGCTCCCCTAATGGTGTCTACTTCCAAGAAGGAGCTGAGAGGAAATTTCTTACTAAGTCCATATTGGACCAGTAAGCACAAATTAGTTCACAAAAATAAAAGGAGAATTTAAGAGTAATTCCCACATTCATTATTCTTTCTCTGTGAACAAGAAACTTTCCCATATTTTAACAAGACATATTATGGTCTTCTCAACCCTGCTGTGATTCTCCAGTCAGATTGACCTCTAAGCTGAACTAACAGGATAATGACGTACATGACTGCTTCACAACAAGCACATCTTAAGGGTGCTAATAAACCTAGCTGAGCAGAGGTAGTGTCCAGACCACAGAGGAGACAGGAACAGCTCAACACAGAGAACAGAGGATGATGGAAGGGACTCTGCCAGCAAGCATGGAGAGAAAGACATTCCTGCAGTAAGGTTTTTGTGTTATACAGGTAGAACCATTGAACCACTTGAAGGCTGTAACACAAGTTGCAGATGATCCATGGAGAGGACCTGGGTGTTGCAACGTGTCATACCACAGCATCTTTTAGCTTTGTAGCCACCTCGCAAGACTCATCATACAGTGCTTAGAAACCCAATTGTAAGGGTCCATGAAGTGAGATTCACAAAATCCAGCCACTGGAGAAGGCAAATGGGAAGTGCTTTGGAGACATCAGAGCATTTGAATGCCTTCCTTGCTCTTTAGCCTTTCAAGTCACAAGCACCTGCAGAAAATTATCTCATCTCCATTCCTTTGGGACTAATGGTGCTGAGCTGTTTGCTGGAGTTAAAAAAACACAAATGAAAGTCCCCTGTTTTAAAAAATTGACAAAGAATTTGTTTTTCTTCCTAAAGCTGACTGGGGGGAACATAAAGGCACTTAGCAAATACCAAGTAACCAGTGTTTTCCTTAACAACTCCCTGGTGAACGCATGTGCTTCTGGCTTGTCAGAAGCTGGCAGAGGTGCTATAAAGATCTGAGTTCTGTGTTTAGATGTCTGAGGTTAGTCAGCCAAGGTCCCTTGTTTGGATTCAGCTCACAGGTGTTATCCTTTTAGATGTGCCCAACAGTGTTTTATGCTTCTTAGCTTTGCATACGAATTGTAAATGGCCTGTAACAAATTTTGGAAGGACACCTAAAATGGAGTAAAACTGTAGAATAATTATTGCCCTCAGTACATTGGTACATGCAGTATGGGCCTGATTTTCTCGCTTGCATGTCAGGAGCTAGAACATCCACAGTATTGCCTTCCAGTGCTTTCTCTTTGCAATGCTGTACAGAGAGGCTAACAGTGAATCTGTACCTTTACAGTGTCCTACCCCTATGTTAACCTCGTTAGTATAAGCTTATTTTGAGTGTTTTAACTTTGACTTCATAGCTGGTTGGAAGTGACATCCTGTGCAAGTGGGGAAATCAAAGCCACTCATTGGTTTAATACTTACCCACGTACAATGGTTGATTGTCAACTTTTGGAGCCTCTCTACTTTTCAGGGGGATGGAAAGCTATGCTAGCTTGCGTCAGTAGAGTATAAAAATATCTTCCTCTCATAGAAATGAAACACAATAACAGATAACATTTTAAGTGATGTCAATAGCTACATTTTTCTTTTAATAATTTAGAATGCATAATACGATTTGTTTAGCTAAATCACTTACTACCTGTGTATCATCTCATATCAACCACAGAACAACATAATTTATTAATACAACAGGAGGATGCAAAACATAATTCACTCCTTAAAAATGTCATTATAATATCACTAGGTTTGGCTGACTTTGAGAGTGTGAATATATTTGAACCTTTTGCTATTAAATGCATGATCATTAACTAAAATCCAATGGCATACAGAGCAGGAGCGGAAGAAGGTACATCCCATGGTGACGTGATGTAAGAGATGATGATCACAACAGAGGGCACACTGGAATATTTTGTGATATTAGGGCCAAAGAAAACACTGAAGTTTCCATTCACAAAGTTCAGCAGAACTCAGTTAAATTTTGTAGAACTGCAGTCACGTATTCTAGTAGATGGTTATCAGACAAAGATAAACCTTCTTGGTTGTTTCTCTTTTGATAGTTCTTAGGCTCACTTGATCCACACAATAAAGAACTGGAGGGAAAACAAAGTAAAATTAAGTGTAATAACACAGATTTTAATAACCCTCTACAGAAAAGATAGGAACAGATGTAACAGATGGAAGCTGGGCACCAAAAGAAGTATTAATTCACCTCCATCAGTATGGCTATGAATGTTGAGTGAATTCTTTTTTTTATTACAAGTAATTAGTTTCATTAATTTTTGAGGAAAGAAAAAACACACTAATGGAAATATTTTATATTCCTTTCCCTGTGAAACTTTATCTTTCAGTTATCACAAGGGCTTGTAATACACCTCAGGAAGAGACACAAACTTGGTTCAGAAGCCTGAACAAGCAATGTTTCTGTGATGTAGCAGTAAAAACTGCCCACTGTGCACGTCAGAGAAGTTTAATTTCGGAAGTAAAAAGAAGAGCGGGACGAATCAGAAGCAGATCTGAGGTGAAGGAATGGAAAATCAAACATTCTTCTTTTCCTTTCTTGCCTTCTCTCCTGAAGTGTCACAAGAGCCCACAAGAGGTGGTGGTCTGGTGTCACCCTTCCACCCACTGAGGCTGGGATTGCAGCTGCCCTGGAAACATCCCTCTTGCTGCAGGGAGAGCAGAGCTGGGCTTGCTGCCAGTGAGAGGTCTTTGCTGTGATCGTGCATTTGTTTGAATTACAGGCTCAGTCCATCCTTTGGCTTGGTTGCCGGGTAGGATCCACGTGCAAATACTTGGTAGCTCTATATCCCTCTCCAGAGCTGGTCTGGAGTGCGGAAGAAGCTGGCATGCCCACTGTGGTGGGGACAGCAAGGCAGGGCTTAGCGGGGTGCTTGGGAAAAACTGAGTCTCCATGCCGTGCATCTGGCAATACTCATAGTCTCCGTTGGTCTAAGGAAGGGACACTGTTCTCATATATATTTAGTAACCCAATTTTAATAAAGTCTGGAGGCAAAATAGTCTAAGGAAACATGTGTTTGCTTTGCTTAACCTGGTACACAACCATCATTCTTATCTGGATGGACAGAGAATGTTGACAAGATCAAACGTCCTTTCTTCTGCTTATAAATACCGACAGAATTATAGTATACAATGTGATTGTGTGCATTTATTACTTAAACGTTAACAGTATAATTATACATACAAATATAAAAAATAGATATATGCATGCATCTGATATCTCTTCAGAGACACAAATATACTTAGACAGGAAAAAGCAGACACCTGTTTAAATAATATTATCATACATGCTTTTTTTCAAATATTTGTTCAGATATTATAAACAATAATAAAAGCTGAATATTGTACAAAAGTGATGGGCAATTCAAGTCATGGAAAGAAAACAGAATTTTGTCATTCCATAGTGATACTAAATAAAAAATTTTCTCCAAGTCTACATTTCCTTTGCTTTCTCTCATGATGAAAGCTGATAAAAGTCAATGAGTTTTCCAAGAAACTCCAGATTCATTGGAGCCAATAATGTGAAAACTCTCTGTGCAATAATAAATTTGTAAAGTCATTTATTCTTAAGATTGAAGTCTTAGGCTGCAGGGATAGCAGCACTGAAGGTTCTCACTTCACGTGTTTTCCCTGAAAATGGAAAATAAACAACTCGGTGACTAAGCCTTTTTCATCACTATTGAAAATCCTAAAATCAAGGCTTTGAGATACAAACCAGTTACTCTATGATAACAAGCTCCCACTAACACTTGTTGTACCCTCACCCCTTTTATGTGGCACCCCTGATAAATGTGAAAATGTGAAAAAAACTTATCTCTTTCCCTGAGGAGAAATTTCCTTACAGTGGCAGCACTAGTGCCAATGCTCAGAAGTACTGCTTGAATAGTTAAGGTGCTGAAATATCTGGGGATCCTGGATCCGTGCCTGAGAGCTCCATCCATTAAGCTGAATGGAGTTGACAGTACTTTGTGTTGCAGCATCTGTATTTTAGGCACCCCCCCTGCTGAGCTGGGGTGCCTGCCCCATGCAGCACACCCGAAGCCGGGGAGATGTCTGGGGGAGCCAGCACAGGAGTGCAGAGTCGCATTAGCCAAAAAGAAGGAAATGTGCAGCGAGAAATGGACCTTAGTACAATATATGGGCCTTTATCCTGACAATTCCTATCACTCGAGTTTCATAAGACACCGCAAAATCAGGTTCCTAGGGCTTCTCCTCCAAACTGGTGATGCCTCTTTAGGAGCTAATTGGTCAGGCATGACAGTGGGATGAGTGGGATGTGGGAGACTGAATTTCCATTAGGTTTTTTTTCTACATTAAACTTAATCTCGTGTTTACTGCCTTCCTGCGTTCTGTAACAGCAGCATTACAGGCCTTTCTCAGCACTCTCCCACCCCCCACCCCCCCGCTTAATTGCTTTATGTACAGTGGATTACTATACATCACATGTGTGAATGCACAGGAGATGAAAAGCATGGAGCACAGCTCTTCATCCTGGTGGTTTGGGTACTCATTTGGAAGTGATGAGACCCGGGCTTCAGTGCTTCCTCCTATTAATGTTTATGAGCTTTATATCTGCTCTGATCACTGAATAAATGTATTTTTTCAGTGCTTCAAAGACAAAATCTTTCAGCATTGAGATGCTTCCAGGCATGCTTAGACCTTTGGGCACCTAAGGATTTCTTTTTTGGAAAAGACAGATCTCTAGAACTCCCAAGTACCTTTTTGGTGAGAAATGAATTTCTAACTTTCAATGATTTGAGCTTTTGGAGATGCGCTTTGACCTGCTTGTCCAAAAATAGAACCTGGATTTCTTGCAGCTGACAATCCACACTCATTAGTGTTTATACCTTTTCCTGTAGGAGAAAACCAAATAGACAAAATACAGACAAAATAACCTTTAGAGCAGCAAGGACTCTCCTTATGGTGTATTATTCATTCCGTTTTCTGGTTACTGGATCAAAAGAAATTGATCACTTGTCAGAGGTCACCAAAATGCTTAGTTGTGTTCAGCCCTTAGTAGACACTGGCTCTGATTTGGGACATGTGCTATTTTTGGTGCTTTGTTATGTTATTTGATATCCAGAGTTGGTAAAGTACTTGAGAAAGGTGAAGTTTTCACAGAAGTACTCTCAGTCCCATAGCATCCAAGGTCACAGGGCTCTCACAAACAGGAGAATGCAGATAAAGAGGAGCTGGCATGTGTCTTGGAAAGATCCTGTTAGTGGATCAAATAAACCAGATTAAATCCCTAAGCAGTCATTTCTTATGGTTCAGAAACTAAGGGTAAATTGAGACTCGAGCTTTCAGTAATTTTTTTTTTTTTTTGTGGAGGAGGTGAGACATCAATAAATACTGAAAGATATTACCTTGTGTATCCAGTGGAGATGCATAGAGATGGAAGAATGAGAAAGAAACAGCAGAAAAGCAGACTTATATCAAAGTATTCCTATGTTTTGATTTTCTTCCATCCTCAGGTCTTCAGACCTGACACTTGTCTCCTGGCCACCTCTGGGACCAGAGCAGCTGTACATAACACAAGGGATCATGCCAAGAACTATTTGTGTACAGAGAGGGGCAGGACCTGTGACATTTGTGTTACTCCCAGCTTGCTCCTATGGCAACTTCCTAATTCACTGACTGATGGCTGTAACTGATGGGGAATAGAGCAGCTGGAGCACCCTGGAGAGCCTCTGAAGCTGGTGGCATCTGCTCCAGCTGCTGATGCTGCAGCCCGCCCTTCTCTAAAGCATCCAATGGAAGTTGGCAGGAACTTGCAAAATCTCCAGAGGATAACCTGAACTGATTACTTTTACATTTTCTTACACATTGTCATAAATGAACCTCTTACAAAGCATTTGTGAAGGCACTCTCTGCCTGAAATGTAGGAACCCAAGCCTGTGCAAGAGAACTTCTCCAGTGTCCTAGTCTGAGTAAGCTTTTCGTATCAAGAGACTGAACACAACCATAAGGAGAAACAAACCACCATTTTAGTAAAGGGCGGATTAAGAAGACCTTTTGGCCATGCTAAAGACTTTTTCAGAGTGCCTTGGACATTGCAGCTGACCTAATCTCTCAGCTGGAAAGGCCCTTAGTTTGCTTGTGGATGCTATTGCCCATCTTGGATAAGTTAAAAACACACAGTGCTTGAACCGCAATTGTCTCAGGAGCCAAATTTCATAGCTGTTCTGTACCACAGCAGACTTCAAGCCCTCCTGCAACGGTGGGAGGGATACGCTGTACGGTGAAGGTGTTCAAATCAGTACATTTGTGCTGATACTAATGCTTTATCCATTACTTGCTCCATTTCATTTTAATCACCTGGGTTTGTTTGACCCAGGATGATGTAGGAGGAGGAATGAAGGAATCCAATTACTGCAGTTCTACTCAGCAAAAATTAGAAATAAAAAAGAAATAGAATGCTGAGCAACTTTTATTTTTAAATAATGCAGCGATGACCTGCCTAATGTGGAAAAGCAGTTAAGAGTGACTCTCACTGTATTCCTGTTAAAAAAGAAACTGCTCAGAATGAGTGAATATGAGCCAGTATCAGTTTTGGAGAATTGCTTATTTTTATCAGTCATTTATTTGTTGTGCTAATGCTCTAAATAGAGTATGGAATAAAATGCTTGTCAGATGCTTGCTTTCTCTGCAGCAAAACTGATAATGGTTTAAATTCTTTTCATGCTTCAACCAAAAGGCACTGACTGAATGCATCCAGAAGTGAGTTAAGGTGTATTCTCCTCCTCATGAAAGCAGAACTACTGAAAATTGTATTGCAATGCCAACAAAACATGTTTTTCTAAAGAACGTTGAAGATCTAAAAATGGTACCAACTTCGAAGCTTAAGAGATAATAGAGTCAAAATCGCTGTTAAAATAAATTCAAAACTAATCAAACCCCAAGTCCTAGTGCCTTACATAAAAGAAACCCGTACATAAAGAGAACTCCAATGAAGTCAGTACTGTCAATAACTCACTGATGAGTGGGTTAACTGTCGATTAGTACCCACTCTCACACTGCTCTTTACCAGACTCAGGACCCAAAGGTTCCTTCTAGCTGCCCAACAACTGTGTCAGGACCCAGCACGTGCCTCTGCACTATGCAACTGGAGCTTCATTCAGGGTGGACCTGCAGCCCGCGCTGTCCTGGGTCTCTTTGAACAACAGCAAAGATCCTCTTGTTTTTCACATTGCTATGAGGGGATGTAAATACTCAGTTTCTGAGCCAGAGACAACTTGAGGTTTGCTATCCTCTTTTCTTCCAACAGTTATTTGATACTTTTGGGTTTAGTTCTGCATCTGCTGAAGATGTAGATCCCACTCAGTTGCTGACCTGGAGGTGTTCCTATTGCCTACCTGGACTTCTCAAAGGAAGCCTCACTTTGCGGGCCCAAGGACACAAGGTATTTGATTAGAGGAACGGTGAAGGCAGCCAAATTGTAACCGTGTAGTAAAGCAAAACAGAGTTAGGCAGTCATTAGCAATCTCGAGTTTCCTGAAACTGACAGTTTTTTCTTACCTGCCAGCCTGGATAAGGGGATATGTTTTCCTGACACCAGTGATGAGGACAACCCCAGACAATGAAGCGCAATCCATCAGAGCAGCCCTTTGAGCAAAGTCAAGAGACTATTATCATTTTTTTGACCAGTGGAAGAAATCAGGTATTTCTTCATGACCAGCTGAATTTGGGCACCAAATGAGATTAGTATTTTCTTCTTAATACTGTTAAAAACAAAGCTGGATAAAGTGATTTCTTCAGTTGACAAAATACCTATTTGCTCTTTGTTTTCAAGGTCTGCCTCTCTCACAGTCCAGGGAGCATGACCACCAAGCCACAGAGATTAACACTGAAACTAGTTCTCCAGCTTGCTTTGCTCCAGCAGTGTATCAAGGGAACAGAGTATCAGCTTATTGAGATCAAGCTCATTCCTGTTATCTGTTTTGTGTCCTGAGTTCAAAGACATCAAGGCTGCTCATGTATGGTGATGCCCCATGCATTATAACTCACATTTGCCAAATGCTGACATTGTTTGCTTGTGCCTTGTCCTCACACACATTGTCCCATTAGCGCTCTAGGCACATGTGCCTGCTAGCCAAGCTGGCAACCGGTCTTGTTTTTTAAATTCCCTTCTCAAATTATTCAAGCTTATCTGTAGTATCTGTATCAGCATTATCCATGCTTAGCTCACATCTGGGCTCTGTGGAATTAAGCTGCATAACCCTCTTTGTGTTGACACAGGGAGAGTAACATTTCACAGTCTGTCTTAATGAAACCATTTTCCACGGTGCTATAGACTGATAGAAAATGAAATAACATTTGCTTAGGAAAGAAAGGTTTCTTTTTGCAGAAAGAGAGCTTGTCTTCTGCTGGCAGGAAGATGCGTGTCTAAACCTAGGTATGCCCTTTTTCCTGCCACCAGCCTGGTGGAATGGAGTGCTTCTCATGTCTTCTTTAGGGACAAAGATACCACCAGCTGAAGTCCGTTTGGGCCCCTGGCTGCCATTGCATAAAGTCTGGCAGCAGATGTTATGCAAGGGGTAGGCAGAGGTCATGTTCTGTGCTGGTTTTAGCTGGGATAGAGTTAACTTTCTTCATAGTAGCTCGTATGGGGCTGTGTTTTGGGTTTGAGTTGAAAACAGTGTTGATAACACAGAGATGATTCTGTTACTTCTGAGCAGTTCTTGCACAGGGTCAAGGCCTTTTCTGCTCCTCACCCCACCCCACCAGCGAGTAGACTGGGGGTGCACAAGAAGCTGGGAGGGGGCACAGCCAGGACAGCTGACCCCAACTGACCAAAGGGCTATTCCAGACCATATGAAGTCATGCTCAGCACATAAAGCTGGGGGAAGAAGAAGGAAAGGGGGAGGATGTTCAGACTTATGGAGTCTCCTTCTCTGGAGATATTCAAAGCCCGCCTGGATAATGTCCTGTTCAACCTGCTCTAGGTGAACCGGCTTTAGCAGGAGGGTTGGATTAGATGATCTCCCGAGGTCCCTTCCAACCCTTGCCATTCTGTGATTCTGTGTGATTATGGTGTTTGTCTTCCCAAGTAACCATTACACGTGATGGAGCCCTGCTTTCCTGGAGATGGCTGAACCCCTGCCTGCCCATGGGAAGCAGTGAGTGAATTCCTTGTTTTGCTTTGCTTGTGTGTGTGGCTTTTGCTTTCCCTATTAAACCGTCTTGATCTCAACCCACGAATTTTCTCACTTTTACCCTTCTGATTCTCTCCCCTATACCACCGGGGGGCAGTGAGCGAGCAGCTTGGTGGTGGTTAGGGGCTGGCTGGGGTTAGACGATGACATATTCCCTGCAGAAATAAGAAAAGCAGAAGCATGTAGGTATGACCATAAAGACCTGCTTTAATACAGTGCATGTTTCTATAATGGCTCTAATTATAGTCTAAATTATTTGTAACATTTTTGTTGATGTTGTGTTAATGTTCTCTTAAGAGACTAAATGTTACTCAGGTTTGTTCACATTGATTTAAAAATTTTTATTTCAGTGCTACCATCCTTTTGCCTAAGGGTAAACTACTGCTGAACATACTTATGTAATTCTCCTGAGGGAAGGATTAAGTTATTGTTTTATTCACGCTATTAGAACACATTGCTCTTAAATGGGGCAGTTGCAGTCAGAGTAAAGGACGGGTGCTGAAGCATGGCATGGTGTTTCTCCCGTTGGTACATCACTCTCTGAGCTCCCCTTTGGCATGTGCCTGGCATCCAGGCTGCACTGCCTGGTCCGTGTAATCCCGCAGGGTACAAGAGCCCCTGGGAATCATGGGGTGCCCATCAACAGCCCTTGGAAGCTAGAGCCTCTGCTAGTTATGAGACTGGTTTGAGCCGATGGCAGGAGGAAATCATAAAGAAGGCAGAAGAAAAATGAAGTGGCAAAGGGAAGCTGAAAGATGGAGAAATAATGTATTTTATGTTCACATGTGCACATTTAAAAATTTGCCTTTCAGGAATTTGGCAGTCTGCTTGCTCTCTTCATTACTTTTTCTTTTCAATTAATTGAAAAGTTTAGAACTTCATTACACCATTCAGTGGCAGGACAGCTTCCCAGTAGCTTGATAATGACTGTTTCCCTGGCTAATGAATCTCTCTGTTGTGCTCACTGGGGCTTATTCCACTGATTCACATATTGTGTTACAGGGAGTCAGTAGCCTCGGGTTATCATTTAATAAAAAATGCTCTGTTTTACTATCCTCCACTGTTATGTTTCTGATGTAGTTATGAAGCCTTCCTGACCAACTTGTTCGTGATCATTTCAGATTCAAATTTCAACCTTAAATGAACATGAAGTGCCCAGAAAAAAAAAAAAAAAACCCAAACAAAAAAACCCTGCAGGTCTGGTGGACTGTTGCATTCACACAAACACCGTCTGGCCATGGGAACAGGATTCGGTGCAACTCCTCCCAGCTCTCCCATGGTTCCCTGGCATTTTCTGGCTACGTTCCTCTCCCTCCCCTCCCACTTGCTTTTCTCCTTTCCCTGAAGAAAAGGTGAGTGGGGAGAAGAGCCCTTTCTGAGGCAAGAAGAAATAAGTGGCACTGAGAAAATGGGAAGAAAGGGAAAGAAAATAATATGCCATAGCAACAGCCACATAACAGTAATGCTCTTGCTTTCTGAGCACAACAAGGGCACCCCCAGCCCTTCCACCATCTGCTTTGCCTGCACATTTCAGGCAGTTGCCCAGGAGCTCTGCCTCCTGCTGCCAGCTCCTGCGGCAGAGGCGCAAAGGCAGCGCTGAGGGCCAGGGAGTGCAAGTTTCACACACTCAAAGAAAAGAGCCCTGCCTGAACCTGCCCCAGGGTCACAGAGAACAGGACAGGAAAATAGATGGTTTATAAGTCACAGTTTCTATGAAGGTTAGGGGTCGTCAGCTCTGCTGGACATCTGAGTTGTATTTTGCTTTTTTATGACAAAAGTGCTTCAAGTGCATCTCAAAGGTGCGACTTCTAATGGGCTGGATCCCACTCAACTGTTTCTGTTAAAATAGTTGTTCTTGGCCAAATGTGCTGGCCTGTGTCCTCCCTTACTGTCTGGTGGAAATGCATGTCACAAGGCACTTGGAGGAAGACAATTTACCACAAACTATCCTACACAAGCCCTGAATTTCCCCTCCTGTCACAAGCAACCATGTAGCAGACGTTCAGACCAAAAGCCCCGCAGAACAACTTTTCCTCATATCCCTGCTCAGCAGAGGCCACAAAACACTTCCAGTAGCCCAGGATAACTTAGACCTAAAGTATAAGGTTAAAAGCCACAGCTATTTTGTGTTAGGGGGGGGGGGGGGGGGGGGTGGACAATGCGGGAAAATAGAGGGAAGATCATGTAGTATTTGTGGGGTGAAATCAAGCAAGCCTTAAAAATGGGCCATGCCCTTGTCTTTAGAGAAAGGCAAAAATAGATCCTGACAATCCTGACTGCAGGAAAATTCTCTCCTGACCCCAAATCTGACAATGATAATAACATACACTGGGCAAATACTTCTGAGACCTTAATACTGTGAGGAACAGCTATGCACTTCATTTTCTCTATCCTATCTCCGTGACCAATCTTCAGTATTTCAAGGAAGGGCAAAAATCTACCAAGGGCAAGGTATTCAACAAGTAAAGAACTAGTCTGGCTCCTTTCACCAGAAATACTAAAGCTTTATTAAATAATTCATTAACACAACCTAAATATGATGTGGTAAGGAACCGGTATCAAGAAAGGAGTTGTTGCCTCATCTAATGTGCAAGTAGGACCAGGGGCCCATGTGAAACTGTCCAAATTCCTACAACTGCTGAACACCCTGTCTCAGGAATACCCTTTCCCTGTTGCCCAGCGGGGTCTTAAGTGATCTCATTGTGGTGCACTGAAAATTTTTCTGAGGTTATTCAGTCTATCATCTGAAATCCTGTGGTTGGACTCTGCTTTGGCAGGTGATCCTTACGGGTAGGTTTATGCTGACCAGTGCAGTTATACAATGACCCTCCCTTACAATGGTGGGTTGGGTGGCTGTATCCCATGGGTGCTCCAAGGCAAACTGCACTGCAAGACCTTTAGCTGGTATTACAACTGCATCCACCTCTACAAAGGCGCCTGGAGTAAATCCAAATATCTTAGCACTGGAGCCAGGATTAGTATAGCTCCTCTGGCAAGGCGTCCTGCAAGCTAACTAGCTACTTTGCCTGCTTTTGGGACCCTAGCTGATGTGTTGGCATTGTGCTGTTATAGGTATTTCAGCCCGTTCAGAAACATCTCCAGTTAACCCTGTGATGAAGAGAGGCTTCTTTTTATAATATACACCTATCCTTCAGAAATGGGAAGATGCCAGTTTTCCAGCTGGCAGCACACTTTCTTTTAATCCAGAGCTGACATTTGGACATAATTCACTGAATGAAGAAAACTTCAGACATGACTCTGAACTTCAGACCTTCTCACATCTGCCTGGCTTACAGCTTCTGATTTTCACTCGTCCCATAACTGCAGCAAAATCTTCACTTGTATATGGCATAATATCACGTGTGTATTATTCAAAAAGCAAAGAATTAAGAGAAGCTGCTCTTCATAGGAAGTCAGGACTGCAGAGCATGTTATGCAGAAGCAAGGGCCTATGTGAGGCTCAAAGGTGATGTCACATCCTGAGCAACCTGATCTAGTTAGTGGTGTCCCTGCTCACTGCAGGAGGGTTGGGCTAGATGACCTCTAGGGGTCCCTTCCAACACAAAACATTCTATGATTCTATGATCCAGGAGTGCCAAAAAGCAGATCTGCATTTAAGACAAACTTACATAAAAAAAAAAAATATCTGTATCACTGTGATTTCCTTTCTTTTTTTTTTTTTTTTTTCCTGTATTGTAATTTGCATGAAAATCAGTGTAGGAGGTAGGTCACTTTTCAAGGATGGAGGGTTTTAAACTGATTGGTCACTTCTTCATGACACATCTTGTAAAGAAAAAACACTGTGACCCAATTAGAAAAAATTGCTTTGGTGAAAAATCGCTATATCCTTTTTGACTGGTTAATCAGGTTGTGTTAAAGCACATGACTCATGCCTGCAGCCAATTTTGATAATTAGTCAGAAACTCAAGTGAGCAATGCAGGAAGTGAAAGCACCAGATGAAGGCATAAAACAGCAGTGAATCCTCAGTTTAGTCCTAATATATAGGATATATATGTGAACTTGCATGGACTGAAACTCTGTGTGTGATGTAGCAGAAGGAAAGCCTCACCTTGCATCACCACCTACTTCTTGCAGTTCAGGAAACAGTAAGTAATGCATCATTTCATGCAGAGATTATGTGGTCCCATGAGAAGTGGGAGGCCGCTGTCCTTGCAGTTTGTGTACTACAGACACCATTCTGGAAGGATGGGGTTGTCCAGAGACAAGTACAGTGTTAGGTCCTGCTCCTAGTTCTTTTATGTGGTCGTGCTGTAATGTCTCACTGGTTTTAGATGGTGCCTGCATGCAGCAAAGCATACTGCATACACTGCTGTTGGCCTTTCATGGCTATTGATGAGAAGGATGGGAATGAATGTGGTTGAACTCGATGATCTTAAGGGTCTTTTCCAACCTAAATGATTCTATGATTCTGTGATGCTGTGAATGAAGGGCTCAGCAATAATCCTAAAATGGAGTATAGAGTGATGCTGCCAGCAGCACAGACAAACTCACCATGGCTCCCTTCCCTTTTTAACCTGGGCTATTCCCACCTCAGGGACTGGAAGCACTAAATTCCATTCAGTGAAGTTCTGCAGGTCTGGCTATTTGAACACATTGGTTTTATCCTGTCCTGCTTCAAGGCTTGCCTTATTTATGACTCATTCCCCCTGAGCTGCCTACTCCCCTGTGGTTTTGTTTCATTTTGGTGTTGTTTTTTTTTTTCTTTCTTGTTCTCCTTGCTTTATTTTCACTTCATTCCTTTCCAGGCTTTGACCTTTTGCTTTTTTCACACTCATCTCAACCCTTCCTCTCAGGCACGGTACCATTTTCTTCCTTCCTTTGCTTGTCAGTCATAACTGCTCACTCCTGACCAAGTTGTTTTGCTTCACCGCAGCTTTGCTCCATCTAGTCACCCAGTCTTCCAAACACCCTGCAAACATTCCTGTACTGGTCTGTAGGAAGTAAAGCAGCTCCACACAGCAGCATTGGGTGGATGAGGAAGATCATTAACCAGTACAGACAACTGGGTTTGTTTTATGGTTTTGGATGATACATAGGCTACACCTAGTGTAACAAAACTGGGGTAAAACATGGATCGGCACTGGCCCATGACTCTCCGTACCGTTTAATAGCTATCATGCTCCCTGAAATGGTTTTGGCCTGTGCCAAACAGTTCTCAGCTAGCCGGTGTCTGGCACAGCCTGCAGGATGGCAGCCCATGGGCAGCATGGGGGAGGACCCTGTGCCTGGGGGAGAGCTGCAGAGTAAGTCCTCCCTTCAGGGGCTGATACCCTGCTAGGCAGTGCCGTGATAGGCACAGTCCGGTGGGTCTAATTTATTTCTCTACAAGAAACAAAGAGTAAACATAAGCCTTCTCAAAACCCAAAGCTGCAGGGACCCCTTCAAGAGCATTTACACATCTTTTAGCAGAGGTTCAGGATAAGAATCTGTTACTTCTCTGCATTGGGTAAAAGCCAATTACACTGAGCAATCACCATCTGTGAAATGGAAAACAAACACACGCACGAATAGCTACTTTTCCTTGACTGCTTGGTTCGGAACTGAAACAGTACTAAAATCATTCAGGACACATTACAAATCGTACACAACGCCCAGAAATATCCCTGTATACTTTACTGATGCACTGTCTTCTACTTCTTAAGGCAGGTGTTAGCCTGGAGGAGGGGAACCACTCTTTCCATATCTTACAGTACAATCCCCTATACATTTGAGTGATCCTGTAGGCATGCTACATATTATGTATTTTAAAGCTGGGAATATGGAGAAAAAATAAAAGAATTCTAATATTTGGTATTTTTTTTTCTTGTCGTTGAGTCTTACAGCACAATGGCTAGGAATCTTAGCTGCTAAACTTATCTTTGGAAGATACTTTGTGTCTCCTTTGAATATGAGGAATGAAGAGATTAATTTGAGAATCTGATCTCTTTTTGCTAGAGGAATATTATGGTAACTTGAAGATATTGTTTTGGTATCTTGCTTGTTCTCATGGAAAATGATATGACATGCAGGATCCCGGTTCTTCTCATACACTAAATAACTGCTAGTTTTACTGAGACGCGTGCTTATCTTTGTGGCTCATCTGTATACGGTTGTTCGAAGGTGTATTTTTCATGATACTGTTGGTAACTGGTTGATCAATGGTGGGATAGTAGAGATGGTCTGATGGAGGGATGGTGGTTACCACATCTGTGGTGGAAATCATTGGGATAATACTGTGGGTGATGGAGGTGCTTGGTCTGTCCTAGGTGTCCACTGCACACTTAGTAGTGCATATTATTTGGATAATACATGTAACTTCTGTGTCTGGCTCAGGAAGAGGTTGTGCTTTAAGGACTACTTTGGAGATGATGTGAAGTGGATCAAACCACCAGCACAGAAACGTGTGAGCTTACACAGGTCAGAATAGCTGGCCAAGTGGAGGAAAAAATTTCCATAAAAAGGTCATTGTCCTCTGATTCCTGATACCAAAGAGATACAAAACACCTTAAAAAGATGTCCCTGGGAAACAGATTTAATAACTCTGTTGGATTTTAGGGGTCGTGGGATTAACAGAGATACAGGTTTTATGACACATAGTAGTTTCCCAATCTCAGTTAAGCTCCTGGTGCTCCATAAATATCTTTTTTTTTTGTTGTTCTTTTACAGATAGCAGAGATGGGGATGAATGAGAGATACTTTCAGTGAATGAATATTGCTTATACTCCTATTTGCTAAGAGCAGTTCCTTTATGTTGCTTTCTTAAGATTAGAGCAATCTCTGCTGAAGCTTCTGAGAGAATGCATCGGTTAAATGATAAACTATATAAAGATGTATTTTTTTTACAATAAATTTAGCTCTTGTCTAAAGAAAGCATCATAATAAAATAGAAAAAGTAGGAAGGCATTTAATTCATTACTTGACATTTAAGTCTCCTATATCTGGCTTTACATTTGATTTCAGCAAACAAAATTATTTTAACCTGATTCAGCCGTTTCTCTGAGTTTTAGAAAGTAATGAATATTACTGAAGTTCACAAAAGGCTAAACATGACTTTTTGTATGAGGCATGTTATGTAATGCAAGATTCAGTACAGCATATTTATTTTCATATGCTTCAGTGCATTGTATTAGGAATTAGTCTAATGTTCTGTTTTAAATGGTTGTCTTCCCAATTAATTAAAAATCATGAAATATATTGAAAATATTTAAAGATGCCCCTCTCAGATGCAGATATGAGAAGAATATTTTCCCTCAGTATACAGATTAGAATGGATTTCAGAAACTTTTTAAATATCGATTTTTCACAATTTCTTAATTTTATCTGTAGAAGTAATGAGTTTAATAAATTCGTGTTCAAAACCACGGGATGTAATGAAATATACAAAACTGATACCAGTATCATTTCAACAAATTAATTGATTCACGATAATTGAGTTACATTTTCAAGAGCAGTAACAATGTACTTTTGAGAACAAAGGGAAAAAAATTCTATTAAAGGAAAATGGTTTTCTGAAAAGATCTGAAAAGATGAGACAAAACCTTGTCCCTTAGTTTTCCTGAGATTATTTCTTATGTCAGTGGGAGAAAGGTGGTCATTCTCTTTAACTGAACTTGTTTATTTAATATTACCCACAGAGTAGCTTTAATTCACGCAAAGCTGCTTAGTAAATCAAGCAAACTGATTTTCTATGATTTTTGTTTCTATAAATAGAAGGACATGCTAAAGTAAATTATTTGCCTTTCACAGCTAATTTCACATTCATCTGATATCATGTGTAAGATTCAGCCTGTCGTTTCAATCTAAGCTGTACAGGAAGACCTTTGAGATCAACCAGGAGGCTTTGGGCTCAGGTAACCATATAATGTTAGAGAACATCCTTTGCTTTGTAGTCTTGGTATCAGTGTGTAAGTACCAGGACAAAGCTTTTGCTGATCATGTCACTGTCTTCCTGCCATTTCAAAGCGTGCGTTTCCAGATTTAGCTTTTGTATGCATGTGTTTTACAGTAGAAAACAATTAACATTGCAACCTGAATGAAGTTGGCACATTTTGCTTTTATTACAGGGACTGAAAGCCTTTGTGCTTTCTGTAGGATGGTATTAGAGCCTAGCCTTCATATGTATGCCTGAGGCATAAATATCATGTCATGGTGGCATAAACTATAGAACTTGGTGGTACTGTGATGAATGGGCACTGGTCCAGAGAAAAAATGATGGCTCAACGGCTTCCAGGGCTGTTTTAGCAGATGGGGTCACCAGGACAAAGAGATGCCTTGATTAAACCCCTGCTCTGTGGATATCGAGGGTGAGGAGAACTGATGACAAGCCAGCATCAGGGGATGAGTAAGTTCACTTAGGAGTCTGTGCAGTGTGGTATGTGATTTCAGTGTGATGCTCTGGAGGGCTGATGCAGATCAGGTTTGTTAAGATGGAAAGCCAAGGTCATATTGTCTTTTTTTTGTTGTTTGTGTGTGTTCAGGAATGAATTTGATTCTTGGTCACGCTCGCACCAACGGCGCTAATAGATACCACACTACAAAATGGGCTCTGGCACTGGTGTCCCCACTGCGACATGAAGACAAATGACAGCATCATGAAACCTCCCGGTAACAGATTATGTGTTCAGTCATGTTTCCTTCTGGTGTCTGTTCTGTCAGAGAAACAAAAGGCTTAAAGTGTAGCAGAGGCCTGAAGGGGTATCATCATTTTAAAAAACAGGACTGTTTCCAAAATCTTAACAAAAATGATACCAAATAATCCAGAAATAATTCACTGTTTTTTTAAAGATGAGCAGATGTTATAATTCTTTTCTATCAAAGAAATATATTTACTCAAGTAGACAAAAAAAACCTTACACAAACAACAAACCTTACTTGAATAACTTAATTAGATTCTGGCGGAGTGTTTTTTTAATTATTCTTCCTTCCATGTCATTGTATCAGGCTTTCTTATTATGAAAAATCAACAACAAAAACCCTCAACCAAAAAAAAAAAAAAAGGAACCAAGCATCTTAAAGAAAAATGGTGTGGAGCTAAAGGTAAGCAATTTAAAATAAATTAAACATATCTGGTTTTACACTGTTTCATGGTTGATTGGTAAATCGTAAATCCATTTAAAAGCCTGAGACAAAAACCTCTGAGAAGCTAATGGCTCACAATAACACTCATGAAGCAATCCGAGGGAAAAACTGCCGGGTATTTTGTCTCCCTTAGCTTTTTCCTGAGAAAGAGAGGCAATCTGCTTGATGGTCAGTACTTCAGTTTTCGCAAGGCTAAGGAGCATCAGTGTTTCAAAAAAAGCAGAGAATATTTTATTTTGTTCAGAAGTGGCGCATATTTGCCAGAACTCAGCTCAGAGAGGAATTGGCTATGGGGCAATGTGGCAGCCAGGAAACAAGCCTGTCAGTCTTTTGCAGGAAGTTATTCTCTGATCTTATTGATGTACAAATTATAGTTTGAGACATAACTACCCAACCATTTTTTCCAAATTACCTGCATTATTTCAGTAGCTTTAGCAACTGTCAAACAGAGTTTCATAGACCCTGTACATCTGGACCCATTTGAGTGAAAAATTACTGAATTCTGTTAACGCCATGAAAATTTATGCCTACTTTCAATACTTGAAAAGATATTGATCCAATAAAAGTTTTATTATAGCTTTGAGTCATGCTGCAGAAAGAAATTACCTTTGTAATGATCTTACTCCATAACCAATGGTTCCAGTATGTATTGCACTGAAAGTATGAGGAAGGGGTGGGCAAGTGGAAAGTCTCTCTTAAAGGAGTGACTCTTATGCAATACAGCAAGAAACCAAAGGAACTCTTGCAGCTTATTAACCCCTCAATTTCTAATGAAGGAGAAGACCTGTGCAGCTATTCTTGGTGGTTTTGTTTTCTTTGCTGAAGGCCTGGAAAAGCTGCTGTGACTTCAGGAGATTCAGTGGAGTTTCTGACACAAACAATAAATATCAACCAGTCCTGTTCTGACTGTTTCTTTTTTATGTATACCCTCAGAGGTAGTGATAAGCACATCATAAACTGCACTTCAGAAATGTACCTGTTTTGAACGTAAAGGCTTTAAAGGAAAAAAAAAAAAACGTGGCAAGTTGGACTGAAAGGAACAGCTAGCCTTAAGTGGGTTTATTTTCTTGGGGGATCAGTTTTAGACGTTTTCTTCTCAACAGTCTTATGGTGAGGTACTATCATGCTGAAATACTTTTGCAAAGCTGCACGCTCTCCTAAATCTGAGATCTCCCCTTAGACCTCAGAAAACAAAATTCTAAGGGGTAGCATCATTGTGCTTGCAAGGTTCGTCCCTAAGGACCTTGTATCAATAGACATTTGTGGTAATAAGCCTGAGCTGCTGTTTCTGTTGGTGTGGGCTAAAGAAATTGGAGCAAGAGAGAGAAACACATTGGGACAATAGTAAAAGCAAACAGATGTGAGACAAATGATCCAAACTCAAGAGAATGTAAACTTTCCTTCCTCCACTATTGGAAGTCAGGAGAGAAATTTTGCAGGAGGTATGTTATTTTGTGGCTGCAGGTGGCAGAAATGGTATTACTGGGTACCATGGCAGAGGAAGGGACAGCATGAAGGTTATAGTCTCAGTCTCTTAAGCCAGTCTGAATATTCATTTTCCATTACATTACACTACTATATGCTAAGACTATTTAATATAGATATTCCAAGTAGTGGATTTCTTAGGCACGGAATTATTACTGACAACCTTTATTCCCAGAGTTTGCAGATTCATTTGTGTAACATTTTCCCCCGTGGCCCTCTTACTATAAATCCACAGAATCCTCAAGAAAGCTGGACTTGCTCTAGGAAGATCTTTGAATAACTCATGTATTTTGTCCACATGCTACAGCTTTGTGAACTCGCCATTTGTACAGTTGCAATTAAGCTCTTTTCTTGTCTAGCTCAAACATAGCTGAGGCACAGCAATATTAGCAAAAAGGCCCTATGGGCTCCCTGTTATTAACTTCATCTTTTGTACCAATAGCATGATTAACTTTGCATCTGCCATTAATAACACAGATAAAAAATGCAGGCATCCTTACAAAACATTCTAATTTCACAGGCCCATGAGAATTTACTTCCTTATTATTGCTTTTGTTTCAGAAGTGTTTGCTGTCAGATCTGTGGATTTAGCGTGGGAAAATACCCCTGGCTGTCAATTGTTTGTCATTTGTGCCCGCATCAACTAAAAGACAAAGCTAGCTAATTTTCCTTAGGATGGGATGCAGCTGAAGGGGAAGCACTGTCACATTCCATCTGCCTGCAGTTCAGCTGGAAAGAGCAGAAACACCTGCCTGGAGGGATGGAGCTGCGCAGCTCTGAATCCACCGGATTGGAGTGCTCTTACTTGGATGCCTAAAACCTGTCAGGTGTAATTTGAGGAGACCTTTTCAAGCCTTAGAACACGACATCACGGTAGATATTTCTAAAAGCTGATCAGAGATGAAACTAGTGAAAGTTCAGGTGACCTATATGTAAAAAGCATTATGCCCAGAAATACCACAAAATAAAATAGCTTCATGACTAAGCACACATGCTGTCTGGATACAATTTTCCAGAGCAGGACACTTCATTTTGAAAGAAGCCAAACCTCATTTTGTGGGTGAGGTTGTAGCTCAGGACATTTGCCATTCCTTTCTGACTTTCTCCGTTTCTGTGACAAATTGAATCTCTGTATCTTGTATTTAAAATTTCATATATAATTTTTGCAGTTAGATGAAGCAAAAGCAATGTATTCCTATTAGATCAAATTTTCATCTCACTGCCAGCATTCATCTCTATATTTTTAGAGCAACTTACCTAACAGTGCCTGTAGTATTTCAAGAGGTAACACATGGGATTTGTTTGTTGCAAGGTGTGGACCAGCTGTAAGGAAAGGGGCAGACTTGTAGTTGTCCAGTGATGCAGGAGTCCCCACCAAGTCACTCTGTTCTGCCTCCCACCCCTTGCAGCTGAGGGCAAGGTTCTGTCAACGGGTGGGGACAGGACATGGCTGAAGTCCAAGGCTGTGTTCCCAGCTGATTTGTTAATGGTGATGGCTATTTCTCATCCCAGCAATTATATAAAACCTCAACATCATTTTTTTTTTTCCCCTGAACTCTGTTCATTCCTGGACTCTTCTCCATTAGATGTTTCAGTAAGGTGAGAATGGCTTATGGTGAGCAGAACCTAAGTGTTCTTCAGCTGGATAAACATGTGAGTGTCTGTGGCTGGCTTGCCCCAAGGACTGCTCTACAGGTTTGAACCTGACATGCATGTTGAGAGGCAAAGTGACAAAAAGTGAAGGTACAGTGAAAGGAAATAGTCACAGAACACTTGAAAAATATGAACAAAATAAGGATATGCTGTGGCTGGTTCGCAGACAGGTAAAATAAATACAAAGTGATGCAGGCTGCTCTCTTTCAGGAGACTGCTCTCCTTCAAACTGACGGATTTGCATAGAACAAACAGGAGTCTTCTGTCTCCTCCAAAGCAAGATACTCAGAAGAGACTGAGAAATTATTATGCAGGATGATGATGAACCAAATAACGTCTCCCCACACTGATAAGCAACTGGCATAAACTGAAAAGCTGAATGAAACTATTCTGCATGTTATTATAGAGCTATAAAAACTGCAGCTCTTTTCCACAGCACTAATAGAAAGAAAACAACCCCATTTTCTTGGTATTTACACTTTGTAAACTAGTCCTTATACATTTCTCTAACCGCAGTAGCCTGAGAAAGCATGGCCAACCTGTGCATTTGTCTTCTAAACTACATTTGAAAAATTGCCTGCATATTTGAAGTGGATTTCATTGTCATGCCACAGAAGTGTCATGAGCTCCCATCACATAAAAATTACCTGCTCTTGTACCTCTAATGTCAGGCTGAGATATTCACATGCATCTGAGCTTTCTTCAAATGAGGTGCACCCTGTGGCTAGAAGAGCCACTTCCATCATCTCCAGCTTTGCTCACAGCCCAGGGAGGAAGACAGTGGTACCTGTGGGCAGCCCTGCAGCCAGCCGATGTCGCAGAGCACGGGAGTGGTCAAGAGCCTGAATAAAGAGGCACGTAAGACTCAGCACCGGGTGAGAAGCAGGGACAGTTTCTTCACTCTCCTCAGGTGGAGGTGGTATACGCAGTAGCACAGCTATGGGCCAAAGAGGTCCCTTCACTGTGATCAGGCCATGCATGATTGCTGTTCCTCCATCTGGAGGAGAGCTCATGGTCAGGCACCAAGGTCAGCAAGCTAAAACACTTGCTATCCTTGAGATTTATATTCATGTGGGGTGGATCTGCCACCGTAGATTGTATAGCACAGAAAGTAGACATGGTCAGGAAACAGCTGTTCCACATCAGGATATACAATCTCTTGCTGTGGGCCACAGCTGATCTTTCACCTTCCTTCATGGAAGACAACTGGAAGTAAGTGCAGCTCTTTAATACAGAAGTTGGGACTACTGTTTTTGTGGGGTGCTGGCAGAGCAAATGCCTTCCTGCAGAAAGACCCCTGCCATTGCTCTGCTTGTGGTGGGCATTGCAACAAACAGAGAAGCAAAACAGCAGGGAAGGGAAACCAGGGAGGGAAAGGACCGCTATGAACATTCAGGATACCAAAGCTGGGCTTTTGGAAGTAAGCTACTTCAAAGTTTCTGGAAGGAAAGGGAAAATATAATGTAGCTTTTATTTACCTGGAGACTTGAGTAAAGTCTTTGAGGAAACATTATTATAATTTGAAAATATGACAGTATTATAAATTACATTATAAATCATTTATTTAAGTCAATATGTTTCTTTTACAGCCATGTGCAGATATGTAAGAAAGCATTTTGAACAGCACTAAAAACAAGGAAGGGAGAAAGAGCAAGAAAGTGAAATGAATGTAATTCTGCCACTGACATGGTCAATATTTTATTATGGCTTCATAAATCTAACTGTCCCAAACTGTCCTTGGTAAAAAAGTGAAACAAATTACTGTAGTCAAGTTCCCTGTAGGTGTTAATGTGTGACATTACTGTGGTCTCCACTCTCTGCACAGTACTGAATCATTCAACTGGAAATGCAACATTACTTTCTTACTTTGTAGCTGACAGGGATTATTGTTTGCCCAGTCAGAATCTGGCAAAATAAAAGGCTTAGAGAAACACCATGTCTCAGTGCTGTTTCTGAAACAAAATTCTGCAACCATCATTAAGAAACACTGGACTGAACCTGTTGTGCTAGAAAGTCTCAGCCCTAACTTAATGATGTAAAGATTTTGTTTGCTTTTCCAATTGCATTAATAGAAGCGAACCTCATTTTGTATTTTTTACTCAATTTTCTCTCTTCCCATGCTGAGAATTTATGCCCTTAACAAAACAGTGAGACCCATGGCTTGGAAATTCCTTGGCGTATCGTTGACATTGTCCTCCTGGATGGTAGTTCATTTTTCAGGAAGAGATCTTAGTTTGGAAATCCAATTAAGTATTTGACCAATTTATTGTGACTGAGGATGAGTGAACGTTTGGGTATTCATTTTTTACAGAAGCAGAAAGTACCTGATGGAACGTGATGACAAGTCCTAGCTGGAGCAAATGCCAAACTCTGGATGGGATTGCAGTTCAGTAACAGTGTATTATAGATTTGCTCAAGAGCATTCATAAAGCCACAGAGGTAATTCTTGGGCTTACAGTGAGATTCAGAGTTTGCTGCCTGACTGCAGTTCTGGAACATCAGGGAGACAAACTACCCTCTTTCCCAAAAGTAGTGAGAGCTTTTGTCAAGGCAATGTAACACATAATGACATAGATCAATTTAGAAGGTGCATCAGCCTTGAATATTGCCATGAGAAATTGGCCAAACACCGAGAGAAAAAAAATCATCATTTATTTAAAAAAAAAACCTGTGAGTGACACCAATCTAAATGTCCTCTTTTACTTGTTTCCATAACTCAGTGGTCATGCGAGTGTGTTCAGGATATGCCTGTGGATTGGCATCACAAATCACTGCTGTAGACTTGGGTTAGTTACTACCTTTTATTGACAGTCACCACAAAGAGGCTAAAAATGGAATCTTTGGATGGTGATCCAGATCTGCAGTCCTAGTCCTGGTGTCACTTTCACTGGTAAATCCAGTGAAGGTTAAATGTAATGGTGGAGTGGGCTGCTGCGGCAGTGGTTATAGCTGTAAGAGGAGATAAGCACCAGAGAAAAATCCTTAGGTCGATTAATCATATTTCCTGAATTTTCTGAAGATATTTTCTTTCTTAAAAATTTCCTGAAACAGACGTAAATAGGAAGAAAACATTTTCATGAGTCACTTTAGAAATAACCAGACTTTTTCTCTAGTGACACAGCAGCATTAAGATCAGTCTGTCCTGGCAACATTTTATCTTTTAATTAAAAGGAGCATTAGTTGTGAGTTCCTCCTTGCTGAGCACACTCTAACCAAAATTCTTTTTATAGATGGAAAACGTAACATGTTAAAAGTCACAGTAACTAAGGCCTTCTGGTATGAGAGCCAGACCATGACAAAAGTCAGCTTAACTCATATTGATGTTATCTTGTCATTTTATGCACCAGCTTTCTAAAGACAATGAAGGACATTCATTTAACTGCAAAGAAAAAACATTCAATCTTGGTAAGAACTGGGAAGAAAAGTGTCTTCAATTCATTAAGCTGTGCCAAATATTAAAGCTATTTTTCACTACATATTTTAATAATAGTTTATTCATTCTCAGATGATTGTCATATTGTCCCTCCATTTTCAGCAGTTATTTGCTAAATTCTTGCAACAATGGATGAAGGCTGAGGATTATAATGGATTATACTATTTACAATGCATGTTTTGCATACACACAGATGCACATGTGCATTCATAGAAAATGTTCCATAGACCCACTGTACTTGGCAGAAGGAAAGCTCTTACTTCCAGACCTGGGCTGAGAGAGCTCACTCACCCCCAGCAGGTCATCTTTGGAAGCAGAGGATCTCTGAGCTCACAGTAGGACAGAAAAGATGGGGATGCCTGTTATTTTATTTTTTTTAACTTAAATGCAATACAATTGGAGGTTACCTGCAGCTCTTCAGTGACTGAATCAAGACTGGTTAAAGAACACAAATAAAAAACCCCTTAAATACTAAGTAATGTCAAAACACATTTGTAATCAAGTGCTCTTGCTGCATGGTTTTTTGTAAAGCATATTGTGCTCATGCCCTTTTCACTACGTGTTCCTGGTGTATTTAAATATTCTCTGGTGGGTTCCAGACCCACCACTTTGCAGTGACTATAATGAGGAATGATGATGCACTGGTGAAAATAGCCTTGCCTCAGGCTGCGCTGCAATAGGGAAGGACATGCCAAGGGCAAGACATCAGTGTGCTGTTTATTGAGATCTTTGGAGTGAATCTCTGCAACATACCCAGTGATTTCAGGCATATTGCTGAACCTCAGTTGTCCTCTCACCAACAGCTAAGAATAGACTTGGCTATAAAAAGATAAAATTTTGCCGCTCAGTATTCTTAGTTTGTTCCAATTGGAAAGCTACACTAAAAAAAAAAAAAAAAAAAAGAGGGAAAACCTGTTACTATTGCTTGTAAAGCTCATTAACAGGGGTTGCCCAGACTGACCTGGAAACCAATGGTTCCAGCTTTCTTTGGGTGCTAACCATGACTTGGTTCGGGTGGTGCACCAGCCCTCTGATGTCAGAGGCTGAGCAACCCTGAGACAAGGCCAAGGGGATTTGAGAACAGACATTTGTGCCAGTACCCCCCAGGGACCTGGGCTTTGTCCTAGTGCTCTGCAACGCAGCTCAGTGGGGACTTCTCTATAGGCATGTCATCATAGAGCCTGAAAACTCCCCAAACGCTGAGAAACTTTTCAAAGCCTGGCTGCAAGTGTGTGCCCAACATCAGAAATGAGAACTGGGTCTCAGAGCTTTGAATTCGTAGGACTTTTTGCAGCAAATTTAACTTTACATGAACCAAGTGCACTGCTCTCCTCTTTTGACACATTCTTTTGAAGATATCTGATAGTGCAGGGGAATGTAAATCATTCATGGGGAACTAAAAATATTGGTGATAGGTTGCAATGTTTTCCCCTTGGTCTCAAATGTTTATCAGCTATATAGTTCTCTTTACTGCACTTGAGGATCTTAAATTTAAAATAAGCAAGTGAAATCCAGTCAACATTTCCTTAAGGACATACCTGCTTTTCCCAGACGAAAAGGTAACATCTGAAGCATGAATAATCTGTTTTACTAATTTAATATGCAGCAATGAGATCTAGGTTTGGGCTTTGACTTCAGCTTAATTATCTGGTAACATTTCAGAGATCATCTGTTCCACCAGCTTCTCCTCTCCAGACGTAATATAACTGCATTTCAAGGACTGTGCTCTGCTTTCAGGTTAATAGCAGTGTGTCTGAGAGCAATTTTCCTCACTGGGTTGACTCCTGATTTACCTCAATATAACACCAAAAATAGATTGTGACTTCTATGTACGTGATACTGATGTCTTTTCTTTCTCATATTTTGGTGATATAAGACTTACAGGAATATCAAGTAGCTATCTGGGGAACGACTGGCGAACTGCGTTACCTGGGATATATACAAAAAAAATGGCAAATGCCTTTTTTTTCTGTATAACTCACAGGAAAATATGTTTATTACATTATTTATTATTTATTATTCTAAGCTACTCTTGTCCAGGAAACTGTCATAAAATAATTCATATCACATATTTGTCAATGCAAATATGTGCAACAGCTTTGTACCACAAGGGTGGGATTATCGGTCAGGGAAGGAAATTCATGCCTACCTTGCCTTTGCAAGGCATCTCCTGTGCCTCAAATCTGACCCAACAGCCTGTGGAAGAGGAAGGGGAGGAGGGTTTCTTGGATTTTGATAACCTCCTTGGTTCCTGATGATACCACCAACAAGAAATTTGTGCAGCTATCCCTAGAGTTCTTTTGAGAAGACAGTCTCTAAACAGCTTTGCCACTGCTGCAGCGAGTTGTTCAGTGCGGTCTCCAGGTTGAGTGACAGCTGTCTGTCTGATGAATCTCTGTTGGTTTGGACAGGGAGAAGCCTATGACCATGGCATTCATCTCACACAGCCCTAGATGTTGCCCACATTTTTTTGTAGTCTAGTTGCTCAAACATAAGTCCTACAGTATTGAATCCTTACAGTTCTACAGTCCTTGTAACATCCCACCATTCAAAAGCACTTTCATGGACCCATTTTCTCTTCTGTCAATTTAAGCATCTCGTTTAGCAGTTTTACTCCTAGAACACAGTTTGTCCCTAGGAGTAGAAAAATAATGTTTCCTAAGCTACCTACTTGTGTCAGATCTTATGGGTAACACTGGGTGGCGTTTACTGGTGTTGTTTTGTCAATCAGCAAGACTGGAAATGGATCCCTTACTCTCAAATGTGCTTTGCATTCCTGGACCACCCTCTCAGCCTTGCCATTTTTTTGAGACTACCACTGATGACTGTAACCTAGCAGCTAAGCTGTATTTATCCATAAGTGAAGTGTCATCCGATAAAATATGTGGCACTGGGAAAGTACAGCTGTGCTCTTCACAGACCATGTGCAAACACTCCTGAGGCTGTACCTGCCACCCCATCCAGTGAGGCTGGACTCACGCGCTGGTTTTTAAACACCTGGAAGAGCTGTCAACTGTATGGATGTACTATGGTGCTCTAAGGCACAGATTTCAGCCCATTCTTTTCCAGACCTCTCTGGCTGACCATTTTATCCTTCCATAAGTGGAGTGGTCTCGTCAAAGCTGAAGTGTTGCCAACAGCTTCAGTGTATTTCCTGGCCAAAACCTGACAGCTAGACATGCCTAAATATCACAGATCCATTTATCAATAGGTTTATTGATCTAAATCTCTATGGATTAAGAAGTAGAGGTGAGTAAGTTTACAACAAACAGTTCTCGTTATGACATTCCCCTTTTGAACACCATCTGAACTGGGTAAATGCTGAAGGGAGAAGGGACAACCCACACTCTCTGGTAGATGTGCAAGTGAGGAGTTGGTGCCTCTGAGAGCTGAGGGCGTTATGCCTCTATGCTACCCTTGGGAAGATGTGTCTTCCAAGTGCATTTTCAATGGAAGTTGTCTAAAAAGATGCTTTGGCAGGCAAGTGTTACCTTGCCTCCATGACTGACTAAAATGACCTAGAAATTATAAACCCCCCTCTTATAAATTCCAGCCAAACATGGCACAGTGTTCAGTCACATTGCTTGAAGTCTGTTAGAAATTGTTCATCGCTGATGCCTTGGCGATGCTACTTGCTTGATAGGCAGTGGAGCAATTAGGCAATTTAGCCCACTGATGAGCCACTGACTCTCTAGGAAGGCCTGTCTGTCCCTCCTTATGACCTGTAGAGGAAGCCAGCGACAACATAAACCTTAACTTGAGCATCCAGATTAAAGGACTAAAATGAGATAGAATGTTTTCCAGTGTATTCTCTTTTCAGAGATGAAAAAAGGAAAGAAAAAGAGAAGATGCATAGCTAACATCAAAGAGAAAATGTTAAACTTTCTACAGAAACCTCTATGAATTCAAGACAGTGATAATCCCTGAGGATCTGGAGATCCCATAGCACTCAGGGTATTGCTGTTGGTCAGTTCCCTCAAATATTACAAACTGGACTCTACAGCAAAAAAAAAAAACAACCTGCTGAGCACACTGTACAAAGTCTGTCTTTTAAGTGGACTGGTACTGGAGGCTAGTGCAGGAGAAAGAAATGTATCTGTTAGAGTAACCCCAGGATTAAAAGTTCGTTGTTTGAGGAATGGATACAGGAGTTACAGGAAATTGTTTCTGATTTCTGATTTTTATTGTATCTGTAAACAAGCCTTCTCTGGGAAGAAAAAAACCCCTGAGCCATATCGTTCCTCAGAGAGGTTTTGAATACTTCAGCAATGTCACTGAAATGAACCTAGGGATAAATCATGTCTCAGGAGACTGAACATGCCATGGAAGGAGACACTTTATTGTCATGAATCTGGTGGTGGCATGGGAACCAGCTCCCACTGACATTGCAGGAGCCCAGCATTTCTCAGCTCAGACCTGTTAGCTTTGTCTGGTGTACCTGAGCTTGGGTCGCTGGGGGCCCAGCAAATCTGTCTGCCTGAAGCTGGCCATGCCATGCACCAAGACAAATGGCAGTGCTGGGCTGGCCAGGCTGGTCCTAACTGGGTAAATCAATATCCTTGCAGTACGTTGGCGTGTCATGCTGCGCTGATGAAATGCATGGTTTTCCCTTTATCCAAATCCTGCCTGTGAGAGGGACTTGTGCCAAAGTAGTATGGAAAGGAGTTGAGTTTGTGCTTGAAGGCACAGTGTTTGAATTTAGGGTAGGTGTGACCTCATGACCTTTTCCAGAAATACCAATTTTTTTCAGAAGTTAGTTAGAGCTTCACAGAACTAACCCTTCTTTTTCACTGATCACACACTGTTCTTTGTGTCTGTGGCATGCTGACAGGAAAAAAAGGGTACGGAAAATTATGACTGGAATAAAACATTATAGGAAGGTCTTTAATATTTATCAACTCTATACTCTTGGATGCAAAATAAGAAACTAGCAGGAGTTTAAGCCCCAGTTCTCCAAAGGGGTCCTTTTGTCAGAGGGCTAACTAGCATCACAAAAATCTGAAAGTAAAAAACTCCTTGACCCAATCCTCCATGGTATTGAGGTGCCTTACTCTCATCTCATGGAGGACTTCGCTGGGTCCTGCAGATGTTGGTGGGACTCCTTTAGATAATGAAGGTCCAAGTGCATTAATTCCTTTGCAAGCTTGGGACTACTTTCTTGTTTTTCTTGTCTTGATTGTATATAATCAATCTATTTGCTTCCACTTGTCCCTAGTATTTTCAGTAATGTATTTGCTACTGGCATTGACTTACATAATTTCATTTTTATTAAGCAATGCAAGCTGAAAATTTTTGCTATTAGCTTGTGGGAAACCAACCCAAATGAGAGTTTTTAAAATAAAAGCATTTGCAGTGGTATCATTTAAGAAGTTGTGGCTGCATACATGTATCTATATTTCATTTTTAAGTAATTATTTCTGTTCCCCCTCAATACCTAATAATTTAAAATGACAGGGATTAAACAATACCTCTTATTTAAAAAAACCCACCACACATCAAAATTACTATTGTTAGCAAGAACTCAGCAGGTTTCACCAATTTATTTGTAGGATGTTATGAATTAGTGGGAAATTCTCCTCAGTCAGCTTTAACTGTCTCAATTCCATTACAGCACAGTATATAACACTGACAGAACTTTGAAGGACCCCTCTGGATAGCAAACAGCATCTATTTTCCACATGATGTAGCTGTTGCAATACCGATGGGATGAATAAACTAAGCAGCAAGCAGGAAGGATGTGAGTTCTCTTGTCTTGACCATCTAATGGAGCCTTTGGCCTTTGATCGATTTAGTGAAAAGGCTCCCTCCATGCCCATTTCATTTGAACTTTTGACACAGGTATGCTCTTCGACAAAGAAAAGCCAAGTCCACCAGTTGTTTATCCAGCAATATCAATCCATGATCCAGACTGGTTCCAAGAGAAACTTGGACCTTTCTCTTCCTGAGTGGTGTCTGCCTCAGCTCTGCCCTGTGGCACCCTTCACAACCTTTTCTTCATCCTGGCACTGGTCTAGCCCAGGGATGAATGGGCCCCTGAAACTTCTTACAAAAGTTTTGTGTGTATCTATCTCCACAGGAAAAGAAGAGAAAACAAAGATAAAAAATGAAGGGGAAGGACAAAATAAAAGAGAACACAGCGTATTTTCTTCCAACCTGTGTGAGAACTTTCTCTCCCCAAATGACAATTCCTCCTGAGGTGTCATGTTTAGATATATTCACATAAAAAGAAGACAGAGGAGAATAATGAACAACTTGGCAACCTAACCAGACACAGCTTCATTTTAGTAAAACGGATGGAAAATCACTCAACATTTATAAAGAGTGGGAGAGGAAAGGGGGAGCAAAGGGGAATGAAGTCAGCAAATCAATGCCTTCAAAATATAAATGCTCTGCAGTGGTTCTTGACTAAATCTTGTTTTGCTGCCTGATTCAATCGATACAAGCAAAGTCCTCCCAAGCCTGCACACATGAATTAAAATGCTCGTTTTCTTTCATAAAGGTAAGTGCTCTAATCCTGCTAATCAAGCTCTTATCATAGAATCATAGAATTGTCTAGGTTGGAAAAGACCTTTAAGATCATCAAGTCCAACCGATAATCTAACACTGCCATCCCACCACTAAACCATGTCCCTAAGCACCTCGTCTGCCCGGCTTTTAAATACCTCTAGGGATGGGGACTCCATCACTTCCCTGGGCAGCCCATTCCAGAGCCTGACAACCCTTTCTGTGAAGAAATTTTTCCTAATGTCCAACCTAAACCTGCCCTGGTGTAACTTCAGACCATTTCCCCTCATCCTAACACCCGTTACCAGGGAGAAGAGGCCAACCCGCAACCCACTACAGCCTCCTGTCAGGCAGTTGTAGAGGGCGATAAGGTCTCCCCTCAGCCTCCTCTTCTCCAGACTAAACAACCCCAGTTCCCTCAGTCGCTCCTCATAACTTGTGCTCCAGACCCTTTACCAGCTTTGTAGCTCTCCTCTGGACATGTTCCAGCAAAGCAACGGCTTTCTCATAGTTAGGGGCCCAAAACTCTTGAGCCACATCAGCTGCTCACTGGTCTGATGCCAGGTTTGTTTGTCCTGGTTGAGCACACGGTGGGTTTGAGTTCACCTGACTCACTGACCTGCCATGTCATGACAGTGAGCATTGGAGCCTGCAAGAGGAGCTCAGAGGAACTCCAGTCCTAGCCACCGTACATAATGGGAGTGAAATACTTACTAAATTAAGTAATTATTCCTACCTTCTATAATTTATTATTAAGTAATTATTTTACTATTTTATTAATAATTAATTATTTCTACCTTTTATTCTGAATGTCTGGATTAAGGTTCATGCTCAGATTAGACTACTGTAAAAGCATACTGTTCAAAAATAAATTCTCTTCTTGGAATTCAAACTTTAAAAGAATTTGGGCTTGACCACAGCCCATCACTTTAGCTTATGGAAATTTGTCCCAATTTCTCTGTAATTTCTTTGATGGCTATTCCTTACCCCTAGAGATTAGACTTTCACCATACACTCTGTACACTGCTGTCCTGTGATTAAGGTATCATGTAAAAGCAGGTGATTTAATCTGTGCCATCTGGTCTGAAAGTCTAATCATAGTGGACTTAATGTTCCTTTGTTACTTGCTGAGGATGGATATTCAGCAGCCTGAACGGTATTCCTAGTGTAATATTCATGTAATGTTCATAAGTAAAATCCACCATGATCTATTAAGTTTATAAATGCAGCAGAATAACGCATGGGACTTAATCTGGTCTTGTTATTATGGTAGTTTGTTTTATTTGCTGTTCAGCTCACAATAGCACCCTGTCAAGAAAAATTCCCAGTCTTGTACTGACAGACATCTATAAAATGTAAGTGCTCCTGGCCTACAGGTTCACAAGCCAGTCAGAATACAATGCAGGAGGAGTGTAAAGCTTTGCAACGTGCACCTTTTCAGCTATACCAGAGCTTGGAATCTAAATTTAAACCCATGCCTTCTCAACATGCTTCCTGGGATTGAGTCAATACTTAAAGGGGGCCTATAAGAAAGATGGGGAAAATCTTTTTAGTAGGGCCAGCTGCGACAGGACAAGGGGTAATGGTTTTAAACTAAAACTGGGTAGGTTTAGACTAGATATAAGGAAGAAATTCTTTACAATGAGGGTAGTGAAACACTGGAATGGGTTGCCCAGCTTGGTAGAGGAGGCCCCATCCCTGGAAACATTCAAGGCCAGGTTGGACAGGGCTCTGAGCAACCTGATCTAGTTAGCAGTGTCCCTGCTCACTGCAGGGGGGTTGGATTAGATGACCTCTAGGGGTCCCTTCCAACCCAAAACTTTCTATGATTCTGTTATTGAGTAATACCTTTAAAACTCACAGTCAACAAACAGAGGTTTCATAGTTGAAAGAAACAGCATTTGGGCACCTCTCCCCTGAATCATTATCTGTGCTTTATATTCCACTTATGCTATGTTCCATCTATTCCATCCACTGAAGGATGAGCCATTTTTTCTTGTGATGTTGATAATCTCAAGGAATCTTGTTTTTCCCAAAGAAGATGTATTATAACAACAGTTTGTTAGAGCATTGGCTCTGGTTCTTGTGCTGAAAGATTCATGCTTGGAAAAGAGTTCTGTTTTCAAAGTCTGAATTGGTCAGTCACCTTTATCAAGGTCCCTTTACATCCAAAACCTCCTTGCTGTTCAAGCTGATAAAATGTGATCACAGAGAGATGCTAGCCTCTATGTACTTCTTATCTGAGGTATGATCCATGAAACTTTGCACTTTATCCCACTTGACTTCTTCTAAAATGATTGAAAGAACTTCTTGAAATAGCTTATCAGGCCAATGCTGTGCAGAAATAAACAGTGTAGCTTGCATAAAAACTTTTCCTTACAACATTCTTACTTTAATTTCTTTTTGTATATAGAAGGGTGAACAGAAGAAATTCGATGAAGTAAGCTATTGCTGTGTCATGTTTTAAATAAAAGGCCATGCACTCATGAGTAACGTTACATCACTTTGATGTTGCATGGTCTTGCAAGTCTCCAAAGTCCTCCTTTGAGACATGAAGTCTGTCCAAATAAATAACATAGAACCCCTTACTATCTTGTGATGGTCCTTTTTGTTGGGATACAATTAGGACACAGATGTGGAAAAAATAGACTAGATTCACTTTTCAAGATGCAAGACATTGTACAGTCTGTACAACCTTCATTAAGAGACAGTCTTTACTCATAGACAAATCTTTCAGTGACCAATGACTACTTGTGGCATCATTTTGTAGCTGAGTAATTTCCAGGCTAAGATGAAACAGGTTCTTGGTTTCATTTTGGAGGTGATCTTCAGTTTCTTCACATATTACGCTCCAATTGTTAGTCTCTGTGGGGAAAAAAAAAAAAAATTGATCTTTTTCAAACGGTAGATGAAATTTTAGTATTTTCCTTATTTTTTTTTTCAGAATGACATCTATGTCTGACACTATCAGACCGTCTGAAAATAGGTTTACTTGAAAGGGAAGTTTGATTAAAGCGAAAGAGTCTATTACATGTGTGAACTTAAAAACATCTTATCTAAACATATGACACTGCCCAAAAGACTCGAGAGTGTGAGGATAGAAAGCCTAGTCTCCACTCTTATCCACTGATGGTCTGATAGCTATGTATCCCATAAGACTGGGTATGGGGACCTCGTTCTGCCCAGCTCGGCTGAATGTCAAACCCACAAGGCAGGAAACAGTCTCCCTCTTATCAGCCCACGACTCCACCTCATGGACAGCTTTTCAGCTACTAGGTTTCCCTTGGAAAGATGTCCTCACTTATGAGATCCTGCTGCAGGTAGCAAAACTTCTATGGAAAACCTGAGCTCATCTCCTAACTTTGGATAAAGTTGTTATCTGAAAGTGCTGCATAAAATGCAACTTTTCAAACATCTTTAGGGGGACATGGCAGAAGTTGCCTTGCCTAAGCCTAAGCCTGGATTGCAACAGTGAATCCTACCCATCATATTTATAGGGTTACTTCTATGATTCTGTTTTGTCACCAAACATTATGAAAGTTTGTAGGCATGGAGAACCCAGAGCTATGAAGATAAATTTTCAGCCAATCTCTGATTTCATGGTGAAGCGTTGTTGTAAGCTAAATTTTGTTTTAAATATTTTCTGTTTATCTGAACTGAAATACAGATCACACCATTTTTCTACTCTTTTATACAGGTTCTGTGGATTGAACTGGTATTCTGCATTATCATAAACAAAATGTTGTTCAAAGTTTTCACCTTTAATTGAGCTCAGAATCTGATGAGTACTCACTGTAAAATATCTGCAGGAAAATATTATGAAGGAAGGAATCAAATGGGACATAGTATTGGGATGGTATTTGGTCATCAAACTTATTTCTGTTGCAGAGACTGCACCTGTTAAAAAGCAGGGGAACATCTGTTGAATCTGTTCTATTGTTCTGTGAGATTTCTGTGGTGGGAGGGAAGGGCCCTCCATGGAATGATGCAGGAATGGGACGCTTGGCATTTGCGATCCTCAGCTCCATTGACTATGAAGAATCAGTTTAGAACAAATGGAGTAAAAAACCCACAAGTCTAAATTAGATTAATAGTCTCTGCATTTTTTAGAAGCAAGAGTAGTTTATGTGACTTGAGAAATCTAAGCAGAAATAGAGTTCTGTTAAGAACTAGTGTCTAATTATGGCTGACAAGAACTTAATTATTTTATCAAATAAGGTTTTATTACTAATGCATCTATCTTTAGAACACCGTGACAGAAGGAGATTTTCAAAGATGCTTGTACAAAAATGCAGGCTGGCAAGTTCCAAATATGATAATCCAAGAAGCTTGATGTAAGCTGTGGCTTTTTTTTTTTCTTACTACAAAAAGATTTGTTCATGAGGCAGCTGGCCTTTAAAATTATTAAATAATTTGGCTTACTTTTCTTGTTAAGAGCAGTGTTGGAACAAATTAGATATGATACTGTGTGAAGAGTGATGAGCAGGCAAATGGAGTCTGCAAATGTGACAATGGATGAAGAATAGCTTTGGGATTTTAAGACACAGAACTCTGCACTTAAAGAGTATTAGCTGACACACAAATGAAGGGGTTAATAATATGCATACTTAGAACCATCCATTAGCAAAATAAGAGTTATGTACTTATATCAAATGGAGAAATGACCCTACATTTCTTTGGAGATAAAAAGGGTCAGCCTTGAACATCCATAACCCAATAGCTTGCGGTATCTTGTTTCCAATGTCAGTGAACAATAAAAATGGGTATTACACTGGAAACAAAAAAAAAGATGAGTGCTCACAAAAGGCCATTCTCTAAGCAAAATGAAGTAACCAGCTGGATTAAAGGAAATGAATTTTACTGTGCCTGTGATTGCTCCTGGAGGCACCGAAGCCTCTGAAAGAGTTTGTTGGTTTTGCAAATTCACGGGAACAAAGTCCAAACCAAACTCATACAATCATCAAGTGACAGGCAACAGCCCCAAGACTATTGTGATTAATTAGATTTCAAATAAGCAAGACAGTGAGTTACATCTTCTGGAGGGCTCAAGTAAGGGCATCCAGTCACAGTGCAGAAGCTATACTGCTGAATGAACAGACAGGGATCAATTGCAGATGGTGCTGCTATGCTTTTTGCACTGGTTAATTTGAATCTTTTCCCCCCTGTACAGTGGTTTCCTCAATTATGCTTCTGAAGTACCAAGATTAAAAATGAGAAGTTAGGAAATATTTTTGACATCTACAGAATGGCAGTTTTGCAAAATAAACAATCAGTTCACCACCTATTACCACGGACCTCAAAAACATAATAAAGCTGATCTTACATCAGGCTCTGCTGTAAATCCTGAAATTCTTGACATTGAGGAAACTCAAGGTAATTTAAAGGTTGAAAGTGCTCAGCTGTAAAAATGCAGTCACTTCAGCAGAGCCTCTCTTGGTTGCATTGCTGCAGGTGGGAAGATTGCCTCTTTCTTGTCTGCTGGGAGAGTTCTTTAGATATCAAAAATGTGGATTAGGTGGCATGAACATTAATTACCTAGTGGAAGTATCCAGAGGAAAGAAGGGAAACAGATTACTCCCTGAAAAATGACGAAAAAAGCAAGAGGAGAAAGAAAGAAAACCTGTGGAATTATAGAAAGAATTAGATTACAGAAGAAAATTATACGCTCTACTAATTTTTTGCATAATTAAACAAGTAGATCTTGCCAATTTCACTTGATTTTGTAATTTTGACCTGTTTTTTAGATAAAATTTTGTCACCAAACCAAAGCAGTTTCTTCTAGTGCTATCAATTTATGATAAGTTGTTCTCTTAGTGACACTCAAGATGTGGGAAGGTGTTTGAGTCTGCCCTGGATTTCTTCTGTCTAAAGAATACACACAAGTCACTGCTAGACCAAAAAGAAACCATCTCTATGTGGTGCAAAAAATTAAAGTAAAAATGCAGTAACTGGCACCGGCAAGAGGAAAAATCTTATGTCTCATATCAAGGTTTGAATTTTCCTTTTTGATGTGTATGTGTCTTTTTCCTGAGTAGTCTGACCATCATCACTGACAGAAGCAGCTGGTGAGGCCTTGTCTTACTCTTATTCTACTATTAGTTGAGAATGAAAGGTACAGTTTAAAATTTTGTAAAGAATCCCATTATTTCTTTTCTTTGGAAATGGAAATTAAACAAAAAAATCCCAAACGGAGAAAAATTATTAAAGAATATTCAAATGACTGAATTACCACAAACTGCTTGAACAAGCAATATCTTGATTTGGGACATAGAGGCATAGTATGAAAGATAATGTAAAAATTAAGGTCTACGACATCTACAAAACGTTCTGGTGAACTTAACCTAAAGTGTTAGGAAAAATAAAAAATGAGAGGTATAAAGCAGAAAACTCCTCTTGAAACTTGTTAACAAGTCCTGGAGACTTAATGTGCTCTGAGGCTGTAGGGATGTGCAGTCAGCCAAGTCTGTATTGTCTGACCTCCTAACTAGCGCTGCAGGTAGAGACCTGACACTCAGCCTGACGTGTGGGATGATGCACAGTACCAGGCCTTAGCGTATCTGCTTCCAACATTACGGAGCCCTAAGGAAAGGATCCTCTTGTTCTGGCATAAAGCATGGCATAAGTTTCATAAATCAGTACTTTTCCATAAGGTCATTACAGAAATATCAGCTTTCTAAAGTCTCTTCAATATTTAGCCTATATGTTTCACCCTACCCTGTGGAGAGTTTTTATTCTGTTCAGTCTACTGCAGACCGGTAGCCTGGTGTAAATAACATTGACTTTGCTAGTAACAGCCACGGACTTTGTACTAACCCTGCACGTGCTCAGGACTGAGGCTTAATTCATCTGATTGACTTTTTGTGAACTTTCCATAACTTGCTTTGAGTTTTCTTTTAACTAAACAAGCAATTTTCTAATAGCTAGGTGACTATTTCTGGTTTGTTTTACTTTTGCGTAGTCTTATACAATTATGTGGTATAACCATTATTCTTAATACAGAATTAGTGACAAGTAATTTTGCTGTGTAGAATGAAATATTTATGACCCCAGCATAATGGTGTGGTGTGGAGGAGTACAGACATGAGGTGGTAGCCAAGGCTTTGAAAGTGGGGATATGGGATGATGTGTAGAGGAAGCAGAGAAGTATGGAATGATAACAGCAGGGGCATAGGATGACACTGGCAAAAGCAGTTTCAGAGCTAACAACCAGAACCAGGCAGCTAACATATGTAAAACACAACGTATATAGTCAATGCAGATAGAATGTGGAATTACAGACCAATGAAGAAAAAGCAAGGTGCATATTGCATTAACAAACATATAAAAAGAAGCACCAAGTGGCCTCAGGAGTGAAGAAACCATCAGCATCATACTCATGGCAAAGGACTGGGGACACTGATGACTCGCCACAGCACCTCCACCTCAGGCCAACAACCTTGACACCTGCGTGCAGTGGAGGATGAGTATAAAAACAGAGAAAAGTGTAAATAATAGGAATTGTGTGCAATTACTGTACTATTGTAGAGACTTTTTCTGTAATAGTATTCCTTTTCTCTTTGGGTAATAATTATAGAAATTACATGAATTGTCAATAGACAAAATTTTGTTAACAAGAAATTCTTGGCTTTTATTATAAAGTATGTTCCTTTTGCCCATAACAGGAATTTTAGATCTATAACAAAGACCATTACCACTTCGGTATTTACTTGAGAGTAAGTACAACATATTAACAATTACAATGACAGCAGATGTGACACATATTAATGGCTTCCTGGCTTTCATGGCTTACAAATAAACAAGCATTCATCTATAGTCTTTCTTATCTTAGCATTCCTAAAACTTGTGGGTTTGCGTAGAAACACTCTCTCTGTATAGGAAGAACATGAAAATAGTAACTCTTCATGATGGAAAAATCACTTTAAGAGTGATACCCAGGTAATCGTTTCATGTATTGCTATTGCTAAATGACCATCATTAAAGGATGTGGAGTGGAGTGAAGCAAAGCTCCTGTCTGCTTACCTTTTAGATCTTAGAAATGCTTAGCTGAGAGGGAGCATTCATGACCGCTGAACTGTAAGTTTCCTTCAGAAAAAAAACCCATCACTGGGGACCCACTGCTCTAAAGATTTTTTCACAATCATCCTGCTGATAGTGAAGCATGTCTCAGCCAAGCACAAGGTCTAAGTTGCACTACTTCATTTACCCAATGCATGTTACCTCAGAAGACAACAGATGTCAAAGCCATCCATGCAGTGAGTGTGTGCATCCCACGTGCATGCATCCCAGTGTTGGCTTTGCCCATTTCAGCCCAATGAATCAAGAACACTTTGCTATAGATAAGACAAATCAGCTCAACATGGCTCATGACAGCTTCATCTAGACAGTAAAAAACGGGCCTGACCCCAGTGCCAGCCCAGCTGTTACTCACCATGCTCATAACCAAGCAAGCACAGACAACACAACCCAGATATGGGCAGAGTTTAACCTGAAATTTAAAAATGGCTCGTGACCACTATGAATTGGTTTCTGCATGCAGAACCAAAACAGCTTTAAAATTAAAAAAAAAAAAAAAGCACTCAAACTGAAATGTTTGTGGACACTGACTGACAGAAATGGAAAGCAATTCTGAGACCTTGCGTTTATTCTGCCCCTGGTGAGCTGGCAAAACTGCAAGCAGGTTTTCAATGTCTGCTGCATTGTCAGTACCTCAGCAAAGTGCTTTGTAAGTAAAGGAGGAACCTGAAGATCTCGGGACGTATCAAATGCTTCTAGAGAGAAATACTTAGATATTTGGATCTAAAATACACAATCAGTAACATTTGAAGTATAAAAGAAATGTGCATAAAAGACTTCCTTTTAAGAGTGAAACAAGGAGCAACTCTCAGACCCTGTTTGGTTCATAAAATAAAATGTACAAGCATGGTGTTTTTCAGCCTAAAATTCACTTTGAACCTATTATATAGAATCTTTTTGCAGCTCAAAGGCAAACAACAAAAAATGTGCTTGACTTTGTTTATATGATATGTAATAACAGCCATAACTTTTCAGTCTTTTCACTTACATCTAATATTGCCCCTGCAGTAATTGAACTACCAAGCACTTTGGAACTATCTTTTAAAAAAGTACTGGTCAAGTGACTACAGTTCGTCTCTCACCATGTGTTACGCTGGAGAATACTCACTTGACGGTGTTTGCTTTCATCTAGTATGGAGCTCCTGGGTTCTGTCACACGAACATTTCTCATTTCATGACTCACTGGTCTGATGCACTACAAAAGCCCCTTTGGAGATGTTACAGTTGATCATTTCCATCTGCCTACCATACATGCACAAACTCCACAGCTGCTACTTACTATAGTCTGCATGGTATTTTAGATAGATAGAATATCAGCTTAATAATACTGCAGGAAATTTCTGTAATTTTATCCTTGTTTGTTGTACAAATTCTGACACCTTTGAGCCCTACTGGGAATCAAACAACTTTAAAAGTTTTTGCTTCTGTGCTGGTTAGTAGAAACTTTTCCTTTGAGGGGTTCATCAAAGT
The DNA here is from genome assembly GCA_034008185.1 of Gorsachius magnificus. NCBI lineage: Eukaryota > Metazoa > Chordata > Aves > Pelecaniformes > Ardeidae > Gorsachius > Gorsachius magnificus. The sequence continues at coordinate 176,294,755 of CM067081.1, forward strand.
CTGCACAATTGAAGACGCTGAAAGAAATGTAAAATTCAGGACCTTATATAATCACAAAGTTGTAGGTGATTTGCATCATGCAACACGTTTGACAGTGATGTACATTATATACTATTTAATAGTCCTGTCATCCTGACCAGTTTTAAGAACAATGACAGCATATTATTTTAATATGGGGATCCTTTCATTTCACCCATGCCTTTATGAATTGCAGATTCTACCACCATGAATCAAACCCCAGAAGTCTTACAACTTTTTTTTTGAGCGCATCTAAAGACTGTCCTGTTAGTCATTCTAAAGTTAGAATGACTTTTATTTCTTAGAAAGAAAAAAAGAACAAATGACACTTTACGTTTTGTAGTGTAGCATGCCAGACTCCTATGGGACATTCAGCCATAACACCAGAAATAACCTGTATTAAAAGCACTGACCTCTGTGGGCAAAAACCCCATCAAATTCCGTGTCTGAACTACTTTGGAGGAGTGCTCTTCAGAGCAGTGGTGTAAGCCAGCCTGCTACGTGGATCCCATGTCTGTGGTGTTGCAGCCCTGGGTGGCATTTCAGCTGTCTGCAACATCTGGCTTGGAAGACAGCTTCTGGGTCCAGCGCAGGTTGATCTCTCAGGCTCCTTCCCTGGTCAGCAGGATGCTGCCCCAGGGCAGTGGGTCTGGGAGCTGCTCTTGAGAGCTAATAAAGAAGAGGGAGGGAGGTCAGGGATGTCTCCAGCCTGACCCTGTCCTCAGGACTGCCAGGGTAGAGGGGCAGCTCTGTAGTAGCCCATCCCTCTCTCCCCCTCCCCTTGGTGAGTCCCCACTACATTCTTTTAAAGATGAGCATGGGTCATGCTTTCTTTTTTGTTTTTTAATTAACATAGCCATAATAATATTAGTACAATTTCTCTCCTTGCAATAGGCTAATTCTTAGCGTGTTTATCTGTGATGCAAGGGAATAGGGGCCACGTCTATCTGTCAAAGATTTGTACTTGCTCTGATAAAACACCTGGCTCCTCAGGGACATTCCTCATGGTGCCTGCTGTTTTGTGCACAAAAGCATGAAAATCCTGGAAAGAGTTTACCCGTGAGCATGATTACACGGTTAGAGTGTTCCCTGGGGACAAGTAAAGACCCAGGCTCTTGACATTCTTCCATGGTCTGTTTATGCATTTCACATGCAGCAATCCTAAGCTGCAGTACACAAACAGTCCTTGGAGGACACATCACACCTGAGGCCTCCTCCCACCCAGGGGAATATCCTAAAAAAAACAGGCATGGAAGAAATGTTTCCTTCTGTACTCTGATTAGCAGAAGCACAGACTCTGCTAAACTCCCAGCTCTTGGTTACGTGGAGCGGAGGGTTAGGGTACTTTCATGGGATGCAGGGTATGTGGGTTTGAAAATTCTCAGGCAAAGGAGGAAAATGAACCTGACTTTCTCAAAATGATGACTGAGCCAGCTGTTACCAGGCTGGAGTATGAGCAGCAGGGGTGGCAGTGACCTTTGCTGAGAGCCATAATCCACTCTGAATCTGCTCAGAGAATACTTAAAGAACTAAACCTCTACAAGAATGAGCTGAGGTTTTTGGGAGCATAATTTTGGACGTAAGAAGTTAGACTTAACAAAAACTGAGTCTATTTGTTTTAGGTTTAGCTCCTGCATAATTCTTTGAATCTAAATGAGTTAACCTACTAGGGAATTCTTCCTTATTACACTTTAGATACCGAAATAGTTTGTCCCACTGTGTCTTGACTGGCATTAATGCCCAGCAGCATTCATGGAAAGATTTATTGAGAAATATAGCTATAGGGATGGATCAAGGACAGTTTTTGTGTCACACTGGCTTTCTCTTGAGTGCCCCCTGCCCTTGACTGTTATACGCAGGATTTGCCTTTCTCAAATTGGATGATCTGACTGCATTATAGGCAAGCTGTTAGGGCTCTGGGACTCTTCATTTTTTTAATTTCTTCTTCTTTGCATATATTTCCATGTGCTAAATTCCTCACTGGTTTCGTAAGTAGTGGTGTTCCTTTTCTTATATTAATAAATTGAAGGCAGCTTTAAAAGTTCTCTTTGCAGAACCCAGGCTGAGAATGTTTGGAGGTTGGTACAGTGCTAGGGAGAAGCAGTGTATATGCTTGCCGTGTTCTTTTACTCTACTGTAAGCATGTCTTTATGGCTGCTGATGGAGAAGCATATTGTCTGAGTCAATGTGGCTGGTCTTCTCTGAGAATCACAGATCCCGCTGAGATTTTTTGTTATATTGGCTAATCACTAACAGTCACAAGAATCTCCAGCAACACAGGTTTTAACTAATCTACAAATGGTTATCCTAGTGGCTAAAGAAAAGGTGGATTGATTTGTTCTAGATCAGACAGAGCCCTCTGGGCTTGTGTGATTTATAAATAACCTGAGGATATGTTTGCATTCTTCACAGGCAATGAATGGTTCACTGTGAGAATAACTCACATTTGTAATTTCATCTTTAACCTCTCCCTCTTTACTTGAAGATACTTTTCCTGTATTTTATATTTCACCTGTAGACGTGCCTTTGACTTTTGATTAAGTATTTAAAAACTGTACGTAAATGGCATGCCAGGGACTTACAATTTGTGCCCTAAAAGATAAAGGTTTCTACACATGAAGTAGAGGCTGAAGAATCAAATTTGTATAATTTTGAAGATGGTGGTACTTATTCACGTAAAGTAAGCAAAATGTCAATGTATCATCCAAAACTTCATTCCAGTTTCAAAGGGGACCCTGTTCCAGCTCTATTAGATGAAATGTAATTATTTATTTCTCTCTTTTTAAAGGTAGTTTAGTGCCAGACATCTTAGAAAGGGTGCTTTCTGGAAAGGCTCTTTACCTTCACTTTCACACCCAGTGCAATCTCCACAGAAGTGACTGCAGAACTGTATTCACTGTATTTTCTGTATTTATTTTTTTTTAACATTGTATAAAAACAAGGAGAAAGAGTTCCAGAACACAGATGCTGTGAACACACAGTTACTTCTACTGGTTATTTTTTCTTGTACCAATGGAATAGTTTACAAAGCAGTAGAGCACCAGCAAGCCCGAAAAGTAGATTGGACTTCCTGGAGTCCTTTAGAAGTATCCACTTCTTTCCACTTTAAAGGACAATGGGAAATTTAGTTTAGAAAATCTTAATCAGTACTCTTCTCTTCCCAAACATAGGAGCCTAAAAATGAGGTACACTCAAAGCTGGGTCTGAGTTGCCCTGGATCTGGGCCAGGGCTTTTATGAAGTTGTTTTTATTGAGGAATAGGAAGGGAGGGGAGTATGATAGCACTCAGTGTTAAAATGTTCCAAATGAATATGTTGCATGGCACAGCACAAATTATTGTTGTTGTAAATTTGTTATTGCTGACAATAAGTGGGAGAGAAGAAAATCTCAGCTGTTTACTATTATGACTGGCCTATTTATCCAAAACCTGATCTGTCTCACGTGGAGTTATAGATGGCTGCTAAATAAGCAATATGTATACATTGCACCTGAATAAACTATTGCCATTGGAAGAAGAAGACATACTGAACTTCCCAGAGGCATAACAATCACTGGTTGATCTTCCACCTTCAAACGGAAGGGATAAATACATCAAATACGTCTGAGGATATACTGTGTTGATGTAAACATTGCTGGCATATGTACGTTATATATTACACTTTACTGAGAGTCCGTGGCTTTCTAAAACCTCTAAACCCATCAGGAAATAAATTACAATGGAGAAAGACAAAACAAGTTAAAATAGGACACAGCAAGAGATGAACCATTTTGTTGGTGGAACGAATTGATACTTTGCAGGAGATACCCCCACAGAAGGTGTGACCAATTCCTGCTGAGCTGTCTAATAGCATCACTGTACACCCTGCAGATGGTTGTAGGCCAAAGGCTAGAACAGAAAAAGAAATGACATCGTGATTGAAGCAGATACATTTAAGAGAGAGAAAAAAAGTCACCTAGATCTTTCCTGGTAAGTTCACAGCTGACTGCTTTTCACGACAAAACAGGAATTAACACCTCTGTGTTATTTTGAGTTGTTCTTCTGCTTTTGTTAGTATCCATGAGCCATAATGACATTTTGAGGACTTTCAATTTAATAGAAGAGGTATCCTGCCTAATGCAAACAAAGCAAAGTGTGACAATTTTCATATCCTATTTATCTGTTTTTTCAGTATGACTATCAGAAATCTGCCACAAAACAGGTATGAATTTTTTAAATTTTTCTTTTCTTTTATATAAACATTGGATTAGGTTCAGGAGAGAACTTGAAGCCTCCTGTTCAGCATGAACAACTGCTGGGGCGGAGGAGCGTGGTCAGCTTCACTCAGTTGTCTAAAGTGTGGCCAACATTAAATCTTGCTCAGAAAGAAGAGCCATCACTATAAAGTGCAAACATCGACGCAAAATCATGCCTATTTCTGATACACATAAATAATAAGTTCAACATAATATTTCCTCTCATTTAGATGCTGTGACTAGGACACACAAGGGGCAGAGCTAAGCAGAACCTGGTCTGACACAGAATTTGCACTGGATGAACTAAAGTAGTTCTAATCATTTTGATCAAAGTAAGAATGACATGTAATCTTGTTTCTTTATTCTGACTTAACTCTGATTAAAACTAGCATTCCCTGCTTATAGTGAAAGTTTTCAATGTTTAATGATTCCAGTTTGGCTAATTAAAGCTTGAGTGTGGGTTCATGTTTTAAGCCAGGAGAATCAGTATGGATACAGCTGGCTTCAGCTTCTAGCATTTTCATTTTACATTTTACATTTTCTTCAAGGTCATTGGGAAAAAAATGTTCAATACAAATGATGCCCAAGGGTCCTTATTAGAAACACATCTGTTCAATGATGGTGAAAACTATTTACAATTACTCCGACACCAATTCAGTGAAATAGTTTTGAATCCTTCGAAAGTATGCAATGTTGATTTTTTTATCTTTTCATTTCAGTGAAAACACCATACAGAAAAAAACCAAAACCTTTCTGAACCACATTAAGAAGACACTAACTGTATTAAATTAACAACAATGTCATTCTTAGCTAAGCCTTAGGTTCAGAAAAAAACCACCAACTTTAATATACTTTGAGAATTTTTTTCCTTAAATCAAAGCTAATTTGATTTGTTCCTTTCCTTAATTCTGTATTAACAGAATGCTGTATCAGCTCTTCATTATTTGTCTGGGCTTATACCAACACGATTGAACTATAAATACTTTAAAAAATGTTAACTGACTTTTTTATATCAGTCAGAAATTTCCTATTATCCAAGAGTATTAAAACTCAGCGTTGATGGTGACACATCTCCTCAGCTTATTCTTTTAAGACCCATAAACAAAAGTTATTCAGGCATACTTAATTTTAAAGTGTTTAACATTATTGCCTTCTGTTTTACGTCCTTGGTGGTTGTTGTTGGGGGCTATATAACACATCCCTCATCTGCAGATCAAGAACATTTGTTAAACACAAGCTTTCTGTATTATTGACATCCTACAATTTCTGCATTATTGACTTCCTATCATGTCTTAATTATTGACCTTCTATCATTTCTGCCCAACAGCTGACCACAGCTGGTGTTAGGGCTCTTCCTGCCCCTGGCTCCTGGACTCCTCCTTGTTTCTCCAGGTCCTGTAGGCTTTGACCTGCTCTTTTCTTCCTCTATCTGTTTTTTCCTGTTTCCACATAATTTTTATATTATTTATTCTCACCATCCGATACGCTTCTCAACCTTTATTATTTTTGCTCTTCTGCCAGATAAGGCTGATTTATTAAATGCTGCAGCCTTCTCTCTGTGTGAAATTTTAGACATTTATTAAGCATTTTTAACCTCATTCCAATTATCACTGTTTTTGTTTTCCTATTAAAATTATCTTTCCCAACTGACTTAGCTTATGATTTCTTTCAGTTTGGTGAAACTGAGTCCTCTGAAGCACAAAAATTTCCTGCTGAGGGTTCATTCTGTTTGCAGATGACAAGTATAATAAAGTTGTGATCGCTTAGCTCAGAAAGGATAGCTTCATCCTGTGAACAAGTCCTCTCTAGCTAGTGAGATGAGACGTACCACAGGATTCTTTCAAGTTGGATCTGAAAATTGTCAAAAAGATTTCTAGACATATCAAGGGCATTTTAGCACTGGCAGAAAAGGACTTTCAGCCTCTCCTGGTTTTATCTGGAATTCCACAGCGTAATCCACTTGCTTTTCAATATATTGTAGCCAGCAGAACCGGTCAATGTTTTTGATTGGAAAAGCTTTGTTGGAAAATTTTGATTGAATGAAATACATTTTTAAATGGAGATTAATGAAAAAGACTTGAATGTTGTTTTCTTAAGATTAAAAGATCTCCCTTTGCTTTGTTTGGATTCTAGCTTTTAGACACACATGCAAAAGGGAAGCAGTCTGATATCTAAACAGGAGGATATTAAATAATAACATTTAATAGAAACACTGTATGCTTATGGCTTCAGAGAAATAACTAAGTGCTCATCTTGCTAAGAAAGCAGACCAAACGCACTTTTGAAATCCTTCTGATTCTCCCGTGCAGGGGCTTTGCTTACCCTGGACACCATGTTGTGGTAGGTAGGTAAGTGTGGAGTAGACAAAGCAGAAACAGAAGAAAGGACCTCACCTGAGTATTTAGGTCCTCACATAGAGCGGATTTGTGGAAGCGGGGTTATGGATGAGATAGTTAAGGGCACTGAGCAAAACTCCCTGGCTCTTCTAACCTATTAGTTCCTTTTGGTGTTATGTAAATGCTACTTCACATATGGAGGCATATACGCCCTACTGCATATATGGCAGCTGCAGTGCCACTGGGTCCCTTTTGCCCTTTATACAGATGATATTTACATTTACTTTGATTTATGTACTTACCCTGATTTTTATAGCTACTTTGCTATGAACAAATAATGGATATTTATGAGACTACTTTTTAAATAGTCGAAGGGTATGATATCAAATAGCAGCAAGTAAATAACAAAATATAGATTCTCTAAAGAAAAAAAAATTATCGCTTTCAGTAAAAGACTGGTGATCATATGAAGGAAAAGAAAGAAATGATGAAAAAGATTCAGAAGGCTTTAAGTTACCCTCCAGCCAAGTATACTTTTTCAGAGAAATCCAAAGCAATGGTGTCTTGCACCACTGCTACCTCTACCCACTGAAAAATTCACTGAGCTAAAAAAGCAGAGTAGGAAACCACCTGTATGAAAGAGCAGAGAAGACAGTCATCCTCATCCTCATTCTGCTGGAGCAAGAGCAAGAGCAAGAGCAAGAGCAAGAGCAAGAGCAAGAGCAATTCTACTGCTGAATTTCCAAGTCTTTCCTGCAGAGAGCAGCAGGAAGCTATTCTTAGCAGCCGTTTGATCTCCTAAAATTGCCATGTTGAAGGAAAATATAATTCTACGCCAGGAGGTTACCTGGAGTGAGAGGGCAGAATTAGCAGTTTCTCTTTAGAAATTACTTGTTAATTTCTTGTGGTTATGTATACACAGCAGCAGTCTGTGTTCTCAGGTAATTTATTGTCAGGTGGTGCTTGAAAACAGACTGGATTTCAAACAAGACTGATATTAAGAGTCCAAATGCCTGTAATGTCTGGAAAGCATTTCACATGTGGATTTAAATAACAGAAAAAAAATATATTTCCATGATACCATATAGGTTTTGGCCCCATGGAATCTAACCCAGGTTCTGGAAATCTAAAGAGAACTGTCCCATAAACCTTAGAAAAGACAGAATATGACACTGAATGATTTAATTCCCTGAAAGGGAAAAGAGAGGTATTGCTTTTTGTACATATAAATTCAGTAGCACGCTCACCTTGGAAAATTCAACTTCTGTCTGCACAGGATGAGATTTATTAGTGCAATGAGATGAGGCACTTATTAATTACCAAACCCAGAAGGAACTCATCACAGTAAATTAACAACATAAACCTAGCTCCATGCCAAGGTTATGCGTTGTTGGTCACCTCTAAGCTGACCAGTTACATATTCATTGTAGTTTCATAAAATGATGTCAGTGACATCATTTCTCTGACAGATACATCAAATTAAACCAGCCACAACACATGTTTGGAAAAGCTTCCTGCTACTGGGTCATGGAAATTTGACAATTATTATACTCTTCGGCAAAACCCCCCCCCAAACATCTGGGGATGGGTGAGGCAAAGTCGTGCCCTTCTTGCATTTTTCCTGTGACTCTGTTCCTGACAGTTAATGTTCTCTTCTGCTATTCCTTTTGCTAGTGCTGTGTGGTTGCTTCAGCAAAGAAGCACTGAGTACTCCAGATATCCTCCTATGCATTTAGAGGCAACAACAAGAGGAGAAAAATAAGGAGGAACAAACAACAAATGCCTGTTGATACCCAGATTAATTTGGATTAATCATGGGGGTAGGTTGGTTTTAATTCACAAACTGAAGCAAAGCCATCTAAGATTGAGGTGCAATCTACATGGAATCTACTGTAAGCTTCAGTCCAAGAGTAGATTCCTACAAACATTTAGAGTGTTATTATTTATGTTGCTAAAACTATTCAAAATGGGTATGAAATGGCTGTGTACAGCCCAGGTTTTATCAAATCAGTATGCAGCATATTATATACTGGTGTCATTCTAGCTATCTCAATATTTTATTTCATCTTTCAAATGCATTTATAAGCAAAATGAATAATAATACTTTTCTGTCCTCCACTTTATGTTGTTTCCCCCTGTTTTGTATTATTATTAGAATAGCCACATGAATGAAACACTTGTATGTTGTTATATGATGGGATTATCCTAACACAAATTTTAATTAAAATAATCTGTAAATTATTATTTTAATAAATTTAAGTTATTTAAATTTCAGTTATTTAAAATAGCATTTGTGTAAAATAGTATTTCATATGGTACCATTTTTTGACATTATCTCAGAGTAATTTTAAATGTTAAAAAAACCTTAGCTGCCTATACAAGCTAAAGAACACTAGCATTTTTAACAAACTGGTACTGTCTGTAAAATGAAGATTATGCATTTCAACTTCAATATTTAATGAACCCTAAAACAGTAGCCTGAAAGCAAGGCTTTAGTTTAATTTTCATGAGAGATGCACCAGAATCTATAAAAGCAGTTGACCATGGCTTTCAAAACCAAATACCCAAGAAGAATGCAAGGATCACTTGCCAAAAAACTAGGTGACAAAATCATCTGAGAAGAAGCCCTCATCAGATAATTGTTATTTTCTGTCACTAGGATCCTCCTCAAGCTTGAGCCTTTGCCTTCAGTCTTTGCTTATGTTGGTAAGAAGTGAATTCCGTTCCAGCATGAGACAATATCTACAGGTTTATATCATTTATACAAGAAATCAAAAGTATTTCTGTCTTCACCTTATTGTACTGCTGATCAATTATCTCAGTTTACTCCCCTCCTGTTTAAGAGGGACCACATTATTGAAAACCACCGTAACTACAGCACCTCACTGTGACAGAGGAGGTGGTCTTAATGAACGAGCTTTCACAGTGCTGCTGGGGAGCAACTCAGCAGAAAAGCTCCCAGATTAATATTTCAGGGGCTGATATGTAAATGAACTGCTGCACAGAAATTTTAGTCCTGATGTCCTTCATGAGACACCTCCCTTGCTAGCACCGGGGAGCCAGTGCAATATTTCCTGGGGGTGGCAAAGACTTTTTGGAAAGAATATTTCAGCAAAGCACCACAAGGAAGCATTTATTTACAGTAAAGTAGTTTGTGCTTTTATTGCTTTTGCTGTCTTCTGAAAAATAAGCAAATTGGTAAAACACAAAATAAACGACTCGAGCCTCTGACTAGTTTTGAGCAGCCCTACCATCCAAACGATTGCCAAACAAGTTGTCAAACATCTTCCTTCCCTTGTGCTGATGGTGAAAGAAGGATGCTGCTGTTTTGGGTAGGGCTGCTGCAGTGGGAGTGTGAATTATTAATGCAGTGTTACACCTGCTTGATTTTAAAAAAAAAAAAAAACAGCCCAGCCTGGCATTCCCAGCTTTGAAAACCATCAGTGGCTTTCTCCTCAAGACTGAATTTCCTTCAGAGTGTGAAATACTGCATAGTGTGTGTTTGTATTTTGTCAACAAATAGTTTATTTTTTACTAAACAGTGTTACCAGATGCCACACTTTTCCACTGGGAATGGTAAGTTATTTACAAAGCTATCAGGGTATATAAAATGAATGCATGTATAGAACATGCATGATCCTCCTGCGAGTTACATAAAATTGTAACTAATGCATTTGCTGAGGCCTTTTGGGAAGGTGGAAGTGTGAAAGGTTCAAACCGATACTCAGAAAGCCAGCAGCAGGAAGCCGATTAAAGCCCTGGAAGGCTTTGATCGCTCTTCCACTGGATCTTCTGTGCCACGCTTGCTTTTCTTCTACATCAGCTGGTCATCTTAACGCATCACCATTACAAAGAACCAGCTGGCCTCTTTCTGCTCCACCAAATGCTGATGTGAGGAAGGAAGACACAGGGTGCTTTTATAGCAAGGTACCCTGATACCTAACAGGGCATTCATTCCCGCTGCAGCATGTGATGTTCCTCAAGGCGTTTGAACTTGCGGTATAAATGGGTGACTTCAAAGCATTGCATCTTTTGGAAAGCTGGTTTCCAGCCCCTTCTCCTGCAGCAGTGGCCAGTGTCCTGTTTATTGCAATAGCCTGAAGGCGTGCCAGAACACATTTCCATATTTTAGCACCAGCAGCTTGTTGGTCAGGGTGTTTCAGGTCATTGCTTGGATTCCTGAGCTCATCCGCATCAGACTGGCAAGATACAAATGAGGAAGCTGTCGCAGAGGAGAGTGCAGTAATTAACTCTGTCAGACAGATTCAGCTCTACAGAGTATAAATAAATAAATAAATAAATAACACATAAGAGTACTTTGCAATCCTGGATTCTTTATCTCACGTGGATTATATTATCTACTGGTTAGTGAATCTTCTCATTCCTGGGTCTCGAAGTGCTTAATAAACAAATAAATAAATAGATAAATTGAATGCTTAATAGGTTAGGGAGCCAAGTTGAGAAAGGGATGTGTCTTGCATAAAGCCTTTCCAACAGTAGTTCAGCCCAGAAGGTGCTGAGACTTTCAGCTCTTGAAGTCCAAAGGCTTGGCTGCTTTGCCTCATGTGAATGCAGGTCACATAACATACAGTGTGCACCCAAACCACTAAATATTTATAATCTCTGTGCCAAAAGTGCTTCATAAATTATACATCTAAGTTCTGTCTCTTCCTGAACAGCAGCCTCTGCCACATAGCTTTGTGCACAGGAGGATATATTTGCTAAAGACAACAAAATGAATCCTTTATTTTTACTAAGGAAAAACTGAGACAGAGATTCTGGGTGCCTGTGAAGGACACTAGTATCTTATCAACCCATAAGCAACTGGCTAAGGGTAAAACATCCAATACACCCATTCTGTCCCATGTTCAGGGGGTCTGGAATTGGGGTAATCAGTTATCCCAGGCAACATTTTTTTCTACAAAGCATTGGCTGATAACTGGGAAATATGTACTGCATCCACACATGCTGAGTGTAAGGGAAACCCGGAGGCAGACTGTGACTTATGACTCAATCTCTTTCCAATTTTCTGATGGGACCATTCAGCTGCATATTTCCTCATATGCGTAATTCATGGAAATGTCGCAATTTTTGTTTTAAAGTACTGTTGTAAAGGTTTCTGCCCTCCAATGGAGCGCTGTGGATATAAATGATGTCGGGTAACATGTTGACTGATATACAGAATGATAGGCCTTCATTTCAATGAGATCACTAGTAATCATGAAAGAAGGGAAGAATAGGACATACAAAAGAGAGTCGTAAAGAGAAAGAATAAGAACGTGCATTATGTAAGTGTGTTTGTGTGTTTCCATGTATGTATGTGGCAAACACAGAGAAATAAAATGCTTAAGAAACACGTTGAATTCTCTAAGCCTCCATTAAAAGTTCAGTGATACCATATTTGAAAGGGCTCCAAACAAATATATCACAGCCAGATATGCCAAGTGGTTCTGATTTTTAAGTCAAGTTGATTAATTGTTAGCAAATTAGCTAAATCCTATGCAAAATACATATGATGGGATTGAATTTGGATAAAAGCAAATTGGATTTGGGGATGTTAAATATGGCTCTTATGGGGCAGAACCTTTGGTAATGAGACAGAAAAAAAACTGAAATAAAAAGTAAAGTATTTTCTACACCCTAATAAAAGGATTATCTGGATACTCTATCTGGTCATACATCTGTTTTCTGCACCTAACAAAATCAAAGAATTCACTGGAGAATTATAGTTAATATTTGCACTCAGCATATTTGAGTTAGCAATTTTAGCTCTTGGATTCTCTGAGAATTGCCAGCTACTTTTGCATAGATACTCAAATCCACTATTTACAAAAGCTTTCTTTCTTCAGGAATGAGGTGAGGGAGATCTGTGAGTACAATATGGACAGAGATGGGGTTTTTTCAGTTATAGCATGATGATCTACTCTGATGATCTAATTAGGATTATAATTACATTCGATGTTCTTTAGGACAGGAATGATATGAAATGCATTTACAGTGCAATGTATCCATCACACTTTTGATTAAGATAAAAAGCAATTAATTAATTACAGAGGAAGCTGATACAGATATCAGTCTGGCCTTCATCACCGCATTTTTGGAGTGACTAGTTTTCCTCTTATAGAAGTGAGATCTGCCCAGTTGTTTCCATTTTGTAGCTGACTCTCAGGTTGGGTGTCTTTCAACCTAGCAAAATTTAAGTAAGGAAAGCACTTTTTTGACTGGTGATAGATTCAGTCAGCATTGCATATTGACTCTGAGCTAAAGCCTCACATTTTTCAGCAGCCCATGGTGTGCTGGTTACAGAGCACCTTTGCCTTGCCTTATACAAACCAAAGCTTGCCCTTTGTTCCAGGTACCTGGTGATTTCTTAAAAGTTCATATCAGCCGTAAATGAACACCCTTCAAACTGGCCAGAATAGGCCTGGGCAGGGGGTCACTGCCAGGTCTGCAGTCTCTGCTCAGACATGAGGAAACATGAATCCAGCCCAATTGGAGATGACACTCACTAAGTCATGAACTGGGACAGGTGGGTAAGTCATACCCTTGCCAACATTGCCTCTATGAGAAATGTCAGAAACAGCTGGAAACACAGCTTGCTCCTGTAATCCTTTACCCAGACTGGGATTCACAGAGCTGCTGCAGGCAGCCCAAGGAGAGCCTTGAGAGCCCATGACTGGTTCAGATATGTCTAGTGATATATAAACACCCCATTAAACACTTGGGCACTGGGGGACCCTTCTCTTCCAGACCATGTCCTGGAGTTCCCCAGCTGGGACTTTTTTCCAGATTTGCTGTCTGTTCAGAACAAAAAGCTGATCTTGAGAAATGCCTCAAAGGGACAACTTAGGAATGCCCACTGGAGCCGTTAGAAAGCTCTGGGAAAATCTGAAACTGTGAGACAGCGGGAGTAAAACCCATCTATCCATCTTCTGAAACAAAACAGGAATTCGACACAATTTGCTTTAATGTCAGTGACTGCAGTGATCTTTTAATTAAGAAAATATATGTGGAGCAGCACAGTCCTCTCCTGAAGCATTTCAGCAGTCTTCTGCACTTGGTACAATCCCAGGAAAATCCTCTTTTCAGCTCATCTGGTAGGTGAAACCATTAATCAAACTACTCATACATTTTTAAACAAGAAACAATGTCTCAGGTTCCCTGCTGCATTCAAGCTGTTTACGATGAAAGGGAAGATCAAAAATATTTTTGTGATGGAGCTCTCCAAAATGCTCTATCTTTTTCACTAAGCAAATTCTGCAGTGTTTAATGTACACTGCACTTTGGTTAGGGAAATTGCTGTATGAATGAGCAGCAACCTAAGAAAAAAAAAACCCAACCTCCATTATTAGTCTATATGTTCCTTGTGGAAAGGATCCATAAAAAAATTATTGCTTTTCAATTATCACTTCCTAGATGATCTTTGAGAAAGCAAAGATATTACTCACAGGAATGTTAGTAAACTGTATAAATAAACTGGCTGGGTTAATTTGGCTTTAACATAGGCAAATGCCAGGAATTGCCATTTTTGTGCTACCAGTTTTGTAATGAAAAGAGAGTGCATTAGAAAAGTGAGACAGCACAGAGATGTTTGTTTTTGTACTGTATCTTACACGTGACATCCCTCCTTGTGTGGAAGAAGTCGGTGTGGGATAGCTAGTGATTTTGAGTGTGAAGTGACACCACTTGAACTGACGAGTGATTACCTAGTGTCCTCTCTTCCTTTATCTCCTAGGACATATTTCTTAGATTCAAGCACTGAAGTTACTCTAAAGATCTCCTTTGTTTGGGCTTTCTCCTACTGCCCCATTAGGGCCATATTAGATACCCCACAGCAGGACGGGCATCTCCGTTTGCATGGGCTGGTGAGTTACACAGAAAGGAAAACTGTAGGCTAGAAAGGTTGGTTTACCTAGGGAGGTAAAAGACCTTTTGGGAAAACATGTCAGCCCATCGCTAGAGTCTGTGATTTCCTGTGTCTGAACATTCACTGGAAGTAAATGTGCGCAGTTGTATCTTTTGATGTGGACTATATATATTTAGTGAGGGAAGAAAGTTCACTATTAGTCCTGGATGAATGTGGATGAATGTGGACCCTTCCACCACCAGGACAAATCCAATCACCCCATTCAGATCTGGACAAATGGACGCAGTATTGGCAGAGAATCAGGGTACCATCGGGTACTAGGAAGGCTCATCAGGTAACATCATCCAGTCCTTGGATGAAATGGGAAAACTTTTCCAAAAAGGACAATTGTCTTTGGTACACACGAAGCTCATCTTCAAACATTTTTCTCAGGGCATTTTCCTTTGAAAGACTGGGAAAGCTGTGGACATTTTTTTTCTCTTTCTTCTGCTTTCTATTTTCATTTTCAGAGCAGGAGAAGGCCAAATTTGTCTTTGAAATGAAGGTGCTCACTGCTACTTTGATACACAAAAACATCTGCTGCTGCCAGTTAAACTTGCTTTCACTGATGCTCGTCTTCTGTGTCTCACATCTCCCCCATCTGCACTCTTGTGAATAAGCGAGAGATCTTTGTAGAGGACTTTGTCTCCTCTTTTAGACGCATTTTTATGACTGTAACACTATAGGAACACATTTATCAGTGTTCAAACATGCTTTTAAACCCACACTGCTGATGCACCTGATATTTGTAAAAAATCACAAGGTTTGAATAAGCTTCCAGGCTGAATGAATTTGGTCTAAATTATGCAGCATGTAAAGAATTAATACTGCAACTGGTTTCCAGAACCTGGCAGGGAGTCAGCTTCTCCATCACATGAGGTTTCCCCATTCTTTTAAGGAGAGCAGTGAGCACAAATGCCATTTCTAAGCATGTTACCTCTCCAGAGGGGGGCTGAATTTTACTGTGCACCAATTTAATTCCCTGACAAGGTATATGTAGGGCTTCTGTTGTCAGCTAAGACAGCATTCACTCTTCAAAATCTGTCCTTCCCTATTGTCACTCTGTTATCTGCATAAGGCTAGGAAGCCCAGGTAGCCCATTTTACAGATGTAGAATGGAAACAAACATATATGAAGGTTATTCCTGCAATGCTATGTCATGCACAGCTAGCTGTGAACAAGCTAAACAGCGTACAGGAGCAAGAAGAACTGCACAAATGCACTGCTAAGCTAGCCCTGCTGAAAAACTGAAATGTTCCTGTATTTTGCCTGGGTCTGTATTACTCTACCTTGACCAGTTATGTACCTTACAGGCAATATCCTCAAAAATACTTTGTTACAGCTCAACTGTTCAGCAATGTGTTACCTTTCAGTGTTCATAACCTTAGGCTAGGTATTCAGGGTCTTATTGCAAGAGCTGCATTGCAAACTGCCTACATGTTTGCACAGGCAGGTTTTAAACCCCATGTTGAGCTTCAGGGTATGTGACAAGACAACCTGGGATTATAAACAACATTTTTGGGGAATATCACACCACAAGCTATTTTGAAAAAAGGGTTCTATCCTAACCTTCTCGGAGACACAGGCAATTACTGTGACTGCAGGAGGAATACCTCCTTCCAGCTAGAATTCATCATAGCCATCAACCATGCTCAGGAGCTGATCGCTTGACTCACATACTAATGTGAGATGCCATGGAAGCTGGGACAATTTCATCCACTCTCAATGATTAGCCTGGATGGAGAAATTTAGATTGTTTATCCAGCATGTTGGAGACTACATATGGAAACACCTACTTACGAAAGCACCTACTTATGAAAGCACCTACTTACAAGAGCTCTTACGATGAAAGTACAGGTCATCTGGGCCATGGTGTTCTTAGCTGTTCTGGCTAAAGATTGAGATTTTGGGGATATGGCATTTGATCCTCTCAAGATGCAGGCACTAAAGTCAGCCTAAAACTGAATAGGAAAATAGAGCAAGGAATTTCCAGACAACTATCTTTTTTTTTTTTCTTGCATGCCTTTATTGTGCTAGAAGTGTATTACAGGCTGTGGCTCAGCTGTGCAATGTGCTGTGCAGGCATGGAGTGAGACAGTCCCAGATACACACATCTCACAATCAGATCTACAAGACAGATGGATACAGACCGAGAGTATAGTTAAGCAGCAGTATAAATTGGAATGTTATCTGATTATGTCAGAAAATTGAGATCCTTTTTTCTTACAGATTGAGAGACCTTTGAGTAAAATAAGAGAAAATTCTGGAGCTGACATGAAGCAAAACACGACCATGACCTTTTTCTTCTGGTCATTGTTTTTCTGCTGCTGTGGTCACCAGGACATCACAGAGCTTAGCACTTCTATGTCCATTACTGCCAGAGAGCTGGGACAATAAGAAGTATCACAACAGGACAAAGTTTCTCAGGTCTGAACAGGTCTCCAAGGACAATGAAGTGTAGTAAAATTACAGAGCACCTGAGAGTGCAGCATAGCCGTAGCTCTACCATAAACTTCCTGTATATTCTTGGACAAGTCACTTTGCCTTCTTATTCCAGGTCTCTTTTCCTCTTTTGAATGTAACACCTTTAAGACAGATAATTTCTTTCAAAACAGATCATTTCTTATTGGACACTGCATGGTAGTCTAGTATTAGCTGAGGCATCTAATCAACTGTAATACAAATTTCAATTACAGATGCCTTCCTCAGGGGGAAAATACATCTAGAAATGTTCCAGACTTTCTATTGACTACCTGGGAATGGCAGTATAAATCAGCAGTGGGATACTAGCCAAGGAATAGCTTATAAAGAAATTGTTGACTTTCTCAGGAAACTTCTGATCTGATCTTGAGCAATTTGGCATTTCCATCTTTCATAAACTTGTACTGAAAGATCTCTAGAAGAAAGAGATATCAATTAAGCCCTTTATAAAAAATGCAAAAAGCTCAGCCAACAGAAGGTGGTATATTACTCTGAATGGGGTGTTTAACTAACAACATTGGGATGCAGTGCTCATGGTTCAGATCAACTGCAATGAACTAAGAATGTTAAACTGTTAAGCTATTATTACCTTTATTATTGCTTATTGGCTGGTTAGTACTCACAGAACAAGTCTGTTACTGCTCTTGGGACTCTCACTCCCCAAAAATCAGGCATGATGACCGATGTGAGATTATTATCATGGGTAGTGTCCTCACTATCTGTTTGAATCCTGGATCCACCAGGATTCCCTTGGTGTCACCACCAGATCTAAATAGCACAAAGGAGGAGAGCCCAGGGAGAGGGATTAGGTCACTCCTAAATCCCCTTCTTTCTAGCTAAATCCTGAACCTCTGGGACAGGAAGCTTCTCGCTCATCTCTGATTATTATTTTTCTTTTTGTTTTCTGCTTAAAGAGAGTCTCAAGGTTAGAGAGGCTACTCAACTCCTCTGTAACACCTCTGTGAGCTTGTAAGGTAGGTAGATGAGAAGTGCCCTGCTTGGCCTGAGGCTTGCACATTTTGCCAGGTCCCAGAGTAGCTGATAGAGCATCTGGTTGAGTACAGAAAATTGCAAAAACAGGTCAGGAGCAGAGCTGACACTTTCCAACTCTGTTTGCAGCTCTCTCATTCCCTTCTGGGTTTGCTTATTGTACCCAGAGGAAAAAAACCCTGGAATTAACAGGATCACGTGGACTACCATGACTTATATGTAAATTTTAAAAATTACTGTTATCTCTAATATGGCATGAAAGATGCAAAAATAGTGGATTTGTCCCTAAAAGCTCTCTGCTGCTAAAAAGAAAGCAAAGACAGCTAATATTGGTACTATGGAAGCCTAACAATACTAAAAATACAGAAAGTTGTAGAGGTAGTTTTCTTTCTCACATCGTTTTCTTTTCAAATCCCACAGGATTATCAAGTCTCCCCATGAAGAGCTCACATCAGCAAACACAGTTTTTCTATGCTACCAGAATAATAAACAAAAAAAGTCAGGCTGGAAAAAGAATTGCTACGTGTTTTATGAAGGAACATAGACACTCAGTTTAATGTTGTTAAGTTGTGCTGAGGTGTGAGATGTCTGTATCAGGGGCTATTGGGGCAGAATCCTCCGACTGTACAAAGCTGGGATTAATGAGGAGCAGCAGGGAGGTGACATTTTACCTCTGTGTGATGCTGCTGAGATCAGTAACAGAACAACGTATTCACTCTGGGTGGCCACCAATCTAACAACATGTTGGGAAACTGGAAAGCACACAGAAAATAGCTTCAAAATAACTAAAAGCACAGAAAAAAAAAACCCTTTTTTTCCCCCTGACAGATTTACCATGTTCAACCTGCTTTGTTTAATTAAAAAAAAAAAGAATTAATAACTTCACTCTCATGAAAGTACTTATGCTGCGTCATAAAGAACTCTTCAATTCAGTCATGAAGCATATAGTACGACTCAGTGGCTGGAACTATTTGTAATTAGAAAAGCTCATCCATGATTTTTAATAATGGCAAGGCTTTAACTACTGGCAAAGGTTATCAGGCAAGATGCTGGATTTACCATTTTTTAGTGTTTTCTGACCAATACAGGATATTCCTCCACAAGTATGCCATTGGACTCAGCTCAGAGGTAGCTTAGGTTATCCACTCCCAGCCCCTTCCTGAGGTTAGCTCAGAGCCTAAGCACCGGCCCTGCACAGCAGGGAATCCCCAAAGAAGCACCACACTGCACCACCTTGCACAAAGCGGAGGGATAACGGGGTGCATCATCGATTTTTTGCCAGTCGCACCTCACTGGGACATGACATCCCAGTGTAACCACACTTTTCACAGGGAAGCAGCAGTTAGTTGGAAAGCAGAGACCTGGCAGGATCACATGTTGTAACTGTGCATTGCAAAGGACAACTTTCTTCTTGGAGTCTGCAGTCTTGGCATGCTAAGAAAAATAAAGATTTTCTCGGTCTGTTTTTATGTAGTAATTCAGCACAATTTGTAGTCAGCTCTCCACATGGTCCCCACAGTATATAAGGTCTATTAAGCTAAAGGTAGTGTTTTTATAGCTCCTTAGTTGTTCCCCCCGGATCATCTCTCCTCTAGATCCCCTTCATCCAAAGTCCGCAGGAGAGTTTGGAGCTACCAAGTCACGGCCCGCCCAGGCGCAGCAGAAGTGTGCTAAAATGCTGCCACCTTGTGCTGATTTGTCAGTAAACCTAGGCTTAGCATTCTGCTAAAATTTTCCCCGGGGTGCAAGGCTGGGCTCCGACCCAGGTCTGGGTGGGGGCAGGCGGGAGAGGTGCCGCTTCTGCCCCGGGCAGCCCCGCCGGGGCACCAGCACCCCGTCTTCTCCTGGTGTCCATCCTCAGCCCGCTGCAACCATGCAGCTTTCCTGGCCGAAGAAATAGAGAGGGAGACAGAACCTCCCTCAATTTAGGCTCCCAGTCCGAGCTCACAGGCAGCTGGAAAGGAAGAAACCCTGATATGAAGCAAAAGGCTTCTTCTAATGAAGTTTGAGAGATGCAACTCATTCCTGTAACTCCGCCTTTTGTGATATTAATATGACAACTACTGAACAAACCCGCTCTCTTCATATTGGCAGGAACCTTCCAAGATGCAGAACAGTTCACGCATTTAAGCCCAACCCTTGTGATTTTCTTAAACAGGGCAAAAAGTAACTCCTAAGGAGGTGCTGAAGTTTCTAGACAGGAACCAGGGAAAGGATGATCTACCTTGTCTTAGTTTATGAGCTGCATTAAATTTATAGAGAGCCCATGAGCCAATCCATGCCAGCATCCTCTCTAATGATTAATGGTTAATCAGTACCAGCTGCTAAGTTTCTCCCCCTGTGTAACATTTCACTTCGACACTCACTTCATTTAAGCTAAAAATAGGGAAGTTCAGACTAATCTGGAGAGATTTTCTAGTATCTGATCAGGAGATCAGGCATGAATTAGCATTTGAAAGTTATGTATGTGAAATGTGAAGTACTACGTTATGATGAGCTAAACATTATTTCATCATACTGTTAGTCTAAAAGTTACAGAGCTTATTTCCTTTGACCCAAGAGGGAAATTGATCATCAAGGGACTGCTATGATCTACCACTTTATAAGACTTAGGCTGCAGTCAAAAAATTGTAAATTGTTACGGTCACCGATCTGGCTGTTGCCCCTTGGCACTGACACTTTTTGGGACGTCAGAGCTCAAAGCTGGCTGACAGACTGCGGATGTCTCAGCTGCCTGCTCATGGGCTCCTTCTCCACATCCGAGCAACAGAGGAGTGCTGAGCTGTAGAGGTGCTGAGCTGCTGCAAGCTGCAAGAGCTGAGTACGTCCAAGTTGGACTCTTGGAAGGCTGCTAAGGGAATCAAAGCAGATGTTACACAGTTTGTCCTGGTGAAGCATAATAAACTTTTCTCACAAAACACTTCAGTGGGAATGATCCATAAGATCACATTTTTTCCCCTTATTTCTTGCTCAACAGAAGTCTAATTAACTGAGCAAAGCACACACAGAGAAATACGCAAGCACAGAATAATCTCCTGATTTAAGGTCAGCAACTGACATTAATATTTCTTTTCCTGTTTCATACAGTGCTAATCAACCAAAACACAAGTTACTACCAGACGATTTTGCTAACATTAGGTGGAACAACTGTGTTAGTTATTGCTCTCATGTTTGCAAAGCTGATTTTTCTAGGATGCAAGCAAATTGCAACACTAGTGTTCAGTCCAGATAAGCTTTGGATATTGAGAGTATACTTATGTGTGAATAAGTGTGCTAGTCTGTGTCTGAAAGGGATTCAGCCAGCAAGGGGTACTGTACTGCCTGGGGTTTGAGGCTTAGAGAGTCAGGCTGTTGGTCACAGCCGGGAGGAATGGTGCTTATTTGGCATGTCCAGTCTTTTGCCATCTCCACCACCTTTGCCAGTGGGATTACAGGAGTGGAGAGGACATCAGGGAGGAGAAAGGAGAAGAGTCCTTTTCACTAGAGAGAGAAGCAGGGGGAGAGAGTAAAGGTCCATTGGATTTTCAGTCTCTCTGTTCCTCTTCGCTCCTAAGAAGGATGTGTGTTACCCGCTCCTACCACCTGTCCTTTCCCCAGCTCCTTAGAGGGGGGTTGCGACAGAAGAGGGATGTGCAGGAGCCAGCAGTGCTGTTTTGGGCTGCCTCCTCCATTTGATTTGTAGGCAAGGGCAACCATTAAGCTACTCTTGTTGCTCTTCTCTACTTCATACCATTTGCTTCTCCTGCAGCCTCTCCATCCGTGCTCAACTCCCAGCTACCATTGAAAACCACTGAAAGCTGGACTTTCCCAATCACTAATTCCTTCGGGTGTACGGTGAACTCCCAAGCGCTGGCACCCATTTCTGAGATTCCCTTCCTTCCTGTTGCTCATCAGGCATCCTTCTCACCATTTCACTGTGAACCTTATAGCTCCTGCTGGTTTCTATAAACCCTGGATCTGAAGTGGTTGATAGGGGTTCTCTAACATAGCCACTCACTTGTAAGGAAGGGGTGGGCATCTGCCCTGCCATCCACCTACCTTTTCAGATACAGCATTGTTCAAGCACCCCAGATGTATGACATTGACTTGAAAAACTATGACAGCTAAACATTCTGAGGGGACGAAAGCTGTGTCTTCTGATTTTAAAGCCTTTAAGGTTTTATACTTCTTTCCTCTGTCTAGACAGTCTCAAAGTGGAGTCTTTACTCTTCGCATTTAATAAAAAGAAGGAGGGCTCTGAAAAAGCACAAATGGTACGAGGGTTAACAACTCTGGGACATCTGACACTGGCTTCTTTGCTCAAAGGGTGGAAAGTAACCAGAAGTCAGTCTTACACTAAAAATGATTTACTTATCTCCATAAACATGCCAGTAAGTGTCCATGAGCCTATGTGCAGATGGACTATTTATCCCTCTCTGCGTGTGAGGTGAAGATCTTTGCCCCAGTCTTTTGGTCAGACACTCAGGACATTTCTCAGCCTGTCAGTTGCCTGTATATCATAGCTGTGATGCTGCAACCAGAAAAATGAGATAAGCCGGGCAGAACACACACACACACAAAAAGGGATTGCCTGATTCTTCATACTATCTGGGTTTACCTATCGTGAGTGTTATATGATTCATAACCTTTTTTTGTATGCTGAAGGGAAATCCTGAGCTATGGACAGAAAGTCAAAGAGCAGAAAAGAACAAAAAATACTTTAACTTCCTGTTATAGGTAGTTCTGGGAGGTGTAGATGTGGCTTCTAAAATATGATCATGGTAAAAGAATTTGTTTGTGGGAAGAGGTAAGGAGGTGGATTACAAGTATGCATGGTACCAAACTACATTTGGTGTTGGGCTGAACAAGTGGTTCATCATACCTACCAAATAAAGTAAAAAGTTTACTACATGTTATTCTATTTGTCAGCTGAATAGAAGTCCAGTTCTATGCATTTTTTTTCAAGTATCAGAAGGCTATTTATTCCCATTCTGGTGGAATAAAATAGAAATAGGCAACCAGATTATTCCTGTAACATATGGGTCCTATAAATATTTTGGTAAAGTGTGTTTCTATGAGTAGTCTCATTTGGCGTAACACTTCTAATAACTTGTAGATTATATTATTTTATTTTTAATATCTAGCACTTGTGTTTACACCCCCTGTGTCAAGATACGACAGTATCAGTAAAGAGGGAATGAGCTGGAGGAACTTTTCTTTAATGAGGCTGTTGAAGCTATTTGACCTGTGCAGCTGCATTGGTCAGTTCTGGTTGGGTAATTCTGTCCCACTATCCTGTTCTTACTCTAAATAGCAAAGGAACTTGCAAAGTGATTTCTAACAACAGTACAGTACAATCAAATGAAACATCTGGTCACAAGCGATGTTCCCCAGGGCAACAGTACAGTACAATCAAATGAAACATCTGGTCACAAGCGATGTTCCCCAGGGCTCAGTTTTAGGGCCAGTCTTGTTTAATATCTTTATCAATGACCTGGATGAGGGGATTGAGTGCACCCTCAGTAAGTTTGCAGATGACACCAAACTAGGTGGGAGTGTCGATCTGCTCGAGGGGAGGAGGGCTCTGCAGAAGGACCTGGGCAGGCTGGATCGATGGACTGAGGCCAACTGTATGAGGTTCAACAAGGCCAAGTGTTGGGTCCTGCACTTCGGTCACAACAATCCCATGCAACGCTACAGGCTTGGGGAAGAGTGGCTGGAAAGCTGCCTGGCAGAAAAGGCCCTGGGGGTACTGGTTGACAGCCGGCTGAATATGAGCCAGCAGTGTGCCCAGGTGGCCAAGAAGGCCAATAGCATCCTGGCTTGTATCAGGAATAGTGTGACCAGCAGGAGTAGGGAAGTGATTGTGCCCCTGTACTTGGCCCTGGTGAGGCTGCATCTCAAATACTGTGTTCAGTTTTGGGCTCCTCGCTACAGGAAAGATGTTGCATTGCTGGAACATGTCCAGAGGAGAGCTACAAAGCTGGTAAAGGGTCTGGAGCACAAGTCTGATGAGGAGCGACTGAGGGAACTGGGGTTGTTTAGTCTGGAGAAGAGGAGGCTGAGGGGAGACCTTATCGCCCTCTACAACTGCCTGACAGGAGGCTGTAGTGGGTTGCGGGTTGGCCTCTTTTCCCTGGTAACGGGTGTTAGGATGAGGGGAAATGGTCTGAAGTTACACCAGGGCAGGTTTAGGTTGAACATTAGGAAAAATTTCTTCACAGAAAGGGTTGTCAGGCTCTGGAATGGGCTGCCCAGGGAAGTGGTTGAGTCCCCATCCCTAGAGGTATTTAAAAGCCGGGCAGACGAGGTGCTTAGGGACATGGTTTCGTGGTTGGATGGCAGTGTTAGCTTAATGGTTGGACTTGATGATCTTAAAGGTCTTTTCCAACCTAAACAATTCTATGATTCTATGGTTCTATGATCCCTAAGCATTTTGTCATGAAATTTGGAAAACTTCAATTTTTACTGAGGGGCTGTGAATTTTTATAGATGGAAGCCTCAGTCTGGAAAAAACAGAGTACCTTAACTCACTTGAAGAAGATATATGTATTAAAAAGGAACATTCTTTATCCTGGGTATTTCTGCCTGCAGAGTGGACTCTCCTGCCTTTCCCTGGAGAAGTGTGCATCACCTACAAGGGCTTACATGAGAGGGGTGAATGAGCCTGGTGTTCTGCGGGGCAGAAGTCACAGGGCATGGGACCCTGACTGTGTCCCTGGCTGATGACAAGTGACCCAAGTGTCTCAGGTGATATACAGTTTAATGCATAGTATTTAGACTATTTTCAGGTTAATACATTTTTCAGTCCAGGTTTTGTTAGAAGCAACTGGGCTTTGAAGGATGCAGAGAGCTTTTGTGGCCAGAGAAGCTGGGCTAGGAGGATGTATTTGCCATTTTGGAAATCTGCTATTGCTGGTGAGGGCTGTGAGGTTTAAAAAAACCACCCCTGCACCCTTGCCTTCACGGAAAGCTTTCAGACAAAATATTGATTCTTTCTTGAATGTTATAGCTGTAATGACTTCTGTTATTACTGTGTTTCTTTCTAATTTTTCATTGGGCTGTAACATCTTTGATTAAGTAATTTTTCTTTCATATATCTGCAGTACTTGTACTCAAGGAATGTTGTAATCTCTTCTCCTCTCCTTCTTTCCCCCTCTCCCTCATTAATATCTTTTTCTGTGGTAATTGCTGTGGTAATTCTTCCTTCTATGAAAACATATTTTTCTCATTTTTCAAATATTAAACTTATAAATTATGAAAAATTAGTGAACCTCAGTACAAAGAACTGTACAAATGCTGTCCTGTCTGGTTCACTGCTAATGCATTGGAGCCATGTTAGAAGTAAGTCAGTGATTTTTAATGGAGGAAGTAGCTATCTGGAATCAAAAGAGGAAAAAACATAGCAGCTGGATGGGGAAGGCAAGAGGTCATCAAAGGTGTTGAAAGGAGGCAGCTGACAAGGGAGCACATCCCTTACATGTTCTCTCAGGCTTTCATAGAGAGTTCATATGACTGAATGAAGCTGACCATAGGAACAAAGAATAATGTGTATGCACATGTATTTGTGCCCCCTCCACCCCACATATGCTTATACACATATACATGTATATGTAATCGTCTAGATCAACCATGGTGTAGTCTTTCTGTATGCTGTAGCCTGAACACAGTTGTGAAGATTAAATTAAGCAATTATTAAGAATATTTGTGAAAATGATGGATGTACCACAATATCAATGGTTCCCCCAACTAGAGTGTTAAAAAGTATGCAAGGGTTTTGCCCTGTCCTGTGGTTGTTGGACCTCTGCTTCCAGGCTTGGGGCAATGAGCAAGCCCCAATGTGTAGCTGCTGCCTTGGAGCTAATATCGCAAATCCTAGAGAGAGAGCACAGCTCCAGCAGAGCAGAGCTGGCTGGTGTTCAGCCACTTGGAGCAGAAGCATCTTGGCGAGGAAGCCTCTCTGCAAAAGACAGTGCGTAGATCTAAAACTCTGTAAATTAACACAAACTGAAATACATTTTAAAAGTGCCTTCATTTCAGCTATGATCCTGAATTTTGTCTTATTGATTCATTTATCCTTGTCTACTACCTCCCTCCCACACATTTTTCCCCCTTCATCACATGCTTTCACCCTCTGAGTTGGAGTGGTTTCATATATTAGGAATTCCTATTGTTCATGTACTCATACCCACTTACTAGTTTTTAGGTTCTTTCTCAAGCATTTTATACAGTGCTTTATTATAATTTGTGTTGCTCTTTCTTTCCTTCTTTCCAAGAATATTTGTTTTTAGTTACTGTCAATGCTATCATATATGCATGCAATATTTGAAGGTACAGTCTTATTGAAGTTATGCTGAGTGAACAATAATGAATTCCGAAGCTGTTGTGGGTTTTTTGCCTATTAGAGCCTTGCATGCGCCTGAAGATATTTATTATAATTGTTACATACTACTAGTTCGAAAGCATTTCAATCAGAGGATATATGCTGTGACAGGACAAGGGGTGATGGTTTTAAACCAAAACAGGGTAGGTTTAGACTAGATATAAGGAAGAAATTCTTTACAATGAGGGTAGTGAAACACTGGAATGGGTTGCCCAGCTTGGTAGAGGAGGCCCCATCCCTGGAAACATTCAAGACCAGGTTGGACGGGGCTCTGAGCAACCTGGTCTAGTTAGTGGTGTCCCTGCTCACTGCAGGGGGGTTGGACTAGATGATCTCTAAAGGTCCCTTCCAACCCATAACATTCTATGATTCTGTGATTCTATGATTCTATGATTCTATGATTCTATGATTCTATGCGCTGCTTAATGTTTGGGGCATAGCAGTCACTTCTCAGAGAAAACTTACAAGAACTGCATCTGGAAGTCACCCAGAAAAGAGGCAGAAGAGTTGCAACAGTTTCACCATCAGCTCCCTTCGATGAAAGGAGAGCATCACTCTGTCTCCATGACCTTGTCTCTGCAGCTGCACTGCATGAATTTGTTTTTTTGACGCTTCAGTTTTCCTAATCATTGGAATTGTTCTCCCTAGTGTGTATGATGCATTTAGAGTGCTGGCAAGACTTTACAGAAGTGACTAATCATTACTAATGTGGGGACATTAAACACAAAGGAGAGAAACCTGGATGCTAGAATGAATTTGATATATCCAGTCAAACATGATCTATCTCCTTTTCTCTAAATTAATAATTAGAGAATGAAATTAACACCCTCAAGCAGCTGAGGACTAAAATTTAACTTGCCTTAAAATTGCTAGAGGCTAGAGGAATGCATATTCAACATTTTGTATATCATTGCATTCATTTTCCTTTTGGTGAAGTATGATGTTTTCTTTACAAAAGATCAGAAAATTATTTTAGATTTTTTCTTTTTTTTAATTGCTTCCTAAAATACCTCATTATCTCTTCCCCAGTGTGAGATATCTTTGCTGTTGAGTTCATACTTCCCAAGGACAATGTGACATGAAATTCTCTGGGACTATAATGTGTTGTCTCATTTTGGAAGGCACATAGTACCCAACCAGTTTTAAAAGAAAAAAAACAGGCTTGCATAGCTAGTTAGGATATGCTTGAGGAATTTAATTTTCATGGGAAGACAAGATATTTTGTGGGAAAAGGTTGGTTTTGACAAGAATTTCCTCAGATCCAGGGTGGAATTTCCACTCCAGGAGGTAAAACCTACTTTGTGATGAGATATACCATTCATTCTGGTTTACAAAATTTAGCAGAGATCCAGACCAGTAGAGTAGTGATTTTGACCTGGGGCTGTCTACAGGCAAGATAAAGAATCTAATAATAACAAAATGATGAGTGGTCTTCACACAGAGCTACTAAAAAGTGGAACTCTTCCCCAGGGAAGAGCAAGGGGAAAAAAAGAAATCAAAAACCCCAAGGAAATAATGACTGCCACTTTGGTAGTGTAACTGTAGGATGGGCAACCACTCCAAGCATTAAGTAATTCTCCCTATTCTCTGTACCACAAGATTTTCTGCTTTTGTGAATAGGTCACGTTGCTGCCATTTTTCATGAATGAAGAGTTTCCCTGGCTAGGTTTGTTCCCTTCAGATCTGAAACTCTGGTAGGTCTCCAGTGAGATGTCAAGTGCACAATGAAGACTCCATGTCCTATCTCACCTGTAAGTGTTCTGAAAAAGCCAGCTCTAGAGATGTCCCATCACCAGCACCAGAAGAATGCCAGGGACTGGTCATTGGCATTCAACTCATGGCAATGCCAATGAGCACTGAACCTCTGTGTGTCATGCTCTTTTCCTACCAAAACTTCTCTCTTGCCTCTTCCCCATCCCCAGCTGTAGTTTAATATTTTTAATATTAAATGAAAACCAGCAGCCAACAGGTAAAAGCAGACATTCCATATTTGTCTGTGTACAAGTTCCTGTCCATTCATAAATCACTAGCAAATCCAGAGGACTGCACAAGTTAGATCTTCGAATGAGAGCATGTTCCTAAAAGCAAAGAACCTCATTTTTAGAAGGGGGCAAAGTGTCCACATTTTGAAAATCAACATCTCTAGGGCATTTTCTGAGATGTACCCCAAAAGCTAGGAATCCAAAATCTTGAGTCCTGGTCAAGTCAATAGCACTCTGATCAGAGCTTAAGTTCCTTAAAAACCACACTTCCTGCCAGACCTTGAGTAATGCTGTCTACACGTGATGGCAGGCGAAGGTGTATGACATTGACACAGCAGTACAAGTTAAATTAAATACCTGAGTAGCAGTCAAACTGATTAAAAAAATAGAAAGCCAAAGTTCAGATATGTAAAAAGAAAAAGCATAGGCATTAAAACATCTGGGAGAAAGAAATTACCATGCAGCAGAAGTCTCACAGGTAGAGGTCAGAAACGATTGTCAGAATTCTACAGAAGCTGTGTTGGTATCGGCAGTGGAGCTAGGGAAAAATCTCACTCCACTCTGCATTACTTTAGAAATCACTGAGTGATTTATCCCTCAATTTTCTTATTCACTCGGCGTGTTTATGGACAAATCAAAACCAGACTGACCTTAAAACCAAACAGTCTCCAGGTGGGGAAGGAACAAATCATACTACGTCACAGATGTGAAGTAGCTCTCATTTTGATGGATTACAAAGCCACCTTGCAAATTTTATGTGCATTAGTCACTTTAGCCAGCCTTGTCTTTTATGGCCACAGTGTGACAGAAAGCAAAAACGGAGTGATCCGCTCAGCATTTGAAAATGAAGATGGAACTGAAGTTACTGAATTAGTTTGACAAGCCTGCAAGTCTAAATTAGGTTGCTACATATTATGGTTCACATCAGCCGCTCTTAAGAAATGAGGTCTGAGTCAGAAATAGGATCTTCACTAAAAGCATCCTTCTCAAAAGAAAATTAGAGGAATGCAGCAAGATGAATGACCAGTCATTTGGACTACATAACAGAATCAACATTTTATAGTTTCAGTGAAAATGAAAGAAAAGAATAAAGATGACAAGTGAGGGAAGAACAGTTCTCTGAAATCTAGTTTTCTGACAGGTGCCCTCAGACTTTCGTAAATGTGAAATTGATATCCCAACCCAATCTCATCAGTTACATGCAAAGGACAAATGATACAGAGCTTCAGTACTTTTTAATCATTTCAGTTGACTCATCTTTGCAATGGATTCATTTTGTTCCTCACAGTCCAGTTGCGATTAACCTGCAAGAAACTAAAACTCACTAGACAGAGACACATATAAGAAAAACTCAGCTGAAAACAGTGCATATCATCTAACCGACTACAATGGCTATCCGCTAGCATCCTCTTTTAAGGATCCCCATTAAAATGTTAAAGCCCTTTTGTTCTATTCTTTTGAATGTCAGACAAAACTTTCAATTTGTACCATTTTTGCAAATATTTTTAAGCTATTCATTTCTGGGCTTTAGAAAGAGAAAACAACACAGATGTGAGGACATTAAACCCTGAGGCACAATGCCCCGTTGCCAAATTCTCTCTCATTCTGCACTTTGCATTTGTTCCTTCTCAGGAACCAGCTCTGTTGGCTTTCAGCATGAGCTCTGTTGAACGCTCTCTCAGGTTGGCATCCTGCAACTCTGTACAGAACACAGTGCATGTAGGATTTGTCTGTGCATGGCAATGCACTGAGAAAAGACTACGTTAACCTCAGCAGAGCTGCATGCTAACACAGCTAGACAGGTTTTCCTACCAGAGCCAGCCTGTTCAGAATGAACCTTGTCCTGAGCAAGGCTTTACCAGACACATAACTTAAAATTGTGTGCTTGCAGTGGTTTGCATAGGTTGCTCTCTGCTCATCAGGACCTAAAGAACCAGTTCTTATTCACTCTCAGAAGTGTATTTTCAGAACCGCGTCTACATAACCTAAGAGTTTCTGTCTTATCCATGTGTACGTTCTTGCACTTGTGCTTGGGAGGGTGACAGGGTGCATGTACTCAAAACAGAGACAAGTGGCAACCTAAAGCTGTCTGTGGTCAATGTAGCTGTGAGTGAGAACCTGGTTGTTTAAAGGCAGCCAGAGATGACATTTTCAAAGTCAAGTTGGACGGAACTTTGAGCAACCTTATCTAGTGGAAAATGTCCCTGTCCATGGCAGATGGTTAGACTAGATGATCTTTAAAGGTCCCTTCTGACCCAAACTGTTCTGTGGTTCTATGGTTCTATGATGCTGGCTACAGAACATCTTTGCATGCTGTTGGCCTAGGTGCTGCTGTGCCTTAAGCTCAGCTGCCTGAGGGGCCATCAAGGCTGGGAAAACCTTGGCACTGGCAAAAATATCTCACTTAGGAGTCTGTGGAAAACATGAGAATTTCTTTTAGAGAGAGAGTATTATCAGTGTCATAAGAGAGGCATATCAGCTGTGCAGACTGATATAAAAGAAGGGAAACGCATTGTAAACATCGCAGATTTTGTATTGATCATATGAGACATCAGCCTCCTTTGCACATTGCCCCTGCTCCTCCTTCTGTGGCGCTGTGTAATGGCAGTTCCAGTAACAGGAGGACAGCATATTACACACCATTATGCATAGGGAACTGGCAGCTTCTAGAGTTTTCTTGGAAAAAGCTCTGCTTAGCTAATGAAGCTTTCTACCTATCAGCAAATGCTTCCATGGGTAATCCTAAACCAAAATCCATAGAAAGGACTGAAAGGGAGATATCCACCATCTGGAATCAGGTATCTGGGAGATATATCTATACTAGCTGGCATAAGAGTAGATTTGTAGGGAAAAACAACAGGTGTTGACCATCTGACACCAACTCCCATTCCAGGTATTATTTATTTTTATTCTAGATTAGTTCTAGTCTGGTCCTGTGGTCTAAATGCCCATTTACAGCTGGAGTGTACTATGTGTACTCCTGAAGATTTTCTTCCTGTTTATTTTTTTCCAAAAGACATCCAGTTCATGCACTCCAAATATTTCCTGGTAATGAGAACAGAAGAGCAGTAAGTGGGGCCACAGGTATAGTTACTTCAGAAGTGTACTTCTTTTTGCAAGTACAAAAATTCTGTGGATAAACTACAGACAGTGTACAGGAATTTGTATGTGTATAAAGTCTATCAAAAGCAGACTGTTGAGCAAAGTCACTGAAGCTAAGGACAGAAAATGTTGCACTGAGATGTGTGTCAAACCTCATAATAATCATGGTGTCTTAGCTTGGTCTTAAGAAAGGAATTTCCCACCATTTGGAATTGCAGTGCATTGTAATTTCCTATAAATAGAGTTGTGCTCTCAAATACGTTGTAAACTGATTTTATGTGACAAATAATATATACCTTATAGGGCAGTTAAATATGTTAAATATACATTTAACAATACTTAATGAAAGATGTATCTAAAATTCAGGTATCACCATAATAGTTACAAAAGAAAGCAATAAGAAGGCCAATTATATCAGCAAGGAGCTACAGGATGAAGAAAGCAAATTGCTGTTTTGCTTGGCTAGTTTGTGTTGAGGCTCTGAGGGCACTACCAGGCTGGACTGGCCCTGATGACCCTCTAATATGAAAAATATATCAGTTTGTTTTCTTGCTCATTTATGTTTTCTGCTAATTTTTAAGTTGTGGAAAGGTTGATAAAACATGTGTGCCATCACCCTAATTTGATAAGCTATACATTCTAAACCAGAAGTTTATATCTTTAATCCACTGCTTACAGATCTGAAAGCACAGACTCTTTCATCTGGGGCTTGAGCTGGTGTTGCCAGCCTGCTGCGAGGCACTGAGTGCATTTCTGTATGCCCAACACTTGCTCAAATGTCATGCTGAAAGTCCATTTGCAATTTTTCTCTCTTGTTCTGACATTATTAGCCATTAGCTCTTCAAATCAGATTGCGGTACTCAGGTTGCAATGAAGGTCCCCACCACAGGAGAAGGACCCGCTCCCATTCCTTTTTGCAGCAGCTTCTGAGCTAAAGGAGTTTCCCTGGGAGAGCTATAAGACACTTGCCCACCTTTTTTCGAGTGTGTCATGAGAAAATTCGGGCCTATTTGCAAAGTGCATGAAGTACTGCTTAATTCTTCTTTGCTTTTTTCCCCAGGAACACTTTTTATACTTGGGGGTTCTTTAGATGGCATTTTCTTCCTCATTGGCAAAACACACTTTTTAGTCTTCATCTCATTTCATGCACAATGAATAGAAAGACCTTCATGAAGTGAACATTACTACCTATTTCACATGTAGCATAGATATTTGCATATGTGCAGGGTCAGATTTAACCTTCTCAAGTGCCTTATTTTGAAATCCAGGGAAGTGCTAACATTTTTTAACCAGCTACTTTTACGTTTAACGTATTTCAGAAATGATGGGAAGGAGGGTACAGTCTGTCTTGTGCTGCCAGCAGCTGGAAAAATTAAAAGTGCTGTTGTGTCAGAACCAAACAGAAGCTTGAAATAATTTGTTAGCCTTAGTCAATACCATGAGAATTTCTGTGTCTATATACAAACTTATAAAGCCCATGGGCTGGGTGAGACTTGGAAGAACTCTGTTCTAATCCTGACAGCTCTTTGTTTTAACCATGGAAACATGGCTTTTGTCCTTCTTTCTTCTTCCCATTTGGTATATCTGTTTTGTCAGAATACAGCTTTAGCTGTCTAACAGCAAGGGCATACTGCAGCTGGCTCAGAAACTTTAAGTGCTACAGCACAGAGAAAGAAAGAAAGAAAGAAAGAAAGAAAGGTAAAAGCAACAGGAATAGCATCTGCGTTTGTGAAGTGCAAACTTGGGTTTCAGCTTTTCCATCTTTTTATCAACACATATTAGTCACTACATTCAAGTAAAACCATGAAGTGGAAAATGAAATTAGGGATACAATCTGCACTTGGGATTTGGCAGTAGGTTAGCATGGAAAATAATTTGCAGATTGCAGTTGAGCTTCATTTAAGGATGAACATTTTTTAGAGAAAATCTTGAATATTGTTCAGGACTGTTGTATCCCCTAGCTTGCCTTAAACTCTACAGTTTAAGTCATTATTCTTTTATCTTTAAAATGGCATGGATCTTTCAGTCCAGTGAATGAAGACCTAACCCCTAGCAAAATAAAACACTACGCTGATTAATTAATCACAACGTTTTTGCAGACCTCATGTGATCAAATTGGTGTGAACTTGTGGGCTGTGTGTATTAGAGCTCTCCAGTACTATTTTAAAGTAGTCAATTAACCTTTCTTTAGAATGATGGTATTAATTTCTGCACACTATGCTTGTTGCATCCTTCATTATTATCTTTATCTTTGGTATTCTTTGAGTTCAGTGTATGATTTAACAATAAAATCATTAGGTAACATTTTACACAAACTGTTTGCGGGGTCTGCTTCAGTTTGTTTGTAGTCAAAAACATTATAACAAGCCAAACCAGACTCACTATTTTAAGGCTTACATTTTTTTCCTTCTCATTATTAAGTTGATTTTAGTCTTTACAACTTCTGGCTCTATGAGTTAGCTATCCAACCTCCATCAAGGCACCTTATGATAAGGAAAAAACAAAGTACCAAGAAGCATCACTGGAAATAACTGGATGAAACTGAGAAGTGGAAGAGGGGTCTGATGATAATTAGATAGATAACTAAGCAATGGTGAAACATTTCAGAGGGTACGACTTGAGGGAAACAGAGAAGACCCAAGCTCAGATTGATCCTCCAGCGCTGCAAATGCCTATCCAA
Source organism: Gorsachius magnificus (assembly GCA_034008185.1). Classification (NCBI taxonomy): domain Eukaryota; kingdom Metazoa; phylum Chordata; class Aves; order Pelecaniformes; family Ardeidae; genus Gorsachius; species Gorsachius magnificus. The sequence goes on from CM067081.1 coordinate 176,328,845, forward strand.
GAGGCATGGGTTAGGTACCCACTTGCTCTACAGTCCCCTTACTGTCAGTCAGCACAGGGTGACCACCAACACCCCCCCCCCCCCCAGTAATTGGATCAGTGCCCTGGGATCTGAACAGATTCTTTGAGGCACCTGACACACACCGTGGTGTTCTCAGTAGTACCAGAGGCAGCTTGTTCTCCAGAGTGTGATAAGTGGGAGATAGTGAGAAAAAGCTGCAAAAACATCAAAAAGGAAACTCTGAGGCTTTGGGAAGATGGTGGTTTCTGGTCTGTTTGGTGGTCTGTAGACTGCTGAAAAACTCCGTTTTTGTCAAGCTGACAAGATTTTTGCTTTGACTGTAAGGGTCAAAAAATATTAATTTATCAACTTGGTGATCCATGAAGGTTCAGGGGTATCTTGATTCAGATAAAAGGTCAAGGATAACCTGGTTTGCTAAGTGAATAATCCAACCTTGTGACTGCAAACACCAGAAATAATCACCCAATGGACTTCAGATTTGTTCCTTTTACAGATTGAGCAACTTATTCTTCTTCCCCTTGACTGTAAAATGAAGCAAAGGATATTTCACAGGGGAAGCCCACAATATTTACTGGTTTTGCTATCTTCCTTAGAAGCAGCTTTTTTGGCATATGTTATGTCACGATTATTCTGATACTAATAAGATTAAAAAAGAATGCAAGGGGGAAGTGAAAAGAAAATCACCTGACTTTGAATGTGAGTGGAAATACTACAAAATCAATTCTAGTCTCTAAAAGTGCTAAGAAAATATTAACACCGAGAATGAAGCTTCTGCTGTTTCACATTATTTTTCCTATATGCCAGAGTTTCTTTGGTATCTACCTAGCAAAAAAGAAATATCTTCACACACAGTGGAAATGTAATGAGCATTTCAGTCTTTCAAAAGTCCAAAAATGACAAAATAAAATGAACCCAATAATTTCACCCTCAAACGTGACTTTTGCTCACATCAACCTCCCCCTCCCCCTGCAACTCCTAAGTAATTCAATCCTTATCAATTTCTGGTGTTGCAAAGGCGAATTGAAATTGCAGAAGGATTTCAGGTCAGAAACTGAGATCCTTTCTCTGCAATTGTGAGCTGTTTTCCAGCTTTATGCTATGCCCAGCCCATTGTTTCCCTCAGTCTTCCATATTCATGAATGCTGGAGTTTGTCCTTCTCTTGTCTAAACAAAATTTTTCAAAAGAGGGAAAAGACTACTGAACGCTTCTAATGACCTCATGCTAACAGAACTATTGACATTTATTCGCCAAACAATCATAGGTGCTCTTCTCCTTCCCTTTGGTATTTTCTACGAATGTGCTGCTTCTGTTCTACTGTGAAGAGTTTTGTAAGATTTCCACACAAATAAAAGAAGAGCTGATTTTTTGTTCCTAACAGGTAAGCTGTACTTCATGTGAATTTTGTTGATAGCACAGTAGGATCAAGGTTTAGATAATATTAAATCACAAAGGATGAAAAGCTCAATGGAGGTTAGAGATCAAACAAGTAAAGGAAAGCTGATATTTTTTGTGCTGAGCTACTTCGAATTCTCAGAAGCAAAGAAGAGAAGTGTATGCCTGAGGAAAGAAAAATTAGTTCTGGATAAAGCTTCCACAGAAATCTTTGATATTCTAAAAATATAAAAAAAATCTCCAAACTCTTGGCAGAATAAATTCACCTGTAAACATGTACATTAGAGGCTGCATTCTGTCTTCTCTCCTCTCTTTTTCCTCACCCCTAACAGATAACATTCATCATGAATAAGGGTGGTGGAATGATTTCTTTTAGTGGTATCAATTCTTCAAGGAAAAGGTGTTCCAGGATCATCCTAATATTACATAGGTCTGTTTTTCCACCCTCACTGGTTCATGAAAAAATAGTAAATAAATAAACAAACTCGGGTTTATTAGGACATAGTTCAAATATTCAAATAAACCTTCTAACACCACAAAGCTGACAAAAGGTCTCTTAAGCTTTCAGGTGGAGACCTCTGAGCATGCTTATAACAGTTTCTCTTCCAGAAAGAAGTCAGAAAAGTCAGTCAGGGAGGATTTCAGAACTATAAGCATCAGGGCAGGTAGAAGAAGAGCTGTATGGGTTCTCTGCAGGAATACTGCATGTTTTCTCTGCCTAGGGAGTACAAAAGATAAGTATCGAGCAAAGCTTAGGTTGCCCTTCAGAGCTGGAGATCAAAAGCAACCTAGCCTGAACACCCTCTGTTAAAGAAAGGAAGAGCCTGATGCTGAGGACTTAACCAGTCTCAGAGATAGCAAGCACCTGGCCTTAATTAGCTGTGACACTGTGTACCTTTTTCCATTTGATACCTCAGGTAAGCATAATTAAATGCAGCCTGAAAGGGTGCCAGTCATTGATTTGAGACACTGTTAGGTAAGCTGCCTATTTTTAGTCTTTTTTTTTTTGGGTGTGTACAACAAATCAATGCTACTTTGGCCGTCTTTAAAGCTGCTAACAAAATTATGGAAGCTATAGATAGCTGGACTACCTGCTGATTTAGACAATGACTTGCTACTACTTTAGTCCCGAATTAGAAATGCTGAGATCTGGCGTCTGTCCTGCTCCGCACATTCTTGAACAATGCCTGCAGTACAATGCTGTTGTGTGTTGCTCCTTGCCGGCAGAGCACCACACCTTCAGGGGCTTTGAGTTCCTGCAAAGGAGCCTGGGAGCAACACACTATGCAGAAGGGGAGGCCAAATGCTCAAGAGAGAGCTGTGTCATGTGGAACGAAGTGGAAAAAATGCTTTATTGTGAGATTCAGGCACAGAATAGGCTAAAAGACACCTGAAGGACAAGAGGACAGAGAAAGCTATTTAGAAACCGGCAGCATGTGATGCTGAGGCACACTAGCTGCTCTGTTAAGCCTTTCCTCCTCAGTTCTTCCCAAGACCCGTGTAACATGGATTCAAGGGCCTTAGATGTTTTTTGATCACAGCATCCTTCAGCAACCAGCACCCACTAGACACAGTCCTCCCTGCTGTGCCAAAAGACTACAAGGTAAAAATTTAGTAAGGAAGAACAAAAGAAGTTTTTACATCAGAAGAGTAGGGTTTATTTGGCAGTGAATGGGGGCATATCTCATCATGGAAAATTACAGTGAGAAGATCTAAACGGCATAAGCACTTAAAAAGTAGTTAAAGTCCAGGTGTCAAAACCAACCTCAGTTCTTCCCTGGAGTGTTTCAGGCTATCTTACTGTCACACTGTTGGAGGTTAGGAAGAGTGTTTCTTTATTAGCAAACTATACCAGCATGTTCTGCTGTTAAGGCTTGTTGTACCTTTTTCTTTGGGGTGATTATTAACCTTTGTCAGGTATAGGTGTGAAAGGGCAATCACTTGGGCTTAATACCGTGCTTTACAGTAGTCTTTGATTACAAAGATAATGTACTATTTTCTCAAACAACAGAGGAGTAGTTATGCAAAAGAATGACCCTATTATTGTTAAATAGGACTGAAGAACTCTACTCTTAAATGTGGTGCACTGAAATATTTATGGGGAAATTTTGCTCGGTCAGATGAGAAAAAAGAAAGAAAGAAACATTTCAGAAGCATCTTACTTTGTTTTCCTCCTCTCAATTACCAGGAGTCATTTCTCTAATAGAGTACATTTTAACCAAAAGGATCAACCTGCTTCAGTAGCTGTCCACACGCAGGAACAGAACGAATCATCTCGTTGCTATCGTCTGCTCTGACTAGGGGTGATGTGGAATGCTGACTAGGAATTTTGCATCTGAGTCTTTGCTGAATATACCAACAAAAGCACAGAGTACAATGTGGTGTCAGCTTGTGAGTGGCAATGAAGAGAACTCTGTGTTCTCGCTTCTTTCTTTACTTAATGAAACATGAACACTTAAGATCTTCTTTAGACTTCTATAAGAGATGTTAGGTTTAAACTGTTAAAACAAAGAAAAAGCATTTTTTCTCAGACTCTAAAATTTCCGTGTTAATTGGCCAGATCTGGCTATGCCATTTGGGCAGAAGTATCTCTGAAAACACTCCTGTTTCCCTGCTGGTCACATCTGAGAATGTCTCTAAACAAGTAAAATGCTCCAGTGATATGCTTTTTAATGCCTGGTATCTCAGCATATATTCCTTACATTACCTTTGAATTACTGTCTTTGGATAAATATTCATAATGACCCACTTAGACATCTCACGCAAAATGATTCTTGCTGAGATTCTGTGATTCCATCACCTTTGTCTGGACCAGTAAAGCTAATGATGGTTTGTCTTCCTTAGGCTGCTTCTGTTTTTGTATTTTTGGTTAGGCTACCAGAAGGTATACTTAGCCACTGTCATATTCACCCCTCATGTATTCACAGCTTTACCCTTTACCCTCTATACAGCATTTTATGGTCACACCTCCCAGCCCAGTGAAATGCAGTTATGTGCTGAGCTTTTCTTTATAACATGGCAATACATTGGCCAACCCCAGTCGAGTAAAAGCCCAGTACAACTGTCATCCTTGGTGGGAGAGGGTGTGTTCATGATCCTATAGAATTTTCCAAGGTTTTAGTCTCCTGTCTATCACTGGGTTGTTCTGAGAGACTTGGGTTCTGGCTGCTGACCTGAAATCTGTTTATATTCATTGCAAAATAGAAGAACAGCCTTTGGATGAGAGCTCAATCCCCCTTTTATCTACAGATCTAGCAAATCATTCCTTCAGGCCTAAGGAGACTTCAGGATTTTACCACAAGACGGAACAGTTTCAACTGGATAAGTGGAAAATACTTCAGCTTGTTGTAGCCTTTCTCACAGTGGTTAGGACTCTGACAAAGGAGATTTAAGAGTCCTGTCAAACTGGGGAGAAGATTGTCCTGGGGCGTACCATGCCCTGCGTGAATGTAGTAACTACTTGGCCTTTATGGAAAAAGACAGCTGTAACTTGGACAGGGCACAGGTGTGTAAGACCAGAAAAGCAGTTGAGACTCTGAGTCTTAACTGTAAATAGTTGCTTCCTGAAACTTGGAAGTGGATCTGCAAATGTTGCAAAAAATCTAGAACTTAGGTGTTCTCTTCACCTTTTATGTGGCTTAAGAAGTTCCCTAATCAGTGTTTGGACAATTCTGCATCCTGTTTCGAAGTACCTATTTTTTCTCATGTATGGAGACCTTTGTGCTCAGCTAGTGGAGTGGATACAGATCTGTGCCTTGTCTAGAACAAAACTAATTAGATAATGAGATGTTTAAGAGCCCTTTTAATAGCCCCAAGTAATTTATCAAGATCACAGACACACTTTATGGCAGGGAACATCACCCTTTTACAGTACAAGTTCATCCTCCTGTCAAAGGTGCAGATGGCTTTTGTTGTGGTGTCTTGAAGCTAGGCTCCCACTAGACTGCGCTTGCCATGAAAAGCCTGGTGACAAAGAGGAAGTTTATTTAAGAAGAACATGAAAGATGGCAGGAGGAAAGCAGACCTTTAAAGTGTTATACTGGTCCTTGCTGTGCTCTGGTGGATATGCAACACCAGCAGGTTGCATGCTAATTGTGAAATCATTCTTGGGGATGGCAGGAACCATGCTTAAAACTTCTGTTTCTGTTGCTGATTTACTACTGACTAGAAAGAACAAGATCTAACCTTGTAAAATACCTGAAACATCTCATTCAGCCACAGGAAACAAATGAATGTGAGAGGAATGAGGATATCAGGATATCTGCTACAACCATACAAATATGTGCTGAAGGGACAGATGGGAGATTTAGATTTATCGTTTTATGGAAACTATATGGAATGAAATGACTGATCTTTGAGTATCCACTGTACTGACAAAGGCGTGTAGTTTAAAGTGTTCTCTTAATTTAATTTTGGGTTGTAGTAACACAGCATTCTTCATTTTGATAATTTCTGTTATCTGATAACACTAGAGCCGTTACTTACTGTCTCATTTATAGGTTTTATTGGATGTGAGTTCTACATATCCGCTAGCTCTGTAACTTGAAAAAAACCCCAGCTGATAATAGTAAAATAAATATTAACTTCTGTACTTGGCAGAAATCCTTTTCTGGAGTTCCCTAGTATGAAATAAGACCTCTTGAGGGAATCGTGTTAATTTTTGGCAGGACTGTAGGATTTGATGGAATGAGTAGCATGACTGTATTTACTTTGTACTTTCATGTGGGCATAGCATATAAATTTGGGGTTCTCAAAACACTTTGTAAGCATCAGCCTATCAACTTTAACAATACTAACATAAGATGTAAACTCTCAGATATCCTTTGTTGTCTCTTAGGAATTGCTGAGAGAATGAAACTGGCTAATAGACATGTTCCCACCACCATAGGTTCACATAGCCTGTGCTTTTAGTGAAACACCTGATGGAATGAGAGGAGGACTGCAGGATGATTGGGGAAGAGGGATGAAGGTGTTAGAACACAGAAGAAAAATACACAAATTTGAGTTTTCAAGTTCTGTTTTCTATTACAAGTCTGAATCCTCCAAACAGGCAAAAACAGGGGTTTCAGGCAAATGAATTCTTTAAAACAGTAGAAGGAATATTTATTAGAAACACACATTATGACATGTGTAACAACCCCATGCCATAGGTAGGTTCTGATACCAATCTGTTGGGGAGATCTGAGGAAGACCTGTCAGCATGGCTGTGACCCTTTTGTCTTGGCTCCTCTGAATTTATCCCTTTTGGTTTTGTCTGTTATCAAGAAACTCCACTTACAAATTGGAGAATCATTCTTGTACTCTGTACAGAACTGGCTACATTTAAATACATTTTCTTGGAGAGGTTGAATTTTACAAACTATGACTGAAACTGTGTTTCCTCACTCTCAATCTTTTCTTTCAGATAGGCAAGTCTTATGATCAGATATACCTGTCAGTATTCCTGACATTCTCTGGCTGTTACAAAGGCAACCATTCCCTTACTTATGAAGATTAAAGTGTGTTCAAAAGCCATTGGTAGGAAAAACCAGGATATGAAGGTATATGTGTATGAGGAGACTGAATGGAAGTAAAAAACAGAGGAGAAGCTAGAAGGTTTCTTAAGATGTAACTCTCAACCTTAAATGTGTAAGATATATTCCCTGCAGAAGGGGAAATAACCTGATCTTTTTTACACACCTAACTGCTGTCAAATTCTGGAGTTACAACAGTGTTTTGGTAATGCTTGTAAAAAGTTCACTTTTTTGTATGTTGGACTGTGTCCCTCAAAATGGAAAGGATGAGTTCTCAAGAGTTTGTGGCCCTGCTGAAGCAGTGTTGGTGGTGTAATTAGATTCATACATTCTCATCTCCTTGGAAGCAGAAGTGGAACATGTAGGCCTGCTTTTTGGTGCAGACATGAAGAAATTAAGGCATACACACAATTTGCTCCAGATCATTGCAGTAAGTGACTAGTAGTTGAGTAAGTAACAAGATCCATGTCTCTGCCCTCTTGCTTTGCTAGACCTTGTTTTCACCAAGATGGAACAGTCCTGTGGCTCTACTCTGGCTTTTCTCTTTGACCCGCATTTCTTGCTGGAGACTAGTACATATAGAAAGATGAAAAGGTAATTTTCTTTATTGCTATCCCATTCTAGTCCAAATCTAAATTGGGTAGGATTAAATAAGGTTTGGGGTTTTTTTCAGTTTTATCCACTATCATTTGCTACAGAGTTTTTACGGGGCATATGCATTTTGTAGCTACTTCAATACGAAGCGATAATAACAGAGATTTGCCAGCATTAAAGGAAAAGAATTCCTGCTGTTCTCAGCTATGAATATCAATTAAACCAACCAATGGTAAGCACAAGAATTACTGGTGTTATGCCAGCATCACAAATGAGAAGCAGCTTCTGTACTGACATGAGAACAAAAGCAATACCAACAGCTGCTATTGGCCATAGAAATGGCCACTGACTCTTCAGAACAGCAGTTACCTCAAGAAGACAATAGCTGAGAGCCATTAAAAGCATAGGGACAACTGGTCAGCGTCCATAGCATTTTCTTTTCCCCCTATAGTGAATAACTGTTTAACAGATCTCAAGTCATGGAAATATATTGTAGGATGGAGTACGCTAAAGGTCATCTAGCTGAGGATATTACAGTGAGGCGTTCCCCATCTTAAACTCATCAGGTTTATACTATTGACTCCCACCTTAACTTGATCATGAACCAAGAAACAACAGTTTCTCTTTTCTGAGGTCAAAAGATTCTACAGAGTTTTGAATAACTTTATATTAGCTAGACAACATAACTTATGAGTATGTGAGACAGGAGCAAATACATCTTTCTTTGTTTTTAAGAGGGTATGACTTTTTTAAACATTCCTTTTAGTCAAGATTGAACATCAATCTTTGTTTAGCTGATGCACAGAAAAAAAAATCAAATTGAGTTTTGCTAATCTAGCAGTTCAAAAGCTGTAAAAGCTGTCTGACTAAAAAATCAGGTCAAACTTACAATCTACTCTTTCAACAAAATTCTTTGTGTCTTTTAAGAGATGGACTGGCCGGTTAGGAACTGCAGTACAGTGTTAACAGTGAGATTGGTAGTTTCACTCAACTTTCAGGCTTAAAATAAAAACTGCTACCAGAAAGACATTCTAAAAAAAAGCCAAAAGGAAGGTTTATAATCTTCTTACATAGATTAGACAAGGGTGTATAAATAAAATTCCCAAGACAATATTTCATTTCATCTTTCCTACCAATGCATTGGTTTTTGAAAGAAGAAACTGATTCTTTCTAAGAAGCCATGTGCAAAACCCCACATATTTTCATAGCTTTCAAAACTAGACCTTCTGCTAACATGCTGGCTTTGACATAAGTACTGATTCAATTTGAGTGAAACTTGAAAGTGTGGTAAAGAGATGCCATAAAAGAGTCAGTACAGCTTGACCTCTGTGGAAGTCTGGATTGCCCAAAGTCACAGAGGCCAAGTGGATGAGTGGCTTGTCATCATTCAGCAGTTCTGCCACAGCTGTGCGGATGAAATACTGATGAAATACTGTTCAGGTGTGGGTTGTCACTGCTCCTTACTCAGGAAGGATAAATCACGGGTATGCACAGAGTGTTTACTTAATCCTCAGCTTCAGTATCAGGAAAATGGGCTTGTGCACTTGCTCTTTCTTTGGTCAGTATTAGCTCTGAAAAGTAGAGAAGGAAGAGAGCCCTCTTCATTTGCCTCTTCATTTGTAATTTGGCCAGTCAAAGGAACAAAGAATACAACAGCCTGTCATATAATTAGTCTCTTCTGTGATTAGGAAGGAAAGACTGGAGAGAACAGCAGGAGTCTTATTTATAGTTGAAAGAAGAGAAGGAAGGAGCTTCTTCTATTCATCTTCCATTCAGGATCAATTAAGCATATTTTGATCCCTTGAAAGGTCTTTTGTGAAGCTGTCCTGTATTTCTGTGACTTCAGATAAAATGTCTGTCAAATGTTATTGTTAAAACAGCTGAAGAGAAAGTAATGAACAGCACAGCCAGCTGCTCCTTGGGAATCACTTCTGCGGTGGTTATTTTAGGATCGTCTCACTTACAGACTGTGTCTGCACTGCTGGGCTGGGTATATTACAGTACCTCTCTGGTACAATAAGACTGGCCTTTCTGTTGGGATAAAAGCTCAGTTGGGTACACTAATACAGCTGGAGTAAAAACCAATTGACTAACTGGAGGCAAAAAATTCAGTCCTAGAAAGGAGCATGGATAGTGTTAGCAGAAAACAAACAGGGGTTTCATTCAGTACTTGACTGAATTATTTAAATACAGCTGAAAGTGGTGAAAAAAAGAGTATAAAAGAGTTTAAAAGAGTCTAAAGAATTCATGGAATTTGCAAGGGCCAGTCTAAAATCACTGGCTTGCCGTGCATTTGTATAACCAGAACTGCTGTGAATCTGACTCTTTCCTGTGCTCTCAGTTTCCTAATTAAATAGACCCCATTTACCTGAGGTAAATAGTGTGGAGAAAGGGGGAAGAAGAAATGAGGAATGTGATCAAGAGAGTCATGCTTTCAGAATTGTTTTCAAACCCTCTGATGTGGCTTGTGCTGTAATATACTACCGAGCTAAAACAGAAGCAGTCCAGCACTCATGCTCAAGTGCCTGTTCTCTGTGGTTTCCCACACTCACACTCTTCTAAGTGGAAACTTGTTACTTAGATCAAGCAGAAATTAGTATCAGAGGAACAGCCACTCTAACCTGGGTTTTATATAGCTTGAGGACTAACTTTGCTGAGTCTGCTGGTGAGATGAATAAGGTCTGGATACAGGGCTCAAGAGTCCTAGAGGTTGTCTTAATTTCGCCAGTGTTTGGGACCTTTGAACACATCCCATCTCCTAAGCCTTTGCGTGTTCTCCAGCCAAGTTCTGACTGTGGCTGGAGAAGACTCCAAATCATAAAATTTTTCTTCCTTCCTCTCATGGCAGGGAAACTGGGCACATGTACTTGAAAGAAATCACGGCATATTTCTTGCCTGTAAGTTGGATGTTTTGGGTATCTGTGTGGGATGAAGAAGCCTCTTTCTTTATACGTAGTCTCAACCTCATGTTACTTCTCTGCTTTGCCCCTGCACGTGCTATGAGTTGTTCCTTTCTGTCTGTCTGTGGATCATCTTTTCCAACAACAGATTGCAACCTCTCCCAGTCTGCTGTGACTCAGAAACATTTGTTTTCTTCCAAGCCCATTCCCTCCTATGGGCTGTTGTTGATGTTTCTGTACTGTAAAGACCTAGATTTTCCTAGTTATTTTGATGAATAACCACAGTCCCTGTTGTTTGGGTTGTTTCCCTAAAGGTCAAAGAAGGCAAATTAAAAGTCTTTCATTAGTAGTTAAGTTGCCTATATAGAGAAGCAATTAAACAAAAGGGAGTTCCAAAGAAGATACCTAGTTAGGGAAAATAATCTTGTTATAGTTCATGTTCAAAATTATAAATTATAATGATGTGGAATGAAATCATTTAATGGAATGATATGGAGCTGCTCCATAGCCAAACTTAGTCCTGAAAAGGGGAAATCTAGGTAAACTTCTAAAGACAGCAAGGATTCTCACTCCTTTACTAGTCTCTTGGTAAATGTTCTTCTTTTTCAGATATTGGCAAGTGTGTTAATTTTCTTTCTATTTAATATTTCAAGGAAATATTATACTTCAGGTAGCCTCAGGTTATTATAATAAAAAACCCCTTATCCTCATCCCACGTAAAATCTCATTTATAATGCACAAAAATAAGTAGGGTGAGTTAACATGTTTGTATTTTTGATGCGATTTTCCAAAATTACTAGTTTTTCAGACAGCAATTTTCTTGATAAAATGCCTGCTGTGTACATTGTAAGCCTCTAAATTCCATTAATAATTATTTTCAGAATAATCTGGTTAATATTAAAAATGCCTAATTCCCAACCATGACGTACCCTCCCTTTCCTGTCAACAAAATGTGTTGGTTTTGGTGGTGGTATTATCATTATTATTATGTCTTTAAAATAATTGGCAATGTAAACTTGGAAATATTGTGCAGCGAGAAAGGGAGAGAAATATCAGCCAGGTTTTGGTGGAGTTTCATTTCGTAATCACTTTTACTAGCATCTGCTGCACCTCTTCCTTATTCTGTGAAAGGCAGGACCTTGCTGAGGGGCAAAATACAGTAGGCTCATCTTGCAAATTGAGGCCTTAAATTAATCATGTATGTAAATAATTAACAAAAAAGTGTTTCTGCCAGCAAAATTCCCTCTAATGAACTTCTGGGGAGGAATCAAGTGATCAAATTTAATAGATTTTTTTTTCATTCTGCACTGTGTTGGACTCCTGGGGAGGCTTTCCCATAAAAGGGCTGTTGCTTTCCCTACTTATTGCTTTCTAACTTAGATGTTCAGCATAAGCTGTCAGTGTCCCTGTTGGTCATGTCATTACAGCCCAGCTTTTTTGTTTTTTCCGTATCCTACCCAGTTAGCAGATGTTACCTAGGTTACTACTAAAAGTGGGGCCAAGCAACTCCTTTTGCAAAGGTAATGCATATGTGGTCGGTGCCTTTCTTGCCTGTCTTTTTTCCCCAATGTTTCTTCCTCAGTCATCCAGACGCCTTACCTTTCAGAGCAGCTGACTTCAGTGAGAACATTCTTCAGTTCTTCATGGAGTCGTGACAAAAATAGCCCACATGTAACCAGCCTCTAGGCTATTTTAGGACAAGGAAGCTTCAACAGATCCACAGAAGTAAAAAATAATCTTCAGATACTTGATGTTATCAAAAATTAATGTGGCAAATATTTAAAAAGACAAGGGGTTCCTATGCCCACCTATACAGAATGACAGGTGAAAAAGTGGCAGCAAGAACCGGTTATTCACTGCAGCTCTCAAATTTCCAGACAGCCTTTTCTTCAAGACTTTGATATGATAATTCAGATCTGTTGTACCATGAAGGAGTGAGGATTCTTCAAGAGGATTAATATTCATATTTAGGACTCTTCTGATATCCAAGTATCATGCAACATGTCAGTTGGAAAGCCGAAGGAATACTTTACTATTCATAAAGACTGACTTTTTAACTGAATTTCCTGTCTTTTGTGGGGGGAGGAATGGAAAGTATTTCTGCTGAACATTAGAATTTGTAACTAGCTTTGCAGGTATCTTTTGATTCCAGAATGAAACAATCAAAACAGGCATGTTAACAATCACCTGTCATGTGGAATCGAGCCACACGAAGATCAAAGACAGTCAGGTTTAACCTAAAATATGTGGGAATTTTGTTTTAAATAAATATTTACCTACTGGAGGAATCTCAATTTCTCAAGAATGACAAAAACAAAAAAAGTACCCCACATACCCCGCGTGCCCCACATGCATAGGAAGTTGCTGCTGACCTCATGGAGAAAGGTGTGTTTCAAGAAACTTTCAAGTATGTTTTATTTTGGGGGTTGGCTGAAAAGCAATGGATATTGTTGTATGAAAATAACAATTTCAAAGTTTACAGTTTAAAAAGTGAGAAATAGCTTTTTGAATGTACATTTTTATAAGAAAATATTTATATTGGAAAAGTTTACTGTCTTAAGCTGTTAAGGCAATGAACATTTTAAAAAGATTTGGGAAAAAAAAGTAATTTAATTTTTGTTCATTATTAATGAAGATAAACAGCCATCAAGTTCTGGTAGGGCAGAAACTATGCAGAGAACTACTGACATTTCATCAACAACCATTTTGCCCAGCCTTGGACTGTGGGATGTATTATCTTACAATACAGGCCCTAGGGCCCCAATTTGCTTGATGCTTACAAGAAATTGTCTGTGGCAGGGATTAAATTAAGCAAAGCCTTGAGTTTATGTGTGCAGTTAAGCACTTTGCTTATGAAGGACACAGACACTATTCACACGGGTAATAATAATTGATAAAGTATTGATTAAAGCATCTAGCAGAGACATTAAACAATTTATATTTTGTTGCAATCCCTTGCCAAGAAAAGTGTAATTGGAGTTTACTCATAAGCTTATGCACAAGCTTTGCAGAAAGGTGAAAATCACTAATTAAGACTGTAGGCATTTCCAGCAGCTGACATCAGGTGGTTTCCTCCATCTCCAGCCCATGTGTACGTCTCTGCCTTCCTGGTGCAGGACATGCAGCGGGAAACCCAGGGGGAAGGCGCCCGTGAGGAGATAGCTGTGGCTCAGATGGGGCTGGGGGATGGACTGGGAGAAGGCTGTGGCCATAGGTGGGCAGTACAGGCAGGGGAAGTAGAGGGATGGTGTGCATTTGGGAACAGAGGTGCTGTGGTGGGTGAGCAGCTGAGGGGCAGTAGCCTTTTTCAGGGCTTCCCAAAGTTATGGTCCTGTCCATGTCCCAGGTGGGTACTTAGAATCATAGAATCATAGAATTGGTTAGATTGGAAAAGACCTTTAATATCATCAAGTCCAACCATTAACCTAACATTGCCAAATACACCACTAAACCATGTCCCTAAGCACCTCGTCTACCTGTCTTTTAAATACCTCCAGGGATGGGGACTCCATCACTTCCCTGGGCAGCCCATTCCAGTGCTTGACAACCCTTTCTGTGAAGAAATTTTTCCTAATGTCCAGTCTAAACCTGCCCTGGCGGAACTTCAGGCTATTTCCCCTTGTCTTATCGCCTGTTACCTGGGAGAAGAGACCAACACCCACCTGGCTACAGCCTCCTGTCAGGCAGTTGCAGAGGGCGATAAGGTCTACCCTCAGCCTCCTCTTCTCCAGACTAAACAACCCCAGTTCCCTCAGCCGCTCCTCTTAAGACTTGTGCTCCAGATCCCTCACCAGCTTTGTGGGTCTCCTCTGGACACGGTCCAGCACCTCAATGTCTTTCCTGTAGTGAGGGGCCCAAAACTGAACACAGTATTCGAGATGCAGTCTCACCAGTGCCGAGTACAGATGCACGATGACTTCCCTACTCCTGCTGGCCAGACTATTCCTGATAGACTTCTCTCTTCCCCTCCCCACCCCAGCCCTGTTCCCTGTCCCCTGTCCCTCTCTCCCAGCCCGGGAAGGGGTTATGCAGCCTCTCACTTGGTTTTGGCTGCCTAGTGAAATGGGGCACCAAGCATCACTGCTCTTTGAAGATGGGCCACTGTTCCACATACCCAGAATTTAATGTTGCTTATTGCAAGAAATGTGATTAGAGAAAATACTGATAAGCTAGGGCAGTGAGGTAGTGCAGGCTGGAAAACACTCTATATGAAAACTGGTCATAGAGCTGAGCTGGCAGGACCTCTGTGTGCCCTTGGCTGGACTGCCGCTGCCATCGGTGCTTGTTAAATCAAAGCTAGTCTGGTGTTTCTTCACCATGCTGTAGCCAGTGAAGTGACATGAACACGGTTTAGAAGAATCCTTGGGAACGTGTCATATCGAGTTTCTGACCAGGCTGAGTCTGACGTGCACCTTGCACATACCGTGCATGCCACCTTCACGCCTCTGTCACTTGCAAAACAGCAGCTGGAGACCTGAATGTGATGGCTCATCTGAGAAAGCCCTTAGGAAAGGAAATGGAAGAGAGTTTTTTTATATATTGGTTCTGTAAAAGCCAGTGGCCAGAAACTGAATTCATACCAAATTAATTTACTGTGCCAGGTCAGTTTGGAGAGAAGCATGCTGGCTTGCAGCTGAAAACTCAAATAATTTTTCAGATTGCTGTATTGATTTATGAAGCCAGGCACCATACAGAACCTCAGCATATAGCTGAATTAGTATCCTCCGGAAATATAGGTAAAATGCAGAAAAATATTTTACATTTGGATGAAATACCACATATGAAGGAGCATTCTAATTTATTTAGCTCTCTTTTACAAAAAAAGTGCAATTTATTTTTTTTTTTTAGCAAGGTAATTGTCTAGTGTTTTTTTTAGTTACATTATTCCTCCTACTTGGCTGTAACCAAGAAAACAGCAAACAAAACCACTAAGGTTGTGGTCATACGCTGTGCGTAAGGTGAGTGATAAAAAGTGCTTAGACTTTGTTTTCTTACATATCCTCTAATTTAATGTCCTAGAGTACACAGTGGGCCTTGCAAAGACTACAGCTTTAGTCACTAAACTTTGCATTAAACTGCAACAGAAAAGAGCTTCTGCTAAAGATGATGATTCAGTGAGACAGCACTTTTATTTAAGACAAGAACTAAGAATATAGGTTCCCTCAAAGAATTTAAAATTAGTTACATGACAAAACCCCTTGGAAACCCACTATAGGAGTATAAAAATACAATAATTTTTAATGGCTTGCTCCTCTGAAAAGATCATTCTCTTTATTTTGCCATTTTAACTTTATTAAAATAACATTTTGTTTTTATTTGCCATAAAAATTTGAAAGCTTGAATTGCTTATTTTTCGTGCAATGAATTCTATTTAGTTTTGATATTTTCATTTCTGTCACCCCTCCAGGTGGCTTATGGTTCTTATTCTAACAGCGAAATAAAACAATTTAACTGATGTTTTCATTTTAGTTTTCTAGTTCAGAGAAAGTGTCTCACAATTTTGATTAAATGTTGTCATGATAAAGCAGCATGTCATAAAATACTGCTGTGATGACTCACTAACTGGCTCTGTAGTCACCTAATACATTTTCCTGGTTGCTACAATTCTGTCCCTGAGCATGCCCATGACTCATTTTATCGAGGCTCTCTGAAGCAATCCCCATCTCAAGCCTAAAGCACGTTGTTTCCACGTCCTAGTTTTTTTCATTGCATGTCCTCCACAGGCACAGCCTGTTGGCACTTTCAGCAGCAGGTCACTTGCCTTCATCCCAGCCAGCAGACTAGGAGGAACACCAGTGCTCTTCCATGAAGACCTGTCTCTCTAATATTTTGGGGGGTCTAAAATGTTTTGGTGGTGTTTTTATGCCCATAGAAAAGGTTGTTATCCTTTGTGGAGCAAAAGGATGAATAATGAATCTCTGATTCTTGTGGGGGTTTTTGGGTGTGACTGCAATGGCAATAAGGCCAGATTTGCAATGGAATTCATTCCCTGGCAGCTCCCATCATTCCCAGAACTACTAATGGCCAGATCATCCAATATTTATGTTCCTAACTCCTGCTTAGACAACATGAGCTTGTTCTTGGTCTTGAACTGAGGTTTGGTGCCACACTACCGTGTCTAACTTCACACTCAGCAGGCAGACAGGAGAGCTTTTCCCTGCCAGCAGTAGGTCCTTTGGTGAAACGTCAGCCAATGCATTGGTCAATACAATTGAATTTCCTCTTAATTCAGTGTGTACTGTCAACATCTGAAGTAATCAGTATCCTTTGCTACTGGTGAAGACACAGGTGTAAATTGTCACAGTAGATGTGATAAACACATCGATGAGGATTGGGTTTGTGGAGCAGGTAGTCCTGTGGGGTGGAATCTGCTCTACCTAGAAATGGATGCTTTTGCACTCAAGAAGTAACATTTTAAAGGTCTTGTAGAAAATTCTTAATTAAGGTTTCTCAAACATTTAAAAAGGCAAGGTGGGGTTTTCCTTTCTTGCATCTTTCCCAACTTGTCCTTTTGTGTCCAGATTTCACTTAACATAGCACTTAAAAAGTGCTGTGTTGAATTCCATACAGTAAAAATATGAGACAAGAATGCACAGAATATTTAAAAATATATTAAATAACTGGAGTGTGTGTGTGTGTAATAAAGAAAGATCATTAATTATTTCAGAAGGTTCTAGTATTAAAGCAACCTGCATTTTTAGGCAGGTTAGAGGAATGTGTGACATAAGTGACAGACACCAGATGGCTCCACCTCATTAGAAATCAGACTTTCTCAGAGTTTGAGCAGAAGGAGGTAAGGTGGACCTGGGGGGAGAGAGAGTGATCAAAACCTACCTTGGAAGTAAGGTGGAATGGACTTGTAAAATTGATTTAATAAGTTTGTACTTTGTTTGATATTCTTCAAATTATAGCTGGGGGGAATATAAAAAATGAAGTGTTGAAATTAAGTGAAGAATGTAATTTGATGGCTGAACAGGATAAGAAACTCAGTAAGGGAGGGGTCTGAAACTACAGGAGATATGCAAATTCCTGGTTTAAGAGCCAGATTGGACCTGCTTGACCTATTAATCCTCCCTGACAGATAAAGGTTCTCCCAAATTTAATATTTCATTATTATTACTTTTAATTTATCTTCTATGGATCTGAAGACAACTGAATGTGAAATACTCTTGTGCCATTTATTGATTCACAAGGAAAACAGTACAGAATATGAAAAACAATAAAAGGTAAATGATTATTTGATGCTGCAACAAAAGATCAGCTTTTTTATACATTTTGATGTTAGGGACTAAAGAAAACAGTTGGCTATGTACCTTATATCTGTTCTGTTTGTTTCTTATAGTATAAATGAAGGACAGGAGGGCAGTCATTGCAGCCCATTTTGTTATCTTTGTGGTATATTCAGTGGTTTCATAACACACAGATACTGAAAACCTAAGGAACTACATCAAGGCATTAGACTTGACAAAAGAGCTTTCCACTGTGCATGAAAGGAATGAACGGTCCCAAGGAAACACTGTATCTACAAATATGAGGATGCTCCTTGGCTGAATGACTGAGTAGAGTGATGGAAGACTTGTATAGAAAACCAGATTAAGTACAAATTAAGTGTGAATATTTCACAAGCAGTGAACTTCTGTATGAATCACCTTTTTATTTTTAAGTGTTAAACACCTGCATAGAAATTATACTATATGTCTTATTAAAAATTTCCTAGGGCAGAACTCATCCAAAGCTAAGTAATTAGTTAGCTCTTCAGAGAGGCGTGTGGGAGAGAAAATGTCCCCATCTCAGAGCAGTGAGATAGATCCAAGCTAACAGAAAAAGAAACCAGAGAAATCAACTGGACCATTAAATTGAATCATTTTGTATTCACTTAATTGAATCAGCTGGCAGTTCTCCTAAAATACCCCTGCTCACCATCACTCAGGGAGCTTACTTGCAAACCTGCACTCCCTGTCTTGAGGACAGTGGCTGGGACCTGGAATTAACTGCATCGATGCCACAATTTGTTGCGATGGAAGTCCTTTGTACTCAGAGGGTCAATGCAAAAATCAAAATTGGCAATTCCTTTGTTATTCCCAGAGACTGGGTTTCTCTTGCCCTTGCAATGCTTTACAAGCATCTTGGATTTACTATTGATCATACCGTGCTAAGCAGCTTGCTTACTTAATGTCTACAGCAGCCTTTCTATTGCTAGGGCTAGTACTCAAGGCACAAATAAAAGGATTTGTTTTGAAATCTGAGACTAGGGTATTTTTATTATTTGGCAGAAGAATAATCTAGTGTTTTTAAACCAAACAAATTTGCATAAGGATTATATAATGACCACTCTCTTTTTTTTTTCTGAGTACTGTCACACAGTTAAAGTCAGGAAATTAATTATGTTTGCTTTTAAAACTAACATAACTATGTAAATATAGAATTCTCCTGCAGACCACTTGGACATATCAGAGCTTTCATTTAATTCCGCTTTACGAGTACTTTTGAGTATGCTCTTGCATGTAAGGTTTAAAGAGCAGACAAAGAATATTTATATTCTTTAATACTGATGTCAGAAGCTGAAATGATAAATAAATTATCATAATTTTGGCAGACATATTACAAGAGAAGGTCTCCCAAGCAACCTGTCTGCATATGAAACTATCTCTGAGTTTAAGGGAATTCGAGACTGACTCTGACAGGAGAAGCTATCGCTGTGTGTTTCAACAGGTCAGACTCAAATATCCACTATTCTCTACGTTGGCTTTGAAAGCTGCCTCTTCTGTCTGAGACCTGAAGAAGGGCATGTTTCTCTAAATGTTTCAACCCCCTGAAACTCTTTCAGTCATCTACTAAGAGTTATTTCTGCCCTACAAATGCAATCTCACCTCTGCCTCTAGACTGTCATGGTCAGAACAGCACCGTCCCTGACCTCTCTGCTGCTAATCCCCTCTCTGCAACAGACGCTCCCATTCCTTGTTCAAGTAGGACTGCTACCATCTTCAGAAATCTGCTGGAAACACCGAGCAGATTCCTACTGACCTCTGTGAACTTTGCATTTTATGAGAGCAATTTCACCTTCAAATCCTTACATTTAAAATGTATGATAAATATACAGTTGACTCTCATAAAGATGGGCAGCTGGTTACAGGGTTATGCATGTTCCAGAATTCAATGGTTGGGAGGGTGAATTGTGGATTTCTATACTTCCTAACACAGAAAGGAAACCTGAAAAGATGTCTGAAAAAAATTTAAACAAGCATAGAGCACAAAATTAATAGAAATCAGACTCCCCAGAAGAGTGCGTGAATAGGCAGATGCTGTAGAGGGTAGCTCCATTGGACTGCTTATTACAGAATAAATGATAGCATCAAAAAGTAATACAGCTCAACGATACAGGTCATTGACTTAGACTTCTCCGCTGGGAATGATTAAAGTGGCATTTAGCTCTACTGGTTGACTCTCTAGGGTGCTGAAAAACATCACATGAATACAAATCTGCTTAGCTGCTCACAGAAAGAATGACGTCATGGAAACATACATAAGTTGCTGACTCCCAGCCTGAGGAATAACAGCAGCATTTTGGATTTCAGGAAATAATGAATAGCACAATGGAAGACAAAACAAATGAGCTAATCAGGCCACCTCTGATTTATATTGCAGTCAGATATGCTCTCTTGCCAATGGATCAGGACATCGGAGTCTCATTCTTATGCATGGGTGAGGAAGCAAAACCACTGCTACACAAAACATCAATTTTGAAAAAGCCACCTATAAAAAAGATATAACAGATAACACAGGGAATTCTGGAGGGTTGTCTATACGTACCTCAAGTACAGAGGGGAGCATTGTTAGGGCTTGTTTTGCCAATAGGTACACAAGCAGTGTATGCTGTATCTAATTGAACATTGTTTCTACCTCTGCAGGAAAAATTACACTGTAATTGTCAATAATTCTGAATGGGCTGTATCTCTTCAGGCAAGGGCAAGATCTAAGACATCACTCAGCTGCCATATGATATCATTTCCAGTAACAATTTTCAGTGGGACTGGGAACTAAATTAAACCTCAGGCCTGATCAACTTTTTATACAGGCAGGTTTTGAATTAAGAAACACACTACTCTTTTTGCATATTACAAATCTGAAATAAAAAGTTCAATGAAGGGTGTCCAGGTTCAATGAAGAGTGTCCTTTTAGGAAATCCAATGATTTCATTTTTCTCTGTTATTCTTGGGAGCACAAAAAACTTTAAAGTCTGACTTAGTTGAAGAATACTATTGGCTTCTATCATGTAACAGCAGTATATTTTCACAGAAGCACTGAGAAAAATTCCATAGGTTTTATAAACCATATATGTGTCTACCTATACAACTCAAATGTCCTTAAGAAATCAGTCACAGTTTTTATTACGGGGGGGGAGAATACTTTGAAAATCACTGAAGGCAGATTTTTTTTTCATGAGACATCCAAAGGCTGTCTTCTCTCTTTCCTGTGGGATCAGAAAATTGAATTGTGTTGCTTTAAAGACAATTTTTTAAAAAAAAGTGTATGTTACAGTTAAAAACCCAACTAATTATTCCTTTTGATAATAGCGCAAGATAATTTTTCCAAGAAGTATACATTGCTTTTGCAATTTCACTAATGGTACAGGGCAAAAATAGTAGCCAGCTGGCAAGTAACACCACCAAGGCATGGTAATTGTTGACTATAAGGAGACAAGCAATAAGCATGAGTTAAATTTAGAGAGTATGAGTTATATGCTGTGGGGTAGGAATTAAAGTTTCTTGTACATAAAGATTTTTGCTGTCATTGCAACTTAATTAAGCTGTGAAAATGCAAATTCTTCTACACTTGAATAATATCAGATTAGAGGGATGACATCTGTACATAGGTTTCTTCAGTACTGATTTTTGTAATTCTGCAGTGGGTTAACCTTGAAAATAAAAAGTAAGCCTCATTAGTGCAAGAGATGTTTTTAGATATTTTGAAGCAGTCAATATCCTAGGATGAGATTCAACAAGGCCAAGTGCAAGGTCCTGCACCTGGGTCGGGGCAATCCCTGGTATCAGTACAGGCTGGGGGATGAAGGGATTGAGAGTAGCTCTGCGGAGAAGGACTTGGGGGTACTGGTGGATGAAAAGCTGGACATGAGCTAAGAATGTGCGCTCACAACCTAGAAAGCCAACGGTACCCTGGGCTGCATCAAAAGCAGTGTGGCCAGCAGGTCGAGGGAGGTGATTCTGCCCCTCTACTCTGCTCTGGTGAGACCTCACCTAGGGTACTGTGTCCAGCTCTGGAGCCCTCAGCACAAGAAGGACATGGAATTGTTGGAGCGGGTCCAGAAGAGGGCTACTAAAATGATGCGAGGGCTGGAGCACCTCTCCTATGAGGACAGGCTGAGAGAGTTGGGGTTGTTCAGTCTGGAGAAGAGAAGGCTGCAGACCTGATTGTGGCCTTTCAGTACTTAAAGGGGGGCTACAGGAAAGATGGGGATAATCTTTTTAGTAGGGTCAGCTGTGACAGGACAAGGGGTAATGGTTTTACTGAAGCAGGGTAGGTTTAGACTGGATATAAGGAGGAAATTCTTTACCATGAGGATGGTGAAACACTGGAATGGGTTGCCCAGAGAGGTAGTGGAGGCCCCATCCCTGGAAACATTCAAGACCAGTTTGGATGGGGCTCTGAGCAACCTGATCTGGTTAAAGGTGTCCCTGCTCACTGCAGGAGGGTTGGGCTAGATGACCTCTGAAGGTCCCTTCCAACCCAAAGCATTCTATAATTCTATAATGAGATGAGGAAAAAAACCATGCATCTACAGAGGAATCCTGTCTATGTACAGGACCACCTGTTCACTGTACTCACTAGTGAAAATTCACTACTTCAGGGATCTTCAATTTAATCTTTCTACTACTGCACAGTTTCAATCTGAAAGTGAATAAGACAATGATCATCTTGCTATCTGTATGGTATAGCTGATATTTCATAAGAAAACTCAAAGACCTTTTAAAATGTATATAATCTGGACTCCCCTAAATATCTGGACCGTCATGGCAAAAGTGGTGAGAAAAGTAGCACTTTAGTATAGTTGAGTTCTGTTAAATGACAATTGTAATTATACAACAAACTTTTGTGCAAATGATAATGTGAGTGTGTATAAAATGCAACTGCCTCCTGCAGGAGAAATGCTGTGTTTATTTGCCTTCACACAGAATGTGTGGTCCTTTATGACTTAACACCATGGCTATCATTCTCTCAGTTCTTGTGTTCAGAGGTGTAAGGCTACAGTTCTTCTGTGTGTAGGCAGGATAACAGTTATAGGTACTGGCTGTTTGATTTTGGTACAGTTTTAGAGATACCTCTTGTTCTACCCTACTGCTCTCTGAAGTGGAGATGTTCCTCCCAGGGAAAAGGAATGCATTTCAACCAGATGGGAGATGTGAACCAGCAGAAATTACCTTCTCCACATACATATGCATGGGAAATTAAGGCTTTCACCTTAATGGGTAGGTGGAAAGAACAGGAGAAACTTCTGCTGAGCTAAGTGTGGACAACATGACTTCAGGGAGAGATAAGAACTGCCAATGGCAATGAAGCCTGCTAGATGTATTTTTTTATCAGATACATCAAGAACTGTTGACTTTTGTCTACTTGACCTAACCCCTTCCAGCTCAGCCTCATTCTGGAGTGTACTGTACTCTTGGCTGTAAACTCAATCCATAAATCTTTAGGGGTAATGTACAAGTGGCCCCAGAATTCACTGCTGTCAGCCCCAGCAAGTGTGCAGGACAGTTGTAGTCTGTAAAACGAAATGAATTGCCAGTACATTGCCTTCAGTGGAGGGGTAATACTTCACCGTCCAGCTAATTGATAACCACTGCGATGACAGCCAAATTAGTTCACAAGAAAAGTGCATGGCACTGCATTGCTCTGAGGCCTATTCAAAGATCTCAGTTATGCTGCAGTAAGACCAATGTTGAATTCTAATGACTGCTGTACAATACGGGGGTGTTTTGATGAAGTCTGTCACATACTGATTAAGTCTGTCACATACTCTTCTTCCAGTATATTTGGTCTAATAAAAGAGGTTATTGGTCTAGATGAAATAAGTTATTTGGGGGAAGCTTTCCTTGAACCCTGTGAATCTTGGGTCTATTTCCTCTCTCTGAAGGTAAGGATGAGGTGCATCAGAAGGAGCTGAAGCCTGTTTGCTAACTGACAGTATCCATGCACTTGTTCTCATTCATTATTGATTTATTTTGCAGCTGGGATGAGATAGAGCAAATATACTGAATTACTACATCTCGACTGATAGGGACATAAATCTAGTTTTTATTCATATGGTATGCTGAAGCTGCAAAATTTGTAGCTGGAAGAGCTACAAGAAAGCATTATTTGTGAAAATTCATAGCTGAATTGTTATGATTGGGTTTCAGCCAGATTCTGCTGGTGTAACTCTTACATGACTTTTCACACATCCATCTACCTGACTACTCAGCTTCCTATCTGCCAGGCTTTCTTGAAGCACCAGTTTACCAGATTCCTCAGCTCCCTCACTTTTCATTACACATCCTCATCTATTTTCTTAGATTGAAATGAAGCCAAGTTTTAATTAGTGTTAAAATACAATTCCTTTCCTAAGCCAACCATACCAGTGAAAGCACAATACTTAATTTAATAGAAAAGCTACCTAGTGAGCAGAACTGATTGTCAAAAAATTACAATGTGGGAAGTGATACATTTCAGCCCAGACCTCAAATTGAAATACTCTAAAAAAAAAAAAAGGCAGAAGAATGACAAAATGCACTTTTCAGAGGGTAGCTTTAAAATATTATTCCATGCTAATTTTTATTCCGTAAGTTTCTTATCTGGCAAAGGATTCTGCATCTGCTTAATTTTAAATTAAAAGCTATTGGTGTTCTTGGCATTAAGTGTAAGCAGAAGTCTATGTAGGGCTTTTTAGGCTATAGTTTAGGGCTGTTTAGAGTGTATTTAGGAAGCTGAAGGATATTTTTAGCATCTATAAACCTTTTATGGGTAAGAATACGCTCCCAAATACAGTTTAACTGAATTTTATATGTGTAACTGAATAACACCTAGTCTTTAAAAATTCATTAAACCAGCAAGAAACCTGAATAGTAATTGTAATTTGACACTAGGTTTGTCTCTGCATCCTTACCAAGTACTTTATTCCCTACTTCTCTGTACTTTCTCTCAAGCGGGGAGAACTTACGCTCTCTTGAGCAGCAGAAGCTTTAGTTTCTGATTTGACAGACAGCCTCTCTGGTGTTTATTGCAAACATATTTCACTGAGGAGTGAATAATTAATTCCAGCCAGCGCAATTATGGGTTGATCTCTGATCTTTAATTTCATATTAGTAAAGCATAACATTGACATATAAAAAGTCATAAGTCTTCAGGCATTATATACCATTATATAGAATATTGCCTGCTCTCCAAAACGCAATCGCAGTAAAGAAATACTGAAATTCACCAAAGCATGCAAATGGTTCATGGAAATACCTATAGAATGGAAAAACTGTGAACAGACTCTTCTGTGGTTTTGTTTATATCAGAGTGCTTTAAATAAATGGAGGATACATCAATTCAGATATGCCAGTTTGGCAGCATGCAGCATGTAGACCACTGGTTTTAAATCAAGTTTAGCTGACATTGCAAGGAGACAGTCACTGCATAAAGAAAATTGTCATGATAAGAGGCCAATTAAAGAAATCTGATTTCCAATCAGGTCAAATGGTAAAATAGAGAAGGGCCATCTTTACTAAAACATTATTTAAGAAGTGAGCTAGAAGATGCGGAGTTAAACCCTCTGCAGACTTCAAAAATCTCTGGAGGCAAAGATCAGAAAATCCTGTTCCCAAAGGGGAATAAACAGCCCCTCTGATGTCAGTGCAAAGAATTCGCTTTCCTCCAGACTCAGAGTGTTATGACGGTCTTTTGAGAACCAAGTGCATAAAGTTTGCCTATGCTGAAAGGCAGCATACATTAGCTCTACCTCAGCATTTCATGGCTACTGTCACATTACTTTTGGCTGTACCAGTGCATGGAAAGGGTGGACAAGCATTGACTCTTGACCTGTGAGATGGTTGTGCCCTCCTGCAACACCCTGCTGGCTGCGGCAGGTTTGGGCCAGCTTAGATTCATTTTGCTACCTGCGCAGAGTACCATGCCAAAGCAGGGGATAGATGCTGTAGGTTTAACGCTATCTTGGATATGTCTTCATTAAGTAGTGGTCACAGTGACTGGAATTCATCCTTGACCAGACATTGACACCTGCATCTGAGCTAATCACTTGGCGCTCCCTAGGTTATTAGTCTCCATTATAGTCAGTGGAGGAAAATGAGCAGTTTTAGAGCACAATTTGTCTTATGCTAAAGTAGGCATTGGAGATAGGTGAGATGAATCACATGCTGCAAGTGCCTCTTTCAGTCTGTCAATTAAAGCAGCCTAAGGGCGAGCATGGACCCTGAAGACTTCTTAAGGCAGGTGAGATGAATCCCAGGCTGCAGAACGAATGTGCTTAGGGAGGAAGGGTACCTCCTGAAATCTTTAAGCGGATAAGCCTCTTACTGTTTTCCAGATCGGTGAAGGACCCTGCTGTGTTTGTGTTCAGGAAGTTGTTAGAATGTACAACCTGCGGTGCATCAAATGCATTGACACTGGGAATCGAGAAGGCTTCACTAAAGATTAATGTTTCGGTGAGGTACAGAGGAGTTCAAGTGACACTGACTCCCTTAGACTCCTCCAGTCTCATTAACCAACACATAGGCGTAAAACAATTTCATATAGACAGGTATAGGCTGTACAGAAAGAGAAGAGAATGTTTACATCAAAGAAAAGAGGAGCTTTGTGTTTAACTTTCTGTTACACAACTTTTTATACTTTTTTCTGAAGCATCTATTACTTTCTGCTACTGGAGGCAAGATCCTGCACAATGATCACAGACAGGCCCAGGATGAGAAGTCCTTTTAGTCAGATCTTCAGCACGATAGGACACGTTGGATGTTCTCTCAGTTCACTAAAAAAAATTCTTTTTCGGGGTTCAGCTGTATCTTCACCTCCCACCCTGACTGCTGAGCTAAGGTCACACACATATCAAAGGGCCCGCACACTGGAATCTCATCTGCTTTCCTAGCCCTCTACAGGCTGAATCTCACAAAAGATATTACTTCTTCCTCACTGCTTCTCCTGGCTGCTGAGGCATTGTCCCGTGTTTGCGGTTATGTATTTACAGACAATCACATGAATGCACTGCTCTGATTTCACCCAGTTAACCCACATGTCAGCCAGGCAGGAATTACCCCCATTTGCAAAGGAAGCAGAGATAGTGTGAATAATAGGCAAAGCTGTGCGCAAAATTTTTCTGGTTTCCTTTTGAGACCTTCATGAAAATGAGTTGATGTCTAATGCAAAAATTGCAGCCAGCACAATGCTAAATGAAGAAACCCTTATTTGGATGAAACTGACTTCTTTTCTAGAAAGATGTATATGCATATATTTTGAGCTTAGGTATTTAGAGCAGAAGGAAATAAATTTCAGTGGAAATATTTTCACATAAAAATGCAAAGTAGAAAGTTAAGTTCCAAATCTCAGCAAAAGACAAATGCACTCTTCAGTTTACATTTCTATCTGTAAAGAAATATAGAGTGAACACTCCCTAAAACCCATGCATATTCTGTTTTTACCTGCTCAGGAAGCAGTTTGAATTAGAATTATTCCTAATGACTTTAAGTAGCTTTATCAACTGGTGTATTTTGGAGATGTTATGCCCCATGTTTTCTTTCCAGGCAAAAATACACAGGAAGATAAGTGAGAAACTAAAGACTTGAATCAAGCACGGTCTGAGACTAGGGCAAGTCTTGCTCCTCACCCCTGCTTAGGGCAAAGGCAATAACACATGAGAATTGTTTCTCAAAATAAAAAATAAACTCCCACAACATTTCTTTATAGTGTCTGAGCCTTTATGTCTGCAAGGTCTCTTTAGATTTCAGCTTGCTTTAGTGTATTCAAAGGCTTCACTTTGATAAATTTCCAACAGTGCAATTCCTGCCAAAATCTGCAAGATTGCTCCTTGGTTCAAGAGCATGGGTTTTTTTGTGCAAAAGCAGGAGGATTCCTGTTTCCTGTGGCTGAGCGAGGCATCCCAGAAATGTTCCCAAGAGCCTTATTCCTGTCACTCTACATTCAAACCCACATGGCTGTGCTGTTCTGACCCTGAACTTGGTAAACCAGTGTATCTGATACTTTAACATCCTAATTTGCCTGAGAGGAGTAATGCTGCCATTAAAAGAAACCTCATGTTCCTGTCCCTGTCTCTCTCTCCTGTCTTTCTCTCTCCTGCTTTTCTTTCCCCACCAGTGACCACTTTCCCGGCAGTCAGCTGTTCCCAGGGCCCTGTAGCATCTATTACCACTAGAAGGGTTTCCATGTGTTTGAAATTAATCTGTCTTGGAGAATTATTTACAGAACAGCTGAAAATATAGTTTGCATTCAACAGACCGATTTCTGTTCCTCCCATACTTTTCCACCCTCCTCCCTCCCTATAGTTTGTTGCAGTTAAAAAGGTAATGGAGCAAAACAGCCTTCACCAGGTTGACTTTGAGCTGCCTGCTTCAAGCAGGCCAAGCCCAGGAGAGCTGTAATGAAAAACACAAGCTGTGTTTTTGTTGTTATTTTCATGAAATGGACAGGGATATGGAAAAATGTCTGCAAATTTCTGGTTTTCAGAATCAGGAATTCTCACAAGATTTTATACAAAAATGAGAAACGTCCTTGTTATACGTGAATAAAAAATGACTGGTGGTACTCTGAAAAAAAACACTTTCATTTGACACTTATTCATGTTTAATTCAAAACAAATTATTTGAAGTTATAAAATGTCATATTTGTTATATTTATAGTGATTTATCTTAGAATGTTTTGATAATTTCTGAGAAAGGTCTGCCTGTGTTCAGAGGCTTCCTAGCGCACCTCCAAATTCTGATCTGCATCTCTGTATGTAACCATATGCACTCTGTCCTAGAGTAATAGAAGCAGATACCAAGTGGTCTCTCTTTTGTCAGCTGAACCTTTGCCGGCCTACATTCATCATCAGCATTTAAGTCCCAAAGACTTCCTGCAGGTGATTTTCAAAAACCTTTAGACTAACTTTTACCCTCTTACATTCACAGCATGACATATGTCATAGGAACACAGTTCTGCAAATGTGCTTCCAAAATTATTTGAAATATTTTTTTTTTATTTTTCCTCACCTGTAAAACTGAATGCCTTCATTACCACATGGCTAGTTCTGCAAAGGCAGCCACAAAGATTTCTTAAAAATAACCTAAAGGAGCTTGCTATATACTAAAATAAATATTCAGTCTTTTTCATCATGGTACTTTGCTGGACAAAAGTGGTTGATGGGTCTCATTGGGAAGCTGAGAAAACCACTTCCCTAATAGTTTACAGGTGCCATTTGAGATTTTACAGTCCTATGAGATATCAGCTTTTAAATTCGGATATATGTAAAAAAAATCATAGAAGGAATAACTGTTTCAAAACAGAACCTTAGTCTTGTACGTCTTGACTCAGTGTAATGGTTCAGTGAAACTCCAGCATTTTTCATGAAAAAAGTGGGAAACAGGTTTCTATTTTAAATGTAGTAACAAATTGGTCAAAACTTTAGAATTTCAAAGAGCTGCAGGGGAGGGCATCAATGAGCAGAGGGCAGCAAGGATGGGTTGAATGGTAATGAGGTTACCGTAGGGTTTTGCAATCTTTGTTCTTTCACATCTTCTATATAAAGATGAGAAACCCCCCAAATAAAATCATAGGTTTCATAGTAGAATCATATCACTGAGAATTGCTTCAAAAAGCCGAGGTTAAAATGTTACGTTGAAATAGGAATTGAAATCTCTTTAAAGGAGTGAGCTGATTTTTCACTATATTAAACTAATAACTCATCCTAGGCTTTTTAAAAAATACTGAAGAATGTCTTGAGTCTTGCTGACTTGATGTATTCAGTGGTGAGCAACCCTAATGTCATAACCCAAATTCATTCAAATCTCATTTGATTGCCTGACTGAAATAATTTAGATGGATAGATGCTTCAGATCTTTCCTGAAGGGACTATTGTGGGTGATGTCCAGGACTGAACCAGAGGTGAAATATTGTATCCACATGAAGGACTGGCCCTGTAGGCTAGGTTGAAAGTGACTGTAAAGGCAATCGTGAGAACAAACACAGAAAAATACTTTTTTTTTTGGTGGCTTTCTCTGATAGGGCTGAGCATGTACCTTCTGTAATATTATTGTGTTCTTAGGAAAGCAAAATTACTTTTCTATTAACAGCAAAATCATATTTTTCATTTTTTGAAGAGGACTTTGCGAATCAAAGTCATTTGGTCTAAGGATAAAAGATTTTAAATGCCACACTGAAAATGTAACACCTGCTGCAATACCCAGGAAAAGATGACACATCTTTTGTGTGTCTGGAGTTTGTTGCACCTTTGGAGAGAAGCTACAGCATATTTCTATAACAAGGGAAATAAAAGGACGAAATACCACATTCAGAACAAATTTTGGTCTGTTTGAGAGTCATAGCCTACGGCTGCCTATAAGAAAAATGTCATTTAAAACATCGAGTGGTTCAAGAGGTGAGCTATGAATGCCAGTGTACTTGCTTGCATGGCTGTATTGCCATGTCAAAGAGGTAAAGGGATTAGATGGCTCTTCGAACGGCAAGATTTTTCTGAGCAAAAAATGAAATAGGAGTGTAATCGCTTGATTAAATTGCTGCCTCAAACAAATTTGGATGAACGGTGTGCTTCCTCAGAGCAGAAGCTGGCATGAAGTGCTTTAGAAATATTGGACTAGCATTTTGTCGGTATTGATAGCATCAGTTATTTCTGAACGCCATCAAATTCCAAACTAAGACATATCTTACACTGTGGGACAGGGCAAGGTTGCTAGACACTCCATGGAATTTATTTTATTGATGTGCACATCACAGGATCATCTGGGTGTATCATTTCCAAAGGAAACAGCAAATTAACAAACTCCAGATCTGCCAGAGAGATTAAATTCCCAATGATTCTTCACCCTTATCTGAGGAGAGAGTGTATTTTAATAAACATTGAGGGTGATTCAGAACTGAGCATTGGCTTTCTGAGTGAGTTACGCTCTGAAATGAAAGAAAAGGCTCCTCCTCAAAAGTATAGTCTTAAAATGAAATTTCAAAAATAACAAGAAGAGTGCAAGATGGAGAAACCCTGTTAGGTAGGGAAGCACAAAGGAACCGTGGGAGGAACTTTTACTTGAGTCATCCCTAACACTGGTTACTCACAGTGGGATGCGGCAAATGCAGTTCAGCATTGGCATTTCAGGCAGGGGGGCATTCTCCTCTTTTAGCTCTGAGCAACTGTTTCTGCACCAGGGGCAGTGTTCACGGGTTTTGGCTGGGGGGGAATCTCAATATAAAATTTTGTAATATATATTTCCATATTATTTTCTAGCAATTTTCTTATTGTGTGCATGCACACGTGTGTGTCCATGTGCCAAAGAACCCAACAGAGGCTTAAAAGAGCAGAACTAAACAAAATAAGCACAGCATAGGTTATCCAGGGTAACATATTTATTTGTTACATATGGGAAAAGAGGAAAGAAAGGGCCACTACCTTGCAATTGACCTTTTAAGTTTCTTTGAAGGGTCCCTTCTCATGACTCAGGCATGTTTCTGCAAGCTTGGGCATAACCAGCAAACCTCCTGCTGAGGGCTACTGAGCAGGCACATGAATGCATGGGAACTCTCTAATGCACTAGGAAATGGTGTATATATGGAAAATTTATATATTTTGAAAAATTGTTATTTGTAACAGGCTTTTATGAAGTTTGTAGTTACCTTTGTAAGGCAGGGTTAAGCCTGTTGTGTTATGCTTTCTTGTGTGTCACCATCAAGACAGAAATACAAAGATTTTAGAGAGGTTTATGAATTTCTGATGGGGATGGACCCCACTGTCCCCAAGATAAGAGCTGCTCTGTTTATAGCATGTACTTTTCAAAATTTGTCAGTGCAAATAGGCTACTACCACCTCTTGATTTCGGTTCCCTATAAAAATACATAGAAGACAAGAGAAAAATTTAAGAGAGTATTCTTTGTTATCAGTTAGTTCAGTTTTTTGGGGGTTTTCTTTGCAGGAGAGGTGTCCTTCATATGAAGGACTACTTTTTACATTTTTAATGAGGCCTTTGGGAGCTTCACTGCAGTGCACATAGTAGGTACCTAGTGTATGAGCAGTGCAAACAGCAGAGCCTGAAGGGGAGACTGGAGCTGGAAATATTCAAGCTTGCCTCCCTGTTTGTTGCAGTATTTCCATGGCAACCAGGTGCTATAAAAAGATTCTTGCTAAATATATTTATTATGTTCTTTTCTTGCTTTATATTTTTCTCTTCTAGTTATCAATTACTGTAAAAAATAGTCTGCCATGATGTTTTGTTTGTTTACACCTATGCAAGTGGCTTTGTGTTTATTTTGTTATTATTAGCAGCATCAATTTTAACTGTTCACATTACCAGAGAAGATAGAAAGGTAAATGATGAGTCACTGTGGCAAATAAAAACGTAAACTCTGCCAATAAAAAAATAAAAAGTCAAGGAGAGTATGTGTATCAGTAAGTATCAGACACAGGTGGTTTTGTTCATACAGATTTCTTCTTCATGCCCATTCCACCATTTGCTGTTAGCTGTCCTCTATGATCCTAGCATAGCTTCTATTCAGATACAGTGAGACAAATCAGATGTGGCAGAGAGTTTCCCCTTTCAGTGCTCTGCACTGTATGTGAGAGCCCGGATGCTTCCAGGCAGGCAGCAAACAGTGACAGCGTAAGCCAGAAATGACACATCAGCCGAAGTTCAAGGAGTGCCATTCAGTTGTGCTCTTTATCTGCTAACAAACCAGCTCCACTGGTGTGCCAAGGGTTAGCTAATGAACCACCACTGCACAGCCGGGGTGCATCCAACCCTGCTCATCCATCAGACACCACCACATGCTGGGGATGAAAATTATTTAACAAAAAAAAAGACCGGCTTGCAGCTGAAGTCCCACTCTGCAATGGGAAGCAGCCAAACCCACCACAGGCATGAGACATGGCTCCCCTTTCTCTCATGAGAGTTGTCAGTGCCATGCATGACTCAACTAGGCTGATATACAGAGACGAGTTACAGGGCCCATCACCTGCCTTTCTGCTTCATATCACTGGATCTGGGATGCCGGTGACAAATTTCTTCCCCGCTTTGTATGCAAAGGAGATGACGTACATGAGTCAGCAAGGCAGGCTCCACTTGTCTGGGTTATCCTGCAGCTGAGTAACGATGCGGCACAGACAGGGAAAGATGATGCTACTAACATCAGCAAAATTAGACCACTCACCTGTCAGCTGAAACACAAAACCTGGGTCCCTCTAGTACCAACAGTCAAATGGCAGCTGGAAGGAAAAGGTCCAAAGTTTCATAATCTGTGAAGGGGAATAGCATGAGAAGTTTGGGCAGCACTGCTCTACTGTGACTAGGTACCCTGGCCCTTCATTTGTTTGAAGAATTTGTTGGGATTTAATCAACTCTGTGCCAAAAAAAAGAATATATATTCCACTGAAAGAAATTGTGTGTGTGTATAAATCACCATGATTTTTAAAAATTCACATAGAACTGGAAAAGTCATGAGAAATTAGACAAACTTGCATGGAATATGACTCTTAAAAGGATGAAAAAGGACCCTTCGATTTCCTACCACACACTGTATTCCTTAAAGATGGAACAAATATTAACAACCCATGTTGTAAAGATTTGATTATGAGAAGATAATAAAAAGGTCCCCAAAATCTTTCCACAGATTTCTTCAGCTTTGAGTAGGGCCTAGATATCTAGAGACGTGTCAGTAAGGCTCAAACAGTGGGAAAAAACAGGTAATGTCTTATTATTCACTATTCTTTTTGATTGAGTCTCCTGCCACTCATTCTTATGTAAGATCATAAAACCATAATGTAGATAAGATGATCAACCATCTATTACAAATAATTAAAGAAGTTGCAATTAACATCACATGAATAATCTCCAGACAGAGAAACTGATCTGGTTTTGTCGAACTATTGGATACATAAAAAGGGACAACACTCATGAGCAAAAATAACATTAAAATAAGGACTGGTTTGTGAATGATTCAATAAAAGTAGCTTGAGAAAATTTTTCCCATCCTTCAATCATGCTTGACATTTGTAGAGGTAATGGTGTTTGACCAAGATGTTGGACCTATGCATTTGTTCTGGTTTAGACATTTTGATTGCATGTATTCCCTTGCTATTTAAAATGCCAGAAGACTACTACCTCTCTGTGTTGCCAGGGTTCTTCAGGAATGATGTGTGCCTTTCAAGGGGCCTCCTGGGGCTCTATCCCATACCTGGAGCACAGTACTTTACTAGTAGGTTTGCTGTGGAAGTGAGCTGTGTTTCTAGGAACCATCCACAATGCTCAGACTTGCACTTCTCAGTATGCCACCGAATCCAGTCTAGCTCTTCAGCAGCTGTCACATGTAGTGAGATGTTGAGCTTTTTGTTGGTGTGCAACGAGGTGACATGTCACTTCATTCAGCCACTGACACAGTCTCTTCACTTACATACCCAGCAGAAAATGAGTGTTCACAGTCACTATGGAAATGCAAAGTATGTTGTAAAATCTGGCAAGATACTTTACCGTAAGGCCCTCATCCAGTAATATACTTCAGAACATGATTCAATAGTACCCATGCCAAGTGATTAATATGGGCTTAAAGTTAGCCAAATGCTTAGATAGTTTTTTCAATCAGTCACAGAAAGTTTGTTTTCTGATGTCATATTTCAGCCATGTGAAGTAATTCAGTTTTAAACCTAATGTTGAAGCATTTCCAACCAAAATAATGGCCAAGTTTAACTCATGCATTTTTAATAGCCACTGATTTTAAATTGTTTCACTCCACACTAGCAGACAAAATCTAAAAAATTATTCCTAAGAAAAGTCTCAGTGGACATGAATGAGATAAGACTCAGTGTCCATTAACAGAAAAAAATTTTAATTAATATAATTAGTAAGGTAATTAGTGTGATCAAGTGTCCATCTAAACCTGTTTTTCATGGGACTTAATATAATTTGCAAATGCCTTTTTATTCTTGTTGCTTTAATTTAAAGGATGTTATTATCTAAATCCACAGTTACATTATTGGAAAGAAAAATACATAAATGAATGTCCTGCAACAAATGCCAGCAATGGTCAATGATAGGGGTAAGAAATCTGAAGTCTTGGGGTAAAAGGGGGCTGGGATGTATATTGTGCACAGTGTTACCCCCACTATGTCCTACAGATTTTGCAAGAATATAAAGATGAGATGAGCTTTTACTTGCTCCCTGTGTTCTACGCTCATGCTAGGGCACCTTGGCTTCCTAATACAAAATTTACTTACTGCGCTAGATTCTTAACAGGCTCAGAGACTGCATTCAAGTGAAGAAGAACTAGTGAGGAATGTGGTTTCAGGGATAAAGTAGGACCCTGCCATGGCAGAGCCTAGCTTCTCTGAAGCTGGGACTTGTTACAGCACAGCATCACCCCAAACTTTCCTCATGCATGAAGAAGAAGGTATTGCAGCCCCACAGCAGCTCTGGGTAAGAGGAGGAAGCCCTTCAGCCAGGGTGTCCCCCTCAGGGGTCATCAACCACCTTGCTTTCCTCTGCTGCTGGAATAACAAAAATCAGCGAAAGTGGAAGACTTGGCCTTTTAAGGTTGCCACTAGTTTTGGTGTCAGTGGTACCCACCCAATCAGCCTTTCACAAACAAAACAGATTGCTGCATTGCGAATCTTTGAAATACATACATTCTTAGGAGCAGTACTACCAAATTAGCAGAAAAAGACAGATAAAAGTGATTTTTACTGTAAGTGGCTTTTATTATGTGTGTTTCACTGTCAAAAGAGAGTAATTTATCCTATTTAGTGTTAGTCAGAACAAACGAGGACAATGCCTTTCTTCAGACATTAGTGTTTCTAAACCAAACACACTCTATGCAACTAATAGTGAATTTTCAACAGATAGTAATTGAGAAAGACTGAAGACTTTATGTCCCTGGAGTAAATTCCATACCAGTACAATCTTTGCTTCCACAGATTAAACGTATGGTGAAAGACGTGCAGTAACGAATACAAATCTTCTAAATAGGAACTCAGCATTTTTTAATCAAGTGTGTGCAACAATGATATCCTGCGGAGAGGTGACATTGGGTGCTCCACTGTGTCAAGGGAGATGAGCCAGTTTGTTCCAGCTGACAACAGGGCTTACAACAACATGTTGATGTGTAGCTGGGAATTCTCTCAGCTTTAGTAACCCAAAGCTTAAGCTTCCAACATGAGTAAATGAAAGAGAGAGAGGGAGATGCTTTTCCTGAGTGATTCACGCTACCTGAAGACAAGTAGGATGAATTGCCCTTGGATGTGCTTCTCTTTCTCCTTGGCTACATATGGAGTCTTAAATGATAAAGGTAGATTGGCTACCTGACCTTTAGATGACCAACTGAGCTGCTGGTGCAATCAGGATCTTAGCAATCATTCTGAGAGGGCTTTTTCAGATTTAATCACTCCCTGGCTAGGATTGGAACTGGTTTATTTAGTTAACTTTTAAATTATAATTTAGCAGCAAAGACCATATATTTCTAAGTAAAGGGTAACAGCATAATGTTTGTGCCTTTTCATTTAAGGCATTGCCAAAACTTCAGTTAATGAAATAATAACTCAGCAAGGTTTGTTGTACTTCAGCTCCTATAGGAGCAGCATTTGCAGTGCAACAGCTCCATTAAAAAGTGCCAAATGGAGTAATTATGTTAATTATTACCATAAACTGCCCACCCAGTTTAAAGGCATATTTAGAGTTATTTAGGCCAAGCTAATAAAACACAGAAGTTGACCTCTGCTGAAACTTCTGTTGCATTAGTTAGTAACATGTTTTTAAAGCATTAAAATTAAAACAAGTATGTTGAACAGAAAAATGGCCATTTACTGTCTTGGCTTTTCCATCAATTATAATTTACATGTATTCATCAAGAGTCATTTGTCTTGCTCAGCAGCTATTCATCTGGAGTGGCTTTACCACAAAAGTGATTCTTCAACATTGTTATTAAAAAAATCCCCCAAATTAAAAGTGGCCCTTAGTGATCATACAGTATTGGTGGCATGCAGTTTTCAACAGTCACCACCAAATGGTCTTGTGCATCAACTGATTTCTGTCATTCATTCTTCAGAGTGTCTGTGGGGTTATGTAATTTAAAATTTATTTTAAGAAAAAACAGAGCACACTTAAATGTCCAGCTGTCCCTTATCCCCCTTTCATATTTGAAAAAAAAAAATCCAGATATATGTGTTCTCAAGCAGTGTCATGCCTGGCACAAGACTAAGGAGTGACCAGCTTAGCTGCCAGCTAAAGCTTTAACCTGTGCCCAGAAAAACAACTCAGAAATGCTCATTTCAGCTCACAGGACTCTTTGGAGCAAGGGACACTCTAGGAAAGCTGGATCCAGCAGGACAGGAGGTACAGAGCCAGGGGTGACCAACCTTTGAGGAACGAAGGCATAGAAAATCTTCCGTGCAAGCTAGGACTTGTGTCAGGAAAATGAGAGACCAAGAGAGCCCTACAAATGCAGAAGCTGGAAGGAGAGAGGGGATAGGGATCACTTGCTCACTGGCAGTTGGGAATGATGAGGCACCAGGTGAGCTAGCAGGGAGCAAGTCCTTTTTGGGACTACTCATACTAACAGTTTAAAAGAGATTGCTAAATAAACCCCAGTATGGTGCCTTTATGGCTGCTTTTATGGTCTTTATTCTACCTTTGCCTTCCACAGTTTACTGGCAAATCCACTCTGGGCAGCAAAATAGGCAGAATCAGAATCTCTCCCTCTAGGTCTTGATGGATGTTAGCGTTTACACCACAAAGGCCATGGGAGAGGGCGTAGGTTTGTGCTAGTGGCCCATGCAAAGGAATTGTTGCTGGACAGCAAAATCTAAAGGAAAAACATTAGAATCCCAGCATTTTGTTAGGTTTTTTGATTACATTCATACTTCTGTGTTGAATCTATTTATATCCCCTTTTTTGGAAAAGAAATAGAATAATGTATAATACCTTGGTTGTATAAAAGCTATGGTGTACATGGATACTTATGGTGTAAGCAGGACTTGATGCTCAGTATAGATGGTGTCTGGATTTGAATGTACCTTAGTGTCTCAGAGTTTGCAGCTAGAAGTTCAAACAGGGACAGGATCCATTTATTATGGCAAAATTTGTCCACTTTTTCTCCAGTATTTCATGCTCCCATTTCATCTTGGAAGCACACTGAGTTAAGCTTCTGATTTGTAATGCATGTTTAACCACTTCTGCAATATGTCTTGCACTGGGCTGAGGAGCCTGTGGGAATTCTGTGCTGTTCACCCTCTGAATTTTTATAACTCAGAATAAAATGAGTCTCTGCCTAACATTACAATTTTCAAACTGTCTCATGCCAGAGGCTCTGAAAAGGTGCAATCCTCCTTCTTTCTTTTTCAACCAGCCAAGAACAGTAAGCACAAGTCAACATTAACACAATACACATTTTCAATATTTACAACTTTTTTTAACTAGACCTGCTGTATTCAATTAATGAAAAGCTTTACAGTAGCTCCTTCTGCTCCTAAAACAAGAGGGAGGGCAAGCCTTGCTGCATTTTGGAGTGTCTGCATTGTCATGGTGGTTGTTCCAAAGAGATACAGAACTAAATATTGCATCTTGGTGCCAAGGGGTGGGGTGGGGCATATTTTGGAAAATTCTGGCCATCATCAGAAAAGTCAGAAACTATCCTCTGTTGGGTTTTTTTCAAAACTTGAGGGCTGATGGTTGTACTCTGTACTCTGTATTTCAAAATCTACTCCCTGCATATGTGTGAAGGACTGGAATTAACCTGACATCTTCAAGATAAATATGCATGGATTTAGCACTTGAAGATAGTTTAAAGTCTCAAAACTCTTCTCAGTAAAAGTAAGAGCATTATTTCCTCTTCTTCTTCTTCTCATTATTATTATTATTATTATTATTATTATTATATTATTATTATTATTGGTACCTGGTGTGTTTCTGTGTATTCAAAGTGCAAGTAAATGTATCATGTGTTTTATATGTCTCCAAAGAATGTCTCTGCCTGGTGTTGGTAGGTCCGTCACATCACCAGAAACCTTTCTTTCACCTTTCAGATCACCCTTCTCTTTCCCATGTTTATGGCTCCAGCAGACCACATCTCCCAGCCCTCTCTGAAGCTACCTAGTGCCCAGCTGCAGCGCTGAGCTGTTCTGCACGGCCAGGACACAAACCAGGCACAGCACTGCCGCAGCAGCGTTAATAAGGTGCCACCTTCTGATTGCTTAAAGATGTGCATCCCACACTGCTAGTATCTAAAGTCCCCTGAACAGAAAAAACACCAGCCAAATGCTGTTGTTTGCTTATCTGGAAAAAACTCATGGGACCTTTCAGTGACAGGAGGGTTTAGATTTGGACAGTAAGGAAACATTTCTTTACATGCAAGACCATTCAGACATAACAAACTGACACAATTTTGAGTTATATTTAAAAGATTCCTAAGTACTTACAGGATTCTCAAGTTTCAGGAATATTTTAAACTCCTGTGTGAATTTATAGCTTTGTTATTTTTGCTGAATTGTCCTAAGCCTGTGATTAGTAAATTTTTAATGTATGTTTCCTTTCTGACTTTTTTTCCATTACAATTTCATGAAAGAACAGTGGCTGAGCAATAAATCTGTAGGACCATCCTCTACCAAAGGTGTTAAGATTTTGTATTCTGTGTGATCAGTGTGAAGGTGAAGGAGGGGTTGTTGCTGGACATCATCTCTGTTTCTCAAGTAGAAGTTACTACATTCTGTTGTCCCTGTAGGTAAAATTATTTCATACAAATCCAGCTTCTACATCAAGCCTCTTATGGGCAAATTAGTAAGAACAGGAAAACTTCTGTATCAGACTGTAGGCATGTGTAAGCCTTTAAAATAATCCATGCTTAAGGCCTTATTTGGAGCAAATTATATGGTGCTTTTGAGCTATTGATATATGCTAGCATTTGCTAAATTTTCTGAGGCATGGGGCATACCTGAAAATGCTAATAGTACCAGCCAAATATGATGCCAAATATAACCATTCTGATAAAAAATTAACCATTGGCTGCAAACAAACACCACACACATCTAAATACATTCAGTGTTTCAAGTTTGTTTTTGAGAGTGGCAGCTTCCATTCCTCATTCCTTTCAAAGGCTGTCCTTTAAAATAACCTTGGCAGGAAATTGCTGTTTACTGTCCTTCTCCCAGGAAAGAAGAAGGTTGCAGCCATGTATACCTCTGGAGGGCTGTTCCCCCCTGTGGCAAGGGGCAGGCTGTGTGGCTAGGGGGGTATTTGGGGTAACCCAGTTTCGTCACCGTAAGAGGGAACCTGTTCAGTTCAACAGTGCCAGGAATTTTTCAATGCCTTTCTGCCTTCAGCAAGAAAACAGTTGTCCTCCCTTGCTGTTCCCAGAGCTCCTCCTCCTCCTCTTGGCTCTCCAGAATTTCTGATTTGTGGGTTGGTCATGGGAAGATTTGGGGTGAGGATGGTTCATGAGGGGTGGTCAGCCCTTACAACACCCACTGCCTTCATTTACCGTTCCCAAATATCTGCAGAATCAGATCTTTTTTTCTCAAGGTTATAGCTTATGGTATATGTGTGCATTTCACTAACTCTTTATTTGAGTTGATAGGCTCTCCCACAGAGTGCAGTGCCAAGGGCTAACGTTTGTCCAAAGTGACCTTTCTCTGTTTTTCAGTTTAACCTTTAGACTCCTTGTGCGCATGCCGGTCACACGGAGCTCACAGACACCCTCTTTGCTTACCGTTCTCTGCCTCGTTGTCTGGTCTATAAATGGACTGCTTTTGGAGAAGCCCACAAGCACCGGCAAATGGGTACGCTCGGTCCTGTGGCTACAGGCAGAATCTGACATATTTAAATAAAAACCTGTAGAAGTGTCCTGTTGTTCTCCTGTAAGCCCATACACCCCTCACAACGGAAAGCAGTGAGCCCTATGGACCTATGTCCATCCCAAAGACATTGTCAGTGGAATTCCTATTCTTTCATTCAATCAGTTAGCTCCCAAGTTCTTCTCAGTAAAATAATCATGTGTGAAGATATTGTTTCTAAAAGCAGGGAGCTGTGCATAACACCACTCAGTGTCCTCTTACAGCACTTCCAGCAAGAGTCCTCCTCTCATTCTGTGCTTTCAGACAAATTCTCTCTTAGTTGAACCTATAGAAATGTATTTCAGTTTTATGGAGAAATGTGCATAGTACTGAATTCCTTTCAGTCTAGCTTTCTGGGGAAGCTCGGGTGCCCTAAGAATGCAGAGGACCTACTGGGAATTAACATATACCAAACCAAATAATTTAAAGATTATGGCTTTCTGTAAAACCTGAAACTTTTCAGCCAATAAAAAGGGAAATAATTTTCATTTTTAGAAAAGCTTTCCTTGTTAGTGAGTCTAGTTCATGTTTCAGTAGAATCAGTGTGTCCAGTTCTGGGTTCCCCAGTACAAGAGAGACATCGAGCAACTGGAGAGAGTCCAAGAAAGGGCCAAAAAGATCGTTAAGGTACTGGAGAATCTCTCCTATAAGGAAAGGCTGAGAGAACTGGCATGGACTGCTCAGCCTGGACAAGAGAAGGCTCAGGGGCATCTTATTGTGTGCAAATATCTGAAGCGAGGGTGCAAAGGTGATGAAGCCAGGGTCTTTTCAGTGGTGCCCAGTGACAGGACGAGGCAATAAGCACAAACTGAAACACAGGAGGTTCCCTCTGAACATTGGGAAGCACATTTTTACCATGAGGGTAACTGAGCACAGGCATGGGTTGCCCAGAGAGGTTGTGGAGTCTCCACCCTTGGGAATATTCAAAAACCATCTGGAGATAGCCCTGGGAAACCAGCTTTTGGTTGCCATGTTTGAGCAGGGGGTTCAGAGCAGATGCCCTCCAAAGGTCTTCTCCAAACTCAACCATTTTGTGATTCTGTGATCAATGAGACAATGTCTTGCATTTCAAAATGTATACTGTAAATCCTTTTTTCCACAGCTTGTTATTGTCGTTGTCATTATTCAGCCTTTGTGCCCTGCCTGCATCAAAGGGGTGGTTAAAATCAGCTTAAGAGGTGTGAAGGGAACATTTATTCAGACAGGCTATGCTGTTCAAGTATATAAAGAAACATCATTATAGAATGCAAAAATCACTCTGTTTCTGGAAAAAAAAAAAAAGAATGCTCTACCATCAATTTATATAAGCTCTACTTTTGTAAGAGAGATGTCCAAGTGATTGGTGCCTGCTTTTAACGTGCAATTTGCTGGAGTCGAGTTATGCCCATATGAGGGCCCCAGTCTTTGAAACAGAGCTAAATCAATTGAAAGCAGCGGGTGGGCTTTCCTCATGAAAATAAGGAAGGTTCTGATGTTTTTACATGTTTCAGAATAACATTTTTTTTGTCATGAACAAGCTACTCCAAGAAGGGGAAAAAATCATGACCTCCAGAAATAGTATTCTATTATTTTGGCTAACTCTGAAAATTACAAAGTTCCAGATGTGGAAGAGAACAAACAGAACACATTAAGGAGAGAGTTAAACATTCATTAATAAATACTGACATTTACAGTCTGCCCTTGGACATCAATTGTTTTTGACCTGGCCTGTGTATCCTGATTATCTTCCTCCTCCTCTTTTTTGCATGCCTTTAAAACATTCAGGCCTGCCCCAAGAACTTCCTTGCAAGTTCCTGCTAAGTATCAAGGCAATATTAAACTTTTCTGAGTAAACCTTGTGCTACTTTGTTCTTTATTGCAATCAAATCAACCTCAGTAGTTCCCAATCCTGATTTTTTATGGGATTTTTAAGGTCAAAATGATAAGGAATATTTGAGCCTTCATGTAAAGTAGTAGCTAAAACACTATAGCTAATATTTGTGTCTTATTTGGATTATGTTTAACAACAAAGCAAAAAGTATGAAAGCCACTTGATATGAATATGATTAATGAATCACTGTTTCCTAGGGATTAGCAGAGCACCTCCTTCCTTCTACAGTCTAGCACGTTAGCAATAGACTAAAACATGCATATACGTTGCCAGTTGCCCTGCTGTTTGAGGGAAAGCTGCTAAATTACCCAAAGAGGGTCTTTCCCTTCAGATCTTACATTCTGCATTTGCTGCAGAAGGCTTAACTTAATGACCTTTCAGTTGCACCTAAAATCTTAAGGGTCATCCTTCTGGAAAATGTGGGCTTTATATCCATGTGATAAATTTTGGGAAGGTAAAAGTCAAATCAGGAGTCTTGGTCAAGTACTTTTGAAGAGTACATTGTTAAAACATTTAAAAGAAAGTGACTTTTGTTGGCTACATGTGGTACTCTTTTAGCTTGATAGCTCACATGATGCCTCCGACCAATTTGAAAAGGACTGAAAGAACACTTGGATAAGCAATGGACTGTTTCTCTAAATATTTCAGTTGTTCAAAAGCTAACTTGAATGACACACATTTGCATGAAGGCTCCTCAAAAACTTCACAAAAAGAGCAGGGCAAAACCAAGATGTTAATTTTACAAATATCTGAAAAAATCAATTTGTTTAT
Organism: Gorsachius magnificus; assembly: GCA_034008185.1. Classification (NCBI taxonomy): domain Eukaryota; kingdom Metazoa; phylum Chordata; class Aves; order Pelecaniformes; family Ardeidae; genus Gorsachius; species Gorsachius magnificus. Next base: position 176,371,974 of record CM067081.1, read on the forward strand.
ACTGACAATTTCCATTAAAGCACTGAAATTTTAAACAGCAATAAAAGTTTTAATGAAATCTTACAATTTTTCAACAGCTTCCTACATTTAAAACCCCACATAATGTGTACATGATTTCAATTAGAATCTGGGAATCCCTATTAAGTATTTTATTAATAAGAAGGAAGCGTTTGTTTTTTCATACTGACAAAGTTAAAATATGAGTAATTAGTCTCTGCTCTAAGTCACTCAGCACACTGGCACACTGTTCATGATGCAGATCATAATAATCTCTGAAAAATGATCATTAAATTACCCTTTAACAAAAGATATTGTATTTTTAAGGTTTCACTGTAAATCTGCATTCATTTATAAAGGTATTATCTTAACAGCTGTCTTTGACAGTACACACATTTGGTGCTTAGCAAACCATGAAAAATACAGTGTTGAAACTCCATGGCAGGGCAGATATGGGCTCTACCTGGGACTTTTGAATGCCAGGAGGTCCCTTTTATATTTGCAGGACCAGCCTGGAATGTTCGGACCATCTCTGAAACGGTTAGATGATGTACAAGCAGGGGACAGTAGGACAATTCTTATTTCAGCATAATTATAAATCACATAGAAATTCCTCCATTTATCACTTCTTTGCTATGACTTCTAATAGAAATCGACCCAGATGGACTTTATTTTATTATAAGCTTGGACTTTTTGTCCATATTATCATCATTTCTGCCTTTGCTTCTTATTGCTAGATGCAGGTATTGGGTGTTTTATTGGGTTACCATACTGTTACTGAGCAGTTTCTAAATTTTTAAAATAATTCTCATAACATGCTCATACAGTAACTGCTTATCAAGTCAGTGTCTTTGAAAGAATTACCTTCCCACTGGTTTAAGAAGGCACCTCCTGCCCTCCCACCTGCAAAGTGGTACCTGGCTGCCTTGTCATGTCCACTGTGACGCAAGGTGACACAAGTCAGTTGAAACTAAGGCACTTACAGCAGAGTAACATTCGAGTTGAGAGCTGTAACTTCTATAAAGTTGTTGCCTCTGGTGCTGGCAGCCACGTGGGCCTACCTCGACAGGGGTTTGCTTAAAAGCAGTGCAATGAAACGTTTCCACTTACAAAACAAACCCTGCGCATTTCTTTCACTCCCTCTTTAAGAGGCAAAATCAAGCTCAGACAAGTAGTGAGGCTTCAGTTTTTCCTGAATCCAGTAACTCATTTAGCCCCAGGAAAATATATTCTCAGTCCTTGCCTATGTGTTTACACTGAATTTGCTGTGGGTTGCATGCGACACCATGCAGATGGGATAAAAAAACCTTCATTAATTCTATGACTGGTTTTGCATGCTGTCCCAGCGCTGTCTGCACTGAGAATAGGGAGCAGCTGCTGGTTTTGCTTCCCAGCCTTGCTATCTCCTTTCTAACCCACCCGTGGGCTCCAGGTGGCAGCACGGGCACCGCTTGCCGAGCAGGTGGAAAGGGTTGGCGTGAAAAGGTTCTGATTCAAATTATTTTGGCTTTTCTGTTCCCGGATGAAACTTGTGAGGAAAACACAGCTGAAATTTTAAACTGTAATCCTCTTTAGAGTTTTCTTCATGAATCTTATTCTTAGAATCATCTGTGGCAGCTTTCATTTCTCAAAAGCAAGTTTTCTCACTGAAAAGCTATAGTTACTGAACTAAACTGAGCTAAACCTTACAACAAAGCTACTGTGAAAAGTTTCCACGTAAATCAGAACATGAATGGGTTTAAAGCAATTTATCAAAGATTATTTAGGTTAAATCATACCCTTATATTTTCAGCAATCTCTAGTCATTTTACTGCTAACTATAAAGCCACTGCTCTTTGCAGAAATACAAGACTGACAGGGGACCCTTGAGTCCTGAAATCCTCCCATCTGCAGTTCCAGGTACAATGGCATATATGTCCTTTCCATGTGAAAAGCATTGGCCCTGCATCCCCTTAAACCAGCCCAAACTAATGAGTTGAGAAGACCGAAGAGCACTGAACATTAACAGTGGGGAAGTGACAATCCCAGCTTCACGCACCAACCAAACACCTGAATCGTGTTCAGATTGTTGGGGGCTAGTAAAGAGAATGGCCAAAGGAAATAACAGCAAGGAAGTAATATAAAGTATATATACAATAATATAAGGTAATATAAAACTGCTGGGCATGGCTGCCCTTTAGATACAAACAGACACCTGTAAGACTACAGGTTTTAACAAGGTTTTTGACTCACTGAGAAAGGTAACCTGCATTTCAGATGCTTGTGTGTATTGGTTCATACACTATATAGTCTCCCTCCTGAGCAAAATTCTGCTTTTTTACATCTTATTGACTCCCTTTCAAACACTCTGCAGAAGATTGTGCTCCTCCCTGAGGCAGAATTTGCTCTGAGTACCTCCTCTCACCCCCTTGCTATTAGCACAAGCTAGCACAGATACAGACATGCACATTTTCCAAAATGTGTCTTTTCTTTTCCTGTTCTTTCTCTTTGGATGGATACAAAATCCAGATGACAGATTAATTATTGAAAAGCAGTGCTACCTCTCTCTTGGTTCTGTTAGCATTAGAAGAGACACATTTAATCCAATTTCGCACATACAGAAAATAAAACATGTTACATAAAAACCCAGGAAGGCTTCCATGTACACTTAGAAGAGGCAGTTATAGAAAAAAAAAAATTAGCAGGAGAAGAAAATCTGCTGAGGGACAACAACAGTAAAAGAATTTTACTCACTGGAACACAGAGAAAATACAGGTAATCTTTAGTAAAGATTTTGAAAGCGGTCTAAAAACAGTGAAGATAATCAATTGACAATAAACAACTTTCCTATTAAGAATTCAATTTCCAGTTCCTAATTCCACGTGTTATGATACCATATCTTTTTCTACAAAATAAATAATGTGGCTATGAAATCCTTACAATTTCAAGGCTTTATTGGGGGAAGTAGTTTAAGTCAGCCTGCATGAGAGTTGAAAATATGAAGGCTAAACACGAGTAGTTTGAGTTGTTTTTCAGAAAGATACAATTTGCAGTCAAGTAGCCCTTGAATCAGGTTCATTAAATGAATCTGTGCTCTGGTCATTCATTAAATGAGTTAACACGCTTTATTTCACATAATGGACCTTTGCCTGCCTCTATTTGGGGTAGTCCATTCTGAGGGCTGTTCTCTGAGCTAACCTCATGCACCATTACAGGCTTTTTTCAGCTTCCAGACCCAGGAAAATGTATGTGTGTTGCTTCTGACTCTTGCAGCTCTTGGACTTCTCTCAGGATTAATACTCAGATACAGCCCAGGAAATGGAGTCTGATGATTGGCTTTACCATCAGACTTCATTATATCAAAACTTCTTTTGACTTTAGTAAGTGGATTCCCTGAACCAGAGCTGAAAGACTAAGCTTTATATCTTAATTCTGAAACCCTTCATTAACTAACTTCATGGATCTGCAGATGATCTAATTTGTCTTGCTAGCAGAGCAGAACAAATAGTAAAAATTTCCCTTTCCGTGCATGCATGCTTCCCAGAGCCTCTCTACACTTACTTTCCATGAAGTCCCCCAAAATGCAAAACTCAATCCTTGTTTTGAAAATAGGTTTCTCTCTATTTCTCTCATTTGGGTTCCCAGGGTATTGAATAGACACTATATTCTTGCAGCAGTTTTGGTGTGGATTCTAATCAAACTCCATACAACATTTGAGTGAAACACACAAGTTCGAGGGGTTTTTGAAATGCTGTAATGACAACTGGGCAGAATGAAGGACAAAAATCAATGAAACGGAAATGTTCAGTCCCATTAAAGACATGATAAACACAGCCTAATTTTCTACATTTGTACTAAACTAGTCATCTGCCTTACCCACGTCAGTAATTTTGCATGGGTTACAAGCAGAGCTTTCAGATTATTATCGGCAAAGCACTCTTTCTCTTTTTGGATTGCAATAAAGTCAGAGAAAACAAAAAATACAAATGTATTTTAAAAGCTTCAAGATTGCCTGTCTTTGTACTCCAGAGCCTTGGGGAGCTGATTATTCTCCTCTTTCATGTGCTTCAGCAACGGCACAGCCAGTAGTGGCTTAGGACTGAGGATGGCTGGGAGAAGCAGATGGGCTCTTCTAATGAGCAAGCCTAGCCCTGCTGCCTGGGTAGGCACCCCACACCGTCCCTGTTTCCATGCCCTCACTCCCCTACAGCCAGGCCAGCATCCACAGCCAGGGCAGCAGCACACCACCTCTACATTCACTTCTCAAAAGCCGCGAAGCAGTGGGTGTTAATAAGGTGACAGCTAAAATGTCAGAAAATGATTGACAGAATGGATAAAAGAGGTCTTTCAGTCAATCTCATTTTGGGGAAGGAAGATTAGAGATTGGGACTGGATTCGGACAGAGATCATTGCAGAGCTGTTAAAAATATTACTGGGGTTTGTGTCATTTTGGAGTAGTTATTTCCCAGACATAAATAGCTTGTCTAAAGGATTATAAGTCATGTTGGTTTGCAATAGCAGGGACTCAGTGACCTAGCATGGTCTAATAGTTTTGTCTTCCTAATGTGATCAAGAGTGAAATCAACCCAGTTGCTTTATCTAGTGAAGACAGATTATGTGGATATAACCTCTGTGCTGTAATCTGTATCCCACAAATGGCCAAACACTCCGTGAAATTTCTTAGGGGAGTTCTGGGATATTGCATGTTCATTGGCCAGGAGAAAAATAAGTTAATGTTTTAAAAAGCTAAATGTCTGACGTGCACAGGTAAGTTACTGCCTTGCTACATAAACACAACTCTCCTGAGGACCATATCTTTGTGCCTGCTCTTGGTTTGAGCCAAACATCAGGGAAAACACATTTTCTTAAATCTCAGGCTCAAGTCCATGCTTTGAGACGACTGTCAGGGTTCTGGCAGCTCCCTGGGGTCTCAGGCCTGAGGTGGCTGGGGCAGGATGCCCACCCCAAAGGCATTTGGGTGATTGGACAGGCCCCAGCAGGTGAGATCCTGCCCCGACGACTCTAAATCAGGCAGCAGTGCAGATGACTTCTGTAAGTGAAGAGTTGGTCCTTGCTTTCCAGAAACAGTTTCAATAACTTAATTTGCAGCAAATCTTCATATCAGACCATGTGGCAGAAGTTAGTGCACAGCACGGCTTCCATTTTGGTATTTCCATGAATTTGTGGAACTTGTTTATACTTCACTAGAGTTTTATTTCCAGTAGTTTTAGCCTGTATCAAGTCACTGGTTGAATTATTTCTTAAACACCAAAACAGTATGTTCAAAATGAAAGCTATTAATTTTCAAGTGTTAAGAAGCAAGACAGTGGTTTAGGCCAGTGGAAAGACCAAAGAGAAACTAAGCAGTTGCTCTTTTTATCTTATGTACAGACATTCTGCCCTCCCATTTTTTTCTTAATTCACTAGTCTTCCCCTCATCCAGTCTTTGCAGTTTTTTCACTCATGAATTAATTTATAATCTATTTTACGGTGACATTCTTTTGGCTTCACCTCCCTTATTATTTTTTTTTTTTTTCCCAACTCCTCTTTGTACATAATGCTTCTCAAATAATTCATTCCTGGAACACAGTTGCCTTGGTAATGTAGTAAAGCCACCAGTCTTCAGCCCTTCAAAGAGTAATAGGTGAAATGTCTGTTCTTTGTTCTCTATGTAAATGAATATGAAAAAGGTAAAGATGTCCCCTTATGCAAAACCTTAATTTTCAAATAGGACCTCGTTACCCTTCCTGGAACCTTGCATGTCTAATAAAATTATACAGAATTTTGTAATTCGTACCTTCTGTTGCAATTATGTTAGAAAAATGGAGGCAAACTGATGTCTGCTCCATATTTGAGAAGACCCCAAGGAATAAATTTACTGGAAAAATTCTCTTTGTCTTTTATGATACTACTTTTATGTAGTCCAATGACTACAGAGCTTCAGGCTGATAATATACAGGGTAAAAAATTCAAGTTCAAATACTTCCTGAATTGTCAGTCTGCGTAAGAGAAAATAAATTGCTAATTTGCATACCAAAATGTTACCTAAGTAAGCCTTGTGTATTAACTTTCAGTTTCTTGACACAGCAGTGCCCAGATCCTTATTAGCATTACATAAACATTTGCAATTAGTCTCTTCAGATCAGTTAAAGATTCACTGGTCTCTACTACTGTTTCAGCTTCTGCAGTCATATTCTCAATTTACCCTCATGCAAAGAATAGGTTGGAGAACCTCCCATATGAACTTAAAAATTCTTTGTTTACGTATGTGCTGGTTTTGGCTGGGATAGAATTAACTTTCTTCATAGTAGCTAGGATGGGGCTATATTTTGGATTTGCGCTGAAAACAGTGTTGATAATACAGGGATGTTTTCATTATTTCTGAGCAGTGCTTACGCAGTGTCAAGGCTTCTCACCCCACCCCACCAGGGGGTAGACTAGTGGTGCACAAGAAGCTGAGAGGGGGTATAGTTGGGACAGCTGAGCCCAGCTGGCCAAAGAGGTATTCCATACCATATGTTGTCATACTCAGGATATAAAGCTGGGGGAAGAAGGAAGGGGGAGATGTTCGGACTTAGGCTGTTTGTCTTCCCAAGTAACTGTTATGCGTGACGGAGCCCTGCTTTCCCGGATGGGGATGGCTGAACCCCTGCCTGCTGGTGGGAAGCAGTGAATAAATTCATTTGTTTTGGTTTGCTTGTGAGCGCAGCTTTTGCTTTCCCTATTAAACTGTCTTTATGTCAACCCACAAGTTTTCTCACTTTTACCCTTCTGATTCTCTCCTCCATCCCACTGAGGGGGGAAGTGAGTGAACGTCTGGGTGGTGCTTAGTTGACAGCTGGGGTTAAACCACAACACCGTGGTAAATGTTGCAAATATATTTCTTCCTGACTGCAGATGACAAAAGACGGAAAGCCCAAGTATCCCTAGGTTCACTGGTTTAGTACTCTTCCATTGAAAAATGAGCCTTTTATTGCTACTCGGAATTGTCTAGCTTCAGCTTCTAACGACTTTTCCTGCCACCTTAATAAATATCAGCTCTTCTTACAGCTGTAGACTATACAAAAGACACTTCTTAAATGTCTCTTGGGCCTAGTTTTGTTATATACTCTAGTACGGCATGCTTTTCAAACGTCAAATCCTTCTTTAAACTTTTTTCTAAATGTGAGTGCTAGATTATACAGAAAATTTCAGAGAATATACAGAAAAATTCAGTAATGAACCCATTAATGTCATCCACAGAGATAAAGTAAATCATCCAAACCTACTTGATATTTGCTGTATTTCTGCATCCAAAGCCTTTATTTGCAGAATTAAACTGAGAGGGTAAGGTTCCTTATTTATCACAATCCCAGAGTCTCATTTACCATCCTTCTCTTGAGAGTACAGTCCAGAACGTAAGATGTGTGAAGCTCATCATCTCTTCTGAGATGTTCGGCTTGTTTTTTTTATCTTGGGTCCAATGCCACCTAGATTAGCTTGTCCTCACCATTATTTCTAGTTTAGCTGGAACCATATCAGCCATTCCTGTTCCTCGGCAGCCTCTGTGTAGCACTTTACCCTTTATGTTATTTATCTTCATCTCTACCTTCACTTTCACTAAAAGTAATATAAAGTATTATTAACAAAAAGCAAAAGACATTTCACTATACAGTGCATAAAGTATACCTATTTCTAAAAATTATAAATATAATACTATCACAGCATTTTTCCTTCTTTTCTACTCAAGGTCTATTTTATGACAGAATTTAATATTCAACATCTATATTCAGTAGCAGCAAAATTTCCCTAAAGTTACTGGTAAAACAGAGCAAAACTTGGGCATGGATGCAAACTATCTCCCCAGTTTTCCCTCCCTTACCTTATCAGTAAGGTAAATACATAAATCTTGGCCACTTGATACCCACTGCTCTAGTTCTGCTGCTGCTGGAGAGGGGCATTTCTAATGCTAAGACTTCAGGGAGACTGTCAGATACAGATTATGAATGTTAGACTGAATCAGCCTTCTAATTATAATAGCTTTTAAGGTTTTCATAGATGTGGATTATTCTCTCCAAGTCTTTCAGGTGAAATTTTGTGACATTTACTGGCAGCTCTATTCACACTGAAAGTTATTTATTGCAGTAGTAAAATTTAAAGAAATTACATGATTATATTTAACTGAAAAATTATCGTACCCCTGTGGTTCTGACTATCTGGTTACATCCTGTGCCTTGAAGTCTCCCAGGTGCGTGATTATCTAATAATAATCAATTGTTTGCCTTATTGTTTCAGCACCACATGTCAAATTGCAAAGGTAACAATAATGACGAGAAGAATTTATGGCTAGAGTTGCATGTCTATGTGTTTGAACTCTTTCTTACATTTATTGAAATATTTAAGATTTGGAATTGCAATACACATTTGCTTTCAAGAACTTCTGTTGCTCCAAATTATTTAAAGAGCACAGAACTCAATTTCCAAGACCCGATGGTCTGATTTTGGTGGCAGTACCCTCAGTTCCTACTGATTCCAGATTATTGCTGAATACAGATTTCTATTTTATGTCCCAGTGTTCATTTTTATAAGTTAATATTACAGATCTATGTCTTAAAATTTTAGCTCAAAGCCCGTAAATCAAAGTTATAGAAAGAATTAAAAGCTGGTTTGATGTCTTACATGGTGGAAGTTCTACTCCCTTGGAGTAAATTAATTTCAGTAAATCATACTGTTATGGGAATTTCTCCAGGACACACACTCTAGGAAATTCTGGCCGTAATTTGTACAAGAAAATAAAACCCATTTAAAATAAAGTAAAAGACCCAACCTCATACATAGCTGCCAAAGAACTTCAGCCACAGGGAAGAGTAGATCTTTTTAAAAAAGGCTGCAGGTCAGAACAACGCAGCCTTGTTTCTCCCCAAGCCAAATCATTCCTCCTGCGCACCACAAAGAAGAATGTAATCATTTACATATGGAAGGGAATCTGTAAGAATCTTCCTTACATGTCACCACAGATGGTAGATGATAGGAACTGCACAGGCTTAGAACTGCAGGAAAGAAGTGAAAAGAGTTATCCCTAAGCCCACTGAATGTCTTCACAGGGAAAAGGGACCATAACCATGAGAGTCCCACACAGGATCTTTTTTATGAGTCTTTCTGTAATGCAAAATATCTGAGAAAGAATGCAGGTGAGAAATATTTCAAAATGGACATCCAAAACTCAGGGATATTTTTGAAATCTTAACATGTTTGCCTGCTCAGGATATTTGTAAAATGGAGAAAGAATACCAATCTGTCATTTCACAAAATATGAAAAGCATTATTTTCTTTAACATTCACATAATATAATGAAAAGTGCCACAGAAAAAAAAAACAAACCCCAAAACATGAGGAAATCAATAATTGTATCCTCAGAGAATAACATGATTGGAGTAAATTAAAATAAAGCATGGGACTGCTCACTGAAAACTGACTGTAAAACCAAATGTTGAATGGGTCCTCATTAACTGATCACCTTTCATTGTATGCTGCAAATGAAGCAGAATTCCCAGGAAAATGTAAACATAAAAGACCCCCATCAGGCTCCTCAGTCTGTCCATATCCTTCTCGGGGCAGTTAAATAGAGACCGAGATGGCAGGAGACACAGCAAACCAAAGAAAAGGTCTATAGAGATACAGGTCTGAATCTTTCTCTTTCCTGTATGGTATTGTTCTCTGTTTCATACTTAATGTGACTGAATTATGTTTGCACAGATAATTTAAATTCTTCCATTTAATAGTTATTGAGTTCTTGACTTTGTGTTCTCAATAATGCTGTGTGTGCTTGTGCACACACCATAATATTATAGTGCAAATATCTGCAATGAACCGAGCAGCAGTTCATAACCAGAATTTCATAACAAAATTAATCATGCTATCTTCATTAAATTCCAAAGCTGTGTAATCTCCTCCTTCAAAATAAGGTTGTTGGGCTCTTCACTGTACAGCCCATCATAATTTCTGGGGCCCAGCCTTCCATTATGAGAACATCAACTAGTTTATTACAATATTACTTCATGTTTTGAGAATTTAATGCACTCAGTGATGAAAGCCTCTTTTACTATTTGACATACCAGTCCTCAAAGGAATTGAAGAAGCAACACAGTCATGAATACAATGCGAAAAGAAAAGGGGGGAAAAAATCTCCCCAAAACAAGGCAAAATAAAGATAAGAGGGAACACTTCTCTTGTTGAGAAACTCTGCCAACAACGCAAATCTTAAGCACATTTTCTCTGCTTCCACAGCAAAGGCATGACTGTGTGGCATATTTACAACTTGTAGCATCCTTCTCAAATTAATCAGGAACATATTTTGCTGAATCAGGTTGGAATCCAATTCAGCTGTGAGACTTTCAAGTAACACCTCCCCTCAATAGTTCTGCATGGTTTTATTTACCTATTTTTTTATTTGAAGTGAGTTGGAAGTCATCAGGAATTCTTTGGTCACCATCACAAATAACTTATTTTTGATCCCCTATTCATCTCAGTTTAATTAACCTTCCCTTCTCTTCTCCATGATCCTCTACTCTCTGTCCTTAAATTGGACTGTGAACTCTTTGGGACAGAGAACTTATGTGGTTATTTTATATTGCCTTGCAAAACACATATTGAGACTGCAATTTCTAACCAAATGAATTTAAAAAAAAAAAAAAAAACAACAAGAAACTTCCTGGGACAAATCAGTTATGAGGCTGGCATTCAATACTTCCTTGTGTGAGAAAGGAGATGGATCTGCTGTCTACAATGAAGTGAGAACTAGAGGGAAAGAACAAATTTTCTGTGCTTCTTTCCAGAGTTCTGTCTGAACTGTCTGAGAGCAGGGGCAGGCTTTGTTTCACTCAGTTGTGTTAATGTTTGTGAACTCTTTTTTTCTCTTGATATTTTTTTTTGGCCTAATCACAGAAATATTTCACTTTAGACCTCCCTCCCCCCAAAAAAACCCCAAACGACTAAAGCCAAGCCTACAAAACTGGCATTGCTAGGGGCAAACACTCTTACTTATTAAACTTCTATTTATTTTGTATTGTCAGGGCATGCTGTTTCCTCCCTGTATGCTATGTAAGGGCATTTTTAATTATAGGTATAATATAACACAGTACACAATAGATTTAATTAATTGCTTTCTTTTGATACTGTAGTTTACCTTATTGTTAAATTTGCTACAGCAATAAAATGTCTTTTTCTTTTTTTTTTTTTTTGTGAGGGAATAAAAGGCTTTGCCAAGTGTTAACAGTTTACAGTAGATCAAAGCAACTTAATGCAAAATGGTTGTACCGTTTAAATGTTATTTTAAAATCACTATGTTTCCTGATGTGAGGCATCTGTGCATTTAGGAGATCTCACATAAATGAAAACAGGTGGGTTATTCTACTTCATCCCATTAAGTATTCTGCATATACCTGTCTATGTCTTACTTTGCATTTTTATTATTTGTAATTACCTGGTATTTGGGATAAGCCATTGAAATGAGAGTTCTGCATTAAAGATGATCTGAAGGCATATTAACAAACTATTTTTTTAAAAAAACAGAATTTGAATATGAATATAGGAGGCACTGAGACATTCAGCAAACACAGGCGTTGAGGAACTGAAGTACGGTTTTCATAAACATTGAGTAGCTGAGAAGTACAAGCACATATTTAAGAAAGTTCAGAGTTACTCCTATTGCTTTTTTGGTGAAACCAGGTTCTAAATTTCATTGTGCTAAATCAATTTTGAAAATGTTACCTTAGCTTACACCTGTAGTAGTAAACTTAGTTGTACGAGAGCAGAGAGCTTAGTCGCAGCATGTGATGACGCAGTGTTCTTCTTCTAGCACAGTCCCTGGCACAGTCTGGCCTGGACCAACTGCTGCTCTCCAAACCAATCCATGTGTACCAGTTAGGTGTTAACAACAGTCAAAGACTAGAAGAGGGCTTGGATGTGGCTACCCTGTTTTGAGCAATAAGGGAATCTGGGTGTATAGATGTGTAGATACAGCCCAGGAATCTTCCTTCAATGCCCTTGTCTGGCACAGCAGTGGGGTGTCATGGCAGGGCAGGCAGGGCAGTTTTAGGGGCCTCATACTGCTAGGGCAGGAGAGATGCCCAGGTTGACAGATGACCCTAGTGCCTGAAAGATCTGTAGAGGCAGTGCAAAAGGGAGCTAGAGGTGATTTATGATGACCTGGACAGCGAGCAGTTATCCAAAGATCCGGATGAAGTCTGATGTATACAACCCATGTGGTAGAAGTTGGTATGGAGTGCACCATTTTTGCATGCAAACTCATTGGCAATACTGACCTGGAAAGATGAAGAGGCACCAACAGTGGATGAAGCAGCTAGCCAACTCTGGGAATATGAAGAAAGTATCTCTTCCTCTCTTGTTTGGCTGTGGAGAAACTGTCCCAGGAGGTCCAGCAATTCAAAGAGGACAGGTCCTACTAGCCACCTGTATGGACCAGTATCTCAGCTATCAGCAGTCAGAATTCTTCTGCTCAAGAAAGAGGATATAGAGGCTATATACTGTGGGCCACCCTGTGGTTTTACCTGCGTGACCACAGAGAGGACATGAGGAAGTGGGATGAAAATCCTACCTCAACCACGGGTATGTGAGTTGCAAGGAAAAAAAAAAAAAACATACAAGGGGGTTCTTGCAGGAAAATTGGTGCTCCAGTTTCCAGTGGGCAGTTTGCCAGACAGAGTAGAAGGGCTGATCTTACTTCTGATCTTAATAAAGGGATTTGTGATTTGCATTCACAAGAGGTGAGTAGCGAATACCATGACCAAGACTGGAGGGGCTCTGCCTCCAGCCAGGTGGAGTAAAGGCACAACCGGGTTTACTGGGCTATGTGGATTCGATGGCCTGGCACATCAGACCCACAGGACTATAAAGCTGTAGTGGGCACCGTGCCAGTGTACCCTAATGCCATCAAGCTATCAGGGGCAGAACCCTTGTATTTCTGGAGTGACAGGGGGATCCCAACAGCTAACTGTATTGGAGGCCAAAGTGAGCCTAACTGGGAATGAGTGGTAAAAGCCCCCCATTGTGACCGGCCCAGAAGCTCTATGCATCCTTGGCATAGAGTACCTCAGGAGAGGGTATTTCAAGGACCCAAAAGGGTACTGGTGGGCTTTTGGTGTAGCTTCCCTGGAGATGGAGGAAATTAAGCAGCTGTTCACCTTTCCTGGTCTCTTGGAGGACTCTTCTGTTGTTGGGTTGCTGAGGGTCAAAGAACCACGAGTGTCAATCACTACCACAACGGTGCACTGGCAGCAATATCACACCAGCTGAGACTCCCTGATCCCCACCCATAAGCAGATTCAACTGGAGACCCAAGGACTGATCAGCAAGACTCTCTCACCTTTTAACAGTCCCATATGGCCAGTGCAAAAGTCTAATGGAATGTGGAGGCTAAAAGTAGACTATTGTGGCCTGAACAAAGTCACACCACTGCTGAATGGTGTCGTGCCGGACATGCTAGAACTTCAATACTAACTGGAGTCAAAGGCAGCCAAGTGGTATGCCATAACTGATATTGCTAATGCGTTCTTCTCAATCCCTTTGGCAGCAGAGTGCAGGCCACAGTTTGCTTTCAACTGGAGGGGCGTTCAGTACACCTGGAATTGACTGCCCCAGGGGTGGAAACACAGCCCTACCATTTGCCATGGACTGACCCAGAAGGCACTGGAACAGAGTGAGGCTTTGGAACACCTGCAATACATTGATGACATCATCATGTAGGGCAATACAGCAGAAGTAGTTTTTGAGAAAGGGAAGAAAGTAGCCCAAATCCTTCTGAAAGCCGGTTTTGCCATAAAACAAATAAGGTCAGGGGACCTGCACAGGAGATACGGTTTTTAGGCATAAAATAACAAGATGGCTGTCACCAAATCCCAATGGATGTGATTAACAAAATAACAGCCATGTCTTCACCAACTAGCAAAAAGGAAACATAAGCTTTCTTAGGCGTGGGTTTTTGGAGAATGCATATTCCAAATTACAGTCTGATTGTAAGCCTTCTTTATCAAGTGACCTGGAGGAAGAATGATTTCAATTGGAGCCCTGAGCAATGACAAACCTTTAATTAAGCAGGAGACAGTTCATGCAGTAGCCCTTGGGTCAGTCTGGGCAGGACAAGATGTAAAAAATGGCCAGTGCTCTATCTCTATACTGACATGGTGGTAAATGCCCCATGGGGGTGGTTGCAGCAATGGAAGCTGAGCAACTGGCAGCGCAGAGGCAAACCCATCTGGGCTGCCATATTGTGGCAAGATATTGCTGCCCAGGTAGAGAACCTGGTTGTAAAAGTACCTCACATAGATGCTCACATACCCAAGGGTTGGGCCACTGAAGAACAGAGAAAAAATCAGCAGGTGGATCAGGCTGCTAAGATTGAAGTGGCTCAGGTGGATCTGGACTGGCAACATAAAGGTGAATTACTTATAGCTTGGTGGGTCCCTGACACTTCAAGCCATCAAGGAAGAGATGCAATGTAGAGATGGGCTCCTGACCAAGGGGTGGACTTGATCATGGACACTGTTGCACAGGTTATCCATGAATGTGAAACACGCACTGCCAATCAAGCAAGCCAAGTGGTTAAAGCCTCTCTGGTATGGAGGATGATGGCTGAAATATAAATATGGAGAGGTCTGGCAGACTGATTATATCACACTCCCACAAACCCCACCAAGGCAAGCACAATGTGCTTACAATGGTGGAAGCAACCACCGATGGCTGGAAACATATCCTGTGTCTCATGCTGCTGCTCAGAACACTATCCTGGGTCTTCAAAAGCAAGTCCTGTGGTGACATGGCACCCCAGAAAGAATTGAGTCAGACAATGGGACTCATTTCTGAAACAACCTCATAGATAAATGGGCCAAAGACCACGGCATTGAGTGGGTCTATCACATCCCCTATCATGCACCAGCTACCAGGAAAATCGAATTATACAATTGACTGTTAAAGACTACACTGAGAGCAATGGGTGCTGGGAGGCTCAAACATTGGGATACATATTTAGCAAAACCACCTGCTTATTCAACACTAGGGGATCTGCCAATTGAATTGGCCCTTCCCAGTCAAAACTCTTATATACTATAGAAGGGGATAAAGTCCCCTGGGGGAATATGCTAGGGAAGACAGCCTGGGTTATTCCTTCCTCGGTCAAAGGCAAACCCATCCGTGGGATTGCTTTTGCTCAAGGACCTGGGTGCATTTGGTGGGTGATGTGAAACAATCAAGGGGATGTGTACCTCAAGGGGATTTGATTTTGGGTGAAAATAGCCAATTTACTGAAAGGTATAATGTTAATTGCTATATAATACTGTATTTTATGGTTGCTATATGCCATATCAATGGTATTACAGTAAGAATCACCCGGATTAATGAAGAATGAACTTTGATGAAACTGAGCAAAGTGCAGCAGGGACGGAACCAGAACTGGCTTCAGCATGCAGCAATCCAACACACACTTCATCTCTCCTGCCCTGAAAAATGAACTCAGTGGACATTTTTGAGGGATGGCCCATAGACTGCGGGAATGATATCTGTGTGTATATACACCAAAAGACAGGGAAAGTGGTGGTGTTTAATTGGAATGTATTGGAAAGTGTGGGACCTGGGCATGAGGTAGATAGTATAGAATAAGGGGTGGATACTGTCCTGGTTTTGGCTGGGGTAGAGTTAATTTTCTTCCTAGCAGCTGGCATAGTGCTGTGTTTTGGATTTAGGATAAGAAAAATGTTGATAACACACTGATGTTTTAGCTGTTGCTAAGTAGTGTTTACACTAGGCAAGGAGGTTTTCTGCTTCCCGTGCTCTGCCAGGTGCACAAGAAGCTGGGAGGGGGCACAGCCGGGACAGCTGACCCCAGCTGGCCAAAGGGATATTCCAGACCATATGACGTCATGCTCAGTATATAAACTGGGGGGGATTTGGCCCAGGGGCAGTGATCACTGCTCAGAGATGGGGTGGGCATTTGCCAGCAGGTGATGAGCACTTGCATCACTTGTTTTTCCTGGGTTTGGTTCCTCTCTTTTTTGTTGTTGTTTTCCTTTTATCTATTATTATTATTATTATTATTGTTATTATTGTTATTATTGTTATTGTATTTCAATTACTAAACTGTTCTTGTCTCAACCCATGTCTTTTCTTACTTTAGCCCTTCCAGTTCTCTCCCCCATCCCACTGGGGGGATAAAGGTAAGCAAGCGGCTGTGTGGTTCTTGGTAAGGCAGCATGGAGTGCACAGTTTCCACAGTAAACAGGATGAAATACTGCATTTAATGAAAAAAGGGGTGGAGGATTTACTGGTAACATTTTTCCCTCATCCTTGCATGTCATACAAGTGGGACTTGCTAGTTTCTTTCTTTCTCGGAGCTGCCGTTTTCTTTGGATTTCATGGCGTGAACATGTCTGTCTGTCTTCTAGATAAGTCATGTCTTTCAGTTTAGCAGAAGCCTTCATTCCAAAGAAAGCAATCATTTTCAATCTCTTGATATTTTGTTATCTCAGTTATGGTTGCTTTGCCTGCTACCATATTGCTGTGTTTGAATGTGCCATATGTCAGTCATAATATAGCAATGCAAATCCAAGCAGGAAACATTGCTTTGAGCTGACATAATAATAATAATTATGAAATACTACTTCTAACCAGCTTAGAAAGCTGGGCCTGTTACACATCTGAACTTCCTTGTAAAGAACACGGAGAGAGTGGTGACACAGAATAATATAAAATTGGCTCAGATAGTCTTAGTCATGGAGCCCCCACAGTTAAAAGGAATTAACTGAAAGGAGATACAACATCTAATCCAGAACACATCATGGGTGGGAAAGCACCTCCCAGTGCCCTCTAACAAATGTCTGGTTTGCAATGAAAGACTAAAAACCTGTCTATAATACACTACAGAAGGAAAACAGGAAACATGAAGGTCATTGTCAATGTCAGAGTTGACAGTGTCACCCTAAACCAGAGATTTAATCTTAGTTTCATTACGCTTGGTTTTCCCTATACACCATTAAATTGCATTTAAAAAAAGAGTAAGCTGGTTTCTGGGGAACTGGGAGTTAGCCACTGCTTCTTATCAGGTAATTCTGTTTCAGTACAGCCTCCAGTAACTATGAAATACATAAGGTCTTACAGCCTCCTCTTCACATTGCCTCATTGACAAGATGTACCTAAGACAAATACTGGGAAAGCAAAGACAAAAAATTCAACCCACATCCATTACCAGGATAGATTTTTTTTTAATCCCGTTTCACCTAGCAGTGATCATTTTTGTTATTAGCAGTAGCATCAGAGTAGAGCAGAGATTGTTAATGACACCATGGCGTGGGAAAATAATTTCAACATAAATCGTTATGCAAACTCATGTTTTAAAACTTGGATCACAGTTAAAGTTTGCTTCATACTACTGCACTGTGAACAAAACAGAAGTACGGTTAGCTGGGAAAATTGAGTAAGGATTAAATGAAACACACAGTAATGCTGCCCTAGGTCTGTGCCTACAAGCTGGAATTAGGTGAAAACTATAGAAATCTGCCTATACCCTTTATAAATGTACTTTTTTATGGCCCATAGTTCAGGTTCCCTTTTTATAACCCTGACTTTAGAGGTGGAAGACATGATGCAATGGCTGTTTAATATATGAAATGTGATAGCTGAGCCTTGGCAAATGTTAACTTAGGAGTTCTTAAACCCAGGCAAATGTAAGCTGATTCAGCTGTGCTTTGTGCACTGAACTGGGTGAAATAACTTCTTGTATTTCAAGAAGTGATTGTATGTGGGCAATTCCTCTATTACATGCTTAAGTCATGGTCATTTATTTGTGCATGAATCCTTAGAATTACAGATTTTGAGCCTGCCTATCTGAAAACCAGCATAAATCAGGTAAAAATTCTTGGTATTACATGTGCATTCAGTTGTTTTAAGAGATTAGAATACCTGAATGACGACAGGCATGACCTAAAGAGTCCTTCTGTTTTTCATTAAAAGGTGGCTTTAGGTAATATAACGGCTATAACTCTCCCTGAGTTACCTCAGGCATCTTTATCCGTGTGCAAAGAGACTGTGAAGCAAGACAGATACTGCTGAAAAGCAAGGATTATTAGCTAAAATGCACAATTGAGAACTGGGGTTAGAAAGCAACTAAATGCATTGTTATGCTTATCAAAGAGTTTTTCTGCAAGGCAGCAATCTGTCAGGAGACGAAGGTTTAGACCTTCTTGCCTCCTTGAGCCAGTCTTCAATGTTCCTAAATTGCTATCATCTCCCAAGTCTCTGTGCTTTCCTTTAGGATTTTATACTTCGCCATTTTGGCGCTTTTCATCTTGAATATTTGGGCTACTAATAATCACCATCTGAACAACCCATCCTCTGTAATTTTACTTTTCCTATCCTTCATGGCTCTGCTCTGCAGGCTGTTTCACAGCTCTTTTTCATCATTTAGCAATTTCTTCAGCAGTATGGGCTAAAGTTAGATGGCTGGGACATATTGGAGCTGGGACTTGCTCCTTGGAAAACAAGGACCTGAGCTGTGGAGAAGGAGGGGTTTTGTAGAGTGTGCATCTCATAGGGCTAAATAAGATTTAGAGAAGTACACCAAAAGTATTCTTTGAAAAACCCAAGCTCTCTATCTCCCTTTTTTTGAAGATGAGGTGTGGATTGGGTGTCAGCTACATTGACAATTAAAGCTGCTACATGGAAACAAATTACTGTTTGCCTCTACTTCATGGCAGCTTTCTGGGTGCAGACTCTCATCCCAGCGCATGGTTGCAGCAAGTTAAGGTTGACTGTGCCTCCAGAAAACTCTCCCTGATGACACATTTGCAACTTCACGGTTTTTATTTTTTTTTCCCCTGAGCAATGAACACTTTACTAAGTTGATGTAAAAAGAAGAAATAGTAACTATTTTCTGAAAAAAAAGATTCAGTGTAGAAAAGTTTCGTGTTCTGTTTTGTTACCTGATCGATATATTAATATGCTTTTCCATTTTACTCATAAAATCACAGGTAGTTCTTTATACTAAATGGCCTGTAGCAGGTTTTTAATTATACTGCAGTGGCTCAGAAGCACTACCTCAAATGTATTCATATGATTTACTGGCGTAATTATCTACTGAACTGCCTTAAAACTGATGCACATTTCAGGTTTTTTTCCTTAAAAGGAGGTAGTATGTCAAAAGCCAGTTCTTAATGTATGCATTCAAAATAGAACAACTCTGACTTCTTTTACTTCAATGTGATTTTCACTGTAAAACAAAGCCTCTATTATCTGCAGTTGTTAATCTCTGCAACTGTGCTTTTTGTTTTAGTTGTGTGATAAATCAGACTGCGTATTTTAGTATCAGAAGACCCAAGTCTCTAGGTGAGGCAAATCAAAATTCTGTGCAGGGGAATGTAAAGGATGTGGTCATAGCAACATCTTTCCAATCCCTTCACTCAATGTCAGCTACTTATCAGAGTAGGCTTTCACGTTACTTCAAGCAACTTAATGCTAGAAGTTTCTAGTAGAAGGCTACTCCACTTTCAAGCTCAGACCACTGAGAATTAAACATTTATACACAGCAAAATGAGCAAAGCTTGGTTTGTTGGTATATGGAGATGAGTATGGATTCCTTAGTGGTTTATAACAGCTGAACTCCCAGCAAAATTAATAGTCTCTCTCCTCTTCATATACCTCTTTCCACTTCATATAGCTTTTCTTTTCCTTATAGGTCCTTTTCCTGTATTTTAGGTGAGAGGGAAAGTTTAGAATTTAATTGGTAATCCAGCTTGTGTTTAACTGCTAAGAGCATGAGAATGACTCCTAGCTCTCTTGACAGTGAAGTTCAAAACTTTTTGCCTCCTAGGGATCAACTGCCTGCCATGTAAACCAGGGTGAGTTTGTTTACCCTTTAGGTAATTTGAAGTGACTAGTAAATCCATTAGGATGGATTCCACTGTTTCCAGCACCCTCACTCTTAGCTCCTTGGAGGCTGCTTTTGATCTGTATCTTTCCAGCATGTTTACCTTTGGACCAGACCTAATTCTCATTCTTGCCACTTCACAAGTTGTGAGCACTACGCGAATCTAATGTCTGTAGGGTGTTAATGCAGCTGTTGACAAGGAATTGAAGATTAGCAGCAGGGCTACTCCCTCTGCCTATAAGAGCAAGGATTAATAGTTTGATGAGCACTGAGGTAACAATTTTATGAGCAGCTGAGCTGACCTAATGACCTCCATAATGACCAGGTCCTCCTGGATTCCTGCTCTTCCTTCTGAGAAAGGTTCTGCCACAGGCTTGAATATTTCTGTTTAAATAAAGACACCTTAAGATACCAGTGAAATTTTGGACATAAACATGTCTGTCCAAACTCTTCTAGCTCCCTGGAGTCACACATTTTTTGTGACCAGATCCTTTGAGATGCCTACCTCTTGGCTGGGACTGGTCAACATGTACAAAAATAATCGATGACAGGACTGTTACAGACCAACAGACAAAAAAGCAACCAAACAAACCAAGCCTCTATTTCTCGAGAAAACTGGGTTAAGATTTTCTTGACCTTAAAAGGTCATTTCAAGGCTGTAATTCTCCTGGTGTGAAACCTGGCTTACAGAAGTCTCACCTCTGCTCGTAATGGATTGTTGTTCCCTACCTGGGTTCCAACTTAGTGCATTCCTTGCTTGTGGCAGTAAAACCACTGTCTGTACTCTAAACTGATCACTTTGAAGGTTTTCTGGTTTTCTGAACATGGTTTTCTGAATATGCATCACTTAACTGCTCTGGTTTAGGAGAACTCTATAAATAGTAGCATTGGCATAATTTCCAGGAGCAAATAAATGTCTGAGAGGAATGACTGGAGAAAATGTAACATTAAACTGTACACTATTTCATCCCGGGGTTTGTTCAGAAGCTCATTTCTTTTAAAAATCTATCCAGAATAAAATGTAAAATAGGACACCTCCTTTTGTCTCTGCTTTGATTACAATGAAACCAGTCAAAGTGGTACAGAGAGAGAAAGGAGTTCATGAGCCTATAAAGATCCTTAATTGTCACTTTAGTTCTATTTTTCTGCAGATGGCATACCCTTTCAGCTTTCAGTTTAATGCTATGTGTATAGTATGGATCCATGCTTTTAATTAACTTCTGTTTAGTAAATAGATATTCAGACATGCTTTAGCACTGCAATTAGAAGACTAGGGTTAAGTTCGAGTCTTACTGTGCTAATTAAAATACTTTTGAGATCTGTTGTTCATGCATAAAAATGTCAAGCAATTGACAACCCATAAGTGAAAAATTGATCCAATTATCAAGCTAGCCAAAATGCGCTGCTTTTTTTTCCCTTTTTTTTTCAAGAGTTAAGATTTATTATGGCCATTAGAAATACAGATGTTTATATGTCTGTGTCTTGGAATTCATTTAACTTTGCTGTTGCTTAATGCTGTTCTGCTTGCTATAAGACAGAATTATCAATGGCTCCTTCAGTGGAAGAAAGTGCTGAACGTCTTTCAACTGAAATTTTAATCTGGAAACAAACGACTGGTCACATTAAAGGGGTGGGGGGCATCAGCAACCTTCTACAACTGTTCTGCTGGAACTGATAAAATCTTACTGAATGCTCCAAATATATAATAAGGATCCACCATGGGAGTTAAGTATACCATATAAGTCTAAATAGATAGACAAGAGAAGCAATGAAGAATAATTGTGAACAATATCCAGACATGTTTTTTAAAATAAATTATTGGGAAATGTGTGATAATCTAGCAAGTCCTAAACAAGCTTACCATAGGCACGTCATTTTATCATTACCTTTTAAAACTTAACCACGGTCTGTTTTAGAAGTGGTTAGGTCTTCTGTAACCATTAGGAAAGTGAACATATCTCTGAGAGCCTTGCTGCTCAAATGGTGGGATTTTTTTTATTCAGATATCCAGCCTATGTGTATTTATGTTCCTGTAATACTGATTTGTTCCTCTACCATCCCAGCTATAGCTTGACTAGATTAAACTAGCCAAACTGGTTTTGTTTTTTCCTGTAAGACAGTCTCTCCATCTACAGATCAGCCTATTAGCACTTCTCGGCACCTATTCCAGCTTCACTTAATCTTTCATGACATGTATGGCCAGAATTGTACACCACTTGAGATATTGCATATGAAGGCTTATTGGTACCCTATAGAATGGAAATAATATTCTCTATCTGTACTGGAAATGCCTCATCAGAAGCATCCTTGGATCACATTTGCCTTTTTAATGACTGCAATACCTTGGAAACTCAGTCATCCCCTGTGATTAACTAGGTTACACAGGTCTTTCTCTTCTTCATTCTTTCTAGTTGATGGATTCTCAGTTGAGTTTATAGAGGAATTTTGTATTGTTGGTTCTCAGGAGCATGACTATGCATTTTATACTATTGAATTTTGTACTATTGAATGTCATAAAAAATGAATTCCGTCTGGTTTTATTTGCTTGCTTTTTATGTTCACTTTCAATAAACACTGAGCAAAGAACTGAATCTGCCTGAATGTTTTCAAACTGACACTTTCAATGATTCCTTTTGCATTCCCCCTTGCTAATATACATATATATGTCTGCTAACAGAGCTTGTTTGCTCAGCTAATCAGGGAATGGCAATAACAGAGTCTGCATCATTGACCTAGTCATTAGCCAATATGCTTCAAATTTAGTAAGTTCTGGAGATGCTGAGACTCACTGGGAGCTACAGCCTGGCCGCAACAGTCAATAATAAAGTTTTCATTGTCTCTAGTAAAATTAGAAGTGAGCTTTTTGCATTTTAATTATGTTATTTGTTCTTCTATTTTCAGGATCCACTATGAACGTTGCTGTTTATCAGTCGTGTGGAATTATCTACTGTCCTGAACAGCAGGCATTGTCCTGGATTATCCGTGTGGCTTCATATAGCAAACTGCCAGTATTGCTGGTTGTTTCATTGCCTCAGTGCTTAGAAAGAGTTCATGCTTTACACAGCAATGTTGCACTTCAATATTTCTTTCTTATGCTTCTTTCCAAAACAATAATAATTTGGCCAGAAACTGTGTGAATACAACCAATTCATTCTTTATTCTGCTATAAATTGTATGTTCACTGTAAAGGCTATTTTGGTATTATTCAAAGATTTTTGTGCAAATATATCCCCATTTGCTGTGGGACAAAATCATTTTGTGGAGTGTCCAAGTTTTTTATTTTATAGAGTAAAACTAACAAGTGTTTCAGATAGGTTGCCATAACTACTAATAGATGATAAAGACCTTTGGCTTCTGGATAGTCTAGACCAGTGAACTAATTTCTCCAAAAACCTGTCCACAAAGTACCACATACTTTAAACCATACTAACTGGAACTAACAATCCAGAACAACACAAATCCTGTATGTCCTTTTCCTTCAGTAGTTGCTTTTGACTATGGAGCAGGAGCTTGAAATTTGGAATGAATATCCATTTGCACTAATGCGTCTTTGGCCATTTCCATAAATATATGGGCAAGACATAATCTTTACAGAATCACACTGTGCTCAAAGCACAGGCTTAACAAAGCTTGGCTTGAGTCCTTGAAAATTTTTCTCTTGATTAGACAGGCTTAACTTCAGAAACTACCAATGGTGATCAAACTGTACCTTGTGCCCTCCACACACAGTGACTGAATGTGTGACAAGCCCATGATTAAAGGTAAGCATTTCCTACCCATTTTGTCCTCAGTTGTCCAGGTATGGAAATTGGAAACAAGACTGTGTTTATGTAGGTCCCTGGTGACTTTTCTCCTTTATTTTTGCCCTTTTCTCCTGTCTTTTTTTCTTTTCTATAGAAAGCTTATCTCTCTGGCCCTAATTGGGAAGAGATGCCCTGGTTTGCTTGGGTAAAGAGTAAGCTGAGACAAAAGAGATGATGGTAGATGTGCAGGGGAAATTGGGTGTAAAAAATAGATTAAGATAGGATGGTGAGGATAGAAAGCTGGGGAGATGGTCTGTAAAAACATTGGTTTAGACAGGAAACTGTGTGTTGGGGTAGGAGGTAGATATGTTGACAGCTGTTCATTGTAAATAAAAGTGGTTTTCTTTTCCCAGTGGATGCTTTCTTCAGGTTATAGAGTCAGGATCTGTCCACAGTGAATTCCCCCTTTAGTATATGTCAATGATCCTGGCACAGTTTTGTGGGAGAAAGTCCTTGATTCTTTCCTCAGATAAAATTTCTTTCATTTCTGAGCTGCTTCTCTGCTGTGATTGAAATTAATCCTGATTGATTTTAATTGTCTAAGAGTTATCTATACAGTCGATTTGGAAATATGTATTATAGTAAATTTTTTTAATTGGTCTTTTTGAGTTCAGACACCTAACACAGAAATCTAACTTAGACTACAATTGGCATTAAAGGCTATGTTCACAGAGCTGGGTGGATTCACAGAAGCTGGGGAGCCACATTTCATACTGACTCATCTCTGTAACAAAACATGAATCAACAGTCTGTTTAGTTTCTGTCTCCACCTGAGTTAGATGTAGAAAACAAAATATTCCCCATAGTGGAAATCCCTTCTTTTTTCCTTTGTCCAGTTCCTAGGTTCATAGCCAACACAATCCAAGGAACTGAGTCTTCATCCCTAATTATACTTTTTATAACAGCAAGTGAGTCTTTGACACCAAGCTTTTCACTAAGTGCTAAGAGTATTTAGGTTTTCAGGTTTTGGTTTTGATTTGGGTGGGCTGTTTTATTTTTTTTCCATTTTTTTTTTCCTAGCTTGTGTCCTGAATTCTGCTTTGTGGAGGTATTATTCAAAGCTGCAACTGAATCAATGAGGTTGCTTTTTAAGTTCAGACAATATTATGTGCTATTTAATCATGCCTGATAATGACAAAAGAAGGAAAAGAAGGGAGAACAGATACTCTCAGAATCCCTAATACCTCAGAGACCTGAAATCAGGAGACAATTCTGGGATTTATAGGGGCCAGTTAAGAGTCCCTAAAATAAATTTCTGTGAATCAGCTGCTAGGTTGCCCTTTCCTTTGACTATGAAAAAAACAAGCAAGCAAATAAACAAACAAAACCCCAAATCCCAGCCTTTTCATTTATGCAGGAAAGGTAGATGCTTAAAAATTATTCTGAAGAATCCCATATACGTGTGTCCGACAGGAAAAGGACAAACTCTATCCAAAACTTTGCACTCCAACCTGCTGAGTGGCACTAATATCAGCTGTCACCTAGCTTGCATATTATGAAGGTAAATTAATTACAGCGATGTTTAATGGAGATTTAAAAACTGTAGTAACAAGTGTGATAGAAAAACTCATGAGGAAGTTACTACTTCTGTCTTCAGAAATAAAGTTTGAGTACTGTGTGGTAAATAAGTCATACGGTGAAATGAATGGGGAGAAAACAAACCATTGAAGTGGAAACCTCACAAGATAAATACTGATTCTCTGAGTACTGTGTAGAGGGATCTGTGGAAAAATACTTGGTCATCCTGTTCCTTAAAGTCTGCATGATGATGCATCTATACAAGGGCTTAAGTAAAGTTTGTTCCAACAGCCTCAGTTTGGACAAATATGGGGAAGAAAGTCTGGTTATTCGAAGAGCAGGCTATTGAGGAGAAAAAGGTAAACTTAAGACACTGCTTAGACTTCTGTGATTTAACATTGCCTATTACAAAGCCTACCCATCTTTAGATGCTCCATTTTTCACCTGGGATATCAGGTCACCATATTATTTTAATATATATTTATAAGCTAGGATGTCTTTATTTTAAAAGGCTTATTGCTAAAAAATATGAGAAAATTGAGCTGAACAGCTGTTTCAACTTATTGTAGATACTTCTGAAATGCCTAATTCCTCGTTGCTGTTATCATTTAATGCTGTGTCATAATGATCACAATTGCTGTGCCTGTCCCTATATGTTGCATTACTCACATGCCCACCTTCATTCCCTCTGCAGTTTCTGCAGAGCCTGTTGAAAGCCTGAAACCACAGGCAAAGCCCTCTGGCCCTAAAACCTGGGTCTCTGCCTGACTCCTGTATTCTGGCAGCTCCAAATTGGATCAGTTGCTTGGACTGTCCTCATGCTCCTCATTGCTCTGAACCAATGTAAGAAGCAGCTCAGAGATCATGGTTTGTCCACAGAAAATCAGTGAGGCAAAGTCTACTCATTCTGCTGAATTAAACTACTTG
Source organism: Gorsachius magnificus (assembly GCA_034008185.1). Classification (NCBI taxonomy): domain Eukaryota; kingdom Metazoa; phylum Chordata; class Aves; order Pelecaniformes; family Ardeidae; genus Gorsachius; species Gorsachius magnificus. Next base: position 176,398,107 of record CM067081.1, read on the forward strand.
CAGTATGCCTTTGCCACTGCCCAGAGTCCAAACCAGTCAGAGCAGAAAACTGTTGTCATTCAGCACTCTGTCCTGGCTTGCTTTCTGCCTGCTAAAGCTGGGACCCTCTCAAGCAACGAGTGTCACTATTAGTAAACAACATAACTTCACGCTGGGTGAATCAATGTCCTTCAAAAATACTTTTCTTTAATAAAGACTTCTTATTTTAAAACACAGATAAAAGCATATAAATGTGTGTCTGTCTATCTATTATCTAGCTATCTGATATATTTAATGCCTTGAATTTCTTTTTTTTTTTTTAAAGACCATCAGTTATCTCTGGTAATAAGAGGAAGAGCACTAGTGTTCTGTTTGCAACTAGAATAATACCTGCTCTACAGACAGGCAAAACTTACATTAAGATTTGCACAACACTTTGTGTTACTTGATCCCAAAACTCAAGCTCAGTTGCTGAAAAATATGTCCACATGAATGCAGTGGGCTGTAGTCCTTCATGGAGGGACTGGGCATTGCCCTCGTGTGTTACCAGCTGAAGTACAGCCAACTAATAAGGCAGATGTCAGGAGAGGAAAATACAAACAGCAGAGATGGATTTTATTTATCATTTTTCTCCCTCCAAGTGAAGCAAACCTTTACTTGCAGTTTGCTGGCATTCTTCCATCCACCTGTTTGTCTATCAGTCTGACTGTGGTATTCAATGTTACTGATTGCCCAAGGTGAAAACTAGAAAGCTGAAAACATAGCTCCTAGATGGTATAATGGGCAGAAAGTCAATCTGAAATTCCTATTCAGTGCTTCAGGCAGAAAAATGATTCTGCTGTCCCCTGCTGCCACCTTTTCCTGTCACTTGTAGCAGTTTAATCAATGATTCCCTCCTTTTGAATATATAGCTCAACTTTTGTAAGTAGGTATAAATGCATCCCTCTACCAGATAAACCAACCAGACCAAGAGGGGAGACCATGGGGACACTGAGAGACTCTCCAGAACTTAACTGCCATTCACTTTTTGTTTTTACAGTATTTTTCCCAGAAGCAGGGGAGAAGAAATGCACTCTAGCCAAAGGCAATCTTTTCATAATAAGCACAGCATATAAATATAGAACAATCTTTTTTTTTTTTTCTCAGACTTGTTAATTATTCCAATATATGCTTTCATGGAATAACAATGCACTTGATGAGCCAGCCTGTGTCATCCTGTTGCTATAGAAATTGCTCAGTATAAGCCTCCTGGCAGTGTAATCAGTTTAACTCCCTTTAACCATCAGGGAAAGGGCAAAATAGAGCACTTCTGGATTCCATTTTTTATTTAAACAATTCCAAGTTCATAGACATAGATGTGTAGTTCCTTGTCGGGACAGCACAGCCTTTGGAGGACACTCGTTCACTTGCCTGAACATGGCTCCCGCTCCACACTGTGGCCCAGAGCAGACATGGTTCTGCCCACGGTTGGTGCTATGGTCCCAAGCAGAAAATAAACCCATCAAAGACCAGAGAAACACAGACACTTGTTTAACACATCAAGTTCCACATCAAGGACCCCACATCAGCCTGTACTTGAACTTTACACCATGAACTCAAAGTCACAGGTAGGGCCCTGAATAGCTGCTTCATTTTCCGGTAGTCTTGGGTGGTGACTTGTTCCACGGTTCTCCCAGTGCCACAGTAAGATAGTTGTACTGCAACCTAGCATCAGGGTCTTAATGCAAAATATTCTTACGTATGAGCTTGGGCACAGATGCAAAGAGATGGAGAAATAACAGTGTCTTATGCTGATCCCAATACTGGACAACTAAAGTTTTCTATGTGACTCCACAAACTCCCATTCGATGGAAGGGATTACAATATTTTAGGCTCCACTCTTCCCTACTTCCACTTAATATTAGATTCTTGATTAACTGAAATGAGACAAAGATAAGGCTATAACTGTATTATCTAAATCAGCAGTGGGGTTTTTTGTGTTTAGACCTCAACACTTTCTTTGTGGACTTTTATGTGCCTTTCAGAGTACTAGTTAAAGTACTGAAATTACTTTTTTATTATTTTTTATTTTTATAAGTGTGTTTGAAAAGAACTTTCACAGCATCATATGTACAAGAGCACATCTTTATATACAGGATAAACTGTGTAAGATTACAGAATTGTTGACATTGTAGAAAATAGTATTGTAACAAAATTACACATATTGCCCCAATTTTAAATATAAACAAAATCTTAGAAGTTTTCTAAACTGTATTCCCCAAATTTATGCTACTACATATGCATTGCATAGGTTGTATTGCTACCTAGTCACTATAGAAGCATTGCAAGAATTTCACAAAACTCCCGTGATAATCAGTGGCAAGCACTGCTAATGACTTACTGAACTTCATTAACAGAAGCCCATGTGAAGTATGCAGGGTGAGGTAGGAGGTTAAGCAGTGGAGATGGGTGTGATCTGGTCTAGAAACTCTTAATTAGCAGTGAATGAACAAGAAAGATAACCTTCTAAGTTATTCTTAGTTTGGACTCCATTTATTGCTCTTGGTAATGTAGGATGGAGATTTCCCAAACACTGTACCTTTCATCTTACAAAAAGTTAGATTCCTTTGACACAGTCTTTGTACCTCCTACTTTTCCTTTCCTTCTTTCTTTGCAGTTAAATTAAAAGTCTGAAATCACTGTGAGATGGAGACCAACAATGTTTCAAATAGTATTCTTCATTTTTGGGACAGTATCATGTTCCAGTATCAGCTTCTCTAAAAAAAAGCCTGCTAGGAATACGTATATGAGTTTCTTGTTTGTACAATAGCCCAAACTCAGTTAGTTTCACAGTAGCAAAATATTTCTAGTTTCAGGGTTTCGATCTTGAAGTTATTTTTCTGTTTGACAAATGATGTAAGGCCTAACATAGAGAAGCCCTAGAGAGCACAAAAAGCTTTTCATTTCAACTTTATTTGAACTGGATTTGGGATGGGATGTATTTCTTACTGCGTGCTTTTCTTAGTATGCTCCTTGCACAATACAGGACTGATCCCAAGTGGGACTCATATGCACTTCTCCAACAGATGTAAAAAAGGGATGTGAACCTAAAGGGGGAAGGTTGGGAATTAGGTTCTCTCAATTTCTGCCAGGTCTCTCACTTACCTTGCTACTCACGCGGTGTTCTAGTTCATTCTGGTTTTGGCTGATTTGATTAAAAACAAAACAAAAATCTCACCTATTTTCTCTTTGTCTAAATTTTTTCACTTCTAAAGGTAGTCTTGCTGAAAAAATGTTTAATGTTAAGATTGATTGCTAGAAGATGGGAACTATTTCCCACTGGGAAACTTTGAATAACACACACATTTGCCCTCAGTGAAATATCTGTAGAGAAGTGGGGGCTCAAATGAAAAAACTTTACTCTTGATCAAATGCATTTTTTTACCCCTGATTTTATTTTCTGGATACGAGTGTTGATCATAGAAAAGTAGATTTAATGATTGCTCCCTAAACTACTGTGTGTCTTCCTTCAGTCTGTGGCACCGACCTCAGGTAATCTGGCAAATTTAAATAAACCAATTATAAGCAATCATGAGGGTCTGATGCCAGCTTCAGCACTGCGTGGCCAGCTCTGCATGGCCATGTGAGAAGGAGAGAAGCTTCCAGTGCAAGATGCTGAATGTTACAGGAACTCAAATCCAAACTGAGCCTGGGAATGACAGTTCTTTTAGTGTGAGTGTAAATGACTCTGATAAGCATAAAAGTATCTTGTGGTTTTCATTTAAATCAAACTCATTGAAACAAATTAAATGGTAAAACTGGTTTCCTCTGCTAAGTTTTTATACAATTTAACCTATGAGCAGAGAGTTGAAGACAGTTACTTAGGCGATGCGTCTAGAAAAGAATGCATTAGGATACTTCATATTTTTATAAAAGATAATATTTACTTGTGATAAGTTTTATGTTAATTATTTTAAGTAAAAGCCTGTATTCTGTTTTCCTTACACAGAACAATTACTTAACATGATCCTGGAGTTCTGGGTAAAACATTTAATCTTCAATTACCCACCATAAAAAGTAGAAATCTGTTCAGTGATTGGACTTTTTACCACAAATTAAGGCCTGAAACCTGTGGGTTTTTTGCTCCATGATGACCATGTAGAGCTGTGTTTTCATGTACACATATCTGCAGCCACAAAAGTTGTCTCTGAGAAAGAACAATGAGGAAACAAACCCTGAGAAAGCAAGTCCTGGAAGAACAGATAATTTAAACATTATTGTGGCCACTTCAACCAGCTAGAAGTCAAGCTGAAACTCTGCCACTTGTTTCTAGAAAGTCCCTCCGTGAGGTAAAGGTCATGGCAAAAAAAGAGTTCAATCTTCTACCTTCTGCTTTAAAACAATACTTTTCCTTTTTTTAGGAGAATTGAGTTGTATGCGTGTGTGTGCATGTGACAGAGAGGGAAAAAGGTAATCTATAGTTTTCTGAAAGTTTCTACATTTTAAGTAATCTTTTGATCTTTTTACCTTAAAAAGCAGTGTCCCAAATCTTACTGTACACATTTCTTGAAAGAAGCTGTCTGCTGATGGTGATGAGGAGGGGAGCTAAAGAAAGACACAGTAATGAGTAATAAATGTGAGATTTAAGGAACAAGCCTTCTAAAATGTCACTTCTGAAGATGTACCTCTTCAAAACAGTCAGATCTTCACCGTTTGAACTGTGACATCTAGAAAGCAGCAGCACTTAGCTCAAGTGTACATAGGACTTGTGAGCCCTTACTACTATCTCCATGTAGATTGACATATTTTATTACTAGAATATTCCTTGTAGTGTTGCCTCTAGGTGGAACACCAATAACTTAATCCTATGCATGTTCTAGTTCAGTCTTAAATTTAATTTCAAAATAGAAGGAACAGACATACAAGGAATGGTACAAGGAAATTCACTGCAAATTCACAAGCTACATGGCTTTGTTTCCAACAAATCTGCCCTTCTTACACATCCAAGGAAACATTAGAAGACACATTTTTTTAAATTTTAGTCCTTGAAATGAACTGGTTTTTGCTTTGAGGAAGCATATTGGTCATAGACAGGTTCTGTACCCCAAAACTGACATCTTGCGAGATGCTCGTTTTTGTCTCGGTGACTGTGATGTACTTTATGTCTTCAATAACTGTGAGTTTTGTGGTATTTATATCTTGATGGATCTAAGAGAGTTTTTGCAAACTCCATGAACCTGACACGTATTATCTGGAAATAAGCATATAAGACAAGAGCAAAGCAACATAAATTATCCAGCTAAACAAGACGCAGTGAATGTGATTCAAAGCACAGAGCTCACATTTCCTTGTCCAAAGTCTGAACTGTATATTTCCATTGGCAACATAATGACATTCAGTGGCTGATCATCAGCAAGTATCTATCTCCTCCTTGTGGGAATTTGTGTTTTTCCATTCTGTTGGTCTACAATTCCTGTAGCTGCAAATTTGTCTATTATAAATTTAACCTTTTTTATAAGTCTGTCATTTATGGATACAGATAAATTGATGGTTACTATTCAATTTTTAATTAAATATTTTAATATTTATGTTCAATAGCTGTTAATTGCCAAGTAACTCAGAGTTTCCATATAAACTATCACACTAATTAAGGTGTTTACAGTGGTCTATCACATGGAAAAGATGATGGTTTACAAATTTAAAATAATTTGCATAACTTAAAATTTTACCTTGCCATTTAAGCATCCTCCTATGAATTTCATCAGTAGAAACAGTATTATGCTATATATGCTTCATGGGAATAATGGACAACCTCCATAGGAGCTTCTTTAATTGCTGATAAGCAGGGCTGAAGAAAAGGAAAGCATAAAATTCAGGGGGAAATCCCAGGGGCTAAGTCTTGTATCATTTAATAGCAGTTTAACGGATAATGTTTGTGATGCCTTAGAAGTACATTGCAATGTCTTAAGAAGTTCTTCCAAAGTCAGAAAAAATTGTCTCTCTAGATGCTGGGTGTTTCCCCAGAATATGAAGGTGTTTAGTACTGGTTGCTGTGATATGCCTGGAGTCACAAAGGTGGATTCACCTTCCCAAGTTAAAACATCTAAAGGCATTTTTTTATCTGAACCAATCATCCAGAAGCCTTCTGCAATCAATGCAGTGGAAACCCCAAGCATGACCGCTTCCATTCTAAGACATACGTCCTAGGTAGGCCAGCTGAACTGCCTGCTGAAGATACCAACCTTGCTCTGTTGAGGGAGCCAGGATGGCCAACTTATAGAGAGCAGAGACAGAAGAAATTAGTCTTACCCCTGTAGCACCTTCAGGGCTTACCTTTTGTTCGCATACACAGTTTATTTGATTTGACCTACTGTGACTCAGTAACCTGCTGAGCCACTTGATGACAGGAGAAAGAAACAATGAGTTTTAGCTGCTATATCTGCTTTGCCTGTCTATATACGGTGGCTACTTACAAAATCCATTGGAGAGAGAGTTGAAGATTTTGACCAATCAGCACCATTAGCAACATTTGTTACAATCTTTTTCATGATGACTGACACCTATAAGATGGCACCTGAGCAAATCAACCGATACAATGAGGATGATGTATTAAAATACGAAATTGTCATGCTGCAGATTGCTGTCTAGAGCTATTGAGTGGGACTTTGAGCTCTACATGAAAGCTATATTTAGGTCTCCTAATTTTGTATTATTCTGCATTTTTCCAAGTTCAAATGATTGCACCAATAAGCAAGATGGTATAAAGACTCCTGAGCAGATAGAGAGAAGTGTTTGCTTCAAAGGACAGAGAAATAATTTTCAGAAGTTAGTGAGTAACTAGCCATGTGGAATAGCAAGCCATCCCTTGGTGAATAGTCAATGTCAAATTTAATATATTATTCCTCAGAAGTCCCTTTGTTTATGATATTTAAGGCTTTAGCTATAGCTTTTCCAAAACAGCTGACTAGAGGACTGGAAAATATGGCTGCCCTTTGATTTTGCATAACACAAACTCTACATTAGTTTTTACTTTAAAAAGCTTAAATTACTGACATTTTATCAGCTTTAAAACCATCTCCAAACTTAGTTTTGCCAATTTCTTTTAGAAACAGTTTCTCAGCAGTTTCTTTTCATAACAGAAAGACAAAATGACCTTTCTGCTTAACTATTTGGGACAAAGTCAATTTGTGCTCCATCTCCTGCAAGTGTAATTGAATGATCACTAACCTGAACTCTAAGTTACATAATTGTAATTAATTATATCACAATTGACCTGCAGTTCTGCTTCTCAGTCCTCCCTTATGCCCTTCTCAAACTGGGACCACACTAACAGACAAATGATACCCTGCACTTTTAAATTCAAAGGCTAAAAATTCAGTTTCTCTCAACAGTAGTAAAAATCACACAGCAACTTTCAAATATCAGCTTCTTACTACCATTTTTGAGGTATATTGGTTTTTTTTGCTGAAGCTGCATTAACACAAACCATAGTCCAGTGTTCGAAAGCAAAAGCAGGCTTTGAGAACTCCTGATGGGACAGCATGAAGAGAAAGCATAAGCGATAGTCAAGTAGAAAGCTGATGTGGGAAATTCTGACTGATGCCTAAACGTGACTGATAAGCAGATGAAAGGCAGGAGGAACAATGTCAGCTGATGCTTAAAATAGCCCAGAGAAAATGAGAGAACAGTAGAATCTGTTGAGGATGGGTCAATGCTTTGATAGCATTTCTAAATCAATGTCACAGACTCCTAGTGGCCATACAGCAAAGAACTTAAGAAGTCAGAGAAGTCAGGTTTCCTGTTAAGCCAACTTGTGAGTTTCCTCATTATTAATCAAGGTTCGTTTTAAAACAAAGGATAGGCTGCTATGGACTAGCCTCTGTATTCTTCCAGCTTTGACATCTGGTAGTATGTCCATTCTCAAATAGGAGCGATACTCACTGCAAATTCAGATCCAGTTTTTTATCCACTATTGAATTACTGTGAATCCTTTTACACAGATACTATTTTTACAGCTCACATAGCAGTTCTCATATACAATGGAAACTCCATAGCTTGTGAAGCATCACTGAAAAAGAGAAATACTCAGAATTTTAAAAGGTAATATTCTGTATTTTTATATTTCTTTCAGACGTCAGAGACTAGCTATTAGTGTTTGATGAATGATGAACACTCATATGGATAACTTATGATTTCATGACTCACAACACCTCAAAGGACAGCACTACAGTTTCCATTGTACTACCTACAATAAAAATAGACTACCTTTTAAATTAAAGAACAGGACATTCTGATTTCATAAAAAAATAATGACATATTGGCAAGAATTCTCCTCCTTAGGCTATTGTGACTTTATTGAGTCCGTGGGCTTGCTCCTGGTTTACACAGTAATGAAAAAGAATCTGGCTAAGAATTTTTATACATTTCTGATAACCATCTTTGATTCCTACATATGAAAGTGTAAAAGTATGAGGGGTTTGAAATGACCTTGAAGACTTATATTACTCCTTCCACACAGAGCTTCTGCTGTATCGCAAACATGCACACGCACAAACCAGAAAGGCATTTATAAAAGGAAATGTGATTATTTCCCAGATACTGCACTTCTAAGGAACTGTGCAGTACCAGTGAAATACAGAGCTGAATCCTCACAGGCAGCATGGAGGGTCAACTCCTGCACGCTGTCCTCCTGATGGGCAGCACTTACCCAGTGGCAGTGAGTACGACACTGCTTTCCCCACCTCTTTCATGATGCCCTACTGCCCAGAGGTTCCTTCAAGAGACCAGTTTCTGCCCAACATACAGGTATGCAAAATCTGTTTCTCCTCCTATTGAGGTACATATGTTATCTTTTTTTACATGCTTCAACCTGCCATACTCTAGCTGGCTCTAGGAAACACCCTCCTTGGGAGAGTCTTCTTCCCCAGCCCAAAGCTTCAGCCCAACCTCCGCCCAGTGGCAGTCAAAATCTCCTTCAACATTACCTCTTTTCTTTTTTTCTCTCCCCGCCCCCCCCTTCCCCGAGTATCAGAGGTGCACTTTCACTTTTGTGTCTCATTTGGGCTCTGCTGCATTTCTAAAACAGTGAGGGTGGCTACAGAGAAGCAGTTTGGGGCTAAGTATGAGGGACTTCAAGATCCTGTGATACTCTAAAGATAACCTTCAACCACCTACCATATCCTTATCTGTCCTCTTGCAGTGATGAGCCCTAAAACATTCAGAGTTTATAGGTAGGTAGGATTTCATGTAGGAAGGATTTTCTATGTAGGAAAATCTGAATCCCTCACAAAGAGAGGAGGTTCTGGATGCAGAGGGAACAGGTGAAGAAATGGTAGAGGGAGGATTATTCTGGTTCATTCATTGGGATAGAAGGGTGAAGGATGGTGTCAGAAGAGTTTAGGAGCAGGGTATGATACTGTGATTGAGCTGGTGGGAGGCTCTAAAGCCACTGCTCTGTAAACAAACAATTTCAAAATGCCCTGGCGTATGAGGGCACATGTAGCTCCCCCAGGTTCAAAGACAAGACTGTTATGGAAATCTCTGGATTGTAGACCATACTCACATTGGTCCATATCAAGAATAGGCATGTTCCTCCAACAGCAAGCTTAGGAAAAGTCAAACATTTCAATAATCTACAAATTTAGTAGATATATCTGAATAACGGAGGAACAAAACAAATGTCTGAAGTTAGTAAATGCAGTATGTTGGATGGTTGTATGCTAGGTTCTTTGCAGCCTGTTAGCAGTAGCTTCACAAAAAGGCCTTGGGCAGTTATGGTGCCTGAGGGATTAGATTTGGAAGAAAACCCCAGAAATTTGGCTTTGTTGGAATAAGTTTGCATCAATGTTCGACACAATAGAACACAGTGTAATTTGGCAGAAGAACAGCACTATGCATTTTATTTCAGGACATTTCATTGTATGTCTGTGACAATTTAAAAATAAAAGCTATGTATTTTTGGAGGGGACTTAAAAGCTAATGTTGAGAACTTGAGATTCAGTCAAAAATATTTTTGGACAGTGTTCTGTGCTTTCATGGTTAATCTTGAATGCATTTATGTTCATATCCAGCTCATTCTTTTTCATGTGCATAATGTCTCTTTACTTGATCAGCAAGACCAGACCTTTATAATTTTGGAGAAATACAATGATGGAAAGAAATATTTATCTTGCTGTTTCTTATTATGTGTTCCAATAGCTATAAAATAATGTATTGAACTACAGTATTACACATAATAGTACAAAACGAGCTATCTAGAATTGTTAAATCTAGCTTTCTAAATCTGTCCTTTCAGATAAAAAGCTTTATATCTAATGTGACCAGCCTGTTTTTTGAAAAATCTTTATATTTAGATTGATTTGAATGGCTTTAAAGAATTCATAAAACATATGCTTACATTCGATGCAATGACACACTGTGGAAAAGTGGTTCACAACTTTCACATTAATCACCTTTGTATCTTCCTTAAAAGACTTATTTACCTGAAATTTAACAGATTGTTCCTTATCCAAACCAATGAAAAAATTACATCTAAATGTAGCTCCTCACATGAACAGGTTATTTATGTCTTCTATTTGAAGATCTGGCTATTTAATTCCCTTCCTGTTTAATGGTATCTGGTATTAGATAATTCCTGCATGTTGACATGGCATGAATAAAGTCCAGCAGGTGGAGACAAACAGTGTTTTGAAAGGATATGAACACATTCCTATGGTGCTGTGACTTCTTTAATATCTCTGATGTAATTTAAGAAATTCTGTAGAGTCACTGACTGGATCTAGCAACTGTGGGCTCCAAATAGGATGCTCAGCCTGATGGGGACCCAATTTGATCAGGTGCAGGGGAATCAGTAACAGATATTTGTAGAGAGTCCTACTCCAGGCACAGTCGTTAGCAGGCTTGGACATTATGCAGTCTTTGAGTGGCACACATCGAAAGCATGGCTCTAGGTACTTAGGTACGTATACCTAGGTGAAATAATTATCTGGAAGGTAGCTGAAATCAAAGCTTGTTTGGCTCAGAATAGCATCTGAAAATTAGTATGTGAGAAGTTTACTGATTAAAATAGACTTTGATTAAAATTAGGTAAGACACTACTGAAGCGTGAATTATTTGTGTCACTATAAATGTAGAGACTTAATGTAGAACTGACTGTGTAATGAAGAAAGGTGTTAATGAAAGCTATACATTTTGGGATGATATTTCAAACTTTAAGAAGTTCCCAACCTACTGATTCTATTCCAGGTTATTATTTCATATTACTCCCACAACCTATGTTATCAGAAGTTACAGGTACATGCCCTGTAACTCTCGTATTATGCAAACATAAGCAGGACGTTGGGAGAACACAGGAGAAGCTGCAGGGAGTTAGATTATAGATCCACCTGCTTCAGTGCCCAGTCTCTGACAAACCTCCAAGGGTGGATGCAAGGTGAAGAGTAAAAGAACAAGGAAAGAAAATATCATACTTTTTTAGAATCATAGAATCATTTAGGTTGGAAAAGACCTTTAAGATCATCAAGTTCAACCGATAGAATCGTAGAATCTGTTTTTTTGAGCACCCTCTCCAATTCTGTCACTCAGGGATACCTTCAAGGAGTCTTTCTGCCTCAGACCAATGAAATTTGATTTAGAACACAGAAATTCTGCACAGCTTTGGATGAAAACTTGCTTCTGATTTTTCCTTCCTTACTTTGAAGTCTGAGGTTCTTCTCTTTTTACAGAATTGTTGACAATTCTTTTTTAACTGGTTATTTATTTTAATAAAGAACAGTCTTTTAATCTCATTGCTCCATTACAGTGTCCCTTCTGAACTTTACAATGCTGAAATACACTGAACCTAACAACTGGAATGGACTAATATGGATTATGGTGGGACACATTTTCAGGAGGGTCAGTAGGACTCTTCCAATGTCAGTAAGCCTCAGCAAGTGAGGGAAAGGAAAAAGTGTTTCACTGACAACTTGGTACAGCGAGTACATTCCTTTTTCCCCTCTGTGTTTATTTTTCCAGATTTCTACTCCGTGCATGTGCATGGCATATTTGTTACTGGGTGTGTAATATGTCTGAAAGGTACAATGTTGTGCTGTGCACACTACCCTGAGCTTGCACTGAACAAACTATCAGCTCTGTCAAACTTGGACTCTGCCGGGGTAAGTGTATGCTTATCAGTAGGATCAGTTAGCCAACGTGGAATATTTGCTGCTTGGATATCCCTGCAGTTTGTTGTTTCATACATACAGACATCTAACAAATAAGAGAGATTGGTCGGTATTTTAAAATAGCCTGCACTGTGTATTCTGTTTCATTTAATTTCCTTTCCTTCAGAAGGGAATCTATACAAGACAAAATAAAAGTCCCTCATGCTACAATTCAATTATGTAGTTAAAATCATGGTTTTAGTCTCAACAGAAGAGAAAGGATTTGATACTTAGGAAAACAACTATAGGAACTTCTTCTCCCACCTGAACCACACAGCAGGGTTTTCAAGTGGCAACTGAAGTACTCACATATCATGTGTCACCTAATTCAAAGCTCAGTAGACATATTTTGATTTATATCAGCTGGTCTCAGGTAAGACCTCTGACCTGAACCTGTAGTTCTAGAGTGTTTGAACATTTCAAGCTTGAACAACTTTTAATAGCATCAACCCCGTGACCTAGAAATAAAAATATATTTTGAAAGAAATTGAGAGCAAGCACAATAATGAAAAAGCCCTACATCTGTAGGGAGACTCATGTGGTATTTTTCTCTTCTAGAATCCAAGCCCCCGTGATTGCAGTGAGTTGAGTAGGTATACATAATTTTCTGAGGGCTCAAGGCCTATAGAAAAAAAATGATGGAAATGATAAAGATTAGGAACTTGTTATTTTGTAGAACCGTTTCCCCATGGAGGGTAGTGAAAGCTGCTTGGCTGTTTAAGATGCAAGCATATGACTGTTGTGGTTTAACCCCAGCCAAAAACCAAGAACGACACAGCCTCTCAGTCACCCTGCCCCCTCCTTGCCCGCCCTCCCCCCTGCCCATGCAATGGGAGAGAAAATTGGAAGGACAAAAGTAAGAAAACACGTGGGTTGAGATAAGAGCTTAATAATTTAAATAAAATATTATAATAATAAAAATAAATTGTAGAGAAAAGGAAAAGTACAATAAAAAAAGAGAGGAACGAAACCCAGGAAAAACAAGTGATACAACCACTCACCACCTGCTGACTGATATCCAGCCGTTCCCTGAGCAGTGGTCACTGCCCTCTGGCCAACTACCCACCCCCCCCCTTCCTCACCCACAACCCCCCCGTTTAAATACTGAGCATGATGTCATACGGTGTGGGATACCCCTGTGGCTAGTTGGGGTCAGCTGTCCTGGTTGTGCCCCCACCCAACTTCTTGTGCATTTGGCAGAGCATGGGAAGCTGAAAACATCCTTGACTAGTCTAGGCACTACTTAGCAACAACTAACACATCAGTGTGTTATCAATATTATTCGCATGCTAAATCCAAAACACAGCACTATACCAGCTACTAAGAAGAAAATTAACTCTAGCCCAGTGAAAACCGGGACAATGACTGCAAACTGCGAAGTAACTTAAGCTGGGGAAACTCTAGTAAGAATTTGTGATAGCAGAATTGTTATAAAAATGTTGGTGTTTATGTGTTTCCGTCTTGATTTCACTAACCACAGGGTTGGGCATCAGACAAAATTCTGACTCTTTTTTCGTTCTCTTCTTTTATTTAATATGTCAGAATGTGTTTGCCTACCTTACCTAGAGTTTGTACACTAGGCCTTTTAAATAGGAAAATCTGTTCCAATAAATCAAGGCTTCTCTAATTTAGCTGGGCAGCTGGCATCCCTGTTTATGGCTTAAGAGGGAGTCTGAAAACATCTGTGCCTGATGAATTACCATGAATGCACACTGGCTCCTGCAGCAGAAATAGTTCAGAGGTGCGGATAGATGGTAATAAATAATTAATGAGCACCAAAGTAATATCTTTCTTTTATTGCTGGAGCTGGAGTGAGCACACAGAACAAGCAATAAAACAATCCTTGCTTTTCCATTCAGCAGGCTTTCTGTACTGATTACCAGCCAGAACAGCTCAGGTAGCGCAGAAGGTACGGCCCCTGTCTTGTGCCTCCTAGTGACATCTGTAATCCTTACTCAGCTGAGCAGTATTCCCACTTAAAGCATGGGGAATGCTTGGGTGTTCAAGGAGTCTTTCTACATGGGAGATCTGCAGTGTGGGTGAAATGATCCTGTCACTTCTCTCAGTGCTTCCAAATTGTTTCTGAGTCTAGACAGCTCAAAAGTAAAATTTTCCTTTCCTTCTGTTTCGTCATTTCATTGTTTACACAGCGCGTGTTTATGAGGATCGAAGAGGAAATTTCAGAGGCTTTTTGATAATGACTGAGATAAAACTGCACAAAACTCTGGACTGCACGGCTTGCCCTCCAGTGGCCAAATCTACCAGTGGCAGATAGTCAGCTGAGCACAGTCTGGCAGTACGTGCCGCCAGGAGCTTGTGCGCATTGGCCTGGACAAGGAGGGTTAGACTCCATTGGCGTATTAAAGCATATAAAATTGTTTGATGAAAATGAAGTATTCAGGTTTTGTCCCCCCCAGAATACATACTTCTCTAATCTCACTGCAAGGACTCTGGACAAAAAAGGTTGGTTTTCCTCAGATGGAAGTCACGATGATGTGAGGAGCCCTTTGCTTTATGATTTTTCAAGTTTTTATTAAAGAAGTCTGTGTCACCCACCTTAAAAGTTATCATATTGCAAATTACTGCTGATATTAGCAAAGGCTACTCACAAAGTAATGTACTGTGGTCTCACACATCTGTAGGGAAAATCCTTACTTCCCTCTAAGGCTAGATTCATAGAATCGTTTAGGTTGGAAAAGACCTTTAAGATCATCAAGTCCAACTGTTAACCTAAACCTGCCATCTTACCACTAAACCGTGTCCCTAAGCACCTTGTCTACCTGCCTTTTAAATACCTCCAGGGATGGGGACTCGACCACTTCCCTGGGCAGCCTAACAATGCTTTCAGTAAAAATTTTTTTCCTAATGTCCAACCTAAACCTCCCCTGGTGCAACTTGAGGCCATTTCCACTCATCCTATTGCCCATTACTAGGGAGAAGAGACTGACACCTTCCTCTTCGTAAGGAGCAGGTTTTACATTTGTGCTCCAGCCTGAGCACAAGATCCTGCTTGTCCCCAGCAGAGTTTGCCTTTCTCTGACATAGCCTCAGCTGTCAATTAGACCTTTTAAGAATCTGTTTTGTAGGAATAGAGTTTTTTCCCCATTGAGTACCCCAACTTATTAAAATCTCTTTTGTTTCATTGTGACTTCTCAATAACATCCATATCAGCTCTGAAGGACTTTGGAAGTGGTAATAAAATGGTGTGCTCTAGTGGGATGATGAATGTTGTTAAAAACTATTAATAGGATTTAATGCATTCATATCTATGAGTACATATGTTATAGGACTTGACTTTTCAGGAAGGACATGTGAGTTACTCTGAAGAACCTATTAATCTGAAATGTACTTTCCCTGGGACCTTTGCTAATGCTCTTTGGAGCAATTCCTCTCAAATTACCAGGTGGGGATGGAGGCCGTAAACCAAATAACTTAAATTGTGCAGTCTGCTTTCTGATAATACAGGGACATTGGGAACATCTGTTAGACTGTTTTCTTTTGAAGGTCACATGAAAAACATTTGTGGTTGCTCTGTTTTTGCTAACATGAAGTCTAAGTTTGATACCCAGGTGTAATGAGTATTAGCACATGTGCCGCAAGTTTCTGCTCAGATTTTCTTACTTTGAGTTTTGCCTTTATCCCTGGCAGGAATCCTAGTACAAGGGGGCTGTACTAACTGATATCTGGGACAGGCTAGCTTTTATGAATGGCCAAGCACACTAGGAAAGGCAGTCAGTACAAGTGGCAGGATGACTGCTCAGGGAAAAGCTCCTGGCTGATTGAAGCAAAATCAGAGGTGGAAGTGGGCATGGATGGTTGGATTCCTAATGGAGTAAGAAATCAGGGAAAACATATTCACTTGAGCTGTTTATATACTGGCATTATATTTACCTATTTGTTTAAGCACAGTACAGGTTTCAGGTGCTCAGACTTTTTACAATGACTTAGAAAAATCAGTTGAACTTTTGCTTATAGATGTGGTAGCAAAATCAAGATTAAACCCCTGCATTTATGGGAATTTGCTTGTGATAAAGGGAGCTATAAAAATCAAACAAGAAATTCATGCATGTTTCTTCCAGAAGTAGGAGTTCTTACTAAACAGCAGTGCTTTAAAGAATGCCAGATTGTAAGTACATCAATAGAAATAAAAAATAAATCACAGCCCTTTAGGCTTGCTAGACCATGGCTGCACTGGTCCGCTAAAGAAACCTTGGGTTCACCCAGATGAACACAATTGTGAGCAATCGTCCTGCTAGTTTTACTAATGGGAATTGATCATGTAACTATTATAAAATATTTCAACATCCTCTACTCATAGTGAAGAAGGCCCAGAGCCAAAAATAATGATGCTCTGACACATAGTGTAGCTGGGGAATACTTGGGAAGGCTGAATTCTTAATAGCCAAGTGCACCTTCTGCATTTCTATTGTGGACATATCATTCACACAGTGGTGCTGCAGAGGACAGACAGGAAAGGCAGAGAGGGGTCAGAGGGGTCTTAAATTAAAAGAGCTCCATATTACCTGCCTGGAAGCGCTATTGCTGTGGGTAACAAAACTGCTTTCAGAAACGATTAGGATATTTCCTGCAGTGTGTCACTAATTGACTCTGGTGCAACATCCCTTTATGTCACAGAAGTTCACTTGTTGCTCCGCCTGTGACAGTAGGAGCTACACTGTCTGAAATATCAAAATGCTTCAGATGTTAGAGGAGCCTTTCATGCATGACAAACATAGACAGCATTCTTACTCTGATTCAGTGGGCATGATGGCAGTGGCTTCACTGCAAAAAGAAAGAAGAAAGAAGCATAAATGGTGTGAATCAAATGTAACTGTAGAGACAGGAACCCTTGGAACTTAGCCAAAGCTCCCTGGAGCTGCTGAGAGTCTTTCCGTTGGCTTTAATGAGCGCTGAATCAAACTCTCTTTCCTCTGATGTACTTGCCTCTTGCTCTAATTTTCCTTGCCAAGAGTGCTCTTTAAGGCCATGATTGCAGAAAGCATTCTAGGCAGCACGTAAACATGTCCCCATACTTACTGCCAAACAAAAATTAAGCAAATGTTGAAACTCTTGATTATCATCAAAAACTCTTGAAATGCTCTATCATTAACCTCTGTAATGTTCTGATACCTAGCAAACACCACAAATTTAGATGCCATCACAGTACAACATGGGTCGTGAACCTACTTTAACATTCATAGTGGACCAGTTCATTCAACTGACTTTACTGTGTTGTTCAGAGCCCAAAGCATCAAAAAAATCACAAATAAAAAGGAAGCTTTAAAGTGATCCTTGTGATTTTTATTTTCCAGGTATCGCCTGTTGATATGGAGTTTATTCAGGATATGCTGGTGTTTTGAAACTTAACTATCAACAGGTAGTCACTTAAATCAATATTCTGATGACTGCATAAAAGGACTCTGGCTGTTAAAAATGGAAATACATTTTTCAGACATTGTGGATTATTTATTTATGTCCAGAATTCCTGAATAATGGTTTTGTGCACAGACTCCAAGTTTTGTGTGAAAGACAGCTCCACATCTTCGCTTAAGGGCTCTAGGAAGCACTAGCCATTGAGCCAGAACTTGTGTTCAGAAATGTTCATGTTTGAGCACATGCAGGAAGCAAAGACCAATTCTGCTGGACTTACCTTCCAGTCATCTCAATAACTAATAAATAGGAACCTAGGCCTCTGTAATTCATGCTGTGTATTATAAGCAGGTCAGAATCTGGGACACATGCTCCAGCAGCTGGCCCTGCTTTAAACTGCTCAATTCTCAAGCTGAAACATTTTTCTCCTAATCCTGGGTTTAAAAACGCAGCCATTGTCAACATGGTGTTCTGTAGAGTGTTTCAGACACTCTTCTCCTTAAGTGATTATACAACCCCCAGGAGTTTTTTCTGCTTTCCCATTATAGCCTTTCTGTTAGCCTTTGGCCAACAGGATTTATAATTTCACCGGTACTGTCACTCTCCATGTTGTCAAGTGACTACATAAGCATTAAAAATAAAATCACAAAGTCTCCAGAGTTTTGTATCATTTACTAAGTGAAAATTAACAGAAGTGTGTCTATCACTAGTTATGCAACAGGATGTGTGAATTGACACTTTCCTGATTGCTATGAAAGCTGGCAACACTAATCAGGGATTTGTCAGTAATCATTAAAAAACAATGTGATGTGATGTCATGCAGTGTAATCCCCAAATTTATTTCCTGCCCATCTTTTTCATGACTAGTATAAAGTTTGCTCGTCGTTCATCTCCCCTCCTACCTCCCTTTACACACCTGCTTTTTCTTCTCTTTTGAATGCAATCAGAAGTCTATTATTACTGCAATTATCTGAAACACCATGAAATAGCATATGAGGTAATTACCTCATGGCAGACACTAACAGCTTTTATCAGGTACTTATACATCATTAGCAACATTTACAACATGTTTCCAATTTCTCGGAGTATGGAGGATATGAGCTTGCATGGCCATATTTTCAGAAGATGCTATACCAATGGTGCATATGGGTCATAGCTCCAGGCTCTGGGTCATAAATGAAATCTAGACATATGAGCAAGGACAACAACATTCATCAGTACAGGTAATTCTTTCAGATAATTCTAGTTACAGATAAGTAACCTGCTTAGCAAACGCTACTTAAAGAAGCAAAAAAATGTTTAGACTCTGAGACGCACATCACTAATTCTAGGAGCTGCCAAACCTGGCAGCCTAATAGAGGTGAGGTTGCTGCAGCTCCATGTCCACAAGCTCAGTCAGTACCAAGGCTGAGGATGGGTTCGCAGTAGGCATGCACGCATACATACACACAGTACAGATGTTCATATACTCATGGTCAGCCACACAGACTAACACAAACAGGAAAAAAGTACTCACACAAATGCAAACAACACCAACCACCTCATCCTGTTCCCCTCTCTGTCTGAGTGGGATGAAGGCCTGTTGAGGGGTGGGGGCATATACACACAGGCACACACTTATGTACAATGTGGGTCCCTTTGGCAGGTGGGTTTAGACACAGTCCATCTAGTAGCTGCCCCTGGATCCTGGTCTCCCCAGCTGCTGGCATGTGGACATGTGAGCCCCTGTGGCACCCAGCCCCACTCAGCTGCTGGAGCTCAAACCTACACTCTCATGCACCCTAGAACCCACCAGTAACTGGACTTAGACATCAAGTCTACCCATAGTCCAGGCCCCTGGAACCCTTGGACACCCAATTGTCTTGCACACAGAGACAAGCACATTTAAATAAGTCTAATAGTGGGTCCAAGATTTATGACCTTAGAATAGTCAAGCCCCAGACACAATGGTATCTCTAGTTACTGGCGTGGACCTCATGGTCCCTCCAGTAGCCAACTTGCAGACCACTCTGGTCTCTCCAGTATCCAGCCCAGACTTATGGCTGCTCCAATACCTGGCTTCTAAGCCACTTATCTACTCACCAGACAGTTATGCTTGATGCTTACTAGTGATCATGCACTGTCATTCACACTCACACAACGTGCACCCTGGTCTCTCTAGTTGCTGGCACCTTTGCCTGTATGACTGATGGACTGATTTTCAACTGCTGATACTTAGACCTCCGTACTCACACATGCACAAAGAACAGAGAGTCCTCACACCCACAAAAATAATTAGAATTGGAGTTCAATAGGAAGACGGACTGGTGAACAGGTGGACAGCATGGCCAGACCAGCAATCTGTTTGCCTGTGAACTTTTATTCCCCTGTCCCTCTATTTCCCTGCACTTGTTCCTCCCCAGATCACCATGAGTCCCTCCTTTTCCTGCCTTTGGTTTGCCCCCTAAAATCCCCATTAAATATCTTGTGCAATCCTGAACTGCTCTTCCTCTACATCCCATAATGTGTCCCATAATCCAGACTGTGACCCCTTCAGTTTGTAAGGTGATCCAGAGAGCCTTCCCAGTTGACTTGTGATGATGGGTCTCAACCCCAGCCCATGGGCCTGATCCCTCTCTTGTGATAGCCCTGTGAGGGACCAGGGCAGGGTGTCCCGTTCTCTGATTAGGTTATTGTCATTATTTCTCTCTGCTTTTTTGTGTTTGTAGAGGTGAGCTTTTAATCACAAGAAAGATTAAAAAAAATAAATATTTTCAATCAGAAAATTGTTAGCTAGTTTGACTAGCTAACAAACAATGGTCCATGTCTTCAGAAAGTGCTTATGAATATTGCACAGTAGCTGTACACTTTTCCAGACTTTCAGCCTAAAGCTAGGAAGTAATGACATCTGGGAAAAAGTGCCCTTACAAGCTGCGGTATAATACTAGTCCAGACAGACTAAGGGTACATTTTTGCTTCCAATGCACCCCACAACGCAAAACCCCAAGCCTCTCAACTGTCTTAAACTTCTGTATTATTCTTATGCATTGTTCTTGCAGTAGATGAAACATTGTCTCATATGGAATTTTTAATAACTATTCTGCGTCAGCATCAAAAGCATGCTAGCATGGAGCTGAAAGGAAAAATATTTTACAACCAGTCTGCAGTTAAAACCTTGATGCATAATTATTCACAGTGAATAGGATTTGTTCTTGCAAGCCTTTTTATAAAGCATGTGTCTAGATATTATCTATACTGAGGAACACTGCGTAATAAGATGCTGTCACTTTTTTATATTAAAGTGGTTGTGAACTTACAAATAAAAGTTAGAAGATACAGTATCTGTTTTGCTGAGTGACTAACCTATGCACAGTTCAGGAATTAAGCTGCTGAGGGTGAAGCCTGCACCTGCCTCTATAAAAAAAAAAGGCAGCATGGTGGATGATTCCTTGAGAAGCAGGAAAGAGTTTAGTGGTAAATGAGTGGGACTACATATTTTCTCCCACATATTTGCTAAACATCACTTTATTTTGCAGTTGTAGGATTAAAACAATATTCATCAGCAAAAGCAGTTATAGGAGCTCTGTTTCATACAATAAGAAATAATAATGCAGGTTGGAAGGGATTTTTCCAAGTCATTTGGGCCAACCCCCTTCTCAAGGTAGGTCTGCTGCTCAGGGCCTTCTTCAGCCACGTCTTGAAGACCCACAAGAATGGAGACTCCCCAGCCTTTCTGGGCAACCTGTTCTACAGTTTTAGCACTGTCATAGTGATAAATTTTCCTAATATCTACCTGGGTTTTCCCTTGTGGCAGCTTCTGTCTGTTGCCTCTTGTCGTCTCACTGCGAATCCCCAAGAAGGGTCTGTGTGTCTTCGCTATAGTCTTTCATTAGGTATCTGAAGACAACTATAGCACTTCCCCTTATCCTTTTCTTCTTAAGTCTGAAAAAGTTTCAAGAAGTCCAAAATCTCATTTCAACTTCAGCAGTGCAGTATGTCGTATACATGCTTAGTCCTCAAATCTGCTGCTTGCTTCACAGAGAAGCAACCTTGGGTTTGAGATCATAACAGATCGCAACAATACTTAGGATTTGTAATAACCCAGTACAGTGCTGAAATCACCAAGCAGCTATGCAAGTATGCAGTAGTATTTTCAGAAAAGAACATTAGCTCCTCTGAGAAGTAGTCGTCTGCTATCTGGGTGTGATACAAAGTTTCTAAGGATGATTCTTCAATGAGTGGCCTTTTTGTGGACACTTCTTTGCTTCGGTGAGAGTTAATCGGATCCAAATGTCATCCAAGTGCTCAGTGCAGAGTAGGAAAATGAGACTGAATCAATGGCAGACAGAATGTACATCACAGGGCGCCAAATGACCATGGCTACTACAGGCACAGAGCCAGAGATTGCCAGGAATAGCATCATACTAAACCAGATTGAGACATGTATTTAATATGGGGAAAAAAATGAAGAACACACTTTGTTTTAGGATGTCATGATCTGAGCCTACCCTCATAAAAAGATTTCTGAATCTGAACAAAGAGCAGGGGAAACTGCATAGGACCACTCTGACTTCTACCTGTTACATGAAGGGCTTCCTCCTGAAGCTTTCTTCATGGTCCATCCTGAACCTTACATAGTCCTATCATAGAATTACAAGGGTCATGTAGTCCAACCCCCTTGCAATGAGCAGGGACATTTTTAACCAGATCAGGTTGCTCAGAGCCCCATCTAATCTGACCATGAATGTTTCCAGGGGTGGGGCATCTACCACCTCTCTGGGAAACCCGTTCCAGTGTTTCACCATCCTCACCATAAAAAAATTTTTTCCTTATATCTAGTCTGATATTTAGTCCTGTACTATCCATAGTCATTTTACTGCTTTGTTTGAAGAAGTGTAGGTATTCAAACAGCATGCTGCACTTCAAGAAAAAAACATGCTTTATACATTGCATAATCTGAACCATAACAGCTTGTTCCAATCCAAAGAAAAATTCCGAATAATCACACATAGTAGTGACATTTTGAGATTTATGAAGCTAAAGTTAGCTGCCACTCATGTGGAAAGAAAAAAGCTATGAACGATTTTTCTATGACAGACTGCCCAATAAAATTCAGAAAGTGTTTATTGTTTGTTATTCATTGCTATGGAATTTAACATTGACATTTCTACAGTAAATAACCTATAATTTGCAACTCTTACATATCTAAAAGGAGCTTTTCACTGGACAGATATTAGATATTACATTACACATTTGATGTCATCTTTCTGTAATTTCTGCGTTGAGGTAATAACAGAGCACATGGGCTCTTTCTCTGGGTTCTGTTTGGATACAACTATTAACTTCCAAACAAACATCCCGTTCCTCCCTGGTTCTGTCCTGCTTACATATTTGCATCTACATATGTGGAAGGCTCGGTCTTTCTTCTTATTTGTTTCTCCATATTTGTTTCTCCATTTGGTTTAAAATTTTGGAAGAATTCTTATTAACTCTGTCGTTATGATTATACAGACTGTATCAGGGATATAGAAGCACAACATCTCCTGGAAAGTGCTGTTCTTAATAGGTTTTAAAACCCAGATCTTGTATATATTAAAAATTAAAGATATTTTATAATACATGCAATGAATCTACAAAGTGTGCTGGTTTTGTAAACCATATTACATAATATAGGGTAAAAAGCAGAAACAAGGGAATGTGTTGAAGTTAAGAAATTATAATTTATCCAAGCAAAATAGATCTTAATTCCTTTGACCAAACACAAACCATGATGATCACTAACCAATTTATCACTTTCCTTAGTCACTTTCAATTCTGTTCAAATTTTTCCAAACCTTTTTATATTCTAAAGTGAAAAGCCATGAAGACTCAGTTTGGCTTATTTTAGAAGGAAGAACTGAACTTTGTTTTGTCATAAGGTAATCAAACTTTATCATGTGCACACATAGCTGAAGCAGCACAAATGAATTTAATATTAACTTAAATATACTTCATGTGGAAGTGTTTTTTTGTGCTTTTTGTCAGTTACCCTGAATACCATGATGTATCCTCCAGTTTCCCAAAACCAATAGAGACAGTTGTTTTATTTGTGTTTATCAACAATGAGGAGCATTCAAAATGGTCTTGAAAAGGGGAGATAACAGACGTTGCTTTATAAAACACGTCGTCTTGTTTTTAGAACTGCTTTCAGAAATTAAGTTGCTCAGGAAGAGATTCATAACCTGCAATGAGCACTGCATGTAGGAGAATCTCATGGGAATGAAACCAAGTGCTTCCTGGCTTCAGGTTTTTCAGAGAAAAAATATAGATTGGATTTTAATAGATTATTAAATTCATATTTGTTCAGATACAATTTCTACTTTTCTTATTCACAGTTAAACAGAAAAGACTCAGCCTCTAACCAGATTAAAAGTCAAATCTAGCTACAAATGCAAAGTATGAAATACCATTAGCAATTCATAAAGTCGTGTTTTCTAAAAGAGAACTTTAAGTTATTAATTATGTTGTCTTCCCAAGGAGCAAGTGGTTTGAGTTCCACAGACCTGAGATACAGATGGAAGGGTCTGGGACCTTGACATGAAGTGAAGACAGTGGCATTGCATAAGCTACCACAGAAAGTAATTGATGGAGGGCACTTTCAGTCTCGGTGAGCTCAAGCCTAATACCGCCTTTCTCTTAGCACTTGTAAGGAAATGAAAGGTGGAAAGTCAGAGCCTGAGTAAGGTAAGAGCAGACATACCCAGGCAGTCACATCTGGGAAACCACAGTGACAGAAAGGTGTTATGAAAGAGAAGCATGCCTGATTAATGAGGAGAGAGGCAAAGAAGAGAAAAAGCAAACAGCTGACAACCAAAATAGAAATCAGATAAAACAGTTCACAAGGAGAGCTCAAAGTACAATGAAAGTTGTGGCAAAATTACTTTGTGAAAAAGAAGTCCACTGCTAATTTGTCCTTCTCCTGAGGAGAACTGGCAGGAAAAGGAGTCCTTTAACAAAAGACAGTAAGAACAGTCTCACTTGGATAGCTGTCATGCACTGTAGGTCAAAGTAATATGATTTACAAAACTCAAATGGATAATATTGACTTACAAAGCAGCAGGCTAAAGGTCACTTAATTAAATTACAGGCCACCCAGGATTCAGAGGGAATTGAGAAACACAAATGAAAACCTGGAGGATCCTCTTACCAATAGTGATTAAAATAAGTGAGAACCAGGTTTCTTTTTCAGGAAAAAAAAAAAAGCTTTGTCATTTTACTATTTGTCCCTTTTTGATAAAAAGGTATGATACCCCTCCTCTTTCTGTGACACATTGCCTCCCCAGATGCTTGTTTCCCATATAAGCCATCGGTGGATATATGTTTCAGCTAAATTCAATAGATGCCTTTACATCAGCCTCTGAATTTGGATCAGGAGTGCACTTTTGAAAAAGATCCCATGATGGGCCTCACATATCCTGCATTAGTTCACATTGCAAAACTGCCTTGAAGAATGCTAACTGGATTCCTTTTGGATGAAACTAAGCTGGGAAATGCATCCCAGGGGTTCATCTAATGAGCTCCAGCTGCGAACAAGCATCCAGGCTGTGCCACTGGTCTAGAGGTGGTCAGCAGTGAAACTTTTTGAAATGCATTCAGCATGGGCATCAGCCCTCAGCACCAACTGTAGTGCTGCACAAATCTGCTCCCCCTGGGCTGCACTATTTGCTAATACAGATACAGCTTTAGTGTGCACAGAGGCAGGCACATATAGTGGATAAATGTTAGTATTTTAAGTTTTATGTCATGGGCACTGAAAGCAAATTAAAGGTCTTTGCTGAGCTAGAAGAAAAAAAATCAAATTAAGGCTATTTGGACCTGCTGACTTTAGACATCTCATTGTTTGATTGAAAATAAGTCATATAGAGTGACTGAAAGACATAGGTAAATAACTGAACACGAACTAAATATTTCTTTATGTGAATAGGTTATTAGGTGATTTTTAACATCAGTATATTTCACACTGTATTTGCTTGAGCTTACTGTTGCCATAATACTTATCCAGATAAAAGGAATTGACTGACATCAAGGCAACAGCCAGGCAAAACAAAGGAAAGAAGAATGATATACGTTCCAGTTAAAGGTTTGCTGGCTGCTCTGTCCACGTGCTTTTACTCTCACTAGATTTTTCCTTCACACAAATACTGAAAACTGTCAGGGCCTATTCTGACAGATGACAGTTTTTTCACTCTTTTAAGCACCAAGGCAATCCTTGCATCAGTTATTGCATCTCTTGTACTGTTGTGAGAAGCACTCAAAGCAAACTTGTGCCTTGGAAAACAGGATAACAAAAGAACTATCTTTCTCACATTCTCAATGTATTTGATTCATATATCCAATCAAGAAACACTCACTGCTGTTATAAAGAACCGCTCAGAGTTTGTTAGTCTAATCTTTGGACTTGTGTCAGATGAAAGGCTGGAAAAGACCACAGAGTTTGAAATGTCAGCATCTCTGTTTTGCAGGGGGAGAACCTGACTTCCTAGTTCAGGAAGGCAGTGGTTCTTTGTGGGTCATGCTAAGTAAGCGTGAATTGTCAAAGCTTCTGGGGCACATTCATATCTATATCTAGCCTGTCATATGCCTCCTGCGGTGAAAAAGTTTCCTAAAGGCCAGAGAAATGGTGCTATAAGAGCTGCACAGTACCCTCTCCCCACAAGCACAGGGTCTATAACCAGGAAACAAGGCAATGACCATGAAATCAATATACTACAATGATCTCTGCATTGGGTACCACTAATCTGTGCTTTGTGTGCTTCAGTACTCCTAGGCAGCACACATGCACATTAATAAACCAGTTTGAATCAAAAGGGTCCTTCTGTAGTGACTTTCTTGATCGTTCCTGTTTACTGGGCTTTGGTTCACATCCTTGACTTTGTAAGAAAACAGAGGCTATAAATATGCAGATTAAAAGTTGACTGATCATGATATAATTTATAGTAGCTTTACTTGAATTCTAATAGAAGTGTATTAAAGTATTATAACAAACAAGAGAATACAAGTATTTTTTAACACTGTGATGGCACAATCAGACACATTGTACAAGGGTTTTACTTAAGAATGTGAGCAATGTGTTCACCACAGGACTAAAACATGAAGGTGAAATGTGGATATTTCCATATCTATATCTATATCTATATCTATATCTATATCTATATCTATATCTATATCTATCTATGTCTATGTCTTTGTCTATGTGCCTGTATGTAATGAAAATATATATTTGGTATGGAAGTAATAGGTATTTCCATTTACATCTAAGAGCTGGAATATAGAGAGCTGTTCAACATCCAATCCTCAGCATCACCTATTTCACATTTTTCATTTCACTGCTCTTTTCCTATTGATCCTCACTACCTCTTAATGCAGACATAGTCCTAATGGATTTATTCTTTGCTCCAGTAGAGTGATGTAGACACCAGAAGAATATATTAAGTTTCACAAAACTACTTTTTTTTTTTGTTATGTTTTTGGTAATCACAGTTCCATTATTTCTTCTTCAGAAACTATTCGTAGAACAGCAATGAATACTAAAAAAAAAAACAAAACAAACAACTCTGGAGAGGTGCCTAACATAGCACTGGGAGCAGTAGGCTAGAGCAAACATTTAAAAAGTTAATATGAATTTTATCAGGAATTTTTCTTCAAAGTCACTTGAGGGCCAGGAAGGTGAATTTGACTTCAGCATTAGAATTACCTACATTATGAAAGCTAATTGCAAATAACCTTTCAAAGTTGTTTGCCAAGAATTCCCAAGTCTGCTGTAATCAGAAGCCTGGACAGAGATATATTGAAAACGCAAACAGGTTTATGCCTAGATAAATTTCCTCAGGGAGAAAATTAAGGAAGTAAAGATCTTCTAATAGGAATACCAATTGTTTCATAGTGGTACCACCAATGAGAAGGTATGGTTAAATGTATATGGCACAGCAGGAAGAGGGGGAATGAGATTTACTTAAGTATGTGGAAATTTGAGTGTGGTGCCACTGCTAATGAAAATGAAAGTGTCATACATCATTCATTGCTACTCATTTTGAAGATGGGTTCATGCGTGTTATCATGCCTGAGTCCTTTTAATGACCTGCAGGTTATTTCCAGTATCTGTTTTGTAGGCTGGTTGCAACACAAACAATGATGATTGCCAGGTTTCTTCTCTTGTGTTGCAAATTTTTAACCAACAGAAGTAATTTATGGATGCTGAAAAAAAAAAAAAAGATGCTTCAATACATCATCCCTGCCTTTAAATGAAGAAACAATATGTCAAAGAAACCCCAAACAATCCCCCCAGCAAAAAAAGTCACAACAAGACCCCCTGTGACTACTGGAACAAGTATAAGAATATATAAAAAAGTGTCCACATTTGTAGAAAAGCTACAGATTTGGTTGGTTTTGCAAAAATGTTTGTCTTTCCCCTTGCATTGTTATTATTACACCTTGAAATTTTAAAAAATCGGTTTTAAACCAGGTTTTGGAATACTGGAGTAGATCAATAAAATTGCTACCAAAATGTTCTGAACAAAGGAAGATAGATAAAATTCATGAAGTAACTTCCCATAAGCACAACATGGCAAAACTCAGTTCCTTTGGCCTCATTGACTCACAGCCTTCTGTGTGATCTCCTGGAGAAAACACCAGGTTCCATTCACTTATGGATGTGTCGGGATGCTGAACAACTTCTAACCTGTTCAGTATCAGTTAGGATGATCTTTACAGCATCTACAGCTAACCGATATATGATATGATAAGATGTGTAACATGTGCAGCAATCCCATGGTCATACTCACAGAGAATGCTTTTTTAAAAGTCTCAATATTTTTTTACATTTAATGCTACAATGTATCTTACTAATTATACCAGAATTTAATAGATGTTTAATTTAAAATGAACCAAATTTTTGTTGGTTCTTAAAAGAAGTTAATACTTTTAAAATTATAACGAAAATAATTATAAACCAAGGTGTTATTTCTTTTAAAATCTTCAGAGCACTGATTGTTTTCTTCAGTTTAATAAAGAAGTTGCTTCAACATTGTTAAAAAAAAATCAAATAGTTCCTCAATTAATAGAAATATTTTCTGTTTAAACTGACTTCTCATATATTCGTAATCAGTTTTTGTAAGGCCATTTGGCTCCTTATAGGTATATAGCTATAATTTTTCAGATACTAACAATGGGAGCAACAAATAATAGTTATGCTCAGGAAATTGTTGTAGTAATTCCTCATAATTTGTTGTAAAATATTTATGTATGAGCTTTGCAAAAAGGTTTTTTTCCATCTTAAATATTAAAGAATAAAGTTGATCCAGAGCTCAGCAGATAAAAGGTCTTTTTGATTTTCCTGAGAAATTTAAAGGCTTAAAGTGCAGTCACTGTCCAATCCATCCCTTGGTTATCTGGAGTCTGGGGCAACATGTCTGTCTGTCTGCCTGCCACTGAGACAGTGTCATCTCAGTACTAGTGTGGCTTTCTACTGCCTCCACAAAATGGTTAATTTTTTCCAAAACACTGAACCCTGCATCAGCTCCCCAATCCATCTCTGGAAGGAGAGGTGAAATGAGCCATAACCAATATACAGCCACTTGGCTGTGGCTTAAAGTTCAGTAAAGCGTTTGTTGTGCTTATAAAATTAACCTGTTTTCACATGAATATATTCAGAAATTTGTGAGCATGGACACATGTGGTACATGTGTGTATAAAACTGTCTGTTGTGTTAACAGGAAGAAGAAAAAGGTCTTACAGTCTTAAACAGCCTCTAAACTATTGCATATTATATGGAATTTCTGGGATTCTAGGAAAAAAATACTATCTCAAGTAGAAAGAAGCAACATTACTTGGTAACTTACCTTTAATTACACTGTTGCAAAGAATGCGAAGTACCAGGTCTTCATCCATGGTTCACAATAACAACCGCTTACTAAAGACTGGGTGCAAAGTTAAATCCCCAGCTGCTAACATTTAGACGTGCCTTCCTGAGAAAATAGAAAATATACTCTGATATAATCATAAAGCTAAACGGTGATTCTTAGCGCTATGTTCCTAAGGGGACAAGATTGAGGCCCAAGGATGATGTTTATCATGACTGGGGTTGACGGGAGAAAATTGATGTTTCCTAAGAGTATACTTAGCTGACCCATTAGTTCATTTTACAAAGTCAGTAAACAAAAAATCAGTAAACAAAAAGGTAGGCATATGATCTACTACCCTCCAAGCACCAAACTGAAAATAACCCCTACCGTTCCTTGAAGACAGGGCAAAATTACCATAATAAATTGTATTAATTTTGCATATTTATTTGCACTTTCATCCTTATCTGTTGTGGAAAACATTCTGGTCTGTGTATACAATTTCTGTCACTCATACATAGGGGCTGTGGTGAAGTCATAGAATCATAGAATAGAATCATAGAATTGTTTAGGTTGGAAAAGACCTTTAAGATCATCAAGTCCAACTGTTAACCTAACCCTGACATCCCACCACTAAACCATGGCCCTAAGCACCTCATCTACCTGTCTTTTAAATACCTCCAGGGATGGGGACTCAACCACTTCCCTGGGCAGCCCGTTCCAGAGCCTGACAACCCTTTCTGTGAAGAAATTTTTCCTAATGTCTAACCTAAACCTGCCGTGGCGCAACTTCAGACCATTTCCTCTCATCCTATCGTCTGTTATCAGGGAGAAGAGGCCGACCCCTGCCTCACTACAGCCTCCTCTCAGGCAGTTGTAGACACAGCATTTGTACAGAGCCCTTGAGGGTTCCCATCTCTGTGTACTTACCAGTGAGAGGCTGCAATTTCCCTTATGCTTCAGGCCTAACATGAGTCCCTGTCTCACGATTCCGACCTCTGCTAATACAAATAAATAATAGGAGATGATGATTCCATGCAGCATTAGCATGCAAAGTTATTAGGAAATGGGTGAAGTGTTCTCACTGAAGAAAGTGGTGCTGTGTCATTAGCAAAATCATTACACAGGTAACATGTACTATAACAAGTCCTTCTTTTAGTTTGCTGTGAGTTAGCAAGCCCAAACTTGTTCAATTATTGGCCATGACCATTATCACTAAACTTTTTTCTGTATGCACACTAACATTACTTATTAAGAGCTAGACAAATAAGATTTAAAGGTAAATCACTGTGAATTGTCTGTCCTGGTAATCAAATACTTCAGTTCACTCTCCCTGTCCCTGACACTCAGCCTGGTGGCATGCCTTTCAGTTCAGTTGAAATATCAAGGTGCTCTTCAGGAAGTGTTAATCCTGTTCACTCTCCCTGTGAATTTCCGAAAGTTAAGGGCAGATTGGTCTTATCTTCAAGTTATCAGAAGGAACACTGACAGCTGGTATAATTAAAACTGATTGAATGAGATCGTTATCCAGTCCCAAAAAATGAAAATCTTCGTAAAAATATAAATATAAGGAAAAAATTCTTAACTATGAGGAAGGTGAGGCACTGAAACAGGTTGCCCAGAGACATTGTTCCCAACCCTGGAAGTGTTCAAGGCCAGGTTGGATGGGGCTTTGAGCAACCTGGTCTAGTGGAAGATGTCCCTGCCCACGGAAGGAGGGTTGAAACTAGATGATCTTTAAGGTCCCTTCCAACCCAAACCATTCTATAATTCTATGAAATGTAAATATGAACATTTATAAATATATGTATGCATCTATGGTCTGCCCATTTGTTACTTATGAAGGAAGGGTAGGATCTCTAAAAGCTGTTGTGCATACAAATCATAGTATCCCATTGATCAGATGGACAGCTAAAAGTGACTGGTGATCTTAAAGCTAATCAACCAAGGTATCCTAAGGCAATTATGTCAGCTCTCTCTTTAGCTGATGGAGAGAGATGAGTACCTCCAAAGGACAATTCATCTCACCTCTCTTTGTTGCTTATTTCAGAATGAGATGAATCACCTTCAGGAACTATCCAAGAGAGCTCCATCAACTACCCAGAGAGCTCTGATGACTAACTTAGGCAGCTAAAGTTAGGTGAGATGAACGGCTCTCTCTCAAGGGGTTGCTGACTTTGCTATTTATTTAATTGTACCTCAAGTAGAAAATGTTCTAACAAGCCACGTATTACAAAGACAACAGCTCCCAGAGGTCACTAAGCTATTCATCTGGTTTGAAACTAGACTTGGAACAGTACAGAACCATTTGGCATATGAATTGTGACCTTTTCAAATGATAGAAGCAAGTGACTCCTAAAAGAACATTACTGAAGGAATCAGATGTGACTATAACGTACTAGAAGAACAGTCCACCACTTTTGTTTTGCTCTTAATAAGGTTTATTTAGTGCTTATGTAACTCAATTAGCTTTATAGTTGCATTTTTATTAGGGAAGATGACATTGAAAGCAAACTTCTGTATAACCCACAAGCGCTCCATTGAATGATTTGCTTCTTACATCTATTGTGTGCAACCCATTTAACATCAGTCAGCAGTTTGGCAACATTTCTCTCTCAATATGGGTGAAAGTCTTGAGCAGTGTAGTATTTATATATAAGAACTGAATGCCTTGTTCTGAAGTTAGAGAGGCTTTCTCGTATACAAGCTCACTTCCACTTTCTTGATCTCTTTTTTCCATCAATGGCCCCACAGGATGGCTTTCTGCAAGCGTTAGAGAGCATACACCCAACACACAATTTTTAAGATGTCAAGCAGATTGTATTATTCATTCACCCATGAGTATTTTGATGGTATCTGTGTGTACTTTGTTAGATGAGCTATTTCAGACTCTACTCATCTCTATTTATAAGGCATCTCACACAGTTCCCCTCTGATTCATTTGTACTCAGTGAATTGGTACTCAGGAGCAACAGTATATCCCCCTTCTACCTCCAAAAGTTTGCAGCATGATAGATGAAAGAAAAAAGGATGAGCAAGCATGGAAAGAGCAATTCTTCTGTATATAAGCCCAGATTTGAAAGGAAAAAGTAGTATTGCAGTTCTGGTCCCACTCCTGTAGCCCAGCTTGTCCCACCGCTCAGTGGATAGAGACCCTTGTGAAGCCAGCTGGGCTGGCTTTGCTGTTCAGGTTAGAGAGTCCAACCCTCTGATCCAGGCAGTCCTTGCCTAAATCTCATGAATGCAGCTGCTGGTTCATTCATGCGTGTCATGCAATGCCTCTTCACAGATCTGTGTCTCCTTTCTGGGATGGCCTTATCCTGTGGGCTCCTCTTCGAGGGATTTTCAAAGAGGAGAAAATGAAGAAAACAAGATTTTGGAGAGAGCCCCAGGTGCAGTGACAGATGCTAGGCCAGCTGCAGCTATTGCCCTGTCCTTCTCTCCATCTGGAGCATGCCTATTTTTAGAAGGCCATACTTCTCCCCTTCGCCTTCAATCATACAAAGATGTCATTACACAATTTAACTTAAATACACAGTCTGAGCTGACAGGGTAGATTCTCAAGGTGTACATCCTCTATTTTTCCAGTCACCATAGGCAGGGACAATTTTCTTTGCTGATGGTCCCAAAGGACATCCAGATCCACATGAAAGCTTGTTGCCAGCTGTACTCCTCTACCCCTGTTGTGGCAGAGCACTCACAGTGCAGTCCTCTTCCATGACTAACAAGCACAAGCCACACAGCACAATCTTCCCTTTCCCAAATCCCTGCACAACAGAGCATGCCTCAGGCTTGCCACGTTCATGCTGCAGACAGAAACCCCGTCTCTTCTCACGGAACTCTCAGCCTCCCTCTGTGGCACAGCAGTATTTATTGCCTGCTTCCCCAGCATGAACACTTCTCAAGCACACCCTGTCCTTCCCAGGCACCCAGCCCTGGCATGAATGTGTTAAGGAGCACTTCTAACATGCTACATCAAAAATCCTTTTTCCATGTGGATACTCTTGGAAGAGGATCCCAGAATTGCAAAATGGTTGAAGTTGGAAGGAGGCTCTTGAAGTCACCTAGTCTAACCCCCCTGCTCAGGCATGGTCAGCTAAAGCAGGTTGCACAGGTCTGAGTCTAGTCTAGTCAGGTTTTGGATATCTCCAAGGATGGAGACTCTACAACTTTTCTGGGCAACCTGTGCCAGTGTTTGACCACTCTCACAGCGAAACAGTTTTTTCTTGTGTTCAGATGATACAGACCACTCAGTCAACATGATCCAGGGGTAGGCAGAAGCTGGGAAAGAGCTGGATCCAGAATTTTTAATTTTATATATTTTTTGCTGCCTCCAATGTAGATATTTATACCAGAGTCCATCACATTCACACTAGCCAACCTTTAGAGTCAACAGAAAGAAACAGAAAAGTGATTCATCGGACCTGTGACTATGTCCCAGAAATGCCTGTTTCTTCCCACAAACTCAATGGGAGTTGAAACAGCTCTGACATAGCTGCTCTTTCATAAATTTTTCTGATATCCAAAGGTCAAAGGAAACTTACCCAAGCTTTTTCAACAAATGTAGATGTTTGCTGTTTGGATTGAGGTCTGAAATTTTTATATGCCAAAATGAGTCTTATTTTCAGATAGAAAAGCGCTTAAGCCTTGTGCTTTACAGTCAAAACTATTTTATTTCAAAACAGCAGGTAGAGGCTTTTCTGTATAATTTGTGGAAGAAATACAACTCTACCCCTGCTTTTTAGCAAAGATCTGTTACTTGGGTATTCCCATGAAAGATTGTGAAGAAAATATGCATTTGACAAGTTTTCTGGCAAATTACAGAAAATACTAAATTTGCTAATTAAACCTACAGTTTCACCAGGACAAAGGAAAATGAAAAAGCACTCTTGCCTGCATATGTGTACACTTAGCAATGTGTGATACTTGCTTCTTTTTCTGATTGTTCATCAGAGGATTAATTTGCAAAATTCAGTATTCTGCAATGGTTGCTCTCTGTGTTGCGTGAATTAGTGAGGTTTGGCAAGGATTTTTTTGGTGAGACTGCAGGAGAAGGAAGGATGTGTGAGTCAGAGAAGTCAGAACTAAATCGAAGTCTAATTTTGGCAAATGAAGAGGATCTTGAGAAGCACTTCACCTTTAAGCTGTTCACAAATGATAGATGCATTGCCTGATGAATTCACTTAGAATAATCTAATATTTATGAAGATTCATGAATTAAGAGCCATTTACTGTTCACACATTTCAAGTGTAAAATATTGATACACAGAGTTTTCATTAAGACTGTCCTCACATGATTCAGGCTTTCAAACATTCAATTCTTCTGAATTGTACCATGTCATTTATGTTGTAGATAAAGGCAATACTAATTCTTTTTCCTGCTGAAATGTGAATACAGTTATGTCTTCACATCTGGAACCATCAGTAGTCCCTCGGAAATAAGTTCTCCAGTGCAAGATCTGTAAGGGTAAAGTTGAGCTCTGGCATGTGATCCAAGACCCAGGCAGGGCAAAGAGCTTCCTGCAGGCTTGTCATGCACCTCTGCAGAGCAACCTCAAGCAAACTGCTCTGTTAGCAGAGGAAATAGCACCTAAGTCCCAGTGCCTTCCTGACTTTTAGATGAATTCTCTGTGCCTAATAGGACACAAAGTTCTTTCTTACTCTTTGAGACTTCCATCAGTGTTCTTGTTAGCTGATACTCTATGGAGAGCTGGGTCGGTAGCTTTTCCCTTAGCTTGCCAAATATACTGACATCCTGTTTTCAGGAAACGTGGGGATGCAATTTCTCCACCATCTGTTTTGCTGTCAGATTTAGAAGTGGAAATCAGGAAGTGCCCAGAAGGATGGGAGATGGGTTGGTTTTATTTGGTTTTATTTTTTAGTGAGAGGTTGAAGGGATGGAAACTGGGTACTGACTTGTGTGGATGCATATAAATTGCATATATGTGTAGATATATATAAGCATGTACTTTGCTAAGAGGCATGGATGGCCTCAAAAGGCACACTGTTTAGGCTGTCAAGCTAAAATTGCATGCTGAGAAGGGGTGCAGGCAGAGCTAAGCAGCAAGTACAGGGGTTTGTCTGAAATTCTCTGTGTCTCCAGAGCAAGGGCACCCGAGCCACTGCTGCCGACCTGAACCCAACACCAACTGGAGGCATACACCCCATTTCATCAGAGAGCTGAGCAGGATTTCTCTCACATGCTGCAGCAGTGAGGCCTGTCTTTTCATACCAATAGCCTAAGTCTTGAGCTCTGGCTCCATCTCTCACCAATGAAGTTAAAATCTGTCACTTTTCTTCTGCAGGTAGCTGAGAGATGCCAAAGAGTGAGCTGCGTTTGTGTGGGCACACCGGGCAGGACTGGTGGGAGGCATCACCACTCCTGCTGTGATGGTGAGATTGTTCAGAAGGAAATGAAACATTTCTGATGCTGGGGAGTATGCTGACAGACCGCAGCGCGGTTCTTCAGTCATGCAGAAGACTCTTGGCCTGGTTTCTCTCTCCTGGAAATAACTGCTTTGAAGAGGTTTGGGAGCTGCATTCTTTAGAACATTTGCCTTCCTAAATTAACTGAGGTACATGGGAAAGCAAAAGTACTTTGCAAAGGATGTGTAGTCAGAGATCACTTGGAGCTGAGGAGTTTATCATGCTTCTGTCCTGGCTTGTCTTTGACCAGCACAAGCTTCCAGATGAAGCCTCTGAAAAATATGGCACCCCTCTCTTCCCATCCCACTCAAATATAGCCAGCCAACAGGGACACACATGTGGCTGCATGCCTCCTCACGGAGCCTCCTGTGCTTTTTCTGGGAAGGGTGACCTTCTGAATAAGATGCAGAACCTCTTGTTGTCTGGTGCCCCTGGGTCCTTCGGTCCTGACAGTGCTCTGCTACAGGGCTCAGATCTTTCACCCCGTCTCGTTACTGCCTGCTTGAGCAAAGCAGCTGGCCCAGTCCCTCTCACACTAGATGCTAGAATATGTCCCCAGAGGGCTAAAATAGCTTGTCTAATGCCACTCAGTACCCAAATAAGTTGCCCAAAATTAGATGGCGCAAAAATTTTCCTCCATGACTAGAGCACTGGTCTGTCACAAGCTGCCTGTTGCCATCTGCCCTTTGGCAGACTGTGCTGTGTCAGTGGTATTATAGAATATAAAACTCAGTTTTCATAATTGCTTGTTAGTGGTAATATTTTAGCAGAACTAAATAAAAACAGTCATTGTCTTGGAAAATTGCATAACTTTCAAGGCAAAATATACAAATGTGGCAGCCTTTTTTTCCCCTGTGAAATCACATTGTCTCACTTGCTTAAAATGCTATAAATATTTTACAACGTGTCCTAAGAATGTATTAACTGCTATCACTCACTGGAGGTAAGTAACTTATTTTGTTGGTCCTTGCCCTAGAGTTTTTAAATGTTTGGATTTCTTTTTTTCCATTTCCTAACCGATTTGCATTTACTTTTAGCACCCTTAAAGTGTCATTCTGATGCCTTTAGAAAAAATCCCATCTAGCCTTTGAAAGCTTTCAGAAAACAGACTTTCAATTCTCCAGCAAGGTCTACTTAAGGACGCTTACAAAACACTTGTTGATACTTCACACTCGCTGCATCTTTCTTGAAGACCCTGGAATTTCTTCACTAAGTAAAGGGCTTGTGTAATCTGAAAACCACTCTGAGTTTTTTCTCTCTCTCCTTTTATTTTGCTTCTTGATTTTCCAAGGAGATAGATAACTATTTTTCTTTTGCTGTTGTCAATCTAGCTGGAGGCATTAGTTCCTGTTAATATTTCAGTGGAGTCTCCTCTTATGAGAGCTCACCTCTAACACTACAGCACATCTCAAAGGAGCTTTTGAGCAAGCTCAAGAGGTGCACCCGCCTCAAACTTGTGATCTTTAGACCATAGCATATTATATGATGGAATAGGCAGACCAGACGTGTACAAGAATTAAACACCCCACACACACACAAAAGAAAAATATACAGTTCACAGAAAAATACATACCAAACCATAGAAAAGACCCATGTGTATGTTGAAGCCAGGTTCACCAGAAGGATGTGAGACTTGTTTCTTTTAATCTGCTTCTGTGGGTTTATCCCTAATTTGGGAAGGTTTTTGCAATTAGATGATAATCTTTTATTCTTTTTTTTTTTTTTTTCAATTAATGTGATTCCTCTTTATCACAGCATTTAATCATAAAGATACCTTCAGGCCTAACAGGATATAGTGCAAGTACACCAGAGGTTTATGATTACTAAAAGATGTCAAAAACCTAAATTTTCAATAGTAAGCTTTAGCTATAGTTATAGTATATGCATGATAATATGGAGTACTATATGCAGTGCTGCATCCTGTTTTGTTAACTATGAAAGGGAGTTCAGATGTATTAGAGGAATATAAAGTGTGCTCAGAGCCCATGTCTAATTCATGCTCTTCTTTAAAACTGTTATTTCCAGGACAGGCAAATTTATTGATTGCAGATTTTGGAGAGAAACCAGTATTTGCAGAGGTTTTGTAGGCTTCCCACTTTCTTACATGCCTGCCTTCATTTTTCTGTAAATTCAAGCTTCCTCTTGGTAGAGTTGGGACCCTGCTCTCAGAAGGCCAGGGTCAACTTCCCATCCCCCTGGTCTGGAGTATGGGACGTGCTGAGCAAAGCCAACACAGCAGGCTGTGATGTGCTTATGTTAGTGCTGGGCCCTCTGGTTTGAAATTATGTAAAGCCAGATATAAATGGAAATTGGGGAAAGATGTCTAAAGACAGAATAGAGAAGATAACACTATGTGCCAGTGAGGCCTCTGTGTGCTTATATGTGCCAGTACAAATGGTCTTTCGAATTCTCCTCCATTACCAAAATTCCTAGGTTTGCAGGGGTAGAAGAGGCAAATACAGAAATCAGTGCAACAGAAGAAGAATACTGTGGATGCTGGAAGATGTCCTGTGGCAAAAGGGCAATTTTACTCTTTTTCTTCTTTTTTTGAAATATAGACTATCTGGAAATATAAAGGAAAACAAACTGCCTCTACTTACCATTTGTACAACCAAATACAATATTTTCTTGCTTTTATTCACATTCAGGTGTTCCTGCTTGCTCTAAACACCTCACCATCCTACAAACTATTGGTGCACAGTGCTGATACCAAAGAAGAGCAACGACACGACTGAACAAGGTGATACTATCAGATGAGAAGTTGTTGAGCTATCTATGAACTGTGGCTTGGTGCCCAACACTTTCCTTACAATCTCCACTGCAAGCTTCCTACTCCCAAGACAACTCATTTTAGTAGATGGACAAAGCTTGGCCCTGTAGGATGTCAGGGGGAGGCTGCAGCCTCGTGAGTGGGGCATTGGTGGGACAATGACCCTGTACAAACAGAAAGTGTATTCTGCACTCCTTTCTCTGGTTGGATGGGTAGAGGAAGGGAAGGAAGAAATTGCCCTTCTGCAAAGCAGA
The DNA here is from genome assembly GCA_034008185.1 of Gorsachius magnificus. Classification (NCBI taxonomy): domain Eukaryota; kingdom Metazoa; phylum Chordata; class Aves; order Pelecaniformes; family Ardeidae; genus Gorsachius; species Gorsachius magnificus. The sequence continues at coordinate 176,436,940 of CM067081.1, forward strand.
GCCTAGGCAGGTAGCACCACTCCAGCTGTGGTGAAAGAGCCAGGTGAGGGAGATCAAATACAAACACAGCTGGGCAAGACGGCTTAGAGCTCAGTCACATGGGAACAGGAGGGGTACATGTAGACTGACATAAAAATCTGGGATAATCAAGGGTAAACATGCATTAGTGCTCCCTGGTTTTGCCCTGTGCTGTGGCATAGGTTTCCACCTGAGGTACGAGTGTAATGCTCAGCAATGCCATTTGATTTTTGCACGTAAAAAGAGACTAACTTTTTGTTAGGAAAACATTTTTATTGTGTGGGTCAGCCAGGAGGACAAACAGAAGTTAGGGTCAGAGGGTTAATTCTGACACAATTCCAGGGGCCTAATGCTATTTTATTATCCCCACAGTCAGCAGGAGTCCTTTGAACAAAAGCCTTGAGGACAGCAATAAATCAGCTCCAGTTGTGTTGACTTCTTCATTTGTGTGCATACTTTGTTTTGTGCTTGCAGGCGTAGCTTTTTTGAAGAATGGTTTTGTGGTTACTGCATCAGGGAGTAAAAGGACCAATGAGATGAAGGAGATGGAAGATACTTCTCAGCCCTTCTAAACAGAAGAGCTAAACCAGAAACACTTAAAGGTGTTTGACATTCCTCAGAAAAGAAATATCTATGGGCTGCCCACCTGTTACAAAATGATGACAGAAGTTTCATACTGCTGACCTAATCCTTTAAGCCTTCTTTCCTACCCATCTTATAAATAAATAAATAAATAATTTCATTAGTGTGTCTCTGACCAGGTTATGCCTTTAACACGGTTTAAGCGAGCAGAAGGTTTTCTGTCTATGTTGCGCCCATGCCTCCATTTTTACACATCACACTTGTTCATAAAAATAAGTCTTGTCTGTGAAAGTCCCAACTCTTGTTCATAAGAAGTCCATGTAGCGTAAGGAGATCTCTCTGTCTCATACCAAAGTCTTAGAAAGAACGACCGAGAGGGGAACCTTCCCCTCGAAGAGACTTTCTTGGAAAAAGCATGAGGATTAAAACAGCTTTTCCTTAAAGTGAGTTCTCAGGGTCTGATTGTTCTTGCATGCTGAGATAAGCAGCTTTTTACTGACTATACATGGAGCTGAGATGAGACCATGAGAGCATATAGGGCACAGAAGAAAGAGAGTGCCTAAATCTCACTGAATTCATAGGGCCTATGCCCCTAAACTGTGTTGTGAGCTTGAACAGATCTCTAAATCATAATATTCATCCTGTCTGATTTAATGAAGTATGCAATTAAGAACAGAAAATCCTTCTGTGTAATTCTGCGGAAAAGTACCCACCGTCGCAGGTGACTCTCTGGACAGATAGAGTTTCGCAGCTCCAGATCTGTAGCGCAAGATTGCTCAATTACACGCACCACCATGCTAACTTTTATAAAAAGCAAGGCACAGCAAAAATGTACTTCAGTTTCATTTTAATATTTTACCATGTTAATTTCAATATATAAGACTAAATTATGATCATTTTGCCACACAGGGGCCATCTGTTTTTAATTTAATCCTAGAAATTAAGCACAAAAGCTAAATTAGACACAGTTGGTAAAGTAATTCTTGGTTAATTGTTAAGCAGATATGAATGCACAGAAATGAGAGGCTTTCAGTGTAAGATTTACTTATCTAAGTTTTGAAAGCCAAAGTTAAATCCTAACTAAATGCAACTTTTTCTCACAATAGATGCATGACATAGAGAAAGAAACCAGGGTTTGATCCACAGCAGGCTTATATTCTGAACAGAGATTTTTTTTAATTTATAAATTTTATTGTAAAATAAGTAAGTTCAATAAGAACTGCATTCTAAGGTCTCTCATCTCTCTTTAATTTTAAAATTGGAAGTACCATAATGTAAATTGTTTTGGCATCACTTTATTTATGGCATAAACATTAATTTCTCTATCAGTGTTACTTGGGACTGTCACCCAAGTACCAACAAGGGGGAAATTCCACAGGAAAAATGAAAATCCTGAAGGATTGTTTTCTTGTAGTCTTGCTTATGCAAGTCATTTTGACCCTTTCCCTTAAGTTTCATGGGTTTTATGAACAATGTAAATAACTTCCATCCAAAAAATAATGGAATGGTACTCTTGTGGGGAGCACTAGGGATGAACAAATAATATGTGATTGGTTTAAGTGGAGTAAGTCTCATTACCTCTATAAAAACATAAATATGGCTGTAAACAAAAAAAAAAAAACCCACAACCCTGTGGCCTAAAGAATAACTATTTCTGTATTAGTGACTTTAAATAAAATATTTACATAAGATACATTTAAAATGGTTTTTAATAAAGTATTAATTTACTTAGATGTCTGACGTTTTACTGCATAGAAGTTTGTGAAGCAACTAAGTAAAACGAATGAATTGTGCTTTTACCAAAGGAGCAACTCTACCATTTTGATGACTTTTGCAAAGTTTTCCTGAAATCATCATCTATTTTTTATTTATTATAAGGCTGTTTCACTGAGTAATATTACAAAAAAACCCTATGAAGTAAATGTAACAGGTCTCAAAATACAGAATTGTCTGCAAACTGCAGAACAATTTTTCACCCTGTTTAAAATTGTTTTTTCAGGGTGAAAAATTAACTTTTGTGCTCCTCTGTTCTCACAGAAAATAAAAATGTAGCATGCTATTAAAGTAAGGCATACATAAATGTTTACATTAGCTAGCATTAGTTCTTCCAGAGGCATTACTGTCTTGCAAAATAACTCCTGACTATGCCACAGTGGATGAAATACACTACTGCGCATTTACAAATAATATCCACCAGATGGCACAAGGAAACAAATTTCAACCAAGCTTAGCAGAAACCGTTTTGTGGTTTTAACACAAGGGCTGGGATGGGGAGAAACAAAAAGAAAACTGTAGGTATAGGATGCTCAGAGTTCATAGATGTAAAAAAATTACTTTCACCTCAAAAAATTGCTGAAGGCAGACATTATAAAGCGTTTATTCACAAGTGAAGGGAGAAGAAAATCCTCAGAAATTTGGGTTGGGGTGGCTTCGAGCTAGGTTTCCAGGTAGTCTGTATTTGGTAAGTGTATATACCCTGATCCACACTTGATGGAAAGAAAGTTTACAATACACTAGGAGAAATTAAATCAGCCACCTGGAGCTAAAATGTTAACACTGAATGTCATAGAATAAATGTAAAATATGTATGAGAACTCTTTTGACAGGTCTTTCAGCCTTTCCTGTCACTTCAAGTACAAAGCCAATTAACCTTTGCCCTTCAATGCATGCTTGAAACGCTCAGAACTTAGAGACCCCACATCTATCCAGGGTTCCTTACCATCATGGGTTTTATTTTTCTGTTTGAATTGTTCAGAGATACTTGGTCCTATTATGCAAAGAAATTAGGATACTTTATGGCTCTACCTATACCAGAATAATTATTATTCATTCATTCTCATAAGGCTTTTAGCTCTCTACCAGAGGAAAACACTTGGTGGATTAAATCCTTCATGTTTGTGGGTTGTGTAAATTCTACAGATGTCCTTATCTAGCAGTAAGGACATAAATAGAAGAATTTTGTATACATCTCAGCTTCCAGCAGTGAAAACCAGATTTTTTGACTTCGCTTACATAACAAGCTCCCGCTGGTACGTGGAGGGAGGGAAAAGGGATTGAAAACATCAGTAAATAACAAGCGGAATTCTTCAAATGCAAATTAAAAGTGGATACACACACGTATTCACAGACGTACACAGCTTGTTCTGAAGAGTTTCCTGGGATTGCTTATTAGTCTTCAAATGTCACGACACATGCTGTTTCCGTGGATGTGTCAAATGATCAGCTGGATGTGGCTGGAGCAGCAGTTGCAACTCCAAATGTACTGTTCCCCTCTGATCACCCTAATTGTACAAGCAAAAGGGTCAGACTGCAGTAACTTCATTTTCACTCTAGTCCCCATGTAGCGCCATCGCCCCCGTGCAAAGAGAGCTGGTGTCCAGCTGCGTCAGGGGATCACCATCCGGCTCCCTGGCGCCAGCCAGACATAAAAGGCGCTTCAGCAGCACTGCCAGCTGGGCTTATTTAAACCCCATGCTTCCTTCCAAACTTAAGAACACTAATTTCAAACCAGGCTTTTATAAACTCTTTTGGGTCCTGCTATTTTCTGATGAAAGCACGGTAGGTAGCACTGCGAGTCCTCCTCAAAACGTGAGCACTTCTCAAACCCCACACGGAGCTGACACCATATTGCCCTTCCTGGCATCAGTGACAATCAACAGGGTTATTTGTGGAGTTAAGGCAAAGCTTAGAGACTCTTAGACACCACCAGTTAAATACAAGGTAGCGTGACCTAGAATTCAATCAGTTAAAATCTCTGGTCCAGTGTGTCCTTTTGGAAAATGGATGTAATGCAGCCTTACCTTACGAGAATGCTGGGGAAATGAGCAATTGTTTCTTTAGTTGAAATTTGGAATTACAAATGTACATGGACTGGAGGTACAAAATGTTCTTGTCAGAACCAATCAAACATAAATCTGAATTTTTAGAGATTTTTCTTGTCCCTAGATGCATGGCACAGACTATTCTGCTTGACTCCATCTGGCAGCTGAAAACCAAACAGTTAAGATCATTCATTTGTTGGAGACCAGCTGAGTATTGTAATTAGTCTTACTTGGCACTCAAAAATGTTGCATGCATTTGGTCAATTCTAGTTTAGTGAATAGAATTTGCTTGGCAATTTTCAACTCTGTTAATCACAGAGCACATACGCGCACACATGCAGATATGCATATGTGCAGAGTTTATATATTCCTATATACTTGGAATTAACTAACTAGAATGTTGTTGATAAGGTTCTTATTTCAGAAATGCTAACTTTTGGTAGGAATTCTGGATGCAAATATTACCACTTGGTTTGTAGGATAATGAAATTGGAACAGAAATCTTTTCTGCTTCTCACCATTGAAAAGCAACTTGCACATTAATGCATCGTGCTGGTAAGTCAGTATAGGAATTAATCTCCCTTTCTAACAAGTTTCTTTGTCATCCTAGTGGCTCAAGTGGGTTTGAAATCTTCAGAAACTGACAAAGGTTTCCTTTAACATGGGGGAACTTCTTGGTTGAACAATTTGGAGCTGCCATTTCTAACCTGCATTATTCTGACTGACCTGTTGGAGGAAATATCTGAGCAACATAAAGGACTATATCGGGTGTATAGAGAGCATCCCTGAGGTATTCTGAAGTTCTGTGTGTCTGTAGTGGTCCCAACATGTCCCCAGGATACACAGTAGATGGTACAGGAAAATGACCAGAGGCTACCATTGCTCCAAAAATCACAAATGGAGAAAGGAATGTATTACTTCATCGTTTTGAAGTGATGAAAAAAATCTATCAATGAGTAACATTTAGAATAAGTAACCCTATTACTTGGAAAGAAAACCAAGAATGGACTAGAGTATTTTAGTATTCATGCATTTATATGTTCCAAGATTCCCTGTGCTTCAGTGGAGACAGACTGACATACACCAGTATGTGTGTAATAAGAGTGGTAAAATGATGCCCAGCATTACATGAAAAATTATGAAATTTATCTTTTTCCAGTCATTTGAGAGCTCCTCAAGCCCAAGTCCTAATTACAGGTCAGGTATTTTATAATGGTGTGAGAAAATGGAGCAGTGACTTCACTGTTTTGAGGACAGCATGGACTGATGCAATTTCCATCATCTGCTGACTGTGAGTCGCTTAGCAATTCTGAAACAGTGTAAGCCCCAAAATAAATTAAAGACGTTAACTGCATGCAGGAGGACGAGTCTTTTCTTAACAATATGAAGCATCAAGCACAATTTAGAGATGGGGTTTAAAATTATCCTGCATAAAACTCAATCTATCTGTCCTCCCTTTTAACAACAGATGGTCCAGAGGCCCCGTTTCTTATTCATGGGCTTCTTCATCCCCTCAGTCCCACCCCACTTCCTCAACCCAGGAACTTTGTTTCTGATGATTAGCAATACGCTGGAATGTGCAATCACACATTCACGGCTGGGGGAGATAATTATTATGGGGAAGAAAGGGAGTGTTTGGGTTGCAAGCCCCTTGACTGGAACTATATGCTAGCTAATATGACACATTTTCAGTTACCTGGCTATAGTGCACAGGATGCATTTCCAGAAAGGACTATACAAACTGTATTAATGTTATATGCTTAAGGGACTTATTGCCATTCTGGACTGCATCTAACTGAAGACATAAAGCATCTCTAATGTCCTTTACATATCATCAAAGTATGAAGAAATAAAGTTTCTGCATAGATTTTTACCTGTGTGGCTGCAAAATATTTTAGCTGAAAAATAAATGTTATTCTGAACAGCAAGTAGTCTCATCTCTAGCTCATAAACCTGAAATATTTTCAACGGCTGTATAGTAACAGGCCTTAGTCAAAGCTTTGTGGTTCTGAAAGAAGCATCATTTATAATTAGAGCCTTTACCCTACACTGACATTATTAAAATACATCTTCTTTTTGCCTGTCTCTGAGTGACTTTTCAGGTAGAGATTAAAGATCTCTCAACTATTCTTAATTTCTTCCTTTCCTGGGGAATGCCTAGAAGATGGAGAACTCAGGAGATCTGTATTTTTTCCCAGTTCTGCCACCGTCCTTCTGGGTGACCTTGGGCAAGTGTCTGTAAAGAAACGGAACAAATGCCAGATGACCTTCTTTATGAAGTGTTTTGAGATCAGTGAAAACTTCCACATATTACTGTTACTGGAACAGATTTAAAAGGTTAAACATATGGTAAATGAGACTGCCGTTTTTGCAACCACAGTTGCAAATAAGGAATCATCAATGACCTAGGAGGGGTCCTGTGGGACTTTGAAGGAAACTTGGAAGTCCTCACAGACTAAACTAGCAGTTGGCACAAATATTAAGAAGACAGACAAGTGCTGAAAATGACAGGTCTCCTTTGCAAGGTGATCTGTAGAGCAAGAAGACTTGGTGCAAGGAAAGAAGGTGTGATTTAATTTGGCCAAGTACCAATACATACCCCTCAAAGCACAGCCGGTATCTCAGCCTCAACAAGCAGGGGGGACCCTGTTCCCAAACTGGCAACACAGGCTGATCTTACTGGGTAGTCAGCTCAGGATAGGGGTAGAGCTGGCATATCTAACCTCATGCTCCCATCATTTCTCAGCTCCCACATGCAGAAATACACACTCACTAAGTAGGCCAAGGCAGCTCCACATTTTCACTGTCCTTAACAGATGATTTTAGAAGATGTCCTTCTTTTTCTGTTATGTAAGTATTTCTTGGGGTGTTTTGTATATATTACCCCAAGCCAAACAAGCAGTTACACAATCTGTTGGGGGGAAAAAAAAAGAAAAAAAAAAACCACGCTTGTCTGAATGTATTCATTACTCTCTTACAGTTCATTTCCAGAGTATGATAGCATAAAGGTGATGTAAAAGGACACTTCTCAAATTACCCTGAGAGGATTTTGTTAACAGCAACCAACCAAAGTGAAGAGATAAAAACAAATACTCAATGATGTCTGCCTGATGATATTCTGCTTCTACTAGCATGTGAAATGAGAGGTGGAAGGAATTAACCTAGAAGAGGAGGAATGACAGTAGATGAGAAATGAAGCAAAGCTACAAGTACTCAGGCTTAGCTAGCAGCATACATTGGCTGAGAATTAAAAAGGGATGTGGGCATTTCAGAAATCTTGGCAATATAAAACCTGAAGGTTTGTGACCCATCTCTTTAGGGAGTGGTGGTCAAAATGTGGGAGTAAATGCCCAGGTGTCCTACATACTAAATAAGAGAAATTAAATGCTTGGATTGAAATTCCCAACAGGAAGCCCCAGAAAGATAAGTACATGTAAAATCCTGTCTTGATGTGAACTGAGATGCTTGTGTAAGATTCAGTACCTCTGGGAAGTTGGAATTGAGAAATAGGCTTAGGAAGCCAGGGCCTATATCTGTTAAACTGTGATAGTGGAGGGATTTTGTCTATGTCTGTACTACTAAGTAAAACGGCCCAGAACAACCATTTTCCCAGAAGATCATGTGGCGTGTCGCAACATGCATTTATTTGGCCAATCTCTTTTTTTTTTTTTTTTTTTCCCCTGCAGAAAAAAAAAAACTGGCCTCATTCATTTTGACTTCTAGAAACCACATCTGGACCATCTTAGCCCTGAACCTGAGAAATCTTGGCTTGGTCAAAAGGTGCTAGGGAACATGTTAGCAGCTAACCGGTATGGATAATTATGGCCAAATGCTCAAGTCTGCATCCCAGACCTGTTTCATTTCTTAGCATAGATATATCTAAAAGACTTGGCAAGAGAGGAGATCTGGTTTTGGGAATTGCAGGGATTCAAGCTCTGTTCAAAACTCCGCAAGGGGCTGATAGTTAAAAGGCAGTCAGGGTTTCTTGTGTTTGGTGCTTGATGCTGCATACAAAACAGTGCAAAATATATAAGTACAAAGAGTCAAGAGGAGACCAGAAAGAAAGAGAATCAAACCCTCTGACTAGAGCACTCAGCTGGAAGGTAGCTGCTCCTCTCTAAGCACCATTCAAGTTTTTTTAATTTAGACATTTCCTGGTTAAAGACATTGCAAAAACAAGGTTTCAGGAACTAGGACCTCAGGTTTCCCCATCGCTCCAGCCACATTTCAATTAATTCTTGCATGTCTACCTTTATTTTCTGAAATAAGAGGACCCTGCCCCTGAAGGGCATATTGCATTTTATGTCTCACTGCATTCTGTCACTCCTTTTAACTTTTTCTCTCAGAAAGTACAGCAAAAGTATGTACTTAATATGGTACAGAGCATCTTCAGAAAGAAATACGTGATCATAAGAAATCCAGACATTAAATCTTTAGTATCTGGAAAGAATGAATAGTTTTTACAAGGCCTTCTATATATATATATTCTGGATGAGATTTCATATAATTTCTCCTAAGAGTCCACTTCTTCATTTAGCACTCTGTCCAAATCTTACTGTTCTTCATATAAATATTTTCATTGACTTCCCTTGGCTCTGGTTTCAAATGAAAATGGCGAAAATTCTGCTTTCCTACTCCACATTTTGGAGACTGGCTTTTCTGGTTGTTGTTGTTTCCAATGACTTTAGGTCAGCCACATCTGCTCATGCATTTAAATTAAAGTTTAAGATCTCTCTCTGTTTGATCAAATGTTGTTTTCATAATTTATATGGGCTTCGCTTTTTTGGAAACATTTGTTTAATATAGTTAGTTCTGTTTTATCTGTCACTGATATTTTTATCTCTTTTATTCTACAGTCCTTTAGGATATGCTGTGCATGAAAACAGCTTTATAAGTAAAGATTGATTACTTGATATATTTCATGCAATAACCCATGGTCTTCAAAAAAGGCTGCAGAAATATAAAAAAAATACATATATTTATACATTAATGGTAGCATCACGTATCTGTCAGCTCGTTGGATGTAGTTGATCCACTAACTCTTACTCTTTTCTAGTGCTTTGTACATAGAAGATTAAATTCGGATTCACCAGAAGTCTGTAGGCAAACATTCAGTATAAAAATGTTGATTTTCTTTCTAAAAGGAAGAAGGACTAAGTGTTAAGGGAAAACTCTGTGTTGAAGGAGGTTGTTTTTTTTTTCATTCTTTCTTGTTTCTTTTTTAATTACTCCTGTTGCTGCTGTTACTAATCAGCTTGTTTTACATCATGCTAAACAGCACAGCTGGAGAATTTGCTCACTGATTGAAACTATCGTGTGAGCAGAGAGAGTGGGCACCAGTGGGACCGCAGTGGAAACGATTGCAAAGAGATTTCCAAGATGTTATAAGAAGGCAACAATTTTTTGGCATCTGGGGATGCTTGAAGAAGGGAAGAAAGAAAAAACCAGTGTGAGAGGATTAGAGAAGGAAAGATTTATCTGGGAAATAAGAGCAAGAAAGGGAGGCTCTTTATTCATGCCTGGACAGTCAGCTTAGCAAATTTAGCTTAATGGCTGTGGTAGCAGCAAGTCCTATCTTAAAGGTGGAAAACTTCCATCATGACTGGAGGAAAAACAAAAAGGAGAGAGAGAGGAATGGATGACAAAGCAGTCATTTGAATTTATCCGTGTTGCAAGCTGGTATAAAACCCATAGCAGAATTAAAATACCTACTGTTTTAGGAATAGCACCTGAGTTTCATTGTACTGAGAGGCAATAGGCCCGTCTGGAGCAAGGACTGACTCAGTCTGAAGGCAACAGCACAGCATGCACAGAGGGAGAACAGAGAAAAAAAAGCTAGTAATTTACTTATCTTCTTTTAGACATCTATGAAGCTTTCTGTACAGATGTTTTTTCTGTGTTTCTACTGTATCCCATAGTTAGTGTCACTTTACAGCATCTGCTCCTGCCCAGGTCCACTGCCACACTCCCTCTTTCTTCATAGAAGCATAGAAATAGCTGTATGAAGTGAATTTTGCTGCATCTATGAGTTTTGGGCATAAGGAAAAGCATTAAAAATAACATAAAGCAAAACTGAACAGAAATCTGGGCCAATTTACTGTGGTTTCTTTCATACAGGAGGCATTAGTAGGACAGCCCATAATTCACATTTCTTGATATTTCCTATTGCAGGTCTCCGTCTTCATTTACTTTTAATGTTGCCAGACATGGATTGTGAAGGCCGAACTTTCCTTACCAGCTGCTGGGGCCAGGATGCTTGCTTTTGTTTATAAAATGTTAACATTAGCTTTTTTTTCAGCTTCTGAGATTGAAAGGAAGGGGAGGAGGAGGAGATTTCCACTGCAGTAAGAAACTTTGGTACCTCGATAATAAGATGATCTGAGTCTTGACACATGAGCTGAAAAGCTGATCAGGTCCAGTTCTTCTGTCAAGGATGAGCCTTGCACTATCCCTGAGAGACACTGCCTAAATCTGGCAAATTTACAGGCCTTTGAAATGTCTCCCCTTGCACATTTTCAGCAGCAGCTCTGGTGGATACCGATGCTGCAGCTCCCATCTGTGTGTGCCTCCACCACAGCTGCGTGGGCTGAGTCCGACCGACCTGTTGCTACTGCTTGGGTCTGCTGGGTGGGTGTGGGGGCCTCGCCTCCACAAACACACTGGGCTTCTGCTGCTGCTGCTCCTCTCAGCAGGGAGGAGAGAGAGATTTGACTAAGAAACAGAAAAATGCTGGAAATATCTAGGATGGAAGAGGGAGTAGATTAGGATAAAGAGCTTGGGAATAGTAGTCCATGTCAGGGGCTGAAGAAGGTTGCAGGACCTTCAAGGACGAACAGACTAGGAGTGAGGGATGAAAATGAGAAATGGAATTGGGATGTAGGAGACCAAAATCCCAGGAAGAGCTAAGGAAAAAGTAGGATACCATGCACTGATCAACAAAAAGGCTTGATGCAGGCAGGGGAAGGGGTAAACCACCCCTTCCTTAGTCTCACGTGAACCGCATAAACATAGGGAGGTTGGGTGGTGACCCTAGGGAGAAACTAGAAAGAAAAATTTGAGTAAAAGGAAGCTGGGGCCTGCAATGAGGATCCTAAAAAACAGATTTGGAGTGGTAATGAAAACAGATGTGGATTGGTATGATCACCTTAAACACACAGATTGGGACAACCCAAAGAGAAGGGGTCAGAGCAAGGGAGTATATAAAAAGAATGAGGTGAAAGAGCGGAATCAAGGACTGGCTGGGGACAAGGATATCCTGCAGGAGATGGGGCAGCAGGAATGAGGAGAGACTTTGCCCACCAAGACATACCTGTTTTCTAATGCAGAAGAGTAAACAACTAACGTTTGTGAGTTGTGACCTGAGCTATGAGGCTTAAGTTGTAAGTGAGATACATAGATGAATAATGGTGGTGGAGCTGAGTATCAGGGCTGTGCCTTGTGCACACCCAGCAACCTGAAACCATTCATCTGCCATATGGTCCCCAGCTCTTCTCTGCATATCTGAGACAATGGACTGGAATGAGAAAATAGGCCACCCTGATACCAGGTGACTGACTGAACTAGTAACCACCTTCATGATGAAGCATTTGACTAACTGACACAGAGCTCTCCAGGTGGGAATTTTGGACGATCCTGGATATTTTCCCCAGACTGCTCTTGCTCTGCCCAACTGATGAGCACAACTTGCGTGCTTCAGTGTGCTGATGACTCTCCTAGGTTGAGAGTCTGCCCATCATTGAGATTCACCCAGGCAGTTCCTGCTGCAGAACTGATGAAAGTCAGACTCAGACATGGATGTGTTACTTACAGATGGTCAGGAGAAAATGTCCCTGCAGCTACCCTAATGATCACATAGGATGGAGATGTTTTGTGTGTAGTTCAAGATAATCAGTAGCACTGGTCATACATTTATGGGCGTGGCCATGTAGGGTATGAGAATTCATCAAAAGAGCCACTCAGTCTTATCCAATCCAGCTGAAGATGCCAGGATCCTGTCATCCAGGCAGTGACTGAGTCTACTCTGGCAGTGACTGAGTCTACTCTTTAAGAGATTTGATCCCCCATGTCTTCATCACCCTATGAAAAAATCCCAGTCTTTTTGTTTTACGAACACTGTCTGTGAATGTCTGTGCAAGAGCATCACTGTAATGATGGATATTCTAGAAATGACCATGAGAAAAATAGATATTTTTGCATAAACCCCAAAGTTTAATTATTTGCCATAAATGAGGACAAAAGAGATATCGTATAGCTTCTCATTTGGTAAGCTCTGTCCATCCTGTGAATTGACTGAGGAAAATATTAACAGCTGCATCATAGCATGTATACACGAGAGACCAAATTAAAACTGCACAAGCATTGCTAATGCTGACAGTCTTAAGTCTTTGGCACATCTTTAATGTTCTTTTAATGCATTTCTGTGTGTGTAAAAAAGCACCAGGGGGTGAATGGCACATCGAGAAGTTCTTGCTAAAAAGAGATTATGATGTACAAGACAACAATAAGATATAAGACAGACAAAGAAAGGGAACTTTACACTGTTTAGTTGCTAAATAATGAGAAGGCACTCTGTCTGGTTTATGTCTTTCTCACCTTCTACTATCAACAATCTTTGTTCCAATAGAAAGTGTGATGCTCGGTTAAATCGGTAAACCCCCTAAACCCAGTAAAATGCTTAGTATTACTTGCTTGCTTTTCTATGATAGCTCAGGTAATGATGTTTGATGTGCTTGTTGGCATATGATATATTGTGCATAACAGCGTATGTTCCCATAGCAGAGGGCTCCTGGGTGATAGAGAGGGAGACTCCCGGTTTGTGCGTGCTTGCTGCTCTCTGAGTGAGACAGAAAGGGAAAGATGCTCTCCTCTTTGGGATCAGTGAGGTGTGGTAAGAGGCAGAGTACAGGCAGGGTTAGGCAGTGAATGAGATGCAGTAGGCAATGTGTAAAAGAAGCAAAGAAGCCAGCAAGCTTGGGAGATCATAGAATCATAGAATCACTTTGGTTGGAAAAGACCTTTAAGATCATCAAGTCCAACCTTTAACCTAACCCTGCCATCCCACCACTAAACCATGTCCCTAAGCACCTCATCTATCCTTCTTTTAAATACCTCCAGGGATGAGGACTTTACCACCTCCCTGGGCAGCCCATTCGGTGAAGAAGTTTTTCCTAATGTCTAGCCTAAACCTGCCCTGGTGCAGCTTCAAACCATTCCCCCTTGTCCTATCATCTGTTACCAGGGAGAAGAGGCCAACCCCCACGTCACTACAGCCTCCTTTCAGGTAGTTGTAGACTACCTGACTAAACAAGCCCAGTTCCCTCAGCCGCTCCTCATATGACTTGTGTTCCAGACCCCTCACCAGCTTTGTGGCTCTCCTCTGGACATGTTCCAGCAATGCAACATCTTTCTTGTAGTGAGGGGCCCAAAATTGAACACAATATTCAAGGTGCAGCCTCACCAGCACTGAGTACAGGGGGATGATCACTTCCCTGCTCCTACTGGTCACACTATTCCTGATACAAGCCAGGATGCCATTGGCCTTCTTGGCCACCTGGGCACACTGCTGGCTCATATTCAGTAGGCTGTCAGCCAGTACCCCCAAGTCTTTGATGCACTGCAGGGCCTGGAGGTCCACTGAGCAAAAAGAGCCAGTGGACTCCCAGGCCTCAGCTGGGTTGGGATGACTTTTGCAGGGCTCAGGTGGGACTGTGCACAACAAGTCACTGCCCAGTAAAGGACCTGTCCAGCAGGGGTGCAGTGAGTGCAGAGGAATCTGTCTTCCATCCCCTTTTGGCATTTTGGGGAGTGTTTGATATAAGGAAAAGACTTAATTGTACCCTCTTCAAATTCCTGGCCAACTTGTCCTCCTCACAGAGGCAATAATACATATGTGAATGCTATTGAGAAAATATTGTGAAATACAATCTGAATCACCAACCACTGTATCAGTCTTCAAGCTAAGATTTTAACTTTTTAATTTTTTTTTTGATGGCTTTGGTATTTCACCCCTCTTCCTTTTTTTGGGATGTTATTTAACCATACAGCTTCACTAGTGAAGCAAATTACTTGTTGGACTTGGAAGCCAGAGGTTTATGTGCCAGGAAGAAGTAAGTCTAAAAACTACAGAGCAAAGATTATGTATATGACACACTGAGGGATGAAAGAAAGGACAAACTAATTTTTTTATGTACACAAATATAGCAAGTCTAATACCTGTTTTGCCGTTCAGGTACAAACAAACCCAGACCCAACCATGTAGGGTGTTAAACACCAAGTTCTTCTCTCAGTCCAACTGCTCTCCAGGTTGTGGATGTATAGTTTTGGCCTATCCAAAAGGTCACCTTTTTATTTTTGCACTTGAAATCATGGAAAGCATGAAGAAAACAAAGGAAATACAAGAAAATGGGTCTCAAGAATAAAACACTTCATCAAATAAATAACGTGTCAGACCTTAGAGTCCACTGACTGTGGAGAATGTTAACAGCATTAGCTAGACTAACATTACTTCCACCAGCAGGCAGATTTCTTACAAATATGATCTTTCAGCTATTTCATTAACCTCACACTCCTACACATGAAATTGAAGCTTAAAGGTCATGTTTAATGTGTTCAGTGTTTTCAGATCATTCTAATTCCAAACCTGAAGCTTATTCTTATGGTAAGTCTATTTACTAAATTTCAGCCTTGAATCTTTTATTCTTTTAAGTATATTTTTATTAGAATATTTCATTTCTGTTCTAAAGTATTTGCATTTTCTTTTTTAATGGCATGATTTCCTATTAACTTCTTGGTTTTCTTCAGTCAATAATTTTTTTGGGGGGAGGCAAAGGAAGTAATTTTAGAAGGAATCCATCACAGCTAGTAACAGTGACTGTTTCTGTAAGTAATACAGAGTTATTTTTAATACACATACACACGCAAAATTGTAATATATTATTGTTTTTATTTTCTTTTTGACATAATCTAACCATTGTCTTCTGTCCTTTCCAGTTCTCTCAGTGCTTTCCAAATGGATGACTATCTGATTTTTAGTATTCTGACACCAGAGACTTTAAAGATATTTTAGTGCCAAATTCCCATTTAAATGAATGAAAGTGATTTCCCCAAATAATAGAAGATATAGAACAAGTATCTGAGAATACAATTCAGGGAATTACTCATTGTCAGTTCTGTGTTGACTCTAATGCAAAAAATAATCTGCATTATTTGTGCAGGTTACTTCTATAACGCTGTGCCTCTCACTTTTCTCTGTTGAGAACAGTAAAACTTCATTGCCTACCTTTCACTTGTCTTTTTAGGCTGTCTTAATCACAGGTTGCAGCCTCTTATTGCTTATCTGTGCAAGTAAAGGACCAAGATGCTAGTGAGCACGGTAAGTAGGACTCACTTTCATCTTTGACTTGATTACCTATTTGTTTAAATTAAGGTGCTTTTATTTTTTTATAATGGATGGACTTCATTTTTTTTCCAGGGTGCGTGCATCAGCATATATTTATTTACTTACACTCCTTCTAGTAGGAATGCAGAATAACTGTTACTAAACCCACAGATTTAAAGTAGATGGGCTGCAATTAACTCAGCTTATCGCTTTATAAGATCTTTTGGGAAGCTGACTGAAGGGGAGAAAGTAGTTAGAACAACCTGGCAGCCTTCTAAAGTCATACTGACAAGGGCACAAATTCTTTCTGATTATGGAGGAAATACAGGAAACGCAATAAGAGAATAATTCAGCTGAAGTCAATGATTTAAAAACAGTATCTAGGAAATGGACACTGGGTTGGACATTAAGGATGAGAGCAAAAGCATATAAAGGCAAATTCTTAAAAATCAGCTAATAGATTCACCTAGAAGGGACACCAGCTGCAACAAGAAATGATGTAGGATATTAGCACCAAAACAGAAAAAAATCTCTACTACTTATTGAAGGAGAATAGCTATAAATAGCTGATGTTAAGAAGGCTGAACAGTTTAATGCCTTTTTTAGCATGCAATCAAGTGATTATCATACCAATCCATTGACAAAGGGAAAGATCTCAACATCTGAGTGTGGGAGAGATATTGACCCAGTGGAGGGCCTTGAAGGTAGTTAGGGAGTTGGAGTAAAGGACATCTGAGTGGGAATTGGGTGTATTCAACCTGGAAAAGAAAAGGATAAGAGGGGATCTAACTACAGTCTTACAGAGAAAGTGGAGCCAGATTTTCCTCAGAGGGCACAGTGAGAGGATAAGCCCCAAGGGTCAAAAGATTACATACAAGAAATTGTAATTGTATGGAAGGGAAAAATAATTCACCATAGGAGGCTGCCCCGAGTGATTGAGCAATCTCTGTCTTTGGGGATTTTAAACAACTGAAAGGGCAAAGTCATGAGCAGTCTGACCTCTGGCAGTCCCCTCTGTCCTATTTTTTCTATATAGTTCTGTGATTTTATGTCCTTAAGTCAGATGTTTTCAGAGAAGCCAAATTTGATGAGCTTTTTTCTAGGACTCTTTAATGCCCTAAAACCTGTTGAACTTTTAAAGATATTAGTGGTACACCTAGATACAAACCTAGGTACAGTTGATCCTGGGAGCTCTAGGGATGAAGTATATGATTTTTTAAACCCCTCAAAGATTCCTTATAAACTGCTGATTACAGAATGTTTCAAAAAAAATAGCAAAGTCTTTCTCAAAATGATTTCAGAGAAGATAGATACACTACACGACTTCCTGAGAAATTAGATTCAGTCCTACCTGATGCACTCTGATATTGGACGTGGATTTTTTTTTCCACAGGTGCTTTCTACCTCATTCCTTGTAACTGTTTGCCAGCTGTGGTGAGAAAGAAAAAGTGCTGAGTGCCCATAGCTGATATAGCAGTCAGAAGCTAAGCTTTGAGCAATAAAAAAGTGCTAAACGTTCTGAAAAATAGAGCCTGGAATTCTTATTATTGCACTTTATTGCAGTGATAACCTTAATTGTTTGCAATTCTTAGTATTTAAATATATTTTGGCTGTGATGATAGCCAAGGATGTTCAAGATACTGAAAAGTTATTGTAATGAAGGAGGAAACATCATCAAAGAAGGCAGAAAAAGTGCCATTCTGTATTTCCTCCAGAACAAACTTTTCAGAGTCCAATGTATAATTGCTAATATTCCCCGCAAGGTGGTACCCAAAGTGCAGTACAGACTTCGACATGAAACCCAAATACCAGATAAAGCTCAAGGTCATTGTTTTAATAACAAGTTTCCCAAGCAAAACATGTCTGGTCACCGCAGAGCATAACAAACTGCAAAAACCAACACCAACTTTTAACAAGTACAGCAAAGGAGGGAGCATGGTGTAGATTGGATAAACTAAGATCAAGAACAAATGAATCAAATTGCAACCCACAACTATTTAACAGATATAAATTCCTTAATATACTCCGGTTACTCTGTCGTTATCTCAAGCCCTTCGTGCCCCACGTTGGGCGCCAAAAAGGACTGTCGTGGTTTAACCCGGCTGGCAACTAAGCACCACGCAGCCGCTTGCTCACTCCCCCCCCTCCCTCAGTGGAATGGGGGAGAGAATTGGAAAGAAAATAAAAGGTTAGAGCCGAGGGCTGAGGTAAAGACAGTTTAATAAGAGAAAATAATAATAATAGTAATAATGAGAATGGTAACAAAATATACAGAATATACAAAACGAATGATGCACAATGCAATTGCTCACCACCCGCCAATCGATGCCCAGCCCGTCCCGAGCAGCAATCACTCCCCAAGCCGCGATCACTCCCCGAGCAGCGATCAGTACCCGAGCAGCGATCACTCTCCCCGCGACCGACCGACCGACTGAACCCCCCCGAGCATGACGTTCTATGGTATGGAATAGCTCTTTGGACAGTTTGGGTCCTAGCTGTGCTGTACTCCCAGCTTGTTATGCACCTGGCCGAGCAGGAGAAGCTCAAAAAGCCCTTGAGCAGTCTGAGCACTACGTGGCAACAACTAAAAACATCAGCGTGTTATCAACATTCTTCTAGCACTAAATCCAAAGCACAGCACTGTGCTAGCTTCTGTGAAGAAAATTAACTCTATCCCAGCCGAAACCAGGACACTGGGGCATAGGCTGTACCATCATGTATAGTTGCAAGAGTGCTGCCTGTTGAGGTGCTCCATGACCCTTCCCACTAGAGTGGCCATGAACAGATTCCAACAGCAGGATGTGGGGCAACCCAAAGGTGCTGTCGGGATGTGAGGTTAGCCTTGTTCCTTCTGCCATATTAGAGTACTTTAGGGAATTAAAAACCCAAGTCCCTACTTGTATTTCCAGTAAGTTTGCACTTTGCCAACAAGCACTGGGACACTTTGCTTCATATGTTTGACTACGTGTGATACAGTGTAGCTTTTGCTTCTCCTACAGGGACCCAAGATGTGATGAACTGATACAGTTTTTTCACTCTTCCAAGGAGCTTCAGCTGAAAACAAAAGTCAGGTCCTCAGTTAATTATGTAAATAGTAATGCTGTGGTTTGTGTCTCTGATGAACCTACAGGTAACCACTGAAGGACTGAGTCCAAGGGAATTTAACTTAGGAAATACACAAAGCAAGTCCAGCCACTTTCAGCCAGAAATGGTACTGCCCCAGCAGTACCTCAGCATCCTGCTACACAGAAGGGACTCTTTTTAATATAAGGTTGTCATACAAGTCATACAGGTCTTTTTGTTTTAATCTGTGATTTGCACCAGTGCTGAGGAGTATGATTCACCTTCTGTTCAATCAACAGAAAGATTTGCAATGACATCAAAAGGAATTGGAAAAAGCACCAGCTTGAGCTAGCCAGAGGCTGGCTTTTCTATTCAAATTTTAGCCGTGTACTTTTAAAACAAGTTAATGTCACCCTAGTTTTTACCCACAAGTGACTACGTGACCAAGGCTGGAAACTATGGGTAAAATATGGAAGTATTTAAACTTTATTGTGTCCATGAACTTCCATATTTTCATATATGTCTCTTTCAAGTTCCCTTAAAACTGAAATACTTTACTGTGATTGTCTTAAGTGATTTTTTTAAAGTTATGGGGGGTTTGTTTGTTTGATTTTGATTTGGGTTTTTGGGTTTTTTTCCCCAAGTGCTGTGCTGATTATTAGCACAACAGTGTGATAATCACAAAAGTGATTTTAGGAACTACACACCCCAGTCCTGTCCATTTCTAGCAGCTTTGAAGGTATTGTACTAAAGCTCTGCAAAATCAACAGGTTTGGGCTACCCAGGTTACCCTGAGCTCCAAGGAGTGCTTACTGGCCAGGCCTGCAACTGTAATTACACCACTCGTGGCAGCAGGGACTTGTATCTCAATGGAGACCCTTGGACAGTCTATATTCTTAAGGATTTGTATGCACTTTTGCTCGTATAGTTCTTTTGAATGCTTCCTTTGCATTTTAAACCAAGTTTTTCCAAAGGACATCTTTGTGAAGCAGCAAGTATTTTAAAGTACATGTGTAATAGTCATGTTTCTGCAATGTCCTGCCAACTTCTCATCAAGAGGTATTCTTGTGGTAACCATCTGCTCTCAGATGCTTTCCTGTCCAAGGGGTCTAAAAATGAAGGTGCTAGGAGAGGTAATCTTGTACATTTTCCTCTTGTGGAAAGCTATGATGGATGTAAATACAAGATTACTAAAAATACAGAAATTGGGATAATGACAGTAGTAGAAATCCACTTCTTTCTGGTGGTTTCTTCTATTCAGAGCTGCCTTTGGTGAATCTAAACAGCTTTTATCTTAGGACACTGACTTATTATGAGCGCCCTCCTCTCATGGTGGCTGCTGCTCAGGCCTGGAAGAAAACTGCAGGTCATTAGTTCTAAGTGCTGGTACACATGAAATAATGTAAATAACAGGTCCAAATGAAGCAATTTAATTTGAATGGAGTCCACAGCTGTATCGCTTTTGATTTCAATTTTACTGACTTCCTGCTTCGTTCTTTCCTGTCGTTATTATACACTACTTTGCATTTGTATATAAACTAGTCTGGACAACGCATTTGTATGGTTTGCATAGCATTTCACAGCAATTACATTCCTTTTCTTCAGAGGTAGAGTAGACAATTTTCACTAAAAATGGCTCTAGCATGAAAAAAGGGGCCACTTACAAAATGAACTAGCATATTCTAATCAGCTGGCTGTAGTAGCCATAGGGTAGGTACAGCATAGGTAGACTATGACCTACTCCAAATCTGCTGCCAGGTTGCTATTTAACTAGGGGCTAGTGCAGGGCAAGCCTGCGTCCCAGACACTATGCGGCTGGCTTCAAGTGAAACTTTATACAAGCAATCTCTCTGAAAAGATGTCTCTGTGTAGGGAAATGACACTTGGTCAAATAAGAAGAAGTATAACAGATATAGCCCTAAGAATGAAAAGTCTGCATTGCACCCTTATGTGCCAGAAATGGGAGGAGGAATAGTGCAGAAAAAGGAATGGCTGGTCTTAGGTTTTACCGACCTAGAAGATTTGGCCTTCATCATCTAGTCCAGACCCTGAGAAATGAAGGATGGCAATGTTAATCCCATTGATTAGTTTCTCAGGGTCTATATTAAAACTGGTAAAGGTACTTTTTTCTGCCCTTGGTCCTTTTGGAAGGTCAGTTTAGAACCTCAGTACTCCAGTGTTCAGAAACTTTCTAATTGCTGCCCAAATGTATTAATAACCAATGCATTTGTATTTGTTCTTAAGAGACCTTTACCTTCCTCCTCTTCTCCCTTTACCCTCCTAGACTAGATGCAGACTTCAAGCAGGTTATCTCTCAGCCTTTATACTGCTAGATTTGAGTAGAAGCCAAAGCTTTTTTTGGTGTGCTTTCGCTTAAGCTCTCTGCTTATCCTTTTCTGAACGACTTTCACTTTGAATTCATGTTCTTTGAACATCTGGGTTCAAACCTTCCGTGAGATTTTGGATCATGTCTTCCTTCTCCCACTTGAACAGCATCTTGGGGTTCTTTTGGGCTTTTTTTTTTTTTTTTTTACTGTTACCAGAATTCTCTGATGATTCATGAGGGAGTTGTTGCCTTTTTCATGGTACTTAATATTGAGGACAACTAGGCATCTAATGATCAAACCAAAACACTTTCTATCTTTTTATATAGTTTACTATTTTGTGGATTAAACAGTTGTTACCTGCACTGTGGAACTACTGTGCCTGATGCAGAGCTTGTTAAGTGTTAAGTAATGAGTAGTTGACATTTTGGGATGGGTTCCAGCTAGCTGTGCTGAACATAGTCCTGTACATAGCTTAACTCCTTGACGCAAATGATGAACTAACATTTTACCATCAGCACAAGAAAAAAAAGACTAAATTTAATCTGTGAGAAATTTTGTGTGGCATTTTGACTCTAAATCACAACATACTTTTATAAAGCATTAACTTAAGCTTTATAACCTAGTCATTTGAACAATTATGCATCCCAAGGGCAAGATACTGCTGTTTGAATTTACTTTTGTGTGCTTGAAAGGACAGGTTCTCTGATGAAGACAGTGAAAATGTTACTGTTCAGAATGCAATGAGATGACGACCACAGGTCTAAGCTTCATTGTTCCACCTCTTCAGTCTTTCACATTAGTGACAGATGAGAGCAAAACATGAATCGACAACAGCAGTAGTGTGCTCTTCCTTCTGCTTTGCATTCCAGTTACGGGTGCGTTACAAGGTAGAATGGTGGATGTACTCACCATGCACATTTGCACGTATGCATTTGTGTGCATACCCATATATATATGAATTTAAAGTTTGCATGAGACCGGTGGGGTTTTGTGCAGCAGAAGAGGTAGGAGTCTTCCCCATTTTATTTCACCTACAGATGAGGAATGCTGTTCCCAAGGCTTGTCTTGTGAACCTTGTGACCTCCACTAGATGACTTCTGTCCTGGTTGCTTCCTGCTAAATCCAGCTTTTATGACCCTGTACTGTATTTGTTTTCTTCCATTTCTAGAAGGTTGCTCAGCTAAAGTGCTGTACTTATTTTATTCATAGCCTTCACTTAAATAAGTAACCTTCTGTTTCTCTTTGTGCAGAGGTAATGATCGATCACTTTCCCTCTCAAAATAGAGCTTGTTGCCTGGTGTTTCTTATCAAATCTGCTGAAAATCTTTTCTAGCACAAAGAGTCTCCGACTGCAAAATGCCCTGCCTGACACCATTAATAAGAGTAACCAAGCTGAAGATTTTTATTTGTTTTTTGTAGGAAGCTTGCCAAATACAGAAACTTAGAGAAGGAAAAGTGAGGTCAGGGAAAAGCTGTGTAAAGGCCTCTGGAAAGCTGAAAATTAGTAGATCAGATTATTGAGATTTTTTATAACTCTTTTGCCCACTAAGGTGTTTTGTGGGATCCTTCAGTCCACCTTTTTCATATGGTCTCCTTCACAGTCAGATAGAGAAATGGATGTGAATTCCCTTTTGCTGGAGCTCTTTCAGGATCAAACCACAGAACTCTGTTCCCTCTTATGCATAAAGAAAAGAGCTTCCACCTTAACATTGCTCTGGCAGGGTAGCAAGATGCTGGTCACCAACTTTTTCTCTCCCAGCAACAGCTGGATAGGGACAGCCTTCAGCGTGTTGGAGCTGGAGCTCTAGTGCAGGAGTAGGTAACTCTCAGGAACTACAACTGAAATGAAGGGGAAAATGTCCTCCACATATTTAGAATTTGCCAGAGTGCATCCTCAGAGAGGTCATAGTGAGAAAATGAAATTATTCACCTGGCACAGCAGTAGTCATAATGAAATATGTTTTAGCAGGCAGTGCAGAAACAAAATGAGGTGGGAAAGAAACTCAGAATTGGTGATATCACACTTCAAAGGAAAGCCTTCCTAATGGTAAAAACACGTTAAAAATGGTATAGAATTTAATTACTTCCAAAATACTAGAGAGTGATTAATTGACTGAGTGGTGAGCCACCGGCTTGGATGAGCACATTAATCACCGAAGTGGCATGTCTGTCACACACTCCTTTCAGTGCTTTGCACTTCCTTTTTATATCTAGAGATGCAGGACTGCTAGACAACCATTGATAAAATGCCATTGCGGGGGGGGGGGGGGGGGCAGGGGGAGGGGAACAAACCCAAACAACTTATCACTGCCCAGTTCACTCTGCAGGGAAAGCTTTTGCCTCAGGGTTTGCAGAAGGCCTGAGTTTTCTCCTCTTGGTGCAGAGGACAGCAGAGCACTCCTGTCCCTTTCTGACTTGGCTTTGCTTCCTCTTTCCTGCCTCCCCTGGCCCTGCTCACGTGTCAGCAAGGGACAGAGAAGGAGCTGGAAAATGATGGCTTCTTCTGAATGGGGCTATTCCCTTATTGCTTGTGTGAAATTACTGAGTGATGCTGAAGATAGGAGGAGGCTAAACAGTCTGTACTTATAAGTGAGCAGTGTGAGCCCAGGAGACATATGGGTAGACAGTCACTTGTGGAGGGAATAAATACTTACATGGAGAAGATCTATGGAGAAGGGGTCTAAAAATCCAGATCTAGTCCCCAGAGCTTCTCAGATTTGACAATGCGGTGTTATTTAGTGACACTTTTCATTTTTGGAAGAAAGCAAATATTTTGTACTATACATATGTTCTAGCAAGGGACTAGATGTCAGGATATTTGAGTTTTGTAAATGTGCTAATAACTTACACAATTTCAGAAGTCTTAACAAACTTAGTCTCTTTATTCCACTGTTTTCCTGCCTGGAAAGTGAATATAACAACTCTTCCTTTAGCCAATCTATCACAGTCTCTGTTCAGACAAATCCACTTCTGGAGGCAGAGGGATACTCTACTTAATTAAGGACTGTCAGCTTCTGGCCATAAGATACTAGTACAAGCAATCCATGTGTATTAAAAAATGTTCTGGATGAGCCAAACAAAAGCATTTAGCTTTGTAATCCTAAACAGTATGGTTTCCCAGATGGAATGTTCCTAATTGAGCTTGTGATTTCCATTCATAGCATCCAGGTCCCTGCTTCCCAGCTGGGATGACTGAATGCAGTTCAGGGAATATATGAATTGTTTGAAAGATGGACAAAGGTAAATTAAGTATTTTTCATCCAAATATGGCAGTAACCAAACAGAGTCGGTTGTACTTTGTGTAAGCCACATTTTGCATGTTGGATTTGTCAGAGTGATATCTACGCAGCAGAAGGTTAGACCAGAGACAAATGGTCAGAAAAAGCACAGAGAGGGTCTGCCTTTCTGGAAGGCACAGGTTAAAAAACTCCAGTTAACACTTTATTATTTCAAAAGGAATGTACATGCCAGTTTGCTAGGTTTGGGGATGACTATCCATTATTCGTAGTCCTCTGACAGAGAGACTGTAAACTGTAGTAACTGGAGACGAGGCCAAGAGAGATGCCTCAGATCCAGATCTGGGTTCACATTCCAGCCCTCTCCCAGCCTCACTGCAGCTACATGCTGGAAGCATGGCTTGGACCTCATTGAATTGTGAGAAACTCCAGAGCCTTTCAGCAATAATTAGTTGTGTGATGTTCACAAAACAAACAAATAAACAAATCTGTTCTCATGCAAATGCTGCCAGTAACAGAAACCAGCAGGAGAGAAATCTGAGACCTATCACATGTGTTGTACAGTTCCTTCCTAGTCAAATGATTTTCAGTTTTCTTGAAGTGTTTGAAGCTGTTAAGTGCAAAATTTTACAGGAGTGGAACATGAGCTTGATGTAGCAGGAGTAATTTGAAAGGCTGGGAAAAGAAGTAATAAAAGTCTTTCAATGATTCTGTAGGAGGTATTACTGGGGGCATAACTTCTGATTAAATGAGAATGTTTTTTATTTGTTTTCTTGTTTACTGAAGATTCAACAATATTCAAAGCTGGATCCAGCTGCAGGTCTCTTTGGATATTGTGTCATGTAATTGTGACTACTAGGATGTTTTTTCTTTCTTTCTTGTTCTACCCCACATAATCTGCACTTGAACTTTTTTTAGGTCACCCAACTAAATGGTTATGAAAGCTATAAAGGAGGTGAACAGGCTTTTTATTCCTTGCTTGAAATGCTTGCCATTCCCATTTGAAGTTGGATGAAACAGTATTGCACACAGATCGGTGAGAATCCAGCTATGTCGAGGGAACTGAGTGGAAATATCCTTGTTAAAAATTTCAGCTACAGACATGTTTGCTTTTGCTAACATTTCGTCTCTGCAAGCAAAAATTTACTACATTTATAATTTCTTTATAAAAATGTTGATCACAAGAAACAAAGTTGTCACTGTTTTAGAAATTTTTCCTGGACTAGGTAAAATAAGACTATTTCCATAAAGAAAAATCACACACTGATTTCCTATGATTCATGGGTCAGCTAACTCAGTCATGTGGAATTTGATAACTATCTGTTATTCATAGAAAAGTCTGCAAGTTTCTGCAGCTTCTAAATCAGCTGCAAATGTGACATCACCAAGTAAACAGATACCAAGATTTAATTAGAAAGTTCCAAAGTCACTGCAGCTTTATCTAAAGATCAGATGAATGGCCAACAAAGTCATATCCCCTATAAAAATATGACAAAGAGGACAACAATGTCAAAGTCACAAGAACCTTCTCCAGATCCATTTAATCTAGTTTCTAGCACTGCATATCACGGAGAAAGACATAGGTAACCAGCACCATATGAGAAAGGAATCCTATTAAGCCATATTTGTAATTTTCTTGAATTCTAATAATTGTAACTGGGCTGATGCAACATTTTAAATGTGTAACTCTGGATATTTTTCTTGTTTGTAAAAATGACAGCATGACCTGACTATGACTTATAAGCTAGATATGTTCATTAAATGTATCTCATCTCCTACTTGAAATCTCAGTCTTTCAGAGAACAGAATAAATACGAGTAAAATAATCATTCCTTCAATATGAATAATGGATTGCAAATACATGAAAGAAATTGAGGGATTGCTTGAAAACGCTTCACCCAGACTGTTTATTAAACAGTTGTAGCTTATATTGTAGAGAAATTGAGAAAAATCTGTAAATAATATATTAAACAAAAAGTAGCTAAATATAATTTCTATGGAACAACCCCAGCATCTCTTCATAAAATGTTAATGTGGCTACAGCTCTATTGATCAGATGCAAGATCTGGAGAGGTCAAACCACAAGGCTCATCTCTTTGATACTTGCTTTTTATCATAGCTGACTTTGAGATTCATGTCTTCTCTGACAATAAAAAGAAAAATCTGTTTAGTAGAGTTGGTAACTGTGTGAAAGCTTCCATTACCAACCAAATATAATGTATCAATACAACATGCCTAAGCATTAAAGTGCCAGAAACATCATATCACATGGATGATGCAGCTTAATGGGCACTTACAACACAGTAGATTATTTAAAGCCATGTTATCTACATTACTGAAGTATGAACTGATGTACAAAGCACTTCAAAAACATTTTAAAGACTCCAGTTTTTGGAAGAAGGACTATTACATTGTTGTTAATTTACTTGAAAGTCTGAATGGAAGAAATAGAATCATAGAATCCTAGGTTGGAAGGGACCTCAAGAATCATCTGGTCCAACCTTTCTAGGTAAGAGCAGAGTCTAGACAAGATGGCCCAACACCCTGTCCAGCTGAGTCTTAAAAGTGTCCAATGTGGCGGAGTCAACCACTTCCCTGGGGAGATAATTTCAATGGTTGACTGTTCTCTTGCAGTGTGATGTTGTATTACAAGTTAGATGATGTGAATATTCCTTTGAAAATAGGGTGTTCAAGCATGATCTCGGACCAGTTATGATTCTGTCATGAGAGTGCTACACACCTATCTGCTTAAGGAGGATTCTCCATATCATGTTGGAATAAAAGTCTAATTACTTACTGTAATGTAAATGAAGCACGAACTTTTTGAAAAGATTGATAATCACACCACAAGGGCTATATTTTGGAAGTAACAGTTTTCCATTTATTTTAGTCATCCATCATATGTTCAGTAAATTCATCTGTCAGCGGAGGAGAGATATTGCAGATGCAGTGCATACCCATCCGTATGGGCTGATCAAATATTAAGGGCTGGGAGTTTGTAGGGTTTATCTTCTTGTCCATATTTGTCCTGTCCTGACTGAAACTTTCTCATTACAGGTACAGAATATCACTATCTCCGTTACACACGTGTAAACAACGTTCACACATCTTTTGGGATAATTTTGATGAATTTTTTGTTGTAGTGAAATTACTGTCCATTTTCCTCACAGTGCCAATATTGCCATGAACAGTCATTTTAGGTGGATGTTCAAGAAGAGTTTTTCTTTCCGTCAGCACCTGTGTTTGACCCTGTCCTGGGACACCCAGACCCAGTGACCTTTCAAAAAGTACCCAAGGAAGAACTTTGCTCTAAAATTAGCTCTAAAATACTTCAGTAGTTCTTTTTTCTACTAACCCGCAAAAGTATGTTTCCATCATAAATGAGCTGAGTCAGAGCACTGGGCTCTGCTCTGCCACGTCTGTTACGATGTGGTGCTACACACCAATATGCCCCAAGAAGATTGGTGATGAACCTTTGTGGGTATTTACACTGTGGTTGTGCAGTCCCTGGTTTATTTTGTTACTGCTCTGCAGCACGGTCACTTGATGTTTTCCATACACATTGCGGCTGTTGTAACAAACAATTTGCTGACTGAGCTCAAAAATCAGTCTGGTGGTGGAGGAAAAGGAGGTGCTGAAAAACATCGTCACTCTTCTCAAGCTGGGGGTATGGGCAGGAGGAGACTGCAAGGGGATGTGTTGTATTGCATTCCCTTGCTTTCTCTCAGTGGTTCCTGTGAACTCCCCAGTCGGTGTTGCCAGCCTTTTTAGCAATTAGTAACACGTTTGATCCTATTATACCCTGCATAGCTGTAGGCAGGCTAATTTTCAGCTGCCTGCTAACAATATCCCAGGTCTTACAGGCTGGAGCAGGTTTCTCAGACTCCAGGCTGGACGCTGGATCTTGGCAATAGTTGAACTATCCCACTGCAATCTGCTCAGGCTCGCTAGCTCCAGCAGGCATCTTTCTGTCAATCTGAAACAAAATACAGACTTTGAACTATCACTTGGAGTATCCCAATACACATTTTAATTCTTTCAAATGCAATGTCATTCATCTAGGAGCAAAACATAGTGCTTATGGTAACGGGAGGAGGAGTTGCATCCTAGAAAGCTGCAAGTCCAGAGAATTTAGGCACTATGGTAGGAAAATAACTGACTATGAAGTGACACTTAGAAGGCTAAAATAATTCTTAAAGAGTATCAAGAAAAATAGAGAAGTATTGCCATGTCTGAAAATAGCATTGGAGATACCATTATCAGAACATTGTGTTGAAGACTTTGTTTTCATTCCTTAAAAAGCTGCTGAAAAATTGATGAAAGGAAAAGAAAAGAATTACAAGAGTTTTAATGTTGTAAAACACCCTATTCTGACAAGGTGTTTTTGTTTATCCAAGAAAAGTTAAGAGATGATAAAAAATATCTATGCAGGGAAGAGATTTTTAACTGTTGAAAGTAAAAATTAAATTTTTTTAAAAACCTAAATTTAAAAAAAAACCAAAAATGTGTTAAATTTTGAAATTAAGAATCAACATTCACATCTAATAAAGATGCTTAGTTCAAGGCACACAGTTTAAGAATCAGTTGATAAAATATGCAGCTGGTTCTAACTAAATATTCATAATTACTATATAAAAGATGTATGGTTCAATAGCAGGAAATCCCCAGAGACCTGCAGAAAATCCAAAGATGAAAAACACCAAACACTTCTCTCACAATGGCCACCCTATTCCACCGATCTCCATGAGGCTGTGCCTTTAGTTTGCCTTCAGCTAAACCAGCCAGAGTATCCAATTAGCTTTGCCCTCTTCTCTTCTAAGAGCATGAATGGCCATCAATTTCTTTCTGATAGCAACACAGATTCACCATTTTACTAAGTTTTTTCCATGGAAATGAAATGCTAATTAGACTATGCACTGCAATATCCCACAGTTGATGGAGATAGGGAAGATCTGTCAGGATACATAAATGTTGACACGCAGTGCAACAATCTAAAGACAAAATCAAATCTGTGGTCAGAACGGAATTTGAAATCACCAATTAAATGAAAAAAAACCCCACAAAACAAACTGAAAATTGGAAGCATAATATGCATTTCTGCGAACTTGCTTGTTGTATTTTTACCCTCAATTAAAGAAACAGTAAAAAAAGCAAAACTGTAGATCAAAGGCATTCATTTGTTGTGATATCAACCCAACTGTTGATTCAGAGTATAGGCTAGGACTTGAAGAGGGTTAGAAGGAGGCAGTGTTGAATAGATGAAGGGGTCACAAACACAAGCATGTATTCCAGTTTTGCTTATATACCAGGGCATCAGATTCAGGAAGCCTGTCATACATGGATTTATTCTAGGAAATATTCAAAGATGTGCTGGATTTTTCCACATTAGGGCTATGGTAAGCAAAGCTCAGTTTTTATACAAAGCCCAAGTTAACTGACTTTTCAAAGTACACAGCAGGTTATCTAATACCTCTGAAAAATATTCAATTCACTACATCAATATCTGTAACATGGGTATCATACGGTGATTTGGACTGTCATGATGCTGTCAATCTTTGAAATATTATCTGCATGTATAAAACAAGAAGAAAACAAGAACAATTCTACTAGTTCTTTTTAGACGCATTGCTGCAAGGGTTCTTAACAAAAAAACACAGCAATTTTGCTTTTACTCGTGCTCAGCAAAACCTAAAAATATTTCTTAGAACACTGTCAAATAAATTTCCTTACAAAGGAAGCCTTTATTAAACAGAATGTTGGCTAGTAAGGCAATTATGTGAAATCAATCAAAGGGCAGAGAAATAGTTGCTTCATTGTTAGAAAACTTCTAAAACATATGTTTTCTGAAAAATGCCCAAAAGAATTGTGGTTTGGCAGTTCTTGGGATGGGATGTGCTAGAGGCAGAGCTAGAATTTTTACCAATGAGAAATATTGGAGATCTGGAATGAGCATTTAATAAAATCTGATAGCAGAGCTTCAAATCTCAAATCTCTTTCTCTGTAGAGAAAGAGGAATAATGAAAAACATTTCCTAGAAAAATTAGTTGAAAAACCTTTCCAAACTTTACAGTCAAATTTCACATTAAATTTTAAATTTCTGGGTAAATTCTAAACTTTTTCTAATTATAGACTGGTTTGTGGAGAGAAGGTGGGGTAGCAAGTGCTGGCAAACTATTCAGTATATGGTAAATACTGGAAAAAATCCAAAAATGCTTGTTGGAAAATTGCTCAGTACTATTTAGTATAGATGAGCCTGGTCTGCCCAGCATACAAATGTACAGTTTGGGGCTTCAAAGCCTGTCCAGCAGGCAGTGTTTGTGGGTTGCACGGGTGTCCGTGGAGCACTGTCTCATGGCTCAATGCCTCTTGCTCTGAGCAATTCTGCTTCGCAAGGACAACTGTAATTTAGTGCCAAATTGTACTTATTTTTACACATCAGGATAGGATAGCTAAAATAAATAGTGCCTTACATTGTAAGTAATCATGCTGAAGTCAGTGTTGCTGTCTATGGAATAAGTTACTACTCAGAGTAAATAAGAATTCAAGTTTTGTCATAATAAAACAATCAACTTTTGATGAATAGTAACAGGAACTTAAAATGCTTGACCTGAAGTCTAGGCGAACTAAACATTTGTGTTCAACCTGGAAATTATCAAAGCAGATCTGGCTTTGATAATTTGAATACTATTGATACTGACATGTTGAAAGAACAACTTACAGCTCTTACTTTCTGGGAAAACCTGTACTATGGAATCATAAATAAGACCCTGTATTTTTACGAAGAATTTTATCTAGAGAATGGGGATGACATCTCACAATGCATAGACGCAAACCAGTCCAATTAATAAGCAGGTGACCAAAGTCAAAGGTCCCTGAAATGGGGATAACGCAGCGCTGTTAAATTCGAGACATTTATCAAACTGTCTCACAGAAGTACTCTTAATCTAAATGTGTCTGGTTTAAAGCGCTGGTAATTTATTTGGCTGTTTCATCACTTGTGAAGTTTGTGCCATTAGTATTTAATCATCTTAGATTCATAATCATCCTCCCTTCCTGCAATATACCTCAAGGACAATAAAGTCCTGCAGCTTTGTCTTTGTGCTTCCTTTTCCCCTTCAGTCTCGACTGGTGAAGAAGCATTTTAAAGATACTGAGTGCTACACTCTACAAGGCTGTAACTTTTAGCATTGTGAGGGCATTTTCACCCAGAAAGGCAGAACTTCTTTTTGTTGCACATCATTATGTTTTCATTCTCAAGTTTCTTTAATTTTCTCCTGTAGGTCTCTCTGAGTTGATCCTGGGAGCAATGAATGCCTACTGAAATTCACACCAAAGGCTCACCAGATAATACATATTTGAGTATTAAATATTTCAGATTCTCTGGGAAATACCTTTACGCTGGTTCTTTGAAATGTCGGTGCAGATTAAATCAGTCAGCTTGTGTTCTTTTGGAAGAGAGGTGTCTGCATAGGACTTACTAATGACCTCAGGAAAGATCATTAGCGTGCAGGAAGAAAAAGAGGAAAGATAAGCAGGTTTCCAGAAAACACCTGGGAAAATGTACTGAGCCATTCTGAAATGTTGGTCATATTGGTACTGAATTCTTGACTGTCTGGAAAGGAAGGCACAAATGATTTTGTGATAGAGTAAGCCACATGCACAGGTTGAGGATGAGAGGGATGAGCTCCCAGAGGACTATCTGCAGAATGGAGAAGCCCCTTTTTTGCAAGACCCTCCAGCAGTGTCAACACATGTAAACATGTTAATTTTGAGAATATTTGTATTACAGTTTCAATTCCCCCTTATTTTTTAGGGAAAAAGAAAATCCAGAGGGAAACCTAGGGGAATAGAAGTGCATTTAGGAATACGTTGTCATTATGCCAGGACACAAATAGAAGATGGACTGTGCAGAGAGAAGCAGTTTCCTTAAGTATTTCATGCCACAAATCATAGAAGATATATTTCACCAGTATTAAAACTCTTGAACATGTCCCTAAAGGTTAAAATGAACTTTGGTTATGGGAACTTTACTTTGACTCGATAGACTCTAAATTACTTCTTGTTTCGCTTACAGTTCTCTGTAACAGAGAAGACTTAAGCTATTTTTTCCCGGACCTCTAATGAAAATGGGGATTTAAGTCAGAAGCTTCAGTGTTATTAAAAGTGAGTCACTGACATTGTATTAGCATTGCAACACTGTCAGGCACACTGTTAAGAATCAACTGGTAAGACTGCTAACATAGATTTTAGGATAATATTACACAACATACTTTTAAAGAAACATTCCTTTTTTTCCCTGAAAATGTCCCAGATACTAGGAGAAGGGTGAATCATTTGAGCAAGCCTGTCTGAGGTTGAGAGTGGGAACTGAAGAAATGTAAACCACTATGGTTACCAAAAAGGGTGAGGAGGCATACCAGCATTATCAGGTGTCAGATAAGATCCTATACAATGCTTTAAGACTCCTGTAAGTGTTCTTCATCTATACAGACATTTAACTCCTGATTCAAGGAGAAATCTCAAGTTTCACAAGTTTCAGAATATTAATGTAAAAAATTAACCTGTTCATATTTTAGCTCTTTTCAGCAGGACAGGTAGACTGCATTTGAAAAACGGGGCCAGAACCTTCTCTGCACGGTGGAACCAATAACCTAATTTGGCAGTGAAAATAGCTTGAAAACCAGCTATTTCTTACCAGCTGGGAGGTCTCTTTCTCTGAATAAGTTCCTAGAAGCGTGGAGGAGGCATACCAAACTCCCCCATCTTCATATTGTATTGTCCAGGTAAAAATAGATTTACAGGGTACTATCCCACTTGTTAGACCAGCTTGCAGTGATTGATACCAGACAATACAATTTAGATAATTTTGTTCTGAACAGTGACTAAAATGTGTAAGCTTTGCACATGGTATCTGATAGCTGCTTCTTCTACTAAGAAAAACTCATGTTTCACTTCAGCCTACATTCTAGAGGATGTTTAAGTCCAGATTTATAAAGGTATTTAGAAACATCTATGCTAATGGAAAACTTTTAAAAATGCACAGCTGCCCAACTGTTATTGAAGAAATATTGCCAAAAGAGCTACCAAAGAGATGAGACACTATCACAGCTAATGCTCTTTCACAGTTAGATATTGACATGGTTTAACCCCAGCTGACAGCTAAGCTCTGCACAGCCACTCACTCCCTCCGCAGTGGGATGGAGGAGAGAATCAGAAGGGTAGATGTGAGAAAGACTTGTGGGTTGAGATAAAGACAGTTTAATAGGGAAAGCAAAAGCCGCGCATGCAAGCAAAGCAAGGGATTCATTCACTACTTCCCATTGACAGGCAGGAGTTCAGCCTGTCCCATCTCCAGGACAGCAGGGCTCCATCACATGTAACGGTGACTTGGGAAGACAAACACCACCACTTTGAATGTCCCCCCCTTCCTTCTTCTTCTCCCAGCTTTATATACTGAGCATGATGTCATAGGGTATGGAATATCCCTTTGGCCAGTTGCGGTCATCTGTCCTGGCTGTGTCCCCTCCTAGCTTCTTGTGCACCACCAGCCTATTTGCTGGTGGGGTAGTGTGAGGAGCAGAAAAGGCCTTGACCCTGTGTAAGAGCTGCTCAGCAATAACAAAAACATCCCTGTGTTATCAACACTGTTTCAGCACAAATCCAAAACATAGCCCCATACCAGCTACTATGAAGAAAATTAACTCTATCCCAGCCAAAATCAGCACAGATATGTAATTGATTGTTTTCTTCCTTGTGTTGAGTGAATTTTCCTTATTTGGAAAAGAAAAACACTGGTGCTTCTGTCTGGATTCACTGTTTTTAAAGACATGTCTTCTCCGCATTGCTCAATACACAGGCAACTTAGCCGGACTGCATGTTTCCATTTGAGGTAGTCAGATCCTTTTCCAAGATCTGGCCCAAAGGCACAGATCATCTGACCCATCTTGATAAGACTAAGCACGAAGCATAACCATTTTCATTTCTGTAGGCAGTCAACAACAAAAAAAGTTTCTCTAGAGAGAAATTTAATCTCAGAAGCTGCAACTGACCCTCTAGAAGAGCCATTCTTGCCATTCACTAGATAGGGAGTCTGGAGTGACTAGACTTCATAGGCTTAAGGGTCTTGAATTTAGTTTCTTTATGCATCTCTAGGGAGCTTGGCATGTGTTTTAAGTGCTTTGTTGTGGGAATACACAGAAGAATATGCTCAGTTGATTTCCTGCCCTGTGCTCTGTCGGAGGGGAAGCCAGCCCGGATTAACAATGGAATCTCAATATGAGTATGGTCGTTCTCCTTTATTGCGCAGCTACAAAAGCATATATAGGCAGAAAACAATAACATACACACACGTCACACTGTGATTGGTAGAACACCATTATACACACACCTACATCGCTACTGTTACTGGGACAGATCATCTGTCCGACGGAGGGGCTTCACCTTCTCTTCCGGTCATAGTTCCACCCACATCTGCTTAAGAGCAGGGGCTGTCAAATGGGACTAAATCATGCCCATTCTCACTCAGCCACTCCTCCACAGTGCCCCAGGTGCAAGCAAGCATCTGAACCTTAGTCTCTTGTCAGCTTGAAATGCTAAGTTTGGGACAGAAAATCTAAGATGTGTGACCTATAATGCAGCACAGCCCACAAAACTTGTACTGAAAAAACAGATAAGACGATAGTGCTACAAAACAAAGATACAATTGGCCTTGAAAAAGCATGTTTGGTGCCATAGATACAATTATAGATTAATTAATTTTATCTCCTTTCTAATGTGAAAATTAACTAGTATAAAACCAAATTCTTCCTACCTCAGAATTTTTATATATCTGGATACATACTTGCAGTGCATTTGAGAAGACAGATCAGATTACTCTTAATCACTTCTTTTTCATCATGATCATTTAATTGGATAAAATCACTCATTCATTCCACAATATTTCTGAAAATAAACAGTGCATAAACTGATGCATAACAGTCTCAGTGAAATTCACAGCTGATTATTGGCCTGTGTCAACATATCAGAAGATGTATTTGTCATTTCATTTTCAGCAGAGTTATCAAAACAAATTAGATTTTAACTATTTGCATCATGGAAATATATGGAATCAAGCAATGTTATTCACACATTTTGTATATTTTTTTTTTCTGAAGTAACCTAGCTTTCTGAATGTAGGAGAGACTTTTGGCTTCTTTTGTGGTGTTTCTGACCCCCCACTGATAAAAATATATGTATTTTCATTTTCATTGATGTATTTACCCTGTGTTATATCAGAATTACCTTTGGGTCCAAATCCTTTGAAGCAAGTATCTGTCTCTTATTTAAAGGGTTTCTTAAATGATATGTTTGAGATTACAGGGGAACCTCAGATCTTCTGTTAGTCAGAAGATCTTGTATCATTAAGAGTCTGTACTGCAAGAATATGGTAAGGTCCAGTGTACCAGTGTATGAGAATACCCATGTTCTTTTTGCAGCTAAACTATAGAGCCCTTGTCTGACTTTGAACAAAGTGCTTCACATCTTTCTACATTAGAGTGGTTCTTATCACCATAGTTTTGGAACAGCTGCCAGTAAGACACTAAAAAAGTAATTATACATCTGTTTCTTGTCCTTTGAGGAGTGGGAAGTATGTTAGTGGAGTGTTTGCTTTGCATTTTTTATATGCATATTTCTATAGGTTTATATTAGAAGGGATAAAGTCAAAGGATTGCCTTGTGCTTATAGCAAGGTTGTGAAGTTTGCCCCTGAGAATACATTTCCAAGGCTCAAACTCGCATTGAGAAAGTTGTTTAGCTTGACTATGAGTTCATCACCATTATTGTAGAAAGTTTAGTTGTCCTAAGGAATGTCATTGTGGATGATGGTCTCTTTCAGAGCCTGAGGTAATACTGGGGTATTTGACGCTTTAAAGGTGAGGATTAGGAGCTTACATTTGATTAAGAACCTAGAGTGAGAAGGGAACAATTCTGATGTGTTCATGGTTCTTTTAGATTTATTCAAGTTTGCCAATGTATGGGCACATATACTGGGCCATGCTGGAAACACAATCTGTACCCCTTACTATTAAAAAACCGGTTTTGTTGGCTGCCATGCTGAGAGAGATTAAGGGAAGGACTTGCACAATGGACTGAGTACAGATGTGTATTCACAGCCAAAGGAACTTTACGCCACCCTGTTGGAGGGGCTCAGTACATTTTGGCACAATACTTGGAATGGTTGTCACTACCCTCTCATCCAACAGCAATATTTCATGGTTGACCATATCAAATGCAATGGAGAGGTTGAGAACAAATGTTTGGTTGAGGGGGGAGCTATCTGGCAATGCTACTATAGCAGTTCCAATGCTGCAGTCTAGCTTGAATGTAACTCCAGTTGGCTCTTGGGTTGTGATATTTTTCAGAAGGTTTTACAAGGGCAAAACCCACCTAGAATTGCTGTACTTGTCTAGAATAACTTGAAATTAAGTATAAATCAGAGTGACAACACAAGAAAACAAAAGTTCTTTCCCATCCATCTTTTCTTTTGCCTGCTTGGGTTGTCAGTTCTTTACAGACACCTGTGACATAACTGCATAGTAATGAACACAAATATATCCTCTTTTCAGGTGGGCTCCACCACTGTTCTTATTTTCCTTCCCTGAGTGTCAGATGTTGCTGAGGTAACAAACATTCTCTGCCGCTTCTTTGCAGATCAGAGAATTCTGTTCATAGCCTTTATGTTGCTACTTCCCTTAGTTTTCCCCCTCTCTGACAACATTTGACTGTCACGTAAATTCCATTCTATTGCAATAGATTTATATTTCTGAATTAAACTATTGTATCACCTA
Organism: Gorsachius magnificus; assembly: GCA_034008185.1. Lineage (NCBI taxonomy): Eukaryota > Metazoa > Chordata > Aves > Pelecaniformes > Ardeidae > Gorsachius > Gorsachius magnificus. The sequence goes on from CM067081.1 coordinate 176,474,190, forward strand.
CATGACATGGCCTGTGTCCAGCACATACGATGGACCAGGGAGAGTGGTTTCAATCTGTGTGTGAAGATTGGTAGGGAAAAAAAAAAAAAGCAACTGAATTGTATCATTGGCTATGTCTTGATAAATACTGCTGGTGTCATAGAGCAGTGAAAGTCAGGCAAGCAAGACAGAAGTTTGGGCACCATGCCAGCTGTTAAACAAGCATCTGCTCCAAAAGAAGCGTGAGGTGGAGAGCCCATTCAGCCCTGTGGATAGCGTAGGCTCAGTCCTGCTCAGGCCTATGAGGTATAGTGACAGCCTGACCCACGTGGCTGCAAGGTACCATAAGGGACAGGTTACAGACAGAGGATAGCCCTACAGCAAGAGCTTGGTCTGTCTGGCCCCAGTCATCAGGAACTCAGAGGGCCCAGAGGACCAGGGAAAGCCAGCAGGAAGCCCAGCTTCCTGCTAAGTGGTGCCTTGTGTGTAGCTCTGAAGAGGCAGGACTGATTAATGGTCTTTCCTAACCCACCAACTTTTCTGCTTAGAAATTGCAGTAAAAACAGTAGTTTGAAATTCCAGTGACCTGTCTGTGCATGAGTGAAAGCTGGCTTGAACTGCAGTGAACTCACTCCTACCAGTTTTCTAAATCTCTCTTTAACAAACACTCTGACAGTCACTGCAATGGTCTTCTGTGTTGCTTCACACATCACCACTTTTCCCATTAACCAAAAAGACAGATGTGGGGGGTCACTGTCATGCTTTCCCTTTTTATTGAAGATGGTTTCAAGGTTCTGTGTAGTGCCACAGTCAGATTTTTCACACTGTTGGCACTTTGTTGTTACTTGTAATGCTGCGTTTGCCAATAGCTGAGGCAGTAGACTGAGGTTGTAATAGTGCTTTTTGGCAGCACATACATATTTGGACTTCTAGAGATGCTTTCTTTTATCTTATGGTTGTAATTATTTGCTGTGTTCCTTCCATATTGTTTTCAGCCCCCTAGTAGCTGATTAAAATGTTTTTGCTGAGTTTTTCTCTTACCATTTTTACTTTTCCTCTGTATTTGCAATCACAATGATTCTCCCAGACCTTGCACTCTTACTTCCCTTTCAACTGATACCATTTCTTAGGAAATATCATCAGCTGTGATAATCATTGGTTTATGTTACTTTAAATTATGCTAGCATAGGTCTCTGCTCAGACATGAGATTGTTTCATAAACCTTTGAGCTCATCCATTTTTTTAGGGGGAAAAGATAGAGTTTGCTGTTGTATGTACATATTTTGCTTCTCTTCCATATAAAAATTAAAATAAATTGGGGGATCTCCTTCTGTTAGACTGATTCCTGATACTAGGTCAAATTTAGCTTTACCTCTAGATTCTTCGTGGTACATTACTCCAGCTGATGGCACTCATAAAAAAAAAAAAATAACCACAAACACCCCCCCCCCCAAAAAAAAGTCACAACAACCTAGACCCATTTATTCTATATCACTTTTTAGCTCTTCTTATGCACAGCAAGCACTGAGAGATATTTTTGCCTTTAGACATCATAGGGTAGCCTCAAAGCTGCTAACTTTTATAAGTGGGATGGTCAGAAGGAGGAGAGAGGTTATAAGAATTAATCGAGTCAAAACACCTCACTCTTGTGTCACTTTTTATTTCAGTTGTCCCGTCTCCATTCTTCCTTTCTTCTCTAAACCCACTGCATATGTCACCTTGGACTGATGTCCTCTGCTTCTACCCTAGATCCTCCTCAGACTCACAGATTTCTTCCATGCTATCTAAAAAAAAATTATTCAAAGGTTTCTAAAGACTTCTTTATAGAAGTATCTTGGAATCCTTCCTGACTGGTCACTGTCCTCTGAATGTATGATCTGACCCTTTCTTATAGACCCTTAACTCCCAAATGTAGGTAGGTGGTGAAGCGCTGAAATCTGGAAGGTGCTGTGAGAACAAGAAAGAGGAAAGAGGTACTGAAGGAATAATAGAAAAAGCACAGGGAAACAAAAATATAAAAGAATTTCCATTCTCTATGGTCAGGACAATGCCTGTGGATTTATACTCATGAGCATATGAAAAAAGGCAACCACTCTGTCCCCTCATATGGCAAGCATCTTGCTGGGAGACACAATCCCTTGCTAGCTCATGGGAAAGGAGGAGACGGCAAGCAGACTGAAGGATGCTGTAACAGCCATGCACAAACCATCCAGAAGAGCTGAGCAGTTGTTTCCCAGCAGCGACACTGGGTTTTTATCTCTGCAGCAGCCCTCATCCTGAGGAACTGATAGATTATTCAGAAGTAAATGAAGAGTATAAATTTAAAGGGCATGATGAGAGTTATGCAGTCCTCAAGCAGGGAGCCAGCCTAAATGCCTCAGTAAAATCAACCTCCACGCACGTGGGGGCTAGAGTAATTCTTGAAGGGAAGCAGACTCTTTGGGGGTCTGTTTGTATGAAGGGAGGGAAGTCATTTTAGGCTAGATTGTTGCCCGTTCCTGCTGCCACAACTGAGACACCACTTTCACACTGATCTGGACTGCAGAGTAAGAGGGGTAGATTAAAGCCTCATTCATATCCATCTAAATAAATAGGACTGTCATTTTTATCAGCATCTACTGGTCAGCCTGCCCCCCTCTCCTCTTTTTTTCTTTCTGTGGGTGATTTAGTTTGCTGAAATAATTCAAGTCTAGTCCTCCACAGTTAGCATAGCCATTTCACATAGATTTAACCCAGAAGGTTTAAGCTAACATTTGCTGCATGCTTACCAGGCATTGCAAGCTGCAAAACCACCACAGATTTGCAGAGATTTTGAAACCAATTGATGTTACAGGAAAAAAGCTAAAGTGAGGAGTTAGCCTACCTGGAGCACACTTTCCTACCGTGAGAGTTGATGTAGCTGGTCTACCTGATTTCATGAACTGCTGATCAGTTTTGGATGGGTCTATGGGGAGGTACCATGGCTCTTAAAAGACTCCTGCCAGAAGGCACACACTATAGCTTCAGCCTTGAAGCACCTCTTCAGCAGGAAATTTTCTTGTAAGGAGGGATTTAACAAAGCTCAGACATCAGAAGCACTAGCTGTGTAACCCAGCATTGCTCAGGAACAAGAAAACTGAGAAATCTATGTAATGCCAACCTCAAATCAGGGATCACATCAGAGGTATGAGATGATTCTCTTTACAAGCACTACAGGAGAGCAAAATAAAAGCAATGAATGCCAGCAGATAACATGAACAGGCCTGCAACATCACTTTATGCATCTAGGGAGATTTTCAAAGTCTGTTATATTCCAGATAAGTACACTGTAGGCTGCAAGTGCTTACCTTCAAGTGTGTAGTAAGCCCACTGGAAATTGCTTCTGTGAGTGTCATGTTACTCAGGCATTTAGGACTGCTAAACTGACAACCAAAAGTGTCTTCAACATAGGCAAAGCAAGAAAAAAATGCGTGCAAAATATGAAAAGCATTTGAAAAGACAAATTTTAGTTACTACAAGCACTGAGGAACAGGCACCAGCAATCAGGTTTAAAAAATTAGTAAAAAACAAGGCTTAGCATTGAGACCTTTTACCAATCTTTTAAAAAATGCTTGTTCTGATAGTGTTCATGGACAGATTGTTCTTAGTTTGCAGCTTGGGTATGGTGATCCCATCTACAAATGACAACAAAGAGATAAACTATAGAAGTCAGAAGTTGGGAGTAAAACTTAACTAAGCACCATCACAGATGACATGGTGAAAAAAAAAGGAAAAAAAAGAGAAAAAATATCAGTATAATTTTATAGCCTTTTGGGTTTGTTTGGTTTGCATAAAACCTTGATTCTTTCTTGTCAGTTTTGCCATCAAAAGCCTGCAGCACCACAAGGTGGCAGTAAAAAGTTACTTATTGCATCATTTTTGACACCTGGTTATGTAAACAGTAAATACACCTATTATCCCAATGCTGAACTTATGCAAATATCAAACCTGTCTCATCTGTTATAAAAATGACACATATGGTCAAGTTCTAACATTTGTGTGAAAAAAGCACTAACATTAGTCAAACAATTAAATCATCTTAACTCAGGAATTATGAATTTTAATTTGCAATGCACGCAAAGTTGTTCACAGTACAAAATTCTTTAATACTTAGAATAACCAACCATTTCTCTTCCACCTGGCAATCCAAATCATTGAAATGAGATAGAAATACTGGAACATTATCCCCATTTATTTTACCCTATGGTACAGAAAAATAAAAATGAAAATGAGAGTGGATTGTGATGAATCTGCTTGCTTCTACCAAATACAGTAGACCTACATGCCAAGCAGAGTCCTCTGCTGAGCCAGTTAGTGGTACAATCTGCCTCTTCAGCAATAAGAGTGAATACCTCAAATCTTGCTTCTGTCAGAGGCAGTTGAAATTCATTCAGTGCATTTGATATAAGAATCAGCTCCTAAAATGTTATTGGATATAAATGATTTCCCAAGCAGAAGGACATGGTGAGGGTCACACTGAAAAGAAATTTTTTGCTGGGGTCAGCCAGAATTTCCTCTTGTATCTTCTTTGTTGAGTGCACAAGTGTCAACTCATCTATCATTTCATTTTTCCTATGCCTAGTCACCTCTAGTAACCAAAAGTAGTGTGGTGAGGGATCTGACTTTTCCAAATACCAGTCTTCAGTGTTAACTTCAAGTGTAGCTACCCTTCCCCATAAGGGCTGAGTCAGGTAAAGAATCACACTTCCAACCAGAGATGTGCTTGGTAGCATGCACAAGTAGGTATTTGTCAGCCTCATATCCAGAGAACATTACATCAGTTTCTCATGCATTGGTTATAATTTCCATAACCTAGGATGGGTCATTTGCTAAGTATTATCTCTGCTTTTGCTCAGGAGATGTTTACACATCATACATGACTACAGAATGGTGTGCTTCCTCTGAGGATATCACAGCATACTAAGAAGTTGGTCCACACTCCCATCTCTGTGTTTGGCAAATTCATTATTTTATGTTTTAAAATCTTTACATGTACAACAATACTAAAACTTATCTTCAGTTGAAATCACCATCACCACAATCTTATTATTTACAGAGAGCTGTAAAGACTGTATTTCCCAGAATGCTTTAATAGACAGGAGAGGTCTAATCCCCATCCTGCTGGCATCGGCATGGAGATTTGTGCTCCTTTCCTGGCATTTAGATCAGGTCTGAGACGTGCAGATGGCTTTGAGTGGTACTGAAGAGCTGTTCTTCTAATCCTGCTGGTCTGCGCCTGACAGGCTGCAAAATGAGAGTCAGGTACTTGGCTGCCCTCCTCATAGGGCTGCTGCTAATGAGCTACAGCTCTTTGCAAGGACCGATACAGCTGGTTTATCAGTAGTTGCTAACAAACTTTGCTTCAGGCTCACTAAGACTGTCGACGGCACAGACCCTTTGGACCTCCTACAGCATGGAGAGATTAGCATCGGGCCTTTCAGGACGAGGCTAGCTTCATGTATTGGAAAGCTGGAGGCACAGTCGCTGCAGATGCTGCCAGCTCCAGACCACAAGGGCAGGTCACAAAGACAACCAGTGCTCCAGCTTTTCCAAGGAGTGTCTCTGCTTTGATCTAGAGGAATAAGAGAGTTCTTTTTCTGAAATTAAGGATGACATAATGGCCTGTGACAGAGCAAAACAATATAAATAAACCTGAACAGAAGAAAAGCTGTTCAAAAGCTGTGTAACTGCAGTGCATCTTCCTGGCTCAGAAGATAAATAAAAATGATATGAGGAAAAGGCTAGGTGGTTTAATTTTTCTTCTCTTTTTAAGTTTGTATTGAGGAGAGGTGGGGGGCGGTAGTAAGAGAGGAAGTACAAATATGCTGCAAGGAACTGCATTTGAAATTTTTTCAAAGAGAATCCCCAAAACTACAAGGCCTTAAGCAGATGTATTTTCCTCTGGGTTTGAATCATAGGCAGCTAGAACTTGCATGTCCTGAAACTGCTTTCCTCTCATGATGGTAAATCACAGAATAAGGAGGGGGAAAAAAAAAAAAAAGGTCTTGGGTTTGTTTCATAAAAATTTGACACCTGGACCTGGGTTGATAACCAGGACATCCCAGGAAGTTGTTGCACACCAGGGATGGTTTCTGAGAAGGCAGAGGAGCACAGGAACCTTCTGAGCACAGCCACTCTGTCCCCAACTCAGTCCTTGCAGTGAGCTCCTGTGGGGCTGGTGGAGGAATGCAGAGCTTCAGCAGAATGAAGGAGTGCAGGAACAGAGAAAAAACTAATGAAACAACTGGTACTTGAGACCCCTGAGGTTTTACCACAACCAGGTAGTCCGTGACTGGACTACTGGGACAGAACTGGAGGCTGCAAGATCGATTGCACAAGTGAAGATCTCACCTTTAAACTGGCTTTCACACACAGAATCACAGAATCACAGAATGGCAAGGGTTGAAAGGGACCTCAGGAGATCATCCGGTCCAACCCCCCTGCTAAAGCAGGTTCACCTAGACCAGGTTGCACAGGACATCGGTCCAGACAGGTTTTGAATATCTCCAAACAAGGAGACTCCCTTTTCCTCCTGACTTGCAGATTCAGATGAGGGATAGAGGCTGGTGGCTCTCCCTTCCACATGCTTATCTGTGACAGCATGGATCCATGCTCCTCTAAAGTATGGTCTGCAGGTGAGCTGTACTGCATACAGTGTCCTGGAAAATCTGCTACTACACTTTCATATGGGATCATGGTAGCTGATTTTGTCAAACACTTCCAATGCAACCCCATGAATCCCAGACTACCACTGACACCTTTGATTCATACAGATACCAGCTGAAACAAATAAACAGGATTTGGACTCTATTATAAAAATGACAACTTCACCTTTCAGTGGGATGTGCTGAAATAAGTAGCTTTTTTATCTTAATAGTCAGGAGCTCTTCCATGTAATATTTATGAAAGGATGTGTTTTAGGCTATTCTGTACTCGCAGATGAGAGGTGCTTGAAAAAAATTAAAAAGTAATTATGTGCATTGTTACCAGGCATTTGGGAATATAGTGTGTGTTACAACAGGCAGAAAACATGACTTAACCCTACAATTACTGGCCTTTTTTCCCTGCATGAGCAATACCTTTCCAATAAGAAGAAAATTTGAGATGGAGGATAAATTTAAGGATAAGTGAAAGGTGTTGGCAATTTATGCATGTTCTTTGAAAGGAAATAAAATTTTCTGTGCTAATATCTTCTCAAATGCATAATTTTAATGATGATGAAAGCTTTTATTAGTAGTATTTTTTAAATATTTTTCCAGGTGTTTCAAAATGCTTCTTGTCCCCTGGCAATGTTAATTAGATTCTTCCAGATGAAGATCTGTAACTTCCACCTGGACCAGATTTGTCTCCCTGTAGTGCTGTGAAGAACCAGAGAAGGCCAGAAGTAGATGTTTGTTGTGGTTTAACCCCAGTAGGCAGCTCAGGCCTGCATAGCCAGTTACTCGGTCCCCTCCAGTGGGATGGGGAGGAGAATTGCAAGAGTAAAACTGAGAAAACTTGTAGGAAGTCAAAAGCTGCACATGCAAGCAAAGCAAAATAGGGATTCATTCACTACTTCCCATCAGCAGCAGGTGTTCAGCCATCTCCAGAACATCAGGGCTTCATCATCTGTAACAGTTACTTGGGAAGGCAGGCATTATAACTCCAAATGTAACCCCTTCCTCCTTTCCTTCACATTTTATTGCTAAGCACAACACTATATAGTGTGCGACATCCCTTTGGTCAGTTGGGGTCAGCTGTCCCAGCTGTGCCCCCTCCCAGCTTCTTGTGTATCCCCAGCCTCCTCTCTGTTGGGACAGCACAAGAAGCAGAAAAGGCCTTGATGCTGTGTAAATGCTGCTCAGCAACAGCTAAAACATCCCTGTGTTATCAACACTGTTTTGGTCACAAATCCAAACCACTGCGCCACACAAGCTACTATGAACAAAATTAACTCTACCCCATCCAAAACCATACAACGTGGTCAAGAGATATTAATGTTATTAATATTTACTGCTATCGCAGCTTTGGACTGTGACAGATAAAACTGACTAGTGTCACAAGTCAGAAATAACTACAGCTGTGACTCTTTGTAGTCTCTTTCAAACACGTGTCCTTCAACGTGCATGTCTTTCATGTTTGCTTATGTGCAGTCCTCTGGCTCTCTGGGTCTGTTTGCAGGACGGACTGGTTCTGGAAGCATCACAAAAGAAATGGGAATATCAAAATGCAGCATGGATGTGGGCACTTCAGCTCATGACCAGCTGGTGGGTTCATGCTGCCCAGTTGGTCTGTAGAGTCTCAGGATCTCCCCGTGGCTTCTCCCCATGTGATTGCATGCAGCAGCTTCTGAAAGAGCAGCACCACACAATGGCCATTGCAGAAATGGAGCAGGGAGTGGGATTTACATTTTCTGTCCTGGGTTTTGTCTGGAATCAATCCAAGTTTCACAGCAGCAAAGCAGCATTAAACAGATTGAGGTGATAAGGGAACAATACTGAAGCCATTTCTGCTATGAACTGTTAACCTAGACATAGCCTGAAAATACACCAGACTCTGCTAAGATCAGATCCTTCATTTCTTTCAGAACAAGAGTGCCATTTACTGGGCAGTTCATTTTGACACCAGGCTAATTATTGAACAAACCTTGAGGAGAAAGGTGAATTACATTTATCCCAGGAAAACACAGGCTAGGTAATTGATTGCAGAATTGGAAACAAAGTAAAGAGAGAAAAGAAGGGGAAACAAACAAACAAACAAAACCAAAAAAAGATAAATAAGAAATAAAATTTTACAAGAAGCAAAAAGAGAGGAAGAAAAAATATAATGAAATGCCTGTCAGTTCTGACCTGAGATGATAGCTCTGTTCTCCAGCTTCCCTTCAGGATCCAAGACATCACTCAGATATTTGGCTGAAGAGAGCTTCCAGCAAGAATTTCTCTGTCACAGTGTTACCATTGAGAACTGATTGTTTCTTTTGATTAAAATTCTTTTTTATACTATTGCTCTAATAAATAACCGGGGGTACAGATGGGTAGCTGCCAGTACCCCAGTGCTCACTCTGTTCCTGACATTCAAATTGGAGTGAGCTTTGCATCCCAGTATGAAGTGATTACATTACTCTCCTCCTATCTCAATCAGAAGAGTTATTCTGTTGGTTATATGTGTCAGTAGCAACGTAAAGAAAACACTGTCAAGCTTGTTTTCATGATCAGGCAGTCTGGTTCTGACTGATGCATAGTCTCTAATGCAAATGCACAGAGGGTATTTCTTTCATTAGACTCCATACATCCATCATGCTGGCTAAACTAGCCTATTCTTTGCAGCTCAGACAATTCCTTTAGCTTGTTACAGAATTTCAGTAATCACATATTTTGCAACACAAGTAATATCTAAGCACCTCATTAATACCACAGTAATCAGCTTGTGCACTGAATCCACAGCCAACAAATGTGATTTATAACTAAATGGACTGGAGAGTGGGAGGACTTAGATTTTATACTATGTTTGTTTTAGGAGGTACTTAAACAACCTTCATCTTGGGAGCTGCCGAAGTGCCAAGCCACTTTCCATCATTTATCAGCAGTCCTGGCTAACTGAGGAGGTCTCAGTTGACTGGAAGTTAGCAAATGTGGCACCCATCTACAAGAAGGAGGATCCAGGAATACAGGCGTGTCACTCTGACCTTGGTGCTGGGGAAGGCCATGGAGCAGATCATCTTGAATGCCAGCACACAGCACATCCAGGACAACCAGGTGATCAGGTCCAGTCCGCATGGGTTTATGAAAGGCAGATCCTGCTTGACTAACCCAATCTCCTTCTATGACAAGGTGACATGTTAACCTGGATGAGAGAAAGGCTGTGGATGTTGTCTACCTAGACCTTCGTAAAGCCTTTGACACAATATCCCATAGCATTCTCCTGGAAAACTGGTTACTTATGGCTTAGACAGGTGTACTCTTTGCTGGGTAAAAAACTGTCTGGATGGCCGGGCCCAAAGGGTGGTGATGAATGGAGGTAAATCCAGCTGATGGCCAGTCACAAGTGTTGTTTCCTAGGGCTCAGTATTGGGGCCAGTTCTGTTGAATATCATTATCAGTGATCTTTTTGAAGAGATTGAGTGCACCCTCAGTAAGTTTGCAGATGACACCAAGTTGGGTGGAAGTGTTGATCTGCTTGAGGGTAGGAAGGTGCTACAGAGGGACCTGGACAGGCTGGATCGATGGGCCAAGGCCAATTGTATGAGGTTCAACAAGGCCAAGTGTTGGGTCCTGCACTTCGGTCACAACAACCCCATGCAACGCTACAGGCTTGGGGAAGAGTGGCTGGAAAGCTGCCTGACAGAAAAAGACCTGGGGGTGCTGGTTGACAGCCGACTGAGTATAAGCCAGCAGTGTGCCCAAGTGGCCAAGAAGGCCAATGGCATCCTGACATATATCAGGAATAGTGTGGCCAGCAGGAGCAGGGAAGTGATTGTTCCCCTGTACTCTGCATTGGTGAAGCCTCACCTCAAAAACTGTGTTCAGTTTTGGGCCTCTCACTACAAGAAGGACATTTAGATGCTGGAACGTGTCCAGAGAAGGGCCATGAAGCTGGTGAGGGATCTGGAGCACAAGTCTTAAGAGGAGCAGCTGAGGGAACTGGGGTCGTTTAGTCTGGAGAAGAGGTGGCTGAGAGGAGACATTATCGCCCTCTACAACTGCCTGACAGGAGGCTGTAGCCAGGTGGGTATTGGTCTCTTCTCCCAAGTAACAAGTGATAGAACAAGAGGAAATGTCCTCAAGTTGCTCCAGAGGAGGTTTAGATTAGATATTGGGAAAAAATTCTTCACCACAAGGGTTGTCATGCATCAGAACAGGCTGCCCAGGGAAGTGGTTGAGTCCCTGTCCCTGGAGGTATTTAAAAGACATGTAGGTATGGTGCTTAGGGACATGGTGTAGTGGTAGACCTGGCAGTGCTAGGTTGATGGTTGGACTTGATGATCTTGGAGATCTTTTTCAACCTAAACGATTCTACGATTCTGCGATTCTCTATACTCACCCCTTTAAAGGAAATGAAGCAGGCAGTGCGACATTTCAAGTACTCCAAATATGCAACAAATACATGGTGAAAGGAGTCTCCATTATGTGGAATCACAATCGTTCTTGTGTGCACTGGTTTAAGCATTACAAGAGAATTGGAAATACCATTGTCTATGTGTGTCCTTCTCCGTCCAGTGTCACTTCCATTTTCTGTTTTTTTATGAAAAATAAATTCATTTTAAATGGCCTCCAAACTCACTTGCACCAAACCCCAGCATTTAGTCATGCCATGGGAAAAACAACTTTCTTTTGTTGCTCTAAGTCTACTGTTTCTTCATTTGACTGGATATTCCCTAGTGTTGTGAGAAACAGTGGGCAGATGCTCCCCATTCACCATCTCCATGTCATTAATGATCTGATAGTCTTTACATGTATCTTTCCCTGTTCTTCCTTATTCTCTCTTTTTTAAACCAAATTATCAAATTACTTGAGCTTCTCTCAGATGGAAGCCATCATATAGGTTGGATCACCCTTTTTACCCTCTTCTGTGCAGTACTTTGTTTCACTTATAGATCTCCTAGGTCTTTTTTCAGATACCTTGTCTGGAGCTATATTCAGCTGTCACTTGAAGCCTATAATTTAATTTCAGTCGCAGTCCTTGTGGCAAGCTATCAAACTATAGTTTAGCAGGTATCCATCAAAAACAGGCCACATGCAAATTGTCTTCTGAGACTATCCCGAAATCAAGCAGCATGAAAAGATTGCCATCCAAACAGCAAGATGGAAGCACAGTTCCAGATATGCCTCAAGGGCAGTATCCAAAGCATATGGCATATTGATATTTTACTAGTAAGGTCATAGAGTGGCATCAGAAGAAGCTCTAAGGTCACCCTCTAGCACTATGCAACACCTTGCAAATTCTTCGTTTGGACAGCAAGGAAGCAAACTGGGAACATGCCATGGTCCTGAAACTGCTCTTCCAGTGAGGTGTAAGCTTAGCAACTATACAGAGGACCTCTTTTGGGTATGTGTTTGCCATGATTATTCATTATCATCCTGGAAGCAAGTTGCTATGTACCAATACTTCAGCAGAAAGTGTACAGAGCTCTTCATTATTATCTGTGGTAAACAGCACACAGTTAGCAGCCTTCATTCTATTTCACAAATTTGTCAAAAAATACACTTCCATTCAACTCATAAAGCAAAGCACTATCTAACTTTGAAAAAAAAAAATAATAAAGCAATACAGGTTATCCATTGCCACGATGCATTGAAACTAAAAATATTTTCATCCCAGTGAATAACAAATCACTTTTTAAGATAAAAATATGACCATTTTGCAAATTAAGTGTGTATGATTTTGTAAAAAAATGGTGTACCTTAAAATAGTTCCAGTAGAAAAATGTGCCAGTCTACTACTTGTGGAATACGAATTACCCATGCAAGAGAGAGGATGATAATTCATATGAAGTGATAATCACATTGTGCTAAAAATTTGCAATCCAGGTTTGGGTTCCTGCACGTGCCATTTATGATCTCAGTGTTGCCAGCTTGAGAAAAGAGATTTAGTGTGATATAAACCCAGTGATCATACACATTGTGTGCTAGGGTCTCTTCCAGGATTTATTTCTATTCTCAGATAGGTAACCTTAGACTCTTACCTGTGATGATCCACAGTGTGAGGGGGTCTGCAGAAGACCAGGGTCAGGGTAGTCCTACATTTGATGGTGATGGAGAATTAGCCCCCTAATGATGTCCTTTCTGACTGCCTCCTTCCAGCTTCTCTGGGGCCAGCACAGTCCTTTGACCTACTGGTGACACAGGTCGCAGCATGTGCACTCTTCTAGCTCAGGCATTCAGCCATGAGTTGTTAGAACTGAAGCTTTAAAGTCTTCCTAACATTTTGTACCATTTTTGTAAAAGGGATGAGCCAGGTGAGAAAGGTGACCTTATTTTTTTTTTTCTTAGGGGCTTGCAGTTAAAGTGGCATGCAGATTATGACATCTGTGTTGAGAGGACTGACATGGATGATTTATTCATGTTTGGGAACAGAATTAATTTCATAATAACATAAAATCCCCAGAGGTAAAAATTAAAAAGCTAACAGCAGAGCATGGTAATTTAGTGTTAATGTTAGACTAACCCAGGCCCAGGGATTTTGAAGTTATTAATTTTTATTTGCTATAATGGCAGCAGCAGAAGCAGGAAGAGGAAGTCGATAGTTTGTTTTCTTGCCAGAGTGTGGATGAGAATGGCAGTAGATCCAAAAGACATGTGAGGATGTTTTAAACCTGTGTATGATGGTAACAGACTCTCTGAAACCATGCATCTTTCAAACATATAAATAATCAGCAGAGTTTAATGCTGCCACTAAAATTCCATTGAACACTCCTGAAATTATTTCTGCACGGGTAAGAGCACCTCAAGCTGAATGGCTAACAAATAACTGGAAAAAGAATGTATCAAATGAAAAACGTTTGAATGCTCAAAGGCCAAGGAGACAGAGAAGTACATTGAGAGGAAATGACTGTCAGGGTCATGAAAAGAAATATGGATCAAAGGCAGCAGCCCAAATATTTACAGCACAGTTTCCTCAGCTGTGGTCCAGACAGGTAGTTCTACATGGTCATAAAATACAGGAAGACTTGCTTTCGGGCAGAGAAGTAAACAGTTCAGTTAATAAGGAAATATGATGCTGGGCAAGGAGTACCTTCTTGAGCAGAGACACTAAAACCCCAGGTCTTGAGAGAGATCCTCTTGGGAAGTTTTACTCTTTGAACTCTGAACCTGCATCCTTTGCTGATGGTGACATGAATCCTTTCAGACAGGATAGCTGGAGGCTGTGGGAAGGCCAAGGTTTCAGGACTATTGACACAGCAGGTCTGTATGCACTGGTTCTGCTGGGCAAGATGGACCCAAGGCTTAGAATCATAGAATCATAGAATCATAGAATGTTTAGGGTTGGAAGGGACCCCTAGAGGTCATCTAGTCCAACCCCCCTGCAGTGAGCAGGGACACTGCTAACTAGATCAGGTTGCTCAGAGCCCCGTCCAACCTGGCCTTGAATGTTTCCAGGGATGGGGCAACCTGTATGAGGTTCCCCCTTTCCTGGTGAGAGGTCACTGTGATCTGGCTGGGTACTCACCAGTGGGAGACAGATCTGTCCTGAAAGTCACTCTCAGAGCTATTGGCACAGCCTTGCGAGGTGGTTTGCTTTTTTGCTAAGCCACATGTGGAGGACCTGCCGGAAGGGGCACCTGATCAATTGCAGGTCTTTACCTTTTCTACCTAACCATGAAGCCTGAGTAATATGTCTTATCTCAAGATATGACTCATGATTACGATCATTTCATGTCCTTATCTGGTATCAGTAAGTTTGTTTTTCTGAGGTTAATAGATAAAGCAACCAGAGATTTCAATGATCTTTTTGTTATTATTACTGCAAAATAACAAGTTAGAATTGCACAAATATGTTAATAAAAACTTCTAACTCAATTCTGCATCAGTTAGAGGGCCAGCTATGAAGCATTTCCCAACAAAAAACCTCCAACAAATTGTACTTTTGGGGCCAAATAAAGAAGGAGAAAATAAATTAAAAGAGCTGAGATTAGCTGATAGGATGATCCCCCTGAGGAAAAAGTGACTAAATTTACTATAAATGACAAAATAGATTTTGCTGGAAAATTTATTTAAATGTAACTTTTATTTTCACTGGTCAGCAAAGAGTTATTGCCAAGGAAAGAGAAGAGGAAACCCAAAGAATTAAAATTCAAAGTCAACAATATTTATACACCAAGCTGCCAAATGAAATAAATTATTTTTTTTAAAAAGGCTTTTATGATGTTTCATAAGAAACTGACATTCGTATGGTGAATTCTGCCTTAATGCTGGGGCAGTTAATAGCAAATAGCGTAATTACAGAGAGCAAAAACAGTAATATGTTTAATTCAGGAAAGACAAATTCCTGTTGATGATGGCTTCTCAGATGCATTTTATTTACATTTTAGAAAACATCTGTCCCTACTGATATTAGAAGTTGTTAGCTGTTGATTAACTATAACCTTCCGCTAGTGAAAAGCACATTCAGGATTCTGCTTAGGAGAATAATATCTCTGTTATGGTTTTCCTTTCATGAGATTCCTGTCTGTTTCACTAATAAATAGATTGTCATTGATAATGAACTCCTGCTTTATCAAACTGCACAACAGCTTACACTGTTACATGCTTGCTCTGTATGTAGCTGATCTTTTTATCTTTTTGGACTCACAGGACAAATTTCCTCCCAATTTTTTCCTCTGATATGGAAATGTAGCAGTGTTTCACTTAAAATTTAATTTGAAGGGAGACAAAATCTGAAATGATGTCCCTAGATTTGTTATGCAATTAAGGCCAAAGGCAACTTAGGTTTTACTTCTAGATAATGCAACGTTATCTTGTTTATTACAAAGTGGTACCTGAACAAAAGGTTTGGGATAGCAGAGGTAGGATTCTGTTGTCCTAACATAAGGTATCTTGTGCTGAGTTGTCCTCAGGTATCCTACATGGTTTTCAGCTGCCAGCATGGGACTTTGAAGGTCTCCCAAAGGTCCTCCAACAATCTGACCCTCCACAATATCCCATTTGAATGCCAGTGGTTGTATGTAGGCAACAGGAAGCCCTCCCTAACACACCTAAACATTGGTAACTATGCTTGGGTGCCTACACATGGGCAAGCTCCCATCACAGTCTACATCTGAGGGAGCCTCAGGAGCTGACTGGCTGCTGGGTGTCCAGTTTAGGATGATCTGATAAACTAGGTCTGTGTTATGGAAAGGGCTTTTGTACTATCATGTGACATTAACAACGTCAGTGAGCAACCCAGTGAGCTTAACTACTGGAAACATGTAAGTATTTTTTCAGCCTTTTGTCTTTCGCAGGGGTTCCTTCCCCTGCTCTGTATATGCCTGGCTTTATCTGCTCTCCTTAACTTTTCTGAGATAGATGTGTGTGGTGCTAATGATCATACAGAAAGTAAATGTATTTTCAGGAATGAAATCACTTTAATTATAGAATGTTTTCTCAATTAAAAAAAGAAGAAACTTTTCTTACTTTTGCAAAGCCAATGTTTGTTTTGTAAGACCAAGTTTTCAGCTGGTTTACAGCAAACACTCTAGGGACACTGTAACACTTATTTATAAGTATTTAATACTTAGTTTGTCTATTTGAAAGTAAATTATCCTTGGAGTCTACTCTGAAAATCCTCTGAGATTTCCAATCCCATAATGATCAGGTAGAGAAACTGCATAATTTAGTTTAAAACCTTCATTCCTCACAATTTTTTTTTTTAAGTTTTCAGTAAGAAAAATATAATTTTTGGCTCTTTACATAATCATTCTATATGCAAACTTTTGTATTGCACCTTGCTACTAAATCCTCTTTCCTTTACTGTCACCGTGGGTCTCATGACTTCTTCCTAAACTGATCCATCTGTTCTGCTTGCCCAGTTACTACTGACATGTAAAGCCAGTTGCATGAAAGTCTTTGGAGTCTCATTTGGCTTCAGCTTTATTTTTCTATCAATCAAGGTACTTATATAGGGTAGTCTGCCCCATGATGACACGAGGGTAGCTGAGATCTACCTCTGTAGGCCAATGCTGTCCTGCGACAGCATCTTCACTTTCAGTTTCTTTAGCAAGAGTGAAATGTTTATTAACATAGCTGTTTATTGCTTTGTTTCTGAAAGGAAGCTATTTTTTTCTGTCTTTTCTTAGGGTTACAGTCCAATGTCTAGGCCACTGACTAGGAGCTGGCCTGCGGTTCAGCTAACCAAGCAAGATGTTCAGTGAAAAAGTACCAGATGTGAAAAATTGCTGGGTGTGCTGGATACCCATGTTAGAAACTGCAAGAAGATAGTGCCATGAGCACTGGCTGGATTTCACAGGTTGCTAAGGAGGAGTTATATGAGATGGCCAGGCTTGACAGATAACTGGAGGGGAGCAGAACCTTCCAAGGCCAAGCCGTACCTGGGTAACTGAAACAGCTATACGTTGCAGGGCCAAGATCATCCAGGTAACAGTAATATCAGAAATACTTAATGTGGGTATGGCAGTAGCAAAACTGAGACCAGTGGGGAAAATATAATTGGGGCAGGTTGTTTATTTGGAAAGAGGCTGGGGCAGAGGAAAGGAGGTGTAAGAAGGAAAAGGAGGGTCAAGAACTGGGAAAAAGGGTAATAAGGTACATACACCAGGGGTGCCTCGTACTGTCTAGGGCTTGATCACTGCAGCTGCACAAAGACAATAAATCAAGCTCAGACCATGGCACATGAGTGTAACCTGCTTCCACAGTGAGGAGAACATGGGGGAGCAGGGTGTCTTCCCTGGGTAACTGGAGAAAACCCAGGACATGCAGATGGAGCATCCTGGTGTCACCATGTCAGCACACATTCAGGGTCCGATGGCACTGGCGATTATCCACCACTTCATAATGTTTTTGTTTGAAAAGGTGTGACAATAAAGAGTTCATATCATTCATACCATACTGATGGTATGAATGTCTTCCAGTTACTGTTAAAAACATGTAGGTGAGACTCTGACTCACAATCAAAGCTATGACATTAATACGGAGTAGTAACAGGAGAGTTTTACTAACATGTAACTGCAAGTTCTGTTTTTGGCAGTGGTGAGCCTTGGGCACTTCTGTGCTTCTGTTCGTTTGCTCTCCAGCAAGATTATGGTGAGGGGGATGGGGCTTTGAACAGATCTAACGGAAGATCCCTCTGCCTCTTTCTCTGAAAAGACTGTGTAGTTGTGCTCCCAGGCTCCCTCCTCCACAGTATTAGAAATCTGAGCATTAAATTGTCTTTTTTGGGGGGTGAGAGGGTGGAGGATGGTAATAAGGGAGAGTGAAAGTTGAACATTGAAGGTTAGCAAAGGAGGCTGTAGGTAAGGTTGAACTCTTCTGGCAGGTAAAGAGGTGTTTTAGAAATAAAAATACAGATTCTTGGTCCGTTCAGTACCCCTACAGCGAGTAACAGTGACCAGCAAATGTAGTAGACCACCTCTGCTTGTGATCATTGTCAGCTGTGCTGGAAGAAATGATAAAATGAACAAAATGTAGAGCAGCACATACAATCAGAAGCTAAGAACTGTAAACTATTCCTACAGGAAGCACATAAAGGGTACTCACTAATGGACAGGAATGCTAAATTTTATAGAAACTTAACAATGGTGGAATGCTGGAATTTGGATTTTGAAAAATAATAGGAAAAAGGAGAAATATTCACCAAATTCTTCTGCTCTGTTTTTAACGTGCGGAGGAGGAGGAAGGAAATTTAATATTACTTCACAACGACGCAGTATTTTGTACTCCAGTAGAGTGTAGAACAGAGGTTACTATATTTGGGTATGTACTATATTGTATATGAAGATATGGTGTCCTGGTTTCGGCTGGGATAGAGTTAATTTTCTTCATAGTAGCTAGCACAGTGCTGTGTTTTGGATTTAGGACTAGAAGAATGTTGATAACACACTGGTGTTTTTAGTCGTTGCCAAGTAGTGCTCAGACTACTCAAGGACTTTTTGAGCTTCTCCTGCTCGGCCAGGTGCATAACAAGCTGGGAGTACAGCACAGCTAGGACCCAAACTGTCCAAAGAGCTATTCCATACCATATAATGTCATGCTCGGGGGGGCTTAGTCAGTCGGTCGGTTGTGGGGAGAGTGATCACCGCTCAGGGACTGATCGCGGCTCGGGGGGAGTGATCGCTGCTCAGGACGGGTTGGGCATCGGTCGGCGGGTTGTGAGCAATTGCGTTGTGCATCATTCATTTTGTATGCTCTGTATATTCTGTTACCATTCTCATTATTACTATTATTATTATTTTCTCTTATTAAACTGTCTTAATCTCAGCCCTCGGCTCTAACCTTTTTTTTTCCTTCCCGATTCTCTCCCCTATCCCACTGAGGGAGGGGGAAGTGAGCGAGCGGCTGCGTGGTGCTTAGTTGCCAGCCAGGTTAAACCACGACACATGGTTATCTAGTATTCTTAAATAACTCACTGAAGACCTCTTTGGTCCGTTAATATTAATTAATTAATATAATGAAACAGTAGAGAAGTTTTAGAGGCCTGAAAGAAGTCAGCACCAACATTTATTGGAAAAAAAAGAGAATGAATGTTGTAAATGAAAAAAATAACTTACACTCTGAACACTAATGTGTGGCAGATAGTCAAATATATGTATTTGTGTCCAAAATTGAATTTTTCAACTCTCAGGCAGAAGCCTGATACTCGGCCAGTGCAAGCAGTGCAAGCTAGTTGAATATTTGTTGATACTTGGCCTAAATAAAAGTGGCATGTCCTGAATCCCCCAACTAATAAGGAGACACAAAACCAGACCACACAGTTAGGGGGCTTGTCGCACATTGTGCCTACACTATTGGACACATAGATTATTTAGACTGGAGAAAAAACATGGGCTTAGGATGCTGAAAAGAAGTAGTGGTGCTGAAAAGAATGATTCCCAGAAAAAAAAGAGTCTTGGAGAGAAAGGGGTCCTAGAAAGGAGGTGGTGAAGTAGGGAAAGATCCTGAGATGGGATAGCTGCATGGAGGCGAATGCTGTGGGAGACACAGGGACCTTGGTGAATAACCCCTGGTAGCGGTAAGTGTGAGCAGCAACACGGTGGGAACCAGCTTGATTTTCTGCCTGACCTTCACAGACTGGCAGCTATCTCCCTGATGGGAAAGGAAGTCAATACCTAGGAAAATGCTGTGGGATCAAGTGAGTGCAGCCTGTGTGTGAGATAATCAAGTAGGTCAAAAGATCTAATCTTGGAGGTTCTTAAATGAACTCCAGTATCCAGATCCACTGTGGGTTGTCATTTATTCTGTCCTGCCTGTGACAATGACCCAAGCTGTTAAATGTCTGTTCCCATGATAACTTCCCCAGGAAAAAATACAAAATGACCGATAGAGGATTCAAATCCTTAAGCTATGATAGGACCATAATATAATCAATTTCTATTAAAACAGTTTGTGGAAAATAGATTTTGTCAAACTAATTTGATATCTATTGATAAAAGTATTAGTGTCAATGTAATATAATCCTTTATTGGTTTTGACATAGTAGTGCTGCCTGACATTTCGATTAAAAAAAAAATAGTGACACACAATCAACATGACATACTTGTAATGTATTAACAGCTGGCTGACAGATAGGTCTCCAGATGCCATTGGCAATGAAGATTCATCATCACATGGGTGGGTTTCTAGTGGAGCTCTGTGGAAATCAGCTCTTGCCCTGTGCTGTTTAACATTTTTCTTCTGTATCCTGGGAAGAAACATTTAAAATCTTAGTTTAAGTAGGTGGATGACAAAGCACTAGGAGGAGTGATAAATAATAAAAAAAGACACGTGTTCTGCAGCCTTTGAAAGAGGAGTATGAGAAAACATCATGAAAGGATAATAATATACCAAAAGGAAGGTTAGGGTGCTGCAATGGACACATATACATCTTGTGCTCCTTTTGTAGTTGGTGGAGAGAAATAGACATATCTAGATTGTGACTCATCCTAGTGTAAAAATAAAAGAGGTCAACAGTATAGATGCTATATAGATGCTATCCGTTAATCATAAAGGGAACCAAAGACAATTAACTCAGTTGTAGGTGTTTCTACTGGAAAGATTTGCAGTTATGTCTAATAAATCAATCTGGTTGCTGCCATGTCAAAAATGTATGTGCGTGCTTGTTCAATGACTGCATGGTTGGAAATATTCAGGAAGGTGGAAGTCTCTGAGTAGAAGCAGATATATACTTCTTGGCAAACTCTTGGGAATATAGATATTAACTGACAGGTTTTGTGTGACTCCTGTCAGAATTACCACAGTTTTTTATATACAAGTTCCAAATCCAGGAAAGATGAATCAAAAGCTTCTAGGATAAGAACACTATGTTCTTTGTGGTAAAGAGAAGTGCTCCTGAGAAGCTACCTGTAAATGCTATTCCTCAGACCATAGGACAAGATAGCCTAACCTAGAAATCTTTGTAAGGCAGACTTATTTTGACTGATATATATTTATTTTTTCTTGCATTATGTTATCTTTTTTAAAAACAAATTTTATTTTCTGTCATTCCACAAAAAGCAGGACAACCAAGTAGCTGTTAACCTTTCAGAAACATTTCTTCCTCTGCATTTCCAATGTCCCTTGTTCTGAAGAACATTATTCTGTATTCAGGCCTGGGCTACTGAGTGACCCACACATGCATGATTCCCACCGCACTCAGTACTGTTGTTGTAAGTAATGTGAAACAGAATCCAAGACTAAAGAGGCAGAGTCTAAACAAAGCATTAAAAATGCCTGCCCTTCAACTTTTTTTCATTGAACTCAGGTCCTTGTCACATATCAGGTCTGTATTTGGGCCATGGTATATTGAGAGAGATGGTGTTTGAATTCTAATGAGAGCTACAGGAGTAGTGCTTGTGGCCATGAACAGACACATCTTTTCTCTCAAGGGCTTTGAGATGAAGCTCATTAAGTCTTATACAACACAGACTATAGATAGTAGAGGAATATATTTGCAATCCCATCCAGCTCAGATACGTATCAGATCATTGTCCTCTATACGTGTGTTCTTTTCTGCAAATTGAAATCTCCTTCTGAGGGGGAGGCATCTTGGCTCCTGTGAAAAGTATTTCAAGTAGAGTCTTCCCCACCCTGGGTCTGTCTTTGTTTGCTCCTGTGATTAAAAGTAATGGAATGTCCTATTAATGGTGCAAATGCTGTTCTGTTATCCTAATTATTCTCTTAGCCATTAATGAAAAGAAGGAAAGCAATTCTAGAGGTCAGGTAGCACTGGAGGAACATGTAGTTTCTGCTCTGTACTTTCTGTTTTCATTAGATATTTCAGGTGCAGCTCTGCAAAGCAATAAACACATAGGAGGAAAACAACCTGAAGTATATGAGAATCTGAAAATAACACTAGCAAAATAATAATGAAAGGAGGTATAAGAGAAGAATATGCCATTAAAACAAATGTAATGGTACTTCTGTTACATTTTTATCCAACCTTTTTTATATTTTATTTGAAAAGGAAAGTTTATGTACCTGGAATTTAAAGACGCGTACCCTTGTTGGGATACATGGCAGGGAACATTGCAGCAATTGTAAACAGGTCATTGTACTTGCTTTGCTCACACAGGGCATTTAAGCTAGCATAGCTCCAAAAAAAGTATAAATGGAAGTTTGATCCCTTGGAAAGCAATCCACAGGAAAGCAATGTCTCTGTGCTGGCTGCCAGGTGCCCACCAAGCTGCCCTATCACTCCTCCTCCTCAACAGGATAGGGGGAGAAATACAATTAAAAGAGGGTCGAGATAAGGGCGGGGAGATCACTCACCAGTTACCACCACATGCAAAACAGACTGGACTTGGGGAAAAGTAATTTAATTTATTGACAATTAATCATCTATTAATAAATCTAAAAAAATCCACCTTCCCTCCACCCCTCCATTCTTCTCAGGCTCAACTTCACTCCCAACTTCTCTACCTCCTTCCGCCAAGCGGGACAGGAGAACAGGGAAAAGGAATTACAGTCAGTTCATAACTTTTAGTCTCTGCTGCTCTTTCCTCCTCATGTTCTTCCCCTGCTCCAGTGCAGGGTCCCTCCCACAGGATGCAGTCCTTCATGAACTTCTCCAACATAGGTCCTTCTTATGGCCTGCAATTCTTCACGAACTGCTCCAGCATAGGTCCTTTCCATGGGGTACAGTCCTTCAGGAGTGGACTGCTCTAGCGTGGGTCCCCTGTGGGGCCACAGGTCCTGTTCCAGAATGGGGTCTCTAGAGCTGCAGCTTCTTTCAGGTCACATCCACCTGTCCCAGTGTGGTGTCCTCTACAGGCTGCAGTGTGTAGTTCCTGGCAGCAGAAGCAACTGCTGTCCTGGCTGGGAGGGAGTGGGCAGCTTTTGCTGTGTTGCAGGCATGGACCACAGCTGTTCTTGACCCCAGACCCACCTTTCACCAGCAGATGCAGGGCTGCTCTCCAGGGGCTTTACAACAGTTTACAGTACACAACAGAACAAAGGAATTTGGGTTCATGTCACCTAGTAGTTTCTTACATGCTCCTGGGCACTGCATCTGTCTTAAAGGCAAAGTTGTACCCTTGATGTTAGGTAGAAGACCTGGGTGGGCACTGAAATGACCAGAAAGTCAAGTGGGATCTGGAGGCAGCTTGAGAGTGGGCTGTCCTCATGTGCTTGCATGGTGGTGTGGGGCTGTGCAGTGTGGACCTGCCTTGCTAGAGCAAGTGATGTCTGCAGGCAGGGCATGGGGCAGGGATCACTCCCTGCCTGAAATTGCTCCCAGAGAATAGCCACAGCTTCTCAGTAGAAGGAAAACTTTGAAAGATAAGGACTCCTGAAAAAAACCCAGAGGTTTTCACAGCATAAAAGTGAGAGATATTTTGATAAATTATTTTTATTTTTGTGTCTTCACACTGAAGGTCAAGAGATTTCCCAGCCTGATATAAAGTCCTGTGCTGCTCCTTTTCTCTGACCAGCTCCTTCCTATTTGTTTATCTTTAACCTTTTCTCTCTTTATAAAGAAGCATTACTAATGCATTTATAAACTCTAGATGTGAGGTCTCTGTAGGAATCAATGTACCTAATTCAATTTTCCTGGGCAATCTTTGGATTGTTCTTAATGGGAGGTTCTGCAGGTGAAGAAATTATAATACTGGAAGTATTTTTAAAAGAGAAGCCTTTGGCCTGGGACTTCAATTAGATGCTCTACTGAGGCAGATGCCTTTCTTCAGTACCCAGAAAACAAAGTTATTGCCTTTAGCTAACAATAATTGTACAAAAATATATCTGCAAGTGAATGAATATTTACAGTGATGCCAATTTAACAGGAACACTCTTTTTTCTCTAAGGCAATGAAAATATCTCATCTTACTCTAGGTCATCTCTTTGTCCCAGTATATGAATAATTACTCCAGACAGTTTCTTAAGAAAGCAAAAAAAGGAAAAAAAAAAAGGATATTATTGAACAACTGCCAAAAATTTAGACATGTAGCCAACTCTTAACTCTTTCTAAAGGATTAAAAGGTCAAACTTGATTTAGTAGCACATTGCTTCATTTCACAAGGGTTTATATTGATTCATTCAGGGACAGGACAGAAATAGACCATAACAATTGCTGGTATCAAAACTCAAGTGCATTCCTAAGGGTGGAGGACCAGATGGTATAAAGTGTAAAGGCAAGTTAGCACTTACTTCTGTGCCTGAGCTTTCCCACACCTCACAGCTAAACACTTGGGGTAGGTGATCTTTACAGCAGAAAAAAAAATTCAAGAATCTTTTGAAGGAAGAATCAAGGTGTTTTACTAGGAATATGGAATATTCTTTACCTTCAAGCTACTTTGTAGAACTTAATTTTCCCTTCAAATCTGTAAATCTGTGGGACCTCCCTTACTAAAGTTATAAGTGAGACTCTTAGGGGGGGATGAAGAGACCTGTGAGGCTTCTTACGCTGTTCTACTGATTCTCTTGCAAATGCTTTGTTCAACGACTTATTCCTTTTGGAACTATTCTGTGACCAGCCCTGAGCCTTTGCTCTAGGAAAGAAGATATTTTCTTTTTATTCCTGTTGGCAAAAACCTATACAGATCAAGTGTACAGTTTTCCAAAGTTTATAATACTGACTTTTTTTCTTTTTTTACATTTAATACTGTTTCTTTATCTAAAATAACTCTTGTGATAGTTTTAGAACTTACTTTATTTATTCTTTTTGTTACAATTTTTACTGTTATTGAGGGCTGATTGAAAATTATTAATGAAACATTTTCCTCATAGAATACTGAGCTTGATTTTTTTTTTTTTTTGGTGGGAAACAATCAATCTTGGAATAATTCCTCTACTGGGAACATAGAAGTCAAACAAGTCTTTTACATTTCCTGGTCTGAGATTGATATTTGGTTTAGATCAATATCAGCATTTTTACCTTCTTGAGTGAATATCATGATAGTGTAGGAAGTAAGCGGAGTGCATCATGGGAGAAGTGAGCTGGAAGGCCAATGGACTGGGAGTATGGTTTAGCTAAAGCAGCACCCTCTATATGACACATCCAAAGCTCAGGTGAAGAAGTTTTCAAGAGCCCTGCCCAAAAATTGTATAGTAAATATTGGTAATGAAAGCATTTCTTTTTGAAAAATATTTTAATTAAATGTTTAGCTACAACTATGTAAGTTTTTGCATAATTTTAATCATATTTTTGACTTTTTGCCTTTTTTTTTTCAGGCCAAAAAAAAGATGTCTTGGTATCAGATCTTTTATTGAGAGAGAATTTTTCATTTTCCACAAAATATATTATTAGTCATTTAAATCCCGGGCCATGTCTGGATGTGTAACAAAGGATTGTCTCTTCCCTCGGGATCTCACAGACTAAAAGTAGACAGGTTTGTGGAGAGAGGCCTGATAAAAAGAAATGATGAGGTAGCTTTCTATGCTAGGGAAAAAAAAAATTACCTCTTCCTTGTATACATGGATAGAATAAGTAAAAAGAAGCAAATGGATTTATGGCTTAGAATTTGTGAAGTTGTGACTTGTTTTGTATTCAGGACAGTAATGTAAATTACATGATTTGTTCAGTGTGGTTAGAAGAATCAGTACTTTTTTTGTGAGAGGCCGATTAAACTGAATAGTTTCATTTGCCCTTAGCAATGACTGTAATGAACAATAATAGAGTGGGCTGAGTTTGCTCTAGTTGGCATTGGTTTGGGTTGGATTTGGGGTTTTTATAATTCACTTTGTGACAAATGGTTTTGCTTGAAAACCTTGCCTTGTTTGGTTTGATTTGTGTCCAGACTGAGTACATTAGGAAGTGATGATACTTATCTGTGTGGTTCACATGCTAATTAAATTGACTTTACCAAAGCATACAAATGTCTCCCATTATTTTCTTTCCTCTTACCTTGTGTCAATACGTTTCTATAATAAATCAGAAAACCTTTGCAGGCAGATAGTATTTGAGAAGTGCAAAAGATGCATCCATTTTGACAGTTTTTACTTTTTTTCAGAGACTAACTTGCAAAGACAGAAAAGTATCAGGAGAGAAAAGCTTTCCTATGCTAATATCTTTGCTTCGTGCATCATGAAAAGAAAAGATAAACTGATGGGTTGCTTATTCATAAACTGAAAAGGTAGATTTATATGACAGCTTAAATGAGGTCTAGCAAAATCCACTTTTAAGCTCAGGTTTGTACTTTGTGAGAGCATTTTGACTAATCAAACAGAGGTGGCTCTATAATGAATAATTCATGGCTACGGTGCCTGTGAAGAAACAGGCTGTAAATACCTGCAGAGGGACTCCATTGACACCATAATTAGCAGCTGGTGTTGTCTGGTTGATGATGTCACTGTTGCTCCAGTGTGTAATTGTAACTTACAACCTGCTGGTGAAATTGTCTGTATGCAACATTTCCCCTCTCCAGGGGCACACACACTTTCACACACACAAAGGAGAGGAGGTGGCCATTCCACTCGTCTTGCCCAGCCCCAGACCATAACCCCTGGCTGCACCTCGCCTCCCTTTGCCTCCCAGCACCCTTCATCATCCTGCACCCCCTTTTTTTTTTTCTTTCACTCTCCATGATCTTCTTTCCCACCTCCTGCGTACAACATCAAGGGAGTTGTCATTGTTGCTGTTCCCACACACAATTAGTGCTCTGCTAGGCACAGTCCCGCCCCAAATGTCCCATGAGTGAGTGGACAAGGCAGTGCTGTACCTTCAGAGACACATGTCCTGCATGGTACAGGGGTAACAGGGCATAATGGAGGCAATCAGGACCCCTTATTTCTCCAAGGACAGTTTTCTGGGGCTGTGGCTCCCAGGGTGATGCTGGAAGCTGTGGCACATACCAAATCTAATCGGGAATTTTTTAACTGCTGTTTATTTTAAGATGCAAAACTTTATCACTGAAACTCTAGCTGTTAGCAGAAAAGTATTGGTAGTCTAGCAGAGTGAGGAGGGCATCTCTCATCAAAGCTGGGAGTAAAACCAGGGAAGAGAGGGAGGACATGCATCCTCCAACAAGGCAGCATTCATCGAGATCCAGCAGATACAGGTCAAGTAGCTTCAGAAAATGCAGTAGAGATTAGGACAAACACCATATTTTTCAGACAATTGGATAATCTGGAATGTTTTCTATTTAAAAAAAACAACACAAGCAACCAATTTCCACTCAAAAAAACAACCCAACAGAAAGTCTTTTTTGTCTTCATGCTGAGCATGTGACACAGAAAAATTGCTCTTGTCCTGTTCTGGAAGACCCCATATGGGACCATTGCACTAGTGACTGAACAGCTCTGTCCATTGCCTCGTGCACTTGTTGCAGTATATTCCCATCATCCCTGTGATGTCTTCTGAGGATGCTGCTGGTCAGCACCTCTGGGCTGTGAGGCAGCTGTGGTTGATTTGGTCACTGTGAGAGTCCTTGTTTGCACCAACTAGACAAGGCACTGGTCTACAGGATCCAAAGGATGGACTGCTCTATCTTTATTCAGGATTAAAGAAAGCTCAGCAGGAGTCATGTTCTGTAACTTGGAAAAGTTATTTTTGTAAATAAATATTTTGTAAATTCACAAATAATTATTTTCATTTCAATATCTGTATATATGTATATATCTTTATATACATACAAAAGTAAATGCAGTATCTGAATTCTTCAGACATAATTTTTAAAATGTCTCCAGGGAATGTAATATCGGGGGTTGTATTTATCAGTTTTATATGACTGGAATCAAAACTCAGAGATACCCTTGCTTCTCTAGAAAGCCACTCGCAAACAGGCACACGTCTACAGCACGTTGTAAATTGAGCCCTGTTGGGTTGTTAAGAAATCTTGCTGGGATACTTTATGGTGAAGAAAGTCTGCAGGCTGGGATGAGCCTCATGGTTTCTCTCAGAACAAGGGTTTACTGATGTATGTCTGTAGGCACATCCAAGTGTGTGCTAAGGGACTTAAGGGTTTCTCTAATCATCAGGCTAAGGTGAGGGATAACAATTACTCCCTCATTCCCCTGTGAGTCTTCCCAGTAATATGTCTGGTTAATCAGCCCAAAATACCCTCAATCACAGTTTCTTTGGGTGCAATGTAAAAGTTATCAGTAAAAATTTTGTTAGCTCTAATATTTTTTGTTGTTTTCTAATGAGCAACATTGCTAACTTTACTTGTAACTGAAGTGGATGAGCACAATAATTTTAACTCTCTAGCTTTAACAGAGTCATGGTAATTTGCCAACCAGCAATTTCCTTTCTCTGAATCTCAAAGGTCTTTATATGGCAGTGAATTGCTCATTTGTGCTGTAGCAATTTTATTCAAGGTAGTGTCCTGGTCATTATGTGCTCAATGATGTCTTCCATAGGTGTTTGGGTTGTATTAGTGCTGGTTAGGCTGTGATGTGTGTTAATTTAGAGATGTAAATATTGGCCAGGGTTCTGTATTTTAATTGAATAGCACTCTGGGACTGAACTCACATTCTTTCTTTCGATCCCAAAGCGAGAATGTTATCCACAGATCCACAGTAACACATGGGCAAATGGCAGTTTGATAAAGCAGCCTGAGTAACATCTCTCTGTTCAGCACATCTGTTTTTGTAGACTAAGACTCTGGTGTGTATTTACACTTGGAAGGAAGCTTAGTTGCAAAGAGAAAAGAAAGGAAACCTGTTCCTTTGTTAATCAGTCTGGTATTTCTAGAGATGCCAGGGAGCATTTTACAAGCCAGGGAGCCAAGTTATAGCAGGTCCTTGTTTAAAGGTTTTGAAGGGACTGGAGACTTGGCTTCTGTGTAAACAGCTCTTTTTTATTGGGATAGTGGAGTGCCCTGCCTGGACTTTCTATGTCAGTCAGTAATTGCAAATAGGAAGGCAACAAACCCTCTTCACACCTGGAGGAGAGGGTAAAATTTGTGTCTCTCAGAAACAAACAGATTACAGAACCGAGTGCAACTTTGATTTCCATGGGGCAGTGCTGAAGTGCTACGGATGGTCCCTCTGACCTGTGTATGGAAGTGGCACGCCTGGTGACAGTGGGCAGTAGCTAGTTGTAGGGACTAGCTACCTTAATCCTACACACAAGGACACCTCTGGCTAATGATGACTCCAGCAACATACTTTTTACTAATAATTTCCCATTTACTTTCCGTCTGTGATTTAAAAGCTTTTAAGAGACTTTTTGAGAAGTTTCAGTTTATGGTTTATTTCACAGAGTAGAGTAGAGTAGAGTAGAGTAGAGAAGAAGAATAGAATAGAATAGAATAGAATAGAATAGAATAGAATAGAGAATAGCTCAGTTAGGAGTGACCTACAATGATCATCTAGTCCAACTGCTGGACCACTTCAGGGCTGACCAAAAGTCATATGATTAAGGGCATTGTCCAAATGCCTCTTAAACACTGACAGGCTTGGGGCATCGACCACCTCGAAGCCTGTTCCAGTGTTTGACCACTCTCTCAGTAAAGAAATGCTTCCTAATGTCCAGTCTAAACCTCCCCTGATGCAGCTTTGAACTATTCCCACGCGTCCTATCACAGGATCATAGAATCATAGAATCATAGAATGTTTTGGATTGGAAGAGACCTTTAGAGGTCATCTAGTACAACAACCCTGCAGTGAGCAGGGACACATTTAACTAGATCAGGTTGCTCAGAGCCCCATCCAACCTGGTCTTGATACCAGGGAGAAGAGCTCAGCACCTCCCTCTCCGCTTCCCCTCCCCAGGAAGCTGGAGAGAGCAATAAGGTCGCCCCTCAGCCTCCTTTTCTCCAAACTAGACAAGTCCAAAGTCCTCAGCCATTCCTCACAAGCACATGCCTTCCAGCCCTGTCACCAGCTTTCTTGCCCTCCTCTGGATACATTTGAGTATATTTTCATCTTGACAAAGGATCACAGGGAATAGGTGGTAGGACCAGGAAATACTCCCTGCCTGCTGAACAGTAACCTGCATTTTCATAAGACTTTGAGGGATCTAGAGACTGTGGTGCAGGAGCTCCCAAGATGAAAATAATATTCCTCCAAACCAACAACATCGTTACAGGGTCTGAAAGTCTGCACCACCACTATTTAAATGGAGTAATCCCATTAAGTGATCATAGAACTAAATATTATCAAGAACTGGGTGAGTCTTGGTTGCAGGGGGGGAGGGATTGAGAGTCACAGGGTCTGCAAGCTGAGGATTTGCTGTCATTTTCTTTGCTGGCTGAAACTTGGCAAGTGCCTGTGTGTAGTACAGGAGCACAATACTGCAGAGGGCTGTAGGACACCTGAGCGCAGGTATGGGAGGGACCCCTCATCTCTGCTGAGATGTTAATGGTTGAATAGCTGAACTACAGGCAGCCCTTTTGCTTGCACGAGTCACCGGTCTGTGAAACCAGATAGAATATTCACAAATGAATACATGATTCCTTCCACGTCTTGTACCCGTGGTGGAGGAGTTGGGTGTTACCATTCTGGGGGCTGAATGAGTGTCTGACTCCAAGACTTAACAATAACGCATTTCAAATGTTTGCACACATATTCTTTTTATGGCAGTAGTAAAGGATTCTAAACAGTTTAAGAAAAGCAAGAATGAAGTCCTAAAAAAGCCAAAGCAAACCCAAAAGTAGATTATCTAGAAAGACAATGAATTCTATTTTATGCAGGATACTGTTGTTAACAAAAATGAATAATGAATTGGGGAGAGGGGGTAAGTTTATATTGACAGAAAACAGGGCTTCCCGAAATATCTAATCTTTTTCCCATTATAAGAAAATATAAAAATGTAATCTTTCTATTTAAAGATTACTTTTTTTTTTACTAATATTATTATCTCTGCCTCAATATTTTAACAGTTAATTCAAAACTGAATATTTTTCTTTATGTAACTTATGCAGTAAAGTGTCTGTTAGAATGCTTTCCTACTTCTGTGATAAAAAGTATAGTAGAAGATAAATAAATTTTTCTAGATTTAGGAAAACAGATTATCAAATCTAAACTAGCTTTGTCTCTGGAGATTTAAAGATAATGTGAAATAAGTAGGACTAATCTGAAGAACATCATAGCTTTTAATAAAGACAAAATAAGTTTATGCAGTGTGAGAGCTAGGATTTCTAATATCTCTACTCTTCCTTTTATTCTTTCCCTTTTTTTTTTTTTCCCCCCATCCTTCTTCACTTTTGGATTATCATTTGCCAGAGGAAGTGATTACCAGAGAGACGAAAGTGTTTTCTTCTAAATTTCAAGTTCATGTTAGCACAGAGGTCTGGAATGTTAATTACAGAACTCAATTATCTCAAGTTAATATTCTATTAATCACATAGGAAAGAAATGGAGTTGTCAAGGTAAAGTGAGCTAGTGCTTTAAAAAGTGAAATATGGATGGGCAGTGGTGATAGGGTGGATACAGAGAGTAATCTGTGTTAGCATGTTATTAACTCTTCACATGAATTCAAACAACTTTAAATAGTGGGTTGCTTTAATATTCAATTCTGCATCTTGGGTGAATGTATTTTTATACCCATTTGGTGATTCCCTGATTGTTTGAAAGAGGGAGAGGTAATCCTGTGTACTTATTTTTTAGAAAAAAGATTGTTTTAACTTTTAAACAACATTGTCGTTTACAACAAATTATATATTTCTGTGAAATTAGAATGTTTACCGGTACCCAAGTAGTCTGATTGTTGCTTTTTGCTTGAATACTGTGTCTCACATCTTTTCATTGTATTTGGCATTTAAAACACTGTTGTGCCAAACTAGTTGTTTACTAGTGACATTGCTTCACTTATTTCTTTAATCTTCTTCTAACTAAAAGAAGGGAATTAAATTAGGCAGACGTTTTTCTGTCTGTGCTGAATACACTGAAAAAATCTATAGTTTCTAACATAAATGACTTTGTAAATAATATTTTTATTACAGTATTTTTGAATGTATATTCTAAATGTATTAGTAACCTTTATCTGTATTAAGCAATGATGAGACTTAAGAAGTGTATTTTTTCCTTTTTTTTGGAAGAAAACTGAGCCATCAAGGAAAATGAAATATTATTATCCTGGACCTACAGCTTGCAGTTTAGGCTGTAAATGTGGCTTGGGGCCATGTGAATAGATGCCATTAAGAGATTGAAGGTCATTGTTTCTGGAAGAAGATTCTGACAAGATAAGGGAAGATGCACATGGCAGTATTTTATCTTGTCAAGCTTTGAACTGCTGATGAGACAAAATGTACTATTTTCCAAAAAAATACTTAATTGATCCAGGAGCTTTTTTTCTGAAGTTAATGGAACTTTATTTCAGTGAACGTTTATGGAAGTGTGGTTGTCTGATCTAGTCAGCGTTTTTATATGTCCTATTTTTAAATACTTTGTAAATTCATCTCTAAGGTTCTGAAGTCACAAACTTCAGAAAGCATTAACCCGAGAAACTCCCCTTCCTTAATTCCACAAGAAAAATTTTTTTAGTAATTATTTTTAAAATTCCTTAAAATGATTGAAATGGAGTTATTGTTTTGACATTTTTAACAGCAGTAGTCTTTCAAAAAATTTATTTACTAAGTGTTTCAGTAGAGAGACATTCTGGTTTTGAAAACCATTTTTACTATGAAGAAAATTTATCTGATCCCTAGAATTTATCTGTGGTTTTAACCTTTTGTACTTGTCTGAATTTCTTTCTCCCAATGATGGTGTCATTTATTTATTTATTATATTATTTTATATGTGGTATAGTTCTTTTAAAATAGATGCATAAAAATTCAAAGAGGTGTATAACATTTTCTGTGAGAAATCACCAGCTCAAATCCTGTTGACTGAAGTTTCAGGTTATATGCTGTAGACTGTGTAAATCAAAGTAGTTACTTACATCAAGTAAGGCTCTTATCCTAATTTATTTCATCTGTTCATGAAGAATTTCTGTTAACAGTTTTCCTGGGAGATAGCTACTTTCCTTCCATTTCCATCTATCTGGGGATTTCAAATCCTACCTTTCCTAGTCTCTTTAGAAAAATCAGCACAGGCAATTTGTTACAGAAGGTGTGACATGCATCTTATATGAGGGAGGCGTTTGCTTTCTCAGAGAAGTGGAGCATGATGGTGAACAAAACATATTTGCAATTACTACTGAAATTCATTAATCTGCTAAAATGTTACATTTTGCAGGATAGCCCAAAATATCTTTTGGAGCAGAAACTCTAGTATCTTAGCACCAGCACTGATTTTAAGAAGTCAATCAGACCAAAGTCTCCACAGTCTAGTCTCAGTTGCAGAAATGATTCCACTTATGTCAGTGCTAAAATATGTATTGACTTCACTGGGCCCAGGATTATTCCTCCCGCATTCTTTCTATCAACATATCAATAACCTGCTAATGTTAGATAGAGGATTTGAATAGGCAGTCATGTCATAAGCAGAGCTGTGGAAGTTATTTATTATTAAATGGGAGTACAATAGAATTTCATCTATGTTAAAATCCTTAAATTTCCTAACAATATTTGAAATAGGGCACAGATTTTTAAGCTTCACACCAGCCATACTAAGAAACAGAGGGCAAATGCTAAAACAACAAAGCTCCAGTGAAACAAATGTCAAAATCAATGTAATTTCTTTTGAAATCGTAGGATGCCCCCTCTCTTCTGGGTAACCACTCAGTTTGTCCAGCAGGGAAGTATGTTTAAATTGGAAAAAACCCCTTTATTTCTTAAAACTTTCCCCTGAACTCTTGTTTCCCTTTTATATTCCAAGTACACTTGCGTTCCACTCAAATACACTCCTCATACCTATTGCGTACCCTTTCCTATGTACTCATTTCTCACTTCAGTGCTGTCAGGAGGCAATGCTAATTTACTTCTATTTCTTTGTAATTATTCCTCCCTGATTGATATTACTTGTTATCAAAATGTTCAGAATGACTTCTTTCCTCATTTCAGCTGAGAGACACAATCAGATACAATTGATAGGAGAAATTAGCTCTCTTCTTGATTGGCAAAATATTACAGCCCTGAAATTTAAATTTTGCTTACCAATTGGAATTCATTCCACAAGAGATAAAAGGTATATTTCTGAGTATATTCAGCTCACAGTAGTATTACGTACTGAGTTATCTGAGAGTGCTTTAGTAAGTGAGAAATAAAGACGGTAAGGTCACCTAATTCAGGACAGACAATATAGAGCAGACAGGCATAATATCATCACTGAACAGCTTTGCAGAGCTGTTTGTTAGGAGACTTGTGAAAGGTATGAAAAGGAAAATCCCACAGGAATCACTGCCATGTTGTATTATTTTACTGAAAGCAAATAGTAGCAAATTGGCCGAATACAAAACCTGTTCAAGTCAATGGAAGTGTTTCCACTCAGTCCAGATCTCATGTAAATCTTGAGGGTTATTTTGTATATTTTCTTTCTTATCCAGCAATTTGTTAGGCAAGACAAAGCATTTCAGTTGTCCTCATTAATCTTTGAGGCTACTTATTTAAATTTTGTGATGTTATCACTCCCTTCCCTGAGATAGTCTCCTATGTCATTAGTCAGAAATGAATGACTATGTCATTGGCTGTATCCGAAGAAAAAAAAATTTGCATCTCCATCTGGGTGGTCACTGATCAGAAATGGATTTCAGGAAAAGCATATGGGAATAAAATCGTGACAATAAAACATACTAGCGTTGATTATCTACGCTTACCTTAATTTCAATGTGTTTTGAAACATTAACTACTTACTCTTCTATGAAACATATCTTATAAAAGCACATATTAGCTTTGAAGGTAATAGCAATGTAATTTTTCAAAGGGATAGATGAAGCTTCAGGAATTGAGATCCAACTGGAAGAGTGCTGGGAGAGATATCTAGCACCGATCACCACGGGGAGGAGACCTGGTCTGTCTTACATTCTTGGCTGCAGCTTATAACCAGGACAGACAATGCAGAAAAAACTTGCTTTTCCCCACCAAGAAGAAAGACTCTCAGTAAAGACAGCCAACATGAGCTATGTCCAGTCTGGGCAGAGCCATTGTACCTGTGTGGGATGTAGTACAAGACGGATTTCGGCCAGCCAGGAGTTAAGCACTGCTCAGCAATCAGCACTCAGGAGAGCAGTACCCACATCTCCTCCTGGGGATCAGGTCTGCAGCTGTGAGTGATAAAGCTGGCTCCCTCTTTCCTACCTTTACTGGATTCTTCTCTGAGGATGCCAAGAAAGTACTTACCTTCACTTGGGAGCCTTGGTTCAGAGAAACCACCAGCAATTTTGGGGGGCTGTTGTCACTTCCAATCCATCCTGTTATTTGTATAACACCCTAGGAGAGTTAAAGCATTCATCTAAAGATGTGGGATGCCAAAGTTCAACTCTCTCCTCTGCTGGAGAAAATTTAAATCTGAAAGACACCCATTTTTTTCCCAGAAGCATCTCATACATACTAGGTTATATGATCTACTGGTAGGAAACCTCCATCCTTCCTGTTGGAGCAGTACTACAGATCAGAAAAGAGTGCAGTGAGTAGAAAAATGCTTGAAAAAAGCCTGATCAATTGCTCTAATTTTTTTTCCCAATGTATGTTTTGAGATCTGAGCAGTAGAGAGGTATTTCTGTAAGTACTTACTATATTAGGAATTTTATCATATGCAGGTAGATGTTCATGGCCAGAAGGGACAATAATAAGGGTCTATTTCACTCCTTCTCTAACACAGGCTGTAAAAATACCACAGTGATTCCTGCATTAAGAATACAGGCTCAGATAAGGCTAGAAAACCCCTTTCAGAAAATTGAATATTTGTGCTCTGACTATTTGTACCAATGAGCTGAACTTTTTGCGCTGGTCCTTCAGGTGATCTATTCAACTTTACACCACCAGAAAATATGGACATGAAAGTTTACCATTGCATCAAACATCAGAGCAAAGCACAGCCATGTGTGACAGCACAGGAATCTCTGTATTTTCTGGGAACTCGACAGATTTTTTTATTTCAAAAATCATTCCTAGATCTGTTTCATTACCCCAGACCTAAGCAAATGTGTATATTAAATTCATTATCTTAAATCTTATATATCAATGTACAGAAAGGATACTGTCAGGCAGCTGGAAACATTAATAGTGATGTAAAACATTTTGGCTGGATTTTCCTAATGCCTCTACTCAAAAATTTTCACAATATATTGTCATTGCTTTGCTATTATTATATCAAGAGATTCCAGCCAAGACTGTATTTGTCTCTGTTACGCCAGGGAATATACTTGAAAATAGGAAAAAGTATACCCAGTCTGTCCTTATATGCTTCTTAAAGAGTCAAGCTCAGTTGAGAGAATCACAAAAATTTCAGATCTTCCTGCCTTGTGGTGAAAGAGCTGAAGAAGCAAGTTCACATGGCTTGTCTAACTATCGTGAAACCCCATCTCACATCAGAGATGGGATTAAGAACAACAGAATTTGCAGTAAAAATGTTTGTCTGGGTTCGCCTCTGGTGCTCCTGGAATTTGAAAAATCATCTCTGTTGAGATGTTTGCACTCAAAGGGCATATTAATGCAAGCTGCATCATTGTGCATAGTTTCTTGTTTGTTTTATTATTTTCCAAGAACCTTTTATCTGAGAACAAATCTAAAGTTTGTTCGCCATCACTGAATAAGACATACAGCTACAGAAGTAGATGGGAACATAAGGGAAGGAAGAATAGCTTTCAAGCGGAGATGAGTGAAGCATCTTTCAAATTGAAAGAGGGAAAAAGAACTAGCATTTGGCACACAATCTGGGACACCAGCAGGACACCCTGTTACTAGGAAATGATACTCAATCGAGTTAAAATACTTTACTTACTATTAGCATAGCTTTTAAGTTAATTTTCAGTTGTGGAAATGTTACGCTATGGTTGCTGTTGTACCTGGTTAAGTGAGAAGTAAGATCTTTGTTAATAGGGTTTAGAAGCAAGGAACTACTCGTGTTTTGTAGGAACACTGCATTGATTGCAGTGGGTTATGCCTCACTTGGCCAGCCCAATATATGAAAAAAGCTGAGCTACACTAGCAAGCACTAGAATGCCTATTGGTCTTAATAAAAGCTGTCAGCCTTTATACTTCAAAATACAATTTAGCTGATCTCTGGCGGCTCAGAGACTTTTCCACTCCTAAGTTTCTATCAGATGATAGGCCAGGTAGACCCCCGTTGTCTCAGGTGACCTGCAGGTGGCTGCTGCAGTTCTCCCTGGACACTTCTACCATCTCATCCACTCCAGGGCTCTGACTGAAAGCTACAGTGGCTGCCTGGCTCACCTACCCGTGTTTTCTCTGTGCAAACGAGTGAGGCTAAAGCATGCTTGGATCTCGCCATGGAGTGGTAGTATCAGGTGCCGTTCTTTCTGTTTAGACATAACTTGTGAAATCCATATGAATTTGAAAGCTTTGAGACATGAGGAAAGGAATGTTTAGCTTCATGCATGGCAGATAAACCTCCCCAGTTGTTTTCTGGTCAGTTTGTTTCTGCTGCACATGGACCACTTCCCAGCTGATATTTTCTTCTTTAATTCCATCACTGAAGATGTGTACATTGGAGCCTGATATCTGATGTGTATGCGAGGGAGAGCTCTGCTGCACCACAGACACCATAAATAACTATCTCACATCAGAGGTAAAGCATATTGCTGGTGCAGCTCATAATGTTAATACTGAGTGCTAATGTCCTGCCCTTTATCTTAATTAGTGTTGCTTTCAATTAGAAGTAAGCCATTCACTTTGGAATAAAAGAACTGACCCACACCTCTTCCCAGAATTTGAATTATCCCCACAATTAAGTGCTAAGTATCTGTCTTGACACTTACAGGACCTTTATCACCATCATATCTGAGTGGCTGGCAGTGAACTGCAGCATTCATTCACCTACCCATTCCATAAATTTTTCATTTTTGATACTAAAGATGTCTTCTGTGATGCATTTCAGGACAGCATTTTATGTGCTTTACAAAGGACTGACAAATTTCTCTTATAACCTGTCGTTGTCCTTTGTACTCACTCCTGGGTATTTTAACAAGTTTCAGAAATTGATAATTTTGTAATACTCTGTTCTAAGCAACTTATTTACATCCCCTTAGACAACCTTTGATTCATACCTTTAGTACAGATCCTGCTTGGATTTAGAGTGGAAGGGTCACAGTTACTGGAGAAAAAAAAAGGAAGAGACATTTGGAAACAAGGTGTTCTATTTTATGTGTGTAATGCGACATACAATATGTGTTTGTTTTTCTGTATGTCGGTGCACATCAAACATATTGAGACAGCAGCTAGACTATTTGGTTTTGAACATTTTATCCAAAAGGTTTTTTAATTTGAATCTGAATTTCTCTGTCTGCTCCAGTTCTGATTAGCATGTTGATTCTGTAAGCTGAAGGCTTTTGGTCTTTAATATTCTCTGTCCCATCTGTTTACATGATGCTGGTTTTGGAGCCCCTCAAGAATATAGTGGCACATCTTTTGAATACGTTCTTTATGCAACCACAGTTTCCTAAAAAGCAGCTGTTTTTAGAGTAGGAAAGCTTTGTAGTCTTCTGGGGTAGCTGTCCTCTTAGACTGAGCTAATGAGCTTCTGAGGCCCTCAGGTATCTTTCTGGTGAGTTTAGTAATCATAAGCACTTCACCCTAGGAATTAAGGTCTGGTTGTGCTTCCTGAGAGCGAGCACCAGAGTGCTGAAATGGTGCCTCGCATTGTACAGTTGCAGAGGAGGTAGTGACAGCGACGCAGACGATAGGATTTTACGCAAACATCTGAGCACCTGGAAAATTAGGTGAATTGTAGGGCACTGTGAATTCACAGAGTGGATTACCTGGATCTTAATCAACCCTTTCTAATGGACACGCAAGAGGGAAGAGTATAGGTCATGTATTCAACAACCTGGCTGACAACCCTATCAGAAACCCCTGAGAGCCATTTCAGGGGTTCTGATGTTTCGGAACAGCCAGAGCAGTCATGACAGGCATACCAGTGTGGGGTCGTGAATAGTATGTCCCAACCGGCTTAACTTCATTCTACAGCTTTGTGTGTCTGGGCAACCCAGTGCGTTAGAAACCTTTGGAAATGCTGTTTGCCTTTCCTTTGACAAAGGGTAGAGAACTGTCAGTAAAGTGACACAAATGAGCCACATTTGTACATGCCCCTGCCGTAATCCAAAAGAAGGACACTTTCCAAGATCAGAAAGCATGATTTATGGTTACTAACATCTTTTGAACAACTGAAGACAAAAGGGTTGGCCATACGAGTATGGAGCGGATGTGTGTTATTTTCACAGGTCCAGGCAACCTGCTTTGACATGGCAGGCTGAGCTTCATTTGTCATACATTTCATGAATGTACGAGGGGGTCTTTACCTACAGAGATTAGCGTACATATAGAGAAGGGTGTGTGGGAACTGTGGAAATTATTCTGTACAGTAATTCCATTGTTATGCTATATGATGTATAATAAAACACATAGTAAGGACTGTAACCTGCTTTTATTTGAAGGTAATAAACAAATATATGAAAAAAGTAAAACTGCATACGTACAGCTGGTTTTTATGCTTCCTGAAACAATCTCTACTTCTCAAGAAAACACATATTTTTTTGCTGTGTTAATCAGATTTCTTTGTAAGGCCTGTATGAATTACAATATTAGTAATTTAAAATTATCTTTTAATAATGTGACATTTGTTTGTATGAGACCAAGCCAGGCTGATGCTATAGAGAACCTGAAAGTTATGCTATAGGCTCTTTATGCCTGTAGTCGTTTTCTTTTTGTAGAGCGTAACAAAACTAAGTGGACAAAGTTGCAGAACAACATAGAGAGTATAACAATTTCAAAACACTTTGAATTTGGCAAGTAAGAACAGACAAAACAACAAAGTGTGCCAAAAAAGTGTTCACAACAAGCTGAGCGAGCAAAATGCTTCCTTTACTGCAGATGTTCCACTTACTTCTGGGACAAGAGGGCAAGGCAAGTCCAAATTGATCTAACAGAAAATCTTCCGGTTCAGTAAAAGCCTTCGGTGAAGGAGAGTCTGTGCGGCCACAAGCTGTTGTGCTATACTGTACTGTTCACAGCTGAAAACTATCCAGTACTGATACAGACCTGGCAGCCTCATCCTGAAACTCTTTCTGCCAACAGGATATCTTTGGAAGGCTGAAACAAATGAGAAACTAAATTCTTCACAGCTTGCCGAGATAAGAGGTTCCTGGGAATTGCTGAGTGTTAGACTGCTGCCCTAAATCCCTCAATTTCATGCTCTCTTTTTCTGTACTCCATATTTGTTCCAACTGGCTCCCTACCTTGGACTCTACTGCATCCTGCTGGGTTAAATGTGATAGACAGTCTATATGAAAACCAATCAGTTATTTTGACAGGAGACTCAGAGAAGGTCAAGGCCACCTCTTTTCAAAAACCTGTCTGGTGAGCCTTCAGCTGTCACAGATTAAGTGTCTCTGAGGTTCGTCTTTTGACTGGTCTGTCCTTTTCATTTTGTCCCAAACACTCAGGAATCCAGCTAGAGAAGCCATTCCAGTGCACTCAGCATGATATTTATTTGATTGCTGTTGTCCAAATTTAGAAGAGGGAAATTGTAACTCAAGTACACTGACTGTATTGTGTGCTGCAATATCTAACATATGAAGGTAGACAATTCAATTTCATGTTTATGTGAAGTACTCTCTCTTTCAGTGGTAAAGCCCTGCTGGCACATAAATGTGCTATTGCAAAACACTGCTTCTGGAGCTTATATAATGTACAGCTGATATACGGTTAAAAGATTATGGTAGGAGTCAGTCTTGCAGGATGTTTAACATATTCTTTTTCATTTAAAACCAGACCACAATGGGGCTTGAAGTTGAAAGGTAATTTCATTAAAATCAGGCCTATGTTTAATATGCAGAGAGATTTGCTCACTTTATTAAAGAATATGTTTTTCACCTTCTCCAAAATGTAAAGAAAAACATTTGGTTGAAATTTAGAGTCCACAGTGGTATGTCCCAATTTTAAGAATCATGTTCTGATCCAGGTGCTTAATTTAACAAAATTATTTAATAATTTTTAATTACAACTGCCCTTGTTTCTTGAGGTTTCAAATTCATTATTGAATTGTCCAGGAAGAGACACAACCTACATTACACTTGCAGAGAAAGAGAAGGAGTGAAGGAGAAATAATTTCCAGTTCAGCGTTCTATAGATATTTTAACAAATGGCATATTCTGTACCTCTGATGAATTTAGATATTTCAAGGTTTCTGAGAAACTTTTAATTCAGTTCAGTGTTGTGACCTAAGGTTACATTAGAAAATACAAGGAAGATCTAGTTTGGTAGTTTTCTAGCATTTCAGGTAATGTAGAGTTTCCAGAAGAGTTCAATGCTTACAGCTGTCAAATTGTTTTCATTTTTGATATACCCATAGAGCATGTGGAAAAATTGACCA
This sequence comes from Gorsachius magnificus, assembly GCA_034008185.1. Classification (NCBI taxonomy): domain Eukaryota; kingdom Metazoa; phylum Chordata; class Aves; order Pelecaniformes; family Ardeidae; genus Gorsachius; species Gorsachius magnificus. The sequence continues at coordinate 176,515,598 of CM067081.1, forward strand.
AAGTTACTTCCGATGACTTGGTCTAAATTCTGTCAGAGAAAATTGAACAAAAGCTACTTCAACATCAACAGAACAGACCTACTCTCATTGTATTAAAATGCTGCATATATTTCACTAGAGTTTTGCTGATCTTTTTCATTTGAAGGACGTATGCTGGCGGCTATACATGATCATTCGAAATAGTCAGAGTTGGTACGTGAAGAATGGTGCATTTATTCAATGTTCTGTTGAAACACCCTGAGAAATGCTCAGTCAGCATGGTTTGTTGCCACAGCTAGCAACTGTGAATGAACCTAATTTTATAGTTCATAAATACAACATTCTTAATACAATATTAATTGTGGTCATTATGTCAGAACAGTATTGAACTATATAGGCAACAATTCTTTATCAAAAAGTTCAAACAATGAAACTAGGAAAATGATTTAATCATAACTCCCTAATTTCATTTTGTCTTATTGAAACATATATCATTCAAAGAACTTCCAGACTTTTCTAATTTATTGAAACCATTAAAGAATGACAGAGGTAATGCAATGACAGCGTATACAGGAAAAATGATAGTAGGTATTTACCCACTAGTTTAATTAGGAAAATCATGCCTAACTTACAACTTTGTTGTAGGGCTAATTGAGTTTTGCCTAGCTAATACCTGTGTAAGACAGAGGGCATAGGATATGGTTGCTTTTGATGGTGCTCAAGGGCAGACACATGAATCAAGGGATGAGAGCAGCTAAAATATATTTGTTCACCAGAAGAGCACTTGAGTGTCTTTGAGAACAGTATGGCTCTAGCGGATTTTGTGGAACAACATTAGGTCATAATAGCTGTCCAGAAGACAAATCCATACAGATGGAAGGTAAGGAAGAACTGTCCTTGATACAGATTGTCCTAGATCAGAGCCAGGGCTGGACTGAGTTACCTAAACACAGGCCTCTGGTGTCATATGAGACACCCTTAGGTATTCTGCCTGGCCTCCAGCTCTTCCCCAGAAGGGCTTGAACCACCCATAGATTCCTGGTTGTATCTGCCAGCCTTGTGTTCATCCCTCAGAAGCCCTGTGGCACCTTGGGTGGTCCAGGTGCTTATGCATGGAACTGAGCCCTAAAGACCACACAGTACCACAGCCTGTTTTTATCAAACATTTGTATGAGTTCTAACTTTTAAAAATCTTTTGTGTTGCATTTGTTAGGTGTTTGTAGTTGATTTTCAGAGAAAAAAACAGCCCAATTTTTTATTCCTTTCTGTACCTAAGCCCCTGTAATCTTCTTTCTCCAAATGTCATTTGCCTCTCATATCTCATATTTAAAATGGATTACCAGTGGTGATACCCTATTCCAGATGAGCATGAACTTTTGTGTTGGGCAGTAACATGTTCCTGTTCAAATTCATTTCTTTGTACCCTCCTCTTCTTAAGCCAAGGGAAATGAGACCTTTGGTTTTGGTTTTGTGAACTCAAAATATAAAGGAATGAAAGAGAGGCAGTCTTCAGGACCTTTCTGACCTGTTTCCTATTTCTTCAAAAGAAGAGGAGGAGCTGTGTTGATTTCAAGCCTAACTTCAGTACACACACACTCACAGAGAAACTCTGAGAGAAGATGAAACCTACTTTGAATAAGCACCTGAACTGAAACTCAGAATTTTGCTGAGGCTTCCTCATCACTAATCCTGATAGAATTATCAAGCAACACTTCTGGCTCTGAATTATCCACACACAGAGAGCAGTATAATATTTATCTTGTTAAATAAGGCTTGGGTTGTTTGCAAATAATTAGCAAAATTAATACAAATATCCATTTGCAGTCTGGGGGTTTTGTTTGTTTATGGTGCTTCTTAATAGCTGAAGTCTTTCCTCAGTTATGCACATGGAATTCCTGTTGAAGGCAACAGGAATGGCTCAAATATCTTGGAGCAAAATTGAACCCTAAATGTTTAATTTATCTTTTAATGTCTTGTTTTACCACACTATTAATTAATTGTACAAAAACTATTGAATGTGAAAGAACTTCATGCAAGCACTATGTTGATTACCACCTGAATTTATCCATTTATTGGTTAAATACCCATCCATGTATTTAAATGGTGTTTCTGATAATTTTTTTCCTTGGCTTGAAAAACTGCTGGTAATTTCTAGACCAGTAGCAAGTGAAGAGATGGTGGAAAACCAGACTTTGTCTCAGAGGGGAAATTCTGACATTTCTGAACTTATTTTCATTCTCAACTGGAAGAAAGATAACAATAAAAATGTATGAGGAAAGAAAACTTTAAAATAATTCATACAGAAATATGTATGTACAATTTCATTTCAGTCAGATAGAACTAGTTTCAGTGATGTGGAATGTTGCAATAAATATCCTATATATGTGTGTATGTGTACTGTGATATAATGCTTCTATTAAAATGTATATTGTTAAAATTGAAATGAAATTAAACAAAACAAGGAAATAATTATGAAACTATTATTTTATTTGAAAGCTGAAATAATTATTCCATTATTTCCTTGTGGAAAATTTCTTCACCCTTATGAAATGGAAGTCATGAAAAAATTCTCAATAAGCTTCTGACCTGCTCAAACACAGAGGTGAGGGGCACTCCTTAGACCATAATGCTCTGACTGCTTCACCAGGCAGGACCCCAGAGGACATTAGTCCCTCTCCACAACAGGCCTTTTCTTAAACACATCCTGTGATTGCCACCTTAGGTTAGTTTTACTAATAGATTTATTTCTTTCTATCTATCAAAATCTAGCCTTTTTAATTTAAGTTTCTTTCTTTTGACAAAGTTTGTAGGTTAGCAGACAATAACTAATATTGTGGTAACTTTTAAGATTTCAAGTAAATTTTTTCTCTGCATTGTAATAAAAGGAAAGATGTCTTGAATGCTTTTAGAAACCACCATTGTTTTAAAAGGCCATCTCTGCTAGAATATTCAGCCTTTAAGAAGGATGTGTAGTTTGGGGGTCTGAGGTGGTCTGAGGTCCATGGCTAGGAATTACTATCTGTAATACTATAAAGCAAGTTTTTTCTCAGAGGCCAGGAAACATATGGAAAATGAAGCCTGGGAAAAATCAAGCTGGATCACATCTTTCAAGGATATTGAACAAATAACAAAAGAAAGGAAGAGAGATGGTATGGGACAACAGCATGGTATTGATGTATAGGGATTAAAACACAGCTATGAATTAAAGGTAAATATATACTGCATCTTAGTTTCCAGTTGCTGTGCATTTGGAGGACTGATGGGAAGGAATTTGTGCAAATGAAAATGGATACACAATCAAAATGGAGACAAAATGAAAGGGGTTTTAATGTCGAATATGCCCATAATTTAGAAAACAAATAGCACATGAAACTGCAGGCATGATAGCTCTACCCAGTCAAATCAGGAGTATCATTATTTAGTTTGCAAATAACCCAAAGAATAATGTTTCAGAAAAATGCAGGGGAATGTGACAGCCATACATAAATTTAATGTAGAAGTTAAGAAAAATTTTCTCTTCATAAAGAAGTGGGGATTTGGGATGCTCTTTCAATTGGCAGAGAATTTGCCTTGCTTTACATTGAGTTTACTAAGATGTTCCTCTGACATAGCCGACTAAGATCGCAGGGGGATAAACCTGATGACTTAGGAAATCAGTTCTGCTATGTACACTCACTTGTTTCTTTTCCCAAAAGATTTCCAACATCACGCAACTGTTTATTTTTCTTCTGTATGTCATTCCCACACTAGTTTTCATGCTAACCTGCCCTCTTTAGGTATAAGCTCTTCCATTAAGCAATTAGAGTCCCATAATCTTTTCTTGTAAGTCATTCCAAATCTTGCATAATTTTCACTATATGACTTTGAAGATTTTCTATGGAGCACATCCTGAAGTTCAAATATAAGCCAGCTTATGCCTTTTAATACCTTATACATTTAGAATCCTTTGAGTTTCGTTTCTGGGGTCAGTATTATCAGGATGTTCAAGTGAACATATTTCACACTAAATACCTCCTTGTAAATTTGGATCCCATACTGCTCTTAGATGGATCCTCCAATTACTTATCTGAAAACCTTTTACTGTTACTAGTGCAGTGTTTCCAACCTGTCCTTGGGGAGGGGGGATTCATTGCACTTAACTTTTTATAGCCATTGAGAGAAACTGGTGTGATTCATCTCACCTCTTTTAGGTATGGGTTTTATTATGGACAGATGCCCCAAGTTTCATGTTTTTCTTTAAAGTGACAGTAGAGGGAGCCTCAGGTGACCAGCACAGAGGAAGGTGATTCCCTTTTGGTCCAGTCAATCCTACCACAATTATTTACCCATCTTATTTTGTCCTTATCCCAACAGAGTATGCTCTGTTTTCTTATGAACTTCAAAAGCCTTGAAAAAGCAGTGGTAAGCCATCTGCTCATCTGGTCAATGCACTACAAGTGTAGCTTGCTAAGAGCTGTGATATACCTGTTCCTGCTACCTACGGCTCACTACGTGCTCAGGAAAAGAAGAGGCACATTTAAAACGTGCTTCATCTGGCCTATTTTAGATACCCAGTTTAGGATGGGATGAAAGCTGCCCTAAAAAGAGTCTGATTCTCTCCTTTAACTATAAAAAGAGCCTGTAGTGGTTAGATCAGAAGCAGAGGACTTCAACTGCAGATCTAAGCCCCCCCACACTGCCTATTAGACTCCAGACTTTGCTAGAGTTAGGTGGCAACAGAACATTTGTTTTGGAGAAACAACATTAGGTATAAGCCTCTGTCTTTTTGCGTGCCTGCTCTTCACAGTGGTAGAAACTGGAGGAAATTTTGGTTGAAATAGGGAATTCGAGTGATATGCTCCAGTAACTTGTGAAAGATGTTGCAAATACTCTTTGTGTTGTTTGTTTTTACTTTTTTCTTGGGGAGGGGAAGGCAGTTATGGAGTTTCTTGCTTAAGGGAAGTTTGAAGAACCATCTGCCTCATCCCTGTATGTGTCTCTTCAGTGAGGCAGTTTAAGGCAGAGGAGCTTGTGGTTCTTGCACTCAGACTTGAGTCATCTGACTGCAAGCAACAACAGGACTCTTAGGGATGCTGGAGAAGTAAAAACATGAGTGCAGGAGGGATGTCAGTGACATTAAGCTCAGAGAAAGGGAAAAAATCTGATTACTCACCCCCAGGAAGGAAACACATTTTAAGCTTACTTTGAATTTCAGTGTTAATAAAACATTGCTATTTTCATGCATCATTTTTCTGGGTCTGTGCTTTTCAACAGATTATGGACTATTTGGATATGTAAATATATTTGTGCTATGTAAGGTTATATTTCTTGATAAAAACTCTGTTACTCACAGGTTAGAAATTATATAATTCATCACCTTATGTGCTGTTTTTGAGAGATGTTTCTGACTGGTATACACAGCAGGGAAAGCATTTCAAAATCATGTGAGTGCCAAAGCCTGGGGGCCTTCAATAGCAAGAAGTTTTCAATTGTTGAAATGGTCTTTTTCTGCAATTGTAAACCAAAATATCCTACCTTGGCTTACAGAAAGAAATTATTTTCTTTGTATTGCTTGCTAGAACAACCAACCAATAACACCTTAGAGATAAAAAAGTTGAAAAAATATCAAGGCCTAATTTTTTCATTGATCTTATTAAATTTTTTTTCATGGTTTTGAGATGTCAATGTTTCATCCAATGTTTCATCATATTTCTGAGAAAAGGGTTGTTTTTTTTTTCTCTTTCTTTACTTTTGGGTAATCATCTCCTTCAGGTTTAACCTTTCAGGAGGTGCTTATCTTCTATAACAGAGAAAAATCTGTCTGGGGTCAGATTTCAGACAGACAAGGGGACAGCAGACAGCCATCACCACCTTCTCCCTGCATTAATGCTGCAAATGGATTATGTGCACAGATGCATTGGCACATCACATTTTCCATCCCCATATTCATTTGGCACTTGGATCCAGCACTGAAACAAATTTTCTCTGCAGAGTGTTGTCAAGTTTTATAAATAACACTAGAGATCTAGTTTAACAGCTCAGATTTTAATTCACTGGTCAAGAAATACAAAAAAAATACATGAGCCTACATCATCTGTCACCTTTGTCTTTACCTCCAGCTGCTTCCTGACTTACTGGCCTTAGGTGAGTATTTGCTTGCTGAGCTATCTACCACTGTTTTTCAAACAGTGCTCCTTGAATCCTGGGGCTCTGTGAGTGATAGCTAAGAAAACGAAACCCATTGACAGTGGATTTAAATTCCCTACTCAAAATTTCTTGTACTTCTAGGAAAAAAAATAAAAGTAGGGAACTTCAAATGGGAAAAAAACCATCTAAAAGTCACTCATCTGGGTTCTAAGTGATACATTCTTGAGTCATGATATTTTTATTTGATCCTTAACATTTTAGTGTACAAAACAGATCATCATCTTCATAATATTCAATCTTTCATGCACATATCACAGTGCCAGTTGCTTGTGTTTTATCTATAAGGGTAATATTTGCCCAAGCCATTACCTCCAAGTAGGACTACTCATACAGTAGCTCAGGAAGGAAGGAAATAGCATGCATTACCCCTTCAGCTCTGGTTTCAGCACTGGGCCAGAAAAGTCTGTGTGACCATTAACTGTATGTGCCTTATGTTATAACTGGGGAGCATCTCTGCAGAGGAGGTCCTGGGAGTGCTGGTGGACAGTGAGCGGAGCACTGGCCAGCAGTGAGCTATGGCAGCGATGAAGGCCTACAGTGCCCTGGCTGTGTCAGCAGAAGCACAGCCAGCAGATCAAGGAAAGTGATTATTCCCTTTACTCAGCAGCTGTTAGATCACATCTAGAGCACTCCGTCCAGTTTGGGGCTCCCCAGTAAAGGAAAGGCACCGATAAACCGGAGTGAGTAAAGGGCAGGGCCCCATGATGGTTGAGGCTGGAGCATGTGCCCCGTGAGGACAGGCAGAGGGACGGGGCTTGTTCACCTGGAGAGGGAATGGCTTTAGGGGAACCCCACAGAAGCCCCCAGCACATGCGAGGAGCTAATCAAGGAGATGGAGCCAGGCTCTTCCCAGCAGTGTGTGTCTGGAATCTGAGGCAACAGACATAAAGTGAAACCAAGGAAGTTCATGCTGGGCAGGAGAAATGTTTCTCCATGAGGACAACTCAGCAGTGGAGCAAACTGCCTAGAGAGGCTGTGCAGTCTCTGTCCCTGGAGGTTTTGAAACCCACACTGTGGGTACAGACCTGATCAATCTGTTTTGAACTTGTACCTGAGGCTCCAGTGAGCATGAGGTTGGACTAGAGGTCTCCTGCCTCTTCCCAGCCCAAATTACCATGTAATCTTATGATTCTATGTGGGTGGGTTACCTGAACCATAATACAACCTGGATTGATTTTCAGTTACTCAATAACAGCAAAATAAACCTCTGCAAACTCAAGTTTTCCATACAGATTTGCAAGAAGACTCTTCCATGTTAATTCAATGCTTGTTCAACTATTAAGAAATGAAAACTAGTGCTGACATATTTTACAAATGTTCTTATAACAAAACTTGAATATTTTTACAGCTTCACATCCACAGCTTATGTCTAGAGTCACATGATAGGCTTCATAAAAATATATCTCAATTTTATCAACAGAAAAATTGTCCACCTGATCCTATTCACTATGCTACAGCCATCTGAAGGTTGAAGGCTACATATTGCTGCTGGCTACATATTTGCGTCAGCTGAATCTCACCGTCACGGTCAGATGCTTTCTGTGCTTTGACCTCTGAAAAGAATTGCACTTGGAGGTGGATGACCAAGCCTCTCTGGAAACAATTAATGAAACAGCTTCAAAATCTTGGCTTATCATTGTAAGTTAAAATAACTTAATAATCTGAATTGGACTTTGAATCTTTTCAGTTATTTTTATTCTGTTGGCCAGATAAATATTTGACAGGTAATATTCTAAGTTTCCTCTGGCAGCTCCTATTACGTACAGATTCCACTTTCCTGTGCCAGCAAAATGGCTTATCCCTCAGGGTGAAATGATTCCTAAAGGAGAATGCTCACTGTTTTTCTTGCTGTTGTTCCTTGAAGGTTATACTTTCAAACTACCTAACATTGCTTTCAGCAGGGAGCCTCGTGGAAAGGCTGTCTTGACATTATATTGAATTAATTTAATCTCTAGCCACCTTATTTAATCCCTTTCTTCACTTTGTCTGGCTTTATTTCCTCTCCTCATTGGGTCATAATGCCTCTTGGTAGAAGCAGGACCGAATCTTTATTATCACTTCCTCTAGAAGTTCTCTGCTGGTTGTCATGAACTTTATTTTATTCCAAGAAATATTCTAGGAGTACATTTGGTTTTGTAAAGAAATGGAACCTTCATTAAAAAAAAAAAATATTCAAGAGTTTATGATGGAATTTGTTCAAGACAGCACTAGCAGAACTAAGGGGAGCTCAGTCTATAGTTTCCTTAAACCTGAACATTTCCTAATAGAGTACATCAACATCAGGATATACTAGTGAACACATTTGTGCAGGGGCAGGCAAATATGCTATGGTACAGCAGGTACAGGCAAACCCATAAACATCTCCCTCTTACCTTGTCTCCTTATGTATTCTCTCTCTTCATTAATTTTTTTTCCTCTTATGGGAATATATTTCTTGCTTTATTCTCCCAAGCACCACTTTGCTAATGTAGCTATCTTGTTCATATGCTTTCTTCTAGCTTTTGAGACTTCAGTCCCTGCTCTCCTCCATGCCAGACTCATTTTCCATGTTCTTGGGAAGATGGGGCAAACCAACAATGGTATTTCTTAAAAGTATCTCCATTTCTGTGTGTGTACATGTACATGTAGGTGTGTTTGGACAGAAGAGGTAAAGAAAAGGAACTAATTATGAAGGGAGCTTCTTTAGTTGAACAAAGCACTTAAGTACATATTTAAGTCTTACCAATTCAATAGCATTTAGGAATAAGCATGTGCATACGCACTTTGCTGAATAAATATAATACTAAAAGCTAGACACAATCTTAAATACCTGATGAAGTGGGAAGGAAGGGAAATGACAGTTATTAGCCTATCCTTTATGATTCTCCCCTGTCCCACACTGTTGCTGTTACTAGCTAAGGGGAGTGACAACAGCAGCAGCCACGTTCAGAACTGTGAGAAGGGATAATACAGTTTGACAAGCCAAAAGTCTAAAGGCAACCAGTATCAGACCTGACTTGTCCCTGTTAAATGAGATAATTTAATTAGGTTGCTTTCAAGATGAGTTTTGACCATCACAACCCCAACAGGTGATAGCAATTTGGGAAAAATCCAATATAATTTTCAAACATCATGAACACTTAAATCATGATGCCCTGCACAAACACTGAACACTTTGGAGTCTAAATCTGGTAGTCTTGCATCCAAATGATGTAGCTGATGCCCGGAAACAAACTGGAGATCTTGATTTATAATGTCCAAGTTTGGAAACTGGCCTATGGGTTAATATTGTTTGTCAGGATGAGTTAATGAAAATGACTCTCCTGGGTGGTAGTCAGTTCAGATTACCACAGAGACCAGCTGGAGACTTGCAGCCCATCAACAGAGGAAGTGTGCATCACTTGCTTCCTTCAGGCATGTTTGTTAGCTTTTAAAATGTCATTTTGGTGGTCATAACAAAGAAACGAGACTATACAACCATCTTAAAAGGTTGCTACTAATAATTTCTGGATAAAATATTGGTTTTGCTGATGGTGAAACTCAGAAAAGCCTGTAATGTTTTTAGAGGGTTTGTTATTGGGCTTCCTTCTGCTGGATGCTCTCACCTGCAACATGGAAGCTAGGGCTGTCTGACAGCTGTGGACATCTATGGGGAGCACAGTGGTTTGCAGCATAGCAGACAACACTGATGTCTGGATTGAGACACTGACATTGCTATGCTCAGCCTGGTGAGATGAGTTCAGGCCTTCCCAGGCCATTCTTTATAAAGTTTGGGGGGATTTTATCAAAATGCTTAAATTGGCTAATAAATGCAGCCCCACCCGTCTCGGGAGGATTTTTGTCCTAACTCTCAGCCAGAGTAAAGAGAGGCTTTCTAGCACCAACAACTGGAGAATCAGCTCCTGTATGGCAGAACTGGGATCTTGTCCTGGCAACTGCCTCCCTTTTTAACAGGAGGCAGGATGCAGAGGTTAGGAAGAACAACAAACTGTCCCACCCCACCACAGAGCTGGCAGGCATGCCGGGAGGAGATGATGTTTTTGACTTGTCCAAAGTCCCCCTGCCAGCCTCCTGGTCAGGCTGAATGTCCCCACCAGGGAGCAGCTGTGTGCAGCGCCTGCACCATCGCTTTCTGTCTGCAATTTTGGGAAGTGGACCTGAAGACACTGGTGCAAAAAAAAATGTCAAGAAGGTCAAGGTTTTAAGACTGTGTTCACAGACAACAGTTAACTAAGTGATTTTGCTGGAGAGTTATAAACTGTAAAAACACTCAAGGAAACCTTTAGTCAATGAAAATCAAATGTAAATGGAAGTCAGTACTGGAAATAGGCTCAGTTCCTGCTGGTGTCTAAATGCGGTGAAGGTATTTGACACCTTACAGGGAGCTCTGTCCTGCAACAGAGCAACAATAATGTTCAGTGCCTTTCTGTGTATGGACGTATGCACAAAACAATTGAAAGGAAAGAGCCTACTTCAATATTTTTGTAACTTTTGTACAAAGAATTCCAGGTTTAAAAAGAGACTATTTGAACATATATTTCTACTCAGGAAGATTGATTTTAATTCAGATGGCTTTCATTTCAAAAGTCTCATCAATTTATATTTAAAGAATGAAACCTTGAAACAAACAAACAAAAAGGGCTACACAAAATATTTTATTGACTCAATCTGATGTTTTCTTTCATTATCAATAAATTGCATATTTTAGGATAGTGTGATTTTCTACCAAAATGGCTAAAACTCTAAAAAACAGAGCTGAGGAAACCCATTAAGAACTATCCATACCGCTACAGATAGCAGAAATAATACAAATTAGATTTAGTTACGTATCCTCTGGCAAAACAGAAGATTGATTATAAACTTTTATTTGAATGGAAGGAAAAAATCCATCTTCAAATTAAAATTGTCATGCAGGCAGGAAAAAGAATAATGCAACAAATGACTCTTGCTAGCATGACCTAAACCAAGGAGATGGAAAATAATAGCCCTGCAAAGGAAAGAATAATCTGGTCTTCTACATTTGTCAAAGATATTTTAGAACAGAAGTATCTATTAACTGGCTGATGAAACAAAATCTGATCTGAATTTTTTTTTCCCCCCAATAAATTATATCAAGGGCATCTAGAGAATTAGACTGGTTTCCCCTTCTTATGTTTATCTACATGAAATTAAACAAATGAAATAAATGCATTTGCATAACTAATTAAAAAGGTAGTGAAGAAAATAAAGTGTTTTTCAATTTTTTTCTTAATCCATGCTGCCTTCTGTACTCTAAAGATTTGCTTTGCAGAGTCCTATCCCGCTGTGGATAAAAAAAAACCTGAATGAATAGTACAACCAGCAGTGAGAGAAGGTTATTAAACCAGTAAATGAAGAAACAGCACAAAGAATAAGGACACCTTGCAAACAGAATTCCCTGCCTCTAGAGAGGAAATACAGCAGGGTTGTTTGGCTTAGGGGATATGCATATTGTAGAGCACATGCTCAAACATAAAAGGCAAGTGGCTTTAGTAATGAAAAATCCCACATAAAGAAAGTAAGAGGATCAAATGTCACGTGTACCCTCTAAGGAGCTTGCAAAGATACCGGTGCTACAACACGTGCAGCTGTCTTCAAACTAGTCATTTCAGGTCTGTATCCTTCAAGACATAATAACTGTAATAACATTTCCATTGTGACTCTCTCATTAGTTTCTAATAAATGGGAGGAGGAGATGCTGGCAGGAGAAAGGAGAACAACCAGCTGATGAAGCTAGGTGTAAAGCAAAAGGTTAGCTACGAGACAAATGTAGTTATTGAGGCTGTTACTTAAGAGGTACAGGAGCAACCTTTTGCTCCTTCTTTCACTCTTTAAGCAGAAATGCTAATAGAGCAAAGCTGGAAAGAAAAAAAAAAACCACATGCAGATGAGATTGTGCCTCCTATCACCAGAGAAATCTGTGAAGTGACAGATGAGGCTGTGTAAGGAAAAGAAAAGGGAATGGTAAACATCTTATTCTTTTGAGTTTATAACTGCTGTGAATTATTTATCCCATTTAGAAAGAATTTTCAAAGAATCTGGGGTTTTGGCTAAACAAAAGTTTTCATAAAAGTCATTTCCTTTCTGCAGAACATAATACTGACACAGACACCCTGCTGTGAAGATTTTGGAGACCTGCATATTGGGGTTTTGGTTCCTTCTGTCATGAGGCTGCCATGATGAACTCTCCAGAAACAGTCCTCTGTAAACTGGGCAGCGGGAGGAAGTACTAAGGCTAAGCATCTCATTCCCGTTTTTTTTTAGAAGATAGCATTGTGTTTAGTCTTTTTGTAACACTCACAGAGAGAAAATACTTAAAAATTGAATCAGATGACTGTGTACTTTTTATTTCTCATAATAGGATGTATGAGTTTTCACAAATGTATTAACAGAAGAGTGTTGCAAAGAAAAGCAACCTGAAGCCATGAACGTGCCAATTCAAGCATTCAATTGAAATATTAATTCACCCTTAAAGAAATGAGTGGAAGAAAAAGATATTCTTCCTCGGACGTGCCCCCATGACTGGTCACAAGAAACATGGAAGTACATTCTTCCAGGAGGAGTTCAGACAACTCTAAGGCATAAAAGGACCCTAGTTTGATCTCTGTGGCTTTTGCTGACCCTTTGGGAAGTGAAAGTTGTGCCAAAAGCCATCTCAGTTGATCAAGGCAAAATAGACTTCATCTTAAGAAAGAATGGGAGATTTCAGCTTAGTCTAAGAGACGGTGAGGTGGGAATCCAGTGGGACACTGAGACAGTCAATAGATTATTTTAGTATAAATGCTAACGTTAAAAATTAGTTTTATTTTTTGATGGTTCTTCCGATATTTCAGTGCTATGATTTTAAACAAGCTATTTATTCCGTTATCCTGAAATCTCCCCTTGCCATATTGTTGAATAACGTGACAGAGACTGGGGTATTCCTAGGAGTGAGGGTCCTTCCAGCTGCCCTACTGAGATGATCTAAGAAGAGCACAACTCCCTACCACGCTACCATGGGCTACTCATGGCATCCTGGGGTATGAATGGGCTGTTTCTCGATGGTGTAGGCCAGGTCCCAAAAGGAGGAGAAGCCTCAGGGGACAAACCAGATCTCTGCAGTCCCTGAGTGCTGGGGCAACTGGTGAGTGCCAAACCACAGAAAAAAAAAAAAAAGATGCATCTCTCCTCAGATCTACCTTACAGTATTGCAATGTTTCATGTATCCTCCTTTCTTTTTTAGAAATATCCTTAAAGCTGAAGTATTCCTCTTTCTCATTTTAATGTGCCCACTCATACTTTCTCAAGTTCTTTACGTCTTTTCTTGATTTTATGCTCTGAATGAGAGCAGAGGGAGGATATGCACATCTTTCTATTACTGAAAATCCAGCTTGCAGGAATATTCTGTATTTTTAAAGCTGGAAACACTTCAGTTATGACCATCCCATGGTAGGATGTTATTGCAAATGTATTCAAATAGTTTACAGTGATGAGAATATTTTCATTTTTGGAGGACAGTTCAAACGAAGTAACATATGTCTTGCTGGTAACAGAAGGAAGTAAAAAGCATGCTGACAGTTTGGTAAAGAAGCAAAAAAAAAAAGCTCAGTTTATGGTTAGGAAATAGAACAGAATATGGGGCCAATACACTGCAAAAGAATGAATCGTTACAGTTTGTGGGAGGGCCACAAGTGCCTATGCATTATGAAGAGACAACTGTGAAGTCCTTTAAGCCTTTTTGATTTTGAGAAAACCTGCCATGCATTTATCTGCACTAACTTCTGATGCAGAAACTACCTACAGTACTTTAAGCTAAATTGGGTCGGATTTTTCTGCCATTACTAACATTCTGTCTAAGTCCGAGTTTAAAGAGCCTTTGGGCATTTAAGGAGTGACATTTTCTGGTTAAAAATCAATTCTCATCAAGATCTCCTTGGCTTATATACTAGAATCCATACTTTGAGGCTGAGAGGAATTATTGAGAATTTAAATGCGGGAACAGGGAAAAAGGAACCAAAGAAGAGGCTCAGAAGTCCGTCGGGGAATAGCTGCTTTTCCCCACCCACTATACATTACCGGACTGCAAGAGAAATAATGAAACCAAAGGAGACCTGAGAGGAAGCTTATGATAAAGCAAGGTGTATGACTTCTGTCCGTTGAGAGCCAATTTAGGTGAATCTTCAGGCTGAATCTTTGCGACATTTTATTTACTGAATGTTGCTCTCCAATTGTCTGATAAGAAAGTAAACCACCTACTGGAGATGCTATGAGAGGTATAGGTATGCCTGGCTCTTTCTAGGCAGTATCACAAGAGGAAAGTGGAGAAGCAACATGTAGAAGAGTTGAAATGGCACAGCTGACTCCATACTCTGTTGGGTGCAGGTTCAAGGACAGACTCTGACCCCATTCCCAGGAGCTTCTCATCACCGACCAAGCCCTTCCTTCACCATGAGGCCAGATGACAGAAGCTTTGCAAAGATAAAGAGAGAAACGGAAAGCAGGATTGGAGGAGGTGCTGAAATTTGCCATCTCCTGTGTGATGATGATTCGAAGACTTCATGGCCAATATCAGTTTCTGTTTAAAAAAAATATTCGTGAACCCACTTGCAGTCTCATGTATCACAATCACCAGTGGAAGAAAAGGTCACTGGTCTAATTCTTCATTCAGGCACAGGGAATATTAAAATGTAAGAGGCAATGTGAGATATCATATACAATAATTATGATATAACTATGTTCATATATTTTCCTATAGATTAAATTACTTTGTCTGCACTTCCACTTTAAGAAATTACAGTGGACGTTGTTCCTATGGTTACTGGGAGGCAGCATTTACAGACACAGCTGATTTATATAAAAGGAGCAAAACATCACTGCAGCTGGAATTGTCTGCTGTGTTAAAAGTCACTTTGCACTACAATTTTTATGTGTTAAGAGGATGCTGAAGATTTTGCATCTAATCAGGTACAATGTGACTAATTAAACATTTTAGATGAGTAATACAGTGCAATTAATTTTGTCAGCTTTTATCATTCCCCCCCCCTCCCTCCACCCCCAAAGATTTGTGATTTAGTATGTCAAAAAACATCAACATTTTAGAACAGCAAAGGACAGACTGATCCTAAATGTGGTCAGAAGAGAATAGCTAAAAATAAAATCCACTACATGTTGCTGTCTGTAGTACTACCATCTGATCCAGAATTGAGGTGCACTTGAAAATATCAACTTATTATAACATGCATTCACTGTCCACATTCTTTTTTCTTTTTTCTTTTTTCTTTTTTTCTTTTTTCTTTTTTTCTTTTTTCCTTTTTTTCTTTTTTCTTTTTTCTTTTTTCTTTTTTTCTTTTTTTTTTCTTTTTTTTCCCCCTACATATATGAGCTAAAGGAAAATTTTGAATGATTTATATTGGGAAAGGAGTTGCTTTTCTTTTGAAAACTTAAACCAAAACAATCTTCAGTGTCATAGTGGTTTAAGCAAAGACAGGTTAAAAGGTAATGAAAAATTTTACCTGTCTGAGAGGAAAATGTTTTGTCAGGCTGGTTGATATAACCTGTTTCAGTGAGCCAGGTCAGGAATAGAGTTAATCAACTTAAAAGTTTTCAAATTTTTCAAATCTCGTTTACAATGTAAAAAATAATTCACACAAAAATTAAAACATCTTGTTTATTTGACTGATATCTGTTGCTCTGCCCTCATGGCAATTCTGTTTCAAAGAAGTTTACACTGATAGAAGAAAGCCTTTGTTATGGATTTAGGGTAGAAGTACCCCAAGAGTCAAGCTGGAGCAAATGTTATCTTTTATGTGCTTTCTGTGGGGTCACAGATAAGAGCATCTTTATGATCATAAAGTTTGGTTCTAGTTACACAATATAAAGCACAAAGAATATTGCCTCTTTATTTCTGCAGCATATCTATAACTTCTGTTGGAGATGCAATTTATATTTTAGAAGTATATTCAGTTTTGTCTTGGAAAAAAAACAGAATAGATAAAAAAGTATCTTTTTCTATTCAAATTTTTTCTTCATATCGCTAATCCTTTTATTTTTGTAGGGTTTTCCATGCTGTTTTGCACTCCGCTCTCTTTTTCACCCCCACTGGATTATTTCTTTTTATTCTCTATTCACTTGCCTAGCAGGGGAAAACAACAACAAAGCAAAACAAAGCAAATCACTTCTCAATGGACTGAAAAGCCAAAATGTTAGTATTCAAGGCAGAATGTCAAAAGTATGATATTTGAGTAGGTTTCAAAATTAGACAGAAGTTACTTTGTCTATTCTTATAGCTCTGAATGGCTGATGATCTGAAAATTCATTTCTTGGCCCAACCAAGCAGACCGATGATTAGCTGAACACATTGCTTGCCCCTCAGTGTCCAAGGCTGACTGTTTTGGGGGAGTGCAGTGACTTCATTTTGCTTTAGCTAGGGCTACACCACTGCTTCCCTCATTCGGAGCAGTTACTTGTGGTTCGGCTGTGGATTTACACTGTTATTCAAAGCAAACACCTGGGTGACATTTATTATGAATATTAAACCATGGGCATCCAGTAAAATCTTTAAACCATGATGCACCAGACTTCATCTCTAACTCACACGTTCTCATACAATGTGAGTGTCAGAGCATGGCAGCACTCATCAGTACAACAAAGCTCACTCCCTAGGCTCTCAGAACTGACAAGAGAAAAAAAAAGAAGTCTACACAGAACCCACATGGCAACAAACTTATGGAAATGCAGTAATTAAGTCTTGGGAGTTCAGAGAAATTCACTTGAACACTTTTACGAATTTCCTGGCTCTTTTCTTTTGGTCTGAAGGAGCTGCAATTCTTTGTCTTTCAGAAAATGTCTTGGGGCATGTCTGACAGCAAAATATCATCTATTAAAGAACAGGCAGGATCTTTTTTACTTTGGAGAATGCTGAAATAATTACTGGGACAGATTCTGCCATCTTCTTTATATTTCCTTTGGACTTTTCAGAAGGAAATTGCTACTGCAGGGGGGTTGTAAGAACCACGAGATACTAATGAACAGATTGCGCCACCAGTACTTACCTTAACTGACTCTTCCCTCTTGTAGCAAATTAATGGGTTAACCCTATAATTGGTGTAAACTGGAATAGTTCCACTGGTTTCAGTGAAAATGTATAGGTGAGTAACAATTGCAGATGTGTCCCAGAGAGGAAACTTGAAGAGTAAAATATTGCAGAAGACGAAACAGAAGACAAAGTCTCTTTCTATGTTAATGACTTAGGATCTAATAGAAACATTTGAAGAAAACAGTAAAGGGAGTCATCAAGTTGAAAATGTGTCATGCACATTTTTTTTTGCATCATTTTTTCTGTGATAATGAGAATACCAGTACGTGTGAAATCTCACACTTCCCCATAGCCTTTCACTAAGTACAATACTTTGGAAGAGAAGGGAATTGCCAGAATTGCTGTAACTGAGTGTTTGGTACTCAGCAGAGAAGGAAAGGTGGAAGGATTCCCAAACTCCTTACAAATCCTTCCAATGAAGAATCGTGAGAACATGTTATCATTCAAAATCACCTGCCTACAAGTACACATCCTGCATTAAAATGACTTCAGAAAGGAACCCTGAAGGGACCAGTAGAAGTTCAATTGCTTAAATGGAAGCTCGACCTGAGCTTAGTAAGGTCTCTAGGTAAAAGCTGGGAGGTGTTTTGTTGGATAATGTGGACCCTGGGTGTGAATTCTTCCCAGCATATGAAGATACTGTACATGGAGAGAAAACAAACTGCTCTCTGCCACTTACTTCCAAAAGAATCATGTTTCCTAAAGGTGATTTGCTGTTTTTTCATGCGTTCTGAGAAACATGCGAAGAAGGCAGAAAAAAACCAAACCCCAAACTCTGATAGTGGTGAAAATGTTGCAAACCCAAGACTGGTTATTCCACTTCTTCACCTGCTATCCATTAATATTTAATCTGCACATGGATAAAATATCATCTGAGCTGTCCAGAAACATCTGGATGTTATGATACCTAACAAATCTAATAGGCACAGCTAATGAGCCCAAAGACGGGGAATGCATTATGTGGTTGCTGTTACAGCGTTCACCCAATGAATATAAATAGGCTTTCGTTGATCTTTTGTCCTACTAAAATGTAATCCAGTTTATTGAACTGGTGAATTGCATTAACCATTTTGACATTATTTCCTTATAAATCTAACACGGTGTCCTTGTTCTGTTCTTTGTCTGTACATAACACTATCCAAAAGGAAAGGACAAAATCCCACAGCAGAGAGGGGTTCCAAACCAGTGATGGATGTTGATTTAAATGGGAAATGTTTTTTAAAACTTGAAGAGAACACCACATATCTGCAGAAAAGGTCTGGGGAGGAGGTTGGAGGAATGCATTGTAAAGGACATATTTCATACTCAGAAGGATGTGCGTTACAGACTTGGAGCACAAGTAAATGAAGATTTGTAAGCAGAACTCAGGAAAGGCTTATGTGTCTGAAAGATTGCCTACTTTTCACTAGTATAGTAGTTTATCACATATTTACAAGCCTCACATCACATACAGAAATCAGCATGGCTACCACAACAAGAAATAAACAACGGTCTTTAGTTAACAGTGTTTATTTTACCATTCCATTTTAAAACATCTTAAAAATAGTTCATAAGCTGGCAGTTATGAACATGGCAATAAAAATTTGCCAAAGCTGGGGCTGCATATTTAACATGGTCTCTGCTGTTTCTATGCAAGTGACTGAAAGGGTTGAAAACATACAGTTGTGCCTAAGAGACAAAATATAAACTTATTCTTACTATGTCTAATTTCTTTTTCATTCAGCTCACAAAGGACCCTATTTTGTGAAATGCCAGATTAACTGCATTTGTGGGGCCATTATTGCATTTATTTTAATATAACCACAAAATAAATACTTCTACTACCCGGATTTAAAATAGACATAAACAGTAGCTAGACTTTATTTTTTAAAATTCACAGCTTACGAACCTGAAAAGTTAGACATAAAAAATTTCTGATGGTGAACACTTAGAACATTTCAGAGGCAGATTTTATTCCTCCTACTGTTTTTACTCTTTACTGTTTATACTCTCATCCTGACCTGTGACTCCCTTTCATAGAGCTTTCTGAATGTGCAGACAGGATCACAGAAAGATAAGCAGAAACTTGCTGCCTTAGGTAATTTGCTTTGTACTCATTTGGTGTTGCAGGATATCCTAAGGACTGTGAAGGATCAGTTGTGCAAGTTACTATATGGTAGCAGAAGAAATAGATCCATGCATCAGAGAGGGGACACAAACAAAGGACGTGGGAGGTGAATGAGCAGCAAACCGCTGTGGGAAGGAGAGCAACACGGCCCAGAGGAAAAGCAGAAATTGCTGGCTGCTTTTTGGATAGCCTGAGAAGATGAATCTGTAATGAGAAAACAAGCAAATATCCTCATAATCTGGTTTGACAATGGAAAAACAACTTCTCTACTATTTTTATGAATCATCTGTTCTGATATCAATTAGATTTTGGGTGTTGTGGTGAATATTGATAGCTCTGACAGCATTGTGTCTGCTGTACAGGCAAAAAAATTAAGGGCTTATAAAAAATTAAAAAATAAGAATAATGAATGGCTAAAATAGGAAAGAAAATCAAATAAGAAATTTCAATATCCATCTAAATACTAGAATCTTTGAATGATCAACTCTTTCTTTAAGATTAGTGGTGAAAAATTAAAAATGGACAGAAAACTCAGTCTCTTAGATTAAATAAATACTGCACTAGTAAAAGTTTTCACAAAAGTAAGAACAAATGAGGAAAAGATTGTTAAAAATTACTGATGAGCTTTTGTGTATGTACAAACGGGTCAATATATTTAATCTGGACCTGCACTTTATGTAATATAAAGGGATGATTAAATCTTTTCAATTATTTTTCCCTAAATCTGTGTGGGGTGTTAACAATTCTAAGGAATTTTATTTTAAAAAAGGAAGATATTAGGTATTTACTATGCCCATTTTTGTAACACTGTACTAGATAGATAAAGGAAATAAACTTGAGCCCAGTGTTTAACATTGAACAATTTGGTGGGACTGGAATACATTTTGCCCTTCAAAAATGTGTCTCTGTTAGAGATGGCTTTGTAGTCAACAAGAGATGACAGTAAAAGAGGTGATCTTCTGTCAATATTATCCTCAGCAAATCCAAACAGTCCCCAAATGAAGCCAGAATCTCGATAGTGGTTACCATGGCTCAAAATGAAGAATGAGAAATTCGTGTTCCAATATGCACTGCAAAAATTTGTGATGGGAGATGAGAAAGACACCATGTAAGAGCCCAGCTCCATGCTGCCTTTATTAGATGAGCATTTCCCCTTTTTGGCGTTGTAAATCATAACCAAGGGAGGCTTTTTAACCTGGCAAGATAATTCAAGTGAGGGAAAAGTTGTTCTCTTTCTTTATTTTACAACACAACAGAAGCTCGAATAAGTGGGATGTGACAGGAGAATCAGGCCTTTTGGCTGCAAGTTATGGGTTTTTTTAAGAACAAACCTCCGCAAGTATTATTAAGAATAAGAATATTAAACTACTGCAGAGCAATGCTTTTTAAAACCTTTCTAAAATAATAGCTTACATGTACACTTATGTCTGGGTATTTTTTTTTCCTTTTCAGAATGATCTGTACAATATTGCAAATAGTACATATTTATTTCTCTGCAGCTTTTTGATAGCTGAAAATTAACTTTGGGATATCTCAAAGATGCAATGTCATCTTCAGATGTTTAAATTACAGTAATTACAATACCTTCTCATTGCTTCCTACTCTTTGGTCTTTTTTTCTCCCTTTATTTCTGTGGTGTTTACTTGACACAGAATTTGCTCATAACACTAAAAAATGCACCTTAAACAGGATAATATACATCACTTTTTCAGCCTTTCCCTGCTTGCCAATTACCATTTTGGATGCAACGCTCTTGTTAATTTCTGCTGTGCAACATATGGATAATTTCTTTCTATTTCCATTGCATTTACTGTTGTAATAACTACTGATAGTTCTGCCAGATAGTGTTGCCACTTGTCCCTTGAAATGCAAGAATATTCTTTGCATGCCTAATGTAACATGGTTGTTATCTGCAGCATAGCTGATGAGTCCTTCAATCAGATTTTAAATACACAAATTCTGTCACATTATTTCAAGGGTTAATCATATCTTAAAAAAAGTTCTATAGTTTCTAGTTACAGCTAGCTTTCAGTTTTGGATGGCTTATATGCAGGAATGCTTATAGGCTTATATGAAATTCCCACCATGGTCATACCCCCTGCCCAATCAATCAAATGCTGCAGGGTACCCCAGGGTTCCTTGGTCTGTCCCCATGCAGCCCATGGAAGCCCATGTCAATGACATATATGCTGCAAAAACAAGCACCTGATCTGAGGGGCCAGGGGCAACCTTTTTAGTGGAACAAAAATAGCCACCCTAGTAGGCATGTCTACCATCACAAGCACTGCTTCATGTCCCTGGGACATAGGCATATCCACAGTGAAATCCATAGAAATAATTTACCATGGCTGATCAGGAGTTGGTAAGGGTTGGGATAGACCCTGCGGCCTCTGCATTGGTCTCTTGGCCTGGGCATAGATATGGCAAGCCTGAACCTAGGTCATGAGTCCGCATAGACCAAAGGCCACCAGACAACCACCATGCCAACTGTCAGCATATCATGACAGCACTGAAGGATCTGGCTCCCCCAGCTGAAGGACCTGTGTCCTCAGCGGGGATACAGAGCAGCTCATTGGCACATGGATAACCGCCCTTCTTCTGCAGGTCCTGCAAAGTATCCCCTCCCCAAAACTGTTTGACGAAATGATCAATGGCCATCTCAAGATGCACAGAACTTAGAAAGACATTGGCAGGCACAGCCACAACAAAACGTTGCAGAGTGAGAAAATTACAAGGGGATGGATCCACCTTTAGGACAGACTCAAAGTTAGAGAAAAAGACATGAGATTCAAAGGCTCTGGCAGACAATAGCTGCAAGAAGTTGACAGGCAATAGCTGGAAGAGGTTGAGGTCTTCTGACAGTTTTATTAGTTCTGAAAACCCACCAAAGACATTTATAGACATAATATTTATAAACATTGTCTTCTTTGAACAGACAGCCCGTAACCCTGACAAGAATATCCCCCACCCCAA
Organism: Gorsachius magnificus; assembly: GCA_034008185.1. NCBI lineage: Eukaryota > Metazoa > Chordata > Aves > Pelecaniformes > Ardeidae > Gorsachius > Gorsachius magnificus. The sequence goes on from CM067081.1 coordinate 176,537,914, forward strand.
ACCTCCAAACCCCACTCTCCACAATATTCTCCTAAAAAGCATGGATAAGAAGCATAAACAATGTCAAGGAGAAAGTGCTGCAGCAAAGTTAGGAGGGCTTCTGCAGAAAGACCCTGGCAGATGTAACCAAGAAGAAAATTCTATGGAATTAGGGCAAAAAATCTTCTGTTATGTTACAATGGAAACTGCAGCAATTCTCCCCAGGGGAAAGGCTCAGCTAAGGAGGCTCTTGGGGAGGGTGCTTTATAAACATGAGCTTGCAAAATGGACTCCTTTCACAGATGTATCTTACCCATGTCGGCTGACTATAATCCTCAGCTAAGCATTCATATTTTCTTAACCTTTAATATGAAATTAGTCTGAGTAAATTATCCAGAAATATATGTTGCATATTTTTTCTTTCCTACTTATGTTACTTTTCAGTTGTCTCCATACCTATGGACACCATCCATCTCCTTTGGAGAACTGTGGGGTTTTTTTTTAATTCCAGTCATAGTTTTTGTAACACTCATGACTTAGCCTCACTTTTGGGGGCTAAACCTTTCTTAGATTAAACTTTTTTTTTTTTTTTTCTTTCCCCATTGCAATTTGTCCGGCTCTGCTTGTACAGCAGCAATTTCATGGGCCAAAGCCTTCCACTGGGGGCAACAGAATATATGTAACAATTTATATTGAGTTTCCATCATGTTGTACCAGTTGCCACATATGAATGAATTTAGGTTTTCAACACCCTTGTGAGGTAGGGACATATTGATTTTCCTTTATTATAGATTGGGAAACAAAGACTTCAAGCAACAAAGCCTCAGTCAATTGCAGCCAAGAGCAGTTCCCAACTTTCCCCAAACCTGACTCGTGTTGGCTATTTCAAAGCTATTTTCCTACCTTCAAGACGGTGTTATTTTTCAGATAAAAAAATATAAGGGACAATAATGTCAATATCAGTTGACTCACCAAACTGTAGGACCAGATATACACATGGACATCCTTTTAAGGTGGTTTCTATAACCTAATATATCTATTTTGGAGGGTGCATTATTGCTGACAAATTTGATATACAATCATTTTGTGAGAACTTGAGAGGAAATTTTGAAATATTTACCACTGGGCTCTATTAACTGATTTTTTTTGTGGTATTAAATAGCTCAATCTGTTGTCTTTTCAAAGTAGCAATTATTTCTGAACTTTTCCCTTCCATTCTTCATTTTTCCTTAGAAAGGAAGGCCTAATAACCCTAAGCTACAGTTAAGAACACTGTTGAGCTCCCCACATCTCACAGAACTAAAGAATGACAAGTTATTTCTAATAATAGCAGGATTACCCCTTTTTTGGCAGTAAGAAAGCTAGTTGTACCTGCAGTGGAGAATATAACTCAAGTCAATTTTAAAGGAATTTTAATAAAATGTTTGAAAGTTAATTTCAGTCATTGAGTTCCTAATGTTCCAAAGTCGTTATATTTTTTCACCTAGTAGACCCCTTTGTGATTACTTCTTGACAATTCCCCCTGGAAACATTTTCTAGGAAGTATTACAATATATAAGTGAAAAGTCAGAAGTATCTCTGTTAATTTTAAAATTCCTTGGGTTTTGTTCTCTTATATACTTTTCCTCTTAAGAGTTAATTACATCCTGCTTGAAAATCAGCAGCTGAAAAAATGATAATTCAGTAGTAGGCCTACACATGCCCTTAGATAGATCAGGGGCTTTCTGAAATGCCGCACAGATATTGAGTATATTTAAAGAGCTAGCACTCAAACAAATCCTTGATATTCAAATGTTGTATGCAGAATGCTACAAAACCAAATTGGATTCGATCTAATCTCTGCATACAAGCCTGTGCTGAACTTGTACATGAAAATACGGTTTTATAATAAAACAGGGAAATAGAGACAAAAGTGAGAACAACAGTTTGTATTTATCCACTGAGGAATTCATGATCCTTGTAGCACTAAGTTCAGTGATTTGACTGCAAGCAGTTTCACCACGGGGACCAGCATGATGAGAAAAGCAGGGGAAAACACAAAGCAGAAAATAAGAGGCTGAGGGAAATTAGACAAATATACACTGCTTCCCAATTTTTTGAATAAGTGAACTACAGAAGAGCAGCTTTCTTTTATTAGTGGAGCAGCAAAAGACAGAGAAAATGAAAACTGTAGAATGTTTGAAATACAGATAATTAATTAAATATATCTGTTTTGATTGAGGGTTTTTTTCTGGAATGAAATGAACCACACTAGAAATGTATGGACCAATCTGCCATGGTCAAACCGTTACTCAAATAGGACTAGAATTCTGGGTCATGATGGTTACATGTTGTTGTCATAACATCACAATACCTAGTGATGTACCCTGCAGCATATAGAACAGCTTGAGGTATTGGACATACATACCTAGCGATAGACTGAAACACAAGTGAGATAGTATCAGTTTGGTGTGTCTTTTATTCAGAAGAGAAAACCATCTAAAATACAGTGCTAGTTCTACAGGGTATGAAAAGTTCCTTCTATGCTGGGAGTTAAAACTAATTTAATGGTATAAAATAAAATCACTTATCAAAATTGCCCTGGAAAAAGGTCCTGCACGATAAGACTTCTCTAGAGCTACAATAAATCACACTAGTATGGGCGTAGTTGCTGAGCCTGTTGGGAAATTAATGAGAAAATGGGTCACTGAGCTAAGTACTTGCTATAAGCAGATACTCATTAACAAGGTAGTACTTCACACTATTCCATGTTTTATTATCATACAACACTACTATGAACAATTACATTCAAAGAACATCGTTAAGCTTGCAAAACCAATCTCCCCAAAGAAGCGAAATGCCAGAATTAAATCTGCTTTTGCAGTTCCTAGTATAGCCTCATCCTCACTTCCTTTGCTTATATTATGCTTTAGCTGCACAGTCATGATCCTGTTTTGGTCTCCACCAGAGCTGTCCTCTGTTCAGTGCATAGAAGGGTTAACATTTGGCTCTTAGCTCAGTGTATTCTTTTGTTCTTTATTAGCACCCAGGATTTTTTTACAGTGCCTGATCCAACCCCATTCCTGAGTAAGAATTCTTAGTTTCTTTTTGGCTGTTATGGTGTTCGCCAATATGCTATCTGCAGTCACTTGACACCACATTCCCTCAGCAGCACTTTGCATCACTGTCAGTTGTTGATGGGCGTGATCAGAGCTGGCTCAGGCTGCCTCTGAGCGTAGACCAAATTATCTGGCTTACAGTGCTGTTGCACAATCCTCGCTTTGGGGATCAGTGGCAGTTCTCGAGAAGCAATGCCAAGCACTCTAATTTCCTGTCAACAGTGGCATCATCTCCCTTTTTCTGCCTCCCTGTGTATCAGCAATGATTTGCATCAGCAGACATCTTGCCTCCCTCAGTAAGGTGGGAAAAGGCAGCCCTAAAATTGCAGGGAGAAGCAGAGACCATGCCACCAGCTCACAGAACAGCAGAGCTAACTGATCCCCATCCCTTCCCCTTTCCTAGGAGAGATGCTGCCTCACTCTCCCATGCTTTTCAAACAGCATATACCTCCTCCTCTGCTTGACATCTGTCCTTTGCTTCCTCTGTGCCTCTGGGTCTTCTCCATTCCAAACTGCATGGTTGGTTGCAAGTGTTTACATGCTTTGCAGCTAGAGAAGCAGCTCATCAAAAAAGGGTCCACAAAGTTCAAAAAGCAAAAGCAGAGAAAAGGAAGGGCAAAAAGAATGAACTTGTTGAAGGGATTATTTAATGACCACCACAAACACACTGCTGAATATTCCTTCCTGTCATTTCTGTGTTATGCTTGAAGGGGCTTGATAGGGAGCAGGGTACCTTAGGAGACCTTGACATGGAAGGGGACACTCTGTGCAGGACACTCTGTGCAGGACACCCCAGTCCTGCCTCCTATGTCAGCTGTGGGCAAAGTAGTTAGACCCTTCTTCCACTGTCATTTTGTTACCCCCTTCATTCTACTCCAGGTAACACCTAGTTACTACTGCCTCTACGTTTGTGAACCCAAAGGTTCTGGGAGAGATGGTATGGAATATGAGACACACAGAAGCAGTGGCTACCTTTGCAAAACTCAGAGGCTGGAAGACACTCATCAAGGCATAAAAGTTTTTCAATAAAACCAAAGACTGAACACAATTCTCCAAGACTGGCTTTACCTACTAAAGACCCATCTTTGTCTTCCATAAGTGATCTGTTTCTTCCACTGCTTATCAACTTCTGTAAAAATTGAGCAGGGAACATGCAGAGATCTATCTTCCCTTAACTTTCTTGCTACCTCCACGCAGCAAGTCCATTGTGGGCAGTGGTTAGTTCTGAAGAAGCTGAAAGAATGATTACCCTTGATTAAAGCTTATTCTTTCCATCAGAGTTCCAATGAAAATAGCCATGAATACAAATAAGGGTATTTGCTTTTTGAAAACGTTCTGCTTTTGTTCATACGATTTACTCACTTACTAATCTCACATGCAAGAAACATACACTGAACGTCAACACAAAAACTGGAATATTTTATGAACCTCAAATTTATGAGAACTCTGCTTTTTCTAGAATGAGGATATGTAAACTTTCATAAAATTCTATTGGAAATGCTCATATAGTTTTATCAAATCTTCAAATTAAGGTTTAAGGGTGATTTTAGCATGGCACAGAATTTCCCCCAGAACCTTGAATGTAATTATTTGTGAATTTCTACATATGTACTGCCAAATGGACATAAGGACCCTTAGTCCTCCCATTGACTCCAGTAGAGGTGGATTTTCAATCAGGAGGTATCAAGGTCAGTTGCCTTCCCCTCTCCTCCCTCCCCCCGCCCCGCCCCTCCCTCCCCCCCAATTTGATTAACGGAAATTTAATCTAGCACAAATACCTGCTGTATTGTATAAAATGGATATTGCCATTTTCATTCATTACTTTGGAAACTGTATGGTCTTTCTCTTTAATGAATTAGCACGTGGGTTTCTGGAGGGATAAATCTGTCTTATCTTGTCCCTAAGAAACAAATTCACATTGAGAAAATGTAGTAAGTTTAAGTTTCACCAAACTGCAGTGTAACTCCAGGGTTTAAAAAAAGTAAGAAAAAGTAAGAAAAAGGTTTCTGAATCTTTCTTTATAAAGTATATACGTATTCCAGGTGATAGATTAGAATTGACAGTCTCACAGGGTAAGAGTTTGTCACCTAGATTCTCTTCAGAAATGTGTATGGGTGAGTGATGTGAAATACACTCTGTGAGAGGAATTGAAGACTTCTCCTCTCCATTTGGGACTAATCTTTCAGTCTGGAAAGATAGTTTTCTAAAATGAAAATGGATAGGTTTTCAGATTTAAGTTTATTTATAAAAAAGCTTTTTACAATCTGTAGGTTCACAGTGTTCCAAAGACAGCTGGTAGTGCTATAAGTTTTAAGGAGATAGTCTGAGTCACTCCAAAATACATTGTTGTGCATTTGTATTAAATATCTTAAAACACTGAGTGATGCATAAAAATACCCCCCCACACATATTTTTTTTTCCTTATTTCATTGCCTTTAACAGAAACTCTTGCTTTTTGGAGCTATAACCATGTGGTGTGTAAAACATTAATGTATCCCACTGTCTGTCCCTCATATTATATAATTATCCCTGTTACATTTACACAATATTTGGCTTCTGTGCAAGATGCACAAAACATAAAACTAAAAACATCTTCCTAGTCAAATGAAGAGCTATGCTTGCAGTAGTCTTTAACATTATCGAGTGGCAGTAGATAATCTGCTGCCACTTTGCCTTATCTTCAGTAGGACAAATTATGGATCACAATTTGTCCTTTAGTGTTTGCATGCACTTAAAATGTTCATCTGCCAGAGACATAGCACAACTTATTTGAGAATGAAGCACATTTCTTCTGAATGGGCTTTTGACTCACAACGCATTTGACTGTAAACAAAATGAAATAGGAACCTTTACCCATTACTCATGGGGGGATAAATTCTAGATACACATGAATGTGCTGGGTAAATGGCATACATTTCCTACGAGAGTATGTGGCTTGTGGATTTCTTAAATTTTTAGATTCTCAGTCTGGAAAACAACAATTCATCATCTAGTCAGACACTTCCTCTGTTGCTAGGTCTGGAATTTCATCCAGTTACCCCAGAGCTGAACTCAGTAATTTGGATTTATGCTGCACTGCAAAGAGAGTTTCTACAACTGCATCCATTCTTGACCCACTCGGAACAGAAGCCATCCTTTCCCATGGGAGGTTTCATCCAGTGATTCATCATCTCCACTGCTAAAACCATATGCATTCCTAAATCCTTAGCTATGCTTCTACAATGTACAGCTCCCTTTTTTGCCCCAATGAAAATGTAATTATTTCTGATTTCTTGTAGTATACATACAGAACATTTGATGACTTTCAATAACTTATACAGGTTGCTAAATTCCAATCTTACTCTAGTCAATAGGATTTACGAACCTAAATTTAGATCATAGTCCTATTCAATGCATGTATTAGTAAAAAGTTTGCCAGAAAATTATATTTCTAGCTATTGATAAAGATATATACCCTTATTTTCTTTGTCATTATCTGAATGAGTTAAGCATTAAAATAGCATGCCACCTCAGGCATATGAAAAGAGAACAGATTCCCAAAGAAAATCCTGGTTTCCAAGAAGAAAACATTTTTGAATTCTAACCCCAAAGTCTCTTCCTTTCTGAGCATCAAAATTTGCAAAAATGATGAATGTATCCTGAATAGTAATTGAAGCACTGTTATCAGCCTCCAGTCTAAGCATTTCTTCTAATCTTTCCTCTTTCACAAAGCTCAGATCCTGAGATGTGCAAGACCCATTGGCTGTGGTTCATTTTCTGTCATGAGGGCTGTGACTCAGCCAAAATTTGATATTTTAGATGACGAGTACATTTCACTTCTTTTCTTTAGGAAAAGAAAAAAAAAATAAAAATCAAACAAATAGAAAAGCAGATACATAAGTAATTTGCTGTGTTTAATTTATGCCATGCCTTTGGTAAAAAATGTATTCTTCTGAGCTAACCCCTGCAGCTATGTAGTCAACACGGAGTTTTCTTGTTACAGCACATGTGGTTTAACACTTTTTCAGCTATTCCAGATATCCAAATGCAAAATCCAGCATTCAGAGACATCATGTGGAGTTTTGACATTCCCAGGGCACCCAGGGTCTGGAAGCTGGTGAATGGATTGTAATGAGACATAAATACAGTATTTTTAACCCTGACAGATGTAAACTAGTGCCAACAATATTTTTCATTCCATATAAGAGAAAACAGCATGCGCACTGGCCCACCAAAGAGACTAAAACTTGGAAAATATAAGCAGCATTTCATAGGAATTATTAGAAAGCTTTTATTTTCACTTCCACTAAGAAAATGGGAAAATTAAATTTTCACAGCATATTCAACTTGAAGTTTTTAACATCTTCAGAAATTTCAGACTGCTATGTTGAGCAAAATAGGGATAGCTTTCACTGTTTCAGAATTTAAATGCCATATAGGGAAGTATATAACAGTAATGAAATTGCTTTTATAAAATACAGGAGTGGGTTGCAGCTCCCTGTGGCCCGTGCCATCCCTCTTTGTGAACCGAAAGGCATGCTACACAATGGCTCTTCAAAACCAACATTTCATAGAGGAGATCACATACTGGAAACAAAGACCTGTCATATGGAAGACCTATCAACACAAAATGCTACAATCTTTACGAAATGTTATAGTAAATTTTGGTCTTTTACATTACAGTACTGGATTACTCACATATTGGTTGCCTCAGCAGTCACAGCAGGATTAATATTTTTTGTTTGGGGTGGGGGGGGAGGAACCCAAAACATTTTAATCTGTGGTTTTATCTTCTGGAAGCACATGAGGGCTAAGAAGCACCTAGCTAGATAGTCTCTTTGTAAAAATACTCACCATTACCACAGCAATTTTGGGGTGATACCCTATAAAGAATGACAAGGAAGCCAGCTGTGAACTGGAAAGCTGTTAAAATACATGGACAGGTATATGACAGGCTATTCCATTTAGTGATTAAACAAGCATCCTTTCTGGCCATATTTATGAGGTTTGGAAACACACCACCACGAAAATTGGTCTCACTAGACAGAGAGCTAGAGGTTCCCTGGGTGTGTGAACAAAGATGTTCAAAAAAGCCATTTACCCCTTTCAGTGTTGTGATAAGGAAACTTTTCTGGAAAGAAAAAACTGTAGTAGCTATTTCTGTGCAAAAGCTGGAACCACTTACCTGGTTAATAGCTATGATAACTGTTAGTGAATTCATTCCAAATTTAACAGAGAATCTTTCCATCAGTCCAGCTGCTATAGATGATAGACATATTATGAATTGAGATATATTTTACAGTCTTCCAGTCATGCCACTCTTTTAGCAATCTTATACTTATGTCCACAGAAATAATCTGAGATGCATGCAGTGAGGAAATAATAATAAAAATTACAAACCGAAGTCTAAGTGCTTTTGCAAAACATAATGCTTCCATGACAGAGAAGTCATAATTAGCACTCAGTACCATCAGTGTATAGGAAATAGATGGAGATTTATATTAAGTGGTGAGACTAAATGATGCAGACTGAGCCACGTGCCAAACCCAAAGCCCTTTAGACTTTCTGGATTCTGTATAACCATGTCTGACTCATCACTGAATTTAGGTCATTCTTTATGTGAAGCCTTCTTTGGCACAGAATTTCTCCAGTCCTAAACCTCGAGTGTGCCATATATCTAACTTTTAATTATAATAATAATTGAAAATCATATTATTACTGATATTGTTATTTCACTAGTTCTGATTCCCAGCTGGCTCCATTTTATGTCCTGACTACATTGTGTTAACAGCTGTATGAACAGAGAGAAAAGAAGACTTCTCTGCAGAGAAGCACTTTCAACTTAATTTATAACAAGGTACAATAAAGCGACTGTTGCAAATACCAGAGGGTGAAGGGGCTGAGAGACTGAAGAAAGCAATAATAAAAACCTGCATTTATTCTGGTCACTAGTCTGCACTGCTCCATGCTTCTGCATAAGCTGAATGTGTTTTTAAAATTATAAATATATGACCACCATTTTCAGTGGCCTTCTACCTACTTATTGTCAAAGGTGATTGATTTACTATAGGAAATATAGAGTAAGACACAGATACTGATCAGAATCTCATGCCTGATGTATCCATCTGTTTCATTTTGATTTCTTTTCTTGTACATCATGGTGCTTTTATGACATGAAATGTTATTTATGATTTTCTGTTTGAAATATATATGTGGAATGAAAACAAACTCAATACAAAAATACTTTAAAGGAATGACTCATGACAAAACCCCTGAAATATTCTGTTATTTTTATCTGACGTGCTCGTGATATAATTGATTATAAACAAGGCAACCAAGGCAATTCAGTTCCAGGGTTGGCTATCTTTAATTTTTTTTTTAGCTTTCCAGATGACAGATCTCTCTGTCTTTCTCTGTACAAATAACATGTTGTGAATTAAAATATGAAAAAAGATACTGTTTAAATGAAGAATTTGACTGACTGTATTTACCAAGCATTAAAATCTATTGGTGTCATGCAGAAAATAAATTAGTGAATCTATCACATAATGCTACTTCAATATTATTGTTAATTACATCATACTAGCACCCATGGGGTGATTCATACTTCCCAAGCATAACAGGACAAATATACTGTCAAGAGGAGCAACAGATAAAAAAAAAAAAAGACAAAAAAATTGATACACTGGCAGGATATTGACCATGAAGGTTAGAAGAGATCATCTAACTTCTTAGGAGCTTCTTCTCATTACCTTGTTTTTAACACCCTTTCTTATAAATAAATAACCCCCCTGCTGTAATCATCTGTTATCTCTGAGTTCCTGCCTTCATCTCATCTACAAATTAAACTTTATCAACTAGAAAAAATACCGTGGAGGACTCACAGGTTGCAAAATTTAATCATTTTACAGGCATGATGAAAGCAATAAGGAATATTACCGGGTGAAGATGTACTATGGATGAACCATGTAATATTCCTTATTGCTTTTTGGTTCACTAGGACAACCATCTGATACACAGCAGGCAACTGGTAAAGGGGCGAAAGTAAACTCTTCAGATATCTGTTTGGAAAAATGTATTTAAAGAGTCATGTTGATGGTACATTCCCAAATTGAAGCAAACAGGGAGTTGCCTGTTCTGCGCCTGGTACTATTCAGTACTTTCATGAATGACCTTGGATGGTGGAGTAGAGAACACAGCTTTTTAAACTTGCAAATCACTCTGTGCTGGGAAGGGCTGCAAACACTTTGAAGGACAGGATTAGAATTTAAAATAATTTTGACAAATTGGACAAGTGGCATGGGAAAATGGATGTAATTCAATAAAGACAAATGTGAAGTTTTATACTAGATAGAAATAATCATCTGTACAAACAGAGAATGGGGAGCACCTGTTTAGGATCTGGGATGTTTAGTGGATGACAGAGTGAACACATCTAAAAACATCATGCTTTTGTGAAAAAATCCCAACAAAACAAAATAAAAGCAACCTATGAATATCACACTGGTGTGTACCAATATCTATACTTTAAGATGTGGAATAATGCTTTTATTTGGATCTGATAAAAATTCAGTGGAAAACTCTGTTACACAATGTCCAGTTGGAGAAAAACAGCAAGACCAAGAATGATCAGAGAACTAAATAACAGGATTTCTGAAGAAAATCTAAAAGAGCTGAGTCATCTAATTTAAAGAAGCCATGACAGCAGACTTTAAATACATGGAAGGTTAGTTTCAAAGTTTATGATGATAAACTGTCTTGTCATAGTCACTTTAGCTAGAATAAGAAGAAATAGGCTTAATTTGAGAAATGATTAGGGATTAGGAAATGCATTATAGCAGGCAGAATAGTTAAATAGTAAAATGCTGTCTGAAGAAATTTGTGGTGGGTTTTTTTGTTTGGTTGGTTTGGGTTTTTTTCTCCTTGAAAGATGACTAGAAAAAGTCAGATGACCTTCTAAGGTCTAGGAAGAGGTGGATTGCTCTGGTCTTTCTGCAGTTTAGATGATCTCCTGACCTTTATTCCAACCCTATTTTCTGTTATTCTCTCTTATTCAGTCAATCTAATCATACACACCATACTTGTGTATCATGGTTGGTTGTAAAATGTATTGATAGAGACTATGCTATTTCCCAGATTGTGAAGTGAAGACAGTCTGGTGGGGCCAGAAGAGCAGAAGCAGAGCACACCTCTGGCTTCTACCCCAGCAGTAGCTGGAGACAAACAGGAAAATGCAAAGAGGAAAACTGATCAGGAAAGTGTGACAAATGTGCAGATGGATTTGATGTCTCTAGGAAGGAAACCTGATACAGCTAGGAGTCCTAACTGTCCTTGTATAAAAAAGCATTATGACTAGATGGTAGACATACAGTCTACTATACATATCTCCCTTTAGATTAATAGACAGAAAAAACTGTCTGTGTGGCAGGAGGAGGAGTGTACATGTGTGTGTGTTTTCTCAGACGTAGGAATAAGGAGTGACAGGACATTCCTCTGTCAGGGGAAGACATGATTCCCCATTTGTGTCTTGTTGCATAAACAGTTTGCAGGGAATCTACTGAAGAAAAAGCTTAACTCTTGCCCTTAGCTGATTAATCTATTCCAATCTTTATTTACAGATTCCAGGGAGAAGTTTTTCTTATTAAGGCTGCCACTGGCCAGGAATTTTCCAATAAGAAGGTTTTTTCCACCGAAAAATGAAAATCTACCAAAAAAACCCTCTGAAATTACTTAGTACAAAATCTGAGTGACCATAAAATTCAGGTCCAGGATTAGTGTGGGGGTTTTTTAAGTCAGAGAGAGACAGAGACAGGAGAGAGAACAAATATGACACTGGTAATTTGGCATGGTGTTTCTATGACAGATCACTTGATTTTGAGTTCTTGCTGTCTGTTCTTCCACACTACAGAGGACTGCCCTGACTGCAGCCCATGGCAGTGTTGCTGGTCTTTCTTGTTCTGTCCTGTTCAGGGGACAGTGGAACAACCTTCCCCTTTGTATATGCAACAGGCCGTTGATTAGAGAAGGCTCTTGATCCTGGTTTACTAGGTGATGTTCAGTATCTTTTGTCCCCAAAATTTCAAGCTATCACATGGTTGAGGAAAAAAAAAAAAAAAGAAATGAGTTAAAGTTTAGGAGGAGGAGAACTTTACCCTTCCGCACTCTGCTCAATGTCTTTACTCATGTCACCAATTCAGGGAAACAGTAATGCCTGACATTTTTATACTCACTGCTTCATTCCTTTCTGACCAAATATTTTCAAAATAAAATCATTGGTAGTTCAGGTATGCAATAAATATGTATGTCTTATGCATTTGTATTCTTAATTCAAAATTCAAAATAGTAGAAAATACGATTTTCCTTTTTTATTACTTTTATCCTGTTCCCACAGTTTGTGTTTCTCTAGACTTTCTCTTGTCTACCTTTCTTTATACTGTGTTTCAATGACTTATCTTGTGTTTAATTAATCTCATTCTAACCTCTCTTTCTACTGAAGCCCCAATGACCAGAGGCCAACTCCTGTTCTGATTTAAGTACATGGCAACCATCATATTGAATTCAGTGGTGCAGGATCAAAACTCTTATGGCTCCACAGCACCAGAGTTATACTTTTATCCATTTTGTACTAATAATACATCAATTTTCTTTAGCAAATTTAAAGGAAAACTAACAGACATGGATAACGGTAAGATGCCATTTGAAACTGAGTTCTTATATGTCACAGCTGAGTGGAATAATAAACATGATGAAAAATAAGTGCATTGGTTGCATTGTAACTATAAGACTGAAAGGATGCAGAAAAGTGGTGAATATTTATTTGTATGACAGAAATACTGCATGTGTATTCCCACTTCATTTCATTAGCAGATCTGAAAAAAAAATCACATTTTTTTCATTCTGTCCATAAACTGAGAAGAGGAAGCTAGAAGACTGGAAGAAAAGGCAGGTAATATGTATCTAAACTGCTCATCATGTCACCAACTGTTCATTATCTTATTTTTTCCCCAGATTTTCAGAGATACAAAGCATTCTAGCATATTCGTAAAACTGCAGTTTTAGCTGCATTTAGCAGTGAAAGTATATGAGGATATTTTAAAGCACAAACCAGAGACAGATTTAAACAGGTTTGATTGGTATGACTCACTGAGGCCCTGCATTCAAAGGGACCTGCTGGGATTGCCACTTATGTTATTTACTGAGAAAGAGCAGGGGTTACGGCTCTGTGCCATCAATATACCCCCCAGATGTGAAAGTTTGGAAGGTAATTGTCTACTCTGAAGCCAGTCACCCTGGACTTTCATGAGCATTAGAACCTTATTTCTCTAATAAGCATCCAATGCTAAGAAAGATGCAAAAGGTAGGTCAGAGGTGTTTCTGGAGCGATTTATCTTCCTTGACTATGAAGTAACTTTTCGATGCCTAAATGAGATGAGGCAATACTGAGCTCAGGTGCCTGGAAACTAGCTCCATCTCTCATTGTTTCGCCTGCTCACCCCCAGCCAAGGCAAGGAAGCTGTGTATGGCTACGCCACCTTCTGCTCTGCTCCTGCCCTCCTGCCCTTCCTTCCTCTGCTCTTCTTTCCTCTGGCACCTCTGCAACTCAGCCACGCTGGTTGTGTATCATACATTTTTATATCCACCATATTTTGGTGCCAGCCTTCTGCTCTTTCACTGTGGAGATTGCCTCCCATGCATTCCCAGCGTATTTCGGGGTCTTTTCTGCTCTGTGACCAGCAGTGTCAGTAGCAACCACAGACAGTTTTGGGGCTGCAGAGAGGTAAAGTGGCTGCATCGGGGAGCATACCTTTCATGGGGACTGGTGCTTGGAAAAGTTTCCACTAACAGGTGCATTTGCTCCCAGTGGACTTTGTGCTGCAATTGCTGGGCCCGTGGCAGATGCACAGGCACGCAGGCTCACACGCTTTGAGGGAGGATTCAGCATAGGGGTGTTCAGACCTTCCTGCAACTGCTGCTGAATTGTCTTTTTTAAACATGAGAACAAATTTTGCTGGTTGCATTAAATGCTAAAAGCATATAGACATATCACATTGTGGAGCAAAGTCACTTTTCAAGAACATACTTTAAAAAAATCGACAGCTGATTTACTAGATAATTAGGACAGGACAGAAGCAAGGTACCTCCTGACTCCAAGAAAATCCACAACAACAAAAACCCCAGATTTACTTCAGAAAGTAAATTTTTCAGTGTCACAACTTGTCTATGTGCTGAACAATACCAATAAATCTATTTTAGATTTGTGTTTCTGACACAACAAATCACATTTGTCCCTTTTTCTCTTCCTTTCTTGGGCAGAAACCACATGACAGATAATATTAATCTGACCTTCCTCTTGTCCTGGTGTGTAAAGTTTTTTTCTCTCCTTTTGTTATCACTCTTCATATACAACTACAATAAATGTCAGGAACTGACGAGCAGTAAAACAATTTGTTCTCTTCCAGCTCTTGTGTAAGTCAGCCAACAGAAGAAAACACCCCTTACAGTAAGATATTTTACAAACAGATATTTTTATACAATGTTTTATAAAACAATGAGTGACACTGCTGCTCATATCACCTCTTCCCAGAGTGGAACCAAAGACCAAATGAGGAACATGCTTTTGAAGTGCAGAAATAAGCAGTGCTGCCTCAGAGCTGTACAGAAAGTTACGTCCATCCCACCCCTTTTAGACGGGGCTTCCAAAGCTGTCAGCAACCCACCTCTCTTAAAAGCTTAATCTTGTTAGCATACAATGTTCTTTCCATTTCAAAGATCAGTTTTAAAATAGCCTTTTATTTCAAACAAGAGGATTTTGTAAATGTCATATTGTATTTTACTTCAGGAAGATGGAACAGCTTGTCCATCTCATCTCCCTCCCCTTAAAACAAAACACGCTTTAATTTTTACTGGTATTACTAAAATAGAGTCTGTTTTTAAGGTAAGTGCTGAAAATGTTTTTCTGTCATAAGCTTATTCTATCACAATTTTAATTTAAGAGTACATATAACAGTTTATATAGTGTTAATAAATTATGAATAGCTCTTTCAATAAATCTTTAATCAGTTGTTAAAAATCCCTGCAGGCTGTTAGGTTGCTTATCACTCTAGTTTATCACCTTGAAGTGGTGGGCTTATAGCTGCCTACAGCAAGCATTGCTCATGCCTGTAACTATTAATTACTTATTAACCTTTTATTATGACCATGCAGTTGTTGCAAAGTGCTACTTGATTTATTTCCACACCATTCTCTATCACCTGGACTAGTGAAGTGGGTCAAGTACCAGAGGTTGCCTCCTGGCCCCAAGGAACACATATTTTTGCTATTGCCTGCAAATAGCAAAAAAGAAAACCAAACAAAAAACCCAAAAAAAAGCCCTTAGGATTTTTGCCACAAAGTTTTTCCTCTAAGTGAGAGTTTTGTGTATGATGATTGGGCCATAGAAGGGCTCAGAGGAGGAGCAGGAAATGAAAGTCTTTCACAGCTTTGGTTTCTAGGGCTTTACTGACAGCCTATTGACATTTCTAAAATATTCCCCCAGTGTAACTTCCTTTCCCACTTCCCACCTGTCACTTGATTCAGGAAGACTAAAAATAAAATAGAAAGTTAGTCAGAGGGTATACTGAGTCCTTCTTGGACAATATTTGTGAATTTGTTAGGCTCTAAATCCAACTGACTGAGGGAATGGTAACGTCCTCAGGTGCACATCAGTGCAGTCACTTGAAAGGCTTCTTGGAATAAGCCCTTACACCCACACCTGCCCTTACGCTTTACCAGATCAGCGATGTTTGTAACATTTAAACAGAATGAACAAACCTTTCAAACTTAAGAAAAATCGAGATCAGAAGCAAATCCAAAAGCAAACTTCTCAATTTCAGGCTGATAATGTAGGCTCCCTTCAACTTTTTTCAGATGCAGCTGTGGATAATAAACCACTTGCACAATCTGATACAATGGTTTCCATGTGCTTGTGCTAACTTTTCCTTCTCTACTTATGAATGCATAAATACATATACTTAATTGCTCCGTAACGGACAGGCTGATGTGGTGCAGATCTACCTAAGCTTAAACATAGACCTTTTTTTTTTTAAATTCTGAATATTGTTTCTCCTTCCTCCCCATCCAGTCCTCCAAGGCTCCACTTTGCCACATAACCTCTGTCTTGGAAGCACTTCGGGTGTATCAGAGCCCTCGTTATGGAACAGAAGCTCAATTAGGAGTGGGGGGGTAGTCCAGCAGCAAGGGGAGATCCCGTCTCAAAAGCAGAGCTGTTTTTCGAAGCAGGGGCCAGTCTATCACTGTGGAGTTGACACAAAGCGAAAGAAACACTTCCTCATTTAAAGATTCTGTTCAAACCCTGTGTTCATGCAGGAGTGAAAGATATGTGTGGAGTTTTTTTAAGGAAAAAGAAGTATTTTTCTTTTTCTTTTTTTTTTTTTTCCCTTTTTGGGAAAAGCTTTTTGCTTTTTGCTTTGTGTTAAAGTAGCTACCTTGAAGGTATAAATTGTGAAAGGGAGCTTTGGCTGCTAAATTACCTTTCCGCAACATACCCAAGTAACACACACCTTTCTGTAACATGCAAAGCATAGAACAAACAGAGGACAAAAGTCTTAGAAGTTCCCAACCCCAGTAGTTTGGCACCACAAGATCTGCCACTGCAGTAACTCCATCACCCCTTAATGTCTGTACTCAAGAGCCAGGAGCTGAGAGCAATCCCCTTTTGAACCCAGGGAATCTGAAAGCACGTGGGATCCTGAAGTTGCCTCTACTCAACCAAATAGCACCCAGGCAGTAGATGAAACGGGACTGTCCTAACTGAGCTTATTCCATCCACATCATACGGGTGAAACACAGACCACCTGGAGGTACTGCAGTAAATGAAGCTTGACTCCAGATCTTTGTTTTTAATTTCCCACTATCTTTTCTGTATATGTCTACGACAAGGGTGGATTATAAATAACAGTACTAGCAAACTCATATTGATAAATTAATTCAGCAGTTCACGGTGAAATTGCTAACCTTTTGCAATTACTTTGTTAAACATGTCATAAAATATTGTCATGTTTAAACAGTTTTAATTTGAGCACAAAATATTCAGGGATGTAGCAAGTTCCCAAATTGACATAAACTGAGAAACAGATTAGTATATCAATGGAATACATGAATTCTAATATGACTTAAATTTAAATGTAAACGAGCTAAAAGCTATTAATAAAGCATTCAGACACACTAGGAAGGAAAACTATGCCAAAGAAATCTTGATCAAGTAGCAGTGTATCCCATTTGTAGTCTGGCACTTTGTAACTAATTACAGAAGACTAAGATAATAGAATTGCTACTTTCTGGAAATGAGAATACAATAGATGAGATAATGTCATGTAGAAAGGTCACGATGACTCAATTGCCATATATTTTTGGGTTATAACATTTTTTGTGAGAGCATAGACATAGCCACAGCTCCATTATCCTCAGTTCATGTCCCACATTCATCTCTTATGTCACCTAGCTGACATCTGACACAACTTTGATTTCATAATCATGTCACTTCTGTAAGTCTGTGAGCCCAAAAGACTACCTGAATTCTCCATGATTCCTCTGCCAAAACTCTTGTTCTTGATTCAACTGCATTTCAGCTTCATGGCTGTAGTTCCCAATCTGTTTAATCCCAACTACCCAGAAGATGACATATCATCACCTCATCCCTGCATAGAATTAAGAGTGTTTCTTCTCCAGCTTCATTAATTTCATGTATGCTTTTGGATTAATTTTCATGTTACATCTATTATTGTGAGATATCAAGTCTGTGAAGCTCAATCCGCTTCAGCAGAACCAGCTGCTAAAAAACTCTCTCTAGCCAGCTGTCTCCTTATTGTTGCTCCAGGGCTGCCTGGGAGCTTTGCTGCTGGTGCATTGCACGACAGGCAGCCTTCCCTGCTCCTTCAGGCTTGAACCATGAAGTTCTTGCTCCAGATTCTTCCCCTTACCTTTACACCCTTATTCAACCTTCCTGCCACGAGGAAAAAAAAATATATTAGTTTGGTGCCATGTCACTGTGAACATGAAACATGGAGGCACAGACAGGACTTTTGGCAGTGGTGGCTGGGGAGGGTGCTACTCAAAAGAGATGTGACTGTTGGAAGAGGTGGGTTCAAGTGCAAGAGGAAGAGGACAAGGCTTAGTTTGCAAACACATAGGAAATAATATTTTAACTGCAGTATTTTTTCCCCCACCTTTAAAATAAAAATTCTGGCTTCGGAACTTTGGCTGCCAGGGGAAAGCAGCACCTGTGCACGTTAGTACTCACACAGCACTTTTGCACAGTTTGGTATTCTCAGATGACCTAGGGGTAGCATATAGATTTAAGGATCATACATGTAGGGATATTTTATAGTCACTTGGAGACTACTTACTAGCTTATAGCAGCAAAGTTTGTAATGAACCTTTAAATAAACCTAGTCACAAGAAATCCAGCAGAGGAATGTCTCCTTTGTCTAGTCTCCACTTACACCTGTCATGGAGGGAATGAAGAACTTACACATTCTGTATACAGCCTCACACCTTGGATGATCTTCTCCTTTACACTTGGAAAAGTCACAGACTCTTTTCCATCTCTTTTTCCTTCCTAAATTTCAGAATCTTTCTCCTCAACTACATTAATCCTTTAAATTTTACCCAATATTTTTTGTTTCTTTCTGTGTCCTAACATTTACATTTGGCACATTATGGATAAAAGTTTCCTAATTTGGGTTTCTTTTTTTCTTTTCTTTGCAGAAGCACTGTAAACATGAACCTTTTCTGTCCTGATTGTTGTGGTTTAACTCTAGTAGGCATCTCAGCCCCACACAGCTGCTTGCTCACTCCCTTCCAGTGAGATGGGGAGGAGAATTGCAATAGTAAACCTGAGAAAACTCATGGGTTGAGATAAAGACAGATTAATAGGTAAAGTAAAAGCTGTGCACACAAGCAAAGCAAAGCAAGGAATTAATTCACTCCTTCCCATGGGCTGGTGGGTGCTCAGCCATCTCCAGGAAAGCGGGGCACTATCACGTGTAACGGTGACTTGGGAAGACAAATGCCATCACTCCAAACTTCCTATGTTCCTCATTATTTCCCCCACATTTTATTGCTGAGCATGACATCATATGGTGTGGGATATCGCTTTTGTCAGTTGGGGTCAGATGTCTCAACCATGTCCACTCCCAGCTTCTTGTGCGCCCCCAGGCTACTTGCTGGTGGGGTGCGGTGAGAAGCAGAAAAGGCCTTGATGCTGTGTAAGCCCTGCTCAGCAATAGCTAAAACATCCTGTGTCATCAACACTGTTTTGGCCACAAATAAAAAAAATAGCCCCATACAAGCTACTATGAAGAACATTACGTCTATCCCAGATGAAACCAGTACACTGATACAGCCAGCTTTTAAGTTTTATGGGTACTTCGGAAAAAGCCCTTTGGCTACTGCTGCGAAGGCAGCATGCCTCACCTCTTCATGTCCCAGAAGATGATGGACTGCAAAATAACAGCTCCTCTGTCCTGTGAGCAGTTATTGCACTGGCAATCCTGGAGAGACCCCTCTGTTCTGACTTCAAGGCAGGTGTAGGTCTTGAGGGACATAGAATTGGGGTAGTGATGGAGGTTGTGATGTTAAGAGCTGAGAGTAAAAGTCAAGGCTCCTACTTACTTGATTTGGACTTTAAACTTTTTATGTTACTCCTGGCATGAATGAATGAAGTAAGGATTAGTTTCTGGGCAGGGAAATACTTCAGAACTCAGCCTCTTTTTCTGAGAAAGGTGGTCCTCCTATTTGATTCAATTTGATTTGATTCATTTTGATCTGATTTCATTTCATTCCATTATGTAAAGTATCTGAGCATCTGGAAACATGCACTTCATCTATCAAATAAAACTGGGCTTGTTCAGTGTGACAGGATTACGTTGAGTGATATAGTTTGTATGACCACAATAGCAATATTGGTTTCAGACTGCAGAAAGATGAGGCAAAACTAGAAGCAGAGCAAAATAGTACTCAAAAAACAATGATCTGGTTGTAAATCCTTAGGACAATAGCATTGGACAACTGAATTGACGACCTGGAAAATAAGTTCAGATTAAGAAACATTAGGTTATGAGAATATTAGAGGCACAGCAACATAAGAAAAAATATTTTATGATGCATCATAAAAATGAGGAGACTGAGTCATGTTGAACGCTTTCGAGATGGTGCAGCAATGTGTTGTAATTGTGAGAAACCTAATCAGGTAACGGCTTGCCAGTGCTTACAAAATGTGTGTCTGTTGGATGAGGCATCATGTTTCTAAACTGCCACATAAATTTGAGTCTAATTTTCAGGGTTCGATACTTTTATTGAGATTGCAGTTTTTCTCTATCAATGTCAGAAATGTATGAAAGCATTTATGATAATTAAAAGAGGAATGAAAAAATATATGACCCTAGAAGGGGCATCGCTCTCTCCTGCCAACCTGGGAGTCTATGATGGCAGGATAATGGATGCTGAATTCTTCTATGTCACATACGAATGTCATCACATTTCTGGAGAAAGTACAGTGTAGGAAACCGAATGGAAGGACCCTGCTATACACTACATAGTGAACTCTATCCCAAAATTGGCTCAGCTTTGTTCTATTGACATGACTCCAACTTTTCCTTAGCCCCAGCAAAGGATACTGTGTTCTGGTCCACTGGGATCCCGCCCAGTCCAATATTTGTGTACATCTTGCTGTTGTTCTCCTGACTTTGGCAACTTCTACTGTGTGCTGTTCTACACAATACTTTGAGCTTTCTCCTGGTGTTAGTTCCTGCTGTATGTTTTTTCCTTAACTATTACCTTTGTCTGCCATCTTTCACTGTCATGTGAGATTAGTCTCCAAACATCACAGGCAGGCAGCTCTGGTTCACAGTCATTGTCATTCTAATTCTTGGATAGAAAAACGGGCTGGATTTTTCAAAGGGTGTAATGTTGGGTGCTTTGATTTAAAGATTTACTTCCGTTAATATTGGAAACTTATTTGGTTTTCCCTCTGGATGAATTCATAGCAACAAAATGTTTTGTAAGTTGAAAACTAAAAAATTGCTAATGTGTGAAATACTGCCCATATGACACATTATCTACCTTTTTGTTTATTTAATATGATAGTGGGCTTAGATAAAGAAATTTTTGATAGAGTGGTTGTGATGTTCTGGACCATTTTAAAATGGTTTTTAAAATTTTGACAGAGTTAATTATGGACTATGAATGTTTTCTTACACCCTAAAAAATGCAAGTTTACATCAGAGAATAAACTGACTCCTCATGGTTTAATTACATTGAACAGACTATGCAGGAAAACATGAGGAAGCTGATAATGGTTTTTAGGTGTTTCTGGTATATACGATTGTATGTACTGTATTTATTAGAATAATAAGGAAATAATTTCATTTGTGAAAAAAAACCCAAAAAGTTGATGGTGGTGAAATTGTATGCACCTGCAGTAATTGTAGCAGAGTCAGTGATGCAAGTGTGCAACAAAAAGCAACCCCTGAAATGACAAAGCTTGCTTTTCATATCCAGGCTTAATTCATATAAAAGCTGTATAGGAAAGAATGGAAGCCAAACTGAGGCAGAGTACCCTCATAAAAAGCAAACTCCTTGTACTAAAATTGTTACTGGATGTAGTCTTCTGCACAAATCAGGCCCTTTTGGTAGGTTCCCAATGCTTACCCCTTTAGATGGTTTGCTCTGCAATTCCTGCAATGAGGTTTAGTGATTTTCTTCCCAGAGACAATTAACAAATACCAGAATGTATACCCTGCTGCTGAGACTGCAGTTTGGGGAGATGTTGCTGAGGCAGTCCTCAGCAAGGCTGAACAGCTGGAGTTTGACTCTAACTGTTCTTTAGAAGGATGTTTCTTTCCCAATTCTAGGCAATACCAGAGTTACCACGTGCACAAAGAGAGTAAAATCAGTGCTTCAGTAAAAATTAAATATGGAAAATGATGATATGGATGAACAACATGAAAAAGAAAAGCCTAAGAATGCTAAACATGAACTGGCGTACTAAAATATTTTCTACACCTTGATTATATATTCTAATGCATTTTATTTTCCTCCTTGCCAATCACATCCTGCTTTTAAACTTGATTTAGTCAAGCAAAGTTTCTTTTATTATTTAATAATAGAAGGGGAATGTGATTCTCCTGCAGGGATGCAGAGAGGTAATACAGCCTGGCAATGCCATGCTTAGGAAGCTGTTGCCCAGGTCCTTGGTTGATTCTGGGGATCTATTTACAGGGAATATGTACTCAAACTTTTTGCTAAGGAGTGATCTGTGATGGTGTCATGAAAAAAAAGCAGTTGAATGAGGCTTGGGAGAGGGGCAAGTGGAAGAAAGAAGAAGTTTGGCATGGTGGTGAAGTGGCAGAAAAGGAGAGAAAGGAAACTGGAAGATCATCCTTTTTTTTCAGACTAACAAAAGGCAAGCATTGAAGCCGGAAATTTGAGACCTCCTCTTGTCCTACATTGAACCTCAAAGAAGTCTGCAAGGGTGAAGTCTAGAAATTCAGGACTTCAATGAAGATAGCACTGTCTACTGCAAACTGTTTGATACTTGGACATGAATGCTGTCTCATTTCATGGCTTGCCAGTCCCAATTCTGCAAAGTTTCAATGACAACCCAAAACTAAGAGTAAATATTTGTAACTTTTTGTCACTTTCCAGGAACTCCTGGGAATGATGCATCCAGTTGCTCTCCATCTAGTATTGTCTGCCCTTTTGTTAAAATTGTCCTGTTTCCATCACAAATATTTTTCTTCAACAAAAGTGTGTTTACTGATTGTGATATGCTTAAATTCTGGCTAAAAGAACACTAATTTCTGGTGCTACCTGAACATAGCACCACGATGATTCTGATGAGGAATTACAGGAGACCATAAAAAACATTAGCTGTCAGAGGGTTCTTGCATAAAGCTCAGAGAACAATGTTCTGCCATTAAAAAATCTCATTTAGGAGTTGGTCTACCTCATGTGCTGAGCTGGTGGCTGACTAAAGTTCTCAAATAGTAGAGAAATTCTCCAGTAATCCTAATCCAGCTTCATGACACAAAGACCAGACTTGTTCTTCTTAAATGGGGCTCTGAAAACCTCCAAAGGAGCTCCCATCTAATGAAGCAGCCGGCTGTCCACAGGGGCTGGGTTTATGGTGTGAAATTCTCCCTCCTTCCTTAGCTCATGGTCTTTGACACCCTCCTCCTCTCTGACTTGCTTCTCCAGTATTTAACACACCTTACATCCCTTCTGTAAGTGTATTGTAAAAGATCTGAATTCTTCTGGCCCTCCTGCCTCTTTCATGCTCACTACCAGAGTTGTTTCCATGGCCAAAGTGTTCTCCTCTTTCATCAGTAATCCCCCTCCTTCCAGCTGTTACAGACCTGAGCAGAAGATCTGTAACCCCACTGCAGAGACAAGTCCTCACACTTATGGTCACTACCCATCCAGGCCAGCATGAAACTCAGACTTCCAAAGAAACAACATGGGGAAAATGATCACAGACTAGTCATAAGCACTGTTGTGGCAAAACTGTTGACAAAAGCAAGTAAAAATAATGATAGAAAAGAGAGGAGAAATCTTAACTGGCCACAAACTGTGTATTACCAAAGCTAGCCTTGCCCTACCTGACTTGGGTATGGACAGGCATCCATTGGTGTTTCAAACTGGATGCCACAGCCTGACCAAGAAGGGAGGTACATGGGGCCCATAGACCAGAGCTGGTGAGTTTAAAGATAATTTTAGTGTATCCATGCTACTGTGTTTGTTGCATGGGTCTCACCGTTAAATAACAGTACTTTGGCACGACTCTAGTCAAATGCACTGCACTGAATGCTGAAGGGCTTGGGAATGCAAAATACACCTCTGATTTTGAAGCCTCATTCTAGTGTGATATCCACCCTAAAAATATGATTTTTCATTAGGGTGTAAAACATATACTTTTCTCAGACTTGCACAGGGTTCCCAAGTAATAGAGAATGATCAACAGTTAAAAGAAGCATTTAATCTATACATAAATTTGAACTCTAAATACAATGAGCCTATTAAGTTTTGATACATTTCTTAAATACTGAAGGCAAAGCATAGGTATGATTTAGTTACCTCTGTAGCTGAGAAATGTTCTTATTTAAATAAATATTTTGTGGTTTACTTCTGTGATTTTGCAAGACAAAAAGCCTTCAGGAAATAGAAAATTTTCAAGATTTTTTTTTTAAAATTACTTTCAAGAAGAGCCCTATTAGTCAGGCTGAGTTTTGATATCTGTGTATACCTATATTGCTATTCATTAGCAAATAGACACTTTTTTAATCTTTTGTTTACAATTAATAACATTGATGAATTTTCATCTTCATCTTTGCAGGCAGATTAAGGCTGACAGAGAAATTTGCAGTTCCAGCAAGCTTTAGCTGTGATGTGTTGATAGACTCACAAATTCTGGATTTAGGGTATTAAAGATAGGCACTCAACAAACACTTAGAACCCTTCAGTTAACTAAAATAGTTTTCATGACTACTATGGCAATTTAGCTGAAGAAAGAGGTAAATGTCTGCTGTTATTCAGAACCCCTGTTCTCTAGGATACCTAACCCCTATATTATCCATGGAGAAATATAATTGCAATGGCTCACCCTAGAAATAAGGTTGTTTATTTCTTGTATGTGATAGAAAGAAGTGTTTTGCAGCTGTCAGGTAGATAAATATATGCACTACAGCTGAGCCCTGGTCCAATGTCAGGATGAATTACAACATGTACCATCCCTTCCTGTGCTTTCCTTTGGAAAGCATCTCTGGTGTATGGGCTGAAAGACCACCAGCGTCCCTTAACATGTCCCCTGGTTGTCCAACGGGGACAGCTTCTGAAGGAAACTATCCTGGCAGGAATCCGAGTGCTGTACATGGTCTGACCTGTTGTGATATGTGTGTGTAAGGAGAACAAGGGCAGGATATTGATCTGAGCATATCAAGTCCCATTTACTCTTAATCTGCCTCTGGTTACTTGGTCTTACTATAATTTATAACGTATACTGCTATCATGCACTGATCTCAGACCTGTGCTTTGCCTGGACAAAACACAAACAGGAGAATCAAAATGTTGTCACTAATGCTAAGTGGATTTTGTGGCTATGGTAATATGAATGGAAAATCAGTGCATTGTGTTTTACCCAGATTTCCTGCAGCAAATGGAATCCCATTACACTCACTTCAGTGAACATCGTTTTTTAGATCCTTGAACAGGCAGGTCTTTTATTTTGGATTTTCTCCCCTTAAGCGATGTGATACAACTCATCTGTGTTAAGCAAAATTTTCTTCGTTTAGCCCAAACCTTTGTGTTTATTCTCTGCTACTTTAACCACCTTATATCTGTCTCTCTGCAGTTAAATCTGTGTCTCTTTAGAAATAATTCTTAAAAAAAAAACAAGTCTAAGCCTATTTCTGCAGGGTCTTTATCTGCAGTGAATGATGACCTGATGACTTACTGTATCTAATACCTGAATTTGGCATTATTTTGCAACTGAATTTCTGAAAACGGAAAGACCTCACTATAGAACAACACAGTTGCATTTTTTTCTTACAGATTCTGCCAGGGGAGGCCTTTGCCAGCCTTCATCCCTGTGTTTTCCTTCTCTGCCACCTCTTTTTAGCTGAAACTCGCATCAAGCTGAATATTGAAAAGGTGCAATGCTTGAAAGGGCTTGGGGAGATGCCTGAAACTACAGAAATAGAACAGAAATATATGTGAGAACCACCCACCATTGCAGACGCAGAGACAGCATCTCGCTTCTCTGCAATAGCAAGGGAATGGATGTACCCACCTCTTATCAGAAGATGTCAGTGTTGCCCCTGGCCTTCCCTATGCAGCAAGGCTGAACAAATGAAAGGCCATGGGTCATTCATGAAGTTTACTTTTGCCCTGCTAAAATGCCTTTCAACACCTGCACATACAGCCACAGTACTTCAGAAAATGTTTCTGGACACCAGTTTGTCTCCGGGAGATGTGTAATATTGCTGTTTCCCAATGGTAGAACAAGGTGGAGGTGTCGCAGTGAGGGTGGGAAGGCTGGATTTACTTTACTGAATATGTTTTTTATACCACTGACATTTGATCTGCTAGAGCATAAAAATATTTTAAGTCTAGTTTAGCTATCTTTTAGCTATCTTTTATTTGTCAAATATTAACTGTGCACATACATAATTTTTAATTTCTAGGTGCTGAAAATCAGTTATGGCTGCCCAAAACCAAATTGTGAAAGTATGCCAAGACGCATTTGAATCCCAAACTTCTGCTCTTTGTGTTCTTGTCTAAATCCTTCTGACATTGTTACCTCCAGCTCAGGGAAAGTGAAAGAAAGAGATAAAAATGATTGTTCCAAAACCTACAAAGTATACAAAATGCAGGGCAACCAAATCCATCCACTTTCCCAGCTGCGTGGTGCAAAGGGGCCTCCAGGGAGATGAGGCATGGTACCCCTGTCAGTGAGATTTAAAGGTCTGGGAACTCAGCAGCACTTCACTGAAGCTTCCCAGCAGTAAAGTAGTTCTGCTATCTGTTGTTTTCATACCTTTGTTCTTGTCAGGAAAATTACATTTATAACTATTATTCTTTTTCTGGTCTACCCCCCAAATTTAAGTATTTTTTAAAAAATATATTAACAAGGCAAAAGGCATACAGGCTTTGAATGGACATGATCAGCCTTAGCTAGCAAAATTTGCTATGTTTGACTGGGATTTTTAATGATTGGATAAGATATTAAAATGAATCTTTGTATTCACTTATGCTGAAAAATGTTTTTGCACTGAATTAGTTGTTTGAGGAAACAAATGAAGCAGAAGGAGCTTGTTATATAGACATTTTGACTTTGGATAACTTCTTTTCTTCCAAGTCTCGATCAGTTTACTTCTAAAACCTAAGAGAATTTTCAGTGAATTGGATGGTAAACATTGGGATTTTCTTATGATGGTTTGCATGTTTCCAATTAAAAGCCTTATTCTATTGCCACTGGAGTAATTGGAAAATTTCTCATCAGCTTCAGTGACTGTAAAGTGAAGCCCAAATGTTTCTACTATGCTAGATTAGTAAAGGTATTTTGATTTTTTTTGACCTCCACAGGTAAACAACCATCCAAGAAAACTGTCCTGAACCCACCAACTATAAAAAAATTAGTTTTAGGCAAATGGTAGTAGATTATTGTTTTATTCTCTATCTCTTGAAACAACTAGCACCTGGTGCTTCAAAGCATTAATTATATTTAGCCGACAGCATTATGCAATGCATGGACTGAGACATTTTTCCTTCATTCTTTCAATAATCACTTATGCCTTGAAGCAAAAGATATGATTATATTTAATTCACGCAACAAAACTCATGTTTATCCATAAAACCATCTAGCACATCTGAAACTAGAGGCTAGAGAGTTTGACTCTGGCCTCCTGTGACACTGAATCTCAGAAGCGGATGCTGGACAAAGATGCAGGTCTGCCATTCTTTTTGTTCCAGTCCTGCAAAGGAAACTCTACTCTCTCTGTTCACTGTTAACTGGTGCCTAAGTAACGGGAATGTTAGAAGAGATGGTCACCCCACCCACCTGGCAGACAGTTCCCCAAGAAAAAGCAACAGCATTTGAACTAGGTTTTGTCTGCATACAACTGTGGTCAGCTGGAGGATCTTTGATGAAAGGGCTCTTTGTAGGAGGTACGCTTCAGAGATATCTGGACAACAAGAGGAGAGTGATTATTTTTCTATCATCCCTACATAATCTTGGACCTCAAACACCAAGTCCTCCTTAAGCTTCCTGTATGCTGTCACAGGGCACGTTGACCGTACTGCCTTGCTAGTGACTGCAGCTCTTATAGCCAAGATAAGCTCCAAGCAAAGCAGCTAATGGTTTTTCAGCATCAGTG
Source organism: Gorsachius magnificus (assembly GCA_034008185.1). Taxonomy (NCBI): domain Eukaryota; kingdom Metazoa; phylum Chordata; class Aves; order Pelecaniformes; family Ardeidae; genus Gorsachius; species Gorsachius magnificus. The sequence continues at coordinate 176,565,899 of CM067081.1, forward strand.
ATAAAAAAAGATTTTACTGTCTGTTTCATGGGACCAGCTTGCTGCTGCTGTCACTAGGCAGTTGTTGGTGGGAGAGAGAGAAGAGTAATGGCTTTTGTTTCATGAAAGAGATAAAAGGTTCCTTGTCTCTGGTCCAAGGTCTACTTTTAATATGGTACAGCCAAATAACTGTAACCACTTGCTCTGTAGCCCCCTCTGTAACATCCCTTCCTTCCTCATGGTGCAGCTCAGGTGAGCTTCAAGCTAAAGGAACCAACAGCTCTTCTCGTCTCTACCTGTGTACCAAACCTGCTGTCCTATTCTTGCTATGTTATATTACCTTCCTGTCTCAAATATCTCATGTACAGGTTTAGCATAACCATTCTTGAGCAATAGCCTTAAAAGACTTCTGTTATTTATTTGAATAGGGTTGTCATCTTGTTGTGATCTTTATCATCACATATAACTCTAACCAGTCTGATTTTTATTTAACATCTGTGCGAAGGGCTGCTTCCCACACTACCTGCATATTAACTGGCTGGAGTCCCACCATACTGGGGATGCTATTCTTACATAATTACCACCCTCAGCAGATGGCACTTCAGTTCAGTAACAGTTCATGTTAGTTCATTAGTTATGACTTACAATAGATCTGCACAAATTATTGAAAACCATGGTATGCTTCTCTTCTGCTAAATGTCTAATAATGTGCACTTTCTATTTTGGTAAACTCTTTGTTATTTTCCTGTCAAAATGGTGAAAAATGTCTATATAAAAGGGAGAATTGCTTACTACTGCTTAAGGAACACATAAATTTACTGATAGTAGACTAATTTTTGCACAATCCCCTTATTTTATCTCTACTGGACTACAACAGCAGACTACACGTAGGACAGTACCCTTGCCTAGAATTTCAGGTGCCTGCTGTGTTTGGAATTGACTATTTCTCTGCGAATTTAATCAATTTAACTCAGAACAGGTAGCACTAGAAAGGATGAATACAGCAACACATTTGTGCAAGAAAACATTTCCTCTCCACTCACAGCCTTGAGCTTTATATCAAAAAATACCCCAACAAAAATATTGAAAGTGCAAAACCAAACCAACACCATCAAAATCCAAACTAGGGAAAGCAGTGAAAAGTAAAGATTTGAAGAAAGCTAAAATGCTGCTGATTTTTTTTTTTTTCTTAGGATAACCTGAATACTCTTGATTACTGCAATGGAAAAATACTTGAGAGAAAAAAAAAAAATCAAGTCATGACTTCCTCCCTTGAGTTCCCACACTCTCACTGTTGAGCAGATCTATAATTGCACTTTATTGAACGAGTGGTCAGGCTAATCAGGAATAAAAGAGTCCTGAGTGAGACTTTGCCCTTTGCAAACTAGTCTACAAATTGTTTTAGTGCAGCTTTCTAATATATTGGGGAAAGAGAAAGGCAAAGGAGAACTATTTGAAGATAATTTGGTTTTAATATGTATTAACTACCAGCACAAATACTTAAGGGAGTAAATGTTCTCTATGTTCTCTTTTATGAAACAGCATTTCTACTTAATCAGCAATGAAGCCAAAAGAAAAGCTAAGAGAGAACGTAGGGAAGAAAGGAAAACAGAAAAGAAAGAGAACTTCTCTTCTGATATTGTCCCTGATACTCTGAGCTTCCCAATGATCCAAGGCAGGTAATGCTGTTAGTCATGGCACTACTGAAGTTTCCAGGGAGGCCCATTGCAGTCAATCGTTCTGGGTGTCATGCAACCCAGAGAGATATGATCTCAGAATTTGAGAGGGTATATACTAAAGAGGAGTGTAGCTATACAAAAAAGAACAAGCATAAATGATGCAAAATAGAGGACACGTGAAGAGAGGATGCTGGGAAGGAAGCAAAAACCAGACAGTTCTAAAAGATAAGTTTTCACAACCCCTGCCACTCAACTTCTTCCATCAGTAGTTCCCAAACCTGAAATTTGAAGCCGTAAGAGATGAAACATTTTAGCCATCTGTAATTAATTGAAAAGAAAAAGTTTAAATTGTTAAAATGTAATGGAAAGATTTGGTAAGATATTTTAATGCCATTTCTGCCTTTCTGAATCGGAACTAGTTTCAGTTGATTTCTTTTTCTCTCCTTGTTACAACTATTTAGAAATGCTAAATATGAGTGAGAACCTATATTAAACACAATAACAGATTTATTTAGAAGAAAAAGGGAAAGCAAAACCACTGCCTCCCTCTACCCAAGCAGTTTAATGACATTCAATATCCTCTCCTATGGAAAGGTATAGTACCCTGCTCACGATACCTGATTGTAAAGGTAGGAAATTGGCAGCTGTGAAGCTCACATACCATTTTTCAGCTCACTAATGTTGTCAAATCCAGTGCTGTGGTAATCCAGAGTAGTGCTAGAAATGGAGTCACAGATACAGAGGAACATCTCTCAATGTATGGTCTGTGCAGCGTCCATCTCCTCAACAGTGATTTCAGCCACAGTCCCAGAGCTCTTGTTCTAGAAAGCAATTCTTACTGCCTGACAGCGTGAGGATTAAGTCATTTCCGTAGGCTGTTTAGACAGCTGTAGGTCTCAGACTTTACAATGTATGGGTATATTGTACCCTGCAGTCGCATAACCTATGTAATTACATTTATTGCACATTGATATATAATCTTTTTAATTTCCTTTGTAGCCACATGGCAAAGCCTTTTTTTTCTACTTCATTATCTTTTCAAAGAACATCCCCTCTCTCCATGGGTTCATGGACAAACATCCTTGTCAGACACAGGTTCATTAGAATTTTAATTATTTTCTAATTGTGTGATATTTCTTCTCTTTTTTTTCCCTAACTGATGAGCTTCACATTTCCTCTTGACCTGGTCTTAAATCCACTATAATTATTTATATACTGGTATGTTATATTACAGTATCTACCAAGGTACATTATAAGAGAAAGTGTGTGTGCGCGCGTATGTGTGTGACATACTCAAAGGGGTAATCTTGCCTGTAAGAGTGCATTACAGATAACCATTTCAAGTACTATTGGAAAACTGTATTTTTGTTCTGGGCAACATTTTAAAATCATAAAATAGGCTGCACGTCTTCACATGTACACTCGTTTGCACTCAGCATGTCTGCAGGGGAGGATAATCAATTGGCACGCGCAATCACAACAGTTGCATCTGCCAGGGAACGTGTACGCACACACATTTGAACAATGAACTTTGACTTCTGAAGGTAATAAAATATACCATATGAATTCAAGCTTATGATGTAGTCAGACACAGTGCCTTTCCAGAATAACAGCTTGTGTTTGAACATTCTGGTTTTCATTTATCATGTCACTGGAGGTTTTTTTGTGCCTGTGAAAAGTCTGTGTATGCTCCAAGTATATCTTATTTAATCTTACACATAAACTTTCCTAAAGCTTCCTTGTTGTTTCTTATGTTTTCTGTTGTTTTGTCCCCATGAATGCAAAAATATATGTTTCTCTTTTCCACGAATCATGCTTAGATTCTGAGGCCTCTGTCATTTTAAATGGAAACTACGCAACCTGAAATTTGTTGTCTGTGCAGGACCCTATTCCTGCTGCTGTTTATGAAACATATTGCTATTGGACTTCAGTAATTTGCCTGAGACCAGAATTTCTTTGTTAGATGAACACTTCTTCCCTGGTATAAAACTTGAAAAGTTGTCTGGTTTTGCAGAGTCTTTAAGGATTTGAATTAATCGGTTTGAAAGTCAGCATTGTGCCAATCCCAGATGAATATTGCTCCTGCAGAAAAAAAATGCCCATGAATTGTGTGCTACTCTGGAAAGCTGTCAGCTCCCATTCAACATCAACCAGGACTCGGGTGACCTTTGATTAGTCTGGTGTTATCCTCCAGCTAAATGAGTTAGTAGTTATTAAAGCTGAAACATACATCTTACCTTGCATTATAAAAGAGTATTTAGTATTTATTCAGCTATGGACAGCTTCTAAAACAAGTGTACAAAGACATTCAACCTGTAATGATCTTCCCACTTATGAAAAGATCCTTCTTTCATCTGGTTACTTCTGGGAGTGGTAAAAACAAATTATTTATTTAATTGTAACATTTAAAATGAAGATACCATTGACTCTAGTGCATCTCAAAAATTGCCTGTCATTCAGCAATCCAGGCAATCCTCAGAACACTATTAATAGGGAGTTTAGAAGTGTAGAGGAGCAGCCACTGAGGTCAGAAATTTTATTTTGGGTGTATACCATTTTCTCAGTTTTCAGTGTGCATTCCTGCCTCATGTCCTCCATAACTACTTCCTCTCAGCCTCCAAAGGCCCTGCAGTGAGAAGCAATGTGCAAAGCACTAAATGGAGGGTACGAAAGAAACGCATAGACCAAGTAATGAAGGAAGGTTAATGTTCTGGTATTCCCCTCTTAGGATAAATCACTGAAACTGCCTTCCTTCTGAGAAGAATAATGGGTAGCAACAAATTTATATAAATCAAAGGTAGTGCTGGAGTTAAACTATGGGCATTAGAGCATGTGCCCAAGGTTACATGAAGGGTCTGTGTAGTTCAGCATCTTGTCTCTGATGGTGGCCAACAACAGATGCCCGGGGAGCAGTATGAAGCAGCACAAGCAGACAGGGAGGGATTTTTCCTTGAACAGTGGGAACAGCCCAGGTTTCATCAATCTGTGGCTCTAGGACCATCCTTAGAGCACAGTACCAGAGACATCTCAGAAAAGGAGATACTCTTGAGGCACACAGATGCAATTCAGGCACCTCTTCTCATCAGTGGTCAGCGCATCCTTTTCTTTTGTTATTAGCCACATGGCTTTTCTTCCTCAGGTCAGGGTGACATGTCCTCATGTCCTCCTCCCTCCTTATCCCAAACTTCTGGAACTCCTACTGCTTTGAACAGAGCTGGCAAGTCGCCCTTACCCACTGTATGCTGGGAAACCACTCTGTACTGCAGTCCCTTGACAGTTCCTCCAAAGAAATTGGATACCCAAAAGCTGACCACTTACCACAGCAGTCACTGTGTAAAAAAGTGTAGATTCACAATATTTGTATGTAGCTGCTGATAGGTCTGGAGGCAACTGAAATCAATAACTTCATGTTCCCTGAATACTTTGCTAGGAAAGGTCAAAATCTCGAGCAGCTGCACACCCTGCTTGCACTGGATCTCTGCTGAGAAAATGGGGTTGAAGTCTTCTTTATTTTTACCTCTAGAAGTCGCTCCATTCAGGAGGCTCTGAGTACACTTTTCAGGTCTGATACCATGCAGTACCTGGCCTAAACCCATGAGTCCAGCTGTAGGGCCGCTGGCTGTGAATGTAGTAAATTCAGACTCAGCTCTGAAAATATTCTGACCTGCATCACCTGCCTCCCAGATAAATGCTCTGGACATAACTTCTCTGACTCCTTCCAGCTAAAGCTATTCTGTTCTGTAGGGGTTCATAAAATACGTATTGTGCCAAACAGAAATCATGACACTAGTGTTTTATGGTTAGGATGCCCGCTGGAGAGAAAGTAAGCATAGCTTACAGGCTCCTGCCATCACAATTACAGGTATGACTAGTGAAAACAGAGAATCTTCACTCGGTCCTTTGCTGCCACTCAGTATTTTTATAAGCAGCCTGACTGCTCTGCTAAGCATTTTTCTTAATGTTTTCCTGCAAGCTGTTAATTTTCACCTGGTAGCTTAATCTGGGCATCTACATGTCACTATCCAGGACACGAGGTTCTGTTATGTTATACACTCATTTCTGATTCAGCTGAAACTGGGCTACGGCTAATGATGCCTACGGTCTTCATATTGGTCTTTCCTTCAAATACCAGAAGGACTTAATACTTCCCACCATATTAATGCTTGGTTGATCTTCAGTTCTCTCAGATATGTTCAGTTCTCTCTCACATGTCTCAGATAAGGTTTAAGGTTAGAGATAAAAAATTCCAGCTTTGCTCTGCTGCTATAAATCTCCTGTTCCTCTGCAGATGTCAGACTGAGTTTACAACGTAGATATATCTCTTGTCTCTAATATTATTTTATTCACAAGATAATACTGAAATACTCTGATGCATCTTTTGAGGTGGAGAATGTCCTTGGTTTAGAATCCTTCATACTAACTAACCCATGACTTACCCTTTGATAGGTTGTCTGTCTTTGCAATTTCCAAAGCAGTCAATCAATGATGCATATCTCTAATCAAATTTTTAATAGAAGAGATGTGTTGTACCAATGTTTCTTGTGTTACTGTGTTTCTAACAAGGAATATTAACCAGCACTGCCTCATACAGGATTCCACACTGAACTGCTTTGCTTTCTGGTTCCTCAGTCCTACAGAGGGTTCCGTGCAGCTCAGTTCCTTAACATATTATACCACAATTTTCTAAAGATGTAATTCTCAGTAGAGCTGGGTTTAGAGCTGGAAATAACAGCCTGAAAGGGAAAACAGACAATGGTTGTCATTAGCCAAGAAAACTCTCTAACATGAATCAAAGTGAAGGATACTCCCAAAGGTCTTCTGTGACACCTGATTTGTATAGGGCGCTTTAGCCCTGAATCTAACCTGTTGTTCTTTAAGTTTTGCATTGTTGTCTTCTTCTGTCCTTCACAATCATGTTTCAAATGACCTTCGTTTCTCCAAAGAATGGTGTTACTCTTGGGTCCTCTGATAATTTTGTATTTTAATGATCAGGAGAAATCTTGTGTTCTCCAGACTGTACTGGATGACTGTCTTTATTTCATTAGGACAGTGATGTCAGGTGCTTCTGATTTCTACTTGTACTTCAAACATCAAAGTTTATCCAATACAACTTTTAAACTGTTTGAGTTTATATGTCAGCATGTGATGTTGAAGCGGGACCTTGTGAAGACTTGTGTGAACTGTTCTGTCTCATAGTTTGTTGTGAGTTTTCGACTTTTAATTCTGAAAATTCCCTCTGGAGTTTCAGCCACTTTGGGAAATTATATGTAGAACTCTACAATCTAGATATCTTCATCTGAGCTAGTCACTTAAGATTCCTCTCTTAGTTAATGAATAGAAACAGGAACTTTTCAGCCACCACTAATCTGATTTATTATAGAGGATTTGTACAAAATGGGGTGAGCTGCACTTTAGAAGTGCTTATTTCTCTGTATTGCCTAGAAAGGAAACCAGGTGAGATTAGGTTAGATTAATCCCAGTGTTTATTACTTTTCCCTGTTTGTACCATTAAAGCAGCAACTCCTACCAAATCTTCAAGAAACCTATGATAATCTTTTCTTGCAGTGTGTTTCTGCTATTTTGTGCTCTTTTCCTTCTCCTCCTTCCAATATTTTACTGGAATTAGCATTCAAGAAAATGTCCTCCCTGAGGTCTCCTACATTTCCTTGAGGAGTGATATTTCTTCTGCAGTTCTGCAGTTTTTGCTCCCTCTCTGCTGAAATCCAGTTGTGATTGCTGTAACTTCAAACACATTGCCTCCAAGTGCTGCTGTATTTTTCTTCAGTTCCAATCTCTAGTTCATATTTCTATGCCTTTCTCACTGCCTAATCTGTCCCTCAGTTCAAAACAGAATTTCCTAGAGTACAGTTCTTGGTTTTGATTTGCACTGTAAATTTTCATTTCCAGCTCTTCTTTACTCCCCAAATTCATATGCATTTTGGTATGGGAGGGCTGTGACAGCTGCTGCTTCTTGCTTCCCTATATGATCTTGAGTCTTAGACAGAGATCTGAATTTCATGTTCCTGAAAATGTGGTTTATCCAATGTTTTTCACTGTGACATCCAAAGAGTCCTGTGTTTTCCTGTGTTGGAACAAGAACAACGAGAAAAAAAAAAAGCATGATTTAGCCCACAATATCCAAGCCTCAGTACTCTTTCCATGTTGCTATATGTTCCTTTGACATGACACTAGTGTGTCACACACCTCTGTGACACCTGTCATGGAGAGTAAGCAAGCAGATGTTATTTAGCTTAATTGCTCTCTGAATGCAAAATATTTTTGTCCTGCTCTGCTCATTGGGGCACTGACTGAATGAAAAACTATTATAAGACCAGGAATATGATGCCTTGATTCCTACCTGAATACTATGTTCTCTGTAAAGTGTGATCTAATGACTGCCACCTCCCCTAAGTGCTTATCTTTACTACTGCCTGAAAAGCTGAGATTCTTCTTTTTTTGTAAGCACTTCTTATCTGCAACAGCTCCCTCTGATGTCAAGGGTTTCAGATTTATAATTTTCTCTCTTTTGTCATGATCTATGAGCACTTTTCCAGGGCTGAGCTGCTTTTTCAAAGACATCAGGTTCAGAGCTGGCAGCCATGAAGTAGATGAATAGGACAGGGTTGGAAGGAGTGTGAGGATCCTATCCCACATCTGCAGGAGGGAGGGGATGGGGCAGGGATTTCTTGTGCCAGGACAAGTAAGGAAACAATGAAGGAGCTGCCTGCCAGGCTGATCATGGGAGGAGAGGGAATTCCAACCAGAAAAAAAGTACAGAGTGATGGGAAACAGAACATTTTGGCAGAGTAGTAACACTTGTGATACCAGAAACTGGTTTAATCACAGTCAGACTATGGTTTGATCACAGTAGTGATCTTTTTTTTAAAAACTATTTTTTCCACAAGTCAATAACTAACTTGGATTTTTGTTTTTTTCTTGGTGCTAAAATTAAACTCCAGATCACTGTCTCCCTGAGACCAGCTTTCATTAGCAGCTTTCATGCAGTATGAAGAATTATAAAATTCTCTTTTAGTCATGTTACTTGGACAGTCAATCTCAACCAGTTTAGGAATGTGCTATATCGTGGCTATATGTTACAGCAGAGCTCTCAGGCATGTGAGAAACAAAAGTTCAAGTTACTCCAAACAGATGAGAAATCAAACCTGCATAGGCAAAGCCCCATATGAGAGAGAGAGTTATTGAGTTATCATCAGGCTGAGTCTCTCTTCCCCTTTTCTGACACTATTTTGGGAGAAAGAGTTTGAACAGGTGACTAACTTTAGGAAAGGCTTCATAATTGAAACCTAAGCAGTGATAAAAATAGGCCAGAATTACAAAACTTACTCTTTGATTCTGAAGTCAAATTTCTGCCAACAATATTGCAAGCAGCTTCTCTTAGGTGTTGCATGGACTTAAGCTGCTGGGTCATGCATGGGCATTATACCGATATAGGCAGGAATGTCATGGTCCCAGGAGAGACACAGGTGGCTCAACTGAGATTTTCCATGAGATCCTCCTTAGCAAGGCACATCCCTTCTTCACCTCCTGAGAAAGGAAGAGGGCCATCACTCATCTAAGAATCTGGCTTGTAATTGTCTGTTGTACCCCTTTTGCCACAGTCTTTGTGTGTGTGTAAATGGACTCTCTTTAAAGTAGGTGGACTCTTCAAAGGGCAAGTGAGAATTTATCCTTTTAGAGAAAAAATCTCAAGAATGTCAGATATTATGAATAACCTCAAAAGAAAAGACATCACATCTAAGTGTATGATACTGTATATGAATTCATGGAATTCAAGGTGAAAATATAACTGCTTAGAAGGAAAAGAAAAGAAATTTGGGGAAGAATATGTGTGTTTCAAGTGAAGGCAATGGCACTGGTATTTCCTCAAATTAATTTATCTGATAATGGCCTCTCCTCAAAGCAATCTTGGTTCCCTGTGCTCACTTGCAGTTAGAATTGCTAAGGCTTATGACAGTGCTAGGTTTTATGAAAAATATAAGGAAAAAAAGGTGAAAAATTAGAATATTTGTCATAAAAAAATTCACAAAAGTGTCCCTTCCATCAAATTCCTTTGTAATTTCAAACTGTATGGCCAACTCCAACATCAACAGTTAAGTCATTCTTTGTGTAGAGCTGCTTCCTTTCTGTCTTGTTTCTTTTTCCATTGAAATAAATCTTATGTTGAATCATTTGAAAGGATAGATTTTGACATTTTTTTGAGAACTTGAGTACTTAAAGCTCCTTCCTCTAACAGCTGAAAGTAATGGAGCTTTGTAGCTTTTGGGCTGACAGACAAAAAATTAATTACTCTATATTAACACAATTAAATATGTAAGAAGTAAAGTAACTGCCTCTTTGCAATAACACTCCTCTACTGATGAGTGGTACACATGAGCAATATAATTTTCAGCGATAGTCTTCCAAACAACTCCCCCTTGACGAGCTAAATTTTGGCAGGTTACAAGCTGGACATTCACAGAAGGTAGGGGCAACAAGACAGAGACACTTAGATCCTTAGTGTATAAAGAAGAATTTCATCAGGCTGAACTTCTGTAGGAAAGCTGAAAAGATTAAAACATGTAAGGCTCCTTCCCACCTAATGCTGAAAGAAAACTTTAGGAGCAGAAAACAGCTATTTTCTACCCGTGCCTTAACCTTTCGAAGCATGGAGGGCATTCATCCAACATTTGTACTTGCTTTGTTATTCTGTCCTTTTCAATTATGTTGAATTTCCATAATGGTTCACAGTGACATTTCTTTAGCCTCAGCTTTCTTATAACCATCTCATTCTTCCAGGAAAAAAGTCACAGATTAAGTGGAAAACTACCAGCAAGGCCTTATACCACCAGCTCTGAGCATGGGAATGAGCTCAGTGGAAAAACACAGCATTTGGCCGTAGAAACACAAAACAGGTGGCTATAGGTCAGTTCACGTTCTTGTCATCCCAAATTACCTTAACAAGCAATTCCACAGTGCTTAGTTTCTCAGCATGTTTCATCTATAATGTCACCAACTGGACTTCAGGCACCAAGTAGTTCAGCTTCAGGTTATTGCCATCAGTTACAGTTGTCTGCCACCTGGCCAGATTTTAAGCAACTTACAATTTGCTTTTAAATAGTAAGGTTAGTCAGAAATGAAGCACAAGCTCTTTCTTCTTCCCCAAATTATCACAGGTACTGTTGTCTTCTATAGATCCAAGCACATCATTGGTATACAATGAGCAAGAACAGTAATCAAATGTGTTATGCAAGTACATTAAGAGACACACCCCTGAATATTACCATACTTCAGAACGAATTATAAGGCTATGAGTCTAGAGTGCTAAAGGAAATCATTAATGTATTTGGATGCCACAGTTGAAATGTCAGAAATAATAACATCTAAAGCCATTCTCCTACTGCTCTCCCTCATCACCTTCCCACCTCCCCTACTCCACTGAGAACTGGGACCCATTCAGACGGTAAAATGATAACAAAGGTGATAAGTATTCCTCTGTCCATCATGAAAATGCATGCAGGGTAACCTCTGGCAGCAATCCCATCTCTTTTCAACTTGTTTTACTCTAAGTGCAATCATTAAAGGCCAATTCCATCCATTAAAGTTTAGAACAGTCTTCATAACTGTTTACCTCAACACCTCTCAGTTTGTGCTCTTGTTTCCCTAAGTGGAGCACCTGAGCAGTAAAGCAGCCCTTCAATACTGTGCAGCAGAAACCATATTGTAGTATGTAATATGTTTTGGCTTGCTGCTGTGGCATATCTTAGTGTCTTCAAGAACAAATGGGAGCAGTTAACTGTAGATCATTAAACAGCTGTCTAGTCATGGGCTTTTTAATTACCAGTGTGCACTTAGTGGAAACCAGTGACCTAAGGCGAAGGAGTCTTACTCCACATCCTGCCCCTTCTTCCTCACCCTCCCACATAGTTGTTTACCCTTCTACCCTTTGTCGGTAGTTCAGGGAAAAGGGGGGATTTAACCTTTCTTTGACCACAGCCATCTGTATCTTCTTGGGTTTTATGGAGGGCAGGCTGTCCCTAATCTGCCCCCCAAATAAACTTATCTTCTCACTCGATTCTACCAAAATATTCCAGTTTTTTCTTTGGACCTACAGAAGAGTAATCAATTCTGTCTTTCAGGTCTACTTTGCATATTGGTTCCCTGCCTGTCTATCAGAGAAAGGTAAGGGAAAACTCTGAAAACATACTGCAAGCAGCTGGAGAGGAAAACAGCAGGCTTGGTGAGAGACACTGGCAATATTAATGTTCTTAATCTAACACAAAATTTCTCAGGGGTTGATAATGACATGTTAACCTACCACCGATCAGCTAATTTTCTTTAGTTTCTCCCACCTTTCCTTCCTTGGCACATAATCCCTTGTTCCATGAGTATTTTCATTTTTTGTTTCTCTTTATTGCTTTATCTGTCTTAGTTTCTCAGGGTATTTTGTTTGCTTGTTTTCTTTTAAGATTATGAAGTCCTGGAGCACAAGCAAGAAGTTCCCTTGCGTGGAAAGCATTCCGTGCTGCTGGCAACCCTGAACAGTAACAGCAATGAGAGCTGGTGAGAACACTTTGAACTGATGATTCCATGTCAGGAAAACCTTTTTGCTCAAAACAAAGGATGCTCTGTGCACTTGCTTTTAATGGCTCTTCCCATAGACACATTTCTGAGGTGTGGGATGAAATCTCTGGTAAAAGATCAAGTCAGAAACCTCATCCTTCCTATCTCAAAATGGACATTTCAACACAGATCCATTTTGTGATTTATTTTTTTTTAGAGTTTGCAAGTACCCTTCTTCCCAGAAATTAAAAATCTTCACAGTTTTCACAAAATTTGTTCTCCTGTCAGATCTCAATAATATTTATAAGTAAGCAAATTAGCTTGACTAATATATAATTCTGACCTGTTTTCATCTTTTTTCTGGCTTTTCTACTATTATCTAATATTCTGCTCATAATCTACTTTTCAGACCATGTATTTTTTAAGAACCTTGATGAGACCTCTTTGACTAGTTCTTTTAAATGATTCACATTTTCCCTCACATTGGCTTTGCTCTGTTCTGGAAGAGGTAAAAGCCCTTTTGATTTCCTGGCTGAAATCCTGGGTCCTTTGAACTTAATAGCATGCCTGTGCTCAGTTTCAGAACAGCCACAGCTTCACCCTTTATCTCTCTTCCTCCCCTTCTTACAAAAGTGCTGATCATTCCTACTTATTTACCTGTGGCTATTTACTGCATGATGAAAGCTCTTTCCAGAGCCAAAGTAGAAGCCATTCTACACAATCACACGTACCAAAGATACTCGGTGTACCGTGACAACATTAAATCATCCTTTCCTCTGCAGTGTATAAGGCATATGTTGCCGAGGACCTGGAAGCACAGGGATGATATGCATTACTTAAGAGTAGGCTGCAATTCACTCTCAGGAGTTATGAAAGTCTGAACAAAGCCTTAACTGTGCATTTATCCTCGTAGTCCAGTTTGTTTCCTTGGCTGTGAGAGAAGGGTAACATTAGAGCTCAGCTGGGTTTCCTTATTGACTGGCTTTACATGCCTAAAACACAGGCAGTCACATAACCCTCCATTCCCCCACAAATTCCAGGTCTGACACCGTTTTTACCTGCTTACTTGTGCCTTTTAGGAAAGCAAGCTTGTTGAAAGCCGTGGTATGCATTCCCCTCCGGCTTGTTAGAGAGGTCTCCCTTTGTCTGTCTATTCCTGTCTCTTCGCTGTGGTTCACTTCATCTTCTGCATCAGCACAACCACAGGGTCACTGTGCTAGGAAATGGGTTCGGAAAATAATCCATGTTATGATAACAATCTAGGGAGGGAACATGTATCATGACTGTTTTAAATCCAGCTAATTTCACCATCCCAAGTTTAGAGTGTATCCCCATTAACAGTTGCACAAGTGTAGCTGAGGACACTAATCTGTGTATGATGACTCCTGGGACAGTTTCATCACCAAGAAAAAGGGCCATAGGAGTCTAATAAGGTTTTTTAAAGAAAAATACCAAGTAATGTGAGACATGAAAAATTCATGAGAGCTCGCAAAATTGTTGTTTTTGTATCGGTTTCCATCAACTATAAATATGCTGCTGTTTCTGTTTTCCTACCTTACAGTGCTGCTGCAAGTTTTAATTCACAAAATGTTTGCAATGCACTTTGGGAGGCTGAGATAGAAGGGAAAATCTGTACTGTTATAAAGAATGAGTGATTATAAAAATGTAAATTAAAGAAATTATGCACGCAAACTTCCATGAAGCTGTTTAATATGGCACTTAATAGTTTCATTCTTTACGCCTGCATGTGAGCCATGTAGCTTGTTATGACATCATTTATTTCATCCGCACATGCACTGTTCTACTCTTTACATAAAAAACACATGTGCTTAAAATAAACCTGACCTCTCACTGACTCATTGTAAAACCCAGAGAGTTTGAAAACATGATAAGTTCTGCTCTTGGGAAAAAACAAACAAACAAATAAGCAGGAAGAAAAAGTTGTGTGGTTTGCAGGCTTTGATCAGCCTGAAAGAGCTGTTCATTTGCCTTCAGCATTCTTATGTAGCCCCGCATTGCCCTCTGGCCAGCAATCAGAGCAAACAGATTCTTCAAACTTCTGCTTCATTGCATCTGTTCCAAGTTCCGCCATGCACAGAAATTAGTACTCTTGAAATAAAATTTTAAAAAAATTTAGAAAAGTGGAACAGGTGTTCGGGTCAATAGTTTCATCTTAAATATTGATGCTGAAAATTTCCTCCTTCCACCTCTCTAGATAATAACAATTAACCGGTGCTTCTCCAGACTGTTAGACTTTCTCTGGGTAATGTTTAGATCATTAAATGAACATACAGAGATCTTTTTCCCTGGGCCCAGCTTTTCAAAAGTTATTGGGTGGGTTCTTTTGAAAGCCGAAACAATTTGTCTGCTTAAATAAATATATAAGTAAATAAATCAAGTTATTTAAAGGTCAACAGCAAAACTATTTTAATTAGCTATGACTCAAAAGAAGCAAATCTGCACAGACTCGGATATTAAAAATAGACTTACTGTATGCTCGTTATGCTTAATATTTAGTAAGGATACAAACTTAGATTAAGATGAAACCTGCCTTATTTAGATGCCTAGTTTAAATCTTGTTTTAACAAAACTTGCATCCCTGGAGAACCACTGAGGAGCCTCCTTAACCTCCCATGTTGACCTCCTTGTCTCCTTCAACTATTTTAGGAGCAGTGCCTCTTTAGAGAGATCAAGGGCATTAAATCAGGAACCTGTCTTCCACCGAGACCTTACAGAATGAATAGGAAATTGATGATCCAGTCTGCTCAGCCTTTTCTGAGGAGAGACATTAAGTGAAGAGAAAGAGGTCACGTTGCATTTTCAATACCAGTCTCATGGATTGGAGCACTTGGACAGAATTGGGAGTCCCTCCATCCCAGAGCCAGGGCATCCCCTCAGAGTGGTGAGCAAGCATCTGCCATCACCCAGAAGGCAGCTCTAGCCTCCAGCATGAGCACATGCTCTCTCCCCAGCTCTCCTCCTTGCAGACAAAATGGTGCTACATATAACACAACCCTTATGAGGCCAGTCAAGCAACAGGTACAAATGAACCTCATCTCCGCATGATAGCTAGGCTACTTGTTTGGGAACATGGAGAAACTAATCACAGAATGGCAGGGGTTGGAAGGAACCTCGGGAGACCACCTAGTCCAACCCGCCTGCTAAAGCAGGTTCACCTAGAGCATTGTTACACAGGACATTGTCCAGGTGGGCTTTGAATATCTCCAGAGAAGGAGACTCCACAACCCCCCTGGGCAGCCTGTTCCAGTGCTCTGTCACCCTCAAAGGAAAGTTGTTTTTCCTCATATTCAACTGAAACCTCTTATGTTTCAGTTTGTGCCCATTGCCCCTTGTCCCGTCGCTGGGCACCACCGAGAAGAGTCTGGCTCCATCCTTGTGACATCCACCCTTAAGATATTTGTATGTGTTGATGAGGTCCCCTCTCAGTCTTCTCTTCTTCAGGCTGAACAAGCCCAACTCTCTCAGCCTTTCCTCATTGGGGAAATGCTCCAGTCCCCTCATCATCCTTGTTGCTCTCCTCTGAACCTTCTCTAGGAGTTCCTCATCCTTCTTGAACTGGGGAGCCCAGAACTGGACACAGTACTCCAGGTGGGGTCTCAACAGGGCAGAGTAGAGGGGGAGGATAACCTGCTGGCCACACCCCTCTTAATGCACCCCAGGATACCATCGGCCTTCTTGGCAACAAGGGCACACTGCTGGCTCATGGTCAGCTTGTCGTCCACCAGGACTCCCAGGTCCCCCTCAGCAGAGCTGCTTTCCAGCAGGTCATCCCCCAGCCTGTACTGGTGCATGGGGCTCGACCTCCCCAGGTGCAGCATTCGACACTTGCCCTTGTTGAACTTCATCGGTTCCTCCCCTCCCAACTCTCCAGCCTGTCCAGGTCCCACTGAATGGCAGCATAGCCTTCCGGCATCAGTCACTCCTCCCAGTTTTGTGTCATCAGCAAACTTACTGAGGGTACACTCTGTCAACTAAGGGTCCTGGCAGCTATTCTTAGAATTTTGCCATTTTTATTTTGCAGTCAGTTGTGTTCTAAGGGTGCTTTTACTCCCTGCCATGCCAACAACCACTCATCTTAAACCCAGTTTTAACTTCAGGACAGGTGAAGCTGTGGATCTGATGTAGGTCAGCTTAAGCCTGGATCACAGCAGAGATTTTAGTGGGTCATAAGTAACCACATGGCCAGTGCAAGCTCCTGAGGCTCAGGCTCCCCCAAAGACCTTTGAGATGAGTAGGCAACGAACGCAGGTGGTGGAGGTTACAGGGCTGGAAAACAGGCATCCTTGATTGCCCTCAAGGGCTTACCCATTTTAAGGCTCCTAAATCCTACTTTTAGTCCAAATGTAAATCAACCTAGCGGCTAAAATATGCTAGAAGCAGCTCACAGAAAAGAATACACTACTGCGTAAAGGTCCCACAGATGATTTTGACTGATCACATCAAGACAAGCTACTTTTTCCCAAACGCAATGCAGTTGGGGTATCTTGGTTCATTATTCCTACTGAAGAACCACTTTGTACCACAGTATCTCTTTTGGTTGTAGTCTTTGGTTGTATGGAATCAGGGCAAAGCATCTTTTCACAATTTCACACTGGGCTGTGTGGGTGAATTAAGATCCTGAGTCAAAGGAGAAGTAATTTTTGATCTTCACAGTGAGTCACTGATTTTAACAATGACAGCTGCTGCATGCACTTTGTCAGCCTGAAGTTACAGAGCAAAACCACTGTAACATTCAAAATTGCAGCTCAAATTTGGGCTACAGCAAGACACAGCCCTGATGTACAATGTAGGAAATTTGGCCCCATATTCTTCTCTGTGGGAACACTGATTTTTATCCTTGTGAAGATATTGGCAAAGCTCCTAAAGCAAGGCCCAGTAAGACACAGAGCTACACCTTCTATTGCTGAGCTGCTCTGCTACCCAGATTTATGATCTGAAACCAGGATCCAAATAAGGGGAAGGGACACCAGAAAGCCAGTGCAAGAGAACTAATAGAAAACAGGAAGGAGAAAGAAAAAAGAAAGGAAAAAAAAATTAAAAGGGACATTAAATCTTCAGTCTTAAAGGTAATTGTCTGCTTGTCTCCAGATTGGAGTGAAGTGTAGCATATCATGTAAAATTCACTTCTCCCAAACAAGAAGCTTTGTCTTTCTGAGACCAGTTTTGTGACTAAAAAACCAATTAGCAAGATTCAGGTTAAAATCCCTGTTTTCCTTAATTTGAGGAAGGACCTGAAACTGTTGCCTCCCTGTTTTATACAAGTGTCTTAGCCATTAGATTTAGGGATATTTATATTGCTAATGAAATAATATTTAAATCTAACAACAGTTAAATATTTAAATAAAAGAGAGAGCTACTGAAATCAGAATAACCCAGGACACAGGTATATCTGGATTTCAGCCTTTCTTTCGAGCCGGCCATGGTAACAAGTAAATCCATAGATTAAACTATTCAGGTATACAGCTGGGAGGAGGGTACACATGACATGGCAGCCAGGACTTCTGTGTTTTGTAAAAGGCTTGGTTCTGCTGGCTTGAAAACTGCTCTGAATATGACTCCACCAGTGCAATAATCAAGAGACTATTGAGTTTGAAGATCTAACTGGGTTTACATTACAACTGAGCGGGTACTGCCAGAGCTTGTGCATTGCATGATGTGCTGAGTGGCAGAAAATGGAGCTGCCATTAGGAAGGGGTCAACATTTAAGTATCTAAGTGTTTTAGTCATGTCCAGGATTATGTAGTAGCTGACAACATATACAACTGTTTTATTTATTAATTTGTTTATCATCTCAGCTATTTATGATCCTTATTCTAGGAAATCTAAGCGAAGCAAATTTCTTAACATAGCACAGTCTGACTCTGTTCTTCTAATAATGCCCAAGATTATGCCAAAATTTACAGCTGCAGCGGTTCTCTTCTGCCAGTTCCCATTACAGTTTTTCATCAGCCTTGTCTTTTTCCTTTCCATGTTATCCTTTGATGATAGCCTTTGTCTTCTCAGACTAATTTCTTTTTGGTGCTAATTACACACAGTTCTTTTCAGCCTGCCAAAGTAGTCTGTGGGATTGAAAAGAATCATGAGGATCATTGGCATTCTGGAAATTATGGCCTCAGAACTGTGTCCCATCTGTAAACTTACCTAAAAATTACCCTTTCCCCTGTCCCAGACCTGAATATTTACTTTGTGCTACAGATCTCTTTCCTCTGACATTCAGGAACTTTCTGATTCTGAACCTGTATTTATTCCTGGGCATATTATAACTGTCCTTTTCTGTTAAATCTTAAATATGGATGACTTCACATTTTATCATCCTGATTTATTCATTACCAATGCAAACTCAACATAGTTAAAAAAAAAAAATAGTTTCTTATTTTCCACATGCATATTCATTAGCAGGTGGAAAGGATCACACACAATCACCATGCTTACTGAGGCAATTTGCCTGCATCTGCCCACTATTTAATGTTTCAGGTCACTTGTCCTTTAGAATTATTTCTGTCGCTATTGTAGCACAACACCCTGCTTCCCCAAATACCATCAGTACATGTGATGAAAGAGTGGTTTCTCCAGAGCAAGGAAGGGGCCCAAAGGAAGCAAAAGATTTACCAGAAAGCCTGTATTAAAATCTATGCTAGAGATCAGGGGAGAACTTGGGGCAAGTGGCTGCCATGCCCAATCCGCTTCACATTTAGCAACACTGGAGGCAGTTCTGCCATCTGTATTTCCAGGTGGGGATATGAGGTAGGAATAAGGGATGTCAGGGAGAAAATCTATGCTGCTGGAGAGTTGAAAGTGTGCTGTATGCAAGAACAACAAAAAATTACCTGGGCAGTTGGAATGACCTCTTCCCAGGGAGGAAAGGAGAGAGGGGGCAATTTTATTGTTTAGCACAGAGCAGAACCGGTTAAGTCAAATTACTTAGGGCAATTACTTAATCTCTGATTTGTCTAAGGCCAGGCATTTCTAGCTCTTTACAAGGAGATTTTAAAGACTGTGTTATGTTGCACATGCATTGTGATGCCTCTAATTCCTTCTTGTGTATTTTGGGGGGCTTAATTCTACCGGGTTTAGTGGAACTACACTGACACAGAACTGGAATACCACAGGACTTGATGGTGTCAGAAGAGCTATCCACCATACATTCTGTACCATGTCAACTTTTGTGTGCACTATTTTGGTACTTTCATGCTGAATGGTAATTATAATACACATTTTCTCTAATTATTTTCAGGACTTCCGCTGAAGTGAGAATCTATCATTCACAATAAGAGTAAGTGCTAAAAATAAAGTCACAGAGAAAAAACACACCCTTTGCTCTTCACTCATTCAGAAGTGATTTCCTCCATTCCTTGTAATGGGGAAAAATGTACTTTCTCAGTTGTAATGGGAACAAATTTACTAGACTATTTACAGCACACCTGTTAACTTACTGTGCCAGGAAATCTTTTGGAGAAAGGAATTTTTTTCAGAGATTCACATTTTAATTCCCTGGTGTTTCTCTCTGAACTTCTTTGCTGTACAGTACAGATTTTCTTCATAATCACATTTCTAATCGTTTTTGATGTGGGCAGGGTGATATTGCCACATTTTTGATTAGACTACCAAAATTTAATAGTTGTTAACCCACCTCATTTCCTGCTTCAGGGAGCCATTAGATTTAATGGAGCAGTAATCCTGACATTCTCGAGTCGGATTGGCAATCAGTTTCTTGTAATTGGTTCAGCAGCATACTCTGGGTTGGAAGATCCTCTGGCAATTTGCATATTTATACATACACTGCTTCACTATGATTTACGTTCTGATTATTTATATTTACACAGTTGGCTTGAGATTTCCTAATGAGATGTCACCCCAATTTCACTGTTTACTGTTTATACTAGTTCAATTTTTGTTACTTGTCTCTGCATGGTTGAGAGGTGGGTGGAAGGATTCTCACGAGGAGTCACTGGACATGACCGACTTCGGATGTCGCACCACAGGGTCTCTTTGCAGGTGTCAACAAACTACTTCATAACTCTTTGTCTGAAGCTATTTTTTTTCTTCAGAACACAAAGGTACCATCTCTGGCTAAGCAATACCCTACAGTGCTGCTTCGTAGGCCTTTTCTGAACTGTCTTAGGTTTTGCTTTCCTACAGGTAGCAAAGGTTTCTGATAAAATCCTTCAACAGATTTGTAGGGAACTACTTTCCTCTTCTGAAAGTCTTCAAAGGTTCCTTGCATCCTGAAACACTAAGTGCTACCAGACAACTTTTGAAGATGACTTTCCTCACATTTATTGCAGGTATTGTACACCTGAACAGATACTATAGAACAAACTGTACTGCACTGGTGTACACCATGGTAGCTATCTAACTGCCTATGTCATGATAAATGACATTTTAAACTCCTGTAAATTTCTGAAAATTGTTATGTCTTCATATAATTTTCTGTTTGGCACTGACCTATTTAAAAATTAAGTCTCTTCTCACCTTGAGGTGAAAGCCCTACTGCAAACCCAGTAAGAAAGGATATCCTGAGATCTACTAAAACAAAAATCTTTCTTAGCTTGAATAATTTTTGCTTTCTACTGGCAAGCAGACCTTTGCAGAGGTTTATTATAGGGCTGACTTATTTACAATGGATTCATCAGAATATTAAGCACTTGCCCTATTTTATACAATCACGACTCAAGATAACAACAGGTTGACCTGAAAACACCCAGGAGAACTACAGATGGAGCTGGGGCACAGATTTATGGTAAGCGACCTGGGACTTTGTAAAACACTTTGGATTATTAGCTAATGCATTATGCTCATTGTTTTACTAAAAACTGAGGTCAGCAGAGGCCGATGACATTTTGCATGACTGCAGTAGCTGTAAAGGATGAACCTTGAAAGACAATGTTGCAGCCTTTTCTAATATGCAGCAGGTCTTGACTAGAACCGTCTGAACAAGTTCCCAGCACTGATGAAACCAGGTAAGACGTAAAGATTACCTCAAGAGAGCAAACCCAGTAATTTCAGTTCTAGTTGCTCTCTATATTTTGGCAAAAGGCAAAAGCCTGAATCTGGACTGAAATACATTTATGTCGGGAGCTGTATATATGCAGAGAAAGAGTTTCTGTCTCAAGAATCTAGCCTTGTAGGCTAGATTATAGGCTGTTACCATAACCAAAATTTCCTAACTGAACTGGTTTTTTACTAGCAGCAAATCTGCCTCTCTTATACAGTTCTTTGTAAGACTATCAGAGCTGGTGACTCAATGTTACATAGGCTGGTTTTGTTTGAACCCCTGCCCTCCTTTCAGTGTTAGATTTCTCAGAATGCCTCATTGATCTCTATTCAGTTTAGGATTTAAAATGCCTTTGAGACAGTTGCTGTAGAGATTGAGTTACCTTTTGCTTTGGTTCCATAGAGCTTTGTAAAATATGTGTAATAAGAACAGGCACTGTTGTTTTAAAACACTAAGGCCAAAAGGGATGATGCTGCTGCGAGAGTACAGCCTCTTCTGAGCTAATAGTGGCCAGCTGCTATCACTTCTGGAAAGACATTTCACTGAGTGTGGTGCAAAGTGTGGGCCTGGCACGTCAAAAGTCCATCAAGAGGTTCACCTGCTACCTGTGGGGAGGCTGAATGAAGGTGGCCAAGGAAGGAGGTGGGGAGAGGGCTTTAGGAGGGGCTGGGCTGCCATGTGTCATCCATCACTCAGTCATGGGAGGTGTGATTCTCTCAATTAACTACTGTTAAGAACCTGTGGTTCGGATATTAAACCTATGATAACCCTGTTGCTTGGGTGTTCAAATTGCAGTTCAGCCTTGGGCAGCCATTACAAGCCTAGAGAGAAAAGATTGAGGGTATCTGATTTAATTTTTTTAAATGTGTGGGGGTAAGACTCAGCATTTTACAGCCTCTACAGAGAAAGTGGAAGGCTATTTACAAGGTGCATTGGAGGTTAAACTCTCATTCCAAAGATTATTGCATAGGCTCATTAATCTATCTATGTTTTGGAGGAAGAACATGACTTTTAAGAGTTACGGAATGTGTCTTCCACTGCTTCCATCACACGTGAGAGTGTGTATATGCAGAATAAAATAGCATTAGATGAAAAGGAGGGAACTGGATGGGATATCTGTTTCATGGCTACTGGAAACAGTTTCACTCACAACCAAGTCACCTGTCTTAGAGTCTGTTCAGGTCACCACACGTCAAAAAAAAAATTCCTATGACAAGGCCAGGTAGGCTGACATTAGTATGCATTTTTTCAGGTCAAAGCCCTCACAGCCAAGATTATCCAAACCAATCTGCCTGGTAGTCATATACAGAGTGATCCCAACTACAGTTTATCACTGGCTGGTAAAGAAACAAATACTACCACGGGTGAGTTTCATCTCTAGCACATCTAGTAGTGATTTCCACACTAAAGTTTACTTGATATTTTTGCCAACAACAGATTTTATCTGAAGATAAACTTTTTAAGCAAACAATAGCACCTTTTAACCCTAATGAAAAGCATAATACTGTCTCAGTGTCTTCTTAAAAGAATTTTGTTGCATCTTCATTAGTACCTGATGCAATGTTTCCTCTTTGTCACGTAGCTCCCTCTCTCTCCATTAACAGCAGCATCCAAGCCTGTCATAGAATTTTTAAATCACATATTTGCCACTCACAAAGAAAAGAAAAAAGTCTACTGGGGATAAATAGAATGGTTATCTGCTTTGATGTGAATCTCCTGCTTTATTTGAGGTTTATTTATAAAAATACATAAAACAAACATAAAAGTTACAAGTGATATTCCGGCTTTTGACACTGAGACAATGATTTCTAGCTTTCTCCTGAAAAAGGAGCCCCTTTTTCTCCTGTACGTTCTTTGTCTTCTCCTGAAAATCAGCTTCTAAAAAATGTTATTCTGTGTATTTTAATGCCCAATGTAATCAAGGAAACATGTAGAAGTTGTAACTGAGCTCACTCAGTCAGGGCTCTGCATTCTAAATTGCCATCTAGATCCCAAGCGCTGTCACAGTGAAAAGGCTGCATCAGTGACAGTTTTCTCATTTGATCTGCCCACAATGGGTAACTGTAATTCTGTCTTGGTGGGCTTACTAAAAATGTCTTTGCGAAAACCTCCTCCTCCCGTACATTGACAGATAAGAGAATATGCTGTAATCCTCATTCTTTGTACAGGGAGCTGCTTGCCACTTTGACAGAGAGAATGAACTCCAGGCTCCCGAAACCAGTTTTTGATTGTTTAGCTGGTCATTGCTCTGGATTCATTTTCTGAACTATCAATATCTTGTCCCTATCATTTTCAGCACTCATCTACTGAAAATGTTGTGTTGTTCATAAAGCAAAGAAGTTCTTAGAGGAGTAAAAAATGGTTTTCCTATCTATTCTCTGTGACTTGACAGCAATCCTCTCAGAAGCCTTAAGTAGCATTAGGCTTCCTTTCAATTCAAGATATTGTGTGTAGAAAAGACTCAATGGGCTACATCCAAAATATGATTATTGGCCTAAACTGGGAACTAACTCTCTAAATCCCAAAGAGTAATCCTGAATATGAGAGTTCAGTGTCCAAAATGCTCTGAGGAATTTATGTTCCCTATGCACCTTTTTCCCATATTTAATTTCCCTGACCCCAGAGAGTGATGTGCCAAGGTACACCTTTCTCTTAGCAGGTTGAAAAGAGCAACAGTTAAATCAAGTTTCATTTGCCAGTCATCCCAGGGCACAGGTTTGCTGAGGGACCAATTCTTATAGAGATTATCAGCATAGCAGTGCAAATCTGTGATCTTTACAAAATGAAGTAGGAGCTGCCTCCTCCAAAGAGAAAAAGAAAATAAAGTCTGAGGAAATGCTTAATGCAACAGTAGAGTGGCTATAAGACTTTCTTTGTTTAATTTTGTCACCTCTTGAGAGGCTTCAGACCCAACACCTCCTCAGTCTCTTTCAAAGCTGCTCTGACCACAAGCTTGGGGGTTGACCTCTGTTGTGCAGCAGTGTCTGTGTGCAGCTGCTTTGGGGTGAAGGAGGAGGAGGAGAAGCACTGGTAGCCACACTTTGAAGAAACACAGGCATAGACTTTCTCTTGCTCATCAGGATACCCTTGCAGGACAGGCAGACCAGTTTCCAGCCCCTGGGCACAGGAATACATGTTTTTTTCTGGTCATATCATGAAAAAAAAATTCAAAGGCTGGGATACTCAGTCCTTGTGTGTAAAGGGAAAGAATATTTCCTCTTGCTGCTGGGTCTCAAAGAGAAAGACAGGTTCCTCCTCCATTTGTGAAAGGAGGTTTGAAAGGAGCTGGAGGCCTTCCTTCAGAGGATGGTTCAAAGCTACAAATACTGGTGAGAGTGTGGTGCCTCTAAATTCTTGTGAGAGTCTATATTTAGGACATGTGCCTGGTGCTTCTTATTAAAAAGCTTTAAACATTTAGGTTTCTCTTTCCTAAACATGGGTGGGGTTTTTTGGAGCTTCTGTCAAGGTGCCTGGGTGTACTGAAGTATAACAATGAAAGACAAGGTGCTGAAATTGTTGCACTCTGGAGCCAGACACTTTCAAGCTGGAGATTGTAGTGTTCAGCATCATAGTGTCTAAACTCAATATTCAGCCTGCTTTTATTGTAGTTAGCACGTGGTGTGACTCACAGGTCCATGAGTTGAACTGTTTTTGTGTTGAATTTTCAGATTGACAATGACATTACTGAGACAACATATTCAGTCTCAGAATAGCATATGTGTGGGGAAAATATTGTATGAGAAAGCTATTTTTCATACTAAAAACTTCTTCTTGCTGTCTTTTTTTGAAACAAAAAACAAGTCCCCAAAAAGATGAATTTACATGTTTCATCATAACAGAGAAATCTGAATTAATTTTATGGTTTTGCTTTACCTTTTTTTTTTTCTGCAGGAAAAATTGCATGTTTACAGAAAAAAAAGAAGTGGTCATCTAGGTATTTTTCTTGCCAATTATTTCTTCCACGCCTGGAGTTTTGGTTCCAAAATTCCTTAAATATTATTTCTGCAAAATAAATATTCAACTGATTGATATATTGCTTAAAATTCTTGATAATCTTCAGCCTTGGTATCTTCCATGTGTTTATAACATCCGCAAGTCAAATAAAAGAAGTCTGATTGTATCTTAGTTGTTACATTTGTTAGAAGAAGACAGGCCCAGCCTTCCAGAGCCAGATGCATTCAAATGCATTAGATTACCATTGGACTGAAAAAAAAAAAAAAAAGTTATCTAAACAGGCTTGATTTGGGAGCAGGGACAGAAGTCCTTGCTGTCAAATCTCCATAACTGCAATCTCCTCTCACCAGCAGGTAAAGCTAATTATATTCCTGCTCATGTAATTTTTCTGCTTTCTCAGGGAACAAAGGAAGAGTTCAAGTGCCTGTCTACCTAAAAATTATCACAACAGATCATTGGGGTCACCTGTCTATGGGGGGCACTTCTAAACTTTCAGGCCAAATAGAAAAGTGTATAATGAAAGTAAATCTCTATCAGACAGATGATCCTGGAAAGAAGGTGGACTCAACTTCTGTCTGTATATAGATGGTATTTAAGAGGATCAGATCCCAGCCAGAATCTTGAGACAGTCTACACATTTGGTCTAATGTCTTTGAAAAACTCTGATGTGTTATTAGACCCTGAGATTAGAACTGATATGAATTACACAGCAAAGGAATAAGAATCTGCAGCAAGAAGCAATTTACAACAAATAGGTAGCAGCTATTCTGTATCACATTTGATGCCCCAAAACAGAAATGAAATATGATCCAGAAGGTGATAAGTGAACAAACACAATTGATTCGTAAGAAGAGGAGGAGGGAGGTGGGTTGGAACATTGCTATTGACTTTGTTGTATTACACCAGGGAATGGAGGCTGAATGAAATATGTTTAGCTTAAATCTGAACTGCCAGTCTCGAGCCTTTGATTAAAAATAAAAACTGTTGCATCATGACATGCAGCATTCTCAATCTACTGTTCCCAAAGAAAAAACATCTTATGTAGCTGCGCTGCATTACCTTTCAGATATAATAGATTATGCATAGTTTTAGGCTATGTAAATAGGCCTGGTAAATGACTGGTTACAGAGGAGCTGATATCTGGTATTACAGAGAAGGAAATAAAAAATAGGGGAAAAATATTCCTACAAACATATGGATTATCTAATATCAGATAACAAACTTGCTAATGAAGAAGTGATAAATCATTTCTAGGATCTGATATTAATTTTAATTTGTAAGTTCCAGAATTTCTTAGTAACCATCAACCACAAAAGTATCTGATTTGCACAGTGAAGTACCACAGCAGTGTAGAAAGAAGATTGCCTTCTCAATTCAAAGGCATAAAGTTAATTAATTGGTGTAAAAGCATGTATTTTTAAGAAAATTAGTTTTCTCAAATGACTAAGTGCTACAGAACAGTTGCCAGGATGATTTATTTCTATCATGTAGATAATACATTCAAATCTGTTAGATTTTTACTGAAGATGCTATAAATTAACACCTCAGGGTTATGATGTTTAATTAGGTGAACATCAATATTAATAACCAGATGTGACTGTCATCTACACTTTAGCTGGTTTAATATCGTATACCATATTGCATGGAAAAATGTATGTATACAGTTGAAAAGGTAGGAAGGAAAGCAATGGGACTTTCAAGAAAATACATTGGAAACATCATCTAATTGCTAATTAGACTCCCCAAAAATCCAGTATCTACAATGATTAATGCACTCTTAACAATAGAAAGGAATGAGTCATTCTGGCACACGCAGTTTTGCTTAACACTACAATTAATCTTTCAGTTTAAGGGGGAAATTGTTTATTACACATCTTCCCCTTTTTTCCCTGACTGAGATGGAGCATTCTGAATGTCATTCAAACCACATTTTTTTTTTTTTCTTACTTGATATTGATTAGCCTGACCTAACATTTTTGTAATATATTTAACTTCCATGTAAGGGTTCATTTATTCCAGGTAGCTGAAGATTTACCTATCATCATTTTCACTAGGCATTGGGAGAGCAAATCTTACCTGGCCATATACTAAACTCCTCAGAACAGTGCCATTTGCTGTTACATTTGTAGGAAAGACACTTGAGAAAAATAAATTGTGAACTCGGGAGCAAGACATGGTTGAACAACTGAAAAATTCTAAGTCATTAAGATGGCCATGGACATTTCTTCTGGTTGAAACTTCCCAGCACTACAAAAAGTCAGCACTGTGCTGTTGAAGTCCTTGTAGTGACACCGTATGGATTGCTTGAGCTTCCCAGAAGAACTGCTGAAAGAGTCTCCACACTGACACATAATAAATACAGAAAGCAGCAGGGTCAGAAGAGGGGTTGGCAGAGTTATATTTACAGAGACATAGGGACCCAAGCACTTGGTATGGATGGGTAGCAGCTTCTGCTCCAGCACTCACCGCCTGCAGCCCAGCTGCCAGCTCCAGTCCTGGGCATGATGCTAATTTCTGCAGCCTGACAGACTCCTCTTTCACTCCTGAGGTAAAAACTTGCCATCATCCCCTGGCAAATCGGGGATTTCACTAAGTGCCTCGTGCTTTTTCAGGATGAGGGGGATAAAGAGCTACAGCCAAAAAAGATGCCTAAAGAGAGCTGCAGGTGAGATACTTGGATGCAACCCTGCAAGTACATAAGCTTTATAGGCTCCACACTTTTTACACAAATGTTCTCCAAGCACTCACAACTGGTTTGGACAAACTCTACAGCTGTCACAGGACAGCAGTTTGGCATTGATTTCCTGCCAAAACCTGGAAGATATTTACAAACTAGTTGTTTCTTCACCTAAGTGGTCTGCAGACTTGATATTATAGATTGCCCAAAGCATAACAAATGTATATCTTCAAGAGCAGTGACTTTTCCCAAAATGGATATAACTTTCTGGGGGTTTGGGTTGGGTTTTTTTTTCCACCATTTAGGAGGGTTTTTTTGGTGGTGGGTGGGGTAGGGCTTTAACACAACCACAGAAGAGGCAAGTATTGCTTGTATTACACAATGATTATGGTTCTTGGTATTAAAAGTACTTAAACCTGTTTTTCCTTTGGTAACAGTGAAGCCTAGAACAGGGGATGTGGCTTGTTCAAAGCAGAACAGACATTCTAGCTCCTCAAATCAAAAAAAGTCAGAGAACATTTGAGGTAGGAAGGTGCCTCTGGAGATCTTCTAGTCCAACCCCCTGCTCAGAGCAGGGTCACCTACAGCAGCTTTCTCAGAGCAGTGTCAAGTCAGGTTTTGAGTATCAGCAAGGATGGAGACATCACAACCTCACTGGGAAACCTGTGCCAGTGCATGTCCACCCTGACAGTAATAAAAAATGTTTTCTTATGTTCAGAGGAAACCTCCTGTGTTTCAGTTTGTGCTCATTACCTCCTGTCCTGTCACTGGACACCACTGAAAAGAGCCTGGCTCTGTCTTCCTTACTTACTCCCATCAGGTATTTATACACATCAATAAGATCCCCTGAGCCTTCTCTTCTCCAGGCTAAAGAATCTCAGCTATATCAGCCTTTCCTCATATCAGATACTCCATGCCTTAATCACCTTTGTGGCCCTTCATGGGACCTGCTCCAGTATCTCTATGTCCCTCTTGTTCTGGGGATCCCAGGAACTGACTCAGCACTCTAGATGTAGAGTTCACAAGTAGTGTTCTCATTCTCTATCATTCTGACAGAGATAGGGAGAGATGAGGGAAGGAACAGGAAGAGCCAGGAAATATACACCTGGCTCTGAGCCTGGTTTGAGGAGTAGAATTTTGGGGTTTTTGGCCATGGGCTGGCCTACACAACACCAGGCCTGCTGGCAAATGATGGGGTACACCTGTCTATAAGGGGAAAATGGATGCTTGCCAAGAAGTTAACAGGGCTAATTGAACAAGCTTTAAACTGGATTTGAAGGGGGAGGGGGATGAAACCAGGCTTGCTGGAAATAAGCCTGGGGATGGCATGCCAATGTATGAGGGACAGTGTGCTAGCAAAATCCTTTGGTCTGTCACCTCAGAGTAAGTGGCAGATAGTAATCCAAGTGGCAGCAAAGATACAAAGGTTATTGATGGGTTAGTAACAACTGCGATTAGTCACTCAGGAATTAAGACTTCTTCCCTCAGAAGAGTAGCAGCATCATTAGCCCAGCTGAAGTGCATCTATACCAATGCTCACAGCATGGGCAAAACCCAGGAGGAATTAAAAGCCATCATGCAGCAGGAAAACTATGCTATAGTTGTCATCATGGAAATGTGGTGGGACAGCTCACATAACTGGAGTGCTGCCACGGATGGCTATAAACTCTTCAGGTGGGAAAGGCAAGGAAGGAGAGGTAGTGGGGTGGTAGTGGAAACAGTCTAAGAGGATGACATGTGGATGACAAGTTCCTGACACAACTGGTGAGTGAACCAACTAGGGAAGGCAGCCCGCTGGACCTATTGTTTGTGAAAAGAGAAGGCCTTGTGGGTGATGTGATGGTTGGAGGATGCCTGGAGCACAGTGATCATGAAAAGATAGAATTCTCAATTCTTGGAGAAGTTAGGAGGGGGATTATCAGAACTGCCACCTTGGACTTTCAGAGGGCAGATTTTAGACTTTTCAGAAGGCTGGTTGACGAAGTCACTTGGGAGGCATCCCTGAAGGGCAAAGGAGCCCAAGAAGGCTGGACACTCTTCAAGAAGGAAATCCTGGAGGTGAAAGAGCAAGCCATCCCCATGTACTGAAAGATGAAATGGTGGGGAAGAAAACCGGCCTGGCTGAACAAAGAGCTTTGGCTTGATCTCAGCAAAAAGAGGAAAGTCTATGAGCTTTGGAAGAAGGCGCAAGCATCCCAGGAGGACTACAAGGATGTTGCAAGTTCATGCAGAGAGAAAATTAGATGGGCTAAAGCCCAACTTTAACTTAAATTGTCCAATTCTGTGAAAGATAATAATAAAAAAAATCTATAAATATATTAATAACAAAAGGAGAGCCAAGTAGAGTCTCCATCCTTTAGTGGATGCAGGGGGAACCATAGTGACAAAGGATGAGGGTAAGGCTAAGGTACTTAATGCCTTCTTTGCCTCAGTCTTTAATAGTAAGGTCAGCTGTTCTCCAGGTACCCAGCCCCCTGAGCCAGAATACAGGGACGAGGAGCAGAACAAAGCTCCCATGATCCAAGAGGAAATGGTTAGTGACCTGCTCAGCCAATTAAACACACACAAGTCCACCCAAGGCCACTGAGGGAGCTGGAGGAGGTGCTCACCAAGCCCCTTTCCATCATTTATCAGCAGTCCTGAATGACTGGGGAAGTTCCACTTGGCTGGATGTTGGCAAATGTGACACACGTCTACAAGAAGGGCCAGAGGGAGGATCCGGGGAACTACAGGCCTGTAACTCTGACCTTGGTGTTGGGGAAGGTCATGGAGCAGATCATCTTGTATGCCATCACACAGCATGTCCAGGACAACCAAGTGATCAAGTACAGTCAGCATGGGTTTATGAAAGGCAGATCCTGCTTCACTAAATTGATCTCCTTCTATGACAAGGTGACCTGCTTAGTGAGTGATGGAAAGCCTATGGATGTAGTGTACCTGGATTTTAGTAAAGTCTTGGACACCATTTCCCACAGCATTCTGCTTGAGAAACTGGCTGCCCATGGCCTAGACTGGCATACTCTATGCTGGGTAAAAAACTCTCTGGATGGCTGGGCCCAAAGGGTGGTAGTGAATGGAGGTAAATCCAGTTGGAGGTCAGTCACAAGTGGTGTTCCCCAGGGCTCAGTATTGGGGCCAGTTCTGTTTAATATCTTTATCAACAACTTGGACAAGGCAATTGAGCATACCCTCAGTAAGTCTGCAGATGACACTAAGCTGGGTGGAAATATTGATCTGCTTGAGGGTAGGAAGGTGCTACAGAGGGACCTGGACAGGCTGGATCGATGGGCCGAGGCCAATTGTATGAGGTTCAACAAGGCCAAGTGCCGGGTCCTGCACTTGGGTCACAACAACCCCATGCAACGCTACAGGCTTGGGGAAGAGTGGCTGGAAAGCTGCTTGGCAGAAAGGGATCTGGGGGTACTAGTTGACAGCCGACCGAATATGAGCCAGCAGTGTGCCCAGGTGGCCAAGAGGGCCAACAGCATCCTGGCTTGTATCAGAAATAGCATGACCAGCAGGACCAGGGAAGTGATCATGCCCCTGTACTCAGCATTGGTGAGGCTGCACCTTGACTACTGTGTTCAGTTTTGGGCCCTTCACTACAGGAAGGACATTGAGTTGCTGGAATGTGTCCAGAGAAGGGCAACGAAGCTGGTGAAGGATCTGGAGCACAAGCGTTAAGAGGAGCAGCTGAGGGAACTGGAGTTGTTTAGCCTGGAGAAGAGGAGGCTGAGGGGAGACCTTATCACCTTCTACAACTATGAGGCTATAGTGAGGTGGGTGTTGGTCTCTTCTCCCAGTAACAAGTGATAGGATGAGAGGAAATGGCCTCAAGTTGCACTAGGG
Source organism: Gorsachius magnificus (assembly GCA_034008185.1). NCBI lineage: Eukaryota > Metazoa > Chordata > Aves > Pelecaniformes > Ardeidae > Gorsachius > Gorsachius magnificus. The sequence goes on from CM067081.1 coordinate 176,597,613, forward strand.
GAGGTTTAGACCGGATATTAGGAGAAATTTCTTCACTGAAAGGGTTGTCAAGCATTGGAAAAGGCTGCCCAGGGCAGTGGTTGAGTTACCATCCCTGGATGTATTTAAGAAATGTGTAGATGTAGTGTTAAGGGACCTGGTTTAGTGTTGGACAGGTATGGTTGGGCTCAGTGATCTTAAAGGTCTTCTCCAACTAAATGATTCTACGGTTCTATGATTCTACATGTCTCACCAGGGCTGAATAAAAGGGAAAGATCACCTCCCTTGACCCACTGCCAATATTCTTGCTAATATAGCCCAGGTTTCTGTTAGTCTCTTTGCTGTGAGAATGCATTGCAGGCTTGGTGTTCACCAGGACCCCTGCGTCTTTTCTCACAAAGCTGCTTTCCAGCCAGTTTCCCCCCAGTGTGCATGGGTGCACAAATTTATTCCTTTCCAGGTACAGATCTTTCTGTTCTCCATTGATGAACTTCACAAGATTTCTGCTGGCCCATTTCTCCAGCCCATCAAGGTCTTTCTGAATGGCAGAACAGCCATTTGGCATACCAGATGCACACACTTCAGTTTTGTATCACCTGCAAACTTGCTGAGGGTGTAGTCTGTCCCATCATCCAGGTCACTAATAAAGATGTTAAAATGTATTCATCACAGTATTGACCCCTGGGGCACACCACTAGTGACTGGCTTTAAGTTGGACTTTGTGCTGTTGATCACAACCTTTTTAGGCCAGCAGTTATTTTTAGCTGACTCCACTGCCCATTTATTTAGTCTGTACTTCACTGATTTGACTATGAGTATGCTACAAGAGACAGTGCCCAATATTGAAATCATTGCTGAATTCAAGATAAACAGTATCCATTGCTCTCTCTTCATTCACTAAACTAGTAATTTCATCACAGAAGGCTTGGTCAAGCGTGATTTCCCCTTTGTAAACCATGCTATACTCTCAGGCATCTTCTTCTTCTTAGTATCTTTGGAGATGATTTTCAGGAGGATTTGCTCCATTAACTTCCCAGGGATCAAAGTGAGGCTGACAAACTTCACCTTAAAGGCTAAGCCAAAATAGCAACCAAGGAAATTCTCCTGACATGTGGCATATAGGGGACTTGTTGAGATGGCACCTGGGTAACAGAGCTGTTGCCTAGCCCTTCATCTTAGCCAGCAGGAGAAAAATCACAGTACAGGACTGAATACCTCTGAGAGGTATTACTGAGGGTCATATTCCACAGGTACAAGACTGTGGCTACTCTTCCAGTCTCTGACAAATGGGGACCCTAGATTTGGCAGGCCCGCTGAGATGGAGAGAGGGAAAATGGCACCACATCTCTGAAATGATGCAGCAACTGGGATGTAACAGGGCTTGTGAGTCTGATACTTTTTTGGTGTAGAACATTCAGTTTTAGCAGCTTCCTCTCCCTGTTTGCCATGGAAATTGTAAGAAAAGACCTCCCTTTTTGCTTCAAAGACCAAGAGGGTGAAGTCACTGCTACTAAAAGTACAGTAGAAGAGACAGCAGATTGGGTGCTCCCGCTGTTTGCTGCAGCAAAATGCCCCCCACAACTTTTAGCATGGCCTTGAGCACCCAGAGTGCTGGTATCAAATGTGGGACATGGAGTTCACTGTGGGGATGTAGCCTATAATCAACGTGAGTTAGGTGTTTTAGCCCTGGAAAATCCTACTGTTGCTCCCTGTTTATGGCAGAGCCACCAATTAAGTGACTGTGTGTTTAGAAGAGAGTGGGAAAGGAATACAAAATTGCGTAATAAAAGAAGCACCAGGCACCTCAGTGCATTGGAGAAGCGCTAAGGAGGAAGAGCAGAAAAATATTAAAGGAGAACAAACACGTCTGTCATCTTTGTGGTTAGTTTGTTGCATGCTGAGTGTATTTATATCTAATACTCATAGCACCAAGAGTAACCACTGCTTTGTAGTGCCATGCTGTGAAACACGCCCTCAAGCGAGTGACTCCCCAGAAAATGATGTGGCAGCATCAGTGTATCAATGGCTTTATTGCTCCACAGTGTCGTTTTCAGCAGCCTGTGCTTGTGGGAGCAAAACAAGGCACCGCTTTCTTACCAAGAGTGTTCTTGTAAAAATCTATCAGTATATTTTACAGACTGGCAAGTAATTCCCATTCTCAGGTGGATAATTGCCACCTTGCTTCTTCAGGTCTTTTCTTCTCTACCCTGCAAGGACTCACAGTTCTCTCTGCAAGCAAATAGATGTTCTTCTCTGTATTTAAAAGTATGGGTGACTGGCTAATAATGTTGAAGTGTACACCATGCTTGAATCAACAAACAAGGGTAGATCTACCGCTTCTTGAAGGAGGAGTAACATATGTTTACTGTCTGGCTATAGTCACAGTTGATTAAATCATTTGCTGATGCAGAATAGATAGCACTATACAAGCACTAAAGTTCCTTAGGGTTGTTTTTTCTTAATCATGCAGAGTACAATATTGTCTATTGCATCAAACCATGAGATGTCTGAAATCCTTAATTCTGCCCCTGATTTTGTGTATAGAATCATCATAAAAGTCATCCATTTCCTTCAAGTAAAGGACAAAACTCAAAGCAAAATAAAACAATAACCTAAACACCCCCTACCCCTGCAACTTTGAGCCTGCCTTTCATACGGGAAATCTGGCCTTTTAAAACTTAACTGTATGTATTTTAATTGTCATAGTTATCAAAGACTTAAAGTATTTTTACATTAAATATTCCCATTTTAGCCAGGAAGCAGTTTATAAGTAAAGCAAGAAAATACCTTTGCAGCACTTTTATTTTTGCGGTGCAGGTTATATTGTCAGTCAATTCAAACTCATTCTTACAGGCCTTACTGAAAGGCTGTAAAGAGCATTAAACCTTGAGAACTTACACATCCCAAGGTGTGTGCTTCAAGGCTGTTCCCTCAAAGATTTGCAATTAAACTAACCCGTACCTCATTTAACCAGGTAGATGACAAAAGCACAGGTCATGCAATTTTGTGATAATGTGTGTTCCTGGAACTGACTGAGGAGAGAACAGGGTGGTTGTATCCCAGGGACAGAGTTAGTGAGACATGAAAGAGAAAAGGAGCTTAATGGATTTATCTGGAAAGTGTTCATAAAGGTACTAATACTTGATAAAGGACTGAAAAAGTCAACATGTCACTGAAACAGAGCCCAAATAAAACAGCTGATACCAAAGTCTATTGGAGGAAGGTTTGTTCTCATAATAAAATGTGAAAAAGAAAAACAAGTCATCCATTCTTGACTGACTGAGGGAGTAAACTAAGGCAGCAGCTGGGTCCAGTGATACTTCTGTTTTAACTGTGAACATATCTCCTGAGCTATATAGGTCTCTCAGCCAGGCTTAATTTTCTGCATTTCCTCTTCAGCTCATCCTCATACTCCAGCACAGGACAAGGGTTTCCAGGCTCTGTGGGACCTGCTTGCTTCTTCACACGGAACAAGCTCTGGCTGGAAGGACAGGAAGAGGTCAGAGTGCTAGAGCTGGAAGCTGGTATCTAGCATGGATCTACCAGATGTTTACTAAGACAGCCTGCTGCTTGCTGCTGGATGCTGAGCCACTCAGGCTCTCAGGTGGACTTCTCAACACATCTTGCAGAGCCAATCTGCCAAGTGATTCTGGATCACTGTGGGCAGCTGAGGTAATTAAACGCTTCCCAACAGCATACTTGCCCTGGTCCACCCCTGAGGAACAGCACACTCTTGGGCAGCTATTCACTCTTCATCAAGCAGCCACTGCTCCTGGATGGCCACTCCAGTTTCCAGAGGGCTCCTGACGAAGTAGGAAGCTACTTGCAATGCACAGGGGGTGACATAGGCAGATGGTGTAACCTGATCAGCAGAAATGCAACAATTCTTCCCTTCCTCTGAGACCTGAGGGCCCCCTCAGGGGCAAGGTACTGCTGCATAGTGGGTGCCCATTCTTGCAGAGGATATCAGAGATTAATATCTCGCAACCTCAGGCTTAAAAGCTCATTACTCTTGTCCTGAGTCTGGAGGATTATGAGCTTTTGAAGTCCGTCATCTAAATTTGTTGCTTTATGAAATGAATGTCAGGGCTGAAGCAATAGCAACACCCCAGTGTTCCGTAGGAAAAGTCTTGGTGAGGTGGAAAGGATGAGACAATGAGAATTCACAAAAACATAGGAAATGGAGAACAGGGTAAAAGGTTACTCAGTACACAGGTTCCCATCTTTTTGTGCCTTTTTACAAGGAGTGTGAATAGCTCCAACCAGTTTTCTGGCAGCGGATGCAAACATCACAGCTGGAAGTCCATTCAAGATTAAAACACATAAATTTAGGGTTTGTTGTGAACTAATTTTCTAAGATCCCATTATAGCCAGCAGAGATCTAGCCAATACAGTCTGAGAAGGCAGGGAGCAGTTTTCTGTCTGGTTTCTCAGGTTGAGAGGGATCACTGTAGGTGTGCTGGACTGTATTGACTGTATCTCCTTTGCCTATAGTGGGAGCCTCAGCAGCCCACTCACAGGTAGGTACTGATCCACACTTGAACACTGGCATGTTTAGGGGGGGAGTGGTGAGAGGCTCCAGAGGGACTTGGTGGCAAGCCTGTCCACACTGTGGTGGGTTGGTCAGCCTATCATTCTGCATTCAGTATGCAAACACGCATACACACACACACACACACTTATACACACAAGAATAAATAGTCTCTGTGGACCCATCTGTGTATCCTCATTAAAAGAATGCGACCTGTGCAGATAACAGTTTATGAACTATCAAACCCACTTTTGAAAACTGGTCTACAGAATATGGCAAGAGCTGAGTCCAGAGTGAATATTTATGACTGAGATTATAACCCACTGAAAGTGGAGGCTTGCGATACAAACACTGTCAGATGTTTTAACTGTGGCTCTGCCAAGAGACATCTGGGCTCCTGATCTGAAGCCCATTTAAAGCAATGGAAAGCTTCCCACAGACTTCAGTGGGGTTTAGGATCAGGCCTCCAATGTGACTTGCAATGTCTGTGCATTAAAATTCCATTTATCTCTCTGTTGCTCTGAATCAGTCAAAAGTCTACAATACCAAATTCCTTTTAACTGCTAGACCTGGGGGAGCAAACTACTTTCAGTGTGGCATGCAGGGAGTGATATGAACAGCTTCCATTAACACTAAGGGGCAAATAGTGTGTAATTCTGTATACATTACAAAAACTTTCCCTCATAAACTGTACTGCATTACACATAAAAAGTGTTCTTGCTATTTTCAGTTCCTAGATATTTATTGGACATTTCTACCACCAGCCATTTCTTTGTGTGGAATGGTCTTCTATCTGTTTTGGAGAATAGTATATTGACACATACATTTTGTCCAAAATATGCAAGAGCCATATTTTAAACATGAGGCCTATTTAAGTGATAGTCCATAGATTTAAATCTTCGACTTTCTGTGTGAAGTGAAAACAAATTGTACTTTTTCCTTTTCATTCTGCAACGCGAGTATTTAATTGTTTCAGCAGAGCTGACAGGCAAGTAAAGGCAACACATTTTATGAAGTTCTTTCCAGAATTAACAAAAGATGCCTAAATAGAATTTCAGATGGAAAACTGTACACATAAATTGACAAGCTTTCCCTTTTGACATCAAATCTTTTGCCAGATTTTTTTATATCATTCCCTGAGACACTATATCTTTCCTTTCAGTACAACAAAATGCTAAAGGCTTGTAGGAGAAGAGGGAATAGGGGTTTTACCAAAGTACTTATGAACATTTTTGTTGTCTAGTATGTGGAGTAGCCAGAGTACCCCACTTTCTGATTAGAAGTAGTTACAGATTTCTGTTATGACTTTTGGTATGTCATTGAATAACTGTGCGGTCAAGAGGCTATTCATTACTTACAAACAAGCAGCATATAAACTGTCAAAATGGAGGTATCATCTGGTGCATTTGGAGGCTAATATATTTCAATGCTCTCAGCACAACCCTATGATGAACAGGGCTGATGTATTTTGATCCTGTTTTTCTGCATGACATCTACTAAAAAGTAATAGCTCAGCAAGCAGATCTGAACTCTTTCAGACCAAGTAATATTAGCCAGGTCATTCATCCATGTTCATCATCTCTGTCAAGGGGAAGAGGATACTTCATTTTCTGAGATCTTTTTAATGGTGACTTCCGACACGCCTGCTGTGCCTGGGCAGCATTTCTTCTTACTCATATTCAACCTCAAGCTGACAGACATTCATAGGCTTCTGTGATTCTTTTTTCTCTATAGTAGCAACTGTAGGTTTCAATTGGGGCTTGGTTTTGGATTTTTTTTGCGTTTCTAAACAGCAGATTATTATCTCTTTTTGTAGATCGTATTTTATTTTTGAACATAAGGTTGTACAGCTCCTCTGTCTATATTAATGGATATTTTTGCCAGTTCCAGCTGAGCAATTTTTCATAAAATAGATCATCAAAAGCAGAAATTCTGCTGACTTTGTTCATTCTTTGGAATTTCTTTCTTACAGAGTAGATAGATAGAAAATCCTACTTGTGGTATGGCCTTGTCCAGTGGGAAGCAAGTAGAAGATTTTTGTACATGACCTAAAATGAGTAAACTCTAACAAGCTCTGTACTGAAAAATCCTCTCCTAAACATTGTTAGACCCCTGATATGTTCACTTTGGTCCAGAAATTAATTATACCAGTAGATCTCATCAGCTGCAAGTTCTTTTATCTGCACCTCCTACACTTCTGCTGTGGGCTCCATGGTCTGCATTGCCTCACTGGGTTGAACATCCCCTCTAGATGGGTATATATTAGTGTGGTTTCCTTTTACATGGTACCACTGATAACTTTGAACCTTGGTGCCGTAAGCGGTCGTGGCACTGGCACCATTATTTGGTAATTATGAGGGATAGAAATTCTGATAATTGAATTATTAAGCTGGCCAATACCTACCAGGGATTAAGACAAAACACACCCTTTATGCAGCTTATTTTCCAGCTGCATGTGTACGAAATTTCTTGCATCTTCTTCTGAAACTCTAGTTCCTGTCAGTGCTGGATTTCATGATAGTCTTATTTTACTCCATTACTAATTTTTTTTCTCATTTGGCGTGTGTTCTTCCAAATCTCTTTCTCAGTACTCTGGTTTGAGATCACAGGCAAAATTCTTCAGGAAGTGGTATCACCCTCTCTCTCTCAAATGCAACATCTTCCGTGGACTGTATACCTTTAAGAGATAAGTTTAGTGACTGGGGAATTGCCCCTGTCCTGGAGAAAATTCTCCAGCCTAAGAGCTGAAATAGGGTGTGTAAGATGTTAAGTATGAAGTTCATGATCTGGGACTTTTCCACCAGCAAGGTGCAGATACAGTGGAAAACAAAAACATGAAAAAAAAAAAAAAAAAAAGAGAGAGGGAAAAAAAAAAAGCCACAGAAGCAAAGCGCAATATTTTTCCAGCAAAAGGATGATGCATGAACAATGTGCCAGCTACTGTGCTTCTCAGATGGGACCCACCTTCTGCACCAACCAGGGGGAAGCAGTTGTGTTCACCAGCCCATATAACCCCATATAAAGGGTAGAGTAACCAGGTCCCTGTGAGGGACCCAGCATCAGAGTGGCCAGCCCTGGGAAGCAATGGCACTGCAGCTCACTGTTTCCCAGAGCAGCAGCCTCCACTTCTGGATGATTGCTGCTGCCACACTGGAGGGAAGACACAAAGTAAACCACAACTCTTAAACTCAGACACTCTCATCAGCACTAGGCAAATATCCAGAAGAAGAGTATGCCCAGTTAGAAGATTTGCACTTAGGCATGGAACTTGAGAGCAGTCTGCGTTGTATATTTGTGATATATGAATGCGGTTAGGAACCACCCTCTCCCTTGCCCTAAGCTTTTCCCCATGCAAACAGTGAAAGAAAAGTTGCCCATGAATTGCTGTGCCTTGCAGTCTCCATTCTGTTCCTCATGACAGCCCCTTGCTGTTCTTCAGTTTCTACTTTGTCAGTCATCCCGGAATCATTCCAACTTTGATGCCTCCTGAAGACCTCTTACCCTGCTTACATGCAAGATCAGCTGATGAGAAAACATACTACATATTTCTGAAGCACTTTGAATGGTATCTTGTTTGGGATTGCATCTGTAATATATAACCCTCTCTGTTACAATTTAGTTCAGAATTATATTATTTTTAATTTGCTCTCAAACAAGCCCAGATGACCATTGCCTTGTCTGTTATTCACCACAGTATACTGGATACCACCTCTAATAAAATGCCAAAATACTCACAGTGGTTAAAGTGCTCATTCTGTTCAGGGTCTTGAACTCCGTCACATTAGCTGAATGCTTGAGCATATGTTCACATCCTCTTGAATCACACTGTTATTTAAATAACATCTGTAATTTCACTAAGTCTTTTCTACTACCTTTAAAAATCACTGAGATTTAAAATACTGACATGGGGGTCAGCTTTATTCCTACCATGACTCCTCTCTAATCATTGAAACTACCCTAGGGATGAATTTGGGTCAAGGTCTTTCCTTCACATCATTTTCTTTAATAGCTCTATTACTTCTGTATATGCATGATATTAGAAATATCTCAGAATTAATTGTTTCTGAAATAACCATAGTTCTTTCACAGAATAGATGTCCTGGAACCCTACCTTTACGGACACATTATATATAGCTAACTAGCCATTGCTTCTAGTTGTCTGACAAATTAATCAAGTAAATCACTCATTGCTGTGCTTTTCTGAAACTCATAAAAGATAATGGACAGAAAAATGGACAAGATGTTTGATTTCATTTAGCTTCTAGTTTATTGCCTACTTCATAAGAGAATGTAAATAAGAAGCCAATCTCAGGGCTATCATATTTCTCATAAATCGGTCAGCCACAAGTTGCTGATGCGGGTGCAATTCTCCACAGTGCCTTGCATGGATATTTTACCAAGTGATGTGAACCAAACAAGCATTACAAAGATCAGCCAAAGTGAATTATGCTGTCAGGAATTTGAAACAGTCAGAATGCCTTCAGCACAAAGAACAGGTTATTTCCTTTATATGAGGGAAATGAGTAGACACAGACACACATTACACATTTGCTTACAACACAGGTCATCCTTGGCAAGTATAATCTTGAGCAGCATCATATTGAACAAACAAATCAACACAGCCTGAGTACTGGGGTTAAAACCTGAGCCTGGAAATTGAATAGACTCATAGATCACTTAAGTAATTTAGCTGGGAAGAAATGTTGTTAAAACCTGAGACCAATTAACATTCATATAGTATTTTGAGCTTTACCATCAGTTATAATGAATCATAGAATCATAGAATCATAGAATGTTTTGGGTTGGAAGGGACCCCTAGAGGTCATCTAGTCCAACCTCCCTGTAGTGAGCAGGGACACCACTAACTAGATCAGGTTGCTCAGAGCCCCATCCAACCTGGCCTTGAATGTTCACAGGGATGGGGCCTACACCACCTCTCTGGGCAACCTGTTCCAGTGTTTCACCACCCTCGTTGTAAAGAATTTCCTCCTTATATCCAGTCTAAACCTACCCGGCTTCAGTTTAAAACCATTACCCCTTGTCCTGTTACAGCTGGCCCTACTAAAAAGATTTTCCCCATCTTTCCTATAGGCCCCCTTTAGATACCGAAAGGCCATAATCAGGTCTCCCTGCAGCCTTCTCTTCTCCAGTCCGAACAAGCCCAACTCCCTCAGCCTGTCCTCACAGGAGAGGTGCTCCAGCCCTCGGATCATTTTAGTAGCCCTCCTCTGGACCCGCTCCAACAGTTCCATGTCCTTCTTGTGCTGAGGGCTCCAGAGCTGGACGCAGTACTCCAGGTGAGGTCTCACCATAGCAGAGTAGAGGGGCAGAATCACCTCCCTCGACCTGCTGGCCATGCTTCTCCTGATGCAGCCCAGGGTACGGTTGGCCTTCTGGGCCGCCAGCGCACATTGCCGGCTCATGTCCAGCTTTTCATCCACCAGCACCCCCAAGTCCCTCTCAGCAGGGCTGCTCTCGGTCCTTTCTTCCCCCAGCCTGTACTGATACCGGGGGTTACCCCGACCCAGGTGCATGACCTTGCACTTGGCCTTGTTGAACCTCATGAGGTTCACACAGGCCCACCTCTCCAGCCTGTCCAGGTCTCTCTGGATGACATCCCGTCCTTCTGGTGTGTCAACCGCACCACTCAGTTTGGTGTCGTCCGCAAACTTGCTGAGGGTGCATTCGATCTCGCTGTCTAAGTCATTGATGAATATATTAAACAGCACCGGTCCCAGTACAGACCCCTGAGGGACACCACTCGTCACCGGTCTCCATCCGGACATGAAGCAGTTTGTTTCCACAGAGGAATACAGTTATAAGTATTTTGATTAGGTACTTACAACAGGAGTGATGCTGGGACTGGCAGAAGCATGTGGGCTCTCTCCTGCAAGGTTCAGTAGGGGCTGGCAATCAGCTTTGGTCTGCCGTTTCCCTTTCTGCCCTTGTTTCAATGTTCTACTTGACTTGCAATCACCCCCAAAGGTCCCTACCTTTATTAAGGCTGACTAAACCTCCTTTAGTGAATCTACTCCTTGTAGAGCTACTTCTTGTAAATACCTGTTAATTATTCAGGGATTTTGAAACCTTTTGGCTAGCCTATGCCTTAAGAAATCCACTTGCTAAAGTGGTCTACATTACTTTTTTCTTCCAAAAAAAAAACTCAGCCAGAAAGCACTAGTCTCAAACAAGAATTTCTTAACAAAGAACAAATAAATTAAGGCTTAAACTTCTATTAATTACATTTACATGTTTGCAGGCTGAAGATATTACGGTACAGTATTTGCTAAGTAGTAAGATATTCTAAGTTATAAACAAGATTTTATAAAAAAGCAGATTCAGAATTCTCGGACTTTTCAGAAAAACTCATGTTCTAATTTTTCTGTCTCACCAAAGCTGCACATAATATACCACTTGAATTTACACTAGATGTAGATATGTCAAGTAGGAGAGGGCTTTAAAGTCGTATCTTTCGAAGATGAGTTTTGAAGCTTTGTGTTAAAGGTTATTAAATGGTGCCTGCTTCTGAAGTGCACTCAGCTATGGTTTTGGCAAGTTTAAACATAGCCAATACAAATTCAAAAGACCTAGAGTACAGATTTGAAGTGACCTAAACATTATTTTGTTATGAGTCTTCAAATTCAAGGAAGCATGGAGTTATTCTTCTTTTGGTACTTGAATGAAACTGCTGACTTTTTGATTGTTGGGGTTTTTGTTTGGTTTTTGTGCTTCAACTCATTTAAGTTTGTCAGTAATTATTCAGTTTTGCTATTATATGTTTTACCCAGGAAAATGAAAGTATTCTTGAACTTCTGATAATATACCCAGAAACCAAAAAGTTTTATTCTCACTGACAGTAGAAATGAGGTGGTTCTTGTTGCTTACTGATAGAGTAGACTCAGAGAAGAATTAAAGATAAAAATTCCTTCAGAAGCAGATGTGTTACTGATGGTTCAGATTCTCACAAATTTGGTATAATGTGTCAAAGATACTCTGGAATAAATAAGAGCAGCAGAATTGTATAAACTGGATATGGTAAAAATTTTACTGTGAAGATAGTCAAGGAATTTATTAAAGAATCTTTTATCTAAAACAACGTTAACCAGCCAAAAAAAAACTCACAAAGGATTTCTGTGTCATTTTTGAGAGGTGAGGGTAGAAAGTGATCAGATTTTCTGTCTGAGACTTTTTGTCAGTAGAAATATAATGTGTTTTATCATCAGCTCCAGTATGAACATTAATGCTGTGTTACAGCAGTATTATTTTGTATTGCTTGAAGCTCTGAGTTGGTGAGGCAGCAGCTTCAAAGGTTTTAAAATCCAGAAAGAGTTGCAGGAAAGGATTAGAAGAAAGGTCATTGACTTCAGAGAGAAAATAGAGAACAACATCTGTTTTCAGGAGCATTGTGCATTAGGATAAAACAGAGAATAGATTGTTACTTTACATTTTCAAATCCATATGCTGAAATGTTTATTTCAGCATATGATCTAAAGAACCAGCAGACATCAAATACAGGAGTGTTTGGTGCCCTCCCCGGATAGTGGCAGTTCAAACTGAAATAAATCAGAGCTGCTAAATACCTGATCTTTGATAAGAGAACCAAAGAAAGACTTACATTTTGCTGGCTCCTAACACAGCAGAAAGAAGCAATGTCACAATAAAAGTTGTTGGTATCCAGTTGACAGGAAATGTTCCATTCTTATGTTACCTGGGACATTTAATGGAAACCAGGCACACCTGTATGGAAAAAGGGCAAAGGGAGATTAAAAAGGGAACAAAGTATTTCTGATAAGGAGAGCAATAGGTAAGTTTGATGAGAAGAGTTTGTGCCCTTTATTGATTTTGGACAAAAAATCTGAGGTTGCTTTCCGATATAACACTATAAACTGGATCAAGTACAGAAATAAGTTTCAGGTAGTGAATATTTTTACCTTCTCAGTGTTGTAGCTGGGAAAGCTCTAGATTCCAGACGTAGAAAACTTGAAGAAATTCTAACAGGAACAAATTCAACTTTCCTTCCTTTTAATTTCCTTTGTAACCATGTCAACCTGTTATGTGGCCTTGACATTGTTACTTACAGGCAATAAGCTCTGTACCAAGTTTGCAAGGCCTTGGGACAAAGGCTGTCAGGTCCCCTCTGCCTGAGCTTTTCTTGACCTGCCTGCAGCTTTGTTTTACTTGGTTTAGCTTTAACAGCATTTTTTCTAATTGACCAGGTGTCTAAGGTGATTTTGGTTTAGTTCACTTTATCTTTGCATGGTACCATCCCTAATATAATAAAGTAATGTGGATGTAGCAGAAGTTTTGGTACGATAGCAGAAGCTTTGAGAAGTGAGGCTGCAGGATGTGGCATAGAAGAGTGCAGGCATGGGTTGGCAGGAGATGTGGTACAGATTTAACACAGGAGACCCCATGCTTGTAAACAACTCACCAATGATCAGTTGAAGAAATGCATACCTGGAGCTGGACAAAATTGATTTTACAGGTAAAAACGAACATCTAATACATAAAAGTTACCACATATAGCAAATCTGGATGCACTCTGCAGCTGCAGATTGATGAAGAACAAGGGTGTAAAAGTATGTTGCCAAATGTATAAAAATTACCCTAAGCGAATCCTAGAGTGAGGGGAAAGAAGAAACTATCAACACCATATGCCTCCTGATGAAAGACACCAGAGGCTGACATCTCATCATAACACCCTCTCCAACACTGTGAAGCTACAAACTTTGCAACTCAGTGGAGCAGTGGAAGGATGAGCACAACATCAGGAAAGAGATAAGACCTAACTGTGTATATTTCAATTTTAACTGCATTATTACTGAGACTTTTTTTCTGTCTAGAATTATTCTAACTCTATTATTTTTTCTTTTTCTGTAACAACTAAATCCAGATTAATAATGATTATTGAATTAGACAACTCAGTTGTCCCCCTTTTCTCAAATTTGTAGGCTTTTTGGCTCCCCCTTGCCTTCTCCATGATCCTACAACATTCATTTCTGCACCTGGGTGTAGTCTTCCTAGAAAGGGTCATGACTGCCTCTTGGATTATTCTAGCTGTTTCCTCTTCAATTCCTTTCTTTCCATCTTTAGGCATTTCTTCTTCAGATAAAATCTTTAGGATCACTGATGTTCTCCAGGTGATCATAAAACCTTTTGTCAGGCCTCACAGATGCTTTTTTCCTTTGACAGCTTGTCCTATGCTTAGACAAACTCCCCCTGTAAACAAGCTCTGTCTTGCCATGGCAATGTAGAAAAGCTGTCCAGATATAAAAATGTGTGTTGGGAAAATATTAGTTCATACGTTTGACTCTGCAGATTCTGTCTGCTTTTCCCTCAAGCTGGTAAAAACAGGGGCAGGGCTATTTTCAAGCAAAATAGTGAGCTCCCTTTCTAAAGTGTGATCAGTGGTGCTTGTGCTAAGCACCACATGTATGCATGGTAGGGAATAGCATCAACATTTTTGTTAAACTGACATTTCTATTCCTTTCCAGTGACATCCTCCTTCCTCTCCCCAGCCCAACACCAAACAGCAACTGCCAGTCAGACCCCATGTTGTTTACTGGCCTGGGTATTAGCTTATGCTACCAAAAATAGCGTTTACCATAAAAGGTTTACACAATTCTATGAAATTCTACTTTCCTTCTGAAATATGCCCATGCTTTCTTCATCCTTTCTCTCCTCAGCAGGATCTGTTTCATCCTTTCCGGGGGATTCTTCACAGAAAGCTCAGAATTGTCAGTTCTACATACGAGATGACAGGGAGTCCTTTCCCTTTAAAAGTATACGCACATGCCTGTGTCTAGAGATACACACACACAAAGGTTTTCATGGTTTTGTTTCTATAGCAATAATCAAAAGAGGCATTGTCTGTTGAGTGACCACTGTATTTTTCTGTTTTGGTATGCTTTAAGATGCTCTGGTAATAGCTTGCAAGGCTCAAAATGAAAAGTGAATCTTTGAACAGGAATGACAGTACGCTCTCCTTGAAATAATAATCTAAAAATAAAAGAGCTGCTCAAATGCACTGCCTTTCAAATGACTCTGGCTGGCCTTTTTATCTGAATAAATAACCCCAAATTACTGTGGACTACAGATTCACAACTGGAAGGCTAGTTGTTCATGAGACATCTTAAAATTAAAGAAAAATAAAGCCTCCACCTCTGTAGAAAGCTCAGAGGCTTTATGAGGTGACAAAGGAATACCACAGAAAGGAATGCCAACAGGTCAGGAGAGCAAGCAGGATTATCTTCTGGGATGTGCTTTTTAAAATGTGATAATGTTTAACTTCTCACAAGCAGGTGTGATGTTTGACACCTCTTCACGCAAAGCCTGGCCCTGGGTCACCCACAGGCACATGGTACTAATAGATTTCAGCAGGTTCTACAGAACATCATTGCAAAGGGAAAAAAAAAGGAGCTAAATTATGCAGCTGATAAAGCCGACACATTTTGGAATGGAAATGGCACTATTTGCAAAATAGCATTTTTTGTTACCCCTCCCTACTCTTCAGCTGACATCCCGTTATCAAGGATTTAAAAGTTTATGCCAAAGAAAAAGTATTGACCTTCAAGTTAATGCTATTAAAAATGTAATTTGATTCAAATGAATGGAAATGAAAAGAATCTCTGCATAAAGTGCAATACTGTCTTAATTAACAGTGCATTAATGTGTAGAAGCAGAAGGTCAGAAGCATTAATGTATTTGCAGGAAAAGACTGACCAGAAGTCACAAATCCTTAAAATACTAAATGATTTTAAAACTCTGGTTTTATGCAAAAGTCAGACACTTTATGTACCAATCTACTTCAGCAAGCAGAAACAAAATCCAGCCACTCCAAATCATGTCAAGTCACCTAAATACAAACCATGATCTAGTCCATCCTTTTTGACTTGTACTACCAGCAATAATCCCTCTTTTTTTCCCCTTTTATCAGGTTTTGATGGTGCAGTCAGCACTGTACTGGGTGCAATTTTACAGTTCTCATTGGAAGAGGTTGGGCAAAGCATGTTTTGTCAAAAATGCTGACTTGACCAAACTGAGGTTTTGCAGAAATACGTAATTTGTTTTTTACTTTTTTAAGGAAAAAAGGTAAACCGGAACTGAGGCCAATAGCGGGAAGGCAAACACATTCTCTTGTGCACTTATGTAAAATAATCTTTATTTGGGGGAAAAAACCAAAAAGATTCCCTTATGTGGGTTTTGTAATTTTTGCCCCTGAAAAGTTCTTTGTCTTTTCTTTCTTTTTTTTTGACAGAGGATTTTCCTTTTTCATCCTATTTTAGTTAAAATTGATGTAGTTTAAGTCCAGATTGAATAATTCAGTCTTCTTAACTGTATTCCCTCCTATATCTCTTTCCCTTCTCTTTCTCATTCCACCATTGCCATAATAAATTAGTTTTAAGCTAAAGCTATATCTTAGTCAAAATCTGCCTTCCTGAATGGCATGGTGATTTGATTTGACCACAAGAAGGGGCAAAGTATCTATTACCCTCTTTTGTTGTCTTTTCCAGTGATTGATTACTAAGGGTGTAAATTTACACTTAATTTGAATTTGAACTTGCCTGGCTTTGGGTTCTAGCCATTCATGCTTATTATATTGTTGTCCATTGTAGTATTTTCAGCCTACAAGAATATTTATGCACTTAACCATAGCACTATATCTTTACGAAGAACTAAAGCAGTTTCAGTTCTTTTAGATGGCCACTCTAGCGATGTTTGACTACTCCTCAAACCATGCTGCTTCTAAGGTACTAAAGATTTAAGAAAGTCACTCACATTCTCCTGGCCTGTGCTGCTGAGCGGCATCTAAAGCTTAGTAGCATATTAAACGTATTCTATGTGTTAGAACTATGCAATATTATAGTTAGAAGCATCCTTTTCCACACACTTCGGTCATCTTTGTATCACCACAAGGCTGCAAACAGTTGAGATCTAGAGCTCTTTTCATTCCTGTGCATGTCAGCTATTTCCTACCTTGTCTCAGGCTTTCAGAAAAATAATGAACAGCAATTACTACCCAGATTTCTGAACAAGAACCCTAAAACCAGAATGTTTGCTTATATAAAGCAATTGTTTTCTGTCCATTTTCAAGCAAATAGTATAACTTCCTAGATGCATTTCTGAATAGCTCAAATCTGTCATGCTTCAACTTGTGCAAATCCCCTTTAAAACAAGCATACCAGAACTGTACACAGTATTCCATCAAATCTGTATGTAAGTCAAGTCACCTCCTTGCACTTACTTATTTTTTAAAGATCCAAAGATTACATTAGCCTGTTTTTGTCACAACAGTACACTGGGCAGTTATGTTGAATTATTTGTCCATGAAGACATTTAAAATCTACACAGACCCATTGGTGCAGAATACATTTTTTTCTGTGCACAGGCTGCATTGGCATTTGACTGTATTAACTTTATTTATTTTTTTTTTCTGATAGCTCCCAGTTTACAAAGTGAAGGAAGAACTGGCACCTTAATATCAAGGGATGGGAGAACCTCTCTGCATCAAGTCATATTCTGCTGGGTCACAAGACAGAGGAAACCATCCTTGGAAATCATTCTCCTGCTTCCCATGAATCTCTTTTTGCAAGGATTCCTCCTCTGGACTCACTCCAACAGTTCCAGCTCCTTCTTATGTTGGGGGCCTGAGACTGAATGCAGTACTCCAGGTGGAGTCTTACGAAGAGTGGAATAGAGGGGAAGAATCACCTCCCTCAACCTGCCAGTTGGCTTTTGGGGTTGCAAGTGCACATTGCCAGGTAATTCTGAGCTTCTCATCAACCGACACCCCCACATCCTTCTCCTTGCGGCTGCTCTCAATCCATTCTCTGCCCAGCCTGTATTTGTGTTTGGGATCTCTCCAACCCATGTACAGGACCTTGCACTTGGCCTTGTTGAACTTCATGAGGTTCTCATGGGCCCACCTCTCAAACCTGTCAAGGTCCCCCTGGATGGCATCCCTTCCCCCTGACAAGTTGACCACACCACACAGCTTGGTGTCATTGGCAAACTTGCCGAGGGTACACTCAATCCCACTGTCCATGTTGCTGACAAAGATGTTAAACAGCACCGGACCCAATACTGACCCTGAGGAATGCCACTCGTCACTGGTTTCCACTTGGAGATTGAGCCGTTAACCACAACATTTTGAGTGCACCCATCCAGCCAATTCCTTACCCAACAAGTTTTTCATCCATCAAATCCATGTCTCTCCAATTTACAGACAAGGATGTCATGCGGGACAGTGTCAAGTGCTTTGCACAAGTCTAAGTAGATGACATCAGTTGCTCTTCCCTTATACAGCAATGCTGTAACCCCATCATAGAAGACCACTAAATCTGTCAGACATGATTTGTCCTTAGTGAAGCCATGTTGGCTGTCACCAATCATCTCCTTATTTTCCATGTCCATAGTTTCCAGGAGGATCTGCTCCATGATCTTTCCGGGCACAGAGGAGAGACTGACTGGCCTGTAGTTGCCCAGGTGTTCATTTTTTCCCTTTTTAAAAATGGGGGTTATGTTTCCCCTTTGCCAGGCACTGGGAACTTCACCAGACTTCTCAAATATGATGGATAGTGGCTTAGCAACTTCACCTGCCAGTTCTCTCAGGACCTGTGGATTCATCTAATCAGGTCCCCTGGACTTGTGCACTTTCAGGTTTCTTAGCTGGTCTCAAACCTGATCTTCTCCTACAGTGGGCAGTTCTTCATACTGCCAGTCTCTGGCTTTGCCTTCTATGACTTGGGTAGTGTTGCTTGAGCACTTGCCGGTGAAGACTGAGGCAAAAAAGTTGTTGAGTACTTCAGCCTTCTCCATATCCCAGGTAACCAGGTCTCCTGTTTTCTTCTGGAGAGGACCCACATTTTCCCTAGTCTTCCTTTTATCACCAACATACCTATCAAAGCTTTTTTTGTTGCCCTTGGCATCCCTGGCCAGATTTAATTCTATCAGGGCTTTAGCTTTCCTAACCTGATCCTTGGTTGCCTAGACAATTTCTCTGTATTCCTTCCAGGCCACCTGTCTTTGCTTCCACTCTCTGTAGGCTTCCTTTTTGTGTTTGAGTTTGTCTAGGAGCTCCTTGTTCATCCATGCAGGCCTCCTGATGTTTTGCCCAACTTCTTCTTTGTTGGGATGCATTGCTCCTGAGCTTGGAGGATGTGATCCTTGAATATTAACCAGCTTTCTTGGGTCCCTCTTCCCTCCAGGCCTTTATCAGGTGGTATTCTATCAAGCAGATCCCTGAAGAAGCCAAAGTCTGCTCTCCTGAAGTCCAGGGTAGTGAGCTTGCTGTGGATCCTGCTCAGTGCCCTAAGGATCTTGAACTCTACCATTTCATGGTCACTGCAGCCAATGCTGCCCTTGAGCTTCTCATTCCCCACCAGCCCCTCCTTGTTGGTGAGAACAAGGTCCAGCATAACACCTCTCCTCGTTGTTTCCTCTGTCACTTGGAGAAGGCAGTTATCATCAACGCGTTGCAGGAACGTCCTGGATTGCTTATGCCCTGCTGTGTTGTCCCTCCAACAGATATTGGGATGGTTCAAGTCCCCTATGAGGACCAGGGCTTGTGCATGTGAGGTTGCTCCTATCTGTCTATAGAGGCCCTCATCCACTCAGTCCTCCTGGTCAGAGGGCCTGTAGCAGACCCCCACTACAATGTCGCCTGTCCCTGCCCTCCCTTTAGTCTTGACCTATAACCTCTTGATTGACTCCTCATCCATCCCCAGACCTCATCTCCATGCACTCCAGCTGGTCATTGGCATAGAGGGTGACACCCCCTCCTCTTCTCCCCTGCCTCTCTTTCCTAAAGAAAGCTCTGGCCTACATTTTATGAGTTGAAACTGAGCTTTCAGTGTGTCAACAAGCAAAACTGAACCAAGAACATAAACTAGAAAAGTGTTTAGTTCCATACATTGTCTTTTCTAAGACAAAAGGGAAGCTAGCAGCAGGATCAGGACTCCAAATTACCAGTAATTTGGTTTCCATTCTGCTCTGGCAGCAGCTGTAATTCTGTGGTTTTTCATCTTGAGGGTTTGTGACCAAGCTACAATTGAATCCTAGATTGTTAGTAAAAATGTCTATTCATAAATGCACACCTTCAGTATTGTCAAATTGCCAATAGGTGTTTTTAAATTTCTGTTTGGAATTTCATGTGTATTATAGAAATAGTACATTCATAGGAGATAAAAGCACTCTTGGTGTATGGAGCTGTAATGATTCTAGCGAAATAAAAAACTGTCTGAGAGCTATGGCTGATAAAGGTCTTAAAAAGCAGAATCACTAAAAGTTACAGAAAAAGCTGCGAGCACTGCGGTGGTATTTTTTCCTTAGAATTCAGAATGTGGAGCAGAATCTTCTTTAGACCCCAAAGACTGGCTATGCACTCTTGTTTCACTATTCAGTGCTTCAGAAAATGAGGGTATATTTTACTCTGCAAACAATCTGCGACCAGCAAACTCCTCAGTTAATACCTCTTGTCAGCGTCCAAAATGACAGTCAGTCAAAGGGGAGTATCTACGGGGCAGAGGGGAAGTGAGGGCAGGAGACAGAATATACAACTAATTTATTATTCCAAGGATGTCAGTCAGTCTCACAAATATAACACTAAATGTGGTTTTGATGGTATGTTATTTTTTAAAGGAAACTTTCCAGGGAATTAAAATATCCCCTTGCTTCCTGCTAAGTTAAGATACTGATTTAGTCAGGCTTTCCTTATTTAAATATAATGTTTCTTTTTCTCCTTCATCTGTTCCATGTCAGATTTATTAGACTTCATGAGCGACTGGTATTACCTGAAAAACATACGCTTCTACAGAATAGGCTCCTGGTGCTTCATGTCCCAGGCTGAAAGAAGTTACTAAACCTTCATGTACACTAGGCAACCAGCAAATTAAAGCTCTGACCACAACCAGGTCCCCTGACACTGTGATAGAAAAGTTAAACACCAATTATTTAGATATTTGTACTTAATTCTGTTAAGCCATGCTTTGTTTTGACTACAAATTACATAGTTAATATATATAATAAAAAGAAACTTTTTTTGGTGTTTTTTGGGGGCATAACTTAAAATACCTTAGAGTATTTAATAACGTGTAATTATGTGCAGGACTAATTAGCAATGATCCTGTTGTGCCTTAGGGCATACTTTCAAAAGACACCAGTACCCATAACAGGGACCAAATTTTCAAAAGAGCTGAGTTCTGACATAGATGTGGATAAATCGTGGCAACAAACAAAAGCAAAAGGAGGGCAATGGACAGCAGAGGCAACAGGGAAGAGGTAAAAGAGGAAGAAAGCACATCAGATTCACACAGAAGAATTTACAAAATAATCAACACAGTATTTTATGAAAGCACTCTAAAAAAACATTTCAATGTAGTTGAATTAGTTGAATACAATGTAGTTGTATTTAAAACACAAGTTGAAATACTGTAAAGGAAACGGAACCTACTTTCTTCTTTATGCTCTTCCCAATATCTGGATATAAAAAATTAGACTTCAAACATTTTAAAATTGGACAATTGAAACATATATATATATATATAAAAATATAAATATATATCTATGTGTGCAGATGGACAAGAATTTTCACATTCATATTTAACACTGAACCTTACCCATCCTACATCTCATAATTAAAGTGTGCCCACAAACTCATAGAATCATAGAATCATTTTGTTGGAAAAGACTTTTAAAATCATTGAGCACAACCATATCTGTCCACTAACAAGCCATGTTCCTAAGCACCACATCGACCCATCTTTTAAATACCTCCAGGGATGGGGACTCAACCACTTCCCTGGGCAGCCCATTCCAGTGCTTGACAACCCTTTCAGTGAAGAAATTTTTCCTAATGTTGAACCTAAACCTGCCCTGGTGCAACTTGAGGCCATTTCCTCTCGTCCTATCACTTGTTACTGGGAGAAGAGACCAACACCCACCTCCCTACAGCCTCTTGTCAGATAGTTGTAGAGGGCGATAAGGTCTCCCCACAGCCTCCTCTTCTCCACGCTAAACAACCCCAGTTCCCTCAGCTGCTCCTCATAAGACTTGTGCTCCAGATCCCTCACCAGCTTTGTTGCTCTTCTCTGGACATGCTTCAGCACCTCCATGTCCTTCCTGTAGTCAGGGGCCCAAAACTGAACACAGTAGTCAAGGTGCAGCCTCACCAAGTACAGGGGAGGGATGTCTTCCCTGGTCCTGCTGGTCATGCTATTTCTGATACAAGCTGGGATGCCATTGGCCCTCTTGACCACCTGGGCACACTGCTCTCTGCCAAGCAACTTTCCAGCCACTCCCCAAGCCTGTACCATTGCATGAGGTTGTTGTGACCCAAGTGCAGGACCCAACACTTGGCCTTGTTGAACCTTATACAATTGGTCTCAGCCCATCAATCCAGCCTGTCCAGGTCCCTTCTTACACTCAAGCAGGTCAACACTTCCACCCAGCTTAGTGTCTGCAAACTTGCTGAGCATGCCCTCATTCCCCTCGTCCAGGTCGTTGATAAAAATATTAAACAGAACTGGCCCCAACACTGAGCCCTGGGGAACACCACTTGTGGCTGGCTACAAGCTAGATTTATGTCCATTCACCACCACCCTTTGGGCCCAGAGAGCTTTTTACCTAACATAGACTATGCATGCCTAGTCCATGGGCAGCCAGTTTCTCAGGAAGATCTCAGTTTCTTTATTAGGGGGAAAATTGTATATGAAGAGAGAACACAGTATTTTTGTGACTGAATGTAGTAACTAAATCTGGAGTCCTTGAAATCATCATACTGAGGATGGAGAAACTGAATTAAGTTCTCAGTAGAGGCAGTTTAAAAAATGTTAGGAAACAGATTTAAAGAATCTTCAGTAAGGTGCCTGAAAACATTTTTAAGGTCCTAAAGTACTTTTTGTCTCAGTTTGAAACTCAAGTAAAAGAAAAAATATTTATTTAAAGATTATTCTAGTAAAATGGAAAGTCATCTGACAGAGAACTAAATATTTAATTCAATTATTACTAACTCCACTTATCAAGTTCATGGTAAAATTAGAAACTTATTTTAAAGAAGATTTTTAAAGGACATTAGAACATAATCCTTGTATTGATATACTACTTAGTGAATAATTGTAGGATTGTAGCTGAAACAAAACATTAGGCTAGTCCTTATAGTTTTGCCTACTATATTGGAATTCTAAACCCATACTGTTAGCATAAATTAGTTCAGTCTTGCTTATAAAATATTAGTCATTATTTTTAATAAATTTCAATCTTCCTATTCCAGTCAAGTCCTTGATCCCAGATTCACAAGGAAAACATTAACCAGGCTAAGAATTACTCCTTCAGAGACAAAAATGTAAGATATCTTAGGGTATTACTTGGCTTAAAAATCTATTGGTGGAGAATTGGCAGTTGGTCATCAAGAAACAAATTAATAATTGCCACGTTAGCCGAGGAAATCTAAACAATAATCTTAATTTTAACTGAATTAAAGCAGCTTATAACAGAGGTCTGGTTTATTTATGGAGCGCCACTTGCTTTATTCAGGCTTGTCACTGTGTGCATCATTACCACAGATTTCCACAAAATGCAGAATCCCAGAGAGGAAACTATCTTAACGTTGTCTAACACAAAAAGACAGACTGATACTTGTTTGGGTTTGTACTATTAGAGTACAGTGCAGAACGGTGAAATTGCTGTAATATTGGCAGAGTTCACTACCTGGTCTGGTCAATAATAGAGCAGAGGGATGCAGCAACTGGTATCTCAGTGTGTTTTAGCTGTCAGGCATTCAAAGTGAGCAATGTCAAAGAAGTAAGGTACCAGGATACCACCAGTTGCTCTGCAAAACCCAGTGCATGACTCTGAAATTGAGTGGTGAGGGGAAGATACCAGTTTCCTGTGGACAGACATTAAACTCATGCTTTTGTCTGGCTTCTCCTGTACACTGAAACTTTATACATTGAAATGAGACTGAAAACAAATGGTCTTGGTGAACTTTCCATTATTATTCACTTCTTTTAGGCATCTTAGGTGGGAATCAATCTGTCTAACTTCAGATTTCTACAACATAGACATCTAATCAGGCTAGGCTCAGCGGAGAGAAAAAAAACACACTTAAGGGGCACCTCATCTGTTTTAGACTTTAGGATGAGATGAATTATATACAGGAAATGCTTATTTTTCTCCAGCGGTTACAAAAAGGAGAGAGCTCAGGTGTAGACACCTACATTGTAGACATATGCACTTGGTTAGATAAATTCCACTCTTTCAGTCTTTTACAAGGAAGGGGAAGACAACAGCAAAACCCTCCTCTTTTGTTTCACTGATGAGCATGTATGAGGCACTAGATCATCAAGGAATTGGTCTTTTAGCAAAAGCAAAACATGACATTAGCTTTCCATGCAAAGCAAGCTTTGGTAAAAAGTGTGACTTGCTGCGCTTGCACCAATATATTGAAGTGCGCTTTAATTGAATTACAGAAAAAGTGTTACATGTGGAGATATTTTTGAAAGTAGGTTTCCCTGGACATGTTTTTCTTCTATAGAGGACTGCAGAAGACTTTTGGCCACATAGCCATCTGGCACAGGTGAGAAGAACTTTTTCTTTATTGTCATGGAATCCCAGGTCATTGTCAATATTATTCAGCCTCCTGAGTGTTCCTCTGCTGAAAATGCCAAAGCATTACAGTCCTCTCTCCAGTCTTCTTATTTACTGGTTTTTTTTGCTATTGACACCACTACCCACAATGTTAGCAGAAGGATTACATCAGATCAAATTTCTGCATATTCTGTGTTCTGGACTATATTGTTCAAAAACCTATCCAGCCACATTTTGAGTTTTTTAGATGTTCCTGGTCTTGCCATGGTTTCACATTTAGGAGAATTTAGTGGCTCTTGGTGTATGGCAGAGCCATTTGCACCTGCTTTCGAGGCTGTATCTCCAGAACAGAATTGACAGCTGTATTATTTCCCAAACGTAATTCTTACATGGGTTCAAAAAATGACAGAAGAATCATGGAAATATAAATAATCCAAGGTCATTAGCTTAAAAAAATACCACTTCTGGATTTTGAAAGTTCCTGAACACCAACTTTCTGGAAGAGTATTCTGGGGAAGTAGCAGTACATGGTTGCTCTATCCATACAGTTTGTAGGACTCTGGTATTGACTTATGTCAAAAATAAGGTAAAGAGGAGGAATCCTAGATGCCTAGACCTTAGGCAATCCAGGGTAGCTCAGAGGGCTTCACATGCCAACAGTCTCACATGCTCCCACTGATCACCTCCACTGGGACTGTGCAAAGGCAGATTAGGGCTTCTAGTGTTGATCTTCTGCTGTGTGAAAGGAATCTGCCAGGGACATGCCTAAAAGTAATTTCTCAAGGAGTTGTTCTGGGTCTTGCCTTATTCATATCAGAGGCACGGCAACGGAGCACCAGAATTTGGCTTACAATTTTGAAAATAACTATAAATAAAAGCTAAATACTGTCACTTTTTTGTTGTAAACTAGTAACTGTGGACCTGAACCACAAAACCTCAGCCAGACTTTAAAATGTCTATGTTTCTATCAATTTCAAGTCATGCTGTCAAGTCACAGTATTTGATGAAGCGTTCTGAGTTAATTAAAAGTGATGGGAAAGAAAGATTTTTTTCTCTGATAATGTCGTTCTCTCTTTCAGCCAACCAAACTCTAAATGCTTGACCATGTTATTCGACCTCCTACAACCTGTCACTCAGCTTGAAAGAAATGCCATTTTTTTCCCAACAATCACTCATGATTCTTGGACATATGGTCTCTCCTTCTGTAATTTCATTTGATCTCAATAAAAGTCAAACCATTAAAGCTTTTTTTTTTTCTCCAGTAAAATATAGCCTGAAAGAAATGTAATATTTGTTGGAATGGTACACCAGTATCATCAGGGTATCAAAGACTTAAATATTTGAGACAAAATGGTGTCAGGTGGAGCTGGTTAGAAATTTTTCAGCTTACTCTTCTGATTTAAAACGAGCTTGACTTTTTTTTTTTTTTGGTTTTTTTTTTTTAAATGGTAAAATATGCTGCCTTTGCCTTAGAACAAAGTTGAGTTATTTTCCTCCTGATGCAAGGGATTACAATTTGACCTGGATCACACAGGCATACTGGATTTCATTTCCAACTACAAATATTCTTCATGAACTATCTGTTAAATTCCATGTGTAGAAGATTTAAAAATGAGTAACAAAGCAGGGCTTTTAAAACAACAGCATATATTGCTGACATGTCTTGGTGGTACTATAAACACAAATACTGTGGGTTCACTTGTTTTGACTTGTCATACTAGTTCTCATTTATGCCATTAATTTTCTTGGTGCAGCACCCATTTAAATCATTAGGTAGCACTAGCATGACAGAAGAATTCATGGCTTTTGAAGGACTTGTTATTTTAAATTACATCCCAGAGTGGGATTCTTCTGGATGATTGATTTCACAACATTTCAACTTGCGGTATAAAAAAAACCCACCCAAAGACAATGTTCTGACTGTCCTCAATTAATCTTCAAATCCTTCAGTGGAGTTGACCTAAATTACAAAGTCACTTGCTTGCTTTGTGGTTATGATATCCCATAGCTATAGCAATGCAATTGTTAATCTCAAAAGTGAAGTTTCTGTACAGAAAACCACCAACTGGGCCATGGTTTTAGAACTTGCTTCTATGATACATCAGAATGACCTCAAACTTCACCATCACTGTTAAATGTTAAATCGATTTTTTATCCTAACTTTATAGTAATAATGTTACAAAAAAAATTCTATAGATTACTTTCCTGAGAATAAAGGATGTAAAAAAAGCTGCAGAGATTTTTCTGCATGTGTTTAATATGCAAAGTATGAAATTGTATGATGTGATATGATACGATATTAATTTTGGCTCAAGAAATTTGGATTTTGAACAGCAGACAATGGATTATGTAATTAAACTGAATGCAGTGAATGTTTTGATGGAAAAGCAGAGCAAAGTCTCTGAAGAAATGCTGTAATGTCCCTCAGGTTTTTAGGAGAGCTAAGGAAGAGACATGGAGAATCCACATATCAATTTAGTCATTCTCCCTGGCATCTGTTCTTGGTGTTAAGTTTTTCATAAGAAATGTGTATGCTTGTAGACAGAGTTCCTTGTAAAAGCAGATTGCATCCATGTTGTTCTGAACCATCACTGTTTCAGGCTTGGTATCTATAACAGAAAAAAAAAAAAAAAAAAAAAAAAAAGAATTGTGGGATTTAAAAAACCACCCAAACATGCCATTTATTGTTTTTCCGATAAGATAGAGATGTACATGGCCTTTGCAGTGTACTATCATCTAACACTATACATTATTATGGGAAGGTCTGGTTTGTTTTACAAAGATAGCGTCTCCAAAGAGGTGTCTGTGTCTTCAGTAGATTCCATTTGTCATATCACATTTGCATGTTCACTGAAAGCGCTTTGTACTACTGCTCTGAACTTTTCCATGGTGCCACTTGTCAGTATGAAAGAGTTACTTAGCATCACACAAAATCCTGAGTTATTGTGCAGACAAACAGTAAAGAGGCTGCTGTCTGTCTTCCTGAAGCCAAACGACAGATCCCACAAAAGCAATTCTTTCCCTGAAATGAGGCTGGGAATATTATGAAAATGTATTGGTTTTGATTTGCACAAAAACTTTGTTCCAGGGTGAGAGGTCACAGGAGAGGTCTTGCTCCGGTATCTTGAAGATTCAGCCTTGGGAAGATAGATGGGAAATCTCAGGTGGAAGGCTGAGCAGGCAGGGGCTCAGCAGCCAGGCATGAGAGCCAGGGGTGGCTGCTGTCGTGCCAGGACAGCAGCGTATGGAGCTTGCCAAAGAGGCAGACATAGCTTTTCAGAGAAGACCTTTCCCAGCTTGGCGTCTGTGGCCTGTACTCTCTGTTCAGAAGGGAAAAAGAAATACTGTTTTACGACGGGCTAGAGTTTTTGTGTGAGTCATTCTTTCAGACCCATCTGGGGAATTCCTCGTGCAAGGGTCAGGGAGCCAGCTGATGCTCTGTTAGTCAGATGGAGAATAGCTCCTGAGAAGGATTGTCAGTGAAACTTGGCTGCATCTCAAAACCTCTGGGAAAAGCAGATTCAGCCAGCAGAAAAAGAAAGGACTGAGAACTGTGGAGGATTTAAGGGAGCAGTGGCTCTATTGTCATGTAATGCTGAATTGCCAGAATAAAACTTGATTTTCATCATATTTTACAATGCACTGATTGTATGGAATCTATCAGTGCAACAATAAGTTATGCTTTCACCATGATTATAGCACATCTTGTATAAGTGACTAAATGAGAAGCTAAAATTGCTGTGGCGTAGGGATTTATATTACAATAGACATTTTTGCATAATGCTATGGTGATGCTTCAGCTTTCCCTGACATCCGCATCTTTAGAACATCCTGTCAAAAGGACTCTGAATTAATACTGCCACTAGGGGAGGATAGCATTGACAAGATGGGAGTAAGAGAGACAAAAATAGATAAGCTCTTAGCTCCTCAAAGGAGGTAAAAGGAAAATGGAGAAACAGCTTAGTGACATTAAAATCTAGGATTTTATATGTACAAGAGATGTGTAGAAAAGAGAAAGATTAGAAATGAAGTTTGGATTTTCAGTGTCAGAGTATTCGCAGACACACCTCCTCTCAGGAATGCGTTTGCTTTGCTTGTTACTGTTTGTTTTCAAACCAGAAAGGCATTTAAACACTCAAAATTCACAACTTTAAAAAAAAAAAATCCTTCCCCAAATAGTTTCCAGTAGAAAAGACAGATTTCTGCTCTGCTCCGTATAGATGGAAGGGTGGTCTGGGATACCAAAATTTGGAAATGTTTATCACATTCCCTGAACTATATCTGAACTCCCCACTGTTGAGTTATTAGTGCTGTAGCAAACATTTAGATGCAATTAAGGAGATGGGAAATGTGTCAGGATTATTAGCACAGCATCTTGCAATACAGGCATGCTTGC
Source organism: Gorsachius magnificus (assembly GCA_034008185.1). NCBI lineage: Eukaryota > Metazoa > Chordata > Aves > Pelecaniformes > Ardeidae > Gorsachius > Gorsachius magnificus. The sequence goes on from CM067081.1 coordinate 176,626,103, forward strand.
AGCTAGTCAGGATGGCTTCCAAGACAAAAATATCAATGATGTCTGGACGAAAATGAGTTTGATTTCACTCTTTTCTCACTCTTCCCTTGTAAAAAGAATGTGACAATTCTGGGTGAACACTCTAATATTTGAGACCTGGTAGGAGAAAAGAGAGGTGGAGAGGGAGGGAGAGGGGAGGGAAAGGAAAGGAAGGGAGGGAAGGGAAAGGAAGGGAAGGGAAGGGAAGGGAAGGGAAGGGAAGGGAAGGGAAGGGAAGGGAAGGGAAGGGAAGGGAAGGGAAGGGAAGGGAAGGGAAGGGAAAGGCTTGTTCTTACAGCACAGTGGTAGAGAAATCATGTGGGATGTTAAATCACTATATTCAGCTCCATATTCACCATGAGAAGATTTTAACCTTCACTTCCTATGATTATCAGTTACATCCAGTAGCAAATTGCTTTATGTATTTAAGGAAGTGTTTCAGGTGCCTAGATACAGGTGTCTAGTGCCATTGCAGATGGCTGAGAGATATCCCCCTATCTGAGGTGGCTGACAGCTACAAAGTAGGAATACAGGGGACATGCTACTTTCTAACATGGAAGCTGGTCCTGGAATAAGTACTGTAGTGTCCTATCTTTGGGGAGCATGTACCAACTGGCAGCTGTAGTGTTGTTTGCAATAGGTACCTTTCCATCTGGAGCTTTTGCAGTTTTACAAGAATTAAATATTCATTGATCTAGAAAGGAAGAAACAGAGAAGATTCCAGACTCCTGGATTTCAGGCACTGCTGGATGCAGATTTACCAGGAAGGTGACGTTAAAAGCAGGGGAAGACAAGCAACACAATGTCTGCTTTCCTCAGGAAAGAGGAAATGTGAGCTCCTGGTGTGCTGGAGGATGGTCACAGATGTGGTGTGACAGCTGTTGTCCTCTTCTCAAACCAGAAATAGCTAGCAAATTGAACTTGCATTTACTGATGGTTAAAGACCTGGCCAAACTTTGGTTTCCACAAAAATATAGCACTACCTTTACACATGAACCCTTTTAAATTTCTGTCTTGGGGTGTTAAAAATGAGAAAGTAAACAAAGGAAAGACTAAAGATGTGGCTATGGAAAACAGAACACATTGGAGTGTATTAAACCTACCAGGGACTTTTTTTTTAGGATAATTATATATATTATTATTTTTCTTTTAAGTCCCTTTTGCCTGGCCTTGGAAGTGAGATGATCATAGGTAGCTTTGAGTTTAGCCACATATGCTAAGCAACAGAAGGCAGACCTTGTTTTCAGATTTTGCAGATGAACAGAGACATTTCTCAGACCTCTTTTTTTGACTTTGTACAGAAATGAGAAGTACATGGGTACAATGAATCCAAGCTACAGCCATATAGCTAGCAGCAGTCACTTGAGCATAGCTGATCAACTACTTCAAAGTCTCATACAATGTCTTTCCTCCCGAAAGTCAGCTATTGACAATAGTAATAGCTGGCAGGATCTGACTGTTCAGAATCACTGGCACCTCACCAAGAAATGGAAAGCCTGTTTAGAGTGGATTTGGAAGTCCTGTAAATGAAGAAGAATATATCATGCTTTAAAGTCAAGGACAACTGTCGGTTCTGCAGAGGGGCTAGATGAGGCAAGGAGGACTTACACAATCACTCGAAATTGTAAACATTCACAGCTAATAAGAAAAGAGGCCCAGAAGCCATGAAACATGAGGTTAGTCAGCCAGCAATTATCCCAGTAATAATACGGTATATGTTTCTTCTTTACTGCTCTTGTGTGGATTACAAATGGATTCTAAAACAGAGCTGGATAAGCCTGGGAATATTGTACTTATACTCAGTTTAAGAGCCAGCAGGAAAATCTACAGAGACTTCAAGTCTCACTGAGGCCCTTGCTTGGCCTTATAGACAGGAAACAGTAGCAACAAAACATTAAAAGCTTAAGAAGGAAAAATAAAACTTGAAAAAAACCATGCTGGTTTTTCCCTGTCATTTTCACTTATTAAGTGGACCACATCTTACATTTCTGTGTCCGCATGTAGATGACCTAACAGCCTGCTTCTCCTCCATTGTCTTTTACTATATCTATATAATTACTCAAAAAAATCACAGAATCACAGAATGGCAAGGGTTGGAAGGGACCTCGGGAGGTCATCTAGTCTAACCCCCTGCTAGAGAAGGTTCAACTAGCTGAATCAAAACTGAGGGCTCATCTCCTCTGACAGAATATTCACCAGAAAGAAAAGTTCAATGAAAAAAAGAAAGATGTAATTCCTTTTGTCTGTGTGTGTGTGATCTTTACCTAAAATCTTTATTTCTCTCTGAAACTTTGGTTAACATTGGATCAAAGGGCTATCTGGCACAGTCTGCAGTTACTTTCTTCCCTTCAATGTTTCCTTTGTTTTGTCCTCGAAGTGCTCTAATTGTCCCTGGAATCCAGGCACCACATCAATTTATTTTCGTCTTGTCTGCCTTTACTGCTGAAGAAGCATTTCTCTTCTCATTTAGTTTTTGTGTTGCCAAAGAACTATTTATCTCCCCTCCAAGCTGGGAAAAAAGAAATAATTTCATTGATAAACTTCGGAAAACCCGAAAAGACACTTTTAAAAAAAGTATAAAGGTAAAAACATTTGGGTTTGGGGAATTCTTATCCCAGTATTGACCAGTCAAAAAGTTTTGATCTAAAAGTCATCATCTTGCACTGCAAAATGCACCATTTTTTTTGGAATAAAATTATTAATCTAAGCAATATTTCTTTTTTTCTTCTGCCTGTAAGATTTGGAGTTTAAAGGCAGTGGGATTTTGAGCAGGTTTGCTTTTGGCTGCAAATATTTTGACAATTTTCTGGTATCATACTTGGTAGAAATTACAGCATCTAAATCTGTAGTCAATGAAAAGTGCTGAAAACACACAACGAAATGTGCAAAAGCCAACAGATGCAGAATACAGATGGAGAGCAATTGGCGCACTGCCTAACACCTTGTACCTATAATTGAGAAGCTATTTTGTCTTTATTTCTTTCTTTTCCTCTTAACAAGATTGTTCTTCCAGCTTTGTAAATCACATATAACCAAATGGGCAACCAGGCCCATTGCAGGTGAGCTCTCAGCTGCTTCCCTGGAACTCAGAGTCGGGAGCTGGTGCCTGCCGGAGGCTGCACAGCCGCTACCAGCAGCCCCACCAGGGCCGGGGCGCTGCCATAGCCGCTGTGTCGGTTCTTCCCGTGCTGCATTCCACTGCTTAGCATATCAGCGTAACCTACCACAGTTTTCTGTTTGGCATTAATACACCAGCCTACAAGGGGTGGTGATGGAAGACTCCAAGACTTGGATGTTAGCTGTTGTAGTGAAAGAGATTATCACCCATGGAGCTAAACCCAAGACACATGCTTCTCTCCTCTTACTTAAATATAAGTAATTAATATTTTTCAGCCCTTTAGAGAGCTTGCTTCTTGACATTCTGACACAGGCTGAAAATTGACTAATTTGTCAGTATTTATTAAATCCACTAGGAGGCACCTGGCTGGAAAGCTTAATAGCAGTAAGGGTCTGACTGAGGGCTCCGAGTTTTTTCCCACAAGACAGAATAATAATCTGCTTTCACTTGTGAAGCCTTTCTTAGAAATGTTATACAACCATGAGAGTTAGAACATCTTAAATACAGTATCCTACCCATGTGAGACTTACCTCCAGGATCTAACACTGGTTATCAAAAATGTTTCTCTTTTGCTTTCAAAATGCCAAAAATAATAATATTCATAATATAAAAACCAGTTTGGGGGTCCTTTAATTCCCTCATCGAAGGAACGCTGCACATTTTGGAAGTGGGGGAGAAGAAACACTTCACAAAAATAAAAATGAGGAAAACACCAAAGGACGTTCAGAAGGACTATATCCCTGACACTCAGATGATCATTTGGGACCCAGATTTCTATGTTCTGCAGCCAGATCACTCCAGTCTTGGCTATTTGCTTTCCTTTCAAATTGATGTTTAGTGAATTATTAAACGTGGAATGATTTCAGGTGTTCTCTGACTGCCTCTACTTTCCTTTCCACCATGATAGACAGGCTCATATGTTCCAAAATTTGTTTTTCTGTGACTCAAAAGTAGCATTTCTAGAGAAAAAAAGAAATGAGGTTCATAAAGTAATTTCTGAAATCTAATTGCCAGTGTCAGTTATAATAAAAATTTCCCCATTACTGCCCAAAACCAGAATGGGGAAGAGGCTCTTAAGCAATTGAATTATATTGACACAAGAAGCCACTGAAAGCAGCAACTAATTAGCTTAGTGGTATTGCTGTAATGTATTGCAATGCTCTCCCATAATTTAGACAGCTTGGGTCTTTAAAAGATATTTGGACATTTGCTATTTTGTTTCTTGTAGATTTGAAGTCAATGGGATGACCACTGACTCACTGAAAACAGCATTTTGCCAATGCTGATGCTTTTGAAAATTTCATCTTTAAAGCACCGTGGAAGTAATTGGGTAAGCATGTTGGCATGGATGGGAGAAGGGAAACCAAATTGCTTTGGAAACCTAATAGGCTGTAATGGACTAGATTTAATTAGAATCTCTAAGGAATTGCTGACCAGAACAAAAGAGACCATTTGGCTTTTAAGAAAACAGGTATTTAAAGAAAAATAAATGTAAAAAAGATCAAACCCAAAATAATGACTTTAAACTCTTCTGAAGAGACCTCTGGGTACTTAAAACCCGCTAAACTTCTACAAGACAATGTTTGTTGCACAGTGTTACCTTTCTGCCAACATCCAGTACAGAACAGGGACGAAACTTATGATTTAAAAGACATAAAGAAAACCTCTGTCTATGATTTCATGTAGTAAAGCTGTTCTGATCAGGAACGGCAACACCACAATGCTTGAAAATATGGTCAGAATGCATAATTTTGCTTCGCAGTTGGAACTGTAGAATCCTTGAAAGATTTCATAAAGTCTGGGTATTAAAATGTATTGAGAGAAGCTAGGGGTCTTCTGGTAGTGTAAATTTTTCTATTGTTTAGACCAAAGCAAAACGGGACCTCAAAAATCACGTTGTCTTCCTTTTGTAACCAGAATTATAGCATTTGACTTTTTTTTAAATTGGTTTCTTCATTTGTTTGGATAGTTATGCACCGTCATTAGAGACAATAAATGTTTTATTTAAGCTGTTTTGATTTTCTCTAAAATCATGGCCAATGAGCAAAAGATGATACACAAAATCCAAAATTCCTTTCTGAAAATGTTATGCTATGCGATTTACAAATCAAGCACTTCCTGTTCTCATCAGCCTTAGAATAAAATGTTCTGGGGTTAGGGCAAAATTCAGCTATCCTATTGTGGATATGCCACTGTCTGTAAAATTGTTTTTCAACCTGGAATATTCCTAACCTACCAGCCTTTGTCTTGAAAATAAAACCCCTCCATTTTACCATTTTACCTTCCCTAATTTATACCATACAAATATGGTTTCTCTTGTTGAAAAGTAGTCATATTTAACTAAATTAGAAAATAACCAGAATAACAAGAAACGTGTTAGCTGGTTTCCCCCTGGACTTCTCACTGCCCTTCCAGCCAATCAGACTTACTTGTTCTTGGCAATTCTGTAATTGCCAAGCTTTAAGTCAAAGATATACAAATTTTAGCCCCTTCCATCTCATGTCTTGATCCAGCATGCCCTCAGTTTACATTTCTTCTTTCCATTCCCTGAGAATATTAAAATTCTTTATACTTTTGAAGGTGAAATAAAGGAAATGAGGATTCAGTAAGAAGGTAGTGCTATAGCTCCCTACAATAGCTAGCTGTTCTCTATTGATTGTTCATTTCTTTATTTCTCCACCGTGGTTTATATTATTTCCTATTGTAAATAAATGACCAGCTGAATGAAAGAAAGTGTTAAAATAATAGTGGGGAAAGAGGGAGACCGAAGAAGATGGAGTCAATCCTACTGGAATATGAGATATAAACTTTAACATTTTATATTTTGCGAGGTTAGAAGGCAAGAAGATGAGTGCATTAGTTCTTTCTCAGGCTTTCCATTGCAATACAACAACAAACAAGATCTTTGATTTTTTTATACCTTCAGTGTGGCTTTTTCCAGTAGAATAATTTTTTAACTGGTATTTACAAAGCCTGACTCTCCTAGGCTACCCATACTGCACAATCCTGACACAGTCCATCACTGCTCATGTCTTTGTTGTTTATTCCAGCAGAGACACGGATGAATTATTCTAGTCTGGGTGTGGAATTCTCTTTGAGCAGGTTCAAAGTGGGATTTTGATGCAAAGAATGGCCTTACAGACTCTTGCTCTGGTCACTTTTGGAAAGCAATAATACACGGTTTCTCCTGAATGAAACGCTTTCACATTATCTGTGCCTAAACACTTCTGTTAAAAGCTTATATTCTTCCTGCACAGTTAAAGTTGTTTACTGGTTATTCTTATCTAACAAATCTGTAGATGTTTGTACAGAGTTGTGCTTATCGTGTAGGCTAGATTTTTTTCAGTGCCTTAAGATGTCATATTACTCACGAATCTATGATGCATAAGTGTTCGTTCTGCACACCACCCACATAGCACATTTTAATTACATCATATACATCCCCTCTTTTGTTCGTATTTTGACTATTTCTTCGTTTAGTTATTATGGAGGTAGTTGCGTTACTGCCATATTACTGACACCACCGAAAGGCAGAATTCAATTTATTTGTCTCATGTTTTGAAACGCAGCGAGCTCACTAATTATCATCCTTCCATCTGTAAATGCAGTCAGTCTCATTGAAGTGTTCTGTATGTTCTCACCTACTTTGCAGCAAGACTGAATAAAAGCAAACTCAAAGGAAAATGCTACTTCTCAAAACTGTGTTCAAGTTTATTTGCTGGGACCTTGGAGAAAATACTTAAAAGCTTTTCAATATAAATGTTTAAGCTATAAACTGAGTCAGATCTTTTTCTGTTTCTTGTTTGGTCTTTTTTCTACATTTCTTTTGAAATGGTTAGTGGTTTTCAGTGGTTGAGACCACTTGGGGTAGTAAATGATATTATGTCATCATTCTGAAAAGACATTTAATATCTCTCCTTATTAATCTTCTTCCACCCACCTTTGAAATATTTCATTGCAGTATTTTTCATTCATTGTATGAGGTTTTTTTCACCAAATAAATAAGGGATAATACTTGGTCATATCTCCCATGGCCTAGAGTGGAGGCCGTATTTTCGTCTCTCATTCTAATGTGAAATGTATAATGTAACTAGTGGAATCAATAAAAATATTCAATACATGAATCAAAAATCAGTTGTTGCAGATAAGAGAATGAATCCCCCAAAGCTGCATGCTCATACCACCAGCGGTATTTATTGAGGTAATACATTGCAAAATCCATTCTATTGAGAGCAAGGAATTTAAAATGGAGTTACATATTGATCCAAAAAGAATGAATCTTGTTCTAAATGGCTCTGGCTTTCATTTTGAATTTCTTGCCCTGTATTCCTTAATGTGTCAAAGAGACAAGCCCAGCAGTGGTTATTCCCTGCCAAACTTGTTGATATGTTTACCCTTAAAATTTATGACAACGGCTAAAAAATTTTAAAGGATTGCAGCCTAACATCCTCTATATCTATCATTCCATAATCCCACCAAATAGACCTGCAAGCTACAGAATGCGCAAAGTTCCATTCCTGAAAATATTTCTAGAAGCTCTAAGAACAGAGCTCTTCTGCCTTGAATTTTTAGCCAGAATTTAAGGATAGAAAGACAAGTCAGGTGATCTAGCTTGGGCTCTGTTATATTAGAGCTATTATATTATTAGCTCTGTTATATTAGCTTGAGCATTATATTTTACCAAGGTAAGGCCTGTTTCCTGGTCACAATGTTTGCATTATGGATTCCAATAGCCAAGGATCTCCAAGGCTGACCAGTTCCTGCTTATTTATCAAGGAAACCAGGATAACTGGAATCCCCAGCAATTCTGAACAATAAGCACGGCAGAGTCACCTCAAAGTCATGACCTTTAGATACCTACACTGTGCAGCTTATTATTAAGAAGGTGACAGGAACATGCACACAGTGCTGCTCACCTCTTTGTTTTGCTTACTTCAAAAAAAGTAATTCTTGAAATATGTAGATTTTCTTACTTCCAAGTAGTAACGTATCTTGCCTTAACATTTCTGTGGAGCTCCATTTCATTAGAACTTGCCTCAAAGAAAACCAGACCACTGCACTGAGACATACAATTAGCCTTAGACAGAGACCTAACAAATGAATGTAATACTGCTGTTGTTGTCACAAGGTCTAGGTAAACCATTATCTCCCCTTGAAATTTTACCTCTTTAGCCTTTTCAATGCAGAGAACAGTTTTGCACTGGCATAAAGCTGACCTGCATGCCCATATAGGTCTTTTCCAGCTCCTAACTACCAGTCTGTCGCTGTCTTTGCAGTAGTTTGTGGGCAGCTGTAAGATCTGTTTAACATTTATGATTCATCTTTAGCCTTTCTTAATACCGAGTTGCCAACAATCTGCATTTCAGTGAATAATATACTCGATTCAGTTTTACTCAGGCACTGTGACGTAAGTGCCTGATAAAATACCATCTCTCCTTGCTAGTGTTTGACATTTCAGTTTTACTAGGGTTCACCCCACAAGAAGTAAGTAATTCAAAAAATGAATTTCTGAGTGCAGAGAGAGATGTCCTAGAGGGGAAACCACTTGTCTAGCAGTGACAAAACTACCCATTATCTACACCACAGATTCACTAGAGGAAGAAAAAGAATATTCACATCTTAAATTGCACTGCCATCTATATCATGGAATGTAATGATTGTTTTGAAGAATTACTTCTGCCACTGGCCTATCACTACAGCAATATATTCCAAGAATGAAGGAGTGCTGGAAGTTTGAAAGAAGTTCAGCTTCCAGATAGGAAGGTGTGAAATCCAGAGCAGGACATTTCAATCTTTTTCATATTTAACTCGCTCCCTAAAAGACCCCTTTGCAAATTTCTTGGATTTTTGTAGCTGTAAGTAGGTATCAAACCAATTTTCCCCATTGTCTTTCATGGATCTTTCAGAGTTGGTTTAGAGTTGGCCTGGCTGGTCAGACCACACTTTGAAAAATCCTGGTGTAGAGCAGATCATCCTGTCACTTGTAATGGGAACCTCTGGATCTTACATACCACAGTACATACACTTACTGCAATGAAACAAATTTCCTAAAAAGACAAGTTCTTGGCAACCAGATAGTAGGAAAGGCTAATGATGAATCATAAATATTAAACAGATCTTACATCTACTTCACACAGAGACACTAACTAGGCTCCCAGAGCAGTGTAGTCACATTCAAACAGCACTCTGCCAAAGTTAATTAGCCTGGACATTTTTCTGCACAGATAATTAGCCTCACTGAAGCACCATGAAGTCAATGATACCTCCATACTGTATGGAGCTGGCATCTCTTACTCAGGACCTTACCTTTTCAACAAGTTGTGACCCAAATATATCCTTACTTTCCATTTGTGATCATTCTGCTCAGGGCATCCGCTCCTCCGATATGATACAGAATGAATGAATGCAGATACAGTATGTCCGTGTGTTAAAGCCACACATCTAAACACTAAAATAAGATTATTTTTTCAGAATTTACCATGTATATGCTTGTTTGTAGGCCAAGTTTCATCCTAAATCTTAATATTGAGAGACATGTCCTGAAACCATCTGCCTCTTTTAACTAACTGAATGAATCTGTATTTATTTTAAAATGTAGATGTTCATTTTCTCTATAGATACCTAATTCTTTCATTAATTCAATCAATCCCTTGCATACAATGATTTGAAGTGGTCATGAGTCCTGTTAGTTAAAGATATCTCTTGTGAAAGGAATTTTATTTGTGCATTTTGAATAACCTTTCACATTTATGCCTGCTTCATGCATTACAGGAAAGGTTAAGTGGAATCTCATTTGGCTGTTTTCCCCTTCTCTTCTTGTAGAGATACATTTACTCCTCTAGTGTTTCTATCCGTTGTGATTTTAAAATTATACTTGTGATATTTCCTTCGTTATCTTTAACTTTCATGGGTTATAAGATCATGTGAAAAACCAGTTCTGTACATTCTGGCTGTGGGAAAAACTTGGTACATAGGCCTTAGGTGTACTCTAAATAAAACCAATGCCTCTCTCTCCTGTAATCACCTCAGTAAATTTTATGGTTTTTAATTCAGTCTTACTGCATTACTTCCTGGGAATGGAGGGAGAATGGTGCCTCTGTCTACACTAAACAAAACTGATCTCTTCATGCCTGCAGTATGAAGGAATTTCTTTGTGTTTTTCCCCTCTTTGTTATCCCTCTTGGAACACATTCTGTTATAATCACTGCTTAGCCAATGTTCTAAGAAAATGGTTAATGTGAAGATAGTATCACATTGCCAATTTATCTTTGGGTTGTATCATTGTAATTAATATATATATATATATATCATCATTGTCTTGCCATCACTTTATTTCACCTGGATACTGCCTGAAGGTTTTATGAAAATGCATATAGTCTCCATTAAAACAAAGAACAGAAAGTATTTGATGTATTCCACCATGGAAGAGAACTAATGAACAGGGTCAAAGACTAGTAAATGCATGATCCGACTGGAAGGAACTGTTTGTGCCAACTGTGTTCCCTCATCTAATCAATAACAAATTTTGGCGTGTCAGTGAAATGGGACAAAAAGAGAGAGAAGTATAGACAAAGCTGCAGACCCTAAATGAAACCCTGACCCAAATCCTGTCTAAAGAAGGCAACAGGAATCTCTGAGTATGAACTGTGATGGTCATGTATGTCTAATGAGTTAATCTGTGTTATGCATATGAAGTACCTCAGGACCTTAAGTTTTCCTGGAAATTCTTCCACAGCAAAAAGAAACTGAGGAGTACTACTGTAGGAGTTCTACCTTCCAGTTGTTTTATGCATGCTCCCACAGAGCAACCTCAGTGTATGTGTCCTGCCCCCTAGGTGACACATGGGGAATGCTTCAAGTTTATCTCTGGCTACCTTCATAGAAGCTTTGCAAGTGAGTTTCTTCTGCAGTGATTAGAGGAGATGCACTGCTATAAAGTGGAATTTTAGGAAAATAATTTGCTTGCCAAATGACATAGATTATTCTGCGAGACAAAATATTAGATAAACACTAATGAACTTCTGAAAAACATCCAGTTCAACAGTTTCCAAATGTGACTTAGTCAGTTTAGATGGATAGGAGATTACTGTAAAGAGTTTTTTAAAAAATAGATAATTCTCCATAAAAATATAAAAAATATTTCTTTTTTTTCCTAAATCTCTTTTACCAACCAACTGACTCTGTGGCTTCATAGATAGATTCACAGCCAATGAAACTTGTAAGTTAGAGCCACCCCATGTTTATGGACCATTAAATCCAGGATTATTTTCCAATTCTTTAGTACAGAGTTTGCATCTACACACAAAAATTATTGCTTTTTTTTTTTCTGAAGCTTCCAATTTTTAAATTGTTTCCATGAAGCATCATTATGTTCCAGGTTCCTCAATACTGTGCTGCAATATATGCAATACCTTGCATATATTAGTTAAGATCTTAGCCAGAAGACTACTGGATAGTCAAATGTATGGCATACATGTGCATTTTATAATATTCAAAGTTTAAAATTAGTTACCAACATTACCAGGGAGTCACAGAGTTAGTAACTGTTGATTGGTCAGAGGAAAGAAAGGAAAAGGTACCAGGAAATCTTGTGAACCTAATTTGGACCTGATTTGCTAAGACCAGTTATGCAACAAGTGTGTTGTTAGACCTAATCATACATTTTGGAAGGTGGCATTTTGGATATTAGTGGGATGATTTGAGTCTAGCTAGTTGAGGCTTATGGAAGATTATCGCTGTGGATTGTTACATGATCCTTGCTTAAACTCCTTTTTTAATTGATTAAGGATCCCCTGACTTTAACAAAAATATCTCACAGATGCCAGGTCATGAATTTGCACTTTTCTGAGCTAGGGTCTAAAAGCACAGAAAGGCATCAAATTAGAAGGAAACATCTGGCCACATGAGGATACTAAGTTATCACATTTTTTGCCTTTTTTTATATTCCTCATCCATTTCCCACAGGTGATTCACTGTATAGATCCTTAAAAACAATGAGCTTAGTGTTAACTTCTGTAGTAAACGAAAAAAGACGTTGCAAGACTAGAAAACAATGATAGACTAAATTCTCAAAGCAAAATGTGATTAAGAACATGCTCTTAGGTCTTTATTCAAAACCTGTGGCAATCCCTGGGAAAACTCATTCAATTGCAGTGAGGTTTGGATCAAGCCTTTAAACAACATTGTAGTACCGTAAGTCAGAGGTTCTCTGAAAGCGCTGGAGCATGAGTGCTTTTGAAGTTTTCTCCCAGACACCAAAGATGCTAATTTTGTTGTAGGCATAGAAAGTCCTTTTTTCTCCTTGACTGCTCTCATTCTCAAATAAAACAACTGAATCAATACAAATATTGGCTGCTTTCAGGATTAGTTTTCATGATGAGCTTTAAACAGAAACAATGAGTGCATGAGCATAAAGGAGCTTGTTCAAAAGATATTTGAAAGTCTGCCAAAGCTCCTTCTACAGCTGTATTGCCGATTTGAGATGGGTTGAGCTCAGGTTGTTGAACTCTCTGTGGACCCTCCTCAAGCCTGGTAGAGACTTGCAAGGCACGATTTGTTCTGACCTGATGTTTAACACTGAATACTGATTTGAAACATGGCAAGAACAGTAGAAAACAAAACCTAAAGGCATTTTTTTTACAGTTGACTTTTGTCCCATCTCACAGCTCTGATCTCCTCACCAAATAGTAGACATACTGTATTTGTCTGTCATTTTTGACCATGAAGTAAGCAAAGCTGCTCTAAATAATGGAAGTACTTGCCTACCACATGGTATAGCTACATATAATTGTGGCCTTTTGGCTCCTCCCAGTTACCTTTATGTACTCCTATTTCTTTCCAGTTACATTCAAAATCAAGTAATTTGTCTGGGAATGTGAAGAAGATGTAACTGAAGCAAATTGTACCACGCCAAAACCTGCTTATCCAGTTTCCTTTTCTTTTTTAACACCTGAGTGACCAGAAGCCATCTAGGCACTGGTTTGGGTGCTGACACAGCATTGTTCTTTGTAGGAAAAGGTGTATTCCTGATCCAGGGAAAGGCAAATTGCCTGCTGAAAGAACAATCCAACCCACCCCATTTCTGTGTTACTGGAAGTGATACTTACAGAATCTTCACATACTATGAGGGAAAGAAGGGAAAGTTTTTTCAGAACAGGTGGAAGCTTCAGACCTACACAGAGGTATGCAAATGTGGTCTTAACAGCTCCAAAAGACAGGGTTAATTGAAAAGATTATGGTTTCTCTGTATCTAAATAATCTTCCTGCAAACCATTTCTTGGCAAAGTCTAATACCCATTGAGGGAAGGCACCAATTCTGAGCTTCTATTTCATTTAGTTTCCTAGTCTGCAGTGATCAACATGCCCATTAATAACTTAATTATTACTTGTTTATTTGTGATAAGTTCACTGCTGAAAGGAAATCCCACACAAGCTGTGACTGAAATAGATGACAATTAACATAAACAAAAAAAAAAATCCTGTAGAAAAGTTGAACAATTAATCAGCACCAGGCTTTATAGTACCATGCATGCACTAATGCATTGCTTTCAGCAACACAACAGCTGTTCTTTTATGCATTTGTAACTTCCTGAAGTAATTATTTATTCATGATAAATTATAGCACATTTGGCCTGCCTGCATAACAGCATGAATAAATGCGACTACCTAGAGTTATATCAGATCTTGCAAATGCTTTCCAGGAAAGTGACCTCTCGACAAGCCGGTGTAAGTGAGTGGCCACATATCCCAAGTAAACAGTGCAATGGGCCAGTGCTCAGGACACCCAAAGATCCTAGCAACAGCTGGATTTCATTAAGCCTCTATGGCTTAATTCTTTTTATTATTATGAAATAAGCTATAGAAGAGTGAGAAGTTAGTACTTCTGGCATTAGTAGGGCCCATAAAAAAACCTCTTTGACAGTCTGCTCATAGTGCTTCCTTTCCTATTATTGAGAAAACTGTTAAAAATTACTCACTATCTAGTTTCAGCACCCTTTTTTTATATCTGAGTTTTCAAGCATTGTCCAGAGACAGGCCTCCTGCTTGACAGATGGTTCCAGGCTTTACCATAAATGACACATTTTATAGGAATCACGATGCAGATAGCTCCCTTGATCTACAGCAGTGAAACTCCGTCATATGCTCTGTTGTGCTGACCTTAAAAAGGATGTTTAAAGCTAAAAAAGATCATACATGTACAAAAATTCTCATCACTGATATTAACTGAAACTGGGAACAGTCAGAACTTTAGGTCTTAAGTTCCCAGTTACCTGAGGTGTTCAGTGTGAAAAACATACCTTAAAGGCACAGCTAAGTCATTAATGCCATTTCAATGAAGTGTATCAAGCAAAACTAGGAACTATTTGGACTGCAAGGAAGGAAGAGAAGTAGAGATCAGCAACCATGAAAAAAGCTTGAAGGAAAAGATGGAGGATGAGGATACGAGACTGTTGAAATGAAAGAGGAAAAGAGAGAGCAATAAAAAGAATACTGCTGAAAAATAAGGACAACATAAGCTCATAGCATAGTATTCCTTCTGCTGTATAATTTTTTTCTTACTATCTTTTCATGTAATGTTCAAGACTATGGTGTTTTTGAGAATGCAAAATGGATATAATGCTCCTCCTTCTTTTCTTTTATTAAGTGAAGGTAAGGGTTTACGCAGGTTCTAAAAATGACCAGGTAAGTCAATGGAACAAAATCCCATCAATGAAAATTTATTGCAAAGACACCATCTCTCATTGAGGAATTCTCTTGGCTATGGACAGAAGCTAGGACACTGTTCTAGATACATATCACTACCGATAAGAGTTTTCTTCAAGCACACCTTCTTCAGCTAATGCCAAGACACTGGACCTTTGGGTTTTCTGATGTAAATAATTTTAATTGAGTTGTCAATCTGTAAGCTGAGATCAAGCAAAGCACTTAGGCATCAACTTAACTTCAGGCACAAAGATATCTATCTTATTTATTTTGCTGGGACTGTTTAAATATTTGAACAAGTTTAAGTTAATTCTTGTACTGTTACATTAATGTGGCAGCTGTCACAGCAAAGGCAGTCTCACATTTTAGAAGACTAATGCTTTTATCAAGTCATGTTGTGTAGGGGGGCAAACATATAAGAAAAAAATTAAATCCACATTACTAATTAATGAAATTATATTTTGCATGCTTTACTTAACTGAAATAATTAATAGATAATATTTTTGCAATTATTTAACCGATTCCATTTTGCAGCTGGCATCTTTTAAATATTGCATAACTATTCATTTAGTGTAAAATATGGTAAATGATATAGCAAATGCTTTAAAATCTAAGCCAATCTGCTTAATGTTTATATAATTATCTGTAAAATATCATATGCTGTATGAATTTCAACATTTTCCCATAAGATAACAATCTGCTGATGGCATGTGAAAAATTAACATACTGATGTCTTCTATAATTAGTAAAGATCTATACATGTTTACATAGCCTTTTCATAGCAACTGTTGGGCTTATATTTTTTTTAAACTTGGTTTACCATATGTATGAGTATTGAGTTATTAACTAATACAGTATTATCAGGTATTGTTTATTTCTCTCACATGTATAACAAAAAGCCTGCTAAACAATCTGCAGTGCAGAGTTTGAGTTCTTTAACACTTCAAGAAGACAAATGGGGGGGATTTGAAGACACTCGCCATTGGTTTGACTCTTTTCTCACTGGAATCGACTGTAAAACTCCCATCAATTCTGGAAGCTACAAATTTACATGTGTTCAAAGTGCATTTAGACAAATACCAAGAAGATAAATCTGTATGTGGGCTATTAAACACTATGTCTTTGTCTGCAGTAGTAAACTAAACAGGGAGATGGAGCTCAGGTTTGAGTACCAGCATGAGACAGCCCACACTGTTGAATTGTTAGCTTGGTCCCTGGCACAGCTTAGGACTCAGAAAACTAGCACTGCCCCAAGCAATGCATGGGCATAGTGCAAGAACTGACGTGGAGAAGATGTGCTACTGACAAGCAGCTTGGAAGCTGCCCTCCTGCTCTGGAGGGAGAGTAAGCCCAGCTTTACGGACAAGTGCTGTCACCTGGCATGCTGATGCAAAGACTGTTCAAAAGTATTAATGGAGCCAAAGACACCACCCCTAACTCAAGCCATCTCTGAGAATCAAGGCATGAAGACTAGGAAAGTATGTGGGGAGTATAGCTTATTCTGCTCACTCCCTGCTGGTGGCTGCAGTTGTCCCAGCAGAGTCCTGAGTCTGGGCAATTGTTATGTATGGTATTTCTAATGAGTCCAATGGCAGTGCCATGTGACAGTGCTGCTCACTGTGAGAAATCCTTGCAAGGTATGCCTTTGTTTAGAGCACCACAGGCAAAGACTGTACCTGGTGATACCAGACACTTCACAGCCTCTACAAAAGGGATCCATGGTCCTCAGAGCTGTGCTGGTAGGAAGACCTCCAGATGAAAAAAAAAGTGAATGGAGATAGGAAGGTCAAAGGTATAATGAGACCTTGATCTGCCCATGCAGTGTGGCTGGCCCTGGAGGTGCTTGAACTGGAAATGGGTCTCCCCAAAGCCTTTGCTAAGTTTTCATTCAACTCTGGACTGAGGGTCACAAGTGTGAGATATTCCACCTTGATGGTAGATTCTCTGAGGGTAAAGCTGAGGTAGGAGATAGCAAAGTTTTTGCATAGAGTTAGTCATGCATCCGTTTCCCAGTTCCTATGCCAGAATAAATAATAGATTCCAAGTTTCCCTGACCACGCAGTGCATCCTTATGGAAAAGTAATATTCACAAACAAGTCAATGTTAAGCTAAGCAAGACATTATTTTGCATCTATTCCCACACTGGTCATGTGTCATTTTGCTCATAGAGAGTCTGTGGGCATTATTTGGATCCATGAACTAAAGAAAAAAACCTGTTATTCAAATAACTCAAAAGGAACTAATGTATTAGTCATTTTCAAAAGGCATAATGAAGGCAGTATTTTTTCATTACTTTTTTCCTATAAGTAAAATAGATTATTACATCTTTTACCACATATTCATTCTCTGTAAATTGTTAAATCAGTTTATATTAATCTGCATTGATCATTTTGCACTGCGCATGCACTGTAGAACTGAAATTCTTCTGAATGCTCCCAACAAATGTTTAATTCATGTTACAGCTCTATAACTATTCAGTACAAGGGGTCAGTAGTGGAAAGACAAGCAGACAGATATATTTTTTAATGCAAGGTTGAGATTTCTGTGTTGTCATTTAAAGGGTTATATTTTTATTTGGTTTAGAAGACTGTTTCAAGCACCATTTTGTTTATTTGTACCTTTTCTTACAAAATATATGGCATGTACTTACTGATTGCTAATGTTCTTTCAGGGTGCCATGGAAAAATGTGCCTTCTACTAATACCGTTCAAGTTTTGTTGCATTTTTCTTTAAGGCTATAATATCTGTGCTAAAGGACAATTTCCCCACTGTCAGAATGGGATGAGTTATACCCCCAATTCTGTGTGACTTTTCATATAATTTTTAAGCTATCTGTAATTATGTTTTAATTCTGTAAGAGCACTGACTTTCTTCTTCTGCAATATTTGAAAAGAAACACCAGTCAAATTTATCTGAACATTGATTCAATAAATGTGTGGTTCAAAGTGTTACTTAATGGCTTGTGTTATAGGATCCTTTTAGCTAGGGAGGAGGAATCTTCCACAGCTCTGGCTTAACCCTGTGTAGCATTAGTGTCTTGCACTCGATTCAGTAAAGCTCCTAAGCATTTGTGTAACTTTCCGTTTGTGATTAGCCCTGTTAGAATTCTACGGAGTGAAGCATACATTCACACATAATCATTGAGAAGAAATGGATTTAAACATGTTCTAAAGTTGTGACATAAGTTACACATTAACCAGTTTCTATGGGGGAGCCTACATCAATGACTACGCACAACTCTGCTTTCCACATCATTTTTGAAAACTGCTGTTTCAATAGAATGTATTAAAAAGGTTCCTAATATTATCAAAGTGGGGTTTTTATTATTATTTTAGTAAGAATGCACATTTTGTGAATATTTTCAGCAATATTCACCCTTCTTTGCTCCCGTTCTTCAGTAGTAATATAAATACTATGAGCATCACATTTTGAATCTGGATCATAGATGCACAAAGGCTGCATTTAACTCCAGTGGAAGGAGTTTATTTCATTATAGTACTACTATTTCAAGGACTGCACAATTGACAATGAACAGACAGAACCTTATAATCAGATGTTGATATTAGATTGTTCATCACAGAATAAATATATTGGTTAGAAAATCACAAATCTGTATTTGTTTCGGTAGACTTGAAATTATTACAGTTAACAAACTGATAGTTGTTTGATAATTTCTTTAAGCCTGCTGAAGGTATCCAAGCAGAATACCATGAAGTTGCATAGTCTCCCTAATGAAATTTGGAGCCCTTTCATATCTGATGTAAATAATAGTAAAAGTAAATAACTTAATTAATTTGCTATTGATATTTTATTCATTTTTTCTGAAGAGGTAAGCTAGCCATGGGCAGGGGAGAGAGAGCATATGGGTGTGGAGAAATTTGGGCACATGTGAATAAAGTGATGACTGTGTTATTAATAAAATTCTGGGCTGTTCAAATACAATGGGCTGTTTGCCAGTTACCGTGAAAGGTAGAATTGGCTGAAAACCACTACTAATTAGTGAAAGATGATGAGGAGGATTATAAAGTACTCTGAGATCCAGTGTAGGAAGTACTGGTTTACCCTTTCCTGTGAAGAAGTTGGAGACAGATTTTGCTTTCTGCCCTCCAGAGCCATCTGTATACTATGCTAAATGTCAGAAACAAAAGTTCAGGTTTCTAATTTGTCTGATTTAGGGTAAAGACTTAATTTTGGAATCTCTTACAAGTTAGATGATATACCTACAGATATTCCTATTATACTGGGTCATTCTTTCTCTCCTTGGTCCACCAACTAAATGAAATTGCTTTACTTCATGAAATTAACATTATTGTATTTTCATTATATTTGTTATTTGCCCAATAAATAACATCAATCATCCTAGAGAGATGTTGCAATATCTTAGAATACCAAATGTGTCCTTAGGCATTCCTCTCCATGCTTAGCCACACATTTTGCCCCCTAGAAAATAAGGAGCAGATCTCCACTCCTATTGTCATTTTGCTTGTAAATTTTCTTGCCTCCATTTGGCTTAAACAAACTAATCACAAGATCACCTAAGCCCCATATTTGTTTGAGTACTGGCACAAGGGTGGTATTCTTAACTATTTGTTTCCATAGTTCAACTCAGCAGATTTCATAAGAAAAGAAGAAAAAAGTGATATTGTCACATAGGAATCTTATCTATCCTTTTTGTTAAAAAACCACCCTTTATTTCTCTCTCTTTTTTTCCCTTTTCCTTTCCTTTTTTTGGGGGGGTGGGTTGGGGGTGGGGGCGAGCTTTGGATTTACTCCTGACTTCTGAGTTTTGTTTAAACTGAAGTTCAACACAATCACAACTTTCTTTAAACATGCATATATTTTTAAGAATCTTCTAAAGTAGAGGAGTTGATTTAAAAGGAGCCTAGTAATAAAATGAAGTTTGTAACTCAAGTATCTGATATTAAAATACATCAATTTAAAATTGATAGAACCAGTTAAGAAAAGTTGATATCTCCATTTTGGATCTGATGTCAGGTCAGTCATTTTGATTACTCTGCACATCATCTTCTTCAAGTTTTCTTGAATGTTGTAGTTTCTGTTAAGTAGTCTGCAGCTGTAAATGTGTATTTCAGAGAAGATACCACAATGCAAATTGGCTGACGGTTTAATACTGGCTGCAACGGTCATACTTTACATAGCTGTAAAAACAGAATCTCTTCTGTGCCTGGAACTGTTGCATTTAAAATAGATAGGAATAGAGGCTGTCAGGTCCCCATCAAATTTTCCTCAACACTTTGGAGAGTAAATTTCAGATGTCTGTTTTCGAAACTATTTCTGGTTTCTGGTCTAAACTCAAAATGTTTGCAAACCCACAGGGTTCAGCCAGCCCTCACCTAATTAAATTTCTTGATTTTTTAAAAATAGATCTGTGTTCCTATCTGATTATCACATAGGTTTACAGACTATCTGAGAAACATAGAGATGGCCAACATAATTTGTGACTCACACCATTTGCAATAGCTTCTGCTCTCTGTAAACAACCAGGGAATAGGGCACAGTCAGTCTCAATGAAAAGCTGTACCAAGGTCCCCAATGCTCATTGAAAATCCCTTTCTTTTCAGTTAAGGAATCCTTAATGTGTTGTAAACAGATTCTCAGAAGGTGTAACTTGCCGTTGGTCTGTAAAAGTTACTAATAGAGGTACAAGGTGTGCCATCTGAAGACCTCCAACAAATGCCAGGGATTCACAGTAGGTCTAAGACTGAACCTGCCACCTTTGTCCTCCAACTTACTCTGGGTATGTCTTCTGAGCTGCAGTTCCTTGCTCCATACTTAGACCTCACTTCAGCAAAAACAGAAAGCTTGACAGAGTGCTTTAAGCATTCTACATATGGGTAAATATAAGGATTGTGCTCAGACAACAAAAATCATTATAGACATAAATGGAGTGGCAGAAAATATCTTTCTCTTAATTTATTTCCAAGGCCTTGGTAAATTAGACATGAAACTCTACAGGAGGTAGTCACCTTACAGGTATTCCCACAGAAAAATTTCTCCTGTGCAAAAAGCTAACAGAAATACATTCTTTTCTGCTTTTCTGGATTCATACAAGGACATCTGACTTATTGAAGATATTAAGCTGCAGAGCTAGGATACAGATAATTTTTTATACTTTGGCTTTTTTATAAATTAATTCCCTTCATGATTTAGCTGGTTACATTTTTTTAAATGAAAATGCTTGATTTATTGCAAACATTGTACTGAAAAATGTAAACACTGACTTGTTTGAGAGTTAAGATTCATTCCAGAATTTTTCTGAGGAAACTTTTTTCAGCTATCCTTTTAAGTGCAAGATTGAAGCCTCTCGACATATTCTCACGCCTCAGAGATTCTCATTAGAAGAAGTTATAGCAGCTGAATATAAGGTAGAAGATTTTGGGCTCTGTATATTTCAGCATGAGCCTTTTTTCGCTACAACTTTTTTTTCAAAGGCTGAGTCTAATGTGGAAACTACCGGGCACCCCACTTGTTTTATGCATGAAAAAAGTGACTCGCTGCTTTTTCTCCATTATAATAGGCACCATTAAAATTCTTTAGCCAACACCCCACTACTAGCAATAGCTACAATATCCTCCTGTATTTAGAATGTCAAGTGACACTCTAAATGACAAATGCTGAGCTCTTAATATCTCCAACTCTATTAATGTATGAAGCATATTATTCTCTCTGCAGCAAGACACTACAGGAACTGCACTAATAAAGTGTTGGTAAGATTTACTTCCTACTACTGTGCCATACTTCTGGCAATGCAGATAAAGCCTGTGAGAATATATCCCCCTTCCTCCTCCAGTGATGACTGAGTCCCATCTCCGCAAAAGTGCATCTGTGTTTCTGTGGCAAGCAGAAAAAGGGAAATAATTATTGTTTCTGAGATACGGGGCATCAATGGCAGCATAGCCACAAGTTACCTTTTTGTCAGGTGAAAGTGGACGTTTAGCATTCTGCAGATGGAGAGCTCTCTCCTCACAGAACCTGTAGTGTTCATGAGAAAGCCACATCCTTTCTTCTCATCCTACAGTTTTAAATCCTCCCCTGCATGGGAGGATTTCATTAGAAATTCTGAGATTGATGAGAAAAGCATTTTAGTGAGAGTGACCACCTAAGCGTATGCTGGCAAATCACTGACAAACACACTGGGACAAGTCAGGACACTTACAGAGACAGAAGGAAGGGGACAATGGAAATGTAGCATCCAGGTTACCAACAGGATGAAAAAGAGATTCTGCATCTCCTAGGAATAAATTAAATTACAATGTCCTGAATATGAAGGTGTATCTGAGTGAAGATTTGTCAGTGGAAGGAAAGGCCCCTGAAGTGATGAAGAAAACACCAAGACTGATATTGAGGAAGTATATAAAAGGAAGGAGAAATAAAGCATAGAATCTCTTTCTTTATTAAGATAAGGAAAATGTTGATCTTTAAATTTAAACAACACAGAGCAAAGTGAAAGGGCTTTGAAACATTTGTGTATGGTGTTTGATGAAACCTAGTCTGAGATCCCGGTGTAATGATAAGAGTGAGTGAATGGAAGGAAATTACAGAGAAAAGAAATGTATTCAAATGAGTTCAAATCCTTCCGTTTATGGAGATGCAGTCCTTATTGAACTAAGGGGAGTAAAGGCTAGAGGATTTAGCCCACTTTGAGGACATGAAACCACTACATGCTATTCTGCCAGCGCAGTCCAGCCTTCATCAGAAATACACAGGTGGATAGAGAGGCATTACTAGGATTTTTATACAGAAATTCCTTAGCTTGTGAGTGTGAGCTGCCTGTCCTGAATGCCAAAATATTGTGGGCCATATGCTCAGCTGGTGTAAGCTATCGTAACGCAATAGAGTTGCTCTGAACTACACCAAAACTGCACCTGACCCTCAGTGTTCAAAGAGGTGTTAGCACAAAACAACTCATTTAAAACCTAAGGCCCTAAGGCCACTAGTAAACAGCTGGAGCCTGACTTGCTGTCCTTTTTAATCTTCCATCGATTATACTCCTTATATTATTTTAAAAAAAAACCAAATTACTCCTATCTATTGAGATGCTATATTTCATAAGTTGTCAAATCTTGGAATGAACATAGTATCTTCAGATCAGAGCACAATTCCTCAATCCAAATTATTGCTGCAAACATAGACACTGGGGGAATAGTATTCTGTGAATCCTGAGCTCTGGTGCATTCAGTTTTCTGTTCAACTTGGAAACCTGCACTGTGGCACAGGTTCATATGTTAATCTCCTCAACCAGCAATCACTTGCATAACCAAAGAAAGAATTAACCAATTGAAACACACATCCCCACACCAATTACAGAAGAGGACAGACCTGATTTTATGCTCTTCATATAGGTAAAATCTCTGTGGTTATTATCAGAGGTACATGTCACCTATATAAGGTTGCAATGTCATTAGTTGTGCCAGCTCCGGAGAGAAGTTTCATGTTATTTGATGTCTTGTAGAAAATGTTATGGCGTTCTACAACATGTGTCTCTTTCCTCTCACCTTTTCTCAGTGATCCTTTCTGAAGGAACAATGACCTGGAAGCTACACAACCTCCTTTGTTTTCAAGACCAGAGCTCCAATAAAGCAGGCATCACATTGTATATTTATTGGCCCTCATTTCTGACAAGGCAAAGGGTTTTTTTGTCCCTATTATTCCCACAGCAGGCACCTTACTGCTTTGTTGGTTAGTTTTAAATTCCCAGCCAATTTACAGATTCTTAGCCCTTCTCCTTCCTTGATGTTTTCTCCACTGATGCACTTATAAAAAGATACCATATCTCCTCTCAGCCTTCAGGCTAAAGAAGACAGTCTTTCAGTTGCCCTGTATGAGACAGATTCGTTATTCCTCTTTTATCTTATCACAGACCTTCCTCACTCTTTTTTTTCTCAAGAAAGTCTTTACGTGATATGAGTTATTAGGAATGCATGCAGCATTGCAGCTGTGTTTTCTACAGTGGAACTTACTTGTTCCTACCCCCTGCCCCTAACCACCTGGTTCTTCACTACTCCTGCCCCTTCTTCAAACTAAGCTCCTTTTCCTTGGCTGACAGCACAAAAATATGGCTGGCTGATACAAAATGCCTTATAGAAACATAGAATCAATTGGTTAGAAAAGATCTTTAAGATCATTGAGCCCAACCCTACCTGTCCACTACTAAACCATGTCCCTAAGCACCTCATCTACCCATTTGTCCTGGTTTTGGCTGGGATAGAGTTAATTTTCTTCACAGAAGCTAGCATAGTGCTGTGCTTTGGATTTAGTGCTAGAAGAATGTTGATAACACGCTGATGTTTTTAGTTGTTGCCAAGTAGTGCTCAGACTGTTCAAGGACTTTTTGAGCTTCTCCTGCTCGGCCAGGTGCATAACAAGCTGGGAGTACAGCACAGCTAGGACCCAAACTGTCCAAAGAGCTATTCCATACCATATAACGTCATGCTCGGGGGGGGGTTTGGTGGGTTGGTCGGTCGCGGGGAGAGTGATCACTGCTCGGGTACTGATCGCTGCTCGGGACGGGCTGGGCATCGGTCGGCGGGTGGTGAGCAATTGCATTGTGCATCATTCGTTTTGTATATTCTGTATATTTTGTTATCATTCTCATTATTACTATTATTATTATTTTCTCTTATTAAACTGTCTTTATCTCAGCCCTCGGCTCTAACCTTTTTCCCCTTCCCGATTCTCTCCCCCATCCCACTGAGGGAGGGGGGGGGGAGTGAGCGAGCGGCTGCGTGGTGCTTAGTTGCCAGCCGGGTTAAACCACGACACCATCTTTTAAATACCTCCAAGGATGGGGACGCCACCACTTCCCTGGGCAGCCTGTTCCAGTGCCTGAAAACCCTTTCAGTGAAGAAATTTTTCCTAATATCTAATCTAAACCTCCCCTGGCACAACTTGAGGCCATTTCCTCTCGTCCTATCACTTGTTACTTGGGACACTGCAAATACATACATGCCTCTGTCCTGGTTTCGGCTGGCTGTAAGGGACTAGAAACTTGTCTCAACTTTAGTGGCAGGCAAGTTTAACTACAGAAGCCTAATCACCATGACAACTGAGCGGGACAGTTTAATCACCAAGGCAGCCCATTGAGTTCTACCCAACAGGAATGTGTGTCCTGTTGTCTTGGGTACATGTCTGCGCCTGGGACCAGGGTCGACTGACAATGGGGCGGAGGCTTGGACCCTCTGGAATTTTTGAGCGCCCTCTAGTGATCGTACTGGGCATGCACCCAACTGCCAAGTGGGAGGCATGGGTATGCAAAACAGTTATTGACTATGCAAGAGAACAACCCTGTAAAAAGGGGAAACTAGCGGAGACCAGGAGGAGTGTTCAGGAACATCTGCCCTCCACCAGATTCGAAGATACATCAGGCACACCGGCCGCTCAGACCACTCGGGCTGCACCAGCGCATGGACCACACCGGTGCACAGACTGCACGTAGACCTGTGGTGGTAGCTATCACAACACTCCCGTGCTGTTTGTTTCTCCCTCTCTCTTCCCTTTCTCACTTTTCCTCTATTTCTCCGTTCTTCCCTCGCAAAATTGTTGTTGGCCAAATAAAGTGACTTGGCACTTGACTCCATTTTGAGTCTTAATTCTGTTCCCAAGAATGTAAAAGGAACCTAGTCATGATAAAAAATTGGAGTTAATCAGAAGTTAAGCCCAGCCACCCCCAACCTCCCAGAATTATCTGAGGTCAATTGGAAAGCAAGGGGGTTTAACCTCCGCCAAATTGTTCAACCCAACAGTGGATCATGACACTGGGATAGCTTTAATTTTCTTCCTAGTGGCTGGCATAGTGCTATGTTTTGGATGTAGTACCAGAAGAATATTGATAACACACTGATGGTTTAGTTGCTGCTAAGTAGTGCCTACACCAGTCAAGGGCTTTTCAGCTTCCCCTGATCTGTCAGGTGCACAAGAAGCTAGGAGGGGGCACAACCAGGACAGCTGATCCCAACTGGCCAAAGGGGTATTCCATACCATATGATATCCATGTCATTCTCAGTATATAAACTGCAGGGATGTTGGCCAGGAGACAGTGATCACTGCTCAGGACGGGCTGGGCATCGGTCAGTCAGTGGTGAGCAATTGCATTGTGCATCACTTGTTTTGTATATTCTGTATATTCTCTTACCATTATTATTATTAGTAGTAGTAGTATTCTTTTCCTTTGCTGTTTCATTAAAGTGTCTTTATCTCAACCCATGGGGTTTACCTTTTTTTCTGATTCTCTCCCTCATCCCACTGAGGAGAGGGAGTGAGCGAGCGGCTGGGTGGTGTTCAGCTGCCGGCCAGGTTAAACTACAAGAGCTTTGCATCTCCCAGCTTGGAGTGGCAGTCCCACGCTCCTCCCCTGCAGTAGCAGCTGCCGGGGGGAGGCTCTGCCTCCATGGCTGCATGAGGCCAGGGGAGACAGAGGCAGCAGGCTGTTGATACTGGGACTTGGCAGAACCTGCCTTAGGGCCCTCAAAGCTACTGCTCTGTCGGGCGTTTTTTCTGTACCCTCTTGCCGTTTCAGGACGTGAAAGAGCTCTTCTGCCAGAAGCTGTTCAGCATAAGCCTCTTGCCCTGCTCTCACTGCAGTGGCTGGGGGATGAATACATAATGGCAAAGTTTCACTGTTTCCCACTCCCTTCTTCAATCGGGAGCACTAGTCTCTGCATCATCTCCCTGCTGCATGCTTGATATGATTAACTCTGTCTCCAGCCAAGTGCCAGATACACATGCCGTGATCAGTGAGACAGCTTCTCAGCCTGCCCAGAGGCCTCTCTTCAATCTGTCCTACTCAGTGCACGAGTGCCAGCTCTTCTTCAAGAGCCCGTGCGAGGAACATTGCATCTGAGGAGGCCACAACTGGAGAGTGACATACATTCCCACACCAGCACAGCAGCCAGTGTCCTTCCCCGTGTTCTTGAACACCTGCAGGATTAGATTTGACCTAAAAGGTGAAAAAATATCTCTTTGGAGCCAGGTGTAAACCAGCATAGCCCTGCTGACTGTGGAGGAGCTGTGCTAAGTGACACTGGCAACAGATCTGGTCCTGGGATTGTACTTACAGAGATTTGGGCAGACCCCCAAAGGCAAACCTGCCACCAGCTTGCAGGATTTCTGCTTTACAGTTATGACACTAAGTCAGAAATCTTAATGTGCCAATTTAACTGAGGGTGCCTGAATACATAATTATTTCTAGGAGATGAGCAACTTATCAGCTACCAAGTAGTAGTATCCCCAGTGGACATCTAAAATTTTAGCGCTCTATTTCCTTCATACCATTTTCTTTTCCTAATCCTTAAGAAACAAACAAACCTCCAACCAACAGACTGCATTTTTTGTTTCAGTTACCTACCTTCAGCTACTGTTTTGACAGTACAGATTTAATCAGATTTCTGTGTTTAAAGTGACAATTCAGCTACAGCACAGAGAACAGGACACTGACTTTGACACGTAATTCCCCTTTCACTGATGCATTCAGTACCCAGTTTAAGATGTAAGTGATTTGCTGTATGATTTGAGTCTCCCCCACTTGCTTATCTGCATCACAAAACCTGCGGCATGTGTTACCATCATTTCCGCTTTAAAGGTGCAGTGACCAGCTTCATTCCCACTAGATAATTCTCATGAGTCACTTCCCCAACACATTTGTCATTATGAATAGTCAAGTTCAGCAGAAATCAAATCCTCAGCCAATGCAAAATCAGTGTCCTTTCATGAAATTCAATGAAGTATTCTGAATTATGCCACAGAGCATAAAACTGCAGATGAGGGACTTGTATCAGTTATGGCCTTCAGGCCTCTCAGATGCTAGGATCGAGACCTGGAAATAACAATCAGTTAAAACTCAAAGCCTTTAAAAAGACTATCCTTTCCCCTAAACTCAGGGCTTATTTACATGAGGTTCATATAGCAGTGAGCTTGGGAGTGGACACTCAATGCAAGATGATAGCAGTGCATTTTCCCATTTGTATCTTAGAAGAGAGTGAAAATGTGTTTAAACAGATTAGGGAAAAACACACCACAGGAACAATAAAAATGCATACAAGTGAAGTTCATTTTGGTTATATTTTGCTTCAAATCCCCACCTTGCTGAATTCCCACATAACTGTCCTGCCTAAGAAGTCTGAATCCATTCATGGCCAATGCCAATGGCTACAAAGGCACCAAGAATGTACTAGCCCCTTCAAAAGAGATAAAGAAAGTAAATTTAAAACTTCACCTCTCCTACTGCCTCAGCTGTTGTGTAAAAGCATGGCTTCTGCTAGGCTTAATTCAAGATTCGACATCCAGGTATATTTAAACTTGATGTTAGGGCAGAAGCAGAGTTGTGGTGGGTTGGCCCTGGCTAGATGCCACATGCCCACCAAAGCCATTCTATCAGTCCCCTCCTCAGCTGGACAGGGCAGAGAAAATATAACAAAAGGCTCATGTATTGAGATAAGGGCAGGGAGGAATCACTCACCAATTACTGTCACGGGCAAACCAGACTCAACTAGGGGAAATTAGTTTATTATCAATCAAATCAGATTAGAGTAATGAAAAAAAAAACCCAAATCTTAAAGCACCCTCCCTCCACCCCTCCCTTCTTCTGGGATCAACCTCACTCCCTAATTTTCTACTTCCTCCCTCAAGGAGCACAAGGGGATGGGGAATGGAGGTTGGGGTCAGTTCTTCATATGTTGACTCTGCCACGTGGGGTCCCTCCCACAGGGTGCAGTTCTTCATTAACTGCTCCCCCATGAGCCTCCCCAGGCTGCAGGGGCACAGCCTGCCCCACAATGGGCTGCACCAGGGGCTGAGGGGAATCTCTGCTCCAGCACCTGGAGCCCCTCCTGCCCCTCCTGCTGCACTGGCCTTGGGGTCTGCAGAGTTGTTTCTCTCACATATTTTCACTCCCCTCCTCAGCTGCAGTTCCACAGTTTTTTTCTTCCCCCTTCTTAAATACGTTATCACAGAGGTGCTACCACCATTGCTGATGGGCTCAGCCTTGGCAAGTGGTGGATCTGCCTTGGAGCCAACTGGCATTGGCTCTGTCAGACACAGGGGAAGCTTCTGGCAGGTTCTCACAGAAAGCCACCCCTGTAGCTCCTCCTGTACCAAAACCTTGCCAGGCAAACCCAATACAGGAATTTTTATTCAAGAAGCCATCATGATGTTCTTTTTCCATGTAGAAGCTGTAAACTGTTACTGGGCACCGGGATGCTGAATTACTAGGTGAAATATTAATGCTGTGTCTACATCTGTATCATAGCTTGCACAAGTGGAGCTTACATGAAGTTCTAGGTTATCTGGGAAACTAATTACTGAACCACTGTAATAGTTCCTTGCAGGTTAACTAACGTGGAGTGATGGAGGAAAGAAGTCTTTTCTTCCTGCTGGAGTTTACTCTGATACCCATTGTAGTTCCTAAGTTACCTGCTGTCTAAATTCCAGTCTGCAGAAAAACGCATTTTAGTTTGCCATTGAGATACTAAATGGAAAATACTGTGAATGTTATGGTATTTGTATATATGTGTGTTTATATTTGTATATAAGGTTTGAAGCATTTATCTTCTGAAGTTTTTTGTTTGCTACAGCTGAGTGCTGAGTCTCTTTTAATCTTTCCTTATATAGCAATCATTCCATCTTCATGATTATTATCCACTGATCTTCTCTGAACTCCACCCAGTTTGTCTACATTTTTCAGGAAATGAGGTGCCTAAAGCTCTCAGTGCAATATTCCAGGTTCAGTCTCAACTATACAGATAGGGTCTATTATCTCCCTGTTCCATGAAAAGCATAAATATCTCTGCTTTATGCAGCTCAAGGTTGAAATGGTCCTTCAGCTGCCATGTTACTTTGCAAATTTATCTGATAAATAAGATTTAAAAAAAGTTTTAGGAGGAAAAAACCCACAATAATAAGCACAACCAGGAAGTAATAATTACCATTCTGACATTAAAAGAAGGTTATCAGCCTTACCTCCCACTACAAAAAACATCCTGGTATGAGCTGATTTAACTAAATTAGTTTTTCCTAGTGTTAGTGATCTGTGATTTAAATGCTGTGTAAATTATCTAAAAATTTTCATAAAAGTTAGAAGCACTGATAATTCTTAAATAAGCATAAGTAAATAATATAGCTTAAAAATTATTAAAAATCACTGATTCCAATAAAATATTGTATGTAGCATATGTGAACATTCCTGAGAACACTGAGCCAGATAACCTCAGATGCAAGAACATTTGAGTGTGTGAACAAAGCTGTCCCAAAGTCATTTAAGTCTTTTATCGTATCACAAAATCAATGGATTGGAAGACCCTACTGAAAAAAAAAAAATATATATATTCTGAGATTGCTATTAATTTGGGCAGTATCCAAATACCTCAGCTGGGATTTGAGACTCCTGTTTTAGCTGCTGTCCTGAAGAGTCTGTGTTGCAGAAGTAAAGCCCTGCCCCAGCACACCAGTGGGCTCAAGTGGGGCTACAGAGGACAGGGATCAAGATTTTCTATGTATAATTTTATGTTCATATTGCAGCCAAATGATTCATAACTACATATAGTTATTCCAATTACTGAATTTAGATAACAAATGTAGGTGCAAATACGCCTAGCGTTCATCCCTCACCCTGCAAGGGACAAAACAATCCCTTAAAGCTAGTGCTTAAGTTGCCCATTAGGGAACAGCAGTGAATTTTATCATAGAATCATAGAATGTTTTGGGTTGGAAGGGACCCCTAGAGGTCATCTAGTCCAACCCCCCTGCAGTGAGCAGGGACACCTTTAACCAGATCAGGTTGCTCAGAGCCCCGTCCAACCTGGCCTTGAATGTTTCCAGGGATGGGGCCTCCACTACCTCTCTGGGCAACCTGTTCCAGTGTTTTACCACCCTCACTTTAAAGAATTTCTTCCTTATATCCAGTTTAAACCTACCCTGCTTCAGTTTAAAACCATTACCCCTTGTCCTGACACAGCTGGCCCTACTAAAAAGATTTTCCCCATCTTTCCTATAGGCCCCCTTTAGGTACTGAAAGGCCGTAAACAGGTCTCCCCGCAGCCTTCTCTTCTCCAGGCTGAACAAGCCCAACTCCCTCAGCCTGTCCTCATAGGAGAGGTGCTCCAGCCCTCGGATCATTTTTGTAGCCTTCCTCTGGACCCACTCCAACAGTTCCATGTCCTTCTTGTGCTGAGGGCTCCAGAGCTGGACGCAGTACTGTAGGTGAGGTCTCACCAGAGCAGAGTAGAGGGGCAGAATCACCTCCCTCGACCTGCTGGCCACACTTCCCCGATGCAGCCCAGAGTATTGTTGGCCTTCTGGGCTGCCAGCGCACATTGCCGGCTCATGTCCAGCTTTTCATCCACCAGCACGCCCAAGTCCCTCTCGGCAGGGCTGCTCTCGATCCTTTCTTCCCCCAGCCTGTATTGATACTGGGGTTACCCCGACCCAGGCGCATGACCTTGCACTTGGCCTTGTTGAACCTCATGAGGTTTAGACATTTCTGTCCACAGGTGCAGGACTTGTTGTTAGGGAGATGCCACTTTCGTCAAAACCATGCAGACTTTCCTCTGACAAGAAGCGCCTGGCAATGCAGGGCCCTGGCCATTCACGCATGGAATGGGCAAACCAGCTTCTGGACTCACTGCCACCTCAGTCACCTTCTGCATACTCTGACTGCTTGTTTTCCAGTTCTTACACCAAAACATTGCCCCTCAGCGCAGCCAGGAACGTGAGCTCAGCATGAACTTGAAGGGAGCTGCCAGGAGTCAGGTTTGGGTTCCAGATTTTGGCATATGAAATGTTTGAGTATTTTCCATCTGACCACTGCTAGAGTTAAAAACAAAAGCACTTCTGGAAAAGGAGGCCGAGATGTAGCAACAATTCTGTATCATCAGGCTGCATCATTTATCAGAGAGAAAGGAGCTTCTTTGTTCAGCTAGAGTTTAAAATAGAATAATTTCCCATCCCCCCTCTCATATAGGCTCATATAGGCAATGCCTATATGGAAGAAGCAACAATAAAAATAAGCAATGCTGAAGGACCAAAAGGACTTCTCTCGTGCTGAGCACAAGTATCTGGGGCAGGAGCACACTGATTTATGTGTTGTATTTCTGCTTTCCGTCACACGAGCTTTATGACTAACCATAAAATGGAAGACAAAGTAATTAAGAAAGAAGTCACATAAGATCTGTGAAAGAGTTGCTGCTTCTGCTGCTTGGCATCTCTGCATATTCAACTAAAGCATATGTTAGTTCACTGGGGCTCCAACTCATTACCTGGATAATTCTGTAGTTATTCAGAAAGAAGCACAATAGAAAAAAAAAGGAAAGAAGAAAAGACTGGTGAAGCCCAGTCAGCAAAGACTAAAAGGACAGGAATTTGTTTCCCCACTGTGGCAGCTGGCACAGCTAAAATGCAATAAAAGGAAAAAAAGAAAAATATTTTCCTGATAGCTAAGCTGGTGAAAATTATTCCCTACTAGACCACACGAAGGAAAAAGACTCAGGTTTTTATGAATCACAGGTAATTCCCTGGAATGCTCCAGGGCTAACGTGTCTCCTCTCTGCTCCTTATTCAGAGCAAAATCGTACAGTTACTATCGTTCCTGGAAAGAATTTTCACTACTGCAATGCAGACAGTATTGCGAAATACAGGTAAGACCAGAAGTGCAGCGAATTTTAGAAGATAATTCAGATGAAAAGGACAGATTACATGGTCCTGTTAGCACTCGCCTACTGCAGAGTAAGGAAAAGTGAATAAAGGTTTAGGAGAAGAGACTGCAGAATAGAAGACTTTCTACTTACTGTCCTTATGTTTTATTTTAATAAAGTTCTGGTTGTCTTGTCCTATCAACAATGAACTATCTATCTTTCAGAGGAGACACTTAGTGTCTGGTTTTTGGAAGCAGTATAATTTATTGCCACATTTTGCAGAAAATTGGCACTGATAGGAAATCACTTTCTCAGAAAAAAAAATTAATCTTTTAAGTACATTATTGCTTCAACTATAGATTCCAAGTTTTATCTAAAAAGGTATCATGAACTAAATATTTTCATAAGAGGTAATTAAGAAAATAAGCACATTCTTGTTTTTATAATTTGAAAACATTCTATTTTCATTAAGACTTTCATATATTTTATTAGAAAACAGATTAAGCTATTCCAACAGAAAAGTGAACTTTTTCATTTGAAAATGTAATACTTTTATATCCGTGATTTAAAAAAAAATACGGACATGGGACAAACATGGGAAGTTTGTCAAAATTGGTGATTTAATCTTTCCTATTGCTTTTTGTTTAATCACTCCCCTCTCTGTAGACATCCAGTTAAATATTTCTGATCAGCTTTACCTTTTTTCGTGCTTTATCCACTTTTAAAAGTGCTCTTTAGCAAACACCACACTTTAAGATATGGGGAATCAAGTTAAATGTAGAATTTGTTTATATAAATGCTTGCATGAAAACATCAAAGCACCTCGCTCATCTCACCCCCATTATCCTCATTCAGCATAATTGTATATGCAATTCAACCGTCTAGAAAGCAGCTGCACATTTTGTGCAGAGGAGAGGAAACCAGCAAAACAGTGGTGAGATTCACTAAAAGATAGAAAAATAACTTTGATAATGAAACAGAAAGTCCCATCCTTCAGATGAAGGTTGCATACCAGTCAAATGAAAAAAATGCGATACCTTGAATTTGGGTAAGGTTTTCTGGCCTTTCTTTTCAAATAGTTAGCTTTTTCAAACCAGATCCTATGACAGAGATGTGATATGATGTTATTCCAGTATATAATGGAGGTAAACAACAACAAAAAAAAATTATTTCCAAAACCACCAGGGGTTTTTTGAGGTGTGGTTTTGGTTTTAGAGTTTTTTTGTCTGTGAAAGGAGATATTGCTGTAGAACAGCTTTGTTTCTGCATGTAGTAATGGCATGTCATTTCCTTGCCAATGTGTCGGTGTGATTATTTTAACTGTAACTTAGAAGTATCCTGCCCTATAATATTGCTCAGTGATTGACCCTTTGAAGTTTAACAGGTCCAAGCCCCACCTCCTGTCCATGTACTGCTTCCATGAGTCATTCATGAAGCTACGTAATATGCAGGTCACTTATTAAATTGCTCCAAGCCTGAAAATAGGGAGAATGATTTAAAAGTAAGGGATAGGGTATTTCACTGAAAAAGTTTTCGAAAGGCATGCAGGGAACATGAGTTATCATATATCTCAAAGGATACGTCTGGTCATTCTCCATGTTTGCTACTGCTTCCA
Source organism: Gorsachius magnificus (assembly GCA_034008185.1). NCBI lineage: Eukaryota > Metazoa > Chordata > Aves > Pelecaniformes > Ardeidae > Gorsachius > Gorsachius magnificus. Next base: position 176,660,199 of record CM067081.1, read on the forward strand.
CTTCTGACCAGTACTGCCCTTTGGCATCGCCCTGGCTGGGGTGCAAATCCTGAGCTGCACATAGGTGAGTGCCTGCTCCACAATATCAACTACCTGGGTCGCTTTGCCTCCTAGGCCTTTGTTCTTTGTTCAGTTTAGTCATGGGGATCCTCTGTAAATTGTCACCTGTCAAACAAATCAGAAGAGCTATGGCTTTCATAAATCAAGGCAACCTGGGGGTTATGTCAGAAGGTGACGGTGAATTTGGACTGGCGTTCTGACAGAGACTCTGAGAAGTCGGTGTGCACAGAGTGTTTTACATGAGTTATTTCCACCAGAGAAGGTCAGAAAAGGGAGCTGAGGGCAGAAAACTTCATGAACTATAAAGTTATCATAAAAAGGTTACATCTTTGGATAACTCTAGCTGAATTTGTTCTGCTCTGAATGCTAGCAAGAGCAAAGGATTGTCTTGATATGAAATATCAGGTATCTAAACTGGCTTTGCTTAAGAATGATTGTGTCCCCGCGGCACCAAGATAGAATGAGGTCCTGTAGACAAAGAAGAAGAAAATGAAGGAAATTTAATGTTAAATAATTTTATTATGAAATCTCTTTCATTGAAAATTACCTTCTTTTAATAGATCTCATTGGGGTTTCCAAATGCATCCAAGTCTACAGGGTGCTAAAGTGTGTGATTTACTATACGTAAAGTTATAAAATAAACTCCCATTGGTAGAGGATTTTTTTTCAGCTAGCAAAAGAGATTGACTATTCAAGTATAGGAAGATTGTACAGGTTATTCCCCATACATAGCCCTAACCCTCTTCTCTGGCTCTGGGGTGCATATACAAACCTACCTAACAAGGAAATTAGGTATTTTGGTTTTTTCTCCAAGTCTTTCTGTTACTGGAGTCGCCTGATGTGAGGGAAAGAAGCGTTTTGCTGTCTGTGATGTTTTCCTAAATGGTGAACTGTGCTGAAATCAGCCAAACACTAATTGTAGGCCAAAGCAGCACTTGAGGAATATAGTTTATTCACTATATTCCAAGAATTAGTAGGCAGTTTAAGTATTTTGACTAGATTTTAGAGCCTCAAAATGAGGATATTTAGTGTTTTACCACACACTATCTTCAATACTTTCCTTTTCTTCCTCCCCACAAAATGTAACACGTTATTGGGATAGGAAAAGAGAGACCAAGACAGAAAACAACAGTGCTTCTAATTAAGCTTTTTCAATGGACTGCTTTGATGGGTGTAGCAGAATTCTGCATACACACTACAGACCCTATTCCAGGAAATTATAACGCATGGTAATCCCATTGGTTTAGAGCAGATGGAGAAAATGGAGAATTTTCTCATATGGCACCATTTCTGCTTATTTCTGCAGAGTGCTTTAAAGTTCTTTTGCTTTCTGAGTAGCATAGCTATATTGTCTGCCTTTCAATAAAAAACAAACTGGTATCAGACAAAAGTCAGAGAGGATAATGCCATGATGGGGCTGACAGATCTGTCATGGGAAAACAGCAAAAACTTGTGCTTTTGCTGTGCGTGCCCCATATCTTCTTGCTGGAGTTAGCATTATGTTCTTATTGATTTCTCACCTTCCTGGCTCACTTCAGGTATGCTTATTCTTTTCTCCTGAACTCCATCAAATTTTTCAGTAGAATTTGTCAAAAAGGTCAGCTTGTTCATAAGTAGAATACCATGCATAAGCAAATGTGCTTGTACGGGGAGAATGCAAGAACAATGGCAGTTTTCCAAACCAGACACAGAAATCTATTAAAAACTATTTAAGGTACAGATTCTAAACCCAAACACTTCATTTCTGCAGTGATTTTACCAACAACATATAGATCAGCAAAAACCCACCCTTCTCATGCTAATCACCTCCCTGCAATATTTCTAAGTGTGGACGTTGGGTGGATTTTTTTGTGCTATAAGATTGGCAGAAAAATTGGTTATCTATGCTGACACCATGGATTTTGTCATTGTTATATCTCTTCAGAATTCATTCACCAGCATGAAAAATATGCCCTATATTCTTGTCTTAGATATATGCGAATTTGCATCTGGGTGAATTTACAAACTTCAGCTTGTCTGCACATAATTGTTATATTACTGAAAATGTGTATGAGTGCTCTTATTATGTTATGTAGTATCACATGTATGTAGTCAGGCAGACCTGTACCGTAAAAAGGTAAAATGTGCTTCCTGCACAGTAACAGCACAAAGCTTTCACACAAATAGAACATTTACTCCTGCTGGATAAAATAGCAGTTTAATTTGGTCAGGGATTGTGTCAGGATGAGCAACGACCAGAGGACAGTGGATTCCTAGGGATGAACAGTAAACATTCCATGCTAAAGCTTGTAGTTGATTCTTAATATAAATGGTAACAATTATTGAAAGAAAGTGTCTCAGAAGGTGCCATGAAGAACATTTCTAATGTTCGTCCTTCTCCAAACTGCTCACCAAATGACTGCAATAGTCCAGTTTTCTTCCAAAGGAATTACATATCAGCCTACCATTATCTCAGACACATAACTTCAGACAAATTTAAAGATCTAGATCTCAAGATCTTTCTAAACTTTAAGAAAACCTACTGTTCAAAAAAAGCAGTGATTAATAATAATTTTATTTGAAAAAATGAATTATTTTCATCAAGCATTATGCTTTCTTCTGCTTTGTGTGAATTACAGCCTGTAGGTACCTGATATCCAAGAACCAGCTATTGTAAGTTGTATTGTTTATGCCAGAGATGTCTTCAGGGCAAAAATACATTGCTGTATTGGGTTTGCCTGGCAAGGTTTTGGTACTGGAGGAGCTACAGGGGTGGCTTTCTGTGAGAAGCTGCTTAGAAGCTTCCCCTATGTCTGACAGAGCCAATGCTAGTTGGCCACAAGACAGATCCACCACTGGCCAAGGCTGAGCCCATCAGCAATGGTGTAGCACCTCTGTGATAACGTATTTAAGAAGGAGGAAGAAAAAAACTGTAGAACTGCAGCTGAGGAGGGGAGTGAAAATATGTGAGAGAAACAACTCTGCAGACATCAAGGCCAGTGCAGGAGGAGGTGCTCCAGGTGCTGGAGCAGAGACTCCCCTGCAGCCCCTGGTGCAGCCCATGGTGGGGCAGGCTGTGCCCCTGCAGCCCATGGAGGTCCATGGGGGAGCAGATTTCCATCTGCAGCCTGCGGAGGACTCCATGCTGGAACAGGGGGATGTACCCAAAGGAGGTTGTGATCCCATGTGAAGCCCGCACTGGAGCAGGTTCCTGGCAGGACCTGTGGCCCCATGGAGAGAGAAGCGCAGGCTGCAGCAGGTTTTCTGGCAGGGCTGGTGACCCCATGGGGGACCCACGCTGGAGCAGTCTGTTCCTGAAGAACTGCACCCTGTGGGAGGGATGGACCCACGCTGGAGCAGTTTGTGGAGGACTGTCTGCGGGGGGCCCCAGGCTGGAGCAGGGGCAGAGGGTGAGGAGTCCTTCCCTGAGGAGGAGGGAGCAGCTGAGACGCGTGTGATGGACTGACCCCAACCCCCTTTGCCATCCCCCTGTGCTGCTGTGGGGGAGCAGGTAGAGAATTAAGGATTGAAGTTAAGCCCAGGAAGAAAGGAGGAGTGGGTGGAAAGTTTTTCAAGATTTGGTTTTATTTCTCATTACCCTACTCTGATTTGATTGGTAATAAACTAAACTAATTTCCCCAAGTTGAGTCTGTTCTGCCCGTGATGGTAATTGCTGAGTGATCTCCCCCTGTCCTTATCTCGACCCATGAGCCTTTCGTTATATTTTCTTCCCCCTGTCCAACTGAGGAGGGGAGTGGGCACCTGGTGTCCAGCCAGGGCCAACCCACCCCAATTGCCAAAATTTTCTTAAGGAGATTACTCATGGGGATTATGCTGGCTTTCAAAAGGCAGCTTTTCCATAAGGACAGTGAGCACAAGAGATGTGAACTCTGAGGTCTTGATGTTCTGCTCCTGTAAATCACACCGAACTCTTCTGCGGTGTGCCAGTTTTAGCTAGCCACAAGTCTAAACATTTCTCACATTTAAGAAAAGATAACTATCCTCATGACACAAGTTAATGTCTGCTAGGCAATCTTTCTCCCATTCCATTTCTTTAGTGAAAAGCACTATTGCTATTGAAAACAACTATCTTTTTTTGAAGTTAAAAAGAAAACAAGAACCCAATAAAACAGAAATCCTCTTCTCAATTCTCTCCTCTTCTCTCCTCTTGCAAGAAATAAAAGTGAGAATAAGACGCGGCAGAACTACCAGTCTCTCTCTACCAAGCCTGCTTATAATTCATAATATAACAGGGGTTTGTCTGCCTGGAATTCTTCATGTATAGAAGAAATTGTGTTAGTAATTCCAGGGTGATTAAAAACATAAAAGGTTTCTGGTCTAAGCATTTCAAGCAAAGGAAGAAACCAGGGTATAATTTACAGAACTGAAACAATCTTGTCTTCTAATATTTTCAGCTTGAATGCCATGTAACTTATACACTTGAGTGCAATGGTATTTGTCCAAGTGTCCAAAATTAGACCTGTGCTTATACTCGCCATGATTGTTATTAGTTCACATATAATGGTTATTTTTACACCAACACTTACCACTGTTTACTGCTTCATCTCAGAGGGGTGATGACAGATTCTAGGAACAGTGACTGCTGACTTCCAGGCAGAATGCAACCTTGTCAGCTGCAGAAGCAGCGAGGGCAGGAAAGGAAACGCCACACAGAAAAGGACAGAAGGGGCAGGCAGGACGCGGTTACTCTTGGCTCCATCAACCTCCTCTCAACCACTTCATATCAGTACATGCTGTGCTCTGCAGAGCAAAAATATACTACATTACCTGAGAGAGTTGCATATGCAATAAGGGGTAGTAAAGCAAAGAACTTGAAATATTTTAGGTTTAGGCGCCATTTGAAATGACAGCCAAGACCCAGTGTATATTATACAGGTAATTACTATCAATCAGCTACTTAAGGCACTGAAAATTTAACATATAGTAATGGTATGAAGAAAGAATGTCTAAACACAATACAAAATGTCTTTATCCCTAAAGAATACTCTAGGTAGGCTAGAGGTAGGGCACTAGCTTGTCAAACATCCCAAAGGATTTTTCTTTTGATGGAATGGAAGACAAAGAGAGTTTGTGTTAGGAGCAAAAGACCATGCTAGGCTACAGAAATCAATAAGCTCTTGAGAGGCAAGGAGAATAAATACTTGTATGTATGTGGGAATGTGAAGGAGGAGGAATATCTTGCCTTAATAAAAAGGTTTTAAATAATTTTTAGGGGAAAAGCAATAAAAAGAAAAAAATTGCCTTTCAGTTAAAGCAATTCCTTTGTGAATTCTTCTTCAGCCAAATGGTAATAACAACATTAGTGGAAGTAGGATTTTTCTCTTTCTCTGAAGCAATGTTTTAGAGCAGTTGCCTCCAGAGTTTGTCATGGGGCCAGATTCTGCCATCATTGCTCTGAGACTGCTCTCACTACCATTATAACAACAGTCACGATTGTTTCTTCTTTCCTGAGATGGTTGCTTGGTTGGTTTTTGTGGCATGTTTTTGTGTATGCACATTACCTTCATCTACAGTTAAAGCCAGTGAGAACTTTGCATGAAGAAAAAGCAAAACATTTAGACTAATATTTGACAAAAAGACAAGGAGTAACTTATTTTATAATAATAGTCCTAGATAAAGTCTCCTCTTCAATGATAATTTGTTCATCTTTACATGTCAAGTAAACATGAAATCACCCCGCTGTGGCAATTTATGAGAAAACAAAAGAAAAGCACAAGTCCATGGATTTAAAGCTTCTTGTTCACCCCCCTTGATAATTTTATGAACATATTTAAAATAGTGTCAACTAGAGCTGCAGATGTCCATCATATTCCAGCCACAGACAACTCCATTTATCTTTGTGGGGGACCACACACAGTATTCCCTCACCATACTGAATAGACATCTTGGACAGATGGCACATCCTTCAGCCCTTTACAAAACAGAATTTGTAAAAGCCCCGAAAGTCTGATGTAATGAAGACAGAACTTGACCTGAAAGGCTGGGAGTGCCGAGGGGACGCCATTAACAGCAGGAAATGTTTTACTATACTTACAGTCTTCTGTAATGCCATATTGTGAAAATTGTCCTCGGAATCCAAAATCTCACATAAACATGGAGAGAAACAACTTGAGACTTTACACACTTTGTGCTTCTGAATGCCATGTTGCCATACCATATTAAATAGCAGAAGAAAAATGCTGGAGCATATCATCAAAATCAGAAAGGATTTTACATTAGCATTGTCATTTTTCTACTTGATTTTCCTCTTTTAAGCAGAAAGGCTATATTTAATTTGAAATAGACTAGCTTTAAGATGATGTGATAATGTGTGATAATGTCATTTGTAAAACATAATTCATTGTTGTACCCAGAGTTTTACTTTGTTACTGAATGAGAAGAGAAGGCTGAACTTCAAATCAGCTCATTCAAACCAAAAGTCACCTACTAGGTTTCTGATCAACAGGAGACAGAAATACTTTTGTACCTTTTAGTCGGAGTCTGGTACCATAAAAACAGGTGCAAATAAATTGCTGTTAAATATCTTAAGATTTTGCTAAACTTGATGTAGTTGTTTTCATTTTTAATTAATTGATAGATTGAATTGTCACTTAGCAGATTTGTGACCCTCCATGCTAAATACAAATGCCTTCTGCCTATGACATTCAATTTGAATGAGTGTACACACATAAATGTGTGTATGAGTAAGACCACTTACAGCTTTATTCTCTGTCTTGCATTCATTGCAACTAAACCACCAAAGAGAGCATGCACATTGCAAGCTTTTGTATCTATTGCCACAAAACACATAGATAAAAATATTTAGCTGTTTCCTCCTCAAAGTCTAGCTCACAGACAATTTATTGTTACTTCATCCAGTTTGCAAAATTAAAGGCTGAGTACAGAGATAAAAAGCTGCAAGGAGGAGGATAGCCTCCATATATGGAATGCATAGATATTTTCATATTAATTATTTATTTACACAACCTATTTTTAACTAAACATTTGAACCATAAAAGTACTGTGTTGAGTGCTTAATAAATCGATTGTTCTAATGTTTTAAAAATACATTTTTCAGCATCAAAAAACTTCCATTCAGATTGTTACAGTAATACAATGGAGTGTGTGTGTACAATGGTATACTAGCATTTTGTGTCTATAGCATGCTTATTATATGTTATTACATTACATTTTAGGTACAGTGCAAGTATAGTTTCTAAATAAATGTGCAATATATAAATAGGAAATATATTTGAAATTGTCATAATAAACTATTTAATATTTTTCATTAAGTAGTAGGTGCTGGCTTGATACTTTGGAGTTGGTGGCCTCTGTACTGAGATCAACTTTTAACAGTGATATTTATTTAGGATCTGAGTTGCTGCAACTGAAGGTGAGAGACAAATGTCTAAGGCATCTAACCTAAACCCTGAGTCTGGCATCCATCTTGTAGTTAGTGTAGAGAGGCATCAGTGTGGATGGCTAGCGTGTAGGATGCCTTTCTGCAAGTGTCTGAGGTATTTGGGATGAACTGTTCTGTGGATCAGAAGATTTCTCAGAATGAAAAAAAAAATCTTGTAAGATTTTACATAAATGAGAAAATACCTAGTTGATGGTACCATAGCCCTTAACCAAATTGACACATGAACAACAATTTGCTTAGAAATTTTCACTAGGTATTTTTCTGACTTGCTCCAGGCTCTTGAAAACTCCTTGAAAGAAGAATAAAAGGTTACAAGACACTAACAGAGCTGGATTCTATTACTGAAGTTTTAAGGTTCATGAATCTGAAAGCACTTTGGTATCTTTAAAGCAGGATTGAAAATGACCCAAAATGAATCCTCAGCCACAGATCTCTACTATTGCAGGTAGTCATGCCACCTCAGAAAGTGCACAGAATGGGATAGAAATCACTGGCCACAAAATGCTTTCCAAGATCCAAGTTCACTAACTTCAAGCTCCTGCAAAAGGATCAGAATCTGCAGCCATTATCTAACATAGGAAAGTATCACCATCCAGTGTCCCAGGTGTCTGCAATAGCAAGGGATTTTTTTAGATAAAATTCCCAGATGATCCTTGAATAAAAAATATATCCTACACTAGGGAAGAAGAAGAATCCCAGTTCTCCTTCTAAATGTACTTCCACTATTCCATTTTAACACTTTTTTTTTTCCCATTTGGTGTAGTCATGACCGTATGAACAGGTCATGTAAACATCAGACAGCTGAGAAAATGTAGTGTGCAGAGGAGAATACGTTTCCTCTCTTTCCTGCCCCCACATGTAGCCTGTCTTCTCTGTTTCCCAGGAAAGTAAAGCACAACCAACCAAGCTGAAGGGCAAAGTGACGCTTCAGGGTCAGAAACACCTTGCTGGTCCACAGAGGCGACCATCAGAAGCTCTGAGACATAAAACTCTTACAAGCACAAAAAGACAATGAATTAATCCTTCTTCCAGATCCCCTCGGAGATACCAACATATCAGATGCCTGTAGTTTCATATCAGAAATTGGATTTACTGAATCCAGTGTATATATTTAAGTATATAATTTAGTTATATATTCTTTTCCATAAGTTTATGAACTAAACTAAAAAAAAAAAAGAAAAAAAAAGAAAAATGAGAAATTGCTACTTGTGACTATCAGCTTTTCAAAATTTTACTCTTTGGAAATTTATGATTCATATTCAACCTTCCAGTCAAATTTAATTCTCAAGTAATATGTGAATAGTCGATCTTCTACAGCATTAATTTCGATAATTATTTTGTTTCCCTGATATTTGCCCAAATATGAAGAGTCATCATATAATTTCTTAACCTTAATTTGGCCAAACTGGGCTGAATAAATGACCTCTTTTAATATTTCATCACAATATAATTATTCCAGTGTTCCGATCATTTTACTAGCCTCTTTTAGAATTTGTTACACATTACTCTGGTACATCAGTGCTCTAGATGTTTTACCAATGTCTTATAGAAAGATCATTCCCACCTCTGACCCTAAAAGTATTTCACCTACTTCAACCTTGGATTTCATAAGACTTTTTCAAAGCCGTTTCACACTGATGATTCATGGCTGTTATATGATCAGTCAAAGCATGTAGGTCCCTTTCCCCCTCCTTTATTTCTAGCTAGTTAATTTCTACTTCAAAATAGAAGTGCTTGCACTATAAGATTTTTGCACTTTGTGCTATTAATTTTCTAACCCTTCGGTTGGAAGGGACATTTCACCCTTCTTGTACAATGTTCTGGTCCTGCTTGGCACTGTCAGGGACTCCCAAATCAAAAAGTCACAGGCATGTGTATTATTTCAGATCCTGAAGTTACTAATGAACGTATGAAATAGGGACAATCCCAGAACCAACTTCTGAGGATATTATTCCTGATAATTGGCCTTTGCCATAACCTTTGATAGCCTCCTTAGCCAGTCTCTCATACAATTCCTAATTCTTTTATTAATCCTTGTATTTTCCACCTTAAATAATAATTTCATATAGAACATTATAGCAAAAGAGTTACTCAAATCAAGACAGATGAAGTCCACTGAATTAATTTCATCTAAGAAATTAGAAATTTTAGCAGAAAGACATAAGATTAGTCAAACAGATTTCACATTTGATGATCAATATTGCAATTTATCCCACTTTACCACTTCCCAATTACCACCGTCCTTGATTGTTCTTTGTTTCAAAATGTGTTATAAGACTTTGCAGTCAACCTAATAGACCCATTGTTGCTTAGATCACTCATTTTTTTCCTTTTTCAGTACTATTTTTCTGTTTTCCAGGCCTTAGGTACTATCCCCCAAATAATACAGACTCATTTAAAATTTTATATACTACAATATTTTGCAGATTTAAGAGACAATAAAAGCCAGAGAGCTAAGTACTTTCTGAGGTAACTTCTAAAAGGCACAGTGGTGGCTCCTAAATTTTGCATCAATACACAAGGAGCTTTGCCTAAGATCTATCTTGTATTCTATTATTTGAAACATAACATCTCAAGCTAAATATAGTCATGATTAAGTCAATATCATCACTGTAATAGTCCTGGAAGGATATAAGACTAAGGTACCACTGATGGAATTCTTGCACTGGGCTTCAATCATTTCTTTTTAAGTCATATTTTGCTGTGCTGAAGTAAAACTATTTTTCTAAGGGAACTGCTCTTGTTGACTAAAATTCCAGAATTAGAAAAGATTTCCAACAAAACCCTTAAATTTCCAAAAAGGCAGATTGTAGGTTTTTTTCCCACCAAGGAAAAATTGTACTTAAGAAATACTTGGTTTTGCATAAATCAATTTTTATAGAAAAGATAATAGATACAATTAAAATGAAATTTTCAGCATATCAGTGGTTTGGGGTTTGCTCATTTATTGTTCTGGTTTGCTTTGTTTTGTTTTTCTATTATAGAGTGTGTTACTTGTTGATTAGCCAAGAAAAATTTAAGCATTCAAGAAAAAAATATTCCCCAGTAAAAGCAATTGAACAAAATTGGTAAAAAAAAAATTTTAATTTTTGGCACACAAAACCCCTGAGAAGATTAGTAAGTAATGCAGGAGTGTTTGTTTTATTATAGAATTGATCTTTCCAATACAAAGAAATAATTCATTTAATTATTGTTGTTGTTCAGGTACATACATTAAAATCCATCTTCTATTCCCTGTGTCTACTGTAGCAAAACAGAATCTTGCAAGGAGATAGGCGGTACTTTATTCCTCTTTATTATTAGTTGTCATTCACAGCCAAGACTGGAAGACACCAAATATGCAGTATGCTGTCTAGTCATCACTTAGTGGGGACACACAGAAAACTACATCAACTAAAACATTAACTTCACATTAAATGACCATCTATATTGCATTAAAAATTCATAAGTTTCCATGTCTGAGAACAGGCAATCAAGAAATTGCACATATTGAATTTAGAAGGAGACTGCAGTGTTTTGTTAAATGTGATGCCAACCAATAGCATGCCATAAGCAAAAAGCTCTGTATGGCTTTATTTCCATCTGGGAGCCATGGCACAGCACAAAACCATAATCTACATGACTAAATTATCTCTTTCCAGGCAGCCTGTTATATCACAGCTGTCTCCTGATCTGGGGTCCCATCCTACAGTGAACACAAGATGTGACTATTTTAAATATGTTTCATAATCATGGCAAAGCCTCGGATTCACATCTCTTTCACCCTACAAGATAGCACTGATTAATTTTTGTAAGAACAACACCAGGTTTTCAATCCATTCTCTGCAAAATCTTTTGGGGATTGTTGTTTTGTTGTTTTGTTTGGTTTTTTTAAATCTGAAATCTGTTTCTGGCATAGACTTACAAAAGTCATGCTGGTCAGTTTTCTATTTTGTACTGTAGAGGTATCCAGAGTTCTTTCATTGCCATCAGGAATGAAATTTAATACAGACACAAGTATTACATCATATACTGTAAATTCTGTTCTGTGAACATCTATGTTGCTTATGAATAAATAACCATCACCTTGAACCCCAGATTTACTGTGTGTCTGCCATGAACTTTAGCTGCTTTAGGAATTTGAAATTAGCATTATTTCAAGGGATCCAAAAGTGCATTTAATCAATACTCTTTAACAACCTTCCCAACAAAGAGAGCAACATTGACTGTCTCTCCATATGAATCTTTCCCCTCTCTCACTCTTCAGTACGAGAAGTGTCCACAGACTGCAGCTACCTTACTCAGGTGCCACAGACAGCTTCATCCATGTGATGCCCCTATCCACGTCCAGCTCTGTTCGTCTCTGAAGAAGGCAATAAGGTCTGTTGCCAAAGACCTGTCATACCACAGGCGATATTAACTGCATCCTGTTTTTTATACAACGGCATATCAGCTCATGGACCTCTGTTAATCTTATCTTTTCATTCATAGAAATGTAGGAACTAATAATAGCTAAAGAATAGTACAGGAGGTGTTGTTCTCCCCTTTTAGAGCAGGTACTCACAAGGACATGACATTGTCTTAATTGTACTCTTGGGACAGTAGGTGATCATTCCAAGGGTCAAAACCACAAGGACATAAAGCAGTTTTTCAACCCCAGTTATAATACAGAATTCCACACTAATTTAATCTAGATACTCACTGTAATTCTACCCTAATTTGCTAAATTGCTTGCTAACTTCTATAATCTCTTGCCATCAGAAATCTTTTACAACAGATATAATTTCAACAGTGTACTTTATCTTGTTGTTGGAGGACATTCAGGAATTTTTTTTCAAGCCACAGAGCTATGATACTTTTCAAAACTGTAATCATATCATTTGATACGGCACAGCATAAAATCAATAAAGTAATATAAAATAAGATAAATGAGTTATCTTTCTTGGAAATCTTTTGCCTTAACATATGACAAGCTTTGTGCAAAAAAGTGACTAGCTGATGAAAATCTCTCTTGAGCATGAGCAAATTGGATTATCAATTAGCCGTATGTCTTCAAAAGTCTCCTTTTCTCGAGCCTCCTTCAGTTCCACTCTCATTTGTCAAGTGTCAGTGAAAAATGTCGGTGATATGCAGCAAAGCTTTGCTTGCAGACTGCCATTTTCTTCTTGAAAACTAAAGCTTGGTAAGCTTCGCTAAACCTGTCTAGTAAAATCCCTTGCAGCAAAAACAAAGCATGAAGCATTTCTTAAAATTAATTATTTCAGTGATTTAAGCTAATATTAAAGTCAAGCTGAAAAATTGTCAGCCACTCTAAGGTCCCAGGGCAAATCCTCATGCTTAGGCAGTAATGAACTAGGACCACAGAACATAATCATAGACCTGGGGCCTACAGGTTTGGGGTTGTTTGGTGTTTTTTTTTTCTCTTTCTTTCAGCTTCTGTTAACACCCAGAAACAACCTATCCTCTATGCACCTTGCAATGGACTGGGACTGTTCCTTTTTGGTTTTTTTCAGTCATTCTGTACGTATGTTATAAAAACTGTTATGTCTCAGTAACAAAATATATAGTAGCTTCGGTATGGGCAAAAATTAATTTTGTATGTCTGAGTTAATATGAAAGCTTTGACTTAAGGATTCTCCTGAACCTGGGCCTTACCATACCATCTGGGAATTTAGACCGATTTGGTTTTTGCTCAGTGATATTTTTAAGTTATAAAAGCACTGAAAAACTTAGTGTTTGCAGTACATAATGCTAATCTGCTTTCTTTAAATTTTCTACTGACAGCGAATGTTTTATCAAAATAAGACCACATCCATATGCTCCCTGGAAAAGAAGGCGGCAGAATTTGAAAATGATTAATGCTGCTATTAACCAAATCCTTTGGCTCCCATGCAAGGAACAATTTCAATTCCCCATATATTTATTGACACGAATTTCCTCTGTTTTTTTTTTTTTTTTCCCAACTTGCTTTTCATAGTGAATGTAATGGTACACCAAGGCTTGTAAAGCTAAAAACCAAACTACTGGAGAAATGGCCCTAAACCTGTTACAACTTCATCACATTTCAATGGCATGCTATTTTTAATTTTAACTTCATGGCTTCTTGTGTCTCGTGGATATTTGTATCTCCAAGGCCTCAGGTCTGCGTATGGTGTTTTATTTTAAGCACAGTTTAGTATCCATAAAATATGTCAGGCTAACAGCACTACGAATAGAATCATTTTGTTTGTCCCCAGAACAGCAATATCACAGGGCATGATGACAAAAGCTTCCTTACGAGATGTTCAATGGGTGCTTCTCTGCACTGCTCTGCCTGGACCATAGGTCCAAGAATTGAAAAGTTTGCAAATCCCATTCTTTGTCATCATGAAAAATCAGTTCTATACTCCGTCTCATAAACCAATCAAATTCCTTCTAAGAGTTAACAAAATCTTTTACTGCTCCTCCTACTGGAACATTGTTCCACAACTTTAGTGTTATAAAAGTTAGAGTATTTCCATTCTGAATCTATTTCACTGCAGTGCTCAGGTGCTCTTGTACCAATATAACATATTCACTTAAGCCATTTTTCCTTGTTCTGCAGTTGAGCTGAGAAAGCCATTCAGAGACAGAGGTCATATTCTCTCTCAGCCTTTCTTTTGCTCTTCTGAATAAACAAAACTCTTCAAGCCACCTCTTAAGAGACAGGGTCTCCAGTTCTCCTAATAGCCAGTTCCAGTTTTAAGTCAAAGACTAAACACTGTTTTTTTCATTTTGCTTTTAGAAAAGCACCATTAAATCATGTCCAGAAGTGAGACACATACCTGGAAGGAGTTGAACCTCGAGTTTCTATGACTCTCTCCACTTTTTCAAAAGCAAAAGCACCCTCCTCTCTGGCATTAGTATTAAGACTGACTAAGGACCACTTCTAATCCCATGTCTGTTCGGGCTTTGGCACTTTGACTGCTCTTAAAAAGGTTTCTTTTCATGCCAATGGTATCTTGAAAATCTGATTTCCAGGAGCTGTCGAGATCATCTTCCTAACAGTTTGCAAGACTATGCATCTTTACCAACCTCTGGGCCTCCTGAAGAAGCCTTGTTTTCACTGGTAGTCTGTCAGTCACAGCTTCTGGAAGCGTATCTTAATGCTTTACTAAAGCCTCTGTATGCATAGTAATCAACATTCCAGCAAGCCTACAATTACCAAAGGCACAAAAGAAATCGGAGCTTGGTAGGTCTCACTCAGGAAATAAGCATGGGACCTTGTAAAGGCTAAACCAGCCTTGTAAAGACTAAAACAGATAATTTTCTAAAGATTATAGAAACAATATGTAATATAAATATCTATCTATATCCACAGATACAACTATCTACCAATACATAGTATCTCAAAATGGCAGATAAATCTACATTAGACACTAATTTTCTGACATGGGTGTCACTAGCATAGTCTTGTCACTGCTTCATTGCACAGTTTGGACAGGGACATTTAAAAAAAAAAGGAACAGCAGAAACCATGAAGACAATTTTCCTCCAGCATTTGTAGCACAAGCATTGTTTCAAGCTTAGTTAGGGCCATATTTGGTCATGACTATATCTGAAAGTTATTTCAACCATTATTATTATCAGTCACTGTGCGGTGACAAGGCCAATGTGTCAGCAGCGTGGATGGGAGAGCAGGACAATTTTTTTCCCCAAGAGGCGTACGTCAATGTCTCCAAGAGAGGAGAAAAGAGAGAGTGAAATATTTCTCAGGCTGTTTTTATTTGATCTATTTCAGACTTTGATATACAGAAGGAATGAGTCAGTGTTTGGCTTCTTGGAACTATCACAAGAAAAACCTTTCACTCTTATCTCAGATAATGTTCAAATTGCAGCCAGACAGCAATGAAATGGAAAATCACCACAAATGAAAAAGAATGGTTTGGAAGGCAAGATATGAAAGGAAAAACTGTTAAAAATGCAGGGCTTAATTATGCCTAGTCTCTCTCTGCATCAACTTATTGTCCATTAAAGTCAAACCTGGGGAGAGATCACTGCTCAGGTTAGAAAAATTTCAGTGGAAGAATGAAACACCTTGAGCATTCGGGACCCTGTTTTGAGACATATTTACAGATAAATTTCCAGGTGGCGTGACAGGAATAGGTTGACAAGCTTTTATTTTCTCCAGAACTATTGCAAATTTTCTGTAGAAAGTCTGGCTTTGTATGACAGTTATTCATAAATTAGTGCTATGCAACTATTGAATGAATAGTTATGAAACCAGAGTTTAAAAAATACTGAGAATAAGTAAATTTCTGTGAATAAAAGGCTACTTGTTTCTGATAAATATCTGAAATGCACTCCTATATTCAGATGTAGCTATGGCTCCTGACTAAGCTCAGAGTACGAACAGCATCACCTGATAGCCTGTAGGTAAGCTACATAGCCTGTGTGCAGGTGCATAGCCTGGCAGAATGGGAACAAGAGAGAGCTGCTAAGCACAGGGCAGCCCAGTGCCCTGGGAGTAGTAAGGGAATGTGAACATCCAGACCAGGGTGCAAATGTAATATCTATATTTATTTGCCTGTTGTATAAAAGAAGAATTAGAAACCATATGAATTTTTATTAGCAAGGTGAAATGGTTTTGTATGGTCTTGTTTTGGCATTCACTGTGTCATTCAGTGGCCGCAACAGCAGATGCTTTCTATACAATAAATCTGGTCAACTTCTTTCCACCAAACCCGCGGCAGTATATCATAAAATAGGGTTTGTGCTGGGGTCTTCTGAGAATATACAGGCATTATGGTCTCTGGGATTACAAAACTGATGGCATGAGTGCACTGCTCTTTGCACACACATGCACAGGTTGCTGACAAGAATAGCACAGGTCATCCTGACCGCTCACACTACAAATAAAAGAGAACGGCCACTTTTCTTTCTTTAACTCCTTTAGGGGAATTGGAACATTTTACAAAATGTTCTGGCAGCAAGAAAATCTAGAAGCCATTATGTCCCTCTTTTCTGCCTCCCAAATGCTAGCAAACAGTTATGGAAACATATAGCCTCTCCTTATTGTGAAACATCTCCCTGGGGAAAACGTTGGCTGAAGGCAGTGGACACAGTTACTATTTCGTTTTAGTCTGTCAGCTCTCTGAGGCTTTCTCTCAAGCGACAAAACAAGGCCTAGCCCAGAATACAGCTGTTTTTCAAAAGTAAATAGTTTTTTAATGTTCTAGCTACACGAACTTAACATTATCCATCACAGCCTAGTTTCCAGTTTCGTTATAATTATGTCAGGATAGATGGCAAATAATAAGTAGGCTGGATTTTTCCATATTAACAAATTAGCATCTAGGAAGTCTCCATTGGACTTCTATTGTATGTTTTGGAGGTATGAATTATTTTTCAGTAGTGGAAAAGATAAATTACTTCTGGGTTCCAAATTCACCCAGTCTCACTCCTTCTCCAAAATATGTTTTCACAGTCTTGCAGTGAGAAATGTAAACTTCTTATGCACGAAAAAAAACCTAGCAGAAGTCTATACCAGGAACATAACTTCCATGGGAAATGTCAAATTTACATTCAAAGATAAGTATTCTCTGCTACCTTTTTAATGTTCTTCAAACAAAAATTATTTTAAGCACATGTGTTTGCCACTTCTGGGAAAGCTACAATAATCATGTTTTGTTGCTACTGAACCCCATTGATTTAATTCCCAATTAAATTCCATAAAAGTTTTCAAAAAAGAAACTTCAAGTATTTGAGGAACCAAATAAATAAACTATTATTAAATATTTTTTTTTGCTATTGTTTTGATAGCAGATAATAAAAATATGTAGTCTCTGTAGTATAAATACTCTGCTGTTATCTGAGTAAAGTATTTATGATTATTTATTCCCTGAGGTATTAATTGCATGACTGTTTGTTTTATATAAAGCATTTAGATGTAATTTACAAACATTAGCTTGCTCTTTTTCAATTTTTTACGGGTAAAATGCAACCTACACTGTGAATACAATTATGATGGTAATCACTGCTACACGTCTTTTATTCCAAAGTACAGTCTTCCTTGTTTCGTATTTCTTATTTTTAAGAAACTTATTTTTATGGCACTGCTTATTTTTGTATATCCATGATACAGAGTTATCTATTTCATGTTATATGAATTCTATTTGTATCTGTCACTTTTTGTTGGATGAAAAGGCTAAAAAATTCATAAACATGTTTAATAAAAAAGAAATAGAAAGATTGATTTTCTTTTCCCAGGAAGTCTGGCAGGTCTACATTAAATCTGAAAATAGTTACAGGAATGTTGTCTGTCACTAGCATTTGATTTTCCATAGTGCACTTTCAAAAACCAAACAAGTAAGAGTTCTCTTAGCTATGTGCAGAGCGTTTTGTATTTAGCAAGCAGGAAGCATATTGTCATTTGTTTCTGTCATATTATTCCACTGGATGACAAGAACAAATGCTGATGAAGCGCTAAAGAAAATGAACCTAAGATATGTACCTTAGTTCTCATCAAGGACCACTGGATTGTTTCTGTGAGCTGCAATAAAATGGTGCTTGTGTACAGCATAAACAAAAAAAGACTGTCAAAGTAATCTGCAAAACTGGAAAAAGGCAGAGTTTGGCAGTTCCCATATTCCCAGGGAGCCATAAGTAGTCGTTAACAACTTGACTTTGCTTTCTTAATCTTTTCTTTCTTCTGCCTGAGCAAGACATCGAATCAACAAACGGATTCTTAAGGAAAAACTGTGAGGATAATGGAAATATCAATTTAAAATCAATACACTAGCTTAGAAGGTAAAAAAAAAAAAGTATTTACAGACTAATCCTAAATCCCCAGGACCAATGATACTATCACTTATTAGGCCTTTATCCTCATTACGGGAATCAATCCTCAGCCAGTTGAAAAAGTTACCTACCATTTCATTTTTTATAAGGCCTTTTCCTTTTACATCCATGTAGCTTTAAAGTCTCTTGTCATTTCTTCATCATTCACTGCATAAAGGTGACAAATGCAATTTTTAGAAAGTAAATGACAGTCAAATTTATACATTTTACAACTTGCAATTGTAAAATTGGTTTTTCTGACAACCCTTTAAGGACTAAAATAAAACTTTTATTTTGCCAAATATAGACCCAACATTCCTTCTTTTGCAAACTGGAATTCATGAAATCAATTAAAATATGAATAGGAATTGCTGACTGAAATTGGTTTGCATTCTGAGCAGGGAAACCTACAGGAATACTGGAATACTGCAATAGTTCTCTTGGAAGGTAAACTCTAACATTTAAAAAATATGTCATTTCCTACACTATTAACAGAAGCTGGACTCCAAGAATGCATACATGCCCTGGCACCCTTTCTTAGCTTTAGAATAAGTGCTATGCACAAACAAAAATCCTTCCCTAAAATTACTCTCTGTCTAAGCAATATTGTTAGCAAAACTGACCTTAACAAATAAGTCTCCCTGAACAGAATACATCTTAAAGTTTCTAAGATTTTGCAGACAGCAAAGCTGGACAGAGATGCAGTGATATTGGCAAGTGACTTCATAACCCATGAAGCAAATCATGCACCTGAAGTCTGACCATGTTTGTACTAGTAGCACTGGTTGGATTTCCTCAAAGGTGAGGGGAAGAGGCAGGAGAGTGTGAGAGTCATTAGATATTGCTTTGTAAAGGGACAGAAAGGTGTACAGAGCCTGTTTCAACTCACTAAAATGTGTAAAATGTCTTGGTGTGTTCCCATGGTGGAAGGTGAGAAATGTCCATCTTACACTTTAAAAATGCCCTGTCTGCTCATTCTGCTCAATGCTATGGGGGACATATTGGCAGAAAGTCATAGATTTTGAAGTCATTTTGACTTTCTCACAGGGTTTTTATGTACCCTCAGAACGGAGGACACAATTTGACACAGGTAAAATATACTCTAAATTATATTCAAATAGGACTTCTTTGTCTTGCAACCACAAAGCCATGGTGGTGTAGCCACAAAGGCCGTGCAAAGAAGTAGGTTGTCAAACATCACTGCATCAGGAAAGGGACGACTCATTTCCCTCTGTTTGCCAGTGAGAAATTTCAAAGGCCTGATATACAGATCTTATTTTCATTGGATGGATATAAACCATGATATTGTCAGAAGAAAAATAAGAATATATTTTTATATCAGAGACAGGCAATTTTTTGTTTTCTTTTGTCACAATGAATTACTAAGTTAGGTGAATAAATGAATCTCTGTTGTTAAGAATTGTAATACAATAGTGCCAGAGAACCTGAGAGATACTGCAGGTCCCTAATACTGGTCATGAAGAGGGCATATACTGACTTCTCCAGCCTCAGGAACTTACTGTCTTAAAATAAATCAGAGAAAAAAGTGACATGGAAATTCAGGGAGGTGAAGTGACTGTGTTTTGGCCCAGCAGCAGGCTGATGAAAAAGGCAGTAGAAGTGCATAATTTATTAATTTGAACATGCCAATGAAATTTTTACATTTCTGGAATCAATGTCAATACGAGGAAGTCATGCCCACTGGTTTGTCTGTTTGAAAAGAAGGCTTGGCTTGTTTAACTCTCCTCTGGAGATTCAATGATTACCATATTTGTTTTGATTTGCTAGATATGTTAGCAAGATGTTTTTTAATGTATGTTCTTATTTTGCATTTTCTGTAGTTCTCAAGACTAGAAAATATTTTATTATAGCATTATGAATCAGTATTTTGTCTCACTGCAACTGCTGACATTACTGTACCTGGCAAAACTCCTAAGGATATGTGTGTGTGAGATCAAGCAGTTGAACTTTTAGCCTGACATGTATGGATCAGGCCTATTTGCCCTCCACCCTTATCCCACATTTTCACTTTTTGTCTTTTCTTATAGAAATCTCTCTTCCAAACTTAAATACAAAAGAAGTGTAGGTGTGAATAATCCTTTCTCCTTGCAGTTCCCCATGTGTAAGAGTGGAAATGACCAAAGTTCTGATTACGGTGTGTAATAATCCCCTGTGCATCTAATGTCCCTGCTAAAAATCTTCCTTAGCAACAGATTGGGGTTAAAGAAGCACATTTTATTTCATCAGAAGTAACATTATTAACAGTACCATTGCAGAACTTATCTGTAGTGAGGCAATTTTCTAATGCATTTCCCTCCGAGGCGAGTATTTTGCATGCCTCACATCCTGGTGCCTACTTTCCTGGAATGGGAGATTATCTCATAAAGGATCACTCATGGCTGGCGATTTGTAGCAAGTCTGTAAAAGTTCAAAAGGCGAAACTCAAATTTGAATATAAGAAGTTACATTTTTTGATGCACTGTGAGTACATTAAGCTAAAATGTCCAAGTAGAATATCTTTCCTACTCCTTTTCCTCTCTCCCAGAAAGGACACTGAAAGTAAAACTTTATGTTAAAGACATTATGTTCTCAAAAGAAAGTAACAGAAGCTGCCTTTCAAGCCCAGTATCAGGAACATAATTCTGAGATAGGATCTGCTAAGTAACTTCAAACTTGGAAAGCATAAAACTTATGTTTCATGCAGTGGACAAAATAAATACTTTCTCTCTTTAAAAAATGCACAAAACCACACAATATTTTTGTCAGTCAGGCATTTAATTAAAATTTCAAAAATAGATTAATTGTAATTGAAAATGTAATAAACTATACTTTGGGATTTTGTTTTCTAGGGAAATCTAAATTAGCATAGTTAATGAAATTACTTCACTTTTTTGCTTTGTCAGTAAACTAAATCCCTTCCACAGCTTTCTGTTTGAAAAAAACAAATACTCTGCTAAAACAAATGATCTGCTTTTTCACGCAGGGATTACAAAAGCTATTAAGGCAAATTCCAGTGAACTACATCAACAGTAGTTTAAAATGAACTTTTAACACCTTACAAATGTTGGTTTTTTTGAAAAAATATCACAAGTTTCTCTAAATGCCAGGGAGATTTAAACTGTGGTAAGATAGAGTCTGGTTTTATGAAGTGTATTATCTTCTGGATACTGTTTTGGTGAAGATTTTGAAACCATTATCTCTCACTAAGCTCAGAAGTAATGCTGAGAATGCCTATGAGTTCATTTGAGGCTGATCTGTAGTACAATAAGGAAAAACAATATATTTTCGGTTAACTGTCAAACTAACATGAATGAACTAAACCACTCCAGACGTGTTTGAGGAATGCAGAAAAAAGCAGCCTGTAAAGATCAAACAGGAGTTTGCTTCTAATGATACAGAGCTGGGCAAATCGTGTTAACAGGTTTTGGTACGATTTTCTGTTTGACGCCAATAGCTCGGCAGGGAAGATTCTACCTCCCCCTCAGTTCTTCTAGGGGTCGAAAGTGAAGTTGTCCGTTGTTGTGACTGAAATGGAGCAAAACATTGTTACAGCACATGTGGGTGGGAGACCATGCAAGACGTGGAGGGATTCTTGGAGTTTTTCTCAATTCCTCAAATGTTCAACAAAATCTAACTTAAAAATATTGACCAGGGTACAGAGAATAAAAAAAAAAATACTTAACCATTTGGGAGGGCACAGAATGCACAGCTAACTAAAACAACTCAGTTAGCATTGCTTTTCCTAAAAGATTTTGATTCATTTTCAAAAAACACATTCAAAGACTGGTTTTGGATCAAAGCGTTTTGTTTCGACAGAATCAAAACATTACATAACATTGAACCAAAGAATAATTTGAAAGCTAACATTAAAATGTTTCATTCCCTTAATGCCAAGGTAGGATGAATATTTTCTGTCTCTCTCTCTCTTCCTTGTAAGTGACTTGTTTGAAAAAATTAGGATGATTCCAGAAAGCATATTTATTTTCACAAAGATGTCATCAAAGATTTTATCACCAAATCTAAGAGACTTAATTGAAAATATGATTTTTTAAATGTGAAAATAGCATTAATTTCACTGTGGATTTTTTTTTTGTGGCCAGTTTAGCAATGAATTTTACTCAAATTTCTATCCTTTCCTACTTTTAATAAAGTTTTGTTTTTTCTTAGCTGTTCATGCTATTTATCCTCCTTATGATACTATATTCATCCTTGCACTTTTTTTTTCAGTGTAGTCTGAGTGCAGGAAAAAATCAACCCATATATGCAACACATTTTATATATCTTTGATGTGTAGAAGAGAGGTCAAGATATTATCAAATCCCTTTTCTTTTGATAGTTTTACTGATTTAGTAGTTACAGTAACACACTTCTTGTCACTTTTTAAATGGAAATACAGAGTCTTATTGATTAATACATTTGCATTTAAATTATTTGTTAATATAGACTATATGTTAGTGTGATAATTTGTGGGTTTAAACTAAGGCTTATCATGAAATCTGGTATTTTTATGATAGATCTATTAAATGACAAATGGATGACATGAAAAAATGTGTGCTGCTATTTGAATTGTAATAATTTAATATTAATTTTACTTTATTAAAAAAAAAACCAAAAAAGTATTAGGTTAGATCTTGCACATGGAGAATTGATTTCAAATGAAACTGCTGGGAATCTTATTTAAATATTTCCAGCAGAGAACACCATTTTCTAAATTATTAAGAAACAAAGATTTTTTAATGTATTCAGAACAAACAAAACAAAAACAACATTCCAACAGGATTTATCATCAGAAAAACTGCTCCATAACTGAGTAGCTGTGGGGTAGATAACAGCACATTTCTAAATGAATTATCAGGAAATATCACTACATTTGATGCTTCTAGTAAGTTTTTTTGTTAAGAAAGATCTATTTGCTTTGAATATATTAAACCTCACATCACTAACATTTTGACATTGTGGTTGTTTCAGAAGTTGAAGTGTCTGAAGGCTTTAGTTTAAAGGCAGAGTTCTAGTTTTATTTTTTATTTCATAATTCAAATTACTTTTATTAAGATAAGCAGTAATATTGTTATTTTACACAAATACTGCAAAAAAAGTCTAGACATGCCAAACATAAAAGAGATATCTAGGGATTAGGCATGTGTTGTTGGTTATGGGAAACTGCTAGCACCTGTAAAATGAAAATGTGGGGACCATGTCTTTTTTTCAGCAGCATATGTCTTCTTTATAAAAAGAAAATATGATTTGCAGTGATATAGACACAAGTCTATTATTGTCTCCTATTAATCTACTTTCATGTCTTCTGGTATTGTAAAATCATCTAACTTCCCAATCATTATGACTTTAATATCACACAAAAAATGGAAGGATAGGAAGCATTAATATTACAAAATTTAGTATATTCATATATAGGAGGCTGCAGCAAAAATCTTTAGGTTTTCATTTGTAAAAGAACGGCCTACATAATTTTGAAAATCTGCCTATAAATGCTTGGCCTTAAACTTACAAGTATGTCCCAAAAAAATATAATGAACACAGATCTCCTTCAGCTACTTAGCTTAAAGAAGATAATTCTCTTTACCTTGTACTTTCGTATGTTCATAGCATAATATCTTTTTTTTTTTAAAAGCTGAGAATTTAATGAAACTTGGAGAAACTATAGGAAAGTAAATTAATAAAGATCATGTGTGTATCTTATTTTGTGAATAGAAGCCTGCATCCTTTAGTTGGTGATAAGAAGATCATTATTTTTATTGGAACTACAGCCCTAGCTGCTCACTCAGTAAAGGCTCAGAAGCATGATCAGGAACCTTTTTAAAGTGGTTGAGCAGATTTTATGGAAAATCTGAATTTTGACAGTCTCCCTGAACATGCACACTTACATTTGTTCATCTCTGCCATCCTATACATCTTTATTGTGCCCTGGTGATGTACATGAAGAGATTAATAATCTGGTTTTTTGATAGACTCTGCCAATTTTGCTTAATGCTAACATAGTGCTTTTGAAAAAGTTACCAGAAGAGCGCTATTAAAATCAGACTTTAATTGAGGCACCCAGCTTATTCTCATTCTGATCTCATCAGTTTTCATTCATATGTGACACATTGCCAGCTTACAGTTCTTGTAATAAGAACTTATAATAAAAGGTGGCCCAACGGGAAGATAAAAGCAAAGATGAAAAGAGCTTATTGCTTGAAATGAATTTAACATGGGACTGTTGGCTTTTAGCAAGATATGTAGCTGAGACTGCTCAATGACAGCAATCTCTTATTTATTTACAGTAAAATCCTATTTATCTGAAGGGCTCGGTGTACAGCTTAAATTCACAGTTAACCAGAAGGACTTGTCACACAGATCTGATCATCAAGATTGTTGTGTATATTTCAAAGTGTGATGGGTAAAGAGTTCATCTTTCCTGAACAACTGGTAAAGGAGAGGACACGAGCTCTCACAAAGCTCAACTTGGTAGGGCCCCAAAGCTGCTCCTCCCCAAGGCTAGAGTCAGTACTCAATAAAGTCAATTTTCAAATAGTGAAGTGCACTGATAAATCCTGGCATAGGCATGCCAACTAATAGTACTACATAACAAACTTAGAAAGACTAATTAAAAGGATACTTCATTCAAATGAAATTGCAAGGAAAACCTTGTACACAGAACATAAATATCCATGCTTCACTGCAACGTATCAAGCTCTATTAAGACAGTACCCTGTAAATTTTTCTGCTGCTTTATTTCCCCTCCAGGTAGCCTGTAAGTCTCTCAGCCTACATTTCCCCCTCTGTTGTGACATTTCGGCCTTTTTCTTTGTGATTCATGCCAACTTTGCTACTATTTGGGCATCTAAATGCAGTGCTACAATTAAGACTGCATCTTTAACATTTCTATTAAAATATAGCGTTCAAGATTTTCTCTGCTTCGCTAAAGCATCTATACACCTTTCAGTGCTGACAAACAGCTATGCCTCAGGTATCAATTCATACACCCCTGAATGTAAAACAAGCATTAGACTGTCTTGTTAATGTCTAGCGCTGACTTCAAGCTGATAAACTGAAAACAATGGTATTTATTAATCAAAATCTCTGTGGAAGAGTTGTCTTCATAAATATGGTTTTGCCATCTGCCAGGACTAAAGAAGATTGTGGCTGTGGCAAACATTCTGTGAGGTGCCTGCTTTGGACCTTCAGTGGAGTGATGCCTGCAGAGATGTCTGCAGTAGGTTGATGCTTTCGGTGATCTTGCCTGTCACAATAGAGAGTCTGAAAATACCACCCTCCACAGAAACAAACTAAAGGTGATCTGAGACAAGCCATGAATGCATGGCTCGAGACTAGGTAACTGCGCCATGAATGCTTTGGCTTGAGACTAGGTAACTGTGCCTGCACTGGTTTTACCTTATATGAACACAATATTCCTTATTCTTTTAAAACCTACAAGAAATCATACTGCCTTAAACTCTTCTCTCATGATCTATTTCACTGTTCCCAACTGTGATGAGTTTACTACAGCTAAATCTTCAAGCTATGAAAACATAACAATCTGAGATCATGATTTTTCTGTGAACAACATCCAGATTAACTGAACATGTTGTTTAATGCAGTATTGAAAGCATGCTATCCTTAATTTCTTGAAAGAATTGAGAATCACTGCAAAAATGTTAGAAACCCCTTTGAATAAACTAATTAACAATGGCCAAGTCAGACCCTGGCCTTGTACAACTTCTGCAAACAATCTGGTACCAACTTTGCAAAGTGTGAAATGCCTTTTGATGCGCAACTTTAGCAGTTTCACGGTTTCTTCCCTCAAGACTTCTGTAAAGAAATCTGGTTTACAAGGAAAGAATAGCATCTGTATTAAGAAGAAAAAAAAGTCTTCAAAATCCACCTCTAAACCAGCTCAAAATCTCCATCACACTTGCTGTCATGATTTAAAAATATGAATAGATCTTTCAGTCTTGATATGTGCTCAAACCAGCAGGATTATCATTTTTCCTCGTTCTCAGGGCTATGCAGATGGATGACTCCTCAATGACAGTCAAGTAGCACTGAGGGATCCAGAGCCTTCAGGATCAAGTCCACTTACAGGGTTGGGATGTAAGGTGTTTCTCTTACACCATATTGACATTGGGCCAGTACACAGCATCAACAAAGGGGTTTTTATCTAACCTGAATCCTCAGTACTTGACATTTTAGACGTACGAAAAAATGGAAATCAAGTCAGGCTACTAAGAGGGTAGAACAAAGATGTGGGAATAGAAATTAGACACATCACAACTTAAGAGAGAGGAGAATGGTAAGAGACATCAGAGATTCTGAAAACTCATATTCCAGTACGTTAGTCATAAAAAGAGCAGAGGTGCTAGTCTGTTACTCTACGGTTTGCAAAGATGTTGCCAAACGATACTGAGATATCTGATGGTGTTTACCAACCTTTCTGCACCTGCCTTTACTGAAAAATCGTCACATGAAAGTACATTATATCAATCAAGCAAGTAAAAGGCTATTGCAAAAAGTAAAGGAATAATCTGTTCCCTACATATCGTGGTAGGAATGACGGGTAGCAATGGACTTTAACCACACCAGGAAGGATTCAAGTTAAGAAGCAGAAAAAGCTTTGAAAGATGAGTACAGATAATGAAGGACTGGATTAATTTGCCTGGGGAAATTATGGAGTGTTCATCTTTGGATCTTTTTTAGGACAGCTCAGGCAATCATTTGTCAAGAATAGTTCATGGCTGGAATAGCATCTGTCACAATCTGTCTCTGCCCTAGGGCAGAAGGAAAGTCTAGATGATGCTCTTGAGGCTGCTTCAGTTCTTATTTTTCTATGACTTTTATAGTTTACTCTTATTCAGAGAGCTAATAAACAAAATTGTAGCTACTGGCTTTTTGTTACATGCATACCTGTAATCTCCAGAATTCCTGATTGCCTTTGGGAAGAATTATATGGCTATTGTAGCTACGTCAATAATTTTTATATCATCTGTGGGACAAGTTAGCATTTGTAAACCAACATATTGTCAGACAAATTGAAATCACTCCTTCCTTTGTCTTCAAGAGGAGCTCAATTGCATCATGTAGATTCAGGCAACGAAGTTGTCAGCTGGTCTCCCAAGGCTCCCTTTGTAGTCAGCCCATAGACAGGCACTTCCAGGGAGCAACTAAGAGCATGAGACTAATTTATGTGCTCTGAAGACTAGCCAAATAGCTGAGCAGATTAAGTAAATTAAATTGGAAACCAGTAGTTGGACAGTGTTAATACTCTCCTTCCATACCTTCATAACGCTTAAATTACCAAGCAAGTGGCTCTCATAAATAACCAATATTTAAAGAGAAGATATGAACATACATTGTGTGAAAAAATAGCAAGAAATGAATCACATTCACAGAGTTTATAGATTTTGTTGCAACCTCTCCTCTTATTTCTGTGCAATAAATAATTTCAGGACAAACTAATTGTTTTCCCTAACAACTCAATGTGAAAAATCTCTAAAATAGGCTGGCTATGTAAATATCTAGTCAAGAGTAAAAGAAAGCAAATGTACTCTATTTTGGCTCCCACTCAGACTAGCAGTAAAAATAAGAGAATGTTAAATAAATATGGTTTAGGACTTTTTAGAAGTGTTATATTGAAAGAATAAAGTAAACACACAGCATAATTTCTCTGAGGCTTTTTGAGACTTAGATTCCCACTTTTAAGTTACAGAGTTAGAAAAACATTAAAGAACACAGAAAAAGGTTTATCTAGCCTTCAGCTTCCCGGTATGCATCGATTAAAATTATCCTAGGATCAAGAGTTCTCCTGTTTCCATCCATAAGGTTCAATATCCTTTTCTTATCTAACAAGGTCTAGCTGAGTAACTCCTTGACACAGAGGGTATATTGATGAGTGACAAAATAACATTTTCTTCTTACTATCCACTAAAACAATTGCCCAGAACACTGTCAGGTAGCATTCTGCACATGGAAGAATTGTGTAAAGAGTAAAGATCAGGTTGTGACTGGACGGCAAAAGAAAAAACCCATGACCACCTTGTTTGTTTGTTTGTTTTTCACAGGATAGGTGTATCACCACTTGATCAAATTTAAAATGGTTATTTATTTTCCATTTCACTATTTCATATGGGTATCACACTTCATCGAAATATTTATTCAGCACAGACTCACTAAGCCACTGGGTAACCAATCCCCCACCAAACAGTGAAAATTCACAGAGTTTAATAGAAAAAGGAAATGTTTGCTATGTACAAATAATGGGAAGGCCCATACAACTCTCAGGGACTACACGTGGAACTGCAATATTTAGAACTGCTTAGTACAACCATGAGACAGCTTTGACCCATTTAACTGAAAGGATGTGTGTCATATTAATACTGTCATTACTGTGTAAATTAATCAAATTTCCGTGTTTCTTCTTTCATAAATACTCCTTTAAATATACACTTCATACAGATGTAAAAAGATTTTAGCTTGCAGTATGAAATGCAGTAATAAAATTGCAATTTTATTTATTTTTTTTATTTTCTTTTTGTCAACCAGGCTATGAAGTCTTTGTCACAGGGGCAAAAGGATCTTTGATGGGACTTCCCTTCGGGGTCTCCCTTATGCTGAGGGGGCTCAGAGTCACTTCCACAGGCACCAGAATACAAAGTGCTGAACACTGAGGGCCTTATTGCACCCTGCTACTGCTGCAAGGGAAGAACTGCTTCTCCCCAAGACCTCTCATAACCCCAAGACCTCTCATAAAAGGATATCACTTCTGGACTGCTGACAGGAATGTTTAACACTGCCCATGCTACTGCCCTGCAGAGTTATGGAGGTTAACAACTTCCAAAGCTTAGATAATGCTGCAGGAATCAGTGCTGAATAAAAAATTCATGTCTACTTTTTTATGATTAAAAAGCCCCCAAACAAACGTGTGTAGCTTGACTCAGTTTCAAGCTACTGTTAAAGTGTTTGATTTTATCATAAATGTCATTTTTGCCCATTTATTTCTTTTGGCAGCAGGGTCTCTTCCAGAGGCTTGATGGCAGTATAATGGAAAGTTAATAAACGGATCAGTACATTGTTTTCATTCTTCCCAGATGTTTCCTTCATTATGCCAGACACATTACTTTCTAAACAGAAAGCTGCAAAGAGTGCAAATTTTAGTATCTCTTACAAGACAAGATGTGCAGTTCAGAAAACAGTGTGCATCTTTGGCTGGAAGAAAATAGTTTCCATGATGTTTATTGTGGCTAGAATGGGATACGCATCAATAGTCACACTTAAACAAAAAAAAAAAAAAAAAAAAAAAAAAAAGCTATGAAGGACTTCAAAGAAACCAGACACAGAAAATCTTATTATATGTGGTTTTTATTGTAGATGGGACAGCTACTATACTGACTACTTCTTCCCAACACCCACAGGTATCCGGCAAATGCATTCAGTTAGTGCTGTTTACTATTGTATTGCTATCACTAACTGTTTTAATCACAGCAGGCTAGACAGAAGCAATGCTAATAAGCACTCTGTAAAATCTCATCGTGTCTGAATTTAGAGTGTGGTTGCTGGTTTATAGGGTCTAGATGTAAAACTGTAAATGATGCTTGCTACTGAATGATGGAAAAAAGGATTATATAGGAACATTCAAATGTTTAGTAATGAATTGAAGAGCCTGGGGCTCATTTGCCACAAAAATTAATAAAAATGAAAGCACAAATAAGCTCAATTTCCTGCCTTTTTGTTATGTTATGTAACCCATTTTCTGTTTAGAAATTAGGCCATGAGAAGTTACTATATTTCAAAGTAGCTCAGCTGGCATTTGCATATGAATGTAGAAACACTGGCTATATTAACCTATTAGTACAGAGTTTTCTTCAAAAGTCCTGTCACTATATTCTTGTATAGTTGTCATAATGTTTCTTGATATAAATATATGGGATGAGTAAAACCATTTTAAGAAGATTTTGAAAAAGGTTTTCTCCTTTCAAGGTCTGCTTATCCTGAAATACCCAGCTTTAAGCCAGGTACCTATGTTCTCACATGAAATCGTTAAATAGTCTATATTTGCCACCTTCCTATCTTATTGAGGCCTTTCTGTGCAGCCCTGGATTTTTGGTTTAACCTCTTAGACTGAAGCGTGCAACCTTATCATTCTGTTTCATTCAGGAATATAGAAGACATCATTCTACAGAGCTGGCAGCTTTTCTGCTTCAGAGCTCATGTAATTTACTTGGGCCTTCTAATAGGGTTATATTTCATATATGCTGAATACACCCTTTATGCTATACTCCTCAGAGAACTTGCAGATGAAAATAAAGTAGTTTATTGCATAAGGAATAGTAACTGTATTGGCTGTTAGCCTCAGTAACTTGCATAGACTATAGTGAGGCATATAAAACACTCATAGCACAGTACAAGACATTTATTCAAGCCGAAATATTGCTTATAGAAAGAAACCCTCAGATATCTGTACTATTCTATGCTGCCATCTTCTCCAGCCAGGTAATCTGTGTTATGCTATGTACAATATTTGAATGTCATGCCTTAGGCACCTTATTTTCTTACAATGTTTTTGTCTTCTCCTACAAAAATAGTACTGAAAAAAAAAAAGTTATGCAAAATACCTGCTGTGCTATAATTAAATTATAAAAGAATTTTTGTTCATTAGTATTGTACTTATAACTTTAAATGTAATTATAATAAAATAACTACTGGGATATACATTATACTGATAAAAAATCTAAAAATTAAATCCATTTAACATTCATTTTGCATGTAAGAATATACTCAGCTTTTTATTTTTTAAAACTTTTGAAAACTATATTAGATTTTCAAAACAAGAAAAAGGAGAATGCTTCCATAATCGACTTCCAAATCTTTGACTGAATGCAAATATCAGTTTATCTTTTTCTAAAATTTTATGTAAATGCATGCAACTCCAAAATGGGAGTTTGGAACTTTTGGAAAAGTTAATTATCTGTTTAGAGCCCAGTGATACCAATCCTCTGTGCTGCTAGGTACTCTTCCAAATCTGGGAGAACTGGGCTCATTATAGATAACACTTCAAAAAAAAAAAGCTCTATGTGAAAATATGATTGTGTAGATTATAAAATCAAACATTCAGAAGTTAGGAACTGTCAGCTTAGGACAGTTAAATTCACTCTTTTTTTGAACACTTGCATGAAAACACAGGCAACTTTCCTGGTAATACACAATTGCTTTCTGCAGGAACCCCGCCTCCACTGGTGAGTCAATTTTATCGTATTTTTGGGGCGTGGTGATGTACAGTTTTTTCCTCCATTATTTAAAGTATCCCCTAATCTACTGTTTGCTTAGTGCTGTCTCTGTCTTGCATTAATTTCCTTGACAATTTTTATGTAATGTTTTGGAAAAAAGTTCTTAAACCTCTATTCCAGAAGAGACTTTTGTCAAGATCTCAGAGTTACCCACTGCTCTTTGTGAATGTCCCAAAGCTCTTTAGTCTTGACAAAATTCACATGCTTAGTTCTTAATCCACGTGTAAGTCAGATCTGTATCTACCAAGATGTTCTTCCACCTGTCTCCTTCCAAGGACTCACTTCAATGAGTTCTCTCAGAAAATAGCTACTGGATGGTGTCTTGACCAGAATGTAATGACGGATAAGGTTGGCCATGAAATGCAGATGTCATCTGGTAATAAAAGTCTCCTAATTCCTAATGAATTCTAAATTGCTTTGTACAGAATGAAACAACTTTCTGGGAAGGTACTCACCACAGAGGGCAGCTGGTGACTGATTTTGTCTCCCACACTCTTGGTGACATTTCTGATTGCTGTATGCATTCTTGGATGAAAGTAGTCTTTCATTGTACTGTTTTTCAGTGGAAACAGTTGTCATTACTCAGCTTTGAACTAACCAGCTGAATATGGATGATCAGGAGAGGGTTCAAGCCTGGACTGAATGGAAGTCTTTGGTTAGGGTTCAGTCAGGACCTCTATCAGCTTCCTGCCCCACTTTTCCTCTCCCAAAGTCATCCAGACCTGGGCAAACCGTGGCTGGGTTTGCAGTTGAGACTGTGGGTGTTCAGAGAGGTTACAGGGTCAAAGCAAAATCACTCTGGGCATTCCTGATCACAAGGAACATTTGGTGAGTCCTGCCAGCATACAACTACAGATCTTACTTGCCAGATGTTGCTTTCCAAATGATTGCTGGCAAAGAGACTTCTTAGGAAGCCCAAAGGCTGCTGGTTATGCCGTCAGAGAAGGGAGGTGGCTACTCCACCATAAACTAACAATTACTTTTTGTTGAAAGCAGTTCTCAGCAACCAATTAAATGTTAATTATCATTCTTTTGTATGGCCACATGTTCACTCTTTAGACCCAGTTTCCAGCTACCTACAGACAGTGTTCCCTAGAGAAACATGGTGTTTGACCAGTGAGCAGGGAAATTGCTGGTCATTTTACAACTTGCAAAGTGACAGGCATGTGCAGTTGAAGCTGAGAACAGGGTGCTATAAAGGGTAGGTGGGAAATGTAGTTCATACATAAGAAGTGCAGCAAGGAAAATTCATTACAAACCCCCTTGTGGGAGAGAATGAGTCTTAGGCTAGCCTGTTCTAAGGACGGAAAGATGGGGATATAAAGCCTGTTCCTGAGGCTTGCAGGATCTGGATCCTGGGAAACAAGGAGTTTGAAAGCCAAGGCCTCAACCCAGCACTGCAGGAGTTTAAACGCAGGATAGATTGGGATGTGTGCCTTAAATCCTGAACTGGGCATAGCATACAGTGGGATGTCCTCACAGAAATAACTCATCCACCTCCAATAGCGATGATGTGTCTCAGTGGCACTTCATAGCTTCATAGGTAAACCAGCAGGGTTAGTAGGCTTTCCATCAGTTTTGCTGTGTTTCCCCAGCTTTGTGTCAGAGCTCCACAACATCCAACCCCTTTGGGATTTAGATGTCAAAATGTGGACAGAATCAACTGGAATTCTCTGATGAAACTGGTTTTCACAGAAAAATAAAGCTAAATTATAGAAATTTTAATCTTTCAGAGAAACGTGTTAGTTTCTTCTGATGAAACACCACAGAAGACAGCTTTCTGATAGAAAACTGCTGATTGCTTACCTGCTGTTGGGGAACTCAGACACACCACCTGTGGCTCTGATGTCACCCCATCCCACCAGAGCTCTAGATCACACAGCTTTGCCACAGAGACTGTCAATCAGATTTGAATGAGTTGAAAGGAGTTTTGGAGCTGAGGGAACAGAGTTCAAAACCTACTATCCAATGGAAGAACGTATGCAAACAGGCAGATGTGTCACACAGCGTGTGAGTGTTTGAAACCCTGTGTGTGGCTCTAAGAACGGAAATACTCTTTGATCCTCTTTAAAAGCCTACATCTGCACTCTTCTCCCTTGTAGGCTTCCTACCATGGAGCAGGGCACTACAGAGCTTCAGGTCCCCATCCCAAGTCATCTGGTTCCCAGCTACCAAACAGTGGCTGTCCAACAGCCTGTATGGGCTACCATAAAAGAAACAAATGGACTAGAGGCTGTCACTCTCAGGATCCCAGGATCCAGTATATTTTGAAGATTTTCTGTGAATCACATTGGCTATTGCTAAAACAAAGCATTTTTGCTTCTTTTTATGCTTTTCTTTCCTACAAGAAAAATAAAAAATGTGGCTTGTATGGAATTGTAACCTTTTTTCCCCCTCCTCAGAATAGCCAATTATTCCATGAAGTGGATATTGGAACCTGTTTTGGATATTTGTGGGTAAGAAGTGGATATTTGGTCCTGTTTGTTTGTTCCCTTTATATGTAATACATTTTTCTTTGCCACATATCTCTAAGGAGGCAGAAGGTGATACTGTTCATCTCATTTTATGAACTGGAAACTGGAATAAATGGAATAGAGCAAAACTGTAGACTATATTTAAGAATAAATTTGAATACTTTATATATAAGCAGAGGTCTTATTGACCTGATTTGCAAAGCTTGACCTAAAATCTTCTGAGCATCAAACATCAGATTTGGGTAGCCAGAAACCAAGGAATAAGTAATGAGAATTTCAGTTTAGTGTGACCTTCTAATTATTTCTTTGAAAGGTGGAAGTATGATCCAATTCTACAAAGTAGCAGTGAATCACCATAACCATGAAACCATTTTCTAAGAAACCTTTGTGCCCATCTCTGTGCATACACATTTGCATCTGTCCATTCTTTGAACTTATTGATCAGTTTAAACTAAGACTTGACAGGAAAGTAGAGACTTCAGACATAACTGAGGTATTTATTAACCTACAGTTACAGTTAATAGTTAACTACAATTTTTCAAAAAACAGGATGCTAGGAAAAGGTACTAGACCTTATGAAGGAAGAGGGAAGACTAAACCATGAGCTTATTTGTTTTTCAATTTCAGTGTATCTGCATGGCAGAGGAATTTTGATCCAGGAGACATGACACAAATGTGCTATAACATGGTAGCATTAACAGTGTTGTTTCTGTTTGTGTGACACTGTCTGTTAAACCACTTATCTCAAAAATTTTCCAGCAGAGGAGATAGAGGTCCCACAAAAGCCTCTTCCAGTATATGACCTGATTTATTATCAGTTCAGTCTGCACTTCGAACTGAAGGAGGCCTGGGCTATGGAGGAAAAAGAAAAAAAGTGCTGTGCTTATGTATTAAAAGTATGGGTAATGAAAGCATACACATCAATGGGTTCTGTTGGTAACTTGTCTTGGTTACTGCATCTCTCCAAGTGTGTGTGCTTGTGTGTGTGCATGTGTGTGCATGTGTATGCATGCATATGTTTTTTTCCAGAGGAAGCACAGTGGCAGGCAGTGGCAGGCAGGACAACACTTCCTTAGGGATAATGGAGCACCTTCCCAAGGGAAGCTTATAACACCTACTAAAATCTCCATCTCATTTTACTCCTGCCTTAACTGCAAAGCACACATATATCAACACCAAGCCTAAGACCACAGCAGACCAGGGCAGGAAGTAGACCCTGCTTGTGCTGCAGTCCCCAGTGGAGATCCTCATCAGCTAAAGGGCATTATGGCTTCCACTATGTCATGGTTTAACCCAGCAGGCAGCTAAACACCACACAGCCATTCACTCACTCTGCTCCCCCTCCCGCCCACCCTGGGAAATGGGGGAGAGAATCAGAAAAAAGGTAAAACTCATGGGTTGAGATAAAGACCATTCAGTATGACAGAAAATGAAGGAACAACAATAATAAGGACAGAAAATATACAAAATAAGTGATGTGCAGTGCAATTGCTCACTACCCACTGACTGATGCCCAGCCAGTTCCTGAGCAGTGACCGCATCACCTGCCAACTCCCTGCAGTTTTTTTGTTCAGCATGACGTCATATGGTATGGAATATTTCTTTGGCCAGCTTGGGGCAGCTGTCCTCGTGGTGTTCCCTCCCAGCTTCTTGTGCACCTCCAGCCTCCTTGCTGGCAGGGCAGTGCAAGAAGCTGAAAAGTCCTTGACTTAGTGTAAGCACTGCTCAGCAACAACTAAAACATCAGTGTGTTACCAATATTATCCTCATCCTAAGCACTATACCAGCTACTAGGAAGAAAATTATCTCATCTGAAACTACGACACACTACCAATTGGAAAAATATTGATTTCATGTTTTGATACTGCAGTTTCCTTCTCCAGGCATTACCAGTCATATTGGAATATTGATATCATCCCTAAAGTCAGTGGGAACTGTAGGGATGAGCAGCCGGTGCTGCTGCACTGTGGTCCCACACTTATTTGTAAGTCAAAGATCTTGGAGGCTCTGGAATGATGGTCTCTGTTCCCTGCTATACAAGGGGCTGGGTCTTATTACCTGGACACTGTGAGCTCTTACTACCATAACTGAAAGCTTCAAATAATGCCCCACTCTGCTTCTGCAGCCCTCTGATGGAACACGTTCATTTGCTCCTGGAGATGCTGTCTTCTTGTCAGTGCAGGCTACAAAGCAAAGGAACATGTTCCCTGTCAAGGAAAACTGCAGAGAATTGACTGGCAGACTAGCAACTCCCCTCTGTAGTTATGAAGAGATCATTTTAAGAGCTCATAATTAGCCAAATATGAACACATTTTTAAAGTATGAGAAAAAAAAGAAACTCTTGAGACAGAAGAAAATTGTCTTCCAAAGTTCATATTCCAAGCTCTGAATTACTGCAGCTTCTCACCTAAGGGCCGCAACAACCAAAACTGGTTTAAACACAGGGTTTCACACTGAGAGTGCCTAATATAGTTTTGCAAATAAATGGAATTCAGTAAAGGTACTGAGCATAACTGGTTAAATCCTCTATGGTACCAGCTTGGCAAAGTCATGAGACAGGGAAAACAGGGCTTCATTATAAAAGTTTTGGGCAACTTCTAGTGCACTAGGTTTTCTCTGATGATAGGCAGACTATTTCAAAGGTATGTGGGCACAGTCATTTACCCCAGACAGACATGCAAGGAACGTAAATTTTGCTTGCATGGATGCTAGCAAGATTACTCCTGGGACTAAGGGTTGCAGGATTTTAGCATTATTCATACTAACCATAGGTAAAAATACATTACCTCAAAATACTTGAATATAAAATCCAGTACTTAGAAAGAAGGGAACAACTATATCATACAATACAACACATGGCTGATTCACTGAATGTTAGCACAACACAGAGTACTCAGAGAAGTTTTTGGCCAGTGTAACTCCAGAACTGGAAAGGAAAAAGGTGCTTTAGGAGCTAGGATGAGATAATTTGTGCTACTGTGGTTGGACTGCTTTCAGGATCTGAGATAGTCTCCTGCTCCCTCAAAAAACACTTTAGCAAGTATTGCGCTGTGCTCTACTGTGCTCAGAGAATTGATGAACTAAAGTAAAAATGTAAAGTGCTGCAAGATAGATGTAGCTAACAGCCACCACAAAAGCTATCATCTTTTTTTACATGTGTTACCAGTTGAGACATGAGAGATGTGAAGATTGACAACTACAATGGAGGAAGTGTAATAAAGTCGAAGAAGAAATTAAGTTATGCCTAATTTATGCTGGTTGCTTTGGAAAGTATTTTGCAGTTATGAATAGGAACATATAATGGACTGGTATCACTGCCACATATGACTGATTATCTGTTTCATCCTGTTATTAGCAATGACCTACAGAAATTGTGTTTGTCCAGCTGGATTCTGTTCCACATAAATTTATATATATCTATCTGTTATTCCTAAGAGACTAAGTTTCCATTTATCCTTTGAAATGCCATAGTTTGAATTGTAACAAGCATAAAAATCCAACTCACAGATCTCACCCTTCTGAAATCAGACGAGGCCCTGATTTAAAACATTTCTCATGAAGCATATATAAGAACAATTGTAGTAACTTTGCCTTAAAAGGCTTTCCTCAAGAAAACAGGCCTCAAGTCTGGAACACAGTTGAGAGGAGTTCAGTTCATTTCAGCCTAGGCAACATTAAGCCTTAAATATCTCTCTGTTCCATTGCAGAATTGCAGTATCTGGGGAATTATTTGAGTTTTCTTTAAACTTATATCCTTGCCAATACTTCATTGATGAGATTGGTGTAGGATCTGCAGAGTTCAGAGAATCTGGCATGTCTCCTGTGCTTTAAGGTCATAGCATAAATGAGAAATTACTTAGCAGCTTGACACCTTGCAAATTGAAATAAAAAAAAATAAGGGGAAAGCAAAATGTAAAAGGAGATGGAGAAATGCAATAGCATAAAATCTGCCAGCATCACACAACTCTTTCCCCAGTTTTGGCCTCCTGAACTGAATTCAGTTGTTTCAGTGTTTCAGTATTTCAATATGAGAACTCTAGGGTAAACTGCACTAGGTTACACAGAGCTTTGCTGTATTCAAGCAATGGCATTGTTAGATCTGGTCCTTATCTTCATGAACTTCCTTCTGCGTGTGGACCTTTTAATTTCTGTGGAACCACTCACAAGAATAAGTAGCCTCCAGCATAAAGCCAAGTCTCCATCACCTGGCCTTAAAATTGTGGCCATTTGTCATTTAAATATTTGCAATAACTTTGCTTGCAAAAACAACAGTAAAACTTCTAGGATGAAACTTACTTTCATGCAACTGATTGCAAAATTGTAAGATTTCATACTACAACTTATTACAATAATTTCATGGCATCCAATTTACTGGAACTATATTACTCTACAATTTATGCTCTTTTCTAAAATAGTTTTTATAAAATAGTTAGGTCATATAGAGGCCAGGAGACATTTGCTATGTTATGAATATCAAAATCGTAATTAATATTAAACAAAAATGTCTCCCATAGCACAATATATAACTGTTTTAATCCATTTATCAGGGAATGAGTCTGTACAAATGAGACTTTCTTTATATAATCATATACATAGCAAATTGTCTTAGAACTATTAGCATAGTCTTTAGGAACTCTCAAGTGCATATTTAACATTTGAGATTCATTGTATGTTGGCATTTGCACAACTGTTGTCTCTAAAAGCAAGTAATGTGAATCATCACAACAATGATTCCTTAGAGAATGCTTCTTTCTACCATGATGTATTCTATTTTTCTGTGAAACCTTTGGAAATTAAACTGCTCTTGGTAATTGGGTTTATACTCTTCTAAACTTCAAGTTTGTTTGCATACATGCAGTTGGAACACACCTGCACCCAGAACATTGCTTTCAATTAACAAAATCAGCCGTCTTCAATAACTATATGCATGATCATAGCATATGTGAGTTCCTGAATCACATTCACTTTTTACAAATGTTTCGTCTACATGTTAACTTACACCTTTTTTTTTTAACCAGTGTCATAGATAAAATTTCCCATATTCATAATTTCTTAAATTAGCTTTCACAGAATTTCTACACTTATTGAGGAGATATGTAGCATATGTCATACTGATCCCAACAGATTTTAGGGGCAGGCTTGTGGCACTTAATCCAGAAAAGGCCAATGCAAATACACAACAACTCAAGATGCGCTTCTGGAAGCAAAACACTTCATAATAAATACTTTGAAAAGGGAGGCACAATGCATGTGAAGGTGTATTTACCACATATCTATAAAGTTGGCCAGCTATGCCATCTTCACATATAGATAAAAAAAGAAATTGAATAAGGAACAATCCCATGCTCTTCTCCCTTACCCTTTTAATTCTTTTCCAGAGAGGAAAATTTCATAAGGAGATGAAATATCTTGTTAACTGATTGATACTGTTAGAAAACCAGACAGATTTTCAGGCTTAGAGTTCCACTACCAGATCAGAAATAAATAAATACATAGACAGATAAATATATAAATAAATATTAAAATTATTGTCACTCTTCAATCTGGCTTCTTTTGATTTCATGACACATGGTCACCAATGCAAATACCTTCCTATTAGGCATAATCTTTTGACCATCGTGGCTGTAACAACAGTACAAACACAAAAAAAGGAAAATATTTCATTTTTCTAGTTCTGGATGGCTTATACAACTCCAAAAAATAGTCAGTATCAACAAACCCATAAGTACCTTGTCCGTGAAATTTCATACGTTAGGTTGTAGAAATTGAATTTAAAATGTAGTCTTACACCTCTTAAATATACTAGCCCAGCTTTTTAAAATGCTGTAATAATCTCAACATGATAGAGAAAAATCAGCATGGCTTCTAAAGGAGCAGAAAACAATTAATCTATTCCACTGGAATCCTTGATTTCAGAACAAGACTATTTCAATTATTTCTCTTGAAATAAGACTTTGATAATAAGTGTATCAAAAGGCTAAGCATAAATAAGATGCTATACTTGGATTTGAAGAGTTTGAATTTTGTGCTATAAATAATATACCAAGACTAGTAATGGGATAGCATCAAAACACACATCTTTTTAAGTGGCTTCAGAAAGATACAGCTTCTAAAGGTAATTATTTTCATTTTGAAGATTTGTGTTCTATCAAATCCTAACTTTAATATATTGTTCCCCCAAACAATAGAAGTTTAGAGTTTGTATTTGAATAAAACACCGCACAAAATTGTAGGATAGTCTACAGAATGAGAAAAAAATCCCCACTGCTTTTCACATTTGACGAATGATAAGCTGCCTAGTTACCATAAAAGCTCCTCTCTTGAGACATTTATAAGTATGATGCACCACACTTGGACAATAGCAAGTTACAGGATTTATATAAGAATAGACTTGAAGACCAGAAGCGACTGATGTGATCATCCTGCCTGACCTTCTACACCGCAAGTGGCAGACATTCTCAGAAATAGGATTAGTGCTGGAACTTCCAACATATTTCATCTTATTTTGCAAATAGAATTGTCATCTCCCCTGGGAATCCTATTTCAATGTTTAATTGCAGTTTCTGCTTGGAAATTGCATGTTATTTAATCATGTCATTGGATCTTGTTATGCCTTTGCCTATTGTACTGAAAAACCTCTACTTAGACATCTTTTCCATGTGCAAGTACCAGAGTATCAAGTAAGTTCTTCTTTATAATAAGATGAAAAGAGGAGTTGATATCAGAAGAGCAGGCCAGTGGGCTTCAATCTAGATCAAAAAAAGAAATGGCATCGTTACATAAAATGCTCATTTCTATGCTATGTAGGAACACTGGTGAGGATGAAATAGGCACCAGTGATACAACACCAGGAAAAAATCCACAGACACCTGAAGATTTTGGGGACTTGAGAAGCAACAGAGAAAGTACATGGAGGATCTTCTCATACATTTCTCTCCAAACAATGGGAAAGAAAAGCATATTGAAGTTTAATCTTTGGTTAGGCAAACAGTATTCCAGGGACATTTTCTTTCATATAATCATAGAAAAGACAGTATTTATAGTTCTGGTATGAGGCAAAACTTTTAA
The DNA here is from genome assembly GCA_034008185.1 of Gorsachius magnificus. Lineage (NCBI taxonomy): Eukaryota > Metazoa > Chordata > Aves > Pelecaniformes > Ardeidae > Gorsachius > Gorsachius magnificus. The sequence continues at coordinate 176,701,256 of CM067081.1, forward strand.
ATAATCCTCTTTCAAATACATAAATTTTTAAAAAATTTCAAGATAGAAAAGCACAAATTCTAAAGTTGCCTTGTCCCAAAAGTGCTTGCCTGTTTTGAACAGTTGTTAATCTCAAAACCTTTCATCCTTTTTTTCCCCTTAAAAGAAAGCGGGCATAAATTCAACTTAAAGTGGAAAATATTTGCTGGAACATGAAGGGTCAACCACATAATCACTGGCATCAAACAGAGTTAGACTGAACCTTTAAACGTGGAGACACCATGTTAGCTTTATAATCGAATTTTTAATCCTTCTGGATGAAAGTAATTATCATTATTATTGAATTTTATCCATTTAGAATGTGTCCTCTAGGGTGTTGCACTAATTGACTTTTCCATAACTGCAACTGTATTTGTATGCATTATCAGTCATATTAATAAATAAGCATTATAATTATAATGGCTCCAGCTGGGACTACTTTAGTTAAAGGTCATGTTTTCTTCAAAAGGTATATAGTTTAAATGTTGCCAGGTTTAGAATTAAGAGGATAAAATGCTATTAAACATCCTTTTATCTCAACTGTTCTTCCTGAAATTACTCCAGGATTACTATAGTCAAAAGGATAAGCAAACTCACCTTCTAAAGTTAGGTTTCATGTTTCTGTGTTGAAGTCTTGTAAAAGACTATTCTTTCATGAGTAAACATGACATTTTAGACAGAAAGAGAACGTAAATTGGAACAAATTTAAGGCTTTTCTATTTAATAGACCAAAACTCAGGAGTGATTTTCAGTGCAGACTGCAAAAGCACAGCTGATTCCTAAGTTTCTTGCTCTTTCCCATTTTTACTAAGTTTTATTTACATGTTTACCTGAGACTAACATTTAGACTTCCAGGGAACACTGGAAGTGTTCTGTTTTCAGAAAATTGACACTTCTGCACTAGTTGCTATACCTGGAACCTGAGCACTGGAGTCTACAATACCAAACGACAGTTTCAAACCAATATGTTGGCCTTGCATTGGATATTATAATAGCAGTTTAGAAAACCAAATCACTAGATAAATCATGAAACTGGGAAAGGAAAGCCAAAACAACTTCCACTGCTTAATTCAAATCCACACAATATTATGATAATTGCAGTAAGTGGAAAACGTTTTCTAATAGGAATTTCAAAAAACCACCAAGAGTAAGGTGAGTCCCTCACAGTTTTTAAGGCATTAGCAGGGTTGTATAAAGGGTTTATTCTACTTTTTCCAAGTCTTTCTTCATCACTTAGGGAAAACGCCCCAAGATGGATTTTCTGAAAACTTTATAGCCTGGATATGTATGATTAGAGAGCTGCCAGGGAGGACACAGCTACAACACAGTGGCAAAGCCTCTGCCAGACATCAGCTTTCTGAATACGGATCAAGTTGAGGGAATGAGTTTTAGAGATTCTGGTCAAGAGCCTGCAAAGAAGACTGTATTTCTGTTTAATACATTTATTTCTGCAAGACCTATGGTTTGAGAATGAAACATACGAGTTCTGAGAATATGAGTGGAAAATAAGGGCTTCCAACTAAAGTTAAAGCGAGCTGGATATGCTGTGGGAACACAGAATCTGCTAAAGAACAGGACAAATTAATTTTCTTTCCTATTTATAATTAATTTGTTGATTTAATTGTTCTGTGCATTTGGTGAGTCACAGAGCGATCTGCTTCGTATTGGTTTGTCTGACACCAATACAGCTATAACTTCCACACATTATTTAACAAAGTTGCTGATTTTCACTCATTCAAGAGTGTCCTGGTGTCACTGTATTTTAGATTTATTGTGATTACTACTCCACTAAAAAAGCATGACTTTGTATAAGTATCTCAAATACGAGACAATGGGATCCAATAATTGGCTGCTACCTCTAATGTTGCTCCAATTTTAGAAACTAAGCTGTATCCTTTATTTACACAAATGGTTGATTTCAACCTCATGAGCTCTGTTCTCTGACCAGAAGAGGATACTGTCCCTCCTCTTAAACACCTTGCAATGTCATGCAAAAGACAAGAAAATGTTAACTATTCTAGGATATTTTCCTTTGTAAAAAAGGGATTCCTATTTAGGGTCAGAAAACAACGGTAGAGGGGGCGACAATCCCCACACAAAGTAGTGAGGAATAGCATACCTGATTCACTAGCAGGTGGACCATGGACACTCAAGATCAAGTGTTTTCATATTTGTTAGGAAATTCTGAAGAACCTGTTCTGGATACTGCTTTTGCCAATCAACTTCCCCATAAAAGTCACAGCAGAACAACACAAACCACTAAAGCAGTCCATAACATACTTTTGAGAATTCTTGAAGAAGCATATGGTGCACCTTTTATGAATCCAACCAGGAGTAACACTACATTAAAATAAAATGGTTACTTTTACTGTGATCCCATTAATGGCAATATCTTCCAGCAATGTTGTGTTGGATAGAATGTCATCAAATGGCCTAAGCAGCTTTTCCTCCCATTGGGAGAAACGCATGTAATTCATACAGGTATAAATGAAGCTGCATCCTATTAACTAAAGGAGATACAAGTGCTTGGAGACATTGGGTTCTGTACGAAAAATAATTCCAAAATGCATGGACAATCTTATACTATTTATTTGGCTATAAGTTTGCCTTATTTTGAAGAAGAAAGCATAGCATTAGTGAGGGCAGGGTTATCTTGTTCTAGTTCCCCCAAAGGGTCCTCTCTTTCCCTGATTTTGAGTGAAGAAAGAATCTTTAGGATGCCAAAAGGAAAAGAGGTTCTAGTGACAGGCTGATGGCATCCTGGTTGCACTGCAAAGCATTTACCTTTGATTCCCACTGGATGTGGCCTGAAGTGTGATGACTCCACTGTTCCTGAAGAAAAATGCATCTGATATTTCTTCTAGTCCATAACTAAGAAAAGCAGATTTCAATTTTTGTGCTCTAATATCACTATTGGGTGGAAATATTTAAAAAGCTTTGCACACTGAATGAAACCAAGAAAATGTGTGTCTCTGTCATCAAGTTTCCCTTCTCAGATATAAGCCTGCAAGGCTAAACATTTTGGGTCACAGTACATAACTGAAAAAACAAATGAAATGAGAGGTAGTTATGCTTGAGCATTAGCCAAAGGTAAGAGTGATGTTAAGTGTAGTAAGTTTGAAACACCAAGAACATGCAATTGTTCTGAAATCCCATTATGGAGATGTATTATTATTAGGTTCTGTTGTTGCCTCAGTAAGGGAAAGCATATAAAATACAAATCAGTGGGCACAAAGACTGGGATGAAATCTGAAGACATCATTTTTCTAAACAAACTCACAAATCAATTCCTTTGCTTGGGAAGGCAGATGCACCATTTTGAAGAGCCCCAAGAAAGAAGATGTAGAACACATGTCTTGCTGGTTTAGACTTCACAGTCTAACTAGAGAAACTTACTTTGTGCCAATAGGCAATGCGAGCAACTCACTCAACTTCTCTGCCAATATGGCAATTTGCATAGCATTACCCATAATGCTTCACATTGTGCCTTTGCTTTGAAAACATTTAATTGAGCCTTGCTGCGCTGCATTAATGTGTCTGTTTAAATTGAGCAAATCTAATTAGCTCGCATGAAAGTTATGCCACCTCTGGTGCAGCAAAGCTAATGCAATTAAAGTCAGCCAGATGTATTGAGTATTGTAAACATGCAGTCTGACTGGTGGAGAATAGTTCAGTATTCATCAGAGGCTGGACACTTTTGTAACACATTAACAACAGCTGCACTCTCTACAGTGCACAAATATATATTATGCTGTGTATATGCCTATTTTGAAATGCCAAGGATTCTGCATTCTACAACAGTACATGTTATAAGATCAGAACAATCTCATCTACATTTGTGCAAAGCCAAGTCCACTATTTTTTTTAAAAGGTCACTACTTGTACATATAGCATTGCCACAAAATCAACATTTACTAAACATTACATAGGGAAAGACTATTGATAGTGGAAATAATTTCTAAAGTCCTTGACTATTTATGTGCCTTTATGAACTGGATTTCTGAAAAAGCTGGAGCAGGACAGTAATTAGATCAACTGAGGAAACTCCAAGATGCTCTTTGAAAACAATCAGAAGATGCTCAATAAGGTAAACATGTATTTTATTGGAATGATTAATTATTTTCACTAGAGACTCCTCAGATCAGGTACAGTGCTCTAGTTAACTGCTATCTATAAACAGGATAGTGCTTGAGATGTTCAGATGACTTCTTATTTTTATACTGATTTGTTTTTAATACTGATCTTAATATCCAGTTTTGTAGGTGTCATGCAAAAAAAAGTATTAATAATTCCTGAAGGTCAAAGGTTCTCCTGCAAATAAGGCAATTTGCATAACACTTCAAATTGTGCTTTTTCTTTGAAAACCTCGCTTAGAAGAGGTGCAGATTTGGCTGTGTGTCTGCTATGCAGTCATTCATTTCTGCTTTACATTCCCTTCCTAGAATGCCAAGATGACTGAAAAAAAAATTGACTTTTACCCTGCTAATTGATAACCTTCTTCTTCCTCATTTATTCAATTAAGCTATAATTGCTGCCAGTGGTAATCAAGTCTGGTATTTTACACTTTGGAAAAGGCACTCAGTGGAAAATAAGGTAGGTTGTGGTCTCTTTATTATTCTCACATCTTGAACATACCACTTTCTAACTTTTCCACTTCCCTATCTGTAAAATGGACGTAGCAGTGCCTAAAGAAATTAAGACTTTGGTTTCCCTGTCATCCCCCCCAAGAAAGGCTCAAAAGGCATAAACACTATAGAATGAAAGAAACGTGTATAACTGAATTACTCAGAAGTAGTAGGTTAATCACAGATCAGAAAAATATCTACTCACAAACCATCTTTGGTACGTATTTTAAAAATCATCAAGTTTTAAGAATAGGAATAAAACCTATAAAAATAGGACAATTTATTGAGGAATTTGATTTTTAAAAACTAATAACCTTTACATTTAAGGAAGAAAGTAATCTTAAATATGTTCAAGAAAAAGTTTCCTGTACTTAGCTGTGTGCCTCGAATTCTAGACTTCATTGTCTGAGGATTTCTAAAAGTGACAAGGTAGAAAAGGCCATTTAAATGTTTCTTTACTGTATTTTTAGATTTTTCTATAGAATCTTCACTACAGAGAAGGAAAGGATTTGATGAAGGGATGGCTCAACACATCCTTTCTTTCCATGCTCTTTTTCCTGTCTGATGTCTTGAGTCCCTGAAATAAGTGACAACAGCTTAGAAGCTGCTCTAAATGCTTTGTCCATTGATCTGCTCTTTTGTTACCCACACTGATATGCCCTCCCTCAACATACAGCCACTTTAAGGAGGGTCCAGGGTATCAGTACAGTCTTTCTACCATTCCTGTACTGAGGATCTTGTACAGTTACTTCCCTTCCACTTCTCCCAGGCCAGGCCATGGCAGTGGGCTTGCAGTGGTATAAAGGTAGCAAGAAGTGGATTCATTGAATCAAATTGTGGAAGGAGCAATGAGTTTCACATTGTTTGGCTAAAGAAAGAATATGGGGGACTGGGGGTGGTTTGTTTTGTTTTGTTTTGTTTGTTTGTTTCAGCTGCTGGACACAATACAGATTCCTCTGATGTTCTTCATCTTAATTTTATAAAAATACCATTCTGTTGGGCACTAACAGAAGTTCATTACCACAAACTATTAACTGGTTTGCCATCTCTTAAAAATCACTGTTTTAAGGAATGTCAAAATGCCTGAAATTTCATAGAATCATGGAATAGTTTGGGTTGGAAGGGTCTTCTAAAGGTCATCTAGTCCAGCCCACCCTGCAATAAGCAGGGACATCTTCAACTAGATCACTGGATTTAGTCACAATGTCACTGGAGACAAAAGTCTATCTCAAAAGTGGAAGAGTGAAGATCACAGCATGTGGGGCTTGTTCATCTGCCACTCTGGCAGCAATGAGATATAATTAGATGCAGGAGTGCATGTCACAAAATACTAGTGCCATTGGCTCAGGTGTAGTTTGCACCATGAACTGAACTTCTGTTGAGCTGCTGGGCGAGCTGATACCATGTCCTGTCAGTGATTTGCCTTTCACTGAAAAACATGTCTGTCTTATCCAGAATCTATACCTCCATGGTGCTTATGCCACTGGGATGACGGTGAATTTTTTAAAAGGTGTGGGTTTGAGGGGGATACCTGTTATCCCAAAAAATTAATACTGTTTCAGTACTTGAAAGCCGAAATGGAAAAATAAATGCAGAGTGAGAAGGAAGCAAAGTTTTCTGGCTAAAACAAACCAGGCTCTCACCTATCACAGTGACTTTCTTTTATCCTAAAGAAGCATCATCTGAAGGAAATTCAGGCTGGGGGAGGAAAGGGGAGAAATGTTACACACAGAGGAATAGAGTCACCGAACTGAGTGTTAGTTAAATAACAAAAACAATTATTTTGAACTAAGCAGGATGCACCTCTCAAAAAATGAGAGCAAAGAACAGTTGCAACTTGACATCCACTGCTGCTGCTTCAGCCTTGCCACAGGTTCGTTAACGCCTTCAGAAACGCCTGTACTCAGATGTAAAGGGGTCTTTTTTCATGAAAAAAAGGGACATTCTGTATCAGCTAAATGAAGCCCTATTTCACCTCATGAACAGGTAGTATGCAGCAAACAAAAGAGATACTGGAAGATTCAAGATCATTAAAAGAGTTACGAAAGACCTGTAAGTGGCCAAAACATAAAGACTTCTCTCACTTAATGAGTCCTTTCTTTTCAAAAGAGACAGTATCCTAGCTGGTTAGTAATTAATAATCAACATATCAGGTTAGCTAGTCATAACTCCAGAGAATTTATTACCTCCAGCCTTTTAAAACATAAAGATGATTAAGTCCTGTCAAACCACATAAATTTTTTTAAAAAAATAGTTTTAATCCATAGCCAGATATTTAAGAATAATTTACAAAGCATTGTGTAAATGATGGCACAGTTGAGACAGGGAAAGAGCCGGGACCATTCACTTTGTTAGTCTGCATAATCCAATTTACCTGAAAGAAACATAAAGTGTTCCCCACTATGCTTCAGCAGTGAGATCTTGGGTTTGACATGTTGATATTCAGCTAGTGGCTAGCTGAAAATAACGACTGTGCTGAAACATCCACATAAAGTCCTAGTCCAGAGAATAGAAACTGCAGGTTTTGTCCCCTGACCATGTGGGCTCCAGGCTGCAGAGAACACGCAGGCAGAGGAAGGAGCTGCCTGCACTCCTTGCCATCTCTTCTCCGGCTTCATTCACTAAAGCAAAGCTGATGAAATTTCTTCCCTTTCTGGCGGCATCTCTGGAGAGTTAAAAGGTGCTGCCACATTCCACCATCAACCACTCTTCCCTTGGACTGTTTGTATTAGAAAAGCTATTATGTCATCCCATAAAGGAATGAGGAAAAGTATTTTTGATTTAAAAATCCTCACTGAATGCAGTTTTAAAAGCTCACATTAGATTTGACATAGAAAATGATAAACAGCAATACAGTGGGCTAATAGATACAGCATTATGACTATTCTTTTACACCACTACTAATGGGGGGGGAGAAAACACAAAAAAATAATGTTTTATAAAAGTTGTGAGATGAAGACAAGACTGGTGAGACTCTGAAGGACTTAGAATTATCAAGAGAGATCTTTCTCTGGAAAAGTATCGACTAGCTATATGCATCCATAGGGGAGAAATAATTGAGGTCCTTCAGTAAGGCTTCTAGATAGTTGCCAACAACCTGACAGTAAAATACAGCAGCAAATACTGTAGCTGTGGTAGAGTTCACATACAGAAGCACTTCAGACTGGATAGAGAAGCTGTAATAAAAGTGATCTGGAATTTAGTAATTCTAACATATAAACAAGAACCAAGGACCTAAACACATTTCTTACAAAATAACAGAGGAATGGCATTTCTAGACATCTTTAGAGATGAAAGGAAACTTTGGTATAACAATAAAGAATAATGTTGTAAGAGTTTTATAGTGGGAAACAAAGGTGAAATTCAGGCCCTGAATTAAATTCTTGACTGTGAGATAGTAAAGAAAGTCTGTCCTTGAGCTATAGTAGCTACCACCTTTTTTTTCCATCTTAATGGCATCCTCAACACAATGCTTAGATCTTTTCCTCATCCTTATTTTGCTGTATTTCTAACATATATACATATGTCCAAACACATGTGAAAGTTATATTAATATAAGTATATGTAAATGCAAACTGAGTTCCAGATTTAGTTTTAGGAAAACATTTGCTCCAATACTTCATACTGTTTTCACCTGAAAAGTAGCCTCGAATATTATTCCTGCTGGCTAATTTCAGTCATTGGATGAAAATATTTGGTACTCCAGTACAACAGAGATCACATAAGCAGAGAGTCACACTACACGGAACTTTCTTTATTATGGAAAGCAATTGCAGATAACTGAGAAAGCCCTGTGTAATTAACATATAACAATAAATTTTATCTACTTCCTCCAGCAGCAAAGGAATCCCTCTTGCTTATCCTGCACAGAAACTGATTAAAACTGAGATTGCTCCAGACCTTAAGCCTTAACAAAGACCTATCCAATATAAAAAATAATTTAATATCATCATTATTTGCTAATATATCCACAAAGGTCATACTCATTTTACATATTATGGCTGTGCAAATTGTTTTTGAATCGTTTTGCTATGCAATTCCAACTAGAAGATTGCTAGCTTATAAACGAATCAGAGTGTCAAGTCAGCCTGTCACACTCAAAAATTGATTAAGCATCAGTTATAAAAGCAGAGCAGCATACAAGGTACACGATCAGACAGCAGAATATGACACAAATGTAATGATCAGGGCCACAGGACTCCAGGTGGAAAGGAAGAGCAATGATACTGATCAGCAAAAGCTGGAGTAATAACGTGACTAAAAACCAGCTCAAACTGAGGGAATAACATGGTTAACACACAACAAACTCATGTCTCTTTTATTTGAAGAAAGTTCTTAATCTTCAAAAATAAAATGAAAATTGTTAGTTTACTAAAATCAATTTGGAACCCAGCCTTGGGGAAACGTGCACATGCCATTAGAGGAGATTTACTTTTGCAAGATGTATCAGATCCCGGCAACTGCATTAGTTATTAAGATAACACATGAAGTTATTTACACAACACTTTCTCTAGAGAAAGTGAGAGTGCATACTTAATGCAGGTAACAGACAGCAAAAATAAAATAAGCTTTTCCTAGCAGTTGCAAAATTTGGTGTGAATTTTATATCTAGTTCAAGGCAACAATCCAAGTGAGAACAGGTTGAAGCTCCTATTACCTCCATTCCAGAGCAGAGGAGCAATATCAGCTTAAGTTGCATAAGGCTCCAGGTAACTGTAATTGGGTCTGTCAGCCAGAAAGCTTGCTGGGAATGTTTTGACAGAAGGCCCTTTTTACAAATAAATGAAATAAAACAAAATAACCACTGACCAATTTGGACCAAAATGTTATGGGAAAAGGTCAGCTATTAGAATTAATCTTTTCGCAAAAGTTTTTTGGTGTTACTATCAAGAAAATCACCTATTTAAAAACCTAGATTTTAAAAACATGAATAAGGTTTAAAAAAATTTAAGCAAGGCATTTGGAAAGTGAAATACTGCTTTAAGTGATCCAAAATGCATTTACTTCCATCCCTTAAGGTACAGCATCATGATTTTTATTTCTCTTTGGGAATGGAGGAAAAGAGCTCCAAAAGTCTCTCACAGGACAGCTTTTTGCAGCAGCTCTGGCTTAGATGTAACCTCAACTAGGTCAATAGGCTTACCACTATTTTAAATAAGCTACGTCTAGATCTTTGATGTCTCTTATAAGGTTTATAGAAGGTACTCAGCATTGTTTTAACTGTTCTGTGCAAGGAAGCTCTCTCTGTAGCCTTTCTCCCTACTCTAGTACTAATATTCACAGTTTTGTTAAAAAGGAACACTCCCAGAGAAAGTATGAGCACCACAACAATATAGGTGTAATTTTGAGCTTTTTCTGCCCCGACATCTGCTCCTGATCATCATAAGCCACAAAATATCTAGAAAAATAATTGCTCAACAGACTGAACAAATACTTTTCAAAAATACCTTAAGTCTTCAGAATATGAAAAATACTTTTAAAACAAACAGTTCCGTTCCATATGCCCTTCCTTACACACAACATAACTCTTAAGAGGTCTAACCACTCCTTAGCCAGCAGTTACTTAAAACAGCATTTTCCTCATCTGAACTCCTAAGTATCCCTACCTGCATGTTTAATACACTAAACAAAGTCTCTACTCTCATTTTCATAGTCCCATTCCAATCAGAGGGACTGCTTGGGGGCTCCCAGGTGCATCCAATAAAAGAAACAGCATATAACTGCTTTGAATTTAATGGAAGCTTTTTTTTGACAAGCACAGCAAAAATCTGTTTTAAAGCAAGAGACAAGAAAACATTCTATTTTTTTCCTATGTTACTAGTAATTCTGACTTCTCCATTTGTGAAATGCTCTCCTTGAATCTATATAGTTTCTTTAACAGTACATTAAATATAGATGCAGGTCTCTCCTGCATCTCCCTTTGCTTCATGGGGAACACATAGATGCCTGAAAGCTCCCTTAACAGGGTAATTATTGCCTGGTGTAATTTACTGGCTAGTAATAATGCTCTGAGAGGTATTAGAAAAAGAAAGAACTCACAGCAGCTGAGACTAGGCAATATGTGCCTTTAAACAACACTGAGGGGATTACGCGTCGTCATCATGATTTAGCCCCAGTCGGCAACCAAGCACCACCCAGCTGCTCACTTACCCTCCCGGTCCCCAGTGGGATGGGGGAGAGAACTGGAAGAGCAAAAGTAAGAAAACTCATAGGTTGAGATAAGAACAGTTTAATAACTGAATAATAATAATAACAACAATAACAATAATAATAATAATACAACAAAAGATAGGAACAAAACCCAGGAAAAACAAGTGATGCAAGCACTTACCACCTGCCAAACAACACCCAGCCAATCCCTGAAGAGAGACCACTGCCCCCCAACCAACTCCCCCTAGTTTAAACTGAGCATGACTTCATATGGTACGGAATACCCCTTTGGGCCAGTTGGGGTCAGCTGTCCTGGCTGTGCCCCCTCCCAGCTTCTTGTGCACCCCCAGCCTCCTCGCTGGCAGGGCAGTGTGAGAGGCTGAAAAGCCCTTGACTAGTGTACACGCCACTCAGAAGCAACTAAAACATCAGTGTGTTACCAACATTACTCTCATCCTAAATCTGAAACACAGCACTATACCAGCTACTGGGAAGAACTCTATCCCAGCCAAAACCAGTGGTAGAAGAGAGAAAAGAAATATACAAGTTTTAGGCAAGATTTGTCAAACATCTATATAAAACTAAGTTTTGGTTTTGCTGTATTCTCCATTTTGTGTGCTATTTCCCTGTTGATGCACTGTAATGTAGAAGTATCCTGGCTCTGACAAGACCATCTTTTTCCTAGTGGAATTTTGGGGGGAAAGAGTGTAGGAAAACTTTTAATGTGAGAGCTGAGAGTGGCTTTTGTTTCTGAATATCCCTCAACAACTGGTGCCTGTGTAAGAGTCATTTCACTAGCTCTACATAAACCCAGCTACAGAGAACCCAGAGTTTCAAATAAAGTGTGGGGGGTTGTACATCAGAGAGTAGATGCTCTCTGTGAGATATCTAGTGGTTTATGAGAGAAAACCCTGAAGGGGAGAGATGAGGGAGAAACTTTCATTGTCAAAAAAATCAGCCTCTACCTTAGACTGTTAAAAAGAGGTGAGCTCTACCTCAGGGTAGAAATCAAGGCTGCATCCTTTCAAAGACTTAAGAACATGCAGTGCTTTTAAAAACAGAAATGACTATAATTCAGAACCTTCCTTTATAAGTCTTGCCTCCTGTTAGCCTATTGGAGTGCCAGGCTGGATCAATTAGGAAGCTCAGAAAGCTGTTCTGCAGTGGTATTCGTGAAGGGATGAATTAGGAGCTCAGTAAGCTGAAGCATCAGATCCGAGGTTTATGATGGTCACTGAGACTCGTATCCCCAGAAAGGAGAAGAGGTGCAGGGACTGAAACCTAAAATGTGACTGAGAGGCTCAGAAATTAATATTGATCCTAATATCCAGCTAGCTCATGAGCATGTGGGCTTTGCAGTTGGCTGTACTCCTTCTGTAAAGTGGTGCAAAGGCACCTGAGAGAGCAGAGATATACATGGTCCTATATGGTAAGCCCACCCAGCCCACCTGGTGGGCTCACTAGGTGAGCAGAGTTATAAGTTTGGGTTGTGAGGCCTGAGTATTAAGGGAATAAACCCAAGCTTACCAGCAGGGTTTGTTCTCTCACATAAACTTCATGCTGCCAAACTGCATCTGGAATTCCCTGACTTATGCCTTGTCAGCTTGGGTCTCTTTGTACTTCCTGGGATTCCCAGTCCTGCAGTTAGGGCTGGAATAAGAAAGCAGCCATGTCTAGAGGAGTAATATTTGTGGAGATGAAAGGCTGAAAGGCATTGCATCAATAAGGCTCTGGCCTAAGACTCATTAGCTCCAGAAAAGTGCTTGACACAGCTCAGAACTACATTATGTTACCAAATGATGGTGCCAGAGTGCTGTGCCCAGATAAGGGATGATGCACTAGGCAGAGATGTGCCATGGTGCAGGAAGAGCGTAGTTATTTATGTGAGCTAACACACAGAGGTGCAATCACTTTTGAAATCAGTGCAAAATCTTTCTTCCTGCTGAGCTCAATTTTGGAATCTAGTGCGTTCATTAAATATAAAAATTGTGCAGCCCTCATATCTGGGCACTGTGCTATAAGCTTTCATCTGAAATGACCTCCAGCTCAGAGAAGGCCTGCAATTTCACCTCCTACAAATTAATCCCACACAAACCCAGTATGATACATGAATCATGTATCTATAGTATTTTTAAGGCCTAGGGGAACTCCTGTTCAGAGGATGAAAAAAAACTCACAACCTGATATTTGCAGCCAGGATTTATTGAATATAGTCTTTAAAGAGGTTGCATTTATTAAACACTGTTGAATAGATACTTGCTGACTGGAGTTTTCCAAACAATTTCTAGGTGCCTACAGGTTTGTGGTCCAGATCTTGAGTCCTGTCCAAAAAGCAGGGAGAAAGGTGGACAACTGGTCTTTTGAAGACTTCTCCTCCAAAGAATCCGTGCAGAAAAGCCCAGAGGTTACCTTCACAATCATCAGGAAGTGCATACTTAACCAGGGAAATATGGTTACCTAAATAGCTGTATTCCCTGGTGTTCCTTTGGTTGTTACAGAGGCTACCCTAGCAGGGATTTTGCATGCTGCTTTACACAGCCTTTATACCATCCCCAAACAAAGTGCTGCTCAAAAAGGGCAGATGCCTGGCTTTGTATTTTACCAGACAATCAATCAAAGATGTAGGGGAGCCAGACTTATAACGAGAGACTTTTAAAAGTCTTGGATGTTCTTCAGATTTGCTATAATCCTTCAGACACAGTGAAGTCCTGCCCACAGGGATCATGGCAGTAGCTATACATAAAGAATTTGGAAGTGCAGATATATTTTTTGAGGGGAAAAAAAATAAATTCTGCTGAAGGTTCAGTGCTGTTGTAGTTGAACACCAGTTATTTCACTTTCCAGGACATATTAAGGTTGAATAGAATTTTATCCAAAGCCTCCAGCTGAGACACTTAGTATCTGACTGTTGAGGACAGCTAAAGATGTGGACTGATGAATGCAAATCAGTTTATAAACAGTCATTTACCTGGTTGAGTAATCTAATCATGAATAATAAATAAGCACCACATTTGGGGAAACCGTGAGCCTCTTTGGAAGAGTTTGAAAACAAGGAAGTAGAAAGCAGATTTTCTGGAGCGCAATGTCTGTTTTGCAGCTTGTCCAGCTCTCAACCAGCCTATGCAACGATTCAGTTTAGGAATCAGTTCCAGGTTAGTCATAAGGTTGTCAGGAGAAACCTCCATTGTAAATGATTCTTTTTATGTTTTTCTCTGCTGAAAGACTAAACGGAGCTAATTCATCAGGCCTGATCCCTGCCCCATGATTGTTAGAATCATAGAATCATAGAATCACCTCGGTTGGAAAAGACCTTTAAGATCATCGAGTCCAACCGTTAACCTAGCACTGCCATCCCACCACTAAACCATGTCCCTAAGCACCACATCTATCCTTCTTTTAAAGACCTCCAGGGATGAGGACTCGACCACCTCCCTGGGCAGCCCATTCCAGAGCCTGACAACCCTCTCGGTGAAGAAGTTTTTCCTAATGTCTAGCCTAAACCTGCCCTGGCGCAGCTTCAAGCCATTCCCCCTCGTCCTATCATCTGTTACCAGGGAGAAGAGGCCGACCCCCACCTCGCTACAGCCTCCTTTTAGGTTCAAACTATTAGTGTAATCCTAGGCATGGTTTTGAATTGTGTTGACTAGGACTTGCCCAGGCAAAACGCAGGCATGGTTTGGATGTTAGCATAGACCGAGAATCTTTCCTGTTACACAGATTAGGTATAGTCACCCTGTGTCAGGGGACAAGCAAGCATAACTGCAGAGATGTAGCTGTGGTATAACACTGGACCTCAGTGCCAGAAAAAAATAGTTCTTGGCACATTTCATACGAGTTTAAATACTGCATAAATTAATGTATATAGCAGTAATCTGCAAAATTCCCTGAGATGCCCATCTTGCTTTCCTGTGCAGAAATAGATCTTGCACTAACACAAAGGTGAAGATCACTTAGACAAACTTCATTTTTATCAATGCTATAAGAAGGTTTGTAAAAAATGTCCAGTTGAGGGTCAGGAACCTTTTCCATAATCCCTGTGCTCGATTTGGTGTCTCAGCCCTCCAGCAATATAAACTGTTGGGTCTCCTCCCAAAGCAGAGATCTGGAGATATATTTTTCTTTAATCCCAAAGGAAACACTTAGAGAGTTGTAAAGGGAACCAGACAGCAGTTAGGAAAAATAATGCTCCAGCCACTCTATTCTGTCTGAGACAGTTAGTTCATTAATTTTTCCCAGACTGCTTTCTCAAGGAGAAAGATCATAGACTTACACCTTCACAAGAAAAGCTGAGATTCTCCTTTGCCACTTTCATCCTTTCAATGAGTAAACCGTGAGTTTCAAAAACTGGTTTTGACCATGGAAAATATGAACGCTTTTAAGAATAATCAAGTTCTCTTTAGTCTGGCTCAGCCATAATCAACTGATGTCACCTTGCTTCTTTGAATAGCACAGAATATAATTATGACAGGAATAACTACGTACTTACTACCTGTTAGCAAATTCTGATTTCTTCATAGTAAGCTTTGTATTTAGATTTTATATATAGATCTTAATGTTTCCTATATGTCAAATAAGTCTATATATTTAAAAAAAATAGTCTATTTCACATTCATGATAAACTGCTTCACAGCACTTCAGTAATTTTATTTAATAAGATTAACAAACTCAATACTCAGAGTCTTGTCTTGTTTGAGGGATGTCTATACAAGTACAGAAATACAATGGTCCCTGCCATGTTTTTTGTTAAATTGAAAGAAGACAAGCATGGGCATTGGAGTAGTCCTCAGTTTCACTTCTTGAATTCTCTCAGATTTCTTTGAGAAATCTCCTAGAACTCCTAGGGTTCTAGAACTTTTTATTTTTCTCCAAGCTTGAACATCTTTGCATAGTGAGAGGCCAAGAATCATGATGAAATTCAGAAAAATTGTGATACAGTCCTTTTTCAAACTACTTGGTTTTTGTAAGTGACTAAAGGGACAATACTTTTTTACTGCCAATAGCAAAATACAAATGAGAATGAAAATGCATTACCTTTAATGATTTCAATTTTATTTCTACTGATTTTATTTGTACAGGAAGGGTTGTATCAGCTTTGCTAGTATATTCAGGCTAAAGTATAACTTCATTTTGCAAATCTGGGATCTCTCCATCATTACCAGTGAAGTCTAGCATCATTTTAGCATGTAATAGGGTTTAGTCTGGGGGTACAGTTTCAGAGAAAATAGCGCTAAACTATTCTCTGTGTTGTGACTTTGGCTCTGTTTTGCGGGGGAGGTAGGGTGTACTGTACCTATTAATAATCTAAACTAGCATTAAATAAGATTTTTTTTTACTTTGATTTCTGATTAGATCTCTGAAAAATATTCTCAACAGTCAAACATCCATTGCCCAAGGAACAATTCTTCATGAGATTAGAGTTCAATTGTATGCAAAAAATCCATGTAATCAAGAAAAAAAGCTTTAGTCCTAAGTGTCTGATTGAACTATTGTGGTGCGGATAATGCTGTTTGACAACCTGCTGAATTTATGCCAGGTAGTTCACTCTTTCTCCTCATTAGCTGTGGTATCTTTCTCAAGTGTTGTAAATTACAGGATGTTTTAAAGAAATTGGAATGGCAGAAGGAATCATTCAAATGTTTAGGTGTGGAGACTGAATTCATTACCTGAATCTGGCCACTTTCACTCATTTGGACATAGCAGTGATAAATACCAACAGAAATCCAGTGCCATTTTTCTTGAATATAAGAGAGGTGAATCATGCAATATGGCCTCATAAATGCATATGTGCATATGAGCGTGTGCATAGGGGAGCTGGAGAAAATAATTAGGGTTTTGTCTGATGGCGATTAAAAACCAGAATTTTCTTTAATTTTTTTCACACAATGTCTCTCAAACATCTTAATGTTACATCAATTTGAAATTGCTACAACTTCATTTCATTGATTACAATTAGCACAACTCTAATTGAGGATCTAACTCTGGATCTGATTGCTATTTTTTTGTTTCCAACATCTAGTGATAAAATCTTCCAGAAATGCCTTGAAAGAGTAGTACAGTGGTAGTAGAGGGCAAGGACTGGAGACTACATGAACCAGATAAACTCAGATTATAGTCATTCTATGATGTAATAGAAATGGTCAGGAAATCAAATTTCAGTCCTCTGAATATCATCTATATTCAAATAATTTCTTCCAACTCAAATCACACCATGGCATCCTAGACAGATCCATATTCATAGTGCTGAAAATCCATTTTGGTTTAGAATAATGTCTGGCTGTTGGCTTTGCTAATATTTTTAGCTGACTGGTTTGGAAACATGACTTCTGGCTACCCAACATTTTCTGTTGCAAAGCTACCAAACCTTGAAGTGCAGCAGTGAAATTCACCAGGCATTGGTGGATAATCTCATTGTAAAGGAAAAATGAGAAATTTTTAGCCAGTGGCAGTAGATTTCCTTCTAGTCTCCAAAGTACTAAGCTCACTGACCTGTTCCAGTCCCCTGAGCTCAAGGTATGGTAATTTTGTGCCAAATATATTGTCTGCTACCATCTGGAAGCAGAATCTGAACAGAAAAATAATTTCACCACTTGTCCAGGATTTCTAGATAGCTCAGAGAAGTGACAACTGTGCATGAACAGTCAAGGTGTGCTGGACTTGTGGCCAAGGCACAGACTGATTCAACTGAACACAGACAGAGAGACGGGCACTTGCAGAACAGATCAGAAGACAGACTGTGTCCTCCCTGACAGAGCTGCAGATGCACAGCAGAGGCTGTGTGCCCTGGACACACTGAATCAGGTGTTACAGGGCACATGCACCCACATTCCCGGCTCAGATTTCCTAGCAAAGAAAAGGGGAAGCGGGGCAAAGGAACCTGATGAGATAACTCACTTGGGAATCAAGAAGACATGATCCAGGTGGACAAGCTTTATGGAGAAACAGCAAGATTTCTGGCATATCCCCAGTGCTAGCCCAGTTTAGCTGCACTTCAGCATATGCTCTTTTACAAGCTGGTTAAAAGTAAGCTTTTTCTACAGAAAGTTTCTGTTCTAGAACTTTTACAGGAAACCCACTTTCAGTCCAGGTGGAACCTCTCTGATTGCTCCCCGTCTGCTCCTGGCTCAGATGATTTTAAAATGTGCCTTTTATGGTATGCGTCCTAAAAGATATTTAGTGACAAGAGAACAGGCAATAGAACAAACACAAACCTGCCAAATGTAAGTACTCATTCTGATGTACACATGATGATGTGCGCTGTTTTGCCTCTCAGCCTCATCCCACTTCCATTCACCTTTGTAGGACTTGTATCTCACACATTTGCTCTGCAGTGGCTTCTTTCTTCTTCCACAACTCTGCACCAGATGGATGAAGGAGTAGAAGTAAAGAGGGCATGAAAGCGTATTCTCAACCCTCAGCCTACTGTCTTGGCAATCAGTCCATGGATATACGGGCAAATCCCTTAACTTGTTGTACCTGACATATGACCCTGTCACACAAGAACCAAGAGTCTCGTGAACATGGGTTTCCAGACTTCTGAGAGTTCTTCAACTTCGGAAAAGTATTAACTCCAAAATTATTTAATGTTTTTATATATACTACCATGATTGAGTAATATTTAGTATGAACAGTAGTCTGATAGAAGGCTGAATAAATAACAACTCCATTAGGTTTTATCAATCAGTTCTGTAATCAGATCAAAATAGATATCAAATTAATAGAATCATCCTTCCATAAACTCTATATTGATCAGAACTGCTAGTTCTATTACCAGACTTAATTTAATATGATGCTTTATTTTTTTATTGCTTTCATGGCAATTATGTTTCAAATGTATTCAGACTTTCCAAAGATATCTATGTACCGTACATTTACAGAAATTACTCTTGCACATGAGCATTTTGTGGAAAAATCATGAGGAAAAACCTTGTTGTTGTTCTTTCTTAGGCAACTCTTGATAACAGAAACATAATGTACTTAAGTGGAGGCAGGGCCCATTTCTAGAATTCCCAGACTAATTCAATCCAGCACGTCAGTGGATAAATGGAACCAAATGATGAACAGTTCTTCTTAAGCATGTGCTTAAGTGCTGTGCTGAATTGGATATTCAGCTTCCAGCTTCTTAGAACTTCCCAGAATTAAACCCCATATCTTCTACTTATAAGTACAGGATAAAATATCAGATTATTTTCACAAGTAAGGACAAAGCTGCTTCTCAAGTCAATAGGTCAAATTCTGATTGCAGGTATATCTCAGAGAGCCTGTAGACACTCCTAAGACACCTTATTTTGCACAAGTGGAAATGAGAGCCCAGACTAGCCTGGGAAAAGCCATGTGTACTTACACAGGATCAGAATTCATGGTTTTTATTTGAAATGATGAAAAGCAATGTCAGAAAGTGAGTATGTGAGGCCAAGAAAATAAAATAAAGTCTTAATATTTCTCAGTTATCAGCTGAACAGGAAGAAGTTAATCTTGGAGGGAATACTTCATTTTTAATACCTATTAAAATTGAAAGAGAAATATAATGTTGAGATACTTAAATATGCTGTGGGGTTTTTTGGCTTTTCTAAAGATGTCCATTGATTTTCTGTAGCTATACATGCAATTCATGGATAATTCTTAAATAAAAATATTTTCTCTGGGTCTTCAGCCATCTTACATATAAACTTGAAGTGGCATGTAAAAGCTAGCTGAAGAAGCTATGTGAAGAACAACACTGAAATGTTTTAATCTTTAAGGTTCAACAAATCATAGAAATTGTTTCTAAAGCCAACATATTCAGCCTCAGGAACTGTATGGGATAGAAGGAATAAATACCTCATTGTCTCTACAGCTACTGGTAAAAACATAAGAAATACTTGCGATGAATTCATAGCACAAATGTAACTTTGTCTATCCAGTGTAGCTATTCATATTTCCATGTGTCCTTACTATAATTCTTCCACTCTAATCAAGAAGAAAATAACTTTGGGTCTGGCTGGAAAAAATATTTATTTTTGAAATCTAAAATATAAAAGGCTTGTTAACTTTAAAAGATCAATATTAAGGTTTCTAAATACCACAGCTCTGGTCAAGAGAGGTGATCCTTCCCCTTTGTGTGGCACTGGTGAGGCACATCTGGACTGCTGGGTCCAGTCCTGGGCTCCCCAGTACAAGAGTGTCATGGAAATACTGGAGCAGGTCCAGCAAAGAGCCACAAAGATAATTAATGGACTGGAGCAGCTAACATAGGAGGAGACACTGTGAGAGTGGGCCCTGTTCAGTCTGGAGAAGAGAAGGCTCAGGGGGATCTTGTCAATATTTAAAAATACCTAATAGAGGGCAGTAAAGGAGACTTTTCTCGCTGGTGACCACCAACAAGACAAAAGACAGTGGGCACAAGCTGAAATACAGGAAATTCCACGTAGTATAATAATTCTTTTAAAAAATTATTTTTACTGTAATAGGTGTCAAGCACAGGGGTTGCGCAGAGAGTTTGTCAAATCTCCATCCTCTAAGAGATTAAAATCCTGACTGGACATGGCTCTCAGCAGCCAGCTCTAGCTGATCTTGCTTTGAGCAGGAGGTTGGACTAGGTCATCCCCAGACCCCCCTGCCAACCCCAGTCATTCTGCGATTCTGTGAACAAAATTTTAATTTGTATTTTTGAGCCCAGATCCTCCATCGAGATGCAGCTGCGTAGATAGAATCAGGACTACAGCATACATGTTCTCATTCTGCTACAGCCTTCTCCAACTGAACTAACATGCAGGACTGGTGCCCAGCCAGACATGAAAAAAACAGATCAACAGCATTTTCAAACATGAGATGAGGAAAAATTATAAAATTACTAAGAATTCCAGTTTTTTCTATTACTTTCTGAGAAAAAAAAATAACTTTTTTATTTTTATCGCTTCCTCTACTTCCTAAATTTGTCTGTGTTCTAGAAGGAGATATAACTACTTCTTCTTCCTCTTTTTCTTACACATTTTGTTACACAGAGAGCAGTCATGAAAGAAAGACCCTCATCCATATTTAGAGTGAAAGTCAAGTGGTTTAACTATGTATCACAGACTTAGAAGAGCTTTGTGAAGTCTCAGGGACCATTACAAATGGCTGGGGTTAATAGTGTGACATATATCTCCTAGGTCTGTTGTGGCTTGACTGAAACCATGGGACAAGTCAGACAAGAATGGGGTCTGTATATATGACCAGGTCTCATGTCTGATCGAGTGTGTAAGTACTAGTGCTTTCATACAAAATCACAGAGGTGTGTGGAAATGCCACTTCTGCAACCATTAGCCTTGTCTTAGAGTGGGCTACTTGCAACCTTCTTTTAAAGGTGCCTAGCTGGCACCCCTACTTCTCAAAAAACACAAAGAAAGAGTCATTTGTCCTTTTGCCTTGAAGATGAAAACCCACAGTGCATTACTCCTTTTCTCCAGTAGCTCACATATCCAAATAATCAAGGGGAATATGAAGGTACCACTTAAATGTAACCGAAATCAATTAGGGCTTGGACGTGGTGTAAAACAGACTGTTGTTACAGAAGTTACAAATCCTCACAGAGGCACACAAATTTAGCCTTTGTCTTCTTATGAATCCAGCATTCAATAAGGAGAATAACAATATAGAAGTAGGATTACTCCTGCTGCTTTATTATAGTAATATGTGACAGTGTTGCATCCACAGTATCCTTTCCAGATGTACTCATGAGCATGTTTATAAATGTTGGTTTAGGAGTAACTTTTCAAATATTTAAGCAGATGGAGCATCTGCTTCTATCAAGTCTATAAAGAGGGTGGGGTGTTAATAAAGACTTCATTATTGGCACAGCAAATGTGAGAAAGATTACTGTTGCTTGTAAAAGCAGTAAACACTGTGAGAGGTGCAGTCTGCATACAGATGGTGAAACCTTTCCAAAGGTCTCTGCCTCTCTCATCATTAGACTGTATTAGCAGCCTAGCAAAACAGGAGCTCTCTGTTAAAGAGACAGGAGCAAGGCAGGATAAAATGCTGGAAGAAAAGCCACATGGCAGTAATCGTGGTGAATAACTCTAGCTGTAGAATTCCATTAAATGAAATTAACTTTACAGTCACAATAAAATTGGAAATAGTAGAGGTTATGTTCTTTCTGGAGAGAAAAACCTAGTTGTTTCAAGTTTAGAGTGAATC
The DNA here is from genome assembly GCA_034008185.1 of Gorsachius magnificus. Taxonomy (NCBI): domain Eukaryota; kingdom Metazoa; phylum Chordata; class Aves; order Pelecaniformes; family Ardeidae; genus Gorsachius; species Gorsachius magnificus. Next base: position 176,723,203 of record CM067081.1, read on the forward strand.
ACGTAGGCATTTGAAAGTGCCTGCAAATACACTATTAAGCCCTGAAGTTCAGCTACAACGAACCATGAAAGAGGAGTAGAAATCTACATATAGGTGTATTGTAAGGTGTAATCGCATTAAAATTACGTGAAATCTATGGATCTACATGTGGGTGTGCATGTGCACAGCTGCAGGTCCCAGGAGGGGAAGCTTCAAGGACGTCAGTCTTTATTGCTATGGATTGTGACATGTATTAGTTTACTATTCCCCTTATATTGTTAGCTTGCTATTCACTTTGCCACTGTTGCCCTCTCCTGTATTAAATGTAATGATTGCAATGAGAATATTGCCAACACTTCTCTTGTTTCCTTGCAGCCCCAACAATTGCAGTCTCTTATATGAATGGCTATTTAATCGCAGTGCTTTCTCTCCACACAGAGAGTTGTGTTCAGCGTATTTTTAGAATTTCTAATAAAAAAATATCACCCTCAAAGGCTTAGACATCTAAATTGGGACAGCAGTGGTTTCTGGATTCCACCCCCAGCCCTGTTGTGCTGTTCAGAAAATAGCATGAGATTGTTGTTCTCTAAATATGTAAGACACAGTATGGTCATTTTGGTGTTCATTTGAATATTCACCAAAACATCGTTATTAATATTGGTATGATTTCCATAGCAATAGCAATTAGTTTTGAGTGACTTCTCAGAACAAAGCCTTCTGTTTATATCTGAAACATGCGTGCAAGGAGAAAGGGAGGCTTTGGTTATGAGGGGAGAAGGCTGGGAGTGTTTTCCAGCCAGAATTCTTTTGTATAAACACTCTGATTTCTACATCTAAACCAATGAATAAACTAATAAAGGATGTAGCACCATTTTGAGTTACCTATAATCCTGGTGGCATTCCCTACAGAGCAGCTCTTCAAAGCAAAAGACAGAGTCTCTCCAGGAACTTCACATCAAAGTGTGTGTGTGTGCCTGCCTGTCTGTCTGGCTGTCTATCTATCTATATCTATATCTATATCCATATCCATATCATCTATATCTGTATCTGTCTATCTATCCATATCTTTTTATGCACATACATGTGAAGCCTGCCAACAATCAAATGATATCTTGCAAGTTGTTGATGATGGTCAGCTGCCTGGGAGGGACTGTTCTGTCATTGAATTGAACCTTGTTCAGCTGCTACTTTAACCCTTAGTATTCCCTAGCACCGCTTCTTCTTTTTCCCTGCTAGTATGTGACCACCTTTTTCCTAGCCTAATAAAATCAAAATGGAAAAAATAAAATAGAATTTGTTTTTATGCATAATTGTAACTTTTCCATACAATGTCTCATCATCATAGTTAGCTTTACAGTACAGAACCAGAAACTGCTAATTTGTGTTGATGGGAAATACCGCTTTCCAGATTTCAGCCATAGGATCCAGAGCTCCGGGCTGAATTGCTTCCCATGCTAGGTTTTCTTTTGTGCTGAGCAGACGTTTTTGTGATTTTGGATGTTGGGCTTTTTTTTTTTTTTTATTGGTAATGTCCAGCATCATGTTTTGATTAACAACGAAGGAGAACATACAAGTATATTTACTTAGGATGAGTATCTCACTGAAATTCACTATGTACAGCCTAAAAGTGTTTATTTAAAGCAGATTTACATACAGTTTAGATTTATTCTTTGGAATCCCAGAATTTAACAGCATACCTCTGGAATCAAAAGAATATCTGTACTTTAATGTTTTCAGAAACATCTTATAGTTTGAGATATTCAACTATTAATATGAGTGCATGCTTTTATCAACAAATACCAGTTACTTCTGCAACAAGGAAGGTAATAATTTCTTTTCAAAATGGAAGTCCTCAGGACTTAACTGGGGTAAAAATGTTAATGTCCAATAGAAGAGCAGAAAATGACAAGTTCATGGTCGAAGAGAATTAATTCAGATTTCATCTAATTTTTTACTCCAGAGAATGGTATTTTATTAACTCTGATGTTTCAGATATTCTTTTAAATCTTTAAAACTTTAGACTTTTACCAACATAAATATATTTTAATCATATTTTCAATGGCATTTTTTTCTTAAACCAGTCCTCTACATTGAAAAGCTCATAGAAGAAGACATCAAAAACTTATTAAGAAATTTTCCAAGTGGCTAAAACTACTCCTGAAACGTAACCACAGATCTTCAGTTCAGGGAAGGACAACAATACATATCCACAGAACAAATTGGAAGTCCTTCAGCTGGTATGTCATCCCAGTGACAATAGTCCAGCAGTAATTTTACTTTCATATCTCCTTTGTATGACTCAAAATGAGCAGGATTCAAGTGAACATATACAGTTAAATGCTTAACAGTCCCCTCTCCCCTATTCCTACCTGCCCTGCTCTCCTTACCTTTTTTATTTTTTCCATATCCTCTCCCAAAGATTTCTTCCCTCCCTTTAAATCGACATAGCGTACATCCTTATAATATCACTCCCATCTCCTGTTTACCTCCAAACCCCAAAACAGTGGAACTCCTGTAAAAAATTTTTTGGCTTGTGTTCATTCTTCTTCTGGGCTACCTTTTTCTCTACAATAGTAAAATCTCTTCTAATCTTGAAGATTTGTATTACAAATTCTTTCTCTTCATCTGTTTTTATACCAATAACAAGGTAATTTGATATTGATATAGTCCTTGTACACTACCAAAATAAGACAAATCAATCAGTGACAATTTATGATACTATTTCAGAGACTTGTTCTGCCATAGAATGGATGCTATAATTTTTGTCCCTTCACTTATGGCTTCAGAATCAGCATTCTCTTTATAACCAAAAACTGAGACTGAATTTAGATATTTCATATCCTGTATTTCATACCCAGCCTTTTTGATTATTCATCTGATAACACCGTCTTTCTGTTAGCACACTATACTTCAACCTTTCGCTTTGCCATAAACAGCATAAAATGAGCATAACAATACATGCCATTGTGCTGGGTTTCATTATTATTAAGCGAGGGATTGTTGACTGGTCTCCCTCTCCTCCCCTTTTCAGAATGAAGAACCACAGAAAAGGTAATCTTTTCCCAGGCAATCAGTTTTATTATTCTCAAACAGATTAACTAGGAGAAGGACTCAGTGAAACAAGCTGTGACACTGATTATAGAACAGTAACGCTTGAAAGATTCCTGAGAGCCATGGCCAAATATAAAAATGTATATGAAGCAAAAGTGAGGATAAGCCAAAAAAATATTTTAGGGGCACCAAAGGGGCACATCAAAGAGAAAGCTTTTATGTTCACTCAAGCAAGCCAAAATCTGAATGTGAAGACAGTGAAACCATAGAGAGAATGACATCATGCCACTCTCAACAGTTTGCTGAATTTTCATTCTTTTTGTACTAATATGTTCTCAGGTAGATTTCACATAGGAAACCATGTGTTTCAGAGGAAACTGAGGGGCGTATGTGTGGGGGAATACATACTATATTCTTAAACCACAATGGAAAAACAGTAGGACTGGGAAGCCTTTAGGCAGAGCACAAGGAGCAAGAATAGCTTTAAGGAGATGATGTTTCCTTTGGGTTAAGAAAGTTCTTCATTCATTGTAAAAGCAAATGACCTTTTCTATTACTGTGAATTTGTGGATGAGCAGCATGGTGATAGGGAATCGTCAGGCAGGCAGGTGGTCTTGGTGATTTGCAATGCTATTTTAGAAGTTTATCCACAGATTGTCAGCATCAGTGAAGTCCCTGAAAGTATAACTGGCTTAGAAAGCATGAGGTTCATCAGAAGCTCCAAATATTACATAAGTTAATTAGCATCTTGTTATAAAGAAACTCTTCATTGCACCTTTTTTTTTTTTTTTATGTGGGTCATAAAAATAGAATATGAAGATATGTAAAAACTGTGACAACCCCTGGGAGATGCAGCCATGCAGTGACCCTAATTACTAAGGCAAGCCACACAATATAAAGCAATGATGAAGATGGGAGGGAATAGTACACCTTATATAGCAAGTCTGTCATCCAGACTTCTTAGAAGACAATAAAGGTGGTGGGCTGTCTCAGCTGCCTGAAGTTCCATCTCCTCAATAGTGTCCCATGCAGATTTATTTGGATGTTCATGGGCAGTCTGCCAAAGAGAACTTTGGGGAATCCTTCTAAGACACTGGCCTCCAAGAAGTCCCTTCAGAATAATTCAATCTCCTTACTTCCAGTCGCAACAACAATGATGGTAACTAGGGAACATCACAAATATGCAAATTCAGTGACCATCTATTTTTTCTCAGTCATCTTGCATCACTGCCATGCAAAAAAGGTAGAGTAATAAAGTACAAGATGCTATAAACAGGTGGAACATAAGGGATAACTCACTGAGGTAAAGAACAAACTGATAGCAGAAGTATTTACAAAATAAAATAGAAAATGTAAAGCAAAAGTTACCATTACAAGTCCACTCATCTGGCTTTGACATCTGGTTGCTGAGCAACATGTTCATTCGTAACAATCACTGAGCTTGATTAAATATGGTTTGTCTCTTTGCTGGAGGTAATACAAGGATTTCTCAGTCTGTAATCAAGAGACAGCCAAACTTTGAAAAATACATAATAAACCAGCAGGCTGCACCTGAAATCCAATTTATTTCATACTCTCTGACAATAATTTCTATAACCAAGTGCTAGAGGTTTGGTCAATCTTTCTTCCTTACTTCATGCTTTGCAACTCAATTATGCTACTATATAGGGAAATGATAATCATAGCACTTGAGAAGCACTTTGTATTTCCAAAGCTCTATTCAAAAGCTAATTACTAGAAAGTGATATAGCTTGACCCCTCTGGCTGTATATCCTGGCAGGGCTACACTCAAGGGACAATTCTGGGAGGACAGCAGTCCTCACAGTCTATCCTGAACTGTGCCACAGTTTTCCTGGATGAGTCTCATGAGATAACTTAGGTGCAAATTTTGCTGATCCTAGTCACACTCAGTCTAAACAAATAACTTACAATTACTTCATTAGGATTTCATTAGTCCAGCTGACTAATACTGTACTCTGTGAATAGCCTTAATGAGGGATCCTCATGGTGAACAGAGTAAAAGAACAATGATAAATAGACAAACTGAAAGAACAAAAAAAAAAAAAAGTCATTGGACATTAATATATATTTTTTTATTTCAAATAAGTAGTGAACAGAATAAAATATTTTTCAAGACTTTGCCACCTGAAAGTATTTCCTTAAAACATTGAAGCATTCACAGAGCTAGTTCCATAGTCATTAACTGTGGAAAACCCTCCTCTGCATGGATATTATCTTCTTATAGCACAAAACAGAAGACACATAATAATTAGGGTACAGATAGAAAAGGTTTAATGTTAACTGCATGATCTGGCCTCCTGGTTAATGTTTGCAAGCTACATACAGTACAGTAAGAGATTTATCTGTTATCTGTATCTGTAAGTCAAACCACTGAGTAATTTTCCTTTGTCCTCACTGTTGGAAAGTAAACATAGTATCTATATGTATCCTCAAAAGCACTTCTGAGTGCAGCAAAACTCTTTTCTCTTTCCATATGATAAGTGTCCTAGAGTATTTCTAATGCCTGAGGAAAGTCTGCAAAATTGTGGGACCCCTCGCACTCACGTTAAGGACTGGGAAAGGCGTCTTTCTAAGAGAAACAGTGTATTGTCAGTTATTCCTATGAAAATAGGAAAGCCCTCTTGTAGGTGGGATATAAAGGTAAAACCTCTAACAGCACTGGCCAGTCTATCATGTCTGATAATATTTTTAATAAACTAATATACAGGGGTTTTTAGTTTTGAGGTGTTTATAGGTACACTTGATCAGCCTGATGTTTTTTATTTATCCTAAGATACTCTCCAATGCAAGACCGACCCTTTGTTACACTTTCAGGTGTAACTGTGTGAAAAATGTGGGAGATACCAGTGTGACTCTTATATCTCTCTTTATGATTATTATTCTGCTGTTTGTTATGAAAGAATAATAGGTTAACTCAGAACTGGATGAGTTTGTACTTCTGGACAAAGTCAGGAGATGGCTTTTTTAGGTAACACCCATTATCAAAATGCACAGGGTTAATATAGCTTTCAGACCTTGCACATTGTACCTCTGAATATACCTTCACACCCATCAAAAAGGGTGTGAAGAAAAGATCAGAAAAGATAATTTCTGAAAATCTCAGCTCCTGCAAATATTAGGAAGCGACTCTCTCCAGAGAAAAGCACACTGCTTTGCCATCCTGGCTGTTGCAATATCTAGAATAAATCAGACTTATCTGGAAAGTAATTTTAAGATGTACGAAGTCTTTTAGTCATTTTACCCCTTTTCTGTCCAGTTCCTATGTTCTTAGGGGAAAAGAAATTCTTATTTAAGAGCAATTTCTCCAGTACTACTGCAATGACTTAGCAAGCAAATCTCCCTTCTGTAGGGAGACTGTCACTAAAGCATATAGGGTTTTATGAAGAAACATGACCAGCAAAGAAGGTCACAGTGCTATGAAGACCCAGATTTTTGGATGGTGTGAACAAAATTTTGGGTTTTCACTCTAAAGTAAGTGAAGGAATAACTTATGAAAAACTAAATTATATTTAACAAGAAAAGTCTAAACTAGTCACAGAAGTCATGGAAGTGATTTTTAGACCCTACTTTGTACAAGCATAGAAATGACATGGCAGGTCAGAGAAGAATCATGCCCTCCCTCTGGAGTTATGTGGAAGAATGATCTTGAATCAGGAAACACAAAATGCAAAGTACTCAAAGGACCAAATGAGCCTAGTAGCAGCTTGCACTACACCAGTGAAGCTAATGCTACCATTCAGTTGATACTCTGGAGCTGATAGTTCTGTAGTCCTCCTTTTGCTGCCATTGGTATGTTCATATTGTAACAATTTCCACTTTGCTGATGCTCCATTATTAGAACTGTAGAATCATAGAACAGCCCAGGTTGGAAGGGACCTTGAAAGATCATCTGGTCCCACCTTTCATGGGAAAGGGAGCTTAGATGAGATTATCTAGTACTCACACTGTCCAATAGCATCTTGAAACCTCCAGTGATGGGGACTCTACACTCTTCTAGTGACTGATTGTTCTCACTGTAAATTAATTCTTTCTTATATCAGGATGAAACATCTGTCCCATGCAACTTGTACTCATTGCTCATTGTCTTCTCCATGTGGCTTCTTGTGAAGAAAGCCTCCATCCTCCTTGTAGCCACCATTTAAGTACTGGAACACTGTGATGAGAACCCCATGAGCCTTCTCTTCTCCAGGGAGAAAAGACCCAAATCCTTCAATCTTTCCCCATGAGGCAGGTTCTCCAGTCCTTTAATCACCTTCTTGGCCCCTGTTTGGACCCTTTCCAGTCTGTCTGCATCTTTCTTAAATTGTGGGGACCAGAACGGACACAATACTCCAGGTGCAACCTGACAAGTGCTGAGCAGAGTGGGGTGGTCATATCTCTATCTCAACTAATAACACCCCTGCGGATGCAGCCCAGGCTTTGTGTTGCAGCAGCATGCTGCTCACTCATGTTCAGCTTCTTGTCCACCAGCCTGTCCAGGTGTCTCTGTAAGATGGCTCTCCCTTCTGTTGTGTCCACCTCACCACCTAGTTAGGTGTCATTAGCAAACTTACTGGTTCTGCTTTCAATCCCATCATCCAGATAATTTATGAAGATGTTGAACATTGATCACCATGACCTGTTAACCAGTTTCCTACCCATCTTGTGGACCCCCATCCAGTCTGTATCTTGCCAGTTTGTAAGGAGAAGTTTTATACTTCTAGGAGAACTATTACAGTTTTATAAATCTCAGCTTCATTGCATATGAGATATTAGGCAGTATATACTGCCAAGGCTAATGGCTGCACTCATAGCTAAAGTGAACTTGAAAAACTAATTGCTATTTGAAGCTATCACTGAGATTTGTCCCTATAGTATTCCGAGAGAGGTGGTGCATTTTTTTTTTCCCCCGGAGAATTTTTTCAAATTCAGGAAAGGCGCACACATATCTTAGTTTGCCATATGCTTTAATGTTCACTAAAATTAGTTTGGAACAAAAACTCGCTCGAAAACACAATTTCTAGTGTGTCTGCAAAGTAATATCCCTGCTTGTAATGAACAAAATCTAATCTTTCCAACCAGTTTACACTCTGTTGCTCGGTATGACACATATGGTAAACTGATGTAGCCTTAAATAAATACCAGTAGTAATAATAAGGAGAATAGATCCATAGCACAAGAGACACATTATAGCAGGGTGCTGCCTTACTGTTAATTTGAAATGATGATTCAGCATTAGGCACTAGTGTAAATAAACCATGTGACTAGACAGTCAGAGAAGGCAGATTTGGGCCTAATGGCAACTGACTATTACAGAGATGAAGTGCAAACCAAGTTCACATTCAGAGCCAAAGCGAATATAAATTCATAGCAAAGTCTCTTAAGCAGTAATGTTATTGTTAACTAATGCCTTAGAAAAACTTGTGCTTGCATAGATCTCTTGAGTTCCTGGGTGGCTTATGCATGACCAGTTTGGGATCTTTGTTTCTTCCATATTGCACTGCAGTTTAGACAAAATTAAACACTTACTGTACAGAGGTGGGTACCATTGTGTGAGGCCATTAGAATACTTTGGATTCTAGTCACATAAGTGTCCTTACACAATTTGTTATTTTCTTATTCTTAGATGTTCAATAAACTACGTTAGACCACTTTAGAATGATACACTGCTCAAAATACAGTATTTTCCCTTGAGAAATTAGTTTAAAAAGATGCTTTGGTGGCACAGCTCCGTGTCAAACACTTGGACTGTGGTTTCTAAATTTACACTTGAGAAAAGAACTGTTGGAGCCTTGTTTTCAGATCACTGGTAAGCTTAAAGCATGTATTAAAATAGAAATGACTTGGAGTATAATTAAAAATGATCCAGAAAACTTGGAAGTAGATCAAAGCAGTTAATTTAAACATCCATTGTCTGACAAATTAGCCATAAAACTTTTAAAAGTAAAAACATTTGGAGAAATTCAAATCTAAAAATTTCATTGCTCTGAGTAGTATGTGATAACATCCAGATTTTGTATTTGATTTTTAAATTCCATTGCTTGTCCTACATATATAGATTTCCAATAAGATTTCTAACAGTAGATAAAGGCACAATGATTTTTAAATTATGGGAAATCTTGGACAGGCCACAACCCAATCTTGATATGATAGGTGTAAAATGCAGCTTAACATTTTATGCTCAGACTAAGCAGTTAAAACATAAAGGAAAATAACCACAAAATACCAAATGATAAACTTATGGGAGCCTGAGTATATTAAGTACACCTAACACTTACTTCAAAATAAAACCTTTTTTTTTTTTTTCTGTCCACATAGTAATTTAAATACAAGATCCCTTGGATCCAGATTAGGTTCCGCAACAAGAAATAATTATGTGATGAAAAGTTCTAAAGAACACAGATACTTTTGGATAACCACAAGTACATGTGGGTTACTACTGAATTACACTTTAGGTTAAATAAACATCTTAAATTAAGCATGTTATTCAAATTTATTGACCTGGCTACAAATTTCAATGCATTGCAAAATTATATGTTGGCAAAGTGCAACTGCATGTGGAAGCTGTCCTGAGGAAAACCTGGGAGCTTTTTCTAGGTTAAGGAAGCTGGAAATTTTTACTACAATAAATGGCTATTTCTCTTCTTCTTGTATTTCTGAGCAAGCAGGGCTGTTACTTAACAAAGTTGTTTAGCAGTGAAATAGCTAGTGTAATATAAACTATTGTTCTGCTTTTGTGCAAATGTACTATTGAGTGAAAATACAGCTGTTCAAGGTGCTGCAGGACAACTATTTCCAGCTAACTCTAGACCTTGAAAAACAACTCTACTGAAGTTTCCACTTGTCAATCAATACTGGTCATTTTTGGGAGGGGGGGTGAGGGGGGAAGGTTCTTTTGTGGAGTCAATTATAACCCAGCAAAAGAAGTGTTGTATACCCTGCCAGTTGTAGATATTTATATTTTGACCTTTGATTAAACCTCACTTTGACACAAGTCCATAGCAAACAGTCATTAAGAAAATTAATAATTTCTTTCTATATAAACATGCAAAAAATTAAACAGTGACTGAGACATCTAGAGAAAGTAATTTGAAAGCTTTCACTAATAAAATTTACAGTACTTTTCATAACAATTTCTAATTAGTATTTCATCAGTGTAAAACAAGAAACTCAGAGTTCTAGAAAATTATCTAATATTCTGCTTTGTAATTTCATCACTCTTTTCATGAAAGATATGAAAGGTATGCTCCGAAATTCTCTTGAAAAGGAACTAAATTGGCAATTGGTTTTCAAAAGTTCCTTACAGACAGGCTGTATAGTCACCGTTGTGACTCCCTGTTTGCAAGTAGAGGGAATGAGAAGGGAGGGGAGGGGAGGGAAGGGGAATTAAAAATATAGATAGGCAAATGGTTACAGGGAGAAATCTTATCTGATTTTATCATAACCACAGGAAAGTATGATGAAATTTAGACACATATAAGAAAATCAGAAAATTTGAAAACATTAGATTCCCTGCATATTGCCATACATGTGTTGATAGCTCAATCTCTTTCTCAGTGTTAGTACAGTCACCTCTTATTTCACTAAGATACTATTATGAGGAACTAAGACTTCATGCCAGTGATATTTTCCATACACGGTTAACTGCTATCCTCTGTTCAAAGGGTCAGTTTTTCTGCTTCTATCCTGCTCTTGAAATTTAGGTGTCGTTCAAAAGAAGAGTAATCAGTGTTAATATATGAGTGTGGTAATTCTTATCTACACTGCCAGAAATGGAAAGCCAATTGATTTTGGAAGCTATGTTTGACACATGCCTATGTACTTTAATCATTGAATCAAACAGCATAGCAGTCAAAAATAGAAAGATTTGTCTAGAGAAGGAGGATTACTTTTAAGTGAGAACAATTAGCATTATTCCATTGTCTAAATTGTCAGGTATAAACCACTCCTAAAACGAGAGTGGAGAAATTTATCTTTCCTGGTTCAAACACCTGTTTTAGAATAGACTGTATCTCCATCTCAAGGAAAATTCCTTTGCCTTGAATATTGAGTAGAACAGGACCAGCTGTGACTGAAGAGGTAATTTTCAGATGACCAGCATCAGATGGGATAAATCCTACCCTATAATTAATCACTTTCCACAGTGAGACCTCTTCCATATTAAGCATTAAATACTGTGAATAGTATCCCAAACCCATTTATGTTGTTTCCAGACTTTATGCTCAATTAAATGAATGACATTATATTTATTGCAAACCAACTAGAAGCCATTATGTTTTACATCTGGGGAAAAATTCTAAAAATTCATAATTCCTCTCTTCCAGCCCAGGATCCATCTGCTTCTGGATAGCCAGAGTCTTTCTAAAACTCCTAAGCCACCATCTGAGATAAGATTACCATATGTCTAGATTTTCCATGACACTTTGTCTTTTCCAGCTGGAAGTTTTACCATTCAGGATTTTGAACACTTCTATTATTTGTCCAGGTATTCTGGACATATAGCTGCTCAGTAACAACTAACTATTTCCTTCTGAAAAATCCTAGTTTGAAAAATGGCAGCTCTAATTAGGGGGAAACCATCTGTCGTTGCTGTAGTAGATTTGAGCATAACTAGATGTATTTATCTGGACAGCTGCAACTTTGCAATTGCTGCACTAATCAATAGCTTTTGGCTGCAATTTTTGCAGCAGCAGCAGCTACATTTACATTTTCTTTCCCAGCTGCAGCTGCACCAACAAGAGAATGAAAAGAGAGGAACACTGAGGAAACAGCATCCGGAGGTGCTGATTCACACGGGTCTTTCTCTTCACTTTATATTCTGGTGTGTGAGGCTCAGGGAAAAAGGACTAATCAGCTACAGACTTCAAGATGACAACAAGAATAGCAAACTGCATTGCTGTGCAAGGCTCCTTTGACTTACACAGCCAGCTCACTGCTGTGAGAATTCATTGCCTGTTTTCGAGAATGTGATCATTGCCATACTGAGCCTCCCAACTACAGCTTGACACTGGCACTTGCTGCCCAGTTTGGGAGAGGAAGATCAGCTGTTAATGTTGTTACAGTGGAAATCAGTAAACCTGTTCAAAATGTTCTGTTGCTGCAAACTGTAAAACTCTAAAACTCAAAAATCTAGTGGTGTTTTGGCACATGGGAATGTAGTTATCTAATTGCATTGGCAAAACTACAGGGACCTACATTTCTATCATTTTTCAGTGCAGGGCTTGAATTTATAACTGGAAACTGTCTTGCTGGAAGAAAACCCTTGCTAATGTTCACTGGGAGAGTAAATGGCAATGGTATTTCTTTAGGAACGCTAATTTGTTTTCCTTTTTGCAGAAAGACTAATTTGCCACCACAGGCAACAACACAGATATTGATGACGAAACTTCTACTCTTATTCAGAAAAGTTTGCTAAACTGCCTTACCTATGGTTTATTAAGTCTGTTAGTGGATTACAGGATAGAAGTGCCTACAGATGACTGTAGAATATCCACTTCTCCCCTGATATTTTTATTTATACCTGCTATATCAGAGAACCTGCCAAGTTATGGGGCCTTCTCTTTAACAATTTCCTGGTTGTAGCCCAGCTGGTCATCCGTTCCACTAAAAGGAGGGATCTGGGAGATGTGGGAGATGCTAGAGACTGTAAGAATCCTTTCTTCCCCTCATCTTGTCATAAGTACAGGTGGAGCAATCCCAGGCAATAGCAACTAATTCCTTGGGCCTTCAGGGAAGAAAGTGAGCTGTTGTGATCATCTACTCAATGTCCTCCAGTCTTTCTATATCTTTTAGATTTCATCCTTCTCTCCTATTCCAGCTCCTCCTTTTTCTTCCATTCATCACCTGCCATAATAATGTGGATATTCCTTGGTTTTCTGTTGTTCTCAGGAATAGGCTGATGCCTGTCTTTAGGGGGAAAATCAACAAGGACACATCTGTAAACAGGAACATAAATGAAGTGTTAAAAGAAGAGATGCACATTCAATTGTCTATCCACCGCCCAAGTGTTCAGCTTTCTTCAGTTCAGAGAACTTTCTGTGCTGAATGTGCATAAAAATATTCAGTAACTATTTTACAGGTCAATGCCCACTCTCCTCATGAGCCAGTGTGAATAACTGGCACCCGAAAACTGATTTTGTCGAGGAATTACACAGGTTTAATGCTTCGTTTTTGTCTGGACAGCTGCAACTTTGCTATTGCTGAATCTGTGTACTGCTCACTTCACTTTGTGGCCACTATTTCTTGTACTGTCAGAAAGGATGATATAGAGAACCCTATCCACATTCTTTACGTTCACTCATGGTTTTGTAGATTCCGATTACATCCTCCTTAGATGTCACCATTCTCACATGTGATTTCATGCACTTTGAAATTAAAAAATAAAAAAAAAGGGGGATTAATTAATAAATATTCAAGATTTATCACCACAGGAAAAATGCATGGGGCACAGGAGACCCCAGGCACAACATACCTATCTCATGTCTGTGCTACTTGGCCTCAGAGAACAGTCCCTGGTCTTGCTTTCCTTACTCATTTATTTGATTCATTATACAGTCTTTAGGTGGCTATTGAGGGATCCTGGAGAAAGGAATATTTTGGCACCATTTTGTGTTTGGTTGTTAGGATCAAGAAGTTCAGCCTTGTCATTTTCAGAACCAGGCAAGAAAGAGCTACAAGTGTTCAAGTAAAGAGTTTTTGGTTGGTCACACTCCCTACAGCCTGTAAATTGGGATTAGTCATCCTGGGGGCAGATGCAGTGAGGGACGAAAACAAAAGAAAGAGAAGACAAGAAGTTGTTTTGATTGAATGCACTTTTCATCTGGGACACATCTCTTCACCACTTCTATCAGATACTGGTGCATCTACTTGTCCACTTGTATAGGAAAGCCCCACTCTGTACTCCTTTTCTTGCCTGCTCTTCTTCCTTTAATATGTGAGAAATTGTGAGGGCTTCTCTCTTCTCTCTTGTCCTGTTCTCCTTTTGCTTCTCAATGAAAATCATTCTCTCATGGGACAGCTTGCCTCATCTCCAGAGGCTGTCTGAAGTTCTCCAAATGTTCCTAACTTGCCCGTGTCTCAGAAGGCCTGTTAAGTAAGAAAATAAACAGGCAGTTGCTACTACTGATTCAGTTTCTATGGAGGAAAATGAATAGAACATTGTGCAAGGCTGGGATGATGTTTTCAGGGTATCTTTCTCTTGTCTTGGGAGACCTGAGTAATGGAGTGCCTTTTGTTCCCTGTTTGCTATGTGATGTGGTCAACAGGGAACTTCCTAAGTAGAGAGAGATTATAACAGCTGGGGAGATGGGTGATTGCTGTAAAGGATACATTGAATTGCTGCTGTGCTTTACTCCATTTAACATCCAAAAACCAGCATGAGCCTGGAAGACCTGGGGCAAACATTCCTATTAAGAATGCCTGTGACTTTACATGGTGGGGACTGAGGTGAAACAGAAGCTGCAGGCAGAGTTTTTTTACGTCTATGCAATACCCTTATCACTAGTGTAAACATATGGGTGCAAAGTAATTTATAGCCTGATGAAGATAATAGATATTGGGCTAGATTCTCAGCTGCTACAAAAGCTAATGGAGCTAGTCTAATTGCACCTTCTGAGCTAGATGCTGCTGAGTAGTATATTTTTTTTTAATGTTTAGAAGCCAGAATCCATGGTATTGAAGTATTATGGAGATGTACAAAAAGGGGAGACAATGCAATTTCGCATTAAATAACAACAGATAGATCTTGCAGAAAACAAACTAAGAAACCAACAGCAGATATCTTGCATAAATGGGTACACTGTACTGTCTAGAGGTCTAGACACTGTGATATTCAGTTATCTTTTTTCTGGTTGGAATATGTCAGATCAAGTCTCCTACCATTCCCCAAAATCCAATAAAATATGAACCTGTACATCTACTTCTGTCCCATATAACACAAAACTGAAGGTAATTTGCCTTTGGCTTTTTCTTTTTTTAATATGTCAAAAACCTTAATCTTCCTAGAGGTTATAGATAGTATAACATATTTCTAAGTCTTTACAATGTGTTTTGTAGATAGTTAGTCAATAAAAATACCTGACAATTATCAATCATTAGTTTTTCAAAGGCTCCTTTACCTTTAAATCACTATAGCAATGTTCTCATAAAATATGGCTTGTTTACTATTACTCTTTTATATGTGTTGTAGCTGTCACGCCATCACAATTAGCTTCTATCTTTGCCATCTGGAAACAGGGAGAAGAACTTATCTTCTTTGTACTGCATGGAAAATAATTACCAGTGATATTTTGTATCATAACTGAAGAAGGATTTTTACATCATATCTTGACTGCTGTTTAATTTCATAAGGCAAATGTATTTAATGAATATTACAAGAACTTATATATGCTACTATTGTGATGTTGCTTTAAATTTCAGAAATCAGTTCTTCCATCTGGACAGTCACACAATATTTCTGAAGCCTTAATAAAGCTCTACCAAAGAATAAAATACTTTTATCACCCAGATATGATACGCAGGGTCACAACAACCTGAGGAAACAAAAAGTTGTTTGGTAAAAAAATTCCATCATGTCCTTTTTAACATGGTAATAAAAAAAAGGTAATTAGCAATAACATTCAAATCCCACTAGATTTGAAACCTTATTTAGCTCAGATTAGCAGCGGAGATTTCAGATATTTATCTGAATTTAGTCAATCTAGTCAAATATAATGAGTAATGATAATAAACCCCTCCAGTCTGCAGTTCAGTCAGCTTGGGCAGACTCTTAAACATGCACAGAATCTCCCTGAGAACAGCAGGGTTCCTCCCTGGATCAAAGGTCTGACCACATGCATTTTACTGCAGGAAGTGTTTCCTCATGAATTATGCAGATATGCCTCTTAAACAGAAAACCTTGAAAACAAGTTCTTTTGCAGCATTTTGCTCCTTGTCCTTCTAATCTCAGAACTGGAAGAAAAGCAGAATGCAGACATGAGAATGAATAACAGGAGGCAGCAGACATAACCAAACCTTGCATACATCCGAGAAGAACCAAGATGTTTCAATTGACTTGAAAGTGTGAAGAATTCCTTGACTCATGACCAGAAAAAAATGGGTTTCAAAAGCCTATGTGAAAAAATATCACTGAAAGGGTATTTCATATTTGCCATTATAACATAAGGAGGGGAGGATCTACATATAAAACCACAATAAACTACTGACTGGAAAATTGCAAAAATATCCTTGCCATCCCTCAATCATAATTTATTGCCATAAAAGGAAACAAGTTCCATATTTCTGCATGATAAGAACAGTGACAAATATAAGTACCTATGTTTGTGTAGAAAATCAGAATTAATCAAATTTTGATGCCTGTGGGGGAAAAGAGAATCTATAATGCAGTGCAAACAATGTCAAAGAAATAGGAACAGTCATGGATCAAAATTCTGATAAAAAAATTGCCCCTGGGAAATTCAGATTTTTTTTCATGATGGTTTTACATCTTTATACAATGTAAAGACCCACTCTTCACTGGGTATGTGATCTGTGGCAGCAGAATAAATATCTTCCATCCCTGGTCATTATCTGGTATGGAGATTAAAAAACAACAGCAAAGCAAACATCTGCAAGAAGACTCTCTCATTTAAAAGATTAACTCTAATATAAAATTACTTTATCTTGTCTTGCAACTATTTGGAATCTCATTAAATTTACAACAGTCACTTCATATGGAAATTACTTCTCTCCCCTGAAGAGACTGTTAACTGTAGTCACGTATTTCATGGTCCATGATTATATGAACTTGCCCTGTTTCTGCAAAGAGCTTGAAATCTGTACAACATTAATGAAATGACAAGGCCTAAGTATGGAGCTCAGGGTGTCTTTCTTGCTTTTTCTTCACGTCTGCCTACACAGAGGCTGACAATGCACGTATTGCCTTGCTAATTGAGCATTAGATTAAGTGGACTGGTGTATTTGTTGACTGGATTTTAGCAAATAAGTGGAAGAAGTAATTGCCATCATAAGCACAGCAACAAATCCGCTTTACATTTTAATTTAATGTGTTTGTATGGGATCTTAATCCTTAGAACAGTTACACCCTACTGTAGCTAGCTATAAATGTGAGGCATAAAGTATCCTTCTAATAGCGTGTCATCAGCATTTGCATTTTCAGCTTGGAAAAAATCGTTTTGGAAAGGTTGATGTATTTGGAAATATTATGGTCAATATTTTGCAAGCTGATCAAATACTGTATTTTCTAGGCAGAAAACTGCAATGCCATTGCTCTCTATAACAGTTGTTAGACAAGAAGGCCAGGGAATTTTAAATAATTGCTGCAATGAAAAGTAGTCATATATTTAGTAAATAAAACTATCCACTCGTAAGCAGCTTTAGGAACCAATATAATCTAATGTTTCTGTTTAGGTTTTGCCTATCAAGCCTATTAGTATAAACACAAACAAATCCTTGAACTTGAATTTGTTTCTTCAGAGCATTATTACCTTATAAGTACATAATGTTTTCACTGGTAGAATAAGATTCTGAACCTGGTGGTTAAAAAATGTACTCACTTTTTGAGAAATGTACTTATTTTTTGAGACAATCCATTGGTCCATGTGTCAGGACCTGGAGGGCCCTGGCAGGGCTGCATGTTCCCAAGAAGCTTGGCTGGCCAGGCCCACCTGTGTGTGCGTCAAGGAGCTCAGGGCAGGCTCAGGCTGGGACTCCAGCGCTGCACCCAGCCCAGGCCCTGCTGAGCCCAACAGGACACCCCAGGTGTAACTCATCCCTGCTTCATGAGGCAACCCCACTCCTGCTGCTCCCTGACGCCACCTTGCACAGCTTCTCACCATAACTGCTGTTGAATGCAAAAATTACTTAGATCTTCTTGCACTACAAAAAGCTAAGCTCTGTCAAAGTACCATCTGGCAAGAATTTATATACTTCCATAGGATAAATCTCACCTTTAAACACCAACATACTATATTCATTTTTGTGGAAGTTAACTCATCATATAATTGTCCCCAGCTGCTCTGACAACTCCTCTAAGAAGCACAGATGAAACCAGGAACACTACTGGTTTGCAACACAGAACTTGTAGACATAGAACTAGAAAAAGAATGAGAAGTGCAAATTCACTTTGCATAATCAATGAAAGGTTTAACAGCAAAGCATGAGAAAAATTGTACATAGAGAAGATGTGTGAATCACTACCGAGCAAACACACAGGTTGCTGAAACTGTGTAGGCAAAGCTTTAGTATCCACTGGCTTCCTAAGCACTTTCCCAATACAGACTTGCCCTCTTTAGGACTAGACAACCCAGTGCCTGGAAAGCCTTGTGGTGTCCAGAGCTCTGTCTCCTAAGGAACTTCCACAGCTTCTGCTAATGTAACAATCCAAAAGAAAAATGCCAGTCTGGACTCAAAGAGATCAAATATTACACAATTCCCTTATATCATATAGAACTGCCACTGCAAAACTACAAACTATGACCCATGAGTATAAGGACTCTCACACTTGATCTTCATGGAGACTTTGGTCAAGTCCTCCCAAAAAGTGAAATCTATAAGATGTCAAAGATAACCTCCTAATGTTAACAGTTTTAAGCATGTCTTCCTCTAATACCTTCTGTAGTGAGATGCTATCATTATTTTGTTTTTTCTTTGCAGGTGGCTGCCCCTCCTTGATATGATGGTTGCATTTGCCATTTTGGTGTTGGCCCAGTTTTCTAGTTCCCACATTACTGTATTGAAATTGTGTTCAAAAATGTGACCCTAACTGTCCTAGATAGGTTTTAGTTGCCAAGGGGAAAGGGAGAATTTATTGTTGTTGTTGTTTTTAAGATCTACTTAAATGTAATTATGAATGTGGCACAATTTGCAGACTGTGATTCCCATGCTTCATGCAAGAACAGCGGGTTCACCACAGTATAGGTAATTTAGGTCTCTGATAGTATTTCATTCTTTCTACCTAAAATGAAGAGTACCAACAGAATCATAAAGATACATGCTAATGGCAATAAATCATTGTGTGCAGTGACTGTGCCATACACAAAATGTTGGTAAAACCTTTTATATGTGGATTAAAAACCCACAATATCAAGAACATCCTCAGACAAGATGTCAAGTTTTTGAATGGGATATGCTGATGATGTAAATCAGTATAATTGGCCTTAGTTAGTCTTTTAGCTAGGGTCAGAATGGTTATTCCTCTTCCAAGTAGAATGCATAAAATCATGATGTCACATCATTGATTGACTTCTAAAATTTCTGATCTATATCTTCTAAGCTTGTGTGGTTGAGTATCTGATTTTAAATTAGCCTGGCTATGACTGATGAGTGGATAGACATAGTCAGACAAATCTGATTTTTGTTTATAAATGACTTACCAATAAAATCTATCCCTCTCTTTCATATAGGAAACACCCATCCTCAACAATGCTTTTAATTATGATGCACTATTGTGCTGTTCGAATCATTGAGTGGTACTGCACTAACAGGTGTATCAGCTCAAGATCTAGGACAATGCACTTTCTTATCTATTTTAGCTGACTTGTAAACTAACCTAAGATTCTATTTCTTTCCTCAAGAGATGTTCCATACAGTGGAAGGATCACATAGCATCAATGGATTGAAATATGTATATCTCAACAGTACAGTGCTTCTGCCTGGCAAAGTCTTGCAGAGCTTACTTGATGCACGTTGCATCAGCAATGTAGCTATCCGTAAGTAATTAGGAAAAGATAGAAGCATTGGTCAGTCAATGTAGTTAATATCTACATGTACCTAAGTAAGCAGCTGATTTAAGAGGCTATTCTAGATGGAAACAAAATGCTGGAAAAGTATAGAGACTGACAGATGCAAATACAAATAGAAACGTATGAGAAATGAACAGTGGGGAAAAGTTCATGTCAGTACAGACAGGTTGATATGTGTGTGTATGAACACACTTTCATACATATACACAAATATCGCTTTGAGTGGGAAAGTTCAGAATACAATAGAGGCCTACTCATGCATCCTGCAACTTTATACTTATGTAAGCGATTTATATTTATGTACAGTGGAATCGGTGGTCAGAAAAAGATTGAAGATACAAGATTACCTTGCCGGTTCTCAACCCCTAAAGAACTTGTATAGAGAAATCTCTTTTTCTGGATAAATACTTAAAGCAGATTGAACCATTGCTCAACATGCAATCAAACCAGACACTTGTAGACTTAATTATGAGTGACAACCCAAGCCAGAACTTCAGTGCTGGCTCACTTCACTCCTTCATCTGTGTACCCTCAGGGATTACAATTCTAATGCTTCTGTCGCTGAGGAAATTACATGATTAAACTAGCTTTCGTAGAGAAATCAATTACTCCTCAAATTTTTAAGTTTATTTGCACACCCCAGAGGCATCTTTGGGACTTCATATTGAAATGATACATCTACAACATTAGTTAATATCACTTTTATTTTTCATCTTCTTAGAAAACATGTTTCTACTTTTCTATTCTTGCCCCTCCATAATATCCCAAAAATAGGCACCTGGGCATTTTTACTTTAGGGTTTACTATAATGTCTTTGATAGAGTTGATGTTATACTTACGTTATCAGTCTGTCCATATGCAGATAACAATTAATTCTGTTTCAGAAATGTCACATCCACCTGTGTCCCCTACCACTCATTTTACAATTATTCTTTCAGTCATACTATCTTGTATGTGTGTGCATACATGTACATGTGTGTGTGTTTAGGTATATACAGATTTATATAAAACCTTAATTTCTTGCCTGGTCAGATTTTCTTATGCAGTTCCATTTTATCCTGTCTAATGAGACAACTTCTAACAGCAGGCATGTTGACAGTAAAAGTAATAGCTTTACAAAAGCAGTAACCTCTTGCTGTACATTGCTATATTGAAAAATGGATACTCTGGTTTGGAGCACATCTTTTTATTGAGCGGCTACACTCCATGATGAAAGATACCTGTGAGAGAAGAACATGCCTAATTGCCAAATGTTCTGATAAAAAGGACCAATTAATCTTCGTCTATTAGAAATGAGGATAGAAATTAACTCCTATAAACTAGTGTGAAGACAAAGTTCAAAAAAAACCTAACAGTATTAAAATTCTTTGCAACTCTCCTTTCATGCTCTGTGCAAATTACTTTGCACTCATGTCAGTTTATGACTCAATACAACTTCTGAGATCCGGTATGTCAGTAATGCTTAGAAAAACTGAAAACTATAAACTAGCTTGGCAGTGACTGTTACCTAAACTCAGCTGACTAGTTGCATTTCGATTAGCTCATCTTTTCTCATTGTTATCTTTAGGGAACTTACCTTAACACAGCCAGCTCTGTGGGAAAGCCAGCTATCAAACAGAAAGCGCAGCTGCAGCTCTGCTTGCACTAGCTACTAGTGCACAAAGGACTCAGGAACACCAAGAGCTTGTAGGCTGATCTGTAGCAGGTCCTAGGTGCAGCCTTTTGGCTGACCACACAGGTTGTTAAGAAGCTCTTGGTTCATTAATGTTTTGGTCTTAGTCTTTACGTATTAGATTGATGCAGAGTGCTTTTCTCTGGCCTTCTTAATGCCACCAACAAAACTTTTTCACTCATTTGCTGTGAGTACATTCAGTGTTTCACAAATCATGGGTGATTAAATGCTGCATATTTCTGAGCTCCAAGTGAAGTCAGTTAATAGGAATTTAAAATCTCTTGCAATGCTGAGCTTGTTGTCATTCACTTTTACCACTATCTTTAAAGAAAAATCAAAAAAGAACAAGAAATTCACTCTTTTGCAATATGTAAGATAGGCTTTCAAGGGATTCTTTAGCTAACAACATCGCTGAGGGATGAAAAAGTAGACCATCCATCTGAAACATCTATTAAGATCAGATGCAGTACAATCCACAGGTAAAATTAATTTGACTTGCATGAAGTCAGTAATCAAGCTGTATGCAAGAGAAGCCTGGAGGCCTGCAGGTGCTTCATTTTATCCTTCCAACCTGCTGCCCAAGCTGCAGGATACAGAGCTCCCCCAGAGCCATAATCTCCTACCTGCAGACTAGAGAGAGTATCAGTGCATTACCCAGAGCCCTGGGACAAATGGACTTGCATAAACCTGCCTCCCTCGGTGTCCCTCGCTCAGTACTTCCACCTGGGCCTTTCCTGGGTATACACAGACACAAGCACACAGAAATGTAATGTGACCCTGGAGGGTTTATAATTCCTGATTTGCTTTGTAATAATCTCATGATTACTTCACCTGAAATAAATAAATACTTTATAGATCAATTTACCTCTTACCAAGCAAGTCTTTACTCATTAAGATAGGGAGTCATATTTTCTCAACAGTCATCCTTCTCAATCCATGACTTTCATATTCTTGATTCATCAGCAGCCAAACTTCAATAGGACATACAACAACAGACATTTTCAGCTAAGAGAACTATTCTCAACATTGTGGGGTAATTTAGGCTTTTTAAATTATTTAACAAATTCTTTAGGGTGGATTAATAATACAGAAATGTTGAGAGGCTGGAAATTTTACATTGTCTGAAAAATCTTATTGGTACTATAGATTTACAAACACTACTCGGGACTGTTTTTTGAAGTCTAGGTAGCATGAACAGGGGTGTTAACATTGATCAATGGCCACCAAACTTTTCACTTACAAGAAATATTTTTTTCTCCAATATTTAGTTGAAAATATTTAAACCATATTTTAAAAGAATCACCAGTCCCCAAAAGAACAAACTGACCACCTTTTTTCCTTTCACTGACATTACAGAGTATTGTTTTTGACGCAGTACTGCAGTTGCATCTAAGTTTTGCTTACAAATCACAGCAAAATTCACAGGAGCCTGAAAAGAAAATCCCTGTCATGTGGTAAGCCCTAGTCAATGGTATGTCATCCACTCTGGGTCTCAATTTAGTTTAAAAAGGCTTAACAACTGTCAATTTGAAGAAACAGGTTTGGAATAACAATGACCATCTCATCCTGTTTATTGATTTTAGCCATTTTATTATGTTTTATCCAGTGTGCTAAAATTCAGAGCCTCCCCACTATCTTTCAGATATGCTCACAGAAAAACTTCAATGTGAGGTGATGGATTTAGAATAGATTTTTCCTGGCTAACTAATAACAAAAAAAATATTCAACAGTAGTTGGTTTTCCTTATTAGAAGCATTGTCAACTATGAAGCTATAAAATAAAGATTACAAATAGTCAGTGTAAAAAGAAGGTTTGTCTTCAGCACAAAAAGGGAGAAAGGAGCTGGTCTTAGGGTTGCCCTGAGTTTATGACCTGTTTCTCAGTATCTTTGAACTCTCAGTCTAGCAAAATCCGTGACTTAAATATCGTGATAAAAGAGTTTCTCATTTTTATCTTGGCTGTGTGTTTGTATTACTTGTTTTATTGTATTTTTCTTTGTGCCATCAGAGATCTTATTTTTTTTCCTGAGTTCAATGTACATCTTCACCCACCCATTGATGTCTTGTCATTTCCCCAACACCTTATACAATGGGAGAGTGCAATAGACATTTCATTATTCCTTTTGCCAAGAAGACTGAACTGTTCTGCACAGTTTGGTTTAACAGTGGAGGAGAAGGTGCGAAGTGATGTCTGTTGGACTGGCAGCTTTGAGAACAAACTGACAAAGTTACAGCGGCAGAAGAGAAAGACCCTGGGAATGAAAAGCCAAACAGCAGGAAAGGCAAAACCAAGAAAACAATAATAAAGATTTCAACAGATTCCCAAATCAGGACTGAAGGTGGAAGACAAAAAAAAAGGAATAATACAAAAATTCATGTCTGCCAAAAGGAGTTAGTTGCCTTCTTTTATAGCATCTATGTGAAATCAACAATATAAAATCAGCTGAATGTAACAGTTATATGTTTGCCATTTAGGATTTATGTCATATTGTGTCCTATCTATCAGCTTGGGCTTGAGAGCAGCTGCTATGACATAAATCACCACAAAATGTTTGCATAAAAAGTAGGAAACATTTTTTCTTTTTCTTTTATTTTTTTTGGGGGGGGGGAGGGAAGGACAACGTGTGAGGACAAGAAAGTGGATGGGATTTTAAAATAAATTAGAAGAAGAAAGAAATCAGTCTTTAACATTTTGTATCATTCTCAGCCTTCAGAGGAAAAGCATTTGCAAAGTTTTATGTGCCATCTAGCTTTTTGAAACCAGGAAGCAACAACTGTGCAGCCTCTGCTCCAAAACTGCCAGGGAAGAGCATATGTAATTGTTAATGGATCATCATTTTTGTGGATAGTGTCTATGACATAGGCATGGATAATATTTGCTGAATACTACAGAATAGCAGCGGGGAAAGAAAGCTGTTGCTGTTACCATTGCTACCTAAATAGCTGATCGTATAACAGTTTTTATACGTTCAGTCAGGCTCTGACTCTTTCCTTTTGTTGTTGATTTTGTTGTCCTTTTTTCTGTTTTGGTTTCTGTCCTTTTGCTGTTGCTGTTTGTTGCAGAGGAATTTGGAGCTCAGAAATGCCTGTGCCCTACATATCTGTCCCATATATCTCACAAACTTCTTATCTGATATAAACTGGGTAAAAATGCTAACACTTAGTTTATTGCTATCATTTGTCGCTGTGCTAAGTGAGTTAGAAGTACTTTAACAAAACATACGGCCTCAAAGCTAGTTGGAGCTGATCAAAATTTCCACCTGGATTTAATGTGCCTTGGGTTCAATTCACCCAGTACTGCCTGAAGTACAGTGTGAACCAGTCTTTGGTCTCCCTAGGTGTTCAATGGACAGAGATAAACACCTTCCTCCTATTTATCTTTTTCCACTAACTTTAGAGGAGTGCTGCCGTGCCAGACATGCTAGAACTTCAATACGAACTGGAGTCAAAGGCAGCCAAGTGGTATGCCACAATTGATATTGCAAATGCTTTCTTTTCAATCCCTTTGGCAGCAGAGTGCAGGCCACAGTTTGCTTTCACTTGGAGGGGCATCCAGTACACCTGGAATCGACTGCCCCAGGGGTGGAAACACAGCCCTACCATTTGCCATGGACTGATCCAGACAGCACTGGAACAGGGTAATGCTCCAGAACATCTGCAATATATTGATGACATCATTGTGTGGGGCAATACAGCAGAAGAAGTTTTTGAGAAAGGGAAGAAAATAGTCCAAATCCTTCTGAAAGCCGGTTTTGCTATAAAACAAAGTAAAGTCAAAGGACCTGCACAGGAGATCCAGTTTTTAGGAATCAAATGGCAAGATGGACGTCGTCAGATTCCAATGAATGTGATCAACAAAATAACAGCCATGTCTCCACCAACTAGCAAAAAGGAAACACAAGCTTTCTTGGGCATTGTGGGTTTTTGGAGAATGCATATTCCAAATTATAGCCAGATTGTAAACCCTCTCTACCAAGTGACCCGGAAGAAGGATGATTTCAAATGGGGCCCTGAACAACGACAAGCCTTTGAACAAATTAAACGGGAGATAGTGCATGCAGTAGCCCTTGGACCAGTCCGGGCAGGGCAAGATGTAAAGAATGTGCTCTACACCGCAGCCGGGGAGAATGGACCTACCTGGAGCCTCTGGCAGAAAGCACCAGGGGAGACTCGAGGCCAACCCCTAGGCTTTTGGAGTCGGGGATACAGAGGATCTGAAGCCAACTATACTCCAACTGAAAAAGAGATATTGGCAGCATATGAAGGGGTTCGAGCTGCTTCAGAAGTGATTGGTACTGAAGCACAGCTCCTCCTGGCACCCCGACTGCCGGTGCTGGGCTGGATGTTCAAAGGGAAGGTCCCCTCTACACATCATGCAACTGATGCTACGTGGAGTAAGTGGGTCGCACTGATTACACAACGGGCTCGAATAGGAAACCTCAGTCGCCCAGGAATCTTGGAAGTGATCATGGACTGGCCAGAAGGCAAAGATTTTGGAATATCGCCAGAGGAAGAGGTGGTGCGTGCTGAAGAAGCCCCATTATATAATAAACTGCCAGAAAATGAGAAGCAAGACGCCCTATTCACTGATGGGTCCTGTCGTCTTGTGGGAAAGCATCGGAGGTGGAAGGCTGCTGTATGGAGTCCTACAAGACAAGTTGCAGAGACTGCTGAAGGAGAAGGTGAATTGAGTCAGTTTGCAGAGGTGAAAGCCATCCAGCTGGCTTTAGATATTGCTGAAAGAGAAAAATGGCCAGTGCTCTATCTCTATACTGACTCATGGATGGTGGCAAATGCTTTGTGGGGATGGTTGCAGCAATGGAAGCAGAACAACTGGCAGCGCAGGGGCAAACCCATCTGGACAGCCGCATTGTGGCAAGATATTGCTGCCCGGGTAGAGAACCTGGTTGTAAAGGTACGTCATGTAGATGCTCATGTACCCAAGAGTCGGGCCTCTGAAGAACATCAAAACAACCAGCAGGCAGATCAGGCTGCTAAGATTGAAGTGGCTCAGGTGGATCTGGACTGGCAACATAAGGGTGAATTGTTTCTAGCTCAGTGGGCCCATGATACCTCAGGCCATCAAGGAAGAGATGCAACATACAGATGGGCTCGTGATCGAGGGGTGGACTTAACTATGGACGCTATTGCACAGGTTATCCATGAATGTGAAACTTGTGCTGCAATCAAACAAGCCAAGCGGTTAAAGCCTCTCTGGTATGGAGGACGGTGGCTGAAATACAAATATGGAGAGGCTTGGCAGATTGATTATATCACACTCCCACAAACCCGCCATGGCAAACGCTATGTGCTCACCATGGTGGAAGCGACCACCGGATGGTTGGAAACATACACTGTGCCCCATGCCACTGCCCAGAACACTATCCTAGGCCTTGAAAAACAAGTCCTATGGCGACATGGCACTCCAGAAAGAATTGAGTCAGACAACGGAACTCATTTCCGAAACAGCCTCATAGACAAATGGGCCAAAGAGCATGGCATTGAGTGGGTCTATCACATCCCCTATCATGCACCAGCCTCTGGGAAAATTGAACGATACAACGGACTGTTAAAAACTACACTGAAAGCAATGGGTGGAGGAACATTCAAACATTGGGATACACATTTAGCAAAAGCTACCTGGTTAGTCAACACTAGAGGATCTGCCAACCGAGCTGGCCCTGCCCAATCAAACCTCTTACGTACTGTAGAAGGGGATAAAGTCCCTGTAGTGCACGTACAAAATATGCTAGGGAAGACAGTCTGGGTTACTCCTGCCTCAGGTAAAGGCAAACCCATCCGTGGGATTGCTTTTGCTCAAGGACCTGGCTCTACTTGGTGGGTGATGCGGAAGGATGGGGAAGTCCGATATGTACCTCAAAAGGATTTGATTTTGCGTGAAAATAGCCAATGAATTGAATTGTATGATGTTAATTGCTGTATAATATATGTCATTTTTATTATTGCTGTATATCCTATCAATGGTATAGCAGCAGTAAGAATCGCCCAGATTAAGAAGAATGAATGTTGAAGAAAACTGAGGAAGTGCAGTGGATGGAACCAGAACTGACTTCAGCATGTGACAACCCAACACCAGACCCCAATTCTCCTGCCCTGAAAGACTGTTACAACAGATGAAGCCCAAAAGCATGGACTAGATGAACCCAATGGACATTTTAGAGGGATGGTCCATAGACTAAGGGAATGCTATCTGTATATATATATCAAAATGGGAAGGTAGTGGTGATTAATTGGAATTTATTGTAACGGTAGGACCTAAGCATGACGTAAATGGTATAGAATAAGGGGTGGATGATGTCCTGGTTTCAGCTGGGATAGAGTTAATTTTCTTCACAGAAGCTAGCATAGTGCTGTGCTTTGGATTTAGTGCTAGAAGAATGTTGATAACACGCTGATGTTTTTAGTTGTTGCCAAGTAGTGCTCAGACTGTTCAAGGACTTTTTGAGCTTCTCCTGCTCGGCCAGGTGCATAACAAGCTGGGAGTACAGCACAGCTAGGACCCAAACTGTCCAAAGAGCTATTCCATACCATATAACGTCATGCTCGGGGGGGGGATTGGTGGGTCGGTCAGGTCGCGGGGGGAGTGATCACTGCTTGGGTACTGATCGCTGCTCGGGACAGGCTGGGCATCGGTCGGCGGGTGGTGAGCAATTGCATTGTGCATCATTCGTTTTGTACATTCTGTATTTTTTGTTATCATTCTCATTATTACTATTATTATTATTTTCTCTTATTAAACTGTCTTTATCTCAGCCCTCGGCTCTAACCTTTTTCCCCTTCCCGATTCTCTCCCCCATCCCACTGAGGGGGGGGGGGGAGTGAGCGAGCGGCTGCGTGGTGCTTAGTTGCCAGCCGGGTTAAACCACGACAAGGATTTAATTTCTAGGTGGCTAAGTTACATGAGATGAAGCTCATGCTTTGCATGTCCATTCATGAAGACCACTGTTTAGACAACTGCCTGTACAAGACACTGAAAGAGCCTGTAAATAGATGGGGACAAAATGTATCAGTAATTGTTACGATCCAATTCTGTTTGGACGAGAGGAAGGCCCCCTTGCTTTCTAGCTGACCTCAGCCGAAGCTGGGAGGCTAGGGGCGGCTAGACCAACCTCTCGTTTCAGGTTTGATCCCTTTGAGCGAGATTAAGACACAAACGAGGTCAGACATCGTAAGTCCACCTGTTTATTAATTGTTCGGGGGAAAGAGAGAAAGCAGCGACAGGAAAGGAAGGAAGGAAAGATAAGAAATGAAGTGAGAGGTCCGGATAGAAGAGAGCAGACAGTCACCACCATGGATCCGCGGTGTCCCGGGGGTCTGTGCTTCTGGGGTTTTCGGTGATCGCACACGGAATCTTCGGTGGTCTCTTCACAAGGTCGGTGATCTTCCTCCGCTGTCTTCGATGATCTTCCACGAGGTCCCCCCGCAGTCTGAGACTGCAGCCTTTTGGACAGAGCACAGTCCAGCACATGCACACACATTTCGTGCACTTTACTTTTGGCAGGCTCTGTTCGTGCGCTTTCTTGTTGCTGGGCAGGGGCAGGGTTCTGCTTGCATGCTTTAAGTGGCAGCAAACTGCAAGCCTTGGTGGGCAGGCGGCCTCGCCTGGGTGTCCACTGCCTCAGCCAGCCTGCAAGCCACCTTGCCTGCCGCAATGCTGATCTTCGCACATTGCCACACAAAGGAGCAAGCTTTGAGACAGTTAGCTGGCTATTCAGTCTCCCACAATAATGACATCTGCCATCTCTCTTGCTCTGTACCCAAAGTGCTGGTATGTAGCTTGTATTCCTGCGTATATTTATTAACACAAAAAAAAACTTTGTTCAGGAAGGAAATGTCAGGGTGAAATGATAAAACTATTAATGCATGATTTTACATATTGCACACTATGTGTGCTCCATAAAACCCCAATAACTATTCGTACTCATCTTGACCTATCAATAACCATCAAAACAAAACTATAAATGCATCTTCACATAATTTGAAACAGAGCTGTTGCACTCAGCTGTGAGAAAATTAAAGTGATAGTATTTCATTACAAATAAAGGGGTTTGTGCTATAGCTAATTTTTTTGTCTAGACTCTTCTAAGACTTTAATCTAAACTCAATTAAACTTTCTCCCTATCCTGCCCTTTAACAGACAGTGAAGTGAAAATAAAGGTTAACTCTGACCACTAGAGTTGTCAACTTTTAGGAATGAGTCAGAACTGACATCCACCTTGTCCAACACTGGGGTACCCCTATTCCTGTAACTTGCATATAGGGGTTTAATAATGGGTACATTTAAGACTGTTTTGACTAATCTGTTCTAGTACTACATACATTTATTTACATTTGGACAATAGAGTTGTTTTCTTGAAACTACAATACCACATTCTGGCATCTCATGATGGTGTTTCCCCCATATGCATCTCTTCCTTTTTTCCCCTTTCTACAGTCCTATACTACTCTTTTCTTGTTTAAACATTGGCATGATTTTAATCCTAAAATGTTTGAGGTCAGAGATTGAGGACTTAAAACACAAACACAGTTCCCATTTTCCTCTCTTGTCTCAGTCAGTCCTTTTGCTGTTAGTGGGCAGCTATGACAATGAATATCTCCCAGACTGCGGAGTGCTCTCCTAGGCACGGGCAACTGATTTCATGACTTGAGATCTGTAGTTTTTTCTATGGTCTTGGCATGAATGGCCCTTCAGACTGAAACCATTCTAACAGTAGGACTGCATTTAGTTGCAGGAAAATGTTCAGGACTCCAGCCCCTTCACATGGCTATTACCGAATGTCGGCTCTTAAACTGAGTCGTAATGTTTCTCTTCTTGAAGGGTGCTATAATGAAGAAGCAAATTGCAATAAATGTTCACAAAAAAAAATGGTTCTTCTGGGCAGCAATGGCAGGGGGCAGAAGAACTCCTTATGTCAAGTAGAGCTAAGACTGCATTCAGCAGCTGTTTTCATAAAACATGTATAAAATACGTGGTAAAAACACAGGAAGACCCACAGGATTCCACAAGTTCCACCACAGGAGTCCAGCACTGTTTAGCAGAAACTGGTTGTTTAGACATTGCTTCTACTGCAGAGAGAAGAACAAAGGAAAGGCCAAGACACAGTCTTCATTTCCTGCACTGGGTCTATTAAACATTAAGTATTTGTTTTTCAGATGCAGGAGTAGTAGCAGACAGCAGGAATTCGGTATAGATCTTTTCATCCAGTAAACTTTTAGGTTTTTCAAGAATTGAGTTATGTAATATCCTGTATTTACTTTTTGATTAAAAGAACAAATTATATGCCATTTAAGAGCCAGCATTAATCTTTCTTCTTACTTTGTTCCACTGAAAAAAAATTAAAATAGCTAGGAATCTTTTCAGCGATATAAATGACCCTTTTTGAGAATTTTATGTCACAGATAAACTGTGAAATTCGCCATTTTTTGCCTCAATCGTTCCTCCAGTTTGCCAACAGTGATTAATACAACATCCTAATTATCCATGTCCCAATAGTGTCATATCAGTTACAGAAGATCCATGGTTTAAAGCAAAAATCTGATGATGAAATAGTCACAATTTAGCTTTATTAATAGAAAGTGAGAGGGTTTTTTCTTTGACATGTATGTGTGAGGAGGGGAGAAAAAGTGTTATCTGGATCTGAAAGCTAAAAAAATGCATTCTAAAAGATGAAGGACCAACCGATTTAGGGACCAATAATTACAAATCTATGGTTTTGTTTTTCACAGATGCTTCTGTCTCTCACCAAGGGCATCTTGTTGAAAGTTAAGGCAGACACATAATAAGCACAAAGTGTCAGAAAGGATATTTATACAAAATTTAAGAGTCTAATGCCAGGAAAAATGAGCCATGTTGTTTCAAGTGCATGAGACGTGCTAAAGCTTCTACAAGTGTTTTACTGCTGTCCATGACCAGCTGAATCCCTTCCTTTGCTAAGCCAAATACCTCAGCCTTCATCTGGGTCTATCTGAAAAGCCTTAGGGTATCCGAGACATTCATACAGGGATGACAGGTATAATACAGAATTTATACACACCATTTTGGAGTAGCAGCCAAGCCAGGACATTGCATAGCACCTGATATCCCATCCGCCGCAGAGAAGTAATGCCCTATTAATTTGTAGAATGTTACTACTGTAATCACCAAGTAGTGAGACTGTTTCTTTCACAGGAGTTGTGGACTTCAGGTGTCTTTGTCTGGAAGGGATTTGAACCTATAGCTGCCTATCAATCCAATTACTGGATAGACAAAATGGAAGCATGTGTCTCATGTCCTATTAAAATTTGGCTGCTGATGAATCAGAAATATGAGAGTCATAGATTTAAAAGGAAAACTGTTGAGAAAATATGACTCTATCTTAATAAGTCAAAGACTTGCTTGGTAAGAGGTAAATTGATCTATAAAATACTTATTTCAGGTGAAGTAACCATGAGATTATTACAAAGCAAATCAGGAATATTCATCACCACATGACTTTTGTTTAAGTATAAACTAAAAGTACACAGGGCTGTTTAAATATTTGAATCCCACTTAAAATTGACATGAAGGCAAAAGAAAATGCTAGTAAAAATCAAGCTATTTCTATGTCTTTTAAAGACAATCCTTGTGTCTGTAGATCAGTTAAGATGATATTAAAATAAAAATGACACAAGGATCACTAAAACAAGGCGTTCTAGTGCGAAACTAGATATAAGGAAGGACATCATCTTTACCAACAGAAGTTGCTTGACTTTAACTTACTGTGAAATTCTACTGGTTTATGTCATCTATTTGTCCCTGTCTAGGGTGGAGTAGAGCAGAGCAGATGTTGAGGGAGGGCAGGGAAAGGGACAGGGAGTGGAGAATTCAAACAATGTTAGATTCTGCATAGCTGGGAATGCAGTATCTTCCATGTATACAGAGGTATTACTATAGGAGACAACTGTCTCATACAAAACCATGTTCACCATAGGAAAAAAAGCAGACATGGAAGCAGACATTTAGAGCTCCTTAAGGTTAGCAGCTGTTAATTCCCATGGACAGGGAATCCAGAGCTTTATGAAATTAATGCTATTTCATGTGGCTAAAAAACTGAAGGGCATCCAAGTACAAATGCTTGGTCAGATGTGTGTGTGTCACAGAGAAAGTGAGAGAGAGCGTTCTGAAGAGGTTGCAGGCTAGTTGGCATGTGCAGATGATTTGTAGGAAAAAGCCATTGCCCAAACAAAACAAAATTATTCCCAGGGCAATTTCTGATGGCAGTAGAGCCACTATCAGCAACTATGAGGAGGTGCACTAAGGAGTCTACCCAGAGGCACATTTTGTTTGTTAGAGACATTGAGAGCTGATACTGATTTCAGATATGGTATCTGAAATAAATTCCAGAAGGAGTCAGAAGTGAGCATGGCTCCTGTAAGAAGTAAGAGGGAATCCTTCAGGAGGGAGTGTCTGAACATGGTAGAAAAAGAACTGTAAAGTCCATAGTCATTACACAGAAAGAATCCCAACTGAGTTACATACACACACAGACACATACACATGTCTCCTATTTCCTCAGGACCTCAGCATATTCTAATCTTCACCTCACTCTCTGGTCCAATAATCAGGCCTGACCGTGAGAACACAAGTGCTGTATTCAGTTACAGTTGTACTCTTGGTATGAGTGCAGAATTCAGGCAGTTGGACACAGAGCCCTGTCACTAACAATCATTTTCACATTCTCTATTACTGTTATTATCTGAAAGGAGAATTGTACTCATGGATGAAAGTGATAGCTTCTCCAGCAGAATGCATTGCATTTTCATTGTACTTTACCTTCATTTCTGATCATTGATCAGAGAAACTAGAAGAAATTTATGTCCTTTATGTATATCTTGAAGCTGTTATTCGTAGAACCCCAATGAAGCATTTGACTTCAACATAATGAACTCAAAGGACTGATCTTGGTGTGTAGAGTCTGTAAGTCATATGGCAATATGAGCTGCCTGTGAATTCAGTGCATTGCAATATGCATACAAAGTACTTTATAAAGATCAGCATTGCAGGTTAAAAAAAAAAAAAAAGGATCTGTCTAAAAAGCCCTACTGAAAAAATGCTGAACACTTTCAAGACAACCAATGCTTTCACTGAAATCAGAGAAAGACATAATACAAAAGAAGGGGTAGATATATAAAGAATAGAATCATAGAATCATAGAATCATTTAGGTTGGAAAAGACCTTTAAGATCATCAAGTCCAACCGTTAACCTAACACTGCCAAGTCCACCACTAAACCATGTCCCTAAGTGCCATGTCTACCCATTTTTTAAATACCTCCAGGGATGGGGACTCCATTACTTCCCTGGGCAGCCCATTCCAATGCTTGACGACGACCCTTTAGGTGAAGAAATTCTTCCCTAGTATGCAATCGAAACCTCCCCTGGCGCAACTTGAGGCCGTTTCCTCTCATCCTATCACCCATTACTGGGAGAAGAGACCGACCCCCACCTGGCTACAGCCTCCTGTCAGGTAGTTGTAGAGGGAGATAAGGTCTCCCCTCAGCCTCCTCTTCTCCAGTCTAAACAACCCCAGTGCCCTCAGACGCTCCTCATAACACTTGTTTTCTAGACCCTTCACCACCTTCCTTGGCCTACTGCTCAAGACTTGACTGTTATTGTTGTACTAGAAGTGCCAAACTCTGTAAAGAAGCAGAAGGGCTATGCAGTGATGATTTTGATGCAGAGGGAAGAAAGAGTTAAATTGACTGATTACAGCAAGCCCAAAGGGAGCTATTTGAAAAGTGAGCACAAACAGAATACACCCTGCTGCAGTTTTTCTGTGATTGTGTCTCTAAT
The DNA here is from genome assembly GCA_034008185.1 of Gorsachius magnificus. NCBI lineage: Eukaryota > Metazoa > Chordata > Aves > Pelecaniformes > Ardeidae > Gorsachius > Gorsachius magnificus. The sequence continues at coordinate 176,757,474 of CM067081.1, forward strand.
GCATTAAATTTCAATAGCTCCTCTTACACACAGCTCATAGAATGAGACATGAACATTTTATCTCCTCTTACTCAAATTCTTTGGAACTCCCATTTCATTTTTCTACCACTGCTTTAAAAATGTAACATAAAACATACAAAAGTTTATTGTACTACACTATTTTATCATTTTATTCCTTTTCATAATGTAACCTCAAGATTTGTTTAAAAAATAAGGCCTAGTAGATTTGTAAAGTTGTACTATAATGTTTAGATAAACTCTGATTTACAGTGGAAACTGGGTTTCCATTTAAATGGAGGGGAAAAAAAGAAATAATCACTAAAATAGTAAGTGCTGTCCAAGAAAATGATATTTATTGTCTTTTGATCTGTCTTTACAATTATGCTTCAAAACCAGATCTGAAAATAACCAATGACTCAAAACCCTTTATTAAATGAAACGCCTTCATTATGTTGATAATCATTTTTTCAGAAGAGATAGATTCTAGCACTTCAGAATCATGTAAAAATTGTCACAAGTCTTCATCACCAGGAAAATGTTGAACTTTTAAGTATCCAAACACATTCAGTACACCATGAATCAAATTCTTAAATCTTTCCTTTATTATAGGTATACAATGGTTCTCCACAGTGAACAAAAATAAAATCAATAAAAATATTGATTTTTTTAAATGCTCTTTGACCTATTTCTCTCATTTTCAAATATTATTAAATTCCATATGTAATTTTTTTCTGATAGCAGCATTGGCATAGTAATTATTGTATATGAGGCTTTCACAGGAACTCAACAGTTTATAATTCTTCCAGAGAGGTATTTCACATGTCTCTGTATGCAGTTTCTATAAATGTAATCATTATGGACAAGATAGTTGTTACAAGGATGCTGCCCTAAGTAATGAACAACCTTTATGATCACCACTGAGGAAACATCTCAAGGAGGAAATTGAACCACAATTTTCTTGATGTTTCTTCCTTGAACTCCATCAGAGAATCAAAAACTTCCAGGTTAGCCAGCATTTATGCTTCTTTGGGAAGGGAATAAACATACTGTGTAGGATCTGTCTCCTCATCTTCACTACCCAAAATATTTTTAAAGTACTTTAAAGCCTTTATAGAGGATTCCCTGCATCTATATTCTTCATAATCTTCAGATTTCTTGAAGATCTCCAGAGGAAAATGTGTTTACCTAAATTTAAATCTGCACCAGACATAGTCATTACTCTTGATAACTGAAAAAAATTATTTTATTGGGAATGACCTAAGAGGCCCCCAAAAGTTTCTTACAGATTGTGTGCTTAAATTAGGTAGACTGGATTCCACCCACTTACTTCTATGGGTTTGTATCTATTAAAAGAATTAATGTTGTTTTAGCCAGTTATTAAAATGCTAATTATGTAGAACAATATTCTAATCTGTTACAAGACTACACTGACATGTCTTTTTTATTTGCCCAAGTTTAGTCACAAGGAATGTGATACTATCCATGAATGAATATATTCTTATAATTTTAAAATCAGTGAACCAATCTATTCCTACTAAAACCAATGCATACCTCACGAAGACACAGTATTCTAGAACTGCATTTAATTTAACTGAGAACAGTGTCCATCTTTAACTGAGAACAGTGTCCATCTTTCTAACTTCACTGAATACTGTTAGCAGTTATACTCTTGCTATTTCCAAACATTCTTGGTAGCTCCTTTCCAGCTTGTCTGTGAAGCTACACCCTTTAAAAAATTGGGACTGGGACAGAACTCTAAAAAGCGTGTGAGGTGAGAAACAACAGAAATGTTAGACCCGTCATTCTACTTGCTCCCCCACCTTCTGTAAAATATATAACTTGGGCCCCAAAATCACACCTCTTTGTTCAGCAGCCTGGCTCCCATAACTGCAATATATCACCTAATGCTCTAAACAGAAAACAATCATAACTAACATAACAAGCACACTGGAACTTTCTCAAATTGGAGCAAGTCCCAAAGCTTACTACAAGCCAAGTTTCTGCACCAATGCAAAGGATACTTCTACCTTATGTTATGCCATATAAATATGTAGAAGTAATCAAATACTTGTTTAAACAAACTAAAACCCAAATACTTTCCTACACCATACAGTGCAAATACACTTATTTCAGGTATGAGTGGTAAAGGTAATTAATTGTTTGTGACCTAAAATTCAGAATAATTAATTGTTCTGTGAAGCACGGAGTTCAATATAATTAAAGATATTTAAGCATCCAACATGGTTCTAAATAATCCTGCAAAAATCTGGTCTTAAGGTTGTCCCTCAGGCAATTCATCCTAGCCAAGTTCTCTCTCACATGACACTGGGATGCCTACAGTCAGAGTAATGATCCAGGGGTTCACCTAGCTGTACGCATTGTCTGTGTAGTTGCCTACATCTGGCTATGAACTTTTGGCTCTCTCATTGACAGCTCACTGACAAAACATAGTTACCTCCAGAGAAAAATCCATCTCATGTCTCCTTTGGGACTAGTTGTGCTGTAAAAATTCATGTTTCTCTTCACAGGTTATAAAGCTATATGGCCAAATATAGTCATCAGCTTTAGACATCTGCATCCCAACTTTGGTACCCAAAGAACTTTGGGAAATGTGTTAGGAACTTTCTATGAGAAAACTCAGAGATGCTTTGGCAGGACTGTGTGAGGAATTCAGTGCTGATGCCGACTGTGCCCTCCACCCCACCCCCCACTCTGTAAATAAATATCTAAGTGTTTTAAATATTTTTTCAGAGCACTAAATTCACACTCCAAACAGTAACTTTCTTTCCTTCTTTTTAGCTTCGTGCCAGTGATTAAACTTTCACTTATTTCAACTATCCTGTATTATTCATCTGGTGTTTTTTATCAGTACATAACTCATAATTTATAGGCTCTTTCTGACCTGAACCTTCTGTGGTTCTTACTGGTTCCATCGTGGTATTCTTTCACACATTATTTATCACTAGATTTTCAGCCATAAATACAAAAGTTAGACAAATGAGTTATAGTTCACCTGGCAGTTTCTTTGTATCTCCCATTTTTTGTAAACAATTTTTGCATTGCACTTACAGAAGAAGTGTCTTTTACTCTCTGTGGAGAGATAATTCTGGTTTTGAGAAGCAATTTTATATAGACATCCTGTCATCAATAAGTCTGCTTTCTACTTCTTTAACCAGCTTTTCCAGCGAATGTGTTAGAGATCCTTATACTCAAGGTTAAAATATTACTAAGTTTCTTTAAAATGTCATAAGGGAACGGTATCCCTAATACTATTTTGTAAATAGGCTGGGTACCAACTTAAAAAGGTCAAATTTAGCCTTCCCCTGATCATATGGCCTCAAGCCTCTCATGCACTGGTTTAGATTTCACTGTGAGAGATTCATATAACTAGCTCTATTAGTCCTGTCACTTAATTTTACTTAGCAACACATGGCTATTTAGCAAGTAACTTTCTGGAGGGGTTTTCTTTATTGCAAATGCTAACTTCCAAGAGTGTAGCTCACTGTTGCTCTGATGGCAGTTTTTTCCCTGCAATACTGTCTCCTGTCATTCTTCTGACTCTGATACAGCCTCTAACACTCCTCTGTCCTCACTAGCTTAACATTGTCTCCAAGTAGACTGTTTTAGCTGCCTGGTACAGGTGATGGAGAGAAGTGACTGCATGAGAGTCAGACATAGATTGCAAATACATGATTGCATTCCAGTTCATATTCATGATACACCAACTCCAGACTCTCAGTCGTTGCTCTTAGTGTCTTCCTCTTGTAAATTCTACCAGGCCATATGCAAGTCATGAGTCCTCTACAGCATTTGTTTTCCTTGAATTTCCTCCTGCATTTGGGAATATCTCTGGCAAAAATCCCGCCCCCCAATTGTTTTACTCTCCTAATCATTTCTGCCATCTTCTAAGCTAAATGTTTCAGCACTTTCAGTTTATTTGACTCACTTTGTATCCCCACAAATAATTTGTCTTCATTTTCAAGGCTGTTTTACATTTTTCTCATTCTACCTCCTATTTTACTAATTCAAACTGTTTGCTGAATTTTGCTGAACTTTGCTGAATCTTCATACTACTCTGGCCAGGCTTTGGGGGAACCCAATTTAAACAACCAAAGAGCTACCTCAGTATTCAATATTCCTTAAAATCCAACTTCAGAAGTTTCTTTTGCTGAGAGCTGTTAGAAATAATGACTTATCAGTAGGCAGTAGAGCACTGATATAATTTCTATCAGGTGTTTCTGTCACAATCTATATTGCCTAGTTGATTTATAGGAACCTTGGACATTCTTGTCTGTCTATGCATATCCTACTTTTGTTCCCTGAGATAAATTATGTGCTTTTTTATTCAGAAAGTGTGGGTTTTTGTTTGTATCTATACAGTGTATAGTATTAGTCCATTAATGGGCATCACAGCCATCAAGATGATGATAAATCTTTTACAGTAGCTATGTTTGGCCATTGATATAGGAGGTGAGACATTACTAGGCACAGTTCATTATATATTAAGCCAGAACACAGTTTATTATGTTGCTTAAAATACAATATGCTCCAAATCTTACCAGGACAACAAAATTTAAAAAACAAAAACAAAAACAAAAACAAAAAAACAAAACAAGTTTTATTCAGAATAGAAAATCCACCATCTGGGTGTTGATGCTATGATTCTACTAACAACATCTATTATAATCCTGTAAGATGCATTTGGCAGTATGAAATAATGAATTCTTCTAGATTTTTATATGGGGCTTTTTCAGATTATACACAAGACTTGATTTAAATCCATTAATTTTCTGCTCTTCAGGAGCTAAAAAGAAGTCCTCAATGTCTTTTCTGTCACTTGCTGATGCTCAGAGTTTCAGTGAGCAAAGTTCATATGACAAATGCATGCTAACATTTTACTTGTACTTATTTGCAACTATGTAATACAAGAAGGCTTCCATTTTCTAGTTGCAGTCTACTTTTAAAAAGTTCTATATCTGAGCCTGTGGAAATACCAAGTTAGCAAAATCTGCCTTTTTAACAGCTGTGTAATGCTATCTTTCAATTAATATGTCCCACATTGTCATATAAGGAGGCATAATTTGATTAGGTTGTAATATTATGTCCAACTGCATCAGTCTGAGCTAATCAAAAACTTCAACAGTACAGGAATTTCCTGCCCTTTGCCTTCCTTCCAAAAGGAAAAATATTTGGTCTTTGTAATGAGAGCACTGAATTTAAAAAAGGTTCCCAAACAAACTTACACATATGGCTGGCTGTAGTCAAAACAGTCAAAGCAGTCATTCAATAAAAAGAAAAGACATTTTTCTTTTGGATCTGCATTTGCATGCATAATTGAGACTCCTGTGCATTTTCATATGCAGTGGAGAATGCTGTGGAAGAGATTTTAATTTATTTTGACAACCCAATTGTACTTCGAAGATAGCAGTGGGGAGATGAAAAAGGGTGTCTGAGAAAGTTAAACCACACAGAAGGTCAGGGGAAAGAGCTAACAACTGATAAATGCTTTTTTAAAAAATCCCAAGGAGCATCACACTGTGAGAGGCATAGGACCGCTAAAAGGAAGAAACTCAGAAACTAATTTAGCCTTTTACCTTTGTCACTTCACGCATTGGACTGATAAGATCTCAGATGTCTTGGAGTTACAAGTAGCAACACATAAAGAATTAACAGTTTTGCTAAGGTCACTACAGACAAGTTTTAGCTCACCTGTAGTAGTCAGCTGTTAAGGCTCCTCATGCAGCCAGTGGAAGGAGTGCTACTTCCTGAGGGTGATCCGTTCTGTCAGTCTTGGACACCCAGATGGAATCAACCTTTGGGTTTGGGCCTACATAGTTACAATATTTAGTCCAAAGACTTACATATTCGATTTCTTGATGAGATGAATCCTTTTATGATATCATCAAGAGACACCATGAAGCCAAACAAAATGTAAATGCAAGACAAAAATGGAATTCCAAAAAGCCTTTCGTTGAGAAACATATTTGATGAGAAATGAAACCTTTCAAGAAATATTTCCCTATTTCCCACTTCTAGTTTCTCTTGAATACAGGAATTCCTTTGTCCCAAGGAGTTGTTTGGAAGGTTAAAGGACAGGATTATAATAAAAATTTGAAGATAAGTGAATCATACCTGTACATTTTCCAGTCTGGAATTGAGACTGGGGGGATTGGGCAAGAGAACAGCTCTAACAAAGGATTATTTACTGGAAAAGAAAGAGAATGGGAGTGCACAATGAACCGGTAGTTACGGTCTTCCTTGTCCCTGCCTCAGTAGAAGACATGGAGCTCTTCTCTCCACCTGCCTCCCCAAACACATATGCACACATTTCTGAAAAGGCTGCAGTCCAGTTATTAGAAAGCAAAATCAAAAGCCTTGTTCTCTAACGGGTTATGAAATTAATGTTGCTTTTCAGCAACTTCGGCAAAGAACAGTGCAGAGGTAACTATGCATTTTTTCTTCCAAAACTTACTTCTCTGGATGAATGTGCCCTGAGATATATAAAAGCTTTGAAATTAGTCACATGAACTAAACATCAGCATCTAGTGCCCTTTGAGACCAGCTTAGTGCTCCCAGGTTATCTCATATGGCCAACACTACTACTCTAAAAGGGTGCAGATTCTGTAAGTTCTGGTTTGAATCTTCCAGCTGCAGATAGGCATCCTGCAGACCTAAGCATCTCTCAGATGCCACTGCCTATGTGTGCACAACCAAATCTCTCTTTCCATCTCACAGAGATTCAGGTGTTTAGCGTAAGTTCCCTTTGCATGTAGTGGACAGACCTCCAAGAGGGGGAATGCATCTTATTTTAAGAATGGTACCTAAGATTAATGGCTCTCTAGAGATGCCTCTCTCTCTTATTGACTACAAAGGAAGCTAGACCCCTATTTCAAATGGACACTTCAGTGACGTGCATTTATGGCTGAGATTAATATGCTTGATCCTGAATTAGGTGACTGTGGAATATATATTATGGACTTGGAATATGCAAATCTCTTAAGGGTTTGAATGACATTTCTGAAACTGACAACTAATGTTTGTGTGTGCTTTCACTCCTGGGCAAAATACTGAATTGCCTTCTTTCTTGAAAATTATATAGTTTTCAATAATTAACAAAAAAAAAATAATAAAAATGCCTATTTTCATACCAATATATGTTGCTAAAGCCAATGTTGTAAGCAGTCCTTTTATAAATTCTGAAGTCAGTCTTATGAAGCTATCCAAAGTATTGACAAACATCTGTTTCTTTATGATGTCTAAGTGAAGCAGAATTATATTCAGTACATCTTAGGCTAATTTGAAACACATAAGAAATGTAAGTTCTTTAGTGAGTTCATTGTAAGCCTCACTTTTGAAAGGTCTTCTAAAAGATAAAAGAATTGCTATGAGTTATGTTAGCATCCTACCATATCATAAATATAAAATAAATCATTCAGTTTAACTATCAGTCTCAGAAACTACCACTCTTGCTATGTTAATGAAATCCCTGTTAAAATGCAGAACTATAGTTATATAAATGGAAAGGTGGGACCATTTAATCAAAGAGGTTTTATTAGTATTTCATTGAAAGTAGAGTACAAAAATTTAGCCCATCAATTTTGCTTGTGACAAGAATCCTTTTAACTGGAGGTAAAATTCCTGAAATTCCAGAAATCATAGCTTTAAGAAAGGAAAACCCTACAGAATGAAATGCTGGAAGTTAGTTAGAAGGTGTAGGTGAACACAAGTAACAAAGACAACAAACAATTTATGAGATTGCACCAGTGTATAAACTCAAGTAGAAACTGAAAGAAAAAGTAGCAAATCACCCAGAATTTGTCTGAACTATTACATAGTATCTACGTTAACCTCTGAAGCGTGTAACGTAAGCTCTCTTTACTGTCAGTGGAAAGAAATAGACCCTAAAAGGATGTGAGTCACCTTACTTATTTTAGATGTCTGCCTTAGGATGAGGTGAATTGTTACTTAGAAAAATCTATTTCTCTCCATTGACTATAAAAGAAGATAACTACTTTAGGTGTAGACCCTTAAAGACACCTTCCCAACAGGAAGGCAAGGCAACTAGCTAAAATTATCCATGAAATAGCAGTCCTGACTTCATTTCTCAAATGTCCTTACTTTGAAGGAATAAAAGGAATACAAGAAGAAAAAGTTCTTAACAAAGATTTCTACATAGTATCTTTTTGTTTATATTATCAAGAACACAGAGGAGGCAATGAAGTGGTTTCACTTAGAATATTAAAGTCAGTGGATTTTTTTAAATATTAATTTGTTTTTTTAAAAATCCTGCCATAAGTTATATTAAATATTAATGACCTTACATCAAGATTAAAAGTATGATAAAGGAAAAAGTAGTATTAAAGCTGATAAGCCACCGTGATTTGATTGAATTGTAATTGGTATTTTGAGGAAACAAGGATATTAAAAGCAATAAAACAGAAACTTTTTTCAAGTTCACTTGTATTATTGTTTTTAAATTTTTACACATTTGTAAAGTGTCTAATATCAAGGAAATAAGCATTCATGTTATACTCTTAACAAAATATGAGCTTAATGTTTTAGTTAGGACTTTGTGCCTTGCCTGAATGCGAAGTGTAAGCAGGAGCAAAGTCTTTGTTTGCAATGCATCTGGAATAACGTGTTGAAGTAATTAAATACATCGAAGTTAATGACACACAAGTTAGAGAAATAGAAAAAAAAAATCACGAAACTATTTTCCATCATGAAGGTATATTTCCATCCAGACTGAATTTTTTTTTTTTTAATATTAAAAAAAAAAAAAATTATCAGTCAGGGTTTTTTTTTGGTTGGTTTTTTTTATTATTATTATTTTATTAATCCAACATCCTCAGGCAGGTTTGTTGACACAGTATGCCTGGAAGTGACTATGGAGCAGCCCAACACAGAGCAGATTTGGCTCTTTGTCCTGTCTTATCAAATGGCATCCTTGGCTACCTGCAGCTGACATCTTTGTTCCCTCATATTAGTGGATAAGTGAGCAAACACTGAGTGCTCTCATAGCATTTGATACGCATATTCTATTCACACAGAACCCAATTCACTCAATTTTTAGGAAGGCTTTTGATACTGTCCCCCACAGCACCCTTCTGGACAAGTTATCCAACTGTGGGATGAGCAGGTTCATAGCGCACTGGGTGAAGAACTGGCTGAACGAGAGAGCTCAAAGGGGTGTAGTGAATGGGGCTACACCTGCTGGTGAACAGTCACCAGCAGTGTTCCTCAGGGCTCAATCCTAGGGCCTGTTTTGTTCAGTATTTTTATCAATGATCTGGATATAGGAGTTGAATGCACCATCTCCAAGTTTGCTAACAATACCAAACAGAGAGGTTGTCGTGCTTTAACCCCCACCAGCAACTAAGCCCCACCCAGCGGCTCGCTCACTCCCCCCATAGTGGGATGGGGGAGCAAATCAGAAAAGTAAAAGTGAGAAAGCTCATTGGTTGAGATAAAGGCAGTTCAATAGTGAAAGCAAAAGACACATGTGAAAGCAAACCAAAAAAAGGAATTAATTCCCTGCTTCCCATCAGCAGGCAGATGTTCATCCATCTCCAGGAAAGCAGGGCTCCATTACGCATAACGGTGACTGGGGAAGACAAACGCCATCACTCCAAACATCCCCCCTTTCCTTCTTCTTCCCCCAGCTTATATACTGAGCATGACATCAAATGGTCTGGAATAGCCCTTTGGCCAGTTGGGGTCAGCTGTCCCAGCTGTGCCCCCTCCCAACTTATTGTGCACCTGGCAGAGCTGAGAGCTGAGAAGTGTGTTATCAACATTCTTCTAGTACTAAATTCAAAACACAGCACTATTCCAGCCACTATGAAGAAAATCAACTCTATCCCAGCTGAAACCAGGAGAGAGGTGTGTCGTTGACTCTCTCAAGGGATGAGAGGCCTTGCAGACGAATCTAGATAGATTGGAACACTGGGCATGAAATTTAGTAAGTCCAAATGCAGGATTTGCACCTAGGAAGGAGTAATGCTGGGCACAAGTGTGACTGGAGAGCAGCCCTGCAGAAAGGGATCTGGGGGTGTTGGTCGACAGCAGGCTCAATGTGGGTCATCAGTGCCCTGGCAGCCAGGAGGGCAAACGCATCATGGGGTGCATCAAACGCAGCATAACCAGCTGGTCAAAAGCGGTGATGATCCCGCTGTATTCAGCATTGGTACAGCCTCACCTGGAGTAATGTGTGCAGTTTTGGGCCCCATAATTTAAGAAGGATGTGAAGGTACTCAAATGCATCCAAATGCATTGCCCCCAGGAGGGCAACAAAGCTGGTGACAGGGCTGGAAGGCATGTCCTGTGAGGAGCAGCTGAGGACTTTGGGCTTATTTAGTTTGGAGAAAAGGAGGTTGAGGGGTGACCTCATTGCTCGCTCCAGCTTCCTGGGGAGGGGAAGCAGAGAGGGAGGTGCTGAGCTCTTCTCCCTAGTATCCTGTGACAGGACGCATGGGAATGGTTCAAAGCTGCACCAGGGGAGGTTTAGGCTGGACATTAGGAACCATTTCTTTACTGAGAGGGTGATCAAACACTGGAGCAGTCTTCCTAGAGAGGTGGTTGATGCCCCAAGCCTGTCAGGGTTTAAGAGGCATTTGGACAATGCCATTAATGACATGTTTTAACTTTTGGTCAGCCGTAAAGTGGTCAGGCAGTTGGACTATATGATCATTGTAGGTCCCCTGCAACTGAACTATTCTATTCTATTCTATTCTATTCTATTCTATTCTATTCTAATGTAAGCTAGGAAAACTTATCTTTTGTGAAAAAAAAAATCAGAGGAACAAAACGGACATTCTATGTTTATTGCAAATAAAACACCAAATACCTAAAATGAAATTTCTGTCTTCCACATGACATTATTCATACATTCACTACCACTGTTGCTTGTTGGAGAATTGAGAAATAGATGCCTGTGAAGCCTGTAATAAGAGAAGGAAATCCCCAGTAGAAAGTACCATGGAAGACAAGGCTCATGATTCCTTCAGAGATTTCTTGAAATTGTGGGGAAATTCTGGGTTCTGTGGGGAAAAAAAAAAGAGCCCAAGCAAACTCAGTGGGTTTTGCTGGAATTGCTTGGTAGGAAGAAAGGAAGAAGGCTGGAGGAAGGAGATGTTAACAGAGACAGAGTGCACATAGTGAAGATACTGAAAAGACACCTTAAAAAAGAGTCAGAAGAAAAATTTCTACAGTAAGCCAAGAAAGTTAGCTGTTTTGTAATAGCTGTTGGAGAAGTATTTTATTTACAACACCTTTGAAAGAGCCCCTCATTTTGTTCCCAAGTTGCTAAGTAGTGCATTGCTTCAATAACATTTGTATGGTCCAAGATTAAAATAGCATTATTAAGTATTTTTTTAAGATATCACAGATCTATGGGAGTACTTAATTACACTGCAGTGAGGAATCAGTCTATTATTTTCCCTGCAAAAATAACTCTTAGTTTGTCCGTATTTTTTTTCCTCTCTTCAGAAAGTTGCTACTCCATTTGGGGCTTTGGGACATCAGGGCTATTTACTGTTATTCCAGCATCTTTTATTAATAGATGTATTGGATTTTCTTATACAGTGGAATCTCTTCAGAAGACTACTATCCAGGATGACTTCATATCTTGATTGACTCCTTATAATTTTAAGAAGTCTCTTCCTGTTCTATTGGAATTAATAGGCAAGTCTATGGGAATGCCTATGAGACTGAATATTTCTAACATTAAAATAAGACAGATTAATATTCAGAAAAATGCAGAGAAGTATGCTGGATGATATGCCAGTCCTCTTCATCTAGAAAAAATGAGACTGAAAAAGTCTAAGTCTAAAGAGAAGAAAAAACAGTGTAAGTATATAAATAAGATGCAGGCTAAAGATCATTATTTTTGTTAGATCAGGCTTTAATCAGGCTTATAATTGGTTTTGGATACTAACCATATGGGTCAGCAGGAGACATAAAAATAGATTAGAGGTAATTCATTCTGCTGAATTGAGAATGTAATGTGTTGTGGGTTTGTATTAGCATTAAGGAAGGGGTAGGAAATGAAATGTCATTAAGATTAATGTTGAATTATGAGATGTGAAAGCTTTGATGTAGATCTGTGAAAGAATCTTGGGCATTTGAATACCACCCAAAATCTAGCACCCATTTAAAATTAAATTTATGTCCAAGTTCTCAACCAATTTTTAATAAACATGTTTTCACACCATTTTCCTGAAGGATCCAAAGCCAGATCAGGGCAAAAGGGAACTGAATCTGTTCTGTCACTGAATGATTGGTTTTAAACTGATAGGTTCCTCTTCCAGATGTGTTTTGGAAGAAAAAAAGACTGGCTTAATTTAAGGATAAATGCAGAGGACACAAACATTCACCTTTGGTGAAGAGACTCAAGGCACATATCCCAAATGAAGTGACTCCATACCAACAGCACTGACAACCATGGAGAGTTGTATGATTTAAGATGTCCTACTGACTTCACATCTCTCAGCTGGCTAACATAGGGAGATGCTCATTCAGCATGTTGTGGGATTGGTTTTGGTTTTGGGTTTTTTTTTTCCCAAATGTATCCAACATTTAGATATTTAACCCTTTTCATACATTAGATGGGGATCCTGGGTACTGTTTTCAGCCACATGGACTCCAATTTAAAAGATCAAACTCTCAAATGATGAAGCTTTCAGTATAGATTTAATACCAATGGAAAACCACAAGTTTTGCCTTACCAACAAATAAAACAACATTGACTAAGAACACTGAATATGTGTATTTTTTCAGAAGATATGAAGGGATCTGATAATACCATTTGAGCACAGAGCAAGAAGAAGGAGAAGAAGAAGAAGAGAAGAAGAGGAATAAGACAACAATGACACCGACAATGACAGCTTCAATAGAATTGAACTGAATTGACCATCAAAGATTGCTGGATGGTTCTGTGCAGCTGAATACAAAATAAAACTTGCTTTTCAGGAAGGAGCATGCCAGTAAATAAGGTGAATAATATAACGTGTAGTTCTGGATTTAGAAATACTTTAAACAGAATAAAAATTTTGTAGGATCTCTGTTAAAATGTAATGTGTCTGAACATGTTTTTAACAACATGTAACATAAGTTGCCAGTGCATCAGACTTCTGAACTACAGATTAAAAAATCAATTAATGAAGGAAGATGAAAGCAAATATTGCATCTAGAGGTAGTTTTCAGCAATTTACATTAACTGTGTTTATCTAACTGAATGGTAGTCTTTCAGGTCTGGTTCCTTAAGCTATTGGAGACAATGAAGGAAATTACCAATTGTGAGAGGCAATGGGACACTGTCAGACAGAAAAGCTGTTTATATATTGCCAAGTACAAAAATTAAATCTGTCCTACACAGAAATGGAGAATATGCTCTGAGTAAGTGCTACATAAAGGAATACCCCTGACCTTAAGAAATCACCAGTTTCAGTGTAAAGGAGGCAACGTTTCCTATGTAAGAGGCCTCACCCTAAAACTTTTCAAATGTGTAAATCTCACTAAAATATCCTGATAATTGTTACTGACCTGAATAAATGTTACAGAACTGACTTCTGATATATAGGTGTTTTTCTAAAACCCGCTGGAGCCTGACATTCTTGACATCAACAGATTCTGAATGAGGTCTTTAGTGAGTATAGCTCACTTAACAGTGGTCTAAAAATAGGTAGGGAATAAATGTTAAGAATAAGAACATAAAGAATATGCAGTAGAGTGCCACTTCTTTGCTTTATACTCTAACTGGCCTGTTGTTTCACAATAGCTGTCGATGAAGAACAAGAATAGAGGTGATTAAACAGTAATGGCTTTGATATAATACTGCAGAGAAAAATTCGTTGTTATGATTGGCTATTATCATCTATTTCTCAGATAAAGGATTACTAATATCAGCAGAAAACCTCATCACAGTTTCTAAATATTAATAGGCCACTGCAAACAAGTATAATAAAGACACACTTAGGTAGAAAGTGGTCACAGAAATAAAAAGCAAATATTATGGCTGCAACTTTATCAGCTCCTCCTATCATTCTTGCTATTTTTGAAGTATGCCTGCACTTCACTTTAGTATAGCAGCCACTTATATCCAGGAATAATTTCTGTATGAGTTGTCTAATGGGAAAATAATGCTATAATTATAGTGCATAAAGATATCCATTGAACACTTCATAATGACAAGATGTATTCACTATATTATAGACAAGCCTAAACACCCTGCATCAGATATTTCTAACAGTACAGTATCTTGTATATGTTTACACACATAAATATACTCCGTTAATTGAAATAAGTTTGTGCAATACTGAAAAAATCCAAGGAAAAGTGAACAAATGTTTAGCTTTTGGGCCTTTAAACTGTACTGTCTACTAAGCAGGCAGCACATAATTTTGTTCTGTTTCGAAGACAAAGCATTTAAGTTTGGCAGTTTAGCACATTTTGCAGCTCTCAATTAATGTTTTTGAATAAGCTTTAAGTCTAACAAATGTTTAGAAATTTTTTTTTTTCCAGGGCTGCTATTTGAATAGCAAGAGATTTTTTTAATACACCTACCAACTTTTATACAAAAGCCTTTTCCAAGTTGAGAATATCATTACTGATAACATAATCATCATAGATATTTTCAAATAAGCAGAACATTTCATAACATGAAAGAGAGATGCATTTAAAACTGTGAAGAAAAAATTACAAAAGCAATGCAAGCAAACAACACTGTAAATGTACCTTAGCAGTTAAAGTAGAGCTAGAGAAATATGAAGAAAAATAATTCAGAACACTACTCTAAGATGTGATAAAAGGACCTAAAGGGTGTGGTGAATGATACAGATCTGTATGGAGACAGGTAACACATGGCATGCATGTGGGACTGAGGTAGTTGAGGAAAACTGTTAGATGGTACTAGAATAACAGGCAAATGTATCAATTTATTTTTATGTGCCTTAGAAAGCAAATGCAAGCAACAAACATGAAAGAATCACAGAGGGTATGTGCAGTATGAAGAGATATATTATTCTTCTAAAGAGATTCATTATGTTTATATTTTCCTTGGAAAAATGTGTTTCAGTGACTGTCTCAGAGCAAAATGAGAACCGCAATACAGTGCAGAGACTCTCAAGGATCTCACTAACTAGAAGGAAAGCTTGGGTTTTTTTCTCTGCACAAATGCCCAGCTGAATGTCTGTAAGAGAGATTTCCTGTCATGTGAAAATTATTCTCTCTAAAGAGAGAAGAGTTTCTTTCTAATTTTCAAGACTCGCTACCTAATGCTCAACTTGGTGAACTTTATATATTACATTATTCTCTTTTTTTTCATCCTCAGATCACAATAAATAAATTTTGAGCAATTGTTCTAGCTAGACTTTTTGCCCTGGAAGTTTCCACTGACTGAAAGTAATAATCACAACATGATTAAAACCAGGAGTGATTCTGAATAATCTGTTCTAGTCATGCCTGAGCAAGAGAAAGCAGGTCTACTCTCTATGTGAGAATTTTATCCAACTGTGCAGGCACAGTCATATGTAGACAGGTTAAAAATAATGTGTGAGGTCCACTCAAGTCCCAAAGAGCTAACCCTTTTCTTCTTTTGCTCTAGTAAAAATTAGAGAAGACCCAGTCTTCTGCCACCGTAGATGAAAGCAATCCAGCTCAGTGAAACCCTCTTTGGCAAAGCCATTAGTAAAGCAACAGTAGTTGGAATAACTCCACTAGACTCTGATATTTCTTCACCTTTTTGGTACCATTTGGAGATCTTTAGTTGTCTCAGAAATACAAAGGTTTTGGTGCTCAAATTATACTTAGAACATTCTGCTCTTTTATGAGTAAAGGGGACAAGATGTATGCACCAGATAACCTCAGAAGGAAGAAAGTTGTTCACTAAAAGTTCCAGAATTTAACAAAATCTTCAACACTACATTTGGAAACTTGTCTGTTTAAGATTAGGTTGATATCAAAAAAATGTGTTATGCATAAATGATATCGCTCTGCATTTTTCCCCTTTGTTTTTGTTGTGGGAAAGAAGGTGGGTGGAGAACAGTTGGAGATCACAGAACATATGTTGTTTCTTGCTATGTAGTGCAGCAGAAAATGTTAATTAAGAAAACCAAAAAAAATGTTAGCAGCATCATCTAAAGTTTTGCTGTTCAGCATTTTCATATTATTTTAACATGCTACACCAGGCAAAAAGTTTCAGCATGTTCTAGTCAGGCTGCTAGAAACCCTCTCCCACTTGGACATAAAAAGGACAATATGGTCATCTTACCACTCTTCGGCTGAGCTTTCACCAAAGCTCTGACCTGGGCAATGAGACACTAGGAGCTAAAGTAGCCAAACAGATTAAGTCATGACGCTTTCAGAAATGCTTTGCAGAGTGTGTTGATCACAAACTATGAGCTATACCACTGGCTGTGGATCAGGCAGTTTGTGGCCTACCTGTGAGACCAGCTGCGGGGCTGGCAAGGAGGGAGCTGTGGGGCTACTGTGGTCCAGTCCACCACCTCCTTGCCTCCCCTTCCTACACTGAGTTTGTCCTGCTCTTTCAGTATGCTAACTGCTGCAAAACTGTCTGCCTCCCCTTTTTTTCTGCCATCTTAGTTTTTTCAGCACAGAGTTGTAGCCTAGTCCAGTGGAGGTGCTGGGAATGATGGCTGGTGGTGGGCAGGAGTTGAGGGCAGTCCTTAGTCAGACTGCTCTGACTGCCCCCAGAGGACTCCCTGGTTAAGCTTCAGTCCAGTATCACGCAGTTAGCTGTAGCAGGGCTTGAGGATGTAGCTTCACAAACTTTTTTTTCAGCAGTACTGCTAATTAGACACCCTCCCCTTCCTGGCCTTTCCTGCTTTTTTTCCCCTTCGTAGGCTGCACATCAGGTGAGCTGGTACAAGCAGTCTGTGCAGCTTTGCACACACCAGACCATGGTTAAAAATAGCCCCCAAAGTCCTGGGTTTTTTTCAGTCTGGTGTTACAGGATAAATTATACAAATGTCAGATTTTGACAGTCCTCCCACTGTCCCAGACTGCTACTTTTCATTTCCAAGAGATGGTTTAGGTCATCTATTTTACAGTCTAACTCCAAAGAACTGCTGCTCTGCACAGTTCAGGGCAAGCTGTGGGCTTCAGCAATAGATGAAGACCTGACAAAAAAGAGCAAGGGAGGACTGGAGTGGCTAACACCAGCCTTGTGTCGAAGGCAATGTAATGCTGAACATTGCTGTTCGTGCAGGCTCATTTCCTACGTCAGTTTAAACTAATATAAATAATGGAGAACTTAAGTAGCCAAGGTCACGATCCACCTTCTCTTCTACCAGTTTTGTTGCAGAATAGTCACCTCTGGTGAGGGGGGTGTGAAGTTAAACACTAAGAGTATAGTATCCTAAACCTGTAAACAAGATTTTCTCACTCTTACCTCTCTGAGTTTTCAGGCACTTTAAGCTTTAGATAGAAGAGGGACAGGGTATTCAACCAGGGGTTTTGGGCAGCAGGTCCTTAAGGGTTTCTCAAGGATCATTTGAGTAATTCAGTCTGTCTGTCTCTCTGCACTTCTGCATCTCATTTAATAGGAAATTTTTTTTCTTGGTAACACCTCTGTTTAAGAAGGAGGGAATAATAATTAGTCCTGGTCAAACATTTGATGTGAGAACAGTATTCTTTAAAAATATGCTGATTTATGGAAGTCCAAATGTTTTGTGGAATCATTTTCAGTTTAGTGAAAAATTTTAATAAACTGTTGAAATTTTTTTAGATAACATTGAAATATTTCATTCTGATAAGGTCAAGGTACTTTCCTCTGACTGCTGCATTTTAATGTTGTAACATATAATTAATATAAATATAAATAAAAGCTGAAGGTTTAAAGTCAAAATGAAATACTACATTGTATCAAAGAAGTGATTTATTCTTATCAAAGTGAAGCACAACCATAAAACTTTTTGAGATTTCTGAAATCATGTAGAGGTAAATTTTGTTGATCAGAAAACATTTACATTTATTGTATTCTTACTTTTCTTCCCACTCAGTCACAACAAAATGTCAGAATGTTGTAGTTTCTCCCTGACTGAAATTTCTCCTATTATTTTAATGTGGCTAGATATGATGCAGACAGTGGGCTCCACAGGCAAATATTGCAATTATATGGTAGGTGTGGTTTCTGTTGATATATGTTGATATATTGTGGATGTGTAGACAAGCTGATGCTTCAAAACTTGTGGCAAAGCAGTTTGCCTTCTGGGCATATAATAAAGATTGCTCTTCTGCCTTTTTTTAATATGGGTCCACAACTGAAGTAACTTCCATGACAGCCTGATGCAACCAGTTACACAAAGGTATAAAATAAGAGGAAAAGGAACATCAGATAGAGTGGCTTCCGCAGGAGAGGTCAATTGGATAAGGACTCATCAGCTGAAGAAGAGCCAGCTGATAGGAGGAATACTGCAGAAGTTTATAAAATCATGGCTGGAACAGAGGAGGTATTAGAGAATAGTGGTTGCTGTTCCTCATAATACAAAAAAATAGATAACTAGTATAGAGAATTTTTCTATACACAGCAAATTTAATTTGTGAGTTCACTGTCATTCAATGCTTTATGTAACGGAAGTATAAATGGTTTCATAAATGATTAGAAAATGTCTTTCATGGAGGAAATATCTGTCAAGAGCTATTAAACACATCTGGGCAAACGTAGCCTCTGTCTCAGGTAGGTAAGTTGGTAGCTGGAAGCTGAGAGCAACTATTTTGGGAAACGTTGTTCTGCAGTTAGCTTGTTCTTATTCTCTTTTCATAAGCACCTGCTACTAACTGGCTGAAGATTATGTGGACTTCTCATTGCTCTCAATACAGTTCTTCTAATATTGAGTGGGAATAAAGTTCTTTAATACAGAAAATAAATTTTCAGTGTACCTATGATCACTAGATAGCCTGCATATAATTTCAGAACCTCTCTTCAGAACCTCTCTCATCTTCAGAACACAAATAGTTGATGTTACTTTGAAAAACAAAATGCTATCAGCTTGTCTGTGTGTACCAGTGATGAATCAGGAGTCACAACTTTTTATGTGAAGAAAAGGTTTCCTTCTTTTTCCTTGCTTGTTCTTAGCTAAATGTCTGCTTTCCTTTATGCATCAAAGCAATCACAGACCTCTCTTGTGAAAGTACACTGCTAAATCCATGAAGTTATTGGATATCAGGATGGAAAACTCTCCCTTTTAGAAGCCACAGATACCTGTGTCTACTAAAAGAATAAAATCATTCAGCAGACTTTTGTTGATAATTATAGAGAAATTAGACATGCCAAGTTCAGTGGGCAGTTCACTGAAACTGCAAAAACGTCCTTTTTCCTCAAGTTACAGCTGGTACAGTGTGAAGTTAGGAAAAAAACCCTCTTGAATGCACCATGCTGTGCCAATTAACACAGTTCTTCTAACGCTGTTGAAAGTGATATAATTAGAGGTGCTAGCAAGGGCATTGTCTATGAGGTCAGTTTAACCATGTTGTGGCTGTTATAATTACCACCATACTTCTCTGAAAATTAAACTCCTTTTACTGTCTTCTGCCCCCCTATTCATGATATCTTCTTTCTTCTTTCCAAATCTGCAAATATGAGCTCTCTAGTGAGTATATGTACCATTTGCATTTCTCTAAAGCTAAAATCAAAAGACCTTCTGCCTACTTTCTCTTCCTTCTTTGTATAGGGCACTGAATTTTAAAGCCACTAGCAGGGCATTTTAGTTAGTAGGAACAATGGCTACAGAGAATGAGGAAAATGACCCCATCACTGGAGCTGAAACTTCTTTAAAAGAGTGGAAAGTATCTCCTGGGTTGAGGAACCCTGTAACCAAACCTGTTCAGAAAAGTGATAACGTGCCTCTGAACACCAATGTAGCTGGCTGTTCTCATTAAGTCATTGGGAAGGTTATTCTACAGTCTCACTTGTTTTAAGATACAAGAAAGTCTTTTAATTTTCAGCCTAGTTTTTTTCAAGTAATAATAATTTCTTTTTGAAATAAGAAGCAATTGGACCTCTGCAGAGGGCAGAATGGCAATGCCAACAATTTCACTGAAGAGGTACAGTTTTATGGCAAAAGGTTATTATAAAATCTTGTATACACAGCTTTTCTGTTTTCTTTCTGTTTTTCTATTTGTTTCTTGTTTTGGTCAAAGTTCTTTTTTTTTAATATTATTTTTCTTTTACCATTTATTGGAAAGCCAGGAATAAGCTATTACATTATGACCTTTCTGTAGCATTTTCCATTGGGACATTAATGGTAGGTTATTTATCATTTTGCTGGGAAGGAATAGATTTCCTGTCTCTTCTCTTGGGGAAACCTTGCTTTCACTTGTTTCATTGACTAAATGTGCTCATTATTTAGTCTCAAGTGTATGCCTGGGGTGTAGCCCCTGTAGTGATTAAGTTTGCCTGGCAAATCAACACTATGGCAAATGTTTATGGTACTTAAATATGTCTCACAGTTCATTTATTTTTCTGTCCTCTCTTGATTAACTTCAAGCTTGCTTTTTCCTTTGTTTGTTTGCTCCTGTATCCACTGGTGACATCTCAGCTGTAGCTTTCACGATTAATTCTCGCTGTTGTGTTTTTATTATCATAAGCACCCAGGACAGAGAAGCCTTTTAATGAATAATTTCCTAAGGGTAACTCTCACATGTTACTTGTCTTTCTATCATGAGCTTTGCAGGTTTTACAATGAAGCTAGTTATTTAAAATTTTGCACAGTGCAAAAAAAACCTTTCGCCCTCTTCCCATATTCCTATCACATATACGTTCACACACAATATGCGTAGAGTATTATTCTAGCATTCAGATCCACTGTTCCCAAGTACATAGCTATTTAACTCCTATGCAAAACTCCTTTAAAAAGCTGGGCTTCATCCCTTCCCGTGAGTCAACCTACATTTTTAGCCGTATAATTTATTGGTTGGATTTAATGATGCAATTATTTTTAATAATTTAAAGAATAATGTAATAATTATCTGTCTTGCGCTATAGTAGTATGCCTTCTATGTGCCCAGTTATCCTCCTGGTTAGGGATTAATTGTGGCCAATAGTGGATTAGCTATAAAGATCTCTGCTGGAAATGACTTTATAAAGACAAATCTTGATTTAACTTCCCAGCTTTTTTTCTAGTGTTTTCCACCTCAGATTGACATTCAGTATTCATCTTTCTAAATTAGAACCAAAATGACCAGTCTCTCCTCCCTAGCAGCACAATTCAGCAAAACAGCATGTAGGCTCCCAGATGCACAGTGCAAGCTTTCCATGACATAAGTGTATGGCAATGACTATATTGAAAAATAACAGGTCCTAGAAATGAGCCTGCATATGAAATCCATAATTATCTGCACTATTTAATTTTTAGTTCCCTTTCTCACTGTATTTTGGACCACTCTACCTACTTCACTACAGGATGAATATGTTACAGATGGAACAATCCTGCAAGACTCATGGATACCAGCTCACGCATTCCACTTGGCCTTGAGGCCAGTAATCTGGCCCTGGACCTCTCCTATTCAGCATTATAGATAAAGCACCAGTGACTGTAGGTGCACACAATAATATTTTCAAGGATTCTTAAAGAGTAACGAACAAAGAAACAGTGTTAGAAGGCAACACAGTAAAACAAATGTAGAGAAAATAGTTTTTCATTGTTATTTTTCAATGTTGTTTTTCAACTAAAGCTCAAGCTACAGATTCTTTATTGTTGCATAAAATGTTAAGAGGTTTTGAAAGACTGAGACTGTAAGAACTGTAATAAGCTTCTAAATATTGTTACAGAAACCCAGAACAGAAATGTTCTATTCTCCTTTTTCCACATGAAAAGAATAAAGAGAAACTAATTTGAAGGGGAAAATTTAAAACTAAAAAATATACAACTAAACAATGGAATTAATTGTTGCAGCATGGCACTCAGATATTTATTGCTAATTGTGATAGAAAAACAGGTAAAGATGTGTTAGGAAAAAAATTTCTTGCAAAAGTTTATTTTTAATTGTTCAGTGGTTAATTTGTGAAAATTTTGGATTTGAGACAACATATTGGGGTTTATATTTTTAATACATCAAGATTGTTTAGGAAAGGAGACACTGGGCAAGATCAAAACTGAGACGACAATTTTTATTGCTGGACCTAAATCCTTCCCTGACAACATAGAAAGAAAAAGTATCAAACACTCACAAGCACAACCTGCCTTTTTACTAGCAAAGGGTAAGATATTTTTTTTTTCTAGAAGGGTAAGCTTCACCGTTTGTTTTCCTATAACAACTTCAGCTTTCCTCTTAAAAAAAAAAAAAAAAAAAAAGCAGTGGATTCTGACCGGTATTGGATTAAGATGCAGAGACAAACTCAGTCCTGATCTGAAGGTAGAGGACAGACAAGTTACGTAACCATGACAGGGCAGCCACGCTGGAGAACCAAGGTATGTCCCTCCCCAGCCCTGTAAATTGTAACTGACACATCAGGAAGGAATAATGATCAGTCTCATCCTATGTGAAAATTTCTGCATTTGACTTACAGTAGATAAAAATATTTCAAAGGATTAGATATAAGCATGGATACCGTCTGGATCTCCATTACTTGAAGCTGACCTGAGCTGACACTACCATCATATCAAGACATCCCACCTCTGTGCTGGCCCCTTCCCTGTACTGGTCTTGATAGTTGCAGTCATGTGGCAAAGTGAATCAGGGCTTGATCCTAGTCAAATTAACCCAGAGAGGAAAAATGTTTACTTTTTAGTCTGGATCATTTTGCATCCCATAAAAGTCAAGGCAGAAGTACCATTTTTGTCAGAGAGATACCAAGTTAACCCGACTGTGAAACCACAGCTTAAATAGCAGAAGGCTATATTGGTCATCAAGCCTTGAAATTGATTGAAAAGTGAAGTGAAAATACCTATATATAGTCACAACACAATGTATTAATATCACTGTCTTATGAGGAATCTCATGCTTTCCTCTGGACAAAAAAGTAAAAGATTGTTGACCTTTCTAAAGAATATAGATTGTTTGGCATCTCTCAAGAAATTTGTGTTTGGGGTATGAGATTCTCAAGTCATGTTACATAACTAACTCCCCAGACTTCTGTGGTTTTGGGGTACAGTGAGACAGTGTACCTAGCATGAAAAGTAATCTTCATAGAAGCTTCTGAGCACAGGGTGGTCAGCTAAGCCTAGGAAAATTGATGCAACTCTACAGCGAAGAAACCTAATTTATCTGATTGCATTGGCACAGCATAGATAACTTGATTAATCTAGAGCCATTTTTTAAATTATTGCAGGATATAAAACTTTTGCCAAATAAGTTGCAAAAATTTTACCACAAAATTGTTAATACTAGCACCAGGTTTTATTTCTTGTAGAACTTAACACTTGATTCAGTATAAATCTAGGTATTCACCAAAGAGCATACTGCAGTCATCATCAGAGAAAAAGTCTGTTTCTAATGGATAAATCAACTTTATAACTTACAGGTAGAATATGCTAATCCATCTTCATCAATGACTGAAATGTAATAAAGGTTTCTTCCAGTATTTCTTAATGTGCCATTCTAAAACAAGAAATATATTTAAAAAGCAGTAAGAATTTTTGAACATGCTGCCAGTATATACATTAAAGAAACTCCTTAGTGATTTATGAAGAGCAGCACAAAGTGGGGAATAAATGGATGTTCAAACAATCACATAATTGTGGTAATAATTAGGAGGAAGGTTTGAAATATAAAGTAGTTTTTGTAGAAAAGGCCTTTTTTCCAGAGTTGCTCTATTTTACAATTTTATTTTGCGTAAATTTGAATGCTGATGAAAAGATTTGAAATCTTTTCTGCCCATTGAAGACACTCATTTCGGGGATGTCTTCATTTTTTGGAAGGTGGTACAATACCCTGCAATTACTATATATATTGTTCTCTCCACCAGCCTTGTTACTTACCGATATTCCTAAAGGGAATTTGCCAACTTCTGCACAAAACACTACAGGAACTGACAATCTAATGAAAAGGGCTTGCTGACTAAAGCATATGCCATTGTTTTTCCCTTTAAGTTATGAACAGAGTGCTTATCAAAGGGTGAAGTCCAGTAATGGATTTAGGAGTCTACACAGCAGCATTTTAATCTGCTTGCTCTTAAAAGATGGAGGCAGAATGTAATCTAAAACCCAGAGAGTTAGACTTCCCCTACAATATATTTTATATAAAGTCACTCAACAAAAAGCAAAACTAAACCTGAAGGAAGAATCTTGAATCCAGGATTTCCTCCTTTCAAAGGACTAAGCTAAGCAGCAAGCTACAGAGTATGCCTTCCTTTGGACTTCCCCTTCCCTAGCCCCACAAGTCTTGCATTAACTACTGAGGGTGAAAGACAGAAAGATGAAGACTGTGGTCTATTCTATCCTTCAGTCATCATTACCTATTATTTAATTTGGGAATCAAGTATTCTTCAGGGAGACATGGGAGTTACATCTTTCAGTCCAGGAGAGCACTGTACCCTGGTATCTGAGCTCCTAAATGAATGCTCTTTCTCTAAGTAAAGGTAGCTAGCATTTAGCTACTAGGATATTAAAAATAATCTGCCTATAAGACAGCCTGGAGAAAAAAAAATCAGGCTCTGGTGCATATAGGTATAAAGCTTTCAGCTGTCAGATGGAGTTTTGCTTGCTTATGTTACAGTTTAATGTGATTACTTTTGTCCTTAACATGCAGTTAAAGGGATGATGACTGTAGACCATGTTTTTGAACAGATTATTTTGCCATTAAGCTTTAAAAAATGTAGAGATTACTCAAACATCATAAGCCTATTATTTTTTACACAGTTTTTAAAAAGAACCAGTAGTACATTGGTCTGAGAAAAGCAACAAAAATTCAACATTTTTACAACAGATTCCTTCGGTGTCAGATTTGCCTTGATTGGAAGTCAAATACTTTCCTTAAGAATAAGAGGTTATTTTTAAAAGGTGAAAAACATAGATTGTGCTCATACTTTCATATATATACAATATATTGTAACTGTCTATTGTTCACAGGAGTGAAGAAAGAGAGAAATATTTTGGTCACACCTGACAAATACATTTTTGGTAGTTTACTCGACAGACTTTGCAGAGTCCAATAGGGAAATTAAATTCAATGCCATGTGCTGAAGAGTAGGTAACAAAGAATGTGGGAAATGGGCCTTGTGTTCTTCTCCAGAAAATGTTTAAATATCAAGAGCAACTTCTTCCATGTTAAATTACTTTAGGTAGAATGGGGCAAAATGGTGTAGAAGATACTTCCTCAATTCTGAACTTCCTGGTCGCACACTGTTAAAGACAGTTGGAGGTGGAGAAGGAGTGGATGGGAGTCATTCTGCCTTTCATTCTCTCTTTCATCTCTCTACACCCCTGCCCCAAGTAAATTCCAGGTTACAAGACAGGAGAGAAAGCTCCCTAACCAACAGCCAGAAAGAAACAAACTTTTGGCAAGAGGTAGAATGGGGGACAGAGGAAACATATGCTGGAGAGGTTGCTTCTTTAGTTGTTTTCTCTGTGAATGCAGCTTTTTTAGAACATCACCTGGTAAAGAGATTTGCAACCTACTGGTTAGCGCAAAACCTAGTTTGAAGGGAATGTCAGTTACTTTAATCCAGTTTCAGCAAAGCATTCTCTTTTTTTCTCCCCTCAGCAAATAAGATATCTATTAACATCCAGGTATGAGGTAGTCTGAGTCAAATGTCTTTGTTAACTTATTTTACCATTGTATTTGTGTAGATTAGATTGTGATTAGAAGCATCTGCTCTCAGGACAGGTGTGAGTATATGATTTGGGTAGGGTAAAACATTACAGGCTTTTAAGCTTGACACATGAGTGATTCACACCATCAATAACTATTGAATATGCATTATTTTCTAATACTGTTAATATGGTTCAAAAAAAAGAAAACAAACTGAAATACAACCAAAGAATTGGGAAACTGTTTACACAGAAACAGATCCAAAAAAAAATAGCTGAACATTGTTGCCAGGGATGTCCATAAAGTTTGGTTTAGATCTTGTGTGGTTTGCACCACCTGAATGCAAAGCATGCTGACTTACTGCAATATTTAAACACTAAAAAACTACTTCTGCTTTGTCTGCATTTTCATGTGCTAGACAAAAAAAATTGCAGTTCATGATGACATGGAATCAAAACAATAGCTTCTGAAGGTGGACTGGCATTATTTTTCTGCTACTTCTTGGATTATATTATCATCTTTTCAGTTGGATGAACTATGTAGGCACAGGAGCAGAGAATCCATGAGCCAGGCTGACCTTCAGAAAAAAAGGTGTTATGTTCTAATACAAAATGAGTTTTACCTTTTCTGCATAGAAAACTGATGAATAATATCCCATGTTGCAAGACTCTTTTCAAAGGCATTTACAGACATTTACATTACAATATAATAAACTTGAGTGAAATAGCTCTTTAATATTAAAAATAACCATATGAAAGACAAAGACAGCTTTCTTTCCTTGATTAAATGTGAATGATGGGATGCACAAAGTAATGTTTAGGTGCTGAAATAAACATTACAAAAAATGATCTAGCTCTGAAAAAGGAGCAACGAATCAGTAAAATTATGTAAGTGCATTGGTTCGTGTCAACAACAGAGTCTAAAGAGGGATTTAGCTTCTCAGGTATGTTATTTACTCCACCTGGAAATATCTAGTGCATCAGGTGAAACGCTCTCCAGAAACTTGAAATTACTTATTAGTAAGATGAACAATTGGTTTTCCAAATCATCGGTGCATCAAATAACCTACCAAACATTGTACAAAACTATCACTGAAGGTCACAATCATCGAAAATTTATCCAGTCATGCCAGATAAAGTAAGGGTCCACTGGTTCTGCTGTATGTGGGATCATTGACCAGTGGCTGGGACTGAAAATTTATTTTAATTTAGTGCATGAAAATGAGAAATTCCCAGCTGCAGAAATGCTCTGTTGAATGTATAGGTATGAAGAAAATCTTACATACCTGCTCTTTCTCACACTAGTATTAGCTGACATGCTGGATGACAGCAAGCCCTCAGAGAGAAGCAAAACTCATCCATCTTAATTGCTGGTGTACTACCTCTATTTTTCCAATCTGTGTTGCAAAAGATATTTATTCCTGTGTGCCAAGTGAAAGTGAATTTAGAGGACAGCTTTGCCCCGTTGCTTAATTGTGTTTTCCAGCCTGATAAAAAGGCAACAAGGGTATTACTGAGGGAATCAATCTTTGTATTTTAGACTGTTTTGAATGCAGACCAAATAATTATTGGAGGGGAATGGTTTGTGTCCTTTGTCTTTTTCCAGGAAAAAAGGTCTTCAGACTCCAGATGGTGGCTTGTCTTCAGAGTTTATGATCGTATTTCCATCTGTACTCCCATCCTCACAGCCCTTTAGAAACTTTTGTCTTTTAACTGTGGTAACAAACTTGTGTTCAAGACCATTTGCAATGCATATGCATTTTTTAGAAAAACTTTAAATTCTACAAAAATATTTCTGAGAGAGGAAGTGTATTATCTTAGTGTTGATAATATGTCTACAAATTTTCACCACAGGCTCCAGTCTTAGCAATACTACAGCAGAGCTACTATTTAAAACAATTTTCCCATCAGCATATGTATCAGAACACTTTGAAAATACAGACAGTCATACATTAGGAACAATATACTTCTGGAAACTGATTAACAAATTATTTCCAGATTACACCTTCCAAATTTCTCTTCCCAACTGAGCTGTACAGTTTGCAAGCCTGATACGTGATGATGTTAAAACAATGTCAATTATATAACTGTAACATGCACAGCAAATACTCGTGGAAATCAAATAATAGAATCATTTAGGTTGGAAAAGACCCTAAAGGTCATTGAGTCAAACTGTTAACCATCATGGATCAACAGATGCCAGTTGCAGTCCTTGGTTACTATCCAGGACCAATGACTGTGGATTACTGCCTGGAGTTACCCAGTAGCCACCATTCAGGTGGATGTGCAGACAAGCCTGCCTGGCTGAGAGCAGCAGCCCTGCAACATGTGTACAAATTTGTTGCTCCAGTGAGTTGCCCTCATTCTGAACAATAGGGTCAGTTAACCTGAACCACTCCTGACAGGTGTTGCTCTCACTCGTGCTGGCAAGGTGTCTAGACACTAGTTGGGTGATGAACATTTTGTTATTTGGGTTGTCACAGGTGAGTGAAAGTTTTGAATAACATTGAATAACATAACAAAAACTGGCAAATGTTTAGAGTTAGCCTGGATTTTTAGGAGTGTTTCATCTCAGGACGTTCTTGCTTGTAAGTCTTCTTAATATTTGATCACTCACTCTCCTTTAATTCTTGATACCTAGTGAAGTAATCTCTGCTTGGGAGTCATCCTGCATTCAAGCATTTCAGGGAAAACAGATGCTGAAGGCTCATAGAAGACCTGCTGCTTTTGTCCTCTAGAACTGGAATCTAGAAAGGGGAAAATTCACCTAAAGAGAAAGGAAGCATATCCTGCTTTCTTCTTACTTTTCCAAAGAGCAAAATTCCACAAGAAAAAGTCTCTTAAAGAAAATCTTTACTCATATAAACCAGATGGTTACTCACTGCAATCTGTCCTAACAATGGGTCTGTCAACAACTAACTTAATGGAAGAACTGGCCATGGTTTGGTTTGGTTTGGTTTTCAATAGGTCATGTGCAAGTGTATTATACTGATGTTGTGCATATTCTTATTTAATTTCTCCTCAATTGTCTTTCCTTCTAAATATTTTCTCAGAGTTTATGTAACTAATTTTCAACTCTCTCATTGTACAAGAGAGCATGGTCTCCTTGCACAAGACCTAACGGGTGAGATTTATCTAGTTATATCTACATGCCTATAATAATGTGAATAAGTGAATAATGTGAATAAGTCACTTGAGTTTCCTTTTACAGTTAATAGAAACCTCATCACTGAGGTCAAGAGAGAAGTTCATTTGGGCCTATAGCAGACATCTAAAATAAATCAGATGAGTCACTGCCTAAAATTGCCCGTAAATGGAATGTAGGTTAACTTTCTCAGCTGTTGAGACCTATACTGTAAGCGTCTAAATTTGACTCTGTAATTTTTTTCTTATGCTATCTTTTAATTTCTGGGATTTGCCTAAAAGGACTTATTTATACACTGACTGTTTTGTAGCTGTATCACTGCACCCTAAGTGAGTATCAACACAGATTAAAGTACCAGAGGTTAAACTGACAGAGTTTAAAGTTAATGAGGAAGGAAGAGCAAGTACCCAAAGTTTAGTGCTGTTGGAGAACATAGTACTGAATGGTGTTACTGCTGAAAGGTTTTGCATATGGGTAGGTAATGCAGAAAGAGATCAAGAGCAGAAAAACTTAAGATTAAAAGTATATGGGTTCATCTGATCTAGCAAACAAGGAAGTCTAGTATATGATGACAGCCTACAGACACGTCACGGTAGAAATCAAGAAAGTATTTTAAATAACTTAGTTTGGTGATTAAAAGGTTTCCAACTGTCAAAAATAACATTCCAATAAGAGTGGGAGAGGGCAGAAAAATAACAATTTTTAATCATGGCTGAGTATAAACCATGAGTGAGCACATTATGTGATGCTGGTGGTACCAAGCTACCAGACTCAGTGATCCAGGGTTTCCTCCCAGCTCTGTGCTTTCTTAGGAGACATCTGAGCATCCTGAGCCTGACTCCTCTCCCCTCTTTCTCCTCTGCCCCCATCACCCCAGAGCTTCCCTATTAACTGTTTATTCATTGAGAAATACTTGGGTGTTTATCCAATTCAAGTTGTTGCACACACAGTATTTCCACAGGCAGAATGACAAAGCTGTACAAGAAGAAGCAATTTCTTGAAAACAGAACTTGGATTTGTATTTATTTTCATAATAGTAACAAGAGAAGAAGAAAGAAGAGAAGAGAAGAGAAGAGGAGAGGAGAGGAGAGGAGAGGAGAGGAGAGGAGAGGAGAGGAGAGGAGAGGAGAGGAGAGGAGAGGGAGAGGGAGAGGGAGAGACTTTGAAGACAATGGAATTGAAAGAAAACCACGTGCTATGTTTGTAAAAAGAGTTTCTGATTTTTTTCAGGGGATTGGATAGATCTTTTTCTTCGGTTTTTACAATTTCTTTGTTCTACATGCAGCTTTGAACGTAATAGCTATATGCAATCTTTATCTAGGATAGCAATTAAAACACCACTCCTCATCACATAATTATATCTCTGGAGGCAATTATGAATTCCATACTTACATTTTTAACCTTGAATATAATCTCCTGGTTCATGTGTCCAGGTTTACATAAACTTCAAGCTAAAATTATTTTATCCTTGGAAGTGAGTGAATAAAATGTCATAACACCTAAGATAAAGTGAGCAAAGGAAAAAGAGTAGTACAAAATGCAAAATTACTCTTCTATTTCTTGAGAATTTTGTTATTTAAGCCACAAAAAAAAAAATCTAGAGACATAAGCAGTTATGATGTTGTGCTGCTTCTGTACAAAGTTGACGTATGTGAGAGAAATCATTAAAGGGATCGAATGTATCCAAGGACTTATGCTTTATTGATTCCAATTCGCTGTATATAATCCACTGCAGTATGAAATAGCAGCTTGGCCTTCTAAAGTGCAGGGGTCAGAGTATTTAAGAACTGTACCCTAGCACAGAAACAAGTTCCAGAATAACTTCTAATGAAGAAAATGTTCTATAGTTTATTTATGTAATTATCTATTTATTTATGTAATTATTATTGACCATAGAGATCATTTGGTGCATGACTTGAGCAGATTTTGCTTCTACTATTTGTAAAAGATTGAAAATAGACGTCAGATAATCATGTGAAAGACTGCTGTTGTGAATTTTACAAAGGGTGAAAACAGAAAAAAAACCCAAAACACCTTAGAGGTAAAACTGAGAAAGAGAAATTAGTCAAAACAGGACTGTCAGAAATGGTGATGGAACCGTAATAACTTTCTTTGAGACAGGACCATGCTCCTCATCTTGAAGCTTCCCTTTCCACATCAAAACCTTGGCCCAACAGGCTACATAGTGCTTTCTCACCTTGCTTCTTCTGGCTTACCCCAAACCATTGCGGTAAGCAATGCTACCTAGGTAAACATTCCCATACTGAACTACCTGCTCTGAGGAGCTGGAACAGAGAGCACAAAGATGTAGGAAAAGGGAAGAGGTTATGGATGGCCAGAAGTGAGGTGAATGTGGGGATCGAATATTATTCACTTTAATAGCAAAAATTAGTGTATATTTTAACAACAAATTACACTGTGCTTGTTAAACTACATTTAAAAGAGTTAATAAAATGCTACACTTTGGCAAGTGGGAAATGTTTGCAATTTTTTCCAGGCTTTTAAAATGTTTTCCAAAAAGTCCTTGAAGAGCCCTATTCAGAGAAATATGGTAACCGCTAGTTGACATATAATATAGTAATAAACATATATTATAGCATAATATAGTGACATATATATCAAAAATTAGTTACAGGGAAGAATAGGGATAAATGGCTGATTCTCCAGAATGAAAATTTTTAATCTGAGAGCCCTTAGGATTAGTACAATAAATGTAATAGAACCAGTCTTAAATTTATCTAAAGGCATATACACAAGAGAATTTGACGTACGTGAACTACTCATTTAGAAACACAAAGGAATTTGAAATTCTCTTGAGTTCATGTTAGAACTGTATTCATGAAATAACCACTGTTGTTCAAATACTCTTGTGTTATGAATGGATCACTGAAGGTTTGTGTGAATTTCCTTTAGATTCCCACAAACACTTTTAGGTTGTTATTTCCACTGCATTTCAAGGTCAAGTGTTATGTGACCTATCTCCACAGAACAACAAGTCATATATCAAATGTCATATAACATATGATTTCTATCTCTTTAAACTCTAAAGAATGTCAGCAGAGTCAAAATCACTTTGTCTTTAAAAACATAATTTAATTCTACTGGACATGATTTCTTGGTGGAAACAAGAAATCACAGTGGAGATTAATAATTTTTCCTTTTCTGTTTTGAGACATGACTTTGGCAGTGATAACTTGCAATGTTACAAAAAATAACATTACAGCAACCAACTGCCTAGGAGTAATTCAGGGTGACATCAACAAACAATAGAGAAGAAAAGAAGTACCTAATCCTTTCTCTTCATCAGTGAGAACAAGTATTAATAAATGCTTTAAAAGCATCTGTACCATGATAGTAGCTATCTCTTACGATCAATCAATAAGACAAGACAGAAAGCTGTGCACGGAAACAAAGATGGATTTGGGGAAGAAGGCTTAGCTTTCAGACAAAAGACCAATAGAAGATCTCTAGATCATAAAGACAGGGACAATCCCAAATTCATAATATGCAACAAATTGTTGTAAGCAAGCTGTCCTTGTCAGATGAGAAGGGGGTCTGAGATGAGATTGTCAAGTTAAAGACAAGGATTGCCTTGGTCAAAGAACGGCCATGAAACATCTGTAAGTTTGCATGGAACAAGCATACGCACAAAGGGAGCTGGTATGCAAGGAAAGAAGTTGACTTTTTTCCCAACATCCTAACAAAAATTGAGTAAGGTATGCAATAATATTTGACTTTGTCTTTCCATTTGTGATTCTGTATTGGGTTTGCATGGCAATGGTTTGATATGGGAGGGCTACATGGGTGGCTTCTGCGAGAAGCTTCCCCTATGTCCAACAGAGCCAATGCCAGCCAGCTCCAAGATGGACCTGCTGCTGACCAAGGCCAAGCCAATCAGCTACGGTGGTAGCACGTCTGGGATAACACATTTAAGAAAGGGAAAAAAAAAAATCCAAACCCTGTTGCGGAACAGTATCCAGAGAGTGAGAAGTGAGAGGATGTGAAAGAAAACAGCCGTGCGGACACCCAGGCCAGTGCAGCAGGAGGGCTGGACGTGCTCCAGGCACCAGAGCAGAGATTCCCCTGCAGCCCTGGTGCGGCCCATGGTGGGGCAGGCTGTGCCCCTGCAGCCCAGGGAGGATCATGGGGTAGCAGATCCCAACCTGCAGCCCGGGAAGAGCCCCATGCCAGAGCAGGGTGGTAACCAAAGGAGGCTGTGACCCCGTGAGAAGACCATGCTGGAGCAGGCTCCTGGCAGGACCTGTGGCCCTGTGGGGAGAGGAGCCCAGGCTGGGGCAGGTTTGCTGGCAGGGCTGGAGCAGTCTGTTCCTGAAGGACTTCACCCCATGGGAGGGACCCACGCTAGAGCAGTTCATGCAGAACTGCACCCTGTGGGAAGGACTCATTTTGGAGAAGTTAATGGAGGACTGTCTGCCGTGGGAGGGACCCCAGGCTGGAGCAGGGGCAGAGGGTGAGGAGTCCTTCTCTAAGGAGGAAGGACCAGCAGAGACAATGTGTGATGAACTGATCCCAACCCCCATTCCCCATCCCCCTGTGGCCCCCGGGGGAGGAGGTAGAGAAAATCAGGAGTGAATTTAAGCCCGGGGTTTTTTTATCCTCTCTTACTCTGTTGGTTGGCAATAAATGAAACTAATTTCCCCAAGCTGAGTCTGTTTTGCCCATGCAAATGATCTCTCCCTGTCCTCATCTTGACCCACAAGCCTTTCGATATATTTTTCTCTCCTCTGTCCAGCTGAGGAGGGGAGTGATAGAGTGGCTTTGGTGGGCACCTGGCATCCAGCCAGGGTCAGCCTGCCACAGATTCAGACAGACTAAGAAAGCATTGATAGAAAAAAAATTGGATTTGCACTTCTAAATTATGATTCATAGTTCATGAATAGCTATGTAAATGATAACTTGGGTTTGGCCTTATATTAAGCATTATATGCATTAACATAATTGTGGTTGCTAATTAATGATAAAATGTCTATCACTTGAATGACAAAGGTAAATGAATACTAGAGGTTTTATGTAGATTTTATGGAAGACTGGCATAATGCAGAAACGTGATGACAGAGGAATTTCTTCATAGATAAAAGACAATCCATGGATATTCATTCATTCTCTTATCTAGATTTTCTAAAGTGGCTGAGACATCTTGCAAAGATATAGTAAATGACACCCTGGCAAACACAGTTACATGGTGTAGACCAATAACGAAGTGAAGATGTTCTTATGGCATATTAAAAAATATAGGAAGCAAAACTAGAAACTTGATGATACAATAATTCATAAATTACTGCATTTATATACTTCAGGTTATGCCTTGAAGCTTCCTCATTTATTGCTCATTTTTGGGGTTTTTTGGTTTTTTTTTCTCTGCCAAAATGTCTAATATTTTTTCAGACAAGAAAATGGACATAGGGTATGGAGTGGTGGGGTGGGGATTGGGTACTTGCAGGGAGATCTGTGCTGGGAAGTGGCTGGAAGAGAGGGTTTGCTGGAAGGGTGATGACCTTGGTGGGGGACCTTTGGTTCAGGCAGCGCTGCTCCTTGGCTCCCCCCAGCTGTCCTGCTCTTTGTCCCAGCACCTCTCTACTGGGGATTGTCCACCTCACAGCCTGGCTGCTGCCTGCTAGGGCAGGAGAGGGATTTTCTTCCCTGTTTCAGTGACTATTTTTAACCTGAGCTGCTTATGGCTGGGGGCAGCATCAATTTGAAAGGTGTGTATTGGACTTTAAAGAGATAAATTTTACCCATTTACTCATGAAAGCTGAAATGAATAAATTTTCACAAAGGAATAATTAGATAAACCAAAATCTGTTGGTACTTCTGACAATACTGGAGACATCTTTGTCAAGGGGCACCTCAAGATGCTGTGACAACTATGATTACCAGCAGCAGACAGTGGACAAAAAGAGGGACTGATGTGGTATAAGACTTCAATGTATTCAATGTATTAAATAGCTGTAGTAGCACAACAGAGCTTTCCAGATTTTCCCACAATGAAGAATGTTTTACTTAACTATATAGTCACAGTACTGTGGACCATTTTCTTGTTTTCCTTTGTGGCTACAGAAACAGGTTGCGTATAAGGAGCAAATATTAGTTATTAAGGAAGGTTGTTATATTTCCCTTATTTAAATAATAAATCAAAATAATTTAAATATTTTCAAGAGATTACTGTTTGAACCTGCTGATTTTGGTGTCTGATAGCATCTGGAAAGGAGTTAGCTTCTATAGCTAACAGCAATTAGCAGTCTTTATTTTGCAGATCCATGTTGACTAGAAGATGTGGTCAGAAAAGTTCTTTATGAATACCTAGATAAGTTGATTATGGCAACATATTCACTTCAGTGAACTAGGTAACATTAGCAACTGTTGGTGACCAATATCAGATTGCAGAGGACATTGGATGGATGTGAATGAGTAACTTGGGCAGACCTCAGGGGATGAAGTGCAGTATCTGAGTATGTGCAAGGACACAAGAATAAGATATCATTAGAGAAAAAATAATCTTTTTTTTTTTTTTCTCCCAAAGTAACATATATCCCAGAGCAATACAATATTTTCCCTCTCCTTCACTGGCCTTGATTTAAGTTCTTATAAAATTACAGAATTTGCAGATCTATTTTAATAAAAACTCTATTAAACCTTAAATGAATGTTAGCAAAGGATTTTTGTGGTGATTCAAATATTTCTAAAATTAGAGACAGGTATTCAATGGAGTACCATACATTATGAGTCTGTATAATTTATTTCTTAGTTTGTAAGAGTTTTTACTGTAATATTTAAGGAAGGATATATCCAAAGTTTGCCAAAAACTTTTACTCTCCTAATGATATGATGCACTCATCTTTGCACCTTTTCCTCTTTAAATTAACTAAAACATCCACGATTAAGTTATTTTGACACCCTCAGTTCTGAGAGTAAAACTGCTTCCTTTTTGTTACAGAAAAGGAGAAAAAGATAAACAAAGTGATAAAAGGAGCTGCCACATCTTATTTCTTTAAAAATTCAAGGATAATAACTCCTAGCTCTTACATTTGCCAAGGGACCCGTTCTGACACCCCATGAAATAGGGTGAAATTGGAGTTTGGCCCAAACTCTGAACCAAACTTCTGGACTATGGGGTCGGCATAGGCTGTGATGTGCCCCAGCACCTCATTAAGGACCTTGTCTGAGCATGCCAGGCCCACTATCCCATATTATCAGACTTCCTTCCTATGGGAGATATCTGACAACTTCCAGTTTTCGTTATAGCATTTTTTTTTTATAAAAGAATTTGTTCCCAGTCCAAATCTGCAATCAGATTTTGCCTCAAGTGGAGTACGAACATCACACACAGCTGTGAACTTACTTAAGGTTTGATGATTTGGACTGAACAATTAGGTTTTATTTTAAACATACATAAAGTTAAGCATGCACCTTTTAGTTAAATAAAAAGAGTTAGGATCTCCATAACCAAGAGTAATGTAAAAGAAAGTAAAATAGTCACATAATATGTCTTTTAGAAAATATCCTATTGGTTACTGGGGAAAAAAAACCACCTAAATAATCTTTTAGTTAGAATATTTTGCACCAAAATATTGTGGAATAATTATTTTAATCTTGTGAATTCAATTACATTTTAAAGAACAATATGAGTTTATTCATCTGTACATTTGAGTGTATACATGTTTATGTGTTTATACATGTGTTTATACATTTATGTGTCTACATATATAAACATTTGAATTACAGTGCTTGCCCTTATGTAATAACTCTTAATGATGTCTTTTTCTTTCTCATATACATATGCATGTATTGCTCAACATTTCATCAAGAATTTTTGTGAGTTCACTGCATGAAAACTTCAAATGAGTTGGTAACAGACACAGCACAATAAATATGAGCCATAGTTGAGAAAATGCGGTTTGGTCTGGGATCAATGGAAAGGCATAATAAACTTCTGAGAAACGCTGAACAACTTTTTGCTGAACACTTTCTTGTTTTTGTCAAACTGAAAACAAAATGAGAATTCAGCTGGAAATAATAATAATAAAAAAAAAAACAGGTGGAGAAAAAAGAAAAGAAGGGTAAAAAAACCAAAACATTTTTACAGCATGATTTTCAACATACAGGTGGTTGTATGCTTCTTTTCCAATGTCTAATGTCTAAGAAACTCATATTAGATATGGTGGCTCCCTGTTCTTCCTAAGGTGACTACTCAGCCCTGCCCTGGAAAGTAACTATCAACATACTATGGATTATTTTCAGATTATAATGACCTTTACCTCTGAGACTATTCCTTTTTCTTTTAAATAGTGTATTGATTGGTTTCCCAAATGATTCTCCTAGGGGAGCAATGAAGTTGAGCTTCCCTTTTTACTCTCTCTTTCTAGTGAGGGAAAAATACAGTGGGATCACAAGGATCAATATCCTGTTGATCTGAACGGATTTCATTCATTTATTCTTCTAATTCACTGATGAAAAAAATCAATTGTCCAGTCAGCTCCACTTTCAACAGTAGTATAAGTTTGTGTAAATGTTTAATAAGTAGCACTTTTATTTTGCTTTAATTTGTATTTTTTCGATGTGTTCAATTAACAGGCAGGTGCTTTTAGGAATTTTAGATTAAGACAAACAGCATGCAGCTTCCAGTCCAAATAGGTAATATTGCTTCTTTGACAACTGGTTTATTATTCTGGCACCTTACTGACTCCTGACTACATTAGATTTGCCCTTAAAAAGGAACAGAAAATTCTCTATTTCACAGTTTCTAACTCTAAATCTAGCATCCAAATTTAACATGACAACTCCTCCTGGGACAATTAATTTTTTCCAAGTGATTTACTTGGATGAATATTTACTAAGTTGGCAGAGGAAACATTTAATATGGATGGTTTTGTCCACATAATCTCAGCTTTTCCAGATTGTTTTACTTAAAGTACTAGTAAATTCAAATCTCCTCTTCTTACACTTGTACACAAGCTAGCTTGAAATCCAGTTAGTGACTTGTGGTTTAACCTGGCAGGCAGCTACACAGCCACACAGCCATTCACTCGCTCCTCCCACAGGGGAATGGGGGAGACAATCAGGGGAAAAAAAGTAAAATTCATGGGTTGAGATAAAGACAGTTTAACAGGAGAGAAAAGGAAGGGAAAACAATCATAATAGTAACAATAAAACCAATAAATAATAATAATAATAATAATAACAATAGAAGAAGAATATACAAAATAAGTGATGCACAATGCAATTGCTCATGACCTATCAACCAATGCTCTGACAGTCCCTAAGCAGCTGTCGCCATGCCCCAGCCAACTCCCCCCAGTTTATATACTGAGCATGGCATCATATGGTATGGAATATCCCTCTTGCCAATTTGGGTCAGCTGTCCTGGCTTTGCCTCCTCCCGGCTTTTCGTTGGCAGGGCATGAGAAGATAAGAAGTCCCTAACTAGTGTAAGCACCGCTTAGCAACACCTAAACCATCAGTGCGTTATCAACATTCTTCTCATCCTGAATGCAGAGCACAGCACTATGACAGCTATTA
The DNA here is from genome assembly GCA_034008185.1 of Gorsachius magnificus. NCBI lineage: Eukaryota > Metazoa > Chordata > Aves > Pelecaniformes > Ardeidae > Gorsachius > Gorsachius magnificus. The sequence continues at coordinate 176,795,862 of CM067081.1, forward strand.
GGAAGAAAATTAGCTCTATCTCAGATGAAACAAGGTCATGACTATTAATCAAAAACTGCTGAGTTATTTACCTATCAAGGCATTGTATTTAGGTACCTAGATGTACCTTTAAGAACCAGGTCCAGAAATGGTTTAATGCTGAGCTTTGGCAAACTTGAGCTGCTTCAAGAGTAATTGAAGTGTCAGTGTGGAAAGACAACGTGATCCAAAAAACTCCCACTTGACTGCTGCCAGACTCAACCGGGAATGGGAAAATGCCTTATAGGCCCTGGTACAGTTAGGGGGTGATCCCAAACTTACCCTTCTGGTGAGAATGTCCCCCTGGCAAGTTTGTCCCTTTGAAGCAATTTCACCATTCACCAAATACTTTAGGATCAATCAGGAGGAAGCTGCAGAGCATGAGGTTGCACCGAGCAGGGCAAACAGTCACTTAACCCCCGTTTTTGCTCTCAGCTGACTGCCGTATCATGCTTTAGATGTTTTGCCCTGCCTTGAATGTAAAACTCAAACCCTACTTATTTCAGAAAGTAGGACACTTGGTTAGGAGCTAGAAGACTTGTGTTTTGGCCTCATTGCCTGGTAGTATTTATAAATGACTCTTTAAACATGGTAAGTCAGTGTAAAATGCATAAACAGTTCTCGAGGAGCCTGAATCCAGAACTGCACCCTTCCATTAACACATATTAATCAGCAGATGTGCAGTCATCCTCTTCTTGATTTTTTTCTTTCAATGGCTATAAAACAGTTGGGACAATTTTCTGCACCACAGCACAACAGTTTCACTGGAAGGTGCAGTAACACCCATCCCTGCCCTGACCTCATTAGGACACCTGCTGACGGCATGGGAAAACACTCAAGCTTTGCTTTGTTCACAGACTGAAACTGGCCCTGGCTCTCCAGTTGCTCAAATGTTTTTCCTGGCCATGGTTAAAAGAAGAGAGTGATTCCTTGCTCAGACAGGAAATAACCAGTATCTACAAGTATCCAAAATCAATCGCAGTGACTCCCTGCAGCCCTGAAAGCAGGGATAACTTTAAGTCACAGCTTTTGCTCAGTATTTCCAGCTGCTTACCTCTACTGGACTCTGTACATGCTGGTTTTAGGTGCTTCTCGGCATGTTGCTCAGTTCTGAATTTCATTCCCAGGCATTTGTCTTAACCTACACACAGTGTCTGCAGCCAGTCGCGGCGTGTGCATACCTCCATCAAGATTTGGATTCTACTCTTTAGCAAGAGTGGGGGGACACCCAAAATATCTAAAAAAACTTTAATTCTAATTTTTAATCTGACTACAGCTGTTAATGCAGGAATCTAAGTTTTATCCTCTCCTTTCCCCTAACTCATTTTTTTTTGTTAATGTTAATGGAACCTTGATTAACTTTAAACCAGAGATCTTACTCCCCAAATAAATTCTAACGGTTGCATCCCTTCAGCCTCTTTGGTAACACCCAACTCCTCCAGGTGAGGTGCAAAGACTACAGGCCCACTCTGGTGTCAAAGAAATAAAACCTTTGATGATGCAATAGCTGTACTATTTGCCTTTGCTTTTCGATTTCACTCACACTGGAGGCTGTGGAGGATTCACTTTACCTACTGTTAGAAAAAAAACTGAGGATGGCTGCCTTGATACATAACTTACCTATGTTTTGCAGAGTTTTTGATGGTAGAAATGGAAAAGATATGCCTAGACAGAAAATGAAGCAGAGATGCTAAGAGATTTGTTTCAGTTTCATTTACATTAAGTTCATGGGCTGAAAAATGGTATGATCTTTTTTACTTTTCTACAAGCTCATTAGGGATATTTCTTGAAGGAATATACTTTATCCAGCAAGCTGCTACAGTACTCTGATGAAAAGTGGCAACAAATAAGAAGAGATAGTCATTATCTAAGTGATGTAATAAGAAATTATGTGATTCTTTGAATAAGTTAATATTTATAAGAAGTGGTGAATTATTCAGTGAACAGCTTTTTACAGCTCTGGAGTTGCCTGCAGATCATAAAGAACTAAATAATTAGAGAGCAAATAATGGCAATACCGATATAGAATATAAAAAATATTCTAAATGTGACTAATAGAGAAATGAAAAAATCAACTGAATAAGACATTTAATCAGATTTTATTACTTGTCTATATTATTCAATTAGTTTCTATATTTCTATCTTTTTATATAAGATTTTACAAGGCAATTTTACTGTGGATCTATATCCCATACTTGTGCTTCCATTATAGACGTGATGTTGAGCTAATTTAAGCTTTCACCATGGAATGGCAGTTATACTCACTCCAAGAACAAAGGTGATGGCATTTCTATAGTCCTCATTTCAGGAAAGTTTTCTGTGGACCTAAACACAGAACATATACAAAGGGTAATAAAGGGTTTGGTACTAAGGAAGTGTTTATGATGCAAAACCTTCCCTTTTAGGTTTTGCAGGATCATATTGACTTGTTATTTCTTATGATATGCTTCTAACCTTTCCATAGCTGTAAATATTAAAGCTCTGGGCAATCTCATCTTAATTATCCTTGATAGGTGTCCACAACTTCACAGCAATATTGTAACATAGAATGACTCATAGAATGTTTTGGGTTGGAAGGGACCCCTAGAGGTCATCTAGTCCAAAACAGATAGTCGTTACTATAGTACATCTGCCCAGACAGGTGAGTCAGCTGGATATGGGCCAGCTGAAACTTTGGCAAAGCAATAGTTACATTAGTAAATCCTCTTGGCTCAATGGCTGATTTTTCTACATGTTTCAAAATTCCATACTTACTGGCTTGCCCTGAAATTTGGTGACTTTGATAGGACTGACCGCCTGGAAGATTTCCAGTTCCAAATCTGAGATCATATAAATAAGGTTTCCCTGAGATAAGGCTCCCCATATAAACGTTGTAAAATCATAGATGCTGCAACCTTCACACGAGAATGTGCAAAATTGTGGATCAAATTCAGTGTTCATACTTGAAAGACATTTGGAAGTATTGTACTTCTGCTGGCATCAGAGTCTCATTTTCCATCTTCTGAGAGATATCACCTCCAAAAGTCTTTTCTGGGAGAGATTAGTGCATGTGGTACATATATTCGGGCAGTGGCACGCCAGCGAGAAGATGAGAACATCCAGCATGTTGAAAGGAGCGCCACTTTTCTTTCAAGGCTGGAATCTATTACCTGGGCTAAAGAAGCAGAATGAAGAGCTGGCTAAAACCACATGTATCTTGGGGATAGGTTAGTATGGCACACCAGGACTGCAGCTGAGCAGGCAGGCAAAATCTGGAGATACTTGGCTGAAGCAGGGCAGCAAGTGTTGCTTGTCGTTAGAGGAGGTAGTGAACAGAGGGTGACTCAGGTTCTATAGCCAGGACAATGCCCAACTATCCACCCAGCCAGTGTTTGCTGTACATACATGTACATTTGAACACTGAATACATTTGAAGCAATAGAGGGTGTCAGGCAACAAAAGAATTAAAGTGCAAATAACTTATAAACCTCTAATGGGTGACTGAAAGAGTACAGAGCTAATGGTAGCAAGGGAGAGACGTAAAAGTATTTTGTTATTCTAAGAAGAGGAAATATGTAATAATATTACATCTATCATATATTTCAAGTTATTATATTCCCTACACAGTAAGTCAAGTTTGTTAACACTAGGTCTGTGAGTTCCTTTGGTAGCCTGATAACTTCAGAAAGCCCCTTTTTTTTGGCCACAACAATGCCCCCAATGAGACATGAATCAAAACTAGAAATTATAAAGTGTCAGTAACTAATGATAGAGTAGAAATATCTCTTTCCTGTTTCTTCTTCCTTTTCTTTTTGGAAAGGAAAGAGTAAATTAAAAAAAAAAAAAAAGGAACCTAGAAATTAAGCGGCAGAAACTTTGTTTACATGAACGTAAAATTGCACGGTGCAGAAGAGTTCAGACCTCTGGAATCTGTGAAATGTATGCCTTCTTTGATCTGTGCTGTAAAACACCAATAGCACAAGTTCACTCCTTTTGTCTTTGAACAGTTATTACCAGGAGTACCTACATCTTTGTCAGTCAACCAGTGAAGAAGCCTACTCCACCAGGTGAACACCATATTAGGTAAATCGCACAGCTGCTTCCCTTCCTTTTACCAACACACAACCATGTTTAGTACTGTGTTTTCAAATATCATGGCCACAGTCACCTCATTCCAAACTGCTGACAGACTCACTGGCAGTCCTTCTGCTAGCACAGTCTACAGGACACAACACTGAAACGTGGGGCATCAAAACTCAAATCGTGTATAGATTTTTCCTTTGGTTACCCAGCTGGAGGTGTGACAGAAAGGATCAGCCCCTTGTTAGGGGGCACAGTCCATCCCTTTGGCTTTAATTTAAAAGCACATCTTTTCAAAGGAGCTTCAATGAGTCTTAACACAGTGAATAGGATGGTGACTGTATTTTAATTCTTATAAAGAAATCTGGAGTATTAATTTTTTAATAGCTTAACTATTTGTTTTTTTGAATAAGTAAATTCCATTATGGAACAACAAGACCTGTAGTAGAATGACTCTAATTTTGCAAAAATTGACTGTGATGATTTTTTTAAACAATATGTTCATTTACTTCAGCTATTTTCCTTCCATATTGCATTGGGTCTCCACAAAGACTCCACTTCATTTGCATAGAAGTACATGGAAAACAATTTTCAGAGTAGCACCTCTAAGGAATCATTGAAATCAAGCTTCAGCTTTGCACTTAGAAGCCTCTGTGTTACACTGGGCTTCTATAAAACCACCACGTTGGTTGTTGAATGAGCATGTCTGGAGCTCAATGTATGAATTGAAGCAACCTATGCTGCAGCTATCTGTCCGAATTACAGTGCAGCCTCATTCCCTGCACACCAGACGCAAGAAGGGAAATGCAGCCTTACGGAAAAGCAAGCTGGCTTATTAAGTAAAGGAACGGGAACAACTTCACGTGGCCGGTTTTGGTCAAGCAGCGCTGCCCAAATTTCCAAAACCATCAATCTGCAGAATTTTATGTTTGACATGTTATTTGTTGACTAAATGTGAGGAAAAGAGAATCTAGCCTATTGACTAGATTATTTGTTGTGATTCATTTACTCACATCTATTACCCAGTGCCTGAAAAGCAGCTCTCTTGGTGTTGACATATTTTCTAAGGGTTTGGCATAGGTACCCTTAAGACTTGACCAGCCGAGCTCTTTCCTAAATAAAAGTAAAACAGAGAAATAAACAAGATTAAAATAAATATCAATAAAGAAGCAGTTCAAAAATAATCTGTCAAATAAAATATAGGAAATTAAGAAGATGATAAAAAATTAATAGATGTGTTAAAAGCAACCTCATAGCCTATTACCCAGTGTTTTGAAATTTAGTGTCATACAGATGCTATAAATTTGTGGCAAAGTCAGTGCTGAAATGCATGCTATATTGGAAAACATTTCTACTAACCAGACTGCTGTGATAGGTGCAAACATTTCTAGTGAATTCCACAGAAACATAAGCCTGATCAATATCTAGCAGAAAAAAATCATTGACAGATATAGCTATATAGATAGATATAATAGCTTTCAAATTTTTAACCTTAAGAATTTTTTAAATGCAAGGTGTATGATTAAATTATATTTGATCTAAGGCAAAAGTAATAATAAACCTCTCCCAGTGGTTTAAGTGATTGCTTAGGAAAGATATTCAGAAATTCAGACCCTTTAAAAATACCATAAGGCCTCCATGAGGCTTAAGTCACGAATACGTGTTTAATTCATATAGGCACTAATTTATGGTAAATGAAACTTACATTCTTTCTCTAGGAGTTCCATTTTGTGCAGTCAATTAAAAAAAAAAAAGTTCCTTTAGATCTCAGAGAAATCAGGATGCTTTTTTCTATATGAATTCAGGGGTTTGCTGTCATACAGGAAACACTTTTGTGTGCTCCTTACTTCTGGCAATGCACAAGTGTTGGCATGTGGTAATTTTCACAGATAAAATGCAGCTGTTGTGTCCCCGTCACACTAACATTGGGAGAACAGGCTTTCCTAATGCTGTATTTTGACCTGTCCATCATCTTCTTTACTAAGTGCTAAAGACAATAGCCCGTGTGTATTGACTGTGCTCAGGGACAGGTTCCACCACTCTAAATACATGGAAGGTGACAGGTCTACCCATCTTCTGGTATTAAATTTGTCAGAAAGTGGTCTGACAGCCTCAGAAGAAGCTCAGGGTGGGACTCAACCCATCTAACCAGATGTCTCCAATGCAGATGTCTGAATCCAGGTGACTCAACTTACGCTCCTTTTATAATAAGGGAAAAGAAAAAAGTGGTGACTCATCTGACATATTTTAAACATCAACTTCTTTCTGAAATCAGTCCCACCATGAAAGTGCTTCTGTCTTTTCATTAATTATAAAGGAGTTTAGGTGACTAGCTTGGATCTAGACATGTGCAATGAATCTTACTTACTGCAAGTTTCTTGTTTACAGTTTGATGATTTTCCTTGTAGGGCACTCAGCAATCATGGTGCCTGATAGAGTTGAGGGAATATATCAGAACAAAAAAACAAAAAAAAAGCTTTTTTAGGCCAGAATGTCTTCTTTTGCCTAATTACTGGGTACTCCATATGGTCCTTCAGGGTACCATATTGTGGGACTACATCCCTGTGCATTCATCAGATTCATAAGTGTTATGTTCTGGTCCAGCAGTCTCTGACACAGATGGTTTAGGCGGATTCCAGTTCCAGCTTAGATCATTACTCCAGCCCTAAAATGCCTATCGATGAGCTGGAATGTCTGAGTAAAAATCAGGCCAGATGATCACAGTGGCACCTGCTAGTTTAAAATCTGGGAATCTGTGTGGAAAGGAAAGGCATAAGCTCATTGTATAGTAAAACTGGTTCTGCTTTGTGACACTGGCCTTTCCCACAACCTCCCCTGTGCATCCTTCTATGTGGCTGTTTATATAGGGTTTCGAGGATGGTTGTTACACATATGGGTATGTACATACAGGTGAGGGTGTTAATGAAGCTTGAACTTGCAGCGGTAGGAGTGAAAATCCAGAGGCATTCTTGGCTTTTTCATAGACTTCTCAGGCATGCCAGAGAAGAGGCACACTCGACTTGCTACCCTGCACTGAAATATGAGCTGCCATGTCTTGTCTGCTCCTGACAAAAAATATGGAGATTCCCTGTGTTTGCATTTCTCTGTAGAATGGCTAAAATCTGTCAGCCTCAAAGCAGCTTTCTCAGTTTTATGTTTATAAAATATTTGAAGACATTTGGAAAGAAGAAAAGTATAGAAAAGACAGAGGTATTGTTATAGTAGAAATATTAGGTTTTTTCCTGTTTTTTCCTCCTTGCTAAATTATAAGGAACCACACATGAAATTATTACAGGTTTAGGATTCAAAAAAAACCCAACCCAAACACAATAAATTTGCTGCTGTATACCAAATGCTTTGAAATCAGAGAAAGAATGTATAATAACAGCTAAAAAACAGACTATCTGGTGGAGCAGTTAAGCTGTACAGTCTGTTTAGTCTGAATTCCACATCTGTGTGAACATACTTCAACCATTTTAATCCCAATCAATTGCTGCCTGCATGTGTATATGTCCTCATAAATTTGCCAGTCTCCCTCTCACGAGGACTGTGTGACACTTATGCGTTAAGGTGCTCCTTGTAAAAACTGTACAAGAAGGGGATCAAAATAAGAAACCTCTACTGATTTAAATGTCACATTCTTGGCACTGGTTAAACACCCATAAAAATTTACAGTCAAGATTAAGAGATGAGACTCCAGATAGTACCCAAGAAAATGACCTGTTGGTACTTAAGTATGTGAACTGGCTTACAAATGGGATAATACCAATCTTAGGAGGACTAGGTTTTCTGACCTGATAAATGATGCTTTTTGTTCTGCATGAGTCTTATTTTTTTGTCATTTTTATCTCCATTTGACACTGTTCAGCATACTGAACTGAAAAAAGAAAAACACTTTTCTGAAAATATATTGGGAATATCACATAAATAAGGAAAATGCAGATGAAAGAGATGTGTTTCAGTTATATCGTGAGTCATACCAGTAAATTTCAGACAAGTCCAAGGGACCATTATTGGACAATGAGATCTGCAGATTCCCAGGCAATTAAAACCCTAGAACTAGACTTTACAGACCACCTTCTCAGCAACACTGCACAGCAGGTACACAATGGTATCTAGAGATGAAAGAGATGAGTAAAATATACTTTTAGTTTCCTAAGTCTGTATACTTAAGAAAGTGCAGTCAGTACAAAGAAGTGGAAGGCTGCCTGCCTTGCCTTTGAATCTCTCTAAAACTAGCTTGGATAGGCAGTTGATACACTGCTGCATTTGTAAGAATTAAATATACAGAAATATTTTTAACATTAGGAAACATATTGAGTTAAATGCCCAAAGGTGAGCTTATCTCTGGAACAGCAAAACACTTTTTAAAGACTTTTTCTTATTTCATTCTGTATTCTGGCTTTGTAAGCAAAAGTTACATCTCTTCTTCAGTAAGCTGATGATCAACAGGAACACTAACTACTGTCATGTATTAAAAATTATAAGTGTAGGAAACCAGGATGATAAAACTTACTTGGATCAAGTTCTAGCTACTTACCTGGCTCATTTATATTGGTATATCTTTCACAGATGTTTGGAATTAGAATGAAGAAAAAAAGAAATTTGGCTTTTTTTCTGGATAAGAAAACTGGAAAAGTGACAAAATTCCTACAAAAATGTTCCAGTTTTTTAAAAAAAATGTTTTCAATTTTTACATTTTATTATTTTCATTGCATCTCTTTATGAAATTAATTTAAAGAAACATTGACAGCAGCGATCCTAATTATAGTCAGATTAAAACCTTGTTGGCTCACTTCCTCCTCCAGCCAGGGCTCTGGCATATGTAGTAGTCTGCCGGCCAGTACACCATGATATGGTTCCAGCATAAAAGCCATATTTGATCTGCCTAAGTAAGTGCCCTACGCAACTCCATAGCCACAAATGGCCTCAAGTTGCACCAGGGAAAGTTTAGGTTAGATATTAGGAAAAATTTTTTCAGTGAAAGGGTTGTCAAGCATTGACATGGGCTGCCCAGGGAAGCGGTTGAGTCCCCATCCTTGGAGGTATTTAAAAGAGGTTCTTAGGGACGTGGTTTAGTAGCAGGATGGCAGTGTTAGGTTAATGATTGGACTTGATGATCTTAAAGGTCTTTTCCAAATTGAACGATTCTATGATTCTAAATTGGCTACTTTTGCCTTAGACACAGAAGTCAACTGTAATTAAACTCACACTGTTTCCAAAGGTAAAATTTAGCCCAGTGCAACTATCAAAAAAGTATTTGGCTGTCTTTGATCCAATGCTAGATGACATTTTGACATTGTAATGTTGTGAAGCACACCTTCAGAGACCTTCATCCATAATATAAGAAAATCCACCCCCAGTCTTTTATCTAGCGATCTTTTACATCAGTGCAGTGCCTGAATAACTACCCTTGTGTATATATATATAGCCTGGCAGCGTGTTTCTTAGGCTGGATATTCTTCCTAAGTGTGGCAAGCCAAACGATCATTCCAGGTCATATCTCCTTTTGTATGAAGCATTATCAATTTGCTTCTCTCTCTGAATAAACATTATCATGATAGTATTTGCTCTGGACAATAGAACAGAAATTGTGCCTTTTCCAGCAACAGCTTTCTTGTAGCTCATTCAAGAGGCTGGCAATAAATACTTGATATCACATTTTCTCCTCCAGATATACTGGCTATGTCCAATGTCTTGAATCTGGACTTTAATAACAATAATAAGCATAATGCTTCAGTGTCCCTCTGTAAATATTTTTTATTTTGAGAGGCAAAGTGTCATTACTAGTTATTCACTGAGGGCCATAAGATATGGAGAAGGTAAAAGGAAGTTTTGAGAATTTTATACCTGGTTTTTCACCTTTATCTTGTATTATTGATACCTTATTTTATCAGTATTGAAGAATTACTTTAGTAAGTTGGTGTTTCAGGGCATCATTTTTATAATGCAGTAGCAGAGTGAAGGAGTTTTAAAGTGCATGTAAACTGCGAAAGCTGTAATGAACTTCAAATAAGCAGGCGTGATGAGTGTGATTCATTTCACTTTATAGTCAGTGAGGAGGTACAGGGATATTTAAGGAACACTTCACTTTATCCTAAGATAAACACCTAAAATAATCCAGATGAACTGTGCTCTAAATGTGCCTACTGCTCTCCATTGCCTGCAGTTGAAAATTTGATGCCAAATTCAGGTTTAGTGTCTACTGTGTAGGTGTTCAAAGCTACATAAGGCTAATTCATTTGACTTGACTGTAAAGCAGCATGTTACTAGCTGGCATGGGTATGCTAGGTTCAGCATTCAGTTAGAACAGGTTACTCACTCTCACTTCAGAAACAGAGTTTCAACTCTATGGGGGGAAGGATTTTTCACTAACCTTTAACATATGTAAACGGCTAAGGGGTTATTTAAGCTACATGTCTTTCCTTTACTGGCTGTCCTACTTTTTATCCATGTGACTCCATGACACAGTACCAAGATTATGTTCTTTAACTTGTCTTTTTGTTTTGACTGACAAGTTTTCTTTTGTAAAAAAATCTACTTGCTAATACGAATGGGTAGTAATTTAAAGATGTATTTAATTGCTTAAAACCCTTCATGACTTAGCCCTTTCTATCTTGTTTTACTGTCAGCTGAGAAAATATAAGCAATGGAACAATTGCTAGTACTCTCTCTCTTGGAGGATGAAGGGCTTGCAGAGTTAGACCGAGCTTTAAGGGACTAATTAAACCTATCTTTTGTCTTGAGACCAATCAAAAAAAGTTGTTCTCCTAACCCATTTTACGTATCTTCAAGAAGCAAAATTCTTATTCCTGACACAAGGCTGCATAGAGATGCCTAATGAATGTAATTCATACTCTTAATAAAATGAACAATGCTGAAAGGTTGAGTCTCTTTAACTGGTGTAGGTCGGTAGACTCTACTCAGGGGAATGGCAGTGCTATACCATGGATGCAAGTAAGGATGCCTTGGGGCACAGAACATCCGGGAGAAAAAGACAGCCATTCAGTAGGCCCCACTGACACACATGGCTGAACCAAGACCAAAAGGAAGAGGAGATATTTTTTTAATGAGAAATCTGTAGTTTCCCTTTCTCTTGATACTGGGTATTCAGTACCCAGGCTGCAGCTCAATGCATTGCTGCTGGCAGTCTCCCCTGCCCAAGAAAAGCTCAGAATCAAGGCAGGATGGGGCTGCAGAGAGCTAGTTGCTTCTCACTGGTTCTGGAATAAATTAAACATCTGGGGGCTAGCTCTCATTTATGTCAGAAGTTAGACAAATTCCCTTGCATCCAGAAAATTCATTGCTAGCCCAGGTTAGCATTGAGGAGCAGAAACTCTACTACCACTGTCTTAACAAAGGGTCAAAAAAAAAAAAAAAGAGGAATTCTACAAGGAAATACTCTGATGTATCTATTTCAGCTTTCCCTGTTTATACTTAGGTTTGTTTCCTCACTAAACACAGGACAGGATTATGAATTTGCAATCCTCTTCTCCTGCTGTGTAGAGGTAATTCTCTCATGATTAGTTATAACTCCACTAAAAATAGGTTACTGTGTCAGATGGAAAGCCCAAATAGATCACCAGGGAGAAAACATTACACCAAAAGAGACACTTGGAAGCCATACTCTGCCTATCACAACAGAGACATGGGATCTATGAAATACAATGGGGAAAAAATCAGAGTATTTCAGAGCAGAGTTGGCTTAAACTTCATGCATGCTGTTTTAATGGAGACACACTGGGACATAATGCATAGAATGTTTGATGCATCACTAATACTCATGGGAGCCGTAATATTAAGTTCTTCACTTACCCCCTCATCAACAATATCTACGTTGAATGACACTGTGAAAGTCAAAAGCTGGGTCTGCAAAAACGGTCTTTTGAAGATTTGGTGAGCAGTTTCCATTTATTTTGAGGGGTATAACAGCACATCCAAGGAAGAAAAACCCAGGTAAGTAAAACCTGACACCTGGTCAACTTCTGTCTGACAGGAACTATTTTAACAGATTTCAGTAGCACTCCAAGTGATTATTTATACAGTAAAAATTCCTTCTCTGTCAGCCTTTCACAAAACAATTTATCCTCCTTGGAAAAACTGCATTCTTCCTAGCAGGGCGTAATATGTGCAACACCAAGCTCAGTTCCTATGGCAATGCATGAAATTCTGTAGATCAAGGAACAAGTTTAAGGGCCAGCACCATACTGTATATTTAAGATGAAGATTCTCAGATGAGCACTGTATACAATAAGACAGTAGATACAATATTTTCAGTCAGCCTAAGTCGACTGTATTTTCACTTCTTCCCTTTTTCCCCTTCAGGTACAGAAAATGTTATATATAGAATATGCTGCAATCTATCAACCTTCTAAGAAAAGTTCTATCCAGCTATCAAGAGGGAACTTTTTAATGTCTTCATTAATTAACTTGTCACCAAAACTACAGTATGTTCTTGAAATTTACTGATGCCATAAAGTCAAGAGGCAGCATCAGGACAAAGGAGAATCCAGCTATTATGCAAGACGTGACTGGTGTTAGGACTGCACTGACAGTATTGACATAAAATCCAGCAGTGCAAGGCCATGTTCTTATGGACCAAACAAAGATTCCTGCTACATTCAGAGTTCTTCAGCTGAAAAATGACCAAAACCTTGGAAAACTTAGGAATCCAGCTGGACCCAGGAAAATTATGAACTCTATTATAATATAGGTTTTAAAGTAAAACAACAGGAAATAAATAGTATATGTAAGGGACTGATCAATGTATTTTCAATATATCAATTTTTACCAAAATATACAAAGCTCTGATTGTTTATTAGTCTATGCTTATTTCTACCTGGAAATTTTATTACCTGGACTTTTTATTTTTCCTTCTTCATTCTTCACTGTTTATACTGAACCTTTCTGTTCAGACACACACTAACAAGGCTTCCTACCCAGAAGATTCAGCAGTCTAAAACAAGAATCAATAAACACCCTTTTAGTTCAGTAATGGGGGCAGAAAAAAATTTACCTTCATATCTAGGGCATGCCTATGAAATATTTCTACTTAGTATTTTGGACAGACAGAAAGATAACTATTATAGGAAAATTACTGTCTTTTTAACATTTAATAATGACAAATGTGGACTTTACTTATAAACTAAGAGTGTAAAAAAGCACTGATGTTAGAGAAGTAACAAGCAATGGATTATGGAAAACACTGTGTGAGCTTGCCTAAAAAGCCACTATTGGTCATGTGGTCAATGTGGCTATCTTTTATCAGTGTGACTAATATTTGCCATACCAGTATGACAATATGACGTGCAGACTTAGTGTGAAACATGCTTGAGGGCTGCTAGGTATGAAAATACCAGTCCTGACTCACTAAGTCCCACAGCTTTGCATGGTAGGAGAGAGCATAATGTGCTATTACTGCTACGTGTTTGCCCTGTCTTGCTACACTTCCCTAGGCATTTGATTTTGGCCATTCTCAGACAATAGACTTGGAGGTCAGGTGGACCTTTTATCTGACCCAGAAGAGATCCCCCCTTTCACAAAGAGGTTTTCACATTCCAGGCTCAGTCAAGTCCAGAAGAGAGAGCTATGCTGTGAACTTTCCTCTTATCTGTTGCTTTGCAGTACCTGAGAAAGCAAGAATACCACAACTGACCATGTATGTTAGTGGTGATGTTGAACAAGTTATAGCAAAAAAGTTATGAGAAAAGGAATACAGTTGCAGAAGAGGTGATCTAGGAATCACAATTTCAGGTGCCCAGTTCCAGGACTGATATTATGAGAAACAGATAAATACTATTTCCCTTTTGAAAATATCCTTTCCTTAAGTAATTTCCTTAATTTTTTTTAAGTACCTTCATTAGCAAATAAGAATAACTCTACAGACTTTTTTCCCCCCAAGCAGATGAATTTATATATTTACTTATCAAATTAGACAGTCAAGAGGTTTTTTTATGATACAGTCACAAAAATTCATGCGATTAATCAGTCACAGAATATTATTAGTTGTAAATGTGTCTATCTAATCTGTGTTGATATTCACACATATTTGTTAAGGAGCCATATTTGGTCAAACAGTACACCAGTATAATTGAGATATTCCAGGAAAGAAAATAGTTCAGTACAGTACTCCTGTGAGAGTTTCAGCGATATAAAGAGAGCAATTCCATTCATTATGTGCCATTGGCCATGACTGATAGCAGATTTCTTTCAGCACACTTTTCTGATAGCTGATAGCCTTACAAGATTTCTTTTTCTTCTTTGGTTTGATGGGGTTTGCAGTTAAGAGCAAAATTCCATTAACTTATTTTCTTCTGCTTGTTTTTATTTTCTATGACAAAAAAATATTTGATTTTTTTATTTTACATTGGTATATGGCTTATACACATATATTGGAATATTCCTGATTTTTTTTTTTAATCTTATTTACACAAGTATCACATTTAACACCTTAGCTAGGAAATTAGCTATGAAAAAAAAAAAGGTACATTGCCTTCTATATAAATATAATTAATAACAAGTGACAACTATAATTTGATAATTAGCTAAAAATAGTAATTAACCTAGGAGGAAGAACAGATAGTATTGAAGTCTTTAATGTTGTGACAAAAATAAGCTATTAGATCAAAATATATCACTGGGGAAAAAAGTAAACCCCTATACACAATGAATGCCAATTGTGATATGTCCTGAAGTACTTTGTACACAGCTATAAATGGAAACCTAAGATTTGAGTGCCCAGAGTGGACTTCTTGTGTTTGCTTTCCAATTTCTTGATTCAAAAAGTCTTCTTCATCCATTCAGCTATAAGTAAACCCAGACATTCCTAAACTTAACTACTGCCTTCATTTTTGACCTTCAGTACACCTTAGCTGCCAAGAACGGCATCTATGTTGTGATTGCACTGCTGTAGCTCAGTCATGATAAAAAAGACCACCTCAGTATCTTCCTCACACCTACACCTGATCCAAGAAGCAGAAGTGTGATTCAGACAGATAAACATAGGTGATGAGTGACTAGTGCAATGGGGTGTTGCATCTAGCTTCTGCTTCGAAAGATTATGGGTCTCCCAAAAGTCTGTGACATACCTGTCAACTCCCTGTTGGGTGTCTAATGACATTAGGTGTTTACATTTAGACAACTGATTCACAGGCAATGAATAAACTTAGTTCCAAGTGAAGACATATACATCTGGAGTTCTACATGTCACCTACATGCCTAAGTTCCCATGTTTCCATTTTACAGAATGAGCAATTACACTGAATTATATTCAAGATCAAAGGTGCATACCTCCTGGGAGTATGCCGACTAGGTTTCAGAACTACCTTGTCTTAACACAGATGTCATATCAGATGCTATAGAGCAGGTAAAATGAAATTAATTCTCTTCATGTGTCAGCAACTGGATTGGTGAATAAACCCCCAAACTGCAATTCAAGATTGGATGCTGAATCAAACCCATGGCTTTTCTTTTTTCTTTCTAGCACTGAAACTTGTTTGAAACTTTGCCTTCTCTCTTTGCCATACCACCACAAACCAGTCCACTAGGCACCCATGTAAATGGTGAGCTTTAATTGGATCCCATTCTCTTCTGAAACCCGTCCCTTATTTCCAGTTCTAGGACAGGAGTGGATAAGTCGTCCACACATTCTTTGTTGTATTGAGAGTACTGATTCCTACTGTGGTTCTTCCAGGAGCACTCTCTTCTGTCGCCCAAATAATTTTAGATAGTTGTACTGAATTTATTGTCTGTAGTTCATCCAGTCTTAGCATGTCTTTGCTTCCTCTCACAAGCAGTAGTACATGTTAGATTTTTAGTTATTATTTTTAGATGTATGTGTGTGTCTGAATAACAGGAGAAACATGGTGGCTGAAATTTAATTTACACCATGCACTCTTTTTCAGGATAGCCAGGATTAAAAAAATAAAAGAGCAAAGCCCACAACGCCTCATTTTCACATTAAAAATTATTCTAAGTCTTGAAACTGGCATAGCATAGTAATGATTACAAGCAAAATGATAAATGGTACTAATTTTACTCATCTTCACTCTATAGATTTTAATTGTGAGGCTTCCTCTGTTTTGCAGTGAAGAAAGGAGACTATACTTCTACATGATTATTTATTAGTACCTGGTCCAAATTGATTTCACATAATCACAGCAGATGAAGAATGAAAATACATCTTTTACAATGAGCCATACACACACCTACACATGCATACAAAACATTAACAGGAAAAGACAATTAATATTTCTAATTGCTAGCGTAAGAATTCAAGTACCCTGAAATTTTTCTTTAACTGTAAGTGATCTCACTGTCATGCCATGATACAATACAATGTATTATCATCAAATTACTTTCTATTATGTTAAATCATGACAAAGCACAGAATGCATTGCAACAAGACAGAGCTTGTCAGTTGATGCGTTGCTTCTTGACATGATCCAGCTGTGCATTAAAAAAATGCAAACCTGTTAGGAGGAAGACTTCTAAATCTAGCAGTAACTGTCAATCACAGTAGCAGTTGGTTTTAGCTGTCTGTATTTTCTGAATACCAAATATTATCAGGGAGAGGGGTAGAGAGGACTCCTGTGCACACTGTACAGGAATCACTGTCTGTTATGGTAATTCATTTTCCATAGGTTTCATATTAAACTGGTCTGCTTGCTTACAAACCATTTATTTGCATGCATTGCCTAAGTCATTATTTAGAATTTTTTTTTTTAAAAAAGAAATAGATATTTTGCTTAAATCATTCAATTTTCTTGCTTTACTTGTTCCTTATGTGCACTGAAAACACACAGGCCACCAGAGGTTGCTGTGATGCGACAAAATGGAGGAACACTGTTCTTGGTTTCCAGACAGATGTTTGGGACGAACAACTATGTTGATTGTAACTTTCATCATCATCATTTGTGAATTACTTTGTCCAACAATGTGAGAGAGGCCAATAAGAGCCTTTTTTAGACCTTGCGACTCCTTAGTTTTTGCTTTCCAGCCATGTGTCAAAGTTACTGAGAAACACAAAACATGCAAAGGTAGATGGGATTTAACACCTAGCTCAGAAGAGGATATCTAATTAATTTCCTGTTCTTAGGTCTGAGATCCTTTGTTGCAGAAGTTCAGACACATAAACTTTCTTTTAATCTTGGGGAACGTGCCATGGCTCTGTACACTACTCACTGGGACCTTTCAGCAGCTTAGGCTGCTACATCTCTTTAGCTGTACAAAAAGGCAGAACAGAAGTGATATATGCTCTGGATTTAGCCTTCCATTACCTATATCTGTATTTTCTTTGCTTCATTTTCAAGCTTTCATGAGGTTTATAGAAAATTTGGGCTAAATAACTGAAGCAGAATAAAAAGTCCAATGTACAATTTCACTTGGAAATGTAAGATGAATGGAAGGTTTGAAGGAATACTTTATTTTTTCAATTCAATAAGCAGAAAATCTGGCAATTTTACTTCAGAAGAGCTAGTTTATTTCCAAAAGATGTCCTGGGGAGGGAGGATTTACATGAAAGTACTGACAAATGTGTACGTTTGAACATACAAGCAGCTGCAAACAGAAAGGTCCAGTTAAGACGGCCCACAACAGACACTCTTCCCTACAGCTGTATTTGCAAGTCAACCAGGATTTCAAAGCTCTGAAAAGAGTTTAGTTTTAAACAATGTTTCTGAGGGACTTTTAGCTTGCCTCTTTAAAAAAAAAAAAAAAAAATCACTCTGGCATGAAATTTGGTATATATAAAGTTTGTAACCTGGGATCAATTTTTTTAAACAAAGTAATACACCTTCATTTTTTTCAATTAAATTGTACAGGCTGTTAACCTATAATCCTAAGTATAGTTATGACATTTTCTCTACATGTATCAAAGGAGTATTTAATTACACATGGAAAATGTCGAGCTAGTTAGAATAATGCACATTTCTGAATTTCAAAAGACAGGGAAAGGGATTTTATCCAATCAAGTATTAGAGAAAATTAGTTGTTTAACTGATATCCAAGTTAAATATTAAACCCTGGATCCAAAAAAGAGATATTTTTTTTTTTCTAAGCCCTGTCTTAAGTTCATACCCTGATTAGCTGTCTTCTTTCCTACACAGAACACAGAAGACATGATCAGAAGTATTATAAAAAATACCAGCTGGCTAAAGCAAATGATGAATGAGGCCCTCCAAATTCTTTATAGCAGCCTTGGATTTCCATTCCAGAAGTAATGAATCTGGTGGAATGACCATACATAATATTTTTAGTCTATAGTACCTCTAGGACTTGAACTACTTTTCCTTCTTTTCTCCTATTTAGAGCTCTGAGTCTCCAGATCCTCTAACTTGTTTCACTAATAATGCTACAAAAACCCAGTGGTATAAAAGTATTAATTTTACTAGAAGCAAAGCTAGACAAACTCTTTTCCCTCACAGCACCACTGGGATAAAACGTACCTTCAGTCTTCTTCAAAGGATCAGGAGCTGTAGGATGAGATGCTTCTGGAAAAAAAAAAAAAAATCTAACTTAAGTGCATGCTTTTGAGAATCAATTGATTTATTCTTCATTTCATGTCATTTAGTGGGAATTATCTGGTAGAGTTGAAGAAGAGTAACTCAGAATACCTCAGAGAAAAAGCCAAGCATGTATTATGTAGCAGGAACTTTGACTGTGCCACTATTAGATGAGAGTCCACAGAAAATACTCATTTCTAATACTGTGGCCAGGCTGCAAAATGCATTGAACTGTTACACTTCATTGGTGATGGACACAGTGGAAAACTCTAAAAGATATTTATAATTACTTTCCCAAATTAGGAAGCCATCAACTTGAATTTTTAGAAGTGTGCGAGCCATCACTGAATGATTCATTAAAGTACAGAGAATAAAGAGCAGTTGACTCTTAGCCACCCCCTAGCAATGGCTATCAGAAAGAAATAAATGGTTTGTTCAATCTTGATTCCTGGCAGAGCCCTCACTGAGACTTGTGAGAAATAAAGGACGTCTAGGCACGGCCCTCAGCTCCCCTGCTGTAATTGCTGGGTTCCTTGCTTAGGCATTGCTAAATTTTTAGGCATGGCTAAATTTTTATTCATGGCTAAATTTTAAGTCTGGACTTGTAGCTATGAGCTGCAACATATAAACTCATCGATATCAGAGGAAAGAGCTAACAAAGGAGAAAACTGATCTGCCTCTGACACTGCCAGACTGATGAGACTATATAGATTGCCACTCTACATATGGGTGCCTTGAGGAAAACACTGCATTTCAGCACAAGCATCTTGGAGGGACAATTGCCATTACCCTGAGGAGCCTGGAGAGTAATAGAACCTCACAACCATAATGTCAGCCTCTCAGAAATGTGGCTTAATCCTGTCTGCACCGTTTCCGTCCCACCAAGCCATTCTGCAGGGAGCAAATGTTGTGCCAAGTCCCATTCAGTTGCAGCAGTGACATCCCAAAGAGTCTTCAGGTTCCGTTCAACTTCTAGAAGATCTTCAGAGTTCTTCCGTCTGCAGCACCATAAGGCTGGATAATCTGCTGGCACGCATTATCTTGCAAGCTTGTATTTACATAGTAAAACAGAATATCTTTCCTTAGGGCTGAATTCCATATTTAGAGATGAATTTTTTTCCTGCTTTTATTCAATAGATCTTTATTTCAAGTTTGGGTTTACTGAAATCCAAACAGCTGTTTATAGTAGAAAGCCTCAGACCTGCCAAGACACGAGTATGTACTCAGCTCTGTACTCTGTGGGTAGTCCTATTCAATTTAGAGAAACTACTCACAGTAAGTACATTTTAAGAATGGATGTTTATATTATCATAGAATCAAAGCAGACCTACTCAGGGTACGTAACAGCAGCAGAGTCTGGCCATAATAAGCATTGTTTCAAGCCTGTTCTAATCAGACTGATGCCTTCATTCCTTTTCAGAAACCTGTGTTATCAGTTTGAGCTTTCCTTTTTTCCTCCATTTTTAATCCTGCCTTATTTCAGATGTTGCCAAACCTCCTTTTGTAGGCTGGGAGTCATAGTATTTCTAAGAAATTTTTTCTTCTTTTTTTCCTAAAGAATTTTCTGAAGTCTACTCCAGAGAATTTTTAGTAGTTAAGAGTCATAAAGCAATTTTGGTACCTTCATCAGTTCAGCAGCATTTTGGGTCTATGCTGTGCTAAGACAATTGCCTGTCAATACCAGCTGTCACCACAACAAATGTTACAGAAACAGATTAGAAGAAGTGGTTTCCTCCAGATAACCACAGCTACCAAGCTACTGATCATCCTGTTTTCAGCTGATTTATCACCCTGTGAGAAACTTCTCAATTAGTTTTGTTTATTTGATTTGTTTTTAAAGTGGGTTTAGGGATTATAAGCTTCTTTTAATTGATTTGCTTAATGAATTAAAAAATATATATGAATTGTCTAGTGTCACCTTGTTCTATCACAATATTTATATAAAGGATGTGAAAGAAGAGAGGTGCAAATCAATTCCCTTTTTCTGTATGTCAAGGAGTATTCTGGATATATAATATTCTATCTTTTAAATTGCATAGGATTAAGAAAACATAACTATATTTCAGATTATTTTTGTTTAAACTTGATTTCTCTAATGAAAGCAAGCTCAGAAAAACTGTTGCATCCACACTCCCTGAACTGTAGCAGTAACTACATATCTGGTACGATTATAAAGTAAAGAATTCAATATAACTGGCTGACAACAAGGTCAGATGATTGGGGACCTTTCAAGCATATGACCTTTTGTAATTTCAAGGATCTCTTATACATTTACCTCTGTATGTGGAGATCTGTGACTTCCTCAGGCTGACTCTCTCCACTCTTATTAAAATCTCCAAGTTTTTTTCCCTGACATTCTTGTGACAATGGAGGTTCTATCCTTGAAAACAATAAGCATATTTTTGTATGTTTTGTAGCATGTTAGACTTCAAGCCTTCCACTCCCTTGGAAAAGAATAGAGACCTTTCTGCAACTTGTGTACAAACAATCTCATAAACTCAAAACCAACAAAAAGGTGAAGTTTATTTTATATATCATATTTCTTCTTGGAGATCCTGTTGAAATTATTGGTCAAGGTCTGTTTTTTGGAAAATGCTGTCTGGTTAAGCTTGAAATGTTTCATTCAGTAAGATTTAGGCAGCTCTAAAGCAGATGGCATAGGATGATGCTTGGATTTTGGGTGGGTCTACACAGAGGCTGGGAATTGGGACCCCCAGGGGAGTCTATCCCCAGGTCAGAGGTGCAGGCTGAACTGCCCCACAGCTGGAAACCTGCAAGCCCCAGGCAGCTGTTCAGGGAAACAGCTGGCAGCTGCACCAGAGGTGGACTTGCTTCACCCAGCTGCTGCAGAGACTAGGAAACTTTCCCTTGGCCGATATTTCCAGCAAATCCAGAAAACAAAGGTAGAATACTTTTTTTTTTTTTTTTTTTTTCTGGAAACCATGGGGTTTAGACTAACTTTAGCATTGAAAAGGTTTCCTGAGCCGTGGCACCACCTGGAAAGAAGCCAGTGTTTACTGGAGCTGGAGGAGCTGGAGATGAAATCACACTGGCAGACAGTTTTTCTCTCTTTTAGAGTAATAAGAAATAGTGACATTTGCTCTAATAAAAAGGCAGGAATGTTATCACGGATGTCCTGGGTCTGCTGCTAAAAATCACAGAATCTGTGGCTTGAGATAAGGATGAACACAACTCCTGGAAATTAAAAACTCAAGAAGACAATTCCCACAAATATTAAATAAAAAAATCAATGGCAACAATCCTCCCCTCTCCCCTGCTCCATTCCGGCTCTGATAGATTATCTCTATCAATGCTAGGATATGCTAACCATGTAATATAAATGTCATTTTCATCCATCTTTTTCCTTTTGGCTTTATCTCGTTCTGAAGCAGGCTTGCCATGAACTTTAAATGCACATTGTTCATGATGGAAAGTGTTCTTTTTCCTTTCTTTATGATATAGTCCTTCTTTTGGACATAAGAATAATGGACATGAGAATAATAATCTGAATGATGTTATGTACTGAAAAGCTGCATTTCTTGCTACTAAGATATCTCAGGATCCTTCAAATATTTTTTCTCTGCAGTGATGTGCTGATAGCATCACCACAAACATAATACTATAGGTTAGTAATGAAAATAGTCTGGAGGAAGGGTAGGGGGAATAAAAGCTTGAAAAAGTACTAACAGAATGAATGAACTGCACTTCTTACTTTCTTAAGAAAGAAACCAATAATGCAGTAGAGCCCCACACAGCCTTCAACTGATCTTTTTGGAGCTAAATCAATTAAAAAGACGTGAAAGGAATATTATAACCATTTAGAGGAACATTTGAGGAGAGAAAATTAGATTTACTTGGCATAGAGTTCCCTTGTCAATGTACTATAGAGAGAACAAAGGACCTCGAGGGGATTGAAAGACTGCAGAAATGTTCCACCTCTGGCTTTTAAAAATGAGATTTTCAAACAGGAGTAGGAACACTTTTTAAATAAATGATCCCTGGATTTGATGCTGCTCATTAATGATGAAAAAAAGAAACCAGTAATAAAGGACACATTTCACTTTTCAGAGAGAAGAACTTAGATCAGAAATTGTTGTCAACTCAATTGAACAAAAAATTTGGAAAGTTTTTCAGAAGAATCAAAAGCATAAAATTTTGTCAAAGATCATAAAGAGGAACACTAGACAACATCAGAACATGGATGTCCAGAGTCAGAAAATACAATATCTATTTAGGAGAAGACTGGTCAAAATCATCCTCATACAATGAGATAAGTATACGTACAAGTATATGTCACTGGGCATCTTTAAGAACAGATCAGACAAGACTGTGATAATATAGTTGATCCTTTCTTTGAGTAGCTAAATGGATTCTTTTCTGAATGCTAGTTGATTTGCAGCTGCTTCTCATCTCAGTCCATAAGAACAAAATAAGAGAAGCTGGAAAGAAGAATTGATAAACTAAAATTAGAATGTGGACGAGAATGTGGTCACTAGATTTACATTGTAGCTTGATTGCAAGGACTAATTGAATCAACACCTTCAGATTTATGTATAGGTATCACTTCATATATAACTTTGAATGGAAAATAAATCATTAATTTAACTTCACTGAAAAGGTTTAGGCCAATTCAATTATCTGTCTACTTTAATTCTCATTAAAGGATTTTGTGATGCTGAGATCTTTCATCATGTTGGGAGAAGACTACTTTGACTTTAGGTACTTTCAAAGGGGTCACCCTTTTCTCATTGGTGTTGTCTGTGAGGGAGGATGACTTCTGTCCCATGAACAGACTGACCAAACAACAAACAAAACAAATAAAAAACAGCCAAGAAGAAATCTGCAGAAAGCTTACTGTATAGTACAGGGGAGCAACAAGATACATAAGAATTCAGCTCACCCGATTCTTGGTATCTGCTGTGTAACCTGATTTAGCCATTCCCTCAGTGGACAAATGGAGCCATTTATAGGAAGTGCTTCTCTGTCTTCTTTCATTTCTGGTAGCAGAGCTTAGGAAATTAATTTACATTTAATAAATTCAAATGAAATTAATTGAATTCTGAAAGTTTATGTCACTAGCCAATAAGTCAGAAATTCTCTGAAATCCTATTTATATCATAGTAAAATATATGAATATAAATATGACTTCTAAAAATAAATTTAATATTGCAGTTTAATTTTTGGAATTCCAGCTCCCTGTTTGATGAATAATTGCAATTTCATACTTTCAGTATTTCTTCACAAGAGTTACAGTTAGTAAAATTCCCTTGTGTCTGTTGCTCATTTTTTGCAGCTTGTAATTTATTGTTTAAGGGTTTATTTTGCAATGCACTTCTTTCATTTGTGGTATTACTGCTTTAGGATTACTTTCATTTTAAACAGGTTTGAAAGCACTTAATGTTAAAAGAGCATGTTTCCATGTTAATAAACACTATTTCAAGTGAGTTTTTATCTTATGCATTTCTTTTGCCTTCAATGTAATCCTGAATGATGTCTCCCAGTGAATTTAGGACACTTGGAAGGATGTCTGAATGCTTGGAAGCATATCTTGAGTACCTTAGAAGTTAGCTGTGTTCAGCTTTCACTTTATAGTACTAACACCCACAGTATCTCTGTACAGAAGCATCAAAACTAATGTTTTGGAGACATGGAAGCACTGAAATTTCACAAGCAAATGCATCATCAAATTTCATAAGTAGCCAAATGTGGGCAATGTTTATTTCCATGGAAATGGATGAGTTGTTATAATGATTCCTTTTCCTTCTCAACAAACATAGCAGGTGGAAAGGCAGATTCACATCAGTATCAAATACCAAAAAATGGGGAAGAAGAAACACTGGATGCAAGTAATGTACCAGGTACAGACAGAACTGACTGAGGTGGGAAATTCACTATCAAAATTAAAATCTATTCATAATTATTCTCATATTGCATAAGTTTTACTCTAGAATGCTTGAAAATCATATGGTAATATTGATTCCACTATAATACAAAAAATAAAGTACTTAAAAATGAAAAAAAAGAAAACAAACCACCAAAACCCACAATCCTGGAATGGTATAAAACTCAACTCTTATATAGGCTTCTATTTTTTATCTGAACTATTTACAGTGTAGTCTAAAAATGTGTGTACATTTCTACAAAAGCCAGCACTAAGGTTTTTTTACTTTACAATGTTGAATGAAATCATTCTTCTGTTAGGAAAGTGGCCCATCATGGTTATGGGTTTACATAGGCTTGTTTTTTAATGAGCAGAATAATATGATCACATTATAAGTGTACAATTCAAAGTTGCTTAGAAAGCTAATTATAAGAGGTCTTACAAGCATCCTTGGCATTCTGAGGTGTTGCTCCATACCTAATGATGCAATAGTTTCCTTTACGGAATTCTGCTCTTGCTCTCCTCACTTTTTCCAGGCTTCCATTGAAAAAGAAAGTGACCTCTTCTGAGACTGATTTGTTTTTATAGAAAGTGTGCATGAGATTGATTTGAAATAGCCATGCTGCCAGGTCGCAATGAGAAACCTTGAAAAAGAAATTTTTTATTAAATTTGTTTCATCCTCTTGCTCTTGTTGAATGTGAAATTCCTTAATACCAGGGTATGAATACATTCATCATTTGACAAGCAGTACTCCTGTATCAGGAAATTGTCTTAAAGATTTCCAGTGCCATTTCTGGCTTGCCAAGTACTGCACAGATTTTAAAGCCAGGCACTAATATGTTTCCTTTAAATATTATAAGTGAATATGTTTTGCTTTCATTAATTGAATAGCACAGAGAAGGTCAGACAGAAAAGTAAGTAAGCTTAACATCCCAGTTTTCATAGAAATACTGTTACAATGACCAACAGACAATCAAGGTGTAATCTATGTTGGCACTTTTCAAAACTGGATGTCTCCTTTCCAGAAAAGGGGGATGATTCTATCCCACAACATCTTTGAAACCTGATGAAACACAGACTAGAGAAGTGGACAGTAAAGTTGACAGAAAAATGGCTGAGCTGCCGGACTCAAAAAGTTGTGATCAGCAGTATGAAGTCCAGCTGGAAGCCAGTTGCCAATGGTGTACCCCGGTATCAACACTAGGGCCAATAGTTCAAAACTAACACCTTTGTTAACAAACAGGACATTGCAAACTTGCAGACTATACAAAGCTGGGAGGAGTGACTGATGCACCAGACAGGCTGGAGGAATGCATCAACAGGAACTTCATGAAAGTCATCAAGGAGGAGTGTAAAGCCCTGCACCTGAATAGGAATAATGCCAGGTACCAGAACAGGCTGGGGACTGTCCAGGTGGAAAGCAGCCTTGAGAAAAGGACCTGCGTGTCCTGGTGGGCAACAAGTTGATCATGAGCCAGCAACGTGCCCTTGTGGCAAAGGCGGCCAACAGCTTCCTGGGCTGCACTGGGAAGAGTTCCCAGCAAATTGAGGGAACTGATCCTTCCCCTTGATTCAGCACTGGTGAGGCCACAGCTGAAGTACTGTGTCTAGTTCTGGGCTCCTTGCTGCGAGAGAGACATGGAGAGAGTCCAACAGAAGACCACTAAGATCTTTAAGGCACTGGAGCATCTCTCCTGTGAGGAAAGTCTGAGAGATTTGGGACTATTCAACCTGAAGAGGAGAGGGCTCACAGGGATCTTGTTGATGTGTGTAAATACCTGAGGCAGTAAACAGGGCAGAGCCAGACTCTTCCCAGCGGCACCCAGTAACAGGACAAGAGGCAACAGGCACAAACTGCAATACGGGAAAATCCATTTAAACATAAGAAGAATTTTTTTCATTCTGAGAAGAGGTTAACCTGATAGTCTGTGTCATATCTACCCTTGGAGATACTCAAAATCCAACTGGACACAGCTCTGGACAGCCTGCTATAGTTGACCTTCCTTTGAGCAGGGAATTGCACTAAATGACCTCCTGAGGTCCTTTCACTCAAGTGAAAGGTCAGTCCTGATACAATGCTGAGTTCCAGGATGAACTATTAACGTTATTCTTTGGAAGGATTTCAGAACTGGTTTCACAACTTCAACTTCCATACCTATGGTGCATCTTCTCAGACATCCGTAGATACTATGCTCAGTTGGAATTTCCTACGTTTCTCACAAACTGTCACAAAAGGTCTGGAGGTCAGCTCAGTACAGAATGCAAAACAAGGGAGGGGTGGGAACTACACCACCTAGTATTATGAAATAGGGAAACTTTCCTCTTTGACACTGCTTGCAGGTTTCACCATGCTTATAACTTCACAGCTAACATTTGTCAAAGGCACAGCCCGTGGCATTGCTTTCAGTAAATCTCTGATTGCTTAAACTGCACATCTTTCCCCATGCAATTCAGAGGGAGCATGATCTTCCAGCTTTTCAAGCTGTAAACTCCAATACCTTTAAAAAATAATTGCAATAATTCTATGCCATACAGATCCTGTTAGTCTTAATCTCCATTCTGGAAAAGCTTTGCTGATTGCTGAACTTAAAATGACTGTTATTAATTATTTGACTGCTACTAACTCCTTCTGTTCTCTGGAGCTACTTAAGAAAGCCACAGGCTTTAACCAGGGAACCCTGAATATTAAACAAAGAAGCTCATAACTACTCAGCCTTAAGAGCAGTGCTGATAACATTTATATCTGTGGGCCGTAACAACTATAAGACCTGCCATGGGACCTCTGGTGGTTAAGAGCTGCTGACAGAGCTTGTAAAAACCCTTGAAGCCTGCATCATATGACTTCTGGAGAGAGGTCAAATGATTAATTGGCCAGGACTTCTGGTGAGGTAAATCAGCATAACACCACTGAATTCAACAGGTCTTTGTCAATTTTCAGTACCCAAGGATCTGACTGAAGTCCTACTGCTCCTGTTTTATAGAAATGGACTGCAAGCAGGGGAAATAAAAAAAAAAAGCTTGGCAGCTAAATTTGTAATTCACTGAATTTTCACATTAGCAGAAATATATACCTTCTAAAAAGGTACATATTAAAAAGTCAGAGGTAATATTCCTGGACCATCCATGTCTTTTTCTCATATAGTGCACAAACGTACCCAATTTCCAGATCAGACACTTTCAAACATAGCAGGAGTCTATGCTCTCCACTTTTTCCTGTGACAAACTGCCAGTAGGAAATCTTACACGACAGAAGCTCAAAAAATGCCAATCAGAACAGAATATAAGTGACAGATTCAAAATTACACTGCTACTACCTCTTCCTCAAAGCTAAATGAGTACATTTCACTCACATTGTCCAAATACAGGTTGCAAAACCACTTTTTCTCTTATATCAGTGTCGTGGTTTAACCCCAGCCAGTGACTAAGCACCAGCCTGCTGCTCGCTTGCTCCCCACAGGTGGGATGAGGGAGAGAATCGGAGGAGTAAAAGTAAGAAAATTCATGGGCTGAGATAAAGACAGTTTAATGGGGAAAGCAAAAGTCACACATGCAAGCAAAGCAACACAAGGAATTCATTCCCTGCTTCCTATTGGCAGGCAGGTGCTCAGCCATCTCCAGGAAGGCAGGGCTCCATCATGCATAATGGTTACCTGGGGAGACAAATGTCATCACTCTGAATGTCCCCCTCTTCATTCTTCTTCCCCCATTTTTTTTTATGCTGAGCATGGCCTCATATGGGCTGGAATAGCCCTTTGGCCAGTTGGGGTCAGCTGTCCCAGCTGTGTCCCCTCCCAGCTTCTTGTACACGCACAGCCTGCTCGCTGGTGGGGTGGGGTGAGGAGCAGAAAACGCCTTGACCCTGTGTAAGAAGTGCTCAGGAGTAACTAAAACATCCCTGTGTTATCAACACTGTTTTCAGCACAATTCCAAAACACAGCCCCATACAAGCTACCATGAAGAAAATTAACTCTACCCCAGCCAAACCCAGCACAATTGTTTAGTATGAAATTACTCATCTCTGCCTTCCTTCCTCCTGGAAAATACTCAGTGCTGCATTTTGTTCACCAGCCCGATGCAGCTGTGACCTACAATGAAAATTTAAATAAAATAGCCTCCTACTCCCCACTTTTTTGATTGGTATGTATTTAGCATTTTGCCCAAAGAAACTAATATGAAAGCAGGTCCTTATCCCAGGGAGGCTACTTGGGTTAAGAAAGGGATTGTACAGCTAGCAGAGCACTGCCCTGTGAATGAATGCAGCATGCTAGTTTAAAACATACGAAAATCCATATGGAGGTTACATGCTTTGACAAATACCATGCTATTCAGAATATCCCAGTTAGACAAGACAGCTGAAACTGTTTGTTTTGGCACTTTAATAGGCATGGGAGCAAGGCAGTGGTGATAAAAAAGGGAAAATGCAGACCTGTGAACAGCCACTGGGTGTTTGAAAAGCTAATCACTGGGAAGCTGAGACCTGAGGTGAATTTTCAGATGTTTTTTGCCCATCAAGCATAAGACATAACTGTTTTTCTTTTCGTTCTTTCTATTTAGAAGGTGTCCTTTCAATGCAAGCCTCCTGCAATGCATTCTTCTGCAACTCCAGGTACATAGGGACAAAATAAAATCTTGTCAATATAGTATTAATGATTTTGTGGGCTGTCTCTCCATTGGCAAGTCTTGTGATAGAATACCCTATGTTGACATTTGTAGCTTGCTGGAATAAAAATGCATCAGTGTCAGGATTTCCAAATTTATCTTTTTTGAAAGTATTCTAAACTGCTATTTGCAATCCAGCTTTATTTGGATTCTTCCAATCAGGGCTAACAAAATACTGGACTGGATGCATTAAAATTCTTAAATACTATAAAAGCCCAGCAGAATTCTGTTAAAAAATGATGAGTAGTGTTTTAGCTGTGACAGGACAAGGGATAATGGTTTTAAACTGAAGCAGGGTAGGTTTAGACTGGATATAAGGAAGAAATTCTTTACAATGAGGGTGGTAAAACACTGGAACAGGTTGCCCAGAGAGGTAGTGGAGGCCCCATCCCTGGAAACATTCAAGACCAGGTTGGACGGGGCTCTGAGCAACCTGATCTAGTTAGCAGTGTCCCTGCTCACTGCAGGGGGGTTGGACTAGATGACCTGTAGGGGTCCCTTCCAACCCAAAACATTCTATGATTCTATGGTTTTATGATTTTACTTAATTAAATGCTCACAGTCTTTGCAAATGTGGAAACACAATTCTAAGAGAACACACACAGAATAAACATCATAGCAGTCTTTCATCCTGCTGGGTCTTAGGATTTCTCTAGGTATCTCCTGGTTGAAGAAAATGAGTAACAAACTCAACAGTACTCTCTCTATTGGGAGTTTTATATTCTAGATTACAGGGTCTGTATTTGCGGTTGCATTCCCCATAACAGAACTGTATCAGGTTGCCACCTACTGAGTATGAATACAAGAGTAACACTTGGGGGACTTGTACCTTTCTCTTCTTCCTGATCATTCGTCTATGGA
The DNA here is from genome assembly GCA_034008185.1 of Gorsachius magnificus. Taxonomy (NCBI): domain Eukaryota; kingdom Metazoa; phylum Chordata; class Aves; order Pelecaniformes; family Ardeidae; genus Gorsachius; species Gorsachius magnificus. The sequence goes on from CM067081.1 coordinate 176,825,842, forward strand.
AATTTACTTGTGTAAAGCTGGACTCTGCAGCTGACAAAGAATCAGAGAAGGAAAACTTCACAAGATGCCTCACTTGGAATGTTTCATTTGGGACAATTGTTTTCTTGTTATAATAAATAAAAGTGAAGATTATTTTTTTATTTCCCCTTGACTATTGTTATTGAAGGACTGATGTTCCTTTCATAACACTGCCTTTCCCCTGTTCTTGTAATATTCAACATCAAAGGGAAGTATATTGAATTATATTATGGAAGGAACTGGAATATATGATAATATGGTTGTCTGACTGAATTGAGTCTCTACTGAAGTTACACACAGAAGGATCCTATTGTCAAATCTGTTGTTGCTCTTCCTCCACGCCTACCCCTTTTTGTGGTAATGGTGTCTGTATGTAAAGAACTAAAGTAGACTATGTCATCCAATCTTATAGGTCGCTATTCTCCTCTCAGCTATTCACACCCCTTTGGATCCTCATGCTAACCTACAATAGCAAGTTATTTCAGTGAATCAAATCAGTTCCTCTGTTCTTTCCTGATATTTAGCTCATCTGACTCTTCTTCTAAAAATCACTTCCATATGCCAAGTTCCATCTGCTCATTATGATGCTGGAATATAGCACTTCCTAGGGAAATTTAATTTCTGCTTTTAGCACATAAATCTTGCATTCTTTGTACACTCAAATCAGAGATACAATGTGGATTCTGAGTGTGCAGAGAATACAAAATCCAGTTCCTAGATGGTAGTTCCAATATCTCTTTCTCTTTTTGGCATGAAAAATTTTTGGCCAAATCCTGGAGGTCTGTCGCTACTCCCTGGTACACCTGTGTGACTTGCAGTGGGAGTAAATGCTGTAGAACATGGCACTATTTACTCCTTCACCTAGCAATATAATTTCATATCTTCACACACCATCACATCCACACACACCCCTATTCTTAGGCTAGCCCAAGTTCAGTTAGTTTGAGTATCTAGTTTATAATGCATAAACTGAAGGCTAAAATTCTGTTAAAAATGGAAGGTTTTGAATCTGTTTTAAATATTCAGTTTATATATATGGTTTAAATATGTATTACAAATTTTTGTATATGTGTGCACTCTTTGATGCTAATAGAACTTTTAAAAAGCTACACTTAAGAATAAATATTTTATATTTAATTTATACTGTATTTTATATATATTTTATATATAGCATAAAGCATATAGTAACCTGTAACTACATAACATGCCTATCTGTATGAAATGGTAAAATATATTTTCAGCATGGAATAAATTTTTACATCTGTGTTGTAAACCCCTGGAAAATAGAAACTATCACAGAAATGCTGACACAGCTTTAAACATAGCAGGATTACTAAGGTACATAAAATAGTTGAATGTTCCAGAAATTTAATCTTTTGGAGACAAGACAACTTGTCCTACACTATACACCAGTCATAAAGGGGCACTGTATAGAATGATGGCATTTTTGCTTATGTTTTATCTTATATATGTTCTATAAGCTAATACAAATATTTAGGAAGGATTTGATGATTGCATACTAAAAATATTTTTACCTAGTTGTTTGTTATTCTTTCCATTTAGTTACATTTATTGAGCAGTATCAGGAAAAGTAATAATGAAATAATGGAATTTTAAATAATAAAAATTAAAAATAAATGTTCATTTACCATACTTCCAAGCAAGTTAATAGGTTGTTTTCCATAAATATTTCAGGATGGCTCTGTGTACATCTTAGTTTTGTTACTTCAGAGTAGGCAGCATTATTAACTCTCATCTGAGCAGAGTTCCCGTTACAGCTGCATAAACAAAATTATCCTTTGATCTCTAGGAGCAAAGAAAGCATCAAAGTTTACACCATCTCTTTTAATGTACAATGTGATGTTTTCTATTAGGATTAGCATTTTTTACTTGTTTTTCCACTAAGATTGGACATCACCGTCTGGTGTAATCCTAGGAAATTGCAAGACTCCTAGCAAGCAGAACTACATTATGGGAGGATTTGGACATCTGTTTTCTGGAGCTGCTTCTGTAATGCAGTGCAAGCAGAATGGGAAGTATTTGGTCTTGTCAAGAGCCTGTCTCTTGAAGCAGAACCCAGATGAAACAGGCTTTCCCAGTTGTGCCATGGAGCACATGCTCTTCCTCTGCCCTCTTTTGTCTATCCTGTGTATTTAGACTTAAAACACCTTAGGGCAGCGAATGGCACTGTCTGCCCCTAGAAGCAAAGTGGGAGCCCCAGCTATGGGTGACAATATAAATAAAAGCTTGGCCAAACACAGCTAATGTCCAATCCAGAGGAAAAATGAACAACACTCACAAAGGTGTGAGCATTGAACAGCTATGGCAGGTCAAAGCTGAGGTCTGAGTGATTATTTTTAGAGCGCAAACAGAGCTTGTGAACAGTTTTAACCTTCATGATTTTCTTGTTCATTTTGTTTGAATTGTAATGTCACCAAACACAGTAAAAATCAAAAGCCAAGAATTCAAAGGGGGACAATGTTCAACACCAGAATTTCAATGCACAGTCATGCTGAAAAAAGAAAATCAGACAACTAATATCTGTAAATCTACATTGTACCAAAAGCATGTGTCTATCTAAAAATAATCCACCTCAGAGCAAACTGAATCAAATCTCTTACTGTAACAACTAGAAGGATGATTCAGTTGCCCACAGATAGGCACTTAGTGTTGTGTTAAATCGCTTAGGATGTTCCACCCAGCCTCCACCCGCCATTCTAAAAGGACACAGGCTTCTCGAAGTATATGTGTTTCCCTTCTAGGCCCTTTGGACAGCTGATACCTTAGCTGGTCTTATATGGTGCCAGAGGCTGATGCTGAGGCAAATGATTACTATACTGAAGCCCTAGCTCATACATTAATGAATAGACACCTAAAATTAGGGCAAATCGAATCCTACTATATCTGTCAGCACCTGAAACCACAGAATTTGGTGCAGCTTTTTATAGGAAAATCAGGCAGCTAACTTGTGCATTTGTGAGTTGCATCATTTGTATTAATCCATTCAAAAGTGTTTGTGTGGACCTGTGGATGGAATCTGGTCAAATGTGCCCAAGTTAGACAAATTTAGGTCTACATAAAGGTTTGAAGAACAGCTTTACAGAGTCTTTTGATTGTTTTAGATGGCATTTCCTCCATGCAGATTTCCACAAGCAATCCCTAAGGCATCTTATGTTTCCCTAGGCTATATCACACGGCCTTCAGCTGCAAGTTGACAAGAAAATGGGTGTACTATGGTTCTTACATCATATCTGTCAGCCACATACAAACACCAGGTATCTCAGGGCTTCTCAAATGGCATTGAAGATATGTCACCAACTGAATCAAGACCCAGGTCTTCAATTACTATAAGGAAAGACTGGGCACCTAGTCTACATCTAGAGGTCTAAATTTAGATGCCTCAGTCTGGAATTTCATCCCACCCCTGCTTTTATTCATTGCTCATAAAACTGCCTCCATGTTATTCCTAATCTGAAACCAAAAAGCCAAAATTCCAGAGGAATACTAAGAGTCCAAGTTCTAGAAGAGATGTTTTATTATGGCTCTCAAAGACAGAAACCAAGAAGATAGCTGGAGAAACTTTATCAATAGAAGATTCTTAGGATAATAACTTTTTTAAAGGAAATTGATACCTCCAGGTTTTGCTGAAATGATCTGCCCCATAAAACTGTTACAAAAATCTGTCTTCCACAAATTCTGTCTTAGTCCATTCTGAATGAAATGCCCAGCTAGAGAAATCAGAACAAGTAATTGGCCTACAATTTCATTACACTTGATTTCTGTTTGCCTACAGGGCCAGATTACCTATAATTGTTCCCTTTTGTTATGGATACAGTTTGCTTCACAATTAAATTGCAGTCACAGTTGGCGTAAGTATTTTAGCGGTGGGTAGGAATGTGAGGATTTCTGCTTCTAAGAGATTTGCTCCTACTGCCAGGTAGACTGCAGCTGCTTTTCAAGCCACTGTGCCATTTTTAAAGTTATCTTGCAAAAGTTGATCTAGGGAACTAAGAAGGGGCATACAGTGGACTTTCTGCAGGCTCTCTCGGATTTGATGTAAATTACCCATTTGTCTTTGTCTTGGAAGTCCCTTCCAATCTTCTGCTCTGAAGAATTAAACTATAATTAGAAATGCTTTCTTATATCAGGGTAGATTTGGCTTTACAGGCCCCATGTGGTGTCTTGTAGAGGAGTTATAAATATGTTCTCCATGCCGCAGCCTCATTTTGCCTGTTAGGGCCACAGGAGATAACCATTGCTACACTTCATAAACCCTCTACAGGAAGGGGATTCTTTCTGATCCTGCATAAGTACCAACCTACCTTCTCCACCACTGAATTTAAGGGCACAGGTGATTCACAAGGGGGAAGATAAGATAATTGACACATAATTGAAGTCAGGCAGAAGGAATGATAATTTCAGTTTCTTTGGACTTCCATACTTGCACATTTCTGAATTCTTTTATTTCCAGGGAGGTGCATTGTGCTGTCTGCCTTAACAGGAATTGTACTCAGAAGAGCCTTTCAGTAAACTGGAAGTTTTTCAATAGACAATTTTAAGTTCTTAAATAAGCAAAATTCTTATTAGAAGTTATAGGAATTTTGGATCTTGGGCTGAACAAGTTCCTTAAAATGATATTGCAGGTAAAACAAAAGACCCGGTTCTCATCCAGACACTGGATGGTAGGTGTTTCACATGTGATATACAGAATCATTCCATATTGTGCTTATTTTCTTATACAAGTATTAATGATGACAGGTTTTCATCTATCAGACTGAGCAACAACAATTTATAACTTGTTACAGCATGATATGAAAATATTTAATTCTATCCTTTTTAAAAGAATAACATCTTTCTTTCCCAATTTTATTAAGCTAAAGAAAAGAAAAATAAATACTAAGAGATTAAATGAATAATTTTACACATCATTACAGCTTGAAAGGATGAAAGTCTAGTTTCATCACTGATGTGTTCCTTAGCAGAATTTACTGAGTTCTATTAATTAAAGACATCGTTTTCTGCAATCAGTGGTAAGGGTGAATTCTCACACATTTGCAAAATTTTTTGTCTCACAGTAAAAAACTTATATGCAGAAGAAATTCTCAATACTTGCAAAGGAATGCATTTATCTGTATTTTGCTGTATCAAAGGATTTTGCAAAGTGTCTTCACATTAAAATAGGTCTCAGAATCAAAATGCTTATAAGATATTAGGATGTTGTGGTTTAACCTGGCAGGCAGCTAAACACCACACAGCCATTCACTCACTTCCCCCACAGGGGGATGGGGGAGAAAATTGGGAAAAAAAAGTAAAATTCATAGGTTGAGATAAAGGCAGTTTAATAGGACAGAAAAGGAAGGGAATAATAATAATAATAATAATAATAATAATAATAACAATGATAGAATATACAAAATAAGTGATGCACAATGCAATTGCTCACCACCTGCCAACCAATGCTCAGACAGCTCCCAAGCAGCAGTCACAGTCCAGTCCCCCGGTGAACTCCCCCCAGTTTATATACTGAGTATGATGTCATATTGTCTGGAATATACCTTTGGCCAGCTGGGGTCAGCTGTCCTGGCTGTGCTCCCTCCCAGCTTCTCACTGGCAGGGCATGAGAAGCTGGAAAGTCCCTGACTGGTGTAAGCACTGCTTAGCAACACCAAAACCATCAGGGTGTTATCAACATCCTTCTCTTCCTAAATCCAAAACACAGCACTATGCCAGCTACTAGGAAGAAAATTAACTTTATCCCAGCCAAAACTGGGACAAAGGAATTTTAGGACATCTAAGCTAAGCAGTAGAAGAAATTTTAAAACGTCAAAGCAAGGAGCTTTTATAATGTGCTGCTGCTTTATTTCCTTTGTTGTCTTTCTGTGAATATTTTAATTTAATAGTTATGATACATTATCAGTTTCAGATAGTCCAAACAGACATCATGTATGTTCCTTTTATAACTGGATTTTATGAAAAATATTATTACAGCCAGATCTACTATCTGAATGCCTATTTCGCTGCACTTGTATCAGAACACAGCTCATTCCCTTGCAAATGAGTTTTCACTAGATTTTCTGGTAGCTGTGCACTTCTCTTGGCTTTTTAAAACTGTTAGGGATGGGTGATCCGGCTACAGCTATAATAGAAATATAGAACAGGAGACATTTTGCAAGAGAAATGAGTCTTTGCTATTGTGGAGAATATTGTATGCAAGAACCATGGATAAAATAGGCTATGAAAGCAGAGGCACATATTCACTTTAGCAAGAATTGTAACATCATCGATAATCAGTATTTCTGATAGATAATTTTACAGATTCAAAACACATCGGTATTTCGTTGTGCTGCATACACCTATACTCCTTGAGGCAAATATTGTCTTCATGACCGCCCAACATACAAGATAGTTTAAAAACAAATCAAGACAGAAAGAAAATAGGATCAATATTCATTCCCAGCAATCTTCTTAGTAGCATAGCCCTATACTTCGAGGAGAATAGCTCTCCATTTACAGTGTTAGGTAATGGTCCTGTGTCAACTTTTCTAATAATAGATTCTGTTTAGCCATTACTTTTGTGGGCATCATGGCAAGGGCTAATATTCCAAGATTCAGAAATGCAGATGTCACTCAAATGTCAGGATACCTGACATTTCTGTGGCTGTTCCATCTGCTGGAAGATGACAAAACAGGAATTAGCATGTCCCAGCATTAGGCACCTAAATTAGAGTTAAAGAATTTCACGAGTCTCTGGGTTACTCTGGGTTTGCATTTATTCACAATTCATTATTCACAATTGGGCCATCACCTCAGTGAGTGGCATATGAGAATCACAAACATAACACTTTATGTATCTTTCTACAATAATTGCATGAAGAGTTTCCACAGTGTTCACAATTCCTCATTTGTTTGGTCAGCTGAAAGTCCATTATTTTCCACAGGTTGGCATGTTCTTATTGTTCTGTCTCCGTTCTGCTTCTCGATCATGAAGTCCATTGGATCATCTATCAGAAGTCTTCTTTTGGCAGACACTGTGAATACAAGGCAAAACCATAAGAACTTGACCTTTAACCTATCCTCTATCCATCTGGGTCTACTTTAATTATTCTGTCTACACCTTGGTTTAAGATCAACTTGTCTGAGAGATGCTTAAAAATCTGCTGAATTGGAATTGTACTGTCCCCTTCTGACATTTTTATGGGCTCTGCACCTTTTTCAAGGCTCCCCCAAGATTCATACCTCTGGTCAAATGAGCCTTCATCCAAGTGTAAATAAGGATGAAGTGAAATAAGGAGCCCATCCTCTCTCTTAGACATGGCATCATATTAGAAGTCAATCTTAAATTAGTTATCTCACACTATCTTTAGGTGATAGTTTAGATAGACAGAAATAGAATTGCTGAATTTCTTAACTTCTCATTTTTTCTGAACTGGAAAGCTATTTCAGTCTTGAAATTAAGGAATAAATTGAAAGTAAAATATATGCAGAATTTTATTATTCAAAATTTTCCTTTTAATATTTATCAGAAGAACAACAGAGAGGTAAAAATTAACTTTTGTTGTATTTCTTTATGTGATCCTCCCCTATAGATGGGCTTCTTCATATATATGGAGAAATCTCCATATATATCTTCTCCATATATTCTCTATGTACATGGATTCTCGTTTATATATGGACCTGACCCTTTAAATTTTCACTTAGCCTGAAGGAAATCAATTACTTTCTTTTAATGCTATTTTTTAAAAATTCACGCTGCATTGCAAGAAATCCCCCAAAAGACAGGATCTTAAACAAATATAGAGCAATATCAGATCTCTCTCAGTAGATATAAATTCAAGTCCATTCACATTGTAGGTCTAGCCCATGTGTAAGGAGGAGTCTCCCCTCTTCATGTACGCTGTGCTGGGGACCCCAGCTGCCCCCTTTCCCAAAGCCCAAGGGTCACTGGGCAGCCATGCAATTCCTCCTAAAATTGTGTAGTAGGTACCAGCTTGGCTACTGCTCCACTTCCAAAAGGAGATATTCCTTCCATCCTTCTATCCCAAAGAAATATTGTCTCACAGGATGTGAGCTAGGTGAGTGTGGACAATCTTCTGCCACTCCATCAATTATGATACTGAGATAACAACAGCATATGTATGCAGAACAAAGGTTCAAGAATAAATGCCTTATTTAAGAGAAAATCATAGCAATTTATCCTAAAATTACCAAACAAAAATAACATCGAATACATAGAATGTTTATCTTTTTTTTTTTTTTTTTTAATTTAACCACTCTATTTACAGGGAAAAAAAATTGCAAAATACAGTAGCTGAATTTTTTTTTGAGGGAAAAGAGGTAGTATAACACAATAAGGTAATTGTACACAATACAAACGCCCTTTGCAGTACAATAATCTATGTGAACAGTTGTGTTTTGAGTGCTGCACAGGCTTTCCACTGCTTTCTTGTTAGCAACCAGCTCTTTTTGGTATTTTTATTACATGGTTAAAATTTGAAGGCCTGTAGGAATACTGGAAAAGGATTACAAAATGTAGCGTTTTATATGAAGGGGTAAACAAGTTCTCATAAAATACCTGTTTATTCTACAGCTGCCCTTCTTATTCATTTACTGGTAGTGCTTAAAGAGAGTTTTTAAATAACAGAAAAAGAATTGGTATTATATAGCAGTTTGTAAAATAATAGCAAGGTTATACAGCAACTATATATATAAGCAAATTTGACAGCAATTGTGCATTCATGTTCTATCTTGAACATGAAAAGTCAACACATTCAATATGGTCTCCAAAATGAATGCCCATTATTTGTGTTCATGAAAGTGATCCAGTTTCTCTTCAGCTGAGATACAAGCATCACCTTATGCCCAAACCAGTAAGTTCAGATACCCTTAAAAATTCCATGACTTCCTCTGACAGATGATTGCCTGGGCAGAAAATTATGAATGCAAATTTAGGAGACATCTTTCAGCCTTCGAAAGGGAAAAACACTGATCAGGGAGTGGATATTCCTTCTCATTTTTATATGAATGCCAAAAAAATGTTTCCTTCCTCTGGAGAGCTTTACTGAGGTCAAGAGTTCCTATCCCTTCTTTAAAACCTATCCTTCCTGTGCTTGCAGTTTAAAATGTGATCTCAGCTTCTAAAAATGTCCTCACATTTTCCCAAAGGTAAGTAGTAGGAAACCTTATATGTCTCAGAAGAATGTGAGGGTAAGGCTGATCAAAATCAATAATATTCTAATAACAATGTTGACAAAAATGAGACAAATGCATCCCTCTTGCAGGCTCATTCACACTGCAGAAATCAGAAAAACTTTGATATTTATGACTTGGTTGATGAACACTTTGAAATACAGTTGAGTGTCTCTTAGTAGAAGCTCTGCTACACATTCCTTTGGACAAGTTTGTCATTACCTAAATTGAAGTATAATGGGGCACTGACACATGCTTAATACTTTGGATACTTTCCTGCTGAAGGAAGATTTTGACCCCTAATATTCACTGATAGACAGTACACACAGTATTTGCTGTGATGCTAGCCTCCCTTACAAAAAGTGATCGGTAGTGGGCACCCATAAAGATCATGTTGGAAATGACTGCTGGGTGGGGTTATCTGACTTGGAGATGTCTCCATCTGAGGTAGTCACTTCCTTTGTAATCAAAGGAGGTCAGCTAGTCCACGGAGTCAGTGGAGTCTAGAGCACAGTTCATGCCTCTCTACTCACACCCTGATCATTCAGGACTCATAACGACCTGCAAGGAGGGACGGAGGGAACTGAGCTTGTTTAGTCTGATGGAGAAGACACTAAGGATGTAACAACTTCAGAGGAACTGCAAAGACTGCAGAAACAAACACTCCTCAGCCATGACAGACAATATAGCAAGGAGCAATCAGTGGCCACAGTTTGATGAAGCAGCTATTTGTGCAGTGTTTAGCTGGAGGTATAGGTAAGACGATGGTGGAACAGGCAACTAAACAGAAGACAAGACAAACATGTTTTCTGGGCATGAACAAGGCTGCTAAATGATGCAACAACATGTATATTAACTCTTCCTAGGAGAAGAGGTTACTTGCCCCTTTGTAGCAAAGAATCTCATCCTGGGAGCCCCAATCTTGAAAAAGAATTTCCATTTTCCTCCTTCCAAGTATAAGAGACAAAACAATTGTCGTGGTTTAACCCGGCTGGCAACTAAGCACCACGCAGCCGCTCGCTCACTCCCCCCCCTCCCTCAGTGGGATGGGGGAGAGAATCGGGAAGGGGAAAAAGGTTAGAGCCGAGGGCTGAGATAAAGACAGTTTAATAAGAGAAAATAATAATAATAGTAATAATGAGAATGATAACAAAATATACAGAATATACAAAACGAATGATGCACAATGCAATTGCTCACCACCCGCCGACCGATGCCCAGCCCGTCCCGAGCAGCGATCAGTACCCAGCAGCGATCACGTCCCGTGACCACCGACACCAACCCCCCGAGCATGACGTTCTATGGTATGGAATAGCTCTTTGCTCAGTTTGGGTCCTAGCTGTGCTGTACTCCCAGCTCGTTATGCACCTGGCCGAGCAGGAGAAGCTCAAAAAGTCCTTGAGCAGTCTGAGCACTGCTTGGCAACAACTAAAAACATCAGCGTGTTATCAACATTCTTCTAGTACTAAATCCAAAGCACAGCACTATGCTAGCTTCTGTGAAGAAAATTAACTCTATCCCAGCCGAAACCAGGACAACAATGTGACATCCCGACACTAATTTCTGACTTCTGATTCTCTCAAGCATTTACAAGCATTTTAGAACTATCAGCCCTTTGTATATATCGCAAACTTAAGGTTTGATGCCTTCTGTTAGCTTAGTCTTAAGATGGCATGCATGATATGAGCATCACAAAGGGATCTGGGTAAATTTCCAATAGGTCTTCCTAACTGCTTTGTTACACTGTGAATGCTTTAATCAGAGATATTTCCCAACTGCATCCACAAATGATTTGCAGAGATCACATTGTATCTATGGGTGAATCAGATACATAATGCCTTATGAGAAAATATATCTAACACCACTAAGATAGAAGACATATTCACAGTGAGCAGTTAATGAAAATTCATGCTAAGTTTTAAAAATGAAATATTCACAAGAAAAAGACATTATATACACAGAGATAGCATTTAGTCCATAGATTATAGATGAAAAGCTTGCTGAAATGATTAATTGTCAAAAAATCAAGCTGCGTTTCTAAATTTCATTGAACACAACTCAGATTGTGATGCCTAACAAGGATCTCGATGGCCCCTGAATCTGGAGAAAACACAAATGGCTTGAAGTCGCTTTTTACTTCTGCACTGATTCTAGCACAGCTGAGCTGCCATTCAGGGTCTGGTTCCTAATTTAGATTTTCACACATAGAGGTAATTACACTGATAAAGGGAGTACCAACTGTTGTCTACCACTATCATTTATAGTTCATTTGGACCTATTAGGTCCTGCAGTACACTGGGGATGAAGTCGAGTCACACTACATCAGCCACTGAAGATTGCCTGTGGTTTCACAGGGAGCAGAGAGAGCCTAATTACTTCTGCTCCTCCCTCGGGAGTGCAGCAAGTCCAAAAGGTCTCTCCAGCTGCAACTGCTTTCTGCAACAATAGGATAATAACATGATAGAGCGGAACACACAGTACAGCGAGAAGGAAAGTGCTTCTCTACCTACTGCTTCTGGAGAAAGTCATCCCTATTCAAACATTTTCCACATCTCTATGTAAATAATAGCTGCCACCAACAACATTGTGACATACGCTCAAAATACTGGGAGCGGATGCGACTGTGCATGTAGAAATGATGTTTTAAATTATTCTAATGTGTGCTTTTTATTGTCGTGTTTTCAAATAAGTTAAGAAATAATACAAATCCGAAGGTTTCATGTAAAATTCAGTAAGAAAAAAAGACTGCATAAGAATTTGATATCAAAACTGAAATCAGAGTTGTTACCCTCCCCACAGAGAGCTTGAAAAACTGCAGATTGTGAGGAACAGCCGATTTAACAGTGAACTTTTATTGTGTGTTCTCCCAAACACACACATTTGCTTTCTCCCAAGACAGCTTAATAGCTTTTGCTTAAATGTCTCTGCATTCAAAAGTATAAGGCTAAGCATAGAGAATATTAGCCAGAAAGAAACTTTGGGGTTTTTAGAACACAATGAAAATAGGGTAACAGGTGCTAGGAGGAAGGTCCTTCTCTAACTTGTAAAACCACTTCAGCTTCAGTTTGTATTGGCTGCTGTGTAGCAATAGTAATCACATCATTAATGACTTTAATTCTAATGCTTTTAGTAGCAGGTATAATAAGATCATATTACTTGCTACCTCCTTATTAGGTACTTTGGTGAAAAGCTTAGACCTCAGGCAACACCTGTTAAAATGTGAATCATGCCATTCATGTACCAGGTAATGAAGGTGCCCTGTCTTTATGAGAGCACCAGGGCATATTTTACCTAATACTAATATTAAAAATCTATCCTAACACACATGGTTTCTCAAGGGCTTCATCCTAAACCTGTGAACAGGAACAAGTAGAAAGAAACAGGAACATCAGAATCACCCCCTGATCAGAGTCCAGATCCCACTCACCCAGGCTATAAAGGGGCCCTGCAAGGAGATGTGGCAAAGAAAATTTCAAAGACCTCTAAGTAGGCAAATTTAAGGTTAATTTGCTGTCACACAAGCCTCTTCCTGATCAAAAATAATTAAAGGTGGGCTTCAAGCTTCAAGCATGAGGTTTAATAACACTTCAGCATAATTTTAGCTAGCATTAACAAGTGTAATGGGATGTTCTTCATATCGACAAACCTGTCACATTGTGTTGAAATCCTATTAATTCCTGGCCTCAGTTACTTCCCCTGGCCATAATTTACACTGCGTAAATACATGCTGTATATGCAAAAGACTGACTGATTTCAAAAGGATAGAGCCTTCCTTGAATTTTCTCATTTCTGAGGTCCAACATATATTCTCATCGCCTAATTCTGTATTTTCATTCCTTATTAATCCCCCTAACTGTCCCTTCATCTTCTCTGCTTATTGGATTTGTAATTAATTAATCACTAATGTTCTTCATTCCCCTGCTTATGGAGACATTTTGATGAACTGATAATTCAACATTGCACAGAGATTATTTTTAGCCGTCAACAACTACTGCATAAACTATTTAGAATCTCAGTCACCTATTTTGACAGCACAGCACTGAAAGCTGTTTCTTGTCTCATTTTCTCTCACAGCATAACTGTAACTTTCAAAGGAGGCAAGATATTGGATGTGGTATTCATTATCACCTGATAATTACAGGATAATTAAACTCTTTGAATGATTTGTTTTCTTATAATGACAGATAGGAAAATATTGATTGCAGTTTTCCTCAGCATGCAGGGACAACAGTATGAAAAAGTTGTGGTTTTCATCACCTAGTCATGGCATACAACAAAAAGAAAAGCTCAGTATTGATATCAGTTCTCTATATACATCTGACTAATCTTTTTTAATCCTTTTTCAGTTGAATTTTCTAGCTAAGTGGCTCGAGATATTAAGCTGAGACATGAAAATCGTGAGAATTTCTCTGAGAAAAAATAATGCATTTTATGCTGGTACTGCATTTTATACAATACCACAAAATAACAAAAAAAGAACATTTTCTCTGAGGAGTAAACATCTGAAAGGCATATGAAACTGTAGTGAGACTTTTGTTCAAAGCTGCAGACTCCCAGAGCAATAGCTCTCTTCTGCTTCTCAGTGGGGAAAGTTGAGGATCGTGGATCTTACCACAACTTCGCTCCACATTGACTAATCATGAAATACTTGGAACTTTTCCCACTTCAGTGTGTATGGGGCATGATGTGTGAAGACCCTTTACCAGGCAGTGCCAATGGACAACCTACCATTTTTTTAGCCCAAATCTTTTTTTTCACATGAACTCTGGAATAACTGGAAACACACTATGAAGTTATACTCCTGCTTAAGGTGTTGATTCCTTTGTTGTGCATACTGTGTGTGACAGAGCTGTCGCTAGATGTTCTGCATTAGCTTTTGGTTTGGATCAAGACTGCTTACTGGAGTGGATCAGTCAGTGCCACTTCCCATCCTTGGGCTCACATCATGGACAGGAGCAGGGCACACAGAATAGACCCCCTTTGACCAAAACTAAGACAGAAAGATGCTCTTCCATGGTACATGGGATATACTCCAGCTGCTGATGGGCACTCAGGCCATGGGCTTAGACTAAAGCTAGCCTGTGGCTAATTATTGAAAGCAATTCCACATGAATATCAGGTCCTCAACCAATAATTGTTTTACTATGCAGATTCTGTAGCACTGCTGTGCCCTACCTGCTGATGGATCCTCTGACCATCTCCTTAGACAAGACTCTAGCTGTGTGCTTAGTACTTTAAAAAAAAGAAAAAGTTTAATAGGGATTTTTAGAGTTCTAAGTGTTTACTTTCAGTTGCTCTCAAAATGAGAAGTAACACAAGAAAAGCAATAATGTTATTTGTTCTGTATTTTTTACAGGGTTAAGGTCTATCCCAAAGTGACAATTTAACTCTTATATTGCAGTATTGTTAGCAGAGATATTGATATAAGATTTCCACATTAAAAGACAGACAAATATAGGTTGCCTTTTGACCAGATTCAAATGGGAAAACATCCAATTGCTACTTTCAACAGAGACCCCAGAAGCAGCCTTAAGCGCAAAAGAATGTGATGGCAAATTTTCTTGACAATGAATGAATACATATTTCCTTATTAGGGAAAAAAAATTGCAGTTAATCCTACATATATTTCTCCTTATAATTCTCATTTTTTGTGTCTGTACTTCCACCTTGTCTACATTCCAAGCAGGTTATTTCAAAGAAAGGTTTAGCAAGTTCAGGGAGTGGAAAGATAAGTAAACTGATGAGACTGCAGTCTAAAAACTCCCTTAATATTCTCTAGACAACTAATATACACACTGACTAAAAGCAGTGAAAACGTGACCTTGCATTAGGAAGTCTTTCAGGTCACTGGAACCCACTCAGAGGAAAAGGAAGAAGTAAAGAGTGGTTTTCATTTACTCATAGCAGCACAATTGGGCTAATAATAACATTATGTGATTAGTAGGATAGTTTGCTATAGACATAAATCAGTATGCATTGCTGGATGGCTGCCCAAGGCTTGAAGGATTTCATTAACAAGGGACACCATTGTTGTCCCACTCTTATGGTCATGCTTTGAACCACAGAGGGTTTGAAAGGGGTCTTTTAAGGACCCTGTAAGGGTCATTGCAAATTGATTTCTGTAACTTCTTTCATCAAAAAAATAGTCTGAGAATTATGACAAATGGATTTTTCTAGGCTAAATACCCCACTGATCTCTCCTCCTTTTGTGTATGGTGGTTTTGATCTCTGACAATGCAGAACCTGACCATCTGAGACCAAGAAGGAATATAATATATTCAGCAGTATCCCTAAAGGGGTAAAGAAGGTAACTCTCTTCCTTTTTAATTTCCTTTTTATTCTAAACTATCCTTTTGAAATGATTCATTCATAACATGGCAATCCAGACCAGGCTGCTGATTTAATATAGAGTAGATTTAGCGTGGAGTGTTTTCTGACCTTAGCTATAAAAACTTTACATTCAAAGAGCTGTAAGTAAAGACAGTGAGTGTGACCTGGTTCATTAGCTTTTCTTTTTCTTTTCCTTTTGTAACAGAATTAAATTCCAAAAGAAATCTCTGCTTTATTTTTAGCTAATATTTGCTTGTCAGAAGAAATGTCACTACTTATATTTTATCCCCTGCTCTTCACTTGCAATTATCTGGGCTCTCACTCTTGTGCATCAAATTATGATAACGAAAACACATTCAACTAGAAAACCCTTAACAAATCACGGACATAGCCAGTATTAGTATCAACACTGATTAAATGCTACAATCTGCTTCCAAGAACTGATGCTTCTACATGTCTTGTCATTTAGGTCAGGTATAACTTTGTAATATTTTAACTGTATTAAATAAAATATAAATTAAGACCCTCAGAGGAAAGTGTTAATTTTATGTAACTAACTGGAACAGTGTGGGGACATTTCTTGAAAGCGTTAACACTCCTCTCTAAAGGTGTGTATCATCTCCATTATTTATCCCAAACTATGTCTATTGGATGAATAAACTGATGGAAGCTGCTTCTGGTACCAGCTGCTGTTGTTCATAAATTAATTTAACAAAAAAAAAAAATATCAGTTGTCCATACATACAAGATGATTTTAAATAAGGCAAAGCAAAGGTAATTTAATCTTGAAAAAAAAGGATTTAAAAAGTTTCTGTTTTCTAAGCACAGACCTAAAAATTAGCATTCTTTGTGCAACATAAAATCAAACGAGCTACCCAATGATGCAGGAGGAGAAAAAACCCTGGCCTCACTGCCACCCCTTTAGTTCTTTAGGGTTTTTGTCACTGCACAAGTGTGTGGCAATGACAGTCCTGTATTGTCACAAAACAAAAAGAACTGTCTGAAATTGAATATCAAAAGAGGAGGTGCTGGAACAAATTGGAAAATTAAATGCTGACTAGTCAGTAGGACTGGAAAATCTTAAATTAAGAGTTCTGAAGAAATTTAAAAATTAAATAGATGAGCTGCTGGCAATAATATATAATGTCTCAGAGTCAACTGCTCTATACAATGTCTGGAATTCAGCAAATGTTTTGCCCAGCTTTAATATAGCTACAACAGTTATGTTTGGCATTTGCTATTCCCATATTCTAGCTTCAATTCCAGAGTGAAAACTGTGTGAAATGATAATAAAAGTTACACTTAAGGAATGCCTCGAGGAGTAAAAATTAAACATACAACTACAGTGGCTTCCATGAGGAAGGAGAAAGGCTTGTCCTTCACTGTTCTTTTAGAATTTTTGAGTGACAACAGCGTAGAGGATGAAGGAGAAAAAATTAATATATTTTAGTAGCATGTTCTAAAAGCTTTTGACAAATTTTCTCAAAAGGTACTATTAAGGAAATCAAGCTGTTAACTACTGTCAAGGATCAAAACTGGCCAAGACAAAAGCAAACATTTACAAACAAATAATGGGCTTTCAAGATGAAAATTTATCTTGATATGCTTCTAAGACTGGCTTGCACTTTATTTATAAAGATGGCTTTATAATAAATTATTAATTTTTCAGATGTTTCCTTATCCCCCTTTTCCTCCCTATTTCCACCCTTGACTCAACTCCTCACATGCTTTAGTCAAAGATGTGAGAAGACGTATGTCAAATTCCTCCCATGTACCAATACATTTCCATTATTCCGCTTTGTTGCTTGGTACAATGTAATCCAGCATGAGACTAAACCAAACACAATGCCATACAAGAAACCTAGGGCCCAATGCAAAACTTCCAGAAGACAAGGGAAGGGAGAAACTTGCTAAGTCAAATCCTGCCAGATGGCTAGGTAAGTGCTCAGATGCTCTAACAAATATCATGCATACTGTAATTAATTTCTAAGAGTATTGATCCATTTTTACATTTATCAGACCTAAAAATTTTAACTGTAACTACATAGCTGTTGTCTGTAGGGCTGTATGTTCCCTTCTCTGACATCCTTCTCTTCTTTGTGTGCTTTCTAGTTATTCACTTGTTAAGCATGGTCTTGATTAAACAGATCCACCTTCAAGAGGAAACTCCATTAATTTTCATGTGGCTATGCTTGGGCAGAGGTCTAGTGTCAATGATAAAGTTTCATTTGTAAGGTCTCTGTAGCACTCTGTCTCTTATCACAGATTTATAAAGTAACAAAAGCTGTAGAAGTTATGGTAACATAAATATAATGTGAATCAAGGAAAATATACGCTTCAATTGTAATCTAAAAAAAAAATGGTTTATACTAGTCACTTTCTGTATTTATTCACCTTTCAGTATATGTTTTTCCCCCCTGACTATTTTGTTGTGAAGCTGAAAGTACAATACGTGGCACCTTTGGCAAAAGAGCTAAAATTCAAGGGCTAGCACTAGATTTACATTTCTCCTCCTGAAGCTGAATAGTGCTGCAACTGTTACACAAAGAATTCAGTCTCAAATAGTCAGAGCACTGTTGAGAATGCATATGATATGAACTGTTTTACAATAACTGCTGTAATATGCTTTCCAGACCTAGGAAGCAATTTGTTTTGCTTAGCGGGCATCTGAAGTCCAAGCTCAGAATTTATCACAACCCAGGTACAATGGAAATAAACTTATGCTTTGGAGTGACTCTGTGAACTATTTGCATTCAGCGGTTTGATTCCCTTATGCCAGTACAAATAGCTTTCTGACATTCCCTCAAGGCAAAGAATTGGGCCAAAGACATTAACTGTCCTTTGTGATGCACCATACAAGATTGGATGAAACTTGACTTATGGTCAACTTATAACTTTTACTTTCCTCTCATGTTTTTCTCCTTTGAATGTATCTTTTCCTATTTTAACTTCTTTTTTTTTTCTTACATTTCATAAATAAAAGGTGCAAG
Organism: Gorsachius magnificus; assembly: GCA_034008185.1. Lineage (NCBI taxonomy): Eukaryota > Metazoa > Chordata > Aves > Pelecaniformes > Ardeidae > Gorsachius > Gorsachius magnificus. The sequence goes on from CM067081.1 coordinate 176,844,366, forward strand.
TGCTAATATTTCTTAACGTAATTTTTGAGAGGTACCTACAGCATAGGTCAAAGGTTGTTTCCAAACAGTAGACCCCAAAAATGGCTTTGGCATCTACCTTCCATTTTGGCATCTAATCCCAATTTTTAACTTCAAAACTGTTAATTGACTTTTCCACGGCCACAGAAAGGCTGCCAGAAAGTTGCAGTTTGTACCAGATGCTTACATATATATTGCAGCAGGGTTGCTCACAGGGAGAGTGTTTGGTACTCTAATCACCTTGTTCAGTATCACCACCCACTTGCTGTCTCATTTAATATTTAAGTAGCTGAATCAAGGAGAAATAGATTCGACTGCACTCTGTCCACCTCTCTGAAATGCCCTTTAAAGGAATCCTTGGTGTAGACTCTGGCAAGGTCAGACATCTGCACTGAAACTCCTACTCAGAATAAGACTGCAAATCTTCTCCTACTTCTTTTCCTCAAATTCCTTGCATTCCTCTGTTGTGTGAGTTTCCTGACTACCTCCAGTGAATAGTTCACATCTGTGAATTTTAAGCAAAGCTCTGGGAGCTATAAAACTTGAAGTGTCTCCTCCAACCCCTCAGTACTTATTTCCCAAGTCAATGCTTTTGTCACATCTTTGGTGCCAGTCTGAGGTACCCAGCTGCTGGTATGTAACAAGAGGGATACAGAGATTCCTGACTCCAGACTATGGATTCTATTAAAAACCTCATAGGACACAGTGGTGCTTTGGTGGGGAGCTTATGCCAAATCTTCCAGGCTGTACGTGCTATTGCCTCCCCAGCTGGCCAGATCCAACTGCCTTCTGGACCTCCTAGGGGCTGCTTTTCTTGACCCAACACGCCTGTAAGCAAAAACACACACTCAAGTCTTGCCCCAGGATGCAGTCAAGAGGCTCCTAGGCTGAGAGCTTGGCCCTAGTAGCCATGAGATGCTCCCAAGTCCCATAGTACAGACACAGTCTGCAATGCTAAGCCTCATCACAGATATATATCCAACTCTCATTACCCTCTTATTTAAGCTTCTCACTTCTGTACTATCATTTTTTTCCCCCCCTGTAACTTAGCAGCAACTTAAAAGGCATCCTCTACTTTGCCTGGCTTCTGTTTAACTCTCACTGATAGGAAATTGTAGTAGCTGGAATGTCAGGAAATGCAAACCAGAAAAAATGCTCTGAAGCCAGGAAGAATCTGTCACTGTTCACCTACAGAGAAAGCGACTTTTAATCTCTAGTCCCTCCATTACCCATGAGTATACAGGGTAAGGTAATTATGCATTTTGTGCCTAATGGCTCAGTGCTATCTATAACAAGGATTTCCAGGAAGAAAGAGGATCCATCTTTCATAGCTCTGGGAAGCTCTGCTCAGTGTTGAACTGGGATAGCCCACTTCATTTTCACTCTCTGGCCTAATTTTATATATTTTACTAATCCTTCTTAATTTAAATTTACTTCAGGCTAACAAAGGAAATTTTATTATTATAGCTGCATGGTCTTCTGGCTTTCTTTTCTGTATTTCATTTTTCACACATCTTAAAGAACACTTCTCTTAAAGGATACTTCAGATATTAGAATAAATTCACAGAAAAACTTGGGGTCTTCACTCAAATGTGGGTTACACAGACCCTTCCTGCATGGTCTGGTATAAACAGCATATTAAATTTCACAAATGCAGTAGGATTTCAGATTACACAGACTCTGCACCTGTGGGTGGTGAAGACTATGGACTGCTTGTTGCAGAAACAGTGGATTAACCCTTTCCTTGGACAGACAGCGCTGTTTGTATGAAGCCCTTAATAGATGCAAAATCTTTCTTTTTAGTTCTTTTAATGTAACCGCACACACCAGGAACAGGTTGAGGACAAATGACAGGGGTAACAGGTAAGGAAGCTAAGGTTAGGTACTTGCTTGTAAAGCAGGGACTAAGGTGTGGATGCCTGAAGTATTTGAGGCAGACCATATATATACACCAGAGTGAGTATAGAAGAAAAATACAGACAAACAAAAGAAATGGTGCATTGAAAAACAAGTGGACCTGGGGTGAGGTGAATGTCCTAACTCTCATATTTTTCTGCCACCCTGTAAATCCTCACTGAGGCAGCAGATGAAAACAGTTGGTGTTTTCCATTCCCTGACAATGAATTTTTCACCCCCTGCTCCTAAGGGATGGCACCCTACTGGCATAGGAGATGTAATTTTCACCAACAGAGGTAAATTGGTCCCTGCAGCTTGCCCTTTATATGCTATATACGATTTTCTTAGGTTTTATTAACTAGAATAGCAGTTATTACAGTTTGATAATGTTCACTGCCAAACATAGAACATCTCACAGCAGTGGAGCTGTTGAAACACAGATCTACAATCATTTCATCTTGTAAGCTTTACTCTACTGTTAATATTTTTAACAGAGAGACTATTTCTCTAAAATTCAGGAAAGGGTTGATGGACTCAGAAATCTAATTACAATGGTGTGTGAAGCAACAACAAAATATGTGGTTTTTCCTGTGACTTCTAGGCTGCAGGTGGCATTGTACCTTTCAAAAGACAGCCAGGGATTGATATTTTTCACAAAGCTCATTTCTATTCCAATCTGCACCACCTTAACTCCATAGTTTTAATTGGCTTTCCATCTGCAGAATATAGACTTTTCTTCCTACCCTGCCAAGCCTGGACTACGAACAACCTCCTTCATTAATGTCAGTTGCCATTCAGGGCTACAGGTGACATTGATTAATTGTCCAATTAGTTTAATTATAAGGAGGAAAAAATGTGCAAAGCAACAAATGTATCAGGAATGTTTACGGTACAGCAGACATGTAGCCAAATAAGAATTATAAAGAGTTTTGCAAATCAGTAAAAGCAGAGGAGGTGTTATTTTTTTCATTTTTTTATTCATCACTCAGAAAGTACAAAAGAAGTTACCACAGACCTTTGCAGCCACTTTAGAATAGTTTTGGTAAAATGTTTTTAAGCATTGCTCGTTTGTGGAAAAACTCACCACAACAAAAAAAAGTGTATATTTTAAAATTACTTTTGAGTTAAAAGCTGTCATAGAGATGCCTAATTTTGGTGCCTTATCTATTTTTTTTCTTTACATTTCGGTGATCCTTATGTTTTTTAAAAGATTGTGATGTTCCTTTAGTAACACTGCAGGAAATAGAGAATCTGTGATTTTCTCTATTTTGCTGATAATTATAAACAGGAGGTAGTCACAGCTCAGAGACTTGTTTGTGTCTTGTGCTAGATTTTTTTTAAACTTTGATGGAAAAAGCAAAGCTATTATCCATGGTAAGAAAATGCCACCTAAGACAAATCTAAAATTCTTCCAATTAACTCGAGTAATTAGAAATTGGAAAATCTCCAGTGAACTTCTCATACTCAATCTAAACTGAAAAATAAGCACAGAAGGTAGTGGTGCTCAAAAAGGTGTAAAGAAACAGAACCGACAGTGCCCACTGACGACGGGACCATACAGATGTGCTCCTGGCATTATCTGCTAAGCAGAGAAGAGCGCTCTACGCGTCCCCATATGGCACAGCAATAATTCCAGTACCATATGTTTACACTTCTAAACACTCAACACACCATGTTTTTAAAGCAACACACTGTGCACCTCATCGGGGTTCAGCCTTGTGTAACTTATGCAGATCCTACCGCTCGGTGGTGAATACCGGATAATAAGTATGTGGGCAGCGCCAGGTACAAGAGTTTGTGTGGTACAAACTTCTAGTAGCTTCAGGGAGCACAGATGTGAAAAAAGCTGTGACAGGACCTCTCAGTCATGCTTCACCTCAGGACCATATGAGCAGGCGGTTTCACAGTGCTTACACCCACACCACAAAAAGTGCAGAAAATGCACTGCCACCTGAAATTCAGCTGAGGACCTGCAGATCTGGCTTACCTCCCAAGTCAAAAACAAATCCCTAAACGAGTAACCCTTCTCACTTCAGAGACAGCGTCCACTGTAACAACTTCCCACGGAGTCATCAGGCTTGTACTCCCTTTGAATTGTCCTTCAGTGATTCCTTCATCACTCTCGAGCTGACAGCAGAGCTGAGTCAGGGGCTCACTCATTGACTTCAATGCTCACTCGGCTCAAAATCTGCAAGTCACATTACTGCTGTCATTTTGGCTGTGCAGACCCCAGTCCTATGCAATGCAAAATGTCCCTCCCACTTAAACTTCTGGAACCTAAGGATATGATATTAAAAGCACTTCCAAGGTTATGATATCAAAAAAGTCACATTGCCCAATTGCTTAGCTAGTTACGAGATATATATATATATATATATATATGAAAAATAGAAGAAGCTGTACTTAGAATCAGTGCAGCCCCTGTGAAAAATTATCTGATAGGAAGAGCCTAAAATTGCTTGAATGTACTAAGTTTGCCTTTTAATCAGTACACTGGCCAGTGAATTTGTCAGAGGGGGAAACATCTGTCTTCCAAATGTATTGCCCATTTGTGTCAAAGCTATGAATATCATAAGTAGAATGATTTATATTGTATAGAGAGGTAAAATATAAAATCAAATGTAGAAAAATGAGAAAATTCACTGCATTTTACACTACCTTGTGTTGGGTTTATGTAGTCTTTGTATTCTCCGATTCAAAAATCAGAAGTATATTCTAACATGTAATTGAATAACTAGTATATTTCTTTATTTGATTTCTACATTCTCACCCAGAACACTTATATGTAATTGTTTTACTTTAAAAGGTTGTTGAAAACAGCATCTGATTCTCTTCACAAGCACAGGGATAATTGCGTTAAATTCAAATTAATCACGATGTGATATTTGTTCAAAATTATAACCTTTCCCCTTTAAAAAAATATGCTAAGATGGTAAGTTTGTCTTGCTAAGATCTGTGAGCATTTTAGATTATGTTTCCGAACAATGTAAACCTTTTATAGGAAGAGCTTTCCTAAAAATTAAAGGTGAAATCTTTACTGTAGCCCAAGGCATTTGTTGAGCATCTAGATTTTCAATATAAGATTAAGTATCCAAGAATGGGATCCAAGAAATTTCACCTGTGTAACTGGTGATTCGAGAGAGTACACACTTGAACGCATAAAAAATTCTGCCTTTAAGTCACCTTATTCTGGGCTGAAAGAAGAGCCCTTTTCAGATTCACATGCTTTAACCTTCTTCAGTAAGCTGCCTAATCTGCTCTTCCTCATAACGATCTGGGCAGAGCTTGCTCTTTTCCTTTAAAATGTGAATGCTGGATGCGGACATGCTAAGTAGCCCTACCCTTCCTGTATCCTAACCTTTTTAATACACTATTCTTCCACCTTAGCCAGAAAAGCGTGAAGCATATCTTTCTGACAGGTATCTTAATCCCCAAGATGTAGACCAGATTTGGGGCAGATCTTTTTATCACTGTACTTGGAATTGTATCAGCATGCGGCAAGGAACTCAAAAATCTCTGGGCTGCTGAGGGAAAGGAAGGTGGACATGAGTGATGAGTAGTGGTTAGGACCATCACATGGAGATGGAGAAGATAGTTTTTTGATCTCAGATTTCAGGTTCCTTTAACAGGTCATGATCCGGTACCTTGGTTGACAGCAATGTAAAGTGTAGTAAAGAAACATAGTAAGGTGACGGATTAACTACCTGAATCTAAACTGAACACACTCTGCACAAAACAAAAGTGATAGTAAAAAGTTCAAGCCGCAGGTTCTTGTATATAAAAAGCCTCTCAGGATGTAGTAGTATTAATGGCCAGCATCTATTCCATGGTCACCACATCAACAAAAACCACTAAAATGTGAAGTCTGAGAAGCCAAGTAGGTTATATTTGTATATATACATATGTATACAAATACATATGCACATATAAAAAAGCACACAGGTAGACACATGCACGTGTAAAACAATGTATTTTGGAAGTAGTAGAAAACTGGTCACACGTACTGATAAAAGATATATACACAGTAGTTTTCTGTGGGGCAATGTCCCTGTTTTAAAGGAACTTCTATTAAGTGAGGTTTCAGGGAAACCTCAGCAGGATTAAGCTATTTTAAGCAGTACATTTTAGAGTTCTACTCTGTGCAGTCAAACAAAATATGAGAACAACTCACTTTTCAAGTGAAGTGACCTTGAGTACCCTTTCTGAACTACATATACTGTGTTTTGATCCTAAATATAAGGAAAAATTACTAACTACACTGTTCTAGAGCCCAAGGGAAATTTTCTAAGTATTGTGAGGAACTTAATTTGGCATCCATATCAAATACACCCTGAAAAAAAAGAACACATAATATAAAGCAGAAACAGTCCTGTACCATGTCTAAATCCTTTTGGCCCATTCCCATATGCTCTCCAGAGACAAGGGAGAATTGCCTCAGGGAGGAAAATGCAGCATAAAGTAGCTAGAGCTAATGAGGAAAGAAGTCGACAGAAGCCATAAAGAAAAATTAAATTATTTAAGTGTTGCATCCAGATCACCTAGTAATTGAGACAATGCCAGCTATTTAAGAAGAGTACCAGAATAATGTAACTACAGTTTCAAATTGTCCATCCAGCATGTTCATGCTGCACAGTTTCCCAGAACTGAACAATCATATCTTTGAAGATGCAATGACAGCAAAGTGATGTTGGTTCATCTTTACCTTTCACTGCTGGGAATTAAAATGGAGGCAAACATTGGGAAGGCAGGAGGTTCCCCCCACTAACAGGGGAAAAAAACCCAACGCAGTAACAATTGCATTACCACTATTTCTTTTCCCTTTTTTAGTCTCTGCCTATCCAGAAGTTAAAACTGCCATCTCTCCCAAACTGGGTTTGAGAGGAAAGGACAAAAAATAAAACAACTGCCCATATGACTTATAACTTACCTTAAAACTCTTTATCCTCCATATTTCCGGAACCTTTTCTCTGTGTGGTTCAGTATTTTCACTGGTGATCCACAAAACAAATGAACATACAGAGATCCTGTTACTGAATTTCCAAAATAGCAAGGCCTGAGAGAATGTATAGTGAATAGTGACCAGGTAAAATCTCTTTGAGTGATTTTGATTGGAAAGAAGTCCAGTTAGCAGTAAGTACGCATGGCTGTTCTGCCATTTAGAGGGACCTCAATGGGCTGGAGAAAAGGGCTGAGAGGAACCTAATGAAGTTCTTCAATGGGAAATGCAAAGCCCTGCACCTGAAGATGAATATCTCCAGGTACCAGAACAGGCTGGGGACTGTCCAGGTGGAAAGCAGCCTTGAGAAAAGGACCTGCGTGTCCTGGTGGGCAACAAGTTGACCATGAGCCAGCAACGTGCCCTTGTGGCAAAGGCGGCCAACAGCCTCCTGGGCTGCACTGGGAAGAGTTCCCCCAGCAAGTTGAGGGAAACTGATCCTTCCCCTTGATTCAGCACTGGTGAGGCCACAGCCGAAGTACTGTGTCCAGTTCTGGGCTCCTTGCTGCAAGAGAGACAAGGAGAGAATCCAACAAAGGGCCACTAAGATTTTTAAGGTACTGGAGCACCTCTCCAGAAGGCTGGGAGATTTGGGACTGTTCAACCTGAAGATCCCTGAAGGAGGTTCTTTTTGATGCATGTAAATACCTGAGCGGGGGGAGGAGTAAACAGGGCAGAGCCAGACTCTTCTCAGTGGTACCCAGTGATAAGAGGCAATAGGCACAAACTGAAACAGGAAAATCCATTTAAACATAATGAAACAGTTTATTTTACTGTAAGGGTTGTCAACACTGGAGTAAGTTATGTAATCTCCATTCTTAGAGGTACTCAAGACCCAACTGTACATGGTCCTGAGAAACCTACCGCAGGTGACCTTCTTTTGAGCAGGGAGTTTGGACTGGATCATCTTCACAGGTACCTTCCTGCCTCAGCTATTTCGTGATTCCGTGTGAAGTGAATAGAAATCTGACCATCAAGGTCTTTAGATGAAGTAAAGGAATACCAGATTCCTCTCGATGAAAATTAAAGCTAGTTGAAGTCAGACTAAAACTGAAGCTTGTTCCTATTTCAATTGCAATGAGAAGAGAGTCTGTGTTTTACACACAGCCAGAAGAAGCAATCACAGTCGCCTTTTCTGGCCGGGCTGTTTCTGATGGGTTTCTACTCAGCATGAGGAGCAAACACAGCACTTCAATCAATAAAAGATAGCCCTCTTCCTCTCCTCCCCCCATCACGAATTCACAGAGGAACTTCACTGAGTGTAATTAAAAGATGCAAATTAAAAATAGCATTTATGGTTCATTAAAAATCACTTATGTTAACATCTAAGCCTGAATGTGGCCAAATATCCTCTGACTTCCAAGCTGTTTAAAACACACTTTGTTCTCAGCTTCCTTATCTGTAATGTTTCAGTGATGGGGGGTGAGATCAGAAGAAGAAACATGAGCATCGGCTTTCTACTGCTTCACCTCCACATTTTGGTGGCTCTTGCTTGCATGGCAGGAGTCTGACAGCAACACTACCCCACTTGTCAGGATTATCTGCCCCACACACACCATACAGCCAAAATATGCCACTGTAGTGCATTTTTTTTCCAGCTGACTCATTTAGCAGCTGGGGTATTTCTACACTGTACTGCTGCAGTGAGTAACACTGAAAATTTCTCTGGTTTTAGAGTTCTTCAGAGAACTATATGAATTGGAGGTAGTTTGTTACCTTTATACTTTTTGGCTGACATTTTGCTTTTACTTACTCCTTGTGGTAATGTGGCTGATTAAATACAGGGTCAGAACCTCAAATGCTATAAATCAGTTCTGCTGAAGTGATCTAGGTCAGGATTTCTGGCCAGAACACCAAGAGTCCTGAAGTCATACTTTCCTTTGACATATTACACCAATGTAGCCAATGAATTCAGTGAAGTTAGCTCTTATTTATAGCATTGCAAGGCCAGAATTTGCTCTATTATTTATAAAAAAATGTTTCATAATGATGGATCCCATATGTGATGAAAAGTTAGTTTTCCTACTGGGGAAAAAAAAAAGAAGACAAATAAAGAATATTTCTGCATAACACATGCAGCTGAATGCAACATACTGGCTATTAAAAAAGTTTTTCAATTGGTCAATTAATTCTACTGTTAACTAACAAAATAGAAAAAAAATTGAGATGAGTAAAAATACTGCAAGGATATATTTTTTATAAATTTAATCCCTATCTTGTAGAAAAATTGGAATTATAATGTTTCACACAGTGTTGGCTTTTTTTACAATGTATTAATGACCTGCCTGAATTATCACCTTCAGCTTTGCCACCTGCCTTTAAGCACACTGAGCTGCTAATAACTACCATGTTAATAGAATATTCACACATTTTAAATCACCCAAACAGGCACTAAACAAAAGTAAACGTTGTCATGCTTGAAGCCAAGATTCCTCTAATGAGAAACCAATAAATAGTTGGAGCTAAGAGCTTTGCATTTCTAGTTTGGCAGTGGTCAAGTTTCAATATAAAGATAAGCCAGGAATCATTCCGCATTGAACCCAATACCCCAGCCTATACCAGGCAGTGAGACCCAGGAGCATCTCACTGCCCCACGTGTGGGGCTCACAGCATCATCCTTGCAAGGGGACAATGAGACTCAGCATGAGAGAGGGGCACTGAAACAATCTGCAGAAAAGGGTAACGCAGCAGACATAGAACCATAGAATCATAGAATCGTTTAGGTTGGAAAAGACCTTTAAGATCATCAAGTCCAACCATTGACCCAACACTATGCAGAGAGCCTCCCAAGCCAGGCAGCTAAATGTTAGACAAGAAGATGCACAGAGTATCATCATACCTTTGTAAGTGTGGGTTTCAGAGGTTAACTATGTTTTGATATACAGCTTCTATGATGTATCTGCTATCTGCCACTAACATAAATGGAAATGAGGTGCATTATGACCTCTGAAAATACTGTGTGGATACTCAGCCCTAAAACTGTAAACCTAAACTTGCCTCCATAACTCCTTTCCCATACTACCACCTACAATACATGCCAGTTTGCCTCTTCTGTGATGAAAACTACCCCTTCCTTGTAACAACAGGTTAAAAATTTCATTGATGACACAGTCCAAACTATAAGACCAGTATTATATAGGAATAAGTGTAAGATATTTTAAAAGCAACCTCCTGATGTGTTATTTTTACCTAATTGATATTCTGCCCAATTTATTCCAAATTGGATTATCGCCTTAATCTTGAACAGAATATCAGCAAATGATGCTAAAATTGTGGCCAGGAAAAAGAACTAAAAAAAAGGATTTGATGAGAATAAGAAATGGAATACAACTTTAATGCATCCACCTAAGCTAAACTTAGTTTGATGTGAGAAGTAATCAGTTTGCTGTACGTTAAAAAAAAAAAAAAGAAAGAAAGAAAATTAAAAAGCTGCGGGGAGGGTTTTCAAAGAAACTTCATTTTAAGTGCTGATATTTACTCTGATTTCTCTGAACTAAGCATTCAACTAGGAAATGGTAGCAGACTCAGAATCGATATTTCTATGAATCTAAAATTGTGTGACATATTAGTTCTGAGTAAGATAGATGAGATATTTATTGAGAGATAGCATTTAAAATTAAGGACCAGAAGTGATTATTTTTCTTAATTGAAAAAAATGCTATATGCTATGAAGCTTATTACAACCAAATGGTACACCAGGATTAACTGATCCAAATAATCAAGAGCTAATCGCATAGAAGATAAGTGGCATATAAAAATATAATTTTAATTGCAGCCTGCTCTCTTTGAATTTCTTGGTAATAAATAATGTTTTGTTACATTTATTTTGTATACAATATTTCAAATTTTCTCTCATTGCGACATGGTACTTGGTGCCTATTATCTAAATCCTTTCATTACTTCCCAAAACATGTAACTGATTCACAAAATTTTTATGCTGTTTAGTCAGAATAGGAAGATAGTATTTAAAAATTTACCTTAAAAATCGATTTACCATGAGCTGCCATCATCTCCACTGTAAATTTTCCTATCTAGTCTCTAATGAAAGGCTTTCACATCATTTTTTGGAGTTCTGCACATACCCTGGTGTGTTTCACAGGTTGGGCTTCGCAATGACACCGTCAGCCTGGGACAAGGCACAACACTGGCAGAAGAGGAATTGAATCCATGTTTATTCACCTCCAAAATGTCTAATACTACTAGGGCATGTAAGATAAGACTTACAAAATTGGAGGTGTCCTCAGGAGGTTTTCCTTATGCTTTCTTCTCAGACGAGCTGGCAGTGTTCTACCATAAGAGCAGCATGTACAACTGCCAGAGCCCAGGGGAGGGGACACATTACCTTGCGTCATGGGTTACCTTTGTGCTGCTGTGAACTGGGTGTGAACTCTGACGCTGATATAGTTGTTACTAAAATATTAACGGTGCACTATATATATTAACATATTAATATTTATTAATATATACTAAAATATTAATAGATATATTAATGTATTTATATATTATATCAGCTTCAATCTGAAGTCTGTGATGCTGTAAGTGAGCATTAGCAGAAAAGAAAATAGATACAGGCTCAGGAGTATTGAAAGAGGGGGGAAAAGCAGGAAAAAATAACCATTGGAGGAAAAGCAACACCTCGCTCAGCTCTGTTGAAAGGCCTTTTGAGCTGCCACACTCAAATGAGTATTGAAAATAGCCACATAAACATCAAGGACATATAAAATTTTTAGTCCTACTCAATCAATATCTTGCAATTATGAGGCTGAGTCTAACTAGCTAGGCTGCCTAGATGTTGGTTATGATTTATTTTGCTTGCATTTCGTTACTTTGATTTCATCCCCATTTTCCATTACTTGTGTCAAATAAACTCTTATTTAATCTAATTCTAATTTGGGCTTGTTTAGTAATGAATGACCATTGGCAGAAGGTTCCCAAGAGAGGAGAGCCGCTGTGGGACTGCAGGAGAGGCTGGCTGCAGAGAGCGGGTGCCAGGGGAAGGCAGCCAGCTATGCCAGCAGGGAGCTACCGGGGATGGGCTGGGAGAAGAAAGGAAAACCCCAGAGATCAGGGAAGAAACCAGACCCAGAGACATGCAGTTCTTCTGTAAACTGATGGGCTGAAAAATTTAGACCTCAGATGAGTTCAGTTCTTCACCAGGACCAAGTTTGACCCTGACTGTAAGCAGAACCTGGCACAAAACACAAACAGAAGGAAACGTGCCTTTGACATCACATAAACCAGAAAGAATTCAAATTTACTTACTGGCTTTGAGGAGTATTTTATCACAACTTAAACACTGCAATGATTCACATACTGCTGCTAATTCTTAGGGCAGGTGCAAACTATTACTAACATAAATCAGCATGGCTGTTAGGTGAAAAAGGTAGCATAAGCCTTGATTATAAGCATTAAGTCCTGCACTTTCATGGAACAAGGGTTTGGAAAGTGTTTTGCCTAAACACTGATTTTGCAGTGTAAATCTTATTCTCTCATTTTGCTCCTCTGTTCTGGAGTGTCTGTGCAATCACCACAGCTTTCACAGTAGAACCTTGCAGAAACAGGAGCCCTTGTTCCAGATTTAGGCTTTGGTGTGCTTCACTGAGTAAATGAGGCCCTGACCATATTAATTACATTCACTGGGAAGCTCAACATGCTACCAATGTCTCTATAATTATTCAGTATGCTGAGTGTTATCATAGCAGCCATGTGGATCCATTATCATTTTGCTCCTCTAAATGCTGCTGATCTAGCCATTAGCGTAGCTGCAACTCATGTTCCCAAGGAATAAGAGAAATAATAGAGTTTAATTCCTTGTCTCTTTTTCAATTTTTCATGCTCCCTATCCATAGGCTGTTTCTCTCATAACCATTTACTGGCTTGTGCATGAGCCCCCCCATGCCTATGTAAATTCTTACAGTTTATACATGAGTTTGTATAAAAAGTTAAAATCCCATATATAAGAAAAAGATAGTCAAACTACCCTGCAAACATTATTTGTTTGCAAAAAAGATCTCTTCCGTTTGGGCATATTTGCAAAGTAATATTAATATTTTGTGATTTGTAAAGATTCTGCAGACAGGCAAAGAAACACCCCCAAACAAAGGAGAAAACCAGGGTCGGTCAGAGGTATTTAAGCTACGGATAGATAGCTTACCAGTTCTTCATTTTGTTTACTCCTTGTTCACAATGCCTGATTAGTCCCTGACTCATATTTTCTGGTCTCAGTTTCTGACAGCCACAATGATTGGCATTTCTCAGCCAGGAGACTAATGAATAGCAAAGAATGAATAATCCTTTGCATATATGGTCATCCTTGTTAGCATTGCTAGTAGGAGTACCGAAAAAAAGTCAGACATCCCAGGCATATTCAAGCAAACACAAAAACCTGCCCATCTAAATGTTCAGAAAAAGTGAATAACAATAGAACATGAAAATTGAAGTGATTGATGTGCTCACAAACACCACTTTGCAGTGTTCGAGCAATTCTGTTCAGACCCATTCTCTTTACCTAACATTACTGTGTAGCTATATTTTTAAATGAGGTGAGGTTTATGCTTGAATCTTTTGTGTCAAAAAATGTTTCAATTAACCTTATTAGTTACTCTAAAAACCAGTTTGAAATTATTCTCATGCAGCCGTGTTATTATGGCAACACCACAGACAGAAGTCCAAAAACACCGTCTGTGCAGGTTTGCCAGAAATCTCCTTTTGTCACATGCTGTTCAGATACAGGTACAAAAGTAATCAGAACTAAGAATTGCTCAGGGTCAGCCTTTCCATTTGATTAAAGATTTTGCAGCGTGAGGGCCAAAATTTCTGCTGGTGTAAACAGCTGTAAATCATTGATTTGTCTTTGGTGATTACTGTCAAACTTATCTGAATTATCCATCTCCAGTAGGTAAAATATAAACATGCACAAAAATCACTGTTACATAAAAGTGCAAGAAAAACTGAAATTGAAATTCTAGTTTGGAACTGGGAGATCCACTGAGGCTATATATAGTGCATATACATACAGAAAGAGAGAGAGTACATATGTACTATAATGCATTTTCTATCTGCTCATGCATTTATCCTCTTATTTTGTTGAAATTAACTTTTTTTTCTCAAGGTACTGAGGCAAAAATTCTTCCCCAAAATATCCTTCCTAAAAATAGCAGCTATTGTTAAAAGGAAAAATACAGAGAATATAGCTCATTGCTGCTTTTAAAGGAATTATTAACAGAAGTAAACTAATGAAAAAAGAAATATTATCCTTGGCTAAGAACTATTTCCTATTTAACATTCTTTACACTTAAAAGAGGGAGTTGTTCTGGAACTAATACTCCTTTTAATGTAGCAACACAACCTTTAAATAACCTCACTGCAGAAAGCATTTTTCTTTTGCTTTTTTTTTTTTTTTTGACAAATGCTGAAAAAGAAACCTCAATTCCTTTAATCTCTTCTACTATTTTATCTTCTGGTCTATCTTATTTTATACATACCTCTTTGATGAACCTCAACTTGGGCAATACACAATATAGATCTATTTCTGATAGCACTATGAGGACAAATGTCTCAATTTTAATTAAAGCTCAACCGAGCCTCCTGCCTAGAATACATGATCGTTAAAACCATTGCTGGTTTTATTTTCTCTTTGGGAAGCATGCTGAGTTTTAAGGACACTGGTCATTTCATGTTTGCCCAGAATCTTCACAGCCTGTTATCTCATCAGGTAAATGACGTTTAGTTAAACTGGAGCTGAAAAGTCTGGAGTTAAATCTGTAAGGGGACATGAAGGGCTTCTACAGGTCTATCAGCAACAAAAGGAAGATGAGGGGAAACTTAGGCTTGCTGCTAAATGGAGCTGGGGACCTGTGACAAAGGATGTATGTCTGATGGGGTCAGGGAGTAAAGACAACGGAGCCAGGTTCTTGTCAGTGGTGCCCAGTGACAGGACAAGAGGGAATGGGCACAAACTGAAACATAGAAAATTTCACTTAAAGATTAGCAGAATTTTTTTAACTCTGAGAGCTGTTAAGCACCTGCACAGGTTTCCCAGAGAGGCTGTGAAGTCTCCATCCTTGAAGTTACCCAAACACAGGGTGGAAACTGTCCTGAGCAACCTGCTCTAGCTGATCCTGCTTTGAGCGTGGCATCAGACTGGGTGATCTCTAGCCTCAGCTGTTGTGTGATTCTGTGAGGTTGCTGTGCCTCTGCCCAGATACTAGGAGAGGTCGTTGGAGTGATCCATTACATAGGTCAAGCAAAACTCCTTAGGTTCATTAAATCCCACCTTCGCTGTCTGTCTTTCACCTCTGGCAGAGCTGGGCTCTGGAAGCAGGGGTGAAAGCAAAGAGCTACAGGCAGTAATACCAGCCCCGTTGTTTGCAAAATAAATCGTTCCTAGCTGTTTATCTGTCAAAGGGAACATTACCTAATTGAACAGAAGCTGGTTGAAGCTGCTACGCAGTCACTGGTGTTCCTCTGGTGAGAAATACTGCAGAAGACTTGAGATCCTGGCTGGTAGAATGAACTGAAAGAGGCAAGAAAGTTGACTCTACCTTCACACAACATCTCAAAACCAGGTTATAATCTATGCTGTAAGAAATAATCCCGCTTTTAGAGAGAGATAAAATGTATAATCTAACAGGAATTTTCCAACTCCAGCTCGTTGATTCTTGGATAGATAACTATCAATCTTGGATAGACAGAGCAAAAAAATGTAGAAAACAATGCATTTTCCTAAGTGTTGTCTGTAAACTGCATTAAAAGAAAATACATAAATATCTTAAAATATCTTTCTGAGTGAAGCTTATATGACACATTTGCCTCAGGCTGTATGTGATAGTGACTAAATTGCCTTCTTTCTCATTTAAGTGGTACAAAAGTAAGAACAGGAACGATTATTCAGTACAAAAGTAGTAGAAGAAGTGATTTTAATATGCTTCAGCACACCTCATGCCCGATTTCTATAGATGTGCAAGTGGTCTTGAACTGATGAGAAAGAACATGACTGCTACATTAATCATTTGGAGACATACTCTAATTTATAAATGCTTCTCTCCCCTTCAGCTTTCTGCCAAGTTTGAGTTTTGCAAATAGAATGGAAAGTGGAACTAAGTGTAACAAGCAAGCTACAGGGAATGTTTTTATTAAATGAATTTTAAAAGAAATATTTCCACACCCACAGCTTTTCTTTTACATTCACTGTGTCTATTTTTCTTACAATTTTAAAGGTGTATTTTAAAAAGTATTTATCATCCCGGTAGTTAAGCTTCTTTCCTTTCAACGCCCTCTTGTCTGTCACTAAAATTTACAGTCTTGATGATACTTTCTGCAGTTGGATTACAGAGATCATTCAGTTTCTTTCATTTCCTGATGTCAACTCAGAAATGAGGAAACAAGATTAAAGGCTGCTATTATTTTTCACCATTCTATTCTCTTTTTCATCCAGGTAAATGTGAAATTAAAAAGCTATCTGTTCATTACATTGATTCTATGGGTTGAGACAGTGAGGCAGATGCTCCTTGTGCATTTATACATTGCTTTAACTGGTATGGAAACAAGGAAAGTGTTGAAGAGTTTTAGACCAGAATCGCCTAACTGTATTCTTGACAATTCTGTGCTGATCCACCTGGAGAGTGGACTTCTGATCTACTGGCCTGGTTTCCTTCCTGATGGAAATGAATCCACCCTATGGTCTCTTGATTGTGACAGATTGCCTTCCTGCCCACATTGCATTCACACTATGGAGCTTTTCTGCTTCTAACCAAATCTTTCTTGATTCACAAGGGCCTCTGTGAGATCATATTTTTAAATTTCATCTTAATCCTAACCAGTACAAAAAAAAACAAACAAAAAAACCCCAATATCATTTGTGTGATGAGCTCATACCCCAATTCCTAGGGAAAGACACTGGAGGTTTAGCTATGAAAGTCTTGCAGAACTGAGAAAAACAAGTCCCTCTTCCCAGGCACTGCCCCAGGACCATCACAGCAACAGCCAGCCATTTCCTGGCTGTGCCATGCTCCTTCCTGCACCCGTGCTGGCTCTTCCCCTCGGCTGCAGCAAAGGTGGCAGACACCCTGCCTGTTTCTTGGTTTCAGGCTGCTCAGCAGCAGCCAACACCTGAAAGCTAAGAAGTAGCCTGAAAAAAAATGAGAGGGTGGGTTTTGTACTTCCTTCTGTGCAAAAATGTAGTGATGTGGAAGTAATGAAAAGGCAAACATGAATAAATGCTATGGATGAGCTAGGAAGAAGGGGAGCCACAGATTAGGAAACACAGAAATCTGGAAGCTTTGAGGGAGACAAAGGTATGGAGAAAAAGAGCTACAGAAAGATGGGGAAGAGAGATACAAGGGTTTCAGTTTTCTTAACCTGAAGACAAACTTTTCTGTCAAAATGTTTCACATCTTTCTAGGGAAATGTGAAGCTTCACTGAAGATCTTAAAGAGGAGCCCAAACACAGGTGAGTTTGATCTCCAGACATTGTTATCGGTCAGGAATCCTCAGCGACAGCCGTGGAGTTGGAACAGTGAAAGTCCAGGTAAAATATTCAAAGGACTACAGCAGCTTTTAGGGTTAAATGAAGAATCCAGAGCCTTGACCCTAAATAATTTTTTCTGACCTCAGAAGAATAGTTTTTGGTTTATACTTCTAGCCCTGGTATCAATAGCTGGAATTAATCTGAAAAAGATTTGTAGTCTTTCCCTCCTTTTTCTAGTATTCTTTCAAGGCTGTCATGTTTGGATAAAAATAGAAATGCTCTTTTGGGAGCACATCCAAACTCTTCTCTGGAGAGTTTGTCACAGAGACAAATGTGCATTCAGGGATCATCTTCCAGTTAGTGAATGGTGCTTCTTAGATTTTTTTCTGAATTGAAATATTTGCCAAAAAAAGCCCCCAAACTGTATTCAGTTTTATCCTCCCCCCTGCCAAGTAATTTTGTCCAGTTTTTTGTTTTGCTAGATCCTCCCTCAAAACAAAAAAGGAATTTAATTAAATTTAATTTAATGCTTCAACCTGAACTGAAACCAAAGAAAATAGAAAGAACAGGATTTCTATTTCACCCCCAGAAACAACAAAACCCAAACCAACCAAGCAAAAAAACCACAACAACTAAGAAAATCCATTATTTTCCCAGCTCTACCTATAAGCCATATCTCAGAAATGCTACCACATGGTGTCTGTGCTCTGAACAGAACTGTACTGTGCTCTAGTTCTGAACATTACCATATGGTTTCAGCAACTGCTTTGGTTCCCAAGCACAGTGTACTGTGAATTCCCCACTGGACTGGTGGCATGATTTCCCACCTAGGAATGTCGTTCAGTGATTTCAAAACCTTGCTATGTGTGTACAATGCCATTAACAGGAGGAATGGCAAGAATCAACACCATTACAATGAACCTTGTGAGCTGAGTTCCAGAGGGGTTTGTTTCGCAGAAGTTGAATTTCCAGCAAACCGCATGCTGCATCCCTAACATACATCAAGCAATGTAAAGCTAAAAATAATAAAGAAATGTTTGGATGTTTTAAGTTTAGTAGAACCACATTAAAAATACATTGAATAGAGCTATTCATTCTAAAAAGCCAGTGATAGATGTCATCAGGTTTTCTCATTTCCATTCATTTTTATGGAAACTGTTAGCAATTTTCCTATTGCATGGTGTTTTCATTATTAAGTCAAAGAGCCATGATTGGCTTATTACTGCAGGAAAAGCCTGCATTTGTCTCTCTGATTGCAGTAACACTGAGAGATGTCAAAGATGTATGAACATAATGCTACCACTTACTAATGTCCAGCTCAAACGTTCATTGTATAAGTGCAATTTCTTTCGTCTTGTAGTTCTTGAAATTACAAGTGTGAAAACCACCGAGTAAATGAAATAAGAAGGAACAATAGCTGTGAAAATCAGTTTGTTGATTTAGCTGTTCTTTTGCTGCAGATACTGTAAATGGAAAAATCTGTAGTGTAAGTGCTGTACAAGTCTGATACGGGAAGAAGAAAACAGCCGTTTTTTTGTAAGAGGAGGGCTTTCTCTGGTGATTTTTTGTAGCACCTAAGGCCCGGGAAAAGGAGTGTTAGCAATCCCTCTTGTCAATATTATTTGTGATATTGGTTATGGAGCACACCGGCAGTGCTCAAGCATTTGTAGCATTTGGTACATTTCACTTTAAGCATTTCACATTTCTTCAGACATTTATGTGATGAGCATGCTACAACATAATCTCTTTGACTTATTTTTTTCTTTTTCTTTTTTCTTTAATTTAGTGTTTGCGTAGCACCTCCGACACAGCAATGCTGAAATCCAGGAATGCCTCCATGCAGAACCATGACACAGCAGGACAAGTTTCCAGCTAGAAATGGGTACAGATGGCATCACCCTGAAAGGAAAGACTGGTTTTATTTTCTCTCCTCTCCTTTAAATCCACACTCACCTGCATACTGGAATGATGAGGTGAGGATTCCCATGACAAATACAGCTTCACAGGTGATCATGGCAACATATTTCTGACTGCAGTCGCAAGACCCGAAGTATGCATGTTTGAAATCATGCACAACGAACAGTCGTTATTTGTCTTGCTTCTTACCAAGGAATGCTGGCACATTTCTATAATTTGACTCTACAATTTCTTTTCAAAATACTCTACCTTCCTGCAATTCTTGAATTCCCTCTGCAGACAGTCTGATACTTTATGCATGTGGCTTGTTAGTTTATCTGTGTTTCATATCACGCCCATTTTAAAATGGCCCCTATTAGTTTTGCATTTGTTGTGAAGTTGATTCCTTTTTAACTCGCTTTATGGTGCTACCATTCTCTGGGTATATTTTCTCCAATTCATGTAGTTGCTGTTTCCTTTGTTTCCTCATACTTAATATTCTATGCGTGGATATTATCAGTGGTGCAATCTGTGCCAGTCAAGCACTACAGTGAGGACATAGATAGATGTCAGTCATTTAAATTGAATATCTATCTATATAAAATGACAACTGATGAACACAAATGAAGCAGATGATACACAAAGAAGTGAAGACAAACTTGAGCCAAGACGCAGAGCTTTGAAACTATTTCAGTGATGGAAGATAAGCTGTGAAATAGAAGAAAACCGGTGTGCATGTGCATGTATGTATTGGGTTTGCATGGCAAGGTTTATGGTATGGGGGAGTGGGGAGGACTACATGGGTGGCTTCTGTGTAAAGCTGCTAGAAGCTTTCCCTGTGTCCAACAGAGCCAATGCCAACCGGCTCCAGGATGGACCCGCTACTGACTAAGGTCAAGCCCATCAGCAATGGTGGTAGCGCCTCTGGGACAACATATTGAGGAAGGGGGAAAAATACTGTGCAACAGCAACTGCATCCAGGAGAAAGGAGTGAGAGGATGTGAGAGGAGCAGCCCTGCAGCCCCCCAGGCCAGTGCAGCAGGAGGGGCAGGAGGGGCTCCAGGCGCCGGAGCAGAGATTCTCCTCAGCCCCTGGGGCAGCCCATGGTGGGGCAGGCTGTGCCCCTACGGCCCGGGGAGGCCCACGGGGGAGCAGATCCCCACCTGCAGCCCAGGGAGGCCCACGGGGGAGCAGATCCCCACCTGCAGCCCGGGGAGGACCCCACGCCAGAGCAGGGGGGTGCCCGAAGGGGCTGTGACCCCGTGGGAAGCCGCGCTGGAGAGGCTCCTGGCAGGGCCTGTGGCCCCGTGGGGAGAGGAGGGGCCCCGTGGGAGAGCCCAGGCGAAGGGCAGGGGTGGGAGTCCCCCTGAGGAGGAAGGAGCGGCAGAGACAGCGTGTGATGGACTGACCCCAACCCCCATTCCCCGTCCCCCTGTGCCGCTCGGGGAAGGAGGTAGAGAAAATTGGGAGTGAAGTTGAGCCCAGGAAGAAGGGACGACTGGGTGAAGGAGTTTTAAGATTTGGCTTTATTTCTCATTATCCTACTCTGATTTGACTGGTATTAAATTAAATTAATTTCCCCAAGACGAGTCTGTTTTGCCCGTGATGGTAATGGCTGAGCACTCTCTCCCTGCCCTTATCTCGACCCACAAGCCTTTCGTTATATTTTCTCTCCCCTGTTCAGCTGAGGAGAGGAGTGATAGAGCGGCTCTAATGGGTACCTGGAGTCCAGCCAGGGTCAACCCACCACAATGTGTTTCAATTTATGCTCATTTTATATATACATATATATATGTGTGTATATACCTATATGGTATTTCAAAGATTGAGTGCAATATTCCTGGATTACAATGAAATGTTTGTATTTTTGCATAGAACAAATTTAATAAAAATATCTCCTAAGTCTGGATGGTTTAGAATTTGCTGCTGAAATGCTGGTAGGCTTAAAAACAGCAATATTGACACAGGTAATGGATTTCATGCTGTGCTCTGGTACATCAGGGAGAGCTACCTATAGCTATTACTGGTTGAAAGGAAGATAAAGATTCCTATTTTCTAAATAGGAATCCCTGCCTTCAGTGAAGTAGGATTCCCAGCTTCACTTGAAAAGAAAGTGCCAAATTCTGCCAGATATGGGGAGAGGTGATTTCAGTGGGAATTGCTCAGATTTGGGGGAGGAAGGATTAGAATTTGACCCCATCTGACTTAAAAGATTTCATTTTAAAGTAACAGCTGGAGACGAATTGATAACTCAGCAATTGCTTTATTAACACCACATAGCCTGCTTTTAAACCTATGCTTTCTCCTTTATCAATCTTACTCCAAGCCTGTGATTTGCCTTGCATTACCTATCTGTCCTTAAGATTTGGTTTGCTTCTTAGGCCAGTACAATCTGGCTTTTCAAATGTCAAAGGTTTAAAGCTTCCAAAGGTTAATGATCATTTTCTGAATCCCTTTCTAAATATCAAATAAAGTCCCTTGAAGTCAGCTGTGCCAAATATTATTCCTTCCTTTTATAGAATAATCACTCAGAAGGAGGAAAGTTCCTGACAGGAATCTTTTGGAGGAAGGAAAATTTTATCAGAGAACAAAGCTGTCGACATAAGGGGAGATAATTTAATCACACATGCAGTTGCACGATATGAAAGTAAAACCCGCAAAGTGGCAGTCAGCACTAGACAAGCTTTGGGATGTCTCCTATAACTTTAAATGCTTGGCTTATACTTAATACAAAGGCAGAACTCCTTCAAGGAAGTGCAAAAATTGCTTTCAGGTGGTAAAGTCCATAGCAATAAAATCTAGAAAGGAAAAGCCCGCACTATTTACTTATTGGTGTGTCTTTTGTAGACAGTTCCCAGTCCCTGCAGAAAACCAGGAGCTTTGATTTTCCAGAGCATCAGATTGCCTTAAATCTGCCTTGGTTTTGAAGGAGCCAGAAAATAAGTTATTTCATTCCTCTGCTTTCTTTGTTTCTTCCCAGACTCCCTCCTTTCTAGTGAAAGCACTACAAGCAGAATTCGAAGGGACCCAGGTACTGAGTAGTTCTCAACTCATCTACAGGAGCTCTAGGCAGGAAGGAAAACAGAGAGGCTCAGGCAGATCTGTGGGCAGACGAATCGGGCAAAGGCTTAGGTAAACCGATTCCAGGAAATCAATCTTTTGGGGCCTATCACCATTTCATGTTATTTAAAGCAGAGCTGGCTTATGTAAAAGCCTTAATTGCAATGACAAATGAAAACAGCAGTAGATGAATCAATATGAACCCTACTCTGTATTCCATGCAGAAATGTCTTTTATTAGTTTGGGGAGTATGGAAGGAAGCAGTCTTCAGCCTGTAATTATTGTGACAGTTCTTGTTTACTATTTTCATTTCTCAACTTTTTATTCAAAACCATCTTATAGCCCTATAAAGTTTGATAAAACTGTATTCGGTGCTTTATCTAAATATTGATCTGCATGTTTATAGGGAAATTACTATGCCTTCTGCTTGAACAGAAAGAAGTAATAAATTAAGCATTAAAAAAAACTTTACATGCTGAGGGTCCCATTTTATTTTATAAACTATAATCCATTACTTTTCTACAATTAATTTGCCTAAATGTGCCCAGTATTTTTATCATGTATCTACAATTCTACTAGAGCCTGATTCAAGTTATGTATTTTTTTCATGGATAAGCAAAATAAGGGTAGCAATTACTATACATTAGTCTGATTGGAAACAGAGGTGAGGAGAGCTCTCCTAGTTAAGTGAAATTCGAGCCTGATATAACTCAGAGAAAATGGACTTGACATTTTTAGTCTAGTAACTAATGTCAGGACTGACTTCATTTTGTCAAAGTCTTATTCCTGTTAGTCTCCATCTCACAGCTTTGTTCTTAAATTCTTGTTCCTGCCTGTGGTTCATTGAGAAAGCATCACTCATCTACAGAAAAAAATTGAGTACGGTTGACCTGGACATGTTTTCTTTCTTCCTTCACAGTAAAGGATGAGTGAGGAAAGGTATTCAGAATCACTGAAATACAGTATTACATCAGTTTTTTTCACCAAACACGTGGCTTAAATATACATTGTTTTATTTTTCTGCAATTTGCCTGTATCTGAACAAGCTTCTTTCAACAAAGTAAGGGATGTGTTTGACTCTTCAATAAAACCAAACAAATTTCACGTATATTTTCTTCACTTGAAGCACTGTTCTTCAACCTTGCCTTTATTAGAAGCTCCAAAGAAGAAATGTGGGAATTACCCATCTGCAATATCACTGCTGCACATAGAAGTCCCTGGAGAATTCAGTGTATAAGCTGGAATAACCATTTTCTCATTACCTTTGTGGATCCTGTAATTCTGAACCTTTAGTGTAAATGTACAACACTGGTAAGGTCATTGCTTTATTAAATAATTCAGCGATGCGATCTAAGCTATCACACAATCCAGGGCTAACTGCGTGAAGAACATGGCAAGATGTCCTCTGCACATAAATTGGGCTTTTTAAATATCTGTGGTATTGACTGTTTAAAGAAATAAACTGGCACTATCTGTAAGTAGCATGAGCTATGGACAAAAGAAGCGTTCTGAAAGATTTTTACTCCAAGTTTGTTTAAAAATAAAGATTAAAAAATCTATTTAGGGAGACTGGTGCAAACTATTTTACTAACCTGACTATAAGCTGTTCAAATTTAGAATTTGACTACTCTTCTAGGTATTTTTTTTCACATATAAAAATCATATCAATTGGCTCATTTGCACTTTACAAAGCTTCCTCTGCTCTACTAATAGATACTATAAATAATTTAGAGCAACATTGGGTATATAAACTTGTTGTGTGTTTTCCCTTGGAAACTAATAAGCTATTTTTCTTACCTTACTCTTTCCTCATTGTGGACATGTTGGTTATATTATACAGCCAATATTTCACCTGAAATCAGAAAGCGAGCAAAACCAGCAATTTTAAATAGGCAAGCAAAACTGCAGATAGACATATCATTTGTCTTTCCACTCATGGACAAGCCATTTGGGTGAATCTAGCATCTTTGAAGTCCTCACAGCATTCTTACCCACTTTTTGCAGACTCATAAAGCTAGAAAGGACCAGAGAAGGTCTTCTGGACTGACCTCCTGCATATCAGTAGCTGTTGTATTCCAGTGGAGTCCGGCAATGCATGACCTGTGCTGGGTAATGCAGACAATTCTGAGCAGCATTCCTCTCCTGATACTAAGAGGCATCAGCTCTTCATCTCTTCACCACTTTGTTCCACTGGTTAACCACACAGGCTGTTAAAAATGAAGAGCTTATTCCTAATAAGAATTTTTTTTTACCTGCTAGCCATCATTTCTTGTTTCTATCTTTCTCAACTAGATTGAAGATCCCTTCATATATTCTTCCCCTGAAGGGACCTTGTTTACACTAGTTATGTTGTCTCTCAGGCATTTTCTTGGTTAACTAAGCAGAGTGAGTTCTCTAAGGCATCCTCTCTGTTGTGAACCATTCTTCAGCACTCTCCTATATATCTCCAGTTTTTCAGCAAACTCAGAAAAGTATTTTCCTGTGGGGGGTTAATTCAGTGAACCAAACGGTGGACATCAAACATAAAGGTGGTCCTCAGTCCTGCAGACCTTGAGTCCTAACACAAGCCAAGAGAGGGATGCAGAGGCAGAGGGGAAGTGCAAGGAGACAGTGGGATGCCCAAGCCAGTATGACAAGCGGTTATCTCAGCACACCCAGAGATTAACTGTTGACAAGTTTTTTGTAGGCATCATGGCAAAGGAGAGCTTTAATGAGGGATTTGAAGGAGGATAATGATGTAGCTTCACAGATGTTTACAGGGAGCTTCACCCAAGCATAAGTAATTAGCAGTGATAATACTTACTGTCCTTGATGGGCATGGAGGTTTTAAAGGGAGTCTGAAGGAGCGAGCTTGGGTACCCTATGCAGCAGACAGACAATAGTGTGATCGTATACTGCTGCAAACATACTCAGCTTCTCCACACAGTTAATTAGCCAAGCTGCAGTATCACATTACTCGGTTGCCAGTATTTGACAGTGTTATTCAAGAGACAGCAGAGCCATCTTTCTACATGGCAGTGTGCTGGTGCTGTGTGGATACCTCCCAAAGTGCCTGTAGAGGCTATGGATAGTGAAATATGGTAGGATTGTTTTATTTACTTTCCTCTGTATCTGGAAGTTTCTTGATAATACATTGCCTTTTCTGGGTCATATTTAAGAATGGGAAATAACATATTGATTTTGTCATGCCAGTGAAGAAATGTGAACCTGTCAACGTCTATGGTCACTCCATCAAACAGGCTGATCCTCCATCTCTCTGCCAACTGTAATGTGCTGAAAAAAATAGTTTTATTGCAGGAACAGAAAAAAAAATATTTTCAACAATTAATCAACATTCAGTCTGGCTGTAACAGTTCAACAGTATGTAATAAAATTGCTTTTTCTTTTTTCCCCAGAAATGGTCCCTTCTAGTCTGAAACGAAACCATTTTGGCAGCAAGCTCTGGGCAGTTACATGGCCACAGCAGTTCAAGCCAGTATCAAAATCTTAAACAAATACGATTTTAAACTGTCTTGTGGGGATTTCTTTTCTAATTATATGTTCTGCATTTTGGATTGGTCTGTATCCAGTTATGTCCAAATGTCATTGCTCACCACTCTTTGCCTGCTGATTGTGGACTATATCAAAATTCAGACACCAAACAGCACAGAAGTTCAGAAAATTTCCCATAAAGGCCTGGGTCCCTTATTGCAGTTTGGACTCTTCTCTGATTTCTACATAAAAATATGATATTTCAAAAATTACTGTTGTCCTTGCTGTGCTGTCTTTTGAGCTGCTGAGCTGCCTCTGTAGTCAAGAAGAAATCTTAGGTTTTATCCCTAGAGAGTTACTCTTTGTATTCACATTATTTTCAAACCTGAGCTCAGAGACTCCTGAGAGCCCCTCAGTCTTGTTCCGTTGTGGATGAAGGACTAGGCCTGAGCCCACAGCAGGAAGAGAAGAGGCAGAGGGAAGACCCCCAAAGGGCTAGCGTACTGCTCTTGTACCATAGAGGCACAAGGGGAGTAGCAGGAGCAAAACATATTGCTTCTGGGATAGCCCTCCCTTCCTTTGCAGCCACACAGCTATTCCAAACAGCACAAACCCTCTTCAAATGGCAGCATCTGCTCTATGCATGATTTCCAAGGGTCCATCAGAAACAGCCAACAAATGGCCGGTTAGCTATACTGCCACCCCCAGAAGGCTGCCTGTCCTGGGCAGCTTTGCCCATACCTTCAGCCAGCTCTGCCTACATTTGTATGGCATGAAAATGTTATCTTTTATCTGTGTCACTGAAATATTTATCAGAGCCAAATCTCGATGTGGGGAGATAAAGGCAGCCCCTAATGTGAAAGGCTCATTTTAAAGACTTAAAGTGGAGTTCTGATTTCTTGGAAATTGAGGACTGAACTGTCAGTAGGGATTTTCCAAAGTAACAGCGCAGATCTTCCTCCCACGTACAATGGAATTTCTCTCTAGTTTGAAATCCTATGTCTTTTTGCTCAGAGAGAGCACCTTTACCTTTTGGTCTGATACTGAATATTTTTTGCTCCTTGCCTCCATGGCTCTTGTGAGATGGTGGATTAGAACCAACAGAGGCAGCAAAAGGCAGCTATGAGCGGTTTTTTGAGGACAAGACAGTAGCACAGACTAGTGAACTATTTCAGTCTTAATACAAACAGTTTGAAAGCCAGACTGAGCCTCTGAGCATGGGAAAAAGAAGTGATTTTACCCATCTTAACTTTCCCAGCTATGAAGATTAGATGCTTACTTTTTGACTAAACCCTCCCTCCAACTCACAAATAACCACTGTAGCCACATTATTCTGTCCTTATCTTCTGAGATGCAGGGGCTGATGAGAGATAAGGTAAGAAATCTGACTGGCCAATCCATGGTCTTAATTTTCTTAAAATAATTAAAGCGAGATATTAAAATATAAAGAATGCTACTCATTAAAAAGAATGATAGAATAATAGAATAATACCGTGTCTCTCTGCATGACTGTGACACTAATCCAATCATAGATTGATTTCTAGGAGAAAATAAACAGCTATCTCTTTACAATATCTTAGGTCATCAGTTGCTTCTAAATTATATCTTGTCCCTGGGAACAATTTTATTGGCTGGTATTGCCTAATTATACTTCGAAATTTTGCCTTTTAGCAGATTGTCGTCTCTTCAAACCAAGATCTACTGTCTATGTAAATCAAGGGTCGTTGCTCCATATCTGCTGATAGAGGGAAACAGTAGAGCAAAAGCTCTGAACTTCTCCCAGCTAACAAAGAGACCTAGAGGATGGCTTTGGCCAGACCATCTGACCTCAGCCCCACTGTCACAAAGGTCCATTTGTTTTCGGTATAAATATTGCTGATTAAGGAGAGAAGAACTTGTCTACTGATCCATGTAATATCTTCCAGATCCCTACCCTCTGTCCCTTAATCCATCATTTTTTGAAGTGACAACACTGCTCACCATCTCATCCATTACACACAGTACCTACAGATGGAAACTTCCCACAAATCAGACTGAACTTGAACAACATGGGCATTAATGAAAATAAAATATATAGAGAAGTCTGAAATTGAGAGCTGAGCTAAGGAATTGTAGCTCTCCAGTTTTAACCAGCTCAGAGGTCTGTTTTCTCTCACTTCTTGAAAACATTTTACATTGGCTGTACTTTGTTTTCCAGCTGTCAGTGTTAGAAACAATTCTAGTTTAGCCCTGGTGGTTTTGTACTTTGATTTGAAACTACTTCATATTAGTCATTTTTAAGTCTAGCACATGTGTTATTTTTTTAACATTCAAACTGAATTCACAAAGCTGAAGAAAAACATCGCAATGCATTTTGTCCACGCAAACTGACTGCAAACATATAAACTTCAATAAGTTTAAAAAAATCTTTTTCTAAATCAAATTCACTTTCCTCAAAAGTGTATTTGAAAATGAAAGCAAACAGCCTTTACTTTGGCATTTTAAATTGTGCCGTTGTTTTTAATCAACTGTGACTTTCCCTGAAGGAAAAGTCCCAGTTTACACTGTATGTAATACTTCAAGCTTCAGAACCTCTGATATTAGCATGAGTTGAAGAGTCAAGCAGGTAGGAATTGTTTACTTTTTTGGAGATGAACTTGCAAGCTTGCAAGAATTTTGTCTCTATTTGCTACACTGAGAAGACAGAGTCTTTCTCCTCTCTTACTTCCCTCAAGAAACAAAAATATCCTTGAAAACCTCAATGAGAAGAATGTCAGCAGCAAGAAGGAATAAGGCAGAAGGGAGTATGAAAACTGTACAAAAGCAAAACAACAGCGAATCCTTTTTCTTTACCACCCTTAGCAAGAAACTAAATCCAGGCAGTAAGACTGCTTTTACTATGGTCAGTCCCCTAGGTTTCATAGACAGCTTGGTTGGAGTGCAAACCAGACAAGGAAATGCAAGAAACCACAGAGAAAATACAGCACTAGAGAGTTTCCTCTTCCCTGTGGAGGATAACTACTTAGTTAAGCTGAAGATGACAGGACTGCAGAGTTTGTGTACTTACCCCCTCACATTTCTTCTCAAAAGAAAGGAAAGAACTGCTAATATTGCTATAACTGCTCCTCCTAATTATGTAATATTGCAAAACTATTTCTTGGGTGGATTTTATTTTTTCCCCAAGAGGATATAATTTTACCAAATGTAATCAAAAATCTGAATTTCACAAACTGATGTTCACAAAAATCACAGCCCTAATGTGCTTTCTGATACAGGTCTGTAGGAGGGATAAAATTGTTATATTTAATTTGAAGATGGAAAAAATCTATTAATTTCTCTGGTTCTTCCATACAACATTTAAAATTGTTGCCTACAGAAAGGCTTCTACTTCCTCACATAAATTTAATTTTAAATGTACTATGTGCTCACTGGAGAAGAATTACACAGCCTAATAGAGCTCACCCTATTCAGTTTTCATATTCTCCTTTCTGTATTGCCAAGTCAATACATGTATATTTTGCTGTTTCTTTATATGGACTCCCTTGTTACCTGAGTGTTCTTTCCACTTATATTTCAACCCTTTCAGAAAACAAATTCTTGAGAAAAAAGAGTTTGCAAAAGTAAAGGAAAAGTTCAACTTAAGTTTTCAAAGGCAATTTTTATCCTTAACCATTATATAATTTTCCAGATTTTTTTTTTTAAACATCAATATTATTTGGTAATTTCTATTCTGGCACTTCACTGGCTATATAAATATATGAGGTAAATGTAGAATAAAATATAATAATAGATTTTATATAGACATCTGTAGCTAAAAATTACAATATAATTATGTACAGATAAATGTTTAGTTATCTAGCAATTATAGCATAATTGTTACACTGTTTCTTGCAAAACTGATGTATGGAAGAATATTTTGGTACTTTCAGCACTGTGAATCTGTCTATATGTGAATTATCCTTGTTCGGAAGTTTTGAATTCAAAAAGATGATAACCGTTTAACCCACACTGGTCGTCTTTTTTTTAAAAAATTATCTCCTACATCTAAATTGAGAATGTAAATTAGGCTGGTTTTAAGCATAGAGTTAAGAAAAATCCTACCTCCAAAGTAGGCAGGACAAAGGGGCTCATTTACTTATTTTCTTCAAACTAAATTCATTCCAGTGAACAGCAAATATTTGTGCAACCATTCCAACAGAAGACATGGTACCTGATCAGTTTAAGCAACGCTTCTTACCATAAGAGGCTGCAAAAATACACTTCCTCATACTTTTTCCTTTACATTCATACCTTGCCTGCTACTACTATATATATCAAGTATGCCTTACATCTTCAGCATGTCTTGATATTAGCCAGTAAAGTGTGCATCTGTAAAGAAAGGTGAATACGATTTTGCAGTCTTCCTAATTAAACTCTAATTCTCTCTTGTGGTGATGCTGAGGTCAAAATAACGGGGCTGATCATGTCAGCAGTCTCCTCAGTATCAGAAGACAAAAGTCTGAATATCCTCAGACAAGGAGGGGACTGAAACAAAGTCTCTCTGGAGCTGGGTGGCTTTTCCCAGTAGGCTTAACAGAGTAGGATTAAAGGGAGGCAGCTCTACCACCGCCTGCAGATATGACATTAAAAGAAAACAGTGAGTCCGTGTTATCAGCTCCTACCAATTAACTGTAACTGCATTAGACATTTATTGGATTTGGTTAGTAAACAGTGTAGACAATTTTAAAAGGTTGCGAGAAAACTGTAAAAATTAACCCAAGTTATTAAATCAGACCTAGATGCTGGGGAAATCTTTGGAGGTTTTGGGACACTGCATATTTGACCGAGATCCATTAAGTAGAATTATTACATTAGAAACTCATCAGAGTATAATCTCTGAGACAGAGTTCTCTCCAGTTACTGTCTATAATTACAGCATGGTATCAGGAGTGAAGGTTGAAAAAGAAGAGTGACTTGAGAAATGGTGGAATAGAAGAGGAATAATTGGACAATGTGGAGCATGAATTTAAAAATCTAAAGAGGCTGGAACTCTCCAGAAGTACAGCAGCTGACTGAAAAGGTTCAAGCAAGATAATTGTATCTTTATGAAGCCAAGGGGAAACCCTGAAAAGAAAAATTGAATAAGGCAGTTTTTCTCATTTTAGTATTGCAGAGTATGAGATTAATTTAAGAACCAACAGTTAAATGAGAAAGAGCAAGCTAGTTAACATATTATGTTACTGAAATTTAACAAGCATTGTAATCCAAGAAGTGGATTCATGTAGTACATATTTGAGAGTGTTGAGACAAATAGGCTGTTCTGAAGGCTTTGACAAATCTGTAACCTGAGATTAAACTGTAACAGGTATCAGAAACCTGTCAAAACCTGTGAGAAATGCACAACTAAGAAAAAAAAAGAGCATTAGATTTACATCTTGGATTAGATTTAGAAAAAGAATATGGTGATGCCAGGCTGCATAACAAAAAGATTAGATTATAACTATAG
This sequence comes from Gorsachius magnificus, assembly GCA_034008185.1. Taxonomy (NCBI): domain Eukaryota; kingdom Metazoa; phylum Chordata; class Aves; order Pelecaniformes; family Ardeidae; genus Gorsachius; species Gorsachius magnificus. The sequence goes on from CM067081.1 coordinate 176,875,635, forward strand.
AGGGGAAAAAATTCTTGCAGGTATGTCTCAGACCATAGAAATGACCAGAGCAAATCAGAAAACATAAGAGCTGACAATAGAAAACTTAATCAGAATAAGAAAGCAAGAAGCATAATGAAAGAAAGTACAGACTGTAGTGGCGCTCAGCCTTTAACCAAAAAAAAAAGATATTTAAAAAAATAAGATGAATTTGTGAAACAGTGCATGTTTCAACAACACTCTTTGGTTATTCTGAACATTTGAGAAGTCCTCATTCCATATACATCCATTGCTCATAGACAAGTTAATGTGATATTTAAAAATACAAGAAAATATTTTAAAGTTAAAGCATAGTCTTATTTACAGGTGTGGATAGGAAATGTTCAGATAAGTCACAAGAGGAGTTCTTTCTATTGAGGGAAAATAAAGGCAAAACAAAATCTTGAAAAGACAGTTTGAATTATTGTCAGAGATGGAGCACATACTGCAGGGCTGAAAGTGTGTCAGACCCTAAATCTCACTGAGAAAGATCACAGTGCAGAGGCAGAAAGCTGAAAAGATGAAAAGTAAAAAAGCAGGACTAAATGAAACTACAGAATAGCAAAGGTATCACAGCAGAATTTAGGGGCGGGGTAGCCACAAGGACAAAGCCACAGCACTCCGTCCCATAAAATCTAAAATTTATTTACTAACCAAGATGAGTATAGTGGGTGGGTAGCAATTTGTGCTCTACAACATACACACTCATGCACATGCAGTACAGATCCAATCCCACCACCCACAGTCTCGGGTCCCGCTTGGGCATCACAGCGGCCTTGGGGCAGCAGAACTCTCTGCGGCTGGATGAAGTCCCTGAGCCCTGGCTGGCGTCCTGGTGTTCACACAGTGCCTCCACTTGGGCTCAGCTTTCTGCAGTGTGCTGGGCTCCTGAGGAGGTCTTCCTGTCAAGGAGCCTTACCTCTTTATTGCTTTCTAATTTAGATGGTCAGACTAACTTTCCAAAGGCCTTGCTGGTCTGTCACCCCAGGATAAACTCCTGTGACTTTCTCCATATTTAAAGCCAGCTAGCTGTTTCTACATGGGTTTCTCTCACCTTCTGATATCCCACCCTAAATGTGTCACAAGAGTGTAGAGTTCTTAAGAACCCTTTGTGTTTCTTGGTTTCTTCCCCATGCACACCCAAACCATTAAAGATGGGCAGATGTAGATCGGGTTAAAAAGGTTCTTACAACTGTATATAATAAAATGTTAACATAACACTGACACTTTTTAAAAATGGCATTCATATCAGAGTGAGACTCAAAAATGTTATACATATTGCATAAAAGAACAAGGAAACTTTATAAATGGTCCACAGTTCACATAGATGTTTTTCTCTGTGCTGGAAAATACCTATTGATTTTGGATTATGATTCCTACTTAGCAGAAGGATAAAGAATAAAAACCACAACCATTACAAATTTGATTTCATGTACAAATCAATATTTGTAAGATATGACACATGAGACACAGTAATGATGTATAAGAAACAAGTTTTAGCACTTATTATTATTTTAGGTATATTTCTTCAGGTCCAAGACAGACACAGTCAAATGGAAAAAAAAAAAAAAATATTTGAAGGATTCTTAAAAGCCTGCTCTACTAGCTCGGATCTGCACTTGGTCCTGGGAAGTTATGGGACAGTACCTCTTGAATCTAAGTTCTCAATGGCATGATGTTTTTTTAGAAAAGGAAAGGAAAAATTCACACCAGGGCTATCAAAAGTAGGAGTATTGTGAATTCCTTTGAAGCATAATGAAAACAACAAACAGAAAGGTCCAGTGGGTTAAATGTATCATGACGCAGCCATCTGACAGTGTGCATTCATACACTTAAAACGTGGACTTTTTTTCCCATGAAGCCACCCCTTTTTGTTAAGAGGGGTTAGACAACAGTGCCTGATGTAAGAGGAGGAACAGAGCCAAGGTGCAGTTCGGGCAGAAGAGCAGCACGTGGCCTAGGTGTTACCAAGGGAAAGGTCTAAGCAGAGCAATGCAGGGATGAGCACAGCTCTGTAGAGACTTCACTACATGCAGTGCCTCAGAGGTCTCAAAGATATAAGGTACCAAGACTGGCTGAAAACACAGGTACATATTGTATTATGTATACACTGTATACATATTATATGTGTACATTTCTTTCCACTGGAAGCGGGAGTTGTGAGAGTATGTTCCCCTTAAGAAGTTCCAAGCATTTTGATTTGAAGACGTCCTGCAGCCTGGGAGGCTGGGACGCCAAGATCCCTGCCTGCCTCACAAGGGCCACTCTCACTTACATATAAGTTTATCAAAACAAGCTTAGTCTCGCAGCCCTCAGTTATCGCTCCCCAGGAACCTCTTTCTGACTGCTTCATCTTCTGGTGCGATGGTGGTTATATTGATGTGCAGCCTGATGGGTGACCTGGCCTTGTGCAGTAATTCTAGTTGGTGCCTTCCTTGTTCACCAGACCAGAATTAGGAAAACAGATTAATACTTCTGAAGAGAGAGAAAAATTGCTTCTAATTTTCAACTTAAAATCCTGTCTCTTAATAAGGTTTATATGAAAATTATGTTTGTAATATTAAAACATCATAAAAATATAATAAGAAGGGCTTTTTTTCTAATTGACTGCAACGTAGTAATTTTTTAACAATGAATATAAAATCAAAGGTATTAAAAATGAACTATAATTATTTTATTGTAACTGCAGTAAAAGAATTCAAGAGACTCAAAATATATGCAAACAATACATGGAACAGAAATTCAGATCCCTGACATAATTGTCAGGCTGCATCAAAATGGAACTGGAGGGATGCACTGGAGGTATAACACCCTGCCAGCACCCATGATGTGCAACCATTGTCCCTAGGAATTTTTCTTTCACAGCACACCACCTCCTGCAGATGAGGGTAGGCAGAGAAAAGGTGACATGAATGGCCAAAATGGGGAGAAAGGCTGCCATAAGAGCAAATGTGAAACTTCCTATTTGCTCGGGTGCTGTGGTCAGAGTCCTGCGCTACTACCCCTGAGCACTTTGATGCTGAAACAGAGACTAAACAGGCTAATTTTTTCCCTCAGAATTTGTGCTCCTTCCACCAGTGCTTGCTAACTGGGGTACTTAAAGTCACCCCAGAGAAGCCTGCCTTTCCCGAGCATATACAGAGGGTGCTGAAAAGACTGATGTTTCTAAAGCTAAAAGCTAAGCACTGAGTAAGCTGTGCATCATGTCCTCAGCTACTGAATTATTTCTGAGTAGTACTGAACTCAGAGTTGAAGAGGTCAAGGTTTGGGAAACTCCAAATAGCTTAAATTATCTGCTGACAAGTTCAGTTTTACTTAAAGTGCAAGCAAGGGTACTATATACAATACAGGAGCTATACAGGGCCTTCAGCTTTTATACACTGTAATTTCCCGAAAGTAAGGTCCATTCAAATATCCATACACAGGTGGGGTTTTTTTTAATCTTTTAAAAAGTTCCATTGTTAGGCCTAAAATTGTTCAGAAATGTTTTTCCTTTAAGCAATTTCTAATGGCTGTCACTATGATTTAAAGTCTTCTACAGAATCTCTCACATAAGGTATGGCTGCCTAAATTACTTTGGACCTAATTTTAGATAAACTGCTATAGCAAGTGTTGAATAAATGCATGAGTAAGCAAAGAAAAGCAAAACAGATATTTAACATTTGTGACTGGTGTTATCTTTCCAGAGTATTTGAATAGAAGTAGTTTAGGTTTGTTAATTGGGTTCCACACACACAAAAAAAATCATGTTCAAAGACATTACATTGCATTCATCATCTCTCTAAAAGGCTTGTCATTGCATTACCACTGGCCAAAAAACCAACCTAACACAGATCAATGCCAGATGCATTTTTCTATAAGACACTTTCTCATCCCTTGGAACAACAATGACAAGTATGAGAGGAAATCTTAGGACAAACATATATTTAAGCCAAAATTAGTTTGCTGGGGAAAAAAAGAACAAAAAAGCACTCAGATAAAAAAGATGCTGTGTTAGAAAAATTGAATTACTCCTTAGTGATATATATTGAAATTGTATCTGTGAGGTGTTCTTCTGTGCTGGTCTTTTCGTTAATAAAACTTTGAGGAGATTGTTCCATGACAACAGCGTTTTTCAGTCTGTTCGGTTAACTTTAAAAAAAAAATAATGCAACAATAACAAAATGTTCTGGTATTAAATCTTTTAATTTAAGGAAGGAGTGGAAGAGCCAAGCAAGTGCACAGAAACATTGAACTCTGAGGTCTTTGCACACTCGCAGGTTCCCTGGGCTGTCACCCTGAGTGAGTTATCAAGTATTCAGCCTAAGGCTCCTGTGGCATACAAAAAGTATGTTCCTAGACCAAGCACATAACAGGTGACTGTAAAGGACTCTTTGCTTTAGTTACAGGGTCACAGATAGATATTATTCCCCTTATTTTCATTGTCAGTTTAATTTCACCCTTTCTTTTATCCAGTCAGAACCATAAGAATCACATCATTTGTAGTGGAAACCACACAACATCCAACTTTATCTAACTTTCACCAACCACTGAAATTTGGGTTTTAGAGCTATCATTCTGCTTGGCCAAATCCCTTTGAAATCAATGGGATTTTCAGAGCAGAGTGACTGACAGATGGGGCCCCTAATCAATAGGGAGGGCAAATTCTGAATACAGATTAAAGGTACAAACGTCATAGGTCAGAAGATGAACCGTATTAAATACTCTACATCAGGTATTTTTTTCATGTATCAAATGTACCTAAAAAATCAATTAAAGGAAAAAAAACCCTGCCTTTATAAATAAGCAGCAGCAGCATTTACCGTCTGAGCCACATCTCTCATTTGGCTGAACTGAACTGCAGTTCAGCTCACATTGTACAAACACGGATGGGTCACGGGAGTGACACCTTGTAACTCCTTGTCATGAGCTGGTTTCTGATGGTTATCAATTTAAGCCTCCTGAAAGCTGCTGTGATGCTGGTTGCCAGTGGCAGCACAGCTTCAAATGGCAGCTCCGGATCAGTAACGCTGGAGGAAGATGCGTCTGCAGCCGTTCAGCTTGTCTCATGATGAGAGCAGTGGATAAGGAGGGAAGCAGCTCAACAGGGGAGAAGTAAGCTCTGCACTGAGAGAAGACTGGTTTCATCCACACTTTGTTGTCAAAGTGCCTCTGAGAATACCCCTAATGCCAAATGATGGCCCAGCAACACTGCCCCTCCTTTGCAGTGTCCTCCTGGGTGTCCCGAGTGCAGTCCAGCCAGGATGCAACAGAAATGCTCTCGCTGGCAGGTTTCCTTCAGTAATGTGGATGATCAGCATCAGCAACAACCCTGCTTGGGGCAGCCAAGCTCAAGAGACCCATAATCCTCAACGCATAACCCTCATGGGGAATGCCATGCCCCAGTGACCCACTCATGGATACATTGCGGCTATTAGAGTCATACCCAAACTCATCAGACCCTAATCAAGGATCCTTCGCGGTAACCAGTGTTCTGCAGTCTCCCAGCTTGAAAAACTATTGCTTTTATTGCACATATTGAAAAATACAAAATAGACCACCTTGCAACCATCCAGCTGGGAATTCCCATACTACCAGAATGCGGATAGAGATCACACTGCTGGGTGATCAGTGATGTGCAGCTTGTTTTTTACAAGTAGGAAGATGTCAGTTTTGCAAACAGCAGCCTATTTACTTTGATCTTTTTATTAATAAAACATTGAGATCAATGAGGCTTATTGCCTCTTACATATAGTTATCATGGGTGTTTATAGTGGACAAGAAAGCGTGCCTCCTGGGTACATTACATCTCTACATTATTTCCCAAGGATATATGAGGTTGTACAAATATTGTTTAGCCGCCCAAAAGCTCTGGTTACAGTGATCATTCACTTACGGATTACAGCCTGTTGTGCCATGATCTGTAGTAACCATTTTTTCCAAGCTCCATGGAGACAGTACTACCAATCTCTGGCCCAAGGTGAAGTCTCCCTGCCAGGCTGATACAAACTCCTGACAGTGCAACCAAAGTAGCTTTTCACTTCTGGTAAATACTTGTCATGTGAGTTGGAATAACCCCATGATCCCAACAGGGAAACAAGTGATGTGCATCCATATCCTTGTAGCCTTCAGAGGTGTGGATGCAGGGGCAGTGCCCCTGGCCATCCAGCCAAGCCCTGGGAATTTCAGAGAACATGTCATCTCAGACAGTAGCTGGTGGGAAGCTGAGGCAGTTGGGGCTTCCACCTTGACTAGGCTTTGAAGTAAGTTATAAGAGCCACAGAGACAGCTGGCACAAGATTTTTATGGAGTTGTATGGTAGGTATATACAAGGATTGCACATGGAACAGACAGGGAGGATAAAAGATAACTGCTATAGCAACACTTGTAGATAAGAAGCATCCTTAAGAGCACCCCTAGAAGTAAGCATGACTTGAGTTTTCCATGAGCATGCTGGTGGCCTGCAGTGCAGGTGCTGATGGAGATTCCCACACTGGATGCTCTCAGAGAGGAGGCCTCGGGGAACAGCGTAGGACAGCATGGTACACGTGGCCAACCCCACCTGCACAGGAGCTGTGCTCCAGCAGATTAAGACACTTCATGATTGGAGTGTGCTGGTGTCACAGAACATTTCACTCTCAGTGTAGCCATAGGGAAAGTGCCATAATGAGCACTTATATAAGAAAAGACTTTCTCTGACAAGCTGATCAAATCCCCCTCGGGTGGTTGGGGCCTGATTCATGACTCTCTGCTGATCTACCTTTGTAGCAGAGCAGCTTTAATTTAAAACAATTTAATTCCACATGGAAAACCAGTGCAATATAGAAATAAATCAAGTGCTCTGTATTACATAAAGACCAATATCCTCAGCCAGCGAAAACTGGAGTGGTTCTTCTGAAGTCAATGGAGTTGTACTGATTTACACTAGCTCAAGCTCTGCTCTAATATTTTAGAAATAATGGTCTAAAACCTCAGATAATGCATGCCAGAACAACTCCATCCAATCCCTACATCGACTGAGGATCTGTCCTTTTATTGAAATGAGTGTGCTAGAATTCCCCTTTGGCTTGTTTAAAACATTGAAAAACAGTAACCGGGTTGTTGATTGGTATGCTACTAACCCAGAGGCACAGTAGTTTGGATACTGCATGCTATGTGGCTGCAGTTTTTATATGTTTGTACTCAGCAACACAGCAATTGTACTTCAGAGCAGTGACAGAATGGGCAGTAAGAAAGTAAACCCGCCCTATGGCAATCCCTCATCATGTATCTCTCACTTTGCCAAATTTCAGAGTGAATGCTGCATATGGATTTTGCCCTCTGGAGCATAAGGACCCATTTTCATTGGTGGGTTTTTAGGTTGTTTTTTTTTCTTTACCTTCAATAAGTGTTTCTTATGTCTCAGGTGATTAATAAAGGATAGGGAAAAGGAAATGTGCAAATATGAAACTGAAGGTTCAGTGAATTTCATAAGCTTTTGGCATTTTTTGAGGTCTCTTGGTTTAGTTTAGTTTCTGAGCAGAAGATACTTTATGTCATAGGCAGATACACATACACTTTTTCAAACTCTGTAGGTGAGCTGCATTTGCACAGAGAGGGGAAAACTAAGTGTCAACTATCCAGCCCATTTATCTTCACTCTTTACTGCTTAAATCTCTACACATTATGATGACCGTTATTACTGAATTAGTGCCCAAGTCTATAGCAATGCATTAGACGCTTTACAGAAATTCTAGCCATGTTCAGAAATAGCATACGATCTCAGGCATACTATCTGCAAATGTTTATGCATGGGGATAAATTCAGATGACTGAGTTCCGTTCTTTTGAACTCAATGGGATTGCTTATGTGAGCAAATTAACTCATAAATTAAAGGTCTTTGCAGTGTTAAATTTTGAATTCAATCTCAGAAGTTAAATGCTGACCTCTTAAAGTCAAATAAAGGATTGGGGACATTGATTTTGGCGGTAATTTTACCCCAACAGCAACAGATGAGCAGGTGCAGGTGATGGAAATGCTAAATGAAATAAATGAAGAAGACAATAAGAAGGTAAATTCCATTGTTCAGCTGAGGCACACGATTGTTATGGTGGTCTAGTTTAATCCAGTTAAATGTTCTATTATTGGTTTTCTTCTTAAGGAAATACACATTGCAGCAAAATAATAGGAGAAGATAAAGAAGCCAGAAGGGTCCATAGTAAGGGCTCTTTTGTGTCCACCATATATACAAGGATTTTTAAGAAGACCTGCAGTCTGTGAGAAGTCAATGCCAATCAAACCAGTGCAGAGAAGCAATTCTAGGGATAAGGAGGCATCACTAAAACGACTTAATCATGGGTAATTACAGAAATGACCTTGCTTATTATGCATGTCAGGCAAATCTGAATCACTCTACCAACTTCAGTCAAACTACACTGATTAAGCAACAAAGGAGCAACCTACTGGATCAAAACCATTTAATTTTTTCATGGTTTTATGGGATACATTTGAATGATTGTTTTCATACTTAAAATCTTAAATGCATTTGAAACTGGAGTTGACTGAATGGAGCTGGAAGATGGTTTTGGAAGAATTAGTAACACAGACCATATTTTGATCCCATAAAACTTGAGAAGCTTAGAAATCTGCTTTAGTACCTTTCTTTTGTTCTCAGGAGAAGAACTAGACAAGGCATTAAACCCTCTCAAACTGGTCTTGTCTCTCACAGTTAGACTCAACTTGGCATATCTACACTTCATGCTTGAGTGTAAGCTGGTAGTAACTTTATCTATATTGTACCTGTATAATGCAAAATTATGATTGCTGCATGTCGCATTCCTATTTACCTTGATTCAGTAAGACACAACATATGGCCATATTATGCATTAACTGCTGTAAAGGTGATACCTCCGTGAAGGTACATTACATGGAAAATGTTTGTCTCCCATCACAGAAATCCAGTCCACCACAAGCCATATCAAATATCCTATGCCTGATGCTTTGACATACAGATGAATTTTGGTACCAGCTTGGAAACCATCTACTACCCTCTCTGCAGGGTCGTAACAGTGGGAAAAGAAATCTTCAAAAAGGTAAAAGGAGAGCTAGGAACAACAAAGTTGCCGTGATATGCACATTTTTTAAGTACTCCATTGTCTGCCTTTTTTTGTCTTTTAACATTGCTTGTGTCTATACTTTTCTTTCTTTTCACTGTCTAGTTGGTGTTACCTTAGTTTTAATTTCATTTTTTCTTTCTGGTCTTTGCAGCTTTCCCAAGTAAACTGTAAAACAAAAGAAGGCCATGCATCAAAAGAAGGCCATGCTGAACTCTTCTGCTCCTTAAACCCACAGGACACTACATATAGTTTTTCAATTTCTAATACATGGAGATAGGCTCCAGTCTTGAGTCCAGTCCCACTCTAACTACTTTTGCCAAGAGAAATTTGTTATTAAGAGCAGGAATATGTTCCAAATGGCTTTCTGGAAGCATGTTGTTGACACTGACAAGTCCTCGATCTAGAGACCTTACATTTTCCAAACATCAACAGAAGGCTTGAGCCTGAAAGAACGTGCTTTTCCTTGATTAAACTGTTAGGACAGACAGTCCTGTGAGTCATGCCTTAGCATGACTGTACTGTGCTGCCTGACTTTGTGCTGCAGACATGTTGGGGGAGGAAATGCTTTTCTCCCTTCCTATCCCACCCCATCCAAAAAAACCTCAGCAATGTATAAACTAACTCCCCAAAACCTACAGTTCTGATAAAGGGAGGAAGGAAAATAGAAGGGGAAAAAAAATCAATCAATATACTGAAATCAAAAAGTAAACCATTCCCTTTGTTTTCAGTTCTGTGGGTGCAGGTGTACCTATTAGAAGATAATCCCCAATTGTTCCCTTCTTTGACAGGCTGATATGTGTGAGGATTTAGACTGTAGAGAATGAAAATGTCACACGTACCTTTAGGCTTTTTCTGTACAGCTGAGCTTGATGTGATTTGATAGCTCACAGGGCTGGTTTAGAATTATCATAGTTGTGTTCAATACCTGACCTCTCAAGGACTTGCTGGTGGCCCAAAAGCACAAATTATTCTGTATCCTCTCTCTTTTACTGCTGCCTGTCACCATGCAACTAGTAGAAAAAAAATATACTTAAAGAAATTTTGGAAAGAGTTCATTTGCTTATGATTTTGATCAACAAGCAATAAAAACAAAAGAATTTGAACTTTATTTTGAAGAAAAACAAAGGAAATTTCTTACTGATGCTCTGCTTAGATGAATGGTTTATATTGATATGTACAGACATGTCATTTTTTGTTCTTAATGAACATGACCTACAGTTTACATCAAGTTAGGAAAGTATTATTCCTAGGACAAAAGAGGAACGGTCATTGCTTTACCCGGTTCTAGTTTGCTACACTTAAGTCTCACATACATGACTAGTAGAAAAATACATCCTTTACTCTAATAAACCGTGGATTTGTGTGTAATTATAGCTGTCCAGATTTTGAATCTTATTCATATCTTGCCTCTAGCACAAACCCGAGTTCCAGTCCTGCAAACATATGCCCATGCCTAACTTTACATAACCTCACATATGCCTGAATTTACACAGCTAATCTATGCCACCGAGCACAATATTTCTGAGAGAAAAATCAAATGTACTCATCAGTACTTTGGGGACCAGGGATTCCTAAGAATCAGTATAAGAATAAATTCAACAGTGAATGTAAGATATCTAAAAAGTAGAACAGTATTTTTAGAAAAGCATGCCTGAGCTATTGTGCAAAAGGCAGGCTCACAGAATCTTATCTCACAAAGCATTGCTGACAAAGATCATCCAACAACATTAGGTGGAGGAGTCTGCAGGGATGAAGTGCTGTGATTACAAAAAGAAGAAGAGGGGACAAAGAAAAAGATGGGACAAATCAAATGTGTTATGTTTGGCAAATTGTTTGGAAGCAAGCCATCTTTTTCTTACTGTTACCGCTGGAATAAATGCCAGACGCTTTCATCTGTAACGGGTGTTTTCAAGTCTGCAAAAAAACATTTCCCCACACAGTTGCCAAAATTATTACTTAGGAAGGAAATTGAGGAAACAGCAATAACACAATTATAACTGTTCACTCTGCACTGACAAATAACAACTATCTAATTGCCATCACTGAGTTTGAACAGAGCGGAGGCTTTTTAAACAAAGAGGGCTAGCTTCCTCACCAGTGAATGCTGGCCTTGCAAGACTACTTGCCATTCTCCACTCCTCTTCCTAGGGCCATAGCCAGATGATTTATTTATGCACAGCTTGTTTGCACAACTGGAGGTGCTGAGCTGTGAAAAATTACAGATAAACATTTGGGGGTTTAAATTATGGACGTCTCCTCTAAGGTACCTTAGACATAGTTAACTTTGTGTGAGCTGATTTTCAAAGCTACAGAGAGATTCTGCTGAGTGTCTAGGGTAGTCATGTGTTTTCATCCTATTTCTGCCTTTAACTTTTTTTTGTGTTTGGGACAACAAATCATCTTCTGCCAAGACAGTGTACCTGGAGTGATATGTCCTTCCCCAAAGTTTATTACCTCCCCTTAGGTAAGCAGTAGCCAAAAGCTTTCAGCATCCAAAGATTATGATGTGGGGGTTAGCATGAAACAAATCTGTATCTCTGAACCAAATCCTAAAAGACAGCTATCCATACAACAAAAGTCACTGATCCTGAATATTCTTTAGGAACTGATGCATAGATCCCATTTTTTTAAAAAACTACCTTTTTCAGCAGTCAGTACTATTGGGGTTGTGGCCTTCATGAACCACCTACCCCACAAAATAAGAGACAAAGAAATGTGCTGAATGTGTCTCATCATTAAAAACAGTAGAACATTTTTGTAAATGGGTTCACAACTAACTATCTCCAGTTATTACAGGTTTTAGAGCCTACTCATCATCTCTACTTTCTTCTTCATCCAAGGTGAGCAGTGATCCTGAAGAGTCTTCAAAAAACTGTTACATAAAATGTTTGAAATTTCCTTAGGCAAAAAAAAGAAAAAGTTCATAGTGCCCATAGAATGACTTTGATTTTACAATTTAATTATTAATTTAGTAATTCAGGTAGAGATATTTGTCTTTAAAAGGTTTGGGTCCCATTCATTTTGACATTACCCACTTTCCCCTCTACATTCTCTTATATCATGCGATGTTTCACACTTAACAATGAAAATTGTACTGCACAGCACATTAAGTTGCTTATTTTCTATTAGGTGGTATTGCTTCTCTTTCAGCCGTGAAATGTTACACTCTATTTCCTCACATGGATGGAATAGATGTGACTAGGAGGAAAATATTGACTCTTATCTCTGCAAATATGTTTCAAAATATTGTGCCTTTGACAAACATGCAGCTGAACTTGACAGAGAAAGCTACAAACTCAATGTCTCAAATGTTTAACAAAATGTTTATCAAAAGTTTTACTCTTAAGCTTGTGCATAATATGCACTATCAAACAGTTGCAAAACTGGGCCTAAAAGCTTATGCATTTGGAAAGATTGCACTGTTCTAGCATCAAGGTACATAAGGGTCAGACCAGACAAACTTATAGGTTGTTTGCTAAACCCCTGAGAAAACCTAATGACAATGTAATGAGAGAGAAACTACTCTACTATTAGATGTATTGTGACTGTTATGCGGCTAAGTAAAAAATCCATAGATGACAGTTTATCAGATTTCCTAGTAATTATATCAGATGGTACTAAATTAATTCAGTCTTTAGTTTTTAAATGTATCAGTCAAAAGTACTCCCAAGGTGAAATCATACTTTTGGCTGCTGCTTCCTGACTGATTCTATAATACCACAATTGGATGTAGCAATATCAAAATTTGATCTTGCCAGGCATCCAATGTGTGCTTGGCATATCCAAAATACCTGGAGACATCTACATGGCTTAGATATGACAATGCTCGTCAATCACCAGTTTTGAAATAGTGCCACACTAATCACCCCCCAGTTCTGACAATTTCTCTTAACCTCCTGATTTATGTTAAAATGATTGCCTGTGGAAACTGCTGAGCATTAGCTTCTACAAGTTATTTCAAGTATCTTGCGAAGATTGGCACTAAATGTAAAAGATGATTACTACAAATTGTGACTTAATGATAGCCTGCCTTCAGAGTAGAAACAAAACAGGGTTTGTATGCGTGGTTCTGTCTTACAATTGTTTATACTGGCATTTTTTCAATATATTTACACAGAGCACTAAAAATGAAACTTGACTTGCTGCAGTGTTCAATTTTGATTAAAGAGATGGTGATTGTCATGAAATAGGAGTAACCTGAAAATGAAATGACCCTTTCCATAGACTGTTGCTCTTCGGATAAAGGCAGTTTAGTTTGCATCACTACTTTTCTCTCTAAATCTCAGTACTTTATTGCTAGCTTACATAAAGAGATCTCTTTTCAGTAAAGCAATGCCCACAATTACTTATTGGTGATTTGTAATCAAAGAGTTTTTTGAAAATTTATTTTCTCAGTATAGAACTGCCTTTAAATTTTGAGGTTTTTAACATCTGTTTTCCTTCCTGACTCTAATAAAAATCATTCTGCAAACATTTTCAGAAAAAAATGAAGTTATTTAGACTGTCACATAGACTCAGTGATTGAATTCTTTATCTGTAGCTCTTTACTTTGAACTGACACAAAAATTTCACAAAATCTTCAGATACAATCCCATTTAAAATAACTGAGTGGATTTAAAACCTCATATTGCTATTCTTTCCCCATCTTCCTCCTCTGTCCTGTCCCCAAGAAAAAATGCAAACATTCTGCTGAAGAACATATCTGGCCAGAATTTTTGGGCGAAGTGTTTCATTCTAGTAAAAGGCTGAGTACTGAACATGGAAATTTTGATATTGAACGGGACAATAATTATATCTTATCATCTCATGGTATTTTATGAGGCAAATCTAGTTATGTATAAACCAGCTTGACTCAAGATTCTACAGCTTTTAAGTTGATTTCCTTTACACGAAATGTACCTCAAGAGTCAATACTGGGGCCAATTCTTTTCAGCATCTGCATTAGTGACCTGGATGATGGGGCAGAGTATACCCCCAGCAAGTTTGCAGGTAATACAAAACTGGAAGGAGTAGCTGATACACCAGGGGGTTGTGCTGCCACCCAGAGGGAGCTCAGCAGGCTGGAGAAATGAGCTGAGAGGTACCTCATGAAGTTCATCAAGAAGTACAAAGTCCTGCACCTGGGGAGGAATAACCCCAGGTACCAGGACAGGCTGGGGGCAGGAAGGTTTGAAAGCAACTTTGAAGAAAAACTCCTTGGACTTCTGATGGACCATAAGCCAGCAACATGTCCTAGTAACAAAGAAGGCCAACCACATCCTGGACTCCAGTACTCCAGTAGGAGGAACACTGCCAGCAGGTCAAGGGAAGTGATCTTTCCCCTCTACTCGGCTCTGGTGAGCTGCATCTGGAGTGCTAGGTCCAGTCATGGGCTCCCCAGTATAAGACATACATGGAGCTACTGGAGAGAATTCAGTGAAGGGTCCTAAAATGATTAAGGGACTGGAGCATCATTCCTATGAGAAAAGGTTGGGAGAGCTGGGACTGTTCAGCCTGCAGGAGAGAAGGCTCCAGGGTATCTTGTCAATGTGTATAAATTCCTGATGGAGGTGAGTAAACAGGGCAGAGCCAGACTCTTTACAGTTGTGCCCAGTGACAGGACAAGAGGCAATGGGCACAAACTGAAATACAAGAATTTCCATTTAAACATAAGAAGAAACTCTACATTCATATGGTCGTTGAACACCGGTACAGTTGCCCAGGGAGGTTGTGGATTCCCCATCCTTGGAGTAATTCAAACACTGACCAGACACAGTCCTGAGCAGCCTGCTCTAAGTGATTCATCTTTGAGCACAGGGGTTGGACTAGATGGTCTCCAGAGCTCCTATCCAGCCTCATCCATTGTTTTATTCCATGAAAATGAAGCAGGTTGTGTGTCAAATGCAAAGTCAAATCATAGACTCATAGAATCATTTGGTTGGAAAAGACCTTTAAGATCATCGAGTCCTACCATACCTGTCCACTACTAAACCAGGTCACTAAGCACCTTGTCCACCTGTCTTTTAAATACCTCCACAGGGATGGGGACTCGACCACGTACCTGGGCAGCCCATTCCAGTGTCTGGTAACTCCTTCAGTGAAGAAATTTTTCCTAATATCTACTCTAAACCTCCCCTGGCACAACTTGAAGCCATTTCCTCTTGTCCTATCACCCATTACCTGGGAGAAGACACCAACACCCTCCTCACTACAACCTACTTTCAGGGAGAGCAATAAGGTCTCCCCTCAGTCTCCTCCAGAATAAACAACCCCAGTTCCCTCATCTGCTGCTCATAAGACTTGTGATCCAGACCCCTCACCAGCTTCATTGCTCTCCTCTGGACACACTCGAGCAACGCAACGTCTTTCCTGTAGTGAGGGGCACAAAACTGAACTCAGTATTCAAGGTATGGCCTCACCAGTGCTGAGTACAGGGGAAGGATGACTTCCCTAGTCCTGCTGGCCACACTATCTCTGATACAAGCCAGGATGCTGTTGGCCTTCTTGGCCACCTGGGCAAAATGCATTACTGTGGAATGTCTCCTAAAAAAAGTAAAGCCTGCAAAAACAAGACCTCTTTCTTTTAATGTGTGACTTTTCTGTTTTCCCTGCTGATCTTAAGAACTGTACTCTTTGTTGGAAATTCAGTTTATGAGTGTTACCCCCTGTGACTCAAGAGCACATGCTTTTCTCTAGTGACAGGTTGTTATTTAGACTTTCTCAATTAGCTGATCTGTTGCTTCTAACTCAACAATATCAGCAGACAGAGAAATATTTAGAAAGGAGCCAAGAGGCAGGGAGCTAGACCCTTTTGCTCATCTCTCCTGTAGGCAATCAGTTCACCCAGGAGCTGTTGTCTGAAGTCAATCCACTGGCTTTACAAAGTGCATGCAATCTCAGAATTGTTTCCTCAGAGGATGCTGTATCTAGCAAACAAATTGGAATTAAGCTTATTCACCTGTGGGCCATTATAACAACAGTGGCAGCTTGGTAAGGCAAGAAACATACAGCCAATTTAATCTGCGACTAACAGGCCAAATCTATTTGGCATGGGAGAGAAAGAGAAAAAACACCAAAACAACCCAAGAGCTAAGGATTAAAGACAGAAGCATCTCATAGGAAAAGCTTTTCTTTCTCTGTCTCTGAGAAAAGGACCCATTTTTATTTCTGGTGGTTTTTTTTTCTCTTTTTTTTTATTTCCCTCAAGTGGTCTCGTTTCTTTGCCCCACTGCTCACTAAATTGATTTCCAGCAGTGACTCAAGAGCGTGAACATTCTTACTTTATTTGCAGGATGTCAAGGTGCATGTAGGTTACCTCTAGGCTACCTGGAGGGAAAAGGCAGTGGCCTGTGCAATAAGCAGACATCCACAGAAGAACTTTAGGCCTTCACTATCCTCTTGGGGGGAAGAAAAGCTTCAGGCTTCTTCAGCCTAGAAGAAGAGTAGAGAGGTAGATAGGTTCAAGCCTCAGTAGCTCTGTGCTAAATACCACATAGAAAGGGAGATGCTCTGAGAAATGCCAAGGGAAATATAAGGGGAAGGATGAAAATCACTGGGAGAACTGCTATGAATTAATATTTGTCCTGGGTTACAATTGTATGGCTAGTGATGATGACATATTGCTATTTTCTACAGTCTGTTGCAGAAATTTGACTCGCACCTAACAGTTCTGTGACCAGTGTTACTCTACAGATATGCTTCCAAACCTTCCTCTTCAGATGTTAACACAACTAATTCCTCTGATGGAAAGTCTCCAAGCACTGTTTTGCAGTTATTTTTGGGTAACATGATTTATTTATAATGCAACACAGACTGTGTTGCTTCAGTGGTGAACCAAAAAGGTATATTCTATCCCGCATTAAATGGGAGAAGAGGAGCACCACCTATTGCATGTGATCTGCTTTGGCACATTGCTTTGGTACCTTTTTGCAGAGGAAGTACCTATTACCCACCTATATCCTGTCATGCCTCTAACAGAGCAGGAATTTTCAATTTCACATTCCCTGGCTGCCCTCAGACACCAGTGTTACAAAATATGAGGCGCATAATTGCATTTTCCTTGTTTTACTGGCATTTCTTGTCTCATACTGATATCAAAGACTGAGCATAGCTCCAGCAGAAGAGTCAGTGAGAACTTGGTACTGAGCAAACTGGTCCCACCATGAAGAGGAATCATGGAAAGCATGCTTTGGAGTTAAATCACTCCCTCACAAACTGATGCGTGGGAACCTATAATGAGAAAGGGAAGATTACAGGTAACATTTCTGGTTTAGAGGCTCTTAATTGTTTCTATACACCCTGGACATTACCTTTCAAAAGTCTTTATTTTCTCTATGTCTCTTTTCACTGGAGAGGACTGAATGAAATGTCCTGTGATGCATCTCAGTACTACTTCTGTAAAAAGGGATCAATCTGGAGTGACAGAAGACTTTTTCGTTTCCATTCCCTCTCAATCTGCTTTCTAATGAACTAAATATTCTTCCTCTGAGACTATGTATCATACTTTAGGATACAAATTTCCAGGCTTCTGGAATGCATAACATCCCAACTGCTTTGGCCTGGGCTATCCCCTGATCCCACCTGCACCATTAGCTACTTCTGCCATCTCACTGTGACTTTGCTTTATTCTTCACTGCCTTTGCCTGATAGTTTGCATTGTTTCCAAAGCACTTCCAATATTTGCCATGCTGAATAACAACTCTCTCTGTTATAGCCATTGTGCATATCTCTGTTTTTTCTCTCTTATACTACATTTGTTACAATCTGGGATGTGGGCTGTTTGGGGAATGTTATGGGAAACATTTAATTTATCTTTTTTTAGGTTCACAGATCATATCCCTGAACACTCACTGGATATGTCTCTGGATATGTGGCAACCTGTTCCTATTATGCCTCTTTGTGCTTCTGGAGCCTTGTGTGGAAATACTAACATCTGAGTGAAACCTTTGGGTTTTAACAGTACAGGAACCTCCAATAAATCAAACTAAATATCTACTCAATTATGTTCCTCAAAAACTATCTACAGTTTTAAATCAAACAATGTAATTTAGAACTAAAGTTGTGCCTGATAATAATAATTCAGAAAATACACAGCTTCTTTTTGACTAATAGGTACAAATTACCTGTCATTCTAAACCTGATAGTAATACTAATATTGGTATCACACCACTGAGATGAACTCCCCGCTCATGAAGTGTTATCATTGCAGACATCTGGCAAATTGGTTGTTAACTTCTAACACAATTGATATGCCTTTTATTATGACAATATCCTGTTTCAAAAAAAGAGTGCCCATTTCTCAGTGATGAACCATTTTAATGGTTTTATGTAGAAATACAGCTAATGAAAAATAATGACAAGGGACTTCTGAATTCAGTTTTTTATTCTCCATTCCAGCAGCACTCATTACAATATCACAAAATAATGTCTTATGAAGATGACACACAGGTACACTTCAGTCTCTGTTTCAGGCTGCCTACCATAAATAGGAAAAATTGCACTAGTATCAGGAGAATGTCCTACAATGCTTGGATTGTCCAGCAAATAGAAGCATTAGAATAATTTATTCTTTCTATTACATTTGGCATATGCATTACCTGAAGCATTCATCTTTCCCAGTTACTGTTCTCTCTTGATACGAGCATTCAAATGAGGAAATGAGAGCCCTAACTTAGCCTAAATTTTAAAACCAGACTAATACTACTTCTAGGCTTAAGAATATGCATAAAATACCAGAAGTACAACTGAAACCTCTTATTATAACTGTCACTTTATTATAATTCTTTCCTGAGCACCAGCATGTGGCAATTATCAAAAAAACAGTGGAATATCATAATATATTCATGGCCCATTCAGCTCAGTATCCTGTCTTTATTAACAGTTAATGATAGATGTTTCCAAAGAAAGTATGAGGACTCTATGATCCTGTAAGCTGTCTACCAGACACTTTTTTCCCCATAAGTTCTTTCATTTAGAGGGTTAGATTATATACTGAAATGTGAATGCTTATGTCTCTTTTCTATCCTACTGTATCTGCTACAACATGGAAAATGATTTGGCATTCATAGAGGATAGGGGTTTCAACAACCTGGCTGCTCTTCAAGCATGAGCAAGAGCTAGATTTTGATCCTTGTTCCCAAACCACCCTATCTTTTGTGCTATATTAATATTATTATTATTGTTGTTGTTGTTGTTGTTGTTGTTATTATTATTAGTGTAAAACAACTGATGGGAAGGCACAAGATGCTGTAACAGCTTTATGGCAATGTGCCTCAGTCTGACAGTTCCCAGTTGCAGGTTAGATTACCTGAACGTTTCTTAATATATTTAATGTGTACTTTTCTTAATATGCTTAATGTGTTGATAGATTTTAAATGCACAGTTAATTTCCAATAACTATATTGATAATCTCAAAGAAAGACATCCTCACATTAATCAGTTTCTGTATGGAAATACTGTAATTCCTATATGCAGGAAAAAGCACCGACTGCTATTTGTGCCACCTGTACCATGTTTTTTTCCAGCAGGTGGGTGATAATTAGCCTTTTTATTTATTTCAGCCAATTTAACTGATTCCAAAGTATGGTTCAGTGATCTGCTCTGTCTTGGATGGCATCCACATGGTTTCAAGTTAGAGACACATTCGCCACTTTCCAGTCCCAACGGATGGTAGCTGATTTTAATGAGCTTTTAAAACATTTTCCTTATTAGGTCAGTATTTAGTCTCTGTTTTTTTCAAAACCCTACAAAGCGTTCAGTCTTGGGAACTTACAACTTAATTTATCAGTTTGTTCCAGCATGTCTCACTAGAGAGCTTGCAGGATTCTAAACACAGAGAGGAGGAAAAAAACAGCCCTTCTTGGTGATAAAGTCCAGCACTTCACTGAATGGGCTTGTAAATGCAATAAAGCCTGAAACAAAGTACTTCTGGAAACTATGCAATTTGTCCATGCTCTAGGAAGCACGCAATACAGTCCAAGAGCAGTGTAAGTGGCATACTTATGCACTAAAATAATGTAAGAATCTCACAGAAGTCTGGTGGGGATCCTGGAAAAACTGTGGTGGGAGAGTTGTGAATTGAAAAGAAGAAAAATCCAGTGAAGAATAGAGAGAAATCACAGAGAAATATCTCTTGCAACACACTTGCAACAAGTTGAGGGCGCCTGGAAGGGATTAGGTATTGGGTGGGAGCCCTCAGGCTGTAAACTAATTTCTTAGTACACAGTGTAACTGTATATGCAATTTTATTCAATACATGGCCTTTAAGCAAACATGTTTCTTTGTGTAAAGATAAGTATAGGCTGCTTATTTGAATGTTGGGATTGAATAAATCGTAATCTATGTTAAACTCAGTTTTAATAGTAATTTTAGAGTTATTTTACTGTATCATAACAAGACATCTGTGTTGAAAAGTATTAATAAGCTAATTCTTTTCCTTTACTTTGTCAAATTAATGGCCAGAATCCTATTTTGAATAATGCAGCAAGTAAAGTTTAGTTAATACAGGCAACATTAGCATAAAGGCAGTTTTCTATTCTTGCTGTGACAGAACGTAGGACTAACAAAATTAAAATGTGTACCAAATGTCATCCGTTTTTCTTTTAATACCATCACCCTATCCTGCCAAGGATATCCTAGCAAGTCCACTAACACTAGATCTTAAATCACACATAAGCTGAAGCAAATACCCTGAAGCCTAACCCATAACAGCTATATGCAATAAATTCTATTAACTTATATCATGTTTCTCTGAGGATAAATATCACCACACCATGAATCTTTTACTAAATAGACATTTCAAAATTGCCAGGAAGGAGTCAACAGTGAATCAGTCAGGACCACATTAGGAATTGTGATACAGTTCATTACTTGTGAGATGTTACACAGCATTAGAGACTTCCATAGGCTTAATTTGACACGAAGCCATCAAACTGTGTAAAATAAATTATAAAAAAACAAACTTCAAATACATTTACCTTCCAAACAGATCTGAATTTTGCACACATATTTTCTTCCTGAGCCTGCAAAGGTGGAATATGATGACAGATGGATGTTTTAATATAATAAAAAGAAATATCAATATTAACCCTTATTTTTTCTTAGTCATTTATCTCACAATTAAATGTGAGGAAAAGAAACACTAAAATATTTTAGTATAGTAGTTACTACTACTGAAAAATGCCAGCACTTTTTAATATTTTTTCTATGCCAAGCTGATACTAAAACAGCACGAATAATGTGCTACAATTTATTTGGAGAATTTTATCTTTTCTGTTGTGCATAAATTACTGGTAGGAATTCAGAATATTTCAGGTTTTATATAAATGTATTTTAGCCTTTGAATTGCTTGCAAGTTGTGTTTGTGTTTGAAGCATTTTGTTCACTGAAGCCTACATTCAAGGATTATTTTCTTTAAACTTTTAAAATATTAACTACCCTCTGAACATGTACAAACCCACATTAGAGGAAGTTTTTCAGCTCAAAATGTCTCACTTTTTTCCCCCAGTTTCAAAAAAGGACCGCCATGGGTGTCATCTTCAGTACTCGCTGAAAGACCAAAAGATACACATAGGACATACAGACACAGTAATACCAAAAATATACTGTGAGACAGCTCTTTGTAGTCTGTGAAGAGGGGTACAAAGGACAATGAATGAAGGCAGAGCCTTCCCTAGCCCCTCTGGTTGGACACAGGTATCACTTCTGTGTATTCAGGTGAGTAAATGGTGCTGCTGACCTAGAGAGGAAGGGACACAAAGATGAAAAGCAACCTGCTGTTCTTAAGAGCTGGAAACAGATCATTATAGCTTAGGGCACGTACCTAATTTGTTACCCATAAAATCTTGTCAATTCTTCAATCACCCAGCCTTTATTCTTATACATCGTATGCCTTTCCTTTTGTTTCAGTTCATGCCCCAGTTCTGCAAAAACTTACAAAACTGTGTTGAATGTTAAACCTTCTCAGGAGTCTCAGTCATCTCAGTGGCTCTCTGCTCCCAGAAGTGAAATACATTTTTGATCTTCACAAGCTTGAGACTATAAACTTATACAGTCTGAGGCAGATGCTCCATTTATGCTTCAATCGGAATGTTGCTGTAACCGACCAAAACAAGTAACATGTAACCATGTATGAGATCATTTAAAAATATAACTAGTCAGAACAAGTGTCAGAGACCTGTACTTCAGGTGATGAAGATTAAAAAAACCCAAAACGGTCTTTCTTGTTGAGCTTGTGCCATGGGACTGATTGCGTCTTTTGTCTGCAATGTATAGACGGGGCAGGGAAGAGGCAGTTTGGGGCATTCAGCAGGGCACAAGGCTGCCTGTAACAGAGCTCAGGCTATTTGGTTCTGTTGAAATCTATTGCAAATCTCCCTTGGCTTCCAGCAGGCTGGGATTTCACCTCCTGAGTTAATGGGTACAGAATGAAAACAAAGTGCCCTGCCAGAATCACCCCACTCCTATCTGCACATCTGACTTGCTGTAGTCTGGAAATGAATTAAAGGAGAAAATTTGTTTTTTTCAGACATAGTCTCTGAGAGCTACACATCATTCTGAGGTGGAATTGCTTGCACATGATTTCTAACTTCTCTTTTTGATGTCATTTGAAGGATAACAGACTCCTGAAGGTAGTCTTACTACATTTATTAGCTGCTTCTTTTCCTCATCTACAAGGCAGTACTCTTTTGGAATAAAGAAGACCTGCTTAGGGAAGACAATTTTTATCACTATTTCTCATTTACTATCTCAATGACTATACAGTCTTTAATGGAAAAGAAACTTTCCCCCTCTTCACCTTCTACCAGCATTAGTCTTGATTAGGTTTCTCTGTGTGTACATGCCTGGCTTTTGGAATTCACCATTCACTGAAGGGATGAGGGGATCTGCCTGCTTTCTGTGCAATAGCTTGCTAACCTACCCTACACTGATGGATGGAGAGCAAGTTTAGCTGTGTAAGTGGTCTGAAGGAAGGATATGGAAGCCAAGTGTAAGGACAGGTACCCAGTTCCATGCCTAGAAGAAACAAAAAACCCTGTGAATACAAAATACATGAAGCAGCTGTTTTGCAGAAAAGTATCTGGTTACTCCATGACAACTAGTATCAACATAGTGTTATTGTAAAAAGGGTAAAAGTCAATCGGGGGCATACAAACAAGGCTATACTTTAGACAGATGATAAAGAAGGTAAAATTTCTCTTTCATTCAGCATTGGTAGGACTACAGCTGAAATCTTATGTCCAATTTTGGGCACTACTCTTCCAGATAGATGTGCACTAATTTGAAAGGAGGTCCAAGGCAGATAAGAGTGGTGGTCTAAAAATGCAAGTTTTAAGGAAAGTTTGAAGAAACTTTTCCTGTTTATTCTACAAGAGAAAAGTGGGGGGCTGTAGAATGACATTCATCAAATTTGTGAGAAGATGTGGACACTAAGGAGTAGTCTGTTCTCCATATCTGTGAGAAAAGGACAGGATGTAATTGGTGACAAGACAAATTTAGGTTAGTTTTTAAGAAAGATTTTTTAGTCAGAATATTGATTTACCGGGGAATCAATCCTGTGAACTTTCCATTGCTGGCAGTTTTTGAGTGCTCATGTTAGACATGCATCTGTCCAGCAAGACAGAACAAGTATGGGTAACTTGGAAAAATCTCTCATGTTCCATTCCAGCTTTTTTTCTTAAAAGTATTCATTTCACTTTTGTCATTGTATTTTATTACAATTCTGTAAATATTGAAAAAATAGTATTAGTGAAAAAGGCAGAGGCTGAAGCCATAGTCCAGCAAAACAGATTTAAGAAAGCGTTTGTTCTTCACTAAGAGCTCAGGTGCTAACCAGACCTAAGTTTGACAAAACTAGTGTAAAATCAGAATCAAGTAATGATGACAGTGCAGCTGATGGGTTGGAAAAAACCAAGAGTAGCAATTTTGTTTATGTCGGATGAGTAATGACTCAATTATCTCCATATTACTATCCTTGAATAAATTATTAGTGAAGAACAGAGCCAGAGGCAATAATAGGGATTAGTGCAGGGGGTTGCAGTGCAATAGTAATTAGGATTCTATGTTTACTATTTTGTGTTTGTCTACAGTATGACATCCAAAATACAGTCACTTAGAAAGTGTCTCATTCTGAACCACATTTACAGTATCATTCTCCCCACAAACAAAAGGGGTTTAAACTAGAAATGGGGAGAAAATATTATCTTCGCTTTGCATTGAAAAAAATACATCTGTAAGACCTATTCACTTACCTGCTTTTTAAACAGGACTTTTAAGGGGATCTTCTTTCATTTTTAAAGACTATTTTTGCAAGCAAACTAAAATTGTCTGAATAGAATAATAAAATATTGACTAATGATTATGATGGTTTGCAAGTTGGGAGATATTTTGCATTCTTCGTTGTGGCACAAACACTTTATTGCAGAAGCCCAGATCTTTTGTATAGCTATAGCAAATATGCCTATCGCAATTGTAAAATCTCACAAGCCACTTCCTACATTTAAGTTTAGCTTGCAAAGTGGAATTTGAAACACCAGATTTGAAGTCTTTGAGCATTAAAGGAAAGAACGTCTCTTAGTTTGAAACACCATTGTCAGTTCCCTCACCAAAAACATGAATTTAAAGTTTGAAAAAGTTTGGAAGCAGCTGAAGATTTGGACTTCACAGCTGAGTCTCATCAAATATTGACAGCCGCTGCATAAGAGATATAGGTTATTCTGCAGTAGATAGCACATATTCCCATTGACCCTGTGTTGTGGAATTAGCTTGAAAATAAATCATGTGAGCAGCAATAATAATAATAATAATAATAATAAAACATTATTACATATACTTTTCTAAAGATTCTAGCTTGGAATTCTTTCTTTATATTTTTTAATGCAAAGAATTCCGTACGTCTTATGATTAACACACATTATCATCTAACATGTTACTAATAGGATGCTAATGTGCTCTTACCTTTCATTTTCATAGAATTCATTGCAAATTGCACATAATTTACATAATAATTGCTATAATTATTCACACTAGAATAACTGATGTCAAAAAGCATAAATACATATCTTTTTTTGTTTTGGTAATGATAGGTACCTTGAAGCAGTAGGCATTGATACCTATTCCTTTTTACTTCATACTTCATTGGATATACTAAGGTAAGAGGTCCAAAACAGAAAGCACAGTTGTAGAGATGTACAAATGTAGCCAGTGTTAACCTGGGACTGCTTCTGAGTTTTGTTTTCACAATATTCATCTTGGAGAGAGAACATTCTGCCGGGTGACATTTTATCTTTTTATCATGGAAAAAAATATCTCAACTGTGCCCATTGCTTCTATCTATCATATGATATATTTAGGTTATTAATGAACTACAGTGCAAGAAAAATACTGTTAAAGAGGGTTTGACCATCAACCTGGGATGCAGGACTACTCTTTACACTGTTCTAGCTGTGCAAAAGTTCCTGGACAGAAGCAAGGACCTCGAGCACAGAGAAGCTGCCCCTGCAAGGTGGGAGGTGCCTGGGGAGCCTTCTGCCACTGGCAGAAAACATCAACCAAGTCAAAGGAAAGGAGAAGATTTTTCTGGAGCTCAGAAAGAACAGTGAAGTTTTATTTCAGTCCAGAAAGCTACTGATAGCTTTTGGATAGGAAAGCATGAGAAAAGGAGGAGCATATGGAGACCATACTATCTGGGGGACATGGGTTTTTAAGTATTTTGTTTAATGTGTCACCTAGCAGATCCGATTTATCTCTGTTCATAGCATTACTTTTTTGGGCTATTAATTATACTCTAGCAAAATAGAGTGTTAGAACTTTTTTTTTTTTCTATCTTTTGGCAACTCACATCAAGAAAATAGGCATGGCTCCAGCCCAATCTGTGCCAACAGCTGTTTCAGCCACAGCTTGGCTTTCCTGGGGACCCTCACTGCCTCAGCAAAACCTGTCCAACTCTCATGTGCTCAGGAGGAATAGCATCAGTCCTAAACATTACAAGTCATGAGGCAAGTCCCCAAATTAGCAGAATACTTCAGGAGTCATGTAGTTTAGAAGGAAAAATACATCTCACTCTCTGCCTCCAGCCTGTAGTCCCATAGGGTGCACTTGTGCTGCACCTTTAGGTTTTTCTGTGTTAGTTGGTGAGTTTCATACAGTCATAACTATCTTGCATTTTTTTTGTTTTGGCAGCTAGAACTCCAAGAAACTTCAAATCAAATTGCAAGCATTATCAGCCTTGACTAATTCTAATTCCAACTGCTCAGGATTCAAAACTCCCATTAAAAAAATTCTATGCCATGTGCAAAATAACCACGGGACTTCTCAAAAGCTGTTTTTTCCCAAGTGTGTATTTTAAAGAGCAGTTCTATTCAGAATAATAAAAAACAACACGTCTTCTCCCCATGTGCATACAATGTCACTTCTGCTCCCTTCAGTGAAGAAAATAAGTGTCTAACAGCTTTTATTCCTACTGCCCCTGAAAAACTAACCCCTCTGAAACAGCTGAAATGTGACTTGTTATTACCTGGACAATCGCAAATTATTTGCCCGGTTCTCACTGAGAGACCAAGCGGTCATGCGAATACAATTTTATTAAGACAAAGGAATAGTTGGAACAAAAGACACCATTTTCTTTGTGGTTTTTAATGGGAAAAAGGTAATCTTATCTGACTTGACTTTTGAGATCAGATTGAATTTGAAGGACTCAAAGCTGAATAAAGTTTTGGTTTTCTCCCAGTTAAAACAAGGACTTGCGATTTGGAACCAATTCAAAAACAATAAATGTGGAACATTATGATGCTATTTCTACAGAACTGCTTTTCCAGACTGGAACTACATTTCGAAGTCAAATTTGTGAAAACATGTCAAGAAAGTGATGAAGTACCAATGGAGTCTGTACAGCAGAAACTGAAGTGAGCCATATCCTTCCATTAAGCCACCCTCACGGTCTCAGTCTCTTCCCAGCTCAGAGAGTGACAGGAGATTACTGAAGTCCAGCACCGCCAGCCCTCTTTAGCTAGGGCAGCTCCCGGGCTGAGTTTATCTTGGCTTGCTGCTCAGGAATACAGACAGCAAAGTGAGAAAGGCCATTTCATGCATGCTGTTCCTCTGACTATGGTAACACTGAAGGAAAGAACTCTATTTATTGTCTCATATAGCTGATATTATTAAGTGTACAAGATAGCCCTTGATTTCATACTTGTTTCTTTTGTTGCTTTGCTGTTTACTAACAAGTAAATTCTGTTCTTATTGAAATAATGGCTAAAATAAAGGAAAAAAAGATAAACAGCAAACATTGCAGCTATGATTGGATAACATAGTTCCCATTGTGACAGAAAAGAAATGATATGTTGAGTTAAATGCAGATTAAACTAGTTGAGAGTTCATCACAGTTATGATCAACACATACTTAAACAGCTAAGAGTATTTTTTAATCTTTGAAATATATAAATACTTGTGCAATAGATATCCACCAAAGGTTAGAAATAATAATTGTTCATTTGAATAAGAAGCAGATTTCTAATGTGGTTTTTGATTTACTAAAATCCAGAGGTGTTTTGTTTTGGTTTTATGAGAACATAACTAAAGTCACCCAAATAATGAAATGCTTAATAAATTTCAAGCTTTCTTTGCTCACTTGAGACAAATTAAAGCTAAAATAAGTGCCATTTATACTTAATTTTTCCTACTTCTAGAACTACTGAAAAAAAGGGGGGTAAAAGCCCTTCTTAATATGAGGATCAATATGACTTCTGGATGGAAGCACACAACAAATCTTCATAGAGAAATATACAAGAAAAGAGTTATTATTTAAGGCAGATTTCATAACTATATAATGCACTTCATTGTAAAAGTTGACTTCTTTTTTTTAAAATGTATTCTGTGCAATAATAGAATAATAAATGCTATAAATTGTTATAAAAGAAATTGCTAGTTACAGATGGCCTTTTTTTTTAGCCTTTGTGTAAGGAGAAAAGTAGCGGTTTAAAGAGGAGAAGACAAAGCAGAACCCATCCTAACACTTAGAATTAAGACAGTCTTATGTCAGTCTTCATAATCTCTTGAGAAAAGACTGAAATGAAGAATAGACAACAAGATAAAAGGATGAATCCTACTTATGGATTCCAGGTTCAGGCACAGATGTAAGGGATGTAGAGGCCTTTTGCCTGGAAGCCCGCAGCTTCGGTAGAAGCAGCAGAAGGCCTCCCTCATGCTCCACCATGAGGAACCGTGGAGGTGAGGGCACAACCTGGAGCTCCCTGGGCTGCCCACCAGCTTCAAGGGGCATCCAGACCTGCAGGCAGCATGCCCTTGGGGGTCCTTATTCTCTCCTGCTGACTAAGAAGAGGGAAAACAGTGTACAGTTGGAGGAAGAAAAGCATCTTTCACACAACCTAGGATTAAAAATTCATTCCTGTGGCTGTACTTGCCCTGCTTATACAGCAGCTGTAAGCAGGGCACATGCTACGGTTCATTCCCCTTCTGTCACGATGACTGCCTCGTGGACAGCCTCAAGGACGACACTGACATGAGTGCCCTCATCCACCACGGCGTCCTGGGCCTGCAAGACCCTGCACAAGGGGTGCTCTGGCAGTGCCTGTCACCGGATTCAGAAGTCTGGAAAACAGAAGGGTCAGAAGTCTGGTCATCATCAGACCACTCCTTTAGAGACATCCTAGTGGTAATTAATCACTTATTCCTGAATCCTACCCCCTCACTTTCTTTCCCATCTTGCCTTCCCCCAAAGGAATGAGAGTTGTATAAATTTACATTTATACACAAATCCAAACTTTGGACAGTTTCTACAAGTTCCCCTAGTAATATTATTTACCCATACACTCAGCACCGGAGGAGAAAAATACAGGTAAAAGGCTTCCCAGTGCTGGTCACAGGAGCAGATTTCTGTAGGCAAATGTTCATGGCTGCCGCCCTGGTTTCCTGCACCTTAGATTTAAAGTGTGATGTGAATAAAGTGAAATGTTCATATTGAATATTCTCACAGCTCTGTGGGAAAATTAATTACAATACTGACTATTTACTTTGCATATATTTTTAAGATGATCGCCCAAACTAGTATTTCATCTTTTTACCTATTGAAACTGTCTTTGTTTCTTGTGAGAGCAGAGAAGGGTTAGAATCTCCCAGTAAAAGTATAGGAAGGTCCTATACATTCTAGCTAGAAGCTGAAAGCACTGCTACTGTTAGTTTTAAGAAGGTTTCTTATCTGCTTGAATCAGACTATTCTTGCTGCCAAATGTATTTAGCAGGTGGGCTATATTACATGCTTTGAAGGCAAGTATTTCCAGCTCACTATACTCTGCTTTGGACCTCTGTTCTTGCAAAACAATTTACAAATTTTAGTATTGTCTCACCTCATACCACACTTGTCTTTGAAATTATCACATGGAGAAGCTCACGCAATTAGCTGCAAGATACTGTACAAATACTGAAATTTAAATACAAGGCACAGTTTGCATTGCAGAGTATCTAGTCTGAAGAGAAGTTGGAAAGAAAGGGGAAAAATGTGAAGTCTCAGATATTAACTGAATCTGAATATAAAAACATGACACGTCCCTAATATAGTATGTCATTATATATAGCAAGATGTCATATCAGTACCCTTCTGTTGTCTGTGATAATAGAAATCATTGCACCTCTTATATTATTTAAGACTATAACAGAGTTAAAACTTGGGAAAATGCAGTGGGAAGGAAATTGCCTGCATATTTTGATAACACATGGGTCTGCTCTATTTGTCATATTTTAACTCTTTTACAAAAGAATTCAATCATGTATCCAGAGTAACCTAATGGTCGGTATAACAGCATGGGTTTTAAATTCAGCCCAGAACTGTAACAGACACACAATAAAGTGTCTAGATAAAAAAAAAAAAAAAAAAAAATATCAGTGAACTATAGAATTGCATTAATAAATGGATACAAATGAAAATATGGTTATTTCTGGGTCTTGAATTCATGTTAAAGATAAAATATATGAGAATAAGGACAGCAAAAACATGACTGGTTACCCTGTCTCTGTTATATTTACCACTGCATAAACTGAAAGCTGTGTTTATGAATATAACTTCATGTATGCAGCCATTGCTGTCTGCATCCTTCTGGCTGCAGTTGCACCACAGATCAAGCTGTGATCCTGCTGAAACTGGGCAAGTAATGCCAAGTACTTCAGCAGGGTCATAATTAACTGATCTTTAGAATGGACCAAATGGGTTGCTTTAAGCAAGTCTGCTATATTTGCATTTCAAACAGGTATTTCTTGTGGAGGGAAAATGAGAGGGAGTGACAAGGTTCTGGACTTTGTTCTCAGGACTTCCTATCCAACAGAAATTTCATGTGAGAGATATATCATTGCAGGGAGCTGGACATGAAAGTTCAATGATTCTTTGTCCTAGTTAAATGCTAAAACCATAAGGTGAGAGTTAACCCCGCGAGGCAGGCAGGCTCTCTTGCTGCCTCCTTTGGTTGTGAGTGCCCCATTGCATCCAAGCTGCTCCAAGAGGTAGGGCTCACCAACCTCCTGGCAAATTCTGGGGCCATGATAATTACATACCTTGTCTGCCTTTGGTGCAATCAAGCTGTAGGTCTATTTCTTTCTAGAGGAATATCCCACCTACCTGACCATTACACAAAAGCAGGTAGACCCAGCAAAACTCACTCTCTTTGTAAATGCCAGGACTCAACCTGCCTCAGAGGTGGTCTTCAGTGGGAGACTCTGGGTCATTCTCCTGAACAGGCACTTGTCTAATATTAGCTGCAAGGAAATTTTCAGAGGAAGAAGTGAAGTATCTATTGAAAATAGGCATTACAGGGCTAGGTGGTTTTTTGATACTGTATCTGTCTGAGACGTGGGAGGATTTTAAACAGACAGGTTCCCAATACTTCTGAACTTTCACTTTGAAATAACAATACTCTAAAAATAAAGTATTGGGTATCCTAAAACATATCACATACTTATAATGTGCATTTCATAATCAGAATTTTTTATCTCCTTAAAGCCTTTTAAAGTATATGCAAGGATATGCAGTTGTTAGGACAAAATCCTAGTATCTCCTTCATTTGTGCGTTGTGATAAAACTCTCAGGTAACCACTGTGACACAGACGGCCAGGTATCAATAACAGCTATCCAGAGACACACATGATCTTACTGGGCTTTGGTAGCTTCTGTGATACCTCCTTTTTCCCACAGGCTTCATCCCCTGTGTTTCCATATATGTAGAAATAAAGTAGAGAAATGTAGGTAAGTTGCATCAACAGGAAGGTGATCCATACGCTAGCATCAGTTCTCAGGCACATCACTGCCAGATTAGCTGTCCCATAAACTGGTTCTTATTTTTCACAATCAAGCATGTTAAAATTGTTTAAGTAATTCTCGTGGCCTTGTACAGTAATGGAACTAGATCCATGTGATAGTAACCTTCTTCCCTGGTGACTAGAAAATGTGTGTGAGGCTCAGTTGCTGGAGATGGATTTTTCTTGGGAATAAGAAAAAAAACCAAAAGAAATTAGAGAAGATACTGCACGTGAAATAAGGACATTTTAAGAGAAGGCACGTATTCTAACAAATACATTTAACTACAAGAAAACTGCACTCATTTGCTTAGCTTTTCTATACTAAGACTTCACATACAATAGTTTCTTCCAAACGATTGTGCAAGTTTTGATGCTGAATTAAAAGAAGATGTATGCATTTTCTTCTCATTCACATGATATTCATACATTAAAATAAACTTTAAATTCTAAAGGGAGAGATCTGTGGATATAAATCATGTAACAAAGTAACCTTGTGTCTCCTTAGTTGCTTGAAAAAAGGCAAAAATCCTGTAAAAAATTGCCAAATCTCCATTAAAAAGGTTAATAAGATCCTCTGAAAACTGTAGGCTAGATTGTATACTTGCTCACATTCATGTAATTTCACTGAAGGCAAACAACTAAATGCAGAGCCTCCATGAGATACAATTGTGCAAGACTTGCCATGTATCTTTCTTTTCCTGTAATAGATTCTGGGGAAAAAAAACCCAACCCCAAACCAAACACCAAACCCACCACCCACTAAGTGCAAAAAGCAAAAAGCACTTGATAGAAACAAGTAGTTCCATACACATTATGTTAGCCCAGGGCTGCTGCTGGCATCTACTAATTGAGCTAGCTCATACCGAAGCCTTTTCCTCATGGAGGTCACTAATGTGAGCTTCACTCCTCCCTCTTCAGATACTTTCTTTCAGAAACTTCTTGGAAATTACTCTGTATTTCACTAACAAATGCATTTGGAATCAGTCAAGATACTGAAAAATAATTTGGGCAGGAAGTTACCATAAAGGCACACAGCACACTCTCAAATATTTTATGTCCTTTAGAAGCCAGGTAGAAAAATCAGAGGTGATCCATTGTGCAAACTTCTGATTTTCTCAGCCTCCATTATTAAATCTTATTTTTTGATCAATTTAATAATTTTTATAGCGGTCTACCTTCAAAGTTCTTCCTTTAGAAAAGGGCAGCAGAAAATTTATGGAAAATAAAGATATGCTGAGTTCAGTTTTCTTACATAGCAGAGGAATTATTAGTCTTCTGTAATATAAATTACAACCAGAATGAATGTTTAATTAAAAAAAAAAATTGCAAATGGAAAAGCACTCATATTGCTCTACTCCAGAGATCTTTTGATACAGAGTTTAAATGAGAAAGAAAATTCAATAAAGATCATAATCTTTGACCTGTTTTCACCAAAGGTTTCATTTTTATTACAGCCTTGTTATGCACTCTGACTTTGTTTGGCTTTAGCAGCAACACACAGAACACACATTAACCAAATGGAAACTTTAGTCTTTTTGAACTAAACATATTCTCTTTGTTTCTCTTGCTCGCATCATTGACAACAGGCTTTTGTGTCCAACTGTGATAATGTCCTGTGTTCAGAACATACACGTCTCTGTATGAATCTAACAACAGGCAATTGACATCTTGATGGCTTTCTTGTCCTCCATAAGGGGATAAACAAACACGTGCATATGCAGCCCATGCTTAAATGGAGAGAAGAACTTGTTCTGACTAGCAGGGCTTTCGTACACCTGCTACATTTAATACATATGTCAGGCACCATCTATTAAAAATTCTCTTTTTTTCCCTCCTTGTGCTTTAA
This sequence comes from Gorsachius magnificus, assembly GCA_034008185.1. Lineage (NCBI taxonomy): Eukaryota > Metazoa > Chordata > Aves > Pelecaniformes > Ardeidae > Gorsachius > Gorsachius magnificus. Next base: position 176,908,851 of record CM067081.1, read on the forward strand.
ACAAGACACACAAATAAAACGTGAAGAAGCTCAAATGCTGCGGAGGTAAAGAAACGCGTGTTAAGGGCTATCCATCAAGGCCTGGCGTTTAAACATAAAAACCACATTAGAGCCGAATGAGATCTAAATCAATGGATTGTTCTGTTTCCTAGCTGCTCACATTATTCACACAATACCGCAATGAATTCACATTACTTTATTTGTGGTGACCTAACACTACTGCGACAAAGCACTAATTGCTTTAAAATATTGTGATTAAATATTCAGTCAAGAATTGATGGTGAAATTAACATTTGTTTTAAAGAAGTCTTTGTCCTCGTATCTTTTTGATCTCTTGATTGATATGCAGTCATCCCTTAATTGTGGGTAATTTTGTGAGCTATTGACTGTATTTAAAATACTCCTTTTATATTTGTCCAACTACCTTGGTGATTAGATAATCTAAAAAAAAAAGAAAAAGAAAAAGACAATTTATAAATCTAGTTCTTTGGGAATTTCTTTATGTAGTGCAACTTGTGTCTGCAAATGGATCCATTGTGTAAAAGCCCTTTTTTTAGCTATTTTGTTCCTTAGGTTGAATAAATCTAAGCTAATTAAACCCTCTTGGCCTTTTTCTGAAGAGCACTGTGCTCTGTCTAGGGAATATTTCAAGAGGTTCTCCTTCATTGCCAGCTGATCAGTGGAAGCAGCCATAGGAATTTACCCTGCTTTTCTATACCCACTTGACTGTGTAGCATTTCCTCTGAGTCAGGCTTGGAATCTGGAAATGCTTTGGGTGGCAGAGCACAACTGACTTTGTTTTTGTGAGATAGGGAGATTTCCAGTTTCCATCCATGCAAGTGCAACAACTGTCATGACATCCTTATTCCTCCCAAAGACTCAGTTCATCATTCATTTTGTTTTATGTTGTGGTCAGGAGATTGCCTGAAGAAAGCCTAAATGGAAGAAAGAGGAAAGCTAGTTTAAATCAATATTTTGTCTATATACATATCAAGATACACCAAAATTATGATGATTTCTGAACTCAAATATTGTTATCAAATGAGTTTTTGACTGACTCTGCTAATATATGAAGCTATGAAAAGTAATGTGAGACCTAAATGATTGAGTAAAATATGTGAAGAATTGTTTTGTTCTAAAATATAGTCTTTCCTGAACTTAAACCTAGACAAAAATGGAGCAATTATTCTGCTTAGTTTGTTTTCTCTTTATCTCTGATGTGCTGAGTTGTATGACTGCACCGGCTGATATGCAGAAAAGAGGGAATATGCTCAGCGCTCTAACTGCAGAGAGTGAAGGTCTTGCTGACTGCTGGTGTTACAGTAACAACAGTGAGCTGAAACCTACCCAGGAGTATTCCCATTCCAACGAACTGCAGAATAATACCTAAACTATAGAAAATTGTTGCATATGCTTGAGTAAACCTACTTTGCTTTGTGGGAGCAGCCCGTATCAGGTAGAGAACTGACTCAAACAGCTTAACTGCTCTAACGGTTGGAGGTAGATAAATAAAACCTTTTAAAATCAGGACTGTCCCTTGTGGCACCTAGGTCTGCATATGTAGAGATCCACCTTGACTCTTAACAGAGATCTTCCATGACAATTTTCTGAGCCACTATGCATGGTAAGGAGTATCTGTTCTGGGTTACAGAACAGCCCACCTTATTATCCTGATTTAGAGCTCTGTTGTGATTTTACTGTAGGTGGACAACTACCAAGGCTCTTCCTAAGTTCTCAGAGCTACCAAAGATCCTGATCACAACCAATGTCAGTAATGATGGAGGCTGCCTCTCTCATAAAATACTTGTAATCAGAGCACATCTGAAGGAAGTGGTTTACCTGTATTCTGGGTATAACCATCCCAGGTGTGTTTCAAGCCAAATTGCTGACCCAAAGCCTTGCATTGCAGTAATCCAGAAGAGAACATTTGACATTTTCTGCTAACATAGAGCTACTCTGCTGCCAAGAAAATAAAGTTCATGGGACCAAACAGAGCTGGCAATAAACAAACTAACTCCAGTATAATGGTTAGACTAATGTCCTGCTCTTCTGGGCTCTGCTCCCAGGACTTTCTGTACCATTATTTCTTAAAACAAAAAAAAAGCCAGAGAGAGTTGTGCTAGTACTCTATGAAAATGACCACTCAAGACAAAGTGGTAGAGAACCTTCTGCACAGTCCTGGGTGAGTAGTCAGACTACAAGGTTAGTTTGAAAAGGATAAAGCAAGGTGATGCCACAGGGTTTGGAGTTTTGTCTATTTTTTGCTTAAGATCAAAAGCTCTACATAGTCAAGGGAGCTAGCCCCCTGCTTTGGATGTAATGTGTGACTTCTGGAAGCTTTCTCTTGCACCTTTCCAATGACATTTATTTTAGGATGTCTGGATGTTCCCAGTACTAGGTGCTCAAATCTAGATATATGTGTGTCTGAGTCAGGCCCATTAAAACTAACACAGGAATACTTGCACATCTCTTTGCGTGAAGATTTGCAGATTAACTAAAACAAAAAACAGGTAATCTTTACAAGGTCTATTAAATGCTGCCATTATGTGAATTTGCTTTTTTATATAAATGAACTTTGGGTGATAGACTCTACTTCTCAGCAAGTTGCGAATAGAGGCTTGAGTGGCACAGAATTTTGTTTCCCTTTTATTCTTAGCTTAACTGAGCCTTCCTAATCTTCTGTGGCAAGCTCTGCAATTATAACCACTTATTTAGAAACACTTAATGCTTTTCCTGGGACCATGTCTCCACTTTTCTTCTGTTAATGGAAGAAAGGAATAGCACTCACCTCTCTGTTACCCCTTCCAAACTCTAAACTTCCTAATCTGTGCAACTTCTGTAAACTAAAAAGCATGAGACAGGAGTATCTGCATATTGACTGCTACCTAGACTTTCAGGATAGAAAGTGACAGTGCCCACAAAAGAGAACAAATTCATTCCGAGGTCCCTTCCAACCCTTGCGATTCTGTGATTCTGTGATTCAAGAAATGCCAACAGTCTGCACAACAAAATAAGCCAGTGTGATGCCAAATAATGAAGCTCAGCTCTACCATTCACAAGCAGATTACAGTAGTGTATGTTTAACTGTTCATATGATGTTATTTGCTTGACACAAAATATTTTTCAGAGAGGCAATTGAATAATGTTATAGTTAAATGTGTTATTTTCAAATGGTACTCTTTTAATCAGGTGGAATTCAGCTGAATATTTCTCTATTACCACAAGGCTCAAGTTCTAGGGATAATGAAAGTGAATTTGTATCAGAATGATATCATTCTTAGTAGAAAGAAAAGTATTTATTTCAAACTCTTTGTTTTCCTTGCAACTGCAGCATTCCAACTTTGCAAAGTCTCCCAAACTTGTGACACTCATGCCTCCTTTCTTCCTGACTTCTTTCTTCTCAAGTATTTGGGATTTGAGCAAACATCCTAATTATAAGAATTCTAGAAGTCAAAATACATTTATTTGAGAACCTAGATAGATCCTTTGGCAAATTATTCTGGATCCTGAGTGTTTCCTTACAGAAATCTTAAACGTAGTCTGTATTTTATAAAAGTTGAAAACACCAAGCTGTGTTCAAAACAGTGAACTTGTGTCTAAAGTTATTAATTAATCTTAAATATATGCAAATTCATTTTAAAAGGTGGAAAGAGAAGTTGTAGGTGACCATTATTTGATACTCAGATTTGCAAAGTGAGTAAAGATTGCGGCGTTTAATTTTAGACCGGTTCCTGTCTACACATTCACTCTTACTTGAGCATAGAAGCACTTAACATCTGTGACAAGCTAAATACAGCTCTAGATAAGCTAAAGTCTAAACATGTCAGGAATCTCAGAAGAGGAAACATGTTACTCTGACTGAGCCATGCAGTGGCAGGGAGTCTCTCAACCAATCTCCCCTGTTCTTCTGCACTTAAAATGCCCTTTTATGCTGTTTCATAATTTATAGACCATATTGCTTAAGGCTTGCCTCTGGATAACCATCTTTTGACCTAGTTATTTTTGAGCAAAAGAAGAGGGTCCGTACATAAATGGATATTCCAGCAATTTTAGGTTGGAGCAGGAGAAGCTTGAACCAAAGGCCCAGTGGAAGAATAACGGGGTCAGAGAAGAGGCAGAGGAGAAATAGTTGAATAATAAATGAAGTTCACCTTCTCTGTCATTCATGACACATTCATTAGAGAACAAATGTGTTACTTTCTGATTAGTTCTGCTATAAAAAGGACTGTTCAAAACAAAACAAGCACAGAAAGTAGGCCTACCTCTCTCAGTGCATCACTGTAGCCTCTCCTTCAAAGCATTACATTTTACAGCTACTGTGTAGTTTTGGGTAGATGATGATGCATGCCCATAAGGAGGTGCCCATGAACAGGTCATGTATTACTTTCATGTGAATCCTGATGTTCCGTTGCAGCTCATGTGACATTATGCTTCTTGAGCTAGCTTTTTATTTTCTTGGCATTTTAGTGTCTATTTTTTTGTTGCCTGCTTTGGGATTTATCTGCATTTTCTTAATGTTGTGCCTGGATATCCTGCATTGTTGGTTTTTCATAAATAATTCTTCAGCTAAATTTCCTGGTGTATGAATACTTGGGCAATAAATAGAGATAGCAACTTCAAAGCAGAGATATTAATTGTAAATGAATACATAAAATTGATTATCTCAAGGCATTAGTGATACAGTACTTTAATGTTGGGCTCCCATTATCTCACCACCTAAGATCTAAATCGCTCCTTGGAAGTGCCTAACTCCACTGTAAATAACGGTTGCCTAGGGCAAGTAGCCTACCAATGTAAGCATTTCAGTTTCATGCCTAACGTTACACGGACTGAATCCAGGATCCAGGCCTCAGAGTTTGTCTCATAGATCAGAATAACATATAATCTTCAGAAGAGAGTTATTTTGGCTTCACATAATCTTTTAGCTCTTACCCGTGTAAACTGTGGGTCAGCTACTATGGGGCTAATATGTCAGTTGACAAAGTTATGGTGGATCTATCTTGGCTCTTATCCTCATCCGAGGTGAATGAAATTAATTCTAGGAAGTCTGAATTATTATCAAAATTCACTGGCAGAAATATCTTTGCAAATTGGTCAATTCTTTTCATGGTTGCTGACCATGTCCTGGTGGGTTTACATAATGTTACCGGTTAAGAAGGAAGATTTCATTTAATGTCTTTTAATTTTATAAATTCAAATTAGCTGAACTATCAACTGTGATTTTCCAGGAAAAAAAAAAAAAACAAAACAAAACAAACCCAGAAATAACAATGTAGATAAATTCTACAATGGGTTTACTAAGCATTCATTCCAACGTATAGTCCTGATTCTTAACCTTAATGCAAGAAATAGATGACAGTCCTGGTCATCCAGGGTATTTATCCCTTTCAGATAGATGAAATAAATAAAATATCTTATATGCTGGGAAATTATCTCACTATATAAAAGTTTCTGCAGCTCCTATGGATACAAAACAATGGTATCTAATCATGATTCCATCCAAAAAATCAACAAATTAAATTACTAATATATTTATTAGAGTAACTGCAACATTATAGTGTAATGAATGAAATCGGTATCATATGTAGCTAGGAATGTCTGTGACCAAGAAAGATTTTGTCCCTCCAGGTAAAAATGAAAAATTCATCATTAGCAAGTGGAAAAGTATGGTTAAACCTGACAGTATTTAAAGGAGTCTTTGGTTAATATTTAGAGTTGAGTTCTAAGCCAGCCTGTAGAATCATAGAATCACAGAATGTTTTGGGTTGGAAGGGACATCTAGAGGTCATCTAGCACACCCCCCCTGCAGTGAGCAGGGACACCTTTAACCAGATCAGGTTGCTCAGAGCCCCATCCAACCTGGCCTTGAATGTTTCCAGGGATGGGGACTCCACCACCTCTCTGGGCAACCCATTCCAGTGTTTCACCACCCTCATTGTAAAGAATATCTTCCTTATATCCAGTCTAAACCTACCCTGTTTTAGTGTAAAACCATTACCCCTTGTCCTGACACAGCTGGCCCTACTAAAAAGATTTTCCCCGTCTTCCCTATAGGCCCCCTTTAAGTACTGAAAGGCCGCAATCAGGTCTCACTGCAGCCTTCTCTTCTCCAGGCTGAACAAGCCCAGCTCTCTCAGCCTGTCCTCATAGGAGAGGTGCTCCAGCCCTCGGGTCATTTTACCCGTTAATATCACTGTACAACACTTGCAAGGTCACAGCTTCAGCCAGATCTGCATATCTGTTCTTGTCCTGCTCTAATCACTATGCAGTGATGCACAGCAAGAAAGAATCTGGTCCCCAGTCTGAGAATTTAGCTGCCCTCACTCCTGGGAGAATCATTTACTACAGACTTCTTTCAAAGCTCAGAGAAGAGAGGGCTGTACTGTAACATTGGTCAATTCAAGAAAATTCAAACCATAATGATATGTGCACAGTTGCAAACTCCTAATGTAGGCTGTAAAGCAAAACCAGACCTTCTAGAGTCCTTTGGGGGTGTTTCTGAGTTGATTTACCCTGCCAATAAACACTTTGTTTGTCCAGAGTTTGAGTAGATAACAAATACCGAAGGGAATCCCTAGCCGTGGCTTGCACAGTGCTATCCTGGCACTAGTAGGACCAGCTACTGAGATAGCTTCTCGTTTGATTTGGCAAAGTGTATATAACAACACTGTAATGGTTCCATATGTCAAAAATGCAGTCACATGCAACACCAAACTCTGCAAATTTAGTGTCCTGAAAAACAATGAAATTGTGCATGACAGCACTTGCTTCTGTTACTTCTAAACAGCAATTTTGCTGGAATTCATTTGGCTCATCACAAATGAGTGCACAGAATTCAAGAAAGTATGCCCAAAGAGGATAAGTTACTCTCTGAAAACCTAAGTCCTGACTGGTGTTATCCTTTAGGCAGTGAGGCAGAAGGTGGAAAACACATTCCTGCCTCTACTGTAGCTTCTGGCTTATTGGAAGGTATCTTTGCAGAATTTGCTGTAAAAAAAAAAAAAAGCTTTATTGAAACAGATAGTGTAGATTAACACAAAGAAAATGTCCAGCCTCTTTTCTTCGATGTCATTAGTTCAGTAAAGGAGAAACAACTGTTACAGTGGTTTGAAAGTAGCTGTTGGATCCTGAAATAATCCTGTCACTGAAATCAAATGTTTCTGATGCCTCGGACACACAGTTTAATCTCTCTAGATCACATTTGTAGTTGTTAAATTACGATAGCAATATTTAACTGCTTTCCTTAGTGGGGATAGTATAAGGATTCAATAGTCAATATTTATGCAGTACTTTGTTTATGAAGAATTCTATGCAAGTGCCAAGTAGTATTAATATTTTTTTTAAAAGGCAAAATTTTCATATCTATGTATCTATCATCTTCCACTTTTCCAAATTAGCAGAAAAGCATTGTGTATGGGAGATGTATATAGCATAATTTCACAACCAAAGTGAAAGCCAACAAGAAAACAGATGCCCTAAATTATGAGAAGTAAATGAGTATGCTAAATGGAATATAATTAGCTTTGACTTATTTTATTCATACATGTTATCCTTGACAAGACAAGCTGGTTGTACAGGCTCACTGACTTCAGTCTGTGGTTTGAGACCTGTTTTCTAGTTGAGGAAGATGTGTTTCATTTTGGAGAAATCAGCCGAAACTGTTTTCAGCATTAAGCCAAAAATCTCTACATTGAAATAAAGTTTTTCTGGAGTGGGTTTGCCAAACCATTCAGCAACTTCAAAACTCAAATAATTGCATCCGTTGTAAAACTCCCAATAACTTCAGCAGAGGCAAAATTATTGAATAACATGAAGCACACTTGAAAAAGTTGCTCTATCTTATTGCTGTATGATAGGTTTTTCTATAATAATTTATGGTCTAGTGTCTCCAAAATTAATATAATTAGTTTCTCATAGGTCTCTACGTTAATAATCTTCTATAACATGCTCTCTGATGCTGAAGACAAATAAAATGTACTCTGTGAGTAGTGTGTGCTTCTAAAGGAGTCTAGTTGCAGCCTATTTAGGGCTTTACAGAAAGTCATCTCTACATTGAATGATGTCTCTAAGGGAACAGGAAGCTGTTAAAGAAATTGAAGCACGGGGGTCACCCGCTTGTTTCAGCTGAACAAGCAGAACACTGTGTTGTACATCATCAAAACACTGTGAACTGCCTTCGTGTTGCAGAGAAGACCAGTACTGGCCACGTTACAGCAGATTCACCTGAAGTTAGCAATGGCATGGATAACTGTAACAGCATGCTTCAGAAAGGAAAACGTCACCCTGCAAGCCAACTTACCACAGCCACCTGAAGATCAGAGGTGACAGATCCAGAAAAAAACTGAGCTGTCAAGACACCCAAAGCAATTGCATCTCCCTACAATCTCCCTGTAATAATTGTAGTATCAGTCACAGCCCCTATCCATCCCTCCAGTAAAATCAAGTGCTCTCTATAATTAAAAAAAAAAAAAAATTTAAAAAAATCTCTAAATCTCTGCATATTTACAGGGAGACAGACAGCTGACATACAGCATACTACCTCAGCTGAGAAAGAAAGGGTATTATCTCTGTCTCAGATACAGTTATATATAAAACTGTGCATTACAACGATGCACAACCACACAAAAGTCTTTCTTGTATTTTTTATTTATACATAGGCACACAGACACACACACACTCACAAAAGTATTTGGCAGCTGTTTTGAACAGATGGAGTCCTGTAGATCTCCAGGGGAAGAGCCTGTGGAAACATACACAAAATACATATTAACGTCCTTAAAATACTCTATGAAATAAATAAACTACTGAAGAGAACTCTTACCCACATGTCCAAACTGAATCATAGATCCCAAATAAGCCACCAATACCTTAGGGTCAGATAAAGAACAGTGTGAACGTTTAACATGTGGTCAGCAGCACAACCAAAAATGTTACTGCAGATTCCAGGCAACGTTCACATCATAAAACTGATATTCTGGAAACTGAAGGCATCAAGATTATTTTTAAACCGGTTTTTGCAAAGAGGATTCTTAAAACTTTCCATGATGGAAGAGATTTTTATATTGAATGGGAAATGAAGTTCACATACACTCATTTTTTACTCATTCAGGAGAAAAAAAAAATAATCCAATACCTTTGAGAAGGATTGATCCTCAGACAAAACAAAATCATACTAGGAAACATTGACATTGCTGACTTTTACTGTTCACTTAATTCTCTCTATTCAGTCTCAAACATTCTATCTCAGAGCTTATTTTGTTTTGCAACTATATCTTTGTGAATCCAAAATAAAGTGGCTTTAGAGTTCAAGGAAACTTCCAACATGGATTATAATATCTGAACAGAAATTCACATTTGCATAACAAAGTATCTATCTTGCCATAATCCTAGTTAAGAAGGAATTTTTTTCTTGGATGATAGTTCAGAAAGTTATACTGTCAAAATGTAATCAGAGTTGGGTTCCTTTTTCCAACTTTGGTAACTGCATGCAAACAGATTTCAGAGGAATTTCCTAACTGAGCAAAAGGCAGCAGCAGCATGGCAAGACAATCCAACTTAGAGATATAGATCATAGCTTCTAGAAAAATAATTAATGGCAAAGTAAATGTCTTCAAGCTGTCAGTAAATGTGCCTTAGAGGATTCTGAAGGATCCTAAAAGGGTAGGTATCGTAAGTTAGGTATCATAATTTGTCCCCTTTGTCATTTAAAGGTGCTATTTATCCAAGTCTTTTTGTCTACTTTATAGAAACCCCTCTCCCAAATTTTTCTGAAAAAAAACTGCATTAGGTACGTAAGTCAGGAACAATTTTGTTTGGTTTGGTTTTTCTCAGCTTACTCCAAATTTATTTCAAGTAATCCAATCAAATATTTAATTCTATGGCTCATTTCCACCACTTAATTGTTTTGTGATTAGTCTTTAAACATTTAGAACTTGATTCAGTTGCTTGCCCAGAAATCTATAGTGTGACCTAAGGCACCTGAGGATATCCAGAGCCTCCACACAGAAATGGCAAATATAACACAGGGCTTACAGGAGGAGACCCATTCCCTCTGGAGCCCCAGCTGAGGGTTGAGCAGGGTGCTACTATACCTTATGCAGTACTACATGGATGCATGTGGGCAACAGATTTAAATGCAGAGGGTATATCGTATGTGCCCACCTCCTTTCATGCTCTTTGCTCTGGGCCCTGGGGTGGAGATACAGGTTTAAGTTCTCTTTCTGCCTACAAAAAGTTCTTGCATAACCTTGAGAGAATCATAGAATCGTTTAGGTTGGAACAGACCTTTAAGATCATCAAGTCCAACCATTAACCTAGCACTGCTATTCCAGTCCCTTTCTCCCGCTCCTTAATTCCTCATGGATTCAGGAGAGGCAAAGAGCATTTTTTCATCATCTGCCTTGTATGGCCACATCCCCAAAAGCATTTAGGTGTGAACTCTACATATATCTATTTCAGTGGAAGGTTAAGTGTCCTATGAGAAACTAAGCACCCTGAGTCAGTGCTTAGTGCAGCTCTGATGCTAATGCCGAGTGCTGCACATGAGCACATACAGCCCTGCCACTTTACCCTGCACATGTACCATAGGGCATGATGGTCATGAAAGCAAAAGGGCCTTCTTCTTATCAGTTCTTATCAGTTTATGAAATAAAGAGAAGACACAAGAAGGTTATAAGCCTCGCAGAAAGCAAAATGAATGCCAGCTTACTCTCAAAAGAGCTCTTTTAGCCTATTAACAGAGACCAACACACTTATATCCGGGGTGCAGTTGGATAAGTGGCTGTAGGGAACATTTCTTATTCCTGCCAGGGGCAGCAAACGTACACTTTGGCTCACTCACTCTAGCCCAAATTCGTTGCCTAGCTTGTTGTCTGAGAGAAGTAGGATGCATTGCTCCCTGGAGTGCCTAGTCTGCTCTACAGTTCCAACAAAGTGAGCCCACATGACTAGTATAGGCCATATGCTTAACTTTAAGTCTCTAAAGAAAAGATGCATGATTTTTTTTTTTCTTCTCCCATGTGATCTCCTTGAACACTGTGGCTTTCAGCCTGGGGTTGCACCATGCAGGTGCTGTGCCTCAGACAACAATTAGACAGCACTTTTGTCTTCCCAGCCTTCCAGCGTCGAGTGGGAATGTATTAAAGAATGCATTTGCAATATATTTAAAACCCGTTTTCAAAAACCAATTTTGTTAGCTATCTCTCTACTAACAAAGCACAAACACTTAAAAGCAAGGAAATGAATAGATGCCATCACAAATTGTCCACTGCTACCTCAGAAATTAATGCATATATCTCATCAAGTGTAATGAAATGCGTATTTCATTACAATACAGTGACCTTACCACTGACCCACAGAAAGGTAGGTATTATTAGATGGGGATTTTTGTTATCTTGATTTCAGTAGCAGAATATTTTCTTTAAAGGAAAGCTCTTACATGGACAACACTAGCAGCTAATTATCTATTGACAGCAAAATGCCGTGGTAAGATACTTGTGATACATTAAGAAACTGTGTAGGGCAGAAGAATGGTTCCAGTTCACCCAAGATTTATGGACGGATTCTACCTACTGGCTTAAATTGTCTCACATAGATGCTACAATCAATACTTGAAATGCCCTTGCCTGGTCCTAGCAAGATGACTCCAATTACCTGAATTACCTGCTTATTGTGTCTACACTCGGAATATAGTCTACAGAAATAAATTAAAATAGTAGGAAGCCCTGCAGAGTGAATCAGGGTGGGATCATCTGTTTTGCCTTGTAATCAAACTCTTTCCAGCCAAGCCCTTTGTGCAGTTGCCCCAGCAGGTCTGCCAAAGGGATGAGCCTTCGCCGACCTTGACAGTTTTAAGCGTGTGCAAGGTCTCCTGGCCACTAGCACGTCACCAAAGCCCTCCTTCCATAGGGCACCTGGGAAGTTCCCTGCAAGCTCTCTCTTCCACCACCTTTGGGAGAAAAGTTGGAACCAGTTTCATTAAGTTTAAAATGTTACCCCTTGTGCAAGTGATAACTGGAGCACTGCAAGCTGCTATAAGACCCGCGAGACAATTCTGAAGGTCCTGGGCACCTCCACAGGGTGAGCAATGTTAGCATTGGTAAGAACTCAGATCCTTACAGGACTCAAACATGTATTTTGACAAACTGCCTGTGTAATTACATTTTGTGTTTATTTTTCTTAAGGGATATGCTGTATTTACAGCACAGTTGCTGGTAAACATATAATATTTTACATATGTATTTCACTTTGGTTTACAGTTGAAGTGTTGTTTTGAAATAAACTGTCTGTCTCTGCTCTTGGTAAGAGTAATATAGGAGCACGGAAGCTGGTAGAAATACCTGTAGCTTAACTAAATTTGGGAACATTGTGTCTGTTTATGTGCACAGAAAACCAGGTCAAACTTGTTTGTTTATTCTTTAGGCAGCACCAATTTTAGATTATTCCTATCTATTCTTTTATTTGCTCTTAATTGCTTGGGATTTCAAAACACATGACAGCTGCCGTCCTCGTTGTTTTGCCTAGTAACAATTAGGAGACTTTAAGTACTGTGTTTGCTTACCTATCTAGCATTTCTGAAGCTAGGAAGTTCCCTTTTATTTATTATTTTATTTAGATAAACAAAATAAAACCTGACATACATCTTTGCTTCTTTTCTTTATTCTGTTATTTAGATAGGTAAAATAAAAGTTGGCATACATTTTTGTTGCAACAATACAAACATTTCATTGTAATCCAGGAATATTGCACTCAATCTTTGAAATACCATATAGGTATATACACACACATATATATGTATATATAAAATGAGCATAAATTGAAACACATTGTGGTGGGTTGACCCTGGCTGGACTCCAGGTACCCATTAGAGCCGCTCTATCACTCCTCTCCTCAGCTGAACAGGGGAGAGAAAATATAACGAAAGGCTTGTGGGTCGAGATAAGGGCAGGGAGAGAGTGCTCAGCCATTACCATCACGGGCAAAACAGACTCGTCTTGGGGAAATTAGTTTAATTTAATACCAGTCAAATCAGAGTAGGATAATGAGAAATAAAGCCAAATCTTAAAACTCCTTCACCCAGTCGTCCCTTCTTCCTGGGCTCAACTTCACTCCCAATTTTCTCTACCTCCTTCCCCGAGCGGCACAGGGGACGGGGAATGGGGGTTGGGGTCAGTCCATCACACGCTGTCTCTGCTGCTCCTTCCTCCTCAGGGAAGGACTCCTCACACTTCTCCCCTGCTCCAGCCTGGGGTCCCTCCCACGGCAGACAGTCCTCCACAAACTACTCCAGCATGGATCCTTCCTACACGCTGCAGTTCTGCATGAACTGCTCCGGCGTGGGGTCCTCCCCGGGCTGCAGGTGGGGATCTGCTCCCCCGTGGGCCTCCCCGGGCTGCAGGGGCACAGCCTGCCCACCATGGGCTGCTCCAGGGCTACAGGGGAATCTCTGCTCCGGCGCCTGGAGCCCCTCCTGCCCCTCCTGCTGCACTGGCCTGGGGGGCTGCAGTGCTGCTCCTCTCACACCTCTCACTCCTCTCTCTGGCTGCAGTTGTGCACAGTATTTTTCCCCCTTCTTAAACACATTATCCCATAGGTGCCACCACGGTCGCTGATGGGCTCAGCCTTAGCCAGTGGTGGGTCCCTCTTGGAGCCAGCTGGCATTGGCTCTGTCAGACGTAGGGGAAGCTTCCAGCAGCTTCTCACAGAAGCCACCCCTGTAACCCTCCCCCACACCAAAACCTTGCTGTTCAAACCCAATACTCAACCATTGTCCACCACCAGCTATATTTTCCTCCCTCCAGTGCTGGTAAGACTTGTTCTGAATCTCTTCTCTGGCTTTCCCAGACTTCATTTTTAGCTAAACTGGGTCTGGACTGTTTATAATATGTTCATTTTTAATGTTCCTCTGCATTGAAACTCTCTTCTTACACTGCTTCTGTCCCTCCTTTACCATCATCATTTCAGCCCCATTTCTTCACATTTCTCAACCAATTTGTGACAGCGTTTGCTTTTGTAGTTTTTTTCATTTCTAAACTTTAATAACTAAACCCTGATTCTGATCTCATGTCCACATTTGAAACCCAGACCAGGAAGGTTGTAGCCAATCTGGTTTTTATCTTCCCACTATCTGACTGTTATGTCTGACAAAGGTTTGGAATTTGTTCTCATAAGTTCAAAAGAATATGACAAAATCACCATACTTAAATCAAATGAGAGTTTTCTCTCTTTGATCCTGGATCAGCAAAGTCCTTGCACCATGCCTAACATTTAGCCTGAGCATAAATCTCATTAAAATCAAGCACGTGCTTAAGGCCCTAAAATAGGTTCTCCTGGCAACAGACATCTGTAACTAGTTAGAAACATTTAACCATCCATAACTATCTTTCTGCACTGTGCTCCTGCTTCTAGTGCTGCATTATCAATCTTCATTCCTGTCGCTTTGTGCCTGGACAGAAATTGCTTTGGTTCTTGAAAATCTAACTCACTCAAATTTATTCCTATCCCTTTCCCTTCCTCCTTTCTGTGCATGTAGAAATCTTTCCTTTCTATCAGCAAGCCTCATTGAAAAGCAAACCAAACACACATCCTCTGTGTGTCACGGTGACTTTGAGCCCTCTTTCTTCTGTCTTTTGTAACTTTTTACCCTAGAAATTCCACGTGCCCCCTGTGGGAAAAGTGGATAGTGCATGATTTTCACCTTTGCAGTTTCAGGTTATTCAGCAAGATATTCTGTGGATCCCATTAATGGCTTCAACCTCCAAAGTACAAGCTTTCAAACCATGACAGCTTTTGAAAATACTTGTCTGCAATAGTTTTTTTAACCTCTTTTTTCCCTGGATTGCTTCCGCAATCTTCTCAGACATACTGAACCTCCTCCAGTAAATTTTCTCCTCACCAATTTTTTCTATAAAGCTTCAAAGCTCTGAAAGCTCTGATTTTGTTTCCAGCTCCCCTTTTTTCCTTTTTTTTTTTTTTGAGGTTCTCCAGATATCTCAGTAAACTGTAGTCCATACGTAGTATCTCATGTCTATCTCCAAGGGGAATTATTAACAACAACTCAAGTTTGCTTTAGTCTGTGTGAATTCTCTAAAATCTGCTTACACTAAAGCTACTGATGAATTTTCAGCTACCTCTTCTACTTGAATCCTTCCCTACTATTCTATCACTATCCACAAGCAAACTTATGTTAATGGCACATTTGAATTTCAGGGCAGATGTTGTGTTTTGCTGAGTTTTACAAGGTGACTGACAAGTTAGATTTCATGATGAACAGCATCAGGGTGCAGAAGGCGGAGCCGGAGGTTGAATCTGAAGTCAGCAGTTCAGCACCATTGATTTGACTGCAAGCCAGCAACAAGTTTCCCTTCTTTGACTTCTAGGAGCTTCCACCTTGGCCCTTTAATGCGCACGTAGTAGGATGGCGTGATGGGAGGGCGAGATGTTTGTGTTAATGCAGGTGTAATAAGACTGTGCACTCAAATGTTTAAGAAAAAAAGAAGCATGCAGTCCTAGCACAGGACTTTGTTTAGTAAATCTTTTTTTTTAATCACTTAAGCTCAGACCCTTGAAGATATTTAGCATCCTAATTTTTAATTAAAAATTGGTGAAATCGCTCCATGAAATGAGTGGCTCTTACATGCGTAAATACCATTTAATTCTGGACCTTTGATCTTTTGGCAGCATTTTTACTGGCCTGCAGAGAGGTCAGTGAAACTAATGAAAAAATTAACATCAACCATTCTGAGTCAGGGCTGAAACGGAGAACCTCAGATATCCCAGTTGCATGGTATTAGAAAGAAGTGAATCCCTTTCATCTAAATATAGCTCTCCCTCCGCCATCTTCATACGTAAAATTCAGAAGCTTAACTCCACCACTGGTATCAGTGAGATGCTTTTCCCAAGCCACTTTCAGAAAAAGCCATCAGAAATTGTTGCTAAATGTCATTTTCAGTATCAGCATTGCAGCTTCTGTCCACTGCAGATTAAAAGTCTCTTTCAAGCACCACTTTGAATTAAGTAAATCACAGTAGCACTCCAGCTACCCCATAATCTCTACTGGAACACTTTCCTGACATATTTAGACTACAAATGTATTTCTGTCAGCACCATGGAAGTCAGGACACTGTGAAACCTCTTTGGTACAAGGCTCCAGAGGAGAATGAAAGCTGTTAATTTTGAGCAATCCCTTTACAGAGTACAGTATTACAGTGGCAGGGATATTTTCCTTTTAGGGCTAGGCAAATCCAAGATGGTAATAAAACAAACTTTTATTCTTTCTATTATACATTCACTATTACTCAGTTTTATTTAAAAATCTCTTCTCTGTGGAATATGTTGTTCAAAATGCCTGAAGTAATAATTATTACAATTAATACTATTTTATATATTAATGGAGAGAGAATTAGTGATAATTTGCTATATGTATTAAATATTAGAAACCAGGAAGCATTTAAGCTGAATTTAGCATGTTTCATTGGTTAATATCTATTGGATTTTTTCATTTATGACTGTGTAAAACAATATATATTGCCTCCTTAGTACCTTTATTGCACAGAGTTCGGTGAGGCAAATGTTCTATTTAAAGTACAAAGTAGACACTTCTGTGAGGACATACCCGTGAACATGAAAGATCAAGTGTTATAGCCAGAATTCCTGCCCCCAGCTTCAGACAGTCACTGTTACCATTCTATATCGTAAATGGAGAGAGAGAAGCAACTCATGAAAGATTCATGCCGTTGGCACCCTGTCACCCTCTGCAGCTGACTAACTTGCACCATGGGGCAGTTTTATACAGATATTTAATCATTTAAGCCCATAACCTAACAGGCATTTAAGCCGTACCTTCTGTTACAATAAATTTAACAAGGACACCTCGGTCAGCCTGCCAGTGTCTAGTGAGACTTTCAACAGCAACTAGGTACCTAGGTTACCATCTAACTCCAGGTGACGCCAATACAAGTATCTATAGCTGAATTGGGCATGCAGATTCTAATTACAGCAAATGGATAAAAATAATCAACAAGCTCAGTGAAGATTATGGTACGATTCCTACATCAGATGTAGAAGTTTGCTCTAGAGTGAGGTGCAGGCACCTACAGCAGTGATAATGAAAGTCAGCAGAGATGAACCCATACCCTTAATTTGAATCAAAGTTCATATAGAATTTACTTTCCGCTTAGCCAATACTCTGCTAGGCATCTGAATACCGTGAAGGAATTGGTCTTCACAAAGCAGTTATATTCCTAGTGGAAAACCTCATCAGCTTCAATGGAAGTTGGATCAGGTCCTGACAGTGGCCCACACGAACTAGTTATAAGTATCAGTCACTCTGTATGGTGATGTCCAAAGTAGACCTGGTCATACAAGCGTGCAGAGAGGCATTATCTGAGGCAAAATCAAACTGCATTTGCTTCTCAGCCTTCTCAAATGTGAGACTTAGTAAAGTAGAGCTTGATTTGATCTTACTCCTGCTTCTAGACAGGAGCGACTTTATAGCTACCTAGCAGCATTCTCATTAATGCAGGACAGAGTTTCTATGTATTACTTGTCTTCTGCATCAATTTTTCATTTGCAGTTTATTCACAGAACTCTTTACCTGTGCCCTTGAAGAGTCATCTTCTTCAAATGACTGAACTGATCGCATTACACAAAGTACACCAGTAAAATATTTTTGGGAAGTGAAACAACATTTTACTCTTTTAAAACTATTCCTGATATTCATACTGCCAGATCCACCACTGGGTAGGAACACAGCGTGCTGCAGCACGATTATGGCACTGGTTATCCCTTTGAAAAATTCCACATTATGAAACATTATGAGATTGGCTAATTGTGGGCAAAATCAGGCTAGAAATAAAGTGCCCATTTTTTACTATAAGTTAATTAAGTAATATATTCAGTTAATTAAGTAATATATTGGGTTTGTTATATGTTCTCTATTATTCAAATTCTTTATAATAAAATCGTCTTGTCTTTCTCAAGGATGTGAGGTGCCTTGATCAGAAGTTGCAGTCTTGATATATCTATTACTTGATGAAATTATGTCTTGAATTGCAAGAAGTCAAGATGTCTGACCACTGTTGTCCTTTCTGCCCTTAACACCTGAAACTTTTTCTCATTTTGAACGTGAACCAAAGCCCAATAAATTTAGTGGGAAACTTTCCTTTGGTTTCAAAGGACACCACCCTGCAAACTGGCTATAATGTGCAAACTTACTTTTCAGGACTCCTGATGGCTGGGACAGAAAAATAGGGTTCATTTTACCCTTTGAAATGGGATTTGCTTAGTGGAACATAGGCCTTCTAAATGCATAAGCAAGAATTTTACAGACAGCTTTCAGGATTGGTGCCTGTTACACTGACTAATACAGTACTATGTAGGTTGCTCAGTGGAAAATGTGCAAAAAGTTAAAATTAACATCACAGCAGAAAAATTCATTTCTGGGTATTATTTTAGTGTTTTACCCTTAAACTTAAATGAGTAGGGGTATATAGTATAGAATCATGTATGAGGACCAATTTCCTATCATCTGGAACCCAGAAATCATCTTACTGAAGGTGATGACTGGTTTAGAAAAACAAGGAGAATTTGGCCTTTAAATTACTTCAGGCTTATTATCTTGGGGAAGAAATGTAGAATGTAGTTCATTATGACTGTTTTGCGTTATGTTACTTGTTAACAAATAACTCTTTCCCAAGCTCAGATGTCCACCTTGCTGAGACAGGTATGTGTTCTATTTACATCTAAATTATAGTGTTGAATCATTTGAATGGACTGTATATGGCATTCCTCAAATTTTAGTTATCATGTGACCTCCCTGGAGTTCTCAGGTTGGTACATTCAAGATTAATGAAACTGCCTCTCTATTAGGAAGCTATTTACGAATACGCATTAAATTATTGTGAATTATTACACAAATTAATATGATCTGACCTTTTTTATCAATACAAGTTAACTAAATGGCGTCTGTTTTACCTCAGTGTAAGGTCCCCAAACAGGGTATTTTTTATGGACATTGTTCTGCTAATGGCAGCAAGTCGGACCACACACAGAAAGGGCCAGTATTTCAAACAACAGCCCTCTGTTTGTGGAGCACCATCTACATTTATGCATTTGGTCCTGAGTTAAGAGTAGTAGACAACAGCCACAAGTGCACAGGCTTATGCTCTTTATTGATGTTGTAGGCACAGCAGTTGCCAAAAAATGGACACGTTCAAATGTAGCCTTGCAAGTGCTGAGAAAACACGTGTGGTTTCACTGGGCACCCTTCAGAGTTCCCTTAGGTAGCTTTCTGTTTTCCCTGAATACAAATGGCCAGTTTCAGCTTGCACAGAATCAAATGGAATGATACTGTGGGAGCACTCTCATCATTTTTAATGACATTAGTTTCTGAGTAAGGTGCAATTCCATGAGAATAAAGGTGACCATGTCCAGTCCAAAGGCATTGCTATAGGCTGCTCCATATTAGATTTTCTAACTGGTATGACCAGGGTTTGGGGTTTGGTTTTGGGGTTTTTTTTTAGTTTTATTTTAGAAGCTTTTCACGTGCAATAACATCAGAGGGAATATTTTTACTTTCTCTGGAGATTCAAAGGAATTGGATTTCTAGCTCTTCCATCAGTTCTTAGCGCAACAGAGATCATGCTTGAATTTTACTGACAGCCCTAGTACAGACAATATTTGGGACATACTATGTTTTAATTTCATCTCCTTTGGCCTGCTCTTGCTCCTACTGCCATTCACAACAATGATGCTCTTTGTGAAAGCCAGATATGGCCCCTATCTCTGAGCAGATTCCAAAGTACATATAGAATACAAATATATGTTGATAAAAATAAAACATTAATTTGTTGTGAGGTTTGGGGGGGGGGGGGTTGACATGTGATGAGGCTTTATTTCCAAAGATTAAATGGCTTTGCTGTTGTCCAAGGGGAATATCTTCAAACGACACATCAAAGCTAATGTAATTTCCATGTTCTACTAACATTGTTCTTTAACTGCTAAGATCTAAAGCACAGGTACCTGACTAGAATGGAGAATGATCCCATAAAGTTCTCTGTGACATCACACTTTAGATCACAGGCAATGGTTACCCAACTACAGGCACTGCCTGGACAATTCTAGTAATAGACCAAGATTTGATCCTCAGCCAAAAAGACACTCACTATGTGATTTTGGGAGGCCAAGCCATCTTCAGCCTGAGGAGTTCTGCAAAAATGTGCCCCTAAAGGAAGGGAGCCAACAGTGCTGTAATCAAGAAACTTGAAGGGATACAGAAATTTAAATAAAACCACATTAGCTGATGCCTAAGAAGCTGCATTTCACTTACTTAAATATAATCTAATACACTGCTAGTGCTATATCTATTGTCTAATTATCACATGGGTTTGCTTCTTGGGTACCCTTTCCCTACTGTCTGCATGGAACATTCCCACTTTCCATACACTTAACCCCCAGATTTACATCTTTTCCTAAATTCAAACCAGTTCTAGTTCTGGTCTCCAAGTAATAGGGTCATAGTATAAGCAAAATGAATGCAGCCAAGATACGAGCCTGTCTCACATATCACCTATAAGCTTATCTTACATGCCACTGCACAAATCAGATTTGTCACTCCAAGCCCCTCCACTCTGAACGCAGCTGTAGCACTGGTTAAATGGCCACTCCAGAAGTGATGACAACCTGGTAGTATAAGGGTCCTTACCTACAAAACATCAAGGAATTATGGCAATATCATCCTCAACAGATAGTTGAGAATTCATTTGCAGTGAATTACAAAGGGCCTAAATAATTTGGTTTTTAACAGTCCTCTTACCTCTGCCTTTTTGACTGCATTCAAGGCTGCCAATGTGTTGCCTTGGCAGACAGACGTACCAAGAATTACAATAATCCAATCTGAGGAGGTCATGAGAACATGAATCTAATGAATCTAGGCTAATGATTACAGCTCATTTAATTACCTCTGAGATAAAGCAGGAGCTGTAATTTTTTTATAATTGATGTTGCTGACATCTTTGTACCTTTTAAGTGTATTAGTTGTAAAATCTGCCATGTTAATGTTGAAGTTGATAAAAATGTCACCAAGTAAAGCAAAGATAATGGAACAGGAGAGTCTCTAAATGTCAAATAAGTAGAAAGGTATTGATAGATGGATACTTTACTGCCTTAATGCTGCACATGAGCTCTGCAATAAATGTACAACATGTGTGAGGAAGTGAATCAGGAGCTCCTGGCTGAAATACTGTCAAGGTTTTGTTTGGTCAGATTTTCTCACTGTAATTCTAATTTTTTATACTTGCCTTAGGCCATTATCATGAAAGCAGATGCATTAGACTAGACACTTGATGGAGAAATCCATGTTATTATACAGATATCCATGTTAAAATATTGGATAGCTTCAGGCCCCAAAACTGGTAAACTTGTAATTACATGGCAACTATATTCAGGTAAATTGCCTTATTGAAGTTTTATACCTGCCACACTGGGAATTTGGAAAATAGTTCCTTTAACAATTGAAAAAAATATCTGGCTGAATAGTGTTCATTTTTCATACAGAGCATTGATTATTCTTTCTCCATGGACTGATCCTGCACCTCTGCAGCCAATGAGAGTTCTGCAATCAATGAGAGTTTAACTTCATCGGGAATAGGAGCAGGTCCTCTGTGCCTAATGGACCTTGAAATTAACACAACTTCTTTATATTTTCGCATTTGCTCCAGCAGTCTCAGCCAGCCCAGATTTCAAAGCGGTATTTCCAGCCAGCTCACTCTCCCCCTGCTGGGCCTTGAACAGCAGAGGACAAACGGAGCTGAAGGTTGGTCAGTTTGTTATGCGTGCTTGGTTGGTTGGTTTTTGAAAGTCATGTTTGCCTTTGTTGATAATTTAGTATCCCTTCCTTCCTCACATCTTAGGCAATATCTTTATGGTCAGGGATATGGCCTGTGAGTCCGAAGGACACGATGGGATAGTCTTGCAGAGCTCAGCTCTCGGTGCAGTGGCACCTCTATCAGCGGGCTGAGCAGTCAGATGTTTTCTTTCCCAGCATGTGGCACTGAAGGTTACCAAGAAGCAGCAGCTCAGAGAGCACCATCCCTCTTCCTACACCATGGCCCAGGTCTTTTCCCCACAACAGGGCTGCCCAGGCACCAGGGAAGAAGGGGTGGTTTGTGGGAAAGGCATAAGATCAAGGTCTAATGCAGTACCCTGCTGAAGTTGTATAGGTCTATTCATCTGCAGAATAAGGGCAATAAAATTTCTGCCTTAATTTTGGTTAAAAATTCTTTGCAATTATCTCTGCCTGCATTAGTTTACCACCTAGTGCCACTACATTTCTTGGTGCCTATTCTA
This sequence comes from Gorsachius magnificus, assembly GCA_034008185.1. Lineage (NCBI taxonomy): Eukaryota > Metazoa > Chordata > Aves > Pelecaniformes > Ardeidae > Gorsachius > Gorsachius magnificus. Next base: position 176,931,195 of record CM067081.1, read on the forward strand.
ACTGTATCAGTCATGACCTGTTATAAAAACAACAGATTATGAATATTTATTATTTGTAGCATCATTTGACAGATAATAGCTGAAGTGAATCATCCTGCTGCCCTTTTAAACAAAACACAAAAATACATGCATACACAATCCTGTATAAAAATACCCACTCAAAACCAGACCTGACCATATTTTTCATTAGTGGAACATAAAAAATAACTTTGTTCTTCGTGAAACCATTTTAAAACCATGGTCCAACATGCAGCTGATAGTCATTCAGGCTTTTGTTATTTCACACAAGGTTTAGCTGCAAAACTCCCTTTATCTCAGCAAAAGAAGAGGAACATTGATTGAGAAATTTAATGTGGATGTGTAACAGTGAAAACTGGGCAAACAGGGATCTGGTGTTGCCTACAAAACAAAACAAAACAAAAAAAAAACAAAACCCAACCTATTGGAAACCACAGCAGCTCAAGAGGGAAGAAGTAATAAACTTTTTTCCTTCTGCTTCTTTGATCTTGGATTATACCGATGACAACAACACATCATAGGAAAAGTAAAATAAGGTCATCCCTAAGGGACACAGCATAAAAAGTGGGAGGATTATGCACTTTCACCCCTCTTAGCAGACTGTTGTGACACAGCAGTTTTAAAAACTGTAATAATAATAATAGAAAGAAACTATGCAGACTCCTCACCTACTTAATAATCTCATATAATTGACCTAAGAAGTGACATTTAAAGTGTTATTTAGATACTGCCAGCTAGCTGGTTGCAATCTAACACTTCCAAATATTAATTTTTATTTTAGGGTACTGATGAACCAGAGTTGCTGTAAGTTCGGTTATGGTGTCATGATTTTGAAAAAGCAGAGGACTCATCAGTCCCATAAGGCGTTGAACCAAACATCAATAAAGTTTGTAGCTCCTACATGACATCATGATTACATTTGTTTTCCTTTTTTTAGAGTTTGCCACGTATCAGCTGCCATTAAACTCCTTGGAACAAATCTATTTACTTTAATTTAAGACCTTCATAAGCAGAAGAAACAGGCCTACGAAACAAATGCAGAAACAAACCTCCTCTATGTGAAGGATCTCTCCCCAGATGACTGAACACTCCAGCCCATTCAAGTATCTCAGCCACTTCAAAGTGCACCAATAGACAAAGGAATTTCTTCTTCCTCCGAAACTTAGGAGCATCTTCATATCTTCTCTCAGAACAGGAAGAAAGTCAATTTAGAGCAAGTCAAAAAAGAAGGAGACTAGGGAGAGGAGAGGAAATAATACAGGCAGAAGCTATTAGTAACAAGATGGGCATACTGATACTGCTGGTCTCTCAAGCCCAGTCCCACCTACTACCTATAATGTTCACCTGCTGGCACAGACTTATGGTGTTCTCCAGAGCATACCTAAGTGGAAAAGTTAATACAGCTCTGTCGTGGTTTAACCCGGCTGGCAACTAAGCACCACGCAGCCGCTCACTCACTCTCCCCCCTCCCTCAGTGGGATGGGGGAGAGAATTGGAAAGAAAATAAAAGGTTAGAGCCGAGGGCTGAGATAAAGACAGTTTAATAAGAGAAAATAATAATAATAGTAATAATGAGAATGATAACAGAATATACAAAATGAATGATGCACAATGCAATTGCTCACCACCCGCCGACCGATGCCCAGCCCGTCCCGAGCAGCAATCACTCCCCAAGCCGCGATCACTCCCCGAGCAGCGATCAGTACCCGAGCAGCGATCACTCCCCCCACGACCGACCGACCGACTAAACCCCCCCGAGCATGACGTTATATGGTATGGAATAGCTCTTTGCTCAGTTTGGGTCCTAGCTGTGCTGTACTCCCAGCTTGTTATGCACCTGGCCGAGCAGGAGAAGCTCAAAAAGTCCTTGAGCAGTCTGAGCACTGCTTGGCAACAACTAAAAACACCAGTGTGTTATCAACATTCTTCTAGTCCTAAATCCAAAACACAGCACTGTGCTAGCTACTATGAAGAAAATTAACTCTATCCCAGCTGAAACCAGGGCAAGCTCATGTAACTGCACACTCAGCTTCTCCAGCCAGAAAGGCTGGAGCTAAACACCTCCCAGGCCTGCCCACCAGCAGAGAGCTCAGATATAATTCTTGCTGTTTTTTCTGGTGACTCTCACTTAATTCAGTGTAGACACCATCTGAGCTAAGCCCTCTAGAGTTTGTGGAAAGAAACGGGTGCTTTACAGGAAGAAGTTATATGACCTAGTTTACATGACTAATTTAAGATCAAATGAACTGTATGCTGGAAGCATGCTGGTTTGTACATTGGCTTTGTTGGAGAAACCTGTAGAAAAGCTTCTAGCTTTGGTGTTGGCATCTGCACTGCAGATGTCTACTTTCAATCAAATTAATCCATCCAGGGTATATACCTGGATCCAAAGCATAGCTTGGCTTCTGGACACCTATAGAGACAGAAAATTTATGGTTCAGTATGTTTAACATGCTCTATCAGTCTGCTCCTCAGTTAGGTTTGCATGTCCCATGATGCAGAAAGCAGTTAAGGAGCAGCAGTTGACCATGGCTGGAGTTAATTGTCTAGATATCTAGCTAATAGATATTTAAGCTTATAATTAATAGAAATATAAAACTTATGTGCAGAATGTCTCTTGCAAGTAGTAGGAGAATGATTGTGTCATGCCTAGCAACTGAGCTATTGAGGTGGGTAGAGGACACGAGCAACGAGGTAAGGAATAGACAAAGATTTGGAGACAGACACCACACGGGGAGAAATACACCCAAATCCTGCCAGCTGCCACAATTCACAAGGATCTGGTACCAAACTGTTGCCCTATAATATAAGCATTTTACCCCTACCTTGCACTTCACCAACACTGGGAAATGTGAAGGAGGTTCACAACACATTTGTCGAAAAGCTTTTCTATTTGTAATTTCCACAGTTATCTCGATTTCATATGCCAAGACGTGGGTTGTCTTCTTTATCTTATTCATCATTTTGGACACGTATCACACCTGCTCTTTGCTTTTAGCCTAGCAAGACTCATCTTATCCTAAGCTAGATATCTAAACCAGACAGATCACCTCAGTCCATTTTCCTTCAATTATTATAAAGAGAGACAAGAATTGTACCTCAGATTTTAGGGTCTGCTTTGTAGATATGTAAAGAGAGAAGTGAGATGAAGACCAATGAACTTGAATCCTGATTTTTTTCAGTACCAAAATAAAATCTTTCTTATCTTAGCTTCAACAATTTTAAATGGTTAACTTTGTTCAAAGGGAAAATTGTTGCAAGAAGTGATACATAACCATTCTCTCTTTACTCCTGTATCTTGCTGTCATCTTACAATATCTTGGAGATAAGTATGTGCATGTTTTCCTGGAGAGAAATGCTTTCCTGAATCATGACCTTAACAATCACACAGTAAAGAGACCTGACTATGAGGACCATTTTGCACTTCATTGGAAATAAGCCACCACTGGAATGGAAGAGGCAGTTATCCAGCCATATATAGCACCATTACCCAATGGTCCATGGCTGAAGGTGCATAACGTCTTACTCAGATTAAATTCTCAGAGGCAATTTGAGGTAAATAAAATACAGTGTTCTGATACAGAATTTAACAGCTGTCTTTGCTTAGCATTTTGATTTGCTTTTCTTTGTCTCCTAAAGTGAACAAAATGTGTTGAAAATCTGCATATTAGTGCGACAGAAATTTATTTTTCTTAGCATCCCATATCCTGTTTCCTTCTTTCCCAAGTTTGCTGTTCTCAGCTTCCCAAGTGCAGCAATCCCCCAGCTGCATCTGATAATTCTCATCTCAACAACAAAAGAGAAAAAAGAAAAACCCTCTGCAAAAATAATATACTCATTTTCATGCCACATTTAAAAGAAAAATAAGTAAATGAACAGCTGGACTACAGTAAATCATTTTTTACTAGTTTAAGGGAATTTTATACACAGTCTTCTCTAAGTATTTCCTCCACACCTGCAGCAATGTCTTTTTCCTCCATCTCCTATTTCATTCTGACTGAGAATGATGATAACATGGGATCCTGAATCATCAGTTAATCGGGAAAAAATCATACGTTTCAAGAATCACAGTTATTTTTTTTTCCCCTTCCTTTTTAAAAAAAACCCCAAGGCTCTAGTGAATCTTTATATCAGAATAATGAAGAATTTTGTTATGGGGAAACAGTTTATTTTTCAAGAGTACTACAAAACAAACGTTTAGTGTAAATTGGGTTATTTTCATTTATTTTATTGGAACTCAGGAAGCTCTTTCCTATATAAGAGTTGTGTGCAAGGACAGGAGATGCCTGATTAGTGGAAGTGTATCCATAAAGAAGCATTTCTCGAATGTGTCCCGCCTCGCCACCCTCCCCCCAAATATCCATGAATGACATTATTTCAACGGTGCATAACTGCACAGTTTGGTGCTCTCTCTAAGACCTATGAAATACATTCTAGATATTTGTACAGCCCCTGTTGTATTACAACATAGAACTCACTATCTTTCTCCCCCAGTAAACCTGGAAATAAACATTGACCTTGCTTAGGCTCCATTCATTTAAATATTTTAAAATATAAAAATGGGATTAAGTGCATTTTTGAATTATGCAAAATAATAGTAGGCCTTTAAAGGAAAAATTGTTCTAAAATCTGATATTAAGATAACAATATATTACTAAAATCAGATTAATAGATTATTTTAAAAAAAAAAAAGTTTTATTCACCTAAAAAATCTTGACAGAATCACTTACCACAAACCATGGGCACTATGTACTTCAGTTGATAATAAATTCTGGTATTCACTGAAAATAAAGCTGATACAACCTATACTTTTTTTTTTTTCTTCTTCTTCTACACACTCTGTCACAATATTACTTGATGAGTATTGTTACTTCTGTTGATTGTTAAATTTCTCAGACAGTGAGACTGGCATATCAGCTCCCCTAAGTGAACAATTTGTCAAGAGTGTTTGCTTTTTTAGAATGAATATTCTAAAGGATGGACAAAAAACAGTCAGTAAAAACTACTTACCTTGTAGGACACAAATAATACTAGTTTTCAATTAACAAACCAGAACGAGTGGAGGTGTACTTATCTTCAAATGCCATTTGACTGACTGACATTTCTTCAGACTTCATTATTCACGTGTCAGGAAGTAAATAAGTGAGTTTTATAGACTTTATGTTAATTTACTCTGGCAGTTAATTTACTCTGGCAGCATTGCCTTGTGGAGTACTATAGCAAAGTTTGCACTGAAGGATGATGAAAGCTCCTCCCCACCTCCCCCATTCAATCTCTAACACTCAGACACTTTGGTTTCTTCCATAAATCTATTGCAGTATAGTAGATGTGAGAGTGCCTGTACGTATCTGTATTACATACATACAATTTTCACTGTTTTCAGACCTGAAAACATTGGTAGGAAAATTTTCAGCAGAAAATGGATGCAGACTTTGTTAAATTCACTGGTGGTATCAAGTGGGCCTACCGCTATGAGGGTTCAGCACTTCGGGCTATACAACTTCTGAAAATAGGTAACAAAACTTAACCTGCTTACCCACAGTGTGAGAGACTAACCCTGACATCAGAAGTCTCCTGCCAAACATGGAAATGCTGGCAGTTACATTTGACAGACCAGACATCCTTTGGGTTTGGTTTAGTCCTTAGCAGTTATTTTTTCCTGTTGCTTGCAGCTCTCTTTGTACTGGAAAGAAGAAAGGGATTCAACTGTTTTGGTTGTAAAAGAGAATGGAGTTGGAGAAAACCATACAAGTTGTCTCACATCAAATGCAAGGGCAGACGGAAGCTGGTGGCAGGAGTCCCGGTTGTTTCAATGGGACTGGAGTGCAGCTGACTCAAAAAGAGCTCATGCTGTTCCAGCTCACCAGCAAGCTCTGCCTAAACATGGCTTGGATGCTGATGAAAATTTGGCGAGTCATGAAAGGGCCTTCCCAACTGTGGCACACTACTTGATTCTGTTTACTTCTTTGTTTTCTCGGGGTGTTTTCCAGGACAGGTTTTGTTGTTTCATTGGTTTGAACATTGTTTTTGTTTGCTCATTTGCCTTATTTTTTGAAAGTTTACCTTTGGAAAAAGAGACATTGCTTTTTGAAAATGCAAAAGGGACTGAAAAGAGTATTTGGGAGGTGAGAAATCACCTTTTTGTGAAGATCCTTTTCCTTTCTTTTCAATGCTGAAGTTTTTCCCCATCCTTTGGCATCCTTAGGGCAGCCTCCAGTAGTTTTCTCCCACCACTTTCTGTAAATTGTTCTGAGTCATGAATGATTTCAGAGGAAGACGACTGGTTTGGAAAACACTTGATTTTTTTTTAACTTGAAAACATACCAGATTTAATCAAATATATAAAAATGTCAATAACGTCATTGTTGCTTTGCCATCAGAATGAAAGCAAGGCACAGTTGTTGTTTTTGTTTTCCAGAACATGAGAAATCTTAAAAGTTAAAGTTAATCTTATCTTGACTTCAGTATTTCATTTGAATTATCCTTGTAGTACCATCAGGTTCCAGCCTTATTCACTACCAGCTGAATCAATTACCTTTCCTGATAAAACAATTTTCCAATGTTTCAGGTTTTAAAATATGTGATTTCACCAAGGCAACAGTCCCTGACTTCATAGTAAGAACCTTTTTTAAATTACTACACACCCCATTCGCCTTCTCTATAAAGAAATGCAATTTAGTGAGAGTAAGTTTGTTAAATTAGAGCAGTAGGTGCATCAGACACTGGTAGGATTCTTTAAATGCTGTGTTATGAATCAGTGCAAATGTATGCATACAGGAGAATTGTCTTTAAATCAGAGATAATATAAACATGTAACACAGTGATGTTTTCTCTATAAGGAAAATTATAAACTGTTTCTCCTAAAAATGCTCCTAATCCAGTGAGGAAAAAAGAAGTGTATCCTTAATCAAACTATTCTAAGCAGAATAGGCAAGCCTTTGTTTATTTTTTAAAAGATTCTTTTCAACAGACATCTCTCCCTCCTCCTCTAAAGTGGAGGTTAAATATCATTGATGAGAGTAAGAAGTAACACTAAAGAAATTTGAAGCCATGTGCACAGACAAGCAGCGGAGCAGGTTGCCCAGAGACGCTGTGCAGTCTCCATCCATGGATATTTTTCAAGACGTAACTGGGTAGAGCCTGAGGGACCTGGTCTAACCTTGTAGATGAACCTGCTTTGAGCAGGAGATTGGACCACAAACCTTCAGAGGTCCCTTCCATCCTGAATTATCCTGTAATCCTATGATTATATTACCTATATTTTTCTGAGACAAGGTTCATTTTTCTAGGGCATTAATGGCTTTCTAAAGAAGATGATAGCCATCACTAAAAAGATACTTTCAGGCAGTTCCCTGGTGTTCACCTCACACTCACACATGTTTAAGATTGAAGATAACTCTTGTTTTGAATAGTAAGTTATAGTAGTACATAGAGGCTTGAGTTTATGCACCACTACATCAGCTAACAAAAGGCAATCCATGCCATTAACATCCAAATATAGAAAGCCTAAATGAGATTTCTACATTCATCTTTATTTTTCTTATGAAATCACCAGGAGTTTGGGATGGATGTAGCCTTAGTGAATCTTAAACAAAAACATAATTTAAATCTCATTTCCTTTTGCTCTTTTGGTCACAGCAGATTACCTCCCTTTTTGTCATAGAGGCTTTTGAGCATGCTTGAAGACTTTCTTTTGGTGTTTCAGGTATCTGGGACGACTGGAGTACTCAGAAAATAGTTCAGTTCTCCATGGGGAGGTAGATCCCTCATACCTAACAGCAAGAGAAATTCTGAGGCTGTCCCTAAAAGCCCTGCAAAAGATGGGCAACCCCATATCCTGGCTGCAGTAAGGACACCTCACAAAAGTGAAAAATAGGTAATGCTCATGTCCTCTGATCCCCTGCCCCATTGCTAAGCAGGTCTTTTGAGCAAGGAAGAGATTGCTGTGCTTTCCTACACATCTGGTGAGTTCCCTCTTACTTCTCCCTGGTTGAGATTGCTCTGGAAACATGAGTCAAAGTGGCACCACGTACAGCTGACAGAAAAATAGTGCCCTGTCACTTTTCAGTTCTGACTGCTTTCTCAGGGTTTATACAGGCAGCCAAAGATTAGTCAAATATTTGTTCAGGGCAGCCCCCAGCCTGGGAATTGAAAGCCATTGAAACAGGGAAAATCTTTGATTTTGCTTGCAAATTGGAAAACATTCTCTGCATTTGTCTGAGGTAGCACCTCTGCAGTTGGCAATGAAACGATGCCAGTTTACATCATCTGAAGCGCTGGCTTTGACAGTGCTTTGTCAGCCACTTCATCTCTCGGTGTCAAACCTTGCATCAGAAACAGCAACACAGAGAAAACAGCTGATGTCTCTTTTTCTTTTGCCAACCAGAGGATGCAATGTCAGATGCAACACCTGTTTAATCTCAAGTCTGGAAAGATTTTTTCTCCCTGTCTTCTTGAAATACTAGGTTTCACCATGATTTTCTGTTTATGTGCCATAACCAGGATTTTGATTTTAACTAGAAAAGTTATGGGAGAAACAAAGAGGTGGCTCAAGTCCCAGTAATGACATATCTTTTCTGAATATCTCAGTGTCTGGATCTAAGATCTGTGGTCACACAGATCAGGGATATTTTCTTCATTAAGAAATAAATTTCTCTTATGCTGGCTTTTCTTCACCAGGAGACAGATGTTACTTAAGTATCTATCTGATTTGAGCACCTACTGTCAAAATTTTAATCTCAAACCCTGCATACTGCTGCTGCCTAGAGGTGCCTAAAGGTCTGCAGGAGCTCATATTTCTGACATAAAACTTCCCTAGGGACCTAATTTCTACTTCAGGAGGGTTGACTATAGAAAGAAGACAGCTATTAGCAGTCTCCAATTTGATAAGGCTCAATTTCACTGGGCAGCTTCAGATTCTGGGGACCTATTTCATGCCAGAAACACTTGTTTTAGTGTTTACAAAAATGAATATCCTTAGAACTTCCACTCATGGTGGTTAAAGAAGAATATGAAATGGAAAAATTAATTCCAGATTGATTTGGGTTGAACCTATTTTAATTTTTTTCTTTCTGAGCAGCTTTCTCTGCTTTCTCTTTCTCAGTAGTAGTGACATGCCAGAAAGAAAAGCGCAGCAGGCAGAGACATCTCTGAACTTGTGGCACCTGTAAAGCCCACAGTCTAACAACCTACATGAAGGAAAAGTCAACAGTTGTGTGCATTTACTAATACTGGGACAAAATCCCAGCCCTAGACAAGCTGCTTGTAACCCCAAGGCGGTTTTCCCATCGCACCAGCTAACCTGAGCAAAACAAGCCATCTGGGCACTCTGTTCATTGCTGCATTCATCTCCAGCCAGCACCCAACTTACAATTGTGTATAACTACCTGCCCACTGAAAAGGGACGTGTACTCTTAACTCACAGATATTCACCCATTTTGGATAGCCAACGCATACCCTGAAAACGTGATACATTCACAAACCCGATTCTCCACTATAAGCACAGATCAGCATAGCTGATTTGCACAAAAATGCTATTGCCTCTTTTGTTGCTACTCCCCAGCTGTCAACAAACAGAAAAATTAATCCAAAATCGTAATGTTAGCGCTCAGTTCACTACCAAGAGAGTCATTCAACTTGGACATTTCCAATTTAATTTCTAATAAGGATATTTTATTTGCTTTATTTTAGACTGCTTTGATTTATTTCATTTGTGTGCCAGCAGCAATCACAAGTAGCTTTGAAAGAAAGAGTGATATGAGGAAGTATGAACGGGATTTGCACCCAGAGTGTTTGGGTTTTTCTACACAAAAATGTGTAGCATTTGGGAAGTGCTCATTTTGTATTCATCTCACAACAATAGGATGACAGGGTACACCTACCTTTTCACTTTAGTTCAGAACAGGGAGAGACTGGTAAAACAAAACTTCTGAGTATCTCCCCTTACGCTGCTGAGTTCACATGGCTGGCCAGTCTCAGAGCATGCAGCCTGGCTGCTGCTAAACTGGAAGATATGCTCCAGGAGGTACCTAACAGTTAATGGCCTTCCACTTCATGGGACCAGACTAGGCTTGGCCCAAAGTGTTACCCCACTCCTTCCTTCCTACTTCCTCAAAACATGCATAATGTACATGTCATGTCCTCAGCACCAAACTGCTTTGCTGTAAAGATCTAGTCTATTGGTCTATATTACTCACTAAGAGAGATACAGCCTCAGCCCATTTGCCTTTAGCATCTGGCAAATGGGAAGATGAGCAAACAAAATAGTAACAAAGTCACCAAAATGCTGTAAAATAGATTGAAAAAGAGAGAAAATGTCATCTCCAAAGTGCCATTTACTATGAGTTGAGTTTTTTTCCCCTCTGTATCAGCAGTAGTTTTGCAATTAAGGCATATGCCTTTCTCAGACAATTATTTGGTGTATTATAAAAAGCATTATTATTGTTGTTGTTGTTAATAATAATTATTGTTTGGGTTGTTGTTAAATTCTTTGAACTGTCTGCCAAGCCTGCCTATTGGGAAAAAAAAATAAATAAAAACATCCTGAAGGCGCAATTTCTTTGAACTGATCTCTGGAGCTTTGGTTTGGTGGCGAATTTATCCTGCCATCTGAACTTACTGAAAAATTAGCTCTCATTCTGTGCAAATCATGCTCTTAATGCATGAAGATACTTACTTTACTGCATTAGTGACCCAGAACAACAGCAGACAAATTAGATGGTCTCACCATCTTTAATGGTACTAAGCTTTATCAGACGTGAAAACTTAAGCTTTTGTGGGATTGTGAAATTTTATGGGACTTTTAGTTTATGTGGAAAAAAATACACGTAGTTTATGCTTTAATATTGCCAGAAGTATGTGGCACATGCACACAATGTGTTGGTGGAGGGCTTTTCTGAAATGATGAGCACTGGTAAATAGGGCTATTTTTTTTCACCAGTAAGTGAATTTTTCCTTGCCACAAAGGCCAGCCTGCATAGAATGGGCTGTATCTATGCCTGCAGGTTCACTTAGATTTAGATCAAGGTGGTAATGTGCAACAGCCTACCAGAAATGCCTCCAGGAGCTCTCAGGAAGTGTTTGGGAATGAGTTAACCAGAATGGGCCAAAAGCAGGTTAGGGACTGAGAGTATACAGTCACACTGCAGTGCCTGGGAACTGTCCCAAGCACTGTTCAATCCACTAGGATAGTCATAGTCTAAGAGGCTGGCTATCCCAGCCATTAAGAAAAATAATGTCTATCATCTTCTAGATTTTACTATACATAAAATCCTAATGGAAAGTTGTATAAAGACATAAACAGATATAAAGGTGCAGCAGAGTTTACTGAAGTGCTCAAATCCCATACTTGAAAGATGTTAAAGAAAGCCCCGCAGAGGTAATTACAAGCCTAATTTAAGCCTTGTAGGAGCTGGAGGTCTAAATATCTTGTAGCTCTAGACCTTATCTCCTGGGCCAGTTGTCAACATACTTTTGAGGATCCTTCCTGAAAGCACCTAGTTAACAGAGTAGTAACTAGAGTAGGGAAGGACAGACATTTCATGTCTATATGTGTAGGTCCCAATATATGTTTAAAAACTTGACCCTAAATGCCATATATACCTGAAAGCTTGATGAGAGGGCTTGGTGACACTAAGCCCTGAAACATACACCATTCCACAGCCAGAAACAGTCACAACTTCTGAAATGTCAGCTACATTCATTGAGCAGGTGGAGTTGGTTGTGGTTTTGATGAACAAGCAAGTTTCTAGGCAACACACAATGTGGCATTCTGGGAGGTGTTTTGAAATTTACGCCAGTGGATTCTTATTCCCTAGATTTCTGCCAACTTTTTACACACTGTAGGAATCAAAAATAAAAACAAAAAATACAGAAAATAAATCCATAACTAAATAGCAGTGTATATTTGACCCTACTTACCCACTATATTTACGTAGGAAGAAATGAACATTTTAAGCTTGGTGTTATTTACCGTGAAGTGAATTTTTTAAAACACATGATGAACATGAGAAATTTTCAATGAAAGAGACCATTAACAGGTTAGCTTGTTAGGTCTTGGACCAGGGTGTTGGTCCTGTGAAGGTGCTTCATGTTGGTGTGCTACTGTAAGGAAGACCTAACACTGGTGCAATTAGTTAGCAACTTCCCTACTCTACTTGCAGCTGGTCTCATAGGCTATAACAAAAATGGGATCTAGAGTAACAGGTATTGATGGAGAGTTTCTACTCCCTAGAACTTCGCAGTTTTCTGAGCTTGCAGGTGAAGCCATAGGGCGCATCCAGCCCAAGTTACAGCATGGTGCTGAGTTCACCTGTCTGGCATGGGGAGCACCAGGGCATCCACAGGGAGCTTGTGTGTGAACCCATGCTGATGCAACTGAATGAGCCAGAGCAGCTGCCCTAAGGCTGGGTTCCACACAGGCCAGACACTGCTGCCACCGCCAGCTGGGATCTCCTTCATCACATGGTGAATCTCCCCATGCACACGTGCCAGTGAAAGATGTAAAAGCAGTGCTGAAGCTCTGCTCTAATTTACAGCTGAAGTCTGGAGGGCTTGGGACCAGGTCATTATAAATTATGTAGATGTCCTAGATGACCAGCAGCCTGAGGAATTAACTGGAAAAGGATGCGATCTCGTTCCTAAAGAAGTGTAACTGTTGGACCCGTGGAGAAGGAACAGTAAGACTGAAATAAAATCACCTTTCCACAGGTTTGGAACATGATGAAGTTTGTGGGAAAGTGAGACAGAAACATAGCCCAGGTCCTCTCTCAGTTTTAATTGCAATGGAGCGATGCTGATTCTGGTTAATTTATTTCTAATTCTAGAAATGTAAAATTTTAAAAATTGGCTGCAAGGTCATATTTTTCACAAAACTGATAGTTGCATGAGGAATAGGCCAAGCCATGTACATGTAGGCCAGGCAAACCAAGACCAGCATATATATATATATATATATATATATATATATGGAATTTAACAGAGAGATTTACTCTACAGATGTCTTCTGAAGCTGAGAGTTGTCCTGAATATTTTTGGAAGAAACAATGTCTGAAACTGTGTCAGCTTCCACACAAAAAAGAAAAAATGCCTCAGAAAAAAAAAAACAAACCAAAAACCACTGCAGCGCTTGATCAGCCTGCTCTTCAGTCATTGACAGGGACAAAAAGCATCAGGAAGAGAAGAGACAGCCTTAGCTGACGCAGTCTCTTCTGAAAAGCTGCTGCTGTGGCTGTTTCAGATGCCAGGGTTGTGGCTGTGGCTGCTGGTGACAGTGAAGGTGACTGAGGAGGGGCTAAAAATATGAATGCCCAAGGGAACACGCTAAGCACTTGCTCTGCCTGTCGCTCCAGGGAAGCTAACATCAGTGCTAATTGATCCAAATCCTCATGCTGAAAGTGAATGAGAGCAAGAGCTGGACAGGGTGAGGCAAAGCATCCAGTCAGAGCCTACCAAAACCAGCTGAACCTTTGCTTTGGGGGTGAGATATAAATTTCTGTTGGGGGCAAGGATCATGATGGAAGTGGAAAGAGGGATTGAGGACAGAGGGAGGAAGGGTGGAGGGACAGCTGTGGATGTGGTTCCTCACCAGCTAAACCACAGAAATTACCTGCAGGGACAGAGACTTGCCAGCCAGGTTGTATCATAGAATCATAGAATCATAGAATGTTTTGGGCTGGAAGGGACCCCTAGAGGTCATCTAGTCCAACCCCCCTGCAGTGAGCAGGGACACCACTAACTAGATCAGGTTGCTCAGAGCCCCATCCAACCTGGCCTTGAATGTTCCCAGGGATGGGGCCTCCACCACCTCTCTGGGCAACCCGTTCCAGTGTTTCACCACCCTCGTTGTAAAGAATTTCCTCCTTATATCCAGTCTAAACCTACCCGGCTTCAGTTTAAAACCATTACCCCTTGTCCTGTTACAGCTGGCCCTACTAAAAAGATTTTCCCCATCTTTCCTCTAGGGCCCCTTTAGATACTGAAAGGCCATAATCAGGTCTCCCTGCAGCCTTCTCTTCTCCAGGCTGAACAAGCCCAACTCCCTCAGCCTGTCCTCATAAGAGAGGTGCTCCAGCCCTCGGATCATTTTAGTAGCCCTCCTCTGGACCCGCTCCAACAGGTCCATGTCCTTCTTGTGCTGAGGGCTCCAGAGCTGGACGCAGTACTCTAGGTGAGGTCTCACCAGAGCAGAGTAGAGGGGCAGAATCACCTCCCTCGACCTGCTGGCCACGCTTCTCCTGATGCAGCCCAGGGTACGGTTGGCCTTCTGGGCCGCCAGTGCACATTGCCGGCTCATGTCCAGCTTTTCATCCACCAGCACCCCCAAGTCCCTCTCGGCAGGGCTGCTCTCGATCCTTTCTTCCCCCAGCCTGTACTGATACCGGGGGTTACCCCAACCCAGGTGCATGACCTTGCACTTGGCCTTGTTGAACCTCATGAGGTTCACACAGGCCCACCTCTCCAGCCTGTCCAGGTCTCTCTGGATGACATCCCGTCCTTCTGGTGTGTCAACCGCACCACTCAGTTTGGTGTCATCCGCAAACTTGCTGAGGGTGCATTCGATCTCGCTGTCTAAGTCATTGGTGAATATATTAAACAGCACCGGTCCCAGTACGGAACCCTGAGGGACACCACTCGTCACCGGTCTCCATCCGGACTTCGAGCCATTGACCACTACCCTCTGGATGCGGCCATCCAGCCAGTTCCTTATCCACCAAACAGTCCACCCATCAAATCCATAGCTCTCCAATTTAGAGAGAAGGATGTTGTGGGGGACCGTGTCAAAGGCTTTGCAGAAGTCCAGATAGATGACATCCATATGTATGTGCAGGGGAGATCCATATAGCCACTTCCCTTTCTTAGGGGAGAAAGAAAAGGCGCAGTGTTTCCCTAGGGTCACTCCACATGGATGGAGGTACACATGCAAGCAGACAATGTGAAAAAGGACCAGATCTGAAGAGACATTTCCAGATAACAGGTACTGAATGTTAGCTGCCTTATCGAGGAACCACTACAATAGAATATTTTAACGTGCATTTGCCCTCCTACTCTCATAGAAAACAAGCCTGAGGTTCCTTTCCCAAGGCAGGATCAATTCCCAACAGATGCTTAAGTCCTTTTCAAAAAGTTCCACAGATGGAGATTTCATTTACCTGCACATTCCAATATTTTACTATTCTTGGAGCAGATCAGACCTTTTCTAATATCTAATCTGAACATCCTAGGTATAGTTTAAGACCATTATTTTTCACCCAATCACCCATGAAAAGGAAATAGAGTTTTGAACAGTTTTAAATTAAAAGGATTCTTCTGTTCTTCTTCGGAAGAGTCTTTTTCATATTTGGAATAAGCTTCCCTTCTGACATGGCTTGCCAGGCTGATGACAGTGAAAGTCCAGACAGAACAGCTTTCATGTAGTTATACTTGAGAAAAGAAGAAAGAGAAAGCACAAGGAGTATATCATCAGGAAGAATGCATATGGTATCTAAATGGACAATCATCTTCTGCTCTTTCTTCCTGGACTCGTTGAAGGCTCATCCTCTAGGTATTAGAAGAGCAGGACCAGTTTAATGAGTCCAACGGGACTGCGTAGAGAACTGTAAAGACTTGCTTACCATAAGGCAAAAATGCTGTAGGGATTGTGTTTACCACAAGTCAATCAGCAGTGACATAGACCTCCAGCTACAGCGGAACACTGGTGTTCAGCCTGCTGAGAGTACAGAGGTGGAAGAACTGCAGCCACCAAAACAGCCCCACAGAGACAGAGACCCTTAGGAATCAAAAATGTCCAATTCTGCATGTAACAGTAGGCACTACCTCAGTACAGAGTTAGCACTTCCTCAGACAAACCTGGTTCAATATAAGCTCTCACTTTGTGGCAGTGAAGGTGGAAGAAGCTGACTTTCTGATGGAGCAGTGAATAAACCATGAGGTGCCGGTTCAGTCAAAATTCAAGCTGGCTGGACCGCAGGCTTGGGAAATTCATCACGAGCAGCCAATACTTTGCAAGAGTTTCCAAGACAAGGAAGGAGTTTTTTGAGTCAGCGAACTCAAACCTGGTCTAGAAATAAGTTATGCTTCCATCACAGAAAACCCTTCTTGGGAAGGGGAGAGGGAAAAAAACCCAGAGAAACAATATTCCAAAAAGAGAGACAAAAGCGAGATACAGCTGCCCAAATAAAGCATGGAAGATGAATTAGCATCTAATAAATTCCATTGATAAATTCTTCAGGCATGTCATTAAAGATAAGACAGAGTTCTCTGCATATCATTAATGGTGGACAAAATTTTAAATCAGGGCTGGCTTCATCAAAGGCATAACAGGTAGGTAGATTTCCATATCATGAATGCATTTCTATTCATTAAATTCTGCAAGCAGAGAAATAATGAGTAGTGGAAGCGCTCATTATCAGCTACTGATATTTATAGAAACCCACCACATTGTGCTAAAAAATATAGCCTAAATCAATATTTATGAAAGACTGTTTTCCTATAAATGAAGAAAAACTTTGCTTTTTTATCATGAGTTCTTTGTTTAATTATCCACCTCTGCATTTTAATCAACACAAATGCAGTATGTTTGTTAACAACCAAGTAACGAAAGTGCTCTACTCATTATTCCTTTGAGGAATTCACTCCCTTGCTGGATAACTGCAGTTCCCAGTACAGCACATATACATTCTGTCCTGTATTTACTCTTTGCTTTGGTCTTCATGAAAATGCTTTCTACTTCATCCAAAAAAGAGCAGCTGTGACATTAATAAATGGGCCTAGAGAAATATTTTCAGGCAGAAAAAAGGCTTTGACCGGATCAGTCTTGAATTTTTTACTATTCTTTTCCTGGAAAAAATGTGATTGAAAGTGACCTTTAGGTAACTATTATCATCCAAAGTGAAAACAAGATTATTCAATTAATACTTTACATAGTACAAAAATGTTGGGCCATATCATGGGATTTAAAAGCTTATATTCAATACACACAGATTTAATATTCATGCGAGTAAATCCTGTGGGTGCAGAGTAAAACACAAACCATGGTATTTAATGAGATTCCCTATCTGAAAAATGTGGTTATGGCTAAACCCCCTCTCCTTTACATGAAATCTAATATTTGATTTAGGTTAATGATGCCTCTTCTCAAATTAATCTTGTGTCTTTAATTATTCAAATCTTCAGCATTACTGAAACCATTCTAATTATTCCCATTGCTCGGTGGTATTAGCAAAAATTATGCTTAAATTTAAAATCACTTTAATGGGGGCCATATTATTCTCACACTCATTTGACTATTTAAGATTTCACCTCTGAGACAAAAAAGGTTGACTGCAGCCAACATCCCCTTTATTGAAATTATCATCTTTGCATTTTTACCAGTAACTTAATAAGAAGCAAAGTAGACCACTCTTATTAGATTCTGCCCCCACCTTTCAACTAGTAAATCCCACCCCTCATATTATCTCCTCATTTATGCTTTTTAAAGTTTTATGATACTAATATTCTTTTATGATCTGTTCAGTTTATCAGCTGGCAAGGTTTTATGTACCTTTTCCGGTGAATTGCCATTGAGAAATGAAGATTGCTGTTTATGTCAAGTAAATAAAATAGCATGTGAGACTGCAGTATTGAATGATACTTGTTTCCACTGTTATTTCAAGATGTCAGAAAATACTGTGTAAATATAGGTTCTGAATGCAGTAGAGGAATAGTCAGAAAGAGAAGGAGGAAAAAATTTTTTTTAAGTTCCTATTGCTTTATACTTAATGTATTCATTTTTATCTTCTAAAGTATGCATGAATTTCAAGAGGTGGAATCTCCTTTCAACATGTTTCACTTTATTTAGTACTTTTGTCTCATTTGGGGCCCTACTGCTGTTTTCAAAAGTCAGGTTCTGCTCTGATTTCCTTTGTATTTTGGAAGTTACAGCTAACAACTCCCAGTACTGAGTCATCCAAAACTTGATTCTGATCACACTCAGACTGAAGACCTTCCTACGCAGAAGAAATCAGTCAGCACTGTGGCACTAGTCTGGCACTCCAAGCTAGAGAACTATAACCCTAGGACTTCTTTACCGGGATAAGGATGGATGAGGGCTTCTTATAGGTGAAATATTATCAGTACAATAAAAAATCAAGCAGTTTCTTCATGGAAGCAAAAGGTAAAATAAAAAGTCCTCTTGACCAGCATGAAGTCCATGGCTTCCATTCTAGGTGACAAATTCAAAAGCCAAGCAGGTTTACTGTGGCCAGTCAAAACTTGTCAACACAGGTAATACAGCTTATGCATTGACTGTCTTTCTGAGGACGTGATATACTGGCATGTATTGTTTTAAATAGGAGCACACATGCCTGGCACCTCAGGACACAAGCTAGATACCATCATCTTGGGAAGATGTGAACTAATGTCTATCACTGCCTGCAAAGCAGGAACTGGAAAAGAATTATGTCTGTGGGTTGGCCATTCGTTACCCAGCCACAGATTCCTCCCCACTTTCTCTCTTTCACATTTCCCCACTGATTGCTCCTTGGACAGCATCCACTCTTCAGTCTCCTACATGCTTAACTCACATTTTGAGACAGGCCAGTGAACCTATTTCAACCCCTCTAATCATGTGCCTTGTTAATGTCAAGCTAAGCAGAAGGAACATGGAGTTTTCCTTCCCCTGGGTTCACTCCCCAGAGAGGAGCCCTAGTGGGAGTGTCAGTTGGCATCATTATGATTGAATTTTCAGTAATTGCATCATTATGTGCATTTCTGCAGTATTTGGTATTCTGCAAATTAATTAGAAATACATCAGGGTTCAAAAAAAGGAGCAATACCCTCCTCTACTTGCCTCATCATAACCTCTTCCTTAAACAGATTAAATCCTTTCTTAAATAGATCAAATCAAGATAACAACTTTCTTAGGGAGCATTGCTGAATAACCAGATCTGAAATAATCAGATTTCTCAGGGGAAGATACTAACAATTAAATATATTAGGGCTGGACCTCTATCTGACATTCACAGATACTTCTTCTGTAACTGAAATCCATTGGAATCAGTTTAATTCATCAGGTTTCTCAGCTACATCAATCCATTTTTTAAAATATTTCATTTGTCTGGAGCTTGGCTGGAAGGCTGTTTTCGTTTGCACTATTTGTTTGTTTTGAAGATAAAATATACTTTGTTGACAAGAAAAAGTTGCCAGTTCTGAATTCGTTTATTAATCACACATTAAACATTGCCTGGCATTGGAGAGCTTGGAAAACATGCAGGGCTGATGTGAATGAGGAAAGGGTAGTGCTCAGAATCCACTGGGGACCATCAAAAAAAAAAAATCATCAATGCAGTTGAAATAGCAGTGCTGCTGCCATAAAGCTAATCACATCATCTGACAGTTGGTCCCAAAATGTTTGGAAGAACAGACGTGAGCCCTTTCCTGGATTATTATGACCTCGGAGTTGGCTACAATCCACTTCCTGATCCCTGTATCTCTGACAACATGGTAATGCCTGATCTGATAGGCATTTAAAACTACCTTTCATACAGCTCTTAAATGTGAGCTATTGATTTGATAGACTATAATAACAACCCTCCCTGTCTTGTTGATGCATATGTATGGGCTCCTAAGAGAATTATTGATTCTTTAAACTCTAATAGATCTTGCATGCTTATGAACTCTTTCAAATATACACTATTGACCTGTATGTCTGCACTTTGTATATGTGAATTATTCTTAGGAAACCTTTAAAACATTAATTATTGACAACTAAATACAGCACTGTAAAACCTCTGGAGGTCTCAGCCTCTTCTGTCAGAACAGCTGCCTTGAATGCACACTTAGAGACACTCATTTAGGTCTCATGTTTCAATTTTTCATCAGAAATCTCAAGTATATGACAACTCCTGTCTACTCAAGATTTGTGTTCTCTCGGTGTTTTAATGCAGTGTCACATACGAGTGTTTGGTGGAGCTCAGCACACTAAAAATAACTCAGACATGATCATGGGAAATCACATATTACCAGCTTTTCCTTTCCATCCTAATGCCTGATTTGGCTCACAGATAGAAAAAAAGAAATGCAAAATGGGCCTAATAACAGTAGGAAATAATGTGATGGTTATCTACACACATGGGCTAACACCGAGCATTCAGACCTACGGTCATGTTCCCCTAGCAGGGAGGCTTAGGTAGGGCTTATCCCTTTAGGGCCCCATGTGGACTCTGCTGTGTAATCTGCCTTAGTTGCTTATCCCCACAGCTGGCTCAGCTGGGCCAGTACTTGCAAAACCATTCACCGTAAGTATAGGTTTTGGGGCAGAAGATTAAAAAAGGAGACTTCTCCAAAAAGTCTACTTGAGAAAATTACTGTTATGCTACAGATTGAAAACATTATGTCTTTTTGTTTCTGGTGCTTTCAGGACTTACTTTTTTTTTTTTTTTTTTGGTCCAAATTTTCTTAAGTGAATGTTACTGGAGTCAACTCATTTCAGCAGCAACCCACAAAACAGTTCTTTACAAATCATTTCTTATGTATCCAAATTCAATGCCAGTTTCAAAAAGACTCAGTACTTCACACAAAACCCCTGGGCATTAGGTTCCATTTGAATTCCCTTGTCAATATGGATTTTCAGTGGAAAGAAAAAACACACAACCTTTCCTGAAATTCACACGTTTTGAAAAAATGTCAACCCTGACAGCTTTTTGTTTAAGGAAAAATCAGAATAAAGCCTTTAAATAATGTCTGCATTTGTTAAATGAAATGTTTCACTTTTTGCTTCAAAATGACTTTTGGGAAATTAAACTGGTTTTATGTAAAAGAACATTAAAAACACAGAAGTGCTGCATGATTAACTTCCGAATGAAACAGTTTCAATTTTTCTGAAATTTGTAGTGTCAAGCCAAAGATTTTTGCAATCTTATTTAATGGGAAAATTCAAATTTGATTTGTTCTGGTTTTGGACATTTTCCCTCTCTAATGAAACATAAGTGTTAACTATTGCTAACATTTTTGTTAGTACAACACAAATTTACTTACCAATATGCAAAACACTGTTCATCCAAACAATTGTATAGCAGAAAGAGTGGACTGCATTTTTTCTCTCAGCCTCACATCCACAAATGGGTGCAACCACTCTGACTATGGCTATTCCTTAATTTTCACATTATAATCCTCATTATAAACTCCACCTTTATGAATGAGACCTCCTCTAGCCAGCTTCATGAATGTGAAGAATTAGTCACCTCAGAACTGGGTCCACAAAGATAGCAGGTGGAACAGCATTTTGAGAGCTACCTAGCCCATAAAACACAAAACACTCGGCCTGTCCATGAAATACATGTCCTTTACTCATCCATACTCAGGGCAGCTCCCTGAACTAATACACACTGTTCTGACATCTCGCTTGAGACTGAAGGGCAAAGCTCTTCCTTTCAAGAATTTAATATTGTGCAAAACCCAGTGCAGAAGGAAGTAAAGCTCACTTTGCATTAAGAAGTTGTCAGTGCCCTCACTCAGATCATGACAGCCCTGCCCCTGGTTGTTCCCTTTTCTGCCTGAAGAATTTCAAAATCTCTGGGGAGAACATCTTAAACACCATGCCAACACCTTGCCAGTCCTTCCTAAGGGAGGTCCCTGCTCACTTGAAATTTCCCCAGCAGCTCTTTCACTTTGTGCTGACCTCAGAGATTCACCATGTAAGCTGTGGTAAGCAGTTTCCTTTGGGAGGACTTGTGCCTCTACTCTAATGATTTTATATACAGACTGTTGTAAACTGCATAAACTGTTCTTGGATTGGGGACTGAGGTCAGGTCTCCCAAGTCCCCCATGAGAGTCCTGTTCCTTAGGGTACTTCAAGAGCTTCACCTTCTGGTTCAGTGATCTAGATACCCCCACCCCATGCAAAGTGGAGAGACTAGAAGAAAGTGGCTATCTCTAAGCAATCAGTGACATCTGAAGATGCTGGTTAGCCCACTTCCTGGAGAAGGTGATGTCCCTTAAGGAGAAGGACATGCCCCATCCCTCCCAGAACCTTTTTGGTGTTAGAGAACTCACTTAGAATTGTATAAACCACAATTGTTACATACAAAAAGGCCTTGTTTTGAAGGAAAGCAGCAGTTGCATTTCGTGTAGGTCTGAATCTAGTAGGTATATCTGAAAAACAAACACAAACTGAGTCCTCCATGTAATATGCACAGGAGACCTATATGTCCTGCCAGATACAAGTAAAAGTCCATTAGAACCTACATGTCAAAAACTAAAGCATGCAAGGATCTTTACAGTAAAGTAAGATTCAAGCAGAAGACTTCAGATTGCCATTTTAGAGGTATCTAAGTCTTCTATATACTTGTTCAAATAGTTTGGTGTGGTTTTGCTCCCAGAGAAAAAGTCAATATAAGAGACAAGTGGTACAAATAATTGTGTCCATATTCACTCCTTTCATTGAGAATTTAAGCCATGATTTAATTGTGTTCACTCATTTGAGACTGGTAGATCCTGCAGTACTTGCAAATAATTAGGAGCTTTCCTTTTCTGTCTAAAGAATTTAAACACATTTAACTGGAAAAAAAATAATCTTATCCCTTTTATCTCTTAATAAATGTGGCAGAGCTGAGGGGTTTTAGATCTTCCCAGTAAATATAACCCATTTTGGTCAAATGCCAAAGCAGTATTATTTAAGCATTTGTTATGACACCTTAGATACGCGCAGCATTTTACAGAGAGTAAGGAAACAGTACCTGTTCCAAATAGTGTGAAGTCTGGGAATGTTTCTCCCTGGATGTGCTCCCATCTGAATAGCCCTTACTGAGCTCAAATCAACCTCAAGGATGAACAGAATGGTAACCACACAAAAACAGTTATCTACAGCTGAGAAGCCATCTTTTTTTGTGTGGTGTTTTTTAAGCTTTTCCAGCTTGGGACTGAATTCCCTCCTTTGTATTGCGGACAGGGAAGAGGACACCCGGAATCCTCTCTGGTCCTGAGAATCAATTGGAGTGTCCTAGTTTCGGCTGGGATAGAGTTAGTTTTCTTCACAGAAGCTAGCATAGTGCTGTGTTTTGGATTTAGTACCAGAAGAATGTTGATAACACGCTGATGTTTTTAGTTGTTGCCAAGCAGTGCTCAGACTGCTCAAGGACTTTTTGAGCTTCTCCTGCTCGGCCAGGTGCATAACAAGCTGGGAGTACAGCTAGGACCCAAACTGAGCAAAGAGCTATTCCATACCATATAACGTCATGCTCGGGGGGGTTTAGTCGGTTGGTTGTGGGCAGAGTGGTCGCAGCTCGGGCTGTGTGATCGCGGCTCGGGGGAGAGTGATCGCTGCTCGGGACGGGCTGCGCATCGGTCAGCGGGTGGCAAGCAATTGGATTCTGCATCACTTCTTTTGTATATTCTCTATATTCTCATACCATTATTATTATTACTATTGTTACTCTTTTTCTCTTATTAAACTGTCTCTATCTCAACCCACGGGTCTTACTGTTTTTTCTTTTCTCCGATTCTCTCCCCCATCCCACTGAGGGAGGGGGAAGTGAGCGAGCGGCTGCGTGGTGCTTAGTTGCCAGCCGGGTTAAACCATGACATGGAGGAACATGCACTGAAAAATTTCCCCAGGGGTCTTCTGACTTCCTACCTCCCATACAATTGGCAGCATGGCTGAGACACTCCTGGGGAGCCCTCTGCCATTACAGCTCCTGAAGTTTAGGAACATGTGGATGAAATAATGCATTTTGCCCTGTTTCCTGTGTCAGGCACCAAGTGACCAACAAGACATCATTCACCCACGGTAGGGACCTGGCCATCTAATAGGACCATGTGCACCCCCAACAAAGACATCCCTCCAGGCATACCGTGACTGCCTGCAACCTTGGGACTCAGCACCTTCTTTTCACCAGGTGATCAAAAGCCCTGTCGTGACAGCCAAAACCCCAAGCTTTGAACACTGTTTAGGAAAAAATGTTATGGATTTTGGGTGAGGACAATCAGAAGATGCTCCTACCAAGCCAGTCCCCAGAACACTCTTACAGCTTGCTATGCCAACAGCTGCCTTCTGTCCTTTATCACTTGTTCATCTCATCTCATTGTGTGGAGAAAGTGTCATGGCAAACTTCTGTGCCTGATGGTGTCTCAAAAGAAAGATAAGACAGTCTGTATTAGAGCCCTTCGTTTGTACCTTGCAGGTAAAAAAAAGATGGGGCCAAACCTTTCATGGAAGGAAGTTATTATTCCCACATAGAAAAAAAATCTGGGACAGAGATGTCCCAGGGAAAACAGGACCAAAGAGTGCAGTTTGTGCTCAGGTGCTGGCAATGCAGCTCCACCCTCAGCAGAATGATGAGTCTGTGCCAGTATCGGCAATGGGGAACTTGTGGGCAAGTCTAGTCGGATGCACCGGCGGCTTAAAGGGTCCTGGGGGGAAAGGAGCTATGGCTTCTCTAGCCATCCCCACAGCAAATGAGAGCTGGAAAATGATGGGAAAGAGTATAAAGCAAAGGTGAAAAAAGTGGAAACCGAAGTGAGCTTGTAGGAGGCTCCTGCTGCGTGTTCACAAAGCACCAGGCAGACAGTTACATGCCTTTGTACACAGGATCCCAAGTCACTGCTACAGCTAACTTACATTTTAACTCAAATGCTTCTGAACTCTTATCTCTTTCCCTGTTATTTTTCAGCCGACAGCAGCATACTGTAAATCTCTAATTGGGTATGTAAGTAATAACAATCTATCCGTAGGGCATTTCCTGGGGATTAATGGCCAGCTGGGAAGAATCTGATGGCCTGAGGTGCAGCCGGAGGCTTTTAACCGTACTTGATCATTTAACCACTTGAATGCTGCTGAGCGTGTGGTGTCCGTGGGGTAGGACACATTGTCAGATGCTTCCCTCTGCACCAGACAAATTGTTCCAAGTCAACAAAGAGCTGGGGCTGGTACTTTAAAGAAATGCTGCTGCATCTCCCATTGCAGCACTGAAGCTGTGGCAGGGTACAATAAAGATCCACTGAAAATGCCCTGTGCCATACTCATTATTGCTGTTATAAAATTAAAATGCTGGGTAGGGGAATAAGTATAGTAGGCCACAGTTACACAGCAGTAAATAGGGAATAACACCGCTAAAGCCAACACAATTGCAATACACTGAGATCAGAATCACCCATTGCTGATTTGCTTGGGTGATATTATATTTATGTAATTTATAGTAGGTGAGCTTAGCTGTCACAGTTATGGGTCCTGTTGTTCTGGGATCTGTGCACAGAGTAAAAGCCTGGTCCTTGCCCCAGAATGTTTACAGTAGAGTTTTAACAATGCTTTGCCAAACATCTCTAAATAATTAATTCACTGTAATCTACATTAGCCATTTCAGTTTACCTGAATTATCTTACAGCACTCTACCTAGCTGATAATCATTATTACCTTTTAGAGTAAAATGGAACCAGCAGTAAGTTTGCTTCATGGAGCTTTGAATAGCTGAAATGTTAAAGAGCTTATTAAAGAACAAATTGCCAACAGAAAATTGTATTCCCCGCTATCATTTATCTTAGGAAAAGAAAAAAAAAAAACCACTATGAAATAGAAATGCATAAAAAGGGAAGATTTACTTTCCTAATGCCTGAGTTTAGGGGGGGAAATAAAGGCCATATAATTAAACTTTTTATGTTTCTACTGGAATATTTAGATCTGAAGTTAGCACAGGAGACAACAAGCTAAATTCTGATCCCAGCTGACATCATTTTAAATCTTTGCATCTCCACTGAACTCAGTGTAATCACTCTGGATTTGCACAGGTGATAACTGGGTCATAGTCTGGTCCCTATATACATGGGTTTCCAACATGACATTTCAGAAAACTTATAAAAGCTTTTTCACAGAAAGATTAAAGACCCCGGGGTACCTCTATTTCACAAGTCAAAGCCCAAATTGTTTCTGGGCCCAGAACTTATCTGACATAAATTCAGCCTCAAAGCAAATGTCTATAGCCGTTTTGTGAAACTTTGTAAATGACAGGGAGGTTAAGGGTGGATGGTGGTCGTGCCATTACAAGCAAAGAGAAGGGAAACTGCAGGGTTTGCTATGGAATGATTTTAATCATTTTTCAAAAGGACACTGCTTTAAACTCATTACTTTTTAAATTCCATCTTCATGCCAAAGGCATTCTTGCAAACAAAAAATAATAGTCAGTTTTGGTTTTGCTATATTTGAGCCTCAGTAGAATTATTATCAATTTTAGGGTCAGCTCTGCCATAACAACTTAATTCTATGTTCATACAGCCAGAGGTAAAGTTCCTGCTCTTTGTTATGGTGCACACATGGATCTTGGCTCCTTTGATTTCAGCGAGCGATCAAGCTCATAACTGTGAGGGCCTTGCTGTGATTGCATGCTTTGTAGCCGTATACAGAGCTTCGGCCCAGGCCTGCGACTGTATGAAAAGGTCAAATGGGAAGATGTTTGTGCTCCTCCATGCTCTACCTGTGCAGGGACCTGCCAGGTCATCGACTCTGCAGCCATGCAATGGACCTGTCCACTGGGCCGTGATGAAGATGAGTTCATCTCTCCCCCTCATTCCCTGCCTCGAATGAATGGTGCTCTATCTCCTGGAGATGTCAAAGGTGCTGTCATGCAGCAAACTTCTCCAAACCTTCTGGTTACCTCAGGAGCCTCTGCAGCGAAGCAGACTGTCTGTGCTGTGTCCTCACAACAAGCTATGCCTGATCTGTCATGATAAAGCCATCCATTTCCTCAGTGTGGGGACCGTGAATGTCCTTACAACTGTTCTGTCTTTCAGGGTTTTTTACCTCTATGGGGAGATGTAATAAAGTCAGTGAATTATTCAATTTATTTTATTTTAAGAGGATCTTCTTTATCTCCTCAGAGTTGCATTATATTTGAGGTAAGCAGCTGCTGCTGGGAGACCTACACTTGGACTCTCTGACCTTGTTTTTACATACTGGAGAAACTTTTAGAGGTTATATAGCCCCAGTCTCTCCTAGTGATTTTATCCTGTAGTATTTCAGACAGTTATTGTTAAAACTTACAAAAATGCAGTTATTGCAATGGAATTGAAAGAGTTAGTAGACTGGAAAATGGAGGGCGGCTATCTCACCCAAAAAGAGAAGGAGAAATATTGTGTGGTTTCATTTTGCCAGTTTGTTTTCTGTTTGTGGGTTGTTTTTTTTCTTTCTAATTTTCCTAATGAACCTACACCAGCTGTCTGAATACTACAGAGGCTCAAAGAAAATTGCAATTTCCCTACTATATACTGACCTGATACTGTGTTTTAAGTCTAGTCAGTGTGGGAAATGGTAATTGAAATCACCATAAATTAATTGCTCTGTTTTCAGGCAGTACAGAGAAAAATTAGTAGTGGGTATAACAGAATGCAGAACAACTCATGAAAAAAGGTGCAGATATGTGTATTAAGTGACCCCTATCTTTCTCTTTTGTCAGGAGAATTGTTCATTAGCAAAGAAAATTTACATTCTTAAATCAGTTCTCATGGCTATATTGTGCTTCACCAGCCATCTTAGACATAGATCCTGATGCCACAGATACTTACACATATGCTTAATTTTACTCACAGGAATGGTTCTGAGTGGCTTTAATGGGGCCATTCCAGGAATATACTTTTTCTGCAGAAGAGTGTACAACAGTGTATCAGAGCTTGACAGACTGGGCCCACAATTATAATCCATTATTTTGATTCACTAAAGCAGAGAAGACAGTTTCAACCTACCTCACCTTACCTAGAAAAGCCCTGATCACCAAAAACACATGCTTACATAGGGAAATGAGATGGTGTTTCCATTGCTGTCTTCCATATGACACACACACACACTTATATTCTGCAGAAAGTGCTTATGAAGAGTAATTTTTTGGATGTTCTGACCCACCGTGCAGGCTCTGTGCTTGCTATCAGTGACCACTTCCTGCTCTGCCCCATGCCCACCTGGAAGAAGGTTGTTGCTGCTCCCAGTTTCACCATCTTCTGCCTGGCAGATACTGCGATCCCAGAGACCTGCCATGTGGTTTCCTCCAGTGGAAATGCAAGATGAATTCAGACACAGAAGTAAGCTACATGTATAAATTAACTTGATTCATCATAATAAGGCTGACAGAGAACTGCTAAAATTGGCCTCCTCAAACCAGCAATTAAAGATTTATTCTGTGCGCAAACACACTTATTAAAGTATTATGCAAAGTATCCACATTTTACTGATTATCATGATAGATTACATTACAAATGTTTAGGCTAAAATACCCGCCACAGGCACAAAGACTGGATTAGTTAATCATATTGCTGGACTTGTACAGATTAATCTCCTGCCATGGTTTTATTTGGAAGTGTAAGGCTAAATTTCCATATCAAAACTTTAATTTTCCTAAGCACAACAATTAGCTGTGAAACATGGAGGACAATCATATCCCTTTCTTTTCTTTTACTCTGTCTTTTTTCACACCTGTGTCTGAACAAAAACAAAAAGAAAAAGAAAAAAAATTAAATACTGCATTGATTCAGGACAGTTGTGTAGATTTTCATGAGAAATATATAGTATGTTAAGGCAAGAGCTTTAATCAGAATGAGATCTGGAATAGGACATTCCAGGTCAAGGGGAAATTTTTAATAAATAAATGCCTGAATGAACTTTAATAATGGAGAGGAGGATGAGGGAAGAAATTAAATAAGAGAGAAAAAGAGAGAGACGTATTAAAAAAATCCTTATATTAGAAATGACTTTACCATTACAAAGGAATCCCACAGCCTCCTACCCAGGGTGCATCATTTTGTTGTTGGCTTCCCTTCCTGGGATAGTACAGATTGGTTCTTCAGATGAGGAGGACCACAGAGGGCCTGGGGTCATTACTCAGTCCCTGTCACTCTCACAAACTATCCCCAAAGCTAGGAGTTCGTGAGTGTTGCACAGACATCTATCAGCTCGTTGGGCAGGACATTTGAAGAATATGCTTGGTTTAGGTCATCCTCAGCTGGTTCTTCCACGCTGCACTATTTGGGATGCCTAGGAAGAAGCAGGTCCATGGGAGCAGCTCTTACTCACTCAGAGCAGCCAAAGAGACACAGTGCCTTGTTCAAATTAAATCCAGTTGGAGGTCGGTCATAAGTGGTGTTCCCCAGGGCTTAGTTTGGGGCCAGTTCTGTTTAATATCTTTATCAGTGACCTGGATGCGGGGATCGAGTGTGCCTTCAGTAAGTTTGCAGATGACACTAAGCTGGGTGGAAGTGTTGATCTGCTTGAGGAAGGCACTGTAGAGGGATCTGGACAGGCTGGATCGATGGGCTGTGGCCAATTGTATAAGGTTCAACAAGGCCAAGTGTCGGGTCCTGCACTTGGGTCACAACAACCCCATGCAACACTTGGGGATGAGTGGCTGGAAAGCTGCTTGGCAGAGAGAGATCTAGGGGTACTGGTCAAACAGCTGACCCAATAGGAGCCAGCAGTGTGCACAGGTGGCCAAGAGGGCCAATAGTATCCTGGCTTGTATCAGAAATAGTGTGACTAGCAGGACCAGGGAAGTCATCCTTCCCATGTACTCAGCATTGGTGAGACTGCACCTTGAATACTGTGTTCAGTTTTGGGCCACTCAAGCAAGCCTACACAAGTAGGACACTGAGCTGCTGGAGTGTGTCCAGAGAAGAGCAACAAAGCTGGTGAGGGGTCTGGAGCACAAGTCTGATGAGGAGCGGCTGAGGAAACTGGGGTTGTTTAGTCTGGAGAGGCTGAGGGGAGACCTTATTGTCCTCTACAACTACCCGAAAGGAGGTTGTAGCGAGGTGGGTGTTGGTCTCTTCTCCCAAGTAACAAGTGATATGACGAGAGGAAATGGCTTCAAGTTGTGCCAGGGGAGGTTTAGATTAGATATTAGGAAAAATTTCTTCACTGAAAGGGTTATCAGGCACTGGAATGGGCTACCCAGGGAAGTGGCCAAGTTCCAATGGAGGTATTTAAAATCCCTGGAGGTATTTAGAAGACAGGTAGATGAGCTGCCTAGTGACCTAGTTTAGTAGTGGACAAGTATGGTTGGCCTCAATGATCTTAAATGTCTTTTCCAACCAAATGATTCTATGATTCTTCTTGGGGCTCTCTCCATGCAAGATGAGGCCTCAAGCTCCAAATATGGAAAAAGCTAAAGTAAAAAAAAAAGACCTCATTAATCAATTACACGATCTTGGTGCAAAAATAGAGAGGATCTTATTAGGCTGTGCACAAACTACATATTTGCATTCAGCTGGGTAACATCCATTGGGGTCTTGGATCTGTTAGTGAGTGGTGAATGGTGTTTTGTTTGCTTGCAGCGATCTCTCTGCCTAATGTTTTGTGTTATTTCCTCTGAAATGCTAACGATTAATACCCAGTATTTTTTTTCTTTTTCTAGCACTTCTGAATCTGTGAAATAAATGAAAAGTGAGCCATGAATGCAGCCAACAAAACAGAAACACATGCTGTTTGTGGGGTTTGTTAGCACTCTGATCACTTATTAGGATTTAACACAACTGATGATCTCAGATTGCATTTCTTAAGACAGTAACTTTTACACTACAGTGTGCAAGCACTTTTCTGGTAACCTTTCTTCCTTAAAACAGACGCTGCACAAAGGCATTGGGGAAAGCTTTTTGTGTCTATTCTTTTAGCCTAAACTGTTTCCCTTTATTATATATATATCCCTTTTCCTTCTTCATTTCTTTCACAACCACTACTCTCAAGAATAATAGAGTTTTTAAAACTTGAGGGTTTTGTTTGTTTATTTGGGTTTTTTTAGACTATTTCTAATAAACCATAATTTCTTTCCTCTACCGAAATAAAATATATGGATGTTGAGAGGTTTCATTCTGCGGCCCACAGGTATAAATCAACAATTAAAGCACACTATTTTTAAAGCAGGATAAATTATATGAGAGATAAGAACATAAAAGGCAGGAGAAGGCTTTTTTTTCCAGACAGTTACACCCATTTAGGTACCAAATAAAGCAGTAGATTTGCAGAAAAGAAAACATGCTTGGTGCAAGTTTCTTCTGAGGACCATAACTTGTTGCACAGATTTTTTAGAGTTGGATTTAGAGTTTTGTTTGTTAATGCCACTTGTATTTTCTTTCCTGATAACTAAAAACTGTATCATATATTGAATTTATACTAGTAGCACACGGAACAATAATAAAAAGTAACTAAATTTCATCAAGGAAATAAATGAGAATTTCTAGTCTGGATCATATCACAACTTCCAAAATTTGCTTTGTATAGATTAGGAAAGGTATTGTTGTTGGCTTGCGTTTTGGAACAGGTGGAGTGTTTTGATTTTTTTTTTTTTCAGAAAGGCTGATTTTGCATTTAAATGGAAACCACTTCAAACTACCAAACATTTCATTGCAAGCTGCGTTGTTTTCTGAAAAGCATTTCATGCCTTATATTCTGAAAAACTCTACTTGAGAGGTTTATTCCCAGGTGCTGCACCTAAAATCAGCCAGCAACAGAGGCAGGACAAAAAGGGATGGAGTCCTGAGAAAAGGCATGTTCTCAGTCTGTTTGCCTGCTTAATTTGCTCAGCTGCAGGTGAACTTGCTCTACATGCATGCTAACCTAGGCAAGTACAAGCCAGGACTATCCTGAAAGCTGAACGCCCACTTTAGCAGAGTGTTCTGCTCAAACTAATGTGCTCCGTCATGGATCTATGGCCTCAGCAGAAAATGACAGCTAGGTCTGTGGGTATCTTGTGGTAGATGAATGATGTTACTGAAATTCAGTAATCTATTATAAAAATTAAATTGAAATAATTCATACTGCTGTTCAACCCTTCATCAATTTGGTATTTTAGCTTTAAAAATGCCTAATGAAGGAAAGATTAGGGAAACAGTGAATCATTACCCTTGCTCTGCTGGGTAGAACCTCAGAAGAAAGAAGTCTCATTGACTGCACTTTAATAAAGCAAGAGCAAAATAATTTTCAATCTTTCCAAAGCTACTAAGAATACATGTTAGTACTTCTATAATTTTTATTATTTAGATTTAGCACTGTAGTAGCACCTAGTGACATTAAAGGTCAGAATCCCAAAGTGCTCTGCATTGTAACAAATACACCGTAGCAGACAGTCCTTTCCTCAAGTGGCAGTCTAAGTAGTCTTGACAAAAAAAAAGAGTATAAGGGGAAAAAAACATTGAAGGTACTCACTCATGCTCACAGAAGTTAGGATGTCTGTGGCAGAACCAAGAGACTCTCAGGTCTTCAGGCTGTTGATGCTGTACCTTTTTAAAATTCTTCAAATATTATTTTGTATATTCTTTATAATCTTCTGGCTTTGCCTTAAGCTTTAAAGAAAAAGCCTTGCAAGTAACAGGGTTAAAGCCGACAGAGTCTCACTTGTACACATGACTCCATCAACTCCTACTGTTTCCATGGACACACTAGTTAACTCCTTGACTTTTTCTTGATGGTGTCTTATTAGAAGGTTATTTCAGAGGAAACTGGAAAGGTGGCAAGGGAGGAAAGTCAGTACTAGAGAAGTACAGGTTCTGTGAAATCCAGTGGAGACTACTGATTTTATATGGGGTATTTATGCCCCCAAGAAATAGATAGAATTTCTTTTATCTGTTCTAAATATTTTCATCATTTACCTTTCGTCTTTATTTTATTCTGCCAAAGTATTCAATACGAGTGTTTGAGCTCTCAATTAGCTGTATAAAATGAGAGATTAACTTGTCATCTCATTTTTAATCTCTTTTGATTCTATAAATTGCAAAGGCAAAAGAAGTAATACCTGAAGTAAGCTTCTGGCAGTGGCTTCAGCCTTTTATGGCCCATGTTCACAGCTGTACCCAGTCTCTGATTTCTTCACTGTCATCATTTACAGCATCAAAGGGACAGTTAGCTCGCTTGTGCTCTGTTAAAAAAATCAAAGCAAGTTCATTAAATTATATATACATGTACTTGACAGTTTGTTTTAGATGTCTTACTTTAATACCCAGTGGAAAGTAGCTTGCTTTGGTATAATTAGCATTTAACATGTTCCAAAAAATGAAAAGGATATGTTTTTATAAAGTTATTTTTTGCATCTCAGACTGAAGTGTTGTCTCATTCCCCAAATGGGGAAAAAAGTGGATCCTTCACATCACTTTGCAAAACAAATAAAATCTCACTAACAACTATTTCACTCCTATAAAGCAAGAGGTGACTTATGAGACCTTCGATCAATAGCCTTCCATGACACACAACTCATTGCTCTACTTTGAAGAGCCCTTGGGAGTAAAGGGAAAGTGGAAGTAACTGAAGGGTCTCCGTGATCAAAAATAAATGAAGGTACATCTGCTGAAGACAAAACAATGCTGGGACCTCCTTTTGAGGCTTTAGTACAAGCATACTAAAGTAAAAAATCTCAGTCTCAAACAAACCAAACTGCAGTCCTGACTGCCTCAAGTCTCTTGTGAACATGGGTTTTGAAATGAAAACATGACTCAAGATGTAAACATCAAATCCTGGTTTTTTTACAAAAGTAAGATAAACCACCACCATGCATCTGGGCGTCTCAACTTAGTTACTCTGATGGTATAACTTTTTATTAAATCGCAGATTTTTCTGGCTACTATAAGCATTCATAGCTGATGTAACTTTTTTGAAAAAAATTAATAATTTTCTATTAAATATTATAGCAGTAATATTTCAGATCCTATTGCCTCACTTCTGCAAAGAAATAATTCATGTCCAGTTCTTGTAGTGGCATCATAAAACTCTAATATTTGGCCATCTAGTTTCAAATTTAAAATGACACCTCAGAATGATTCATGTCTCAGATAAAAAGTTACTCTTCTTCAAGAAGAAAAATACTTGCATAGAGGTCAGTAACTAAAATAATTGTATTTGAAAATTAAGATCAAAGGCTGAGATTTTAGGTATATTTATAGAGCAATAATATCACAACAATGACACCTGGATTATCTTACATAGTGTAATTATTTTTTTGCCAGAGATTTTTCCTTCATTCTGGTACCTACCCTCCGTGTTGTTTTGTCTTGCCGGTAATATTTGCTTCTCATGGCAGTATGAGTAAACCCTCTCGGGAATCCAGCCTGACCAAGGCCCAGTTTAGCAGCTTGTAGGAAAAGAGGAAGTAAAAGGACAGTTAGGATTTGAATACAGTCTAAGAACCAGGACAGTTCACAAATATAACAAGACTGTGTTTTTTTGTTGGAGTTACATCCCATCCAGAAGCTAAAGTAAAAAGTATGGTAGGAAGGCCAAACTTGATGTATGGGGAAAAGGCTCTAGGAAGAAATGACAGGGGACTTTTTATGTTATAAAGATAGATTGCAGGAGCTGAAATACTGCAGGTGACAGTATCTGATTGTTTGACAATTCATTTTCTAAGTACTTGAAAATCTACATTATAATTTGCATTATTTTCAGAAATGCTGTGGTTTGTAAGAGTCCAAGAAAGTTAATGGTCTAAGCTAAAAGTCTTAAGTAGCATTCTCCCATGGTAGAATACAAAAAAACCTTAACCTATTCCCTACCTCCAACTTGTGGTGTGTATCTCACAACCTACTGATTATTCTGCCTCTTCCCTACTATCCTAATTCCTCTTCACACAATCTGCCCACATCAGTTCTAGTGAGCCCACTGCCCAGGACACAGCCTCAGGCATTGCCCTGCAAATGCCAGGACTATTTTGTTGTAAGGACACTTGGCTCGGCTTTCACAAGCAATTTCCTGAAACCAGTACTTTCCTAGACAAGGGATATTACTGGCCCCAAACTGTTCCCAGTAAGCTGTTTGGATGAGATCCCCTGCTTTAGGGAAAGAGAGCTCAGGTGTATGATACTGATTACATCACTTGCACTCAGGGCCCAGGAGAAGGTCCTGGACCAATTTTCTCAGTCACTGTCTCAAAAAGCCAGAAAAAGAGTGAAGCTGATGACATTGAACAATGAGATGAGGGAGTGCCAAACAGCTTCCGTGTCTCCACTCTCTTTCCCCCAAGACACATTCTCTCTGCTGACATTTTTGCCAAAATAAGGAATGATCACAACACGAAAACTGCATTTCACCTATCAAAACAAGCAGTGTTTTACACTCCCCACAGTGTCTATTTAAATAGTGAATAGCAGTGTTTAACACTCCAGCAGCACATCAATGAACTCCTCTACTTAACAAAAATCAGAAAGTACAGAGCAATAGTGCAGCCTTGCATCATAGGTGAACCCATATCCAACATCAATTGCTTCACTTTATCCCTTTGATGAAAGCGTCAAGCGGCATATGAAGATCTGGGAGACCATGTCCTTATTACACAGCAAAGACCAGTGGGTGACACCTGACTTGCATGCTACTACTCCAGCCACTTTATGTACATGTGACATAAGCAGAAATTGTCCCTCTACTCTGTGGGCTCCTTTGGAATATTGTCCATTTTTCTCTCTCCTGCCTTCCCCTCAGCTGTATCTCCACAGGTGGAACAGACTGTTTGCTCTTCTTGAATGCTTCAGGATGGAGACTTGTTTTTCTACTTCTTTGTGAGCAGTACTGAGTGGTGAGTTGTTGCAAGCAACTCTGTCATCAGCCAGAGGAACAGGGAGACAGAAAAGTTATTTCCAAGGGTGTCCCCGACCATATATGTTGGTGCCCAGACACTTACACTAGGTCTCTAAAGTCCTGAAATAGCACTCTTAGCACTGAGAGGTGTACCTTCTCCTCAGCCTTACCTCTGATTCAACACAATTTTAGAGCAATGAACTCCCCCAGTGTTTAGGGCTATGGGGCTGAGGATCCATAGCAGTCATCATCTCTTTCCAAGCAGCCAGTCGCAAGGAAGCTCGGGTCTCAGCTTTGTTGGGAATCTCAGCTATTGAGACAGGCAAGACTAGGTGGTGAGAGAGACCAAGGCAATGAAGAGGAGCAAAGTCACACTGGGTTGGTCCCAGCTTCAGCCCCCTCCTTCCTTACAAACACACAAGGTTGGGGCATCTATACAGCTGTCTAGTTACAATAACAGTGGTTTAATGGGATAGACTTTACAGGAAACTGAAATACACCTTAATAGTATTGTTATGTGCTCTAGGGACCCTGGATAATTAGGATTTCCTAAGAAAGTCAGGCAGCAGGATAATTGCATGACTTTTAATGGAACACTGGCCAAGAAGGGTTGACCTTGACTGTTTTTTAATACTCTCTCAGCTAGAGCTGGAAATGATTTCTCAGTGCAGTTTCGAAGTGAAACGAAGTCTATTTCTATTGACTATGCATATTTGTCAACACAAATTTTAGAATGGGTAAAAAACTGCATTTCATTTCCTCCAAATCTCAAACACAGAAGATGAACATTACAATCTGAAAAAACCAACAGCTTGAACAAAGTAAGAGGTTTTGGTTTTTAGTAAATCAAGTTGTTTACTGATTTATACTATTAACTTTTTATTATTGGAACTCATTAGTAGTAAGAATACTGTAATTTAACAGTGTTGTTTTCAAAAAACAATGAAAACAGTTCTTTAAAAAAGGCAAGTTTTTTCTGCTGTTCCACTGCCTACAGCTGCAGTCATAGCTATTGCACATAATCAATATTGACCAGTTAAGCAAAAGATTTATTGCATGATAAATTAATATCCTTACCACAGTAACAGTATTTTGCCCAGTTCTAAAATGCCTGAATTAATTCATGTCCTTCGGGAAACAACATTTTTAAAATTTACTGTACCTGTTGCTTACAGATCAATAAACATTTCAGTAATGTATATGATTGCTGATTGTGACTGATATAATTTTAACCACTGTGATAAATATGAAATATAGTCACCATAAGAATAATGAAAATGTAATGAAAGGCAGGCAGACTTGTAATAAAGGAAGGATAGTAAATGCCAGAAGAGTAGTCCTATTAGATGTCAAAAATAGTGTCATATAAAAGAGACAAAGTTAAATGCTTTAGCATTACTGTAATTTCAATTCAGAAAATGAAATGAGATTGCTAACAGCAGCTATTGCTGGAGGGTAGAATATGGTTAATTAATTTAAGCTACCTAACAGTGATCTCAGAAGTTCACCTGGGGTCCAGTCTTGTTCCCACTGAAGCCAGTGACAGCAAGATCAAGCTTTGATGAGGTTCTTGATATCAGTGTGATGTTTGCTCAGTTCTAAGAAAACAAATTATCGAAGCCATAGGAAATTTTAGCCATCTCCAAAACCTGTGTTTTTCTCTTAGCTAGCCTGAGCATGTAGGAATTATTCGCATTACTGCATTGTTAATTACTACTACGTAAAAGACATTTTCATCAAAACTATATTGTTATTGTAAATGGGATTTTTGACTAATTAAATTTCCTCAAATAGCTTTGTTACCATGGAAATGCATTTCTTCTAACAAAATAAGAAGTTCTAAAAGCAGACAATCTCTCTCAGACGTCCCAGTTCTCCACCAGCTACAATTCTGATCAGGCACAATGCAGTTCACCAGCAAGACAGACTGTGGTGCCTGCGGGAAACAGAGCAGAGACCCCAGCCGGAGGGGGTCATGAGAGGACCGGGCACCTGAGCCACTGCATCAGTAGCTCCCAGGAGATGGGGGAGGGGGGGGGGGGAGGGGGGGGGTTCACAGACAAAACCAGTTTTCCAGGACTTAGGTGTTGGCGTTGGTGCCATTTGCTTGGGGGGAGGAGGAGTTGGTTTGGTTGGTTTGAGCTTGTTGTTTTGTTTTTGGTTTTTGTTTTTTTCAAAGCATTGACATTTTCTATGGAAAGACATTGATCAACAAAAAGAAATACAATTTCATAATTATAGCTATAATTTTCTGGTCCCTTTTAGTAGAGTATTTATCTAATACTACAGTTCTGGGAGGGATTCTCAGCCACTGAATTGGGGTCCACACGACCTCAGGGACTCAGCAGGAAATCCCTTTGAGTTTAATGAAGAACATTATTCAAAACGATTACTATCAATCTTCCACTGGAAGACAATCCACAAAGTCATTGCTCTGAATGCTAGAATATTTAGGCTATTTTCACTTCCAACCTAACCTCTCTTTAAAACCATTCATTCCTGCTTTTAAACAGCTTTTCTCCTTCCCTGCTCCTTGCCTTCATCCTGAAGTAGTAACAGTAACATCCTCTGCTTTGTGGTTTAAGCACACAGATCTTTTAGTCTCCCTTGCAAAGGCTTTCCATTCTTCTGATCATTTCTATTAAACCATATCTCAGAGTCATGAAGTTCTTCATATGTCACATCTCTCGCCTCTGTATGAAAGATGTCTCTGAACTTCACACTGTCAACAAATTTCATCAGCACACTGACACTTCTGGTGGCAAGGGCATTTTTGAAAAAAATTAAAACTCAGTTCCACAAAGAACTTTTGAATACTCCACTGGTAATTTCCTACAAACCCAACAGTTTTTCTGTCAATGCAACTTGTTCTCATCTTCTTTTAGTCAGTTCATTTAATGCGTTACAGTTCTCCTAGTAATCCTCATCTTCACCCTGTTAACTCATAATTTCCCATGTGCCACTATGTCGAGTGTTTTCCAAAAGTCAAAAACCAAGTTGCGATCTACTGCATTTTCTTTGTCTGGAAAAAGAGCTTTCATCAAAAGAAATCCATCAAGAAAATCTGGCACATCCTCTCTTTGCTAAACCTCAATAGCATTTTTCCATTCACCACTGTGTTTATAATTCCTCCCGTTTCTTCCCATTTCCTAAATATGACTGCATGAATTTGTTACACCCTAGTCATGTACTCTACCTGTCCTTATTGAATAGGTTGGCTAAAACCATCTGATAGCAAATCTATGATTTGATACAATTTTGTTACCAATACTTTAGTGACTATTTTTTAGGAATAGAGTTAACTTTTTTTTTTCCTTTTTCTCTTGAGTGCTTGGAGGAGAACAGGATAAATCTTTTAGCACCACTACAGTCGAGGTTTTTCCTTCTCCAATGGCTCAACCCTTATTTATTATTCATTATTTTTTACTGAAAGAGGGATTGTTAAAGGATTGTGCTAGACTAATTAAATAAAATAGGGTCATATTAACTCGTTCTGCTATGGGATCTAAGTTTAGAATTGGATCTGAGACTTGGAACTATTTTAGCTAAAACTGGAGTCATTAGCTTTGGGGTACAGTGGGCATTTTGCATGGTATGAGTATACTAATTCTTGTTTCTATATCATTAAGTGGCACCATACGCCACAAGTAGTTTCCCACCAATGACTTCTTTCTTGATTTCTCTGGTAAAAGCATTTTTCCCCTTATATCATAGGGCAGTTTATCAATGGATACATAGTGTTCCTAGGGCCACCCGAAAAGTAAAATAAATATTTTCATATTTTATATAATCCGGTTTTTGTAATACTTTAGTAATCTACCTCCTTCACTTTATTTATGGGGTTCACTACATATTCCTAAAATTTGAATAGGTTGTGAATACCTATAAGTGCATTTTTACCAGTAAAATAAGCAAATTAATCAAATGTTTATGA
Source organism: Gorsachius magnificus (assembly GCA_034008185.1). Taxonomy (NCBI): domain Eukaryota; kingdom Metazoa; phylum Chordata; class Aves; order Pelecaniformes; family Ardeidae; genus Gorsachius; species Gorsachius magnificus. Next base: position 176,970,647 of record CM067081.1, read on the forward strand.
AGTGTTTCTTAAGAGGACAAAGAGAATAGGAATTTCCTTTTCACTGTTCCTCTGCTTTTACCTCAGAAATAGTAAGTAGATAATTCAAGGGGGCAAAACACTGCTCTCAGCTAGAAGTTTGAAACTCCCTTTGAAATTAATGAGAGTTTCTCACAGATATATTAGACCAGAATTCTGGCCACAGAGTTTTAAAATGAAAATTACCTATTTATTTATTTAATCCAGATTTCATTCAGAGTTAAAGACTCAAAGGTTTGCCTGTGCTATAGAGTTGCATCACTGCCTCGCAATATGTTTCTATTACCAAAAAAAAAATAAATATATATATAGTCATATAGCTATTCTACTGTGGATAGCTGCTCTTATATCACAGAGAAAGACTGTATTTCTTTAAAATCTTTGTAACAGTATGACTGAATACATGGTATATGGTTATAAGAGTGTAAGTATCTAAGTTTAACAGGAAAAAGTCATAGCCTTTACTCAATAATTTTAGTGATAAGAACTTATGTTTAAACCAGGTTACCATCATGAATTTTAGGCCAATTTCTCAGAAGCGAGCAAGCTCAGTGTTGAACCTGTTACACAGATAATTCAGAGTAAGGTCCTGGGCATTTAGGTTATCAGATGCTGGTCTGAATAGACATTGTTTTGATAAGCAAAGGTAAGGGGGTTTGGACTAATAACTTGTGCAGTTGCAGAAATGCATTTTTTTATCCCAAAATTTTATTTGTCATAAAATATTTTTAAAGATGAGATCTAAAAATCATGGATAGTCCTATTGACTGACAATGCTGTTTAAAGGCCATATACCCACCAGATGAGAGTTAGGCCACATCCTTTTTTTATCTCTGCATCAGATACCCCGTGCTCACAGAAAATCAATCTATTCCCAACCCAGTAGAAATGTTATGATCTTGTACATCTACCTAACAGAACGGCATTCATGTCACTGAAGGTAGTTCCACAGAAGTGCATTAATTAGCATTCCTACAGAGTGTCCCATTGCTGAAATCAAGTGATGATATGTATAAAAATGAGGAAAAGATTTAGCAATACTTTATTCCTCTTTGCAGAAATGACTGCCAAAAATGGTTGTAGTACTGAATATTAGTACTACAGTATATCAGCAGGGATATGAAATATCTTAGTCCTGCAGTTTTTTTCTGGTTCTGAGGGGAAGTATTTTACATTTCTAAAAGTGAATTAATTAATTACAGAAAGGAAGTTTGGAAGCAAAAGTTTAAGTGAGTCTATAACCAATCCCAGAAATTTGCATATAGTAAAGATGGAAGGAAGATTATTTCGAAACTGCTTCAAAGAAAAATAGGTCAGTATTATTTCAAAAACCCTGAGGTCACATTGGTTTTAGATAGCTCCACTTTGGTCATACCTGAAAAGGGCAAATAAATATTTAAGGAAAAATATTTCAGATGCACTTTACAGAGTGCTGCTACTTGAGCCAAATGGAAAAAAAACCAAACAAACCAACAAAAAATCCCCCACACCAACCAAAAATCAAGAAGGCAGCCACCCTGCCTTAGCATGTTCAGAGATATAGATGAATCACAGCGAATGCCCCAAGGATCAATGACTCTTAGCTGTGTCAGAATGAAGTTCAGGAATACTCTTTGGGTACCTGATTTTCCATCCTTTTCACTTTGAGACAACAGATTGTTAGTTTGAATGCTTTTATTGTTCAAGCTATCAGGTAGGAAGTCAAGTCCCTGGTCTTTAGTACTTCACAAGTCAAAAACACTGTGATCAACAGAATGTACATCTTTAAACACTGAGATTATCACAGAATAAGCTAAAGTCAAGGATGGTGTACTTTCAGTGTTATTGAAAAATGGCTAATATATATAAACCAAATGGAAATGGAAAGAATATGCTGTACACATACAGTCCAATAAGCCAGTGATGACACTGATTTCACAATTTCTGCATGGTAGTCCTCATGAATTACTATTAATTCTCTTCAAATCTTGCCATGTCTTTGCATCCCACAGAGTCTAAAAGAACTATCAGAAGATTTTGCAATAAACCTTGAAGGCTAACAAGAATAATGCACTTGCTATCTAGGAAATAAGTGTGGCACTGTGGTAGAAATTATCAACTTCCTCCAAGTTGCAGAAGATGCATTAGAGTATTTTACTGAAGAATATGTCAACACACAGACACACTTGTGGTAGAGGTTCCAATAAAGAGTGGCTGTTAACAGAATTAAGCATATACAAAACACTGAGCACTAAAAATACTGTCTGATTTCATAAATTCACTTACCATCCATACTGATTGACCATATCCCAGGGAAGGCAGTTGGTCATTCCAGAAGCCATATGAAACAGCACTACTCAGAGAGAAGAAAAGAAATATATATTTATATAAGCTTATGAAATGACAAGCAGTGTGTCACTTCCCAGCATTTGCCAGTTCACAGCACATACGTTGCAAGAGTACAGCTCTTGTGTGCGTAAAAGCACAATAGGAACTATATTACAAATTAACTTACAAGGTTAAATTTCAAAACCCAAAAATGAGGTCTGCATGAAGTGGGTTTACAAAGCAGTGATACCTGCACATACTGGCAGGGTTTCCATCCTTATCAAGATTTTGAAGTACTCAACTTCCCATTAAAACCTGGAAGTTGTTCTCACCCATCCACCAGGGAGTAATTCAGACTGATTCTTCAAACCAGGCTAGAAATACTTGTTCCCCTTGTGAACCTTGGCAGTGGACACAGTGACAGACTGTAGAGACGTAACCATGAAGTTCCCACCAGAAACCCTTTGCTTATTTTCAGAACCCTCTCACAAATTATTGTGCTGATCCTGTGACTGAAACTCGCATTTCCTGAATCAGGTTTAAACTTCTCTACTGGACTTTTTAAAAGCAAAATGACTATAAAGACAACCAGGAGTCATCCTACCCCCTGCAGAAAAACCTGGAAAACACAGGAATTAATTTTTGCACACTTACTGAGATTGTGGGTGAGGCATTTTACTTCTTGGTAAAATATCAGAAATAATACTCAAGTGCAAAATTATGTTGTAACCTCCTATGACAACCACATTGTTGAGCAAGACTTTCAGGTAATCTGGGCATCAGCTTCCAAAATACACCTTCTTCTTCCTTCTCCATATAGAAAGGAGATGCATGAAGTGAGCCTTTGACTTACTGAAATTGTTTGTTTGCTTGTTTGATGAAATGATCAAACTATATAAAGAAGGAAAACCCCGCATGTGAAATGTTTAATTTTGTCAGAAAACACTATTTTCTATCCAAAGAACAAACAATCCCCCAACATATCAGCTTCCAAGCAAATTTCTGTAGTGTGGCTGACTTGATTTTAGCTGGATTTATATATTCCAGAGTCAAACACTTTCTAAATATCCTGGGAAAAAAAGGATTAATGTTCTGTCCATTTATTATGGCCAGACAGTAGCTCATTGTGTCACATGACATCCACAAACTATTCTGCAGTTTATTTTTTTTTTCTTTTGGCAGCAGAAATACAGGAACCACTTTCAAAAATCATGTACAGAACAGGCTAGATAAAACACTGATTTCTTTTGTTGCTGTTGATGACTAATAGACTGTTTCAAATATGAAAGAAACTATATACAAAAATCAAATGAGAGGAAATGAGAAAATATAAAGAGTGACGTTTGAGGAAAAATACAGATACTGCAGTAAAAGGGTTGAAAGAAAATATGATTTTGCAATTACTTATGATTACCTATGCCTACATACATTAAATTTCAAATTTGCTATTTTCTTACTGTTATAACTCAGACAAGATTTATTTATTAGGAATTTTAATTATGCATTTACACACCTTTATTCACACATAGATTGTATGTTTCTATTGTACGGCTCTTTGTGATAGATTTTCCATATGAAATAGTCTATTGCTCATGAAACAAATAGAAAATAAAAAATCAATGCCTTCTCAATGTATTCATTCTGCCTTGTAATTGGTATTTACAAGCTAGTGATTATTCTCGTACAGTCCAAAAAAATATAATGGCAAACATCAGATGTTTCATAATTTGTATGCACTGCTCCTTGCCACTGTATTCTTCTCTAGTCTAGAATTTAACAGTCTGAGCAGGGTGGTTGATGGTTCAGATTGTTTTCCCTCACATTTTTTTCATGGCCTTTTGTTCTTCAGTCACAAAACTTTTCAATGTTTTCCCCTGCCTAAGCAAATATTGATTTGTCAGCTTGTACCTAAATTTCACCAAGGTTTTGCTACTCCACGTAGTTTTAAAGAAGAGCTTTGATGATTAAAATGTGTGTCTCCTGGAAAATGAATATTACAAACACAGAGTAGTGTATTCCAACAGTGAATAATGAATAGCTAATAAAAGATATTAAACTATAAGGATGCAAAAAATGTGGTTTAGCTATCATTAAAAGATCACACTGTCTTCCCTTCTTCTGTTACATACAGTAGGCTGTAGCCAACAGCAAAACTTGTTAATAACGTCTTTAGACGTAAAGACATTCTACTATCAGTTTCATCTCTTTAAGGCAATAATGAAATCCTAATGAGTACTAAAGGTTTCTTTGAGTGGTACAGTAATAATCAAATGTATTTGTGACTGAAAATTACTTATTCTTCTGTGTTTGCAAAGAGAAGGCAAAAGATTCTGACTCTTAAATGAACATTTATTTTATATTTAGGTATTCTTATATTCCAGGCACCTGAAACTGTTAAAGACTGTGAAAACAAGAAGTGGTCCCTAGAACCTCAGTGCTGAGCAGCTGTAACTACATAGCCTCTCCTTGTCTTCAGGAGGACACCATTTCTGAAAGATATTTTAGCTGAAGCTTCAGATCCCTCCTAGGGGATGCCACTTCCCACCTATCTTTGCCCACATCACTATGAAATCAGAAGAATTTCCTGATTTCAGTGCCTAATGGAGAGCCTCAAGAGCGTATTTTGTAACACAATGAAAAAGCTCATGTAAGCCAGCATACAGCAGAACTGATGTCATCCTCTTTAGTTACTGGCTCAAAAAGCAGTGCTATGATATACAGAGTGCTTTTCAGCTTGTCAGAAACCACACTGGATTCATCTCATTATTTTAGCACTGAGTATTCATCTCTATCAATATTTCTTAAAAGGTATCTGTCAAGCTACTAATAATCCAACTCCTTTGTATCAGGAAAACAACAGTTAGCAGACTACACACATAGTGATGTGTGCCTTACACCATAACACAGTAGTTAGAGCATCCACTGAAGTGCAGGGGAACCTGGGCTAAGTTCATAGAATCACCTCAGTTGGAAAAGACCTTTAAGATCATCGAGTTCCCTTCATTGCCTGACAGGAGAAAAATCCGTATCTCCAAAATATTTCATAATCACTGGAATATCAGCTATTCTGGGTGAGGTAGCACCAGAAGTTGATCCATTTTGCACGGTGAACAAAAAGATTTATTCGGTCAAAGAGGCACACAGAAAGAGAACTTAAAAAATGTCCCCAAGCTTCATCCATTGTACAGAGATAACAGGTATTCATGCAGAGAACCCCATTACCTTTTCTGATGGCTTATGGGGGTCTTTCTGTGGGTTACTGTTAGGCCTCCTTTCCTGCCCTTTTCTAGTCATCCTCCTAGAAAAGTCAGATTGGAAAACCACCTTGGAAGACTCTGCAGCAACTACTGCTTTCTCCTACTGTCTCTCTGTCTGGGGAAAGGATGGCCCATGGACCTTGGCAGCAGATTGGCACCCTGTCCCAGGCACGTTCTTCTGACCCCCTGGACTAAGCTCCCCTGAATTCAGAGTCAGAACCACCCTGTCCTGGGACCAGTTCTGTCTGTAAAGGTCCCACACATCCTGGTACAATGCCATAGCTTCAGGACTTCTTTGCCGCTTGATCCGTTAAAGGAAACATATTACCAGAAATATTACCAAAACTAACTATTCCTTCTGTCAACTTGCCTTGTATTTTACAGCTATGAGCTTCAATGAAATCTTACCAATAATTAATACCACAGACAAAATAACATAAGTAATAATAATACATATTTATACTCCATAGCTTTGGATAATTTCAGATACACTTATTACCGTAACAAAGCTATGGAATTCTTTAAAAATCTAGTCAAAATGGAAGAAAAAGAGTACTGTATAAGAACTTCAGACCGAGGTTGTGTTTTTCAGCTCAGCCAAAACAGTTCACAGGTGTCACCAGTAACCAGAATGCATTTCAGTGGCTCCACCAAAATGAATTGCTCAGGTTGGACAAAGCATCTGTATAAGAAGCACTGCAACTGAGCAATACCGCTCAGAATAAGGATCTGAAAGAAAGTGTTATCTCCATCTCCAGCTGTAGGGTAGAAGAATGATGCAAAACAGTTTTGCAAATTAAAGTTGGCAGCTACACTGCACTCTCCAGACAGCAGTGAAGAGCCACTTGAGCAAGCTTTGGACTAGGATCAAATCCTAGGAGAAATCTAGAGGCAGTAGTTTAGTGAGTGGATAGAATTTAAGGCTGTAGAAGATGCAGTGAAAATACAGAGGCAACGGGATCCATGGTGATCTCAATGCTGCCAGGGATAGAGAGGACAAACATTGGACCATTTAATTTAACAGCAGTGTCTCAAGGGTAGGTGTCTGAGCATAACTGATGTCTATGTGAGAAGCCGAATCAGATCTCTACTACAATTAGACTTCAGAACATAGCACCATACAGAGTGCACCATCTCCCTTCACATTGCTGAAGCTATTGGTTTAAGCTGGGACCTAGAAAAAGAGGCAGAACCAAGGCCTGTGAACCTGCGCTCTATGAAGCTTATATCTGTAAAAAATCATGTAGGAATTCTACTTTCATATGAGTGGAAACCTTGAAAACTATCTCAGAGATGAAGACCACCACAGCCTCTTCCCACCTCATTTAGTCTCAAACACCAGACAAACCCCACCATTATTAAGGCTCCTGAAGTCTGACAACATGCCAGTTTAGTTTGAGACAGCTTGTCCATGATTTCCTGCACTCACATCTGACACATCTGGACCTTCTGAAGAATCAGGAAAAGATCCCTGACCAATTCTGATACACCTTTCAAACCTCAGGAAAGCATTTCTTGTTCTGAACCTCCAAGTCTGCTGTGGAGCTTTTTCAGGAACAAAGCTCAACATCCTTTCTCGCTTGCCAATTCTGATAAGACCACAACCCAAAGAAGAAAATAAGGAAGTCTTCTGAAGTTCATCGGTAATTATCACACAAAAATAGAAATTGCTGAGACTAATAAGTTCTGACAATAGTTCATTGATCTGACAGTGTTTGAGCATGTACAAAAACTTTGATGTTTGTAACTTGAAACTTTTCAGAGTGCTATCTCTCAAGAAATATTAATTGGGTATATGATAAATTAAGTCAGTATTTCAAAGCTTCTGGATCTGCACAAATCACTTCAGAACAGGAGTATTTATGAGACATTTTAATTATTCCTACAGTGCAAGTGGACAAAATGAAAACAAGAGGAAAAGGTGAAGTAGAGGAAGAAGGGAACAGGATGGATAACAGAAGAGATTAATTAGAATATAATTATGAAAGTCAGGTTATTATTAGTGATTATTATATAGCATGTTATATATATGTATCATGTATTACATCAATATATTAATCAATACACGAATATACTGCTGTGATAATTCCCACCCCTGAATATACTGACTTACGTAAGAACGTTTTACTGTGACCTTGTTGCCATTGCCTTATTCCCCAAATCCCCTTTCTATATGTCTGTGGTAGCTTGGCATGGTCCTGATCTTCACATTGTCTGAAGGAAGGATTGTGCTTATTCTCTTCATTTGTTGGGCCTCTAAATAGCAGCACTAGAAACCGCATCAGTACAGATAACTGTGGTTGACTAATTAGACTAGAGATGTGGTTAATAAGGTTCTGTGCAGTACAGAGCTGTAAACATCCTGAGCCTTGATAGCAAATCTGATCTCTTGCTCAAAGGTGGCTGACGAAGTAAAAAGAAGAGTTACAAGTTAACAGCAATTCAAATGAAAAGGTCAAAATAGGGGGATTTTCTGCTCTCTGCCTAGAAATACATCAAAGAGCAGAAACTAGAGCTGAGCGTAGAAAATAAAAGTCTTTATTTAAACTTGGTTCAAGCTAGCTCACAATGAACATTTTGCATAAGACAAAATGTGTCCTGTCAAAAAGATATGAAAAGAACAAAAGTTAGATTGGTATGAAAGTCATGTCATGAAGAGAAATGGTGTAAAGGAAACCCATTTTCACTCCTATGACCACTGGAACATAGATGTCTGGTAACCAATAATTACCTGGAAATAACTGATGGGTTGAATATGTGTTCTGAATATGGCTCAGACAAGGAAAAAATACTATTTTTTTCCAAAGCTGAGGTAGACTGCATAGTCCAATGAATTAAACTATATTTTCTTTGTAGTGCACTTACAAAAATTTCTTCACAGAGAAATGTATGAGGTTTAATAACAAATATTGTTGCAACTATTGTTGCAACAGCTTACACAACAGGTAGCAAAAAGTCCTGTTGTTTTGTTCGAAACACAGCATTCTTACTTTTTTTTTCTTTTCTAGATTTCATTGTATGATAATATTTCAAACTTCTACCAATTCATTTGGCCCAAAGAGAAAGAGTCTTCCTTCATCTCTTGTTCCACCGTGGGACAGAAACATCCCTAAAGCTAGCTCTGTAGGAGTTGTATGACCATGGGGGAAAAAGAAGACAGATCTATACCTAACAGCTTTATGAGATTATAGGATACATGGAGATAGTGAAATGCTCCCCTGTTCCTTTTCACACCATTTATATGGAGCGAAGCAACACAGAAGTATTAGCAACCAGTAGAGGTGATTGGAAAGAGTTCTTCCACACTGCAGAAGTAATAGTTTTCTGTTTCACATCACAATTACAGTGTCCATAGCTGCCACAAAACAATGAGATTTATGGACCTCAGAACACCTGAACCAAAACATTCACTTAGGGTGTGAAAAAGCTTAAGCTGAGACACTGGGTTATATCACCCAGAATATGAATATAAACCCTGCTTTCACGCATCACAGTTGAGTCTGTTACCACCAGCCCATGCAAAAAGGATTTGCCTAGCATGGAAGTCTCAGCCACAGAAGAGAAATCCTTCTTACCAAAAGTGTCAGTAAAAGCAGTCCGTGCTCCTAGGAGTTTAGGTTTCTATGGGCAGTATATTTAATTCTCAGCCAGCTCTAGTGCACCAATAGTCATTCTGTGCCGGTACAATAACTTGCTGAGGATTATTAAAGCACTGAGCCAGTGCTTTATACAGTTGTGTTTGAAAGGGAAAAAAAAAGCTTTTGCCAGTATAGTTTATTTTATTGGAAAAAATGATATAAATTATAGCACAACACTTCCCTTTCCTGGCATAGGCTGTCTCTACAGAAAAAGCATTTGCTGCTAGAACTGCACCAGCTTAGCTATATCAACAAACCCATTTTAATGCATAAAATGCCCAAGACAGGCACAATCACACAAGAGCTGCTTCTGCTGCAGAAGTGGCCTTCAAGTCCTTAACCTGAAATACATTCCTAACTTAATTACAGATCACTCTCTATAAAGTGTTATAATAAATGGCACCATCACAATAGGCAAAATATGCTGAAAAGAAAGCAGTCATTGTTACCAAAAAACCCTAGAATATAAAGCCAAGAACAGGTCAATAAAGTGAACAAACCAGAAGAAATGCTCCCATCTTGTTAAAGTTACTGTCGATCCCTGCTATTGCATTGGTGGCCTTGGCACATGATTTGGCCCCTGGGGTTTATCAGTTAGAAAGTGGACAGAAACAAAAGTATAAAAAACCCTAGAAAAGGCAACTGGGAATGCAACTTAGAAGGCAATATCACTGAAGTATTTTCCTCTTCCCATTCATGCCTTTAAGTTTCATTATTTAGTCTGCTTTCAGATTATATAGACTTAGATTTTCCCTGGTTTTCTGTTTCCTTTCATAAACAAATATTTCAAGGTCTCATGGAGATGAGTAATGGAAATGTAGAGTCTCAGGTATATTCATGACCAAATGGGTTGACTTCACTTCACTGGAAAATGTGATATGAGTGTCATGCAGATCATTAAGAAGTCTCTGGTATATGACCAGTCATATTATTCAGGTTTTCATGGAAATGTTTTCAAACATTAAAAAAAAAAAGCAAAGAGTTATTCACCGCTGCCTATTGATCCTTCTGTATTTATACCTTCTATTTAAAAATCTATCAGCCAGGAAGTGAGTGAAAACAAAACTAACTGGAGTGAGAAGACGAATCACATGCCATGAGCAACAAACAGTCAAAATGAACTGTGCTGCTTCTGTGAAAGCAGCCTGCGCCAACAGTGAGTGGTTAAGAATTATGGTTCATGAGAAGATGCTGTGTTCTCAAAATCCTGCTGAGGGTCCGTGTGTTCCCAAAGTCCAAGATAAAGCAGTGAGGTTTAGTACAGAATGCTCCTTGGCTGAATATTTGTAAACACTTAGGGCTGGATCTCATCTGTTTCAATCAAGGCGTGATTACTGAAACCTGTTTCCATAGGCCCTGCAGAAGGACAAGAACTGCTTGAGCCCTCAGAACATCCCTCATTGCCCATCTATGTCCAGAAATACTTATTCCTGAATTTGTGATTCAAATTCTATTAAAATTTTCTTGGTATTTAAATGCTTTCTGAAAAAACCCAATGCACTAACTATAGCCCCAAATCAGCTTCTAGGCAATATAACTTTTGCTGGCTTCCCACTGTCAGAAGATATGTGAGTCTATCTTATCTTGGATGTGATAAATATGGGGTCACAACAGCAGCAGTCCTTTTTTCCTGAACTGTGTTGGTGCACTAGTCCTATGCTTCCCAAAAATACTTTTAAAAGAGGAAATCATTTTCTCATGTGAGATGATAAACTATCCCTTTTACTGGTTTGTACCATAAAGTGTCAGAAAATGTCCTTCAAGTTCAGTCTGTGAGCCAGTCAAAGAAAGGGAGCCATAAATGCAATAAATGCATAATAATTATGTATGAATAAATAAACCAGCTCTAAAATAAATCTTCTCTTTTAAAGGTGTACTTACATTTTTTAATTACATAAATTCTAGCCAAGGATCAAATTAAAGAATTGTTATTGAAAGTGTTGCCTGAAATCAGAACCATAAATGTCAATGTCAGTAGAAATAACTGAGAAGAGACACATGACGCTGCACTGAAGTCCAGCTCTGGTACCAAAGTTATCAGTTATGAGAGTGTATCACTTCCTTCTGTAAAAAAATCATCATTCACCCTACAGAAACATGCTTTTCAGGGGAAAGGAAGAGTGCTCTCTTCTCAGTTTGTCAGATACTCTTGAGGTGTAAATCAGAATAAGTCTGCTGAAGTGACAAGAAGAATACAGATTTGCCTTGCTTCAGAACAGGAGCCACAATATTTATTTTGTTATCTAAAGAACAATAGGACTAAATAAGAAAAATAGCACTAAATAAATGTTGAAATTTTTGATGTTTTAGATGAAACCAGTATCTTCTTATGGAAGAAATGAACAATTTCTATTTAAAGGTTTTCTTTCTTTCTACTTTGAGAGAGGGTCAGAACTTGTCTATGTGAAGACTGAGAATGTTTCTCTTCACAATTCAGAGTCTCTATGCTCTGAGTTGCTGTGCTTCAAAGCCTTTACAGAGGAGATGCCAACCAACTTCCACTGATATTCTCAGGTACTAAAGAAACACCGAGTGTTTCACAGCAGGGAGAGTGCTCACTTACTTTACATCATGTAACTACATCTGGACTTCTCTACAGAAGGTAAAACAAATCCCAGAATGACAATGGAGACCCAGAGTTACAAGAGGAGAAAACTTCTGCCATCCCTTGCTTTTCTGTCAGAAATTTTCCACTCCATACAAAAACTTTAAAATATATTTTCTAATAAATTTTGTTCCAGGGTGTTTCAGGTTTGGTTTTGTTTTCTTCTACAAAGAGTCACAGGTTTGGAGGTCAGCTGGTCTTAACAGCTGCTCAAAAGGCCAACTTAGATTAGACTTACATCCTATAGTAGTTACTGATCAACAACAAGAGGAAAAAAGACAAATCTAAAATAAGTTTGAGATCTGATGTGCAGATGAGCAGAAGAACCGGTGAGGAAAGCTACAACGTTAATCCCCAAATGTAGATAAAGACATTATGAACAGCTATGAAATGCACATGTTAACAAGATGTGGGCTATATTGTAATGAGGACATCCTGCTGGAGCATTGTAAAAGAAGTGTCAAAAAATGTGATGCAGTATTTCCAGGACTCAGAAAAGTATTTGTGCAAAAAAAAAAATAACAGGGTCATGCAGCAGCTGGGAGACATTGGCACATCACAGTCATGTAATGAGCCTGTAACGTGTTCCACCTCTAAAGCTCAGATTTGTCATCTTTTCATTTAATGTAATAAGAGGGTTGGTTTGTTGTTTTATAAAGTGGGGAGCAGAGCACTTATTCCATTTTTCTAAATGCATTTTTTTAACTGTCCGTTAAATTATTACATTTTGCCCATTTTAAACAATTTACAACAAACACAGTGCTCTATGACGCATCAGGCACTTGAAACCTCCAGTGGCTGCTGAAACCAGCAATTGTAGCTTATTTATCAGAGCTATGGTTATGCTAGAAGCCTGAAAAATTCTGCAAAAGCTACTAAATATTCAGATTTCTTTTTCTCTCTTTTAAACATACTTTATTCATGGTCAAAGCCAAACATAAACCTGCAAAAGAAGGGAAGGCTGGTATTAAAATAGTGCATATATGTCTGGTGTTTTCTGTAACGGATACTGAGAGTTGTGGAAAATGTTTAGAAAGGAACTATAGAGTTGATCTCAGGTCTGGAATAAAAATACTTTGCACTGACAGATTTAGAGCATACAATTTGTTGAGTGTGTCAAAAGAAACAGGAGCTGGAACTTGATTATAGCACGGAAATGCCTTGACAAGAAGAAAATAAGTTCCAAACACCTTTATGATCTGCAGAAAAAGTCCACCAAGAAACAACATTTGGGGGCTGAAGTTAAACAAATTAACATTTAAAAATTCAGCATGCACTTTTTCATTTGGCTTCCAAAAGAAAAGGATTGTTTTGTGTCTGTCTTGTCTATCTGTCTGTACCTGCTCGTGCTTGAACCTCTTGATAAATTGCCACCATGTTTGCCACAGATGTAGATTTATTATCTCAGAAGTACTGTCTCAGAAATGACTAAGTCTCTGCAAGCTGCCAGAAAATAAGCAACTAGAGGAGAAAGACTGTGTAGATTCTCCCCAGTGAGGGAAAGATAGGCACTCAGCTCCCATTAGACACCAAAGAACCCCTATTGGAAGAGCTGTTACCCACATTCTAGCTATAAGAAAAAAACTTCCATTGCAGCTAACATGCTGCCAGACACTGGAGAATCTGAATTCGAGATATAAATCTACAGGAACACAAGAGGTTGTTTCTACTACTTGCAAAACTAACAGCTAAAAATGAGGATGATTAAACTCTGGAGCAAAATAAGAAGGGAAGAAATGCACTACCTTAATTTATTGCTATTTCCCATAAGGTCACATCAGGTTAGGTTTTTATGCACACATCGTAAGAGTTTTTCTCCTAGACAGTCTCACATCTACATAGAAGAAAATATCAAAGGGTAGAGGAATGGAACAAAGCAGCAGCACAATTGCACAGTCATTATGTCATTAGGAAAGGTATGGGTTGTGCTGCTCGGAAAGGGGCCAGAAAACAAGGGGACAATGGGCTATTGCCCATCTCAGTGAGAAAGGACACAGCTTGAAAGCCACAACTGCTCTGTTAGGCATTCACACCCCAAGACCATGGTTAAGCTACAGCTCATGTACTACCCTTACTGTTTTTCCTAAATGCACTGTATACATACGGAGTGTGATCCATCTGGAAACAGGCAGCATCTGAACAGCAAGTGCGTGGCAAAGAAGGCTCGCTGTGCGCTTGTGCTCATGATTTAACTACAAATAGAGTCATAAAGGAACAAAAAGCTACTTCATACAACCATCAGGCCAATGACAGAAGCACTCACCTGGAAGGTGAAGGGCATACTTCCAAGTTTCTGTTGCTCCTGGCTTAGAGCAAGGATCTGTACCTGGCTTATTGCATCCCGAACAACTGTCTTAGCCTATAAGTTTTAAAGGCAGGCTCACCCTTTTCCTCTCCTCTCTCAGGCCAAAACTGTATTTAACTATGTCATGTGACTGCAATAGTGTCATACAAGAAAATTGCAAAGGAGATCTTGTCCTTGGAAGTGAAAGACTTGGTCTCAGCTTACAAACAGGTCTCCTGCTGCTCAGCTGAATACTCCGGCTACTGGCTTAAGTAGGCTGCTAACTGCAGTGTCTCATCTCTATTGCTTATGCAAGGTCTGATCCAGCTCTGAGGATGCCTACCAAATAAGGCCTTGCAGATGATGAGACAGATGATGTCCAATTTCAGGATCTCACCAGGACTGCAGATATGGATTTGTCTGTACTTACAAACCACTGTCAGAGACAGCACTTCACATTCCAGGTTAACTGACAGTGAGACAAGCACTTTCAGTAGTACAGTGATGCCTAAATCTTGCACATGGGCCAAGAAGCCTATAAAGGCTGTCAAAGTTATGCACCACAGGGCTTCTCACTTTACACACCTCAGGTCATTCTCCGGTTTTGCACTGAATCACCTGAAATTTCATGTCAAATTAGTTCTCCCCTGGAATGCCCCCACTGTTTCTGAGACATGGCTTTCCAAGAGGCAGGCTCCTGATCTGTGCAGATGCTCTGCATTTACAGCTGTAAGATTTTTGGCTCAGTATTCAGCTATGCTGAAATACATCCCACATGAATAAGCCAAATTTACTAGGTAATCCAAATTGTCTTGGGGATCATTATCTGTCTATAAAGTGTCTCATCCACGCATTTTATCAACTCTGATCATAAATATATTTTAAGATCATTGAAGATAATTCTGAACAGCATCCAGCCTCATCTGAATACCATCAGTGTCCCCTGAAAACACTTTGGTCCATGATTCCCTTTGACAGTTGCTTTTTTGGGATTTGATAGTTAATGAATTCTTAATCTATTTAATATATGCTTGAGTGACAGTCTAAAATGACCATTTTTAATCAGAATACTGTGAGATGCTACGTTAAAGGGATTATAAAGTTCTATTAGAATTAAGCAATTACTTACCTCTATCAACCAAACTTACAATTTTCTCAGAGTGAACTCAGTATCATCATATTCCTAGATTTTATAGAGGTCTCTTGCTCATTGTTGTTAGGATGAACTATTAAAAACTCTTTCATGGCTAAGGTGAATTGAACCGAAATGTCTTAAGTGGCCAACAGTTTTCATTCCAAACACTCACGTATAGCAATAGCAAAGAGTTTTCATACCTGCTAACCTGCAGGACTGATGTTTTCTTTACAGCCCACTTTGTTTATCTTTCAGCATGGTTCACTAACAGTTTAATGAGTTACTCACTGACTACTACTTAGAGAACATTGCTACCGGAGGACTGTAAAATACTGGAGTAAAAAAACTGTGCTGCTATGAAAAAATGGACATTGTAGTGCCTAAAGTGTTTTCTGGTTTGAAATAGAGACTATTTAGCATTGATGTCTGCTGGTTTTCCTTTGCCAACATAATATTTTAACAAGCTTCTTTTACAAACCAGTAGGTTACCAAATACTAGTTCTAAGTTTTCCACCCACCCTGAAATGTATAAAGTGAAGAGAATAAACAGAATATTCATTTCATGTATCAGGACGGCTTGAAAGAGAGCACAGCAGAAAAAGCAAAGAAGAACTGGGAAGGTTACAAATGCAAGTTCTTGCCTTTTGCTGGTCTGGGGCACTGGTAGTGCCCTCAAGCAAAAGTGATTCCATCGAATGGGAGAGTTGCCTGAACACACTCTGTAGGGTGCACCGTTAGGCATGTAGACTCTGAAGGGCATTATTTTAAGAAAACATGATGAAGATTGCCATTAAAATTGAAAAAGAACTACACAAAGAGGAAAACATGAAAATTAAAAGTCCTAGTTAACTGCTAGTTCTTTTTTTCCCAAAGTGTTATTTTTTTTCCAGAAGTTTGCCTAAATTAACCCACTTGGTTCACCACAATGAATTTTTCAAAAGTGTCAGCTGATATTAAAATGTCAGCACTTTCTCTTCTCTGTTCCTATAGACGACCAACAAAAACTTCTGCTGGTATTTTCACAGTCACTAACAACAGCCAGAAGATTCTTGGTGAAGCTTTAAATTATTGACTGAAAAGAGATCAGAAACCATCATGCAGCACTCAGCAGAGGCTGGTTGGAAAGATCTGATGAGCATTAGAAAGGGTTAGATCTCATCCAACTTGACCTTATAGTATAATCAAAGTCCTATCTCAAAGTTTTGTCACAGCTCTTGTATGACTGACAGCAACAATCTATTTCTACCTAGATTTGTAGCAAGATTGCAGTCTAAAGACCAGAGCATTTGGGGCTCTCTTCCTCCTCTGACTAGGACGCAGCAGTTTGCTTCACAGACTACTGATTTCTCTGCAACAGTAGTTCCATTAATACCTGTCTCTTGTTAAAAGGTTGCACCCATCTCAGCCAAGAACAAAATCAAACACAAAAGAAAATAATGCTGAAGATCCATCTATGTGCATATTCCTTTCTATTTTTTTTACAATAACAATGAAGAACAGCAAAAGCAATTGTTTCTTGCTATCAGTTTGACATAATACAAACCAAGTGGTTATGGAGGAAATACAGTATTAGCTATCCAAGCATGCATTCAGCCTAGTACGTGCACTCATGTGCAATGGAAAAACACAGTGCACAAATGCAAACACAACTGTTTGAGAACTGGCAGCATCTCATGTACATGTATGGGCAGAAACATGGAGAAAAATATGTCCAAAATTAATTCAGCATTCTTCATTTCACTATTCTCTTGAATACTGGGTTCACAGATGGTTATGACCCTTCCAAAGCAATGCAAACAAATACTCACAGAAGCAGCTTTGGTTGCAAAAATGTTCACAGAAAGGAGAGTCCTAGTACACGACAATGTGCATCAGACCTTCCAGTTTTCTGAGGCATAACTATAGGACACAATTACAGAAAGTGAAAAGGACAAAAAGAAATATTCAGGTAGGGAAATTAAGATGCTATGAGTTTCATTTTCTGAATACAAATAAATTCTCTAATATCACTTTCATAATTTTTATTGCCCATGTAAAATATATCCAGTGACATAAATGAAATAACAGAATGCCATAAGGGATGTAGATTTGGCATTGAAATGGAAGCCAGTGGAGAATTTCTTTTTATATGTTTTCACGGGAGCATTTTCTCAGGAGGCGTTCATTAATTGGTATTGTAAGCTATTTGTGGATTTGGGAATCACCCAATGAGGAACCAGAAAGAGCTCAGTGCTATTTCCTGTTCTTGGAGCATGGTAGTATTGCAAAACCATTTTTGACAAAGGCTGCTAAATGTCAGTATTCCCATGAATGCACCTTTTCCTCTTTCACACAGAAATTGTCAGCTATGTCTGTGGCTGCTGCTGTCTCCAGGGTTCCTCAAAAGGCAGAGCCAAGGTAGGTAGGGAAAGGACAGGCCTGGAGTCACACAGAACTGCTTCCACGTGGTTCCCATGGAACTTTTCCAGTGACACAACTTGTTGTACTGTCCATTCCAGATACGACCAAAAGCAAGGACCCTGGACGCTTTGATTGTGCAAGTGGCCTGAAGGTTGTTGGAGACTAGGCTGGTCACAAGGAACTGCCCCAGGAAGATCCCCTCTTCTGGGATGGTATGAATAGTAATAAAGGATACTTAGCACAGACTGCGTGAAAATGTCATGAACTACCAATAGAGTTTTACACTTTCTTTACAGGCAGTAGCAAAAAGTCTAAGGCAATGAAGAAGCAGGGCTATTACATTTGGTGTTGTCTATTTAGGCAAGACTTCTGCTCATGTGATTCCCACTATGGGGCTAGGCTCGTGACAGATTTTTCTTTTTCAGTCTGATGGTGTTCATTATCACCATTGACCCAAATTGTTAATAGAGTTTTGCAAAGTTTTCAAAATAATATTTTTGTCAGTACCTATTATTTTTAAAGTTTTCACAGAAAGAGATGAGTTTTTGCAAAACTGACTGTTTTTCCCTTTCCCCCTATCTCTGTATGTATGTGAAAGCATTCTCAGACTTTTTCCTTTTAGTAAATTCTCTGTTAACCTATGAAGTCACATTAGAATGTTTTATAGACAAGTCTTGCTTGGTTAGTTATATTACAGCAAACTGTCTTTCCTATGTGATTAAAAAATAAATATTAAGCCATCTTAGTCCCAAGATATGTAACTGTATTATTAATGGCTCTTGTTTGGTACCTGACCTTATAAAAAGATAGTTGATTTTGTTGTTCCAAGTAAGTATAAATAATTCAAGAAATTGTTTTTCTAAGCAGGTTGTTACCTATAAAGATGCAGCTTTTAAGACATCCCTTAGTATAAAATATGTATAACTGCCACATATATTATTAACAGGTACCCAAAATTGTTAGCACAGTACCTTATTACCAAGAAAAAAAAATGAGAATTCTGATATGGAATTCTGTATCAGAAAAGAGGTGTGACAGTAGACTGTTTTTTTCTTAAATGTTCCTGCTTTCCCTTCATGGGAATTTAAACAAATCTCAGTGTAAGGGCTTCATGATGTTTTGTCTCATTGTTTTAAGTTTAGAGATAGCAGGAGAAAATAAGAGCTTGTCTCACAGAAAGGGAAAAATCATGTCTCACTAGAAGGGAAAATAAGCATATTTGCCGTCGAGAGGACAATCTGCTATTTCCTTCCTTTGATGCAGTTCGTATTATGATGGTCACAATGTCAGGATTAATTAGACCAGAGGGTGGTGTAAATGCCAAAAGAAAAAGTTGCCGTACATCTGTTCTAATTTATCTCATGGATGTTCCTTCAGTGAGTAAGTGAAAAATGTGGCTTGGGCCATCTGTGACCCAGTTAGAGGGAGCAGGACGGCTTGTTGCCTTGCGGGTGCCAGGACAGGAGTTGTGACAAGAAGGTCAAAGGATGGGCTGAAGAGTGCTGGGGAATTTCCACTCGTTGTATGCAAACCTCTGACTGGAACGAGGTAGGAGAGACTCGCAGGTGACCCAAGTGACCTTGAAGAGAAAACTAAAAGTTGGATCTTCTCAGGAAATCCTCTCTAGGACAATCTTCAGCCTGTTAGCAAAGGAATAGACATATTGATAAGTGCCCATTTACTGATGCAGAAATAGTGCCAGGAAGAAAGCCAGGAGGAAGAAAAAGTGTCCTTTTACATCAACTTTAAACAGGACTTAAGACACCCAACAGGAAAGAAGGAAAGATGGCAGATTACTCTTTTAGGGATTCAATAGAAGTTTTGTATTGACCTGTACTTTCAATACATATTTTAGAAAAATGGGGGTGCTTTACAACATGATATAATGAACACTGAGCAAAAGCCATGTGTGTTTGATCAGCTATCTATGAAGTCAAAAGAACAGAGCAGACAAGATGAGCTAGCAGAAAGTCCACATGTGGTTTTCAAATGTTGGGCCATACAGAACTTGGGGAATGCTGGTTAGGAAAATAATAAAACTGTAGTCAGCCCAAATGTATTTCTCACATGCAGCTGCCTTACAGGTGCTAAAATTCAGTTAAATTGGGCCAGCAAGAATCTGTGTTTTACCTGCTAATGATTAATAAAAATACTGACAGTCAACACAAAAGAGGATTGGAAAGCAACGAGTTAAAAAAAAAAAAAACCTAACAAAAGATAAACTATTTGAGAGCTGAGAAAGTGCTATGTAAACAGTCAAGTGGAGATGAGTTTGTAATAAGCAATAATGGCCATCAGAAAGTCAGTGCAATTTTCTGTTGAATAAGCTAAGGGATCACGTCCTGGGGTTTTAGCTTTCCTCCACATGCTAGGAAAGAATTTAGAGAGGTGTAATTAACAATCATGCTTCTACAGGGATTATCTGAAGAGAAAAAATGGTACAGGGATGGAAAGGAATTAGCTAACAGTGCTGTAATGCCAATAGGAGAAAGCAAGGTACTCAGCTTTGTCAAAAAAAAAAAGAAAAAAAGAAGACAGGAAAAAAGAGAGGGAGAGCTTTTAATAAGGTACCCTGAATGGGCATAACGACAAAGGAACAAGATTCAAAAAACTAAAGGATAAGAATAAGGGTGGGGAAGAGCAGAAATTATATGAAGCAGCAGGAAATTGTGAGAAAGTGTCCCACAAGTGGAGCCTATGAAAGTGAAGAACAGCCTCTTCAGGAACTGCTGAACCATATGTCTATAAAAATCTCCAAAGAAAGCATTAAAAAGACAGTCTGATGGAGCTAACAAGCTTTCATTACATGTAGCTAAGCTAAATAATACATACCTAGAGGTCATTTCTACCACTAATTTTCTATAACACTTCACTTAATCAAATTAATGAAAAGTTGGAACTTTCATTCAAAAGCACATTGAAACAGGTAGACCTAGAATTGTTCCAGGAAGGTTTTGCTTAACTATTAATTTACTTTACTGGTACAACCAAACAAAAGGATTACCAAAAGATCCTACTCAAAGAAAGAATTGGGAATAATCTCTTGGATCTTTACACAGGCTCAGATGTACAAAATATTCCTGACTTTTTTTTTATGAAGGTCACCGATTCGCTCGAACCCCAGCAGTTCTGAATTACTATGTTATTCTTTTTTTCCTAATGTCTGCTATGCATCAATAGTTATAATGGAGAGAGATTGATAGAAAGCTGAGATTTAGTAGCAACTCAGCAATTAAATTGCACAACTAGTCTTTGTTCTACTTTTCCCTGGTGGATACAATCCTGTCCATTAATCTGCATGTTGATTATAACCCCTCCGTGATATTGATCTGTGTTTCACAGTCCTGTGATTGCAAGAACATGTAGTTGCCACGGGCAGCTACAGTACTGCATGCAGTTCAAACTAATGCTGACATATTTAAAGCCAGAAAAAGAAAAAAAAACATCTAGTCATCCTTAAACTGATTGGAGCTTATGTACTTTTGCCATGGCAATGTTTTCTTTTTCCCTCCAGTTGCTATTAATACAATGAAAAATTAAACAAATGTAGACAAAAGAAAAAAAAATAAAACAAACCTTTAGAAGCTGTTTGGGAATCTCATAAACAGTATTCTGTAATTGTTGAACAAATTTTAGGTCTTTACCATAACTTCCTCCTCTTGTTCATTTGTGTGGACAAGTACAAGGAAGCCTATTATTTGTCATTTATTCTCTAAGACATAGTGAATGCATTTCTCTTCCTCTTGCATCCCAGTTCCATGTTCTGAATCTTCTGCAGTTTCATTTGGATTTGCTCTAACGTAACAATTGTTTAGTTTATTTTTTGTTGATTTAAAGAACGCACACTCAGATGGAATAGTCCATCTGTGGATTCATCCATGCTTGAATTGGGCAATTATCCTGTCAGCTGTCTTCTCTGTTCATCTATACCACCAGATACACGACCAGAGGTGAAAGCTCCCGGCTGGAGGAGGCCCGCCTGGAAGAAAATCCCGAGAGCGAAGTAGACAATCAGAAGGAGAGACATTTTATACATGGCTATACAAAGAGACAGAGCCAGTATTATAGAAGGTATGCAGGAAAGGGGAAGAGGAATTTTAACACCAAGGCTGCCTGGAAAAAGCATTGTAACAGCAAAAGAAAAGCAGGGCTGGTATAGTCAGTGTGTGCACCTCAGGAGCTCAACCCTGGCCCACTATGTCAGCGACTTTCCTCTAGTGAGGTAGAGAAAACACTCCTCAACTATTTTTCTTCCAGATTTCTCTTGTGATGAAAAGGGAGTCACTGCAAAGAAGAAAGAAATGTTGCTGAAAGGAGAACAGAGGGAAGAAAAATGACTGGAGAGAAGAAAGGGACTGATGGGGAAAAAAGAGAAGCGTGAAATGAATAGAAGAAGCAAAGCACAAAAAAACAAAGGAGGCAAAGTAACATTAACCAGAAGATGAAAAGTTTTTCTGCAATATCCATCATTAAGAATGAAGAGCAAAACAGATGCACTACAAAATCAGTTTGATTATCAGTAGGATGGCTATCTATAATAAGATACTAGCCCAGTTCTGAAACATTGATGCATTTACATCCTGGGAATTTTTCTGTCATTTTAAGAATTTTTTCCTGCCCTGAGTCAGGAAGAACCTGAGATTATTTTTTTTAAATAATTTTTGCAAATTGGTAATAATACTGGTACAGTCAATAACCACTGAGTTACAATGCAGATGTAAAAATTTGGGTTTGGGTTCTTGGTTTTACTGGTTTTGTGCAGAGATTTGTACAAGGCTGTTATATATTTATGTGAGTGCCCTAAGAGTATAGTTCACCTACTATGAGATCCTTATATGAGTCTCCTTCAGGGTGACTATTTGTGAAGATTATTCAATATCTTCTGTTGGTGCTATTCCATTTTATATGGATTTAAATTATTTAAAATATGCACTGGGTCAAGAACTATGTGAAAGCTCTGCCTCACTTGCAATGAAGCTAATAGCTGAGGTGGTTTAAGACCATCTTAATCACTGCTTAACTCGACACTTCACCAGGGATTACAAATCAGGCTTGATTAAAGTGAACCCATACCTTGGCCACTGGAGTTCATAGCTTGACATCTTAATACAAACCCGCCTTTATCAGGGGGTTATATGAATACGCTGGGCTGTGAAATGAAGCATAAGCACACGTTTGCTTTGCACTCCTTCTTGCCAGCAACCTTTGGCAGAGAGACAGAACAGGCAACTGCGGGCAGCAGCTTCTTAAACCGCCAGAGCTGGATCCATCAGAAATTTTCTGCCTGAGTGTTAATTCTCGACCCGGTGGTAGTGCTCCCCACCTGAGAAGGGACAACCCCAGGTCACATCACTTCCAGAGTTAAACAGAACAGATACTTACCCCTTGCCTTGCTCAGAGAAATGTCCTGTGTCTAACAGTATCTGGTTCTGGTTTTTCACTAGCACTTCCTGTGGATCATTGAAAATTTTCCCAAAAAAGCAGTTTGTCGAAACAGATCAAATTCCATGGTGTGTTTACACTTTAGTGAAGCAGTGTGGCTTGTTTTCTGCTTTCTGCCCAGCTCCCGAAGCATACAGACACCTTGAGCGCAACAACAGACAACTCTAAATGAACCGGAGATTTTCTCTGACAATATTTTTGTTATCAAACGCCTGGCTCTACTTATTTTTCATTCACTGACTGCTTGATTCATTGCCAGCAGTTCTCTGCCAGTGGAAACATCCACGCCAGTGGATGGCTGACAGCACTATGGCTTTAACCTCAGGCCAGATTTCACAGAGCTTAGCCGGCAGGAGCTGCCTGGAAAATGTGCAGGGTCAGCAAGGGCTGTGGCTGGGAGCACTGCAGTGCCCGGACCCTGCAGGGGCTCTCTGGTGCCAGGAACTGCTAGGGCTTCCACCCACCACTAATGAGCTTCTTAAATATACACACAGTTTTAGCTCTCTCCCACTAATTGCATTTGTCTCTATTTCTACATATGGTCATTTCCACGTCTGAGTTTTCTATTTCTATTCTGCATTTGGTTTAGCTGGTTCTTGCCTCCTGTTAATTTTCCTCTGTTTTATTTTGCCTTTTATATTTAGCCATTCTCATTTGTGGCCTAATACTTGTTTTATGAGCCTCCACTTGTTTTTTGATTTTGTTGCTATTGCCTCCATTTTTTTAGTGTTATAGCCATTTCCATCAGCCTGACCTTACTCTTTGGACTGATGCTCTCAGCCTCTAGAGCAACACTTCCTCCGGGCTTTGATCCTAAATTACCTCTTTCATGTGAGGCTCATTCAAATGGCATTTGGAATTCAGATCTCCTGAGCTTGATATTGCAAGCCCCAGAGTAGTTCTTGAGAAGAGAAAGGCCACCTGAATCTGATTAAAACCAAAAGAGTTGGACAAGCATGCTACGAGTTGTCCATTCCTGCACGGATCAGCCCTGCAAAGCTGTCCCTGTTCCCCCAGCTTGGCAGAAGTGCCCTGTGCCATTGTACTGCTGCTGGCAAGCCTCTGTCTCCCGCTTCCAGCACCAACCTGCAGGGTAAGGCGCCGCGCGGTGTCAGGGTGGTTGGCAGAGTCCGGCCCTCTGTATGCAAGAACGTGAGATGTTTTACCTTGGCTGTTCCCTTGCTCCCAACAGACGCTGCTTCCCCTTCTCTACATTTAATCTTAGCCATGCTCTGTGCTTTGTATTTGCTCATACAGCCTCTCCGTGATGATGCACTTTATCCATCCTTTTATTTATTATTTTAAATCCTTTTCAAAAAACCCAGCCAGCCTTACACCCGGAAGGTTGATTCACCATCTGTTCAAAGTGGAAAACATCAGGTAAATAAAATTTGGGTAAGGAGGCTCAGAGTAAGCAGGCCAAATCTTTCTAAAATGTTGGGGATGACAACGCATCTTAATCATCCAGTTTTCTGTCTACAGCTGTCTGCTTTAAAAGTTCTGTCAGTCTTTAATTTTGAACCCTTTCTTTCCTTTCAACTTAGACTATAGCAGACATGAGATATGACTGAGAGACTTGAGGAGGGAGGAAGGAGAGTTAACAAGTTGAAGGCATGGGCTTTACATAAAATCTAGCGTTACGTATTTTTCCACATCAAAACACAAAGAATGGGCACTGAAATGACCTAAATATCTTTTTACACATAGATGCCTTAGGGCTAGTGGATTTTAATCTCAGATGCACGCTGCACATGGTTGTCTATCTCAGAAAATCTGATGCCCTTATGCTTGCACGTGTGAAGGGCTGATATTTTTATGTGTTTTTCTGGGGTACAGAAGTGCCTGGAGTTTTGAAATTAAATTTTAATTCACAGGCTAAAGAAACCAAATCTTGATTTACCCAGAATTGCGTTTCACTTGTTTACATTTTAAGGGGTCTTTCAGCCCCAGAATTTAGAGGATTAAGTTCATCCCTTAATTACTGTAAGTGACTGGGCATTTATCTTCCAGTCTCTAACATATTGAAAATTATGCAATTTACTTGAGAATTTTAAAAAAGAAATCAATATGTTCCCATGATAAACATACTGTCTATCCTTCCTCACACTAGGGAAGCCAGTCAGGGGAAGTTAATTGCCTAGACCCGGCAGTGCGGAGAACAGCATTAATAAATGGGGTGTACTGGGTTGTATAAAGGACAGATGTGAGTTTTCTGCTCCACTGTACGATGAATTAATTCTCTCTCTTTTCCACTTTTTCTCAATTTATATCTCACAGTGACCACTGAAGAGCTGTGTTTACAGTCACTTTGGCAAAGTGTTCCCAGAGCCAAATCCTGGCCACATCTTCCACTGCTTGGCCATATCCTTATTCTTCAGTCCTCGTCCCTGAGTCAGATCAGTCTGGAAAAATGCTCAAGTCTGAGACATAAGTGAAGTCTAATCCGAAGGTGGGAATAACTGAGCAGCAAGGACATGAGAGGTCTGCAAGCTGACACATGCCCCATCTCGCCTGCTGTCACCTATGGACACTTTCTCCCTCTCTCCCTCTTGCCCCTCTGTATTACTACTTGCCCCTGGGGGCTACAGTTTCTGAAGAATGTTGCAGCACTTACCAAAAATGCTTGTCGCAGAGGAAAAGGTAGGATCCAGAAAACAGTCAAAATGGGGTTTGGCAAGTCAGGTGATGCTTCAGGCAAGAGTGACTTCTGGCACAGAGGCTGCCTCACCGTCAGCTGCACGCTAGCAAAGACAGAGCCGTTCAGGGCTCCTGGCTTTCCACTCGGCTGAGGAAGGGCAAGACGCCACCATGGCTCTCTGGCTCTGCTGGTTTCTGCCCACCAGAGCTTGTTTTGTTGCTTTTGTGGTTGACAGATTAGGGCAATTGAACTAGTCTAGGGGAAGGAGGGAGCTTCCATGCCTAGCAGAATTGCAAGGCTACTGTGGCTGGAAGAAAGAAAGGCAGCAACAGCATGGGCAGAGACAGCCCCCGCTTCCTAAACCCTTTCAGATAGCTCTCATCCTTGTAGACACACCACAGGCCAAGAAAGATGCACATTACTGTGGACAGGAGAGGTGTTAATTTGTAACATGCTGGATACTCGGTGGGAATTTCCCGCATGGACGCTGTTAGACAAAGGGGAACATGGAAGAGGGCAAACATCATCATACCAAGGTTGGGGGGAGGAGGGGGAGGTGTTATGAGCACCTGCCCAAGGAGTTGCTGTGCAGTAGCTATGAGTTAGTCGCATTCAACCCTGAAATTACTTCACGGTAGCCTCTTTTATGCCCAAAGCCAAAGTCATTGTCAGATCTGTTACCATTTTAGGGTTCAAACATCTTTTAGAACTTTTCTATCATTTTAAAAGGCAGGACCATGAAATATTACCTTTTCCCTGCTTGTGTCGCTAATCTGTGCTTCCCAGATTCCACAGGAAAGTAGACATACACTATTTAGAAATATGTTGTTTCAGTAAGATGTACTTTTGTCAGTTGAAGAATATGTCTAAAATTATAGGGACCTCTCAATCTGACATGCAGAGGATTTGTGCAGTCTTGGGAGTTATGTAAGCATAAATCACATATAATATTTATATACTCTATATTATTTTTAAGAAGTCGCTTTTTTAAACATCTCCTTTTAAAGTTTCCACTCGTTGGGGACAAGGTGTACCATTCAGCTGATAATTTCATATTCTATTTATTCTATTCATTCTACTGCTCCAATCTACTGTCCTCCCCACGCTTGCCATGGTAAGTCTATGTGATCCAGCTGTATACCTGCAGGCTAGATAAGGTGTACAGAATACAGTTTGAAGCATTCTCACTGAAGCACGCTTCCAAGATCATTCAGATTCTAATCTGAAGTCCAGCAAAATCAGTGGGACAATTAATTTAGTAGGGTCTGGATCAAGCAATATGTACAAAGAATCTAAAAAATATATTTGCAAACAAATTGCTGAAGAGATCCCTGATACTCTTCAAGCCTAGGCAGTGAAAATATGAAAAAGATATCTGTTTGATCACACTTTTTTTTTCAAAAAAGAAAAATAAGAAGGAGATTTGAGGTGTTTGTCTTGCAGGCAAATGATAGGCCAGAAACAAAGAAGGTGTCTACATTTATTTTTAAAATGAAAGATTTTAATAGGCAATAGAATACTATGGAAACATAATATTTTCATAAAAAAATTTTCAATATGTTAATGAGCATGTATTATTTCATTAAAATTAAACACCTAGTCCTCCTCTCGCTGCCTCATCTCTTCCTCTTTGCTGCTACCACTGTAGCAACGCTCATGCTAAGATTTTCCGATGTAAAAGGACTTAAACTCACACCTCCTGAGGGTATCAAATTAAAAAGCTGTGGTCATAATTCCTCATTCTATAGGGAAAACATCATCATATCTCAGAGAGCGTTCTTCTTATCCCCCCATTAACACATAAAGAAATACATACTCACACTAATACAATTACAAATGCTGGCTAATCTGTATTGTTTTCTTTCCCTTTCATGTATCCTTTGGGAAAGCTACTGTCTTATTCTATATATTTTTATATCCAGTATTTTTGCCATTTACAATGAGATTGAGTTCATTTCTTGCATAAACATTTTATTTCCAGTGTTTGGTCTCTTTGTAAATTATATTAATTTTGAACTCTATAGCTGATTAGCCCTTATACACTCTAGAGTACTTCCTTGACATACACACATGCACACACTTACATGCAAGGAGAAAGACTTCAGCTTTGCTGTATATTGGTAGAAAAAGAGTAAATATTGACGTTCTAGTAATTCCCAAAGCCTCCATTGAGGACCGACAAGCTGTTGTGACTTGCACTGTACAGAAAAGAAAATTTAATTGCATCATACAGAAAGGAAACAGTAGAGTTATCCCCCATCCCCAGACAATATGTGCACTATAAGTGGGAAAATGCATCAGTGGGCTCTTTCATGTTCAATGGTGCAATTACATCTCATATTCTGAGAATGCAAACAATTATAGTGCATATAATCTACAGTATTGTATTTAAAAAAAAAAAAAAAAGATGAAAAAGCACCTCTTGCCAAAATCTGCAGGATATTGTCTGTAGTATGGCTCTCTTCTCCAAAATAAGTGGATGAAGCCTTTATAAAATGATTTTGCATAATTCTAATGCTGTGGAAAAGTCCTTACCTTCTTGCTGTGCTACCCTGCTCAAAAACAAAGCAAAAGCTCATCCCATTTATCTTACTCTGATCATATCTAGTTTGTCATTACAGTTGTAACATTCTGTTTTACTTCTGAACCATCCATTTCAATTGCTATCATAATTATTTGACTTTTTGTGCATTTTTTTCCCTGCCAAAAATTACAGAGCTCTTTCAGACAGCCTTTACTGTGGATGACCCTATGCTGTCAGACAATTTAGCTCCCCAGCTCCTTCCCAGGCCCTGCTGACCTGATCTTACACAAACTCTATCTATGTGCCTCAGGTCACTCTTCAGCTCTCTTTTGAAGTGAAGTGACTTGGGAACGGGAGCCAGGCTGGGATACAGCCCACACTTTGTAAGCACAACCAGCCAGCTTTGGCTACCTGTAAGCACTCAAAAACTAGCCCAAAAGCCCTTGCACCCCTCAAACTCCATCCTACATCTCCCTGCTGTGCCCCAGGGCACATAGTACACACTAACGGCATCATGACAGAAAAGAAAATGAGAACAGCCTGGCAGGCTATGACACAGCCCTCGCGTTATTCCAGACGTTTTCTCTGAACTGAAGAAAACACACAAGGAAAGCAAGCAATTATTTCCTGGGGCCATAAGCATGCTGCACAGAGCCCAAAGAAGACGTGAACCCAGTCATTGCAAATGAATATAAAAATACGTGATGCTTTGACCTGGGAGCTAGGCACACATGCCTTTTAGCAGTGTGGACATAGCCTAGAGGTAGAAGATGTCTGTACTGAATCATCCAAGACGTGAAGACTTCTTGGAAACCAGGCTGAACTTATCTCCCACACAGGCATCTTAAAACAGCCACAGAGGTTGCCTACTGTGAAAAAAGGTGGGGATTTTCTGTAAGACCCTTAGATACCAGCAGCTTCAGAAATTGAGTCACCACCCTCAGAGGTAACACCTGTGGAAAAAAAAATGGCAGTCATGGAAATGTCAGTTCAGAACTTGACATCATTTATTTCTCCCTAAATCTTTTGCTGAGGAAGCTCTGAAGGGACTCAGGACCTTGCTTTGTCTATGCCCTCATCCAAGGAAGTATCAGTCACATAGATTGCTCCTGGTGGTGAGCAAGACCACCTTCTGGCCCAGAGAGAGTGAAGGAGCAAATCCAGAGTGAATTCTGGTGGGATGCCTGTAATAGCTGCCGCAGCTCGGGAAAAGACACCATTGAGATCTGGAGTCACAGGAGGAGTCACACCAGGGGAGGAAGAACTGGGACGTTATCTCAGGGTCTGTGTGCTCTGCTGCCAGCAGCGTGGGGCTCTCCTGACTCCTAACCATGGGGCACATGTTAGAAGATATAATAGCACAGCTAAATAAACGCATTCTCCATACAGTTGCTGCCTCATCTCCATCACATAATCAGGACTGATTTTTCACTACTATAAAGACTAGAAAGAGACAGCTTTACAAGAGATGATCATCAATAATTTCTGACAGCAATTTCTTGGCTTGCCTCTACCGATCAGTGGCTGTGCATGGTAGGAGATCAGCAGCAGGCCATTCGCAAGAGCTGGATCCCATCCTGGTAGGAGATGCCTGCAGATGAGCTGAAGCCTGAAGTCCCTAACCACAGCAAAACAACCATCTGACAAGGGGAGACAGAGAAATGACAGGGCAAGCAGCAGAGGCTTACAGACATTAGTTTATTTGAAAGAAACAGCCAGGCTATTAGTGGAAAAAATGGAGAGAGAAGCTGAGTGTCTCACCTTGATGCAGTGTCCTATCCTACGCTAGATGCAATTTTCAGTGCATTCATCGCTTAAATGAGTAAATATATTCCATTAAGATTAGTGGCTCGCAGCTGTGCCAAGTGTTACTGAAGAAAGTAAGGTTGCCATGGTAAGTGCACACACTTTTTCTGTGCAGTAAACAAATAAAATCCAGGTAATTTCTCTGTGTGTGTATTACTGTTTCTTGAAGATTCAGGAACAGAGACAATCTTATTCCTAACTATACAAAAATAAAGACAAACTCTACTTATGTTACTACTTGAAATGACCAGCAGTTAAAATAAAAAGTCATTGACATTTTGTATGTCTCATTTCAAGTGCTTAACTGAGAGAAAGTGGGAAGATGGGGCTTAGGGTTTAATTTGAAAACTGAATAATTAAGAGCTTTGAGTAATTAAATGAATGTCAGTTAGGTAAATCAACAATATTGCAGTAGTTTGAACACAAATGTGATTTTCCTGCCCTCTATACTATTTTCACACTGGTTTAATACCACCCAATTTCAAAAGAGTTTGTATGTACAACTGTGGCATAGACATAAAAAGTATCTTTGTGTCAAGTAATGACTATATAAAATCCATTTATGATACGTGAAGGTAAGATTCAATAATATCCTGCCACTTTATAAATTAAGATTGATATTCATCTCCCCTCACCCACCTGTATGCATCTGTTTTGCACCCTTCTGTTTATCTAGACTTTTTGCAAAAGACACGATGATTAATTAAAATATACTTTTCTTATTGTGCCTGCTTGCATAGTATTAAACTTTAAGTGCCCTAAGCAATTCATAATACATAGTCATATAAAAAAAATCATATTTAAGACCTTAAAATTTGATATAGAAGTCCTCTTTAGATAATATTAAAGAAGTCCTCTTTAGATAATATTAAAATCAGTTTTAAAGTTTTTATGTCATTCCTTTTAGGGGTGGTTTATGTAATATTACCATGTATAGATTTAGGCCCTCCTCTTTAAAAAGAACTTTAATTTGTGTTACTCTTGTTTTGGAGAGTATGAATAAGGTCGGTACAAGAAGGAGGTTGTACTCTAATATAGTAGCTAATATTTTTGTGCCTTTCAGGGGTTTACTTTTTCAAAGTAGTTGTATATACAAACAGCCTATGATGAGAAACTTGAAATTATCCTTGTGCATCAGAAGACAAAGATGAGGAGCATACCCTTGAAGACAATTTCCTTTCATTCCCCCAAACCTTACTGCACTCAGGGATCCATACTGGAAAGCTTGCACTGGATTCCTTCTGAAGGAAACTGAGCCAGGAGATGCACTCTGGCAGCTAACAGGCGTTTAGTCCATGGGAGCAGACCTGAGCTACTCTGAAATAAAATCCCTGGTGTTAGGTCCAGTTTCTGTCTGTAAAGGCACTGCTTCTCACACACACACACATGCTACTTGCTAATGCAGCCTTGGCCAGTGACTCACTGTATCACATTTTAACACTACACACTTCATGTGGTGTGATTCTGAACCATATCATTCTTCCTCTGTGCATATTTGCATGAGTTGAACAACTCTATGGCAATTCCCGCAGAGATGGCACTGCAGTTTTGCTTCACCATAGATAATTTTCTACAACGTAGAAGGGACAAAAGATGCAGATGACAATCCCTTCATGAGCCAAGATGCCAGAATTCAACTGAACTGTTCTTTGGTTCAAGTGCTTTTTACCACTTGTATGCCAAAGTAACTCATTTCATTAGGAAAACGGGATGATAAATAATTACAGTGCATTCACACTTCTATCTGAACTTCTGAAACACTCTGCATCCTCTCCCTCCATCATCCTATTAATAGTGGGATATCCTACCACTGCTGCTGCCTGTGCTTGTGCTCTCTCCATTAGGACTCAGATCTCTCAGAACACGACACACTGCAACACAAATTCTGTCACCCCTTAAAATATTTCATCCCTAAAATCTAATGCTGCCAGCTTACACCCTTCTCTCTCCCATGATATGTATTGCTGCTGTGGATGGAAAAAATGTGGAGTTCTGTATTTTGACAATATGTAGGTACATTTATCCTCCAAGTGCCTGCCTTTGGCACTTCATGCTGCAGTTCATCTCATCTGCTTTCTTCTCCACCATGTGATGGAGAATTTGAAATCTGATTCTTGAGTTTCGGCACGGTAGCATTTTGTTACGGACAAGCTTGACAAAGGCTGTGTTATTACTTTTAGCTTAATTAGACTATTAAAATGATTCATGTGCAGTATTTCAATCACCCATTATTTTGCCTCGCTGTTTTCTTCAATTGATTAAATCTCTAGTAAACAAAAATGTTGCATTTTAGCCCTACCACTTATTTTGACTACACTTTGTTGTTAGGACTGATCATTTAATAAATATCGATTGAGCAAGCTGCTCAAAATTCACCAAGTTTAATGTATAAAAATGTACTTAGATGGTAGCAGCTTTGTGTAACTCTGCTCCCAGAGAATAAATAGCAATTTATTATTAACCTCGTGGGAAAATAATTAGGACAATGTCTACCGAGTTCTTTTGAAAATCATGATTGTTTTGCCCAACAAAATGCAAGCAGAGAGCAATGCCTTTGAAAACTGTTCTCTTAGAATCCCAAGCCAAAGAAAGAAGAGAGAATACAGGATCCTGCAGAAAGAATTCCACAGGATGTACTCTTGGAGAGCCTGCAACGTATAATAAAAATGTGTCCATAGGCTCTGTGAAATCAACTTGTTTAATTATACTAATCATAGGAAGTAAGAGTATAATGCTGAAGTGCTGCAAGGCTCAAGATTTGTTTTCATAAAGTCCTTCTCTAGGGAAGAAGAATATAATTAAAACCTTACTTTTTAGAGAAAGTATGGAGATCTGAAGAAAAATGGGAGTTTGAAAGAAAGTTATTAGTCTTGATCAAAGTTATTTGATAGAAAATGGCAGTCTTCCTTTGTAAATGTGTCTGCTTACAATGTAAGAAAAACGACTATATTAACTTTTACTTTGCCATTTTTACTTAAAAGACAGTTGTTATGTTTGTTGCTCATGATTAGATATTCTAAAATATTATTCTTGCAGGCAGATAACATTCTTCTGCTTACTATGGTTCTGTGTAGTGATGCCAATTACTGCGAACATTTTAATGTCTGCAGTCACAGAACCACCATTACTTGAAGATGCAATGTCATCAGCCACGAAGGCATCTGCTGCCCTTTGGCAAGTTTGGACTTGATCTCAAGGCCTTCACCAGGTGTTGGCTCAGGCTATGAATATCCAGTGGGTTCAGTTCATCTTCCAAAAGGAAAATGTGGACCAAGGCTTTTCTGCATTTCACAAAAGGCGAGTGAATGTCCTTGAAGATTAGTCCCCAGAAGAACATACCTTTGAATTTGCCCTGAAGAAGAAGCAGCACTCATTGAAATTATGATATTTGCATGTGAGGCTGCAAGGAGAGTAATTTCTAGCCACAAGTCTTCCCTGAAGGTTCTGGAACAAGAAGGATTCAATTAAGAACTTGAAAATGACCATAGTATGAAGTTAGGCTATATTAGACTAGAAACACGAGCTAAAGATTGTAAACATCATGTGAGAACTGCCTGGGAACAGTGTCTGATGTTTCTCAGTTCAGAGGCAGCATGCAGAAAAGTATCAGCTTATTTGTCCTGTTATGAAAGCTACACAGTTAGCTTAAAGCTATCTATAATAACACTTGTGTGGCTACAGTGTAAGCATACACTTTGATAGAAAGCCAGAAAGAGTTCTTAAATGAAGGAATTATCATAATTTTGATAGTGCTTTGAAGTGTTTCTCTGATCAGGCAGTGCTGCTCTTCCCATGAGATCACTAACCACTGAAATTATTGCTGCTTCGTCAAGATGCTCTGGCTTGAAGCAGAACACCAGAAGCCTGGAAGAGGTGCTCTGCCATTGGATTTCTTTGTCTCCATCTTTCTCAATGGAAAACATGCAAAGATTTTGTAGGCATCTCCCCAAATTACACTGGTCTCTCTCTCTCTCTCTCTCTGAGGCTGCTGTAGGGACTAAAATAACTCCTGGGAATCAGCAGTGCCAAGAATTGGGTGAGTAACAGATGAAAAGTGTAAAAAAAAAAATACTATCAGCTAAGTTGGACCAGAAGAAAAAATTAACTGGTATTTCCACAGCAGAAATAGACTTTGGCCACCATTTTTAATTGAAATATTTGGCAAATTCTAGGGGTGTCCAGCCCTGAGGTTGGGAAGCCGGGACAGGGACAGAGCTGGCAGCCAGACCACCTCACCACAGTGCCCTGTCTCAATGTAAGACATCAGGACATCAGCCTGGCTGCCTGCGTGCCCAGCCAAAGGCCCACCAGCCGCCGGCATGGCCTGACAGTGGGAGCTGCTGGGAGGAGAGAGGTGGCAGAGGCCTCAGGGAGGGCAGCCCTTAATCAGCCGCTTTTTGATTCCATCCGCAGTCATAGCCTGATAGTTGCCCTGTACCTCTCTGAGAGCTCTGGGCACGAGCTCCCCCCTCCCACACAGCCCACCTTTGGGCTGAAAGCTCCTTTTTCAGCCCTCTGCCACCAGACGTGAATCGCAGCAGCAGTGCTTTTTCCCTCCCTTGGCTGCTTTGACTCTTCCAGAGATGTTGCTCAGGGTCCTCTCCATCTTCTTTGTAAAGTACGATGAAAATCCCTCACATTAGAAGGCATCTGGGAAGGTCGGCTATCCAAGTTAATTAAACAGCGCTGCAGTCAGCACAGCCACTCATAGATCTTGTATGCTCCTTTTTTTGCTAGTTACGTTCTCCAAGGCCAGTGCCTCTGCAAGTGATCAAGCATCTGAATTCATTTCATTTTCTCCAGTGATTTCTATTGCCCATTTTCAGAAAATATATTACCCTTGGTTCAAGCTTGGGTTGTGTGTTATAGATCACAGCTCTTCTATAACAATATTTTGGAACATCAGTGCTAAATACTGAATTATTATAAAAGTAAGGATGGAGAATGTAATTACAAACACAGATGTTGTCGTATTCACTCACCACATACCTGCCAGCCCAAACTCCATTAAGAATAAGAAATCTCCAGGGTAGCAGCTATTCATCTATCCATCAATTTTTATATCTTCTTTTAGCTTTCAAGCTAGAAACAGCAGTATTAGCATCAACTGATAAAGACATCATGACGGTGATGGATGGAGTTCCAGAAACATATGCTGGGGATATGACTGATTTCAGAGATTTGCATAAATTAAGTGAAGAGGTTGTATTCAGTCTGGTGGAGCTAGTGTCTTGATCTCCCTCACCAAAGGAACCTCACTAAACTAAGCAGTCATTTATCAGATGATATGGTAATTAAAGTCATGTCAGCAAGGCATCTTGGCAGTCTCCACTGAATACACAGTTTGTAAATTTTTGCAGAGGCACTGTTATTGTAGCCAGGATTGTCCGCATGAAGGCTGTACAAAGCTGGTAGGCAGAAATGTATCTTTTATTCATCCTAGTGATAGATTAACAGGTGGACTTGATGATCTTAAAGGTATTTTCCAACCTAAATGATTCTATGATTCTATGTTTCTGTGATTTGGAGAAATCCCTAAGATTTCAGGCATAAAAGCCCTTATTTTGAAACAGAACAACCTACAGATAAGTTCAGATTGCCGCTGAACTTAACTGTGTTGACTGGTGAGACTGGGAGAACAGAGCAGCTGGTACCCGAGGAAGAGGAAGGAGTACCAGCAGTTCAGCCCCATTTGAACAGTGCAGCCCTTAAGCTGACAAGCCGGTTACAGAGGGGGGGGGGGGAGATGGCAGCTGCTTTGGGTCAGGCCCTGAGGTGGGCTGGAGGGACCACAGTACTGCTCTGTCTCAGCAGATGTGCCTCCAAAGTCTGGGGGTCCCATGAAATGCTTCAAAGATGAGCCATGTCCCTGTTGCATTGAAACTGTTCCTTTTGTAGAACACACTGCATGAACATAAAGAGGTGTTACCCTTCAATACCAGTGATAGCTGGAAAACAACTGCATCAGTGACAGCCTTGCCAACACAAAAGGAAATCTGTTAGATATGAGTGGGAAACAAGCATTAGGAGTGGTAAGTAGCAAGTCATCCTCTTCCTGCCCATTATAGCATGTGAAACCAAGACAACTTTGTATTCACAAAATAGTTTCCACCAAGGGCTCTCTGAAATTTTCCCCACCTTTCCATACTCAGACCTCCCCATATCCCTTGGGGGGGGAAGTATTATTATGCAAAGGGTAAATGACTTGCATTCTGCTAAGGATAAATGATTTGCCTAAAGACACAGAGAAAATCAGTGGCTTTGATTTATAGCTCTGATCTGGCAAGGGAAGACCTTTCTGGATTCGCATGGAGCCCCACCAAAGTCTCCAGCCCCCACTGGAGAAAGAACCAGCACAGGGTCAGGACCCAGCAGTCTGAGTCTCAGTACTTCATCTAGAAGAAGGCGTTCACCCTTTTTCTTGCCTAAGGTACTGTTTGCGGAGTAATGTCTGCAATGTCTTTGCATTATGTATTTGACAGAAAAAAAAAATATAATAAGAATACTATAATGTGATAATGTATGTTTATATGCATTGCCACTCTTCTTAAAATTGTGTTTGAGCAATCTAGCTCGAATATTTCTTGTTTCTATAGAACTCTTTGCTAGCTAATTTTGTAAGTGTGTCTGATCGGGCTCATTTAATTCATCATTTTCGTTTGACTCATTAATCTCTGCCTCTCCTTTGAAAGATAATCTGCATTTAATGGCTATGTTATGTAATATGCAGCAAGGCAGGAATATCTTGCACACTTTCAGAGGGCAATATTGTAATGTGTCGTTAGATTTATCTATGCATCAAAATCTCATTTTTAAGATGCCCAAAGTGCTTTCAATTACCAATGGGGTGAGTTTCTGAGCACTGCTATAATTTGTTTCCGGGAGAGTCTGAGGATTAGAAATCAGAGTCATGTAAGAGTTTTTCAAGGTATAGCCACAATCACTCAAAAAAGCTAAAGACGGGAATAAATTAAATTTAAATGATAAGCTTTATATTTTCTTATCAATAATTACTCACCCCAAAGCCAACCCTTCGGACAATCACTATGCTGAGATTGGTCATGGGTTGATTCCAGGCCGTGGTAGGGGGATGGCCCAAACTCTGCTGTTCCCCATGCTCCTTGCAGCTGCTGGTAAGGACAGCAATGTCTTTGTGACTCTGCTATCGGCAAGTAGGTACCATCCATTTCTAGTGGCAGACGTCAATCTACAAACCTTTTAGCTAGTGAGAGAAGGTGTTTGGTGTTCTTCAAACATCTTTTAAAGACACAAACTGACAGCAGCTGGAGAAATTTAAAGACACAACAGGGCAGTAAATCTGGCCCACTATTGATTTCGATTCAGTCTTTGTAAGGTTTTCCAGACTGGAGAGTAAATGGAAACACTGAGAGGGCACTTGCATACCTGGATGCTCACCTGGGTCTGGTGTTTCTTTTCTTAACTTCATCCCATTATTCTTACTGGATGATTAACCCTGTCCATTCTAGGAAATCTGGGATAGCTAAGCTATGGCGCCTCTTCCTTTCCCTTCCTATTGCCTCTAAAGGCAATTGTTACCATAGCTGATGCAAGGATCCAAATAGTAAACACATAAATTATCGAAATAATTCAGGATGACATTGCAATTATGCTTCTTATAGGTATTAGGACTTCTCTTGTCTTCCCATATAATTATGCAAACTTCCTCTCCTTTACTGTGTTTATGTTACTCATAGGCTGTCTTAGTCACTGGTCTTTCATTTAAGATTTTCTTCATTATCTTATACCTATTCAGTGTACATACAAATACACAGACACTTTACATTTTCATAACCTCTTTGCCAAGGACTTCATTTTATTAGCAAGTTGATACATCTGATTAACGCAATCAAATACCATCTCCCTAAACCTTGTTTCGTTTCTCAACTTGAATTCTTTCCTATTTCTTAAATTCTTTCTGAGAACAAAAAACCACATACAGTTGCAGTCAAACCCAAATTGGTAGACAGAGGTTATAATTCCTTTCTTGGTGACATTCTGCATTAAAGTGTGATCCCATAGTGGTACTAGCTCTTTTTGCTACCATAATTCATTACAAACTTGTACCTGCTTTGCTCTGCTAACTCCTCTAGACTATTTTGCAGCAGTACTATTGAGATTTCTCCATTCTACTGAGTAACTGAGCTTGTGAATGATTTTTCCCAGCAGAATTAGCCTGCATTTAGAGGTGAATTTTATTTCCAGCCCATTATTCAATTCTTTAGGTAAGGTCTTGTAAATTTTCCCCATCCTTACTCTTGTTAACAATTTGGTTTTTCCTTCCTTTCTAAATCATTAATGAAAATACTAAAATTTGAGCAAACCCAGGCATCCACTAGATATCTCACTCAAGTCTTAGCGATTGCCACTTATCATTATCTTTTCTTAACAGTTCTTCAGCCAACTTCAGTCCGAGTGAACATGTTTGTTCCCTGGCCAATTTGAATTAATTTTGAAAGCTACTGTCAAATGCTTTATTAAAATCCAAATAAATGATAGCTACTGCTCTGAATTCTTCCAATAATTTTGCAATTCTATCAAAAAAGCAATCATCGAGTTTGTCTTGCAAGATCTATACTTGCCAAATTCACACTACTTAATGCTGTTGCTTTCATTATCCTCCAGAAGTCCAGAAATGCCTTTTTCCCCCCCAACACTTCTTTAGCATCCTAATGATCAAAGTTAGACTTATTAAAGGGCAATATTCTGGCTGCCTAAGTACACATAATTATTGTGTGTTGCCACCTTTTCTGAAGCCCAGTAGTAGGTAATAATTATTTTCATCTATTCCTTCATTTCTATTCTGCCATTTGCCTACTATGTTTCTAATAATGGTTTGAAATGTGTGTAGGGGCTGTGAAGCCTAAAGCTGCTTCTTTCTTGGTCAAAGGAAATAGTTCATCTTTATACATAATTTCCAGATTATTGACGCTGTACTGTACTGTTCCACTTCCATACCTCTATCTCAGTATTTTTCTTCACTAAGTACTCAGTTGTCTGCTGCTCTTTTCTTCTCCCAGATTAAAGTGGTATGTTAATACATTTCAGTCCAATGCCTTTATCCAAGGCCATGAGCACTTTTGGTTTTTTTTATATTCCTACAACCTACTTTTTTTTTTTTTTTTTTTTGCTACAGCCACCTTGTTCGTAACATTGCCAATTGCCTTCACTGTGAAGAAAATCATTGCACCACCTAATGTTTGCCATGACATATGCTTAGATATTACTTCTGGTTTTATGATGTAACATATTATGAGCTGAAAAGACCCGGACAATATAAAGGATTATCTACATCAGACAACATCTTCCCTACCATGGCATCAAAGAATCAGTAAGAAATTATATTATTCATTAATAAAACAAACCAGAGCCTTGCTCATAGAATGCATCTGCTCTCTGCCCTTGGCATACTTTAGGAGCTGTGCTAGTTTTAGCCAAAAGCACTACTCTGTGTCTGCTCTTGAGTAATGTCATCAGGAAACAGTCAAACCCTAAATAATAACTAAGTGAACAAAAGCTAATATCCCACATGTGGTATGGGGAAAAAAAATACCTGGGTTTATATCAGGGTGTAAGAAAGAATCAATTTATCAACTTTGCAGCAATTACCTGCTATCAGAGGATTGTCATCTGTCAGAACAGATAGTGCATATCCTCAAACATATTTTGACTAGGATGGATTGTTTCCCATCTAACACAAGTGGCAGAGGTCTATGAAAAAAGAAAAAAAAAACTATTGAGGCTTCCTTGGTTTGATGGTTAATTTTTAACATTCATGTTCTGACCAATTCCCTGAGTTGGGCTTCAATTACTAATTTCATTTACAGTACATGGAGTAATTTTTTCCAAGAAGTTCATCACCCACTTCAGATTATGCCTTAAAAATTCCTATGTACATTATCCTACTACTGAAATTCATTATATCCACCTTTACTGCATTAGCTGCATATTTTATGACATGATTTATTGCTTTTTTCTCCATGTTGACTATGGAATCCTTGATAACCAGCTCAGGTTCAGACATCTATCTAGTAGACAATCAAACCTAGCAAATCTGACACACATTGTAGGAACCGGGCTCTTTGGAAGATGTCTACTGCCCTGCTTTGTCTCTGCTGTTCAAGTCTTTCTAGCTCTGCTAAAATAGGACTCGATAGTACATTAATTGAATCATTACTACCAGGACACATGGAAGTCCCAGTCCTGCTGTGCCTTCAGACCAGTGGACACAATTCTTTTGTTAGCAACTCTGATACAAATTAGAAGTTGCTAGCACAAAATAGAGAAAGTGCGTATACTTATTAGGAAGACAAACTCTATCTTGCCCTGCTGAAAGTGAGTCAACTCTGTTCATTTGAGTTTATCCACTTGTCTATACATGCCTGCACTTAACCTGCTGAAGCCTGTAGAGTCAGGTTTCACTATGAATTTCCTTTAATCCCTTGGTTTTAGCAAATCTCATCATTTACTTCAGTTTTTCAAATGTAGCACAATTAGCATTTTGTACTTTTATGCCCTGTCAGGTTTATATCTGGTCAGCAGAAGCTGCAAGTTTAACATACGTAGGAAGGAAGTAGTAGGCTTCTGTCCTTTTATAGCCTAAACAAATCACTTAGACACTTAAAATGTGTAACACCATTTTATAACCTATTACAAAGTACAATTGCTGAACACAAGTGAAATGCTTTTAAAATTGTAATTGCGATTGCATACCTAACTTTATACTGATGACCTTCATTTTCCCGGTTATTATATGCGTAATTTTGAGTACTTACCCTTCATAGAAATTCCATGCAGCTATATCAATTAAATATTTGCCCATTTTAATTTAGTGTCATCCTGTGCACACAAAAATAGTAAAATGCAACCTCCCTATATGCCTTTGAAATTTTGGTATTGGGCAAGGTCGCAAAAGAATGAATTATGTAAAGACAGAAGCAGAGACAGTTTTTATGAACTATGATCCTGATATTTTGTCTTTCAGTTTTTTTATTCATCTGACTATTTTTCCCAGGCTGAACTATGAGTTACTGCAAAATACCCTCAGTGATAAGGAGATTTAAACAGAACAAAAAAAATTCCTGAGTCAACCATTTATCTGCTGCTGAATTCTGTGAACTAATCTTAGTTCAAGCAAGAGCTCCCCTAAGCAGTTCATATATTTTAATATGGTACAAGCACTCTGTATACATGGTACAGCTTATGGCTTACACTGTTTTAAAACTAAAGGGAAAAGTCTGCAGCTGCATAGCATAGTGGGTGAAAGCTGAACCAAGGCTCCTAGCCCACCAGCCTAGACCAGGCACTAACGAAGCCTTCACCTTTTACTGCTCCTCAAACCCACCAC
Organism: Gorsachius magnificus; assembly: GCA_034008185.1. NCBI lineage: Eukaryota > Metazoa > Chordata > Aves > Pelecaniformes > Ardeidae > Gorsachius > Gorsachius magnificus. The sequence continues at coordinate 177,012,066 of CM067081.1, forward strand.
ATTTAGTGGTAACCATCACCCAGTGTTTACCTTAAGCAGAAATACGTTGTCTTACAGTTGTTGGCAACTACAGGAAGAATGTTTTAAAATGCCGGTGTTTCATTAATCTTATGACATTGGCCAGTGAAGACTTTTAAACATAAAAAATTGAGCACTCTCCCATCACACTGGAGATTATTGTAACTCCTTGGCATTGAATTAAAACTGTTAATGTGAAATAACCCCCTGTACATATTTTTTTTCAGGTTTTTAATTCAGCATTTAGCCCAAAGTACCTTCTCTGTAAGTTTTTCTCAGAGCCACAGTCCCGATTCTTCCTCATGTCTTGGTTCTTGTTGGGGTTTGGTTGTTTGGTTGGGGTTTTGCTCTGCTTGTCCTTTACAGCTGCACAAATCTTCAGAAAACAGTCAAGAAAGTCTCCCTTCCCCCTCCCCAAAGCACCTCTGCTTTCCAAGCTGACATGTTCTCCTTTGGAGTAACTTATCTGCCTTGGGGTTACTTACCTGCTTGGATTAACCTGCTTTTGATATCAACCACACAAAACCTTACAGGAACTTTGAAAGGGACAGAACCGCTCTGATTTCTACTTGTCTGTATGGCAATACAGGCTGATTTTGTGCTAGACTTCTATTACGACACCATTACTCTAACTTCCATAGAAATATATTCGAAATGTGTCAATCAGCTAAGTAACTGAGTGGGATGGGAGGAAAAAATGTGTTACATCCATGATTGTAAAGTGGAAACTATATACACTTTTGGTAATAATATAAATAGTTAATGTGACTAAAAGTGCATCTCTGAAAATAATACCATTTACTAAAATCCTATTTGTGAGCTATTTAATCTTTTTAAGGGATGTATTTGCATTTGTGCTTCTGCTTATTGCAACCTTTTGGCAGTTTTATTGTTGAAAAGTTCAAGGTACATCTCATAATTGTACCAGGAACATGCATTTATCACTGGCAACAGTTCTGTGCCACATGAAATGAATTACTGCAACAGACATGTCATGTAATAGCATCTCATTATCCTTCCCCTCTTCCTTCTCTTTCTTTTTCTTAACCTTCTGCAATGAGCAGGTCAAAAATGATGCTAAGTGTAACAGGTGAAAGTGATTCCTGAGTAAGTTCAAGAAGCAAAAAGATGTTTGCTAAAAGTAACGCTGTAGCAGTACAGGGAGTAATTAACATCGTGTTCAATACACCGCAAAATGGAAGTGCTGTACGAGGGCTTGAGCCCTAATGCCGCTTCTTAGGTCCTAGCAGTTTAGCGGGTAGCGAGGCACTTCGGTGGGGCAAGGGCAGGATGGTTAGCACTGTGGAAGAGCAAGGCCACTTAGATCCTTCTGCCCTGGTTTCGGTTTCTTTGTTGCAGCCCTCTAATTACTGCTGAGCAGCAAAATGATTGCTGTGGTTTAACCTGACAGGCAGCTGAACACCACACAGCCACTCTCCCACGTTAGATGGTCTGGAATAGCCTTTTGGCCGGTTGGGGTCAGCTGTCCTGGCTGTGCCCCCTCCCAGCTCCTTGTGCACCTGGCAGAGCAGGGGAAGCTGAAAAAGTCCTTGACTCGTGTAAGCCCTGCTTAGCAACAAATAAACCATCATGGTGTTATCAACATTCCTCTCATATTAAATCTAAAGCACTATGGCCAGCTACTCTGAAGAAAATTAACTCTATCCCAGCCCAAACCAGGACAGTGATACAAAGGCAAAACCATACAAAACATGCCCAGGCTCTCCCAGCTGTTCCGACAGCTGCTGTGGCCTGAGAAGAGGAGCAGGACCTCGACAGAGAGGGGTGGAGGTGACGCGTGGGAAGTGTACCTAAGGGTCCAGTCTCACTGTGGCCCTGCTGATGCAGTTCTCATTCAGCTTAGCACCATTAGTCCAAATTCTGATGGGCTGACTTAGGGCAAACTGGCACAGACATACAGGACAATATGGGCTAGATTCAGTACGGAGGAGTTTCTGTAATTTGCCCCAAGAGGCAAACAACAGTCACTAGTAGAATGCCTCCTTTTAACCATTCAGCAATTTCCATTTACTTTTAATTATGTTTTGGCCACAGTAGATGTGGCTGCTAACTCAAAGACTAAGTTTCAACATAACAAGGCTTTAATTTCCCAAGCACATCCTCATTATTTCACATCATTTCAGCCTTACCTTCATTACACTTTTCTGACAACTATCTTTGTGCTCATTTTCCCATCCCATCCATAATACAACCTTGGCCAACAAATATGCTTTCTCTAACATGGGGTTTATGTGCTTGGTTCTCAGGAAAGCCAGGGCCATCACCAGCTTGCTTAATTGTTTCTCTCCACTCCTGAGGCCTCGGTCCTGCTCAGTTGCAGTATGCAGGAGTCAGATCTTTGCTAGCAGTGGGATTCTGCATGGTGGCTTCTATGCAGAAGGTGCAGCTTAAAGGAAGCCAGATAATTTTTGCTAGAAATAGGAGGAAGCAGGGAATTAGTCAGCAAAACCTGATTTTTCATTGTTAAGATAGCAAATACTCCTAAGTCAATTTACAAACCAAAGGCTCCAACTTCTCTCCCTCCTACTCCCCCCAGCTCAGCTGCGGAGCTTTCAAAGCAAATGGGCGCCTTTAAAGTTCTTCTTTTACTGAAGACACTGAACTGAGAGCAAATAAACAGCTCTTCATTTGGTCTTGTATGAAAATGTTCGACTTGAAAGCAGCTCAGCCACTGACTGAAGTGCTGCTGATTGCAGTGGCCGCGCTGGGGAGGAAACAAGCATGTTCTTTTTGATGTTTGATTAGGAGATGTGCTGCTACTGGGATTTCAGAGGGAAGGGCCATTTCTCCCTCCCTGCATCCTGCCTCCTCCCCCAGGGATGCTTCCAAGGTGGCCGTGCACTTCATCTTGGCTGCTTCAACAGTCCCAGGGAGGTATATGCAGTAGAAAAGGGAAGGATAAGGGCCCTTTTGGGGGCAATATATCCTAGCTTTTCATAGTTCATCCTACATACCAGTATTCCCTCTTAACATCAAAGCTCTCTGCTGGCTCTCAAGCCACGTCCTCGGGCCTCTGAACCCCTGCTTCAGACCTGAACTCAGGAAAAAGAGGTAAAGGGGTCTGTCTCCATACTCTGCTGACACATGCATATAGGATGGTCAAAATTCTAGCCCCAGTATAAAACAGCAAAGTGTTTAATGGTAGGATAATACAAACATACTCATTTAGTCCCTGGTTCTGCTTACCTGTGCTCAAAGCATCACTGCTGCCTCTTGTGCTCTGCAAAATCAGGACCTGAAAAATTCCCTTCAGCTTTTCAGTAGACTGAGGTGTGCAGAATGGAAGACAACATCTTTGTCGTTAAAGAAAAAAGACATTCTGGCACCGAAAGGTATATTTTGAAAAATACAGGGTTGGCTTTTACTCCCAGTGATGTCAGTGTCAAAGCTCCAATTGACTTCACTGGGAACATCATTGTATCCAATGGGTAAATAATTGCACATATTTCACATCTCATTGTTACTGAAAAATGTTCTTCAAAAAAGGAAAATAATAGCTTGAATTCAAGGACTCTATTAAAAAGTCATTTGAACTGCATTCCAGTCAAACTCACTTTTACCAAGGAAAAGAGATCTTTTTTGCTTATTCAAAATATACAGAATTAGAATTAGAAAAGCACAAAAGACAGACTTTGCTCTCTATTCCAGTCTCAGGCCTGTTAGTCTTGGAGCGCTTAAGAGTACTTCCAAGCCCAAATTTTTCTATTTTCTGTGGATCTCTGCTTTCTACTAGTCCCAGCATTTGAATGTGCTTTGAAAAATTCCTCACGTCAAAAAATACTTTTTCTTGCATGTTTTTCATTGTAAAACCTCAGTGTATCTATTCAGCATTATTAAACTGTTATCTCAACTCAAGTGGGAACATAATCAAAAGGCTGGGTATTATTTATCTTAGCCATGTCTCCACGTCAGAAAATTAAGACAGTGATGAATTGTGCATTACTATACAAAATTTTATTATCAGAGACAAAATTCAAATTTATTCTGCTTAAAATACAGAAGAAAAAGGTTCTCATTAGAAAAAAAAATCCATTTAGTCAGTCCTTAGAGTGGAATGAAAATTTTATGTTGAACACATAGTGGTCCCATATTTATGGAGTCCTTTTTAAAGGCGTATCATAGCAAAACACTTTTCTGGTAAACTGTAACATAAATTCATATATTTTATGTGGCTATTGGTTTAAATTGCTGATTAATTCTATATTAATTAATCAACATAGTAAGAATAATTCTGCTTTTATTCCCAAATCCTAGGATGCTTCAAACAATAAATGAAAAACCTTGTTAAATCTGTCATTTTTAGATATAGTATCTCCCTCTCTATACGCAGAATACATGTTTTTCTATTAAAAAAAAGAAAGAAGAGTGGTTGGCTCTGTATAGTTGTGATTTTAAATTCAGCAAAAACACATCACCATATCCTGCACCCGAAACCCGTGCAGAAACAGGTTTCAACCTACTTTCCAGAAAACCACTTTGCTTTTTTCCCCCAACCACTTTCCAGAAAGACTTTCCAGAAGACCACTTTCCAGGTTCAGCCACATGCGTGATTTGATACCTCAATTTGAAGCACGTGATTCAGCCCACAGAAATCAGAGGGGCTGCCTCCATGCCTGCGTATGCGGCGGAGCCGTGGTCAGCGCAGCCTCACATCCTGCCTATGCCCAACTGCTTTGCTGAGTTGTTGAAACTTTGGAGTTAAGGTCTATAAACACAATTAACCAATGAAAGCTTTGTCAAAGCAAAACATTCAGAATTCGAAGCTGCACATGCACGTAGATATGGCATACAGAGAGAGAACTGTGACATTATGCAATGATCTATATTTCCTTTAAATGAAAATGGCATTCTGATCTCGCAACCGCTCGTTTGCCTGAAACCACTGGTGAACTGTATCTAAACTGAGCCAGCTCCACCTCTTACTTGACAAAGAACTGAATTCCAAAGAGTACAGATTTGAGAAGTGATGGAAAAATATGTTCTTCTAATTACAGTATTCAGAATTAATCTAAGGCTGAGACAGAATTAATAGAGGGACTCATCTATTATAACCAGCATTAGTAGCTGCAGGACTTCTTTCTTCTTAAGGTGTCAAAAGACCTTACATGTGGAGTCTCTTGGGAAAATAATGCAATTTATTACCAAGCCTTTATTTTCAATAGTATGATCCATTTATGTCATTGACATGTGTATAGTGGAGTAGATCATTAGTTTTCAGGGAACTGGTTTATGTTTATCTTCTGCAAAAATAGAGCAACTGAACGCCTTTCAGTAAAACATCAGACAGGGAGCTACAATCTCTGTTTTTATAAGGCTATACGTCTCACCCACACCAAAGCCTATTGTCCCTCAAACATAAAAACAACATAGCAAAATTACATTTACACATATAATAAAGCTGTCTTTTTACAGGGTAGTTATACAGTAATTACAATGATGTTTCCATTAGAAACTGTCAGAATATTTTTTTTTCACAGAGCATCTAAGTCCAGGGAAGTCCATCTCTGCTGAAATCTACTGTTCGCAGGAAAAAGAGAGGGTAGTAGCCACACCCTTCGCAGCACAGTATTCTGCAGTTCTCCAAACATATTGATAAAGCTTTATCACATTTGAACTGATCGCAAAGTATTATTCTAACAAAAAGCAAAAGGAAAACAAAAAACATTTGTCATCCAATATGTGCTACTGAAACACAGACACAAACACGTGAAACATCCTGTACACCAGCCCAGCCGTCACCTCAGGGGGCTGTTTCAAAAGCAATGGGTTAGATCCTCAGCTGCAATTCACATCAGTCACTTCAAGGGATCTACCTCACCGTGCACCAATGGAGGATCTGCAGCCACACACCTGTTGTCAGTTTGGCTACAGGTTATTTTGCAATTACACAAATGAACATATTAAGAGGACTGAAATGTATCGCAGAGAACTGAGACTGAATCTTGGCTCTTGGCCTCGTCCGTTGTACCAAAGCTGTCCTTCTCGGGCAAATCCAAGCGATGCTGTCCAGGAAACGCTGGGTAAAGCCAATGTTGGGTAAAGCCAAAGTTGGGTAAAGCCTCCTGCTCGTGACTGCCTGCTGCAGCACAGTCCCCTCTGCTCTCGCAACACTGCTTGTCTCTGGGCTCTCTACCAACATCGCTCTGAAATCCTTAGGGAACGGTGCACGTAAAATAAGCAAAGCATTCAGAAATGCTGCTCCGCAAAGTCACGCTTACTTCACTAGTTACAAATCAGCCAAATATAAATGCCATTTTTCTGAGAAAGAACACTGGGTCTGACCCACAGCACTTGCTCTTATGGGTGATTCTCCATAAAGGCTTCTCAATGAAACCAGATCCACACGCCCGTTTTCTAAAATCCAACCTGAAATGCGTTATCATGTGGGGGTATTCTGAGGTCGAGCTACCCTCCACTGTCAGCATAAAGACACAAGGTGGAGCAAAGTTCAACCAGCTTCTTCAAAATACACTTGATTTTAAAATTCTGCTCCAACTAGGACATGTGGCCTTACTTTGGTGAAAAATCCTTACACATAGCGGTCCGTATCACCCCTTCTTTCTCACTGAAGACTAAATTACTCATGTGAGCATGGACTACTTGCTCAAGTGACAGTGGTTTCATGGGGTTTCAGTATTGGTTTTAAGATAGGCAGAAGCTTCCACAGCCACATGAGAAACAAAGTGGCCTATTTTTTACAGTTTTGTATGCGCAAAGGGAACTGCACAGTCACTGGTGCCATACAGGTTTGCACAGGCATCTGAAATTGTTTATGGCGTTAGTACAGTGACTACTGTTACTACTATTAATCCTTCTAAACCCTTCGTTAGAAAAAGGCCTGAGAAACTCCTGGCACATTTTCAACGTTAACAAAAATACCATAAAGGAAAAGACTGTGTTCTTACGCACTGAAAAATCAAAATACTTTTTCACCATTTGAAATGACTTCTGAAGAACTTATATTTTAATGTTCTAGGCCTCTACCAAGATTTCAGTCAACAGTTGGGGCGACCAGAGCTCAGGGATTTAGGTTTTTCTGTACAATGCAGGCTCACTTTGTTTCCTGCCCACACAAGGTGATGATGCCAATCTCTGAAGATCACCCACAACCCCTAACAGGCAAAGGGACTTTCTGTCCCTCCCGCCTAGCTGAGAGAAACTTAGATGGAGCCTCTCTGCACTTCAGTGGTTCCCAGCTGCCTTCCTGACCCGGGTGGGCTGGAGGCAGCGGCGGATGATGCAGCCAGCAGTTTTCGGACTGCTCCATCCAACGCTGGGCAAACGGCCTCTATTCAGGCTGCTCAGAAGCGGGACGGTCCTTTTACCCCTTCATGCTCATACTGACACTGTGGCAATAAATCCTGCTTAGGACAGGGAGCCTGACATGGTGAGGACTCGTATCAGAAGTGGTGGTAAGTTGATTATATACATAAACAGTTTTTAAAGCCACATCCCTTTTCCTCAAAGAGAAAGTTGCACATTTGACTATTTTCTATATATTATATATATATATAAAATATATATATAACATATATTATCAGTCTATTTTCACTGATTTCTGTATCGACTATGATCATGTGGAAAACCAAAACCATATTATGTAGGTATCTAAACAAAGGGACCCTTACCTGTAAATATTGTCTTCACTTTATTCTATCCAAATAATCAGACTTACTGACATTTTATAAGAAAATTATCTCTGCAGAGGATTTTTCACATGACTATATATATATATATATATATATAATTTTCTTCTTTTATTCTTTACTACTAAGGATTTAATTGTATGGTTCAGGATCTTCCCTGTGAAAGCACCTTTCTGCATCAGTGGAGATATTTCCTCTGATGCTCTAAAGCTCGGTGAAATATCCACAACAGCCCAAAAGCTACACAGAATTCATCTCCAGTTTCCAATGTCATATCAGAATTCTTGCTATATTCACTGAAAATATCATCAAGGGTCACAAATTTGGATATACTTAAGGACATATGAAGTTTTTTTTCATCAAAATCAATGTCTAAGTACTCCCAGTAATAGCAGAAGTGACATTTCATTTCAGAAGAATGTTTTTACATTGTTCTGCCCTGGTCACAATTAGTGGCTACTATCATTTTAACAGCTATTAGCAGTGGATATATGAATAATTCTACCAGCTACAAAGTAATAGGCTGAATTTTTTTAGTGGACAACGTTATAAAAATACAGTAGGTATTTTTACAATAGGTATATTGTTATGCTGGCATAAACTCATGTCTATTCATATGTCTTCCTATATGATTTAGCGACCTGTATCAATTAATAACTGCAAAGGATCCTGAGTCATACAAATGCTTAGAGATACAGGCCTCATCAAATCTCTGTAAAATGACACCCAGGGCCTGGGTGAGGGCCACATCCACACTGGATTCACATTTTGCAGCCTCTCCTCTCACTAGAAAGGATAAAATTAAATTTTGGATTTGAAAATGCTGAAAAGTTTGGGGTATTTGGCTTCCTAATCACAATCCTAATTATAAAAATGGGGACCATCTTTACATAAGGACAAAGCAAGAAAAGGACGGGTAGAGAAAGAAAATAAGATAAATAGATTTTTCTAAGCAGACTGTATTAGAGATTTCCATGAGGTATCAACTACTCTTTAACACACAGCTGTGTGGAACTTCTTATTAAAAAAAGTTTCTAAAGACATATAATTAAATGCAAGGGGGTTGAATATTGTAGAAAACAGCTATAGTTTTGTTGGATTTAATCTATTTAAATTTAATCCTGATTCAGTGTGAAACAGCAAAATACAAAATATAAAAAGTAAAAGAATAGGGAATTATAATGGAAAGGCCAGCTCAACCTTAGCTATAGCAGTAATACCAACATTACTAGAATACAACAATTATAAACAATACTTCAACAGGTATATATAATAGATACAACTAGGGCTTGGTATCTGTGGTAGACCAGTTGCTCAAGGCCACTAAAATACTAATTTACATCCAACACCAGCTAAATGTGCAAGAACTTCAATTCAAATGAGCAACAGTGGAAATTCCTGTGCAGAATACACAGGCTGAAATAAACTTTTGACTTTGGAACACATTGTTAGCCTGTCCTTTATCAGTGGAAAGACCAGAAACTTCTGTGCACATCCTGGAGGTATGTGGTTTAATCTCTGGTGCTGAAAAAAAAAGTTATCAAAGACAATATTGAATAAAATTGCAAAGGGACAGACCATTACGCACACTTCTCTGAAATCCTCAAAGTAATTCACGTTTGAGGGCTTGGTTTTCTGCACACTCTTTGGATATCATAATTTTGGCCTTCATTACAGGGTAGAGGTTATATTTAATAATTTTTGGCTTGCTTTTTTGTTTTAACAAATCTGCATGTGATTTTGTTCAGGAGAAATTAAAAATGTGACGCTACATACTGGCATTGAGGTTGAATTTGGTCAACCACACAAAATAATACTTTGCACTTTTAAATGCCTTTCATCAGAGGATATTCAAGTGCTTTGCTAACATTAGTCAAGCCTCACAACACCCCTGTGAGGTAGGTAAAATACATAGGAGGAGGAGGATTTCACTCAACTTGGCCATGATAATGTCTCTGGGCATTAGGTTCACTAGCATTGCAATGTAGCATAAAGGTTTAGGGCTTACTATAATGCAAAGAGTTAACAGTACAAGAGCACAGGATTCCCTCTTCTTTTGGTTATACGTGGTCAAGCTAACACACAGTGCTACACAGCACTGAACAGTGGAGCAAATGCCCACACAAGGATTTTATGCACCCAAGCCACAAACGGCACCCTCCACATAGTGAAAGACACAAAATGACAGCTTAGTTACGGGATGTGTCTACAAGTTCTTGAGGAGCAGAGTACCATGGGAATGAGAGCTCAGAAAGCACTACCATCTTCAGACAACTCCAATGCCTGAAGATGCTTGGGTTTGGTTCTTTTTGCACTAACGTTTCAATTCGTAACTTACTGGGGATAAGCAACTGCAACTGGAAAGCATGTTGGCAACTTCCACACCCTGTGAAGGGAACAACCAGATAAAAGGGCTGTTCTTTACTTTGGCTGGCCACATGTTCCCAAGGTACAGGGCCACGATGTGGTCAGATGGTTGTGACAGCTGGGACGGGACAAAGAAACACATACATCTACATTCCCCCTCTGAAGCTGCTGCAATCTGCCTCCTGAAAACTCTGTAGTTTTGTGTTTGTTTTTTTTTTTTTTTTTTCTCTGTGGTGCAAACATGTGAGAGTATTTGTCCCCCACCAGTTTTATCCTTGACCCTTAGCACCAATGGTGCAGATGGTCACTGTACAAGCAGCAGTTCCACTGTATCACCAGTCTTTCAGGTTAAGGATTGAGAAAAAAGAAACAAATATAGCATCACTCATCTAGAACAGCCTATCTGAAATACAAGGGAACAGAAAGAAAACCATATTAGCCAGTACAAACAAACACACAGACACACCCCTCTCTTTCTCCACATTTCACTTTTCTAAGTTGGCATAAATGGTACATCCCATACTTGCAAACGCATTGCCCACATGGAGAATCTGATCTGTCTATCATAATAAATCGTTACAGAAGCTGGTCTACCACATGCAAGACAGCCCTCTTGGTTAGTTTTATGTCTTTGCATGCAAGGTGTTCTCCCTGTTTGCTAATTTCCATTTGTACCCTATGTTTATTTATAATACTTGTGCATTATCAGCTGCGTAACTTACTACTGCACAGGTTGGGTGAATACCACTGCCTTGTAAAATTGCTGAGAAGAGGTGGTTCATGGATTCTGTGCAATCAAAGCAAAGCTTCCCTCAAACACTGCATACGTTCACAGCTAAAACTACACTGTTCCGCTGATCAGCAGTGAATAAATGTATATAATTATAATGCATGGATGATGTCCTTCTATCTCATTCTTGGTTTTTTCCTCTCTCCCCCCTCTTTCTCTCTCTCCTTGCTCTCTATGCTGCTTATTTAAGTATGGGAATATGGAGACTGCAGATACAACAACTGGCAACTCTAGAAATGAGCTGGCATCTTTGTATTCATTAGGAGATAATCTGAGTGGCACACTAATTGGCAGATAGCGGGAAAGCTGGCTTTACATCTCATACTGCCCTAAGTTGGAAGCCTTCTGCATTTCCTTTTCCTTCCTTCCCTTTTGTTCATTGCAACACTGATTGTCGTAGATAGTCTTTGTGCTTTGTATAATGCCCATCTTTGATGTAACTGGAATTCACATACAAAATGTGGCTGTTATACATAAGCATGCTAGAATACAGGCAGGGACGGTACAAGCATGCACAGAGCAGTCTTTGAAGAGTTTTTTGTTTGTTTTTCTTCAACGTTTACATGCACCACTTAATATCATGTTTGGCTGTATACACTGAGGACTGGGTTTGACAAGCGTTCATGATGATCTCTTCTGAAAAGCTTCTTGACAATTTCACAGGACCGCAGTGTAAAAAAAAAAAATAAATCCCACCATTAAAAAAAAAAAGAAAAAAACCCCTTCTCCCTGCAATCTTATCTTGTCTTCATTATTTTAATGTTGAACACTTCTAAAATGTCTTCCTCTTGCAGTGCTTCATGTTAAATGTTCAGCTGGAAAGACAGATTAGTGCGTCAAGGATTTTCTTAGCCACTGGAATAGTTCTTCCTTGTAAAGCCTTTGCCACCGCACATTGGCTTCCACTGTTTCCACGGCGCGAGAGAAAGAGGCAGCAGCTCCCTCTTCATAACTCTTTATAAAGTTCTTTAGCTGGAAATACAAGTTAACAGGTTAAATTTGCAGGAACTAAAGAAAGCAAATATTTCCAGTGCACACAAACAAGTCAGGCATTTAGGACAAACCTCCACAATCACTGTTGAAGTATAATGCAGTATGGTCTAGAAAGATTTAATAGGAAATGTAGTAAGACAGCAGACTGTCAATTGTATATGATGCAATTGCTTCAAATTGTACTGGAAGATATTGACATGTCAGTGCTGGATCACATTTATATCATTACTTCTCTCCCTCCTGTAGCCCAGCTGCTGCACTTTGCAGATATCTGGGATGCTCTAAACTTCTTTTTCGACCTAAGAAACCAAACTGGGAGCACTGGAAATTCAGGTTTAGATGCAAACATCAGCCGAAGGCAGCCCTGATGCCCTCATGTTTTATCAACCTTCATAACAAATTTATTTCATTTTGATTTGCAGAACCCTTTTGATGATATAATACAGGTTGGTTGTTTAGAAAAGGAAGGGGTGGTTACAGTGTGAAGAGAATTGCGAAATAGCAAGTGGGCACTCATTTGACAGTCTTTGAATGCCTGAAACAAATTACTTCCTTTATGAGAAATCTTTGATCTTTTTTCAGCAGACTGAAAAGGCCCCTGCTCTGTTCTTGCGTATACTCAAATTATAGCACTATCACCTCGATTATTATAGCTGATGGCACTGGTGTGCTTTGAATTACTGTTCTTTTTAAGTGAGAACCGCAAGGCTGATCTGCACAGCAGGTTGCTGGTTATGTTGACTTGTATAAAACTAGGTGGTTTTAACAACGCTTATTCATAACCAGTTAATTTTTGTTTCCTGGTGACACCAAATTCACCTTGTTTTATTTAAACCTAACTTCCAGCAACATCTATTTATGCATGGGCTCAAAACTGAAAAGGCTGATACTGCAACTGTCTCATTCCCATCACAGTTAAAAGCACAGGAGGGAGATGGAAACTATCAAAATCAGCCCTTGCCTGATCTCTGTACTTCTTATACCAAAACGTTTACCCGGCCAGTTTGTTTTAGGGGAAGTATAAACAAGCAGCCTGCCAATGCTATCACGGAGGTGGAAACTAAGAGTACATAAGGTTTCCTTGTGCAGTGCAGATACTCAGATCTGGCCAGTACTGTCCTTCCCACCTGGGTAGCTTTGAGGAAAACAGCTGCAGCTCTTCCCCAGGTTCCTGAGGCCACTAGGCTTGAGTGCAGGCAAATGGTTGGACACAAAATATCACAGAGCAATCAGAGTTCAATTAATGGTGATTATGCTGCATAAGAACCATTTGATCCATTTGGGGTAATGTCAAGCAGCTGCTAAGCCGAGCATAACACAACAGCACAACTACCTCAGACAGGGCAGATGTTAAGTTAAAATGAGAAATCTTTGCAATCTAAATAAGAAGTACTTAGCATTTAGAACAAATTATTGTGATGTCAATTGGCCAGAATATCAGGTTAACAGCTTTTCTCAAATGGAAATACTGTAGGCAAAAGAAAAACAGAGAAGGCACTGGAAGTTTCTACTTTCAACACTGGGGTTTTTTAGGGCTGCCCTCTGCAGCGTAAACTAATGTGGATAAGAAAGATCTCACCTTTAGTTTCTCGGTCAAGAGAAATAACCCCAAACCTACATATCCAGCCAGGCACAGAGAAGTGCCCACTTCCACTGCCCACCTCCTGACATCACCTCTAACCACGCAGGTGCCTTTGCAATCTGCTCCTCATCCTCGTGCTGCCCAGCTGCAGCACAGCCTGCGACTCCAGCTGAGCAACCACAGTTCCCGGACAACCAACACCTTATTGAGCCTGCCCTGCTCCTTGCTTACAACAAATGCAGCCTCATGGGCTGAAAGTCATTTCCAAATTACCTCTCTTAGTTCCTCTTCGGTATTGAGGAATTCTGTGACCCCACTGATAAGCTTTGAATTCATAAATAATGCTTCTCCATACCTGCAAGGGCAAAAAGATGCACAGAGAGTTAGTGCAAGTGCCAGGCCAGCTGAAAATTATAAAGCAGTCTTCTGTAAGGAAAGGAAAAGGCATGGGACCTATTCTGGGGATCCAAGGGAATAGGACTGGAACTGGACACTGGTGTTCCAGTGTTCCATGCTAAAAACCTGGACTGAGACCTTCTTCTAGGTTGAGCTATTTGTAGTTAACATTGAGTTGGATGCTGCTATGCAGAAAGGGCTTAACTGCAGCCACAGATGAGAGATCCAGAGGAGGAGAGGACCAAACTACACCACCACCTCACACTTAACCAAATAGCTTTGCATGTAAAGACACAAAGCAGCTCAAAATACAAATGCCAAAGAAGGAGCAGAGCAGCAGCTATGGAAAAGTATTCTGAGGAATCCTTCTAGCTGCACCATTAAAACAGGCTTTTTGAAGTGCTGCAGCCTTCTCTGCATTTTGTATTCATCCACCTCATCTACATTACAAATAGCCTCTAGATAAGTGAACTGAATAAAATTCTCTTGTTCCAGTACCTGATAATTAAAATAAATAATACTGATAGAGAATAATACTGCTAAAATAATCCCCTGGGCCATGATGCAGCATCTTCAAAGAACTAACCTGTAATGAAAATTTGGAAGCTTGGGCAAGGAATATTTAAAGGCCAATGTATAATGGGGTAGGATATTCAGGGGCAATCAGCAATGTCCTTCTGCAGGTAGTTACTTTGAAACTGGCCATTCAAATCCTGCTGTTCCACTTGCTTTTCCACAAATTTTTTTCTTCAAACCCCCAAATGAGGTACCTTCATCACTTATAAGATCAACCAGAAATATTCCTGAAGCTTTGCGTTTCATGTTGGAATAGTTTGTGGGTTGGTTTTTTTTTTTCAAAGTCTCTAGTATGAAGAATGTAATTCCACTGGAAACCGAAGGCAAGTCTTTTGTTCAAGTTAGATGTCATATAGCATGGCAAGAGGCACTTGACAAATAGTTATCCTTATCTTTATCTGCACATACATCCAAAGCAATATCTAGCTAATCTGAACATGACTGTTTTTAAGATAGGGAATCCAGCTCTCCTGTCAGCCGTTTAAGTAATACCAATAGACTTCACTGCAATTAAATTTATTTGGGGGAACAATTCAGTTCATACCCCGCTTTTACAAACTGATTTAGAGGAGGAATTCAAAATCCAAAGTGAAATGAGATAGCACAGTCACAGTGTTCTGTTCTGCTTCTATTAATCCTAAATTAATTACCCTTAAATGCTTAGGTACAGTAAGCCACAGTCCTTTAAAAAAAAAAAAAGAAAGAGAAAGAGAAAGGGAGAGGGATAGAAAGAGGGAAAGGGAAGAGAACTGGGTTTTTTGGAGAAGTTTCTGTTTTAGGGAAGGTGTACACTGTGTTGCTTGCTACCTTGAGCTTGTGTGAGGGGAAACACAGTTACAGGTATCAAAAATCCTACTCCCTGACCACTAATAACTGAATTATTCATGGATATTTCAGCAAGTACATCTCTTTTTCCAAAACTGCAGTCACACTGACATATACAGACATCCAGAGGCAAACGCCTCCTATGGGAAGTATGGATTTCATGGTCCTTTAAGCACGTTTAGGCTTTCTAACAAAGCCCTTTATTATTACAGTCTCAGCTTAGCCTCATAATTGACCGCTTGGAAAATTGGAAGCTCCTCTTGATAGGGTCTTTTGACAAGGTTACCAATCCACTTTACAGAAGCGACCTCAGAAAAACAGCTGCAGGGATTTTATTTTTCTTGCAGTCTGTACTGTAGCCACAGTGCAAACAAGAAGTAGCAGAATTCCTTCCACTGAAAATGATCCCTTTGTGAATGCCTGTGCTGATTACTGCCCATTACCTATACTTGGTAAAAAGTCAGCCACTAACAGCAATTTCTAAACAGGCTCTGCTGCCAAAAATTCTAGAAAAGCCACCTCCCAAAATAGCATTTTGCAGGTGTGAAACATAAGAATAAATAGAAAAAGTCTTTGGTCTTGCAAGTATCAGTCTTCCCACCCTTCACGGGAAAGACAACAGCACTGCAGAACCAGGACCTTACAGGCCTGAGCTCCCTTGGAAACATCCTGGAGGCACGGGCTCTCCACCTGCTCCTTTACTTCTGGGGATGTGCACCTCCAATGCCTCACATTCGTACGGGCTTTGCACTTGTGCAAACTCAACTTGAGAGGCAGCTTAGTCCATTTACCTAGGGCAGGTGTAAATGGTTTCCCAAACTTTGTCAAATTTGCTGACAAATGATTCAACACTTGACAATGAAGGAATTCTTATGGGCAGCTGTTGGATTAAATTTTCACACACAGACACACACATGCACACACGATGAAAATGACTTAAGAGCCAAGGTAGTGCATGGTCAGGTAACAGGAATTCAACATAGTATTTTCAATTATCTTTTTCACAATTTTAGCAGTGTTAGTCCCACAGATTTCTCATGAAAGACTTGTTAGGCAACTCAGTTTCTAAGTCACCTTTGTAAATGGGATATAAGTGATTTTAAAGACTTCTGGACAATGTGAATACAACCACACTGTAAAAAATATAAAGGAGTAACAGCATTTTGTTGTCATTCAAACTCTTTGACATCCTGTGTTTTAAAGTGAGAGGAAATAGCATTATAATATAATTTAATCACCCTCAGCTAGTTCGTATTACTATCTATCTCAAACGTCAACACCTTTTATGATAAATTCAATGGAAAATACCATTGAGATATCACCTTATTAAATTAACATTTCACACAAAGTATTTTAATTTTAAATAAAATTAAATAATAAACTATAATTGTAAAAAAAAGGTGCTGTGGGACAGAGTATATTTGAACTATAATTCCACAATAAAGCTTGTATTTTAAAAATCTACTACTGTGGCAAGCTTAAATCAGAAGCCTAATTTTGCATTCTACCATGTCACTGTTTCACTGAATATTAAGGGGTAAGATGTTAGGCTAAGTCCACCCTCTCAAAGCCTCTCTTAAAAGGTTTTAATTTATAATTACAAAACAAAGTTATTTCCAATATACATCACATATGTACAGCTTGCACGTACTATTTCATTCCAGTGCATTGAATCTTTTGGCAACCAATAGAAACTCAGCTGGGTGTCCCTTTCCGAAAAATGCAACTGCTACAATCCTTTTCGTGGCTCTGACTTGTGTTTGCATATCAAACTGAATGTAGATAACATAAAGTCAGTATTGGGCAAAGAGACAGAGTCTCTGTTATTTTCTCATTAAAAAAAGAACAATCACAGGTTTTTGATGAGGCCTTGCTGATTGTTAGGAACTCAGATAACACAGTGATGCATTCCAAGCAATTGAGATAAAGAAAATTCAAATTTTAGGTGAAATTAAAATATTTAAAATTAAAACACACACACAAAAATGGCATGTGGCATAGTTTTCTAAATATTGACCATTTGTCTACACTGCTTAACCCTGCCCATGTCTAAAGTCACAGGTGTTAGCTAGGTTGTCAGATGAACCTACTTGCTAAGGCAGGACACAGTTTCTGTATATGTGTTTATAACAACACAGATTTTGACAGATTTATGCCTGAAGTCTGTATAAATCCCTGGAGGAACCTGAAAAATTATTTGCTATCCAGAGCATAACTAACTGCGCTGGGTTGCATACTAGTAATGGGTCTGCCATCCACTTTCTGTGTAAAAGTCCAGTTCCTGGAATAATCATACAAGAAGCAGAGGATTCTTAATTTTTAAACTCTTCAGCACTCTTAAAGCTTTTTGGAAATTGCTTTCAAAAAGTATGCTCCTGCAGTATAAACTTCCAAAACCAATTCCAGCTCAAACCTATTTTCCCAGCTGAACTTCTTGTAAAATCCCACTATACTATAAAGTATTACCCAAAACAGCATGAACAACTTTTTGAATCTTTACGGAACTTGCATAGACTCTGACTTTCCTTGACTCTTCTTTTGATGCCACGAAACATATAGCAGGTTTGTGCCTGTATTTATCAGGCACCAGGATTTAGTTGCTTAAATACAGCATCTTAAATATACTATTTCAAATATTCTGTAGTATGCTAGATGGCTCCTCACAAGTCCAGAATGCACCAGATCTCCAATGCTTTTTCTGCCAACACCACGGCAGTAGCCTGGCACGGGGCATCTGATGTTCTTGGATACCTGCCTTTAAGAACTTGAACCTCATCCGAGTTGTGGTTCCTTTCTAATCTGTCAGCATCAGATGAGCTGCTGTGGAATCTTTCAGACCCTCAGGCTGTCCCTAAAGAACTAAAGAAATTTCTCATTCATTGAATTAGTATCAAAATCTTCATCAAAAAGGATTCCAAAATGTTGACTGGGCTTCTGAGTAGGAGCATGTAGCACTTGTTCAAAGAGAAAGAGAAGCAGGTATAAGGAACAACCTTGTCTCCTTCCTGTTCATCTATTTTTAATTCAAAATGTTGCTCCTCTATTACATGAAACTTACCTGAAACACAGAGTGGAAGGAAAGGGGATGACACTATATTAGCATCCTTTTGAAAATGGTAATGTTTCAAAAAGGGTTTGCTAGTTTTTTCCACAGTTGAAATGATGTTCTTGAAAAGAATTTTTTTCCATCAGACTTAAAATCAGGAAAATACCCTTGGGAACTGCTGGTTTTTTTATCTATGTAAAAGTAGAACTGCAGCACTTGACATATAGATAGAATTCATTACCATAAGCGCAGACACAATATAGTTATAGATATGTATACAGATGATTGCTGAGATAAATGTTTCTATGCATGTGTGTGATAATCCAGGAATAAATACATTTATGAATCATATGTATGTATTTCATAGTTAGAGATATCTCTATGGATTAAAAGAGAATGGACGAGATGCAGTAACTTAGGTGAATACAAGCATATACAATACTTACACAAATTACATCAAAATAAGAAAATTAAAATAAACTTAGACTTTTGATCTTTACCTAGCATTTAATATTTTCCATTTTTCTCTGAAAAACTTCCAAGCAAGATCCCTTCCATGTGGATTTCGAGCTACGTGGATTATCACATCAATTGCATCCTGATCCAGGACAACTTCGGAGTTGAGAGACAAATTCAAAAGCCTTGTGGGAGAAACAAGGAAAAAAAAACCTATTTAGTTTCACAAACATATAGTCTAACAATAGCACATGAGAAAACTCTCAGAAAAAAAATAATCACTGCCAAATGGTTTGTTTAAGTCTCCAAGTGAGTTCAGTGGTTTACTTCTATGATTCCAAAGACCAGACACATTTATGAACCAGAGAAATCTTGATGTAAAAGGATTTCAATAAAAGCTGAGTCGAACTTTACATGTACATTTTTATGAAATAATTAAGATCAGACTGGTCAATACATTTAAATAAAGGATATGTTAACAAAAAAGTAACAGCAGTTATTATAAGATTTCCAACATTTCCAATGAACACAGGAAAATTTGAAAGTGAAATGTGACAATTTTCACATATATTAATTCAAAAACATGAGTCAGTTTAAACAGACAGTCCTTGAAATGCAAAGTTCTTTCGTTTACACCAAAGCTCAAGTGATGATCCACAAATGTTGAAGTGATTATTCGTAATAGTCAGACACAGATATATAATATTTTTATACCTGTTGAGCAAGTTCCTGTCGTCACTGCAAGTTAAGGCTTCTAATAATATTTTCTTCTCAGACACTGCTGTGGTAGAATGAAATTTCATCCAAATGAACTCCCATACATCTTCATCCATCAGTGACACTCCTGTACAGTAGACGATGTCTCTCACATTGAGTGGGATTCTACAAAAGAAATCAGTAATAGCATTGCGGTAAACAGCAGCCTCCTGATATTGGAAACAAAGAAGGAACATCACAACATTTATGAGACTCCACAATTGAAGTGCAACAGTAATCTCTTTTTGGAAAATTACATTTCCATCTCTTTACTGCCATCAAAATTTTCTAGGCCATCCTAATGGATTTTCTAATGTGTAACACATGCTTGCCATTCTTTTCATAACACTGTCACATTGTCAGGAGACTATAAATTATGGCCATCCAGTTCATCAACACATAATGTGCCACATAACCTGCGGGACAGCTAACATAAGCTCTCCAAATTAGCACGGGATCTTATCACTCTGTTGCTGGGCTCTACGCCAAATCTCCTCTTCTTGTCCTTAGTACTGAGGTTTCAGAACAGGAGCTGATCAGCCAGAAACTCCTTCTTGCTTGTGCTGTAAAGTGCTCCATCTTCATATAGTAACATACAAGTAAGGAAGGATGCGCTGAGACAACGCTACTTAAAAATGGTGGTTTCGGGAGTGAAGAAAATAGAAAGATCCATGCATTTTTTCAGCATATTAACACCAGTACAAAAACAGCTATGCCGCAGAATGGTTGTGAACTGTGCATACTGCTCAAGTAATATAAACACAGGCTACAGATAAATGAAAGCTTCTTGAAGCCAAATTCAGACCTAGTATAGGATGTGCCTACATACCATCTTCTCCTAAAAAGATCTCAGATGGACTTTTGATATCCTACCCTGTTTATGTTTCCTATACAAGCATAGAAGCTGAAACAGGTTCTTTTACTCCCATCTATTCATTCTCCAGAAAAAAACCTTCTTCCACTGAAATTTTCTATTATACTCTGTGATGAGTGTTTTTGTTAAAGAAATTCAGCTGATAACTTTGACCGTGTCTGAGTCCTCAGGATTGTGCTGCTTCTTGGAGATTTTTTAGCAGAGTCCCATGCTAACAAAGCCACAAAGGGCTGCCTTGACTAGTGCTGAGGTATTTTGCATTTGATGCAGACAAACCAAGACATTTTTTCAGGAGTAAACTCTCCAAAGCAAAACTAAAATTGTAGGCAAGAGAAATGTAATCCATTTTAAAGTTGCTAGGAATAAGAAACTTTTAACTACGCGCAGCACAAACCAGTAATATTGCCTTCTAAAGCAAAATCAGAGGTGCAATGTCTCATCTCTGCCATGAACTGCTACCATCTAGCCAGTGTAGATTGGTACTACAGTACAGATCCTGGCATGGTTCAAAATCTTGCTGTTTCTTCTCTCCCACCACCAAATCGCTGTGTGAGAACATGCCTGTCCCAGGCCGAGCCAGGCAATCAGCATTGCTATGGTTATGACCACTTAGCTCAAGCAATTCCTACATGTCACCAATGCATAGATGGGACCTCCAAAAAATGCACGTTCCACAGTTCCTCCCCCTTGATGCTTCCTATTACCTTCCTAGATGTTTTGCCTCAATGTTCAGATGACCTAAAAAGATGGGCGCTGAAAAAAGTCACTAACTCTCCCGAAATTTAGCCAGGATCAGTAGGTTTTGGCTTATGTATGGTTTATGCAATTGCTTCTGTGGTCCCTAGAGAACTGCTATGCCAGGACCAAGGAAACTAGAAAATCTTTACAGCTGACCAGATCCATTAAAAGGGATAGTGTTTAAACATACATGGGCAGTAAAGAAAAAAGTTATCACTTTCACCAGGCTTTCCATACTACTGAGGTTTGATTCTCAAAAACTGAGTTAACATTATTAAAATGTGAGTTTGGTTGACATTAACAGAATTATCGACATGTGCTAGGTGCTGAATTTCCATTTCACTGTGATGGAACCTGTACTTCCTATTAGAAAGTCTACCATTAAGCCCTCACTGCAATATTTCAAACATTAATGAATATCAACAGTTTATTTTTTCCCCATTTAACCTTTCTTTCAAAAAGTGTATGCAAAGGAAACTGCACATAACTGAGGGTATTACAGAAGATTAAGGCTACATATTTAAACACAAGAAATCAAGACACACTAAAATTAATGGAGCAGGCATTTAGGTGCTGCCCTTGTGTGGTTTAAAGGCTTAAAGGTTTCTAAATAACTGTAACTCTCTCAAAACTTTGGGTCAGCAATTACAGTAACATAAGTATGCAGCCATATACACATACACTGCATTGAACACGAAGGTGATGTTATCATTGTGTCTTAATTTTCTGATACACTAGGTTATTTGTCCTTAAAGCACAACCTCCTTACCAGCTTAAGGGTTTTTTGGTTTTTTTTTTTTATTTTTAATTTGGGATTTAATACACTGACAGCAGCCATAAGAACATATGCTAAACCAAAAGGACTAAGGGATGCTATCCTGACTGTGGGACGAAAAACCCGTTGCCCCAAATCTGTCTTAACATATGATATCCAAATATGAAGAACAACTGAACCCAGTCAAGCCTTATTTCAGTGAAGGAAGGACTTTATATCTTTACACACAAAAAATAAATCATTTTTTTAGAAGCACACATAGTTCTTTCTGAGCTTTGCTTTTGGCAGAAATATTACCTTGGTTTACTGAAAGAGATGCGACTCAGCCAACAGATACTCTAAGGAACTATAAGGCACCTAGAAAAAGTAATTCTTTTTTGGCTGATTGCCCCATTAATTCAGGTAGGAAGTCTGTGCTGGAAGAACTATCACTCTGTGTTCGGCTAGTACAGTCAGCAGCAGAGGTACCTAGAAGTGGATGTCTAACCCCAGGAAGGTCAGCATTCCTCACTTGTGAGGTTTACATTTTTTAAATTTACAGTAAAACATACCAATTCAATGGGCTTTCCCAGCTACTTCATCTCTCACGTTCTAAGTGCCAACACCAGCAATTTTAGCAGCAGTACAGTCAGTAGCCACAGGATCATTTGCATGCTCTGGGAAGGGAAGAGGACAAACGATGGCACTGATCCCATGCCCATAGCCTACATGTCACCGTTTTTCTTGCTAAGAAAACTCTATTGCCACCCAAATCGGTAACAGCATACTCGCAGTGCTGCAGCAGCTCTACTCAATATCATTCAACCCATTGCTCCGGGGAAGGTTTTAGGTCTCTTACCTATAAGCTAAGTTTAGGACAACGTGAAAAAAATCAACTCCTACAAACCAAGACATCAAAACAAATACTGATTTTAAAAGGCTTAGCTTCAGAAACAACAAAACTTACGGCTATGAAGAGCTACAAATTACTCCTGTGAGAGGCTTATAATCAGGACTGTAGACAGCGGAGTTCTTCTTGTGGAAATGAAAATTGTTTATGAAAATGCAGATATCCCCAAAGTAATTTCTCTTTAACTATTGCCTCAGCAGAGAGCCCTCTAATTGAATTTTCTCCATTTGTGGGGATTTTTGCCTTCTCTCTCCTCCAGTCATTATGAGCCTGTATTTCATCGTTATCTAAACACGTGAAATCTCCCCAGTCTACAGATTTTTTAATTTTATAGCTTCATGGAAAATGTTGTTCTAAAATTGCAGTTTCAAGGCACTAGATCAGCATGTGCAATGTTTGCCCTCTGTATTAACTAAATCAAGTGGATAAAATTACTACTGTTTCAGTACCGCTTAGGTAGTAACACTGCAGAACGTATCCCCTTCCTACATTAAACCTCATCTGGGCCTTCACGGCCGCTCTCATTTTTAAAGAGCTAATATGATTGATGGATACTTCAGAAGAATAAAGATTAACTTTCGAAAGCATCACTTTAAATGGCTTTTATTTGAATACTGATCCAATTTATTCAACTTTATTTTTCTTGCTTAAGAGATATGATGGTGAGAATGAAATATGTAGCTAGCAGAGCTCATGTTTAAAAATTAAACACTTTGGGAAAAAAGTTAAAAATTAAATAGTTAGAAAAAAATTAATTAAAATCATGCTGCGCCTTTACAGGGATTTTTTTTTTTCAAGAGTGAATAACAAAGCTCTACAATGAGCTAAGAATAATCTTCTAAGTTATAATTAATTGGTACATATTTGCTCTTATTTAAAGTATGTCCTAATAATTGGAGATACACTTATAAAATTGGACCATAATTATTTATCTCCTGGGCAAATTGTGTTCTAATTTTTTAAAATGTAATTGCACATAGTTTAGACAGTTCTTTGATTAAGTGACAAATTTTAATACCATTTAGGGTACTATTTGACAAAGAAAATTAATCAGAAACATTATTCTTTTTTTTTGCAACTATTTAACATTTAACTTAATACTATTTTTCTTGATGACTATATTTATAGTCTTGTTTAATAGGTTACAAGGCTCGGATAAGAAATAACAAAGAAGTATTGGTACTTTGTTGGCAGATCTTTAATACAGGTTCTGTTACAAGGAACAGCATCACACAAAGTTTATTTTTTAAGCCGGCCATCCCAAAGCTTATACTCCCATTCTCCATTCCAACTCCAGGAGCCATGCTGCTGGCACCACTGTGCACAGAGAGGAGGGGAGCATCCTCTGCCATAGCACACACCCAACCTGAAGAGAAAGGGCAGAATTTCCCCTTGAAAATTGAGGCACAGAGCTGAGACGGGCTTGACATTCAGGTGCCTGTCATGCATTGAATTCAGGGGATATTAACCGATGATGTGGCTACTCGGGGTGTCTGTGGCAAAGCTATGCATAGATGCTAGGTCTCCTCAGTCCCAGTCCTGTGCTTCCGAGCTTCGGGTATTGCATGGGTCTGCCTGAGGCACACAGAGAATACATCACCCCTCAAGTGATGGTTCCTGCTATTGCTGCTTTCCCTTCCTACGGCAGGTATCCCATAACTGAACACGTGAGTAGCACACTCAAGCTCTTCAAAGCTGATTTTAACAACTGAGTGGTGAGTCAAGCATTTCCTTGTGAGACTAATCTCTGACTAGATATGCCTTGTTTTGTCCTTTCTGGACAGTTTTTGCAATAAAAATACGGTCTTTTCTGTTCAATTGTTTTGCAGAGCTGTGGAGAGATCATTCCTGAATAAGAAAATTGGAGATGAATCTATCCAACTTCTGAGGATTGCAAATTAATTACCACTAATCCATAACTGCTATATATAGGGTCATTTTATTGTGATCACACACAGGTCAGAAGGTAAAAATGCCACCTGAACCAGCTGTTGCATAAAGCCCAGTTTTGTCTTTCACAAGATGAAATCCTCTCTTTTCAGGCATACTCCCCAGATGGTCTTTCAGAGCACTAGCTCCTTGATTAACTCATGCACTCAATGGTGTTTTCTTCCTCCTTAAACAGTTTTATTGACTTGAGTGCAAGATTCTACTCAAATGTTGTAACAACCTATTAATTAGTTAAATCACTTCAGCAACATTGGCTGACATTAGCTGGCGAAGCTCCAGTAACATTTCAAAATGCATGAATAGCCATGCTTGCAGTTTTTTCAGTAATTAAAACTTCTAGGGGTTGAGAACACAGAAGAAGTGATCTATTTTATTGTTTTACATTTATCAGACATCCATGTGTAAAAAAATTAAAATAACTATCATTTTTTCATGTTTGCCGCTGCTGATTTCCAAAAATAGTTGGTGGGCATCAAACCCGTGAAAAAAGCTAATGCCTCTTCCAAGCACTAACAAAACAATTAACCTGTTGGCCACATTCCCACAGATACTTACATAGGTGGTTATATTCAAGCACATTTGTAAGTTGTTGCAAGACTGTAGCACTAGTGTGCCCATGTGAAACAAAGCAACAAAATTATGTATCTCGAGCCATTAGAGAGAGAAATAAGGGAGGAGGAAAAGGAAAGGAAAAAAGCTTTGTTTGGAAAAGCATTTGATTTTCTATCACCTAAGCCAGGCTTCATTGAGATGATCTCAACTGATGACTGGTAATTTTTTATTTGCCACTCCCTCAGATCCATGGATAGTTTCATTTATAGACATGTTACAGTCTCCAGTACACTCCTGCAGTGCAATTTGTTTTCCTGGTGGCATTTCCATTGAGCAGTTAAAGGTCCATCCAAGTAAGCACACTGCCAATTCAGGCAGGTGGACAGACATTAATCCATTGTCCCTTGCAGAGGAAATGCAAATTCTGCACAATTCTGTACGCACATTTAGTACCCTCAAATTAGGCTTGTTGGTTATCGCAGTCTTTCTTCAAATTATGGGATGGAAGTCACCTTACTTCATTACCTGCACTTTTCTTAAGACTGATAAAGAATTACCTAGTGATCCTAAGACTGACAGCAATGCGACAAAAATCTTTGAAATGGCAAAAAGAAGTCACTGAAAAAGCCCATATCCACATATTACACTTAAAAAGATGAATTGAGTACTAGGATGCATGATTCTGATTTCATTTTTTAGTAACCCAAAGTGTTTCATCTGTAGTGCAAAATGACACACGGATGTGTTCTGACTTGAAACCCACAGATTAAACAGGAAAATTCATGGCATATTCTCTTTTCAGAGATCTCTGGCCCCACCTCAGCACCTCAAGACTTCTCAGAACAACCTGGATGATTAGAGACCACAACAGATTCAAAATTATCTGGGTTTGCATTCAGGACTGTCTGGCAGCCTCTACCTCTCCTCATTCATGAAGACAGACAAATGCAAACTTTATTAACCCATAGGCTACAGAATGGATGCTGACTTCGTCTAATTAAGTGCAGCAGCTTGCACTCCACTGTAAACATCATCTATTCATCTGAGCATTGCTTGCCTTAAGAAAGAAAAAGAAAAAAAAAAGAAAACCCATGCCTTCCTATATCTTGTGTTAGAAAGTGTAGACTGAATGTACACTCAGAATTGCAAAAAAAGAAAAACCAGCAAAGTATTGAACATTAGCTCTATTTACCAAATAGCATAGTGAGCTTAGCCCTGTTGATCAGATTGTTATAGAATCATAGAATGTTTTGGGCTGGAAGGGACCCCTAGAGGTCATCTAGTCCAACCCCCCTGCAGTGAGCAGGGACACCCTTAACCAGATCAGGTTGCTCAGAGCCCCGTCCAACCTGGCCTTCAATGTTCCCAGGGATGGGGCCTCCACTACCTCTCTGGGCAACCCATTCCAGTGTTTCACCACCCTCATTGTAAAGAACTTCTTCCTTATATCCAGTCTAAACCTACCCTGCTTCAGTTTAAAACCATTACCCCTTGTCCTGACACAGCTGGCCCTGCTAAAAAGATTGTTCCCATCTTTCCTATAGGCCCCCTTTAGGTACTGAAAGGCCGTAATCAGGTCTCCCCGCAGCCTTCTCTTCTCCAGGCTGAACAACCCCAACTCCCTCAGCCTGTCCTCATAAGAGAGGTGCTCCAGCCCTCGGATCATTTTAGTAGCCCTCCTCTGGACCCGCTCCAACAGGTCCATGTCCTTCTTGTGCTGAGGGCTCCAGAGCTGGACGCAGTACTCCAGGTGAGGTCTCACCAGAGCAGAGTAGAGGGGCAGAATCACCTCCCTCGACCTGCTGGCCATGCTTCTCCTGATGCAGCCCAGGGTACGGTTGGCCTTCTGGGTTGCCAGCGCACATTGCCGGCTCATGTCCAGCTTTTCATCCACCAGCATGCCCAAGTCCCTCTCGGCAGGGCTGCTCTCGATCCTTTCTTCCCCCAGCCTGTATTGATACCGGGGGTTACCCAACCCAGGTGCATGACCTTGCACTTGGCCTTGTTGAACCTCATGAGGTTCACACAGGCCCACCTCTCCAGCCTGTCCAGGTCTCTCTGGATGACATCCCGTCCTTCCGGTGTGTCAACCGCACCACTCAGTTTGGTGTCATCCGCAACCTTGCTGAGGGTGCACTCGATCTCGCTGTCTAAGTCATTGGTGAATATATTAAACAGCACCGGTCCCAGTATGGACCCCTGAGGGACACCACTCATCACCGGTCTCCATCCGAACATCAAGCCATTGACCACTACCCTCTGGATGCGACCATCCGGCCAGTTCCTTATCCACCGAACAGTCCACCCATCAAACCCATAGCTCTCCAATTTAGAGAGAAGGATGAGAAGATTATCAACTGTAAGGTCAGCATAACAGGTGCAAGGACAAAGAGACACCAAATTTGCAGACATCAGAATGCAACCCTCACTTTACACAAGTTTGATGCAGTAGAGTAATGCATTTTCCCTTTTTTTTTCAATTGATGATACCTGCAAGGCAGTATCCCAAGTAAACAAAACTGATCAGAATGACTGTGACAGAATAATAATTGTAAAAAAAGTAAAACATGCATTAAACCTAAAATTACCCCAAAGTGATACAAAGACAGACCAATCAAATGCATTTACTGTAAGTTTTCTAGGGGTATTCAGGCAATTAATTAAAATACTTTGTTTCCATTTAAAAGACAGCAATCAATAAATAGCAATGGTTACATTTCTAAAGAAGAAAAAAATAAGAGCAAACAGAAGTGGCTATGACTAGCCAGGGACCTTCCAATAAGTCCAGTAACATCTTAAAGAAACATCACTACGTAATGCCTGATGCATTATGTCTGATGCAATACTATCATCACCATGTACCAGTACCTAAGGGGTAGCTACAAGGAAGACGGAGACTCCCTTTTTTTACAAGGAGTCACATGTAGAGGACAAGGGGCAATGGACACAAGTTGCTCTTGGGGAGATTCCAACTGGACATGAGAAGGAAATTTTTCACAATGAGAACAGCCAACCATTGGAATAACCTCCCCGGGGGAGTGGTTGACTCCGCCACACTGGACCCTTTTAAGACTCAGCTGGACAGGGTGCTGGGACATCTTATCTAGACTGTTCTCTTACCTAGGAAGGTTGGACTAGATGATCCTTGAGGTCCCTTCCAACCTAGGATTCTATGATTCTATAATTCATTTCCCACTGCTCACTGCCACATATTAGCAAAACAATAGCATCACCACCACTCTACTAACAGAACCAGAATACAAGCACTCCTTTTCCTGCTGAAGGCAAAATCAGCTGTCTCAATTCAAAGCAGCTCTCTTAAATATTCACACTTGACGCTATCCTGTCTAACTTTGCCTCAAGCGAGCATATATCCACAGTCCACTTTGCCAGCAGAAATGTGTACGTGGCAACCTGTAGCTGATGGATGGTAATAGCACCTGGAAGACCATCACGCCTGCACCCACAGAGAGGTTTTCCAACACATGCTTGTGTCTATGGACAAGTTATGCTTTGAGCCATCATAGTGTGTATTCCCATTGCCCCTTGTTATCCTGTCAGGAGTTTACAGATTGCAGCTCTCCATGTATTCTTTCCTGAACCTCAGAAATATACATTTACTCAGTCTATCCAAGGCAGAAAGTCTGAAAATTCTAATCTTCTCAGAAACATGTTTTTCTTTCAGAATAGATATGCAGTGCAAGTTAAAGGGGTTAACAAGGCTGATTCTCAAGCTCAGACAGGCATTGTATGGTAATTTTGTTAATTTTTTAGGCTGAACCAAAATGCTGTTATATCTAAGGAGTGTGAATAATGTATTTCTTCACACATGAAAGAGCTTCACAAGGATGAACTCGGTTAAATGAAGGCAGAAGCAAACATCTTAATTTTCAGCCAACAGTAGCTTCTCTTGTTCAGCATTCTGCTGTTGACTGAATCCCAATAACTCAAACTACAAGGGAAATTTCAATGTGCTTATACGTTTTCTACTAGGTTTGTATTCTTCGGAATATCAACATGGAAGTTTCAAGGGTTTCAATTCTCCAATACAGGAATTTTAAAAAAAATTACTTAAATATATTGATTAAGAAGACAGTAAGACATACATTGATGTCTAATCTCAGATTTGCAGCTGAAAGAAATAATCACTTCTTTTTTAACAATTGCAAGGATTTAAGTACGAAATCAGTTTCTAGACCAATACAACCAGATGTCTCCTTACAGCCTCTGCCACATGTGATTTGTTTTGTTTGCTCCTTGTACAGCCAAACTTCTTTTTCAGAGCTATGTTCCTTGTTTTAGCATCATGTTTTCCCCTGCAAAAGTGGTAGTGAGCAATACCACCTAAAGTCCTTTGCACACTAAGTATTCCTGGTATTTCAGGTACTTAAGCCTCCCTCCTTCAGATGAAAGCTCTCCTCTTTAGGCTGGAGAGCTGTATTATTTCTCTTGCTAATGAAGCAAATCCCAGTGAGTGAGCTTCAACTAGAGGAAGAAAGTGTGTTGCAGTGTCTTAATACTGTCCCAAACACCTCACAGATAGGTCATCAGGGTGGTCTTCTGCATGTGGCAGATGCAGGGCTGAGGTACTAAACTGAAGCTCTACCACAATCTCAGAACTACTATTTCAAAGGGGGTTGAGGAGCAGCTTCTCTGCCAGCTGTGTTTGGAAAGAGAAGGAGCAGACCTTTACCTGCTTTAGTGACACTTTTGAAACATCTTTTGGAAGGACCCCTAATTCTATTATTGCCTTTTACATATTAATTTGATACAGGTATCTTTCTGCCTGTAGTGCTGGACCCTAAGAGGGCTCACTCTCTTTGCAGCCTCATGTTAAGAGGCTCTTCCCTCAGCATAGTGGCTGCCAGCAGCTTCATTCAGAGGTGCCAAAATCCCCTTGTAGGAATTGTAACACCAGGCATCTGATTCTGCCCTGTGCACCAGGCATCTAAAAACGAACCACTGCATCACCTAAGCCATGTTAGAAATTCAAGCCTTCAAGCCTCTCAGCTGACTTCCACTTTCATGCATGGAGGCTAATGTTACAGATCACATGTATGGGTTTTTTTTTATTAATTCCATAAGAAAATCTGCAGTGCTACAGTTGGGAATCTAACGGCTTTTTTCAAATAGTGCTGAAAACACAAAGAGGACCTCTGGCTTTGTGCTATCAATGACCACAATTTCACTCGGTGAACAGTGGCAAATTATTTGCACAGTCAAGAACATGTAATTACAAAGTACAAACAAGTAACTGATTATTATGATTATTTCAATCCCCTACAGTGAAGAGTAGATGGTAATTAATTTCTGGACCTACCAGACTAAATATAATTACTAGAAACCACAGCAACTGTAGGCATATGCTGGTAAAACAGAGTTAGATGTTACTGTATTTGTTTATTACCCAACACTTTATCCATAATTAAATGCTGCAAGTAAAACAGAAAAAAACATCTCAAAAGAACTTCTAAAAAGCCATAGATTAAAAACATGGCTAAAAAGTTATGAATTTTAGCATTTGTACAGTATTATTAATCGCACATTCTCTGTTACGCTTATTCGAACCTTAACTGCAGTCAAAAAACCTCCTTTACATGATTTACTGCCTGTGCGTTTATGTGGTATTTAATACCACATATGAATTCAATATTACCCTAATTCTGTATTGAATAGAATCTTGGGACACAAGCCTAATTCCCTAGTCTCATTTTGGGGTCTGCTGCTTTGAAGAAGTTGTGTTCCTTCTAGCATACACTGCTTGTGAATTAGCTCATTGTATGAAAGATCTCATCTTCCAGAATAAGGTTTTTGGGAGGGAATGGGTGGAAAGGTTGCAAATTAGCCTTTAATTTCACTCTCATAGTCAAACTCAAATTGTACCTGTGTATTTATAAGTACCTCTGAGCTCTCTGGAACTCTATCTTCATGCTCTGGTACCCACCAAGACCAGGCTTTCTGCAACGCATCAGTCAATGTCTCTGTTCTGTTTCAGAAGAGGGGGGCAAGAACTTTTAAAGTAGTTTTCAGCAGCTACAACTTCACTCATTGTCAATAAGGAGTGGAACAGGTAATGATACGTATAGTTTTGGTACCTGTCGCCAGCTTTCCTCACCAGGAGTTGCCAGAGAAGTCTGGAGAAAGATGAGCAGCATGAGTTTCCCCTTCTTTGTGAGGAGGAAACAAGCTCTGAGGGATTCCTACAGATTCTGAGGTGGCTATTTGCAGCAAAGTGACAAACAGCTGCTAAGGGCATCAGACTGAGCAAAACACTTGACTGATGAAAAAGAATACAAAATGGCACCTGTTGGATGTGCTCTCTGCATGTGTCTTGTACTTACCTGCTTGCCTTTTGCACTTGAGCTAGCTACTGTCTCTGAAGTGCTAAAAGAGGCAGAGGCATCACTCAAACACCATGTTAATTAAATTCTTACTGTAGAATCATCATCATTTTGGTGGAAAAGCAGGGGAAAAGAGACCCTGCTTTATTTTCAGGTTTCAGTCTGAGCTGGTTGAAACAGAGTAAAGGAGATACGGGGTGCCTCCGATGCAGCAGGAGTCTGAACGTTCCTGAGAGAACATTGACAGACCCCTACAAATATTGTTACTGTGAAACACAAGCTGATTTTAGGTCTACTGAGCTGCTATTACTAGTAGCCTTTGCAATGTCTTTTCAATGTAAGCAGGTATGAAATGAGTCTGCTCATCTGTTAGTTACATTCTGTATGTGAGACTGCTCTGAGAACAGCCAACTGGTAAATTCTGGGGTGGGGAACTGAACAAATCCTATAATCTTTAATAAATAAATAAAAACATGTCTCTGTCGTCTTTGCAAGTGGTACCCCTATTTATCAGCTCACTGTCAATCTGTATTCTGTAATTACCTTATTTGTTGCAGCTATTTTTCAAAACTATGCAGTTCCTTTGGAGAAATGCACTCCTTTAACTCAGTAGCTATTCTCTTCCTCTGCCCTGCTGTGATGCTTTTATCATAATACTCATCATATGCTGGCAGCCACAATCTTGTGCTCCCACAAATGGCCCCATAGAAAGGCTAAGATGAATCTTCAGATGGCTGCTTAAATACATTCCTTTCCTCTCTTGCTATTGTTAGTAAAGCAATAAGTTTTTTTTTTCCTGATGCCTCCTTCTTCAATCCTGTTGGAAAGGATGAAGACACAGGGTAGGAGAAAGCTTTGCAGGGTGACAGCTTTTAACACTGAATAATCTACTGCTGTGCATGCTAATAGACGGTGCTAGGTTTGATTAACTAATTTTGCAAATGAATATCCAAGTAAATTACTTTTGCAGATTGTTTCCAATGATTCTTTCTCTTTAATCTTCTCTTTGAATAGTTTCATACTGATTGTTGCTGCTGACGATAAGAATTCATATTAAACCGTGGGGTATATATTTCATAGTAAATATATCCGGTATCATCTTACACAAGCAAACCCTCCCCCTCACACACATCTTATATAAAGGTACATAGTCACAGTTTCAAGATCACTGTTTTTCAGAAGTTTCAAAGTCATACAGGAATGCAATTTCCATTAATGCTCAGTTCATGGCTGGTTTTAAAAGACACTCAGGTACTTAGGTAACTGCCCGTAAAGGATTTTCAAAGATTACAAAAAAAAGACAGACATATTTTACTTGTAAACAAACACCTGACTGACCCAAGATGTCTTTGAAAAATCCTACATACCTATATGTCTATAGAGATCTGATCCTTTTGCAGAGCTAATACAAAGACTGAGGCTAAAAATATAAGACTTTTTCTGTTCTCTTTTTCTTTGTTACTTGGAAGTAAAATATTTTCCTTTAAACTGAAATATCATGTGATGCACTCACGCAAATACTTCTACACTCACATTCCACATAATCAGAAAATCCATCATTCTTTCTCAAGAAGTCATGGTCTTAACCTATACTCCGTACTTATTGTCCATAGATCACTATATACTTAAATATTTCTATTTTCAGTAATTTAACATTTCTTAGATGCTTGCAACTTCATACACCACCCACAGCCAATGTTGCCTTGCCTCAGCTGAATAAACCCATGTTTGGACAGCCTAAGTTATGTATTTGCTGTCAAACCACTACAGTGCCACTAATGCTCAACACATCAGCTACCATATAGAATCACAGAATAGAATCACCTTGGTTGGAAAAGACCTTTAAGATCATCGAGTCCAACCTTTAACCTAACCCTGACATCCCACCACTAAACCATGTCCCTAAGCACCTCATCCATCCTTCTTTTAAATGCCTCCAGGGATGAGGACTCCACCACCTCCCTGGGCAGCCCATTCCAGAGCCTGACAACCCTCTCGGTGAAGAAGTTTTTCCTAATGTCTGCCTAAACCTGCCCTGGCGCAGCTTCAAGCCATTCCCCCTCGTCCTATTGTCTGTTACCAGGGAGAAGAGGCCGACCCCCACCTCCTACAGCCTCCTTTCAGGTAGTTGTTGAGGGCGATCAGGTCTCCCCTCAGCCTCCTCTTCTCCAGGCTGAACAACCCCAGTTCCCTCAGCCTCTCCTCGTATGACTTGTGTTCCAGACCCCTCACCAGCTTGGTGGCTCTCCTCTGGACATGTTCCAGCAAGGCAACATCTTTCTTGTAGTGAGGGGCCCAAAAGTGAACACAGTATTTGAGGTGCGGCCTCACCAGCACCGAGTACAGGGGCACGATCACTTCCCTACTCCTGCTGGCCACACTATTCCTGATACAGGCCAGGATGCCATTGGCCTTCTTGGCCACCTGGGCACACTGCTGGCTCATATTCAGCCGGCTGTCAACCAGTACCCCCAGGTCTTTTTCCACCAGGCAGCTTTCCAGCCACTCTTCCCCAAGCCTGTAGCGCTGCATGGGGTTGTTGTGACCAAAGTGCAGGACCCGGCACTTGGCCTTGTTGAACCTCATACAATTGGCCTCGGCCCATCGATCCAGCCTGTCCAGGTCCCTTTGCAGAGCCCTCCTCCCCTCCAGCAGATCAACACTACCACCCAGTTTGGTGTCATCTGCAAATTTACTGAGGGCCCCTCAATCACCTCATGCAGGTCATTGATAAAGATATTAAACAAGACCGGCCCTAAAACTGAGCCCTGGGGGACACTGCTAATAATAATATTATCCCCTGTCTGAAACCTTACATGAGCTTTTCCATGTATTCCTGAATCACATTGATTTCCAAGTCTTCACCCTTAACTAATTCATAACATTTCCCTCAAATACATTGTGTCTCCTCCTTTCTTACTCTCAGTCCTTCTGCCTCTAACCTCTCTCACTTCTTTAATCACGTAGCAACTTCTGCTCTCTGGCCCCGACACAGGCTCTGTGTCAGTATGTGAAAGAGTTGTTCACTCATCTTTCTTCCTTTAAACCCCTCCTTAAAACCCATCTTCTTACCTTCTAGCATATAATTATCTGACAGCAATTTATCAGAAATGGGCAGTCGCTACATGGGTGTCCCCTCCACCCACTCATATAGGCCAAGTCAAATAATTCATCCTGAAGCCCCACAGATGTTTTTAAATAACAGCCAGTGGCCCCTGCTTCCTCCCATACCACTCTGCAGAATGGGACGCTGTGGATGGGGACCAGGAGGAGAGGAAGAGCATGCCAGCTCTATTGCCTGTGAGTAGGAGAAATGGGAAATTAACATTTTGGTTCTACTTACCGGTTCCTATTGCTAGAAATCCAATCCGAGATTAATGTTGCAGCCTGCTGGTGACAGTGTTTGTTACCGAAGCTGCAGGCCAACATGATGACTTCCCGACGTAACTCTCTGTCCAAATTTAAGAAAGCAATGTGGCTGCATTAATGAATGTGTTTGACTGTTTACAAAAAGTTATGTCTTATAACAGTGGCAGCAGCTGATAGTTGGGCATCAAAGATAATCCAGCTATACAAATCTCAGTGTCAACTTAATGCCTAGAGCTGCTGCAACAACTAAAGAGAGGACGTGGACCAAAACCAGCTCCCTTTTACACTTATGCACTCTTCCTGACCTCTGTGGTCACATGAGTCCAAGTTCTTAAATATCCAGTGCAGTCAAATTTTAAATTAAGGCTTAGGAAATCATGTTCTCCAAACTCAGGAAAGAGGAATTAATCTCACAGCAGCTTGCTCCTCTCCCTCTAACCCAGAAAGAAAAACAGAAGGA
Organism: Gorsachius magnificus; assembly: GCA_034008185.1. Taxonomy (NCBI): domain Eukaryota; kingdom Metazoa; phylum Chordata; class Aves; order Pelecaniformes; family Ardeidae; genus Gorsachius; species Gorsachius magnificus. The sequence continues at coordinate 177,047,486 of CM067081.1, forward strand.
AGGCAAAGCTAGGAAAGTATGGCATACTAAAGACGAACCCAAATTTTAGGAGAGTGCATTATTACAACCATATCCTGCAAATAAACAATAATAATGAAAAAAGCCAGTACTCATGTTGGTAGGATGCTTGAACAAGTGATTTGTTTAAATTATTCGTTGGCCATCCAAGCTTGAGATACATTGATGCAACTTGTCTTAAAATATACTCCTGAGGGGAAAAAGAAAAAATCTATTCAGTGTTAACTTTTATTTTTTATTTGAAATGGAAAGACTATTGATATTGTGGTTTTGTCTCTCTTTTTTTACCCTCCAATAATGTCCTACTTTCCAAAGATTTTGATTTGTATTTAGCAAAGCAACATTTCCATATACGATCCTCCTTCACTGCTATAGTAATTCTGTAATCTACAGAACAGCTATTTGATTATATGCCTAGGATAAGACAAATTATTGTTATACACCTCATCAATTTAAGAAGAGTTTCTTATATGCTATTTTGAACTCACAATACATGGCCGAAAAGTTGCAAGTGTCAACGTCTCAATGTCTACTCTATGGCCAATCTCAACTGCACCATGCATGTTCACTTTTAAAAGAATATTGTTTTAATATCCATAGCCATGGCAAAACCATCACATAAGTACAGTCAATTGACTTCAGAATACCAAACAATGTGGCTGCAAATGAGCTTTGTACATTTAATGACACTATGGTTTAATTTCAGGTTCTTGCTTAAAGAAAAAAACAAGCCCAAGATGTATTTTAATTTACTTTTACTTTTTACACAGAAGACATATTTACATATTCTGGCCAGTTGTGAAGAAAACCACTGTCATCATATTCAGCGTAATCTTTTGCCAGTGGAATTTAGGAATTTGAAAAAGAGAACTGAGATATAAAGAATTGCCTAGGAGAGCATCTATTTTATTATTGTGGATGCATGGGCATGTATATATGATGTCAACACAAAAGGAGATTCATAGTGCAGCTTTCTCTAGCAGATATCTTATTCTGTGATTAAAAAGACTTTTTATTTCCTTTGCTATCACCTCTGCTTTCAAAGCTCTCATCAGTAGTGATAAAACACAACCCAGCTGTGAATTTTACTGGTTTTATTTATTAAAATAGTGCTTTCTTTACACAGCCATGTTTAAAAGTGAAATAACAATGGCAGACTCATAAGAATTTTTCTTTGCAGTTAACAATAGACTAAACATGCAAGTTATTTCTACATCATTTTATATTATGGCTCTGGTTTGCATGTAGGCCCGTATTGTAGGTTCATAAAGAAAGAACCTCAATGTGTCTTTATTAATCTGTAGTACATGTTCCACAAAAATAATTTTCCATGTCAGCAGGTACCTCTGTGCATGTGTATGTGTCTCTGGACAGACACACACAAGCAAATCTATGTTTAAAAAAGCACCTTTAAGCATTCCAGGCTTTAGAGAGTTCCTACATTTGAAGGCTTTACAAAATTACCTCAAATTACAGTATTTTGGCCATTGAAAATATGTAGCCTATACAAAATTCATAGTGAATACAAAAAACCCAAGAGTTCATAATTGTCACTGGCTGCAATCAAATCCTGCGTACTTCATCAAACATGCTTCAGCGTAGCTAGGATTTTTTTATCTTTTTTTTTATTTCAGGTAAAATGTTAAAATGTTTGTCATGTCTATCTTAATTATCTACTGCTAGCTGTCCCTTCAGACCCAATTATGAATGGGCTTTTGATTCAATGGTGATCTAATCCTTGTTAATTAAGGTAACTGCATTGAATTCACCATGGCTTTTTAGATGAAATAATGACTACAAATCTTTACTTCACTTGCGTGCATCCTGTTCAGTTGTGCCTGCATTTGGTGTCCTTGCTGAGCTTGGGTGTCAATCTAAATATCGCCACGGGGCTCCTCAACAGAGAAAATCTGGAATAGATGACTTTGGCTCTTTTAAGCGAAACATTTTATTTGTCATAATATTTTATAGGAGGGATAATTACCTTTCCTTCTACTAATCATATATGCCTCAAACAACAGTTATTACTGTTCAAATGCAAATGAACCAAAGCCCGACAATTGCTGTTTAAATAATTATGAAGAAAGCTAATATCCCTCGGTCATTTACAGTATCTGACTGGGGAATACTTCAACTCTTGGCAACAAAAGGAGAGAGAGTGAGAGAAAGGGGTGGGGAGAAAGAGAGGAAGAGAGGACGAAAGGAAAGGAGGAAGGGGGGAAGCGAGGAAGCGAGAAAGGGAGGAAGACTGTATCTCTTACATTGAAGATGTTGTAGCTTTCTGTGCGGTCCAGCAACTTATCTAGAGGATAAAGAGCTCGGCTGGCAGCATGCCAAGGCAGAAAATCCTTCTCCTCTGAAAGGTATCTGATAATCTCCAAAGGAATATTCTGAGGCAAATAACCAGCTCTGCAAAATAAAAGAAGTTAGTATTAAATTGTTTTTGCAGAAGATACATCATGAGGCAAAAAATGACTTCTTGTTTTCCAAATGAAATTAAAAGGAAGAAAAAAGTTGTAAACTCATCACATTACAATGGCATAAAAGTCTACCTTATAAAAACAGCAACTCACAGTCTCTCCCAACACATGTGCAAGCATACTTACTAGATGAAGGAAGGCATGAAGATACATGAAATAAAACTAGACAAGCTATACCTACTTTTTATGGATTCCTGTGGCTATAAAAGACGTGAACAACGAAGTATCTGACTTTAAGCAAGAAAACAAAAGGAAGGTGCTGCTTTGCTGATTTGTAAGATAGAAAGCTGTCTGCATAAAATCAACAATCCAAGGCATTTTGCCTCAGAGAACATTTCTACTGGCCACAGGCAATTGGGAAGAACTAATGGAGAAGCAGCATCCTTTGGTTTCATAGTTCTCCTCCCCAGTCTTTTCTCTCTCCTTTAGAGCTGCCTTGTCTTCTACCCTCCTTAAGCCACTTTGGCATGGCTTATTTTATTAAACTGAAGTGGCATTCAGTGACATCACTTTGGTTAGGGATGTTTCACCACTTTCCACATAAACTATGGTTTTTTCAGGTGTTTATAAATCAACCAGCTAGAATTTTGCCCCAGTCTTTTACAGTTATAAAGGACCTCTCTCTGCAAGGGAAAGAGATTAGCAGGGTTTCAGGAAGGTTTTTTAAATTAATAGCTTTACAAGTAAAGTGCAATACAGACATTTGAAAGCTGCTTTTTAAAACTGAGTACTGGAAACATCAAGCTTTAGGATTTGCACTCATTTTCTTTTAAACACAGCTGTACTCTTCTCCTGATGCATGTGTTTAAATCCCAGAGGAGTTCTCTACCTGCCTAGAGAGGAGATAATGAGTCTGTTTTCATTAAACACTTAAAGTCAGCAAGTTGGATCCCACAAGCTTCTATTTAACATAGGCTACAGTATGATATATTTTCATAGACTATTTTTCCTCCTTGTTAGTTGCAAATGTTCCCCTTAATTTCCATCACTGTCTGGGGAAGAGATGCATGCATATAGCAAACAAATAAAATTACACATGTTATTATGGAAATGAACTAATACATACATGTTGATATAAATGTTGATCTCAGTTGTAACAGCATATAAAAACTACTTTGCTAAAATATTTGCAATAGATTGTTGGTTTTGGTACAGTCCAAACCCATAGTTTCCTTGCAAGGTGCACCACATCCATGCAAGCCATTGTTTTTCACACTCTCTGTTGGAAGAATTACATTCTGTTCCCTTCACGTTCTCGGGAAAGAAGTGAGTTCATGTAACAGCTTTGAAAAGTATCTATCCTATGTCCTTATGATGATCCACTCTCCAGTCTGCTTCATGTCATCTTTGTCCACATTTTGTCAGCAAGGCTCTGTTCTCAACTCCAGTTACAGCACACAGTCAAGCAAGAAGAACAAGATTGCTTGAGGAGCTCACTGTGTCACTCAGGAACTGAGCAGACATAAAATGAGAATGGTGGTGCTCTTAGAGTGGGGGGCAGACAGAGTTCAACACATCTGAAGACAGAGAAAGTAAGCTAACTAGAAATTACTCCATTTCATAGGTCTTTCTTATTTCTGAAGCAGCAGAATATCATCAAGACGAGTTCTAGGTCTTAATACTTTGTGAAGATGTGTAACCATAATTAATGGAGCCAGAAGCAAACTGGATTGACTGCAGTTAAAAATCTTGGACATAATGTTAGCAAAGAGGTAAACCAGCTTGAAGTTGCATATATGTAATTAGTTCCTAATGGGATTTGTGATTATTGTTAGTGATAATTTGATTGACATGAGAAAGTGTGGAAAAAGGAACAAGAGGAATAGCTCTAGGAAACATGCTGCTTAAGGAATAAACAGACAAATGTTTATTATAGCTGCACTAATGGACATTTAGGATCATGCTTCTGAAATCAAATCTCTCTATGCTATGCACAACAGCAAAGTCATCACTGCAAAACAAACAGATTATTTCTTTTTAAGCTTAACTTCTCCATAAAGACACATAAGAAGTTAACTCAGAGAGATCTATCACTTATTCCTGAGCTTTCGGCCTTCCTAATCAGTTTCAAAATCATGATTCTGAGCTGATGATACCCATCCTGTTCACAACAGAAGCTGTTAGGCTGATCACTCACTGCTTCTAACTTCCAAATTTATCAGCCCATTCAATTCTGCCTGCCTTTCCCCTGTACCCCACTTTTTCTCATGTTTCCCTAAGGGTATGTTCCTTCTTATGAAAACAGACTGTGGCAAAGTCTAAGTTTTTCCTGTTTACTCCTGAACTTCCTTCTCTTTCCGGGTAAGACCCTTGAAGAGCTTATGCACAGTACCATCAAAATCAACCCCCCCACATCAACAGAATCAGTCCTGAGAGCAGGGATGGGGAGGAGGGGAGGTCCTTGTGGATGCCATTATTATATAAACGACAACAAATCCATCACTTCAGACCATGATTTTGAGGGAAAGTGGTTATAGCTGCTATGATCAATGTTAAACTCTCTGTCAGCACATGTTGGGCAGATGTGCTCCAAGTACAGGTGCTAGGCTGGACCGCTGAGGGAACCTGAGCAGAGACGTATCTAAGATCCTCTTAGGGTGGCAGTTAAAAGAAGAGCACCTCCCTGGAGAAAACAGAAGTGCTTCAGGAACTTTGTCTTGGCAGAATGTTCTATGTGTTCTACGCTATTTTATTGTATAGATGCTTACAGAAAACCATGACAGCACTATTCGTTCACCCTCAGCCACTAAGCCATGTTTATGAACCAAATACACTGCACTGACAGATTATTTGCCATTAAACAGTTTCTTTCAAGAGGTACTGATAAATACATTCATTGTTTCACCTTTTTGTGTAAGATGTGGTATATAAAGTATATGTTATAAAATATTAAATGTATACAACAGTGTAAAAAGCTTGAGGAATATTTTCATTCACAGAGAAAGGAAAGAGTTTGAGAATGGTATTGCCAAATACTAAGGTTGCTAATTTTTGGCAGTCATAGCTTAGTAAACAAGATATAAGGAAGAGCTCTCATCCTAAACCATAGAAGAGATAAATCATGAACCAGAAAACAATGCATGGACAAAAAGTCCTAAAATCCAGATCACAGATCTAGGAGCTGTGTCAATTGTCCTAGGAGGTAGCATGACTATCATGACAACCAGGTCAGCAGAAGACAGAAACTAGGCAAAGCAGTGTGGCTGTGTGGTGAACTATGGTCTATTATTCTGCATCTTCGCAAAGCACAGAAGATGGTTTCTTAAGCTTTTTATTTTAGTACAGTCATGGGGTTTTTTTTTTACTTCACACTCAAAGCTTGTCCAGCATTAAGAGTTATTTCAAGACTCCTCTTTCCCAGGGGATACTGCATCCACCAAGCTGTACTGGCTCACCCGAACAGTGGCAAACACGCTCACCGGCTGAGGGGTGCTGGCATGCTTCTAGGAATCTCCTTCACTTGTCTGGAAGAACTAGATTCAAAGATGGTTACACAGGATCTGGTCAGCAAGAGCAAAATTTTTGCTTCCAGCAAAGTGGGAAGGAATGGTCAAAGACTCACGAGTGTCATGGGACTTGTGACCAATGTACACCACCAGCTGGTGACAACTGCTAATTGAAATCACTTTTGTCATTTATGGAGCAGGACAATAAGCAAGATGAGGAAAGAAGGCAGAGCAAAGAATGAGTCTGTTCTGAAAAACACAGACCTGCAGAAATGTTAAATAGAATTTTTTAACAAAGATCATTACAATAATAAGAAAAGTAATAGTAGCAACCTTCCCATCAAAGGGAAAAATGTAAAATAATTTCCGAGTCATATATTTGTCTGGTAATATTTATTCAAAGGCACTATAGAATATAACATAAGTTAAGTACATAGTCTACACATGCAGTTTGATTTATCACTCTCTTTTCCAGCAATGTCACTGGAAGGTCAGTAACAGAAATCCTTATTTTTCTTGTGTCTTTTTAGCCATCAATCACATTGCTATCCTTAAAGTCCAGCAAAGTACTATCAGATATAGTCTGCCAAAGTCCAAATGCATGAGAGCCAGGGCTAAGGGACAAGGTTCTTTTCCAGCTTAGCCATCTCAGAGGAAAACTGAAATATTGTCTGTCACTCAGGCAGTAACTGATTATGGGCTATACCGAAACCAGGTAACAAACATAAACGCTGCAGAAATACTGTAATGTCCAGTTTTATGCCTGGTCTGAAACTGTGACACTGTTTCTCCAGGTATGTCTCCAGTAGCCACCTGAGAATCTTAGCAAGCATGTTATCTACAATCAAAAATTTCTGCAGAGGAATCTGGGACAGTCTTGGCAAATATCTTAACAGGTAAAACAATCAAATCAAACAGTGTTGATTCATAAAAATTTGTCTAGTTTTGTTTATATAGGCCTCTAATGATGGATATTCTAAGGAGCACTAGGATTTCAGCATTCCTCTGAGGCATAGTAAGAAGAGTATTATAGCTCTGGTCCAACAGATCCATTTCATGTCCTAAAATGAACAGTTGTTTATGTAGCTTCAGTATAAACTACAGAAAGCACGGGTCCCTCTTTATTGCATTCCAGATTAGAGGTTCTTGATTGACATCACTGGTCACATAGAAAGCAGCCCAGACTTAAAAAAGAGCCTCTATAAGCTAGACCTAAGCCAACCTTCTCCATACTGAGTCTTTAAAAAACATGACCACAAAAGCAACATTTAACAAAAAAGATCACATTTGAGACCTTGGTTGTTTTATCACTTTTTATATAATTGTCGTTATCCATCAGTTTATCAGCATGTCAATCATTCTGTAGCCCCTGTTAACACATGAGAACTTTAGCATGTGTTAGAAACACGGCACCTCATAAGGTGTGTCCTATCATCTGCGTTCCTAATTTCACAGTTGCCTGATGAACTAAAGTGGAGAACAGGAGAACAGGAACACGGGCTAGCAAAGGGATCTGTTTTAGGTATTAGACAAATTACGTCTAGACACACATCCTGGTCCAGCAGGTTTTTCATGCCTAAAGGGGCCACTGACGTACTGTGGTGAAAAGGTGATATCCCATTTTTACGACAAGGGAAGAGGTAGAAGAAGACCTTTCAAAAGTTAATATATATATTAAACTGGCTTATGTCATTATATACTATCATAAGCACCAACCCTTAGCAAGGTACTACCCTGCTTACACTGAAGAAATTGCTAAGGTGGACATTGCTACAGAGAGTAGAGGCAATGAACAAGAAAGTACTGAACGTGGTAATGAAATATCCCTCACATGAATTCCCACTAAAAATCTCACAGCAATCAAAAATAATCTTTAAATTACATGAGCTTCTAATGAGTCAGATAAAAGCAGGAGATCTAGATTATATTATGAAACAACAGTGTGTGTTCAGCTGCATTCTGACCTTGATTTGTTCTTTACACGGAGCCGCTGAACTTATGGACAGATCCCAGAACATTCATTTTCCCCTTAGGGACAAAGTACCAAATGGTAGTGTAATTGCCATGGGAAAATTATTACTCTGTTCTGAATTATTTCTATCATAAATCCAGCACCAGTCAAACAGACTCTGTCACAAAAACGACAGGGTTGCCGTACAGTGATGAGAGTCTCACATACAAGTGCACCATAAATCCCTTAGTCCCACCGCCCAACAAAGTAATTTTAAGTCATGTGTTTAAATCAAAATTAGAAAATCCAAGCTGGCAGCAAACTAGTCTGCACTGTTGAAACAATGGAAATGAGGTGATTTACTTGCTGCTGGTTTAAAACTCACTCTGCATCATCTGTTTCTTATGAAATATGTAAAACATGACTAGCTTTTTGTCTGGGTAATTTTGAAGGGGGAAAACGCAGCTCTTCGGAACATAGATGTGCAACTCAGATTAACTTCCGTTCCGTTTCTGTGCATGTGCAAGATATGAATAATTAGACCATATTCATTAACCCATAAAGGGTCAGTTTAAAATAAGTTAGGATTCTTATTCATTGATTCATTCTTTTACCTTTAAAGTCAAATGTGTGGATTAGAGTAATTCCAAGAGAAACTTCGTGTCAGTGAATATTCACATTTAACTGTATTTGGCTTTTTCTAACCCCATTCATTTCTTCTGTACCTACCAAGGACTGGTGCTCCTACTGATGTATTCAGGGTATTCTCTCCCACAGTACTTTAACAGCAGTTCTTTGGCAGCTGAGTAAAAACAGGTATGTTGAACCCTGACACATAGAAAAAGCTTTGAGCAAGGTGACCCATGCACCAGGGAAACTAGCTCTTGTAGTCACAGATTTCACCTTCAACTCCTGCAAGACTGGGAAGTCAAAGATTAAAAACTTATGATGACTGGCATCCATGTTCAACAAGGGAAGCTGGAAAAATAATGCTTTGTCATAGAAAACTAATGGGCATCCAGTAAAAAAGGCCCTGTGATCTCCAGTATCAAAGAATGATCCACCTCATCTTCCACTCCCAGGGCTGGGCTGACTTAGAACCAGATAAGAACTTTGCTTTTCTAAGACTTCAAAGTGACTTAATGGAGGCATTATGAATTTGTACCAGCTATGGACTTCCACGTAAACAGGACAGGAATGCACATCTGCTCTTTGATAAATACAACAGCAACATTTGGCTTACAAGCTCATTTTACGGACTAAATCTGATCAGCATTCAATCTCTCCAGCATCAAAGGATTCAGAGAGTATGACAGTTTTAAGTGAAGCCTGCTTATTATTATGTTTTCTTACATGGAAAATATTTGAGGACTCTAAGTGACATTCAACTCCACACAAGAGCATTTGAAGCATCCTACAAAGAACAGTTCAAATTCAATGTAATTATCAGAGTATCATGTGCCTTAAATTATCTTGCACAGTTTTAGAGGTGCCACATAAGTAAAGGCTAATATTAACTTGAATTAATCACCTTCATTGAAAACAGAAAAAAACCCCAAACTTAACCCCCCCGTGTTCATAAAAATGCAACAAAAACTCCTCTAAACTGGAGTTCAGTATCTCTCCTTACCTCTTCTTCCCCATATGAAAAAAAATAATTAAAAATAATAGTGCAAGATGAAAAGGAATAATCTTACTGCTGAAAATTAAGACTATGCAGTAAGTTAGGTATGTCATGTTTTTCATCATCATAAAACCCTAATTTTTGAGAAGCATGTCATTCACAGACTTAAAAGAAATTTTAATGTATTCCAGGGGCTAATAGATGTCAATGTCAAATGCCTCAATTATTAAAAGTGTTATTGTCTTTCTTGATGATTTTGTTGGTAAGTGTAGAATGAAACAGCCCTTCTATTCCTTAAGTTGTCAACCAGCAATGGTATCTATGAAAGCATGTTTGAGCAAATACAAAATTGAGTTAATTTGTTATTATGCACAATACTTTTTCACATCTTTTTTCCTGTTCTAGTGTTTACAATTTGCATATCCATCAGCCAAGTGAAATATATGTTTAAAAGCTAGAAACTTCCTACAGAAATCACAGAAGCCTGATCTTGAAAATACACATACAGTCTGAATTTTGTTTGCTAGTGTGCTGGTTTTGGCTGGGATAGAGATAATTTTCTTCATAGTAGCTGGTATGGGGCTGTGTTTTGGATTTGTGCTGAAACAGTGTTAATAACCCAGGGACGTTTTTGTTACTGCTGAGCAGGGCTTACACAGCATCGAGGCCTTTTCTGCTCCTCACCCCACCAGCAAGGAGGCTGGGGGTGCACAAGAAGCTGGGAGGGGGCACAGCTGGGGCAGCTGACCCTAACTGACTTAAGGGATATCCCAGACCATATGACATCATGCTCAGCACATAAAGCTGGGTGAAGAAGAAGGAAAGGGGGGATGTTCAGAGTGATGGCGTTTGTCTTCCCAAGTCACCGTTACACATGATGGAGCCCTGCTGTCCTGGAGATGGCTGAACCCCTGCCTGCCGATGGGAAGGAGGGAAAGAATTCCTTGCTTTGCTTTGCTTTGCTTTCACGCACAGCTTTTGCTTTCCCTATTAAACTGTCTTTATCTCAACCCAGGAGTTCCCTCACTTTTACTTTTCCAATTCTTTCCTCCATCCCACTGCGGGGGGGAGAGAGTGAGCACTTGGGTGGGGCTTAGTTGCTGGCTGGGGTTAAACCATGACAAACAGAATATGTACAGATTTGGATATTATTTCTGTAAAAGCAATTCCCTATAAACATACTTATAATAAAAGACCCTCTGAAATTCTCATAAACCTCACCTGTTCTCTTATCTCCATTTTACAGAGAGAAAACACACAAACAGTTAAAGTGATTTTAGTAAGATCACCTAGGAAGTCTATAGCAGAAACAGCATCCCAAGTTTTTCTAGTCCCTGTGCAGTGCCTTAGTCATAACATGGTCCTTCCTGTCATTTATTGCTTGATTTCTGGGTAGAGAGCACACTTCTAGCCAAATAAGAAGGAGCTAAACTAACACAACATTGATTCCCATGACTTCTCTTAAATTTTATCAAGCGAAGGGACCTTGGTCTACAGTTAAAAACAGCGCTTTATAAAATCACCAAATGAAGACCGAAACATGAAAGTATAATCTGCACTTTGACTTCAAAAGTTCACCCTGGCAGTATGTTCTGCCAAACAGATAGAGCGTACACTGCTGACAAAGACCAGACCTCCTCTAGACAACAATCCTGGCTAACAGCCATCCAATGAGCCCAAAAAGTAGGATCATTTCTGAGAAGCAACGGTGCAGTGAGGTCAAAACAGCAAGCAAAGCAGTCAGTAGCCTGGTGGCATTGTCCTTTCTAGCTAGAAAAGTTGGTTCTTGCCTTTTATTCATATATCCTTTGCTGATGTTAGGAAAGGACATGGTGTTTAGAGCAGCACCTCCAGCCTCTCAGGGTGGCTCGTTGCTGCGACCTTGACCAAGGTACCTTGACTAAGGTAGCAGCAGGGCCTTTTGCTCTCCATACTAGTCCTGCCAGACCCTCAGAAAGAAAAGTAATGGGGTTCTGCCCCACCAACACACAGATTCCTGAAGCTATATTTGCACCTTTCAGCCCCTTTTCTAATACTCAAAGTTGCTAAGAAGCCTTCAGCAAGCTCCACTCATGCCACTCCCCTCCTCTTGTTTAACCCCAAACTCCAAGTTAAATGTTCTCTTGAAGTGTAATTCAGACCTGGTTTAACTAATGTTCCCAAAACAAATTTCACAGACTGTTCCCCTCCCCTGTCATTACACAGCAGTCCCTGGCATCTGCACTGCAGCATGGATACACCCATACCAAACTGGCTTCAGAGACCAGCTTGAACCATAGCAGACCAAGACCATGGGGTGAAAAGACAACAGGCTAACACGCATTAACTAAAAATAATTCTTTCACTCTCTTGAAACCAGAGTCATGTTTTCCTGACAGTGTATTCTGGGTGCGGCTAAGAATAGAGTTAATGTAGTTTACAGGATAAAACAATTACTGCTATAATAGCTCGGAAGTACCAGAAATAATTGAAGCATAGGCAAATCTTGTGGGGATGTGGATTAACAACATCACCAACTTCTACAGGATAGATGTATACTAGAGCAAGACCTACCCCCTGCATTAAACACTCCGCAGCGAACTCAGATCTACAGTTTCTCTTTTGTATGTGCTGAAGAGTCTTCTTCAACTTTCTCTGAGGCTCTTAACAGGATTTTCTATTGTCCAGGATTCACTCGCAGCACTGGCACTTCCCTGGAATGTGCTGTACAATTTGCTTTACCGCTCTTAGGTACACAACAGGATCAGATGCACATATGATACATACTACAAAAGCAGAATTGACTTTCTGTGTGCTTACTCTCAAGAATCGCTTTGATTCTTCTTGTACGAACATATGCAAACGTTAGCTGAAATGTGTATCTCCATGTAAAGCAGACATCAAGGCTGTGATATGTCACAGAGCATATGGACTGACACACAGCATATGGAATGAATGATGGCTACCTTAAAATATTTGTAGCTTTCTATTCTCTCTAAAAGAGGCACAGCTGCTCTGGCCCATTGAGAAAGTAACTACGTCAAAGGAAATCCAACGAATTTTGTAGGAAGCCATAGCTAAATCAATTGCTAGTGAACCATCACCATAATTTGCCTGACAGTGGAAGAGAGTCACTATGGCATCTGCTGAAATAATTTAGATGAGGCCTCATTTATTAAAATAGTAAATCTATACCACTATTAATCAAGCGTGATACAAACTATCGATCTAATACTCGCTCCCTTAGCTGGTACTCAGAGGCACTAATTAAGGGAGCTGCTTAACATATCTGTTGTTTGCCTCTGTGTTGAACTATCAGCAAATGCGATCAGGAGTAATAATGAAGGCTGGAGTTAAACCGCAGTTTATTCATTTAAATGGACCCTATATGATTGTTTATGAATAACCAAGCAAAACAGGGTCAACAACCACGAATGTGGCTGTTGAAATTTTGAAACTTTCTGAAGTACATTAATTGGGCTAGATGAGAACTTCTACCTTTGTCACCTACTTATCATCCAGCCCCAGAGTTTTAAATGGGCCCTCAAATGCTTTGACTTTTCCTGACATTACACTGAACAGGACTTAAAGTAACACAAACAAGTGTAACATGGAACCAATTAGCCCAGATATGTTGGAAGACTTCAAATGCTGTAAGAAATGAAATCTTAATCTCTGGAGAAGGAAAACAACAATGAAGATCACTTCAACTCCATACCTTAGTTTTGTTATGCATGTATTTCCATGAGAAATGTCTAGAAAATATCCTTCCAATTTAGCAGTCATAATCCTGGACTTTAGATAGAAGCATATAAACTAGAGGCTTAGTTACAGATAAATCTCAGTTTCCAGAAGTAAGATCAGCTAATCATTATGGGGGGTGGTGCTGCCTCAGGTAGCTGGATGGATAAGATGTTTTTGCCTGACTGGCAATACTCCACATCCAGGAATTAACTTAAGGAATAAGGAAAGGGTTGGCTTTGATTTGTTGGCTTTTTTTTTTTTAAGAAAAAAATAAAACAAGGGTCCTAAAGACATGATTCTCCAGATCCCAAAGTCTATACTTGACCTACTGAGACCTACTTTTAAAATTAATTTCTCTTTTCAAGTTGGTGAGATGGTGATCTGGAGAGAGTACTAGCTTACTTGGGTATTTTACTTCTGGAATCAACCTTGCAGTCAAATGCACCAGCTATTAAAGATGAATTTGTGTCAAGGGACAGAATCTGGATCTATACATCAAAAGGTAGGTTGGCACTGCCTTTTCCCTTATCCTCAGGATTTGGTTTTCTAGAGTCAGCAGAACTCACAGCTTGGAAAGAAGCAAGCCAAGAACTGCTGATTAACAGCAGGAAAACAATCATCGTAACTCATCATATATCTGCACCAGGTTCCTGGTTTTGGCCTGGTGAATGAAATTGTGAGAGAGAGGAACTCTCATGAAGGCCATCTGAAGCAGGGAAGTCACTTAGTTCACAGTTAATTCTGAAGGGTTTTTTTTTTTGGTCATTGCTCATTTCTGACACAGCTCCCTATATTTATGAAGTCTACAGGGTCAGGCTTTTCTGGCCTAAAAAAAACTTCATCTCACTCTTCAGCTCACTCTTCCCCTAAACTGTGAAAGGAAATGGACAGCACTCCAACATGGCCATCCATCCCTGGAGCAGAAGAACAATTATTTAGCAGCACTGCTTCATGCTTTTTCATGAATCTACTTAAGAAAAGGCTTCTGATAAACATCAAAGAAATGCTGCTAAGAAATATGCAAAAACTACTGTATCTTTGGCTTTTGTTAATGTGCAACCAATGAGTGTAGTCTTGACATGCACTGCGCTGTCACTAGACCTATAAACCACCCAAAAGGGAACCATCAGGAAAATCTGAGTATCTGAGGAACTCCACCACTATCTCTTCAACCGCAGAACAGAAAACAAGATATTCATCGATAACAAGACAGATTCTCAGCATCAAAAAAAAAACCCCAAACCCCACGGTTTCCTGAGCAACTGGCATGCAAACCAAGCATCTGCCACCCGAACACCATGAGCTGACTGTGGTGCAGGCAGGGCCAAAGGGGTATGAGACACACATTAGGTTTCAAGAGACAAACTGATGGATTCTTCCAGATCTGGAAAGAATAACCATTTTAGATGATAGTAAAATAGGTATCCACTGTCACATCTGATCCAACACTGATTAACACTGAATAAAAACCAGACCTATTTCTTTGACATAATATTAGATTAAGTCAGCCAGTTTAAATGAGGGGAAGTGAACATGAAGATTTAGAGCCCAGCAAGGAAGAACTAGGGGTGGCACAACACTCCCGACATTAAGAGGGTAATTTATCTTATCCTATGTGGTTACGTGGCTTTGAGAGGTCAGGTGCATGTTTTTCTCCATTAACTGTCAGTGCACTACAAGGTGACAAGCTCAGATTTACAGGTCTACCTTTAGGATGCCCAAAGTAAAGCGGGAGGCATCCCACCTCACATACTCATTAACTGACCCCTTATCCTAAGGAGAGAGAAAGACAGGAGAAGCTGACAGCGTTACTCATATTCTCAAGAGACTGTAGGAGCTTTGCTCTTTCCTCTGACACTACTTATCCGAACAGCCCTCTGCTCAGTTTAAGCTTAGAAGAGAACCACAGTTCTATTTGTCTTCTCTCGGCTTTCTCAGTCAACACATCCCGTTTACTACGACCAACATATTTTCAAATTGTATTGAAATTTCATACAAAAAAGATAAAGGATCTTCAAGAAGAAGGGAAGAGAGAGTGCCAAGGCGCTATTCTTGCTCAAGAATTTGGGGCATGTATTTCGAGAAGCTATGTTGCTGCCAAAGCTACAGCTCTCCAGATCCTCAGGGTGTGTGCGTGTACTACAGCTGAGAACAGAACTACGCTTAAAAATCTGAAAAACAAACAAGCTTGCAAGAATTCAAACACAGTGGGCAAGCTGTAGCATTTTTATTGTTATTATTCAATTCAACTCTGCTTGATTAATTTTATGGAACCAAAATACATGAGGAAGGAAGAAGAAGAAATACATTTCCATATAAAATGGGCAAAACTTTATGAAATTAAAGTTATAGAGCTTAAAATATTACTCGGAGCTATCAATTCATTTATGTTGTTTATTTTTGAGAAATCATTATGCTGGACAGTAAAAGGATAATAAGCATTTGGAGGAATGAAATCAAACACACCTTTTAAAAAAAGAATAAAATGTGGTGCTCCAAAATCATTTATATGAGCAATTTTTTCATCTTTCTCCAGAGCCAAATATTATTAAATTTTACTAAAGATAAGACCTGTACTTGTTCCACAAACAAAATCAATTAGAGGTAGAACTACATAAAAATATCATATTAGGACATACTATAAGAGGACAATGGAAAAATTGAGCCAAATCCTTTTGATGCGGAATGGACATAATCTGTATCAAGTTCAACAACACACTAGGGAGTACTTCAGAAGTTTCTAAGAAGGACAGAGTATTTTGAAGAAATAGAGTCTCCTCAGCACAGTAAAAAGAACTGTTTACGCTAGAAATTTTTTGAAAAAGGACCAGCATGAATTTAAGAAGTTATGTTTTCATTATTTCATCACTGAAAATAATAGCTAAGGGTTGAAATAAATGTATGCATTCCACAGTTCTTTTCTCTCTTTCAAAATGTCTGTGTTTGCAGACAAGAACATAGCTCATCAGTGCAACAGGGGACCGCAACTGAGGACTGAATTACCCTTAAAACCAGCCAGTCTTCTCAGAAGTCAGGTCTAAATTACCAATTACTATCTCTATGCCTGGTCAATACGGTTACTCACCTTTTCTCATGTCACAGTCAGAGACAATCATATGCATTTAATCTCCCCATCACGCAACATTACATGGGCATGGAGAAACACACGCTGTGCATCAGAGACGACACTGAATCAGCACCACATCCACGAGGCAGGTAACATCCAAACCGTGGTACTGCTCCAAAAGAAAGTGAAGCAACTTTCTGCACTCTGCCTTGCAGCCAAGGGGGGGATAGCTAAGCTGCTTTTAGGCTCATGGTGGCCTTCTGAACACCGACTTCTTGAGGAAATCGAAAGGGTCTGTGTGATTTTAATAGCCCTCGGAGCTTGTTTTAGGAACACTGCTGTGTCACATTGGAGCACCCGACACAGCAGGGACAGCCGTGCCACACTGCAGCACCAGCGTGCGATTTCCCATTGCTTCTCCCAGCAAGAGCTTTTCCATCTGCTTTCGTACTCCCAGAAGTTCAGGCACCCTGCCATCAAGGCCTGCCCCCAACACATTCCTCTTCTAAAAGCCTCTTAATGCCTCCCTAGTCGAACTCATGATAGAGGCACAGGGCAAGGATTAGGCCTATTCCCGGTCTGTCTTTGTCTGGGAGAGGGGAAATGAAAATACCAAACTCTTCTTAAAAAGGTGCCATATAGTCAGCTACCATATTAGATGAACTTCAGCATCACTATAATTGTTCGGGGTTTCGTTTTGGGGTTTTTTTTAATAGAAAAATGATAGATGAATAAAGTAAAAAAAAAGATCAACAAACAGTATATCCTACATGGCCAGTTTAGCCAGGTCCACATATCTTATTGCTACTCTTGAAATACAGAGCATAAATCTACTGTTTGCAAACATGTAGATCTTTCCTCCACCCAGACTGGCTTCTAAGGCACATACTCAAGGTAAAACTACTGGCAGGAGTCTGCAGAGATTTTAAAGAAACAGGAATCTAGCTATTGGTCTGTATTGGGTCAAGCTGTATAGTGATGTGCTTTCTATTGGTATGTAGAAAGAGGTTGATAACACACCAATGTTTTGGCTACTGCTGAGCAGTCCTTGAACAGCATCAAGGCTGTGTCTCCAGTATTTCCCCCCCACCAGTGGGCTGGAAGGGGGCAAGATCTTGGGAGGGGATGTAGACAAGACACCTGACCCAAACCAACCAAAGAGATATTCCATACCGGGGGGGGGGGGGTGGTGGGGGGTGAACATTCATCTTTTATGACATTTTGTCTTCTGGAGGAACAACTATGTATACTGAAGCCCTCCTTCCCGGGAAGTGGCTGGACGTCGCCTACTAATGGGAAGTAGAGAATAAAACCTTGTTTTTCCTTTTGCTACCATGCACGACGTTTGCTTTTGATTTTTCTTTAGTAGACTGCCTTTATCTTGACCCACGAGTTTGGGTTTGGTTTTGGGCTGGGGTTTTTTCCCATCTCATTCTCTCCCCACCTGTCCTGCTGAAGAGGGAAGCGATAGAGTGGCTTGGTGGCACCTGGCATCCAGCCAAAGTCAAACCACCACAGGGTCCCTGCTGGAGGAATATTTCCTCATAAGTAATATCTATGTATGCACGTGTGTACACACTGTAAATACTTAGCTCAACTACTTTTTTCCACAGTGCATAAGTAGCAAACGCAGCAGCAGTCCACTGCAGCTCATCGTTAACAAAAGAAAGTGAAGTTTTTACAGTGTGAAGTCTTGTTAAAGTCTTGTTAAAGACTTCACAGCACTCTGGCATAGTTACCTCTGAAAAAGCAGCAGGATCCAGTATTACCATAAAACAGCTTTGGAAAGCAAGAGGGGAATGCATTACTCATCTAATCTCTGAGTTGGTTTTAGGTAGACAAAACTTGGCCAGATGATGCAGGTTGGGCCTTTATTCAAGACCTTGCCTTTATGCTTCATGAACAAGACATCCTAGAGCACTGGCTCAGTACTGACTCAGAAGAAAAATACTCACCTACAAGAATCGGCTTAAGAAACAGCTTTTTTCAGAGTCTAGATTTTCAGGGAAGGCTAGCCACATCTGACTGCCTTCAGTGCATGGAAAAAGAAGAAAGTGCCAGTTTAGATATTTCAGAATACTCTGCAATATTGTAGTAGCCAGAAAGTACTCAAATCACGGTCCACTGAAGTCTGAAGGGATGACCTGTTTCTAGTCCTTTACTGTTGCCAATGGGAAGATGCCACAAGGCAAGAATGAAGGGCACTGCAAAAAGCAAACAGATACTCCTTCTCTCCCCATGATGCCTCCTTCCCCACTACATCTCTGGACTGTGAAATAAGGGCTAATCACTAGTTTATGTCATATATTCAGTCTAGCAGTGGCAGCAGGAACAGAGTGGTAGGGCACACAACTGTGTTTTACTGCAGTGATGGTGGAACACCACTGAGCCATAATTTCTGTGTGACACTGTGCCTGAATCTCAAACATCTCCAGTGACCATTTGTAGTGAAATGTACCTCAGTACTGCCGATTCTTGCAAGCCCCTGCTCAAATATGGCCATAAATACGCTAGCGGACAGAAAAGCCAGTAACATCAGGAATTCTTTTCACGCTGCCTTTGACATCACAGTGTTTTACTGATGCAATGTTCCCAGGCACCTCAAGAATCAACAAGTTTGAAACATTGCACTACTTTCCTCTCATTTTACACTTTCACTACCAACATATTGGATGTCCTGATTTCAAAATGGTGACAATTCCATTGCCTCAATTTTTAAAGAAGGCATTACCTAAACAGCACTATATTTGTTATTAACTCTGATCACAGTAAAACACAAAATGTACAAATTCCAGAAACGCTCAACAGAACTTTGATTTTTCATTCTGCGTGAAAAGCATCATGCAGAAAAAGAGTCTGTTCTAGCAGATTACAAGAAAAGAAAGATATTGGAAAAATGATACAACAGCACAAGTCAGGGCAAAAAAAATTCCTGAAGCTTGAAGGTGCCTTCCATCACAAATTAAATACAGAACAAGGGTCAGTTATAAAAAAAAAAAGGACAGGCGGGGCATTAGGGAGAAACAGAAGAAAAAAACTCATTCATTAGAGAAAGAGATTATTTATCTCCAATGTGTTAAATTGAACTTACTGCAAAATTGATCAGACCTCTCCAGACTCGGAAATACCCTACGGCAATTATCGATCAAGAGCAGTGAATGTGCTACAGACCATGTTTATGTACCATATTAAAAAAAAAAAAGAGAGAGAGAGAGGGGAAAAGTGTCTTTAAAACATATTTAACTTTGAAACACACTCAACTGCTGAGTTAATGATTGCATGAGTTATTGCAGCAATGTGTATTAGGATAGATTATCTTCAGGAAAACATACCTGGCTAGATTGAATGCATCATCGATCAAGCCTGCTCGATTACTGACAGAGATAACCTGTGAGGGGCAAGCACAAAAATTGAACCATTTAGAGTGATGAAACAGTGAAGGTTCATGTATCAAAGCAGATTTCAGGGATGAGAAGAGGAGCTTACCTCATGGTTCCTTGTTAGCTGATTAATTAGCAGCCTCCAATTCCTAATATCATAATTAACTCTAAAGTAGCCGGTCTGGTTGATGTTCCCCAGCAACCAACTTGCCTCTTCCAAAGCAGGAATTCTGTGGTGTTCTGGAAACAAAGAACAAGATGGGAAGGGGACTTGGTTTTAAATTTAAAAATGCTAAACACATACCTGTTAAACTTTCTGCTTCTTTAAATATCTGTGAAGGCACTAAAATTAATTCAAAGACTAACAAAAAAAATTTGTTTGATTAATAATTTCCTTTATCTGTTCTGATGTAGAGAGACACCAGCTGACATTCCTATGGGACATTTTACCCACACAGAATTCCAAGGGTGGTTTTTTTCTGGCAAATAGTGTTTATGTGAGAGGTGCCCATTTTAAGTCTGGTAATTTAAGTCTGGTTTCTGGCCATGCTAAAATAGCTTTCTACAACCATAACACCAAATATTCAATGGATGTGCTATAGAGAGATGACTAAACCTGTGATTACAAAAAAAAAAATAATTCTTAAGTTTTTCTGCATGTAGTCAATGAAGTTTTTACATTGGATTTTTAAATTAAAGTATTTCCAATTGTACAGCTTCTAGCTACTAACCACTGAGAGGCTCCCCTTTAGAGCTAGGCCAATTAACCTTACATCAACTAACCTGTTCTTCCTCTTTTCCCTCTTTTTTAAGTAATCACTTTGGGGCTGAAAGTCTAAATTTATTCCAGTATTTGTACAGTCAGGCAGTCTGCAACTATTTGCAGGACCAGGGGTTTCAACAAAAAAATGCCCTGAACTCACAACACACGCTTCTTTCCCTACAAAAAGAGTCATCATGGAATGAAGCCTCAGGCTTCAATGTCTCTTAAGAAGCCTTCAATCTAGTAAATTATTCTGACAAAACTGATCATAAACCAGAACTCACTACAACTTCAGCAACATTTTTTTCTACTATAATAAAATTAGTTTGTACACTTGATGAAAGGAACAGTCTTCTCATGCATTTTTAAAAATAGAAAAGAAATACATAAAATTTGGTTTTAATGTAATTCCATTCAGGGAATTGTTTGGTGTGCTTGAATTCCCTGAAAATAACGAATGGGGAAAAAAGTTAACAATATGGTCTTAACAATTCACACATACTATCTAGTACCTCGATCTACTAAAGAAATTGATTTGTTTCAGCCTTTCTTATAAAAAAGTAATTTCTGAGGAAATAATAGATGACTAGGACTACAGATTAAAGTTATGCTTCTCCCTTGATGAAATACCTCTAGCAAATACACAAATACCTATCATTTTAAGGCACAAAACATACAAAGAACAGCAGGACCCCAATCCTAAAACCACCTAATTATATGTTTAATGTTAAATTAATGGAGTTGCATTATGCACATGAATTCAGATAAAAAGCTGTAGGATTAAAAAAGAAGGTCCTCTTCTCACCTAGCTAGTTCTGACATCATTAAAATATCTTAAAAATACACTTCTTAGAAATATTAAGCCCAGGATAACTCAGCTGTTGCCTATTCAATTCAATTGTTATTGCTCTTTTAGGGTTTGTCTAACTGACTTGCACTAGTTCAATTTAATTATTCTATGTAAACAACTGAGAAAAAAAAAAATACAGACCCCTGGTTTTAGTTAAAATATTGATTGCATCCATTTAGTTATCTGCGATAAAGCCCCAGGCACTTTCTTTAGGAGCTAACATATCCCGCAGAAATGGGACTAAGTGAGAAAACCAGAATTAAGTCCTACAACTCTGTGGGCTTCCCAGGCGTTCATGCTGCCAAAGCACCTAAGCTGCTTTTGCCACGCAATCTGATTTGGAACAAGGTTTTAACACCGGGTGTCCTTCCTTCCACAGGGATCTGTTAAACACTGGGTTACATAGCTCAGTCCTAAGCAAACTCTCCTAGACTGCTATACTGAAGTTTCTCCTCTGTTTAAATCCTTTTTTTCACTGGACCTGAAGTCAGAATCACCCAGTTGCTCCAGCCTACTTAATGGAAGACTTGAATCCCGGTTCCTGTGTACATCACTGAATCTTATACAAAGAAAAAACATTACTGTAGAAATACCATAAAAGATCATAACAATTTACAGCAGAGTGATAAAGGCACTTTCTTAGAACAGATTTGGATCAAATATCTGCTGTAGAACAGGGAGAGAAGGAATTTGAATCTGGATCTACCCCATCCTATTTAGTTTACCCAGTGCGGTGCTGTGAATACAGCCTGCTGTCCCTAAATCTCAGCTATGTTCCTTACCAACCTAGAGGGTTTCTTAAGAGCAAGAGCAAAAACACCCACTCCTACATCTAGGAGAGACTGCTGAGGGAAACCACAACTTTTAGAGTTTCTTTGGGTCCTCAGGGGCGTACTGCCATGTGGGGTGAGGAGCAGGCTGCTCACGCCTGCAGAAAATCCTACCACCTCGACACAGCACTGCTTTCCGCTCATGCTCTTCTATTGCAAAACAACCTTTAAATGCCACCACAGCTGAAAGTAGCTACTTGTAACTGGCTAATCCCTGCACCTCTATGATACCTGAAAGCGTATGAGCGCACATTAATCAATGTCTGGGTAAATAAATACATTAAAAGGAAATTTTCAAAATCAGAGGTAATAAAAAAACCCTACCTACATTTTCTCTTGAGTATTTGTATTAAATTTTGATCTGCAAAGTGAGGAAATTACTTATGCTTTAATAGAGTACTTGCCAGTCAAATATGACAAGTTCAAAATAACCTATTTCACAAGTAACTGCTGTGCAACACCTCCAACACACATCGCTTTAATGGAGAACAGTATCTTTTCAAAGCTCGATGGCATTATTGCTGTTTTGGTCAGTTTAAATCCAACCATAACCCCTTGCTATTATTTTTCGGTAAGACCACTCATGCATTGACCTTCTCCTGAAATACAGGACAGGAATCTTTCATGCCTTTCCGGCTCGTACAAGCAGGTGGTTATTTTAAGGGACTGCCTGATGCATGTGCTTCACATAGTTCTATATAATTTGCTGGGATTTGATGTTTGAGTCTGTCGATTCTCATGCCTTCCTATAAAAGAAATTCTTTCTTTTGGTGATTACAGCACTGAAAATTTCTATACACCTGGGCAATTTCTCCACTTACTTACCACAAACACATTTATTAGTTTCCTGTTAAAAGTATTATAGTTAGGGAAAAGGTAGTCATTCAGCGTTAAACCCTATATTAAACCATTCATGACTTTCTAAACAACAACAAAGATTTCATTTGGGAAGAAATCTATCTTTGATGGTTTTAGTTCACCTCTTAAAATTCAATCTAAAATATATATACAGTTGTATTTGAGATTAAAGGGAATTTTTTTTTAATCTTCAAAGTGTTTTTCCATGGTCATGTTTTGTCTGGATGCCTCAGAAAATAACACTGCTCTGAAACTTCCAGTGTTGCCACATGTACATAGGAGACATTTCCAGAGGAAATGATTACATTTTATGACATTTGTTTCGAAGTAAGAAAATCAGTTAGGGTCTGATTCTCATTTTCTCTGCTCTGGAAGTGTGAGACAGTCCTCCAGCTGGTGTTAACCACATATGGCTTGAAGTTCTGAGCTCTCCCAGCTCTTGAGCAACCTCAACTCCATCAAAACCAGCAGGAACGATGGAAGCCTGCTCCTCCGCATGGCACCATGAGCACCCTGTGAGGCAGGTCTGGGTGAAGGGCACCCCTCTGCAAGACACTACTCCAATGCTGATAAGAGCGTGGGCTAAACACAGTTCTACTACCGCCTCAAGTGTTCAGACTCACAGTTGTTATTTTAGCGATTCATTTTATACAACCCCTAGCATACTAGCAAGTCGGTTTATGCTGGCAGAATCCCTACTGGGAAAACTGACTCCATTTTCCTGCAAAAATAACTGCACAAGAGTAGCACAAGTTCATGCCAACAACAGCAAGTGAAATGTTTCTGACAAAGAAAACATTCCATGAGGAATTTCTCCACAATCACAAGTGTTTTGTGAAAAGACACTGGCTTTAACTAAATTTTGCATATCTTTTTGCAAGAACTTTTCATGCGGGGAAAAGGCAAACCAGAAGTTCTTTCCATCTCACTTGCCATGTTGCCATAGCTCCATGTTAAAAAAAAAAAATTTAGTACAGTGAACAACACAATAAATGGAGCACATCAGTAAATATGATCATGTCCTGTCTCTCATACTCCTTCCTCAGACTACCCTTCCATCCATTACCATTCCTATACGATGGAACTGCTAACATCTAAGGTGATACACAACATAAGCAGCAGTCTTCTGTTAGGATCTTTGCTCAGCTGTTGGGATAAGGGGAGTGATTCTGCCTCACTGTCAAAATCGTGCCAAGATTGCAGGTCTTGTATCCCTGGTCCTCACTATGGCTGGCTAAAGTTGTAAAGCAGCACCTATATATTTCTTTCACTTAACAGAGCTTTCCTTTCTCCCGTGTTTGAAAGATAGAAGAGCAGAGTCTGGGAGCAACATGGGTCAAGCTCAGCAGCTGAAGCGAAGAAAGGAAAAGGAAGGGTGTATTTCTAATGCTGTACTAATGCTCTGTTCCCCAGTAGGCAGCCAGCAAACCCCAGGTCAGAAGCAGCTGTCTACAAAACACTTCATGGAGGAGAATCAGACTGTCAAGGGGCTTAGTTAAAGTAGAGATTATCTAGTAGGAGGTAAGTCAGGACTTGCTGTTTGGAAGGCAATTGCCCTGTTGAACTAACTTTCCCCCATCTCAGGGCAATCCTGTGGAGATACTGAGAGGAGTCTGAATGAGAGTCACTTCACCAGAGGCAGGAGGGTCCATCCAATATTTCCCTGGGAGATAACAAATCAGTCAAGGTACAGGAGATGGGGATGGAAAAGGCAGGGAGGCAGACCGTAAAGCTGCATCAGTCGCTTCAGCAGCACTTGCTCAGTCGCACGGAGATGTTTTCTACCTGGAGCCTGAGCACCAGATCACACCCAGGGAATGGCAAGTATGCCTTTGTCCAAAGCCTTGCTCACCTGTTTGAAATGGATGCTAGCTAAACCTCCTCACCTGAGGTTAAGGTCACTTCTGGATTTGCAGAAACATGACAGGTGAGCCTGTGCTTCCACACTTAGTACACCTTGAGCAGCAATCGCCAACACCTTCCCGCAAGCCCTGCTAAGCAGTCGTCTTGTGGGGACAGGCTGAGATCAAAGCTGGTCCTTGACTTCCTATCCACTACTGGTTTTAGGCTGACCCCATAACACTGTGGACATTATGTTAATACATCATTACAGTGGTCACAAAAGAGGAAACTCATCTAGGAAAACCAGATCCAAGCCCTGGATCTATGACAGAGCAGAAGTTTGTAACTCTAACGATTTCCACAGTGCCGGTGAAATCTATCAACAGGCAGCCCTGCAAGACTGTAGCACAAAGAGCACTGCAGCCATCTTAGTGTGATGTCTCTGACCTCAGCACCGGTAGGAAGGCTAATCATGAGGTGTCTCCTTTGTGACTGGTTTAGCTTTCAGAGATTTAATAGCTGTCACTCGCCTGATGCAGAACGACCTCATCCATGGCCATGGGGAGTGAACAGGGGAAAAGGTGGTGGTGACATATCTGTGCAGCACTCTGAGGGCAAAAGCTCCATTTCACGCGCCCAGACAAACTGAGCCAGTACATGATGGCTGGTATATGAAATGATGAGTAGAAAAACGGTTACATAAATGCTATGGATGACTGGGTAAGGAGAAGAGATGCTGGCAGAAGCACTTGCAAAATGAACACCTTCCAAAACTATGACTACATACTTTCCACAAGCAGGTGTGAAGAGCTACATTGAATATGAAACATCTCGGAGATTATGCACTTTGTCAGACAAGTTGCCAAGGCCTGGCACTGTCCTCTCTACAGGATTTGTTGCAAAAGACAATGAATTACATCTCAAAAGGATGCTGCATAGTTGGAATTTCCAGTGTGTCCCTTCACCTTGGCGTTGTGAAGAGTGGACAGTGAGCTCTGTTGGCAGCAGGTGGGAAGATCTGCATTATCTGAATGAATCCTGCTAAGGGTATTGAGCCATCAGTGATCTGCACGCCTCACTATCTCTAGTACGTAACCAGACATGGCCAGGATGAGTGGAGAGCAGCAACCCAAGCAACCTACATTCAGTGGGTCTCACAAAACCTTGCTCGTGGAAATGCCAGTTGGCACCCTACAATACCTTGATGGGGTCACAAACACAGTAGTAAAGAGGATGCAAAAATCAGTAATTCTCTCTCTTTTCCTTCTGGATGTATACAAATGAAGAGACTCTTCCACCAACAAATAACCATCTCTGGTGAACTCTAGTACAAGGCAGGGGGTGTACTCCCCTGGGAAACTGTTATTTAAACTACCACAAAAAAAGAATATTTCCCGATGGCAATATATGTAGCTATTTCAAAACTGCTGTGGTTTCATTTCTCTCAGATAACACATAGGCAAGGTTAATTTTATTGAAAAATTTAAGTGATATGCCAAGATACCATAATAGTAGTCATTAACTCAGACCCTCTTCACTATTGGCAGCTGAAATGAGGTATGTGATCAGTATTACATGACAGACAGCTCTTCATCATCTCCTATCCATTCCTCAGGTTACACTGGAAGCTTCTTTAGCACAGCAGTTCAGTCAAGAAAAAGGAAACACCTGCTGCTTCCTAAAGAGGGCTTGGAATCCATCCTCATGAACAGCATATCCTCCCAATTTGATTTGAGCATCTGTGTGCAGTTACACTCACTTGAAGAACAATGTGACCACTCCCAATCTTCCAAATATCCTCTGGAGTAGTTTGTTTCACCTCCAGCTTGCAGAGTTGTTCCCAGACTACTCACAGGGACAAGTGTCCCCTGCACACCAGAAAGCCTTCAGGATTCTTCCCGTCCTCAGGAATCAATCCCAGAAACTGCACTTTCCAGTCTCAGAATCCCTCCCATATCCCCATGAAACAAACATACCAGCTGCAGAAAATCTCCAGGAGTTATCACAAAATCATCTATACCAGCCCCAATACGTAACAGCACGTACAATGAATCATACATTGAGTACATCCAGGGATGTTCTTACTGACTTCTTTTATGTTGAGGAATTCTCCAGCTGAGCTAGACAAGAATAAGTAGAAGCAAGAGGACATCCTTGCTGTAGTCTTAAGTTCACAGTCTCATTTTCAATGAGGCACAGCAAGTGAGTGAGTGAGCGAGCATATAGTGAGGAAGGGCAAGGATAACGACAACAGATCACAGTGGCATTGATTTGCTACACAGGAAACTGATGGCTCGGAAAGGTTCCTCTTTAATTTCTATATAGCAGCCACCCCAAAATCATTGCTCACACTGGCCATCATTCATTTGTTGATTTCTTGAAGAGATTCCAATAGGAGCAGATCTTAAAAGAGTGAGTAGTGGTTTTGTGGACTTGTTCTTCCACAGCACCTCTGCAAATAAAAGGCAATGAGGAAGTAGCTGTGCAGATATTGGTGATACACTGGACTTTCAAGACAGGAGTGAAGGGAAGGAGGCAGTCATGTACAATTGGAGAGGAGAAGACAGGAGAGGACAGGACAGGAGGAGAGGACTCAACTCTCTCTGAAGTTAGTGGGAATCTTTCTACTAACTTCAACAAGTGTTCAATCAAGTCCTAAAGAACAAAAGCAGAGCAGGTCATTAAGGCAGACTGTGAAAGTGCGAACAGATTTTGAAGTATTCCAGAGGTGATAATATTAAAAAGTACAGCCAATGAGATGTATTTCTGCAAAGTGAGGCAGCATCTGTATGCTCTGACTAGAGTATGTTTCTCAGGTATGAAAAGTGCCCGGGTCCCAGGCCCATTTCTAGATCATTACACCATGGGAGCAGTGTAAAACATGTTACGTTCTGATAGGCTGCAAATGATCAGGGCAAAGAAACACATACCTTATACCACTACAAAGCTGGGATACTCAGATTTCCACTGATCGTGCACCATTCATTTCTACGCCTGCTCGCTGCTAAGCTCTATGTGACTATTACCTTTTCGTGACTTATAAAATTAAAAAAGGGAAAAAACACAGGCTCACACAGGTTTGACTCTTTCCCCTCTCCAGGTTAATTTCTATCAGAGGGAAGTCTACCCTTCTAAATTTACAAGAAGGGCTCAGTTCTCCTTCTACAGCCCATGTTTCTAGGGGATGCATGGATCCTTCTTTTCCCTTCCATATAATCATTCTATTCAAGTCTCCACGTTTCTTCCCTTACTGTCTTCAATCCCAGTCCAAAACTGCTGGCTGATGTAGCATGAACTGATAAGGAAATAGAGAAATAGTTCATGAAATTTCTACGGCAGGATCCCTTTTTTTGGTGATAAAAACCCACTGGTATCTAGACCTAGCTGTCCTCAGGACAGTAACTATTAAGATCACATAGGAACCAAGGAGGGAGAAAATAAGTAGGACGCAGAATAATGCACTTTTGAGGTCCAGCATCTGGTTATCTAATAGAGAGAAGAAATACTTTGATAGATCAATAAGGAAACTTTTTAATAACAGTAAACATTTCTTAGCCCTGGTTCAGACTACAGATCAGAGTTAAAAATGCCAGAATACTGAATACTTTGCATTTACTTAGTCATACTCATCAGATGCTTCGCTATAAAAATATTACATTTAACTTTCACCAATCAATAAAGTGAATTGCATTCATCAATGATCTGATATGTGTTGCTAAAAATAAAATACTTAGCACTTAGGTACACATTTCTATGTAAAAGCTTTTCATTATACTGTCTAACTTCTGCGATAATTATAAATCTTGCTTGTTGCTCATCCTTCATTCCTCCTCCCTCCCTTCCCAACTCTCCTTTTTTTGTAATTCATTTCAAGTAGCTAAAACTGGGTGCAGAGCAACTAAACAATTATCTAGGATCAATTCCAAAGAAACAGTTGAGGAAAACACAAGTATGCTTTATGAGATTCCACTGGGAGGAAAGTTTATTTTTACCTGATTTGTTAGACACCCATATAATTGCCTCTGATGAGATGTGGCTCGTATTTCCTACTGCAATTGTTAATGGAATCTGCCACAAGTAGCTGCAAGACAAAGGAGGGGGAATCTAAGAACAAAAATACTGAACTGATTCTTCTCACAGCAATCAGGGATCATGTCAAAGAAATCAAAACACAATTTCAGTAGCAGTGTAAAGATGTGGATTCTAATAAGTTACTTTGATTTTGAAATGCATTTGCTATTAGCAATAAAACAATGAAAAAGTCATTCATCTTAAGAAAAACCTGAATTATATTTTACAGTTTTCACACACTATCATCATATGAGGACTTTTTTGTAAGGCTTTCCTAATTTAACAAAATGATTCACCAAAGAGGAAATAACGATTTCCCATAGAAAGAAGAACACTTTTTTTACATTTACTTAGAAAAAGAGAACCTCCAGGTAAAACACGCTTTGATTTATAGAACTCCAAAGTTGAAAAATAACATAGTCTTCTAGCAACTTCTTAAAAAGCTATGATCGGCTTTCATAGCTGCTGGTTTATAAAAACAGAACGAATGGGATTGATCTCCACTTCTTTGCACGTTTTATTATCACTTATGCATATGCAAACTGGAAAAACGTGCTCCATGTGGATTTGGAGATATGCTGGAGTAATCTGACCCCAACTTCCTTACAAGGTATCACAAATTGTCCCAAATTTGGAATAAATTTACCTAAGACACTTCTATAACATCTTTATCTCAATAAGCAAAACTGACTGTATTAAGTCAATCTTTTGGGGGAGAGATGGAAAGGATGAACTCCTGTGTCTTCATCATCACCTCCGTTCCCAAACTCTCAAAAGTATCATTTCACCAGCCAGTGAAAGAACAGACATTTCCCTCACAGGCCTGCCGTGTCATTTTGTACACCAGTCAAGGGCAAGTACTCGGTAACAGTACAAGTGGTACCTTTGTCTAGGGAGTGTGTGTGCCTTTAAGCAAGGCAGCATGGCAAGAGAATGGCCCCAACTCAAATATCACTGTATGCTACCACTTTGATACCAAATAAGTATTTTAGATTGATTGGATTAAAATGGTGCAAGGATGAGTGGGGTAAATTCTTGATGCCTGCATCAACTTCTCTGCTGCTAGTGCACAGCACTGCAAAACTAGCCTATGGTACTAAAAAAAATTAGCTTTGCTCCTTTCCACTTACCCAAGAAGCCTGCTCCACTGAACTACAAACACCACCCAAATGTTTCACAACCAAGGTCGACACGTGCTGCCTTGCAAGGCCTGCCTTAAGGCCTGGGGGCAGGAGAGACCCCTGCCCTGCCAGCCCTGCTGCCATGCTCAGCTCCCGGCTCCCCACCCATTCACAAAGAGTCCCCCGCATGCACGGAGGTTTGCAGTGCTCAGAGCAGGACCGCATGAGCCAGGAAACACTTGTCCATACAGCAGTGATTCAGCAGAGAGGGGGAAATATTTGGAAAACTGTACAGCTGAAAGAGCTATGAGTGACACTAGAAAGAAAACATGGCATTTATTGCCATATGGGAGAAGAAAAAGGTCCCATGTGATTTTGGATTCTCTGAATATTGGTATCATGACACACTGGGAAAATTATTAGATCTACTCATGCACCGAAGACACGCTCCACGTGAGCCCATGCTCTGGCAGACACTTTTTGGATAATTAAGGTGTGGCATTTGAAGATGCTACTGCCTTTATCAATCTGCCCACTCCTACTGGACCTTACCAACCTCCATAGCACAGCCAGCAGAAAAGGATGTCCACTGGTGCATTAGCTTCTCCAGTTTTCAGTCTGGGGTCTTCACACAAAGTTACCTTCATTGCTGGCTTAACTAATATCCTGGACTGTGAACTGGAGTAACAAGGTGAAGACATGTATTGTGTCCTGCTGCTTCTGCCACAGAGGCAGTAACTTCTGGGTTCGACAGGCGAGAGCAATCAGGAGATGCTGCAAAGTGGTGCGCTGGAGAATGTTCCCTACTCTCTTAATATCTTATACCTTACTAGACACCCACCAGTGTTTTAGAGTCTGTCCACAAAACCTTCTAGGAAACATATCATCTTTAAAAACACATCCAGTTCTAAATACTCAACTCTCCAGAATGAAAAAGATGCTGGCAAACCGTGACCGAGAAAAATGGGGCAAAATTAAGCATAAAGCTCATATGAACAGGAACTTTGGCATATGAAAAAAATGAAAGAACTGCATTTGCATGGTATTTTTATGACTCTTAAGATCAACTCCTATCAAAAAAGCTAAACTCCAAAATAAAAGATACTGAGAGCTGCCTATGTAGCTTACTTAAACACATATATAAACACACACAAATACAAGTGTATGAACATATACATGGGCATCTGTTATTTTGAGAAAGAACTTCATAAAAAGATATTCTGTACATTGCAATATCTACACAGAGAAGACTTTTATATTACTTTATATCATTATTTTATGTTACCTCCATATAAGGTAAATCCTACTGAAATAAGGACAGATCCTTCTCTGAAAGCTGATCTGGCTGTGGCACAGAAGTCATGTAAGCTACCCATCCTCAGAAAACACAGGTGGATTTAGTTGGGAAGATTAGTACTGGTAGATTTAACTTTTATGTCCCCAAGATGAGAGACCTACTGATGTTCTCAGCACACTCCAGAACCTCCAGATCTAATCCTCCTGGTTATTGGTTTACCAGGTGAACCACAGATTTCCTTTTAATAGACCTCTCCAGAAACCCATTTTCCCTGCTTGTACTGCTGCTGTTCTCTGGATGTTTATCTGCTTTCCGCTTCCAGTCCTCTTCATTCTCTGTGAAACTTCTGCCATTGTTGCAGAAGAAGCTGTGGCTAACTTTTATTTGTACGTGAGGGAGATGTATCTGGCTCACCTTTCAACAATTTTCGTTAGGATGACTTCTCCTACACACCATCTGAGTGATCCATATGGACTGTGTTCTCTGGATGTGACTAGGAAGAAGCAAAGTTTTCTGTGCTTTTCTACAGCACTCTTCTACTTTACAGAGAAAAGAGGAAGAGGCCCCACTTGCCTGTTTTCCTCCTGCTTTGTCTGGAAATAGTACACATCTTTCATTTATTCATTATACTTTGGGAGCATGTATGCTCTCTGTATGCATTTCACCAAGGAAAGAAGCATCCTGTTCCACCTGGCCATCTGATGCCTGCTCTGACAAACCAGTTCCAGTGAAATTAAGAATCCAGCCTTGAGGGCCCAGCGACTAGGGCAGCAAGACTTGAAACAACCCATTTGATCCTCCTACCCTCAAGAATATGTCTGCAGGCATCGGATGCCTGTTCAGGTAGCACACTCAGTCCCTGGGTGAAATGGAGCTAACGAACTGTGCATCCAATCTGCCTGAGATGCTGCGGAGCTTCAGAGGGATCTGAACATTATGTCCCTCTGGATACCACCCTGATCACCTTAACAGGGAGCTAAAGGCAGGTGTCCTGGTTTCGGCTGGGATAGAGTTAATTTTCTTCACAGAAGCTAGCATAGTGCTGTGCTTTGGATTTAGTACTAGAAGAATGTTGATAACACGCTGATGTTTTTAGTTGTTGCCAAGCAGTGCTCAGACTGCTCAAGGACTTTTTGAGCTTCTCCTGCTCGGCCAGGTGCATAACAAGCTGGGAGTACAGCACAGCTAGGACCTAAACTGTCCAAAGAGCTATTCCATACCATAGAACGTCATGCTCGGGGGGGTTGGTGGGTCGGTCACTGCTCGGGTACTGATCGCTGCTCGGGACAGGCTGGGCATCGGTCGGCGGGTGGTGAGCAATTGCATTGTGCATCATTCGTTTTGTATATTCTGTATATTTTGTTATCATTCTCATTATTACTATTATTATTATTTTCTCTCATTAAACTGCCTTTATCTCAGCCCTCGGCTCTAACCTTTTTCCCCTTCCCGATTCTCTCCCCCATCCCACTGAGGTGGGGGGGGGGAGTGAGCGAGCGGCTGCGTGGTGCTTAGTTGCCAGCCGGGTTAAACCACGACAGCAGGCCACTTAATTGTGCGGAAACTAAGGGCTATTTCAGGAATTTAAGAAACCAACTCTAAGGAGGAGGAGGAGAGACAACCAAAATTGGAGCAGACATGGTAAATATTAACTGTGCTGTACATAACATTGTTCAGTCATAGATGTCTTAAAGAGGTATAGGAAAGGGGGATCATGTTGAAAGGTAGTATTAATAGGCCTTTTACTGTTGATTTACGAGGGAGAAACTGTTAATGTGAAATAGTTAATTTTAGGTTGACATGTGCAATTAAAGGGAATGCTTTGGTGCTTTTTTTTTTTTTTTTTTTTTTTTTTTTGGTAGCACCACATCAACGCATATCAAAGTGTGTTAGCATCTCCATTCAGCTTAAAGAATAATCAGAGGGACTTGTTTGATAAAGTAATACAAATTTGCATCTGCCAAGGTACATGCAATACTAGAAGCTAGCTAATTATGCTCTGATTGGATTATATAGATTTTTTTTTGTCTTGAGCATTACCTAATGACTACATAGCCAGTATTAGTGTACTTTATCTCACTCAGAAAATGATCATATTTGTGATGAGTACTTGCTTACGCTTTGACTTCCAACAAACAGGAACTGAGATCCCATCATGGGCAAATTCTGAGACCACGAAGTATTAAGCAAACATGATGCCTTACACTTCTGCGTCTGATGAACAGTAATGTTGTAGTAACATTGGATTTTCTGTGGAGCAATTAGTTGGCTTCTTTGCAAAGCCAAAAAAGGGCATCGGATTATTTCCTCTGCTGACAAAACAAAGATCTCGGGTCATTAAAAAAGAAAAGGCAAGGTTTCTGGAGTTTCAGATTTTGCACACGTTTTCAATTGCTTTTTCACATTAATGAACGTTTTCTCTGAGATGTAAACCCATACATTGCCAAGATTCATCCTCCCAGTAACCATAATGTGCCAAGCTTCTGCCCACTGCCTCTAGTGAATACCACGCTCTTCCAGTGACATTTCTCCTTTCTCCCCGGATTCAAATCTAAACAAAGAAGTTCAGCTATTCCTAGTCATCACTCACAGAACAATGAAGATATCTGCTCAATATTCAGAAGCTTATTATCCTTGGCTGCATTATAAAGAGTATACAAGTAACGTGATTGCTTCATGTGAAGTGTACCTAAAATACCACAGCAGAACTTAGCTAACCTCTGTTTTGAATGGGAGAGGACATGAACAACCACATCCCTCTATATATCTTTCTGCTTTTACAGACCTCTGGGTTAAAGACTCATATCTATCCTGCTGTTCTTTATACAGAAACTATACTTAATCCTTCTTATTGTCCAAGTCTATATTTTTTGTATCTTTTATACTCTTTTCCATGTTAGAAAGCCAGATCTGTCCTCCGTGCTTTGAAGGCAGGTCTACGATGGATTAAGAGTGGCATAATTCTTTTCTTTTTCTTTGATTATATATTTAGCTGGAAAATCAAAGGAGGAGAACCATGACAAGGTAGAAGAACAGAACAACGTACATATATAGAAAAAAAATATTAACTTTTACTACATCTAACAACAGAAGAATAAAGGGCAAAATTAAAATGTTATGCACAAAAGCAAATTAAGCAATCTGCCTCTTAGCAGGATGTAAGAAGCATAATTATTTTGAAGTGTAGTGGCAATCATGAACTTAAATCATAGAATGATTTAGGTGAGAAGGGACCTTAGGAGATACAACCCTCTGCTCAAATGTGCTAACAGCATAGGAAAATGGAGTTTCACTGTAGGTAGAACATGAGATTAGAGGAGGATACACAAGCTGTATATTCAGCAGCATCACGCAAAGTCAATAAAGTCAAATGTGGCAAATGATTTGCCATCTGCTTTTTTTCCTAATCCCTCCCAGTGCAAAGCATCTACAGAATTGCTTTCAGAAAAGCTGAACACCAAAAGCTATATGTACCTTCAAACAGCTTACTAGGCTAAGAAATGAAATTGTGAGTTGTCTGAATTATCCTTGGCTGGAAAAACAGAAATAATGTATCTTCCATCAGCTGTCGCTGGTGAAAACTCAGCCATCACTCTTTTCTGACTTAATTTATCTGGGCTAACTTCAGTTGTGCATGGTGGTGTCAAAGGAGCTGCCTTGGGGTACTTGAGACATCTGTCAGGGGCTGAAAAATATGGCATGGCACCTACAGGTGCTCCCGCCCATGTAGTGGCAGCACAAGGTCACGCAAGGCACCTGAGGGCACCGCCAATGGCACCAGACACCCATGCAAACAACTAGATGAGCCTCTCCATCCACTCGATGGTGACAAAAATACCTTCCACAATTCCCAAGGCAACTTGTTCACTTCTAACCAAAAAAGCCGAATTTTCAAAACCAAGCTGCTCATAAGAAAGAGGAGACTTCAGCACAGATTTTCAACTGTAATATTTAAAACGGGCACTGCTGAAACATTTTATAACTACTATTTTAATAAAAATTTCCAGTTTGCTGATTCAAAATTAATTTCGGCTTGAAATACAAGTTAATTGAAGGGAGAAGTCAAAATGAGTGGAACTGAAATGTACGGTACTGAAATTACGGAATTGAAATGAATGTTCTAAATCAATTTTTCCCCAATTTTTTGCTTTGATTTTTGTCCCAATTCAGTACTGGGAAATGTTTTGATATGTTGCAAATTTCTGTGGGATGGGAATCCATTTCTTGCTCATCTGTAACGCTTACTAATCTTTGTAAAGTATTTTGAGAACATAACAATCTGAGACTTCATATCACTGAAGGATATGATTAAAGCTATTTAACATAGAGATAAAGCGAAGGATAAAAATAATTTAAGAGTAAAAAGATAAAAAAGAAAATACAAGAGTAAAACTGACTGGTTAAGACACCTGGATCCTTGTTTTAACCACCAGAACTTAATATCCAAAATGCCAACTCTCTCTCTTCAGTTGAAGATAAAGGTCTGGTACATCCAGACTGGCTGAAGCTGAGAAACAGGGAGCAAGGACTCCTTGGCATTAGTTTCCCATTCTCAGCTATCTAGATGGAGAAAGCTAAAATTTCAAGTACACAGAGACATATGCTTGGGTGAGCAGAGTTGAGTCTGAGGGGGAGACACCTTCCCGGTGTGGCCCTTGCCAACAGTGATGATTCCTCGATTAGGCTGGGATGCTGACAGGGGCATTTCTTACTGAGGGAATACGCTGCTATGAGCCGTCCCCATGACCTCACATTGTTGGGATTTTGGAGACAAAAGAACACGAAAGCAAAGTAATGAGAAAATGTGACCTTTTGGAAAGCAAGTAAATCTTACAGAACAAAATGAAAACTAGGAATTAAAGATTTGTGGTTTTACTTCAGTTGCATACTTGGCTGATCTGCAAAGACATCTACAAACAGTGGCCAGTAAAAGAAGCATCTAGCTGCATGGCTGCAAAAGTTTCTGGCTAATAACCTTAAAGCCTATTATAAAATAAAGGGCACAGAAAATTGATAACATGTGAACTAACTAAATGATACCATGAAGTTCGGACATTAAAACAGTATAGCAGGAAGAGAATAGAGATGTCTCATTTCTTCTCCTTGCCAAGACAACTGTAATTTCTGTGAGCAAGGCATATGAAGGCCTTTGTTTTCATTGAATTTTGAACATTAAGATAGCGGAACGTTCAAAGATAAATTGTTAATGGAAAACCTGAAAGCGTATTCAACTAATCTACAAAATTACAAGTCTTGTTGCCATGATACCTGGAAGCACTTATTCCTAGGCTGAGAGCACAACTAGACCTAGGGCGGTGAGTGGGAAAGAAGTGGAAGTTGTTGAGCAACACAAGAGCTTTAGAGCATCCTGCTATGGAAAGAGATTATACGTGAAGCAGAACTCAGGGTAAAATTTCGTAAGCCACACTTTCTAGAGAGATTGTGTTAGGCAAGATAATTTAAAAGCATCACAGAGATTTTCCCAGGTTATTATATAGTATAGTATCTCATTCAGTAAAGAGTATTTCGGCTTCCAGAGGAAGCTCATGTGAATATCACAGAAAATCACACACTTTTATTAAGTGTGATTCTACAGAGTGTTAGTTTTGTTTAATGGATAAGGAGCTGATGATACATTCATGTTGTGAATATCATTCTCACGAGAGCCAAGAATACAGAGATTTCAATAGATTAAGTACGTGCCAGTAAAGCGATTGTAGGCTGTGCCCAGAGGCACAACACAACACTCTCACAAGTATTACAACTCCTCCACTGAGCCAGGGTGTCAAGGGATTCCTTGTACCCTGTCAGCACAGGAGATGGCAGATAGGAAGGAGAAATTTCACTAACTTTGTAGCAAAGACAAATACAAAATGAAAAATGCATAAAGGAGAGCAATTTGCAGTAACTGAGACCAGCTGAGCACAGCTTGGAGCGAATTCACTGGCCTAAGGTTGGGATTCTGGGGTACCAGGTGTTCTACCCTCACACAAGATTACAGACTGGCCAAAAAGAAAAAGGTAAGCTAAGGCAAAAAAAGGGATGCTGTTATTAATGCATGATTAAATGACTAATTAGAAAAAGATTGCAAGCAGAAGACTGTGGAAGTGCTTACTCCAAAATTATCCTGGACTACGCTGGGCAGAGGCTTTTCCAGCCCCTTTACAAAAGCAAGGTAAGAATTTGGAGTTTTAGTGGACTCTCTGAAGTAAAGGGAGTGTTCCAGCATAGTCTTTAGGGGGCTGTAGCTGACTGCAAGACAGACTGTATTTTTTTAACCCGTGATTCCAGACATAATGAAGTCAGGGTGCCACGTAACATGCATGCAGTGTTGGCTCATCAGATAACAAAACTGCAGCTGAGGCACATGTTACTCGGAAATTAATGGTCTTCATGTTACCACCTATACCCAACAGTGTCAAAACCTAACCGACCTTTTTGTATCAGTTTCTTCTTTCTCACTAATGCCTCACCTATGGAGGAATTTGACTGTTTAGTCAGAGCAACCTACCAGCCAAAACAACCCAGTGGGGTCAGCTCTCGATAGATGCTGCCAGGCAGGGAATGGCTTAACCACCTGGTGGATCTGAACGGGCTCCGCACCAGAGGTGTCAGCGTTTGAAGAGAATTGCAAGTTTTTTAATAGAAGTGAACTTAACAGATGCCTCACAGATCAGCAGAAATCAATTTGTAGAGCAGTCTTGCCTTTTATCTACTAAGATTTATCTATTTTGTCTGAGGTTTTCAAAGCTTCTGATCAGATGTGTAGCTGGGTCCACCTAATATATATTTCACAGGGAAGGAAAAACTTGGGGATTTGGAAAGCATTTGGAATTGTGGGCCTATTATAATTTTGAATACAAATTATACTTAGCTGCATAGAGGGAGGAAACTATGGATAATCTTTATAGTTTGGAGAAACACTTAGAACTGCATGAGAGGGTCACTAGGAAGCTTATATTCTAGTCTTGAAAGACGGTAGCACTTCTGAGATGACTTGTTTCTGATGGTAAGACTATTTGCAGTTCTGCCTCAATACAGCTGCTAATTGTATATATTTGTCTATCATGTGTGCTTTCATTTCAAAACTCATGTTAAAAAAGGCAATCATATTGGTATATTCTAAAATAAGGGTTGACAGTTGCTTCTAAGAGCATGGATCATGGATCATTTGGGTTTTTTTCTGTATGAGATTCAAAATACAAAGATAAGGAGGGAAAAATATTTTCAATGCCAATACAGTATTGCAGTAATGTATTTTAGATGAATGTATTTTAATACAACTGTTGACACTGTAATTAATCTGTAGCCAGAACAGTGATTAACATGTTTAACAGCAATGTATTACAGATGTGGATTTTGTGGGTTTCCTTTACTCTGCCACAGTCTTAATTCTTCCTGGATTTTACAAGAATCTTTGGAATAATTTTCAGCAATAAATCAGTCCTAGAGCTGAAATAGGGAAAACAATTTACATTCTTCAGGAGTCTTATGCCAAATATAACGCCCTTACCAATGCAATGAAACCACAAAGTCCCGGACATAAGAAAAGGTTTCAGTGCTGGAACAGCAGCACTAGCACTAGTGTGGCTCTGCCCTGTGGGACCGCCTTAGGATGACAGCATGCATATGCTGTTAGAAAACAGCTCTATATCTTAAGCCATCCCATACAAACTCCACTCTTCTTTGGTCTGATTGCCTTTTTCAGGGTGGACTCAAGGTAATTCAAATGAGTTAATTTGAATTAAATTACCCAATTTGAAAAGAAAAAAAAAAGCACTGTCTGATAATAATATAATAATATCTGATTATAATTACCTGATTACTAAACCTTCTATGAAATTCTGTGTAATTTTATCTTAACATTTCATATCAAAATAAAATATACATGAGGTGCTTATAAAAACTATGGGGCTCTTTAAAATTGATTAATTTCAGTGTCAGTGCTAGCAGAGTACCTTACTAAATTTAGAAAAATATTGTGGGCAAAGAATAAATACTACAAATTCTTTGTCAGTACATGCTTTCTCCTCCCTGCCTATTATTACCATTTTACACTAAAACACAAATGGCTTTGTTTTCAGAAGTGACAAGCAATTTTGGGTGCCGAGTCAGAGATGGATAGAACGAAGCTGGGTTTAAGCAGTGTTAAGTGTCTGTTCCAACAGCTGCCTCTTTACCCTCCAGTAATGGCCCTTAATCTCTCCAGCATCCTCTGTTCCATCTTGCACCAGCACAAAACGTCCTTGCAGAATTGCACACGTGGTGCTGATCATGCAACCCCACCTCTATGTTGTCCTTTACCCATGAGCATAGTCCCTTGACTACAGAGTGTAGATCTGAGATTTATCTGAACAGAATTAGGAGTGGAAGGATGTGTTATGAGCTGAGGAGGGACCCCCACTAGTAGGAAAAAGAGTGGCATTTTAGCTATGCCTACAAATCTCCAATATGTTCTCAGAGACTTGGTGCCAAGCATTTTTCAGTGTATTCCAATGTTCAGTTCTGATTTTTCCTCAGAATAATGTGAATTTAAGCAAGATTAAATATAATTCCTATGATTGTTTCTCCTTCCTCAGTAAATTTCCCTAATTGTCCCTCACCAAAATATCTTCTCTGTAAAATTTGAGCTTGTAGTGTTGACCATGAAGGCTCTCATACAGAGATAAGGAAAAAAATCCGCTACAACTTCAGAAAGCAAAAGGAAGAAGAGGTAAAACAAGGTAAAACCTTCATCCTTCCCATTACCCTTGTCTCTGTCAAATGTTGGGCCTTCCCCAACCTGCTCTTACTTCACTAAAGCTCTCATTTTAACCACCTTCTCCATTTCCCTGGTTCTCCGTATTTGCCTATTCCAGCTGCACAACTTTAATGCTCCCAACTCCCGCTCATGTCCATCCCCTGCCACACAGCGCTCCCTGTGTGTTCGGCAGCTCCCCACCAGCACCGCTGCTCTGATTCTCCTCTTCACCTCCCCACCTCGGAATTAAAACATAGTGCTGCCCTCAAGTACATGCTCCTTTCCTCACCATGAAAATGATTTAATTGATGTGAGTTAATTAACCCGTTTGGGTATCTGGCAATTCCTGAGAGTTCGTATTAGCAAATAAGATGAGGAAAGTGACACAGTCTGCAGTGATCATAAAATACAGCAGCAGTTTTTCCCTGTCAGCCTAACTTCTGTCAGGATAGGAGCGCTGCCACCGCACAGGAAGCAAGGACACAACCCACCAATTTTGGCTTCTTTAGCATTCTGCAAATCCTAACACTGAAAGTCGCCCATATCCTGCACACCAGAGCATCCTGGAAGTTTGCCTAGTGAGAAGCGTTTCCTGCAAACAGAAGCTGTGAAATGGTTTGGGAAATAAAGTGTTAAATTACAGTTGGCATTTCTGAGATCTCTGCGACCAGCAAAATCTTGCTGAAGAGACACCAGCACAGATATATGCAGGAAGAAATTTTAAGAGCACTTCCTATTCTCATTTAATAATAATGCAGCAATCCGAAGATCCTCTGGAAAAATAAAAAGGCAAGACAAAAGACTGGGGACTTTCCAGTGGCTTCTACAGCAAAAAAAAAAAAAAAAAAAAAAAACTTTTGCAGCAGGCAGCACGCGGCACAAGTATTGGGCTGGCAAACAGCAGCATCCAACAGCAAGGGCATTCCTCCCGCACGCGCCCCGGCAGGCAGGCGGGCAGGCAGGCAGGAGGGCAGGCAGGAGGGCAGGCAGGCGGGCAGGCAGGCAGGAGGGCAGGCAGGAGGGCAGGCAGGCGGGCAGGCAGGCGGGAGGGCAGGCAGGAGGGCAGGCAGGAGGGCAGGCAGGAGGGCAGGCAGCCTTCCTCCAGGTCGCTCGTAGGTAGCAGCAGCTCTTCTGCCTGCTCGTTCGGAGGAGCCGCACTCCGCACAGCACAGTCCTCCCTCAGCCAGCTGGGGTTAAGGGCTGTCCCTACGCACACTGAAGGACAAAATCTATTGGTGTCACAGAGCTGTCCTCTACTAAACACCAGTAAGGAGGAGCTCCCCACACTTTCTCACTCTTCTGCAAGAACAAGTATTTTCAAGTCCCTGCTTGACCAGCAAAAAACCTGGTTAAATCAGTATCTGGCTGTGTTCACACACAGTTCCATGCTCCACTAAGGATTCTTGACTTTTTAATCACATTCCTGATAATTCCATTTCTTCTGTGCCTAATACCAGTACCTTCCTCTCCTGGAGTCCATTCCCTTCCTCGTTATTATAGCTGATAGGGAGGGACTCAGGTCAGTCAGGATGAACCAGGGTACCACATCTACTCCCTAGGTAGCAACACAAAAGTTGTTTCTAGTAGAAACGCTGATGTAAGCGTAATCTTTCAGGTATAGTAAAGATGCAAGGCATAACAAGAAACCACTCAAAGGACATGAGAAAATGGAAGATTAGAGGATATTTCCCAGAGACAGGGAGGTAAATGAGTACTTGTTTTCTATTTATATTTTGTTAGCCCGTTTTCCTCAGCTTATGGAACAATATTTGTCCATATTATGGTCCTTTTTATTGCATAATTAATACTACATATGCTACATTATTCCGCAATTGCTCTAAGAAGATCTCAAAGATGCTTATCAGCATTCCCCTTGTGTTCCTAACA
Source organism: Gorsachius magnificus (assembly GCA_034008185.1). Lineage (NCBI taxonomy): Eukaryota > Metazoa > Chordata > Aves > Pelecaniformes > Ardeidae > Gorsachius > Gorsachius magnificus. The sequence goes on from CM067081.1 coordinate 177,089,434, forward strand.
TTTTGGTTTGTGTTTAACCAGCCCCTCAGCTGATAAGTGGACAGAGTAAGTTCCCCATCGCTGCTCAAGTGATAATGCCATACAAATAAGTAGGAATACACATGGCAATATCCAAACACAGCTATGCTTTTACTATTCAAATAACTATCAGTAAAGGGACAAGCACAGCCCTTTTTCTGCAAAGCCTGAATAAATGAGCTTTTGTGTAGGAAATTCAGAAGAGACTTGAAGGGAAATAAATTCTGCAGTTAATCATTCATCTTGGAGGGGAGTGACTGCCGAGCAGCTCTGCTGCCCGTTGTAAAGCCTTTCAGTTGTCGTAATTACTACACGGTGTTAGACCCATGAGTCCGTACAGCTCTAGTTTTGCCGGTCATGTCCCTGGGTTGCACCATTCGACTGAATTTTCTCCAGTCTGGCCACATGGAGAAAGGCACTGAGGATTATCACACTACAGCACGTACGAATACCCTGTCCGTATCCCAGTTTGTACCTCCTCCTTTTTTCTCCTTCCCCACAGCCAGCTGTGTTCAATGCCCAGCAAGACATTTCCCTTTAGGATATTATCATGAACAAGCAAATATTAGCTATGGAAGCTGTGTGCATGATAAGAACACTTTACAAGTGAATATTACCTCAGCAACATGAACTTAATTATTTTGATAACATTGGAAAGGTTATTTCTCCACTTTTGAAGAGACAAGCTCTGTGTGTTTTTAAAAGGCAAAACTTACACCCATAATCAGAAAGCTTTGGTCTGCTCTTCAATACAGTATATAAAAGGTTTATGGATTTCATCAAAACTGATTAGTTTATTGTCTAGACCACAAATTATTTTTCATAAGATTTCTTGTCATATCTGTGAGCCATTCTTGTAATGATGGATGAGACTGGTGCCTTAAAATCATCATTTTCTCTGTCAGCAGGGAAACCCACTGAACCCTGTCAGATGCAATATCACCTCCTCCCCTCTAGCCTTATAATGTAAGAGCATAATCCATTCTCACATGGGTATACAGGAGTCCAGGACTGAACCTACACATAACTAAAGGATTGTTATTTGGGGGAAGAATATGAAGTATACAGTTATTACAGGAGTTTCAAACTTTTGCTTGGATAAGCTGAAATTGCTACTAGAACATTGTACCGACCACAGGCTTCGACATTCAAATCAAAGCCGGTGATTTTGGTCCTTCTGAGGAATGGCGTTCCTAGAAACGGTGTTTGTCACTGTTTTATTTTTTTATTTTTTTCTTTTTTAGTTTTTATTTTTAGTTTTATTCTCTCATAAAGTGAGAACTATGGGTCATGTGAAAGCATAAGTGTCAAGTAAAATCTATGTTCAGTTTGCAAAGAAGTGAAATTGTATACCTTCTATAATATCAGGCCAAATGTTAGAGCTTAGCATGCCATACAGTCAACTCTATGCATACAAATAAATCACAGTTTATTTATGTATGGCCCTTGAAAAACATTTTTCTGCAGTTATAGGGACAAGGAGTCCAACTGTACATGAGATGGGAAAATCAACTATATGTAATAATTCTCTTCTGCAGTAGAATTAAAGACATTTACAGTAATGGACTAGGCAGAACTAGGAGTAAACTGCTGCCAAAGGTATCAACAATTTTCACTTTTACCGTTTATCACTTAGAAAAATCTGCTTGTTGCTTCTATATTCCTCTACATGATTTCAGAGAGAAAAATTAAATATGCTGCTTCACATTTCATTTTTAACCGTTAATTGCTGCATAAATACATAGCATAAAGAAAAGCACAGACGTCTTAGAAAACTAGAATGGTTCTGAAATATTCAGTTGCCTCTTTATTTACATTCCTTATGCAGCAGATACATCTAAAAGACCTACTCTGAAGTGACTCTTTCCAAAGTAAGGCAAAGTTAAATTTGCCTAGAGAGGGTCTGAACCAGAAGTTTAAACTCCTCATCACTTTGAAGGCAATAGAACTGACGTTTATTGCTGCGCCATGCCGAACTACAGCCCCACCTCTGGATAACTAAAGACTATACAGCAGATGGATGCTTTAAGAGCCTTCCCCGGAGCCTTGCAGTGCATATCGTGTTGTCTGTTTAGATGATAAACTCCTGGAAAGGCCTGGACCTGTACATTTTTCTGTGTTTTGTGCAGCTCCACTCTTTACGGTGTTTAAAATGATCATCACGATTAAACCATAGATAAACTACCCTAAGGAAAGCCAATGTTGCCTGCCCAGCAAGAGCATGGCCTCAAATGTGGCATAAATACCATTTGCTCCCCGTTATTTACAATACCTATTATGGTTCCCCAGGGAGCCATGTGTCCAACACCGAATTCATGGGTCACGCAGGGGAGATGAACACGGACTATGAATTAGGCTGCTGATAGGTAACACCACAAAGCCTGCAGGCTGACATTACAGATGTATATATACACACCTCTGTGCCTCCCACAACATCTACCTCTGCTACCGGGCCCCGCTGAATGTCAGTAAACCCTTGCCGACTGCCTGACCAAAGCCACCTGCAGAACCAGCCAGAACACTGCATTTCACAGTAGTGCTGAACATCCATCAGCATGCTGTTTCCATTCCAGTCATCACCCCCTTTGCGTACATGTAGAAAAACTGTCCCCTTTATATCACGTCACACAAAACTCATCTCTTGCAATGTTAAAAACCAAGGGAGAGTAATGTATCGTGAATTATCAAATGAGATCACATTAATGTGATTTTCCCTGTCTATTGCTTTCACAATAATTGAAGCAATAGTGACTTTTCCAATGGAAAAAAACCCAAACCAAACCACAAAAAAACCTTGAAAAAGATCTAGGTCATTGCTGACAGAAAGAGTACATTTATCTTCAGTATGCCTATCGTGTTTTTCTACTTAATTTGATGGTATGAAAAGACATTTAATGACACAGAGCCACTGTGCATACCAAGCCACACGTGTCTGTGGGCAGTGCACCAGTGAATTGCATGGTCATTGTTATAACACTCTAGGCACTAATTTATAGCTAAGCCACAGGACTTTAATATAAATTGGTGGATGATTTTTGAAAGGTGAATGGCGCAGGCAAGTTTCACCTTTTGCTAAATGTATATGCTTCCTATTCTTTAGTACTTATAACTATGTAACATGACTTTCAAATAAGTTTAACTGGGAAGTGGCAAACTAGTTCCATCACCTAACCGGCTGGAGTAAACACCCCATCTGTAAAGCCTTCCTTGGGCAAGGGGCTTCCTTCCCATTTGTGGTTAAAAGGACATGGAAGCACAGAGAAAACCAAATTCAAAGGGGAGAAAGAACGGGAAAGAGACTTGCCACAGGACATACATATAAAATGTATTGTACTGCCTGTTAGGACAGTAAGCTCCTGGCAGGGCCCACGCTGGTTCTTTTTTGGTGCTGTCTATAGCACTAAATCTTACTTCCCATGTTTAGAAATTATGTGATAAAATATGTAGACAAAAATGTCCCAAGAAATTCAGTGTCACTTGCCCTGTCGGTGCAGAACACTACCCTTCCGTGTATCTGAAAATACAGTTTGAATTCTGAATTAATGTCACATGAAAATAAAACTAAGTCTTATTCTCACCCTTGATGTTCCACCTTGCAAAACATTTACGCACCCTGTTGTCTTTACTCCCGAATTACAGTAGCAGTTATTACAATCAATATTGGATATCTAGTAAATCTATTTAAGAAGGTCTCTGCAAAAATTAAAAGGCTTAACATCTCTGTTTTAATCAATCAAAAAACTAATAATCTCTGTTTTTCTGAGTCGTAAAATCCACTCACATTACATTATGTGTATATACACTTGCACAAAAGAAATTTTCAAGTGAATAAGGGAGAATCACTCTCACACTGCACTGAACTGTGAATCACGCACGCTTCCAACAGTCCACATTCACTTGGTTTTATCTCTTTTTTACAAAGGAACTAATTTCAGCCCAGAACTTAAACAGATGCTTAATACCCTGCTAAATTGTTCCAATATAGCCAGAAAAACAAGAATTTACATTGTGTCATGTTTGACATCCATAATATTCATGTCCTAAAAAAGGATAATGAACTTCTAAATATTTCCCGATAAAAGTAACTATATTTTTAGGCCTTCCTCAACAGGAATATTCCATAAGCTCCAGACATATCAAGCAAAGTTTGGTATTAAATTTTACCTTTTAATGATTTAAATCTACTGGACAAGCACAGAGTACTCAAGGTGGAGAGCATGCCCTCTTTCCCACTGAGCACAAACCAGAGAAGCTTCTAAGGCTAAATTGTAATTCTCTAGCATCAGCTCAATATCCTTGGCCTTACAATATGATGGCAAAACTGCTTTAAACGATAAGATGAGGATTCCCCAGCATCAGCCAGGAATGTCAGCCTGTCTCTGGGATGAAGGAAGTGTGTGGAGTCAGCTGGGAGCAGGAAGGAAAAATAAGTGGAAAAAGGGTAGGGGCAGAGATGCATCTGCACCTGCTGATTTCAGCCAGTGTAACAGTCCCCGTAGGACCAGTTCAGATGGCTTCAAAATTGGAACAGCTGGAACCCCCTGCCTCATTGAGAGGTTCAGTTCAGTTCTTGACTGCTTCCAAAGTCAAGTGAGGTATATACCCGATACACAGTTACATCTGCCTACTTTACGTGTGAACATGGAGAGGTCCACTCTAAAAAATTACTTAAAAAGAAGTATTATCAGACCTTCCAAACACATTCAAATTACATGGAGTGTGACAAAATCAAAGAAAATGAAACAGATGTGTGACATAAGACGTAGTCACAGAGAGACCTGTCAGGATGCAAATGGGCACATTAAAAGTTTTAACTTGTTGTTCTATTATTCTAATGATTTTTTCCAAGTCTTTTAACTAGCCTTGTTGTTACTACAGTTCAGATGGAAGGGAAAACACATGCTGTTGATACCAAGCAAAGCTCAGAGATTTCTAAAGAGCCATCTTCATTAAAATATACACATGAAGCACTTACTTAACTACAGCCTCTTGAAAGATATTAATTGAGAAACGTAAGTACCTGTTGTCTCCAAGGGCAGGATTCTTGGGTTTAGCATCAATATCATAAACAAAACGCGCTTGGGAGATCACTATGACATTGTCTGTAGTTTCATTGCCCAAGATAGTGATAACAGGATAACCCATCTGTAGTGTCCACTGATCCATTACTTCTTGGATATTTACAGACTTTCCAACTCTTTTTAAAGCCTTCAAGAAAAAATAAAAGTTTCAATATGTTGAAGCAACACCATCATCCAACATAAAAACCTTTTTTTTTTGTCCCAGAGACCATAATGAGTTTTAGAGGTTTAAATAACCATCACGCATGCACACATAAACATTTACACCCAGTACACACACACTACATAGTTTAACCAATAGTCTCTATATATCTCAAAAATAAACATTGAGCAGTCTTGCCAGAGAGGAGAGTGACAGTCAGAAAGTCATGCTTCCCACATCATTCTTGCACTTTTGCTGTAATAGAAGAAACAACCTGCTTTACAGGGTTTTAACAAGAGCCACAGAAATACTGGGTGGCTGTCTCCAAAAGATATTTTTGACCAGCTAAGGTTAAAAAAGACTCAGTGTTAGTTAATCTAGGGTACCTACAGTAAGGCATATTCAAAGGGCCTGATTTCTAAACGTTCAGAGCTTCTCTGTTCTGAAAATCAAATGACTAGTTATTCGAAAATACTGTTCCTCATGTCCAAAGTGAGGCCATGTATACAAAGATCCTTCATAAACTGCACCTGTCATAACACCCGGAGGATTAATGTGTTCATATTTGATACCTTATGTCAATAAAAATGCTGTTTTAGAAGTGGATTTTCATCTGAAACAAAAAGAGATACTACGGCATCATGGGAGATAAGACTGGGTATGAGGCGAATGACAGGCATCATTTGTTCTTCAGCCACGGAAATGTCCCTAGTTGCCGAACAGTCCTAGATCACAGACTCAGCAACCTCAGACGAATGCAAGCAGAACCCAGCAAGAAGTCTTCAGAAGTGAAGCTGCAATTGCAGTGCATTAGGAACAAAGTGGCTGGCAACAAACGTGCTTACAAGCGAGGCAAATGGAATTAGATTTGAGCATACAGTATAGCTGTAGTGGTTATGGACCAGAATACAGTCTCATTTTTGTTCTGTTTTATTATTAGCTGTGGGCTCTGCTATTCTTTCAAGATTACATTCATCCCTCTGACCTCCCATTGCCCAGAACTGTCCTAAAGGCTTTAACAGAGGAAGACACCAGGTGAGAAGCAAGACTTTTGCAGTGGCATTCAACTTCACATTAAGTCGTAGATTTAAGAGCCTGACTGTATGTTACATGTTCCAATTCTCATTAACAGTACAGACATAGGGGTCAGTTCAGTTGCCCACACATAGGTGGCTAATGTCATTTGACCTTGACCTGCCACTCCAGAAGGATACAGGTATCCCCACAGATCTTGCCTGAAATCGATTAGACCCACCTGAATGTCTTGAACACCCTACTGCACCTACTCTGGCACTAGTTGCCTATATCTGAACGACTGTCCCTAGTCAACAGTCAGTGGTTTGGGCTCATTTAAAAATAATCGTGAGTGACTAGTCAACTGAATTGCTCTCTGTGCTCTGCTGACTGTACTGACTAGATTTCTCGGGCTCCAGTTGTTCCTATTCACCAAGCGTCAAATAAGATGTCCTAAAATTGGATGAGGTGTCCTAAAATTTGGTTGCCCAGAGAGGTAGTGGAGGCCCCATCCCTGGAGACATTCAAGACCAGGTTGGATGGGGCTCTGAGCAGCCTGATCTAGTTAGCGGTGTCCCTCCTCACTGCAGGGGGGGTGGACTAGATGACCTCTAGGGGTCCCTTCCAACCCAAAACATTCTATGATTCTGTGAAAATGCTCAACACATCCTTGCAGAACAGGTGGACCTACAGCAGACACACTTACCTCATATGGCAGCTGGAAGCCAGGCAGGATAAATTAAGGTAAATGTTGTTAGATGTCTATGAATAGGCAACTGAATCCAGCCCTCACTGGCAACAACTGGAGCTTGGACACCTAGCTTACATGTGCTTGTCTAGGTAAATGCAGATGTCTTGACCTCCAGCTGAATCCCAGCTCTGTTGTCAATAGTTACAACTAGATTACCATGTTCACACATGGCTTGAGTTGGTACTTGTGCCCAAACTCCCTGACTGTACTCTACATTGGCTTGCACTCTGTCTTTATTCTGGAATGCCCAAACTAGCTCTGTAGGTGAGAAATTCAGGCATGCTTGGCTCACTTTATAAAAATTAAACTCTGCCCTTATAGATCCCTGGATTGGGCTCTAGAAACTCAAGCCGAGCTTGGGCATAGCAACTGAAGGGAGCATGGACATAGCAACTGTAAGTCTTTACAGCATGCCAAATGTTACAGTAAATAGTTATCTGTTTACACCAAACTTTAAAGCTTTAATAGTTTTGTCCTTCACATAAATCGTTACTCCATACAAAATTAGAAACACACCATGTAAATGTCAAAGCTCCGCACTTTCACGTGCTTTCCAGCTTATGGGCCCCAGTGTGCTGCCACTAAAGTCAATGATAGCAGATTCCATTAAGTATCTTTTGCTGCACATCAGTGACATAGCACAAGCAAGGAAATATATTCTAACATAACAAAGAATAGAAATGCAGCAAAAAACGTATTTCAATGCTGCCACTAGGCTAACTCAAATGGAATTTCTTTGCATCAATTTTTATATTTGCTCTGGGGTCTGAAGATCTCAACATGCACTATTCACTCCTAACCTCACCAAGAAAATACTACAGTAAATTCCTGCTTCTCCCTCAGTGCAACAGATTAAAACATTTTACCTTTGACAGTGTGTTCCAGAGATCATTTCTGGCTGCATTGCCATACTTGTGAATGGTTAAATAGTCCTAAAGAAATAAAATAAAAACACAAATCAGTATTACTATACACAAGCCAAACAACTAGAGCTGTGAATCACTGCTATTAGAAGTTAAATCAGTTAAATGTTTGCATTTGTCAAAAATCTAGAAATATACAATATATTCATCCTAAGGGACTAAATAAACAGTTTCTTAAGCTAGTTTACAATGCAAAAATTGTTGCTAAAAATTTAATTTACAGCATTCAATGCTCTTCCTTTTCTGTGTAAGTCACTCTATAAGCTAAATATTTTGAACATACATTTAAAATACTTGTCTAATCTCAGAAGGGGTTCCTAGGTAATTCTCAGAAATGCAAGGACAAGCTGCTGAAACACAGTTCCAGTTGCTATTTTAGCAGGTCGTTCTGCATCTAGTGTCAAAAATTTGCTCACTCGGATGACAACTAGATTTGTTACAAAAGATTTAACTGAGCAATAGCCTACCTGAACTACAAACTCTTATCTAGGGAGATCCTGGTGCTTCAATGTCAAAATACATCACACAGGCAACTGGGGCTGTAACAGGTTATCACTAAGGCGCTCCACAACAGGCAGCGATGGACGAGGGGTGACGGGAACCCAACTCCTTGCTTGTGCACAAGTACCTACGTGCGTGTTTTCACAACATATGTGAGTCAGAGTCTAAGGAGGTTATAAACTGAATGCTTTCACTTATCCAGCCACAGTTTCAATGACCGAGAGTCCATTCTTCTCCCATAGCAACCGGAAAGATAATTCCTGATAAGCTACCATCATATTAACTTCCAAAATTAATAAGAAATTTATTTTTATTAAACCTACCAGGTTAGGTTTGGGCCTTTCAGGCACAAACGCTTCCAATTTTTAACAATATCTGAAGAGACAACGCTGTTCATTTCCCATGATCCTATGTCCCTAGACAAGAGCTCATTCAATTACAGAAGAGAAATTCAGCGATGATTATTTGAATAACATACATTTCAAGCATTTTGATTGGAAGAATTAAGTGAAAAAACACATCAGAGGTTGTAAATCAGTGGGTTCTCCTTCCTTTGAATTTCTACCATCTTCGCTGTATACAATGGTAGGAGACAAACCCTATTCATAGCACAATGATAAAACTAGGACAAATTTGCTGACTCTGTTATCTGTGCTTTGTGCAAAGTAAGATACTTTGGGAATAATTAGCATTTGGAAAGCAAATTTTCTGATACACAAATTGTACCACCTGTGACAGATTTAGCTTTTGTCAGCCAACTCATAGTACAAGAAGCAGCCACTCCCATTTAATCACAGGCTAGGAAGGCTAAATGAGAACACTGACTCTGTAAATGCAGTGCCGAGTCTTAACAATGTCATGAGACTAACTTGGAAAAAAGACAGTACTATATAGGCTGCACCTATAGCACATTGTGCTTCCATTTTGTCTAAAAATACAGAATCTTTTAAGGCACAGTGAAATATTCAATATTTTTCAAAGCTAAAGAAGTTGAATTGCAAATTAAAAAGCTAAAATAGGAATAAACAAAAGTGGGACTACGTAAATAAATAACAACAAATATACATGTGCATTCTAAGCAGTACTAGAAAATGCTGCATGTATTGGTCCTTCTAAGAGCTGCTTTCAGAATGGTTACATAGCATTAAAAAAAAAGTGTAGAACACTTGAGGATTTACTCCATCCAGGCAATAATCCTGTTTATCAATCTACCATTAGACATTAAATTCGACTTTTACATTTTGTGTTCAGAAAGGCTGCAAAGAGGTGAAATGCTTCTCCCCTTTTCTTTTTGTTTTTTTTTCTCCCAATACACAGACTGGGAGGTTTAGATGTGGCTCGTCCCTCAGTTGAAAATTTATTATCCTCCAATGTAACACGTTTCTCACCCAAAGGAAAACAAAAGGAATCCTAACATTTACCATGAAATAAGAAAATACAACGATAAACACAACATACGAGTACAGTCCTGCTACCATACAACCTGATCATCCATTTTTCCAGTATTTCATGAAAGCTGCATTAAGACCATATACATAGCATGAAACTAGGAGTGTTACCGAATGCATGCTACACAAAAAGCAATCCTAAGTGACAGTGTGCATCAAAATATGCTTCCAATAGTAAATCTACATTGCAATCCAAAATCTGAGTGCACTTTTTACAGGCACAAGAGCAAAAGGCTACTGAACCATGTCTCATCAAACATCCTCATGTATCAGTATCCTGTTTTCAACAATAACCCTCAGCAGACACCTAGAAAGGGTGTAAAAGAGGACAAGCATACAGTGATACTTCCCCAGTATGCTCTCCCATCATCCAGCACTTTGTGGCACAAGGAATCCTGAGCAGATTAGTATCCTTGTATTTAAAAGTTATCTTCCGTAAATTTAGCCAGTCGCTTTCCGAACCCATATAAATGTTTAGCATTTGCAACATCTTATAAAAAAGCATTTCCCACTTCAGTGATCTGTTTCAAACATCTGCCTGTCTGCTGCTTTCATCTGACGCTCCCTAGTTCTGGAACTAAAAGACACAGTGCATTGCTGTTCCCTACTTCACTCACCCCAAGCCATTCATGCTTTTACGTATCTGTATCATATGTGTCCTCATAACAGAGCTTGGTTTTATACAGAGAACACAAGCAGACCCAACCACTGCCAGCTATGCTGCAGTTACAATTTGTTACTGCCACCCAAGCTGTTGACTTCAAAGCTAGCTAGGGTTGCCATGACCCTGCCTGAACTTTCATTACCAAATTATCAGCCTCTCTTGAAGTACCTTTCATGGACAGGCACACAAAGAGGAAGAAAAAAGGCTTACACTTATCAGCATCAAATACATCCCCGGAAGTATGTAAACAGGAGCCAACGATCCATACATAGCCTGCTTGTTGGTTCTAAGGACGGAACAAGCAGGAATAGAATCCATTTTTCTTCCTGGGGACCCATATCTAAGTCTCAAGTAGCTTGCAAAGGGGCAGAAGACATGTTCTCATTCACCGTAATTCTCCAGGGCAGGAGTATTAGCCACCCCTTTGCCTTTACACTGAATAGAAAAGAACCAAAGCAAACAGGAGGGAGATGCAAGCCACAGAACAGAAAAGGAAGATGACACTGAAAACACAGCTGCCTGAATCTAAGCTGCACTCAGCACAGCTCCAAAGGAGGTAAAGTGACTTAAAGCCACTTTCTCATAAACACATATGCCCAGTACCATCTGGCTGCAAGGCTGCTTCCCTTCATAAACTCGCAAGTCTATCACCTACAAAAGCTGTTCCATCAACTGGAGTATGCTGGAGCATGAAGATCCGCTTCAGCCACCCTCCTAACTTTCAGCTATAACCCTACGGTATGTGAGGAGAAAAGATGGCATGGAAACCTCTTTAACAACCCAAGACTCAAGACAGTTCTACAACTCCCTCTTTCTCCTTCACTGGAATACCACCTCTACACCGTTTCTTTGTTGTGGGGAAAGTAGAAAGAGAGTTCACAGACCCTAGTGCAGTGTCACTTGAACATGAAAATCAGCTAAACACATGCACAAAAATGGTAATTTGGTTTTACATTTTCAGCAAGCATCCTCTTGCAATATTCTTCGTAACATCTTGGCATTAAAATATGAAGCCACTCATTGCCAAAAAGAATAATGGAATATGATCCTTTCACCTCCACCAATAAGAAAAAAAATTAATCAGACTATGTGGTTTTCTGACATGTGTTTTAGTAATTTTTAACATCAAATAAAAAAAAAAATCAGAATCTGTCACACCATGAAAACAAAGTCCAATTACTGCACAACCAAAACCTAAGATCTTGCAAAAAATCCAACAGATTTAGACTATGTTTTGTGAAATAGTAATATTAATCCCCCCCAAAAAAAAGTAAAAGGCTCAATGCTTTTGAAATTATTTTACTACTTGAATACTGAAGCAGATAGCTTGAACAGGAGTAGAAATAGGAGTACAGTGAAAAGTGCTAAAGGATTTTGAAAGATGCTTTTAGTAATGCTATATTGATTAAGCTTGCAGGCCTTTTATTGCATTACACTTTTTTTAAGAAAAGGAGATTATTTAAAAGGAAAAAGTCTCTTATCCCTTTGCAATCTTAGTTCTCTCAGTACTGCTAGGGATTGAGCCTCTTGGTTTCAAAAAATGAACTACCCCACCATTCAAATATGATAAGGCTCACAACTAATAAAAGGTAGTGACAGATAAATGCAAAGAGGTTAAACAAGTGTAAAGGGGGAATAAGTCTCCAAACCTGTATCTTACTTTCAGGGCAGACTTCAGATTTATAACCAGGAACTGAAATATCAATTCTAGGACCAAACTCCTTTCTCAGTTTATCAGTAAGAAGTTGATTGGTTGGCTGAAGGAACAGCTCCCAACTTATATGAGTGGTGCTGAGATCTGAAACAGATTAACATTGAATAACTTACTTTTTCTCCTAAAGATAACTAGGAAATTCCACTATATAAGATGAGTGAGGAAAAAGTAGCAACATATTTTGGCACCAAACTCTTTTGGCTACATTCCTCTGAATTTCTCAGGGCTCAGGAAAGAGCAGTCTTGCCTCCACCTCCCTCTTTTGTATTTCATTCCTATTCCTGGGTGCACATCCTCCCCCCTTAAGCCTACAATGTGTTCTTGTTGAACAGTTTTATACATGACTGTTGTATCTCACCGAAGATTTAGACCTACTAATAAAAATGTTTTGTTCAGGTGGAAATCAGGCTCTAAGGCTCCAGCTATCAAATCCAGCATGTTACTTTTCCCTGGAATTTGTATACTTAACCAGACACCATCTGACAGATGCTGACTCACTGACTATAACATGCCACCTTTCTCCCCCTTCACACTGCAAACATCAAAGCTGCTATCACGTATTATCTTGACATTGCCTAAGATCCAAATAAAAAAGCCAGGGCAAGGGTCAGAGGCAGGAAGGTCCTGCATATGTTCCCAATGAGTGAGAACCAGTAGTAAAGCACTACCAGCAAGCTACAGAGAAGTGAAGATTCCCATAAGAGAGGAAAACTACTGAATAGAAAAGCTAAAATAGCCAACTAGGCTTGCAGTATTTTTCAGCTGTACAACAGACTAACCCTTGAGAAAGAGCTTTAAGAGAAGTGATCACCCTCCTGGCTGGGCAGTCAGACAAGCAGTAGAGTATAAAATACAGAGTAGGTAAATTCACCTTATTGGTCATGGTAAACATTGTATAAGGCAAATTAGATGGGGGTTAACTCTATTTGTGTCAGAATTCATTTGTACCAGTGAGTCAAGCTGCAGAGTTACCTCCAAATTGGAAGAACAGCTGTGATCAGACCACTTATCAAAGCAGTTCTGCAAAGCCAGCCAAGAAAAACCTTGGGAACAGATTTTTCTAGGTCAAGTAAGCCAAGCAACTTCTTCACCTTCTACATCAGTTTTACTAAGAGGGCCCAAAACTGCTTCCAGGCAGCCTTGTCAGAAACTGCCAAGCTACAGAATACACTAAAGTCATCGATTATACTTTCATTTTCATGAGTGAGTTCTACCACAGGATCAAAAATATTTGTATCCTTCCTATATTTTAATCTACTATTGCATTAAAATGTGTTCCTCCAACAAAAAATGAAGTTACTCACTGGCCAACAAGCCAAGAATTAAACCAACTAAAAAAGCATTCCAACCTACAGTAACAAAAAACAGCAACAAAATTATATTGAAAAAGCTAGTACATAAAGAGCATAAGGCCATGCCTGCAGTGTAGATAGTCCCCACCTAGTACTAAAATGACCACATCTGTTTTATATACAATCACAGCATCAGATGCATTCCTCTATCTCCCTTGAGCTACAGTTTGATGACACTTTGATGGTACAGCCAGACTAAGTACCTTCCACAACCTCTGCTCCTCCTTGTCCCCATCCCCCTGTTTGTGAGGCTACTTTGCAAACTAAACCTCTGAAATGGCCTGTATAGGAAGCAAATCTATCGTCCTGCACCAAGGACACCCTTCCATCCTTGATCAAGTTTACCTAAAAGGACTCCAAACTCTTCCACTGGTACAAATGAAGTGGCGCTGGGTGGCCATGCACAGATGGGAACAAGCAGCTGGAGGTAGCACTGAGGAAAACAGAAGGGTGGTTTCCTAAGCCAGTATCCTGTCCAAGCATACATCGAGTATTATGAAAGAAACCAGACAAAAAGAAACACAGTGGTGATTTCAGAAGACAGTTAAGAGAAAGATTATCAATGTATCACATTTAAGGGAAATAAAAAGTTTAGTTTGAAGTGCATTTCTCTAAAAGTGATGCTCAAATGTTCTTTTCAAATCTTCAACTAATGGTTGATGGTATCATTTCTCATCAATAAGCTAATTTTTACAGTGAGTTAACCTTCATTAAACCTTATGTATGGGCACTGTCATTCAGAACTGAAGTAGACCAAACTCAGTGACTTCAAGTCACAATGAAAACACTATCATGAATTGAAGTAAATTAAATAATAGCTAACTTCAGTTTTCAAAGTGCCCACATGGGGCTAAAATGAGGTTTAATTAATCCAGTTACAATTCACACCTTCAGCTACTTTGAATGGACTTTTGTGTCTCCCTCTATAAACACAGCTTAAACCTTGTTTACTTGGCATTAAAACTCTGAATTAGAATTTGACACCGCTTTGAACAGTCAAAGAATATAGCTGCTAAGAGTAATTTTTTTTTTCCTCCTTATTTCTAATAATTCTACACGATTCAGTGGAGCCACCTGTTCAATCTATTCGACATGAAAATTTATTGGCTAACATATTTTAAGTGATTGGTAATTCCACCTGTGTCTTAATTTTCTGAAAGTGGTATCCCTGTAAGATGTCCAGGCCTGGCAGATAGGACTGGGGGATTTTTTTATTTTTTTAATTTTCTCCAAATCTTTTTTGTCTTTTTCTTTAAATAATAACACAAAATAACTATTTTATTGGCTCCATATACAATCACACTTTCTCAATTGCAAATTTATCCAGCCTGGTTTTTTTACCATTAGCTGCATTAAGCAATTAAAAATTCATAAGAGGAAGTAACACTTTCAATGTTCCCAATAGTTCTACTGCCGTACCACAGCAAAGCAGTGTTTAAAACTTCCACAATCAGGAACTTCTTTGCTAACTTCTAGATTCAAACTCACAAATAGGTAAAAAGAAGTTAAAAACCCCCTGAGAGGTGTGCAACATACTTCAGAGGCACCATGCAAGTATTCACTTCAGCTGTTTTGCCTTCTCTTTGGGCTACTATCTCAGTCCATGCATAAAATCCTAGGGAAGGAAATCAGTGGAATACCATCAATGTTCACCAGCTGAAATTCCAGCCCTTTATTTTCAAAAGGTATATTTAGATTTTTTTCACACACAACAGTGATACAATGCTTGCAATCAGCAGCAACTGGAAAATACCCACTGTCAACATGTCCCATCTGCAATTAAATCATTATATCCAAACAGCAAGCTATAACTACTAATCATAAGAGTGATACTGGAACCATATATGGAAAAAAAGCTTAATTTTCTCTAGAGCAAATGATGCTGAATAGGCCATGTAATTATAGTATTTTACTTTGTCCTTTTTCCTTTGTAATTCATAATACTCCCATACGCTCTAACAATAATCAGATCAGCAGAACCAACATTTCTGGCATTATATGGGTCAATGGCATTTTTAGCATTGATTTCCGGGGGAGAAGAATTAGGGCAATGTTGAGAGTATCTCATCCGTGGTGTTGGAAGTGTAACATTCATTTAGAGGATGCAGATAGGACTGGTGTCCCATCCCAAAGAGCACGCCATCCAAGCTGAGACATGAGAGAAACTGGTAAGAGAAAGGAGGAAGCAAGAGCTATCACTAAGTCAATGGGACTCCTTTCTTCGCTCTACCTGTTTCTTGTTGATAAGAGACCAGTACTGTAAATCAGAAGCAACCCAACTGAAATCAATACGGCCCTGTCATTTTCATTCCAACATGAGGAAAGAATCAAACCTCTGTAAGAAACGGAATTTTGCAATTAACACATCTTCTGTATTGCAAAACAATGAATCCAATGTGAATGGAGCATCTAAACCAGATTCAAAATTTGTACTCGGGCAAATTGCCAGCTACTTTAAAATATATTCTGCTTTGCTGGGAATCCTTATTAAAAGATCAGAGTTATTAAATGGAGAGGTTTATTTCCCTTGTAAAATTCAGCTTCACTTATTAGCTATGGACATGAAGAGGAAGGAGGTTCCATTCTGAAACACAGCAACAGCAATTGGAGCATGGTGGCAAAACAGTTTGCATGTGAAATCTGACGGGAGGGCTTAGGAGGACTGCAGAGTTATTGCCTAGCAGAGTCTGATGCTATCTGCTCTGCAGTGAGACACCTGCTAGTATATTAAGCCTGGCTTTAAAGAAAAATGTATTTGATGTATTCTTTGGTAGAGGTACTAAACTACTGAGCTAAGAACAAATCTTACAGAAATAAAGTACTCTTTGAAATTGAACTGCATATATTTGACTGAATTTGTACATTCATTTTAGCTTTGTCGTTTGGTTGTACAATACATTTGAACCTAAAAACAGATATTGCTTCAAAAATATATTTTTAATGCACACAAAAAAACAATGGAATGTTTTCCAGAGATATTTGGATGGCACCTGCTAATTGTGACAGGTTGGCTGCTCATTCCTCTGCCTTAACTTGAACTATGCCCAGGGATTGCTAACCAGGCAAAAAATCTCTTCTGTACTTTTCTGTAATACTTTTTTCTATAGAAGCCCCAGAATTGGAAAGATATTAATGCTGCTTACTATGAAAAGGTCACTATAAATCACTCAAGAAAACTTATTGTAAGTATGATTTGCATGTCACTGTGTCTAGACCGTAATGACCTGCAACATTTGTACAGTAACAACAAATAACAGATAGGAAAGCAGTAACAGTGAAGCTTCAACTTTGCTTATAAGCTATTTGTTGTTTGTATCAATTGAGCAAATGTTTCTCATGGTGCAAAAGACCATCAAACAGTACAGTCACTAGAGCTGCATTTAATTTTGCAAAATGAAGACACCTTAAAAATCATTAGCATTTACATCTGGCTATATGCTATTGTGTCTACCTAGCTAGAGTAGCTGAACTTCAAATGTATGTAAGGAGAAAGGAAGAGGAAGAGGGAAGAGAAGGAGGAGACAAGAAGAAGGAGAAGGAAGAAGGAGAAGAAGGAGAAGGAGAAGGAGAAGGAGAAGGAGAAGGAGAAGGAGAAGGAGAAGGAGAAGGAGAAGGAGAAGGAGAAGGAGAAGGAGAAGGAGAAGGAGAAGGAGGAGAAAGTTTTGATGACAGCCTGTTTATTCCAGTAGGGATTCAGCTTTTTTCTGAATGTCTTCCACTGGGCTGAACAGAAGTAGATTTATTTCATTTCTGATGTGTATTAAGTGTTAACTAGGAGTTCAGTCCTGCAACCTTTGTGCTGGAAATATCCCCCCTGACTGACTTCTAAAGAGCTAATGGAAATTCTGATTGCATGAGGATGGCAGAATTGCACACAAAACGTGTACTTCCAGCGCCCTGTAAAGTCCATTGTGCTGCCTCATAGCAACAGAAGCGAGGTTGCCGCTGAGCTCCTATCAGGAAAACAGCGTAATTTTATACCAAAAGAAAACATTTTCTTAAATAGCTGCTCAGCCTGCTGATGTTATCTGAGAATTCATACCTATCATTCTTCCTCTTAATAATTCCTATAATAAAAATGAAGGAGAAAATAGTCATAACTGAATTTCCCATGCAACAAAATAAGAGAAGCTCATTGAAAGCAGACCAAGTGAATGCATATGTGATATCTGTAATATGACTGATATTACAATATTTTCATATAACAATATTGACATATTACAACATTGTCGTAAAGGGCAATCCTGTTCTGAGAAAACAAACTTAACAAGTTAAGTAAATCATGTGTATACTAATTGTTTTTCTTTTTGTAAGAAGCTTTAGCAATGGAGCAATGAAGCAACATTTTATCCTAGCTGAAGGACAGCATGACTTCCTCCTAATAAAGGCAACACCAACTGTAACCTTGCCCTGAACGCAGGCACTGGGGACGTCGCCAGCTACTGAGGTTCAGCAGCACCTGCCATTGGTGCCTCCAATGTGGCCAAAAGGTAACTGTCTGAGATGAAATCTTGTCTTTGAAATGTCTGTCTCAGACCGAATCCTTCTCCAAAATTTCAGTCAACACCAGAATGAAAGTATGGAAAAATAGCACGTTTTACCTTTTCTTGGCACTCTTCCATTTGAAAAGCTCTGCTGTCCCCATGCACTGGAGCAGAGGTTTAAAGGTCAGAAGGAGAGTGATCTTGTTTCAGAAATGTGCTTTTTTCCTAGCACTGATCAACTTTAGGTGCCCTAGCAGCTGGACAGTCCCTCTCCCTCCCTGTACCGATGGCTCACAGCTGCCTAAGCTCAGAGGGAGGTTAGGGGCCCGAAGCAGAAAGCCAAGAGCCCGTCTCTCCCTTCTCTCAGCAATCCCCGACAGCCGGGGTAGAAAAGCATCTGATCCAAACGCACTGGGAACGAAAAGCAGAGCAGAAAGGAGGGAAAGGAGTTAATATAACCAAACGGGAATATTCTGCTAATGCAGCATTTTAGGAAAAAGCTCTCTCTGCATAGCACCTATGCTATATCAGGCAAAAACCACCAGCAGTCATGACGGGTGGCTGCTATAATTGTGGGTGCATTACGTACAGCCCTGTGGCCTGATTTGTAGCAGAGCAGGACTCTGTGACTGAACCCGATGTGACATCTGTTCTGAATATCTGACATAGTTTATAACACTAAATACTTCGACAGAACATCTTCTTGTGTTTCATAATAGATATCCAAATTTCATGGATCTTTTTTCATTTTAAACACAGTGATCCAACTCCCTCCCAAATGCGCAGGCATTCCACTCCCACTGATTTATGTACAGCAACATTAATTGTATGACTGACATTTTTTGGAGGCCCACCTTGGTGCCCCTGGAGGCTGACCTGCAGCCATGCTGAGCACTCACAGCTGATGATGAAGCCCATGGAAGCTGTGCTTTGAACACATAAACTCTTCTGATCCATAAGTGCTAAGACACATCAGAGGGAGAAGTGCTGCACTGGGCATCTCATATTGCATACTGCACGCTTGTGTAAATTTTAACTTAAATTTCTGTGGGCCTAGATCTGCATTTATAAAATGAGGCTAGCACCACCCCTTCCCTCCCTATGAGATTTATGTCTTCTGTTCACTAACTGTTGGTGATGCACTCTAATACCACATTGCATGGCATTTAAGAAAATGGCATGTAGCAGTTAGGAACTGGGGCTACAAAGCAAATTAGAAGTATACAAAACTATTGAATAGAACGCCAGTTCAGTCAGATTCACGGTCCACTTTGTGAATTGAATCAGACATTGTCCTATGTAAAAAACACTGGGCAACTGCATAATTAAAAATCCTGGTTAAGGTTCATACAAGAAAAGGAAAAGAATGCAAAGGTAAAATTAACTTCAGCATTTACCAATAACTGTACATTTAAATTATACATCTCCAAACAAATTTTTTTCTTTAAACAGCAGCATTTTGCTATACACATAGTATACATAAAACCTCTTGGAGCTAGAGGAAGGACTTCCATTTTTAGCAGTGATACCTGAGTCTGGCCCTTACTATGCTGTACACCTTTAACACTTTCAAAGGAAAAAAAATTGTGACACTGCAACTTACAGAAGTTTCTTACATAAACTTTTACTGACCTACTTAAGTCATGGTGGGAAAAGCTACAGAAAAAGTCCATAACTCTGAATTCATTTAACGAATGTAAACCTAAAATCCAGAGTGTTGTAAATTAGAAGCATGAGAAATGCTGAGGGGCCAGAAAAGGCAAAAGATGTTATCAATCTCGTGTGACATGCAGTGTAGAAAACAGTGATGTCAGCTCCTGTGAGATTTCCTGTGTCTTCCTATGTCCTGCTTTTAACACGCTCAAGTTATCTTGTTGACAACTGTCAGAAGAAGTGAGACAGTTTAAAAAATAACGGGATCAGTAGCAAGTAAATTAAAGACAGGTCATAGCCAGTATGCCCATGGCGATACTTTGATGTTCACCAAGGTCATACACTCTGTGCTCTTCTACACGAGAGGAGATGGGTGCAGAATTAGCTGGAAAGTACTTTACCCAACATCTACTAAATGCACCAGCGAGGTGAGCGGCAACACCAGAGGTGTTCCAGCTGTAAAGATGCTCCTGCCTGCTGGCAAAAGTTACATCCTCCCACGGAGCAGAGGAAGACATCAGGTAGTTCCATGTGCACTGTTGATCCAGAGACAGCATTGCAGCTCATTTGCTTCACTGAGCCTGATCCTAAGGTGCCTGATTTTTTTGTTTGTTTTTAAAGAAAACTCTATTATGAAGTCTCTAATGATGTCTCGTTTTAAACAGCATACAGCTAACTTGTGAATTGGCAATAAAGATGTAATAAATTGGTATGATAAAATGGGTACACCGAAACCTGTTTAATATACTATGTAAAAAATAGATTATAAAACAATACTGTGGAAACAGATGAATACATGTCTTGTACTACTAGATTCTTGGACAGAGTGGCAAACAATATGGAAAATTGCACATTAGAGCTTTATTTTACACCTAGCAAGTTTCTGATAGGGTTTCACATTGGCACAATTCAGACAGAACACAGGCATGCACGGAGGTGTTTAAAAAGCAGGAAATACTAAGCAGTGTGGATGAAAGAAAATCTAACTAGCCAGCTTTATGATAGTAAAAAATGATTGAAATCTGAACCTTGCTGTATTTAACAGCCTGCGTGTCACATTTCCCCAGACAGCTCCTCGGAAAGGTTGACCAATTTGTTTCAATACAGTGGCCACTCAACAGCACCAAAAAAGACAGCAAATATCCAAAACACTGCATGGAAATTCTTCTTCCAAAAGTACAATGTGAAGCCTAAAGTACAAAAGCAGTTAATTTATCACCGCAGCAGAGATTCCTACAGTAACTAATTCAAACTGCTGATGATGCACTAAATCAGAGTGAGTGATGAACACGTACACAGCAGCAAGTGAAGTTCAAAAGGATACAGATCTATGTGATCAATGAGCTGCCACGTGGCAAATGAAATGCAGTGTTGACAAATGTACAGTAACAGACATGAGGCTCCAAAATAATCAAACCAAATATAAGAAAAGTTTAAATAAACCAGTGCAGAAATGTCTCATTACAGAGCTGGAGGTGCCTCTTTACACATGTCTAAATACCAGACCTTCAAATCACTAAGCTTTTTCTCAATACTTAATATGAAAAAAAATCTCACTGATAACTTAAAGAGGTGCCTTGCCATAAAGCAGTAAAACCTTACAGAAAATGTAATACAGTGACACCAGTCATGTAAGCAACCATCTATTTCAAGCACACAGATTGGGAACAACAGCCTACAGATGAAAATTTCACACAAATCTAATACTATATTGCATATTACTGCCCTGAGTGATGGCTGAATGATAAGGCCAACTTACGGCTTCTTCTTCTACCAATCTATGCAGTTCAGAAATACGATCAGAGCAAGTGGTGCTGACCAAGCCTCTTCATGCTCTAATCACTGTCCTGCCTGATTAATGGCTTTTTGACCAAAAAGCAACACCATTTTATAAGAGTACTGGCATTCAGTGCCACCTCTTGAATTTCCCTGGAGCATAAGAAACTTCATACTTTTAAAAAGAGAGAAATCACCTACTATGAGGAGGAAGAGTTTATTAGATGTTTCCTACAAAAATAATAGCTGTGACTTTCTCATATACAAGTTTTACCAGCTGTGCCTATTACTGTTATTATTCAATTATTCATTACAGCCAAATGGAATGAATAAACCTCTTTTGGTTTTGTCTATGGAGCGCTATGTGGTAACAGTGAGAAAGTTCTGTCTTTGTTACTAGATATTCTGTTTGAAAATGTCACATGATTCAAGACATCATATGTCTTTGAAGGGCTTCCAGAAAATCATATCTTCACTGGGTAGTCTCTTGGCTGCAGTTTTATTGTGGAACTTCCACACTATAATCCAATGGTCTTCCACAGTATATTTACCATGATAGGAACAGGCCAGTTATTCTTGACAGATATGAATCTCTCCAAAGCCATCTACACATTAAAACTGAGCATCTCTACTACTATTTTACCTCCGTGCAGACTCCTCAACAGAACGGTTTGATGAACTGTTAGGGATCATGTGCACCTTTGTACATTTGCTGCAGCTCATACTCACTGTTAAAGAATATCCAACAAAGAGCCTCACTCCCTTTCATCAACTTTTTTCTTCTTTTTAACACAATTGATTGTTTTCTTTGACATATAAGGGATTTTTCTCCCCCAAGCTATCTTGTTCTGCTCTTCAAGAAGTCCACCTGCCAGGTGACAGCATGCGATTACGAAAAAACTCGTAACAAAAAAAAAAGGTAGCTATCCCATTTGCTTCTTGCTCTAAACCGTATCTTTTCCTCTCCTTAACCCAAAGGTTAGCATATTTGTTGTAGCTTCTCTTATATAAAAGCTCTAATTCTGTTGCTCTTAATTAGATGATGAATCATACCTTGATTTCGATGAAAACACAAATACTCAACGCAAACACAAATAAAGGGCTACTCATTTTGGTTTACGCTAGTGTAATAAGATCACAGGAATACTCTCTTTTATCATCTGTGAAACACTTAAGGACATACCTAATACACTAAAAAGAACTGAAATAATATTAATACTATTAACACTGATGTGCTCTATGTACTGGAGGCTAATGAAAAACAAAGCAAGTAAGATAAAGCAAAGGTCCTTCAGAACTCAGTTGCTCAGCAAGCTATTAGAATAACCCAGGAGGAATGAACCATCAAGTGCACTTTCAGAGTATTCGTTATTTGAAGAGATTTATAAATAGTAGTAATACTTGATTTTACAGCTATCCTTGAGAAAGGCCATTTAGTTGAACTAGACGAATTCCATGATAAAACTAGATTCAGGGCAACATAATGCTAAATCCCAAATAATGGCACCAGGCTAAAGAGCTAAAAAGCCTAAACCAATGCATGATAGAAAGGATAAATTAGTCCTCCAGTCCCCCTTATTGTCATCAAAGTAGGCCTGCCAACTCTACAGGGCAGGAACACTATTTTGTTAGATCCACAAAGCACAAAGAATTAAATGATTGACAGACATTTACAATTGTGTAATTTGTAGCTTAAGAGCAAGCTTATGAACTTTACGTTTTATTTTGTTCAACTTGGAGACATCTACATGGGAAATGTCTATCTGGATTTCAAACAGTTTTTATAAAAGAAGTTAGAATATCATCTTCCTACTGAACTGATGCCAAGACTTTCACTAGTCAGATTTGCACAGTTAGATTTTTCATAAACTTTCATTAGCAAACAGAAGAGTTTCTATTTAGAGCAGAACCGGTGAAAAGCAGAAATAATAGGAAACCACTCAAATCAAAAAACAAAGCTCCATTACAACTTTATGGTAATTATGATAATTTAATCCCTGCATAGCCCTATTCTTTGATCTGAACTTTTTTCTAAATTTATTTCAGGACAACTTGCACAGTGTTATTTCTCAGGCAAACATAGAGGAAAACAGAAAAACAGGGTTTGAGTTGTACGTATTAAAACTTTTTCTTTCTAAAGCCCTGAGTGAAATGTTTTTTTGGGAAAAAGTGCTATTGAATTTCCATATCAATGGATCTGTGCAGGCAAAAGTTTCTGGCTGGAATATGGAGTTTGCTGGACTAAGGACAGAAGTCTTATTGGCTTAAATGAGATGAGGGCTTTACCCTTGACATATACAAGATTTTAGGAAGGAAATTTTTGATTTCAAGATTTCTTATCTGGCTAAGAAGATTATCGAACTGATTTGACCTGGTGTTACAACTAAGAAAATGATCCAGCTGGGTCCTGCGCATAAATTATGCTGCAAACCCTGAATGTCCTGTAAAGTCTCCAAAAAGCTGTATGTCCCAGCAGGTTTCCTTTCATTGCCTATTGCATGGAACACACCTCTCTGACATAACCAATGCATTTATTTAACTTTTGTTTTATATTTTATCTTCCAATTTATTTTGGTTAGAGGTAGAATTATTCTGTTAAAAAATGACCTGATCCTAGACGTAGTTTATTTAAATTTCAAAATGAAAAGCTTACTAAGAACAGATAAGATTGATTGCTCTTTCCATCTTAGCATAATTGTATTTCAGGTGAACATCAATTTACTTTAAAGGACACTTCTAAGTAGCAGGCTGCATCATACATAATTCATCAATCACAGCTGCCTGTAACATGATTTACTCAAGCAGATTTCAATGGAATAGAGGGAGTTGCATTGTTTTTTATGCTTTGGCTTGTTTGTTTTTAGATAGTTTACGAAACACTCATTTGCGCTGAATTATTGCCGAAAAAAGTTCATCCTTGGTAATGAGCACATTGAATTTCTTTCTCTTCATACAGAAATGCTACCTCTTTAAAATTTCTTCTAAAAGGCAGAGTGAGTTTTCAAAACATTGTTAAGGCAGAGAACACTCCATGCTTATCAAAGGTAAAAATAAAGCTCAAGGATTTTGCAAGGGGGGAAGGGAAGGGAAAAATATTTATCTGAAAAGCATTACTTGTTTTAGGGCTGTGTATTTTCTAGAAGGCTTGACATGATTTGTTATTATTTGTTATACCAGCACGCAAATGTAATTGAAGAGAAGTAGCTCCTTCCTCAGCTAGCCTTTCACACGGTTGTCACATGGATAAAATGGCTTTTATGTGGCAATCTACACAAAATGGACACAAAACCGTGTGCTGGTTAAAGTGCAATCACTTGATACACCAAGAAATATAGGTGAAACTGGGGGCACCGCAATGTGTGTTAACACTACTCAGCATCTTCCATCAAATTCAGCTTCAAGGACACGTTGGTGCCTCTGATAGTCCTGAAGTAAAGAAACATTTCCACAAATAGATGCAAATACAATTTAAAAAGAAAAAAGAGAGTGCGAAACTGCTAGAAATGCACACCTACACAAGGACAGAAATGCCTTTACTTACTTGTAAGCCCATTTGAAACACAGAGTGACCCATAAAGTTGGCCAACATTCGAATTAGAGCTGCACCCTGGGGGAAATAACAGAGAAAAAAAGAAGTTATCATTTTTGCATGTCAATAATAATAATCTGAGGTAGGCATTTCCATCCAACACTATAATCTTGGAAACTTGTGATTAATATAATCTTTATTTGTGCTGGAATGAAAAAGAGGGAGAGAAGACAATGCAAATGCTTACAAGGAAAAGAGAGGAAGCCGCCTGATAGCGTTGATATCCTGCCCTGTATCCTGAATAAGGCGCAGGTCATAAAACACCCTCTCCCCACTCCTGGAGCACGGATGCGTCAGCTTCACAGCTGGTTGCCCCCAGCCCTTCTGTGCACTCAGCAGTACTTCACAGTTTTAAATGAAGGCAAAAAATAATGTCCATGCTAAATTCTACCACAGTGATTACTCATACTATTTTTACCTCCATTATACTGTTGTAAATCAGGATTTAGTGATGCTACTTTCCTTTGTAAAAGCCTTCCAGATCTGATGATCTGGAAGTGGATCATTTTCGTAAGAATTTTATAAGATCTGGATACACATATCTGACTTATTAATAGTCAGCTTATTTCCCAGACTGTCATGCAAAGAGGTAAGCACTTGTACAACACTCTTTCTCTACTTATACCAGTTCTTCTCCTTTGCCCCTTCAGGCAAAGAGGACGGATGTAAAAAAATCCTTTTGTTTCACCGGTGATTCTAATTCTCAGTAATTACACCAAGGAACAGATAGATACCTGCCAGAGCAGCTTTCTTTAAGGCATCCCTTTTGTGTTTTCTCATTTCTTCTCAGAACCACAATTGCTGTGTATTTTCCCCTTGCACAAGTGCTGTTTCAAGCAGAAGTATCTTTGCAGATCTGATTTGATGATTTATCTATAATATCGCACTCTGTAATCCAATTTCAAGACAACCAGCCTTCCAATCCCATTAATCAAATGGTATACTTAGTACCGATGACTGCACTTTTGATTTAAAGTCAGTGAATCAAAGGCCATAAGAAAACATGACGCTAGAACTCAACAACCTCAGCTACAGATGTAGGTTCAGGAACTAGGCTAATGCTCAATTAGAAAATGAAAGAAAAAAACCCAAACAAACATTTCACAGATTCAAAAAATCACAGGTTCCAAAGCTAGAAGGACTATTACAACAACGTAATCTCAGTTCCTGCATTAACAGAGGTCAAACAGTAATTCAGGCAAAAACCCTACTGCTTCTCCTTACACAACAGCATCTATTATAGGAAGATTCAAGGAAAGAAAAATGTTTCACAGTACTACATAACTTGTCACAACTAATATTCACTCTCACTGTGAAAATGTGCACCTTTTTACTATAATTAGAATTTCGCTAGCTTCAGCATTCAAAACAAGATTTTATGTCTCTTCCTGCTAGATTCAGGTTCAAAATAATTTTGGAATTCAACAGTTGTCCAATTTTTACACCATTTAACATGCATTCCACTCATTTTTTTTGTACAGTGCCTATTTTCGAAGTACTGAAGGAACTATCTGTAATAACCAATATTTGAAATAATGATATAAATTAAAAAGATTAGTAAATTATTAGTAAATCTTAAGAAACATGGCAAGTCCTTCAAATAGGGAGCAATTTCAAATAATATATAGTTACTAAAGTAACTGAAGAAAAAAAAAGAAAAAATAAATTCAGTAGATGTTTGTAATTCCTTATAAGAATAGAACAGTGGATAAACCAAAAGATGGTGTTTGCATTATTAACTCTATGCCATGTTTTTATGGTGGTACATAATCTTACTGGGAGACCAACCACATCTGGAATACGCAGCAGCATAGAAAATAATCCCTACTGAAACAGATTATTACCTGAACAGACAAGACCATAGGTCAGGAAGTATTATTACCCTTATTTTAGCAGAGGAACAGAATGAGTAAAGTTCTCAGAGATGTTTAAGCAGATAAATAGCAGATAAATCTGTCTAAGCAGATGAAAAAAATCTAAGAAATAGATAAAACTCATTTATCCAGTAAGTAACTTGGGCAGGGCAACTCAAAACACGTGTAGCAGAACCAAAAATATATATAAGAGATCAATCCAAATCTTTAATGACATTCTTCTGCTCATCACACATCCCTTTTTCTACTCACTTATAAGTATTCCAGGGTCCCCTTGTTTCTTCCTCACAGTTTAAATTTCACATAGCAGCAATGGGTATATATTTACGTAGGCACCTTAAGTCTACTGATTTCTGAGAGAAGTAAACAAAAAAAAAACCTTCATAGGATCTTGCCCACAGAGTCTTTTTCTATCCAGAGACCAAGAACTGTCAGACACATGTAAAAAAAAAATTATAAAATTCCACTTACAGGTAACATTTAGCCACATTGGATGGAACTAGGGATGGCCCTTACATACCAGACAAAACAAAAAATAAATTAAAGACTGAATAGGAGATCCAAGGCACAAAGGCAGGACTACTCTCTCAGGAGCCATCTGTTTTCACAGCTATTTTAGAAGTACTTTCTACCAATTATTTACCTTCATGATATCCAGAAGTCCTATTTACAGCTTCCAGAACAACAATATGCTTGTCCCAGCTCTGCCGTCTTCCACACACAGGGAAGGCAAACGCCTTCTTGACTTATTTGCTGAAGGTTAGTACAGGAAAGGAGAGAGAAGGAAAGGGATTCTGAAGAGAAAGTGGAAAACAGAAATCCAGAGAACCTCCAAGGGAAAAAACTCTTGGGGAGAAGGGAGGAGAAACAGGAGCCAGAGGGCCCTGGGAGATAAAGAAGGTTACGTGCAGTAGGTTCAGTTACAGAAGCAATGGAACACAAGGCCTTGGGGTCATCTGAATGGCCCAATGTGCCAGCATTTTCACTGCCTATCTGCCTAGCAAGCACTGAACTAGAAGGAGTCCAGAGGATCTACACTTCCATACCTTCTGAAAGCTTCTCTGACCTAGACCTAAACCTACAGGAACATCCTAAATCACAACAAAACTGTCCTGCTGCAGAGGATGCTCTTTGGAACTGGTCAGCATCAGTCCCTCAACACCTTGACAATGCAACCAATCTGCTCCCCATTTCACTCTCAGGGCCACATCTGCTCTACCAACATTTTTCCAACTAAGGCATGACATATGGAGTCTTGAGAAGCGAACCTGGCTCTCTTACAGGGCAGAATGGCGATTTATTGATGATTTAAGTGCTTTCCTCTGGGCAGTGGATGACTCAGTACCTTGTGAAGAGGTAAAACACATTGGTTTGACAGGTCTAGTGAAAAGCAATTCTTTCCTATTAAAAAAATGTACCTATGTTCCTGCCAGTGTAAAATCTGACTCACTTTAAACCATTGTACCCCATCTTAATACAAGTCTATTCAGACAAATACACATGATATTCAGCCCTGGCTCTGGTGAAGCACTGTTCATTAGCAGATCTCATGAGTGCTTCACAAGATATTGGTGTCAATACCCTGCAAACTAAAGGGAAACTGAGGCACAACATAGTGAAATCATTTGCTGAAGATCACCCAGCATGCTCCTCATATAACCCATGCCACAGTCGAAGCTTCCTCAGCCTCAGCACTGTTATAAGAAAGGAAGGCAGAACATGTCAGCTATTCCATGGAAATTAACTGCACACACAGGCCTTTTCTGCAAAGTGTTCGTGGGAAAAAGCATGCTCATGGGCAGTTATCCAACACTGGATGAAGTGCTGGAAGTTCATGCTCTTTCTTTCCCTGAAACCGATTTGCACACTCACACCATGGTTAAGACCAACCATAACTAAAATTGGGAGCAAAATTCCTTTTTATGTGAGCTGAACTTGTCTTTGAAATCTACAAAATGCAGAGTCACAGCTAAGGCATTCAGTCGAATTCTCTCCATGCCAACATAAAATAACATGATTGCAACCTTGAGCTCAGATTAAATGAAACTAATTTTTGAAGACTCACTCCTACATTTTTTGATCCTGTGGCATCACTACAGGTCACAATTACTGTAAGTTAATTTAATTCTCTGACTTATTGAATGATCTAATTCTATTATATCTGATTTCTTAAACTAATTGTTTCACTTGCAACTTGCATCCTGTAATCTTTTCTTATACAAAATAAAGTAGCAAATGGAATTTTCTTCAACAGGAAAAAAAAGGGAAGTCTTATGTATGAACCCACAAAAATATGACTACTGCATAAAACACAGTATTGTTATACAGCCACACAGGAGGAGATACATCTGATTAAACGCAGGTATCAGTAGCATTTGTGTCTACAGTTACTTTAGGTGTCTAGAATTCCTTTACAGTCAAGAGACAGCACCAGGCACTTCTGACTGCACTTTATCTTATCTTAAAGTAGACCTCCAAACTGATCAGGAAATTTGTACCCTAAAAGCACCCATCTCTTGTAATTCACTCCAAGAGTAGCCTTGGGTGACTAGCTCATATGTACATATCTGCACTGCAGATACCTAAAGTGAGGGGAGATGAATTCAACTGCATTGCCCAAAAAGGGCATACAGAGACTGATTCCCCACTCTGTTACAAAAGTCCTGTACTAGTAAGGAGTTCCCAAGAATTTCTGAATTGTGGAGATATAAAACTGGTGTAACACCATCCTTTTCTATATATACAATCATATAACATATACCATATCTCAGTTTATTCTACATTGTCATACTTTCATATAGGGAAACCAGCAAGAGTAGGTACTCAAGAGAGGGCCCCGAAGAGAGGGCGGTGTGCTTGCTAGCTGAAAGTGGATGTTCTGTACCAAGCAGACAGCAAAGAAAAGCACTTAAAATAATGAACTAGTGAAGCAGTTGCAGTGGAGGGAACAATGTAAAAACCAGTAAACCAGCACTGAGGATTACGCAGAGCTAGAAGGCAAGGGCAAGGGGCCATGTGTGAAGAGACACAAATGAGCTGTAAACTCATTCAGCATTATTCTTTTAAGGATAAAAAGCTATGTCGGTATTCTAAAAAGTACTCGTGAGAGAAAAATGTTACCAACACAAAACAGAAACCATGAACTACAGGTGACTCTTATGAGGGTGAAAAAAAATCTATCATTTTGTAAATGAGTTGGAGTGGGGGAAAGCAAAGAGAGCATAAAGGGCTGACCCAGAAAAAGCATAGCTCTTCTGTCCTTCCCACCAAAACTTGTAATTTTTTCCTAGAACATCAACTTCTTTTTCCTTTTTGGTTCTGCTTTTGTGTGCATTGTTGTTTTTTCTTCCAAGCGTAGGATTGAGATTTATCTGACTGAATGGAGATGCCTACACTGCAGCTATCTGATGCTTACTCAGTTGTATATGGCTCAGCCAGCTGCCTGACTCCCTTTTAAAGGCACTGGAGAGAGAAGCAAGCACTTCAGCTCATCCTGATTCATCTCATCCAAAGACGTGCATCTAAAATAGGAAAGATTAATTTCACCCTAAAAGTGCCTGTTTATCTTCACTGATGATACAGGAAGGTTAGAGGACTAGTCAGTTTGCAGTGAACATCCCAAGTGAGATGACATGAATCCCTCTGACAATGTTTTATCCTGCAACTTATGGAGCAACCTTAGAAAACAGGAAAGTGTAAACAGTGCAAAAACACCTCCCTGAGTTTGCAAAGTCAGAGACAGTATTTTACAGGCTCATCTGCCCATTTATCTCACGTAACGCCAAATATCAGTAATAATAATTACACAGGCCTCAATACATCTCTTCTTCACTGAATGTCAACCTTGCTGTCATTGTTTAGGAATGAAAGCTGTTTATTTTGATTTAGTTCAGAACGATCCCTTTTGTGACATAAACGCTAAAATCAGGAAGTATCCTGGTATAAAAAATACCACCATGGTAACCCAAGGGGTAAGCGGGGAGTGAGGTGCTGAGGAGAGGAGCATTGGACTACCAACAAAAATTACATAACTGAATTTCTAAAAAAAAAAATAAAAAATTAATGTCAATTTTCCACAAAACCTCCACCCATCCATTTTTCTTTTTCTTCACTCATTTAAAAAAAAAAAAAAACCATCATTGAATACAGGAGATTTATTAACATTCTTCTATTGTGCAGTAGTCAGTTCAAAATCAGTCTTGATTAATATGTAATAGCACTGCTTGTTTTTCAAATACAATGGGACACAGATAGGAGGACTACAGTTATTTTTCTGTATGCTGGTATCCCTGCAATTCAAGATTAGGCTTACTTTCTCACTAACTAAGGGAAATGCGAGTTACTCTATCCTCTACCTCAATTACACCAGATTTTATTCATATTATTGTTAGAGCTATTATTATCAATAATAACTTCTTATAACCACTTTCATCTTCATTGATTAAAACAAGGCTAAGACCGCATACAGGCACTCACAAAGGTACCATTCTGTCATAAAGAGCTCCTGATTTAAGATGAGAATCAATATACAAAGTTTGATGGGTACTAATACATACCCAATATATATTAGTATTCTTTTTTTTAATGAATCGGTCACATTACACACCCATTAAATAGTTCCCTCCTTAAACTATTTATCCTGAGCAAGATGCCTGGTCAAAGACTTTTTTTAAATCCAGTGTCTACTGACTCCCCCCAAGAACTCCAGCTAGTTAGTGAGATCTTTGCAGCAGTCCAGGCAAGACCAACATATTTATCCATGTGCTCAGTTATGTTACTCTTTATATCCTATAGAGTCCCTGCCTCACTGGAGAAGGAAGTCAAACTCATCAGCCTATAACTCCCAGCACTTCTCCTGGAGCCCTTTCTGTACATTCCCCCAGCAATTCTCCAGCATGGTGGCCACTTGTAAGGATGGTCAACATCCCATTGCCAGAAGTTGTGCAGCTCCACATCTGGTTACCTTCAGAAGGTGTAGGTGGACGCCACTCAGCTCTGCAGACTGCCTAACAACTAATTCAGCTCTTTTCATTAGCGTTTCCCATATACATACCTCAAATCGATACTACCTGCAATCTATCTGTTACAAAGAATAAACTGAGCATGGGAATCAACCCATTCTTCAGCAGGATAGTCCAATACAATAATTCATTGCACTTCTCCGCTTTATCCTTAAAAATCTGAGTCCCCCTTTTACGCTTTGCCCATGACGTGGCCACTCACCCAGAGCCATTCCTGCTGCATACACTCAAGTCAGGCATGAACGACCTTAAGGAGAATCACTTAAGATCACACAAAAACTTACAAATTTGGGCTGTGTTTTGACTAATGGGTTGAAAGGTATCTTTTTTTCCATGAGCCTTGCTGAAAAAAAGATTTTTTAGAATTGAAAATGCAGCATAAGAGTTGTGGTTTTTTTTTTCTTAAAAATGTTGAACATATTTTTACAGTACTCTGTCAAATAAAAGCCTAAGGGTATCCACAATCAAATGGGTTCTTAAGTAAATGAGTATTTCATTTCAGTTCAAAGTTCCTGAATTCATACATTATTCTCTATTTCTCAAGATGTTAGATACCTCTGTGATTCTAAGTTCATTTCAAATATTAGAAGAGCATGTTATCAAGCACTCATACAAAGAATGCACATTTGCACATTATTTTTGTAATGTGAACACTAGCCAACAAGTAATATCCAAGTCACGTTTTTCAAAACAATCATTCTTTGTTGGTACTAAGCAACCACAGCTGGATGCCCCATGAAATTTAGCTTATTGGGAAAAACACAGCATGACTTAAAGTGAAAGAACAACGTACATCAAACGTGTAGCAAAAATGTGACATTTAAAAAAGAACTCTTACATAAACTTAAAAAACAAAATTAAATCTGTCAAATCCTGGAGAAATTTAACACAAAAAATATGTTTTGACTAAGTCACATCTGCAGAATTTGCTCAAATGCAGATACAGAAGAGTGTACATGTGTGTAAATGAATTATTTAAAAACTCGGTGTTGTGCACTGTAGTAGTGCAGAGAATCAACTGAAGTGTCACCCTCAGCATGTTAAAGAAGAGGACCAAGAGGTGGAAGAAGTCTGGCTGTAATGTCTGTTGAGCATCTGTTGCGACCTTAAGCAAATCAATGGACATCCCTTAGTTGCCCTGTAAGAACCGACAACTGGGTAAGCACTTTCAAGTCCAGGTGTTCTATTTAAACAGTGCTTCTTTAAGCAAACATATTCACCATACTCTCTTGTTTTGCTCCTTTTTCCCCAAGAGGAGAAGTCCAACCATTCCTCAGCTCCCACTCAGAAGGTCATGCTGAAATGTATTTTACCTTCCTACCTTTGTGATCTGAACCATCTTTCATGATATGTGGCCTCAACCTGACAGTTGTGGAACAAGAATGTCCTGTTCATGCCATCAGCTAAAACATGATGCTGCGGCAGGCTCCTGAGAGACCTGTGCTACAGTCCCTCTATCAAGCTGTAAAAACAGAAATAATTGCAAAGCCTTCTCTGGAATTCTTCAGCTGTCTCTATCCAAAATATCTCATCTCTGGGAGCTGCAGAAGTACTCACAGAGAAATTCTTTTCAGGGAATTAATTAGAATGTATCATGAGTCACCAGCACTAAATCCCTCTCATTTTCAGAAAACGAACACTGTAATAACACCAGTTTGGCTATTTTCTGTATTCTCCAATGACACCTCCAAACACTACAAGAAAAATGAAGCTTAAGGCATGTGAATCTGATGAGTGTGAATGCTTCCTTATTTGATTAGGATAACAGAATGTATTTGTTTAAACGAGTAAACATGTGCCTTTGAGTAAACATGTGCCTATGATTTCCTCCCTGTGGCAGAAACATAAAATGTTCAAATGAATTCCTAGAGGCTTCCCCTTTGGAAAACCCACGTAAAAGCCATAAGAAGAAGTAAAGATGGAGATAGGTATATGCAGACTGTGCAGCATGCCAGTAAAAAATGTGTGTCATCTCCAAGTTCTTAGTCTGAGCCATCATTTAGTTACACACTGAAGTACCTTAAACACATAAGTAACCCAACTTAAATTCCATAGCTTACACACATAAAATCCAGCACATAACTACGTAGTTGGCTGAATTTGGGTCTGACTGGTTTCCCTGCACTTGGTAATAAATTGTTAAAAAGGGACTACAGTTATTAAAAAGTAGCCCAGAAAAACTATCTCTACTTGATTTTAACAGTACAGACTAGAAAAAAAAATCAGTCATTTAATATGTATTCTTTACTTTTTAAAGTAATAAAGAATTTCCAATTGATATTCACTTATCAAGCAGTGCATACCCACAAGTTAATGTCTTGTTGATACTCAGAAATAAAACCAGGATATATTTTAATAAACAAATTAAACTTACACTATTTTTAAAACTTTACATACAGTGCAGATGAGCCAATATTTTTTAAATCAGCAAATATACCTATAAACCTGAAATGTACCATGCTAAATCATCAAAGATGCATAAAGGCGTCTTATGTTGTTTTTATAGATTGTAAGGCCATTTATCTGATGCCAAAACATCACTGAAAAAGCAACATCATATTCGAGGAGAGCTTTTCACTGGGAAATCATAATCATTTTCTATTCTGACAAACACAGCTGTTCTAGGGCTGGGTAATACCAAAACGGTCAGATGGTGAGATGAGCTTTGGTGAAATGTTTGTCTTAGACATAAATTGTGTTGCAAATTTTAGGAACATGACACAATGAACAAAACTCAGGGGTAAATGACCATAACTAATCATGTTCTTCAGGTGGATATTGTCACATCATTTTCCTTGAATAATAAAATGTATCAGTCACCTAGACAAAATGCTATTGGGACTCCATTTACAACAGGAGTTTTATTTAGCCTCATGACCAAAAACTCTCTTACATGTTCTGACACCACTGACAAGGGCAAAAGCACGTCATACTTTTTCATTAACTGCTTGTATGAGGAAACCTTCAAGGATGGACAAACACAAGAGGTTGATGACATTACTTATGTAGATGGGCCATCATCAGAAGTAAGTAGCAAATAAACTAGTGCATCTTAAAATCCACTCTATTAAGAATCTCTTGTAATAATAAACCTGGCCCCACAAATCCATGTTTTCCACTAGAAGTAATGGACGAAGATTTTCCCTTTTATGAGGAATACTTACAGAAGTGTTTACACGGCCACAGTTACTTCACTTCAAAGAGGAAATGCACCGCCATTTTACCAATCAGCTCCGCAGAGAATCCAAAAGCAAATTAAGTAACATAAAACTCAGAATTTGTGATGATTCTCTATTGATAACTACCTTGGGGATCTGATAGCTATCTCTTAATCCAGCCAATGTGTTCTGTAGTGATATGTGATAACACTGGTTTTTGGGTTTTTTTAACTAGAGTGTTATGCTGTAATAAAACAAAGATTTTAAAAGTCTATGCCTCAACACAATTTATCTTTACCAACCACATGTTTAATCTCATCTAAGATTGTAATCAGGTCTGTTTGACCAGGTTTGTTTCCACGAAGCATGAAAATTAATATTCCTTTTTTTTTTAGTTCACTCAATACCACATAACAATCTCAATCCATTTGCTTAAGACTGATTTGCAACTAACTATAACTAAACATGACATACTACTTTCTCTCTTTTAATACCTCTTTTAAGCTTCAGAAATTATCCAGTACTTAAACATACCTTTAAAAAGCAACAAAACAGTGTGGTGGAGGTTGTTCCAGAGAGTTCCCTCCTGAATAGAGGTCCTGCAGGATCATATTTTGATCGAAATATTGATCATATTTTTATGTCAAGGTTTTTTTCCTTTTACTCTATTTCATTACTCCCAGTTTATTTTCTATTTCTAATTCCCACAATTTGTTCCAAGTTACTTGAACAGCTGTAACTATTGCTCGTTTTATTGATCTGAACTAGGATGTGTGTCAGCAAAAGTCATCCCTTGCTTTTATTCAGGCATGGTTGTTCTTTGGACTCCTTCAGGAAAAAACCCAGAAACTACCTGTAAAGGCTTACAAAGGCACTTTCTGCTTTGCCTGTTGCTGAACACGACCGTTACAAAGTAGAGCCAGAGAAGCAGAAAAGCCCAGTGCGTTTCAGGAATGCTGGTGCGTAGGCTGGTACCTCCATGTACACCCGCCCTTATCAACGCTTCATTTTAAGCCACAGAAACATGTGAGACACAAATGCACTGTTCTGTTCCTTCCACTCCCTGACAGGGGAAGAACTATGAGAAATGATGGCAGGGCACAATGTCGTGAGCCACTGTTGCCATTTCTGCTTTGATCTCCTCCTCCAGCCCTTAGGAGCTGCTGTTTGCTGCTGCCCTTTGATGGGGAACAGGCAGACGACAGTCTTCACAGAATCACAGAATGGCAAGGGTTGGAAAGGACCTCGGGAGATCATCTAGTCCAACCCCCCTGCTAAAGCAGGTTCACCTAGAGCAGGTTGCACAGGACATCATTCAGGTGGGTTTTGAATATCTCCAGAGAAGGAGACTCCACAACCCCCCTGGGCAGCCTGTTCCAGTGCTCTGTCACCCTCAAAGTGAAGAAGGTCTTCTGCACAACAGGTTGTGTCTCCCTGATTGCTCTACCTTGACTGAGCAATCTAGTCTAATGAGCAATTCTTTAAAATAAAATGCTTTTATTAACATTTGTACTCCATTTTTGTTATTTCCAACCAAACACATATACAGTTCTCCCCAGTGTGGGGAAGGTAACGCTCCTGAAGCACTGTAGGTCTGCAGCTGTTTATATACCACACAGTGGTTTCTATGTTTCTTCTACAGAAAATACTTAGTATACACTAAATGGAGTAAAAAGTTAATGACAGTTTGTTTTGAGTCAGGAAGGTGCTCAAATGCCCTATTTAAGACAGGTGTTTTAAGTATCTTGAGGCACCTGCCTAGTTTTACACACTAGCACCCACTGGCTGGAGTGGGACAGCCTGCATACTTGAAGTCAGGCACTCTTGGGACGGCCCTCAACTTGAACCTAAAGATTTCACCAATGCTGAGATTCAGTGGATTTCGTACTGGAAGCAGTAACGACCTACAACCTTTTTATCTAAACAGAAAGAAATTATTTTCATTACGAGATACTTCTGTTACGATGCATTACAAACAAATGGCTCCTGAAAGCACCTCCTGTAATCTGGGCACTGACCTCTTGCGCTCGCGAGCCATGGAACAGAAACCAGCATCACAGAGAGGCACACCCAGGACTTAATGGCATTCACGGACAACATCACGGCTAAATTCGTCAGGCAGAACAAAAAGCTCTCCCTTTACACTGCGGTAAGGGAATGGGTTGCAAAGCCACCTGGATTGTACTCTAAGACTTTTAACTAGCTGGATGTCATCTTACCTTACTGGTTTAGTTATGTGAGTATTTAAAAATAAAACCTGTTTTACTATATTTTACAATTTTTAAGTATTTCTCTAGTAATTCTTTCCCTGTTCATGAGCTGCTCTCACTCTTCTGTGGTCATCTCTTAGATGCGCACTGGCACAATTTCATTGCACTCATGAACTGAGTGGGTTTCACCCTGATACTAAAGCTGATTTTACAGGGCAGAATAAATGTTTTGGGGATTTTGTTGTTGTTGTTGTTGTTGTTTTATTTTGTTATTACAGTGCCAATATCCTTCCCAGTGCCTGAGGAGCAGAAGTAAAAAGCACAAAGTTTTTAGAGAGCCTTTCCAGCGACTGCAGCTAGCCCTCCCGTTCTGTCACATTCTTGCAGAAGATGTTACGCTGTAAATTTCAAAGAGAATTGCACTCAAAAGGGTGAGCAAGCCACTGGTTTCAGTTTCTTAAATTATCTTTTGCCAGAGCTGTTATTGCAACATACAGGGAAGCTGAGCATTTTTCTTTGTGCAAATTTTTAGTTGAACACATTTCCTAATGCAGAACATTGCCTTTGAGGGGAGGCAGGGAGCATGGTTCCCCTTTATTACTGTTAGAAATACCTTCCATCACTCAGACACAGAGAGCAGGAAAAAGCATTTTTAAAGAAGTGGCGCAGATTTAAGAAGGAAATGGAAATTATACATACAAAGGTTTAGGAAGTAAGGAATTGTTTGCACTACAAAGCCAGGGCCAGTAACTGATCTCAGTGCTGAGGTTAATTTTGCTTACAGGGAGGGAGAAAAAAAAAAAAAAAAAAAGGAATATTCTTCCCTATTCCAGTCATCCTCTTCATTGTTTTGGTTATTGTTTGTCAATTGCCGATTCATTTGCCAAGACATACTCTACTGGGGGTACGTTTATAGTTATACTCCACCATACTGGTCTTGCCTGCTCTGATTGCTGCCAGCATCTTCAACCAGTACACTCCAAAGCATGCAGCAGGCTGATGGAAACGACTTCAGATATTATCTGGCTCTCTACAGCGTCCTTGGTGCCCTTTCATCCCTTCTCTTATCTGGCTGTGACTGCTCATCTAGGGCTATGACTCCTTTAGTTCTGTCCGGGATCTCGCTCCCTCATGCTGTTCTGGGTCTGGCTGCTCCCTTTGAGATGCAGCTGGCTTGTTTCTCCATTTTATTACAGCCGGTTGTTCCTTTCTGATTGTTGCTCCTCACGTTATTCTTGCTGCACTCTCTCCTCCTCTGTTGATGCAGCTCTCCAGGGCTATGATTCCTGCTGTCAGTCATTTCTGGTGTGGAAAGGCTGTCACGCTTTTTGCTTTGATTTAACAATTCTCAGATCCACTCTTGTGTTCAACAGGCTATATTTCCTACCGCACTTGGGATATAACCACTTTTCCCGTCATCGTGGGAGGACACTATCTCACTTCCAGCTGCACGAGGAAGACATATCCACTCTTTGATGTAACTTGAGAGCCTTGAATCATCTACCAGTACTGTTTATTAATGAACTATCACGACTTCTCATTTTTCTCTACATATTTGTGGCCCTACTGGAGGATGACACGCTCCTATCTGAAGAATGACTAGTATGATGCTTTTGAAAGAAGCAAACATTACCCTCAACAGCTTAAGTGGAAAAACATTTTGTGCTGCAGGGCTGCAGTGCCTGTTCCTCTCTGTTTGTGGGACTACCTGAATACCATTCTTCAGGGGTTTATGTCATGAGATTTCTTAACATGTACCATCACTGAGGACAAGAAAGTGGAAATGAAAAATATATTCAGCTCCAAGGCATTTGAAAAGCACAGTTTCAATGGTCATCTCTGAAGCATATAGAAAGAGGTATATCTTTAAAATGACAGCTGAGTGTCTGGCAGAGATGGGCACTTTAATTGATTTATGCTATATCGATGACAGTAAAGACAATCAAATGTCAATGGCATTCTATGACTGTCATTTCACTAAACAAAAATTAGATGGGAGAGAGTTTCATCATTTCAATATTGTGCAGAAAATCACAAAGAGAGAAAAGAGATCACATGGACAATCCAAGGTCCCAGCAAGCACAAGGTGGACATTTAAAAAAAAAAAATTAAAAGAGAATTAAAAAAAAACCATACCAAAATGTAGGGAAAAGATATAGCATGTAGTGCGTTTAAAAAGGAACATTTTATTTAAGACAGTAGAAAAGTCCTCACTGATGTTCCTGATCCAAAGTTTACTAGAGTCAACAGAATAAAATTCCAAGAACTTAATACTTGACAGCAATTTAAAAAATAAGTCAGCGAACAACCAAAAAGCCATCCCAGAAACACCAGCAACAACATCCCTCCAGCAGGGCTCATCGTGTAAGGAAGGCTTTGAGGCACCTGAAAATATCTGAGCACATGCCTGAGCAGGTAAAAGCCTTCAGTATAATCTTACAGTTTGGATTTTATTGACATAGCATTCATCACAGTATTTATCCTGGCAGACACTAGAGAGCTAGAAGGATAAGCAAATGTTCTAGCTATCTAATAAATGAGCTTGTTTCCCTAGCTGATTTTAAGCACAAGCCTGCATGCATACGAGGTTACATAGGAATGAAACAATGTAAGACCTACAACATGTTAAATTTGCTCTAATTCATCCTCAGAAGGAAACAGTGTCAGGTGTTTGGAGGAAGATGCAGAAAAAGTGAAAAGAGCAGCTAGGAAGTCAGCTGGGAAAGTTTCTTCCTATTAGATATTGTTTGTATCTAAAATGAAAGGATGAATGGTTACAGGGAATAGCAAACAGACAAATTATCAAACAGGAAAACAAAGATTTCACGGGTGAAAGAGTGGGTCTTTTAATCTCCTCGCCTAGGAAGGTGCGTAAGTAAATTCTTCCATTGCCATTCCTCAAGGTGGTTTGCTAGATCTGTGTTCAGTTTTGGGCCCCTCACTACAGGAAAGACATTGCGTTGCTGGAACATGTCCAGAGGAGAGCAACAAAGCTGGTGAGGGGTTTGGAGGAGCAGCTGGGGGAACTGGGGTTGTTTAGCCTGGAGAAGAGGAGGCTGAGGGGAGACCTTATCGCCCTCTACAGCTGCCTGACAGGAGGCTGTAGCCAGGTGGGGGTGATAGGACGAGAGGAAATGGCCTCAAGTTGTGCCAGGGCAGGTTTAGGTTGGACATTAGGAAAAATTTTTTCAATGAAAGGGTTGTCAAGCATTGGAAAGGGCTGCCCAGGGAAGTGGTCGAGTCCCCATCCCTAGAGGTATTTAAAAGACGGGCAGATGAGGTGCTTAGGGCCATGGTTTAGTGGTGGGATGGCAGGGTTAGGTTAACGGTTGGACTTGATCTTAAAGCTCTTTTCCAACCTAAACGATTCTATGATCTGGTAACTGGATACAGAATTTATAGGGTCAGGCCCTGCT
The DNA here is from genome assembly GCA_034008185.1 of Gorsachius magnificus. Classification (NCBI taxonomy): domain Eukaryota; kingdom Metazoa; phylum Chordata; class Aves; order Pelecaniformes; family Ardeidae; genus Gorsachius; species Gorsachius magnificus. The sequence goes on from CM067081.1 coordinate 177,130,223, forward strand.
ATGAACACATTCAGTGCCACCTAGGGTTCAGGAGAGTTGGCCATCAGAGAGGCTGAGTGGAGACGCTGCCTTATCCACCGGGCATGGCCACAGTTACACTGAAAAAGGAACCTTTAAATGGACAGATACAAGATAGAGGTTGTACTCTGATCTGCACAGAAAACAAGAGTGATCCTATCAGCCTGCATAAAATAGCTAACAGTATACAGATGTGTCCTACTGTCCTATTTGTCATTTCAGTGTATATGAAAATTACTTAATGTTTGCAAAGTATTCATAAGATGAGAAGATAAGTGTCAAGTATTACAGTGTGATATTACTATTATCATATTAATTAGAAAAAATAATTAGCTTGAAGTATTAAGATACTGATGTGAGATAAGCCTCTGAACTTACTGAGGTTCAGCTATCACCAGCAAACATATGATTGAAACGTTTAAACAATGAGAATACTTCAGCATGCTAAAAGCTGCTGGCTATTATAGCTTAATTGACCAAAAGTAATGTTTTCAAAGCCAGCTAAGGGATTTTTGAAAATGTTACTCAGGCTCTTGAGCAACTCCAGCATTTTAAAATATTTCCCTAGTATTTTGTGTTTGCATATTACATCCTATACCTATTCAGTGGACATAAACATACACACTCTCAATTGCCCCTCTTTAATGGCATAAGATCCTTTCATGGAAGAGGATCAAGCTGGAGTTATTGCTGTCTAGCATTAACTGATGACTGTAAGAGAAGATGCACCTCTTTCTTAGTCCAGTATGAGCACTGGATAAACTGGAGGCTCAGTAGGCAAGTCGGTGTTATACTGCTGCTGTCTTGTTACAGTTTGATGTTAGGCAGCTAACGATGCAGAAGAAAAGATTATCAAATGCAAAGGCGATGGTCAAAAGGCTCTTGCAACTGAATCATCAGCAGTAAGCTCCAATACAGCCTCCATGGCGGAAGCCTGCTGACAGCAACCTCTGCGTCACACATCAAGCATGTTTGGTCATGATGTTAAGGCACAGTATTACATATCATACCATGTGGCAGAGAATACTCATGGTATGATGGAAGCCACCGGATTTTGGGCCATATGCTAACAGCAAGCCCAGTCATATGATGGAGATGGTGGAAGAGAGCAGCCTTATCACTCCTGCACAGAAGCTGTTCAGTCCCAAAGCTGGCCAAAAGGCTTTCTATTCATTGAAATACTATTTGAAATTGCCTGAATTTAATACATATTCCTTCACCACCCCAGAAGGCAGATCCTCCACTCTCACTGTTCAGCAATGACTTTGGAGTTTTCAGTAGCTGACAGAAAAATTCTCATGCATAGAAAAAACAGAAAAAACTTTACACTTAAATTTAGCACCTGACAAATTTTCTAGAGAGTTTCAATAGGACAAAGACTATACATCTTTCTGCTTTTTAAAGCATCTAAAACAATTCAGACATTGCCACAAAATAAATAGTAATAAACCCCCTCAAATCTTCTTGCTGAATTGTGACAGCCTCCCAAGATATAACATTTAATAACACTGGATGTGTTGAATGTAATTGGCTAAAATCACTGTAGTATATTCCAAATATATTCCACACAAATTAAAGTTTCCCAACTAGTAGCCACTGTAGCGTACATATTTTTACAATGGTATTTGTTTTACACATGGAACATGATCTTCTAATAGCTACTGACATATCTATATATAGAGATAGAAAGTTTAATTAGTCTCACCTTTTTATAGGCAATCCAGTCAAACACCCTGTCAATGTCTGTGGCTTGCTGCACCTTCTGGGATACTGGATGTGAACTGGCCAAACCATCCAGCAACATCACTTCATGTAGGACATCTGTCAGAAATCTCTGCTTTTCCTGAAATACAGCATATGCAGTAGTATCACAGACAAATACACATTTACAACAGTACAGAAATGATGCACAGTTATCAGGGGCAGCTGGCTAATATGACAGTTGACTAAAATCCGACCTTCTGGTTTGAATGTGAGCCACCATGACCTCCTACAGTCTTGAACAGGTATATGGAATAGACTCTGACTTGAGATGTTTTGCTGCAATGAAACTTGACTGAAAATAAATGAAAGACTATTAAATGAATCAAAAGGTATCTGTAGGTGAAGACTGCAAATCTGATTACGACTATTCATTCACAGTAACGAGGGGTGGGGAGAGAGGCGAAATGGCGTACTCTTCAATCAAAAAAATATATGGATGCTACAAGTCGTCAAGCTCATTGCATACGCAGGTACTAAAAGTTTTGACAGAGATGGGTAAATACAATTATTCTTTATTTAGTGAAGTTTAAGTCACTTGGCTGTTAGTGCCAAGTTCACACAGCAGGTCAACGTGGGACAGGGCAATGAACAGAGCCCACAGCAGTGTCACAGCAGGTGCCTGCATTGGCGTTCATAATTCTGGTAGAGAAATCTTTTCTCCTCAAGTGCTTGCATGCTCTGCAAACTTTGTAACTTCCATCTGAAGAAAACCATTACTGTCTCTTTTTACAAGTGGGACAACAGCTGCTTGTAGAAGTTAAATGACATAGTCAAAGTCACAGCTACATCAGAGGCGGGCGCAAACCCAAATAACATCCAACATACTGATTTGTTTCTATACCTTCTATAAATATGGATTGCAGAGGTATGTCAAAACTGCTGCGTATTTACTCTGGCAGAAATATTAATTAAATGTTCGTGTATGCTCTATGAACTGTGCTGTGCTCACTTTTACAGTGCAACTAGGTGGGACTTTTCCAGCTGAGAAATGACATGCCTTAAAAACTCCTCATATTGCATTCATATGGATGTCTCTAATGCAAAAGACTGTATCGGGAAGGAAGAGCTTCATTTACTTGTTTTTTCAAGTCACAAATAAATACAAACAGAGAATTAAAAATTATGGAAGGTTTAAAGAAGCTTTTTTCACCCTGAAATGACATCTCTTAAACTTTATCTAAATTACAACAATTCCTGAATTAATGGCAACCTAGTGACATAATATAAAGAAACTCTAGGGAAATTTTTTCAAATGCCACCTTGATATCCACAGATAAAATAACCACACAATTACATAATAAATTCTATGTTTAATTTCTTGGGTGGCAAGGTTTTGATATCAATGTGTTAATTTAAATTATATGTATAAGACAGTCGAAAAGCTCTTCCAGTGCTGATCCATCTGGAAATAAACCTTTATGTTAAAATTCATTAGAGCACAAGAAATGTACCTCGAGCTGATTGTATATTCAGGCAATTAAAAACACAGGATGCAGGAAAGCAAATTACCCAACACACTCTTAGTGTTCTCAGCTGGCTGTGTGAGGTAAGGTTTGTGACGGGAAAAGTAATGTCGTGTTCATATTATTGTTCATTTCCAAATTTTCTCAGGCATACGCAGTTAGTAACTGCCCTTTCTCTAGGGGGAAAAAAAAAAAAAGGTGCAGGGAAACAATTATTGTGACGGTGCTATTCAGGGGAACACTGCTGAGGTGTAAAGGTTTGTGGATGCTTTGGTTACACCTCACTCACATTCTCTATTCCCGCTTCATCAGATGTCTGCTACGTAATACATGCAGGTATGAACACACAGGGGTATGGACATGTCTCCAAGTTCAAGTTTGGATATCGCAACTGACAAACACTTGTGGGAGTGGACTGTTACTGTTTGGAATTAACCCGTTAAAAGGACCCTTGTTAATCACAATTAATACTTTAAATGCAGAACCTGGAATCAAGAAAATCAGCACTTAGGAAACATAAAGTGAAGCTATAAGAAGAGGAAAACAGAAGATGTTAAAAGGACAGGCTACATTTTGGGTTTCTGTTTGTTTCTTTGGTTATCTCCTGAAGGGCTGAAAAGGAGCATTTTAGATTCATGCCCACTCATTCAAGTTACCATAGCTGAAGTCTTCCTTGAAATTTATGGCAGACCGTCACACTGGGATTACAAGCGGAATAGTTAGTACACCTCCAAACATGTAAACCTGCATTTTAGTGAGAGTTAAGAAGGCTTTTGACCTATAAAGCTAAATTCATTTAACTAAAAGGATTTCCAAAACATCCCCCCTTTTCCCTTTAGTACGAAGCCTCTGAGAGCAGATTTCAAAAGGAGACCCCATATATATATATGAAAATATATACATATAACAAATATAACTCCAGGGAGACAGAGAGAGAGAGAGAGAAGTTTGCTGGTTGACAGGGGGCCTGCAGCTTGAAGGGGCCACAGGAAACAGAAACATAGAAAGAAACTAAAACTGCCCTAAATATGTTGAAGAAGCACCACCTCAGCTATTAAAGTCCTATCAGCACATTAAAGGCCAACATGTGTGACCAAACCGCTTATATTGATGGATGAGGGGCTTTCTATTTCTTGGTTATTTTACTCTACACAGTACGGTGGAATTGATCTGTTTTAACAGGATACCTACAGGACTAAGGAAACACCTAGCGCAGAAATTGTGAAGAAAATCAATCTTGGAATGCATTTAATGAGGCCAGCAAGCTGTCAACATGGTAGGTGACAGGTTTGCAGCTAGACATGAAACAACGACAAAATGTTGTTCAAGATGACCCTCTCCGAGGGAGTTCAACTGCAAGAGAAAAGCCAAAGGCTGTGATCTGCCTGTGAGGAAAAGAGGGCTTCAGGTGAGTCTTGAGGCTTTGCTTGGAAAGCGTCGGTAGCTGCATGTAAGTGCAGTGCTGTGCAGTGCTAACATAGGGCCAGGGCTCTGAGGAGGAGTTGGTATGACAGCAGCAGGAGCCTAGTCTGAAGGAAGGACAGAGGTGCTTCCACTCAAATTTGTGCCTTTCTTTAAGGGCAAGCAGGAAGCCCCTCTGCTCCTTATCTTCCTTACTGCTCACGTGGAGCCCCGTCTCATTATCTCCTCTCCTCAGAGCCTTCCTTGAATAGTCCTTGGATAGTCAAAGTCTGGGAGACCAGACCTGCGTTGAGAAGAAAAGACAGGCCAATTATTTCTGGTTGCTTTCCCTCTTGCTCTTGAGAATGCTTCCAGGTGCAGGGACTGAATTGTTGTTATCAGATGAACATGCTTTTCAAAGATTTACATTTTCAGATTATTTCCCAAACATCTCTGGTGACTAGATTCAAGTATTTGTCTCTTCATAGGAATTACTTCTTTTAATCCTCACCAGTAAGACCTTCTCTCTTTGCTACAAGGTTGTCCTGACAGACTTATCCCTTCCCTGGGCTCCCCCATCCTTAGCCAACATTTAATCATTGTGAAAAATCAAATTTCACTGCTTTGGGTAAAAGCAGCACAAATGCTACAGGTAACAGGGTCAGAAACTTTCCACCTATAGCAATTTTTCCACATTATGGAAATAATCTGGAGATTTTTTAATGTGGATCTGTAGTGTGAATCATTCCATAGCAAAAAGAATGAGGAGTAAGAAACTGGCTAACCACGAGAAAGCTTTCTGGTTCTGGGTTATTTTCACCTTGTTCTAGGGAGGAAGGCTTATGGAAAGGTAGTGGTCACTCTTTGTGTATTAATCTCCAACCAGATGCCCACCATTCAACTAGTCTACATCTAAATGGAAAGAAAGCAATTGTGAAATAAAATTTTTTTGACAGAAAAGACTGTACCTTCAAGAGCCATTAAAAATTTATTGTGAAAAACAGGATAACGATGATGTAATGGGAAGGGGGTGCTGCTGGTAATTTCACAATATCATACTAAGGGATAATGTAAGAGTACAAGGTAGTATAACAATAATGTAATACTTAAAATTAGTGACATAAAAATGATCTCTAAAAATTAGTATGAAATACCAGGGAAAAGAATTAAAATGAAAAAAACTGGAAAACATCCAACAGCGGAACAAAAGGAATAGCACAATGAAAGCCAAAACTGATAATTAGCACGCAGAAGAGATCAAAGGCCTCAATATTAAAGGCATCGCCTCTGTTCTGAGACAGCCATTCGAACAGTTTATGGACTGACAAATCCACATGAATAAAGCTTAACATTGGTGTGCAAATCTGCAAATTATTTTCCTGACAATTTTGCTGGAAATATCTTCTCTGAAATACAGAGCTTTACTAGCCATCAGGAATACAAAGGAGATAAGTGATCTCTCACGCCTGACAAAACAAGCATTCACAAGGCACAATACTTGGGTTTGTAGGGGAAGTACACCCTAGGGAAAAAGAAATAGGGGCAAATTTTGAAAGCAATCAGAGAACACCAGCATATACACTACCAGCAGTTCAGTTCTAATATACAATATATTTCAGGGTGAAGCTTAACAAACTACAGAGGAATATCATCTGCAAGGAAACCTAAGGTTCAATAAAATACCTTAAGGCCAGAAAAGATCCACTGGAGGCCAAAAGCAAGTTCTTTCTGTCTACATGCTTATAAATCATAAGCTGTCATAGCACAGGAAGTCTCCTGAGTACTTGCAGATGAAAGCAGCATTTCTTTCTGTTTCTCTCTTCCCAACAGCATTTTTTTTAAATAAAAAATGTATTTTGAGAAGCTTACAGATTGCTTTTTTTTTTAATTTATATCTCTGCATGTGTGCTTCAGTTATGTGCCCAGTTTATTAAAGAAGGCCTGCAACACATTCTACATTTACCAGCTGTGAATATGTCATGGTTCCGTGTCTACCTTCATAACCCTCTTTTCTGCATTTTCAAAGTTCTTGCAAAATTTCTGTCCGTGTGCTTCAGAAATTTTCACACTGACTCACAATTTTTGTTGTTTTAAAGCAATGTAGATGTTCTAGGATTTCGTAGTTAAGGAAGCCCAGTAGCTTTGTGTATCAGGAAAGAAAACTGGCTATGTATTTTCTTTTCAATGAAGTGCCAAGCCAGATATTCACGACCACCTGCTTAAGTTGCCAAGCAGATGGGTAGCTGATTTGGAGTTTTTAAGCAATTTCACCATCTACTTCAACTGCTGTTTCCTCTCGCCACTCTGTTTTTCAGGTATAGCTTTGATTTGGTTGTACACCAGATCCATTATGCCAAGTGTAGGCCTACAGAATGGGAGGATGCAGTACGAAAAAGGGAGCGTTAGAGAAGGAAACAACACATACTGACCACAGGCACTTCAAAAAAAAGGCCAGTTTCACTCTCCAAGATCATGTTCTGTCACCTTGTATGAAATTGCCTTCACAGAAATAGTCATTAAGCAAACGGATGAACACAGATCTACTGTCTCCTCATGCATTTGTCTCCAGAGCATTTTAAAACATTAGGCAATAAAGTATGAAGTTTACCCTCTAATTCAAACTGCACAGGGGTACTACTCACCTCAATTCAAGAAACAGTACATAATATTGAAATGAAACGTGGCTTTGAGATGTGGTTGATACAGTGAGTCAACTTCTAGCAACAACTGCCAGAGGTTACCATCAATGAGAATACTTTTTGGGTGCTCTAACATTCACTGGATGGATTTTGTAAGCCTAGACTCTGTTTCAACCTGAAAATGATGCAATTCAGTGAGCTAAGTCCTGAAGGAACCAAAGATGTTTTTCAAGCACACCAAAAATTACTTATCAGCTTGTGCTCCAAGTAACTGAACACCACCACAATTTTAAAATAAACAGTTGCAGCACATCCAGGACAGCTGCAAATTTGAGAAGCAGAGTCTTTCAGTAAGGATGCCCTCAAATATACAGCTACAGCTTTGCCACTGAACTTTCTGTATCAGCTATACTTCCTGATGAAGTGAGTATTCTTGTTTCAGTAGGGCTACCCTGCAGTGAGTCCTTGTCTTGAGGCAAATGTTGCCATAAAGTTTCTTTCTCATTTTTACTGAAGACAAAGTGGTTACTAATTCCAAATTATGTAAAATTCAGCCAGTTGACTGAAGTTTCTTTCTGAAACTAAAGCTTCATCTAAACCCTGAACTCTGGAGATTTGAACTCACATGACCCAAAAGCTCTCATCATAATGTCATTCTAACTACTCTCTCAAGATGAACAGATAATGACACGAAGAAATACGAGACACTGACATTCTCCAAACCTGTACTTAATCTCTTGAATAAATGTTTCATCTAAATGTTGATATTCACTTATGTCTGATCTCTAGATGTTAAGAGTTAACTATTTAAAGAATTCCATATATTAATCCACCTTGCCAGAGCATAAAAAAAGAAACCATGTTAAGGAAGACCATGTGGAGATGGAAATTTATTTTCTTAGTTACAAGCTAAATTTAGTGTAAGGATTTCTGAACTGGTATACTTAAAAAGGACTAGTAATTAGCAACCAGAAGATCTTGCAGCTTACCTTTACATATCTCTCTTTTTCTGCCAAAGTCAATTATACATGAGATTCCAGTTAATTTTACATTGAAAGCTTCCCCCATAGTTGAGTTAAAACAGAAAATCATACAAGGACAGACTTCACTGAGCAGTTACTGGGGGAAAAAACACTCCATGTGGTATTAATTAAAGGCTTACTTTATACCAGCATGGGGAGCCTTTAACCAAAAAAGAAGAGATGAAAGTAGTTTTAAAAAATGAGAGGCTGAATCTCTCTCAATGCTGAGTCAGCATGATATTTATGTTGGGTTAGAAGGATCAAGCAGGCTACAGCTCAGGTCTGAAATGCCAAAATAATAATGAAATAAATCAAAAAGGCCCCTGTCTCAAGTCTACTTCAAAACTTATTATAAGTTTTCTGGGTTTTCTATGAGTCAAACAATGCCTAAAAAAACTTTACTGATGGAGGCAAATGCTTCAGGAGGCAATCTGAGTCAAAGCACATTAAAGATACACATGTCTAATGGCTGTATTCACTTTTATGATTTCAACCAAGTTAATGAGAAAGATAGGCAATTAAGATCATTTATCAAGAATTTAGGCAGCATGTTGCATGATGTTCAAAGTACCTAATGTAATGAAGTTCAGTTAAATGGTTTTCTATTAACTTTTTTAGGCACAGGTAGTTTCTTGCAGCATGTATTTTTAAAAAAGAAATGTTGATATGCAACCTCATTATTATTTTCAGCTGCCTGTAGTAATGGCAGGATCATCTAGACTGGGAAACCTAATAGTGTGAAGGAGGCACAGTTAACTTCAAGAAAGACAAAAGATGCCTTTCCATGTGGACATGAAGTTTTACTCCAAATACTTTAATCAAAACTGTTTAATACAAAGAAAATTTCTGGCAAATATGACCATCCTTATTTATAAAAGTACTAAGTACACAAGAAAGTGGGAGATCTTATCCCAGAGCTTCAATGGATAGAGAAAGTAGAGGATTCAAAGCTATCACACCTTGATTCAGCCAATAAAGTTGTCAGCAAAGCTAACTTTTATATAATAAAGAAAAAGGAGAAGGCAGCTGGGCTCTGTGAAATGCTTTCTCAGCATCAAGCTGGGTACTGACTGCTAAAGTACTTGACGCTCATTTGATGGATGAAGGGGAAAATTACATGCCAGTAATTCCTGCTGTCATAGTCCTCAAAACCTACCCCAATACCAGAGACATTCAAGGACAAACATGATGGTTCCTTCTACCAGAAAATAAGGAGGTAAAAGATCAGTCAATAAATTCCTGGATCTGTAAGTGTCAGTTGAATTCCTTCCTTTGCAAAGCCACATACAAAGGACCTCAGGATAATGAGAGAAACAAGCAGAGAGGAAGATGGAATATATAGTTGCAAACAGGGCTCTGAAAGGAGGAGGGTGAGAAGGGTAGATGAGAAAAGACAGGGCTACGAAGTGGAAATTACCAGCATGTAGTTTTCTGCTGTAATTTTCTCTTTTCTCTGATCCTAAAACTAGCAGAAGCACCTTCCACAGAGGTGAGATTACCATGTATCAGTCGTAAAATTTTACAGCTTAAGAACTCACATCCAGCTGCTGTTGCTTTTTGATGGCATGGAGACACAACCAAACAGTGATATGGTTATATTTCTCTAATACAGAAACCTCATCTCATTCTAAGTCATGAGATAGCAACAGCCAGGGAATTCACATGCAGATGATCACTCTGAGCACACATGATCAAGCGAAATTCTCTGATCTCTGGAGGGAACAGTTTGCAGAGCCAGCTTTCTTTTTAAAACTATCCTGACAACACAGAAACAATTGTCTAAACTTCCAAGACCTTGGAGAAGGCGACTTTAGAATAAGAATTTGAGACATTTCAGCACAAGAATTTCAAAAAACTCTTAATTTGGGGGACAGGCAATGCAAGAGGCTGAAATAGGAAGAATGGTAAACTCATTTCCATGGCAAGTGTCTAAGGACTGTATAGTACAGACATATTTCCTGCAAAATCAAACATAACTTCACCTTCAAGAGGTAAAAAGTAATATGCAAGGACTTATTTTTTAGCTGAGGGAAGGAAATGAGAATTTCTAACTTTGATCTGAGGTAACTTAAATTTTAAAAAGGATATTAAGACCAGATGTGGAACCATGAAGGATCTCAGCACAGAAAGTTCACCTTGCTGTTTTAAAACCAGCAAAATTTCGTCCACCTCCTCAGGGGAGTTCCGAGTTACCTTATGTTAACTGCAACAGGTAACTGATGTCTCCATCAGAATGACTCTCCATTCTGTTCTTCATGCAAAATTTTAATAAGACGATCCACGGCATAAGGACAGCAAGGGTTTAATAAGGACTGGATTTCCTTTCTCATTAAGAGTATACAAGTCAGATTAAGTATGTAAACAACTTCTGGACATGACAAGAAATTCTAGGCCTCCTGGAAGGCTCAATAAAGTGTTACAGCTCCATGGCATTTTGGTCAACATTGGTATCCACCCATCTTTCCTGCAGTAAAAGAAGAGCCTATAAAACAATTGAAGAAAAACTGATAAAATCCAGAACCTCAGAGGAAGAAGAAATGCTTAAGCAAGCCAAAGAACCTAGAGAAGAAAAAAAAAAGCCAGAAAACAGGTTTCAGACAAAAACCATGGCTGTCTCCTTTGTGCAGAACTCAGTGCTGTTGGTTTACGTTAGAATGGCATGAACATGCCTAATGGATCACTCTCCTCAAGAGTCTCAGGTTCAGCCATACCAAGTCTGTGAATGCCAAATAAGATGGACACTGAAAAATGCTCAGCTCTGCTAAAAGAGAAGCATCTTCAGACAAGCAGTAGCAAAGCTTCAGGGGCTGATGGAGCTTTGATGATGAAAGCTTATGGGCCTGTAGCCTATAAGCATCCAGTAAGTTAGGTAGGAATCTGCGGCTAGATCCATTTAATTCAGATGTATCCTTATTACCCAGGCTGCATTTCCAGACAAGTCTTTTCTGGAATTGACTACCAGCTTTCTGCTTCTACACTTATCCAACAGAAAATGTGACAAAAAAATCTTTAATAACCTGAAAACAAGTTGAATTTGACATTTTAGTTCATGGGGCTTTCTTGAGGAAACTTTCAAGGGCAACATTTCAGAACTACACGAGAAAGAAGTTAACTGTCTAACTTTCCCAATTCTTTAGAAAGAAAGAGGATTTGGGCATATTACTCTATTTTCCTGACGCAAAGGGCTGTGGAATCATCCACCATAACATATTTTATTTTTATTTCACAGATATGAATTATTGCTGACAAAAAAACACCCAGAATGCTGGAATATTGCTTTGTTTAGCCAGCATTACAGAAAATAAGGTTTGCAGTTCTTGGTTTTGCAACTGATTCATGAAGCTTGTACTGTATCCTTCACTTTAAAAAAAAAAAAAAAAAAAGTTGTTTGGAACAGTTTTTCTTTTTATAAATGCCCACTTTTTATTTTTTCAATGTCGGTATGATCTAAACAGCAAATGTGCTTTATACCGATAACAAAAATATCCAGCCAGCCAAATTCCAGTAACTGTAATTTTTGCTTCCTCTTCCTACAATCTCTGTAATAAGGCTGAAACATCACAGTATCGATTCCTACCCTAGTCTGCAAAAGAATGCTGCATGTTTAAATGTTTAACCCATCAAGTGTTCCATCTTGCCACAAATTTTCTAATTATTTCAACATGTCAGTTTGGTTATTTTTATATCAAAGGCCAAAGATATCCAAAGCCTTATGAAAAGTTTATGTCTACCTTCTCTTTAGTTTAAGGAAAAACTTGACTGAGGAATATTTTTTCAAGCACAGCAATATTACTGTAGTTAATTCTAATTTATGCAGCATTTGTCTGATTTCCCAGTTTAACTGTCGCACCTTGTTCAACCCATCCGCTTTGCCGGTATTCTGCTAAGACGCCAGGATTTCATGTGATGGGCATGTCATTTGCATAACAGTGAACATTATATTCATTCCACAGAAGTCTCAAGCAAATATTCTATATTCCAAATGACTTCTAAAGCAAAGTTATTCTGGATTTGTTAAACTGATTATGTGAAGAACAAATGACTGATGATTTGACGATAAAATTCAGTGTATAAACGTTGTCATCTATGACATTTCACTATGCTAAAATCATAAAGGCCTGCCAGATTTCATTGCATTCATAATTAGAATCATTACATTGTAATTCAGGATGTGTTTTTCATAAAGATGAAAAGAATGAGTTTTAATACAGCCAAAGCCAGGTAAACCCAACAAGCCTACCTATGCAAGACAGATGTCAGTTCAGATAAAGATTTATTTTCATTTTCATAATACAATTACAAACCAAAATTGACATCTGAAAGAAAAAATTAAAATACTGCAAAGAAATCAAACTTCACAAGAAGCATACCTAAAGCAACAGTACCTGTATACAACTATTTTTTTAAATTAGCTTTAACTCATAATTATAGCATCTTCATTTCGTGGCACGCAAAACTTAATGGGATAAGAATACTCAATAAATCACCCAGAAATGGGAAAAAACATTTCAGAAGTTAGTATGCAAGAGTTTAAGCAAAACATTCAATCTGCAACAAACCTCTATCAGGCAACCTGTATTTATAACAAATATTTTGCCACATAATTAAACGTGTAAACACAAAAGGATAACAAACAGAAAAATTTCTCCAAAGGACAACAAAATCTATATAGCAACGTTCAATGCAGTCTCACACACAATTCCCTTGTCCGGAGGTCTCATATCTCTTATTTTTCGTATAAGCATAATATTCCTAGACTACAGTAATTGATATTAACTGGGACCTGACTAGGTATGATATGGTATAACAGAAGGACTCCAAAAGAATGTCCCAGCATGGTCTTCCCAGTTTGCCCTCAGAGAGCTCCAGTATTTGCACACCAGTTGACACAGCATGTCCAACTGTGTACAGCTGGAAATCATACTCAAACCTAGATTCTCAGTTCATCTACCCCATGTCAACTTAGTATGTACTGCTAGACAGACAAATAATAGCAGGAATATACGGAGATATAAGGAGAGTACGTTTAGGGAGAGGAGAACAGAATACTGTAAGAAAAAATATGCTCAGTTTTACAGTATGTTTTAGCTGAACATTTCTTTCAAATTTATCTTGTGTTTGTGGATAAAATTAAAAATTCTGAATATTTTGAAAAATGGTCCTTGTTAAATCAAAACTGCTTTAATCCAAAATGTTTCTGAGCAGAGAGACAGTAGTTATTTTAATGTTGGGTTATGATAGATCTGACCTTATTTCTTTTGTAATAAATTGCAGATTACACTTTTGGAATGCTGTCAAATTATTTCACACCTAGTGATTTTGCTTCATTGCACATCTGATACTTGCATGCATCATTTGGTATTTTTCAGCAATCCCTGTCTATAACAACAGCAAGAGTATAACAGCAAAGCAACTTTTCTGTGGAGTCCTAAATTAACAAAAAAACTGACTTACCATGTTCCACCCTGGGTAGAGGTAGTCTGTCCCGACAAATTCAAAATAGTGAGCAAAACCTTCTTTCAACCACACATCCTCCCACCAAACTGGAGTCACAAGGTCACCAAACCACTGCAAAGAAAGTTCAAATAAACAACCTTTAGGAACCCATGGTTGCATAATCTCATTTATACAAAACACATTCGTCACAAGTTTTAGTAAAAACAGTAGTATATACCGCCCACTGGAACTCATTAACTGTTTTTTTCATGTAGTAAGGAATTAAGCCTTTACAGCGTGCACAAGTTACTGAAAAAAAAAACACTAGAAAAGAACAAGCAGGGGAAAAGAAGTGTTGAGGAGAGTACTCACAGTGTCTACTTCAGCTATCTAAAGTAGCTGCTCACCTAGGCTTAAGGGACGAACACACACAATGGACAGAAAAAGGCTTCTAACTCGAGTAATCAAATTCATTACCTGGAAACTTCACTATGTATAGTGCGAATCTTGAAAAACTGGGAACACAGTCTCCACACCCCACACCTAAATTTTAGCATTTCTTCCTCCACGATGTTTGCCCAGTAGGATATACAATATTGCTGATGCTCCATTCATTGGCTGGTTTCCTAAGGAAAGCAGTTCTATATGATCATGCCATCTCTCTGTGGGTAGGACTCAGATGCCTAAAAGCAGGTAGCTGATGCCACTTAAAGAACATCCTAGGGTATCTGAGGTACCCACAATGGCCTAGGAAATTTCATACAGGACTTGGAGATCTGCAGCCTTCCTGAACAGCAACCACAGACAGAGGGCATCTAAAATGGCACAGGCCACCTATGTTTATGCAGAGGAATCATATCCGAGCTGACTGCCTTTCCCGTTCTTCCCAGATCACTCTTGAATTTCCCCACTGACTTCAACCTAATTTAGAAAGAAGGACAGAGATCTCAAAGATAATTATAGTCCCACAAAAGTCCATGAAGATCAGCAACTGAAAAGAGGAGAAGGACCTAAAGTGAGGGTAAGGCAAGAATGCGGCCATTAGATACTCTGCTCAGTAGCCGTCAACAGCCACAAACCTGTCACGGTACAGGATATGTGGATGTCAGAGGGATTTTAGAGCTGGGATGATCATTGGAAGAGGAATGACGACAAAAATTCAAAGCAAATCAGGTGTCATCAATTCTTCTGCTGATGGATGATGCTGTTTAAATGATTGTAATGGTCCTGTGCAACCTGAATCGTCGTCACACCAGTGGTAAGAGCAGAAACTCATACACTATTATGAAAACATACTTCATAATCTCAGTAGCATCTTTTTTGCCAAACAAATACCAAAACTTTCAGTAAAATTCCCTGCCATTTTTTTTCTTAATGTGATTAGAAATGAGATTAATTCATAATCAACGGAGATAATTTTGAGCTTTCATAGAATCGTAAACCCTGTAAATACAGAAAGCAAGCAGCAAATAAGCATTCCAAACGGAGAGACTCATGTCAGGGCAGAGGAGCTGCTGCTGACACAGTAATGAGAGCGAGGAACGAATGAAAGCAGAGTTGGCCAGTAAGTGGTTTGCTTTCATGACGGTTGTCTTATTTGAAGGCTTTGTCTGGGACCTGAATGAAAGGTCTCGATTCTGTGCATGTCTTTGTGGAGTGAAAATAGCACCAAGGAAGGATCAATGCTGTGGTGAGGATCCGTAGTGAAGTGAACACAGGGGTTCCAAAGAACAGACTGCAGAAACTGAGATTACCAGATTGCCACACAATGTTCAGTTAGTTAATAGGATTTGAAAAAAAAAAAAAAATGAAGCAAAACGTGACAATGAATGTCATTGACAACCGACTTAAGAATTTAGGGAGAAAAGATGAGGTTGACAAAAGTCGTATTCACACACGAAGTTAAACTAAACTTAAGGGACACTCAGTGATCATAATCTAGTTGAAGGCTATCAATAAATTGTCTACAGGACCAACAGATGCTGATGTTAAGAACAGTTACCTAAAAAGACAAAGAAACACTGGAAGTGCATTCATACAGGTAACGCGCTTTTCACAATTTTAAATGTTAGAGTAGCATAGCACCAGAGGAGTATGAAAGTTATATCTATACTTGAATAGGTTGACTAAATGATGACTAATGACAAACAGACTATAAACAATTCTAAAAATTTCTTGAATTACAAGAGGACTGCTGAATACATATGAAAGCAGTAACAGTCATGGTATGGTATGACTATTCAGAGAGAGATTTAAAAAAATAAAGGTTGTAAAGTTCATAATACATTCTCCTGTAACTCCAAAGAATTAATAACACTAATTTATGATGTCACAAAAGATAATTTCTTATACCCCTTTGTGAGTTTTCTGGGTTTATTTATTAATGATACAATTAAAAGTAATCAATTAATTATCCACCTAGAGGAAGAAGTGTTTCACTGGCATTAAAACAGCATGTGATACCTATATAAAAATGTAGGAAATTTGCTTAACTAGTATTTAGTATCAGAGATAGTTATGAATGTCAGAGACAGAGCAGGCCCAGAGACTGCAATAAACCAAGCCAAATTTCCCAGCAGATAGGTGCTATTATCTTCCTAGGTGTTACATGTCTGAAAGGAAAACATTAAGTAAAGGACTTCATTTATGTAAGTGTTTATTTATTTATTTGTGTATTTGACTACAGACACTATTTGCCTGGAGTGAAGAGCATTACTTCTTTTCATTTTGGAAAAGAAAAATGAATTGAAATTTATTGATTACATAAATTTCTCATCTCCCTCAGGTATTATGTTCAGCCTGACATGCAGCAGGCACTTATTTCACAGACACACTGAAAGGACACTCTTTCCTATATGCTTTCTTTACAGATTATTAAAAAAACATTGATTTAGAAAGTTTTAATTTTCCTTCTGCTTTCATGCCTCTGTAACTCAATCTGTCACACCAAGTTTTGTGCTCAGGTGGGAAAACTATCACAAAAAGTCATGGTACGTAAATTCAGATGACTCTTTCTTCAAAGGCTGTAGGTGGGACTGATCTGTGATATGCAAATAAAACCGATTACTACCTCAATAGAATTATTTCAATAAATTATGGTAATTATTTCAAGCTATCAGCTTAAGCTGCTAGAAATATATGTGTTTTGACCAATATCTCATTTGTGTTTTGGGGCTTGGAGGAGAAGCTTTTATGTCAAAAAACTCCTTCTTCCAATTCTTAATTTTTTAAATTAAATACATACAATGTTCTAAAAGAACACTCAAGCTGAAATATCAAGCACTGGCAACCTACAAAATGACTAAATTAAAGCTACCCATGTAACTTTAATGTGTCCCTCCTAAAACATGTACCTAAAAGAAATATCTGATCAAGCATTACAAAGTCACCTGTGAAGAAATCAGGCATGAAATTCTTTCTTACACACTATTTACCTGTATTTTGATAACCAAAGAATTTCTTTGTCCTTCCCCAGTGCTGTCTTGCATTTTCTAGCTGTCCTGTACACTGTGCTCAAGTATTAATACCCAGCAGGTTTGGGAATTCTGATTTTAAACAGTCATATCTAAAGGCAACAATCCCAATTCTTAATATACACTTGATTTTTCTAATCTTGGGAACAACATTAGCAAAGCAATTGCTGTGTTACTCTAAGTAACAACAGTCTCATACAGGTCAGTTTGCTGCACGCTGAGGGAAGTTTTAAAGCCATGGGTTTAAAACCAGGGGAAATAGGACAATGATACAATTCTTCAAAAGAAGAAAAAAAAAATATTTTAGGAAAACATATTTTAGGAGAGTTCCCTTTCCACTTACCTGAAATTTTAAAAAATCAGTAAATAAAAAGTAAAACTGGAGACCTGGATTTCACTTCTGGCGCAGCCAGAAGTGATTTTGATTAACCTCTGTTATTCTATTTGTAAAAATGAATGAAGGGGAGGAATATTCACATGCAACCCCAGGTTAGCAGGCGAGATGATGCACAGCAGAAGAGGATGAAAATCCAGTGAATAATTAACAATTAAATATCAGAGGCAAGAGATCCTGGACCCAACCTGGTCTCAGTTCAATAGATTTTCAGCTAAGCTGGTATTGTTTACAGTTCCTGCTCTATGCTATCCACAGCTAAAGTTTCCTTGAGGGGCTTCTGAGTATGGTAAGATAAAAGCAGAAAAACATGGCTAAATAAAGTCAATACTGTGATGGAGGTGCTAAGCAGTGTTTTGTGGCTTGTATTTTTGGAGGGTTTCTCCCTTTAAATTTTCTTTGCAGATGAACAATCCATATTGTCTCTGACTCAATTCTGCATCTAAAAAGTAGAAATAATATTTCTTCCACCTGAATATTTTCTACCTTGTCTAGTTATCCAGTGAAGCAGCTGAGCAAGGACCTGCTCTGCGTGGCACCAAAACAGAAACAGCAGCAACATGAATGGAGGAAGATACTTTTAATTAAGTGAACAGCACTGGAAGTAATATCAACACGGACACCAAGTAAACCTTCTCATTTGCAATTTTAAGGTCACTTAAAAGCACTCTATGACCGCACTGCTATCCTAAATTAAATTCAAATATAGTTTTCACCCACTTTATGATCCTCTGATGTTCCCAGAACAATGTAAAAAGGCTTCAGTTTCAATGAGAATCAAACAAACAAACTTGGCAAGTTACTGATGTGATAATTGCCCGCATCTGAAGTATAAACTGCTTTGGAAGCAGAGGAAATTATTAAAGCGGTGCAAAGAATAACCGGAAGTAATGGAATGACTTCAGAAAAAGGAAGACTTAAGCTGAACACTAGGAAAAAGTTATTGACCATCAGATTTAATCAAAAGGTTTTAAGGGAAGCGGCATAACCCTGTAATCAGGAGCACTGAACCCGGCACTCCAAAACGTGCCATATGAAAGAATCTAATACTAATAGGAGCCCGGATTTGATGACCTAATATGTGTTTTCCGCACCTGATTCCTAAGGCACTGTAATTTTTCTAGCTCAACAGTGTGCTACTCTATTGTACTGCACAATAAAGAGCATATAACAAAATCAGATGATCGTATTGAGAACAAACCAGCAATAACTTTCAATAAAAATTTCATGTTGTAGTTGAGGACTTCATCGACAGATTTAATGTGAAACATGAATATGAACCAAACATTATTATTTCCAGGTTCATCTACCAGAACTCCATTACAAAAGCTCCCTTTTATATGGTACTTTTTATTTGCAGAAAGTGTTAAGAATTTGCATTGCCTTTTAAAGAATACTGTGTAAAGTCACAGATGTAAGGCATGCTGATTACACAGTAGGATTTTATTCATTTTAACCTGAAGGCTATGATTATGCCTCTTATGAGTGCAAGAAAGGGTTTCCTGCCCCTGTAGCAAATTTCTTCAATAACATTTGCATTCAACTCAATATTACTAAACACTCGTGATGTGTTTAGTTTGAGATAAGAAGATGGAAGAAATGTAAAATAAATTGTAATATGGGGTTATTACAAAGTTTCCTTATGATACAGAAGTTTCTGTACACATAAAGACTCAATTATCCACCGTTAGTGAACAGAGGGTCAATACCAAATTAAAAAAAAAAAATGAAAAGAAAAAGAAGTATGTGTATATGTGACAGAAGAAGATGACTACCAAATTGATTTCAGCCAAAACATTTTTTGCCATGAACATGAAACTCAGCATGAATCTGCTATAGTTCTGCAATAAATCATTTTCTACAGTTATCAACATGTTTGGTCTACACACCAACAACAAACTCACGCACAAACATACAGAATATAATCATACAAAACACAGGCAAGTTGTTCATTGCTACTAATTTTCTCTTCTATCCCCATTTTGAGTCTTCCCAGTTTCTGCATTGTAGTGATCTGTCATACAGACCTCCATATTATTTGGACTCCAGTTACAATCAAAGTTGCAACTGTCTACGTGAACAACACAAATTCATTTTCAGTTTTGAAAAGGAACGCATGGTATCTGACATTAATATCAAATATCTGAACACCTTTGGTACCTGATGACATAGCTCATGTACAATGACCATGGTGACATCCAGTAGGTATGATATAGAAGAAATGCTTGGATCCAGTAGTATCCTTTGCTCCACAAAAACACTCAGTCCCCAGTTCTCCATAGCAGCATATGGATGCTTAGGCACAGCTAACAGATCTAGAAATAGAAAAATATATGTTAACTCCTTGTGGGAGCTACTATGCTGAAGAGCTACTGTAGGTAAGGCCATAAATGATTGCTAAAAGCATGTTAGCATACACATAAAAACCAAAACTTAATTTCAGCTCTCTAGTAATATTATTTAGGTAACATTAATAAAATATTCATTTTTTATCTTATGCCACTCTCTGTTCACACATGATTACCATGTTATTGCTGTAACACAGTACTTAGTATTTCTAATTGAAGTATACGGTACAGAATCCAGCTTATTTACAATACCTTGTTGATTTACTTCTGGGTTGGATACTGCTTCTCATGTTTACTATACCATATCAATGTAGCAACACAGACTTTTACCACAAGTATTTTTTATCTTTTCATTAAAGTGACTCTTTTATGAACATCTTACACACCAAACTGTACGTAAGGACTGACATTAAGGGGAGCACTGAAGAAATACTGCTTTGTAACAAGCAGAAAGACGGCAAACTGTTGAGAATCACCAGTTCTTACAAAACAAGGCATCCTTCAGGGTGCACTATTGCTAGCATGCATCCTCTGAGAACGGGACCGCTGACAGCTGCCTCTCAGCCCCGCAGGCTGGAACAGTGGTGCCACGCCCAACTTCACGGGTACGACTTCAGTTTTGTATTCGGTGAGTGACAAAATATTAGGAAGAAGATGAGAAGGTCCTTCAGCAGGTTAAAAAAAAAAAAAAAGCACTGGGGAATTTCTCTCAGTGGCGTGAGGGTGAACAAGACAATATTACAATGTCTATCTATGTGTTAGAAAAATCTTAACTGCAGAAGCTTGTGAAGGAACTAAAATTGACTATCGGTCTGGAAATAAATCTAAATTACAGTAAATTGACATAGGGAATAAACCAATACACAATGCTACTTCATGGCAAAAACATCTGAAAGAGCCCAGAAACAACTTACATGTCTACAAGAAGCCCAGTGCAACCTATGTACAAATCAGCCAGAATTTTGGAAGCTACGCTGTCACATCAGCATGGTGCTCCCTCCAGTCAAACTAATTAGCTTGTGTTCTTAATTAATTAGCCTGGCTGCCATAATCCTCTCATTTGGCTCTATTAAT
This sequence comes from Gorsachius magnificus, assembly GCA_034008185.1. NCBI lineage: Eukaryota > Metazoa > Chordata > Aves > Pelecaniformes > Ardeidae > Gorsachius > Gorsachius magnificus. The sequence goes on from CM067081.1 coordinate 177,151,255, forward strand.
TCTGGTTCCAAAGCTAGCTCATTCGCAGTTAATGCAAGTATATCTAGGTGGTACTTCACTGGGTGGGATGAAAGGTCTCTGGGATGACTTCCTAACCTGAAGAAGAAAAATTCTGACCTGCTTATTCTAACTAATACTCTAAATTATATCACAGCACTGATACATCTCCTAGGTTTGTCTATTTTGGCTTGCTGATATGTGTGGTGGAATTGGCTTGGGGAACAACCTGACTGCAGGAGCTCCACTTCAGGATTCAAAGGAAGTTGCCACCGAAATATCAGGAATGGAGAACTTGGATATATTCCAGCACTCCCAAAAAGGGCCTGCTGCAAGAAGTGTAAAAATACCAGCCTTCTAGGGGAAGCACAGAGAGGGTCTAGCAGCTACTTCCAAATACAAGCCAACTGAAAATACCCAAATTGCAAACAGAGACATTCTACAAATGGTAAAGAATAAATATTTTACATAAAGGCAGACACTAGAACAAGAGCCTAATTAAAGGAAATAAAACAAAAATCCAAAACATGGTGTTCAAGATTAGACATGCCAGTAAATTCGAAATTACATGCTCTCCTTTTCTTCTTCAGTTGAAGCTCAAACTGTACTAATTTTTTAGAATAACTGCAATTTGTTATAAATGACATGCAAAATGAAAAACTCATGTCTGCTATACAAAGAAGGGATAAGGATGAAAAAAAAAGGACACAAAGGCTACTGGGTGAAATCACTGAAGCTAATGGCTAATCTTTATTAACATTAAACAGAGATCTCTCCCATTAACTCTGTAAAGAAAGCTGTAACTTTTCCCCAGAGCGCTTAAACTTTCCTCCAGAAAGCATCCTCAGAAGGACACACAGAGACTCTGTTCTTAGGTACAACAATTAAGTTTCCAGCAATACCCCTCATATAAGCAGAGCAACGCTGAACCAGAACCAGCATGAAAGTAAAACTAGTTCCCTACTTTTAACAGATCCCTTTGTTTCTCTCCTTGGGGTTCATTTGTAGTTTTTGGACTTTCTTGCCAGCCCTAATGGACAGATTTTGCCAGCGTCAGCCAGTAATAAACTGGAATAACTCTGTGGAGCTGGTAAACTAGGGTGAGGTCTCATACTAAAGACCTTTACGGGCAATTATAGACTGTCTTTCACTATTTGTGTCTCTGGTATTGGTCTGCTGGTTTACACTGATACTTTATAGCACTGACATACCAATAAAACCTTCCAATCTGATGGACGGCTAACAGCCTTGCAGGTAGACAACCGCAGAGGGATATTCTAAATCACTTTTATCCAACACAGCCCCGTGGCTCTGCAAGCCTGGAAACTCCTCTCATGCATCGGATAATGCTTAAAGGGCTTTTCTGAATAGACAAAACAAAACGTAATAGATAACCCTGTTGGTTTCCAGAATGCTAATCCTGCAGGAGACATGAGCATACCAGTAACGCTGAATGAATCAAGAAGCGTACTACGGCATAGGAACACACTCCTACCTTTTCCTAGTGCAGGGTCTGATGGGCTGCACTTTAACGCCAAAGATGAGACTTTCTCAATCTCCAGTGACTGACAGAATGGACTCTGAACATACTGATCATCGCAAAATGAGAAATCTTTTGCTTCTCCTTGTCCATGTCTAAAATCTGAATGTCCATGTCTTGGCGTTAATTTAGAAACAAAATTCTTCAGTGCTTGGTCTTGATTGCACCACGGATTTCTACTACCTTCAGATAAAATTCCAAACACCTAGTTTTGTGGTAAAAGACATAATAATCTGTATCTTTCTCTGGGGAGTCATAAACGTTTGATTTCAGAGGAACAATGACTGATGTTCAAGTCTCAACGGGAGAATTTGTATTTCCCTCTGTTTATCACACCATTACAGTGCTGAGGAAGGTACCCTGTGCTCCTGGAGGTGACATCTGTTAAGGTTTTTGCATGATTTTTAAGGCACAAGGTACAAAAGGAGGGGTGACAATACACATTTTGATAGAAATATCATTCACACATATTACTGCTCAAAAGTGTTCTGCGCTAACTGCAAAATGTGAACTACTGAATATATAACAGCTTGTGTGCATGCTGCATCCAGTCACTCTGCACACTATTTAATTAAATTCTTTGTAAAGCACTTGTGAATGTTTGATTATGTGGATATTGCTGGGGAAATAGAAATGCGTGTTATTGCTTGCAGAGAATAATATCCTCATACATCATAAAACTGTTACTTGAGATTTCCTGATACAGCAGTGCAGAGACTCCTGTGTACTGCTGGAATAATAGAGGGTTTCCACCTCTTGGCCTTCACAGAGACTAAATTCATGACCAAGAAGTAAAAACTATACAGCTAAAATAAAATCACCAGGAAAGCCATCAGGACAAAAACGTGTTGGAACTTCACACTACCATACGTTACTGGCACAATTATTCGAAGGCAAGGATAGCATTTGGGCGGTTTTTAAATATGTTTCTGTGTGAATGTCATGAAAAACATTTCAAGTTACAAAAACTGCACGTAGCTCAACAGCTTCTTTTATTTCCAAACGTTTAATTAAGGCATCATAACTATGTGAGCTTACATCAAAATATAATTGTCTGACATTATTAGCAAGTGTCTTCATAGTGCAAAATACAAATTAGCAATTTAACACCTAAGTTGGTCACAAAGAGAATCAACACTCCATGGGTTTTTTTATCTATGAACTTAGGATCTGCGCAATTTGAACAAATTATACTATTTTTCCTTTTCCCCCACTCAGTTATAGTATTTTCTAGGCACCCTTAAAAACCCCTAAATTCCCCAAACCACAAAACTGGGAACATCACTCTTTAAAAGAGAGCAGGGTTAGAACTGAGTAGGATTAAATGAGAAACAAGACCCAATTCTCTCATGAAGTGTACCCTGAATTTGGGGGTCCTTCCCCCCTCCTTTATCATCCTACTCTTCTACAAACATCAAAGCACTTTTTCCATCACTGTGATTCCACTACGTTTAACCACCTCAGTTTGAAGTCTGATGGGGATGCCAGTATATCAGCCACACAACCTTACTATAGATATCAATATGAGTGTGTGTATAAACACAGAAAGAAAAACAGACATCCACATGCATGAACTCATTTACTGATATTATGTACTGCATTTTTATTTGGTTTAAGCTGCTGGTTGAAATGTAACCAAGGACTAGATCCTGCAGAACACACAACAGTATTAAATTTCTAATACTCAAGGTGGAAGATAAAACACACCTACTGCGGGGGGGGGGGGGGGGGGTGGGAAGAATAACTAACTGTGTCAACAATTTCTGCAAATTTTCTCTTATCATACATGGTAAGTCTCCCAAATATATCTGAGTGCCCTGAAACACTGCAACTTGTAAATGAGAACATACAGTGAGAAACAAGAATTTTCTGTCGAGCATCTTTACACATATATTTTCCTTAATAAAACCAGGAGGCACACAGAGATTAACTGTTCACTTCATGAACTCCCTGTTTTTCCCTTAGAATCCTTATTTTTATTACAAAAATGACCGATGTGCCTTTCTTGTTATTTTCATTCATTTCTTCAGAGGCTTTCTTCAAGGGTGTAGGTATAGATTTCTTGCTAATAGGTATTCCACTTTTTTAACAACAATTTCAACAAATTAAGAGAAAGCATAGACTAATAACAGTTTATTTTAGTCTTGACAAATGAAAAGCTCAAGTATGGTTTTGCCCTTTCCTAATGCTGCATAATGCAATCAATAGCTTTATTAAATCTCTCTAAAGGTCTTGTGCAATTTCCTAAATGAATGTTGTTGTACACTAAAAGGGTTTATATTTCTGCCACTAGATTCCTTAATAAAAACCATTTCTTTTACTAAGAATAAGTGGAAGATGCTTTTCTGTAACAGAATACCATTTAATGATTTATACAGATTTTAAGGAACAAGCCAACTACAAAAAGTGACAGCTCTGGTTAAAAACCATTAAGTCAAGTAGAAGTTATTGTAAGAAATATCTAAGTTTTCTACTAATAAAGAACTCCTGATAACAGCACTTGTAAGAAATATCTACACTGGCTACTGAAAAACTTACTTCTCTGCACTGTTTGCTTAGTATACGACAGAGAAGTTTGTGCTGGAAAACTAAGTTTTCCTCATATATACTTTCATCCCCTTAAAAAGCTGGGGGACGAACAACGTCCCAGGGCTTGGGGAAAGCTCTCTGAAGCCAAGAGGAAGGTCTCCAACTGACTGCAACAGCAGAAGGAAACACAACTAATGGATTTTCACGTTCACCCTGAGACACTTTGAGACGCCTGATTTTCAGAAAATGCTAAGTGCATGCTTCCTGAAAACTAAACCGTTTCAGTGTCTCACTTTTGGGCACTTAGGATCTAGGTACCCTAAATGAGCTGTCTTTTAACTATTACTTTTATTTAAACTACAACTTAACAGTATTCTTCTATCTTCTCTCCCTACACGTGCAGTATTCAAACACACAGAAGTTGCAAACAACCTGGATGACAGCCCCACGGGAAATCTTTGACTAACATTTCTGTTTACCCAAACGCTTACTCTGGCACCCATCAGTTTTTATCTCGGGGACCAATATCCTTTCTGCAAGCATGACACTTAACAACCCACACGGACGTTAGCTTGCCGAGTTAATGCAAAGGTCTAAAACTGTTTGCCATTATTTCAGTCAAATCAAATGGCTTGTTGCAGACCCTGAGGAGAAATCACTGACACACAGCAGTTTATTGCTGGGTTTTTCATTGCTTCTTATTGCTGTACAAAGTATTACTTAACATTAACTGACATAAACAATGGATGGATTTCCAGAGTGTTTGATATGAATAGCAGACGTTTAATGCAATGTGAATACTAAAGAATCCGAGAGGGAAAAGAAATGTGGGAGAGAAAGCTGGGGAAGGTAAGGGGGGAGAATAAGCAGTAATATAAAAAGAAAAGCTTTGCTATTTTTTCAAGCAACTGAGCCTCAACACTGGGTGATGGCTAGTTTACAGTTTAAGAAAATAAAATAGAAACCAGTTGATTTTATTTGACACGCATATTTTTAAACTGCTTTCAATTTTCATAACCCCAAACTATAGATCATTGCTTTGTTATTTCAAAGTATATCAAATTATTCAATGTTAAAATGAAAAATGAATGCAATGGCCCATTCAGGCTGAATTATGTATCATCTTGGTTGTATCGATCTGTACATGAACAATGCCTTTCTTTTAAATAATAACCTGGACAGATCATTATGAATTGCTGCGCAGTAACAAACAAGGAAAAAAAAAAAACTTTCATAAAGTTTCTTTATAAATATAAACCTTTTCTCCCAGCCTTCAGTCTAATGTGAGTATTCCAAACTTTTCTTAGAGGTACATTAGAACATAGAGTTGCACGGAACAGACCGAGACACAGACTAAAATCAGCTCAGGTTTCTGCTACTTGTACTGTATGCGCATCCCTTGCAGTAGATACACAACAGATGAACAGAGAAAATACATTCCAACTCTCAACACCGAAAGATCTGGAGAAAGGAAAAAACAAGAAAGACTTTTGTTGCCTTCATACATACTGTTTCTAACGTAAATACTAAGAGCATTGACATGATGGAAAATTGCCAACAGCCATTTTCCTACCACCACAGTTAATAGAGCATGAGGATTCTATGGCTGAAAACAACACGCCGCTGATTACTGAGCACTTCCAGTATGAATATTGCCGCAAAGAAAATGATCAAGAGTCACTGCCATATTCCTTCCCTTCACTGCAAAACCGAGGTGCAAGTATACAGAAAACTCCAGAAATCCACACTAGTTAAGAATTATAACAATGAGGTAAAATAAATCCTTTCATCTCCCACACATAAAACTGATTTGCACCACCGTAATAAAGACATGAATATTTCCATTAGTACAACACCCACATTTGCCTCTTTTGTGTTTGCTTGAAAGTGAGATCGTATTCACAGGTGATGGGATGGGCTCAGTTTAGCAAGGAAGGTAGAAATAGGAATTTTGGGAAGACAGGCAGGTGTCTCACATTACCAACATCTCAAAAATATGTATCAAAACATTCCACCTGGAAATAAAATTGTATTTTAGCTAACCATACATACTACATCTGAAGGCAATGTTTTTGTGGGCACTGTATCTGTTTCTCTTTTCCTCTCCTCCAGAGTAAGGAGAAGGAATACGAATGGACTGTCCTGGATAGCTCCGGAGATACTGGTTTTAGTATGTTTCTAAGCCCTAAAATAAGGTTTTATCTTACATTCTTATACAAATTCTTTAGAAAATATTACATTAGGATAAATTTTTACTATCTTAATAAAAATATTTGCTCTCCCCTTGCTGATTTGTTAGCATAAGAGTTTAAATAAGTTACCAGAGCACTTTTCTGATAAAAGACAGCACCTATCTATCTGTTTGACAGTTTATTTAATACAGAATCAATAACCTTCTGTGACATATCACAAAAACACCCCATCATCCTGAATGCTAGAGGAAAACCAATAACAGAGGACTCATTCTGTTCTCATGCAAGCTCACGCTCTCCCCTCCCGACTCGTGCCTGAGGATGTAACCGATTAAACTAAGTCTTGTCAAATATTCACCCCTACAAGACGCTCACAGGAACACCCCGATGGACCGGTGGGATCAAAATGTGAATGTCAAAGCTGAACTTCTTGTTGCATTTTGATATCCTGAAGGAATTCAGCTAAGTGAATTCGCTCCTTCATTCTGTTCCAGGTCAGCATGGGCACAGGCTGCCAGCAATGTGCTGTGTCGTTACCCAACACAGGTGAAAAATCACTGTTAAAAAGCAGGCGTGCAAGATTGTGACAGAAAAAAAATCCTCATTCTACACAGTTAGTCCAGATTTCCCACAGTCAAATGCAGCAGCAGGACCTGAACCTCTAAGAAGCTTCACTTCCCTGGCGCAGTAAGGCTGAGCAATGGGCTCTGCTCAGCCCACGTCCTGGTACACCAAAGTAGGCAGCAGTATGCCTCTGAACAAAGAGGGTCTTTTTAAAGCATCTATGATCCAGAGTTATTACTGAACCCCACATGATTATCAGCAGGGTGAAAAAAAAAAAAAAAAAATTAAAAGAAATAAACAAGATGGAAAAGAGTAGCTGAAACCTTCCAGTAGAGCTGAAATCTCTCTGAGCATGGAAAACAATGGGAAGAGATGGAAATGGTGTTTTATTCTGCACCTGGAAGCAATAGGTACTACTGAAGAGAAAGACAATAATTAGAAACTAGCCTTATTTCTGACAGTTATAGTTTCAGATATACTGGGAAGTGTTTAATAGTTTCAATTAACTCAGAGAGTAGAACCCATACAATGAAAATGTGTTACAAAAATGGAAGAATACTGCAAACCATGTAAAAATAAAAGTCTAGAAAGATATGTTTTTAATCTGAAGTTACAAAAGAAAAGTGACACTCTAAAGAGAGGCTGGTGACTGTTACAAACAACTGTACTGCTGAAGTTTGGCAAGGAGCGAACACGAGCTGAGAACAGAAGAGGTTGTGACGGGCTACTGGGAGACTCAGAAAGAATGAAAAGCAGAGCCTAACAAACAACAGGAGTCACCCAGTCCAGAACAAAGTTTATAGCGATCAGACGGATCTCTGACACAGTGAGTAAGACTGATAATCCAATATCCCACCAGGAAGGAAACCCGAGACAGAAAATCATGCCGAGCTCAGAGAACGTGTGGAGCTGCACAGGCAATGACAGCCTGGACAAGTGACAGTCCTCTTCAGTGGGGGGGAATACTGGAAAGGTGATGGATTAAACCTCTTCCCTCCACCGATAGAGTGACTATGTTGACAAAGGGGATGATGACAGCAACACCAACTCCTATTAGTATTTCCTGGGTACTTTTACAACACACAAATGCCCCAGGGTATAGTATCACTACACTTTTGTATAAAATATGCCTTGTTAGATCCCTTAAATCACATTTATGTCAAGAGGTCAAAAATCAGTAACGAATTTTATCAATAACTTTCAAAACCGACACAGCTGTAACAAATTCTTACAAAAGTTACCACCGAATAGACAAAAATCTATGCTTAATCTATTTACACTGATCCACACTTCCATCCATATTGAGCTGGCACTGAAAAGTGGGCAATCACGGCTCCAGGCCTTGTGCACACCTTATGTATCGTGTTTTCCCTATCATTGAAAAATTATTCGGAAGTTCTGGTCTGAGAATTCATCTGCAAAAGATCAACTTCTCACGGAGCACTTTCAGGTGCACTCCCCCACTCCCTCTTAGATCTTCATATTCCTGCACGTCCCTTGGTTAAACCATAACAGGCTTTTAGCAAGCTCACCTTTGAAATGTTCCTGGGATCTAAACAAACTTAATCTTTCATCCTGAATCATTCTGTTTCTCCCATTTTTGAGATACAGTCTGTCCATTTTTCTTAATAGTGTTTGTTGACTTCCTTAGATATGCAAATATCTGTTCGTTAGACTAGAAAGTATCTTCCATACTAAACTGGCTGGTAAGCAGCTTCTTATTTCAATGACTTCAATGAGGGGATGAAAACGTTTCCCCCTCCCCTTGTTAATTCACTTGCATTTTTCAGTGTGTAACATGTCCTCCACTGGAGCTTACATTCTGTATCAAACTTTACCTGCACCATACAATGATCTAAATAGAATAAAATGTATGCAGCTCATTACTGACTCCTAACTGAGACCAGTAATGCAGTGTAATGCACCAGTAATGACCCACTTTGGGACAGCAGTGGGCTTGCAGCAACTGATCCTTCTTGCAGCCTCACTGGTCTGGAAGTCCAAGAGCAGAGTAAGACAAACTGCAGGATCTAAGAAGTACGACAACATAAAGAAGGTCTTCCCTTGCTTTCAGAGAAGGAAGAACCCATGTAAAATCGGAACTTTCTTTTATTGCCTACAAGGGGAGATATTTTGAGAGAGCATTGATGTCAAATATTTCTGTGTTAGTCAAATACGCAAAATTCTGGCAGATGCCATTTGCAAAGGTTATGCATTCATCTTGTGATGGCACAGACGGTATCAAGTTTTAGACAGTAACACTTCATCAGGGAAAAACGAGGAAGAGAGAGTGGCAAGAGGCTTTGGACAACTTTGGAAAGATTAAAAAAATGCCAAGCTAAAACTAAACCAAAGAAAAAAGCATAAGGGGTATACAATAGAAGTACTGCACTGGAATCATGGAGAGCTGTTAATACACAAAGGTACACAGGCAAGCCACAAGGACAGCGTTATCATCATGTCTAGCCAATAGAAAAGATACTGAGATGCCCTAGAATAATGGATTAGGTGACCAAATTTGTGCCAAATGTACTTCTTTTCATTCGTAGTTACTGTAAGCACTACTGAGAAATCCCATTTACCGACATGGGAGAAGTCCATGAAAAGGCAACAAGAACTGAAAGAGTTAAATAAAGAGATGTCCCTGTAATCTCACAGCCAATTCAGAAACAGTAGGACAGGAAACAAAACTAAATTCCTCAAGTACCTTTAACATGGTATCAGTGACGTGCTCTAACAGAATCACAGAATGGTTGAGATTGAAAGGGACCTCTGGAGGTCATCTTCTGCACCCCCTCTGCTCAAGCAGGGCCGCCTAGAGCTGGCTGCCCAGGCTTTTGAATATCTCCAAGGATTGAGACTCCACAATCTCTGGGCAATTGTGCCTGTGCTCAGTCACTCTGAAACACTGAAAAAAAATGTTTCCTGATGCTCAGAGAGAATCTTCTGTGTTTCAGTTTGTGCCCATTGCCTCTCGTCCTGTCACTGGGTACCACTGGAAAGACCGTGGTGCCCTCTTCCTTCCACCATCCCTTCAAGTACTTACACACGTTGATAAGATTCTCCCCCAAGCCTTCTCTTCTCCAGACTGAACAGTCCCAGCTCTCCCAGCCTCTCCTCACAGGAGAGATGTTCCAGTCCCTTAATCGTCCTCATGGCCCTTCACTGGATTCTCTCCAATATGTCCGTGTGTCTCTTGTACTGTAGAGGCCAGAACTGGACACAGCACTCCAGGCGTGGCCTCACCAGTGCTGCGAAGAGGGGAATGATCACCTTCCTTGATCTGCTGGCAACATTCCTCCTCATGTAGCCCAGGATACTGTTAGCTTTCTTTGCTTTGAGTGCAAAGTGCTGGCTCATGGGTCAACTTCGTGTCCACCAGCTCCTTTCTGAAAAGCTGCTTTCCAGCTGGTCAGCCTCCAGCATATAGTGGTGCATGAGGTTGTTCCTTCCTAGGCACGGGACTCTGCAGTCCCTTTGTTGAACTTCATGAGGTTCCTGTCAGTCCATTTCTCCAGCCTGTCAAGCTTCTTCTGGGCAACAGCACAACCCTCCAGTGTATCAGCCACTCCTCCCGGTTTTGTGTCATCTGCAAACTTGCTGAAGGTACACCCTGCTCCACCATCCAGATAATTAATGAGGATGTTGGACAGGACTGGACCCAGCACTGACCCCTTGGGTACACTGCTAGTGACTGGCCTCTAATTAAGACTTCCTACCACTAATCATCACTGTCTGGACCCAGCTGTTCAGCCATTTTTCAATTCACCTCACTGTCTGCTCATCTAGCTCATACTTCATCAGCTTCTCTAAAAGGATCTTATGGGAGACCATGACAAAAACCTTACTAAAGCCCAGGTAGACAATATCCACTGTTCTTCTCTCATCTACCAAGCCAGTCATTTCATCACAGAAGGTTATCAGGTTGGTTGAGGATGACCTTCATTAACCCATTCTGACTGCTCCCAATCACTGTATTGTCCTTCATAGGCCAGGAAATGCTTTCCAAGATGAGTTGTCCCATCACCTTCCCAGACACTGCGGTGAGGCTGACTGGCCCTGGGTCCTCCTTCTTGCCCTTCTTGAGACAGGAGCGACATTTGCTTTCTTCAGATGCCTGTCCCAGTCATCATGGCCTCACAATGACATCAGCCAGCTCCCTCAGCATTCATGGGTGCATCCTGTCACAGTCCATACACTCATGCATGAAATCAACATAAGGTTAAAACTGGAGACCACTATCATAGGCACTAACAAAAATTTGGAAGTCAATATTCAAGCAGAGAAGGAATTCCCTAATATAGCACAGATAACCTGCTTAACCTGCTTCAAAGAGATCTTGCTTTTTGTTAAAAAAAAGGTCAGAAAATCTGTCCTTAGTTCCAGAAGATACAAAAGAGATTTGTGTGTGTGTGTGTGTTACAAATGTACGCATCCTAGTTCATATCTTTGTAGTTTTAGGAAATCAGACAAGTGCTCTGGATTAACTGACAGATAGGCAGGGAACAAAGTCCAGAGCTAGATACTGTCTATACCAACAACAAAAAGGTTGTTATTAGAGAAAATATGTCCCATAACTGCCAGAGAACTGAAGCCTTTCAAAAAGTAATCAATGCTTTTAGGTAGGATGGCCAAGGCAGCATATTGCTGTCACTCCAGGCAAGTATTTACTGAGGATAGAGGCACGCTTTCTACAGTTCCCTAAAAGAATGAAGAAATAAGGAAAGTAATTAGGCAATCTAAAAAACCCAAAGCAATCGCTCTTGAGACACCACAATGACTTAACCATCTCCACAAAATACCAGTATTTTATGGTAAACTCATAAATTTGAGCAAATCAGAGATTAATTGTACATTTTTCCGAAGTTTGGCTTCTAAGTATGGTTAAAAAACTGATTAAATGATTGGTGAATTTATGTCACCTGAATGTCCTTGTTATTATTACATTTCACCTGACGAAAAAAGACAAGACAGTGGCAATTTTAGCGCCAATTGGTTCTGCTTCCCAGACAAAATTATAGGTAGAGACTCAGTCTGTGTTCTAGACAGAATAGGAAGTTCTAGACATATCTATGCAGACAGACCATGCTGGATTTAACGTGATGCGCATAACATACTTCCGTATCTAAACCTATAGGCAAGGTGCTGCTTCTAAGGCATTTTTTGGTGAATCAATGCTGGAGGCTACGTGCTTCCTAGCTGAAGGTTACAGGTGGAGTCAGGGTGATTCTTCTTCACTCTTCTCTATACTCTTTACCAACCTAGAGAGGCTGGATCAATGTGCCAAGGTCAATTGTATGAGGTTTAACAAGGCCAAGTGCCGGGTCTTGCACTTGGGTCACAACAACCCCATGCAACGCTACAAGCTTGGGGAAGAGTGGCTGGAGAGCTGCTTGGCAGAAAAGGCCCTAGGGGTGTCGGTTGACAGCCAGCTGAATATGAGCCAGCAGTGTGCCCAGGTGGCAAGAAGACCAACAGCATCCTGGCTTGTATCAGGAATAATGTGGCCAGCAGGAGTAGGAAAGTGATTGTGCCCCTGTACTTGGCACTGGTGTGGCCGCACCTCGAATACTGTGTTCAGTTTTGGGCCCCTCACTACAAGAAGGACATTGAGGTGCTGGAGTATGTCCATAGAAGGGTAATGAAGCTGGTGAGGGGTCTGGAGCACAAGTCTTATGAGGAGTGGCTGAGGGAACTGGGGTTGTTCAGCCTGGAGAAAAGGAGGCTGAAGAGAGACCTTATCGCCCTCTACAACTGCCTGACAGGAGGCTATAGCCAGGTGGGTGTTGGTCTCTTCTCCCAGGTAATGGGCAATAGGACGAGAGGAAATGGCCTCAAGTTGCGCCAGGGGAGGTTTAGATTGGACGTTAGGAAAAATTTCTTCACTGAAAGGGAAGAAATTGGAACAGGCTGCCCAGGGCGGTGGTTGAGTCCCCATCCCTAGAGGTATTTAAAAGATGAGTAAACATGGTGCTTAGGGACATGGTTTAGTGGTGGGATGGCAGTGTTAAGTTAACGGTTGGACCTGATGATCTTAAAGGTCTTTTCCAACCTAAATGATTCTATGATTCTATTCTAACCTCATTTTCCTATGGCCAAGATATGATCCACAGGAACTCCACCCTATGCTAGAGACTTCAGTGCAAGCTGGCACTGTAGTCTGTGAGTATGGTCCTCCTCTCATCACCTGTCTCTTCCAGCACCGTCCCTCAACCCAGCATTCCCAGTTGGGGACCTCACTCCAGACACATTAAGGCAGTATTGGTCAGCTCTTGACAAGGAAATGGGCTTGGAGGGAAGCCAAACCAGGCAGGATAATAAAGACCCAGGAACAAATAAAGCAATCGCATCATCATCTAATAATCTGTAATGTAAAACTACCTACATCAGGAGTTGCAGTACAACCATTCTGTTGATGTATCACCCATTGCTGCTATCTATAGGGTATGAATTAAACCAATTTCTTTAGTCAGTATGCCCTTTTTGACTTCTGAACTAATAAATCTCGCTCCCTCAAATTTAGTTCTTCAACATAAACTGAAAAAGGAGAGTCAGCTTTCTTGGTTTTTCAACTACATGTTGAACAAGTTGTGGAACTAAACGAAACAGAATGCATAAACATAAATAAAACTTTATTCTCCCAATAGCACAAGAAGCTGTAACTATCCAAAACTGATACAACATTTCAGCATTCTTTTTTATGGGGTTTAGCAAATTACCTTTCCAAATTTAGTAGTCTGCCATTCTTTAAGAACTCAGCGGAACAGTAAACTGTTTGAATATTACCTCAAATTTAAATTAGCACAAAAGAACACGGGTTAGTCAGGCCCCCCAAAATCCACTACAATTTACGATCTGAGTTCAAAAGAGAGTATTTTATGCTTAAAATACGACTTAAACTTTGAAAAATCTCATTTACATCATGTTTTAAATAATTTTGTACATTTTTACTAATAAATTTGCTGTAAGATAATCTTCTGTTAGTGTGCACGTTCTACTCAGAATGCTGCTCTGGAGTAAACACAGAACTCTCGTCGTGTCCAAATGAAATAATTTTTTTCTGTCTTCGACAACCATAAGAACTCCAAACAAAGAGGCTACTCCTACTTCTTCTCCACATATTTTGTGTTCCACAAATTTCAGGGTGATGACCAAAGAGCTGAGCAGGAAGCTTGGAACACCAGAAAAGCACTAGCTTGAGCTAAAAAAAGACTGGATTACTTCTGAAGAAACAAAGATTACGTGCTGATGGAACTGAAAGATCCTGCCTCAGAGTACCAAGAAATGCAGTGGGAAAAGCTGAAAAGTACTGCCGGAAGGCTTTGAGAGACACAGTTGAAATAGATGAGAAACACAGACAGACAAACTGAGAAACAAGTCAAAGAAATGAAAAATTTGTCTGAGACAGCCAGTAAGGGCCTAGAAGCTGAGGAAATGTTGCCGAAGGGACTATAAATACAAACAGGAGACACATTTTGAGAGGATGAAGAAAAGAGGGAGCAAACGAACACAGAAAGAGAATACAGGCTTAATCCTGACTACATGATTCAATTACACTTATTTGAACACACCTTGCTAGGACTCATTTGCAATTCCTCAGACTCATTGCAATAAGGTTTTGCGTATCTTCTAATGCATAGAACAAGAGGAAACAAAAGAACTGTGGAAAAGCACATATTTTCCACTGCTCAAGTATAAAGAGTTGAAGGAGCTGAAGGCTCATGAGGTATTGAAATAACTCACTTCAGCAACTGCTTGGTTATTAACTAGAGATGCCAACACTTTAGACATTCATGCCCTCTGACTTTCTAAAGAACTTTATGCAGCCAGAAGAGCTGCAGAGAAGTTCTCAGGAACTCTGGAAATGAATAAAACCTTGGGAGATTTGTAGCTCAAGGATTACTGAAGGAATAGCTTTACATGGTGAAGTTGTATTTGAGATCAAACTATATACTCAAAAGGCAGTGACAAAGAGAATTCAATGACCACATGAGCATCAAAGATGTTGAAGGAAAAAACAGCAGTTAAATAAGCCAAACTAGCAAAAGAAGCCATAAAAAAGAAATGTGAGTAAAGTGAAGGTAAAGAAGACAGCAGTTCAGTACGACCAATTGCACCTACCAGGTAACAGAAGCTGAGAACCTTCCTGATCATCCCTTTTATTGGCAGCAAGTTACAGACTAAAACAGCTGCAGCGTGTTCTTCTCCTAAAAGAGTACTACTTGTCCAAGTACAACCTTGTCTGTGCCCCACGTTATAACGTGGCATTACAAAGCCATGGAGATCAATGGCTGCTCTCAGAACTACTAGCCCACTGAATACATAAACTCTTCCAATTATACAGAAATCATAATGGTTTCCCTGAGTAGAATTTCATTCCCTGCATCATAGATTTAAACATTAAAGTTATATTAAAGTTATATTAAAGAACCATAACAAAGTGAGGTTCACAAACCTCATCTAAACTTGATAACCTATGAATAATTTACATTACAATAATATAGTTTTCATTTTAAAGTGTCTCTATTATGGTGACTTTTCTCTTTTAGAATCGTAATTTTTCCATACCATCTTACTTCATTATTATTTACAAAAAAAACCCAATTTCTGATCATTCCACTTAAAAGAAAAAGAATCCAATTAAAGATTTTGCTGCATCAGTAATGTTTGATGAAGACTATGGAAGAATCTAAAGGCTTTTCTTTTCAGAAAATGTAAGAATAGCTTGCACAAAGTAAGTATTGCAAAGTCTATTAGAGGAAAGAGAATAACCTGCTAGATCTTCAGTAAAATGGAAAGCACAAAAGAACAACTAGTATGGGATCAGGATTTTATAGTCCTTGAATCTAGAAAGTCTTTCTGTTCTGGCTCCTATCACTACAATTCAGACTACACAGACAATTCAATGTGCACCACAGGAGTGTTCTTACGAATCTTAGTAATACCATGCATAGAACCACCACAGCCCTCTAGTGAACTTAGTAAGCCAGCACCCCAAGTCCTCAAATCATCTGTACTGAAAGTATGCAAGACTGACAATGAAGTCCATGAACCAAGCTCTCCTTTACACTGAAGACATCATCTTCTCCTTCTAAACACAGGCTATAGAACAGCCTGAACGAAAGTGTTTTCATGGGGTTCCTGGTCCGTTTTCAGTGCTCAAACAATGTATAACTGTGTTGGTTCAAATGTAAATCAGATTCAAAAGACTACGGACTTGCTTAAAGCAAAGGATTAAGTATGTGGAAGATCAAAGCCTAGCATTTCACTGACATCTGAGAATGCAAATAAGAGATGCAGAAGAGGATGAAGAAAAACAAAAGAGAATTGGGAGATTCTTTCGTGATGCAAGCATTAAAAATCTACTGGTTTGAATTAAACAATGACGATTATGTCAGTGAAGGAACCCTCTTCTTATCTCATGGCTTTGCTTGAAGAAAGGCACATTATAGTATTTCTGTAAGAGGACAGTTTGTTTTGTTTTTCCATGCTACTATTTTGATGCTCCCCAAGAAGATACTTTACTTTTAAAGCCAATTTTGTTCTCTCTCAGTTAGCAAACATTGATTTTTTTCCCCCTGTCTGCATTTCAAATAGAGCTAAAACAAGCAAGGCTGGTTTTGTTTAATACTTTCAAAGGTGCTGAACCTCCTCTAGCTATCTGGAATAAAAATCCACAGCTGTGACTAGTTCTTTATGGATATTCCAATCCCAATTTTCTTCTTCTTCAAAGCTTCAATAGCTGTTTAAAAGAAATACAATGCATCCTTCTTCAAAGATGACAGAAGAGGTACTGCACTTTGCATTACCATACATGATCTCCGTATATTCCTTGCTTTCTGCTCTGCCTGGGAGTTCAGCTTGATGTCAGCTTGCAGGTATTACAGTGATGACCAAAGACAGTCATCCACAGAGACAAATTACTAGGGGCTTCAAGAACATGAGCTACCCTGCCAGCAAGAAAACATGAAACACATATTTATCAAAAGGCACTTTTGTCTCTTGCCACAGCTATACACTACACAAGAAACTGCTATTTCATTTACAAGTGAATATTCACTATTGCAGTGACAACACAAATTTCAGTGAATGGAGTAATATGCTTGACTAGAGTGTTGAAGAACCAGCCTACAACCTGCCCTTTCAAATTTCATCACTTGAAATAACCAATGGAAAATACTTAGAAGCATCAGATAAAAGATGAATAATCTCAACCATCACTTTAAGATCCAGAAGAGCACATTTGTTCATTTGGTATTTAATGTCCTAAATGCTCACCTTTTTCCACAGACATTCTCTCAGAATTTCATATTAATTATTTTGTGTAATAAGTGTATGGGTTAGCTTCATTTGAAAACAAATGTCCAAATGCAATGAATTAATTGTATGCAATCTATAATACACAGACATGCGTGGATTATAGAAATATATTCTAACAACTAATGAAGAAAGGCAAGGAACTCTCATAATAAAAGTTATCACAGAATTTTGCTACTTAGTCTATACAGTACAAGTCCCTCTTAACAGTTACAAAGACTGTCATTCCTAGAGATGCCACCTCTTGAAGTGTTTTTTTCAGAGTCAGAGAAGTACCTTGACTTGTACCACGATGCAATCTGATCTCAATAGTACTGCTGAAATCACATGTACGGGAGCACATCTCCAGGCACGTGAATCCCTGTAATGACTTCTCCACTTGGCCTGCAGAAAATTCAAGCTTCTCCAGATATTCTGGCCTCCCCACAACTCTCATTGTCAATTCCACCGTATCTGTTCCAGCTCATATTATTTGTTAACTCCTCCCCTCTTCTAGTACTTTAATGATGCTTCCCTTTGATCAAACCCCTCTATTCCCTTTTTGCTCATATCAGAGTACTGCCTTTCACCACCCTTAGGTGTATTTGCACTACCTTGATTTACTAGGTTTGGATGCTGGAAGGGACTGAAAATTGGAGAGAACTGAACCTTGTGTGACTCCACAAGAAAGAGAAGTAGCGGTGTCATCAATCCTCAAAACTGTACGTATGATTGCATACACCCAAAGGAATCGCCCATGTTAACAGCTTTATCAGCCTTTCTTATGCAGCATCAGCAATTGCATCTTTTTGCCACACCGTTAATGTATCACACTGACACGCCAGGAACTTTCCCCTAGGTCACACTGGCACAGGTCAACAGTATTTTTTCTGATCTAGTCTACTGAATGAGCTATGATCAGCTTACCAAGCTCATATGGGAAATTATGCTTAATACATTTCCAGGTACAATGAAGATTGAGACCTCTTGATCTCCCCTGCTTTCTTTGCAACTTTTGAGGTTTTACCTTTTGTGCTAAAGGTTTTAAGTTTGCCGCAAGCAGTTGGGAAGTATTTTGTGGTTTCTTCTGAACTACAGGACTATTAAGTAGTCATCTGCAACTGAAGGTGACTAGATTAGTTTATTTAATTGGTTTCTTACAGGTTTGATAATTTTCTATCCCCCTCTCTTCCTCCAGCACGGGATATCAGAAAACCACAGATACATCTGTGAACGGATTGGAGGTTGAAGGTTACACACTGATGTTGACATAAAACTTTAATTACCTACCACTTCCTAAACTTCATACTCTGTTGAGGCTGACTATTTTTTTCAGTGGGCTACTGAATTTGCAGGAGCCTGTTGTGTCATTTTGGTTGAAGCAGGACCACTGACCTTTCTTCTTCCTTGCAATATAATGTGTCTAAAAGGGCGGTCCTGTTGCAACGTGTCTTTTCTTGACTCTTTACGTTCTGTATAGGTACATGAAAAAAGTTAGTGCTGATAAAGTAAAAGAGTGCTCAAGAAAAACAGCAACTTAGCACATAGTTGGAGCAGCATTTGCTTGCACGGTTCCAGGCTACATCTATCTTCCCTTGGCAGCAAAGCCACCTGATGCAGAGCCATGTCTGCCGGCCCACATAGGAAATATGTTGGAGGTGATTGAACGGCTCGCCCGAATATGCTGAACTAGCAGGCATTGCCATCTCATTGTAATTTTGCATCAATAAATCAACAGTTAAAAGGCATATAATACGAGGTGACTTGAAGTGGCTGTCATTAATTATGTTCTGTCTTTTGCTTAGTAACCACCACAACACAGTCTTCAATAAAACTAATCCTAATTACAGTTTGACAAGTTTCCCAAATTATGCTTATGATTTATTTTAGCATGACAGTTTCGGAAACTACAAGAGCTGTTCATTTCCTTTTTATTTCAGAAGTATATCAAGCAGAGGTACAGTCAGAGATAAACAAACACATTAGAAGTGCCATTTGAACCTCCAGGAACCAGCAAAGCCAGTGTTAGAAGACACTAGTGTACCATGAAAATATTGAAAATAAAATTTGTAGTAACTACAGTATCAGTTTCAGAAACTGACAAAAAGGTGGCAACTTCCTTCTGATCTCTTATTGGAGAAAATTAATCAAAAATTCTCTTCTGTACTTCTGTAGTCTGTAAAAAATTATCTTCTCTTATCTGTTTTAAACCAATCTCCTACCACTTTCAATGAGCATCACAGGTAGAAGTGCCCCTTGCAGGATTTGATGAACTGTATTTCTGCATGAATACATTTACTGTTTTATTTTTCCCTTTAATAAACTCTCTGTGAATAGACCCCGTAATAAAATATTTTGTACTCTCAAAGCCAAACCAGTTTTGGATAAAAATAAGGGAGACTTAGAAAGAAGGAAGAAAGAGATTTACGAGTAATTTTTAATTTTAAATTCCATCTCAGAATAATTCTTATCTGAATCACTTCAATGTTGTGAAATACACTTTTCTTTGTTGCTAGCCTTCTTTTCTCCTGAAAACAAGGGAATAAAAAAGGATGTTACCAGTTTTGTTCAGTTTACAAAAAACATTCAGGATGAAATGTTACAACAGGGAAAAGAAGAACCAGCCTTCATTGCTGAAAGGTACAGACAAATTTGGAGAGCTGTGTTTATGTAACATAGTTTTATAAACTCTTTATAGTTAGCTTACCAACTAGCTTTCTAAACTCCTATAAACAGGACTGGAACCTTCCTTCTCCAGAGCAGTCTTTCTGCAAATATAACGGTCAGAATGAAATAAAACCTTTAAATTCATGCATTACAAGAAGAATTTCATAATCACACCTCAAAATCATGCATATGCAGCTAGTAAAGGAAGTGTCGGATCCTTCATATTCTCTGGTCACCCATACTTGGCACTGTTCCTGGGAAAGGCAGAATCCCCGAATTGGCTCACACCTGGCTGCTGTTCTGCTCTCAGCTTTGGTAGCAAATAGCTTAATTATCAAAAAACGGAAGGCAAAACATTATCTCTGCCTTCAATTTGAAGTGTACGCACACCAGCCTTTTCCATACATTTTTCCCTTTAGCTGACATTAGTCCTAGCGTGGCGCATGCTAGAAAAAAATTATATAGCGCTGGCTGCACAGCTTTAACCCTGAAGACTGATTCCTGAGAAGTATCAGCCTCAAAGAACACTAATGCTCTTTGTGCCTTACAAGGAGACTGCAAGAAACTTGCAGGACCAGGCTGCTTTTCACAGCAACCCGCTCACACCAGTGCAAAGGCTCTGAGCATCGCTCCCTGCGCTGTTTGCATTGATCCTTGCCTGCCTCCTGGGACACTGCGGATAACGCCAATGATAGGGGCCTCGGACCCCAGCAGCATTCACCGAGGAGCCTCTGCTTGATCTCCCTTCCAGCACAAGGAGGCTGGCACACCTCATGATCCAGAGTGAAGCAACAGATGGGAAGGAGGGGAGAAGAAACAGAATCAAAGCTGCTCCATGCTGTTTGCTCAGAGGTTGCCAAAACAGGCACTGACAGCAAGTAGCTATAGGGAGCTGAGGATAGCTTAAGTCCTAATTTCTCAGCAGGTGCAAAGCATGGAGATAGCATTTTAAAACAACCCCCTAGGAAACCCTCCGCTTTTTCCCCTCTCCCTTCCTTTTTTCTTTTTTTTTTTTTTTTTTTAAAACAGTTTCATCCCCTAACAAACAAAATTGCCAGTGGCTTTCAACTTACAGCAACAACCTGGAGGCAACTCATGAGTACTTTGTCAACAACGCTAATCTGTAAGCCAGAGAAAAAAGACTTCCATTTATAGTTAAAAAACCCCAGTTGTTTTCTCTGCAAAACAGGCCTAGGAAATGCAAACTGATGCAATTGGGTCCCTAGGGCCAGCAAGAATGTAAAAGTTCTGCTTCTGTTCCAGCACTGCAGATCTTTCTTTGCCTTGCTCTGCCCCCCTCTCTTATGTGTGCACATTATATTTCATTTATGCTTGGCATGTATCTCACCAAAATCACAGAGAATGACCCTGTATGCTCTGGTGTGCAGACGTTCCCCTAACACATACATTACTGAGCACAAGGCAAAGACTTTCCCTCATTATCACTGGTCACTGGGGGACGCTTCTCCCAAATCAATGAATCAAAAACCATTCAATGCCATTTAAGGGCAGAATCAGCTTTTTTTTATGCCCTTGAATGTGGGAGCTGGGTACTTTATCAATAGGGAACTCCAGTACCCCATTTTTAAGGACTATTACAAGCAATAGGGGGTAGACTGATGTTAGCTAGTTATTTTTAAATCAGCCTTAAATCAAGTTAAAGTGAAAGAAATATATACATTTTCTAAATCCAAACACTAGTTTATACAGTTAAAAAAAAAGCATAACGATGATTTAAAGAGAAGAAGCAGATCTACATCTACTTTGCACTTCAACCAGCTTTAGAAGTTTCTCCCACACTGTATGGTTTAGTTAGTAAGCCAGTAGTTTTTCTGGTTGAGGACTGTGATTTTCACACATGCCCTATCTCCTAGGGTAGCCTCCACCCTTCAGCAGAAAAGAGCCCAAATAACAAGATGCATTCTTTATCCTGTAACCCTGATCTATTGTTGGAATCCTTCACATTCCAGTATCTTCTCTCATTTCCCCATCTTCTGCCCAAACAACTCTTACTGTATACTTCAACCCAGGCGGGAAGAAATCCAGTATCTCCACCCATCATCTTGCCATGTCCTGCTTTGGAACTGCTGACATGTGAGGTGACACCCAAACGGCATTAACTGCCTGGATTGACAACGACTGAACCCTCAACAAGTTGTTTCCTACAAGGCATAGGCTCCTTTCACCAGAGCAGGAACCATTCCATACTCATAGCCTGACACTGACTGAAACATGTTAATCTCTCCTATTTTAGAGATACACAGGGGATGTGTGTGACCCACACAAAAGGCAACACTGTCATTTTACTTACACCAGCTACGGTGGTAACACGTCTCTTTGGGATGATAACGAGTTTGGGATGAAGTGATCTTAATTCTGTCTGGAAGGGTACACTGATACCCTAATGAGTACCTTAAACTGATGTTGCACCCAGAATTAGAAAATGCAATCCTTCATCCCCTCCGGTGACCACGTAACTCTTGCATCTTGCTTTACCCAGATGCTTCAGTGAGCAGCACCACTGGGAATGAACAGTTGTAAAAAACCCACAGCACAGGATTCTCTCTTTTTTCAGTTGTTAGCCTCTCTCTCCCTTCTGTCCTTCCATCCCTGTCAATCAGTAGCTGTATTATTTGCTGAAGCAAGAGAGTTTACATCTCTTACAAAGTCTCAGATAATCTACTGTAAATGAATGCTTTTATTCATCGACTCTCTTCCTTTTTGCAATATCTGCAAGGTTCTGGCCTTGATGAGAACTGGAAGCACCAGGTTTTACAAATGAATCTGCCTCCCCAGACGCAGTGTGAATTTTCTAAGACCCAGCTCTGGGAAAGAACTGCCTGTAGGGCATGGACCCTATCAATACATGAAGAAGACAGACAATTAGTGGATTTGGGAAAGATGTGGAATGACATAGTCTGAAAAGGAGAAATAATACAGTACCTAGAGAATATACACTTAAATCAGTATTCTAGTACCCCACAAAATATAAACAACATGACTCATAGTTACTGTTACTTCTGGACCTAAGTTGTTACATCTAAGTAAGTGCCAAAAATAGGACATCTGGATTTTGTCTTTAATGTTTTTTAAGTAGCTAGTGGTTCTAGAAGGAAATAGGTTACCATGTCATGCCTAAATTATCAGACTTGCCCTTGACTACCAAAAGCCCTTTTTCTCTGACTTGTTTCTCCTTTCTGCTCCAGGCCTAAGGTATGGCACTGACAGAGGGTTTTACTTGAAACCAATGAACTACCACATAGGGTCTGTGTTCAGTTGTTCCTACTTGCACATTTTCACAGAATCACAGAAACACACAGAATCACAGAATGGCAAGGGTTGGAAGGGACCTCAGGAGATCATCTAGTCCAACCCTCCGGCTAAAGTAGGGTCACCTAGAGCATGTTACACAGGACAGCGTCCAGGTGGGTATTGAACATCTCCAGAGAAGCAGACTCCACAACCCCCCTGGGCAGCCTGTTCCAGTGCTCTGTCACCCTCAAAGTAAAGTTCTTCCTCATATTCAACTGAAACCTCGTATGCTTCAGTTTGTGCCCACTCCTTACAGACCAACGATAGCTATTGAGTCCAAGTAGTAAACAGCTATTTGTTCATAGACATTTGTTCATTTGTTCAAACAGCTCACCCATTCCTTTACCAAGTCAGAATACATTTACTGTGGAAGAAAAAATAAAATTGGATATACAATGTTTTATATGGCATGCTTTAAAATGAATGTTTTGATTTTCTTCCAAAAAGTGATGTAAAATTAAACATTCAAGGCCACAGTGAACTTTGAGAAACTAGACATGAAGAATCCTATCAGTCACTGCAACTAGAATTCAGAC
Organism: Gorsachius magnificus; assembly: GCA_034008185.1. NCBI lineage: Eukaryota > Metazoa > Chordata > Aves > Pelecaniformes > Ardeidae > Gorsachius > Gorsachius magnificus. The sequence continues at coordinate 177,174,888 of CM067081.1, forward strand.
TCAGAAAGAATCACTTCTATCAAGACATTCTGAATCCACATATTTTCTGGTAGGAATTTCAGAAGCAAGAGACTCTAGACACATTTAAACTGGAATTTGATGAGTTGCTGATACAGCTTGCAGTCAAACACAAGAATAGAACTGGGTGCAATGACCCAGGGGGTCCCTTTCCAGGTTGTGTCCCCAACTACATTATGCACCTGGCCCTGTGTTTTCTCCTATTTAGGGTGGTCCCACAGCAATTCAAATTCTACCACTGTGAAAATGAGTCTATTTATATAGTAGGTGTACAAGGTATCTTTCTGGGGCTGTTGCCCAACAACATTTTAGAAGAAATCTCAATTTTTGGAAAGAAAAAATACTTAGTGGTACTCAGATACACAGCTATTTCTGTTTGCTCGTGCTTGCTTTTCGGTCACTTATTCAAAGGATGCCAAGATCACATGTGTGCCAATAAGAGTTAACTGACGACATTCTTAGCCCTTTTGGAAACGTGACACTAAAAGGACAGTTTTGCATGCTTCCTTTAACACACAGGACAAAAAGTAACAGCTTCGAATCTCAAGAGTCTGACCCATATAACAACCAGGGCATATAAACCAGTATCCTGTGGAAGCACACATGGGAAGCAGACAGAAATACTAGTAAAAAATGTTTCCATCACTTGACATTTCCCACAATTGACATGGAGAACAAACACTGTCCCCCATCCTTGAGGGGGAGTTTGGAATGCTTATGGAAGCACTGCAGAAGTGAGATATTAATAGCTAAAGTAAACCCTACTTTTGGCTTTTTCAATTCCTTTCTTTGGCGCCTTCCAACAGCACACCACACTGAAGGGAACGTGCTCCCTTGGTGTTCAGAGTGAAGTGATAGATGAGAGGAAGCACTCGCTTGCTCAGCATTTCCCCAGATAACACAACCTTCGACTGAAGAATCTACTTCTAGAAATGCCGATTCACTGCCAAGTGGGATAATTTAGCAACAGCAATGTATACATGACGCTGGCTTTGTCTCCCACAGTTCAAGGGACACAAAAGGTTACCCAGCGATCACGCTGATGCGGAGCAATGTCATTCTTGTCCTTATTTCCTCAGATCGATCTGCAGCCAAAACACGCGGGTGCTGCTGTGAAAGAAAAGGTAGCAATGCCAATCCATCTGAAACCAAGGGAAGCCTTGCTGACAGGCTCCTACAGAAACCCAGCTGCAAAATTCAGCTCCCTTCCCTTGAAGCAGTGGGAAGACTCTTGTCTGCTTGACAGACAACAACTGGACAGCAGCACCCGATCAGCAAAAGGTCTGTCCTGCAGACAGGTTTCCATGTACGTACTCCAAAGTCCCTGCAGAAATCCTGTCCTGGTTTCAGCTGGGACAGAGTTAATTTTCTTCCTAGCAGCTGGCATAGTGCTGTGTTTTGGATTTAGGATGAGAAGAATGTCGGTAACACCCTGATGGTTTAGGTGTTGCTGAGCAGTGCTTACACCAGTCAAGGACTTTCCAGCTTCCCCTGCTCTGCCAGGGGCACAAGGAGCTGGGATGGGGCACAGCCAGGACAGGTGACCCCAACTGGCCAAAGGGCCATTCCAGACCACAGGACATCATGCTCGTGGGGAGTTAGCCAGGGGGAGAGTGATCGCTGCTTGGGACAGGCTGGGCATCGGTCAGCAGGTGCTGAGCAATTGCATTGTGCATCTCTTGCTTTGTATATTCTGTATATTCTATTAATATTATTATTATTATTACTACTTTTTTTCCCCTCTACTGTTTTATTAAACTGTCTTTATCTCAACCCACAGGTTTTACTTTTTTTTTTCCTGACTCTCTCCCCCACCCCACTGCGGGGGGCGGGGGGGGGGAGCGAGCAGCTGAGTGGTGTTCAGCTGGCTGCTGGGTTAAACCATGACAAAACCTCAAGTCACTTCTCCGGTCCAGAAGGGAATTCAAATTCATGGCTACCATCTACAAACTTAAACCTGGATTCAGCTTTGCAGTGAACTGGGATTCAGTGAAGACTGAAGAGGCTTTTTGCCGTGTGCCGCATGGTCTCCCCACATTCCACAATTCTGCCTCTAACAACATTTAGAAGCACAATATTAGTCTCTCTCTCAGGAGCCCACCAGGCAGCTCCTTTTGGCAATGCCCAGCAGCCCATCTAAGACACAAAGGCACAGCAGACCTACTTCATGTGAACAACATGAGCAATTTAGGAGGCCCGTCTACCAGAGACTCCTACCAGAGGCTGGACCTACTCTCACCTAAGGACATATATTCTGGTACTACACAAAGACTCTGCCGTCTTCAGAATCTTTTTCCCTGATCTGACACAGGAAGAAACAATCAGTAATTATATATAAAGAGACAGCTTCTTAATAGGGATTTGTGTAGTGTTTCCCTGCAATGAAGAGTGTTTCTAGCCATAGAAGGAAGCAGCAAAGGTCAGACAACATTCTTTGGTCCTGAGCCCAGCATTAAGAGACGGATTAGAGCTTGTGAAGAAATTCTGAATTTATAAAATTGCTTGATGGAAGCAAAGTGTAGCTTTTCCCACACAGAACAGTTGCAAGAAATTGGCTTGCTGCTTCTGCCAGCTCAAAGCTTTGAATTGATGTCTGTGGAAACCATTTCAGGTTTTTCCCATTGACTCCACTGGGCATGGAATCGCACTTCAAACAGCCTGTATAGCTAAAGCTCTAATTATCTTCCTGTACCTGAAGATTATCCCTTGGGCTTTTCTCTGCGATTATTTCCTCCAGATGCTTTTATTCTATCCTAAAAATCGTTTAACAAAATAACGTAAATTCTCCACAACACGATAGAAAAGACAATTTGCTTTCTCAGCCAGTAAGAAGTCAGTGGCAAATGATTCTCTCTCTCTTTTTACATAATTTACTTGGCATATACTATCTTTTGATGTCAGTGTACAGGGGACTATACTAGTTCTTCAAGGGACTACAGCCATATCCTTCTCAACAACCTTTTTCACTGCTATCTTGTCAACTGGAGCTTGACAAAAGATCCCACAAAAAGAGAGGAAAAGCGTAGAGGAAGAACATTTCTCAGCTGATTAACAACTTCCTAGCAGCAATAACAACCAGTCCCTTTACTTCTCCAGCTACCTTAACACTATCCCAGACACACTGAAAAGCAGTGACTCATTTCAGGCTCATTTGCAAAGGGAAACAGAATTTTCAACTACTGATGCTTTTGCACAGGAATGGCAAGTGTGCATAGAAAAACATTTGAAAGTTAATAACATATCAGTTTGTTGGCAGAAAGCAAAAAAAAAAAACCAAAAAAAAAACAACACACAGGGAAAAAAAATCTGACTTAGAAAAGGGGCTGACAGAACCACATAATGTTTATAGATCAGGTTTAGAGAAATGCTGACTTCAGTCCATTGCTTTTGCATTTTGAATAAGGGATTCTGGACACTCTTTCATGAGATATTGCCTTATATTAATATGCAATGTATTAGGGGAGGTTAATTATTTGCTGAAAGGCATTTTTTTCTTCATGTATCTTTAAAAAAGTGAACATTTAAGTTTATCTTTAAAAAAATCCAAATATCCAGGGGAATCTTTCCTGGCAGCTTATTTTAACCTGTGTCATTTCAACAATTTGATTTACAGCAGTATCCAATAAACAGTTTTAATGGCCCATGTGTGGGGGAAGCAGGAAAAAGCAGTAATGGGCAGAAAACCTTCATAAATCAGATTTCTCCTGAAGTCAACGTATAGTACAATCACACCCCAAAATAAAGTCTGAGAGGATCCAACAGGGAAGATTTCCTGAACTCACAGACTCAAAAAGAGACCATGGATTCAAAAGCTCAGCTGAAGAGTTCTCAGCCTGGAAAGCAAACTGATATTTTATTTAACTTGCATCTACATTTGAGTAACTTAAGATTTGCTCCTCAAGCCAGTAATTTCAAGGAAATCCAAGTGCTGATTGAAAGGCTTACTGGTCTGTTACTCTTGCTACTAATTTTTGTATTTCTAGGGTGGGAAAATCCTGAATGAGACAGTGTTGTACAGAGCCATGCTATGTTGAAGTGCTGTCCAAAAGAGCCAGAGATTCCTCGGGCGGGTGTTAGTTGAGGAGGTGACCCCAACCAGTTGTACCATGCACCAACAAGAGCATTACTACTCACGGATCTCTAATGCTGTGACACATCGATTAGCAGATCACCCTTTTATGAACTGCACATGGCACTTTAATATCATTTACAGTTTATTTGTAATGTCTGCAACAACACACAAACCAGGAGTCAGCTAACAATTTGAGAGGAAAGGTTTACCTAGAACTGAAAGTCTTGGGACTGAAAATCCATATCAAAAATTCCATCAACCACAAGTGAAAGTAAACTCTGTCTAGAGCACCTTCCATGAACGGAAATATTCTACAAAATTCTTCTTTCCCAAAGACTACTGAAGGAAATTTGAAAAATGGTTTCTTCTGCAATCCAATACCAGGAAAAAGCTGTTTGAAAATTTGCCATAAATAATGGTCATATTTTTACAATGAAAGCTTACTATAGCCGATTGCAAACCATTACTTATCACCTGTGTTTTTTCCATTCTTATGAATTATAAACCTCAGCACGGTCAAAGCCAAAAAAGATAAGCACACCGGTTTGTTCAAAAATGAAGTCTCTTGCAAGTAAATAAATTTGTTGCATCTATTTCAGCTTCTTTTTCATTTATATTTTATTACATGAATTCTAAACATTTCTTCTGTAAGCATGTTGATACTGACATCTGTTAGCTACTAAACATGCTGTATATTTAATACCACTGCAGATAGAAATCACCTGTTGGCATCTCCCAGCTATGTATTTGAAAGTTGAGGGCAATGAGGTACTTAAACATGTTAGGTTTGTGTCAGTAAAAATAACCATGTACTTAAATTCAAACACATGACTTGTTGAAATAGCTCCTGAATTGAAATCTCCATTGGCAAATTATTCATCTGAATGTATAGGGCTGCACAACTCTTTCTCTTCTATTATGTTCTTACTGAAAAAAGTAGCTATTTTCTCTGTCCATTGAGGGTATGCCAGTTAACACACCTAAAAATACCCACTGGATACATTTTAAAACTGCCTTTCTTCCAAAAATGCCTACTGCTATTTGAAAACTGAAAATTAATAGTATTATTTTAAACCATAAAATACAAGAATATTTTTCCAGTTGTTGTTCAGCAGGAATGCTTTTAACATATTTAGATATCACTCTACACTCTAACGTTACCCATTCCAGAAAATCACTTTAGCAACACTGTTAATCTCTTTATAAATCAAATTTGCAAGCTGTAAAAACTTACAAAACCTACAACCTCATAGTCATCATACTTCATAATGCCAAATATTTCTGGTCACAAAGATATTCTTCCAGCCTTACCCATCACCAAATGAAAATATATACAGGATGTAATTTATTCTGACATTTTTAGCACAACATAAGACTTTCATTGCGTATTCTGTACTATATATATTCTATATACAGAATAAATTCTGTGCATCCAACAATACAATGTCATTGAAGAAAAAATAAAGAGTACAAATTATATTCTATGTGAAGTACACAATCTAGGGTGGGTAACAGTGAGTGATGACAGATTACATAGCACTTCAATGCTGTCTTAATCACTTCACTTATTATTTTGAAGCGATTTTGGATTAGTGGCGTTTTAGAAGTTGAAGATTCATTTATATACAAACACAATTTAGACTATGCTGGAATTTCACCAAACGGAAGTATCGATATTTGTACCTCCCCAACATGTTTAAGGCATGACGTGGTGAAGGATTTCTCTGGTTTTATTTCATCCTATTGCAAGAGAATTGAGTTGGTTGGAAGCAGAACATCACCAACTGAATTAAAAGACTGTTTTACCACCACGATAGCCTCCATGCAAATTCTGATCGTGCCTAGCCATGTTTGATTTATGATAGCTGATGGGATTACGGCCTAGCGAGGCAACTCACAATACACAAATGTGTATTAGTAGTCATGGTACATTAATCAATGGCGATGAGTGCAGAAAAATCTAAAATACTCTGATCTCAGTATGTTATGGTTTTGCTTAGTTTTAGTGCACAGTAATGGGAAATTTAAGCACAAACCTATGTGCACCGATCATATGCTGTACCTTAACCGCACATTCAGCAATGCAGTTGTTCAGAACTCTGTTTTAAAATGCTCTGTGTCTACATAACTACAGAATATGAATGCTCCCCAATCTCATCTTCTAACATTGTACAACATTTTCACTTTGGATCGTGAATAAAAGAAGAAAACAAATTAACTTTTGTTAATTACATCAAGACTTAAAAGAAACATAAAGGAAATGAATAAAGCCTGATCCAATTGAATAAAATCTCTTCACTGAGAACATTCTAAATCAGATTTATGATAACTCCAAAGCTTAAATGGGACATCACCTTTTTAAGATCAAGCAGACGGAACACTATCTTCATGTCAGAAATTATCTTTTTAAAGTGTATGTTTTGGTGCAATCCCATTTAAAACATAAATCAAGTATGCATACCAAGGACAACCAGCTGGTAGTCCACAAGTAAAGTCAGGCAGTTCACATTGATTCTCAAATCTGCAGCTCATCCCAGCTCCTGGCAGCTCTCCAACCACATGCTGAATTTCTAGTCTAACAGCACCTGGGATTCCCAATCTCACTGCTCATCACAATGCATAAAAACATGAAGGGAGGATGTCAAGCAAAGATTGCTGTAATAGAAAAGAGCTGCACATTCAGGTTTAGAGATGGAGAGCTGGGTTCAATGTTAGAACAGCTCCAGGACATAAAAATAACGTTGAGAGCAGAGAAGGTAAACAAAAGGTTATTTATATGCTGTTGAGTTCTACCACTATACTGCCTTCACAATCATGTTGGCAGGAATGCAGAACTTAACACCGTAACACAGGGAAGCTAGTATTATCCCCAGAGCCAACTGGTCGGTCTACCTGGCAAACCAAACACTCGAGATAAAATCCAAGTAAATCCATAATCCCATATGTCATAAGGTGGGACTTCAGGTGAGATAAATAAAAGAAGAAAAAAATCCTTTTTCCTCCCTATTTTAACTGCTAAAGAAAAATTCTTTTTAAAGAATACAGATCTTAGAAAGTTGCTAAAACCCATCAAAACCTTATTACATTTTGAGTACATATAAATTTTAAATCTGAGGTCAATCTCAGATGACAGTTTTAAACAACCAGACACAGGATTCAGCTTCAGCTTCCTGTTAACAGAGTCTGAAAACCATAGTACACCATAGAAAAGTATCAGGTACAAATGAGAAAACAGCTTGACTCAGAGGTGGTTACCATCCTGAAATGGCACACCCAGAAACACCAGAAAAGGATGGCAGAGGCAATTTACCCTACAATTATGACACTCGGCAACCAGTCTATCTATGCAGTCAATCCTCCCCAGGAAAGCAAAGAGGAGAAAATATAAGGATTAGACTCTGAAGTAAAACTCAGTGAGCAGCATAAAAAAAAATATAAGCTGAGGTACTAATATTTTTTTTATTATAAAACCCAATGTATGTATCTGCCATTTGATTTTCACTACCTCTGCTAAGGAAAGAAAGAAAGAATCTTTACAGGCGCATGTGAAGTACTGTAGTACTTTGTAATACTTGTAGGAATATTTGCTTTTATTGTTTAAAATTGCATTATATTCTCTTGTACTCTTTTTATTTCTCTACTATTGCAACATTAAATTATCCTTCAGCTGAGTACTCCATATCCACAAATATCAGAGCTGCCCCACAGCAACGGTATTTTGATTGCAAAGAGCAAGCATTTTCTTTCTTTTTTTTCTTTTTCTTTTTTTTTTTTCTTTCTTCTTTTTTTTTTTTTTCTTTCTTCTTTTTTTTTTTAAGAAATAAACTGGTAAAGATAAAAAACAGTGAATTCTCCTGGGGCTGGACTTTCATCCAGCTGTCCCCAAATGCAATAAAAGCATTACAGAAAGCTGTCCGTTCCTTGTTACCCTGAATGGCTTAACAGCGCTTCCTGAATATCCTTCAGTGTCATCTGACAACATTCTTATCTTTGGGAGGTTTTATTAATAGCTACATTATATGCTTCTGTTATCAATCATAGCTTGTACAATTCAGATCCTTTTAATCACTTGGAAACTGTTGTACGGTTTCTACAGAAATACCTGGAGAGATGGCATGCAGCATAAAACTGCATTTCTAATGCATGTTTGTTACTGAGTAACAGCCATGCATCTTCGTAAAATTCAAATGTCTGCAATTACCTTAAGACAGAACCAAAACTTAAAACACTTCAAGAATACAGAGAAAAGATGCCTAGGAAATTATGTTACATTAGTGGTGAAAAGATATATATAACACATTTGTCTATGTATCTATGTTACGGCTGACAATCTTGTGAAGCTTTATATATTTCCATGCCTGAGAATTAGCACCCTAGGAAGAACAACTCTCAGACTAATTTTAAAGTAGGAAATATTGGAGCCACTTGTATGTCATATGAAACTGAATCATCAATACTTAATTACGAAAGGATGCAAGTTCCAACTGCCTTCTGTTTCAATACACACTGAAATTTTATCTGACAAGTGAATATTTTATTTAGGTCTGATCAGCAAAACATCTGCCTGCCTTCACCTCTCAGCACTCTTTGGCTTTCAGCTGCGCCTCTAAACAGGACAACAGAACCACAGTGCGTCTCCATTTGCAAGATGCATTATGTGTAAACCGCCAATAGTGATTATAAAATACTTAGGTACTATGACAACTATGGAAGTATCTTATACAATTTCATATGAGGAATTCAACCACTGACTTTTGTTATTGCCTTAGGAGTTGCATCATAAACAGAGCCATATGTAATTAAAGTTCTGTCAAAATATCTGTGCTTTTACATTATGATTCTCAAAGGAAATCTGTCTGTAGATAATGTCATAGTGTCGGTGACAGACCAAACCCCCTGCTGAATAAAATACATAAAGGAGTTCTCTTGCTATGATCAGCTCCGCTGACGAGTCCCCTGTCTTCGCAGAGCCGAGAGATCAGTTACAAAGCCACCGACTCGGGGGCTATTCTGAAATGGTTTCCAAAGGTTTATCTAAGCCACCCAGAGAGACAGCAATATCTGCAGAAACTTCTGACAAGGGTCTCCAGAACACATTTCTAAGTTCTTCTCTTCCGTGCATCTTTTTGCATCTTTCCCCTTGCCACCTTCCCCCACCGCTCACTCTGGGATTCAACCGCTCAGTAACGTACGACAGGAGAACTACTCTCAGCCAAGCCAAAGCTGAACACACATAGGAGAAAAAGGGACTTGATCTCTCTAGACTAAAATACTGCCTGAGTTTAATTTCAGTGAGGAGTAGCATATGACAAGGAACATATTTTTGAGTTGAACAGTGGGAGTTGGTTTAGCTTAATACACTTTCTGAAGTGTGCTATCACTATGACAAATATATATCTTCATGAGGACAGCTTTGTTAGAAGTGTTACTGATAAGAATCAAAGAGAGCGAAGGAAAACGCAGCCTTCACAGAACTGATCCTGAATCTGGAAATGTTACGTTTTATATACACAAGCAGATGGCATTTAAATAAATGAGATGCAAAGGAGAATTTACACACGGCAAGGGGGAACGGGGAAAGCAAGTTTAGCAGTATCTGCCAGAGATCTCCGCAGCATTTTTAATAAGTGATTCTTTTAATGTCCATATACCATTTTAAGAAGGTTGTCAGCTTGCGGGGGCGGAATCTACAGTGACAATTCACTTGTTTTAATGAAAGTTGTTCAGCCATCTTAATATTTCCATCTTTACACTGAAAATCATTGGTTTCCTTAATGCAAAAATGAAGTTGCTTCAGGCATGGTGCTGCAAACGTAGCATAATTCATTGTGTTAGGATATCTTTTCAGTTACCATAACCTTAGCAAAAGCAATAAAAGGTGAGCACATACATCCCTTTGAATTTCACGAGCTTACAGGAACTAGCTAGTACAGGTGGAAGGTTTATAACTAAGCCAGCAGAATCTAGACAGCAGCAATAGGTTTATTCAGCTCTGTAGTTATACACTTCTTCACATCTTTTGTATGAACAGAAATCGTTGCCCTATTTAAGGCCCACTTTAACGTGCTATAATCTTTTTCAAGACACTGTCATAATCTCTTGAAAGAAACTCCTCATGCTCTTTGATGATATATGAAAATGTATCTTCTTTACGTCTGTATCTATGGGGTTTTTGCAGTACAGAAGAAAGATGTGAAAGCTCATTTTATGCATCTACATGCAGACTTTTAACTATTTCTAATATTCAGGACATTATCAGTAAGTGGTTACTTTTTGTAACACTCACTGCACCAGTAATGCATAACTCTTAAGTTTTAGTTTTATTAGGAAATAAGAAGATTAATTGTATAGGTATTTTTATGTGTGTGTACTTCCCTCATCTATTTTCTTCCTGGCACAAAAGATCCATAGTGAAGAATGGTCTTGGTAGGGACAATTAAGCAGTTGTCGTGATCTTGGTGTTACAGTAAGCATGTATGAGGTCAACATTTTTAAGTATATATGCATATTTCAAGATAAACATAAGAAAATAAACAAAAGCAAATGCAAGTCAATTTGTGAGTCAGTGGACAAAGTGCTTTCTCATCAGTTTTGCCTCGTGAAACTTCTGTTTCTCAAATTAATATATCTGGTGCCCTCAAATCAGCGTCTAATGGAAAACAAATTTTGTCACAATACCATCTGGAGAGCATAACAAACTACCCCAAAGAAGCACAATCCTTCTAGAACTGAAAACATGGAGAGTTAACAGCAACAATTCTCCAGTGCTGCAGGAAAAAAAGAAATAAATTTTTTTCCACTCTCATTGAAGTTTAGCAATGATACTGATATGAAAAATAATTAAAATCACACATTCTTGAAAGTCCTAATCAGCATGAAAATGATGGCAGCATTTTCAAAATTGCTGTGAAACAATTGCTATCTCTGACAAAGGAAGAATACAATGCACGTATTGTGGAAATCTCCTCTTGGTCTTATCTTTTAGTCTTTCTGCATGGAAGTTGTCATTCCAGACATTCAGAAACTCTGAATAAGTGGCAGAAGTTACAGATTAGCTCTGAAACTAGAGCCAAGCACCCGAAAACAGTTAACAACTCTTCTAAGATCAGGCCTACCCTAAGAGAAGGAAGGCAGGGAGAGAGGCAAACCATAAAGGCTCTAAGTGCCTGGAGTGAGGGGAAGAGGCAAGAGAAAAGTCTTTTAGGCCTCTCTAGCCTGCCTCGACCAAGGAAATAGGCTTCACCAGTGTTGCTCTGTGAGTTTCAAGTTAAATAAAATTGTGTTTCTGAAATAAGAGTCTGATCGGGCTTTGTCACGGCATTAGCTCCTCCAGGGCTGGAGAGCTAACACAGCAGCTACAGGGTTCAGCAAGCATAACACTAGGCAGAACTAAAACTAGTACAGAACAGTTTATAGACAGGACTGGAAGAAAGAGTCCATTTGTAATAATTTATAGCTCCCATTACACTCACTTGAACTCATTTCTGAGTCCGGCCTGAAACGGAGTCTTTTTCACTTTTCAAATGAAATGCAGGAGGCCAAAAACCTCTACCACAATGCTGAGTGAAAAGCCAATACAACTGAAACGTACTGCTGTTGCTCCAGTATGTAAAACTACCTGTTTCAATCAATTAACAAAAAAAAAAATTCTTAGTAAAGAACAAAATTGTCCTGTACTCAAACTGCACATATAAAAAAAAAAGCCTGAGTGAACTATGTTGGCGTTTGACAGGGACAGAACTCTAATCTACCACTTTTTTTTCCCTCATCAGCACAATACCTTAATATTACTGAGCTTCATTCTTCAGGCAGAAAAGCCTCTGCTTCACATGTAAAACAGAAAAAGCAGAAGTCACGACAGTATCCTTGGTTTTTCCCCACATTTGAAACTTCAGGGTTAAATGAAAACTGGAACCTTCGTGAATTGAATTAGAAATTATCTTTATTTAAAATTTGTCATATGATTATGAATATGAACCAGAAACACCCAAAATTACAGGAAGTCAATTAAGACATCAGTGAACTTCCATATTTACTCAAATGGTGTCATTAGGAACATGTTTCTCTGTTAGCTCTGTCTGTGGGTATACAGCTATCTTGAAGATGCTGTTTAAACACCACTCACTGTAGAAGAGCGCATAGGTGGACTGTAGGTTTCATCAGGTCAACAACAGTCATTTCCCTTTTCCATCAAAAGACAATCTACTTGAGCAGATCGTACAACAATTCTGTGCTGTTTCGAATGTAGAGAGTATCAGGTTTCTACCTCAATTCTGAGAGAAAAGGCCACCACTTTCTCCTCGGTACTCTAGTTAATTGATATAGACCAACGACATTACCTACTTTCATTCAAACTAAATATTACAGGTATGATTCTTGAAAGGAAAAATTTCCTACTTTAGTACATCCTACTGCAATCCAGTCTTCCTACACACTGGCCAAGGATTCACACACACCCCTCTCCATGAACACCATCTAAATCTATCACAGTATACTCAGTTATATCATTTCTCTTTGTATCAAACCCTTCTGTATTTGTTTTTCTACCATGCAGCTCTGATCTCCACATGCTAACTTTCATAGTGCCATACCATGCACAGAAAGTAACTCTCCCATTATCCTATTGACATATAGCCCCTATCCCATAATAAAAACCGCAGTTCCCAATGCCTATACAAACATGAAGTTCACTGTGGGGCCAAGGCTTAAGCGTTTTTTCTACATATGCTTCTTTAAGACAAAGCTACAGTTGCTGGTGTAAAAGGGTTTCAGCTGCTGGTCAAAGTCTCTGATGAACCCTCTCAACTGTTCGGTCTAACAGGTTATAAACAATCTCCAGTAGCCTCTCCAAAAAAAAAAAAAAGTTCAAAAGCTAGACATGGTCAAGAGGATTTAGGTTCCAACAAATACTATTTTGCAGCAGAAATCAGTACTACCCTTCAAAAATCTGATATTCATAAGTGAGCATTTCTGGTCAAGAACAGGATGATTAAGCTAACAAAAAGACAATCACTAGCAGCCCTGGAAAAGACAATCAGGGATGAGAGCTTTGCTCAAGCAGAGTGAAAGGAGCTATAATGAAAACTACTTTAGCCACGGCTATCTAAAAAGTAGTTTAGATTCATGCGCTTTTAGGCATTTAACCATCTCGTACCACAGAAAAGTTCACACAGTTTCCTGGTGATTCCCGTAATTTCTGTGGAGTTTCTGTGTCTGTCAAAGATCTTACCCCATTTTATAAATCCCACAGAAGGACTCACCTCATCTTCTAGCCATCTAAAAAGCAGAGATCAAATTTAAACTCGCCAGATTATTTTCCTCTCTCTGTAGTCAGCAGAGACACCTCCACTGATACCTCTGCAGGGAAGATTTATTTCTCCTAACTTATGATAAAAAGCATCATTTTCTGAAGGCACCTATGTTTCTCCAAAAGTAAAGAGCTTAGACACTGCTTTTAGATGGCTAAGGTTCGGTACACCCATTTCTACATGGGTGCTAATCACTCAAAAGACTTACTGAAGATATCTATTTACATTCAGATGACGGATTTGCACGGCTCAAAAAAGCCCCAACATTTCCATTAAGTCTCCAACAATCCCACATCCTGTTACACTCCCATAACAGCAGCATCACCCATGACCCTCTTTTTTTTTTTTTTTGTGGTTTTTTGTTTTGTTTTGGTTTTTTAATGAATCATTTAAAAGCCAAGCTGATTTAGCTGTGTAGCCAGCGGGGACGCTGTCAGATTTGGTCACCCTTTTGTTATGGGCTGGCTGAACTACTACTGGCAACAGTGCTACTATCTGAGTGTTTTCCTTGTTTGAGAGGTTTGGATTCTGTTCATGTCGCAATTAAGAATGGAGGGAAATTTCTACATAATGAAAAGAAAACATTTCACTCAGAAGGGGATTATTTCCACCAAGGCCCATTCATCTTTATTCTATATAAAGCTGCTTCATTCCTGTATGTTACTTTTCCTGTCTCCTGAAAGCAACATCAGACGACTTGTGCCAAGCCACCAGAGAGAGATCAGGTTCCCCTTAATAAACTTCCAAAACCAGCTACAATGCCCATTATGAGCTGTATTATACTAATTACTGGAATTAATTAGCTTACCATTTAACATAGTTTAGAGCAATAAAGTAAGAAAAAGCCTGAAGTGAAGATTATTTTTTCCCTTGTTTCTTAACTTCATACTACGGACTGACTTCCTATTCAGTTTGTTTCAGTTTAGTAACTCCCAGCTCTTTTTCATATTTCAAAGCATTGCTCTGAGAAAAAACATTGCTTTCTCCTATGGCTGCAGCTGGAATTTTTCCCTCTGGAGCCCTGACCAGTTGCTGTTTTGAAGTGCTCACAGCTTAGAAATTTAAAAAGAGAAAAAAACACAACCTCAAAACAGAGGCTTCAAAGGTCAGGGTAAAAGTGACATAGTTCATTCTGTGTACGAATGCTCTGTATCAACAAATAGTCCTCTGTGGGCAGACGCATTAGCCTTGTTTCAAGTACCTGGTCAAAGAAAATAGTAGGTTTCAATTCTGCTGCCTAAATATGGGTGATAGCCCCAACTGAGATGCTCAAAGTTATTAAAAAAATCCATGTGGAGCTGTCAGGTATGGACCAGCCCTGGACCAACAGTATCTCATCTGCAGACCAGCAGGAGCAGCAGCTAGGGTTTAGGCACATGAATCAAGCCTTAGTGCCTCCTCTCCCACCCTTCCTCATTCCAGAACTCCTATGTCCCACTCCCAGGGCATCTCCCTTCCTATGCTTCCTTCTTCTCAATTCAGAACACCAAACAACTAACAACTCATTCACACTTAACAGAGTCTAATGTTCCCTTCCCTCTCTCCTACAGGATTGTGATGGATTCTCTCTCAGTGGAAGAGACTGGACAGACACTACAGCTATGATGTCATAAGAACATTATGAAACTCTACAAGCTTTGCCATGCTGGAGGTGAGATCAGACCAGCATTTCTTAAATTTTCAGGTTGACAACCTCTTAATCAAGAGGCAACCAAACTGATGATCATTTTTTTAACTACTGTAAAAACAAGACCAAAAAAGTACTAATTATTGTTTTCATTTTACAGATGGAGAAGGAACAATTAGCTATCTGGTTTGCTGCAATACAGCAGTTCCAGGTCAGAGCTGGACAGGTGGCAGGAAGAGGCCACCTTGCTAGGGAGAAAGACAAAGTACGAGGGCAGGAATTGTGAAACTTTAAGCAGAACTAAAGCAGAGAATGCAGGCAACAACATGGAGGTTCGTCACAGAAAGAGCAAGAGAGACAGGAGGAAGGACAAACAGAGGGGAAGTAAGAAAGCAGCAGCAGCAGAAAGAGTGCTGATGAAGATGATGGAAGATCAAGCAGGGCAGAAGGCAGCACAGCAATGAACACGTCAGGAACATGTCAAAGAGTCAAGCTAATAGTAAAGCAATTAAATCAAACCAAACAGCTCATCACTAGTGCTTGCAGCAAGTCACTTGGCCATCCTACAACAGCATTTCGTGTTTTTATTCTGGGCCTGCAATGCCTCCCACAGCAACAGGCAGCAGCACTCTCTCACCAAAATATTCACAGTCAACAATCAGGGAACAGAGCAGAGGTACGCGAGTTTCCTTTAAAACTCAGAACAGTTCCCTGTTGAACTTTTTCTTTACATGGTTATTTTTTATATCATAACAAAGTTTAAATTCTTCCATGACACAGTTTAGAAACTGAATCCTGTTCTCCAAAAATATTCAAAGAGCAAATGTTAATAGTCCAATCTGGTCTTCCATTGTGTAGCACGTACACTAACCCCCTTAGAAAATAATCTTCTGAGACTTTGCATGCACAATTTTAAAGTGGTTTATGCCGCATAATGAAAAAAAGACCATACCATTTTTGCATGAACCAGGTAATTAATACCTTGAACATACCTCTAAGGAAAAAAAGAACCATAAAATATATCAGATGTAACCCCAAAGTTTGCTGCACAGCAAATCTACAGAAAAAGAGCTGGGGGGGGCGCAAATTAAACGATATATTTTAACACCTAGTGCTGACACAAATTGCAGTATTTATAAATTAAATGTTGATTCATATCCACTGACCTCAAGACAAAACAGCAAGGGGATTTACTTTCAACCAGCCTTTCTGTAACATATGCAGCCATGTCCCAAAGTGGATTCTTCAGCTGTTCGTATTTCTACCTTTCAGGACACTTTCAATGGGGAATTGAAAGCTTTCTGAGAAGCCCAAGCTCTTCCCAACCCTATAGATACGTCTCCTTCCCAGGTCTGCACATTGTAAAGTTTAATGATACAAGTGGCACTTAAATTAAGCTCAGGGGTTGGAATGGAATCAAATGAGAATAGAATAGAAGGGGAATAGAAGGGGAATAGAAGGGGAATAGAAGGGAAGGGGAAAAGGGGAAAAGGGGAAAGAAGGGGAATAGAAGGGGAATAGAAGGGGAATAGAAGGGGAATAGAAGGGGAATAGAAGGGGAATAGAAGGGGAATAGAAGGGGAATAGAAGGGGAATAGAAGGGGAATAGTTCAGTTGGAAGGGACCTACGATGACCATCTAGTCCTACTGCCTGAGCACTTCAGGGCTGACCAAAAGCACGTTGTTAATGGCATTGTCCAAATGCCTCTTAAACACTGATAGGCTTGGGGCATCGACCACCTTTCTAGGAAGACTGCTCCAGTGTTTGACAACCCCCTCAGTAAAGAAATGGTTCCTAATGTCCAGCCTAAACCTCCCCTGGCGCAGCTTTGAACCATTCCCATGCGTCCTGTCACAGGATACTAGGGAGAAGAGCTCAGCACCTCCCTCTCTGCTTCCCCTCCCCAGGAAGCTGGAGCGAGCAATGAGGTCGCCCCTCAACCTCCTTTTCTCCAAACTAAACAAGCCCGAAGTCCTCAGCTGCTCCTCACAGGACATGCCTTCCAGCCCTGTCACCAGCTTTGTTGCCCTCCTCTGGATGCATTTGAGTACCTTCACATCCTTAAATTATGGGGCCCAAAACTGCACACATTACTCCAGGTGAGGCTGTACCAATGCTGAATACAGCGGGAACATCACCTCTTTTGACCAGCTGGTTATGCTGTGTTTGATGTACCCCAGGATGCGTTTGCCCTCCTGGCTGCCAGGGCACTGCTGACCCACATTGAGCCTGCTGTCGACCAACACCCCCAGATCCCTTTCTGCAGGGCTACTCTCCAGCTACCCCTCTCCCAGTTTATACTTGTGCCTGGCATTACTCCATCCTAGATGCAAATCCAGCATTTGGACTTGATAAATTTCATGCCACTGATGATTGCCCAATGCTCCAATCTATCCAAGAGAGTCAAAAACACTTCCCAGTTTGGTACCATCACCAAACTTGCTAATGGTTAATAAAATATTTTTTCCCTTACCTAGGCAGTTCCAAAAGGAGAATCTGCCCATATAAGATTTGAAACATCCACAGTAAGATCTCCTTTCCACTTATGAAGTAAGGAACCTAGGGCAATCAGCTTGCTAGTTTAGACATGCCAGTTGAGTGCCTAAAGCTGAACAAATCCAAGCAAAGTGCTTTTGAGTTAGGCACTGTGTGTCTGACCCTCAAGACACCCCAATTCCTTTATACAACCCACAGTGGTTACACTAAATACGTCGGTGTCAGAATAAGAGAGTTGTATAAATGAGTTTTCAGAAAAGCAGCACATACATCCCACTAACACTGTGATACTGCAGTGTTGTTAAGGGGAGGAAAACCAAGGCCCAGAAACCCAAAAATCTTCACACAAGTGGCTTGTTTATCATATAATCACCTTGGTTGGAAAAGACCTTTAAGATCATCGAGTCCAACTGTTAACCTAGCACTGCCATCCCACCACTAAACCATGTCCCCAAGTACCTCATCTATCCTTCTTTTAAATACCTCCACACATGAAGTTTTATCAGTCTTCCATAACTGAAGCCTTATAAAGTTTCCCAGTTCCAGTACATGAAGTATTCTGGAAAAGAGATTCTGTGGCCCTTTAGTAGAAACGCTTGGGAAACTGGAAGACTACGAACACATGGATAACCTTGCCAGCTCAGGCAAAAAGACTGCCTAGCTCTGTATTCTCCTCTCCAACAGCAGCCACAAGCAGAAGTTCAGGAAAGAGTAAAATCAGGTAAATATAAATAGCACTCTCTTGAGTATTTCCTAGCTTCTGTTTTCAAAGCATGGGATTTTCTCCCATGGAGCACCCCTCCAAGTACTTGTCCGTGTCTCTCTTTGGATCTGTATAATGGTTTTGCATCTACAGTCTCTTCTGACAAGAAGTTTCACCAATCACAGAATCATAGAATCGTTTAGGTTGGAAAAGACCTTTAAGATCATCAAGTCCAACCGTTAACATAACCCTGCCATCCCACCACTAAACCATGTCCCTAGGCACCTCATCTGCCCATCTTTTAAATACCTCCAGGGATGGGGACTCGACCACTTCCCTGGGCAGCCCGTTCCAGTGCCTGAAATCTACCAATCTCCCACCTGCTGCAGTAACAGTGATCTTTTTATGTTCTCTGCACACGTCTCCTGCTAACTTCACTGGGTGGCCCTTAAGTCTCGGTTGGAAAAAGCAGTCAGCCCCTCCACCCCAAATCATTCACAACTGAAGAGTCACAACTGTCCACATGTAAAGAGTTCTTGCTTACCTAATCATTTCCCATAGGGAAATTATTCCAGTCTCGAAGATCCTCATAAGAAAAAGCTCTATGCACACAAAGACTTTTTTTTGTGTACTGCAAACTGGATTAAAAATAAATATGTGATAAAAATACAGAAATATATTTTATATTCACCAGCTGTAGAAAATCAATTAAAAACCCTACTGCATTTTTTTTTTTAGAATTAAATAAAACCCAATGCTTTATCCACCCACCATTTTAACTAGTTTTTATAATGATATTGTAGTCTTTGAAAAATCTGGTTTTTTTAAAGACCTGACTAATTTTTCAGAAATTAAATTCATACAAAAATTATTAGTTTAAAACCCTATACAAGCACCTTCCAGTTCAGAGTACAATGCGGGAAAACAGCACATATCTACAAGCTAAGCAGAACTTTTAACTGTGGAAACTGTGTATTCAAAATGAGAAAAATCCCCAGTTCAGATTCATTACCAGAATTCACATCAATTGGCAAACGTTCCAATGCTTAACAATCCTTTCATTGAAAAAAAATTTCCTAATCTCCAATCTAAACATACAGCACACATCTGAAGCACCTGAATGTCCTCAGATACTCCTACCATATAGAAACTTTGAATGGATGACCCCATAGACGATGGCAGTGCTTCGCCAAGGGTTGCAGGTCCTTTCTCCTCACACAGACACCCCAGCATCCAGCGCTGACACTTACATATTGCCCAGTAGCTCATACAGCACCTGTATAGTAAGCTGGTCAGTATTTCAACAGCAGAATTCTTTTGAAAAAATAAAATATATTTTCAACCAAAAATAATTATGTTTGGTTTAGTTCACTCTTGCTAGAACTAGAAAATATATGAAACAAATTTTTTTCATTTTTTAAACATCTATGTTTGAAATAGAACATTTCCACAAAACTGACGCTGTCATTAAAAAGCTTTTTAAACTACCTTCTTCAGTCTTCACTCCCACTTGAAGGCATTTCATATTTCGTTTATAAATAAAGTGAAAAACTCCTAAGATGTCCCACACAGAAAATTCTGATTTTTCTTAAAACCTTAATGAAGCACGCAGTCCTTTGCAGCGGTGACAGCAGCATCTCAGGTGATAGTCTTGAGGCTTCAGAGAGCACAGGTGTGTTGTCTGTATCAATGCAGCCTCCTGATACACACTCCTTCCACTGCTGTGGCTAATTCTGTTTTGCCTCCTCCCTCAGAAAATTCTTTAAAACCACTGCAAAATCACTATCACAGAAAGATTACAGTGTTTTCATTTTTAGTCTTTCTATTCACCCATCAGACTATTGTCCCTAACCTTCCATTTTCCAGTAAAAAAAAGTAAAAAACATATTCAGCATTCCTTCAGGTTAGAAACACTACAACATGCTTAAAAGTAGTGATCTTAGTGTTCTGCTGAACTAGGAACAAACATACCTTACGTTCATATGCAAATCAAATTTTCAAAAAAAATTACATCACAGAGGGTTTTGAAATTTTCCTTATTATAGTTACATTAAATAAATTTAACCTTATTATAGCATGACAAACTTTGTAAACTTTCCAACCACAATAACTAAAGTTTTCAAGCCATTTTTCATATTAACTCAACAATTTTACTACAAATACTTGATGAAAAAAATCAGTTTTACTTGTGACTTTCCTCCTAGTATTCCAAAGAGATCCAAACTGGAACATAATTGTTTCCCATGAGATATTTTTAAAAGATATGCCACAGCATAATGATAACGCATACAGCGTGTTGAGTTGAAAGACTATGTTGCAATTGTGAAAGATATTCTGAAGCAGATACAGTCACTGCTGCCTGCTGCTACCTGGCTCCTCAGTAAACTACCTGAAGTAATGACTGGAGTCCCACTGTTCTTCCTTTATATTCCACGGAAAGTTTTTTTATTATTTTTTTCCTTCTAAGTTTCTGGCACCAGCAAGTCTGTGACTTCCTTTATGAAATCATCATTACATACCTGAAGCACACACGAAGTCTGATTCACGTGCCACATTTAACCCATCTGTGTATTTCTGCAGGAGAACGCTGCCTGTAACCCATCATTTAAAGATGACAAGAAACAAATGCCACAACTTTTGTATTAAAAATTCACGCAACACCCTCATCTAGCAACATCAATTACTCTATGTCCTACACCATTAGCTGTAAGACTAATAAAGCTACTCAGTAGGCAAGGGATTTAATGAAATAGACCCTGAGTTCCCGAGAAGATCACCTGTGGTTCCAACTCTAATGCTTCTGATCAAATACAAGCTCTCTTCCTGCTGCTGAGCAATACGCTTTTCTGGATCTTGACCAAACAAGCTCCAAAGGAGGGAGGGTGTAATAATACGGTGTAAAGTATTCAAGTGTGTAGGAGAACAATTGATTGTGGTGAAAGGGAGGAGGAGAACAAACTATTTAAAAAATAATAGAAATCGACAGCTTTTACATTTAGGTCACTTGAGCAGCAAAACAAGTTCACAGCAATTCTTTCAATATGCAACAACACAAATAAGCGTATGTACTAATCATCATTAAAAACCACATAAACCAGCAAAGAAAAAATACTGCCTTGCAATGTTACACGTTCCCAGCTTCCACAAATGCTTTCAATTCTGCTCCCCACCTAAGGCTGAGGCATCAAGATAGAAATATTACAGCACAAACATCTCTCAGTGGCTATCTAATGAAAGGACCAAAATAAACAGCATCCAAAAAAACCCCAACCCACTTATCAAGTTCTCTCCCTAAAGTCCCACTGCCTAACAAATTTTAGTACTGTCTGCTTCTTGTTGCTTTCAGTGCAAGGCTGGAAAAGGGACAATTGGACTTCCCTTCCTCTGCAAAAGAGATGAAAAATTCCTTACTTATTGATCCTTCTAAACAAACATTCCTTCTTAACCCCAACATTTCTTACCTTGAAGTCTAGTACACTCCAGTCTTAAATTTCCTTTAAAAAAGCTGACTTCATTTCCTGTCTCTGGGTGAACTTCATGTTCTAAGGAAAATCTTACCTAATTTTGGCAGGGAATAGGGCACTTTAAAATAATCTTCATAAAATTCAATGAGTCTCCTTGTAATATTTAGAGCATAGTCCCCCGATCCTCTCCGGATTGCATCAGGCCTTGCATATAACCGTACCTGTTAAAAAACAAAGCAAAACACTGATCATTTCAGCATCCACATTTTAAAGCTACCCTACCTGCAGAGGTGAACTATCTTAAGGTTGCTGTGAGGTGGCAGGATTAGTCTCTTAAAGCCAAATGTGACTGTCACACCTTTGTCAAAACATGTCACAGCTGAAAACCAGAACTTCCACAATTCAGGTTACAAAGTTGAGAAGTCACAATCTCCTACTTGTTTGTGTTGCCAGATAAAAGACTTAACACTCCTTGCATCGAAATAAATATTCAAAGAAAAATACTTACATGTGTTTGCTAGAGATATGATGGGAGAGTGGATTAGTATAATGGTTCTCTGCCTACACTGAATGTAGGCAGGATGCAGTGGCTCAGTAGGAGAGAAGTTCATGGTTTGTTAAAGGCACATTATATCGAGCCCTGGAAGTATTAGTAGACTGTGGAGGAAAAAAAAAAAAAAAATAACCGTTCTCTTTTCTTTTCTCTGGCAGCAACACAGTTACCCTCGATGAGCTATGGAAGACTGCAGAAACAACCATTTATAAGCTCATTCATGTACACAAACAATTAACATTCCTGAAACCTCCATGACTGCTTCAGGCCTCTCTTTTCAGAAAGCAGTAAGTTAAAGCTGTTCGTACAAGCCACAGACTGCTGTGTTCAGGATAAACCAGCTCACACATCTGACTAGGTGGAGCACCCAAGTGAACAGAACTCACCTTCATAATTCAGCACCCAAGTGTGACCAGCTTCCCTCCCCATCAGCCAGGCAGCGGAAAGCACCGCCAGGTTATACATTATTCCCTGTCCTTAGCCCTTAACAATTCCTTACTGCAAAGATGACAGACAGCTAATGAGAACTGTTAAGCAAGAAAGGGGTAGAAAGGAGAGACGCTCTTCGCTCTCCCTCCTCATACGCAGTCCAAGGGACGTAGCCAAGGGTGTGCTTTGTCTCCAGCGGCTGCGGCAGAAGGTCGCTCCCTGAAGTACATAATGACCTGATACAAATGATACCTGATACAACTTTACTAAATGTCAGTCCTAATAATAATATCTGACTCGCTAATACTTTCTGCGGTAGGATTAAATCCCAGCCAGGGCTCTGAGGAAAGCAGCAGGGCAGAAATCAGGAAATATCAACACAAACATGAAGTGTTTCTAAATTCTCTATTCTGAACCAAGAAAAGTCAATGGTATTTTGGGCTTCAGTGAAAGTATTACCAAGTATTGCTTTACTGCTCTTTTCCTGAACCAGTTCAGTTGCCTGAGTGGAAACCAGATATCAAACCTCAGAACCTGTCAGTTCTGTTTTAACCCGCTATGTCTTTGTTTTCAGTATTCAGGCACGTTATTCTGCTTTATCACTATCTCCATTTCTATATTTTTATCTTTGTGTTGTATTAGACTCAGTGCACAATTGTCCTGGTTTCGGCTGGGATAATTTTCTTCCTAGTAGCTGGTACAGTGCAGTGTTCTGGGTTTAGGATGAGAAGAATGTCGAAAACACACTGATGGTTTAGTTGTTGCTAAGCAGTGCTTACGCTAAGTCAAGGACTTTTCAGCCTCTCACACTGCCCTGCCAGCGAGGAGGCCAGAGCTTCGCAAGAAGCTGGGAGGGGGCACAGCCAGGACAGCTGACCCCAACTGGCCCAAAGGGGTATTTCAGACCATATGACATCATGCTGAACAAAAAACTGGGGAGAGTTGGCTGGGGGACGCACAGCCACTGCTCGGGAACTGGCTGGGCATCGGTCAGTGGGTGGTGAGCAACTGAATTGTGCATGACTCATTTTGTATATCTTTTTTATCATTATTATTATTTTCCCTTCCTTTTCCATCCTATTAAATTGTCTTTATCTCAATCCACAATATTTACCTTTTTTCCAACTCTCTTTCCCTATCCCACTGCGGGGGGGTGGGAGCGAGCTAATGGCTGTGTGGTGTTTAGCTGCCTGCTGGGTTAAACTACGACAACAGTCAACCACACATAGTTATCATTTGTAATGTAAAACAGGTAACACTGTAACCTAATGAGACATGTAATAAAGCAGACTTCTCATTATCACCACCTGAAAGCATATAAACCATTATCTGAACACTTCCAAGTTACTATTTTTGTTTATTGCTTCCTTCCAAGGTTAACAGGGATATGTACATTAGATGTTCCCTTATCTGATAAACAAAATGTATTTTTTTAACAAAAGAGATATTAACCACAGAGACCTTAATTCTAACATCTCAAAACCTTTCGTTTATGGAAGGATGGTAAGAATCACAATTAGATTTGTGATGAACACTGTTTTGTATCATTAAACCTTTATACACAATTTTGCATAATTGCTTTACTGGCACAGTTGACTGTATCAGCAAATTAGGAAAAAAAAAAGAGTCAGCCAACCAAGTATGCAAAAAATCATTCAATTTGACAGTGGCCAAATGTGTCCATAATAAGGAACAGGACAACAGAAGGGAAGAAAAAAAAAAACCAAACAGGCACATACAAGAAAAATCAAGGTTCAACTTACTGCATTGCTTACTGCATTAGAACACGTGTCTTTGGCAAATGCAGAAAAGGCATTTAATGGTGCCTGAGATGGAGCCCACGTACCAAAGCTCAAAAACCGCAGTGCTGCAAACTTTCATTTGCCACCTGCCTAACACTGAATATAGGGGGCTTTTGTCTGTAAATTTTTCCTGGGTGCCTCTCTGCCTGCCTAGAGCAGCTCTGGAGTGCCAGGCTGCATGGCTGACAGCGAGGCCACCCCTGAGCTGGAACACAGTGCAGAAGTTACCCGTGTCTTTGCCCAGGTCTCTCTCTCAGGGGCTTTGAGACAACAGGCATTGCCAAGGCATGCCAGCCACCTTCAAATGCTGGGTCTGCTTCTGCCTTTCACCCCACAGCCACTGAACGGGAAACGTATGGAGGAACCTTAGGGTCACCACTGCAGGCTTACCCCTGGCCTCAGCAAATTCCCTCTTGGTTAGCAGAGGGCTACGGCAGGGGACGGTCTGCAACACTCTGCCTACCTGGCTGGCTGTTTTGGATGACACCGAGGTGTCATTCACAATATAAGGAGCTTGGTCTGGAGTTCGAACTAAAGGCTGGCACCTATAAGCTTGAAATTGAAGCCCCTAACTTTCACACAAGGATGTCCTCTAACGTGCATGGGCTTATCTTGACCATCTTTTACCTCCAAGTCCATAAAATTGGGATTATATTATTTCCTTAGTTTATACAAACATTCTGAGTGTTAAGTAACAAAGACTGTAAAGTTTTTAGATACCGCTCCAAAGAGGAGCTTAAGTAAGTAAAACAGAATGAAGATTAAGACATGAGATATTCAACATATTTTTTTGTTTAATGCTTTCATTTCAAAAGGCAGATAGGTTCTGTTACTTTATAACTATGTTGGACCAAACAATAATGCATAATTATTATATATTTTCCCACAGGCTGTTTGACACTGTACTAAGAATTCTATTTTAACTTAATTTAAATAAGAGAAAGAACAGAAAATCTTCTGCAGGGTCAGACCTAAATACAAATAAAAGTAGTACGTGTTCTGCTACAAAAGATAAACAGGTTTCTAGCTTAGGTGCATAATTCATCACTCACTGCAATGGAACCTACTGCCCTGCAAATATTAGTGAAGCTCTTTTTCAAAATCTTTACAAAATTAGGTTATACTATTATCTTCATGTAAGAAAGCGGGCTAACTGTGGGTGCCTACCTTGACAACTCTCGATGTCAAGCATATTTAACAGTTTCATTGCACACACTTCAAGCACTGTTCCCACTGTATCTTACTGCAGTGGTGGAACACTTTATACAGCTTTGAGTCTAGTCACAGGTGCCTTAGTTTGGGTATTGAGAAAATTAGTAACACACGATTAGTGACTAAATGAGACCGTGTCAGTTTATGTGATTTGCTCGGCATCTCATAGTAACCCTGGTGGCAGAGGCAGGGAGGTAATTCGAAGATGGCATTCAGCCTCGCAGCCACCTGACAGCCTGCACCAAGCATCTTCCACATTTGGGAATTAATAAGGTAGGGACTGTAGGGACAACAGGCATATTCACAGCACACTGGCGTTGCCCCGATGCGGTGTAGTTCCCTGTGTGTCTAAATGACAAAAATAAAGGAAAAACATCATGAGGGATCATATTAGTAATGTCACTGTCATAATACCTATGGATATATCAAAGTTCACAAAGTCAACCTGAGTTCTGGGGCGGGGGGGGGGGGGGGGGTTCTTCATTCTTTTGGACCTACATTTACAACCATCTTTCAAGAGAAGTTCTGATTAGTAAGAAAAAAAAATCCAAACCTCTCATTTCTCTCTCAGATGGAACCAGACTGACCATTGCCTTCCTACCACAACTTTGAGTAACTAGGTTTGCGCCTTCAGCCCTGCTACCCAGACCTCCCCTTTCACATTTGTAAGATGCTGTTGTTCTTATACCACACAGCCACTGATGAAGGAGACCAGATACATTTTTGCTAGAATCATTTTCCCTTTTGTTAACAGCAGAGCAAGAAGTTATCAAAGCTCCTAAATGAAATCAGTACAATGTATATTTTCTCATTCTTTTCTAAAGTGAGCAAAAATGTGAGTTGCTTCCTCTTGCTTCCTTTCCAGAAGTCATGGGCTATTTTCATTAGAACTTTATTTAAAGACAATACAATAGCCACACTCAGATAACACCACAGAAAAATTATCCTGAAGGATTAATTTTAAAGTATTAGTAACCTAACTCAAGTTCTTAGAATTACTTTGGCAGCATTATCAGATAAAAAACTGAAATATCCCTGAAACTTGAATGGTAAACTCCATGTATTTGTTACAAGTGATCAATAGTCTACTTCTCCAAAGCTAGACAAAAGCATTTGCTGTACAAAAAGTGTACTTTCACAAATAATTTGTATATATTGCAACATTTTCTCATCTCTTAATATTTCAGTATTTGTTACATAAAATAAGTCAAAGTAATTTAAAAATATTTGTAATACCAGGTCGCCAGAACAGATAAATGTGACTGTAAAATGAGAGCTGTTTCCCATAGTGAGGGACAGTTGTGGTATACACTAAGAAATGTGCAGATTTAGAACAAATCACATCTAACTAAAGTCAGGTCATTAACTACTGTGCATGAGAAAATCTTCCTGTCTACAGTAGGTAAAAATTATTCATAAAAAAGAAAGTTAGCACTTAAAAAGAAAAAAAAAAAAGTTTTTCTTGTCTTATTACTTCAGAGCATTCAAAAAAATGTAGATTAGTAACTATATACAAGGTACAACGGGTAAATTCTGACAAGTACAAGCTGTAAATAGCAATGAACGTCTTAATTTCTAGTGAATAGCATGTTCGCTAAAAATGTTTCCACTGTACCAAAGACTAGTGATAATTTCAGCATGTAATAAACAGAGGAACTGGTTCAGAAAAAGTAGAACTGTTCTATTCTGACATTTTAATATCATGACTTTTTTTTTTTCTTTTTTTTTTTTTGGCATTAAAATTGAAGTACGTGAAAGAAATAAAAGGATGAAAGGGATGAAGAACAGTAAGAAAAACCTGCAGTCACTTTTTCACATTCTGTGAAATGTTTCAGGTCAAACTGAAGGCTTTGTTCAGTTCTGCTTTGCAGGTAGGAGGAATATAGAATATGTTCAGCATTTTGACCATGGAAATAAAAAGTCAAAATCCATTATTTATACATGTCTAATTGAAAAAAGACTGTGGTCCAACCTTCTCCCTCTGCAGGAATTCACCAAAGATGAAGGAAGACCAGAGAGAACCACAGTATGTTCTCCCTCTGGCACTGGAGGAAGATGCTAATAACCTTTGCTAGAGGTGCCACAGGCCTGCCAACCTGCTTCCCTAGGGAATTAAGGAAGCTGACAACCTGGCCGAAATCAGGATGTTAAAGCAAGAGGCTTGCAGGCCTGAAGCGTGCCATACACCAGAGCCTGCCCCTTTTTCTAGAATTAAATATCCACTTCCACATTTGAAGCCTTCTCTCGAAGACATTGTTCTCTATGCCACCTTCTATTTTATGCATGCATCCCCTTTGAAACCTTCGTTCTTACCGTGCTGTTATCTTTTTAGGGGAGCATCACCTGGCTTGATATCAAGGCATGTTTTTGTTCTTTTATTTATTGCAACAGTAAAGTTTGCTGATCACGATAATCCCATTAATACCCTGCATTAATTCTGCAAGACACCTTTTCTTAAATGTTTAGCCATTTTTTTCCATGGTTTAAGACCACTCCAATTGCCATCACTGCCTTGCCTGATGCCCTGGGGGGAATCATAGCTCACTGGATGAGAAATATGGCTCCAAGGGAATACAGCGCACCTCCATTTTAGGAAGGGAAGGCTTGTGAGAGAGTATGGCTCATTGGGCTCTAACGACCTAACAGAACACCCACTGACTGACTCCTGTTAACTACAGGAGCTTTAAATCAGACTTCTGAGAGGAGGCATGACCCATCCAGCCCCTGGGCTAGCAACACTTCTGCCAAGGCAACCTTCACCAACAGCGTCTGCCACATCGACAGTCCATGGTTTTAGATCATCACAGGCAGTGCACAGGAAAAAAAAAAAGACAAAAAAAAGACAAAAAAAAATAGTCCTTTAACTGGCAGTACTCTGGTCACGACCACTGATAGTTCAGATCATGAGAAGCAGGACCACTGACGGGGCCTTAACTTTATATCCTACATGCCATGATGAAAATATCTCTCTGCTTCTTAAAAGCGTCCTGACATAGAATTTACATGGCAGTAACCATGGCTGTACTTCTGGCACAGCATCAGGTACTACAAGGCCAGCTTTGTTGCTGACAAAGGGAGAAGATGCATCTGTAATCCCTGCCTTCACTTCACACCATCTGATACCATGGACTTTGCCACACACGTGACTACACAAAACCACTCCTGAAGGTATCCCCATCTTTGCCCAGCCCTGAATGCTGTCACATCACATAGGCCTGAATCTCTCTCTCCTTTACCTTGGCACTATTACAGCATCTTTCCAAGCAAACATGGTTAACGTTCCAAGGATGGCATCTACCTATTCTGCTACTCTCTAGATTTCCCCTCACCCTTTTTCTGTCTTTGGTCCATTTTGCTACATGCACTTAAGTCTGAATAGACTGGGAGCAAATGGGGGTATGGAAATTGAGCAAAAGTCTGATCACAACCTTAAATCTTGTTGTTTTCTCAGGCAAACACAGATTAGGTAACCTTGTATCAACACAGAAATCCACAATTAAGGATACTTCCCCCTCCCATCTACTTCAAGCAGAATTAAAAGTAACTTTGTCAGGTGTTTTAAAGCAGCTGAGAGTGCTTTGCCATTATGAAACAGATGTTTCTGCACATCAGCTGATGTCAGCAATGCCACCCTGGGAATAACACTTGCTCTTTAAAATCCTTTCCTCAAAGCCAGCAGACTCCGCATGAAGCACTGTTCTTGGGAGGCCCCTCCAAACTAGCTCCAGCCCAGCGCTGCTACCTCTGGGGTCCCGCTCATGATGATTTAAAAAAATCTCAGTTCAGGAAAGCACGTACGCATATGTTTAATTTAAAATACGTGTTTAACCTCAAACATGCATTTACATGTTTCAGAAGACCTTAACATTTCAAGAGCAGCCACTTAGAAATTTTATAAAGGGGGAAGAAATAGTCTTACGCTCTTTATTTCAAGTTCCATAATACTTCTGCAGCAAGTGACATTCCCCTGAAAAGCACATGCACTGTTCTGTACTTAAAAGCTTCCATTTACTTGATAATCTGAGATCTCTTCCACCTTTATTTTGCTGACTACTTTAGGCACAGGCATTGGTTTTATTATTGTTACAGAGATAAATAATGTTCACATCACACATTTAATATAGCAGACAGATATCTGGATGCAATAGTCTTGGCTGTGGCCTCTCTGGGTCACTTCTACAAACAAGGCATTGCATCTCAAATGAGTTTTTAAATCTGATAAATTCACAAGAGGTAACACTTCACTACCTACGCGAACAAGCTACAAGCCAAGTTGCACCAAGAAACAGCATGAGTTTTTACATGTGTGCCTAACTCCATGAGTTTTCTGTGTTTGAATACAATAAATTTTAATGTGAGGATACACTGATGAGTGAGGAAAGAGAGGTAGCTGTCACGAAGTATCAATTCTGCTGTAGTGAACATAGTTAAACTTGATAATGGGAAGAAATGACAGCAAAATGCCTTGTTTCAATCTCCTATTCATTATTCATCATGGACAATAGCCAGAAGAGACCGTACAGTAATGAAATGTGCCTACTGAATACCGAAGGGACAGCTCATCTTTATAAGGAGATGACTTTTCTCCAGACTGAGCAGTCACACACAGCACTGCACTGAGCCTTTTTTGGATATAATTATACCAAAAATAAAACATTTTGTAAAATAAATTTAGGAATTTGGTTTTTTAAAGCTAGCTGGAGACAGTGAGAGTTCAATGACCTGATACTTCCTAAGGAGACACTGTTTGCTGGAGATAAGGTGGAACTTTTTTCAAAGTAAACAAACATTATCTTTGCATCCTCATTAAAAGCAGCTTTAACTGGCTTGATAAACCAGTTAAAATAAGAGAAGTAGCCACTAAAAATGAAGTTTATATGAAAGAAATGGTCATGGGGGGACCTATACTGGTAGAGAGGTTTTTCAGTAAACTAAATGCAAGCACAGGGGTGCCTGAACATTGCAGGGCAAGGGGAAAGAGGCTTCGAACAGACATAGCAGATGTTCCTGGATAAAAATTCGTAGTGTGACCCTGAAGGAGAAAGAAGTGAAAGAAACTTCTGGGGTTCCAGCTGACAGTGGGACGATGAGGAGTCTTAAGCAAAGAGATTGCCAGGTATTTTCAGAGTTATGAAGGGGAGAAGGGGGAAAAAGTTTTGCGCATCTCCTTTATAAATAAACATGACTGCATGGGAGAAGCATCTAGTTGCCCCATCAATTTCTCATCTGAACAAAAACAAATGCAAGGGTTTGCTGACTGCTCCAGCCAAAGGTCCAACGATATATTCCACCAGGAGGCAAAACTGTCATGCAGACTTGTTACAATTTCTAACTTGAGAAGAGATCATAAAATACTTTGGAAAGTTAATGAGCTGCACTCACATATAAATCTGACCAATGCTCAGCTGGCATAAAATAAAATACTGGTTATGTCACTGACCACAGTGCCATTAAGATTAATTTAGCGCACTCAGGATCTGTATCATCTTGTTGAAATGGCTCAGGGACAGAAAGCGAACATGTTAACAACTACTGTATAGCAAATGTAATTACAGACACCATTGCAGAGCCATTTCAGCCAACTAAGACTGCCACGACCCCACCACTACACACTTGGTCACTCAGCTTTGACTCTTCCCTCACATCAGCACCAGGGCTCGTCTCACCTCCCAGGGAGCTCTCGACCAGACGCGTGGGCCAACTCCACCAGCCAGGCGGGTGGTCTCCAGGCAGCCCAGCTTCCTCACCCGGCCACCCGTCAGGTCGGTGCTAGAGCCAGCACAAGAAAGCATTTGTGGAGAGAAGAGAGAACCATGACAGACGGGATACAGATACGTTTGAGTGACTGCAGAACTTCAACCTAGGAGGAAAAGCTTTGCTATCAGGGGGAATTCAATGTCTAAATCATTGAGATTCCCAGTGGTTAAAGCTCCTTCTAGTTCTTCATAGAAGGTGAAAAATCAGCATAGCCTTAAGAAACAAAGCACAAAGATTTACATTATTTACCTATTACACACACAAAAACTCTGTATCACAATGCCAGTGGCAAGATGATGTGAGAATGGCTTCTTCCTCCGGGAAAGATCTGCAGTAGATGTATCCCAAGGGTTAACACCAGTTTCCATTTCCTTTGTTTGGACTGGGATTGGATTGACATTTAAAATAATTCTCCTATTCAGAGTATTTTTCATTGGCTATTTTATAGTCAAAGCATTCACATCGCACATCATTCATAAATAATATTTCAGATAAAAACAGAGTTACAGAAGTACACGAGTTTAAAGACAGTGCTAACAAGTGACCTGCAACATTCAACAGCCCTACAGCACGATTTCACCTGGCTAGAGACTGCTCTGTCACAAACTCACAGATATTACCTTAGAGTGATTCTATTTGAAATTATAATCTGCGACTATTATAACTGCTGATTTATATTTTGGCATTGTCTGGAGGCTGTCAATATGACAACAAGGTTCCCTTGTGCTCAGCCAGCTACATAAATAGGAGCAAGGTTGACTGTTACTCTCAGATCTTTCTGTCGAAATCGAGACAGGCAAAACATGGGGGAAATGAACTGTTATTATCTCTATTTTATAAATGAAGGATGCAGAAAGATGGGCGTAATATCAATGAGAAAATCTGAAAAAGAACTGGAAATAGAATGCGAATTTCCTCACTGCCTTAAAGTGATATATCATCTTTTCATCGTAAATCATCAAATTACTTTTTCCTAAAAAACATTTTCTGGAAAACAGCCTCTTCCATTAAAAATGTAATAAAAATTTTAAAATCCTATTTTCAGGTCCCTCAGTCACAACACATTTTTCAAAAACCAGATCTAAACTATATCCTAAACTGTAAACCAGGATCCCTGAAATTGCTCAACTTCAGAAGACATTCTGAAAATTGCAGTTCCCCATGTTCACTCATGTCTAAGGGTAACCATACCCTTCCTATAACATCTTCTGTCAAGTGGCCACTGTGCTGAGACTATTTAGCTTCATTTAAAGGGAAAGGCTATTTTGTTATTCACTTAAAAGAAATTACTTTGAGAGATATCAACAAAGTGGTCCCCTACAAAATAGCTACTAAGTGAAGTGATGTATTTGTCCAGAGCATAACAAAAAATCCTGGGAGGAGATGGAGACAGACCGTACATGACAATCCATCTAAAATGATTGCAAGGGCACATCAGTACTTTCATGTTTCACATAAATTCAGCACAACCATAGTGGAAACCATGGTCCGGTAGAAATACATTTCCCCACGCTCATCATATGTTTGCAGTAAATCTTGATTGGGTTTAGAAAAAAGAAAAAAAAATTTGTGGTAAATAAAGAGACCAGATGACAAAATATAGTCCTAAGAAAAGCAAAGCAGAAGCACAGTTCATCTGTGAGCTCAAATGCATTTACTCAGTGCATAGCTTACAATAGCAGCAATGAGCAAGAGGAACGCAGGAAAGTATCTTGTGAGCTACATGTAAACTTAACAGAAAAACTGTTTGCGAGGTGAACAGCTCAGTACTGTAAGGTGCTGAGGTTTAAAATACCCTTTAAAACTTGCTGGCACTGAGGAAACTCAGCACTTTGTAGACAAGTCTGCACGGTGCTGGATTGAGCCCACAATACTTTTTGAAAAACTGTACCTAGCCCTTAGGAGGGAGAAAAACATGCACATGGGAAATTTTGTGCTCTGACTGGTATAAAATCCATAACAAAAATAAAAACGGGTTACATCAATAAAGGCAGCAACCGTATTAACAGTGAGCGTTCCTTCAGGCTAAAAACTTGTCGGAGCAAAGAGACAAACAATTTGGCCAGTAAAAGCAAAATCCATAAACCATGAAATAGGAAACAAGAAATCAAATTCTTCGTATAGACACACGCTAAAATCCACTAAAAAAACTTCATTAAATGCTCTGTTTCTGACTCTCAACTAATATTTTAAATGTTTTTAAAAAGCTTCCAAATCCACAGGACAGTATCAAAAGTAAACTGAAAAAGCTAAATGTGCTAAGAGTAGCCAAACACTTTTGCACAACTAGCCTCCAACAAAACCACGGGCAGAACGAGCACTTCAGCCAGAAAAGATAAATTAGGGAAGAGGCAGTTATCTATCAATACCATCTCCAAGCCATGGCTGGAAGGATTCTAGCCCCCCTTCTGGGCACACCAATCTCAGTGTAAAATATGAGAATTAGAAGAGGGAAAAAAAAAAATTCCAAAAGCAAATTACAATTATAAATAGAAAAAGCAAAACTGAAGGGCTGAATCAATTAGAACATTATTCCTATCTCAAGCCTCCCATCTGAGAAAGACCAAGGCCACAGCCAGGGGTCAAAGTGATTAACCACCTAACCGGCAGCCAGCAGAGACACAGATGAGAACTGGCAGATCATATATACGCAAAGAATCTAAACTGGCAAACAGAGGCTTTTTGCACCTTAAGACAGAAGAAGCTGCAAAATTCAAGTACTCTGACATATACAAACTTAGACAAATGTGATAAACAAGACTCTGAGGCACGCTGGTTTTAATCTACAGAATACATGTTAATATAACAGTTTTAAAAATGCCTTCCAATATATTAAATGCTCAGATGTTTATGATTCTGAAAAATTATTTTTGCACATTTTATCATTCAAATTATATTCCTCATCTTAAAACCTCCACTATTCAGGACATGTTTCCCATTAGGAAGATGCGAGTTAATCAGTGATGTTCTCTGCATGCCTATGGAAAAGGCCAATTTGCTAACACTTTCTGAGCAGCCACAGCTCAAACACCGCATCTGGTTTACGTCTGGACAGCTAGCCAGACAACTAATCAGCTGAGATTTAACTAGGTCTGGATCACTACCACACAGCTCTCCCAAAAGAAAGCAATTTGATGACAGCTGATCCTTTATTCATACCAATGTGCTGACTGGCATTAGATTAATACAGTTTGTTTAGAATAGGATCATGACTAAGAGAAGACAAAGGATTAAAACCCCTTCTTATCAAAAAGTCAGGGCAATTCCTTCCCCGGGAAGCTAACTAGCACAAAATGCCACACCAGGGTCCAACGGGTTGTTGGAAGATGGAAAGAAGAGAAATACTTCCGAAACCCAGGCTTTCCAAACTTTCAGATGAGGCAGGCATGGCAGTCATACTACAGGCAAAACGGACCTCACGCTAAAGGTTTAAGTCTCAAACAATCAGGCAAATAGCAAGACAAGCATTTTTGCCACAATCATTTCTTTAATTCCAAGCACAACAGAACAGACTGCACAGATGTATTCCTTTGCTGACAGTGAAGCAGATCGTCCTTCCTTCCCTTTTCTTATCCGATGAAGAAAGCTATTCCCCTGCTTAGCTTCCAGCTGACATTCGCGTCAATATAACAGCTTCATTAGTCTCTCTCTTTTTAACACTTTCTTAGAGTCTAAGAAAACATTCCCTCTCATGAGACATACCCTGTCTGCACAGTTGCAAGGTAAACCTTTAAAACGGCAAGCTTTATTTGCTCTCATCCTATCTGTACTCACAGAATAAACTGTGTCTACAAGGGGAGGATTTGCACCTCCAGGTATCGGGATTAACAAACATTAAGCCCAATTACTAGGGGTAGTATCAACAGTGTAGGGACAGCAAGAGCATTTGTGCACTTTAGCAAGCACTAACATGAACAAATGCAAATCTTTTGGAAGCTTCCATGGGATATAAACATTGGAAAGGATAAAGCAGGGACTTTGTAAGGAAGCTTTCTCTAGGTTCAGTGTATCAGAACAGGACTTCCAATGCCATTTTTTTCCCCAGGTTTCCGGTGCTTGGTTCTGTGTTTGGGAAGGCAGTAGAAGGACAAATGGCCTGATCCTGTCCCATTGCTTGTGTACTCTTAATTATTTGCAACAAAGTATCAGTGAGGAGTACCAGGCCCTGTGACTCCTGCACAAGGCAAACTGCCACTAATGCCAGGGGCATATGGGAAGCTTATTAAAAAGGAAAGGGGACTGAAGGAGGTAGGCAGAGAAAGTATAAACTAATATTCAGTTGAGAGCCTTCAGATCAGCGTATGAAGCGGAGGAAACTGCTACCAGAAGCTTCTAAGAAAAACATTCATAGAAATATCACTAATATTCTCCTGCCAGTTTCGCCGAAAGCTCTCAAGTAGCTTGTTGCTACTGCCTCTAAAATACCTACTGTGCTTTTCCCATGAGGGTCTTCAAAGCTGCCGTTTCCTATTAGGCAGAGCAAAGAGGAAAAAAAATGATGAGGGAACAAGAAAGAAATCCCAGGGCGAAGCATCGCTGCTGGATCACATGCTCACGGTGCTGACTGACTCCTCCTTTTAAGAAGGAGTTTACTTTTAGTTTACTAAAGGCTGAAGCTTAAAATGTTCCCTGGTTCAAGGACCAGTCAATCTCATCCATCAGCACCCCAAAGGATTAAGCCTATGAGAGGCAGTCAGCATCCAGCTGCCGTACTTCAAGGACTCCCAAACACTGCCCAGCCAGCTTTTGTTCCCAAACGCCTCCGTGCATTGCACTTACAAATCCAAACAGGCCTTGTGACTTTTACAGCTGCATTTGATCATTGCCCAGATTGCTCATGAAAAAAGAAATAAAAAATAAAAAAGGTCAGTAGTTACAGATTACGTTAAACAACTGTTAGACTACTTCACCTTTGGTTTTGTTTCTAACAAAATGAAAGGGTCTCATTACTCACAAAAAGAAACCCCAAACTAACCACAGGATCAGTGCAGGCCTGTAGATGGTGGGCTCAGCCTCAGAAAACGGTAAGCTTTTGGAGGAGAGGGCACATGGAGACATAAGCAACCTCAGCAGCAGCCTGGACCGGGCTTGCAAGGAGAGCTCCTGCAGGCAGCCAAGCAGGGCGCAGAGGCGCTGGCAGACGCGCCGGCATCGCCGCGTGTTGCAGCCCAGCATCGCTCAGACGCGCCGGCATCGCCGCGTGTTGCAGCCCAGCATCGCTCAGACGCGCCGGCATCGCCGCGTGTTGCAGCCCAGCATCGTGTTGCAGCCCAGCATCGCTCAGACGCGCCGGCATCGCCGCGTGTTGCAGCCCAGCATCGCTCAGACGCACAGGCATCGCCACGTGTTGCAGCCCAGCATTGCTCAGACACGCGTACGGCAGAGGAAGAGCCGTGTCTGAGCTAAGCCTTGACTTGCAGCACAGTAAATGATCTGGGACACGACACTCTGCTGACATTGCTATCCCACTCTCCCTTCCAGAGGCAGCTAAATCAGTGCCAATTAAGGGATCATCACGCTGTCCTTGCGCTGTACTCCACTGAGGATTACTCACCTCTCCCTAAAAAGAACAGATGCGCTTCATTCATTTTACGCCAACGCAGGAATGGGGTCAAGTATGAGCTGTGCAACAGCTTAAGTCAGCTGAACAGCCATCGTTCTCCACATTCTTCTCCACCATTTTCTGTATCCAGACACCATCCCACAGATGCTTAAGCAGCAGCAAGGGCCGCTCCATTGGTCTTCTCTGACCCAAGTTTTACCGATGCACTTGCACACTCTGCAAAGCACGCTCACGTAGGACCCTGAGAAATGACTCTTCCTTGAGTGCCCATTTTTACTTTGTCATTACTGCAGAGATAGCTAAGGGTTTTTCAGACTCTCAAGCAATCGGCATTCCGAAAGCTCTAGGGTAGTACTGAATGGAAAAAAAGCACTTTAATAGGTGATGGCCTTTGAGCTCATAAAAACTGAAGCATCTTCATCACATGCTAGAAAAAGCAAGTATTTTGGAACAAATTCCAAATCCTAGGTTACTCTGAGGGCTCAGGAATTAGGGAAATAGATAAGAGTTACTATGTCACTCAAAAGCCAGTAAGCACAGCAAGGAAAAGATCTGATAGCACTTCAATCCCTTATAGTACTGCAGCTTAAAAAGAAAGCAGAACCAAGAAAGCAAATACAAGATTCAGGGTTTGTCTACGCTGAATGCTGCAATGTTTGAAGAGTTGATCTGCGATGCATTTACTCCCACGTTACACAGCATGATCACAGCTATACAGTTTCCCCATTTAAATTAGTGGTGCCTCTACACCTGACCTTAGTGGGCATGTTACCTACTCCTGCTAGTTCATATACTGGTAGCTTTCCTAGCTGTACATTGCACTGCATTCACGTGGATGTATTCAAGGACTTAAAATCTACAACTATCGATATCAACACAAATATTTAGAGTGTACGAGAACGGATGGAACAAAATGACCCTGTGAACAATTCTGTCTCATTTAACTCCTGTGAAGAGAGCTAGCAGCAACCCGAGTTCATTCTGTGGACACAAAAACAAGGCTCACCACAGGTTTGTATATTGTAATCCAATCTGAAAAAGAAAAAGAGCTGTGGTTCAGAAGTTTCCTGAACACTTGTGGATTCTGAGATTCATTTACTAAAATGAAGAAGCTGGAGAGGAACAACCCAGAAAACGAGTGTATTTTCAGCTGTACAAAGTGTTTGGAGGCCATTTGCAGTCACCTGTGAGCCATGATAAACAGCCGACAGCGCATTGTAATAGTATGAAATGCTATCCAGAACACTGAATTTTAACTGGGAGGGAAGGGATTTCATTATTGCTATTATTATTATTATATTATTATATTGCAAATAGGTACTATGGAGACACAGCATCCATGATTACAGAGTCTGTGATTCCATAGTCAGCTATTCGAAAAGAAAATTCCAGCTTGCAAACAGTTTGCAGATGTTCAAGACGACATTCATTAAAGGGAAAAGTCTTACAAAGTTGTTGTGGATCCTTTTTTGTGTTTTGATTCCAGTATAAGCACATTCTAAAATTAATTATGTTTCCATTGTGCATTTCCCATAAACAGTGCAGCACTGTGCCAATGCATAATAATTTGAAACATTAATATTATTTGAAAATAACATAGAAAATTTATTTTATTTGATAAAATGAAATTGACAAATTCATTAAAATTATTTCTTATACTAGTTTCAATTACAATGCAAGTTGGTCATGTAAATACTACCACTATAGCCTATAAACCTCTCTGGTAACTCTGCTTTCACCACCCAGGGGTTCAGCTGCCTGCATGCCAAGGTCCAGCTCTGGTGTTGCCTAGCTGTGTAACTACTGAAGAAGAGATATGAGAAAGTCTGGAGGCAGATGAAAACATGAAAGTTACAGAGGTTAAGATTATCTAGATAACATCACCACTAGCTGAGGGATTCCGGAAGAAAATACCAACAGAGGTATAAAACCACAAAGAGCACTTAGCTGGCTCCATTGGGAATCATCACCTCCAGTCATCACCGTCGTCAGTGTCATCAGAACTGGTGGAAGACGGCAGCTCAGCAACGCTGAGGGTCCATTGAAAGGAGCCACGCAGGACAATCCCTCCCCCCCAGCCAACACCTGTCAGGCCAGCAAAGATTGCGAGCAATGGTGAGCACACCAACACTGAGCCGAGTAGCTCATTAACTCCTAGGTATCTTCTGTGTGTTATCAAACAAATAACTGTTTTACACTTTTAAGGTGAGCGTATCCTGCTTGCGGAATCTTTCTATACCCAGCCCAAACAAACAGAAGAAGGGCTGTAACAGGCCTTACCTTGGAAACAAGAAAATTCCATTATTGGCA
Source organism: Gorsachius magnificus (assembly GCA_034008185.1). Lineage (NCBI taxonomy): Eukaryota > Metazoa > Chordata > Aves > Pelecaniformes > Ardeidae > Gorsachius > Gorsachius magnificus. Next base: position 177,214,203 of record CM067081.1, read on the forward strand.
AAGCCAATAACTGAGCAGACACTAAACATGTAAGTCACACTCATTCTTACAACTTTATAGAATCAGGACATCTATTTCCCCAGCAAACAACTAATAACAAAGTAATTTATCCTTATATGAATACAAGAATAAAATACAAGAGGCACGTATTTTACTTAAAACACTGTCTGGGTTTAACCATACTGGGCAATTGTGCATTGCTAAGCACTGATTTGATTTTCATTATACTGCACTGACGGCAAAGTTTTCTTTTTTCAGCTCCCAGTCTGCTTTTATCTTTTTCTTATGCTTCTGTATTTTTCCTCTATCCTGCAGTGTTGCTGAATGCTGATGAGCAGAAAATGGTACAAAACCACAGACAGTCTCTTTCAGATTAAAAATTCAGGTATGGAAGGTCCAATTTTTTTTTTTCTATTTTGGAGTTCCCAGAGAAGCTGTATATTTGGCATTGTCCAGCTATATAAAGACCAGTTAAACACTTCACTAGCTGTCTTCCTCTAGAGTAGACAGACTTTCAAACAATGACGTGATGTTTCTTTCATGGTTCTAATGTGCTCTCTGTTAAGAAGAGAAATTATCTTCCTGTCACTGAAGCCTTGGATGTTTTAACAAAAAATAAAGTGACCAATGCAAAAACAGTTTTCCACATACCAGAACCACAATGGTTACTTTTTTTTTTTTGCATTCAACTTGTTACATTTGTAGATTACTAACATTCCTCAAAAATCAGGAAAACTGGAAATATAAAGAAGAAAAAAATCTTCCCAGTGTTCTAGTACTTAGCCTTTAAGTGTGTTAGCATCTCACCAGGGATGTACAAACAACCGACTTTTTCAATTCACCAGCTGAACTTGCCATTCTTAGTTTGTTAGTATTGAATCAAGTTTGCCTTAATCCTGTTTCCCACCAAAACAAACCCAAAGTATTTAATGGCATGACAGACAATACCTTCCTCTTGAAATAAAGCAGAACGTTTACTTTCTTTAGATTTGTTCAAAAAACAAATGTAACCAGTCGAAACACTACAGCTTATGGTTAGAGTGAAGCTTCAGAGAGCAGACACCTCAGATGTCTTTCAGCTCCTAAAGGTCTCTCCAATGTACGTGTCTGCATACAAGATGGTACCTGTACCTCCACTGCCAGTCAATGGAGGTCCATTCAACACAGTTAATAGAACCTAAAAAGTGATTCAGAATACTCCAGAACAAATACTCCTACATCAGGTCAGCTGACCCTGACAAAATACACTCTAAGTGTTGAAGATGCCAGTCAACTTCAGCATAGCAATTACAATTGCTAACGTGACTAGACTTCTCACACAGCAGTGACCTGAACCATAACTACCTATGACTTCTAGCAACAACCTTTATATTCTCTATTCACCTGTTTAGGCATGTATATTATCACATTGTTAGAATCTTTTTCAGCAAGACTTTTCAGTAAAGTTCCATCAAAGTTTTCTGCCACTAAAACAGAACATGCAACTGCCACGATCTTGCTAGCCAGAGACTCTTCCGCCACACCAGCAGAGACAAGCAATAAGGAACGTGTCCAGAACTGACAGGGACATATAGGCAGAGAAGTGCGCAGTCTACAGAATTCTTTATAGAGTAGTCACATGTACAAAATGCTGCAGGTGAATCTCATGATACTGAGTGGCTGGCTGGTACAACAGCAGATGAAATTGAACATCGGTAAATGCAAAGAAACGCAAATAGGAAAAAATAACCGTAACTCTACATACATGATAATAGAGTCTAAATTAGCTATAGCTCAGGGAAGAGTTCTTGGAGTCATTGTGGACAGCTCCCTGAAAACATCACCTCAGTGCTCAGCAGATATTCAACAGGCAAACACAATGTTACAACTGATTAAGGAAAGAATAAAAACCAAAACATTATTATGCCCCAGAACAAACACAAGCATATAAGCTTTGAGCACTGCAGGCAGCTGTGGCACCACCCCTCTCTTTTGCTCAGTGTTTCAAAACAGGCACCGGAGAACTTAAAAGGCACAGGGAAAGGTGATAAGAATAAGAAGAGACGGGAAGTGAATCCCATACATGGAGAGATTAAGTACTTTTGAGTTCTGAAAAAGGACAGCTAAGCCATCTATAAAATCAGGATTGGTACACAAGAGGCAAACGAAGAACAACCAGTCACTGATCGCCACAGCAAAAGAAGAGGGCAGCCAATGAAAATGTGGAATAAATGCATTTAAGTAAACGAGACACTTAAATAAAATACAGATCTTGTTGCCGCCAGTTGTCACAGAGAGCAGAGTGCAACAGCTTCCAACACAGATAATGTACATTCACAGAGAGCAGGTCCTTTGGCAGCTATTAAACCAGTGGCCCATGTATAACTCCAGGTCAGGGTCACTAATAGCTGGAATCTAGGAGTAATACTCCACTGGTCATCGTCTCTAAACTGGTCTCCATATAGGACACGGTAAAATATTTTCCTCTGTGGCTGTTCTTACAATAACCATGGGTTTTTCTGAAGACTGGAAAAAACAATTCAGTGTAATCCAACACATGACTTGAAGGGCAGCTCTAGCTGTGGGTCCCTTCACAGTCCCTCTTCCTAGTGGATAATACAGGGGGTTTTTTCCCCAACTATAGCACCCAACACAGCTAGACTCCAGTAGTTCATGAAAACATCCCAGCATCAGTCAATCTCCTCTGCATTTAAGAGGAAGCATCTTTCAGAGCAGACAGATTCTGCAGGAAAAACAGTTTTGCTCTTTTCTGGACTTCCTTATGTAGGTACTGCAAGGTATCATTGTACTGGTGAGTTCACTTAAGGAATAGATTGTATAATTAAATGTATTTCAATGTATTTCAATACTTAAAATGCTACTAAAGCACATACATACATATAAACAGTACTCAGGATATTTCTTCTTAGCCATCAACGCCGGAATAACGGAACTATGAAACCAGGCAACTCTACACTACCAGCTGCACTATGATTCACTGATGCTTTTTATCCTCACAATACTTCATGGTAGTATAATCATTCCTAGTCATGTGTGACTCATCAAAGTATTTTGTAGTAAAGACAAATGTTATAATATGCCCTATTGTAACCACGCAAATTACAAATCTTCATTTCCATACCTAAATTATGCTTTCGCTGAACTTTTTCTGCTGCTCAAGCAGCTCTCGCATACAAGCTAGTTAGGCATTTCAAAGTTGTTTCATAGCAAGGAGTCCCAAGCTTTCCAAGAGATGGCCACCTTCATCCCATCACTTTCTCAAGCCTCCTCATGCTTTCCACATCACAGTTTTAAAAAGGTTCACACTAGCTTCTTAACTGTAAGATACCACCATATCTCCACGTGTATGCCCCACGTGTTTCTTGTGGCCAAAAGTTAATGTAACTTTACTCAGCAGACAAATTTTATGTAACACTTCCCACGGCAACTCTGAATGACCAGTCCTCTGTGGACCATCACAAGCCAAGTGATATGGAGACAGAATGAAAAGTTTCAAACTTCCTTTTTCCACACCAAGATATCGTACTCCCAGTGAAGTAATCTTTCTACTATCTTGGGGCCTATTAACTTTAATATCCTCATTTCTATCCCCATCCACAACAGATGTAATATTTTTAAGTAGAGGAGGTTCTATTAGGTTTTCTATTTCTTAATCCTCTGCATATTAGAACTTTTTTAAAAAGTGATTGTCAGGGTCAATGGGTGACTACAATGTAATTTTAGAACTGCTCGTATTAACTGCCTGAATTTCCAGTTCAGACCAAATATGCTTGGCTCAAGAATAAACATTAAACAGCCTCAAGGAAAGCAGAGTATAACCTTGAGGTATTTTTTAAACCAAACAGAAAAAGAAACACCACTCCACATTTTATGGGTAAAACAGGAGATCACAATAAAGCATACTGAGAATCACAGCCCCATGGAGAATCCTAACTAAACCTTGAACTGAGGAAGTTCGCAGGTACCAGAAGAAACCCCCACTACATACTTCTCCAAAAGAAACAAAGGGAATAGAGACAAAGTAATATACATTCCTTCCCCAATGGCAACTGGAATAGCAAGAGTTTTTAAATTCCAACACAGGCAAACATACACTTTATATGCATCACAGATGCATACTCTCTGTTCAAGCAGATGGACAAATATTTGCATGAATATGACTTGAGCATGGGATGATAGGAGGCTTCCAAATAAGGGCCAAATGCTACTGCTACCTTTGCTGGTACTTATCACAGAAAGGTGATAGGGTAAAAGTACTGTGAACTGAAATAGATGAGATATTCCCTGTGATTGCTCTTTTCTCTTACTCTAGAACTGCATATTTAATACATTTAAAACATATGTAGTTGCTAAGGAATAAATAACAAAGGTTAATGAAGAGAAGAAACCCAAGTCTGGGCGTCACTCCCTTTCCATTCCCTGAATCCTGTTAGCAAAACTTCAGTAAAATGAGGAGAATTATTCCTTTAGTCTGGGGGAAGAAAAGCTTATGTCTTCTCTGACACAGCAGTAGCCGAAAATATAAGTATTTATTTTATGAATGCATATGCATTCATACATATGTCTTCAAATGAAGCAGTATATGTTATCGCTCATTGACGTTCCCACATACAGATTTCAGCTTCTATCTGAATTACTCGGGTCAGACAAAAACTATCACACTTTCTCACCAGGTATAAATCAGTCTCCCTTTCCCCCCCCCCCCCCATGGTATTTAAACGGTAACAATGAACTTACTCCAAAACAACATTATCAAATTTTAAACATACAGGAACATTTTTCAGTAAAACAAACCACAGCATGATGCACTATTGTTCAACCACGAACTGTGATTTAATTAGCCAGAGGACTGCAGAACTACAAGAAACACACATGTGGTATGCAAATGATTGAGTAGGTATACTTCTTTCTTTGAAATTAATCCATAGGAATCCACTTCCCTTCTTCCTCCCTCCACCTTTCATTCCCTTCTTCTTTTATCCTTATTAACTAAGGTACTGCTTGCTGTCCTGAGGATATGAACTCTCAATCGAGATTCCAAGCTGCTGTGACTACCAAACTATCCACTGCTCTTGGGAAAGGAAGGGTGAGAGGGAAGAAGGAAGAAAGTGTGGGTACCCCCAGAGGTGCTCCCAGTGAATGCCAATAACCACCTTTTGCTTCTTATCCCCTAATCCATCGTAGTCATTTAAATAAATAAATAGTCTTCTCATAGAATCATTAAGGTTGGAAAAGATCTCCAAAATCATCAAGTCCAACTGTCAACCCAACACCACCATGTCTACTAAACCATGTCCCAAAGTGCCATACCCACACAGTTTTTAAATACCTCCAGGGATGGGGACTCCACTGCCTCTCTGGGCAGCCTGTTCTAATGCTTGACCACTCTTTCAGTAAAGAAATTTTTTCTAATATCCAACATAAGCCTGCCCTGATGCAACTTGAGGCCATTTTCCCTTGTCCTATCACTTGTTACTCCGGAGAAGAGACCAGCACCCACCTCACTACAGCCTCCTTTCAGGTAGAGGGCGATAAGGTCTCCCCTCAGCCTCCTCTTCTCCAGGCTAAACAATCCCAGTTCCCTCAGCCGCTCCTCATAAGACTTGTGCTCCAGACCCCTCACCAGCTTCGTTTCCCCTCTCTGGACATGTTCCAGCAACATCAATGTCCTTGTAGTGAGGGGCCCAAAACTGAACACAGTATTCGAGGTGCAGCCTCACCAGCACCGAGTACAGGGGCACCATGACTTCCCTACTCCTGCTGGCCACAGTATTCCTGATACAAGCCAGGATGCCATTGGCCTTCTCGGCCACCTGGGCACACTGCTGGCTCATATTCAGCCGGCTGTCAACCAGTACCCTCAGGTCCTTTTCCCAACAGGCAGTTCTCCAGCCACTCTTCCCCAAGCCTGTAGCATTGCACGGGGTCGTTGTGACTGAAGTGCAGGACCCGGCTCTCGTTCTGTCCTACACTGCCACACAGCTCCACTGCATGCTGTGAAACAAAACACATTGCCAAATATTTTTCAGGATAATCCGCTGTGGGATAACTTTTTTTAATACACTTTAGGTCATTTACCCTTCAAAGAGAAACATAATCTGCTTTCAAATTATGCTGTTCCAAATAAGAAGATAACAGGCTCAGTTCTCATCTCTGGCTGCTCTTGCTATGTCTCAACAGCACACAGCAGCCAGAAAGCTGCCAGACAGGAGCACTGGAGGATCTCCTAGGGGTACCATTCAGTGGAACCAGGCCAACGCAGCTAGTTCTCTGCCACCTGTCCCCACCTCACTGCATGAGAGGGGTGCCAGGGGACAGGGCCACGTGCACAGCTCGAGCAGTTGGGCAGCCACAGTAACTGCTACGGAACAGAATAAACTCGAGAATGAAACCACCGTCTGCAAGGCAGTCGAGAGTCATCCTGGCTATTCCTACAGCTGCAGTTTGCCCTGTGCAAATGACACCCTTGGAGGGTAGAAGGGAAGGACATGTGAAGTCAGTCTGTGCCAGGCAGGACCCTGGAAAAGCACATTTGTGCTGTAAAAATGTGCCATTGTGGCATCTAATTAAAAAAAAAAAAAAACAAACCACACACACCAAAAACTTCAGAAGAGGTACCCAAAGTGTGAAAGCACCCCACTGGAAGAATGAAAGAGTCTTGTTTAACCCTATGGACATCTTCATAGAAAAATCAAACAGACTAGGTCCTCTACTAGTACAAAAGGGGGTAACACCACAAACCATAGAGCCCTTCCTCTACTCCAGGAAGCAAAACATTCTGGAAAAAAGGCAAAAATTAGATGGCATTTGTGCAGGTTTTCCAAAACAAAAATATGAGGTAAAAGCAAGCCTAAAAGGTGAATGTTACAGACATTTCACTGCCAGAAGAGGAGGGGTTGGACTGACAACAGTTATGAATCTCTGAAATTAGTGGTTACTTTCCCACCACTGGCCATAAAAACTGGGAAAAAAAATAGGCTAAATTTCTTGTTTCTGTATGAAAAATATGATTAAAACTTACCTAAACCCTGCAGGAGAGACTGGTCTATAAATAAATAAAAGTACACATCACTCTCCTCCCTCACAAATACTCTATCTGTCACTCAACTAGATGTCAGCTAAGCCACCTGCCTCAGTAATCCATTTTCACTGCACAGAGCACAGTTACTACCGTAGGTATAGGGGATAACACTGGTTTGACTGACAGATGTTCAGGCTGGTGCAGGAATGCGTTCACCTTTACGTTGTCCTGAGGTGAGATACCTCCTACAGATTATTTGGCACTTCATTTTTCTTTTATAGCAAGAGCATGACTCTTATGGAAACATGTTAATAAGACTCTTGCTACTTCCTTGGATGTCAGAAAGCAGAATCCATGTTGATGCCAAGGACAGAGACCTTAACGAATAAATTAATGAAGTCAAATATGACAGCAGAACATGAGGCATAAGGAGACACAGAAGAATGTAGTACATAAAGCAGAGCACAGCTCGAGTGTTCAGCCTTCACTGTGAGTTATATTGTCACAGTACGCACTACTAAGCATATGCTCATTAGTACATGAAAGGAAAAGGAAATAGTCTTTCCTCCTCCATCTCCCTCCCTCCCCTGCTTGCAATGTGGGAAACAGTAGGAACTGCAGGGACTTCACACTACCCTCCTCTGAGCAAATGGCAGGGAAGGAGTGGAAAGTACCAAGAGTCCCAGACTTTTCTTTCTTTTCATTAGCCAGAAGAGACCTCAGATGAAGCAATGCTCTTGAAGGTACAGAATTGCAATCAAGACCCTGGCCCAATGCTTGTCAGAACAGCAGTCACAGGTGCTGCCTCTCTCTCTGCTCCCTGTTACTGCAAGCAAGCCATAAGCCTACAAATTAGCCATAAATTAAGAATTTATGCTTTTCAACAAAGTCTTCTTGCTACTACATACAAAGTTCAGTACACTACTGCCACCAGATACTTACGGGTGATCTTCCCAGGTAAAACCAAACCAAAACGTTGTCCTCAAACTCAAGTCAACTCAATAATATTATTTTCAGAGTGCAGGTGAGAGCTTATGTTAATAAAATAAATATCACATTTAAATACTGCATGTACTACAAGTGCTGACGGAGAGCATTTTTTTAAAGGAGTAAGCACAGTACATGTACAGTGTTTTCCTAGCGCATTCGACTTGCAAATTCAAACAGAAATCAATAACAATGGATTGCAAGTTTGCAATTTATGTTTTTAACAGATTCCCTGGCATATTCAGTTTAGTATGGATGCTGATCACATAGGGTTCTGTTTGTTTGTAGCATACTTTGTAGCCATAGTATTTAAAAATTAATAAACTAAAAGTCATTCTCAATATACAAACCTGAAACAGAATGGGTAAACAAATATTGATGCAGTGAATCTGAAAAAGCGACCATTTCTTTGGATTACTAATAGAGTATAATACAGTTTCCCACTTAAAACAATTCACAACTGTAAGCACTAAACTGGGTAAAAGGTACTTGTAGAACCAGCCTTTCTGTTGTTAACTGTAGAATGAATTTCATATAAGCAAAAGAAAGCACAAACACACCTATCCATGTTCATACACACATGTGTGCTTCTGTAGCTCAATATAACTGTGTACCTCCCATCACATTCTTTGTAACACGCATTTTATTTTTAACTGTTTGAGGAAAGCTATTTTGGGGAAGGCAAGAGTGGGACATTTATAATAAAGGCCAAAAAATGAATGAGTATCACCCTATCACTATCAGAGGAACATTCCAGGACATATAAAGATTAAACATTACAAGTCTGCATTACACCAGGCTTCAGAAATATGCCTGGTGCTTCCTGCAATTAACTGCTATCTGTTTATCAGATACACGTGTGGCCTCCCAGTGGTAAGTGATGGGCTAACAAAAGTTACTTTTCAGGTACAGATGGGCTTAGAAAGTAGAGCTCAACTCTGGAGCTGGACTAAATTCAGGCTGTAGAGAAAGAAAACCTAATTTTAATTGAGGACTAATTCTACTTCTGATAGCTAAATCATTCTGCTGTAACCAATTTGCTCACCCACAAAAAATTATCTGGTGTATAATTGCATCAATACTGATTAATAAATAATAACTGATGGAGAGACTTTGCTGGCAGTTAATGAGCAGCTGAATAGAGGGCCTAAGGCAGAGCCTCAGGCCTTTAACCCAGGTAGTCATTAACTGATAGAAAATGCCTGGTCTTGAGGTCATTACTGCTATTAAGTAAAAATATTAATACATTTTTCAAATACAGAATAATTTTCTAAAAGCTACAGGCTGAACTGCACAATAAGTGCAGAGTTATTTTAGAGAAAGCTGATGGCTTTGTTTTCTTCTAGTAACTAAAAAATCACAGAACCCACCGGGGAACAAGTTATTCTGAATAGTTGTTCAACCTGATTTTTTTTTTTTTTTAGACTATTAATGAAAGTCAGCTCTTCAGTCTCCTCAGACTGATCACCGCACTGCAGAGGAGGCAATGCCCAGCCAAGCTCTCCAGCACCTCAGGGAGGGCTAGAAGCACTACACTACCTCCAGTCATCTTGTCTTAAGGGCAAGTGTAAAACCATGGTCCCACGGTGCTGGACCTAAACTAACATGAGCTGTTGGACATGCACTGATTCTGACCCAAGCCTGCTTACGTGACTCCATTTACTAGCCCGTCCTGGGCAAAGAGGATTTTTCACTTGTGCAGAATCAAGCGAGTATTACTGCACAGATCACATTTTTGAGACCACTCTAACTTTTTGTATGACAACGAGCCAAACTGAGTGAGCCCCCCAAACACAAGCTTAAGAGAATTCAGTGCTGGGACATTTATGCAGGCACTCTGCATGCCAGTGAGCACTATGGAAACAGTAATTATCTTACTATTCTCTAGCCAGATTGTTACAGCTCCTCCTCATTGGCCAGGATAAGTCTTTACTGTAAGGTATTGAATTAAGATTTTTACTAATGAGGAGCTTGTGATCTCTAATTACATCTCAGATAAAAGTAACAACAAAACAGCAGCAGTGCAATAAAGGTTGGCCTTATTGTGGTATGACTCTTCTCGTAAGATCTTTCTTAGCCTCAAGGTCTTTCCCTGTATCATGACAAATTACTCTGCCCTGACGACTCTACATTAATGTTTAATAAAACTGAAAGCAAGACATACCTGGCTATAGAGCTCTCGCAACGCACATGGATTCAGCCGGCCAGGGAAGGTCCTATCGGGCGCAGCTGACCAAGCTGTGGTCAGGCCCACTCACTGCCAGTCCTGCAACATATGCTGCAACCATTTTGGAATAGGAGCAGGAGTAGCAAAAGCGAAATCACACAAAATTCCTCTTTCAGCACCACCCTCCATCGACATTCCTCCTCCCACTCTCCACCGCCCAGCCGGACAGCCACGTCCTTTCACTGCCACTCGCTCCCATCTGCTCTGGCGCTGCCTGCACTGGCTCTTCTAACCCCTGCGCCCACAATTCCTCCTGACTCCACTCCTTTCCACGCACTTTTTTTTTTTTCTTTTTAGCAGATACTCCCCCTGACAAGAGCCACTTTAAAGCTGCCAGTTGGCACTTTATTTCCATGCCTATCTCCACACCCCATCCACAGCAAAAAGAGAAAAATGGTAGAGGATGAATCTCCCTGAAACACCTCTTTCCAGCAATGCACTCATTTCCAATCATGTACTCTGCTTTGTCTCTGAGCGCTCACTCCTTCCACTAACTGAAAAGAGAAAGAATTAGCAGGGAAAATAGGAATTAAAATAACTTATGAGACAGTGAGAAGGCATGCAGGATATAGTGAGTTTCATGTTAGTTTAGGTCCAGCACCGTGGGACCATGGTTTTACACTTGCCCTTAAGACAAGATGACTGGAGGTAGTGTAGTGCTTCTAGCCCTCCCTGAGGTGCTGGAGAGCTTGGCTGGGCATTGCCTCCTCTGCAGTGCGGTGATCAGTCTGAGGAGACTGAAGAGCTGACTTTCATTAATAGTCTAAAAAAAAAAAAAATCAGGTTGAACAACTATTCAGAATAACTTGTTCCCCGGTGGGTTCTGTGATTTTTTAGTTACTAGAAGAAAACAAAGCCATCAGCTTTCTCTAAAAAATGTCCACCTGACAAAGGAATGATGAGAAACAGAGGGTTTGGAGAACAGAAGTACAGCTAAACACAGAGAACAGTAAAAATGAATCCAGACAGGGGAAAAATAAAGTAATAATAGTAGGGAAAGGCCTGGTGGATTGAAAGGGCAACAATGAAGGAAGGAGACACAGAAATGATGTGACAGACATTACAATCCAGCCAGCAATATTTTGCTTTTAAGAACTGCTGACAAAGAACATATATAAGAGGTACAATTAGGAAACACAACATACGAGTAGAAGCAAGCAGGCACGTGAAGGTAACTGGAGCTTTCTGGACTATTGTACTGTGCAAAGATGACAGTACACAGATCCCGTGATTTTCACCAACTACAGCTGGCACAGCTGCAGCAGGTCTGGGGCCATACAAAGATCAGGCAAGTCTGCTCATAAGGGCACCCCTCCTCCCTCAATACAGCATTACCTCAGGCAGCACCATGGTAGAACTATACTGCTCCCTAGTCTGCAGCAGCATAGATGATGGCACCACAGTCCTTTCCACAAGAATCAAGTGATTTGAATTATTGCCTGTAATCCCAGATGAATCTGAACAACATACTGTATATCTGTAATGCATATAGGAAGTCAACATTGATTTTAAATTACCTGCTCTGGAAGGGATTCTGGTCAGTCCCATACGGATTAAAGAGTTATGCTAATGATTCACATCCACTGATCTGTGCTCCTAGAGAAGCATTGCTTAATTCCCCTTTCCAAATTCATTTTAGTGTATGAAACAGAACATCTTCATGTCTGCAAGAATTATACAGGACATATCAAAATTACTATTTTGATTGGCTACCTAAGCTTTCCAAAAGTCAGTTTCTATTTATAACTTGATTTGTATTTGAATCTCACACTTACGTTAAAATTAATTTTGAGGTCAATGTCATTCTTTGAGAAAAACCAAACAGCTAACACTTAACCATTTTTGAGGAACAAACCTGCTTTTAATCACACTGTTTCTTTTATTCCTCAGGGAGTTTATCTACCCTTGACCACAGCAGTTTAGTAAGGCTGGTCAGCTGGAAAAGAGGTGAGATTTTAGTCATCAGCTTGCTGTCAAAATTTGAAAGGACACTTCCCTGTCCCTTCACACACACACACACACAAACTGCTTTGTGAACCAAAACCAGGTTCAAGATAGTGCCAAAACAAAAGCAAAAGTATATGCAAACTGAAGTCTTCTAGGTGTCTACTATATGTCTACAAAATAAATACAATATACACTGCATTAATTGAAGTAAGATTCCCCAACGCAAGAAATGGGCTATCAAGATGCTTTAATTTGGGAGTTTGGATAATTTTCCTAAACATACATTTGGTTTTAGAAGCAAACTTACTCTTATCATACATTTACATTCATTGGCATGGATATGGGAGCAGCTAAATTGTAGTGAAAAAGTGACTTCAGAGGAAACCAAGTTTAGAATTGCATGTGCCAGGTTTCAGGCAATTTCAAATTCACCCAGTAGTGTCCATGAACTCCTAGTACTGCAACACGAAAGGCTCAAAAAGATGGATTACCTCAGCAATTCATCCGAATGAACACAGCTCTAAAGTGTTTGCCGTGAGTTCATACCTTGAAAGATATTCTTTCAACAGAACTGAACAACAATGAAAGATTATCTGGTGGACTGAAAAACAGCAAAATAAATTTAACCAATACCTCAGTATAAACTATTTTGGTATTCCTGGGCACTAACATACCTCTATGATAGCAGCACTATAAAAAACAAGAGCTAAAACTCTAGATTAACCAAACAATTTCATGCGATAAGAGACTATCTCAACCAGGCTTCTGGTCTTCAAGTTTTTGAGAAGGCTATCCACCGATTTGTATAATCGTTGGCAAAGTGGTACTGTCAAGCTAGTGGAATATACATTTGTATGTCCTATATGCACTGAACCAACAGACCCAAACATAACTATCAGGCCACAAATTAATAACAAATTAATACTTGGGTGTTCTCTTTGGATTCCTATTAAACCTAAAGTCTTGAGAACAGTTTTGCCAAATAACAGCAGGAAGTTATCAATTATTGTCTATAAGACATGAGTGTGCCTCTGTCTTCAGGGTATTAAACATACTCAAGCAGCAGAAGTCTGCAGGATGAGAGCTCTGAATAATACTACAAGAAAATTAGTTAAAGAGGAAGTAGGTTGTATCTTTCAAATTGATGGTCCTGAGGTCCATCCCCCTCGTTTCATGTATTTGCTTACACTGATGTTGGAAGCTGAACTGCTTGCAGCTGTTTCTCAGATGAGTGTAGAACATTTCAAAGTGAGGTAATGGGGTAGTATTATGTAGGACAAACTTGCAAGCATTACACTGTATTGGAGCACGAGGAACACAAGACCTACCTATTAGAGTACACGCCAAAAACTTACATCTTAAAGGAGAACCTCAAGTAAACAGTGTTTTCTAAAGCTGAAAATACCAGGTCATTCTTAGCTTAAGACTAAATCCTTCAGCAGGTGGAGTACATTACAATGAAAATCATCAACTCTTACTTGGACAGAAGTCTATTTCGGTATTGGTTGATAGGGAGTAAGAAATAGCCTGATATCTCACCCAGTTCTACGAAGCCAGTGAACACTCTTTATCAGTGAGCGTAGTGATAGGACAAGGGGTAATAAAAAAACTGAAAGAGGGTAGATTTAGATTAGATATTAGGAAGAAACTCTTTACTGTGAGGGTGATGAGACACTGGAACAGGTTGCCCAGAGAAGTAATGGATGCCCCCTCCCTGGAAGTGCTCAAGACCAAGCTGGATGGGGCTTTGAGCAACCTAATCTAGGAACTAAGAACCAGGCATCCACTCCTCCCTCCTTACTTCTTTGCCTTGGCGCTTGTGAGATTTTGTAAATTAACTCAATTCACTGAACAGACAGAGAAACAACCTAGCCAAGAAAAAAAAAAAAAAACCAACCACACCAAAAACCATAAATACACCAGCCAAAAAAACCCTGCACAAAAAACACAAACCCAAAGGCTTGCAGCCATCGAAAGGTAACCACTGGGACTGCACGCATGGCCTCAGCAGTTCTCACATCCTTACAATCAGAGGTTAAAGCACCTCAGAGAACCATTTCCTAGCCATGCTTCGTTCTCGCCTTTCCTGGGGCCAGAGGCTAGTGTGACAGTTTGCTGGCCATGGTATGAAAGGGCTGTAAAGGAATGCAAGGCCCTCCATGTCCTACCCAGCTGTTCCAGTGATAACAACAAGACTTACTTCCTGATCACTTCAGTATGGCCTAAACGAGGGATGCCAATGCAGAGGGCTGTCCTGGGTCCACTTTCCATAAGCACAGCCTTGAATCCATACTAGGGCTCTGGCAGTTGCACAAAAAGCTGGATCAGAGAACTGATTTGGTTGAAAAATTACATTTTCATTCATTTTCTCAGGTCAGTTTTCAGCCAGATCATCCACCTGTACAGAGCTGAAGGCTGGCACAAGGAAGGCAAAGAATACCTTTGGCTCAGAGAAGGTGAGATCAGCTCCCTCCACAGCAGCTCAATGCTCAGGATAGCTAAAAGTAGTTATGGAGATGTTTCCTGACCTGATCAGCCATGGAAGGGATGCCTGCAGTCCTTCCTCATGCCCTCAGGCTACAGCACAAAGTCACAGAGTGTTTGCAGAAGTATAAGGTAAACACCTCCTTTGCTCAGGCACACAGCTTAAACTGCCACCTAATCCTCTGCTTCCAGAACTATTTCCATTTTTTTTAATTCACAGTAACTAAAAAGGAAGGGTTTCTCTGTATGTTCACCTGAAAAATCAAGATGACAGCACTGTGAAATATTCTATTAAGCTGACAGCATTTCTCATGTATGTTTTGGCTTGTTATACAGTTCTGAGCTTGATATTTGTAAACAAAACCAAAACTGACATAAATAAAGGATTTTCTCTCTCTTTTTCCATGCCATAACGCCTGGAATCATGCCATATTTGGAAACAACAGCTCCATTTGAAAGTTAGTGCTTTCATCAGTCTGGACCTCCACAGGAAACTGATAGGTTGTAAAGTCCTGCTCCTAAACAAGAGCTCTAAGATAGAAATTACTTTATCAGCCTCCTGAGCTAGCACGCAGCACACCAAGGGACATGCCAGTACTGAAGGAAGGAGGCTGGAAGTGCTGCCAGTATTACTGCTTTCTTTTAATAAATAGTCCAGCGAACCCTGGTATCGAAAAGGCTACAAGAAAAACAAGAGAAAACTTCCCAAGAAAATCAAAGTGAAGTGGCATATTTAAGAGTTTAAAAAGTCATCAGACAACCACATCTACTAAGCTAACCAGTTATAAAAACTATCAGACAAACCAAAAATGTTAGACAAACCTTAAGAAAAGGTCCCAAACCTTCATAAAAGGTCCCAAACAATACATGCTATCATTATAGTAAACTGGCAAATTTTAGGAATGCTAATCAAGAAAATACTTCAAGTACTTGACATTATGATTCTTTACAAAAAGTGAGGGTTTTCAAAATAATTAAATTTATTTGATACAACATCAGAAATACTTACAACTACTCCACTCTTGGTGACAGTTTCCCGGTATGTAAAATTGCACACTGCCCAAGCTAGGTAATACGTGGACATGAGAGGGGTCTGTGAAAAGTGATCTGTAACCCATCCATCTTCCTCAAAAACAGAAGTTTCAACTGGCATGTTGGACAAAGATAAGTAAGTTGCTTGATGCCTGATGCTGATTTTGAAAGTGGCCTTGTAGATGGGCTCGTCAAAGCAAGGAAAGGCTTTTCTGGCATGAGTAGGAGAAAACTGTGTAACACCAAGAAACCTAGAAAAGAAGCAAACAAAATAACAGAGCAGTTACTAACTGTGCACAGGACTTTGATTCATGGGTGTACCAAATAAGGCACTGCTTGACTACTGGGGTTTAAGGGGCGGGGGGGGGGGGGGGAGGGGGGAGGAGGAGGAATAAACTGTACAAAGTATACAGTGTTTGAACACTGCTTTATCACTTTCTTACGCCTGTACTGCAACGCACTTGATGTAAAGTAATGGTCTACAAATTTGCAGACACCACACTGACATTAAATAAATAGTCCCTTGGCTTGTATCAAACTTCAGGTTCTAGCAGTTTTATTCATCAATATGTGGAAAAAAAATATCCAATATTGGTTATACAGTGTGAAACAAGAGCAGTCCTCAGTTCAAACAAGGATTTAACAGCCTTCAGGGAGTTCACTCTGCCCTGAGACACCGACAGGGCACTTTGCCTTTTTTTGGGCAGGAGAACTTAGGGTCACATAGCGCCCCACATAGAGACACACTACTATACAGCACTGCTGTGACTGTGCAAGTCCAAAGAACCACCCCTGTGAGCTTTGCAGAATTACAAATACAAGCGAATGATTAAAGAAGCGGAGAGTAGTTCACCGTTCTACATGTGCTTTTCTTTTCTGGTGTATTTTGTAGAGAACAAATCGATGTTCTCAGTTAATGGGTCAAATCATGAAAAGATCTGTGAAGGAGGAAAAGACATTTATTATGCCACCGTAGAGCATGGGAAGGCTTTATTTTGACAATAAAAATCTGTAACTGTTTTCTCTGGAACTGAAGAGATTTTAATCCAGACAGAGAATAGGAACCTTTCTGGGTAGAGACTCGTATTTACATATTTGGAGAAAACCCATGTGCAATGATCTCTTTGCAGAAACAAGAAGCTACACTTAAAAGGTTGAATTATGGGGTTCGATAAGAATATTTTCTGGAGGCATGCAGGATGAGAAAATGACTAGGAGCCAAGTACACAACTGTAAAGGTAGCCCATATGTAGGCTTTTTGAGTTGTATCGATTCACATCTCATTTTGCAAGGTTCCATCAGTGGAAATAACCATGCAATTTTAGATACAAGGTAAACATTTATCAGAATTTGAGAGGTTGACTAATCATCTGTTATTCCTCTGAGGGAAGAGGATGGGTGGATAGATTTGGTATAATGAAAATGGTGCCACCTATTATTAATCATTCTGTAAGCATTATTCCACAATATGCCAAGGGAGGAAAAAAAAACAGGTAGCCGATAAGGAAAATAAAGTATCTAATTAACTTTTTCTAAAACTTCTTGGGTTTTATACATATTTTAGAGCATTATTTTATAAAAAACAATGAAGAAATAAACTTCTTGAAATGTTACACTTTTATCTCGCTATAGTGCATCCATGACAGATAGAACTAGATATATGTTTTCTGGTGAAATTATCACCTCTTTCAAATAAGACTAGTTTTTTTAAAAAAACTTGATTTTTTTTTTCCACCACTGAAGCAGTTACCGCTGATCTTTTGTCTAAAATAAGAAACCCTATTTGGCTAGCAATTATTGAAGGAATTCATCATACCGCATTTTTCTTGTCTTATTGTAAAATGCGGATTACTAAAATCATAATTCTGCATAAGGCTGCTAAATAGAAGGTTAAAAGTTGGTGCCAGGTATTCCAGTGTTAATCCAACAAAATTCCACATTATCAGTGGATTTGCACTAGTGCAACAAAGCCAAATCAGCCAATTAAATGAAGCAAAGCAACTTCATTTATATGCAAAGTATTTCAAGTGGACCTGATTCTGCATTCTAGGCACGCTCTAAACAGCTACAGACATCAACAGAAGCTTCAAGTGAGCATGGAAAACTGTACTGGCCCGTTATTAATAAAGCAAAAGCAAGAATGATGAACTTTCTTCTGCAATTAACAATTTTAATGAGCTCAGACACACATGTAAATGCATACTTAGGGAATACTGTAGATATTCTGACACTCTCTAAATAAGGAAGGGGTTTTTTTCCCCACACACACACTTCTTGGGGATCCTATCAGGAGTCTTTTAATACTTGCTATGTGTCAGGCCATTGAAACAATTTCTTCACCAGGCTAGTAAAACCCACTAAACTCTGCATCTTCTGTATTCTCACAGACAGACAGATATATCCGCACGCGCATAACTGGGCAAACACTGGGCAGTCAATATTTCATACCAAAAATACATGAGCTACCAATAACAGTGATATTTATAACATGTGCATTACTATCAAACATCGATTTGCTTGTTGTGCCAGAATGCAAAACAAACAAAAAGTTAAAAACTGCTTCCCAAAGACTAAGCCCTTAAACACGTTTAATAAAGAAAGCCCAAAACATTGTCTGTGTTTACCCATTTCTCTCTGTGTTAGGAGGAAAAAAAAACAAGCAGAACTTCTCTAGCATGCCAAAAGTGAAGACCAGGCTGCGATTTCATCCATCTCTCTCCACACCTCTCTGGGCACTGACATTTTTATCTCCTATTCCCCAAAATATCACCATAAAAAGTTGTACTTCTGGGAATGACAGCCTTGCAGCCTGTCTTCTCAGCATACCCACGGCAGTAATTTGCAGGTGTTTTAATTCCACCTCATCTATTAAGGGAAGACATGTGTTTCCTCAACAACCTATCTGTTTTGACATCTTAGTTGTTATAACATGGAAGAATATGTCTGTTTGTTTTGTCTGCATGATGTAAGATTTTTTTTTCCTTTTCATTTATGCCAAAGTTTGATGTTCATTTAAGTTATGCATGCATACTCTTATGGTACTCTACAGTAGCTCTGTATTAAATGTCTGTTGATTACTGACAGTAAATTCTGGCACATAATGCAAAGCAAATTTGTAGCGTTATCACTTGCATTTCACGTTTCAATCAAAGTAGCAAAGATCGCAGTAAGAAAAAATGCGGTTATCAACATTTCAGGCTGATTTATGACCTTCACCTCTGAGGACCACCGAAAATGAACTAACTTTATTAAAAGAAAAAAACTGTAAAGTGAAGGCATTACTATGTTTGTGAAGCCTCACAGTTAGCCAGAGTTATTCACTCCTCATGTACAAGAAAAGCGAAAAATGATGGTTTAGACCCTTTTATAGCAGCCACTACTCCAACGATGTTCCTGTATTGTAATCAAATATAAAGATGTCAAAAAGCTAAAGTCCTGCTGGAACAGCAAGGTCTCTCAGAGCATGAGAGAAGCCTGTCTATCTACCACAGTAGAAGCTGCCCATGTTTAAGGACTACAAATAGTTACATGTATTACCTTAAAAATGGGTTATTAATCAAAATGCAAATTGCTACACTGCAAGAGCACGCACTGAACAAAGAAGTTCCCTGGTTTAAAATGTGTATTATTTACTTTATACTACAGTGAGCTGTTAAGCTTGTGACAGTTGAAAAGGAAAAACAGTACTTCTATTAAACACCTGAAAGTATAACCACGCACTGATTACAGTTTTAAAAACAGCATTTTACTGAAAGAGATATAAATGAGCTGGTAAAAAGAAAAAATGCCAGCGATTTCAATATAACCATGCTACCTTACACAAGGTAAGGATCTCGCCCAATATGGTTATGTTCCAGTGTATTAAAAACAAAGCAACTTGTAACTGAAAAGTTACACAAAGAGTACCGGGAAACCCATTTTACCATCGCCCTCCATGCCTTAAGCTAGCTTGATGATTCAAAAAGCAAATAGGCCTTTTTTATTGTTGTTTTTCTAAAAATCATAACTGGGGCGTCAGTATTGAAGTGTAATACAGTAACTTTGGAGAAATGTCACTGCAACACCTATTTGACAGTTCAATTACTCCTATACAAACTCTAAATACACAAGAATAATAACTGCTTAAATAATTTATTGGGTTTGTAAAGTGAATTATACCCCCTGCTGTCTGCAGTATTCTGTCTTCTGATTTGCCCATTTCCATACAGGTCTGCACAAACTCCTGATTACCCCAGTCATCCGCTCCTCAGTGATAAAAGGCATTTTATCTGCATCTTTTCCTACGACCATGCTTTTCCAAACTTCCATTTTATTTCACCGCGATGACAAATCGCACAAAGCTAATTTCACCCCTGCTTGCAGTTCTAACATCGGGCTGTTTAAAATTGTGAGTAATCATAGCAATGAAAGTATGTTTTAATATGAGGGCTGCTGATGTAACTGAGTTGGCCAGCACTCTTTTTTCTGTCAGACTTACTTTCTTGACCCAATTCTTCCAACTATAAACTCTGCGCTTCGCAGTACAAACCAGTGAGATTCAGGAAGAGAGAACCTGTCACTGCACGGATGTTTCGAGAAAGGACAGCTTAAAAAGAAACTAATTCTAAAACAACAGGCAGTGCCAGAAGTATCGAGAAGCCCATCCCATTTTTCTTTTCTATTACTAAGTCTGACTGTGGTTAAAAGAGAAAACTACTTTAAAATAAAGAAAAACCTGCCTGAACGGGACCTCCACAGTGACCCTGCCTACCGTAACAAGGGCCCCGACAGGGACCCGCGGGCCCTTCTTTACAGGGAGAGTAAATAACAGATCAAGACCAAATCTTGTTCTGCATGAAAACAGCGAACGCCGACCGGGTTTGCCCGGTCACAGGGCGTAAATCCGCAGCGATTCAGCTGCCGCAGGTGGCGTAAACGTATCCACGTGAAGTGAAATCACACCCCACCACCTTTTTTTCGTCGAATAACGAAGTAAAAAACAAAGCAGCGGAGAACTTCCCCTCTCCTCCCCGCTGCTACCCGTGCCTGTCGCAGCAGGACAACTGGGCGCAGGGGGGGGCGTTCATGAAACGGAGCCGGAGCTCCCGTTCGGGCTCGCCGCGGCAGGGGCAGAGCGGGCGCTGCGTTCCCCCGGGCGCGCACCCGCGGCGCCCCCGCGGAAGTTCACTCGTTACCACCGGCCGTTCCCAGGCTGCGCGGAGCCCGCTCCGCACCCGCCGCCGGCAGCCCGCAGCCTTCCCCGCCCGAGGCGGGGCGCGCAGGCGGGGCGCTCCGCGCACCTGGCGGCGGCACCGGCCAAGGCCCGCCCGGCACAGCCCGGCCTCCGGCACGGCCCCGGCCCGAAGCCGCCCCATAGCCCTCCCCGCCCGGCCCCCCGCCGCGGCCGCCGCCTCCGGCCGCTCTCCCGACCCCGGCCGGCGGGGCGGGGCGGGGAAGGGCTCCCGGCCGCCGAGGGCCGCCGCAGCTCCGCCTCCCCGGCACCAGCCCTCAGGAGCGGCCGGACGGCGGAGGGGACGCCCGGCGGACCGCGGGCGAGGCCCGGCCTGCGTTCACCGACCTGCCGGGCGGCCGCTGGGCGGGGGCGCCGCTCCCCCGCCCGCAGCCCCCGGCCGGGCCCGGCGCCCCTCAGCGCGCCGCGGCCTCACCCGCCTGGCGGCGCCGCGGCCCGCCGGGTCCTAGCGCCGCCCCGCCCGAAGTTCGGGGCGGGGGCCGCCAACTTCGGCCCGAGCCGAGTCGAGGCGTGCCGGCGGCGCGGCCGCCCGCCGAGCCCCTCCCGTCCCCGCTCCGCTACCTTCTCTCGCCGTGGAGGACGTAGGAGCTGCGGAAGAAGCCCAGCAGCTCGTTCTCGATGAGGGCGTTGTAGATGATCTTGAGGTTGTAACTTCTCTGCACCTCCAGGCTGCGGTTGAGGACGACGACGAAGACCTGGGTCTGGGGGTAGAGGAAGGAGCGGGCCACCCGCACGCCGCCGGCCAGCTTGTCCTCGGCCACGCGGACCGCCTCGATGTGCATGCGGTGGGCGTGCAGCACGATGTAGCGGCTGGCGTTGCGCACCTCCAGCTGCACGTTCACCTCCCCGCTGAAGGTGAAGTTCTCCATGAAGGCGCTCAGCATCAGGTTGTAGTGCAGCGGCCGCAGGTGCCGCGGCAGCCGCGGCCGGGCCCAGGGCGGCAGCTCCCGCCGCCGCTGCCACTCCTCCTCCTCTTCCTCCTCCCTTTTCCTCCTCCGCCGCCGCCTCCCCGCCCCGCGCCTCCTCCTCCTCTGCCGGCCGGCCGGGGGGCTGCCCAGCGCCGGGGGGCTGCCGGGCCGCCCCCGAGAGGCTCCCGTTGCCGCCGGCCCGCGGCGGGCCGTCGGCGGCGGCGCCGCACTCCTCGAAGCGGACGCTGAGCAGCACGGCGATCATGGTCACCGCCAGCAGCGCCAGGATGGAGACGGCGAAGCCCAGCACCAGGCGCTTGTGCACGGCGATGTGCCGCTCAGTGGTGCGGGGTCTCGGCCCCGCCGCCTCGGCCCAGGGGCCCGGCGGCAGCCCCCGGCTGCCGTTGGGGGGGGCCACGGCGCGCGCCCCCGCCTCCCGGGGGCCGCCGCCCCCCGGGGGTCCCGGGGGGCCCTCGGCCGCGCGAGCCGCCGGGGCCGGGGTCGGGCTCCCCCGGCCCCCGGCCATACGCGCCCCGCGCCGCCGCGCAGCTCGGGCCGCCCCCGCGGGGCTTGCCCGGCACCGGGGGCAGCGGCGCCGGGCCGGGCCGGGCCCGTCCTCCTCCTCCTCCTGCTGCTGCTGCTCCTCCTGGTGGGGCCGGCTCCGGAGAGTCGCTCCTCGCCGCTCCTCTCTTATTTTGTCTTTTCTGTCTCCTGCAGGTACAGAGCGCTCTCCCGGCTGGCTCGGGCAGAGGCGGCTATATATAGGCACCGGGGAGAGGCGAGGGAAGGGATGGGAAGGGGGGAGAGGCGGGCAAGCCCCGCCGCCCCTCGGCTTCAGCGGCTGCTCGGGCTGCTGGCGGTGACGGCGGCGCCCCGGGGGAGCGGGCGGGGGCGGGAGGGGGGGCGACGCGGGGACGAGGGAGGCTTTTCCCGGTGGTCCACGCGGCGGCCCGGGGGAGGTCGCTGGAGCGGCGACGGGAGCCCCGGCCGGGGCGGGCGGGGGGGAGGGCCGGGCTGCGCCGGGGACGGGGCGGCCGCCCGGCTGCGAAACCTCCGAGCCGCGGGACTTGCCGGGGTGGTGGGGGTGCGAGGGTGCCCTCCTCACAAATAGGGAAGGCCGGTGCCGTGGCAGGCTTGGTGAGGAGCCGCCGGCTACCCGTTTGGACGACAGTAGCGCTGTCCTGCTAGCGTGGGGATGGAGCCGAAAAAAGGATAACTACTCCTAGTTAAATCGATGGGATTAACATGCCGAGAAAAATCACTCCTAAGTGTTGGCTGGGACTTTCAGAAATGGCCCTGCCCTTACTCCGCGGCCCCAGGACAGCCTTCTCGCCCCTGCTCTCCCTTCTGCCCACGCTGGACCCCGCTTCTCCGTTGGAGGGATTTAAGGGTGTGTTAAATGCAGCCCGGGGTGATACACTGACACGTGGCTTGAGTAGTCCTCGGAGTGAACCCCTGCCTGGAAAACTGAGTTACTGAGTCTGAACCCACTTCTTCCGCCTGCCCCCAAACTTTTGCACATGGGGACTGCAGAAACACGGAATCGATAGACACAGTGAGGATCTAGGTCAGTCTCTGAAAGCATCCCCCTTCCCCTTATTTTGCTTGCGTACTTCAAAAACTCTCTCTGTTCATTTTGTTTTTTGAAGCTCTTCAGCTCCGATCTCGTAAGCGGTTACAGATGTGGTTTTCCGCAGCATTCAGTCCCGTGGAATCTACGGGAATACATGCTGCACATCAAGTTAAATGCGTACATAACAATTTGCAGAATAAAGGCCTTACTTTCCGTAGTGAAGAAAAAAGAAAAAAATAAAAACCAAGTCCTACACTTCTTTCATAAGCACAGCAAATCTGCAGAGTTTCATGAAATGGGATATATTAGCCATTTTACTTTCTGAAGGAGTGGCTGATCTCCGCTTTCTCTGAATCTACTACATCTTCTGGAAACGTTATCTGACTTTGCATGCTGTTGCAGAATACGAATGATCATTTACTGATGCTCAGACTGGTTTAAGTCTAAGGAATACCAGTTTAAGGAATTCACCAGCTTCCCGATATATTCCTTATATTTCCTTATATATTCCTATATAAAGATTCTATATAGGTCTGCTCTCCCTGGGAGGAATTGAGCCTTTGTTTTTTATCTTGCAGCACCGTCTAACAAAGGCTTGTAATCTTAACTATTCTTAATTATAAGTAACTTGCTAGTTGTGTCTGTATGGCCTAGAAGGACTAAGATTTTGCTCCGTAACTAGCGTTCCCACATATTTATTGCAGTGCTCTTTGACTGCCCACCTGTTATAAGAGGCCAAAGAACAGAAACATTTTATTATCTGAAAATAGCCTTCATTGCTTGTTGACTGAAATTTGAGGCAGAAAGGTAGAAAACTATTGCTATGTGATTTGGAAAAAAAAAAAAGAAAAAAAGAAACAAACTGACACGGCAAAATAACATCCAAAGCTACAGGTTTAAAATGTCAGTTTCTATATGTTTCATTAAAGCCTTTAAAAGTGGGCACAAAAGAAGTGCCTGAGTGCTTTTAAGATTTTGTATGCAGGCTGTCAGTATCAGGCATTAGTAAAATATGCAGTGTTTCCCTCTATCGCTTTCTGCAGTGGTTTTTAAGTTGTGTTTGCTCCCATCAGCAGCACAGGGAGACATCCAGGCAAAGATGTGCTTCGAGAGTAGAAGTAGCCTGGAATATGGTGGAGCAGTCTGAGTGTCGTTTATAAATGTTTTTAATCACATTTTTAATTGAATACAATTGAATAGTTACAAGTTTCACAGGTTAAGGTTTTCGTGAAGCCTTCTCGGAAAAGTAGTGAGTGCCAGGCAGTCGGGCTAACCAGCTCTGCCGCTTTTAAAGAGGGATGTGCAGCTGTGTGTGACAGCACAGGAGCATCATCCTGGCCTTCCAGATATACAAATAACAAATGCATAACTCCCCGGGCTGAGATCTTCCAAAAGCAGCTGAGGGAGTCAGTCACACAACTCAGTTTTGACAATATTAGTCTATAAATTGAAGGGCCACTATCGGAGAGGGTACGTAAAAGATTTAAGGTGCATGCTAGTAAGAAGCCATGAGGCTAATTCCTTTTAAACCAAGTTGAAATAGCGCAGTCAAAATACTGGAGCAAGGCATGAGTGACGGGAGTTAACGCTGTTTATATTCACCTCCAACTTCGGTCCCATTACTCAAAGCAAGCATCCAGAGGTTTGCAGCCCCCCTCCCCTTTTTCCCCCCCCTCCTTGGGATTCTTGTCAGTCTGGAGACTTGCGATAAGAAGGTGCTGCTAGGTATGGTGTTAATTAGCTCATGTGCCTTGACTCATCTATCATTCTAAAACTGCACATTACCAGATTAACCTCTTCTTCATATTAGTAATGATGGGTTTCTAAAATGTAGCTTGACCAGATACAGGTCAAGGGAGGTATTAACTTATTAATTTGTTCTTAAATGCTACTCTCCGCAAGTAGTCCTGCGTACAGGTTGTTATATCTACCCATTTTGATGAGAAATTACAAAGGGATGGGGCTCCCAAAAAACAATTTGTGTACATCTGGGAAAAATTCTTGTTTTTTCATTTGTCCACAGTTATAAGCGTAGACATGGATTTCGTGGGTGTTGCCTCTGAAGCTTGCAACTCGTTTGGCCTTTCTGCAAAGTCTGTTGGAAAATACATCAGATCGTGGATCATTTTTTCAGCAAAATCCTGATAATGACTCCCAGTTGTTCAAAACTTCCCCTAGGCCATCAACATCTTGTATGCAATCACATTTTATGAGCTTATAGGATGGGGTTTCAGTTACTCATACAAAATAAAAGAGCATGTCTCACCTTAACTGAATTGCTATGGAGATGGCCCTCCCTAGACAAGTAGCAGAAGAAACATGGATAAACTTCAGACAGCACTGTTTCCAATTCTATACCAGCTTATACTGTGGCCAGCAAAGAGCTGGTGAGGGACCCCCATAAAGCTGTGGTTTATGTTACATTAAGATTGCACACAAACACCTCTCAGTATTCACACTGGTGCTTTAGTCTTGGAGGAAAAGCCCTATAAATGAGCGACCTTATTGTATATCATGGAGCTGGGTACAGTTCATCCAAATAAAGGATTGGCACATTACAGCTTTCCGGGGCTGCCTAACCTGAGCCATCCATCCTTCATTCATCTGGGTATATCAGAGGTTTACAGATAGACTTTATCATACTGACCCCATTCACACACAAAAAAAAAAAAAAAAAAATATGGTAAAGGGCTCAGAAAATGTCCTTCTATGCAAATCCCAGAAACAACTGGAATTTATAAAAGGAAGAAGTACAGGGGGGAAAGACTGCATCAGCCCACATCAGTCAGTGCTCCACTGACCCTTCCAGCCACAGTCAGGCATTTTTGGGGTCATAGTTGGATTCTCCTTGCATACTTCAAAGTCAAGGATACACATAGCTCTCAATCCCTTCTGTTTAAGTGCTAAAACAGACTACACTTCATAGCCTACTAACACGTTGGCCAAAGCACATCAACAAGGCAGCCTCTCAAAGTTATTATGAACTATTCATTCCCACAGACCCAGCTGCTTCTTGGGCTGTTACTTATAAGCCCAAGTGATGGATGCCTAGGGATGGCTGTTTCCAAGCCACAACAAGTTGCCAGAGAAGCAAAGAAGAAACTGGCAGCCCACACCCGTTGGCTTTGCAAAGTTATGACTTGTTCCCCAAAGAAGCACCACTGTCTAACAGGGGATTGTTGTGTCCTCTTGAGGCTTGCTAGTGGGCCAAAGGGAGTGGATTGGGACAGTGGTCATACCTTTAGTGGGCTTTGGGTTGCATTTGGGTTGGGTTATTTGTTTTTTTTTCAGAGGACATTTTCAGTAACATGTCAGATTTAACATATGGCACTGGGGAATACACCTTCTGTTTAGTTTAAAAATTGCTGCTAAGAAAAATGCTAAGGGAAAGACTTCCTAATTAAAAGCCAAAACAGCCAAAACACTGGATTGTAAAACAAGCTGACACACAGTGATTTGTGCTGGCTTAAACAGACCAAGAAAAGGAACTTTCCTTCCATTGTTCTCCTCTGCTCTTTCACCCTTGTGTCACGGGTACAAATTACCTTCTTTCTTACTTTAGTCCAGTGGCATTAAGCACTATTTATGTTTAGTTTATAATTAGAGATGGCCAGATGACTAGATACAGCTGCACCTTGGACAAGCTTTATTTTTCCTTTTATAAAGGAACAGACATAAAAGAAAGGGGCATGGTGCTGCACTATGCTGTGGGTAAAGTCCTTTCTAATGAGAAGCTGGAAGTTTACCACAGGACAGACAGACAGGCTCCCAAGTAATCTGGATCCTCTTCTCCTCCTCCCTCCTTTCTCTCTCATCATCACCTCTTTTCGGTCACCTCTCAAGTTGGAAGGAGCATCTGAGGAGGCGTCAGTGGAGTGTTGCCTATGTACCACCAGGCCCCAGTGACCACCCACTGCTTCCCATTCACCCCGTGCTTTGAAATCGTACCATTGCCATCCCTTGCTGTGGAATTTTCTTCCTTTCTATTTCAATACATTTAAAACTAGTCAGTATTACCCTACTAAATCATAACACCTATTTTACTCAAAAGCCAACATTTTCTATCTCAATAGGAGATAGATTTTAGGATAAAAATATCTACTTTCATATGAGAAATATTTTAAATTTCCAAATTAGGTGGCTGGGATGCATTATTTTCCCCAGATGTTCTGTTTTCATGTTTATCCATGTCTATTGAGCACCTGATTTTTCTTTTTCTTCCACTCATTTCTTTTTCCTCATTTCAGCAGCAATTTAGAGGAAAACAAGCATCCTCATTCTCCACTAGCAAGTTTTAGTTAAAGTATATTTCAATTTCTTGGTGTTTTTAAACACAGCTTCTTGAAGGTGGTTTTTTTTTCCAAGCATAAGCCGTTTCAATTCCACAAGTTCAATAATGCCATGTTGTTAGTAGTGGGGCGCAGAGCACAGATATAATCCTGTTTGTTTCTTTCACTGAATAATTACACTTAAAACTGGCTAATTGGAATCAATTAGTGGTAAGAAGTTAGTCTCAGGGGGAGAACAAGAATTTGTGGAAACTCCAGATTGTGTTAGGAACCAACATTTCCACACCTAGATGGTGTCTTATCTGCTAGTTCAGCACTTTTTCACTGAAAAATGCAAGGAGCACGATAGTGGGCAGGGCAAGGGTTTATTTCCATTAAAATCTATTTTAAAACACTTTTTAAAAAAAAATCTGTGGATAATCTCGTTGTCCATTTAACTCTACAACGCACGTTCAGACTTCTGTTACTGGATGTCAATGCAGACAGTTTAGCCTGTTTTGTAAAGAGTTATAAACATCCTGCGCACTTTTGTTTCTTTCAATATTCCATTTCCCATTTTATAAGGAAAAAATATGGATGTTCCTTCATGGGTCTCCTGATTTAGCTAAGCTAGACAGTCCCTCCTTACGCAAGAGCACTTGTCGTGCTTTACCGTCACCTGCCTCAGGCCCATTTTTGTGCCCAGTAGACACTAGGGTGAGTATGTGAATTTATTTAGTCAGCTCCACTATAACCAGTTATACCCTGCTATGGACTCCTTGAGTTATCAGAAGGATATACACACCAATCTTTGCCTTCCCAATCAAAATACCTTAGGGATCTGTGACTTGTCCTGGATAAGTAGAAAATAGACAATTTTTAAAGGAATGTGGCCAAAATTTAACAGCTGAGGGAAATACAACCTGCAATGGTCCTTCAAGAAGAAAGATGTGTAAAAACAGTAATAAACATCTACAAACAGAATCACTGCAAAATTCCTCAGTGCAAATTCCGATTTATCCCAAACTTTCTCTGAATTAGGACTGCAAGGAAGAAGGTCAGCGTGTGTTTATGGCTGCTGTGTTTTTGTAATTGATTCCAACAAAGCACTTTGGTACATGCTGAAACATGGCTTTCTTTGGGCTAGGCTTTAAAATGGAGCGAGTGCTGGAGGGGAGTCCTGAACAGAGGGGTAGTCCTAAACTATGAAGGGTAGAGGAGGTCAGCTGAATAGGCAGGAGCGCTTGCCTCGCTGCTCATCTTGGCTAAAATTTGTCTGGGTTTGCTTTTACTGGGATCCTGAGGAACAGAGGCTTTTATTTCCTCACGCAATGAATAATGTGAACCAACCGAATGAAGTCTTTGAATGTAGAATACCAGCTATTGATTTAAAAAAAAAAAAAAAAGTAACTGTTTGCAGTGAAAAAAACTATCCTGAATGCATCAGCAGTACACTTAACCAATGTTTAAAATACATGAAAATACACTGCCTAGTCATTCTAGCTTCCAGTCTTTCAAGCTACACGTGGGTCACTTTTGATTTCCAGGGTGGTTGCAAAGTTGCAATTTCACTGAGCATCAAAACACATTACCAATACACCTGATCATTTGGTGGGTCCCAGAGCACACTACCAGGTATTCTGTAATACTGCTCACCTCACAGAAAAATACTTTACAATCACTTTAAGGAATTTTTTTTCTTAATGCATTGGTAGTATTTTAAGTTTGTCTCTGCAAGTAAACTCCTGCCCCCTATCGCCCTTAATAGTACTGATGCCATAGGCACACCTCTCGGAAGAAATAAAAATATTGTAACTGGTCTGGTTATAAAGGTCTAGAAATTACCCTGACGCAGTTTATTTAATGATGTTGTAAACTTCAGGTCGGGAGTCTACAGAACAGTCATGGCTGCTTCTTTCTTGCTACAAAAGTGTTAATCTGACCACTGATTTGTAACTTGGATCTCAAAAGGAGTTTCGCTATTAAGATGGTTTTGGTGAGAATTCATCCTCATTGTCGAAGTGGCAAGATTTAACCCCTGTTGGTATAAAATTCTTGATCGCAGAACCATATTATTTCACACAATTTGTTTATGAAATAAGACCAGAGCGCTCAACAGCAAAGGCATAAAAATTAAGCAATCAAAACATTCCAGTAGAAAACTCATTCACATCGCAGACGATAAATAATTCCTTGTGTCGTATCTCTTACCAACATGACTAATAACAGAAAAGAAGATTTCAGCTTTTAGTTCATTTGAATTCCTTTATTCCTTAGAGAAGAAAATTAATTAACTACATTTTGATCACAATTATCCTCCTTGAGATTCTGGAACTGTGATAAGTAGACAACCTATGTCTCGTTCATTCTCTTTAAAACTTAACTTTTGATGTGGGATGGGGGCAATGAACCATCTTTGCCGCTATATAGCTTTAAGGCTTTTCACAAAATAAAATTTAACTGACAATAAAGGAAGCGTGCTCCTAATTAAAATAATATTGATTCAGCATATGGTATTTTGCCTTTGGTTTTCACTTTTCATTAGCCAAGTTGTCACTTTTCTCTTTAGTGCCACCTTGTGGGTCAGCCAGTTATAAAAGCACACCCATCTCTCCAGCTGCACTGAAAATAATCAGGATCTGGCATTCAAGATCATCAAGGGGAAGGGGGAGGTTGTGGTTTTTGGGGGTTTAGGGCATCTTTTTTTAAGAAAAAAGCAATAATGTCTGGGGAATGCTATACATTTGTAATAGGTATGCAAGAAGACAGAACAATCTCTCTGGCATAGAAAGTAATGGGATCTACAGGAAAAAAAAAATCAATGCTCATTTACAGGATAATCATCAAACTTATCTTGGAAAATGTAAGTGGCAAGCTCTGACTTGTGTGATTTTTGCCACAAGAAAAATGCTGCTGTATCTTAGTGCTATTAGTTTTGCAACAGCTTTCCATGAGAAGTAAAGCTAGATAATTGTAAACTCTCACTAATCCCACTTTCAGAAAAGATGAATGATCAGATGCAACAACATAGCGTACTGGCTTGTGAAATTCAGGGTGGATTTGCACCCAGCAGCTTCAGATTCTGCTGGTGATAAAGCACAGACATTCAAAAACACAGATAAAAAATTAAAAGAGTCAGGGGACTTAAGTACTGCAAAGGACATTCAACTCGCGACTTGGCTGGCGGATGGTCACAATGCATATATGATGGTCACAGCTCTAATCACTCAGCTGTCCCCTAACCTTACAGAACCGATCAAACGCATCCTCATACATTACTGGGAGGACCTGTGGACAGTGGAATAATGTTCAGTTTGTCTTCCTGAAAGGAGCAGAGACAATGTTTCTGATGTTTCTAATTTTTAGAGAGCCCTTTTTGTTACCTTTATTAACCCTTTTTGTTGCTTTTCTTATCGCCAACAACTTCGGAAGCTACAAGAAAGCAGTTTTTGTATGTTATAAGCCCCCAAACAAAACATCATCTTCATTTTATTCTACATACACCATAAAAGCAACAAACTGCTTCAAGTTTGCAAATTCTGGTTTTCAGCTAGCCAGCTCCTTTGCATTCTCTCTTATTAAATACAGACTTACAAAGAAAAAGAAGGCATCCCTGAAAATCTCTTAAATCAAATCAAGTAGTCCTATGTCAGGTAATCTTGCTAGTAAGGAGAGGGGTCATATTCAATGGTAGCTGTTGGGTTTTACTGCAATTAGATTTCATCCTTACAACATGTGATCAGAACAAACAACAGAGAATGTAACACAGCGAAAAATGCAGTTTCCCATGGTCAGATATAGGTATTATTTAAATGAGGAGAGCCTAAGGAAGGAGACTAAGATGTTGCCCAGGAGCACGTGCCACAGCAGGCATTGAAGTTCAGTGAAATTTCCCAAGGATGAAAAGCCTGGTAAAACTCCCCTGCATATATACAAGTAGGTAGGTGTCTGTCAGTTTGTCTGAGTCTTTGCTAAGTTCAAACACAGTAAGTTCAGCTCAAGCAAGCAGAGTTAGGGAGGATGGCCCAACAGACAGCACACTAGCCCAGACTGCAAAAAACTCAGGAACTGGCTTCCCAGCAGAGCCACAGCCTTCTTCCATAACCCCTGTATGCCTGTACCCCTTTGCTAGCTTTATCCCTCCAAATAGTGGAAAAACCTTTGAGGAAAAGAGCTATTAATGACTGTATGGTGTTTGGACGTGACACCCCATGGAAATACTGAGACAGCAACAGCTGGCACAGCTGGTCACGTTCCAAAATTTGCTGTGAGCTGAACAGCGACCCCCTGCAAAACACTGATGGGCAAATGCTTCTCGACCGGGAAGACAGGAAAGGGGGAAAGTAGTTGCCGTAAGGTTGAGCGAAAAATGACACACAAGAAGTGAGAGAGCTTTCACCCTGTGCTCACATCTCAGCAGTTGCTCAGGTTACAGCTACAGAGACAGCTGTCTCTGCATGACTCCACCATGCATCAGTTATTCTTACCACTCTTTCCACACCTTTTCCCACCCAAACCCTCACATCAACCGGGCTATGATCAGTTACCAGGTACTTGTACATATTTACCAGCACCAGGAGACATGCACTGGCAATCTGCCTCTCTGAAGGTTGCACCTACTGGACTGAGGAATGGCCAGGTGCTTAAAAACGGGCTTTGGATATTTGTTTGGGTTGTCTGGGGTTGTTTTTTTACGCTCTTGAAATCCTGAAATGCTGCAAAAGCACCAGATGAAGTTTAAGCTGGAAGAGCAGGCGTAATGGCATAAAACAAATATTCTAAAGAAAAAAGTAACAGGGTAGCCAGGACTGCAAGCATTGTTTGTACGGAAGGTCCCTGTGTAATTTTTTTGTGAAATACTAAACAGAACAGGGTTCTGTTTTGTACAAAGGGTTTTTAGGCTCTGCTGCATCAGAAACATAACTGCACCACAAGCTACGCCTCTGCCAGTCCTAACCTCCTACCGACCACCTCAAGCGTGAGTTCCCCCAGCCCCAGCTGGTCCCACCATCTCCCCGGCAGCTACACTCACCACTAGCCATGTCTCAGGAGTCAGCCAGTGATGGGGTCACTAGGAGCATATCCATCTTACCTGCCCAACTCCTCAGACAGACATTTACCCACATACCTCCCTTCCTGAAGAAGCTGCTCAGTTTGCTTTTGAAAAGTTATGCACATGAATAATTTCACATGTCCAGGGTTTTATTCCTATTTGAAATGCAAGTTCTCCAGAGCTCAGGAAATTCCAATTTTAACACTATATGCATACGCAGATGGCAAACAGTTTTCCTAGACTGCAGGATAGAGAAGACTAGCAGTGTCACCGTGCTTCAGTAAACACCAGAGCCTTGCCTTTGCAGTGCTTTTAGTTATACTGAATAGTAGGTATCTGCGTATCTGTATAGCATAACATCACCTGGAAAAGCTGTGATCCAGCTGGGTTGAAGGGGTTTTAGCTGCTGTAAACACCACGCTGTTCAGACTGCTCCAACATGTTTTTCAGCAAGATCACCTGTGTGAGACCAAATGCCACAGAGGTGCCCCACAGTGCTGCTATTAGAGGCAGCCTCAGGGTCCCTGCAAAGCACCGAGCTGCACCGCGCGGCTAAATCCCACCAAGGCAGCAGAAGCCTGTTGCACATACTTGCAATGAAGTCAAGCATCCCCATCCCATGCCGCTCTCCGACCATAAGAGAGCCCGTCCCCACAGATAATGAACAGCTCAAAGTCACACCCTGTAGGTGCAAGGGGTTGCAAACTCAGCTGTGAGCCCCTACCCTAACTTCAGACACTCTAGCCCAGCCCATTCAGGTAGGAGCAGGGATGACCAGAGATGCCCTTCCTTGTCAGCTCTAAAACAAGCAATAACAGGTCATCCTTCCCTATGTCTCTCTCTTCCTTTGCAGCTTCCTAGCTCCCTGCTTGGCAATTTTCCTCTCCACATTGCTTTTTCCACCACTCCTGTCAGCCTACATCTCTGAAGCCTCTCCAGGGCAGCCTGCAGCCTCACCACCTGCTGCCCCATGATGCCCATCTCTTACAGCAGCTGGTTCAAGTCTGCAGCTTGATCTCAGCTAGGGGAGGCAATTAAGCCATTCATTAACCCTATCTGAGGTGTGGGCTGGCAGCGTGTATTCACCCCATCCCGGTAACTGAGGGCAGTAGTAGCATCCGTAGGTTATCATCCTGCATACAGACCAGCGCTAAGGAGCCCAGGTGCCAATGGGCTTTACAGACACATCTTTATCAAGAGCAGCAGGAAGGTTAAATCTGGGTGAGATTTTGGAAGGTGTGCTCTTTTGTCTTCCCCTTCCCCTCAAAGCTGATGCTTTTTGCTTCAACCACTTCATCCTGCTTCAACTCCCCTGTCAATCCCCAGACGTCTCAGCTCAGTTTTAGTCTCCATTCCTCAGGCTCCTCATCACAGCATCAATCTCCTGGAACATCTCGGTTCTGAAGATCATGACATGACATTTGCAAATAAGATTTTTATATGAGATTTCCAGTAAGGTCTCAGATCTCACCATGAGGGCCTAACAGTCTTTGTACAGCTAAAATACAGGAAAGCAAATTTTTTTTTCTGTAGTTTTGATTCTGAAATGCATCACAGCAGAGAACAGTTTAAATATAGGCAGAAAACACTGCTCAGTTGTAAAGCTTCTCAGAATTAACTTTCTCAAAAAATATTTTTAAGGCTGACAAATCATGTGTAAGGTCTTTTCCCCAAGGAGAATTTTTCTTGGATTCATTTAGTAGTTGAAGGTTGTGTCATATGTCACTGGAAAGGTAATTTCTCCTAGTTTATGAAAAATGCCTTGAATTTGACTTGGCTGTCACAGGGGAATAATGATATCTATACAGGTAATAAACTGGCACACAGAGATTGTTGTTGGTAGCTTTGCAAGAAGTATACAATTTTATAGAGTATGATAGGAAGTAACAGGGTGAATTAATATCAAATATGCAATTTATTTATATATTGTATATAGTGTCTACCTGACTCAGGTTTCCAGCATTTTTAATATTCTTTTAAATATTAATAGTTAAAGCATAACAAACACAAGATCATTTCAGAGGAGCTAATGTACAGCTCTGTAAATT
Organism: Gorsachius magnificus; assembly: GCA_034008185.1. Lineage (NCBI taxonomy): Eukaryota > Metazoa > Chordata > Aves > Pelecaniformes > Ardeidae > Gorsachius > Gorsachius magnificus. Next base: position 177,248,981 of record CM067081.1, read on the forward strand.
CAGTAAACGATGGCTATTAATGTTCTCTTTTGTCTTCCAGACAGAAAATCAAAGCTATTTAAATTAAAGGATGCGTATAAAATCAATGTATGTTGATAAGGTGTGCACATTAATGATAATGTTTGCAAACATTCTTTGTAACTTGTGTATATAATCTTCTCTTTCTGGATAGATGGCCACATTAGCTGGCATCATCAAGAGCTCCTTAAATTAATTTTTCTTCCGTTGTTTTCTTTAAATTATTAATTTTTAAGCTGTATAAGAGAACTTTAGGGTAGGCTACAGTAGCACAGGTGTTACAGTGGCACAACTGTGTGTGCATTCAGATGGGGGGGATATACCTATACGGCCTGTTTGGCCCAGGCTGAGGCTGGTCGCTGAGGAAGCCTCCTGGTTCATGATGCTGAGCCCAAATTCGGACACAGGCAGTCTCCACAGTTGGGGCTGGCCAGCCCCAGCCCCGCTGCCAGGTAGCGACCACTGCCAGCTCCTGTCTCCCAGCTGAGACCCCCACCCGCCCTGGGGCTGCTTCTCCCCACAGTACCCCAAAGGGGATCGATCACAACCACAACCATGGATGGAGTCGATCACCAAATGGTTGGCACATAGGGTGGCAAGCTGGGCCCCCACAGCTTTGCTGGAGACAGTCATCCATGTGCCCCACAAGCCTCATGGCAAAAGCACCAGAGATCTCATTTCCCAAGCTGGTTTGAGTCCAGGGTGAGGGAAGCCAAACATAGGTTGCTGGCTGGGTGGAAAACAGCCAAGCAAGAGCACAAATGTGGTCTGAGACTATGATCAGATGTGCAAAGTAGGCTTAGTTTTAGCTTAGAAAGTGATTATCAAAATCCTATGTGACGTACTGAACGTGCAGCTTTGGCTCATGACAGCTGCAATAGAGATTTAACAATCTAAAAAGAGCAAGAATAAAGTCGTGGAGTTTTTTTAATTATCTATCCATTCAGCATGTCCACACTTGCATGTCATCTCATTAACACTAGTTAGAGAATTATCCATGTAACTGCTATTCATTTCAAGTGGAGTGGTCTAGCTAAACCTTGTGGCTGGCTCTGTAAGCCTCAGCCTTAATATTTGTCATGTTTAGCTGTGGTCTACCCAGGTGTAAAGTTCCCCGCACACCAACTTGCAACCAGTTCAGAGTCCACAGACTTTCAATACAGAACATTTGTCCCTAGGTTGCCTGCTATCACAAACACCCTGGAAGGGATGAAAACAGTGTGAGATGGCCTTTTGCCCACTGGTAAGTGACTGAATCAGAAGGAATCTTAAGTATCTTGGGAAACCGCCTTGACAGAACCAAGAGGAAGGACGTGCAAGGCGTCGTCGCTCAAGAAAAGGAGCTTTGTTGGCTGCAGGGAATGGCACCGTGGGATGTAATTACTGGGGGTGTGCACTGAAAGGTGCAGGGGCTGCAGTAGCTCCCTAGAGCAGGAACATCTCAGCAGGTTTTGTGGAGGGCTCCAGCCAAAACCTGTGGAAGCTAAATACATCAGATAACCTTACTTACATGAAGAACCTGGGGTTTGGCTTCTGCATGGGCTGAAGCCCCCTTTTCTCCAAAGGAAATGTTTCCCAATTGAAAACTATCAGAATGGATCTCCTGAAAAACTTTTCTCATATGAATAATTTCACCTTAAGAAAACTCTGGAAGTTCTATTTATCTGTGGTCATATGTTGGCAACCTTTACTGGAAATACCTGAAACTCTCTCTCTATATATATATTTTTTTTTTTTTTGTGAGATATACAGTAACAAAGACTTGTGCTCCAACAAAAGTTTTGTTTCTGGGATAACCAGGAATGCTCTGTTGTCTCCCAAACCTGAGCCCAGCAACACCAGCAAAATACCGGATCTTACTTTCAAAGGTGCCACTTTAAAAGAGATCATTTGACAGGAAAGTTGAATCAGCCTTTCCCTCCTTGGCAAGGTGCCTAATGAGGTACAGAAAAAAGGGATACACCTGTTTAGAAGCCAGCTGAGCCAAAAGGCTTTTTCCAGAAATAGAAGGGGATACTCAGTAAGAATGAGAACCTGAATCATTATTGGGTGCCAGGCACAGGGGCACAATGGGAAAGCCGCAGCCGCATAATCAATGCCACATCTAAGGCATGCCACAGGCTGTGGTTCGTTTTATTGTTACCTTCTTGTACCACCTCCCCAAACGGAGGATAAATACAATAATCATCATCTAAAAGAGTATTTTACCCAGTGCCAAATGTTGAAAATAATTTCTTGCAAGTAGCTTCTTGCTCAATAAAAATTAATTAAGGAAATGATGTAAAAAATATATTTTAGGGGAGAATGTGCTCAAAACGATGAAAAGAAAGCATCCTTTTGGACAGATTCTGTTGGCAATAATCCTGAACACAACAGTTTCCGGGTGATGTAAGACTTGCCACTTACACAGTAGCCGCTATATGAAGTTGCAGGTTTGTCCGTCGTGTGTTAATACGTATTCCAAAGGCAGATGAAAAGTTCAAAATCGATCTGAGTTTTGCCGGTGGCTCCAAAATGAACAAGCATGCACAGAACTTCATGTAATGACATTTAAAGTGTGCACAGATGCACCCATCTCACATACACTTTAAATCTTGTATTTAAAAGGAATTGAGCAAAAGTATGAACTATTTTGTATGTTTTCCCAAGACCGCTGCAGGAAATAGTGGACAGTTTAAAATGAAAACAAAATTATTATATGTCTGTCTTCACAAACCAGGAAATGATTCAGACTATGTGACACCATGAAGCTCTCTAAGGGCAAAGCAAAATTGTTGTAATGATAATCGTATTTAGCATTCAATTAAAATTTGTGTGCTTCTTACTCTGAGTAGAAAGTATAAATGGATATTTTCAGGGAGGGGAGAGAAGAAGGGAGAATCAGACTGTGTCAGATTTAATATATATAAAGGATTTAATATAAAATGGTACCAGTCTTGATTAGGACTTCTTGGAGCTACTGTATGCATGTATGTAAGTTAATAATACTAAGGAAAAAGAAAGAAAACCAGTAGTACTTTTCTCTTCGTGAACTGAAGTATTTCCTCTCCTCTGCCTTTGTATTTGCTCCTTCATACACTTTTTCTGCATATCTGAGTGGATTATCCATTTCCATTAATTTTCTAATTTTATCTGGCAAATATACTCCCCAATTTCCTTAACTTTTTCATGACTATGTATGAAAATACATCTCACTGGAAATTGCTTGTGGAGGATGCTATAATAGATGCTTGTCATGTATACTGTATGAAGAAGGCTTTGTTTATTTCTCCATGTAAACTGATACAATTAGGACACTATAAATTAGAATGTAATGCATGTCCTGTGTTTCCTGAGGTCCTCTGAAGGAGCTGAACACTGCGTAAGTCCTTACCTCCCCCTAAACACAGCGTTTTTTAAACATGGCTATTTTTTTCCGAAGCAAGCTATTATATGTTGACTATCGAAAAATATTTCACAGGACAAGTATTTTCCCCTCAACAGGGTTAAACCTTATTAGCCTTTGGTAATGGTCTTTTCTAAAGGATAATTAATCTGTGATCAGCAACTGCTCTGAGGAAACTGGACAGTGTTTTTAATGTATAACCAAATTGCATAAAACACCCTTTATCTCTGTGAGCAGGTTTCTCATCAGTGCATGTTCCATTAGCTGTCAGCACCCCGGACATGTCAGTTGGCCATTGATCATCCTCTGGAAAGGGCTACCTGAAGCATTTAAGATGGAGAACTTCTCAACCGAGCTGATATCGAAATCTGAAATAGTGATCATGCAACTGTTACAGATTTCAGTAGTAATGAGGCACAAAGTGCCAGAAACTGGGCTGAACCACCCTTGAGTGGTAGAAGGGACAAGTGACACTAATTAAGAAGCCTTTCTGTGTAGCTACTTGGTCCAAAACTCTGTGGGTTGGAGGAGACTTACTGTAGACTGATGGTTGTCATGTTGCCATGGGAATTCGTTTTGTAGGCTTGGTCTGGTTACAGGAGGGCAAGCGTGAATCATGCAGCTGAACTCATCAAACTACACAAGGAGTTGACCCAGCTCAGTGTTTAATCTGGTCAATGAGGAGCGAAGATCAAAACTGTCCTCAGCGCAACTGATTCCGTGGTTGGGTGTCTGGAAAAGGGACGACGTCCTGTGGAGCACCAGCCTGCTCGTTCACCGGGGCTACCAAAGCTTCACGTGCCTCTGAACACACCAACAAAGTACAGGGACTTACTCTTTGCTTTGCTTTTGTGACTCCAATCCACAGAGCTGGAAGAAAATTGATAGTTAAGTTTCTTTTACTTTTCAGAAGAAAAGTCTATGTAATTATGTTGGCATCCTTGAAAAATAATACTTCAGTGTTATAAACTGTTTCAGAAATCTGAGGGTTTGAGCAAATTCCAATATTGGACTTCTACAACACCGACAACCACCTAGCCTTTTCTCTGCTTGATACGCTGGCTGCAAAGCAGTGTAGGAAAATAGAAACAACTGCTATTTACTTTGCTTACTTTTAATTGATTTTTTTCCTCCTTCTTTATTCTCTCTCCTTCAAATGAGCCTTTTATGATTCTGGGATATGATAAGCCACTTTTACAACTTTAAGCCATCTCACTATTTCATTCTTTTTTTTCCCCTTCGTAATATATATTACACAAGTAATGTGCATCACAGAATATTAGGCAATTCTCTGTTTCTTTGCTAGGTTTGAGAATGATATACTTTTTCAATTTATTTTCAATAAAAGTTAGAAAATGACAGCTATATTTGTTTTTTACTTTGTAAAGTGAATGATAATCGTTTACCAGCTGATTTATTTATTTCTGTTCTTTCCACACCATGCTACGTTGCTTGTAAAATATTAGTTTGTTTATCTTGGAAGAACTATACTTGACTATAACAAGCCTTTTGCTTTTGAAATTTTAGAATATATAAATAAATAAGGGTATGTATGGGAGAATAAACTTTTACAAAAGGCTTAAGTCTATACAGGGTTATCCTAACTATTCCTTACAGATCTCTAAGAGTAAGGATGCAGAGAAAGGGGTGCTCTGCAGGACTGCCAAGATTACAGAGAAGTTTCTCATCTTTCTTCAGATCTATAGACATGATTAAAAGGAGCTAAACTGGGTTTTTTATGCTTAAGAAAAGGTTTGGCATTTTCTCTGTAAATGCCTTAATTTCAATGAAAATTACCTAAAAGGTTTTATTCATTAAAGAAAAAAAATGTACAAAATCTATAAAACAACTCTATTTATGATGTATGGGCTGAAAGAAGAGGGTGTGAGGAGACTGGGGAGGGACATTACAAGTACTTGTCAAAAACTCTTCCTTGCACGGTTACGTTTCTTCTCATACAATAAGACCAAAGTTACTTTTCTTCAAGAGCTCTTTCAGAAGAGGTGTTGATGCCAATGGAGGGAAGACACCTATGGTCAAAACCATAGATTTGTCATGGTACTGCTACTGTTGGCTTAGCAATGTTGTCGTCTCTGTGACCGTTGGACTCTGTACCCAAAATGGAATTTAAGTGCAGTCTACGTGCTTAAACTCAAAAGTGCGATGCTAAAAGCTTCACTAAAACAGGTTCCTTCCCAAAAGATTCAGATCCATACCTCCCAAAATAAATAACATATCACACTCTTCTTGCATATGGAGATGTGGCTTTGAATCCCTTGAGAAGAAAGGAGGCTTGACCCTGTTTCCCACATCTTGGCTGGAGGGTCTGCCCACTGGGCTATAAAATGCAGAGGACTCCTTCTGGCTTTAAGAAAAGTACTGATTGAAAAGCCATGTGATGTAAAATACATGCCATTTGGAGTCCCCTGTCCTCCACATTTCCTTACTAGCTAACGCCACATTCTGACCTATTTCTCATGAGGTCTTCTGCAGATTTTGAGGGTTTAGCCTTTTTATTGTAGAGCAGCCTGAGCATCTACCCGGAGCATTTGTGTACATAGGTATTTGTAAAAAGGGAGGTATTAACAGTTACTTACTAGATTCATGGCAATTTCAAGCCATGCAGTAAAACCTTACCTGGTTTCTACTTATCACTAAGTGGTTATGCATACATTTACGTCAATTCGTTAGCACCCACATGAATTAAAAGCTAGTAAGCAGTGCTGATCCCTGTTTACCAGCAAAGCTTTCATTAGTCAACCCCTCACCCAGCTGACAATCTTGTTCAGTTCAAAAATGTGAAGAGGGCTCTGTGCTCAGCCCTGAGTCTAAAGAATAGTCTGAACAAAAACTCATGCTTAGATATCTCAAACATTTATTTTCAGGCTTAAATGGAAGTTATTACTAAACGCTTAAATTCATTCTCAAATGGGTAAATAAAGCACAGGGATTACTCTGTAAGTATGAGGTCATGACAATACTCTTTGAGTGATGATATAAACATCGTTCATGTGATGTGATAACATATAAAAAAGTATTTTATTAGAAACAAGATATGATCTGAAACCCATACCTGTCCTGAAGCATCATGCGTCACTAAGTAAGTTTTCTAACCTAAAAAGTAACTTTTTAGAACTTCTACCATAAAGGCTCCACATTCACAACCCACATGTTGACAACTGTCAGGTCAAATCTGCTGAAGTCCCAAAGAAAAGTTATCTTCTGCTAATGGGCAATCCTGCAAAGTGGATCTGGGAGCAGAAAGCTTGGCTCCATGCATCCGACTTCATGCATGACTAGCAATAAGCTTGCTGCAGCCTAAACTCAGGCAGTTTTCCTGCTGACGAAGCACAAACCGGAGAGAACCTGGTTCATGCTTCCACAGTAATGGTGATTCTTCAGTGGTAACAGACAGAAAAAGCAGGAAACACGTATTTTAGCCAGGAGTCATCATTTCTGACTGAATACACAAGGGGAGATGGTCAGTTGGTTACATTATCCCCTTTATTCAAGGCGACCTTTCACAGTTGAGGCAAAGCATTTCAAGACTAGCTAGAGTATCCAGATACCTCTAAGCCTGCTTATCCAGGTAAGGGCTTCTGCTGGAAACCTCAGAGCTACGCCACGGGAGGCAGGACTGTTAAGAACAGGGATGGAGGTAAGGGGCGGGCTAGGGCTACGTGACAGCAGCTGGCAGCCATGGCTGGATGCCTCCAGGTCCTTCCTCCCCAACGCTGACTTACAGGGGCTTTCCTCGCTGCAGGTGGCTGCACCTCTTCTGAAGTCTCAGCAAGGCACTTAGGGCAGCTGAGACTTTAGATCCAGACCTGCTACAGGAGCTGTGATGTGCTGGGCCTGGCAGGACCTAGTGGCAGAGCCGGTGCCCAGAAAGATGCATACTGGTAGTTGCTGAAAACTTTTTAGGATGCCATAGTCTCTTTTGCTGTGGTGCAAAAATACCTCCCTGTCAGAGGGGAGCAAACTCCACAGGTTTCTGTTTCCCCTGCTGTCATTTTTTTCAGTCAACAAACTGATTTAAACCAAGTGTGGATCTGAGCTAAACAAAAGCCCCAACAGTCTGATTCTCATAAATGTTTAAGGACACTTTGTACCACTCTGTCAGCTTAAAAGGGCCTTGTAGACTTAGTAAACTATTTTTGCATTCACTGTAATGCTTCTGATATTACTTATGGAGTAAAGCAGCATTCATATAAATAAGAGTCAAGACCTAAAATGCAGTCTTTCAAAATTTCTGCAGAGAGAAAGCAGAAGTGCTTAACAATGATTCTATCCCACAAGATAATCCCAGAGCTATGCAATTACCTTACCGCTTACTATAAAAAATGCTACCGTAGTTGTAGCAGTAATTAGTAAGTCAAAGAAAAAGAAAAGTATATTAGCAAGAAGAATCATTAGTACATGTATCTGGTGCAAAGGCTGCCTTGAGTTGGGCTTCATCTTTAGTCAGTTTAAAGATTATGGGATTTTTGCCTACATTAATTTTTAAGAAGCAGTAAACAATAGCAAAAGCCGTAGTTACCCAATCTTTTTGAATAAAGGTACTGCACATGCTGGGAGAAGCAAATCCCTAGGTACAACCCTATTTTGTGCTTCCAGCTTTTGAGGACATGTCCTCTGCACTGGGAACACAAAGATTTTTTTGCTGGGGAATGGCAGGAAAACCTCGATCAGCTATTATCAACAGTAAGTCAACGGTATGGTTTGACTGGTAGGATTCTCACAAAAGTATTGGCTGTCAGTCAAGAAATATGCGCTAGAAACTCTGCTAGCAAAAACTCCTTTTCACCACCACAGGCTTGATTCATGTTCCTTCAGAGACATGGTATGAGATAGGATATACGAGGTGGGGGATACAAAACCCTTTGGTGTTTTTTACATTCCCAAAACAGAGTAAGAAGGACTTCAGGGAGTATTTACAAGAGCTGCCAATGCTGTTCTCCCTCCACAGCCTCTGCAGACCTTGCAGAGAAGGAGGCAATCCCCCTGCTGCCCCCACTGAAGACTGGTGTCCTTTCTGACCCGCCACCCGGAGCAGCCTGTTTCACCCACGGACCTTGAGCAGGAGCTGAGGACCATTAGCCTTGGCAGGCTGACGGTGACTGCCACGAGTCCCCCATAATGTAAGTCCCAGAGCACAGAATGAAGAGACCAGAGAATCAGACTGGAGATCCAAATTCCAGTCATGCTCCCAGCCCAAATTAACCATAGCGGCCACTGCACAGATGTAATAATTGAAGAATAGGCTGCATAAATATAAAGGTGTGTGATTTTTATATTTGCCATTTTAAAAGCCAGTGATAGTCACACAGCAAGGAAAATGCTGCGTTTTATGAGTCATCAGCCCCCTTTATGAGATACCTTTTGGACTGTATATCACTGTATCGCAAGGGAAAGTATTTCAATAAGATTAATTAGCTGATGTTTGTAAAACATTTTGAATCTGGGAAGCACCATATAAATGCGAGCTATTATTATTGTTATTTATTATAAGGGAGATGCAAATCCTCTCTAAATGTTGACTAAAGCCTTGCAATTTTTATGGTCACAACTTTGTCAAAAAGATTTTTATCTTCCTAGCAGCAATGTGCTGCCAAAGATGTTGAGCCTTAAATCAACAGCTGTTATACCTCAAGCAAGTTATGAATTTTCCTTGATTTACTGCAGTTGGGTTTTTTTTATTTTTCTTTTTAGTGATTGGGGGGGGAGAAGTGTGTGCTTTTGCAAACATGTAACATAAGGCCAAGAGTTCCTCAGAGGAAAACCACATCCACCCCCAGTGAGGCTGTTAAATGCACGTTCAGGCACTCAGCAAACGACCTGGTTTTCATCGCACAGAGGAGGTAGCAATTCCCACTGAACACACCAGGAGCTGCTCTGGGAGCACGCACCCTTAACAACAGCCCTTATGTGCTTGTCCAGGTCTGGCTGCAGGACCCTCTGTTTAGATACCAGCTAGGTTCGGGTTTGTTTGGTTTTGTCTGTTTGTAGCTACCTGATTATTTGCTTTAAATCCTGGTCCATCATACAGTGAGAGCTGTGCAAATACCAAGGAAGTTTCAGTTATTCAATGGAGTCCCCAAAAGGGAAAGAGAGCTCCCTCCCAGTTTTCCCAGAGCCCTGCTAATTACCCCACATCATAAGAATTCCTAAGGGAAACCCTAAGGGGAGTTATCAGCAGCATTTTTATACCCTCTTAACCTGAAGCAGGCAGCAACACATGTGCAAGCCAAGGACAGATGACCTTGGGCTTGAATACAAACAGGATTAGGACCCTTCTTCTTTCAGATTCCCCTTCAGAGAGTCAGCATGAGCAATATGTTGACTGGAAACTGAGGCCACTTGTGTGCACAAACGCTATTCTCTCCACAAGTACTATTGAAAAAGCACCTGGAAGAAGCAAAGGATGAAATTTTTAGTATCCGTCCATTAAGATCACTTGGAGAGGAGTTCTGGGAAGCCCTGACACTCCTGTAGCCAGTGGGAGTGTTGCACATTTTCCATATGCGTGCCTACAGCCCACCCTTGCAATTACACACTTTGATCAGGAACATTTGAAATGGCTGGCTTTTTACGCACCTGCAGTGCGGCGTTGTTTTCAGGGGAGGAAGGTGTGTATCACACGTCTTCTTTTCTATCCTGGCTGGGATTCTGTATAACAAACATTTCTGGCCAGCAGTTCACTTTAAGGACATCAGCAGAGAACTTGTCTGGATTATCGCTGTAACAGGTTTGCTCACTGAGAGGGCCACATCTATTCCAAAAGCCAGCCAATTCCACCATCTTATCAGTGACATATGTATTTTTGTCCTTTTAGGACATCCAGTGTTGGGAGCATGTTTACAGCTGCCAGTCCTCTGCCTGCCTTCACAACACGTGTCCATCAGGAACTTCAGCTCCCACTAAAGGAATCCTCTGCAGACCCGTGGTCACCTCAATCCTGACCCAAAGCTCCATGAATCCTAATAAGGCCCCTGCCCACAACTGAGGACAAGTTAACAGTCACCTACTTACCTACCAACCGGTTATTGCAACAATTGTTTTGGGCCAGACCCTGCCATTTTCTTCATATGGGTGACTCCAAGTCAGCAGACAGTGCAGTTATAGGGTAGGGCAGAAGAGGACAGAAAACCTGCTGGTGTTTAAATAAGATTCTATGACTATGTGGAGCAATCGGCCATCCCCCATGGGAGAAAAGAAGGTGGCAATAAGAGATACGGGAGTCTCATGGGGATCCTACTTGCTTCTCCCACCCCACAGTACAAACCCCTCATCCACAGAGACCTCCTCTACAAGTTCTTGAATTTGTCCCATAAATAGGACTTCAAAGCATACATACAGTAAATGTGGACCTCAAAGCTGTATTTCCTTATTTATTTTGCCTGCAGAGAGTAGCACTGGTATTTCAGGACAGATGTATGGTTTTTTGCCAAAAATAGGCATCTTTTAATTAAATCCTGTAGTAAATAATATTTGTACTCCAGGGCTGTCAAATATTTCATATAAAAAATCAACCTAAAATAAATACTTATATTAAAAATATTGTATTTTTTTCTTAGTTCCAGTTTGCATCTACAGCCACACCAAAAGATGTGAATATTTCTCCCTGACGTGTGTTTGGCTGAGAGGGTAATATTTTGCTCTAAGTGTTTCCCACTAAACATTGTGACAAAGTTATGTTGATGTTGCATGGCAATTTGATGTTTAAACTGAAATTTAAAACCTGGTTGTACATGCGTAACTTCATGATTCAGTAGATCGTGCCACGAAAACCCCTGTATCTCCGTTAGTATTCTGTTGAATCCACGGCTACCTTAAATCTGTAGACATTGCTATCCTTGCAGGAGAATCGCCCATTAAATTGGGATGATTGGAGAACTATTTCTGGGCTTTACAGAGATTAACCAGACTTTACTTCCTACTATTGAAAAATGCTTCTGCGACACGCTGTGCATTGGCAACCGAATAACAGATTGACAGGCGTAAGAAATTGCCACGTTTCCTCGGATGTTCATTGGATTTTTACAAGTAGACAAGCCCCCACAAAGCTGCTGGGTACCGCTGCCTTGGAGCAGCTACTGTGAGCACCAGGGAAGAGTGTTAACCAAGCAATCTGTGTATCGGTTGTGGGAGCTCCATGGGAATGGAGCCGCCCCAACGTGTCTGAAGGGACAGGGTGTGCAGTTCCCATCCTGCAAACCCGGCTGTGCAGGACAGGGGAAGAGGAAGAACTGAGCCACTGCTTCATTCCTCTCCATCCCCTGTATTCCCAGTCAAGCTTAAGGTAGTTTAGGGAATGGGAATGAGTTTGATAGAATTGAAACCTTACCTCTGAAGCTAAATTCATCAGATATTCTGTATTTAACAACACAGTCATGCAGTGACTGGAAGAAAGGTTTGCTCCGCTGGATGAGCATGCGTGGCTTATTTATTTGCAAAGACAGCTTGCCTCATTGAATCCAGACTTGTCAGAGGTGCACTGAATGAGTCCTTGTACCATCAGCACACATCGCTCCTCTTTGCTTGGTACACACTTTGTACGTCTCAGTATGGACTTGCAGGTGGAAGAATGCAAGCAAGAATTACAATAACATCTTTTAAAACTGTATTTAAATTATTCTAAAAATACCTGTGCTGAACATAAACAGCATGTGCACATGATGTGTTGGGTGGTCAAAATTTTTATAAGTATCTGCCTTGCTGCAGAGAAGTCTTTCTTACACTGAAGGAACCAGCTCTTTCTCAAAGAGCTGGTGTGACTTTGAGCTGAGGCTCTGGCCCAAATCAGGATGACCCTTGCATGTAATACTCCCTAACTGGTTGCTTCCCATTATGCCTGGGCTTGCAATCTGATTTCTTGCATTCACAGACAGGGGCCCCAGCAGGCTGCTTAGACCATACCTGCCTGAGTAGTCCCTCTCTCCCTCATTACCCTGACCGCCAGCGTCAGCACCAATACCCAATTTGAGCATCCAGGAACAGAAGAGGGAAGGAAGAGCAGACAAAGGTCCTTGTGCTTCACTTCTTTTTCCTGGACCTTAGCAGGGGTTGGGAGCACACAGCAGACAAGGAGTCGCTGACAGCTGGGCTTATGCAATTTAAGACGACATTGCTAAAGCGGAATCTTCTTGTTGTCTTCAGCTACCTAACAGAAGTGTACAGAGAAGGCAGAGACAAACTCTTCCCAAAGACAGGATGAGAGGCAAGGGCATGAGTTGCAACAACAAAATTCCAAGTAGAATTAGGAGGAAAAAATTCACCCTGGAGGCAGTCAAACATTGGACCTGTTTGACCAGAGAGGATGTAATATCTTCGTCAACAGAGACAGATACTCAGAACTTGACTGGGGCTTGGACCAGATGACCTCCAGAAGTCCCTTCCTCACTCTGCCATTCTGCAGTTCCAGGTTTAGCAGTGATTTTGCTGCAGCAAACAGCAGTTTCTTAATGCTTTTCACTTATTTCAATTCAGCAGTGAACTGAACCACCCTATTGCTCTCTGGCCTCCAAGAGCAGTGAGGTGAGGGGTGATGTCGCATATGCTGGGGAGCTTTAATGATTTATAAAAGTTCCAAGCCTCAGAGCTGAGTTGTCACCTGGGTTAAATATCTGGTGAGGATGCGCCTCAACAAGCACCATGCTGATAATGGTTTGCATGCATTTGTTCTATAGCTATCTATCAATCAAAAGACTTATGTGGTAATTTAATGCTTTATGGCAAGTGGCTGATAGTAAATGAAGCAATCAAAACCCAGCGAATATTCTGCTAGGCAGTAACAGGGAAGAGTTACCAGGGTCTTGTGTGTCATTATCTCCCCCACTGATCCTTTGGGGATTCTTTCTGCCATTTCTGCCTCCATAGCACAAACATTGTCCTCTTCCTATCATTCACTCCGTTAGATACCACTGCACTGTCACAGCGCTTGACTGTAACAAAATTCGAAACGCAACCTTGTTCCCGTGAATGTCGCGGTGCTAGTACAGCCTCCTTCTGCTTAGGGAACTGCCCTTGCTTCCAGCTCTTTTGATCTTAAAGCCAGTGAAGCAGGCAGAGAGAAGTCATTGCTTCCTGTCAGTGACATACCACTGGAAGAAAAGACCAAGCATTTGTTCATCATAGGAAATGCACCTATCCACGATGAAATAAAAAGTGATTTACTCAATAGATCACATGGATTCATGGGAAACCCCAAAACAAATGTAAGTGGTTTCTGGTAGGAAAAGGAAAATCTAGAAATCACATTGCCTTTAGCTACTTCAAATCAATCAGCATCAATTGAAAAACATATACAAATATCACTTAAGTAAATTCATCCTTCTCCTCTAAAATCTGTCAATCACAAGAACAATTAATATCACTGGAAAACTAAATTTTGAATGCTGAGTACATTTTGTACTAATTGTAGTATTTTATCATCAAGAGAAGGGAAACTGCCAGTGTTCTCAATAACTGTGTACACAATAAATGCCTGAGAGATTGTTGCCATGAGTATTATCTGTCAAGCAAATATCAGTGCCTCAATTATTGTTTTCCTTCAGCAAATACAGAATCAACTCACAAAGAGTGACGGTGGAAGAGTTCTGGCACCCTTATAGCTCTGTAATTTTGCCAGGGAATGACTTAGCCAAATACCCAGATGGTGTGAATCAACACAGCTCCATTAACTTCTTCAGAATTAACCCACTTTAGACCATCTGAAGACCCGGCCCATAGAAATCACCAGTAGGTCTTCCAGCCACACACCAGTTCAGGGATGTCTGCTGCAGTCTTAGCATTCCAGCCTCCCTCAGGCTTAGCCCAGGTCTTCCTTCATCTGATACTTCCCAGGCAGTTTCAGCATGATAGTGAATCTCAGCATTCATGTGGAGAAGAATAATACTTAGTCTCTAGCCTAACTCCTTGAAGAGAAAATCTTGGTATCAGAAATCTCAAAAAAAAGCCCCAAAAAACAGAAACCCAAAGGTGAATAAAATGATCCTGCTATTTGAGGGGGTTTTAACTAAAAATATTATCTCTTTATTTCTAAACAGCATCTCCTGATTTTTCAGACATGACAGTCTTGCCACTATGTTTTGATCAGTTAAGATTTAAAGAAAAAAAAAAATAGTGCAGCTCTCCCATTTTCTGCAAGAAGCCAACATGCACTTTGAACTGCTTCATTCTTTAGGATATTTTTCCTGACACTCTGTCCCAGTTTTCTTCTTCATGATTTCTCTTGTCTGAGCAGCTGGGAGTGGCTTTTAAGATTTCAGGCACTTGATACTACCTATTGTTTGGGATTCTGGTTCAGAAGTTGATTGCTGTCCATTTATTGGAACAAATGGACCAAGAAAGGAACTGCATTCAAGGAAAAAAAACAGTGTCCTGAGTTCTGCAGATCTAAAATACATCATCCACACAGACATATAACTTAATCCTCTCTTGTGAGGACTGCAGTGCCTGGTAGCACTGATGTGGCTTTAAATGATATCCATTTGCAGAATGGTTTTGGCTTTCTTTTATGTGCAATGTCTTTTTTTCCACAAAGTCTTCAATTTTGATCAAGTTGTGTTTATGAAAAGAGAGATGGATTCTAAAATCAGGATCCCTTTTTGCAGCAAATTCTTCTGCCTTGTGTGTACATAGACTACTGCAGAATAAGCCAGCCTTAGCAGGGTGACTCCTACTGAAGTATGTGGGAGTAAAGCACAGAGAGGGCTTTATGAACCCCTGGTGAATCTGTTGCCCACACATTGGGTAAATTTGCAAGATGGCTTTGAAATAGTCTGTCTGAGTAATTATCTGTCTGTTAAAGAACCATTGTTGCCTATTTCAGTGGCTCTCTGCCATGGTATAATTAATGAATTTTTGTGCTGATTAATTTTTCCTGTGTTCATTTAAATGATACAATCAAGTCATTTGGGCCAAATACTTAATAAAGGTTTTTGATAGGGAATATAGTCCTTAATTTTCTTCCCACTGAATAATTACACAGAAAAATCAAATAAGAGCTTGTTGACATGAAAAATTAGAATAGCTATTTCACTTTAAATTCATGGCCTTCCTTAATCCTAAGTAACTCTCAAAAAAGGCCTAATTTAGGAAGTGAGTAGAGCAATGAAGTTACGCCTGTGTAACTTTGTTTACACTCAGGACCTAAAGTAAGTGCCTCCATTTGTTTTGCTTGATTTCAGTGAATTGCTATTTCAAGTTGGGGATTTTCTAGGCACATGCTCCCACCTATGTGCAGGCCCACCCTATCAACATTTTGTCAGTCCTATTCTAACATGCTATGTGTATGTATATATGTGTGAGGGCATACGTAGGGCCTCCTGTCACCTCAGATGCCTAATGTTCACTTTATGTAGCTGACCTCTGCTAGATATGGGGCTCCATGCTGTGACAACTAATGAATTTTTTCCTGGTCAAGCAGTTGTGGGTTCTGCTTCTACCAGCAGAAAGTTTTACACTACACTTAATGCCATACACAGCTTGATGAAAGACCCTGTCTCCATATTTCAAGGTATTTCAAGTATTCATTGGAATACCTTTTCACATTCTTCCTCCCTTTGATGTATTTAAATTTCTGTCCTGAGTGATTCAAGAGCAACCTTTCAATTCAATTGTTTCCCGCTATATTTCCAGCCCTGCCTGAGGTCAAGTTCCAATAATAAGCCAACAGGAGCCTTACGAAATTCAGCAAGGACAAATGCAATGCCATGCCCCCAGGAGGAAGAAACCCTTGCAACAAGTCAGTCTGGGGAGCGGCTCTGTGGAGGAGGTCCTGGGAGTGCTGGTGGGCAGCAAGTGGAGCACGGGCCAGCAGTGAGTCCTGGCAGCGATGAAGGCCAACAGTGCCCTGGGCCGTGTCAGCAGGAGCAGAGCCAGCAGATCAAGGAAAGTGATTATTCCCTCTACACAGCAGCTGTTAGATCACACCTAGAGCACCCCATCCATTTTGGGGCTCCCCAGTATGGGAAAGGCACCAATAAACTGGAGTGAGTCCAGGGGAGGGCCACCCCTATAGTTGGGCTGGAGCATGTGCCCCATGAGGGTAGGCAGAGGGACTGGGGCTTGTTCACCTGGAGAGGGAATAGCTTTGGGGGGACCCCACAGAAACCCCCAGCACCTGCAAGGAGCTTATCAAGGAGATGGAGCCAGGCTCTTCCCAGTGGTGCATGTCTGGAGGCTGAGAGGCAATGGACATAAGGTGAAACCATGGAGGTTCAGACTGGACAGAAGAAAGGAGAATCAAGCAGGGGAGCAAACTGCCCTGAGAGGCTGTGCAGCCTCTGTCCCTGGAGGTTCTGAAGCCCACACGGTGGGTACAGCCTGGAGCAACCTGGTCTGACCTTGTAGCTGACACTGCTGTGAGCACAGGGTTGGGCTAGAGGCTTCCTGAGGCCCCTTCCAGCCTGAATTACCCCCTATATGTGTCAGAGGAATTAAGCTATGCAATGTATGCCCTTTGTGATCGGGACAATATTAAATGTCACTAATGTCCTTCTACCCCTCAAGGTATGTGTTGTTGTTTCAAATCTTGCAGGCATATCTTGAAGCTTACCTAAGCAAATCTTGGAAATAAGCTGAAAAAATCCTCTTTTTTTGATTCTGAAAGTTATGAAACATGAGCCCGAGATGAAATAATACTTCACTAAAAGCAGAATAATTTACCACAGCATTCAATCAGATAGTTTAGGAGGAAATAAAGCCCCAGTATTAGGTTATGCTAAATATAAAGAGCCAAACCAAGTCTGGGTGTAACTCTTTAGGGGTTTGATTAAATTACTTGAGATCTGAATGGAATATGAAAATACTTTTCAGTTTTCCTACCACATACCTAATGCAGTGCTGGCCTAGAAACAGGATTAGAAATTGAAGGACATATGGCAAATTGTGCTAGAGCAAGAGTTTGGTTGTGGAGGAATCTCACAGCATTTCATAGATGCTCACACTTAGTGATGTGTCTACAATGAAATGTCTCCTCCAAACATACAGAACACAGAGGATATTGAATCAAGTATAAATACCTTTCAGGCTGCCTTGAATATTTAGACCGTAAATTTCAGGTACAGAACTTAGAACAATGGAGTCAGTGCTTGTTGATTAGATTTTTGAAGAATTATTACCAGAGAAAAAGTTAATTATTAGTTATTGGTATTATTAGCATTCTGCAATACTACTACTAATTCTTATCAGCTGATCTTTAGCTGTGTCTTAGCAGAATATAGGAAGAACCCTGAATCTCAACACCATCAGCTATTGAGAAAGTATAGAATCAGAGCTATGTAATTGTAGTATAAAATCATCTCATTACTCTCCCAGCAAAATAATCATTGAGTATAAGCTATTGGAAGCAGAGATCTTTTCCTGTTAGCTAATATTAGCATTCTCACTACTTTTAAAATATTAAAAAAAATATAAAAGTACCTTAGCCTGGGGTGAGAAAAACCAGTATGTAACAAAACCCAATCTTCTCAGGTGCTGGACACATCAAAAACAGTTAACTGCTCAGCAGTCCCAGCCCTAACTGCTAATGGGATAAATCTAAAAGCTCTTTGTCAATTAATTATCATTGCTTCTCAAATTAAGAAATCAAATAAAGATAAACATGTAATTTTCTTTCCTTCTATGCTTCAATAACCAAAAGTGCTGCAAGTACATTTTCTACAAACAGCCTCAAATGATGTAAATGATGCAAAAGGTACAGTAGATAAATGCAGCCAGAAAGAAACCTTTAAAATACTGTTCTCTCTTGCTTTAAAAGAAGAAAAACAAAGCATTGAAATGCAGAGGTGTACAAGAGCAGGTGAATAAGACTCTGCCCTTGACAACTATGACTGCAAAATTCCCACTGAACTTATTTCTGCAGAGAAGGAGCCAAGTACAGAGGGAACTCTCCAGCGCCCGCTTAATAAAATGTCAAACAGTGCTTGTCCTGACATTCACTTCTACCATAAAGATAAAAAACACTTGTTATTCTCCTCCTCTAAATCCTTATCATCTTAGGACCTCCTTACCTAGAAGGGACTTGAACCCACATCTGCTGCAAGAGTCCAAACCAACAGTTTTGTAGGAAGGCTGACAAAGAAATAGTGAGGCCACTCCCACCCAAAAGAGGGGAGAATAACTATCAGAGGACATTCAGCTGCTCTTCCCACTCAGGTGTGTCTCGGAGCCACTGGGAAGACCAGCAGGGCATGGCAGTCTCGGGGCTCTTTGTGGAGGGGGTAGCCCCACCAGGGCTGTAGCCCTGTGCTCAGGACCTTCAGCACAGAGACAAAGCCACTAGTTTGACTCCTGCTCCTGGGACTGGTTCTTTTGAACACAAATGTCTCATTAATTCCAAATGTCAAGAAAAGAGAAGGATGTCAGTCCCGTTCTTTGATCAAAAGGGACTATCCAAGAAAGAATGAGGCTGAGAATGGTGGTGCCTTTCTACCACCTTGAGTTCAGCACTGGAGCTCAAGATGTGTTGAAAAAGCAGCTTTGAACGGGTTCCTCTTGAGTAATTCTGAAGTGGGTCCTGTGAGTTACTCTGCTTGGTTTTCCACTTCAGTGCTGGGGCTCTTCGGTTACCACTCTGGGGCACAGCACATGGGAGTGTTAAGCATTTCACTTCAGGAGCTGGGAACCAGATATCCAAAAAGTTGCAGCATGGCACTTAACGCTTTACCAGTCATGTCCACTCCTAACAAGTAGTTTATATCCTCCCAGCTAATTCCGTACCTAAAACTCCTAATTTGGCATGAAGGAGTTCAAATGCTGTAATTTATTTTTTTTTCTGAGAAGCCAGAAAGAAAGATTATGGAAACGAAAAGGTCTTATGGGGAAAAAATATTTGCTTATGAATTAATAGATAATCAAACAGAATGGGTTTAAATGTGAAAATCCATCTGAAGAAAATAAATTCTTAATCTACCTAGTTTTGTCAAGATGTTGATAGGTGTTGTAGAGGTTTTCCCTTCAGGAAGCACGTTTGCCATTTCTTCTGCTCACCAGAAGCCTCCATCAAACAGTGGTTGTTCTTGAGATATCTCCCTATGTCAGGGAGATCCCCTGTTGCCATTTAAGCCATCTTCTTGTCTAACACGCAGAGGACAAATCTGAAGCTGAAACTTCTCTATTTTTCAGTGTAAGATAAAGATATAATTTGCATCAGCCGTCACTATGTGGAACAGAAATCATTTCAGATTCCTTTAGGAATTCTTTAAGCCTAAGCCTATCAGCCCAGCAAGGTATTTGGACATCCTACCTTAAAATGTATGAGCTACCCTAGGATTTTATGTGATTTAGGCAACTTGTGTTCACTTACTGAATCAGGTTGGCATAAAACACTAATCCTTCTCTTGCTTCCCTCCAACATGTATTACTGTGGACAGTAGGTACTCCGTTTCATAACTGGCCACAGAATTGCAACAGTAGTTGTGGTTTTTAAAGAAATAGCATTAAATTGGTGCTCAGGAACAGTTTTACCTGTTGTTGTATTTAAAAAGGGGACATACAATTACACAATTAATACCTAGTGTAAAATTGTACATTCATTACATGCTTGTGGATCATATTCTCTAGCTATTCAATTATGAGTCACATCAAAAGACCTGCTATCCAATGTGAACTGACTCCCTCAAGTTATCCCTGGAGAGAGCTTCAATTTATGGCTGAAGTAACTCCCAAGGCCCCACTGATTTGGTAGATCCCTTAGATCACAGCCTTGCTACCATTTTTCTTTGACTTTTTTTTTTTTGTGGTAGCAATTATGCACCAAGACCTAGCTTTACTGATACCCACAGAAAGAAGCTGTGATGACAGGCACAGGCTGGGTGGGCCAGCAGCTTGGCTGTGGTTTCTGCAGGCGCAGCGTGCCTGGGGCACTAGGCTGACGGCTAAAGGTGAGGGGTGCTGCTGCCTCCCCACCTGGCCCGGGTGTCAGACAGGTGCAGAGCAAAGGTGCAGTTAAACAGAGATTTATTTTTTTTTTCAGGGGTGAGTGGCCCTTGCTTATCACTGTATTTAGGCACCTGTTTCTAACCATTTTTTGGCTGAGGCCTGTGTCTGCCTAAAGGTGTGATCTGTAGGATATTATAGACATCATTAACGACTAGATTTGCTTGTGCCCACTTACACCCATTTAGAAGCCCCTGGGTACTACCGTGTTGTTAGAAATGGACATGAAAACTAACATTCTCCACGTGTGGCATTTTTATACTATGTTTATCACAGTATCAACATAATAGCTTAAATAATAGTAATAAAAATGAGGAAGAATCACAGTACACCTGCTCAATCTCTGCTTTGTGCATTAAAGTATAAGAATGGTATCTCTGAAAAGGCAAACTGCCGCTGACAAGGTACCACTGGAGCTAGCAACCTCCAGTCCCTATCAATGGCCTGTTCTACTGTGACAACTGAATTTGGCCCAGGACCTGATCCTGTCCCCTCTCTTGGGATATTGTTTTGCCAGCCCTGCTGCCCTCTTTCCCCATAGCCCCACACCATGTCTTCGCATAGCCAGAAGGGAGCACCTTCTCCATATGACAAAAACACAGAGGCTGGCTGGCGGGTGCCAGCTGCGTACTGCACTCTATGGCCAGGACTGCTTGGTGTCCTCTCATCTCGCTGGAAACACCACACTTATGTAAGGAGAGTACATGGGTGAGGTTCTGGGACCTTCCTGTCACATGGGGAGATGACGACCAATCTGCCCACATGATGGAAATACATCCTGGCTGGTGATGACAAGGGGCTGGAGTATCCCCCCAGAAAACATTATCCAACCTGCTTCAGTTGAAAGATTCCTGTCAGTGATGCATAACCTGATGTATTTTTTATTCTGTTGTCAGCTGCTTTCAAGCCACTGCTTACCACATAGTTGGTGTATGCTCGTTGGTTTGATCCTGCACTCAAAAGCACATTTTTACCTTAAAATCCTTGTTTAGCCATATGGGAATCACTCATATGCTTGGTTCCTTGGGTGAATGAGATCAGGTAATTCATAGAATGGTATGACCAAGCCCTACAGAAAGACATATCCAAGTCACCCTTTCCAGCCTTTCTTCTCCCCCTACTTCTCCACAGATAGGAGGTCGCATATTTGCACCGTAAGCGGATGGTCACCTCTTCTCTTTTCATCAATGGGCATAGCACTTAAGCAGAATTCCACACAGACCAGATGCTTCACGCCATTCCCTTAACGAGTGCAGACCACTTAATGGGAGAGTTTAAAGGATTAAGTAACTGAAGCGAATTTATTAAAGCAAAGGCACAGAAATGTTAGGGAGTGTTTTGATTGTACAGAGCTTGATGCTTGTGGTGAGGCCGAATGCTTATGGGTAAGAATGAGGGGGGAGGCCAACAGAAAAGATATCCTGTTGGGAGTCTGTTACAGACCATCCGACCAGGATGAGGATGTTAACGAAGTATTCTACAAGCGGCTAGCAGAAGTCTCTCAGTCGCGAGCTCTTGTTCTCATGGGGGACTTCAACTTCCCAGACATCTGCTGGAAATACAACACAGCAGAAAGGAAACAGTCCAGAAGGTTCCTGCAGTGTGTGGAAGATAACTTCCTGACACAGCTGGTAAGTGAGCCTACCAGGGGAGGTGCCCTGTTTGACCTCCTATTCACTAACAGAGAAGGACTGGTGGGAGAGGTGGTGGTCGGAGGTCGTCTTGGCCTTGGTTATCATGAAATGTTAGAGTTTTCAATTTTTAGTGAGGTGAGGTAAGGAAGGGGGTCAGCAACACCACCACCATGGATTTCTGGAGGGCAGACTTTGACCTGCTCAGAACGCTGGTTGGGAGAGTCCCTTGGGAGATAGTCCTGAAGGGCAAAGGGGTCCAGGAAGGCTGGGTGTTTTTCAAGGAAGAAGTCTTAAAGGCACAGGAGCAGGCTGTCCCCATGTGCCGTAAGACAAATCAGTGGGGAAGACGACCGGCCTGGCTGGACAGAGGACTACTAGTGCGACTAAGGGAAAAAAGAAGAGTTTACGAGCTCTGGAAGAAGGGGCAGGCAACCCAAGAAGAGTACAGGGATCTTGTCAGGTCATGCAGAGAGGAGATTAGAAAGGCAAAGGGATAATAAGAAAAGTTTTTATAAATATGTTAACAGCAAAAAGAGAGCCAGGGAGAACCTCCATCCTCTAGTGGATGCAAGGGGGAACATTGCCACTAAAGACGAGGAAAAGGCTGAGATATGCAACGCCTTCTTTGCTTCGGTCTTTAATGGCCCGACGAGTTATTCCCAGGGTACCCAGCCTCCCGAGCTGGAAGATGGGGACAGAGAGTGGAATAAACCCCCCATAATCCAGGAGGAAGCAGTCTTTGACTTGCTATGCCACCTGGACATCCACAAGTCTATGGGGCTGGATGGGATCCACCCAAGAGTGCGGAAGGAGCTGGCAGAGGAGCTTGCCAAGCCACTCTCTATCATTTATCAGTAGTCCTGGATAACAGGGGAGGTCCCAGATGACTGGACGTTGGCAAATGTGACACCTATCTTCAGGAAGGGCCAGAAGGAAGATCCAGGGAACTACAGACCAGTCAGCCTGACCTCAGTACTGGGGAAGATTATGAAGAGGTTCATCTTGAGTGTGCTCACCAGGCACATGGAAGACAATCAGGGGATCAGGCCCAGCCAGCATGGGTTCATGAAAGGCAGGTCTTGCCTAACCAACCTGATTTCCTTCTACGACCAGGTGACCTGCCTGGTAGATGAGGGAAAGGCTGTGGATGTTGTCTACCTGGACTTCAGCAAAGCCTTTGACACAGTCTCCCATAGCATTCTCGTGGAGAAGCTGGCAGTTCATGGCCTAGATGGATGTACTCTTCGCTGGGTTAAAAACTGGCTGGATGGCTGAGCCCAGAGAGTCGTGGTGAATGGAGCTAAATCCAGTTGGCGGCCGGTCACAAGCGGTGTCCCCCAGGGCTCAGTTTTAGGGCCAGTCTTGTTTAATATCTTTATCAATGACCTGGATGAGGGGATTGAGTGTGCCCTCAGTAAATTTGCAGATGACACCAAACTGGGTGGTAGTGTTGATCTGCTCGAGGGGAGGAGGGCTCTGCAGAGAGACCTGGACAGGCTGGATTGATGGGCTGAGGCCAATTGTATGAGGTTCAACAAGGCCAAGTGCCAGGTCCTGCACTTTGGTCACAACAACCCCATGCAGTGCTACAGGCTTGGGGAAGAGTGGCTGGAAAGCTGCCTGGTGGAAAAAGACCTGGGGGTACTGGTTGACAGCTGGCTGAATATGAGCCAGCAGTGTGCCCAGGTGGCCAAGAAGGCCAATGGCATCCTGGCTTGTATCAGGAATAGTGTGACCAGCAGAAGCAGGGAAGTGATCATCCCCCTGTACTCAGTACTGGTGAGGCCGCACCTTGAATACTGTGTTCAGTTTTGGGCCCCTCACTACAAGAAAGATGTTGCATTGCTGGAACATGTCCAGAGGAGAGCAATCAAGCTGGTAAGGGGTCTGGAGCACAAGTCCTGTGAGGAGCAGCTGAGGGAACTGGGGTTGTTCAGCCTGGAGAAGAGGAGGCTGAGGGGAGACCTGATCGCCCTCTACAACTACCTGAAAGGAGGCTGTAGTGAGGTGGGGGTTGGCCTCTTCTCCCTGGTAACAGATGATAGGACGAGGGGGAATGGTTTGAAGCTGCGCCAGGGCAGGTTTAGGCTAGACATTAGGAAAAACTTCTTCACCGAGAGGGTTGTCAGGCTCTGGAACGGGCTGCCCATGGAGGTGGTGGAGTCCTCATCCCTGGAGGTATTTAAAAGAAGGATAGATGAGGTGCTTAGGGACATGGTTTAGTGGTGGGATGTCAGGGTTAGGTTAAAGGTTGGACTCGATGATCTTAAAGGTCTTTTCCAACCAAAGTGATTCTATGATTCTATGATTCATGAAATTCCAGTTAATGGTGGTTTGCATCACGAGTCGCACCTTTTCTGAAATACACGTTAAAAAATTTCTTCAAAGGAATTATTTGACAGTTTCATTTATATATATTCCTATAATTATAGCCCCCAGCCTCATCTCTCAACCTTCTTCATTTCCATTCACAAAAAAAAAAAAAAAGAAAGTTGTAGAGCTTCTTTTCTGCAGAGGGATAGAGTTTATATCTCAGAGTTTATTTTGACAAAATAAGAATCAGGGCAAGCCTAGTAAACAGTACGAAAGAGCCTAGGGTTTTGTTCATAGAAGGGGAGGAGGTTCCCTTGCTAAAAAGTGGTAATCATACACCACATTAATATATTGACTAGGACACACTATGTCATGTACATCTTCCTTGTCAGATACCAGTAAGTGCCTGCTTCCTCCTGCACATGAAAATCTTAAAATTTTCACTTCTAGCAAAAGAAAATAATCTTGCTTCCAAAGCAGGTAGTCCATGGTAGCGTAAAGTAATCTGCAAAGAAGAAAATGCTTCGGTATTAAGTCTTTTGTTATTCCGTATGTGTGCACAGTTTACAATATGTACTAAGTGCATAAATATTTATTATAGTTTTTATAATTACGCTTTTACTGTGCAGCTCACTGACATGGGGCTTAGAAGCTTTCTGTGTTTCTCAGTTTTGCATTTAATAAAATGTACACGGAAGTACAATCCTCAGATCGAATAGTGCCGAATGAACTGAGATGTACAGACACTTATGTCTAGCTCTCCGTGCACTACATAAAATCACCAAAGTGTATTTACAAGATGGAAAGAGAGAAAAGAGAGCATCTGTGCTGGTTTTGGCTGGGGTAGTTAATTTTCTTCATAGTAGCTAGTATGGGGCTATGTTTTAGTGTTGATAACACAGGGAAGTTTTCATTATTGCTGAGCAGTGCTTGCAGAGGGTCAAGGCCTTTTCTTCTCCTCACCCCACCCCACCAGTGAGTAGGCTGGGGGTGCACAAGAAGCCGGGAGGGGGCACAGCCGGGACAGCTGACCCCAACTGACCAAATGGGTATTCCAGACCATATGACATCATGCTCAGCACATAAAGCTGGGGGAAGAAGAAGGAAGGGGGGGGGGATGTTTGGACTTACGGTGTTTGTCCTCCCAAGTAACCATTATATGTGATGGAGCCCTGCTTGCCTGGAGATGGCTGAACACCTGCCTGCCAATGGGAAGCAGTGAACGAATTCCTTGTTTTGATTTGCCTGCATGCACAGCTTTTGCTTTACTTACTAAACTGTCTTTATCTCAACCCACGAGTTTTCTCACTTTTACTCTTCTGATTCTCTCCCCCATCCCACCTGAGGAGAGTGATTGAGCAGCTGGGTGAGTTGCCGGCTGGGGTTAAACCACGACAGCATCTCAAAAGAGCTACTCTCTCACGTCTGCTAACAACACTGCAGATTTGTTTCAGGTTGAAACCTTCCTCGATGCTTCTCAAGAACTGTAGATATAAGCAAAGAAGTTTAGTAATGACAAATGTTGCCTTCCAAATTCCAATCACGTCTGTTCTCAGTTACAGCAATTTCTACCAAAAGAAAGTGCCCACAAACCATTGGAGCTATTTAGGCACTTATAATTTTTAAGACTTAGAAATACAGACCTGGAGTAAAGCCAGTCACCTGAACTGGGAAGATGTCCATTCCAAGTATATCTTTTATAGTGATCATTGTTGACTTGTCATCAAGATCTATTGGCCTTCTCCAGTTTCTTTACTGGTGAAAAGTAATTTTATTTTTCAATATTTATCCTGATATTTTTATAAGCTTTCTGCTTTTGTTCTCAGTATTATTTAACTTGTTCTCCTAAGTAAATCTGGAGGAACCTTGGTCTCAAAATCACAATGCCAATTTTATGTCCTTTATCATCCTTTCAGCCAGAGTAGAAGCTTTCAGACGCAGTGAGTCAAATTCCTAGGTTTCTTGTGGCACATTGAACCATAAGTTCTTTATGCATCTCTTCACCAGCAAGTGAAAAAAGGACTTTAATGCATTCCACTCTGATACGTATTCAGAGAATAGTGACCGTGTGCGCTCACTCAGCTCAGAACTGGTCTAAAAAGGGAACCTGAAGTGCATTAAACAGTTTCCAATCTTTATATTTGAGTCTGACAGTTCATGATTAATGACCAGTTGCAAAAAGGCCTGTGCTTTGCACCTGCAAAATGACAGCGAGGAGGGAGGTGTCCAGGCATCCGGCTGCCGCTGCAGTAGCAGGAATGCCTGCCTTCACATGCAAGTTATAAATTGCTAAACAGTTAAGTCCCAAAAATACCCAGTGAACAAGAAAAAGGATGAGGAAATGCAAGCAGGCACCGTGGCAGAGGATTGATGGAGGCTGGGACTCCTGGAATGTGGAGTCCACATGGATGTTTAAAAGCGAGAGGGCTTACATTTGCTGTAAGGCAAACCTGTGCCTGGAAATTGCTGTTTGCCAAATATAGAGAATATATATTCAGCCTCTGCCTTGATTTTCTTTTAAATTAATGGAATACATTAAGAAAAAAGAAAAAGAAGTAAAGTCTTAGGGGCAAAATACATATATTGCATCCAGAATGCTCTTAAAATTTAAAGATATATGAAAAAGAAAATTGTGGCAAAGCACAGCAGCAAAAACTCTCATTTTGAAGAATTTATTGACCATGGTATCTCCTTCCATGCAAATATGTCTACTCCTCCTGGAAGGGGTCCTGTGTCGGTGAAGGAGCTGTCCTCTTTGACAAGCCAGCTATAGTCTCGACAACAGTGTATCAATCAACCTTCTTCAAGCATTTCTATACACAGATTTATATTTAGCCACTGTGTAGACAGTGCAAATGAATGATTCATCTGCAGAGAGGTGCTGTGATACTGCTGGAAGTAGTGCCTGCCTTTGCTCTGCAGCCCAAAATCCACTGAGTTCACTGGGGGGACCTGGGCATGAAGTAGCCACCTATCCAAAGCAAATAGCTGTTACTTATTCATTAAACAAAATCCATCTCAGATGTTGTCCACAACCCAGAAAAATCTCCAACTACTTCTGAAGGGCAAATGGAGACACTCTGGATGTTGTGAGGTCTGTTGGGCCAGAAGGAAGGTGCAAAATGGGCTGTGATAGTGGAGCCATGCAGCAAGACCACTGCAGGAGGAAACTGTTGGATTTCATGGGCTTCCATACTTTTTTTTTTTACCCTGTCTTTGTGTGATATACAAACTTCTACCCCCTCTTCTGTGCTCACAGGTGGAGAATAGCGAGTGGGACAAATAACACGTCGAAACCAGAACACCATCAAAAAGGCAGGTACAGATTTTTCTCTTCCTTTAAAAATTTGTAAAGGCAGGCAATGACTATGACTCTCCAGGAGATTATTCAAGCAGACTAGAGCCATTAGTACAGCTTAAATAGACTCCAAGCAAGTTAACAGTAAGCAGAAAATATAGGATTGAACTCAAAGACAGAAACTAGGCAGCAGGAGTTCAGGTGCCATCAGATACAAAGAAAGGAGGCTCAGGTACAATGCTGCAAAGGGAGCCCAGCTCCTGCGGTGCCTCAGCTCTGAGTGGAGGGGGACAGGCAGCAGCTGGATCTCCTTCTCTCTGGCTATAGCTGACAGTTTGCAATACTAATTATCCCGCAGGTCCACCTGGATTTTATCTGCCTTTATTTTTTCCCTCAAAACATTTTTTAATTTCTCTGTTTTACTTTGCAGCAAGTGGCTTTGTTTTGATCTTGGGATTTCTTAAGTCTTAACTTCTCATGCTTCCTCAGATACAGATTTAGTTCTATAACTGAACATACAGCGAATGCAGTTTGTGGTCTGGTGATCATATTCTTACAAAACTATTTTTAAGGACAACAAGTAATCATTGAAATCATCTTTTCCCTTTGGAACCCATTATTCTTTCAGCTCTGCTCAACCCAGCAAAGAGAGCTTTTTTATTTAACGTGAAGAAAGTACATGCAAACAACATGAGCTGCCCGTGCTAGCTATGTTTTTCACTGACGTGATTACAGGGGGCATTTTCATCCCTTCCTTCTTTCCTTAGCATTCTTTAGCAGTCTTGTTTAAGACTAGCACCAACTTTACTTCAGTAATACTTACTACATTGGGAAATAAATGAGAGTCCCACTCAGCGGTAGAAAATTGATGCGAAATACCATCAGCTGACGTGTTTATAGCAGCATTTAATTATTTAATCAATTTAATAACAGAATACTTAAACCAGCATAAAAAAAAAATCACTGGGCATAACCAATTCAGTCTATAAATCAGACATTTTGCTCTTCTATTTTCATTCTTCAATTACATTCTGCAAACTAATCGGCAACACTTGATGGGAATATAGGATGTAGACAGACTATAACAGGTGAAGCAATCAGATCTTCACAAGAAAATTAATTTGTACAGCCACTATTACTCTCTCATACACACACACTCGGATTTGCACATACAGCCAGGCAGACAGCCCTGAGTATCGCTAATTGTGATTACAGCAAATGTCATAAAACACATTTCACAATATTCAAGGGAATGATAGCTGTGCTCATTCTTTTATCTTTCTATTTTCTTTGACATTATCTTTGCAATCTTCAGATAGGCCTTTGCTTGTTTTTCTTCTTGATTTGTGAACAAAATAATTGTCTTGTATCCCAGTATTCGTACTGGGTTTATTTGAACTTCATTAAAACCACTCTGTTAATTTCTGAATTGAACAGAAGTATGCCAAAATGTCTAACAATGGTTCTCATGAGACACAACGAGACACTTCAGTGTGGAAAGTAATAATAAAATGTTTATAGGAATATTCCATCAAGACTAAATTTCTTCCATCATGTATCCTCATTTCAACCAGCTAAAATTCTTGCTTTCAGAAAAGCAAGCAATTCTGGCTCTGGGAAACTCTGTTAGGCATTAAGATTACCTCTCAGGGTGGAGTGTTGTCTTTCTGAAGCCCCCAGGTGCTTGTTCGCACTCATCACACGTGCACTGATGGGCCCCTCCAGCAGGAGCTGGAGCTGGTGACTGCTATCCACAGACTGTACCTCCTCCAGCAAACATCAAAGCCTGGCAGACCTTGGCCTTTAAATGGGGCTTGGGAGAGTCCACGCACCTCAGAAGAAAGCCTCTCCCAAGGCAAACTGTAACTGAACCTCTTTTTCAGAGAGCTGTTATAATCAGCATACGAAAGATAGTACTAAATACAAGATATCCTGTGCTGTATTTGCTACTCCAGGGGACCCACACTTCTTAATGAGCTGAAGTGGGAGCTGAAGGATTGTCTGGATTACTTAAATTTTAGGGATGACTTCAGGAACAGAATGTTTAGTTAAAGCACCTTGAGTGCCTGCCACAGGCTGGCTCAGAAGTTCAGCACGAGGAGCTGCCAAACAGCGTTCAGTGTAGAATTAGACAGGAACGCTTAAATCTCTGTATCCCGAATAAAAACTAGATTTCTTCTTTGTGCAGCGTTGCTATGCTGGAGAAGGGTTGCAGCAGAACTCTTGAGATCCTCAGAGGAAAGAACAGGTACAAGTTGTATGACTGCAGCCCAGACGAAAGGACTAGAAGCCGCTCGTGGTATCTAACATGCACCGTCTCTTGTGCCCCCAACATCCCTTCCTAGCTCATCCACGCTGCGCACCTCCCACCCACGCAGGGAGTCTCTGACAGGAGGGCTCAGGGGGATTTTCAGACACCCGGAGAGACAAAGTCCTCCGCATCCTGCATTTGAATACTGTCTGTTCCCCTGCATCACCCAAACACTTCTCGTCTTCAATTTATCATCGCCGTACAAGAAAGAAGGAAGCATTTACCTTATAATCGGCTGACTGGAGAGCAAAAAGCCACATTGGTCATCAGTTTTGTATTTTGTATTCCAGCACAGTTTGAATCGCAAGACATCCAATTACCCAGACACTCTGGGGCTGCCTTTATTGGGGTTTATCTTTCGTTCTTCCTACCTGCCACTAAGAAAAAGAAAATGGAGGGATACTCCAATATTCTGTGGGTAGAAGGAAAAAAAGGAAAGAAACAGAAGGTGAGCATCACTCCTCTGATGCGACAGGAGGAGCAGGAATTCCTTCTCAACAGAGATGAGAAAAAAAACAGCTCCTTGCCGTAGGTATGTATCTGTCTGAGTTCCCAGCAGAGCAGGGATGTGTCACCAGGGAAGTTGTACAAAGGAGTGGGTGCGTTTTCCACTCAACTCTGAAAGCCTTGCTAGTAGGCAGTGGTAACTCACATTCAGCCATGAATTTGTTATTGCCGTAGCTCTGCAAGATGCTCTGTCTTCCTGACGTTACTGACATTTCCAAAGCAGTCGGAGCTACAGACAGAGCCTGGCTGGTAGTCAGCTCCAGTTCCAAGAAATACCTGCGCTGCTGAGCACCGCCTCCCAGAGGGCACTTCCAGCAGGGCCTTCTCAGCATCGAACATCACTCTCCCATCATTTGGTCATCAATAGTTCATTGTACTCCAAAGCATAAAGTGAAGCCCATATGTCCACTGTCAGGGGAAAAAAAAAAAAGACGGAATTCTCTGGTAATACCATCTAGGTCACATCCATCCTTGTGGCTCTGTTATAATACATGTGGGTTATTTGTTAAGAAGTAATCAGTTTTTATAACCACATTTATAACAAGTGCCAGAGCACCTACAGCAGAGAATCAAGGCTGCCTTCTTTCATTTTATGAGTGTGCAAATGCAAAGGAATACATTTGGAGCCTGAATTTACAGCAGCTGCAATAAAGGTCTTTTGTTTTCACTTTCAACCTGAGCTCAAAAGAGGATGCAGCATGGCCAAGCTAACTTACTAAAATAAATTTTGTACTTAATTAATAACAAATAGAGTGGCTGCAAGTGATAAATCATCCAGAGCGAGGAATGCAGAGTGAAGCCTGACATGGTGCCTCTGCTTCACACCATTAAGTTTTTGTCACAGCTTTGGGGGTTAGAGACAGAGCATCGGTCTTAGCTTTAAAATAGGAAATATGTCTCATCCTTCACATTGTTTCAGTTTAGCCTTTATATTTAATTGTAGATTACCCTTCTTATGCAGAGAGCTTATTACAGTTTTCATTTTCTCTTGTTTACATTTTCATATCAATTTTTTCCCACCAAACTGCAATTTAGAGGCTGCTCAATGACACTAATGTTAATGGCATATATTACGCTTCTGTTCCACAACAGTGCATGTTTTTTAAAACCATGAAGTGCCCATTTTGCAGATGCTCTCACAGTCCCATACTTTTACCCCTGCCTCCACTCTGCAGTTATACAGAACCTTGACTTATCCAAAAGGGATGTCAAGAGACCAAAAATACCTAAATTGATTCAATCCAAGGTCTTCTCTCATAGTCTCACTGCTCGGATGGAGGGCGGTTATCCGTAGTCTTGTCGATACAAACAAACAGCGTCCAAAGAGCTAAACAAATGTGGCAGAGCAGATGTCGACAGGAGGAATTGTTCCCCAGTTTATCACTGGGGAACTGTCTGGCATCAGGATGTCATTGGAGATCACGGCGGGGACCATGAAGGGGACAAGTTCCAGGCAGCACATGTGTCTTTGTAGCTTAACATTCAAGAAAGGCCAGGTGGGGAGGGCTGCAGAGTTTTCAAGAATAAGGAGATTCAGGTCTTCCCTACTCAACCCGAGTTGAGTGTTTTTCCTAAACAAGCCTGCAAAAACACACAGCTGGCAATCCCACTGCACTTTGTACGCCAGAGGGAGGGCTTTTGTCAGGCACTCACAAAGCTTTCTGAGAATTTGTAGAAGTCATTTTGGAAAAGATCCTCATTTCATGGGATTTTTTTTTTTAAACCTCTGTATGAGGCCAGTACAAAGGGTCCACCCGGTGCTTGCTACAGACAATAACAAGGACAAGCGAAGATCTGTCATGCTAGCAATAATAGGCGACCTGTTGCTGTCCTTACTGCTGAGCAGCAAGACTGGGTCTGCTCACACTGAGAAAGTATTCAGAACCTCTTCCAAGGAAAATGGATGTTCACCCTTATTGCTCTTTTCCTAGAAAAGCAACTTCTTGCTTTCTCCAGCAGGAGCGGTCGTATCTTTTGGTCCAGCTTTTTGTTCCTTCGCAGAAACTTGAGCTTTCAAACAGGTTTGTGTAAAAGGGAGTGGGAGGGAGATGTTAGGAGCAGTTGTGGGGAAGAATGTGCCAATATTTTCATAAAGCTTTTTAATTACAAACTGAAACTCCTAAACATTGAAATATTTTGCATGTAAAACACTAAAATAAAAAGTTTATTCTTCTGCCCATTCCTTCCATAATCTCTTTCTTTTTTGTCTTATCTTTTCAAAATAGACCACATAGGTCCCTCCCTTTCATTCCTGATGCTGATCAGAATAAGCGGGTCCACAAGAGACAGATTTATTCCTTGGCAGAAGCGATAGAATTAAGTTTTCCTGCTGCCAAATCTGGGAAACAGTTTGCTTTATGTCATTTGTGGATGTCACTACTAATATGGGGTATTTTGGATAATAGTAGCTACTTATTCTCTCAGAAGTATGATTTTTTTTCCCCTCCTATGAGGAAAACTAGTGGGCTACCTCAGTAATTCAGACTGCAATGTTTAACACCATGGGGAAAGGGATGCAGGGTGCATGGGCGGACTAAATGTTCTCCAGAGACTCAGTCTCGCCTCTCATGAATGAAAATACAAGATCCCAGCTGTGCTAGCACTGACCAGGTCAAGCAGGAGAAACGCTATTTACTGGTTTACTGGTCCAGTTGCAGATTTTTCAAGATGTTGCTTAAATTATGAACAGCTGCCTACGTACATTCACAGAGGGCTTGATTCTCTGTCTCAGTTTTCATAGCTACCCGCAGCTGTGGAGCACCAAACTACTGATTTTACTGTAACTTTGCACTAAACTGCCCCCTTTCACCCAGGTTTTTTTCTCCTTCTTATTTATTTTTTATTAGTTTTGAGCCTGATGAGGCCCATTAGAGGCAATAATTAGGACGGTATTATTTTGAGGTTACTCCAGATACAGGTAACTGGCAGAATTTTAGGTCTTTTAGAATACAATTCAATTCCTCCTCCTCCTAAAGAAAAAAGAAAATGTTTACCGCCCCACATTTTTTTCAACCCTCCATCTTTTTTCTTGTTAAACTAGCAAAGGCAAACAGGAAAGTGATGTAGTCTGGTCCACCCACTACAGCAAGATACAAACACTTGATTGTGTCCTACCGACAGGGCTATTTCAGGCTTTAATTATATGTGTTGTCCTTGCTCATTAGCCGTATACCACTGAAGTGCAACAAAAGTAAGTGATTCATTGCTGACACATGGCATTTCATGAGCAGTCATTAATTAGCAAAGTAGCACTTGGATATAAATTGGTGAAGAGCATCAGTAAATGGAACTTTAATCAGGATCTCCCTTAACCCTCCTCTTCTCGTGCACCTCCACGGCCTTCGGAGGCTGAGCTCCCGTGGAAGCGCAGCGTGTCCCCACAGCAGCAGAGCGCTCGCCACCGGCATCGCCAGGGGCGCAAACCACCACTGCTCCAGCTGCAGCTGCACCAATGTACACCACCCAGCGCCAGAAACCTGCCGGGGTGGGGAAAAGCCCACGCAAGCAGGAATCAGAGTGCTTTCTTCTTGAAACCAAGAGAATTTTCTCCTAGTCTGACACCCTGGAAAAGGCCTTTGCACCAGTGCAGTGTGCAGGCTCTGGGGGGGAAGAGGTGCAGTGGGTTAGCCTGCTGCACGCAGTCCTTTGCTCCTTGCAAATCCATCTGAAGACTGGCAAACGTTTTCGTTCCACAACATTTGGTGTATTTGCAATTTTGACAAAGTGCATTGAGTTCAATGGCCAAGAACAAGTAGAAGGGCTCATAAGCTACCTCTCTAGGTTCTTTACAAGGTGTATAACAGTGCTTTAAAAAAAAAAAAAAGGTCAAAGTATAAAAGCAAGAGCATGAGAAGAGGGCTTTCCATGGCATGGCATGTAACCTTTTTTGCTCATACAAATGGATTTCAGTTTGATAAATTTCACTGCTGTGAGAATCAATGGAATTAGCGGTTTGTCAATTCTGCCACGAGGACAAATCCGTATTTTATTTTCCAGTCCCAAGAACTGGAAAATCAAACTTTTACAATAACAAAGCTTTGTGGTCCCCTCCCGGATGGCAAATGAGGCATTTATCCACATGACAGACTATAAAACTGGAGAATGCCGCTTACCTGAAACACTACCCTTTAGAAGTATGTTTTCAGAGTACGTCATAACTTCACGTGGTGATTTCTGTGTATTGCTGCAGTGCAAATACCCTTCCTAGGAGCTGTACAAGACATACATGAAACTTGTGCTTGTTTCAGCATAGGCTGATTATGTATTCAGCATATATTTGCAGATACCTAAGGCTGCTGGCTATTAAACTGGAAAAGTATAAAAATCAAATTCCCTTTCATAACTTACTGTTATTTTTCTCAGCTGGAGCATCAATTTAACAGTTTTGGGGAACCACTTTCTTTTTAAAGTGATGCTGTGAAGAGGAATTTCTACTGGTAGGTGACTGAGAGAAATTTATTCATCCTGTCCTAGTATGCTAAGTTCTAAGACAGATAAAAAGTTATTATACAGCAGATCCAGGCAACCCCTTTCCCGGAACGGCCTTACAGTCTCTGCAGGAACATGCCTGAAATATTCTATCAACTTTACATATGAAGATATTTTAGAGACAACTTATCACATAGAAAATCTCGGGGAGATTTTTGAGGGGAGTCATGAGGCGTTCTTTTAGAAGAAACTACAGGTTCCACTAAAACGACAAAAACAGGACAGAGCTCCTAATCTGAGTGGGGACTTTGGTGATTCTTGCTCTGAGCCTACCTGTACATGCTACAGTATTATTCTGGACTCACAAGGGAGAGAAGAAAGTACTTACAGATGCCACAGCATACTAAGTCTACAGGGAAAGAAAACTTCTGTTTGTTATTTGAGAATTCACACTCGTAATGTTAGGGCTGTAATTGTAAGATGAGGACTCTAAAGCAGGGATACTTAAACAGGAGCTATGCAGCGAGCAGTGGCTCACGGGTTTCGGCAAAGGCGTCCCTGAGTGCAGTTCGGAGGAGAATGCCCAGCCCAGTCTGTCAGGGAGGACCAGGAAAGGTCAGAGGTGGTGAGGTCTAGCTCCATTAGCTAAATCAATTCAGATCCATAGCAAAGTTTAGCATTCACCATGAGATGTGGCCCCGCCTGGGGGGCTCAAGGGATCGATAAGCAAATACAAAACCCTTTACCCTCAGGCAACCAGTTAAATTCTTGTTCCAAATATTGCTATTGCTTGACCCAAGCCCTTCATTTGCCTTCTGAGCCAGAGTGAGGGTGATTTGAATTCAGCTTCACAGGCAGCTACAATGTCATGGCTGCAGACCTGAATGGCAATTGTAAGACCGAGGCCAACGATTTAACAATGAAGAGTAAAGGTGAAGTTTATACAGCCAGGCATGGATTCAAATTGGGCTTCCTTGCACTGTTACCTTTCTTTCCTGAGCTGTGTTGCAGTACAATTCCTCTTTTATGGATCAAGAGAACAAACAAGCCTCTGTTGCTAAGTCTCCAGTATCCCCTACAAAAGCCAAAGAGAAATAGGAAACACCAGTAAGGAACTATGCAAGATTTTTATTTAAAATAAACTGACTGAAGAGTGAAATTGAATTACTACGCATGCTGCAATGATTCGTCAAACGGTTGCTATTTACTTCAATGCAAGAAAAGAAATCTTCATTTTCTTGTGTATTACCAACTTTTGAAACTAAATAGCATGCAAGAAAAAGATACTTTTTTCTCCAACATGATGATCAATCCTGTGAAAACCTGGGGAGTGTTATCATTGAAGTTCCCCATTAAATGCAAAGTGTACTGCCCTTTGATATAGCCTGAGACACATTTAAGACATCAATAACAGAAGACATCATTAGTCTCACTGCTAAAATGGACCAGGAGTACAATCAGGTCACTAATTAGTTAG
This sequence comes from Gorsachius magnificus, assembly GCA_034008185.1. Lineage (NCBI taxonomy): Eukaryota > Metazoa > Chordata > Aves > Pelecaniformes > Ardeidae > Gorsachius > Gorsachius magnificus. The sequence continues at coordinate 177,285,296 of CM067081.1, forward strand.
ACAAAGTAATGAACAATATAGAATTTAGTAGACATCAGAATAGATCAGTTCTAAATTTGCACTAAAATTTGAACTAACAGCTAAATTTAAACCACTGTGTTTTCTGAGAAGGACGTGGAGCAAGCTTTGCAAATTAGTATGAAACACACTAGATACTGAGTAAATTTTTGTGCACACACATTAAAAAGTCTGTTGGTTTATGAATCCATCATTTAAAATCATCCTTAGAATAGCCCTAAGAATATTTATACCATTCAGACAAACAAATCAATTCCAGACCTTTTAGAGGTGACAACTGACTTACTTGCTTCTAGTTTGTATGGGCTTCTAATCCATGCTCCTAAATTATATTTGTGTTCTGTTCTATGTTTTATGTATTTCTGTGTCACAAGAACCAGAAGGCATTTTACAAAATAAAGACCAGAGAAATTCAGCGCCTCAAACTGTAATTGAGACTAAGTGTATATCACGGTTCAAAACATAATCTTCTATGAGTATGTAAGAGTGTTGCTTTAAGGTCATGCAGATCTCTATTTGAGGCTGGGATGAGATACCATGTGGGAGCCAAGTCCTACAGCTGTTTGCTGCAGAATTGCTTCACCTGCTTTTGAGGCACAGAAGGCAGGACCCAGGACTGTCAGGCTGCTCCAGTGCTCTTACGATCCTGTGAACATCATGAATAGTTTCCCTAAGTGCATTGGATTATCTTGTCATAAACCAGTCTTCAAACGCACACAAACGCTAAACCACAAACATTCTCAGATTCTGCCCTGGGTGGTTGCTACCCTGTTCTGGCAAAGGCATGGCAGGACTGTCTCTCAGTTAATGATCCACCAGAGAAGTTCAGTGCAGCTCCCATTCCTATTGCAAACATCACATATGACCTTAGGGAACTCATTTACTCCATCTGAGCTTCAGTTCTCTGTTTGTGAGACTGAGCAGAACATCCCACGCTGACACCTGGAGACTACAGGCACTTAAGTGCTGTGTATATTATGAATATAAACAAGAAACAGGGAAGATTTCAGTGTGAGTTTGTATGTGCTTTCAGTTAACAACAAATCACCCATTGCTCTGAAAAACATGCTGTATCTTAATAAAACATATTAGAAGTGTTTTAGGTAAAGTAGGATACGCAGAAACGATCAGCTTGATTTGCTTTTCTACTTTCATGGTGAAATTTACGATTTGAAGGTTGAATGCATCGGTGTCTAATCAAATACTGTAAGTTTTAAATCTGTGCTTTACAAGATCATTTTTCTTTCTTGACCACACGCAGTGACAGTACTGCTGCTCTAACAGTGAGTGTGCTGGGATGGTCATCGGCGTGACACCCTAAAGGAGCTGCAGCAGCACTTGGCTAACGTCTGGAGGTGTCTCCAGCATGAGCCCTGAATGCTGCCTCAATTTAGGATTTCCTTGCACTTTAGGGTTTGTGGCTTTGCTGAGAAATGCACTTGGGCAGCTTTAATTCTCAGGCAAAACTGCACGCGGATAGACAAATACACCTGTAAGAGCCACACTTTGATTTCCAGACAAATGCCTTCAAAAGATGAGCCCTTCACAAAACTTTGAAAGGTATCATGCATGTCTCTCCTCAAAAACTGGGCCAAACTCCTTGTACTCCTCAACAACATGTCCCTCCCCCCGTCCTGCGGAGGATGAAATGATGTATTAGCTCGGCACTCGCCGTGTCTCCAACAGGGTGAACTCAGCCCAAGCTCAAGCCAGAAGTCATGGCAGGCAGAGGAGACTGAAAATGTGAAACAGGATGAAATGACAAACAAAAATTGTGCCAGGAGTTCTGCCTCTGAAATCTTCCTCAACCCTATGTCTGAGCTAAGGATGGTGAATTTCAAAAGAAGCACGGCTACTATGAAATGAAATCAGAGTAAACCCCAAAGAAAGGAAATATGAGACCAGCTCTGATACATTATAGATATATCTATTTTATTTCTCTGATGGAAAGCTGTATTCCCTGAATGCATAAAGTATTCTTTAACTCTCTTGCAGACAACTGATTTGGATTATACAGAGATCTCAGGGGTATATGTATTGTTTCTCTTCTTTATTTTTGATGTTTATACCCTTATTTTCATCTGTGATATAAGAACTAATGTTCCGAGAAGCCAGATTTGCCACTAAGGGCCTATATATTTACTGGCCATATCCTAAGAAACTAGCATATATTCCCCCAGTCTCATATTTAAGAGTGATTGAGTATGTGCTGTAATTCATTGGTCCATTTTGGTTTTTTTTGTTTGCCTGTTTTTATGACATTGTTTGGTTAAAAGAAAAAAGGGATACCACACTTTTCCAGCAGTAAATCATCTGTTACCATTTACATATACATAGTATAGCTGCAAATATGCCTTCCTTTCCCTTCTGGGTTTCAGATTTTATCTTCTTATAACATCTGTACATTCCGAATCCAAGGTAAAACATGACCTTTATTTTCTTAGTCTGCCGTGACCTCTGGGATAGAACCCTTTTTTCCATAAAAGCCTTTTTCATAGCCTTTTTTTCATGAAAGCAAATTCAGATGTTAATTGAGCTGGACACAGCAATTGGTGAAGTGAAAAGACATAGCTCATTTTGTGAGTTGACGAAAGAAAATAATGTGAAAAAAATTACACGTCATCTACTACTAAACCCAGAACTGCACTCAAGCAAATGAGCACAACTAACAGATTGGATCCCAGGTTTAGGAAATGTCCAGATCCAGATCCACCAGACATAACAGCATATCTGGAAGTTCTCACCGCTGCCCCGTGAAAAAACTGACAGATGCTCATCAGAATCGTTGTAAAATTTTCTGGCTAATCCCTAACAATTTCAAAACAGATGCTAAAGTCCCTCCTTTAGCTCTGAATTCAACAACTGAGGATGTAATAAACTGGATCAGGTAGGTATTTTAAAGTATAAATCATAAAATGGTGTGTCAAAGTGCTGTTTTCCCAGTGATAAGAGAGTAGGAAAACATAATAGTGGATAAATGGGCTGTGTGGGAAGAAGATACAACACATTGCAGCCAGCTCCCCATAGATGTTAAAAATCAAGGGCGTCAAATTTAAAGGAGAGGCAGCAGAAAATACACCTTAGAGGATTTAAATGGCATAGTCCAGAGACCATTTCATTAGTGGTTTTGAATTATCCACAGTTCCTTTTGCCAAAGTTTATGACTAAAAAAAAATCAAAATCATTTACAAAACCATTATTAAAACATTTCAGCTCCTGAAAACTGCTTTTCCAGAGTATCTTTTTTTTTTATTATTTTATTAGACCATAAATATGTCAATACAATTTCATTAAAGGCATAATGAAAGACATTACCAGCAACGGTGGGAAATGGGTTCATTTGAAAATTTGCAAAATGAGAACTGTCAGTATTCCTCTAGCTGTTCCTGATGCCACTTCAGGCTTTGGACTACTTCCCCAGGGGAAAAAGCAGACAAAATGAATAAATGGCTTCCCCCCCAAGTGATGAGAGAAGTCTATTAAACAGCTCTGTGACCGTGTGCTTTCTAGGAACAGGCATTTGGCACAGCAGAAGGCGCCGACTTCTTCTGAACTGAAGCGGGTAGAATTCAGGCCAAAAAAGGGGCTCAGTTTCTGCCTCCTCCTTCAAGGGGGAAGCACAGAGGCGCGTTTCTGAAGGCACAAAAAGCTCCTGGGTAGGGTCCCCGCATCGGCAGAGGAAAGGGGGGTTGGCAAGGGACCGTGGACCCGAAAGGTGGTGTGCCCTGGCAGAGCAGCTCCCTGGGGAGGAGAGATGCTCCCTGCCACAGAGGCAGAGCCCCCGGGAGCTGGGCCACCGGCGCTGGGTGCTGGCAAGGCTCCCTCAGGGCTTGTCCGGTTTCTCTTACTCTCTACCCAAGGACCCGCTGCCAGCCATTGCAGACACGGGATATTTGGCAGTCTGAATTTCTTACACCACCGTGGCTCGGTAAGGCAGACTGTATTTTTTCTGCCTCTGAATCCAGAAACCACAGGGTGCAGCAAAAGCAGCGCAGAATTGCTAGACAACATATTTGAAATCATCTCAATTGAATCTTTTGCATTTCAGGGGTCTTGTTTTGACCAAAATGCTCTTTAATTCTTGACAAACTGTCTCCTTTTCTAAATATACTCCTTCTCCTTACCTCCACAATGTCCCGAGGGGGAACCAGTCTAGGGTATTAAACCACATGGACTGAAGCTACAGTATAGATATACCTTTTACTACCAACAGAAGGAAATGAGAGGAAAAGAGAGGAACACATATTAATTCACAATTCCCTTAGGAGAAATAGCTCCATCCCCAGCCTCCCCCATATATACTATTACTTCAAGGGTTGTCTTCATTAAAGAGTATTCCCAGTATAAACAAGGAAGCCTATATTTCCTCAACACTGAAAAAACACATTTTGGTTTCGTTGATTTCTTCTGCCTGCTTCCAACCTAAGGAAAAAGCAAGCAAGAAAACAGCAGACAAACAAATCATCCTTCTACCACCTTTTACACTACACATTTTAATCTTTCAATCACCGATTTTTTGAAACTTGCCACATCATTAAACACTGCAAAAAGCCATGCAGAACAAAAATACTGTATCACTAGAGATACATAGCTCAAGCACAGGCTCATGAAGGAAGATGTTTTTACAGCGGTTCCCGAAAAATCCACATAATTGGATAGCCTCTGCAGTGGGGCTGCCTCCTTCCCTGCTGGGACTGAGCAAACCTCTTCCAGCAAGGAATTGCTCGGTGCCTGGCGGTGGGACTAGCAATAGTCTCTGTGTTGTTATGCCTGAGATTGGACACGGCACTCATGTTGACACATCTGGGGTTGGAACTCCTGGAGACCACAGGCAGGCAGCTTTTTGTGTTTGAATTCATTCACGGAAAGCGCAGTTTGGGATGGTTTAGGGTTTTCTTTATGAAAGTTTTCTATTACCACTTACTATGAAATACACAGGAATTGCCTCAGTGCTGGTCAGATTGTTAAGGAATTGACTGTTCTTTCTCCATGATCTTAAAAGTGGACCTATTTTCAAAAGCTTTTCTGGTCACATGCAGGCTGGATATTAAATGAAATTGGAGAGCCTTTCTTAAGTGCCAGCAAAGAGGGAACGTGAGCACTTAGATAGTGGGAATGCTTGAGAGGGGCTTCAGAATTGTTTGAGTACGGTGTCAAAATAAAGATTAGTCAAAAAAATACCACTCTCTGCAGCCTGAAACGTGCCAGTCAATGCATCTCAAGCTTTTGCTTAATCCAAGACAGCCCTCTGAGATGGGTCATCCTGGCTGCTGGCACACCTGCCCCAGGCTGGACATTCTGGAAGCTGTGTGGTCCCTCAGCTGGAGCCAGTCTGCTGGTGGATCCCCCCAGAGTCCCATTTGGTGGCAGGCGCCGGCAGCTGCTCGGGGGTATTGGCACCGCTGCCTGTTCATGCTGGAGGTGGCGGCAAATGTGACAAGAACATCAGTCTCAGCGAGCTGAAATGCCCTGTCCTGGGAGCTTGTCATTTGGCAGAAATTTCAAAATCAGAAAAATGCTTCTACCCCAAATAACACTGAGATCAAACCCAGAAAGGGAGGGAAAGGGAGGTTATTTCATGTTATGGAAGCTTCTCTTTTAGACTAGCTCTTCTTGAGGGTGACAAATAACTCCACGGTACCTGTGGTTTGACAATATGCCCTTTGCCTGGCCCCAAAACCGCCACACCGTCTTTCAGTCCCAGCTCGCTTCCCTCCTCCAAGGAGTCAAGAGCTTTCCAATATGTCATAAAATCAGTCTTGGCTCTTCCGAATTAGTTTGAACACGATGCATTTCAATTAAACAAGGCTTCCAATAATGTATTTCAAACACTTCCCATTGAAGATTGCAATGAGTAAAAACGGCTGGGAGGAATGACAGATCTACTTGGGGAATTTCTCCTGCAAAGGAAATAAATAGAAGGTTGTTAAATACTTTTGCACTGCATAATCAGTTTGTACTGTTAATATCCCCAGACAGCGGTACGTGTATAGAGGGTGCTGCAGTTGGGATCGTTCCTCCTCGCCAGCAGCATCTTTCTGACACCAGTTTCTTGCAAGAGACCCAAAGGAAAGAACAGCAGTAGATTATAAAATTGGCAGGAGCATAAAGTTACTGTCCTCTCCCCAGAGTCTGACCTCTGCAAGCAAAAGCTCCCTCCCCAGGCCCTGGAGGAGCAGTTAATAAACTTCAAGTCTCTGTCCTGCCAGCAAGAGTGCTCTCCTGGAAACGGGGACCTGGATCCTACCCCAACTCACACACAGAATGGCAAGGGTTGGAAGGGACCTCGGGAGATCATCTAGTCCAACCCTCCTGCTAAAGCAGGTTCACCTAGAGCATGTTACACAGGACTCCTCCATGGACCATCCACAGATGTTACATGAAGCAATCCCTGGGTAAAATGCAGAAAGAGCTGGCGGGCAGAACAACGAGGTGCTGCCAGCAGTCCTCCCTCTTCCCCCCGCATCTCCCTCCTGCCCTGCGGAGTGGCAGGGATCTTCTTGCTGCTCCCTCCCTACTTCAGCACCAGCTTTGAGCCTCCTCCTCCCTGGAGCTCTCTCCTGTGCCCTCCCTGGGGAGGTCTCTCATGCTATCGTACCCCCTGGTGCTGGACTCCTCCGGGAGCAGGAGGAGGCTCTCATGATGAACGTGTGCATCCTGAGTCTGCAGGAAAAGTATCCATATACAGCAGCACAGCCTGAGATTTCAAAGCAGAAGCTCTTTCTGCATCAGAGTTGAAGCAAAGCGTTGGAGGCTTTTTTGTGGTGCAAGATCCCCCACTAACTGGGAAGTGCCGAATGTCTGGGAGCCAGGTCCAAGCCTTTCACCAACATGCAGCAAAATAAAACCTCCGCAAAAATATTCCAGGTCTATGATGTCATTTACCTACATTTGAAAACTACTCCCACTTCATGGCATTTGAACCACGTCTGTCTTTATAACAGAGACTTCCCATCTTCCACACCAATACAGTTAATTCTCCCGTGTTCTGGTGCCAGTAAGGACATTGTTTAAAACTGTTATGAAACACGTCAGTAAAACATATGCCCATTACATAAACTTATATGAATGCAGTAGAACTAAAAGCTGTGCCATTATGTTAATATTATTGAAAACACCCATCTATATGTATATGTATAGATGTGTATGTGTGTGAGTAGCTATAACGATACAGTAGGTGTATGCATGAAATCCAGCCCACTGCTGTCAGTAGCAAAACCCCCTGCGGATTCAAAATGATATAGAATTTCATCCTATAGGTAATAAACAGATTTACAGGTATTCTAGTGGAGATGATCCAAATTCCATATGCCACTTCAAAAGTCTTTGCTTGGCTTTACTTTGAAAATTTGTGTCTGTGTAGTCAACTGCATTAATCGGTTGTCATATACAGCTGCACGTTGCTATCAAATTGTTGTTTATTAGCTGCAAATAATTGCATGTGCGCATTTGTGTGAACTTTATTTATGAACATGTTTTCCCAAGAAGCACACCTGTGGGTGCAGATGTACACATCCCATCCTGACAATTCAGCCTTATCTTGTACCTGCTATTTAGGCCCTAAAAAAAAAAAAAAAAAAAAAAAAAAACCACAAAAAAACCCCAACCAAACAAAAAAGAATTAAAAAGCTTTCCCCCAGACTTCCCCTGGGGCAATATCCAAAATATACTGTTGGGTTTCTCCCTGACGAAATCTTGAAATAAAACAAGCAAAACCCTCAGATGAACTCCCCAGGCCTGACCGGATTTAGTTTAATTTGCCACAGTCCTTTGTGGAGCTGCTATTCCAGGGAAAGCAGCAGGTCTTGATCTTGGGCTCTAACAGATGGCCCCAACAATATGACAGTAATAGCATCTGACATGTGTTGTTGCAATGATCTCTCTAACTCTCGGAGAAGTATGCAAGCATTACATACCGTGTGCTGCCTCAGACTGTTATTTTTGGCATGCTTCTGCTGGCATATGCTATGATGAACCATTCACAACATCTTACATTTCCATCATAAAATAAAGGGGGAAAAAAACCAACAAAAAAAAAGAGAGTAGGTCTGTAAGCCTATCATTTAACCTTGTTCCCAAGGTAACATTTCCTTTGCATATGGGTCAGCTCCACAGAAACCAAAACCCAAACTGCATTTTGAGGGATTAGCTGTATTGCAGGAAGTGGAGTCCTGGGGATGACAGAGAGACAAGTTGATGGAAATATTTATGGCCCGGCTCTCAGAGCGTTTCACAGTGACACGTAATCAGAGTTCTCGACAATATGCATTAAACGGGGGCAATCTACAATCTGAATGGCACCTGGTGATTAGGGAGCTGTGAGGAGGGGAATCAGAATGAACTGACTGCCCTGTCAAGGTGGGGTTTTCCTGCTAATTGCAGGGGTAATGAACACATCCCCTTTCAAGCCCAGAGGATTTTCTTAAGGAACTTGTGATTTTACTCGTTGCCAGGTTCAACAAAATAGGATTTCAGGCAGTGAAATGTTTTCAACTGCAAGCAGCAAAATCTAGCTAAAGCAGAAACATCAATGATTTTCACTGAGTGCAAGTCATTGAAATGTCTTAGCATCATAAACTACTCTTGATTGCTTTTTTCACAAACGAGCTGCTGCCAAATAGAGGACAGACGGCAACAGGGAAACCCATCTCAGCTGCTTTCCTCCTCAATTTGCAGTTACACCCCCTACCATTTTTCCCCTTAAAAGCTTATCTAGCTTCTCATAAAATTATTTATTGTTATTGCTATGTGGGTTGTTTATTCAGTCGATGAAGGACAGGCTCTGGCAGCCCTCCCTCCCCTGTCCTCCTGGCCCTTACCTCTCCTCGCCTTCAGCCGATGATGCCTCTTCCCCTGGCTTGGCTCAGCCTCGCTCAACTCCCACACCCCCATCTCCCCTTCACAGTCCTGTGCCTTTACCTCTTCTCCAAAGATGCAGGGACTCCTTTTAGTGCCACCGAAGGGGCTCTTAAGTGGAGAGGTGTGAAAAAACTACAGCACAGAGAGAGGTCAAAAAAATCATAGGGTTTGGTCATTAGGTTTAAAAGAAAAAAGCCAAACATTTTGCAGCACAGCCTTGAATTTTCCTCTGCGTGAAGAGGAACGTTGCGTGCATTTGTAACAAAGGTACCAAAGCTTGAGCACAAAAAGCTACAATATTCACACCAGAAGCATTAGAGAAGAGACGTTTCAGGAGTCATAGCCCCCAAAGGTGGCCACTTCTCTCTCATTCTGGCTACAGACCATGAGAGGGGCTTAGAAAAAATGGAAACTAAGGATGGAGACTCCCATTCAAGTGACATGGAGAAGAGCATCTGGCTGCAGTGTATCAAAAACCCTCAGGGAAAAGGCAAGAGGAAAAGCAGGGAAAAGCAGGGAAGGGGAGCTCTTCTGCAAAAGCACCTGAGCAAGGAAGGAGCCACCGTGATGGAGACAAGGCCAAAGGCAGGCTGGTGCTCTTTAGATACAAGGCAGACAGAAGATGACTTGAGCCTCCATGGAGCCGCTGGGGTGTCAGTGCCAACACCAACATCTCCAGTTAACAGCACTCGGGATATTTACACGTACCCGCTTCCACCGGTCTCTGTGATGGCTCGGAAGCAAGAAGAGTGAGACAAGGCAGAAGGACAGGGGGCAACCAGCCTGCTTTGCAGGAGGGACAGTCTCAGCCAGCTTTGGGGAAAGATTTCCACCTTTGGCAGCAGTGCAACACACGAAGGGGCTGCCCTCGGGGGAGGCTGCGACGGGTGAGTTGGACAGAGCTCCGGCTCCCGTTTGCTCTGCAATCACCAGAAGGGCTCAATCCATCACCCACATGCAGAGGACAGCTGGTGCCTCCTTCTTCCTTTCTGTATCACTGCTCTTCTTTCCTTTGCTTTTCCTTCCCTGCATGTCCCAGCACGCCCCTTCCAAACCTTCAGATAAAACACTCAGCAATAAAGCGAGTGGCACTGACAATGAGCAAAACCGAGGAGTGTGAAGGCAGCACTTCACTGAGATGGATGGTGTGGAAAGGTTCATGCTTTTCTGTTAAGGCTGTCTGCAGACTCAGACAGAGAGCATTACATTAATTAGACTGCGGGAAGATTTTCTTGGCAAACAAAACGGTTCGAAATTCACTTGTTTTAACAGAAGCTTAGATTTGGTACCCTATGACGCAGCCACACCAGTCTTGTTAACTCGTCAAATAGCTAAGCCTTGGACACAAGGAAGTTATTTTACATGCAATTACAGAGAAAAACTGTGATTTCTCCCTAAACAAAAGGAAGTTTTCCAGACAGTTCCAGTCCATGCTCCTGTCTTTACAGTTCAGTACTCATTTAAGAGCAGTTCTAGTCTGAGGATTATATTTGCAGAAAATAGCACAGTCAGACACCATATTTACAATTTTTCCAGAGACTTCCAGATCAACCCACCTTGTTAAAAGTAAAAAGAACGCAATTTCTTTTTCCCAGACTACTTGTCCTCCAAATTCAGCCTGGAACCCAAAATTCAGAAAAGGCTGTTGTGGCTTTGGTTTTCCACTATCTCAGGAATCATCAGTAGTAAAGATCTAAAACGTAGTCAGGAGTTTTAGCCATCTTAGCCATTGCTGTGGTGCCCCCAGGGTATGTTGGAGGACTACAGCCAGCTCGTACATCCTCTCTGTACGGTTGCAAGGGCACACGCGTGGCCCCGCTGTCGCCGTGCCTGCCTGACGCTGTTTGCATGTTAGCACACCCTGTGCCCGGCGCTGGCAGTGCCGCGGAGCCTGATGTATTGACAGCCACGTGCTTTATTCACTGAGCCTCAAAGTAAAGGTCTACCCCTTCCTCCTTCATCCCTGGCTGGTCACGAGGTGGGCTCGCCCAGCTGCCAAACTGCCAAAATCTCCATGGAACAACAGACAGAATTCACTTTTTTTATCAAGGTAAGATAGCTTTCATGCTAATTCAAATTCCCACTGTACCTCTGAGAGGAATGCTCACTTTAAGCAGTGGCAGCTAAGCTAAAGTAACAAAACCCAAGTAACTATGTCCTAACACCAGGCTTCGTCTTGCCCCCAACAGTTCTTGATGCACAGAACCAGAGTTCTTGGCAGAGGTGGACCACGCATCGGTGGCTGGGATGCCCAGCCCAGATGAGAGGTGCAGGGCATTCTTCTTTCAGACAGAAGACCGCTTATGCCTTTGGACAGTTCCACTTCCAGCTGGCTACTGTATTTTGGAGGAGGAAGGAGGGGACTTTCCCTGCCTGAGTTTTAAAAGAGAAAGCTCACACACTCCTAATTTTGTGAAATTAGTCCTTCTGGTTGCAATCAACTTGTTCATGACTTTCAGGAGACTTGCTCGTGGAAATGCCTGATTGATTGGAAATCACAGGTGGACTCAGGCAGTCGCCTAGTCCTGACAATGGCACTTCTGGGTCTTTCCAGAGATTTAGGCACTGGGAAATGCCGGAGTCAAGCCTTGAGGTACTTAAGGAATTGAAATACCTCTAGGGTGTAAGCGGGAAAGGAGCTGGCATTTTCCATGCTTTTCAATTTACGTGTTTATACTTTGTCTAAACTTTCACACCCTCTATTTTGGCACTGATGCCTAAATTCAGGAAAAGACCTGTTGAAGACACAGATATTCTCCTACCAGCTGGCTACCACTTTAATTAACTCCTACATGAACAGAAAACTGGCAGCCTGATGTTATGCCTGATGTCAATGCTGGTGACCTTTTAAGGTTGACAATAAGTGCCTCTCCATTCTGTAATGAGACTGATACTTTATTCAGTGCCTGGTGAAAGCTAGAGAACAGACAAAATTAGGCTGGTAGAAGACAAAAATGTTACTGGGAGAAGCAATCAAGGAACATTATAAACAACCTTTAGACAGAAGGAGCATTGCTTTGGTTTGCAACCAAAAGGCCTGGTTAGATGCCCAGCCAACGCCTAACAACCACGTAACTGCATTAGCTGGCATGGGGTCTCTCAACTGCAGCCGGCCAGGAGCTTGCAAAACTATTGTCCATTGTGTTTATTATCTCCTGATTATTCTATTTACAACATGCTTGCCCCAGGGAGTCCCCTGGAGTCCCCCCGGGTGAGCTCCTGCAGAATCCCTGAATGCAGCAGTTGTACTGCGGAGCACATGCCTTGGGCACTCAAGAATCTGCACTGGCAAGCTGTTAGTTTTCACCTATAATTACCAAAATGGCTTGGGATCTGCCTGTCTGTGAGACCCTTCTCTCCCCAGGTGATCAGACTGTCACAGTGGCACTCAGCAGATGCGCTCAAGCTGTCGCCTTGCCAATTTAAGAAAGAGCAGGACCTGCTTGCAATGATTTTGCTGAAGAGGGCTCCAAGCTTTGAGATATTTCCCCTTAGCTTGAACAGACAGGTAAAATTCCCTGGCATCTCCTGACTGTTACAAAGACCCCATAAAAATCTAACACAGCTTTTGCAGTGATGGTAGCAGTGGTAAAAAGGGGGCGTGCAATCAGTATTTCTGATTTGGACAGGTTATTGTTTATCTACATTTCAGTACTCAGCACTTAGTCTGTAAATAAAAAGGACACCACTGGATTATGCATCCAAATCAGCAAAATTTAAGGACTAAATCTTTTTTGGAGAACTTTAAGGAGAGTGGGGGAGGAAGGGAACACAGGTCACTGGTAAAAATAAATCAAATTAATGGTAAGACTTGCACTGGAAAAGAGATTTTACATTTCAGAGTGGGAGACGAGAGCCCTCCACATTTTCATTAACAAAAGATCTCACAACCTACTATTTCCAAACAATCTGCCCAGAGTGTTCAGCTCAAAAACCCAGACTGTCAACCCTGTGAGAACAAAAAATGCCGCTTGAGCTTAATTTGATTCATTTTTTTTCCTTTGTAAAGCACCACACATCTTAGCCTGCTACTTCTTTTGCCTACAACTCTCTGCCTGATTTGCATTCATATGCCAATATACCTGCTCACACCATCTCCTTGTAGACCCCAAGAGCTCAGCATAGGAAGTTAACGCTGGTAGTTTAATGCCTTGAGAGGCAGAATTAAAAGTTGTTCTCCTGGCATCAAATTAACCCCAGCTTGCTTGAATATAAAGTATATAGCAAGGGGCGAGTCCCTTGATCCTCATCAGACAGATGAAATATGCTCACATGTACAGAGACTGAGATTAGCACGAATTTACATAAAACAATATGGACCTGTGTGGAAGAGCAGGCTGTATGGGGGAACACAAGTGCACACACACTGCCCATAGGCAATCACGATTCGGTGGGCAGGGTCACATTTTTTCCCTGTGATGGATGAACAGCAGGTTAACTGACTGTGTTTTGACACTAATTTTGGAACAGATCCTTGAAATTAGCTGAAGTCTAGATGATGGGGTTGAAGAGATTGAGGATCTAAACTTATTGGCTCCAGTTCATAATTTTCTCAGTTTTTACTCCATTCATAAAGCCATATCCTTGGTGTATGTCCTAATTCACCACCTCCAGAAGTTCAAGAGAACATCTGTGGCTCTCTGGAAGCTCCCCTAACCCAAGAGATCTCCAACAACCTCAGTGCAGGGCAAAGTGACCTGGTCTTTGGACTTTGACACCCAAAGTGCTAAGAAAATTCTTCTGATCTGTGTCCACAGAGGGAGGATCTTCACAGGATTTCTTTGCTGAGCTGTAAGGGCTGTTAGACTCAACTCAAAGCTGCAGCTTGCTCTGATTTCTCATGGGAATAAGCCAGCAATAGGCTTACAAATTAAGTAAACAAGTTGCTGCCTTCTTTTGCAACATTGCATTCCTCCATGCAAAACTTTGTTTTACTTTACATACTTAAGTTTGCTTTAGCCCGTTTATGGGAGATCGGAAGAGACCTTACTCTGACAGGAACAGAGCTTACTGGTTAATAATCTGTGATTAATGTCTCAAGAAAAAGCATGGAAGATAGTTGTAGAAGAAAACATTAAGCAGATAGCACTGTGGACCCTACCACAAAAATATGATGCAATCTGCAACATTATCCACATTTAGTTTAGGAAGACATGGCGATGCTTCTGATGGAATTATTATTACAACGTATTAGCAGCATTTGTGAGATGTCCTGGTCACAGTGTCTCAGCATGGTTGAGGCTGGAAGGGGCACCTGTAGATTGCCTGGTCCAACCCCCAAGCTGCTCAGGGCTGGGTCCTGCAGGTTTGAGTACCTCTAAGGACACAGACGCCACAACCTCTCAGGGCAACCCATGCAAGTGTTTGACCACCCTCACAGTAAAAATGTTTTTCTTCTGTTCAGGCTACATTCCTGTATGGCAGCTTTTGCCCATTGCCATCACTGGGCACTCCTGAGAGAAGTCTGGCTCCTTCTTCTTCATCCCCATTTCCCATCAGGCATGAATACCTATCGATAACCCCCCCCCCCCCCGCCCAGAGCCTTCTCTTCTCAAGCTCTCTTGGTCTCTTCTCAGCCACCAGACACTCCAACCCTTCACTGTGTACTGAAGAAGCACAAGATCATTTGGCAGTGCCAGTGTCTCTGCTTGTTACACTTGCCCCTGCACTGCTTTGTTCCACTGTGTGCAGCACCGGCCAGCCCAGCCCCCAGTGCCCCACTGTGCCTATGCCCCATGCAGGCCTCCCTGCTCCCCTAGGTGGGTTCTCCTCCTCCTCCTCTTCCTCCTCCTCCTCCTCCTCCTCCTCCTCCTCCTCCTCCTCCTCCTCCTCCTCCTCCTCCTCCTCCTCCTCCTCCTCCTCCTCCTCCTCCTCCTCCTCCTCCTCCTCCTCCTCCTCCTCCTCCTTCTTCTCTTCCTCCCTCTGGGACCACATGGCTGCCAGCCTCCAAAGCAGGGCTGTCACCTCGACAGGGTCAGTCAGCACTGGGAGACACCCTGTGCCAGAGTATGAGGGTATCCACATGAGAGGGAGGAGAGGAGAAGGAAGTCCTGGTGCCACCCTGTGCTATATCACCTACCATGGGTGTAAAACCCAGCCTCTCCTTCCCCCCCACCGCCTGACCAGACCAGACCAGGCAGGGAGCAGGAACTAAAATGCCACCCATCCTTTGCATGGGTATGGCTGTGTTTGATGGTCTCACGATACCAAAATACAGCCTGTGGCTCTGTCTCCTCACACTCCCACACACTCTTCAGCCCTGACGTGTTACTCAGGCCAGTTGTCCTGGTTTCAGCAGGGACAGAGTTAATTTTCTTCCTAGCAGTTGGCATAGCGCTGTGTTTTGGATTTAGGATGAGAAGAATGTTGATAACACCCTGATGGTTTCGTTGTTGCTGAGCAGTGCTTACACCAGTCAAGGACTTTTCAGCTTCCCCTGCTCTGCCAGGGGCACAAGGAGCTGGGAGGGGGCACAGCCAGGACAGCTGACCCCAACTGGCCAAAGGGCTATGCCAGACCATAGGATGTCATGCTCAGGGCAGGGGGGTCGGGGGATAGGGGTGGTGGTGTTAGCTGGGGGAGAGGGATTGCTGCTCGGGATGGGGTGGGCATTGGTCAGCAGGTGGTAAGCAATTGCATTGAGCATCTCTTGTATATTCTGTATATTATTATTATTATTATTATTATTATTATTATTATTACTTTTTTTCCCTCTACTTTTCTATTAAACTGTCTTTGTCTCAAACTCTTACCTTTTTTTTTCCGATTCTCTCCCCCACCCCACTGAGGGAGGGGGGCAGTGAGTGAGTGGCTGGGTGGTGTTCAGCTGCTGGCCGGGTTAAACCACACCACCAGTATTGTCCTGGCCTTGCCCCCAGTGAGCCACTGACCTCCGGGGACTCCCACCAGGAGAGCCCCTTGGACGCACAACCCAAGGACATGAACCGCTCCTCATCAGCAGCAGTTCCCTCGGGCTAATTACCCACCTTTAATGCCGCAGCTGTAATTTTTTCAGGATTATACAAACAATGCTTCTCTCCTTATCTATTGAAGTTCCAATCTAGCCCTCATCACCATACTTTCTGGGCTGTAATTATAACATTATTAATGGTTATCTACCCTCTGTGAAGTAAAGTAAACTTGACTACACCAGTTAATCAATACTTGGACAAATGAACTGAGCTTTTCCCTGGGCTAGGACAAGTAATTGCAATTATGAGATGTGATCAGCTGGTTACTAACACATGCATCTGGCAGGGAAATGAAGTTTTAAATATCTATCAAAAGGCTCTGGTTTCACAGAGACAGTATTTCTTTAAGTCTAGTTAAGCACTTGTCAGAAACCATTAGCTTTAGCCAATCAGTTATCGTCCTTCTGAGGAATGACAAGCAAGAGCCTAGTGGACTGACTACTGAGATCCCTTGCTGGCACCGCTGTCCATCTGTCCGTGCGAGCGCTGAGCAGAAGGCATTGCATTCGCAGCGAGGGCACAGGGCATCAAAGGGAAAAGCATCAGAAGGCAGAGTGGATATGGACCAAGGAAAACAGTCATTTACTGCAAGTCTTGAACACGTCGAAGCATCTGGTAGTCAATATGGGTTAGTTACATTATGTTTGCCCTGTTCATTGCAGGAGAACCACACGTGCAACTTCGCAGAACCCTGGGCAGCAATTATGGCATGGGAGAGCACGGAAAAACCTGCTCAGAAAATAATCTGGCCTCTTTTTAATTTACGCATATATACATACGCACACTGAACAACTCTATTGCCTAACTGAGGAGCTACATGCAAGATTAATTAGGGCAAATGGTAATTTCAACACAGAAGGGAAGGAGGGCAATAAAATATCACTTTGCTTGTTTGTTTTAATCTTCTAAGAAGACTAGAATAGGTTAGTTTTTGTTTAGGGCTTTACAGATCCCAGTACTGGGGAATGTCCAACAGTGAAGGACGTGAGCAGGCTGCAAGCACTTAGGCAAATGTGTGAAAGTAGATGTACTGTCTGTCATCTTACCACAGAACTTTTTTCAGGAATCTGCAAGAAAGAAAGGTCCTTTCTGCAGTAGCAAAGATGAAACCATCTTCTGAAAGGGAAACATGAGTCACCTTTCACCATGCTGTAGTGCCCCAGGAAAACGAAAATAAGGTTGCGAGAAGGAATCACAGGGAACAAATGCTGTCTACAGCACCTTCTGGTGTGAGAGTGCCAGGGAGGCTGGAAATGGAGCAGTCACTCTCTTGAACTTGGTGGTGCTGGAAAGGGAAGTTTTCTGTTTGCACCACTTGCTTACCAACAGAGGAAAAACATGTTTTTCCCCATTTGTGGTTTCTTTCCCTTTTGCTATGCCCAGTAGAAAGCAGAAACTCATGAATTTAAGGGAATTCAGAGAAATCTGCTGTAGCTCCCCAGTCACAGTGTCGTGTGCTTTGTGCATATTCTGCCCAG
Organism: Gorsachius magnificus; assembly: GCA_034008185.1. NCBI lineage: Eukaryota > Metazoa > Chordata > Aves > Pelecaniformes > Ardeidae > Gorsachius > Gorsachius magnificus. Next base: position 177,302,622 of record CM067081.1, read on the forward strand.
GCTTACTTTAAGCCAGCCCTGGAGCCACCCTGATCTACACTTCCTAGCTCTAAGAGTTACCTAACTGCAAAGGACCGTCACGGCATGGCAACTCTTTGGGCAGATTCCTCCTGCTCCTCCAGATATGTGATTTATTCCAGAGCTAAACAAAATGGCAGGTTTCACTTAGATTCAAGCCACTGCCAAGGTTTGCCTGGAGCTTGCTAAGGTCAGAAAGATATGGGGTGAGAGCCATCCAACCGAACGGAGACACCTAGTAATGCTACACTTGCAGTAACTACCCAAGGCTAACTTTACAGAGAAAAGCATTCATGGGTTACATTTCGTATCATCCCAAAGTAAACAGGTCATAGGACAAATTTTCCCCTATTGCCCGGTATTCACTCCTGCAATCCAACGGGAATGCTGCATTTCTCCATTTTACAGGGAGTGGATTGATTGTACCACTGCAAATCTCAGCCACAAAGCCAATACTGCTGGCTTAACCAGTAAATCCAGGCCCAGTGTACTGCTACGGAAAGTCCAGCAGCAAAATCACCCAGAGACTCAGCAGATATTTAACCCAGCACCTCTACCCCAGTGACGCTGAGGGAGGTAGCCCTGGAATGGAGGATTCTCCTTCTGTGCATGAACAGAGGTACTGATAGCTTAAGATTTACAAGAAACTAAGAAAAAAGGACATTTTTTTCCTTACTATGCTAAGATAAGGTAACTTCAACTCTTCTGCTATTGATAATCTTAAATCTCTCACCCCTACAGGGTCTCTTCTGCCAGGTAGCAGGCAATAGGACGAGGGGAAATGGCCTCAAGTTACACCAGGGCAGGTTTAGGTTGGACAAAATTTTTTCACTGAAAGGGTTGTCAAGCATTGGAACTGCCTAGGGCAGTGGTCAAGTCCCCATCCCTGGAGGTATTTAACAGATGGGTAGACGTGGTGCTTAGGGACACTGTTTAGTGGTGGGATGGCAGGGTTAGGTTAACGGTTGGACTCAATGATCTTAAAGGTCTTTTCCAACCTAAACTCTTCTGTGATTCTACCAAAGTTATGTAGGCTGTTTCTGTCTAACCTTCTGGCCCTTTCCATTACATCTGTAAGAAAAAGACAGATACTTTCCCTCTGCTATGCAGAGTTCCCCCTTGGGTCTCCAGGAACAATGCGCAAAATGGGTGCTATGAAATTCATGCTCTTCAGTTGCTCCAAAGCCCTTGACGGGTGCCATTCCCAACAAGGCAGGTCCCCTCCGCTGCCCACCCTACCTCCTCAGCAAGATCCTAAATTTCAGTGCCCACATTGACTGCTGCCGCTGCCATCAATTTAAGCGGCGCTCAGACTAAAAGCGGTTTTAGCATCAACTTTGTACTCACTGTTTACGGTGCGCGTAAGGGGTAGGCTCAGATTCTCCCATGAACTGACAGTCTCATCACCATCTAGCCAAAGGGGCTGCAACAGGTAACTGCTGCTACTGACTTCTAATTTTTTTACATTTTAGATATCTAATTTGAAATAAGACTCCTAAATCCGCAACTATGCAGTCTGTTACCCTTATTAATAGCCTTCATAGCCACCCTTACAGCCAACGCCTTCTTCCACACAACCCATTGACTATCACTGGATTTTAAAAGCTCTACTGAATTTATACTTTGGGACAGGGATCGCCCTTTTACAATATATTTGCCCAGAATGCCCTTCCAAATAGCCCTGATAAACACTAATGTATCATAAATAGTCAACATTAACAAGCTATTAATTAGTCTTCTGGAAGGCTGTTCCTAGATTTTCCCCTCATTCAAACGCTCTGATCCAACGAGCAAGAAATGTATGCAGTCAGGGGCAGCTCACAAACATTTCCAGATTAAAAACTGAACCTCCTAATAGTCCAAGTGATTTCTATTCTCAATAAAACCAGGGTTAAAGGCAGAAAAATGTCATCCTGTCTTGTAAAGCAGCTTAGCACATTTACCAAACGCCTCTGGGAGAAGCATCCCGTTTTCACCAGAGCTTTATGTGGCCAATTCAGCTGTAACAGTTCTGGCTACTTTACTACCGACAATTTGACAAGTGGACTCAAACAGGAAATGTTTTGTGATTTCCTTTCACAAACCTGGATGGGGAAAACATTAAATAGAAATTGGAAACTGAGTTCCATTGGCATTTTTCTTTTGGACCTATTTTCCCAGGGAATTTAACTTCATTTTTAGAGGAGTGTTCCAATAGACCACTGGAAAGATAACACTTGCTTCATTTCCCTTCCCTCCAGCCTTAAACAACCAGGATTTATACAGTTATTTTTATTCTTTTCATATACCGCAGCCTTGCCTGTTTATAAAATGTAAGAGGTAGACAGATAATTGTACTATTTCACTAGTAAACAGGGAGCTGAATATGAAACTGAGCTCAGAATTGGAAACCCTGTCAGAGTGTTGGTGAATCACTGTATGAAACAAATTGTTCACTTTCTGTTCAGTCCATTAGCTACAAGGATGGAAAGAATTGCTCTCACAACGCATAATGCTGCAATTTCCTATATTCACTTAGCACTTCCCCTTTCCCTTCTGCAAATCAGAGGCATTACATCTGAGATTTAATTCGCTCCCTCTAACCACAATTTCATTCCCAACTCAGACAAACCAAACTATCGCTCGGTGAAAATGCAACAGCTTTTACACAGCATTCGTGAACACAGCGCTCTTCCTCTCCTTTGGAAATAAGATAATTGCAGGAAAACACGGAGAATTATACAGAGGCCCCTGTGCCTATCCAGCTGCAAACAGCCCCCCTTTTTATTCTCCTGAGCTTTTTGAGAGCCGGCGTACCAGAACCGAATTCACATGAACCCCATGTCGTTTGCATGCCAGATTGTGTGCTGACATTGTGATGCGAAAATCAGGACTTGCCTACAGGTACCACACGGTTGCCCATGCCCTTTCCTTGGGTTTGTCAGTCTGGGGGAGCCATTGACATTTTTAATAGTCCCCAAGCGCTAGGCTTCCTAAGCAAGCTATTAAAAGCAATTCTGCCTCTGAAATGGGGCAAGGAAGATTGTTATCAGTATGACTGAGAGCCCTAACAATTCTGGAGAGCTTCACTCCAATGAGACAGGGCTTACCATCCCGGGCAGAACTGCATCCTACCACACTGTGTTCATCCAGAGACCTGAGCTAGGCTGCCCACCTCTGCGTGGCAATGGCCTGTGGGGACGCAGCCCTTCAGATCCACAGTTTGCTAGCACTGGCCTCAGAGAAGAAGGGGGGCCACACTGGACAGCTGAGAATGACCACCTGCACTGTTTCTGCAGGATGACGGCAATGGCAGGGAGGCCTGGTGTCATGGTTTAACCCCGGCCGGCAACTAAGCCCACCCAGCCGCTCGCTCACTCCCCCCACAGTAGGATGGGGGAGAGAACTGGAAGAGTAAAAGCGAGAAAACTCATGGGTTGAGATTAAGGACAGTTTAACAGGGAAAGCAAAAGCCGCACACACAAGCAAAGCAAAGCAAGGAATTCATTCCCTGCTTCCCACCAGCAGGCAGGGGTTCAGCCATCTCCAGGACAGCAGGGCTCCATCACGCGTAATGGTTATTTGCGAAGACAAACACCATCACTCTAAACGTTCCCCCTTCCTTCTGCTTCCCCCAGCTTTATGTGCTGAGCATGACACCATATGGTCTGGAATAGCCCTGTGGCCAGTTGGGGTCAGCTGTCCTGGCTGTGCCCCCTCCCAGCTCCTTGTGCCCCTGGCAGAGCTGAGAGCTGAGAAGCCCTTGGCCAGTCTAAGCACTACCCAGCAACAACCTAAACACCAGTGTGTTATCAACATTCTTCTAGTACTAAATCCCAAACACAGCACTATGCCAGCTACTATGAAGAAAATTAACTCTATCCTAGCCAAAACCAGGATACCTGGGAAGGATGACTTTATCGTGCATGCACAGTATTCACAGCAACGGTGCTGGTGGGCCTCTATTGTGCATTTTTTTTCAAGCAGAAGCCAGGTACAAGAAGGAAAGCTTTGAAAGAAGAGCTACGAAATAAAATTGACGCTTTTCAACCTCCCTTTACTACCTTTCCTGCACATATGACAGCATACGTTAATTGATCCTGCTACACAGACACCCACAGACAAAGCCCAAGGAGTTGTTCTGTAAAAACGAGTCCCAGAAGACAAAGAGTGGTCATTTGAGGCCACGGGAGCAGCTTGGAGTGGGAGCTCTTCTCTGGGACTCAAGGTGGCTTCTTCAGCTTCTGCCCCTGTCAGTTAGCACAGGCCAAGAGCCTTCCCATGGCTGCATGACCTGTGCTGGCCAACACCGGGAGGAAGAAATGAGATCTCACAGATCAGACCTCCTTACCTCTGCATCTTCTGTGCACTGCGTTTTTATTCTGGAGATACAATTGCAAAGGAGGCTTTTAAAAAATGCCTGCAAATGAAATAAGGAACAGACCTTGCATGCCTGACTTAGGGCTTTAGCTCCTGCTCCAGCAGGCACAGATCTATCTTAGAAAACTGGCTGGATGGAGACCTAGAAGTAAAATGTAGCCTTTCAGTCCAGCAACTATGAAATCTATTTTGAGCTCCTTCTAATTGAACTGACTGGCAGTAAAATGCCTCTTGGAACATGTGCTGGTTTTGCAGCAGTTGAGATTTTTACTCCCCCGTTCCCACCTGATGTGAGACACTTGCTTTTTCATAACTTTACCTGCAAGTGATCTATTGGGGGCAATCATTAAAAGGGAATTCAAGCAAATTGATCCTCCTGACAAATTTTGCCAGAGTGGCAAATCCACAGTGTGCATGACCTTAAACTCATTTACCGTTAAGCGGCCTTACTCACATCGCTGAGGTTAGCAGTTCACTACAAGGAAGGATGATGAAGGACTGTAGCATTTTAGTTGTCAGATGCTGGGAAACGACAGCATCGTATCTTCAGCATTACTCTCATGTAAAGTAGCAAAACTGGGCAGGGAGTTCAGTGGCAACACGAAAAGCTCGAGGCAGAAAGTGCTAAGAACATCAACCAGTCCGTAATTAACATCTCTCTTCATAACCCTTACAGAAAAGTAAAATAGTGACACATTTCAAAAGGTATTTTTCAAAACAAATAGGAAACAAAACTGAGTTAACAGGAAATAAAAGTGATTTTATTTGTGCCATGCTGGCCTCAAATCGCCCACTTTATCTCCTGTGGGGAAGCAGGGCTGTTTGGCTCTGGAGTGCTTTGTTGCTGCTCTGTTATCAGAACCGTATCCACACTGGAGCTCACGCAGAAGCCAGCGATGTGGGCATATTTGGGTTGTGTTTCAGGCCATGTGCCAGTTTAGCATGGGCTGAAATCTACCTCCTGCTGCTTTGCAAACTCAACTCCTTTCCTCCAAAGGTGGAGTGTGGCAACAGCACCTGCTTCTCTATTATTTTTCCTGGACATTTGAAATTTCTGACTATATGAAAAAAAATGCCCACCTGAATATCCATCACCCACTTGCATTTTAAAGTATGTGACTATGTAACCCCTTTCACACTTATGCCACCTGAAAAGGCTGGAAAAAAAAAAAATTATCCACCTGAATTTGGCACTCCAGGCCAAATCCCCAGAAGACGTCAGCACTTATTTTTAGCCTTACCTTAACATCTCAGCTGTTGGCAAAGAAATATGAGGCCTTTTTAAAGTAAATGTAGTTGTTGCAAAATGTTTTGGAGAGACATCATTGAATTCTGATTTTGTGTTTACTTACCATTTCTCTAGGACCAGGCACGAAATGAAACAACCCAGATTTCATGGAGTATTTCAGCCTAGGAGGACATTATTTAGCCTCCAAGCTCAGTTAAGTCACAGGCAATTGCAAATAAGGATGCCAAGAACATCTCTACAGCCTTCACTATGTCAACTAGAGGGACTCGCTACTAATAAACATTTGCTGGGACAACCAGAATCTACCTCTTAGCTCCATGCCTGAAATGCACTTTGAAGTCCAGAAGAGGAATCTGTCACTGTTGACCTATTCTTCACTGAGAAAGCAAGAATTTGTCTGTGAAACACCTCTAGAGTTGGAGTGGTGATTGCTACCACAGAGCATAGCCATTATATAACAATACCAGAATTACTCCCTGTGCAAATTATTTGGAAATATGGCAACGGTTCCGACCAAGACAGAAGGGAAGCTGCTGTATTTCTAAAAATGCAAAGGCTGTCCTGCTGAAACAAGAAGCGAAGTTTCCAGGTTGGGGTGTGTCCTGGTTTCGGCTGGGATGGAGTTGATTTTCTTCCTAGTGGCTGGCATAGCGCTGTGTTTTGGGTGTAGTGTGAGAGGAATGCTGATAACATGCTGATGGTTTAGTTGTGGCTAAGCAGTGCCTACACCAGGCAAGGACTTCTCAGCTCTCAGCTCTGCCAGGGGCACAAGGAGCTGGGAGGGGGCACAGCCAGGACAGCTGACCCCAACTGGCCACAGGGCTATTCCAGACCATATGGTGTCATGCTCAGCACATAAAGCTGGGGGAAGCAGAAGGAAGGGGGAACGTTTAGAGTGATGGTGTTTGTCTTCGCAAATAACCATTACGCGTGATGGAGCCCTGCTGTCCTGGAAATGGCTGAACCCCTGCCTGCTGGTGGGAAGCAGGGAATGAATTCCTTGCTTTGCTTTGCTTGTGTGTGCGGCTTTTGCTTTCCCTGTTAAACTGTCCTTAATCTCAACCCACGAGTTTTCCCACTTTTCCGATTCTCTCCCCAATCCCACTGTGGGGGGAGTGAACGAGCAGCTGCATGGTTCTCAGTTGGGCTGGGGTTAAACCACAATGGGGTGGAAAGCTGATTTCCTGAATGGAAGAGCATTGCATTGATCCTTACCTGGCCCGTGCAGTGACAGCGGGTTGGGCAGCAGGCGTGGTCCCCAAGTTCCCCGGCCAGCTACGTCAGGGGCCTGAACCAAAGCTCCCTTCTGGACTACACCAGTGGGTTTCTTTCCCTTGGAAACCAGGGGAGTTAGGGAGGGAGGACAAGCTGCTCTGTGCCCAGATTTCACGAAGACACAAGGCTGATGTGTGGCTGGAGCACTCGGGCTCAGGAAGAGCTTGGAAGAGCTCCAGGTCCTCCAGATTGTTCAGGGGAGCACAGTCTTCCTGAAAGCCCAAAGGCAGGCACAGATAGGATTAAATACGCATTTCTATTTTGTTTATAACGTTGAGCAGCTTTAAATCCTGCTTACAAAAGGGAAAAACGCTGGTTGCTTGCTACCAGTCTTCTGCAACTAGCAGGTAACTCACACACAGATCTCTCCCTAAAGGCCTGTGAACTTAAAATAGGGCACCACCATCAGCATCTGGGGCTACATTCAGACTATGGCTCCTATTCATTCCCTAAGGGAAGACGGAAAGATGAAGAACCACTCTTTGGGGTTATTCAGAGACTGAAGGAGGTGGCAGAGGTGGAGGAGATGTAGCAATGCTCCGCAGAGGTGACCGTGGACCGTTACTGCTTTCATGAGCCGGCTGAAGCCTTTTCCAGGCAGTTGCTCTAAGGGACTTCAAGAGGTCGTACAGCCTCTCCCCTGGTCTCAAGACAAGACCAACTGTGCTAACATCATTCCTGAGAGACAGCAGCCTAAACTGTGCTCTTAAAAAATGGTGGAGGCTCTGCCACCTCCCTGGGCAATCTGTCCCCCACGTTTCGCTGTTACGTAACTTAATGCTCCTCTCCTGCAATTTAAGTCCATTAGTTCTTGAGGCCAGAGAACAGTTTGTCCCTTCTGTTTCGCAGCTATTTCTATGTGTTAGAAAAAGGTTATATCATGTCTCCCCTCAGCCTCTTCTACTCCAAGCTCAGCAATCCCAGCTTCCCAGTTCATCACACAGAAGCCAGGCTGCTGCTGGCTGGTGATAGCTTTTGGTAACTGCTGACTGGGCTGAATTTGCACCAGCAGCCTGTAAGTGAAAGCCTTCAGCAGCTTTAGCTCTCTGAGCCAGGCTGCCCTTTCAAAGATGTGAAACTTTCTTCTGTAATCCACTGCAGTGTATCAGTAAATATACATCACAGTACAGTAAATTTCTGGAATTTTCTCCATCACATTAGGATATCATAACAAGAAGAAAGGAAAAGACACTTTAATGGAAGTGTACTGAAGGGCTAAATTTAAGCTTCTAAACAGGTCTCAAAGAGTAGAGAGGGAAAACACAATATATTGTGTTAACACCTTCCCCACTCCATCCCCTCTTCTGAACAAATGAAATGAAATGCATGAACCATGTCTTGGTTTGCAAATGAAACTTAGTATTTGTATTTGCTGCAATGTCTCAGAGTGCTGTTTTTCATTTTAGACTTTGCATGGTAGTAAACACTGCAATGCTTTACATTCATTAAGCTCGGGCCCATTTACTCTGTGCAGGCAAAGCAAGTACATATATCTCAGATCCATAAAGCATCAGTTCAGAATTACACAGGAAATAAATGAGCCTAAGCCAGAAGTCCAATTTCCAGAGTCCAGCTCACTAAAGCTAAACAAGCACCTTAGATAAACATGGCCTATTTTAAATGAAACGTTAGTGTAATTTGATAACTGTCAATAATTCCCTCATTATGCTTAAATGAGCCTGTCATCCAAGGAGATTGCTGCATGGCTGATCTTAATTTGCTAATAAAAACCGCAGAGAAGAATTTCAGCTAAGCTGGAACTATTTGATTCATAAAAGTGCAATAGTGTGCTTTTTAAAGCATTCCTTCGCAGTCCTGCCTCCTGACTGGCTGAAGCCCAAAGCCAGTTTGCTCTGCAGCCTGTCAGAAGGCAGCTTTGCTATGTAAGAACAACGAGCAATTGTCTCTCTAAATCACTATTATTCCTTAGCCCATTATATTTAATTTATTTTTAATCATGTTGTATAATAGAAATAAAATCGTTGGATTAAGCATATATCTAGCAGCAGGAGCCCATTATCCTTTGACAATGTTCTGTTTCATTGACATTATATCTTCGTTGTAGACAGTTTCCATGCCATCATTAGTCCTAAAATGACTATTGGATTTCAAGGGTTTCTCCCTAATCCATAATAAGATTTACTTGCTAACAGCACAAAACGAAACAAAGGTATGCTTCTATTGTTTTACTGCTGTGGAATTCTTATTCTAAGCTACTCAGAAAAGTCAAGAATAAATCCAGACATTGTAAGTATGTAAAGTTTTCCTGCATACTTCTGATTCAACGGAAAGCCTCAGTAACTTTGTAAGCTTTAGATCTTTGTTACACATCGTGACTTTATTTTACTGAAGTAAGCAACAATGCTTTGTCAGTTCTTCAACTGAGTAAGAGCTACTATTCCTTGCACAATGACTTTTTCAGACCAGTTAAAGCAATCTCAGCACAGTCCATTTTCACCAGACAGGGCTATGAGGGGTTCCTCAGATTCCATGGGAATAAAGAGGGAGAAACTTCCACGCTAGGCTGCCAGTGGTTCCTCTGTGATAAGTGCTAGCTAACAGAGTCAGCACTAATATCAGGAAGTTAAAAAACTCCTCCGGCATGCTGATCCCCATGGGATAATTCAACAGCTCTTCATTTTTACCAATGGCAGTCACAGTTAAATCTAAAACTAGATATTTTTTTTTCCCACACCCTATTAACAGCAGCATTAGAATGCAGCAGGGACCATCCGGAGAAAAGAGCGTTTTCTGTTATCTCATAGTTATCTTTGAGGAGGTGGCAGATTTCCCTGTGAAAATTATCCTTATAGATTGCCTCTTATTTAAGGATACACTGGCACTATCAAGTGGTGCTCTTTTTATGCTGAAATTGCTAGCGACACTTAAGAGTATCTGCATGACTCTCTCAGCTGGGAGAGCAGCTTCAATAGATACCTACTTTCCATAGATGTAGGCAGGCTATGACACTTTCACCCATACTGACATGATCTGCATAAGCCGTGTGGTTTCCATTAAGAAGGTTCCATACAATATAGTCAAACTCTCCATTATCTTGCCTAATAGGAGAAGAGAATAACCCAGATAAAGGAAAGACATGCATAATTATTGCTTCCAGATAAGAGCCATCTCAAATATTCCTGCACTGTGCTCCCCAGACGGAGCTTGTACTCCTGTCAGAGCTTGCTAACTTAGAGTTTATTAACTCAGGCGTTACCTGCATCCATCTGGTACAAGCTAGGCAGCTTGGGTGCCTCTATGATTTAATCACCCCACAAGTAATCTACTAACTGATAATCGTCTTGGCTATAATTAAATAACAACTTCCATATTCACCCTTTTATATGTGCTGATACTGATACAGCGTAGACCCAGTCATGCATGGCCACGTCAAGGTTGAATGTGGCATAATGAGGAAAGGCAAATTATGCATGAAACGCAAGAAGAGTATGTTCAAAAGATGAGGGAATGCAGAAGGCACACAATGATGTAGAAGGGTTTTATATTCACATCTAACAACCTGGAATTAACACAAGCACTTCCTCTCTTATTCCCAGATAGCCCTCGCAGAGGAAGCTTGCTCAGGACTGTCACAGGTAACACGTGCATGAACTAGAACTACCTTTCGACATGAATTGCCAGAGGTTTGGGTTTTGGTTTTTGGTTTTTTTTATTGTGTTGCAATTACTCAGCCACGTTGAACATTTGTCTGTTGCGAGTTCTCATAATCTGTAATCTCCACAGATCTTTTAGTATTGACACATAACCTTCCTGATCTCAGCATCCATGTATAAATTGTATGGTTTGGTCACAAGAGACACCCAATTCTGTTACAGATATATGGGCAAAACATTGTCTTCACCACTACAGAAAGAAATACAGATTCTCTTACAAAGAAAATGAAAATGTTGCAAATATTTTTTTTCTGGATTCTTATGGGAGGAAAGGGATTATAAAGAAATTAACTCAGACTTAATGAAATCAGCAACACCATTTCTTTTACATTGAAGTGAATCATCTTATGGAAACAAAACCATTGCCAGGAAAGTTTTTAATGGTGTACTTGTACATGACATTGTGTTGAGGAATTGACGATTATATTCTGCCACATTCCATGTTGCATTTACGAATTAGCATTGCCTTGGTTTGTCTGCACATTACAATTAGACAGAGCTACACAATGATGCAAGCCACAGGCCAAACTGTAAAGGGAAAATTGATGGGTTTGAGAAGTTACCCATATCATGTGATGTTACTAGACTGGCTACAGAAAAAGCAACTGACAGCAAATCACAGTGCCACACATATCAAATCCCCAAATATCTGTTCATTTTGCTTAAAGCATCACATACGGTGTTTAGATCACTCCGGAGGTCCTGGACAACATTTTCTATACTCCTGGTATCCTTCAGAATCTCAATGCTTTGTGTATATGGATTGAAATACACAGAGAAGGGACGATTGATTGATTTGGCAAAGTCCCTGAAAGAAAAAAAAAAAGTTAACACCTTTTTTTTTTTTTTTTGACCTCTTAAGAAGAGAAAATTAGATTTTTTGAGTCAAGGGAAATAATTTACCTCATCTTTTCTTTGGCTTCTTCAAAACTTTCTGAAACAAAGTAAGCTTCCTGGAAAGTAGTGATAAGGCATTCTTGCAAACAGGTTGTCTTTGGATCAAATGTTTTCACGTTGGCCTTGTCAGAGAGAGCATGCTGCAAAATACACCACAGGATCTGTTAAACCGTATTTTGATACTGCTGTGTATCTATACAACTGTTCATATATACAGCTTTTATATCACTGTGCTGTATGTTTTCCATTAGTTGGTAGCCTCTCTTGTTTTACATGTAGTGTTTTTTCAGTTTAAACAGTATAGATCATTTGTTTCTTAAAAAAGCTCTTTTTATGAGAGTAATTTTTTTGCCAAAATAATTATTAAAATAATAAAGAGGAGATTAGAAATGCACCTGCCACGTAGGCATACAGACCTAAATCTTCATCTGGAAACAGGAAAGTCATCAAATAACAATTCCTGAAAAAATATCTATACAACTACAAATATTTATGTCCCCAAAATGTCACTTAGTGGGTGAATTGACTCTGACCAAACCGTTCTTTACATTTTCAGGCCAAAATCATATACTATTTTCCTGACAGTAGAGTTTAAAAGTGAAACTATAGATCTGAAAACCCATTAAATAACGCCCATTTATTGCATGCTGATGAAATGCATTACCCTTCTGCCATGTCCACCTGAGCAATACTGCTCCATATAGTACTGCAAGGAAAAAATAACTCAACAGGCGTAGATAAGTACAGAGCAGACAGTGGGCAGAGGAGGCATGAAATGCTGCTACCCAGAGAAGAGACTTCCAATTAGCCTTTCTCTCCACGTGACTGGCACAAGCCACTAGAAAGGACACAGAGGTTTCAAAACTGAAAATCAGGTACTAAGACATTTTCCAACGCAATCTTTTTCTAGCTCCCCTTTCCACTTAAATATTTGTGTTAGCTTTTGGATCTACCTTAACTTTGAGAGCACATGTATTTTCATTCTCAGTCCTCTGTACGGAAGTACAAGGTAAGGAAGGAAAGCGTATTTAGGTCAACTTTCAACCTTCTTTAGTCCCCTAATATCTATCCATAGTGAAGATGTGCATGAAAAGCATAGAGAAATGACAGGGAGGGAGCAGATCCCTGAGGTCCAAAGGTAGCTCTTATTTCTTTACTTTCTTTCTGCATGGACATTCTTTATAGCAGAGTAAGGTATTAACCTTAAGGTATTCACTACACCTTTTATCCGAGCTCTTGCTTATGCTCATTTCTAAATCCCTGTGAAAGGCTCTGAAAATATCACACTAGCTCTCAACCTGCCGTCTCCAAATAACAGGACATAAAACTGGAACAAGAACCTCTTCCTCCCACCTCCTCTCTCTCCAAAAATAAATACATGAAAAATTAATGCACAGAATCTTAAAATGTCAGGGAATTAACTTTCTTTAGTACATGTATCTTTTCCTTCTCACAAGGTTTGCTGTTTCTAGCCAGCCATCAGTTAAACAGGTTTGAAAACAAAAATAAAAAATGGCCTGTCTTAACCAGCATCATCTTCTAAATGGATTGCAGGAATGGGCTCACCTTAACAGGCCCCTGTCTATATCCCTGTTGTTGCTCTCTCCTTGCAGAGTCATGATGTGGTAGAGTGCCTGTAAATTCAGGCATTTACCTCCTCCTATCAAAATTAATTTGTTTTTCCTGACTAGGAATTATAATAGGCTCCCTGGGAGGTTAACTATAGATAAAAACATCTCCTCTTAAAATGCCTCTGTACTTCCAGGTGAGACTTGAGGCCTCAAATGTCTAAAGCACAAAGTTTTAAAACTCTGAGTGGATTGAGCGCTGTGTGGGAAATCAAGAGTGTGATATGGGCCATGTTTTCTTAGGAACCGAATCAATAGGTGACCAGTTCTGGCTCATGGATTCTTTCCTGTACTGTGACAGCTTCAACGGCAGGGGTGACAGTGTTGTCCTCTCCTCTTCTACTCCCTCTGCTGGGCCAGGCCTGCTCCTGGGAACTGAAGCTATTAGAGGTGAGAAGGGATTCAGCCTGTGGCTCCTACACCATGAGCAACTGCTCTAATCACTGAGCCCTAGTTTTATAAAAGGGGAGAGTTTAAAGAGAAGCAAAAGCTAATTCCTTATCACAGTAGATGTCCTCCGAGAAAGCCTTTCTGGTTATTCTCCTCAGATTATCTACATGAAATGACTCCTACTTTCTGGATCCCGGTTTAGTTTACAGAATCACAGAATGCCAAAGGTTGGAAGGGACCTCAGGAGACCAACTAGTCCAACCCCCCTGCTAAAGCAGGTTCACCTAGAGCAGGTTGCACAGGACATCATCCAGGTGGGCTTTGAATATCTCCAGAGAAGGAGACTCCACAACCCCCCTGGGCAGCCTGTTCCAGTGCTCTGTCACCCTCAAAGTACAGAAGTTCTTCCTCATACTCAACTTAAACCTCTTATGTTTCAGTTTGTGCCCATTGCCCCTTGTCCTGTCGCTGGGCACCACTGAGAAGAGTCTGGCTCCATCCTTGTGACAACCACCTTTAAGATATTTGCATGTGTTGATTAGATCCCCTCTCAGTCTTCTCTTCTTTAGGCTAAACAAGCCCAACTCTCTCAGCCTTTCCTCACAGGGGAGATGCTCCAGTCCCCTCATCATCTTTGTTGCTCTCCTCTGGACTCTCTAGGAGTTCCTCATCTTTCTTGAACTGGGGAGCCCAGAACTGGACACAGTACTGCAGCTGGGGTCTCATCAGGGCAGAGTGGAGGGGGAGAATAACCTCCCTTGACCTGCTGGACACACTCCTAATGCACCCCAGGATACCATTGGCCTTCTTGGCAACAGGGGCACACTGCTGGCTCATGGTCAGCTTGTCGTCCACCAGGACTCCCAGGTCCCTCTCGGCAGAGCTGCTTTCCAGCAGGTCATCCCCCAGCCTGTACTGGTGCATGGGGTTTGACCTCCCCAGGTGCAGCACTCGACACTTGCCCTGCTTTGCAAAGCAACATTGCAGAGACAGGGATGTGCAGACACCAGGAAACACACAACCTGGAAGCAGAAGGTAAAGAATTCAGACATGCCTTCAAAGTTAAGTGACAACTGATCAGTTATTCTTAGGATTGCAGTTTGGGAATGAAGTGCCTGAATTCTGAGGAATACCCACCCAATATATATATCCCTTCCAAAATACGTTCTTTTGGCTCTTGGATCAAGTAGGCATTATCACGGCTACTAAAGCAGCGGGAAAACACCTCTGCAAATCTGGATGGTGTTTCCAAATTCTGCAGCCTGGCGCCTGTAATGTCTACTATTGATATGCTAACACCCAGCAATGCCAGAGTTCAGCAACTGAACTGAGCCTGCAGACAAACCTTCAGACAGACCATAAACTGTCTAGCGTGAACTAGGATGGTCAGGACACTGACTCAAAGCCGAACTAGAGGGGTTTTTTTCAGAAACATTACAGTGTTCTAATATATTGGTCCTTCGCACTCTCAACATTACAAAGTAGAGAATCTCGACAAAACACTTCAACTGGCAAGTCTAAAAGCTTTCAAGCTCAGGCCTGTATTTTTGTTAATGAATGCTTTTCATTTATGTTTTGGTTGAACATTCAGTACTTCAGTGAAGTCAAATGAGTAAGTATCCAATATGGATTTCTCCAGCAGAAACCTTTTTGGTTATCCACCTCCAATTAGATGTTAAGGCTAACAATCACATGGAAAATAGCTTTTGGTCAAATAAAGCATCTTACTATCTTGCGGATTTGTGCTAACTGTCTCTAATGGCCCATTCATACAAATTGTACTGCTTATGCTAATACAGCTATTGGTGATTCTCCTTGAGTGCAAGCACAAGAGTTTGGAGTGAAACTTCCAAATGAATCATCACTGATTCCCAGCAAAAGCAGCAGTGTCAGACAACTGGACAGCTTAAGAATTAGAGAACTACTCATACTGGAAATAGCATAACACTGAAGAAATGCCTCCACTCCCTGCTAGATCAAAGGTTAAGAGAATGATTGAGGTACCAAACCACAGGTCTCTAGGGCCTAGGATGTCTGATGAACCTGTTCAGGGATGGAAGATATAGCACAGGACCTAAAGAAGACTTAGATATTTCTGGAGTGGCAGCCAGAGAGCCGAGGCATCACAGATGGCACCAGGCATTTACACTGAGCAACTGCGAATCATTTCCTAAGTGACCACTATCACTGACACATGAAAAAAGAGTTTGATCTTGTAATTTCTCCTTTGAGTATAAAAAAAATGGAGTGTAATCGCACAACTTGGAGCTTTTCAGTTTCACAAAAAAAAAAAAATCCCAAAACCCAAAAAGCAAAATTTTCAGCTAGCAAGGGGAAAACTTGAGATGAGTTATAAATAGTGCTCTGTCTGAGGAGTGCAGGAGGGCAGAATAAGAACGCAGGTGAGAAGTTGTCCATGTGCCAGTACTGATTTTATCGCCTTATTATTGTGGGGAGGAACACAGAGCCTTGGAAAACCTGCTCTTAAATGTTTTTCTGCTTATCTACAATGTAAGCTGCAAATCTGACAGTGTCCTGATTTTACCAGAAGTTTTTTATTTCATCAGTATAATCTTATATATTGTTTAGACAAATAAGGAAAAGACTCTCTATTTAAAAAGAGCAGTAAAACAAGCATCTGGGATCCAGGGGTTGTTTTCTCCATCATCTTCATCCTCTTCAGAAACAGAGCCAAAACTTATATTTGTATCTTTTTGGTTATAAAGGCTAATGCTGGCACTTCTTAACATAAATTATGATTTAAAAAAATATGACTGGATATTGTATTTGACTTTAAAAAAATCTATACAGAAAGATTTGATGTCTACCTCTGTTAAATATAGAAGCATATAACAGGCATATATGACTTGATCTACAGCCAGCTGAAGTTGATAGGAGACTCCTTTAATGAAAGAGTTCAAGAGAGCATCATACAAAGTAAATGGATTAAAGTTTCTAAAGACATTTGGACTGCCTTTTAGAAAGCGTTTTAATAATTGAAATGCACATTATTTCTGCCTTCTCTCTAAGCCCCAAATATATACTGTGCCATAGCGTTAGCTAGAATTAACCTGACTATATTAGGCTGAACATTTTATAACTACTTACTGTATTATTTGTTTCCCCCCAGGCTTAATTTTTAATCTTCTCCTTCTCCTTATTTTGTTGTGGTTTTAAAATTTTTTTGCTCAATGCTTCCATAGCATGCACATCAGGAGTTGCATTTTTCAGTATCCATAATTTGAAGTCTAAATACTGTATGGGGAAAAAAAGACTTGAAGGAAATCCTATATTGATAGGCTGGTGCCCACATTTCTCTAGTTTTTATAGTTCTTTGTTGCTAAAGCTGTTGACCAGATTTGGAGAGTGGGGCAGCGTAATATAGAAACAGAGATGACCGAACAAGCCATTTGCTCATCTGAAAGGCACAAATACTGCTGGTCACTTCCACCCTGCAAATACTGTGACTCAGTTATTTCTAGAAATTATGCATAAAACTGGCCACTGTTTTTGTTTCCTGTGAACACTGTTGCATTGAAAAGAGAGCTGACAGGGAGGGCCATTGGAAAAAGGCTTTTCTTCTTGCTGACAAAAGTGTATTAACATCAAATGCCTGTAAAGTCAAGGTAGCAAAATTCAACACTGAAACAAGATCTACCTTCCTAGTGACAGGGACAAGTATCTGAACTTCTTCATAGAAGGGACTATGTCACTGTTGTCTTAAGAATGGCAGTAGTTATTTCTGAAAGGACATCTTCACTCTGACTCCTATGAGATGTATGGATGTTGCACACGAGGGTCAGACTTCACGGCCATGCAATCAGTCTCCTATTCATCCCCAGTCACCACAGAAATAGCCAGTATTGTTGTCACTGTTTTCAGAGCAATCGTTGTCATCCATTAGCTTTTCAGTTACAATCAGGATATTGATATCACTAAGATCTCATCTACAGGGTATCAGCATTATCTTTCTGACCCCTTCAGCTCAAGGAAGAAATTTTCCCTCCAAATAGGTGCTACGAGATACAGGCAGAGGTAAGGGAGATTTGCTTTCCCAGGAAACATCAGAGACTGGCAACACCTTGATGCAAGGCTGTGCACCAATGTCATGGGTGCCCAGACATTCTCTTTCCTAAGCACCTGCCTGATGCATCTTGTTGACAAGAAGCACACTCACTGCCAGGTTTCTGGTCTAGAAACAGCTTCTCCCATGGTCAGATTTAGCAGAAAACTATGAAGTTTTCTTCCTTTTTTTTTTTTTCTTACCTTTTAACTTCTTTTCTACCCTGGAGCACAGTCCCACAAAGACTTTCTGGATACTTTTCACCCCATCAATTCCTTCATGGAGACTATGGCTATCTGTGGTATGGTGCTGTTCTGTGCCTGCAGCACACAAGTGCTTAGTCTCACAATAACTGAAGTGTCTAACTTAAGTCCCTATGCTCAGCATATGCAAGATCTAGTGAAATTTAATAGCTTATGATACACAAGAGGTCAAAGCTGATGATCTAATAGTCCCCCTCTGGCTTCACATCTATGAAATATATATGTAGCGTAATAGAAAAGTATACAATATTATTGATTTATGGCTAAATTATTATGATATATATGGCCGCACCTTTGAAGAAGATCAATATAGTCCATTAATGTGCACATTATTTAATTTTTACTGTTGCTTTTCAAAAGGATTATTCTTTGCATTTATAGTGTGAGATTATTGCTGAGTGAAGAACACAGATTTGGGATCACAAATGTGTGGTAATAAAAATATGCATACTCAACAAGAATAATGTGTTTGTTTATGACATTGATGGTAGAAGATTTATTATGTTCTTGACTATTCATTTTTGCGCTTTTATGCCTTTAGATTTTGTAAATGATGTGATAGGTATTTTCAGGGTCATCACCTAATGACCATAACTGTTTGTTTAAATAAAAGGTGTGATTCTCTGCAGAATCCTGCACAGAATTTGGGGCTCAGCACTGAATTTTGCTGGGCCAGAGGAAAACAAGTGGGACACATTAATCTCTTTGCATTTAACCATCTTTGCACTGTGGGTATAAAATACCGCCAAGCTGATACAGAATGCTCCTGTGGGTGAAGTATGCACTGAACTTAGAGCAACAGTAATGCAATCAAAGAAAAAATATTGGAGAGGGTAATTTCCTTCAACCTTTTTTCTAATGAAAGAATAGCAATTTGACTAATGAGCTTCACCATGAATATTCTCAGTTACGGATGAAAAAACAGCAAAAAGATACAGAGATACTTCTAGTAAACTGCCAGGTAGTTCACTGAAAGCCAGCCCAGAATGGTGGGAAGATGTTTAAACACAAATAAGCAGGAGATATATTGCAGAACAGTTTGTAAATACTATTCTGTATATGCTTTCTAAAACCAAATGTTTACCTGAAAAGCCACCAAGAGTTCATTTAGGTCCCAAAAGATAGTACTCCTCCCTCTCCTTCCCCTTCCCTCCCATCTTGCCAACAGAGAGGTGTATGATGTCCCAAAATACCACACTTGTGACAAAATACCTTTTCCTTGTTCCGTAAGTTTTCTAGGCATAAAGAGAGGTAATAAATGATCCACTACAACTCCTCACACTGTGCAGTTAAACACTTCCTCCTTTGTAAGAACAGGGCTCTATGAATTGTCACATAGCCATGTACTTCAAGTCTAGCGTGAGTTTATATGCAGACCTTAACTTTAAATATTATTAATCTACTGAATTGGGACCTTAATAAATGTTGTTCTTCTAATATCAATAATGAATCCATTGAAATACATTGGATTACTTACAACAGAATCATGGCTGATTTCAAAACATTTTTGTGTGTATTAAAAATATCTGCTTCTCTTCTGTACAAAGCTTTCTGAGCCCAAGGTACCCTTACCTGTTAGAACCTATGAGCCTCCTTTTACAAGAAATGCAAATTCAAACAGAAATAAGTTCTTTAGTTTATAGTTGCTTTGGTACTTTGGGCCTTACAAATCCATTTCATGCTTCAAGTGCCAGCTGATATTTCAAACAAAGCTGTTAGGTCAATATCACATTTTAGAAGTAAGCTTTTTATCTTGAGAACTTTAACTGTTATTTGCAAGTCAAAATATTTACATCCAACTATTATTTTATTAAGATTAAATAAAGTTGATTCTGCTTTAATGGCACATACCTTCAATTCGCCAATAGAAGACAGAAGTCCTGCCCCGTAAGCACGTAGTTGCCCTTCTTGCTTGCAAAGGCCAAATTCAATCGTAAAAAAATAGCACTGTAAAACATACAGATACATACAGTGTAGTTGCAAACAGGCACTTCAGCAATGGCAATTGCTACCATATTCACTTGATTGCCCCACTTCTTCGGAATTTCATGTTTTTAATATAAATTCATATAAAGTATGTTATTACTGCTAAGTACTTTAAATGTCATGTTCTGCAGTAAGGGAGCTTTGCACAAAAATATGAGATCCTGGGTTTTGTCTGGGTACACAAGCAGTTCACAGGACTGGCCAGTTAGGAACAGACAAGCAAGATTGTTTAGGTATCAAAGGCGCTGATAGTAACCTGCAGAGATTTTTGAAACCTTATGAAATAAATTACGTGCCTTAAAATAAAATCCTGCAAGGTAGTTGGTCTGCTCGTCTAGGAACCTCTGAAGATCTCTCGGATCTAGTTCAGAGCACTCAGCTTTAAGCTCAAGCTGATATCACTTTAAAAGTCTGATACATATTTAAGTGTTGTCTTGAGTTAGAATGAACTTACTTGTATGTATGTGCTTAAGAGCCTTCTTGAGCCAAGGCCTTAGTCTTCACTAGATTTTACTCTGTCATAAATGAAGAACTAATATGCCACTTGGCTTCTTAAATTACAGAAAGAAAATTACAGTCAGCTGAATGAGTTCACTTCACCAATCCATTACGATTGTTCTTTAGTTCTACGTTCAATCAGGTAACATATCTGATCTGTAAAACTGATGAGAAGCTGTGACAGAGATGTGCTAAATCAACGTAACAGTACTGTATCTAACTTCTCTGTATCCACCCAAAAACGTTAAATGTTAGGGAGACTGCAAGAAGCACAGAGAGCCCACTGTCCTCTAAATGCAAAAGATGACAGTCACTTCTGCTCCTACAGTACTGAGTTTTGCTTTGGATTTGTTATGACACATCCAGATTGCTTTCTGATGCTAGATCAAACAGTTGAGATTAAGCTAGCAACTATTTCTACATATGAAGGTTTTAGGAAGTCGATTCCTAATGTATACAAAAACACTGCATATATATATATATATATATACACACACACCCCTATATATGTGTGTGTGCATTTATTACATTATCTGACGATTTCAGGTTTTGTGCAAAGGGACGTAACTCCACTGAACCTAACAGATTTACATGTCATTGCAGGAAATACTATTTTAGGATAAGAAACAACCCAGTATTTGGTACTAAATCTTAAGTTTTTCTGAATAACTTGGGAACGGATCTTAACAACGATTTTTTCATCCGTTTCCTCCTTAAAGCCCCACTCTTCAAGGCTGAATATCATACCAAATGCAAAAGAGCAGAAATTAACAGCTCTTTTAAGTTCAACAAATGTTTAGAAATTGAGAAATGATTCATTTCTCTGCCTCTCATAAAAGTTCCTGTGGAGCTAGTGATTCATGCAGCATAGCACTATGTAGAAGGGTGTAATAAAAAAGAATAAAAACATGAGTCCTGTGTCTGATCCAAACCTGCTAAGTCAGCTGGGAAGAAGGAAAGGTTGCAGTGACTTCAAATGTCTTCAGTCAGATTCCAACACAGCAGTCAAAGGTACAGATATCCACAAGAGGACATGAAAGCACAATATTGTCAAACAAACAAACAAACCAACCCCAAAAAAACCCCAAAACAAACAAAAAAAACCCAACAACAACAAAAATCAAAGTTCCACCTCTGGCTTTGCTATTGACTCGGATAAGCCAAGCTGGTGTAAAATTTTTCATTAGATGCAATGAGCTGATGTCACTACTTAAAGGAAGGCCAAGACAAGTCATTTCCAAAACTGACACCTCAGGGACAAACAGCCAGGTACACAAAATGACAAAAGCATCACTCTAGGAGTGATAAGTGAAGCCGAGAGACCTACCACCAAGAAGAGTACAAACTTAGCTTCCCTGCCTAAATATTTTGCCAGAAAAACCTCCAGGAGGCTACAGACCTGCTTCTGTACATGCTGCCGCTGTCAGCAATGAACCACTCAGCTTTACACTTAAATCCTACTAACACCTTTGAATTTGCCCCCTCCTCCTCATCTTAAAAGAGCCCATCAGGTAGCAGTCATTATGAACATAAGCAGCCTGACAGATACACAGCAGCACTGGGCTCCTGATAAAACACAGTGATCATGGTCATTTTCATTCTCAAAACCAACAGCAGCTAAAAAGGAGGGAGTCTGGTGTTTGTCTGTTCTAGATCTGTAAGAGCAGCCATGACTTTGTCCCTATACGTGGGACACCTTTACCATAGACCTTCCTCAGGCTGAGGAGGACTAAATGAATGTCACGCTGCTCGTAGGAGAGTGCCCACTCAGCAATCCACAGGGCCAGCAGAGGGAAGGAAGAAAAACGCTCTCCTCATCCTCAGGGAGGACACGGGCTCACAGGGAAGGAAGGGGCAGATCCCTGCTGCCCAGGGCTAGGCTGTCCACAAGACAGAGGGAGACCTCAATTTCACATCCTTGATGGACAGACAGCACACAGAGATGGAGCTTTTTTTACTTAAGTTCAGAAATTATTGTAATTGTTACTATTGCAAAAGGGAGTTGTATTTAGGAGCCAACACTCGCTGGTGAGAGCCTATCGTCAATATTGGTAAGACTTGCACTCTCAGTATAACTAACTCAAATAAAACACATACAAAATGACCAGATGATAAAATACATCTGCCTGCTACTAACTTGCAGTATTAAGCTATAGCATTAAGAAAAGCCCTTCAAATGAAAAGCTGATTTTTTGATAAATTTGCCATATGCAACAACCACAATTCCTGTATTTAAGAGAACTGTGCTTAGCCAAGAAAATGAGATAGCTCACCCAATGCTGCCATCTTCAGATCATAAGTCAGCAATACACGATTCCCCCCACCCTCCCACTCACAGACTGACATGCAGGGGCTGCTCCACGCATGACGAGACTCCGCAGGCTTTGGCAAGCTGTGCTCTCAAGTCTACAAACATCGAGGCATACTGATAAGGAGGTTAAATATTAACTATAAAGAGACACTTTTTATAGACCAGACGCATAAATGACCACTCTGTGCCTCTCTCTGTGTGCTAAACCACACTGACTGTGGTACTCTATATTATATACAGGATAATGGCAGTGTTAGGTTAACTGATGGACTTGATCTTTTCCAACCTAAACAATTCTATGGTTCTGTAACTGCGCTGGAGTGGGAATGACTGAACAAAGAAATGGCTGTTGAGATGAATAAAATTTTTAAAGCTTCACCTGAAGGCAAATAGCTGATTATTACATTGTTGTTACATGTAGGCTGGTAAACGCAAATACAAATGGGAGCATGTAGGCTCTCATGTTCTGATTTCAAATCTTGGACCTGCCTCTGGCATACTTCCCAGCCTGCAGCCCCAGACACGTGGCTCCTCTATAAGTTATAGCAATATCCTGTCACCTCCCTTTACTTCCAGTTCCACCTCATCTTTGGGGTGAAGTGTGGCTTTGTTACAACCTAGAGGTAGGCTCTTGAAGTAGGAAAGGTGTCTTTCCATGTTGTATAAATTCTTTAGTTCTTGAAGAGTCTTCCACTAAAATGCTGCTCCATTAGCCAAAGCAGCAAAATAAGATGAAGAATCAAAGAGCCAAATGAAGGATTAAAAAGAATTTTTAAGTCAAGAGACATCAATCAAGACTGTGCCAGCAGCTTGAGACAGTGTATGATACGATTTTAATTTATTTCTCTTATTTAACAAAAGTATATGAAAGATATTTCACAGTCATGCTCATGAAACACTGTCTATATGGGTTCAAAGTTATTAAATAGATCCATGGTAGAAAATCCTATTAAGGGCTATTAAATACTAATATAGCAGATCTCTTCTTTCAGAGTCCCTGAATCAAAAGTCATTGGCAACTAAAGCAGTATACCAGGAAAATGTCACCACTGTATGGCTTTAGACCTACACTGTCCTTCAGATGCCTGCAATTTGCCAGTGTTAGAGACAAGATACTGGGGCAGCAGGTCTGGCCCAGTACATGTGCGATTCTAAGAGTCAGATCAGTTGTCCTAGTATTGATAGGGAAGATACAGAACAGATCAAGCCCTGGCAAACTCCAGGTCTGGTCTCCAAGGTAAATGCAATGTCTGTTCTTCATGTTCAGATACTGTCCTGCATTATAAATTGGGCTACCAAAAAGAAAAAAAATCAGTGACAGCTGTGAAAGCTAATAAAAAAAAAAAAAATCATTATTCAAGGGTGTTTAGAAATTTTCAAAGGCAGGAAAAAAGGTCTGATAAGCTCAACTCTCCTCATCCGACCGGTGTCTAAGGCTTTGAAAAATCACTCTTCACATCACATCATTTTGCATTTGGGAATCTCCCTCCTGGGACCTGTGCAAAGACTTTGTGCAGGGTGTTGGGTGCTAATGTCACAGAATCAGTACTTCAAAATCTGACTTGTCCATAAAAAGGCCTTTCAAGCCATTCCACTTCGCATAGTTTTCTTATGGTATAGCTTAGAGACCAATATTTGTGTTCACTTGGCAATTTTCAGCTTTATGTATAACATGAGATTTTATCTGTTCTCTAAAAGTACCTTGTAAAGATGTTGTCAGGATGAGTCCTGAGAACACAAACTATGTCAAGATCTGATTCACCTGCGCTCCCTGTCACAAGGGGGAAGAAGGAGAGACGGAGTAGCTGCACGACTGCAACCCTAGCACATGGACGGGAATATTCACCACTAATGGAACTGCTATTGGGATGGGACTACAGCCCCAAGCTGACATGTAGTAGCACAATCACTTTATATATATATAAAAAGCTAGTTGCCATGAAGACAATACAACTACTAATATGTGTAAATACTTGCAGGACCAGTGCCAAATAAATATCCTTAAGAAAACATCTTTACATTCTTTCCACTGGCTTTAAGATTTCAAAGGATATTTGAATGGATCACTCTTAATTCAGATGCGTGTGATATGTTCACAATATGCAAAGATAATTCCTTTTTCTTTAGGAGACCTTTGATATTTTAGTTCTAAAATGATTCACCTAGAGATTAAATCTCTCACATAGCTCTAATTACCTTGTAAGAAGATAGTTATACAGAACTGAAAGACTTTCAAAAATCCCAATGTTAGAAATTAATCCTAAGAATTAATTAAGTAAAGGTGTTTTCTTTCCCCCCGTAAAAGTTGCTCAAATTGCAAGCAAATGTTGATTCAGAGATATCAGTGACTCCCATTTGTGCTTTCTTTCTTCATTCAGAGCTGGTGCAAATAAATTTGTGAACAGTTGCTTATTTTTCAAAGACATCAATAGTCACCAAAAAAAACCAGCTGGCATTTCACATTTGACTGAATTATTCAAAATTCACAGTCTCTTGAGTAGTATCAGAAATGCTCCACTACAAGAAACAGATAGATACAACACAGGTAACCCAGGCAACTAGCCAGTAGAGCCCTATGTTGGAGTCCAGACATCAAGCAATACCGGCTATTTGACAGCTATTCATGCGGGAACTTTATTGAGTAGAAATGCAGGGAGATTTTTGAACAACAAATAAATCTCATGATGAGCTTGTGAATAGATCAAAAGCAGAAAAGTAGTAAAATTCAATGCCTAAGTCTTTCATTATAGATGATTCACCTACCTCCAACAAAAGCAGTGACCCTATTCACAGCCAACAGCATTTCTAAACAAGAAAACAAAGTTTAATTTTTCAGAGTTACCTCCTTGAAGTATTTTGTTTAGTCTGCCACTTTGAAATGTATTTAGGCTCACTGAAATGAGGTCTCCTTCGGGGATTTCAAAGTGTATATATTTAACAATATTCTCCTTTTCCCCCTCATCTGACTGCTTTGCATTCAGACCTTTCACTAAGGGTGAATGTTTGGAACAATCTCTTTATAAACAGAAGTTTGAGTAGATGTGGTGCTGCTCATTAGAGCACTCTGGGATAGACACCAACCTTCGCATTTTGGTTGACAGTCATAGCACACAGTACCACTCGCAAATTCCTCTAATGCAGTAGTTTGACATACTCAGAGAAAGCATGCACTGTAGTGAGCACAGGGGGGCTTAACCCTCTGCGAATATTTTGAAATTATATGTTTCTTTTTTCAGGAGTTTCTGGAGAAAAACTCATAATGGTAACCAAAATAACATTCTCACCATGAGTTTGTAAGAGAGCAGAAAACGTACCTCAAGAAACACAATGCTACAGTGGTATCAGTAAGGAGGCATCTCTATACCTCCAACACTGGGGAGCCCAGCCAAGACAAGACAACGTGTACAACAGTTGCCTACCTTGCAGGTGCAATACGTCTTCTGGAATAAGATCTGGAGGACAGCCCTATTAACTCCTTTGTGTCTCCTGAGAGAATGTGTCTTTCTGTTGTTCATCCTCACATGAAGGAGGCTCTCTCTTATTCTGAAGAACAGGCAGAGAGAATGGAAGACGAAGCACTTCTCAAATCTTTCTGCTGCTGCTGCTGCTCTGAAAGAAGTTAGTTCCCACAGAGTTGGAGCCACTGGATATCCCATTCCATGTCTGAATTACTCCTAAATAACCTGAATTTAGGCTTGCTCTGCATTATGTCTGTCTGCCCCTCTCATTTTCTCTCAGTTGAAAACCTTGGAGACTTTTGGAACTGCAGAATCAGGAACCTCAGGAACACTTAAGCAGAAAGCGTTTCTGTGTAAAAGCCTGTTGTTCCCTGGCAAGGCAGCAACTCTCCTCCACCAAAGCCAGTGGTCACAGAGATGGTACGAAAAAATCTATCCCACAAAAGCACGCTTACCTCAACTTGCTCAACACTGTCAGAGAAAGAACTCCTAGTTTTTTCAACATAATTAACTAATAGTGCTGAAGCTTAATATGCAGCTAAGGAGATGAGACCACTGAAACTATGAACTGCTGCTTAGATCATTTGTTAAAACATAAAGCATTGAAGTCATAATGCCTTACCCTTCCTATTTCCCCTTCCCTATCATTTGACTCTTATCCTGAACAACTTCTAAAACCTGGGGTTTTAAGGTTTATTAATTTCATATGGAGTTATTAAGAACAAATGATGTGCAATAATGAGCCATTCCCTTTCCACTTTATTTTACAACATGTAACGTGAATTCATGTTCAGCGCTCCCTACGGTAGCTGAAGTGAATATTTGCTTTTTTCTTTTTCAAGCTGTTGCTTCAAATTTCAGGCATCTAGAGGCTTCACACAGTGAATATAAGAGGCACAGTCAGGTCTTTCAACATGTTAGCTGGGACTCCAAGAGATGGGGTCCTCTGAAAGTCAAAGTAAAAAGGTAAAAAAAAAAAAAGCTGAGTAAACATATGCTACTGCTGTCCAACTACACTCTTCAGTCTATGCTGCCTCATGTGCCACCCTTGATCCACCGTGATGCTTCAAAATTCACAGGTTGCAATCAGGGACCGTCTTTAGGGCTCTGTCATTCCTGTTTTCCAGATCTTTGTCCAGCTACTCTTTCAAATGAGGACTTTGTGTCAATAAAACCTGTCAAAGCAAGAAGAGTCCTGATTTTACATGCTACCTGGGCAAGGGCTGGCACCCCAGAAGTGCTCCCTCAGTATTGTGGCTTTTGCTACAGCTTGGAGAGTATGACTCCTCTAGTAAAGGGCCAGGGACTTGAACACTTACAGGTCAGCATGACCCAAGTGAGAGCACAATTTGGAACAAATGCACATACAAGAGACTATTTAGGTGTCTTGACAGCATTCCCATTTTATGGGGAGTTATCAACCCTAGGACTGTTGCCCCAACTGTGAACTGCATTGCTTAGAAGAATATCTAGAGAACCGACAAGAACAACCTCAGACACTTTTCTTCCTCCAGCATCCAGAGCCAGCATTTCTACAAAAGCCTAGCCCAGCCCTCAGGACCTGTTTCTCACAGTTACCTGTAGACCTCAGCACTGGTCCAACATAGCTTCCCCTTCTCTAAAAAGACCAACTTCCACTCCCCAGCAAGCACACTAAGAAGGAGCCTCAGAAGAGAAGTCATAAAGTTGCAACACTCCCTGAAATACCAATCAAACCTCTTCAGGCTGGGGAGGCAGCCTCTGTCCTTTTGAACAAGCTGCAATGCTCGAAGGAAACTGCATAAAGGGAAAACTGTCACCAGAGCCTCTTCCACTTACCCTGGGAGAAGCTTTTGATAGACTGATAAGGTAAATCCACAGATTAACAAGAGGCAAAAGTGCAGCAACAAATCACAGTACAGGCAATCCTCATTTTATAAGCAGAGAGTTTACTGAATCACTGCCCTATGCCAGTCCACTGTCAAAATTAATTACCACAGGCTGCAAGGCATCTTTAATAACTGTGCTTGGCCAGCCCAGAGACAGACCCCCAGTGTCCTCCCTAACAGGCACCTGGCGGAAGGCACCAGGCACATGTGGTGCTTCTCACGATGCCATTCCCTGGAGCAGGCTGGGTCCCCCCGACTGGCAGGCCAATTACTGCATATGGCACTTGCACTGCAGGGAGCGATGCAGAAGAGCCACTGAGCCTCTCACGACATTTTAGCCAAGGAGGGGTACAAGGTTCTTGTGTACATGATCAGCAGCAGAAGTCCTAATGTATCTGCTAATGAGGGGAAGTCATACCTTCAGAAAGGGGAGCAGCCTCCTGGGGCTGGAAGGATCTCAGAACTTTTGCAAGCCCTGAAATTGTAGGGGCAAGGAATAGCCTTGAAGAGCATTGAAGAGATGGGGACAACTGGCCAAAGTTTTAAAAGTCTTATTTCAAGGAAAAAACGCACTATTTCTTTGCAGTCATACCCATTTCAAATTTATTTGGGGAAGCAAAAAAGGGTAGGAATTAATTCAAAAAATAACAGCATCCACACTAATTTTCTAAACATTTAAGAAAGAAAATTAACTTCTTGCATCTATTTATGGAAAACTGCTTTAATGGCTAAGACTTGTTTTCAAACATCACAGTTTCCAACAGCAACACTGCATTTAAACTCAATGTTCTTTTAATCACATAAATGCAAAGGGACTCCCAAAAGCTTTTGTGGCTCTTAATGCATTTGCGGCTCTTAATGCATTTGCTTAACCTGCCTTGCAAAAAAAAAAAAAAAAAAAAAAAAAAGATAGTAGGCATCAGCACAAAAGTGTAAGTTGTCATGTCAAGCTGACAGATCAAAGAAGAAAAGTAGCTCAGGGAGTTTAAAAGATCTATTAATTTTGCTACTAAAAATATATCCAAATTGAAGATGTTTTTCACAGCCCCAAACAAAATCTTTTTCAAGTATAGTTGAGCATCTCCTTGTAGCTCCCTGATTTTGAGCAGTGAGGGCATCTAAAATTAATTTGTCATAACCAGAGTAGTCAACTGAGTCACTATTGAGTTACCTGCCAGAAGTCTGTAAACACAAAGAAAATCACATGAACGTGTATTCAGCAAGGTGAAAAGAAGTTACACTGAGCAAGTACCTGTTAGCAGTGAGATCACAGCTCTTCATTGTACCAAAGTCCAAGGAATTTACAGTGGCTGCGGTCTAGGAGTGACTTATCAAATGTGAAGATCACTCTGAAATGGTCACTAGTGATCAGGCTCCCTCTGATATGCGAGATAGAATTCTGAGTTCATATAGGTCCTAAATTCATTGCAGATGTATAATATGGACCTGTTCATAAACCAGTATGTTTATTCAAAGTTGAAAAATTAATCCTATGAAGGTGTTTACATTCTAAAAATGCAAAATGTCTTGTTAAACTATAATTTTACCCACTTTTATAGAGTCAGACTATGTAACTGTAACAATTACAGCCTACTGATTCAAGGGAGGGAAGAAAGACCTTTAGAAAAAGAGTAATATGTTTTATGGGGAAAAAGGGTAATCTGGGAGTACCCACTCTTTCCAGCATGTCTTGACAAAGTTCTCAGTTCAAACTGTATTATCTAGCACTATTAGAAGAGACCATCTTTGTCAATGCCACAGTGATGATCTATAGAAAGTTCTCTGTAATGTACAGAAAATACAAAGCTTACAGATGCTAACTGAAACGAGGTTATCTTGCCAAAACTAATGCTTTGTCTCATGCAAAAGCAAAATCCCAAACCAAGTTTGAACCCAACAAACAGACTGAGGGAGCGGGGGGTTGTTCAAAGCATGCCTGAAACAGCACCATCGTGTTGATGTTCTGTTGACCTTGCTCTGCAACAACTTTCAGCTGCAGCTGGAATCAAACCAAAACAACCAAAATTAACAGACACAAGGCCCTTCTCTGTAAACTTTTCTTTGGCTTCAACAATGCTCTCAAGTTTGGAGTATTTGCTTTAATGTTCAAAAGTTGTCAACAAATAGAAAAAAAACCTTCATATGAGAACATCAGAAGGCCTGCCAACTCTTAAGAAGTAGCTAAGAGAATTTGTTACATGCTGTT
The DNA here is from genome assembly GCA_034008185.1 of Gorsachius magnificus. Taxonomy (NCBI): domain Eukaryota; kingdom Metazoa; phylum Chordata; class Aves; order Pelecaniformes; family Ardeidae; genus Gorsachius; species Gorsachius magnificus. Next base: position 177,332,765 of record CM067081.1, read on the forward strand.
CCATGTGAGCTTGGTTTGGACAGAGAAAGAGACACAACTGCAAAATCATGTGTCCTCTGGCGTCAATTCTTCCCCTGCAGAAACCCATATTCCTAAATAACAGGTTTGGGCAAGCAAATGATTAATTTTACAGCAACAGATCCTACTTTCATTTGCATGCGTACAACCCTACTGCCTTTCAGGAGACTGTATACATGGAAATGAAGGTAGTATTAGAGCTCACAGACCCAAACTCATTGAAAGCAACAGCAAACCTCCCCTTGGCCTTCTGTAGTGTCAGAGTTGGATCTATAAATATATAATTAAGCTATACTTAAAAAGTCATTATGGTAGATCACCCCAAAATATCTCAATTAAAAATTTATGGGACCATATTCCATCCAGCACTTTGATGCCATTTGATAGAAAGATGATGACAGGCACATGAACCGCTTCCAAAGCTGCAGCATTAAGTAATTAAGCCCAAGGCATAGTTAGCTCTTTATGGATATCAGCCATATTTTGTCTTACTTTCATATTTTTATCTGTGCACACAAAGAAAATACCCAGGAACATGTTGGGTGAGAGAATTAGACTGAACACATGCTGTATGCTCAGTCCTTGAGCCAGTACTTAAAACAATTCAGATTAGTGCATAGTTGTGAATATTAAGTTAGGCTTTTCAGCTCTGTACAGACATGGACTTTAAGACTCTTTCCGTAAGATGGTATTTGGCTTATGCATAGTCACCGCATGTATGAATGTCCCTTCTGGAAGCAAAATTATTTACTGAAATATTCCAGACAATAAAAAGGTAAGTGCATGGTTTGAGGACTTTCTTCACTACAAACAATTTGGTTTGGTTTCTGCCTGAATGCAGAATCTCCCAGCTTTCATCTCCTGATGGGCCCACTACCCCCCAAAAGGAGGGAGGGCCAGGCATGCAGGGTCACAGCCATGGTTGCACTGCACAGTGCAGCAGGGAGCACAGATCCCCGAGCAAGGGGAACCTGGAGCTGGCCCACCCCAACAGCACTGCAGGTCCCAGCCAGACAGCCAAGCAGCTGCATTCAGGGAGCTGCTCCCAAAAGAACCCCACCCGCAGTCACCAAAACTTTTTTTTTTTTTTTTTTTTTTTTTTTTTTTTTTTTTTTTTTTACACACAGTACCTCCCAGCTCTTCTGCCTCCATGGGAAGCATGGATAAAGCCAACTCCTCCACCTGTGCGCCCACAGCACAGACATTCCCTCAGTCATAAGTGAGACCTAGACATGGCTGAAATCAGTTGCCACATGCTGAACTCCATCACTTCCCCATATACCTGTGTGCTGCTGCCAGAGGATCTCTGCGTCTTGTACAAATGACTCAAATAATTACCACTCTGCATTACAGAATCTTACAGATTTAAGTATGTAAACAAACACAATAGAAAAAGCAAGGAGCATGATAAAATTTAGTTTGTTAGTTTGCTTCAACACCTATATATTCCTCTAAAAATACTGCTTAATGTAGTATGGGATCTATGGTGTCGGCCGGTCACAAGCGGTGTCGGCTGGTGACAAGCGGTGTCCCCCAAGGCTCAGTTTTAGGGCCAGTCTTGTTTAATATCTTTATCAATGACCTGGATGAGGGGATTGAGTGTGCCCTCAGTAAATTTGCAGATGACACCAAACTGGGTGGGAGTGTTGATCTGCTGGAGGGGAGGAGGGCTCTGCAAAGGGACCTGGACAGGCTGGATCGATGGGCCGAGGCCAATTGTATGAGGTTCAACAAGGCCAAGTGCCAGGTCCTGCACTTTGGTCACAACAACCCCATGCAGCGCTACAGGCTTGGGGAAGAGTGGCTGGAAAGCTGCCTGGTGGAAAAAGACCTGGGGGTACTGATTGACAGCCGGCTGAATATGAGCCAGCAGCGTGCCCAGGTGGCCAAGAAGGCCAATGGCATCCTGGCCTGTATCAGGAATAGTGTGGCCAGCAGGAGCAGGGAAGTGATCGTGCCCCTGTACTCGGTGCTGGTGAGGCCGCCCCTCGAATCCTGTGTTCAGTTTTGGGCCCCTCACTACAAGAAAGATGTTGCCTTGCTGGAACAGGTCCAGAGGAGAGCAACCAAGCTGGTGAGGGGTCTGGAGCACAAGTCATACGAGGAGCGGCTGAGGGAACCGGGGTTGTTCAGCCTGGAGAAGAGGAGGCTGAGGGGAGACCTGATCGCCCTCTACAACTACCTGACAGGAGGCTGTAGTGAGGTGGGGGTCGGCCTCTTCTCCCTGGTAACAGACAATAGGACGAGGGGGAATGGCTTGAATCTGCACCAGGGCAGGTTTAGGTTAGACATTAGGAAAAACTTCTTCACCGAGAGGGTTGTCAGGCTCTGGAATGGGCTGCCCAGGGAGGTGGTCGAGTCCTCATCCCTGGAGGTATTTAAAAGAAGGATAGATGAGGTGCTTAGGGACATGGTTTAGTGGTGGGATGGCAGTGCTAGGTTAACGGTTGGACTCGATGATCTTAAAAGGTCTTTTCCAACCGAGGTGATTCTATGATTCTACTACAGTACACAGATAAAGCTTTAGCAGTATCAGACCCCCACAGTTCTGAATGGCACATGAATGAATTTTACAAGCGAGTTTTGCATGCATGTGCTATGTCCAAAGAAAAATACGTGCAGCAGTGTCAGTGTGAATGATATCTACACAGAGCCTAGGATTATCTCTTTCCTTCAACATACTGGTGAAAGCACAGGGGCAGTCAGGAACAGCAGTAGCAATATATTCCAAACCTTTCCTCTACTGCTTTTTTCCCCCCATTTTCTTTTTTTAAACCTTTATTCCTGTAACTTATGTGCTTTGTTTGTAGTTGTTTCCCAAAACGCTTGTGCTATTGTTGCTCACTGGAAGCTTATGCTGGGTCCTTTCTTTTGTCCCAGTTACATATGTTCTATAAAAGATACTTCATGTCTTTTTGCTTCTACATTTCTTACTCTAGGTCAAAAGAGAAAATAAACATGCAAAAAAACCACTATCAAAATTCATAGACTCCTTCCACCTCTTCCTCAACCAACCTCAACTGGATCCAACACCGAAACGGTAGATGCTTGCCACTTGCATGCACTCCTAAATTCCACAAATTCTTCCTGAGCTCTTTTGTTGAGGCTCGCTTTCATTACTGGTGTAGCAGAGTGTGTACATTCAGAGCGTGAGCTATTGAACTACCAGCAAAGATTACTATTGCAGAATCTGCAGTTTCTTAATGAAAATGAAGTTGCTTCTGAAAATAAACAAACGCAATTAGCAAGCCAGTGCTGTGTGAAATTTGCACCATTCTCTTGTTAACCTATATGTCAAAATGTATTACTCGTGTGCATGTAAATTTGCATTTTCAGTTCAGTAACCTCACAGATTACGATCTAACCACTTTGGAAACATAATGCTACAAGAAATAAAAACAAATCCAGTGTCTGGCTGTAATTTGTTATTTTATTAGAGGCTTTTTTCTTTAGCGTTTCTAACTGCTTAGGGCTTGATCTTCATAAACGGCATCCTGTCTAAAAGGAGCTGTATTATTTCTACAGTGAAATTTCTAATTCCTTCCCTGCTCCCAATTAAGTCAAATTAGTTCTCTCTTGCATCTAGCTTCCTCACTACAGTGTTGGGCCCAAGCACACAAACACGTTATAGAAGACCACTACTTCTAGTTACTTGTGAGTGCAAAATTTTGTCTGCTAGGGCAGCCTGAGGTCCTCTCAAGAAGCCGGTCACTGACCTGACCAACTGGGCTCCCTCATAGCAACAAGGTGAGCCCTCATTCACGTTCTTAACTTTGAGGACACAGTACAAAGCACAGAATGTTTCATTTCCAGATGTAACATGTGCTCCATTACCTATTTAGCCCAGAAACTAGTTAAAGCAAGAGGTTTGTATTTAAAGGGTTTTGCAAACCATTATTTTATACCACCCTTTATAAATTTAAAAAAAAAAAAAAGAAAAAAACAAAAAACACACCACCACACCACAATTCCAGCATCAGTAGTCCAGCTCCCCACCTTCACTGCAGTGGCTGACACATGATTTCTCTACCATCTAAATTACCTCTCCCATCCCCTCACAGAATTTGCAGCAACAGAATCACCCCTTTGTACCTTCTGCTGATCAGAGATGCCAGGGACTCATATCCTTGAATAGCGATGCTGGTTGATAAAGACTGATCCACTGAATCCTACTTTGCTCCTGCATGTAGCCCATTACTCCAGTCCCTAAGCAGCAAATCATGTCAGCTCTACATCATCAGGTCCACTCTTCCTGCCATACAAAAGGCTCCCACATCCAAAACTGACTTAACTCCACACTGCTGCTCTTAACCAGAACTCGGATTAGGGTTCGAAGTGCTCGTTTATCCCATTCCCCAGCCTAGTGACTGAGTTATTCTCTCTCTTTTCCAGTTCTAGCTGGAAAGGTGGAAAGGATTCAGAGAAGGAATAACATGCTCACAGTTGCAGAGCATCTCCCACATGATGAATAACTAAACAAACGATTGCTTTTCAATCCAGAAAAGGAGACAACTCAGGGAGAAAATGAAGCAGTTCTGTAAAGTCACTATGGCATAGAGAAAGCGTACAGGCATGATTTGATCATTCTCTCTTCAAATACAAAAAAAGCTAGTAGGAATTGGGTTAAAAACAACAAAAGGAGATAGTTCACCGGACAGTGAGTAGTTGAACCATAGAGCTCTTTGCCAAAGTTACTGCAGGTACTAAAAATTTGCAGGTCTTCAAAGATAAACAGCTGTCTCTGGACAGAAATCCATTCAGGATAATTAAATACATAGAAACCACATTTGGCTCAAGAGTTCCCTGAGCTTCTGAGTGGTCAGAAGCTTGGAAAACATTTGAAAAGAATCAAATATGCTCATGCTGTTCTTACATCCTTCTTATGCAGCTATTTAGGACTTCACTGGCCACAAGGCACCAGCCACGGGGCCTGACCAGCACAGCAATTCTTCCAGATCCAAACCTGGAACCAGACTCTCACCAAACCCAGAACAAAGACCTCAACAAACTGTCACAGTTCCTGCAGAAAACATTGAGCATTTGCTCCCATTTCAGCAACAGAACTCTTCAAATTCTCCCTGTAGTAACTTCTCGGGAGTGCCAGCTTATTTTTATGTAGTTCAGAGCCACTTGGTTTTGAGCTACAAAGCTAGTTAGGTATCACTGCTGAGATTTTGTTCTTGTGCCATGAATCTCTGACGTGATGACCATGAAAAAGCACTGCAGGGGAACACTGCAGTATTCTAAAATATTAAATATTGATCTCTGGAATCTACAAGGTTTTTTCCCCTTTAGCCCTGTTCTGTGATATATGTACTATCTTTTCTGCTTACCTATTTGATTATGCATACTGTAGGAAGGACTTGACATCAGTGCTTCAGCCACTTTATCAAAAGGTATTGTTGAAAGAAACCCTTAAAAAACTGAGACCACTACCTGTTATTAATTCCTTCAGAACATTACAAAGAGCAAACCCACAAATTAGGGCATACTTTTAGAGCAGCAGTCGGTGAGCCCAGCAACACCTCACCAATCAAAGGAAAGTAATCCATCAGTACGTTATCCTTCTCTCCTGATTCAGACCGACCTGTATGACTTTGTAATGATGAAGAAAGCCACAAGGTTTCACCAGCTTTCTCTTCTGCTTCTTGTATCAGTTTCAGGTTTTGCACTTGTGCAATTTCCAAATATATCCACATATGGGAGGTTTTGCCTGGTCAAAGTCAGAAACTGAAACATAGCCCAGGCCATCTACTGATGAGCAATACAGATAACAGTACTTCCAGTCTCATACCATGTAGAAGGACAATGTCTGGCTATTGTGATCCATCATACCCAATTTCAGCTTTATAGTCCTAGCTTTTATCCTGGGAATTGGTTCATCTTCTCTAAGTGACACACATCCCACATCAGAGTCATTTCATAAGTCTCCTGTAAGTCCGTCAAAATTTACTCAAGCAGTTTTTAAATCACATTCATTCCCAGCTCTTCATCCTGCAGCTCCTTTATTCGTTAACGACAGGTGTAGCTGGAAGCGACTCCTTTGCAAGAAACTCCACTGGACCTAGGGTACTCACCATGCTCACTCTTGGCATTAATCACACGATCATGGTATGCAATTGGGATACAGGAAAAAGACTGAGCAGAGATTTGAATGTTAAACTTCAGTAGGCTCAGTGGGCTATAATACCAGGTTTCAGTTGGCCAATACATAATTATTTTTATATGGCAGAATAGCTTCAGCAGGGGAGCTGATCACAGACTTACCACAGTGCTTAGTTCACTGTCTATCATTCTGCAACTATAAATGAGAAACATTCAAGCAGTCTTGATTTTTCAGATGCACAGTGGGAATGTTCAAAATCTCAAACATTTTCATAGTCTTCTTCTCAGCTCCATTTGTTTATTCATGGAGGAAGACAGTAATCCAGTTCACAAGCTGTACTTATGGCCTAGCACTATCAATAGCCCCTCTGGGAAATCTAATCTGTTGTTTGTCAAGGTGAGAGACGGCAACAGTCTGCTCTGTCTAGTGAGACCATGAACGCTGCATCTACCTAAAGCTACCAAATGCAACTCAGTCTTTATCTGCAATGCTCCTGTTTCTTCTGTTCTGGTTATCTCCTCAGCAAACATAACGTGTAATTGTCCTGAACTATGTGCCAGTTGTTCAGCGAGGGAGAAGAACTAGAATCCTGAGAGAAGACAGGCAAGTAACTCACATGAATTACCACTGAACTCTCCCAGAGAGGCAGTTCTGAACATTATTTTTATCCCAGCATATATATCTAAAATATTTTGTTTGTGATACATATACAGGTAAATGCAAGTCAGCTTTACAAATAAACCCTTGGCCTCAGTCATCCAGGCAAGGTAAAACATTTAGACTCATGACAAACCTGAAATACATTTACAAGACCTCATCACACACAATTCCTTCAAATTCAGAAGCAACTCACTATTGCGGTTTTCTGCATAAAGGCTAGCAAAACCAAGAGAAATTTCTTGATTTCTCCTGTCCCATGCTGTTAAATACCAGAAAAAATATCAAGAAAGATTAAAAGATGGTAATTTTACAGTTCTAGAGAACTAAAGTTTTAAACATAACTTCCAGTAAGAAACCACTGGCAAAAAAAGTTAGTGTGATTAGTTCCTAATGGCCAAATTCTTGAAAGGGAAGATTTGATGATAAACTGCATACAAACCATAGACACTCCGCTAACCTCTTCTTTTCTGAACTGCCACCAGTTAATGTGCCGCCCTGAATTTTATATAAACAAACACATCCTATACGTATTGCACCATGAAGGGGCAACCTGAGCTGCACTGAAACAACTCGGCAGGAACTGGGAGTCGTTTCTGCCATTAGTAAGAGAGACAGGATCCTGCTTATCAACTTGCAGCTTTACAAAGGCAGCTGCTCTCTGGCTCCCACGTCCACAAATTACAAGGTAATACTGAAATGTAAACTAACGTATACTTTTTGTACCATTTTCCTGACAAAACCTAATGTTATGTGCTATTAAATACGTTGTAAATGATACATTATATAAAATAGTTGAAATACCTCATGTCAAGTTGTCCCTACAGCTTATGGTTTGATAGGCAAGCAGAAAAGACAGCCTTTGTTTATTTTTGTACTATGTGAAAGTAGAAAGACCAGGCACTCTTAAAAATCAACTCAAAAGAGTTTTTAGAAAGTCACAGAGTAGCACAAGACCTTAGTGATGACAATAATAATTAGCACCCAGACATGCATGGCCAACATTGTCTTTCCACAACTAGCAACTGCATTATACCACACTCCAAGCAAAAAAATGGATTGTGCAAATATTTTGTTTTGTTTCAGTAACATATCTTTCAGTCGCTTGATTTTTGTACCTTCCCTCTTTCTTACTCTCTTAGAACATTGTAAAGGAAACTGCATCTCAAAAGCCACTGCAAAGACAGTTCCTTGGTTGGCTCTTTCAATATTCCACTTCTCACGGTAAGAATGCTTAAGTTTAAAAAGGAGCAGGAGCGATTCCTTTCTCCTTGCCCCAATCTGACTACCAGACTCAAACAAGAGGATGAGGGGAGCTTACATCCATCCTTTTCAACCCTCTTACCCTGCAGCCATCCTTCCCCCTCCGGCTGGCTAGCACCAGGGCCTCTGTAGTGCTCTCCCATTTAATCCCTGCCCTCAGTGGTGCTGCACAGATGAGACTAATTGCAATTTAGCAAACACTTCTAGTCTGCCCAGGGGCCAGGCTCCAGCTTGCTCTACATCTACCGCGTCGGCTCTGCAGGGACAAAAACATCAGCACGTTTCCTACACAGCTCAGGACTGATGGGGCACAAAAAGCAGATCTATCAAGGCTGATAAGTGGTGGCTTTTGAAAGCAGAATGGAGCAAAAGATGATGAAATCACCTGTAATAATTCTTCCCTTTCTGGTCTGAATTCCTTAGAGGCATTTTCCTCTCTTCCTAAAGCCACTGTCGTCCCTGTAATGGCTCAGCTGTTAATGTCACTATCTTTTGAAACAGGTCATGCTAATGGCAAGCTTGCTTTGGGCATATTGCTTCAAGCTCATTAATATGCATGTTCTCTCTCCTTTCATTTGTTTCTCTATTTACTTTGAAGTTGCCTCGCTGGAACCTGCACTGCTTTTCTGTTAAGACTCTTGGCTGGCATTTCTCAGTTCGCTGCGTCTCTGGTTGTTATCTAGGATGGAAATGGGACCGAATGTTGCAGAAGTCAGTTAATAGCACCTCAGGTGACATTTGGTGCTCAGCTGAATGAATTTCTTGGCCTCCTCACCCTCACTGCTGAGAGATGTTCTTTCTACTTGCTCTCAAGTTGACTGTTTACATTGCAAATTTTAGGGCAAGTAACATCTCTGTATTTGTCAAGCACCTGCCCCAGGGGAGTACAGCCCCTCAGTGTGCTTCTGCAAAAAACACCGCCACCTGGGTTACCATAAGTCTCTCTCTAAATGTCTCTTCCACCTGAAAGAGCTATTTCCAGCATGGGAGGAGAAATCAACTGACTCAGATATCAACATCTCAGTGTGATAAGGGAAAGTGATTCAGCTGTCTTCTTTTATTTTTGGCTTTGTGATTCAGGAGCAGCTCATTGTTCGGATGACACAGTCAGTCATAACTGGGACCTTGCATGAGGGGGAGGAGTAAAAGCATTTATGTAATATTCACAGAGGTCACTTTGTATTAATCTCTCTCCCCAAACACATCAGTCCCAACATTGTCCTCTGCAACAAGCCCATGTCATCCAAGGTTATTTTGGGGTGAAAGACTTGGACATACTGCTTTCCTCAAAGTACCGACAGGGACTTCCAGTTAGCTAGTTTCTCTTGAGGCTGTAGGTCATGACAAGGTAGGTCTGCTTCCTACTAAATCCCTTCCTCACAAATGTGCAAACAGACACACAACTTTCATGATTCTTCCATACAAACAACAGTTTCTTCTCAGTAGACATCCACTAGAAAACCAAAGAAGCATGTGAGAGGAACTGGCCATGAGCAAGACATCAAACCTGTCTAATTAAGGAGTGAGGCCCATTTGACTGAATAAATTTGGTGGCCACTTCTGGAGGGCTACAGGAGAAAAGCTAGCAAATGGGTAAAAACTCCTTTTTCAGCAGATGGGACTCCACGCCACGACTAAGCCAGTGCATCAGAACTATTACAGTTTAGTTGAACCTGGTTTAAATCTGCCTTCAACACTGTGTCCAAATTATTTCCAACCCTTTAAATCCCCACTGCACTTCTCATGTAGAAAAGCAGTAGTATGTTGGATAAAATTTAAAGTAACCAATTATTTTGCTGGTTGTCACAGTTTTTCATGAGATAAAATATTTAAATATGGAGTTGTTTTTTAATACAATATAGTTCATTAAATTATTTGCAGCATTACTTTTAATAGGATCCACAAAAGGAAGCATACAGTGAGTTAAAACAACTGGCAAGTGGTATAGATCAGGGGTCACCAACCTATGTCATGATGCAGAGGGCTACATACGAGTTATTTGGAAATGGCAATACAGCAGGGCTGACAGGTGGACAGGAGCTGAGAGTCCTGGCAACCTGACAGAGCCCTTCAGTGCAACGTGAGGGTCCCTCACATGAGGGCCAAGAAGACTCCAGTTGGGTGGTCAGTAGCATCTAACATCTTTAACACACAGCCTCTTCCAGTTCACACTATCTACTGGCATGTGCCTCATTTGATGCAACATAAAATCCATCTCACAGCCACTGGCTGAGGCACTTGACCTAGGTCTAGATCTACTACTGCATAGCCATGGCTTAGTAACTACATATTCTCCAACAGGAGCAAGCAGTAGCAAGAATGCAACATCTCAAAATCCATCACACACAACAATACAGTGAACAGCTGCAAACCAGAACAATGAGTACAGAAATAGAAATGCTAAGAGCCAAAGTGGCCACCTGTGGAGGAGCTAACACTGTAGAGCTGAGGGCACACACCAAAATGTTGGGGTTTTGGTTTTTAATTTTTCTTTCAAAATTACCTTGCTTGTAATACCTTAAGCTGTTTTCAGCACCTTAAAGTAGACAAAATCCATCTCAGCTAGCCCTGAACATTGGTGGCTATTCACATAACAAGTAAAACTGACTACCTGAAGACTACTGTGTTCAGCTTTGCTCTTATTAAAAACAATAGAAAAATACCTAAAGCTCTGTGATTGTCACATCATAGTCATTTGCAACCTGAAAATGCAGTCAGCTCTAATAAGACAATGCACGTCACTTCATCAACCAAAGAGGAGGACAGATGAGAGAGCATGCCACAAAAAGATTTTGACTCACAGTGGCTAATTTCTGAACATCTTCATCAGATGCTCCCAGTGAAGCAAGTCCTATCTCTTGTGAAAACTGTGCAAACTTGGGATCAGCAAGTAGAGGCACGTGTCCCAAGAGTTCATGGCATGTATCCCTAAAGGAATGGAAATGAAAAGAGAGTCATTACAGAATTTAATTCCATTATTATTCCATAATTAATTTAACATAAGCCATTTTACATGGGACTGATGTTTATTTTAAAAGTTTTACAATGAAACCTGTTTTTTTACAGAATAGTTGTTCCTCCCTACATATGGTTCTGTAGAAACATACAAGTTTGCTCCTATTAAATGGGTTATAAGTCATTTAACTCCACCTGTTCTGTGATTTCCCCATCATTTCCAGATTGAGGGGGAGGGCCTGATCATTGCTGTCTTCCAGGCTTAGTACCATGAAGACTGAACTGCCCAAAGGAAAGCCAGATGTCTCACGAGTACAGTTTTCAGCATTTCTCTCCACATGAATCAAGTTCAAAATCCAACGCATTCCCTCTTCCTCTTCTCCATTCCCCTTTCTGCACCTGGGTACAGCTCCACAACCAAACATTTTGCCACTTGCCACTAGAAATTCAGGTCAATATTTACAGAGGTTTCTGTGGGCTTAATTTCTCATTTAGTCCTGACTTCCTACTGCAATTTCTGAGTATTTTTGTTACACAGTCCACTTTTCACCAAGCAGATTTCAGAAAAAGCATGGAACCCACATCATTTTAGAAAGAACTACTGTCCACACCTGTAAGTGCATTATTAGTCACGACAAAGTGCAGATGTAAGTGTACAAAAAACTGCTAACCAACCAAACAAAAGTGCACATGCATCTTCTACAAAAGCTCTCAAACAATTCTGAAAGTTTTGGTGCATTTGTTCACAGAAAATAATGGACTTGGTAGTAAAGTTCACTTTAAAAATCAGACCTGACATTTCCTTTGCTTTTGTCTCTTCAAAGACATTTCTTTTTTTTTTTTTTCCTAAGCTGTAAACAAATGCTTTAAAGGCAGGGAGAAAACATCAGGTTTTCTGTCTTCTATCCACAATCATCCAATTTGTCTTTTATAAACTATTTTTGTTTGAAAAGACACAGAACCTGACACTTCAGATAGATAAATCACGAACAGAAAAACAACCCTCTATATAATTTAAAGCCTCCTTACTCAGTTCTCTTCACCAAGAAGTCTGTGCCAACTGTGTCTAGGTAGATAGTAGTAGTTTCTGAATGCATGCAAATGAAGATGAGCATTTTTGGCATTCCTAGTTTGCCTCACCAAAAGCTTATCAAATATAGCTCCAATATTGGAGGGTTACATACAAGTCTCTCTTCTCAGCCCAGATGGCCTCGCTGACAGACGCTTACCAACATTTGCTCATGTTATATTCACACTTTTTGGTGAGACAAGCAATGCTCTGAAGTTGTGCGTGACAAGTTTGAGCCAACCTCATATATGAGTTACAGAGGAATTACCAAATCTCATTTCTCTTCTTTTCTAGACATAGGTATTTCCCAAAGAAACAGGGGAGGTAAACAGATACTCTTGTGCATGGCACGATAAAACAAACATCGTCCATGGACATTGAGTAGAGATTCAGCTGTAGCAACATAGGCTGAGCTCAAGTTTATTGTGTGCCAATATTTTTAGTCAACACCCATGAAACATGTTTGATATGTACAACTGGCTAGGAACAGTATTAGACATCATAAGTACTTAAGGAAAATTGTTTGTATTTGTTTCCCACTGCCTGGTAAAGCTTGTCCTTCCTCCTGAAAGTCATATCTTTCCTCCCTTGTGTCTACATCATTGCATCTCTCTGAGCCTAGGAAATTCCTGATTTCTTCAAAAGCAGCCAGTAAGAAGGCTTTTCTTTTATGATCTCCCCACCCATTTAGTGATGCTCTGAGTCGTGCAAGATGATTGAAGCTCCATACCACAAGACCCGTAGCTTAGATATTACTCCATTCTCCACTAGATCTCAGACTTGAAAAATTGGCTGGCTCTGCATGGTATCCAACTCTTTGTTCAGGAGATGATTTGAATCACTTGAGCGGATAATCATCAAAGGTTAATGACCCTTCTTTATTTATTCACTTCCAGTCACAACAATTTCTTCTGCCATCTCCTGAAAGGTTTAGCTTGCTAGCGATAAAAAGGACAGCAGGGAAATGGAGTTTGCAGTCTGATAGATACACCCAGAGAATTCCAAGTACCAAACAATTCACTGGAGGAACCTGAATCCTCCAGCCATCACCTTTCAACACAGAAACGGGCCACAAAGCCCATTCTCTGGAAGTCCTGAACTCTTAACTCCATTTTCCACCTTTGCTAGAGAAATCAACACTGATTGCTGAGCACTTCACCTATGCTGCACTGTGTCAGTACAGATATATTTAAGGTAACTCCATATCAGTAGTTCAAATATGGAGAGCAAAGAAGATATAGTGGGATTGGCTTCAAGTTCCTGGCTTCAGGTAAGCACCCTTATCTCCAGGCAGGCTTCTACAGCAACATCACCGCTATTAGTAGCTGAGTTAGTGTCTATATCTCCATTTTCCTGTGCTGAGGTAACAACTCCCAGAAACAAATACGTGAAGATGTGTTATTTCTAGTTCTGCACTGGGACATGGGCTCTTTGTGTCACTTCCACCCTTGCAGACAAAATGAGAACGGACAAAGCCTAGCCCCATTATTGTCTTTCCTGGTAAGGGGAGGAGGATGAGAAAGCAGAAGATCTTTCTCTCATGCCTTTAGCTTTTAGATTCTTCCATTAAAACTATGCAAAGTAGTATTTTGAACATGCAGTTATAGAGAGGGAAGCTTGAAACAAAAACATATGAGGGGGAAAAAAAAAAAGCAACACCCCAAAAAATCAAATCTTCCAAGCAGCATGAACCAGCATTTGGGATTGTCATTGGAGTCTCTTAGATTTCCCTGCCAGTCTGGCCCTTTATAGATAGTCTAAACAATATAATTCTTCGCTTAACTACCAAGGCTTGATTCTTTTGTTTTGTTTTATTCAGAAAATAATTAAGTTCCTTTAATTTATTCACACGCATTGCTCAGAGAAAATAAGATTTTCGTAATGCACTTTTCACAGCACAAGATTTTTCTTGGAGTAAATTAGTTAGCAGAGCAGAGGAAATCTATATAGCTCTGTGAATGTAGTAGAAACATAATGAAACTGAGGAGGAAATGTTTTAAAATGCATATAGTAGTGATACAGATCAAACCAAATGAACTCTCTAATTTGTATCTAGCTCTATAGCCCGGGTGTTAAATCTGATGGAAAGCCCACTGAAGTCAAAGGGAGTCTTTTTACCAGGTTTATATCATTGAAATGCAACATTCAGCAAGCCAGGGACCTGCAGCAAACCTCATTATGGCCCCATATATCAACCAGCAGATCTCAGGGCATTGCAGCTACTGCGGAAGATGAAGAGCTGTCCCCACTCAAGTCGGTTTAGTTCTGCTGCTGATTACAAAAAAGCCAGGATTTCACTCCACATTTCTGATAATGCACACTATATGCTCTACCTTATAAAAAAAAATTAAACACATTTTAAAAGGGATTTTCAATTTTTTTCTGTGGAGTTCCTGATAGGACAGATTATTTAATTTATGTGGTTTCTGAACAAGTAGGTCTGCAGGAATAGAGTAACGCCATTAGAAACTGACAACTGAATTGCTCTGTTAAGTCATATTTAGAGCTGTTAAGACCATAACCTGGATTTTTAAGTTCAGCCCAAATAAGGGATAAAAATCTTCATTCTAATTGAAATAGTATTACTACATAGTGACTTCCCAGACACCATGACCGGAAAGGTTACAAAAAAGTAGTTGCCATTACTACTGAGGATCAGCTATGACACACTGCATAATTCTGAATGTAAGCAGCATCCTGAAACCTACAGGGGTCTCAAATATACAAAGGAAGGAACCAGAGAACATCGGCAAAAACATAGACACACTGAATTGTTTCCTGGAACATGTTCCTTCCTTCATTTCTGTTAGTAGTTATGTACCTAAATCCTCTATCAATAGATGAAAATGTTCTCCTAGTTTGTATTACTTAACAAATGTCATTATTCTTTTGCTGAGCATTGGCAGGTGCTGCAATCTGAGACACTGGCTTCCCACAGGAGAGGAAATCATTGGTGCAAAACCGGGTATGTATAATTTTATTTTTTTTTAAATATCTACAGGCATTTTCAGATAGACCAGAAGATGTCCAGCATCTTATATTCATGCCCTTCTTTCAGGATTTTACACTGTAGCCATTTGCCTACATATTTAAGAGATTAAAGTTCTAATTACAGCGGTTACAGAAGTGAGTGAATTCCTTCAGGGATTACCGCCTCTTTCCCAATAAAAACACGCACACAAAACTAGCCTCATAGCATTTTAGCACATAGTTCGCCCAGTTCACATGCTGAGGAAAAGTAGGTATGTGTATAACAGCACCACCTGGTGACTCCTGCCAGAATAATGTTAGAGCATTTTTAGGGCCAGCTTAATATGCGGTTCCATTAATCCTTTTATATCCAAAAATATTATTCCATGATTTCAGCAGTCTATTCATGAAATCAAAGTTATGCATGGGTCCAAGTGTTTACAAGGCTGGAGCTGAATATATGTATATATATATATATATGTGAACCCTTTGTGTAAATTTTGGCAAAAATAAAATACACCAGAATAGTACAAGCTGAATAAACAACAGTTACAATTTCATGCTAACCGTCTGATGACTGATGCACTGCAAAAATGTCGTTCCTGTGGTTACAAGATCAGTGGATGCCTTTGGTGAAACTACCGCTGTATTATTTAACTGACATGTATTGTTCTGTTATTACTGAACAGAGCACACCATACATAATACAAGACAAGAACTACAATCGCTTCGATCTTTTCTCCCCCCACTCTTCATCAAGAGACCAAATGCCAAAATATTTCATCCAAACGCACAATATTCTGTTTTGGAAAAGCTGCAGTGCTGTCCCATGAAAGTAATAATTAAAGTGTCTCTTATTTCTATCATGTTCCCTGTAACAGGCTTGATATCTAACATCCTCTCTGGGGGAGAGAACAGTACCTCAAGACTTGCTTGCATTGTGTTATAGGAGAGAAGTGAAGTTCAGCTGTGGGGTCTGGCCCAAAAAAGATAAATGAGGACACAAGAAGACCAAATTATAATTGTGAAAGCAATCTTTTTCAAGGATTCAGTGCTTTCTTCCCAACTTTTTTCCTTAGTTAACCACCAGAAAATAAAGTTTTAGATCACTTTTTCAAAATGTTTAGTTGAAAACCCCATTTTCCACTGAAAAATAATCCAGATAGAATTTTTTGACCCAACATATAAATTGCCTAGTTATTTAAGAAAAGTAAAAAGTCCAAAAGAAGCCTTTGAATTAAATTCTGGCTCACCAATGTGAAGGGGTTTGTCATCAATGGCATAACTAGATTTTCACCTTTGTGGGAAGGTTCCTCTTTTCAATCTTGGCAAACTCAACTGGGTCTTTTAAGAATCCAGCAACCATATTTTTTCAGCACTAAAGCAAATGTAGTAACTTACGGTTCTGGTGTGTAGAGAGGATCTGAGCCATGTCGTATGTACTGAGTACAGTGAAAAACTCTATATGCTAAGCCAGCTAAAAAGTCTCGGGGAGATAGGTAGCCAGCAACTGGTCTCACTGTGAAGCCAGACCTTTCTGGAAGTGAAGGAAATAATAAAAGACCATATTATATATCCCTATATCCATTTCTGAGGACAGGTAATGATCTATAGTTAATTATTCTACCAGAAGCATGACACAGAGAGTATCTTGGTTGAAGATCACCACACATCATTTCCACCTATTATGTACAAGAACTATTTTGCACTGCTAGCGTATGTTTCATGAAAACAGGTTCATGTATTTTAAAGCTTGTTTTAATACCTTTGTCTAGAAAAGATGGTAAGGTACCACAAGTGATGTTCTCAAATCACCAAGTATCTGATTTTAATGTCTATTCTCAAACAGGAGGAAAGTTTCCAAAACAGAAGATGACTTCTGTAAAATACATTCAAAACTAACAGAGCAGAATAGGGTTAAATCAAATCTGTCCTTATTTTTACAGATAAAATACTGTTTGTGTCTGTAAAATAACAACTTTCAAAGTTGAGGTCCTCATTTATTTAGCAAAGTGTTCCTTTGTTAGATTAGTCCCAATGGGGAATTATTTCAGACTCAGTGACTTTGAAAAGGACGTTTCTCTCCCAAATTCTCT
Source organism: Gorsachius magnificus (assembly GCA_034008185.1). Taxonomy (NCBI): domain Eukaryota; kingdom Metazoa; phylum Chordata; class Aves; order Pelecaniformes; family Ardeidae; genus Gorsachius; species Gorsachius magnificus. The sequence continues at coordinate 177,349,899 of CM067081.1, forward strand.
TTACTCTCTCCAAGTGTTTACAGGAGAATGTTCCAAGTTTTTCTTCAACAGACACTACTATTGTTGTATGTAGTCTGAAAACATGTTTCTGAAAGAAGTGTGAGATTTTGAGTTTCTAGTTAGGGAGAAAGAACCGGTATGCTTTGGCATCATTCCTTAGAGACCATAACACAACAGATGAGAGACCCAGAAGGACACAATCAAATTCAAAGAGTGATGAGTCAGTTATTAGTAAATGCAGGTGTTTCACAAACAAGAGTTACAGATGAAGCAGGGACTGGGGAAAGTAAGTGTTTCATTAGAAAATTCGTATTTCTCTTAGTTAAAAATTTTCCATGCACATTTGGGACAAAACACTTTGGAAAAAATGTTGTGCGCCGTTAAGTGTTATGAGAAAACAAATGCAAACAGCTGTCTTTATAATATTTTAGTTCCTGAGCTCCAGAAGCTCCTGAGCAAGAGGATTAAGAAGCAAGTATATGTATCTGAAGGGACCCCTGAGGAAAAGAGAAAATCTTAACTGAACTCTTTGGCAGCTTTTCCTTTAGAGTTAAAAACTGCAGGTTCATGTCTGCCCCTTCTCCTTCCATAAGGGATACATTTCCATTACAGTTGAAAAAGAAGGATATTTTCAAATTTAAATACGTAATATCCTGACCCCTTAAAAAAAACATGAAAGAGAAGTACTGGATTACCTATGGAATCCCCCTAAGTTTTTTCAACATACAAATATAATGACTAGCCTCACAAGATCTTGGGCACTCAGGAAAGTCTCATATTCATCAGGCTGGACAAGAATGTGCCAGACCTGCTCTCCTCTTTAAATTCAGTTATCCTGGCATTTTATTCCCTCTTTTACCTGCCTGGGTATTTGGGGGATGCTCACTGTGGTTATCAGAACACCCACCCCATGGCAATGAGAAGAGCAGAGCTAAGTCTGCTCTTTCTTTTTATTGTACTGAAGGACTTTTCTCCATGTGCAAGATAAGATAACATCATGTGATACGTGTTCAGCTGTTTAATTCCTCTCAGCTTCATACCAGCAGGTACATATATACAACTGTCTTGACTCAACAAACTCTCTGCCATGCAGAATGTCAAAACCAGAATGATACTTCAGACTAAACCAAAGTCCACTGACAAAACTGAGAGTCTTTTCATTCAATGTGCTTTGCATTTCATACTAAGAGAAAAGAGTGTTTTCGTGAAATTATATCTATTGACAAACCAAATATGAATCTTACCTTTAAGAAAAATAGAAACATCTTCCAGCTGAGGCACATTATCCTCTCTGTATCCACAGTACTTGGTCAGCAGAGGGAAGTTTTTTAAATATTCACAACAAGCATGGGTGGGATAGAGTTTACTGAGTTCCCTAAATACCACCCCCCATGTTTTAATTTCTTCAGCTGTGTACTCCACTCTGGGAATGGGTTGGCCACTGTAAAAAATAAAAAAAACACAAAATACATTTGAATATAAGCAGATTCAAGACAGACTCTGGATGGCAAAATTTCTGTGAAAAGTATTATTTAAATAAAGGCAGGCAGAGCCTATTAACACTATTAAAAATTATTTTAAAATGACAACTAGATTTTTTTCATAGAATTTCTTCTTGATGTTATGTTGTACATACTACATTTATTTCTTATTAAGCAATGAATTATTTCTTAATCTTTGTGCATATCATAGTAGAAAGATGGATTTCTTATATGCCATGTTCCTATACCAGAGTAGTATTTCTCCATTTATTGCCACTGATGCCTTTGCAAGTGGTTAGCTGAAGATCCTGATTCAGTCTAACTTGTAGATTCAGTAAGACCACCAGCAGACTGCATGCTCCATGCATTCTTTAAAATACACAATATTGACACAGCATCATTACCTAGCATATTACAAAGTGAAGATTAGGCAATTACATAGATGTTTAGAAATGTGTGGATCCAATTAAAATATATATATTTGTTGTTTAGACTGTTGCTTACATGTGCAGATATGTTTGGAACCCCAAATTCATGCAGGACTGCATCGTGAGGAAGCTCACCTCAGAGCCAAGAGCCTAGCTTAGGTGAAACTAAGCTTCTAAACGCATCTCTTTTTTTTTTTTTCCCTTCTGCACCATTCCTCTGCCTCCTCCCCCTTGCACAAATGCACAGCAATTGCAAAGCAGGAGCCTTCCAGGGTACCTGTTAATCTGTCTCTGACATCTGAGATTTACCTTGTGTAGTTACAGCTAATTCAAAACTAACAGTGTGAAGAGTATGAAGGGCTCCTTCCAGTTTGCACTGCCTTCTATTTAGCTGTAAGGAATTTTGCACGCCATGGTCATGGGCCATCATCTCACATTATGAATTCCCCCTAGAAACTTATAATCTTTCTCTGGATTTAATGTTCACAGTCTAAAGTATGCAATCTGAGCAGCCTGCCTTCTCCTCAGGTATCCTCTTTTCCCATACTGTAACAAAGTCCAGATTGGCAAAGGGATTCACAGGATTCCCTTCCACCCCACCAGTCCCTATCTCCCATTCCCTGCCACAGGGCTGGCAACATGGGCACTCCCAGCCCACTGCTGGGGCTTCCCCAGTGTCGCAGCCAGCAGCTGAACAGGCGTATCGAGCACAGGGAATCTCACTGCAGCAGCACAATTACAGTGCTGGGCTCTTGCTGGGGGTTGGCTTGGCTCTCCATCTCGACTGTCGCCGGGTCCATAATCCTGCCTCTACCATATGAGGTAACAAGGAATGTGCCCTCATACCACACATGAATGCTGCTATGCAGTCCCTACATGCACAAGAGAAGAGCATCCACCCTACATGCATCGTGGTTGTCCCCTCATCTTTATTGAAAATTTACTATTTAATCCCCTTGCCTTTCACTATATCAAAGTATTTTGATCCATGGCAGTTATCTGCCAGGCAAAGGCCACTTTGTACTCATACTTGTTAAGGACTCGCTGAACATCCAATACATCCGCTAGTTCCCCTTCAGCCACTCTTCTGCAGACATGACAAGAATTGCAACACCTTTAGTGCAGCATTTCTCATCAACAGAAGCTGTGTTGGATTTGTGCCCATTCTGCAGTGGGAGTCAGTCCTTCAGGTCTAGTTTCTGTCTTCACCTTTACACTTTATCAGACTTAAGCTGCCTGCCAGCTCACACAAAGCATAACACAGCTATTCCAAATTGCACTGTACATGACAGACACAGGCAGGCTGGTACTCCATCCACCTGGGGTTGCCAGAATGCCGTGCAGCAGCCTCATCCCTCTTCCTTAGACCTGACCTCTACTATGGATACTGCCAGTACTGGTCAGCACTGGCCCAGCAAAGCTGAAGAAATCTGTGTACCAGTAGAAAAACTCAGGTTTCTATTTAGCCTGTCACTAGAGAGGTATAAACACAATCAAGGATCTGAAGCTTGTTCGCTGCTCACTAAAAGGTTTATAACTTAGTTATTGTTTCAATTAATTCATTAGTACTGAAGTAAGGTTCACTGAACATTAATTCCTTAATAGGATTTATGCCTAGGAGAGCTGATCCTATTTCCAGCTGATCATGATACTGCTTTCTTTACTGAGAGGATCAAGGCAGCCAGACTAGAGGGAGGACATACGCCTTTCTCATTCAGCTCTGCAGATCTTATTTTTCTCACCCTCTTACTTCAACAAGCAAGATCCACATTGCGCCCAAACTTTTCCATAAATCACAGGAATGGACAGCCTGCATAGCCACTTTTCCTGTGTCTGAGTAAGATGACTCTACAAGCTAACCTATCCTGATTTTTTATTTCCCTTTATTAAAATAGGGTCATTCCATTTTGGCATGGTCATGCAATCCCTGATCAGTCTCAGAGGACTAATTAGCAAGATTAACACATTTTCCCTATCTTTAGGATAGAAGCTAAGCGAAGGAGGGAGGATTTTTTTTTTTTGGTCCATTTATTTCATACAGCTGATTTTCACTGCTGTGCTCTATTAACATGTCTTACCCTTTAATATCTAGCACCAGCAAGTATCTGCTCCTCCAAGTTCACTTCTTAAGTGTTCTTCTCTCTCTCTCTCTCCACTGCAGAGGCCTCTTTACATTCAAGCAAAGCAGAACATCTACCACTATAGAACAGTAGCAATTCATAAAGGAAATGCTGATATAGGATTTTCAACTCAACAATTTTCTTACAGAGCCAATTCCTTGCAGCCAATTCTTTGCAGCCAAATTTGTTATTTTTTTAAGGAAACAAGTGTGGGGTTGGGTTTTTTTTTGGTTTGGTTTTTTTTTTTTTTACACTGGAAAATGAAAAGTAGAAATGCATCAAGCCTCAGTAAATGATTAGGAAGGTCACTTACCTGGAAGACACTGAGACGTTCAAGACATCGGTCTGAATTTACCCCTGAGGGAAGCATTCCTTACAACACAGCTTTTTGTATAAATAAGTAAATAGTCGTTAGACCACAGAAGAGAGTGTGATGAGACTGCAATGTAATGTCAAGACACCTATAGTAATTCCATGGAGTCCTCCCTAAGCTGATTTGCCTTTCTTCAGTGTGGTTTAGGCTGAGCTGCAGGATGCTGAGGGTAAATGTCTGCCTGGGCTGTCTCTACAAGCATACCTGGAGACAGACAGACTGTAAAGCCCAGTGGATATGGCACATCCCTGGGGTTAAGATAACCACTGCAGAAGACCTGAGGAGTATGAAGGAGATTTTGCCACATCTTAGGTAACTGCCCTAATCACTGTCCTCCCAACCATTTTGTGGTCCCTAGCTAAAAATATGTGAAGCATCTTGGTTTCCCTCGGTTGATAATAGGAAGAGTTTGAAATCTTTTAAAGGTCTGAAAAGATCAGTGGGATGAGAGAGTACTTCTGAGCAGCTTTGCCAAAGTACAAGATCTGGCCCTCAAATAACCTGTTTTTGGGTTGTTTGATTTTTGTAATGTGCCTGCAGAAACAGTTTTTGAGCCTTCAAAATCTAAAGAAGGAAAATATTTTTCCTTTCCTTTGTCTGTTTTTCTGGGAATATGCCAGATTACGTGATTTTTCTAAAAAGACTTTTCTCATTGGTTTCAGGGTGAAAAAAAAAACCTTTGCAGCAGAAAACCAACCACTGCTTAGTGAGCCAGCAGCATGATCTTTCCAGCACTTAGGCAGCTGAGAGGGAGAAGGGAGGAAGGTATTTCCAGCAATTTAGAAGCTGTGAAATGTGTGGCACTACTGCTGCCATCATGGGTAAATGGAGAACTATCCGAGATTACTGAAAGAGCTCTAGGAGCACACACAGTCTGCCCTCATCCACAGGTACCTGCTTGACATTTCACACTGCAATAGATGCTAGACAAGAAGAACTAACTCTACAGCAAGCATTAGACTGAAAAATTGTAATCAATCAGCTCTAAACAAACAAACAAACAAAAAAAACAACCCACAAAACTGTCTCAGTTTACATTTGAAACCTGTGTAAACTGAGACTTACCTGGTCAGCCTAGGAAGCTTCACCAACCAGCACCCTGCCCCCAGCAGGCAACAGCTCAGTGTGCTGGATGAATGTCATGAGCACCCAGCTAAACAAATGCCACCACGGGTAGAAAAAAGGGGAACCAACACTAGCACTGACACATTTATTAGATTGGTAATAGCTTAATGACAGGAATGGGACAAAAGTAAAGGAGAAATATAATCAGGATTATATGGTCACAAAGCAGAGTTAATCCTCCTGTCCTCCCAGCCTTCTGCAGCCTGTGTATTAGCCTTAGGTTAAAAACAAAAAGAAACAGAACTTAAAAATCCATTTCTGAATTGCTTCCTGACAGGACATGCCTTCTATGAAGGGAGAAAAAAAATGTTGTGTTTTATATCCTTTCAACAACGTAGGTAGAAATCTCAAAGGAGTAAAATGAAAAACCTGAAGAAGTGTGGTAAAATGGAAAAGAACATGAAATTAGTATGTTCTTTCCCTTGAGAATGAGGGCTTAGGCCTGTTGCAAATAAAACCTAGAGTATGATTAGAATTAGTTGAATGCTTCTGTGACAAGAAAATTGCAACACAGTAGGTATTTGTAGGTAGCACAGAAAGTTTTCTAACTGCCAGGGATGGTAGAAAATTGAAAATACTGACTTGACATGTTAAAAAAAAAAAAATAAAAATGAGATAACACATGCAGTGTGTTTGTGCACAGGCACCAGCTCCACTAACTACAGAGAAATCCACTGTCTGAATTATGAGAAGTTTAGAGCTCTGTTGGCAAAACTGATAAAAGGCATTTTGCAGAATCCAGTATAGTAAGTGCATGAAAAGAAAATAATAATTTCATTTTTTAGTGAGCTCATCCAACTACACGGGGATTCTACATATGTGCGATTCAGCAGTGCACCAGTTTGTCATTAAGACATGCAAGCATTTGTAAAAGAGTTTCTTAAGTTTAAGCAGCTACGAATAAAATGCTGAAGAAATAGAGCTTACATTTAAATGCTTCACTTGCCTGTATCTGTACTGAAAACGTAACGGGATTTCAAACATCAGGTTTGTCATTTATAGCCTACACTAAACTAGTCAGAGTTTAAAGGATGACTTTGTCTACTGTTAAACTTCATCCTACAGAATTAAGTAGAGCATGAATTCTAACTAGTCAGCAGCATGGGAAAGAATTATGCCAGTACTTACTATTTATAGCTCATGGCAACATCCACAAAGTACTTTCTTCTCTGTCGATAGACGTTGTCTTTAAATCCCTTGAGCAAGGAATAAGAGAGTAATTTACAATAAGGATGGAAAATTAGCTGTAAGAATTTTAAAATAAATCATTAAAGTGTTTATTTAGTACCTAATTATGTTGTATTTTGAGTAACACTATTTACTGGGCTGCAAGAGAAGATAAGATTTCTTCACTTTTTTCCCCACCAAAGTCCCAGAGGAGTTTTTTCAACACAGATTTGTGCATAGGTACAGTCATTCATCCAAGGTGTTGAAAAAGGGAAACTTTTTCCTTGTCATATTGTCTCACTCAGGTTCTCCTTAATCTGAATGTAGACCTACACGCAGGCACAAAGCAGAATAATTTACCTATCCTTAATACATCTTTCTTCACTAGAAGAATCAAGCGCCTAGAGTTCATACACAACTCATTTTGAAGATGCTACTTCAGCAGTTTCCAACTTAACCAACACATTGGGGACGGAACCATCAGGCTCCAGCAGCAAATATGCATATTTCTCTAATACCTCGTGGGCTACCATGGGCTCATACCTTTGCCATATTAAGTGCAAAAGAGCTATATAACACATACACACCAGCCAGTTACAGCCCTTTGAGCTATTCAAAACTAAAACAAGATCTCTGCTATACCTATAAAAGATGTAGACACTTCAGGTTTTGGACTACTAAAAGAATTATCTGTTTTCAAGGCAGAACTGCCAACCTCTTCATGATGAAAAAGGGTAAAGAGCTAAGTTCCCCAGTTAGTAGCCCAGAAAGTGCATTTAAGTTTCCCCTAGTCAGCTGAAAAGTAAAATGCACTTTTTCCTTACTGCTCACATACACAAATGAAAATCACTGAAGGGAATGAAAAGATAACATCATTCGATTTGAAATATTTCAATGAGCTTCCAGAAAAATCAGAAGGCATTTTACTGCCCCATAACCAAAGCTGCGCTGCTGGGGCAGAGGAAGGGAGGATGTCAAAGGACTGCAGAAAACCTTCAAGCCTCTACTCCTACACAGAAAAGCTTTCTGACTGGCAAAAATTTGCTGTAATCTGGGGGCGCCTCCTTGTCTGCTTTGTCTAATACTTTTTGACGTAAGCATTGAGTTTCTCTGCCGCAGACTGTTCCAAGAGCTGAAGAGTGATGGAAGACAACACAGGGGATTTAAAAGCCTGCAACATGTAGTGAAACTGAGACTGAAACCATTAGCCAATATGGAGTGGGTTAGGGCTATGCTGCTGAAGTGGTGCTATGCTGGTTCTGTAATAACGTAGTTCTGTCTGGTCCTCTGGCACCTATATGCCACCGCTAAGAAACGGGGCAGGCACCAGAAGTGGCCTTTGAAAGCCCAGTCACAGATTTTACAGTTTTTTCCCCCATCTCTAATATCTAGCATGCTGCATAGGCTAACAAATGGTGTGTAAATTATGTTTATAAGAGTTCCCCCAAGTGTAAAATATATATTCATATAATGCAAATGTCTTTTTTCATTGTCGGTAAAACTGAAGGCAGATTTTCAGCAGAGCACTCAAGTATTTAATGAAAGCACCAGCTCAGAACATAAAACAGTATCAAATGGCTCGTCAGAGTCATCGACTCAAGGCTAGAATAAGCTGCCACTACGGCCTCTGTTTGAACCAAATTACTGTTAATGGTTGCAGGTAATCAACACACTTTTCCATTCTGAGAAAACGCGAGGTAAATCCTCATTTGTCATCAGGAGGTACATGGCAGAAACCGTGATCCAGGAATGTGCTCCCCATCTGTGGGCCCACAGTGTGGGAAAGGCCCACAAACGGTAGAGACAGCTGAAAACCAAGCAAGGTGATGATGCTTATCAGGGGTGATACGCAGGCAGGTGACACCAGAGACAGGGAAGTGGGGCTGCCAGGGGACATTGTGATGCTGTCTGTTTGCTTGTATATGCAGGCATGAGGGTCTGTGCCTGAGCCCCCACCACAGCACGGCAGCTGTAGGAGCTGTGGAGCAGATAAGGCAGCGGACCGAGTGCCATTTCTGCACAGACATAGAGCCCCAAACCCAGGGCCACCAGGAGTACCTGCCTCTCCTCAGCCAAGGCAGTCACCAGGGAGGAGTCTGCACAGGTGCTGTAGTACCATGGTATAGCACAGATGCATCACCAGAGAGTCCCCTACACCGAACTGATCTTTCTGCTGTCACTTACAATCTCTTTGGGGCCATTTTTCACCACCTTGGACAATACCAACAAAAATGTGTGTGACAAAAACCAAAGGAGACTATTGCCTACAGCTGCAGTTTAATCTGATTCTATTACAAGACAATCTCATGGTCAGACACCTTAATTCATTCCCTACTTCCTTTCAACTGGGAGTTTCCTACAATACCAGTTTAATTCAGCCTATTTTACTTTGGAGTAGGAATGAATACAACTAGCTACCATTGGTATCTTTCAGCCAAGTGGTCCAAAGGTAGAAACTTGGATTTATAACAAGTGAAAATGCTTGCCGTCACCTGCCATCTAGAGACCCAGAAGTTAAGTATTTATGAACATCAGCCAAAAGAAATAAAACAATAACAAATCTATTTCTTGCCTTTTGCGCTGAGCATTTGGCACTACTGCAGATATGGCTTGTGTGAAATGTCTCCTGTCACCAAAGTCAGGAAACAATGCAAGACACCTTCCCATCTGCTGCATTCATGCAGAAATAGGAACATGTTGCTCTGATTTATTCTGCAATTATCTCTGGAGTGCCCAAGAAAGTCCTCCTTCATAATTCTTTCTTCTCTGACACCTAGGTTAATATCAATTCTTACCTAAGAGCTGTGACAGAACTGAAGGTCACATTGATCTAAACTATTCAGAGTCTGAAGGCTTTTATCAACTAGTTAATTAAAAAAATAAGCAGTACAAAATGGGACATAGTTGTTCAAGAGTGAGTTTTCTGGAGAACCTCCTTTCTGGGTGTCCTACTACAGAAAAGGAAAATTCATTCACTGGAACCACTGAAGAGAACTAAACCCCCAACTTCTGAAAACCACATGCTCAAAAAAGTACTCCAAATCAGCAGTCAAGAGGCTTTTTATCTGACTGGCAAACAACCTGAACAAATTATCTACAATACAGTTTTACGTTACACTTACAGGGTGATCTGCATCCAGCTCAGATCCATACATCAAAACTCTCTGTGAGCATTTGTCTAATTCGGATATCTTCCTGGGGAACCAAGGGACACAGTCGAGATCTGCAGAAGACAGAATATGAGTTGAATGTACTGGAGTGCAAGACTATGGACAAACCTGTGCAAAAAGTTTGTCAGTGTCTAAAACAAGTGACAGAAAAGCAGCCTTGCCTTCTTCATCAGTCCAGATGTTTTCTGGTGGATTGAGAGATACAATATTAGTTTGAAACTTGAGCAACTGGATCAGTTCATTAAATTCTTTCTTACTGCAATCACAGTCCACAAAAATTTCCACCTCTGAGTTCCTTCTCTTCGATTTTCGTGATTCAATATGAACCATACTCACATGTTTCTCCTGTGGAAAGATGAAATAGTGTGTGAAATACAGACCTACCAGCTAGAAGGGGAATATTGATGGCATAAAAGTTGATGGCAGGAAAGTTTTCCCCAGTTATAACCAGGTGTTTTCATTGAAAGTACTCACTTTGAGCCTACATAACTGGCTAGTGATGCTTAATAAATACTAAAGACAAAAAAATCTGTATACTGAATGTAAAAATAATATTATTGTGTTTAATGAAGAAAACTAATGATTTATCTAACAAGGCAATCTTTTCTAAAGGACAATATTACTTTATCATTTTTAAAATGAAAAAAATGTAATTGTGTATTTACCTTTGTTAAGCATGAAATACGATTTTATTAGAAAATGTGCATAATAGTACTGTTAAATTAACTGGATTTGAGTGTGTTTACTTAGATGCTAGTAAATGTGTACTACTTCAGCATCTCTCATGAACACGAGGGAGAAAATATTTTCTAACGATAACTGTGTATCTGTCCTCATCTATCTTTCTTGCAGCAATTATGAGTTACCTGAAGTGGTAATAGTAATAAAATTAAAATCTAATTCAATTTATTCTCTATTATAATGTCCCCCTCAAAACTGAACACATGAGTGTGCAAATAGTTCTAGCATTAAAATTTTCCTATGGGGTATCTCTCCCACCACAACTACTGGTCTGCCAAGAGCATCGTACAATGACAGACAACCATAATGTGTTATGGCTGACCTGATCTGCTGCTGTGATAGCCTTGCTTCAAAGTAGGGGTTTGGACTAGATGATTACTTTCAACCAGTGCTTCTCTTGACCCTTGGATTCTTCCTTTTTTTGCCAGACACAAACTCTCTGTTACTTTTCACAACTATCCTTTCACTTACTCAGTGAAGCCAATAAAACGTTTTTTGACTTCCAAATGGGGAGAACTCTGCACTTCTACTTCCACCTGCCTGCTGTATTCTGCAGAAATGTCCACTTCAGGCAATGGTCCCCTCCAGTACAGCCAACCAGCAATCTCTGCTTTTACCCCTCTGGATATACATACGTAATTCTTTAACTGGCATGCTCAATAAGCTATGTATAGGGTGTATCTCCTTAGCTAACCCATTCACATTAACAGATTTACAGAAGGAAAACCCTCCATCTGCTGAGGGTTTTGAATCTACTATTTTAAACCAGCAGATTACCAAGACGAGCAAGATCATTTTGATGATCTACTCCTGAATAACGCAGGCCACAGGACTCCCCTGCGTGTTTTCAGCTGGCACAGAGCTATCGGTTTTAGGCATTCTCTTGTGAAGCCGGACAAGTGGCTTTGATCTATCCTAGGCTGAGAAGACACCAAACCTCTGCACTCCCCCTCATGGTACTCAAATCGTTAAATGACGACCCCATGAATGGGAGTGATATCTCTGCAACATCTTCCAGCCACGTTTTAAGAGATCAGAGTGAGTTATATGCCCACTTCCAGGAAGACTTGATGTGTAAACCCAGGATTTCAGGCATGAACCAATTTAAGCCAGAGCTGCAGGTAGACACTTAAGCTAAGCGTCTAACTTGGAGAGAAGCTGCATTGGAGCCATGATTCCTGCAATTCCTACCAGCTTTCTGTCAAACACCCTGGGTCCTGGCAGCCACCCTCCCAGGGGCCTAACTCACCCCCTTTTCCTTGGCTAGGAAACTGAGGTATCTACATCAGCCTTGGTAATCTGCTCCCAGAGCCAGCTTCTGTGAGTTAGGATTGGTAACACCCAGTGCTCCCATGCTTACACCCCTCCAATGGTTTGGCCTTAAAGGCAGACCCCAAGCTACCTCCTAACTTTCTCTTCACTGCACTGCGCAGACTGAACAACCCCCGGCTTTTGTGGTACTGCTTTGCTTTAACTACCCTCAGACGTGCCCCCAAGCCCTCTTCAATTTACTAATAAAGCAAGAAAACTACGTGCAGTACCAGCAGTCTGACCAAAACCCACCGATGGCATAGGGATCTATATGGGAACCAATACTTCACAATTTCCGTTCTAGTTGGATGCATAAAGCCTGGACCCTGCAAGCACTTAAAGGCGCATTTAACTTCGTCACCAAACATTGTCCTGCAGCAAGGCTGCCACCACCACCTGATTGTATGTAACCGAGATTCGGAACTGCCCTCTGGAAGCGCCTCCTTTCATTGTGGCCTGCACAGACAACTTCAAATCTAATTTAGTGTTGAGAATCACACATCGGAAATCTAAAGAGAATGGTGGGAAAATCAGCATCGCTGTTAAACTTTATTCCAGAAAACACTTCACGAGCCCAAAATGCTTTATTGAACAGTCTGTAAAATTTTAAGTTACTTTTATTTAGTTCTGCAGAGTGTAACTGCACTCTATTCCTTCCGCCATGGTCCATTAGATTTATACCAACAAACCAAAATCCTGACCTCGATAGCCTTCCTCAGTCCGGTCAGTGTAATGATTTGTAAGCTTTACCTGGAAGAGTCGGAGAGCTTTCACCAATCCACCAACTTCATTCTTCAAGGAAAACACCACGGCTGTCTTTCCGCCTTCAGAAAGAGATTCACTTTTCCCGTTTCCCTTATTGCCCTTCTTTTCCTCATTTTTCCCAGAACTTGATCTGTTTAGCTACAAATGGATAAAGAACAGCATCACCTCAGATGCAAATGGGCATTTCCTAAAATGAAGTCTTTTTAGGCAAAGAGAAATTTTTGTTAGAAAATAGCTGAATGGAACTCATCCAGACTTAATTTAAAAGGTAACGTATTCACTTGAAACCAGTATAACAGGTCAAAAGCTGCTGTTAGAGATGATTGTGTATGAGGCCAGTCCATAAAAAGAGCAATAAGGAAAAGCGTATGAATGTTTGGGATACAAATATGATGATATTATTAGGGCAATGCTATCATCAGTCATAAACACGAAGCAAACAGAGGTGGTCTGAATTACTGCAAAACTTGCACTGATGCTATTCTAACCTGTACCAGTCAATTTATGACAATTTACACTGGTCCATATTTTTGTATTAAACTTCATGGTTTAAATTCATGGTTATGTTCTCTGTTGTACCACACTTAGTGTTGTCATGTAATGTCATTTTTCCTGAGAAAGCAAAACCTCTCTTGATTATACAAACAAGGACAGAAATAACAAGCTTAGACTGTACCTCCCTTAGAAGATGAGCTGGCTGAGGAACTCAAAAAAAAATACAGACAATCACACCATCCTTGGCCACTCCTACATTCTTCTCACAATTTGGGGGCCAAAGACTGCTTTAAGCCGAATTTCAGCCAGTATTTAAAAAAAAAAAAAAAAGTGACTTTATCAGCTTAAATTTTGTTGAGATGCCAACAGTACAGTTTTTACAGATGACTTCTGTAAGATTGGCCATGATTTTCAAAAACCAGCCTGCATTTTCCAGTCCCCAGGTTGTGACTCCTGGAGAAATGAAATCTCCAGTGAGCTGCTAACTGCTTTTTCTAAAACAGTATCATCCATAATATAGTGACTAAAAAAAGAATATAAAGATAGAAATTAAGAAACATATACAACTATTCCACAAGGATTAATTTTTTTCCTTTGGTAAATTGTAAAGCAGCAAGAAAGGAAAATAACCCGAGAATAGAAGAAGTTTTTAAACAGGTCTCACAACTCTTGACGACAGCCAAGTTTTATTCTTATTTTTTCCTCAGAGGTAGGTTATCCCACTTGCATAATGTCTTTGGACCTGCACCAATGGACTTTAGCAAAGAGTCCCCCTGTGCTTCTAGAAGATTTTACAAGATTTCATCAAGTGCTCCATGGCCCAGCAGAGCATTAGTGAGCTTCAGCCCGATTCCTTTTCAAACTGGATTATGTAAAATTATTTTCTTAAAAATGGACATCGCTGACAGAGATGAGGCATTTGCATCACAGCCATCTCAATGCAGCCACCTGGTTCATGTCAAATTGGTTTGCTTTTTTACCCGATCCTAGTCCACTCTGAAATATCCACTGAATAGAGAGCCTGCAGCTCCCAAGTCAGCTCCCGCTGGATCTACTGAGACTGGTTTTTTAAAGGTACAAGAATGCACTGAGTTAAAAAGAGGGCTAGTTAAAATGCACCAGCTTACCAGAAGCCACTCTTTAAACAGCACCGATTAAAATAGCCACACTTAAACTACTTACTGGACATGCTAAAAGTCTCTGTGGTCTGTTCTCATCATTTATTAGACTACACAGAAACAATCTGGAAAAACAATTACGTTGGTGGAATGAAGGGTTTCAAACATGCTTAATTTTTAGTAATTGAGCTTACATGATTCTGCTTGGTAGGAGGTTTGCTCAGGAATAGCTTAGGAGGTCTTAACTTCAGTAATATTTAGGATTTGGCTGAGCCCTTTTCATATACATCAAGTATGCAACCTCTGCACAAAGTGACAAAGATGCTATTTTTATTGCATCCATGATTTTTGACTGAGTGCTGCTTTCTGGAAGCTACGTACCAAAGACCATGTACTCAACTGAGCGTCTGCGGATCTCAATACCATTGATTCCTCTGAGAAATGAGAGCGCTTGGGACCTTCCAAGACCGTCACATGCTCCCTGATACTCTCGAGCAAGCATTACCTGAAGTGATGACTGAAAGCCTCTCTCGAGCATTTGAAAACTAGATTAGCTAATTGCTATGAGCCCAGCAGAAGAGGCTGTGATATTGCAAGAACTCAAATCTTATCACCCATCCTCATTAGTATACTTCATAATTAAATAATGACTAGCAGATCAACTTTCCTAATGAAAACTAATTATCTCTGGAGCAAGCACAAGTACTTGGGGAAAAAAGTCATCTACAGCAGAACTCAGTGAAGAAAGTAACTCAAACATAAAGACAGTAAAAGAAATTTATCCCATTTAATTCAGTATTTCCAACAGAAGCAAAGCATGTACAAATAGGGATACTCCACGTTTTGCTATAAAGACAATAGGCAAGTTCACAACTGGTACAAACTGGTGCGTTCTGCTGGTTCTACTCAAGCGATCCGACTCCTCATGTGTCGCAAAATTTTATAGGAGGCAAAGCCTTCACAATCCTAAATATTTCACATGTCCAGAGCAGGCTACGTTATTAGTACCTACAAACATTCTTTGTTCTTATTAAAGTACACCTATTCAAATACATTTGCCTGTAAGCAAACAGAAGTTTATCCCGCGCTTGAAATCACCCAACCACCCGTTGCACCCCGATCATCACCTTACGGAGAACGGTTTCTACCTTCCTGGCAGGGTTTCCAACGGGGGAATCGCGGATCCCCTGCAGGACGCTCCCGCCTTGCCACACCCCCCCCCCCCCGGCTACTGGGCAGGGACCCCTCGGAGCCAGCCGCTCAGCGCCCGGCGCGCCATGGGCGCCAACGGGGGCCGCTGTGCCTATGGCCAAAATCGCCTCACAGAGGGTGCTGCCAGGTTCTCGTCAAGCGCCTTGTAAAGGCAGATTCGGCCGCCGGGGCACTCGCGCCCGCGGCCGGCAGCCTCTAGTCACAGGCTTTCGAAATCCAAGCATTTAGAACCACCTGAACGGGACCCCGAGGGCTCTGACGCTATTCCAACAGCAGCTGGGTTCACTTCTGTAGCGGGGGCTTTCGTTTCCTCCCGAAGCCTTCACTACTCTTTGGAGACGCGCTCAGGGGCAGCCTTTTGAACTCGGGCCGGGGAGACGGCACAGCAAAGCGAGTTCCGCCGGCCCCCGGTAACGGCTGAAAGGAACGGCTCCAGCCGACCTCAACGTTCAGGGGGAGGGGGACGGCTCCCTGGCACCGGGCCCCCGCGCAGCTCCCCCGAGCAGCGGCTCCCCCTCCTGCCCCGCCGCCGCCGCCGGGGGAGGGCCCGGCGGGGAAGCCCCGCTCCCAGCCCCGCCACTTACGGTGAGGCTGCCGACGGCGGGGCGCTCCTCCGGCAGGGCCGAGTCCAGGGAGAAGCCCCTCCGCGCCCAGTACTTACTGGAGAACATCATCATGGCGGGCTGCATGGGGCCAGCCGGGCGGGGGGCCGCGCTCGCCCGCCTCGCCCCGCGGCGGCTCCTTTTATACGCCCCCGCGGAGACTGATGGAAACCCGTTGGGGAGACCCGTCTCCGGGTGACGAGAGCCGCCGGCAGACGGACGCCCACGGTCCCCGCTTACCTCAGCCAGCGCCGCCGGGGCGGGACGGGACGGGCAGCGGTGTCGCCGCCGGGCGCTGCCCAGCCTGGTGGCCCGCGCCCCGGCGGGAGCCCCCCACCCCCCGGGGCAGGAGGGCCGCAGGCGCCACGGGGGAAGCTGCGCCGACCGCCGCCCCGCAGGCCCCCGCTGCCCCCGGGGGAAGGCCGCGCCCTCCCCCCCCTCACCCGCTGCCCGCCTCGGCCCCGCTGTGGGGCGCGGGCGGCGGCCCCCCGGCCCGGGCAGGGAAACACCGCTTTGAACCTGAGGCGGGAATCCCTGCCCGCTGCCCCCACCGCGGGCAGGGTGGGCAGCAGGGCCGGGCAGGGCCTACGGCCCAGGGGCAGGCGGCTCGGGGCCCCGGCGGCTCGGGGGAGGAACAGGCCCAGCGGTGCCGGGACAGGGCCCGGCGGGGACACCGGGAGAGCACGCCAGGGAGAAGTAGGGGCTGAATGTCTACACGGAAAAGTTGCACCGAGAGTTTGATGTGAGAAATGCATTGGTGTAAAAACTCGTTTCTTCCCCCTTTTACAGAGTACTGCTTTGAAAAACCCGGGCTGGTTCAGAGAGGGTGTATTAGGGATAGGAATTCTATCTTGTAATGAGACACTTAACATACGTTGAAGGGTGATTGGTGACATGCAAAGAGTGCTTCCACTGAAAGAGAACGCTTAACTGGAGAAAGCAATGGCTGTGGTTTCTGCCCGAGCTCTGTAAGGCCCAGACTCCGATCATAAGTCTCTCTTCTAACCACAACACCAATAAAGCAATTAATCACCTGTGAAGGTAAAACAATCCCATACATGATCCCAGAGGTCTTTTATAGTTATAGGTATATGACAATTTCACTTGTCTCTGAAACAAGCGACACTCGTTGAACACTGAACTGACAACTCGTCTCTGACAGCTTCACTCGTGTCTCTGGCACAAAGTCACTTTTTTTAAAAAAATTTGTTTACTACTTAATTTCAGACTACTGTTAGCTCAGAAATTTTAAGCGAGCAGCAGGCAACTGCTGAAACAATAATTTGACTGCAGTGTTAAGGTACTGTCTCAGTCTCTCAAATCTACTTGTGAAATTGTTTTAGGATTTTTATTTTCCCTTACGCTAACATTCTGCGGTTAAACACTCATTTTGTCGCCTGCCACTGGAACTTGCTCACCCTATTATTTTCCTGCCTGCTTCTCCCATTTTCTAAAACTTTTCCATGACCTACTTGGAATACCTACTTGGTTACCTTACGGAGTGTAGGACTGAACAGCACATCTGGATCGGGAGCACTATTTCGGTAAGTTTCCTTCAAATACATACAGAGTTTTCTCTGTTCCAATGCAGGGGAAATGGTCACCGCTTCCCCTAGGAGAGCACCGAAGCTTGCCCTGCAGCCTCGCCGGACAGGGGCAGCCTCGCTGAAAGTGGCAGCTAGCATCATGTGGCCATAACTTGGTATACACGCAGATCACACAGATTGATAGGGGAAAGTTAAAACCAGATCCGCTGAAGCCGAGACACTGAGCAGGGAGCTGCGCAAGGCAAGCAGCAGGAGGTGTCACTCACAGTCCTGAGCTTCGTGTCACACCTACCTCAGCTGCAGGCTGCCTCCCTTCACAACCTCAGTGCCTTGCTGGACTCCGCATCGTATAACGAGCATTTACGTATCTGCACCGTCAGGGAATTGAGGTTTTGCTCTTAAAAAAAGACCAACACAGAAGCACAATGGAAGATTTGAGACCATTTCGTAGCTCTCATGGAGTATCATGGAATCTCACCAACTAACAAAAACCAGCACAAGCTTCCAGTCTAAACTGGCCGTTGTTAGTCAGGTGACACGCTTCTTAAAACGGATGGTCATGCTTGATGTTCAGGACTGGAGTGGGTTCACAGCTGCCTCAGAACTCATGGGAGGCCTGAAGCAAACCCTTTTAGCCTTGCTTTTCCAAAGTTTCCCATGTGTAAAATGTAATAAGGATCCTTTCTTCTGCTTGACAGTAAGATGGTAATAATATTTGGTTCCTCTCTCTGCTCCTGTAGTGCAAATCAATCATTTTCGTTACGCTAACCCACAAAGTTTTACTTCATTTTCAGTTAGGGGAAAGCATGTCTACATTGATAGTTCAGTCTCATGTCCTAAGTTATCAAGAGAGATTCTCTGTTGTGTTTATTCATTATTTTTAATAATGGGAAAGCAAGTTGGAGCCTTTGGACTTTTATATTCCTACCTGCTACGCCTGAGACCTAGACACAGTTTCTGCAGCTGAACAGTTTACGAGTGAGATTGCTTAGCACTCTCCAAATGCTCCAGCGACGAAACCAAGCTCTGCTGAGCAGGCTTTTCTCCTATCGGCGTGACAGAGCACGATTTTATCTACTGTTAGATGCTAGCTCTGCAGCTGGGACATCACACAAATCAGTGACCCTACTACCCAGTAGCCTTGCTATCTATCACAGCTCTCTGAGGTAACCAGAGCATGGCAAAGGTTTTCTGTCCCTCATAGCCTCTTCAGGATGACTCATGAATGCAAACCAGAGGTATGTTATGTCGGCAGGTACTGTGTAACAGGCAGGGAAGACTCAAACGATTCAAGTATCGTAACCATGCTGCCTGCCCCTGAATCCCACAGAGTCCCCTTCTTCCTGGAGAGGGAGTTCTTCTTTTGCATCTTGCGTTTTGTAGGTGGACTTCCCCATATCGGTGCCAGATTAAAGGACACCCATTTATGGACTGAAAATGTTTATTTCTTCTTTGTTCCAGCTACAGTACAACAGAGCTGGTATATGGCTCTGGGATTACTGCTAAACCACAGATTTTGTTTGGAGTTCAACTATAGTTCGCAGTACCAGGTACATAACACAAGGGAACACTTAAAACCCCTGGCCAAAAACCTGGAAGTTCATTGAAGCAGCTATTCAAAAATACCTGGTTTAGAACATATGTCAGGGCGCCACACAGCAATCTTATTTCACTTCGGGAGATGGAGTTCATAGAAATAAAGGTAGCTGCCTAGCACACAGAGACAAGCTTTTATTTCTAAAAGGTATCTTTTTGCCTATAATCGGAAACTCCAAGATCTTTAGGTTATGTTTTCTTCTCCTCCTGTGAGTCACTGTTGTCTGAACTCCTAAACTATGCACTTTTTAAGCTTCAAAAGTGCAGAATTCTCAAGTGGAAATTTAAGCCCAAAGCAAGTCTGTGACATGTTTTCAATGTTTGATTCATTTCCCCCCTTTAGAGATACTGACTGTCCATTCCAGCGTAGTTTCCCTTAAAACTATTGGCAACATTTACCCGAGTTTGATGACACTTACTAGCAACCTTAAGACCTTCCATTTGATTTTAACAGGAGGATAAAATCCACAGTGCAGAGTAGCTAGTATACACCAAGAAATAATCTGAATTTACCTCTGGCTCCCCCAGATCACCACCAGGTCTTTGTCTGCAGGTGTGCTCCAGCGGGAAGGAGAACTTTGAAGGCACAGCGTGGAAGAATGGGGAAAGAAATGAAGCTATGAGAAAGTATCAAAAAAAGTGTGAAGAAAGGTGGACTCCACAAGGATCCAAAACCGAACAGAATGTTATTCAATGCAAGGTCAAAAAGGGAAGGAGGAGAACAGATACCCTTATTATTAATGCAAGAGATGTTGACACAAGCAGAAAACAGAAGACTCTATACCTAACCAAATAATCATTTATTTGGTCAATTATTTCACAAAGTTTCACCTTGTTTTACAAGTGGACTAGCCAAAGGAGCTTCTTACAACAAGGAAAGGAAGATGTACAATCTGCTCCCAGATTATCAAAGAGACACCCACCAAGTCGGAAGTCCATTTCTCTGAGTCAGATAGATCTGCTGAAAAATCTGTGATGAGACCATAGACCTAATTTTTAAGTCATGAAGGTATGGGAAGCACAGGTTTTCAAGCAGCCAGCAAAATCATCCCAAGTTGTAATAGCCCTAAGGGGGTTTTAAACAAGCAACAGGTGTTGTGAAAGGACACCTACTAAATGATGGACTGGCTAGGAAGATCTGGGAATGCAAATGATAAATTTTGATCCAGGAATTGGAAGAAAACAATGAAAGGAAAGGCTCTGGTAGATTTTATTTGAGCCAACAGAGAGGAACTGGTTGAACATTTTATGCAAAAGGTGGACTGCGTGAAGAATAAACATAAAATGAATTAACAATCTTCAGCCAAAAAAAGAGTCAGAGAAGAAAACAGAAACTGAAAATTTCAGAAAAGAGGACTTCAGCAAATTCAGTTATTACGACACCCAAGGGGAGGAAACCTAGTGCAGAAAGACAATTCTTTCCTTGCTTCAGGAAAAAATAGTTTCATCAGGAAACTCTCTCACTGTAGAGGAAGTGCAGTTTCTAGTAGGATCATAAGTCATTGGTTTGCCATTACCTTCAATTCAAAGAAGTCGCTTACAGACGAAAACTAGGACCAAGTTACTAAATACAGGCAGCATAACGCATTAATGCATAGACAAAGGCTGTGGAACAAAATTTAAAGCAATTAGTATGGGGCATCAGAAGCAATTTTTTCCAGCAGCCAGTATTAGACCACTACTGAACAGAAGGAAAGGACAAAACCGAAAAAACTTCAAATTATCTAAGTATTTAATGCTTTTTTGTTTGTTTGTTTACATCATTCTTTGCTAAAAGAATCACCTGTGACACTTTTAACAAGATAAAACAATGTTGGAGAATTCTTGGGATAAGTCTGATCATAGCAAATGACTTGGCACAGAAGCCACACTTGCAGAGTAGGCTCATTAAAGCTGCCATCAATAACTATTTTAAGAACTCGAGGGACAGACAAGTGACAAAAGACTGGGAAAAGGCCAAAGTTATGTTGATTTTCAAGAAGATACTGGGGAGGAGGAAGGGCTGAAGAATTATGGACCAGTCTAATTTCATTTGAGAAAACAGAAGTACTGAAATTATTTGTAAAGACCTAGAAGATAACAGGTGATTAATCAGTCAAGATGGATTTGCTGAGAACAAATTGAGTCAAGCAAATCTCATTTCCTCTTATGACAGTTCTGTGGACCAAGGCAAAACAATACATGTCATTCATCTTGATGGTAGTGAAGCATTTGGCACAGTCTCTCATAACAGTCTCGCAAGGCAGATAAGAAAACCAAGCCCGGATGAAACTAATAGGTTGGACAGAGAGATTCACTTAAATGGAAGGGTGCAGGGAGGAGCACCACAAGTACCTACTCTCACTCCTATACTATTTAATAATAGCCTAAATGACCGTGTAGAGACCACCCATAAATTCCCAGACTGTACCTACCTTGGAGATGCTGTAACAGTTACAAAACTTAAACAACTTGGCAGGGGGAGGGCTGCTTGCAGATGACCAGCTGCACAGTAACAAGAGAAGGCAGAGCTCATGTGAGGGGAGTCAGAAGTTTCAGAAAATCACCAGCTGCACATGACCATTCAGTCTGCCCTGGAAGTCTATGAACACCTGAAAAGTGCTTGCGTAGTAGATGGCAGGATCTACAAAGGCATCCTCCAAACACATTAGATGAGCGCCTGGCAGAAGACAGACATGCCTTTCCACAGGAGATAGTCTAGCTGGTTTATTATTCATGAGCTTTTAAAAGTGCCTTCCAGTATTGGAAATCTATAATTTTAACAAACTTGCTGTATCTATATACCTCATGGAAAAAAAAAAAAACGTGTGGTATGATTGCTCTGGTGAATAGAACTGGTTAAGTCTGAAATTTATCAGCTCCTTTACGTGGTTCACCATACACTGCACAAATTAATCACACCAGCATAAAAGGTGTAGCGGCACAGGGCAGAAACCAAGGAACCAGTAGGGCCACTTTCGGTAGCAGTAATTGCATTGTTTTGCTGCTTGAGGAATTATCAAGTTCCTGAACCCAAATATCTGTACTTTAAAGACTTTCTGGGTTTCCTCCACCAGTTACTTTAACAGTAAAACCAGAAGAGTGTCTGGAAGATCTCTGAGACCAATGCCCAAAGGTGGAATGCTCCCAGGTAACCCAAAGGACATCAAAAGTGTTTTGGAAAAATTTCTGGTGTTGCATCTCATTGAATTATGACAAGCAACAGCACACCTGAAGAGAAGTTGCTTGTATGTAATACAGGTATTTTTTGCATCAGGTCTAAACGGGCACTTAAAAAGTGTCATCTTCAATACGAAGGATTAATTTATTCCTAGCATGATCTCAGACACCATCAAGAATGGCTGTCATGACACCAAACTGGGTCAGGTGGGGATAGAGTTAACTTTCCTCGTAGAAGCCCGTAAGGTGCTGTGCTTTGGGTTTGTGCCTAAACCAGCATTGGTAACACACCAGGGTTTCGGCTGTTGCTGAACCTTGCCTGCACAGCATTGAAGATTTCTTGCTTCTTCCCCCGGGGGTGGGCAGGAAGTTGGGAGCAGACAAAGCCGGGACAGCTGACCCAAACTGTCCAGAGAGATGTTCCATATCCCCTGCCGTTGTGTCCAGCAATAAAAGCTCAGGGAGAGGAGGAGGATGCATGGGCAGTTCATGGTCGTGGCATTTCTTTCCAAGGAACCTGTATGGAGTCATTCCTTTCCAGGAAGTGCCTGGACACCTGCCTGCCGATGAGCTATAGTGAAATGAAATCCTCTTTGTGCTTTGCTTCTGGGAACGGCATTTGCTTTTTCCATTAAATCATCCTTGTCTCGGTCTATGAACCTTCTTGCCTTCCTTCTATTTTCTCCCCATCCCATGGGAGAGGGGAGCGGGCAAGAGGCTGGGTGGGTGCTTGGCTGCTGGCCAGGGCCAACCACATCACCCACAGAGAGGAAATAAGTGGCCACCATTTGCTGAATGGCTAGCCAGGGCAAAAAAAAAAAAAGCTCTAAACGATGGGGCTCTGCTGTTAGTTGGTTAATAACAAGATACATAATGTAGAAACAGCCCAAGAACTAATGTTCAGGTAGGGTACACTTAGCCTGTATGATCAAAATATATACCATAATCCAATTTCTTCAAAATATAACCCATCTAGAAGACTTCATTTATTTGAATTACATGGACAGTTTGAAATATATATTTGATTCAATTGTGAAATTAATTTTGGATGAGGCAAAAAGTAACATCCTACAATGTATTTTTTTGTTTGCAATCCATCAGAAAATTCAATTTGTGCCAAAGATATAGTGATTCAACGTGAAAAAATAGCACACATTCTTTAAAAAATGTTTAAGATTAAAATCCCCACTAAAAGGAAAAATTAAATTCAAGATTCATTTATACAAGGCCTGCACAGCAATAACAATTAATTGATTAGCAGACATTACAAAGTCCCACTGAACATGAAGAACAATTTAACACCGTAAAAAAAGCATTTGAAAGCATCTTTATATCAAATACAATAGCACAGATATACGAGATCTGTCTGTTAAGTACTCTGTTATGTATCTGTGTCTCTTATCACCTTATCAATGCTGGTATACAGCCATGTCACCTATGGGGCAAAACACAGGTACATAAATGCACGTTGAGAACCAAGGTTTAGGATTTCTTGCTTTAATTCCAGCTACCACAGAGCAGCTCCTGGAATTTCTCCCCTAAGAACAAGCACTGACCTCTCTGCCATGATTCTTTCCCACAGGCAGAGACGGCACCAGCTGCTGACCGAAGTGTTCAGAAACAGTCAAGAGATTTGAAAAATATATTAAGCTATTCGGCCAGCCACAGAGCAAATCGTGTCACCTGCCACTTTTCTACAGGCCACGGACCAAGCTTCAGTTTTAAGTTGCACTTGTACAAGAATATAGACTAAAACTGAGTCTTAGTTAACGCATTTCCTAAACAAATGATTGCTCCTGCACACAGCCCACTTAATTACATTTTCCCAATCACATTTGTAATGTGAATCAATTCTCAGATGCACTTTTAAAATTTCCCTAACCTCTTCAGCACTGTTGTTTCTGTTGTCTAACACGGAACAGTCTGAGAACACAGATTTTTCTCTACAGAAATTCAATCCCAAACTTGTTAAGGATTCATTTGCATCACACTCAGATGCATGAATCGTGCTAGCAGTACTGTAACTTGTTTACAGTCCAAATTCTGAATACTGAAACATTTACAATAAAAACTTTTTTCAAGGTAGGCAAGAGTCTGGTAACAGAAAACAATTTAGAAAAGTGAGAAAAAAGTGCCTCGCTTATTTTGAACTAAAACATTACCTCAAAAAGTGGAAGCTAGAAGAATCCTTTTTACAGCTTTCTGAAGAGTTTCAGCAACAGAGCTTTGACTCAGTGCTCAAGAATATATTTGAAAGTAGCGAGGAATCTGATTCCTCACTGCTTAGGCTGACTGGGGCCAAAGAATTTTGTAGAGTAATATGTGAGGAAAAACTAGAGAGAATAATTGAAGAGGCACCATCAGCACCTTGAATTTGTCCACTACAAAAATGAAAAGGTTTTAAGAAAAAACTTGTTGGCGACAAAACTGGGCTTGTTGAACATTAATACCTTCATTTTAATTAAACTACGGATCAAAACAAAAACATTGCTAATACAATCGATGTCACAGCATTTCCACACCTGGTTCTTCAAGCAATCGGGACCTGTTGTAACATATACATAGGCTTCATATTCTGTAACAAGATAACCCCCAGCAACAAATACAAAACCTCCACGTCTGACATGGGTTTGAAGGCCACTGGCTACAACATTCACTGGGTGCAAACACAGTCGTTACAGATGAACAGGACAGGCAGGTGTTCGCTAGATGTATTCATAGAATCATAGAATGCTTTGGGTTGGAAGGGACCCCTAGAGGTCATCTAGTCCAACCCCCCTGCAGTGAACAGGGACACTGCTAACTAGATCAGGTTGCTCAGAGCCCCATCCAACCTGGCCTTGAATGCTTCCAGGGAATTCAACGTAACTGAAGGGTTAAGTCATTACTATGGGCCACTTAGCATCATCCTTTTACAGTTTTTTAACTTCCCAGTACCAAAACCATTCCATAAGCATTCACATTGCTCCAAACTTCCAGGAAGCTTCAGCTGATCCTCTTTGTAAGCTATCCTCTTGCCCTCAAAGAGAAGACTTCATGAATGTACTTTTGAAAAAAATAAAATTGCCCAAACAAGCAAAATAAGAAAAATCTCTCTTAAGGAGAGACCTACCTAAATGTCATTTTTACCTCGGAACAGATAACACTGGAATACTGCTACGACTGAAAAGTGGGGGGTTTTAAACACTCACCCCCAAGAGATAGTTACCTTCAAGACAAGCATTAAAAAACCAAAACAGGTTTTCAGGGACTAAACAAGTATTGCCTCTTTTATAGCCTGACAACTGTGACCAAAAATGTATTCAGAGTTAACTCATACTTGTTAATTCTAAGCAGTCTAAATCAATCACAGAAGAAATTTACACATCCAGAACCTCCAACCCCTGGCACTTTTTCAGCCATTGTGATCCCGATTAAGGCCTCTCACAGTGTTTGTAGTCTCAGCTTAGACTAAATCCATCCCTAACCATCAGGAACAGTTTAGTGGAAGATGAGGTTCCTCTAGATTGCAACTCTTTGCAAGGCTGCCTGGCAGCAGGAAGGAAACTACAGATGATGAATGCTGCAAGGAACATTTGATGATCTTGCTGGGAAGCAGAGCAAGCCTACCTACTCCAAGCCTTCCACAGCAGCTGCTCACTGTTCATTTGGGAGCAGTCTTCTCATCCTTGACATCCGAGCGCTTAATACAAAGGGAGAAGATCAACAGTTGTACCCAAAAAAGCAAACTTTAAGGGCTAAGTAGTTTTTTGCAGCCATAGCTGTAATTCAAGGAAGTGACAGAATTCCCCTTAAATATGCTTTTCCTAAGCATTTGAAAATTCATGTTCAGGCAGTTATGGTTTTGTTCAAGATCTTAATATGTTGCATATAATTTTTTTGTGGCTACGTATCCCAAATTACTAAAACCATGCATAGTTAATGACAGACTTGCCCATTGCATTTATCTGTTTTAGACATTTCCCTCCCTCATTTTAACATACTTTTTTTGTCAAAAACATTTTCCAAGTACACTTCAAAGTGAACTAGGTGCTCTAAAAATACTGAAGCTAACTTGCTTAGTGTATTCAAAGCAAAGCAAGTTCTAATGCCTTTCTGTATTCTATGCCACGTTAAATGAACTGCCAGGCAGCACAATGCACAACAGCGAACAAAGGCGTGACGCTTCACCATAATTTCCTGGACAGGAAATGAAAGGCTATAGATACGCCGAGCTGCGAATCCTTGACTTTCACCATGTAAGACTCTTCTTATTAACTGATGAAAGATAGCACATTGACGATATTAAAAACAAAATCTGTACTGATTCAGCTCTCCAGTGTTTGTTCGCAACTGGTGAGAGAAGTTCAATCAGGTCTCAAATTATTGTAACAACTTGATTTATCTATTAAAGCCTTTTTGTATTACTTGTATTTGCTTTAGATGGCACAAATAACATTTGTAAAAGTAAACTGCTCCAGAAGAAAAGAAAGCTCCGCCACGTCCCACATATCAACCGCCTAGAGATGAAAGGCATCTTCCACTGTAAATAACAGATATTCCCACTGCTCTTCATTACTCACAAAATATACAATATCGATGAACTAACCCTTGGTAGCTAGCCCCTCTGCCTCGTGTTCTTATATCAACAACCAGACAACTAGTTTTTTTTTCTCTAAATAGGATTTAATTAAAAACACTAAATCAGCTTTCAATTTTATTTTATATATGTACAACAGTTACCAAATAATGAATACACTGAATCAGTTATGTTAAGTTTCACATAACGTCAAAGGACATCAGCATGGCATGGAATAAACTCACACTGCTTTTTGCATATACAAAAGAATGCATTCATGTTAATTGTGATCATTGTGATTACTAGTTTGGTTTGTGGTTTGTTGGGGTTTTTTTATAACCTGCTTATTAATTCTCCAAATACTCTTGCCATAAAAACAGTGTAAGTAGTTAATTGATCAGTTAATATATTAGCAAAGATAAACATTAGTAAAGTTTGCAAGAAATCAATTGCAAAATTACAAGTGTAGGACTGAATGTATTCACATGAAAGTTACCTTCGGTTAGAAAAGTTCTGAAAAAGAGCCCAAGTTGGAGCTGTGCATTAATTTTGTCAAACTGGTTCATATGAACGAACAGTCAAGTTTATTCAGATATTGAAAATATGACTATCCTTTTTAGTATTCACAAACATTGGTGTATATAGTGTGTGTATGTGCGTAAATATATATATATGCATATATAAAGTGAAGATATGTTAATGTAAAAATATATGTTCATCCACTCCCAATTACACAAAATTCAGTATTTGGACATTAAACTGTGTAAGTATAAATGTCCATTTCAAATCTACATTCAACCAGCAACAAATACTTTGAAGTATTTTTGTAAACATTTGAGATAGGGAAACCCCATTCATTTACAAAACGATCCTTCTTTAACACATCAGCATCTCTTTAGCTTGAAAATTTTGTACAGCAGCTTCAGCTGGCCTATTGTGAATCTGCTCAAATCAAAGAGCTCACACTCTCTTAGATCAATATGTGCAAAAGCTCAGCGAATGCAGAATTTTCAAATTCATTCTTAATCGCCATCCACTTCCAGTTCACCAGCAAAAAGAAAATGCACTTGGCTACAAAAATATTAAGGAATGTTATTGAAAACAAAAGGCTATTTTGGTAGAAGAAACTACAAAAATAGTTAAGTTGAGTCATGTTGTAAAGCTTTAATGCAAGAGCATTACAGTACAGATTTTCTTTCCACCCTTAAAGCTTAATCAACACCAAATTTAAATATCCATCTCTCAAGTGCTTGAAAAAAAACGTGCTCAGTAAAAGTCTTTCTTCAGTTTAACCAACTGTAATTACGCAGGTGTCAGGCTCTGCGTCTCGGACGTCTGTTGAGTGCTGTCTCTTGTTCCATTGGCAGCAATTACAGGTGTTGGGATACTCTGATACAATGATGTTGGACAACTCAAGACAGCTCCACTTTCATCCTCCCCGGTATCTGAATCTGGTGTTACAGAACTGCTTTCTATCCCCAGGATCTCACTAACTGCTTGAGGCAATTCCTAGAAAGGGGGAGTGGGGGGGGGGAGGCAGGCAAGAAATATTAAAAATCACTGAAATTAAATAAAAAATGTTAACAACAAGGTCCCCCCTCATCCACCCCAGTAAGTAATCATTCATCTGAATTTAGCTGTACTGAAAGCATCTCTCAGCATTAGTTCCATTAAAGTTACCATCTTCTGTATCTGCTTTTCAAAAAGACAGCAAAGGGGACAGGCTCAGGAATCAATTCCTGATTAACAATATAACATTAATTAAAAAAATAAAAGTCTAAACAACTATTATAGTTACAATTTGTGTTACTGAAATTAGTTTTATTGAGTGAACCATTAGTTTCTGCCTGACAAGTCCAGTATGTTTTCAGTGCAATGCACCTTTCACCTCATTTTCTCTCAAGCACACTGAACATGAAATTACTTGCACTGAGGCTATCTGGTAAGAGTTAAGAAACCACAGCCAAAAGGCACAATCCAGCTTTCCCCCAGCGAACAGTATTACTCTATAAAATTAATCACTCTTCCTTACAGACTTTCAGAATACAGGTGCTGTATAGGTACAGCACATCCTTTATCATACCCAGGCATTTAGTTATTTTGCAAGTCATACATGTACACTTCCAGCCAACTACATACTTTTATGTCTATAAATGCTCACAGTAGATATATTCAAAGTATCTTTACCTTGCAATTCATCATCTGCATAGAAATTGCTTCTGCTTTGCAGAGTATATATTCCACGTCAATTTTCATAGACAGTTCATTGATGTGCTACAAATATATTCACAAAGAACAGTAAGTGTGATAAATGGTAAATATGCTTTATTGTAAAATAGACTAATACTGTGCTGCACTGCTAATAAGTATCACCTTACAAGCTTGCCTGTTAAGCTATGAAATGCTAAACATACTCTATTTGCTTTCACAAACAGGTACTGAAAGACGTAGTATGCAACAGCTGGCTTTCACCAGTATCCAAGATCTGCAAGAGGAATCCATGGTAATTCTAAATATGACAAACTTTCCAGCTCCTTTAGGTACCCCCAGCTCACATTTTCAGAGACACAGAAAATAAGATTATAGAAGAAAATGCATAAATTAAGATTAAACATAGTTAAGTAGTAGTCTAAGGGGGGGACACAGCCATTTTCCATCTGTTAATGATCTTATCACTAAACACAGACATCAAACAAACCCTTTTGAAAGCATGGAGGATAGACATTCAGTTCCCATTTAAGTCTTCAGAAGACAGTACACACCTTTTCCTCCCCCAAACACGAAATACGAACATATTGCATTAACTCCAAAAAGTCAATTAATATTTAAATAATGCATAAGAACGCAGTACCTTTAATATTTCATTAAAGCCATAGTGCTTGTCCATTATTTGCTGTTTTTCAGATTCTAAGATAGCACAACAAAGGAGAAGATGAAAGTTCTGGCAAGGCAATTCTGTCCACATGACCTGTTAAAATATGAAAAAATACTTTTGAAATGCTTATGCTTTTCCTCTGAAAAGAAAAGCAGTTCTTGGAAAATAACTAAGCCCTTAAGCAGAGTGGCTTAACTAACAATAAGCTATTTTTGAAGGTAACTAATTATCTGAAATTTTTCTTTTGGCCAATTAGTGACAACTGCAAGTCTAAGCCACCAAATGCTTATCCGGTTCTTTAAGACTTCTGTGTCTACCAGGTTGTCCACTATAATGTTACTAAGCTGCCTGAGCTTGCAGTCTTGTGAATGTGTGTGTTCTGCCCTCGGCTCATGTGAAATTCTCCTACTCAAAATTAGTAACTACGCAGAATTAAAACGAATAAATTATTTGTGTGGCTTAGCATGTCTGCATTAAGCATGAATTGGTACAAGTGTGTCATGCTCAGCAATCCCTCCAAAAGGTTTTAACAGTTATAAATAAGGTGCTAAAGTTGTTCCCAATCCAGCCACTAAAACAGCCCGAATACATGGACACGTGGGTGTTGAGGGTGGGTGGCTGTTACTTTCTGACTGCAGACACATTGGCTTTTGGTCCCACAGAGACCACAGATAATCATTCTCCAGTTCCCTGGGACTGAAATGTGCTACCTCAGTACTAACGCCCTATTTTAGCATGTTCAGGAGAGTCAAATCTTAAAAAAAAAAAAAAAGTATTTGAGGAGAATGTGCGTGGTGGGCAGAAAGCTGGAGAACAGTTTTGACAACAAAAAAAAGGAAGGAAAGAATTCTTTGCATAAATTACTCTGACAAACAGATAAAGGGATTTAAGTCAATGGATTTACTCTCAAAAAAGGCAAGTGAAAAATAGCAGGCTCATGAAGATTCAGTCTTACTTCACTAGTAAAAGTTTCCTTGCTTCATTATTGATAGAACAGCCTTAAAGCTCCACAAAAGCTTGCTTATACTTGAACTTTTATCACTATCATCACATGTAGCCCATAAGGAAAACTGCATAAACCTGAGATATCCAAACCAAGTTCACCCAAAATAAAGTGCAATTAATCTTGAATATTTCAATTAAGATTCAATTCACTCAGTCCAGAATTATATTTCCTATCTTTTTCAGGTATCCAATATTCTGTTAAAACACTCACTCCAGGAAAAGGGCTGGAATGTAAATAGGCTGATAAACAATAACAATCTCATGAAAATGCCTATAGCCTACCAGATACAGTCTGTCTACATGCTACTGTTGTTTGGTTTTTTTTTTTACTCCTACTTCATAAGAAATATTGACAGCTGTACATGAACTTGGTTCAACATCAAGTTTGTACATAAAGAAAGCAAACTACTGTCTACACATTTCCAGTACACTCAAATTCTCATGGTACACATACCATGAATCATCTACAGCAGTCACTAATGAAACATCTCAGACAACAGCCTGCCTCTTGGCGTTAAATCTAAACCAGAACATAGATGATGGAAACATGACAGTGCGTGATAAGGGGGGGAAAAAAATCAAACCAAAATATAGATCTGTGTAACATTTACCTTTTTATAGACACTAACAGAATATTTAGCTTTCATATCTACAATTTAATGCTATCCTACTGGAATATCTACTTTAAGAAGTATTTCCTATAAGCTGTTAACTTCAGCAGAAGGTGGTTCTGGCTTCAACAGTAGAAAACACCCAAAAATATTAACAAGGATGCTTACAGACCTCCTCTCCTCTCAAGAAAATCAGCAGCTGCTAATACCAGCTGCAGAGTCCCATGCTTTTTGCTACCATTTTTGATTCACCTTGCAAAGTCTGGAGCAGAGCATGCACTTAAGCTTATGTATGTAAATGCATAACAGCAGCATCACAAAGTACTTGGTAAAAGATGAAAGAAAAACAGCACTTAAATTAACAATATAAAAATATACCACTGAAGTGCGATAACTCTTTTCCTCCTATTTCTTTCTGATAAAGCCATGCAAGTAAGGACTCATTTGTTCTACTGCTACCTCAGCATCCATGAATATTCATAACAAATATTAGCATATATGTAAAGTAATTTATCACTAGGTCATCCTGGGTTTATACAGTATGACCTGTACTAGCATAACACTGGAGGTAACTGAGCTAGCTGTGTAATTCTGTTACAGAATTTTTCTTTTTGCATTCTTCTTTTTCTACCCAGTCTTCATGCACCATCTTGAGAATGAAGCAGCTCACCGTGCAAAGGAAAGATTAAGAGCTGGCTGGAATTACCAGGTAATATTTTCTGTCCCTCCAGCGTGAAGGAGTGCTCAGTATGCTGTCTATCTGGGCTGAGTTTGAGAGACACTGCTAAAATGTACTGCAAATAATCCCACCCAGAGAGCAGTTTAACCGCATTCATATTTCCGTAAAAAGCTGTTGCATACAGCATCGCAAAGAACTGCAATGACGGAATGTGTCTCAACTTACCCACACAAGGTGGAATGCCACCCCTCGGGTGCATGCGCTGCCTAGCACAGCCTGCTGCACCATGCAGTGATGACATAACCACCCACATTTCCTAACACAACCTGATTATTATGGCTCTTGTTCAGTAAGTGGGAGGGCCTGGTTTTAGCTTCTACTCCCACTGACGGGGACTGCTATCTCCCATCTCTAAGGTGAACATGTAAAAACCGGTCTAGCGAAGAATCTTCATTTGGTTTTTTTGAGATAAAACACTGAAAAACATGAAGCCATGGGGGAACAAGGAAAAAGTGTCCGATGCTACCTTAGTAGCTCAGGCAACTCAAAAGAACACCCTGAAACTCATAGATTAGACAGAAAAAGCCCCAGAAGTCCAGGAACTTAGGACTGGAATCTCAGTTGATACCTCCCTTCTCCCCATTCTACCCTCTGTAAGTGAATACGTCACAGGGGAACATCACCTTCAACTCGTGTGCTTTTACACAGCACACGAATTTTGCTCAGATTGAAATACCCTAAAAGTTCATTTCTCTCTACTGATTACAAAAGCGAAAATGGTCTCCTGTGCCTATAGCTTGCCTTTGTACATCCCACATATACACTCTGCTGATACCAATGAAGCTCCATACCTATGAACAGGAAAAAAAATCCTGTTGCAAGCTGGTCTTGAACTGTGACAAAGGTGACACCAGCTTTCACATAAAAACATCAACATAATGCCTTAATTAGTTTGTTTTATAAAGGAAAACAAGATATCCTCTTTCCTGTTCCATATCTCCTAGTAAGGCAATTGAATACTTGTAGTAAACATGCATTATGATGTGCTAGAAGGAACCTACAAGACTATTATATATCAATAGGTTTCCATCATCCTCCTAAGACAGAAAAAAAATACTTAAAGAGTTAGAAATATAGTGCGTTTCTTTTCTGTATGCACACACATACACACATTAAGGTAGAGGTGATAAAAACACGCTAGCTTGGGACTATAAACTATAAATAAAAATACCGTTGCCATAAATTTAAAAAGAAAAATTAGTTTTTTAAAAAATACTGCGAAGACAGCATAACACTGAGGGGGAAAAATGATATGATGGGTGATTTTTTTTCCCCAAAATCATTATCTTTTTATCCCTTGGAGTAAGAGAATTCTTTGGTTTTGTACATTTTGGTCCCCTTATTTATGAATGTTATTCATAAACTTTTTAGTCCTCTTCAGTTAAAATACCACCTCAATACTCTATGATAGTAAATCCCACCAACTGATGATAAAAAGCTAAAAAAGATTTACTTTAGACAGTTTTAAATACTGCTCCTCCTCTTTATGCAACCCCTTTTTCAATAGTGGAGAAAGTGAATAAAAGCATCAACATTATTTTTCATTATACCAGAAGCAACATTATTTTTCATTATAGTACAAATTTTATGCAGCTCAGTCCTGTTCTTTTCATTACCCTCTGTTCCCCAGCACAACTCTATGTGAGGTTATGTCCTAGAAAATACTCCTTCCATTAATCTGAACATTTATTCTCTTGTTTGGGAGTTTTCAGTGGATATTGTGCTCTTGTTAAATGCATCGTAGATAATAAACCTGTACTGTTGACACACTTCTTAATTTTCTGGGAACAAAGGATTAAAGAATGTTCAACAAAAATGTTAGTTCATCTTAATTACTCCATCGGATCCCAAGATCACCTAAATCAAAAAAGATCTCATTAACCTGGAATTATTAGAATTTCCACATTTTGATGCTCTACGTTATGTTACTTAGCATCATGAGGCCTTATCATCAAGATTAACTGGATCTTCTGACATCACCCTCTTTATGGTTTTGGCTAACTCAAAAACTACCCTGCCAGTGCTTCATTCCACTTAATCTGTAAAGTACTACCAATATCAAGGAACTAATCAGAGACACACACACAAATGCTATTTTTCTAGCATAAGCTGTTTTCTATTAGAGGCTAACTGATACTCTCCACTTACTACTTTCACTTAAGAGTCTCATCTGAAGGATCCTGTCCAAACCTTTCTGAAAAAGCCAATTTATCCTGACAAACTCTTAAAAGTATTTTTTCTTAGCCAAAACAACCACTTGGGAAGTTAAAGAAGACATAACATATGCTAGTATGTCCTCACCTCCTTGCACTGAATCAGTTTCAAAAAAACCCCCACATCTGTTAGAGTATTAATCACTCCACAGAATGATCCACGCTTTTTGTTCTAAAGTCCAAAGACTGCTGAAGTTTGTGTGATGAAACATCTTCTTACCTCCCAGAGTCGAAGAATATCTTGAAAGCTAAATTCCCTTTTAAATCTGATAAGAAGCCATCGGAAGCAAAAGTAAAGGTAGCCTGAGTCTTGAGATTCTAGGAATAAGAGTATTACATTTCATAAACACGAAATTTGGTTAAGACAACAGGGGGAAAAAAACTTCATACTTCACAGGTACACAATCATGCCACTCACTGATTTTTAAGATGGTAGCCCCTTTTCAGAATCAAAGATATTTGCCAGAGGATGGCATATTTTTAAAATCAGTAACAAGATCACCCTGTTTTTCAATAGGCATGGAGCAATTATTGAAATCTTTTAGGTGTTATTAATTTACAAGTCCTGTATTCATGTAGTATTACTACTGGAATTATGTTTAAAGACTGGTAAGAATATCAATGCACACAGAATTCAGTACGTTGTTTTATTTATTGTGCATGAATAATACACCTACCTAAGTAACTGCAAAATCCACTGTCTAGTAAACGAAGCAAAGTACTCAGTTGAATTAGTTGTGTCTTCATACCCTGCATCTGTTCTTCAAAATTCTGATGCTGGAATGAATAAAATATTAGTACTGTCCTTTTTTTTAACTCAATGATAATTTTGAGATTTAGAGCTATTTTTAATTAAAAAAAAAGTTTTTTATTGCAACAGTGGTTCTCATCCTTTAGGTATTTAACATATGGGTATTTAATTGTACTTCTATCTAAGGAAGTGTCTGCCTTTTATTGAAAGGTTTAACTAAAGCAGTAAACTGTGTTTCTTCAATAACACTTGTGTATGTAATAAATGATACTTTATTTCAGCCTACACTCTGTACACCTCCAAGCAGCACCACTGCACTCAAACCAAAAAGACAACTTTTTTTTTTTATTCTCATACCAGTCACAAATTGTTTCACCACATGCACAATTCATAAAAGCTTCAGTTCGTGGAAAGTCTAAATTGCATTTAACAAATGCCAAAAGGTAAGTATGACAGGGAAGCATTATCATGAACAAAATCCTGATAGAGGACTCCTGAC
Organism: Gorsachius magnificus; assembly: GCA_034008185.1. NCBI lineage: Eukaryota > Metazoa > Chordata > Aves > Pelecaniformes > Ardeidae > Gorsachius > Gorsachius magnificus. The sequence goes on from CM067081.1 coordinate 177,385,560, forward strand.
TAATACAAATTTGGCTGTGATCAGAGAGTCATAAAATCGTTTAGGTTGGAAAAGACCTTCAAGACCACCAAGTCCAACTGTTAACCTAACACTGCCATCCCACCACTAAACCATGTCCCTAAGCACCTTGTGATGGCTCAGAGTTACTTGAATTTCCAAGGAGCCAAATTTGTCTGTATTGCACAGTAAGAGTATCAAACACACCATAACCTGTGTCAATCAGAAAAAAACATTGACTTAAAAGCGTAAGAATTAAAAAAACCAAGGAAATTTATAAAACAAAATTAACCCCAAATGTTATCCATAGCTTATCTGTTTATGTGGGCTAAAAAAGCCTTTTTTTACCATTTGATCCATATATGATACAAAGCACCAAAAGGCATCTACTTCATTCTCCATAATATACAAGACAGGTGAAAGCAAGTCACTCATCCCCTGGACATAACCTTGATGGAGAAAAAGGGGAAAAAAAAAAAAAAAAAAAAGAAAATAGGAATTTAAACTCAGCAGTTAAACAGTAATTTTTTCAATGACTGAATAAATTTAATGTTTGCATTCCAAGTTTGTACAGATACTATAATTTTCCAACTCAACCACCAGTAAAGACATTTTTATATTAATAACTACCAACATCAAGCAGACCTAACAAGACTTAGCAGCAGTTTCTGCCAATCTAAAGAGAACATAAAACAAACACATTGTTTTTGTAGCTGTTCAAACTGACCTGACACCAGAAGAGATTTTTAGTAAAAAAAGTTCCTATTTAAAACTCAGAAGCACGTACTGGTATTTTTTAAGACTACTGAATATATACCTTGGACCATCACAAAACCACTCGTATTTACTCTCCTCTCCATCTGTAATTGGTTGCTTTCTTTCGTACATTTAGAATCTTTTTATATCTTCCTACTTTTTTCCCCTCCAACTGAAGATTTTTTCTTTTCAAAACAATTCGAAGAAGAGATGTTGAATACAGGAAAACATATGGTGCAATAGTTTTTATGAAGAGAATTTCACACAACATTTCTTTTTTCTGGCACTGACTATGCTTTAAGGATTCCTGTATTTAGGGAAGTAGGAACAGTTCTGCTCGGATGGTATTTTAAATACACCAAAGCCTAAGACCATCTATGTAACCAAGCAGCCAACAACAAAAAAAGACTACTACCTATCGAACTGAGGGAGAGGATTATTAGCCAAGCATTGCTTGTGAGAAGCATGAAAAACAGATATCAAGACCCAATTCAAGAGTGTGCCTTTAGGTTTCTGTTCCCAGAAACAGTGAATCAAGTTCACACGCCCTAAAAAGCACTCACATGCTTTATAAGAAAAGCTTACATTTAACTGGAGAATAAAATGCCCATTTTCAGAGCATACCATTTTTACAAATAGATAGAAAAATCTTAGTTGTATACCAAATGTTTTCAAAATGTTATAGCTTTTTAATGCTTCTTCCAGCTTCCTTGTTTGTAATTAACAGCCCAATTAAGAAGAGTAGAGGACAAGGATTTTTAGACCTCATTTTTCCTCTTCTTCCTGACTCTTCCAACTACCTTACCACTGATGCTCAAGTCAGCTTATCTACCGCCCTATTGTTGCTGACCTCCCAAAGTAAGGGAGAACATGATTTACATGTAAGTCCATCATCAGTGGTTGGTTCAACATGACAAGACATTTCTCAGACTCAAGCTAATTCTTAATGATGTAATTATAACTGAATAACTGAAAAGGGGATTGGAGTCAATGACTGAAAATACAAAGCAGGTGTAAGAAAAATAGACCAAGGAACAGAAAACAGGTAAATAATTAAAGGTCAAAAGAAAAAAATGTTTTATTCCCTATACATTTAATATTACAGCAAATTAAAGATAAATGCAGAGAAAATTCTGTTTGAGACAGTTTAAAAGCCTCTTAAAGATTAAAACCAGTTTCATTAATGCAGACCTGAGGAATTCATTCAGAAAAACGTATTAGCAGCTGTTCTGTCCCCTCCCCTATCTGGCAGTCTGTGGCATTATTCAGACCTCTCTACTGTCAAACGATTAAGAGCAGCATTGTACCAATGCGTGAGTAGCTTAGAAGCCTTGGACAGATGCAATGTCAAATGTACTGTATTTCCATTATTCTTGCTTGTTTATAAAACAAAAGACTTATCCACTGCATACATTTAAGCCATCTAAACAATGTTTTTAATAGAGTTGGTGGTGAATGTACTTTGATTTCACTTACATGTCATTGCATGTTAATGCAGGTTGAAATGCGGAAAGACGTGGAACAGAGCTACATGCTTAAACAGTCTCAATCAGTTTTAGTTTTCCCCTTCTTTTTCAAGCCAAAGATCAAGTTTCTCTACCGGCTTGACAAAGGACAAAACCTGACAAGTACTACCACTTGCAGCATGTTTACTAGTGACGAAAGATTTGTTCCTACTTTTTGCCTTCAAAATCTGGCAGAAAGTGGGCTTTTAGAATACCAACACTTTTCTGGGACAGAATACCAAAAAAACCCCTAAGTACACAATGGCCAAACGTCATGCCAGGGGTGGAGAGGGGAACCAGCTGGAAGTGTCTTTTCCCCTCCCTCCCTTCCAAGATAATTGACAGAAGCCAAGACTTAGACAATCTCATATACACTGTGATTAAAGCAAGATGTTATATGCTCTTCCTTCTGCAACAGATGTGTACACTAAAGTGTAATTTTTGACAGATTGTTAAGTGTACTCCTCAAGAACCAGCTTTTAAAATATTCATAAGAACATCCGTGTTTACAAACAGCTGGTTCAACATGCTGAGCTTTAATTACAGCAGTGGCAGCTGGTTTATCATTTTTATTGATATATCAGTCTTAAAAATGGATACAACACTCAAGCTCCAAAGACCCAAACCCATTTAAGACTCCAAAAAGCAAACTTGCTTCACTTTAAAAAAAACCCAACAGCAGGGCTGTGGTGAAGACAAACTGCCACTTAATTTCCCCACCTCAGCTGATGAATTCAGATGCCTGTGATAAGCATCAGGTAGAAGAGAGGAAGAAGCAGGATGAGAAACTGAACAAAGTTATCTACATTATTAAAATATAAATCTTGACATTTACAAAAAGCATTGTAATCAATACAAGTTCAATTGTATTAACAGGCCTTAACATGAGCAAAGCTGCAGATCAGAAAATAAAAAGGCTTTTTACATTCAGAGGAACACAACTTACCCAAGTCAAAGTCATACATGCAATAGGTCATCAAAATATCATGAAGTAAAATCAATCCTGGATTATCTTCACCTTCGTAGAATTTATTTGTTCGATCTGTCCTATTTACATCTTTTTCTAAGAAAACAGTCCAGATTTAAAAACATTTTCAAAACAAGTTCTACAAAGCCAGCATCAAATGATTTCAGAATGTTTTTAAGCTGCACATTTTTTCCTCAAACACTGCTGCAAAGCTTTGAAGTGTTTAAGACAACTGCATAACTGAATGTCATTTCAAAATAAAGAATATTTTAAAAGAAAGAAAATCCTTTCTGTCTGGAATAAAAGGATTTGCTTATAAACAGTTTATAAAGCTTTTTGCTTTTTTTTATTAATACTTCTTACGGAAAAATTCCTGATTATAATTCAGTGAAAATGTTCTATGCTTACAGGGATTAAGAACAATTTTATATGAGTTAGCTGTGCAGTGTCATTTATGAATACTTATGTGATCCAGCATAAGTCATAGCAGGAAAGTTACCACATGATCAGCTCAAAAACACTGTGATAGTTCATGACAGCATGTTTATAAATTCTGTTTAAAAAGTTCCTATAACTCAAAGAGCTGAAACTGCCCATTTCGTCAGGCAGTTTTCATGCCCCAAACATACCAAGCACACAGCATGCTCTTTAATAATGTGAAATTCAAGACTGATGTACTGAAATAAGCAAAATTGAGTGCAGTTTAATGAAAGAAGTATTTTTTAGTTTTGGATCTACAACATAAGCCTAATATTACCCTTTACATTTCAAACACTTAAAAAGGAACTGAACTGCTTCAATAGAAACAGAACTTCAGCCGGTTTTGAACTCAGAGAATTTTTTTTTCCTGTTAACACACACACACTCCAAAAAGGTAGTTTAGTTACTAATCTATTAAGATTAGACTTTCTCAACCCCTTCAGCTTGCCTGTTGAATAACTGGCTGAAACAAGTTTAGTCCATGTCTCTGAATAGAATTTTTATTCTGTCTCCTGAAATAACTATTTAGTAATCCTAAACAGTGGTGCCCAAATCTCACTACCAAAGAGAACTGAGGATACAAACTGCTAATAGCCAGCAGAACTTGATGAGATTTTAAAAAATTGGTATAAAACCCCACAAGTCAGAATGCACATATACAAATCCCTGTAAGAAATTTTAAAATATAAACAGACACATTCTTATTGTATGTCATTATTTTAATGACATTCCCAGTAAAATTACATTATGAAATAACATGAAATAAAGAGCCTTCTGTTATTAAGTAAAGGAAGTTTAAAAATTCCAGCCATTCTGTAAAGCTCTGAATTACTCTGGTTAAGAAAGTTTTAGCATTAAGTATATAACAAAGTTTAGATAGCTCTGAAAACAGCAACATGTTAGTTTTTAGCGTCTCTTCATACAGGTTACTCAAAGGGTTACTTCTTTCAACTTCATATTGAATTGTAGAAAGTGTGTGCATTGGTACAGCTAGGTATGGTTCTAAATCTGAATTTTACCTATAAGACTCCGGTAATCTCTCAATCTTGAATTTCGTTTTTCCTGTTCCTCACTTACAGATTTCCACTGCAGTTTCATCCTGAAATATTCATCCCTGAAGAGGAAAGATAATTTTGAAACCAAAACACGCTCAATTATTACATTTCTTTTTTCTTTTTTATTTGAGCAATCATTCATTCCATTTGTTCTTTAGCATAAATGGGATAACACACGGTTTATAAATACTTCTACTTTCTTAAAAATGATTGTTATACTAAAGTCTCACACACTTCTTTGCATTCAACAATCTTTAGCAGCTGCCTTTCAAGTTTCCAAAAAGCCTTCTGCATCACTACATGCTATAAGAAAAAAGCAGCTTTTAAATTTATTTTCTAACAAAATCACCACTGTACTCACGTTTTCCTTTTTTGCAGATTTGCTCTCTCTTCTTTAGTGCTATTCCAAGGAAAATACCCCAAAAGAAATTTCCATGCCTCTTTTCTTAAAGTATGGCAGAGACCCTAGGGAAAAATGGACATGAAACATTAACAAAAAGACTATTTTGATTTTGTGAAGAAATGTTCCTATAGCGATACACTTCTTAAAGTAACAACTTAAAAAGAGAATTTTTATAAGTAAGCTTCTTTTTACATTGTAGCCAAATCTTATCTGCTAACTAGGTAGCACACTTGGAGAAAACCAGAGGGAAATATGATTAAGCAGAAAACTACAGAAGCACTGGATTCATCCTTAGAAGATAAAAAAGACGCTTTAAAAAAGATATTTTTCCTTTTTCTTCACTGCTGGAAATAAAAACCTTATGGGCATCACAGAAGCAAAAAAAGTACCTTTAAAATTTATATATTTAAACATGCTGCTTAGCTGCCAAACTTCTGGTCTCCCCATAAACTGATCTTGAGGACTAGACTTCCATTTATTTATTTTTTAAACAAACATTTTCATCTAACAAGACATGACCAACATGTTCATGACTCATCCAAGCAATCAAAAATGCCAGTGTCCACTCAAGGACATTATTTGTCAGAAATCTTTCCAAGTAACGCTCATCATTTGTAGATTACAAAAACTGTACTAGCTGAATCATATCCTACTCTTATCAGAAGAGTTTCTTTCAACTCCTACAACACAGTCGTGAGAATAAGGCACTTTTGCTATCAGACTCCCCAATTTACCAGTCCAAGGCCAGCTTGACTCCTCACTGTATTTCTTCATTTACCATTAGATTAAGGCAAGGAAGATGGTGCAGCAAATAGCATCAATCACTGCAAAAAGTAGCAGCTGGAACCTTTCCAGTAACAGGCAAAAACAGTTTAAGAGAGGCATTTTAACTTTTTTTTCTTTTTCTTTAAAGAGGATCTGCACTTAATGTACTGGAAGTTATTGGGATCTTGAGTCATAAATAAAATTGAGCACTCACTCCTCTCGCAATGGACAACAGAGATGACAGGGAAATGGGCTACTGGAAGAAAAGGTTTGTAGTAATTCTCATGATTGCAGAAGGGTTCTTAATTGGACATCTCAGGCACAGGTATATTAAAGAACAGTCACAGAAAATGGAAAGGGCCTCAGTTTCACTCTAAACCCTTCACCGTATACTACTTAATTAGTATACATCTTTAAAAAACTGTACTATCAATGCTATCATTCTCTACTTCTGCTCAAAATCCAAGAATGCAAGACTGCATGCTTGCAAACATGCATCAACAGGTGCAAAAAGAATGCATTAAGGCAGCTGGATTCTCCCCCCCCCCCCTCCCCCCCCCCCCCCAAAAAAAAAGAGAAATACTACAGTAACATTAGGTAGAATAGCTATCCAGGCAAACTGCTGGGCAAAGAAAAGAAGCTTTTATTGGAGAAGGAAAAGAAAACACCCTCAAAAAGAAAAGAATAAACCCAATATCCTAAATAATGAAGCACTGGTGTTTTCCTGGAAGGCACTTCGATTTCTCTTCTTTATGACTTAAGCCTTTGTGTCTTCAACTCATTCACTTTAGCCAGCCACCACAAGACCTCTCTCCTCGTAGAACACGTTGTATGGTTTTAAGACTACTGAGGTATTTGATTAGCATGAAATCATGCTTTATGAAGTCTCTCCAACAATACCAACTGGCTCAGGCTCAAAGTCCTGCACAAAGCACTACAAGTGTAATGAAAACAGCATAACCATGGTTTGGGAAGGGAAGGAAAGAAAAAGGGTCCAGAAGCAAGCCATAGGTCTTGCTGACTTTAGAAAAACAAGTTACCCCTTTGAATATCAATTGCTTTATGTAGTCGACATTTAAAATTCTTCCTTCAGAATCCATATTCTTAGCCCATTCTTCAGCTGACACAGGCTCTCTTCTGCTAACTTCAGGCTGTTTTCCTAGATCGATCTGAAACACATGCAAATACGTTATATGAATTCCACTGAAGTGCTTCAGTAGTTTAAAACAACTGCACAAATAGTATTAAGCTTCCCAGTTTCTTATAGTCAGTCCAACTACATTTTCACTTTTGCATGCCTCAGTTAGCAACTCTAAGGACCCAAGGCTGTGTTCATATTAGCAAGCAGTGTGGACCAACACAGGCAGATCTCTAGAGCAAGACACACTGTGCTGAGGACCTGTGTATACATGTTAATATTCTGGAGGAGGATGTATGTGTGTGTTTAAATAATCTTCTACCCCCACAAACACCTCTGAAATAGCTTTCCATGGACTAAAAGCCTCTATGCAACAAGAAATGCATTAGGTATGTGCAACACAGCAAACAAGGACAACAGGGAGCTTTCACTTCAACAGCACATTCCCAATACACACTAGTGCATCTTGAGAGAACCCAAAAAACTACTTAGGTTCAGAGGTGTTATGCCCACACAGGTTGCACAGTGTGACTGAAAGATCAATTTAAGTACACTGCCCCTTAAAAAAAAAAAACAGACACCCAAACACAAGACTATATGTGCTTTCAGAACTCCTAACACCAAAATTTCAGTTTGCAGTTACTCTTGCTCTTCCCAAATTGCATGTTTAAGCATAACAGAATTTATCAGACAGTAATTCCTTGCTTTCTAAAAATATTTTGATGATGGCAACCACCAAGTCAATTTGTGTTTCAACTTATTAGATGTCTAAGGCATTTGCCAGATTAAGACATACAGGTCAGTATTACTTTTAATACATAGCATTCATTACACTTTTTCTCATTGATAAATTAACTGATTAAGTGTTAGGCAGCAAGTTCTTAGAATTTACATAGTTCATACAGCTACTGCTAAGTTATTAACAATATTTTGAACTCAAGAAAAAAATAACATTAAAAAGAGTTTAACACTCTAAAAACATGTGAGCTGCTTAAACACTAATACAAGTATTTAAAAATAGACCTTTTCCACCAATCTGTAAAAGACACCAATGGGAGCCCACATAAATTACAAGTTCATTCTAGCTTTCGTTCAAATCATAAATAAACCTGTACATTTACACGCCCTAGACATTAATCATCCAATTAAATACTTGGTTTTAATCTTCTTAGCCCTCTTAAAACAAACCAAAATGTTACAGTGATTAGCCAAGAAAGTTGGCTATTAACCTGTACACCCCAATTTTACTTGACATAGCTCTATCTGACCACAGAGGGAACACTAAACACAAAGCAGGTCACTTTTCACAGTACTGACTCTAAGATAACAATAATCCTCATTTCAGTAGTGACAAACTTTCTTTCAAAGCAAAACTCGTATTTGCAGGCATAAAAACTACATTCTACAAGTAGCTGATAATGATCTCACTCTTGTGAATAAATGGTAGGAGAGCATAGGCCACAATTTCCAAGTATAAACAGTGTAACTCACCAAGCTTCAAGTCCTACCATTCCTTTAAAGGTGTGCATAAAGAGAATCAATGCATCTGTGTCATATTAATTTAGACACTCACTCGTGTAATGACTTCAAATCCTGGTTCTTCCTGCTGATTTATCTTTAGCCCTGGAATAGCATCGTTGAGAAAGTCTGCCATTTCTGATGGTGGTCGCCTTTGACTTGAAGGGTCACTTAAACGGAAACTGTCAAAAATATAGTTTGTGACTTTGGAAAATCTTCCCATTGTTACTGTGTATGGATCTTTCTTCAATTTCTGTGTTATAACAAGGAAAACAAAGTAAAATACAAGAAGCCTCAGATTATTTGGAATTCTTGTACTCAAAGAAAGCAAAGCAACAGGAAGAGTATTGTAGGTCTCAGTTACTGAAGTTTCATGTATCAGTAGTTTCATACAGTACATTCATCACATGTATAAAAAAGATACCTTAAGTATTAAGATAATACTACTGATTGATTTGAAAGATTGGATAGCAGTGTGCTCAGTAAGCCTGACCTACGTATAAAAGTGGTTCAGATCTATTGTTTATTTTCCAGTGATTAATCATAGAATCACTTTGGTTGGAAAAGACCTTTAAGATCATCGAGTCCAATCTTTAACCTAGCCCTGCCATCCCACCACTAAACCATGTCCCTAAGCATCTCATCTATCCTTCTTTTAAATACCTCCAGGGATGAGGACTCCACCACCTCCCTGGGCAGCCCATTCCAGAGCCTGACAACCCTCTCAGTGAAGAAGTTTTTCCTAATGTCTAGCCTAAACCTGCCCTGGTGCAGCTTCAAACCATTCCCCCTCGTCCTATCATCTGTTACCAGGGAGAAGAGGCCGACCCCCACCTCACTACAGCCTCCTGTCAGGTAGTTGTAGAGGGCGATAAGGTCTACCCTCAGCCTCCTCTTCTCCAGACTAAACAACTCCAGAATGCCACAAAACATCTTCCTTATGCCTAGATTCTCTACCTTCATATAGAAGAATTATCATGTACTCTGCTAGGAATCTCACACAAGACTTGATTTGACAACTAAGTCCAGAAACTAATGAAATTCACTCATGGAAATTTTCTTTAAGTAAACAAATCAGTGGGTCAAAACTCTGGCCTCATTCAAGTCACCAGAAATTTTGCTGTTGACTTTCACAAGTCCACAAACCCCAACAAATGATAACCAGTTTTAACATTAAACAAAAAAACAACCAACCATTGCCATTTTAGGCAATATTGTGCTCTTTGCTGCTGTATTTCCAGCATCCCTTCAAAACCAAAAACATCAAGGAAAAGAGTATTTAGTCAAGGAAGATTTAGAAAATTCTAAATAACACGTTTTGGTAACTCCTAACATTTTTTTTCCTTCTTCACCTTTCTAAAACTATCTGTACCAAATGTATAGAATCACAGACAACAGTAACTTGAATAGGTTTGCAATAGCACCACAGGGAAGTTAAGAAATTATTAGAACATACGAACAACTTATAAGTAAGTGTACTTTCTATAGTAAGTATTTGGTTTAGGATACAATCAACGCTTCTGCAATGGCAATGATTCAGAGAATATTTGTGTGACGTGGTAGGGCGGGTTTATTTAATAAATGTCTTCAGAATAAAAAAAAATCAAAGATAATACATACTTGTAATAAGCCGTATGATGGTTCATCAAAGAGATTTTCAAAAGACTGAGACAGAGATTTGTTCTGAGAATTCACAAGAAGAATACGTTTATCCTGTGGAGACCTGCAATAAAATTAATAAAGGGGTTCTGTAAGTACCACCAGTTCTTCCTGAAAACGCTTTTAGAATGTTTACTGTCTTTTGAAGTAACATTGCAGGTTTTGAGCAAAGAAAGCAGGACTGATGCAAGATTACTCTTAGTTCTTGCCACAAGTTCACAAGCTAACACACTACAAAACAGGACTTTCATTTTTCCAAATTAATCATTATCATATTCATTCCAAATTGTACTCTTTCTTCTTTGAAAAATCATGATTCTTTTGAGAAATTTTTGAGAAAGTACTCGGAAGACAACTTTTGTCACCCACGTGTAAATAAAGTTTTCTTCAACTACAGTTTTCTATATTTCATAATGGACAGAAAAAGAGGCAATACAAGAGGAAATTTAGTGAGACACAGTCACCCTCAACACATACGCTGAAACTCCTTCAACATAACAGAGGGAAAGAGCCAATGTTACCATATACAGTTAAGGAATTCTTTCTACCAGTTAGTAAATCTTACATTAAGGCACCTTGTAAAATGTTACATAAAGGAATACAAACTGCTTTTCAGTGTATGAAAGCACATCAACAAATCTCTAACCAATAGTATTACAACAGCTACTGTCAGAATAATTCTAAGATTCATACTGATAGGAGCTTAAAAAACACCACAGCCATTGACTGTGAAACATAACATCTCAGTACAGCCCTGCAAATGTGTTTCTGTGTAGACTCCAAAAGCTAAATGAACACAGACTCGATTTGGCCTCACTCACTGTATTTGTACTCTCTTGTTCTTCAATATAACATTTGCTTCTCTGACAGGCTTGCACAGGCAGATGAAAATGATAACAACAAAAACAGTGGAACCGCGCTGCTCCTAGTATTTAATCTGTTCTTTTGCTCTCACACCTACCCCCCCACCATCCCATCTTCTCCCCTCCTCCGGCACAGATACCCCATCAATTCATTAACCAGCTCCTGAATCACCAGTTTACAGCTCAGTATGTGACAGAAGAGAGAACAGCTCAGAAGCCAGACTGACATTCAAGCCTCAGAGTTGGTAGCCAGGCAGAAGAAAGCCAAGCACTTTGCCATCTGACTCTAATCCATCACACAGACTCACATTTATAAAGTCTCTCTACTGCTCTCTCCCAAAGTTTAAATCTACTATTGCTAGTCTTTGAAAGAAAAATTACTTTTATTTTTATTAGTACCTGCATCATCTACCATGTTATTAAAGTCTAAGATAAGAACTTTAATAAGCCTTATCTCTCTCCCATTCCAACAGGACAGGACACTCTTAACACTGACGGATATGAAATGCAACAAGAGATCTCATTTTGAGACAGCCAGACACCACAGTCATAGTTTTGAGGCAGCAATGGTTAATGAATCTTAACTGGCTTTTGCTAAAAAGCAGCACAGGGGCAAAGGCTGAGTCATGTATTATGTTTTCCTTAACTAAAAGAATGAAAATGTTGTACCCTATCTCCATTTTAATTAAAGATTCTCTCTGGACAGCCAGTTGGGTATCAACAGCTACCTGGGTAATGTTCAAAACAAATCTGTGAGCTAGACACTTTGTAAGAGTTACTCGTAAAACTGCGAGTTAGAAAGCGTCACCCATACATGCAGTGTTTTCTCAATATTAGACTGGTGCCACCAAACTAGCAAGCACATAATCTTTAAAGCAACATATTACAAATATTTTTTTTCAAGTTTAGTCACTTCACACACACTGATTTCAGCAATGACATGACATTTTGTAAGGAATGCCGTTAGAGAACTTTGGGCAAAAACTTGAGGGAATGGGAATAGAGGAAGAAAATACCTATGACGGAAAGATATTTTAGAGAAAAGCTGAACTTTCTGCCTTAACATAATATCCCATATATTATAAACTAGAGGTTGGGATAACAAGTAACCATGCTGCCAAGTATTTGCTTATGGCATCCAGAAAGCTGAGTAAATATCTTTTCCTAAAAGAGGTTGTGAGCTTAGATACATCATGTACTAAAGCATAAATAACCATTAGGAAACAACTGAAATGTGCAGAGACTAAAGCCTGCCATTTCCAAGACTTATGTGGCATATTTGTTTTGTTTTTTTTAAAGGATAGTAAAGTCATCGTAATTCATGACTAGACAACAGAAAAGAATTTGGTGCCAGAAGCAGAACTTAACAGGAAGAGAGGAATCTAACTAAGAAAACTAAAACTGGAAGTTCCTGCTCAGCTCAGTGCTTAACTTCATTCTAATTCAGTTTCCATAGCTGCCTCAGCTTTTTGTTTTTGCATTCATCAATGCTTAGAACTGTTTGAGGTGGCATTTCTAAGCAGCTCAGCACATCCTGAATTCTTGAACACCGCCTCAAGTTTCCCTGTCTTACCTTAGCAGGGACCTCCATCTGATAAGCATTCCTGGACACCCCAGTGCACAGCTGCTGGGCCAGACTGCACAAACCCTACAACACTGCCTTCTTTTAAAATCAGACACAAGGACATGACTGCTTCTCTTCACACAGTTTCTTCCCCACCTGACAGCTACTGTTTTGCACTGTCCTAGAAGACTGTCCACATCACCTGGCAAGAGGCTACAAAGGGACAAGAACTAAGAATCCACTGGGTCAAATAAAGGAAGAATGGCAAGTGCCCCCTCACTCACTGCAGACTATCTGAAAGAGACAGTGTTTGAAACAGGAACCAAAATCATTACCTGTTTCATTTCCATCCAGTGACTCACCCATAAGCATTAATTTTACACAGCAATGTGGAGTACAATTTTTTGCAGCACATGACTCAATAAAACTGGAAATAATGCCTGTTAGTAACACAAATTGTGTAACATTATGTGCAATAACAAATGGCCAACAAAGGCTGGACAGAACCTAGGTGTCTGACTTAAAGGAGCTTAGGTATCTAACTTCACAAAATGGTTTAAGGTATTCTGGTATGTTAGTTTAGATTTCTGGGGGTTTTTTTAAAGCTTTCAACCATGAAGTCAAAAAATACAAAAAAAATCCTGAATATGAAAAGACAAAATAACTTGCTACATAGCAGAGCAGTATCTTGTTATAAATATTTCATGCCTTTGAGCAAAACATACTAAATATAAAATAAGCTTAGTCCAGGTGTCTCAACATGAAATACATGGAACTCCACCAAAATTAATGCAAATCTAACTACACATCTGTAGTTGTAGTACTGCCTTTTAATTATCAACTTTTCTGTTGCTTATCGGTTTTTATGTGTGTGTATGTATGTATGTGTATACACACACACGTATACGTTCAAATAATAAGCTCTTTAAATAGTGGCAATTAAAAAACTCAGCCGCATGAACTCATTAGTTTTGAATTGCTTTTGTTAAAGCCTCAAATGGACTAACTGGAAAGAAGGCATAAGAGAAAATCTTGATTCAAAACTTTAAAGTTTCTAGTTCATAGTTAATCACAAGAACAACGTTTTGATTAAGTCAATGCAAACCAGTTTGCTGCACTGTCAAATGCAGTCACTAGGCCTACTTAAAACTTGGTCCTGTTCATTAAATATGTTACAGGCATTAGTTAGAAAATTTCAAATACATTGCTGCAGTACAGAGGCAACAGACCTCAAAACCAGGGTATGAATCGTTCAGCAACTCACCATGCAACACAAGCGGTTCTTCCAGTGTTTGCTACGTAGGTTGCCTCAACAACCTGCCCTAGCCTGCCAGCAACTAGTCAGAAGATATCCACAAATAAGTAAACACAGAGCAGTATGCTCAAAAAGGAACAATTTCCTTGAGGGGGAAGGGGAAGGAAGCAGGGGGATGGCAGGACAACAATATTCCCCTGCACCTGCAGAAGTAGTGAAATTAGGAAACAAAATGAAAGGAGGTTTAAGGAAGAACTCAAAGGGAATCTAGAAAAAAATCAGAATTGAAGATGAAGTTGTCATACAGGATTTCCTAATCTACAGCTGTACAGAGAATACTCTTACTTACACCTTTACCTTGTCCCTGTTATAGCCTCTCCTTTGCTCTTCTTGAATTTTCCCCTCAAAAAGCTCGCATACAGTGCTACAGCCAGTATCGGTTCACCAGCCGGTCACACTGACCATGCTACCTTCTCCAAGCAGTTGACAGCTTCAGTTATTATTGACTCCAATGCCATATCTTGACACTGTCAAAGCCTTTCACAAATCAGTTCAATTGATAGACAGCCCTCGTGTCCTGTTGGCTTGCTCTCCAGCCTAACAGTATTACTCGGTGACAGCCTCCCCTACTTGTCGAAGGCAACTCTGACCTCACTGATGCTACCAATACAAGAGCAGCCCTCTATAAGGATTCCCAGAGCCATTTCACTATCCACCTTCAAATCTGTCATCAGAATATTGTGTTGTAAGTGATGATAAAACCCTTTTGAAAACAGAATACCTGTTACGCTGATGTTAAACCTGTTAGAGGTACCTGTTACACTTCATTGTTTCTTCATGCTCTACCTACACTTATTTACCCTGTTGCCACCTTAAATTATACTTATGCCTACACGGTGAGAGCATAACATTGCATTTTATTCTGCATTTATGGTACGCCAATCAAAAAGACTTTTATCCAAGTCAAAAAGTTGGAGGTAACACAACAAACACACAACAAAACCCAAATATTTAACACCTTGATAAGGTATAACTATGTTTACACTCACAAAGTTGATTTGAAGAGTAAGGAGCAAGTATGAAACGCTCCCCACAGCAAGAAACTACAGAAGAACATAATTCTGGAAGAAGACTTATATACAAATTGATTTAGTTAACAGTATTGTAAGTTACCTCACACATTGATGTCAATACTCAGATATTTCACATAAAGTGGAAGACCTCAAATTTTAACACAAATTATGCCACTTAACAGAAGTGATTCATGAAGAAGGATTTAACTTTACACTGAGTGGTCATGGAAAGCTTCTGTACCCACTAGAGGGAGCTACTGAGTTATTACGGAGCTAATAACACCTGAACAGATTCTAAACTAGTTTATAAATTGATCCAACAATTTTAAAACTTCAGCCTGAATGGATATGTGAAATTACAGTTTCCATCACACCTTGAAAACTGATTCTATAATAACAAATGGAAGAGAAAGTACAGCAGGAAGCCTTAATCTGAAATTCATTACAGGATTTAAAAAGTAAACCAATAATCCGTATTTTAATCAGAACTAAGTTGTCTGATACTTACTCATTGAGCACAACATGCTTTTCAAGGCATTTAATTAATAGCTTGCTATCTCCATGATGAAAGTGAAGAGCTGGAAGCTTCACATCATCCTTCAGACAGAACACCAAATAAGACCATCCCATGCCTTCTTTGTTTTGTTTGATTGATTTCAGATCTGTCAAACTGAACAGGAATGACCACTTGCTTTCTCCATTTGCATGAGTTGTAGTATCTTAAAAACAAAATTACATGATTTTAGTTTGAATTCCAGTGTTAGCAATTACAAATGCATCGTATCTGTCACTGTTACTAAAAACCAATCCCAAAACCCAGCATTGGTTCCAATAGTAAAATGCGTACCGCAACTACTGCAACTGCATTTCTGGATTTCTTTTTGTGCATTCTTGTCTGCTACAGACTTGTAAAATAACAAGTCCAACAGACTGCTCCCCTAAAGCTGTGCCTACAGTTGATAAAAGCAATCCAGCAGTTAAATGTACAACTGCTGTATCAAATTCCACCAACAAGCTGAATCTCACCAGCATCTCCACCAGGTAGTACTACTCACTACACTAAATGTGATATACATTACAATACTGTATGCTATTTATTGCACACAGTATTAGCCATGCGTTTTGAGAATGCTACCAAAGCAAAGGAGAAGGAATTCAAAATCTCCCCACCCATCCCTCTCTCCCATACTGCGCAAGCATGTATACACTCTATGGAAGACTGTATACATTCAAAGAGAAGGGACTAAATTTTACTTCACCAGAGCACACAAAATTGCCAGCATGCCTGGAGGGAATGTGGCACACCCCTTGGCCTGCCCCCATGAAATTACAGCAACTGGAAATAAGCAAGAAGTGGCAAAGAGCATAATCCAAGTCAATAGTGCTCAGTGACACCCACTTTGGATGAAGATGTACTCTGATGCCTGAAGATGAAAAATCAATACAAACCAGTGACATAATAAATCATCCTATGCCTGACAGAGATGCCGGTTTTAGCTTTATATCATGCTAGCACTAAAAGCTCCTCTCAAACACAGCATTCTAGGAGCAAAGGCTGTGCTTACCCAAAAACATTCATAATCTTAAATCCAACCCTGCTCTCATAGACAACATTTAAAACCATCACAGATACGGTGAAACAAGCACAATGGTCCCCAGTTATAAGCTGAGAAATAATATAGGAAAAACAAGTATTATAAAGAAAAATATGAGAGAATCAGAGAAAAAAGATTACTTAAGAATCACTGTCCTTTCTCCCCCACTTTTTTTTTTACAACATACCTACTGAGCTACTATAACAAAAATGATGTAGCTATAAAATTATTTTGCCAAAGTAAAAAAGAACATGTAAAAAAGGCCCATGTACCACATAAATGTACATTCCATCTCCCCCTGCTGTTGCAGTATGGAAAGGCATTTGAGTAGTAAACCACTTATTTTTTTTTCCTTTCTAACATGACATCTAGTTCAAATTCCATTTGTTTGAAAGAATGCAAGAGCCCAATGCAGATAGAACTGCTACATCACCTAATTACTATCACTGCAAGAAGTTAAATTTAACATTTATTTTCAATACAAGTCTCTAGCATTTAAAGAAAAAAATTAGATTGGAGGCAGACAGCAGCTATTCCATTGTGAGTTTTTCCACAGTCAGAGATTCAATTCTTACCACAAACGACTCCCAGTTTTTCAGTTCCTACTAAGAACCATTCTACTGTATGTAAAAGGCAATTGTTCAGTTACATGTTACCATAAAGAAAAAAAAAACCAGAAAACCCCACACTTATTTTTTAAGTACCTCCATTTGAATGAGGTTTCTTTTTAAAAGAGACTGTGGTGATCATGTCCCATTCTGCTTCATAACTACTTGGACGGTCTGCTCCTCGGGATTTTTCTTTAGGAGTTTGAGTCCACTCCACAACAGAACTGGAATCCTGAGGAAAAAAAAAGTTACTATCAAGAAACAAGTCATGAAAATTGAGCTATTTTCTCAGATTCCACAAAAATAAGCATCTTCATTTTCACAGATTAAAAGAATCTGTATTCTTGTCGTGGTTTAGCTGCAGCCAGCAACCAAGCACCACTGCACAATCACTTGCTCACGCTCCCCCCCTGCCCCTACTGGTGGGATAGGGGAGAGAATTGGAAGAGCAGAAGTAAGAAAACTTGTGGGCTGAGATAAGAACAGTTTAATAATTGAACTTTAGCCAGTTGGGGTCAGCTGTCTTGTGCACCTGGCAGAGCAGGGGGAGCTGAAAAGTTCTTAACTAGTGTAAGCCCTGCTTAGCAACAGCTAAACCATCAGTGTGTTACCAACATTCTTCTCATCCTAAATCCAAAACAGCACTATGCCAGCTGCTAGGAAGAAAATTAACTGTCCCAGCAGAAATCAGGACAATTATTAAAATCCTAAGAAACATGACACAATTCAACACAGGAAATTTAGACTTATGACTAAGAGGTTTTACTTAATAAATTCAACACGGTACTAAAATACCCTAGCCTCTCTTCCAGACTCTACCAACATAACAAACTTTTTATTTAAATATAAAACTTAAATCTTTCTTCTTTAGCCACATTGTCTTCATACTGCTTAAATACCACATAACACTGGATCTTGGAACCTCCACAGACTTCTATTTTTATTTTGCATTAGAACAATACCTCTCTGTTGAGTCTAATTATTAAAAGTGAATCATCAGACTATAACATAGTTGATAAAGGGGGACCAGTGACCGTGATACACTCGTTTGGTCTTTACTACTTGTATGAATAGTCATCTTCTATTTCATATATGAACCAAGTAAAAACTAAATACAGTCACCTACACATGTATCCCAATAACCTGAACTGGGTTGCAGAACACAAATATGATTCCTACATGTAGCTATTAATACCGATGATAAGTCACAGAAATAGATTTTGCTTCCAGTTATGAGATCATCTACGCATAAGTTAACAAAAAATAAAATCTCTAGAGAAACAGAATGAAGAACACTGAAAACTAACAAACACACCTTTCCAGCACAGAGGATATTAGAAGTATCCAAAGTATCATCCAGTGGTCTCCAGTCTACTATTACTTCATTTTCCTAAGATACAAACAATCATAAAACACTTGAATACTACATAGCAAAGTACATATCCCTATTTACTCATGGTATGATTATAGTACAACTTAGTCTGCATCATTTTTTATATATATCTATATGTGTATGTCAAACATTATGTGATGTTTTTCATTTACAAAATCCTGTACTTGAAAATACATTTGCCAAACACCTTACATGCTTTGCCAACAAATATATTAAGTTTCCGTAACTGTATTATGTAAATACCTTTTCCATGACACGTAGCACTCCTGATATTAAGCTGTCCTGGTCATCATTTTTTCCACAAGATGAATGAATGAAAACTCCTTCTTGCTCATATACAACCTATAACAAAGCAGATAATGAAATAAAAAACAAGGTTTTAAAATTGTTTCTCTCTCCTGTGGTACTCATTACCATTCTGACTCACCTATGTAAGTTGAAATTAACACCTCTACCCTGCTAGGGGTTTTCTTACCTTTCCTTCCTCCCCACACCCAAGATCTGAGTCTTTCATTTACTTAAATCAAGAAACAATGGAAAATGGAACTTGTTAAATTTACTCTCTAAGCAATATACCAACTATTATTACTTCGCCGGTAAATCACAAAAAATGCATTCAATATCTAGTATTTTTTAAATCAACGGGCAGAGGTTCGTTCATATGGAAATATTACACAGCTTTTAAAACATCAAAAGGCTTTCTTACATAGTCTGCCTTTCCCCCACTTGCCACTTAAGCATGTTGAAATTATAACCTTCATTTAAATTAAAAATGGTCTAGTGTACAAAAGATGAACTCCACAGAAATAAAAAACTGCAGCCTTAGATCAAATAATCGCCCAATCCTACATGCAGGGAGAATGGCAAAGGTTCCGTTTCAAAGGCAGAATATGTGACAGTCAGATAAGAGAGGCTTGTAGGAGCACACACCGCCCACATAACTTTTGCATTTAAGCATTTACAAAACTCTTCACAGTATTCTGATCATGCTCTTAAAAAGAAAATCAGAGAATTCTTGTCTGTCAAAATTCAGCAGGCTCTTCAAAGCTACATGCTCTACATACCCTTAAAAGCTCTATAAACAATGTAAAGGGGTTCTGGTTTAAACAACTCTCTAAAAGAAGAGTGAAAAGTCCCTAAAATACCAAACTTGGATTTTGTGGAAGTGAAATACATCAAATAGTAACAGTAATTTTTAGAACCACATTAATTTTCAAACCAAGCTGCAAATGCTACCTTACGAAATAAATATTTTTAAAGGCAAAACCTAATAATTCTTAACTAATCAGAGACAGATACTGTATTTCTTTGGTACTAAAGTATCAGTATCTCTTTTTCTCAATTTCCTCATTTGTCAGATTTTTTAAAATCATCACATTTGCAGTCAGGCCAGTAAACTAAAAGTTTAGGTATGTAAGCTTAACTAGCCAGACAAGAATACAGAGCTTAAAAATAGCAATAAAATTCAAGTTAACTCGTCCTTTCCGTTGTAGATTTACTTCTTAAATTTCTCTTCACTTTACACAAGCAAGAAATTTCTAAAGTGTCCTGTCTAATCACAGAAGTATCACTTGGAAGAGACCTCTAGAGGTCACTTAGTAAAATCTCCCTCCTGAAGGATTATTAACATCAAGTTGCGTTTCAAATATTGGAATCCTTCTTTCATCTTCCCTATTACAGCTTTTTCTCCTTTCTATCAGAGAAGATCCTCTCTCTATTTCTACCAAATACCTGTTCTAACACAGCAACTTTGGAATTTATTTAGATTATACCTTCTAGCTATCTGGACCTGATCTATCACCACAACCAGTCAAAAGTATGAACCAAAGTGATCAATCACTGGGACAGCTGTTCCAGAAAAAAAACCCTATTTGTATCAGAGTTACACTAACAGAAGTGCATTTCCACCAATAATGTTAGCAAGTAACACAAAGTATCTCAGTGTAGAAGGTATGCAATCTAATAATTTTTTTTTTTTTACTATTTTCCATCCATTAGAAGGACAAACATTTCTTTTCACAGGTAAAGAAAGTGTGTTCCCAATGTTGTCATGCAACTGAAAAATTCTACATTGCTCTGTGTAACAGATCCAGCTCCCTGCCCCATGCTCCACCAAAACAGGCGATAAAACCAAAGAAGCAAGAACACGCTCAGAAGTTTGGTGGGTATCTGTAAAACAGAGGACTTAGAACCATAGAATTATTTAGGTTGGAAAAGACCTTTAAGATCATCAAGTCCAACCTTTAACCTAACCCTGCCATCCCACCGCTAAACCATGTCCCTAAGCACCTCATCTACCCGTCTTTTAAATACCTCTAGGGATGGGGATTCGACCACTTCCCTGGGCAGCCCCTTCCAATGCTTGACAACCCTTTCATTGAAAAAATTTTAGACTTCTCACAGTGCAGCTTCTTTCCCTCCTACTGTTACTTGAGAGAAAAACTTCTCCAAGCCTGAAAAGCCAGAAGGCCAAGCTACTGGGATTTATTGTTATCCAATAACAGGTGCAATCTTGTAATTATTTTTTCCCAACTGTTATCAAATATTTAATATAAAAAAACTGCACTTTTTCAGATCATTTATATCACTGAAGAAAAAAGTTGAGTCACAAATAGATTAGAATCTAGAAGGTGCAATAACATAAGTAATTTGAAGAAAGATACGGCATTCATCTTACAAAAGATTACCTAGGAAGTGCTTTAACATGTTATCCCACTGCAAAACATTTTGGAAGTTACTGTCTTTGAATTATCTGAAATATTGAGCTGCTCTGTTAAGCAGTACTTTGTAAGCTAACTACCTAACAGCTTTTGAATAAGCTGATTTTGAGAATATGATTTTATAGTGGTAGCACCTGAAATTAGCTACACCAGGCAGCTGTGTTTCACACAATGTTCTTAGCATGCTGAATATTCCAAAATGCTACTAGGTATCCTTATAGCACCTTACAGTAAAATGTCATTTGTGACAGATTTTTTGTTTTCTGATATTACAGCACTGGCAAGCTATTATTCAATTCAAAGACAGAAAGTAACATTAAATTGCACATACAAGTAGTAAGTACTAAGGAAAGTATAAAGTTGAAAGATAGTATACCAATAGTTAAATCTGAATAAAAAAAAACATCCACTGGTAGACAACTGCTATAGCACCATGTACCTCAACCCCGCACACCATGTGGCCCACAGAGGTATTTGCTCAGTGCCTCCGCAGCCCAACAAGCAGGCAAAGGTCCGGTCCATCAGCACACATGAACCTCTTAAGCAGCCAGGAAAACAGACATTTCAGAACCAGGCAACAGCAGCATACCCTGCCGCTTGCCTGAACCGTGGGTTACTGCAGAACACATCAAGCATCTTGAAATAAGATGTGGGAGAACAGACAGTAAATATTGAAGGATGATCAGAAGATCATTAATACACTAAGGACTTGTGCAAGGTGTGCATGCAAAAATCTATGGAGTGAGACCCTGGTAGGTATGGAGAAAGCAGAAGGAACTAGATATGAGCAGGGCAGGATAATGAGCCCCTTGCCCCCTTATTAGCAGTTAAAGTAACTATAACCACCCAAACACGACCAAAACCTGCATCCGTATTATCTGTCAACACTCCCTGCATAGGAAAGCAACCTAATGTCCCTTAAGTCTTGATACTTATTGGCTTCAGTGACAGAGGCGTGTGATCTAGAAATGCTTCATTATCCCCTGGGTGAAAGAACTCAAGAGTTTAAGAACATCATCTATTCAGTTAGTTGATTATGCTTCTTGTATTATGAGAAATAAACAAGCTACTGGCTCACCTTGGTTTTGTACTATTCATTATTTTACATATTTCATCATGGTCTCCTTTTCAAAGGTGAGAGGGAGGTGGAGGCAAGCTCAATTTTTCATTTTCCTTTCATATGATCAGTCATCACCCTTTCTCTAATCCTACACAATATTAATAAGCCCATCATAAAAACCAGACAAGTTCATGTTAATAAGGGCACACCACAGGTGACTGTAAGTCAACATGTCCCCAGAATTTTAATCAAAACCCAAAGGTATTCCTCACCCCGATATTACAGTCCTTCCACCTACCCACCAAGAAACCTATGCTCTGCACAGTCAACTGACTGGCCATGGAAACAGAACCCCAGGGAAGAAAAGCAGCATATGTTGCTTAGATGGTTGAGGCCAAAAAAGTTCTCCAGGAAAGGCCTAACTACAGATTTAAAGAGTAGCTTTGTTTTCTTCTATACCTATTTGTGAACAGCTATTGAACAGTCCACAGAGATGCACGTTCCTCAGGCTTAGATGTTATAACATACATGAAAGGCAGACCCTGCTGTCTCACAACATAAACACTAATGAAAAAAAGAGTGTCAAAAGCACCCATCAACACAACCAAAGCAAATGAAGATGTAATGTGACAGGAGCTAAACAATTTTGAAAAACTACTTTATTTCAAACTTTTCATTCCGTCTTGTAACCGTATCACAATTTCTCAAAGGTGTTCAGACATCTTACTAGCTTAAAGCTAGTTCTATGCAAAACAGTTTTCAGATTTATCTATCTATGGTATCCTTAAGTTTCTCAAATGCTTCAAATCGTAAGTATGACTACCTAAGGAAACTTACCTCTGTGAAAGCACTCAGTTGGCAGCTTTTTTTCTATGAAGAAATGAGGAAAAAAGTAGGAAAAAAAGAAGTTTGTATGATTTAAGTATTACTTTAATAATCTCAAAATTTCAGGTTTGAAATAATATGCATTTGAGAAGCTCATGTTCATAGGTCTTTCCTGCTCATCAAGCAAGTCCACTCTTGCAGTCTGCAAGCATGACTTAGACCACATTTATTTTTCCAGTTCTATAGAAAACTAGACCCATTACCTCTTTGATTGAGAATCCTACAAAAGCTAAAATCTGATACAAGAGTTTCCAAACACTGCTAGGCCACCTTGACCTGGTTTTTTTTTTGCCATAGATGCTACAGAAGTCAAAGGCAAATTCACAATTCATTCTGGTCAGCATTAAAAGCACTGTGCCTCACAATGACTGCGGCTATTCCATCTTGTACACTGACAGAGGGTCTGTAAAAACAGGGAACCATAGCACAAAATTCAGGAAAGCTGCACGTAAAAATAGTTGTCTACCCACCTACTATAAAAAAAAAAAAAAAGGGAGGGAAGGGGCAGGGCATAGGCTCAGTTTACATGTCATGGCACATACTAGTTAAGGTTCTGGAAAGCCATTCCAGTATTTATATTCCATGTCCAGCAGAAAATAACTTTCTGAAGTCCCACTGTTGTTCCAGTAACATTTTCTGAGAAACAAATGGTATCATTCTTAATACTGCAAGGACACAGCATGGACAATTCATATCTCCAGCTTATTATGCGGCTTACAATGAGCAGTCAACAGGCAACGTTTGTAGCTTTTTATTGCCAGGGACATACATGCGCAGGCGGCCTTCAGCACAGCACAGCAACAATGACAATATATGCCAGCACACAAGTAAAGTTTTGGAATCAAATGCTTGCCATTTGATGGCAATTTACAGCCCTGTGCTACCAGCTCACGAAAGATGACAACACTGCCCCCAAAGACAATGAGGAGTAGGCACCAAAAAAGGAGAGCTAGGATCTGGGGCTACCACAGAACAGAGTGGTCCTGCCCTCCTCACCCATGTATTTGCCACCCTGCCTGTGCTGGGCACCTAAGGACTAGCTGATGTCATGTGCACTGATCATCCATACCTTATAGTCTTGCTCTTCCCTCTGTCACACACCAATGCAGGACATTTGAGAGAACAGAGAAGCACTGCAAGTCTCCCAGCTAGTTAGCTAGTCTCATCTTTCAAACTCTTCATACTCCCTCCCTGTGTTCTTATCCAACTCACTTTCCTTTTCTGCCAGAGAGTACAGCTCAGGGCCAGCACAGCTCTGCCAAGATGCCATCCAGCTTCTCATGACAGACACAGCTTGCAGCACTTAAGACAGTGAATCAGCCACTGCTCTGGGGTCATTAAGTAATTATGGCACTGTGCAAATCCTGATTCTAACAACTTTTCAATAGCAGTTACTTGATTTTTGCCTCATATTAGAGAATCAGGTAAAGGACCTCACTGTGGATTCAACAGTTAAAGCAGCAAGCAGGCATGCTTGTAAGAAAGTGACTGAGTAAGAAAGTCTGAATGCTCCACAGATTACAAATTAAGGAAAAATAGGTCTGTCTGCGAACACTTAACAACAGATATAGCAACTGTGCAGCTTCTTATTTTCAGATTCTGACAGCAGGTAAACAGAACAAAAGACGCAACACAGCAAGGAAACAACTACAGGCCAATAAAACAAATTCAATTTAGGCAATGGTGATCCTGAGAGACCTTATATCCACAAAAGAAAGTATTTGAATTTAGAGCTGTGCTTTAAGTTAGAAGAAATATAACTCAATTTAAAAATCTGCACTATGCTCCTTTAGTTTCCACCTCCCTCTCTGGAATGGCTGAGGTTTCCCTAGAGCTTATTCACACATCCACTGTTAAACTGTCACTGGGCACATCAAAGTACCTACCACATCAGTAGTCTGCTTTCAGTGACCAGATACCAGCACATCTGAGCACTCTGAAAAGCATCAAGCTAACATTACTGGACCAATACAATCTTCTCCATAGAAAATATCCTACAGCTTCTGGCATTTGGATTTTAACAAAAATATAAAGCCATACCCTTATATGTCCTTTGTTTACTGAGCCTATGGCTCAACCTTTTTCTCAAGACAGTAAAATTTCACGCCCTGCTAGTCTTAAAAGTCTTACAAACACCAAGTTCCTAAGCGAGGGGAAAAAAAATCCCACAAATATTGCTCATGTGACAAACATGAGGAAGCTCGCAACACCGGGAACCATATATCATAAGGTTTCTTGCTTGACAACAGTTAAGTTTTTCAAGTTCTGCCTTAAGTGCACGGAAGATTTCTTGAACCACAAAGTATTTCTGCTACTTATGCAACAATAGTGGGATATCAGTGAAAATACAAGTCTGTTCCGGGTACCAAGAGCAAGAGCTTGAGGTGGTAACACAGTATTTCTGCTGTGAACACTTCTGTGAGAGAAATCCTTCATGAATAGAAAACAGAATAGAGGCAAAGGCAGGTAAAGGCTTCTGTTCACAAAGAAAACCTATGAAGTACAATATATCCAGAAAGGATTATGATTCTGTAGATAGTAAATTACAAAGGCTGAAAAAGTTATAATGAAGATTTTAAATCAAGTGCTTAATAAAATGGCATAACAATGTATAGTATAGGAGTCTCTGCATTCCCAAATTTAACTAGCAGAAGGTGCAGCAAGACACTACCTACACCACAGAATATATATATATATATATGTCTAAAATAATCCACTCTATCTGTGCAAGCAAGCTACCTGAAGGATGCAAAGGTAATTTTAACAGACCATACTTAAAATCTCTTTGCTGGTTCTGGCTATAAAAAAATCAAAACAAAAACCTCAACAGCAAACAACACCCCACCAACAACACTACAGCACTTACCACACTATTTCATAGTAGCCACAGTGCTACTCCAACACTTCTAGTTGCTGAACTGGCCAAATATCTGAGCTTCAGCATTAACTTCAAGAGCAAGGGCACAGGCAAGTGAAAAATAACTTCTCTGACAGCTCATGTGCCAATTGGTAATTTGAGAAAGATCTGACAGCCCACGTGATGAAGATACTTTGAACTCCAAGAACATAAAACACAAATTGTTACTGTCTTTAGACCAGCTGTAACAGTAGCCTATACACCAACAGACTGAAACTGAAGTTTGTACTTCTCCCCAATCACAACTTTTTACCTCATTTTCTAACATGTTTTTTTGTTTTAAGGGTGAGACCAGAGTCGGTTCTCTGAAATAAAGAAAACAAACTGTTATTTGCTAAGCAACAAAAAGAGAGAAAATATACCTGCTTTCATGCATAAAGTAAAAATCACTGAGAAGGAAAGACCCTACTGCCAAGTTACCTGAAGAAAAAAATGGCAACTCTAAGAAAGGGCAAGAAAACTGAAGCTCACAATGTTCTAGGGCAGATGGTTACTAATAAAGAATGAGTCACGACTCCAGAACTCAACAGCATTAACTTAAGTTGTCCGGAACAGAGTCAACTGCATAGAGAAGAACACTGAAAAGAACCTTCTGAGATATGAAATAGTAAGAAAAAATAAGCAGGACAAAAACCCCCAAGTAAAATAGTAACCAAATTTGTAATTCATATCCCACTAATGTATGGAGCAGAAACCAGAGACAATATGAAATAGCAGAGCTGTGAATCCACTGATATTAATGATGCCTGGGGAAGAAAAAAAAAAACATGATGGAGAAAGGGAAGACAGACAGGGTAAAAATATAATAGAAACCACAACCTTATATGGTTTGCTGAAACAAGATTTCATGAAAGCTGAGACAATGCAGGCTATCCCAGCTACTTAATATATTGCCATGTGCATTCCATGGGAATTACTTTGTGTAATATTTTGCAGAAAAGAACATATAAATTGAAATACATTACTTTCATATGATAAGATCTGCCAAATAAGACTAAAGCACCCCACAAACTAATGCCTACCACTCTCTGAGAAATCTACCACCTGAAACACCTCATCACAACACTGCACAGCCAGAAGGAAAAGTTTAATTAATTTAGGACACCCATAGCTTGGAAACACACCAAAATATAAAATGCCTTAAATGAGAACACGTTGGGTCTGTACCAGCTTACACTACGTTTATTCTACCTGGAGTGAAGTTTCATTAGTTTGTGAGCCCTTCTGAAATCCCACTGCCATCCAAAGGAACAATCTGTGATTGAACGTGCTCCTTAGAACAACAGAAAGCTAACCCAGCCAAAAACAAGCACACAGTTTTTTGTATTATTTCAGTTTGCTAAATCAAATCACTGAGAGATCAAAGGAGTACAGTATCCAAGCAAGCAGAAGTGCAACACACAGGTGGAGAGATCTAGAGCAGGATGGAACTGTTCCTGCTGAGAGCAGTGAAACTTCAAACCAGCCCAGCCACTTCATGAAGTTTGAGAAAACACAACTGTCAATTTTTTTCTCTGAATCAAGAGAGACATGGCAAAGAATGTTACTGAACTGGGAGATGCATTAACAGGTTGCATTAGTATTGTGGATGTGGAATAACTGAAACAGAGTTTTGCAACGTCTTAAGAGATTTAGCTTCAAGCCAACACTTTTTTTTTTTTTCAAGGAACAATGAATACATAGCAAATTTACAAACAACTAATCCACAAGAGTTTTAGCCTCTCATATAAACTACAGTAATAACTGCTGCTTTCAGGAAAAACTTCCTGAAAAAGATCCTGATAAAAACCTAGGTGGAAAAAAAACCCCCACAACCCTGCAAAATGGAAATATTTACCAAAATCCAATAAAACTGCTGGACTGAGCTTAAAATGGACAAAATCAGAAGAGTAAATTTTCTCTTTATAGAGGAAAACTGGATGTGCATACCTAGAAACAGTTGGGAGGACAGTATGGCTATTTTTACATTTACAGCACCTAACAGCAGTAAAGAACTTTGGTTTTAAGTTCTTTAAGTTTGGTTTAGCAGCTCCAGCCGAACAAATTGCCAGCTCCACCAGTTCTGGTTGAAATGGATATGGTAAACTGGCACAAGTGAGGATGCTACTGAATTCTCCTGCTAGCTAAATGCACTGCTCAGCACCCTCCGAGAAGCACAGACATGGCTAATAACGTATGTTCTCTTATGCTGAGATCAGGATGACATGAAATAATCATTTGCTGCCTGCCATACGCTGGAAAAGTGAACGTGAAGACTAGCACACTCTAACCCTGCCTACATACAGTCAGACACTACACTGAGATTTTAAAACCTAGATAAAGGATCCACGTGCTCAGGAGCCCAGCACTGCAAAGTAACACTTTTAGAAGGCAGAGTCATGGAATAAAAATATTTCTCCAGTAAAACCGTATGGACACAACTCACGTCTGTTGGTGGGGGAGCAGGGAGGCAGAGATGGTTGCCAATCCCTTCCCTCCTGCAACCTCAAACCAGGACAGACGCCTGAATCCTTGTCGAGCTCTGCTGCTTCATTCAAAAACGCTCGGCAAGGATCGGCGACACGTAAAAATCTTTACATTACCACGTTATCCGACTGGCAAGGCTTTGCGCCCGGCCCGGGGCAGGTACCCACACGCTGCCAGTAAGCAGGCCGGGCTACAGGCCAGTAACGTCTGCGAGCACCTCAGGGACAGGCGGCCACGTCGACGGGACAAGTCTCGTTCCTCCAGCTCAGCCTCAGAGCCGGCTCCGCGGAGGCCAACCCCCGGCCCCGGGGCTGCCCGCCTCCGGCGGAGAGCGGCCTCTTCCTACACCGAGGCCGGCTCTTCGCGCAGCCCGGAGGCGAGGCCGGGCCGGGCGGGAGGCGCTGCGACGTGCCGCCGCACCCGCCCCGGGCCGGGCTCAAGCCCACCGGCCGGCCCGGGCCCCGGCCTCCGCCCCGAGGGCGGGACGACCCGGTCCGCAGGGGTGGTTCCGGGCCCCGCGGCGAGACCCCGCACCCGCACCGCGGGGGAAAGGCCCCCCGGCCCGCAGGGGCCCGGCCGCCCCTTCCCGCGGCTCCCGCCAACCGGGACGACCCCAGCGCCGGGCACCGCGGGGCCCGCGAGGGGAGAGGACGGCAGCCATGGCAGCCATCGCCGCTCTCGCCGGGCGCGGGCCCGGGCCCAGCCCGCCCCCGTTACCTTGCCGCTCGGAGGCGCCGCCATGTTGCCTACGAGTGTTTATGATGACGTTGCACTCTTCACGTGCTTCCCCGCCGCCCCACAACAACCCCCGGTCAGCCCCTCCGCCGCCGGCGGGGCCGCGCAGGCGCACTGAGGGGGGGGGGAGGCGCCCCCACCGCCCGCCTAGGCAGGGAAAGGCGCCACAGCGCCGGGGGGAGCGGCCGGGCCCGGCTGAGGGGGCGGGGCGAGGCGGGAGAGCCCCGGCCCCGCCGCGCGGGGCCTGTGGTAGGCCTTTGCTGCGGGCCGGGCCGGCCAGGTGAGCGGAGAAGATGGCGGTTTTGTTTGTTTGTTTGTTTGTTTATTTTCCCCAGAGGCTGCACTCTTTTTCCTTGGTCTTTTCGCCCGTTGTGAACCCGCCGCACGCAGCTCCCCGCCAGAGCGGCCGGTGCCCAGCCGCAGGGAGGCGGCTTGCCCCTGGGCCGGGCGGGCAGGCCCCGCGGCCCGTCCCTGGCCCGCCTTCGGCTGGGCGTCGCGCTGCCCGTTATCCCCCCGCGGAGACGT
Source organism: Gorsachius magnificus (assembly GCA_034008185.1). Taxonomy (NCBI): domain Eukaryota; kingdom Metazoa; phylum Chordata; class Aves; order Pelecaniformes; family Ardeidae; genus Gorsachius; species Gorsachius magnificus. The sequence goes on from CM067081.1 coordinate 177,415,462, forward strand.
GAGGGGGCGGTGAAGGACGAGGCCGCAGTGGGACGTTTGTCCGGCAGGGGGCCAAGGAGCAGCCGAGGTGCCGGCTCGGAAACCCAGCCGGTCTCCACGGCGACGGGAGCGGTGGTGACCCACCGAGGTGCTGCAAGCGTGGCAGTAGGGAGGAAAGGGGGGATTTTTTTTCCTCACCCTTCAAGCTTCTTCTGAGCCACCTAGGACTGTAATTACAATTTGAGGACCGTTGAAAACTTGGTACAAAGCATGCATCGTATTCTCAGGTTGCTTTCTTTCTCTTCCCGCTGTTGGCATGATGTAAGTATCAAGGAAACACTGGCCTATAAGCACCATTAAGCTGCCCTGATACCCATGGGCCAGATTTTTACCGTTAGTGGAAAACAGGCCACTCTCAAGATGATGGCTTTCAACACATAACGTATTCATATTCATCATGGGATAAAGGCAAATCTGAATTACAGTCTCATCAGTGTTAGCAAATTTTCAGCATTCGTATGTGTACAGGTTTATAAAGTCTGAAAGAATTCTCCTGCAGATGTCAACAGCTTGTGGTTGGTCTTCTTTACCTGGAAAAGCATATAATGCATGGTACTACTTAAATATAAAAAAAACCCCAGCTTTCACTTAACATCTGCCACATTTGATCCCACGGAGATCCATAAATAAAAATGTTTTTTATGACATTTGTTATATTCCAACACCTTATCATAAAATATTTTAAGCAAATAGTATGTCCCCCAAATACCATGCGTTTGAAACAGATGGATGAGATGCTCACGGGGAAGCAATTTGCTACTCTGAAGGAGCAAAGGTAATTTGGTCTTAGTCTCTCATAAAATGGAATAATTTGCTTCTGACTTTTCAAAAACTCATTTGGCTAGATTAACACCCATACTGTACTTTTTACCATGGAAAAACAGATTTGCTAAGTTTCAGTACAAACACTGATTTGCTTCAAAGTTGTGAGAGCCTGCTGTGACTCTCTGTGTATAAATGTGCAATAAAGATGAGAAAATAAAACTGTAGTCAGAACACAAGTCCTTGTAGGTCTGGAAAGCTATATGGGTGTAGCAAAAATGGACATCATAGCTACAGTGGTCCCTTTCTTTGAACTTAGTAAGAGCATAACTGAGTGTTAAGGTGAATGCAAGGAAGAAGGCTACACATTAAAAATGCATCACCGTAAATGAATTGCTTCGAGAGGTGAAATTGTCATTTGCTATCTTCCACACCTGCACTGGTTTCCTCTCATTTGTTCTCTCATGTGCTCATTTTCATCCTTTCCCTTTCTTACCACATTCCTTTAATTCTTTCTCCTTGCAATATAATCATATGTTAGTTACACACCCATATGTAATCCCATTCCTCTCTCTATTTCCTTCTCATCTCTCAGCTCCCTGAAGTCTGCAGTGAGCACTGGGGACTTCCTTCCCTTAGCTCCATTGCATACTCTCATTCTGACACTCCATTGAAACTGCTTTGTCAAGGTTTCTTTCAAAGTTCCTTTCCCAGGAGAAGCTCACAAGCTCAGAATTAAGATTCCCATCTTAGCTTCATTCAGACTCCTTGAAGTCTGCTCTCTTCTCCAGTATGACTGCCATCTTCTAGTTCTCTTAGCTCTTGGACTTGATCGTTAGCATATTCAGTCAAAGCCTCCCTCTCTTTATAGGTAATTGTGTCAATAAATATTTATCTCATGACTCACTGCTTTATTTCTACTACAGCCATTAATCCTGATCCAAATTAATTTATTTTTTTTTATCATCTGCAGGCAGCTAACAGACAAGATGGTTTTATCCTCCTCCAGACTCTCTTGGCACCCATTTCTCTTTTCAGTATCAATACCCATCTGTCTCCAAGGCCTACAGCTTGGTTGATGCTATAGTCTTAGATCTCTCTCTGGATTCTCTGTTTCACATTATAGCTAGCTCCCTTGCAGACTTTTTCTTGTACAACAGCGCCAAAGCATAGCTTTTCCTGTCTATCCACACAGCTAAACATTTTTTTCTTGTAACATTCTCTTTGCTGACACTGACTGACACGATTTTGAGCTGTTTGGACTCCTGCTTTTGCAAAGGTCATTCATCCGGCCCATATTGCTTTAACCCTCTTACCTAGCTCCTCCTGTCCACCTACTGACTCCCACCTTTCTCCAGGGTCCAACATAAAATGCCCTTCCTCATTTTGAGGAAGATTAGCTCCCACTCTCACTCACTGCCAAAGATTCAGCTTCCAGACCAGGTCAACTCAGTGCTAGACTCTGACCATTATTTGTAAAATTTTCATGCAAGAAGTTACGTGGAAGGCTTTTTCCTCAAGCTGACCTTCCTGCAAGGCAAAAACTCCCTTAGAAGTGCACCAAGCTGTCCCATTATTCTTCTTTAAATCCTGTCCTCCCTTTTGCTAGAAAATCTATCCCCAAAATTGATATCAAGTTGATGGTTGATGAACTAAAACCACCACTCCTGGTGCTGACCGCTATGCTGTCACATTACTTCCTTGTCTAGTCTGTCTGTCTGCATCCATGTATTGTTTCTTACCTATTCCTTGATTGTCAGTGGGACTGGATAGAGTCCTTATTCTTCATACGATCATAAAATAACGTTGGCTGGAAGGAACTTTTGTACATCATCTAGTCCACGTCACTTACTCAAAGCAGGACAAATTTAGTAGTTGGCTCAGATTGTGCAGGGTCACTTTTGCTTTGTGACAGAGCGTATGACCTCTTGGCAGACTTGGGGACACAACTGCAGAGGCACCCTGCAGTCAGCTCAGAAGCATGATTCTCAGCCAAAGGACTGAAAGAGGGACCAAAACCAGTGTGTCTATGTGTTTTCCCTTAAGCTTCCAGCATTCCTGTATTCATTTGTATGATCAGTCAATAAGAATAGAAACACTGAGTGGGAACTGGAGAATGCTAGGATGCAGACTCCACGTAAGATGTAAACAGTGAGGAACACCTACTGTACACCCCTTGTGAGGGGAGAAGGGGTTTAACACAATGGGTTTACATATCTGTACACATAATCGGAGTTCTTTTGCCAAACGTGGAACTACAACAGTGAAAAATGGCAAAAGTGCTCTTGAGAAGAAGGGTAAGAGCAAGGGATCACTCAGCAGGGGACAGGCTAACACAGAGAAACTCAGAATAAAGTTTTGAAAGAGATGGAGCTGTGAAAATATCCAGGAAACAGTGAATTATCTCTAGACTAAGTTTCTTTACCATTTTAATCTAGGTAAAGATTATTTAATCTGTTAGGACTGGTTGTTGTTGCCAGACCTGTGCTAAGGTAATCAGTATTTGTACTAGGGAGTTGTAACTCAAAACCTCATGAAAAGACATGACTATTTTCCATTATTCTCTAAGAAAAGCAGCAGCAAGGGCTTTGGAGACTAGACTTGGAGAAGACAAGAGGTATAAGACAGGTACAGTTTTAAAATATCATTGACCAGCAAATACTTGAACATCCCTGAAGCTCAGTGGAGCCTGAATGCTTACAGAAGCGTCATGGAGTTCTGGGTGAGCCTTGAGCAAAAAACATGGAAAAAACAACAACCTGACTAAAACCCTGGCTTTAAAACATTCTTGATCTTGGGATTTAGAATTGTTCCCAGACCTACTCAGCATGCAGTTGAAAAGGCAGAGATTAGAACGAAGAAAAGAAGCTCCTTCAGTCTTCGAATATGTACATGCATTTAAAATGTACGTGCAGATAGGGCTATCATTTTATAAATACACAGGGATACAGCAAAAGCAACATATCAGTAATTCTGAAAAACAGCTTTACAGAGAAATATTGTATGCCAATGGCAAATGCATTTTAGCCAATAGAATGGCTAAGAACATAACATTTATCTTTATTTAAAGATATTTTAAATCTCTGATTTTCAGGAATTTCCCAAGAAGCACCGTGGCAGAAGAAAAGACAGCCTTCAAAGGCTGTGAAACAAGCCCAAAATGAAAAGCTTCCACTCCTGTTCTGCAACCAGAACAGGGAGCAGCACAGCATTACCTGAAGGAGCTGTCAACTAAGTAGAGAATTAAAAGATAAATCCCATTTGTGTTAGTGCTAGACATCAGTTAATGCTTGCATTTCCAAAGTTAATAAAATTTTGTTGGAAAACATCACTGGACTATATGGTACCAGAGTATGTGTGCAAAGTAATCAGAAGAGTGCCATTCATACAGGGCAAGGGACTAATCTTCAACTAGTCATCTATTTAAAGCATTAAGATTCAACACATTTGTTTCTTATCTGGCCTTAGGACCACTCCAATCCTTCAGAATCATCCATTATTCCCAAACACAGCTTGGTATCAGTCCCACTGAATTGCACCCCTGAGGTTGAAATTAATCCTTACTAAGCGATAGTTCTCACACAAGCACCAGGCTTGTTCTTTTTGTTTTCCAGAGAAGTCTTCTCTCAGAGGTGCCTTAAAGTCAAGCTTGAGACTTCTCTGTCTTAGCATTGAGACTTTACTTTCCTTTGAGGGAAATGTATTCAATGCAGCTCTCTTCTCCTTCCACAGACACAGGAAAGGAGTTTCTGCTCTAAGTTTCTTTGGTAAATGATCAACAGGTCCCACAGCAGTGTTCCTAGGTCCCGTGTCCTACCACTCCGCCCTCAGTGTCCCAGTCAGCACTTGCCTCACTGGTAAGAAGGCCAGAGTGTTTCAAAGAGCTCTTGGTCCCACAGAAGAATTTACCCTGTGAGATATATGACGACTTTCTAGCTAGTTGCCCGGTCTGCTAGCCATCCCTCTTGGGCCCTTCCCCCTTGTTCTTTGCAAATGATCATTGCATAACAATGAGCATATAATTATTCAAGATGGAGGGCAAAACGACTCTTTGCTATCAGGTTGCAATATCACAGGATCAGAGAGAGGTTGAGGTTGGCAGGGACCTTCAGAGATCATCTAGTCCAACCCTCCTGCCCAGGGCCAATTGCAAATCAGATTGCAGAGCAGAACAGATCAGATTATTCAGGGCCTTGCCCAGTTAGGTTTCAAGTATCTCCAACAATAGAGACACCACAACCTTCCGGGGCAAGCTGTTCCAGTGTTTGGCCACTCTTAGAATGAAAAAGATTTTTCTTGCACTTACATAGAATTTCTTGCATTTCAGTGTGTCCATTTCATCTTGTCCTTTCACTGGACACCACTGAGAGAGTCCAGCTCCACCTTCTTTACTCCCCCTCATAATGTATTTTTAAATGTTGACAAGATCCCCTGAGCCTTCTCGAGACTGAACGGTCCCAGCTCTGTCAGCCTCTCTTCATATGCCAGATGGTCCAGTCTCCTAATCGTCTTTGATAGCCCTTCACATGCCTCGCTCCAGGACGTTCATTATCTCTGTTGTACTGGGGAGCCCAGCACTGCCAGAAGTCTCTCACCAGGGCTGAGGGGAAGGATCACCTCCCTCAGCCTGCTGGCGGTGCTCTTCCCAGTGCAGCCCAGGATGCTGTTGGCCGCCTTTGCTGGCTCATAGCCAACTTGTTGTGCACCACAACACTGATCCTTTTCTGCAAAGCTGCTCTCCAGCCAGTCAGCCCCCAGCCTGCAATGGCACATTACGTTATTTCAGTTTACAAACCCAAAAGATGCACAACACCAAATTCCATAGGCTGACATGGTGCTACCAGGTCCCTCCCCCTTCTCCATAAGCCCATTAAGAAAACAATGGGGCAGTCTGTAGCTCTATGCTAAAGTCCAACCTTTCACACATTACACAGATGGGAATCTAAGAAGGAGGGTATCTTCAGCTTGGTGGCTCGCTCTTCATTGAATTTTAAGTAGCCATCTGCTCTAATAAAGAATCTTCTGCCACATAAAGGCAGTCACAGCACCTCAGCCAGCAGCGAGTGCGCAGCCAGAAAGTGTTCCTGGCTTTCCTGTGGTTTCTGTTGCTGTCACAGCTGCAAGCGTAGCAATTATTGCTATGCTAAGAGCTGCAGCAGCTGCTATTGTTGTTGTTCACACAGCTATTTCAGCACCATTCCAAGATCCATTCCTGTATTCAGAAGCGTCAGCTGCCCACATGCTCAACCGCATAAAAACCTGGCCCGCACAAGAGAAGTGTAGATTCTGTCAAGTCCTTCCATTACAGGCTTAATTTGTACCAACAACCCCCCACCCCCAGCACAGAAACAAAGATAAGCAGTGCCAAAAATACCTTTCCCTTTGACCTTTTTTCCTGCTCACAGGAAATGGATATATTTCAAGCCTTCCTTTGACAGATGCAACCCACAATTTCTCCATGCTACTCCAGTTCATCACGGGCCATGAGCAGACAGTAAATGAAGCTGCAGATCAGGCTTCTTTTGAGTTCTTCATGTTCTAAGAGGTACCAGCCCTTAGCATGAATTGTATTATAGACAATAAAGGAGATACGCCAGGGTTTAGCTGCCACATGCTCTTGTTTTCCACATACAGGAGGAAAAGGTAAAAAAAGCATCCTCCTGTCCTACTCCACAATGAGGAGAGCAGGAGAGGGGTGAGGCTCTGGCTACATCCACTCAAGTCAACCAAGAACGCCCAGGGTACTGACCTACAGTCAGTCTTGCTGTTTAATCATTAGTGTGCTCTTTCCTGTAACCATGGCCCATACCATTTAGGTTTCTCACAGACTAATACCTAGACACAGCACAGGGAACAGCACAGCCACTCCAAGCGGGCAGCATGTAAATGTGATTTAAAGGGCAGAAGAGGTCTTAGCCACCTGGATGAAAGCTGTACTGTGCCATTTGCTCTCAAGGCCAGAGCTACTTATGCAGCTTGGTGTGATTTATTTGCCAGTAAAAACATAGCTTCTGGGACCAGTTAGGATCTTTCCGACTCACTAATTGTCTCTACCTCAGTGTAGAAACTGGGAAAGGAAGATACAATAGCCTTTTTACCTGTTCCTCTAAGAAAACATTAAAAAAACTCACTAACCTGCACAAGTAGAGCATGCAGGTATCGTAATGTTCCCTGCTTGGCTGCCTTCTACCACAAGGTTAGGCAAGAATAGGGGTAGAGAAATTAAGTACACATAGACTGAAATTAAAAGGAAGGAAATATCTTTCCCCACCAGCATTTATTTGTATTTAGAGTGTGAAGGCATGGAGATGTAACAAGACATGAAGGCAGTACAGTGGACAATGAGCTTTCTGCAAGTATTTGCACTATGCCACATTTTGTATATCCATAGCCACAGCTGTGAGTTCTTGTTTGTGAACCTGATTTTTTTAATCTATGCATATCAACTATTAATAGAATTCCAGAATATGAAACAACCCAAAACATACAAGACTTGTCATAAGAAAACATTACAGTTGGTACAACTGATCACAAACTTACAATAGCTTTGTTCTCTCAGTGGGACAAGAAACTTTTATTTTTTTTAATATAAAAGAAGCAGAGTGGATACCAACATGAAATGCTCTGCATTTGTCATGCAAGGAGAGATTCATGATTGCATCAGCCTCCACAGAGACTAGCTGGAAGCTATCCGAGAGTGATGACTAAACAGAAACTGATCTGTTTGCCCATCAGCAGGGACCAGCATTGCCAGAGCTAAGAAAGCAGAAAGCAAAGTGAAATAGTAGTAACCCCATCACTCGTAATTATGCACTACACCACCACCGGCAGGCACCGCTTCCCGGAAAGAGCAGGAAACGAATGGAACAATTGTTTTAGGGTGGGGGCAGCGAACGCTGTGTTTCATCACAGCCATTCAAAAAGCAATGCTAAGGATGGGTCCATACTACTAACACAATACTGCCTTCCTGCTCTTAGCTTGCCATCACAGTCCACTTCAGAAATCACTCCATTTCCCAAACTGAAATCCCTAGCTCCCTGAAAAAGGATCGGTGTCCCACAGTGCCAAGCACTGCACTATTCAAACACCGAAACGATGATCAAGATTTCTTGAACACTCCCAAAGTACAATTTTGTGTCATTTTAAGCCTCAAACCAACGTCTCTAACCAGTATGGGTACGCTTTAAGGCTGAGGATTGTTTTGCCTACTCCCGTGTCACAAAACAATGGGCAATCAGAGGTACACTGGATACTCTGCTGCCTCTTTCAATTTGAAAGAGTCACCACAGGACTCCAATTGCAGGGTGTAACTACAGGCAGCGAACTTGCTCTTCACCATTTAACACAGCCCATTTAATGAGAGATGCTGACAGACTTTGGGAAGACTAGACCTGTAAAGGAATTACATTTACTCTAAACAGCTCTTAAGATTTTAGTTTCTTGACCAAAAAAATCTCACCAAATAGAAAATCCACTTTCTGATGCAAAGATAGTAGGCTATAGCTACTGACTTTTTGAAAGTGCAAGTGAAAGGGCCAAGAACAACCAAAGCAGGAACTGCGCAAACTCCCTTATCCTGCCCTGCTTTTCCTGTTGCTTGCTGTTTCCATTCACAATGCCCATCCAGGTCAAATCCACAGCAATTGTCACTAGGGAAGTGTGCACAAACATTCACTGTGGAGGTAGGACATCAGTAGGATACAAACACGTAATTGGAAAATTCCCAGTCCTGAGCCTTGGTTCCATGGTTTGACTTGGTTTTGCTGCTCCCCTGTCAGACAGGCAATGTGCCTGGGCTATCACTAAACTGGCAAACATGGTTCAACAGCAACCACTTCTTCCTCATGAACTGTTCTGGGCTGCCGAAGGCCAGTTTTGAGCATCAAAGCTGCATTTTGATGGGTCCCCGCTCACACTATAGTCTCTGGGGTGTATGCTAGCATAATGTAGGACAACCTCACTGAGCCTGCTTTAGCATCTTAAAGCCATCTTTCATCACATCACATTCCAATGGGTTCAGAAATTTGTTTTTGTAACATAAAACACCCGCAGCCTCAGTTTTTACCAAGTCTCTGTAAGCCAGGCCATTGACCCCAACCTCCAGTAATTTTCAGGGCCACTTTATTAGACTGTTCATCAAGTTTCAAATTATGTGACTTACTAAAATGTAAGAGAACAAATTTTCAGGTATGACTGTAACAAGAATTTCCAGCTGTTTTCTTGCATTGTTTTTCAGTACATGTTTTTTTCCCCTTTCTGTTGATCCATTTACATGCATCTACACTTTTAATATTAGGCATTGATAGAATAGCAGTCATGCTAAAGATGTTGTTGTTTCCTTAGTTGACTGATCATTTGGAATTAATTTATCACAGAACTACCTTCATGCAAATGCACTGGTATATGAAGTACGCTAAGATATCTAAGAACTCCAGCTGCAGCAATGCACTGGGAAGTTTTTGTGAAGCCTCTGCTAGCCACTTTTAATATGTTTTTTCAAAATTTCTTTTATCCACAAATGCCAAATAGAATATTCCTACAATGTTTGACAATGTCAAGTTACCCAGTATTAAAAATGCTGTGTCCTTTTGAGTCTTGACTTTTGTGCTGCTAACATTTTCTCTGGGTTCCAAGATAAGTATTCTATTTGATTGAGCGCGATAAGCTCAATGAGCTTATCTGATGAGAAAAATCCAGTAAAACAATCATTATAACACCTGTATGATCAAATAGCACTGACAGCACTTAAATCTCTAAGTATCAAGTGCTTTCCTCTTCTCTTTCCACTAAGAAAAGCCTGATTAGGCAGTTTATGTTTTCTGTTCTGAAAAAGAGAAACTACTTGTTCTCTTCCACTGCAAGTCCCAAATTTGTTGACCTTTCAGAATGGAGTGATGGTTAACTCAAGTTAACTTCAAGGATCTGCAATTTAACAGTTTCAACAGCTCAAAAGAAACATCTTATATGAGTTTGGATCTGCCACAGGATATCAACTACTTAGCAACAGATGAGAAAGTGGTCCTTGCTCGCTCCAGTCCTCTTGACTTGGAGGTCTCCTAAGTCACTTCTAATAGCCAAGAATCAGGAGTCGGGTACCAGAGGGAGCAAGGATTCACCGTTAAACTTCCAATACTCTCTCTTCACTAGTTTGGAGGCAGGATATGACCACTTGCTGGGGAACACTGTTGCAATTACTGCTACTCATCATCCTCCCTTGTCATGCTTTCAAATTGCATTGCTTCTGGCTGACTTACAATGAAGTATTAAAACCCCTTACAAGAGATCAGTGAAACTAGATAAGTGGAAAAAAGTGACTTGTCAGGAAATAAGAAAAGCTTCTCTAGAGAAAAAACAATGTTCTCGAACAAAGAGGAACTGGTTTATTACTGCTGTAGTACCTACCACCATCTAGAAGAGCTGGATTAGCAGGCAAAGAACGTGTGTATTTCCTTTCTTGTACAGGGGGATCTCCAGCATGGAGTTTCCTGTAGTAGTAATTCATTACCAACAAGGATCAGTGCAGCCAGCAAGCAGAAGGGGAGGGACAGAAGCCCTCTCTGCACATTCACTCTGCAGCTGCATCAGGTCACGCTGCTTGCCTGAGCATGCAAAGCAGTGAAAATAGATGGAAACTATTTTTTGCAGTCTATCTTTCAACATCCTGGTATTGAATAAATAAAAACCAAAGCTCCACGCTGTCCAGTGGACTATGAATGAGTACACAGCTCCTCCCTACAGGCACAGACGTTATTTTAGGGCTATAGAACATACCAGTTAATAGGCGGCTTTGGCCAAGTTTGGTAAACTTAAAGTCTTGGGAAAAAAATTAAGAATCAAAAGAGATCAGCGTGAAATAAGTTTTCAGTTTAGAAGTAGAGCAATTTATCATTTTAATCAGATTACAGTAAAACTTAACTTCCCCCAAGCCAAAGTATTTTATCTTGGACTGAATAATACCTTTGTCATAATGGTCACAGTTTCATAGATTCTCACTTTTCAAGCCATCTCAAGACAACAAACATTTAAGATCCTCCACAACCCTCAAAACTGTTTCTTCATCTCATTCTGCTCAATACAATGGCCAATGACAGCTCCAAAAAAGTAAGAGGGAAGAGTATACATTATTATTTGATAGAAAAAGCCTAAATTCAGTAGATGGCTACATCACTGAGATGCACAGGTTTGTCCTAGAGGAAAAATCCTGGTGTTGAGTGGAATCTCCCAAGGAGTAGCGTAAGCAGCAATGCCCAGCATAGTTAAAAGAGAGCTAGATTTGGGGCTGTCTTTGTTGAGCTTGTGCAGCACCTAGTGCCAAGGATCTCTGTCTTCATCTGCAACTCCTTGGCCAAACTGCAGCAAAAGTTATCCTCACTGCAAGATATATTTCCTGACTTGTCAGGGAAAAAAAAATCCTAAGATTTGATGCAAACCAAGATTAGAAAGCCAATTAACTTTAGAATATGCTAATTTCAGCCATTTAATCAAGTTTTAAGTAGGTTAGCGTTATGTCTGAAAGCCTGTTCAAAGTTAGTTGTGTTCTCTTTAGTGAAGCAAAAATGGTGTTTCACAAAAGGAAAAACAACCTAGGAAGTAATCTTAGAAAAGTCTTGAATTAGGCAACTCCATTCCTGAGAAGACATGCTAGCAACTCCACCAAGAAATGGTTAACCCCGCACCTCACTCAGCAGCCCACTACCAGCACCTTCAGTTTTTCCTGCCTGCTTTTTTCTTTCTACATCTCCTTTTCCTTCTACAAAAAGCAGAAAAGTAAGAGAGGTGCCTGGCTCCAACTCTTATTCCCATGCTCCATCATTCATACCACTTAACTGCTTTCAGCTTGCGGATATTCCTGACATCCATTTGTCCTCAAGCAGGACTCCCATTCATTCCTCTTCCCTTCTTTAAACTGTTTTTTTCTGACAGCATCCAACATTTTCAGAGAACTCTGTTTGAGCTCCAACCACCTTCCATGACCTCCTATCTTTTTTGCAAAGCTTTTTTTTCCCCTCTGGCTTGGAATCTGAAGTAGAAATTGAGTTTCTAGGTTCTTCAAGAGCTGTAGGCAGAGATACAAGTTAAACACCTAGAGTGATAAAAGTGACAGAACAAAGAGGGCTAAGGGATACTTTTTAATGTGGTAGTAAGCAAGAATGCCTGTTCACAATGCGTGAACATTGAACAAAAGCATGTAATAAAGGCAGCCCTCAATTACTTGACTGCTTCAAGAGACCAGCCAATATAGTTCATGTGGACACTGGATGTTCTCGTCTTGGAACGATAGGCGAGATCACTGCAAACCAGATGAAGTCACCACCCTCGATCTTTACAGCTAGTTACACTCACCTCCAAGTACTACAACTCTGAATTTATTAGAGCGTCCCCATCTGAATCAGCTTATCTGGTCTTTTATAACTTCTGAACTACAGCCTAAGTACAGTAAGACAGTGTTCATAAATATCTCCTAACAGAGGTACATACTGCTGCATTGAAGTGTTTGGACTTCGGTTTGTTAGGTTTTATTTCAGCACGTTTCCAGCAAATGCAAGACTCTTGAAAACCAAGCCACACTGTAGCAACACCAGGTTATTTCAGTAAGATCCTGCTCAAATCCACAAAACCAAGCTACCTGTGCTTTCCTATATATTTAATGAAAAGAACACTCTATATCTTCAGTAAAGATGCTTTTTTCTGGAACCATTATATTTTGCCTGCTAATAATGAATAGCTGAAGTCTTATGTTAATCAGTCTAAACAATCCATAATGTTTTTACTTGTGTCTTGGAAACCAACTTCCCTGACTTCATGAAGCTGTACTTCTTTTGTAAGGTAATACAATACCCTGCTAAGCAAAGGTTTTAAGTTCCATAAATAAAGTCCAACCAAACTGCAGCTTAGACAAGGAGGTTTCTAGAGAGTATTTTTCATGCTGTAGCTCAAGTAAGAAGAGTAACACCTGAGATTTTATTTTAAAAAATATTTTGCTAATAGAACCTTTTTAATCATACAAAATGGTAAGCTTCCTTACCCCCACCTAAGTTTTCAGTAGTAATAGCTTTAGTTTTGCAAGAGACTTAAGAGTTAGTATCAACATGGCTTTGTTAGTTTTGTAACAGACAGAAGTCACACAGAATGCACTGAAGAAAAACTCTTTAGCTGCAGGCAGAAAGATACATTCTACATACTGCTTCTCCTTCAAAGTAGTCAAACAAAACATTCTCTTGGGTAAACACCTAGTACTAATTTCCAGACCAGAACTGCATCTGTTCACTTCAACAAAGTGGAAAAAGCTCCATTCAGGGGAGAACACATATGCTCTCTCCCTCACAACTCACTGGCTTATCAAGTCTAGATGAGGTTGGGTTGTTTGTTTTTCTCACCTCTGAAAAAAAATGAAGTTTGAATCAAAAAATCCAGAACTCCTATTATGAGGAGATCCCAGCCTTGAACACAGAGTCTTGCCAATTTCACCCCTCATATCAATACCATATCACTTATAAGACTGACATTCCTCTAACTGTGTGGATTTGAAGGTACTGGTTTCAGATCAAACTGACCTGGTTTTCAACTTTGGCAAGGCTCACTGTTAAGTTAGGTGTAATACCAGAATGTTAACTTAATGGTGTTGCTACACATATACACATGTAATAATGAACTTTAGATTCACACCAAAGCTCTGTGCAGTCAAGAAACTTTATCTTCACCAGGATGAACAGATCGCCTTTGTTCATCATGCATACACACATGTCAGAAGAGTACTGCAATGGCAGCTTCAGAGAAAGTATCTACACCACAGTTTAGGCAGAAAGGGAAAAAAATGCACCAGGACCAGTCTGTAACAAAGCCATCTATTATTCCACAGAAAATAAAAATCAGATTGAAAACAGCACACTTGTCTTACACATCAGAGTGATTAGTTACTACCGGTCCTTTTGTGCATCGGACATACCCACACCATTCAATGCATTCATATGCAATGCTAATTCTACCCTTCAGAAAAAGGAAGGCCAAGGAATATTCTATTTTGTCATAGACATCACCTTTACTGTTTTTTTCCAAGCATGACAACTTAAGTAAAAAAAGTCAGAGCACAAAACATTTTGAAGTTTCAACTACCACCATTTGTGATCCCTTGATAGTTTATACACTTTTTGTGACAACCCTCCTCCCAAAACTTAAGTGGGCTTCAAAACACTTTACAAGAGAAAGAGCAAGTCAAGAGTAAGTTCAGTTCTGTCTAGTAACCCCAAAGTTACAATTACATCTGGCAAGTTTCACATCATCCATTTAATCACTCCAAATCAGACTCACTTCTAGTTAATGCCAATTCATTTGCTCACTCAAGCCCTGCGATACAGGGGAAAAAATTATGCTTATTAATTTATAATGCTGTCTTGGGACACAAATGTATTGATGCAGGTTAAGAGCTTCCCACGCAACTGGTTTACTGGCTACCAGACAGACAAGGGCTAAAGTTGCTTTGACTTTCTGGGGATATTCTGAGAGGCCAAAGTAACTGCAGAGGCAAGATATATGCATGCACCAACTGTTTTAGCTGGGAGTCAAACACCTCAGTGTTGAACAGCAGTCTAAGGAAGCATTCTCTTCCCACTAAGGGGATACTCTAAATACTGCTGCTTGCCCGAAAAGGCTTAAAAGAAAATGCTGTAGCTATGAATGTACCAAAAAAAGAGCTGTTTTCAGGTAGGGGGAACAGAATGAGCAATTCAACAGTACACATGAAAAGCTTGCATCTTTCACTGACTTATTCACTTCACAACCACTGACAAGACTGATGTACATATTTCTGCACCTGCAATTGTAAAAGCAGATAAAGTATTTAATATGTAATTTACAATGTATTTTACCAGCTTGGCATACAGGATGAACAGAATATATCAAAGTTGTTGACAGTTATAGGCTTGTGGAGGCCCTGCAAAAATATTACTTCAGATATCTGCTAATTTAAAAAAAAAAATCAATTTGCATTTTTAGAAGTGATACAATTCAATCTACCACAAAATACAAAGAGCTGCAAAAACGTATACCATTCCAACAACAATGTATATAAGTTATTAAATAATGATCTGATTTAAAAGAATATAAATGAAGCCTTTAAGTAGGTCTTTTCTACATGCATATTATTCCTCATTAAAGAAAAATATGTAAAAAGGCCATTGGTAATTGCTTTGTTAACCACTGTAGAAAATGCCAATTCTCTGGTCACAGACGCCACTAGTTTAGCACTTAAGGTCTCTGCAGTGTTACATGTGATTATTTTTAAATACTGTTAATTCTATTACTCCATTGGTAAAGAATGCGTGACTTCGAATATGGCAGTCTTCATATTGAGAGGGCAGTGATGCACAGTTTTATAATTATCCCGAAGAACAGCACCCTCCACTGCTCTGTACTTGTGGCTCATCATCAATGATCTGTACACCTCGCCTTGCTATTCCTGACTGACTGGAACCATTGCCTCTTGCTCTTTCATCCACCTGAGCCGTTTCTATCATTCCTGTAAAGGAAGAAATTTATTAGATTATTTTCCACTGCATTTTTCACAAGAGTAAGATCTTCATCTAGTTGAGTTACATGCACAAAGTTCAGCAAGACTGCTTCTTCTATCTATTACGCAGAAGGAAGTACTCGGGTACCACATGGCATAACTGCAAGAACATACTTAAATCTTCTTGCTAAAGCACCAAACATCCAGCAGCTCCTGCTGACTAAGGGAGACCTTAGGTGCTCAGATGTTCTTGGAGTTAGTGACTTCAAAAGCTAGATTTACCCACCTGTATCAAGACATTCTGTTAAAGAAAACCAAAGAAACCCCACACAGCACAAATGTACCATCCCACCCCCCCAAAAAAAACCAACCCAGCCTGCTCTTCAGACATGCAGGTAAAGTTTTGCTTAAATTCTTGTATCATAAGAATGCAATGATTAGGACAGTGTCCCTCTGTTGCAACATTTTTATCCTACATCCCATGATCTTTACCATTTGCTTAGACTGCTGTGTGAAATTTGCATCATTACAACTTCAAGTTTATGCTTTGTAATTGACATCATTTGAGAAGATTTTTGGAAGAGGTTGAAACAGGTCATTTGAAGCAGGCAAGAGAGAGAACAGTCACATGAAGTTTGATTTAAGGTTATTGTTTTTGCATGCTGAGTGAAACAGTGGTCCATGCTCCAACAAGTGACAAAAAGGCACTTTTGGAGTACAACATGAATTTGCAATACTGTAAGCATCCATATATCAAGCTTCCATAGCTGTTGCAGTACACAAGTGGCTTGAAGTAGACTCAGGTGAAGTCAGTTCTTAGTAATAGTTTACATTAAGGCTTTTCTATAAGGTTTTAAGCATTCTGAAGCCTTGACCATTTTGTGAATGAGCTCTTTTACCAACAAACTAGTTAATACCTACTTTTACAAAGGTCAAGAAACAGTTCTTCAATTCCTTTGTTCTGTTTAGCTGAAGTATGATAATGTTTCGCTCCAACAGATTCAGCATACCTGTAGGAATGCAGATTCAGAACTTCATTGTACTAAAGGACTCAATCTTTCTAAGCCACCTTACATGAAGCAAAAAGATGGTTACAAGAGGTTTTATTCCAAGTTCAGAGTTAATCTACACATGCTGATTTAATGTAAAAAGGGAATTATGTGGTTAAAACTGCCATGACTGATGAAAAACACTAGATGAAATAAAGTTTCATGTCTATAAATGCACTTAAACTGCAAATGTTGACTTTAATCATGTACAACTCTCAGGTTACACTTTGGTCAGTAAGGACAGATACTAACAGAACACTTAACACAGCAGCCGGCTAGGCACTGCTGGTTTGTGCCTGCCAGTTGTTAACAGCATCACAAGTTTATTACTCCAGCATCTCTCTGCTACGACTGTTTCTATTAATAATTGGTATGACTTACGTTTCTGCTTCTTGCACTGAAACATGTCTCTCTTTTTCCAAGTCTATTTTGTTACCTGTTGGAAACAAGTTAATCTTTCAAGTCCTTGTACTCCAAAATTACCCAAAAGAAAGCAGTCATGTAATCATTGTACCCCACCATTTTCTTACAAGCTGTCCCACTAAAGATCAACTCTTACACAGGTCTCAATTTGGAGCACAATGGTATGATTTAAGAATCCCCTTTCACTCAAGTATTTACAGGCAACTAAGATGAAGTCCTACTTCTGCAGTGAGATCAGGATAGCTAAATACCTCCCTAAAAGCCACTGATTCAGCCTTCTGCTTTTCTTTTGTAATTTATTAGCAGCTTATCTGTGCTGCAGAGGTAGTTTTTGTAGAATATTCATATATCCTCCTAAAAGTGCTTTAATCACTAGATCCGATTTTAAATCTAAACCCAGTATTTGGGTTGGACTAGATGACCTCTAGGGTCCCTTCCAACCCAAAACATTCTATGATTTTATTTCTGCTACATTCTGTTTGCATCAAAATATCCAAGCTTTAAGACCCATTCCACGCCCCAAGCATTTGATTATCAAAACAGACAAGCATCCAGTCTATGCCACTGCGAACAGTAAAAAAACATGATATTTGAGTACTTGCAAGAAGGATAATGCACATTTGATGTTTATGTTTCTCTCTGCAAACTAGCCTGCAGGTGTCTGTATCATGCACTTCTGACATTGTGTATCATTCAACAGCTTGTTTTTCAAAACTAACTCTTATTTTCCTTAGTGTGATCTACTGAAATGTCTAGGTTCAACTGAATTTTAGATATAAAATTAACATAAGCTTTACCCCTTCACATGTACAAGCTGTCAAAGCAGTGTTTGGAAGATAATATTCATCAAAAGAAACATTTCCAATTCAGTCATTAGAATCACATGTTAAAAAAGACTTACCTACTATACATAAACAGATTTCATTTCCCAACATTTTTCTTAATTCCTTAACCCAGTTTTTTACCTGCAAAAGAAGAGGCAATTTTTAGAATTTTAACTAAAAAAAAATTTTATTTTCACTTAATAATATTACTAGCTTAGGCATTGCAGAACTCACCCATTTCTTTCATTAACTGTTTACTCTAAACTTGAAACAAACATGTTTAGAGCAACATAGATGGACAAAATATTCTTTAGATAGCTACGCATGGCTCTTGTTCAGCAGGTTTTAGTTGGCAGTTGAAATTAAGAGGAAGCGACTTAGATAAAATGGTTGAATTACTCCAGAAATATAACTCACCACACTCGTGTTAGCCCCACTCCAAAGAGCAAGTTCACTGCATTGGCCACTTTAGGTCAGACATGAGATCTTTTATCAACTGGCACTTACTGACAGATCACAAATGGTACTTTAAAGGTAAAGGTACCTGAACTGAGTTGTTCAGGTTAGATTATAACAGATGTTTGTTTCCTGAGAGAACAGATGGGACAAGAGTGTCAAGTCAGCTGATGGTAAAGTATCTGTTATCGATTCTGCTGTCATGGTTTGAAGTTGTATGATGACTGCATTGACTTAGGAACTGCTATTTTAAGGGAATTTAAGTCGTGAAGAGAGGTAATCACTTCAAGAACCTAAAAATAGTTAGGATACATGATACAGAGGTATTTAGGCAATAACTACTGCAAATTTTCCTTGTTCTGAGAATTGAAGTGTTTTGATATCACAAGATTTTACTAAGAAGAGATCAGCATGAAATATATTATACTATTTCTATCACTGCTAACCCAAGCTTTGCCCACAGAACAACAATTTCTTACTCCTCCACACAGAAGTCCTACTGGTTTTGCCATGGGTTAATTGGAGACAAACTCACTTATGAAAGTGTCACCAGTTTTCAGCTGGAACATCCTGTAGAGCAATAGCCCTGATTTGACACAGGGTTGGAAAATACTCACCTGCTCAGACTGATTAGCTAATATTGTTGTAAAATAATTAGCCATGTAATTTCAGGTTTTGATGAGGATTGAAGTCCAAATATCTATTATCACTGAGAAAGCAATGTTTCCACTATCATGTATTTCAGTTTCAGAGTTCTCAGATCTGGAAGAGGTCATGTCACTTAATACATTTTAGTAATTTGGTTTATACAATAGATATCAGTGTGGCATACTATCTGGCTTATGTTTATAGCCTGTCACAGGTAACTCGCACATCTAATTCTCTAGTATTCTTTGAATAACTTTGCTAGAATTTTAGTAGACTGAAAAAGTCAGCCTTCAAAAGAATACTAATAAGGCATACTTCCATTATATGGTCTAAATTTGCAGATCTAACACATATGGCTACTGCTGAAAACAGAAGATTCCCATTTACACGCTCATATCACAGATTACATCTCATGCAGAGGTAAAAATCTGTCCAGTACCTTTTGAAAAGAGTCTTCGTCTGTTATATCATATACTAGAATAGCTCCATTAGAATCCCTGTAGTAGATTGGTCCCAATGCATGAAATCTTTCTTGACCAGCTGTATCCTGCATTTAAAATATGTGTTAGCACTTAAGACAAAGCAAACAATACTTAAAGAAACTGCAAATACTTTGAAATTTTACTTTATTAAGAAGTGCCTAATATTTGAGCTCTAGTAAACCTAAGTAATTTTTCAGGAAAATACTCTATTTAGCTAGGGGAAGGAAAATAGAAAAGTAAACATACCCATATTGCAAGGTTTACTCTTTTCCCACCAATATTTAGCTTCTTTGTAAGAAAAGATGCCTGGAAAGGAAAACAGATTAGAGTTAAGTTTTACACACAAATGTCTCATTTGACTTCAGATTAATTTACTAATAAAAACATCTGAGTAAATAAAAGACAGATTTCTGGATCAAAATACTCTTTAAGCCAGAAGGCTGAGCCAGTTAGTCATTTCGTTACAGTTTGCCAGGAGCCTATTCTAAATAAATTTGGCTTAAGCCAATCATTTACTACATGTTTTTGCTGCTGTTTTGAATGATTTGGGAAGGATAACAGAATTGTGTGGAAAGAGTCTGAATTCAGAACACTGATAAGCCTAAGCTGAACTCAAAGCATTTCACAAGAATATATGAGCTTTGGGTAGGAACCAGCCTGACAGGATTTTTAATTTGCAGGAATTAGGCAAAGTAGTTGACTATTAGTATACTACTAGAACAAAAATAAAAATGGTTTGAGTTTTTGACTAAAAGTCTCAGAACACTAGTATTCTGCATGTTTCCTTGTCTTTAGCTTTTCCCTTTTCTTGCTGAAGTGAGCCCACAACTCTTTTCATCCTTTTTGGGGGGCTTTTTTTGGGC
Source organism: Gorsachius magnificus (assembly GCA_034008185.1). NCBI lineage: Eukaryota > Metazoa > Chordata > Aves > Pelecaniformes > Ardeidae > Gorsachius > Gorsachius magnificus. The sequence goes on from CM067081.1 coordinate 177,435,515, forward strand.
AGTGGTGTGGTTTGTTTGGGGGTATGTGCATGTGGTTCCCCCCCCCCCCCCATTCCCAAAAGCTCAGTGATATGATTCCCAGCTAACACACAGAAGGAAAGCAAGTGGTAGGATAAGAAAAACCTCAAAATAAGCATACAATCTGGTCCAATAATTCCACTACATTATCTTCTGAAAAAGTTTTACAGGATCAGAGCATATTACAAGGTTAGTTGCATTTCAGTAACTCAAGAGTATGTTTTTCTCCAAGCCTGCATGATCCACATTTTCAAACACCACCTCTCTTACCAAGTGTATATAATTCAGTGGCTAAAAAGGCGTATAATTTAACACAAGTTTAATATGCTAGAACATGGTCTGAAGGAGTTGGTACATTAGGAACCTACTCCCCCCATTCTGAAGACTAGCAGTAACAGGTTAACATCAGACAATTCAGTTGCCAAGGGTTAACTTTTGTCTTTTGATTTAAATTATACTCGTTTTCCTCTCAGCTTCACCTCAACTTACATTTGGATACAAGCAAGTTTTCAGTGGCATTTTATGATACATTCATCCCAGATTATTTCAGGCCGGACTGTAGCAACTCAACATAAGCAACCTGTATGAGCACTGACCAGGCATTGAACTGACTTGAAGTCAAGTGTATGTGGAAAGCGTCATGGGCCAGATCAGCTGCTTGAACCAGCCTGCTGCTTAACTACACAAGCAACCAGTACGCACACAAAAGACCGTGGCAGTTCAATTTACACCAGCCTAAACTGCTGTGAAGAAGCCTCACTGGAGTGCTGCCTGTATTACAGTTAAAGTCATCCAACACTCAGCTGCTAGAGCAGCTTCTGCTCTTCAGCTACTGCCCGAACATCAATTCTGGCATCTCCTATGACCCAAGGTGAGATGATTGAAGAACCTTTCCTTCTGTTTTGAAGTAAACTGTACCTTCCCCCAAAGCTTTCCAAAGTCTGATACACAACAGATAGAGAGAAGACAGACCAGAGGATAGAGAAAAAATACAGAAGCTTTCCAAGAGCAGACATAGACCACTGTATTCAACATAACTAAAGCATTAACACTACCCCCCTTCAGTCTACAGTAAGGTCATGTAAGTTAACTTCAGAAAAAGTTCCAGACAGTATGTTAAAAGTATTTAACATTCTAGCCAACCTGTAACAAACAGCTTAACAGCAGAGCAGCAAATCTTAAACATCAGGAAAACTTGAATTCTTTAATCAAAAACTCTCCGCAGAAAGTAGCTTATAGCTTTCAGCTAGCTGTCCCTAAGGATTATCTGATCAGTGCCTAGTCTTCATATCATAATTTGTTCTACCACACCAGAGTTTAAAAGCCAAAAGCTTGGAGGCGACTTCAGAAGTTTTCATTCACCAACAACACTTGAGCCACAGTAAGAAAAGGTACAGTTAGGCACAATGAATCAAGCTTGCCTGACAATATTTTATTGATCTGCTGTACTACAGCACTCGATATTCTATTGTAAATCTCAAAGGCTGTTCTGAGCACTGTTTGCTTTTGTCACAGCACTGACAATAAATTTGCTCAGCTGATACAATTTCACATAAGTGTTTGAGAATCACATTTCTGGACCAAGAGGCAGAAAAATCCTTCAGAGAAAGAGAATTTGTATTTAAAACCCCACAAAACTCAGTATCCATAGATTTGTATCATTGTGGCTTTAGACACTGGCCCAATTAATAGCACAGACAGCTTTACTATCTGACAGAGCAAATATTAAAGTAGGCTTATTCCCACAGATAAGTTTTGCTTAAGTCCTTCAGGTTGCTACAGCTTGTGTTGCAATACTGTCTTTAAGCACTAACAGTAGAATATTTCTTTTCCTATATACCCAAGTGTTGGAAGACCCATACATTCAAGTAAAGCTTTGTAGTATCTCCTGAAAAAAAAAAAAAGAAATCACAGGAGACTGGCCAAGGGTATTTCGCAGCAGGCTGTTGTACTTGCTACCTGCATTAAAACTTGATTAGTTTGAACTAATTAGGTTTTAGTCCACCTAAAGTCTTAGGCCCCTAACCAAAAAAGGAGAGACAATATCCTGTATCAGATTTCCTGACTAGAAGCAAGTTTGTCTAAAAACCTTGCCCAATAACAAGACTGGAACCTGGTATTTGAAGTAGCCATGGTTAGTAATGAACAGAAGGCTTTGGAACATGCTACAAGAAATATTCTGTTACAGATTAAATGCTTCATTCTTTTTCATTGCGTTCATGTACTTGAAGACTACCGTTAGCAGGCTTCATTCTTGAATTAATAGGTATGGGCAAGTTTGGCATATTTACCATCAGTAAGGTATATTTTACAGCACAGTGGCAAACATGCTAAAGACAAATCACCTAATAGATTCTACCTTTTAACACACCCTTCCACCCCCTTGCAAGTTCCATTTGTCTCATGGAAGATACTACTTTTCACTCACTCTGAGATTTGGGGGGGGGGGGGGGGGAAATCAATCAGGTGAACAGCAGGCCTATGCAGTTTTTAGAAGTGTAGGGGAAACCCAACAAGGAAGCAAGAGCCTTAACTACTATTTTAAGATAGTTTAGGAAAAAATTCAGCTGCCAAGAGCATCAAAGCCTTTGAAATCAGTACAGTCTAGACAGCATTGGGTAATTACACATAGAAGAGAGTCAACATTTTTTCTAATCTCCCAAGAATTTATCAAATCAAGTACTACACATTTAAGTCTGAGTTGTCACTCTACTTACAATCAGTAACTCCTCTCCATTATTTCCATTACTATGACAATTCATTTTTGCTAGTACTTTCAAAAACCCACAAATAGAGTACCACAGTTAATTCCATGATAAGTCATCTCAAAGAGCTCTTTGAAGCAAGCTACTAATTTTGGTATTTTGACTCTAGTCTCTTACGACTGGTCTGAAGAATACTTAGACTTAGAAGAAAAGGATAATGCAATTATAAGATCTAAAATCCCATTCTCTTTATGTGTCCATAGAAAAATCTTTTCTTTCTTTTAATTCTTTCTTCTTAAGCGCTCAGTTTCACATGTCCATCAGGTCTTCTTAGGAGCTGATAAAGGGGCCTGGAGTAGAAGACAAGGAAGACCCAGCTGGAAGAAGATTCTCTTGAAAGTCACTGAACAAAAGCAGGCATATGTCACCTGCCCCTTGATTGCTTCATCCTCAGCAGAGGCAAGCCAGGCATACAAACACTGCATACAGCACTGAACCTCCTTGCATGGTCTTCCTTCCCCGTGTCCCCCCAGCTATCTTAGACAGCCAAGACAGCTTTTCTAGGTTACACAAGTCCAGCAAAGCAATCAGGATCGGTATAGTATGATTAGCACCACATCAGCGGCTCTCTTGGGTTGGATATTTTGCAGTCTTCCACGCATTTCAGAGATTGGTACACAAAAGTTGTATTTGTCTTGACTAACTAATAGAAAGTGTCTACCCAATTATTTTTTCTTTAAAAACAGTTTAACAGTAGGTTTATTATTGGAGTAATTCTAGCACAGTTCACTTGATGTCTTCATAAAATAATTCTAAGCTATAAATCGATAAGAGCACTGCCCTCAGTATTTCAATCAATAGGAACTAACTCTAACTGTCCCACCAACAGATTATGTCCAACAACAGATTATGGATTGCATTCATTGCTTGCAAAACCCCCTACCTTTTCCGCTGCATCAGCTTTTTCACATTATTCTAGATAAATGCCGCCTTCTGTGAATCAGTAGCTACCTTAATTTCAATTTGCAGGTCATCAGTGTCTTAAGTACATGACTTGAAGCTAGCATAACTACAGCAACACATCCCAGCAGCCTTCTAACCTCAAAGGAAGTTCCAGTTCACCATTTACCTTTAACTAGCATGTAGGGAAGGGGCACACACAGAGAAGAGAAACAGCTCCCTTCCACAGCAAGCCTTCTGTTACCATCACAAAAGAAGCTCCCCTATTCAGACATACACAGGTTGATGCTGCAGTAGAATAATACTTAAGCACTAGAATTCAGATAGAAAAGCACAGATATACATTACATAAGAAATTCACACTGACCAATTCAAAGACTTCCTGTGCTTCCCCCCCCCCCGGTATCACTGGGCTCACACTGCAGGAAGCACCAGCCAGCATCACTACAAGTTTCCAGAAGGCCACAGTCTCACCACCCTTTTCGTTGCAATCATGTTGGAACAAAGCATTACATGGTACTTTCTTTTTCCCCAAGTCAGAGATGACTGGATGGAGAGCCTCTCATCTCAGTTTCTAGTGATCTTTTCATACGATTGATCACTGTGGCTCCTTTGCTGAATCAGGAGCTAAGTATTTATCCAATTTTGGCTTTATTGGAACAAAAGTAATTTGGTGCACTACTTTGAACTGATGCCATGAAACAAAGCCACCCAATCGGATTAAGCCTTTAATCTTATTTTAAAAAAAGGAAGTTTTGCAAAAATGTCGCTTCATTGTTTAATCAGATATGCTAGTTTATCTTATTTTTTAAAGGATGTTTTAATTTGCTAGTGGACGAACTTACTAAAACTTTCTTCTAGAACTGCAAGAGGTAGAAAAAACAAGAATACAGAAAATGCTTCACAAGTGCACGTGATGTACAGTAAGATTCAACAGCAATGACATTGTATTTTACAATCAGTAAGACGTATATGTGGCTCAGGAGGCTCAGAACAGAAAAGCAAACGACTTGAGAGAGACCATGCAGTCAGTTAAAAGATACAGGTAGCAACCCAAAACCTAATCACAGTGGAGAAACAAAATCACAATATCAAGCATGAGCACGTGCTTCCACTCCTCTATGAGCACACACACACACACTCCCCTGCCAGACAGTCAAAACCGAAAGCTCTCAAGCCATAGTATCTAGAGACATGTTCCTGTCAACATTTTGGAGCCACTTAAAGGTCCATTTTACAACATTTGTGACCCAAATCTGTATTCCAACTCACTTTTTGCTTCTAATTTTGTTTTCCACCACAGATTTAAAGCACTTGAGTAAGAAGAAAAACACCAAGCTGCATCACACGACAAACTATTTGGCTCTACTCTGTACACGGGATATGAGAATTCAGCTATACACTATCATGTCGATGCATTTTAAATGATTGCAGCTCTGACACCTACAAGCTACTAGTCATTTCTGTAGCATAGCAAATATCAATTGCCTCTATGGCAATCAGAGCCACAATCAGCTTGCCATAAATATCACACCATGCCTAATAAACCTACCAATAGATTCACCCAACAGCAGTTTAAAAGTTTAACGAAGTTTAAAACATGTTCTTTTTAGCTCTTTATAGCAAAAATAGAGCAACAGTATCTGCTTATGAAACATTCACTGTATTGTTTCTAGTGCATCTCCAATGTTTCTTTGGTTTTAGGGGAAAGTTTCGCTATTAAATACTTCTGAGATAACCAACAAGAATTTTACCCTACATGTGCAGGAATAGTGCACAACTACCCTAAGGCTCCTTTTTGGCATGACCTACTGTTTATTCCATACTTCACAGAACCTCAGAAGTAGTTAAAAATCCAGTAGTGGCCCACATGGTGGCAGGGTTTGTTTCTTCATTTACAAAAAAAAATAATATTAAGAGCAGTATACATTGTAGGGCTAAAACCAGTCATATATATGCTCACAACTGCTAAGAAAGATGCTGTGCAATTGGTATAACTGCAGTTAAAAAGGTTAAGCAGAGACAGCCCAAAAGACTCAACATACAACCCACAATATGATGCTTAAAACACATTTTCTGAGCCCATGTACAATATAAGCATTTTATGTTGTACCACGGCATACATGCCATCCAGCGCTAGCAGGTAATGACAAAACATTACTTTCAAGCAGACACCCTGTCACATTTTGTAAGTGGAACATGGCTTTTCAGATCTTTAGAAATTAGCAGACAGTACTACAGAGAATCAGGCCAAAATTCAGGCAGATAATAATGTCACAAGCAGGTAAGCCTTAAGAATCTTTTCTTTCATTAAATCATAAGCCTTAATCTCATAAACCATTTTGTGAAAGCTGTTCTCTTTGCACTCCAGTATTTAGGTAGTTCAAGTGTTAGGATTTGAGAGCATGAGAAAGGCTGTAATTAACAGAAACGCAGCACATATGAACCACTTAGTCATCAGTCCCCTAACAATGATTACAATACCAACATTACTTTCAAATCACGCTTCCCAAGACATTCATATTCGTAACTGGAAAAAACCAAGCAGTTAGCATTCAGAAGAGAAACGAGGCCTTTAAGCACCGAAAGCTTAAGTCGGAGGCGTAAAGAAGAACCAAAAAATCAGCTTCCAGCAAACCCGGCAGCGGACAGCCACCATTTGAAGAGCGGCAGCGGGCACTCCGGCCACCGCTAAGCGCCAAGCAAGACGGCAAGCGCCGAGACCCCAGGGCGGGCGTGCGGAGCAGCCCTCCGCAGCCCCAGGGCGAAAGGGGGCAGGCCGGCGAGCGCCCCAGGGCGAAAGGGGGCAGGCCGGCGAGCGCCCCAGGGCGAAAGGGGGCAGGCCGGCAGCCCGAGAAGGCGCGCAAGGGAAGGGGAGGAGAGCGGCGGGTGCCCCAACCCTCCACCCCGCCCGCCCTGGCCCGGCAGCTGCGGGCAGGGGCTCCCCGCCCGCCCCCGGCCCGGCCCGCACCTGCAGGGTGGTGATGTGCTTGTCGTTGAACTTGTTCTCGCAGTAGCGCAGCACCAGGGAGGTTTTCCCCACGCAGCCCTCCCCGAGCAGCACCACCTTGAAGGAGAAGCTGCGGCCCCCGGCCGCCGCGCCGGCCCCCGCCGCCATCCGCGCCCCGCCGCCGAGCCAAGCCGGGACGGGCCGCCGCCGCCTCACATCAACGGCCCGCGCCGCGGGGGGGGCGCCGCCGCCGCTGCCCACCGGGACGGGGACCCGCGGGGCGGGGGCGGGAGGGGTGGCGGGGAGCAGAGGGGAAGGTGCCGCCGAGGCCCCGGGAGCGCGGGCGAGGGGAGGGACGCCGAGAGCCACAACGTTCCCCCTAATGGCGTCTTCTTCCTCCTACGTCACGCGCTTCTCGGTCACGCGCACGCCCCCGCCGCCAATGGAAGGGGGTGGACGCGACGGCGGCGACAGGCCCCGCCCGAGAGCCGCGGGGGGGGCGGGGTCCGCCGGGCGGGGCCTGGGGGGGGGCCCCTCCTCAGGCCGCTCCTACGGGCCGGGAGGGGGGGCCCCCGCCCGGGCCCGGCCCTGCGGGCGGCGACCTCCTCACTCAAGGGCAGGCCAGGCCGGCCTGCGCGGTCGGGGAGGGCGGGTGAATCGCCGCCCGACAGCGGTGGGGTTTTTCCATTGCCCGTAAAGGGCGGCCGCAGCGCGGCCGGGGCGAAGGCAGCTGCTCGCAGAGGTCCGTGGGGCGGGAGCTCCTCCTTCCCCCATCTCCCCCTCCCCCATCCTCCTCCTCCTCCCCCTCCTCCCCATCCTCCCCATCCTCCCCTCCTCCCCCTCCTTCCCCCTCCTCCATCCTCCTCCTCCTCCCCCTCCTTCCCATCCTCCTCCTCCTCCCCCTCCTTCCCATCCTTCTCCTCCTCAGGTCTGTCCCCGCGCAGTTTCTAAAAATACCCGCCTGTCCCCAAAACACGTAACGAGGGGGAGCGGTGAGCCAGGCCGCCGAGGGGGGTGACGCTCCAGGCCCGGGCATAAACAGCTTTCCCGTATCTAGAAATAAAGCGCCGGTAAGAGGTGGAAGCCCATGCAAGGCTCACGGGCGCATACGAATTTGCTTTTAAAGGTCGTAATAAGGCTTTCAAATGCAGCAAATGTACCTGCCCAGCATCCCCCCGTGAGCAGGACGCCAAAGCCTCTAACGAACAGGTAATAAACATCACAAGCGTGGGGTTTGTTCCAGCTTCGGTGGCCCTATCCCCGTGAAATGAGTTATACGAGTACCTAAATGTTCGCAAAAAAACCAAAACAAACGGTAATAAAATGCTTTAAAATAGAGATGTGAGAGCAGGCGATGAAAAAGGCACGAGACAAAACGTTCTTCCATCGAGTTCCTTGATAGTCCGGTAGCATTTCATACGCTTAAGAACTAGGTTAGCTGCCTTGTAAAACTGCGTATCATTCCTTAATTAAAAGCAATCCTCGCAAACCAATCCGAACTACTGCAGCGTAACTTCTCTCTAGCGATCGTTTAGTGGTAAGAAAAATAATGCTTATGAAAAGGCATCGTAGTGCAATTTCCTTTTCCTCTGTCATTTCTGGTAGTGCTCTGCTGTGCGTGAAAGAACAGAGAATGCGTCCGGGAGAGCAAAGATCAAATTTCCTGAAGCAAGAAGCCTCGCTACTGAACAGCATTGCATTCACATACAAAACGGATTGCTTTTATTTTCTCCAGATGTAAACAAAGTAAACCTTTTTATTTTATCCAGATGTAAATAAAGGAAATGGGACAAGGTAAAAAATCAATAGAGACAAAATCTTCAGGAGTAGCTTTTCTTTAAATAAATTCCCAGTTTTATTAGCACATAAGTGGTTTCAGCAAGTTACTATAAAAATACTGTCTTGCTGGAAAGCGATGCTGGCTTCTGTCAATCATGCCTTCCGTGTACGGGCAGTAAAGCTGACTGGCACGCTAGTGTTTTTTTCAGGCTGAATAGAAGGAGGAGGTAAGATCGGGTTTGGATTAAGGTTGCCAGAGACAATGGAAATCAACGCTCACGAGCACAAGCTGCTTGCAGGGCCCAGCAGGTTGAGGCTTTCCTGGGTAACTGCTGGCAAATGCATCTGCTGAGACACAGGGCTGTGTGGAAAACTGTTAGTGAAAAAGCCTTCCTATCCTCTTAGATTTTTACTGTTTTCAGCAAAAGCAGGTTCCATGTATGTTCCTTATAAATACACAGGATTATACTGAAGAATGCACCTGATTTGTACTTTTCAGTTCTCTTTTGAATAGAAATGATCCATAGATCAGTTTCCTCTTATTGGTTAAAAGGGTACTTTCTGCATGGGTGATTTTTCATCAATCTTAGGTCAAGTGTGTTATTGTATTGAACACTGTGATGGAAATATAGGCCATCTTCCAGTGAGAAAGAGCGCTGGCACTTTGAAAAGGGCTACAGGAGAGACACCCTGTATTGAAGTCCCCGTGCAAAATGCGCCCGACAGCGTAACGGTGCGCATTGCTGTTCTGACAGAGGGCACAGCAAAGCGTGAAACACCAACTGAAGCTCAGTTCTGGCAGACTATTTCTCCAAGAATCCTTGGCTGTGGTGCAGTCAGAAGATGCATCTTCTCACTGACAGTCAGCTGCGGCAAGTAACTACTGTGTTCCAGCATTTCTGTTTTCCTCTCGCTTGTGTGGAACCTGTGATTACAGATTTTTCTTGTATGAGGAGTCCTGTACCTTCCAAAACTTCAGCCTCCGGTACTAAATGAAATTAAAAGGCCAATCTGGCTGAGAACAGAAAATTCTGTCGAAGCTACCTAAAGTGTCACATTTCACTGTAATCTGATACACATGAAAATCTGCAGGTTTAACTATGAGTGACAGTTACCAAGTTACTTTGTTTTAGTAGTGTTAATTTCACATCGGAAGTGTTTATGTCAGTGTATTTGGGAAGAGAATGCCTTTCTTCATTCAGTTTGGTATGCTTCCCCTTTTTACATAGCTTCCTAAAAAAACTTTCACAGACCTTTTGTTTGAACTATGTTGCTGATTACATCTGCATGAAAAATGCCTTTTGAGACATGTTTCCTATTTCACAAAGAAAATACAATGCCCTGTATGCTATTATACCAAAACAAATTCCACCATTGTATCCATTGCCATTGCCTTTTATCATTCTTGGTAAGACCTTACTCACGCCTTTTGCTTCACAGGCGGTGTCGTTTCTGAAAGTGAAAATCACGTGCTTCTTTTGGCTTGCGTTATTAGGTCTCCTTCTGAGAATATTACATGTCTTAATTCCAGTGTGAACTCAAGCACATGTAGTAGCTGTACAGAGGAGATACTCTGGCTGGTCAAGCCTACAACAGCATGAACACCTCCCATGCCACTGACAACACGCTGCTGACTTCTAGGATGAGTTTCCTGTAAATTATAAAGGCGGCAGTGGTTTTGCAGATAATGTCAGTCTTATATTTGCATTTTTTCCCTTGGAGAATATTTCTGAGCATCATTTGTCATAGTTGCAGTAAAATTCTCTGATTTTTGTCAGGTTTAGTTGGAAAAGAAAGATAGTACGAAATCTCAGCCAAATAATGTAGTTTTACAAGATCAGAGGGCTCCTTGAAACTGTATAGATGTCCATAAAAGCAAGAAATCAGAACAGGGGAAAAAAACAACAACAACAAACTAAAATGAGGTTAGTAATATATTCTCGGTACTGGCAGGAAAGAGAGATGCTCAGAATGAAATGTGTGTATTTGTGCTTCAAACATGACTGACACAAACATCCAGTCTAGGTGGAGAGACAGCAACACTGTTCTACCAAATGGCAATCACAGGTAGCAGCAACCTAGCCATCAAAAATACAGGTAGGTACATTTATCTAGGGTGAGATCAGTACTTTGGGTTGCTTAAATTAGGATAATTCAGTAAGCACATGTTAAGAAATGTCAACGTACTAAAATGTTGCAGTCTGCTTAAAAAAGAAAGCTGACTATTTGGGTTCTGGGGATCAAGAATAAAGATGAAGAGCAAAGCATATGAACCTGAAGAGAAAGGAACAAATAATTCAGAAAGAACATTGACCCAAAGGGGCTTTTCTGAACATGTTTTACCCTCTCACTCACTGCTGAGAGCCTCCGTGTACCCATTGGGACATACATGACAGGTTCAGTAATGTGCTTGGAGGCTTTGTGCAGCACAAAATTTGTTTCTAGTTTGTAGAATTAGAATGAATGAAACACAGAATCCAATTTCCGTCTAAGAAACAATGCCAGCAAGGGACAACTGTTCTTTTTTCTTGTGAAGAAAAAGATGATTATTTTTGAAAAGTTCAGTTCTCCATGTTGAAGAGGAATTGTCTGTAAATGTCATTCCCCCTCAGGATAAGCCGTTCTGAATCCTTTGCCGCTTTGCATTATCTTTTTCATACATACACGGTGATGTATATGGCAATGCCGAAGACCGTCCCTGTGTGATCCTTATAGACCCCCTCGCTGACAAGCAGGATGCTGGATGTGGGCTGAGAACAGCAAGCAGCATGCTGCTCCACCATTCATCCACCCCCTGCTCCTGGCGTTTTCACTTGCAGGAGCGAAGGCTCTGTTCAGGCTCTAAGTATTCTGTGCAGTGCGTCTTCCTCTCCTGCTTACCCTGGAATGAACATCCCTCAAACCCCTTAAGTAAAGGAACACCTGGGTGAAAGCATGAGAGAAACTGAGGGCAGGACAGAATGATGCATGGAGCAAGCTCAGAGAAAGAGAGACACTGGAGATCAGGGTGGGGGGAAGAAGAAAAAAAGGAGGACTCAGAAGAAGCACTTGGGGAAATGCTTTATTCATTGCAATTCTGCCATTCCCTAGGAAAAGAAGAAAAGGAGAGGGAATGATGATCTGGGCTAAGAACAAAGAGGAAGTAAGACTTTTTCCTCAGTTTCTCCCCCCTCTCTCTTTTAAGGTTTTGCTCTCGTATTCATGCCAGGTGCCTCAGTTTTGCAAATTTGGCCATTATCTTCAATACGCTTGACTGATTAGTGTATGTTTTTAAAGCCACCCAAGTCATTGCACTTCTTGCTCTATTAATAATTAAGCTATATTAATAACAATTGTTGTGTTCTCTGACAACGTTACTCAAAATGATGTGTGGATGTGCCATATTTATTATAGGAAATAAAACATTTAAGATGTAAAATATGTACATGTTTGCCTGTAACTATTCTCACACACCATTTCATTTCCCACAGGTCTTTAATGCGAATTTTAGTTCCTCAGAACTTGCAGCAAAGACCATGATGACAGAATCTGTTGTGCTACTTATTTTAGGGCAGAAACGCAGCACATAACAGCAAGATTCGCCAGGACTGAAAGATATGGAAATTTCTCTTCATTGATACATTATAACAAACAAATTGGCATCCCATGGAAACTACATAGAATCTCAAAGCGATGAAGAAGAGACGAACGGTGGTGTAACTGATTTCAGCGTTAATCCACGATCTCACTCTTCAGCCCTGAGAGCAGCCTTGCTCCAGCAGGTTTGGCTGCTGGGGCTCAGGGCCAGCGCAGAGCTGGTGGCAGCCCCTTTCTTCTGGGGAGAGGCCCCCAAAGAAGATACACGATACGGTTTGTTGGGTCCCCAGCTGCTACAAATGCAAGGATGGGGCTTTGTGGAGCATTTGTCCGCATTCCAGCGGGTGGTCTGAAGGTTTCATTTATAAGGATTAGTTCTCCCGGTTGGCAACCAAGGTGAAATAGGAACATGGTTTAGGGGCATGGTTTAGTGGTGGAATGGCAGTGTTAGGTTAACGGTTGGACTTGATGATCTTAAAGGTCTTTTCCAACCTAAATGATTCTATGATTCTATGAAATCAGAAGAAGGTCCTGAGGGAATAAATACATTACAAGGGCATCTACATGGTTTTGTATTTATATTAGCAGCAAGAAATGAGCAAGAGAAATAAAAAAAAAATCACTAATGAGGAGAAATGTGCTATGAATATAATTTCTGAAGCTTGTGTGGACAATTTGAATGACTGGAATACAAAAATAATATGCTATAATCTATTTAACAAGCATAAAGATAGTGAAAAAGTACACACGACACTCTATAACTTGTTTTGAAGACACTGTAACTTGTAACAAAATGATGAACAACTCAGACACAGAGAACCTTGAATGCATCATTTTAACTGGTAAAACTCAAGAAAGGGACATTGCTGGGGATTAATAAAAGACCACCAAACAAATAAGAAAATTAGTTTGAATTTCTTCATCAAAACTTGTCTGTATTCTGCCCATATAGTTGAGGAGAAGAAGAAGAAATGGTATGATAGTCCATTTAGAAAGTCTGTATTGGAGGACCTGGAGACCAGCTATGAACTGTCAACTGAATTTCAGGAATGCCTCATATTTCATTTCTTAAACAGTAGAGCACATGGCATGAGGTGCTCCTGCTTTGGACTTAATGCTTAAAAAGAATCATGGCATTGGAGATGGTTTCCTAGGTGTCAGGGACATAAATATGGGCAGAAAAAGAACATTACCAGTTAGTAGAGTCATAGAATAGTTGGAAGGGTTGGAAGGGACCTTTAGAGGTCATCTAGCCCAACCTCCAGCAGTGAGCAGGGACATCTTTAACCAGATCAGGTTGCTCAGAGCGCCATCCAACCTGACCTTGAATGTTCCCACAGATGGGGCATCTACCACCAGTCTGGGCAACCTGTTCCAGTGTTTCACCACCCTCATTGTAAAGAATTTCTTCCTTATATCCAGTCTAAATCTAACCTCTTTTAGTATAAAACCATTACCCCTTGTTCTATCGCAACAGGCCCTGCTAAAAAGTTTGTCCCCATCTTTCTTATAGGCCCCCCTTAAGTATTGAAAGGCTGCAGTAAGGTCTCCCCACAGCTTTCTCTTGTCCAGGCTGAACAACTCCAACTCTCTCAGCCTGTCCTCATAGGAGAGCATTCCATCCCTCAGATCACAGTACTAGCTAACAAGCTGATTTCACAAAGGAAGAAGATTTTATAAGAATCATAATTGGGACTCCTCTAAGAAGAGCTTGTAAGGCTAGAAAAATCACAATTCCATAATTTAAAAAAGAAAGACAAAGAGGTAACTTTTGCTAAATGCCCTAGCTGGACAAGTAGGAGCAGAAATTAAGTTTAAAAAAAGAGATGGAAGATGGGAAGTAGAAAGCAATTAGTAGTCATTTAAGATAATGACAGGCAGAATATGAGCAGGGAAGCCAAACAGTAGAGGGTAAACCCACTGCTTACAAAGTTAATAGGTTTTAAAATGTCACAGTTACAAAAGCCAGTACCCCCCTCCCCCAAAAGTCTGTTTACTAGATATATGCTATAACAGTGTTAAGAGTGAAGACAAAAAAAAAAAAAAAAAAAGCAGAAGTGCTCATTTTAAACACATGCTGGCAGACAGGGAAATTCCAGAGGAAGGCAGAACTGGTAAGATTGTGTCAAAATTCAAAAAGTGAAAACGGGACCCATGCAATCATAAAACTACCTAGATTAATATCAGTCCTTGGCAAACCTGGTTTGAACAATCATGCCAATGTTTTCAGATGCAGAAGCAGGCAGGTTGAAGTACAGACCCAGCAGATCTGTATTTACTTCCTGGGGTGTGTAAAAGATGAAACTTCCCTCCAGAGTGACTTGCGAAGATGGGGAAGCCAGCGGCACCGCAGGTTCCCTCAGCCTCCTCTCTGAGCGAGAGCCATGTGCAAGCCCATCCCCAGTGAGACCTTGCGGTGTGCTGACTGCGGGTCAGTCACAGCAGTCATAATAAAAGAAAAAGTTTGTACTTACGGGCTGATCAGCCAGTAAATTTCCCAAGAGGTCCTATAGTGGGAATGGGAACACAGAAAGGAGGCTTGGGTGCTGACAGGAGTTCCTTAGGGACATCCAAAAGCAGACTTGTTTCAGTGTTCCTGAGCCGCAGTTAAGCAATGATAATTGCACGGGTGAGGAAAGGAATGAGCTTCTCTGAGCAAAACCAATCTGCTCTGGATCATGGAAAGCATCCAAATCATCATCAGCGTAACAGCAACCAGCCTGTTCACGGACCGGCTCTTTGGTGACGATAATTGCCTGTTGCGCGTAGGCTTGCACGGCCTTCTGCACATGCACAGCCTCACCCACCCTCACCGTGACAGTCATGCCTTCAGCTGCGGGGAGGAGCAGATGATGGTAAGAAGAAAAGTAATGATGCAAAAGAATGTCTAACAATTAAATGAAGCATTCGAGTATTATGTGTGCCAGTCAGCAGAGTCTAATGGAAAAATAGGTCTCATCAGAGAAACCTGAGGAAAGATTACAGGCTTGGCTGTTAGAAGATAAATGTCATAGCTGTACTAATTTGTTAAGGTGTTTAACTTAGCACCACGTGTTAATGATCGGAAAAAAAATTGCTTTATAATGCAGTAAAGCACAGATTCAGCATCAAGAACTGGACAAGCAGTTCAAAGCAGCTGTCAGTGAGACGATCTGCCTTTGAAAACTGGTGTTTCCTTTGGGGCTTCTTGGGTTTCCTAAATGGCCAGGAAAGAAATATAAAATCAGTGCTAATCAAACTTACGATGACAGCACTAATGTCAAGCAGTGATGAGGCACTGTCAGTGTGATAAACAGTGATAAGTATAAGGCAGCCAGCAAGAACTGCACAAAAAGCTGTCTCCTGAAAAGTAGGATCGTTGTAAAGGATACAAGGGTGATAACTCTTAGGCAACATACAGAATATGAGAGTCAAAACCCAACAAGTATCTCAGTATATGACTGCAGCAAAAAGGCTGAGGTGATTCCTGGATGTGAGATAGGGAAGTAATGAAGAGGTGATTTTATCTCAGTGTATAGCATTGACAAAACTGGTACTGGGTTTTGGAACATAGTTTAAAAATAGGGTAGAAACCAGGAAAGGGCTCACTTTAGTCAGCTTATCAATGCTGTAGCAGGGACAGGCACAAGGAAAGAACTAATAGCAGTAATCCAAAGCCAGACAAATTCAGATTCAAAAGAAAACACAAGTTTCAAAACCAAGACAAACTGTGAAGTGAAGCAAATGGGTCCTCATCTTCTGGCAGCTTTGTGTGAGGGCTGATGGGGAGCCTGATGGCACGACTTTGGCCAGATACAGACTGTATTTCAGGCAGTCACCAGGCCCAGTTTACAGGAGATTGACCATCTGTGAAACTTAACAATACATTTAATATCATTCATTTTCTCAATATTGCAGTCAGCATATTTATTGCTGAAATAAAGACAGTCAGAATTATGAATAGCCCAAAGGAGAATCACATCTCACTATGTAGTGCATTCATCTAAGGCTTCTAAAATCTGGAGGGAAGCTTGCATTCTAAACATATACTTCATGGGAATAAGTGGAGCAATCCTAGGACTACACTGTGTAGTTTAAATTGAAGAAGTTTATCTTAAAGCAGCCTTCAAAACAAGGAAAAAGCAGATAAACTGTTTTTAATAATATCATTCAATCTTTACCATTGATATAAAGCTTATCGCTGCACTCTAAAGTACATTTAATTTTATAGATTCCTTCCTTTGCAAAGTGCTCCTTAAAGTGCTTTGCAGTACAGATACTGGCAATGAGCAAGTAAACAAATAAGCAACAACAATTACATGCTCAATTATCACTCCTGTTCAGTCCTGCATTTTAAAATATTATATAAAAGGCAAATAACTGGATACCAGGATTATCATGTAAACCCTTAAAGAAGGTGCTTTCATTTCTACTGAACAAATAAAATAGAATCAGCCAGCCTTTTCCTTTTTCTATCCCTCATAATTTCTTCCCTTAGAAATTTCTAATTTAAAGCCAGTTCTTCTTTTAATTACACTAAGTAACCCAGTTTCAGGAGACTCACATGGACACAACAGGAAAAAGAGTGTATTATCAAGGGCAATTGCATATTACTGTCAAAAGAACACATCCCATACAATCATGATCTTCCTGCTTTGACCAGCGAAGTATTTTCTTTTAAAACGCAGAACCTCTTGTTGTTAGAAGTGGAGAGCTGTAGTGATAGGATTGGTCTCATTTTCTGTCTAGAAAAATGCTTAAGTACGACTCCTGCCCCCTGAGCCTGAAGCAGCTGATGCTCCAGGGCAGTATGAGGGGCTAGCGGGGGTTTTAACACACGTAATTTCAGTTCTGCACGACACAAGGAACCTCCCGTGAAGACGGTTAACATGAGCAGCCCTGCGGCATTCCAGGTTGCCCGATGAGATCAGGATTGTGTTTTTCAGAACTACACGTTGTCGTTTAACCCATCAGGCAGCTGAACACCACCCAGCCGCTTGCTCACTTGCCCCCTCCCTCAGTGGGATGGGGGAGAGAATTGGAAAAAAAAAAGGTAAAACTCATGCGTTGAGATAAAGACAGTTTAATAAGAGAAAAGAATAACAATAGTAATAATAATAATGGTAATAGAATATACAGAATATACAAAACAAGTGATGCACAATGCAATTGCTCACCACCTGCTGACTGATGCCCACCCCATCCCAAGCAGCGATCACTCTCCTCCCGGCCAACTCCCCCCGAGCCTGATGTCCTATGGTCTGGCATAGCCCTTTGGCCAGTTGGGGTCAGCTGTCCTGGCTGTGCCCCCTCCCAGCTCCTTGTGCCCCTGGCAGAGCAGGGGAAGCTGGAAAGTCCTTCACTGGTGTAAGCCCTGCTCAGCAAAACGAAACCATGAGTGTGTTACCCACATTCTTCTAGTACTGAATCCAAACCACAGCGCTATGCCAGCCACTATGAAGAAAATTAACTCTATCCCAGCTGAAACAGGATGCCACATTGTAACAAGTGACAGCAGCGATGTGTTTCTGGCCAAAATCCTCCACCTGCTTGTGAGTGAAAGCACTACACCAGGCTGCTGCTGCATTGTACCCCAGAGGAGGCTGCCTGTCAGGGCTGGGTTAGCCAGCCCTGGAGAGTCAGCACAGTGGTGTAGGTACACTCTGTGCATGCATATATGGAGAGAGATGTATGCATGTGTAATTTTCTGTTATATGTATACATGTTGTGTATACGAAAGGTGAGATTAAGCTCATTATAGTCATCCAAATAACCTATGCCTCTTCAAGCGGGAGCTCCTTTGAAAAGCCATTATTTATATCAGGCAGCTTCTGAACTGGTAAAAAACATCTCCCATGGCAGGTCTGCACACCCAGCCAGCAGACACTTTGCCCCTGGAAAGCGAGATGTCCTTCAGGGGAGGCCACTTGAATGGTTCCTGTGCCTTCCCAGCTGCGGCAGTGTGGGTGCTGGTGGCCTCAGCCCTGCAGGACGTGGGGAGAGGCACTTCCCCAAAGTGGGGCTGGGGGGTGGAGAGGCTGCGGTGGACACTGACCCACTCTGCTGCCGCTGTCACCTATGTGTGGTGGCACCTGCCCTCTCCTCCGCAGGGGGCCCCCCTGAGGCTGCATCCCCACCTGTGGAGGTGGGTTTTACAGACTCTTCAGGCCTGAAACTAAAGCCACAGAGGACAGGTCTGGAGCAAAGGATAGCAGTCCTTAGTGCTGGAGATGTAAAATACGTCATTACCAACAGAGAAGGTGAAGGCACAGATAAACGGTATGGGACTGTCAGGGTAATAGCCCTCATACCGCTACTGCAAAACATCTCTCAGCCCAAGTTGAGGTCTTGGGCCTCAATCCAGTTTGCTCAATACTGCTTTCCGAGGACGAATCATGCAAATCTGTAGCGTTTCTTTTTCTGGTAAGCTGCTCACTTTGAAACTTACTTCTGGAGCAAGACCTTCAGGACTTTGTAGGCTCATGGGAATTTCACAGGAAAGGTCTGAGGTGATGAACCTCTGAACAGACCCCATTGAATGAGCAGTTCTGGAAGACTTGTCCTCCCCAGTCTGTATTGTACCATTAGAACATGTAGTTTGCAGGTGAAATTGCAAATGAAATGAAGCTTGAGGTGGCAGTTAGCCATCATTAAACATTTGATTATTAGCATCATTAAATAGTTGAAAGCTTCCTTGTTATATTGTTTAATCATGTACTTTTCTTGCCCCACACAAATGATTTTTCTGAACCTTATACTTCTGTGTGAGCATAATTCTTCAAGTTTGTAATGGACACAAGTTCAGAAAGACAGACAAAAATGCACAACAGCATTTGCCAGACTTAGTGAGCATATTTTAGGGACATGGTTTAGTGGTGGGATGGCAGCATTAGGTTAATGGTTGGACTTGATGATCTTAAAGGTCTTTTCCAACCTAAATGATTCTATGATTCTATAAAGGCAAATATCGCCCGAGGAGTTGTGAGGCCAAAAATCTTGGGTTGAAAAGGGAGGAATCACCTTAATTTGAGGTTATCTTGTGACGTATGAGGAAAGGTGCTGACTCAGGGACTGCTCTAGGGCTGTGGACAGGACTGGCACAGAGACGATGGAGCCACAACCAGGGGTTTCTACCCCTAAGATCTTTCCTTGTAAAGTGAGAATTGGAGACTGCTTATAATTGGGTTACTTGGAGTAAATTGTTAGTGAATAATTATATTCCCCCCAACCTGGCAAGTGTTTCACTAAGCCCTGATAACTTTCCCAAAGCTTGCTGGGCCAGGTAGATTGTGCTACTTTTCCAGTAGATGAGGGCAAATGGGGGGGTCACATTCTATTTGAAAAGTATGATCCTCTCATTTCCTTCATCTGAAGCTCTACCTGAATCTATATGGAGGAGTAAAATAGTTTATGTAAAGCATTAGTTGCATGTGCTTCAGCAAAGACAATAAACAGCAGTTCTCTTGTGAACTACATTTTTTAAATGGGTGGATCCATGGTTAAAGATGCTCTGCAGTATTTTGGTAGTTTTGTTTTTCCCTTGTGGAGACACTGATGGCTACATGACATATTGCTGTGTTCATTAAAAAACCCCCCACAATACAGATTTATTAACAGATTTCTAGCAAACAGCACATTTTGCCAACTAGAACAGCCAAGATCCAGCAAAAAAACCCAAAGCAAACCCTCTGGGGGAAATCCGGTTTTCCAAGTCCTCTTTACAAGCACTTTGATTCAAAATACCTTTGCATCCTTGGTTAACACATTTTTTTCCATGAGTACAGGGGTGAGAGCTTGGTAAGGTTTACTCAGCAGCATTTACTATAAATAAAAACCATGAAGAAGGGAGGGAAGGTGTATGTCTTTATAACTCAATTTATTAGCAATGAGGGCATTGCAGTCCTGTTGTGAATTGACCAGAAAGACTTTTTCTTTACTGCCAGTGTCTGTTTCCAGCAATGACAGAAGCCCCTGCACACAGAGGCAGCTTTTCTGCTCCCCAGCCCGCCACGCTTGGTGCAAGTCCCATTTGCTCAGCTCGAGAAGTATTGCAGGCAGGGAAGGAGAGCTTGTTTGCTGCAAGCCAGAGGGACGTGGAGCATGTGTTATTCACTTTGAACAACATGCTGCTGCTTCAGAGTGGAAATTGCTCTCGGAATCGCATTCAGATCCTGAATTTTCTCACAGAATAGCCTTTGCTGACTGAACAGAACTGGCTGCTTAATCGCTTCACGTGGCAAGGCACAGAAATAATGGCTAGCATGATTAATACTAATAAAACTTTATTTTATTCTTGATGGTTTGTAATCAGGCTGGTTTCAACTTGTTTATTCATTTAAAATATGTGTGCCAGTTCAAACAGCTAATGATGACTGAGCCTGGTCTTGTGTGGGCTGTTCTGCGCCTTCTGGTCTCATATAACAGCAACAATTAGTTTAAATGGTGGTACTTTCTCGTCTGCCTCGTCCTTACCACATAAAGACAACTGCAAGGGGAATGCTGTGAATCTCCAAGGGCAACAGGCGTAAGTCTAGGTTCAGTCATCTTGGCCTTTCAGGTGGTGAAAGCATGACAGGAGTTTTAAAATGCTATATAGCAGGCACCTCTGAGCTCCCAGCTCTGTCAAGTCTCAGTTCTTGACTCCTGGGCTCCCCAGATGTGCAGCAGTGACTGAAGTGTGGGGTATCTGAAGAACCAAGGACATTTAGTGAACAATCCAGACCGAATGCACCTGTTGTTTTGTGAGCAGGAAGCCTCAAGGACTTTGTGGGAGCTGCCTGCAGTCAAATAATGATGAGAACAACCTTGAGAAGAAGAAGAAAAGGTGGTGTACATGACTGAGATCAGAAAGCAAAGCAGGACGCAGGTGGAGAGGACCGTGCGCGTGGACAAGAGACTTCAACGAATCATATCGTAACTAAGAGCGCGTGGACAGACATAGTTAACCAATAAGTGAAGAGCTTGTGCTTGATAGGGAAATAGAAGAGCTATATTAACCGGGATGTATCAACAATAAATTGGCATTTGCTTGATCACATTGATCGTGTGCGGTGTCCGTGACTTCCACGTCAACAAGTGGCGCCCGAACAGGGACCCTCGGGTCGGTGTTGGACATTCTGACGGAACCGAAGACGAAGGGTGTGGAAGCCGGCCGCAGGCGAGTGCTGCCCCGGCACTCGGGAAGTCGCTAGCGCAAAACAGTGGGAATCTCGCCCTGATCAGGTGAGCGGCCGGGGAGGAGATGGGGTCCACGCTGACAAAAGAGGAGTCAGTAGTGGTTAAGCTCCTCCCATATATACTCTCTACGAGAGGACTGAGTTATGACTCGTCTACCTTGAAGGCTTTGCTGTTTTGGGCAAAGGGAAAGGATTTAATCCCCACAGTTGGAGCTGCTTTTGACGTCCCAACATGGGAAAAAATAGGAGCAGAGCTTTGGGAAGAAATAAGTAAGGGATCCAAGGAGGCGAGCAAATTCTTCGCTGTGTGGAGGCTGATTAATGAAACTTTAAAAAGTATGAAAGCCGAACGTTCAGCCGTCGCGTCTACTTGTGCGGCTTTGACTCCAGCCGGCGGGTCCACCTCTGCCACCAGCTTGCTGTCCTCGGGTCCCACCATCCCTGCCGCGACCCCGGCTCGCGCTGCGGGAGGGGTCCGAGTCCCAGCGAGGACTGCAGCCACGGCCCCCGCCACCACAGATGTGCCGGCACCAGAGACGGCACCAGAGAGAAAAGTTGCGGAAAACTTTCCACCACCATCCGATGTACCACTGCCGGACACCCCGCCACACCGCGCCAGCGTAGGCTCGGCATCACGAGCCTCTTCACCGGCGCCGACCGCTTCACTCTACCCTCCATTACCAATTTTTGCTGCTGCTGCTCGCAGCCGCCGCCGCCGCCCGGAGCCGCCGCCGCCTCCCCCCCCCCCCCCCCCCCCGTCACGGTGTGAGAGACAGGACGAGCGCCCAACCGGCTCAGGGGACGCACAGTTGCAAGAGTTGCTGGAAAAGCTGGAAACTCTGGAGGCTCGCCCAGAGGCGCCGCCGAAAAAGCCATCAGCCCCCCTGCCCGCGCCATGCCCAGGACTGCCAGCGCCCAACGCGTTCGTACCGAATGGAGCACCGGGTGAGATCGGTGCCTTTGCACCTTTGCCGCCACCACCACCAGCGGGGGCGGGATTTGGGCAAGGGATGTTGGCGGGAGGGGCTGGGGATCCGACAACGCGATGGAAAGGGGTGATTCGAGTTGCTCTGATAGAAGGACAATTTTTGCCTATGGCATTTCCAGTCGTGGCTGATAATAACGGTAGAGGCGTGTGGCAAGCATTAGATTGGAAAATATTGAAAGAAGCTAAAAGTGCAGTTACTCAGTATGGGCTAAAATCACCCTACACTCAGTCTATGTTGCAGCATATTTTTTTCTTCACAGTTGCTAACTCCTTATGACACTAGAATGATTGTCCGGATGCTACTGCCACCAGCGCAGCAGTTGCAGTTCTTCCAGCACTGGCAAACTGCTTGTGATAAGGCAGCTGCGGTACCTCGACATCAGGGTGATCCCTTGGCTGGCGTGCAAGCTCAAATGCTGACGGGAGCGGGACCTTTTACACGAGCTGATTGGCAAGCACAATTCATTACAGAAGTGTTACAATTGAGCCAAGACTTAGCTTATAAAGCTCTTATGAACGTCCATGACGAAAAAACCGGACCAGCCTTCACGGCGGTAAAGCAAGGTCCCACAGAATCGTATGCCAAATTTATTGATCGACTGCACACCTCAATTATGGCTCACCCTGATTTGAACGACGACATGAAAGTAAAGTTTTTAGATATCCTTGCCTTTGATAATGCTAATGAGAAAACTAAGAGGGCCCTTAGTGTGTTGCCAAAGGGATCTAACACAGGGCAGCCGCTGGAAGCTGCTGAGCGAATGTTAGAACAGGAAAAAGCTACAGTCATGGCTGCTGCTGTGGGCGCAGCAGTTAAGCCATTGATATCGAAAAAGCAGGAAGGAAAAAGAGAAAAAAGGTCTTTTAATTGTGGCAAACAAGCCCTTGGAACACTCCTATTTTTACCATTCCCAAAAAATCAGGGAAATGGCGACTACTGCACAATTTGCGTGCAGTGAACGCTGTCATGCAGGACATGGGAGCATTACAGCCTGGATTACCTTCCCCTGTAATGATCCCTCAGAACTGGGATTTGCTTATCATCGATTTAAAAGATTGGTTTTTTACTATTCCTTTGCATCCAGAAGACGCAGAAAAATTTGCATTTACAGTACCAGCAGTCAACAAACAAGAACCTGCCAAAAGGTATCAATGGGTGGTGTTACCCCAGGGCATGAAAAATTCTCCCACATTGTGTCGGACTTTTATAGCATGGGCTCTGCAGTCATTTCGGCAAAAACATAGTTTTTTGCTAGTTTATCATTATATGGATGACATATTGATTGCAGGTGAGAAAATAGATACAGAGAGAACATTACAAGAGCTAGTAAAAACCTCGGAGCCAAAAGGACTTAAAATAGCCCCTGAAAAGGGGCAGCATCAAGGCCCATGGCAATATTTAGGCTGGACAATTACCGGAAGCACTGTGCGACCACAAAAAATAAAAATCAATTCAGACATTGAGACCCTCTCAGATGTTCAGAAATTGATGGGAGACATACAGTGGGTAAGATCTGTTAGTGGAATCACTAATGATGATTTAGCTCCTTTAATGCCCCTGTTAGGATCGACAACTTAAGCCAATGAACGGCGAAGCCTATCAGTGGAACAGAAAAAAGTGTTAGATCAGATTGTAGAAAAAATTTTAACAGCTACTGTACAGAGAAAAATTAATACTTTGCCTTTGCAGTTTTTGATTGTTAATTCGTCGCCCAAGTGAAAACATTTAGTAGGGCTCATAGTGCAACTAGACAAACAGCACATTAATATTTTGGAATGGGTATTTTTATCTCATCAACCCAAAACCACAGTTTGTACACGGGTCGAACTGTTAGCTAACAATAATTATTAAAGGCAGGTGAAGGCTTTTGGAGCTATCAGGTCAAGAACCTGCGACGCTGTTTGTACCTATAGCACAGAATTATTTGGATTGGCTTTTAGCAACCTCAGAAACAGTTCAAATTGCTCTAGCCGAATATCCAGGTACTGTAACTAACAATTATCCATCAGCCAAGTTTTTGTCATTATTGCAAAACCAAGACTTTGAGGAAGCTCCTCGCAGGTCAGAAGTACCAGTAGAAGGACTCACGGTATTCACAGATGCTGGAAAAAAGTCTAAACAAGCTGCTATTGCTTGGTACAGTAACAACCAGTGGAATCATCAACTTCTTACAGGTCACACCACAGACTCTTTGCAGACACTTGAACTGAGAGCAGTGTTATGGGCTTTTCAACACTGGCCTGACGAACCTCTAAATGTAATTTCAGACTCCCTCTATATGGTGGGGACAGTACAGCGCCTAGAACGCACCATGATCAAAAGCCTAAAAAATAAGACTTTGTATATGTTATTGATGCAGCTATTGTTTTTGTTAAATCAACGCAGGAGACCCTATTTTGTGACGCACATTCGTAGCCATCAGTTTGATCAAGGCTTGTCTATCAGAAACAACATAGCAGACAAGCTAGTTGCTACTGCGTGGAAAAATCAGAATGTCAACCTGTTTGACCAGGCTCGTTTGTCTCATGATTTTTTACATCAGTCTGCTAAAGTGTTGGCAAAGCAGTTTAATTTAAAGCTGTCAGATGCCCGGGGCATCGTGCAATCATGTCCTGCTTGCCAAAAATCAGGATTTGGTCTAGGTCTTGGGGTGAACCCTCGAGGCTTAGGGGCCTTACAATTATGGCAAATGGACGTTACTCATATTGCAGAATTTGGACATCAGAAGTATGTACATGTCAGCATTGACACCTATTCGCACGCGATGTGGGCCACTGCTCAAACAGGGGAAACAGCCAAACATGTTGTGAAGCATATGCATGCTGCCATTGCCGCATTAGGAGCTCCTCAAGAAATCAAAACTGACAATGGTCCTGCATACGCTTCACGGACGTTTGAATGTTTTTGCCAACTATGGGGCATTCGCCGAGTAACCGGCATCCCCCACTCCCCTACAGGGCAGGCCATTGTGGAGTGTGCACATGCCACCTTAAAATCGCTTTTGCAAAAACAGAAAGGGGGAGAACTGGCACCCTCTGAAAGGCTTGCAAAAGCGCTTTATGTACTAAATTATTTGAGGTTGACAGGAGACCGCAAATCTCCTCCAATTGTAATTCACCACATGTCATTGCAATCTGGACTGCAAAAAAGTGACTCGGTGAAGGTGCAGTACCGGGATTTAAAACCCGGGGAATGGAAAGGCCCAGCAGAAGTAAAAATGACTGGTCGAGGTTATGCTTGTATAATTACAGATTCCGGACCACAATGGGTACCAGCAAAATGTATCCGGCCCTGGCTGCGACATCCCAAGAATGATGGACAACCTCAGATGCCCGAATAACTGTGGCTGTGTTTCTTAGATACAGGTCATCTGTCCGGACTGTGGAGATATTCGCTGGACTGCTGTGACAGGATGCTTTTGCATGGAAAGAGCGACAGCCGGATATTGCTCAACCTCATCATGGGGTTCAAGAGCTTAGCAATGGGTTTGTTAATATGTATATGGGTAATGGTATAGAAAATGGAGCAGATAAAGGGAGTTACGAGCATTAAGAACCGTAGAAACATGTGGTTAATATGGACAAATGCGACAGGGCAAACATCCTTTTGCTTATCTTTAGCCACTCCAGGAGATCCTTTTAGGACATGCTTAATAAGGATGACTTTTGCTGTTAGCACAGTCATGGATGTGAGGATTTTGAAGGGATGTGTTGCTTTAACCTGTCTGACTTACTTTAAGTCCATACATAGCAAGTTACAACAACTACAAGGGAATATGAGAAAGCTACACTGAAGTAATGACATGAACTCCGAAGTTTCAGGAAATTCAGCCTCTAGCTGAGGTCAGTTAAGAAACATCCACTATGTGCAGGTCAGCTCCTAATTGTCTGGTCCGATTCTCTTACTTCAGGTTGATTCTTCCTTCTAGTGCTGGCCAGTTTCCAGGAAGGATGCTGAGACTTCTGCTCTGATTTGATAGTACATTTGATGGTTCCTAGAAAAGCTGACGTCCCTACATGCATTTGACAAAAGAACAATACAAGATCCCCACCTGGAGTATTGCATTCAGCTCTGGGGCCCCCAACATAATGGACATGGAACTGTTGGAGTGAGTCCAGAGGAGGACCACCAAGATGATCAGAGGGCTGGAGCACCTCTCCTATGAAGACAGGCTGAGAGAGTTGGGCTTGTTCAGCCTGGAGTAGAGAAGGCTCGGGGGAGACCTTATAGCAGCCTTCCAGTACCTGAAGGGGGGGGCCTACAAGAAAGCCAGAGAGGGACTTTTTACAGGGGCATGTAGCAATAGAACAAGGGGTAATGGCTTTAAACTGAAAAAGGGTAGATTTAGGTTAGATATAAGGAAGAAATTCTTTACTATGAGGGTGGCGAGACACTGGAACAGGTTGCCCAGAGAAGTTGCGGATGGCCCATCCCTGGAAGTGTTCAAGGCTAGGTTGGATGGGGCTTTGAGCAACCTAGTCTAGTGGAAGGTGTCCCTGCTCATAGTAGGAGGGTTGGACTAGATGATCTTTGTGGTCCCTTCCAACCCAAACCATTCTATGATTCTAGAAAAAGGTCTGAAGTTACAGGTGATAACTAGTTTTCTACTTCTCTTTCCATTGAGCTCCAACGTTGAATTTTCCAGGGAAATGTGAGCAGTTTCTCCAACTCTTGCTTTTCACCGTGGTCTGTTAACATCACAAAGGAAGATGTGAAGGAAATAATCTATTACTATAAACAGCTTGTTTAAAAGGTGAAGGCTGAAATGACCCCTGTATCTGAATTGGCTCGTTCCATGGAAACATAAAACAAGTGCTTCAACACAATGACAGGTGTTGAAGTATGCTATAGTATCACTTACTCCCCACACTTTTCTATGCGTTGTTCTCTGCGCAACAGTTTTCTCTGACCAAAGGTGGAATAGACCTGCAATACCTGTACCTACAGTGTGAGAGCCTTGGGGAGCAGCACTGCAGGGGAGGTGCTGATAGTGGAGGTCATGGGGCTGTGCAGATTGGGAATGAGAGCTGTAAAATCGGGTTTGCAAAACTGGACGGTTTGTAATTTTGGCATAGCAACAACAGGAAAAGAATAGTTTAATGGAGCTTGTCAGGAAATGGTCTTTATTTTGTAAAAATGAAGTTAGCTAGTCTCTAAAGGTTAGTATTGAAAAGAGAATGACTGATTCTTAGGTAATGCACTTCATTAAACATTCCCTGGCTGTTTGTGATCTTTGATCTATGCTTCTGTACAAAATATGGGAACTTTACCAGCAGATAAAATGAGCAGACATCACTGAAGCATGGTGAAAGGAATCTACAGTACAACCTCCAGTGCAGAAAAGCTGAGGAGAAAGAAATGAATGATGCTGTCAACTTTTAACTCACCAGAACACTTATGAATGAAACAGACTGTAGTAACCCGGCAGCCAAGCTGTCTAGACAAGACTGCTAACCTTTGCTCTTTTCACTAAACTCCATAGGATCTTTCAACAACTCATAGATGTCATCAGTATCAGACACGCCCCTAGAAATGGCAGAATAAATTCAGCATCAAGGAACCATCCAAGATCTCTTCATTCTGTATCACGTTTACCTAGGTCCTCACATCAATACAGCCCAATTGTCCCAGGTTACACCAGTTTGCCAGGTTACACCTGCCTACTCCCTCCGTGTAAATTATAGGAGAGGATCCTCAGTTATAGGAGGCTATGCCATGTGAGAGAATACAGCGCTTGTCTGTGCAAGGGGGGTTCTCTGCTGCCTGCTTGCAGCCGAGGTGTGTCACTGATCTGTGTATTCAGGCAGCAGCTCTGGGCTCCTGCCTTCGGGTGCCCTGGGACCTGTCGGCTTCACTGGTAGTTTGTCATGGAAGAAGGCAATTCACAACACCTAAGGTAATCTGACCTGAATTACCCTCTGGAAGAGCAGGACCATTAGAGCTCTGCGTGCATGAACAGACCTTTTTAATGGCCCTGACCAGCCTTGTCCAGGACCCCCACGGATACCCCCTGCCTGTGGCCCCAGCCTGAGCCCCCAGACCTTGTCTGAGCCATGTCATAGGTGTGCCTGTGCCTTGCTCTGTTCCCTGCTGTGCTCACTTACTGACCAGTCTTGCTGGATGGACTTGAGACTTATGGGGCAGATAGCCTTGCCGGTTTCCAGCCCTGCCTGATGGTCTGTAGACTGATGTTGTATCCTGGTCCCCAGTCCTGTCTCTGGCCCCATCTCCCGCTGTTCCTCACTGGACTCCCAGGGCACTGACTAAGGAATCTGGCCGACAAAGCTCAGGAGTCCCCCAGGAAGGGACAAAACCTATTTGCAACAATCAGAAGAGTTCAAATAATTCACAGAAGAAAATAATGCACAGGGCAGAGCAAGACCGCTCCCCTGGTGCTGCTGGTTCAGCCTGGTAGGAGAAGTCAACCCAGACCTGCTGTCCCAGTCCTACCTCAGGAGTTTCTGTAATGCATTCAAGCAGTCTTCTCAGCAAGCAAAATGAAATGCCAGGTCCCTCAGGACACAGAGAACACAGACCTGTAGCGATAATGGAAATACGGCTTAAATTTTTCCAGTGGTGTTATTGCAACATTAATACCATAGTAGAGCTCTGCTGTGGCAACCCACTTTGGAAATCCTACCGTATTTAGTAATTCTGTGCTTTTATCAGGAAATCACTTCTGCTCGCCATCAAAGGCCTGCACACTGGTTTGAGTCTGACCGCTTTAGGCTGCTTAGGTATTTTTGCATCCAAATAAATTTTAAATGTATTAATGGTAGCAGATGAAGAAACTATGTGTATCTGATGGCAAATTCAAGGCAAACAAATGCTTCCTTTGATATTAAGCTGTGCTTCTGTCAACAGGCACCAGCTGATAACTCTGTTCTTTGTAAAAGAAAAATATTTTGCTTTTTTTATGCAAAGCAGAGGGCGGGATGAGCTAAGGTGGCAGGACAGAGCACATTTGCATAGCTGTATAAAAATAAGAAGCCGATCAAAAACCCACAGAAGATTTGTCAAATGTTAATGATAAGGCCGAGATTGCTGCTTATCATTAAATTTACTTTGCTGCAGCCTGGTGATGTGATACCCTGCGGTGGAAGTGGAAGTGGGTGGATGCAGCTAAGCCCCTCCACAGAGCTCTCCCACCGCCGGGCAAATCCCAGTGCTTCAGGAAGCAACACTGTAGAGACGACAGATTGCTTGCTAAAGTAGCGTAGCATGAAAGGCACTTTCTGGATAGGAAACTGAAATACTGATCACCTTCATTGTATAATTAGTTGATGAGACATTTTATAAGACTGTATAATTGCGTGTTCATGTCACTTGTCTGCCACGTGATAAGCGTGCGGTTAAATGGCTATGGTATGCACCAGTAACTCTCACCAATATCGATGAGAATGTTTTCACTCACAAATGAGGCACACCATTTTGAGAGTCCCTGCTTGTCCAGATACATTTCTAGGCTCATATAAGTGGTCAGTTCACAAAGTTCACAGACCATCAAGCCAGAACATACTGATGCCATCACCTGGTCTCACCTCCTGTCTAATGTAATTATGCGGTCTTCCCTGACTAATTCTCATATGAACTAGAGCTCATCTTTTAGGCAAATATTTCATCATGGTTTCAGCTTTCTATCCAAGTAATTATAGCCACTCTTTAAATGCCCATTTCAGCTGCACAATTTTCAGTTTGTTTTCAACCTGGATTGCTTTAGTACTATATAATTTAAAGGAGTTTTACTACACCGCGTTTCTGGGTGCAGCAATTTTAAATAGCCTATCCAGATTAATTTCTTTAAAACCTCCTTTAAAGACCACTGAAATGCTTTTTCTGAGGCTGAAAATAAGCGCCAGGGTAGGGAGGATCTGCACTGATGGCAGTAATAATATCATCGTTATGAATTACTTTATGTTTGAGGATTAAGCACAATTCATAGAATCATGGAATCATAGAATCATAGAATCATTTAGGTTGGAAAAGACCTTTAAGATTATCAAGTCCAACCGTTAACCTAACCCTGCCATCCCACCACTAAACCATTGCCCTAAGCACCTCGTCTACCCAGCTTTTAAATACCTCCAGGGATGGGGACTCGACCACGTCCCTGGGCAGCCCCTTCCGATGCTTGACAACCCTTGCAGTGAAGAAATTTTTCCCAATGTCCAACCTAAACCTCCCCTGGGGCAACTTAAGGCCATTTCCTCTCGTCCTGTCACCCTGGGAGAAGAGGCCGACCCCCACCTGGCTACAGCCTCCTGTCAGGCAGCTGTAGAGGGCGATAAGGTCTCCCCTCAGCCTCCTCTTCTCCAGGCTAAACACCCCCAGTTCCCTCAGCCTCATCAGACTCGTGCTCCAGACCCCTCACCAGTTTCATTGCCATTCTCTGGACATGTTCCAGTAACCTTAATGTCCTTCTTGTAGTGAGGGGTCCAAAACTGAACACAGTATTTGAGGTGCGGCCTCACCAGTGCCGAGTACAGGGGCACGATCACTTCCCTGCTCCTGCTGGCCACACCATGCCTGATACAAGCCAAAAAGAGAAAACCGATTAACTCAACCCTGCAACTGTGCGTGCACTTAATGAGCCTTACTCATGAGAACAGGGCCCATCTGCTAGAGGTGGTGCAGAGGAGCACGCTGACCGCTGTTCAGCGTCTGCTTAACTTTAAACACCACGAGCATGCCCCTCGGTTGCTAACACTTCAGTGGGACTACTCTCGTGCTTAAAATTAACTGCGTGCTGGAACATTTTGCCAGCTGGTATCTCGCTGCTCTCCACTTAGCGGGGTCAAACGCCGATGAGCTAGAGCTGGGCTGGAGTGCCGCCGGCCTTGGCAAAACGAGAACAGCTTTATTGACTGTGCAAAGATTTGTACAAACCTGTGCTGAAAACAAGGCGCAGGAAAATAACTCCGCTGAAAACTTTGATGAACCTGTGACACTTCAAATTAGGGCTGCTCTGGCGTAGCAGAGAAAAAAGTGCTCTCGTTGTTACAAGGAGTCTTTACAAAAATTACTAAGAGGACCATTTCTTACTAAAGACAGGAAAATATAAGTGGAAAGCTTGGCAGACCTAATTTACTTTTCTGTTTTTCAGCTTCCCTGTCTGAGAAAAATGGGAAGTAACCTATTTTAGGTGTCCTTGGGTAGACAAGTAAAATAATGGTGGTGCGGCTGTGTTTCTGTTGTGCCCTGATATGGTCTCACACAGGGCTGATGCCTTGATTCTGGGGAAGATGCTGAGCTGATTTTTTTAGGATTGCCTTCAAATCTAAAGGCATCTTTCTGCATTAAACTCTTGTACAGACAAGGGTACCTTAGCACTCCTCAGCATCCTTAATGCAGAAGTGGAGCTCGTCTTTCTGCAACTTGCAACCCTAGCAGTCAGCTTTTGTTGTTTTACATTTCACTTTTCCCTAAACCTGGATGGGAAGGGAGACACGATAGTCCCCAGAGGACATACACCAGCATTTTTATATGGCTATTTGCACGAGCAAAGAAAAAATAATTGCACAAACCCGATCAGTCCCGTGCCATGCACAGAAGGGTAAATACTAACTTTGTATCTGCTGCTATGAAAAGAGTCTCTGTTCTGTGGTTCCCCTAATTCACATTCAGGAGGATCTGAGAGGAGCTGTGGACTCCAGCCCTGGAGCCAGGGCAGTAAAACAGAGAGAGAGAGAGAGAGAGGTAACTGGAATGAAGAAAACTGGATTCTTCAAGATAATGGCAGAAAATAAACAGGAGAGGATAGTTAACAGTAATTTAACATTACAACTACAAAGAACTAGTGACAACCACCCCAAAACGGCCTACGTGCAGGTGTTATTTTTGGACTTCTACACTCTGTGAAGATGTGAGGATAGACTGAAACATACACATTACTATCACAATCCTTATTCTCTTACCTTCCAGCTTAAATTCCAAATTAGAGCTGCTGTATGCAAGCGCATAGATACCATTTAAGGGAGTTTAAGTGGTATCACAGATTTAACAGTAATTTTCAATAACGTTACCTCCATTTCAATTTTTAAACAATTCTTTTGGGCTTACATTTTCCATGTTTGCTTCTCAGACAAAAAGTATGACTAACCTTTAAACAAAACTTTATCCTGGTAATGGTGCAAAGAAAATCACTAATATCTAAAACATACTATCCTTTTCACATAAAACAAATGACAAAAAAAAGCTTTTAAAAAAGTTGGGGTTTAACTGCAGCAAATGGCTAGTCCTCAAAGAGAACACTCTTGGCAGTTTTAATCTTTTAAAATTAGAGGTGTCAAAAAGCAGTCTTTATAGCAGTGCCTATTAAATCTAGGAGGATTTTGCTGTTACATTATGTACAAATGTTAGCAACAGTTAATTGAGAACACCCTTCATTCTTCAGGACAATGCTTAAATGTGGAGTATGAACATGAACACATGCCTGCTGGAATTCAGCCTGCCATTAAATGGTACGTTCATAATATGAAATAAGCTGTTGCCTTAATTAATTTTTTTCTTTTCAGTTTGGCCACCTACAAAATTCTTAAGCACTCACTTTTCTTCTATGGCAGATTATGGTTTGGTACCAGCAGTAACTCAGTTTTTGGCATCAGTATTAAGTGAGCACGTGGAAGGTTTACTTTTTTCAGTAAAAGCAATATTCTTAAAAATCTCAAGAAAATAGAAGGCAACAACACTGCCCTGATACAGTGAAAATAACAAAGAATTAAGGGAAAAAAAGCCTGAGATACAACATCTCTTTCACTTTAAATGTGCCAAGTATCAGGATTTAAGACTATGTAGTGAAGTGGAGCATGCAGTCATCAAGCTAGAGCTCGTGCTCCAGTGCAAAAACATCTGCAAGGGGGAACTGGGCAAAGCATTTTTAAAACTACACGTGGGTTTACCCTTGCCTCTGTCCTCTTGACTTTGTTATACCTTAAGAACAAAGATAGGTTCTCACATAGAACAGTAAGTGAAGATGGATGACAAGCAGTTTCCCACTGGGGAAAAAATCCCAAAACATATGGTAAAAAATAGGCTTCATTAGAGACAAGAAGAGAAAAAGGAAAGGCATCTAAGCCTGAAATCTAGATTACATTCTTATTTCAGGTGAGTTCTGAACCCAAGTGAACTGTATGTTAAAGCATTCCAAACCAAATCAATCTGAATCGAAGGGGTGTATTACTCATAAATGTATAAGCAACCCAGTGTGAGAATATTTTTGTTCATTTAACTTCAATCTCTAAAGTACAATAAATTAAATTATGCTTCCATTTTGTCTTGTGATAATGGCTTCAGGTAGCTTTTAGGGTTTGGTTCATTTTTTGTTGTTTTTTTTTTCTTTCTCCTGGCATAGCTTTGTACAGGTGACATCAACTACAGAGCCTCTGGGGCAGCCACTGCTGAGCGCAGCGTCAGATGCTGACACCCGTTTCTTCTTTTTCTATGGCACCTGCCAAAAGACATAGGGTGTCCAGAATTCCAGAGGTGAATTATGCTCATGCTTCTTATCCCAATGCGTCATGAATCATCTCCTTTCACTCTTTCATTTTAAATTATATTTGGAGGAGGCACTTAATGCAACGAGATGCTGCATATATATATCGGGAGCACCATAACCAGAGGCACTTGGCAGTTTGAAGGCAGACTGAAACTACAGTTGTTTTGGGACAGCATTTGATTGCAGCAGCTTTCAATAGTGGAATGATTTCAGGACTTAGGAAGTCAACAAATGGAATAATGAAATATCAGGATAACAAGCAGTGGTAACAAAAACATTGGGATGACAGAGGTCGTTGCTTTTCTAGTACTGGACTGAACGCCGCAGAAGTTGCTGCAGCAAAAGCCCTTCAGCAAGAAACAGCAGAGCACAGTAACCACTGTCACCCCCACGATTTATACCAGCCCAGTGTTGACAAGAAGCAGTGGTCTGGGCTATTTCACGGGGATTTTGATGCTTTTATAAATGCATAGCTGTACTGGGTTGTAAGGGTAGAGGCTGACTGATGTATTTATCCAAACACGATGGGAACCCGCAGGCTTCTGTGAAGCCTGTAACTGGGTCAATTGAAAGAGAGAATTAAGAACGGTGTATTCTCCAGAGTTTACAGAACCACAAGGTTGGGGTGCAGAGCTCAGCCTTTGTAACAAGAAGCTTGTGCACAGGCGTTTACAGCCGCATTACATGCATGATGTTGCTTCTTAGGGCCTACATGAGTTGTTACGATGTCCTTCTACCTTCTTAGCTTTGTGGCTAGAGCTGCAAAGTCCTTACAAAACTCGTTACTGAAGTTATTGGGGGATATTAACAAATACCCTCTAAGCACCACAAGGCTCTTCCTACTGCTTTCTTGCTTTCTATTGACATTTCCTCTAATTGCAGAATGCATTCATATTTTTTTAAATTGCTGTCATCCCTGCTAGCAGCATGGGTTTGAACCTCCAAGTCCAATTTGGATGGTGCTCACGTTGCAGTGTTTTAATTCTGCTGTATGCCTGTTTGAACAAAGCCATAAAAAGCAGCCACGAGGCAAGAGAGGTGCAAACAAGTTATACAGGGTTTCACAGGTAGCTCTGCAAGTCCAGCCAGGTAGCTCCCCCCAAACTGGCGGTTGCTTCCAGATTGGTGGTATTCCCCTTGCTCAAACCCCTTCCTTCAACATGGGTCAGACTGGTTCTTCCGCATTTCAGCTAAACCCAAGTCTTTTTCTCTTCTTCAGTCAACCACCTGGATTAGGACCCAGCACTTGCCCATGCTCTAAGACAGCAGATCCCAGAGCAGCACAGAGCAAACAATCCTTTGAATCTATCGATTTCCTTGTTTTTCTCCTAGCTCCTCCTCTTTTTATCACTTTCCCTTTTACTTCCTGCATTTTCTGTCTCTCCAAGTAGCACGTGGACAGGTGGTATCCCTCTCTGCTCCCTCCTGAGCTCAGGAGCTTCTCTCAGTGACACACACAAATTTACAGCCAGTTTGTCACACTCCGTAACCCCTTTCCCATATCCTCTACCGCCCCCTCCCAAAGGGAACAGTTTTACAGCTACTGAAGAGTTAAATGTAACGATATTTGCATAAGCTATACTCCACTCAATATAATATACCCAGCATTAACACTGTCCTTTTATGAGTTCTTTCTGAATACTGGAGATTTCTGAGTGGGAATTCCAAAAGCGACTCAGTGTCACCACCAAGACACGACAAGTAAAAAATTGTGAATAACGGCCTTTGAAGGTCCTACGGGCAGGAGTTCATTCAGATCACGTTCACACATATGACAACAGATCAAAGCATTTCATGCTGCTATGAATTTAAAATCATAGATGTCCTCTCACTATGGCAAGCTGTTTTTCAAATGAGACCCATATTAAATAGTGAAAAGCTGACCACATCCACTTCAGTGTTTGAAAGTATACTTTGTTTCAGGAAACGAAAGGATAGAAAAATAAGGCATTTAATTGAAAGAAAAAGTATCTTACAAAAATTGTCTCTTTCTTAATTCTAGAAATCACAACAGTATTAATGAAATCTTAAAAGACAACTAATACAGTGTTTATTTAGAAGCAGCATAAGTCCAAACAATGCATAAAAATCTCAGGTGTTTATTGTTACAATTTAAGTGCATATATTCTTTTTACAACTTTGTGCCTGCCCACAGGAATGGACATACAGCAGCCACACAATTTGCTCTTTTCAGAAAGCTTTTACTCATTTGAAATCTCATCTGTATAATTGGATAATACAGTGAACTAGTCCCAGTGACAAATTCCAGTTTTATATGGCTACATTCCAAAAGAGTAAACTCAACATGGAAGGTGTTAAAATTTTTGAATATTCCTATAAAAGGTGACATAATACACAATTCAAGTGAATTAAGACAGGCAGCATACACAAGACATTTGTAAAAAAAAAATCAGATGTTTAATACAAAATACTCACCTATCTCTAAACATAAAAAGCTTTTTATAAGTTAACAGTATGGGCCCTACCTTCTGAATGTTAACAGTGACAGGTTATTACGAGGGTATCTCTAAAATTTAAATACAATCTGTGCTGGCTAAATGACTTTCACTTCTTTTTTAAATTAATGATGGAAGATGGAATCACCTAACATAGGAGCCCAAGCATCAGAAGTTAAATTCCCATTTTGAAATGGATTGTAAGTGAGGCTTTCCCCATTTACGATGAGGATAACCTCTGTAACTTCTTTGGTTGAGGCCATCATCTCTGAACAGCAATCCCAAACAAAATGGGAAACACTTCCAAGTGCTGAGAAAGAACCAAAGAGTACAGTTTGGTCAGAATGCTAAACATTATGGAACAACTCCATGCTTACGGAAAAAATGTTCTATGTCTACAGAAATGAATGTGAATTCACAACTGTAATCTTTAACTTTAGGTAATTTAGTAAGTACCACAGTATTGACAGTCTTCGTAAATATCATTAGTTTAGAAATAAAGATGTCAAAAAAGCACAGACAAATTTATTATTCTAGTGGAAAAACTAGTGAGTTTTTATTTTACATTTATTCTTTTGCTCCAAACATTATGTAGTGGCATCGCTTTTACCAACCCTATTCTCAGGGAAGTGGAGATGGTATCAGGATACAGGATAGGCAACAAGGCTTACTTCTCTCTTTCCCCACCCCCCTAAAATATTTCCGTAAAACCTTACATACTGTAAATTATGGGAAATACCAGAATTCACCCATTTCACCACTGCCTACATAAAGTTTCAGAGTACTTTGTGTCTGGCTTGGACAATCGCCACAACGCTCCATCACACTGATTGACATAGATTAGACTTCTATTTCCAGCTTCTTGCCCTTCCAGATGCTGGGGACTGGAAAGAACATAGACGCCAACCCTTCAGCTCCATGAGGATAAATGAAGTGCTTCACCTCACTTAGCAATGATATACATCCATTTAAAGAGCAGCAAGAGCATATTGACAAAACCCCTTCCTTGCCCTGACAGATGCCAATTGCCGTACGAAGCTTACAGCCTCAATAAGTTGAGATGGAGAGTCCTTTGGCTCTCTGAAACTTTCAGATCCCTCTCTTCAAGAGAGTTCAAAGAGAACTCTTCAGAGTCTTTGAGTAAGACTGAACATAAGCGAATCACATGCAGAAAACCTTAAACCATTTCAACCCCTGGGCCAGAAACACCATGCCACGCCAGGAAGCGCCAAAGCAATGATTATAGAAGAAAAAAGATTTACTGCGTTGTTGTCTAATATAGGTCTTCCAGATATGTGCTTGGAGTCTTTTGTTTGGTGATTGACAACCATGCCAATATTCCGGTCAAAACCTGGGAAGAGATAAAAAACTTTATTTTACAAAGCCAAACAAGCTGAAAAGAAACTTAGTAACCAAGTGTATGCAACTTCCTAAATTTAGTTTACCATTATGGTGTTAACTAAATTACAGTTAGTTTAATGGGGTAGCTTCAAAGAATGGGATATAAATGCAATACTTTACGTTAGAAGTTATTTCTTTTGAAAAGTTACACTCTGTCAGGTCTACTTGTCTCTACATAGGTCCATAGCAAAGAAAGGAATGAAACATAAGCTAAATCAGATGAGGAATAAGCTATTCCAAGAGCCATTCTAAGGCAAAGGATGCTGTTTTGAACAGATTAGCAACATGTATTTCTTGTCAAGAAGATATGTTTTTTTTTTTCCAAAGGAAAACATGATTATTTGATCTGACAGAAAACAAGCTCCTTACAGAGGTTGAATTTAATGTTTCTATTTACACAGCAGTTTTATACTACCAGCAGCTTGATTTTTTTTCCTGTTGCTTAAGCCTTTTCTTGCTCTGCCTCTGTATTAGCAGTACTTTAGCACTGCCATACATTAGCTGCTACTGTGCATGCACTGTTATGCTACGTTTTGCCCAGATGCATTATTCTATAAGCTGATAAAAGCATAAAATTCTAGAATGCTTGATTTTAATGCCAACTCACGCTATAGTGAAGTATTAAGTGGGTACGTGCATATGCACACATTTAAGGTTGACACAAAGAAACATTTGAAAAAAAAAATCAGCACATTTTATATTAACATTATTTTTCTCTGTAGGTTTGAATATCTGCTAACACCCACAACATGGAAATTCCATTTTGAGCTGCTGCTTTATTACAAAATTTTCAGCACCTCAGACACAACTTAACCCCCCCCCCCGCCCCAAACCTGCTTGGCAGGTATATCACTGGTATTACAATTACCTTCGAATCATACATTTAAACATAGCTTTGGGTAATGAAAAAGAGCAAAAGAGCTACAGAAAAATCAAACTTTAAAGCCTGATAGCTTAACTCTTAACACTTGTTATGTTTTAGAAAGTCAACAGTTTTCTTGAAAGAAAAACTGGGAATAATTTTTTATAAATATATACCTCAAACGCACACAAAGCATAGATTGAGAGCATAAACAAGCAGGAAAGGCAACAGTAAGTCCTTCCATTAGCTTTGTTATTTACAGAATAGGTATGGCTTCAGACTGGTAACACAGGAAAATCTGAATCTAATTCTGGGCAGCTACTCAGACAAAGTTTTACTTAATAAATATGTGGGCAGGGAAGGACTTTCCTCTTAGAAACAGTGGGTATCACAGACTATTACATAAACCAAAACTATAAAGATTACCAGTAGGAAAAACACTGACGGACGGGATTAGCAGTGGGAGCATAATGTTTTCAAAAAAAGACACAATTCTTTACTACCACTGCCATATTTATTTAGTGTTTTTCAAGATGCTGCAGAGAGATTGGAGTATTTCTTGGGAGACCACATTGAATAGGGATTGGAAAAGTGGGTTTAAGTAAGGAGGGACACAAAACCTAACGGTGTGCATCATATGAGCAGCACTATTTAATCTATATCACAGCATATATATACCATCGTATATGTGTAGTATAC
Source organism: Gorsachius magnificus (assembly GCA_034008185.1). Lineage (NCBI taxonomy): Eukaryota > Metazoa > Chordata > Aves > Pelecaniformes > Ardeidae > Gorsachius > Gorsachius magnificus. The sequence continues at coordinate 177,474,559 of CM067081.1, forward strand.
ATACTCCAGCAGTGCTTATGAATTTGTAAAAGAAATGGTGGAACTTGCATACAGTCCCTGTTGCAGCTAGCAAAGTAAGTTGCTGAGCATGGGAAAATATCTGAAGTGAGGAAGAAATAGATGCTGATAAATGCAGGCATGCATTAGCTAGGTTTACCACATTCTCTTAATGCATCTGCCTCATTTGGAGCATGAAACACTGTCTGAGTGCTTAAGTGTTTCCTCTTTAGTACAGAAATATCTAAAAATTCCTCAAATGGTTACACACTCCATTATATTTCGGACTTTTCTGGAACTACAAGGAATAGATGATAAAAACTGCCGGAAAGCCAAATCCACAGCATCAACAACAGTTTACAGTTCTCACTGTGATGGTAGATTTAAAGGACTTGTATCTCTCAGGCAGTTCACCCACACATTCAAGCCTCGGCTTCCAACAAATAAGTATACTGACAATGAAATCTGAAAACTTCAAGTTCTCTCTGTAAACCAGCTGTTAAACAGAATAGCATCAGATATCGTCTTTGAACATTTTTTAAACATAGGGTAAGTTTACAGTTTAGTCAAAAGACTGTCTGTAGTGTTTACTCACCGGCAATGATCCTTAAGGACAATGAGTAAACAAATACTGAAATAATTTAGAATCAAACAGCCAACAATTTTTTTTTTAAAAACGGACAGAATTTTTTCTTTTTAGCCTCACAACTAGTTTGTGATAAGCTTAAGCTATAGGAAACAGTACTTTATTAAGTGGTGAAAAAACCAGATAGTAAAATACTTTCCTGGAGCTTTTCTGATTTAATTCTTAAAGCTGAGACTATTGCTAAGTCTTCAGAGTTGGAAATGGAGCTTCTGCAGTGACAACTTAATCTCAGTGAATAGATAAAATTAAGCTGACTCTTATAAAATTAAGCTCTTATAAAATGTTACCATAATTAGATATATAGAAAAGGAGAGGGCAGCAATTGCTTTTTCCAAGGTAACATGTTGGAGATATCTGGTCTCTTCCAGTCATCAACAAGACACTAACATAAGATAAACAAATGAAAAAGTGGAAAAGGACCAACCGCCCTTGCTCTTGTTTTCATTATCATGTCCATCTCTCGATTCCCTTTGTCCTTTGTGTTGTTAATTCTGTATTTTTTCCATTTAAAAATCACATCCTTGGCCCTTCTGGAAATTCAAGTCCATTTTTAGTTTACATTAGGAGAGGGTAAAAAAAAAGAAAAAAAGATAAGAATCTTACCGCTGTATTGCATTGTAGCTCCCAAATATGAATCAACAATCGACCCCAGTAAGCCAGCTGCTGCACCAAACACAATAATGGGCCATTGTGGAGCAGATGTTTCCAGATCAGTCACAAAAATAATTTGTGTTATGAAGTAGGCTATACCTACTGCCATGCCCCCAAGCAAACTTGAGAGCAGGCCCACTAAAGTAACCGCTCCATTAGTACCTAAATCAAACAAAACCAAGGTGATTTACAAACTTTTTCTTAAAGACTTATATTTGTTCAAATGTTTTATAAGAAATCAAAACTGTGTTCACAGTGATCTTCCCCCTTATATCCACAAGGCTCTGCTACCACAGCTTTTATTTACAATTCCCATTATGCTGCTGAGAAGCTTAACCTGTATTGTCACAGCCTATTACTACTGCTTTTCCTTGCCCTAATGCTAGTTATCTAGACTTACTCACTAGCATTAAATGAAATACTAGATAGCACACCTGACAATGTCACCTAGTATTTGTGTGCTGTGAGGGTGGGGTGGCAGGGAGGAGAAAAAGATATTTGCTCCAAAAATAGAGGGTTTGAGATGTGCATGCTATTAAAACAATGCCTCTTTCAGAAGTATACCAAGATATATTTCACCAACAAATTTAAAAGAAGGAACAAAATCCATAGAAAGAAAGATGTTTGACAGCTTAGTGAATAAAAATCTGAAGAACACTTATTAAAAAAAAAAAAAAAAAATGCCCACGCATTTAAATCCTACCCCACAAGATCGAAAACTTAGATCAACATGCCAGCAAGACTCAAAAAAGACACACTGCTTTAAGGTAGCAACGTCATCCACTGTGCAAATTTTCACAGACAGAAGGTTCATTTTACCCACCCTTGGTAAGATGTTAAAGGAAATGAGAGATTTGGTTAAGAAGTGAATTTTCTGTAGTGTCTGTGTTGAACATACATACATATTTTTCTACTGATTAAAATTTTAATGCCTGAAAAATTCAGATGGTAACTTGTATTCTTTATATTATCGGCTGTATTTAATAGTACCAGAGATGAGAAGTGACAGCATTCACTAAGAATGATTTTAGCTCCCCGGATGCTATGTTGGTGCACCTCACCAACAAAATGCAACAGGAACGCAACTGAGTAAATCCCATTTCAGAGAATGCCATCCTGCAAATATTTTCTAATCCCACATTGCTGATGTTTGTTTTTCTGGAGCTTTTTTTTAACTTTTCAAGTTGGATGCATAATTCAAAACAGATCAGCAAAATATTAAGACAAGAACATGTAGAACAGGTAACAACTCACCTACTGGAACCTTTTCCCAGGTTGTTATCAACCTTGGCTTGCTTTTACTCATAACACTACCAATCTCTGAAGCCCATGTATCACCAGCAGAGCACGCCAAAGCTCCCAAAAGGGATAAGCACATCCATGATGCTGTGTATTCCTTTGAAAAGTCTATTGGAATTTCACCCGGTCCATTTTCTATCATATATAAGACAGCGAGCTCAGTAGGAACACCGCCGTTAGAGAATACTTGCACCCAATTCCGCTGTCCACCTAAAGTGACAAAAACTAAATTTTAGTATTTTCAGGCAAAACACTTGTGACAGGAAACAGCATGAGACAAAAGCAAAATACACGTAAATAAAGTTAAATAGAAAAAGACAGGCTTTCAAATCAGAAACTAGGTAGCAATTTTTTAAACAGAAGCAAAAGCAAAGCTGCTTGCTAACAATGTTCATAGGGATAAGGGTGGAGGGGAGGCATGACAACAGTGTTCCCTACTCTGGATGTTACAACTCATCTGACTCTTTGAAAGGAAGAGGAATAGGCAGTATGTATTCTCCACAAAGGATATGAAAGAATTAAAATGTTATGGCTTACCTTCTTTGTATTCTGAATCTATTTGCTTCTTTATATCTTTTTTCCATTTAGTAAGTTTTGAAGAAGTAACAAAAAATACAAACAAAGAAGTGAAGAAACTGTAATTTGCAACTGTAAGGATAAATCCAACCACCAATCCTAAGAAGAAAAAAAAAAAGTATATGACGTTCCTTCATATAACAATGTCTGCTTTGCAAAGCAGTTAAGTATTTTGAATCTCTTGAATACAAAAAGTATCTTCATGATAAACCAAAGACAATCATGCAAAGAGAATTACTGAAGTGCCTAACACCTGTGTGAGAATTCCAGTGACATAGTGACTGAAAAAAAAAAATCAGTTATCTTCATAATTTTTCTCTGAAATTTTATTGATAAATTGCTAATTTTATTGCTACTGCTAAAGTGTGTGATTTTTTAAGACCTTCACTTGCCACAAATCACTACTGTGCAAAAATAAGAGACAGAGCAATAAAAAAAAAGCCAAAGGATATCTAATTAAATTTTAAGTACCCTGCCTGAAGAATACGATTATTTGTATAAGAAGCATATATACAGCTGTGGCTGTGTCTCCATCAGCAAGTTTATATTCAGTTTGGGAATCAAATTCCTCCCCCAAGGTCTCTAAGAAAATCTAGATAACCCTCCTCCATATCTTAACAGCTGCTACTTCTCCCTTCTGCTCTTAATTTTCTTTTTTGGTTTCTGATTTTTATGTCATCTTTTTCTTTCTGTAATTTTCTTAAGTATTTGAGCTCCTGGACGTGCTTCTTTTTTATCTCCTCCTCCACAGGGCAGTTCTAATTCTCACTGCCCACCATGAGATTACAATTCTTCACGACTGAAAGAAAACTGGCCACGCTTAAAGCAAAAGCTGTCTAGTAAAGCTGTTAAGAGGTAAAAACACAGCCGAAAAGTTGGGGTTTTTTAATACAGAAAATGCTCCCGTGAACTCACAGACAGAACAAGATCTGCAAAAGGGTGACATGGAAGGAAAGGATTTGAGGTCCTGTTTCTTTCCACTGACCATCAATTCAAACAATGTCACAAGACAGGGGTAAATCACCTCACATGGAAATCTTGCATCAGATTCCAACAAACAGTATTGTACACTATGCTGGGGTTTTTCTCACGTGATGAAGAAAAAAACATTGTTGAAACAGTCATTTGCTTGAAGTGCAGATTTAATTTTCTTCTCATTTTTAGGAGGCAAAAAATGCCTAAAACTGCTCATATTACAAAAAGGAGAACCATGTTATTTTTACTGGTTTCCTACCAGGCAGGTAGGCTGCTGACATGGCTCAATTTTATGGTATTTTTTTACCATTGCCTCTGCCATTTCATTATCTCTATGTGAATCCATCTATATTTTAAACAAAAACATGTGATTTAATTGCACACTGTACTGAAGTTTAAAAAAATCTTATAGGTTTATATAAATCTAATGACAGTACTAATCAAATTAATTACAAACAGCAGAAAAAATTAACTTGACTGTTTAAACAAACGTGAGAAAAAAATTCAGATGAATTCAAGGTACACATGCTTACATTTATACCTTTATTATAACAGAACTAGGTAGGAAAGTCTTAAAAGAATACTATGTACAATAAGAAAGACCTTAATTTAGTTTATTAAATGTTTAGCTGAATAGTCTCAGAAAAAAACATACCTCCCAATGCACCACTGTGATCAAGACTCTTCTTCTTAAAACCCTGTGTAGCAATCATTAGTGGAACCAAGACTGAAAAAAGCCAGCGCCATGGAGAAATGGGTTGTAAAGTACCTGATAGATCAAATAAAATGGTTACAGATGATCCTTATAAGCATTTTTAATGCCTTTACATCTTAAAAGTAATTACCTTATAGTATATATTTAAAATCTGATCTTAATAGAGATTAAACTTTTTACCCTTTAGAAGAAATATAGTCTTATGAATGCAAGACCAAAATATCTGCAATTATCTACTCAATTTTTCTATTCAGCCTTCACAGAAAAAATACATTACATTAACTAGAATGAATTATAAAGAAATAGCAAATGTGTCAGGAAATACGCATGGTGATATATTCCATTCTAAAAGGGATTTATAAACTTCAAAAATTAACATTCAAAATGTTAAGACCAGCTGAAACTTGATTTGGATAGAACAGGTAAGTTCAGATTTTAGAAAAAAACCCAACCCACACAGCCACAGTAAGTTATGTAGAATACAGTTTCAAATATGAATAAGATTCAAACTAAAATTCTATTTAACAAAACATGTAAAGAGACCGTGTAGCAACTTTAAGCAAATAAATCAGTTCAAGAGCTTTCTCCATAGATCATGTTATGACTGATTCTCTGATAATTACAATAACAAATCTGAATTTTTTGTTATTATTATGATTCTTTTTTGATGAAGTATCAGAAAATATGGCAGCAATAACAGGAATGAACACTGTCTATGGTCACTAATGCTTTTTAGCATTGTAATGGAACGAAAATTAGAACAATATATTGGAAGCTTTACCTTGTTTTTCAAGCCATCCCAAATACCAGTGTTTTTAGGAAAAGTCATTCTTGTTCATCAAAAGCTTTAGCTTGGTAGCTATGAAAAGCAGGTAACTTTTTTCATCATCTCTGTATTCGGAATTATTCCTAGGATATGCCTAATGTTGTCACTTTGCTGTCTATGCCATCAATTAGAATTTTACACTATGTCAATAGTACTACTGCTACTTAAAAAAGAAATCTTAAAGGCGCAGGAGCAGGCCGTCCCCATGCGCCAGAAGATGAGCGGATGGGGTAGAAGACTGGCCTGGCTGGAACAGAGAGCTTTGGCTGGAACTCAGGGGAAACAAAAAACAAAAAAAAACCCAAAACAAACAAAAAAAAATTATGATCTTTGGAAGAAGCGGCAGCCAACTGAGGAGGACTACAAGGATGCCATGAGGTTATGCAGACAGAAAATTAGAAGGGCCAAAGTCCAATTAGAACTTAATCTGGCTACTGCTGTAAAAGACAATTAAAAATGTTTCTATAAACCCACTGGCAACAAAAGGAGGGCTAAGGAGAATCTCCATCCTTTATTGGATGCGGGGGAAACACAGTGACAAAGGACAAGGAAAAGGCTGAGGTACTTAATGCCTTCGTCTTGGTCTTTAGTAGTAAGATCAGTTGTTCTTGGGGTATCCAGTCCCCTGAGCTGGAATACAGGGATGGAAAGGCTGTGGATGTTGTCTACCTGGACTTGAGTAAAGCCTTTGACACCATTCCCCATGGCATTTTCCTGGAGAAACTGGCTGCTTATGGCTTGGACAGGCATATTCTTCACTGGGTAAAAAACTGGCTGGGTGGCCAGGCCCAAATAGTTGTGGTGAATGGAGTTAAGTCCATCTGGCAGCCGGTCACAAGTGGTGTTCCCCAGGGCTCGGTATTGGGGCCAGTTCTGTTTAACAACTTTATCAACAATAGGGACAAGGGGGTCACGTGCACCCTCAGTAAGTTTGCAGGCAACACCAACTTGGGTGGGAACGTTGATCTGCTGGAGGGTAGGAAGGCACTACAAAAGAATCTGGACAGGCTGGATTGATGGGCTGAGGCCAACTGAATGAGGTTTAGCAAGGCCAAGCACCAGGTCCTGCACTTGGGTCACAACAATCCCAAAGCAACACTACAGGCTTGGGGAAGAGTGGCTGGAGAGCTGCCCACCAGAAAAGGCCCTCGGGGTGCTGGTCAACAGCCAGCTGAATATGAGCCGGCAGTGCACCCAGGTGGCCAAGAGGGCCAACAGCATCCTGGCTTGTATCAGGAATAGTGTGGCCAGCAGGAGCAGGGAAGTGATCGTGCTCCTGTACTCAGCACTGGTGAGGCCGCACCTCAAATACTGTGTTCAGTTTTGGGTCCCTCACTACAGGAAAGATATTGAGCCGGTGGAGTGTGTCCAGAGGAGAGCAACAAAGCTGGTGAGGGGTCTGGAGCACAAGTCTTAAAAGGAGCGGCTGAGGGAACTGGGGTTGTTTAGCCTGGAGAAGAGGAGGCTGAGGGGAGACCTGATCGCCCTCTACAGCTGCCTGATAGGAGGCTGTAGCCAGGTGGGGGTTGGCCTCTTCTCCCTGGTAATGGGCAATAGGACAAGGGGAAATGGTCTGAAGTTACGCCAGGGCAGGTTTAGGTTAGACATTAGGAAAAATTCCTTCACTGAAAGGGTTGTCAAGGATTGGAACAGGCTGCCCAAGGACGTGGTGGAGTCCCCATCCCCGGAGGAATCTAAAAGATGGGTAGATGTGGTGCTTAGCAGTATGGTGTAGTGGTGGACTTGGCAGTGTTAGGTTAACGGGTTGGACTTGATGATCTTAAAGGTCTTTTCCAACCTAAACAATTCTATGATTCTACTTGGCTAACAGAATACTTCAGAAGTAGTTTCATGTCTACATGGAAAGAAGATGTCAGCATGCATATAAGCTACCTAATGGTTGTGTTTATATAGCCTTAATATTATTAACATATCCTTTTTATCCTAGTTTGGAAAACTTAAATATATTACAGAATATATAAGTGCTTAGTTGAGCTACAACTCAAACATCTGCCTGACTCAGAATCCCATCTGGCAGCAGTGAGCTGCACATGTGCAAGGAAAGAGTGTAAGGAACAGATAAACACTGATCTTCCCTGCTTTATTGGGAACTTTTATGTTGGCATTTCTAAAATCCTCCATATATTTTTCCAATCCATTTTTCAGGAGTTATAATTTTCACAGAACTGAATTCTGGTTTTAGATGCACTGAAAAAGGCCATTCAAAAAGCCGAACAACAAAGATCCTGCTGCCTCAAGTTTCAGCAGACATCTGCTAAATTTTATGATCAACTGAATAATGATTTCCTATTCACATTCTTCCTGCCATTCATGACCTATATAGATAAAGATATTTCAGCACAGAAGGGGGATATCTATTTAAGTCCTCTTCAAATGGATGCTGTTACCTGCTCTGATCATCCTTGCTGCTTCACTGTTCCTTTCTAATTCTCCTGTGGGCATTTTGAAACGGGATGACCGCAAGTGGGTGCAGTACTCATAGCAGACAGACAACAAGATTTTACAATTTCCAACAATCTATTGATTTTTTGGCTGAGTGAAAGGTGCTTCATTTCCAAAAAAAGATGAGACTATATTAAGTAACCTGGATGGTGTAATTCCCCTCCCCCCGATGACCTGATTGTATTGAACCAGGCTACTTATCTCTTCAGTCATGCAGTATATTAATTACAGACAGCCATGCTGTAAAATACATATTTGCCCTGCTGCTCCCTGTTCTCATCATCTTCTCTTGCATTACTACCTGATCACCTTTATTCATGGTAACCACACTCTTGGGTCCCTCTGTCCACCAGAGAGTAAATTCTCAAGGAGAATTTACATCCCTCAGGACCTGAGAACACATCCGATCACCAAAAGGGCCAGTCCCAGAAACATGAAAAGGAAAACTAGGAACAGTTAAAAAATTAAACTTATTTCAGCAAGCCACTGGGTTCCCATAATCACCATTTTTAATAAAGAACAATACACACTATAAATTTAGTATTTAAGGAAAGGTAGCCACATGACATACAAGTCCAGTGTTATACAGTGTGGTTTCCACCTGAATATTTACCTTCAAGCAAGCCTGAAGTTATTTAAGTGCAGTTCTTCTTGTCCTGTCTATTTCTCTAATCTACAGAAAAATTGGCTTAGCTGAGAATCATAGATGATTTAGACTTCTTTGCTTTGCGTAGTCCCTCTCCGCTGCACACGCATGCACAGCCTCTTCCCAACCTGGCAGCAGTACAGACACACTTTGGTCTGGAGTGTTGCAGAGACTTATTGAAAAGCAAGCTACATCCAACAATTTCATGTCTTGTAATCCACATTTACTCTCAGAAATTTCTTCTTCCCTGAGGATTCTCTAGACTAATTCTTTTCCACTTCTACGTTCTCCCTGTTATTTTTCTTGATTCTATCTGGAACAGCGCTATCAAACAGATTTAGTGACAGGAGAATTTCTTTTCACTTGCACACAATGTTCGCATGAGAAATTATTTTCTTTCAGCATAGACTGAAAACAGATATTTAAGCTAGGAGATTACCTTATAGAAAAAGAAGAGTATGTGCCCCACATAGTGGGGGAATCCTTTTCACTGATTTTTGTTCTCTGACAGCCGCTGCAACCAAATTGCCACGTTACTCAAGTCCCAGCTTGTGATTTCACATGATATGGATTTTAAGTTTACATATTTGCTAAGTGAACAGTACATGTGAATTTAGGGGTGGCAAAATGAACAACACAGCTCCTAGCTTCCACTTTACTTTGTTTATTGGTCAACATAATTTAATCAAACTGAGCTTCCTGTGTTACAGCTATTCAAATGTTTGATTGTAGGTTATTTGTTTTCTCACAGAGCTAACAACTGCAATAATTGCTTAGTTTAAAGCTATCGATTCCTTGCTTTCATATGAAAGAAACTCTACATAATCAAAGCTTCTGTATTTGGAAAGTATACTGCTTTTTGGGAACTGAAGAGAAATAAATTATTTCAGGTCTAATATTAACATCTATGCAAAATGGCTCACCTGTTATCCTCCTTGTTACACAGAAAATAAACCTAGCTTGGAATGTTCTGAGGTATTTAACTGGAAGTTAGTCAAACCCCAAACTTTTTACCAGAAAGGACTGCTTTTAATGATATTCTTCACTGACAGTTATTAAATTTAAAGTGCCAAGACAGACCACTCAAACAACTCCCCAAAAATGCTGTTTTTCAAAACTATAAATGGTTTACTTTTACAAAACTAAATACAAAAAAAAAAAAAAAATCAAGCTATTTTCTCATCAAAGTACCTACAGAGCCTTCTAAAAAGCTTTTTCTTGAGTTCCCAGTTTATTCCCTTTGCTTAGTCATTCAAGTCACTATGATCTGAATTTAAACAAGCTTGCAGAACAGGAAAACAATATCCCACTCAGCTGTCATAATTCCACACTATTCCATAAAGCACTTGTGTCCATAGAAACTTATCTTCTAAGGAGTCAATTTATCAGTGTCCTAAACATATTTGCTTCCTTCTAAAAGTCCAGAACACTTACTAAAATAAAAGCAGTTAATAAATTTAATAAAGGAGTTGTTATTGTCCAGTTAAAAGGTATATTATTTTAATCATAAAACTGACTCAATAAATTACTGCCTTAGCAGTAAGATTCTTACAACCTTTATATTCTGTCACCCCAATTTGACTTTAAATTGGAAGACACAAATTTCATTGCAAAAGATGCCAAAAGTACACCTTCTAGAATACTGAAATTTAAGTCTGAGAAGAAATTGTTCCTTAATACTACAGTTTAAAAGACTTCCACCTTTGCAATTAACAGACACAAGCAAGCTATTATGTCCTCAACTACACTACTTTGACAGAATTTCTCTACCAGAAAGGTGACAAGAAAGCCAGTCTACTAGGTGAAAGTGGCATGACTGCTTTCTAAAAAAAAAAAATCAGCCCTTTCAATCCTTTTGAACTGTGTAAGGCTCTCAAAAATATACTCTAAGTTGATGACCACCTCAGTAAGATTTCAATTGACAGTTTTTGTTAAAAATAAACCCCACAAACTTCAAAAAAGTAAAGTTAATTGTTAATGTAGCTTTTGAGCTAAAAAATACAAAATCAAGTCATTACATCTGCTATACAACTGTAAGACATCACAAGTGTAGAATTAAAGTGGGTTTCAAACTCATAGAAGAAACATTTCACATGGGCAAAGCTGCTCGTCTTGCTGGAAAGGTAAACATGATGGTTCTCACCAAAGACTTTTGTGTCAGCAGTACTTAGAGCTTTGCAGATACACAGGCTCCCTGGTACAAAGCAGGGCAAACATTTCACAGTAAAACACTTGCCATTGCAAGCACAAAGATTCACCAAGACAAAAACTGCTCTTCTGTGTACTGAAAAGCCCCAGTGCTGTAGGAAGTGTGGAAGGGAGTCTTGCAGCCAAGAGCTGACTCAAAAACTCGAAAGACAAGCACCAGCTTTGCATGAAGAGATCTCCAGTGCTCTCAGTCTGGTATTGCTAATCACAAACCAAGAAGGTTCTTGATCTTAACTTGACTGTGAGCAGTACTGGAACACAAAGGGGTTCTTTTTGGTTGGTTAACAAACAGAATTTTCATCTTTTTAAGGTCATTTTTAAACTGACCTTTTTGTATTTCCTTGGGGGGGGGAAGAGAAGAAAGTCTTGGTACTAAATTACTACTAAATGTAAGCAGTTAAGACTAAACCAGAACACATTCATGGATTATTATGGATCCTTCAACACTCCCATTATATCATCATTTTGGTCACTGTTTGGTGCTTAAGCATTACTATGAACTATAAACTGCAAATTAATAAACGTTTGTAGTATTATATTTATGGTTAAGGACTGAGAATTTCATCATTTTTATGGGCTGAAGTTATTTAAGTTATCACCCCCACTTCATTAAGCTCACTCCTACTATACACTTCATTCACCTCCTCAAGCCAAGGTCTTTCCATAATCTCAGGCAAATGGACAAGTTGTTATGTCCTTCTTGTTCCATAACCATTCTCTACAAAAGTAAGGATTTTTCTGCAGTCTCCTTTGTATCAGCCCCTATCCTGATTCACCTGGTATCAGGCTTCTCCACTCTCCGCTGTCAATTCTCAATCACGTTAGATAGCAAGGACTAGCATACCCTAATTAGAGGCAAAACTCAAGAGAGCAATATCTATAGACAGGTACAAACGACGTTGCATGTTTAAATCCAACTTGGCTAGCTCTAAATCACACAGAACCTTGTGGTGAAGCCTGCTTCTGCACACCTTCTGTGTCTGGCATCTCACTACAAGCTAAAATAGAAGTGTCCAGACAACACAAATTTAATGCTGTACCAGGACTAATACCCCATCCTAAAACCCGAAGCACTGATAAACACTGTGCAGACACATCCAACTGCCACTGCAAAAGTCAGCTTATACTGGTGGGATATTTATTCTAGCTTCTTCTGGATTCAGGGTGACACTAGGCAGCTGAAGGTGTTCCTACCAGCCCTAGGCACTCTCAGCAACACTTGCAATGACACTGGAACTCTTCCTGCATGAAATTGGCTGAGGTGTTAAGGACAGGACTTTACCTGTCCTGGGAAAGCAGTTAAACTCTTCTAAGCTTGAAGTGATGCTGAAGGCAGTACTGCTGCTTTTGCACATTGCTGTAAAAATGGTGCTAGAACTGAAATGATAGGCCACAGAAATTACTAGTGTCCCTGCAACTACACACAGCTAACCCACAGCCTGCCTGAGCTGCCCAAACAGAGCTGACAGTACACACTCGTGCCAGAGACTCCACGCGTACATCTCTCTCTTCTTGTACCACTTCCACTGTTTCTCTGTTCCTTGACCAGGGAACCCTGTTCAAAGGCTGCACGTGCATTCCTAAAACTGTTTTGAAGGCTGGCACACTCCTCCCCTGCTGTCACTACTTCCCCCTATAGAAGGAAACATCTATCAGCTCGCTCTTTCTTTCCACTTTCTCATTTTTATCCTATCTACTTTCTTTTAGGAAGATAAATCACAAAGGATAGCAACATTTTAAATTCAACAGGATCCCCGGGCAGAGCTGCAAAGAAGGGTACAGTGGCTGTGAGCACCTTCTAAACCACGATCAGCTACTGGCAAAACTGAGGTTTTCAGCTCTACTGATGATGGAAAGGGCTGTGCACACCCCTCTTCCAATCCCCCATCCCCACCAGCCTGCAGGGCCCTGCCCCGCCGGCCTCTCCCCAGCCCCCAGCCTTTGGACTCACCGTAGTACGTATTTGCAGTGATGGACACGATCCAGAAAGCCAGAGAAATACAAATGAGCGAGTTCAGGACGACAATGTTGGCCATCATCTTGAGGTACTCTTTGAAGAAATCCTCCTGGCAACAGGACATCGGAAGCCAGAGGGAGAACACCTGGCGGGGAAGCACGAAGCGCAGCGCATCAGCGACACCGCTACCGCTGCTACCACCACCTCCACCTCCTCCCGCCCGGCCCGAGCCGCGGCCCGCCCCGCCGCCGGCACCCGCCCAGGCGCCAGGGGGGCGGGGTCGGCCCCCGCCGGCCCCCGCCTCGCACCCCCCGGCTCCCGCACCGACCTGCTCCCCCGGCCGGCCGCTGCCGCCACCATCCCGCCGCGCCGCCGCTCCGCGCATGCTCCGCCGCCCGCCGCGCCAGCGCCTGCCCCCGCCTGCGTCTCCGTCGGCGGGGAGGGAGAGGAAGCGCCCGGCGCTGCGGCAGGGCCCAACCCGGCCCTGCCCGCGCTGCAGCGGAACCCGGGCAGTGCCCCTGCCCGCCGCAGAGACGCTGCCGCGCCCCGCCCCGCCCGTTCGCGGCGCCCGCTGTTTTCCTCTCAGTGGAGCCTCTTCCCCTCTCTCGTCCTGAGGCGGGGCCGCCGCCCTCCCGGCCGTGGCCTGTCGCCGCAGCGTGGGCCACCCCGGCCGCTGCGCCTCCGCAGGGAGAGGCGGCTGTTGCAGCTGAACGGAGCCCGCCGGCCTCCCCAGCAGGCGGGGCCGTGCCCTGTGCCCCGAGCCGCGGCGCTGCTGGAGGGGTCCCCCCACCCCCCACCCGGCCCCCCCGCGGGCCTCCCGCCGGACGCGGGGGCCTGCAAGCTCATGGCCCTTCCCCAGGCCGCGGTACAGAGCCCGGGCTGCGCTCCCCGGCCCAGAGCCCTTCCCAGCCCCGGGTGGGCTCCCTGGTCATAGTCCTCGGCGCGACCAGGATCTGCCCTTCGCAGAGCCCCGCGCTGCCAGCCGGCCTCCTCTGCGGCAAGCGGCCGTCCCTCAGCCAGCCGCCTCCCCGCCGCCGGGCTCGTGGGCCCGTGGCCGGCACCCGCGCCAGAGGGTTCAGTGCTTTACGCGGTGGGCTCAAATACCGACAACTGATGTCCATGCCAAAGGAAGAAACGCTGGTTAAATATAAACGCGATTTGCCTGCTTGTGAAATGGAAAACGGAAGTGACACCACGGTTGTCAAGTACGAGATCGGTTGATAATTAGTGATACCCATGAGTACTTGTATGGAAATGCTTTGGAACGTTGCAAAGTTCATCAACACTAGAAGAAAGGGACTCGAAACATTTCCTAAAGTTAACTTGGGGTGAAAACATGCCAAAGCCTGGCAGCTTTTCTGCGGGCATGCCAGAATTACTCCCAAAACACTCAACTATAAATCAGGAGTTACTAGAAGGACTCCACGGCTCCCACTTCCGCACATCAGTGGCTTTGTCAACAAAGCACAGAAAGATGCGAAGCTCCACAGTTTTTCAAAAACCTTTCCTTTGTTTTGAGGCAGCTGCCTATGGAAAAAAAAGACTTCAGGCATGACAGAGGAAAATTTTGAAATAGCATTTACATATTCAGCATTTGTTCAGTGGAAGGTAAACCAAAACCCTTCAAGTTTACACTGGTAAGATGAATCACCTCATGAACATCAATAACCTCAGGTGCTTCTTCTCATGGACTTGAAGTGGCAGCAGAATAGAATATTTATTTAAATATCCAGTGAGAGGCAGAATAATAGGAAAAAGTGAATTAAAAGGTCTTTTACATCCAACAGGAGTAGTTTTTAAGCTCAAAAATTCAAGTGAATAATCTTGGTGTAAGAGTTGATAATTTCCCTACTGAATTTAAGACTGTTTCTGGCTTCTTGGCACCCACTCATCTTTGAGGCATGTTCTATTTTTTTTCATTCAGCATCTGGAGTAAGTTTCTGACAGGATGTGAATACAGTCCAGGTTGTGGATTCTTTTGCAACAGAAACTTAGATACATTTTTGTAGTGTTCTGAAAGAAATACTCAGTTATCACTGAGAGCTTCTGCAGATGTTGTCTAAACTAGGGACCATATTCTTCAAAGATTTACAGATACGTGGTTTTAACTGAAGACAGGAGGCCTATTCCAGAGGTTAAAGTTAAAACTTGTGTGTTTACAATGTATTGGCTCCAGGCAATTAGAGCCAAAATTTGGACCAGGTGCCTTAGACAAGGTTATACAGGCTTTATCTTATTTTCTGCTATATTTATTGATAATAAAAGACTGGGAACACCCACATTTTCTCTGATCCCCAAAGGATTAATACTAATATAGCAGGACTGACTTTGCTATATCTGGTCTTCCTTCTTACCTGCCAAATTTTCATTAAACCTCCACCTGAGATCTGGATTTGAAATCTAAAAAGCAGGGGCTCAGTAGCTGGGCTGCTTTGTACAAAAGAACAGGACAGGTTTTGAAGGATAACACCGATACGACGTTGCTTAGATGCTCCTGCCAAAATCTAAGTAACTGAATATTTCAAGCAACAAGATCAACCTCACTTAGACTGCTGGCTGAACAGGTAGCTGCTTGTTTAGGTGTAACCAACTCCCACAAATTTATTAATTCAAATCCACTCTTAACTGCAATAAATTGCTTTATTTAGTTTATTGCTTGCTTGTTTTCTAAACTGTAACAGACTGATACTGGAATTGCTGGTGGAGAAACAAAGGTTCCTGCAGGAATCATACAGCCCTGGCTGATCTCTGTGGGACCGTGATTAATGGTAACACACAAGCTGGTGTGAAGAGGGGGCAGGTCTGCGGAGCTCTAAAGGGCTCTTCAGCTTCCTTCATAGATCCCATACCTGCGTTAAGCAGCACTTGTGCTGATTTAGAGAGACATGCCAGACTATTGCAGTGGCTGATCCACAGATCTGGCATCTTGGATTAAAGCCACAGATGCTGCTGCTGCTGCTGGAGTTTACATAAGCAAGAAAAAGCAGAAGAGTACTGCACTCAACGCCTGGAGTGAGAAAGGTGGTTCTATTAATGAAATCTATAACAACCATTGCATGAGTAGTGTTGGCTTTGACTCCTCTTTCAGCTCTGAGACTTTCCTTAAATGTGGCTTCATACATCCCTCTCCCAGTGTTTTCAATTATATGAAACCAGCAAATTTTCCTGCAGTTGCTTGGTAGACATTAAATGTTACAAGTAGATTAGAAAATGAAAAAGAAAAGATCCCCAAGTTAGACTTCTTCCTACATTTAGAAACGGAAAGAAGTAGCCATGTTTTTGAAAGTAGTGTCTACAGCAGTTACTGTCATTGGCCCAAATACTATGTTTAAAGTCCCTTTTCTAGATGTTGCCCTTTGTTTTTACTAGGTTTCTCAATTTAAAAAAAATCACAACACTTTTAATGGGCAAAAGGTGGGGTTTTTTAATTTAAATCTAGATGTTTACAGCATTGTGAATTTAGAATTCACGTACTTAAAATGCCATCTTGAATCAGTAAAAAGTGTATTATGCATATTTAATACATGAAATACATACCTTTCATAAACAATTTTTACTTATAAAAAACCACATTCCTCATTCACAATAATATCGATAAGCTTGATAATTTAAAAAATGGCAACAGTTGCTTGAGACAAATAGCCCTGAAAGCTTATCCCCACACTTTCCCATAAAAATACAGACTTGAAATAAGAAAATTCTGAGAAGTTTCAGTAAAAAAAAAAAAGAAATACAAGCTGCCCAGTATTTAGAAAAAGAGTTTCTTCTTACCTTTCAACTAGATCTATAGGATGCAAAGCACAACCAGTGCAGAGTCTGGAAGTAAAAATAAATATGATTTAATAGGAGACAGGAATGTGAGATGATTAAAGGCAGCATGACTGAAGATAATAGCATGTTACTGTACATAGCATGCTGATCGCTCTTTTACATTCATTCTAGGAAACATTAGAATGTAGTAGATCTGCCATAATAAAGCATACAATTTCCAAATTTTCACGAAGATTTTAGAAGTAGACTTTTTGTTCTGCTTTGCTTTTCTGCCTCTTTTTTGTATCTCTGAGATAGTACTCCCCATTTCTTTTCACTGCTTAAAACGTTACTCATATTTGTCAGGGCTCTGTTTTCATTATGCTATTCTTTTTTCTTAGTGGTATAACATTGATAGGAAATGCTGATCTGACCATGGAATAATCCGTTTCACCTCCCTCAGTAGTCTTTTTTACGGGATAAGAAATATTGTTTATAGGAGAGGCAAGAAAAAAGATAAAGGGAGCTGGCCATTAGTTTTTAAAAGCTGGACAGATGACATTATTAAAATTCTGTTTGGAGACAAGTATTGTTTGTCTTATAGCTAATAAAAGAAAGTCTTATAAATAAAATAAAAGTCTTACAGCAATGAAAGAAGAAAAACCCCTTTGATGATCTTGATTTTTTTTTTTTGCTTAGTTATTACAGAAGGAAACACTGTACTTGGACATGAATTTTTATGCTCTACTTCCCTTGTTACGCTCCACAAGAATTTTTATATATACATATATTTACTTAAGGGAATACTGCAGCTTTTTATCAGTTGCCTTTTGTGCCTGATAGAATGCATTATGAGTAATATAGCTTGAAAATTATACGCATTTTTTTAATTCTTCTTTGTTAAACATGTCTTCTCAATAATCAAAAACTGATTGAAGACAAAATACTATTAAATAAGTGAGATTAAAAATCTGGAAACATTGTTAACATTGTTCTAAGTATAGCTACTTGCAAGGTCCTTGAATAATATTCACACCTGTAGAAATGACAAAATAGACTGTAAAATTGTATGCTGATAGCATCATTTCTAGTCTACAGAAAACAGAAGGAAAAGCTTCATACTTCAGGTAAATACTCATCTCAGGTCAAGCACCCAAAATTAGTAGTCACCTGCGAAATCCCAACCAAATTGCAAACAATAATTTTCATACCACAGAAGTTGCGACACAGATGAGTTCATAACATTTTTGAGGCAGTCAAAAATGTCAGTAATTAATACTATGGAAAAAACATTAATTGCAAGATTTGGATGGTGGACCATGTAGCAACAAATGATGACGACTGAAGTAAATATACAGCTGCCTCACTGAAAAGAACAGAACATGGAACAATGCTTTAAATATCAAATTTATTAAATATGTGTGGATAGGCTTTAGCTTTGTGTTGATTCAGTTTTGTCAAGGACAGTGACACCAATTAAATGTATTAATAATATTCTAAAATGTTTTGACCTTTTCAGAGCATCCAAAGTATTACTTTAAGCTTTCAAGATTGATTTGGTATTTCACTGGGCATGCCAAATGTATTAAAAAGAACTCATTTTTATTTCAAGTTAAGCATTTTGTACACTTTGCATGCTGTGCAAAACTGAACTTATACCAGATAGAACTATCACTTTCCTTCCCCATCTGTAACCTCAGAACAAGGACTGTGTTTTTCATAAACCTTGTGAACACGTTCGAGTACTACTGGAAACAACCATTAGAAGGTGTGGTATAGAGAAATGCTTCATGAATTTATATCAATTTATTATCCCAGTTTAGCAAACTTCTGCATGCGCTTGACTCTAAACATATTAGTCCTATTGGTTTCTCATTAAATGCTTTGCTGATTCAGTTCTGTTCCCTGGTCTGTGAACCTTAACAAAGGATCTTCCTATGCTTTATTTTAGCACATGTCCCTAATGAGTGTAACAAGTATTCCCAAACTGACAATGATACTATGAATTTTTTTTTTTATTTTTTGAAAACTTACATGTGATGAGTAGTGATCTATTTATTTCAGTTCCTTTGATTAGATGAAATCAAGTCTATTCTGTTTTCTCTTTGAGATCCTGGGATACTTTCAGAGATGGAAGGCCATCCCTTCTGTTCTCCCATTTCCTCAGCTGGGCTCACTTTATGATGGCATTATATGTCCAGAGACTGCCTTATATTGCAGGATAGCTTTCTGATGCAGAAAAATTGTCTTTTTCTAATGGTGGAAACATTTACTACACATGACCTACTTTTTTACTGTGTGCTTACTCTGTATTTATCTACTTTAGCAAGTAATTCAGTGAAATAGGAAAGAATCAATATATTGAAAGTAGTGGGCGTTCAGGCTTCCGGTACCTCCAGTATTTTTGATCTGGGGAGTTTATTTTGGATGAGATAGAATTTGGCCCAGTGCTGCACATCTCTATTACACTTGTAGTTTGAAACTATCTGAAAGGAAGATAGTCTACAAACCTTTCTGTGGGTCCCTCTGGAAACACCAGCCTCTTCATTTACTTAATTCACGCCAATAGCATTAACATACCAGTGCCTGTATTATCACTAGTATAAAAATTGCATATTAAAGCCCTTTTAGTGTTATTATTTGTACCATTTCCAAGGCACACAAGGGCTTGTGCTGTCTGATCTACCTTCTCTGTCCAAGTTTGAACAACAGACACTGCAAGGAAGATGTAGGGAAGAATAGTAGACTTAATTCAGCACCTGCAGTAGCAATGCTAGGAATACACCATGAACAAAGAGGCCTACCGTCCTTTTCACTGAGGAAGCAGTGGAAGAATGTGCTTCTGAAGACCGTGGTGCTCCAGCTGCTTTGCCCATGGTTGACTGAAAGCTTATGGGGATGGGAAGTGACCTCAAGCTTGTGGAACTTCATTATCATAACATATGGGATAATCAACAATGGGTGTCAAATTTTTGGATGTGGAGGGCTGCTTTTTGAAGATGTCTCCGAGCTGCCTCCATTCCTTTACCATTCTTGCACAACATTTTTAGAATCCATACTGGTGTTCAGAAGAGTACCCACTGCCTTGTGGAGTCTTGCAACCCTCAACTCCTACTAATCAGTGGCTAAGCAGCTTTACGTAGACAAGTCCACTGTGGGCAAAACAGTGATCAAAGTCTTCAAGGCCATTCATGAGACACTCTTTGTTTGAATAATGGTTCTGAGTCCCATCAGTGAACTTACTCTGTCCTTTGGTCCTTTTATGTTCCTGAAAAGTGAGAGAGCGTTGAGGGGATCCACATTACCATCCAGTGCCCAGCCCAAGACACATCCCGCTGGAGTGTTCAGTTCTTTGAGAAGTTCTTTGAGAAGACCACCTGCTTTAAATTTAATAAATTATTGCTCACTGATCCTCTCGTAGCAGTCATGAGGTTAGCAACCTCCTGGCACTGTTGCTGAGTTATCTGATTGTTTTCGTGACACCTTTGTCACTTTCAGATGAACAAGTAATGTTGTTATTGGGTTTCTGGGAGGTGGAAGGCATTTCACGTATCGGGAAAGTTAAAGAGATTGAATTAGACTGTAAAAATAAGGTAATAAAAAATAAAGGGTTCTGCAGTGGGGAAGAGTAACAGGAATTAAGGCAGGTAAAGATAGGAAAGGACTATGCACAAGGCGTGTAGATGATTGAGGAAGGATCAGCAGAGTTTCAAGAAAGAATTGAGAGCTGGCAGCTGAGGCAAATGGTCCCGTGGCATTTGGCTCTCAGGAGCATCTGATGGACCCAGGGTGTTTGAGAGCTCTGCCCTGCGTGAGAGCAACCGTCCTGCAGGACTTTGCGGTGGCATGGTCCTCATGTGGGGTCAGACCCCTCAAGCCTTTGAGTGTATCTCAAGGGAAACTGGGAGGGTAGGCTACTCCAGGAGCAATCAAGCTCACAGACACCTAAACTGCTTTGAGAAATGAATACCAACATATGGTGGATGAGAACAACCATGGGACTGGCAGTCAAAGCTGCATTGTTGTTCTGTATCATCTTGTTAGGTAAAGCATAGCCTATGTTGACAGAATAATAGCTATGCAAGGGAACAGGACTGGCTGGCTTTTAGATTCAGATAACTTTCACATGATTCAGAATCATTATGTTACATACATTTTTAGCCTGTGAAAACATGTTCCCCCCCAACACAAGTGGGTGTGGCTTGTCATACATGATTCAAATCAGAAGTTTGACCTGTTTAGGCAGACTGTGAAGAAGTGATAGAACTATGCACATATATATTTTTTCTACATAGATCAAACTGTTAGATTTAAGATTTTCAGCAAAAGAAGTACGTCACATTTACCTCTAGGGTATTTAGCAGAATTGGAGAATTCTGGTAAATACTGTTCAAGATTTAAGATGACTGACTTTTTACCATGTTTAAAATAATTTGTAAGAGATACTGGGGGAGGGGGAATGAACCAAAGCTAAATCTAGATATGGAAAAAAGTCTTAATAAAAAATATTGTTCTCCAGGTTATTAGTGACTAGGCCTGGATTCTTACAGCTGTGCCAAGCTCACATTGATTTCAGTTGGAAATGGGTGCCCAAATATCTATGAAGACATGTTCTTTAAAAGGAAAATACTTGAAAATGCAGTCCAGAGGAAGGGCAGATGGGAGCTATGAAATTCTTGAGCTGTAAAATTATAGCTATGAAACTGTGAGGTATAAAAGAAAATTGGTGGCTTTAGGTAAAAAAAGTAAATTAATACGAAGTCTAGGGCAAAAAAGAGGACTGCAAAGAAAAGAATGGCAGGCAGGATGCCTGGAAAACACCAGTGGAGATAGACTGGAACGTGGGAAGAACCCTCAAGCAGAACAAGACATAGAAAAAGCTTTGTTGAATGATACCAGCAAGAAGAAGGATATTGGTAGGAAGGCAGAGGTGACAATATGATGAGTGGAAGCACAAGTGCAAAGTGGATGCGCAAGCACACCTCGACACCAATTTTCAGACTTAAATGCAAAGAAAGAAAATCCCTTTTTTTTGTCTTCTTGTCAGCAAGAATGAACTGAGCTCGGAAAGAGATTTTTGGCTGCAGACATGACAGTTTCATCAAAAAAATTAAATCAAGTGATTGACCTCCAAATGATTTAATGGCTTGGAAATCACTGGGAATGCAGAAGAACAGTGTTTACTGGTCTTTACTCATCTTTACAGAATTAAGCAGAACAAGGATTGAAAGTGGGTTTACTATTTGTAACTGACTACTCCAACCATCAGACTACTAGCCCTTGTAAGGGATGTCCATGTTACAAGAATTTTGTCCATATTCTGTTCTGACTTCAGGACCTTTGCAACAAAAAATTAGTCAAAACCAGTACTTTCTGATTTCCCAAAAGGAAAAAAAGAACGTTTGTAAAATTCCTAAAGTTTTCTTCTTGATAGAGAAGCCACACTGACAGCCTATCAAGTCCAACTATTTGTTGAATTTGTATTTTGCTGTAGGGGCTCAAAAAGTAGACCAGTTTACAACCCGTTGGAAGACGAAGAGCAACAGGGAAATATGTGACTCACATTTCAGAAATAATCTCGTTAATAGAATGGTAGACTATGCTTTCCTTGAGCAGTGACTGAAGTACCAAAATACTGTGTCTGTGTAAATAGCTTTTAACTAAGACTTTTCAAGCAGTTGTTCATCATGTTTTTACCTGCATCTGAACTGTAGCATGGAACTACACTATGGCTGTTTGTTTTACACCGTGGCTGTGTTTTACACTGAACTCTGCCAGTGTAATCCACGGGTGGTAGTGTTTCACCTGCCAAGTCTCTAATCAGGGCATAACTTCATATCTCGTCCTACTCCCTTTTCCCAACATTTTTTCAGTTGCTCTAAGCTATAGTGGCTCCAGTTCTCTGCCTTTTCCATGTGAAGGAGGGCAGGATGTTTTTGTAACAAACCAGACTTACATAAATTCTGGGATGAACCCTTTGTGGCTGTACGATGCTGCAATGCCACACAAGTCAGTGAAGATGTGGTGATACAATGTCATGATCTGACCCAAAAACTCAAAGTAGATGCTGTTAACACCATCAAACGGATGTATTTTCTCAATCATTATTATTTCAAAAGCAGACTTACAGTGACAATTGCTTTTTATTAACGGAGAGATTGGTTCTCAAACACCACTTAAATGCATGTATTTTATTTTCTTTACTTTTTTGCTGCTTGTTCCTTATTAAATTTCCACTTGAAAATTTTTTTTAATCGCTTCTGAGAAATAAGTGGAAGTGGTATTTTTTATTGGTGACAAATGTTTTCATTGTGGTAAATCACAAAATGCCTGGGTTCAGGTTGCCTTTACC
Source organism: Gorsachius magnificus (assembly GCA_034008185.1). Lineage (NCBI taxonomy): Eukaryota > Metazoa > Chordata > Aves > Pelecaniformes > Ardeidae > Gorsachius > Gorsachius magnificus. Next base: position 177,497,620 of record CM067081.1, read on the forward strand.
TTGTAGATATATCTCCTTTAAACCAGTGGAAGGTACTTACTAGACAGCAAAGCTATGGGCCACAAAGCCAGCCTTTGCTGAGCTGATAAAGACAGATGACAGCAAAGAAGAGAGGACGAAGGCACTGTCCCTGCTAATACATTTTGCTTTAGTTGCCTAAGCCATTACAGTTTGGACTGATATTAGATGCATGGATTAAAGTCACATTTCCAGTGATAAGTGTGTTCATTTCAGTTGAATCATATGATGAATACTGGTGTGCTCCTGGTAGTTCTGATAGAAGAAATAAAGTAGTTATCTCTTCACTTCCTCCATATTGAATGTAGTCTTCATTTGTATTTGTTTCAGTTAATTTAAGATTAGAGGTACAATAGAGGTTACTGCATATGTACTAAATTCAGGTCTGACTATGGAAGTATAGAAACATAGCTTTCACAACTCTTTCCTGCAGTTACATATTCTTAGCTTAAATTTATAACCCATTATATAAAATCCTGTGAAGCATGTAAAATGCCTCTTAAATCAACTTCAAAGCAACTTTATTTCACTTTTTTTTTTAGGTTACTAAAAGTATGGGATAGCTGAAAGTGAAGTATCAAAAGCAATCTGAATTTTAAACTGAATTAATTATGGTATGAAGGCACTATTAGTGTAACATTATGGCTGGATGTTATACGCATCTGTGAGGCAGGAGCATCAATTATGAAGACACAGCTTAAGTACTGAGGGGATTCTCTCTCTCTGAATTAGTAGAACATATTTTGTATTTCTATAGCCATTAAATCATAAGAGGTTAAAAAACTTCACAAACATTACGTTTTGGCACAGTTTAAGGGAGGGAAATAATACTGGTAAACATCTCGTTCCAGACCCCATGGGAAACTTAATCAAGACCAACATAAAACCAGTTGATCTGCCAGTTCTTTCATACATAATGAAATGTTATATTGAACATTTTATTAAGCATTTGTAAAAGATGCTGTAAGCCCCAAGCAGAGTCTCTGTATCCTGTAATAAAATAAACGATAAAATGATCCTTCAACACTAACCTCAAGAACTACGAAAGAAACTGTAAGGAAAGTTCATGCAGCAATTAACCAGCTGAGAGGTGTACCTGGATTGAAATCTACAGCACTGTGGGACCTTCCACGCATTTCATACATCGTAGAAGCCTTGTATCAATTTGCTCTCAGGACACAGAAGACCCTACACATTAGTAACAGCCTATTAAAACTACTGCAGACAGCAATCGTGTCTGATGTGTTTCTTAAAGAGGGTTATTTTTGTTACCTACACTGCAGCATTATTATAAATGCATAAAGTTTATAGTATAAATTAAAAACCAATTCTTAGATTTACAGTAGACTGTAAATACGTACTTGTAAGGTTGTATCTGAAAAACTACATGTTGTGTAGTACCTGGACAGATGTTCAATTTTTTTTTCTGTTAAACCAGATAAATGCTATTTCCTTGGAGAGGTATATGTTAGAGGATAACACACTCATTAAGCACACTACAGATTTAGCCACATTTTGCAGATAGAAGAAAGCAGCAAGTTCTCTGTGGCCAACAAACTGGATTTCAGGAGATTTGCTTTTTAATAAAGAACAATTTTTGTATCATTAAATACTTTACTCATGGAAATACAATACTTTTGATATTGGCAATACTGAATTTTAGTTCTGGTTTGCCCAGGACAAAGACCTGCACACCTAACTTCAAACACTGCTAAGGACTTGTAGACTTTTTCGCTTCAGAAACTGGATAATTACGTAAGAAATGTGAAGACATCCTGGAAAAACAGAACTACAGAGTAAGGAAGGAAAGTTTTACCTAAAAGGGGTGGCTATAACAACGCACGCTCAAAAGTTAAGCAGAAATATCCCTTACCTTTCAAGACTTCTGTTCAGTCCAGATTCAGTAAAACTGGCGCACAAAAAGTATTTCAAAAGCAAGATGAGTTTAAGTCCTATGGCGAAGAACTGCAGATTCCCAACATTTTCAGCAACTGAAGTTTCTCATCAGAAGGAAGATTTAACTGCCTTTTCTGCTGCTTTGCAATGATAATTAATTCCTATTCTTTCAGTGACAAACAGCACAGTGATGCCACAGCAAATCATCCTGTCATGAAGCAGATGGAAAATGGAGAAATCAAGACACTAACAAACAGGGTGGAGCCCAATCCACTCTTCTCATGCCAAGACAGTGATTTCTTTTCTTGTTCTCCTGACTTCAGAGATCCACCCAGTGTCATAAATTGGTATTGAAGTTCCAGAATGCCCTATCGCTGTACACAACACTCTAGGGCACCACTGTTTTAATCTCAGAAAAGACACTGGTTTTGACTAGCTGTGAAAAAAAAAAGATGCATTCTTAATCTGTGAAAGGAATCTGTATTTATTCCCTAGCATGGTCATAACAAAACCTGGTGCTCTGCTTTTTCACGTAAATCTGAGGTATTTCAGTTTTGGCAAATCTAGGACATCACCGTAACAACAGGAGATTATCTCATGGCTGCCAAGTCTTGCTACATTTCATATTTTTTCTTGATGACATTGGGTAATACGAATGCAGAAGGTAGAATGACTGGGACTGAAACAAAATCTTCTTAGGAGAAATCTGAAGACATAAATAAAAAGTGAGTATTTTTAACATCCATGATTATTTTAGTAGAATGGATGATGATTTTTTTGATATATTTTGCATTCTTCTGTCTTGAGACTTCACCCAGCCTGCTTTTGTGTTAATTCTTTGAGCCTCCCACTTGTAAGTCTGTTCAACTATCTGGAATTCATCTTATATGTTTAATGTCTCTATCAACTATCTGGAATTTGTCTTGTATGTTTAATGATTTAGTTGTAAGCCTTAGGCAAGCTGGAGCTGTTTCAGTCTTTGTAAGTAAAGTACTTGCATAAAAATCCCCTATTTTTGCCTAAAAATTCAAACTTTTGTCAAAGGCTTTAGATTTCGCTCTTGCAAATGAGGAACTTGAGAAGTCTGGATGAGTCAGTACTGCCACACAATAGAGCTTCTAAGGATTTTTTTTCTGAAAACTGATCTTACAGTTTCACTAGAAAATTCTCAGATCTGAAAGGTAAGTAGTAATGAAAAGTTGTCTGTACAGCAATCAGGCCACTGGTAGCCGCTGGCTGGATTAAGGTACTAACACTTTTGCAAAGATGGTTAAGGGTCTGATGTTCATGGATTCATTGTCTTAGGACACTTGTGTTGTATATATAAAAGTTAAGTTCAGCCTATGGAAGCCACTCTCCTCCTATTAATTAACACAAGATTTCTGCTATGATGTGTCTCCCCTCTGAAGTCAGTTGGCATCAGGTGAACTGAAACAACTGGTAGAGAAATTTTTCTTTCTCTGTTAACTAAGAGAAGACCTTGGCAATAAATTTATGCTGCTAAATTAATAAACAGGACCTGGCTGCAGCTGAAGCACTGACCTCTCTGTAATTGACACTGCTTAATTGTAAACTTACACTCCAGCTGTATTTGGACTGCTCCAACTAGCTGTTTCCAGGAGGTCCCTAGAGAGTGGGCTAGTCCTAAGCACAGGTTGGCTTTGAGGCCAGGGACTTGACCCAAGCCCACTTACTTAGCAGCACAAAGTCAAATGTTAGCCTTCTGTGCTTGAAATTGGAGCCTTTGTGAATATCATCCCCTTCCACTTCTGTTCTCCTGATGAGTTAAGATTCCTGAGCTTTCCTGAAGATAGTGTAAAGAAAAGATGTTTGGAGCTGGACAGAACACTTCAAATTCTTTAATTTTCCTACATATTGATAGTTCAGATTAGGGTGAAGAGTAATAGTAAAGTGCTCAAGAAAAGCTGAAAAAATTGTCCTGGCACTGATAGTCATGTCACACCTCTTTATATATCAGTTTAAATCTCCAGGACTGCAATCCCAACACTTTTCACAGCTACTAGCTGAGAAGGAAGATGCGTACCTTTTTTTTTAATATAACTTTTATAAGGCATTAATTTTTGAAAGTCTGGCTCCCTTGTTGATATGTTTAATAGTATAAATACTCAGGCCACGTGGTGATCCAGGTCTAATGTGATGTCTTTTTCAGCTGGTATGAAAAGACATCCAATGGAAAAAACAAAACAAATCCCAAACAAAAGAAATCCCAGAAAGTCACTGCTGCTGGTTTTTTTAACCAAAAAAACCCCATGGGTTCTCTGGTCCTGGGTCATCCCCTAACTGTTGCTGTTCCCCACCCTGTTGCAGCCCTCCTTTTAAAAGGGAAACCCCAGCATATTTCCAACTCACACAGACATACTTTCCAGTGAAAACAACTCCTGTCAGTGGCCAACATTTCTCTTGCTGTTCTGCCCTGCAGCATTATGTCCTGCCCCTGCTGATGGGCCCCTCCATGACCTCAGAGATGTTCCCCTACAGAAGCCAGACATCATCCTTTTTGTAGTTGGGTCCTGGCCCCATGGCTCCATCCAGCTGCAGGGTGCAGTGTTTGTATTTCTACCAATGCTCCAGAAGTTTATTCATTGCCAACCATCTTTTCAGCAAAAATTGCAGAACTTGTTGTCCTGAGTCCTGCCTCTGTACTTGCACAAGGTCAACCAGCCACTGTTTATACCAATTCCCCATACGCCTTTCGGGTTGTGCACAACTGAAACACAACTCAGCTTCTTAACACTGTCTGGCATTCCTACTCAGAACGACTGCCATGTTGAAGCTCTTCTGCTAGCATTGCTATTACCCTCTTTTAGCAATAGTAAAATGCTAAATATCACACAAGAAAATGCCTTAACTGATCAATCAGCAAGGACAGCGGGCCTTTCTGGCCAGCACGCTCCCGAACATGCTCTCATCAGCCTTTCCACAGAGCAATCACCACCTAGTTCTCTTTCAGAACTCTATTTTTACAGGACCCAGTCCTGCAGGACAAATACGCTGCCTGGCTGTGCCAGGGCTGCCAGTTACACCTCAACTCCTTGTGGTGCTCCCTGGATGGCCACCTCATTGCACCTCAGGTTCTCCTCCCTTACCTTGCTGGTGTGACCCACCTGGTGGCTTGCACTGGCACATGGGGGGGTGATTGCAGCAGATTGGTTTGCTCCAAATTTCTCTGTAACAGCGCAACAATACTGCAGCACTTGTCCTGTTTGTTTGGCCCATAACATCAGACAAAGGGTCAAACCCAAAGTTGCAGCACACCCAAACCCATGGGGTTCCTTTGTAAATCTACAAATGGATTTTATACAGATGCCAGAATGCCGTAACTACAAATACACTCTTGTAATCATAATCATGTTCTCAGGACGGGTAGAGGTCTACTCATGTAGACATGCAGATGCTACTACTGTCACCAAAAGAATGCCTTGTTTTGGAATATATCCCTTGTGCTACACAGCGACCAGGGGACTCATTTCACAGTTGCCCATGTGGTTGGTAAAAGCCCTAGGAATCCAACAGCTGTGAAGCTCTTGAAAGGAAAAATTCTGTTTTAAAACTAGCTAGCCTGGCCAAAATGCGTGAAGAAACTGGCCATAAATGGCCAAACACTTTACCATTGGCCCTAACACACATCAAGAGCACTGTGAATAAAAAACATGCACTATCCCCATATGAAATTGTAATGGGTAAACCCGTAAGGTTACTGCATACCCCACATAAGCCACTGCATTCACTGATCCAGGCTACAGATGACTGATGATGTTGTGTTGAATTACTGCAAGGCTGCAATGAAATGTGTGAGGACTATTCACTCACAGGTAAAAGCATCCCTTCCAGAATGTGCCTCTGAACATGCCATTCTTGGGAACGTGGAGACTTGGGTCTACACTGAGGTGACACACAGACAACTCAAGATGCACAGAATAGAACCCACAAAGATGCTCTGTCCTCCAAGAGTTGAAAGTCTTTATATCATCACATAAACTATTAAAACATCTTTCTTCAGTTGGCCTACCATTATGCTAAAGACACAGATGTTTCAAAACGTTGGGTGTGTTCCCATATCCCTTATCACTAGTGAAGGTGTCACAATGCTTCCTAGGGCATGTAATTCATCTTTAGAAAGACCAGTCTGGAATCCCCAAAGGGTAGAAATTTCTTGTCCAAGATCGTCCCCACTGACAATAAATGGGAACTGATCCAAATTGATCCAGTATGGGTGTGCGTGAAGCTCCAGCTCCTACCCACCACCTGGGATTAGTTGTTCCTGGCAACACTTGTTACTTGAAAGCAAATGAAACATGCTACATGGGACAGAGTAATTGTACCAAAACTATTAATTGTTAGAATGATACTAGACAATTATTTGATAATTCACAAAACTGTGAGTTGACATCATCTTCTATACATACTTACTTGGGAGCCTATTTCATTTGTGGTATATTAGCATACCTGTGGCTCCCATGGGATTGGTTTGAATTATGTTATATTGGGTATATAACCCCAGCTGTTCAACATCTGTCTTCTCTCCCCTCTGAATATTCTCAGAAAAGGCAAGCTATCTCAGAGCCTGAAAAATGTGGGACTGTTATGCTTCCCATGTATGAGGAGGTGAGAACCATTAAAAAAATTATCAGCTACTATTTAAAGCAAATTGGTAATAACACTGCATATTATTCTTACCACATAATGACTGAAATTACCACTATCCATACAGTCCCCCTTCAAAACAGGTTAACACTTGACTGTGCTGGCTCATAAGGGTAAAATATCCACCTTAATTGGAAAATAATGTTTTATCTCTATCCTAGACAATTCTGAAGCCATTTGTGATTTGAGTGAACACATTTAAAAGGATGCATCCAATGCAAAACAACCCAATAATTGTACCACTTTCTTGAATACGTTATCACAGGGGTGCTACCGACATCACTCATCTTTGGCCAGTGGTGCATCTGTCTTGGAGCTGGCTGGAACTGGCTCGGTCTGATATAGGGACAGCTTCTGGTATCTTCTCACAGAAGCCACCCCTGCAGCCCCCCTGCTACCAAAACCTTGCCATGTAACCCAATGCAGTGCAACACCAGTGAAACTGGTGCAACACTAGTGAAATTGGTTTACTTGAAAAGCATTTTGTCAAAATAGTAATAGATTCTGCAGTATTTGTACTTGAGAAATTACTATTTTAGTAGTATGTAGAGTTCATGTAAAATGAAATAAGTAATTTATTTCCTAGTGAACAAAATGCAGTCTCAGTCATCCAGAAATACTCACAGTTCCCAAGGGCAGGTTAAGATGAAGAAAACTTTCTTTCATGGTCAAAAAGGAAGAGTTACTATTCCTACCCTGTGTCTCCAACAGCTCAAATCTTCACTTGTGACCAATGCAAATAAACAAGCACCCTCTTGTAATGCTTCATTTCCTCCAGCCAAAAAGATGTTTATTAAAGGCTCTTTTTATTGTTGCAACAACTAACTTACGACTTGTGTCCCAGACCAATTTCATTATCCTTTGCTCTGAGTATAGGCTGTAGAAAATACTACTTTAAAAATGGTTATATTGAGGAGTTTTAAGAACTGAGAAAAACTGCAGGACATAGTAGGGCATTGCTTCTATATGTTTCTAAAGTGTTTGTAACAAAAAGAAAGATACTGTACCTTGATGTAGATAAAAATGCTATAGTACAATTTCACCCATCTCATCGGGAAAAAAAAGTCTCAGGTGAAGTTAATAAGAGATTTATTTTTTTCACTTCTTTCTTCTTCCAACATTCCATGTGCAGTCCAGCCCATGGCAGTATTTATCTGTCAAATACGAAAGGTACAATTGTTTATATTATTTTAAATCATGCGAATTTGAGCCCTTAGATTCAGATTTTCTGTTTTAAGGAATATTTGAAGTATTTAAAAAACATTTAGGAAAAACATGAAAATACTAAAATAGTGGAAATTGTTGCACTTAATCATCCACATATGTACATGCATACCTATTAAAGGGCAAAAAATGACTAGATATTTGACCTGTTAAATGTCTCTAACATGAAATTGGCTGTAGCATCCACATACTATAAATAATTACTCTCTCAATCTTTTATCTGTAGAGGAATTAAACTCCAAGATATTTTTAACTAGTAAAAATAAATGCATATGGTAGAATGGGAAATGAAAGGAAAACCCTGTAAGGTCTTTCTGGTTCTTTATTTTGATCAACCATGTACACAATTTGAAGAATTAAGGAAGGCCAATTGTCCCATCAAAGGGCAAAAAAAAGCCTTACACACTCACTGCAGTCTTTGGGGTTAACCTGGGAGTAGATGTACAAGTACAATACAAGTACCAGCTTCAAGCACAATATGAACTCAACAGAAAAAGCCGACCGTCGTCTTTGCCTTGAAGAGGGCACGGGGTCTATGGTTCAGGTTCTGACCTTGCTTTCTTTCTTCTCAAAATGCCATTCATTTCTGTGAGTCCTTACAGAGAGGCTTGTGTAGAGCCTCAAGTACCAACACAGGATCCTTGGTTGTAAATCTCAGGGGATAAAGGAAAGGGCATTGAGGTACCCTAGGGGAAACTGCCATTCTTTTTACCAACATCTAACAGGAGGAAGTTAACTGCTACTTGAGTGTGTTCCATCCGAAGCTATCTGCAGCGATTATTTTATGTTCCTAAAAATAAAGCCTCTTCCAAAAGAAAAAAGCTTCTCATATGCACTTTGGAAAAGACTGAATTCACAGAACCAGCTCTTCCATCAGACACTGTTATTACCTGAGGTGAAAAACCAAAATCACATTTTAACATCTTCCAGATTTTAAAGAAGTCTTCGTAGTAACTGAGAGGTATTGAATAATTAAACATTCATAAAAACGAGATTTTTCTCATCACTGAGTGAATGTCTGAGAGCATATCAATGTGACTGATTCATATTTTAGCATTAACATAGCATTAACACAGCATTGACATAAATACCAAAGTAAAGATTACAGGTACTTTTTGATTTGAAAAGCTTTTCTAAATTGTCTTCTGCAAAATATCTCATTTTAATCTCATACCTCATACAAATTATCTCATACTTTTCTCTTGTATTTTTAACTCATCCAAGGGAAGATTCCTTAAGGCATTTAATAAAATTTGCTCAGGTACATCGCTTGGTGAAATACTATTTGATTTTAAGCTTCTGGTGAGACAAGTATTTCGATCTATCATTGTGCAGCTCTGCCTTCTGTTTGAATGTGATTCTTCATTCTTTTATTCGTTCTTACTGTCTCCACAGGATTCCGCTTTACTTGTAATAATTTCATTTACTTTATGTGGTAAACATATTACTAATTTTCTGCCTCAAACTTTGAAAATGTGATCCTTTTAATGTTTGCTGGACCAGAAACGTGGTCACTTAAAGCAAAAATATCACTGAGATCACTAACTCCAGTGCTGGTTTTCAGCTCCGGATAAAGAGCATGAGACACATATCATAAGAAAATGAGAATACAGTAATTTTTTATATTGGGGATATTTAAAACTTTAACAGAAATAATATGGCTAGGATTTGGATAGCTGCACTAATGGTTGTAGTTCACATTTGTAAAATATGCAAATGAGCCTTCGTTGCATTAAAGCTGTGTAACCATCCCATGAGCTTTGCTATTTACCTTTCAATACAGAACTTGTTACCAACAGCGTGAGCTGAGTTGCAGAAAGGGATTTTGAAGAAATCTTTCAATTCAATGAGTCTTAACTGCCTATGTATGCAAATTTCAGCAATACAATAGCATCTTCACAAACATGCTATTTCTCCAGTGCTTTTTTGCCCATGTCTAGAGGTACAGATAATATTCAGGGAACATGATAAAGAATAAATCAAATTCTGTGCTCCAGTATTAAGACATACGCTTTCCTATATTTCAAATTATTCCATCTGTATTTTACTGAAAACATATTCAGTATTTAACACAAAAATTTGGCAACAATATCAGATCTCTTTCAAAGAGAAATGAAGTGAAATGCTGCTAAGATAAAATCTCTTTACTTTGGATTTTGTCTTAAATTTACAAATTCCAGTGAAACCTCACCAAAAAATTCTTCATCTATTACCCATGCCATAAGCAAGGAAGTTTCTCAACGTTTTCTCTTTGAATGGCAGGTCTCGCAGTTTTCAAATGTTTATGGCCTCTCATTCAAATAGGTAGATACCAAAACCATCAGATTAACACATCCTTTTTACGCGTGACTTTTTATTCCCTTTACAGAAGAGAATGTAACACTATCATTTTCCCTGTTTGTTAACAGTGATGAATACAGTTGATGAACCCACTTCTTCCTGGAAATTTAGACATAAAGTTACTTGCCTGATAACCCTAGACAAAAGAAAAGAGCAGGCAGTATCAGATGACTGAAATAAAAGAAGGGACATATGATACTACAGGATACGCAAAAAACACTGGAAGATTCTCAGGATCTCCTTTTTCAGATGTTTAAGTATCTCAGCTAGAAATTTATCATACAGGTCATATAGCATTGTTGAATAAATTGAGCACACTTGTTGGATGAAATTTAGGCAAACATACAGTAACAAAAGAATGGGAATAGACACATCAGGTTAATTTCCCATAGAGCTGTTGCTGCTTTGCCAGTCCTTACAGTTCTATTAACATTTTTCTTCCCACTCTGAAAGGTGCTGATAATAATTTCCTACTGGCATGTGAAAACACTTAAGAAATAAAGGCAATTGTACAAAGGAAACCGGAACCAGCAAAGCTCTGAGATGCCCAAGTAAACAGACGTCTGCTGGGAGGGCAATTTCTGCAGCTTAGATGTAGTGATACTGAAACAGCAGATCAGATTTCCAATGTGGACATAGGCTCCTAGCGCTGTTTAAGAAACCTGCCCGACCTCCAGCTCCCACTTCAGAAAGTTTTCAGTAGGTCCTGTGTCATATCTGCCAGCCCTCTGTGGATGTTTTTAGGACTGTGGGATACGTAAAACAGTATAAGCCACCGATGAAGCATGATTTCTAGAGGCAACATCTATTTGAATATAAGAACTGACACAAATAACACACTACTGTAGTATGATGGATACCTGTAAAAAAAAAAAAAAGAAAATGCTAACTTTTAACTTGCTTCATTCTTCCTTGTAGACATCTTAATAGAATCACGTCCTGGTTTCAGCTGGGGTAGACTTAATTTTCTTCCTAGCAGCTGGTATAGTGCTGTGTTTTGGATTTAGTACGAGAAGAATGTTGATAACAACCTGATGTTTTAGTTGTTGCTAAGCAGTGCTTACCCTAGTCAAGGACTTTTCAGCTTCTTATGCTCTACAGACTGAGGAGGCTGGAGGTGCACAAGAAGTTGAGAGGGGGCACAGCCAGGACGGCTGACCCAAACCACCAAAGGGGTATTCCATACCATATGATGTCATGCTCATTAAATAAAATAGCGGAAAGTTGGCCAGGGGGCTGCTGAGCAATTGTGCATTGCTTATTTTGTCGATTCTTTTATTATTTTTTTTTCCCCTTCCTTTTCTGTCCTATAAAACTGTCTTTATCTCACCCCACAAATCTTACTTTATTTTTTCCCAATTCTCTTCCCCATCCCACTGGGGGGAGAGAATAAAGAGCCTGCCAGGTTAAACCACAATGAATCCACTTTGTTTTAAATTGAAAAAATTAGAGAAATTTAGGAGATGATATATGCATTCCATTACTCTACCCTGAGTTTTGTATGAAATCAAGTCATTGGAAAGGTATCTATTCTAAGTCATGTAGTTTGTCCAGTTAGGTCAAAACAAGAGGATGCAAAGTGTTTTGAGCAAAGAAACGTAAGTTTGTTTGGCATGACATTTTGGACTTTACAAAGCATATGCATTATCCACTCTCCCATTCTTATTGGATCTAAAGAAAACTTAGAGAGAAAGGTAAAGAAGAAAAATAAATAGTAACATGATACTGAATTTTATTTTTGGTACTTGTGCTTTTGTAGCACATTTTTCACTGAAAAAAACCCCTTCGTAATTCACCCTCAGGAAAAGCACAGAAAGGCAGCAGTCTTTCTCCAAGTTTTAGAACCATGGCAAGCCTGTAAAGACATTTAGCATACATGATCATTGCAAAGAAATTCTCAGGAACTGTGCTAGAAGTTTTTAGAAGTGAAAATTTGTGAGTTTTCCAGGAGACACCAATTCAGCTTAGAAAGGCTTTATTTAAAATAAGGTTTCTCCATCTACCCAAGCAAGCCGTCGCTGCTTGCCTGACAACACCCTGGTAGGAGGCTGAGTCTGCGTAATAGGTAAGGTAGTACGATAATACTCAAATTAGTGAAATTAACACAAATGATTTAAGGAGTTTATGTAATTGCTTCATTCTCTCTGATGCTTACTTTTCACTCCTATCACAGAAGCCATTAAAGCCGATCTGAACTGGAAGTCCTGGTGGATGACAAGCTGACCATGAGCCAGCAGTGTGCCCTTGTTGCCAAGGCGGCCAATGGTATCCTGGGGTGCATTAAGAGGAGTGTGGCCAGCAGGTCGAGGGAAGTTATCCTCCCCCTCTACTCTGCCCTGGTAAGGCCCCATCTGGAGTACTGTGTCCAGTTCTGGGCTCCCCAGTTCAAGAAAGATGAGGAACTCCTTAGAAAGAGTCCAGAGGATAGCAACTAGGATGATTAGGGGACTGGAGCATCTCCCCTATGAGGAAAGGCTGAAAGAGTTGGTCTTGTTCAGCCTGAAGAAGAGAAGACTGAGAGGGGACCTCATCAATATATACAAATATCTTAAGGGTGAATGTCACGGGGACGGAGCCAGACTCTTTGCAGTGGTGTCCAGCGACAGGACAAGGGGCAATGGGTACAAACTGGAACATAAGAGGTTTCAGTTGAATATGAGGAAAAACTTCTTTACTCTGAGGGTGATGGAGCACTGGAACAGGCTGCCCAGGGGCATTGTGGAGTCTCCTTCTCTGGAGATATTCAAAGCCCGCCTGGATGAAGTCCTGTGTAACATGCTCTAGGAGAACCTGCTTTAGCAGGGGGGTTGGACTAGATGATCTCACGAGGTCCCTTCCAACCCTTGCGATTCTGTGAACTTCAATGCAGTTACAGGTCAGGAGAGCTTCCCAGAAACCTCCCTCTTAAAAATTTTAACAGCAGTTTAGCTACTGGGAAGGAGCTGATGGGCTAATGATGCCTACCAGGGTGCTGGGCGCTGCCAGGACACCCACTGCCTTTCCTTCTTTAGAGCCTGTGCACCCTTTTGGGGGTGGCAGGACACAGGCCCCACCACAGGAGAGTCTGTGGCTCGGGGGAACAAGCACCCACATACGCGCCCAGGAGGGGCTGTGCCCCAGAAGCACCGTGGCTGGCGCTGCCCCGGGCGGTGCTAAGGGAAGCTGCCATTAACATGCTTGTGGTAGAGAGCAGCGCAGCCCGCCACCACGGAGCCGGCCGGCACCGCTGCACCACCCTCCTTCCTCAGCGCGCTCGCGTCCCTTCAACAAGATGGCGGCCCTCCCATTCGCCTCCTTTACCAACATGGCGGGTCGCCCCGCCCCGCTATAGGCTGAGCCACCGGCTTTCCCCGCCTCCGCATTACACGGCCTCGCCCCGAGCTGGGAACTACATTGCCCAGGACACCACCCCCCCATGCTCCCCCCCCCGCGCCTCCCTTCTCTCCCGGACTAAGGGGGGGGACCGGGCGCGGTCTCGCGAGAGCCGGCGCGGGCCGGGGCAGAGCCGGGCGAGCGCTGGGGAGGGGGGGGGCGAGGCGAGGGGCGAGGCGTGGGGCCGCCCTGCACAGGAAGCGAAACCGGCCGTGCAGCTGGGGCGGGCCGCGCTCTGTCTCGCCGAGACCGTTGGCCTGGGCCCCATGGCGGCCGCGCCTGCGGAGGCGGCGCTGGATCCTAGCGGGCTCTCTCCGAAGGAAGAAGGGGAGCTGGAAGACGGCGAAATCAGCGACGATGACAACAACGGCTTCGGGCCCGGCGGCGGCGGCGGGGGCTCCGAGCCCAGCGGCGGCCTCGTCAGCAGCAGGCCCTACTCGAGGCGCAGGCCGCCTCCCGACCTCCGCGGGGGCATCTCCCTCTCTTCCTCCGGTCGGCGCTTCCCCCGCTCGCGGCACCAGCCCCCCCCGGAGATGGGGCACCTGCACGGCCACGGCGGGTATCGGCCCAAGGACTCGTTCCGCTCCCATCCGCCGCCCATGCCGGCCCCGCGGATGCCGTCGGGCTCGCACTCCGAGTCGGGCCCCCGGCTCTCCTTCTGGGAGCGCAGCCACAATGCGCTGGACCGATTCCGCTTCCGAGGCCGGCCCTACAGGGGCGGAGGGCGCTGGGGTAGGAGCCGAGGCGACGGCGATCGGGGAAGCAACCCCCCGGGGAGGCCGCCCGGAGGGGGAGGCGGTGCCGGATTCAGTAGCAGCCAAGGCTGGAGGGAGCCCTCGCCTCGAAAATGTATCCTTGAGACGTGAGAGGGAGCGGAGGCGGGGAGGCCGTGCTGCCGGGGTGGGCCTGGGTGTGTCGGTGCCGCCTTCCGTGGCCGAGGCTTTTTTCCTCCCGCTCTGGCAGTAGGACTCCCGCAGAGGTAATGCGGAGGGAGGCTCCCCTTCCAGCGCCGGGGGTTGGCTGGGGCAGCGGGCCCTGCTGCTCAAGGAGAGGCTGCCGGGAAAGCCGGATTAGTGCCGTGACCTGGCGTGCAACCTGGCCGATCGGTCCCGTGTCGGGGAAAAAGGAAAAGCATAGCCTGAAACAAAGCCTTAGTCGATTTGGATCCCAGGTGGCTGCTTTTCTAGCCCGAAGTGCGAGTATTGTGAAGCGGGGTCAGTCTTTGGTGCGGCACTTCTAATGTGTATAATTAAAGTGTCACAGTTATAAAGCTAAAACCCTAAGCTTGTTAATTTCCCTTATTGGGCAATGAAGGATCCACTGTTTTTTCATTTTTGCTTCCAGCCCTTCAGAGGCTGTTATGCATAGCTAAAGCTAACTTTAAAGCTAAACCTAAGTTGAACTGGGACTGTATGCACAGAATGTGGTTTATATGGGAACTTGGGTAACATAAGAAAGCTCTATTTCTTTATAAAGCCATACCCAGCTTTCCTTGTAGGATGTTGTCCACTGATTGCACTTAGAGATGGTTGGGTGACTTTTAATAGAGTTCTAATATTTCCTCCTTTTAGGAGTAGGAACTGTGAAAGTGATGGAAAAAAACTCCTCTCAGTTTCCAGGTTTGCTGCAGAAAAAAAAGTAAAGAACTGACTTCGAGTGTAACTTAGGCACAGCCTGGTACTGAAACTTGACGTAACTGCGTTGTTGCCTAACTGAAAATGTAGACAAGTGTTAAAAAGAAAAACGCAAACCACCGAGTGAGAGAACTAGTGGTTAAAATGTATTCTCCAGAATCTTAGTGTTTTATTGTCCTCTGTACCAGTAGTCAAAGGATGTATGCTGTTTGCTTGACTGTGCTGGTTGATCCCAGGAACAGGAATTTTTCCTACTTGTGCCAGGACTTCAGGCTTTGAAAGCTACTCATTGGATCCTTGTGTTACTTTAGATACAAGGTTATTTATCCATGTAGTTAATTTTTGTTTTAATGTGGATGGCACATGTAAACTAGTGATAAGGAGATGCCTTTATTTAGTCTCATCTGGTAAAGTTACAGCATTAGTGAAGTCTTTGTAAGAACTCTTAATTCAAGGATCTTATCTCAAGAGGCAGTGAGTGAAGATGTGATTTGCCCAAGGTTGCACAGTAGGACGGTGCTAGTGCTTAAAATAGATTTTAAGTCTCTTAATTTGTAGTGTTGCTCTCAGTACCAGAAAATGGTTACTTGCTGTGTAATGAGTAATTTGCAGGGCAAATGTATTGATCATCCTAAATATGGTTCCCCCCTCCCACGATATTTAAGATGTACTCCTTTGTTAAAATGTGATAGAGAAGGTTCTAACACTATTGCTATTTAGTAAATTACATTCAGTTGTTTATGGATCATTTGGTTAAGGAAGGCCCATGATTTTTTCTCAGTTTAAGTTTTTTTCTGTATTTTTTGTATCCTTGTTACCTAAAGGAGCTGATATTCCTAAATATTAAGGTACCTGCATGTTGCTAATACTAATGGAGTAGGGGCATAGTTCATGGGCATGTGACTTCAGAAGAGAAGTTTTTTTTTTTCTTCTTCTTTATCCTTGGAACTAGTACTTTGCACAGTGCTTTGTAGAAGTATATGTATAAATGGAGTAAATGACACGGTGGAGCACTTCAAAGATTCCGTTACTTTTTTTGGGTATTAGCTTTTAAAGGCTTTCTCTTTTAATTCCTAGCAACATGAAGCTGTTGCATAGTCATTCGGCAGAAATTCTTGCATAGAGAATTGTGGAATTTTGAGTCTGAAATATGGGACCAAAATGTGACTTTCTATTTCTGTTGAATTCTGAACTCTTTGCAGCATATGCTTTTCTTCACTTCTAGCCCTTCAGTTTCTTCAGTTGGTCTTTTTTTTTTTTTTGTTGTTGTAGGATGAAGTTGCTCTTGAATTGATTGAAAAATAACTTTTAATGTATATGAGCCTGTCTGCCTTTCATAGTGCTCCATGTAGTCTTGCATTCTGTGTGTAGAACGACATATAAAAAAAATTCTACATATGTGAAACACAGAATTTCTGATCAATACTGTTGTAGGAGCTCTAGCAATTGTATTATCCTGAGCACAAAAACCATTTCAAAGCATTGTCTTGTTACCCAACTCTAGATGACTCCAGAAACCATTGAGGTATTTCAGTATCAAATAATGGACTTATTTTTATAATAAGTGATGTTAATCAATTAATTAGCTTCAGACTTTCCTGTGACTCTCAAAATCACTAATGTAGTTGTCTTTTTGGAAGTAGAAATGTCTTGGAAGTGAATTTGGCAAATACGCTTACTACATAATTTGGTGTTATATTCCACGCAGCTCTTAGTATTTTCAGCAAGTTTATAGATTGTTTGATTGCCTTCTGGATTCTATGTAGTTATCTTTACTAGTTTCTGCTTTTTGTGCTGAAGCTTAAAGCATTGTATAGCAAAACATCCGATATTACAGAAGTTTTTGTAGGATGTGTATCAAGATTCTTCATACTTAGGGTAGAAGTTAACATCCAAGTTGTTGATGCATGTTGTGAGCAGAAGACAAATAGGAAGTTATCTCCCTCTGGATTCAGTATGTCTGCATTCAGAGGACATCTATTTTAGCTTTTAGTTTTAGTCCATTTATTGTTTTAAGAGATGACGTTGATGAAAAAGCATTTCGCATAACTGGGTGTGAGTCAGCTGTTATCACAGCGGGGTTGATACTGAAAGTCGAATGAGTCAAACCTGACTCGGTATCCCAAAGGATTTCCCCTTGAGCATGATTATTTTACAGGATAGTTCAGCTTTTCAAGTGTCAGGTTAAGGTAAGAGGAAGTGAACCTGTAATAGTGAGAACTTTTGTTCTGGATACAGTTGCCTAAGAATATTTCCATTGCCTGCCTTGGACAATGTGTTGCCAAGAAAATCTATCCTTTGGGCATGCATAGACAACCTTTTCTGAGTAATTAGGAATCCCCAGTCCTCTTCTAGCATTTTTTGGAATGTTTTGATCGCAAGTCTTTAGCCACTTTTTTTATTCCCTTCAGTTGTTGCTTATTCTGTACCTTCCCTCATTTGTTGAGCTGCAGTTTCTGCAGTGTGTAACTGTGCTGTGGCTAGACTTGGCATTTTACGAAAGGGTAAAATGAGCGAGAATTAATTTAACCTGTCTTTTTCAGAATGTCAGATGGGGAGTCAATAGTTGAGTTATGAACTCTGGAAGTCTGACTTATTCTTTGTGACAGGGAACCTTCTCAGCATTACAGCTGTTCTTTCTGGGAGGATGGTGTGAGCAAGAGATAAGACTTCTCAGCGATTCGTGAAATTCTTGTCATAAGTAGGATAATTTCAACTTGGTTTGAGAAAATGTTTATTTAAGTTGTCAATATATAATAATAGACACATTTTTTGCATGCTTCTCATATTTATAAGGGATATTTTTCAAGCGAGCCTTACTTAAGGTAAAATTAAAATAGAATGATCTTAAGTTCTATTTGTCATAATTTAGTCTTCAGTGGTAATTATGCCAGGTTATACATGTTCTTGTCTTAGTTTTCTTGACCAGTAATTCAGCCAAAACTTTTGGAAGGTCCCCGTCTAGAAAGCAGAACTACTCCTCTAAAAATGAAAACTCTGTGGAAGAAAGTTTTGAGGATCTGCTCTTGAAGTATAAGCAGATACAATTAGAGCTTGAATACATTAATAAAGATGAAAGACTGGCTTTGAGCAACAGGGAAGAAAATGAACAACAAGATGATGATAAAACAGTGGACACTGGGGACCAAATAACTGTAGAAAATGACAGTATTACAACGGATGCTATAAAAGAAGTATCTCCTGAGGAGAAAAATCCAGTTATAGCCTTTCAGGCATTTGAACTGAAACCTCTCAGACAAAAACTGCCTACTCCAGCTGAGAGGAGCAGATTAAAAAAAGGCAAAGAAGGAACAAAACAGTCATCACAAAAATCTGAAGTCACAGAATCCAGCCAAGGTAAATACTTGCAAAGTTGTTTCAGCTTGTAAAGTTCTTTTTGCTTGCCATTATCTATTGTATTTATTAGGCGTTGGGGAAAATTTTACTTTAATTAAAACACTAATTTTAATTAAAGTGTTAAACATTTTAAGTTACAGATTTAATGTACTTAACTACTGTTTTATGTAATTCCTTGAATTACATAAACATGCTTGGAAGCATGTTTTTGGTTTGTTGGTTTTTTTTTTTACTAATGTGTTTTCTTAAGACTAACTGATAGCTTGGCAGAAAGCACGAGGACAAGACTTGAAGGTTTTAATTGCTGTTCACAGCAGAAATCATTGGCTTTCACTGGAAGTTTTCCTTCTGTTTTTCCCCTGTTCTCTTTTGCAGAAGCGAAACTTGGGGCTTTTTTTTTAGCTGAAAAGATAACATTTAGAGACTTTTTTTTTCCTGCATTTCATTTTTGTTGTATGTTTTCTTCAGTATAACAAGCTTTAATGAGATTTTTTTTTTTCCACCAGAATTATGGTGGTCATAATTGATATTCAGGAATAGTGAAGAAATCGTGGGTCAGTAATAGAAAGGATTTGTAGAAGAAATATAGTTGAAGGATAGAATAAGTATCTTGTCCAGGTAGTTCTGGACTGCAGCCCAAAGAGCATAATTGCTCAGATGCATGAACCAGTTAGTGAGAAACAAGTTACCATGTCCAGCTGACCTGTGGTAGAAGTCCTCAAGTTTACTTTTAAGTCTGTAGCAAAATAAGGCAGCTATCTTAAACTTCCTATTCTGAGCCTTCATCTAGTTCTAATAAGTGTTTGCTGTGGTTGAGGGTGTGCTTCTGGATACCGCTCGTCATCTTATGGTAGCTAATTTGTCAGTGTGTGTAAACTATCAATTTGAGTGGGAAGAGACAAAGTATTAAATGGATGGATTAAGAATACAGGTGAGTAATTAGTAGGCATATGAAGAAAGGTAGGACTAGAGCACTGAAAGTGAGAATGATTTATGCATAACTTCAGAATGAGAATTTAGAAGAAAAAGCCTGTAGAGAAACCAAAAGAGAAAACAGATAACTAGTAGTTAAGCCACCTCATTCTGGGTATTTTTCCCCTTGTGTCTTCCTCATTAATAAAAAAAAAAAAGAAAAAATAAAAGATAGGTTTTGGTATTCTTTAAGAGGTAATGTATTTTTTAATGGAAGACATGAGGAAAAACCACGACCTTGACCATAGAAGAAAAACCAAAGAACATAGCAAGGCAGAAGTGAAAGAGCTATTTAAAAAGCAAGAGTCTCAAAAAAGTTTCCAATTTCAAAACTTAGAAGCACTGAAGTTGAAAATACCGTTCATGTGACAGTGGAAATAGTTGTTAGATTACGCACATTAAGAGCATCTTAATTTTTGAATACCACTCAAATATATGACATATGATCTGAAAGCAGACATTATGTATCAGTGATCATTTATGATAATGTAATGCAGGTTTCCAAAGTAAAAACCAAAACAAAACAGCTGATTTCAGTTATTGGCAGATTCATGTGTATCAAGTGAATGTATACTACTTGATTATGTATATATTAGGAAATTAGCAAGATTTGGTTTTCCCATTATTTTTAAATGGTGTACTGGATGTTTCTCCAGACCTGTTCAAGTTGAAGAACTTGTCTTAAAACTCAGGGAGGTTTGTGTCTTTTTCTAGAACTAATTCTCTGGTTCAACTGTTCTGACAGAGGCCTTACAGTATTCCCTGCTTTCCTTCCTTTGTTGCCTGTTAGTCTGTTCTGCCTGTGTTGTCCCCTTCTGGTTTGAAAGAGCATTTTAGTTTGTGTAATAGGTCCTGGCATATGTTTGTCTGCATCATAGAAACTACTGTACCATTTGTGTCTCCCTACTTCCGTCCTGTGGACTGAATAGTTAGGATCTTTGCTTAGTGTAATAACTTTTTTGAATTTTCTTTTAGAATACATAGGGTATTAGATACTATTTTCCTTCTTGTATGTGTGCTAAAAAGTGCATGCATGTGGAAACATTTGCTACATATATTTTCCTTTAGGTGTAAGGTCTTGGTATATTTTAAACAGTACCTTTCTGAATGTGACTTTTTGTAAAATCTAGGAAGAGTAAAAGCTGTATGGAGTGCAAACTGATTTTCTACCAATTTGAGTTTGGGAAGGAATGTCTCTTTGAAGAAAGGCTGATATAGGAAAAGATCTCCAAGCTTCTCTCTAAATGTGTATTTCCTTCCTCTGATGCAGATTACATATATATGTGTGGTTATATATATACACTATGTAATTATAATTTTGCTATTAATGATATTAATAGTTGTTAGCTGTAATAATTAAAGTAATAGTATAATATACACATTATGTATATTATATAAAATACAGTATGTGATATGTGTGTATATATACACTATATAATAAACAGATGGATATATGGCTTTTGGGCAGTCTAACAAATTAATATGTCAACATTTCAATGTTTAGCAGGAAAGCATTACTATTTACTATTATTTCCGTAGGATAGCTCTTTTCTATTTTGCTTTGACATGAAGTGGAGCAAGTGTGTTCTTACTGCAGCTTTGAGCCTTTATATTTAATTCTGTAGAAGACTGACCAGTTACTCAAAATAGCTGCCAGTGGAATCTGAGATGCTCAGGACAGCAGCTGATATGAGATGGTAGCATAAAACAGATGGCAAGAAGTCTTCTTTTCCCCTTGTCTCCAAATCTGTTTTTCTCTGCTTCTTGGGGAAGTACGTGTCAACCTTACGATAGAGAATTATTAAAGAAATGACAAATCTTGCCTTAGGCTTATGGCATCATGATAACATAGATCTTGTCAGGCATGCCAAGTTTATAGTAGTTTGTTAATGTGATCTCATACATACAACTGCTATTCTGTTTTACACTTTGTACCAGTGATACTGATAAAATGTGTTTGTTTGGATTAAATTCTGCACGTCATTTTAATGTAGTTCTGTCTCATGAGAAACAGCTTGCTCAAAAATTCAAGTATTTTTCTTTTGGAAGGTACAGAAGACAAAGAACAAACATCAGCGCGAAAGCTTAGCAGTTCAGATGTTGCATCTGAAAAGGTAAGAAAGTATTCCTCCATTTATGAGGCATAATTGCATTATGATACTCTGGCTTTTTCCAAATGTAGTCCAGAAACATTTCAGTAATAAAAGCAGTCCATTGTTAAAAAATGACACTTAGCAGTGCAGGAGGATTTTTAAGCTTTCTCTTGGTAAAAATTCTGGGACAGACTTCAAAAGATTTTTCAAAAAAAGATTTAGGTATTAAATGATGTTTCTTGACTTTTTGTCTTATCCTTTCTTCTCTTTTCTTCTCCAGAAGCTGCTTGATGATGAGGAGGAGATGTCTGAATTGCAACTTAGGCTTCTTGCACTTCAGTCTGCTAGTAAAAAATGGCAGCAAAAAGAACAGCAGGTGATGAAGGAAAGCAAAGAAAAATTAACAAAAACAAAAAGTGTAACACAGAAAGTCAAAGCCAGTACAAAAGCACATTCAACAAAAAAAACTAGTGCTACAGGTAATAAGTTTAATGTTACTGAAATGGCTATCAATGTCATGACCTCTGAAATAACATACTATGGTTTGTGGGTTTTTTTATGTGAAAC
The DNA here is from genome assembly GCA_034008185.1 of Gorsachius magnificus. Taxonomy (NCBI): domain Eukaryota; kingdom Metazoa; phylum Chordata; class Aves; order Pelecaniformes; family Ardeidae; genus Gorsachius; species Gorsachius magnificus. The sequence goes on from CM067081.1 coordinate 177,519,758, forward strand.
ATTGGGCAATGAGCGTTTAATCCTTCTAAAACCCCATACATCTACTCAAAGCTCTTGAAGAATCTAGGATTAGGGGGAATCATTTAGGTAAGGTGGAGTTAATCACATACTTTTTATTTAAAGCCAAGCAAGCTTTGAGGAAGCAACAGACGAAGACATCAAAGAAGATGCAGCAGCAAAAGGAACAGGACAGGCGTCAGAAAGAGGAAGACCAGAGGAAACAAGAAGAGGAAGAGGAGAGAAGAAAGAGGGAAGAAGAAATCCGAAAAATTAGGGACCTCTCAAATCAAGAAGAGCAGTACAATCGATTTATGAAGCTAGTTGGAGGAAAGAGGAGATCAAGAAGCAGGGTAAAAAATTTATTATATGCTGTTCAGGTGTTATATTTGGGATTCATGAGTGATTTCTGTCTTGCCCCTTCCTGGTTCTACTCCTTGCCCACCCCCCCCAAAAAAAAAACCAAAAAAAACCCCACAACAACAAAAAAAAAACCTGCAAAGCATTTCAGTGTTTACAGTGCTGTAATGCCGTGCATCTTATTCTAGACAGGCATTCCCTTTGGGTTTGATAAGATCAGTTTTGTATGAGTTGTACATTTGCAAGTCAGTGGTAAAGCATTTTCCTCCTAAAGATATTTTGAACCTTGTGATCAAAGAACAATCTGTAATCTAACACAAACCAATCAATCAAGCTTTCCTGGATTTTTTTCTCTTAGATTGCAGTTTTGTCTCCACATTTTCAAACTTTTTCTGTCTATACCACTTCAGTGGCCTGCCTCTTTCAAAATGTCATCTGAGGTTTGGTTTCTTTGTGGTATTTTTTAATTTGTCAGGGTACAAAATATGCCCAGATACAGAAGATAATTACTTCAGCCTCATTAGAGGATGACAGAATTGTGTGAAACTTGTGAAGGAATAAAGTTACTGCAGTGGTCATCGTGTTGCACTTGTAGGCTGTCTTCATTCTCTCATCTTGAAATTAGCAAAAGGCACTTGAATGACTAATGTTCTGTCTCTTCTCTAAAACATTGGCACAATACAGGAAAAAGAGTTTCTTCAGCATTAATGCTTTCATCATAGAAGCAGTACAGCTGCTGCAGTTACATGCTTCAAGTGCTTGGAACTACTGATGCTGTAAGGAGAAATGAAACTGCAACTAAGGGAATTGGGACTCCTTATTTGAGGTCATTTTACAGAAGAGTCCCATTTGTAATAATAATGAGTGGAAAATTGAGGTGAAAAGTGTTTAAACAGTAGAAATTCTAAAAGCTACCAAAGTGTCTACTGTATGTCTCTGAAAGATACAATTTGAGGAGCCTAAGAAGTCATACTTACCTGTTCTGCATATTTTCAGTATTCAGTGGACATTGATTGGCATCCATGTAGTGTTACGCATTCTTTAAACAGTTGGATTTATTAGTTGACGGTCTCTGGGCATGTTTCAGTGTGGTATCTGGGACAACAAAAGGATTCTGTACCTGAGGCACTGGTCTTAGAACAATCAGCACATGTTTCACCTAAACGCAACCTTTGTCAGAGTGAAGATGATCCTTGTGCAATTTTCTGTTGTTTCTAGTAAGGGTAATTCAAGCACTCTTGGTAATTGCCATGACAGATTAACAGAAATAATGAAGCATTTAATTCTCTTTGAGTGTTTCAGAAATGTATAAGCATGGCAATTTACCAGATACATAATGACCTAATTGGTATTTAAAAATTGCTTCTATGTATCATGACACACACACACCCCCCGCCACCGCAAGCCATGGAGTTTTAAAACTGCCTGTTAATTTGTTAAGTCACTAGCTGCAATGGATTTGATTAAAAGATAATCTTCAGTTTGCTTTTTTTTATACAAGCTAAGTAAATTCTATTTATAAAGCAATTAGAAGACAAAATTATAAGGGCCTGTTTCTAAAATTTACTTTTAACTGGTTTGCTCTAAAAGAATAACATAAGAACGGCTAAATAAAATACACTTTTTTGTGTGTTTAGTCTTCAGATACAGACTTGAGATGGTCTTTGGATAAGCAGTCTACAGATAGTGCAGGAGGCATCTATCAGTATGATAATTATGATGAAGTTGCTATGGATACAGATAGTGAAACTAACTCTCCAGGTAAGACTTATTTACAGTTTTCCAGTATGGTGATTGGTAAAAAGTAGGAAATAAGCTATAATTTTAGAAGGAAAGTCTTTCTTTTGAGATGTGGCAGTTACAGAACTAACATTTTAAGGTGAGCTAATTCTGTTTTGTTTTAGTGCTGACTCTTTCTCTCTCTGCTGTAGTGGTATTTTTGAAGTTTATTCTTTTACGTTCCGAAGCAACTGTGTAGAAAGTAAGGGCCCCAGGGTGTTGACTGGATAGACAGAAGCTTTGCAAAAAAGGGCCTGGGGTCCCAATGGACATTAAGGTGAAAAGTGAGTCAGCAGTGGGGCTTTGGGTGATAAAGGAACTGCAGACTGGGTTGTAGCACTGTGACTATAATGGGTGGTTGGCTGGAGTGGGCTGTTAAACACTGATGAGACTGGATCAGTTTTCTGGTTTCGTGGTAGGGGAAAGATAGTGATGTAATAGAAGGAGTCTAGCAAAGGACCTTTTTGACTAAGGAAAACTGTTTAAGGCCTGTTTTTCATCAAGTTCATTGGGGACTGGAGCACTTGATTTATGGAAAGAGACTGGGAGAGCTGAGTTTGTGTTGAGGAGAGAAGATTTTTGCTGCTGTCTTCAACTACTTAGTGGGCAGTTACAGAGAAGACAGAGCCAAATTCTTCTGTGGAGTGTACAACAGAAGGACAAGGGGCAACACTTAAATTCTAACCAAATAAGTTCTGGTGAGATACAAGGGAAAACTTCACAGAGGATGGTCAAACACTAGAACAAGTTAATTGGAAATGTTGTGGAATCTCCATCCTGAAATACACTTGGAACTTGACTGGACAAGGACCTTAGCAACCTGACTATGGGGGCAGCCCTGCTTTGAGCACCTGTGCTGGGGCATATGCCTTCCAGATGTCTTTTCCAGCCTAAATCATTTGACTCTATGAGTTTGAGGTGCATTTAAGGTATTCAGGTTTCCTTGTTCCATCTCAACATGTGGACTTGTTGAGAAAGCTTCATTAAGTGTACTACTTTATTGGCCATTTTTATTCTCTTGCTTTTTATCTTCCATATTTTTTCTTTTTTTCTCTTTTTCTCCTTTCTTGTCAGCCTTTCTTATACATTAGTTTGCTAAGTAAGTTACATGAATATTCCCTTGATGAAGCATGTCAAACTCTAGTTTTATGTTTCAGAATTCAGTATCAGCTGTGCATTTGGTCTGCTTCTGTCCTAATTTGTGTGGTATTTTTGGTAGCTAGTAATCAGGAGACTCTGTGTTGAGATACCTAGTTTAAGAAGGTAGAATCTTGCAAATTAAATCAAATATGAGGGCTGAATCATTCTGAATGATTACCTTAGTAGTACTGTTTGGCTGTACTTGCATTTTGTATGTAAAATAGAAAAAGGATGGGTAGCTACTCTTTTTATATACATATATGTAAGAAATAAATGCACTGTGCTATCTGGTTTTACCTTTCAAATTGGTGCATAGTAAAAACATTTGTTGCCTCCTTTTGCCGCATTAAATCAGTTAAAGTATAAGCATGAGTTGGTGTTTAGTAACTACCTGCCAGATTTCTTACACTTGATAATTTTTCGTTTAATTACAGCTTCTTCTCCAGTGCAGCCTCCTTTCTATGAGTGTCCAATAGGATATTTTCCACCTCCGGTACCACCAATTTCCTTGCCACTGCCACCTCCAATTCCAGTAAGTAACCTTGAAAGGAGCGTGTTTTTTAAAAGGTTGATAATTCTCATTTTGTATCTTATTTCTAATGCTAAAGTTAGGATTAAATTTAGATTCTGTTTTTGATAAAATTCTCTGCTTGGTGAACAATCTAATAGACTTGTGGTTACTTTTTTTAAAACTCTTTATTTCAGCTATTTTTTGACTGGTCCAATTCCTGTTTAGTGGAAGTTCTCCCTTTTAAACTAGAATTTTCCCTTCATTGGTAGAGCTAAGCTGTTCCATAACACAAAGCAAAAATTGCCTGACGCACGTAAGGAAAAATAATGAATTGGAATTGTTAGTGCAAGGCAACTGCACATCTTATCTCTAGGCCACATATGTAGATATGCTTATTCTCTGACTTGTTACCTAGGAACCAAAGATGTAGCTAATCACAGCCGTTCCAAACTATATGCTGGCTGTCTGCTCACCTAAGAATTCACATGGAAATTGAATTAGTGTGGTTTTCTTCCACACCGCCTTTCTTCACTGAATGGTTGTTACCTATCTTAGTAAAGCAGTAGAAACTTGCCAGTCCCTGCCATGATAGCTTCTGAATTTTTGACTTAAGGGAATTTGTGATTTTGTTAGCTAAGATAAATTTGTAAAACTGTTTAAGGATTGGTTTTTCAAGCAGTGTGAACCTATCTGATCAGCCATATTTCTGTGGCTAGATGTCCTGGTTTCGACTGGGATAGAGTTAATTTTCTTCCTAGTGGCTGGTGTAGTCCTGTGGTTTGGGTTTAGTATGAGAATGATGTTGATAACACCCTGATGGTTAAGTTGTTGCTAAGCAGTGCTTAGACTAGCCAAGGAATTCTCAGCTTCCCATGCTCTGCACAAGAAGGTGGGAGGGGGCACAGCCAGGACGGCTGACCCCAACTGGCCAAAGGGCTATTCCAGACCATATGGTGTCATGCTCAGTATATAAACTGGGGGGAGCTGGCCAGGGGGCAGAGATTGCTGCTTGAGGACGGGCTAGGCATCATTCAGCAGATGGCGAGCAATTGCATTGAGCATCACTTGTTTTGTATATTCTATCATGATTATTATTTTCCTCTGCAGTTTTATTAAACTGTCTTTATCTCAACCCATGGGTTTTGCTTTTTTCCCAGTTCTCTCTCCCATTTCACTGGGGGGGCGAGGAGAGTGAGCAAGCAGCTGCATGGTGCTTAGTTGCCAGCTGGGGTTAAACCATGACACCAGATTATCTCCGGTTCTGAATTCTCCTTTACGTTTAGTTTGTACATCTGCACTACTTTACTATCCAAATGTAACCTTGTTGTTTCCATTATCTTATTTGAGTAATTACTGTTTAGCAGCAGCCTTTGACAGTGATCTAAATCCACTGCAGTTTGAATTAGTTTTAAACCATGAAATAATTTAGGTCTGAACCTCTGCTAAATAATCATAAAGTAGTAGTAATTTTCACATTTCAAACCCTTGTTTTCCTTTTTATCTCAGCCTGTACCATCTTTGAGCCAACTTTATGTAGAGGGTATTTCTTGTGTTCTTGAGCCACCTCCACCTCTTCCACCTCTTCCCCCTGAAGAGCCTGAACAGCCACCAAAACCTCCATTTGCTGATGAGGAAGAGGAAGAGGAGATGCTCTTAAGAGAAGAGTTACTCAAGTCTCTAGCCAACAAACGAGCTTTCAGATCTGAGGTACTCCATTGGTCTTTGAATATAAACCTCTAGATGGCAATCTTGACCAAAACTTAAATGTGACCTGCTAAGTGAGGTTTACAGTCTTTTTTTATGCTGTTTTTCTGATGACTTGGGAAAAAAAAGTTTAAAAATTTTTCTGAAATTCTGTCACCCTCTGCCCCCCAAAAGAAGCTGAAACAAAAGCCACCCCAGAACACCCTTTGAATTGTAAATTGCAGCTTGTCTTTTATTTCTGAAGGAATTATGAAACTTCAAGATGCTGAAAATTGAGTATGTTCAGGGGAACGGGGATTTGCTGCAAAAAAATGTTTATTATTTATCAGCTGTCAGTTAGAAAACAAGATACTTAATTTTGTTTCAACCTTCTAGTAAAAGGAGTTAGTAGAGGTTAACTGTTTTGGTTTTTGTTGTTTTGTTTTTTTTGGAGTGAGAAGCAAAGTTTGTGGTTTTAAAAGTTTAGATTGATTTTTTTGACCTCATTGAAAGACTGCTAATATTTGCAGTTGACCTGTGAATAATGGGCATGTTCTTACGCGCCTTTTTGATATTATTGCAGAATTGCAAGATTTGTCTAATACATTTGGATAGTCTGTCTAAATCACAATTCCAAGTTCCAAGACATGTATGGAACAATCTCATTTATGCTTATGTCTTTTAAAATAGCTGTGTTATAGGGTGTATTTTTATGACCATATTTTTGTTTTATTTTGTTAGGAAACTTCAAGTAACAGTGGTCCACCTTCCCCTCCTGTTCCAGATAACTTGCAGTCTGTGCCAAGAAGCAATCTGTCTGCTGTCAGTATTAATACTGTGTCTCAGCCACGGGTACAAAACACAAAGTTTGTTAGAGTACCGAGGCCTCCACGAGCAGTGATCACAGTAAGGAAATACTGGTGCTTTCTGTTAGTAAGACTGTGAGTTGAAGTTGTCCTCGGTTCAAGTGAACAGCAGACTTAGGGTTTTCTAGTAATACAGCACAGAACATTTGAATTTAGTAACTTGTTAATCCATATGCTCTTCTAGAAAGAATTTGACACTGAAGTAAAAATTTACAGCTTGAGAGCGTCAAAACATGCCAGTACGCATCTGAACTGAAAGAGGCTGTAAATATAGTTCAATTAATTTCTCTTCCAGATCAGCACACACTAAAGGATGCTGTTCAGTGGTAGCGGAGCCAATCCATTCACTGTTTGTTGCCAAAAAAGATGTAGTCTTGCTCTTTCTCCTGCTCCTGGCCAAAAGGTGTCTTCCCTCTCTTAAAATGGGGTCTGGAGCATCAATCCTGTTGCTTAATGCATCAGTCATGTTGCTTAACTTATTTAACATGCTGAACTGGTTAGAAAACTAACCTTGGGGGGAAAAAAGTACTTACCCTTCTAGGGGGGAGTTGAATTTTTTTCAGTGAACAGTGTGTGAGCATCAGAGCTAGCACAAAACTGGTGGCAGATGGCATATCTGTGAGTGCGGGTGGAAGACAGAGGAGAGTGTATGCTCTTCAGGCAGCAGCAGGCTCCGTTACATTAGCTCAAGCCATATTCTGTAACTTGACCTTCATTTGAATGGTCATGGGAAGTATGTGCAGCTAGCATTTGATTTGTGATGTCTGCAATCTCCTTGGACTGTTGGAAACTAGTTATAAAACCATATTTGCCTGTGTTAATGCCAGACTGGAAGCCCATATAATCTACTGTTCTACTGATGGCAGTGAACCATACATAGTGGATAGTTGGCGATTACTTTAAAAACACATCTTGCAAAGCTTGGTTTGTTGTAGCTCTTTTCCATGCAGTATTTAATGTATAGTATGATTGTGTCCATACCTTTATCTTTCTGTTAGTGGATGGTGTTACTAATAAACCTAATACTTTTTTTTTTTTTTACTAAATATGGAGGAATATATAGTATCTTTCACTATCAAATCTAGCTGTAGCTGGCCAACAGTTTTCTTCCTCATAAATACAGACTTGATCACTTGGTCACCTGATGCCATATTGAAGAAAACAAAAAAAGTTTAAGGTGGTAGAGATCTGAATTTAGTCGTTCTAAGGCCCGCTTTCCTTTCTGTAAGCTTAAAGTGGATGGGTTTTTTTTGTCTGTACCCATCTTCACAATCTACTTTGAATTCTAGATATGACTAGAGTAATTGTTCAATTTGGGCATGCTTATATCCTTTCTATAATTTCACATTTACTTACATTTTTAAGTATTCTTAGGTTTAAATACTAAACCTATTCTGAAAAATTAATAAATTAGTACATATTCTATTGTTTTGAGACTTCATTAACTGCTGTTGCATAAATGAGGGAGAAGATGTTACTGGGGAGCCATTGATTTGTTTTAGTAACATAATAAATGTCTCATCAGCTGTGCTGTTGAAAGGCATTATGTAAATATTAAAAAAAACCCTGCAACTGAAATACAGTGCCTGTTGCTAATGATGGTTAGCTTAGTTAAAGCTGCCAGATTAATACCTTGTATTTGAATCAGTTAGTTTAGCTAGTGCCTTTTTTATTATATTAGAAACATAATTAGAAATTATATTAGAAACAACACATGTTGCATTTGTTATTTTTTTTTTAAATAGCTTGGGATATAGAATATTTATATATAAATAGGTGTGTATTTTAAAGAACTCATGGCCAAGTAAACTTCACAGGAGACTAGTCACAAGGTATTTCTGCCCTTTGTGAAAACAATTCAGTGCAAAAACTATCAATTACTACTGTTAGTTTAAGCTCTTAGAAACAATTTGAATTGAATGCTTATGGGTTTTTTTAACTTTTGTAGTGTTTGGTATTTCTTAGGGGAGCTTAAAAAAAGTGAAATCACGAGAATTTAATGTTGAACTTAAATGTTTTTCTGTGAGCATTGTTGGATATATCCAGAAATTAAAAAATCTCAAAGGTATAGAAAATGCAAATTCTTCAGGTTTTTGAAATTAATTTCATAGTTTGGGGGGCTTGGTAGCTTTTGAATGTTTGAGTATGCTGTGCCATATTTCAGAAGAGGTTTTAAATTTACAAACCTTGGGATTTTGTCTGTGGAGTTGAGGACCTCTGCATAGTGAAATAGCCTACAGATATTGGTTTGCTTTTTCAATGACATCTTGTCACCCTTTTTCAAAATAGTCATGGACACTGAGGAGTGTTCACTACAGATTGGAAATATGTCTTAGAATATTATGGAGAGATCCTGCATTACAGCTGAGGCTGTGGTTCCCCTGCACTAGAAGCTAATCTTACTGAAAGCAGTGTGATGGTAGTTGCCTGGTGTTGCTTCACTCATTGTTAAACATTTTGCTGAACCACATCAAAAAATAACACCTGGGAAAAAACACCTGGAGACAAGCAGACTTTGACCCTCCCCACTATCAGCTTTTCCCCTGGAAGAAAAATGGGGAAGGCAGTTAGAGACAGTTTACCCCTACACAACTGTGCCAAAAGCAAGTTGGCAGCTTTGGTCTTTTAATACCAAGAGCCTGTGATAGGGAAGGGGTGTATTGGGCATCTGAAGATGGGAAGGGTGATTAATCAGGCCTTGCCTGATCAATTTAGGTTTCCATGGAGCTACAGCTAGAGACTTATTTGTGAGGAGAGGACCAGTGCCTTGTTCTGTTTTCTTGCAGCAATATAAATTGGAATTTTACCTGCTTGTGCTATGGTGGTGCAAAAATGATGCAGCTGTAGTACGTTCGGAGGAGGTAGTAGATATGATCCTTATTTTAAGAACTTGTTTAAGTCCAGAAGGAGGATATCAAGAAGAACCAATCATGGAAATTTGGTACTTTTCACTTTAAAAAGTACGGCTTTTTTGTGGGGTGTGTGCTTTTAAAGACAGTTACAGCTTTGAAGACGTCCTGTCCTGTGGTAATGGTTAAATATGAAACTGTAATTGGTAATGGTTAAATATGAAACTGTAATTGTCCAGACCTACACTGGGAGATGGGAAGAGCAGTCCTGGAAAAGTGAACTAAGTTGCTTCTTTTCAAGCTGTAACTCCAGAGTATTTGAGGTTAATCTAAATTGTCTGCTTGTTTCTGCATCTTTCTTTGTGCTGGAATTGGCAGTCATCTGATCTTCAGTGAGCTGTTTCAGTTAGTGATGTTGGCAAAAAGTGATTAATCTTGTTTCACTTGTTCTTTATGTACTGTTGGTGTTCTGCCAATTTAACTGCCTGAGCAGCTCACCGTAAGGTCAGCTAAGTGTAAGTGTGGGACAAGAGGCTTCACAACTGTGTGTCAGAAAGCTGAGGGAGTTCTGGTATGTCTGCCACAGCATTTCTAATGCAGGCTTGATTGATTGTTACCTCTCAGTTACTTAAAAAAAATGCTTGCAAATGGTAGATGATAATTTTCATTACAATTGAAATAATTCATAAAGTATAGGAGTCAGAGGTTTGAGATTTGTATGCTATGACCATGGAGATGTAAATATGCTGCAGATACTTGGGAATAGGTTGAAAACGTTGGAGTACCTTTCATGTTACAGTATCAAGAATGGGGACAGTTACCTCTCTCTTGTAGTGGAGATGCACGAATGCTTAGGTTTTTTTCTTACAATGTGGAATTGGTGAGCCATGATAACAAAAGGAATTAACCTCCTTTTTCTCTTCTAGTAAATATGTGCTCAGTTGTATCTGTCTCTGACTTTTTATTCTTGCTATAAAACTTTTTTCATTCTCCCCACAGCTTCCAAAACACAAGTCTGTTGTGGTTACATTAAATGACTCTGATGATAGTGAGTCTGATGGAGAGCCATCTAACTCCACTAACAGTGTCTTTGGAGGACTAGAATCTATGATAAAAGAAGCAAGGAGAAATGTTGAGGTAAACACTATCACTATTTTATAGTTCTATTTTGTAATGATTTTTTTGTACATGGAATTTGAACTTCAGAATTCGGTCAAGAAATACTGGATTACATCAGAAATGGGCAAGAGTGAGTACATTACTCCTGCCTGGACCATTACATTGTAATTTGGATTGCATAAGCTAATTAAAATAATTTTTTGGTTAAGATGGCATCCTGAAGATAGAATTTGTAATATATTTTGGTTTCATTTTTTCAATTAAAATTCAATGCATCTTTAATTACTAGCAAAAAAAATTGACTTAAAAGGTCTTATTAGTCTTGAACAGCTTTAAGTTTATGCTGAAATGTCTCTTAAAAATAGTGGTTAATAGCTGTATTTTAAACTAGTGTGATTAGTATTGACTCGAACCTTGTTGTAATAGGCCTCAAAAATCAAAGCCCCTCCAAAATCAGAAAAAGAAAATGATCCAATGAGAACTCCAGAGGCTCTACCAGAAGATAAGAAGATAGAATACAGACTCTTAAAAGAAGAAATTGCCAGGTACAACTGAGTTTAACTGTTAATGTAAAATGTATATTCTTTGTAGTCATTTACTAGTCTATGTTTGTAACTGGAAAGAATATCTTGAGTTTGAAAACCTTGCCATTACCTTCAGGTTTTCCCCCCACTCAATTTTTAGTAAGACAATATAGGAGTGTAACGAAAGTCCTTGGATTGGAACTGACTTACAGTTAGCTGACTGCAGTTGTAGAAAGTTCTTGTCCTGCTATTTTTTTGAAGATTTTTAAAACTGTTGGGAGTACACATCAAAATGAATGTTGAAGCTGCTGAACATCTTTCCTTTTAACATCTCTGTTTTAGTCGTGAGAAACAACGTTTAATTAAGTCTGATCCACTGAAGAACAATTCGTCCCCTGCAAATTCTGATGGTGAAGTTGATGGCATTGGGAGAATAGCAGTAGTGACAAAACAAGTCACAGAAGCAGAAGCAAAGCTTAAGAAAAACAGGTACATATTCCCCTGTCGTAAGTCCTACCTTGTTTTCTTAGCAGAATGAAAATTGTAAGTAATCTTTTTGAATGTGTAGCATTTAAAGCACAGCAAATGATTGGTTTTCTTTTGTCTTGAACTATGCAGTCTTGAATTCTAATGCTGTACAAAAGGAATTGTGTTGTAGTGCCAGCATGGTGTTTGATGGTAACTTTTAAGTATGATTTGTCATGCTGACTGTTTTCAGCTGTGTGTTTATGTTCTGTGCCACGTAACAACTCTGAAATACGAAAAAATGAGCGTGCATTTCACTATGCAGTACACTTTGAGGGTAACATATTTCAATGGGATTTGCCTGAGAGAGAGAGAAAAAATGAGTGAGTTTTTCTGCAGAATAGGCATGCTGTTTGAAGCTTTTCCTGTATGCCTTTTCTCTTTCAGCATGCCTCTTCCACGTTCCTCACCCTTCCATGTTAATGTGGAAAAGATGTGCTTTGCATCCTTATTATCTGCTACTGTTGCTACTTGATTATTTCTGTGTGGTCTTGTGCACAAACTGGTTCCTGGTCAGACATAAATCGAAGGACATTCCTCTGCCCTGACTTTATTCGCACCTATCTATCCAAGTCTTTATCTTGCTTCCTTTAATGCACAGCTTTTTATATTTAATCACTCTGCTATTGTGTCATGGTACTACAGCGTGTAATCTGCTAATGGGTATCATAGAATCATAGAATGTTTTGGGTTGGAAGGGACCCCTAGAGGTCATCTAGTCCAACCCCCCTGCAGTGAGCAGGGACACTGCTAACTAGATCAGGTTGCTCAGAGCCCCGTCCAACCTGGCCTTGAATGTTCCCAGGGATGGGGCCTCCACCACCTCTCTGGGCAACCCGTTCCAGTGTTTCACCACCCTCGTTCTGAAGAATTTCCTCCTTATATCCAGTCTAAACCTACCCTGTTTTAGTTTAAAACCATTACCCCTTGTCCTGACACAGCTGGCCCTACTAAAAAGATTTTCCCCATCTTTCCTATAGGCCCCCTTTAGGTACTGAAAGGCCGCAATCAGGTCTCCCCGCAGCCTTCTCTTCTCCAGGCTGAACAACCCCAACTCCCTCAGCCTGTCCTCATAAGAGAGGTGCTCCAGCCCTCAGATCATTTTAGTAGCCCTCCTCTGGACCCACTCCAACAGTTCCATGTCCTTCTTGTGCTGAGGGCTCCAGAGCTGGACGCAGTACTCTAGGTGAGGTCTCACCAGAGCAGAGTAGAGGGGCAGAATCACCTCCCTCGACCTGCTGGCCACGCTTCTCCTGATGCAGCCCAGGAGTACGGTTGGCCTTCTGGGCTGCCAGCGCACATTGTTGGCTCATGTCCAGCTTTTCATCCACCAGCACCCCCAGTCCTTCTCGGCAGGTCTGCTCTTGATCCTTTTCCCCCGGGGGTTCCCACCCAGGTGCATGACCTTGCCTTGGCCTTGTTGAACCTCATGTGGTTCACACAGGCCCACCTCTCCAGCCTGTCCAGGTCTCTCTGGATGACATCCCGTCCTTCTGGTGTGTCAACTGCACCACTCAGCTTGGTGTCATCCGCAAACTTGCTGAGGGTGCATTCGATCTCACTGTCTAAGTCATTGATGAATATATTAAACAGCACCGGTCCCAGTACGGACCCAGTATATGTGCCCCAAGGAAGAATTGGGTTATTACTTAACAGAAAGCAAGAACATGCGTGTTTTGGATGTCTTAACATTAAAAACAATATTAAAGATACACTGCTTGCTTACTGTCCCCTGTCCTCATAACTAGAATGTTTTCATCTGCTTTATACTGACCCACTGAACTCCGGATACTGAAATCTGCTGTATGTACTACTAATATTTAACGTCTTATGGATGTTAAGACTCTCTGGAGAAACTTCAGAATGTTGTTTTCTTGATAAGTGAGAAAGAGTTGGGTTCTTACAACTAGTCTTTCAGAGGAGCAATGATAGCTCTGACAAACTTCCCTTTGGAAAAAAAACTTGTTACGTGGCTTTTCTACTTTTAGACTTCTGTTGATGAAGGATGAATCTGTCTTGAAACATTTGTTGCAACAAGAGGCCAAGAAGAGAGAGAATGTTCGAATTGCTGAAAGTAAGATTAACAAATTGGCTGAACAGCTACAAGCAACAGAGAAGATCTTGAATGCTAATAAGATGTTTCTCAAGAAGCTTCAGGAACAAGTAACTTTAATTTTGAAATGTTTCTGTACCCTAGAGCTGGCAATCTTGAAATGGGAAGCCTGATTTTTGGAGGCAGTAGGCTTTCTTTGAATTAATCATTAATTAATTCCCAAGTCTCTTCTGATTATATTTTGTTATGTGGTCATATCTGAAAATTTGCATCTTACTGCAGTATTTATTTTTTTTTCTTTTTTCAGATTCATAAAGTTCAACAACGAGTTACAGTAAAAAAAGCTCTGGCATTAAAATATGGGGAAGAACTTGCTCGAGCAAAAGCAGTAGCAAGTAAGGAAATTGGAAAACGAAAACTGGAGCAAGATCATCTTGGAGTAAGTCTGTTGCATGCTTTTAAACCATGCTGTACTTGAAAAGCAGTAGCAGTTTTGATTAGGAAGCTTAGTTCAAATGGGATTTCAAGAATATGGGAAAACATTTCAAAAGCACTGTGGGAGTCTTCCCTTGGTTCCTATTTTTGAGAATTCAACAGAAAATGTGTTAAGCATTTCAAGAAAACTGTTCAAAGCCTGCATTTCTGTCCGGGGAATGTCATTAATAATAAACAATAAGGAGCTATATGCATCTGAAGGAAGGAAAGAAATACTTTACTGCCTGTAGACAGCAGTGATCTTGTTAAAACTATCTAGTAAACATGCTGAAGTGGGGATCTGATCTTGTTGTTTTGAGAAACAAAATACAGAAAAACAAGGCTGAAACATTTTTGTAAATCTTTCTTACTGTGTTTTCACATCCCCTGCCCTGCCCTGCACTCCCCCCCAACACCACTGTGTATGCTTGTTTTATAGCTCACCTTTTAAATGTGGCCAGAACTTCTGTTAAAGCCCTGTACATGATGTAGGGCAATTTTTATTTAAAAACCTGCAAACATGCCAGTTGAGTTGTGGCAAACTCTTTTGTGGTTTTCCTGCTGTTTTTTGAATTTTTCTGGCAATGAGTTTAAAATATGTTTTTATAAACTGAATTAAATATCTTCCCTGTGTTTCATTTACCTCTTGTCAATAGATCAGTAAATGTGAAAATGAAATAGAGGGAATTTTTTTCTTTTCAGCCAAGCAAAATGTTGAAATTGGAGAACTCCCCTGCGTCAAGTCCAAAAAAGCATTCAGCAGAACTGATTGCACTAGAGAAAAAACGACTACAGCAACTAGAGTATGAATATGCTCTGAAGATTCAGAAATTGAAAGAGGCCCGCGCGCTTCAAACGAAGGAACAATCAAATACTGCACCTCAGGCAGAAGAGGAGTCTGAATTTGCATTACCTCAGCCATCACTTCATGATCTTACACAGGATAAATTGTCTTTGGACAGTGAAGAAAACTACTTTGATGATGAAGTTCTGTCTAATTCAAACCGAGAACGAAGGAGATCTTTCAGAGAATCTAATTCTTTCACTAAACCAAATCTTAAGCACATGGACACTCCAAAACAAGAAACCATAAACAAACTTTCTAAAAAGGCATCAGAGGAGCCTGAGCTGTTCCTCGGGTTGAATGTTGATGAACTGAAAAAACTTTATGCCAAATCTGACAGCTTGAAAGAGCTGCTAGTGAAAAGTACTGCCTCTATAGTACCTAAGGAAGATGTGTTGTGTGGTCAGGTAAATGCTTTAAAACTAAATATGAAGGCTGTCTTTAGCAATTGCAATACCACCTAATATATATCTATTTTTCTGTTTCCTAGGAAATTTCAGTGGACATGGATTTTGTTACATCACAAAATAAACAAACTGAAGTGAAACCATTTCCATTTGGACCGTATCATAGTCCTCTTCTAGTATTTAAATCCTACAGGTATGAAGACTGTAGCAGCTGTTTGCTTTCTACGTATAAGTGTTCAAGTATTCTTCACTGCTCCCCAGGCATGTACAGAAAGACAAGTAGCAGTGAGAAACTTGACCATCCTGAAACAAGTTGGTCTAGTTTAGGGAACCTAATGATTTTAGTTAGTTTTTCTGGTATGCAGGAGTCCCTTGCTTTTGTGCACTGTTCCCTGCAACTGGATTGTTGTTTGGTGTAACTAATTAAAAATAATAGTTAAGCATTTGAAAACAGGGTTTTTCTATCCAATATGAAGCAATCTAAAATCCAGGAAAAAATTAACAGAAGCATGTTTCAATTATGCAGTCTTTAAACTTGGCTAGGATTTACATTGTCTGAGTCAAAATTGAGCCAATCACCTATTTTTGGATTCCTGCTCAGTGGAAAGAGGCATGACCACAGTGATTCATCTTGACTTCAAGCAAGCACCTGCAAGTGTAATCATTTTGACACATCTGCCTTTTGACTAAAGAGAACTTTGTTCCTACACATTAACTTTTAGAAAACAGAAGTCTGGAATTCAAAGCAGTTGAATCCTACCGTGTGCTTCAGGTTTTTTATTTCTATATTGTTAAGCAACAAAAGATGGAGGATGCATCATAAAGGAGTATTTATTTTAAGTTCTTGTAGGTTATGGCTTCAATTCCTTAAGGAGCTAGAAATCCAAAAATTGACATAGTCAAACTTCAGCTAAAGATTTAAAACAAGCATTAGTCTGCTCAGCGTAGACTGGTTTTTGTTTGTTTACATGTTCTAAAATTTGATGTGGATTTTTTCATTGCTTTTTCAAGTTAATCTTTAACGGTTCTGTTTATACTTCCATTTGACATTGATCTTATACTGACTAGAGCATGAGTGCAGTTTTTCTAGAAAAAATAAAGTGAAATTCAGTTTCAGTAGTTTGCTTTCCCTACTGGATGATTACTACAGATCCTCTTTATATGAATGAAGTTCTGCACCTAAGGGAGAATAGAATACTAGAGCAGAATCTGTTTAGAGTGAGAAGTACTGTTTTGTTCCCTCCCTCTCCCGCTGTCTTCACCTTCCTCCTAACTCATAGGTCAGAGGTGCTTTTGGTTAGTAGTAGGGTTTTGGAAATAATGAGATTTAACACAGAAAAAGTGATTATTTTTTTAAAATGTTTTGTTTAGTAAAACTGATGTCTTACCTTGTAAGCTTTGTTACAATAATTCACTGTTTCATTTTAGGTTTAGTCCGTATTTTCGAACCAAGGAAAAACTGTACCTCAGTTCAGTAACGTATAGCAATATGATAGAGCCAAAACAGTGTTTCTGCCGTTTTGATTTGACAGGCACATGTAATGATGATGACTGTCAGTGGTGAGTTCTTTTCAATTTTGTTTGTTTGAACTAAACCTCTCTTCTAGATGTCTGACTCAAAGACCAAAATAAGCATGGTTTTCATTTCTTTGAAAGGTCTAGGTTTATGATCCTGTGTGCAAGTTCTAGAAAAGAAAGTTATTTTTAATACCCTGTTGCAGATACTTGGTTAGCAGGAAAAACCTTTCATCTAAGCCATGAAGAAAGGAGGCTTCTTTAAGTATAAATTTAGAAAAGCAGTATGGACTGTTAGAGAATATTTCACCATTTGGTTGCCTTGTAATTGAGCCGGGACTCCTCTTGCTTTTTCTAGCTTCAGCATAATTCAAAATCATGGAACCTCAGGTAGTGGTTGATACTGTTAAGCACATTAGAGCTGTATCATGCTGCTAACCGAAATAAAGCATATACCAAATAGTATGTGATTATGTAAAGGAAAAAAAAAACACCCACACGATTGTAGTAGTGAAATTCTGGTTTCTGGGGAAAATACTGGCTAAGTTTGTTTCTTTGAAACCTGATGTTAAATTATATTAAATATATCTTGATAAACAATGTTGCATGGTGTATTTAAAAAGTTGGTACAAGAGCAAATGGATATGAATTGGTCAGAAATTAACTCAATATGGAAATTTCTAACTACTGGAAAAATATAATAGGAGTGGACTTTAGCTCCTTTTTCTGCCCTTTTTAGTGGCAGACAGCTTTTTGGATCAGCTTTTAGCTGTTACCATCAAACCATAGTTTGAATCTTTTAATAGGAATTAGATATCTTCTTGTATTTAACTACCTTGTTTGAACTGGCAAGTTCTAAATACTGTGTTTTTGCGTTAGTGCAAAGCGAGCGTGTAGAGGTGTATTATAAGAGAGTAAGTCTATAGTGAAATAATGAAGACCAGGATTAAGTTACTGGTGCAGTCTTAAGTTTAGAGAAGACCCAGACATATAACAGAAATTTCCATGCAGGCTGTAGTGTTTTCTGTGGGTATCACTTTCTTTATGCCTTACCCGAGTGTGTACTAAAAACAACTTACTAGTTACAAGCCTTATTAAATTGTTGCTGTGATAAATATATTGATTGCTTGTTTGTTTGTTTTAGGCAGCACATGAAAGACTACACTCTTAGCCGTAAGCAGCTGTTTCAGGATATTCTGTCTTACAATTTAGAACTGATTGGCTGTTCAGAAAAAAGCACTGATGAGGAAATCAGCACTGCCACAGGTTTTTAAGAGTCTTTTTTCTCCATTTTTGTATACAGAGATTCATTTCTGAAGGCAATGGCTTTCATTAAAAACTCTGGGTGCAAGGACTTCGATGTAAAGCAATGTATAAGATACAGCTATATGAAAAAAACAGATTTCTGCAGTTGTCCCATTCAGTCCTTTGTAGCGGGTAGTTACCTTGGTGTCTTTACAGAAAGAAAAAAAAAAATAAATTGCTGGGACTCAGGGGATTGGGGAGCAATGGTCATGGAATTTTGCCCTCTCCCCTTCCTCGCTTCTTTTTAACTACTGGACTGGTCTGTTTCAGCGGACTTGGAATTTTATAACGATGTTGCTGCCATATAGGCAAGTTGCCGAACAAAACTTTTTCAGTTTTTCATTTCTTTGTTCTAGTATCTTAAATTGCCGTACTTCTTGAAGCAGTCATATTTCATGAATTCAGCATAGGTTGTGCTAAATTGCTGTTCACTTATGTGTTTACCTATGATACAAATATTCTTGTTTCAGAAAAATATGTTGAAAAACTTTTCGGTATAAACAGAGACCGAGTATCAGTGGATCAGATGGCTGTTCTTCTGGCCAGCAACGTCAATGAAAGTAAAAGTCACAGTAAGTAACTTAGTACATAAAATACAATGGAAACGTTTTTAATTTATATAAGTACCTTGATGACTTTGTAAACCAAGAATATTTTTTTGTCACTTAGTTTACAATACTGAGATAACTAAACTCTGCTGCCTTTAATTTACCATAAGCAGAGTTTATTTTAAGGCAATAATATAATAGTTTTGCAGTCCAGTTTGGAAAAGTGACTTGGGCACTTGAACATAGTATATTTTAAATAACTTGTGTTGAAACTTACACACTTATGTCATGCTCACAGACTGTTTCTATCTAAAATCTTTATTAGCAAAGGTGTTTTAATCTTGAATATAGAAAAGTAAAAGAATTTCTACTACTTTGCTTGTTTACAGCACCTCCATTTACAACATGGAAAGATAAAAGGAAATGGCGACCGAAGTACTGGAGAAAACCTCTGTTAGACAGTAGCAGCAGTGAAGAGGAACAGTTCGTTGGACCTATTAAATATGGTAATCTGGACGTGTGGCATCCATTAAAAGATTACTAGGGGAAAATACCTACCAACTTCTTCCCAACACCTGATTTTTAAAGTGGTTCTTAATACCTCTCTTTGTATTTCCTGCATGCAGACTTTATTTTGCCTAAATCTTTGGGTAAAGTTTGACCTGAATTTGTTTATATTTAAGGAATAAAAAATCTAGCATAATGTGTGACTGGAAGTTAAGGTGGAATTTCTACTTACCTGTTCTTAAAAGGAACTTAAGGAGCTATTTCTCTAGAATGTTTCAGCTTTGCCTGTAGGTCATTGGGATTTTTTTTATTTTTCCCTCCCAGAACTGTAATTAATAAAACTTCATATGTTCATTTATCTTAAATTTATACGGAGTTAGTATTTGGTGTTGAGGTCAGGAGTTAAAAAAAGCTGCTGTTAAATGGCATTTGAGACTTTGAAGCTTGCTAGAGTGTCAGTAACCCAACAGTGTTTCACGTGCGACTCATGCAAGTGGGAGCTTTGGGATTTGTTAGCAAATCCTGTAAAAAGGATTGTTAGACTCAGAATTGAGATAAATTTTTCTTTGTCAGGTATGTTTATTTCCTAATGCTGCCTAATGAACGGCTTTAATTGGTGTCTGTTGATCAAAGCAGCCTTTTACTGCTATTTATTTCTTGCATGTGCATTTGAAATAGAACAGTTTTCTACAGACTACACAGTTCTAAGTTTTAGAGGATATTGAAATAACTGTATTTTGCTCTGGTCAATGGCTATATTTGAAATATATAAATGCCACCCCTTGTCTGAGTTCTAATCCTACAGGTTTTTTTTTTATTTGCAGCCCATCCCACAGAACATAAAAAAAGAGTTCCAGTTCTTGATGCCGTGGTGACTCCAGATGATGTCAGGTATTTTACAAGTGAGACTGATGACATTTCCAACTTGGAGGCAAGTGTCCAAGAAAACCCCTGTGACGTACAGCTTTGGATTAAACTTGCATACAAATACTTGAATCAAAATGAAGGGTAAGTCTGCTACATTTTAGATTTGATATTGTGCTTTACCCATGCTACTATGAAGTTTTTGTTCTGATGTTAGAGAACTTTCTTCAACAATGCCACAAATAATTTATTACTTAAAAGTAGGTTAAAAAATAGACTAGGTTTCCTACTATCTGCAGTGTAGTGAGTGAGTAATAAATTTTACTGTTTATTTTTAGGTAGGTCCTGATTCAGAATTGAAGTTGGTGGAAAGCGGTGTGGGAGAAATAATTGTTTGTGTTTAAAGAGTGCACAACCTAACGTATTCCCAAGATTACAGTGGAATGTTGTACTTCCAATGATAAAGTAGTGGACCAATAAACTCAAATCTGTTTCTCCTCTACAGAGTGAATGGTTGGAATAATGCTTGAAATTACTTTCATGAGAAAGCTTTCTTATAACAACAGTTCTGCTATATGGTTTTATGCCTGTAGAAACAGTCCAGTTGAGCACTTGGTTTCCTATTTTGTAATTTATTAACTTTTGGATTTCTTAAGTTTCTCTAGTTTCTGTTTCTTTAAATTATTCTACAGGCTACCATGTTTTTATTGGCAATCAAATAATTTCAGTAGGAATTATGTCATGATGGTTTCATTCTAGACATTGACTTTGATTTTAGTAGTGAGGTACTGCCTTAAGCAGCTGCAGCAGGGAAGCAGAATGGAGAGAGGAGAAGCTCTCTTTTTTAAAAGCCTTGCGTAAACTGTAGATAATGGAAAATGTAGCAAAAGATCAGTTTAGCTGTATCAGTAGCTGCCTGAACTCTAGAAGGGATAGAACTGGAAAAGCCAGTATTCAAAGAAAATGGTACCAGAAAGTGGTAGGGTGAGACCAGAAAGTGGTAGGGTGAGAAGAGTGCACTTTCTAAATGTCAGTGTACTTGGAAAAAGACCAAGAAAGGAAGGGAGAAAACCTAATGGAAGACAATGCATCCTTTTCTTAAAATAGCCACCTCCCTCACTGCACCCCCTTGCTGCCTCTGAAGCAAATGAGTGGTTTAGTAGGTGGCAGTGGTGGTAGAAGGGTTTGGGAGAGCTTCAGACTTCTACATGGTTAACTGCGATAGTTTTATTTTGGGACATGGGTTTTTTCCTGAAATGGGACTTCTATGTGAATTGGCACTCTTCTCCTAGAAAACTTATTTTTCCGTGCACTATGATGATTGCACCTAATAGGTGAAGGATGAAAACTTTGAAACTTTCATGGTAAAGGACAGCACATGTTAAAAAAAAGAAAAAAGAAAAAAAAAAAGCTGAGTGTGTGTCCTGACTGTCCTATGTTCCATTCTAATTATAAGCACCCATTTTCATAGTTGATGTTGTGTAAGTCATAATACTTATATAGTTGATGCATGTGCTTTTTTAATTTTCTAATATTTACAGCTCATCATCTGAGTGTTTAGATTCTACTTTAAATGTTTTGGCTCGAGCCCTTGAGAACAACAAAGAAAATCCTGAAATTTGGTGTCATTACCTGAGACTCTTCTCAAAAAGAGGAACCAAGGAAGAGATACAGGAAATGTGTGAAACAGCAGTGGAATATGCTCCCTCTTATCAAATCTGGTGGACAGTAAGTTAAAAAAAAAAAAGTATATGTGAAATGTTCATGTAGGTGTGCGTTTTGTCCTGTAGAAAACCAGTATGTATGACAGGAAAAGTGTGAAATGAAAAACACTATAGCTTTTTGAAAACTCAAAAGTTGCTCAGAAAAATGAAGTGATTCAAAGTTCTGTTTGCAGGATATTTATAGAAACCATCACTTTTCCTCAGGTAGTAAGTTATTTAAAATGAAGATGTTAGATATTTTTTGTTGTTGTTGTTACTTAAGCTTGCAAAATTAACCTTTGACTATTTGATCTTTAATAGTTAAACAGTACTTTTTTTGAGGTTTAACGTGAAAATCTGGTGTGAGGGAGGGAAATACGGTTCCTAAGGTGGTGAAAGACAGGATCTGAAGTTTGTGATTTATGTGATTTTTAAACTTTAACCTAGAAGCTTTACTAGTATTATGATGATGATTATTATTATTAATATGAATTATTTTTCTCTAGTTTTTAAATTTGGAGAATTCCTTTGATGGAAAAGACTATGTATGTGGGAAGATGCTACAGTTCCTAATGGAAGTGACAGATGGAGAAGAAAATCCAAATCTCGTGTCCTTTCAGCTGCTGGAGACTCTCCTGTACAGGGTTCACTTAAGCCTGTTTACAGGAAGACATCAGAATGCTCTTCTGCTGCTGCAGGTAACTTCCTTCCTTTAACCTGACTCTGTTAGCATCAACTTCAGAAGAACTGTTCCTTCATTTGAAGGAATTCTCCTAGAAACTTCTGTTTTGAGATGTGATGCCATTGTAAAATTTGGATATACCTTTGAGTTTTTTGTTGCCTATTTTGCTTAGCTTGTGTAGCTAATAGCCTAGATCACTATGTCTCAGAACAATTCCTAGGGAATTGCTTTACTACTTGATTTCTGGTAAGCCGTAGAACACTCTTCTGCAGTGATGGGATTGCCTCAAGTACTCAAATGTTTATTGCTACAGAAGTCATCAAACAAGTAGTTCTTGGGAAAGAACATAGTATGGTGTTAATTAACAGTATTGCCCTGCTCTGAAATGTGGAGACTGTTAAATTGGACTTTATTGATCCAATGAACTCTAAAGTCATGGAGTTATCTCAGGCTTTTATTGTGACTGTAGAAAGAATTTAGGTCACTACTACTATTCTATAGATGAAGTGGTGGATAGAAGTGAGAAATCAAGTGCTGACATCAGCTCCTACTAAAAGTGGGGGGTGATGTAGTTGCAATTGCAAGTTTTTTCATTCCTACCAGCAGGTGGCACCTGTTGATTGCTACACCCCAAAACATTTTTCTCAGTGGTGTGGTTTAAGGCTGTAATGCGTTTTTCTAGCTTTAGTGTAATGCTGTGACTTCCTCCAAAAGCTATTCAGAACACAGCAGTACTGATAAATGTAACTCTGAATGTTTGAGTGAATGAACAAAAAGAACAGAGAGAGAAAACCTCAATTTATGTTGAATTAACATGGAAATCCAGTGTATATGGGAGAATAACATGGGTTGTTTTCCCTTACCTTTCCCCAAAGCATCATCACAAAACCAAACATTTTTTTTTTAATAGTCTGAAATGTGTAGTTGAAAAAAATGTCTTGGGGAGAGATTATTTAGCCATATTTAAGAGAAGATAATTTCTAAGTAAATGCTATTTCAGAGTAAGTAGCAACGTGTCTCTTTGAAAACTTGAAAGCAAATTTTCTAAAGTAAATATTTTGAAGGGTGAATAAGTGAAGTATTTCTGAAATTTCAGTTTTTGTCTATTAGGGGACAAGTGTCCTGCTGAATTTTGCCTGAATTTACAATACTTTCATTCCCTTGAAAGTGCATTCTTTGATTGTCCTGCATTTATCCAGAAAAATGTTTGCCCATCACTAGCCATGAGACTCTGTTCTGGTTTAAGAGCAATAGCGTTTAGACTTTGTCTAATTGCATGCTCTAATGATTTTATTTGGGATCTTCCAATTTAACTGGGCTATTCTAGTTTTGCATATGACTGGTAGGAAAATTCGAAGCAGTGTTCTTGTTCTCAGTAATGTTTCCAACACATTTTTTTAAACAGTATGCCTAGAGATGGTGGTGCTTTCAGTAGACTTGGATGGCTGTAACTTTGTAGCTCTATAACTAAAACTTAATAACCCTCCTCTCCCCAAATCAACAAACAAACAAGAACCCCAAACCCAGTAGGTCATAGCAAGCTGAACCCACTCACTTGTAGACGAGTTGTCTATAGAGCTAATGTATTTCTGTGCAAGTGGAAGTAATTGTCCAAGAATTAAGCAGAAAATGGAACACATGTTGGGAGATGCATGTTTTCAAAATCTTTGTTCACTTTTCAAAAAAAGTCTTCTACAGTTTTTCTAAACCGGTTACTAGAAATTATGCATAGGATTTGAATACACATTCACATAAGCCAAATATAATCATGATTCACGTAAAGAATTAGTTCCCGTCTTTTCTGTGGAAAAGATTTAAGAATATTAAAACTTAGTCTTCCTCTTTCCTTTTCTCATTCGTAGACCTTGAAGATTTTATGGGTTGAAATATAATGTATTTCTTTTAACCTTTACAGAATGCTTTAAAATCAGCAAATGAAAAGATAATATCAGAACGCCTTACTGTAAGCGACCGTTGCTTGGCTTGGCTGGCTTACATACATCTAACAGAGTTCGGCATTCTCCCAGTCAAGTTCTATGATCCAGCCAATGTCAGTCCTTCAAGGATAATGAACAAAGAGCCGTTTTTAATACCGTGGCAAACAGTTCAAGATGTGAAGACTGATCCTGATACGCTGTTAGATATGTTTGAAGGTAAGATTAAGGAGGTAAACTACTTGATTTTACAATAAGTGAGTAATGTATTAAGAAATATTGTCCGACTTTTGGAATTTCAAGGCAGTGCAATATTGCTGATGACCATGTTTAAGCTATTTGGATTAATCCAGTGAATATTTCATCTTGATTGGAACAGAGCAGTGAGGAAAGCCCATGTTCTCGGGTACTTTACACACTGAGTTTTTCATCTGTTGTTCAAAGCCATGGCTTTTTCTCTGAACTGTGATGCTATATTGAGATAAAGACCAGTGGCTTGTGACAGCATGACATGGCAAGTTTTCTTGGGCTTGTGCAAACCTAAAGGCAAGCTTCTGTTGTTCTCACTTTTACCATCCCTCCCCTCAATGGGATGTGTCTGTTGGAAAGTTACTTTTCTGGAAGATGTGTTTCCTTAGAAGAGGCAGAGCAATGCGTGTGTTTGTCTTCCTTCAAAGTTTTAAGTAAACTGAATTTTTTTTTTTAAAGATGTAAAATGAAGATACTAGAAGAAATTGCATTCTTGACTTGTGGCGCTGCCAGAGGTAGACTTTGTAAGAGCATTGTATCAATGTCAGTACTTAGCGTGTTAGCCAGCAGCAATGTTGAATTGCCACTGAGAATGTATCTATGCTGCAGGTGGTAGTGCAGTGTGGAAATACTCCAGGATAGATTGAGTAGCCCAACTGTGGGAGTGAAGGCAGTTTAGCCATGATAATGGGGTGTGATCTTTGTTGGGTAACTTTTTATTATGCTGAGAAGAAAAATAATACCCTATATTAGCTTTTGTCTCAGCAGCAGTGCTGGAAGTCCTGGAATGTAGTTTTCAATATAGTGATACACTGCTATCTGTAATGTGGCTTTAACATTTCATTGACTTAATTGGTAGGATGTTTCCTGTTTTTCTAAAGGAACAAGGGATGAAACTTCTGAAAGACTTCTGTCTTTGCACTGTGGTGATAAGTGTTAAGAAAGCTTTTCCAAAGATGGTCATTTTCCTTTTTTCAATAATGTGCAAAAGCAGCACTCTCAGAAATATCTTTCACACTTATGTATTTTCATTATGTTAAATGAGACTTTTTATTATGTTAAGGCTTCAAATAACTTTTGACATTGCTTGAGGTCTAAAGGCTTGATTTTATACTTTTGTTTTGAAGATGCGGTCAAAACATGTACTGATGAAAGCCTTGAGGCTGACAAAAGAATAGCTATCTGCTTTCCTCTCTACAGAAACATGATCGCTTTGCTGAAACTCCTTAAAAGGTAAGCTGTTTCAGGACATTTTTAGTTGGAGTACACAACTCTGCTTTTTTGAAAACTTACCTTTACTTTTCTTTAAGGTGGGAGTCTGCTGCAGAACTCTGTAGATCTTTATTGGAACTCAGCCCTAACAACTGTCAGCTCTTGGAGAGTTTGGCCACCTTGTATTTGCAGATGGAGCAGAATGACAATGCCTACCAAGTGTGGATTGGAGCTTTTGAGAAGAATCCTCAGAATGCAGAAATTTTCTATCAGTTGTGTAAATTCCTTGTTTCGCAGGTAATGCCCTACTCCAAAACTCATTTTGTTGGTCTGCTGGCTTTATAAAGTTTGGGTTTTGCATGTTGTTTCAAACACTTATCAAATTGATTATTCTTTGTGATATTTTTGTAATGTCTAGTACTCCTTTATGTAGATGGGAAAAATAGAATTGGCAAGATTAGTGACATGATTAAAGAGAATCAAAGGGATTACATAAAATTATGAATTTATAGTTTGGATTGTTCTAATCCAGTGTTAATATCCTTAAGCGAGAATAATAGACATTGACAGTAAACCCTGTAATACGTTTTCAGCTTTTTTCTCCTACCTGCTGACTGACCCAGTTAGACTTCATTCTTCAGAGAATGAAGGCAATGGAGCATTGTAGAGATAGGCACACCAATTGTTACTTACTGTGCTTAAATTGTTCTTGTCATTTTTAGGTTGATGTCTGATTTTATCTTTTTTTATTTTTAAAAAATAAAATCCCCCAACAGGAAAGGTCAAGCAGTATTCTTCCACTGTTGCAAGATTTTGTGGCAGCTTTCTTTGAGAATACATGCCAACAGCATGGTCCCATGGATCTCTTAAGGTACATTTAGAACACTTTTTTCTATTTAAATTTTGCTAATACTGGCATTCTCTTGGAAAACAAGACAGTCTAGGACTTTTAAACTTGCTCTTTTTTTAGGTTGGCATGTTTTGCTAAAAATTCAGTGAACTGTGATTTGGTAGTTTATAAGGTTTATACTTGTTGTTTGCGCATATACACTAAATTGTAAAACCACAAGCATTGAAAGATGAAACAGCCAGCAAGTTTAACGTCTGGATTTGGGGAATGAAAATCAATCATATGTATGCCAAAGTTGTTTGGCTTTGAGGTTGGGTTTTTTTTTTTTCCAAAGCTAGGAGCCTAAAATTGCATACCTGAAATACTATATTTAGGCACTTGCAAAAGACCTCAAACCAGAAGTCCAGCATGCTATTAATCAGCAGATTTTACTGCTGAAAAGGCACAGGTTTGTATCTAGCGTGCTGATTTTCCACTTTAATTTTAGCACCTAATTGAGAGACTTACTGATGTTTTGAAATATGCAAGTTCTCTGTAGTCAGAAGAGGTTTCTCTGAAGGCCTTTGAAGGAAGACCTTCTGTGCTAAAGCTTATGCTGACGAGGCTTTGAAATGTTTTTATCTCCAAGTTAGGCGCTAGATTTTATTCCTGCTTACATTTGTTTACATAAAATTTAGTACTGGCAATGTGGCTTAGCTGACTGTATGTAGATGATTGTACTTTACTTGCTGTATTATACGGGGAGGGGGAAGTCTGAGATATAAAGCAACATCTACCTTTGTACATAATGAGGGAGTCAATGCTTTCTATATTAACTATTTCTATATTTCTATGTAATGCTTTCTGTATCTGGATAGAGTTAAACTAAAATCTAGGAAAAGCGCATCTTCTTTAATGTGTCCCACGAACTGGATTTTGGAACTAAATGTTACATCCACATAGGACGCTTCATGCAGGGGGATATTCTCATTTACTACTACTTTTTTTCTCTTGTAGGTATCTCTTGAATTTTCCAATGCCAATTGAATTTACATCACCTCTCTACAAAGGACATCTTACAGATGATGTTGTAAACCAGCAAATCCCATATCTGTGGCAGATCTACTGGTGAGACTTTCTAAAGTATTTCTGAGAAACAGCTATTGGGTCTGAGTAAATTGCATTTTCAAAAGCAGAATGCCTAAGGGTATATCACTTTGGGTTCTTTCAATAAATGATCTGCCAGTCCTTAGAGAACCTACCTGCCTGCTGCACAACAGAGACAATTTTATGGAACTGTGAATTGCACAACAACTTAAATTCTCCACTTGAGAAATCTTTCAGAAATTCTGCAGTAACAGGTGTGTTCATCTCACAAAACAATTTTCTTTTTGTTTTACTTTTGCTTTGGGTTGCTACTGCTAGTAGTAGTGTTCTTTCTTCTGGCTTTCAGTTGACTCCCTTTCATTTTATAATAGTTTCCCTCACTCTGTTTAACTTTTTTTAGCCCTGGTCTCCCCACCTTCCTTGACTCACTGTTTTATCTGTTTATGGAGCTACTATAAAAGTTGGAACTAGCCACAGACGCCCCTCCATAGCAAAGTAATTCAGCAAGGTGACCTTTTCCTCTGCAAGAGATTGCAAAGATGACAGATCTTTGTCATGTGTACAGAATCTTTTTTGTTTCTTCCACCATTCTTTTTGATAGCAGCAATATCCAAGATTGGCAAGCACCAAAGTATTAGACATCTATAACTTATACTGGTATAACAGTGGTTACTGAGATGTTGACTTAGGCTGTTTAAGAAATTTACCACTTCATGGTCTGGGTCTGTCAGTCTTCACAAGTAGCTATTTGGCTTTTCAGATAAGTAAAGGGGCAAAGATTATATTGCTTCAGATACTGAGCGAGGATTCCTCAGAACTCCTTCAACGCTGTTGCTTATAGTTTTTAATTGGTGGACAACTTACAAACAGGTAAAATGTATGGTTTTCAAGAAAATCTGTGCATAAGGTTTACATTAAGTTATCTTAATGTTTTCTTTTTGTATTGTCCATTAATACCAATTTAAATACATTTTTTTAGAAAATACTTAATCTCTTAGGAAATTCAATTTTGGGTTTGGTAGTTGCATGGTATAAGCATTGTTTGAAAGACACTTGGGGTCACTGTTTAGTCATTAGGGACTTTTAACATAAGCTCAGACGCTCCTTTATTTTAGCACCTACTTTTAAGAGGAAAAATAGTGCTCTTGAAATAAGTGCCTAAATTACTTTCAGAGCTAATAATTGCATGTTTCTGTGGTTGGGTTTTGCTATAGTAAGTGCGTAGGTATTTGGGCCTATGTTTCTGTCTTTCCTTTTTTCAGGTACAGAGGACAAAAGATACAAAGTTCACTTTCACCAAGTGAAAATAGATTGAAATCAGCAAAGCCTCAAAGCTCATGGGACAATGTTTTACTTGGAAAGATCATTGTGTGTATGTGTGTGCACAAATGTATACACACACTTTTTTAGAAAGAGTAGAAAATTTTGGTGATTTAGTTTGTAGTTCTTGGGGAAAGCAGGAGTAGGATCAGGCACTCTTGAGTATGTGACCCTAATCAGGAGGGTTCTGCAGCAAGCTAGGAATATCAGTGCTACCTCATGTTGCATTTCTGTAGTCTTCTTCATGAGGTTGTTTTTTCCTCTTATGACTTACTGAAAGTCTTACCTTTTCTCACTGTTACTTTATGCTTTGAAATGAGGTTTGTTCACTGAATTTTGGTCAAAAAATGTGTCTACTTCTGTCTTTGATGTCCTATGTGTTGGTCTGACCATATATTTATTTCTTTGAGGAGCTGTGGGAAAAAAAATAAGGCTTTTTTGACTGTTCTTGTCAGGTTTTCTTTTTCCCCCTGACACGATCAGCATATTGCTACCCCAGATCCCCAGTAGTATTTGTTTCAGAACACTTAACTTTGTTGCCACAGTCTGATACCGTTTCTCAAGTGGTTTTAATCCGACTTTGAAACTTACTGTTCTGTAGCTTTCCAAACGGAAACTCAAGACTTGTCTCCATTCTGTAGCAGTCAGGGCATCCCTATTAGAAGGATTAGTAAAAGGGTACTTTACAAGAGTAGAAAACAGTTCATAATATTTCATTTCTATTAAGTTACTGCATGGATTCTGTATTATTCCTTATTAATTTATCAATCATCTTATTAAAATGGGTAAGTCACAAATGCAGGTAGTAAGTTGCCTGATAAATTAATCCATAACGCTGCAAAGTGAAAACACTGTTTTTTCCTGCATCTCAGAAGGGTAAGTTCTTCACTGTTTCTTACTCTTAATGTGCAAGAATATGCATTGTTTGACATACACCACTTTTTAACTTTTAATATAAACAGTTTGTGCCAGTCTCTTCATGCGAGTGTTGGTGAAGCACTGGATGCTTATGAAGCAGCTCTGGGGGCAGTGATGCAGCAGGAAACTGTTCAGAACATCTGGCTGGAGTAAGTTCTTAAGGGAGGAAAGTAAATTGATCTCAGAACTATTAAGTGAAGGCTACCAGAACCATCTTTTTTTCTTTTTTTTCTTCCAGTTACCTTGTTTTTATCAATAGCAAAGTTGTTGGATCCAACAACAAAGTTCAAGAATTCAAGCTTTTTACTGACCTAGTGAACAGATGTCTGGTTACAGTCCCCACACGATACCCAATTCCTTTTAGTGCTGCTGATTATTGGACCAATTATGAGTTTCATAATAAGGTAAAAATGTGTCTGCGGACAGTTTTAATTAAACAAAGTGACTGACCTTTTAGCAGGTACCTGCAATTTACTTGTTCAAATACAGCACCAGTAGTATATAAACATCGAGAGCTAGGAATTAGTAGGAAAAGAAACAAGCATCTGAGGAGAGTAGTGTTCTGAGCAGAAGACTATCTAGCAGTGACCTTTTGAATAAAGGCTGTGTAAGGCAAAGAGAAACTTTTTTTTTATAGCGTGCTTTAATTGAATACAGCTGTTAATGACCAGCTATTCTTTCTTAGAGAAAAGAGAAAAAGTGTAAGGGAGGGAAGAGATGGTTGAGCAAGAGGGGTCTGCAGAACTGGTAACACTGGCAGATGGAAACAGTATTTAAGCTGTCAGTTTTGATCATAGAAAGTACAGTGCTTGAGAAACAGAAGAAATAAAGTAGGAGTAAAACCAGCTTGAGCACTTACACAGACAGAATATAGCTTTTAGAAATCCAGGGTCCCATTTTGCTAACATCCAGTGCATTTTTCTTTGCTCACTAAATGCAGGCTAGAATGACTAAAATACGTGGTGTTAGCAACTTTTTATTATACAAATTGATTTCTGTACCCTTGAGGGATAAGGTTTGTAGTTGATCGGGTTTGTAGGTGGTAACTCACTTTAGTCCTAGTGTTCATAGTTTGTCATTCCATTATTCTTAGCAAAATGGGACAGCTATAAAGGGGATTAATGCTTATAATTCAAATTCTACAGGTAATTCTTTTTTATTTGAGCTGCATTCCAAAATCTCAACATTCCAAAACCTTGGAACGGTTTTGCTCTACCATGCCTGCTAATCCTGGACTTGCACTGAGGTATGTAAAAATACTTTTAATCAAGACAAACAGCTGGTTAACGTAACTACTGGGGGATTTTGTGCAAGACGTGTGGTTTGCGTTCTGCTACAAAAGTAACACTCTTCCTCTATTACTGCATGTTTCTTGAGGCGTTTTGTGCTTTCTGACATCATCTCAGTCTTTCTTGTATTTGACGGGGTTCTTTTCTATCTACAGAAAAGTTAAATTTTACAGGAATTAACTCTGCATTGTACATGAGTACAAATGGTCAAAATTTCAAGTGTGTAGAGAAATGTCAGATAGGTATTGAAATTTTATTGGTTTTTAATGATCTATTAAAAGTATAGTTCCAGCGTAGAACAAACAAAAATGGATACACCAGTGCATAACAGTGCTACCTCAAGGCTTAACTTGACATTTATTTAGCAAAGATAAACCATTCTTAATTTTGAAAAAAATCTTAGGGGAAACAAAAACAGTTAATGTAGGCACTGATTCTTACTTGAACAGCATTTCAAAATGTAGTCTTCCAGGATTAGAGAGTCCATGTTTTACTGTATTCAGCTGCAGTAGACTCATGAACATTTGATTGAATAATTTTGAAGTCCCGAAACACTTACTGTTAGTCATCA
This sequence comes from Gorsachius magnificus, assembly GCA_034008185.1. Lineage (NCBI taxonomy): Eukaryota > Metazoa > Chordata > Aves > Pelecaniformes > Ardeidae > Gorsachius > Gorsachius magnificus. The sequence goes on from CM067081.1 coordinate 177,551,442, forward strand.
ACAGTGACCCCAAAGAATTCAAAGCAAGTCTTGAAATCAGTGTGTGTGACTGGGGGCATGGGGAGAGTATGGCACCCCTGCTTCTGGCACACGAAGCTGAATGGCTGCATTTTAAACAGAGTTGCGATTCTGTCTAGATGGACCTTGCAGCTTCCTTAGACAATGTTGATAATACACGACATGGGTGAGCAGAACTGACTGAACAGTACCTCCTAGACTCATGACTATAGAACTATTTAGCCTCCTTTCAAATACACTGTTACCTTGTGCATGCTAAAAATGGATCTTGCAATGTGCCAAGCTCATATTTTCTCTCAGATTTCAAACTTCTTATTCTCTGAAAGTGTATCTTAACAGTTTTGTTTTGTTCTGAGAGCATGTTCAGTCAATACTGTATATGGTGGCTTGGGTTTTTTCCCTACGTGCAACTCTTGGCTCAGATTAAGTATAATATATTTTGTGTAATGTGTTTGCATCTTTGGATTGCTTTTCTGTTCCCACTGATTAGAACAGTGTTCCTTTCTCATGAATGCCTTTTACAGACTGCTTCTGCGATACTGGGAGGAGAGCAATGTTCAAATTCTGAAACTGCAAGCCAAGATGTTTACATATAATATCCCAACATGCCTGGCCATCTGGAAAATGTAATGCAACAGTCATACATCTGTTTTCATAGATATTGCTTTTGTTTGTAAGGTTTACATCACAAAGGTAAATCCGAAACGTCCTTCCAGTTGGGCTTGTACTGGAAGTCTCTCTTTCATTAGCTTATTATTTAAACAGTAACTGTTTGTTACAACAGACAGGGGTACTGTCACCTCTTTAAAATGAGAAATGGCATTTCCCTCTTGGGGAAACTTATGTGAATGGATATTATGTAGATAAATATGAATGATGTATTTACAAGTTGCCTTTTTAATTCAACTATTGACTTCTGTCTCCCCCTCTCTACCCTCCCCTTTATATATCACAATAGCAGTAATCTCCATTTTCCAGTGATGCTGAACTGATCTTTTTCTTCAGTGTTTGTTCATAATGGGGAACCACTGAAATGTCTTGCTCATGTAAGATTGTTTTTAAAAAATGGCTATTTTTATCTTTTCACTGTAGATTAACATCATTGGAAGTTAGTTTCTTCTCAAGGAATTTGTAATTCCATTTCACAGTCAGTGTTCTGCCACTAATGGCATTTAAAATCATTCAAGAATAAATATTTTTTTTATATATTTCTTTTCCTCAGAGCCATTGCTGCCGAATGCTTTCTAATGGGACAAAGAGAAGTAAGTCAACACAGCTTACTAAAATGAATAATTATAAAATTCTCTGAAACTGTTCATACCTTGGCTTTACCCAAAGCAATGGTCATCTCTTAAACCCAAGATTTCTAGATAGTTGAAATGTTCTATGTATAAACACTGAAACATTTGCCTCAGGTATGAGAAATATCTTTGGCAATTAAGGTAGAATGGATTATATCATGAGTACTTGTGTGTACTGTTTGTGTGTATCTTTGCCTTATTGGGGAGGGGGTGGCAGCTGTATCCTTCCCCTACTTTTTTTTAATTTTCATTCATTTATTTCTTTATTTTTACCCAGAGGAGATTGCTAGCACTTAAAATAAGGCAGAGGGAAGGAAGGATTGTTGTGTTGGAAGATGCTAACACCTATCTTTACTAGTAGTTGGAAGGGTGGGTCTGCCAAGCCAAAGTGTATAGAGAATTTGAGTAGTTCCCAAGCCCACCGAAGGCATCAGTTCTTTTTCTTAAAAAAATAACAAGTTGACTCATTGATACTTTGGGGAGGGAAATATTTTTATCATTCTATGCAAATACAAAAGGTTTTTGGCACAGCAGCTGAGTCACTTTTCAGTTCAAATAGAATGGATCTTCCTGATATTGTTGCTGTTGCCTTCAAAATTCTTCTGCCTGTGGAAAGGTGCTGTGTATTGGGAGGATCATGAGGCCCTGGGTTTGTGGCTCACCACCTGTTTGTGGAGTTTCTGAGCTACTTCTCTTCTCTATCTTGTTTTGTGTCATTCTTGTAGTGGCTGGTTCTCAGCATCCTTCTTTTCTATCAGTAGTCTTTCTCTTGAAACCATATGAAAGCTTTAACTGGTCCATAATGGCTATTGTTAGATTCCCATATGAAATATTTTCTTTTCTATTTTACTGTCTCCTAGAATGTTTAAAAAGAACACCCCCAAGCAGGCAGTTACTTGGTTTGTAAGATCAAATAGTTCAAAGTCAGGAGATATTAAAGGCACGGTTGCCTATTCAACCTTAATTCTGTCTCTGTGTTGATGGTTTGGTGTAATCTGTAATTAGTCACAGATCCCTGCTTCAGTCATTGTATTAGATGGACTATGTTGTAAGGCACTGCCTATAGTGAGGCTGGTGACGTAAAAGATCCCTGCTTTGGTTAGAAAGTTGGAAAAATAGATTTCAAATGAATCAAAAAAAAGGGTCCTTAAAGAAAAATGAACCAATTAGAACGAAGGTATACATAAAACATTGTAGCTGGATTACACCCAGAAGAAATCTTGTGGTTTTCTTCTGTAACCACCTGACTAACTATAGGGTGTGGAGTAAAAATTCCTGAAGTAGGCACCCACAGTGCAGTTGGGGTTATTGGGGGGTGCTTAGTTTGAGATGTAGTAAGCACTTAATACTGTTTACGCAAATCAGTGACTGTTCCAGATAACTGGATTTTCTAGTAAACAAGTAGGATGTTGTTTTAAAATTGAATTGTGATTCAGATTCTGGATTTCCTGTTCCTGGAGAACCCGTCATTTATTCCCTTCAGCAGGTCATGTAAAGGTTTGCTAAAAGAATATAAAAATGCTTACAAATATTTAAAACTCCAATGAATACCTCCCCTAATGGCTCTGTATTTTAGACAGCAGTAGTTGAAGGAGACTTGAGTAAATACTTGCATGAAAAACTTTCATCCTTTATTGCCAACCATAAAATGGTAAAACCGTTTTTTCTTTTCAGACTGTTGCAAAGACCCATACTGATTGTTAAAGCCCAGATAGATAGCTGCTTAAGGAAAAAAGCCTATGAAACAGTTATTTTCATTGCAGGGTTGGGATGGTATGCAATAAGCAAGACCTTGAGACTACATATTGAGTGGTGAAAGAGAAATACTCAGTAAGCTGCTTCATTCCCTGAGCGTGTTCCATCCTGTGCAATGAATGAGGCAAGAGTCTTGTGAAGAAAAATAAATGTCTTCATGTAATTAATCGTGTGCATACAAGGGTCAGAATTAAGGTCAGACATAAACTTGCCTTCGCTTTTAGTAGCAATTTAATGCTTGACTTGGAAACTTCTTTAAAAACAGAGTTTAAAAATCATTGCAGGAGACTTGTGTTTCAAATCACTCATTTTGAGTGCACGAAACCGTGCTGACTTTTAATACTTGTTTTTATTTTGCAGGTCCATCATTTATATCAGAGAGCCCTTCAGAAGTTACCTCTATGTGCAACACTGTGGAAAGATGTAATGTTTTCTCCTTATGATTCAGTTTGAGGTTTCATATAAATTTTCTGCATATCCCATATCCATAGATGTGGTGATGCTCTATCTCTGGCTAAATCTTATATCTGCTTCCCCATCTCTTACAGCAACTCTTGTTTGAAGCATCAGGAGGAGGTAAAACTGATAACCTGAGAAAACTAGTTTCCAAGTGCCAAGAGGTTGGAGTCAGCCTAGATGAGCTTTTAAATTTAAACACTTACAGAACAGAAAGCAAGAATCACTGAACGCTGGGTACGGTCAGCCCTAAGTCCTATTAAATGCCAAAATCAGTTGAATGATTCTTCAGGCTGATCCATGCCTAAGATCTGTGTAAGGCAGATGAGTATTGCTGAGCATATCAAGTCTCCAGTCTGCTTTCCTTGAACCTGGAAACAATTAACATGACCCTCCTCTGGAAAAATGAACTCCCTGTCTGGCCTTGCTTCTGGGCCCTGCCAGATTCTCATAACGTCATCTACGTAAGTATAGTTAATCAGAATGACAGACATTATTTTTTTATGTTTTCCTTTTATTTTCTGTTTTCTTTTTATTTTCGGTTTTCTTTGTTTTGCTGTTCCTGATTCACTTGACACTCTCGCTGATGCCTGAGAGATCTGTGTTTGGGATTAATTTACTGGGCTGTGTTTACAGTAAAAAGCAAGTAGTCCATTTTGGGTTTTTCCTTTTTTTAAACCTTTTTTGAGACTTTTTCATTACAGGATTTAAAACAAAAGCAGCCGCTCTTAAGGAAAGTGTAACTGCCGTGGCCACAAGTATGCTTCTTGCACTTGAAGGCTCTAAGAGGGTTGCTTACTGCCCTTTTCTGCATTGGACTCACGGCAGAGACTATTAAACTTGAAGATTAAAGAAACTATTGCAAATGCCAGTGCATCAGAACCTAAGAGTGGTCAATTATGTGCAATTTTTTGTAAAGAAATTTTAATTTATAATAAAGTTTAACAGTTTAAAGAAAGTTAATATTGATCTGTTTTGTATTGGTACTACCTTGCAGTATTACAGGTGTTTTTACAGAGATATTTTCAATACAAGCTGACCTTTTTTAAAAAAAAAAAAAAAAAAAAATCTGTTGTCTTTTGTTATTTTGATCAAAAGGTAGGCAGATGTGGTTGAGCTACCTATTATGGGTGTAGAATAACTACATCTCAGTGGGCTTTTTTCCTCCTCTTGCCTCAGCTACACAGATGTCTGTCCTCTAACAACTCTTCCTGTCAATACCACTGCAGGAATGGAAAGCACAGTTTATATTTTTATCCTATTCACCCTTTAATGAAATGAGGCCCACTGTCCAAAGTCACCACGTGCGCATTGCAGAGCGATGCTGTCAGCCCACTGAACCAGCAGTGGGGCTGTTGACGCCAGGTTGGCTTTCCACCTGTTTTTCCAGCTGTGCCAAATCGTATCAAAAGATGGTCGGAGTACCTTTTGTGTAGGTCACTTATGAAGATGCCCATGAAGAAGACGGTGAACGAGCGGTCTTCATGTTTGACAATGAGGCAAAGCGGTCTGTGACTTGTAACTTGCAGCAACTTTCAAACCCCTTCCTTTACCTAAGTTACATGTGAAGCAGCTCTCTTAAAGGAGAGAAAAGTGGGAAATACTTGTTTTTGTCTAGAGGAATGGAGGGTGATTCTGCACCTTCAGTCCTTTTTGAAAACTCTTATATTTAAGCATGAATTACACAATAAGTAAAACTTCAAATGCCCACTTTAATGGCCAGGCTTCCCTGCAGACTATAAAACCAGTATCAGAAAAGCTGACTCAGAACCCATTCTTCATTGTAGTAGAGGGGGTATCCTGATTTCTTCAAATGTTTTATGTGGTACAGCTCAGAATGAAAAAGATGTAGACCATAGAAGTGCAGTATTTTTTTTTTTTATTAAAAGCACCTCAAGTATGGTAAAGGCTGGTTTATGGATGTTGCCCAAATACTTTTTTTTTTTCCAAAATTTGTCTTTAAAACTTTGCTGATAATTAGTGGATAGTTTTCTGCAACCACACCTGCAGTACCTCTTTCTGTGGGATACCATTTTACCTATTCTGTTGTTAAAAATAGAAAAGCTTAACACTGTCAAGGTTTACAGCACTTTTAATGCTGTCTTTATATATTCCCTGGCTTAGGCTTGTCTCAGGCTTAGGACTTTCTTGCCTTACTGTGCAGTGAGTTTATAACAGAAGGCCTAGTGTCTCTTCCTAAGGAGACCCTGAGCTTTAAATTTTCATCAAGGATTAATCACAGGTACTCTGCCTTAATGGCAGGTAAGGGGAGGGGTAACCCAAACCCCACAGTATTCTGTCTTCCATTGGCCTTAATCCATATTGTTTTATTTAAATACTCCTGGTTTATGTGTGGTCTTTTGACCCAATTTTGCTTGGCTTGGTGGCATGGGAAAGTGGCTACTCGTAATGGCAGTTGTTCATTTCGGAGCTGGAATGAAGAAGTACGAGGAAGCTGTGTACTCTAGAGTGGCACAAGCACTTTTTTTCACCAAGCGAGAAGCCAAACGCACTGCTGGGGAGCGGAGAACTGCAGGAAGGGTTTAGTGCTTCCGCAGGTCTGCGGTTGCCATCAAATCCTTTCCGTCCTCTCCTGCCCTGGTGGTTGCAAAGAGGGTGTTGGGTTCCATTTAAGAAACAAACCAGGCGCTTTCATTCTGTCATTTGCAAAACTTACATTAACATCACCAGGAAGAATGAAATTTAACCATGGGTATTCAATTAAGCTACATCTTGGTGTCTTAAGTTACTGATCTCTCCTGAGGCCTTCTGTTCTACAATAAATAGATTTCAGATCATGGGCAATAGTGGTGAATAACTGGGAAGCAAGGAGAACTACAGTCAATCAAGCACAATACTCACTGCTTAATGCAAGAAGTAACTTCAGCAGGAAAGTACAGTGACTGTTAACATAAAACTGCTGCTGCTTGTTCTGTGCTCAGAGGGGCTATTTGATGAATAGTACTCAGCAGTGGTGAGGCTGCACCTTGAATATGGTGTTCAGTTTTGGGCTCCACTCTGCAGGAAAGACGTTGCATTGCTGGAACATGTCCAGAGAAGGGCAACAAAGCTGGTGAGGGGTCTGGAGCACAAGTCTGATGAGGTGCGGCTGAGGGAGCTGGGGTTGTTTAGCCTGGAGAAGAGGAGGCTGAGGGGAGACCTGATCGCCCTCTACAGCTGCCTGACAGGAGGCTGTAGCCAGGTGGGGGTCAGTCTCTTCTCCCAGGTAACGGGCAATAGGACAAGGGGAAATGGTCTGAAGTTGCACCAGGGCAGGTTTAGGTTGGACATTAGGAAGCATTTCTTCACCACAAAGGGTTGTTAAGAATTGGAAGTGGTCGAGTCCCCATCCCTGAAGGTATTTAAAAGATGGGTAGACGAGGTGCTTAAGGACATGGTTTAGTGGTGGGATGGCAGGGTTAGGTTAATGGTTGGACTTGATGATCTTAAAGGTCTTTTCCAACCTAAACGGTTCTATGATTCAATATGGCCTTTAGGTCTTTCTGGAAACGAAGTCTAGGTCTTTAATAGTACCACACCAGACTGCTACAACTACCACATTTTTTTGTTTCCTGGCTATTGCAAAGACACAGCCATATGAACAAAACATTCAGCTGTGTTTATTAGGAAGAAAAATAAATGGGAATTATTCATTGTTTTGGTTCGTACATTCAGTGAAGACCTACACGAAGATAATCTCTTTCAGTGTTAGTCATTTCAGCGCTCATCGAGACAATGATCAATTCATGGGATGGCACGCTGTTTACTTTTCACAGAAGTTGGATTTTAAGCTAGCTTTATTACAGATACACAGCTAACAAGGTAAAGGCATGTCGGAAGATGATCCCCTGGTATCAATACAGGCTGGGGGAAGAAAGGATCAAGAGCAGCCCTGCCGAGAGGGACTTGGGCGTGCTGGTGGATCAAAAGCTGGACATGAGCCGGCAATGTGCGCTGGCGGCCCAGAAGGCCAACAATACTCTGGGCTGCATCAGGAGAAGCGTGGCCAGCAGGTCGAGGGAGGTGATTCTGCCCCTCTACTCTGCTCTGGTGAGACCTCACCTGGAGTACTGCGTCCAGCTCTGGAGCCCTCAGCACAAGAAGGACATGGAACTGTTGGAGTGGGTCCAGAGGAAGGCTACTAAAATGATCCGAGGGCTGGAGCACCTCTCCTGTGAGGACAGGCTGAGGGAGTTGGGGTTGTTCAGCCTGGAGAAGAGAAGGCTGCGGGGAGACCTGATTATGGCCTTTCAGTACCTAAAGGGGGCCTATAGGAAAGATGGGGAAAATCTTTTTAGCAGGGCCAGTTGTGACAGGACAAGGGGTAATGGTTTTAAACTGAAGCAGGGTAGGTTTAGACTGGATATAAGGAGGAAATTCTTCAGAACGAGGGTGGTGAAACACTGGAACGGGTTGCCCAGAGAGGTGGTGTAGGCCCCATCCCTGGGAACATTCAAGGCCAGGTTGGATGGGGCTCTGAGCAACCTGATCTAGTTAGCAGTGTCCCTGCTCACTGCAGGGGGGTTGGACTAGATGACCTCTAGGGGTCCCTTCCAACCCAAAGCATTCTATGATTAAGTGCAGGGGGAAGCAATAAAGGGAGGTAAGGAGAAAGGTTTTGAAGAACTGTTTAGGTAAGAAATATAGGTAGAAAGGTAGTCTGAACCTTTCTGAGATACTGAGACTTCTCTTTTTCTAGAATTTTTTAAAGTTTTGGGATAAGAAGTACTATTTTTCTGCAAGACATGTCCTCTTTTCACTGGGTTCAAGGATGAGCCTATTCATACTTTTAGGCCCAGTGGTCAACAGCATTTTATATAGCAACATTTATTGGGAATTAGCCACTCTTAAAAGCAGATGTGGTTCCCTTTCATATTCTATAAGCCCTGTTTCAGGTGAAAGATCTGAAAACGTGTAGTGCGTGTTTTGTGTTTATATATAAAACATTAAAAAAAGGTCCAGGAATTTTCAATGTGACGGGAATGTAACCTAAAATGAGTAAGTGAGCAGGTTTACCTGATCCTCGATAGCAGCAGAAGCGTGAACCTTTTAAAGGGAGGTACGAAGAGGTTGGCAAACTAAAGAGATGCGATGGGGTTATAGGGGAAGCTGAGAACGCGGAGACGCGAAATGGAGGGGAGCAGCAGGTAAGCTTCATCTGCGCTGTGACAGCAGCACGCCATCAGCGTGCTACAGGCGTCGGCTGGGTGCCCCTTGCTCTGCTCTGGGCCTTTGGAAGCTCTCAGGAAGGGCACTGTGGTCTTGCAAGAAGCTCGATGCCCAGCCCAGCTTCCTATTAGCCCGAGCTGTTGCCAGCTGCCCCGCTGCCTCCTGCGAGCCTCGGTGTTCTGAACGCGGGGGCAGCCGCTGCTCCTGCGTTCTTACAATTGGAGGTCGCTGCCTGGGGGGCCAACCTGACCATCTGCAAATGAGACAGAGCAAGAGTTCTCACGCTGTGACTTACAAACTGTTCTTTTCTGTGCTTCTAGAAACAACTTTGTTTTCATGGGATTATATTAATTTCACTTCCATCACGCTGCTTGTGTTTGGGGGCCCTTGTGCCTCCTGTTACCCGAAGTGTAAAAATGAGAAAAGCCTCCCAACTGTTCTCGCTGCCTGGGATTGTGAAGCAGAGTCCTACAATGTCCGTTTCCCTTTACTTACATGGTTCTCCAGTTCATCTGCAAGTTTCCTGAGCTTTTGCAAGGGGAAAGGAGAAAGGGAACAGTAAGTCAAATGAAATAAACGGGAAGAAAGTTCCCAGTAGGAGTTACCCTCTTGTAAAGAATATAGGGAACATCTACTCCTTGGCTTCAGGCATCACTCAGGACAGTTTGGGGTTTTTTTTAGCAGCACATGTTATAAGGTTCCTCATAGCTTCCATTCCACTCTTAGTTTTAATTAGAGCAAAGCACTGTCAGATGTTGAGTTATCCCCACCTCTTCTCAGTTTCACTTTTTTGAGGTCCCTCTGTATGACTGGCTTTGCTCTCAGCTTCAGGCTGCTTGTGAGCCCTCACTTTTCTCTGGGGTTCAGAAAAGAAGGGATTTTTCTCCAAGATCTCAGCTGATCAACGTCTCAGAGCTAAGCAGCCTTCAACTATGAAAGCAGACTCACCAACAAACAGGATTTCCATCACTAACATCTATATAACTGGTGCTGTTTGGAACACTGGGCTAGTATTGGAAGATGCAGAGATGGCTACACTGGTGTTGAATACCATCGTTCTGGATAACTGTGCCATGGGTGTATCAGCTCTGAACGCTTGGCATTGGTATCTGTGGGTGCAGAAAGGAGACGGGCTCTGATCTGATGCAAATCCCTTGTTAGCTGAATAGACTGATGTCCTCGAGGGCAGGGTCATCTTTAACCAGATCAGGTTGCTCAAAGCCCCGTCCAACCTGGCCTTGAACACTTCCAGGGATGGGGCATCCACAACTTTGCTGGGCAACCAGTGCCAGTGTCACCACCCTCATCGTAAAAAATGCCTTCCTTATGTCCAGTCTAAACTTACCCTCTTTCAGTTTAAAACTGTTGCCCCTTGTCCTGTCGCTACAGGTCTTGGTAAAGAATCTCCATTTTTCTTACAAGCTCTAGTTCTTAAGCGCACATCAGATGTTGGTAAGTTGCTTTAACTCCTAGCTGTTGGCCTCCACATCTAGCAAGTTGTTTTGCAGCAGCATCCAGGCTTTTGAATTGCAGTCACTAGTCATGAAATTGTACCCAGTTTGTTTTTATGTCTGCTCATAGTGCTGAGTTAATGCTATTCCCATATGAATTGGATTATGTTCTTTGACGGTAGATTCTTGAGCTGCTTTAACTCACCCTTTTCATGTGTCTAGGACATACTGTGAAGATAGGGACAAGTTTTTTATCTTTTCTTTCCGGATTACAAGCCTTGAGCAAGGAGTGAAGGGAGGGAAAACAAAGCCTTGGCTTAACTCATTAATTTATTGACAGTTTTTTCCTGGTTGGGTTATATAAAACTGCAAAGATACCAAAAATGTAATCACATAAGAATAGGACTTTTTACCCAATTAAAACATGCTTCCTCCTGTTCACCCATGCTGACAATTAATAGCCCGCAACCTTTATTTTTTGGAGTACTGATTTCTATTGAGACTACAAGAGGTGTTAGAGCTGCGCATCAGAACCTGACCAGTACTTATAAGGGTAAGTGGATGCCAGTATTTGATATTAAAGATTTCATAACCAACTTCTCTCATGTCTGACAACCCACTTAAGAGCCACTGTGAGGTGTCTGTAAGGAAGCTAGACTCGCAGGAGTGCGTGGGGCAAGAAGCAGCGTTCTTCCATGGACAACAGTCACAGAAAGTGGTACACCATCCTCATAGAAAGCTGATGACGTATGGACTGGATGGGCAGACAGTGAGGTAGACTGAAAACTGGCTCAGCAGCTGGGTCCAGAGGGTGGTGGTCAGTGGTACAAAATCTAGTTGGAGGTCAGTCATTAGTAGTGTAGCCCAGGCGTCAATACTGGGTCCAGTCCTGTTTAACATCTTCATTAATGGTCTAGATGATGGTGCAGGGTGTACCCACAGCACGTTTGCTGATGACACAAAATTGTGAGAAGTGACTGATATGCCAGAGGGCCATGCAGACAGACCTTGACAGGCTGGAGAAATGGGCTGACAGGGACCTCGTGAAGTTCAACAAAGTGAAGGGCAAAGTCCTGTGCCTGGGGAGAAATAACCCCAGGCACCACTACAGGCTGGAAAGAAGCTTTGTAGAAAAGGACTTGGAGGTCCTGGTGGACACCAAGTTAAACGTGAACCAATAATGTTCCCCTGTGGCAAAGACAGCCAACAGCCTCCTGTACTCTGTTAGGAAAAGCCTTGCCAGTAGGTCAAGGGAGGTGATCCTTCTCCTCAGCACTGATGAGGTCACACCTGGAGTGATGTGTCCAGGTCTGGCTTCCCAGAACAAGAGAGGTATGGAGCTACTGGAGAGAGCCCACTGAACGGCCTCAAAGATAACTGAGGGACTGGAGCACCTCACATAGAAGGAAAGGCTGCGAGAGCTGTGACTCTTCAGCCTGAAGAAGGCTTGGGGAAGATCTTACCCAGTTGTACAAAAGGAGGGTGTAAAGAGGATGGAGCCAATCTCTTCTTAGTGGTGCCCAGTGGCAGGCCTAGAAGCAATGGGCACAAACTGAAACATAGGAGGTTTTGGCTGAATATCAGGAAATACTTTTTACTGTGAAAGTGACTGAGCACTGGCACAGGTTGGCCAGAGAGGTGGTGGAGTCTCCGTCCTTGAAGACGTTCAAAAGCTTTCTGGACATGGTCCTGGGCAATGAGCTCCAGGTGACCCTGCTTGAGCAGCGGGTTGGACCAGATGACCTCCAGAGGCCCCTTCCAGCCTCAACCATTGTGTGATTCTGCCATGTTCCTGGTGTACATTAAATCTGTGTGCTTGCACCGCTTTTGCCTAATCAGCTGCACCTGGCCCCTAATTGCCTTCACGCTCCTTTAGTCAAGGGCAAAAAGCGTGGAGCCAGGTCAGCAGTCCAGGTTCTTTCCTACCATCCCTGGCTGAGACAGAGCTGTGAGCACGTGATCTTTTGCACTTGACTAACTTTGTTTGTAAATACTTCTTACCTTAGTGTATACAGTAGCTTAAGAGCTAGATATGGACTTCATAGAGTTTCTTTAGAGCTTTTCCCACTGCACACCCTTTGTTTTATGTAGTCAGTGCAGGGATTGCAGCTACTGACAGAGACTTCGTGCCCAGCGTTATTCTTTCTGGAGGTAACCATGGCCTTCAGTGAAAGATGTATTTTACTTTTTGTTAAGGTGCTTGGCAGAAACAAAAAATTAATGGTTTAAACTGAGAAGACTGAGGATTTTTGTTGATCTTGTACAGCAGGTGGTTGAGACCCTGCCTCAGATCTGCGAGGGTCTGGTGTAGAATTGGCTTGCGCTGAGAAATCCTTCGGGTGTATTCCTTGTGCATCTGTGCTGGTGCTGCCCTCGGTGCTCATTAACTACTACTCAAAGGAGCCGCTAACTTCTCAAAGTGACAATATCCCACCAAACATTAGAAATTCACATCGTCTTCAGAGGAGCTGGGTGAAAAGGGGTGGTGAAAACTTCCCCATCCTCCAGCTTTCCTGGAGAGCACAATACAGCTCAAACCCTTACACATTCATTGGTCTGTGGTACTGTCCTGTACGTGTACCATGTCCAGCGGGATGCTTGGAACCCATTCCATAGTACCCAGGGTTGAGATTGCGTTGATAATGAACTGCTGAGTGCATTTCTGTCTAATCAGGAAGCATTGGCTCCTTTTTTTCCTGCAGGCTTTTACTATAAATGTCACCAAAAATCTTACACAGCCTTGAAGATGCTCACTGTATTTATCACCTTGGGCCTGGGATTAAAACCCTTTGAAGGATTAATCACTGTTTTCCAGTCCTAAGGGTCTGAACAATGACTATGTGGTGAGAAACAAATCCCATGAGAAATAGCTGAGGTCTTCCTTGCTGCCAGTTCTTCCTCGTTCTGCCAGTTCTTCATCTGCTGATAACCTTTTACTCTAGCATTTGAGAAATATAATGGCCAAATCTCTGTAAGCAGATGTCAAAATAGTCTGAAACTTTTGCCTATTCTTCAGCCCCTACTGTTGGAAAGACTATCCATGCCAGACAAAATTTGCTGGAATTTCCATGGCACCTGTTGCTGATGGCATAATCTGTATTTATCTGACAAAACTGATGACAAATAGCATTCTATTTTTTTTTTAAAGAACATATCCACATCTATATTTTGCTTACTAACTGCAGCAAATTGAACACTCCCCCTTCACCCCCTCACCCCAAACTCTAGGCAAGTGTCAGAGGAAGCCTTCCTGAGACAAGCAGAAGTGATCAGACTTGGAGCACTCTTGAGCTGGACTATTTTAAAATTGCAAACCATGATGACTCTTACGGAGGTGCAATTATCCCAGTAGAGTTAATGATCATGAGCACGTTTCCCCTAGCAATGTATGGACAGCAACATACTGATGAGTTGAAATTTCCTTGATCAAGGAAAATTCACTTGTAACGTGTCTGAGGAAGGAATTGATGGTCCTGGTGTGGACTTAAGGTATATAAACTCTTCATTGTCACTGCAGTTGCTGTCATGGTTGCACTCTTCAAAATCTGGAAGCTGAAAATCTCTAGAGAAATTCTCCCTTCTGAGATACTCACACGATGATTAAAATGGAGGAGCCCTTCACTCAGAGAGGACTACCAGACCGTGGCCTCTAGTGAGGAGGAGCGATAGGGAACACGCACCGTAACCAGGCAGCAATCACAGAAAGCTGCCCCTTGGGTGCAGGTGAATCATCAGTGAAGGAAGAAAATAATCATGAAATAAAAATCTCTTCCTTGCAGAAGCTGGTTTCTCTGTGTTCCTGAGAACCACTTGGTCTGGCCCTCTGTTAGGTCTTCTGCTCTTTTCTAGCAATTTTGGACATTGCCTGGTTTTGGTTTTCCTCTGGTCCATAAAGAAGGATCAAAATAGGTTATATTTATCAAATAGGGTATTTAATAGGATAGACTTGAATGAATTTTCTGATAGAAGAAAAAAGTTAACTAATTCTCGACTTGCCCATCACTAGGTCTGTGGGATAGGTTCATGTCCCCGAGGCTCTAGAATACTCATGGACCTGCATCCCTCCTTAAGCTGGTCAGACCCTGACTAAGCCTTTAAGGTTTCTTAAAGCCTTGCTTTCAGCATCTGGCTAATAAAGTAATTTATTTCCTTGGTGCAGGGAATCTCAAAAGGAAATAATTTGAATAATTTTGCTAGATGCCATGTCACATCTTTGCATCTGAAAGATTTCAAAGATAGTTTCTAAGTGAGTTGAATGTAAACATCTATGTCTTAGTGGTATTCAGTTACAAGATAATAAATTTGTGGGTTGTGTATCCAATGAAAAGACTGTTAGTCGAATATCTCTACCTACTTTATCTAACATTTAAGATATACTAGTTATAGCTCTATCCTGTAATGGGAGTGTAACTGTAGACGTGGCAATGCTCCTAACTAGCTTGGCTAGAGTACAAAGATGTAGCACCACTGACCTACTTCAAAATTTTTCAGCATCTTTCAAATCTTTTAGAAATTCAAAGTATGTTACTGAGGTAGTGATGTGGTTTAACCTCGGACGGCACCTGAGCACCACCCAGGCGCTCACTCAATATCCCCCAGTGGGATGGGGGAGAGAACTGGAAGAGTAAAAGTGAGAAAGCTCGTGGGTTGAGATAAAGACAGTTTAATAGGGAAAGCAAAAACCACGCATGCAAGCAAAGCAAAACAAGGAATTCATTCCCTGCTTCCCATCGGCAGGCAGGGGTTCAGCTATCTCCAGGAAAGCATGGATCCATCATGCTTAACAGTGACTTGGGAAGACAAATCATCAGTCTCATCGCTGCCCTTTCCTTCTTCTTCCCCCAGCTTTATGAGCTGAGCATGATGTCTTATGGTCTGGCATAGCCCTTTGGCCAGTTGGGGTCAGCTGTCCTGGCTGTGCCCCCTCCCAGCTCCTTGTGCCCCTGGCAGAGCAGGGGAAGCTGAAAAGTCCTTGACTGGTGTAAGCCCTGCTCAGCAACACCTAAACCATCAGTGTGTTATCAACATTCTTCTCATACTAAATCCAAACCACAGCACTATGCCTAGGAAGAAAATCAACTCTGTCCCAGCCGAAACCAGGACAGGTAGTTATAGTGCATAGAAACAGGTGGAGCTGTATCTTACCAAGGATTCTCGACTAAAACCAGCAGATGTCCTTACATGTCCTGCCATTTCACCTGAGACTGGGGGTCATCCTGCCATTGGATTTAGGGAGCGGTCAGGAATGAGATGAGAGCAGGAAAGGTCTGTTTTCCAGAGTCAGTCAGTATTTCATGCCAGGGGGTATCTGTTGCGCTGAAGAACAGAGCAGGGGTGTTAGCTTATCCTTATCTATAAGGTGACTTAATGTTGGCAAGGAACCCAAGATCAAAATTTGGCTTAAAAGAGGATATAGACGTTAACTGCTACTTTTCTTTTTTATTGCCTACCACTATCTCTTGTTGTCCTACTTGAGTAGCAGATAATAAAGCAGAGCATGGCTTGTAACTGAAACTTAACCTCGTAAAATTATTGGCAATGAATTATCTATATGTCTGTTTGCTCTCTGTTAATGGGAGCATAAAATCCAATCATAAAGTTTGCGGTGCTGCACCTGGGGTACTGGCAGAAGTGGCCGTACCATGGCTCAGTAAAATGTTGACCCACAGCAAGCAGGAAGAAGCCTTTCAGCACAGACAGCAGAAAATAGCACGGATAATACAGTGATGCTGTTGTCTAAGTGGACCAAGACTTGCACTGTTCGTATCTCCATACAGTCAAGAAAAGCCAAACTTTGTCTAACGTTTTGTTGGAACAGCAGGGAGGAGTGGCAGAGCATTCCTTACATGGCCCTAGATAGACCAACAAGCCTGAAGCATGCTTTCAGAAGGGCAGTGGCTCTAAACTGCGATTACAGGTATGATGCCATCATTTCTGTAAAGTGATTGAGGGAGGATCAACTAAAAATCTGCCTACACAGAGGACAAAGTCAGTGGTTTAAAAAATTATATACACAAAAGCCTTAGGATGGCTGAGGCTATGCCTAAAGACACCAGCGCAGGGTATGCTGAAGGTTTGATGATGGACGCAGGAGATGGTATATGGTGAGACCAGAATCTGTGGCAGATGCATACTCCAGTACTGTGTGGGCAGCACAGAGACCTCTTTGCCTCCTTTGACCCTGATATACCTGGGTACCCTGAAGCACTCATTAAAGAATGGGAGCCAGGCTCCCTACTGGAATGATTCTCTTAGAGGAGCCTATGTCTCTCTGTTACTACAGAAGGAGCCTGGAGAGGTCAGCATCCATGTCTCAACCTCGCCTTTGGTGTCACCAGTCAGTAGGACAGTCTATGCCATCTTTGGGAGGAGCACCCAGTTACAGACTCAGCAACCTATGATGAATTTCAGAGTATAAAGACCAGGGCTTTGAGATACATGTGCTGTACTGGGAACAGTCATTCACAGTAGCATTCAGCATTCCGTGTCCACCAACCTGGGCTCAGCCCATTTGCAGAAGACAACATGCTTTTTATTATCCAGAGGATTTTGTTGGTCTTTGTGGTGCGTTCATTCCCTGTTGGTCTGAGACCAAAGGTTTTCATGGTGTGTTACTGTGCTCCCTATAGCACAAATATGTGATAAAAGCATTGTTGACTATACAAGGTGCTAACTAGAAGAATATTGTGTAGACACTTATTTTCTTTAAGCAGAAGTTGGACAACATTATAAAAGCAAGCACGGGTTGATGACAGTAATTATCTCCAAGAAAGGGTTAGGCTTTTTTTTTTTTCCCTTTTCTTCCTCTCCCACTCCCTCCTGGATACAGAAAAAAGAGGCTCTCTTGCCCCTAAAACATTTTTCAGCCAGCAACCCATGGCAATATTTTCTGCTAAATCGTCAGAAGCCAACTGTGGGAGACTTGGATAAAGCCAAAGATTATGGGCAACTGTCTTGTTTAGACTGCAAAGAACTGCAGCTCCTTGTTTCTATAGTGGGTCTGTTTGTTCCAGCTGAGCGGTGTCCAGGGGGACTGGCATGTGGCGCTGGTGCACTGACACTGAATGGAGCATTTTTGACTCGGTAAGTAGGAAGTCCTGCTTCTGCCTGTTTTGTGGTTGTAAAGCCCCAGCATAATCTGATGGATTGTCTGGAGAATAGTGTGGAGAGAGAAAGATACCGCACCATAAATAATGTAAGTGGATTTATAACTGCATGATGGGAGATAGGAAAACGGCCATTGGAATGCATCTGTAAGGCAAAAAGTCAATGTTTTTGTCTGAATACAGAACGTGAGCAGGTCAGTGTCAGTGAAGTGCCAATGAACACAAAGCCTGCGCTTTTATCACTTGTTCAGCATAACCCTTCCAGAGTGCTATGTTGAGCTGTTTTTGAAGGCCCCGTGCCAGAGCATTATCAGATCAACCTAGATCAAAGGTTATGCTTGATTACTGTATTTGTGTATCTTTCTGCCTTTTTTCCCCTGTCCAATTCTACTAAGCAGTCCAGAGGTTTTAAATTATGAAAAGCGTTTGTTGAAATGGAGCAATGAAAACTGTTTCAGCCTGTCCTTCTCTCACCCAACATGTAGACGGGTGGAGAACACGGAGGTACAATGCCAGGACCTGAGCTTGCTCCCTGTGTTGTACACACTCTGATTTCTGATGTGGGGGAAGTCCTAAATCAATAGTCAGGACAAATAGCTGCATAGAGGATCATCCATGGAAACTTGGAGACAAGAAGCCTTGATTCAGTCACAAAGCACCTGCTGATGGACCTTAGCCAAAATTGGTTTTTCTGCTTGCTGGATCACAGGCTATTGGACAATGGAGTGGACTGGGAAGTCTCTAAGCAAAGTCAGAAATCAACTCTGTTGCCTGGCAGATAGTGCTTCCAGGTCTGCTGGATATACTGATAGGATGCTAAGCCCAAACCCTGGACGCTCTCCTTCTGAACCATAGGATTTGTGCCAGAAACTCCACAAACATTGGTTGTATTAGTGTGATTGGGCAAGGTATGGACTCAAGCACAGGCTAACAGTTCAGCATGCTGTTAGCAGGGTCCCTGGCATGGCTTTGGCCTGTCACAGGTATTTGTTTGTGAATTAACGTGGACCAGACACTGTTCCCAATATGGTGTTACAGGTGCAGCTGCTACCCGAACATTCACACACCATTTCGGCAGTCGCACACACACAGCGCCCGAGACTTTAACTGCTGGGACTGGAGTCCCTTCACATTGGGCATCTCCACTGCTCCATGGGTGCCCCTTTTCGACCCCTTGCTCACATACGCACTCACTCTCGGGTGCTTCCTCTCCCCTCAGGTTTGACCCCAGGTTTCCCTGAAGAAGAGTTTCCGACACGACGTATGCCAGTTGAATTTACTGAGCGGTGCAGCGGTAAGGAACAGCTCGAGCTGGGTGCCCCCAGAGAGGGACCACGAACAAAGGAATCCCCGGGGAGTTACACCCTTACAATTTAACTTCCCTTCCCCTCACGCAATGGTTCGGCCCAATAGCAATATTTGGGTCTGGGGTCTTATTGTTCCTCATTGGATCCTTCCTTTGTCTCCAGGCAGGACATTCCTTTTTTTTTAATCTTAAAATAGAATCATGGAATCATTAAGGTTGGAAAAGACCTCTAAGATCATCAAGTCCAACCGTTAACACAACACCACCATGCCTACTAAACCGTGTCCCAAAAATCGGTCTTATCTTAATGGATGCAGCTTCTGCTGATGGTTGTTGCTACCTTGGCATTCCGGTTTGCACAGGTTTTGGGGGCCTGCCTTCATGTTGCTAAGGAAAAGTTCAGTATATGGTCAGCATATCCAGGTGAAAGCTCACAGTTTGCACCCTAAGGCACAAACCTTGCTACTGACGCTCTGTATTGGATTCTGTTTGAGCTGGAAAGTGACTTCTACAACAATGGTTTATGGACAAGACCACTCTACTTTGAGGGAAAGAGGGATTGGAGGGAGTGTAAGCGTGTAGACGTGGTTTATGCCCCAAGGGCAGAGAACAGCCCCAGACTGTTTAATTCACAGTACAGATGTAGCCACTGTGTCTAGAGGCATGAGTCAGGCTGAGTGCTGGTACTCTAGAGCCAGAGGAGCTCACAGAGCTAAGCACACCAACCGGAGCCTTCTGGCTTCTTGCTGGATGGAGCTGGGATCTTGGAAGTCCTGAGTGCCCAAACTGCTGAAGATGGGATCCTGATGCCTTTTTCTGGAGGCAGGAAGAGGTAGCATCTGGGCTGCTGGCACTGCCGAAGTGCCCTTCCAGCTGAAGCCCTCCAGTGCAGCTCACATCCCTTTTCCTTCAGGTCTCCAGAGCCAGCATGAAATGTCAACCTTCTCAGGACCATAGTGATTAAAGAGCAAGTATGTAAACAGTTATGTGGGGTGAAAGAGGGAATGCTTTCCTAATAAAGTGATTATTTTTCCATATGGCTTATAGAAACTGTGGTGGTGGTAGTGGCAATGAAGATCCCAGTTTGACTGAGCAGTCACGTGTGTACAGACTGTGGTATGCTCTAGGATATTTTTGCCTTTGAGGAGTGTAAGTCTCTTGTCCTATGTCCCTGCCGTAATTTGCCTGCCTGTACACTTGCTGGGCTGCAGTATTTAGGTTGCACACATTGGTTAGGAGATTCTTGTCAAAGCAGGCTGCAGTACTGACCATTTTCTTGGCTTCTCCAGCACAATTTCTCAGGTCCCACCTGCCTTAAGATTTTGGAATTGGGAATTGTAACACTTCAACAGGTTCAGGACATCCTTGACCCACCTCCAGCCTTCCAAATACTTTGTGTATAAAGCTTATCTTTTTAGATAGCTGAAGGAAACAGGAACATGTGCTTTTTATAGAATAATAAATGCATAGATACGAACAAAAGTAAGTCCCAATACACTTTGTTTCCTTGATTTCCTGACCACTCTTCTGTACCGATATTGGAGTCCTCTGTGCATGATTTCCTAGTCCCGGTTTTCCCACAACTGCTTGGTTTGGGTCTGTTTTCTATGCCTTTGGCTTTCCTGCCATCATTTGCCTAATCAGTGAGGCTGATGAGATTCTGTTCTCTTACAGTGCTGGAGCCCTTTGATCAGTTTTATCAATTGATCTCTTCATTGATTATTTCCTTTCTGCAGTTCAGAGTGTTTTGCCATGACTGGCAACCGCCTTGCTGACCAAGGATGCTGCGTTTCAGGAGGAAAACTACTGAAGCCTAAGGGCTCCGATTGCCACCTCGTGCCCATCTCCACCACCACCAACGTGGGAGAGCCTGGGAGCATCCCTTCTGCCTGAATTCCCAAAATCTGCACAGGGAGTTCCCTCAAATTGTCCTTATGAGCTTTCCAGAAGAGGGATGACTCACTGAACCAGAAACCGAAAAGGGAAACAAGTGTTTCACAGTGGCAGTGAGGCACTTTCGGGCACATGGTGGCACTAGGTGCCTGGTGAAACAGGACCGACTTCCTCCAGCTGGCCCTAACCACCCGAGACCTCACATCTGCATCTCTGGTGGAAGAAGCAAAAGCCTGAGTATCGCACGGCAAGGCAAAGTACGAAATCTAGGTTTCCAATAGGATGTCTGGGAATAGTCTCCTAGCAAGTGTCTTCCTCCATCTGTCATCTGTTGTATGCATTCTGCTTCTGGTCATACTACACCCACAGATCCCTTGGGGCAAGCTTTTCCTGTAATGCTTTCTCATGCCTCCCTTGCAAATAAACCCAGGGCACATTCCTGCTACCTTATTACAAGATCTATGACATCGTTAGCTAAAATCTTGCTCACAGTAAAAAAAAAAATTAAAAAAAATTAGTTTTTTAAAAGGTGATGGCTTAATTTTCAGTCTGGGTCCTTCTTCAGAATCCTTTTATGGCTGGTTAACATCACACTGGCAGCCTAAACTTCTGAGCCATAAAATGTGAAACTTCTAAATTTTTTCCTTATGACAGAGGTATTTGGGGTAGAAAATCTGAATGACACGAAAGGAGAAATTTGCCAGGGAGCTCTAAGGGGGAAATAGAGCTGAACAATCTTTTTCTAATTATCCTAATAGAGTGCCATTATCAGAAATGCTCTGTTCTCCATTGGGAAAGAAAGTTATGTTAATAGGAAACAAAGATATTTGATCCTTTGTAGATCAAAGCACTTTTATGATGCTGCTGTCATTATGAAAGGCTCTTGGTGTAAGAATGGTACTTAGTGGACAATGGCTCTATTGTTTGTCACTTATTTACCTTCTAAAAAAAAATAATCAGGCCTAGTGTTCATTTATGAAGTCCCAGATTTGATGAGAAATGCTTCACACTGCCGTAAAGCAACAGTTTTTAGGGCTGCGCTGTCGTTCACTGCCTACAAACACAAGAAGTTCCACTGTGCAAAAAAGGAACATTTGGTATTGACATAAAAACTTGCTGAAAACCACTGAAGTGCAGAAGGTCCTCGCAAAGCCTCTGAATTCCACATGGGAAAGGCCTGTGTCTTTCTTACCCATTTTTCCCCTTTCCCCTCATGCTTACTTGCATTCAGAGAGCTTCCAAGCAGCCTTTTTCCTTTTGTATTTATGCAGCGCTTAGAGCAGTGGGATGCTGGTCCATGACCAAAGCTCCAAAGTGCTCTCCTAAGACAGATAAAAGTGGGGAGGGATCGATACTGAGAACAGTTCACCTGTGGCTCACAAAATGGATTTCTTGCTGCTGTAAAACCCTGAGGACAGAAAAAATGCTTGAAGACCTGGAAAGGCCTACATACACTAGCAGTGTTGTGGAAAGAATAGTGTCAAGGGTATGGGAAAAGGAAAAAGAATGTTTTCCAAGGGAAAGCCTATCAGTTCTTGTAGGTAGAAAAGCAGTATTCAGGGATAGAACTAAATAATTAATACTGGCAATTTACTTTGACCCGTATTTCAGTTCTGTACAAGCCAGTACCACTGATTCCTATTTAAGTGGAGTGAACAGAAGAAAAAAAGTGGATGCGCGTACAGGTCTTTATTTAAGCCTGGAGATACTTCTTCCCCCTTTTGCAATGCCAATAAAGGGTACGGTACGGCCCTCCCCTGTGCCCAGCACTGGGGTGCATACGCAGTTTGCCCACTGCCATTCCAGTTTCTCTTCACTGGTTTTTGGAATGAGGCACTGCTTGGTGACCATGGGATTTTTTCAAATGCTTTTGCTCCAGCTTCTTCAAAGGTTATCTTTTCTTGCGTTTCTTCCAAATTCCACCTCTCAACCTCTACACAACCTCTCTGTGTTTTCTGTCTTAGAGATGGGCAAATTGCTCTGCTTGCAGTACTTCTAAGTCTAGAGCAAGGAGGGCTTGGGACTTTAGTTGCAAAGCTGCTTGTTCAGGAAGCCACGGAGGCTGCATCCAGTTCCAGAGGTGGCGTCTCCTGGGGCAGATATTTTGGCACCACTCACTGCACAGACAAAATCCTCCAACACAAGGGCTCGGGCTGGAGAGCCAGGGCATATTCTCTGAAGAAGTCTACTCCAAAAGAGTATTTCTCTGACCTGTAGTCTCCATTTTCCTAAGATAATTGCACAACCTTTCTGGCCCATAGTGATCCTACAGAGTTTCCAGTCTTGTCCTGACTTTACCTCCCTGCCAACTACTACAGTGAAATGGTATTTTTCTCTCACAGAGCACATTGACTCTTTGTCTTCATGATACTGAACACATGCCAAACTCCGCTGTAGAGGTTCCCAGCTATATGCTTCTATCCTGTGTGCTTTATTGCCTTGTTTCAGCATAGCAAGAATGTCATTGTCCCTTAGACACATGCTCTCCCAGTGTCTCAGGGCTCGGTGTCTTTGGCTCCCCACATCCTCCAGAATAGGATACATCCGTCTGGATGGAGAAGCCCACTTGGGTGGCCAGGTTGAGCAGGACTGGGTGTCCAGGGGAGCAGAAGCTTTATGTCCATGTTAGACTTTCAGGCTGTTCAAAATACAAGGCTGACAAATCTCACAGTGAACCCTTACGTGTCCAGGTGATGACGAGCAGCTCAATTAACATGGACTACATCAAAAAATGGCATGCTCGGAGGGCTGCTCTTTTCTTTTGCGAGATGGTAGTCATGGAGGACAGATGCCTAGAGAGTAAGGCTGTGTATTACATCAGTCAAGTCTGCCGATTTTCAGGTAGATAAACCATGAATTTCTGTACCATGGCTGAGATCTGCTCCCATATTCACATGTCCCTTTTGGGATTAGGATCAATTTAAGGCAGACCTCTTTGCTTTCCTCCTCAAGAGGAAGCACCGCTGCTTTTTTGGCATAGCCATCATTGCAGAGGTTTCATCCAGATATTCCCCTCATACCACATCTGCACAGCCTGATGGTTATAGTTCCCTCAATGTATTTTCTGGAAAATGCTCGGGTTACAGTAAGCAAGAGAAGGGCCTGGTCATTGCACACGGCTGAGAAAGTTTTGGTGTCAGATCCCCGTTCCTTGGTAAGGTCTTCAAGACTGCTGTTATCTCCAGATCAGCTCGGTGATCCCCCTGCTTTTGAAGTGCTTGGTTTCACAACGTAGGCATTGGATGGCTCTCCTTCCTAGTGTACTTCTCCAGCAAGAGAGGAACAGCTCCTCACAGAGGATAGAAATGATGGATTAGTTGCAGTTACCCTATTATGTGACTTAGCCCCTGGTCCTGATAACCTATCTCCCTTTCAAGTAATCAGCTTTGCATGCTGGAGTTATTTCCCAAAGAACACCTTTAACCAGCCAGTTAGGATCAGTTTACCACCATTGTGCTCCACTGCCCCTCCCTGTAGATTGATTCTTTGCTTTTTCTTGTCATGCAGTTTGCAGATTATTTCAAGATGGGGGTTTAATGCATGCAGGGGACTCCATGATTCTGTGAGATTTGACCCTGTGCTGTGCCTCCATGTGGATCCCTACTTGTTCACGTCATTTTCCTATTAAGGTGGTTTTCTCAACTGCAATGGTCTTTGCTAGAAGAGTGAGAAAATTTAAGATGTTATGACTGATCTTCTTTATATCTTACTCTTCAAAAATAGGGTGGTGGAGAGATGTATTTAAATAGTTGTCACACTGTGCATAGGCAAAATTAAAATCCTTAAAATGAATACGGAATGAAAAAGGTCTTCATCTCCTCACAGTACAGGGCTCCCTGAAATGGTTTTAGACTGGCTTCACAGGTAGCAATGCAAACTTGCCCGCACAAGCTGGCAAAAAAATTTCAATTGGCTGGCCTGTGACTGCAGTTGTTGTGTATTAGTGCAACGTATGACTGGGCAACTCCTGTCACTGCCTCTGCATCAGCCCGTTCTGACTTGATGATGATACCGTTCCCATGTGTGCAGGACACCAAGACTTATAGCCTATACCATCAACGGCTCTACTAATTCATATCATTATTCTGTAGTTTGGGAAGAAACTTACTTGAAACTAGGAGGTGATATAGATTCTCCTTCACTGAGATAAATGCAAGGAAGAGTGCACGTCCCCAAAACTGCAAAGCTTTCCAGAGGCACATCTTGGGTATTACTCAGCCAGAAGCACAAGAGGAGTGGGACAGAGAAGCAGGTAGAGGTGGCAGTGAGGAAGCACCAGCTTCACCCAGAGTAGCAGATTTTATACAAATAGGAAGGTAGCAGAGAGTTCGGGCGAACCTGTGGCTGAGCAGAGAAAATGTCCACAGTCACCTTCAAGGCGACAGCATTTTGGAGTATGCAGTAAATGAATGGGATAGTGCCAAAAAGCTCTCTGAGGATGTCCCTTCCTCAATGGGCTTACACAGTCAGGGTATTTCACCGTATCAGGGCATTTAAAAATATGAATGGGAGTTTCTGCACAAGCACATTAAATCAGGGAACTATTTTCCCATGAATTAAGATGCCAATGGCTGGCTCTTCCACTTGGCTAGTTTGCCATGGTTTAGACACCTTCTCATCAATCATCTCTTCTATGTACTTCCCTGGAACAATGTCCTTGGCTCCTCTTTCGTTTGCTGACTGATAACGATGTTCAGGGAGAGAAATGCTGAGGCATTTGTTAATGTTGCAGTCTTGAGACTGATTTCATATCCTAGAACCCGGCCACACAAAACTTTCTGGAGTTCATTTTCACAGTTAACCAGAAAAGATGCCTAGGAGGATTTCACAGAAGGCTGTGGTGCTTCCTACAGGAGACAAAACCTCTGTTTCTAGTAGAACAATCTCCCCAATTACTTATTTCTTAGAAGGCCGGGAGACCTCCTTCCTCCAGGAAGAGGTCAGTTCATAAACTGGAAATGCTGTTAATAACTGCAGTGACATCTATAGACAGTCCTGAGAAGCTGCTATTATGCATGGAACCAAATTAATAACTGCAGACACCTGTCAAAACACTGATTACATGTTTAGGAATGACACCAGATGAAAAAGGAGATGTTTGAAACTTCCTTCAAGTATTAGTTTTGGAGCCCTGAGACTTTCAAGGCCAATTGGAGAAGACTCTTGGTATGTGCATGCATAATACTTAGTGGAAGCCTTTAGATTCACAGATGGACAGTTTTTTCCCTTGTTAATGAAGCATATTTTTTGCTTGACAAGTGGAAAATGTTGCCACCTGTGAAAAGATTAAACAGGGGTTTTGAGTGGACTCTTTGTCTGTGACCGAGTTTTTTAGAAATCCTGGCTGTGGGCCAGCTCTCAAGAGGAATATTCTTAATGTTTGTTTTTTCCTATGACTGAGATCGGATCCTTAGATAATTTTGACAATGCCACAACAAATTGTTTTATGGAGGGAACATACTCATATTTCCTATGTCTCCAGAGTCACTGGAGCACAAGGCTGCGATTCTCATTATGTGAACAAGATGTTCTTAATGTCGATACTGACTTTTCTTTCCAGAACGCTTGCAAGTGTTAGGTATAACACATGGAATTCCTTCTACTTTATTTACTACCATGGGTAAATTTGCATTTTGCTTTAAAATTTCTAATCTTGTGTAGCTGGGACTCTGTTCAAGCAAAAACAGATAAAGAGTTGAATCCATTTCTTAGGCTTAGTTTAGATAATACACAATAATACCCACGTTATTTTTTACAATAAATCATTGCAGAATGACAGATTTGTCCCTTGTTTGGCACATGTTATTGGAAGGTGCTTATTGTGGTTGGTTGGAGATGCTGGTCCATCCTTTGCTGGCAGAAGCAGTGCAGCTCTGCTGGAGTTTGAAAGCTATGTTCTCCTGCAGACCTGAGCATCTGCACAACTGCTGTGCCTCGCAGATCTGGAAAGGATTTTCTAACACTGCTGTTGTTGCTGCTGTGATCCTAGTTCTGGTCTTTTATTGTTAGCTTTCCCGTATTCATCTTCTTACTCTTCTGTCTCCACTTCCTTGTCTTCCAGGGCTTTTCTGAAGGAAGAACATTGATTTTGCTACAAACATTTTCAATTATTTGAGCCTTTCTTAAGTGGTTGAGTAATGAGGCTTTCAGAAAGACCTTAACTTTCATACAGCGACCTAAACTGATGACAGAGAAATGTCTTATTATGAGCTTATTGTTCCAGTGTTTCATACAACAGTCAGAGGAAATAAGTGGTGCCCAATACTGTGAAGCTGAAATTCCTATCACAGACAAAATGGATAGGAGATAGTTTGACACTCTGTGCGGCAGCAGCTTTCTTGCTGCCTACTATATGTAGGCCACTAAGGCAGAAAGCAAACATGGAACAGCAGCAACAGCAAGGACTGTGCAAGTGGTTGGTCTCAAGATCAAGTGTGAACACCGGCTTACCCAAGGATGTTCTCCCCCATTTTGGGAACGAGGTCTGAAGCCGCATGCCCAGCTGATGCGTTTCTCCTGCAGCGTCATTCTCTGTGCTTCTCTGCTAGCGTCTGCTAAAGCTTGGCCTTTAGCCCCACCCTTCTTTCTTATAGGTGATCCCATCTTCTTTATGGCTTTCCTTGTATCTCTGACTAGCTGTTTTTCCTTGGCCACTGACGTATCTGCAACTTCCCCGAGGACTGAGTTCTCAGATAAAACTCAGTAATGTATCTGGTGTGCCAGAGTGGCGAGCAGGTGGCGTGTGCCTCTGTCTGCTCTACCTAAATAACCCATCGCAGGAGCCTGCAGTAAACTCTCCTTCCGTTGTTATTGCAGATAACAGCACACGTCTGTGGCCTGAGTGCTTTAAGGGAGAAGCCACCTATACTGAAGTGTGATAGTACATTGCCCAGAACACCAAAGTTGTGACCACAGCCACTACTGCTCACTATTTGGTACGTAAGTTAATAAAAATCTTTCTTCCACGTACCAGGATATATAACCTCGAAGCCTTTTTTCCCCTTCTGCACTGAGGCTTTCACTAACCAGCCTGTTCTTCCTTTGTAGTTATTCTCTCTCCCTTCTGTATTCAAGCCATAGCATTTCCTTCCTCAAAGAACACAGCTTCACTCTTCTCCCTTATGGCCCCCAGCTCTAACATTGCCCAGGCTGTCCAGTGCAAATAAGTGCATGTGAAAGCATCTTCACTGCCTGTTTTACCATTTCAATCTCCTCAGCCATCACACTGCTTCCACCCTTTTGTATCCACTCTGAGCGCTTCATCCTTCACAAATCTCCACCATCCTTCTTAATATCCAATAAAACTCCACCTGTTTGCATCCTGTCTCTTGAAGCTCTCTCTCTTCCCTGGCTTATGTGCTCCCCTATGCTATCTTTGTCATGCTTCTGTTTTTTCCCACCCAAAGGTAATGAATGCCTTTCTCATCCCCATTCACTGCTGGTTCTGTCCCACCTCAATAAGATTATTCTGAAATTCACCCACCAAAATTACTTCTTCTCCACTGGCCCTTATGGCTGAAATTACCTCATCCACTCTAGCTGCCTTATTTACACTGAGGACCCGCACATTCCCTGCTAAAATCAGTTTACACCCTAAGATCATTTTACTTCCTTTTTTTTCATCCTTGTAATTTGTTACTTACCATATGGGGTGAATACCTGACTAAACAATTGATTTCTCCGAGTTCTTACTTCTATTGCTATTTCACCTCTTTCTTTCAGGTACTGCATAGAAATGACCTACAATCCCAGTCTCTGAAAAACCAAGCACATACACCTGTCCTGTGCTGCCAGCCCTCCTAACAGGAATGCATCCACTGCCTCGCCTCTCCTTGATGACTAGATGATGATGTGACTGTGCTTACCTGCTGCCTGTCTTTAATTCAACTGAGCTGGAACTTCTAGCGCAGCCTGAGCAACCTGACTCTTGCCAAGTCCCCTGTTTTAGGCCCCACCTTTCATCTGCCCTTAGCATCTGCACCTATGCATTTCATGTGTGATGGTGCTACTGCCTCTCTGCTGGGTAGCAGATGAACTTTGTCAACTGTTGGGTAATCCTCTGACCTGCTTCATCTGCCACATAAGGGATTGGAGAGAAAATAAGGAAGCACGTGGGAGAATTTCCTGTCTCACCAGAAGCAGCAGCCTAGTGCAGCAGAACCTCAATTCTCACGTGGTCCAATATGGGCTGAAGCCTGCTGGTAACTCATGCATGTCCGTCGCCTGACCTGATGCATGCCCTTGTCGCATGGTCGGAGGTGCCAGTCTCGCACGTGGCAATTGTGAGAGGTCATCACTCAGCTACGGACAGTGTGCACAGGGAGCAGGATCTGTTCACAAGGGTCTGTGTGTGAGGTTTTGGTAAAGACTTAGTCTCTGTTGAAATGAAACACCATTTTTTTTTTTTTTTGCTCCTTGGGCACCTAATGAGAGCATGCAACCTGTAATTTATGCTTTGCCAAGAATTTCAGACATCTAGGGAGGTTGATGTAAGCGTCACAATAACTTGGGAAGGATTAATTGAGGATGCACGCCATTTTGTGAGGTGCTAGGTCCTGATTAAATGCTCTTTACATTTTATTACAACTTACATATGCTTGGAACACTGATAGAAAAGAAAGCATGTCACCTATTTACAATCACTACACATTTACATTATAATATTTACAGATAATGAATTTAGTAATATATATGAGCAGAAAATATAGCAAATATCAATATGAAACTGTACAGGGCTTAATCTCATGTCCTTTACTGTGGTTGCATTTCACTGTAATAATAAATACAGTTCTATATTTACACATTTTACTTTAAAAATCTATTAAATGAATTTTAACAATTTCAAGTTTAAAATATCTGATCAAAATATTTCAAACATGCTTATAAAAATAAGACACAAAGCCTTTAGGACTTTCTGCAAGCTAAAAAAGTTCTGATAAAAGAAGCTTTCTTTAACTACTCTTTAGAATTATAACATTATTTTGCTTCTCAAATCACTTTACAAACTTCTTAAATATAGCGAGCTGAAAGGAATTTCACTGACATTAAGCAGTGCAGCACAGATGGACCCCAGTTAAATTAAAGCTAAGTAAACATGGTAATAGGTATTGTGCAATGGTTGACTGATCCTCTGTTTAATCCAAAGTGGTTTCAGGCATCGTTCTCCAGCTGTATGCTGCACTGCTTCAAAAGCCACAAGAGATAAAGGATTAAGATAACTACTCAGCTGACTCTATCATACATAATTTCGGCATTGGTTCATTTTTTTTTTTCCTGAAGGATGAATGTGTCAGCCAAAGTCAACTGATGCCATCTGTAACTGCAAAACTAAAAATATGGCAGTGTGAATGGACAAGAAAATCAAGGCATATCCATTGTTGGCAACAAATTCTGCATTGTGAAAATCTGTCCTTTGAGTTTTATATACAGTAACAGATGAACAACAGAGATCATCTGTAACTGATTACCTTAATTACTGGGCTAGCCTAACCTTGGTAATGTTAAAAAATTCACCTGGAGGTTGAGTGGCCATTAACTGAGCAGTGAGTACTAGGCTATTAAATGTTACTCCTCAGGGAGCTATTTTTAACAACAACAAAAAAAGTAAATCTGTGCACTTTCGTGTCTTAAATGATCAGCTCATTTGAGCAAAAGGTGCCTGCTCTGAGAAAAGAATACTGGAATATCCCCTGATGGCTTGGCCAAGATCGAAGGCTGATATTCTAGGGAACTGAAGGCGGCTCTGCTCTCTGAGATATTTTGACAGTAGACTTGGCAAAGACCTGAAGCCTCTTCTCTCTAACTGGGATGCTTCTTACGTGTAAACATACATGTCTTGACTCAGCAAACTATTAACAGATTTAAAGCCAGAGAGGAACTCTGTGTTCATCTAATCTAACCTTTTCCTAAATGAAAGCCATCAGAGGACCCTGAATTCCACTAGCTGCTCCAATACCTTTTTTGGCAATATATCCAATTTGAATTTAAGAGATTTTTGGTGACAGATAGTTCCACTAGCTAATGACCACCACTGTCAACATTTTGCACCTTTATTTCTATGCTACATATCCCTAATGTCAACTTCTAGCTGATCTTACCAGATTCTTCTCTTCTTGAATGAGTAGTCCTCTGCTTTCAAACTTCTGTTTCCCACAAGTAGCTACTTATAAACGGTGATCAAATCACTTCTTTCTTAAGCTGCTTTAAATTTATTATATTCATATCCTTTTCAGTTTCACAATGTTCTTTACATTGAAATATCCCGGTAGTGCTTGCATCAGCGCTAAGAACACAGATCATACAACCTCTTCACTCCTACTTGATATTGCCTTGGATAGCCAATATCCTTAGCCAAAAGGACACAGTGGCCTCTAAATCTTCAACTGAGTAGTGATCCTGAACTAGAAGCTTTCTAGAATCACTGTTTCACAGGACAGAGATCATGCCTTGAGCAGGACTACAGGTTTTGTTCCTAGACAAAATACCTAAAATGAGTGTTTCTGTGTGAGTACCTTTGGTGTCCTTTAATTGCCCTCAGCATGCCCAGTCTTTTTGCATTGATGACTTTGTAGTATTTTCCACCCTTGTATTCTATGAGTCACCTGCCAATTTTATCAGCAGTAATTCTGGGAGTAATTCTACTGGCATGGTAGCAATTCAGGACCAAGCTGTCCAGAACCTCACTAGAAAAATATCCATGTGACAATGGCTTGCCATTTACAATTGCACTTTAAGCACTTAACAGGATCTTGATTAATTTCTTTCATGCCATGTTAATTTTGTAGATTTAGCTGACAATTAAAAATGCTTTGTCAAGTCAGGTGACTTCTAAAAACCAAACCCAATGCCAGTTAAACTATTAAATCAGCTTTATCAAACATGGAGCTTCATCAAAGGCTATTCTGCAGAAACCTTTAGGTTGAATGGGACTACTCTTCCATTTAGATACCTTACTGAATGAAGGCCATACACAGATGCTTATAAAAGACAATCATGGCACTGAAAAACTATTATTAAAACCAAATTACAATAAACAGGAAAGAAACCCCCAACCCCTGAAAATAAACTGTATCAGGCAATGCTTTGAAAAAAAAAGCTTACCAATTTAAAATGCTATTTTTGCTCTTGACCAACTGATGCCCTTTCTGAGTAGTGCTACTTTAAAAGAGAGCAGCTGATACAACTGCACAAACTGCAGCAGCTTTCAGTTTCTCTCTTCATCC
The DNA here is from genome assembly GCA_034008185.1 of Gorsachius magnificus. Lineage (NCBI taxonomy): Eukaryota > Metazoa > Chordata > Aves > Pelecaniformes > Ardeidae > Gorsachius > Gorsachius magnificus. The sequence goes on from CM067081.1 coordinate 177,583,119, forward strand.
CAGCATTTCGGAAGCAGGCTGAGAAGGCTCAAGTATTGGATTTTCAGCCTGCTGCAAGTTTTGTCATTGTCTCTTTTCTGATGTGTGTAACAATAATTCAGAGGCACTCTCTAGCTTGTATGCACACATCCATACTTACTTTTGGGATTAAAAATGTTGTAAACATAGATATTTTCTGTACTGCCACTGAAACTAGCGACATGGAACAAATGCGACTGATGAAAGATTGCAGCTTTCTGTCATTTGATAAGACGATGGCATTAGTGAATTGCTGGTAGGCATATCGTATGATATGCTGGCACTCGTGAAGGTTACCAATGCTTGTGTTGAGTCACAAGATTGTTTTTCTATGTCTTCTGAATTCACGGAGATCAGACTAGCATGTTTTGATCTCCTCCATAACAAAGTTTGCTTTCGAAGACTTCCCAAGTCCTCCTTAAAGTGTGGGTTGAAAAGTATATAAAGGAGTGGGTTTAGACATGCAGGCAATGGGACAATCACTAGCAGTATTGACTTAATCACTTCTGGGCTGATAAAAGTGAGGTTTAGTAAGGAGGAAAAAGATAAGAAGGCCACAGGGCAATAAAGAATGCAATTAGTAAAAAGTAGCAAGGCTATATGTTTGACCATAGAGCAATCCCAAATGTTGTCTAGTTCTCCCTTTTCTAAACTACAGTAGAGCTTTGTATAAGCAATAGTCATCACCAGAAAACAAAGGGAGTTGAGCAATACCAGTGCTACCATGTAGCCCATAGCAGTGGGTTCTCCAAATGGTAGCGGTAAACAAAGCGGAGAAACCCCATACTCACTCCCAGTGAGGAGTGGTATCACTGCAATGATTAGTGCTAACATAAAGCAAAAGAAAATGGCAATTTTTACACTAGCAATGGAGGATTTTGTTTCAAACTTTGTCGCGTGCTTTACAGAGAATGCACGTTCAAGGGCAGCTAGGGTAAGGAGGAAAATGGAAGCCTCTGAAGCAAAAATGGAGAGAAGGCCAGTTATTTGGCAACCAATTCCACTTTCCCAACGTGCTCCGTACTGAGCAAAGCTACCAAAAGTTGATGCATCCACACTAGCTAGTACTCCGCTGGCCAGGCCCATCAAGGCATTTACAGTAGCTATTAAACCGATCAAAAGTTTTATGGAGGACATATACAACGGAGATCTGAAAACTGTAGCAGACACCAATGCATTGCAAATAAAGGTCAAACCCACTATGATCCACACTCCAATTCTGATCAGCCAGCTACCAAACAGATGGTCACATGGTTTGAAGGGACCTGAAATGACAAACAGAAAAAAAAAAGGGCAAAGGAAAGCCCATGTAAACTAAAAAATAATTTTGCGCTTTCCAAGACATTAAATTTCATGCTTCTTGCAGGTTCTCAGCACAGCCAAACAGTGAATTTCAGTCCAAAAGGGGAGCTGGAAATTTGCTCTTCCTTTGGAGTAATCCAAGACCTTGGTAACATGCTGCTAAATGCATGTTGCATTACCGGTGCACATGAGTCTTTGTCCCTCAACCCGAATAATCTATGGGTTTCTTTTTGTGCCTAGCAGTACAAGTGCAATGTGAATGTCTGTAGTTTCAAGAAATGCTGTGATGTTTGGATGTTTGCTAGTGTGTGAAAAAAGCTGAGAAAGATACCTCTCACTGAACTAGGACAGGTTGCTAATGAGTCATGGTGAAGTATGATATAATGGATATGGACAGATGCACTTTGGCTACCTTATAACATGTCATTACACTGTCCAAGAAAATTGAGACTGTCTTTGCATTTGGAAGCGCTGCCGTTTTGGAGGGGCTTCTGATGACCTGTGGCTGAAGTCAGGTCATTGTAAGTGAAGCCTGCTGTGTATTCTCATAGCATTGGGGTGCATATGCTGTGCAGTTGAACTTGAACGCTCTGCAGTCTGACAAACATTATTTACCTTGGTACAAGCCAGCTATGCTCTCTCAAAGCAAGTCCTTCATAGTGGTCTACACTCCTCCATGAAGGCACAAATACCACAGCTGAGATGTGTTCCATATGACTGCAGCTGTGGCCATCAAGTAGGCATAAGCATCCATTTGTGTCAGTTTGCAAGTTCTTCTAAGATACCACTTGAAAGATCAGTACAGAAGCTAAATTTTCTCTTGAGTCTGGTGATAATTTACCTCAAAGACAGTGACATTTTCGTGCACTCAGTAGTTATATTTAAGCCATAGGAGAACACGTGGTGGTCAAATGGTTCTAAATACTTTGGCCTTTTCTATTCCTCTTTACATAACTTTAAAAAAATTATTATTATTTGCTGTTACAAACAAGAATCTTGGCTTGGAATGAATGCTCAAGTACTAGTTGTCACTTGGGTTTTTTTGTTCATGTTTCATAATGAAAGAATGGCTAGGGAAAATGTTTGCTGAATCAAGCAAGCAAAACTTATGACAATGGGTGTTAAAGCTATCAGCAACCTTCCAAAGACATGTTTCTTTCCTTGTCTTGAAAGAAACTTTCACTGGAATTGGTGGCCTGTAGCTTTGCAATTAAACCAATGTATTTGTTTTTCCTTTCTGCCGCGCTGCGAAGCCAGGGATGAACTATTCTATAAAGAAAATGACAGTGCTGGGTGTCCTTTGTGGTGGACTGTGTACACCAATACAGTAGTGTTTGGTATTTCCTCAACACTGAACTAAACTGTGTGTTGTTCAAGAAGATCAAGTGTAAAATAACTCAGTGAAGTTCAGAAGAATTGCATTAGCTTTGCAAAAGACTGAGCAAGCAAAGATTCTGCTCCCCTTTATCATTCTTTGCTCTCTTGTTCCCTTCATAATGGGATTGATTCCTGTGAAAAGGGGCCTGGAGTAAGGATCTGTTTGAGGACTGAGTAAAACTTTTGTTACACTCATAAATGAATTTAGTAGCTGAATAATTTTCTGGACTTCAATGAAAAATTTTATATTATTGTGCAATGTATTTGTATTAATCCCATCAAATTATTGCAAAACATCATGTTACTGTCCTAGTATCAGATTCACAGTTTGTTCTGCACCTAGAATGCCTGGTAATACTGTGCTTGGATTCCTATCTGCCTGGCAGCTTCATACCTGGAGAAGGTGAGCATTGCACTGAATGATGAGCTTTCAAATCTTCTTCAAAGTCAAGAAAAAAATCTTCAAAGTCACGCTCATCTGTGGTGGAGAAAATACCCAGATTTGATACTGCAATTTTCAGGAAAACTTCTTTCAGTACAACTTGCAAAAATGTCTGTGGTATTTAAGGCCTCGTCTTGTCCCTTTGCCTGTCAAACTGTGAGCAGAAGCAGATGTATGCCTACTTGGTTTTGAATTACTGTACTCAGGATTATTTAAAAAGTTGGCACCATCACTTCTCTGAAAATAATTACTTACAGGTACATTTTCTCTTACTTAATTTGCAGTGTGATGACTGCCCAGGAAAGAGTTTAAAATATGGGTTCTGCTGTTGTGCCAGGCTACCAAGAATTAACCCAAGTTTTTCTGTGTTTCTTATATCATTGCTCTACCATGTATTCTTGGCTCTATTCTCGCTGGGGCTAGCCCTGAACTCTGAGACTTGCTAGTTTGCAGGAGCAGAGACAGCAGAGAAAGCAGCAGGATGGTATAACATGTGCGTGCATGCACCTATGTAACAAGTAACAGGTCAAGCAACAAACCTGGTGCTGAAGGGGAAGAAAAATACAACAGTTTTCTGTCCTGGAGAGTAGATGCACTCTCTGGTACCCAGGAAGTGCTGGGAAAAAATATCGGCAGCTATGCCAAAGTAGCCACATAAGCTCTGTGACTCACCCTGAAGCATGTGGACAGCAGGAGAGTCAAGGATGCGTTGCTACTTCCAAGGCTGGCAGAAACTAGGTTTTTGCTGGTCTGCTCTTGTATGGGGTTACATAGCAGCACCACTTCCCTGTCTCTCACGTAAAGGGAAGATTTCACTTCCCACATTATTATAGTTATTATTTGGATGGAAAGAGATTTTTGAAAGGCAGACCTGAAAAAATGAGTTTGCTAAGCACAGGAATGCTTGAATAACATTATCAGACAAGAGAGAAGGTTATTGTTATTATCAGGCTGCCTTGTGACTGTAAGAGAGTATTGGATTTACTTAACATCACAGGCTGCTCACAGCCTTCAGGTAGATTTAAAAGCCAAAGATAATGATTACCTTGAATTTGTAACAACCCAGCATCCTTCCTGTGAAAATCGTCAATGCTGCTATTCTCATCTTTGTTCCATTGGCTGGAGATTTTGTAGTGGCTCTCACAAGCTCCAAAAGCACAGCACTGATAAGCATAGGGCATTTCCATGACCCTGTAGAAGAATAAGGAAGCGTGCCATGATACTGGTTTAGCACCAGAGTTACTGGATTGTACTGTTAGCATAAAGGAACTTTTTAAAATAAGCATGACTGAAAGTAAAAAATATTTATGGGTAAAACTCAGTCGTGATAACATAAAATGAGGACTCACAAATAAAATTCCACATCAGAAATGCAGATGATTTCTAGGCTGATTTTAGTAAAGGCACAATGAAGTTTTCTTATGCATTTTCATGGGTGATATCAAAGTGGGAGATAAGTGCCTTGCTGTTGAGTGACTGTTACTCTTAGAGCTGCATTTCTATTTTATGATTTTGAATGATTTTACAGTGTAACAACAGTTTCTCCATGTTACTTTCTCAATGGTTTCCTTTAAAAAAGCAGATGCAAAGATCACAACTGCATCTACCTGCCTAACAGGCAAACCCAAAACATCACTTCCCAAATGGAATTTCTCCAGTTTTGTGAGAATGAGATCTTTTGGAATTCAAACTTTATTCACCTCTTTCCACATCCAACTCTTTTCACAGTAAGATCGCAAAAATGAGATTATCTTTTGCACACAGATCAAGAAAGCAGTGTTCTAAATCAAAAGGTGAACAAATCAGAAAGGCACTGTGTGGAAACAGGTGTCACTGAGGAAAAGGTTTTACTTTATTAACTGTCTCAGAAATGAGCATGGTCATTGCAGGACACTGGATGCTCATTCCTAACTCTTTTAAAATCATTGACTCTCCTAACACATAACAGAATATAGGTCAGTGAGTTTCAATGATTTTGAGCATTTCTTTTGTCAGAAAATGGCGCATTTCCACTATGTTTTGAACTTAATTCTCCTGGGGATGTGCAAATTCTAGGGTAGCATGGAAGAACTACATATATTCAAGTTCTATAGACTACTTCTATTCCTTAGATGTATTTTATGCTTTGGAAGCAGAGATATTTAATTTGCACAGTTCACCAATAATCCATACTAAAATCTAACAACTCACCTTAATTCCAAAAGCCCAGTAAACCAAAAAATTCAAAGATAAAGAGGTGATTAGAAGTTATTCTGACTTAACTTAAAGGAAATAAAATAGAACTAGATCCTCCTATCAGATTACTTTCAACAGGTTAATCATGTAAATTAACATAATGAGCATTCCAAGCAACCTCTAACCCCCTGGGAAATCTGCAAAGAAATCAGTCTGAATCAGGCCCAGTGCCAACAGGACTTGAACTTGTGCGCTAGTCAAAAGCTTGGTACAAAGGGGAACCAACAGAACCCTAAACTCTAAAATGATTTTTAAATTCGTGCATTTTGGGGTGCATACAGTGCTGGAAGCAGTCCTTTTTATGGCTGATGCTTATTTGATGTGGGTGATCAGATTTGGACCTTGTCAAATTACACTCTTTTAGAAACACTGGCTGAATTTATTTTTATGTACTGCTTATCTTACTGATGATATCTGTATCCTTGATAATTTTTTTCCTGCAGCAAGGAATGCTTCTTTTTTTTCCTGCAGCAGAGAATGCAAGATCGTTTTCCACCTCACAAAGGTGTGGGGTTGATGGTGAATGGGATGGCAGAGTTGTGACGAATGGAGTAAATCACTGGGTTCTTCACAGCACTGAATCAAAGCATCAGATAAAGAAGGAAGGAGTGGCTGGCAGCCTGACTTTACTTCCTCAAAGCTTGCCATAGCAGGCTGGGCTTGGTTCTGTAGAGTGATCTCGTGCCATTGCTGAAGGTGGGGCAGAGGATGCTCAGCTCTTTGATGTGTCTGTGTATTGAAGAGCAGTGACCCATTTCGATGAGCAGGAAGCTTTTATACCAAGAACTTGTCTTCAATGTTGTCACCAGTATCTAGTTCCAACAATTGCAAAGGGTGAAATTTCATTTTGGTTTAGATCTCTGTTCAAGTTTGGTGCTTCATGCATGTCTGTGCAGTGATCCTGTGTGAAGTCCTGGCCTCACTTTGATTTATGATAAAAGTCCTGCAGACTCCAGGTCAAGATTTTGCCCCATTCTCTCCTGACTGGATATAATTTGTTCTTACACATGTTAATCAACTCTACATATATTAATCATACTTTGTATACCTTTTTTTAAGACTTAAGCTACTACTTGGCACATCCTTGTTAACTACTTACCCAGACTAAACACACTGCAGTTGCATCTGAGCAAGGTACATCATTTTACAGGTGGAAAAATCATATAAAATAAAATGTTGATAAAAGAATTAAAAAATCTTAGTTGTACATAATTCAATTGAATAGTGGATTATTCTAGGACTACTGCAGCACCTCTTGCGCCTCTAGGTCATGGTATATACATCACTATATTGCTGGAGTAACCCATTTTCTTGTGTTTACGTTCTTTTAAAGGACCTTCAGGTATTTTAGAATTGCCACCTGCCTCATGTGGGCAAAGTCAGTTAGAGAAGAAAAACTATGGCAGAAGCTCAGCCTCAGCCATTCATGATTTCTTATGGTACTTGCTTCTTGACCTCTGAGATCCATCTCAAGGTCTCTAGTGCAAGAGAGGTGTAAGGCCTCTAGTACTTTGAATGTTTATGTTATGAAAGTAGTTTCATACACTGTGATGGAGTCACTGCCCAATCTCCTCTGTGACAAACTACAAATACTGGGTTTATTGAGACTTTTAAGGCATTGTTTCCTAATCTTGGAACCATTTTTTGCAGCTCTTCTCTCAGTTTATATTAACACGCCATCATGGAAGCGTTCTAGCGTGGATCCCTCCAGTGCTGTACGCAGAGGTTTAATCAGCACCACACTTCTACTCATGACTCCCTTATTGATAACTCCAAACACTCCAGTCCATTAGTGGTAACATCTCCTTGAGTTGTCTGCCTGCTAAGACTCATGGGACTTTTCCAGTGCAAAAGACAAATCTAGTGAAGACATAAGGATAGCATCTCCATCCTTGGAGACATTCAAAAGCTGTCTGGACATGGTCCTAGACAACCGGCTCCAGGTGACCCTGCCTGAGGGGGGAAATTGGACAAGATAACCTCCAGAGGTCCCTTCCAACCTCAACCATTCTGTGATTCTGTAACTGTGTGCACATTGTTTAATTGTTTCAGATTTTATGACATCAAACCTTTTACAGTAAAACATGGAAAAAATGTGTTGCACTTGACATCCTCTAATTAAAATATAAAAATGAAGGGAGAGTTAGGGGACACTCCCAAATACACTGAAGTCAGAGGCAAAACTCTCTTTACTGTGACTTCTCTATGTTCATCCGGTGACTGGCAGAGCTGCAAATGATCTCTAGAGAACATTTCCTTCCTGTATCACAGAGCATCCAGCAGAAAATTGCTAGCATCAAAATGTTTAAGTAATAATGGCAAAGTATAATTTGAACCTTAATCAAAAGATTACCGAAAAAACATGTTCAAACAAAAGAGGTCAAATATTTTGGAACTTCAGGAGTATATTCTTCCCTTGATATTTGCTGTGTTCTCATTAAATATAATGGAAGTTCTGTAAGCACAATACAGTAGAAGAAGGACATATCACTAAGCTGCTAGCAATATTGTTTTAACAGCTTTTGAAACATATCACCAGGAAGCAGATGTGGCTCGTATTAAGCAAGTACTGGGGTTAATATTTCAAAACCCTTCATAGTTTCTTCAGTTGAAAGTGAGCATAATAAAAGAAGTCTATCATTTTTATCATATTTGCTTTAGTTTTAATAGCACAGATCAAAGACTGACAATACGAAGTAACATGCATACACACCTTCCATTGCACATGAACACAAATGTGGCTTATTAGTTTTAATGACATACTCACTTGAGTTCTGGAAAATTTTCAGATGATATCAAACTTTGTAGGGCATGATTTCCTGTTAATTTTAAATGAGTTAAACCATGTAGCCCCGTCACAGGAAAAGAGGACAAAAGGTTGGATGACACATCCCTGCATAACAGCAAATAAAAATCAGCTTACAGGTTTTCTTTTTCTCTTTTTCTTCAGCACTAGAAGTGTCATGTTGGAAAAACAGGTTAGACTTTTCTAACTCAACCAAAAATGACTGCATTAAACAGAGGCCCCACTCGGCAGAGAAAAGCTGCAGCACCACTCAGGAGTATGCACCTACGTGCCTAGCTGCACGCTAACAGTAATATCTAGCAGTTAGCTAAGTCATTGTTGCCAAATTTTGACTCCAAACATTCATAGTGCCAGTTTTCAGACTAGCAAATGAACTTAGATTCATTAGATTGTTTGAATTTAAGGGACCCAGCACCAGAACAGCTTCCCACAGTTTAAAAGATTCAGTGGGATGCTAGAGGGCACAGCTGCCCTGAAAGCTCCACGGGGAGCAGGTCAGGCATACAGGGAAGACATGTGTTTCAAGGTAGGACAGGTCTGGGCTGGAGAGAATGAAGGTGACAGGTCTAAGCTGAGGTTTGTCTGAGGAGCTAAGGAAAGACAGTGCAGATGAATACGGAAATGCAACTTGGGGACAGTAAAACAGGTGAAATGAGAAAGTGACAGTGGTCAAGGAGATACGGTAAAGTAATCAAAGAGGGGGAAGTCCAGAGGTATTCTGTTCTCTATTTCTCCCTCTCTCTTCCATTTATTCTATGAGCCTTTTCAGTCCTCTTCACAATTATCTACACTGCAATACTTCAGATGGTCAACAGTCAATGAAGAAGAAAGGGAGTGTGATGCTGCTGAAAAACTTTTATATGAAGGCTGAACAGCAAAGTTCCTGTCTCTTGGACTATCTACTGGAGCCTAAGGGCTAGACTTAAAATAAGGTATGTTGATGGACTGGTCTTCTACCTATCTGGTTTAGTGTGGGTCCTCTTGCTTACAACCTAGTTTCACCAAAGGTGAAATTCTGGTCCTACTGCAATGGTAAAAATGACCACTGATTTCAGTCTGACCAGGGCTAGAAACTAGCCTTTTAGGAAACACTGGTACACTGTGTTACTGTGTGTGTTAAAGGGCTTTTTTCTTTAACTCTCTCTGACTGTTCTATGCTATTGACCAAAGCTATGATTTATTGCTCACCTCACAGAGTAGGAAAGTTCTGAGGAGGGGCCCAAAAGGGATGTCATAGACAATATTGTCTTTATGGACATTTTTCAGTGCACCTTCCAGAGGAGAGGCTTTGCACACTGACAGAAATGAATGCTCCTTTCCAAATTTAGGTTTCCCAGCAGCTACTGGATTTTCTATGAGCAAATGCCCAGCAGTGTACCTTTGTAACAGCAATGCAGCAGGGTGACTTCAAAGGAATTTTTTTTTCACATCTTCCCCATACACCCGATGCTGCAAGGTTTCACCTTAAAGAGGCATTACAACTACAGTGGGAAGTAGGAAGAAGTTAGTAAGGACTGAGAAGTGCTTGCAAACAAGGCCTGCAAAATTGGCTGCTGATGTTTTGACCACTAACTACTCTGAAGAAAAACTATTCCATCAAATGAGGAATGATGAAGTAAAGATGCATACTGGAAAAAGTTTATTTAAGTTTTAATTCAGTTCCTTAGCCCTGAAACACAACTAAGAGGAAATATTCCCCACTGCTACAGGAGACCAAGCTGCTAGCAAATTGAATGAAGAAAGGCAGGTGCACTGATATTCTTCATGGACCCCAAATCACTCTGATTATACAGTGTTATATGCAGCTTTGCCATAATACCTATTGGTATTCACCTAATTGGTGAAGTAGAAGAAAGTAGGCATTTAGATATGGGTTCAACAGACCAGAAGATTAGAATAGAGAAAGCCTCAATTTCTGCTGGGGAACCAAGTTATTAAATTTTTGTATGCTCTTGCAAGATAAATGTGAAAATTTGACTGTAAAAGATATACAAATACTTACAGTTTGATCAGAGATGGTAAAGAGGAGAAGGCATTGGGGTGAATAATTTTAATTTTGTTCCAAGCTAAATCCCTACAAGAAAAGTGAGTGGAAAATTACATACCCACTGAGTGAATATGGAAGTTTTCATACACTTGATTACGAGGCCTAAATATAAAAAAGGTATTAATCACATGCAAATATTTTCAATAAGCTTCTGCATATCTCAGTGCAAAATCTTTTTACCATTTTTAAATTGTTAGTCAGTTAATGGTGTTAGTTATTAAACTGACAACTTCCTTAAAACATCTTAACACCTTCTGCAGTCTAAGCAGTTATTTTAAATCTGCTTCACAGCTTCCTAAGGCAACAGAAAGAAGAGTGGGGTATATGGACTACTTCTAAGAGATCCTCATGATGTCAGAACAGCAAATCCATTTTCAACAGGCTTAACTTCCTAACATCAATCTTCACTGCCCCTGAAAAAGCAAAAAGACTGAAAGCAACTCTTAAAAGAATGTATGGGTTTGAGCCTGCAAAAACTTACAACAATGTGTAATTATTTGACAAAATTACTCTGCTAGCATATGCACCTGTGTGAAGACTAGAAACCTGCACATGACTGGACTCTATTTCTTAAGACACTGTTCTCTATAAAAAAATGTCATACTCTCTAGAGCTGATTATTACATGAACCTGCCAACAGATACCAGCTCTGGCTCAGTATCTCTCTCCACCTCCATCAGAAACATTTAGAAGAAACAGCTTTTATAGCTATACATTTACATCTTTGAATTCGTTGCTGCCGATGCTAAACTTCACAATGTTTGTTCTCCTTTCATAGTTATGACCTAATGGGTGAAAGATCAAAGTGAGGGAAAAAACAGAAACAAGGATGCTTTGGGGCATATAGCGAGCAGACAGTATATACCCCATATTTTTGAGAACCTGGGTGAATCGCTGTTAGGGCTGTACTCACAGAGACCGAAGAGCAGCCAGCTGCCGAAACGTGTCTGCTTTGATTTCACCAATTTCGTTGTGATGCAAGTCACTGAAATAGCAGTAAGAATTTCCTCAGTTTCAAAGGCACTTGGAGGACACTTCAGGGTGTTTTAGGTTGTGTTTACGATTCACTTCTAGTCTAAGGGTATGTATTTAGAATATGTCAAATCAGCCAGCAATAACCAAGTTAATGATGCTCAAACACATTTGTATATAGATGCTTCTTTTCAGGCATTTTAGGGTATTTTGATGCTTACATTTTTTGGAGTTTTTTACATGCAGTAAAACAGGGTAAGTCTTCCAGGAGGTTATAAGACAGATCCCTGTAATACATAAGAAACGAAAAGATTAACATCAAAGTAACATTAAAAGATCTTTCATTGTCTACCTTCATGCTCAATTTAAAATAACTTGTTTTTATCCACAGTCACAAAAGAATAGAAATGTGCAAACTCATTTATCATCTCTCATCTGTCAGATTTTGATTTCTAACTGAGGAGGAGAGAGGAAGGGAAAAGGCAAGATGTATTAACTCCATATCCTACATTTGCAAATTCCTTGCATCGTCTGAAGATTTCCTGCCTGAAGTATAGACTTCTACTGGGTGTTTTGCAGTAACAAAACTGGCTCATAGGGAATATTGGATTTGCATCACAGACTTCACATTCACTAAATTCTGACAAATACTTAAACCATTTAAAATAATCTACTAATTATATATACTCATATTTTTTCAGAGAAGATCCTGTATTTTTCTGGTAATAATCACAATGGACTGTAATCAGCTTTCCATTCTACGCTTTTAATTAAGCACTGTTGTCTCCAATCCCTAGACTGTTATATCTTATGACTGAGGGAAATGGTTAAAAAAAAATATTGGAACTAACTTTGAAATCAATCACTACATGGGGTAAAAAAAAAACAACTTAAAAAGACTTGAGCCAAAACTCAACAAATTACAGAATAACTGAAACATCTGGACTGATTTATAGTATAATATAACTAATCAAAACCAAGCCCAGGCAATTTGCAGAAATTGGAGGGGGGAAAAAAAAGGAAGGAACCAAACACCCACCCCCACCACCCAACAGTCTCATCCTATACATATACATGTTGCTCAGGGAAAACTGAATGGGAAATTTGCTAGTGAAAAGAATATAGAAAAAAGGCTTATGCCTATAATTAGGAAAAATGTCCTTTTCCACAGTTATCAAATACTATCACATAAAAGAGTAATCTTTTTTCACTCCTGTTTCAAATTCTCTAAAACTGGTTCATCTCCATCCATTTATTTTGTTGTAAAATTTTATTTTCACTGTTACTATTCCAACAGGGGCAGTTAGATTATTCTATATTTGATTTGGTGAGGTGGTTCAAGTAATGACCATGTGTGTTTTTAAGGTATTCTACTCTGCTTTTACTATGCACAATGGCTACCATCAATATATGTATATTTTTTGTTACAGCAGGGAAGATTACGGCCTCTGTTTTTGTATTTTTCACAGGTACTCTGTCATCCAAATCAGACGTGATTGAGGAGAATTCAAGTGAGCTAGAGGCTTTTAGGACAAGGTAAAAAATGTTTGGTATGTCTCATGGATTGTGGTTATTCTGTCATGCACAGATTTCTGACTTAGGTCTTCTTAAAAGCATGTAATCAGCTTGCATTTTGTACATACTGACACTCCCTCTTCACACACGGAAAAAAAAAAACAATCTCAAACCAAAACTGAAGCCCTTCTCCCATCAGTTTCTGTTAGAGCTCCAGGAAATATTTTACTTGTTTATTTTTAAGGATTTTTTTCCCACTTTGTTAATACATGAGGCTCTTGGCAGCAGCAGAGGGCAAGTGGTTTTGGTTCCCGTGTTGAGGTGCATACCCAGCTGCGCTGAGGGTAGTCTCTCAAGGACTGGTGGGACTGTGTTCTCACATACACTGTTACACTGCAGGTGCACAGACACCCTGGAAGCCTCCGTGTACATTAATCCACATTTGGAAGTATTGGTGTCTAGGAAGGATCCACAAATTGTCTTTCAAACCAGTGTTCATGCTTGTAGTGTTTGTGCATGTATCTGAGCCAGGAAGCCCCTTCAGGATCACAGTCTCCAAGTAACTTGTGGGGTTCAGGGCACTGTTATAATACTTCAGGCAAAGCTAATGTGCAAACCTAAATGTGGGCTTGGCAGGCGGGTCCCCATCTGATAGGAATGGGGGAAGAGTAACTCTGAGTACATGAAAATGCTGTTAAAATTGTTCCCCATCCTTTTAAATTGTGGGACTCTACCACAGGGTGATACTCAAAACCAAAAAAAATGTGAATTTCCAATGGATAGTCCTACTCTACTATAAACTGTAAAGTTATTAATTACTATAGTATTTATTTGCCTTCTGTTTTGAGATTATTTATTGGTTTTGCATAATACAGGATATATTTAAACGAGTCTGTGTGCAGACTTTCTTCTGGCAACAGACTCTGTTTCTGTCTTTTATCATTCTGGAAATGATTATACGGAGTCCATCAACTAAAACTTAATTTTTTCTGGAAATGTTCATGACATCCACGCTGGTATTCAAATAATGTGTTATAATTAGTGCTATTTCAATGTTGGCCAGAGAACTAATACCAAATACATTCCTAGTGATGTAATACATAGAGGACTAAGTGCTGTTGGCTCATTCTCAAAGAAGCGGACACAATGATTACTTTCATTAGTGATTAAGCAAATTCCAAGGAAATCTCCAAGTTAAAATAATATTGGATATTTAGTATAAAAACTATGCCCCAGCTATGCCAAGGAACAGTCTATTAAAATTTCAGTCAGCTACTTATGTCTGGTTCAAAAAGAAACTAAAAGAGGAGCATAACAAGGACTCAAAACTGCACTCCTTAGTTACATTTTCCACTCGCTTCACTGAATTATCTGTGTCAGTGAGGAAAAAAGTCCCAGACTACTGTAGGAGAGACAGAATGAATGAAAATAAGGTAGTTCTGTTGTTTATTAAACAAAATCAAGAACCATTTTACCCTTTCCTAACAATATGCAAAGTAATTATCTTCTTCAGCAACGTACGGGAAATCCTGGCTGATAAGTAGGTTGTGAACTTTTTGAGTAACACAGGGGCCCACTCCCTAAGCTGAATTCCTAAGAAGTAACGTGATACACAGAAATAGCAGTAATTGGGTAATTTTGAAATCATAATGATTTCATTTGTCCATTAATCTCTTGCATTAATGTAATATTAATAATCTTACTGAAACGTACAGCACTTGGAGGTTAGGTAACTGGTCACAAGCTGATTTGGGGAGAGAGGTGATCTGTGCTCCTGTGAGTGTCCTGTTGAAAGTATTTATAAAAAAAAAAAAGAAAAAAAAGGTGACTTTTTAAAGACTGGAAAAAAATACACTTTTTTAGGACATTCTTTAGAATAAGTCACTATCCAAAAAAATGTAACAAAGCAAAAATACTTCTCTAGCACTTACAAACTCTCCAGACTTGTAGTCCCTGTCAGATCAGGAAACTCTGTTATCTGTGAAGCACCATTTAAAGTCCTAGAATTTAAAAATACTGTTTCAATACAATTGTGGTGAGGAAAGTGTGGGACAACTCTAATATTGCAATATATAAAGACAATTAAAATAAAAAAGTAACCACATACAGAGTTCTGAGTTCTGGTAAGTGTTGAAAAGCAGATTTTCCAACAAGCTGGATGGGGTTATCATAAAAATGTCTGCAAAAAGAGGATAAAAAGACATTTTATGAAGAATATTTTAAAATATTCTAAATATATTACATGATTATACTATAAGCAAATGAGTAAACTATGATGACCACAGACTGTGCAACTCTGGTTGTAGCAGAGGTGCACCTCTGGGCTTTTCTCACCCACTGATCTATATCCATCAACCATATTTCACGTATTGAATATTGAAGTAGTCATTGTTTTCTTGATTTTAAAGCCAGAAGTCAGTCAACAAAATATTCCCTCTTCCTCTCAGGTTTGCAAATATAGAAATCCAAACATGAAGAACTTTGTTGTGACCTGAGACAAATTTAAGGTTAGCAGATGAAGAAGTCAGAACTTCACCTACTCAGAAGAAGTTCCCTTGCACTTTTGCAGTCATGCCGCTTTTGTTCACAGAATAGTACTGCTCAAGATGAGTCACTATTTTTCTTACATTTATTTTACAGTTTCTTATTTTGAGGTTTGCCCATTAAATGCATTCTCATGTAAGACACTAGGAACTCAGACTGGAATCCATCAAGAGTAATTTTTGCTAGCTTCTACATTGCTAGCAACGCTAAGAGACTTACGAGAAATAGTTCAAATAAAAGGTCAAAGGCCAGAGACCATTACTTGCTTCCCTTAAACAGGGCATGCAAATGGCCATTCCTTCCACAAAGTTGGAAAGATACAAGATTGTTTGCTTGTATAAAGTTGTGCTATACAGTACCTTTACAAGAAGAGCTATTTAACAATTACCCACAAATATGATATTTAGCTCCACGTTCTCTAATCAGAAGTCATTGAAAAGACTCTTACCACTTACATTGTTATCAGTGATGGATTACCCACAAATGCACGCTCAGGTATTGACTTGATGTTATTGCTATGAAATCCCCTACGAAAGGAAAAATGGTTTACACAGTAAGAAAAAAAGAAGTGAAGGCACAATCTGTATTCACAATGCACAAGAACTTTTTTTGTTTGTAATAAGAAAAGTAAAGGCATGTCCTTGTTTTCTGGAATAAGACAAAACTGAGAAAATCAAAAAAAAAAGAAAAGAAGAGCAATGAAATAGCTGGAATTCTGCACTTTTCTAAATGAACAAAACCATCGGGATGAAGAAAATTGCAAAAATGGCATTTTAAAATTCACATGCCCTCAGTAGGAAACTGCTTCGTAGCTGTATGTCATGTATATATGAATCTATGTGTGTATTTATATAGATATAATGTAAATATACAGACACATATGAACTAATAACCTTAGTTAAATATTAATAATTAAATAAATAACAATAAAAGAGTATATGTATTTCCCTCCATACTTCTTAAACTGCAGCTATTTCTTTTGCTGGGATAATAACGGATTGCACAAGTTTATCAAGTAAATGATTTTACATATTATACTGTAATATGTTGAGCCTCCCACCCCGCCTTTTTGTTGACATATTTTAAATGTGGACACGAAAAAACTATCCAATGTAGTTGTGCCTGTTGGATAGAGGGCCAAATCTTTGTCTCATCATTAATTAGTGGATTTTATTCATATGAGTAATTCTCCATTGTGAAAAACAAAAGAAACAACTAAGATTTCAAAAGAACAATGATGATTTGTGTGGGAAACTCCCATTAGTTCAGTCGGGTATGAAAAAGGCTTCTCAGCTTAAATTTATGCATTTAGAAAGCCTCAAATTGTTCACTGATGCAAGCACACTTGGCCATTACTTGAACAGGTCCCACATTATGGGTTTTACTTGTTTAGGCATTGTGCTACTGCTGATGAGCTACAGAGTAAGGCTCTAAATCCCCAGTTCTTTTGCATGCCATAAAAACTGCATTCACGCAGATGCAGACTCTAAGCAGTACGAGGATCCCATTTAATCTAGAACCAGTAAACAGACTGGTTTTGTGCCTGTATTGAATGGGATTCCTTGCATGGCAGAAAAGCTAAGGAAATGGCATGACTACTTCCCAGGGCAGTATCTGGCCCGTCATCATCATTTTGACTTGAGTTATGAGTGAGGGAGCAGCCCCATCATCAGCCAAGAGCAGATTCCAGTGCATTTATGCACAGAAGAGCCTGAAGCACTTCTGAGCTGGTGGGAAGACAGCATGCTCAGGGCTGCAGCCTGTGACCTGGGGCACTGTACCCAAGTGATACGCCCTGTCTGCATTGAAGGCCCTTTATAGCCTGTCAGTTCACATACTGAACAAAAGAGCAGTAAAATCTATCTGCACCCATGCATAGAAAGACTACATTAAGGCCACAGTGGGAAAAATGCTTCTATAGGTATCTTCAAAATCCAGTCTGGAAAACATTACGTATGCATTAACTTTCGGTAACAGCTATACCCATTTACTTTGTAGAGATAACTACTCCTACAGCTGGGACCTTGAAGTGCAGAGCATCAGGGCAATGGCATCCCTCTAGCATCAAACAGCATCCTGACTCACTGGCCACTTGCCAGCAGATCTCCAGCTCTGCTTGCCTGCCTTGGATGCCTCCAAGCTGTAGACAAAAAGCCACAGTCTGTGTTTTCAGCCCAGGCACAAGTTCTAAGAGAGAAATGAGGTTCTACCCAGAAACACCCTTACTAAGGTGGCCCTGCAACAAGCTGAACCTCTGTGGGCCTGAGCTCCCACTTGTGTGAGGATGGCAGGGCATGCACAACTTTGTGGGAGACACCTTGTGCTTGTAAGATCGGCTTCCAGGGCCCAAAGAAAGTACTGAAGCACATGATCTCATGCTCTGTGCTGGATTTGGGATGTCAGGTTGCAGTTTCACACTCTGAAGACTTTTTGCACCTAGGAGCTTATCTGAAACAAGTTTGATACTTAGAGGTGAAGTCCTACAGAGCCAGTAAGTAATCTCAAGCACAGAAAGCAGTTTGCTGGACCGGGTAAGGGGCATTTACTGCAAACCTGAGTTATCCACGTTTGGCTACTCAATCCAGAGGTCAGCAAAAAGGCAATCCTTCGAGGCCACTGGGTTTCATACCAATTATTTTAGCTGACAGATGACATAAGAGCAGCTGAGAACAGTTGGGCTGAGAAACTCATAGCCCCACTCCCTTCTCCAGGAGTCAATACTGCCTGAGGATCCCTGCTTTGGAAAATTCCCGGGTAGCTACTTAAAGCAGCTTTAAGGTTAGTTTGTGACGTAGCAGAGGTACAACAGTGTCCAACTCTTATATGATTAGCCAGGTTTTTTTTTCAAAAATGCTGATGGTACCAGTAACATGGTAAATAATTCAAATGGAAAGAATTCTGAACATAAGCATTGATGTGTACATTGCGTGAATGATGTGTAAATATAATTTCATTTGGTTTTATATAATTCAGCTGTTTCTTACAATAAACTTGTCTGGTTTCTTTTCAGCGTTGATTTTTTTAAAATGCAAACTATGCCTGTGCATCCAGAAGTGTTTTATTTACAGCATTACAAAGGACTATTTAGATTGAGAAGAAACTGCTTTAATTTAATGGGGGGGGGGGGAAGAAGGTAAAGACATTTAAACCTGATGGACTAATAAGGGTGCCATGCCTTCTTCTTCTTAGACTAGAAGATTGTGATACATTGGATTGTTTGCAAAATCCAACTGTTGTGTTTGGGACTCAAAGTGAATTAGTTGTGTTTATTATTTACTGTATTCCAAGGATGAAGTGCCTGGAAAAACCACTGCACCATGCAGTATAAAAGTAAAAGTTGTCAGAACTTTAATGCTGTAAACTAAATGTTGAAAATGATCTTTTATGCATGTTGGCATGTTTATTAGTTTTTCCTAGGATATCAGTTTTTAAGGATTACTGATAAAATCACAAGCATTAAAAAAAAAAATAATCACACACTAGACAAAACATCCTCCTTCCTAATACAAGCTCTGTACTTACAGTTCTTTTAGGTTAGTTAGCGTCCTGATAGCAGCAGGGAACTCGTCCAGACTGTTGTAATTTAAATCTCTGTGTGAAAATAGATTTTATTATTTAGGTTATGCACTGCATAACAGATAGCATAGAATTGTTGGCATTTGTAATGAAATATCATCTTCCATGCATTGAAAAAATACATACAGCTAAAAGCCAGGAAATCCTCAAAAGTGTATGGATATTTTCCAACAAGCTCTATTTAGGGCACATTATCATTCCTATTTTTTTATCGGCATCCTATTTTTAGTTCTATCTTAGCATTTCTGCAATAAAGAAAACATAAGTGGATTCAGATACCACTAAGGCATTTGCTGGTTTGTACATTGCCCATCCTTTTCATTACTCAAAAGTATTAATGGGAAAAAAATCTTTCAAACAGAATATTCAACAGCTTTGTATGGTGAGCTGCATTTTTACATGACTAATACATCTCACTATAAAGGTTTCATTTGCCTCTGACTCACTGTCTAGTTGTATTAGTCCTTTTTTTTTACTGATGAAAAAACCTCTGAAGAGATTTTTCCCAACAGCTAAGTGCTAAAAATAAGAGATACTGGAGTTTGGAGGGTAAAAATGACTAGGGGAAATCTTTCTCTGGCTAAAACAAGTGGGAAAACATACATTAAGTTCAATGTTACCATTAAATGTGTTGTTAATTTTAAGATTTGTCAAATTCATATGGAGAATGTTTCTAACCACACAAATTGTAAAAATGATACTTTAGTTAGGGTAGCAACCTCTGTTTTGAGAACTGCTCATGCTGCAGCAGTAATTAGACTTTATTCTGGTAGGCTGAATGGAGTATAAACCTACTTTTGCCCTCAGCATGACATGCACATCCTGTAGCATCCAGGAGGTACCTGAAACTAGCATTGAGGTAAGCCAGTTTACTGTGATGCTCTCTGGCACTGCTTTGTGAAGGATATAGTCTGAAAAACTTGAGCAAAAGCCTTTTTGAACAGGCAAAACACAATTACAGTTTACAATAGATTGAAATTGAAATAGTATCAGGCTGAAGTAATGCAGGCAGGAAACTGCTGTCTGAACTCAACAAGGCTTTCCTTCCTGCTTGTAAATCTCTCTCTCCTGCTTATTGACAAGAAGAAATTACAGGCATGTACGGTTTGGTTTTGCCCTCCAGTGATATGCGATTTCCAGACCTATGCATCGATGCAAACAAATGATCTTAAAGTTGGTGTCCATCATTTACACTGAGATCTCTTTAGATTATCTTGAAACTATTTGGAAACTGGTCTATACAGTGTGCAATTACTGTGCTTGAGGCAAGTGCTACATTCTCCTGTTGCAGTGAAGTGGCTGCACCTACACTTATTCCCAGGTTCCTGACTGTCCTCTGTGTCTCCATCTCTCTCATGCCAGGTGGCTGCGACTGCGTTTGCAATTACTTATTCCATTGTTCTGTTTTTCCCCATTTTTGACCAAGTGCCATGTGAATCTCACTTAAAAAAGCAAAACAAACGATTACATTTTCCTTCTCCCTTTCCCGCCCCCCTTTCCGGTGCTACACTAAGGGACTTCCTCTCAACTCACAGCTGGCTAAAATTCAAAATTGTAAAAATGCAATTCAGTGCCAAGGGATCAATGTAATCAAAACTAGGGATAAAAAAAGCCCAAAACTTCTTGCTTTCTGATCTTAATGAAACACGAAAGTGGGCCGTACATAGTTCTGTGGATGAGAAAGCAAACAGCCACCTTTAGGCTAGCATTATTCATGTTTAAATCTTTGTCTCTTTGTTCCTCATAACAGGTCTTTTAGCCTCTGTCCTGGTTGGGTGAAATATCTAAAACCTCTGAAAATGATGCAGCTGACTGTGGCAGGTGCCAGGGAGAAGAGATACGCAATGTTTTGCTGTCCCTGCAGCATTTTGGGGGTCTGTGGTCTACTCTAGCAGACAACGTCTTTATTTGACTAACTCTGAAGTGAAAGACTTTGCGCTAACCATCAGCACTGCATTCCTGTTTGGCGTTCTTCTGTAGGATTATTTTTTGTTAGAAAACTCAAGAAAATTTGAATTGGTCTGAACCAAACTATGGGGAAAACCTGAGGAAATGTCAATCTTTACCAGTGCTATTTTTTATCAAAGCACTTTAAAGACAAAAACTTGGATAGAACTGAAACATTCCTCTCCCCCCCTTGTAAAAAACATACATAATAAATAAAAAGCACTTTTGCTTTTTCCAGGGATAAAAAAATAAAACCATCTTAATGTTAAAGCTTTTCATTGTGACAATTTCCCAATCTAGCTATTAGTTTTATTGATTAAGCAAGACAAATAAATAGTACTGAACTAGGCAAACATAACTGTTCATGAGTAGTCACTTTTTTTTCAATGCTCAGTACAGTTTTCAGCTGACCTTCGAGCAATTTACCAATTGACAATGCTTATTAAAAAGGCAAACTGATTTTATAGTTAAAAATAGGATTTGCTACATAGAGTCATTGTAAACCATCACTTAGATCCTGTAGTGATTAGGCAAGCCAAAAACCACATTTGGCTTTTAGGCTATTTTTATTCTTTCAGAATATTAATGAAAACACTGAAAAAAAAGGAAACAAGTAAGAGGTCAACTCACAAAGTCTCTAGGCTGTGGAGCCCATCAAAGCATTTCTTTCCCAGGGAGTAGATTCTATTGTTATGGAGATGTCTGCAGGGGAACATTAAGCACACAGTCAGGAAAGCACACTGCACACAGTGGTCTTAAGCAAAACATTTTGATGGTTAAATCAAAAGAAACTTATTTTCAGGCATGCACTGATTATATGCAAGTCATGCTTTTGCAAGAGCATGTATAAGAGGCACCTCCACCTTCCTTGCCCCTTTTTCCCCAGTACCTCCCCACCCATGCAGGCTTCCATTTGATTTCATAGAAGGGATTTGTTTTAAAACCACCTAGATTGTTTAAAAAGAGTATATCCTGGAGTTCTAGGTTGGGGGTTGCATATCGAATACTGGGAAATTATAGACATATTCTCAGTGGTGCCTAATTAACAGGTTGCCTTAAAAACTGTGTGTGGGGTGTGGGGTGTGTATTTGGAAGATGTATATCCAGAAGGTGCTAGAGGGTGTGGCACAGAACAGAGGCAGGTGAGGAGAAGGATAATACGGCAGACAGGAAAGCGGTATTAGGCTTACAGAATGAAAGAAGACACAAAGCCAGAGTCATAGCTTCACTGAGATGAGTAAACTAACCAATCTTAAAAGAGCTGTGACTTGCCTTCCTTTCAAATTATAAAAATCAACAACTACTTTCTCAAATGTTCAGTAATTTTGTTATATATTTCCAGCAACCATCCCAGACAGAGCACAAGTCTGAAAAGGAGCGGCTGAGGGAACTGGGGGTGTTCAGCCTGGAGAAGAGGAGGCTGAGGGGAGACCTGATCGCCCTCTACAGCTGCCTGACAGGAGGCTGTAGCCAGGTGGGGGTTGGCCTCTTCTCCCTGGTAATGGGCAATAGGACAAGGCGAAATGATCTGAAGTTACACCAGGGCAGGTTTAGGTTAGACATTAGGAAATATTTCTTCACAGAAAGGGTTGTTAAGCGTTGGAACGGGTGGCCCAGGGAAGTGGTTGAGTCCCCATCCCTGGGGGTATTTAAAAGATGGGTAGACGAGATGCTTAGGGCCATGGTTTAGTGGTGGGATGGCAGGGTTATGTTAAAGGTTGGACTTGATGATCTTACAGGTCTTTTCCAACCTAAACGATTCTATGATTCTGTGATTCTATGATCTTTAATGATAGAGCTTCAAACCTGCTCTAGTTAACCATGCATTTTTGCATTGAGTTGAAAATTTGCCTGACTGAATAGAGTAGCAAACAAAAGAAAGCAGAACAACAAAGATTTTGATTAGTGAAAAATATCAGATGTTGTAGATCACGAGGAATGATTCAATTATTAATCAATATGAAGCCCAGAAGATTAGAAATAAGCAAGGCAGACCTAAAATAAGGAAACCTAACTGAGCAGAAGCAATCAGGGCATGAAAAGAAATTGTTTTCTCCTGCATTTCTTAACTGTTCTCTTATCACTATATTTCTGGTAAGGATCTAGAGAATGATGTTCAAGACAGTCTTTTGTCTTTAGCAGTACTAACATAAGTCTATAAGCATGGACAAATGATGAGTTCATCCACTCTCTAACTTGAATGGGATTGAAACAATGTAAAGAGAAGGCAAAGATTTTGCAGCACAAGGCAGCTGTTACCCTCTGGTTTTGGTGCCCTATATGCTTATATGAAAATATGAAGCACTAGGCAGAGATGGCGATTATAACTGTCAACAGAGAACCCTGGCATGTGCCAGGTTCAATGCTTACACCGGGGCTAGAACATGCTAAAATATGCTGTCTTACATACTATGGTTTCAGACAGCTTGTAAAGATCGATTATATTATTCTCTCTTTAATAATGCTAACATTTTCCAAAGTATCCTGAAATAACTTCTCCACTCCAGTTCTCCTCCTCAGTTTCTCCAGCCAGTCTAGAATTTTTTCCACTTGTTACATTCCCAGAAGATAAAAAGCTGAAACCGCGCTCCATAGTATTCCTTCCAGATTTTGATGCGAGCTACGCCATGTTTCATTTAGTTGAACTGGTATGCAAAAATAACAAAATACAAAACTACATATACTTGCTGTGAAGGGAAATGCATACTTTTTCTAGTGGACGGCATTCTTTCCGAGTCACCCAGAAAGCTTTCAGCTAATTTCCTTTTCCTAATCTTCCCCCATTTACAGTACACACTGCCTTAGAATCTTAGAGAGCGCACAATTCAATTCTTCCTGTTTGTTTTGCTGACCAGATATGGTGATTTTTTAAATTCCCTTACATAGTTCTTTACTGGAGATGGAAATTTTTAAGCTAGATCAAAACAAGTGATTTAGCGAATGCTGGTTTAACTGTAGGAAGATGTAAAAAATCTGCTTATCCAAGATAATTTTTTAAAATTTTGTTTTGTCGTACATACAATCCAGAAAGCTTATTTTTCAAAGAGAACGTTTTCTGCAACAAATGGAATTGACCTCTTGGTAAAGGAATATCACTAAGCCTGGTGCAAATGTAGAGGGGAAACTGCTGATTTGTAGCCCCAAGACATACATTTAATACTAAGAATGTAAGACAAAACAGACGTTTAATTAACCCATGCATATACCTCTTTAACTATCATTTCCCAACTCAGGAAGGACTAGGGGAATATTTAATTATTAAAGGTTGTCTCAGGCAACATCTAAATTAAACATTGCATCTTCAAGTAATTTATCACAAAATGGTCATAGGCCTGCAAAGAAGCAGAGATTGTGGCTAAAAATCAATCAATAAAACTTACAGAACTACCAAACTAGAGAGGTTTCCGAAAGCATAGTCTGGTATGTAATGAATTTTATTCAGTGCCAATGTCATTGCCTGAAGTGCTGGTAAACTTCTAAAAGCTTGGACGGGAATTTCTGTCAAAGAATTATCATCTAGCCACAGGTGTCTAAGGGAGACCAAGCCATTGAAGCAGTTGGGGGGCACATAGTTGATGTGGTTGGCATCCAGACGTCTAGGAGAGAAAGAAATAGAGAAAATTGACTCTGAGAAAAGAATAGTGGACTTACACAATGGAGATTAGAAATTATTACCAAGAACACAACCCCAAAGGATGGACATGGGTTGCCACATTAGTTTCTCATTTCCCAGAATCTCTACACTTCCACCTTGTTTGCAACCTCACCCCCGAGACCTCACAGTCTCCTTGTCAGCTGGCTCTCCGCAGACAGCTCTCCTTTGGAGCCATCAACTCACTGAGAACACACATTGGTCATTTCTGAGCACAGCCTCTCTACAGACTGGGTATGAATTTGTTTCCTTTCCAAATTATTTAAGTATGGAATAAAAAAACCTAAAAATCACTGAGCTGCAAGCTGATTTGGGTTTCCATATGCTAGACACCCATTCTAGGAGCCAAAAGTAAAACTCACTTCTGAGTCTCTGTTCCTGTTTTACCTTTTCTTACATATTGTTTATTCAAATGATTCTAATGAGCACAGAATTTCACATTTTTTAGTAGTGGAGCAACATGTTTTTTAAATAGAGATTAGCATTGTTAATGCCATGTATTTATTTTGAAGAGGAAGTTATTAAATACACTTCAGCTGCTGCAGAGCCAACAGAGGGAGCTCAACTGCACATCGTACCTCTTCAGAGTCTGCAGGTGATACCTACCTTGTTCTCACATTTGTGTAAATAAGGATTAAATCTACTGAACTTTTTGTAGATGTGGCATGAGAAATATTATGTCATATATTCACTGGCTTTTGCTTTTGCTCTGTTTTGCTTTCCCATTGTGATGCTTTCAGGGAAGTATTTAAACGTGCTTCAGATGTCTGAAACTTTGTGAAACATCCAGACAGTGATCTGTTCTCTGTTACACTTTTTCTGCTTTTAATTTGTAGTGACTTGTACCTTGCTCGGAACATGAAAGCCATGCTCTGAAACTTTTCCTGAAGATGTCTATACAAAGGAGTAATTAACTGAATGGTGAAACAGAAATTTAAATAGATGTTTGAAAACATTACAGAACAAACAGACACACCCAGGGTACAAAGAAGCAATTCTGTACAACCTAAATTCGGTCTGTTTGAGAGAAATGTAATACTCTTTGTGGCGGGCATACTAATCTCTTTATTTAAAGCTGCTTCTTCATTTACAGTCATGTAAAATGTCAGGTCCCTTCTATCTCCTGCTCCACGCTGCTCCTACCTACTGCATGAGAACAAATAATGACTGCTAAGGCTCTGTGCCAGGCTGGCAAATAACTGAGACAAGGTCAGTTGGAACAAATTTATAAAGTTCAGTGTCAAAGTCCTTGTACAATTAAATTTTCAATATAATAACTGACATGGCATGCAGCAGAGACAGAGCTTCCAAAATAACTCAAGGGTCTGTCAACAAATGGGTGAGGCTGGAAATGTTTAGAAATACTCATGCTGTACCTCCCCCTTTCCCCTGGCAACAACCATGCTACGCCTGTGTTTTCAAATAAGGTATAATTTGAACGAGTAGATGAGGTTTCTTTGTGTTCAGTCAGAAGTAAATTTCTTCCCTGGGTGATGCTGGTATGTAAACTAAGAAGTTACAGTTGCCTTAGTTTGACAGTTGCACTGATTAAAGAATGGAGGCTTTATTCAACCTAAATGTGTTACTGTATTACAGTTAACATCCTGTTCAACATGAAGCTTGCCTGTGCAGCTCTGATGTCCCTGTTGACTCCACAGGAGCTGCTCGCAGGATGCCTGGCTGCGTGGCAAAGCCAACAGTCTGTTGTTTATATGTGACCCTGTGGCTGAAACGGCAATACTTCTGCTGTTGTCAGCGAGACCAGGGTTTTTACCTTACTGATATTAGGTAGCAAATCAAGGAACTGATTTTGTTTCCAAAGATGAAGACACCACTGGCTATGCAAACAAAATACACAACACAGAAAGAAAACCAGGACTGCTGTAATACAAATGAGATTCTAGGTAGTTGGATTATTGTTTAAATAAACTTTGGAAGAAATGAAGAATCTGCGATGATTTGTGCTGCAGGTCCTTTAACTGGATTATGTATCCTGCGAGTGCTTGTAAGAAGTACTGCCTCAAGTGCTCTTTTGTTATCTAATCTTTTTAAAATTTGCAAGTACCGTTTTCCCTCTTGCAGATATCAAAAGCTTTCAGCAGTGGTTACGTTTCCTGGCGTACTGTAGGTAATGCACACTGATGTATAAAGCATTGATCAAAATCGCCGTTTTCAGCCAATTGTTTTACCCGTGTTGATCAAAGTTTTGGCACTTCCAGAACTAAACCCATTAACTCACAAATGTGACCCTATTCATAATAGAAAATACATAGATAACATGTGGTGAGTTTGAAAGCTGCTATTATATTCCAGAGAGCGCCAATTTAGGGAAACACAAATGCTTGATCTCTTCTGATAGGCAGCATGTAAATAAAGCAGCCGGTATGAAATTCACCATGAGCTCAAGTAAAATGTCCAAACCTTTCAAAGTAAATGCTTGAGCTGTGTGGACTGTATCCCACCGGTGTTTCCTGTGACATACTGTGAATGCTACAACCATGTGCATAAATTAGGAAAATATATTATTCATATAGAATTGTAAACAAGACTCATTTATTGGTACTCTGGAATGAGTGAAGGTAGATGTTTGAAAAATATTTGATTTGCATTTTTTTATCAGTTCAGTATGACTGGATACTTAGTTTTACACCACTAGTAGGTTTCTAAGGAATATGCATTTTTTTCCTCTTTCTGAGTCTTCTCTCAAGAGCAAGCCCAGCTACAAACTGGATGTAGCCTGTGATCAAGAAATTCCTTAACATCTTGTTGGCGTATCTTGCTCATTCATTCAGGGTTAACTTAAATGCTAGATATGGGATCAGGAAGGAGATCGCTCCCAGGTCATTCTCCCCTCTGAAACTAACAGCTATTACATGGATTGCCTCTTCTTGCAATGGATGAGAGCCTGAATACAACAAAGGGACCGGAGAAGAGCAAACCCACAAAGACAGATGAAGAAGTCAAGGATAAAATATTTCTTCTGCCATTTAAGTTTAAAATAGGAGAGGTAAAACCAAATTAAAAGGGGCTATATGTAACAGGCAGGGGAGGCAGAGAAGTGAGAACACATGGCAGATTAAAAAAGGGGTGTGCTGCTCCCTTTCCTACCACCTTGCTCCTCTCCTGACCTGGCTCTGTTATGCAGGGAGCTGCAGACAAGACTCTCCACAAGATACAGAGCAATGATGGACAGAGGCTGGAGACAGGGCCTGTCTGGGGAGGGCCTATAGGCAGGAGGGGTTCACCTGCAGCCCCACTATCTTTGCTAGCATGTGGTGACATGGACCCTCTCAAGGGTTTGCTAACAGGAGTTGGGCTAAAGCCCCATTTAAGTAATGGTAAATGCCATCAAAACTGGCTCTGAAAAATGGATGCCATGAAAATGTAGCTGGCTATTGTGAGCCATGTTTTTGAAACATGCAGGATATCCCCTTCAGTCCACAAGGGAAAATGCTAGGGCTATTGTAAAAACTTAATTACAACACACCAGCACAGCAGTTTCCACAGCTCACTTTCAGCTCTGCCCTTGTATGGGCTTCTACAAGACTGATACAGAGAACCCCGTGCGGCAACAGCAAGAACAAAAAACATCACAAGTCACACTTTAGGAGCATTTGTTTCTGTCCCACTGCTCAGTTTTAGATGGGGAGGTCCCTGCAGCTCTGGGAGTTTCAATCCTTAGCATTTCTCTTCATAGCCAAACATGCTGCTGAGGTGTTTTGGTAAACCTGCATTCAGGATGGTGGGCCAGAACGCTAGGCCGTTGCATAAAGCACAAACAGCCAGTTGCATGCTGTTTTTATACAAAGATTAGCTCCAATACCAGATACCCTCAATCCCCACAGGTGGGAAAAAGTGGGGGCCAGCAGGAGCTGTGGGTTATCCTCCTCAGATCAGGAGTCCACAGCTAGACCGGCGCATTTGGTATGGCGGGGAAGGCTCCCAGGTCCTGCAGCCAACTGGCTTGGAGTGGCCAACGCTACGCTAGTGACCTCTCCTAGCCTCCCAAACGAGGTGGCTGCACGCAGAGCGCCTACTGGGGATGGTCCTTGGGGTGTGTGAACTGCTAGGTGGCCCCGGGGAACAGTTCAGGCAAATGTTAGTTGGCACAGGTCAAAAGTGTGCCAAGGACCCTGTTAACAGTGCAGCAGGACAGATGGTCACGGCCGGTTCCTGGGAGCACTCTGAAGCACTGTTTGCTTTGCTAGGCTGGCTGTAGCAAGTCTGTGGCTGTACGGTGCCCGGGAGGATCTCCTCGGGAATCTAGTGTGAGCCCCCATGCTGCTAACCACTTCAACAGCGGCTTCTTGTCTTCCTCCCACATATGGTGTACATCCTGGTGGGCTTCAGCTACATAAGATGATTTTTGGCTAGCAGTTCTGAGGTTGAAAAATTTGTCTGTCCTTTACAAACATGATAAAAAAATCCTCTCTTTTGAGATTGCTCAGAAGCAACTTGAAAGCAACTGGCCCTACAGCAGGGTGGGTTAGGGACTGCACTCAGATAAGATAGCACATGCATTTTAGGAACCGTTCCACCTCTATATTCCCCCCAGCTGCTTATCAAGCTAGAAAAGTGTCTGTGACTGAGAGGGGTGGTCTGATGCTGTACCAATGCTCCGTGTTACAGTCACTGTTTTGTTATCCAGTGCGCCCCAGGTCTCTAATAGCTCGGACGGTTAAGACATGCAATAAAATGAGGAGACTGCAATGGTGAGTTTTGAGACATCTTTGTGTATGTGTACAGACACCTGCACGGGTACACACAGCCTTGACTTAAATTGTGGGAAATTCCAACTCGGGGAGTTTGTGGGTACCTGTTGAGGTACCAGGTTTCCTAAGAAGGATAACGCCTTCTGTAGGCTTCATTATCATGGGGTGTGACATGGAAAACCACAACTAAAGCTCCCGTCTTTTCATGAAAACAATTCTCTTGGGAGAATGTGATTTCATCAAAGTTGTTTCCTCTTTTAAGTAAAAATCAGGATTATTAATACAAGCATCAAAATGTAAAAAAAAAATTATTTAAAGTTAACATTTCTGAAAAAAGGCTTTTTAATTTCAAGCCTGAACTGGAAGCATTTCAGAACTCTGTGCCCTCAAAGTCTTCAAGTCTTTGTTCAGATTAAGAATGGAAACTTCTCTTGAAATGTCAAATATTTGGAGGAGTAGAAAGAAGATGAAAAGTTCATTGCTGACCTGTTCCAGCCAGGCAATTATTAAGAACATCCGAGATAATTTCTAGATAATCTTTTATGTAAAACTTGGTGTCACCATCAGGTGCTCCACAAATACCAAAATATCTTAAAAATAAAATTTAAGAGATTTACACATTCTGTTAGGAAATTTAAAACAAATTTAATTGCTACTATATTATTATCTTGTTACTTGTAAAGTCAAATTAATTTGCTTCACTAAATTCCAAATTTGCAGGTTGTCAAGGAAGAAAAGATGGTTTATTTTTTCCCTCTATCAACTGTTTCCAGCACTTTGGAAGATGGACTATGTTGTATTCTTCCCTGTTTTCTACTATCACAGTAAAAGTCCTCTTAAATTTTACAGGAACGAGAGCAGGTGATACAGTAAATAATGCTCGCTTTTAAATGTCCTTCATAACTGGTTCGGATGGGCAGTGAGATAGCACCCGATCTGTTCTTGATTTTGACTGTATCTGTGTCTGAAAACACAGCAGTAAAAGCTGCTCATTAACAATGATGTCTAAACAAGAAAATAAACAGGGAGTGAAGTTTCATCTGTACTATTCACTGCAAAGGGTTGTATTACAATAGTCCCAATAAAAGAACAGCAGAAACTTTGCTTTTCCGTCAGCAATGTCTATTACTTTTTCCTCCTTTATTTAGCAATATTTGCAAATGGAGATCTGCAACTTATCAGTTACTAGTAATATAAAATTTGTGTTAACATGTTCAGGGATAAAAATTTAAAAGAATTTTGATATGTCATTGCCTGCTTTACCAATCCCTTCTTGTTAAAAATACTTAAATTATATGCCAGTTCTGGTACATAAGGGATGTCATTAGAAATGACAAGATAATTACATTAGAGAAAAAAGATGCCCATTTACCAACTACATAAATTAAATGAAAAAAGTTGGAGACCAAACAAGCTGTTAATTAATAATTATATTTGAAAAACGAATCAATATACAAGGCTTTTGGACTATACAGGTACATTCAAAATCACTAAAAGGCTTCTTGATTTAAAAGCAGAATGGAGATATTGATGCTCTGGGAAACACAAAATCCAGAGACCATCTGTTTGTAGTCGGTTCTACAGAAATACGTTTGCTCAAGGTGAGGAACAGGGAGGACAGCATTCAACTGACACTTCAAACCCTGCTGCCAACATTTAAATTGTGACACATCAGCGATTGTGTTGTTTGTCCTTCTCAATCACGGTACCTGTGAACATATTTTCCTCTTTCTGGCTTAACAGAAATCAATGCCATTTGAATTGTTAGGACTAGTAATCCAGATAACTTGCATTCACACCAGGTTTCAGAGGAAAATTATAGTGCGAACAGTAAGTTGAAGATATCCTTCTGCTGAACTTGGAGATCAAAGCCACATCTCAAAACCAACATGTTCTGGTTACTTCCTTAAATCCTCCTGCCACAAAATGAACTGGAGTCCTACACAATCATTGTCCAAGCTCTGGTAGCTGAACTCATTTATTAAGCAAAATAGCACACCACTGTTGTTGACTATTGAACTACAAAGTCTTTTATAAAACTGGAGAAGATTTGAATATTGTTTAGTCTTATTTTTTGCTTCAGTGACAGAAAAAACCCATATTGTTTTCATTTGGTTTGAGGCAACAGCATAAAGGTTTTCTCATAGATTTTTGCTGTTGAAGATGAAAGTCACAAATCTTAGGGGTTTTTGGTAAATTTTTGATGCCCATTTCTCATTTTATAGTATTTATTGAATAATGCCTGCTGTCTGAAGAAGATTGATCTATTCTAGAAGTAGGTCACGCCTTAAGAAATTTATGAATATTTATCACTCAAACTTGTCACGCCATTCCGCATGCCAGCAATATTACAACTTGGACAAGAAAGTGCAAGAAATTGTTGCTCATTCCTGTAATACATCAGTTCTTGTTCTGTGTGCCACAAGCCATTTAACATCAATTAATCTATCTATCAATATGATACTTATACTGTCATTTTTGAGCCTAGAACTAGATAATAAAGAGAGCATATCATCCATGAGTATGTTTTTGTGTAAAAATTTGTGATGAATTTGCATTACGAGTGAACATGGAAAACTTGTGTGTGCATATATATACCTATATATTGTGCATGTACACACACACAATTATATATGTATACTTATATAAAAATGATTTTAACACAATCCTTTTCACATTGATAAGGTAGCAAGGCAGTGAGTATGGCTTGCCCCTCCTCTACATGACTGCCTTTCTTGAGTAAAACCACAAAAGGCAGAGATTTGAGACCTGTCACCTGTTTTCAGTTTTTCACATCTATACTAACTTAAAGCAGAGGGTTAATGAGGCTTCCAGAAATCATGCCACCTGCATAGTTAAACATAATAAAGACAAGAAGTTGCTGTCTTATAGGAATTGCCTTTGTGAAGGCTTTTAACCTCTTAATAACACTCTTGAAAAGACAACTGCTGTTTCAAAGGTTTCAAGAAATAATTCCTATTGTAAATCAGAAACAAATGCAAGAACCACCTTGTGAACAGAAAATTCCTGTATGAAACAAGCAATTGAATCTGTGCACACCTTCATCTGACAAGCACAACCCCATTTAAGCAAACAAAAGAATAGTAGTTTTCTTTTCCTCAAAGAGGTCTCTTTTGCTGGTGATCGTCTTTCAGGTGATAGTAGCTTTTCTGTACAAACCCGTATCATTCCATCTTGGGTCTGCTACACAGCTGTCTAAAGGTTTCCACTGACCACTCCTATTCCCCCTCTGTTTTAATTCTGTCACAAAATATCAGCCCTTTACATGGACTGCACAAACTGTATTTGGTTTACTTCTTCAACTTCTTCGCCCAAGCAAAAAAATATTTGCAACAAAGCCTGAGTGAAACTGTCATTTTGTTTAGAAACTGTGCTGAAAATTCAACAGTCTCTTTCAGAGCAACAAAGGAACTCTTGTTTGCTTGGCTTATCGTATTTTGGTCCAGAATGTGTATAGAGTGATGTGATCTCAGCAAGATTTTTTTGTTTGTTTAGCAGAAAGAAAATCTAATAGAGTCACTAGACCAGCATTTTCTCATGACTTTTTCAAAGATCAAAGGAAAGAACTGTAACCTCAAAAGTATATGGCTGAGATATTTTAGTCTGTGTCTGGTCAATAAAGAAAAAAGGCACTGACCAAATAACAATTATAAGATAATTAATTCTTAGGGTTGTTGCACCTTTAGAAACCTTAACGAATGCTTTGTATATTAAGGAGGCAAATGTTGTTCAAGGCGGACATAAGAACCTGGGAGCTAATACAGTATAATGTGTGTCTGTGTGGTGGTAAGTTATACACAGATGAGAGAATTTTGCTGAAAATCAATTCATTTCATTAATTCTGTTCCTCAGATTTTGGCTGAATTGAATGTATGCAAAAGATGTTAGCCTTCTGGTGGAAATTTTTTATACACAACTAAAGACGAGCACATTCAACACATCCCAACCAATACACCTTAACTCTAACCAGACCGGATAGATCGGTACAGATGTTTGCTCTATCCTTGTAATTGTTAGACTTTTAGCAGTGGTGCTGGTGATTAGTGCACATTGTAGCAACATTTTTTGTGATAGTTATTTGAACTTCCAGACTGACTTCCACATTTGGATCTTGGAACTTTTTAGGAAAATCATTTTATTTCAAAGTAATTCTGTGAAAATACTTGGTGGTCAACTAAAGCACAGAGAAGAGTCACTTGTCATTTTCCTCTGTATAAAGAACCTGCCTGCCTGTCTTCAATCATCTAGATATTTTATGCTGCATATTCAAAATCAGTAGATATTTTACAGAATTTAGTAAATTTTTTTGTATTAGGTGACAATAGAATTCTGTGGATAATTCAGAAACATGCTCCATTTACTGTGTCCTGTGTTGAGACAGCAAGAGTGGCCTTGTGGTTGCAAAATGTAAACTGCAAGTGCACCAGAAGGAACCCATGATATTTAATTGAATGAACAAGAACATGGCAGATGAATTTTGGTATAGATAGGTGTCAAATGAGGCACATGCGGAAAAGCCAATTCAAACTTTACATGACAAACTCTTGAGTAGCTACTAACGTGCTAGAAAGAGGTCCCACAGTTGTAGTATGAAAATAACAGCTCCGTGGTCAGTCAAGGTTAAAAAAATTAAGCAAAACGAAGTTTTGTAAGTAAGTAGGAAAGTGAACAAAAAAGCATGCACTGTTCCCCTCTATAAATCTGTGGTGTGCGAACACTCTAAACGTGCTGTGCAGGTCTGATCCCTCCTTGACTATCTCAAATCAAATATATGAGAACTGAAAAAAAGTTCAGTAAGAGTGACAAGGATGACCAGAGGAAGGGAATAGCTCCCACATGAGAAACAATTCTAACAGCCGACGTCTGAAAAAACATGACTAATGGAGATACAGAAGAGGTCTATAAAATCTGGTGTACATCAATAAGTAACTGCTGTTTCCACTTTCTCCTGATGCTGCACTTAGGGGACATGACAAGTGGTTCCACGTAAATAACAGGAGGTACCTCACCATGCTACACAGGGCTAGCTGATCAGCAGATATGCTGCCACAAAAAATACGGAGTGTTGCATTGGCTCAAAAAGCAATTATATGAACTCATAGAATAAAATTCTTTAAGAGCTATTAAATTCAAAGAAGCCACAGTGAGTCCTTGAGTGCAAACCTCTGGCAGCTGGGACAGTTTACCAAAGGAGTATTATTATATTCTTTGCCTGACCTTCTAGTTTTCCTTTGGCATCTTCTGTTGAAGACTGGATACTGGTCTAGGTCAGCTTTTAGCATGACCTAGTACAACCATCCTTACGTTATGGGGCAGAAGCACATCAAAATAATTTCATTCATACCACAAAGCAGCCAATCCTCACTCCTGGTCTAGCAGTTCTGGCAGGAGTTCTATTAAAACTGAAGCTTGTGGACTGAGTCAGCAGGGCACAGTCAAGAACTATAAATATGGAGACCTGCCTGAAGCACAGAATATAATTAAGCATCCTCTAGTACACTTTGTTTCATGAGTTAATAGCGTTTTCCACACTGCTTAAAAAGAAAAAAAAAAATACACCAAATGAAAAAAACCCAAAGGAGTCATTTGGGATTCTTTCTTTTCCCCTGTAAAGAATCTTAACAAGAAACCATGGGAAAGACCAGTGCTCAAGGGACCATATTCTTCTTGACCGACAGAAAGCATTGCAGGGCAAGGAGTGTCTTCTCTGACGGTGAACCAGTTTGTAATGCTGCAAAGAAGCTGCTGGTGTCCTGAAATTACTGGAATGAAATCAGTTGCTTTTGATGTTTAATTTAGAATACAATTCTCTTGAAAAGCAGCTCAAAGAGAGTTAAAAGAAAAAGTTGATTCAGCACATTATGAAGTGATATTAACAGGTAATTAATAGGTAATCATATATTACTGTTCATGCAAGGTTACAAGTTGATTTATCAAGTATACTCACAGAGACTGCAGGCTGCGCAAGTTCTGGAGTGCTTCAGTAGGAACCTGGCGTAGCTGGTTATTCTGCAGCATCCTACATTTTGAGTAGCACAAAACCCAGAATCAACACAGTAAGGATAATTTATTTCTATTTTAAATGTTCTTCCATGCTTACCTCCTTTGTACTGGTTCTACTTCAAGATTACAAAGGAAAGCTACACAAATACTCCGCCCCCCTGCCCCTGTCAAATGCCAGTTGTCTTCAAAGCAAACAAATACCTGAAGCATATTAGCTTTGTTAACAGCTATACATCAGCCTTGAGCAGGATTATCAAAGCAGCTGAGGAAGTTAAAAGAATAAATCCGATTTGCTTTCAATAGGCCTTGAGCTCCTAATTGCCTCCAGTGATTCTGAAATGGTCATCCTCATGTACTGATTTTGTTTTCCTTCTCAAGTGCTTCAGTTTCTTATTCTGGTAAAGCTGTGAAGGATTGACTCTTGAAATCCTTATTCAGAAGAACACTACTATGGCAAACAGAACTTCTAACTGTATGAGGAGTTTATGGTTTGGTTTGAATAAAATTTTATCTCTGTAAAAACGGCTCATTTTTTCCCAATGAAATCAATTTTCTCAAATGGAAGGTTACTAGCAATGACCTGACAAAACTCTTTTCTGAAATATCACATCATTTCACTTGCAAGGATTGAAAAATCACTTTTCATTCCAAAATAACCTTTTCCTCCTTTTGAATACGGCCTAATATCCTTGTCTGGACCAACTCCTACATACATAAAAGGATTCTATGTGGGTAAAACTGAAGTAGTACATGCTGCCTTCAAAATGAGGCATACTTGATGGGACATCGTAAATGAAATAGTTTTTGGCAGGCCTAAATCTCCTTAGGCCAACAAGAGCTACAGCTGGCCAACTTAAGAGTAGATGGAGTGGGAAACTCTTCATACTTCTTTCCCACTTATGTATTTTTTCAGTAGAGCTTTGTATATTCTCACAGTAGCATCTGGCTTGGCCTGACGCTGCCTAGGAGGTTGGCGTTCTTGCTAATAATACAGTTTCTGTGAACTTTACATAGGCAAAGATCCCCTCTAGTATAAATATTGTGAGATGTGGCCTGCTAGTAATTTTAGTAACTATATGTACCATCTTATTACTCAAATAATACAGGGTTTTGTCATAATTTTTATAATTTATCTTACAGTAATTACATTGCAAAGAACAAGATATGAAATACAAACTGCATTTTAAACTACATGGTATTCTACAATAATGTTCTCCCCCTGGCTCTCAAGAAAAGGAAAAGGCAATTTACCCCCAGTTTTGTGTGATCGTGAAAAGTCCACTAAGTTTTAGACTTGAAATCAGAACTTTAAAGACAATTAAAGAAACTGTTAACCGAACCATTTTTTTTTTACAATTTTGATATTGTACAGAGACATGTACTTGATGAGCAAGTTGTTTTTAGAATGCCATTAATGTTTTCCAATCTTTGCATTTAAGATATTTTCTATATGAAAAAACAAAGATTTAATGATGTTCATATGTATCTTCACTTCAGCTGAATTGTCTAAAATGAGCTTATCAAAATACGTAATTTACTTGATCAAAACTTCACTGGTTAATTAGTTCCCTGGAGCATTTAGGAAATCAGAAATATATCAAACAACACACAGTTTACTTACAGCACTTTAAGACTGAAAAGGCCAGCAAATGCTCCCTTAGGAATGTATGTCAAGCCATTTCCTGCAAGACGTCTGCAAAGTTTGAAAAAGGCAAAGAAAGAGAGTGAATACTTTTTCTCTTCATGTGGAATTAATTTGGTTGTTAAAAAGTGCAATACAGCTATGTTTGAGCGACTGATGCCAGAGGCAGTAGTTTAAGAGCCTTGTTTTGTCATTAATACACTTTTAAAAACAAAAAAAAGAGAGAAGCCTTTAACTGTACAGTTGATTTACTGACAGCTGGACTGCAGAGACAAAAATACAATTTTATGGCAAACCGAGCTTATGGTTTAGAATGCACATCTAATTCTTCATATTGTTCTTTTTAAGGATTAGAGCAATCTCAGCAACTAAAATACAGATATACTGACAACAATTAGAATAATTGGATTTACGGGCATGCACTTTTGGAACTGTGCATGTATGACATCTGTGCACATTTAACTCATTTGCACTAATATCAACATAGTAATGACCAAGGTTTATTTTAAAATAACTACACATAAAACTGCTGTACTGGTGGAATCGTAGTTCTCCCTGTGACAGATGTGTAATAGGTTGGCACAAAGTGTATTTGCTAAAATTTGTAGTGTTTTTTTCCCTACTTCTATTCCATCTTCCTTCTCAGAATGCCTGAAATTATTTTACAGACCTGGGTAAGTACAGCAAATACCTCTGTAAAGCATGTTACTCTGACAAAAAAAGAGAATGCATTCTGTAAGGTTTGTGCCTAGGAAAGAGATCATGTATTTGATGTGAAATAATGGCATTTCTGTGTTCCCCATCAGTGCAACTCCAGACCATCGCAGATTTAGCCTCCTGACAGTTCAGCATGAATGTGCTACAATACCTGTACCCTAGCTGGAAAACTGACTGTTAGGGGTCAGATTCCCAGTCAAGTTACTATGTCAGTAGAGCCCTAGTGTCTGCTCTTAGCTGGCAACAAATGTGGGTTGATATGATGTAACCCTCTTCTGTTTGCAGACCAAGTTAAGCCCACTGGAATTGGTATTTCCCATCAGCTAAGATATTGCATGCTAAAATTGCAGACAGTTACCATAGACCAGCTGATTTGATAACAGAGCTGACATTTGATTTGGCCTCTGGCCCCTGAGATTGTGGTGGTACATCCCCCACCCTGCTCTTTTCTTCTGGAGGGCTAGACCCAGAAAATGCCTTAGGTACCAAGCTGCCAGAGAGGAACCTCCAGCACTGAAGTAGGCACCAGAGTTGCAATACTGTTCATGGAAAAGGCCAGGTGCTTATGACTGCAGTCCCAAAGATCCAGCACTGACTGGCCGTTAAATGTTGTCTCCTTTTGGAGTTTAGTTGCCCCAAGCTAGCTACAGGGCCCTGAGCACACCATCTATTTAGACATCTCTTTCATACAGAAAACAATAAAAAAAATAAAATTGGGCCATAAAACAAAGAAAACATAATTCTAGATCCCAGCTCCAAAGACTTTTCAGCATTTTCAATTTGTGGAAAAGGCTCTTCCCAGTACACAGATACCTGCTTAGCAACGTGGCCTGTAACTGAGCAAGTGGCTCTTCCTTTCTCTGTTAAATGAATTTAATTGTGCTCTGCAGAGATGCTCAGTTTCAGAGTGAGCTGCTGAGCTTGTCTCACTTAGGAATACACTGGAGTCTGATATTCAGACATCTGAGAACTGGGCACGTGTGCCTGAATTCCTGCAGGCAGATGAGTGAACCAAACCTGTCTCGCTCTCACTCCAAGGTGAGGCACTCACAGGCTGAGCCTATTCTTTTTTTTTTTTTTTCAGATATTTGAAGGGCTTTCTCCAGCTTAAGCTTTCATTCTGAACAAAAATGGCAATGACTTTTGGGTTGTTGCTGGATCAAGAAGTGTGTGCTACGTTAGGCACACCAGACTGCGTCCCTGAAAGTAAATGCCATTTGTGGATCACTGACTAGCAGAGGCTCAGGACCTGATGATACGATTTTTTGGAAAGGATAAAGACTGCTTCACCCCCACAGCACCCTTTTGCTCTGTTATTTTAATGACATGACTGGCCAGGAGTCTGGACATGAGCCTGGCATGAACCAGAAAGTGAGGAGTCTGCAAAACTTTACTGGAAAAAAAGGAGGTACAGGCATTGAGGTTTTCACTTACAGCTGTAAGTTACTGCTTTGAGTGTCTTATGGAAAGCTTGGTAAAGAGCAGAGCACTAAACCCACATGCCTAAAGACTCAAGCTGGTGCTCTGTCAGGCCACCATCCCTTCTTAAGAGTGGCTGTGTTGCAGTAATTTTCTCAGTTGTTGCAGTGCAAACTGCCGAACACGCTACATGTTCATACCGCCTGTTTGAGCTGGAATACTCTTCAGAAAATGGGCTAGCTGAGAAAATCAGACCTGTTTAAGAGTTCCTGGAGAAGCACTCTGGCAATTACCAAGCATGCTCCTCCCTGTTCCAAATGTGGGACTGCGGCAATTTAATTGGGACACTATGCAGCTTTAAAGGTTTGTTCCAATGTGTAATACTCCTCCCAGCTTCAGAGCATCATCATGACTTTCTGTGGTAACCTTAATGTTTGGCATTTTTTGAAAATGGATTGTTAGACTTTTTTCTGGTACCTGTAATGTATATCTAATATATTTAGAAAGAAATGCCTAAGCACAGAGGCACACCTATACATGCACATGCTACATGTCTACTGATGTTCAGGATGGTTTTAGTGAGGCTGTACTGCACTGGGCTGTATTTGGGCTAGTCTCTGATGGCTAAAAGATTTCCATGTGACTTTTTTCCCTGTTTCCTTTTGTGGCCAGGTTTTCTGTTAAACTGTCTTCAAGAGAAGATTTTTTTTTTCACAGTAAGCTTGTCTTTCTGCCTGTAAGGTTCATTTGGATCATCTGGCCACCCTAAGAGCCTGACCCCTCCGCATGGCTCCAGCTCCAACACCTTTTAAAGGAACATCTGAAGCTGACAGACAGTTGTAAGGTGAGGGATGCTGAGCCATGTTCCCAAGCTGTTCTGAGTGATAGTTACTTGCACTGTTAAACTGAGATGTAATTTTTTTCTCTTTTTTTTGTTTCAGATTCCAACCCTTGTTTTATATCCTACTGCTTTTCCTTTTAGATCATAACTTCTCAATTATTAAATATGTCTTGTACAAACACTTTAGACAGATGAAACCACATGTTAATCTTCTTTTTGGTAGTCACAGCTTCTGCATTTACTCCTTATGAGTTTTTCAAACCTCAGGTCATTCTTGCAGTTCTGCTTTGAATATTTTTCAGTTTGGAAAGAGCTCTCACTAATTTTGCAGACAGTGATTAATACTATCTTATATGACACTCCTCTGTTTATGTAGCAGCAGATCATGCTCATCATGTATAGCCCTACATATTTCACTAGAAGGGTACATCAAATGTATCACAAATACATGTGTGTCCATGTAGTTCTCTCACCAAGAAAACTGAAATTTCAGAAAAGGTAGACAACTGACAACAATTATTTTCTATATAATGATGTTGTCTGACTTTCAGTCACCATATTAAATTCTTTCTCATTACTCCCTTTTCATGATTTTCTGTGGAACTGACTTCAAGAAAACCACCTATCTATTCCCAAGATGCTCCATGAGGCCACTTCTGAACACTAGCACAACAGCAGCATCTTCCCAGTCCTGTGGAATTCCCCAGCATTGTCGTATTTGTTAAAAATCAGTGAAAATGATTCATTTGGATCATTGTCCAATACTTTCAATATTCTTGGACAAAAGTTAGCCCACCAGTTCTTTAAGGCATGCTGCAAACTCAATAAGTTTGGCTTATTTGTTCCTGACCATGTTTAATGCTTTTCTTGCAGGTTTTTCCTGCTATTACTGTGTTTCTGTTCTTAGTCTTGGCATAGGGGAAAATTAATCCCCTTGGTGACACTACAGTACCTATCAAATATCAGGGTTTTCTCTTCTCCACTTCAGGGATTTTCATAGAATCATAGAATCGTTTAGGTTGGAAAAGACCTTTAAGATCAAGTTCAATCGTTAACCTAACCCTGCCATCCCACCACTAAACAATGTCCCTAAGCAGTTTTCCATTACCCTAAATTATCTGAGGGAAGCTGCCCAGCATTTTACTGAACTTTGGATGGACTTTGGGTAGTGATTTTAGTCTGGATGGGTAAATATTGCTTTCCCTGAACAGATGAGGATGGACATACTATCTGTCTCTATAGTTAGGCATTTAGTTAATGATTTCTGAGAGCAGGAATGAACTAGTTTGTTTATAGTGCTTACATAACCAAATGGCTGGCTTGTATTGTTTGAATAACTTTGAATTTCATTTTTTAAAATGTATTTATTTCCAGCTTTTCTGACATTATTTTAGAAATATTTCATTAAGTACATTCAGGGTCAAATGTATCACATCTCTTTAATGAAAAAGTAATCAAAAGTACACAGCATTACTGATTTTGGATCATATTTTTTGAGCTATATTATTTTAGAACTAGGTTTTACTTATGCTGCTTCATATAATCTTGCAAATTAATAGAGGCTGGAAAAGTTTATGGGGAAGTGTTACCACATGCTTCCCTCAGTGCCTGCTACTTGCCACTGTTGGAGTCAAGATACCAGGATACTTTTGGCTTAAGCATAGGCTAAGTTTTTATTCTACTGCATGTTTCTTTCTACAAGATGCAGAACAAATGAGCTGAGAAAAAAGCATGTTGCCTCCATCCTTTCAAATGGCAGCAATTTATAAAATATCTTTCAATGCAGTTCAGCCTGGCTGGCAATTTCTGCTCACTGTTGGAATAGCTGCAATGCTGCAGGTCAGGTTCATGGCCTGGGGCCGGATCTAACGAAAGGTGTGTCTGGGCTCTCTTTTGAGTGTTCCCCATCTGTTTACCCCTTTGGTGTATTCTGACCTCTCCTGCAGTGTCACAGTTCTGAGAAATGATGGTCATCAAGTCAGGAGAACATTCCCAAAGACAACACAACTAACGAGACACCCACAGAAAGCTCTAAAAATGATCAGAAACTTCTTTTTGTTTTCCTTTGATTGTTGCTTATGTCTGAAAAGAGAAAATTCATTCCTCAGAAAGAGGCAAATAAACATGAAGCTGTGACCAAGCACAGTCACCTATTTCCTTTACGTTTCTCGTACAATATTTTTTCTTCGCCAGCTCAAAACTGTTTTGTGCGTGGATGTTTTCTGCATCAGGACAAGCCTGGCCTGGTACAAACATCTCCTCATTACTTGCTGGGATGGAAGATGAACTTGAAACACAAAAGTTTTCTCTCTACAGCTAATAAACTATGGCGTTTAATAAAGAAAGCACCTCTTCACTAAATGTGGAAAGAAGCTGTGGCAAATCTAACCCAACTACTCCTCACTGTCTGCAGCAGGCAGTGACAGTACAATATGGGTAGTGACTACTTTTCTTCTTTGCTTGAGTACAATCTAGTCCAGCAAATGCTGAACAAGCACCTGGAAAGTGTATTTCAAAATGTAGTAGTATCAAACCTATAGGAAGGACATGAAAGGAAGATAACAGTCTTGGGAAAAAGCATACGTTTACATTAATTAATATTCATGCTGTGTTCTAACAGGATTAGCACAATGGAATTTTCTGGAACAAGTTACTGATCAAATCTTGCAAGGTGCTGAAATGTAGGAGAATAGACAACACTCTGGATCTTGGTGTGGCTCAACATACGGCAGGAACAAGCAGTGTAAAGAGAGTCAGGCTCCCCTATTAAGAAGTGAAAATCCAGTGAAATCTGTTGTAATTCTATTTCAGAACAGATACAGTAAAGTAGAACTTCATTACACTCGAATTTATGATAAATATATTGGACTCATTATTATGCCAGTAAACTGTAATAGCAATACCAGACTGACTCAATATTTCTAGACTAGTGCCAGTGCATGCCCTTAAATACAGATTAGGTTATATATCATTGCATCACTTGTGTCGCATTACATTTAATCAGTCCACATGTACTGCAATATCCTACACAATGTGAGTGCAATCTGAAATCCTCCTTCAACTGTGCAAGGATACTGAGGAATTTCTACAAAATTAATTCCTTGAGCTACTTGCCTTGATGTCCCTTTGACTGCATTTTACTTTTGTTCACTAACTGGTTTGCTGATTTTCTTTAAGGAATGAGAGCAAAGACTGCACGTGCTAAGAGAATGCTATTATGAATTTGGTTATATATATGTATGTTTAAAGATGAGTAGGTGAACATCAATAACGTCACAGTTCAGTCAGTTTTATATTTGCCTGTCTTCTTGGAAAACAGACATTTCATTCCTCATTTGCTGCATTATATACTACAACTAACAATCTCTCCAGACAGAAAATTGAAAAGGAATTATATAGAAGAACATAGAGACTGGTGAGAAAAATCTTTGCTTTTGTGAGCAGAAATTGAAAGTATGGGGGGCCTGAGACAGGGAAAAACCCCAACAGTTGGGACAGTTCTGCTGCTATGTGGTACTAACCTTCCTGAATTTGGTGCTAAAACATTAGTATGTCATGTAGAAAATTCCATTAAAATTCATGTAATCATGGATTGTGTCTTTTATACCTTGGGTACAGATAAGGAATTCTCTTTTGTAATTTGAAACTTCTTTCTTAAAAGCCTGATCCACCTCTCCAACTGCCATAATTGTTCTGAATAACTGATAAAGATCCATGGTGAAATCTTAGCCTCATTGATGTCTGTGGAAAAATTTGTGCTGACACAAGTAGAAATAGGACCCTCATTTGCATCCTACCTCAGTATCGTATTTGCCAGTAATTTACTTCTTCTCTGAGGAGTTGTACCAGTAGCA
The DNA here is from genome assembly GCA_034008185.1 of Gorsachius magnificus. Taxonomy (NCBI): domain Eukaryota; kingdom Metazoa; phylum Chordata; class Aves; order Pelecaniformes; family Ardeidae; genus Gorsachius; species Gorsachius magnificus. Next base: position 177,626,761 of record CM067081.1, read on the forward strand.
CCAGTACCAATCCTAAAACTATTATCTCAATTTCTAATAAAGGAAATGGGTATTTGTGGAGGAATAATGTGGAAGTATAACAGGAAAACATGTATTTCCAAATCTTTTTCTAAAACAACTTGTTCTGGATATAAAAAAATGCTTTTGTTCAAGACAGAATTACCGATCTTCAAGGCAGAATTACCAATCTTGAATCTTTTGCTTCAATTTTGTTTCTTGTCAAACTTAAAGTTACACAAGCACAAAACTACATGTATATTTAGTCCAATTATATAACTATATAGCCAATATATAATTTATATATTTCAATGACCATAGTTTTCTTCAGCTTACATATACATCTATAAATAGGTAACATGAAATGTTCTTGCTTCTTATATCAAAAAAGCTTTAATAGTCAGGATACTCATCAGGTATCCTTAGTTACCCAAAGTCAACTAAAATTTTGAGATAAGAGTTTAATTTGATATTTATTAGTGATTATGCTTGGGCCAATGGAATAGAAATGTATGAATTAATGGGTGATTAATTACAATTATTAGTTAATGGATGATATCAACATCTGTATTTATGAGGAATTACTTTTTTAATTAGACTTTTATATTTCAAGTTGTTTTGTAGATAAAACTGTTATCATTTAGTAATATAAAAAGAAATGTGGGTCAAATGATATATTAAAAAATCTGATGTCCAGAGAGATCAAAGAAGAAAATGTAAAGATATTCTCCTTTCTTTAAAAAAGGGGAGGGGAGTGTGCAAGTCATAATTGTGCTGTATATTATATTTATTGCTACTTACAGTTTAGTTGGAAATTCAAATATTACACAGTCTGCTCTTGCTTTAGGGCCTAATTGCCTTTTAAAATGCATGTGCCAAATTCTCATAGGGTGTAAACTGGAATAACTCCAACTGACCTCAAGCAATTGGAATGAAATCAGTGTGTATTTGATCTTGAGCTGGCTTTGATAAAACAGATCATAGATTTTTGTCAGTTAAGGATATGGTTTAAAATTTATCATTTGTTTCTCTGCTTATAAAAGGCAGAGACTCTGCACCTGGCACGAGTGTGATCCAATAACTGCTAAAGACAACTGATCTCTTGTTTCATGAAGCCAGCGCTCTCTCCGTGGCCAGCACTGAGAACAAGCTGTTTTGCTCTCAGTGCTGCAGAAGGCAGTGTCATTCTAGAGGGCTCCAACAGCACCCTTCTGATAAACAGGCAGCCAGGTACCCGCCTTCTGATTGCAGCAAGGCCAACTGCAAGGAGGTGTTCAACATCAGCCAGGAAATCCCATGCTGATTCCCTTCAGCAGATCCCAAGGGTACAACCAATAAGAGACATAGGTTCACTGGTGTGTTTGAAGAGTGCTGTCACCAAATCGCTGCTCCCAGAATGGTCTTAAGTCTTTTAAAATTCCTTTCTCAGTGTTTAAATGTTACAGCAAGATGGCGCAACAAATGGTGGATCATATACATTACATTTCCTAGGCTGGGTCTTCCAAGTGTCATTTACACTTCTGATGCTGATTTTGGTTTTATCCCAGTAGTGTCAGTATCACCAGAAAGGGTAAGAAATAATGATAATAATAATAATAATAATAATAATAATAATAATAATAATAAATAACAGGAATTGGCTGAAGTGTACTGCAGTACAACACACCATGATCAAACTATCAATAATGAAAAATGTGTTAGCTGTTTTATTATTCCTGTGTGAGAGGCAAAGGACACCAATTGTGTAGATACAAGTTGCAAAGTTACTACTGTTCTCTGAGTGAGAAGGAACCCAATAATGAAGCAACACCAAAGAATTACTGCAGAAATTACTGCTAATTCTGTCTGGAAATTAAAAAAAACAACTTAGAGAGAAGAAACTGGTTTTACTTGTGCTTGTGAACCTACTAGATATAAATGTGATATTGGTTGACTTAATTACCCATAATCCTAAGCAAGTGGAAAATTGAACAGTGTAGGTATCAGAAGTGTACACCGCACTGAAATCAAGCAGTCTACAAACAGGCTGAGCTTCCACTGACAAAAAAGGAAATTACTTCTGCCTACTTGCTACTGCAGTACACATAGAATGTGTAAGACTTAAATTAAAATCCTGCCTCAGGATCTAGAGATACATAGCGCATTTAATAAAACATCGTGTCACTGTAATTTAATTAAGTATAATTTCACTATCTGTATTGATTGCGTAACACAAAAGCTCTTCCTATGACTTTTTCTGATATTCTAAACTAGTTCCTAACGAATATTGCTGGATAATAAATTACAAGTTCCAGAAAGCATTTACAAGCTACAAGCCAAAAATAAACTTCAAGATGTGCTCAGTAAGAGAAATGCAGCAGCACTTGACAAGGTTTCTTGGATATCAACCTAGAACATTTATTGTTTCCACTTTGTGCCTATCTCACTGTTTTCACTTCTCTTTTATCTATCTGCTTTCTTCCCCCATCTTCTCCCCCGCTGCCCCTTTACACCACAGATGCACAGCAGTTCCAGTGTCAAGGTTGCTCCGTGCAATTTGCATTAACATTTCCAGAATAATTGTCTGTCAGCACAACCTATTCAACAAGCAATCCAAGCAGCTCTAATTTAGTAAGACATTTGCTCTGTTGTTTCTCTTTTTTTTGTTCCTCATCTTGTCATTCTTGATAAGACAGCAAAAAGGGCAGCTTGGAGGTTGCCACATTGACACATCCACATGGGAGAGTTCTTTGTTGTAACTTGCTTTGGTGGCATCAAAGGGACAGCAACAAAGGCAGTGACAGCTCCAGAACATCAGGGCCCTTGTTTTGTGAATGCAAAGGTTGGAAGTTGTTATCTTGTACAGTAGGAATCTTCTGTGTCTGGGTTTGTTCTTTTCTAGTAAACCAAACTAACTGTGTATGCAAAAACTAGGGGAGAAAACTACCATAATTGCTTCCAGCTGATTAGCCAGATAAACATCTTCTCACTGTTTTTACCGACACATGGTTAATTTCAAGATTCCCTCTGTCAGGACTTTGAGTGCCTCCCTGGCCGTATTAAAGCAAAGCTGGGGAGCCACAGCCCTGAGTTATCAACAAAGTCTGTCTTATGGCAACAGAATTTACAATGCGCCATGGGCCACTTGCCTGGTGGGTGACAGGTACCTCTCACTGACAAACACCATGTATCGAACACAGTGGCATAGTCTGAACAGATTGTCTCTACATTCATGCATGTGTGAAGAAACCAAATTCACAATTTATGTGAAGAAACTGAATTCACAACTTATGTGAAGAGACTGAATTCACAACTTATGTGTTAGATTGTGCGCACCTCTGAAATTGCCTATGGGATCGTAAGTCATTTAGCAGTGAAAGTTCTTGAAACTTTAGCTGACGGAGGTGGCACAAGCCAATTTCCATCAGGAACAGCTCCACTAAAACCTGCTGTGCCAGAACTGTAAAACTGGTATTTAAGTGACATTGGGAGGAAGCGTGTGTGGACAGTTTGAGACCACTAGATGATACTTTATTTTTACTTTTGTTGTGCATGTCAGTTGCAGGTATTTTTACTTTTTTGCCTTGAAGGTTTTTAAATCTATTAAACTTTGGGAAAGATTTTAGTATTTAAGCATCCCGCCCGAAGACTGTTGAAGCAAATTACAAGGTTCCTCTTCTTTGTCCAACAAGTTTTGGACTATGGCTGCAGTACTTTCATGTTTTCTACTAGCTTACATAATAGTAAAAAGTACAGAATCAAGTTTTCAGTGCTAGCCACAATGTGCCTGCACCGCCACAAAAATAAAGACTGTACAAGATCCCAGGAGCTAATGCTCTCAGTTTTCAAAGACATAAATGACCAGAGAGCTCAGTCCCACTGCTCAAAGTCAGTGGGGAAAAGAACACCTAATTCCCATTAACAGCTTTGAAAACCTCTTTGTAGGAAGAAACAGCAAACAGAGAGAGAACTAAAGGGAAAACAATAAATAAGAACAGATGGTAATGGATTGTGCCTGGTAATTTAGGACTTCATTTTCACGTATACAGTGGCCTCTTGACCACTTCTGCAGCATAAAGGGATTTCCACACAAATCATGGTGAGATTCACATAATACGTCTGTTTTGTATTGTATCTGTAATTCTGCACTCCAGTATTGTAGTAAAATGCACTTTTAAAGGCACTTCTGCTCAAGTAACTGCTGCAATAATCCCATGATCAGTCTGAAAAACTTTGTAGATATATTTAATTCTCTTCAAGGTTATTTTAAGAAATAACACGGGTGTCAGTAAACTTCCTTGCACCTGTATGTAGGTTGCAATTAATTTAAGGTGGCTTTGTTGCTTGATTTTGTGAAGGGATGTTACCTTACTCTGTAGGTAAAATAATTGTAATAAAACAGTCCTTTGTTGCTGTTTTACTAAAACACCTATTTTAAGTTGCTGAAAAATAGCAGTGTACTAAAAATCACTTGGAGTTTTGCTTATCTGTGGAATGTTCCCGTGTTTAAAATCAAAATAGAAGCCTTATATATGCGCATGCATGGGTGTGTGTGCACATATATTTATGCATATGTATGTATGTGTAGAGATATATCTAGTTGGAGATATTTGTAGTTAGGTCTGATTCAAATAGGTTTAGATTATTACTGGCTTTCTTCCTCACTCTTCATAGAGACATTAATTTATAAAATAAAACAGTTTCAGGCACTGCTTTGAAGTGTTACTAATCACAAAATGATACATCTACACTCGGATGTAGTTGCCTATTAAATGTCTTATGAGTCCCACCCCAGGTAATTCTTTATGCTTTTTACAAAACCTTTTTTTCATGCATTACTCTAACTTACTGGGCATTCTACATATTGGGCATCTATATATGGGCATTCTACACATATTGTAGAATGACATACGTCTAGAAATACTCTACATGAGATCGAGTCTTGGACTCAGTCATACTGATAAATATCTGCAGTTATTTTGAATTTATAATGAAGAATTTGACTTAATGGTGTTGTACAAGTTCATGCAGAGCAACTTGCTGATAATCAAGCAGCCGAAGCATATTTCTTTCTTGGTGGGAGTTCCATCACATGCACTTTAAGAGAAAATTTGGCCTGAAAGGCCCACCATTTTCACAAATAAAAGATCTTGCTCAAACCCAAACTTTTTAGGAGCTAGAACGGTTCAGTTTTCAAAGTACCACAATGTTTTCCAAAATTATTAGAGGAACGTGCACCTCAAAAATACAGCATAGTTTCGACATGTTGTACTTCAGTGATCCAAGTCTTTGGTTAAGGATAAATACCAGGCATGATGATCATCAAGACTGTGTATTGGGTCAAGCAAGAATGCTGCTTGCTTTGGAGTCAAAACAATTGTTTTAACTGTCTTAATAAAATCTCAGTTCTTTTGGGGTAATTGTACTGCCAAACCATGCATCTAGGACATAACATCTAAGCTAAAACTGTGGACTGATCATTAGCTTTTATCAGATTTTTGAACCAGACCTCTAATAAAGGGATTATTAACACTTTTTTCAACACTAAAAAACCCTAAAAAATGCATTTTAAGCTCCTGTTGTTGTTGTATTTCAAAAAGCAGATAGACTTTTCTAAGATGCATTTTAATTTCATGGAAACCTTGCTTTTGTATAAAGATCTCATAAAATCTTATTTTTACAATTTTCTCCATTATAGGCCAAGTTATATTTTGCAATAGTCCCCTTTAGCTAAGCCACATAAACAAACCACAAAATTCCCAGGTAAGCTGGAAATAAAAATTATACGGCAAGGTCTGGATGGACAAAATAATTTTCATATATACAATCACTGCTCAGAAATGAACCTAGGGGAACATGGGAAAAACAATGGCTGTTACCCGCTACTTCAAAATTGAATACCCAGTTCCCTTTCCATTGTCTATACCTTTTTCTGTGTAATACTAGACCGAGTTGTATTACATGCCTCTAAACACTGAAGAATCTCTCAGCACAATGGGTTTGAATCTACCTTAAGAAGAGGTAATCAGTTGCCTCACCTCTTCAAAGTCTTCAGTTTTTTCTAGCTTATTTGAAAAGTGAATACAAACTGGAAGGGTTACACAAAACAGCATCACAATTAATGAGAAATGGAAATGATTGGCTTGTGTGAAACAAATGGAAGAGCCGAATGTGTATATGTAAACCAAAACATAGTAAAGAAATAAATATTTTTCTGGTACTACCAGCAATGAAGGACTGGAATTACTTAGTTTGGAATGGAGGGTTATAAGGATAATGGTTTAATATTTCTGGTGGAAAAAGTAGGCCCAACACAAGAATAAGGTAAGACCACTTTCAAAGGTCTTAATCAGGAAGATGAAGTAGACTGCTGAACAGTTTCTCAAGCAGTGATGTAAGTCTCACTATTTGGTTCATCTAACTTTGGACCATAAAATCAAGGAGTGAAGGTGACTTGGGTTAATGTATTTGAATTTCCTTCCAGGAAAAGCCCAAACTTTTGTTTTTCTTCTTTTATTTAATGGCTGCAGAGAACTCATTGGGTTGGAAGCTTTTAGTAGCGTTATTACAGTTGACAGGAAAGCGGACAAGCAAACATGAACATGATGCAAAAATCCACAAGCAGGGTCTTTGTGGCATGATTCGCTTCATATGCACTTGATACTGTTAAAACTTGGTGTGTGACATCTCTCCCTGTTATGTCCTATCTCTAAGTTATTTGAAAGTTGCACCAACAGCAATACAGATAATGATAATCAAAGAAAAGAAGTAAGTAAAAGAATAGAGAGAATTAAAATAAATCCTTTCTAAATACAAATGCTGCCAGTAATAAAAATAAGACAGGAACAGAAAATCAGCTTGCAAATAGCGTTATTGTTCAAAGTTAGCATTACAAACTGGTTTTAACGACTTTTTTTTTTTTTTTTTCATAGATACCTGCTGGAAAGTCAAGGTGCCAAAACTCAAATGAGTGTTAGCAAGGACACCAAAAGTTGTCAGTGCAATACCCACCTAAATTGCAGAGGACTCTACACATTTCATAACGTAAAATAGACTGTGTCTTTGCAAAAAGGGCAGCACCATGACTTTGCATATCTTACATGGTTTTATGGTGTGTTAGCAGCTAAACATGCTATAAAAAGAAGGTTTTGACTTTTAAAAGCTGATAAACAATGTTTCATAAGAGACTGGATGTCAAGACAATTCTTTTAATCAACTTTCAGAGGTACTCATGCAAATGCAGGTGTCGGCTTTTTCCGACAAGATCTATTGTGCATCAGTTACAGAGTCTCCATCACTTCTCAGAAACCTAAATTTTCTTTCAAGCCTGGACCATTATAACTAGGGTCACTGCAAATCCAGGTCTCATGAAGAATACTTTTCACTTTTGGTTAGTCACCATCACTTCAAACCAGCATTCCTCTTTTGATGTTGTGCTTGATTAGCTAGTTTTCGCAGTGTACTTTTCCCCTCAGTGAACGTACTAGATAGCGTAACTAAGCTTTTTGCAGGATTCTGCATTTTACAGTTGGCCTTCAGGGATGCTAAATTTAAGAGTAAGGAAACAGTAATTAAAAGTGATTAGGATAAGGAGCCTTGATACTATGAAATGTGGACTCAATTGTCCTTGACACAGGCAGAACGAGGCAGCAGGTTTTGGTTTTGATTACAGCTTTACTTGCGATTTTAATAAACATGAGCCAGTATTCAAACTTTTAATATCCTGCTGCTTAACTATTTCCAAAAAGCAATCCAGCACTTTTAAACAGCCCTTGTTTAAAAATTTTAATTTGTTTGGCTCTGTCTCTGCTTAGAGAAGTTGTAGCCTCATGGTAACTCTTTTATAAGTTCATTTCCAGAATCACAAGCAATTGGGTTTTTTTCAACTAAGTGTTTCCGCATGTGCCAAAAGTGTCAGGCTGACAGCTTTCCTGCACCATTTTATCTGGTTCCCACAGTAAGTATGAGAGACAAACACAGGAATGTGTCTAGTGCTGACTATGCCCATCAAGGATACAATGATACTTACAGCTCTTCCAGGAAGCGGAGATTGTGCACGGGGTTTGAGGGCAGCTTAGTAATGTTGTTCATACTGAGATCACTGTAGGGAAAAACAGACAGAGACTTAATATGGCATGCCACAACTGTGGTATCCAGCTGTTCATTCCACACATTTTTAAGTACTACATTAACAAAAATTAGTTCCTCTGCCAGAATTGATGAATCATTATCTAGTTAGCACGTTAAACATTCTTCTTTTGAATGAGCACAGTTTTGTCAAACCAAATACAGGCTGTAGCATGTCCCTTGTTTCCAAAGATTTTGGAATGTTTTATCATGCTCTATAAATCAGCTGGAACACTAAACAACCCTTTTAGTCTACATAATTTTAATAAACCACTGTACTGTATTAAAATTTACTTGGAGTAGTAAAGAAAAACTACTATGATTTTTGTTGTAGCACCATAGCACACTTGGTTTACCAAAGTAGACAGGCAAGAGTGCACAGATAAAAAGTATATCTGCACCATTCTTTACATTTCATGAATATGGAAACATTTTGCTTTTGCTGTACAACTTGCTGCATAGTTGTACTGATTTGCATTGCCTTACATTAGGCACATCAGGTGTCCTCAAAACCCAACTTACTTGAGTGAAAGAAATGACATATTTTCAAATAATAAACATCCCCTTTTTAGAGTGCTCTTTTTTTGCAGGTTCTCAAATTGCATTAAATAAGTGAAATGAACCATAAAACAAGGGTGTAATGTGATCCTGCTCTGTAGCACACTTCCTGGTGGGGTTCCACGGTAGTTCCTGGCACAGGAAACAACCGGCCATATCAGCTCTGTCAGAGCTCATTCAAGCTATATTTTAGACTGAATTTCATATAATATCATTTTATTCTTCACATACTTTTTCATTGTTTTCCAGTGTCTTCCCCATGCCCCACAGTATCATTATAATTGCTTTGCATTAAGTATAAAAACTGTAAAGAGACTGCATAATAAAATTCTGGGTGGAAGATATGACTTGCACAACTACATCAAAATTCCTGTAGACTGTTAAAATAAAAATACCAGAGACCTACATATTTTATGTGATTATTTAAACCTAATTTAACTACTGTTTGTAGTGGTGCTTATAGTTTCCAGCTACTTTGGGTAGTATTTAGATAACTTTATTTCTTCCAGCTGTTGAGAGCTTACAAGGTAAATAAGTTATCTGTACTTTGGTGGGTAGACATCCTATTCCTATTCTACCTAGTTCTTATTACCCCCAGTCTGTTTCACATTACAGAATATATGCTTTTAGTTAGCATAGTTAATTTAGATGTTTGATCTTTTGCTGAATTTAAAAATGTATAATTTAAAAACATACTTCACGTAGAGATTTTGAAATAAAGGAAATGTGTTAATACTTTACAACAATTATCAAATCACTGTTGGGTAAGGTCTCTGCATTCACTTCAAAATCAAGGTATAATTTGAGAACTGTGTACTCATTAAATTCATTCTTTACTGTAATACTTTATCACCTAGTTCTTTCATACCATTTAGCAGGTTATTACCCTTTCACTTTGATAAAGGCTCAAAGGATTTATACTGGCAAAGGAACAAAACCATGGATTTATTTGGCAAAAGAAAAACTCATCCAGGTAATGAATCATATACTACTGATTATTAAGGTAGACCCAGTATTTTAACAGCATCATTTTGATGGTGAGATTTTCAACACATGTCTTAATGGGGTTTTGTAAACATACCAAATCACATTTTAGACTTAAAAAGCCAGCCCTGGTGGAAGATGGGAGTAATTAATCTTCAGATAGACATGTATTTAGGGCATTCTACAAAACCAGCATTAACCAGTGCTCTGGCTGGCCAGGGAAACCTGACGCCTGTTTTTCTAGCATATTAATTTCTATTAGTATTGGGCAGTACTTGTCTGCTTGTACCACCCCCAAGACTCCATGATGACACCAGTCACAAGCAATCTATGGACCAGACCATAGTATCGTAAGAGGATCAGAATAGGAGAATGTGGCTTTCATTACGTGCTTTGATGCACAATGAGAAAATCAACAATACATGCATGTTTCTTAAAACCATCTTTAGACCCCAGAGGTGGATTTACCAACAGTGAAGTCCAGTGTCCTAGTCTCCTCTTTGGACTCCACTCATGTGGTAAAGTATGTGCTACACATCATATGATGGAGGAGGACATCTTCTTTTTCCCAGTCTACACTGCAGCAATTGCTAGCTCTTTTTAAACCTACCAGTTAAATAATATCATTGTTAGATAGGTTCCTTTTCTTCCAGATTATTCTGTTCTTGGAACATAAAGTACAAAGATGTTTTTGTGCAACAGAACTACTAAACATTAACTATGCATATGTCATAGAACCATAGAATCACTTAGGTTGGAAAAGACCCTTAAGATCATAGAGTCCAACTGTTAACCTAACCAAGTCCACCACTAAACCATGTCCCGAAATGCCATGCCTGTATGTCTTTTAAATACCTCCAAGGATGGTGGAGGTAACAGAAGTTATTTCCAAATTTGCTCAATAACATCTTTTCAAAGTATTTTTTAACACACTAATAACTAATACACGGGCCATTCCATCTATGTTGGTGATGTGTTATTGTTGTAGCTATAAGGGTTTAAGAATATAAAGGAGAGTACTGTAGGGAGAGGTAGTATCTTTGATTAGGCTAGCTGATACAGCTGGAAAAACTGAGAAACTTTCAAGCACAAAAATAAAACCCCTCTATTTCTTCCAACTGTACCAGCTAGCTATTTCCCTAAAAACCTCACATCACTTACACTGGCAAAGCAGTAGTTCATCTGTGCTTACAGTTTCTAGATTCAGAATACTCTTTTGGGTTGGAGTCATCATGGATGCATTTCATCCAATTTTTGTTCACTGAAGTAACTAAGGGACTTATGAGAGAAGTCCCATGACCCAGAGCTACTTCTGGGGGGATGCAAATTTTGGGCTGCTGAGCAGAAATTCCTCACAGCGCTCCAGAGACAAATAAAGGAGGTTCTCAGCAAACTTGCCAGCCTTTGGGCCATACTGCCAAGAAGACATAGCCAGGGTGAGATTTATGGCCATTAGTTAGACCAAGCACAGCTAACAGCCAGAAAGAGCTAGTTGGTAAATTGTAGGCTTACATATTATTACAATGAAACCCAGTAACAATTGTAATGGGTATGTCTTACGTCCTGCACCTGCAATGGTTTCTTTCCAAAAAGTGCACCAAATGGGTTTTCTGATTTCTCCTTTCAGTGCTAGCCTGTCAAAATCAGCAATTTGCTCTCTCAAGAAAAGAGAAGGGGATGAAAGATGTCTTGCACGTCAGGGTTTGTAGTGTAATACTGAAAAATATTAAAATCAAGGTACCAGATCTTTAACTACCCTCAGTGGAATGGTTCTGATTTTATACCAGATCCATTCCCCAATTTCCTTTGTGTGCCTGTGCCTGTTTACGCACAATCAAACCAGCTGAAACTGGAAACATATCATGTCAAACTTGGTCGACTCTTACAAGCTACAGTGATAAAAACCTTATAAGTATTAGAATACTGAAAATCTTCAAATAAGTTAGTGTAACAGAAGAACTCCTATATCCCACCACCAAAGCACAGGCAAACACCACCAATGTTAGTAGGAGTGGCATTTTAAGAGTATACTGAGTTTTAAAATGCTCCTAATGTAAACAGCAATAGTACCAGATCTACCTTTCTGAAAACTACCTGCACCATCAGCTGACGTACTGTACTGGAAAGGCGATAGGTTATTTTGAACATTCAGGTGAACACAGCATCTATTCTCCCACCAACATTCCTGCAGCCTGTTTCCAACTGCTGACTATAAAAGCAATGTAACAGCAGATGAAACTTTTTATCTTTTCAAAAGATAAAAAGTTTTGCTTCAATGACTGCATTGGCAACACGGCTCACTATAATGATATCTTAATTATACTCTGCGTCAATCAATCACCACGCTGTGTCTCTGGTGACTTGCAAAAGGAATCCTATCTGTGATGAAATCTTCGAAGAATGGAAAATATTGCAAACTGCACCATGAATCAATCTGTTTTTTTCTTGGTGACTATATAGGCAAATTCCAAAGATTTGCAAAACAGAGTCCAAGAAGGCAAATACAAGAGGTCTTTCCCCCCACCACCCCATTTTGTTGTCCATGCATATACATGCTGAAAAAATATCCAGTTACCATCTTGAAAGTGAGTAGTTCACAATGAACTCCCAAAAGCCAGTAAAACAAGTTAAGTGAACTAGTTCTTAACATATAATAGATGAGTCTGGAGGCCAAGTTACTAACCTGTTATTAGCTGTTATTATAAGAGACGTTTCAGTGACTATTCATCTTGGAGTATCAGTTTTCCACATTATATTGATGTATTTTAAAGGAGAACAAAAATCTGTCTTGTGATATATGCCAGGCTTCTATTGGCTTTCACTAACCTGTTAATCTACTACTAGGCTAAACTTCTATTATACTGAATGGTATAAACTTGTCTTCTCATTCCAGGGCTAATACAATAATCCAATATTAATGAATTTTGTAGCCTATCTTTTTTTTAACAGTTGCAATCTGTTTGATTTTTAGAAAATGATCAAGACTTGCTATTAGGATTATTAATTATGTTTCCTCTAGGCCTGCCTTAGCCCAACAAGATTATTAATGATTATTTTTATGGAAGTCCTTGAAAGATAAACCACTCACATAAAAATACTGACAATAGACTGAATGCACTCCCTAAGTTCTTACCAGCTGAGAATAGCTCCTAAACTAAGACAAATTCCTTAATCCATTTACAGCAACATTTGACACTATCATCTTATATGTAGTAATACAAAATAATGAAGAGGGTGAGAATTACTGCTGCTCTTCCCTAGCTATGCCTATCTTTTTAACACAGCACTCTTGTTCCTGCTGTTGGCAGAATACTTTATTAGCTCCACTGTATGATGGAAGAATATGCTAGCTATGAAATGCACACCATCTACTAATGCAAATATTTCACTATGGATATTAAAAATAACTTCATCTGCTACAGCTACTTAAAGTAGATAAATCTATTTGCCAACACTGTAGTAGTAGTAGTTCCTATTTCTTACAAATAAATTCCTACAGCACATTTTCATTCAAGGGTCTCAATAAATAAATAGAACAATAATTAACATCCTTTTACAGAAGGGAAACTAAGACACCTAATGGTGAAGTGACATGCTCACAGTCAAACAGCAGGCTATATGTCATGGAGGAACCAAACAGTGATGGTGATGATTTGCCCAGCGCCCTTTTCTTTAGATCATACTGTCCACCCCGTGGCATTTACACACGTTTTCCAAATGGTGATGCATAAGCTGTCAATATCCTCAGAAAACAATGACCATATTTTCATTTTAATGGTCCTAGATTACACTGTCTTCCAAAATGAACATGAAAATTGGTAGTCATGTATTTGCATGTTTAATACACCCATGCAGAGCAGCACAGGGCAAAGTATGAGCACGCATAAATAAGCATTGCAAGCACTTCCTGACAATTAAATCATAGTATTTCTTCTCACAACTAGCTTCTAACTTCATCTGTGGTTCTCTGAAGGACACTGTAATAAACTATCATTAAGATGTGAATTTCCACTAAATGATTCACATCTGAAGCAGTTCATCTTTGTATGTGGAAAAAGCTTCGGGAAAAAAAAGTGGTAGATTTGCAGGAAGAAGCAATAAAGAGAGTTACAACAGACATTACAGGGAGCAGGCACTCTGTCAAGGTATTCAGAGTAAATAACAAGGGGCAATAGCATGGATATTTCTGCCCTTCTGCACATTGATAAAGACAAATGCTATAATTAAATATTTAAAAATTCGTTATCCCATGTAGTATTATTTGTAATGGAAAATTATCAGCAGCTGATCCCATTCTATACTTTCAAAAATTAACACAGAAGTGATGCAACGCTAAACCAGGATTGCTTGTTACTCATTTTTTACAGCATATTTCTGCTGCTTGACATGGAAGTTCAATGCTTCCAGAGACCCAACACCGTTGTACTAAAACACACCTTGCAAAAAGCAAATGACGTGTGGTTGCATGAGAATAGACCCTGCAGTGAGAGTATGTGTGCCTGTGCACCTCACAAAGAGCTTTATGCCAGCAAACAGACAGAACTAGCACCATGCCCCTCGTACTGTCCTTCCCTTCCTTGGCACACCCGTGGTGCTTGTTCCAGCAGTGCATTTTGCTTACAGAAGATATAACCGCTGCAATTGTAAATAGGTATCTATGGGAAGGATCAGGCACCTTGAACTTAAGGAAACCTCAAAGGTGATCCAGCAAGGTCAGGAGGGCTCTGTCTACACCTCTTCTCTGCTGTTGTGTATTGGCCCATAAACCACTGGGTGAATATTAAACATCCATCCCAGCAAACCAGGCTGATAGGCCACGTCTGGATTCAACACAAACAAACAAAGTGCTTTGGCCAAAATTCTGCACTCCCAACACCTGTCAGTGGGTTCCTCATGTCACAGGCAGCAAAATTTGGCTTATTACTGCAGAAGCTCTGTAACACAGTCATTTTAAACAGCATGCATTATTCCTGAACATAGTAGGCAATTCTGTCATATAAACAGCCATCAAAGACTTACTTAAATCTAGACTGCAGAACATTTGTAAAGCAAACAGTACGTGCATGATTAATCTTTTCAGGAAACAATTTTGCTATTCAGTTTATCCAAGACTCCAGCAGAGGGAGCAGGGCAGATCAAACAATTAAGGTCAAAAAGAAAGTAAAGATCAAAGATCAGATCAAATACACACAGTGCTGAATTAATCTGACAAGTACCTGACATTTCATTTTAGGTACAAAGATTCTGACTCTCTGGGTTTTTTGTGTATCAAATTCACGATGTTCCCTAGATGAAATTATCCACTTACTTTCAAAGCTGATTCACAGCTGTTCATTTGGTGCTGAAGACTCAGTTTGCTAAGTAATAATTACCAGGGTAAGTTACAAAAACATTCCAACATGTCAATCGTTTACTATACTTAACTTACATATTTTAAAACTTAAATAACTAAAGGAATATTTTATAATACAGAAGCCAGCAGAAGCAATTAAAAGAGGACTGAATAGAATTCCTCTTCCTCCCATGCCCACACATTGTATTAGTATTATTTTACTTTGTGAGTTATTACTTGTTTCTGCTGCACTACTTCAAATAAATTATAAGAGTACTGCATACATAATTCTTCTTGTTCAAATACTGAAACAATACACAACAGGATAATATATCAGGGTTTATTGCAATTTATAAAGACAACTGCTAGAATGCTTGTTCTGTTTTTCATCATTATCTGTTTGTTTATCAGGTACTGTTTATCATATTTTTCGTGAAGAACAGTACAGTTAAACTGAGAAAAGATATTTATCAGAAGTGACCAAGTCTGGGAAAAACAACCCTTGGCCTCTCTTAGTTTCAGAATATTTTCTGCAACTCTAGAAGTTGCTTATTTTTCTAACTATTTGTTAAAAAAGTGTCAAAAACATAGGAAAATGTGATTTTTTTTTTTCTGAATAAATGGATGCATTTTAGAAACTGGGGGTCCAATTTCTTTCTAATTCCAGGTCTATAATTTCAACCCTCTGAATTCAATGAAGCTGTTCCTAAAATATGGTTATTTATATGAGAGGAGAGCACCTACAAAAAGCACAGCACAGTTTGCTTATTAGCTTACTACACCTTCACTACAGCAGAAACTAACTCAAAATATATCTGAGTGTAGACAAAGACTCAAAATATAAGCCTAAAGTCATGAAGTACAACTTTCCTAAACCAAATCTTATGGGCTACACAGCCAACTGGGCTAAATATCCAACTGGAAGTTATGCACAGCATAGATTACATGTTACACAAACCAATTTCAAAACTCATCTTCACCAAAATTTCCAGTATTACTTCAGTGAGGCTGCTGAGGGTAGAAATGAATCAGGATTCGCCTGATTTAATTCATAACAGGATACACTGTAAGTTACTTTTTCTGCTGGTCTTAATTTGCCTCAACTAAATTCCACAGCACGGATTTGAATAAATATAAAGGAAACGGCTTTGAGAGCATCTGCTACAAACACATTCTAACAGTGATGGTGTAAGTTTGAGTATCCGGAAATCTGTGCACAGCACACCTGCATTTAGAGCAGGAAATACATATCCTACACTGGACAGTGCAGAGGTCCCCAAGGCACAGATGAGTGAGCTGGGTCCAGAGCTGGAAGTTACATTATCATGGTAGGTGCCCTCAGAAAGGTTAATTATCTGAGGTATGGCAGGGTGCTGCTATGACTATACTGATGTTACAATGCAGCATCTTTGCACAGTGCTACTTTGTGTGATGTAATGTAGCACTGTCGTATGTATAAACTTGGTGTTCCTGACCTGGTTCACTGCAAAACACACAAACTCTCAACTGGGTGAAATTCTGGCTTGATAAAGGAAATGGTGAAAATGCCATTCCACAAAGACAAGAGTCCACCTCTTTGACCCCAGCTGATCTTTTAATCTCAGAGGAGTTTTCAGTAAAATTCTGGTTAGCTTCCCTACTCCCATTCTATAGGTTCCCATTTTCCTACACATTGCTGCTGAATGATTGGACTTGTTTTAACACAGCACTGTCACTTATGCTTTTATTATAGTTTAGTTGTACCTTGTGTTGTTGAAGAGTAATTGAAGAGTTTCAGCAGAGAAAATGATGCTGCGCTGTATCACAACTACTGGATTACTCTGAATTACTAATTTGATCATTTTTGTGTTGCGGCTTAGCTGAAATAATTCTTTACAGAATCTTCTCTTTATTGCATGGACAACCCAACTGATGTCATATTACCAGCACACTCAGTTTCATCCAATGTTGCTACCAAAAGAATTACTCCTGATCATGGCCCGCCCCCTCCCCCCCGCCCCCCCCCGCCCCAGCTATTGAACCAGAGTTGGCAACTGATCTGGATTAAAAGAAATCCAGCAGGAAAAAAAAAATGTTTTAATCCAAATCAGCTCCCTGAACTCGTTCATTGCATTGTTGTTCGTACCACCACAAGCTAAAGTATAGACGAAAAACAAACAAGGAAGGTGAAGCAGGACTGTTTTTTTTTAGTTGGCAGCATTGGCTTAGAGTAATGAAGGGTGATCCTATACTTTGTACATAAATATTGTAAATCTTTTTCAGATATACAAAGTTGTGGATTTTTTTTATACACACATCCTCCCTTTATGTCTGACAGAGCTTGTTCACTTGAAATACAATAGGGCCCCCAGATCTGCCAGCTCCTGGCTGGCCGACAGCCTCTTCCAACACCTCCTACGGAGCTCAGAGGAATGACAGAGCCGTCAGATTTTTCACTGACAGATTGAACGCCCAAACTTCTGCAACAGTTTGTCCCAGGAAATATGTATAGCTAGGTTCCTACAAAGATAATGTACTTAAACCCACTGTATTTCTCCATCAGGTAATTTTTTTGGTTTTGCTTCAGTGTTCAAAATTCACTTTCATCTTTGACATACCTTCACATGGGCTGGTATAAAATAGTCTGAATATACACAAATGACAGGTCCTTAACCTTATACTGACATCACGTATACCTGGTCTCCACACATTTTGTTTGCTTGTAACTGAACAGCTGCCCTTCAGATAGGCAGAGCACTGAAATACCTGAGGTCAAGGAGCAGGGTTGAGATGCGCTAACTTACCCTACGGAGGAGAAATCTCCAGTAGAGACCTCATGCGTTGGATTGGGCTGGCATGTATTTTTCATGTCGTTATACCAGCACAATCTTCAGGGCTGTGCTCCTTCTAGTTATAAAAGTGTCTTCTGCTTGGATAAATTATTTCCCTTTCCAATAACTTAAATTACTGGGATTGGAGCTGTACAATTAATATGTAGAGGCAAAATACTTCAGGACTATTTCTACTGAGCTCAGCTGGGATAAACTACATCAGAAGATAAACTACAGCACACTCTGATCCAGAATAAATGATCCCTGTTTCCTTCCTTTTATTCACAATGTTTATATAATCCACTGTTTGGCAACCTCATTTTGAGGCCAGCGACCCACCACTTCTTGTGATTGTTACGATGATCAACAGAAAATCTCTTCAGGGCAAGCAATTAACTGGTGTTGTTCAGTCAAATCCACTGCTGTTTCTCAGTTTCAGGTTTCAAACATCAGTTTTGGGTCTTCCTGGAGACCATATTGAGCAATATTATAAAGCATCAGTAGCCAAAACAAACCTTTAACAAATATAAACTGCTGCTGCCAACTCTATTGCACCTGTGTGCATAGGTGAAATAAGTGTGTCCCCTATACTGCACCTGTGTGCTCTGCTGTTGTTGCACATGAAATGAACTTTCCGAGATCTCTTTTCTTTAGCTATTTCAAATGCTATAAAAATGCTGGAAAGAATCAGTCGTCCTATCATTTACACGTCTTAAAACTTATAACACAGCAAGTCAATGTCAGCACTAGAACAGTGCCTGGGGGTAAACACCTGGCTCCACTGATGCTGGTAGCAAAACTCCCATTGACTCCCGTGGGAGGAGGACGTCATCCCAGGCCTCCGAGAGCCTATTGCCAGGTTCTACCCAACAAGCAGGGTTTCACAGTTGTGGAAATCATGCAACAGCACATTGCTTTGCCTGGAGTAGCGAACGTAGTACTGCTGGGTTCACTGGGAAGATTTCCACATATTTTTTCCAGCCCTTTTATCATTTCTAAAATCTGTTGAGTTAAAGGCGGGATGCCTTTGGTTTGGGTCACTAAAGAGAGGAAAGTGTGACATTTTCTGCTTATATCGTCCTTACACCTTTTTTTCAAGTGAGTAGGTTCAAAAATCTAAAGAAGTTGTTTATTTCAGTTCCTTTTATTTCCGTGTTGTTCACTCTTAAAGCTTTCCTTTCTTTTCTGTTTGGTTGTCATGCCCACTCTGATTATTTGGGTACTTAACTTTTCACTCCTGGTGTTCTGCTTCCAAAGTGACGTGCTGATTCTGCTAATTTTTCCTTCCTCACCCTCTCTTTTCCATAGCCTTTGCTCAATTTTTGTTTCACATAAAGTTCAGCTTTCCAGTCAGCTCCATCAGGAAAACAGAAGGGTTACTCAGAATAATCTGCATTGTGGTGGTTCTTTCTGGGTGAAGATTAATCAACATTTTGGAACCAGAAGGCTTAAACTCTTTGACATTTTGGGAGATCACTTAGAAGGCTTAATTTGCCTTGCGATGAACAAGTAGCACACATGAATATAGCAATGCCGACCTCCTGCATGACAGCAACTGCTGATGACCACTGGTCTCAGCTTGCACAAGAGCGCACAAGACTGTACCTGCCACATACTGCTATTGCTGCACTCCTCCCCCAAATGGTGACAAACCAGATGCCAGCTTGAAAATGGAGAAGGTAGAAATGAAATGTAAGAGAGAAATAAAGTCAAGGCGCTCACTAAGCAGAAGCAGGTCTTCTGCTGAGAGGTGTTACCCTATTTTCCGCACTCTGCAGAATCCAATCAGCCTTGCCTTCCCTTCAGGAAAGGCTGGATGCAGGCTGATGCTCCTCTTCACACTGCAGACAGGGTTAAAGAGACTACCTCAGCGCACAGGCTGGCATCATTCTCCCATCCCGTGTGGGAAGTGGTATGAAGATGGTGAAGGATGCCCCTCTCAGTCATGGTCTTGGCATGTGGATCTCAACTGTCACATACTTGCAGCAGACTGAAGAAGACAGCACCACACAGTTCTACATGTATTAATATTGTTGCTATTAAAAGGACCTCAAAGGGGGTCTTATGGACATTCATTCTGACTGAAAAACACAAACTCATCAGGAACTTCCTGAAAAAAGTCCCAGTATATCCTAGCACGATCCACCAGAGATGCCAGGGAGATCCCTTCTCCAGAACTGTCCAGCGGTTTCTGCTACTTTTTCGTCTGTGCAGTTTTATTAAGCTCTTCAGAATTTTCATCTTGAATCCTGCAGATTCAGCACAACACAGGAAAAAACGAGGACTTCAAGCCATCCTGATCTTAAATTAAAACCCTTTTAACACAAACATGATCATCTAAGGTGTCTTTTTTCCCAACCTAATCCCATAATGGACATTTTTTAATAAAGGCATGTGGTTTGAAAATGAGCTTTTAAATAACCAGAGAAAAGAAAGAACATACAAACAGGTTTTAAAATGTCTGTGGAAAAAAAGACAGGGCATTATTTTAAATAATTAAACTCAAAGTTCAGGTGATTTGTCTTGTCACATGTATAATGTATGAGGTTACTTTTCTTTAAAAGCCAGTCTTAAAGAAGGAAATGGTAGCATGGTTAACAAATGCTGTAGGGCAGAGAGCCTTTTCTGGGCAATTTTTCAATTCAATAAAATTTTCAAACTCGTATTTCGTCATTTCCAGCTCCCATATTAAAAATCTATTAGCAGAAAGCCTACTGAAAAGCTGACCATGAGCACAAGAGACTTTTTCTGGAAACACTTCTATTCAGTTCTCATGCCTGAACAAAAGCAGATTGGCACATTCAGTTATATAAAAACGCCTTTGAAAGGGACCTCCCCCCCCTTTCCCATAGCCACGCGTTTCAGGGCTCTATATGCTGAAGGAAGCCAGTGAAAGGTTTGAAGGGGTGGGGAGCCCAAGGGCTTCCACCGAGATCCTTCAAAGTCCTGGTCTTCTATAGTGGGAGGATTTCCCTCTAAATCCCTTTCAATAGCATATTGATGGCTTTGAAAGCTTAAATGGCATTTGTCAACCATCAGTAAATCTTGAAAACTGTTTCTGCAAATAGCCCAACTCTGAGTCTCAGCTTTTCCCATTAATCTGTACGTAAGGCCACTGAAGACTTTTTCAGAGCCTAGATAATGCCTGGATTAAAAGGTCCATTCAGAAGGGAAAACTTTAGCATTCACCTTGTGTACATAGCCATTTCACCAGTGGTATTCATGGGTTGTTATTTCAACTCTGCATTTGTCCTGCAAACAAGACATTTTGCCACAAAGACTTGGTAGAGACATTCTTCAGTGAATTACTGAAACCTAGCCCTGCTATTTGTCATGGCTTGTTATTTTTATCAAGAGTAATCAGTTCAAATAGGAACCCTAGACTGACAACTTTACAATTATGTTACTATTTTAAGAGTGGAAGGTATGTTTCTTCTAATTCAACAATGAAATTGATTGAAGCACAACCTGATTGCTTTATCTAATGAAACAGTCTAAAATTTCCCTTAATCAGATGTCAGAAGACTTTTTGTTTGGTTTATAATAAAAGTAGAGACAAGAACTTTATAAAAATCATTATTAAACATTTTTACTTAATGATATTTCATAAAAACTTTATACATTTACTAGGCTTAACAATTTATAATAAGGTACATAATTCCTTGTGTTTGGATTTTAGGGCAATACTGTATTCATTTAGCTTTCTCCAAATAAACCAAATTGACAGACTTTAAACCCTCAGAGCCTCTGCCCCTTACACACTCTTTTTTAGGCTGTTCTTAGATCCTAATAATGTTTGTGTTCTCTCCTTTCCAATTTTTTTTTCTTTTCATTTTGCATCCAATAAGCTATACCAAAGCCAAGGTATGAGCTATTTTGAAGGGCACAAGGCTTTTCATTATTATTATTATTGAAATAATCAGGTCAAAATGTTTATGAATCACAGAAAAGAAGAAAAACAGAACAAGATCACACACTGGAGACTCCATGCAAATTCTGAGGTGCCAGTGTTGCAATGCTAGGCAAATCTTTTAATATTAAAAAAAAATAAAAATCAGACCCCTTTCATATTTCCCCCAATCCAGATAGATCTCATTGTTTCAACAAATCAACCTTTTCACCATACTGGACAATTTACTGTGAATGTCAAGAACCCCCAACCTGGGGATCAGTGAAGTTCACTGGACATGCCTCAAAAAGGATACACAAAGATTATCTTTCCCTCTAGCACTGTTGAAAGGGAGAAGCTTAGTCGAGGTTTTATATATGTGAAATCACATGAACTATGGCTGAAGGCCACCCCTTGCATCTGCTTCTTTCGTTTGCCTTATTGTCTACCTATGTGGACATGTTCCACCCATTTTTTGCTGTCAACTGAAGACAACTCTTAAATGTGAAAACTCTCTGCAGCTTAGATGTGGCATAGCAGATCATTCATGCTCATCCCAGCTCACTGTAAAAACAATATGAAGCCTATCATACCAATATAAACAGAAAGGTTTTTCTATTCCAAACCTGCCCCCTGTCCCCACTCGAAGTTACTGTGCTAATAACACCACATTTCTCTGTGTGTCTTGAAAATTTCTAGGGGAACTATGTGCCATGGCTTTTGGCTGATTAAAAGTAAACTAGGCCAGATTTTTTAACCTGTGGGTCACTTCCTGAGATGACTTAGGGTATCCTGCCTGGCTTTCAACGCTCTCCATACAGTAGGGGATGCACTTCCTGTAGAGGCCATATCATCTGTACCCCATGGAGACACCTCAGGTAACCCACAGTACCTTAAATGGTATAAGGCAGGTATATGTGAGCATCTAAATGAAGCTCCAGCTGCATTAAAGAACAGAGACTCAATTTAGTTTGCTAAACATAGGCATCTAGAGCAATTTGAAACATCCTCAGTTACCTGAGACATCCACATGGGCCTGGCAAATATAACATTATGACCTATGACAAGACCCAAGGCCTTTTGAAGGGACAACTGAAGGCCAGATGAATTGAGCACACCGGATAGATACCTACATTTAGGGAATTGCACTGACCTCTGAGACTGGGATTCAGCTCCCAACACCCCTAAGTTAGCTGTCTGCATGTGAAACAGGCTTCTGGGCTCCTAGTGTAGTCAGTTAAATCTAGAAAGATTTCTCTCATCTTCATCTAAGTGACTTTTGGTCAATGCTCTCCAATGACTAGGACTACACTGACTATTTGGAGAGTGAGATGCTGCTTAGTCTAGACGTCTGCATTTTAGATCAGCATGTGAATCTGGAGCTGAATACCAGTTCAGTTGACTTCAGGAGCAACTAAATGACAAGATAAAATGTATGCACAGTATTTATACTAGTGGTGGTGCAAGGAAGTTAGATGAAGAAATCTGCTTCCTTGATTCCTTCTCTGCACCAACACAACTTACGTTTTCTGACATCTGAAGCATACTGTAATGCCTGGTTGCTTACTCAAGCTTTTCTTTTAATGAAAGAAACTCTTTATGTGGCAAAGTGAGAAGCTGTCTTTACTTTCCTCAGTGTACGTTAAAACTTGTGACGTGATTGTTGGGCTTTGCGTTATAAAAATATAAATAGGTAGGTCTTCCTAGAAAGATAGAATGCTTAGTAAGGACAATTTCATAAAAATTAGTAAAGCCCTAATGAAAGTGAATACAAGTTAGACTGTAACAACACAAAGACTTTTGAAATCTTTCTTCTCTGTAACTCAGGATGTGTTTCATGAAAGCAGAGCTTAGGGAGCTCAGCTTCATGTGAGTTTCTATCTTGGAGTCAGACTCCTCTAGGTTCAATGAGATGGAGCAGGTTTCTCTTCCATGCAGATTCTTAGGTGTCCCTAGATAAAAACCATCCTTTTTGGTAAGGTTAGTGCTCAGGTAAGGTCAGGCTCAGCACTATCCTGATGATTTCCAGATGGCTCAGAACATGGACAGAGCTCACACACAACTTCCTAAAAAATTCTATATAGAAGTGACTTCAGATGTGTGTTGAATCCTTTGGGACTAGAAATGAGTGTTATCACAGAAGTGTGAAGCATTCCTGTAAAACTGTTTTTCTGCACCATTTTGAAAGTTGTATATTTCCATATTATCACAAGAATGTTATTTTAAAAACCCTCGGCCTTGTAATGAACAGAATGCTATGGAAGAAGGACAACTTTCATAATTAGGGTCAGTGTTTTCCTCCTTTAAGAGTCACAGATCCCCTGATTTCCTCATGGTTTTCATTCTGAAAAGCTCTAAGGATTTAGGAAACTAATTTATTGAAAAGAGGGACAAAAGCAATCCCCTGTCCTTCCTCAGGTTTGTGAATAACAGCTGTACAAATCTGCAGTCTAGCTCACATCCTACAGAAAATGTGATGTAATTCAAAGGTCTGAGACAGAATTGCTATCTCTTCTCTTGGGAGTGACAGGGGAGCAACTTCTGCCCACCCATGCCCAAGAATCATGTGTATTGGCAGGGGGTGGGGGGACAATTTTCTGGGCTGAAGTAATTATGTGCCTGCTGGCTTTTCCCTCCTGCACCTTTTGTACAGCAATATTCAATTATGCCAATACTTTTCAAAGAACAACATAAAGAAAGAGTTAACTAATATTTAGGAGTTGAGGAGACTGTAGAGTGGGAGACGAACTAATTTTGCTGTGGCACTAAGCAATGCAATAAGGAAAGGGAAGAAAACATAGATCTGAATCTCAGATCAATGCTTTATCTATGAGGTGGTGCTGCCTCCTTAAGCAAAACCAATAAATATTTCCAGGCTAACCGCAACTCTCAGTGGTATTTCAATGAATGCTTGTACTTTTCTTTATAACTCTTCCATCAATTTTTATTTTTGTGACCATGTTCTCACATTCAAACTAACATAGCTTTTGCAGCTGACATCGCGTGGGTTGGAATACAAATACTGCAGATGTTCACAATGCCAACATATTTTAGGACATAGAAAGACAACTGAAAAATCTGTTATCTACTTCAGCTTAAGAGTGCTATCATACAGGAACATAGTTTTTTCCCCCCAAATACTATTCAATGCATCTTGCTGGCAGGGGAAATTAATTTTCCAAACCCAGTCTTTAAAGGATATTATTTTTTTAATAGGAGCGTCTTTGAGACAGAACATATGCCCCTGTTTCGCTATCCACACCATAAAATGGTTTTCCCATTCATCACAAATAGCTGCTTTTTTCCTACGAAAGCTTTTATAGAGCCTGCCTCTGTATTTTAACTGTTCCTGACACAGTGGATCCACAATCACAATTATAGCTGTGGACTGCGATACAACCGTAACACAAATGAAAAATAGAGTCCTTATGCTTATCTGACTTTTTAAATATAACTTTCAAAATACAAGGAGGTAAGTGGACAGAATTATTAAGCAGGCTGGCTGTAACTGCCTGCTGAACTACTCAGTTCATACAAAAGATGGGGAAACCTGGGGGAAGATGTAATGCTTAGCCTTCATTTAGTGCAGCCTAAGGTTACATGTTTCTTCTCTGCATTATTACTGCATAGCAAAAAAGTACGTACAAATGTGAAGCCCTAATGCTTATGGAAGGTCTGTCTAGCCTCTGCAGGGAATGGGTGGTTTAGGTCCCCCCGAAATACCTTTTATACCCTTGTAAGTCAAGTTTGTGAAAGTGCGATAGATAGCTAAAAGCTGACAATGCAGTCCAGTAATTTCTTCTGTGTCACATGTGGTGAACAATTACGGCAGTTGTGTGTCCTGGCATTTCATCATGTCTGCATATTAAGGGTTTTATAGTGAAAGTTAGTATCTTTAAAGGTATCCTGATTTACAATTAAATGGAATGGCCAAAGCCAAGGAGAAGAGGAGTATGAGCTTCCAGAAAACTTAGCTGAGGCATACCACACCATAGCACACATGTCAGGCCAACAGTCGCAGTTTGGGCCCACAGAACCACACAGTCATTACCTAACAGAACCCGGAGAGGGGGATAACCAGTAATTTGGCTTTAGCTATGGCATTTTTGATTTCACTATGCAGCCTTAGAAAAGACACATCTTAAAGCCTTATGGGAGCAGCAGATCCAGACTTTAATTAACCACTGAATTATTCTAATGCAATTGTGGAGAAAGATAGCAAAATGCTTTAGAAAATCAAATGGCACCCTCAGAAAATGGCAGACATACCGTTTACATGGGGTGTGTTTTTTCCGTAAAAGAGAACAGGACCTAAATATACTAAAACTCACGTGAAATTAATCTTCCAAAATGTTTAGCTGCGTAGCATTATAGATCGTGGTGTACAATGTCATCCCAGCCCATAAAATCACCTTAATCAGGGCCTCTCTCCTATGGCACCATCCTATTTTCAACTAACAATGCTTTCAGATGAGCCGAAAAGGGGTACTTTGCTCCCACCATTACAATTTCTGCTCTTCTTTTCTTTACCCTTTTCAAAAACATGAAAGCATTGCATTGCTAATTACTTTTATCCAGCCTATAGGAAAATTAGTTTATCTTCCTGATCAAAGCAAATTAGGCAGATCATGGCTGATTAGAATGCAACAGTAAAATCTCCATACTTTCTATTCCACCCCCTTTTCTCTCAGAAATGGGGCCTGTGTCAAATATGTAGGTATTTCCCACGGCCAGTCCGGACTCTGTTTCCAACAGGATCTGGGGCTGGGACAATGGTTCTTACACAGACACTGAAGTTCTTTAGTTCACTCATTGTGCAAGGAAAGAACTAGTAACCCTTTAGCTAGCATTTGATGAAACATCTAGATTTACATATTTCCCTAATTGCATTTTTTGAATGTGAGTGAGATTTATCTGACCAGAGTTAAATGCCTCCTTTATTCTACTACCCAAGATACAAACCTATGCTCTCGAGGCAGAGTTGCATTTGATTCTGATCCCAGCATTAAAATTTTGGTTTTCATTATAGTGAGACAAAGCAATGTCTACCTTTACTTCTCAAAGAACGATCTAAAGAATGGCTTGGCTAGTTGCTTCCAAGGTGGCCGCTGCATTGCAAAACTGAATACCATTACTCCTTCTAAATAACTGCTTCAAGCAACATTTTCTATCACTCTAGTATTTTACTATTCACTTTTTACCCTTCATAACTCATTTCCCTTCAATTTGTGTTCTATAGCCTTAACAGATGAAAGCCAAGCTATACTGCTACTTTATTTATAACCAATTACTATAAATTAACAGTAAATCTCACATTTAGCTCCATTTAAACATCACTATGCAGCTGCCCATTTGAAAATAAAATGGTTGCCTTCTTTCACTTCAGTGGGCACAATACAAAACATCCATTGAGCTTTTCCTTTATTGCAGCTGCCAATGCCCAGCCGACTTTTAACAAACCAACCAAGCGGAATAACAA
The DNA here is from genome assembly GCA_034008185.1 of Gorsachius magnificus. Lineage (NCBI taxonomy): Eukaryota > Metazoa > Chordata > Aves > Pelecaniformes > Ardeidae > Gorsachius > Gorsachius magnificus. The sequence goes on from CM067081.1 coordinate 177,653,916, forward strand.
TGCAGCTGCAACATTTTATGGTATTTCTGTTAGTTCTCTTTTGAGACTGAAGGTGTTAATTAGGAATCAAAGAATACAACCCTGCCAGCTTTCTTTCACAAACTATACACTGGCCACTGCAGTTTTCAGAAGAAAAATAAATCTAATAAAGGGACAAAAATGTTGTTTGTCACACCAGTAACGTGTATTTAAGACCCTTTGATCATGAGCTTTTTATGTAGTCTTGTCAGACAGGCTGAAAATATTTTTTCCTCTCTTTTCTCCCTTCTTTAGGCTTTTCTGAACACTGATTCTAGGGTTGTCTGGAAAGGTGAAAAACCCGATAGTTACTGGAATGCTTTACAGGTTAAAATGGCTTTGCTGAGCAAGCCAGCTTTAAATCAAATCAAATCATAATCGCTCACTTTTCTGATTCAAGTGTAAGTTGTTTTGAAATACAAAGGATCTGTTCGTATTACGGAGTTTACTAATTCTGTGTTTCATTTAATATTGCAAGCATTTAAATATAGGCAGGTGTTTTAACATTAATACATAATTTCTTTTGTGGAATCTCATTTTAAACCATCAAAAATGACAGTTTACAGGATGTTGTAAAATATCCATTACATATATATTTTCACATGTGCACCATACAATATATGTTCGATATTTTATTTACACTTATTAACCATAATCGTATTAGAGTATCATATATTCAAAGGTAGCAGCGTGAAGTCATTACCTTTAATCTTTAGTCAAAGTTAAAACCTTAAAATGGGTTTATGAAGTTAGCACAACTGAGAATTAGTCAAGCTTGCTAGCTTACCCAGCAAGAGCTTTCACTGTTAAATGCACAAATCATGTCAAAATCCATTAATCCTGCCAGGGAATGGCAGAAAGAAGCTCTAGTTGTTGATTTAATGATAATGCATTGAACAGGCTCTTAAGGCTACCTGCAGAGTTTTCTAAACTGTAATACAAATAAAGTAAATTTTAAGAAACACTTTCTACATAAGTGTATATAATGGGTTTTTTTGCCTTAAACACTATGTAGGAGAAGCAAGGTTTTAAAATACAATTCTACTTATCTTATTACAAGTTTAATATAACTCCTTATAATGTTATATATCTAGAATGTGATTATAAAACATATTTGGGAAATTTGCTATTTGGTATTCAAGAAATACAGAACTGGCTTGAAAATGTTAAAATACAAATCTTAGTAACAAAAGAAAGACCTTATCAACATTGCTGTGTTGTACATGTCGTATAAAATGCAGTCTCTGGCTACTGGAACAGACGCACAATGAGATGATTCATAGTTATAAAGGTACGTTTCCTTTAGTGCTCCAAGTGTACCATTTCTAACATTCCTGAATTTTAGAAAAGTGAAACATAAAATTGTAGAATGGTTTAAGTTTTTTAGAAACACAAACATGTCTACCTTCTGGGTTTTTTTTGTAAAGTGATATACGAGATTATAACCTATTAAATGGGACTGATGTATTTTTAACTGTTTTACTTGTTAAGCATTGGTTGGGGAGGTAGAATTTGGCTTGATTTTCAAAGCAAGCAACAGTGGCTGGGAGGCAGAAGAGAATATTCCCTTTCTGCATATGGAATAAGGTAAAAACAGCAAATATATTTGAAATTGGCTGCTGCAATTACTTCTTACAATGCTTTTTTTCTGTTATTGCATCATAATAGTGCCACAGTGTCTAAAGGAATGGAAGTAATTCTTGTAGAAAGATGTCAAGTACATACACACAAGCCATACTGCTCTCCATAGGGTTAATAATAATTATTACAGTCTTGTTGCTAATAATTTGTTGAATTTCTGCCCTGGATGATGTATTTCATAGCTATTTCAGAGTAAGGTGGCATTTTCAGCTGTAAGCTCATATCTGATGTGTCTTCTTTCACTCTCTTAAGTATGGTCTCATGTGGTCTGTAGGCTAAGGATATATATTTTTTGGGTAGTTTGCCGTTAAGCAGACAAAACGTTTTACCTGTGGGTACTTTCATGGGGGGGAGGGGATATTTTTTTCCAGTTTTGGAAAATTTTTTTACTCAATCATTATTTTGAAATTGTTTGGTGTATAAGCTTCATATTTATTTGACTCAACGAATTCAAGAACTGCTCTGTGCAATTGTTTTTCTACAGCTGTGGCTGTGTGAAAAATTTTCTCTCAGTTGATTACTCAATTGTACCACTGTAAATGAACTCAAGTTCTCTGAGAAGGTTTACCTGCTCAGTTTTGCTGAATTCTAGACTCATCTAGAATATTCTCAAGAACATATATTGTGCCTGTTATAAGCACCTCCAATGGAATTTTTACAAAATGCTACATTTATCTACCATACCCAATTAATCAAGGATTTTTGCTAATGAGCAAATGACTACAACTAAATCAAAGATAAGATAATCCCATCCCTATGGTTTTTTGTATGTTAATTTTTGCATTGGAAACTGCTATGGTACAGGAGTACCTGAAAAGTTTTCCACTCCCCTTCAGTTGCTCACGGAACTCCCAATCAATTGTCCCTGTCCCTTCAGCTGCACTGGTTCAGCTGTTTCTGTGGCTACGTTCTAAAACAGATCAGTGAAATGAGATATGTATTTTTCAAAGACCAGAAATGTGTTTCTTCTTAAACTGGATTATTTCACAGATCTGCTTAGGAGCACAGCCCAACAAACAGCTGAGTCAGCGTAGCTGAAAGAGACCAAGCCTAGAGCAGGAGGGTGGGAACAACTGGCTTCGAGGGGGGGAAGCCAACATGAACATCTTAAACTGTCTCTGTTGCAGCGGGGCTCTTAATATGGCAGCACATTTTTTTCTGAGTTTCCTATTCCAAATCCAATCTTCCAGAAAATTCTGAGCACTATCTTCTTCCAATTCTGTGAATTGAGAAACATAACTAGCAAAGACAAGCAGCTCCTACTCAAGGAATTCAGCTGCAGAAAGCAAGTTCTTTTCTCAGTGCCCTGCCCTGCTAAGTGAAATCAGCAATTGCGCTTGAGCTGGGAGTGTCAGGAGTCAGCACACATGCTGGTACCTTAGAAGCTCACTTTTAGTGGTCTACCTCTCCTAAATTGTTTTTCCTCATAGATACAGAAAGTCCTAAATCTGTTACCTTTCACAGCTTGAAGAAAAAGCCCATTTTGTTTTCTTACGCTTTTGTATGAGGAGATTCTGTGCTGATGGGACCACAAGAGAAAGTGTATAGATAAAACATACGAGAAAATAAAGCGTATGAATCAAACTTTTCCTGCCCTCTTTCTCATCTTTTTCACAAAACCATCAATGTTATAAGATTTCATGATCAAGTACTATCTTTGGACCAAACCCAACATGCCCACTACATCCTCATTCTGTTGTCCTTTCAGGCACAGTAATTATAGCAAAGACCAAAATTGGCTCTCAAAGTTGGCTTCTGCAATGGCATTGATTTTTGATTATTCTGTATTTTTGTATTTTGGTAAGCAAAAAATTGAAAAAAAAATTGTATTCACTACACATTGACTATTTTTTTGAGAACTCTAATTTAAAGGAATTTTAAAAAACTTTCCATAACAGCATACAAAAAGAAAGATTAAGACTGTTTGTTTAGAAAGAAGATGAATACGATGGTTAGACTATACATATTTCTGCTTTCCGTAATGAGAAACAATCATCTTCATAATAAAGATTCCTGTAATAATAAAGCTATCAATATTTAATACTTTAAAAAGCACTCTATTTTTATCTGTAAAAACTGTTGTCCTGAGGAAGCTGAAATTAGTATTTTGGCAGCATTTAGAAAGGGTTAGTGTGCTCTCAGGAATAAGAATATTCACAAGTATATTAAAATACCATGGAACACAGGGATTTGTTTTCACTTATAAGGTAGCAGTTAAATATCCTCCAAAGCAGCTAGGTGTGGTTGCTGTTAGAATGACATAATCACCTTGGTCTGATCCATTTTGCAATCTCTTATTTTGCCCTTTGGAATAACAGGTTACCTAATAATTAAAACTCGGTTTTTCCCCATATTAATTGCTTTGTAATTTGTAGATTCTGTTTTGTCAGAGCTTACACAGTTCACTGTAATAACAAGACCATTCAATTTTCAGATTTGACAATAACTACTTCCACAAAGAGGATGGACCTGGGAACATGACAGAAATCTGGTCAGTGATCTGAGGATCACATTTAGACAGCTGTCTTATTCTCCACTGCCTGAACTCTTACAGTCATACTCTTGTTGTTAATCAATGTAGTTATATAGGCTTGCAGATTTCCAAAGTGACTGACAGGCACATTTAAATTATATAGCATATAAAAATAAATGTAAAAATAAATATTATAAGGCCCAAATATTTGCCAGAACCTCTTTCCCAGCCTGTATACAGGCACACACAGTATTTGTATATGTTCTACTAACTGCACCTTAGAAAGGAAATCAGTTAATGTCTTAAAAAGTGAGACATGTAATTCAGACTCAATAGCTAGAAAAATCTTATGAAAAACCTCTTCCTAGATCTGGAACAGTAAGATGAGAAGCTTGAAAAAGCTTTGTTTTCCAGTGTAAGGCATCTCTTTCCCACTTTTAATAGCTTAAAGATGATAAGGATAGAGGTCTTAAAAGCTGTATAGGCACTTAAGAGATGCAGATAGCAAACGCAGACTTACTAGGAAGGGACCAGGCACTGAGTAGATGATATGGAGGTAATAGTCCTCACGGTTGGTTTGCCTGACGTCACACCAGTCACACCACAACCTGTCTTTCCTTCCAAACACAAAACAGCTACATCTGCAGCTGTATCCAAAAGTATGTAACTGCCAAACTTCCATTAATATAGAATGCCTTGGCATCCAAGGAAAAATTTGATGTATAACAGAACTTCAAAAGTATTCCCACTTTGACAGAATAAAAGATTCAGATACTGAGAAAAAATGTACTAATTTCTATATCTTAGTATCTTTTAAACTTTAAGGGTAAGACAATGCGTGTACGGAGGCTCTGCACTATACAGAAGCACTGCAGCTTAAATCATTAGCCTGAAGATGCACACATTCGCATTAGCCTGCATTTGTTTATGTCTCCAGAAAACATGATACGTATAATAAATCCAAATATTTTACCAGAGACTTTCACCTAGAACTAGCAAAGCTTGTAGTTATAATGTCAGGTCTTCTACATGTGAAAGTTTAAGAACATAAATATAAGTTCTTTAAGGTCCAAAAAAAGCCAATGATTTCAACTACTGGACTAAACTGATAGCTCTGACAGATCTTTATCATTTTTAACAGAGCTGGGGAACAGTGCTTTGCTGACCCAGCTGTGGATCAGTCTAAATGGGGCTCACTTGCCTCTAAGTAGCCCTCTCAGGATGAGGCAACGGTATACGGCAAAGCTCTTCAGAAGCCAGAGAAAGACATTTTACATTCTCTGCTTGACAGTTCTGACTAGTGGAACAGTTCTCAGGATATCTATAAGCTGACTGCTTTTCTAAAAAGCCTTTTCTACTTTCTTTGTGAGTTGTGCTGCTGTCCTAAGTAACCTACAAAGGAAAATATTTTAAATGGCAAAAGGTACCTCTAGCCACCTCTGCCCAGCCTGGATTTTAGAAGCAGCATAAACACTACCCCAATATCCCTAACTGAATTCTTCTTAATTAGTATCTTTCAAAATCAACTGCATCACACACTTTCTGAAATATTGAGAGAGTAGCATAAGGTACAGAACTGGTATTAAAATCAAGCTTTTATTCAGTTTAATATCACTTAGCCTCATGTATATACTTACATGGTGACACCTCAAACTTGTTTCTCTACAGTGGGAAGTTTAAGTGTTATTTATTTATTTTTTTTATTTAGGGAAAATGGCAGGTCTATTCCATGTCATATGTTTGAAGACACTGTTCCATGGTCCAACGTGTACTTTCATTTGTCTAGTCTGAATTTTTATCCATCAATATTGTGTCTTATGTTAATACTCAATATATTATGTTAATGCAATCTGTGCTCTGAGTGCTTTACAACAGTATTTAAATTAGTTTATGATCTCATGCCAGCAGTAAACCTAACCATCATCTTGCCTATCAGAACATTTAATTATCTATTTTTACTAAATCTGGCAGTCAGAGACAACCCTGTCAACAAAATTATTATGAATACGAAATATTACTCATTGGAAATAAAACTCTTGATTTCACATAAGCTGCATCATCTATTCTGATGGATGATGATGCAAAAGGAAAGACATATCTGACCGTTGTTCGGGTTTCTTTCTCCACATTTAAACCCCTGTGCACTGAGATCAATCTCTGTGCGCAGTTATTTCTTTATACTTGCGCTGACACATGACAAAATAGTTAAAATCTGTCTTTTTTAACTATAAGTGAAAAACATACATATATTACATCATTAAAATACTTACTCAAGAATTATATGCTCTGAAGCAGCACTGTAGAATCATCTTAGTATGCAACTTCAAAGCCTTTTTCTCATACTGTAACTACTGAGAAATTCTACCTCATATTTCATCTCCATCAATAATGGTGCCATAGTGCATAAAGAAAAAATTCGAGCTCCCTTTGTTCTGTGTCATCCTTCCCACCTGGTGCAGCCCTGGGCTGTTTCTTTCAGGTCAGCTTACATAGTCTTGAACCATGCGTTCCCAAAGTGCACCCAAGGTCACTGCAGTAGCAACAGGCCTGCTCTACTTGCACCCAAGCGGACTAATTCAGGCGTTTGCCTGTCACACTGTTTGAAGCCCTCAGTTTGCTTAATAAGCCAGGAGCTGCTCCATGACTTAAACATACAAATATACTAGTTGCTTTGTCAACAATTTAGGCCCGTCTTCTAAAAAGTCACATTGGTGTCCTGGTTTCGGCTGGGATAGAGTTAATTTTCTTCACAGAAGCTAGCATAGTGCTGTGCTTTGGATTTAGTACTAGAAGAATGTTGATAACACACTGATGTTTTTAGTTGTTGCCAAGCAGTGCTCAGACTGCTCAAGGACTTTTTGAGCTTCTCCTGCTTGGCCAGGTGCATAACAAGCTGGGAGTACAGCACAGCTAGGACCCAAACTGTCCAAAGAGCTATTCCATACCATATAACGTCATGCTCGGGGGGGGTTGGTGGGTCGGTCGGTCGCTCGGGTACTGATCGCTGCTCGGGACAGGCTGGGCATCGGTCGGCGGGTGGTGAGCAATTGCATTGTGCATCATTCGTTTTATATATTCTGTATATTTTGTTATCATTCTCATTATTACTATTATTATTATTTTCTCTTATTAAACTGTCTTTATCTCAGCCCTCGGCTCTAACCTTTTTCACCTTCCCGATTCTCTCCCCCATCCCACTGAGGGAGGGGGGGGGAGTGAGCGAGCGGCTGCGTGGTGCTTAGTTGCCAGCCGGGTTAAACCACGACAGTCCTTTTTGGCGCCCAACGTGGGGCCTGAAGGGCTTGAGATAACGACAGAGTAACCGGAGTATATTAAGGAATTTATATCTGTTAAATAGTTGTGGGTTGCAATTTGATTCATTTTTTCTTGATCTTAGCTTATCCGATCTGCACCATGCTCCCTCCTTTGCTGTACTTGTTAAAAGTTGGTGTTGGTTTTTGCAGTTTGTTATGCTCTGTGGTGACCAGACATGTTTTGCTTGGGAAACTTGTTATTAAAACAATGACCTTGAGCTTTTTCTGGTATTTGGGTTTCATGTCGAAGTCTGTACTGCACTTTGGGTACCACCTTGCGGGGAATGTTAGCAATTATACATGGGACTCTGAAAAGTTTGTTCTGGAGGAAATACAGAATGGCACTTTTTCTGCCTTCTTTGATGATGTTTCCTCCTTCACTACAATAACTTTTCAGTATCTTGAGCATCCTTGGATAGTTAAGGTATATCTATTGATATCTATTTGGAATATTGTTTCAGTTTTGTCCAAAGTTTGTAAGCAACTTAATAATACCATCCAGATGTCTGCCCCAGGGCTGGATAGTTATGAATGGAAGGGTATTTGGGGTAGTATGGGTAAATGCCTAGAACGATGGGCACCTCCAATGTTTTGGAAATTCACTCCTGAACAAGTGCAGAATCCTGAAAAACTAGTAGAGTATTTGGAAAAGGTATGCTGTCACCCTGGCAATTCTAAGCAAACACAAATCACTGCAATGTGCTGGGGCCTGGCCCATGCTTACCGAACCCTGTTCAACATGATTCAACACATCCAAAGGGAACAGAAAGTCTCTGGATCTGATGATAAGGCCCACTGCAGCTACTCCAACCCCGGCCACAGCCACTGCAGCTACTCCAACCCCAGCCACAGCCACTGCAGCTACTCCAACCCCGGCCACAGCCGCTGCAGCTACTCCAACCCCGGCCACAGCCACTGCAGCTACTCCAACCCCAGTGATATGCACTGCGGCTACTCCAACGAACCAACCCGTGCCAGTATCAGTCGCCCCTATACAAAAGAAGAAATCTTGGAAGCGAAAGTCAACTCGTTTAGAAAGGGAGGATGAAAAAGCGGGGCCATCACAAGGGGAGGAGGAAGAGCTCATAAACGAGACAGAAACCACCAGATCCCTATCCTTGAGTGAGCTGCGAGATATCCGAAAAGATTTCAGCCGTCGTCCAGGTGAGCTTATTGTCACCTGGCTACTCCGATGCTGGGATAATGGGGCCAACAGCCTGGAACTGGAGGGTAAGGCAGCCAAGTGGTATGCCACAATTGATATTGCAAATGCTTTCTTTTCAATCCCTTTGGCAGCAGAGTGCAGGCCACAGTTTGCTTTCACTTGGAGGGGCATCCAGTACACCTGGAATCGACTGCCCCAGGGGTGGAAACACAGCCCTACCATTTGCCATGGACTGATCCAGACAGCACTGGAACAGGGTAATGCTCCAGAACATCTGCAATATATTGATGACATCATTGTGTGGGGCAATACAGCAGAAGAAGTTTTTGAGAAAGGGAAGAAAATAGTCCAAATTCTTCTGAAAGCCGGTTTCGCTATAAAACAAAGTAAAGTCAAAGGACCTGCACAGGAGATCCAGTTTTTAGGAATCAAATGGCAAGATGGACGTCGTCAGATTCCAATGGATGTGATCAACAAAATAACAGCCATGTCTCCACCAACTAGCAAAAAGGAAACACAAGCTTTCTTGGGCATTGTGGGTTTTTGGAGAATGCATATTCCAAATTATAGCCAGATTGTAAGCCCTCTCTACCAAGTGACCCGGAAGAAGGATGATTTCAAATGGGGCCCTGAACAACGACAAGCCTTTGAACAAATTAAACGGGAGATAGTGCATGCAGTAGCCCTTGGACCAGTCCGGGCAGGGCAAGATGTAAAGAATGTGCTCTACACCGCAGCCGGGGAGAATGGCCCTACCTGGAGCCTTTGGCAGAAAGCACCAGGGGAGACTCAAGGCCGACCCCTAGGGTTTTGGAGTCGGGGATACAGAGGATCTGAAGCCAACTATACTCCAACTGAAAAAGAGATATTGGCAGCATATGAAGGGGTTCGAGCTGCTTCAGAAGTGATTGGTACTGAAGCACAGCTCCTCCTGGCACCCCGACTGCCGGTGCTGGGCTGGATGTTCAAAGGGAAGGTCCCCTCTACACATCATGCAACTGATGCTACGTGGAGTAAGTGGGTCGCACTGATTACACAACGGGCTCGAATAGGAAACCTCAGTCGCCCAGGAATCTTGGAAGTGATCATGGACTGGCCAGAAGGCAAAGATTTTGGAATATCGCCAGAGGAGGAGGTGGTGCGTGCTGAAAAAGCCCCACTGTACAATAAACTGCCAGAAAATGAGAAGCAATATGCCCTGTTCACTGATGGGTCCTGTCGTCTTGTGGGAAAGCATCGGAGGTGGAAGGCTGCTGTATGGAGTCCTACAAGACAAGTTGCAGAGACTGCTGAAGGAGAAGGTGAATTGAGTCAGTTTGCAGAGGTGAAAGCCATCCAGCTGGCTTTAGATATTGCTGAAAGAGAAAAATGGCCAGTGCTTTATCTCTATACTGACTCATGGATGGTGGCAAATGCTTTGTGGGGGTGGTTGCAGCAATGGAAACAGAACAACTGGCAGCGCAGAGGCAAACCCATCTGGGCAGCTGCATTGTGGCAAGATATTGCTGCCCGGGTAGAGAACCTGGTTGTAAAGGTACGTCATGTAGATGCTCATGTACCCAAGAGTCGGGCCTCTGAAGAACATCAAAACAACCAGCAGGCAGATCAGGCTGCTAGGATTGAAGTGGCTCAGGTGGATCTGGACTGGCAACATAAGGGTGAATTGTTTCTAGCTCGGTGGGCCCATGATACCTCAGGCCATCAAGGAAGAGATGCAACATACAGATGGGCTCGTGATCGAGGGGTGGACTTAACTATGGACGCTATTGCACAGGTTATCCATGAATGTGAAACATGTGCTGCGATCAAACAAGCCAAGCGGTTAAAGCCTCTCTGGTATGGAGGACGGTGGCTGAAATACAAATATGGAGAGGCTTGGCAGATTGATTATATCACACTCCCACAAACCCGCCATGGCAAGCGCTATGTGCTCACCATGGTGGAAGCGACCACCGGATGGTTGGAAACATATCCCGTGCCTCATGCCACTGCCCGGAACACTATCCTAGGCCTTGAAAAACAAGTCCTATGGCGACATGGCACTCCAGAAAGAATTGAGTCAGACAACGGAACTCACTTCCGAAACAGCCTCATAGACAAATGGGCCAAAGAGCATGGCATTGAGTGGGTCTATCACATCCCCTATCATGCACCAGCCTCTGGGAAAATTGAACGATACAATGGACTGTTAAAGACTACACTGAAAGCAATGGGTGGAGGAACATTCAAACATTGGGATACACATTTAGCAAAAGCTACCTGGTTAGTCAACACTAGAGGATCTGCCAACCGAGCTGGCCCTGCCCAATCAAACCTCTTACGTACTGTAGAAGGGGATAAAGTCCCTGTAGTGCATGTAAAAAATATGCTGGGGAAGACAGTCTGGGTTATTCCTGCCTCAGGTAAAGGCAAACCCATCCGTGGGATTGCTTTTGCTCAAGGACCTGGCTCTACTTGGTGGGTGATGCGGAAGGACGGGGAAGTCCGATGTGTACCTCAAAGGGATTTGATTTTGGGTGAAAATAGCCAATGAACTGAATTGTATAATGTTAATTGCTGTGTAATATAGTATGTCTTTATTTTTACTATTGCTGTATGTCATATCAATGGTATAGCAGTAAGGATCACTCAGATTAAGAAGAATGAATTTTGAAGAAACTAAGGAAGTACAGCGGATGGAACCAGAACTGACTTCAGCAAGCAACAACCCAACACCAGACCCCATCTCTCCTGCCCTGAAAGACTGTTACGACAGATGGAGCCCAAAACTGTGGACTAAATGAACCCAATGGACATTTCAGAGGGATGGTCCATAGACTAAGGGAATGATATCTGTGTATGTACCAAAAAGATGAGAAAATGGTGGTGATTAATTGGAATGTATTGTAAGGGTAGGACCTAAGCATGACGTAAATGGTATAGAATAAGGGGTGGAATGTCCTGGTTTCGGCTGGGATAGAGTTAATTTTCTTCACAGAAGCTAGCATAGTGCTGTGCTTTGGATTTAGTACTAGAAGAATGTTGATAACACACTGATGTTTTTAGTTGTTGCCAAGCAGTGCTCAGACTGCTCAAGGACTTTTTGAGCTTCTCCTGCTTGGCCAGGTGCATAACAAGCTGGGAGTACAGCACAGCTAGGACCCAAACTGTCCAAAGAGCTATTCCATACCATATAACGTCATGCTCGGGGGGGTTGGTGGGTCGGTCGGTCGCTCGGGTACTGATCGCTGCTCGGGACGGGCTGGGCATCGGTCGGCGGGTGGTGAGCAATTGCATTGTGCATCATTCGTTTTGTATATTCTGTATATTTTGTTATCATTCTCATTATTACTATTATTATTATTTTCTCTTATTAAACTGTCTTTATCTCAGCCCTCGGCTCTAACCTTTTTCCCCTTCCCGATTCTCTCCCCCATCCCACTGAGGGAGGGAGGGGGAGTGAGCGAGCGGCTGCGTGGTGCTGAGTTGCCAGCCGGGTTAAACCACGACAATTGGCTAGTACTGGTCCAAGGCATTTCATTGTGAATGGACTTGATAGCATAGAGGAACATTCAGATTAATGTCTAAACCTGCTAATAAAGGTTAGATCACCAAATGTTTTAATTGCCAGAATTGTTTCTGATAAACAACACCATTTTACAGATAGAGGACAAACAGAAGGCTTATTTCATGTCTGATTTTGTTTCAGTCTGTTACAGCTATGTATGTATTTCATTTATTTTTAATGCTAGCAGTGATATTACTGACTGAAAGAATATAGACATAATACTTTGCTGCTAGGGTGTATTTTTTTTTCCCTTTATGTCCTTCTGTTATTATTCTCCTGTGGCTAGGACATCCATCCATTTACCAAATTCATATTGTTACATGATGATACACAGAGTGCTTATTTTCATTTGTTCTAATCTTGATCAGTACGTACTTATTGAACAACCACCTTAATGCTACCTTATAAAAGCTGTGAACACTTTAATGGAAGCTTTCCATGCTGAGATAATAAAAACCTGATAATGACTGTAATTTACAATTAATTACTATTATTGTGTACTTAGGTAACTATTCATTCACCAAATATGAAAAACAAATCTGTTTGTGTACTCAACATATGGTGATATTTGGATAAAGAGTAAGTAATTTCCCTTAGATTAGACTCACCATGACCCAACAGAACCCTCTACAATAAAACTAACTGTTACATACCAGGAGCTCAATCCCTATAATCAAAAGGAGTTTCAGTTCTTGTTTCACTGGGAACCAAATTGGCTTATAATTAGTTTTTACAAACCCTTATCAGAATTGATTAAACTAACAGCATGTTGAGAGTATGCAGCATTTCCCTATATACTTCCCACACAGAGATACAACACTGTAAATAATACCATCCAGTGAATCTGGATATTACAAATTCCTTGTGAAATCTGATGCTCTTGCAGCGCTGCTCTATGGTCAGACAGGCAGGAACATAGAGCTACATGACTGCAAGATGCTCTATCCATGATTGATGATAAATGTAGAAAACAGACCACATCTGGCTTCAGGTTTATGGGATTCTTCACAGATTGACCGGAGACAGCCATTGAAGGTAGAACAGCTGAGGCACCAATATGTACGGAAATGTGATTTTGATAACTCTATTTGGTGTGACAGTTCTGTCTGTGATAAATAGAATGAATGTATCACAGCGCTGTGTAAGCATCCTCAAAAAAAATCTGTTGTTTTCACTGAATGCTATCAACAACAACAAAATGACTGAAAAACAAAAGAAAATCCCTCCTTCATCCAGCTGCTGGGAAGTCTGTACAGTTGATCACAACTCCCTGACACAACACAATGCAACACAACTTTTCTGCCAGAGTCTACGTCCTGACACGAATGATCACTTGGCTGTATGCTTAAAAACTTTTCTAAAAAAAATTTTTACTTTTATTTATTTCAGAAAGACAGACACCATGCACAGTAATGACCTATTAGTTCTGTCAAGACTTGGCACATTAAAAATTAAGTGAATGCACTGGATCTTTTTTCTGTTCCCTATAAATGATTTATTTTAAATATTCCATCCAAATAACCTAAGAAATACTTCTGCTACAATATTCTTCCACATATATCTGTTTCTACACAATGGCTTTTTCTATTCCAGATGAAAGTTTTTTGCCCTACCAGTATTCAGTAAGCATTTGTTTTATTCTAAAAACATGTACTTCAAGATTTCAAGAATATGTTCAGCTATGTTTTGTACTGTCTCTGGCCTTCTGACTGATAGGATGTTCCAAGACATTTGTCCTGCCCTTTCTTTTCACATCTTCTGTCTTGGCCAGAAAGAAGTAAAGTTCTGGCACTCAGCAGTTCACACTACTCTACATATGTACAGGCAACAGGTAAGAGGCAATGTGAAGCCTCCATATGTTGAGGAACTTACAGCCTTCCCAGATGCTATTCTCAGATCATGAGCTTTCATATTGTCCCTTTTCAATGCTAGGCCTAAATAACACCACGTGAACCCCTTATTCTGCTACCAATTACTCTTCCACAGTGCCCCACGCTCAATTTTTAAAAACACCCAGCAGCAGTACTGCAAACCCATACTCTTCACCCCAGCACAACTATATACTTAGGTGTTACCTCCACTAGGGTCAGTTAGTCACAAACGTTTCTAATAATAACTATGCCAAGGTAACTGTCACCTACAAAGTCTTATTGCAGACACATGGCACTAATGTAAACTGATTTGCATTACTGCCACTTCTCCTGAGGGTTTAAAATTGGTTGAGCTGCCTGATGAGAGCCACATTTCACTACTCAGTAGCACTGATACAGATGGATTCCCAAGCTATCTGCCGTCTCTTTCTCACACTACACTTCTTGCTTCTCTGTTCATCTTCCTGTAATCGTGTGTGCCTGTTGCAGGTTAAAGTCAGTATAGTGAGGCTTTATGCAGGGACACTGTAGGACTGGAATTTACTCCCAGAGACCCTTGTCAGATCACAAGGTTGAACCTGCACTTCTTTTGGCTCTCTTCCAAATCCTTGTCTTTGCACAACTTCAGCATGAGTGCAGGCAATACTTCCATATTGCACCACGCATATGGATCCTGTATTTTCTTGTCAGCAGGTCAAATATTGCTTTCAGACGCCTGCATAGACTTCACTTGTTCCAATAAGAATCTTATATATCACAGAGTTCAGCCTACATAGACAGCCATGACCAAAAATGAAAGGCAGACATACATCCTTATGAAGAGAGGAAAATCCTTTGGGATTTCACCCTATTTTGCTATGTCATACTCATAATTAGCTCCTCATTAGGTGTTTTTAATCTATAGGTATACAGCATTTATCAGCCACTACCAGATTAGTCAAACTCAGATGTAAGTAGTTGTCCCAGCCATCACATACATAGAGTAAGTCTACACAGAAGTTGCATGATTTGCTTAAATTTGTAAACTACTTCATTACTGTATCCAGAGGCAGAACTCAAAGGTCTCACTACTTAGATCCCAGTTATAACTATCTGATGACACTCCCTATTCCCAGAAGTAGGTCCCGCCCTTTCCTCATGCTTCCAAAATAGCAATCGCTACGAACCAGGGTGTTAAGAAACTTTGGGTTTTATGTCTTTGTAAGGATGACTCTCATTTCTGGACACCAGACAACTTGGTCTGCCCCCTACCACAAACATAATTGCAACTTCATCATGTGCGAGACCAACAGGAGAGAAAGATTGAATTTCTGAGGCAGCCTCCACACCAAACTGATCAAGGATCAAGCCCAAAGGCAAGTTACTCATCATGGTGGTTCAGAACAGGTAACTTTCAGTGATGGGTGAGAGCGTGCTTTGTCTTATCTTACTCGCTTCCTTTGCCAGCTATGACCTACTTCTCCCCTCAGGGTACACAGAGACTCATTTACAAACTCAGTGAATGCCAAATCAGTGCAGTTACACTTCCCTTGATGCTGACATCATCTCACATCTGTTCTCCCATTCACTTAGACTAGCATTTATATTATCAGAGGATCCAGAAGACATGGTATAACTGGCATCATAAGATGCCTACTGCTGCAGAAAGAAGGGCTAGGAAAGTTTTATTTCTGTGTAATATCAGTGCTGTAACTATTCCATCCTCAAGTAAAGCAGACTGAAGTGTTTGGTAAAGGAACTAACAGAAAAAAACTGAAGAAAACGGAGAAGTAGTAGTACTAAGCACCAGCTTTACTTTTCTACCTCCTACCTCCCCTTCATAAATACCAGCATCAAATTACTGTACACTTTTCTTGGGAAAAGTTGTATGACACAAGCACAAAGAAATTAAAGGCTTAAAGGGTTAAGTTTATACACAGTCATCATACAAGTCCCAGTCCAGCAAATACTTCTGCATCACTTAAGTTTGGTAACATCAGAAAGCATGGTTACTCTCAATAAAAAGCATGTATTCGAGCATCTGGAAAAGAGGGGAGAGATTTTGTGTGGTGGGAGGTATAGTTGTCTGTACTGCTTTAGGCCAGTAGATACTTTTTTAACTTGCCCAAAGCCTATCTATAGACACACATCTCCACACACACAATATAACATTTCCTGTACAAAAGACTATACTTTTTTACTATAATGCAAAATGTTTTAGCAATTTTTTATCAAAAACATGCCCTTAAAATTACTTCATGGCAACTACAGAACTCAATACTGTTGAAAGACTGTGTTCCAGATTAAACTAAATATTTATGTAAGATTTTGAAAGGCAGGCTTCTAAACAATTTCTGATATGCATAATGCTTTAGGCTGTGTAATGAGACAGTGTAGCAGAAAATCTTAGTGGAAGTATTCCACACAAATGAGTTGATATTTGGGGAAGGTGATAATTGTTTTAGAATTATTCAAGGCCTTAATCTGACAAACATTTCCATGTGTGATTTCAGTAGAACCATTCCTGACACTAAAGTTAAGTATCTGGATAAGTATTTGCAGGACTGGGCCCAAATCAGACAACTGGGCCCAAACTACGAGCCCATTTGTTACCAATAAAATCTTAATTTGGGAGTGGCTATTATAATAATTATCATTGTTTGACAACACTACACAATATTTTTTTTTGCAGCAGTGTCTAGCCATGAAAATACAACTTGTCCCTTCTGGGATAGACCTTAGTGTTGTGGCTACCGCCCCCAAAACCCAAAGCTCATAGCTAAAAATTAGTAAAACATAGTAAAATAATAAAACTGGAAGGTGATACAGGTTGTGCTGTCTGAGCACAGGCCTTACCAACCTGGAGATATACTGTACTAGTTCCTGGGTATCTGCACTGCTATCCCATTTAATTCCTGCTTGGAGTTCCAGGTATTGCTGGTGCCCAGTATACTACTAGCTGGCTTGTGCTCTCTCAGCTTGAGTGAACACGCATCTCTAAGCAGCAGCTTACAGGCATCTTTTTCATCTAAATGGCAAAGACATTCCAGGATGGTATTTCTATTTGGGTGCTACTGCTTTAATACTCATTCCAAGGCCTCTTAACTCAAAAATTCTAGGCTGTTGTCTATACGCTTTTAGAAAAAAAGCATGCTTCCTGGGACTTGCCCTGGTTTTGGCTGGGATAGAGTTGATTTTCTTCCTAGTAGCTGGTATAGTGCTGTGTTTTGGATTTAGGATGAGAATAATGTTGATAACACACTGATGTTTGGTTGTTGCTGAGTAAGTCATGGGAGTGGGCACAGCCAGGACAGCTGACCCCAACTGGCCAAAGGGGTATTCCACACCATATGATATCAGACTTAATTTGCATGGTGCATCACTTGTTTTGTCTATTCTTATATCATTATTATTATTTTCCCTTCCTTTTCTGTCCTATTAAATTGTCTTTATTTCAACCCGTGAGTTTTACCTTTTTTCTGATTCTCTCCACCATCCCACTGGGGGGAGCGGGGGGTGTGAGCGAACGGCTGTATGGTGTTAAGCTGCCTGCCAGGTTAAACCACGCCAGTCCTTTTGGCACCCAACGTAGGGCTTGAAGGGTTCAGATAACGTCAGATCTGACCAGAGTGTGTTAAAACAAATTTGTTATTAGCATTCAATATTAGATTAATAGTTGCTGGTCACAATGTTGATTTATTTGCTGTCAGAGTTGTTGTGCTTGTTCTCAGAGTTGTGCTATGTAACACCTTACTTGCTGTATGTGTTCCCTATTGTGCTGTTTATCACCACTGGAAGCTGGATTAAGGTTATCATTTTGCTGTACTGTGTAGCACTGGCTTATGAGATGATAAAATTACTGGTTGTGGGACTGATACGGTATTTGTACTCAGCATTGCTGTCATCTCCGTATACTTTGGGAACCATCTCTCAGAAACTATTAATAATCACACTTTTTACCTTTTCTCCTCAGAGAGTCAATTTATGGGGAAGACAAGGGGGGACACTTTCCCTCATTATTTCACCTTCCCCTTCTCCTCCTCTTCCTCCTCCAGGCTAGTTACAGTAACTCTTGGGAATTCTGAATATCCTTAGGATGTTCAAACCAGCATGTTCCTATTTCTATGTATCCTGAATGTGTTTCAGGTCTTGTTTAAGGCTAAACAACTATTTAAGAACACCACCCAGAGATCTGCCCTGAGGCTGGATAGTTATGAGCGGTAGGGCATGTGGGATAGTATGGACAAGTACCTAGGACAGTGGGCACCTCCAATGTTTTGTAACTTCACCCCAAAGAAGCGCAGAATCCTGAAAAACTAGTAAAATATTTGGAAAAAATATGTTGTCACCCTGGCAACTCCAGAGCAACACAAATCACTGCAACGTGCCGGGGCCTGGCCCATGCCTACCGAGCCCTGTTCAACACTATTCAGTACCCTCAAGGGGAAGAGAAGGTCTCTAGATCTGACAGTAAAACAACAGGCACTGTGTCTACTCCAGCCCTGGCAACAGGCACTGTGGCTTCTCCAACCATTGTGACAGGCACTGTGGCTGAACCAGAGAACCAATCCGTGCCAGTATCAGTTGCTCCCTATATACAAGAAGAAATATTGGATGTGAAAGTCAGCTCATTTAGAAAGGGAAGAAACTCCTACTAAGAAGGAAAATGAGGAAGGAGTGTACAAGGCAGGCTACTCCAGAGCAGGGGCATCATGAGAAGACAAGGAAGAAGAGGCAGGACTCATAAATGAGGGGATAAACACCTGATCCCTAACCCTGAGTGAGCTGTGAGAACTGCAAAAACATTTCAGCCGTCATCCAGGTGAGCACATTGTCACCTGGCTGCTCCAATGCTAAGATAACTGGGCCAGTAGCCTGGAGTTAGGAGCATAGGGAAGCCAAACAGCTAGGATCTATTTCTAGGGAAGGGGGCATTGACAAAGTGTTTGGAAAAGGGGCACAAGCCCTCAGCCTCTGGAGGCGACTCCTGTCAGGTGTGAAGGAAAGGTATCCCTTCAAGGAAGATGTTATATGTCACCCAGGCAAGCAGACCATGGAGAGAGGTATCCAGTACATGAGGGAATTAGCTGTGCTGGAGGTGATCTATGATGACCTGGACAATGAGCAGTTATCCAAAGATCGGGTATGTACAGAATGCACCATCATCATATGCCAACTCATTGGCAGTAATGACCTGGAAAGATGGAGCGGGACAAATGGGTAGATGAATTGGCTGGCCAAGTCTGGGAATATTGAAGAAAGCCTCTCTTCCTCCCTATGGGCCTGCATCTCGGCTGTGGAGAAACTGTCCTGGGAGTTCCAGCAACTCAAAGAGGATATGTCCTACTCCCCACATGTATGGACCAGTATCTCAGCTATTAGGTGTCAGTGTCCCTTTGCTCAAGAGAGAGGATATAGTGGGTACACACCACAGGCCACTCTGTGGTTTTACCTGTGTGACCATGGAGAGGGTATGAGGAAGTGGGATGGAAAACATACCTTGACGCTACAGGCATGGGTACGTGAGTTGCAAGGAAAAACAGTCACAAAAGGGGGTTCTTCCAGGAAAATTGCTGCTCCAGTTTCCAGTGAGCACTTCCCCAGAGTAGAAGGGCTGATTTTACTTCCGATCTTAATAAAGGGACTTTCGATTCACATTTACAAGAAATCAGTAAAGAATACTATGACCAGGACTAGAGGGGCCCTGCCTTCAGCCAGGTGGAGGAAGGGGACAACTGGGTTTACCAGACTGTGTGGATTCGATGGCCTGGCACATCAGACCCATAGGAGTATAGGGCTTTATTGGGCACCAGTGCACAGTGCCGTCAAACTCTGCAGGAGCAGGACCCATCTGCATTTCTGGAGTGACAGGGGGATCCAAACAGCTAACTGTATTGGAGGCTGAAGTGAGCCTAACCGGGAATGAGTGGCAAAAGCCCCCCATTGTGACCAGTCCAGAGGCTCCATGCATCCTCGGCACCTCAGGAGAGGGTATTTCAAGGACCCAACAGGGTACCATTGGGCTTTTGGTATAGCTGCCTTGGAGGCGGAGGGAATTAAACAGTTGTCCACCTTGCCTGGTCTCTTGGAGGACCCTTCTGTTGTGGGGTTGCTGAGGGTCAAAGAACAATGGGTGCTGATTGCTACCACAACGGCGTGCTGGTAGCAGTATCACACCAACCAAGACTCCCTAATTCCCATCTGTAAGCTGATTCGTCGACTGGAGAGTGAAGGAGTGATCAGAAAGACTCGCTCACCCTTTAGTGTGGGAGTAACAGTCCCAGATAGACAGTGTGAAAGTCTAATGGAGAGTGGAGACTAACAGTAGACTACCATGGTCTGAATGAAGTCATGTCGCCAATGAGTGCTGCTGTGCCAGACATGTTACAACTTCAGTATAAACTGGAGTCAAAGGCAGCCAAGTGGTATGCCACAACTGATATCGCTAATGTGTTCTTCTCAATCCCTTTGTCAGCGGAGTGCAGGCCACAGTTTGCTTTCACTTGGAAGGGCGTTCAGTACAACTGAAAAGACAGCCCCACCATTTTCCATGGACTGATCCAGAAGGCACTGGAACAAGGTGAAGCTCCAGAACACCTGCAATACATTGATGACATCATTGTGTGGGGCAACATAGCAGAAGAAGTTTTTGAGAAAGAGAAGAAAATAATCCAAATCCTTCTGAAAGCTGGTTTTGCCATAAACCAAAGTAAGGTCAAGGGACCTGCACAGGAGATCCAGTTTTTAGGAATAAAATGGCAAGATGAACGTCGTTCAAATCCTAATGGATATGATGAACAAAATAACAGCCATGTCTCTACCAACTAGCAAAAAGGAAACACAAGCTTTCTTAGGTGTCGTGGGTTTTTGGCAAATGCACATTGCAAATTACAGTCTGATTGTAAGCCCTGTCTATCAAGTGACCCAGAAGAAGAACAATTTCAAATAGGGCCCTGAGCAACGATAAGCCTTTGAACCGATTAAATGGGAGACAGTTCATGCAGTAGCCCTTGGGCCTGTCTGGGAAGGACAGGACGTAAAAAATGTGCTCTACACTGCAGCCAGGGAGAAAAGCACCAGGGGAGACTCGAGGTCAACTCCTAGGGTTTTGGAGTTGGGGACACAGGATCTGAGGCCTGCCATACTCCAACTGAAAAAGAGATATTGGCAGCATATGAAGGGGTTTGAGCTGCTTCAGAAGCAGTTGGTACTGAAGCACAGCTCCACCTGGCACCCCAGCTGCTGGTGCTAGGCTGGATGTTCAAAGGGAAGGTCCTTCCTACACATCATGCAACTGATGCTATGTGGAGTAAGGCAGTCACACTGATCACACAACAGGCTCAAACAGAAAACCCCAGTCACCCAGGAATCTTGGAAGTGATCATGGACTGGCCAGAAGGCAAAGATTTTGGAATATCACTGGAGGAGGAGGTGGTACGTGCTGAAGAGGCCTCACTGTATAATAAACTACCAGAAAATGAGAAGCAATATCCCCTGTTCACTGATGGGTCCTATCATCTTGTGGGAAAGGCAGAAGGCTGCTGTATGGAGTCCTATATGACAAGTTGCAAAGACTGCTGAAGGAGAAGATGAACCGAGTCAGTTTGCAGAGGTGAAAGCTATCCAGCTGACTTTAGACATTGCTGAACAAGAGAAATGGCCAGTGCTTTGTCTCTATACTGACTCATGTATGGTGGCAAATGCCCCATGGGGGTGGTTACAGCAATGGAAGTAGAGCAACTGGCAGTGCAGAGGCAAACCCATCTGGGCTGCCACATTGTGGCAAGATATTGCTGCCCAGGTAGAGAACCTGGTTATAAAAGTACCTCACATAGATGCTCACGTACCCAGGAGTTGGGCCACTGAAGAACATCAAAACAACCCAGCAGGTGGATCAGGTTGCTAAGATTGAAGTGGCTTAGGTAGACCTGGACTGGCAACACAGGGGTAAATCTTGGTGGGCCCATGACACCTCGGCCTCAAGGAAGAGATGCAACGTAGAGATGGGCTTCTGATGAGGGGTGGACTTGACCATGGACACTATTGCACAGGTTATCCATGAATATGAAATATGCGCTGCAATCAAGCAAACCAAGCGGTTAAATCCTCTCTGGTATGGAGGATAATGGCTGAAATATAAATATGGGGAGGCCTGGCAGAGTATATCACACTCCCACAAACCCGCCAAGGCAAGTGTCATGTGCTCACCATGGTGGAAGCAACCACCATACGGCTGGAAACATATCCTTTGCCTCAGGCCACCGCCTGGAACACTATCCTGGGCCTTGAAAAGCAAGTCCTATGGTGACATGGCACTCCAGAAAGAATTGAGTCAGACAATGGAACTCATTTAAAAAACAACCTCATAGACATGTGGGCCAAAGAGCATGGCATTGAGTGGGTATATCACATCCCCTATCATGCACCAGCCTCCAGGAAAATCTAATGATACAATTGACTGTTAAAGACTACACTGAGAGCAATGGGTGCTGGGATGCTCAGACACTGGGATACGTGTTTAGCAAAACCACCTGCTTAGTCAACACTAGGGGATCTGCCAATCGAGCTGGCCCTGCCCAGTCAAAACTCTTATGTACTGTAGAGGGGGGTAAAGTCCCTGTAGTGCACATAAAAAATACTCTGGGGAAGGCAGCCTGGGTTATTCCTGCCTCAGGCAAAGGCAAACCCATCCGTGGGATTGCTTTTGCTCAATGGCCTGGTTGCACTTGGTGGGTGATGTGGGAGGATGGGCAAGGCCAATGCGTGCTTCGAGAGGATTTGATTTTGGGTGAGAATAGCCAATGAATTAAACTGTGTGAAATTAATTGCTATATAATACTGTATATCATCACTTCTGTGGTGGATATATGCCATACCAACACTGTCACGGTAAGAATCACCCCAATTAATGAAGAATGAACTTTGATGAAACCAAGCAAAGTGCAGCGATGATAAAACCAGACAAGTGCAGTGATAATGGAGCCAGAACTGGCTTCAGCATGCAAAAGTCCAACACCACACACCATGTCTCCTGCCCTGGAGCACTGTTATGACAGATGGAGCCCAAATTCATGGACTAAATGAACTCAATGGACATGTTAGAGGGATGGCCCATAGACTTAGGGAATGATATCTGTGTGTTTGTATCAAAAGACAGGAAAAGTGGTGGTGATTAATTGGAATGTATTGGAAAGTGTAGGATCTGGGCATGATGTAGATGGTGTATAATAAGGGGTGGATACTGTCCTGGTTTTGGCTGGGATGGAGTTAATTTTCTTCCTAGTAGCTGGCATAGTCGTATCATGGAATCATTAAGGTTGGAAAAGCCCTCTAAGATCACCAAGTCTAACCATCAATATAGTCAAATAGTGCTGTGTTTTGGGATTTAGTATGAGAATAATGTTGGTAACACACTGATGTTTTGCTAAGTAGTGCTTACTTTTCAGCTTCCTGTGCTCCGCCAGGTACACAAGAAGCTGGGAGGGGGCACAGCCAGGACAGCTGACCCGAACTGAACCGGGGGGAGGGCGGGGGGGCGTGGCCACTGCCCAGGAACCAGCTGGGCATCAGTCAGCAGGTGGTGAGCAATTGCATTGTGCATCACCTGTTCTGTATATTCTTTTATCATTATTATTATTATTATTATTATTATTATTATTTTCTCTTCCTTTTCTATCCTATTAAATTGCCTCTATTGCAATCCACAGTTTTACCTTTTTTCTGATTCTCTCCACACAGCGCTCTCTGAGCGAATGGCTGTGTGGTGTTTAGCTGCCTGCTGGGTTAAACCACAACAGGACTAAAAACAGGGGTGCCATGAGTTACTGTCACATATGGTTGAAGCTGTTCATTGTCTTAGTTTTGTGCAGAGGGTAGTCTCCTTCAACAAGTAACAGTAACATTATTTCAGGCATTCCCCAACTACATTTATTTCTTTTATAATTCTCCAGACATTAAACTTTTGACAACTGATCAGTAAAATTGTACACTAGTTTCTCAGGTCTTCTCAGCGAACAGTGCAGAGCATGTAGCATAAGGATTTGCCACATGAATTGCTCAATCTCTGACGAGTAAGCATGCTTTAAATGTCTGAGGAGTAAGCATGCTTTGATCACATGTCATTCTTTTTAAAGATGTTAGGGTGTTTTCTTCTAACAGAAGTCTAAAGCAGTTTTGGTATGTCAAAAACACCACATCATGTTCTGCCCTCAGTCAGTTTCCTTGGAGCCAAAGGAACCATACCTTATTTACCATGATTTTTACTGGGAAAAGAATGAGATCTGCTGGACAGTTCAAGGAAGGAAGTGAGTAAAAGTAACTATAAATTGTATTATTGATGACTATTTAAATAACCAATAGAGAAATAAGAAAGCAGTGCATGCAGATGAAATATTATCTTGGGCAACGAACAGAATAAAAGAAAGCAATCTGGACTGCTGCAAAATTGGTAGCAATTTTAAGCATTTGAAAGACAAATGACATCAGAGAAAAGACTGGGTTAACAAGGGAGCACTTGAGGAAAGTCTAATCTCTGCTGGCATGCTGACTGGGAAGGTCAGCCCAGTGCACGCGTTCTCAGCTGGAGTCAGGCTCCCTCTGCCCAGCCAATTGTCCTATGCACTTCAGATACCAAACCAAATTGAAGGTACCTCCACCCTGCCAGCTCCTTATATTCTACCAGCTTAAAGACAGCTTCCTTTTCCCTGTCAATTTATGCAGTGTTTCCATAGAGCAAATGCTACAAAGGAGAGAGGTAGTGTGTGAGTGCCTTTTTTCCCCCTTCTGAGCAGCACAAGGGTCTTTAGGAAGCAGTGTAAAGAGTTATTTTTAGCTCTATATTCTCAAGTGGGGCATGACATTCTCTTCTTAAATACATTTTTAATCCAAAGTTTTCACAAAGAAACTAACTTTGATTTGACACGTTTTGAAATTTAAAGCAAATCCCTTGGAAACTGGCAAACATGAACTTTAAATAGTTTGTTACTTCGTTTTTTATTTATGACTAAGCGTACATTTTACCTCTGCATACATACTATTGCCATGATTAGAGAGGAAATGCTGTTTTCTTTACAAAGGGGGGATTGTAACCCTAAATTCTAAAATCAGAACCTGGATTCACTTTCATCCTCAACTGGGACAAGACTCTGATCATTAACTTAAATCACATGGCAATCATTTAATTTATTTCAACTAGAAAGGTGCAAAAATGGTCTATAAAGTTTGTTGCTAAGGAAAGGAGTACTTTCTAAGAAAAGGTGGACATTTTACTAACTACCTAACACCTAAATCTTGTCAAGTGACCTGGAAGATGTAAGAGACTTTATAAGAAGATACCTTGCTGCCTGATCTCTTCGAAAAACTACGGTTATTCCTGAGATGCCTTAGATGAAAATGCAGACAAGACTTGAGTTTGCACTGTGAGATCAGAATGACTAAAATAGTGCAAATTTACACCAAAGGGTTGGTTTTAATGTTTTTGGGTATTTCTGACACAGAAACAACTATCTTTCTTATTTCAGAAGTGTAGTTAATTTCTGGGAATATACTTTTTAACCTTAAAAAAAGAGTATTTTTTTTCTCCCAAATTCTTTGTAATTTTTTTTTTTCTGTTTAGTAAACACTTTCAGAAGCCCTGTAGAGTTGTGATTGTGTTCTACAGGAATATTTATCATCAAATACAACATTATGGCAATGAATGAAGCAGAAGGCCAAAATTTATTTGAAGACTAATGTGTTAAGAACCTTATAATGCACAGTGATTTCTTCTTCATAGCTTTTACTGTAGTACTATCAATGTTATCATTGTTTAGAAAAATAATTTTTCCTTAATTATTTCTATGAAGCATTAAAAACTGAGTCAGATTTTCCCAAATGTTACTATGCACATTTACAATGTATTCAAAATTTAACTTTTTTAATGCAAATAACTTATCCCAAAATAACTCTTTAAGTAAACTATAATGTAAAAGGTGAAAAGTATGCTGCACTATTTATACATGCATGCATGCATGTCTATGTCAATCTAAGATGGTAACATTATGAAAATATTCCACTTAATATTCCACTTAAAATATTCCACTAAGTTTTGAAAGATTTTGATCATAAAGAATACAGCAACTGAACTGTTAGACTGCCCTGGCATTTATAATAAATTTACTTTCCTGCGCTATCCAGGCACATAACAGAGACTCTCAAAATCTTTAAGAGCCATCTTCTATATTGTCATCACATGAGATATGAATACAGATTTTTTTTAATACTCGTCATACTAAATATTCTTGAACAGGAGTTGCTGTGGTTTACACTATTTTTAATGAGTAATTATTCAGAAGCAGGGTGAGCCTGTCTTTGAAGAATGGAGTTAGGATAAGGCATTCTGGCTTTAATTACCAGCTTTGTCATAAGCTTTACCTCTAACTTTGAGCAAGCCCTTCTCTGCCTGAGTTTTCCACATCACAGTAAATGGTAACAATATTTCAGTAACTCACAGGCTTGGTTTGAGAATTAATGAGGGTTCCATGTGCAAAAGACCTGTAGATCCTGGCTGCTTCTTTTTACTGTGTACTGATAGGAAAGTGACATGTTCTTAATTTGAAACAGAGACTCAGTGCTGCCCTTCATCAGCACATGGAATTCACATTTATGTCAACAGGAATTGCATTAAATACGTTGAGTACATGATTTAGCCTAAAAGCAAATGAAGAAAAAGGAATGGAAAGAAACTGCTGGATTCTCCTTGTCTGCTCTTAAAAAGTCTAACAGTTCATGGCAGCAGACACATAATCATAAATAAAAAGATTTTTGATGGGAGGCAAGAATTGCTGCCTGGGAATACAAATGAGAATGGAGAAATCTGTAGCAGGTCCATCTGTAGACTACATTTAGCTCTGCTGCAAGAGCACCATCATAAAACACATGCAAGATTCAGTCACCATAATATATCATGCTCTGTACACATTTGTCCCAACATAAACCAAACCTTAATGGCCTCAGCATTTCAACTTTTCACACAATTTCCAGTGCACACCAAGAAAACGTTTATCTTTTTTTTTTGTATGTGAGTGTCCAGGTAAGATAAAAACGACAGAAATTTAGAAAAAAACTTTAAAAGCCGAAACTTAACACAAGGTAGTACCACAGATTGGTTTTGGCCAGATACGTGTACTGTGCAAGATGGAATCAACTAGAAAAGATGGGGGTTTTTGCTGGAAAGAGAGTTCATGTGAGTACACAGTTTTATCCTGCTTTGATCTGAAGTAAAAATTGTCACAGTGCAAAAAGACATTTCTGTTTTTCTGGGGACAAAACCAACCAAACAAAAAAAAATCAAGGAGCATCTGGTTGGCCACTACCAAGCTCAGGGAGGCAAACATCTCTGTAAGAAGCATGTTTTAAAATTTGCCATTGCTTAGCCATCTACAGAAAACGAGACTTGACAGTTCTTTACAGAAGGCAGGCAGGAGCTACAACTCTGCATAATTAGGCAATAATTAATCAATCCAATGACAACAGCCTGGTAAATTTGGAAAAGGGTAAGTGTATGAACCAGTCTTTTATACTGTTATACTGCATGCTTTTTATACTGTTATACTGCTTGTATGGAGCCTTGGTCATTTACAAGTCTGCCTGTCCCACAGTGGTTTTTTTTTACTTCAGAATTCTTGACTGGAGAAAGACATTTCCCTGCTGAAGGACAAGAGGATTTAAAAACAAAAGTGCGGACCAGATCACAATCCTACTGAGAAGCAGGTTACTGGAGGTATGTATCTTTTCAACAGCAGAAGACCACAGCAGTGGTATTTTGACATCATTAGTCATATTTATGCTCTCTTTTTCTTCATAAAACAGTCAAACACTGGGTTCTCCAAAGTTTTTCCAGTTTAGCATTCCTCCAAACGACGACGAATTTAGGGCATCTACTTCCCGACACAGGGTATGTACAGCTTAAGTATGCCTTTATACCTTCATTATCTCTCTTTCTGCTTATGACTTTCCAAAGCACCAGAAAACACTGTTTTGCGTATGCCTGTAATCCTGACCTGCTACTTTTGAAAGGAGTGGCAGACTTTGTATGTGTCTTAAAGATTGTATCTTTATTACATGTAGCCAAAGTTCTGCTCTACTGTAAATGGTCATTCAGTAATGCTCGCTCCTGCCTCTTAATGTTACTAATAGCTTTGACTTTGAAATGTTTATGATAAAATAAGCTAAAACTGATCTTATTAAGATAAATTTCAGAAGAGTATTTACATGCATAATATTTTGAAAAGTCTTTCAGCTGCACATCCTCTTTCTAAACCAAAGCTATTTTCACTAAACTAAGCTCTCTCCTAACATATAAGTAGTACTTGGTTGCACTTCATTTCTACCTTGCCTGTGTTGTCATGTTTATACTTCTCTTAGGCCATTTCTAGTTTAGTTTCCTCTACTTTCTGAGACGCAACATACATTTTGCGTCCTTTGAAGTATGGTACCAACAGAGAAGCGAGTTCAGAATTATCACTTTGGAGTTCAGAATTATAACTTCAGTGTCCCAGACACACAATGCTGTGAAAGTGTCTTTACAATAACTGTAGTAGCAAGCATGTCAACGGCATGTCAAAATATACAGATGGACAAACGTATTCAGAAACTGACATGCTGTATGCTGGATATGGAGGATAAGTATTAAATTAACAAGCTACTGGCCACGCAACCACAAAGAACAGTATGAAATCAGTAAGAAGGGCACTAAACCAACACCTCTAGTGCACCAACACTTTCAACACACAAAACCAAGGGAGGCTAATCGACGACCCTTCTGCCAAAAGGAAGGAAACAAAAAAGTTATTTCCCCACGGTTTTGGGTGGTTTTATGTTAACGGCTGCTCCGTTCTCGCCGTCCCTGTCCCTACACGCTGTAATTCAGCGCGCCCGAGGTGCAGAGGAGTTTCCAAGCACCGCAGCACGGCCCGTCTGGGATGCCCCGTAAGGCGGGTATTTCGAGGCAGAGGGAGGGCTCCGGCGGGGTCGGGTGCGCCGACCCGGGCCCGGCTCGGGGCAGAGCCACCTGCCCGCAGCGGCGGCAGCCCCGGGCCGCCCGGGCACCGCAGCGGTCTCCGAGCGCTGCCCGCCTCCTGGGAGCTCGCTTTATTTGTTGCCTTTCCTCAACCCGAGGGGAGATCTGTTAAAGATTAAATCAGCAGCAACCGCAGTTCAAAGCCCTGTCCCGGGAAGCAAAGGTGAAGATAACGTCCCTGCAGATCTAATCGAGTTTCTGCTGTTGCAATCGCTTTTAATTACCCTCTAAACGGCACATCACACAGCGATCCTCCAGGCGCCGGACCGGGCACCGAGATAGCGAGATACCCATAAACGCTTTACAACCCGCCCGCTGATTAAAAAGCGATTAGAAACTTATTTGAAGTCGGGCGTTTTCTATAGGCAGCGGCGCGGCAACGCACCGACCCCGCGCACCTCCTGTCACCGGCCGGGGGCCGGCCCGGGCCCTCCCGCGGGGCCGCCCCGCCGCTGCCGCCGCAGGGGCGGCCGCCGGTGCCCCCTCCCCAGCCCGCCCGTCCGGGCTGCCCACACTTACAGGTAGGAGGTGAAGACGCTGAGGTTGGCGGGCACGGCCGTAAGCCCCAGGTCGGAGCAGTCGGCGCGGACGAGCATGCCCTCCTGCTCGCATCGGCACGGAGCGGGGCAGCCCCGCAGGCGCTGCCCGCCGCCCCGCGCCCCCCGCCGCGGCCCCGGCAGGCAGAAGAGGAGGAGAAGGAGGAGGGCGCGGGCAGCGCGGGACGTCGCCATGGGGCCCGGGGGTTACCTAGAGCGCCCGCCGCGCGCGGCCGGTGCCCCGGCGCGGCGGGCCCTGCCCGCGCTGCCGTACGAGCGGGCGGGCGGGGAGGCGGGAGGCGGGGGGAACACCCCCCCCCCCCCCCCCCCCCACCCCCGCCCCCGCTTCCCCGCCCGCCCGCCGGGCCCGCGGCCGCCGCGCCTCGGGGCTCGCCTCAGGGCGGTGATCTCCCCTCAGGGCAGGGGCGCGCGCGGCGGACGTTTCTGGAAGGCGGCGGGACGGGCGGGCGGGCAAGCGCGTGCGGCGGTGTCGCGCGGCAGAACCATCTCTCTTCTTCCCCCCCCTCCCCCTCCCCGATTCCATTTGAAATCAAAGCGGCGGTTGGCGCGGGGACGGACGGACGGACGGACAGGACGGTGGGGGGGGGGGGTCTGGTTCTGAGGCAGTGGGGTTAGCGGGCCGGTGGGACAAAGGCTTGGGTGCGCCTTTGGGCTGGAAGGGGGGTGTGGGGGGGGTGCGTGCCTAAGCCGGGTGGGGAAAGCCGCTCGTCGGTGAGCGGTCCCAACCGCAGGCGGAGCGATGGTCTCCAGAGGTGGGGATCCGCTCGCTTCCTTCGCCCGCTCGGTAAAATCGCGGGCTTGCCGACAGGCAGCAGTCGCCTGAAAGGAGACCAAGGGAAACTTGACTTCGCGGCGAGGCCGCCGTTGCGAACTCCTGAGCTGTCCCCTC
The DNA here is from genome assembly GCA_034008185.1 of Gorsachius magnificus. Taxonomy (NCBI): domain Eukaryota; kingdom Metazoa; phylum Chordata; class Aves; order Pelecaniformes; family Ardeidae; genus Gorsachius; species Gorsachius magnificus. The sequence goes on from CM067081.1 coordinate 177,684,428, forward strand.
ACCCCGCTTCTTGCCAGAGGTTTCCACTCCTCAGGTTGGGCGGAAAGAGGCCTTGGCGCTAGTCTTCTGTGACTGAGTGTGCCAAAGCCATTGGTGAGGTAAAGGTGAGGATAGCAATTTTTTAAAACGTGTTTTTTTTTTTTCCTCCAAATTAGTTTTAAGTGTGAACAAGGTTGACCACAAGCTCCAGATTTGAGAGTAGCTACTGGTTTAATAACCCTCTCCCAGCCCAATTCCTCTTTAGACTGGTGACTAAATTGTCGGTCAGGCTACTCGGTATGCACCAGAGAGCATTAGTTAAAGGTTTTCTGCTACACTGTCTTTGAATCTACAATTAAGTCTGAAATGAGAGTCTAATGAAAAGGCCGGCAAAATATATGCTTTTATATTCTACCCAGTTTATAATCCCTATTCCCGTCTCTGGACTATCATTTGATGTAATCTGAGCTGCAGAAGGATCTTGTTCTGGAGCTCAAGTGCTTTATTTAAAATAATAAAAAAGGAATCTGCTGTGTGGCTGGTTAGACAGGCCAGAATGTTTTGTACATCTAGGCCTATGGGGCTGCTGGGAAGCTTTTCCCCAAGCATCACCTTATCCTAAACTAATAAAAACAATAGTTGAAAGCATAGATTGTCCAGAAGAAATGCCTGAGGAGAAAAATTCTGCAGGAAGTGGAGTTTTCATTATGTACCATGATATCTGTCCAGGAGACCTGTTCCCCCAAAACCTCTGACTGTTTCTTACCCATGTCTAATATCACTGCGAAACAGCAATACTTCCATCACTGAATTTCATGGTTTTTAAGAAGTTTCACGCTGTGCTACATAGGTACATGCTAATGGTTTGACAAATTGTGAATGTTTTACTTTTTCCTAGGGTAAAATATCTTGTTAGGTGTCTGTACTGCATGATTTTAGAGTCCTTAACATGCGCTGCCAAAAGACATCAGAATAGTTGTAGTTAACAAATAAGTAAATATTTTTCATGGCTGTAGTGAAATAGTATTTATATAACCTGAGGCTATTGCACACATATTTTGTTTGTTCTAGAAAGCAAAGTGTACACTGTTTGTTCATTTTCTGTTGAGGATTTATCAGCTTGCGCAAGGTGTCTGAAGTTAGACGGACATAGATTAATTAGTAGTGAGGGTTTAACTGTAAAAATCCTCCTTTGAATGTTGTTTATTTTGCATGAATACATTTGTTCAGCTAGTGACTTTCTTTGAAATATTTAATGTACTTTATTCAATTTTAGTTAAAGATTTTTTGAAAGAAGAGAGCTTGAGGATTAAAAGAAGGATTTGATAGGAATGGATATGGATAATTCCTACCTTTGTACATTTAAATTAGGCCATACAGTTATTTCCTTTTCATGTTTCTCATAGGTCTCTGGTTCTCCATAAAGAGAAAAGGAAAAACATCTGTCAGTATGGTAACATCTCTGGGAGGTGCTGTTACTGTTCCAAAAGGCCATTGGGACTGTAAGATTTCCTGCAGGTTCTGACATCTCAGCATAATGTCCCAGCCACTTGGTGTGACATCCATGGTACAGCCATCAGTGGTCTTCGGCTTTCATCAAGGTAGTAAACAAACCCCTTGGGCATCTCAGCAGAGTGCTCTCTTGAATATCTTCCTGTCTTCCTGATACTCAGGCAAAAACCCCTGTCCTCTGAACGTCACATATGATGTGACGACCCTCCAGCCTAAAGGTTTATCAGTACAAAAGAAATCTTTATGGAATATTGTGTACAAATAAACAAAATTATATGTTGTGTTATGTATTGTTAGCACACAAAAGCATACCAATTCATATGTCAAGAATGCACAGCAGATATGTATTTAATATGCATCTTTTAGATCATTACTTACAGCATGAAAGCTTTTAGACTTTATGTGAAATCTGATTTTAAAACATAGGACTGTAAAAAGAAAACCGGGTATCCAAAATATTCACTGCTGTTTCTGTTTTGCAAGCTTAAACCAGATGAACTAATTTTAAAAAAGAGTGTGGCTAAAGTGTTTAACAATGGAAATTTATGCTTAATCCTGAAATGATCAGTTGTCCCAGCCAGAATGGAGTTTAAAGCAGATATGTTAACAGCTCCTGCACTAGCAAAAGTAGCAGCTAGTTCTTAAATATTAAGGCAAGTCCAATACAGTGCCCAAGTAAAAAGCAGCAAAGGGCAAAGTAGTTTACAATTGAATGTAGCAGCTTGTTTTCCCTTTCCTGTCTATGGATGAAGGGTAAATTCCTAGAAGGCAGTACAGCCGCGTGGTTAGGCTGCAGAGAAAATAAAGCTCTTGTGCAGGGGGAGATTTCTTTTTCTACCCATTGGGAGAAGAAATTCTTCACTGGATGTGTTGAAGTCATTACATTGAAAGGGTTCATTAGGCAAGTGTGAAGCTCTGCTAGCCCTTAGGCTGTGCTACTGTACCATAGAGCAGTACTGTGACTGCGCAGTGATCTGTGCAGAAGGATCCTTTTCTCTTTGCAGGACACCTGATTTGTCCTTTTATTCTGGCTAGCCCTGGAGAATGGTGCATGTCTTTTAAGATTTATCACTATATAGGGGTTTTATACATACAGCAGAAGGCTATTTATATACTGTGTTCATTTGATTCCACATTTACCTATCGGTGTACGTTCACATTCATTTGCATTGTGTATCTTTCATGTTTCACTGAGGGTTTTAAGCTAACACATGTATTTACATCCCTTTATTAAGCCGTGCAATGTTCTTCAGACCAAGGCAGATAGCACCATTTCTGTTTTACATAGTAATAAACAGTACCTGAAATGTAGGATGGATAGGACAGAGGCAATCCTAGAGCCAGAAAGAAATGCAGGAATTTTAATTACTCTGGCTCAATTTACCACACGGCTACCACTTGTCACAATAATATTATGGACTGTGTGACATCAGCTTGTTTTTGTTCACGTTTTCATGCTATTTAAGGCATGCTATGTCATGCATCTTTAGAAATCGTCTTTTTATATTGATTCTTTTGTTTGGCACACTGCCACCTAGCTGCACTCTTCCCTCAACAGTTCTGTAGTTAGTGTGATGGTAGGACCAAGGTGAAACATTTGACAGGTAAGATTTGCTTGGGTACACCTGAAATATTCTTCAGTAGTCACATTGCTGATAGGAAGGAGGGACAAAAATAGAAAAACAGTATTACTATTACTGTTACAATTCATACAGTGACAGTTGACTTATCCATGTAATTTTGAAGCAAATGCTCACAAGAATATTATATTCAGTCTGAAAATATCTGATAGTAAAGCTTGCAACATCAGTGGAAAAGTCAGGATTAGCCAGGCACATTTTGATAGCTAGGCATTTGGGAAAAGAAACAAGGAAAAAATGTAAATACATAGGATGCAGGTTTACTGAATCTTTGTTTGGTGGGAATGAAAGCCGATCATTACAGTATTTCTCTGTTTAGGAAATAAAATCTATGTATTAGAGTGAAGATGTGGAAATAAGCTATATGAAGAGAACCTTCTATTATTTTCAGTTGAGGTGGATGTGACATCATTTAGGGAATTACAGCCAGGCTGCAAAAGCATTAAGTGGATATTTCACCAACATAGGAACTATGTGCTTTATACAATAATTTAAATGACGCTTTTTAACTCTTTGACATTTATTGGTCTGTTACCTTATCCTTGTATGTCTCACGTAAAGCCAGAAGAAGAAAGAGGAGAACATGTAAGCTATGTGTAAAGATACATGAAGAATGGTAAGGCATTAGATGAGGAGTAATACCTTTTATCAGAACAACTAATACTTGAAAACAGACAGGAGCTCTCTTTTTGGCTTGTCAGTCTTCTTTCTCAAGCTGTATTTAACTGCCCATGCAAAGCTTGTCTCACTTGTAGCCCTAGAGAATCCAGCCAAAAGCTACAGTACAGTTTCTTAAGAACTGTGCCACACAGGAGTATGGCAGCAAGGCAGGTCAAATCAGCTGTAGTCTTTCTCTAGTTAGGTGTTTATATTGTGGTCTTAACTGTGCCTTCTGATAGTTGGTAAATCATTGCAGCAGGTCTTGGAACTGATTTGTCCTGTTTTTAGATGGACAGAAAAACACATAGTAGGTTTGAACCCAAAGGGCAAGTGGGCTCAGATGTTTCTCAGAAAGGACTGAAAGAAGGATATGAATTTTGGAAGGATATGTTGTGATGGATGAATCCCTTTGACCGTTTCCTGAATTGCACAGTCTTGGGACTCTACTTTCTCACCCCACAGAAATAATCAATAGCTACTTGTTCCATATATAATAGCAGGTGTCATAGCCAAACATTTAAAAATATATTACTGTGCATTATAGCACAGTAGTAAGTCCAGGGAGTGCTGTGTTCTGTGGTGCTTGTCAGTGGGACTTTGAGGAAGATCTCCAAAATATTGTGCACTTACTGCGACAAAAGTTCAGCACTCCCGTGGAAAGTCAATACCTCCACATCTGTGAGGAAGTTAACTCCAGTTCATCGAGGGTTGGAGCATTTTTTTTTTCCTTAACACTTGTAAAACATAAAACCTTTGAATATGTGTGTGTGTGGAGATGCATGATGTATTTCTGTCCCCTCTACGTGCTGTGGTGATCGGTGTTCTTCTCTGGGTAAAAAACAAGAGTTGATACATACCATGTGCATGCATAGAGTAATTTCTTAATTTAGCAGCTCATCTAGAAATTCTGTCCAATTCTTTCATCCTTCCTTCTCTCACTGTGTCTGTGTGGCAAACACCCTGGGGTTCCTGTGGGTTTTGAAATGTATTTGCATGATACTGTATAATGAGTGATTACATTGTTTTGTAGTTGTTTGAAGGAGGTCACAATAATGTTGGTTTTTTGGTTTTTTGGGGGTTTTTTTGTGGTGGTTGTAATAGTTTTAGTCATTTTGGGATCAGCTACCATGCAAAAGGAAGAAATGTATCTAAGAAAGAAGCATCTAATTGTGACAAGTTGTCGGAAGGCTTTAGATGTGGTGTAATACCTTGTTTTCCTGTAAATTCCTCTCTCGAAGGGGGGAGAAGTCTGTATTTTTATTTCTGTCTCTGTGTATTTGGCTTCTGAGGTGTAAGGACAGAAAAAACATATTTGCAGAGAAGGAAGTCAAGAATTTTTCACTAGTGAGGAAGACCAAAAGATTTCAAACATCTCTATCATATTGATAGCTGTGCTTTTTCTGTTCTCGACTAGGACTTTGGAAAAATCAAACAGGAAGTTTTTGCAAACTATTTGCATACCGCCCAGTGCAACATTAATCAACAAAGCTTTTCAGTACATGTTTAATCAGAACAGATGTTGAAGTGTCTGTGTTTCTGTGGCTCACGTGCTTCATCCTCACTTTGTACCATGATGATAAACCGGCAGGATACGTTACCCACCTCTGTTGTCTCTTTTAAGTTGATGCAATCCCATCTGGAGTAATGCAAAATGGCACAAAGGGAGGGACAGAGCAAAATACGGATCTGTGACCTTCAACACATGGACAAAGCCTCACCAGAGCCTGCTAGTGACACAGGTCATGTAGAATGCTTACATGGACGTACGAGAAATGCTGCTTTTTCTGTATGGCTGGCAATCATGCAGGGCCCCTGCTGTAGGTAGAGGAAGGGAATTGCTCGAGAATTTGGGCAGAGCAGCTAGCAGGAAGGAAAAGTGAGATTGTGTGCCTACAGCTGCCAAGGAGCTGAAGATAGAAGGAGCCTTATTCAGGGCAGCATGGAGCAAAGAGAGGAGAAATGATTGCAGCATGTATATTTATAAAAAGATGAGAGCCGGTGAGTTGGAGGGGCCCTTGTATTTGAAGAAAGAGAATGGGGACGCTCAGGACCAATAGGAGGCTTAGAGCAGAGGAACAACAGGGAGGTCATTGCAGAGGAGGAGAGGTGACCTGCAACAAACTTGCAAGAGAAAGAGGCAAGAAGTCTTGGTACCTGCAATAAACTGAAATACACAACTCTGAAGTTTCTATGCCCTTTCTTCTACAAACACTGCCCCTCATAGTGTTAATACTCTCTGAACTGCTATGTATTTGCATTAAATGTTTTTGAAAGATATAGAGATGTATTTCTGGACTGAATGTCAGAATCGGAGCCTTATATAACATTAACATGTTTATAACATGCATTGGGTTGTTCTTCTGTTCCTTGGCAAGGCTGGCTAGCTGACTTTAGGGCAGGCACGTTTATTTTGGGATGTGTTTGCCTTTGAGGCAAGCAACTTACTTGAAAGAGTTTTATATTTATAAATCCCACCTTAACAGAGTGTCAGCATAGACCATGACACATCACATCTTTACAAAAGTGAGGAGCAGGGTATTGCATCATTTAGCTTCATGTGTCATCATTGAAGACGAAGAGGTACCTGCAGAAGGCATTTGCTTGCCCCTGGCTTCAAGCTGAGCGAACTCTTATCTCTGTCTGTTGAGATCACACAGAGAACCTTAAAGCCTCTAACAAGGCTAGTACAGTTGCCCATGCTGGATGGTTTGCATATCCCTCCCATTGCTGTCATTAACACTAAAATTTCCAAACGCATGATTGCTGTGGGACTTGCTTTGTAAAACAGTGTCTGAAAGAAGTTCAGACTTATAGTTTATAGACCTAGTTCAGGTCTGTTAAACTCTTGTAAATCCAGAGTAAGGTTCACTTTGTTGTAGCAGCTGAAAAGGCAAGATTCTCCCAAACTAGTACAGTTTCACGGAAGCCAATATATTTATTTCTGTTAATAACTCAGGCCTCTGAGGGTTTGGCTACTTTTCTTTAGTAATTAATGGAAACAGTAGGAGATGAGGAGAGAATGTTCGTACCACCCAAATTTAATCTCCCAGGCATCTCTCTGAAGCTGATTAGCAGTAATAGACTCCTCCAGAAGGTGGTTCAAAGCACCTGTCTTAATTATTTTATCTATTTATGGATAGTTAAATCAAGGTTGCTATGCAAAAGTATCCTTGCATTGATTATGATTAGAGTTGCTGCTACAGTAGAGCAGAGCCCTGAGAAGTTATTCACAGGAAAGAGGAAACTTTGGCAAACAAGGACTAATATGAAAAGCCCAGGCTTAGTATATTCTGCTTATGTACATTATTTTTGGTCTGCATTTGGCTCCATACGTGAGCCCCTGAGACAGGTGAAACACAACGTTGAAAGTAAGTCATTCTAATCATTTTTGTCTAACGCCACTTGGAATCTGTCAGAAGCAGCCGTGTTATAGAAAACAGCACTTGGTCAAGTTTAATTTTTCTCTGAAATATTTCTGTGAACTATGGTAAAAACAGATGGAATTTAAAACATACAAAGAGAAAGAAAATGACAAAGGGAGAAAGCAATGCATTGTATTGAAAAATAATTACTTTTAATTTCGATCACTTGGAATGGTTATCAAAAGCCCCAAGTCAAAAGCAATGCATTTGTACTTTTTCACTTTCATTTCCATTATAGGTTTTTCTTTTCAGGGAACACATCTTCATCCGTAGAACAAATATACACTTAGTGCACTTAAGAATAATAATGATTAATGCAGAATATTATGGAAAGAAGTCACAAGTGTCAAGTCTGTTGGCTGATGATTTTAGTATTTCTTTCAACATGGAAACTTAACACAATTGAAATCATTTGGGGAGAGAAGACTTCATAGGGGATGCTGTGTTGCATGTGTGTGGCCATGCAGAAATCAGCTGTCCTCTTATTTTGCTTCAGTCCTCTCAACAACATTCAGCTTGACCCATTTGTAACAGAGCAAAATCTGCCTCTTCCATACAGTGTCAGAGTTTTAGGATAAGTCGTCAGATTATGCATTATATTATGTATATGTATGTGTGTATACATTAGCATTGTATGCAACTTTTTTTAGGGCAGGTGCATATTATTCATAGGTGAATTTGAGTCAGATCAGATACTACTCTTTAGTAATGCTCATTTGTGCCCAGAAATCTTCAGACCGTGGTATTTCTATTTATTTACATTTTCAAAATGTAACTGCTAATTTTGAGACATGAGTAGTTTTTGCTGTCCTAACTTTGCACAACTTAATTACAAATTGAGAACAACTTAAAAACAGTTTGAAAAGTTAGACTTAGTAAGCTATTTGGAAATCCTGAATTCAGATTTACTGTGCTGATCAAAAAAGATTCTTTATGGTCTATTTTACTTTGGAGCTTTAATGTTTAGAATTTCCTCCAGTTTTAGTTGTCCAGCAACACATGAGCAAAGTTTGTCCCACTGCATTTTTAAGAGAACCTTTTTCCATGCAGTAAGAACTCTTACTTTGTATTTCTTGAGAATATGTATCTGAGAGACAGCATTAAATTCAACATTAAGTTGATTTTATGATTAAATTATTTTGAGCTGTAGAAGTTTGGAGTAATCTGGTGAGACTAAGTTATTTCATTTCTTACTATTGCTGTGGGTTGATAGATACAAAGAAAATGTATTATCAGGTACATAGATGTTTCTCAAATACAGCTTATTATTTACTGTGGTCTGTCCAAATAATAGAGGCTTTTGTGGTAGTTCCATTGCATTTAGCATGCAAGGCTATTGTTCCTATTTCTATCTCAGTACCTCACCAGAGTAAAAGCTAACAAATTAAGAATTGTGTTCAGGTGAATTGAAACTATTTAGAGAAATTTCTGTAAAAACATACCCATAACACATGAAAAATGTGGTACCTTTTGTTAATAATGCTTTCACAAAGAGAGTAATTGACATGAGTTGTAACAGCTGTTTGAAAAAAACCACCAAACAATCCAAACAATTAGATTTCAGTAAGATGTTAAACGGACAAAGTACTCTTTGGAAAAGTCACAGGTATGTACTACAAATGTATTTCTTTTACATTGCATAGCTTCTTTGGGACTCTTCATATGGACAAAGTGCGTATATTTGTTTGCAAGGCTGGAGTCTAAAGCCGTGGTTGAACTGAAGAAGATGAAGCAGTAGATGAAGACATTTTTTTGACTTTTGAAAAAGTAGTGGCAGACAAAAAGGCATATGAGGCCAAGGGTTAATTAAAAGATTCCAACCGTATCTACAAGTTGATCTGTGAAGAAGTTGAATGGATTCCCATGCATTTGTGTATTCACACCAAATGATTTTTTTACTGCGTCTTACTGGAAGGTGTGGATTTTTATTGTTTTGCCAAAAGCACGCACACCCAAGAGACAGATACTTCTTGAATTAAAAAGTAGCTTGGCTACCATCTCTTACCAGCACTTGAGTTTATCTGTGCGGAAGCTGTACGCTTGAATGTTGCCTTCTGACATCGCTCACCAATTTCAGTAGGACGCGACTAAGCTAAAAGCGTGGGCTCCCTCTTCTGGCTGCTGGCGCTCCTCTGAGCCCTTCTCCCGGACAGTCAGCAGGCACTCTGGCCAATAGAATTGAGACAGCACGATCTGCAGCTCATTTTAAACAATTACTGTTTGAGGCAAAAATATAATCAAGTGGCTATTAAAATAGATTTAATCTAGACTTTAAAATACAACAGAAATATAAAACTTGCAATTGAAATGCCCAGACACTCTGAAGTAATAATAGTTTTATGGTGAAAGAGCATCAGACAGACCAGAAAAGAAACTGCTAGGCAGAAACAAGTTTTTTCTTTCTGTGATTTCAGGTACTAAGAGATATGGGGGGGGAGTAGAGAAGTGAGGATGCAGTCTAACCCATCCTAGCTCCGGTGTAAAACTCAACTAATATTCTAACTTCTAGCCAACTTCTTTTTAGCCATCCACAGAGTCTGGGGCATGATTTATTTCATAGAATCATAGAATCGTTTAGGTTGGAAAAGACCTTTAAGATCATCCAGTCCAACTGTTAACATAACCCTGCCATCCCACCACTAAACCATATCCTCAAGCACCTCAACTACCCATCTTTTAAATACCTGCAGGGATGGGGACTCAACCACTTCCCTGGGCAGCCCAGTCCCAATGCTTAACAACCCTTTTGGTGAACTTGAGGCCATTTCCCCTCATCCTATTGCCCATTACCAGGGAGAAGAGAGTGACCCCCACCTCACTACAGCCTCCTGTCAGGCAGTTGTAGAGGGCGATAAGGTCTCCCCTCAGCCTCCTCTTCTCCAGGCTAAACAACCCCAGTTCCCTCAGCCGTTCCTCCTAAGACTTGTGCTCCAGACCCCTCACCAGCTTTGTGGCTCTCCTCTGGACGTGTGCCAGCAATGCAACATCTTTCCTGTAGTGAGAGGCCCAAAACTGAACACAGTGTTCAAGGTGCGGCCTCACCAGTGTGGAGTACAGGAGCACAATCACTTCCCTACTCCTGCTGGCCACACTATTCCTGATACAGGCCAGGATGCCATTGGCCTTCTTGGCCACCTGGGCACACTGCTGGCTCATATACATCCGGTTGTCAGCCAGTACCCCCAGGTCTTTTTCTGCCAGGCAGCTCTCCAGCCGCTCTTCTCCAAGCCTGTAGCGTTGCGCGGGGTTGTTGTGACCCAAGTACAGGACCTGGCACTTGGCCTTGTTGAACCTCATACAGTTGGCCTCAGCCCATCGATCCAGCCTGTCCAGGTCCCTCTGCAGAGCCCTCCTCCCCTCCAGCAGATCAACACTCCCACCCAGTTTGGTGTCATCTGCAAACTTACTGAGGGCACACTCAATCCCGTCATCCAGGTCATTGATAAAGATATTAAACAAGACTGGCCCTAAAACTGAGCCCTGGGGGACACCGCTTGTGACTGGCCACCAGCTGGATTTAACTCCATTGACCACAACTCTCTGGGCTTGGCCATCCAGCCAGTTTTTTACCTAGCGACGAGTGTGCCTGTCTAAGCCATGAGCCACCAGCTTCTCTAGGAGAATGCTATGGGAAACAATGTCAAAGGCTTTGCTGAAGTCCAGGTAGACAACATCCACAGCCTTTCCCTCATCCAGCAGGTGGGTCACCTGGTCATAGAAGGAAACCAGGTTGGTCAAGATCCTTTGATTTCTTTTCAGATCTCAACTGGATAAGGCCTTGAGCAACCTGGTCTGAAATTGGCCCTTGAGCTGGAGGTTGAACCAGATAACCTCTGTAAGTCCTTCCAGCATACATTGTTCTATGTTTCTGTCCTAAATGTGAGAGAAAGGTTAAACCTTTGAAAAAGAGTTTGTATAATACAGCCTTTAATGCCACATTCATCTTGAAAGGCCTTTTATATTCCAACGTAGAAAATGACATTCTACCTGTGTAAAGAGAGGGGTCTGGATCCACCTTCTGCATTTCCATCCTTTGCATACCACCAGGCCTTTGCAAGAGGAGAGGCGTAACACAGGTGCAAGAGTACAAGGCTGCAGATCAGGGAGCTCCTCAGGCATTAAGAAAAGTGGCTGCATGTCCTCTGTACCAACTAATAGCTATTAATAAAACTCTCTGGAAAACTGCATACAGATAATTTCAGAAGCAATCTTGGACACTGTCTTTTAGACTGAGGGCTCTGGTGATAGTCTCTGACACGCTGGTACAATGAGGGAAGGCTGCACAGGCTGTATGAAAGTAAGGGAATGTTTTTAACACCCTCTCTGTGTTGCGATCAACAGTTACCACAGAGCTGCTTGAGAGAACCATTCACTGTACGGGAAAGGGAGTGGATGAACGTGAACTCTCCATCCTTCCCCAAAGTACTGAACAGCAGTGCATAGGTTATATGAAAGAGAAGTTTACAGAGCTAGAGGAAAGCAGAGAAACATACAGTATTCACAAGAGAGAGAGGCTTCTTTAGAAGATAGTTCAGAGTAGAAGCCATAATCTATGCGTTCTTGATTTTTTCCCCCCAGTACAGCTTATCTCTTTCTATCAACAATGAAGGTAGCCTCTCAAGTCTGGTCTTTGAAGGCTACACTTATCCTTTGTGAATACTTCCTTACCTTCCCTCGCTCCAGTGCCCAGTGTGACTCTCGCAGTTCTTTAGGCCATGGATGGATATGGAGTTTGTTTTTTATCTGATGAGTTTGAATTACATGTGAAAAAGCAGTGAGATCAACATGCCACAACAGATTCCCATCATCCTGCCATGAATGTGTCAGGTGAAAGGTTTGTCTGGGCCTGTGTTGTGATTTCAGTTAATGGTAACTGTCAAAAAAAAGGACCGTGCTTTTTCTACTAATCTTCTGGATTTACAAACCTGCCTTTACAAACATGATGCCAGAATTATTATGAGACATATTTCAAGACGGGCTTTTTTTGGAATTACTAAAGCCCAATATACAAAGGGCAATTCTGAAGGAGCAGTCTGACATTTTTAAGAAACACGTGACCAAATCAGTCACATGTTAGCAGTGATGAACCCAGCTACAATGTAAGTAGATAGGAGGAGGAAGGTTAAAAAACACCCCTGTAGTTCAGTGATGATGGTCCTAATGAGGACACTGTATCCCCAGCTAGTCCTCCCTGGTGAGAATACCCTTGATATACTAGACAGTTTTTCAGAAAATGATAAAAAGTCATAATCAGAACCTACAGAGATAACCTGGAGAAGCCTCATGTGATTCTTTTTACAAGTTGCCACTATTTTACCAGGAGGAACTGGAATTGAAAATGTCATTGGCAAAACTGGTGTTGAAGTTGGTGTATGTTTTACAGGTTGTTTTGTTCAGTGACACTTGCTGAAAACACTGAACCTGCAATGTGGTCAAAGGGATTAATGGTAGTACTGGCATGTGCCCCTACTTGACCCTATCAGAGGAGTGAAGAAAGTTGTGTAGCTGATATTGCCATTCTTTCCAGATGCTCTTAGGTTTGCTTTGCAGCATGATGTACATTTGCTCAAAATAATTTTAGTTATAATAACACATCTGAAACTTTTTTATCCTTTTGATAATTAAATGGGCGTGATAGTAGTAGTACACAGAAAAAGGACAATATTCCTTCAAGTTTGTGGACCATCTGTGTCTTCAGTGTTTCAGCAATCACCCAGATGCAAAAAAAAAAATCTATTAATTGAGCTAGGATGTAGTTATGAACAATAGAGGAGTCAGCTCACACTGAGCCAAATGGAAGTTCAGGGACTCGTTCCTCGTTCCCTTCCACAGTTATCTTAACTCTATAGCTGTAGGGGCCAATCTTTCAGTTCATACTCTATTTTGCTAATTTTAAGTGAGTGGATGTTTTGACTCACAAGGCTATATCATGACACAGAACGGGGTGGTTACACGCCTCTCTATATCTATATTGATAAACCTGAGCTGGCTTTGAGAGAGCGGATACATCTTTCAGGGCAAATGCAAAGCTGAGCTAGCTCGAGTCGTGTGCGTAGCCAAGTGGCTGCACTAGATGGTACTGCACAGCACAGATGCACTTTGCTAAGGCAATTGCTAAATAGAAATTGCTTTCTGAAACCAAAAGAGAGGCACAGCTTTAGCCATCAGATTTATTAGGCTTTTTATTTTCTAGCACATTTTCAGTGTACTGGAGAACAGATTATGCTGTTGATAGGAGTGCCTGGATCTTCAAGAAGTGATGAAAATATGAATACAATTACCCTGCTCTCAGTTCTATCTGAATTTTAGCCTATTTGATCCTAACATAAAATGCAAGAAAAAAAGGTCTTCCATATGCTCTCTTCTCTTCAGAAGGGACAGGCAAGGAAGGAGAGGCGGCGGGGTGGCTCTGTATGTTAAGGAATGTTTAGATTGTACAGAGCTTGACACTTGTGGTGAGGCAGAATGCTTATGGGTGAGGATGAGGGGGCAGGCCAACAGAAAAGATATCCTGCTGGGAGTCTGTTACAGACTACCTGACCAGGATGAGGATGTTGACGAAGAATTCTACAAGCGGCTGGCAGGAGTCTCTCAGTCCCGAGCTCTTGTTCTTGTGGGGGACTTCAACTTCCCAGACATCTGCTGGAAATACAATACAGCAGAAGGGAAGCAGTCCAGAAGGTTCCTGCAGTGTGTGGAAGATAACTTCCTGACACAGCTGGTAAGTGAGCCTACCAGGGGAGGTGCCCTGCTTGACCTCCTGTTCACTAACAGAGAAGGACTGGTGGGAGAGTTGGTGGTCGGAGGTCGTCTTGGCCTTAGTGATCATGAAATGGTAGAGTTTTCGATCTTTGGTGAGGTAAGGAAGGGGGTCAGCAACACCGCCACCATGGATTTCCGGAGGGCAGACTTTGACCTGCTCAGAACGCTGGTTGGGAGAGTCCCTTGGGAGATAGTCCTGAAGGGCAAAGGGGTCCAGGAAGGCTGGGTGTTTTTCAAGGAAGAAGTCTTAAAGGCACAGGAGCAGGCTGTCCCCATGTGCCGTAAGACAAATCAGTGGGGAAGACGACCGGCCTGGCTGGACAGAGGTCTACTACTGCGACTAAGGGAAAAAAGAAGAGCTTACCAGCTCTGGAAGAAGGGGCGGGCAACCCAAGAAGAGTACAGGGATCTTGTCAGGTCATGCAGAGAGGAGATTAGAAAGGCAAAAGCCCAGCTGGAATTTAACCTGGCCACTGTTGTAAGGGATAATAAGAAAAGTTTTTATAAATATGTTAACAGCAAAAAGAGAGCCAGGGAGAACCTCCATCCACTAGTGGATGCAAGGGGGAACATTGCCACTAAAAACGAGGAAAAGGCTGAGATACTCAACACCTTCTTTGCCTCGGTCTTTAATGGCCCGACGAGTTATCCCCAGGGTACCCAGCCTCCTGAGCTGGAAGATGGGGACAGTGAGTGGAATAAACCCCCCATAATCCAGGAGGAAGCAGTCTTTGACCTGCTATGCCACCTGGACATCCACAAGTCTATGGGGCCGGATGGGATCCACCCAAGAGTGCTGAAGGAGTTGGCAGAGGAGCTTCCAAGCCACTCTCTATCATTTATCAGCAGTCCTGGAGAACAGGGGAGGTCCCAGATGACTGGAGGTTGGCAAATGTGACGCCTATCTTCAAGAAGGGCCGGAAGGAGGATCCGGGGAACTACAGACCAGTCAGCCTGACCTCGGTACCGGGGAAGATTATGGAGAGGTTCATCCTGAGTGTGCTCACCAGGCACATGGAGGACAATCAGGGGATCAGGCCCAGTCAGCATGGGTTCACGAAAGGCAGGTCTTGCCTAACCAAGCTGATTTCCTTCTACGACCAGGTGACCCGCCTGGTAGATGAGGGAAAGGCTGTGGATGTTGTCTACCTGGACTTCAGCAAAGCCTTCGACACAGTCTCCCATAGCATTCTCCTGGAGAAGCTGGCAGTTCATGGCCTAGATGGATGTACTCTTCGCTGGGTTAAAAACTGGCTGGATGGCTGAGCCCAGAGAGTCGTGGTGAATGGAGCTAAATCCAGTTAGCGGCCGGTCACAAGCGGTGTCCCCCAGGGCTCAGTTTTAGGGCCGGTCTTGTTTAATATCTTTATCAATGACCTGGATGAGGGGATTGAGTGTGCCCTCAGTAAATTTGCAGATGACACCAAACTGGGTGGTAGTGTCGATCTGCTGGAGGGGAGGAGGGCTCTGCAGAGGGACCTGGACAGGCTGGATCGATGGGCTGAGGCCAACTGTATGAGGTTCAACAAGGCCAAGTGCCGGGTCCTGCACTTTGGTCACAACAACCCCATGCAGCGCTACGGGCTTGGGGAAGAGTGGCTGGAAAGCTGCCTGGTGGAAAAAGACCTGGGGGTGCTGGTTGACAGCCGGCTGAATATGAGCCAGCAGTGTGCCCAGGTGGCCAAGAAGGCCAATGGCATCCTGGCCTGTATGAGGAATAGTGTGATCAGCAGGAATAGGGAAGTGATCGTGCCCCTGTACTCGGTGCTAGTGAGGCCGCACCTTGAACACTGTGTTCAGTTTTGGGCCCCTCACTACAAGAAAGATGTTGCATTGCTCGAACATGTCCAGAGGAGAGCAACCAAGCTGGTGAGGGGTCTGGAGCACAAGTCTTAGGAGGAACGGCTGAGGGAACTGGGGTTGTTCAGCCTGGAGAAGAGGAGGCTGAGGGGAGACCTTATCGCCCTCGACAACTACCTGAAAGGAGGCTGTAGTGAGGTGGGGGTCGGCCTCTTCTCCCTGGTAACAGATGATAGGACGAGGGGGAATGGTTTGAAGCTGCGCCAGGGCAGGTTTAGGCTAGACATTAGGAAAAACTTCTTCATCGAGAGGTTTGTCAGGCTCTGGAATGGGCTGCCCATGGAGGTGGTGGAGTCCTCATCCCTGGAGGTATTTAAATATGGATAGATGACGTGCTTAAGGACATGGTTTAGTGGTGGTATGGCAGTGCTAGGTTAACGGTTGGACTCGATGATCTTAAAGGTCTTTTCCAACCGAGGTGATTCTATGATTCTATGATTCTATGCTGCCTAAAAAATCCTGGGAGAAGCATGCTCTGTTCATTAAAATACAGCATATACTCTATGAAATCTAATTTTTTTTCTCACTTCATTTTATAATAAGTGTATCTGCTTTACAAGCATAAATTCTTTTAAAATCATTTCTTCTGCACGTTATGTTTGTCTGCTCTAATAATAACATGGGAGAATGTTTGCTGAAATGTACTGAATCCCAGCCTGTAGCTTGCTCCTTTACAGTCATCAAGTAGGTGTTCCAATTTATGAATAATAGGTTTTATGGAAGCAGGCGGGTGAACCAACACCACTGGCTTGCCTCAGTAACTTCAAAGGGAGCCTTTTTTGTTTTTTCAGAAGAGACAGAAAGATCATGTTTGGAGGTTGAAAGGGTGCACTGCACCCTTTAGCCAAGACAAGAAGAATTAGCCAGCGTCTAAGAGTTCTCTTCATCAAATTATTTAGATAGAAATACAAAGAAAATGTTCCTTAAGTTGTAAGTAGCATGGATAAAGTTACTTATAGGCAAAGTGGCTTTATTATTGTTTCCAGATGTAAATTTTGAAACGCAGAAAGGGCAGTTAGCATTTGGGTCCATTAAAAGCAATATAATTTAGGACTCATTCATCCTCATAGCCTCTCTCTTGGATGAGAAAGGGAAGACAGGAATGAGAACCTAGTGTGGCTGAAGGCACCAGACATGGATGGAGCCATAACGTGGAGCTTGGGTAGGATGCATTACTTGAAAAGCAGCATCTGGACACATACACACACTAGCACAAATAATTGACAGTTTTGTTCTGTGGCCAAAAAGAAATTGGAAAAAAAGTTCAATCTCGCTTTTTTTTTCTTGCAGCATCAAAACTAACCTATAGATAACCATTTTCAAAGGGGATGAAAGGAGAAACAGCTTCCCATTTCCTACTGAAGTTCAGAGACTACTCCTCACCTTGTAGGCGACTCTGAGGACAACTACTGTGAACAAAGTGAAGGTGCCCACCAAAAATGATACATTTTACTTCCTGTTGTTTGCTTCCACTCTGTGCTGAGCTTTGCCAGCTTACTGTGCTGACTCTAGGGATGAGGGTAGTTCTCACGTAACCCAGAGAGCCATGGGACTCATGGTCTATAGTTGTGGGCTCCTTCAGGGTTCATGAAGGCGCTCAAGCACAGGCTAAAGAACCGTGAAGCATAAAATCAACCAGAAAGCAAGCCAGTGCAGGGCCAAATACAAACTGATGCATCACCAGACAGGCCTTAGTAAGCAGCCTGTCCTTCAACAGTCACATGTGAGCAGCAGGCAGACAGGAGCTGGAGCACATGGTGCTTACAGCTCTTCCAAAGGTGGCATAGCCCCTGACAGTATGCTTTAGCAGCTGTTTTCTGGAGGCCCAACAAATTTAGTGAGCATGATCTGGTTTATTGTCAGTCTTGCACTTCTAATTGAGGACCAGCTGCAGAGCATGTTTTACTGGTGATGCTGATGAGTATAAACTTAAAAAACCTATCTTGACTTGCGCGTTCCAGGCCTAGTTTGGAGGGTTGGCATTTGCAAAAGGAAGCACAAGCATATTTTAACTTGTAAACTGAATAAAACTGATAGAAAATCTATGAGGTCACTGGGAAGTAAAAATGCTGAAAAACCACAGTTCGAGAGAGGAGTATTTTAGTACACAACTGCATAGTGAGATAGGTTTTATTCTGTGAGTTGCCTCAGGACACTGACTGTTTAGATCTTTCTCAGTAAGGAATATATAGGACCCGATTCTTCTGTGACTGTACACTCACAATTGCTGTAGGTTTCAATGGCATGCCACATGTGGAACTGAGTAACTCAAATTATAAGACCCTTGTAAAAAGATCTCTACTGAAGTGTTCCAGCTTTTAAAGTTTGTCCCTTGTTTCTGCACATAAATTTCTATGAAGGCAGATTTTGTCTGTAAATGGACTCAGCCAAATGTGTAGGCGATGCATATACATTACTTAACCAAAATATAGTTTTCATGAGCAGAATTTATTTTGGCTTTTCTTTATCCTGACAGTGTTACTGTTTTAAAAATACTTAACCAAAAAGCACAAACTGCACTTCACATAAAACCCTCAGGAAGTGCAATAATACACCACAGGAGAAGAGAATTAAAATCGTCAATTAATAATTCATAGCACTTCAGTAGCTATAGTAATATCTACTACTAAACTAATAAGCAACTTTATAAAAAGCATAACAAAAAGATTATACCAGCACTGGCTCTCCTGAAATCATTCTTCCTTGGATGACCTTCAGTGTGGGATTTTCACAAAGCAAGCCAGAGGTCATGACATATCTGACTCCATCCTTTGCTTTTTGTTTTATGCAACTATCTATAGAAATCTTTCTTCTCTTAATAAAAATATGATTCTGTTGCTAACATAAATCCCACTGAAGTTGGTGGAAAGGTTCACACTGAATTCAAGAAGACCTTACTGGTCCCTCAGTCACCCAAATATCCGTCTGTTTTCTCGAAGAAAAGCTATGTTTGAGGATGCAATTGAGGCACCCACTGGTGCAAAAGTTAGGCTCATAAAATATATGGCTATCAGGCTTCACCTTATGAAAATCTGGTTTACAATGCAGAGGGATAGGGAAACTTAAAGGCACTTAATACTCTCCTGATTTAAAGATGACCGTGCATAAGTCATTTGTGGCTTTACTTCAATCGACACCCTGCACTTTTGTGCATAAAGTCATCCAAGAGTCATAACTAAAGGGGCATATTCTAGGGGCCACAATTCTTTGACACCTCTTTAAAATGAAATGATAAATATAAATCGCAACTGAGAGAATCTGGTAAACCTGATGCAAGAATATCTAGACTGCCGCACTCTGCTAAGTACCTTCAGATGGCAATAGGCATTTCTGGAATTAAATCTTGTTAAAAACTAAGCTATTTTGCATTACCACCACTTAGCTCCTTAAGCTGAAGATTGCTGAAACTGCATTGAAATGAGGTACCTAATTCCCGAAGAAGCAGTCAGAAAAGCTATTTTCCGCCATTACCTACATCTGATGCTGCCTAAAATTTCTTCAGTGTGACCCTGATTGCCCTTGAAGCTGCCCCCAGGCCCACACAGAAATGCCGCAGGGTGGGTAGGATGGCGCTTTTCTCCCACCCGAGTTCTCCTGGGTTGCAGGAGTTTGGATTGCCTCCCCCATCCAAAGCCAACCTCCTGTTTGCAGTCTGGTGAGGCCCCAACCACTCGCCTTGTAGAGCAATGCCATTGCTCCTGTCCCATTACCTCACAGTATTCAGCTAGGAAGTGAGGAAAAGGAGCTCCAGGCTTTCTGGAGACACTCACTGGCCATCACTTCCTGTGAGAGTGCAGCGGCTCCCACCGCAGTGCATGCCGAGAAAAGAGTCCTTTTGTTAAACCCAGGTCACTGCGCTGCTGACAATGCAAGAGACTGATGTCACAAGGAAACCATAGAGTTTGACTTTGCAGCTTACTGAGTTGGGGAGGCCCAGGGCTCCTGGATCAGGAAGGCACACCTATGCCTATTAATGCTAGCTACAGGCCTAGCCTTGGAATAACCGCTTTGGCCAATGGAGGCAGAAAATTATCACACTACATGAGAGTTGTGTATCCTTTGTTTGGGAAAGTGCAGGTACCCTGGAAGCAGAAATATTTAGTAAGGGAAATAAGAACACTTCTGTACGATATACTTTAACATATTCAGTTAATTCAAACACTGTTTGGATTTAAGAGAACAAATAGGCTACAAGCCTGGTTGTATATAGGCAGGGTTTCCTTCTAGAGAATTATATTATATTGCATGTAAATTAACATCATTGTTTCATACAGTTTAAAATTGTTTTCCTTCCTGGGAAAACTTTCAAGATTGGGATGATTTTGTCCATGCCTTGTCAGGGCAATATGTTGAAATTTCAGAATGTGAACTTAACTATCGCTTTGACATGAATTGTTCTTTTTGATTGTTTCTAAATATATAATTCCATTTCTAAGGTGTATTATTTCAGCTATTACTGCCATACATTTTGAGATTAAAGCTTGGGAAGGAAAAGTGATCAAACAGAAAATTAGTTAGAAAAACGTCTAAATAACTCTTCTCAATACTTTTGAAATGTTTCCCTGTTTTTGTAAGAAATTCAGTGCAGCTGGCTCATGTCGCCCAAACAATTTAAATCATTTTGTATCTTGTGGCAAAAGTAGATTTCTTAAAATTTTCCATTCTGCAGCATTCCTAATCCTGGAGGAGTAGGGACTCATTATTATTTCTTTCAGTGTGATGATGGATAGGCAGTCTACTTTTATACTTTTAAAGTGTTATCTGATGGTTAGAAACATAAACATAATACAATATCTTAAAACCCACAAACGCCTTTGTTATTTAATAGAAGCATGAAACAAAAAATATCATTATGTTTTTTCCCAGCATTGAGATCATGAGGTCACATAATGATTACATAGGATTTACACTGGTGGCATCACGCAAGTATTTTATCATATGTATTGGTGTTAGTTTCCCAAGCAGTTGATTTCTGGGTTTCCTTTTAAACATCTGAGGTCTGTTAGTGTCAGTCTTCGAAGAGAAAATGTAAAGGAATTCACTAGGTGAAAAAAGGCTTATAATGAGATGAAACATGTTCAGTTTTAGGTTTGCAGAGAACACTTCGAGCATTTTGTATTTTACAAAGATTGTTAAAATCCCATCTGGTGTTTGTGAAGTATTTTACTATCTCCTGCTGGGCCAGGCAGACATTGGTTTTCATGTCTGTATGTTTCCAAAATATTAGGAAAAAAATTGAATGGACCTGGACCAAGGGCAGCAAAATGATAAAATACCGTATTTCCATTCTTCTGCATTTGGGAATGGAGACAAATGTCCCTGATTCCAGAAAAGATCCATCAGTTCCCATAATGGAACTTGTGAAAAATGTGAAGGAGTAAATTTCCCTAAGTAGTTCAACATTCAACATCTTGCGCATGATAGATTTTTAGGAGCAATAAATATATAATTTCTGTTTCAATTATATACTTCATTTTCAAGGGAATTCATTTAGAAACTATAAAAGCCAGATGAAATGTGTTCCATTTTATTCCATTTTTCCTTTATGATTACTTTACTTATTAATTGAGTGCAAAAAAAAAAAAACAACAACACCAAACCAGAAAAGCAGAGTCCTAATTTTTTTTCCTGGAGCCAGCATCATGTATACCAATGACCCATTTTCTCTGAAGTAAATGGGAAAAGACCCATTTCTGGTCTTACACCGCATCTACAACTGGTACAGCTTTTAATTATTTTAATTTGGTTAATGAAGCAATAAGAGAGGAGAAAAGAGAATCATTTCAGAAGGGGGAAGGGTCAGTGGGTCTGCATTAGCTGGTGTTTGTAGAAGGGAGATAATTATCTAAAATGACATGGCAGTGATAGCACGGCTACTGAATGCAACTGCATTTTAATGGCTTAGGAAATTTAAGTATTTCCAAACACATTTGTTGCACTGAAGATCCTAGAAAGCCTTTCCTACATTCACTGATAATTCACAGAAAATGTATATATATTGCCAAAACAAATAAAAAAATCTTAGAGAAACAGAAGTATAAAAATAGACTGATTGCTTTTTAAGATGCAGTGGTCATACCATTGGAATACCAGATGGAATTTTCCATAGACACTTTTCTGCCTTTTACTTGATAAATGGCTGACATTATATCAGAAAACCTTTTCTGTGCATGCTTTTGGTTGTGTATTTGCTATTTTCTTAAAGGACAGACTTCTGATGGGATTGTAATTCTTGCTGCCTCTGTCCATCCTTCATCCCTCCACACGTGATTTGCACATACAGGACCCACCTTCCCGCCAGCGAGGGTGGGGAGCAGGTATACATGCAGGCACATGTTTCATGTAAACTTTGTGTGTGAGCAACCCAAGGGACTGATTGTGTGTGCAGACAGTCAGCAAGTGCATCCCCACTTCCATACAGTCTTGGCTCTTTGGAACACATTGTCCCTCTCATTCCAAGCCCTCGGTTCTCTCTCTTTGCTGGTATCATTCCCATTCTTAGAGCTAAAGAACAAAGTTGAGAATGTGAGGTCAACAGGTCATCTGATGCATATATAAAACCCGTGGAAATTAGATTGCTCTCTGCTTCTCACTTTCTCTGACCAGTGTGAAAAACACTTCCTTTGCTATTTAAAGTGGTATTTTCAAATATTGATCTAAGTAAACATTGTTACAGCAAACTTAAACGTCATGTTAATCAGCATGCTGGATAAATGGCATTTATTTCTATTTGAGGCACTTTGCTGAGTCTGTATACACAGAGTTTGATAACAGCTTTATGCTTAGCAGCAAATGTGAACTGTTAACTCTCGGGGAAACAGGGCAGAGGGGTGGAGGAGCTCAGCCGAGCTAATTGCTGTCTCCTCCGTAAGGCAGATGTGCAATACAGGTATTTGTTCCATGAAGATCTGAGTGTCTGATAAACTGCAACTGGAGGAGGACTTAGAGAAAGGTAAGAAGCTGAGGGGGAGTAGGAGTTGCTAAAGTCTGTAACAGCAAGGAGACAATTGCCTCTTCCAGCCCGTTTACCCTTTTTTAAGGGATATGGTGGTCAATAGCGAGCTGGTGACCAGCTGTGGAGGTGGGGGGCTGGGGAGGGGAGGAGTGATGGGAGAAAGGAGGCCAAGTGCAGCTCTCCAGCAGGTGGGAATGATTATGGAAAGAATGACGACCTGTACTGTAGAAGTATTTGATGGTAGTTCCCAGAGGAGTTGAGTTAATAAAGCTGCAGCCAAAATAAACCACATCCCTTGCATCTTGTCTTTCTTCCTGCATGTCCGGAACAACGCAATGAAAGTCTATTGCCTCCCCTTCCCCCCGTGCCTCCCCCAGCATGCTGAAGTTTTCTTCTACCCTGTTCTATGCAACTGTGTCATGGAAGGATTTAACTTTTGTTTTCTGTTAGAAGTACAAAAATATGAACATTGAGTAGAACCTGATTCTACTTTTCCAAAAGGAGGCATACACTCAAATTGAGAAAAGGAGTGGAAAGCAAATGAGCAGAAATATCACCTGTTTGATGTAACAGTATGTTGGCTTTGCCTTCAGCGTCTGTTCCTGGGTCTGTGCTAAGCTGTGTTTCTCTAGGCTGGGCAGAAATTACTGTTTGCACTATACAATCCATGAGGGGAGCTAACACCCAGCAATCAGGTGACGGTCTTTTGAAGTGATTGTTCTTTTTAATAATATGGACTTGTAGAAAAGGAGCTGTTCTGAACAAGAATAATTGTAGTGAAGGGTTGAATTCCTAGAATCCAAATTCCGGCCTTCTCCATGGTTCCTGTTGATCTAGAGCTATTTTATTCTATGATGTATTGATATATCATGTCCATTTTATAGACAAAGTCAATTTCTAGGTATTTTTTCACAACAAACAACACATGGAAACCCTGATTCTACATCACATTTTTCCATTTGCTTTTACAGCTCCAGTCTTAATTTTCACTATTTTCATCACTGATGCTAAATGGCATTCTTCGGTACGACTTGGGTTCCAAGCCCTGTCAGTATGGAAGAACATTTGAACTAGTGGGGACTGAATAACTGGCTTCAACACCATGCCTATTATTTAGTAGCTTTGGCTTGCTATTTCCTTGAAAATTGGTTTGTCTGCTTCCAAGTCTATCATAGGAGCTGCATGTGCCAAAATACTCCTTTATGTAGACATCAAACCCTGATGCTGTTGCCCTGGATATGATTCTTTGCACAATTATTTGTACTGTCCATCTAGGAACTGGCCCATTACTGAAGTATTGAAGTTCTTCCTGATTATTTAAAAATAGAAATATCTGTAACAAAATAAGCTTCTCTTTTTTTTCCTTTTTTTTTGTCCAGGGCGTAGGAAAAATATCTTCATTAGTTTATAGCTTGCCTGAATGGACATTAGTGTCCCTGTGTATGTGATTGAGTGTGTCTGTATTTACACCAAGAACTCATAGTGAAAGATCAATAACTATAACTTAAAGGTCAATAACTATAACTTAAAAGTCAATAACTATGCATTTATTTCTGAAGGTGATATTTCTGCTCATTCTCCTGTGAGTCCTACAATCGAGGTTAGTGTTTCCTGGACAGGGGAGCTGAAGCATTCACGGGGAGGTCATCAGCCAGAAGTGCGGTTATGGTCCTGAAACTGGGTGTGCTGATATAAAAGCTGGGGAGCAGCTCATCTAGGTCAAACTACTGTTAAATAACATCTGAATGGAAGATGATATATATCGGTAGGTTTATTAGTTTATTAGAAAAGAATCTTCTTTTAAGCCAAGGAGGCAAGGAATTGAAAATTGAAAATTTAGAATAATAGGCATGGGCTGCACAGCTGTTTACTAGCAAGGCAGGCATTTTGTGTGCAGTGGTTTGTTGCTATTTGGGTATCTGCTGTTATTGTAAAATCATTACATCTTCCTGTAATGGTGCTTCTCAGTCTTTTAAAAGCTGAGCTCACTTTCAAAATGAAATCAATCATCAAACCCATTGCTTTTCCATGAGCTTTTAAAGTCAAACAGCTTTTAAAATCAAACACCATAGCATGTCTATTCTAGTTCACCCTTTTTACATGCTGTTTTTTACTGCTTACTCTTGGAAACACTGGGGTAAGGATTCCTGCTAATGTACTTTTTCCTTTGTACATCCATCAGTAGTGGAATAGTGAGCAGTATTGGCATTAGCACCTCTTGTAATCGGTGGATTTAGTGCATGCCTGAGAGTATAAGTTGCAGGCAGATGCTTCTGAACCAATTGCTCCATTTTTTGAAGGCACCGTTTACAAGCACAAGAGCTTTAATTTTTAATAATGGCAGCTCAGCTTCTGTTAGGAGAGTTGCCCACCAAAGTTGGTCCATATCCTAAGGAATGTTCTACATACTGAAAAATATTATTCTATAATTACCAGCTTAACAATGGGCAAGTGTCTTTTCAGACATAAGGACTAGACCCTTTATAATGATAAAACATTTTGCAGACTGCAGAAATTTTGCAGTCTTGGTGATGATCCTCAATAAAGTTAAAATGAGGGTATTTGCTTCTGTTGACTGATTTCAAACATTCATTTAGACCTAATCATTCTTAGCTCTATCATCTTGATCTCTATTCCCCAATGAGGGGTGGAAAATGTCTTTAAAATCCCTTTTGTTACCCTGAATTTTACTGGGTTTGCAAATGTAAGATAAGAGTCTATCCCTCTCTTTTTTTTTTTTTTTTCAGGTGTTCTCTGATGTGAAAGCCTTTAGGGATGAATCACTCGACTGTGAGCATTTCATGTTTTATAAAGTATGACTGTATTACTAAAGCTTTAGATATGTTTTGAATTCAAATGTTTTGAATTTGTTGAGGTACAATTTTTCCTAACAGCTACTGATGCTCAGTATGTAGGAAGTTTGGCTGGTGGATCCAATGACCTGGGATAAGTGAGTAGGCCAGACATGGATGCTTGCCACCCTGCCCCAACCTCCAAATTTTCATAGGAAAGAATAAAAAACCACAGTGTGAGTGTGTACCAGTGAAGGGTCTGTTGCTGTCTGCACACAGCTAGATCTGCCCTAACATTAATAACCACAGTAAAGACCAACATTCATTTTATCAATTGTTTTTAAGCAACTGGGTCAATGATATTTTTGACAATGTGAGTGGTGAGCATTTAAACTGCTTTCACAAAAGCGGTTAACACATTGTACCACTAATTATATGATTACAGGGGAGCTATTTATCAATTTACTTTTACAGGAACTGTTTATTTTGGACTTAACCTTTGAGTTTTGCTGTAGTTTGAAACAGAACCTCTCACAGAAGGAAACTGTTAGTAGTGGCTAGTTTATAGAGTTTGGAGCCCAACAAAAATACCTCAGAATCATCCAAGGCCAGACAAGAGGTTTTATGAAAGTCTTTTAATTCCACACATGAAACATGAGTTAAGTTTCCGTTAAAAAGTGACCACATTTTTCTTTCTAAATATTCATATTTCTTAAAATTAAGGTTTCAGCTCATGCAAGCATAGATAACTGGTGACACGTAGAAGCAGACAGGCAACCTTTGCTGTGTCTACCTTAGTTCATATAGCAACCCTACTCTTTGGGTTTTAGCAGCTATAAGAAATAATAGTCAACTTTGCTCAACTCTGGCAGGTACTGGCTTTGAGTGGAAAGATTTTACTAGGAACAGAGCAATAAACCAATGTAGGTTTGACCTAGAGCTATGTGTAATGTCTTTAGATCTCCTGGTAGATCTGCTAGTGATGGCAGGAGGAATTTTGCATGATAGGTGAAATATGAATGTTGCGCCAAAAGTGAGCATGCATAGTGCTCAAGTGGAGTAAAAATGTGGAGCATTGAGAGCATTAAAGGGAACAGTGTGTACTAAATCCATAGCCAGAATGGCATTGACCAACACAGCCTGGCCTTTTCACAAGTTAATTCAGGTTTACATGGAATGGACTGTTCTCAAACCTGGAACTTATGCCTTGTGCTCCCTTTGGAGGACTCTGCATATGCAGAATAAAGGCAGGGCAGCATGCCCTGAGCTTTGCCTGCAGAAGCAAGTTGCATTGGTTTAACTTACATTTTTAAACAGATTTCAGTTACACAGCCTGTGAGGAGATGGTTCCTGTAGTTTAAGTATTAGATTGGTTCCTGACTAGCTGACCTGAAATAGCAAGGTTTGCAGTGCTTTTTATACAAGAAGCTTCACAGAGTACTGTAGACACTACCAAGCTGAGCCTAAAAAAGGAGCATAGAATTTATTCACAGACTGTTATTTAATGAGTGTCTTTGAACACACTTGTACTTTCATAAGAGTTGAGCCATTGTCCAGTTCAGAGCCTAAGGACTAGCCCTACTAAAGGCTGTTTAAAAATTAGGCACCATGCCCCCAGGCTGGATCCCACATGCTGTGCTAAGTGCTGGTGTTAGCTGTGCGGAGCATGGGGAGAGAGGATGAACCGAAAACATACGCCTGTAAGAAGCCTGTACAGGGGACTTTCTACAGAGGACCAGAAGGACATGTTAGGAATCTCAATTCTCTGCCGAAGGAGCGAATCTGACTTACAGCTTCAAAAGGTGCATCCTTCTAGCTTGGAATGCCTAGTATAGAAACCTTTTCATAGGAGACTTTTAAAGTTTGGTGTATTACTTTGATTATAAATTTGCTGATAGTGCGATAGCCATCTGCTTCTCTTAATAGACTGTCATCTTGAGGACTAGCAATCTGAGGACTTGGAAGAGCTGGGATCACTGCCATTGGCTTGAGGGGCAAATCTGGATGTGGACAAGGTGGACTCTGAAGTGAACATTGCATGTCTCATGAAGATCCCTTCAGGGACTTGGCCATAACATACTGAGGCTTCGAGTTCTGTGTACTTCAGTTTCATTCTCCCAGGGTGCCATGGTGGTGATGGTGCAGACCTGCATGTTGTTCCACATCGAGATGATGTGATGTGATGTGGCAGGGGGTTACTGAGATTCAGGAGTCCCATATAACCAAGGGCAGGAAATGCTCATTTCTTACTTCCCAAAATCTGACTTTAAATTGCACCCTGCCCATACTATGGGAGCTGTGACACCATCCAGAAAAGCCTTCAAAATCCATTGATACAGAAAGGCCAAGAAGAAACCTGTTTCTGTACCTCCTGTTTAGGACACATCCCTCACAGTGATGATTCTTGATTTTAGTCCCTATTCCAGCCTCAGGAGCAAACACCAGAACCCATCTGGTTGACAAGTGGGCTGTATTGCTATCATTCAAAAACACACTCTCTGCTCTGCTCTAAATTGCTGTATTGCAGCTGATCTTTCCTGCATGATAGCCTCTATATTAGCCAACAGCTCCAGAGGTAGAATTTGAGTCCTCTCAAAATATGTCCTTAAGCTGTTGAATTTGCATTTCTCACTTCCTGTGTAAATGCTCTAAGATTTTCTGTAAAAAGGGTTGCTCCCACCACTGGGTATTAAAAAAATAAACTTGATGGCTCACAACTGCTGCCTCTAGAAAGCCCAGTTCCATGAACATGTGTTAAATGTCTCTCTGAATGTCTGTTGCATTCAGTTACTCACAGATTTTAAGATAGTGGAACATGTTTTTTCTGGATCCCGACCATATCTAGGCTGGCAATGGCAGAGAAAGCACTGAAGCAAACAGATACATATACTGGGTGAATTTAAGCAACTTCAAGATTAGGCAACAGTTGATGAATCTTATTTGGATCCCAGTTTTGGTGTCAGGATATCAGTTCCAACTTCAGTCCTACTTTAAATGCCTGCATCCTTCCTGGACACAGCACAAAGGCTTTAGAGGATGCTACTGCCTGTGTTCAAGTGTACTTTTGCATGAAGCCACTGAGTAAAAGATGATGCTCTACTCTTTAGTCTTCTTCATACTCCATAATATGGCATGTGTTGTCGCTTTTTTACTTTTGAGTAAACAAAACTTACAGGTTCGTGATGGACTGTACAGATCTCAAACATAACTTTTTTCTTCTTCCCCTACTCTTAGGGCTCAGATGGTTTCTCTGGTATGATTTTGTTAAGGTCTTGTTATTGCTTTTGTGGAGTAAGGTATAAGTCAGTCAATTGTAACATATGTATTTCTGTGCACGTTAATTAGATTTTGCAAAGCTAATTAATCTAATCTCAAAGACCACAACAAAATCCCCACTTCTTAGCACATGCTAATCTGAGATTCGTAGCAGGAATGAAATGGAAAGAAAGGGCAGTTGTTACAAAAATACAAAGGGACTTTCTTCTGAAGAATGTTGACCTAGAAGCTGTGTACACATATTTCTTTTGTTAGAAGAAATGTTCTAAAAGATGAATACAATAGTTCTATATTTTCTCAGGGGAAAC
The DNA here is from genome assembly GCA_034008185.1 of Gorsachius magnificus. NCBI lineage: Eukaryota > Metazoa > Chordata > Aves > Pelecaniformes > Ardeidae > Gorsachius > Gorsachius magnificus. The sequence continues at coordinate 177,713,594 of CM067081.1, forward strand.
TTCAAGTAACAATTATGTTACTACTATTCAAAATTATATGGCTGTATATTAAAATGGAAAAAGTGTTACATTCAGTAACTTGCAAATACTATTCTTGCTTTTAAAGCTTCTTATAAATTGCTCCCTCCTTTCAAAACTGAGAACCTACAGTTAGTCTGTCAAGAGCATTAAAGCATTAACCAGCTATTATTGACCTTTTTGGTTGCTCACAGATGCTAAACACTAGAAAACATGGAAGTAGCTAATTTGGGTGTTAAGAGCTTACAGCTCAGATTCATTTTATAAAACTATTGCCCACAGAAAATAAAGAAGTAGATGTTGCCTGTTGGTAGATATTCAATGAATAATTTCAGCCTGTAAAATACAAGTGGTAGGGGAACAGATATTTGAGGCATAGAAAAGACTGCAGATAGATAGGTGGCTTGGTTTTAGTCACTCATTGTGAGAGAGGAACATGTCTGATATTTACACCATTTACCATCCATTTATTTTTGACCCAAAATTAAGATTCACTTAAATGTGGAGATCAGTCTGTCAAGAGGATTCCTCAGATGGATATTCATAAAATTCATGTGCCAGAGAAGTCAGCTCTGACACAGCTTTTCAACAGCTCATGGGGATGGTCTTGGCAGATGGAAATCCTGTGACTGGCAATCCTTCTGCTGGAAGGACTACCCAACTTGCAACACTGATGGCACAGAAGCTGCTGTTGATACTTGCACTGCTCCTCACAGCCTGGCTGGTGGTGTTGGCAGCAGCTGAGGGAACTGGCTTCTCAGGCCCACAGCAACATCATTTTGGGGTAAGAAAAGGAAGAGTTAATTTTAGCCTAACATGCAAAACTTTTCTTTTTGTGTAGTGCATGAAGCATGAACTCAGTGGGAGGTCCCTGAAACAGAGCCTGACTCTGCTCCATTAGCATTCTGGTCATATTTTAGGACAACATAAGCAGACTTACAGCTTTTAGAAATGTTGTTTTACTCTCATGTAAATCTGCCCCACAGCTGAGTTCTGCATAGAAAGGGGGTCTTGTCCCAAGGCTGGGGTATTTCAATTTCCCAGCTGTGTATTTTCTATTCAATGATTCTTTCTCCCCCTCCCCATCCTGATAGTTTTTAGAATTCAGTGAGAAAAATTAAAGGCAATTAATTCAGTTCAAAATTCACTTCTACCAAGTCATTCCCTAGCCTATGTTCATCTTTACAATTTTCCTTTTTTTAAAAAATACTATTAGTACTAGCTTGAAAAATTGTGGGTTTAGTGCCTGCTCATGAACAAAGTCATAGGAGGCTTCGGTGACCTCCCCTTGCTTCCTCTGCATGGAGCGAAGAAGAGCTGTGCCTGTTATTTCCATCCCCACAAGCTGAAACAGGCTGTGGTGTCTTCACAACAACCTGGCTGTCTGCCCAGGGGAGTTCTGTATCTGGCAGAGCCAGGGTCCATAAGCAGGCAAGGACATGCTTTAAAGAAACTCTTGTAGTGGAAGCCACTTTTCCTCAATACAAATGACCCCTACTGCAGGCTCTTTTTAAAATAATGAATTATTTCTCAGTTCTGTAGTGATGAAAATTTTGTATTTTTCAATCTTCAGTTTTTGAATACTGCAGAAAATATATCACATTGACCGAATTGATTGATTGACCTAAGAAACTGATATGGTTTTCTGCTGTTGTGATTAGAACACATGAAATAATGCATATCATAGTAACTATTTTTTTTAGTTCTTTCTGCAGCCAACTTGAACTAAGTTTTCAAGTTCCTTAGTTTTTTTTCTGTCAGGCAAAACTACTGATGCAATTGGGTTTGCACTAAGCAGAAAATAAAATATTCAGAACTGTTTTGCGTTTATGCCCTCCAGAACCACAATTATGTCTCTAAATGAGAAATTGACTTTGAAACAAACCTCGGGTTTTAATAATTCTCAATGCTCCCTTCAAGTTCCCATTCTATGTATGGAGTGGGGGTATTGTAACTAATTTGCACCTCTCGGTTGAAGGCAGAAGTGCCTTAAACATGGATCAGAAATGGATCTGGCTACAAAGGCTGGCTCTGTACTTTCCCAAAGTTTGAGAATGTTTAGATCTTGGAACTTGATTTTGGTCAGGCTTGTTCTTTGATATCCTTGGATGAAAGGCAGCCTATAAATGTGAAGACCAAATTCTTCTGCCTTGGATACACCAGTGTTGCCGAATTAATGACAATGTGGTCACATGCTATAACTGGGTAGAAAATTTGGCCCAGAATGTTTATTGTAAGTAGCAATAAGGAAAAGAAACCTATTGAAGAGAAGAAACACAAAACTGTAAATGGTCAGGCAGCAGGCCTCTTGCTAAGTTTACTTGCCAAACTGATGATTTACTCCAACGTTAACATTTTATACAACCAAGCCAAATTCACTGTATAAAACATTTTATTGCAACAACCCTGCCTCCCCTGCCCTTTGCCTTTTCCAAGAGATTGAAGGACACATATAAACTGCTAAAAGAACTGAAATTGTTTAGCTATCTGTATTCAGTATCCCTCCAGGCTTATTTACTACATAAAGAGCAAAGAAAAAACAGCTAAACATTTTAAGAGGATAGCGAAGTTTTAATTGTGAAATATCCAGGGCCTTTATTGTAGACTTGTGGGTCTGCACTATGCGTTTCTAATAGCAAACAATAGAAGTGAAAAATAAAAGGGTTTAATGCAGCAATTATGGGCTGGGAATGGACAGATATGTGGTGCTTATTCTCTGGCTGGCATGGCATGGCATCAGCACTGAGTCCCTACTAAAACAAAAAAGCGGAAAGTCAAACAACAGTCATGTCAAATTAAACCTCTTCTTGTTTAATTTTTCAAAGTGATTCATTTAGCTGCTTGGCAGAGAGTCAAACTGATAGCTAACAATAGTTCATTTATTTAATGTTGCTTTCAGTACCCTGTGGCCACTCGACTGTATCAGAACTTATCTTCTGCAATTCTCTTTGAGCTGTGAAGATAGGCCAGGAAACTGGAGTAGGTCAGGTGTACATGAAGGCGCAGCTCACATGGTGGGGCAGTTTGTGCTTCATGAACCGTGGAATTGGGAAGGGATTTTCAAGAACAGTCAAAGCTTACTTTTAATCTGAAAAGTGAATAAAACTGATATCACTATGTTCCATGTTTGCTGAGTCTCCACAATTCAAAAAATAAGAGAGCTGAGTTTATAGAGAAAAGAATGTGTTGTGTAAACTGCCAACGCTGCAAATACCCTGTGAGAGCAAATAATGAAAACGAGATCTTTCCTGACTACATTTTCTCACCAGTTATAAAAGTTTGCAGAGGGTAAGTTAGTCTCTTGGTAATTTCCATGTGATTCTATTTTCTTCAAAAGGGTTGAAAAAAAAGTCTGATTAGAATTAGCAAACAACTCTGCAGTCTTGCACAAATATGAGTAGGTCTAGTCATAAGCACTTTTTAGTAATGGTTCTATGGGGCTTATAGAAATAAAGTTAAGCAAAGGTTATTATGTCAATAAATTCAGTAGATACAAACCTAATAATCAGAGAGGAAGCAGGTCAGTTGGGTAAGAAGATAATATTTACAGTAAGTGTGAGTGTTGATAGTAAAGTTTTTTCTGTTCTATTTAATAGATTTTTTTGTGACTGTTGGATGGTGTTTGATCAAGGAGCTCTGGCATAGGTTGTTCACCCAATGAAAACAAGTGTAGTGTGTGACAGTTCTCTGGCATTTTAAAATTATATATCATGCAGTATAACTGTATACAGAAACACTACAATGAGTGGGAAAATATGAGCAGCCTACACATGGAAGACATCTGTTTAAATCCCATGTATAATTTTTGTTTGTTTGTTTGTTTGTTATAAAGGGCTGGATAACTTTGATCTTCAGTTTCAGTTTTTACATTTTTCATCTAAACTTTTCCATATATTTATGCTCAGACAAGGTGATCTGTGATAAAAGAAAACATTTTTATACATGAGAACCACTGACTGTATAGTAAAGAAATCTTCCTATTATTCAGCTGTGGTGAAGATTGTATTTGCTTGCAAGGGACAAGTTTTCTCAAAAGCCAAGTAGCCCTTTCACCTCTGTTCCTGTACTTAGAAATGCCAAAAGCTCTTGTGCCTGTGATTCACTCCTAGTTTTGTACAGGTCTTCTACCAAAGAAGGTTATTTTAGAATAATTTTCAAATGCCTATTTTCTTAAAGAAGCATAGATATCTGTGATTCAACTTATATTTATGAAAATATAATCATTCTAGAAGAATAAAAACATTTTTTTCGTAACGTGTACAGCTGTTGCTAAGTAGAAGGATTCTATCAAAAAAAATTGGAGAAAGAACATTGGCCCATCATCCCTGATTCTCTGGAGCTATCTTTATGTGATCCTTGTGTTAAAACCTGTAATGTTTCCTCTCTGGATTGCATTTAACATATCATTTTTATTATTCCTTGTGTTACTGCATCTTTAATGTGTTGGGGAAGTTTTGTGTTCTCTGACATCCTGGTGAGCCAAACCAATGAGAATTTTTGGTAAGTATGGGTCTCTAGTTGGTCAAATCAAGAGGGGATTCTGATCAACGGGAATTCTTCAGCCTAGGGTAAAGAAAAAATCTATTCTCAAGAAAAATTCACATTATAGAAACAATATAATGTCCATAAGAAATATTCTGCTTATGGTATGCATTTTGCATGGTTTTTAGAGTGATATGAAACATAATGGAGAAAAACAGATTCTAAATGTGTATTACTCACCACACTATGGTAATTGTATCATGAGTACTCTGGTAAGAGTGCCAGAAAGGCTACTGGTATTGAGAATATACCCATTATGATGAGGATCAAAAGCTATTCTGCTGTAACAGATGCCTGCACTGCTGAGGACTTTAAAATAGACAAATATTTAAGAAATATAAAATCAATGCAGCATTGGTTAGGGTTAACATAAAGGCAATGTAAAAACCAAAACAAGCATGATTTTATTGTTATTTATTAAGTGTTATTTATATCTCACCAACAGTGATGTAGATGTTATATAGATAGATACATAAATACCATTTTCTCCCAAAATTTAAATCTAAATGCCTATGTACAGAAAAAGCAAAACCACAGGAAGGGAGGTGCCAGGATTGTTCATGCCAATGCAAAAATGTCCTACTATGTGTGGTGCTGGTGGTGTTGGCATGGGGCTTACAGGACATTTTATACTCTTGAAATGCATATGTTGAAAATATAACCCAGAGAGTAAAATCCAGTCATGAAATTGAGTTTTGCCTTTGACGTCAAAAGGGCCATGGTTTCACTCAGGTAGGTAGTTCTGTCAAAGTACAAAAAACCATATGCCCGGGGAGAGTTTTAGTCAATAACTGAGAGGCAAGTAGTAAAATTTTATGGTTAATTTTCTTGAAAGCCCTTTTAGTTCTGGAAAAAAAAAACAAACCAGGAGTCAGTATCAAGGTTATGCTTAAAAGTTATGGCCTAAAAATTGCGTTTCACCTTCCACAGTCAAAAAGTGGAGAAAGTTTGGCCAGCTTTTGGGCTGAAATCACTTTGTTTATATGAAAGGCAAAGAGAGATCACATTGAGGGATCACACTAAGAAATCACATTAAGAGATAGGAATCGTAGTCCAAAACTTATGAGTTTTGGGTTCCACAGACTTCTCGCATAAGCATCCAAATTTGACAAAAGAGAGCAATCGCTGAAAGGAGGCAGCTTCTAGGCTGGAGCATGGGTTCTGCACATACCTCTTCACTCAGTGCGATGTGACATTTCCTGGACACTGCTGGGGCCAAAACATTTAGAAAACTGAATGTAAGTCAACCATCGCCCCAACAGCCTGAATTTTTTTTTCATATTTCCCACAGTTTTAAATAAAAGTAAAAGGAATTACATTTTTTCCTACTCATACTTGCAGAAAATAAAATATGATGGCTTACTCAAATAATCTGGTTCATGGCTTATGCTAGAGAAAGAAATATTGGTGGGAATATGTCATTATGACAGACTTCTATTTTGCAGAAATATTTTAGGAAACATTTCTGAATATTTAGGAATATTCATAAATATTTGCAGAAATATTTAGGAAACAGTTCTGAAGATAGAGGTATCTCCTTGTGCTTGATGAATAGCAACAGCTTTACAAGGGACCACCTGTCAGCCGAAGCACAAAATTTATCTGTAAACACACCTCAATCATGAAAAAAATTGTTAGCTCAAACCTCACTGAAAGTAATCAGCTGCCTTGCATTTAACCACCGGTGGCCAGAGAAGCAGCTGACAAACTATAGATTAAGGTGATGATTACTCTGCAGCAATTCATCACTGTCTTGGTTCACTAAACACAAGGAGAGAGATACCTAGGGACGAAGACAGAAGCTAAAGGCCTAAAATAAGTAGCTGACTGGTAAAGAGGTTAAAGAAACCATAGCTATTGACACAAAATGAAAGAATAATCTCTGCTTTTCAGTAAGTTGACTACAGGAGAAAGATAAAGTATAAATGGGAGTGAAATACTGGAAAGAACTATAACGGTAGTAAAAATAAAATGACAGGTGATTTTACCAAAAGGGTAACAGACTCAACAGTGGCCATCATCTTACAGAATTTGCACCAAGATACAGGTCTAATAGCAATGCTTTTAAATCAAGCCTACTGGGTTAGTGATAGTACTAGTTCTGAAGACAAGCATTTTGCATGGGTTTGTGTAAGGAAAGGAAACTGCTGTGTGCAACTGCAGACCTGTGAGTCTGGCTCAATAGCATGTGCAGTTTTGAAACAGGTCTTGAAGGGAAAGACCATTAGAGCTACAGATAAAAGGGAAGTGAAATATTGGTTTACCAAAGCAGGATATGCCAAACTAACTTGATCTGTCCTTTTTGGTTTTGTTTTTCCTTTTTTTTTTTCTTTTCTTTCAAATACGATGACTTAATTTTCTAGAGAAAGGAAATGAAGGGGATATATTCTGCCTATCCTTTGACAACGCACTCATTATGCTGCTGAAAACAAAACTACTTACTTGCTTGGAGAAAGTGGAATTTAAGCACGCAACTGTGAGATGACCATGGTAGATGATTTAGGGGAATACTGAAAAAGGAACCGTTAGGCTGGGGGTAGGTAGATACTACTGATCCTTAAGAAGCTGTATTAGGAGAAATCTTTTTATTGATAGTGTTAAAAGAAGAGGGATTGAAACTTCCTGATAGTACAGTATTGGGAAGCTTAGATAACTGAGACAAGGCTCGGTATAGCTGATGAAAAAAGCTGCATCGCCTTGAAGACTGGGGAACTAGACATGAGATGCAGCAGTAAGAACAGCAAAGCATTGCAGGAAGGTACAATGGAGAAAATATAAAAGCTTGTTATGAACTGAGAACTCATCAGATAGAGATAGAGATTATGAAGAGGCCTGATTTCTGTCTCGGTATACTAGATGGCTAGAAAACTTAATTCACTGCTTTAAATATGGCCTTTGGGTCTTATTATGCCTTCCTCTGCTGTGCTAAAAATGAATTTATTATAAAAAAATCTCTTCCCCACATGGCTACTTGTATAACATGATCCAGTCACTTTCTTCATTAGCTAAATGAACAGAGCTTCTGTCACCTCTCTCACTACAAAAGAATTATTCCCAGACCACCAGCTATTATTGTAGCTTCTTTCTGAGTCCCTGCCATCAGGATCACTTTAGAAGTGCAGACAGCTGTGTGTTTCAGCAATGATCTCATTAATACCGTATTACTAAGAAATTACCACTCCTCACACTGTTATACATCCCTCTATTCAAGGATTGTATTCTCTGCCTCTAGCATATTGGAAACAGACGTTAGTTAATAAACATGATTTTGACAAGTTTTCCAGTGATGCTGTGGTTTAGGATAGCATCCCCATTCTTCTGAATTTGACTTACTGTTTTCGTTCCTAGGTATCTCTAGCCTTGTGTTTAGTCATATTAAACAACTCTTTTGCTTACCAAGCAATGAAGACCAGCCTGTATAGGTGGTTTGACCCTACTTCTACATGTGCCTTGGTTTAACCCCAGCCAGCAGCTAAGCACCCCATCCGCTCATTCACTGCCCTCTCCCCCCACCCTCAGTTTAACAGGGAAAGCAAAAGCTGCACATGCAAGCAAAACAAAACAAGGAATTCATTCACTGCTTCCCATCGGCAGGCAGGGGTTCAGCCATCTCCAGGAAAGCAGGGCTCCATCACGCACGCATCCATCATGGTTACTTGGAAAGACAAACACCATCACTCTGAATGTCCCCCCCTTTCCTTCTTCTTCCCCCAGCTTTACATGCTGAGCATGATGTCATATGATATAGAATATCCCTTTGGTCACTTGGGGTCAGCTGTCCCAGCTGTGCCCCCTCCCAACTTCTTGTGTACCCCCAGGCCTTGATCCTGTGCAAGCACTGCTCAGCAATAGCAAAAACTTCCCTGTCTTATCAACACTGTTTTCAGCACAGATCCAAAACACAGCACTATACCAGTAACTATGAAGAAAATTAACTCTACCCCAGCCAAAACCAGCACAACATGTTATTCCTGTAATAAGTGGAACGTTAGCTGCAAGTAGATGTGACAAAATACCACCGCAGATACAGAGGGACTTATATTGGCTTTGTTAGAAAATGACCCTAACAAGTGACGAAGTGAGGATCGCTGTTTACAGAGCATTTTTTTTTTTAATCTATCAGTTAAATAAGAAATTGTTGATTTCTTTATGTACCAATTAACAATATATATCTATATTTATAGATGTCTTTTGTATGTGTGTATATATATATGGAGGACATATATGGCTATGTCTTTATGTATTTTATGCATACATGATTTAAAAAGTCTGTATTGATGTGTGTAAGTCTTCATACACTTACTCCCATTATAAAACACCAAACTATGAAATAAAACACCTTGTAATATGAATGGTAAACCTCAATAATAAAACTATTTAGCAGGTCCTTAAAAATAAATACTTGAAATTAATTCTATGTCAATTGAAAAAAACATAGTAAGTAAGTTACTGTGAACTGATGTTAAGACCAGAATAGCAAGAAACATGCGATCTAGAAACAGAAATCTTGCCTTCAAAATTAAATCCTATATACTTGACACCACTGTAAAAGCTATTTTACTGTATGGCACTGCAACTTGAAGACATATCAAGCTGCTGCTGTCTGGACTCCACTCTTTATAAACTGTAGCTGTAGGCTAGCTCTATATAGGCAGGCACACTTAAACCAGTGGCCAAAAAATAGTCACAAATGATAGGCTCTGGAGACAGATGATATGGAAAATGAGAAGAAGCCAAAATGTAATTAATAGCATAACAAGGCAAGCATTGGCTTGGAATACCTTTTGTCACACAGTCCAGAATACCCCAGAAATGTAGACACCTTTGCTGTTTGCTGCTCCAAAGGAGAATGGAAATGAGCTGAGCCAGATAGCAGTGGTAGAGCTGTTGAGAGTTCACAGGTCACAGGGTAGGTTTAGACTAGATATAAGGAAGAAATTCTTTACAATGAGGGTACTGAAACACTGGAATGGGTTGCCCAGAGTGGTGGTGGAGGCCCCATCCCTGGAAACATTCAAGACGAGGTTGGACGGGGCTCAGAGCAACCTGATCTGGTTAAGGGTGTCCCTGCTCATTGCAGGTGGGTTGGACTAGATGACCTCTAAAGGTCCTTTCCAACCCAAAACATTCTACGATTCTATGATTCTATGATTTTCTCTGCCCAGATGTTTTCCACTGCCCCAGCTGCTCCCAAGGATACAGAGAAGGTAAACAGTACCTGTCCTACTGTTCCCTGGAACTGACGTCATATACAGCAACCTGCTTGATCTGTGCCTAAAGTCAATGTTTTTCCTAGGCAAGCAGCATCAACTCAACCAAAAGACACCATAGGTTACACAAAATGGTATAAATAACCATTAAAAGGGCATCTGAAGAAAAAAGACTGTCATGTGGAAGTCCAAAATGAAGGGCTTATGTATTTCACGGGACAAGGAGGCACAGCTATCTAATCAGCTTACTGCCAGCCAAATCACAGAATCATAGAATCGTAGAATCATTTAGGTCAGAAAAGACCTTTAAGATCACCAAGTCCAACCGTTAACCTAACACTGCCATCCCACCACTAAACCATGTCTCTAGGCACCTCGTCTGCCCATCTTTTAAATACCTCCAGGGATGGGGACTCAACCACTTCCCTAGGCAGCCCGTTCCAATGCTTGACAACCCTAATGCCACCCTATTGTCTGGGTCCGTGGTTCAGCATCTATACATTTCTCCCTAAATATGTTGCTTCCAATCACTGTGAATGACAGTGACAATAAAATATGATATTCTTTTGGACACCAAACTAGAGCTATAGAACATGACATGGGTAGAAATGCCTGATTGAGAGACTCATTATCTCTTATTCCAAGCAACAGATTCTGGAAAAACAACACAACCTTCCTGTGCAGTTAAAGTGGGAAAGAGTCACAATAAATACTTAGCTTCAGAATAAAAGTTTCACTGGCATTATGCACTGTGAGAGTTATACATTAGTCAGAAAATTCAAGAACTGGCTATACTTTTGAGCTGGTGTCCAAAAAGTACTTTGGAAATAATTTTCCACGTTAAATATAAAATTACTAAGCAGTTTATTACTGTCAAAGTCATTCAACACAGACGTCCTTGACTCTAATGCAAATCTCCTGAGGGATGTATTTATGGGAAAATACACGTGAAACACTAATTTCTCAGCATCCCTGTAAGCCATCTGCAGCAGGAGCACTTCATGGAACTTTCCACTGCACATTGCTTTCCTACCCTGTCAATAATTTCTTTTATGTCGTTATGGCTCAGTGGCTGTGAGGTGAGGGAACTGGATACAATGCTGTTGCTCTAATTGGACTATGGTGATCAGTCAGTGGAAATTGCCTTGCTTTTCTTGCACTGCTTCGTTCATCTTCCTGTTTCAGCTCGTAAATCTTTTCTGTCAGCCTCTGTATTCCATCTTTCCATGCGCTTTAAAAGTTGAGCTTGGGATGGGGATTACTATCTTCAAAACTGCCTGGGTATACAAAGATTTATCTTTTTTTTTCATTCAAAAATACCACATTTTGCTAACAAAACATTGTGATAGATTCTTTGTATTTGGGTAAATTCTGCTTTTCTTACCAAGGATATTCTGCCCTAATGATGATAAAATCTCACCCACTCTAAGATCCCTTGGCCCCACATAATTTCCTCCACCATAATCCTTAGGCATTAATGACTATTTTGAGCTAGTTGCCATTATGTGATCAAGACTCTACCAGATTAAGCTTCTTTGCTGCTCAAAAGAGCTTGGAACCTGGCTTTTCAATTATACTTGTAGTTTTGTATATGCAATTCTTCTTCTGCCAGCTCTTGATAGTCTTGATTTTTTTTCTCCGTCTTTCTTACTGAAGCAAAATCCAATTGAAGATTTCAGAATAAGCCCTGGTATTTTCAAACTTCATGTTTACATGCACATGAATCGCACTCTGTGTCAAATGGAGCAGCTGGACATGACACAACAAACTGCAGATCTGACTGAGGGGCAAAACAGGGGACCTGTTGCATGCAATTTCTGTCTAATAACTATGCAACAACATTTTTCAAGTGAGGAATCTTTGCATATTCAATACCTTTAAATATATAAATATGAGGGAGGAGGGTGAAACAATCACTGAGCTCTTCTGTCTTTAACTGATTGTTATGCCAAGTCCAGGGAGGATTAAGCCCTTTGGTGAAAGCCGCTTCTACTGGCATAGCTTTAAACTATAAAACTATAAAACATTTTAAAACAAGAAATGTGGAGCTGGTTTGCAGTGTTTGTAAATTACACGTATCAAAGAAAAACCTGACAAGTTGTATTTAATAACATAAACACAAAGATAATTCAAAGAGGGATGTCTGCAGCTTTTTTTTTTTTTTTAAATAAGATTACATTTTGTAATTAAAAAATGTGTATGAAAAAAAATTTGTTATTATTCCTGGAACTAACAAAGAGTGATAATTTTTTACTGTAAATATTTCACTTGAAATCCTGAACAAGTCAATTTTAGCTGTTTGCTTTCTGCCATTGAATTCAACCTGAATTAACAGCAAGCAAAATTTTTCCACTCAATTATTTGAGTAGTCCAGAATACAAGTTCTATACACAACTTCTGTCAATTTTCGTACAAGAAACCCAATGCTGACTTATGCTTAAAAATACCGAAAAGTAATGCTAGATTACTTACCCGATTAGCAGTAAAGTAGAACTTCAGCTTTTTATTTGAGATTACAGAGCAAAGGAAGCTTAAATACACATGATCGAATGATGAAAATATTAGGGAAGTTGCTGAAATATTCAGGAAAAAAGCAAAAAGTATGCAGTAAGTGGATATTATAAATTATTTCTTCCTCTCTGATGATTTCCCTAATGATTGTAAGGAATTTATTTAAGTCTTGTATAGTGCTGACTATCAACATTTTAAAAGTTAATCAGGAAAGGAAACCAGAGTCTCTGGTGGTCGTCCTATGTAATTTTACTGCAAAGTGCTTTTTCAGTTGTTAATGTTTCTAATCAAAGTTTTTCAAGTGATGCTGCCCGATACAGTTGGGAAGAGCTCCCTATTAAACTTGCAAAACCACTCCATTTGTTATCTTTCACACCTCTCTGCAAAACTTGCCCTTGCTGATGTCTGCAAAAAACGTTTCAGTGGATAGGCTGCTGGGGTGCAACCATAACTGCCTAACAGAGATTTGTTTCACTTATCGCTGTCTGAAATATTTTCTAGCCTTTTGCCATCTCTATAATTTTTCTCATTCTTTTGGAGTAAAGGTTTTGGAGGAGCAGCTGTCTTTCTGCTCTGTGTTCTACAGTTATGGTCCGTGGTTAGGGCTCCTACTTGCTAAACTAATGCGATTGAATTGATAATAATCTTTCAGCCTTTCTGTATGTTCTATTCCCTGAGTATATACTGCCTTTTTCATGTACACTAAATACCTTATTTTTCTTTGTCAGTGATGCTTCAGGTGGTATACTGGAATAATATTTTGTTTTCCCCAAAGATAAGTAAATGAGATTCAGCAAAGCATGTAAGCAGACTGCATTTCAAGCTTGTAAACCATATCACTGCTAAGAACCAGTCCAATCTGAGGTTTCAGGGCATGGTTATGTACTGTGCTAAGCAGTGATAACAGACATTTGGTTAAAATTCAGCATGAACTTCAGAACTTTGCTGCCCTGGAGTCTTTCTCTGCTTGAAAGCCATTAAAATCCTAGGATGTGAAAGTGCACTGTTAGTTCAGGCCCTTTACCCACAAGACCTTATGCAATAGGTATATTTTTCATTGGGCAAGGTGGAGGAAGAGGACACTGATGTTTGGAGTCATGACAACAAAGGAAAATAAATTTGTTAGGAAAATAAATCAAGACCAACCACAGTGTAACTCCCATGTCTGTTTTCAGAATCCAGAGGACACGGGAAGAAAATGCAAACTGTTTGCTTCCTCTTTCCAAAACTGTATCTGAGTGCTGCATGGATGAAATCTCTGGACTTTAGGGATCTTGAAAAGAATATGATTCTTCAAGTATTTCTCAATGTAGGCCACCTGAGACAGTAGCTAGGCGAGACACTGTCACACTTCACGTACTGTTGAATATTTTTCTAAGCTACCATTGTGAAGCTTTGTGGGTTTATGCTCTTGCCTCACAGGTGTCACACAAGCAATTAAAAAGGCTGGAGGTCTTTATACACTTCATGAAATCTTTAACATTTTTTTTCTTTCTCTACTTAGAACACAGTTCTGGTCCCTAAAGTAGAGTAAGGAAAAGCAAATATGAAATCACCCGTCACATGGATATAAACCAGTGAGTTGTACTTCCAGTTTCTTTCAACACTTGGAGAAAAAAAATTAATCTCATAATAATGAAATCCTGAAGTGTGCATCACAAGACTGATTAGTCTTCCTGATCATAAACCTCAACAGTAAAATTATGTCCTCAGGGAGGCAGTGAATATCCTCATGCAGGGCATAATCCCAAATATCATTCACATGTAGTCAGATCTGATTAACCTAGGTGAATGGTAAACTCATTTTGTATTTAGATTACAGCACTAGTAAAAAAATGTATGAAGGCAAGAGACTGAGAAGAGGAGGCTGCAGGCAAATGAAAGGGGAAAAAATTCCATACTTCTGTTTGTCAGAATGTGTTTGGAAAGGGCAAAACACACTTGAACCCTCACATATGCTATCTGTCTTTAGAATCAAGCATATGAAAACTTGACATTAGCAAAAATAATGGCCTAAAAAGTATATAAACCGTTGAATAGTACTTTTGATTTAGAGACTGTATCGATACTTTTGCAAGCCCAATGAAACTCTCACTGATGATTATCATTGATGTGAAAGGAATAAATAATGAAAGCAATGTGTTTGTACAGATTTGAACGTACAGATTTTAGTTGCCCATGAAGTGGACTAACACAAAGACGCTTCCCAAGGAGCTATACAGTACAACATGAAGAGGTATGAAAGGGGGGACAATCTGGAAGAATCAGACATGAGGGCTTGTTTTTTTTGTGTGAGGTTTCTTTTTCATATTTGCTTCACCATCGGAGGAGATACAGTGTTTTAAAAGACAGTCAAATGATCAAGGAGGAAAGGCTTGGTACACTACCGAAGAAATTGGATTAGAAGCTTAATTAGGAAGTCAGGATCTAGGCACTGCTGACATCACTAATGAGAGTCTATATTACCTAATGTTTTTATGATTATATTTCATTGTGGGTCCAGTACCAAGTCACACAATTAATTTCCCAGTAATGTCAAGAGATAACTGATTTTTTAATGATAAAAAATTGATTAATTTTGTACGATAACATTGATATTGCTCAGACTTTGAATGTTACCAGTCAAATTCTGCTGATTTTACTTGTAAAAAATAACTGCCTTTTTGTCATGGTTGGCTTTGGTCTATTCTGTTTCCACAGTATTAAAAAAGGGTGCAAAATGAGCAGTAGAAAATTGCTACATAGCCATTTTGAAGCCTTCTCCTAAGTGTTTATATTTCTCTTTTATCCTATTATTCATCTTCAGTGTGCATTATTGCATAAGAGTACTTGGAGTTCATCCAAATATATATTTACATAAGGTAGGCTTTTGTAAAACAAAAAATCTTAGTCTTAGCTCTGAAGAGAGGGTGTGAATGAAGAATCATGTCTCTGAAATACAAAGGCATGGAAGCTCTCTTGGGCGAAGGAATAAAGTTAGAGGATATTCTGGCCATCCGTGATACTCTCATAGAGCAACATATGGAAAAAGGCCAAATAAAAAATGTGGGTTATCTTCAGAGTGGGGAAAAGGTGAGACAGATATCCTTTCCTAGGGCACAGGCGCGTGGACCTGACTATGTACAGTAGATGTTCAGTCACTAAAAAGTTAACTCCAAGGCTCTGAATCCAGTTTGGTATAATGATCTCTATGCAGCCAGTGTTAAGCCTCTTACTGCAAATCTCATTGCCTCTACACTTTCTTGGGAACTTACATGTGAATTCTGAATACCATTCAGAAAGTACTCAAAATTTAGTTCCTGCAGTACTTAAGGCATGTGTTGGATATAGGAAAGCCCATTCTGTTAATGTCTGTTTCTTGCTGTGGTAACTCTTGTGGGGAATAAAATGATGTAATGGTGTCGTGAATGAGACCCATAGTTAGCACATGTAGTTAGCCTATTAGATGGTGTCTTTAAACAAATTCTACATTATTTTTATTAATACTTTTTTTTGATTCCTAGTTTTATGGAGGGCAATCCATGGAAGGCAGCTAAAGGTCATTTTAATTATATTTCACATTTAAGGGCCTGCTTTTGCAGGAATTATGGCTAGAGAAATGTTGGCAAGTTCACAACAACTGCAAGATTGGGCAATAAGGGAATTAAAAAGATTTGTAAAAAACCAGTGACTAAGTGCCTATTTCACTGCCTGTTGTATCCTGTTATATCTAGAGAATGGAAAAAGGAAATTCCATATTGACTAGATTGAGCTGTACTTGCCATCTCAGTAATGAATCCATCATGCAATTCCTTCAAATGAAACCTCAGTTAAACTGCACAACTGTTTCTTTTTACTTCCACACTGTAAAAATTCAGAACAGCAAGTGTCCAGGAAAATATATTCATTGGAAAGAAGCTACCAAAGCCTGTGCATTTGACTGTCATCTGCAGCTTTTTTTTTTACATCCCCCAAAAGCAAGAAGTCAAAAATGGAAGCTGCATGGGTGGTTTATTACTCAGCATTGAGCTCCAAGTATGTTTTCTTGATGTAGTTGTCTTCTTGATACTAAACAGACTGATAATTTGTTTCCCAATTCCATAATTATCTGAATTCATTAGATTTCAGATAATATGAAAACATTTCAGATTGCACATACACTCCCACATTCCCCTGTATTTAAATTTGGGGCCTGGGTCCCCTCTTCCTAGTAACTGATATAGTGATTTACAGCTTTGCAGGTGTAAGAGGGTGTAGTAAGTAAACAAACAGATTCTGATCTGCACAGGCCCTCCATTACACTGAATCTGAAGTATTTTTAACACAATATGAGACCTGCATACTTAAATTTCCAAAAAAGTTATTTTCCATGATCAATACTGTCTAAAGCACTTTTTCAGTAAATGTTCAATGCGGTGATGTAAATAGCAACAATTTCTCTAGAAAAAAAGCAATTTCTTTGTGTCACTCTCTTTTTAGAGAGAGCCGTATGCTCAGTCTTGTGTCACTACAGTTCCTGTGAAGAGTGTTGTAATTGAGAGAGTGCAGTTATTCTATTCACACAACAGAATGATGGACAGGTTAATAGTCCTATGTGATATTCATATCTTGTGCTATAATCAGCACAAGTGCCTGAGCATGGTTCTGCTAAAAGAAAAAATTCTTCATGCCTTGTTAAGTAGCATTTGCTACTCTCAGAATGGGGGGGGGGGGGGGGGGGAAAGTAAAAAAAAAGATTCTGGAAATATGAAGAAAAAAACGCACAAAGGCCATCCAGCAAAATAAAAAAGACATTTCAGACTTCTTTTTCACCACCTTTCACCAGAAATTTGATTTTAAGTGAGTTTTATTTTACCAGGATATTAGTTTTAGACTGGAGTTTAGCAGTTTACATTAGAAGTCAGGAGTCAATGACTGACTCTTCTATTTTGGGGATGAGAAAAGACGGAGAGGATTGATTCTTACGCTTACATACTCTTTCCTGGAGTTCTCTTGGTTCTGCATAGCTGCTCTTCCTTCAATATTAGCAGTATAGACTGTTCCAGTCTTCACACAATATTGTCCAAATACGTGTTTCTCAGTAGGTCATTAATTTTCAGGGACTTGCCAGCTATCCTACGCAGTAGGTGGGGAAAAATATTATGCTGCTTGGATGTGATGCCAGCAATAACTAACAATTCACAGCTATGATGTCTCACCAACTAATTATAACTTTCATGTTACTAGGGGAAAGAAAATAATACTAAGAATGAATATTTTAATAACATTTACCCATTATCAAATCATTCTTAAGTTTTCTTTGGGAAAAGGAGCTAGGAGCCTTTCTTATTGGCTGGAAATTTCTACTAACTCTCTTGGGAATTCCAGCCATGCTAAAAATACAGTATCTGTATATTTATGTGGCAAAGCTCATCCTCTTTTCCTATAGGATGCATTCTC
Source organism: Gorsachius magnificus (assembly GCA_034008185.1). Lineage (NCBI taxonomy): Eukaryota > Metazoa > Chordata > Aves > Pelecaniformes > Ardeidae > Gorsachius > Gorsachius magnificus. Next base: position 177,731,293 of record CM067081.1, read on the forward strand.
TATCCAACGTAGACATCTCACAGTTGTATCATGCTGTTTATGAGGTTTTTGGCACAGCTTCCTTCCCAGTTCCTTTCTGTACAGCACTTTGGGCATTCCTGAAGGTAGGCGTTCCAATGTTCAGTCAACCTCCTTCTGAGAATGTCACTGCTTCTTAGCAACATAACCATGCACTGTTAGTATAATGTTGTTTGTCTCAATTTAGCATTGTCACCTTTGTCTGCTCAAGGGAAATCTAGAGCAGGATCATGAGGTAACAGCAGTTTCAATTACTGCTTAACCATGTAATTAATTTGCAGTTCTTGCTATAAGAGAACATTGTATTTCATTTCATTTTGGGGAGATACTTATCACTTCCAGATTTAATACCATTTCAGATTCATGTTAACTTGCAGATGTACTACTGTGTGTACTCCAGGCTCAGAATTTGCCCATCAATACTAACTCAGTTTTTCTGGGATCTCAGTGCACATTAGAAATGCAAAGCTTCCCAGTAATATCATGGAAGTGGGTTTTGAATTTTTTAGGTACATATTTTCCTTTAGATCCTTTCTAAGACATTACCTGTCCATGCACATAAGAGATCCAGTGTTGCAGGCACTTTCTCACTTCCATATTTTATTCAGGCAATGCTTGTTCTTTTAAATTATGAGGTTCCTGGTACACAGTCTTTGGTCAAAATTTTTTTTAAGGTGCTTAAATTTAAGCCCTGAAGTCTGCATTTTGCACCTGTTTGGTTTTCTAAGGACCTAGATCACTGGGAGCTGTGGACAGCCATGCATTTGGGAACTTCAAGCCGATGTCCAAACACAGCCTCATGAATTTAAACTCCTATTTTTTAAAACTTTGGCACCATTATTTACATATTTTGACTTATGAAGAGGGTCTACTCTGTTTTCTCCTTCTGTTAGATAATGGAAAATATATGAAACAGTCAAGGAAGATACAGGAAGGGATTGTGTGGTGGGGTTTGCATTTTGCCCTGATTTTTTGTTAATGCTAGGGATTGGAAAAGGAACAGGTTAGTGCCTCAAGGAAGGGAAGATACAAAGATTACCAGCTGCAGAATTTATGGGGTGAGTATTATGCTCCAGAGGATTTATGACAGAAGGTACTTTTGGCTGAAATGTTACACTCCTAGAAGAGAAGCTGGGATGACTGGAGGTGCAACCATAGGTCCAACATCAGGGATGGATGCTGGGACACGATGGAACAGGAGAAGATGACACAAGTAACTGAAGAGGTGCAGTAACTTCTGATGACGCAGATGGGGAAAACAGAACTCGGTGGAAATGGAGAGCCAAAGAAACATCCAACAACAAGGACTACCTAGCAGAAGAGAAATAGGATAGCAGAAGACAGCTGCTACAAAAAGAAAACATGGAAGGCAGAATGGGAAAGAGGAAGAAAGCTCTGGTGTAAGAGAATAAGGTATGGGTATGAAGGATAGCTGTGGATTAGAACCAAAGGAAGAAAATATATGATACACATCTGACTTGAAAGAGAAATACGGGTAAGATGAAATGAGGTTCAAACAAATGGAAGTACTCTCTTCATGTCTTCATGGAAAATAGGCAGGTTTGTGTGATTAGTATTCCTCACTAAGAATAATCAACAGGCTTGTCACCAGAACAGTCCCAGAGGACAAAAAGGCATACTGGTTTTTAAGTTCTGGGGCGCATGAAAGTAGAGACAAATTGGCAAAAAGACTTTATGGTGGGAAAAATAAAATCAGTGTTGCTATGTTAGCACTAGGCCAGCCAGGTAGAATTCTGAGAGAAGCAAAGCAGGGTACCTCAGAGGCACTGCTATCTTTCCTAGTCAAAGAGAGAGAAGTTATGATAATGAAAAGAACTAGGCTACTGGAACGGTTTGTGAGTTCCAGCTTATGGAACTAAGTTGGTAATTCACAAGGAAAGTTGCAAACAAATAAATGCAGAGAGAAGATTGAGGGACATTCATGTAATTTCCAAGTCTTGTTTTATTTCACAGCAACAGTGAAATTAGGTAAAGGGTAGCAAAAATGCAGTTAAAGGGTAGAAAGTTATTGCAAAACAAAAGAACACCAAAGGGAAAAAAGAGAAGGTATTAATAATAAGTAGAGTCACAGTCACAGTGGGTGCTGCAACTAAAATAATGCAATCTAGCTAGACAATTGAATGAAGTCAGAAAGAAGCAATTGAAACAGGTAAAGATTGAAAGAAGTAAGCTAAAGAACCTCAAAAAGAAAGTGGAGGAATCTGAACAACTGATGCATCACCTGAATTTAGTATTATAGAGAAAAAAGAGGCATAATAGAGCAGCCAGATCAACAAAGAAATACCTGTTGAAGGACATTTGGACATTAGGAAAATGATTTTCACTGAAAGAGTTGTCAAGCATTGGAACGGGCTGCCCAGGGAAGTGGTCGAGTCCCCATCCCTGGAGGTATTTAAAAGACAGGTAGACAAGGTGCTTAGGGACATGGTTTAGTGGTGGGATGTCAGTGTTAAGTTAACGGTTGGACTTGATGATCTTAAAGGTCTTTTCCAACCTAAACAACTCTATGATTCTAAGGGTATGCAGTATTCAGAGAAGAAAGTAAGGTAAAAGGGCAGGCATTGAACATGTTCAGATGCAGAATGCTGTAAAACAGTGAGAAAAAGGAGCATGTGTAGAAGATTTTCAGTCTGGGGAAGAATCTTGAAGATTAATTTTACATGTTGAGAACGTTCCCTTTAGCATTAATGTAGAAATAATTTTATTAGGCATTGTGTTGGTGACATAAATTTCTTTGACGTAAATTAGAGAGCAAATGCTATTGGTAATTTTGAGACCTCCAGTAGTGTGTTGTGCTGAGAAGAGAACAATGTAGCACATTTGGAGAGGGATTTTATTGTGTTCACTACTGAAAGTGGTACAAAAGTCTGAAGGATGACCATGAGGTTTTGTGATGCCATAAAATGATGAGGTATTGCGAATACCCAGCAGGATCAGACTATCATATGAGAAGCATTGGATTACTTTGAGAATTACAATGCTAGATAGAAATGGATGAATGTTACAAGGAAATTGTACAAGTGTTTTTGGAATAAGCCAGGGATTCATTAGCTGAAGACAATAGACACATCGAAAGGTGTGTATGTGCTAACCTAAGGCTGAGAAGAATCGGGAAGACAAGCTGACCACAGGATCACCCTGTAATGCAGAAGGTGAAGAAGGCACAGGTGATGGTAGGACGTGTGAGGTGAGCTGTTTCTGAGAGAGGAGGAGGAATGCAATCCTTGGTGCCCGCTGAGCAACTGCACTCGCTTGTGTTCAGGGAAGCAAGCTGCCCTGAAACAGAGAAGGCATGCTTGACTGATGGGGAGTCAGAGACTCTACTTTGTGAGAGAACTTAAAATAAATTCTCCAGAAGAAGACTGAAAGGGAATCTCATGGTAAATGCAGCATGTGTCCAAATCAAATTAGGAATGAGAAGAAATACTTTAGCCACCCCAAGTGCAAGATCGTGGAACAGCCCTCCTAGTGCAGTAGTGTAGGCAAGATGCTAGCAGCTTTTAAGATGAAGCTTAATGAATGTGAGCTCTCTGGCATGAAGGGGACTCAGTAACGCAGACATTCCTGCCCCCCAGCAATCAGCCAGGACCCCCAGCTCCACCTGCGGGTCCAGGAGCTCAGGCCAGGCACAGGCTGCGGCCCCAGGTCTGACTGTTGCCAGCAGCTCTGTGCCCAGCCCAGGCCCCACAGAGCCTGGTGGGGCTGTCTGGGTGGACTCCAGCCCTGCCGCCTTCCCTCACTCTCTCCAACAATCTCCAGGGGGTTGGCAGTGCTGCCACAGTCACCACCATGGCTCTGCTCAGGGGCTGCAGGCCTGCAGGCACCAGAAGGCTGCTGCCTGGCTTGTGTGTGGGTTGCCTCCAGCTCCTGGCTCATCCTGAAGTGGGCAGCCCCTTGCTGGCTACTCCCTGGAAATACCATTCCTCCTGAGAGGAACTTCTAAAACAAGGCAAATGTGGTGATCCTGTAATCCCAGGACTGTGAAAGAGCCTGTGATGGTATTGATCCAGGTCTTGATATCCTAATAAAAATGATAATTACTAAGTGACTATGCACACGTTGTGCATGGTTGTCTGTAATGCACCGGTTGTAATTTCTTCAGTGGCTTCGTGGCCTTTCTAAGGAGATCAGTATCAGCGTACATCTTTTCTGCTTGTGGAAACAGCAGCCAAGTACTCAAGGGCCACCCAGCAAAGTGGGGGCAGAGACTGAAGCAGAACCGAGCTCTTCCCAAATCTGCTTGGGGTCTGTCCAACATCTGCTTAGGGAGACCTCAGAAAAATGGCATTTCTTATGGTGGCCTGGTTTACACTGAGTAATAACCAGGCCTATGGACTGCGCTGATGTTTTGCCCAATACCTAAAATACTAAATAACCTGTCTGTGACATCTGATTTAAGTTCAAAAGATGCCCATTTTTGATGGCAATGTCTAGGATGGAAGAACTATAATAGTTGTGTTGGCTATAGTACTGAAAATAATGTTTTGAAAAGTTTAGAACATTCAGTCATTGCTCTGATGGCCAAATTGGCCTGGATGATCCCAGCAAAAGAAGCTAGTCCCTGTATTTGGTTGAAACTCTTTTGAATACTCATTTCTCTTGCATTTTCATGAAGGCAGCAGTTTTTCCTGTCTCTTCCACTCAGGGAATTGACTCTTTTCCAGTGCTGTAATGGAGGACTGTAAAACCCTGCATCAGATCCTGTGGCTGGAAACAGGCATCTCTCCTCTCAAGTGACACAACATATCATCTGTGTCTTGCAAGTGGTTAAAGTAAGAGCTACGTCCATTAATATGCTTGCTAATGCCATGAATGCTTCCCTTGCAGTATGATTCAGTGTTGGGGAGTACATGCCCCGAATTGCTTTTTTTTTTTTTTTTTAAATCTGGTCACAACTTATTGTACAAGGACTCATTTGATTAAGTTGTCTTTTTTTTTTAATGGCCTAAATATCAGATCCTTTGGTCATTTAAGTGAGTGTGGCATTTGGAATGGCTTATGCCAGCTGAGAATCTGTCTTTGACTCTCCTAATAACATCTAACCTCAGTTCACTCTGGTATTCAAAATGCTCCAAATGGATTATCTTGGAAATTATTACAGGATGAATAGGCTTTTAACATACAGTTATGCAAGACAAATGCCATACTTACTGAATTTTTCTGGCTGAGCTTGATACCTCTGAAAACCAACATTTATAATAGAAGTGTTGACAAAGCCTTTAAATATGGAATTGTAACAGAGGTGTTTGTTAGACTAAATATACTAGCATGCATATGAGAAGATTGAATAAAATTGTAGCTTTTCTCCAGATGGAAGTCAAATCCTGTAAAGAGAAAATCAAAATCTTTGTACTGAAGTATGGCATCCAGGGCAAATTTTTCAGATATATGGAATGCTTTTCCTAGAACAGGCCTGGCTAAATCCTTCTGTCTGCTTATGTGGTATAAAGTGAATTTAAAATAACCAGAGCAACCAGCAGAAGCTTCCTTGCTCAAGGAAATCCTCTGCCTGTAAAAAGATTGCGGCAGTACAGGATTGTCTTGTGCATTGGTCACATTTTCACCCTTGAAATAGATGAGAGCCATTTGCCATACGTGGACAGTGACTGGGGTGGGGGGCAGTGGAGCAGCCTGACACTGAGGTATGTTTGCTGAAGCTCTTAATTCGGTGGAAAAATAAAAAGACCTACTTCTAAATACAGGTCTCCTGGGATTAAAGAATTACAATCAGCTTTTTTTGCAGCCCTTCTCTCCATCATCTCCAAATATAGAACAGCTAGAGTGGAAAATCTAACTCTTAGTGCAAATGTATTCAGTACACAAAATTGGTATGTGCCTATATATTGGTAGGTTAACCACTTTGCATGCTGTACTGGGACTTTTAGATGTATGTACTCAGACAGCTATTTATGTGCTGGGATTTTTCACATAATTTAGGGGTGCGCAAGCTCATACTGCTGGTTTAAAAATGTAAATCCATTTATATAAACATGTGCAGCCAATACGGAATTCTGTACATGTACTGAAACCATGAATGAACCAACTGAGATGAACAAAGTGAAGTCTGGTAGTGTATAAAATCATTAAGATTATAGACAAAAAGCATCAGAGACTTTAAAATACAAAAAATGAAATGTTTATGTTGGATGATCTGGAAAGTATATAGTATCAGCAATGTCTGTTTCTTCATTCTACAGTCACCATGGACATCCCAAATTCCCTGTGCATATCCAGCCATGTCCCATTTTAAAACAAATTGACTCTCCCATAATTATTCCTTTTAACTATTCATATGTGTTGTCAAACAAACACACACTTGCATTTGTATGTAGACAGATGTCTATGATCTATGCTTTCCCTTGTGCTAATGGTTTAAAACAGAAATATTTAAATTTGAATGTTTGTCTCTGTTGTTAAAATAGTTTGCTACTTGAATATCTGAATGTTGTAGTTTTGAAGAAACTATATGAAAGTAAAACATGTAGCTACGCTTGATGTCTGATGAACAAAGACTGTGTTTTTCTGTACAAAGAATTTTTGTGATATCACTGATATGGCATGACTTGTTACAACAAATTTGGGGAATGGCCTTATAGTCCTCATTCTATTCATTAAAACTTCAAAAGAAACTAGGAGGCATTTGGGATGAATGACACTACAGGAGCAAGTTTGCTCAGATGTCATTTACCCTCAAGTACCATTTTGCTGGCATAGATGGTGATTTGGATTATCATTACCTTGTAGCATGTAAATACTGAAATTGTAATTTGCACAAAAAATATTTTTTCTCTTAGGATTAACGTAAGAATGATATTAAAGATGGAGGAAGGAGTAGATTATCTGGTGTGCTCCTACTCCCTTGCATCTGGAAATGTCTTGGTTTTCTTATAATGAAAGCATTTGTGGCATGTTTTTTACAAAGTGTAAGTGGTGGAAGAAGAGTCTGAAAGAGGAAGTAAGAGAGGGCACAGAGGAGCCTCAGGAGAAAGCTAAGGTCCAGAAAGTCTAGTATGAAACCCATTTGCTTGTTGAAATAACTGCTATTTGCAGCTGAGAATGCTCATCAAGTTCCAAATATTTGGCTGCAGTTCTCTTTCCATAAACATTGGAGTCACATCATACATGTCTACAGGGCTCAGCCACACCTTTTCTGCCTTTGCCTCAGAATCCCTGCCTCTAGTGGTGCAGCCAACACAACAGTACAGACCGCTCTCCTTATCGTTCCTAGTTCCTCCTTTTAAAGTTTGTTTTGGGGCAGCAACAGGCAAAGTCTTTCCCCCACCTCTCTCCAGTTCAGGGTTGCTGACCTCTTTGGACATTGGCAGACAAGCTATTTTATGCTTCATGAAAGCCTGAGCTTAACCTATGTGTTGATAGAAATAGCTGGTGATGTTTTAACTTTCAAGAAGAGTTTGAAGCTTTAGGGGCTATCTCCACCCTGTTGACCTATTTAGCCTAAACAGATTGCCAGAGCTTCGGTGATGCCAAAGGTTGCGCTAGCTAGTTCCATTTGGGTCTCCCACCCAAACAAAAGGGTGGAGAATTCCAGATGCAGTGTGATTCAGGAAGGCCAAAAACCCTGTAAGACTCCATGAAAAATATTTATTTTTCATTTTTTAAGCCAATACAGAAGAAACAGCACATCCTTTTTGCCGTTAACTTAGGCACAAGAGAAATTTGAACCACCACTGAAGGTGGAAATTCTGTGTACCTGATCTTATTGTTGTGTTTTTAAGCAAAACCACAATGGTTTCAAGTGGAGTGTTTTGGTTAAAACAGAGGACAGTCTACCACTCTGGATGTTTTGGTTGTTTGCATTTGTACATGCATGGTAAAATGCAGTGACAGCTCTTTGCCTATGTGTTGACAGTGTATGTGCAGAAAAGGTTACTTGTAGTTACTGTGTGAAAAGTGAATCCTGGCACATACCCGCCTGTACTGATAGCAGGAGAATCTTCTGACTTCTCTGCGTTTAAGGTATAACATACATCTAACACTCACCTTGTTGTTTGTGCTAACTGACAGGCTTTGCCAAAATGGACTGCTGTCATGCCTTCCCCAATACCCGTTGGAGGAATCCTAGGAAACATTTCATTGTGCCACAGATATCCTGAACAGAAGTGCAGAAAAAAATGTCTCTGGTGCATAGCAGAGGTGGTAGCTACAAATTGCCTGTTGGGAGTTTTCCTTATTCAGACTTCTACTGGTTTTGGCTGGGATAGAGTTAAATTTCGTCATAGTATCTTGTATGGGTCTATGTTTTCGATTTGTGATGAAAAAAGCGTTGATAACACATGGTGTTTTATGTATCGCTGAACGGTGCTTACACCGGGTCTGGGCCTTTTCTGCTTCTCACACTGCCAGCGAGCAGGCTGGGGGTGCGCAAGAAGCTGGGAGTGGGACACAGCTGGGACAGCTGACCCCAGCTGACCAAAGGGATGTCCCAGACCACATGCCACTGTGCTCAACAATAAGTGCTGGGGGGGTGGAGGCTGGTGGGGGATGATGTTTCTTGGGGACCAGCTGGGCATCAGTCATTTGGTGGTGAGAAACTGTTTTCTTTTGCATCGCTTGTTTTTCTTGGTCATCAATTTTCCCCCTCCATTTTTAAAAAGAATTAAACTGTCTTTATCTCAACCCACGAGTTTTCTCACTTTTACCCTTCCAGTTCTTCCCCCAACCTCATTGGAAAGGAATGAGAGCGAGCGGCTGTATGCTGGTGCTTAGCTGCCTACCAGGGTTAAACCACAACAAAATTTGAGCTGCCTGTCTGCCCATCTGCCTGTCTTCTGAATGCCTGGAAATCATAGTTCAGAATGTGGTTTGGGTACTCATCATGAATGTGCATCTACACTGCTTAATCAGCCTTGTTTCTGCTCTGCTGCACTCCTAAGCAGTTTTATTCCAATAGCAGTGGAGAAAAAGAATAAAGAAAGTGGGTGAAATTCATCTGACTAAATATAAACATCTACAATAAAAATAATCGCTTCTGGCTCCCTCTGTAGTCAATGGAGAGAAAGAAACATTTGTAGAGTATGATTCATCTCATTCCGAGGTAGATGTCTAAGCTAGTTTGGATGAATCATGTCCTAAAAATGTCTGATTTTCTACATCATGGGAGCCTCTGGTGACAATTTCAGGTGTAGGTTTCTTCAATTTAGAAACCCTTATCCAAAGGGAGATGAAGTGAATCTTACCTAAGGAGAGCCTAAGAACAGATAAACTACCACGTAAGGCCAGACCATCTAGCTTAGTACCACCAATGACTGATGCCTGAGACAACATACTTAAAGAATGACGCGAGACCAAGGCAAGTACTATTTTTCCTCATTATACTCTCCCAGCTTCTGGTTGTCTGCAGATTTCAGTCTCCATGTGCCAGAGGTTTCCCCCCGGTCATTGCTTCTTGTAGCTATTAGTGATGTCTTCTATGCATTTGTCTAGGCCAGTGAATTAATGTACCCCACTAACCCTCCCCATTATACTCTCCTCTGAGGCATCAGGATTCTTCTCCAGGATTAAGAGCGTCCTACCATTCCTATTCTGTCTACGTATGGAAACTGTTTCAACCTAATAATTCTAATACTTTTCTCTATACTCTTTCTATTTCTATTATATCCTCTGGGAACCAGAACTGCATGTTGTATTCAACACGTGTACTGCATGGATCATATTGATGTATCCTGTTCTCAGTTACCTTCCTAATATTTTCTAGTGTTCTGGCTGTCTTTTTCATCACTACTGAGCATTACACTATTTTTATAGGTAATTATTCACCACCACTCCAGAAGTAGTTTCCTTAACAGTGAGAGTTAATAAATGAATGAACCATAAGGTACTTTCTCCTGTGTGCGGTGCTTTACATTTGTCAATAGTAAACATTAAATTCCATTTTGTCTCTTAGCCCTACAATATTCTAAAATTCTGCAATTCTTTGCATTTATCTTCATTATGGCTACTCTGCTTTATTTTACATGATCTGCAAGTATTGCTGCCTTCTTGTTCATCCAGTTCCTGTGTAAATGTGTTAAACAGAACAGATTCCAGAATAGATTAACATAGGAAAACAGAGATATACTCCCATAAAAAGTGACCTCTCAGCCTCAATCTTTGGTTTGTATATTTTAAGTAGTTGTTTATCCTATAACAGCTGAGGTTTTTTAAAGTTTCTTCGATAGAAGACCTCACCAAAATCTGTTAAATTTCATGGGAGTCTTTGCCAGTTAGAGATTAAAAGGGGTTTTCACCACAGAGAAAGTGAATTGTGAACTACACATTGTATTAGCAGAGAACTGTAGTATTAGGTAGTGGAGAAAAAGCACGGAAGATCATTTTATAATAAATAACAAAGGGATTCTGGAAAAGAGAAAGAATGAAAAAAAAAAAGATAATTGCTTTCATCGTACAATAAATTAGTTTAAATAGGTTGTGATTCTAGTACTTGGAAAGAGCAAGATTCAAAGGAGGAATCTTCCCTCTCCCTCTGTTTCAAGCTTGCTGCTTTAGAGTCTGCCTGCTTCTAATGTGAAGCTGTAGCACACCATGCAAAGTATAAATATGGATTCCTTCAGAGGTTTGATGACATTTTGTTGGAAGACACAAACATGTTACTTGCAGATTTGTGATCTGCAAGAATTCCGTGTGTGCCAGTACGTTGGGGACCATGCCATAGATCACAGTTCAAAATTGCCAGCTCACTCTATTTATTTACCTGGGTTAATAGAAACAAAAGAATATTGAACTGCAATTAAACTGAACTTGGAAAAGGATTTATGAAACCTTGTCAACTGTGTTATCCAACACAATACCATTTGTGGGAGAACAAAGATTGTTCATTTAGAGTATGTTGAAACCATAAGTGAAATCACCTTACAAATATTTTTCTCCTTGATCGGATAACATCTGACAGACGGGAAAGCAATGCCTAACCCGCTATTAACCATTACCAGGTTACCATTATAGTTAATTAGCAAGGCATTACCCATAATCCTCTGAAGACAATTGTTTTCTGGCTGCCACCCAGGCCTGCTGCAGAATAGGCTCACTGACTCCAGAAGGCCGACAAGAGCTTTTTTCTTGTGAGAAGTATTTTGTGAGAGAAGACTGGTGAAGGTGAAACACGTGTTGTTACTTCAGCTTTAGGAGACCAGTTTGATCACACTAGCTGGCAGCACTTCTGATGTTCGTTTCAATGTCAGGGAGATTTCTGCAGTGATTTTCAAAACATAACTCTATATACTAATTGCTTTTTCTCTTTGGCAGATACCTAACTCTAACTAGGAACAAATTTGAAACCTGTGCCCTTGTTGAGAACTCCTCAATAGATTGTGACAATCAGGGTGCAGTTTGAAAAACCACAAGGTTTTTTCCCTCTATGAAGAGAAGTGTTTAACATCTTCATTAAAGATCTGGATGATGGGACGGAGTGCACCCTCACTGAGTTTGCTGATGACATAAAACTGGGAGGAATGGCTGCTACACCAGAGCGTCTTATTGGACTTCTCTGCAATGATGGCCTGACAGTGATGCTGAGCATGTTTATGTGAGAGATGTTCGTTTCCTCTTTGGACTGTGCGACCTGTTTCCTGACCTGGAAGATGCCAGCGTTACTGTGGCAGCAGCTCATTCAACTGCTAAAAGTATGTAGTGCCGTGCTTTAATCCATAATGATGTATCTTGATCACTAAAAAGCAGAGTCAGAGGCCTTCAAGGTGGTAGCTCCCAGGTAGCTGACTGGCATGTGGATGGAGCATGTAGTAAGCATGTCACTGGACTGTCAGACTTTTATCACACAACTTGAGAAGAGTCCAGCAATTATCATCACTGACCACTTCAGACAGTAAAGAAACATAAATAGGGATTGCTAAGGTTCTGTTCCTTACAGGATTTCTGACTCACGGTGATGAGCTTTAGGTTTAAGCATTGGAACGGGCTGCCTAGGGAAGTGGTTGAGTCCCCATCCCTGGAGGTATTCAAAAGATGGGTAGACGAGGTGCTTAGTGACATGGTCTAATGGTGGGATGGCAGGGTTAGGTTAATGGTTGGACTTGATGATCTTAAAGGTCTTTTCCAATGTAAACGACTCAATGATTCTATGATTCTAAGCTATTTCTGATGCACATCCTGGTATTTAAGCCCCCACATTTTCAAGGTGAATTTTCAATGAGCTTTGAAAAGAATTCCTGCTTTTTCATTCCTTTCATAATTTTGACCCACACTTTTATTTTAATAATATTCCAGCTGGTGACGCCAGAAGAAGTGAAGATTGGAAAGAAAAACATATGTCATTACTCAGCAGTCTCATTGCTCAAACAGGCTGCATTCTCCATAACCTGCATTCAGCACTTTGCTCACTGAAACACTGGTGTGGAGATTGCATAGCCCAGAACGCATGTTGCATTATACAATCTATGTCATGGAGGTATTGGAAAAGACCACATGTGACAGTCACTGCACAGGGCATGGTGGCTTAGCACTTCCCATTTCTGGAGCAAAATTTATTAAAAAGAGAAAATATATATGCATGGGCTCATTCACCTGGTTTTCTTCTTATCCTATCTGCCAGTGTCTAGAGGCAACAGAAAGACCAAGCTTTCATGGTGTCGTGGTTTAACCCGGCTGGCACACAGCACCACACAGCTGCTCGTTCACTCCACCCACAATGGGATGGGGGAGAGAATCTGAAGGGTAAAACTGAGAAACATATGGGTTGAGATAAGGACAGTTTAATAGGTAATGCAAAAGCCTTGCATGCAAGCAAAGCAAAGCAAGGAATCCATTCACTGCTTCCCACTGGAAGGCAGCTGTGCAGCCATCTCCAGGAAAGCAGGGCTCCATCACATGTAACAGTGACTTGGGAAGACAAGCGTCATCACTCCGAACGTCTCCCCCTTCCTTCTTCTTTCCCCGGTTTATATACTGAGTATGATGTCATATGGTATACAATACCCCTTTGGCCAGTTGGGGTCAGCTGTCCTGGCTGCGTCCCCTCCCAGCTCCTTGTGCACCTGGCAGAGCTGAGAACTGAGAAGTCCTTGGCCAGTCTAAGCACTGCCCAACAACAACTAAACCATCAGGGTGTTATCAACATTCTTCTAGTACTAAATCCCAAACACAGCATTATACCAGCTACTAGGAAGAAAATTAACTCTGTCCCAGCCAAAACCAGGACACATGGTGACAAAGAACCCCTCTGTGAATTTTTTTGTTGGGCTGCTGCTGAGAGCCACTTGGCACTCTGCATCGGTTCATGGGTCAGGAGTGGTGAGGGACAAAAGTGGAGCATGTGAGAGAAGACTGCCCCAGTCTTGGCAGATGATGTGCATACGCTCACCTGGGGTTCAGAGCTCAGACACCTCCTCACCCAAGCACACTGAGAGGCTTCATCTGGAGAGCAGGACCTACTCAAAATGTACTGACAAAGGCATTCCTCACAAAATTTGTCTGTGGGTGTCACCTTCACTATAAAGCTAGAGCATAAAGACACCCTCCCCGTCCTCCTCTATATAATAATCTAATGGTGTGAGCCTTCAGCCTGGAGGTGTAGGAATTCTGGGTTCAGGCCCTCTTCATCTTAAGGACATGCAGATTCAGATCTCCCACTAGCCCGCCTTAATCTTTGCCTGTGGGGGAGCATAGGGAAGTGATCTTAGTTCATTTTGTCAAAGTAAATACAAAACAAGGAGCCAAGATTTGTTGGGCCAGAGAAGAAGAGGGAGATCTGGGCAATTTCCTGAAGGAAGGGAGTCCTGGACTCTTGTTCTTTACTTTCATAGAACTGTTCCTGTATATTATATCAAGAAGTCACTGCATAAAATGAACTGAATTGAAAAAAACCCAAAACAAACCCTTTTCAGGGGCCCAAGTCTTTTTGTATCTAACCATAGGCCCTTTCATTGCTAACTTTTATGGCACTATACTGCTTTGATGACCCTGTTGTGAATTCCCTTCGTTTTACTGTAGCAAGCATGGTGGCCTGTTACTGTAGCTTTCCTTCCGAGAACAATGACATGACTGTGAGCTGCGCATGTACATGCAGAATGTGCGGTGCGCATTTTAACCTCACTTCCTGGAGCGGAGGTATTATTCTGACTTTGGCTCGCTTCGTAGGTTCACTAAGGGGCAGGAGAAGAATAAATGGAATCCTGGAGATCTGGCTCATGAAGTACAGCTGTGTACCATGAGTAAAGCCCCCTTTGGAGATATCATTTGGGGCCAGTTTCTTTATTTTGTAGTCAGGCAAAACTCCCATTGACGTCAATGGGAATTTTCCTTCCATAAAAAATGGGGACTCAGGTTTGGCCCTGATTTGTCAGCTTGGGCCACTTCAGATAGCACCAGTATTCTGAACACCCATTGGTGGACAGAAAGCTTCTGTAATCTATTTAAGGTATCCTCAGGTTGGCATAAGAAGGTAAAAATAAGGAAAAACAACTCATCAGTCAGCTTTTTTTCAGTATTCCCAAATGTATCTTGTCTGAATAGTTGGACCCCCTCAGATGCATAATGATAGCAGGTATTTTGAATGTAATCTTTCAAAAATGCTTTTTAAAACAGACATCTGGTAATAGCTTGTAAATAGAAATGTTAATAAAAATGCATCATATTCAGGGATATTCACAATGTGAACCTCTTACTCCACTCCAAGCTTAGGAAAAGTAAATGTTATCTGTTTTCACATAATTTTTTTAGCCAAAGTCTTTTAAGCATATAACTTTACAGCTTTCATAAAAAGGGCATAAAAATGAAAAATGTGTTTTGCAATGAATCTGCCACTGATATGAGTGTTCAATTAAATGGACCGTGCAAGAAAAGAGGAAAGATTTGCTACTGGGATATTGCCAATGATATCCTTTGACACTTCTATGGTCTCATGTGTTCCTGATCAAGCAGCACAGAGCACTGGAAAATCCCAAACCAATAAGCTTGAAACCAGAGCAGTCTGCATACATTTGATATGCAGTCAGAAGAGGCTGATTTGAAGTGATTGGCACTGAACTATGGCCTTTCGATTAACTTACCTTAAACCATTTTTGCCCTTTTGTTGACACAGAACTTCACCAACTCTATTTATACCCTGGAAAACTGCATGTTTCTGCTTAGACAACAGATTCAAACTGTGTTTTTACTAGTGGCAGCCATTTGGAATTCTTTCCTACCACACTGTATCCCATTTCACTTTAAATCTTCTCTTCTGGACACATACAAGTTTCATACTTCTGTAAAATCTAGTTACCGAATTTGGTAATTTATCATTGACATTACACAGTGAAATATGTAACTCGTTTTAGTCCAGTTCCTAAATTTGTGTATTTTGTTCCCATCACAGAAATTTCAGCGTTCTTGATGCAATTTTGTATGGTTCCCAGTGTAAGATCCAGGTTGCCATGCATGCTGTACTGCAGGTGCAGTTGACAAGAGTGTCAACTCTGCTGTCTTGTTCTTTCTCTCCAGCTCCAGCCCTCTCCCCTGTGACCCCAGGATGCCTGTCCTTCTGAGCACCTGGACAGATGAGCATGAAATAAGGACTGGTAGTTGATGCGCCTTGGCCATTGTTTAAACCCTTAATAGCTGACGGATGCCAAGATTGTCACAAGTAATAGAGTTGCCTCCCACCTTTGTGGTGCAGAAGGAGTAAGGAAGGGAAATTCCAGGAAAGAAAAGACAGGATATCTTCTGGTGGCAGAAAGCCTGGCTACAATCTGACCCGGGAACCAACATTGGGCTCCCATGGTTTCTCTACCTGTGATCTTCTTATTTTGGTGCAACCTCCTGAAAACCAAATATTGAGAGAGCCATTGGTTTTGGGAGACAACTCCTCTGCTGTTCCCTCACTGGGACAGGAACCACTCATTCTGACTGAAGAAAGAAAAGGAAACCCTATGAAAAGGGTCTGTCACACCCTCATACACATAGAAAAATGCAGAGTGTAGTAGGAGCTCTTAACAGAGAAAGTGTGAAAACCAGAATGTCAGAGAGACCATTTTTCCTTGTAAAGTTAAAAGTGGAAGTGCATCATGAATATATTTGCATTCTTGCCACTCACTGGCTTACCTTCTATAAAGCTGAGGTCTTCCTTTTCCAGTGCTACAAGTCTGGCACCACTCATAACGATTAAATTCTCTTAAAGAAAAATAAGAAAGAGAGAAAAAGAATTATTTTGTTGTGGCCAAGGAATGCACAAACTACTGGGAGAAGAATTTTATAACCACTTAGCACAAAAAAACAGAGAAGTTATTCCAGTCTTCAGGTTAAAAAAAAATCTCATGAGGAATCCAGCTTCTTACTTGCCGTCTCATGTAATTGCATTCTCATCTGTGCAGATGCTGTTTAGTTCTAAGTACAAAACTACTCTCAGATTTATTTTTAATATGCAAGAAATCCTATTTCCATCCATTAAAGATTCATCTGCTATGACTGAATTTGTTTTCTTGTGCATGAGGAAAGATATCTAGCACATTTGTCAAACAAATGACATGTAAAGGACCTGCCACTACTCTTCCAAACATGTCCAATTCAGAAATATCTTGGTCTTTGTTGGTGAAGAACGTAATTGTTCAAGATCTGTCTCTCTTCATGGCAACTTATTCGAAGTTCCATCTTCTGCTGCATTGACCACTGCACCCCCAGCAGGCATATCTGACTCCCTGCCATGCATATGGACAGTTGATCCCCACTGTAGAGAAGTGGGACAGATTTCAATCTCAGGAATGAGTGCCATGGCAGACCTTGTGATTGCTAAATGTGTTTCCTCCTCAGAACAGGACAACCCTGCCCATGCTCCTCCTGGGAGAAGTCTCTGACCTGTGCTAACCTCTGTGTCATACCTTAGCATTATCTAGGAGAGTGTTAATTGTCTCATGTCAAAACTAGGATGTATTCTAAGAATTATATTTAACAGATGATCCTGGGAAATTGTTCACACTGATGTCCTGACCGTAACCTTCTTACTGGCATAAACATAGTCCAAGATATCCAAAATCCGCTCCATTAAACCTGGAACACTAAGGAGTAACCTTGAATTGGTTTGCACAGGAAGCACACATTTTAGTGTGTTATGAGTTCTCATTGATCTTTCTGACTTAAATTGAAGTCTCACTGAATATTGCCATTTAGTGGTAATTTGGGAACAGAGGAAAAGTGCTGAAGACAAGTAAGAACACCATTAAGAAATAAACTCAAGCCTTTCAAAATGTCGAATAAACATATCTATGTAACTTCTAAAACAAATGATGGACAACTCTCTAGACTGCTGAAATAACATTATCCTTCCATTTTTTTTTCCATAACTTTATTCCCTTGTCTTACCAGGAATAATTCAGTGCAGCTGAAATTCAGGAGCTGAAATGAAATGCAACTGGGACTAATCCCAGTAAAGTTACTTGCCTCATGCCAGCCAATGACTTCAGTACAATGAGTCATTTTAATTGCATCATGAGTGTCCAAAACACCTTCTGTTTCATTGACCTCTTGGAAAAGTGAAGGCTTCTTGTTGGGATAAGTCTTTTTTATTTCTTTCCTTGTTGCAGCGTGTGTATGTTTGCCTATGAGATGCATAGAGGACTGTAAAGAACTGAATCATCAAACTGCAAAATTAGCAGTGGTGTTCAGAACAAAGTAAGATGACTGGCAAACATGCAACCTTTATGACTCCTTTTCAGCCCAAGTGGGATAATAAACAGAGATGGCATTAAAATCTAAAAGAAAAACTAGTTATGTTTTGCATATTTCTACAGGGACACCTTCAGGAATGAAAACTTGGCATTCTGACATTCGTTGAAGCAAAGAGAAAATACCAATCTGTCTTTGCAACTGTATTATTTTTTCTTTAATTATCTCAGACCTTTCATCTATTGTATCATGAACTCCTTAACAGAGAAAAACAAACAATCCAATAACATAATTTGTGCAATTTCATGGCTCTAATTTCCTTTCTTCTGAAGTGGTCAAAACCAGTGTGTTTATTCCATTTTGGTTGCAGAGCATTTTGGCAAAAACTTAATTTTGGAATAATTTCCTTGAGATTTGACTTACCAGTGTAAAGGAGAATGAAGAAGGAGAAAGAGAAATTTCCATCTGGAATTTTTCCATTTAGTGCTACCACTTATTCTGTGGCAATCAGCAGCTATTTAAAACCCTCATCAGATACAACCAGTGAATAGTGTTTGCATGATAATACATATTTTATTTTATTTTATTTTGTTTTGTTTTGTTTTATTTTATTTTATTTTGTTTATTACAGTTTGATTTGTTTACATTCAAATTTGAAGTAACAATTCACAGTGATTTTAAGAAATGTCGTTTGATAAACAGTCTAAAACTTCCTAATCCGCATGAGACCTAGGCTTTAGGAAATGGAAAGAACTTCAGGAGATCATCTATTCCAAAGAAGATCTTTGCAGCATCAGGGCAAAAGTGTTCCTGGATTTCCTTCTCAGCAGAAGATAATGTTTCAGGGAATCATCACTGGGGAAAACCCATGCATGGTACATTGATACGCAAAATTCCTGCACAATAGCTCTGTATCACATTAAATCCCACATTAGCCCAGTATAATTTGTGCAATGTATAGGCTTGAGTAGGCCTCTGCACAGCTAAAATAGATTTAGAGAGCAATGTTTTCTTTACTTGTCAGGAGAGTTGTTGAAAAAAGTACCCCATAATAGCAGGAAGTGGGAATAAAGTGGGAATGCGGTTGCATGTAAAGATAGAAACCCCTAGTAAACACTGTACTCTCAGACTGAAAGACTATGGACCTGTTATTAAGCCCATTAAAGTCAACAGGAGCAGTTCTGACCACGAGAATGAGTGCAATTCACATGCAGACTTGAGCTCAGTGAACAAGTTTGCATAAAACAAGAGCAAACCTGAAACCTTGCAAAAAAAACCTTGAACTGAACCAAGCCTTTTCCTGAGGGTTGGAAAAAATTTGATTAATTGTTTAATTTTCACATTCCTCATCTTTTCCATTTTCAGCTGGGAGAAAAAGTGGACAAGAGAGTATTTTGTGGTATTTTTCCTGGCTTGACTGAAGCTGAAGAGGTATTAGAGGTAATCTCCTGAGAAAGTTTGACCTTGCAAGATTTCCGATTGATTTCCAGAGCCAAAAGATTCAGATACATTTGGATAGACTTTGAACAAACATCCAGACTTCTGCATGCTTGTCTGAACTGAGGACCCAAATGTTTTGATACGCCCTCCTTCCTCTCCTTGACAAACACACATGTATATGCACAATATATACACGTGCATATTTGCAAGTGTTATTTGTGAATCTTGGGAAAATACATGTACGTTTAGGCTCTTGTCAGAGGGGTTTCTGGGCTGAAGTGCTAATTCATCACTGGAAATAAAAGCTGATATAAAACATAAGTGCTAAGTACTCCAGAAAGTACATTATGAAAAATTGTTGAGCTATATGCAGTCTTCAGTCTCATTAGGAAGTGAGAAAGAGATGGCATGGAAAAAATTAACTTGTCAACATAGCCATATATAATTTTCAAAGAGCACAATGTGAACACAAGATGTTGCACTGACCATTCAAATGAATCAGAAAGTTGTGAATTTTTTCAGAGATTTATTGATTTAATTACCGATCATAATGCAATGTGTTTGTTCTAAAGTAATCCTATAAAAAAGAAAAAACATGATGTATTTATGCAGCTCTTGGACAGAAAAGCAGATCCTTTGAAACGGGTGAGTTATGGACTGCATGTGAATCATGCATTTACTGTGCAAAGCTTTTTAAAAGTTTCTATAGAGAAGAGCAGCATCAATGCACATTACATGTTAGAGATTCCAATGGAGATCTTTTTGACCTCAGTGGAGTGGAAGATTTGTCTATGATTTTAGTCATCACTGAAACCTGAAACAGCAAAGGAGCACACTGACGAGGAAGACGATTTAGCATGGGAAAATCATTGGCATTTTTCAGCCCTGCACATAGACAGCACCTAAAAATTACTACCCCGCAAAACTTGTACTGAGACGGAGGGAACCAGGAGAAAATTACCTGATGCTCCTGTCTGAATATTTGCCAGCATTTCAATATTTAAACACCCTGATCAGAAAAACTCATTACAGTGAAGCACAAGCTAAAGTCTCCTGAGGCAGTTCACATGCCGAAGGTTATGCATGTGCTTAAGTGCTGCCCTGAGGAAGGTCTGTATAGGGAAGCCAGGATACTGGAGTAGCACTGGGAAACCGGAGCAAACAAACAGACATGTAATTATGGATAAGGAGCAAAAAAAGCAAATAGCCACAACGTAGTGGAAGAGAAGTCACAATGATTAAATACACTGTCTTATGATGGATCCCTTTGTCTAAGGCAGATTTTCCTCCTCAGGACACACTGCTGGAAAACCTTGGCTGGGTTGTCCAAAGAACCCATAAGCAACATGAGAGGTCTTTTTGCCATAACAGCACAGCACCATTTACACATATATTTAAACAATACCTGTAATCCAGAAATTTCAAAGGTTTTGATTTTCAGGAACTTGGTTCATCCAGAATGGGGCCAGAGTGAGCCTGTGTGTGCTCACTGTGAGCACTCAGGGTACAAGGCCCAGTGAGATGGGAAATGAAGTATGTGAATTAAACTTAGTGGTTTAGACTAAAAAATATCACCTCCTACAATGGATGGGGAATGAACTTACAAAGCCACAAGGATTCCTGTCTACCTGACTTTTGGTCCATGTTCTACACACAGGGACATGAAATTAAACATAAATGAATGTGATTTCTTTGGGACAAAATTTAATTTTCCAGGCTGTCCGCTGGAAAAATTAACCTCTAAACTAAATCTCTGGGATTTAATTCAGGCTGGATTGTTATTGGTCCTTAGGGAATAAAAGTTAGTAACATCTAAAATAGTGTAACACACATCTCCCTCAGAGCTGGAATAAACAGAAATTTTAATGATCTATAAAGTTTTATGAGTGACTGAACTTTAGTCAGCAGTGTTTCAGTGGGATTTCTAGAAACATCAAAAGAATAAAAAAAAATCCAAATATAACACCATTCCACTTTGGTGGCTAAGAGTTAATAAAGTTAAAACCTCTTCCATACTCTGTCATTTAACTCCATATCATAACTCTTGTTACACTAAGGTTCATTGCCAAGAATTCATAGTAGTAGAAGCAGCAAATGAAAAATGGCCAGAAAGACCACAGTTTTGTTAGGCAAAACAGCTCAGCTACAAGATTTTGGCCTCTGTGAAAGAAGGCGGGGGGTGGCCAAAACTACTTGAGTATAACAGCCTCCCCATATTCTGCAATTATATAACAATGAGCCCAGTCATTAATATCCATTAGCTGTCTCAAAGTCCCGAGCAATGCAGTGCTATAACCCTTCCCAGAGTGCATCAAGCCAACAGCCTAAAGAGGTTCTCAAGACCTAAGCAAGCAGAATAATAATGATAGCCGGGAATAAACACCTTTGTTCAGTAAAATTAATCATTGCAATGCTAGAACCTGTGACCAGGTCATTACCTTAAAGGCAGGTCCTGATTGTGGCAAGGGAGCAACCATAATGGAAAAGCTTGTATGCAGAGGGCATGAAGCAGTTCTTTCATAGTGCACAACTTGGCCAAGGGAGCAAGACCTTATGAGTGACAAGCTGAGCTGGAACTGGCCACCGTGTCGCTAGTGTAAGCAGGAATACTACTGTGGCTATAGGATACTGCCATTATCTAGGGGTGACATTCCCTGACTGGCAGAAGAAGAAATGAGAAGAGAAAGAGGATAACTCTGTATGAGGCAGAGAAAGCAGATGAAGAAGCAGGACAATCTGAGACTAACGCGACACTGCCCCAGAAATGGAGCTTCCGTTGCTGGGAAGTTATATGGAAAGCCTGGTTCTGCAGTTGGGCATAGGCAGCACTAACCACCCACCGCCTCTGCTGCAGCCGTTAGGCTTGAGGACTCAGAGACATACCTGCAGAGCTGGGGGGAGCAGGTTGTCTAGTTTCTATAAGGTACCTAACTTGCCACTGATTTCCGTGGGAGGCTAGGCATCCAAACATTAAGTTAGGCGCCTAACACCTTTCATGGACTTAGCCCCCTATCCTTACAAAAATAAGGTGTTTTGCATTCCTTAGTAACAATTCCAAAGAGAGACTCCCGCAGTCACTACTACAACTTATTTAAGTAGCAAGGGTTCCCGTGTGGTGTGCAGGTCAGAGAGAGATAGCAAAGGATACAATTCCTCTCCATGTCAGTCATGGTGGATGAACTCAGTGGGAGTCAGATGAAAGGATAAGACAAGTATAAAGTGAGCAGGGTTTAGCAGGTATGCTGAAATCACAGCTTTGCATTTGCTTGGCCAGTACAGGAGGGGAGTTATGGAATTTATTTCTCTGTCCCCAGATGGAGAAGCATGCAGGAGAGGTTAAATTAAGAATTCTCCATTGTATTTTTTTCTTATGCATAGGGGACAGAGAGATGAAAATGTAGAGGTGGCTGAGGAAGAAGCAGACGTGGTGATCAAGGCTGTCATCTTTGTCAGATCACAGGCAGGAGCTGACAGTTTGATAGGCCAATATATTTGACAGATAGGGTGAGGCTAAATGTGAAGGATCTTAAAAGCAAAGATAAGATGCTTGTGTTCGAAAATGCAAAGCCACTAGAAGGACACAAGGAGAGTGGTGATGCAGCCAAAGCAATGAGCCAGGAACGTGGTTCTAATCTCAGTGATTTGAATGGAAGCGAAGGCAGCAGTAGAGCTGGAACATGGCTGGAGACCAGATTATTACAGACGAAGTGCAAAATGATGGGATCCTGCTATGAGCCTTAGCTGGCTGCTGAGAGAAAGAATGAATCTGTGAGCTATTATGTAGGAGGAAGCAAATAGTCTTGGATCATACAGTGACTGAAAGAGGGAGTAGAATCGAAAATGTTCCCTGATCATGGGCTGGAGGAAGTGTGAGGTTAAGAGCAGTGGAAAAATCAGGGAAGATGGACAGAAAATTTAGTTTTAGCTGTTACTGATTGTCAGAGATGTGGAAGTGAAGTCTTAGAATGAGAACTTCATAGAGAAAGAGATAATGAGAGATTTGGGAATCATTTGCAGAGACAAATTTTTAGGGGAAGGGCACCTACAAATGGGATAGAGCTAGAAGATCTTTAAAGAAATCTTTCTGCCTCTCTGATTCTCTTCTCCTATGTCCAGGGAGCTGGAAAAGTCATGGGAATCGCCAATAGCAACTCTTCCTTTCTTTGCTTAGTAAAAGCATAATTTTCTTAATTTTGTTATGTTTATCTCACTTACAATAGGCTGTGCATAGCCAGTTGTCTCAGCTCCAGATATTCCAGATACTGATAGGGGTTACTGGTAATCCTGGACACAGTAGAGCTTGTAAGTTTTATGAAAAAGGACAATAATTTCAGTGCAGTGACCAGACCTATCCTGAAATGTGACAATCTACTGGATGCACAATGGGCCCAGTCTTCTATGGATTTGATACAAATTAGTGTGGATATATGAAAAGGCCCTGGGTATTCTTAAAGCAGTTTTATGTGGCTTCTTTAATTTTCACAGTGAGATAATCCTGTGCTTTTCTATCTGGTGAGAAATGAGAGTCGTGAGGGAGTTACCAGACTGACAGACCAGAAAATACTTGATGGACATGTCATTCTTATCAAAACCACCAGCTTTGCAGCCAGGTTGTATTAAGCCCCATCAACATCCCATGGTTCAGCTTTTCTGTACTTCTGAACCCCCCCCCCCCTCCATCATTCCTGTTGATGGACATGACACCGTCCCTGCAAGCCTCATGAGGAGAGGGGCAATAATGGCTTCTGTGCACTTTTTTGCTCACTCCTTTAATCTGAGTGGCAGACTTGGTCTCTGCTGCAAGACACCAGGGTGAGTTGGCCTTCAAACTTGCTCCAGGACTCATCTCATGACAGGTTTTAACTCCATCAAAGAGTATCAACAACATTCTCACAGATTTCTGCTGAGAAACTGGGGCCAAGAGCCAAGAAAACTATTTGAAGAGATGGTAGTGATTCCTTTTTCCTACTAAATTTCTAGCCAGTATCTAAAAACCAGCGTGATGT
The DNA here is from genome assembly GCA_034008185.1 of Gorsachius magnificus. NCBI lineage: Eukaryota > Metazoa > Chordata > Aves > Pelecaniformes > Ardeidae > Gorsachius > Gorsachius magnificus. The sequence goes on from CM067081.1 coordinate 177,755,388, forward strand.
CTGAAGTGCTGAGAGTAATAATCAGCACATCTTACCAATTGCTTTGGCTTAAGAGAAAAAGAAAAGCAGCAAGACTTTGTATACTTGAAACAATTATTAACAGTTTTTATTAGGAAGAGACCAAACTTGTTCAGCTTCTTTTATAGTAAACATGTCTGGTGGGGTGGAGGGAAAGGAGGGAAAATCTTGCATATTTTTTATACAGTCTGGTTGGATAGCTGGCAAGTGCACCTGTAGGGCATATGTGAATGTGTAAACCCACACATGTTCACTTAAAAGGACACCGTCAGCTTGCTTCAGAGCTTTTGTTTGCTCTTTAATCTGCATTATTTTAATACCCTCTTAGAAGCTTAAAAAACATTATTTATTTCCCTATTGATTTCCTTCTTCTCTTTCCCCTTGTCAAACGCTTTCTGTGTGTGTTTGTTTTGCTTTGTTTTGAGTGGAGATAAAATTAACACAGCTGGTTTTATTTAACAGCCTGAACAACTTCAATTTGTACCACACTTTATCAGACCAGTGTGAAGAAGGGTGAGAGTGTCTGTGGGCAGCGAGCTGAGTGGGCATGCTGTGGGAGTGCTCCTTCATGGTGCCATCCTGAGGCTGGCCTTTGGTAGGACACCAAGGCAACGCAGTTCCTATTTTGGTCACCTGGGACCAGAAGGGACGACAGATAGATTAAAGAGGTTCAGTTCCTGTAAACATGTGAGTAGCCACTTGCTGCCCCTTCTTGACCAAAATGGATGAATTAAAAAACCACAGTGGCTTTCACCCTAGTCTGTGCAGTCAGGTTAGCACCTTCCTGACGGTGCAAAACCACCTGGTGTTAGTGTAACTTAAGTGTAAGAACCTCTATTTTCAATTCTTACTGCTGTTATAAGCATGGGTCTGTTTGCAGTGATGCAGAGCTCCATGAAGAGCCCTGGGGTCACCTCATGGTGCTGTAGGCAGCAGACACACTGGGAGAAGTAGCCTGGTGGGAGACACTCAGTGAAGAAGGGTGCAAAGAAGAGCTTGCCAGAAGAGCAGTGGTGGTAGGGAGCCATTCTGAATACTGAGCTTTGCAGGTGCATTGAAGTAGGGAGATAGGAAAGAGCAGAGAAGGGGCGTTTCCTAGTCAAGCCACTGTGTCATAGCTGTGCTGTGGGAACTCCAGCTAGCTTGGGAGATTTACCTGTGATCACTAACATTGTCTTTAGAATCTGTTCCAGAACAGATTAGATTAGCTGCTGACTCTCATTTTTAGATATTTGATCAAGTGAGGAGGCTAGAGAGAAAGACGTTCAAGGATCAAATAATGTTTCTGTCTTTAGCCTTGCAGGCTTTGTCAAAATCTAACAACGCCTCTTTAAAGTTCCAGATGGATGAAGTTCCACATCCCAAGTAACAAGCAATAGGATAAAAGGAAATGGCCTCAAGCTGCATCAGGGGAGGTTTAGATTAGATACTAGGAAAAAATTCTTCACTGAAAGGGTTATCAGGCACTGTAACGGGCTACCCAGGGAAGTGGTCAAGTCCCCATCCCTGGAGGATTTAAAAGATGAGTAGACAAGGTGCTTAGGGAGACATGGTTTAGTGGTGGACACGTACGGTTGGACTCGATGATCTTCAAAGGTCTTTTCCAACCAGATGATTCTGTGATTCTATGATTCTATGAAAGGATTTTGTGATTCACCAAAGTTTCACTCAAAAGGAAGGAGCATCGCTTTTGACAGCAGATTTAACACCAAATGAAAGCAAGCGGGACTGGCACTGGCACTGTGGCTGTTGTTTCTTCTTCCTGATGGTGTGGTGGGACCAGATTGTGAATGAACCCTTGCAAGCAGAAAGTGCGGGAGGGCCTTATTAAGCAAAGCACCAAGCTAAAACATACAAAATAAGCTGCACAAGAGCTCCAAATTTGATTTCAGCAATAGTCGTGGCTACAACAGCAGTATGAAATAACAGCGTGAAAAAAGAAATTTGCTCCCAGCCCATTACTGGATTAAGCGTTTTATGTTCCCGCACAGTGTTCGGCTATTCTTCAGTACTTCTGGTGTCAAAGAAACATAATACATCAAGGCAAAGAAAACGCTCCAAAATGCCTGGATGAAAAGCCATCCTCACACGGGGGTCAGATGTGGCTACTCCTTCCTCTGCACTGAGCAGGTCAGGGCAGGGCTTTCCCCCCTGGGCTGGTGGGCTGCCATTTCAGGGCTTCCTTCTGCCATCTTCCGCCTCTCTGCAGTACTGTGACCTGGGGAACAAACGCCTCAGCCACCTGCACAGGTCTTGGGTCGGTGGTAGGGTAGCAGGACCTGGGCTTTTAACCAAGGACAGAAGATCTGATTATAATAATACACTGGGAAATAATTTAAAATAACTTGTTTATAATAGTAATTATGCTTTATTGAAATTATGCTCTAAATGCTTATAGGCATCTCTGCCTGAGCATCTGGTGTCTGAGTGCACGCATGAAGACAGAGAATAGCTGACAAAGGTAAAAGACCATTTTTTTTCCTGAAGGTTTTTCACCTTGACCTTGTGCTGCGAGCTGCCCCCCACTCCTGTTGAGGGAGGAGCTTTGTCCACCCCAACGAGGTAGGGTGCCCGGCATCTCTGCAAGGAAGTCTATGGGTTGCATCCTTTGAGAAAATGAAGAGGGCAGCCAAAGAAGGAAGCAAGAAATCACCTACTTTGCAGCGATAGCAGATGGCTGCACATTCCAATAGGTGCTCAGGTGTCTTGCTCCCTCCTAGCAAAAATGCGCCCAGTGACCATATAGATTTACTGTGTATGCCTCAGGAGATTATTGATTGTCTGACAGGCCTGGCTTACAGCTGTCCCTTTAAATTAGGGTTGGACTAGATGATCTCCCAAGGTCCCTTCCAACCCTTGCCATTCTGTGATTCTGAGAATTTGCTCTGACCAGCTAACAGTGATACTGAATGCTGCCTTATGCCTGGGTTTTAGGTAGAGATTGTCTCCTTGGGCTATTGTGGCAGAATTATATATGGTAAGGTAATGGTTCTCATCCCTGATCAGTTGTGATGGAGTGAAGACTGTGAGGGACCCTCCTTTGCCCCTCTTTCTTTTAAACTTCCAGACTGAAGGGTAACACTCATTCGGTAAGGTGGAAGGCTACTAAATGGACACCTCCCAAAGAGGACATAGTTGTGTGTGTGTGTGTAGCTCTATCTCCCTTCTGAAGGGGATCCCACTCTGCTTTTGCAGCTGATGCATTTAGTCCTAGCCAAGCAGCTTTATGGATATGCCTGCCCCCACCTCAGTACACATTAGTCCCTGCCATTACAGGGTCAGGTATGAATATTTGAAAATATTTTGCATAGGTAAATGAGGCGTTATTTTCTTCCAGTTGTATTCATCCACCATGCTGCCTGTTCTCTCACAGCACCCAGGATTTGCATTGGCATTCTGCTGAATTAATTTTCGTATCAGTTAGTAACGTTTTCAGCTTTCGAGAAAAACCTCAGTTACAAGCTATGTATACACGAATATTCCGTGAGGCTCTTCCTGCTGGCATTTAAACAACAATAACCATGACAACTACCAATTTTTATTTGTGCTATTTGGGTCTAAGCTGCTGTACTACCTGAGAAGGTGGAAGGAATTCAGCTATTTTCTGCTTTTTCCAGAGAAGGTGATTTATAGTTTCTCATATGTTTTTCCTCAGCTCATTTTGGCCCTGGATGTGTCTCTCTCTCATCTCTATTTACAAATGTCCCAGAATTATAAGGTTAAAACTGTGGTTGCCCCATTCACCTCTGACTAGGAGTTATGGATGTGGAAGTCCCTTTCCTGCCAATTTCTATGAACAACTGCATCTAAAAGCCATATGATGGCTTTCCTGGCAAAACGCTGCTTCTCATTTCCCTTCTTTTGTTACATTTTTGTCCCTGCACAAAATAATTAGTACTTTCTGTTCTGCTTTCTCTTACCTTCCACTCATCTTCATTTCATTTCTTACTTGGTAAATTTGTTTTGGAGGAGAAAGGTCTTCTCCTAGCTCCTTCCAACAACCTTGTGCACTAAATTTTATGAATGATTGTGACTTTTACAGAGTACTGCCTATTTGTCTGCGCGATTTTGCAGTGCTAAGGTTTTCAATAAAATTCTTCTCACCACAGAAGTTTAGTTAAGTAAAAAATTGACTTTTTTTTTTTTCCAGTTCTGCTTGGGGTTACTTTTATGTGTTGTTAAGCACATCTAATTAACATTGGCACAGTAAGTTTGTCATAAAAGTGGAGACAGTACAGGCTAAGTAATCCTTGCCTAAGATCTCAAAATACAGAGAATGTTGGTTTTTCGTTGTTGCACTGTAATTTATTTTAACAGAAAACAGTTTACTCCACCAACTCTTTTTGGGTACTCTTAACCTGTAAGGTTTGTTTCCTTGCTCATGGCTACAAATATTTACTATATCAGTTACGTGCTGGTTTTGTGCGTTTAGGGGGAGTCTCTGTGCAGTCCTGAGCATGAAGCAGGGTTTAACATGCCCGGCTGCAGCAGCAGCCCAGGGGACAAGGAACCTTTCCAGGCAAAGCTCTGGCACAGAGCTGGTCACTGGGGGTTCAGCATGGCTCCAACATAGAAGAGGTGCAGGAGTCTGAATTAACCTAAAGACTGCCAGCAGTAGAAAGATGTTATTTACACATTGAGGAGTAAGAAATAATCAACAGACAAAAAGCATCCAAGGAATTACTTAAAAGGTTGTGAAGGTGTGAAGTGTTGTGATAAACCTATGTTTAGTTTATAATTTGTGGGACAATATTGTCTTCATAAAACTTGCTAAAATGTGCTGTATCAGTTGCACCCTTGTAAAAGGACTGGGCACATGCTGAAAAAGAAGGGAGAGTTTTGCAGAAGCACATTTTGTTTGCTGCAATATTCCTTTTCCTTCCTGTTTCTTCAGCAAATTTGTGCATTACAGTACACTCCGTATTTTAGCTTAATCAGTAATGTACCAGGCACCACCAGTTACACATCATCACACACACATTCTTATAATCTCTCAAGGTGTGTTTGCAGATAATGTGTAATGTAAATGTGAGTGAAGACTCCATCATTACATGAGTTCCACATGCCAGTTATTATTATCTATGAAAATTATTTATTAACAGAATAAGGGAGGAGAAAGGCCGGGTGCAGTTTCAAACTAGGATTTCCTTTGCTTAATCTTAGGTTACATGACTCACGAACTGAGGGGTGTGAATGTGTACCTAAAGCTGTGCTTTATTGCCTCTACTATGAAGAAGTTCAGGAGCATTTTAATTTGCCTGTCTCTGATCTCTGCTGTTAATAATTTACTCTGTAGCATTGTCCATGTATAGCCCCCATCTTTCTTAATTTCAGTTGCCCTAAGTAGCCCACAGTATTCTTCCTTCCCCTGATTTCCCTGGTAGTTTCTTTGCCATCGATTCTCTCCCTTGTTCCTGTTTTTATCTTCTCTTTCCCGCTCCTGACTCTGGAGCAGAGCATTTGGTTTGGAGAAGTGTCAGGGTTGCAAAAGCTTGCTTTGAGTGTGGTTGTGTTCCAGCAGGCAGGGTCTCTATCTGTTGGCTCTGCCCCAAAAGACTTTCTATAACCATAGCTGGTGCCATGGTACTTACACCAATTTGGTGAACGTAGAGGATTCCTCTGTCCACAGCGGACACACGGTTTGCTATTTAACTACCTTGACGTTTTCTCGTGAAAGCTGCAATGGCACACAAACAAACCTAATTGTGGTTAAGTATTCAGCCCAATGATCTCACATCCTCCACAGCAGTTGAAGACTCATAAACACATTTTATGTCTGTGTTGGTATGTTGTCATAATTTGGGAGACACATTGCCTGGAAACACAATAGCTGGTTATGAAAATCTAGCTTGATGCTGAGAGATCTCAGCCAGATGTTACATTCCAGTAATCAAAATTAAGTTATTGCAGGAGCAAATAGAAAGTAGTGAAAGGCTAACTTTATATAGCTCTGGGGATTTTTTCTTTGGTTTTTTTTTAAACATAATTTATTTTTGTCTTTAAAAGCAGGGACTGCTCGGAGAAGACAACAATGACTAGGAGTCTACTGGGAGAAGAAATCCCAAGAACTGTAGAATCAGTGGAGTTAATCAGGGAAGACACTTCATATTATGTGTTAACTTAGAATGTATATCTGATTAGGGCTGTACATGCGTTAAGTGTAACCTATCAAAGCTCCAAGAAAAGATCAATAGACTGTAGAATCAATTGATGCAGGAGTACAGATGGATATAGAAGATATGGTGGAGAAAAGGCTTCACAGAAAACTCAGGATTTGCAGCTACCTACTGTGTAAGGGAGTCTCAAAGCTGTTCTAGATAAGTTGACCCAGGGAAGTATGTCTATAAGAAAAATGTAAAGGAACAGAGAGTCAACTGAAAGACACAGAGGTAATTAAGGGATGAATATTCTATGCTGTGAAATGAAGAACAGGATGGGAGAGATGGTGGGAAAGAAGGAATTTTGAGAGAATACCCAGCTTCACAAAAGGCAGGAGGAAGAATAGAGATGTCTGGCAGCCACAATCTGGGGAAGAAGAGGAAAAATACACAGAAAAGATGCGTCTCTGAAAAAGGGATGTGAGAGGAGGACTTGGGGGTGGGGTGGGGGGAGGACAAACAATCTTGTTGGAGGTAAAGGAAGATTCACCCACCTCCCTGAAAAGCAAGATCCTTGCTGGAACAAATTGAAAGTCAGTGTGCTGGGCTGAGGTGAATATGTAAAGATGGAAACTCAAGGATCGTCAAGATCGGAGGCAGCCTGGGCTGCAGTGATCATGCGATGGTAGAGCTCACGCTCCAGAGGAAAATGGGAAGAACAAAGAGTATAGTCAGGACCCTGAATTTCAGAAAAGCAAACTTCCAGCTCCTCAAGGAGATAGTCAGAAGGACTCCCTGGGAAACGGTCCTCAGGGACAGGGGAACAGAACAGAGCTGGCAGATCTTTAAGGATGTGATCCACAGAGCGCAAGAGCTCTCGATCCCTAGGTGTAAGAAATTGGGCAAAGAAGGGAAGAAACTGGCATGGCTGAGACGAGAGATGCTGGTCAAACTAAGGAGGAAGAGGGAACTGCACAGGCAGTGGAAGCAGGGACAGGCATCATGGGAAGAGTATAGGGATGCGGTCCGGTTGTGTAGGAATGGGGTCAGGAAGGACAAGGCTCAGCTGGAGCTAAACTTGGCTAGGGATGCAAAGAATAATAAGAAGGGTTTCTACAGGTATATCAGCTGGAAAAGGATGGTTAAAGAAAGCGTACCCCCACTGATGAGTGAGACTGGCAAGCTGGTAACAGCAGATGAGGAGAAGGCTGAGGTACTCAACACCTTTTTTGCCTCAGTCTTCACTGGGAACCTCTCTCCCCACCCCACACAAGTTCATGGATGGCATGAGGGGGACCGGGAGGACAAAACCCCTCCCACTGTAGGAGAAGATCAGGTTCGTGACCACCTGAGGAACCTGAATGCACATAAGTCCATGGGACCTGATGAGATGCATCCCAGAGTCCTGAGGGAATTGGCCGATGTAGTCGCCAAGCCACTCTCCATGATATTTGAAAAGTCATGGCAGTCAGGTGAAGTCCCTGGTGACTGGAAAAAGGGAAACATTATGCCCATTTTCAAAAAGGGTAGAAAGGAAGACCCTGGGAACTACCGACCTGTCAGCCTCACCTCTGTGCCTGGGAAGATCATGGAACAGATCCTCCTAGAAGCTATGCTAACGCACATGGAGTACAGAGAGGTAATTCGAGATAGCCAGCATGGCTTCAGCTAGGGCTAGTTCCTGCCTGACGAACCTAGTGACTTTCTATGATGGTGTGACAGCAACAGTGGACAAAGGAAAACCAATGGATGTCATCTATCTGGACTTCTGCAAAGCCTTTGACACGGTCCCCCACAACATCCTTCTCTCTAAATTGGAGAGCTATGGATTTGATGGGTGGACTGTTCAGTGGATAAGGAACTGGCTGGCTGGTCGCATCCAGAGGGTAGTGGTCAATGGCTCGATGTCCAGATGGAGGCTGGTGATGAGTGGTATCCCTCAGGGGTCCGTACTGGGACTGGTGCTGTTTAATATATTCATCAATGACTTAGACAGCGAGATCGAGTGCACCCTCAGCAAGTTTGCGGACGACACCAAACTGAGTGGTGCGGTTGACACACCAGAAGGACAGGATGTCATCCAGAGAGACCTGGACAGGCTGGAGAGGTGGGCCTGTGTGAACCACATGAGGTTCAACAAGGCCAAGTGCAAGGTCATGCACCTGGGTCGGGGTAACCCCCAGTATCAGTACAGGCTGGGGGAAGAAAGGATCAAGAGCAGCCCTCTGAGAGGGACTTGGGCGTGCTGGTGGATGAAAAGCTGGACATGAGCCAACAATGTGCGCTGGCAGCCCAGAAGGCCAACCGTACCCTGGGCTGCATCAGGAGAAGCGTGGCCAGCAGGTCGAGGGAGGTGATTCTGCCCCTCTACTCTGCCCTGGTGAAACCTCACCTAGAGTACTGCGTCCAGCTCTGGAGCCCTCAGCACAAGAAGGACATGGAACTGTTGGAGCGGGTCCAGAAGAGGGCTACAAAAATGATCCGAGGGCTGGAGCACCTCTCTTATGAGGACAGGCTGAGGGAGTTGGGGTTGTTCCGCCTGGAGAAGAGAAGGCTGCGGGGAGACCTGATTGCAGCCTTTCAGTACCTAAAGGGGGCCTGTAGGAAAGAAGAGGAAAATCTTTTCAGTAGGGCCAGCTGTGACAGGACAAGGGGTAATGGTTTTAAACTAAAACAGGGTAGATTTAGACTGGATATAAGGAGGAAATTCTTCACAACGAGGGTGGTGAAACACTGGAACGTGTTGCCCAGAGAGGTGGTGGAGGCCCCATCCCTGGGAACATTCAAGGCCAGGTTGGACGGGGCTCTGAGCAACCTGATCTGGTTAAGGGTGCCCCTGCTCACTGCAGGGGGGTTGGACTAGATGATCTCTAGGGGTCCCTTCCAACCCAAAACATTCTATGATTCTATGATTCTATGATCTTCTGTTTCTGTCACATATTCAAGGACCAGTTTAAAGCAATATGCATAAACATCTATGGTAGTTGAACCCTGCAACTGATCCATGGTTAGTTCAACATCCTAGCAAGTAAACTAAGACAGAACTAACCTTATTTTCCTACTAGTCACCCACATTCTGCTTTCTTATCCCCACAGGGCCCTGGCTTCAGGAGAAGCAGGTTATGTTTGCACACCCTACCTTCATATCCCCCCACAATGCACTGTCCCCTGAGAATGGGGATTCTTCCCCCTCATTTCAAGGCTGAGATTTGCTTAGACCCAAAGTCTCCTGCTTCTCAGGAAAGTACTCCAGCTAATGTTCAGAAAACCACCATCACTGGCCTTGTCTTGAAAGACGTGAAATATGCTTGATAAGGCAACCACTTCTGAGGGCAATGGAAAGGCAGGAGCTCTTCTCTGTCCCATCTCTGTAAAGCATGTGATGGGATGCCACATGGGGCGCTATCTGTTAAACCAGTGAAGGTGGAGATCAATGGAAGCTCTCTATGGTGGATAAGCAGATGTTTAAAATAGAGATGTCACAGGTAGTGTTGAAAGGGAAGGTGCTGGCATTAAAGGAAGTTATTTTATAGAAAAGCAGAGCAGGAGCAACAAAGGAACAGAACTGGGACCTTTTTTTTAACATTTTCACTGTAGCGTGGAGAACGGGGGAGTACTGATGGGAAATGCTAGTGACACAAGGGTTTGAGAGATGATCGAGATCTGAATGATCAAGATATACAGAAAAACTGAATGCCCTGAGGACAGGGGGATTAGGGTGGGATGGATTTGCACAAAACATAATGTCAAATATTTAGCTTGGACAGGAATGAGAAAAAAACCTTCTGTTATAAATGAGAAACAGTCAGGTGAAATCAACTGAGGATGGGAACTTGGGCATATTATTTACCAGGATAAGTATGCACTACTGGTGTGACAGAGCCAAGAAAGACAACTATGGTCAGAAGAGAAATTACCTGTAGAAAGAGGGATGGCTATTTTTCAGCCCTTATCTGGAACTCCACATCCTTACATGGGGCTCCCTTATTCAGGAAAGATGAACTCAAATGAAACAGGCGCAGAGAGACATGGTTAGGTTCAGCAGGGGAATGGCAAGCATCTTAAGAGAAGAAGCTAGAAGAATGTGGCATCTTTTTAACAAAGCCATCTTTCAGTTCATAAAGGTGTTACAGAAAGAAAATAACTATTTGAGCTAAAAGACGGGGTTGTCAGAAAAGTCAGAAATAAACTGTATAAATGTAAAATGGGCATGTGCAAATTCAGAATGGAAATTAGAAGAACTTTCCTTACCAGTATAGAAACAGGAGTAGAGGAAGTGAAGAAAACAAACTGCTAAAATGGAAGTTGATAAAAAAGGATATAATATGATGTCTGCAATAACAAGAGACTGGTTTATGTGACTCAGGAGTACTCACTGAGCTCAAAGGCCAGTTTCTTAAATTAGATATATTTTTATAGTTCATGAAATCAGCATACCTATGGCAGTGAAGTACTGTCTAGCTAAATGAGACTGGATTCATGTGTTCAGGTGAGGAGAGAGCACTAAGATCATCTATTCGAACTTTAATGTAATACAGCCTGTAGAAACCCACTCATTTATTTTTGCTCCAGGCTCAATGCATCCCTTTGATCTATAGCATATCTTTTCAGAAAGGTATTCAGATTTAATTTAAATGCTTCGATTGAAGTAGAATCCACTGTATTTAACAGCAGCATCTATTGAAACTGCAATGCAGATGGGATTTGAGAGAACAGCTTTTGACCTTTGTGATTTTTTTTTCTTTTTTACCATTGCTGACAGGCTTTATGAGGAAATACATCAGATGGATCATTGTGGAAGACATTAAACTTCCTACATCTATTCTGATCTGATGAATTCCTTTTCAATAGTCTCAGGAGGAGTTAATGGCCTGTGGTATGTTCTTTCTGCTATTGAGCCCAGTTTTGAAATCAGTGAAGTTATCCCCATTTACACCAGGTAAGAATCTGATCCTTTATGCATATGATTAGCAGACTTCCTAGGATGGGTAAATATTTTCTAAGTAATCCAACAGGCTGGAAAATAGCTATATATCTTATCTCTGAGTAAAGCCAGTAGACTTTGCTTTATGGTACGCTCTGTGCTGTGCACAACATTTGATTTCTTACACAGATAGAAAGCTCTTAGAGTAATATCTATCTCCTTTCACATTAGCTTCCTAAATCTGGCACATAATCTGAGCTAATCCTTTAAATTGTCTCTATTGTTGGAAAAAAAAAGAAATATTTGTCAACAATCAGCCATCTCACCTGTTTTATATACTTGGGCTGGATCTCCTTCAGGTTAGAAAACTAATGTATATTACAGACTTACCTTCTAAGTGGCTGCAATTAAGTGAAAGGAATCCTGTTTATAAAGTCTGGAAAAGAAATATCCTCCTGACAGGGAATTCTGTGTGGCTGTCATAGAACAAATTTGAAGTAATGCAGTGGTAAGACTAAATAAACCAAAATAGCAGTACTCAGATGCAAACAGAGGTCTGATTTCTGTGTTGTGGGGAGAAGGGACAGGAGAGGAAGCCACTCAGATCTGTGAACAAATCTGACTCCTCATAAAGAGCTACGAGCCTTAAAAAACAAGTACAGAGCTGAACCAAGCATAGCTAAATAGTGATTAGATTAATGGTTATTCTTCTCTTGCAACATTGTTTGGTTGTAGCATCTCATTGGTACCCCTTCCAGAGATCTTGGGCACCCTGGAGCACAGTCCTGTGAAACCAGCAGTGCTGTCCTGGTTTTGGCTGGGATAGAGTTAATTTTCCTCCTAGTAGCTGGTATAGTGCTGTGTTTTGGATTTAGGATGAGAAGAATGTAGATAACACCCTGATGGTTTAGTTGTCACTAAGTAGCACTTACATGAAGCCAAGGACGTTCCAGCTTCTCATGCTCTACCAGCTGAGGAGGCTGGAGGTGCATGAGAAGCTGGGAGGGGGCACAGCCAGGACAGCTGACCCAAACTGGCCAAAGGGGTATTCCATACCGTATGACGACATGCGCAGTATATAAACCAGGGGAAAGCTGGCCGGGGCGGGGTGGGGGCTGCTCAGGAACTGGCTGGCGTCAGTCAGTGGGTGGTGAGCAATTGCATTTTGCATTGCTTATTTGGTCTGTTCTTCTATTATGATTATTATTATATTATTTTCCCTTCCTTTTTTGTTCTATTAAACTGACTTTATCTCAACTCACGAATCTTACTTTATTTTTTCCCAATTCACTGGCAGGGATGGGGTGTGAGCGAATGGCTGTGTGGTGTTTAGCTGCCTGCCGGCTTAAACCACAACAAGTGTGCACCTTGGACGATGCTTCCACTATGTACGACATCTTGTGACAACAAGCTTATTGTTCACAGCACTGTGGTTATGCCTTTTTTTTAGTACCCAAGGACTCTTTCAAGAGCAAAGTGCAATGGTGCCAGACTTTGAACTAGATCTCAGGCTAATCAAAATCCTTGCCCAAATGACCTCTTTTTATGTATAGTCAGCACACTGTTAAGCATGTCTTTTACAAGGATAGTTTGAATATGTTTAATCTGTACTACGGCGCTGTGAAAAGAAAGACGATGTGTCCAAACTCTGCTCATAGCTACAGCAGTCAGCACAGCCATCTGGAGGTCAAGTATTTTTAGAGGTCTGACTTGGATTAAGAGTATGACCCTCATGCACATGAATCATCACAAGGATCAATGAAGTGTATAAAGTGTGTGTGCTTGTTAGTCTCATCTATGGACATGACAAAGGAAGAAATTGTTCACTTTGAGATAGCAAATGGTTTAACAAAGAGAACACACAAAGCCTAACTATATGCTGATGGGGGTTTTACAGCTTAATGGAAAAGTCTCTTTTATTATCTTAACAGTTAAGAACTACAGCTATTCTGCTCACAGGAGGCATGACGTGAAAACCATCCTGTTTCACTTTTAGCCGTGAAGTTCTCAGTCTTGTCCTTTTGGCATTCCCACCTCTGTTTTAAATGTTATCTATTATATGGATTCTATTTTAAATTAAAACTAGAGTTTCATCATTTGCATTGATTTTAGTTCACACTTCCTGTAAGTTCCTCTGGCTCATGCCATGGTTATAAACATGGTTGCTCAAGGTTTGGCTTTGGCTTGGCCGAATACTTTCGCAGGGGCAAGTATTTCTCATAGCAACTCTGATAACATAAACCAGGAAGTTTATTCACTTCTTTTTGGCTTGAGTTGTTGCATTAGTTCTTTAACTGTAAGGTTAACAGGGGTCTCTGCCATTCCAGCTATCCACACAGGGTAGATGATAGTCTGAGGGAGAGTGATTCCATAAAGATTGCCTTCCCTGGCCCTGCAGAGGAGGTTTTTAAAGTTTCAGAGTCAGCTCAAAGACAAACTGTGTGCAGAGCTTTGAAACCCTTCATGGGTGGTAGCAATCAGATGATCGTCTTCAGAAGCTCGTCCCTTCTAGAACTGTGGTGTTTGACACAGAATGAGCCAAGGGGATCAGAGAGCAAGTGAGGAAGCACATCATGGCCTCTGAAAGGCTGAGCAGGTCTCTAAGAAATTCTGTAGATACAAAACCCCCAAGTTTGTTCCAGTATGCGTCTTCTTGGTTTGAAGCTGCGACAGGGCAGGTTTAGGCTAGACATTAGGAAAAACTTCTTCACTGAGAGGGTTGTCAGGCTCTGGAATGGGCTGCCCAGGGAGGTGGTGGAGTCCTCATCCCTGGAGGTATTTAAAAGAAGGATAGATGAGGTGCTTAGGGACATGGTTTAGTGGTGGGATGGCAGTGCTAGGTTAACGGTTGGACTTGATGATCTTAAAGGTCTTTTCCAACCGAGGTGATTCTATGATTCTATTCTATGATTCTTTCTTTCTATGTCAGTAAAGGAGGGTTTTGGACACTGCTTGTAGCATTGGAGAGAATCATCTTTATGCAACAGCCAAGAGTATCCTAGCTCCCATGTGCTGTTCAGAGGGAGGTAATCCCAGAAAACTTGTGAAAGCTGAAAAAAGGGGAAGTATTTTTACAGTAGTGGTTAACGTTTGGAGCTTAGCGCTGGATGGTACTGAGATTCCTCTGAAAGCAGCTCAGCACTCTCAGCTCTGATTACAGTCTTGGGAGGCCGACGGTCCCTCAGCATGGGCTTCTTAGCTTTTCTAAGGACCGGGCTCTTTACGGCATCTTTCTTCAATGGCTTCGGTAGGAAATTAGTTTTTAGTACAAATGTGAATTGCACATGTGCAAGTTATAAATCTGGATCATTGCCAGTAGGTAAAGCCGCTAACTCTGCTATTTGGTAGTTACTATAAAGTTTTCAGTAATACTCTTGAGTTCTCTTCCTGTCCTTTCAGCTACAGAAAAAACATTTGGAAAGAAAAGAGCCTTTTTATGTATAGAGGGGATAAATGAATAGCACTTGCGAGACAAAGATGAGTGGGAATGAAAATATGAGTTTTTTCAGCAAATGTTTATAGTCTGCAAATGGTAGAATTTTCATTTTCAAGCTTTGTAAAAAACAGCACTCAGGGGCAGAAATGAAAGGTTTGTGTGTGAGGGGATTAAACTGAAAAAAGCAATACAACTATCCGAATGAGAAAAGCCCCCGATGTCCGCAGAGCACTGCAGAGCGGCAAAGTTTGATGTCAGCGGGATTGTGAAGGTCAGTGAACAGATGAGGGTTGATGGAAACTCCTCTCTGGACTGTGAAAAGACTACACACATCTGGTAGAATAGTCCCAGAGGATCTCTGAGTTTCAGGGGGTTGTGAAGCCTGCAGCTCGCTTGCTGTGTAGCATTACTTTGATGGCATCACTTGGTCTACAGCAAATACAGAAAAATAAAGAAGGTCCCATGCAACTTTCAGAGCATGGATGTTTTACCCCAAATGAGACTTAAGGAATTAATAATGTTGAAAGCTAAATCTCACTTACTTATATTTGTTTTTCAATTTTTGTATGTGTTTACTTACTTTGCCAAACAGAGGTATGCCTCAGTGAAAGTGGGGATTGAGTGTCATATTATCCTGAAATAGAAGAAATACGCTTGTCAAAATAAATATCAAATCTGCATTTTTGGAGCAAAATTTCATGACAGATGTTATGTACTCCCCATGTACTAATTCTAAACATAACTGGTGACCACATTGCCTGCCTGCCTGCATTATGTAGAGTTTTCATATAAGTCATTAAGGAAGCATCTTTATAGGGAATAATATAATTATAGTTACATAATGGATATCTATAAAACAACAACACAATAACCTAGTTCTCATTTTCTAACCTATGAGTATCTGATTTTTGGATCACAAAATAACTGTATACCGATCTGGGCCTCATATCATTTGGGACAGTTCCCACCCATGGCTGGAGGGAAGCAGGGAAAATCCAGAGAGAAAGTGTCACATTTTTCTGGCAGCTTTATTCTTTTTCCCTTGGAAAAATTAAGGTGGGGAGGAAGGTTAGATATATAATTTCTAGTCTGTGCTGACAATGCCTTGCCTTATACACTTCTTTTGATTTACATAGGCATAAACAAAATCAGAATCAAGTTCCCAGTGTTTAGACCTGAAGTATGAAACATGCATGCCCTTTTCCAGGAGAAACACTCCGAGATCGGCTCCCCCCTGCTTGAAAAAGGTGATATTCTAAAGATGCATCCGAAGCCTTTTTCATTCTTCATTGACAAAGGCTGTTCTCTGTATTTTTAAGGCATCTTTCTTCACAGCAATCTGTACTTTACAGCACAGACAGTTTCAAGATATGCTGAAAATGCCAGGGGTCAAAAATACCACCTCTTATGTTAGTAACAGCTCCCATACATTGAGCCCTGCCCACATAATGCAAGCCTACAAGAATCATGTTCAGTATGGGCTCTTTAGCAAGCATTTTTTTAACGAAGTTAGGCTTAATAATATGCTTCTAGGCTAGATAGTGAAACCCTTGCTGACATTGATTAGCATGTTAATCCATGATGAATTCATTTTGAAACCAACAAAATATTTTAAACCCGGAGACATATAGTTTAAATGAATCCTGACCAGGCACTGGGAAATAGGAAATCCCTGACATAAGCCCTGACATAAAAGAACAGCTTCGTTCATGAAGAACATAAATGAGCAAAAAGAATGTAAAGCAGCCAAGAAGACTCGCAGTAAACGAAAAAGTCTGGGGAGGCAGGGAGGGTGAAAAGAGAAATGCGTGGACTAGGTACGTGAGTTTATTCCTACTTAAGGACTTCTTTTATTTTAATACGAGCCAAATATCAGAGAAAGCTTAAAAACATGCATTTCAGAGAGTTTTCAGATGAAAGGCTTAGAAGAAGACTGGTGGTGTATGGGAGGAGGAGGCTGCATCCTTTGGGAGGGAGGGCAGATCACAGGCAGACCTGCTGCATGAGGTTTATTTTCTGGTGGAAGAGTTGTTGCTTTAGGGGAAGTGAGAGTGTTCGAGACACTAGACCTTGCTAAAGCAAGAACATATGAGTGATGTTGGCGCCAGGCCACGGAGCGCCTGGATAGGAGTTCAGCACAGAGCTGGCTGGGGATTTTCTGATGAAACTCTTTTGTCAGAACAGGAACCTTTTGTGGAGACATATCCCCATTTAAACTTCTTCCCCTGGGACAAGATTTCCAGTGCTAACATGAAAAGTGTGGTCAGAGGGAGGGCGCCTCTGGCCGATGCCCCAGTGCCTGTTCTGGGACAAGGGATATTATACCTCCGCGCTGCCTTTCCCCAGGCCTCGTGGAGAGGGGAGAACAGCAGGTTAACCCAGCTATACATTTCCCAGCCCAGAGCTGGGACTGGCATGGGACACAGCAGATTTGCCTGTTCTTGAGTGTTTAGATGTGGCTGGGGCATCTAGACTTGTTTTGATGGTCAGGCCACTGCCTCTTCTGAGCTGGGTTGCTCACTAACTCCTGTGTTGGGCTGTATTTTTTCTATAAAGTGTTTACATTTTTATTGGCTGGAGTGCAGAGGAGCATAGTCATCACGAAAGAGGGGTTTATATTGTTAATGGCTACAAACACCTAAGTGTTTCACCAAAGCGAAACCAAAAAGCCCTAACAGGCAAGCAATCAGTTCCCAGTATGACGCTAACAGGAGCCCAGTTCACTCATACAGCCCATAGAAAATGGAGAGGCTCCAGATCCTGCTCCGAGACACAACTCTTCATCCTTGTGACAGTTCAGGGTGCAGTAGGAGGGAGGAAAAGAAAGGAGAGAAGTCAGTAGCAGCATTTGGCACCGAGGGATCACACCGGACTGCTTTCTGGGTGTATTCTAGCTTGCTCTGAAGTGTAACCAGGGTGGTGCTGGGGTCAGTGCGCTGCAGAGCTGCAATGAATCAGTGCCTCTGAGGGACTAGGCTTGCTGCTTTGGGCTGCACACCATGCTAAGGCAGCTACCCAGCTTTGGGCTGGGTCGGGGCAAAGCCGCCTCATGGCAAAAACTGCACAGACGTGTCCACAGTGTAAAATACTAAAGCCAGAACCTAATTTCCTTTTTTTCCCCCCCACTTTCTGCATCACTCTAACAGCATGAAGAAGTCCTAAAAGAGAAAGAAACATGTTCTTCCTTTAGAGCACTATAAGAGCAGAAAGGGTCTGCTGTGAAACAGATGCTGTTTCGCTGGGGAAGCTCTTGGGTGGGATCCATCTCATATGACTTCAGTTTCCTGGGCTCACTTTTTGGTCAGTGGAAAGAAACAGGCAGTTTAAGGGCACAGTCCACCTGGCCTGTTTTCATGCCTATTTTAGGATAAGCTAAATCACTCCCTAGCAGTCCCCATTTGTCTGCAGAAGCTGTGAAGGCACCCTAGACAGTGGATTCAGCCAGCCATATACACTCCTAACACTGGTTGAAAATACTCAGGATCAGCCTTGGACTCAATCTTAGCTATCTAAGCCACGTGAGGCATAGAAGTTTGCAAAAAGTTTATCTGCTTATAGTATTGTCGATCACAAGTCAGCTACCCAAAAGTCATGAAAATGGTGTAAGACTCGTGACGAAATACAGTGCTGCTGTCTTCTTTCTTCTACTTTTTATTCAGCCTTTGGAGTTTTCAGGTATATTTTTGTCATGGTTTCCATGCTTACCCTCCACCTCAAGATCTAGATGAAAGGATATTTTAAAATAAGAGCAAGGAGTCTTGTAACTGTTTGACTCTGGGAGCTGAGTATGAACTCAGCATCCATGCCAGTGCCACATATATTCCAACACAAAGTAATTCTCCATAAATAAGATCTGTTAGGAGATTGTAGTATTTAGCTAAGAGTCAGACACGGGAGCATTCTTCAGTTGTACAATTGAAGTATTACTAGCTGTTATGGTATTGCAGTAAGATCTATTTGCTAAGGTTGAACACAAGACCTGAGGTATAGCACACTGACTGCAATCACAGTCAGATCCAGTGTTGCCTTAAAGGACAAAACCACATGCTCCCATTTCCCACGGGTTTGAAGGCGTTTGTCCTACTGTTTGGACTGCACACATGTCTTCTTTAGGCAGCATCCCCCATTTAGATGAGTGCCTCAGTGCTGTCAAGGCTGATGGCACATAGCTTTTTTTTTCACCTGGCATCATGGGTGAGCAACCCATGTGTGAAAGCACGAAAAAAGTCTTGTACTTTGCCCTGCTGTTTAGACAGGAGTTTAATCAGGAAAATGCAGAAAATTATACTGAGTAGAGACCTCAGGGCAACAGGTGAGGTTGCAAGAGGTGAAGTATCCCTTCTGCTGAAGGACGAATGCTGTGACAGCCTGAGATCCGTCTCTGCACAGCTTACGTAGACTGTCCCTACTGAATCAGCAGATCCAGAGATCTACTGATCTCTGTGAGCTTGCAAGCTCCACACTGAATATAGTTCTTGCCCGTCTTCTCTGTTGTGCATTTATCAACACCCCGAGCAGAAATTCCAATGGCAAACAAACTTTTATTATCCACTATCTACATTCTACTGTCCAAAGAGCTCCTTGCTACCCAGGACAAACCAATTTGTCAAGTCCGGACCTGAAGGTATGACTGGCTATACAGTGAATCATCAGATATGGTCACAGCCTGACCCTGGGGAGGCACCTCCCAAGGGGAAGGGGAGGCTGTAAAAAAAGAAGAAAAAGACTCAAAGTGAGGACAGGCTTGGAGGAGAAGGAAGATAAAAGCATTATAAAACCAACTGTAGCTGCTTGGGAAGTGTCAAAGGGGAGATGCTTTACTCCAGGTTCATTACAGGTGTACTGGCATTTTTTTTTCTGCCAAAATATGCCCCTCCCTCTCTGGTTTCTTGTGTGACAGAGCAGGCAAAGTCAGCGTGTCGCCATAGCTCCCCTGTTGTGGCGGGGAGCTGTGTGTGCTGCGTCAGAGGCTCCCACCCTGCGCTGCGCCCAGCCTATGCACTGATAAACCTCCTCTTCTCATCTGTAAGGGGGAGCAGCAGGTGAATGGAGTTTTACAACGTCTTCACCGTGAAAAGCTTCTGAGCTGTTTGAGGCACCGGCTTTGTTGTTGGTAGGGCATAGCTGATCATCTAAACAGTTAGTGGAGGAGTAATGGGAGTGGTTTCGCCTGCAGCCAAATGGCAGCAAGATTTCTCGTGCCATTGCTGTCATTCATAAGCCTCTGCAATTATCTGTGTGACCTTCATACTTGTAGGTACAACTGCAATTGTAATAGGTGCCGTAAGTGTGGCTTTCCCCTCCTCCAAGACATCTAACAAAGCACTGTGTAGCCAGGAAATAAGAAATCATCAACTCATACAGAAGATTTAACCTGAAAATCTGTCACTTAATGGAAACTGCTTGCTTGCTTTTAATCTTAGATGACATATTTTTACTTTGGATACCATTAAATATAGATATGAAACATGTAGGAATTATAGTAAATTCAGATACTGAGTTTCTATTCAGCCGTCATATTTAGCACGTTGGAAACCTACTAGGAAACATATTTAACTTTGACATTAGTTTCTAGGCCTAGGAAATCTATTTTTTCTTTTCCAAAGAGATCAGTAAACATATAAAATGCAGGTAGGTTCTTCAAGGTTTAGAAAGAGCTAAGATCTTACCAGGACTTGCTCGTGGTTAATGTTCAATAGGCATATTTTAAAAAAAAAGCTAAAAAAAAAAATCCCAGAAGTTCTGGCAAACTTCTTCAACATCCAGAGCTGTAAGTATAAAATTGTAATGAAAACAGGTTTCAGATCTAAATCATATCTATCTTCAGCTGTTTAAATTTCCTAGACTGAATGAGAAGCTCAGCTGTGCTGGTCTTACACCTCCTGAGGGTGGAGGCTGGGGAAGGGTCTGGAGGTGCTGTGGAGCTCTCTGCCCCTAGACAGACCTGGGGTCCTCTGACAGCCCGGGTCTGTACACCCTTCTGGGAGTCACTCTGGAGCCTTGCTGGGCACAGACCCCTACCTGCCCAAAATCCAAGAGTGCTGTGAAGGAAAGCAGGGAGGCGAAGAAGGAGCGGGCCTCTTGCACGTGAAGGGTCCTTGCACACCGGCATTTTTTTGAAGGACCAGTGTGTGAATGCTCCCACTTGCTTCCTATATTATTACTGCCCTAGCACAGTTTCCCTCCAACATCTCTGACTGAATGCCTGGGCTAAGCATCTCACAGACAACAGCGCTACAGCTCAAGCTTTCTTTAATGAGTATCTACTGTGGGTGAAGATCTATAGCTGTGCAGTTTCTGGTACAAAATGCTGTTTCCGAACTCTGTGTATAATAAACTTAGTTCATTGCAATTGCATGGTTTCATTGCAGACTTATCTCTTCAAATCCTGTGTCATCTGTGATTCTTATATTACTCTTCATGGCCCTTTTCATACCATTTTATATGGCTCTTTAAACTTTTCTCATGATTCATCTGTGGCTATGGCATCCCTCCATAAAGACACCCACATTTCTCAACTTACTTTTTGTTGAGTGCTTTAGATCTAAACCATACCACACAGTTGTTTCTCCCAATCCTTACAAAATCTGTATTTCATGAGCGCAATTATTTTTAGGAACATTCTCAGATTCAGGGTGGATATTGCGAAATAAGCTAGTCAGACAGCTGATCTTCTGGAGTTAGAAAAAAAGAGTCTTACTCCAGAAAGGAATGCAGAAAGTCAAAGGCAGGTATAGAGCCACTCATAAAAATGGGAACGGCTGTGTCTGCTTAAATATAATTACCGAAAGTGAATGGAGAGATTATACCATGCCTTCATTAAAAGCTGTTTTAGAGAGCAGATAGAGGAAGTTGCTTTCAATGTAGAGCAGACTTTTTTTTGTGGATTCTACGAAAGCCAGGCTCTAAGTTACATATTTTTGTCACCATCTACAGGTGTGTTATATACTAACACTTTCCTTTTTTTTTTTTTTTTTTTTAAAATACAGACAGCAGAATTGAAGAATGCGAACTGACAGTGAAGACTGAAAAATGGGCTTGGGCCAAGGGGGCTTCATGAATCAGTTCAGTCCAGCATGTCCTTAATCTCTCACATTTAAATCCTTTGTGCTCACCTGCAAAATAAAGCTTCTTTTTTTATGACGAACTCAGGGGAACCTGTGTCTGACCCTCATCCCTCCAAGGACTGCTGTAGGGGCCTCTCCAGAAAATGGGTGGACAGAAAAAACAGAGCAACGAGATCATTATTTTCCCCTTATGATTCCTAGTTTGAGGAGCACAAAAGAAAACAAACAAGACTTAAAACAAAACTAATGAAATAGGTCTATGGCCTTGTCTTCTGGGATGAATCTAGCTCCTGCTGCTGAGAGGTACCCTGCATCTGACGCCAGAACCGTGATTGCTGTTCTGGGCTTCACAACACTTTTGGAAACCTACACAGCAGGACGTTTTGTGCACCACAGTGCTCAGGTTCCTGGGGTCCTGATTTGGTGAGGAAGAGGAAAAGGATCTGAAGTAGACACCGAGAGGGAGAAAATGGCGGCAGATTGCTTACCCTTCCTCTGCCGGGCTAACACAGACCCATCCCTTTGTGCCGGTTGAACGTCTGGAGGGGGAGGGTGAATTAATGTTGGCAATGATCAGTGGGCAATGAAAGAGTTAACCCTGCAGTTTAAAAGCGTTAGGAAATGTGGTCATTTCCACCTCTTTCAAGCAGGTCTGTAAAATGTATGCTCACTTCCCTTTTTCTTGAAACTATGACTTTTGCTGCATTATCTATTTACTTTCAAGGTGTAGGAGAAGACTAACAGGACCGTAGAAAAGTACAAATCATAAAGACGCAATAAAAGTTCTGGAGGCTCGGTGATAATACCTGGTAGTGCTTCCCAATGCTCTGGTTAATATTTACCTGTGGTATAGGAACTATTTAAATAATTGTCGATGCCTTGGTCACAATTTTTGCTTTCAGAAGCAGAGCACAGCGTCTTTGACATGGTTTGAGAGGTTTTCTGAAGACACAGGAACAACTTTTCCATCGAGGTCAAACTCTTAGGAAAGCTTCTTCTGCAGTGCTCGTTTTTATCTCAGCTTGTTGAAAATGGCGGGTGTAAGCGGCTGCATGAAGTACTCCATGTTCATCTTCAACTTCTTATTTTGGGTAAGTTGGTGTTTAAATTGTTATTAGTGATGCATGAAATGTGTTCAACATTATCTGAATGCGGTACTTGAAAGAATTGTAAAGAAAATAGAGCATAAGTGGAACCAGAGTACTATTCTAAATCAGGGAGGGGAGAACATCTTTAACTTTTGCCCTTCCCTTTGTCTTTTTGCTTGAAAATAGCTTTCCCTCTGCATTCAAAAAGTAGACCAGCCATGAGTCTGTCTCCCTGCCCATATCATGCCCCTCATGTCAAAGGATATCACTCATTTCAGTCAGACAATAACAGACTCTCCACTGACAATGCATCGTTCTCTTGCTTTTATTGCCCGCTGCTTGCATCCAAACGGCATAATCCTGAAATTGTAGTTGCAACAGAAGATACAGAAAATTCACTTGTATTTTTCTCCTCACAATTGATAAATGGTTTTCATATCCTTCTTTGTGGTTCTTTGCTTTATGTTCAGTGTCATAATTAGTTTCTGATGGTGGACAGTAAACATTTGTAAAATGGCATGGGCTGGTAATACTGTCGATAGCTGTATCAAGGCAGATACAGCACAGGGCGGCAGGCAGATTTCTGGGTGTCATTTGAGCCATATTTGTCTATTTATCACATCTCAGCTGTTTTGCAAGAATTTCAGGTCCTGGAAGCTCTGGAAAGTTTTGAGTTAAAGAACATTTCTCTCACAGCTCAAACTCACTGTCAGCTTTTCTGACAGAGATTTGTCAGGTTTACCAGAGGGTCCCTGAAACCAAAAGCGAAACTAGTAGCCACATGATGGGCTTTGCCTCGAGGGATTTTTTTTCAAGTGAAAAGGTGATACCATTCAAAAGGGACCACAGACAGTAGCCTTGGAAAAATTGTGGCTAGCCAAAATGAGAAGAATTAGCAAAATTCTTTGATCACTTGTGGACCTCGCAAAGAAATTCCTAACAGGCCAAGTGATGGTTTGGACTTCCTCCCCCTCTCTTCTTCCTCCACCTCCATCAAGGCAAATAGACTGAAGATATTTGACATCTGTGTTGAAGTTTTTCTGCAACGGTACTTATAAAGACTCCATAAGTTTCTGTCTTGGAATTCCTGCCCCTCAGGAATTTTTTCCTGTTCACATTCATCTGTATTTACTGTAAGCTAAAACACAGGCAAATGTCTTAGACTAGCATTAGAAAAGCTCCAAACCACTTCTGGAATGAACATGTGAATAATGTCCCATGCCTAAGCCTCCAAGTGACAGCACGGGTTTCCTAGGAAAAAACTCAGGATGCGATCCTGGGGAAGTCTTTAAAGCTCACAAAACAAGTAGGCATGGAAGAAACTTTTCAAACCCAACTTCATGCCAAAGGTAGGAACATCTGGATTCTAGCCTGGGGAAGAATATTCTGAGAGCATTTGCAGTGCATGTGACTGCCTGGGTGGGACAGAGGAGGACAGGAATGCAGCTATAGTTACTTTTTTAAAGGAAGGGGTTTAGCACTACCAAGACAGGGAAGAACAGACGTGGTGCAAACAGGAATATGGGCCGATGGAGCACGATGAAGCTGAATCCTTTGATTCACATTCCTGTCTCTAATTCCTGGAAATCATTAAATGCTGTAGTAAAGCACAAGGAACAGTTGGTCTCCCAGGTGCACAAGGTAGTTGGCAAGTAGAAAATTGAACCGATAGTGGGAAATGAAGGTGACTTTAACCTTAACTAGATAAGAGCCGTGGCTGCGTATTTACCTGGCATCCTTCCATTTTAAGCCCTTTGCAATCTCTCTGGGAGTGTCCCCTCTTAGGGGACGCAGGAATAGGCGTCTTCTGACGCTTTTTTTCTAAGCAGCTCTTACAGCATTGCACTGTGTAAGCCATGGAATAGTCCAAGCTAGCTCTGCAAAGTGGTTCTGGCTTCACTATACAATGTGTGCCCCCTGGGAATCTACAACCCCAGGAGCCCCATGCTGGGCTCCAGAGTGTCCATAGAATTTTGCATCCTCCCAAGTCTGATGAAAGAAAGTTGAGCAGGGGCTTTTGAAGATCTGTGCTTTGGAGCTGGGTGCCTATATAAAGCTTTTAATAGTCCTTAAATTAATACTTCAGTCAATTTTGTGCATTAAACCTGACACACAGGTCAGATTTTTCCTCTCTGCCTTCTTCAGAGTTTGCAGGATATCCAGTCTTACCTACTGCCCTCATTCTGTCAGTTTCTTCTACTCAACATCATGCAAAATTGTAGAATTACCTTTTATTTTTCACTGAATATTGATGTCTGATCCCAGTTTGAGGCAATCTAATTAGTGACAGGGCAATCTCTCATCAGTTGTTGATACCAGCCTTGCAGTTGCATCCACAACCAAAACAGCCCCTTCTCCATACCTTACATCTGAACATCTCGATCCCTGAAAGTAATAACACAGACCTTGCAGGTATGCTGAGCGATAGACCACATTCTCTGTAGGACCTTCCTAGCACTGTTAATTTCAGGTATCTCAAGGAAGTATTCCAGTCAAATGTTTTCCTAAACAGGAGCAACCGTGTAGAAAGCTCCTCATGATACCCTTAAACTGGTTGCTTAAAAAGTGCATGCCAGTGGTGAGAATTCCCCCTAGGTTTAGTATTCCTGTCTCTGAGAACAAAGTCTTGATATACTGCTGGTCCAGAGTCACGGGAGGCTCATCTGAGGTGACATTAATTTAACTAGACTGTATTTCTTCATCACATCAAGACTGAAGGGCTTGAGAAGAGAAGGATCGATCGAATTTGAGGGACAACAGTCCTGATCCTGGTCAGTTTATGAGACTGTGCTGAGGCCACTGATTCTTGGTCAAGGGTTGAGGAAAAAGTACAATAGCCATCTAATTTTGGGAAAATGGTGAGGACCTTTTCAAAGAAGCTCTTTTTATTCCATTGGGAAATACTGGTTCATTAAAAATGAAATTTTCTGATTTCGGAACTTTATTTTAAGAGAACTTAATAATTAGGAATGGAGTATTCCAGCAAACTCAAAATGTTTGACTCGGACTCTTTGGGAACAGACCATTTTGATTTGTTATTTCAAAACTTTGTGTGTTATTGTACAATTTCTATAGTATGAAGATAAGCAGAAATGAAACATTAAGATTTTACTGAAATGGAGCTCTTTTTTATCAGCCTAAACCTACTCTATTTTTATAATTAAAATATATACACCTTACTAAAAATTTTGATTTATAAACGATGTTTCCTTCTTGAATAGAGGAAATAAATATGGTAGCATTCCCAGCTGATTGGTAACTTCCTGTACATTCAGCTATATTTACTTCTACCACTGCGCTGGATTTTTATGGGAGGTCCTATGTAACAAATAAGGCAGTGGGCCAAATTCTGTTTGGATTTGTAGCAATAGCTGCTTCAGTGGAAATTTTCACATTAGCGAGCCCATGTTGTCTGGTGCATAGCCACATGGCTCACACAGTGCTGCTGAACAGGACCCAAATACAGAGTCATACGATACCATCAGTTTCTAGGCAGATTCAGCGGGATTCAGAAGGTTTCAGTGGGGAGTTCTAGTTAAATTTGATAACATGATATAGCTGTCATCGATGGTACAACTTTCCTTTTCATGTTTAAACTGTACTTATAGGAGCCTTACTTAGAGCAGGAAAATGTGTGGTACTCATGTCTGAGTGCTGGCTCTGTTCCATATTAAATAATCTGCTAAAGTCGTTATGGTCTTTGATGCTGAATATTATATGAAACCTTTTGCAGGGAAAGTATTTCTTTAAGAAAAATTATCTAAAACATGTAAAAATAGCTCTGTTAATTTTAAAAGGTTAGGAATAGTCCCAGTCTTCATGGGAAGCTCATAACAACATTTCAGAGCCATTTATGACTTGGGTATTAATGACATACAGGAAGATAATTCTAAATCTGACCAGTCTCTGGTTCTCAGTGTTGCCTCTTTCCCACCAGTTGTGTCAGTAGGCACAATCCTTACACCTGATTAGCCTCTTAATTACCTGTCTCCAACACTTAATAAAGAGAAATTCTGTGTAAGAATCATCATGGACAAGGTTAGGAGTAGAGTGACTCGTGCATAGTGGAATGGTGCCTCAATGATCAACGAAACAGGAGCACAACTAGCGATTAGGGAACATGTCTGCACCTGGGATTCATCTGCCCTGACTTCAACATCTTAAAGCAAGTCACCCCAGCCTAATTTTCACATGTACCTAACTGAGTATGGTTGTATTCTGTAAAAATGTAAAGGAAATAATAACTACAGGCATTTTATAGGAGGTATATTCTAAGGATTGGAGATGGTCACATATTGTTGCAATAGAAACAGCAGAAAGACTTTACGTGGAACTTCTCCTGATAGTTTTACCATAGAGAATATGTCTCTAGATATGTGTCCTGCATAATTCTAGAAACAACGTCTATACAAATACCCCTTACCGAATCTCATGTGTGTCCATTATACAAGAAACAATGTTCTTTGCAGCCATGTTATATACATACAATAGCAATTTATATTCCTCTCTCATCTGACAGAATTTCTGTGTGCTTCCCAACCACATGTATAAATCATCAAGGAAATGTGGAGTCCTGCGAGGTAGAAACATCAGGGATTTGGTGCATAACTGAAGATTTAACTACCCTTATGAAGTTTCCTGGATATGAATCAATAGTCTACGCTCCAGCAATTCATGTTTCTTTCACTTTGCCAAACAAATGATTTCAGAATTTTGGCCAGCATTCGGTGCAATTTGGATGCTGAACGTTAATCTAAAATTGCTGATCTTTCTAAATATTCTTTATTTTCTCCTGCAGGTGTGTGGTTCCATTATTTTGGGAGTCTCTATATGGATACGTGTCAGCAAAGATGCTCAGCAGGTAAATGTCATACCAGAACTGTGTAAAATGTGGAAGCTACTGCATACACTTTCATTTCCCACCTTCATTTCCATAAGTCTGTTATGTTTTTGTTGAAGTGGTTTGTGTGGGTGAAGATCAATGCATTTTATGATGCTTAACATTAAACAAGGTGGTGCAGGTAGTCAGATGAAGTGATTGACGTAAGCAGAGACGTGACTACAAGAAGTGTCTTCTAGTGTTATTAATGTAGGTTCTTGCAGATGCACACTGACTTCTGCTGGAAAACATGTGTTTCTCTCCTCTAATGAAAACTAATGATGGTTTTGTTACTGATTTCAGTGTTGGAGAGAATAATGAGGAGCCATGCGGCTCCTAGACTTTTCAGTGTCTTTCCGTATTACAATAGTATAGTCATATATGTTCCTAGGGTTACTTCCATATATTTGCAGGGAATATTTTTACCTTTCTCACTGTCATAAATAACACGATTATTATTTCCCCAGTAACTGCAGCTTTGAAAGGGAGCAAGCGTTTTTCCCTTGTATTTTCAGTGGCTCCTTAAAAACACCTTATCCTTTTTCCCTCATATTTATATAGAAAGAGTTTTAGAGACCCAAAAATCTTTACTTAGGATTAAAATGTCCTAACAGCACTCCTGGAGGGGAATAGAAAGTCCCTGAGTTCTCCTCCTGGGTTTTATCTGGGTTTTTATATTACTTCAGACTTTCGGACTTTCCTTTTCTGCAAAGCTAAGGAAAATACAATTCTGAGGAGCCCTTAATCATGCAGGCATTCAGCAGAGGCTGGTCCCGTTGGTGCAAAGGCCCTTTGTCCTCCTGGGCCCTGCCAACCTTTTGCCAAGTGTACTCCCAGTGGCACTGGCCTCTGATGCACAGCGCGTATTCCTCTGCCCTTGAGTGAAGCTGATTTCACAGCTCGTAGATGCTTCTCTGAAAGGCACTGTGCGACCTTTGCACGTCGGTGCTTTGCTGTACTAACAGGAAGAACAACCTGGCTCTAAGGTTTAAGCAGCATATTCCCTCTTGTGAATTTGGCCCATAGGAATGTAAGTGAATTTGAAAATTTAATTTGCATAATTCTATTTCCAAAAAGGCTTTCTGGTCATAGAAGTAAAAAAACAGCCAGGTGCGACATGGAAGCATTTTTTTTTTTTCAGCTTTCAGATTGACCCTTTGGTACAGATGAGGTTGCAAATCTTCAGATCACTCCTCTGCTGCTCTACCACAGTCTGTCGGTTAAGAACAATAATTTTTAAGCCAGTATTTTCCCATCTGGAAATAAAAAGGTGGTAGAGATAAGATAGCTTTATGTATTTCCTGCCATTTGGCTGATGACGCTGTTGCCCTTAGCCAGTCCCAGGTGTCTCATGTCTGGCAGAGGAAGGTTGCAACAGAACTCAGTCCATGATGACGTTGTGCTATAGGGTAAATTAGGTCATAGTGGAGAGCTCTGCTGTTCTCTGCTGTGCAAGAGGAAGAACGACCACATTCACTCCTCAATCAACATTTTACAAGAAGCTAAAATTGCCATAATGGCTGGTTGACCATCTCTAGTATGATGGCTCAGATGGTACAATGGAGCTTGGAAAACCGTAACTACTTTCTTATTGTTTGAGAGACCTCCTATTTAAAAAGCATACTTCAGTGTGTCCCAAACTGTTTTCCTGAAGTGACTTTTAGTACTCCCCAAGACCTGTGAATTAGGAGTAGGGACCAAGACTGAAAGCATTTTCTCACATTTTTGCCTCTAGGCAGGCAAAGTTCCCGTTCAAAACCAATGTATGGTTTGCCTGAGTAATAATTGAACAGACTATAAGGATTTGGCTGTAGATGAATAGAGCTTTCTAGGAATAAATAACAGGAGGTTCAGTCCAACTTGGAAGGGGAAAGAACAACACATTCTTCAAATTATACTTGTCTATATACCTTCGCAATTTCCATCAGAAGATAAATGTGACAACTTCCAGACATTTTTGCTAATCTTGGCACCAGCCACACTGGAAAATATTCTTTGAACATTTTTCTGTATTTTGGCCTTTGGCCTTCGTCAGTCCTGTGGGAACTGAATAATTTGATATTTAATAATATTGAGGTATAGGAATTGTTTAGTTGAATGTCCCACACATGAAAATACAGTCCTCATCTCTGAGGGTAATATTAGAGATCATGCCTAAAAAAGAAAGCTGCTTTCGAAAACACATCTATTTCTCTAGTATTTTCAGCATTGTTCTGAGAAGTGTTCTCTCAGGAACAGCCACAGAGTATGTTCCTGGCCTTCTAATGACCAACTGACGTTTTGTTTCTTTAAATTTTGGTTAATGTAGGAGAGATTTTGAGATAATTGGTTTTGCTACTTCCAGTAAAAAGCAAAGATTCATCAACCGAAAACTAACTGAAAGCCACTTTAAAGACAAGAGATCTTAATTTACTCTGTAAAGTTGACTTTCATCCAGGTTCTACTGAGCTCCCCAACAAAATGCTTAAGAAGGGGGCACTAGAGGTTTGTTTATTTATGGATCAGAATTTCTCCATGGTTGCTAATCAGTATATTTATCAGTTATCAAGTAATTTTTTTTATTTTGGGGGGATACAGATGTTTTTAGAAGGAGCTTCTTGTAGCTGAAAGATTTTTTTTCCTCTCTTTTTTCAGGAGTTGGAGATAGACAGCAGCCTGTTTGCAGGGGTTGATCTGCTGATAGCCGTGGGCTCCATCATTATGGTCCTTGGGTTTCTGGGGTGCTGTGGTGCCATAAAGGAGAGCCGGTGCATGCTGTTGTTGGTAGGAAAAAAAAAAACAACATTTGGCTACCTTTAACAGGCCACAGCTACATTTGATGGATAAGGTCATTGCAAGTAGTGTCAAATGAGGATGGGGCCTTTTTGTTTGACCAAATGCTTGATTATGATCATGTGTTTTCATTGCTTACCTTGTACTTGAGCCCCTTGTGAACTGTAGTGCAGAAAAAATGATGGGTGGTCTCATCCACAAGAAGATAGGTTCCAGAGACCCCCGAGCATACCACCAGATTTTTTTCCACCCAACCATCAGTGAAGTTCCCTCCACCAGTCCTCCCCAACTACTCATCCCATTTAATTTCATAAATTCCCGGTTGCTCCCTTTGCTGGTCCTCCTAGAACATCCTCTCTGTCCTCCTGCCCAACACCTCTCACCTACACACTGCCCATCATGCCACTGCTCTGGTGTGCACCTTGTTTTGATCACCAGCTGAGCACACTCTGTCTCGAGCACCCCCTGTCTCGAGCACCCCCTTTTCTCATCACCAAAGAATAACTGGAGCAGCTCTGACTGGAACTTCAGTTCATTCTACCTGCATGGTTATTCAAGGACATGAAAGCTTAGCATTCACTTAGAAGAAATTGTATCATCTTGGTCAAAAGTACTATAGTTTTCTCCCCCTTTTGTTTTCTTCCTAGTTTTTTATTGGGCTGCTCCTGATCCTGATCCTTCAGGTCACAGGAGGTATTTTAGGAGCAGTGTACAGATCTCAGGTACAGTATTATTCTACATTTTCATTGATGTCTTCCTGGAGTTTTGTTTCTACCCTTGAAAACTAATTAAATATTTGGACTTGCAGATTGAAACATCCCTTAACGCGACTTTCCAGGCGAGTGTGAATTCATTGCAAAGCTCTACAGAAGAATCTAAAAAATTTCAAGAGACGTTCCAGAAGTTTGAGAAAATGGTAATTAAAATGTAACAAAGGGCAGGGGGCGTGGCTATCAGTTTCATCTCTAGCATTTGTCTGTGCTTCATTTTATGGCTATTCTGCTGTAGATTTGAATTTCATTCCCTGGGGGTGGAGAAGGATCTGGCTTAAATGCAAATTAAAACACTATGCAAGGGGCTTCTGCTCTCTTGGTACGACATGGGCTTTCTGCAATGATTTCTTTGTGCAATAGTGTTTATAAGAGCAATGGAGCAAGGACACACAACATGCAAGTGAGACTGACAGTTAGCTAAGTTTTTTCTTGAGAAGGATGCCTGCCCCTGTGTTACAGCTTTCCCTTCTGAAGGGACACTGCTCCTTCCCTGTATCCCAGCTAAGAACTATCCAGTGCTCTCAAGGCAAGATTACCCCAGGAATAAGGAACACTTCAGAATTGTATTTAATTTGGAATATCCTATTGCTATGAAGTCATTAAAGGCCATACTTTACCATGTAAGAAGCGGGAAGAAAATTATGTAGAAGGGAGGTTTGTTTTTACTGTGCTTATACCCGATCCTGGCTTCCCCCACCTGCAGGACCCCAGAAGGTGGACACTCAGTGCCAGCTTGCTCCTGGGTATCACGCAGAGAACACCCTTCAGTCTCACCGATATCATTGATGGTGTAGACCCCTGCCCCTCCCACTAGTGCCTGTGTCTATACATTGACAGAGTGCCTGCTGCTATTTGGTTTTTTTTCAGTCCCTAAGGGGTGATGACTTTGATGGGTAGGCTTAAAGAACTCCTGTATTTTTAAAGGATGCTGGTGTGAAAGAAAAGGAAGCAAGAAACAATATTTGGGTGGTTTATAATACTTCTACTTCTCCTGCCCCATTCCACCTCCAGTTCTGTTCTCTGCTTCTGAGCTAGCTTATTTCTTCTGATATAATAAGCAGCTCCCTGGAGAGATAATTGAAGGGTGAGCAAAATGAAAAATCCCATAATTACTGTATTAATTTTTAAATAGACCAGGATTGCTTTATTATGTCCCATGGCCTTTGCTTTTATAAAAAATTATGTGAACATTTCCAGCTGCTTTTTAAAAGAGGGAGGACCTCAAACCCAAACCTGCACCCCTGAGCTTTAGTGGCTTGAATAAAGTGGAACATGAAGTGAAACCGCACCTGGTTTAGGTTTCACAAACCCCAAATGGAGCCCTGGCCTCCTCAGTCCATTTCTAATTTAAAGGGCTAACCACCATTCGAGGTGGTTATTTTTCTAGATTTCACAGTTTTATGTGCCTGAATTTTACATTTTCAGCCTGGCTTTTCAAGATGTGAAATGTGGATGGTACTGGGACTCTTATCTTCTGCAAGTATAACCTGCAGAAAGAAGATGATTCTCAAAAAATATTATATCCAGCATTGTTCCATGTTCCAGTTCCATTCTGGCACTGATGATTGCCAGCTTTATAGTATGTTAATGTTTTTGAGCACTGTATACTGAAAATCTGCATATTTTTTCTTTTTTTTTTTTAAAAAAAAGAAACAACTTACGCACTTACATTCTTACAGCTGGTATGGAAATGTAAAGGATGTTTGAGACATACCAATTTGGGAAAACTTCCACATGAGAAAAGATGAAAGGAAATTTCTCCATCATTGTTCCTCTCAGCTCCCCTGCCTACTCTCCTTGAACTGCAAATCGCCACTTTTTTCCTCATCTCCCCATTTCCTCCTTTCTTGCAGAACGAGTGCTGTGGTTTGCTGAATGGACCAGCAGACTGGGGAAAAAATTTTTTTTCTCTTAGCCAAAATATCTGTAAGTGTGAACGAAGCCTTGAATCAACACACCTCTGTGCCTTATTTAAAGGACGATATGTTTATGTAAAGGTAAGAAAAATAGAATGTTCCACTCTTCTTTCCAAAAAGAGGTTTTAACCCAAGGTTGTCTTTGGTGACTGGCATAGTCGGCAGTTCTGTATCTTTCCAAAAGGGCAAAGTTTTGCCTTCTCTTCATTAGCCAAAATTTCCCCTGTGCCATCTGTTATGAAATGACTGTGCATACATGAAATATCCTGCTGCTTCCTCTTCCTGGGATGCTTCTATTTTAGCTGTCCAGTGCAGTACCCTTAGGACTTCAGCAGTCTGCATGGTTACTTTGGGTGAAAACTGTTATGGCTTTGGGGTCAGGGTATGCCTCTGGGCCAGAGCAGCCCATCAGCTACCCTTTGGCTCTCATCAGAAGGTTATGTTCCCACCCAGGCTCATTCTGGTGGTAGACATGTTGACTCAGAGGCTTTCAAAGGGATATTGGAAAAAGAACACATGAAATGCAGGACATTTGGGGTTTTATAGTCCTTTAATGAAAACACCCACACTAATTTTGCAGGGTCTGCTGGAAGGAAACCTTACATGTTGTAGGCTTCATGGCAGCATACTCAAAGCGTAATTTCCTACAACTCCAGCCTTTTGAAAAGCTTGTGGCAGTTAATAAAATAACAAGGCAAAAATGTCTGGTGACAGACAAGAAGAAAGCATACTCCAAAATGGGTCAGTGAGATCTCAATCAAATAATTTCAAGATTTATCTGTCTCTTTATATGGAAAATTGGACTCCATGCATACAAAGAAAAATATTTTAAAAAGAAAAAGTGGAAAACTAGCACAAAATAGTTTCATTTTTAGAATGCTTTATGGTACAAAGCTTGCCAGTCTGCACCTAGCACAAAGCAGATTTTCATAAATGTCCAAATCTGGTTATATACTTTTCTAAATGCATAGCTCCTTAGCCAGGTCCTGCCTGAACACTAATTTCCTCCCTGTGTAGTCCCACAGAAGCAAATACTGTTTTAAAGCAAGGGAACAGTCTGGTTAAGTAGAGGATGCCAGAACCCAATCTGGAAATAAGATGTATACAAAGAGGCTGTTTTGGCCACATTTTAATGTCTTTTTGGCCTCAGGCAAACCCTCAAAGGACACATGAGAAGCCATCAGTGAAATTACTGCAGGTGCAAGATATCGCTCACATGAACACACAGATTTCATGGTGGTGTTAGATGCTAGTAAAGACATTCAACTCTTGTGATCCAGGAAAAAAGATTTGAAACTCAGTGCTGTTCTGAGTCAGCTTAAATGAGAGGGGTTTTAGGAGGACTGGAAGGAGAAGACCCATGTGTTTACTGTGAGGGAGGAAATATGGTGAAAGAGTATAACTATATCTGGGGGGAAGGCAGTTGTAGTGTTGGAACAGTACCATAGTTTCGATGGATTTAAGCCGTACTTGGCTTTCCCTACAGTTTGCAAAAGGAGTATTGTCAATGCCTGGAGAAGATGTAGTCGTTACAAGAACAGATGTATGCATTTATTAAAAAGGAGAGTAGCTCTGCATAGAACTTCAGATATGATCACTTTCTTCCTCCCAGCCCCAGCCCAAGACCACCAAACATTTGTCGAAATTAATATTTAAGCTAGGTTTTATATCCAAATACTGATAGCTGAGCCTGATTCTAATAATAGGCTTTGAAGTTTCAAATCCAAAGATCACATTAGTGGGAAAGTGAAGTTCTCTTTCAGATCTGGTCATCGCTGCATTGGCTCTTTCCTAGCAGCGAACAATTATCAAGTGAGAGTAAGGATAAATGCTTCTTTCCTTGTCAACTGAAAATCCTGCAAACAGTAGGCATTGCAGTTGCATGTCTTTATTTGAAATTGTACCATTTTATGGTCAGCTACTAAATTAATCTTCATATTTGGGCAGGCAAAGACTACATATCTTTCTCAGAGCACAAGGTACCCATCGCTGTGTTCTTTGTTGCAGCAAGCCAAAGTGAATGCAAATAGCATTTGAGAGAGAGTGTGACGGGAGTTATTTTAGAGGATACATTCCTAATAACCTTAGGATAATATTGCTTACCTGTAATTAATCATTTTGTCTTATTTTTCAGCCTTGTGGAGAAGTGATTATCAACTACCTTAAAAACCATCTGCTCATAATTATGGGGATCGCCTTTGGACTGGCTGTTATTGAGGTACCAGTATACGCCATTAAAATATTTAGTAGCTGACAAGCAATATGTTCTACTTAGAAATACACTGGGAATGGATGAAAACACCTGGCTTGCTCAATTAATAGACAAGGGAAAACCACCTCTCACCTTAGCTATAACCTTACTGTTATTTCATATAAACAGTATATGGCTGCCGAGCTGAGAACTTCAGGTGGGATCAGACCACCCTGCTGCCTGTATATCTCATGGCACTTTTTTCTGCAAAGATTTGACAGTCCTGGAGCCAGGCAGTGCCTTGACAGCGAGCCCTGTAGGCAGAGGGGTGTGTGGATACCCAGCCCCAGGAAGACATAGGGTGGAACAGCCGGTCTTTTCCTCCTCTTTCTCTCCTTTGCTTGAGGGAAAAGTCATCCCATAAGAAAACTTAGCCCCTAAACTCCATAATCTGATTGCGGAGAAATTATGATACAAAATTATTACTCCGAGGGCATAATTTAGCCATCAAGACGGCCCGTGAATGTGCCTGAGTGCACACCTGTGCTGCTCCATATATTCCTGTGTGTAAAAAAAGCAGTGTATGTGAGCTTTTTGCTTTAATTGCTTCATCATACACTGCAGAATAACATGCGGAGTTTTCTCTGAAGAGAAGAGGAAAAACAGTGAGGTTATCCAGTCAGCTACTTGATGAATGATAGGCTTTGATTAGGAGAAAATGACAAAGGAACAGGGGATTTCATCATGTTGCTTTCTTCGGTCATTTTCTTCCTTTTCACTATTCCTCTGTGGTTTCCCTCCTCCTCCGCCCCCCACCGATGGATGTTTGAGGGAAAAGCAGAAATGACGAAGATGACTGCTGTGCAGAGTTCAGTCTGTTATTCCGAGTGAAAACTTCTTAGCAGCATTGGCAGAGGATTGCTCCTCGTGGTAGAAGAGTGGGCAAGAGCCCCAGCTCAAAAATACATTTCCAGGAAAATAATAGTAAGCAGGGAAGAGTTACGCAGCTACAGCGCTGGGAGAGGACAGGCCACTAAGTTCTTACTCGGCACAGGCTTCATGTTATTTAAGGTGCTATATGTGGGGGGTCAGGCCTTTCACCTGTCTGTGGGCTTTGAGGGGAAAATAGGTGAAATACAGCAATATTAAAAGGCCTTTAAAAATGTAAGAGAAGTGTAAAATTGCATCTGCTTCCCAAAGGTAAGTTATAAGTCACTTTGCTCTAGTTACTGCCGTGACACGAGTTGCAGCCTTTAGTTCACTGGCCATCATTCTTCCCTGTTCTCCAGTTGGCATTTTCTGTGGTGGCTGCCTCTCCCAATTATAAAAGGATTAGAAAACAACATGAATAAACAATATGAGCTTCAGCTGGTACAAATAGTCAGCTGGCAATTTACACTTGATAAACATTTAACCTTTCCAAAGATGTTAACATACTATGACCTCTCAAGTTATTGCAAATCAAAGACCTCATGCTTAAAACATCCGCCCTGCTCTGGAAAAACCCAGATAAAAAGAAGTGGAGAAGGAGAAGTACTCTTCCCTAGCGTTCCCCCCCTCTGCCTGCTCCATTATGCCACTTGTGGGCTGTTAATGGTTTCAGCTCATCCTTTAAATGGAAATGCAACTGAGAAGAAGGGCCCGGTTTCACTTGGGCACAAGTGAAAATGCGGGTATGATATGTCAGGGGAGCCCTGTCGACTTATTCCAGCTGTGAGTCCATTCCCTCATCTTAGCTGTACCCCTGTGTTCTGTATGCTCTCCACTGTCTCTTCCTTAAATAAATGAAGCCTTCTGGTGTTCTTGGCTTCATAAATGTCATTTGGATACTTACAACTTCTGTGAAACACCTTCACAGACCAGTTAAGTTTAAATCCAGAAGGAAGCTTTCTGATCTTCTGATCTCTCCAGCTGTCTGTCACAGGCTGTGGAATTTCACCCAGTAATTCCCACTACAGAAGGTGACCCTACTGAATTTTATATTTCAAGCAACAGCTTCTTTAGTGGGCTCAGTGTTTCTATCCCAAATCTATTACTGATGAATATAAAATATTTGTTGCATGACCATTCGACATTCAAAATGGTGGGTCATGTGTATAGATACATATACATATACACATGTATGCCTTTACACATATGTTTACATAAAAGAGAGTGACAGTGAAAAAGAAGAGAGATTATAAAGGGAAACAACCCTTAGAATACGCAATGGAATCAGAAATTTCCTCCAACTGTCTTCTTGAAAATAGAAGATTGAATTTTTGTCTAAATTTCTTGAACTTCTCGGCACTTGCTGCTCCATTGCAGCTAACAACTGCATTTTAAACCCCCGGAGTTACAGGGTTCCCCATCCACAGAGCCAATCCATCTTTTAAACAAATGAAAGTTTTCCATCATGTCTGCAGTCTTACCTGTGGTACATGCTGATTTCATTAAAACGGCTATATTCTAGAGTCACTTTTTAAAAAAAAAAATTACATTGGAAAAGATCTTCTGCATAGCAGATTTAGCCTGCATGGAAATCCAAGACATTTGCAAACAAAATGTTCCCACTGTGTATCAGTTGTATCCTGGGATTTCCAGGACTGCCAAGTAATACCAGAAATGTCTTTGTTTTCCAGATTCTTGGTTTGGGGTTTTCTATGAGCCTCTACTGCCAGATCCAGAGAAAATGAAACTGTGGAAGTGTCAGAACGATGTCACCAGCCAAATCAAAACCTTTGTAGATAGAGGGATATTTGTCTTGGCACATTCAGATAAATATATGCGTGTCCCAGGCAGCTGTTCTGATGAAAACGGCAGCCCTTGTGCACATGGATGCTTCGCAATTTGCAAAATTACCTCCTTAGACTTCATAAGATTTAATGATGTGAATGTGAATTTTTATTTGCAATAAACATCTTTGTTTCTGTTTCCGAGGAGTTTATTTTGACTGAAGATCACATTTAAGTCATGTCGAGATTCCGAGTTTGCCACGCAGTGTCTCCACATGGGCGGACATACCACCCCTAGCAGAGTCACCCTAAACAGCTGCAAACAATCTTGTGGTGGCTTGACTGGTCGGGGGAATCACATGCCCCCAGGCAGCTTTGCTTGTGGAGCTGGGTGTTTTCATTACGAGTGTGGCAGGTCAGTCTGACACTCGATATGGTATGTACGGTCAGGGTTTTGTTACTTGTGAGAAGCACGGGGACTAAGTTCCATCCAAATAGGAAAGCCACGTTTCCCTTCAGGGATGTTTAAATCAATATCCTGGCAGCTGAGATGGTCACTCGCAGGCCCAAATGATGCTTAGATTGCATATGGGAGTTGGATTTAGTGGCAGGTGTTTTGCAAATATGCATCGAAGGTGAAATCCAAGAAAGACGTACACAGAAGTCATGCGGGTGAGACTTCACGCGGGGCGGATAAGACGAGCAGTGGGCTCCCAGGCAGCAGGTGGAAAAATGAGGGCACAGCTGGCAACAGCAGCAATCTCATAGAATCATAGAATCCTAGGTTGGAAGGGACCTCAAGGATCATCTGGTCCAACCTTGCTAGGTAAGATCACAGTCTAGACAAGATGGCCCAGCACCCTGTCCAGCTGCATCTTAAAAGTGTCCAATGTGGAGGAGTCAATCACTTCCCAGGGGAGGTTATTCCAATGGTTGACTGTTCTCATCATGAAAAATTTCCCTCTCATGCCCAATTGGAATCTCCTCAAGAGCAACTTGTGTCCATTCCCCCTTGTCCTCTCCATGTGACTCCTTGATGTCATGGTTTAACCCAGCTGGCACACAGCACCACTCAGCCGCTCGCTCACTCCCCCCACAAGGGGATGGGGGAGAGAATCTGAAGGGTAAAATTGAGAAACATATGGGTTGAGATAAGGACAGTTTAATAGGTAATGCAAAAGCCTTGCATGCAAGCAAAGCAAAGCAAGGAATCCATTCACTGCTTCCCACTGGAAGGCAGCTGTGCAGCCATCTCCAGGAAAGCAGGGCTCCATCACGTGTAACGGTGACTTGGGAAGACAAACACCATCACTCCGAACGTCTCCCCCTTCCTTCTTCTTTCCCCAGTTTATATACTGAGTATGATGTCATATGGTATGCAATACCCCTTTGGCCAGTTGGGGTCAGCTGTCCTGGCTGCGTCCCCTCCCAGCTCCTTGTGCACCTGGCAGAGCTGAGAGCTGAGAAGCCCTTGGCCAGTCTAAGCACTACCCAACAACAACTAAACCATCAGGGTGTTATCAACATTCTTCTAGCACTAAATCCAAAACATAGCACTATACCAGATACCTGGAAGAAAATTAACCCCACCCCAGCCAAAACCAGGACACTTGTAATAAGGGAGTCTCCATCTTCCTTGTAGCTACCTATATAAAGCATACCTGCCTTTGGGCTGACCAGTGCTTGTGAGTGTTGGGGCCCTGAGGCACTGACAGCCCTGACTGTCCCTGCCTGGCCCTCTGGGGCTCCTCTGACCCTGCCCATGGCCCAGGAGCCCATGTCAGCACCACAGGGCCATCGGCTCCTGCCCCAGCAATGCTGCACACCACAGCAGCACCAGAACCACCCTGCTTGGGGGTTGCCAAGCTGGCCCCACCTAGGGTCCATCATGTCCCCCAGGGGACCTCATGTTGTCCCAGCTCCCAGAGTTCTGCTGGCCCAGGTGACTCTGACAGAAAGTAAATGGCATCAGGGAGCACGTTTTTTAAAGGTATGTATCCCCATCTTCATCTGTAGGAGCAACTTCAAACACCTTCAGACAGCTGCTCTTAGGAGAAAACCACATGTCATGTTCTTCTACGTTAAGACCCCTCGAGTGCCCACGACTGTCTCAAAGCACATCCAGACGCCTCCCATCTTGACAGAGCCATGCAGCTGTGACTCATAATTACATTAAAAGTTTTCCTTGAGCAGAGACCATTGCCCATGCTTTATACTGACAGGATTAAGTTCAGGTAAAACTCATCTGCCACAACCACTTCCTTTTAAAACACATCCAGAAGAAAAGTTTCAGTCCCACCCCCCACTCTTTCTCTAGCACTCAGACCATTAGGATGAGCAGTGAAAGCTGCTTTCAGAAATTTGTGTGTCTCTCAGGAAAATCATCTAGCTGTCAGACAGTCCTGGCACTTTCCCTTCCCTCTGTCGAATCTCAGAAACTGCCAGAGGAGTTCAAACTTTGGTGGACCAGAGAAAAAGCATGACTCCATAACCCAGCCATACACGCTGGAAGGAGAAATGGTGGCTTCTGGTTCCTCCTCCTCCCACTGAGACTGTTTTTTCCTGTGCACCTCTTACCCGTGATTTGAAATCCTGGGAGCTGAGCCTAAATCACACAGATCATGGGACCGCTACAGAAAAAATTCGGAGTAGAAGGGCAAAACACAGAAAGAATTTCATCTTCCTCTTCCTTCTACTCCTTCCCATGAGAAGGAATGTTCTCCTTTTTGAAGAAAAGGACCAGAAAGTCTCCCATAGAGGGAGAGCTCAGAGCTGTGGATGCCCAATGGAGGGACACGAAGGGGAAATCACAGCTCACCCTTGCTGCCAGAAGCAGTTAGCTTCAGTCAGCTGCAAACTTGAGTATTCCTGCTAGGGATTTGTGATGAACATTGACACCAGGTTGGTGCAATGCACGCTGGCTTGGACACCAGTCCAACCCTGTATCTACTCTGGGGGAGACAGATGTATAAAAGCAATGTATTCATACAGGTAAATTTTGGTTATCTACAGCCCGGTGTGCTGGTTTTGGCTGGGATAGAGTTAATTTTCTTCATAGCTGCTGGTAACACAGGGATGTTTTCGTCACTGCTGAGCAGGGCTTACACAGCGTTGAGGCCTTTTCTGCTCCACAGCCCTCCCCACCAGCAAGGAGGCTGGGGGTGCACACGAAGCTGGGAGGGGGCACAGCTGGGACAGCTGACCCCAACTGACCATATGACATCATATTCAGAAATAAAACTAGGGGGGAGG
This sequence comes from Gorsachius magnificus, assembly GCA_034008185.1. Taxonomy (NCBI): domain Eukaryota; kingdom Metazoa; phylum Chordata; class Aves; order Pelecaniformes; family Ardeidae; genus Gorsachius; species Gorsachius magnificus. The sequence goes on from CM067081.1 coordinate 177,796,516, forward strand.
TTGGTGGGGGGGCTGCTGCTCAGGGACTGCCTGGGAATCAGTTGCTTGGTGGTGAGCAATTGTTTTCATTTGCATCACTTGTTTTTCCTGGGTTTTATTTCTCTCTCTTTGCTATTTTCCTTGTCATTACAAATCAGTATTATTATGATTACTATTAATATAATTATTATTATATTTTATTTCAATTATTAAACAGTCTTAATCTCAACCTACAAGTTTTCTCACTTTTACCCTCCGTATTCTTTTCCCCATCCCACTGAGGAGGGAGTGAATGAGGGGCATGTGGGGCTTAGTTGCTGTCTGGGGCTAAACCATGACAGCCCTTTTTTGGCATGTGGGGCTCAAAGTGTTTGAGATAATGACAGATATGATTGGAATGTGCTAGATGGAATTTATAGCTGTTATTGCTGTTTGCCTATTAATCAGCAGGCTCCTGTGCTTGCCATGGGGCTTGCTTGCCTCACTGTATATGAGTCAACTGCTCGCTAGTGGCTGCTTTTTGCCTTCCCTGCTCGCTGTGCTGCGGTGCTGCTGATCATCTGACTCTGCTGTGCCTGGGAACGGTTTGGTAACAGCCATGGCTCATGTGCCTGGGCTGGCAGACGGCCAGGGCATCGCTGCTGTTCCTGTGCTGCTGCACTGGGCAGGCTGGAACTCCGGGGTAAGCTCAAGTCGCGGGGACTGTGACCTGTGGATGAGTCCATGCGGGGGCAGGACACCCCAAAGTGTGGCCGTGCATAAGTCCACGCCAGAGCAGGTACATCTTGAACCATCTGTGGCCATGGTTATGCCTGTGCTGTGGCAGGTAGACCTCTGAAGGGGTTGTGGCCTTTCCTACAGTCATGGTAGCATGTAATCATTGTACTTCAATGCTTTGGATACACCCCTCAAAATATCCTCCTTTTGCATCAACATAATGATGTTTGGTACAACAGACTCTGCTTAAAACAGTGGTGCTGTTAAAATCAACAGCAAAACGTTGTCTTCAGTGAGGAACTTTGACACAAGAGTTTCATCTGGAGCAAGGTGAATAGTTCCTCTAGTTCTTTAGGCAATTTGTCTTTATTTCCTAATGCTCTAAGGAATAAAACTGAAATACTATGATTAAATGCTGCCATGACTGCTTAAATAGGATTGAATCAATGAAGTCATTCAGAATATGACCAATTTGCTGCTGAAAGTGGGTTTGCCTCTAAAACATGCCCATTGCCTTTGATGTTGCAAAACTTATTTACTTGTAATGTTCTGCAGCCTCCTGAAGTTTTCTCCTGCATTTTTCAATGGAAACGGGGTAAAACAAAGAGAAACCTGTCTGGATGTGATTAATCTGGCCATATGCAGAACTCTACAGAGTAGAAATTAATCTCATAGAATCACAGAATCACAGAATGGTTTGTCCTGGAAGGGACCTTGAAAGATAATCTAGTCCAACCCCCTTGCATATCTGAGCTATCTGTTTGGATTCCCCTTATAATCAATGAAAAGAAATAAGCACATCTAAGATTTGAACCACCTCATTCTAAAATAGATGTCCGAAGAGGTTAGGTGAGTCATTTGCATTGCAGATAGGTGAAGATGGAGCAAATGAATCCCACCCTGCAATACTGAGCTTCTTAAAATCAATAGAAGCTGTGATCAGTCAGAAAAAAAGAGTTAGTATAACATTCCATGAGGGTGCATTGATTTTTCATTGATCCATTGACTTTTGTGCTCAGTCATAATCCAGCCTGCTAGGAAATGAACCCTGCTTACTCTCTGGGCTGGTAGGGTGAGATTCATCTGCTGTGCAGGAACGTCCCTCTGAGAGCCACAATGCTGTAACAGAGATCCCAGCACCACTCCTTCATGGAGTCCTCTTGGTATTCTTATCAGAGAACATTTTGAATTAGCAATTGACTCCAAGTAACAGTGGGACACTTTTCCAAGCCCACGTCCATGTTTTAATCATGATGCCTGGAATCGCTGAAATGGAATTTGACAATAAATCCTTGATAGAACAATAAAACCGTAAGGGTTTTCTTTTGTGGGGTGTTGGGGAAGATTGTTTTTGGTTTTTTTCACAACAATCTCATCCAAGGTTATGTTCCTCTCAGTGTTACCCAATAAAATCAAGCAGGCAGAGGAAAGACATACGGCCAAGACCTTAGTGCTTTGGAATAGCAAAGGGAGAAAAACATGTATCATTATAAACTTAAATAGTATAAGAAAAGAGGTATAAGGAAGAAAGACAATGCATCCCTGCCTTTTCTAGGGGAGCTGAATGACACCTTCAAACCAAACACAAATGAGTGATTTATGATGTCAAAGCCAAACAACTACTTAATGGTAAGAGATAAGACATCACACCTGGGTCAAACTATCTCTGAAGAATGATTTGTTGCATCATTTGAGGGGTTTTGGGGGAACGTGTTGCTCTCAGAAGGGATTGCATTTGGGGGAAAAAACATGAATAGAAAAAGGAAGGAGTTATAGTTTATGGTAAAATATGAGTCAGTAAAGCAATGTCAGGAATGCCGTAAACAATGAAGGGAGCGTTAATAAGTCTGTTACTGGAAATAAAAAACAGTGAAGAAAAAGAGAGTCGGATAGACACACAAAAAATACATCAGATTTTGAAAAATGAAAGAAGAATGAAGGAAAACTTTCTCTTGAAAGAAAACTTTCTTTTGAAAGAAAAAACTTTATTTTGAAAGAAATAAAGAATAAAGATATTGAGCTTATCAAGATCCAAGGGTTTGCTGCACTCAGCTCAGCATGAGGGGAATTTGGCCCCGATCCACCTTTGTGTCCTGGCTGTCATGTTGAAAGCCAGTTCAACCTGTTCTTCATGCAATGCCAAATCCGTCCCAAATTTGGCTGGCTGTCAGGGCCCCTAAGAAGCCGGTGTTGCAGCTGGGGCTCACCAGAGCAGAGCTGCAAGCCAAAGGGTGCCCCAAGAGACAGCTCTGTTTGCTGTGTGGCCCCCAGGGATGCCTGGAGGAAGAGCCTGAGGAGCTGGAACCATTGGCTTCCCCTCTGGGAAGGACACCAGGGCACTGCAGATCTGACCCAAATATGTTTAGAGACATGATTAAGTGAGGCAACAGGGTTTATTTTTAAATTAAGATGGAGGATTATCAGTTTAAGTTCTGAAATAGGATCGAAACCACAAAATTCAAAGCCAGTTCTTTGGCTCTGCTGTAAGACCTGTCCTAACTGATTAGCCAAAGATTTTCTGGCATGGGAGAAAACTCAGCTGATTTAGGCTGGATTCAACCCTCCTCAACTGAGGAGATATTTGACTTTGGGCTGTTTGGGTCAGCCAGTTATAGAGCAAATACCTAATGCAGCTCCAGGCCAGAATCAAAACCTACCCCTGCAAAGGTTCAGGCTGGGGAAGCTGCCTGGACACTTCTCCTCCAGGAGGGAACCAGGCTGTGTCGATCTGGGGAAATGTTACATTAGGACCTCGTTTGGGGACCAAAGGGAGGCTTGGACCTCTTCTGGATTTATCCATGGCAATTTGATTATTCTTGATAATTATACATCAAGAAAATTGGCAGGTTTTCTCTCCACCCCTGTCAATAGCAATATTCTCATCCTTTCACTGAAGGGCTCTTTTTTTGTGCAGCGGTTTGGATTAAACTGCTTTTTGTTCTTTTCAAGTCTTTCTTTTTTGAACTGTAAGCTGACCCTCGGTGTATTTTGCAAAATGCTGAGCCTGCTTGGGTTTCTTGGGGAAGTAGAGGGGTGATGTCATTCACCATTTTATAGGGTTGAATCCTTTATCTATCTGAACTCGGACACTGGGGAGGAATGGGAAAATCGTGCCTCTCCCTTTCTGTCTCAAATCCACTTGCAAATTCTTTCTTCTTGTAGAGAATAACAAGTCTCCACAGCAATATCCCCTTACCCCTAGATTTTATAAAATTTGCTCAAGGAGTCCAGAATCCTTTAAGACAGGAACCAGAGAAGTGGCAAAGGCATGAAGGAATAAGAGGAAAGAGAGGTCCTTGAGCAGAAAGAGGGATAAGAGACATATAATATTCTTCCTTCCCAATCTGTGAGGAGCTCAAATTCAGCTAGTATAATTCATCAGAAAGATTCCAGTTTCTTCATGTACATTAACCTGTGCAGGATTGGAAAAGACCGTTGGGCCCATTTTTTCATGAAAACTGAACTAAACTGTGCTAATGGGCTGGCACACAGCAGGCAATGGAAGAAACTGGTAAGAAAACCAGGCACTGGATATGGACAAACCCGAGTGCTCTCTCAGACAGCTTCATAAAACAGTCTCAGGGCACTTCAGCCTACCAGCCCATTGCACTGAAAGGTCTTGCTCACGTAAGGAGTTTAATTAGTGCAGTGGGTTCCAGGGACTGTATTAAAAGCCCCAAAGTGTCAGTAGTTTCACATCTGCTAGTAAATGAATGTAATGTGTTCCTAAGCTGTTTCAAACTGTGCTTTTGTAGTATTTGTTATCTAAAAGATTTGCCAGATCAGCTAAACCCAGGTTGATATATGAATACTGACTATTTTGGTGCTGTAATGCATTTTCTTGCTAAAGTTTCAGCTGAACATATTACTTCACTCTAATACAAAGGTTTCCTAAACTCCATTTTATTATATTCATGAATTAAAGCAGCAGCTACACTCTGAACCATTTAATCTATCATTACTCAAATTGACATTAAGTTCTTTATTATTACAGTTAATTCAGACCAGGAAAGATCTTTTGTAAATTTGATCCTGTTCGGGATGAGAAAGGAATTGACTGTTCTTACTACTGTCTCTGTTAAAATAGGATCTTTTAGAATGTAGTGGGTGTCGTTCAAAAATGTTTGTAAAATCATCTTTGGCTAAAGCTTAGTATTTTTATCACTGATTAGCAGTATATTGAATGACAAATATTAGGAATTGGAACCGTGAAAATGAACGTTGGCTGTTCATCAGGGCCTCTGATACTTATTTCTGTTCCCTGCCTGGACAAGTGTCTACTGCTGTAAATACTGCTGAGATCCTCTTGTGTAAGATTTTTTTCAAGAAAAGCAGTGACTGAGGAAATTGTTTAATAAAAAGTATATAGCAATGGTGTGAACAGGAAGAGGATTGACTATACCAAAGACATATACCATCCCTGTGTTACTGTGTAGGGAGCTAATTGCATGCTGCCTCAACACCCAGGCTATTGCAGTTCCATATATGCTTATAGACAGGCAAACAGATGGGGTGGGGAGTGAGGATCATGTGGCAACAAGGCTCAAAACATCAGAAAAGGAAGTGAATGAGAACATCATACCTAATTGCAACTGGGAGAGGAATTCAGGGAGCCAGAATGTGAGTTACATGAACCAGAATGCGATTGGAGCGACAAGACAGAAGTTTACAACCCAACCTGATGGGAAGCGTGATGGATCCCTGGAGCCTCCTGCAAACCAATCAAGGACGGGACTGTTTGTCAGCAGAAATGAGAAATTACAGACTACTGAGCGCAACAGAGCATGCTGAAATGGGAAGGAAATGAGGGCTTGTTTTATAGTGGTTGGATTTCAAAAATGTCCCCTGCTCTAAGAGACATTCCAGATTCTGAGCGAGTTCATCACATTAAGCACAGGAAATTGTCTGTCAGATACGGTTTTGGGTGCTGTGATCGTGGTACAAAGGATCCAGATGTGCTATCTCTGACATGCTTAATACCATAGCACAAACAATTACGACAAATTACCTTCTCCCTGTGATTTAAGATTCTGCTCTCATTCTAAACATGGGCTCTTATGGTAACACGTGGAACTTCATGGTATTACCTTTTTCATATTATTATTTCTCAGTCTTTCAGCCAGTGGCAAAAGGATTTGAATCAACAGAATAAAGGGGCCATTCTGGAGTACACTGTGGCCGACTTGCTTAAAAATAATTTTAAAGATATATATACAAAGAAATATACAAACCATCTGAGAAAAAAAAAAAACACATGCCTGTGGCTTTAGAATAGAAGATGCACTACAGATGCAAAAAGTTGTGGACAAAAGTCTTCAAGAGCAGTTTTTCAGAGCTGAAATTAGCTCTGCTTCACATGCTCTCGAAAGACTAACTTTTATTGGATGGCAGCGACCATAAGTTGATGTTCATAATGCAAGTCCATATTAATAATGTGTGGCTCTAACTGCAATAACCACAACAACGTTATGTAAAAGGAACAACTGCCATGGATTTCATGCTGATGTGGAGAATTTTGTGAGCAGGTGAAGTGGGGTTTTTTATCTTCCAAGATACTTGATGTATTTCTGGTCATATGGCAGCCATTCCTGAAGCTTGAAACGATAGGTGATACAGTTGGTATAAACTTTCTGTGCTTGCACATCCATGGTTTGAATTTATGCTTATGGTCTGAGGGCTGTCACTTTAAGTTATATTGGAACCTAAATATATTAGAGAGCCTGAAACTAGGTAGGCAGAAATGAAAAGTCTGTACAAAGAGATGAAACCAGAAATGACTATTGACACTTACTCAAGAAATGCAAGCCATCAGACTGAATATTTAGAGAATATTCCACAGGGGAACACAGTTTATGTACTACTGTGTGTTACGGACCATGACCATCACTTCACAAACATGCTAATGTCTCCAAATAGAGAAAATACAGAGGTTCCCTGATCTGTTCTGGACTTCGGTGGATCTGTTAATCAAATTAAGATTGGGTAAATTAAGTGGGATTCAGTCACCTAACGAAGCATTTAGTGCCTTTTAGGCTGCTAAGGTCTTCTGCCTGGGCTCTAGCTGCTGCTTGATGAGACCATGTGTATCCTTTGGGTCCTGTGCCACACCTGGCAGCCCTGCATAGGTTTTTTCCTCACCTTAATGGAGCTAAAGTGAGACAACTTACTTTAAGGCTCTTGATTCACTCTCTTGGTCCCTAGAAGAGGATTTGTTATCGCTCAACCACCAGTTACCTGGGTTATTGCAATCAGCTGCTTAGATAGAAAAATTAAAAGTCTAGAAAAGTTTGGCTTATGCTGACAACAGAATGATTGTGCCAAAACCCTGCTATAATTTAGATATCCAGGTAATGTACTGTTAGGAATGGTAATGGGGCTGCACTGGCTTCACACCATGCTGGAAATAAAAGCACAGTCTGTAGTCTGAAGCGGTTGACCCAACTGTGAGAATGAGAAACAAATGCTCTTGTGGACTTAAGTGACTTGTTCACGTGAAGATGTGACAGGGAACGAGCAAAGCCACAGGCATTATGACTAAATTAATTTCATAGGCAGCAGAAGGGGAGAGAAGGCTGCAAGGAAGGGAATAACTAAAATATTTTAAGGTTGCAAAGTGCAGTTCAGCTACACTTTCTATTTTAAGACTTTGTCATGCACATGGGAACAAAATTATTTTGGCATGGAAAATGCTGGGTAGTTGGAAACTCAGGTGACAGAAGAAAGCAAGGCAGCAAGGGCTACCTTAGTTAATGCTCATGGGTTGTCCTGAGGCATAGCCATGTGCACAAGACAGTTTTCTGCAGCAATAGAGCTCTAGGACACGTGGAAAATTTGTGACCCCCGGCTTTTACTTCAGTTGGTTCTCTGGGGTACATGTCTTGCATATATCTTGTATGTGGTATGTGTCTTATTACTCTAACGAATGTAATGGTGTTGCTACAGACTTTGTAGAGCTCAGGAGGTTGCTTGTAGCCTGGAGTGTGGCAAATTCTAACAAGGATATACAATTATTAGGGCCCAGATGCATGGAAAAATGTGCAAGTTGCCACTAGAGATACGGGTGAGAGTGGCCTCCATGCCAGCAGCCTGCTGTCAAGCAGAAGACACAGCTCAGCACTTGAGCCACGCTTCAAAGCACAGCATCTGCCTGCAGCCAAGAAACATCCACCCCACTGGAGTATGGATTAGCACTGTGCGTGGGAGATAAGCGTTCACTGCCACCTTATAATTTGTTATTTTGATTTTTTCTGTATATATTTGCAAGTGTTAGAGAGCAGAAGTAAGAGTTAAGGACTCGGGGGGGCAGGTGAGGTTGTAGCAGATGAGGTGGATTTGCAGAACAACAGTGAACTAATAAGATATCAGCATCATTTCACAGATTTTTAAACCATGTGCTGTTATTCTTTTCTGAAGCTGCAGAATTCTATGGAGGATGGTACTTGTTAATTGTAAACACTTAAACCACTAAAACAGCAAGTGTCGGTTTCTTAGGAATGTATCTATTTTTTTCTAACAAAAATCAAAGAGTCTGGTGGCCAGACAACATTCACGGGCAGGAGTCCATGTTCAAGCAGATACAGTGAACTTGTGCAAGCTCAGAGTAGCAACAACAGGCGCCACATCACGATCTTAGGAAACGGAAACCTGTTTTGTCCTATTTACCCTGACTTAGATTAAGGAATCTTTGGGAATCAACAGTTTTAAAAAGCGAGTTAGTGTTTAGAGCGACAGTGCTGTGCCATTTGTGGAATAATAATGTTCTCTTTAACGTAGAAAATCTCATTCACCCAGGAGACGAAATGGGGCCAAATCCTCATCTGATGTCAATCAGCATGATTCCTTTGCCATTAGCACGGCTCCAATGTGTTCAGTGGAGCAATACCAATTTACTTCTGCTGAGGGCTTTGGCCTTCTGTCTCATAGCTCAAAGAAATTAAACTGCCTTCCAAGTCTTCTGACTGAAGCCGTGTGCAGTTTAATTCTTGCTGCAAAAAAGCCTGTTCAGATATGTTTTTCCTTTCTGTTTCAAATGATTTTGCACATTCATCATATGAGTTTAATGGAATATGTCTAATTTTCATCAAACCATGGAAAACCAAAAAATATTCACAGGTTTATGCCAATGACCCATTTTGCTGAAAAAATAATAATGCACTTAAGTTAAATTTACTTTGCAGAAATGGTGTCTCTTTATTTTTTCTTTTCTTTTAATTTGTAATGAAATGTGAAGAGAGTTAATGTATGAGCCATTTTACACCTTATTAACATCTTGACAGCCCTGCTTTGAAGGTCTTCTCAAAATAATGTGAAAATCCAAGAAAATTATGTCAATATTATTTTAGGTTAAAAAGGCATCTTTTCCATCTTTGTTTTTTTCCTTGGTCATCTTTAAAATGGCCTGCCTTAAATTTGAAAAACACTGTAAATTCACAGTTAAATTTATAACTCCGTCCTTAATGAAAATAACAGTTTCTTATATTACTTTACTTTAAGACCTCAGCTCGTTATCTCACCTCACAATTCAGGTAAACTATGGTGCTCCGACAAAACAGGAAAATTACAGGAATTATCCTTTCCAATTTTACTTAACGAGAACATCCTACACAAATGTTAATACAGGAGCGTTGTACACTTCCCTCTGCTGTGATTAGGTTTTGCAGTTATTTTGCATACCTCTGCCCTCACTAGAGTTAACTTTTTTATTAAGTGAGGTACTGGGTAGGTTTATGCATTCATTTAAACTTATATTTGTTTAGTAGGCCTAAAAACCCCAGAGTCGCTCCACATGTGGGTGTCACTTGTCACTGGCTGCTCCCTAAGTGGTGAACTGTAGGACCAATAGTCAAGATCTGCCGGGAGCTTACTGGAGAAAGAAAAGGCCTGAGAGAGAGGGGCTGGTCAGCCCCTGTGGTGAGGAGGACCTGCCCATGAAGAGGGTGAAAGCCCCATCAGCAAGAGGCTTTGAGGGGGGCTGAGTCAGGTCCCTGTTGGTGATACTGAACTGGGATGGTGTTTGAATGCCATAGGTCTCCCTAGGAGGAAAGAAGCAAGAAATGGTGCCAGTAGTTTGGAGATACTGACATACTGGCTCACAAAGTGGTGTGCTAGCTTACTTGAGAGGGGGGAACATGCGGGAGGATCAAACATCTTGGAGCAGGTCTACCTGAAGCTTCCTCTTAGTTTTAAATTTCCCTGCAGCTTTGTCACGTCTCCTCGCTGACCCTGTGGTCATGGCAGGAAACCTCACCTCCTTGTAACTTGGGTTCAGTGTGTCCCTGTGATGAGAAGATGTGACCACACACATCCCACCGTGTCACTTGTGGTTGTCACCATGGCTGTGAAGAGGGGAAAAGTCACAGGGGGTGAGGACATGGTGAACTGTGGTGCTGGCTGGGCTGGGAAGGGTCTGACAGCATGCCTAAAGGAACAAGCCCTTGTAAGGAGAAAAGCAGACAGCGTTCCTCAAAGGAACGTCACAAGATGACCGAAAGAAGCTGTTTCCCAGCAGATCCCATCTACGCTAGGGCTCTGCTGGCATGACTGTGTCAGCAAGTCTGGAAACTCCTAATTGAAGCACAGCTCCAGCGGCCAAACTTTAGTGCAGATCAGGCCTCAGAAGGGGCCAGGACGCTCTGATGCATTATTTCCAGTGCAGGTCCCACTAGATTAGGATGTGTTTTTCATTTGAAGTTGAGCTACTCTAACCCAATTCCCTCCAAACAAACAACCAAACGAGCGAGCAAACAACCCCGTGGGAGGGATGGCTTATTCGTGCACAGTGGGGAGCAGAGCGGGGTGGGGACCGACTGGCTCCGAGCGCCGGCGCTGGGGTTGTTTTCCCCTATGACTTTCATCCTGTTTGTCACTGTTACCAGGGGTTTACAAACTCAAAGCAAACATCTGGTCCGGCTTAATACCAACAAGAAGGAAAACTGGATATTAATTTTGATATGACAGTAAAGCAGTTTGATAGCGCTCACGCTGACAGAGCTGCCACATCATTTATGATCTCTAAAACTAAATTGATTTTCATAAAACCCTCGCAAGATCATATTAGGGCTGACAATTAAGATTATAATGCACCCTAGTCTGCTAAGGAGCAGTAAATTTTCCTGGAATTTGGTCAGTTGGTTACACTGATTTTATATTAAGTTAGAGAAAATTTTGGTCATGTAAAGGCAAAAACAGTTTAAATCTGTTTCATACTTTGCAGCATGGTCTCACTGATTAAAAATACCTGGGCCTCTTCCAAACTTGTCGTCATATTGGCTACATGACTGTTACAAGCAAACCCCCGCAAACAGAGAGATCTGAAAGTTCAAAGCTTATTTAACTTGAGAGTGCTTGTAAAAGGGGAAAAATGCCATTTCTGCATGGAATAATGGCTTGTAACTTTTCCAGCATTATTTTTTCATTAATATCACCTGAATCTGATATGCATGTTTCACAGCAGACTCTAAATAAGAAATCTGGTGCCTTTTGGCCTGTTGTTCCTGTACCATCTGGCTAACAGGTACTGTACTGTTCTTGCAGTGTGACGCACCAAATAAAAAAGTCAGATCTTTTTAAAGCCACAATAAATTTCCCAAATGAGTTTGTGTGAAATGTTAAAAAGCAGAAGATAGAGGTTTTGGGTTACATTGCCTCTAATTTGAAAGGGGGATAAGTGGAGCCAGGTGGGCTACTTAGCCAATACCTGCCTGTTCCAGCTTTCTGAATCTGTGAACATTACACCCGGATACAGATGGAAATTGGAAACAATAAATGATTATTACAGAGACTTTATCATCCTGTAACTCGTGCACAAAAGATGAGCCACTCTCAAGGACACTTTGAAAGTGTGCTGCTTAGGCATGTATCTGGGCAGATGTATGGGAGTAGGAATGTGCCATATATCAAGTGAGAGGAAGAAGATTTCTTAATTCCACTGTGACAAGCACAAGTATCTTTTAAAAAATGAACTTCCCCTTCTCAGCTTTCATCCAGTTTCTTTCTGATGTCTCTTTTTTGGTTAGGATGAGCATCCACCCATTTCCAGCAATCTGCTAGTCCACAGCTGGAAATGGGGGATGGTATAAGCAGGCAGATACTGAGGCAAGGGGCTCATGGTATCTTACTTGAATTATAAGAAATAAAGGTAAGCTCAGACAGTTAAGTTCTCCTCTCCCACTGGCCACTTCTGACTCATAAGTCTCTATTCTCATCAATGTTAAAAAAGCTACGTTTCAGGACAACAGCTGCAAATAAAGCCAGATCAGAAATTACTCAATGGCATATTTCTTCGTTGACTATTGAAAACAAAACTTTCCACATGGATGGCCTGACTTTTCTGGGGGATGGATGGGAAGCAGAAAAATTTCCATCACAAAATGTCTAGCTTGCTTTCAGCTTTCTCAGCGGAAGTCGATTACCCTGTAGCCTGGGGTCCCCATTCCCCATCCTCTCTCAGCTGTTGGGAGCAGAGGTTGAAGGAAAACTGGGACTCTGGGAGCCCTGGCAGCAGCTCGGTCCAGATCCATCCCAACGTCATGTGAGACCTCTGCAGAAGTGCATGCTTTTTCCCATTAGTGAGGAAGGCAGCCTGGACAGATGCAGGCACCGAGCAGAGCTGGGCAGCTGAGCTGCTGTGGAGTTCAGGGTTTCCTTTGGGTTGGTGAAGAAAAGAATGCTGAGACATGAAAATCATCAGCAGGATGGGATGAGCTTCTCTGCACGTCTCTATAAACAGCTAACAGGGTCTCCCTTGGGATGGGAGGCCACTGCAGCCAGCACAAGTCCTGATAAAGCTTGTAAGTGCTGGGCAGGTCTTCCTGCATTTGATTTCTATTTCCATTTGATTTAAGACAAGTATGCCGAGGCGCTGAGCATCGTGATGCCCAGCACTGCCATATTAGGCTGGGGTGAAGAGGAATTGATAAACCCAAGGTAGGGGTCCAGGTAAGCTGTTCTCCAGGTGGAGCGTGGGGGCCATAAGAGCATGGATGGCCACAGCCCATGCCCCGCGGGCAGGCAGGTGGACGCCCTGCTGGGACAGGGGTGGGTGCAGCATCTGCCTTGCTCCTGCGTGGGATTCACAGCCCAAGAGCTCTATTCAGGAGCCTAAGTCACTCCTCTCTTATAAGGGACATACCTTGGTCTCTTACAATATTGCAATGCTTTCTTAAGGATCACTGAGCAAAGTGCCTACGCTTTGGGTTAGACAGGAGAAGGCAGAGGACTCACCATGCTGGACTTCGGTGATTAAATTTATTCATGTCTGGTTTCTACCTCCTGCCCTCATGCCTTACCACTTTGCCACCGTTTTCTGTTGTCAGCCTTTTTTTCCTTCAGAATGGTCAGCTCACTTCAGCTCCTTGCAAAGCATCACCATGCTCTGCAACACGGTAATGAATTAAAGGGCAGAAAGAGTGTAGGGATGGGAATAATGCAATTCTTAGCCGTTTTCTAGTGATTTTTTGTTTCTCTTAGGGAAAACAAAGATGAGCTGGAACAGCAGGACTGCATTCAAAACAAATAAAAACCCTGACCATCTTCCAAAATGCCTCCATATATAAGAGTGGGAAATTATTCCTCGCAATTAGATCAAATCAGGGTATTCCACAAGATGTGAGACTCAACTCAGGAGGAACTGCTGGAACTAAGTGCTGTGGAAAGCTTAACACCATCTCTATTTAAAAGGGAAAAAGAAAAGAAACTTTACAGATCTGATCTTCATTGTGAGAAATCAAATCATATTTTCAACATTTATATGCATTCTGAATTAGTGGCAATGCCACAATGATGATAATTTTTGGCCCGGCACAGAAAATGCCAGTTTCATAACATCTGTACATATTAACATACTTGTTCCCTTTGGGGTATTTGTATGTCTTACCAGTTTAAATAGCTCCACTACTTATAAACTAGTACACAAACGTCTAACAGATGTACAAGTTCACATGAGAAGGAATAAAAAATGCACAAAACCCATCACTCTTTCACAACTAATCTGCTTTAATGTAGGAAACACAGCCCACTTGCGCTTCCTTCGCTGCGAATGCTTTCTTACTCTGTGAGATCCCTGAATCCCAGCCTACTCTTTGTTCTTTCATATTTGAAATAGCTGTTGCACTTTTAGAAATGCTCCATCAGTCTTTTTTAATTGTCTCGTGAGACTCAGTATTCTGAATAAGCATAAATAAATGCCTTCAAAAGCTCCGAGATGGATTTACTGGAAGGACTGAGGTGGGTACATTCCCCCTTTATGTAACAGCAGAGGAGCTGTGACCCTGAGTGGTCCTTTCCTTCCCTTATCCACCACCATGCGGCATCCATCTCTGAAGAGTCTGTTTTTTGTGCATGTGGCACATTAACCTGCTTCTAAACAGTTTGAGCTCCTGGTTCTCCTTCTTCCTGGTTCCTCTTCTTTTGTGATTTCGGGCCAGAGCTGTGTGGAGCTGATGTTTCTTCTTTCTCCCACCTCCTGTTTGCTGTGTTCCTTCTCCAGGGAAGGAGCTGGTCTTAAACGCACATTTAGGATATGTCTGTGTCCCACAGCATGGTCCTGCAAAGAGGTGGCCTGAGCAAGCTGCCTATTAACAAGCAGAGGCAATGTAGCATGGAGGTGTTTGCAAGATAAACCAGCCTGCAGTTCTACCTGAAGATAAATTTATCCTCAGAAGTACAATAAAATAGTCTCCCTGGGACTGCCATGTGAATTGAGCTTCATTGCTTCTTCCCAAGCTGGCAGTAGAAGCCCTTGCTTATGGTGGAGGCAGACTGTACAGCAGTGGTTTGTCTACATAACTTGAATTCAGCTCAGCAGCAGAGAATGCTTGGACTGATCAGTCACTCAAGTGAGTTTCTCCCTCCAGCTCTTGCACAGAACATACCCTCCTGCGGGCTGTATGACACCGAAATCATTCTTGATTAAGCAACCATGTATCTTCTGAAAGAAAAGAGAGGCAAATACTTGTAGACCGATTATTAGTCTATGCTCGCAGGAGGGTAAGAGCGGAATACATTCCTGTTACTTCAAGAGTCGCCTCAGTGCTCTGCTGAGCATCCATTACCTTTACCATCATCAAGTTTAACTAGATGTCAGTTAAACAATTGCAAATGCTGTATCCTCAGCAGTGCTGTGGATCTTGCCAGTTTACTGGCACTGGTGAGACCTAGATCGGCTGGGATTTCCCCCCATGTTCTTCGCTGTTGATACTGCCCATGGCTTTTGGGTTAGCTCTTCTCCTTTGTCAAGAGAAGCAGTAAGCAAGCTGGTAAATCTGTCCTCTGCATTGTCGAAGTGTAAAGTTACACCGCATCTGTACTTTCTTCTTCATTTTGTGTTTTAATAATCTATTGGGTTTGTTTGTTCAAGTTAATGAATATAGTATGTTATTGTTATGTAGTTATGCCAAAACACTTCACCAGAATTTTCATAAATGTTTTCTGGTACGTTGCCCAGTTTCATGTGGTTTCACTTTTTCCCTTCATATAGAAGAAAAGCACATGGAAGATAAAGATCTTAGGGTTAATACAACTAGAAAAAGCCCTGGGAAGATTCCCTTAAACAGCAAAAAAGGAGTTAATGAAAAATCAAGTACAAATGAATAATTGTCTGGCTGGCTAACAGTTAGTGTTAAGGTCTTGATCGCAACTTTTATTTGCAATGGTAAGCATTTATTCTCAACAGGAATCCAGCCAACTTTTGGGGGGACCATTTGTGTGAGAAAACACACATCACCACAGGGAAAGGTCTCACCACCTAACATTTGCAGCTTCACAACGTTTCAAAATTGTCCTTTGCTCATAGTAGCATTCCTCTTGGGCTAAGGAGTTTCCATAAAATTAAAAGGAGAGGGTCTCTACCTCCAGGGACTTCACAGCTGAAGGTCAAAAAAAACCCCAAGGGGAATCAACAAAGTGTTTTTTTGAGAAAATCAGCAGGATGCTACAAACCAGCATTGCATTAGCCTGTCTTTTAGGATGTCTCTGACTTGTTCTGTCAGTACAAAGAGGCTATTTTCCCAGAACACCTCCATTTTCAGTGCAAAAGAGCTACTTTTGGGAATGGCACCTGAGAAGTTCTGGAACAGTGAGAAAACAGATTGTAAGGCTGCAAACTAAAACAAACTGTAGTTTGTTCATACAGATAGTGCAGAATTTGAGTGCAATAGACTTGCAAGGAGGAATATGCGTGTAAGGGTAGAATTTGTCCCTCTGGCAGTAAATATACCTACTCATTTAATTTTAAAGCCTGAATTCTGATAAATCAGCCTTACAGCCCATCTTTGCATCCTGTCAGCATACATCTACTGAAGTTCTGGGCTGTGGAACTTCCTGGATATTTTTAAGCACTAAAATATTCCTCATTTCTGATCTCTCTGCTGTTCATGTTGAAGTTCTCTTTGATTTTGTTCAAGTGGGATCAAGGTCTCAAACATAATTTAAGACCTCAGCCAGTTCCCATTGCAGCAACCAGGCCCAACAGCTAATAGCTAGAGTTGGACATGCAGGTTGCCAAATGGAAGGAAAACAGGCTGAAAGAAGCATAAATATAAGGGGTACTGAAAATAAATTTATTGGAAATGGACACTGAATCTGCATGAAAATCTGAACTGCTTCCAAATCAGTTTCAAAGAACTGATACAGCAGAAAAAGGCCGCCTTAGCCAGTATTATGTCCCTTACCTTAGATAAACTAACCCAGTAATGATGTATAGCAGAGTCACATATTTTTCTCTGATGCATCTGCCAAACATCTATATGTGCAAGTGAATTCACAGATCCTGGGTTGCTTTCAACGGCAGGGGTGTAGACACCTAAGCTCTCCTGTCAAAGTAACGTGACCCTCTTTGTAGCTGGATACTTTTTTCCCCCTCTAGTTTCATATACACCAGTGCAAATTTCCCCAAGACCAGCCACAGCTGCGTGGAGTTACGTGATGAGGCACATCTGCCTTGACGAGCTACACAGTGGGGGGCACGATACCAGCCTTGGAGCACAGTTTCTAAATATGGGGTCCAGGTTACAGTATTGGGCCACAGCCTCTCCTCTGCTCTAGGACACCTCAGGCCTGATCAGCCAGTTCGGCAGATTTAAGATGAAGCAGACCAGCTGGATTTGGCATTTAATAACAAGAAAATTAAGCATAGATTCATAGAATGTTTTGGGTTGGAAGGGACCTT
This sequence comes from Gorsachius magnificus, assembly GCA_034008185.1. NCBI lineage: Eukaryota > Metazoa > Chordata > Aves > Pelecaniformes > Ardeidae > Gorsachius > Gorsachius magnificus. Next base: position 177,813,377 of record CM067081.1, read on the forward strand.
TAGAGATCATCTAGTCCAACCCCCGACACAGCAAAAGGAATGAAGAGTCTCACGTGGTGGTGAGTGGGTGATGGTAAATTGCCCTGTGTTATCTCTCAGTCCTATCCACCACAAGCCCCCAGCCATGTCCCCCAGCTAAAGCCCAGCTTGTTTTCAGGATGGTGCTGATGATGTCCCATCCCACCCCCTAGGATTGTTCCATCCCCACTGCTGTCCACATCCATCACTGCTGTCCCATCCTGACCATGTCGGCTCCCTGCCCTGATTGTCCCTGGAGAAAGGGTGAGGTTTTAAGAACCTGGCACAGGCTGCAGCTGTGAAAAGCGTTCCAGAGCTGCACCGTGAGGGTAAAAACTGTGGAAAGAGAGGTGGTTTTGCCTGGGATCACAAACTGGGAAGACATCATAGTGGTGGTCTCCCAATATGCAAGGTACCAGTTCCATGGGGGAAGAACACGAGGTAGGAGCCATTTGCAAGTGTTCAGTACTTGAAACTTGACCAACCCACCAGCAAGGAGCTAGGAGTTGTTCACCAAACTGACAATAGATATAACAAAGCATAGGACACTTGGAGTTGGGAGAACTACGTGGAGCTATGAGTCCTTTGGGGGGGCTGCAGAATAAATTCATTTCTGCGAATTTCCTCTCACATACACAGACACATTATTTAAATGAACATGTGTCTGTCTTGTCCTCTTCCTCCCACATATTTCCCTGCTCTTCCTCCACCAGTAGAGGTGCAACAATAAAACAGATTTGCTTTTTTTTTGCTCTTGGAAAGCTGGGCTGCACATTAGTAACTTCCCTTTTGAAATCTAAACTGAAAAATTATGTGCACTAGCAGACCATATTGTGTTCTTATTCTTGAAGCCAAGCTCCCCTCGGGTACCTATACAGCTTAAAAAAGCAGTGACAGGATATACAGCTGTACAGAGTATTTCCAGTGGAGCCACTTTCCACTGGACAGTGACATTTTGGTGGAATGTGTTGATTCTGTCAGAATTTGCACTGGGAGCCATTCTGGTAAGCAGGTGGGTGGCCAGAACCACAAAAAGCAATTTTTAAACAGAATTCCATTATAAATTTCTTTTGTCTTTCTGACTTTTCCTTCCAATTTGAAATAAAAAATAAATAAATCTGGAAATGGTAATTTTCTGTGGAGCAGGAATTCCTAAGCCTTAACCAAAAAAGAAACTATTTGTTTATTTTTCCATTTGGCTCTTCCTCTCTGTTTCTCTGGCTTCTCTCACTCAGCTACCCTTCCCACTCCTCCTTTTTGTTCCTTCTGCTCATTTTTCCCCTTTCACCTCTTCATTTCTCAGCTGAATTGTTCTCTCACTCCTGGCTTTGCAATCTATTTCACAGCTGATCCTTTGCCGAGCGTGAACTCAATAACACTGGAGGTGAACTTTCACACTCGTGTCAATTCAGAGGATTAGGGTAGACAGGTTTGCCCCTCTCTATGTAGTAAGTAAGGTTAATGTATATAAACTTCCTCTCCCTCCTCGTTTTTATTGTCTTAACTTACTGTGTTGTTTTAAAACCCTGATCCATATCTAAACATAACCTCATGTGAACTGCCTGGCCACCACTACCACCACTTCACCCTGGCCCAGCTCCCCTCTTCGAGTAGCAGAGTTGCTGTTTGAAACAAGACTTTGAATTAGAAATGACTTCAGCGTTCAGTGCAGTACCTTCAGTAATGTGGGTCGGTAATGGGGTTCCTCCTGCTATAGGCACCTTTTTCCTCTCAGCCTGAGAAAAGTTTTACCTTCCTTATTAGTTTCACTAGCAGTAGCACAGGTTGTTTTAATATTCTATGCTGCCTGTAACATATTGCAGATGTACCTGTGTGAAATGGTCTCTCGTTATTGGAATGCAATAAAAGAGAAAACAAGCTTCTCTAGAGGGAAGAGGGTAAAAGAAAAAAAGTTAACCCAGTTTGGGCCTGAAATTCCCCAGATTTTTATACTAACATTAACATTTTATAATACAGGTATTAAATTACCCGCAGAAGTGCATTTAAAAGGGCTCTGGGCCAAATTCCTTATTCTTTCCTTTACTTAGTCCTTGTATCTGTTGCTGAAGCAGTAATAGAGCCTTCCTGATTAAGGCGGAAGAGTAACATTTGCAAAAGCATGGCAGTGATTCAAGCACCTCTTCCCTGAAATTTTGAAGCCTAAGGATACTCTCGTCTCATGCCACAGGGAACGATGAGGAGACTCCTGACGCAGCAGACGCCACACTAGTCCTGGCAGCGGCAGGAGTCTGGGCATCTCATCTGTGCTCTACCCCAGCTTGGGGCAGAGCATTTCAGCTCAGCTGCACCCTGATGGCCTGGCTGCAGTGTGCTGGAGACCGGGGCTGCTCTTCACACACGTTTCTGTGCTGTATCTTGGGAGCACCTGTTTTGTTATCTGTTCACTGTGTTTCCTTGTGTGGTGTAGATCTACTGTGAGTCAGTTTTCAAATGGGACTCAGGCTCCTAAGTTAACTGGAGACTTGCAAAATGTCCAAGGAAAACATGAGGGCCAAATAATTTCCCTTGAAGGAAAGCCCTCATCTGGTATAGATCTGACACACCATGCCTCTTCTCATTAAGCACACAATGTATTAGGATACTTCAAATGAGGCAGGATATATCCGTGTATTGGTTGTCCCTAGAGGGAACAGGCCAAGTAGTCCAACACAATAGCATCCATGCTAATGTGCAGTATGTTAAGGTGCAGCACAGAAGTGGCAACAGGATCAAATGATGTGTCTGCGCACTTGTTCAGTGCACCCATTGCCATCTCTGAAGGGCTTTTCATTCAGCTGAGCTGGCAGATGAACTCATTCTCAAATTCTGAAAGCACCTTCAGATTGCTTGCTTGCATGTGTAGAGGTCTCCAGCTTGTAACTTGAAGCCAGTACAAGCATTTTAATTTGTTTTAATTCATTGCCTCTGTGAAATGAGACCAAGGCAGAATGTCCCTCTCTCCCTCAGAAGAACACAGGACTGTGCCAGTGCATTTCTCATGGCTAGCTGCATTATTTCATACCAATTTACTCCAAGTTCTGCAACAGTTTCTTGCAAACACTGATTTTTCCTCGAGGTTTGTGTTTTCAAGTGTAGTGTGTGTAGCTGATCTCTTCCAGTTTGAATGCTTTACTACCCATTGACAGTGGAGCTAGAAAAAGGAATGCTGTCTTAGCATAAGAACATCATCTATGATCTGAATGGACTTAGTGTGCTAAAATGTAAGGGTTGAATACAAATGTGTGGTTGTTGGTCCCATGCCAAAACAGAGTTCACGAAAAATGAGTCCAGGTCACCATAGCCTGAGATTCTGACTTGTGTTTGCATAAATCCATGAGTTTGGTGATCTAAACCTAGGGGAAAAAAACTGTGTTTGGCCGTCTGCACCTTGAGAGATGAACAGTGAGAAAGAAACTGGATTATTATAGTGGAAAGGGAAAAAAAGCCATTGTGCAGCAGTTGTTTGCAATGGGCTAGATCATCAACCTGGTGTAATTTAGCAAAGCTCTGCTGCCTTCTGTGAAGCTGCCCCAGTTTATACCAGCGGAAGACCTGGCTTGCCATAATTTGTCATTACTGTCAGCAGTCCCTGTAAATTTAATCTTACAGCATCTATGAAGAGCAATGTCTTACAGAGAGCTTCTCTTCTGGAATCATAAGGGAATCATAAGCCTTCTGGTAATCTTGGATAATCCCTGAAGCTATGAGTCACTGGAAGCAGAGGCCCTTCATGCATCATTTGAACCCCTAATTATCCAACACGTGTGGGTGAAAAGTGAGAGGCAACAGTGAGGCCAGCAGAAGACAGAAAACACTGGACGAGCAATTTTGAAGGGGACTTCCCGTTAATATAAGCAACCTTCTTTCCTTCCTAATAATGCACCTGTTAGCAAATATATTCCTGGAGAGCTGCTTTCATGCATCTGCTCATGACTTTGCAGAGGAAGCAGCTAATTGACATTAGGGGACTTTGAGGTGTTTCCTGACTATAGCTGTGCAGTATTTAACACTGCTTTATAGAGCACAATGCTCAAAACACTGCCAAAAACTCCGGAGTCCTGCTGAAAATGTGGAAGAAGGAAAAGGTTTCCTTGTCCAGAATGATGTCCTAGAATTTAATCTGTTTCCAGGTAGAATTAATAGCCCTCTGGCATGGAGCCCGGCCTCTTCCTCTGCACAGAATGAGTCCTGATGAGAGCTTTTTTCCTCTCTGAGTGACTAATCACATCGCTTTTCAAAGAGATGTGATTCCCTTGATCATTCCCTGTTCCTCAGAGTGGAAAAATGGGAGCTATTGAAGAGAAATCTGAGAAACTGCAAGAACATTTTAGAAGCAGGGTGCGGGCAGTGTCGGCAGCAGGTCTCATGTTGTGCCAGGCTCAGTACATGCTGTGGAGGAGGAAGGAGGCATTCAACCCCTTGGTTGTGTCCTGCTTTGAAACCACTTGTTGAGATAGCTTGCTGTGTATGCTACCCAGGCAGGGTGCATGCTCTAATCTGCAGCCTACTGGGAATACAAATGAGCAGAGGGTGGCATTAAGAATGCACGTTCTTCTTTGAACATTATATTTTGCAGTTCATTCAAAGGGAAACATTTTAGCCAAGTTTCTGGAAGGAACAAGGTTAGAAAGCTTGCTCAGTGTGCATTGTTTGTTCCTTATCTTTTGCACATTTTTAGTTGATTTCAAGGATGTTGAGGGCTTACATATCTTGGAGAAATCACCAGAGAGAGAGAGAGGGATATTTATGACTGCCCAAAGTATGTGAAAAGCTGCAGTAGAGTCCACATCTTTGTAGACACAGAAGTCAACCAATCCTGAGATACAAGCGAGAGGAGGCTCCATTAGTTCAGATGCTCTTTTAATTTAAATACAGCTTCTGCTGCATTTCCAGTCAACTACATGACAGAACTGAAGGAATTTCTCATGGGACGTGTGGGGCATCTGATGGCTGTGGGGCCTTTTTCGATCAGTGGTGTTACTTCTGGTCATTGCTCAAGACCAAACTGGGCATTTATGCTTCTGAGTGTGGAATTCCAGAGGGGAATGGGCTGATCGAAGTTCGGCCAACAAGAAGGGAGAGAGGATTGAGACTCCATACTCATGTGCTACGAAACTTTTGTTGGTTTTAAGACATCTGCAAATCAGGCCCGTCTCTCTAGCGTCTCAGATTAGCTGGAATTATTTGGGCCATGGCTGAAGCATTGCCTTTTTAAATCTTCAGCAGACCAGCACTGGTTAACAGGATAGGCTGTCAGAGTATGCTTCTAGGGGGAAAGATGGGATATAGGAACTACTCCATCTCTCTAAGGTATGTTCAAATTTGCCCCAATGGTTGTAGAGCACAGCTGGATGGTGAAAATCCTGTGGATTTGGCTGTGGGCTTGTTACAGAAATTATTGCAGCAGAGCACTCTCAAGCAACAATCTATTATATTTCCGGAAATATTTTTTTTCTCACTATAGCTGGGGGTTTTTCTCTTTCTCTTGCTTTTAGTTTAGCTTGCCTAATCTGTTCTTCTCTCTCTTTTTTCTCCTTTTAGGAAATTCATTTGTGAGCAACTTCAAAATGGAAAATATTTCTAAAACTATAAACAATTTCTTTTCTTTTCTTGCAGGGGTCCATTAGCTGGCACTGGTCTAAAGAAGAAATCCCATAGCTCTTGCAGCCAATTTGTTTTGGTTTTCTCCTTTGGTTTATTTTATAGTTACACAGGCCAGATGGGTGGAGATCAGATTGGTATCGTTGCGATGCCTGTTATATCTGTCATCCCACAAGTCTGTTTGCTTTCCAGAAATGATTGGTGTTGATTTCAGCGGTTCTATCAGCTAGCATATTGTGCTATTCAGTGCTCCTCTCGCCCAAACACACCTACGGTATCCAAATGCGAGAAGAAGAAGGTTACTTACCCATAGCCTGTGTGTACATCAAGAAAGCTCTAGTGTATCTCTGAATGTTGTGAAACAGCCTCTCCTTCGCTGTGCATAAATTTTCAATTTACTAAACAGCTCTGACTTCTTTGTCACCTGCTGGTATGTCTCTCTGTGCAGAAGAGGCAGCCAAAATTCCACTTTTATGTAAAAAAAAAATAATCTCCCAAACCCTGTATCCTTTGTTCTGTTGAAGACATTGGAAGCAGCTCTGGGCTGACAGAAATCAACAGTGATGTTGACATATACTTCACAGGGTCTAAGCTTTCATTCAGTAATATTATACCAGAGTGTAGATCTTCAAAGAATTTTCTCACAAGAGAATTTCTCAGCCTCTGCTTTCTTGCACAGATTCAAGCTGGGAATAGATGCTTCCCTGTTAATTTAAAATGGTGCTTGTCTAAATGCCATATCCTTAAACCAAGACAGTATTGCTCTTGTCACTGGTTGATTTTACACACGTGAAGCCCCAGAAGATGCAGACACTGGCACCACACAAAATAGGTGACAGAGGAGATTAAGATATTTTATGTGTCTTGCGGCCAAGAAACCAGACCAGCTGCCTTGATCTCTGCCAAATGGGAAAAGGCATTAATCAGAATGAAAAAAAAAAAAAAAGAAACCTCAGTCATCTTCATTTGCCCATTCTACTACTCAGCTCTTAAGCAGAGGTAGCTAAAACACTTCTGGGCATATTTAAACTATTCTGTTTTCCTAGGACTTAATTTATACCAAGTTTCATGAGAGAGAAAACGAGGACATCAGCAATATGCAACAGCTTAGGACAGGGAGCAAAAGACACATGCAGTGGAAATCTGCACTGGGACAATGATGGTGCTCAAGACTAAGAGACCCAGTGGCCAACCACAGAAGAGTGGGGCCAAATTTAATGTTAACTTAAATTGTATATCAGAGCCAGGCAGGTATGAACCCAAAACTCTGCGGAACTGGGTGTTATAGAAAACTCATATTGTTTTGATCTTCAGGAACTGTGAATAAAAATAAAAAAACAAGAGAATGGCAGAAAGGGCACTATAACAATAAATAAAGATTTTAAAAAAGTAACATGACCAAGAAATACCACCTAACATATTGCTAGCGCTGGAGGTTCATTCTGCCATGTACTACGTAGCACGTCTGAGAGTGGCATTTGAGAGCACAAGAAGTGAGTCTTACAGAGGAACAAGGCTGATGTTAAGGCCATTTGCATTTGCTTATGTCTTTCTCAAAAGCTGAGTTCATCATATACTGTATTCAAGACTGCTGGCTGAATCAAAGCTGTAGCTATAAAATAAAAGTTGCTTTTCACCTAAGTTGGTTGGTTTAGTATTTGACCAGAGGAAATAAAGTTGTTGATCTTCTGTTATTTTTCAGTTGCACTGCATTAAAGTGTGTTCAGAAGGCTTGATAAAGTATTTTTCATAGAACCATAATTGTGCGGCTGATTTATGTGGCTACTTTGATGGTAAGGAAGTTTAATTAGTAATAGCTGCAGTTCTTGAAGAGAATTTTAACAAGGTGCCTCACATATGAAAAGCACAGAAGTCTCTTTGTTCTGAATAACCTCTAACAGGGTGTAGAAGGAGACTTTTGCTCACTCCGCTCATTCTGATAAATGAGTAGGTTGCTTTGAGCAAGTAAGCGGAACAAGATCACAATACCATTGAGCATCAAGTCTTGGCCCACTGAGGGAACAGTTGCACCATTGCTAAGTTGTGGCAGGAGATTTATACCGTCACAACATCAGTGCTGGGATTTCCTTCCTTGCTTCATTGAAACGGGGCTTCAAACTCCAGAGGCCGTTTTCTAGCTGTGTCTAGCTAGATGTCCAAGAGCTAAGCTATTTCTCCTGAGTGTGGAGAAATTGGTACAGCTAGGGAGTGAGTAACCTCACCCAAATACAGGACTTTAGGATAAGATAATTCAGTTACTGTAATCAAATCTGCTGAAAACAACCTTCCACACTTTCTGTTACCAAAAAAATAGGGGGGGCTGGTATTGCAAGGTCCCACTAATTCAAGCTATGTACCCATCTGGAGAACATAATATATTCTCATCTTTACGGCTATTAGGTTTTGGAAAGAAAACAAATAAACAAGTTGTTTGAATCCCTAAATCTGATATAACTTTTAATAAATATTTTGGTTGTCTGGAAGGCAGTGCCTACACCACCAACCGAAGGAGGCCAGGGATCATTCTCTGTACTCAAGGCCATTTGGCATGGCTTCAATCTTCTCCACAGACCCAAACTCACTGCCCTCTCAAAACAGATGTCAGGCTGCTTTTTGGGAAGGGTCCCTGGCAGGCGTTGTGCTCAAGCATGGTCTGCGGCAGCACTAACAGGCACTGGCCAGAAGTGGGCAAGAGCACGCTCATCATTTCATCGCAGTTGTGAAACAGGGTGTGAGCTGTGCCCTGCCTCTTTCTTATTTATGAGAAGAAGTGTAGTCAAGAGGCTTCATCCTGCAAAAATATAGTTACTACTGAAAACACTTATTTTAAGATCAAAAGACCAGAGGCTCAAAAGGGTCAGCGTTCTCCAGTAGGGCAAGGTTCTGTTTTCAGGTTGGGAGGACTTACAGATAATTTCATGTTTATGGGTATAATTATGGATATTCCTATGGTCTTTAAGAAAGATCCCCAAAGGGAAAGCCACATTGCCTGTATGGTCTCTAAGTGAATCCTGATCAAACGACTTTTGATTATTTTAGCTCTGTCAGATAGACTACCTGATAGTGTCTCAAATCCTTCTCTCATACATTTTGTAAATGCTCTGAAAGCTTATAACAGTCTGGCAAGAGAGCGGTGGAATGTAACAATCATTTATTTCTGGCCTCTTAGATGTATGGCACATAAAAGAAAAAAAGTAGGCTGAGCATTTATCAGACATCAGGATTTATGATAAGATTGGAGAGGTCAAGAATACTATTTTCAGGTCTTTCTTTTTGATGAAGTGCTTTAAAATTCTGAGGCCTGAGACAGGTCTGAGGTCCTCAGTTTTGAGGGGATAAGGAACCGCAGTGAACAAAACCTCTCTCTGCAAGCATTGTGAAGGACCTACCTCTCTAGCTGAGAAATCCAAGGGGAATTGTGCCAGGGAGTTAACTCAGTCTCACAAGAACTGAAAAGGAGATGGAGGTACACAAGAGAGGGACTAAAACCAGATACTATATATTACTTCCTCGGTGTCTAGAGCTAAACTGAATTTCCAAATGCTAAGGAGATAGTTTAGAAGTTACCTTTTGCAAATATGTCTCCTACTTGCCATAGAACTTTGAAGCATAGAACATACATAGAATAGGGAAGTTATTTTGTGACATTTTGTCTTCATCTTTAATCTCCAGGACCTGAAGTCTTGTGACTCCATAGAACTCTCACATTTGACTCAAAGCAAGAAGTTATTAATAACAAGGATGATTGTCAGTGATGGGGACAAAAGGGTGAGTTCCTAGGTTTACTTAGATTAGAGATTGCCATACACAATCAAATCTGTGACAACTGCAAATGGGTTAAGAAAAACAAAAAGATTGATTACAGAGTAAGACACCCATGTCTAAGCACACAGGCCCAATGGTTATACAAGCACAGGCTTTAAGGCAAACAGGTATTTCTCACTGTGGGCATCTGTGCACTCTGAAAGAAGCCATTACATAGACTCAAGCAGATTTTTTTGGTCTTGGAGATATATTTTACTGCAAAGACAATGGGATTCAGATGTGCCATAAAAAAACAAAAACAAAACAAACCACATGTATTCCTTAGGTGGCATGAGATAAAGAGCTGTATATAGCCTCTTATATACAAAGCATCTCAAAACCAGACGTGGGGATTTTTAGTCGCACAGCGCTGCTAATGCCTGACAACTTTCTAAGAGTAAGGAAGCAAGCAGTGGCTTTTGTTCCTTGGCCGGGCAGTTGCAATATCATTGTAATAAAGGTTTCTCGTAATGTAAACAGTTATCAGCTCTTCCACCAAGAACGCCTGCACCAGACTCTCCGGCACGCCGCAGGGGCTCTGCGCTAAGCCGGCTCCTGTGCTGCTACCTCTCTTCCCAGGGTCGCAGGTGCGCGGCTACACCCCTGCCGCAATCCCCCCCACCTCGGACGGCTCCTGGCCCCGGGGAGCTCCTGCCAGCTGGATGTACTGCTGTGCTGGTGCTGAGTCTGTTTGAGCAGCTCCCTTCCACCTAAATTCAGCAGAAACTGATGAAGAAGGAAGGATTAAAAAAATAAGCAGAGCACGTAGGACACTCTTGGTTGCAGTGGACAGCACTGCAGCCTGGGTCCGTAATGAGCGATACGGACCTCTTGTGGTGGTCAAACCTCAGTATGTTCCTGCTAGTCAACTGGTGTGCATTTTATAAAAATTAGCTGGCATTTCACTGTTAAAATTGGGTTTAGGAATCAAAAATTTTTTGTGGCTTGTTATTTTTTCTCAAATATCTGTGTGTGTTTTAAAACAGTCTCATGCACAGACTTTTATTTACATGCTTTATAAATCCTGTAATTTGTGGCTTCCTATAATTTTTTCCTTCAAAATGTAACAATTAATCAGAGACCTGGAATTCTATTAACACAGTTCTTTGTAGCGTATTTCCTGTCATTCAGACTTCCAAGTGTCCCAGAGAAATCTGCTAATTGAGAGAAGTCAACAGCAATCCAAACAGTTACAAGACAAACTGGGAAAAGCAACAGTAACTAAGCAACAAATTAATGAATATATTGAAGTAAATGGAATTCTTTTGTACTGCAGAAAAAGTAGGCATAATAAAGAGTAGGGACCAATTAGTGTTCTTCTGTGTGACAAGGAGAAATATTAAGGTAAAGGGCAGATGGAACAATTAAATTATGCAAGCAAATCAAACTGGGAGGCAGCAAGAGCGAATAATTAACTGAAAGCCCTGATCTAACCCACTGGATGGCTACAACATGAGAAATAAACAGCAGCATGTGCACAGTTACCAGGAAAAATATCTGGTGTTACTTCAATTTCACAAAAAGGGTGACATTTTACACTCATAGATATATAGAGAGACACATAGATACATATCGCACCTTCTGTTGTGCAAGGAACCTTGCAGACTTGGCCTCATTTCAATGGCTTTAGGCCTTATCAGCAAGTTATTAACAAATATTCTGTTAATTCGCTCATAAAGGCTTCCTCAGTGAGGATCTTCCACAGGCATCTGCACTTCAGTTCTTGGTGGTACCTTCAGAGTGTCTCAGGTGGATTCAGCCTGGACACAGGAATTTGTATGACATGCATCCCACGGCACTCACAGTACTCTGAAATGGCCTTTTTAGTACTTTCCTTGCCTATTTGAAACATGCTGCCTATACAGCCTGCCGGCATTGCCCAGGAGCAAGACATGTGTTGTGAGCAGACTTCCTCACACACCCCCATGGTCCTCCACCTGGACCTAGACCTATCAGCCCATGTTGTATCCCTACAGGCAGCTCTCTACTCTTCATTGCACATAGTTTTTCCTCAATGAGGTCCTGGTATGAGACCCTCTTGTGAGGCAGATGCTCCTGATAGCAGTGCTTTTGGCTTTTTAAGTAAGGTAGTTACATGCTTCACATGTATTACCAAATCTTTGGGAAAAAAAAAATCTCACCAAATGTCTTGGGCTCTGGGGTGAACATAGCCATATTCAAGCCGTGCTTGTGGAGAGCTGTTAATGGTGGGGTCACATGGACAGTGTAAGGTAGCATACCAGAGAGTGAGGTAGTGAGTATCTGAACCAGAGGTTTTCCCTCCTAGCAATCCCATTTTATTATGAACTCCCCAGGTTGTTGTCCAAGACATGTGGACTTTACCAATGCCTTTAGAGAAGTATGGCTTCTTTTCAAATTTGTTTTTGTCTCATTTTTTCTCTGCAGAACACACTTGGAGGGCATATACAACAAATCTGCACCTGCATTGCTGGACACCTTGCCTTCTGCAGTTTTCAGCAGTTACACCAGAACCAGATGTTCAACAAATTCACTGGAGCCTGAATTAGCACAAGCTTTTTTTTTTTCTTTTTTCTATAATGTGAATGCCCTTTGGCAAAACTAAAGGCAACCAACTCACATGGCATAGGCCATCAAAGTACAGTAAGAAGGAAAATTTTTAACTGGTGACTGGTAGATATATTCTCCCTTTTCTGCTGCTGATGTTTAGAGATCTCCAGTGTCCCAGGATAGATTTTACTGAGGTATATAAAGAGAAGACAATGACAAAGACTGAAGTTTTAGTTATACAAAATGCATTGGTGCAGTTTGAATTTCCTTTTTTTATTTTGCTTTCAGCCTTAGTGTGATTTTGACTGCTTTTGTCAAAAGTTACTCAGGTTTTGATTGCTGAGAGCTGACATGTGGTTATTTTCATGATGAATAGTCAGCAGCTTTTACAGGACAAAGTGAACATTTTTAAATTAGCTTTCTTTGATACGAGTATAACTCTGTTAGAATCAGATGGGGTCACCAAATTGTCCTTAGATTAGTGCTAATGACATTGCTACTGCTCCAAGTCTTGTACTGATCCTTCCTTTATTGCAAGAGCTAGATTGCATATTGCTTCCACCGCAGAGGGAAAGTACTTAGAAGGCTCGTGCAGGTCCACCTTCTCTAACTTTCAGAAAACATAATAGAGTCTGAGACTCCAAATCTGGGTTTAAAATGCATTATAATACTGCTTTCAAAGACAGGTGCACTTTAATGTGTCCTGGAAAACAGTCAGACACACACTCTGACGTCTTATTTCCGATAAACTACAACAACGCCTGCAGCCCAGACACTACTTTTGAACAACTGTAACAAAAAAAAAGGGAAAAAATGCAAAAGAAAAGGAAACTCTGCACAAAAGAAAACCCTTTACAGAGAAATGGTAGATGATGTATGATATTATTCCAGTTTTTCTTAGCTAAGAGAATACACTAAGATTAAGAGTTACATTTTATAGGAAGATAGTATCAGTAGGTTAAGGTAAGCAGACTACTCTTTTCAAGCTGAACTCAGAACGTAAACTGGATGATTGCAGTTGGTTATCTGCATGCTTGTAATTATTCTAACTCTCCACTGGATGTCAATACTGCTTAATACAAATGTTGGCTCAGAATTTGCTGCTTAGAGCAGAGCAAGCTCTGCTTTTAGAGGTGATTACTCTTTAAGAACATAATTAGGTAAGGAATGTAATTATAGCAGGTGAACCTCACCCATTTGGAGGCAGGCAGAGGACAGCCTTTAATAGCAAAGGCACTCCTTCCTCCCTTGTCTGAAAAGTTAAGGTTGCAATTGCATTTCCATTACATAGCTGGTGTTGCGCATCTTGCTGCAAAAATTTCTGCCCTGAACAGTCTGGCAGAATTGGGAACCCAGTGTCTAAAATTTCTACTAAAGATAGATAAAGTATTCTAGGAAAAAACACCCTAAAACCATTGCAAGGCTATCTTCCACTTTTTACAGTGAGGGGAGGCTTAGATAATTCAGGCACTTGAAACCTGGTGCGCAAAAGGAAGACGCACAGAGTGAGTTTTCATTAGAAAAAGTTGTTAAAACCACATGGCTGGTATTAAAGCCAAAATTACTGATTGGCTTGAACAAGCCTTGGTTAAGCTCTGAACTTCTGAGAGCTTCCAATCCTTTTGCTCCTACCTAGAAGTGATCCCCCGGTGCAGAGTTTTCCCCTGCAGAGCAGGGACATGGCAGATGTGCTGAAGGAGGAGATGACAGCAGCAGGACTGCAGGAGCAGAAGAGGTGATGTCATGAAGGTAAGGAGGGAGGAGGAATAAAAATTCCCTGTCCTGCAGCTATAGGGATATTGGATCCTGTATTTCTGCTGAAATCCCAGTGAACTCTCCCTGGTAAAAATTCCATTAAATGAGTAATTCTTCGGCGCAAGTGCAATAGACTTTAGTGATCTCTATTATCCTCCTGCTGCTGTCAGCACAGGTGAGGACATGATGCCCCTTGAAGAGGAGAGGGAAACCGTGCTGATCACAAAATATGAGTTAGCAGAGTATAATTTTTAAATAAACAACATTTAAAAAAAATTTTTTTTTGACAGGTGGCTTTGAAGGACAACCAGTTTAACATGGTACTTTTGGCAAAGTAGGGGGTTTGGGTGGGTTTTTTTCACTACGATATGTAGCAAATCATCTGAAACAAAATGTAGAGAACAAAATGAACAGAAATGGTGTTTCAGTGGTTGAGCTCCCAAGCTGAGCTGATGCCAGTGGCACCCCATGCTTCTGTGATTCCGCCTAACGATGCCTTGTGGTATTTAACTTTCATAAGGATTTAATATTTGACACTGTGACAAGATTTTTTCCAAGCATGCATGGAGTGTTTTTTATACTCTTTTTTTGGCATATTTATTCAAAATGTACTATATTTAAGATTGCTGTAATCACATACATACATTGGCTACTGGCCATGATGTTTGAGCTATTAATCATACCCTGGAATCCATGGCAGATGTAAAAATTAAGTTTTATTTATCAAACTTACTCATTGGAAATGGCAGCCCAAAAAATTTACTCCTTAGGATTTTGACTTTTCTTACATACTTCTGGCAATGGGTTCAAGGTTTTAGAAAGGTGTAAATCATATTTTTGCTCAGTCCAGACAGTGTTGGCATAAAACTAAAATTATTTTTCCAGAAATGCAAACCCTTTTGTTTGAATGGCCTTTATTTTTCTGCCAAATTATACCACCAGTGCTATTTCTTTAGCCTAACACTATTTTCCATTATAATACTGTCTTTCAAGAAACAAACCAAAGCCTTCTACCCTTGCAGAAATTTCAGACCCACAGATATGACTACCTTTCAACTGAGTTGGGAAAGCAGTCTCCAGTGACAGGCTTGGAGGATTCTGGTTACTTTTTCCATAAATAGCTAGATGAAAAGCCAATAACCTGATAGGGAAAAACAGGTTGAGGAGGAAGATTGTTTTTGTGGTATGACCCACAAAAGCTCTGGCTCTGAAAACCTTAGCAGTGTATGCGTTTATTTACAAAAGATGGTGTCTTTGAAAATAACTAGCATGAGTACTGTTTAAGCCGAAGGGGCCCCAAATGGTTGTGACGCTGGTTCTGTTGTTTGCTAGCACAGGAAAAGCTCCTACAACCCAAACTTTCTTGAGTTTTCTGTTAAAAAGAACAATTTAGGTACAATAATATAGACAAGAAGATAAAAAAACAGCTAACAAGCCTAGAGTTATGGCACAAAAGTACACCCACCATATGAGTGTACAGAGTGCCACAGATTTGTTCCTGGTTTGTTTTTTTTTTTTTGCTAGCAGATTGTTTTTGTTTTACAAGCATTCCTTTTATATACGTATATGCTATATTAAAGTGTAAGAACTAAATTACTTCCAATTGTCTTCTGCTTGGACTAAATATATGCTAATGACTGGGCTTTATTTTATTTGCCTTCACGTTCCAAACATTGCCACAATACATCATTTTGTATTTGTACCACAGATCTATATAGCAAGTTATCATTCAAAAATCAGTTGATTTCTTGAGCAGCTTATAAACTAGCCCAAACGACGCAGGTACCTGAATGACAGTATGTGAGAGAGCGTATGGACACGAGTGGAGAGCAGGTCAGTGTGAAAGGGACTCCTCTGTTAAGGTGCAGCAAGGGAAGTGTTTGGGCTTTGTTCTCCCAGCCCTACCTGCTGCTTAGCTGGTGCTTCCATGTTAGAAGTGTGGTTATAGAATCATAGAATTTTTTAGGTTAGAAAAGACCTTTAAGATCATCAAGTCCAACTGTAATTCTGAGTCCACCACTAAACCATGTCCCTAAGCACCATATCAACTTGTCTTTCAAATACCTCCAGGGATGGGGACTCAACCACTTCCCTGGGCAGCCCCTTCCAATGCTTGACAATGTTTTTGGTGAAGAAATTTTTTCTAATATACAATCTAAACCTTCCCTGGTGCAACTTCAGGCTATTTCCTCTTGTCTTATCACTTGCTACCTGTGAGAAGAGACCAATCCCCACCTGGCTACAGCCTCCTGTCAGGCAGTTGCAGAAGGCGATAAGGTCTCCCCTCAGTCTCCTCTTCTCCAGGCTAAACAACCCCAGTTCCCTCAGCTGCTCCTCATAAGACTTGTGCTCCAGACCCTTGACCAGCTTCATTGCCCTTCTCTGGACATGCAAATATGATGGTCTTCCCTTTATAAACATTGGAGAGAGGATGATTCAGGCATTAGGTGAGCTAGCTCATTAGGTGCCTAATGCTAAAAGGGGTGAATACTTCATGTCCGGGGAACAGAAGGCTTCCCAAGTCCAGCAGGTTGAAAAGAAAGTTGTCCGGTTTGCAGTTTTACTCCAGCTTGTTCTGGCTGGTGACCCCAGTGCTCACCAGCTGCACAGATATGCCCATCGCCAAAACCAGCATTTCTCCCTCCCAGAT
Organism: Gorsachius magnificus; assembly: GCA_034008185.1. NCBI lineage: Eukaryota > Metazoa > Chordata > Aves > Pelecaniformes > Ardeidae > Gorsachius > Gorsachius magnificus. The sequence continues at coordinate 177,829,734 of CM067081.1, forward strand.
GAAGGCACTGCCACCAGCCGGCACAGTCCTCGCCCTGGACCTGGCAGAGCTGTTCCAGCACGGCACACCAGTGAGACATGGGTTTATGGGGGAGAGATGGGACACGGAGGGAAAAAGTCAAGGAGAAGGACTAAAGCTCTGTGGTCTGCGCTGCATGTCCCATGGGAGGGGGGATGTCCCCCCATCTGGCCCAAGAGCCAGGTTCAGTCGGGGAGCGCTAGCCAGGTGGCTGCATCACCCACCTGCAGCAAGGGACAGGCTGGCTCAGACTGAAAAGGTTCCTCCAGCAGCATCACGGGTCTTGCCCTTCATTGCCCTTCTGTAAAGCATAACTTTCCTGGTTTCTCGCTTTGGCGAGGAAAGGAAACACAAAGAAAATCCAAACCCTGTTCGGTCTGAACTGAATTGATGTATAACTTGGCCTCCAAACTGAAATATCGACTACCTGCAAAGCCCTAAAGGAAACTGTCATGCTGATTTGAGGTAGACCAGTATAAATCCAACAGTTTCAATAGGGTACTTCAGGCATTAGCGTTAATACCTGTGCAGCTGTTATGAGGGGAAAGATAAGCAGTATCTACCAGGTTCTGTCCGTGACTTAAAATGTGGTGATACAAATTCATTAGCCATGGCGCTGCCCAACACACTCATTATTTATTTGTTCCTAAATAGTCCTCTCAGGTTTTGTTTTGTAAGTTTTCCTACATTCCTCCTGCTTCAATGTCACACTGTTTGCCAGCATCCTACTTGCACTCAAAATGGGTAAGATTTGTTTTCCGAAATGTCAGCATTTCCAGGTGTCAATTTTCTTCCCTTTTCAGGCGCAGAAGTGCCAGCGGAAGATTGGCTCTCTTTTTTTGGCTCTGCTGTGAATTAAGTTCAACCTTTCCTTAAAAAGGTTTGTGTTTCAGAACAGCTCATTTAAAAAAAAACAAAACAAAAAAAACCAAAAACCAAAAAAAACCCCAACCTGACCCAAGTCGCCATACAAGATGGTTAATGGAAGAAAAAGATCTCGGCTTCAGTTTGAAAGGTCTTCAAGAGGAGGAATGCAAAGGGACTAAGGAACACAAACAGTTCTCATCCATGCCCCTTCTCCATGCCAACATATTTCTTCCTTCCAACTTCTGATCACAAATTAGTAGTTTAGTAACTGACCCTGTAGTGTTTTAGACTATTATTCTATTTGGGTCTGCTTTCACCTAAATAACAACCATCTGGTGGTGTCTCAAATCATATTCGTGTGATGGACTGTATATAATAACCAGTTCAAGGATTGTCAGGGGAAGGGTTAACATTCTTGCCCTGAGCAGAAGGACCGCAGCTGCATGCCGTAAACTTCGCACAAAGATTGTCAGTGTAGAAGGGCTGGGTCAGCTGTAAAGAATTAAGCAAATCCCCCTACTACAAGAAGAGGGAAGAAGAGTAGTGGAATTAAGAAGTCCTTTTCTGTTCTTGTGTTTGGTTCATAGTGAAAGAGATAACTGAGAACATTTGAGGCATACCTCAACCCTTACCCTCTACGCAATTTTTCCTCATGGAGGGTCTTGCTCCTTGATCTTATGGGACCTGAGTAATTCATCTTCCATTCCAGTAACATCCAAGGTGTGCAGAAAGTGTGGAAAAGAGACCACACAGACCTGCAAACTCATTTGCTATTTGTCTGGAAATCTGTACCCCTGCTGCTAATCTAACATTGTGTTCCTAAAGGAAAGGTGGAGGGTTTACTCTACACTGAAATGTTCCCTGCATGAATCCTTCTTCAAGACTGAATTAAAGTAGGATGAAGGTGTCTTGTTTTCACCAAAATGTTAAAATCCTGCTTCAGCATGAACAGAATGTCCAAAATGCAGAGTTCCCTGAAAGGTTTATCACAGGGATATGGGGAAATGGCAGCTCTTCCCTCTACAATAAGTCATGGGGCAGCTGGAAGCAAAAGGATGTGTCAGAGGATGTTAGTAATGGAAAAAAAAATAATAAGGACTGGTTGATTTTGCATATCCAAAGGCTCTTTTGTGGAGAGGAGGAATGTGAAATGCTGCAGCACGTTGCAGAAAGGAGGCTTTCAGAAAAAGACGTGGCTGAGGATGCTATTACAGCTTGGGACCATGGTAAGGGTATAATCCGGACTCCTCGTGATGGGTGGGAAAGGCCACATTCTGCTCTCTTGTTTCTTTCTGCTTTCTTGGGTTCTTTGAGTTTGTCAGGGTGCCAAGGGTTATCAGGCTTTGGGCTTTTTCTTTGCTCCCTTTTAGCTGTGGGTTGGAAAATAATTTTCCTCTATGTGCATATGCGAATGAAAGCTAAGTATGTATACACAGAACCTAACTATGTGTAGCTCTAAATATATGTGTGTGTATATGCATGAAAACTTTTTTAAGAGTATAAGTTTTTACATACTGAGTTGTGCAAGAGCACAGCCACATGCTTCTCTTTGTAACCATAAAGAATCCTGCGGAAATCAATAAGACTTCTTCCAGCAACAGTGGATGCATGGGTACATTTTGACTCTTCAGAGTACAGGTTGGCTTTTTTGTTCTGAGCCCAAGTCCAGGCACGTGCTGTTCATCAGAAAGCTGCTGCATCTCTGATGTCTTTGGAGGAACTGCCTAAGGGAGCAGCAACCTACCTGAACCTTTGCTCCTGCTTTTCCTGACTCATGTGAGACGGATGCTTTATGAGTTTACTTGTTTTCTCTGTAACGGTTGCTGCACTGCCCGTCACTGAAGCTGCTGTCCATCTGCAAGATTTAAAGCAAGACTCTTGACTGTAGCTGCTATTGACAATGGAAAAAGCAGATTTGTTCTGCCTTGCTATCTTTTTTCTTTTGTGGGGTAAGACTATATTTGATATACGAAAACATTTTTCAAAATGATTAGAGCAATCCCTCTGTAATTTGATTTGTTGGGTGGGAGGAGGAGGAGGTGGAGGGAAAAAAAAACCTATTATAGAATGTTTTTCAATAAAACTGCAAAAACTAAGACTCCAGACGAACAAACACTTACACATGTGCTTAGCTTTAAATCTGAGTTAGACTCATGGGGCCTATATTTGTATTTGATTAATGACAATTATTTGAAGAAAGATGGACTGGGTGGAATCAACTGGAAAAAATATATAGCTATAAAAATGTATGCTTACTGTAACCTATTTTTATACTGTTTCAGTTCTGTTATATTCTTTTATCTTGCATATTTGGCACACAGCTGTGGCTTTCTAGCATAAGGAAAAGGTTGCACTGTCAAATTCTGTTTAGTTTTACTCAGAAGTGTGTAACTAAGTCCCCATTTGCCAACATGAGCCCAAGCAGAAACCCTATTAACACTAGAGAACCTGGTTGCAGAACTGGAAATTTAATTTGAATCAGCTCCAGGGGTTGATCTCCCTTTCTTCCTTCCTCTGGTGAGTTCAGTAGCCCTGCTTGTATGGTTACGAGGCTGAGCTTAGAGTATGATAGCGGGATTGCTTCGTTAACAATCCCCTTAACCCTCATATGTGTTTCATCTTGTCTGTGCCCAAACTTGGCTGTTTGCAGTCAGGCATTTGAGAGCAAAGTTAGACAGAGACAGCCTCTTTCAGGTGAGAGCTTGCCACGGGACCGCCACCATACTGCATAAAGTATTTTTAATAACATGAGAAGTGGTAGAGTGCTGGGATGTGTCCTGCTACGGTAGCACTATCAGATCACAGCCAATCTCCGAGGCTCTGGGCTCTGGGCACACAGACTGCGCTTTGGTGGGTGACTGCCAAGTCTGCAGGTGAGGCTGCCTGCACCGGCCTCTGCCCTGATCTTCAGAGTGGCTTTGGGAGAACCAGCACCCCCACGTTCCCATCCCAGCCTGGGTGCTCTTGCCCCAGCATCTGTGCTCCTGGAGACCTCCCTTAGACCAGCTTTCGGAAGAGGAGCTGTCAGGATTTCAGGAGAGGCCATGCAACCACCTAACTACTCTTTTCCTATGGGAGACAGGTACTTGTTCCTGCTGCCCAACACTTTCTTTCTGCTGTGGCAGCCAGAAGGAGGAGGAATAGAGCACCCAGACTTAGCATGGGACCTGCTCAGTCTCAGCTTAGATTAGCAGTTTAGAAAAGACACCGCTATGAGATCGTGGCTCAGATGAGGAGAGCACGAGCATGTCTACCTCCAAGCTATTCACGTTCCCTTTCTAGTGAGTGGTGAGAAACAGCCCGTGATCCTTCTCAGCTATAGTGTAGGGGTAGGATTTGGCTCTGGGCTGACGGTTGAATCCAGCATCTACATGTAGGTGTTTAAATGTGAGCCAGGTTTTCAAGTGTCTGGTGTGGTCAGTGGAGATATAGTCTGTACAGAGAAGGAAAACCAGAGGCAGGGGTCAGCCCACTACAGGTAACTGTATTGTAGGGTGAACTGAATTGCTCTCTGGTCTCCATTGACTGCATTGACTGGATCTCCATGACTGTACTGAAAGCTCAGACATGTTGCTCCCACTTAGGTGCCTACTTCTGATATGTTTTTCTTAAAGTGTATCCTACCCCAAGTGCCTGTGTTTGGTCAGGAGAATCAAGTCCTGTAGGTGCCTGTTTCCCTCCGCTGTCTTCAAAGGCAGGCAGCAGATGGCTGCTAGGTGGCACAGACTGTAACACACCTTCCCTGCTCTGGAAGGAGAAAAAAAGCAGTGACAGCTCCTGGGAAAGGTCCTGTTGGGGCTGAGGGTGGCAGCTGTGTTTGAGTGAGGGGAGCAGCGTTTTTCTCTGGACTGTTCTCGCTCAGGCTTCTAATTCCTAGCAAACTCCTTCTGGAAGTATTCGTTTTCTAACTACATGGGTTTTTCTTATGCAAACTGGAGATCCAGATTGGTTTAGTTCATTATACAGTGTCTCCTAGAGTTAGATTCCTAACTCACTCAAGAGTTCAAGGAGAAATGTAGACAGGCTTGAGATGTCTAAATCCAAAATTCCAGTTCTGCACATGTTAAGCAGTACCTAAGCTCTTGAGAACAGACCCCAGGATAATTCCTAACCCTGTTTCATTACAAATAGTTGACTCTGATAAAAATTGCTTTGGTACCTTAGCTGCAGGAGCTGGGTTAAGACCATGAATAGTGAGTGAAGGTAGGCATTGCCTTCAGTACAGGCATGCTTGCCCTCTATCTTTCAGTGTAGTGAGCTTCTGTTTAGAAAACATAGATTCTCAGGACTGGAGGTGGCCCTCTCTCTGTATTTCCTAGATTAAACTCTGAGCAGAAATCCATTTTACCATGTGAAATTTGCTCTGAGGAACCTGACTCTCCCAAGTCATCTGTAAGGACTACCTTGCTGCATTTCAGAGCCAGGACACAGAATCACAGAATCACAGGATCATAGAATCATTAAGGTTGGAAAAGACCTCTAAGATCATCAAGTCCAACTGTCAATATAGTCAAATAGTGCTGTGTTTCGGATTTAGTATGAGAATAATATTGTCCACTGAGATGATAAAGGTGCCACGACCCAAGCTCCTTTGTGAAGCTGGCACTTGCCTATATCTCTGCAGCCAAACACTCGTGAGGGTTCACATATCCTCACTCTAAACTGCTGCTCCAAGGTCAGCCTGGAAATGTCCTCTCTGAACTGCTGGGTACTGCTGTGCCTTGTTTAAACAACTGCAGAGCTTCACTCTTGAGGGACCTGCAGGCTTGTACTGGGTGAAGTCTTGTATATACAAACACAGTTTTGTGTCCTCCATTGGAATCTGCTTGGATAAAAGGTGGTGTATAAGTAGATGATCATCATTGCTGTACAGTGAGGATTATATGCCTGAGCCTCATGAGCACTATGGCTGAGATAGAATTTAACTTTTTTGTAGTACTGTCTAAGTGGAAACTGCCAAGACTAAAGCAAAACATCTACACAAGACTTAGCCATTTAGACTGCCTCATTCTGATCAAAGGTTTGGATTGTGCAAATGTGCCTATTTGCTTCTGAACTGACTAAGAGACTTGGTCCAACCTATATCATATTGGGTAAGGCCCATGGGCAAGCACGAGAAATGATGCTGCATTTATCTCTAGTGTACGAAGTTGTTAAGACACATAAGAAAATTTGTCCACAGCTGAATACTGTGAATAAACCCCATCCTTGCAGTAAAAAGCTTTTGCAGGCTACCCTTTGGGACTTTGGGTCAAGAGTTCCCAGTCTCTCTTCCTTCTGCTCCCACTGCAGTACATTTCCTACTGCAGGAGTACAGGGCGTTACTGCTGGGGTGATGCACCAAGAGAGAGTTTTGCCTTCCCAGAGCCTGTAACTCTGTGCTATAATCACACACAAATGTCCTGCAGAGACTGTTGGACAAACTGCTGGGAAGGCGCAGGAGCGATGGAGTCATTTAGCAGAAATTGTGATGTTTGACATGTCAGGGGGATTGCTGAAGTACGATAGAGGTTTCACATTTGATTTTCTATTAAAGTGTGGTTTGCATCTCTTTGAAGACTCTAAAGTAAATAAACTGAACAGTGCTTGAGTGGCCTAATGTAGCTGCTGTTATGCCAGTTATTTAGAAATATTCTCGCATTTAACAATACATTCCAGACCCAAGCAAGGAAGCCTGTTCTAGCACTGTGGCATGGATAAATAATTTTAATGTATAAACTACTAATGTAACAGAACCAAGTGTATGTGTAGCAATGGCAAATTAAATCCCACATACAGGGAAATGAAAATAATTATTGGGCCCTATCAAGTGCAAATTTCTGCAGTTGCCTATGATGACAAGCTATAGAAAATGAAAGGTTTGGCTTCCAGACATCTCATAATTTTTCAGCTATTGGACCTGCGAATCTCTGTGCTTGGTGAGCAGAATCTGGGCTGGAGCAAGAGTTTGAGCCTCAGACCTCCCTCATCTTAGGAGAATACTCCAAGAGCTAGGTTTTTGGTGATTCAGTGGTGGTCCTCTGTCTGTACTTTTGAGCAGAAATTCTATCCTCGAACAGAGAACACTTTCCCAATCACTGTTTCACTGAAGCTGGCACACACCGTGAAAAGCTTTATTTTCAGTGAGTCAGCACTTTCCAAGTAAAATCCATTTTGTCAGAAAATTGCCTACTAGTTTTCACCCTGTGCTAGCTGCACACGTTCCCTGTAAGGAAAACTCCCAGATGAGAAGGATGTTCCAGCTGAGGTAGGTGAAGCCTGACAGGTGATATACCTGGTGTTTTGCATTCCCTCCCACGGATGCATCTGGCTGAATACCCTGGCTTTCCTCTGCTTTCCCAGCCAGCAGCTTGATCCCTGCTTCATATGAGTGTGACTGAGAAAAGAGGCCTCCAACAGCACTGACACTTGGTTAAAGGCAAAACACAGGAGGGTGTGTGCTGAGAGGGGTGAGATGGGGAATAATGCTGCACCACAAATTAGGCATGAACTTCATATGAGATACATGCTGCTGTCAAAGCAATGATTTCTCTACAGTAATGAGTGTCATAGGTGAGATCAGGGTCTTATCAGTCTTTAGCACATAGCTTCCATTGTTCTGGGTGTAGGTATTCAATTTTTAAGTTTGTCTTTTTAAAAATGAAATAAAATAAAATAAGCATATATATGTATATGTACGTATATCTCAATACAAATGGGAAAAAAAAGTGAATGCAAAAAAATCATTAGAAGGACAATTGCATGTGACAAGCTCAGACAAGTTAATAGATTCTAATATGCACAGCTTAGGAAAGGCATTTCTGGAAGGAAGAGGGAGGAAAAATATTTAAACATGCAAATAGTGAAGTAATGCTATCAAAGAGGAGTAACTACTTCAGCAGGTTGTGAGTGGGAATAATAAGGTGAAAGAGCAGCAAATTAGAGAAGATAAAATTCACACCAGGAAATATCAGAAACATGACAGAACTGAAGAACTTGTGTGAAAAACAGGCCAAATGAGACTAGAGAAAATCTAAGAAGCCCAGGTCTTGGTGTTTATTGTGGGGGTTTTTACCTCTGAAGCTGATGGCAAAATTCTCAATAATTTAGGTAGGAGCTTGTTTGTGCTGTCCAAAACAGTTAACCACAGTTCAGCTCTGGGGGTGGAAAGTGTCTCCCAGTGGTGGGACTGAAGGAGACAGGGGACAGGCCTGACTGGTGGTGCTGTATCATCTTCCCTCCTCCTCCTCTCCCCTCCCTCCAAAAGCAGGATTTAACACAAGAAAACCTGCTGCAGCCTTAATAATTTTTTTCTTAATTTAGAGGCTGTTCAAACACAACCTAAAGGTTGGATTGAATTTAGGATACAGTTCACAAGCTATTCTGCCTTATTCTGAGAGGTATGAAACATGAGGAGCAGGAGTTGATATTTATAACCTTATAATAAATTATTCTGATCAGGAACATCCTGATAGCAATGTATGTATATTCATTTCTTATAATCTGTCTTGAAGGCCATTTACATAATCAGTTAACTGAGAAATGCGATGTGGTTATATTATCCTACTGCCTTCATTCATAAGTATTCTGCCTTAATCAGGGTTGAAAGTTCAACTGACACCACATTTCCAACAGTAATCATACCTTCTCCTCATCTCACAAGGCCCCTTTACTTTCACCCAAGAAGACCACCAAATACATTGGCATTCTTCATATGTGACACTAGTTTTCCTAATTTCTGGGATCTCCAATCTCAAACGCTTCATAGTTGTGCTTAAATATGTTTCCTAAATTCATTTCCGGTGAGAAAATTACTGAGCCCTGCTGAAAAAAAAAAAAAAAAAGAAAAAAAAAGAAAAAAGCTGGTAAACTGAGTTTTGAGCTAGAAGTGAGAGAAATATTTATATTGTAGATAGATGTGAGTTTTCATGGAATCTCATGGCAGGGATATTTCAGCAGAATGCCCCTGGTCTGCATGTTCAGGGAACATGTAATGGGTTACCACATAAATGAGTGGAAAAAAGTCATCACAGCACTTTGAGAGGGAATTAATTGCATTTTATTACCCATTTGGGCAGCATGAAGCAACACCACTTCTAGTTTGACGCTTTAGTGTTGCTAACAAATGTCACTTAGTTTAATAAAAATATCATTATCTTTTACTTAAACTACAACTCTAAGTCATTATTAGAGCTGGGCAGAAGGAGGAAATTCCATTTCATGTAGTACTTTGCCATTTCAACTTAGACTTTACTCTGATTTGGCAATGACAATAAAATAAATGCAAACTTTCTTCAAGAGAATGAATTGAGGGTTGGCCAGAAGCTCTTGGAGCTATTGTTGGACCCACCTGGTTGGAGGTTGAGGAGCCAAAGCAGAATGTGGTAGAAACCATAGAGTTGTTCTTCTGTAACCATTTTTGTTTTGCAAACCCATGCTTAGCTTTCAGTATGTAAGTACCACTGACTTTACTGGGATTAAGCTCATATTTAAGTTTGAATGGGGATGAATCCAAGAGAGTTCATAAATCCTCTCCTGTGAACTAGGAGGCTGATGGCTGGAAGCCAGCACAGCTGTACTGGTGGTGTTCCCCAAGTACACATAAGGACATGCTAGGCCTGCCAACCGAGAAAAACACAGGTTCCTTTTGCTTGAAAAGGTTCAACTGGAGTTTGGAAACTCCACCTCACTGTTGTACACTCCTACAAAACAGGACTAATGCAGTGATGCCATGTGCTAGGCAAGGGAGCCACTTCTAGATGTAGAAGTTTGCACACAATCCAATTTTAGATAATGAAGTTTGTTTAGGAGGGAGCTAAGAGTCTGTGATGTACTGTCTCTGTATTTCTCTGTATTTTAAGACCTGTCAATTGCATATGAGGTGCTAACATAAAAAAAGGGGGAAAAGAAAGAGACAGTATCTTAGTATGACCTTTTCCCATCTTTCATCAACACTGAGCAAGTTACCTCTTTAATCTGCTTAGTCTGTGTTGGCTGGAGGCCTGGGAACCAAAGCCTTCACTGGCAGCCCAACAGCCACTACTTCACTACCATCTTGGCTGAGTCAAACTCATTTTTATTAGCAACTAATTTATTGTATAACATAGGCAGCAGGAGGACATTTCAAAGACAATAAAAGTTTTCAAAGATTTATGACCTACTAAAGACAGCAAAATATGCTTTATACATAAACTATGAATACAAAGAGATTTGAATTGTCCTGAGGTTGAGGCATAATACACTCGGTCCTGCATAGCAGCTGCTTCTTTATCTGAGTTTACTAAGGTTCATACAAATTCTCTGATAATAGTGTTTACAACTAGAATAGTCAGGAATTTCCTTTGATTTAATGTGAGCATGTGATATGCTCAAAACCCATCAAAAGAATGTTGTTACATTAAAGGATGGAAAAGTAAAGGGTTAATATTAAATAAAACTTAAATGTGAAGAAATCCATGTCAGTCAGTGTGAATAGGCAACATACAAAGCCTTATGAGCCCTCTAAGAAGAGACAGAAAAATATTTCCTACCCTTACTTCCTTACTTATAAAATCACAAGGTATTCAGCAGACCAATTAAAAATACAGTTTGGAGTTAACTAAATCTATTAACAGATTTCTGCTGACAAATATTGTTGATTAAAACTATAGGTAAATAAAACACAGTATTTTTAAAAGTTGGTATACTGCATTTTCTATCTCTTGTACTAAATTTCTGTAGCAGTATTATTATTATTGCTACCTGCATTTCAAAAATCGTTCCTCAAAATCCTGAAACATAATTTTTTCATCATTTCAGTGAGCGAACTAAGGAACCTGATTTGCCTGACAGCTTTTAGTTTTTCTGCTGGAGTTTTTTAGATGAAAAGCTGGGCTTTGTGTTGAACGGTGTTCTTCATCAACAATGAGAGGAAAAATGTGAACTTTTCCTTGATAAAACATGTCCAGATTGAATGGTTTGGGGAGTGTTGATCAAAACCAGAACGCTTCAGTTAAAATAAGCTAAGACAGTGGATTAGGAGAGAAGTAGTGTGAATACCTCCTGCTTCTCCTCCTTATGGCTGGTGTCCCCAGCCGAGCTATGTTCCTGCCTTGCAGTGCAGCTAGAAGGACTTTCAAAATACAGCCCCACTGGACAGTGGTGGGACCATCCTGCATCTTGGGAGATGTAGCCTCATGGAGGATGTAAAATCACACAGTTTGGGGAATATTATGGGGGCAGGGGGGGAGGAAACCCACGAGAAGTGGGCTATCTTAACTTCCCATCAGCTAAAAAGGACAAACATAAATACCTGGCATAAATATCTGCACTTCAGCTAAGTAGTTTTCAGGGTATGTGCAAGCACCTTTATTGTTTCTTGCCTATCAGTGAAATGTTGCAACTCATAGATTTTATTGCCTTTTTGTCTTGTAAATTGGGTGATTAGATCAAATATAAAACTCTTGGCAGTTCAGTGCTGTCACTGCTTTCTTGGGCATACCCCTCATGCAAACTTTCATAGTATCAAGCATTATAGCTAAAGAATATACACTTAACGAAAGATACCCATGCAGACTATCTGTAAACTTTCAGCAGAGCACAATCTTACACGTATGGCTTCTTTATCTAATCTGTTTCTCAAAAATATCTATACAGTTCTCTAAGAGCCAGAGCTATGAAAGCCCAGTTTCCAATCACTTTATTCTTACAGTTGACTAAATTTTTAATGAGTTATATGAGGCACAAATTTATACTTCATTATACACCGGGGAATCCACGTTGACTATCAGCAGTCACAATACAAGGATCTTTTTCCCTGTATCTGACAGCATATTCTCATATCTTTTGAAACCTTTATCTTAATATCAGATTAGGCTAAAAATGGTCCAAACATTATAGGAAAGGAAACAAAGAGGACTGACTGAGTGCATGAGCCTTGCCTCCTTCAGAAATACATTAAAATGGCTCCACATCAAAGGCATAGGTAAATTTGATATTTTGATTAGCATGATTGATAGAGCCTTTCTGATGGAGTAACTTCATTCTCATATCCTCATAATTTTTTTCACCCTGCAAAATATTCAGTTGCCATCCCATTTTTACTGGAACTTTTAAAAAGGAATAAAAGGAGATATGCAATACTAAAATTCCAAGTCTGCCTTTGTCAAAAGTGCCAATGATTTGTAGTGCTGGGACGTCCTGTGTGGCTGAGGTCTAGAGTGAATTAAACCCTGGGAAGTATGGCTGCATTTTAGTGCTGAGCCATCAGGTGTGAATATTTGCCTGGCTGAAAGAGCCCTCATTTGTTACTACTGGCTAGACATGCTGACCATAAATCTGAAGCAAGGAAAAGCATCAGGCTCAACTGGCATCCCAAAATACTTAGGCTTATAAAACCCCCAAGTATTCTGTTATGTGCGCCCTGAAATGTTGATGCCTGTCTGACTGGAACCAATAACCTTGTATGACTGCTTTTTGACATGGGCAATGGCATGTGGAATAGGAAGCCAAGCATCTGAGGGGCAGTTTATTCTGCTCTCCACAGCTATAGTTGGTTCAAAGCTTGAATTAGAGCTTTTCTTCCATGACGACTATTTTGTTAAAACCAAAGCATTCTGTAAAACATACCAGTGTTCTCTGAAAATGTGATTATTGAGGTTCTCAGGTTCAAGAGTAGATCAGGGAGAAAAAAGCATTTGCCTGGAAGGAGAGAGGCTCAAAGTCAGCCTTTTCACTGCCTGGTTCCTTGTGGAGAGATGAGTTCAGCTCTTATTTTGTCCAAGGTGAGTAACTGATCTGTAGGTTACAGACAATTTTCCAGCTGGTCTCCTGGAATAGTTTTCTTCATCCTAGTTTGAAAAGAGGTATCGGTTTTGTTAGAAGACACTTTGAAACCTCAGTATGTTTCATGAGCTGGAATTACTGTTTTTCAACCGGCCCTAATGCGGCCTTTGTTTTTTTACCATGTGCAAAGGTAGTTATTGTGATACCATTTGATAGATTTCTGGTAAATCCCCAGAAAGGTCTATCAGGGAAAAGATAAAAGTAGCTTTAGGGTTAGTAATGCTCTCCTTATTCTAATACCATGTGCAGAGCTAGAAGATTGAGATTGCAGTTATGGTGCTTATTCTGCCCATAGGAAATAGAGAAAAATATATACTTAACCAGACCAGGAAAACAGAAAAGGTCTATTTATCTAATAATGAAAATAAAGGGGTATAATAATACAATATTTTGAGGTTTTTCCTATGTCAGTGGGTGGTCAGCAGGGCTGGCTGATAAATCCTTAGTACTGCTATACAGGCCAAATAGATTGAGGAGGCCTGAAACAAAGGTGAAGAGTTCACTGAAGACCTGACTGAACCAAGAGCTCCACATCAACCTGCCAAACCCCAGTGACTTGGATACTACCACTGTGTACTCAGCTGCTTAAAGAGAGGCTCAAGGCAGCTAACATCTGTCTACAAAGTAGTTTTGCATATACCACAGATCTTTCTGCATCCTGTGGTCAGTGACTGAGCTTGTCACAAAATATGTAGGAAACTGCTCACCACAAATGATCACCCAAAACTTTATATGCCTTTAAAATGACTGGATGGAATAATGTTTTACTCTGTTGCTTATTCTACTGACTATCAGATCTTTATGGTTTGTGATAGGGATGCTTCTTCGCGTCCTGTTTCCATCAACATCCATTAATACAACCGTTAGGACATCCAAACTGCAAACTGCCAGCCAAGACCTGGGTCACAGGCAGTCTATTCATCTATAGTAGCTGGAAAAAAGCAGTGCTTTACGGGTGGAAGAATTTAAAACCTAAGAAGAATTTCAAACCTTTTAATGGTGGTTGACCTATGCGTCTTTGTTTCAAGTGACAAACATCAGGCATAAAGGGAAAAGAACAGTAAACAGGACTGCAGCCATAGAAGATACTATTTTGGCAGCTTTTTCCTTGAAACAAAACTATCAGTTAGACACTGTACAGTGTTTCTAGTCTACAACAAAGGTGCCACAGCCTTGTTTTACCAGCATCCGTTTTGAACCTATTGTGAGTGTCTCTCTTTCCCCAACTCCCTCCCTCCCTTGAAGTCACGAACTGGTCCTGTTTCATTTAAACTAAAAGAAAATGTTTTGCATTATCTGCACTAAATGAGACAGGGGCTGCAAATAGCAGTACAGCATTCAGTCACAGGGCAGTTTAGATAAATAGGAGGGTAACATTTTCATATTAAAAAAAAGTAATAAACTTCCTGTTTGCTTAGTGACCCTTTTAAAAAATCTTCACTAACTGTAGTAAGTATACTTTCTTTAGATTATTCCCAGTTGAGAGACTAAAGCTGCTAGAAAAGCATTGGCTTCATCTTATTGGATTGTTAAATGTTAAAAAGCTAAGTTATTTTTTATTCTAGACAAAACTATGGATCTCAGCATGCATTGCTTATGTTTCATTGCATACTGGATTCTTTTTGCACAGTCCATGCACACTGAAATTTAATTCCTTAAGAAATTTGTGCAACTCCCTAAATAGTTACAGAGAAATGCTGTTTATGCCTTTGATATTTTTCCTGCAAATGTGAAAAGTAGAAAATATAAATTAAACCTTGAGGCATTTCATTTCTATTATCAAGTCTCCTGTGGTCTCTTTAGAGAGAGATATTTTTGGAAGATTAAGGTCTGAGCAGTATTTTAGCACAAGATTTCTTTCTGCAGATGCAAAAAATTGCTAAAATGCTATAATTTTTAATGATATGATAACCAGGATTTGTAACGTTTGTTGTAGATAGATAGATAGATAGATGATGTGCGTGGAACGGAAGTTATTATTCCTAACTTTCTGACTATCTGATTTGAAAATACCTAAATACATGCAATCTGGAATGTAGACCTATAGTCTAAATTGTTCACCTACTCTCCCACCATCGCTGATAAAAGGAGTGTATCTCCTGATGGCAGCTCATTCCACCTCACAGACATCTATCTTAGGATGGGATGAATTACTGTTTGGAAATATTTCTCCACTGATGGAGGAAGGAGCCTGCGTGATGACCTGAGACTCAACACTCAACCTTTTCAATATCTAAAATTAGGAGAGCTAAGCCTTGCTCACAGTACAGTGCCTACCTTATAATTCTTTTTCAAGGAAAAAGCTGCCAAAATCATATCTTTTACGGCTGCAGTCCTCTTTACTGTTCCTTTCCCTTTATGCCTGATGTTTGTCATATAAACTGGGCTAAGTGGGATAGGCTTTGTCCTGCCAAACCGTAGATGACAGCCACCCACATCTGACAAAATCCCCAGAGGCTGCCCAGGCTGAGGCACAGTTCCTTTGTTCTGCCATGTCCATGTAAAACAGATTGGAGGAGCTGTCTAATTCCACAGTTCCATGCAGGTGACTTTTTCTGGAAACCACTGTATGAGCTTCCCAGAAAGGCCGTGAAATCTCCATCCTTGAGATGTTTTCAAGACAAAGCAGTGCTGACCTGATCTATCGCTGCTGATAGTCCTGAACTAGAAGACCCCCTGTAGATCACTTCCAGTCTACATTTCTGTATTTTCTTAGCCCCCGCCGGTGACAAAACAAGTCCAGATAAGGAGCTTTGACACAGGCATTGGCAATGAGGTGAGATGAAAGCAAACTCTGGTCTTAGGCTGCTTCTCTACACAGTTTGCTCTATTTTGATTACAGAGAGGTATTCCTATGTGAACCAGAAAAAAAGCCTTCAGTAGCAATAAATATTAATTCATGGTTAAGTGTGTTAATACCTAAATGTTGAAATGTTAAGGGGTATCTCTAGTTGGACTAATTTAGGGCAATCTGAGAAAGACATTTAAGTTGGATAGTATGAATTCTTCAAAGCGAGTATCCGCCTGTTTTGATTACTATGATGGAAACTTTGACAAGTAGCTTAAACTAGATATCTAATATGTAAATAGCTAAATATGAGTGATGGATGGAGTACAGCTGGGAAGTCAGCTTTTTTCTAAAGAATTTTCTGCCTCCTTTTCTTGCCTTTTTTAGTTACCAGGGAAGCTGAAAGTGTATTGTAGACAGAGCTGCTTGAAAGAAAAAAGAAAATATTCTTCTTAAAAGGAACAGTTTTATCAGCTCTTTTCACTAAAAAAAACTAACAGTGGGTTTAGAATTTCCTTTTTTACTTTTTTTTTCATTATGATTTAAGCCTTTCACCACATACTGGTTTCTTTAATTTTATTTGTTTCACAATAAATTGAAGTATTTTAAGTTCTCATTGGAACCGGGAACATTTCAGACAAACTAAATCTTTCTTTCCCTCCAACACTTTTCATAGTAACTAAAACACTGTATCTGATCTTACTGAATAGGAATAAGGTTTGGGATGTGTTCTTGGATAATGAAAGCATCCAGAAGAGGAGACGGAGAGCAAGAAATTTGTAAGCAATAGGATGGAAGTAGAACCCTAGGCTGCAGTTGAGGAGAGCATCAATGGCAGGGAAGGGACTGCCGCGGCTCACTGCAGTGATGTTGTTACTATTTTTGCAGCATTACACATTAGCTACCTAACAGAGTTATCAGCATCTGTTCTTCAAAGATTTGATCGATTTAACAGTTCAAGTACATATAATTATTTGTGGAAGAGGGTTGCTGTTGTAATGTTGTTTTTTTAATTTGTGGGTTTAGGACTTCTTTTATCTCTCACTCTTTCTAATTCCTTTCCTGCACTGAGGATTAGGATAAATCTTGTTTTAGGGACGTGTGCTGTGAGCCACCATATTATCTGAACCCTTTTCATGTAACTTAGAGGGCAGCAGTGAACTCCTTGATAGAACTTATGGAGGTTTTGGCTCTTCTACTTCTGTTCTAGAAAACTCTGTTTGCCATGGGGTGTTCTTTGGGGGAAGAATGAGAGGTGTTCTGGTTATGATAAAATGTACTCTATCGAATAAATGGGGCTGGCAAAATTTCTGAAGTGTGGTTAGACTCTGGATTCATTTAATGTCCTCTGAAACTTCATTCCATATTTTCTTTCTGCCATCACACATGAAGGACTAGATCCTCAGCTGTTTTAAGTCAATACAGCACCACTGACATCAGCTCTCTGTTACCCAGGATAATCTGGGTGTTACAACACTTTGGCACACAGAAACCTAGGCAGTTCGATGGTTTCCAGCCCTGAACTGGCTCACACAGAACCAGCTTAAGGGTCTCTGCACTGGATTCCCCTGTGTCTCTGGTATTACTTCAGGTGCTGAGCCACCTGAATAAGTGAGACTTGTGAGAACAGTCTGTTTGTCGCTTTCCAGACACGGATGTGCTAAAGACAGCGGAGGCTTTGGGTGAGCAACCCTGTGGAGTCCAGCAAGGCCAATACTGGACATAAATTGGAGGTGTGAACAGAGTCAGCTTGCTTTCCAGAACTGGGGAGTCTCTTGGATGGTTGGATCAGTGATACAGGCTCAACATTCAGCTGTGTTCCTCAGCTGCCAAACCCCCCTCAGGCACTAGATTGCTTCTGCGAAACAAATTCAAAAGTGTCCTTTCATAAAGGACACAGTACATCCCAAAGCCTATCTAGACGATCTATACAATCTATTCATATATAATGGAGATTCATCCATTGGTTTGGAAGGGCTGGAGATCCAGCCCAAAGGCTTTGGCTAAAGTTATGTTCACCTTCTTCTCTGGTATTTGAGTTAATGTCATCTTTCCTTTCATAAGCAGAAGCTAGATATTTAACACCCTTGAGAAAATACTTCTCAAATTTCTCACTGAAAGCTTTGCAGAAGAGGACAGAACAGACATTTAAAGAATCAGTTGCCTAAATGTTGGTGTCTCATGCCCACTTCTATAGGTACTGACAGCCCCAGGTGATTGTGCTGCAGCAATCCAGATGGCATTATGCCGTTTTTTGAGTCAACTGAATCAAGTCCTAAGACTACTCATTGAACCTGTATTTGACTTGCTGGGCTGGAGCTTCTGCAAGCAGTGGTCAAAGAAGGCAACCCACCAGGGAGAAGTCCAGTGATTTCCGCATAGGACTGGCAGCCACATTGTGTTAGCCATGTTTGCAGAGGCCCAAGTGTTTAGGAAGAAGTTGCTCTGTCAGACCATGAGTAGTGAACAACGTGGACAAACTGGAGAATGTGAACACAGCTGATACTGCCTCTTAACCTGAGTGTAGGGAAGAAACACATTGCTTATGAAAACAACAGATAATGTCAAAACAAAAGGTCTCTGACCTTTTTTCTCCTTTTTTCCTCTTGACTTTTTCTGGAAAACATATTAATCCATCCTATTGCGCAGTCCTTCAACTTCCTGAAGGTATCCCTCTCATACTGCTTCATAAACATAACCACTGTTTGTCAAACCCCTGTGGCTCACTGTTTCTGAGGTGGGACACAGAGTCTCTGAAAAAGGTGTAGTAAGAGACTAAAAGGCATCAAGTGGATCCAAAAGGTGCTATAACCAATACTCAGCAAATGAAGAAATTGATTGCCTTTAATTTGAGAGAAAATCATATGTTTCCAAGTTTATACTATTTTTGACATGCTAGTTAAGTACTTGAATAAATGTAGCACTTTACATATAAAAATTGCAACCCAAAGGGAGGCAAAACCAATTTAGCTCGGAAAAACCATAGAGCACACTGTTTCTCACTGACTTGGCAGAGAAGCCCTCCCATATCCTCAGAAGAAATGAAAACAGATGAAGAAGTCCTGCATAGTCCATTCTCTATTAGGAAGAAGATCACATTTCTCACATCTGTTACCAACATGGCTGATCTGCTGTGTTCCCATCAGAGGGATAGTCAGGATATCAGTGATTTGAGGGTTTGCCTTTTTAGGAGATATATTTCTCATTTTGTTATGTCTTTCATTAATTTTACAGCAGTTTGATGTTATGAAGGAGCTCCTCCTTTTTTGTCAATAGTACAAGGTCACCCTATCAGAGTAACATAATACATCACCAGCTTGCATGCTTCAGGCATTTTAATAGATTAATTTTGTTCTGGTAAAATTTAGCAATGCATCTTTACTTCATGCTTTTGTGTGGACAGTCAGTCCAATGTTAATGTCAAAAGTAACCACATGTTATGGTGATATATTAGGCTTAAAAAAACCCAGATATTGTAAAGATCTGAAAGTACAATGTCATAATGCTTTAGTTCTGGGAAAGTTTTTTAATTTTATGAGCTATAAATAAGTTGAATGATGGAAACCACCTAAACTTTTTATCCTTTTGCCAACTTGCCAATATGCAGCAAGGAGAGAGACAAACAGGTTGACAGCTTCATGTCTGAATGCCATACAGAAGGAAATTCAGGGATGAAACTGAAGGACCACAGCACACCTGTAGCTTCCACAAATGATTTTAAACTGGAGAAACTGCAGCCTAAAGCACTTCTGAAATGTAAAAGTTTTTGTCAAATCCAAAGAGCTATCCCTTTGTGGTGAAAGCTTTGGAAGCATTAAGTATATTGAGTCTCCCAAATTTTAGAGATGGAAATTGCCAGAATAAGTCCATATGACTTATGTTCTTGTGAACCTCATATTCTAATAAAGTCTCATTATTTGCTCCTACTTCAATCAAAGGTTTAGAGCATAGAAAAATATTTAATCATAACATGTAAGGTAGTGATTAGAAAAGACCTTGACAGGCTTGTATAATAAAGTAGCCAATAGTAAAATCTAATCACTTATAGAAACTACTTCAGGAAAGAAAGAGGTTGTGTAAAATAGATGCAGAAAAAATGGGGGATCACTAAAAAGTAGCTACAACCATAATTTTTTTTGTTTGCATGTTGCATGGGTGAAGACTGAGGGAGTACCAGTGGAGAAACACATCAAGCAAGGTCAGAATGCTGAACATCAGCCATCAGTTAAAGAAAAACTGAAATATTTATACCGCACGTCTAAACAGAAGAATATACAGTGGTGAAAAGCCAGGGATGCACCTGGTGATTTTACATTCACCTGAGAAATTGCAAACAATGAGATGGATCAAACATGCAAGAGTTTAAAGGGTAAAAATCTTCTATTTTCTGCTCTGTAGAAACAGTTGCTAAATATTTCAGGATGAATTGTCAGTTAAAAGCTAAATTTGCAATAGGGTATCTTGGGGACCAAAGAGTGGAATGCACATTTCTGGTGGATCACTTGAAAAAATCAGTCTCTTAGAACAGCAGAAGAACCTATTTCTGCTCTAATAGGTGTCACAGAAATACACACCACTAAATGATATACATAGAAGCAGCAATTTGGACAGCTGGTAAGAAAATTTCACCTTGTCTGTGAAAGCTACACAGACCAAAAAAAGAAAGTGGGAGCAACTTCCACTGCGCAGTGATTTTCATGTAATTTATTAGGTTAATACACAGGGCTTGTTTCTGGTTTTACTGGGACAAAACCCATGTGTGTCCATTTCAAGGTAAAGAATCATTGGGGCTTTTGGTTCTGAATCGGGACATCATGTAATGGACAAAATGGTGTACTCTTCCAAGTGATTCAAAAAAAGCTGAGATCCTTACTTTGCATCTTAACTTTTGGATGTCAAATGCATTTTTAATTATGATGTTCTTTCTACTATGATTAGCATTGTTAGCAGATGGTTTTGCTCAAGATTCAAGACTATTGGAAACCAATATGTTTCTTAAACTAGCTATGTTTTTCCTCAAAGAGAATTCTGATCTAATTGGCATGTGTATTAAAGGGATTTCCTGTTCTAAATTACTGATTTACTCAATTTGTGACTATGTGTAACATATGTCTCCAAAAGCAGAGTATCCTCAATTACCAATGTTCCAGAGTTTATGCTGTGAAAGCTCAAAGATCTCATACAATTTTTAAATTTCATTCTTAACTTCTGAGTTCATTGGGATTTAAGGGCATTTATGACCTTTCATGACATGCTCAATATGTTGCAGGATCAGGCCCTTAAGTATTGCCACAAGAAAGTATTCAGAATATGACTTTCTGGATTTTGTCATTGCGAATGTCATAGAATTGGCTCAACAATTGCAAGAAATTCCAAAACATCTGGAAGGCATCACATTTCATACTGATGGTACCTACTAGATTTAGGTAGAAAAGCTCCAGACAGTGTATCTTTTTTTTAATGTTAGCCCTGTTGGAAGGAAGTTGATACACACATAGCTAAGTTCTTAAAAATGTAGAAAATCTTACTAGATCTGAACAAGGGTTTAACAGAAGGATTTAGAAGAGACTGTTATGACAGCCTTGGGCATGTCATAAGTGGGTCAGATTTGATACAGCAGAACAGATAGAAGGTGAAAGAACCAAGATTTGCAGGAGAACTGGAGTTTTAACAAGAAGTATTAAGTGGAATATGAAATATTACATCCATATGCTAGAGGAACCACATGTCGAACAGAAGGAATTGTAGACTATCAAAGCAGTGACTTAAAATTTGTTGGGTTTGGCAAAGCATGTCATAATCAGTACAATAAACAGAACACTCAAATACTTAAATAACCTTGAAGAAATGTTGTAGCTGCAAACAATATTTTCCTCTCGATTAAAAAAAAAAAAAGTGGCACTAATTCTGTTAGGCAGTATTATATTTTAGGGTTTTTAAAATTTGCGTGTACTCAGAATTACTACATTTTGGTTTTATAGAAAATACTACTTTTTTGTGAAAACACTACCACTTGTTAAATATTGCATGAAAAATATCTACACTTTGTAGGCAGTAAGTAAGTAGAAACATGTACAGCTTATGCAGCAGCAAACTGTTGATGAATGGAAGTCCTATGTGTGTTACCTTACAGTATTATTTCATAAAAAATATCATGCATTATTTACCTAATTGCCTGACTGTGCAATGCTGGAAGCTTTATCCATTCTTTTAGAACTCCTGAAGACACCATATCATCTTCAAAACTCTGTTTCTTTCAGCTGTTACAGTATATCACACTAACCAAGATGATACCTGGAGTCAGAAGTTTAAATTGATTCTCTTGTTTTTGCTCAAATGTAAACTGAAGCAAACGCCATTCATAGATTTCAGACAGATGTTGTAAAACACTAGAGCTTACGTAAAAAGTTTCCACAATGTCTCATCATTTACACTAGCAGCATATGACTCTAGGAATTATTACTAGTATTTACAGGCAGATATTACCTCTGAGCCATAGGACAGCAGTCCTCCAAGTTACATGTAGGATGTATCACACATCGCTGAAGCCAACAGCTTCTTGAGAAATCATATATTGGAGATGTTATTTTTTTTTTTTGTCTTGTGGGGAATCTAATGCTCAGGCTGCAGCAATTTACATTTGCTGAACTTGACATGTGTTTTAGCTACCTTTCTGTATGCTAAGATAACAAATCATGCATGAATTGGTCAAAAGAACACATCCAGCAAACAGTTTTTCATTAATCATTCCCAGAAAATAGCAGTGACAGTCTGAAAAAAGGAGTTGCTGATGGAATAGTAACATTTCTTCCGGTTTCCCAGAGATGGGAACACTGGGTCTCAACTCCAAAGGTCCAGGACATCTCTGTTATACCACATCAGACAACAAAGTGTCCCAAACGGGAAGGTGTTGATTGTGATCCAGGCTTTGTTTTCAGCTAGAATATACAGACTAACATTGTGAATGATTTGATTTGGAATGGCCAGAATACGTGGACTTCCTCATTGAAGGGATATGTCCCTCAAGGAAAAGGAATGTGATCTCTGGTGTAAGAACCTCCCAGGAAGTCTAATTCATCTCTGAACATTAGGATTCATGACAGACTGAAGATGAAATGCCTGAAATGCATTTCATGTGATTTATAAGAAACTTGGACATTAAAAAATATTGTTTCTGTTTGTCAGACACTGTTTCAGGGCATTTTGTTATGAAGTAGTCCCATCACACACAGCAACCTTCTGCAGCATGGGAGAAAACCTATGTGTTTGTGCACTTGTTCTTAAGTGTGGATTATCAGTGAAGCAGCAGAGAGTGATCCATGCAGTTGTATTTGAAAGGAGAGGGGGCAGATACAGGGCGGATTCTCAAGGCACGATTTCATTGTGAAAACAGGACTTGGTACAAATGTTAGCCATTCAGCTGTGATCTGCAGGACTAGCTGTACTTACAGGGAGGGTGGGTATGTACGAGCAATGGCTTGGCACGGTGCTTCACCTCCACCTGCTTTAACCAAACAGTGACAGTCCATAGCTCTAATGCCTTCTGTGATGGTTGCCCCAGCCACCTACACTATGCAATTAAAGAATGACATTTTTGAGCAATTTTCTATTGAAGTAGATATGCAATCCTTTCAACAAACTTAGATGTTTTACTGTTGCCTTTTCCTCACCTACTTCCAGGCAGAAACCTCAGTGGCACCCTCTGCTAGGGCTTCATCTGGATTTCTAACCCACACAAAGGCATCAGCAAATGTTCAGTAAGGAAGACCTTTGCTCTGCCCCATTCCTCCATCCAGGGGTAGACGGCATCCCTCATTCCCCTCAAGTAAAAGGCAGAGAAAGAGGGACAGTGCTGCATTTAGGTATAGGGAAGTGGGAAGGAAGACAAGAGGCAGAAGAAAGAGTTTCATGTCTAAGCCTAAACCATTTTGAATGAGATTAAGGTTTCTGTTCAATGACTGGAGCACAGCTTTTTCTTCCGAAATTAAAATTGGCAAGTGTGGAATGAAGACTAATTGCATATTTTACATGTTAAAAATATTTAGTTTTACTTACACCCTAGAATCAAGAATTTTTTTATACTGATTTGGGGATATTTAAGAGTGATGCCTATTTAATAGGAGTGATTTTTAATGGATTCAAAGTGCCGATCAGTGGTTGCAAAGAAATTCCCTCAGCCTCTTTATTTTCTTCTTTGCAACAACATAATAGACTTGGCTTGCTTCAGCTATCATTAATGGTAGTACCATTGCTAGAAGGGGATGATTAAGAACTCCTTAAAAGAAACAAAACTCCTGCAATCCTATTCCTTATTACATTACCAGACAGTTTAAGCCTGTAAAACTACTTTAAAGTATATGAAGTTGGTTTGAGGGGTTGCACATCCCAAAAGTTAGATCCTTTTTTAGCCAGGCTGCCCTGAAAACCTCTTCTGTTTCTTGATCCCTAGACCAAAGGACAAATGACAGCATAACTTGTAGCAGGCTATGAAGTCACAAGCTCATTCCTGCCTCCTGCTTCTTTGTGGAATGGCCCATTTCTGGGACCCAAAGGTACAGATGGTATAGATACAAACAAATACATTTTTTGGTATCCACTATCATGCTCACTCATATACTGGGAAATTCCCAGCTTTCCATCACCTTATCACTTTTTATCAGGGCAAGGAAGACTGAATCCAAAGCCAAAATCAAGCTTGAAATGTCTGGTTGATTTTTGCTGGGCTATAAAGACCCACAAAACTCATCTGGAAATTCATCTGAAAGTTTGAGCCAGACAATGAAGCCAAAGACTAAAGGAACATTCAGCATGGTGAATTGATAAGGGTGTTAAAAGGGAAGCTCTTCCACAGTTTATCCATTCTGGGGTCACTTATGTTTTCTGTAGGGTTTTAAATGCTAGCCTGTTGCGGGCTTTTAGCCAGGCTTATTACTGGTGCCAGAGAGACTCATCATTTTATCAGGCTTGCCTTTGTTACATGAACATTTAATTGTTTGTGGGATATTCTTAGAACACAGAAATGATGGATCTTTCTGGCATTCAAATGAATTCATTCATGTGATTTATTTGTTTTCCCTAATAACACAAGAGGTTTCAGATGAATATTTATTTGGAAGGGCTTAGTATATAGGGAAATGTGAAGAAAAACAAATGGTTTTGTTCTATTCAGATTAGCTGGCTGTAGCTCACATGGAGAATACACAGCCCATGTAGATGCAGAAGAAAAGCCAGTATAAATGTTTGTTTCACAGTATTCAATAAGAACTGCTAGAGGCATAATTTGTTTCTGGGGAAAACTGCTTGAGATCTGTCTTTAATGTTAGCCACATAGCTTATCTTTTTTCAGACTGGGTGTCTTCCTTCGACATCAGTACCTAGAGGCTCTGAACATATGCAGAACATAGGCAGAGTAAGTAAGTGTACTGTTTCGTGTTCACTCTTAAGAAAGGATAGGAGTATCATTTCCATTTTTTTTGAGAGAAAGAAGGCTCAGCAGGATGTATGGAGATGGCCCACATACCTGCCTTAGGGACTACAGTACCATGGTGTTTACATTAAAGAGGGCAATGACTAACTCAAACTTTCTACTCTCCAGGGCATCACAGTTGGATTCCTATGCAGGTGGGGAGAAACAGATGAGAGAGAAGTAACACAGCAAGGCAAAATAATCTAGGCCCCTATAATTCCCGTAATCCAGTCCATCTAATTTAGCTGTTAGGATTTCTCTCCATTGGCTATGTACGCAGCACTGATTGATGGCCTTGATGAGAAGATAGTTTCATACACTTGCTGCTGTCCTGAAAGAAGATGTCATCCTGGTAGTGGTGACAACTAAAGGATGACCTGTGATCATTAAAGTGGCTGATTGTTGTAGAGGCAGTGCAGCAAATTGCCCGATATCATGCAGTCAAGCCAATGACCTGATAGAAAATCATCTTGTGATCTCCTAAATCTGGCTGCATAATTGTCGCAACAAGAATCAGCACAGATCTAAATGACAGGTGTTGCACAGCCTGTGGACATATCCTGTGATGTGGGAGACTGTGCCACATTGCTAGCGTAAATGATGGAGATAGGAAAGGAAAGAGGATGATGTATCCCTCTTCTCTATTGTATATCTGCACCTGACCTTATGGTAATTTTATCTCAGCATAATGTTGAAGTGCAGTAATAGAGCATATGAAGGCTCAATGCTACAGATTCCTTCAGTGTAAAAAGTTCTTCTGGTTTAGTTCTTCTTTTATTTTTCAAGAGTTCAGATGCAGACTGCTATCATGAAAGTGAAAATGTCAGGCTTACTTTTAAAAATCCACTTCTAAATCTCACATGTGTAGATAGGAAAATACCAGTATGGTTTGCAACTGCAAAATATAACATCATCAAGGTTTAATGAATTTTCATCAAAGAAAATAAATTCAATCTTCCCATATTAATAAAGCTGAAAAGGTTCATCTGGACTTCAAATTAATGTTATTTCAACAATATCAGAATGAAATATGCCTATGTTTTCATACCTTTTTTTTTTTTAAAAAAGAAAATTATGTTCCACAACATTTTTTAACAATTTAATAGTTTTGTCTGTTGAGGACAGAAATTCCATTTATGACTAGCTCTAGTTGTTGAGGAAAGCTGGAAAAAATGGTTGTGGCAGGCTCAAAAACCAGAAGACCAATAAAAAGAAACAAAAAATGTAGTATTTCTTAATAGCTGGATTTTATACCAATGCCATGAATGTTGGTGGCCTGACACTGTGGTTTGGCAGGCCTGCATTCATTCAAATCCTAAATATTTTTCAGCTCAGTTGTGCTCTCAGACATTTGTGCATATGAACAATTTGCATATGAACAAGGCATCTGTGCAGAGATCAGCCCATTTGTTCCTAGCCATAGTTATTCGTTATTATTATTCAGCCACACATTGTAGAAATTGTATTGTTTCAGAAATGCCATACAAACAGGACTTAACCAGTCCCCAAACCAAACCTCAAATACTTGTTGTGATAAAACCCGTAACTTTTCCATTGCTTTTTAATCACAGGTCTTGAAGAGCTCCACAGCAAAAAGGCGTGATTGTCACAGGAATGGGGAACTGAGGCACAGGGCAGCAAGGTGACTCTTCTGAGGCACTGCAGTAGGTCTGTGACAGACTCCTGCACCCCTTCAGTTACACACCTTGGCCTTTCTTGGCTTCTAAGGATGCTCAGTTCTTGTGGTAGTGTTAAAGCACTGAAATGCTTTCATCGCCTTTTTTTTTGGACATATTGTTCTGTGTGTGCTTGTCCAAAATGGGTAGCTATTGACTTATACTCCTAGACTCATATGGGATAGATTAATTTCCAAGCTGTGATTTTTCATAACCAAAATATTCTGTGAGTAACAGAATAGTAGAAATAGCTGTTAATACAGTGCATATACTAAGGAGAAAAATTTATTTTACCTAAGACTTGCTTGTAATATAGACAGAACTCTTCTTATTCTGACCTATATACTGAAATTTATTATTGTTTCCCTATTTTAACTGCTGTATTTTCTGACTCCTAGTTCTTCTGTACTGTCCTGGTTGATATCAGAACATTTGAGTTATATGTAATTTCATTTAATCTAAAATTTGAGACTGTCTCCCTATGAACCAATCACAATTAGAATTGTTACTATTTATAGCCTACAATTATACCTGTGTGGTCAGGCTAAAAAGTCGCATCTGTGACTTTTAATGTTTTCTGTGTTGTTAACTTCTAAGAAATCCCATCAAAACATGTCTTATCAAATAATGTAGAAAGAACTATTATTATAATAGGTTTTCATAAATATTTGTTTTACAAGTTCTTATATACATTTCTAAGCAAGTGTTGGAATAAAGCAATGTAAAATGAAGGCTAAATTTTGCTGACCTTAGACTGAACAAGAACTGAAATTACCCCTTCACATCAGACCTGCTACATCAATGCACTTCTGATGAGATGACAGCTGAAAGAGATGTGAGAAGGGTTCTGCATGCTGTCACTTAGACATTAGGGCTAATCTTTTCAGACTATTGGCAAAATGAGTTGGCCACAATCAGGTTGAGGTTTAAAATTTACATAATTCATTATACAGTTGTCTCATGGTTTGGACTTGGTTGAGAAGAGCAAGTAGGCACCATTGAAAAAAAATTGATATCTTTCATTGCAGTCTGCCAGGAGACCCTTAAAATCAAAATCTGGCTTTCCAAGTGACAGAATTCATATGGAATCTGGTGAGGGTTTACAATTTTCACATCAGCAATAGTCAGTTTGTTTCCATCAGAGAGGTTAGAAGCTGTCATTTTAATTTTTCTCCGCCTGCTGGTATGTTACAGCATTCGCACCTGCCAGAAAATGTCAGAATGTTTATTCCAAGAATAAAAATGTGGGCACATGTCCGCCTCCCAAAATAAATAGTACAGCAGATATATTCTGTAGCGCCTCCAATACTCACAGGTTGGAGTTAGTCATTCTTCCTGTGAGAGGGTGGCCATCAATCACTGTCAAAGGGAACCTTGGGTTCGGAGTCAAGAACAGGGGTACTTGGATCAATGGACAAGGATTACAAGGAGCCTGTAGGGAGAGAGAATATGCCTTTTCATATGTGTAACTGGCAGCACTGTAAGTTCCAAAAGCATCTGGGCTTGAGGAAAAAAAATCCCTGCAGTATGGAGAGTTTGCTGGTTTGCCAAGCAAATCATCTTTCAGTCACAACGTTCTCCTCCCACAAGACTGAAGGGTGAATATTTTCATAATAAAAAGAAATCATTAAATTTTTGTCCCTGCCAATGGAACATATTCAGCAATCATCTGCATAGATTTACTGGAAAAAAGGAAATCTTTGTTCTATTGTGAAGTGGTACCACAATTTTAAGATGGCAAACACATAAGAAACACCAGAACTGATATTCAGAGACTAATTCAGTCTGTCAAACTTACTCTTTTCAAATAAGTTCTAATAAACCAGTCTACTTTCAAAATCTTCTATTTAAGTGATCTGAAACTAAACCAGGACAAGTCATGAATGCTTTACAGGGAATGGTAATATTGTCTTGTATTTAAAGTGCTGGAATAGGAATTGCCTAGATTTCTGGCTTAGTCACAGACTCCTTGGGTGACTCTGGATGAATTATTTAATCTCGCTTTGCTTCAATACTTATAGAGAAGCAAATACTCCCTTTGAACATGTTGCTTTACAAGGCAAGTATCGAGGAGCAGGTAATGTGGCTTGAATTCATCTGACATAGAGAATCCAACAGAGCTTCATTAGCGAGGAACATGCTAATTTCAGGCTCCCTCTATAGTCAAGAGCAGGGGGATAAGAAGGTCCTTCAACCCTTAATGTAGACCAGCTATAGTTGGAAGGGCCCTTTGACAGTATGTCTTTTCATGCATTCACGGCAGAAGAAACTCAGGGTGACCACACTCCTCATTTGGCATTTGGCTTAGCTGGTTGGCCAAAAAATTATTCCCCCCACCCCCGCTCCAATGCTGATATGACCTCCTCCAGAAGAGCTGATAACTTCTTTCTTCTTTATGTTTCATGGGTCAAGCTCCATAGCTAGACTGTTTCCCAGGAACCACTGCAGGAAAAAACACCTCTCATACATGACCTTGTCTAAATACAAGAACACAATGAGGCCTTAATGGCCCTGCATCTGCAGTTCTCACAAATTCAGTGTTTTCAGGTTTTTTTCTGAAATTTATTTTATGAGATATCTGAGGCAATCTTTTGGTCAAAGTTCTGCCTGTAACAACCTCTTGACTTTCTGAACCGCACCTTAGATGATGAGTTGAAAACAAACAGGAACCCTTTGGCTGCCAAACAGCTACTGATTCACACAGCACCTAAGTCCTCATTTTTTCTAAAAAAAAAAATAAATTGTTTTTGAAACAAAAAGGCTTACAAGGGGCTGAAATATTGTGACCAAAGCATAATGGCAATCTAAGAACAGATGGGAAGCTGTGGCACAGAACATAATTGCACTCATACTATTTATGTATTTTATCATGCTGGACTAAAGAGAACGGAAAAAAAAACCCAACCATCAAATATTCTGTTTGCAAATGAGGGCCTGGGGAGGTGCACCCATGAAATGTGTAGTGTTTTCACAAAAAGAACCTATTTCAGCAAAAGAGATGGAAGATACCTAGCACCCTTGGTCAGGGCACTCTCTGGAGAAGTAGGAGAATTTGGATCAAATCCCTGATGGGGCTGCAAACCAGAGGAATTTAGACCATGACCCTCACATCACAGCCAACATTCCAAGACCATCCTGTTTTTCTGTTCCAGTCCCATGAACCTTGGTGAATCTTGACCCAAATTTGTATTTCTATCAATTTTCCTGCACCCTCCACACCCCTGGAAGCCCCCGAATATGAGAAATCATCAGGCTCTCTAAGAACAGATAGAAGTAGGATAACAAAGCAGAATTGTCCATTTTCTTGCAATGTGAACCACAGTCAGAAAATGTATTGTCTTCCACTCTTCCTTATGCCTGTTTATTGAATGTCTTCCATTTTATTAGATATAGTTGTATATAGATACAGCGATATCTGAGCAGGACAACCAGAAATAGCTTATTTGGAAAAAAGCACCAGCATTTATTTGATTTTTAGCCTTCTTAAATGCAGGTGAGGATAAGTACCTGCATCACAAACCACAGAGTTTTGCAAGTCTCTGGCAAATGCTTGCTGGCCTCCAAAATCTCTGAATTTAGCATTTATTTCTCAGCAATTAAGTGTAACCAAGGAGACACACATTCCCAGACAGAATATCTTTAAGTAGCATAGGCTCCTAGACATGGATAAGAGTAGAGAATTTCTTGCTTGTAAACTCTGAATTAATGTTACTGTGAATGTGATCTTAGAAACAAACATCCTGCAGATGAAACCTAGAGGTGGTTGGCAAAGGCAACCATTGGTCGAAATCTGACAACTATTTGGTCATATCTTTAAAGACAGCCTTATTAGCTTCATCCTAAGGAAGTTCAATGAAATCTTTGAATTTCTTTAAGAAATTCCACATGACAGGAGTTTCAATTCACATAAGACTCTTGATGCTACGGGCTAGTTAAAAGGCTTTGATTTTTGTCTTTCTCCTAGTTGCTCCTAGCAAAATAAAGAATCAGTCTCCCATAGTTCTTGGCACTTTGTAGTGCAAAAGACCATCCATGAAATGTTCTGATATGGTGTCAAGAATGATGTGAAGTTTCTGGACAAAATGAGAGCAGATGACAAGCTGAGGTAAGTAGCAAAGACTCCTGAGCTTAGCTGATATATACCCTTGGCAGTGACATACAGGTTTGAAGTTTTTGTGGTTTTTTTTCCCTTTTTTTTACTTCAGTCATCTAACAGGGAAACAGCTTGATCTTTTGAAATTAAATTAGACAAGCTGTTAATGAGGACTAATTGCTTTGCATAATTTAAAGTATGTAGAGAGAGCTCCCTTGATCTGTGCAAGCTGTACTTGAGTTAGCTCTGGGGCTGAAGACAAAAGATATCTCCATTCACCATTCTCCTAATCTGCAACCAGACTGAGAGCCCAGATGCCCCTGAGAAAGTTATAGCAACCCAGAAATATTCATCACTGCTCTTCTATTCTGCCCTGTCATATAGCTTAGCTGTGCTCTCATGCTTTACTCAGGCAGGAATTTGACTGTCCTCTCCACCTAGTGCAAGGTTCTCACTTCATTGACAGAGACCCTTTCCATGCTGTGCTGGAGAAAATCTTGTTACCTCATGATAGCCAGGAGCCAGAATCTGCCCTGGAAGTTTTACAGTTCAGGAGGTGTGTTTGGGGAAAGGAGGCAGAGACTTCAGGAAGAGGAGTGAGGATGAAGCTCGCATTGCCCAGCGCAGGCTACATTAGGCACCCACTTAAAGGAGAAGGTCCCCAGCAGCATGAGCAAAGCTAAGTCAGGGTGACTGAGGTCTTGCCTTCTATCAATGTGGTGGCACATTCCCACGTTCCCTTCCGTGCATTAACCCTGTGGCCAAACATCAAGTCTCTTCAGGGAGCTTATCCAAAATAGAAAACTAATATGGTTTTTTCCACTGGATTAATTTTTGGCTGAACCAGCTCACCACCTACCAGACACGAGGGAGAAAGAACAGGAATGTACAGCTGGAGGTAGAGGTGGGATTTGCCACACTGCTGACTTAGATTAGCTTAAAATGCTGTTGAACTGCACTCCTGAGGGCGATTCACAGCCTAGTTCCTCTATATAAAAGTAAAGGAGTCACTGGAGAGCAGTAGATCCTGCATAAGGCGAATCAGAGCACCTAAGCTAACTGCCTCAAGTCAGCAGTGTGACCCCCCATGTCGAAACATGCTGTTATGCGCTAATGATGCTCTGGACACACTTGGGTGACTGGTGGGTTGAATTTTTTCCCCCAATGTTTATTGATTTAGCAAACGCAAAGAAAGGAGTGCCAAATCTGGCAGTTATTAGTGACTCCATGCTGTATGCTTGTGAACATACAATGTTTGGAAATATTTTCTAAAGAGCCTGGTTTAACACAGCCTGATTTAACTCAATTATCCTCTTCACAGATTAATACCTCACTAGCAACTCCTCTGACTCTTCTTCCAGTCTGTTTTCTTGCTAGTAGCACCATTTCTAAGTTAAAATACATGGATACAACCCAGTCTAGTATCTCTGGCGGGACTCACACTGCCAAATTTTAATCATGTAACTTATCTGCTCAGGTAAGGAAAGCCATCTCCCCCTGAGCTGCTGAGGTACTCACTGGAAAAAGAGAAGCTCTTCCAGATGCACATGAATTATGCTGCCTTTTTGAGTCACTGTGGGAGACCCAGTTGCTCTCCAGTGATTATAAAGAGAGCCTAAGGAAAATTACTTCTAATTTAGACATATGAAATAAGTGCCCAAAATTAAGCACTTGGACAAAAGTGTCATCAAAATATTTTCAATCTTCTTTATCTGCAGAGTGAAAAAACATTAAGCACCCATTGCAGCCAGGCAGTGTAAAGTGCTGTGTTGTTCATTTTGAGATCAGCCCATCTCTAAAGCACATATCCGATACAGTATGGTTAGGTAAAAGATTGAAAAATGGCAGGATTCCTCTGTGGCCTTGAACCAGGACTGCTATTCAATTTTGAGAGAAGTTATTCTTGGTTTACATTTAGGTAAGTGAGAGGAAAATCAGACAGCGCAAGTGAAATACGGCATTTGGAGAAACCTTTTGCTGAACTATGGAAGTTTTGTAGATGAGCTCAGTTTCTGAAAATATGAATTGCTGCACTACTTTGTTAAAGACCCGCTATATTTACAGCCAGAAAAAAGTGCTCACACATTTATTTCTGGAGAACAGTGACATCTAGTGAGCATCTTGACCGATACCGAGCATTCCCTGGGGTCTTCTTTAAGACTGAGCCTGCTACTTGGGCTTAGTTTGTTTTTCTGCTATTGGAACTTTACAGTTCCTTGAATCTCAACTGCATGCGCTGCTCATCTCTGACAGGGTCTATTGACTATAAATGGCAAAGTAGCTGTGAGCCAGAATGGTGTGGGAGTGGGGTGACTTCGAAGAGAGGACTTAAGCATGATAAATAAAATGTAGGTATGTGTCCTGGGACAGATTTGCCGTAGCAGAGGAATTATGGTGGTAGCAGAGTTGCCTAGGAGATAAGCATCAAGCTGTCAAACGGTCAGGAGCTGCATCAGCCAGGAAACCACAAAGTCGAAGTGGTTCATTAGTTCAGCACTTTTCTGGTAGGCTTTCTGTTCCTGGGCTCCTGAGAAGCTCCTGGCAGAATTCACAGCTGCCTTCTCCTGCTGGAGATCCCAGGGCATGTAGCCAAACTCACTTCCACTTGCAGCCGAGGGGGACTTCCCCAGATAGTAGTCTGAATTCGTCCATCAGGTAAAGTCTACACTTTCCTTCCCTACTGGGCTTCAGCCCAGGTCTGTGAGAGTATGTGGACACATCCATGTAAGAGTAAAGGTGATAGAGCTTTAAAATAAAATTCTTTTGGAACTAAAAATACTATTCATTTTACACTGCAGCTCTGCGAGTAAGTGATGACTGGGATGACCCTCCAAGGACCCTTGGGTGGGGGAAGGGGTATCAAAAAGAACTGGAAATGTTGCCGTGAAGGAATAATTCTCAAAGATCTCAGTGAATCACACAGTGAACTTGGGGATTACAAATGGTTTTGAGGTACACACACACCAAACTGGAAGTCTTCAGCACTCCATGAGCATCCACAGCTGGACACTTCATTAGCACTTGGTCTTTAAAAAACTGGAGAGGTAATCTTTCAGCTGTATTGTAAATGACCATTATATCCAAGCCCATCTGTCCAGGCTGTAATCATGTGTTTTATTATTTAAATTACATATGCTTTATTAGTATTCTGAGAGATACTGGGCCAGATTCAACAGTGTTTTTAAAAGCTATTTATGTCTAGGGAAATAGTTTTTCTACATCTATACCAGTTTAAAAAGGCAGACGCCTTTTACACCTAGATTATTACATGATATCACTTTCATCTGCCAGCGTTGTAAGAAACTCAATAATAATGACGAGAAAGTTTGGACTGGTGGAAAACTAAAGGTAACTGAATCTTTACATAACACGCTACTGAAACTGGAGGATGAGGAGTTTATTTTACGTAAATGCCTTATCATAAGCCACTTGAATGGGTGAAATCCCCACTGTAATGTGAACTTTTCACAATTTCCTGTGTCATGGCATTTACACTGTTGGGTTTTTTCTTCTTTCTTTTCCTCACTGGAAATGCTGGAAGTGTGCACACATTTGAGGAAAACTTGTGCAAATATCTCAAATGTCAGGAATAGAATCTGAAGACTATGACATTGTATTACTCCTCTTCTTGTTTTATCTTAGGGAAAAGGGTAGTATGTGTCCATCTCACAGAGGCTGCATTTTAATAGGTAGGCACAACAGAACCAAAGTGAAATTTTCTGGGCAAACTTAACCTTGATGTTTCCCATCTCCTGCGTATTTGATTTTGCTACAATAACACTTCTGTAACACTGCAACAGAGTCAAACATTTCTCTAGAGTATTTTCTAATCTTTACAAGGAAGGTACATTTAATTTTGTGGAAGATGGTGGTTGTATCCAGAAAAGGATCTTGACTTCTTAGAAGAGTACTGCTGACTGTTAGAACCATGCTACCACCAACACAGACACTGTCTCTCAAGTCTTGTCTGACCCCCCTCGGAACAAGGGCTTTTCTGCAGAGATCTGCTGAAGAGTTTGCTGTAATGAAGGAAAGAGCTGCAATGTATCAGTGGACACATGACACAGGAGCCAGACTGTGTGGCAGCCAGGTTATGGAGGCCAGCCATAGCCATGTGATAGAAAGTGTTTGTAGGACAGAGGAACCAAAATCAATATTCCCCTTTACACCACTAACAATCTGACAAAAGCACTGCAGAAGGACTGAGATCAGGTGCTGAGAAAATTTATCTTACGGTGAGCTCTCTGAAAGCCTAAGCGCTTTAAGAATAAATCTTCAGCAGTTAAGAAATATTGTCCATAGGCATCTGCTTTGCTATTTCCTTCCTTGCTCCTAGGACATCTAGTTTATGGTCTTCTCAGAGATCATGTTATAGATGAAGCAATGGATGGAAATTGTTTAATGTTAATGCTAAATGTTCAAGAGAGGGCTCTTTGACACTAATTTGGGAATCCAGTGCAGCTTCCTGTTAGATTAAAAAGTCAGATGAGAGGTCTGACCTAGCATTGTAGCCAAAAAAGACAGGGCTAGAACAGTGAGATTGTATTTAGCCATTCTCAGCTGGTTTAAAAGTATGTAAGATTTAGCAATAGAGCCTAAACAACGAGGTATTTGTCTTGGCTGTGTGAGTGTAAACATAATGTTTCAATTGAAACCTTCCATATTGGATGATTTTTCTCTTCAGTTTGCATTTTATAAATAACTTGGAATTGTACAGATCCCCAAGAGTCAACAACAAGTTGAAAACATTACACAGACAATGTCCTCTATGAGCTGAGCCACTTCGAGCATTGTAGGCTATTTTCCCTCAGGGTACCAGCTGCTGGAGGATGAGTGATGCACTTTGCCTGTGGCTTAGTAGCTATCTTCTGGTAGCAAAGTGCAGGAAAACCAACAATATTCATTCAAAGATGGTTATTAGCAAAATTGTAATGTTAAATCATTCCAATCTTGTCAGAGTCTTCTCAATTTGAAAAGGTATCTGTGATTATTTTTATACCAGTGATGACTGGAGAACATAAAAAATATGTATTTATGGGTTAGGTTTTGGGGCAATTTCTTTCTGCTGGGAAATGCTCTGGATAAATAAAGGAATTCCTCATCCTTTGTTAGTCAGAGGTCAGTTTCAAGTGTTAAAAGATAAAATACATTATCCATAAACCACTAAACATATTTTTTAAAGACTCAAGACAAAAAATTACAATTCTTCGATTTTTAACACTATTTCCTTTTATGCGGCAAATTGGAAATTGTATAAAAAGCTTTGTGCTTTGTATGAAACTAATTATATTTTGGAAGTGGTTTACATACTAATAAAGTGTAAAAGAAACTGTAAGTGAAAAAGCAACTGAGGAAGAGTTAAGACCATTGCATGTCACTGGAAAGAGCAAGGCCTGTCTCACAGGCAAGAAAATAAACCTTGTGGCAGAGCTGAGTATCAGAAAGATTCCAGACTTTTAAAGAAAAAAAAGATTATTCTCTTCAGAAACAAAAGAAAAAGTAGTGACATATTAGTAGCAAAGGTAGACATAGCTTTGTTTTGATGCCACATGATGGAAACACATCAAGAGTGTATTAGGGGTCGGCAAAGATAACAAGTCTGTAGACAATAAGAAGCCCACACTTCTGGCCTGATGGGCTCATCCTTTTCTGAAGTTATAAAAAAGTGAGATTCTAAAACAAGTAGCCAAAGAAAGCATTTGTTTGTAGTCTCAAGTTTGCCGCAATTTTCATAGTGTGTCCGTTGGCTTACATAAATGAAGAAACAGCCAGATAAATGAAAACGAATGGTGAAGAAAAACACTGCAATACACCACTTGGGAATACTGATTTTCTCTTCATGAATGTTTCTGTAATATGATGACAAGACTGCATTGTTCTGTAAAAGACAATGTGGTAAAGCATTGCCAAGAAATTAGATTGATATATCTATTTTGAAGTTCCTACCATTACATTGTTTTTCTATTTAAATTAAAATATTAAGGGTAACAGAGAACATTAGAAAGACTTTTTTTTTTATATAAGACTACTGAGATATATTCATATGATTATTATTTTTGACAGCTCCCCAAGTGACTTGTTTTTATAAAACCAGTTTTCAGATTCTATAAGACTTAAAATTTCTATCCATTGATCATCTATAACCCTACAGGTTAGGTTATCTGTCATACATTACATAGGCCTGATCAGTCCTCAGCTGTAAGTGCTGACACACCTATAGGCTACCTTCACTATTTATGTTACATTAAGGTAAGACTTGCTGCTACGTGGAAGAAGTAGATATGTAGACTCCATATGGTTATACCGCAATCAGTCATGTAGTCTTTGTTAAGGCCTTTCCACAAAAAGGATAAATAAAAATAATTAAAATGAAATAGCCATTCCTTTTGCTTGTGCTCCGTTTTTAATTTTTACTTTCCTTTTCTATCAATTAAAAAGTCAGGGTTAATAATCACAATTATTTTGCTTGTCCTTAATCATTGTGTCCCTTAGGTGTTGGTGAAGGAGCCCATGTGACTAGGAAAGCAGGACTGGAGTGCCTAAACTGGCATTAAGAGAAACAATTATTAAATGTTGCCCTATCATTTTTTATTTCTCCAGATTATAAATTGCAGAGGGGAGCTTTGTTTATGTTGTGGTTTAACCCCAGCCTGCAACTAAGCACCATGCAGCTGCTCGCTCGCTCTCCGCCCCCACACCCCCTCTACCCCCCCTCCCCCCCCCTCAGAGGGGCAAAAGTAAGAAAACTCTTGGACTGAGATAACAGCAGTTTATTAATTGAAATAATTTAAATTAAAAATAATAATAAATTGTAATGAAAAGGAAACCAACAAAACAGAGAGAGAGGGGAACAAAACCCAGGAAAAATAAGTGATGCAACAGCTCACCATCTGCTGACCAATACCTAGCCTGTCCCTGAGCAGCAGTCACTGCCCCCTGGCCAACTCCCTCCAGCTTATATACTGAGCATGACATCATATGGTATGGAATAGCCCATTGGCCAGTTTGGGTCAGCTGTCTTGGCTGTACCCCCTCCCACCTTGTGCACCTCCTCACTGGCAGAGCAGGGGAAGCTGAAAAGTCCTTGAGTACTGTAAGCACTACTTAGCAACAGCTAAACCATCAGTGTGTTATCAACATTATTTTCATACTAAATTGGAAACACAGCACTATGCCAGCTGCTAGGAAGAAAATTAACTCTATCCCAGCCAAAACCAGGACAGTTTTTTTCTTTGGATAAATTACTTGCTGCTCCGAAAACTGGAACATGTTTTTTTCAACCCATAAAGAATCTGGCATTCTTTTCCAAACTACAGTCTTTACATCACTGTCCACAGATCCTTATGCTTCTATTGCCATCTCCTCCTGTTTCCCTCACCACTTTTTGTCACGTCTCTTGTGTTTTCCCCCATCCACTGCTGTACTTCAGTCTTCCCCTTTTCAGTCAGACTGCATCAGAGTATTAATGCCTGTGCTGTCTCATGTTGCTAATATTTTCTTTTCCACTGATACCTGTTTTGATATTCCCCTTTGAGCTTCTCCTTTACACTGCCAGGAGCAGGTAGAGAAAGAAGTTCCCTGTAGTCCATACCTTGTGTCTCCCTGCTCCTAAACCAGTATTTACAAGGAAGTCCTCCTACCTTTGCAGTGAAGCATGCACTTTTGCTCTGATGGAATGGCCCACGAGCATTCCAGCCAGCAACTAGAACTGGAGTATATTCAGGGCAGGTGAAATTTTGAAAGAAACAGCAGTCACCGCCTCCAGAAACCCTCAAGTACACACACTGAAAAAGTTAGTTCTTATAATTTTCACAAATTTGGGACACTTTACGGTAACAATAGGTACATCTTGACATCAAAATGGCTCTTAGTTTCGATCAAAAGCTTGGCTATACTGGAGATCATACCTTTTTAACGGGTAGCTCTTGGTGTTAACAGGCAGTCATATTTGTTGCAACAAAATTAAGCAAACTCTCCAAAAAAGACATGGAAAAATTCAGATCAAATAAAAATTATAGGCTTTAGAAGCAACCAAAAAGGAAAAGCAACTTCTAGTAGAGGATGACAGGAAACCTTAATCAGAGACTGAAAAATTGCTGATGTTCTGAAATTCTTGTTTAGGTGTTCTGTGACTCTTCCCTAAAGAATAAATTGTGTTTTATTTGTGAATCACAGTAACACTTCCATCTCTCAACAACACTAGGTATGCTTGGGAGTCTGTGCTTGCTATGAAATTATCATACAGTCCTCATAATTTATAACAATATTTCCAAGCCTGTAGACTAGAACTTGGATAATGTTTTGCTGTAAAGAATTTATTTTTAAAACACACTAGATTTTTATCTTTTTTTTAAATTATTTAAATTATATTTTTTTTTAATATTAAAGTGGGATTATCATTTGTTATAGGCTGTTGCTTTCCAGTGTATATCTATAAAACAGGCAAACAAACAAAATACCCAAGAAGTAATATTTCTAATTAAAAAATGTGTGAGTTGTAAAGACTGAGGAGTGTGCTGCAAGCTCGTCAAACTCACAGTGCACAGACCCATACTGTTCAACTTACACCAATTTGTTGCTTTGAATTGGTCTTCCTTCCAGAATTGTGTTAAACAACATGGTTAGCATCTGCCCAATGTATTCTTTTTCCAATCTTCTGCCACAGACAAAAATTTTTTGAGAGAGATTTTAGAAGAAATATTATATGCATTATGCTGTGGGCTTATGCTGGTTAAGGGAAGGTTGAAGAAATATGCCTTAGACTTGGAATGAAAGTAAAGGAGCTTTTGCCATGGCTCTTAACACCTGTGGAATTTCATTCCATGGTCTTGACTGGTCACTGAAAAAAAGACTTGTTTGGAGCACCCATGAACTTCAGTAGGATTGTCTGTGTGTGTAACTAGCAGTGTGAATAGAAAGGTGAAGATTTGATACTTTAAAACAGCCTCCAAACTTTACAAAAACAACCAGAGATAGATAAACATAGAGTTTATCCAGAGATATAATTGAGCACAACCTGAGATATCTTGGGGAGATCAGGAACCTTCTCCCTTAGCAAATGCATGTATAACTTCAGCCTGACATAAAGCGATAACAGAGTCCTGCCAATTATCTAAACTTTCTGACTAGGGCAATTACTTTAAGATCTTTACATTTACGGTATGTCATGTGTCTAACACAAAATTAATCAAATGATAGCCTAAAGCAAAATCATTAAAAAAAAAATTCTTCTACCCATTGAATCTCTGAACAGTGTCAGACTGAATAGTAATTATACAAGATGTTTACTTTTTATTTGCTGAGCACAACTGCTATGACTCCCATCCCATAATGTTGCATGAATGTCAGTTTGGTGCTGCAGGTTTTGATGCGCTGAAACCTCAACTCCTAGTTGCAAATATAATTTAGAAACATTGAAAAGCGAATGGGCAGCCAAATCAGGCAAATTTTCATTAAAATCAATTTTGTGCTTATACAAGACAATAGTGAATGTTAAGCCAATCTGAGAGAGATGACTGGCAGATTGCTCTTGCTTACTTGAGCTAGGTGAAGAAAGTCAACTTTGCACAAAATTGCATATTCATTTAATAAGACTTTGACTGATTTCTCTTTTAGTTCCTATTTCGAGGAGTGGTACACTTCTTGAAATAGAACACTGAAGTAAACCATCTGAGGTTTACTGTAAATAGACAAATGCCCAAATTCCCTCATCTTATCTGAACCTGAACTTACTCTACCGCTGGCATCTATGGATTAGATCAGAGTTGCCTTCAGTTTGACTCACTTGAGACAGAAGCTCATTATTATTAACCACAGGTAACTTGCCTTCCGTATTAAATGTATATTAGTATACACACATATCTTTGTGGGGGTTTTACCGGTATTTTATGAGAAAGGCTTATTATAATACATTACTTTCACATAAAATCACCGACCACAGAAATAAGTATAGTTCAAGAGATATATTCCTAGCCTTGACTAAAGGTCTTTTGAGGATAAACTGAAACTTTTAACATCTTTTTCTGGCTGTGCTGTAATTTAAAGTACCCGATGTTCTGAATCTTGATGCTCCTGTGTTGTGGTTTAAACCCAGACAGCAACTAAGCACCACACAGCCACTCTCTCATGCTGCCCCCGCTGCCAGTGGGATGGGGGAGAGAACTGGAAGAGTAAAAAGTGAGAAAACTCGTGGGTTGATATAAGAACAGTTTAATAATTGAAATAAAAAAGTAAAATACTACTACTACTACCACTATAATATACAAAGCAAGTGATGCATGATGCTATTGCTCACCACCTGCTGACCAATCCCAGCCTGTCCTCGAGCAGTCGCCACTGCCCCCCAGCCAACTACCCCCAGCTTATATACTGAGCATGACACCATAGGGTCTGGAATAGCCCTTTGGCCAGTTTGGGTCAGCTTTCCTGGCTGTGCCCCCTCCCCAGCTTCTTGTGCACCTGGCAGAGCAGGGGAAGCTGAAAAGTCCTTGACTGGTGTAAGCACTGCTTAGCAACAACTAAACCATCAGGGTGTTATCAACATTTTTCTCATACTAAATCAAAAACACAGCACTATACCAGCTGCTTGGGAGAAAATTAACTCTATCCCAGCTGAAACCAGGACATTCTGGTAGAACATTTGAGGAAGATACCTTTACTGCCTTCAAGTATGAATAGCATAGAGAGAAGAAATCAGAGAAAATGGTGAAACAGTACCTGGGCTGTATGAAATCAGAGCTGCCACTTGCTGTTTCATATATTTGCTATCAATGGACCTGGACAGAGAGCCAAAAATGTCTGTGGACATAGAACTGTTGATTGTGTCCTTGTGGAGGGTTGTTTATCACCAACTCAAAACCACAGATATCTCCAATTAGAGATCCAGAAAAATGCCTTTCACAGAATCATAGAATAATTAAGGTTGGAAAAGACCTCTAAGATCATGAAGTCCAACCATCAACCCAACAACACCATGCCTACTAAAACCGGTCCCAAAGTGCCACGTCTACATGTTTTTTGAACACCTGCAGGGATGGTGACTCCACCACCTCTCTGGGTAGCCTGTTCCAATGCTTGACCACTCTTTCAGTAAAGATTTTTTTCCTAATATACAATCGAAACTTTCCCTGACACAACTGCGGCCTTTTCCTCTTGTCCTATCACTTGTTACTTGGGAGAAGTGACGAGCACGCACCTCGCTACAACCTCCTTTCAAGTAGTTGTAGAGAGCGATAAGGTCCCCCCTCAGCCTCCTTTTCTCCAGGCTAAACCCCAGCTCCCTCAGCCGCTCCTCGTAAGCCTTGTGCTCCAGACCCTTCACCAGCTTTGTTGCTCTTCTCTGGACATGCTCCAGCACCTCAATGTCCTTCTTGTAGTGAGGGGCCCACAACTGAACACAGTATTCAAGGTACAG
The DNA here is from genome assembly GCA_034008185.1 of Gorsachius magnificus. Lineage (NCBI taxonomy): Eukaryota > Metazoa > Chordata > Aves > Pelecaniformes > Ardeidae > Gorsachius > Gorsachius magnificus. Next base: position 177,871,857 of record CM067081.1, read on the forward strand.
CCCCATCAGTGCCAAGTACAGGGGCATGATTATTTCCCTACTCTTGCTGGCCACACTATTTCTGATAGAAACTGGGATGCTATTGGCCTTCTATCCAGCCTGTCTAGATCCCTCTTTAGAGCCTCCCTATCCTCAAGCAGATCAGCACTCCTGCCCAATTTGGTGTCATCTGCAAACTTACTGAGTGTGCACTTGTTCCCCTCATACAGATCATTGAACTTTGTAAGAAAATGTAAGAGTCACATGAGCAAATATTCATATCTACATTTGAGCTAATTATCTTAAATTCCCATTACTGTCAGTGCAGAAAAATCGGCATTTTTGGGCATGATTCATCCCAAGGTTGACAGCTAAAAGAGGCCAGATGAAATATGCTCTAGGACTTCCTGTTTTTCTCTCTTGATGACAAAGGGAGCTCAGCATGACTAGCTCAGAGGAAGATATCTACCTTGCAGAGGTCTCATGTTAGGTGAAGTGAATCCTACACCTATATTTGGAATATTTCGACCTATGTCTTCATGTCCCACTTTCAGGCAAAACAATGGAACAGCTAATGCAGCACAGTGGAAAGAAAAGCTGACATTTCTGGTACATTTGCACAAATAGACTTGGAATGGAAACAGTGCTAAAAGACCTTGCCATGGGCAAGAAGATAAATAGCTATCCACATTATTTCAAATCTGTTTAAAAGTATTTTACCACTAAACACAAAATGCTGAGACAAGCTATCATCAACCTGGTAGGAATAAACAGCTCCACAGCACATTCATTCCTCTCCTCCTTCACATGGAAAATACAGAGAAAGCCATAACCAGCATCTGAACTGCCAGCTTCATTTCCCATTTCCTTTCTGCAGCATTGTAAACTCCTGAAGATTCTGTAGTACACCATAGCTTTTGGGCACTGCATGGGAAAGCACGTGACCCAGAACTATATATCTTCACATCAAAAGAAAATAATGTAACCTTGCCAGCAATCTAAATGCTTGAATGAAACTGGCTGCCAGAAGGGAAGTAATCAGTATGGCTAAATGCATTTGCAGGTACTGATGTCTTGACCTCAGTACTGGTTAGGGCTACCCCAGCCCCTTACGGGTCTCATTCAATACTTTAGCTGCTCACGCTGGGGATTAACTAGTTTGCCTTGTGTCTTTAACAGGCAGCTTTTGGTCAGGTACCCCTTAATCCATTTGATTCTTTCCAAATGGCCTCATGAAACAGGAGCGAATTGTTCTACACACATAGCCACAAATACCCTTGCATCCTCTCTCTCTCTCTTATGCTGTCAAAGTTTTTGTCATCTCTCAGCTGAGTCTGTGTCAGTTTTTCATGTCTATATTAGAGATTCTGCCAAAAAAAAAACCCCACTGGAGAGTCTCAGACCACTTTAGAAGGCTGTAATCCTATAATGACAATACTCATTAAGGAATATGATGCGTTTGCATTGGTACAATAATGATTTTTCCCACAGTCAATCTCTCAGGACACAGGCTACTCCCTGACACTTTTCCTGTAGCAGTTACCTTTCTGCACTGTGTTAAAAGAACCCCTCTTCCCATCCTAGCAGTATTATTCAGTGTGAGGCATAATCATACATGTCATGAGCTTTCCTCTGCTGAGATGGCTGAATGCACACACATGCACACTCCAAAAAGTAGTTATTTTTTCTGATTTGCATTCATCTCTCCAAAGAATCCTTTGATCTACGCATATAAGCTCCTCTTCACTGCTCCTCCTCCTCCAACCTGCTTTCATTTATTACTACAGAGTGCTTCAGTTTTCTGCTGAAGGTTGTCAAAGGACAACAGATATGAGCATCCATATTATTCATCTTAGACAAAAGTGTGATTGTCTCATCTTCAGATATATTGTCTGCTTGCTAATCTATGTATCACTGCACTCTTAAACTGAAGATTGGGTTTGAATGTGGCTTTAATTGTTTTAGCTTCCTCTTAAAGCCATTTGTCAATGGAAGTCTAGTGCAAAATGATTCCCAGACAAGGACAGTGGTTGAGCCAGCATGACAGGGGAGGAAAACAGTAAGAACTCTAACACTTGGAACAGTCTTTCTTAATTGTAACCAATATTAAGTGTGACTTCTCAGCAGCATACTCAATCTGTCACATCAGAAGAGAAGAAGTTACTGTGGAAAAAACACTGAAAAGAATTAGCAGTATCCCATACCATTTACCTCATTTATAAATATTGGTAATATTCAGCATTCAGCTGAACATTTAATTCAGCTCTAGACTTTATACACTCTCCAGAGTAAGTCACACACTGGTGATCTCCACTCTGTTAATATCATGTTCTGCATTTGGAAATAGAAAAATAAATTTAAAAAAAATCAGTGAAGCTAGAGAATTCAGCTGATGCAACATGTATTAGCTCACTTTCTGTGTAACAGCTTCCCACTCCACCGTAAGGCTTCCATTTTGCATTGACGAGACTGCCTTTTGAAAAGGTTGCATCGATATAAAATTCAGCAAATTATTTAGTCTTAGCTTCCCACTGAATTCAGCTTAAGTATGCGTTGGAAGAGTAAATGTTTTCTTGGCTGTGGGCTCAAAACTGTATCTCAAGACATTTCCCCAGAGGAAAACAATTTTCTTCACAGAGTAGTGGTGAGTCATCTGGTCTTTGTGCCTTAGGGCTCTACAAGTGAGGTGAGTAGATATTGCTACAGCGCTCAATCATGTGAAACCACAGCTGCATCATCTGTAACCACATGGGGACAAATCAATACCATTAGCTTCAGCGGAGTTATCCTGTTGACATGTTTGACCCCAAATCCTTACTTAGAACATACAAGGGTAATGACCTGTGGACAATAACAAAACATCAGAGGACTGTAAGTAATTTTTTCTTGTGTCCTTCCCTAGGAGTTGGCTAAACTATAATTTGCACTGCGCAACTTACTGAGGGAAATATAGCCTCCTACTTGTTTTTTCCCATTTGTACACCGCTGAGGCCTGGGCACACAGTAACTGCAGTTGTGGGGGCACAAGTGGGGTGCACTGCAGGGAAAGACTTCTTTCACTTCTTTTTGCTTTAATTTCTACTAGTCAGAACTAGTAGGATTAAACTGGAACAGGACGTGCTGCAATTTGTATATACTCACAGCAAATTACCATCTCAGCAGAGGAAGCAGCAGCGATCTCACAACTTAGCAGGGCATCTGAGGCACAATACCTACAAATGATATTACTGAGATGACATGGCTCAACTACCACTCCTTGTTCAAAAACCCCCTTGACCATTTTCATTCCCCATTTCAGGCAGAGCTCAAGATCAGGTGCTGTCTTCCAACCCAAGCCTTTTTTCACTCATGTTGCTGTCAAGCGAACGACCTAACTGACTATACGTGTGTGAACAGCCGTGTGGGGGCTGGCAAAGGAAGCTCATTTGCTTACGTACAGTCACACATGCAACCGCATCTAGCCATCAGCCCCTCTGCAGCCCTTCCCATCTTTATAGGAAGACAATTTCTGCGCCGAGGTTCATTTAAAGCCAGTCAGAAGCAAGCAAGCTCTGTTAATCTCCTTTGTTACTTTCTACTCAGGACGCACCATTTCAGCCGCAGACCTGACCGTGCGCGTACGCTGCTTGCCACATCCCGCGGTAGGCTGTAGGCAGATCGCTGGCCGGGTGACCCATCTGCAGCTTCCTCTCAAGGTTAGCCTCCAGTGACTCTTTTCATCAATTTAACTCAACTTTAGAAAATGATCTTGTTACAGGGCTGTTTCATGTTTGGCCTCTTTACATGGGTCTCTGACACCCATGTAATCGAATTTCCTAAGTGTCTCCCGAGTAAGTGTTGCATCAGTCTGCTCTGAACCGCAGCCTGGAGTTCAGCAGATCCCAAGCAAACGTTACTTTATTTCTGCATCGGCTGTGATTTCCATCACGCAGCTTCCGCTAACTGCTTATTTCACAACACAACGCATTTCACAACGTATCGAAGGGGAGGATGGTCTCCGCTGCAAGCACAAAACCACACATCGGCAACGTCCTCCCAGACACGCCAGCTCTTCCGAGACGAGCCTCCTCAGCGCCGCAGTGTTGGGGAGACGCAAACCCCTCCGCTTCGCTGCAGCAGCGAGCCCCGACCGCTGCTTCAGCCGGGAGCTGAGGGAGCAACCACCCCCCTCGCGATCGCCTCCTGCCCCTGCATGTCCGGCCCGAACCGGAGACCTCTCCCCTCGCCCCTCACCCCCGGACCTTCGCCTTCCCGCGGCCCTTCCCCAACCCCATCTCCGGCAGCCGCGGCCCGCTCCCCGCCGCCCCGGGCTCGCCCCTCGCCTCACCCGGCGCCGCGAAGGCAGGTGAGGGCAGCCGCGCGCCCAACCGCCCTCCCGCCCGCGCGGCGCTGCGCATGCGCAGCCGGCTCCCAGGCATGCTCACTGGCGGGGGCGGGGGGGGGGAGCGGGACGCGGCGGCGCGGCGCTGCCCGGCTCGGCTCGCCTCGGCGCGGCTCGCACCATGCGGCGGGCGGCCGCCTGCCCCGGGGGGGGGGGGCCCGGCGGGGGTCTCGGCGCCCGAGCGAAGGAGCGGCTGCCGTTGGCCGTTGGCCGGCAGCCGCGGGCGGGCAGCGGCGAGCGGCGCGATCGCCGTTCAGCACCGCGGACAGCGGGCGGCCGCCCCGGAGCGCCCGCCCGCCCCGATCGCGCAGAGCCGGCCGGGGTTGGGGCAGCGGCAGAAAACCGCGCGTCTTTATCCCCGATTCTTCTTCTTCTTCTTCTTTTTTAATTTACTGGGGGGGAGGCGTTGCTACTTGTATCTGCTCGCGGCAGCAGGATTTTTAGAAAGGGAAATTTCAGCTGCGACAGCAGGCGTTTCGACTGTAGCGGTGTAGCGGCGGTAATAAATCCTTTCCCTGCTTGGCTAGCAAAACGTGTGCCTCATTCAGAAATGTGGTGAGCGATGAGCGCCCTAGTACGTACATGAAGTTCCGCTGCCAGTTTCGTTCTGATAGCTGTAGCTTTTATTTCTGGCACAAATCACAGGCTTCTTTTAAGTCATGAAAACCTGCTTATTTTTCAGAGTCTCTCTCTCTCTCCTGTGCAGACTTAAGCATATATACTCTTAGGAAGGAAATAAAATCAGGGGCAACCGTGTAGTTGAATTAAGTTCTCAACTAGTGAAGTTGAAGAGTTTCTCTGTTTATAATCATTTACGGCAAGCACAGCTACTTTTCAGAAGTAGTAAATGGCTGCTGCACCCTGCTTTTAACTTCACTGAAGTTTAATTAAGGACAACAGTTCAATGCACAGGTACTGATTCTTTTGCTCCCGGGAACATTGGTTTTAGGAGAGATTTTCAAGATGCAACTAATTTGCATTGTCTTTCTGCAGAATCGTTGAAAGTAATAATTGAACTTCATGTCTCGCTGAATGTGGAAGCAGTGCATGAACACGTATGCCCCCCCCCCCTCCCCCAAATAAGCTGTGTTATGCAAATAGTTGTTTATATGGATACATCACTTTACATTCATATGTGCAAGAGATTATTGACTGAAAGATAGGGAGCGTTTTGTGATCCATTTTAATAAAAGCCTTAAGCTGCTTTTAGATTGCTCTTTTATAACATGTATTAGAATGATCATCTGTACAAAATTAGTGTACAGCCTCTATTTGACATAACACGCCTTCTAATCTCAATGTATCCTCTATTAATAGTGGACTTTGCATTAGATTTAATGTGTTTCATTTTTCTATCCTACTAATGGAAACTGCATTTATATCCTGCCAGGAAGCCATTTACTTTCCTTACTAAGTTTTACTTGTTTCATTAAGTTACTGGGAATACTTGCAAACAAAGCTTGGCCTGTATGATGAAAATGTCTCTAATCATGAGAAAAAGAGAGGAAAATAGGCGTTTATATGGTGCTTCTTTGTTCCCTGGGCGATCTTGGAAAATAATTGTTTCAGAGAAGGCAACAGAGAGGATCGACAGGAGCTGAACTCAACCTTTGCATATTGGGTAATGGCTCCCATTGAGCGCAAGAGCTGTGCTGCCTCCAAGGCAGGGCTGCATACAACTTGCTCTTGTTGGAAGTCATTGAAGATGTCACAACAATGAAGTAACATAGCAAGCTTAAACCACTAAGATTTCTCTGTTGCATCTGATGCAAGTAGAAAATTCGGTCTTACACAGGCTACCCCTATGGACATCTTTTATGTATAGCCTAAACTTATGGATTATTGACAGTGATTTTGCAGCTTTGGTTCATGTGGAATCACAAAATGCATTCCACTTGCCCCTAGTGCTAGGTGACAAATTGTATCCCAAATGTCAGTTTTCTTGTAATGTGACGGAAACTGCTTGGCTGGTTTGTTCCAAGGCTGAATATACATGAGGCATGCTTCTAGGGAATGCTAAAGAAACTGTCAGCAGACATTAACAAAATCTCCCTTGATATCAGTTGGTGATAATAGATTTTAGAGAAAACATAAGTCTACATTTACTTGAGCTAATGCTACAGCAAAAAGAATTCATTCTGTAATGTGTTTAAATAGTCCTTTGTAATGGAAGGGTAATACATGTCATATTGCAAATCTGGTTTGCTATAGAAAGACAATTCTATTGTGGTTGTGTTACAGTAGCCACATAAGTATTCACACAAAAAAATTGAAAACATTCATGTCAAAAATGTGATTGGGAATTTTCATATGCTTAAAAAGGTACCTTTTTACTAAGTTTATTTAGATACTGATTCCGATAAAGCACGATAGTTGTGTAAAATTAAATCCAGAAAATTAAATCCAGTTGTGCTGCTGGTATATCCATATATTGCATGCTGAAATCAAAGACACTTGTGTGTGCATCTCTGAAAACAGAATTAGGCCCTTCTGCTGAGTGCAGCAGGTGAAGTAATCAACCTATATAGAGCTTTCTGTTGGGTGAAGACCTAAATCTGTAGCAACTGATTACAGGTCAGCATGAACCTTCAGCTTATATTATGCGTTGCATGAGAGACTGCAAGGCAGTGCAGATTATACTCCTTTTTAGTAGGTATGATCTAATATATGTTCTTGCAGTAAAAAACCTGGTGTCTCCCAAGATGACTAGGAAGCATTGTTTTCTTGTAAAAGAATGGCAGGTGGTAGCAAAACCACAAAGTGATGCATTAAACTAACTTGTAATTAGAGCCATTTGCGTCATCCAGATTACTCAACTAATTAACTATTTCACCTCATTTTTTTTTTTTTAAATTTTGTGAACAGAATTAAAATATATGATTAATTAAATATCCAGTCACAGGAAATAGGTTAGGAAAATCAACTAGACTAGGAAAAAACTTACTCAGTTAATAATTACCATATCAACCCACCACCTGCTTGACATTAAAAATATCTCTTTAAGAGAGCATTTTTGCAGAATTTGCTTTCAAGATGAACAAACCCTAGTCCTGGAAAAGCAGAGAGGTAACAACTGAAGACTTGGTCAGGTTGTCTAACTCATGGTTTCTTGAGCAAGGGCCTTACACTAGCTTGCAAAGGGCTTCTATTACATCATTTTATTATTCTCATCATTGGTGAAGAGACAGACTGACAACCCTAAGTCAGTATGGACCAGTACTTCCTACTAGCCTTTTCAGAGAGGAAGCATGTAGATCCTTGTCTCAGCCTCTTGATGGATCCATTCCCCAAGCCTGTCAGCTGAATCAGGTAAAATTCAAGGTAGGAAATAGTGGCATTTTATCCTCTTGGGCCAATGCTGTAATAATATGAGGAATGCTTACATCGAAATGGAAATTTCTTTGACCACAAGCTAACACTCCATTGGGTGGAATTCACTAGATGTAGAAACATACATTATAAATATGCTAGACTGTGTTCTCAGTTAATTGTTACCAAAGTCCACAGGATGATTTTACTGAGTTCTGTTGAGCAGAAACAGGTACTTCAGCTTTCCTAGTCAAACATGCACTCTGTGGTATTCTCATGGTTGGAAATTACTTGAGTGGACTGCAGTTTCTACTTAAGTGTTGGGGGTGTGTGTGTGGTGTGTCTATTTTCTAAAAAATGCACAAGCTCTGTCAGAAAAATAAGAAAATCTGGGGACTGTATTTCTAGGGTTGAGGTGAGATCTGCACAAAATGCATTTGCAATCAGATCCGTTTCAGTAACCTCATACTAATGAGTGAATAATGCTAGCTTCTAAATACATTTAGAGTGAATGTGAAGGAGCTCTTGATTTTAAAAATGTATTGGAATTCTGCTTCATTACACTAGCATAATCTAAATGAAGCTGGTACTTATAAATCACTTCTTTAGAAAACATATTGCTGCCCATGCGTAGGTGTTTTTACTAGAATAGACATTTGTGCCTTTTATTAGTAGACTCATGGATAATCAGAGGGTAGTCATCTGTCTCTTTAAAGGTTCTGTTGGGGAGAAATAGTTTTATAATTCAGTACCTGACTTCATAATTTTGAGGAAGTATTTAGTTGGAAAAGAGACTCTTGTCATGTTTTTACATGTGGAAATTCTTGCTATTCGTAATTTAGAAAGACATCATCTTCTACGAGGGTTTTATGTTCAGTACATCCATTAGGAGATTATTGAGGTTTGTGATCTTGGAATCCCTGCCTAATTTCATTTGTTGTATTATGAGAAGACTGAAGGCTGGTTTCAGCTTCTCTGGAGAGTGAAGCAGGAGACTTGCTGAAAAACCATGAATTGGGCTCTTGGGGGAGTCTGTCTCTCTAGAAGGAGGCTAATAAGATTACCAGTGGGTGGCCGTGTTTGGTGGTGGTCCCCCTCCACAGGGATGTTATGAGGCTTGATGTGGGGGACTAGGAGTGGTAGGACTCTTCCTCCATAAAGTGCAGTCATTGTCCTGTAGGATTTTCCGCATGGCTTTGGAATAAGTACTTGGAGAAGCTTAATAAGATCTGCTCAGAAATCCTCAGTGTGATTTCCTAGAGCAGCGTTACTGCAAAAAAAACGAGCCAAAACTTTAAGACTGAACTTGACTTCCCTTCATATAAGCTATGGATTTCCGTGGAGATACTATATATTTACATCCACGTTATGCAGAGCAGAATTTAGAAAATTAATAACAAAATCTGCAAATTGATGCAGCACTTTCTCACACCTTCTGGAAAAAAAGGTCTGATGTGAGACTATACTGCACATTAGTGCCAGGGCAGAAGTATGGCAGAATACTTAAGTGCCTTTGGGACCAATGGGTCATCTCTTAACTCACATGAGTAGACCTAGTGAAATCAATGATCTGTGGTATCCAGTTTCATTATTGACATATCAGGCAACAGGCCCATAAAAAGAGATGCAAAGTGTCTTTTTGAAAAAGATACTTGTGCTTAATGTGCTTAATTCAAATTCACTGTAGCTGTGGATATTTTTGGCCAGAGCTTTTTTTTTCCCCCCCTACTGAAAAGGATAAATTCAGCAAAAAAAAAGAATTTGCAGTTGTTTCTATTTTCGGCAGATTGCTTATTAGAAAAGGGAAAAAATTCCTTGCAATCTTCTCTGTCTCCCCCTCCTTCTCGTGTGTGTACTCCCACCCTCTCTCGGGGTGCTTGTGCGCCCCCTCACATGCTTGTGCATGTGCTCGTGCTCTCTCTCACACACAAACACAAACAGAAAAAACAATTGCATGTGCACCTGCACACATACATACAGCAGAGGCACTGAGAGCGGAGGCTCAGGATGTGGTGTAGAGGAGCGCAGGCATGGAATGATAAGAGTTGGGGCACAGGCTTGGCACTGAAGACCCCATGCTATAAACAGCTCAGTAATAAGTAAAAATGCAGACCTGGAGCTTGAGAAAACTGGTTTTATGGATTAACAAAGAGAACAAAGAAATAGTGTCTAACATACCTACATGGTACCATTTATAGTAAATTCAGATGTAACCTGGAGCTGCAAACCAAATGAAGAAAGAGAAAGGTGTAAATGCATGTTAGCAAACAAATATGTATATGGCCCTAAGGGGAAGGAAGAAGAAAAGAAGAATCCATCAGCATGAACATCATATTCCTCCTAGTGAAGGACTCCAGATGCTGACAACCCCTTGTAACATCCCCCCATTGCCAACACCAGTGTGTAACCCCTGACCTTAGGACCCAGAGAAGCAGTGGAGGGTTGAGCGTAACACCAGGGAAAGGGTTGGAAAATTTTAGTTGTATTATTGCTATTATTGTGACTTATTCTGTATTATTATTCTTTGTTTTTCTATAAAAAATTACATCTGGACTAACAATGCTTCTTTAGATTTTCACTATGCTATTAATAAACTCTCGGCTTTACTCATATGTATAAGGTGTGCTTCCTCTTTGCTCACGAACTTTGAATGTAACAGGGCTGAGAAACTTCTCCTAGCTGAAGGAGGCTGTGAGAAGCTATGCAGGAGCATGCCCCATGAAAGATCATTAAGTCTAGCAGCCTACTTTGGGTAGGGAATAGCTTCATTTGTGTTACTCTAACAGGTTGTGTCTTAAGAGGAAGGTGTGGTGTGAAGGAAGGGTCTGATCAGGCTTTGTGTTTCGGTGTTATTCTCTGAATGATGGGAACAGTCACAGCCTGCAAGTCCCTCTGCTACAAGGACTCTTATATGTGGGAAAGGATTTTCCCAGGCTAATTCTTTTGTCAGTTCCAAAACTTCCAATGTTTTGCTTCATACATGTGCTACCAAACCAGCAAATAGATTCATATTTTTTCATTTTCAGATTTGCCTGGTTTGCCTCAGTTTTTAAAAGTATATTCTGTTGTCCAGCTAATAGTGAATATTATTTTTGTCACTGTTTAACTGCATTTTATTGCTAATAATTCTTCATCCACCTTGCTAAGTTGAACAGTAATTTGTCTGGCTAAAACTGCATAGCCTATCCTAATGAGATTTAGATTTGATTGATGTACTACTTTGCTGACAGTAAGACGTACTAGACAGTACAGATGCAAGGCATATTGCCTCTAGACAGCTTTTGTTTTAATTCGTGCTTTCAGCATCATTTAAAACTTTTTTATTTCCCACCAGGTATGTTGACTCTTCTTGGTATGTTTTGGGGTTTTTTTTCTGGTAAGATAGATGAAACAGGGTTAAAGCAGTAGACTTTTATATCTTTTAAAGTCACAGCCAAAGGATGGTCCCATTGCCTGCACCAGAAGGGACAACCTTCTCATCCCAGAGAAGACACAAGTCTTTTAAACCTCTGGCAGTGTTTATCCTATGTCTAGAAATTACCAGTAGTTAGTGTTTAGTACTATTTTTGTCATCTCAACTCCTGAGAGTTAGAGCCATGATCATGGCTAGCATGATATTAAGCATTTTAGCACAGATGCTAAGAGATTATTTTTTTTCCCCATCCTCTTCGCTAATATCTCCTTGGCCCTTATATAGGCCAAAGAGAACTACAAACTCTGCTCTGCCGGGTGTGAGACCATATCCATCTCAGTGGGCTAAAACGAGGCAGGCAATGAATCTCCTAGATGTAGGAACATTGGCATTATTGGAGAGGACTGATCAATGCTTTGCATAAGTACATTGATCTGCCTCTCACAGTGACTCTGGGTGGCTGTTGGAGATGAACCATTGTGCAAGAGGTGATAAAAACTGAACCTGTCCAAAGTCTGAGGCTGGTTTATAGGGTGTGAAGAAAGGTTGTATGGGCCAAAGAGCATCTTTCAGAATGGTGAGCTAAACAGAAAGGAAAAAAGCCTGTGGAGCTCAGGGTACAAAATTTAATTACCAAAGTTTAGTAAGTCTTTTTACTGAAAATGAGAAAATACTGTAACTCAAATTGCATTTTGAGTTAAATTTATCTTTGAAACAGATCAGTCAAGTTTCAGCATGTTTTCCCTTATGAAATGACTCTACATTTTCTGCCTCTTTTCCTCCAATTTCTAGCTTGTTAGCATGAAAATCTCAAGCTGTGTAATATAGCAAGATATCTGTAACTAAAAAGAGACTTCAGTGTTATTATAGTGCTAGTTATAGTATTAAGCGTGAGTTTTAAAACATAAGCACTATGTGTCTATATTCACTTGTGCATTTTACTTACTAACCAGCTGTAGCACAGCTGTTCTGTCGATGGATTTGGGGTGACTGTACTACTTATAAATGGTAAATATACAGTACACCTCTCATGACAGAAAATGGGAATGTTCAGGAACATACCTTATTATGAATCTAATTTGTTCAGTTTAAAACAAGTATATAAGACTTGAGACAATGACCTCAAATTGTTTTTCCAGACACACATCAAGACTTTAGACACCATTATCTTGGCCCTATCAGGTTTACAAAAGACTGTTACGTCCCACTGGGACTCTCCCTTTCCAGTTGAATAAAGTTCTGGTCTCTGGCTCTAGAGGATGTGAGATTAAAAGTCTGTAAAGATGTGGTATTTTCATGTTTTAAAAAGAGAAAACAGTGATACTGTGTTACTGGCTTATTAATGGATCTTGACTATCTTGAAGTTTTTTTATCTGCCTCTTTTAGAGAAATTGGGAATTGGGATTCTAACAATTTTCTGGCAGGTTGCTTTAAAATAAAATGTCAACTCTCTGAGACTGTTCAGGGAGTCAAGACAGTCTAGAGAAATCTTGGGATTTCTCTGTTAAGCAGAGGCCAACTGGGACAGTACAAAGTGCTCACAACATCTTTCACATCAGATTTACTATTTATTATAGGCTTTCATTTTGCATATGTAAACCACATTGGTAGTCTAAGACAGGCTCAGCAGCATGTGCTATCTAGCATTCTTGTGATTTACTCATCTCTTATCATAAGAAACTTTTGTGCTTCCCATACACGGGGACCATGTGGGTATTTCACATGGACTTCTACTGACCCATTATCCATCATTTTTCTGTAGATTGGATATTTTTTTCTTTTTAATTCAGAATCTTCTATGTTTCTGCACACAATTAAGAAAATAAAGTGAACACATAGTTGGAACCAGCAAGCAGAACAGCTGGAACCAACAGAACAGGGAGTTTCATAGGGATTTTTCCAATTTTCTATTCCAGGAAGGATGACGAAGACAAAGATGGCAATGGTGGAACTCCTGAAATTGGCACAAGCAGTGAAGGTGTTTAAGATGTAGAAAGTATGCATTCTACATCACTCTGGTGCTTTTTGTTGCGCTTTATTAATAGATGAAATGTTTCAGTTAGTAGAGGTTCTAGAAGCAAAGCTCTGGGGAATGGAAGCGCAACTAAAGATAATCTGAGATTCTGTGGAAGAATAATGTTGTACAGGAGAAGCTAAATTAAAGAAGGGGGTTACAGTGTAGGAACATGGAAGCAAGATCAAGACAGACTTTCTTGTTAAAATAAAATCTAAGGAAAAGCAGCAGCAGTATGTGAGGAGTTGCAAGGAAGAAGGAAATGCCAATCAGTAGGAAACAACTGAGGAAGAAGTAGCAGTATTCATCAGGAGCCGGAGCCTAAGGCAAAGAGTGGTGACCAATCATGACATTGTGCATACAGAAGAACCGGAGGAAAGAACCAACAAATCATACCAGTATTAAGTCACAGTGCAGCATATGTTACTAAAGGGAATAGGAATGGTTATTACATGAGATGATCTAGATGAAGGAAGGGTATGCTGTCTTCCAAGAGCAAAGGTAGATACAAACCTGCTGCTGAGAAGTTCTGATGTGAGTTTGAAAGTAGCCACTGATTATTATTCATTTTGGAACAAATAGTGAAATAAAATTTTCCTTTGACATAAAAGTAGCTATACTTAGCTGAGAATAGGTGAAGATTTAGCATCTTTTTGATTAGAAGAAATAGCATGGAATCACATTCTGAACATCTAGTCTGTTCTCCTCAATGCCAAGGCAGAATAAACTATAATTCTAAATACACTTGAGGGGAGGGAATTTTAGGGAAGGAATAAAATTATTTTAGTTCAAGGGTGATATCAGCACTGAGTGAATATTACAATTGAGTCATGAATAACTCTACGTTCTAAAGTAGAGTTCAAATAGGGTGGTATGAGCAGAATATAAAAATTCACTTTAGGATCAAGTTTGCTAAGCTTATGGAAGAGATACCTCTAGGAATTCTACTTTTTGAGCCTTGTCCTATGCCCCATTTTCTGAATTTCTGTGTATGTTGGGATATCTGAAGTTTAAAAGACCCCAGATTCACTTTTTGCTATCATACTGTGGTACTTCAGTTCTTCCTAGCTTCTGACAGTTTCCCTGAGGACCACAAAGGAGTATTTGCTTTTTCTGTATAAGTACAGAACTTGATAGGATAACCCCAGTCTTTTCTCTCTTAAGGCTTGGAGAGTGGCAATATTTAAAGGTGATGTATAGCAGAAGTGCTGGTGTTTCTAATGACTGACTTCTCTGGGTGTCTCATTGGTGCATACTGCTTGTGTTCAGAGCTGAAGCTTGTGGGGAATATTTACCCCCTTCATCAGATTAAGAGGAAGCTCTAGGTTCTGCTGTAGTATCAACGGTGGCCCACTTGTTTAGGGTCGCCTGAAGCAATGTGAGACTCAAAGTCTGATCTTGGTTAGGGCTTTATCCATAGTCTACTAAGATCAATGAAGTTTCTCACATGGGACGCTGTAAATGCATGTAACCTACTCAAGCTATTGAGGCTACATGGACTTCTCAGAAAACCAAGTTCAGCCTAGTAATTTTCTTGGAACATATTTGAACTTCTGCGCTGTCAGCAGGTAAAAATGGATTTGTGTGAGTGCAAAGAGTATGTTGTGTAATTAGACTTGTTAATTTCCCATTTCTGCAAGATGGGCCATTACCAAAGTGTATTTTGTTTTCCATCTTGAAAATCTGCTGTGATGGACCATGTATCGAATCTGCTTCAGGGCCTTGTGTTACTGACGTGATTTTTAGCATTCTAATGGAAGTGAGCCTGCTGGGATTTAGTGGGAAATAGTGGTACTGCTGTTAAAAAGTACTGAGGTGAGCTTTTCAGGGAGTTCCTTTAACTACTATTTTATCAAAAATAATACAACCATTCAGGTTTTTCTGTGTTACTGTGGATTCGGTCAGGACTAACTCTGAAGTCATACTTGAGATGTACTTTAATATTATTCAGTGAAGAATTTGGGCTAATACTTAATTTTATTATTTTTTTCTGCTTCTTTCAGTGAAAAGAAATGAAATAAAAAGGGGATCTGGAATATTAAGGGGTGTAGGAAATGCAATATAAAGAACTCCAAGGGAAGCACAGTGGTTTTGTTTCCCTCAGAAACAAAGGAGTAGGAATCAAGGAAGCAAAGAGGAACCACTGACGCCAAATGTGTCTGTAGTTACATTCCTGTATATTATCTATGTTCAGTTTTGGAATACTGGTTGGCTGTGAAGGAGACATGAAAACAAATTCAACAAAGAGGTGACTATGAGAAGTAGGTGACTCTGAGAAGTGGTGTTGTTTCCTTGTTTCTATTTTGCCATTCACACAACTCTCTCAATTGCCCTCAGGATTTTATCAGTGAAGCCAACTCCCACAAAGCTTAATGAGATCCCAGCAAGATTAACAAGCATTGAAATTCAGCTGTCTTTAAGACTATGCTCTGCAGTTTCCCTCTTTTTTTCTTTTTTTCTCCTGCTCTCAGTCGTCTTCCCAACCAAAACCTGAGAACAGCTGTACACATGTGACCTCAGTGGCCATCTAGGAAATGATCAGTGGGTTTTTTTACCATTTAGAAGAGTAGCCTTAGGTTTAGCTTCGTATTTTATACTAGGAGGATCTCTAAGTGTACTGCAAAATGCAGGATTCTGTGTTCTGTCTTCTTCCTGTTGATTTTCTGCTCATGTATGTTATGAATTGCTTCACCGCCTACTGACATGGACCTGCTCTTGGCAGAGAATGCATTTCCCAATGATGAATAGCAATGCTATAGCAGAGATAAGGTATTGTCCTTGATTTTCCTAACTGAAATTTCATGAGGAAATTAGGTCATTGGAATGTAATTACGTACACTGAATCTCCTAAGGGCACTGGCTAGAGCTGTTCAAATGACTGATTATTTTGATTTGCTTACAGAAGCACAAAAATCAGAGGCAAAAATCAGTCTGAATAGAACAAAATGATTTCTTGTTCAACCTGAATTGAAACATGTTGTTGGTTCTGAGCTGTTCTTCACAGCTCATTAAGAGAATTAAAATAACATTGATTTTTTTAAACTAAAAAATCAGTGCACAAATGCAACATTGCCATTAACTCCAACAGCTTCTGAAGAGGAAATTCCAGGCTGATCAGAGTGAGCTCTCCAGGTTCACTTCTCTTAGAACACAAAGTCCCTTTTGTACCACAGTGGGTTTCTTAGAGCGTGCTTCCAGGAGGTGACTAATGCAGCTTCAGTTACTTTTTTTCTATAAAGGAGGTGATCTTTGCCTGTTTTTCTGCTCTGAGGGACAGCCTGACTTCCAGACTGGGAGCTGAACTGGGCTGCTGTAGCTGTTCTGTTCTTCACAAAGCAGCTGAACATCCATTAGGTTTCATCCATAAAAAAAAAATCAAATATAACTTTAGTTCTGATTCCTTTTATAAAGGCATAACTAGGACATATTTTGACTATCAAAAGATAACTTATTTTTTACTAATACACAGTTTATTAAAAACATGCAATCTAAAAGAGTTTTGTGCCCAACACCAAGGCATGCAAGGAATGGCTAAATCCATACACCTATATCCCCTCTACAGGGAGCCAGGTGCTGCGTTGGCTGGCCAGGCACTGCTTGGGTGTAGGCTGGCTTGTAGCAGGAGTTGGCACAAGGGACTGTAAGGCCTCCTGGTCTAAGCAGTTAATGGCAGTGGAACAGGGAATGCAGAATTATGATTATGGACTCAGGCAGCTGAGCTTTACCTTTCTTCTCATTCTTACATATTTAAGTCTGATTTTTGGATCTGGTTCTTGGCCTTTTCTCCTCAAGTTGCCACATATGAAAAATGGTCACAGCAATTCTCATCTTGGTATTACTGCTTGATTAAATAAATCAAAAAGTGGACTGCATATGTTTTCCTATTGGAGTTCGTGCTGACACAGAACTTGGACTTGGCTCAGCATGTGCTCTGCTCTTGCACATTGTTTTTGAAATGTAACCCTGGCTGGAAGTATATATAAATAACATTTTTAAAAACCCTGTAAAAATTAGTTTAAGAATGCGATACATTCTTAGTAGATTCTCTCTAGTGCTGTTAAGCTATTACTATAGTAATTGCATTGGGCGATTTTATGGGGATTCTTGTATTGCACAAATATTCTTTCCAAATCCTGCAGAATCCAAAGATCTCATCAGATTTCCAGCACTGTCTAGAGAATATTCAAGAGAGACATTCTAAACTTATTCTTCTTTTTCTGCAGGCTGCTTTTCTGGAGACAATGACCACTTTTTGGCGATTCATCAGCGAAGGAGTGGGAAACCTGTGTTTATTTATCAGCATGTGCAGAGTGTGGAGAAAAGTCTGGATACAGACAGTTATAAGAATTCCAAACAAAATTTCCATTCTTCTTCCCACACCAAAATAAGCAAGCTGCACCCTGCAATAATTGTTAAATCAACCTTCCCCAGACCTGCCTACGACCCATCCCTCAATCTGTTAGCTATGACTGGTCAAGATTTGGAAGTGGAAAATCTTCCCATTCCTGCAACGAATGTGATTGTTGTGGTAAGTGCCTTTTTTCTGAGTTCTGGAGTTGTTTTGTGTATAAATATGCCTGTAGATAAATATAGCCATAGATTGTAATCTGAGGTATCCAAAGTTCACATTCCGCTGCCTGGCTGATCATCAAAATAATGACCACACATCTTGAAGCTCTTCACTTCAGTAGAACTTGCATTTATATAGCTTCACCATGATCAACAAGCAATCTGATGAACCAGTGCAGACTATAGCCTCTCTGTAGGTAAAGAACTTGCCTTTGCCTCAAATGCCTTTAATTGTCTTGATTGGTATTTGCACGGCTTTTGCTGGGTGTATTTTAAACTTGTTCTGCATAGGGCACAAGAACACCTACTTTAGGGAACAATTCAACAGATGCAGGGAGATTTTAAAAGGCTGACGCAAAGGATTCATTCACTTCTATTTCTCCAGTGCATCCACCATTATGCTTGTGTAGCTGCTTGAAAACAAGCCTGTTTCTTGCAAAGAATAAGAACTATATTTTTGTTGGTGTAAGCCACATGTGCTCCTTCTGGAAGATATGGTTTGGGACCCTCCTCTTTCAGTTAACTATGTGTGTGATCTATCCCATTCTCTGAAAAGTCATGGCGGTGCTGCCTCCTGCACTGGAGTGCACGTCAGTCGAATCTTGTACTGATGCCACTCTGCTTCATCCTGAGCCTTCATGCTGGTGGAGCAGCATAACTGTCAGGAGACCTGACCCCTGTGGAGCGCACAGCACAGTCTGTATATGCTGTGCACAGACACTGCTCTGCGTCACCCCGGTGCATAGGTATCCCTGCTTGATTATGGAGAAGACCATTGGGCTCATCCTTCTCTTTCCTGGAGGGAAGAACCACCATTCATACTGGCTCACGCACTCATTAGAGTGAACTAATAAAGATTAAACTGAAACAATGGGACTAATTACAATCAGCAGCTATTTGCCTAATTCTGTAAATTACTCAGTACAGAAGATGCTAGATTAAAAGAGAACGGCCTTTACAAACAAGGAAGGAAGACAGAGCACTCAACACTAGGGCACATTAGCACACAAAGTGTCTCAGAATTGCGTACGAGTTTCTCTAGAGACCTGCCCTCGTGAATGCACCGAATGCAATAAAGGCTAGTGACACAGAAAAGAATAATCAGGGGGAAAAAAGGGTAATAATTTTATTAGTCTAACATTAACATTTTAACAGCTAAAAAATACTATCTAAGAACTAAGCTCAAAAAGCTGTGCTCTGGACTACTTACATCCCATATGAACAAGACCTGCTAATTTGAGATTAGATGGCTAGCACAGTGAATGGACTAGATTCAGTTGTATCTAAGTGTCCATATCAGAGAAATGTAACACAGTGACAGCCTTGCTTCACTGGGGACATGCCAACTGTACACACAGTCTCAATACTGAATGGTACTGATCAGGAAGAAGAGATACCAAGCAAGCTGGATACATCTATTCCCCAAGCTAGCCTAAGCCAGCAGGGCCAACTCCATAGTGAAGGTACCTGCTCTCTTTTTTCCATAGCAAGCATTATTTCATCTCCTGTGAAGGTGAAACATTTCGGTTCGTGTAAGGAACTTAGAATATGCATGCCATCTCATTTTTTCATTAAATGATGCTGTTAGCCATGGTCTGTTATTTTAGTAGAGCTTTGCACACTTTTGGAGACCCGCAGTCCTCAACTTGCAATGGAAGAATCCTGCAAAATATTCTGGGGCTACCCTGATTTTAGCTAACTGGCTCTGTGCCTGCATTAAAAGCTAAATGAGGCAAATTTTCAATTGGCAGTCACATAAAAGAAAGATCTATTAAATCTACATTAAGTTCTCATTAAGTGACCTCAGTCTGAAGCTTTGCTACTGCATTTCTAGGATGGAGCTGCTGCTCTGAAGCCTTCTGTTCTGGCTGAGAACCATATGTGCTTTAAGAGGGGGCATAACAGCATGAGCTAATCATGACATGAAAGCTGTTTGTTGCTTGGGATCTTCAACTATCTCTGGATGCATTGAAGGACAGTGGTTTTGGTTTGGTTTTAATGTCATTGTGCCAGAAAAAAGCCTTTGGGGAAGCCTATGTTTTAAAGCTGAAGTGCTGAGAGTCAGAGAACTCACTGGACTAATCCCACAATAAGGAATTTTGAAGGTGTCTTCCTCCAAAGAGCAGCTGTCCCACAGCAGGGTGCTTGCACAGCCCTGCTCCTTCCAGGTCTCCGCACTTCAACATTTTGTTTCTCCCTCTTGAATTTCACATTAAGGAGATGGTAATGTTAATGTCATTGCCAAGGAAGCCCGTTCTGTTTTGAATACATATATATCGCTCCCTCTTTGTTTCAAACTAGCACTTACCGCTTGCTGCTGCTTTCCAGTTTTTGTCATATAGGGCAAGCGGCAACATTTGTTGTTTTGCCCTGGCTGACCCTTTTTGTTCCAGCCTTTAGCAATGTTGTTGGTTGCTCAACTTGAAAGGGCAATTGCTAGTGTTAATGCTTCCTGTAATCCAGTTACATGACCAGTGCACATTGTGATTTAGTATGAAAGCCAGCCATGGGGGTTATTTTTTAAAATAAATCAATGCTGTTGCAGCTCTGCAGAGGGGAGGAAACTGAATTCAATTTAATTTCGGTGACTTGAGGTCCATTTTCTTCATGATCGAGGGGGAAAGGTAAGGTAAATGGATGCCTAATGTAGAACTATACAAGGTTACATCTTGTGCTAGGGACTAGACCATCTGAGAGGCAAAATTTGCCAATGCACCGGTGGAGCGCTACGAAGCCAAGAATTCTGCAGGTATTGTGTCAAAAAGTGATGTTTTGTGACTCTATCAATGAAGAACGCATGCTAAGAAGTACTTTTACTGAACCTGGGGAAATTGTAGTTCTTGTTTGCCAAAGAGAAGAAGAGGAGGGATTTATTTTCTGGGAGTGAGTTTTATATACCTGAAGGCTTTCCATCACTTTACACAGTATTAGGCTCCTGTCTTTTTTGTGTGTGTCTGTTCAATGCACGTTGTTTGTTGAGGGAAGTGAGGACAATCCAGAGCTCTTAGAAGCATTTTGACTGTTCTATGAATGCCTTAGTGCTTAACCATATATTCTCTTTAGCTGTCTCTCTAAATGACGTAAGATCAACTCACCTGAAAATTGCTTTGTTAGCATACGGGTTTACATATTTTTTTTTTAATGCTTGAGAGTGTTCTATTTGTATGGGTTTATTTGGATCTCAGAAACTATACACTCATCGAACATATTAGAGAGTTAGTAGTGAAATGAACAAGTTCCCCAAATGTTTATTTGTATTTATTCCAAGTCTTTCCAATACTGAATGTGAGCACCACCAAGGTCAAGGCAGTACATGGAAAGTAGAAACAGGCTGTGGATAACCACTTATGGTTAAAAATGTTGCTGTCTAACACACTTGTTAAAAAACCCGAGCTTACATACATGTGTATATATAGTTAGGACTGAACTTGAGCGAAAAGCAGAAGGACTTGTAAAGGTTACAGCTCAGACTAGGTCTAAAGTATGACCTCATGGAGGTGCTAAAGCATCATCCTTTGTAACCTGATATTGTTTGGTCTGTCCAAAGTCTCTCGCAGGCACATGAGCGTGTTGTACTAAGACTGGACCAAGCTCCTCAGATGCTTTTTTCACTTGTATCTTGTGAAGAGTTTCAGAAACGTAAAGGTAATAAACTTGCTCAATATATCAAGATTTTCTCCTTCACACCTCATTACTACTATAGATTTTCTTATATAAATATGAAAACCTGTCTCTATTTCTGCTGCTTAGAAAGGTCACAGCACTGTACAGTCGCCTAAAATTCAGCACCTCTTCAGTTTTGTTTGTTTTACATGAGTGTTACTGAACTGAGTTGATTTAATTAGAGTTTCTCTCAGCTAATGTCAATAGGACATAAGATTCACAGACAGGCACACAGAGCTTCTCTTTGCCTTTTCCATGGCATTTTGTGTAAGTCTGGATGCCTCAGAGCTATCGCTCTGCCATACCCTTACATCTGTGTTGTCACCAAGGTTTGAACCATTTACCCTCAAGCATAACTGAAGAGCACAAGGCAGAGCTTCAGGTGCTGGTGCTTTGAGAGAGGATTCAGTGGAAGAGTAAAGCACATGAACGCGTGGATCTATAAGTACATATCCACATGTGAACTAGGTATTCAAGCTTCAGTATAGGCAGTGGAAATCTAGCCTATTGGTAGTCTATTAAGCTATCTAGCACTTTTCTAAACAACTTCTGGATGATTAGAGTTAATATAAGTCAGGGACCATATCCAGTAGTTAGACTGGATGTGGTCATCCTGTTTTGGAGATTAGTACTGACATGGGCTATTTCCACGTTGGTTTTCTCACTGCCAGAGAGCAATACCGGACACTTTTAACCTACCAGTAGAACATAGCCTTGGTGTCTACTTCAGGGTGAGCTGAGCACCTGCCTAAGCCCAAACGGCTGTAGTGACAAGATTTCTATTGATGATAGTGAGTGCTTAAGCACCAACTGCATGCTGACTACTTACATATTTATACATATTCATACACGCACAGAGACATGTACATTTAGTGCCATCTTAATCTGGAGCTGATCCCAGATTAAACAACACATTTTATATTTAAATAATGTGGAAATCCTTTCCAAATCTAGGCACAGTTCAAGTAGGTGGGCTGCTTCTGGGTGGCTTTGGGTAGCTGAAAACCATGATGCTGTCAAGCCACAGCAGAACTGCTTTTACACTTATGTCAAATTTATCCCACAAGTACTGCTATATCCTCTTGTCTAACTTTGCCCATACTACATACTCAGAGAAGATGCTTCTCTTGCTTGCTTACTGACAGGGCCATACACATATGAGTTTATTCCTCCATTGTTTTCCCCATTTCTTGATGCATCAGGTTTAATTACCAGTGTCAAGGCCCAGAACTTATCTAACTTTTTTTTTATTATATTTTATTTCATTATTCCCACCACTTTTTTTTTTTTTTTTTTTTTTTTTCTGCTGGAAATGCCTGTTTTTCTAATTCTTTGTACTTTCTGTGAAGCCATGGCTTCCACATGGAATGTCCTCTCTAAATTCCTCTAGTAACACACAGGATGTCCTGCTCTCTCCTCCTTCATGTATCCACTCAAGACTTACTTTTGGTGCAAGACTTGCTTCTTCTTTTTAAAGATCAGCCAAACAAAGGGAACCAGACTACAAAATATCCTTTCTTCTGAACATTGAAATTGCCTCTACTGACTGGTTTTGATGGAATACCATAAGAATATATGAGAAGAGCTTGATTAAAAGGTGGGGGCATTCAATCCTTCCAATAATTTCTAGTCCAAAAAAATATTTTCCCTATTTTTTTTATTTTGCTTTAAATGGAAAATACATGTTTATTCTCACTGGTATTTTGGTAATATAATCTCACTGGTATTTTGGTAATATAAGATGCCCTCTTTTTCAAGGCTAAGTCATAGAGTTCTACTGAATGAGAGGAGTAGGATACAGAAAGCCCCCTGAGTCACAGCACCAAGCTGTGTGTGATCTTCCTGTGTACCAGAAGGTAAATGGCCTTCTGAGAATCCCAAGAAGAGAAGAAGATGCTCTGATAATGTTTTTTCACTAATAACCTGTTCCAGCTTTCCCCAGCTGTCCACTCCACTGACTGTTTTTCCATAATCTCTCACTACTCTTTTCCCTGATCTTAAATACCTTACCTTGATATAAGATAAAATCTCTTTCTTATTTCAGTTAGTAACCCTTC
This sequence comes from Gorsachius magnificus, assembly GCA_034008185.1. Taxonomy (NCBI): domain Eukaryota; kingdom Metazoa; phylum Chordata; class Aves; order Pelecaniformes; family Ardeidae; genus Gorsachius; species Gorsachius magnificus. Next base: position 177,895,241 of record CM067081.1, read on the forward strand.
TGTCTTTCAAATACTGTGTCAGCCTCTGCTGGCACAGCATCCCCCAAGTTAACTGGCCCAGTAAGGCCATGGTGAACAACCTGTAAAGTCATATTTAAATATTTCTGTCTCAGTCTGATAAAAACACATAGAAGTCTGTGAGAAACTACGATACCTCAGAGTGATCCATTAGATCAGAAATTTAGGACTGCTTTTAGGAGACCACAGACCAAAAGTGATTCTTCATTTGGGAGGGAAAGGAGAGGAATGGATAAGGCTGGGGATGTTCTTACAACAGAAGAGGCAGGGTTTCTGAAGCAAGTGGTTTGTTGTTGCTCATGCACCGTCTGCCTTCCATCATGTGTGACATGATATGTTATACTACAGTTAGTCTGGAAGTTATTAAAACCAGTAATTTTATCTTCCTATTAGACTGTGTACTGTAATGTCCTAATTTTCACCAGGATAGATGTAGATGTATGTATATGTAGTTCTATCTATAGCTAGATGTATTTATATTGTATTGTACTAGTGGAAGTGACTAAGGAGTTGCTTTTTGGATACTGCGTGGACCTGGGGTCTCAGCCTTGAGTCTGTCAGATTCCGATGCCAAAGGCCATTTACCTTCTGGTGCGCAGAAAGACCACACGCAACTTGGTGCAGTGGCTCTCTCTATCACACTCCTCTTGTTCAGCAGAAGTACCCTAAGCTCACTCCCTCTGTAGGCCTTGTGAAGAGGTGGTCAAAATACTTTTGAAAGTATATAAAGCTACCAAATGGGGTGAGAATAAGGCAAAAAATATGTTATGAGTGAGGAGAACACATAGTACTTAAAGTGGCAGGTCAACCAGCCACAGGGCAAACAGCCAAGCTAACTGTCTACGAAACGTAACAAAAAGTCAGATGTCACTTTTTGTCACTTAGCATGTGTTATTGCCAGCCTAAGAGAGGGATTGGCTCTGGGCCAGGCAGAGGAGGCATAAATAGAAAATCATGTCTCTGCAGTGACTTCTCAAAGGAGCCTTCTGAGCAGTAAGATCTCAAAATCCAGTAAGGTATCAATTGTGTCCCTCTCCATTTCCAGGTCATGTGTTTGTCTGATGCCTGGAACAACAGAGGACAAGTGCCGTGCTGATAGACAATGAAGTTTTAAGACCTTATTATAATTACAGTGCTGAATTGCTAACAAGCTCTAAATGTTAGTCACACATTACAACAGTGTGCAGTATCAGTCAGTATCCTTAGCGTGATTGGTATAATCACTATCCTGTTGCTTTATGCTTTACATCATGACCCCAAACACCAGGTCTTCACTGTATTTGGCTTCTAGACTTCAGTCCACCTAATAAGAGATTGATGCTCACCATTATCTTAGTCCTTTCTTAAGTAATTATACAAGGCATAATGTATCTGCAGCGAGCCTTGCAAATAGACCTAGTAGCCTGCAGCTCTGTCATTCTGGGTTTTGTTTGCACAAAGAAATCTAGAGAATCTGCGTTAGTCGGCCTCATTTGCTTTCTGCTTTGTTCTGTGCACTTCAGCAGGGATAATTGCATGCTGAAGCTTTATCACGGTATTGTGTTTGCTGTCAGTCTTTGTGGAAAACAGGAAAGACTGCATTAGGTTGTAACATGCACTAAAACCTCCTTAAGGCACTTTTTTGTCATCTGACTTGCAAAATGTTAAAAGAGTGTTAGTGGGATATTCAGCAACCCAGTGCTTTCATTGATTAGCTTACTGCTGGCAACTTTGGGGTTGTTTTCTGTCACATTCAGTGGGATGCTAAACTCGCACACAAGCTAGTCATGTATTTCACAAATTACCCAGATCCTCTTTGGTCACAAAGTTTTCCTTTTCCTGCATTGTGTAGTGTTTTTTCAGTCACCTCAGTATCAAAATGGTTCATGGAAAGGGGGATAGCCCAGGGAGGTAAGCAGAGAGGTACAAAGTCTTTGTCTCTATTGGTGGTGCTAAAAGCATTTAAGTAATGTTTTGCTGTCCTTCCTTTGAAGGTCAGTCACGACTGACAATTTGTAATGGAGCTAACTCTTATTTGGCTCTGCACCACAATAAACTGGTGGAAAATATTTTTAGTGGATATAGCACTTTGAACTGAGTATGTGGTAGAAGCATCATGACAAGCATTGGGGGTATATATCGAGAGTGCTAATATAATAGCGTTGAATAGTGTAGGAAAGTGGATGAATGCATATGTTATATCTGTGTTTATTTAAACATGAATTGAAACACATTTACATTTCAGCCTTTATTAGCTGTTGGAGAATAATAGTGGAATGTCTGCTTTGTACAGATTTGGCTGAGGATACATATTCTCCTTGGGAATGGTCATTGTGTAATAAACTGTAACACAGAAATCAATGACAATATAAATCAGGATTTTTACATTTACAGTGTGCTAAAGTAAATTTTGCTTGATTTACACAATGTCATTGATTGAATTTAATTTAATTTCTTTTTTTTTTTTCCCATTTTCCTGTTGGTGTTTTTGAATAAGAGGTTATCTTTCTGCTGGTACTAGTTATCTTGTTTTCTTTTTGAAAACACACTGAAAGAAATAAGGATCACTTCTGTTACAGTCCTGTGGTGTTCTGGCAACACTTAGAGTGTTCTGCAATGTTTAGCCAAATTGTTGCCAATACACTTTCTTTGTGCAACACATATTGTATTGTCTAATTAAGAACACAGCCCTGGAGGCTAACCTTTACAGATAGATATGATATTTCAATTGCGTGTAATAAAAATTATTTAATGTTATAATAGTTTAATTTCAGGTACTGTACCATGTAGTTCTATAGTAGTGCAGTCTTCTGAGCTGACAGGTCATTAAAACACAAATGTTTTGGGTTAGTGGAAGAATGACCTTAAATACTGCACTCTGAGAGCCTTGCATTCTTTAGGCAAAGTAACGCTAAAACAGTATAAAATTATATTCCTTGTCTTAAAGTGATGATGAGAAATAAGCATGAAGCAGACGTCCCCCAAACCTCTCTCATAGGATTTCTCTGGAATGGTGCTCCAGAATGCTGTGGCTCTGCCTAATTAGCCACAGTAAAAGTGTATACAGGCAATAGAAATTAACTTGAAAATTAAAATTACTCCCTTTCTTCCACTGTTTTCTGTTTATACTATAGCTACACTAGTTAAAGACCTCTCCCCTTTGTCCATTGCCTACTATGACATAAACTTAGTTTGAAGGGTTTCTAGATTGACCTGGGTAGAAATACTCTGTTAAAGGATGGCTGGGGTGGGAGGAAGGAAGATGATCATTAACTGTAGGAACACCTCTCTGGCATGCTGTATACATACTTTTGTGGCTGGAACAAGAGGCTGTTGACTGGAGTTGGGAGAACAAGGAAACTTAAACTGCAAATTTAAAAGACCACACAGATCATGAAACAGCAAGAAAGCCATTGAATGTTGATCAAGAAAATTATAAAAAAACCCCAACAACAACTGACCCCTCTAGAAATAGGTAATAGGACAATAATTAAATAGATAGATTATTTGAAATCCATACACTAAATCAAAAATTTGATTGTAGCTTTAATTTTTAAATATGCTTTCCAAGAATATGCCTGAAAATGGACATAACCTTTAATGAAATAACTGTAATGTGAGGCTTTCAGTAATGAATGAATTAGAAAACCATATGGATGCATTAAGTAGAATAATAAATGTACCATACACAAGATAGGACGCCCATAAATCATTTATGATGTCCCTTCTCATCAGTTCTTGGCTCTTTCAGTCTTAATTGAAAGCCAGGGTAGCTGGATATTAGAAAAAAATAGGTTTGTTAGTCAGATAACAGCCAACTTTCATTAAAGCATTAATTAATTTTAGAAGGCTGAGGGCCTGATACATTAAAAATACTTGCAGAGCAGTGCTACTTCAGTAATTTTTTTTTCCTATTTTAATTACTGTCTTCCTCTGGTCAATGAAAGTTATTCATGTTCTTCTTTAACTTGCTCAGCAAGCATGATGGGATACTATTGTGTTATAGAATTAAGTATTGTCTTGCCCAGACAATCCCAAATGCTTCAAATGGCTGCATGCTCCAGTAACAAAATTTGGCTATTCTTACAGTAACTGTGAATGAGCCTGTTTCCTCTTTCAGAGGCAGACATTTAGAGGACCAGTGTTAGGCAGTTCATGATATGCAGTCCTTCAGGCCAGTAGAGACAAGGGAACACTGCAGAAAATACCTTTTCTCTTTTTTTTCTTTTCACTTTTCTTGTATTTAAATATACCAATTTAAACTCACTTTTTATCACCTTTAATAGTTTCCTTCCTGGAATCTAATCTTGTTAAGAAGATGGCCAAAGTAAACATTTTGCATGACTCTCATAAAATGACAGAGCAACATGCATGCTGAAATTAATGTAAGACTGAAGCTACAAGTTTACTCTGCCGAAGAGGTACATGTCTATGCCAAAATGATCAGAGGTGTTCTAATAAAATACTTTAGGAAGATTTTTAACAAATAATTGGATTTACAATATTAGTTCTAAAAATATAAAAGATTCAGTCTGACAATAATATTATTCAGTAGGAAGAGTGCATCTTTGTGGTGGTGATAAATACCCTAAGAAAGAGTAGAGATAGGCAGCTTATTTTCAAGGTTCATTATTTCTGTCCAGGTGTTAGGAGTAGGATGTTTTTATAATTAATTCTCCATTATTCAAAGTGAGGGACTAAGTGATGTTGTAGATAATGAAAAAAAACCCAAACAAACCTGATAATGTAATGTAACAATATAATGATATAACATAGTAAGATCATGATGTAGATGCACTGGGCACAGAGTTAGCTCACATCTATCAGGGCTTGCTAGCCAAGGCCTAGCATCAATGCACAGAGCTGGCCATCTCTAACCAAAAAGTTGTTGGAGTCCCAGTGCCAGGGAATATGTTGCAAAACATGATGAGCATCAATATCAGCGCTGAGTTACAGTATTCTCCTGACTCTGAACAACCACCGCTTAACAGCAGCTTTGGTGTCTCCACATTCATGTGCCATTAAACTGAAATCCAAGGGCAACTGAGCACTGACTGTACTTCTAGGCCAGACTCAGATGTTCCCAGCTGTCCTACCCACAGTCAAACCCTTTCTCTCATTCTCATGTAATTGATCTTTCTTCTCCTGTAATGCAACCAGTTTGCTTGGCTGGCCAACCAGGTGTGTTGATTGGTTGGCAATGCTTTCTCTTGGCCCGCATCAAATTCACTTTTGCTTTCTACCATTATCTTTCAGTGGACCATAAAACTGGCTTGGCTTACAGCTGTAGGCTTTCTTAGGGGCTAGCCAAAATTTCCTTGCGTGCCCTCTTTGACTCATGCTCTGCCAGCTGACCAGTCCTCATCTCTTATGAGCATGGCCCTATAAATTCTTTTCATTAAAGGTAAGAGACTTTAAACAAAGAATGCAGTGCTTTTGGCATGCTGCATATTCATGTCTTTTGATCAATCACTGAAGAAATTAAATACTTCAGAAATACATATCTGCTGCTTAAAAGGACTGTTCAATCACTGTGGCCTCATTAATGTCTTGTGTTTTGCCAGTCCCAGTGATCCCAGCCTTTTCCAAACACAAAAGTGGCGTAAGTTTGGCAAAGGCTAATAGCTTTTCTTTGTCTTAATTTTGTTATAACCCTCTTCATCCATTGCTCTACTGCTATTGATCGTTGCTCTCTTGGCCTTGTTGCTACTATTGTAGTTTCTTCAGTTGTACCAGAAAGACATTGACTATAATCTTTGGCTCCAACACATAGTAATTTATTTTCTTGGCTTGTCTACTTTAACATATAAGCTACATCTTTGCTTTCTTAAATCTTGTTCTTCCTGGAGGCTGACTGACTCTGCCTCTATCTTTGGCTTTCTTTTTCTTTCCCTTGTCTCTAATTGTGGACTTCTTTCAAAATTATTTTGAGGCTGATGCAATACAAAAATACCTTCGATTTCACATCACATTAGCTGCCAACTAGCTCTCTAACAGCTTATTAGTTATGGAGTGGATCACTCATGCCTTGTAGCAACTGAGCTGTACAGGAGGCTGATCAAGAACTACTGAAATGAAGTCTTCTGAGTCAAAAACTCAGTGCAGAGCTATCCTGAAAACAAAGTTCCTTTTTAAAGAATTTTGAGGTTTGAGGTAAATTTTTGAGGTAAAAAAAAAAAATTAACTGGGATAAAATGGTACTATTTAGACCCTTTAATTGGGAGGTAAGGAAGGTAAGGAGGAAATGAGAGTCATGCATCACAAAATGGCCAAGACCCCAGAGCTCAAGGCATAGAGCTACAATGGATGCTCAGGTTCCAGCACCTCTTTTGCCACATCCTGCTAGGAGCCAAGAGTCACAAGGAGGAAATTACTTAAATCATGCAAGTCAGGTTATTTGGTGTCTTTGTTTACATTTTAGGATAGACCTGAGACGGGCTTATGCAGGAAGTGTTTTCAGTGCACTTAAGATTGGTCTTGCCTTCAATATATGGGAGTACCAGAAGGCCAAGACTCTTTTAGCCACTGAAATGCTTTGCTTTCCTTTCCAGATCAATTTTTATTTAATTATTTGGACTGAGTGGAATCTGTGGTGTTGGCGGAAAAAGATTTGTCTGGAAGTCTAGTCATTCAATTAATCATGTGGCATATGGAGGAGAAAACAATAATTCTTTATTCTGAAGCATATACGGCTCAGGGACTTGAGCTGAGGTCTCCCATAGACAGTATAAAGTTCTAACCACAGATCTGTTGCTTATTCTGAAGTAAATCGATCTTCTTCAGGTCTTCAGCAGGTTGGTCCTTAATGAGATTATCAGCAATATATTATTTCTCAGCAGTGTAAGGCTCACAATTCTGAGAAGAAATTCTGGGTACAGGAGCTGGAGAAAGAAGCTATTCTTAGCTGTTCTTTTGCTAACAGCCTGTACAACATCGGGAGGCAGTGTATCAGCATGAGTTTAGATTATCCTGATAAAGTTATACTGAGTTCCTCATACAACCTAGATAGCGGGGAGTTTCTGCATCCTTGCTAGAGAAAAAAGTTGAAGGAAACACTATAAAGTAAAAATGCAAACAAGTATTTCTGTACAGGGAGATAAGGCCACATGCAGTCCACGTGCTTTATCTGGTAAAGTGGGAAGGCAGAAGTTGCTTTTCAGAGGCAATACCAGACAGGTTACATAAACAGAAAGGAATGAATAAAACTTTAATGTGGTGAATCTAGTGCACTCCATTATTATCTGTTTGGAAAGATCACTTATTATCCATGGAAGCCTTTTAAAACTTCTCCATGCATAATCGGGTTTCATTTAGTTAAAATCATAATGTCAACTAGACAATAATTTCAACCAAACTTGCACTACATTACATTACTTCTGCATTGTTCATTCTTTCCTGAATTATATTTTCTACTGGGACTTTACAACCTAATCCTACTGATGTGAATTGATGAGAATAAGAGTCCTAACTCCTTCATACGTTTTATGTTGCCCAGTATAAAACTTGTATTTTTCTCCATTTAATCAGGCATGTAATGTATGCAAAAGCATTGATCCAGAAGAACATTGATGCAGTTTTCATACATCCTTCCTTTTTCTTTCATCCTTTTCTGGTTTGGCTAACCATTTGGTGCTTACCATGCAGTATTCTCTACCCTTTTTTATCCTTCTTGTTCATTCCTGTAATAAGTTTGCTGGAGGTCTTGCCCCCTAAATACCTAGTCTGTAGTGCTTGCTTAAGATGTTTGTCTCACCATCCATTCAAACAGTCCCTGATGATTCTGTTCTTTCATCTACTCCCTCTCTGACTCTGCTGTGTTCAAGTATAAATTGTCTAATCCTTTCCTCATCGAACCCTTGCCTTGTCTTTTTTTTTTTTAACATGTGTTTGGGTTTTGGGCTATGCTAGGGCAAATACCTAATCTTACCCCAAATCTTTCATAATAAATTTTAACTTGGAAACATACTTTAAATAGCACATTCATCTTCCTTGATCATGCCCCCATGTAGCTGCTGGAAGTGAAGCTCTGCTTTTCTCCTTGGAGTCCTGCATTGGCTTCTGCCCACTTCTGCTTGTGCACTCATCCCTTCTCACACCTTCTGATTTTTCTCATATTCTACTGTTCTGCCCTCCTTTTTGTGTCTCTTCAGTGCTACCCCTTACCCCAGGCTACTACCAGGGTTTTGGCTTGCCTTTGTTTCTGAGTCACCTTTACCTTTGTCTTTCCCTTCCCCTTTGTCTTCTGCTCCTTCCTTTAGTCTTGCAGCCTCAAACCATTTTACTGATCTCTTTTTCCTCTCCATTTTTACATATTTCTTAGCCCGCACTTGTCTTTGGTTTCCTTGATGGTCTTCCCCTCTGCTGTGCATGCTCCTTTTTTGCCCAGGGCCCTTCTGTTACCAGATCTCTGAAAATGTTGGGGATATGCAGACGTTTTCTTGAACTGTAATATGCACCTTCTCACCGTAAATTGTGACAGTATGGCGGTGTTCTCACTCTGGTTTTAGCCAGATATTTTAGTTTGGTGGGTTTTTTTATTATTATTATTTTTTATTTTATTCATGGCAAATAACTACTGTGAGTATTTCAAAACCCATTTGCTTATTTGCTTGTGTTAAGCTAGGAAAAAAAACCACTAGAGAATATTCCTGCTGCTGGTATAGGGTTGCCTTGCTTTAGCAGCGCTGCATGGACTTCTGGATTGCATGTGCTGTGGGGGTTCTTTTGAAGCCTGTATACCCGTGTACTTACAGACATGGAATTACATGATGATATAAGTGATAAGATATAAATGATAAACATGGGACCAAAGTATACTTTGAAGTCCAATATTCAATGTTGCTATTTTTGATAAAGTGTTATAGAAAAAAGTATATTTTCACTTTGAAAAGGTTCACGTTTGCCATGTGAGTGGTGACTAAAAGAAACTACATTAAAGTCCGCTCAAAGACTCAGCTGAAGTAAATATTCATTTAAGATTAATGTGTTGTAAGATGTACATGTCAAAGGTCAGTTAGCAATATAAAAATATGCAGTATTTCTTAAGTGTAGGCCATTGAATAGATTGAATTTGTACTTTGTGGAGTTTTGGAGGAAAATGTCTAGTGAAAATATGTAGAAAAACATCACGTAACACTATCGTCCACCAGATGTCCCTGTACTCATAGGTGGTAATGAACAATATTCATTCAACTGTCTAATTGCTTTTATTAAAGGCAATTTACACACAGTGTATGTATTTCCCAAGTCTCTGTTAACCACTGTGTAATAAGATCATGAATAAATGGCAATTACATTAACAGTATTTGAGAGCTGTAGTTATGAAAATAAATTACAGGAATTCACTGTTAAGTTTCTACTTGCCATCTCTGGTTTGTGTGCTTTTTTGTCTCTTGGGAAACAGTCTATCCTTATCATGCATTGCATGGTAGAAATGATAAATATTGATCTCGTATATTTGTAATTTATAAAAATTTATATATGTAAATATAATTGGTCATATAAATATTACCAACCAATATGTTCTCATCTACCTATCCATCTATAAAAGACTCTTAACTTACTAGAACTGACAGAACTAGTGAGTTGAAGAAATGTGGCTTTTGTGGAGATTTCTTTTAACTTTGGTAGCTGTCATAGCAGGGTCTAGTCATGGTACCTGCATTTCTGCAGGGTGTTTCCTTTCTGTCAACTGCCCGTAGCTTGCCATGACAGCATACTCCAGCCGAATGTTCAGCTTTCAACCATCCATGCACATTTAGGGGCTACAGCAGGACTGTGAATATCTCTCTTCCTGAGTGGGGACTTAGGGTTCTGCCCTTAAATATGTAGATGACCATACCCACGGTGGGAACTGGGCAGGTCTGCCAGCATGTGTGCCCTTAAGCATTGTGGCTGATTTGAAGACACAACCTGACTTTTTAGTGGTGCCACAACACAGGCAGGACACCTTGTCCTCCTTTTCCCTGGGTTGACTAAGCTGCCAGAATAGCATCTGGATCCCTGCTGGGAGCAAGGCCCTGGCATGACTGAGAGACCCCACCCTAGACATTCACTCTAGCAGGTCCACATTGGTGGCTGTCCTTGGAGAGAGAGACGACAAACAGTGGTGGCAGGCCACTTAGTCACAGGACTTATGTCCAAGCCTTCCTTTCATTTTCTGTGTCAGTGCCACCATGGTATAGCCCAGGTTGGTGATGTGCAGTCCTGGCAAGCTCTGCTGACCTCCACTACCTGTGGGCTACTGCACATCTTGACAGCTACTACATGTGGCCAAGGCCCAGCTAACCACAGGGGCTGCCTGGATTCCTACTCCGTCTCTGCAGCAGGGCTAGCACTGCTGACAGCTAGCATGCTTAGGTATGGAAGCCCATAGGCAGGGAGCAGCACTCCAGCTTGGAGTGTCCTCCTTTAGGGTACAAAGGAGGTGCATCTCTTGGGAAAGACCACATGCCTAGTGCTCCAACAGCAGCCCTGGGTCATGTTTCCCTCTCCTTTTTGCTACAAGGAGCTGGTAGATGATGACAGGAGTCAAAGAGAGCTTCTTGGGTAGGACCGTGTGGGAAGGGCAGATGATGTTTGTACTAACAGGGCCTGGGACAGGCACTCAGCAGACCCAAGCACTCCCTGCAGTGTTGACATACCTAAGCTGATCTAAGGTATCTTGGGAGCTGTCATGTGAACCTTGCTTTGGGCCCGAGGTATTCTTGCAAGAATCCAAACAAATGACCATGGACAAACTACAGGTTTACAGAGCCATATCTTGTGTACCTGCTAAATAATACATGTGTGGAAATCCCACCTCAAACAGGAGCCATCTATTTAGTTGCAATAGTTCTGTTTTATGGAATTCTGCAGATGCTGAATGCATAATTGCAAGAATGCACCCTGTATTTTAGTCCTGATAAGTTAACTTAAAAACGTCAACAGAATTACGATTTTATAATTGTAGTTGTGACTCTCCAGAAGTATCTATGTTTGGCAATGTATTACTTGATTAGAATGTTTGGTTTTAATAATGGTTTCACAACCAATTTTCTGCTTTTTAAACATAATTACAAAATTTTGCAAGATGCAGAGCCTTGAAGAGTTCTGTTGAATGTGTATGAATTTGTTTATGGGCATTTCTGTTGTCTTCCCCCTTTTTAAAAAATTAAATGGTACCTAAAACATTCCTACTAAAACTGGGTAAATGTTTGCTGCCCATTAATAGTGCCTTCTGATAATGCTGATAGAGCAAATGATACAGTTTCTGTTGTTTTTCAATGAGTTTGTGATTCTGTCTTTTAGTATATGCATGTGACTTCCCGATTGGTGACCACTTATGTAAGTTTTCATACTAGATACATAGATTGATTCATTATTAGAAATTCTGTCTTAATAAGATGACTACCTTCTGGTGTCTAAGCACTGTAAGTTTGATTAAGTAAGGGGGAATCAGTGGGAGCCAAAGGAGGCAGGAAGGGAGTTGGAAAGAACAAATTTCTTGACTAATTTGGAGAAAATAAACCACTTCTGAAAGCAGCAGATGTCCTTATCTTGATACGTGTGCTAAGAGTTTACCTTTCCTAAATTAAGATATCAACTAACACTTTATATTTATTATGTAAAAATATATCTTGTATTTATGTATATTTGTGTGTATTTATTTCAAAATGGCACATTGCATGGAAAGTTAAGTGTTTTCTTTTGACTTTTTGGTTGCAAAGTTTTCTATTTCCACAAGACGTTATTGTCTCTCAAGAACAGCTATCAAACAAAACAATAACAAAAAATGTTTACTGCCATGGCCCAGTAAACATGGCATGAAAGGTTATTCCAAGACTAAGTATTAGAAAATGCTACTCAGATTTTCAAATCCATAGACCAATACAGAAGTAATTTATTTTTTACATCTACTTTTTTCTCCTAAATATATTTATTTTTATTAAATTATTTTCACTTTGTGATATACCATGATATTAATGTAAAGAAGCTTTCAGGGAGAAGGTTTAGTGGAAGTAAAAGGTTCTATGTGCATTTTAGCCCAACAGAGTGAACTAAATTTATTTCAGTCCACCGAGCTAACTATATAACTTAATCCTGTTATTTTATTTGCTGTTTCCTGGATTATCTCTAGCTCTTTAATCTCATAAAGTACCATGTTTATTAAGCTGCTTGCTGGTGTTGGGGAAAGACATTAGCTGAAAAAGAAGTAGAGACAACAAAATTTCTTGGACAACTTTCTTAATTTGAATGAAGGAATGTACACCACCTACTGTAAAAGGCAGTAATGAAATCTGATTATGTAAGTAGTTGCAATTTTTAAATAGATTTTGTGCTTAAACCTAGGAGGAATGGTATAAAATAGGCAAAGGTATAATAAGCAAGTTGTGACTTAGCTCTATTTTAGCAGTATGTTGCTAATGCAGCAAAAAAAGTGCTCTTGTTTGTAGTAACTTGAAAATGCTCATTACATCTTGTGCTTTTAATGAGCTAAATTTCAGTCTACAGACCAATCTAGCACTGATTAATTCTGCAATGATGGCAGTTATGAAGTGTTATGATACTTACGCTAATCTTCTATAAAGTGTATATCATACAAACATGGGTAAGTTTTGGTCATCAATGGCGTTTTTTAATAAAATTGCTTCCATAACACTCTTTTTAGAGGAGTTAAAATCCTCTTACTGTGACTTCTTAGAACTGAATTTACTGACAGTGAGTGTAACACCTGTTTTTAATCTGGTAGAGCTTTATGAGGAGAGTTGACAGTGGATTTTTGAAGTGGGGGGAAAATATAGGCAGTAGAGGAATTGTTTTAAATAGCTATTCACCATATACATTTGGTTAACGGTAGTTAATGTGCTATTGTAAAGTCAAAACATGGCTAGAAAAAAGTGTGCAACAATTCAGACACTCGTGAGTATTATCTATATAATGCCTGTATTATCTATATAATGCCCGTACAACGGAAAAAAGGTCTTGGATAATATATATACACTATTATTTCTTTAATTCTTTCCTTTCATGCTTAGTGTACCTCCATGCCTGTATGTTTTTCTATTACCTTGGTGTGGATTACGATATATAGGTGTATGAAAAACACCCATGCGTACTTGGGCCTGCAGGTGTTTCTGTCCTGAATTCTAGCCACGTTCAGATTGTGTCTCTGGGCATCTGTTCAAATGCTGGGGCATCTATTTGCCTGTCTCTTACTGAGGGAAGGGAGCCAAAAGTCCCATCCTAGGGATTCTTTCGTTTTTCTTTCTCAGATGAATTATTTCTTCCTTTCATTTGATGGCACAGGAAATGGTTCTGTGTTCATTTCTAGTGTGGTGATAAAAGAAAAGGCTCAATTCACTGGTAATTTCTGCCTCAACCGGACTGGCATCACAGGACATAGAAAATGAAAGCCACAGGCCGGCAGCGAGTGCAATACTGCAGCACAGCAGATGAACAAGGAACGTAGAGGGGACTGAAGAAGGCCTGTCTGATTATATGCTGTCATTTGGGGTCTTATGAATGACCATGAGTATGTCGTCTCGAAGCTCTCACATTTCCGTGAGCATGGACAGCTATATTTTTTTGTTGTTTTGAATAGCTGGTCGGGATTATACCTGTGGTGCCAGAATACCTTTCTGATAGCTACGGTACTTGCTGCTGGTCAGTGTGACACTGAGCTCTGCCTGAGAGCTCCCTGCCAGAGTCTTCAGACCACTTAGAGCTGCCCAGAATGTAGCTATCCTTCATTTCTTGTCTGGTCCTTTCTTTCTTCCCATAAGGGCTAATAGCTCTCATGTTAGGCTTTTTCAAGGGCAAACCTAATGCCCGATTCTCAGTGAACTAATCTGTTTACATTTGGCTTTGCTCCATCAACGACAAACAATATTAAGTCTATTAAATAGCATCCTGGTATTTTAGAGCATTTGTGTGTAAGTAAGTTTTGCAAAACAGTGCTTGAAGGTTGTTTACACAATGGAAAAGGCAATTCTCCTAACTTAGTGTAGTAGTTATTTCTTGTAACATTTGGATTGTGGTCCAGGATAGATGTAATATATTCAGAGAGGCAAAGATCCAGGAAAAACCTTTCCTTCAGCAGAGCAGCTGAAATGAACAAAATGTTCCTGGTTCTTTAATTGCTTTTCTTTCTATGACTTGCCATATCACATAATAACATGAAATAAAACAAAAGTGCATCTGTCTAATCTTGTACCACTCATTCAAGCTGAACTCCCGCATACTTCAGTTTCAACCTCTGGCTTTTGGTTGTGATTCCTCTTGCTACAGTAATGAAGGTGTGGCAGAAGTGGTACCAGAGAGGATGGCATGTGGGAGAACAGTAGTTTACTTGGATAACCATGGCCTTGTCAAACAGGTTGTTTGATTCAGTTTTGGGGAGCAGATTGGGAGATGAATGTTCCTTTGAGACGTTAAGAGCTCTGCCCCGGAGTCTGCTGCCTTTGGAGCAAGGCTGCTTCCCAACACACATTTCTTCTGACTACAACCAGAAATCTGTCAGTGTTTTGCTCATGTTTAAGAGGCTACCACACTCTACTACTACACACATTTTAGCCAAGCAACTCCGTATTTTCAGCCTCTGTAAAGATCATTCTCCTGAGCATTTGCTTGTTGGTTTGATCACATAGCCCCCTTAGAAGCCAGAGTAGCAAATAAGGACACATTTATGGTGTGTATTTCAAAGAGCTAGCTGTAAATGAGCCTAATCTGGTATTGGAAGCAGTGTGGCCATCATAGCATAGTATCCATAGCTGTGGTTAACTCCTATGTTTCAGGAAGTTATTTGGGTTTCTCTGCGCTGGACCTCAAAATGCCATGACTCAGCAGGTGACATCTGCAGACATTTGATGCACAGGAAGGGACCATGTGGCCATAAAACCTCTTTTCTTCTGATTCTTCAGCGTGAGTGTGAATGGTGTCACCAAATGTCCTCTGAGACGCAAGATCATAAAATAGTTAGCAAAATAAGGCCTCTGTCATAAACAGGATATCAAAGTTGTTGCATGAGATATATATGTGCTAAATAGTATATGTTTATTAATAATCATGAATAAGAGGAAAATTAATTTTTAATTCTCTGAAATATATTAAACATTAAAAGAGGGAATGAAATTCTGTTCAGGAACTTCAGCATAAAATGAGATGCAGTACCCAGTGGGAGATGTTGCTTTATTGCTCATAAATTAAAAATGAGTACTTTTTGTATGTGTTTGGTTATTATTTTCTAAGAAAGAATTGCTAATTGTTAGTAACTAAGTAAAAAATACCAAATACTGGTATGACTAAATATTTACTGGATAAAAAACAGGGAACAGAATCCAGGACTTGCCTCCTTCTGTGCCTAAAGCAGTCACTAAATTGCAGAGTCACAGTCACATTTGTTCTTTATCTCTTCCCTCAAAGATCTGGGCTTCTTATCTATGCACTGAAGTGGCTTCAGAAGGATGGATGGAGAGTGGTGGAAGTCCTAGAATAACCTCAGGCTTGTTAGACAACACTCATTCTTAGGAAATGTCACTTGAAGTCTCCTTGTAAAAGGGAGGATATTGGACCCACATCTTTTTCCTTTGGATGGCATCCCTAATCCCTAAATCACTAGAAGGAAGTAATAAGGATACAATAACTCCCATATTGTATCGGGTGTAGAAATGGGCTAAGCGCAAGCAAGCAAGCAGAGTCCTCCCCCAGAACTCTGGATATGACTCCTGATGTGGAATAGGGTTTAAACCATGCCACTGTCCACAGGTGACGAAACAGAGCTTAGTTTCGTCACCAGCTCCAGCACAGGTTTTATGCCTCACCTGACTGTTTATGCCTCGGTTTCCCCCCCGTTCAGTCAGGATATTATTTGATTTTGCCACCTACAGAGGTGGTAGCAAATGTACATTCATTAACAGTTTGTGAGTATCTCAAATACAACAGTAATGACTTTAGAAAGAAAAAGCCTTCAAGTAATTAAAACCAGCATACAAATATGTCTGAAAAGGTGCTTCCAAAGTGAATTTTCTCACACCAGCAGCGAGAAAAATCTGTACTGTACTCCTGAGTTTCATGGAGAAAAGATATTGATTGAATTGCCTAGCTTTCTGGGTTCTTATAGTTTCAGTTTACAATGGGTTTATGTGACATGGCTGAATTCAATAGCAAGAAACTTGATCCAAAAATTTGGTAGGTGTTTCCTAGTTCTATATTATCTGAAGATAATTCTTAGTCCACAGCTAAAAGCATAGGCTGGTTTTCACCAAAAACTTTTAGAAATTAATTCAGTGTGTTTAGAGTTGAGTGAAAGCACACAGTTTGCATTAAAATCAGAGTTCTAGGAAACTCGTTTATTGTAACACTAGGTACTGCAGAAGATCCGCAGAACAGAAATTTTATATGCAGGATATTCCCTTAAAGCTGTAACACTTAAAATGAAAATCACAACGCAGGTTTGTTGGCATTATGTCATGGGTAATGTGTTCAGTAGGTTGGATCTGGCTTTACCTTATGAAGACAGAACATTTGTTATGAATCCATCTCTACCAAAAACATAGCATTAATATAACCGTAAAAATCTGACATGATGAGATATGCCTCATGTAGAAACAAATCTCCATTTGCTTCTATGACAATTTAAGAAAAGCATTTTACTGAAACTACTGGTAAAACTGTGAATCAGACTATAAATATGTTGGGGGGTTTTTTTGAGTGAAAGGCTTAATTTGCAGAGGAGGTGCTGCATGCAGATGTTGCAGGTAAGGCAAAAGCAGGGCATGAAATTACAGGCTGCCATCTGCTTTTAACAAATTAATTTTTCAGTTCTGCCAGTCATAATTTAAAAATTATGATTAATGCATGATGCTCATTTTAAAGCTGTTGGAATGACAGACTGTTCAGCACTGACTTCTACCACAGCTAACAAGGCCAATCAGGGAGGTCAAAGCTTATTTCTTGTAGTCTTACACAGGTGAGGAAATCCTTCTCCTCATCCTTAGTGTCTTGATTGCAGAAAGCTCACATCATCTCCAATATATTTGTATGGAAAAGATAAGGCTATGATAGGTAAGACCTTATTCATGTTATTACACATCTTTCAGTATTTTGCAGAGGTTGGTGGTTAACACTGCAGATGATTATCCTAAATGAGAGAAACTCTGTAAGCACTAGTGATTATAAATTATAACAATTCTATCACAAAGGATATTAATTATAGAGGCAATGGGACGTGCTTTTAAACTCCTGTATCACTTCCTTTTTTTTATTTTTTTTCCTTTTTAAAGGAAAATCTTTGAAATTTTATTCTTCTATTTTTGCCCAACATTGTGGATATTCTATACCAAATTATATACGTTTGTTAGATCAAAACTCACTTTATATTAGCTTTCAACCACCCCCCCAATTTTACCATTTCGTCTTATTTTCTCTTTTGCTGTTATGTAATTCAGTAGAATAATTGTACCTGTGCTTTTTTCAGGGTTGTTTTATATTTATCTTTTTTTTGCATTTTGCATTCTGTAATTTTTAAAAACTTGAAGCGATTTGGGCAAGTTAAATAAGCAGTAATAAAAAAATACAAAACACAAAGATAAAAATAGGAAAACTGGAAAGGAAATAAAAATAAATAGCAAAGCTGGAAAAAATTTCTTCTATTCCAGTTGATGGAAAAAAACTTGGACTGGGGATGAGGAATTAGAGGGGGAAAAAGATGTAACATAGTTTTTGTTTTCCAAAACTAAATCAATGTAGAATTCCAACTGGAATATGGTCAAATTTGCCAATTTGTTTGCTGGGGGGGTTTTACTCATAAATTTCCCACTAAAAACATTCAAATGCTGGAGTTTTTTGTTGAAAAATAAGACCAGGTTATTTTTCAATGGGAAAACTTTCAGACAGAGTATGTCCTCCAGCTCTTCTGGGGCTGACAGCATTTTTGCTCTTGTGGATTACAATCATTATTTGGAAAAGCAATCTGAGAGGCATTCCAAAACTGCCAGGTACCAAGTTGCAGTTCTGAGAGGTTACAAAAGCTAATACCAACAGTCTATTGATCACCAGCTCCGTCAGCTAAATCAGCTGGGCAAAAGGAATTTCTAGGTTTCATTTGCACTGTTTTGCATTGTCCCTTATTTGACGTAATCATAGAATCATTTAAGTTGAAAAATACCTTTAAGATCATCAAGTCCAACCGCTACCCTAACACTGCCAAGTCCACCACTAAACCATGTCCTGAAGCACCACATCCACACGTCTTTTAAATGCCTTCAGGGATGGCGATTCAACCACTTCCCTGGGCAGCCCGTTCCAATGCTTGACAGCCCTTTCAGTAAAGAATTTTTTCCTAGTATCTGATCTAAACCTTCCAGGTCACAACTTGAGGCCATTTCCTCTTGTCCTATCGCTTGTTACTTTGGAGAAGAGACTGACACGCACCTCGCTACACCCTCCTTTCAGGGAGTTGTAGAGGGCGATAAGGTCTCCCCTGAGCCTCCTTTTCTCAGGCTAAACAACCCCAGTTCCCTCAGCCATTCCAATGGTACCATACATGGATGATGCATAGTTAAGGAATTAAAATTAAATCTCCATTAGGAAGAACATATTGTCTTCTGTATCAAACTTTCAAACATTAGAGTTTGTATGCTTTCTCAAATGAAAGAAAGAAAGAAAGCTACAAGAAAAAAACACTTTAAATTATAGCTTATCTTGCAGAGTCTGTTGTGGAGAAACCAGTGAAGTTCTAGGTCTCCCAACTGCTCCTGGAGGTTTCTACCTTTCCCAAGAACTGTTAATTGTACCTGCCATATTGCCAACTCTGCCTCCTTGCAGATATCAAGGTGAGGAAGGTCAGTGTAAGCATGAGGTTTTGCAGACAACAGGGCAGTGTTCTGCCGTTACAATCAAAGGCAAGTGTGTGGCCTCTGAGGAATGTGCATTGGCAGATCATGTAGTTGGGGAATTGCTCTGCAGGGTGGCTTCACATGAATTATTCAGGTCAATATCTCATGAGCAAAAAGTTTTCAGTGGAAAGACATTTATGATTTTAAAAAAAGACAGACTTATGTTTTTCAGATTAGCAGACCTTCTCATTATTATTTTTGAAATTTTTGTAATGGCCTTGTGATCCTGTTTCAAATTTTCTAACAGCATGGTAAGAACTTAAAAATGGATTCAATTAAAAATACTTGTATCTTTCAGAGAAAAGAATTCCCTCAGAAACAGAGGAAGTCACGTTATCTTGTCTAACTCCCAGCCTTGCCTTGGTAACTGGATAAAAGAGTTTGAATCAAAGCTAGTCGTCACACAATGCATTCTCTACTTTAGAGTTCCTCTAGCTTACAAATTATACAAAATGTATTTAAGGCTTTCAAAGCATGCAGCTTCTTTCTAATTCTAACTGTGCATGTGTGCGTGGATCTGATTTACAGCATAGATACTTCAGGATGGAATAGAATAATTAGAAAAGGTCAATATATACAAAAACCACTTATCTACCCGCATGCTGGAATTATGAAAGTACAATTTCCAGCATTCTAGGGAAAAGAGGTGATCATTCAAAGCAATATAGCCAATATTTAATATGTTCTCTATCTTGTATGCATGCATATATATGTACGTATGTGTATGCGTGGTATCATCAGTGGTATCACCCATTTTGAAACTGTTCTCCAAAGCAGCTTCCATGTATGTGGTTTGCCAGCACACTTTCCTCAAAGTAGCACAAAGTCTTATTGCACAAAATAGCATCTAATTGCCTTGTCCCATGTAACTCCCCATATAGACGTGTATGTATGTATAGCTATACACATTATATATATATATATTTATATTTTTTATACAGTCAATGATATGTATCATAGGTATGGTTGTTATGGTACAAGTCTCTAAAATGCTTAATAAACTTAATTTTTGTAAAACAAGTCTGTCAATCAGATTTCGAACTCCCCAATTATTTTGGGGTAGAGAATTTTACAGCCACAATACTCAAAGAGCAGTGATTTTTTAAAAATCTGTTACTGTTTGTATGCTTCAAATGTACACTGCAGATTTGCACTGAAGTAAAAAATCTAAGTTGCTTCTAGGTTGCTCTTTGTTTATTGTATTAAAAACCATGGTGTATTCTTCCCTGGATGCACACATGTAACTCCCGTTAGCATTACAGTATCACACAAGCACTGAGGAGAATAGAAGTTCCCCAAGGCCTTTATGTTATCCTCCATGCATTAAATCATGTGGGGTGAAACAGAATAATCTGAAAATATGAAGGCTTTTGAACTAGGGCTATTGAACTGTATTATCCTTGCTGCCCTAATTCCACAGAATTGGCAGCAGTAGCAGAGCAGATATAGACAGAGCCCCCTCCCCCTCAAAAAAAGCACACAGATATTTTTCTAGCCTTCTGGAAGGCAGTGAGGGACAAAAGGCTGCTCTGCTCTTGTAGATATGGTTGGTAAGTTGTAGAAAAACTGCAAATTATTTGGTGTAAGGAAGAAATTTTGTAGAACTTTGTTGGGGATTTTTTTGAAGTGTTTTCTCATTCAATACTGCCTTTTATCTGTATATAGGTAGTTTACAGGTATTGATGACTAAGGTCTCTCAATAGGTCATTAAAGACAAAATTATTAGTGTTCTTCAGCCTTGAAGCTGGTGGAAATGAACTTTTCATTCTGCATAAAGCATTATGTCTTTGTAATACTAGAGAGTTTAGATAATTTGGAGGGAAAAATCTACTACAGCAATGTGTTCTACTGAAACAGCCTTTTATAATAACAACTTATTCTGTCAGGGAGTTTTGACCAAGTTTTTAGGTTGCTTTTTGAGCAAAACTAGGACAAAAATGTAGCAAAAGCTTTTGGCCAGTAGCTAAACAAGCTCTAAAGCTAATAATGTTGGGGCGCAGTTTTCATCCTCCAAGATGTCTCAAACTATTCTTTTAAATGTGACCTCACTCAGAAATATTAGTTGCTCTTTGTGGAAAGTTTAGAGAAAACTAAAAATTCTAATGAAAATGTGTCTTGGAAACCAATTAATTTCTTTGGATTTTTAAATAATATTTGGGGTATATAGAGTATACCTTTATGGAAGATATGCTTAGAATTTTCTCAGCATATTCTGAATGAAATTAACAGCCTGGTTAGTAATTTAGTTCTATTAATATATAATCTCCATTACCATGCCTTTATCTGTTTAAAGTTCATGTGTCTTCCTGGCTGTGATCATGAACTCCTATGCAGTGACCATAGCTTGCAAATATTTGCTCACTTAGTGCTAGTTGTTGTCCTTCTTACCTGTAATAAAGCTAAGTAAATACTTACAGGCAATATATGCTTATCTCCTTGGTAGGCTGCAAAATGATGAATCAAAGTGAATAATTATTTGGAAAATAGGCTGTTTCAGAACAAAGAAAGCCACCCACCTTGTGTCATCTTAGAAACTTCTAAATATATCAAGAGAGTATTGGCTACAAAGGCCAGACTGATCCAAATTAGTAGGATGTTAACATTTATTTGTAATGTAAAGAGACAGAGTAAAAGGTCACAGAAAAATTTCATTACTGTAAATCTGCCAAAGATGTAGCTTGCCCCTGATATGGGACAAACTGTTCTGTAAAAGTGCGTTTGCAAATCTCATTTTTATAGGACTTGTTTCACAGAATCACAGAATCACATAATGGCAAGGGTTGGAAGGGACCTCTGGAGATCATCCAGTCCAACCCCCCTGCTAGAGCAGGTTCACCCAGAGCATGTTACAGAGGAGTTCGTCCAGGCGGGCTTTGAATATCTCCAGAGAAGGAGACTCCACAACGCCCCTGGGCAGCCTGTTCCAGTGCTCTGTCACCCTCAAAGTAAAGAACTTTTTCCTCACATTCAACTGAAACCCCTTATGCTTCAGTTTGTGCCCATTGCCTTTTGTCCTGTCACTGGGCACCAATGCAAAGACTCTGGCTCCGTCCTCGTGACATCCACCCTTAAGATATTTGTATGTGTTGATGAGGTCCCCTCTCAGCCTTCTCTTCTTCAGGCTGAACAAGCCCAACTCTCTCTGCTTTTCCTCGTAGGGGAGATGCTCCTGAATTCAGTGGGAAATGTCCTGATGGTATTAAAGGAGCACAGCTACTTTCCTGCAAGGTGCACTTATCTCTTGTGCCTTTAGGATTTTTTTATTCAGCAATTAATCCCTCCACTGATGTTTGAGGTTGGATTGTCTCAGTGCTGGGATACAAGTCTGACATGAGAGGTTATGTATAAGGTGAGAACTGATGTTGGGGCAGCTACTGCAGGAAAGAAGCTATGTGGCAGTGCTGGGTAGGAAGCAAATGAAGGAAAAAAATCCCAAACCACCAAAATTACCACTTCAGGAACATGAGATTTCTTGTTTGGGTTCTTTACTGAAGATCATGTGGTATGAGTTTAGTTGTTTTTGCATTACACGTTGGTGACTAAAGGTCACTTCTTTCTAGTCCTTTTCTGTCGTTTCCTTCTCATGTTACATTTCATCTTAGGTTTTTAATACTGCCTTATTTCCTTTCTCTTTTCTACTCATTTCATCCCTAGATAGGCAATGGGGAAGATGAAAAGGAAATAGCGGCTATCTCTAGTAGTATTTCTTCTTGGCATTAGATTTATTCATGTGACTCAGCTATACTGCTTCCCTAATGATTAAAATGTCTCGACCTTCCACTTCACCACATGGCTTGACAGCTGATAGACACCAGTAGATGAGTGGAGGTTGCCAGTCCATCACATCCTCCTTTTCCAAAGGAGGACCATTGGGTCCCTCCTGTCTTCCCTCCAGAGGACCTTATCTGAGGAAACTTCCTGCTTCCTTCTCTGACACCACAGGAGGCCATGTTAGAGAAATCCAGTCTTCGGTCTTCCCTATTTACCTCTGTAAAAAAGCTACTTCACTATAAAGATTTTAATACATATTTCTATTCAAAGACATTCTTCATTTTAGATCTTCTTCAGACCTTACACTGCTGTGTTATACCACCATGTACTGCCTTTCCATTTTTGCCATATATTCCATAGAAAATCACTAGGAAATCTTCCAGTATCCTCCCAAATCATGTAATGGTTGGACTGTCTGTCATTTCCATGAAATGCTGTGATTCATCCTATTCAAAAGTGTTGACGTGCACCCATCACAGTGTTATCTGTATACCTTTTTCGTTGCAATTTAGTAAGCGTCTGCCAGATGAGTTACTTCAGTGCTCGCATGTATGTGTATATCCTAAAGCTATGTGAAAGCAGACAGTCAAGGAGGTCCACATGAAGAATCCCCTTGAAACAATGTCTGTGTTTTTTCTCTGTTCTTCTTCCCACTCAGTTCTCCAGTGAGCTGGGGAAAATATTTCTGAGAAATGGTTTAATTTTTTATGAAGCGAATGAAAGGTGCAAGAGTTATATTACCTGCTGAGAAAAGAATGTCCAAGTGGGCACAGAACATTGTTATTTGAACCTGTCTGCTTTAGCAGGAAAACACGTATTGCATACATTTAAAAAGTTGTCTCGGTCTCCCAGCACAAGCTGAGCTGTTCTCGCCTGTTTCTAAATTTAGCATGACTGCACAGAAACAGAAAGGAAAAAAGCAAATAAACCTTGAATCTTCACTTCCATTAATAGTTAATTGTTAACTGCATAATGTCTTACTTATGAAATTATATTGGACAGACATTCTTCTTTATTGCTGTGCTGTGATATTATTATAGACAGGAAAAAAAAATGGCAAATATATGTGGTCCTCAGAGAAACAAAACCTTCTGAGATTTTTCTTCCTCTTATAAAACACTTAAGCTGGCCATCAGACTCTAACAAGGAGTACATCTGGGAAAGTAAATCGATGGTAATGTTTCATAAAAAAAAAAGAAAAAAGAAGCTCAGATGCTCTTTAAAGGTTTTGTGGTTCTGTATCGGTTGTGTTAATGAAGTTCATTCTCTGTAGATGATATAACCGCACATGCTAATGCTTCCTGCATTAGTGAATGAATTCCCTTTTCTCTTATGGCAGAGCAAGTCTCTGGTGAGAAACTGAATTCATAATGAGATATAGGTCAATATCTCCCATCTGACTAGGGCAATCCTCCCACCAGCCTGGAGAAAATGTGGGTGGTAATGAGAAGGGTGCAGGTATTAGCAGAGATTAAAATAAATGAAATGAGCTCTGCTTGTCAGCAAAAGTATCAGTTATTCTAGGCTTGCAGACCTGACGTTCAAATGAGTAATAGGAACAAATGGAAAGCGGAGAAGCAAAAATGTTACCAGCTTTTCTGCTTTGGCACATAATTCATGCTGTGCCTGAGAGCGTTAGACAGAAAGAAACCTTCCTTTAAGCAATGATGCCCATTTCCTGACTTGTCTGTGGCCTTCTGGCTCTCCCAGAACTGACAGCTCCAAAAAGCAGAAGAGAATACAAATTAACTAGTGTCTGTACGTTGCCAGTTAGGCTGCTGTCAGCAAAGGGAAAGGTGATCCCATGCAGAAGGAAACATCAGGCACTCAACTGTAATTATATCATGTTTGAGATGATGGCGAGCAAAAAATGGTATGTCGATGAGAAACAGAGGTTGTGATTACCCTTCACAACATCTTCCAGCTGTGAGAGAGTGGCCCTAAACTGCGTGTCCTTCAACAAGTGATTTGATTTTTATTACAATGGTAGTTTCTCAACCTGATTCCTTCCGAGAGTATAAAGGAAGGATTAAAGCCTTTCCAAAGACTCTCTAAAATTTGCACGAGTCAAGAGCTGTGAGGAAACATTTTTAAGGCAAGGAACTTTTAACAGCGGTCCCTTCCTAGCAGTGACAGGATTATTTGTATGTGAACAGTTAATTTCCTAGGGCTTGTAAAACAAATAATACAGATAAATGCTCTAACACACATTTCCATGGCCAACAAAGAATAATTACTTCACCGAGCTCTGAAGAGCTATGATGAGATGCTGCATAGAGATATATTTACTATTAGAGTGCCTCTCTGCACGCTCAGTAACAGGCAGTGCCCGCTGGATCAGTTACCTCATCAGTTACCTCACATCCTCTTTACTGTTGACATGGCCTGCAGCAACCCAACTGTCACAGTGTGTTTCAGTTCGGCTTGATTCCCTTACCTAAAAAGGTCCGAAAAGCTAATTGGCACAGAGGGACTTTTGTCTCCCAGTTGCAGGGAAAGATGCAGTTATGCAGCAGACAGGACGGAGAATACACAGGGCAAAGATGTTTCCTACTGTCATCACAATGTTAGGTAAATCTAGAAGAGTGGGGTTCATCGTAGCTAGAGATAAGGAGAGGGAGTAGTTAAATTTCTCCCTGGCAGGGACAGGGGTTTATGTTTCATAAGACAATCTTAAAAATTAAAAATACCCTGTCTTAAGCAGAAGCGCAGTGCTGTAATACACTCAGGTATTTTGGAAACTGTTATTGCCAGTGAGCAGCTGGCAATAATACACTTAAATGTCACATTTAGAACAATTGATATATTATCCTTCTTCTTAAATACAGACATTTTGAAAGATATATGGAGGTTTCATGGAAAGCTTTCCCTTCTGATGTTTGTAAATAATTAATAAGTAGGGATAATTTACTGTTTTATGTTAGAAAGGGTTTAAAAAAAATCCACCCTTCTTTTGCCAGTGGAAAGGAAATGCTAGATGAGTGCCTATGCTCATTTTCCAATCTTTTATCTTCCTATTTATGACTATAGGGAGAACTATTTTTTCATGCACTGCCGCTACCATCTAGTGTCATGAAAAATGCTAAACAGATTTTTATTGTGTGGACTGAATTAATATCCCTGGGTACTTCAGAGAAATTGCTATAAAAAGAAGACAGCCATTCAGTTACAGTATTTATTGTTACAGATTTCTGCTTTTGTGACAGGAGAGAGGGAAATAACCAAAAATAGTTTCAGGGCAGATCTTCTGGTTTGCAACTACACCATATGCCCACCACGCACAATATGTCTGATTATTCCAAAAATTGAAGTGTAGATGGTAAAACATGATGAATGAAATGTATGGCTGGTATAGCACTACTGCCTTCTGAGAAATTACACTAGCAACAAATCTAGCCCAATGACCTAACAGGTACATCTATTTTCAGGCAGCTACTTGTAGCTGTTTATCATTTCAGTATAGTTCGGTGTCATATCAGGGTAATCGAGAGGTTCTTTTCCACTCCTAGAGAGCTTCCAAACTAATTCTGAAACTAATTGAAAAATCACTCCTCTGCTTTTTCCTCTCAGTTTATTAAGAAATTGAGCCCGTCTGGTACATGTCCCTTTCATAACACATCCTCTGTGGGGTTTTAATCGAATCTGCACTCTAGCAAGATGTTCTGAGTTTCTGCTTGCTCTCTTGTAAGTCAAAGCGTCCTTTTGTTCTCAGGGATTCTGTTTTTATTAGATCACTGTTAAGGGTATCAAAGAAAAGACTCTAGAAATAGTCTCTTGCCATTCCTCTAAAAAGTTGCATATCTGATTAATATGTTATATATGAAATCACTCCATGCATTCCACCCCATTAGGCTATGTGAGGACGTTTAGCATAATATCCACCAGCAGGCTGTTACTCGTTCATAAAGTATTAATATAAATAAATATTAGTTCTTAAACTAATAGAATTTAGGATGCTTATGCAAAAGTGATTTAAATCCTAATATTACAGCTGTCAACCAATATTCCCCCCCTGCCACAAGAAGTAGCCCACAGAAGTGGCAGGTTGTGACAGGGGTTTGCGTCTGAAAAAGGGGGGATGTCTGAAGTTATTGGGAACAGACCAGAAAGGAGACGCACAGTGAAGAGTTTTGACAGAGGTAAATGACACCTTGTGAATAGTTTTTGGCTTTTTCTCTGACAGAGAAATACCGTTTTTCCTACTGTCACATTTGCTTACTTAGTACAAACCTACCCCAAATCCATCAGCGTAAAAAGAAAGATTCTGACTGAAATCAGGCAGCTTTGGTTCCAGATTTTTATCAGGTTTTTACTTTCTGCTTTGTTTGCCTAATTCTCTTCTCTTTATTGCTGCCAGAGGAACACCACAGGTCCTTTGTCCCCCTCTCATAAGCTGAATACTTGACCTTAGCAGAGTCTAGTTAGAAAAAAGAAATCTGTTGTGTCTGGTTGTCAGAAAGATTAGTGTGAAAATCGGTTACTCAGGGACCCATGTTTGAACTTACCATACTTGTCGAATCTTTCACCTGTTCCTTTAGAGCTCTGCCTGATCTTTTTTTTATGCCTTTTATTAAATCAGCACTAACAGATTTGGTTATGAAGATGTCTAGAACAAAGAAAAACAAGTGCCTTCACTCACTGACCTCAAACTCTAAAACTAGTTTTCAGAGTCTAGATGAAGGAGAGAAGCAGCGTGGGGCACTGAGCTGGTCTGTACTGTGGCATGACCGAAGAACAATAAATCCCCCGGCAGTGTAAATCAGCAAACCCTGATCAATGGCTCCGTGTCCACTTTTACCACCCAAAGATCTGGCCAAACAATATGAGCGAATTAAACAAATCTTGGAGGAACGTGTCTTCCTTTTTTTTTTTTTCCCCATATTTCAAACTCAATACAGCCAAAGTGGCAGCTACTGTGTGGCAAGCCAGTGCCAAGGCCAGATTCTGCATCACTTCATTACAACAGCAAGTGGACAACTCCATAGCTGTTCCCCTGGGGTTTTTTAAGGTTCATTTTTCTGGAAAAAGGATGAAATTATCATCGCAGTGCCGTATCTGTTGTTTTCATTTGATATTTCTTTCTGTTTAAGTAATTCTCATTTTTGTACAGAGAAATTGAAGACTGTTGTATAGACTTTTCTGGAAGGTTACGGGTCTGCTAGGGAGCAGAATGGGTTTGGGCATCTAAAATGCATGCAGGAACATGGGCTCGTTGGCTTGAGTAGATTAGCAAGAAAGGAAAAATGTTAGCAATAATGTCAACAATGACATTTTCAGCCAGTGTCCTAGAAAGACACATGTAGCAGTTCATGCTTCCCAAAGAAACAGCAGAGACTGTTTGCAAAGCTGAGGAAGACAACTCTGCATGATTTGAAGTTCATTCATGTTTGAGCAGGATTATTCTTGACCTTGTAGGTCCAGAAAGCCTATTTGTAAAAATCAAGTCAAAAGTGACGGAATAATTGCAGGAAGTGGGTTTAATGCACAGACAGCTAAGGAAATCTTGTGTTTTTCAACACAGTCACTGTTTTAAGAGACTCTTTGACATACACAGACATACACAGAATTTCCCAGGCTAATAATTAAAGTGAGCCAGGCAATGAAAGATAATAGATAAAAGCAGCATGCAAATATAAAGGAACATTTCTTGCTGAGGTAATAACAGGAATAATTAACTATGAAAGTCAAGTAATAGTGCAGAACTCAATATATTCCAGCTCCAGGTTTTATTCAGACACATTTTACTTTCATCCTCTGGTTTCACCTGCGGGGAGTATACAAGTTAGCAGCACTATCTTAACTGAAGTAGAAAGTTCATAGCAAAAGTCAGTTTTAAAATGCAGATCTTTCCTTTTTTTTTGTGCAAGTTCAGTCCTATTAATATAAAATTGATTTGTGTTCTCAAATACAGTATTTAAATTAGTGCCTGTTATTCTGGTTTGTTTAAGCAAACTCATTCTTCGACCAGCATGTTTCGGAAAGAGTCCTCTGGCTGAGGAAATGGGCAGTAGAGAAACAAAAATCTGTGCATTCCCAGTTCCTTCTGACCAATTCACACTTCACAGGACAAAATAGTAATGAGAGGATGAACTCTTAGCTATATCAGCATTGCTAAGGCTAATATGGATGTCTGGAAATTAATTCTCTTTTGGACAGATTTGGTTTTAACTCACTCCAAAATGAGCCAGAATCAGTAAAGCTGACTCAAATATTTTTGGTAAGCAATAAAATTGTCACAAAAAAAGTCATCCCAAAGAGAGTTCACATTCAGGTCTAATTTAATAAATAGCCTTGACTGAAAAAATGAACTGGCAGGAAGGGCAGAAGAGGACGTGGAAAATCCCCTCTATGCAGCAGCTGAGTCTCTAGAATACTTTCCAGGGTATGGAGACCCTTCCTCATCTTCAGAGGTTTTGAAATTATCTTCTGGACTATCTGCTTTTCTGCATTGGATGCTTTCATTTTCTTTCCTTGACTATTTTTTACCTAATGTGATCTAATCGGAGATTTACTAGACAGTGGCTGTAGCACTGAAGCGCTGTCAGTGTCCTAGCCACCAGGCTGGACTATCTATCTCTACTGTTTACTGACTGAATGTGCTTTATGTAAAATAGAGCAGTTTCTAAAAGAGAAATCAGGATTTCCTTTACCAAGGGTGCTAACTGGCCCTGTGGGTGTCACTTTCTCCTGGAGGCTGGGAGATGACAACTAAGCTCCCCCTGTCACAAGTGCAGCAGGGTGGTGGACCTTATGCCTTGCATTTCCCATGGGAGACTTCGGACTGCTGTGCAATTTCAGCACAGGTGGATACATCGAACCGAATCTAACTTTTCAGTTTCTTTATTTTTTCTGAAAGTGCCCAAAAATGAAATGCCCAATGGCAAATGTCAGTTAGTAGGAAATGCTTTTTTTGGTTCCTCGTTTCAGTGGGAAGTCGAAATTTGTATCTTTCCTTCATTTACGCAGTTTGAAGCATTGAGTATTTCTGCAACCCTACAGTCAGCGAGGGCTGGAACAGAAATATTGAGCTCCAAAATGCACGCCTCTTCCACCTGAGAGGAAGGATAACTGCTCTCATGGCATCAGTAACAGCAGGCATCCATTATTTGGTGGCAGACAAGCAAAGTGGGGAGATGTGGCAAACATTTTGTCATTTATTACACTTAACACGAGAAAAGAGGGCAGCTCTCAGGCTTGCTGAGCTCTGTCTTGCAGAACTTACACTGCCTGCCTTTATTGCAGGTCATTATTCACCATGACCATTAGAAAAAAAGGAAGATTCACTGGGAAATGTGCAGCATGGGTCTGTGGGGACAGGCGTACATACTCTGTATTTCCCGCCCGTCATTACTCGTTCTCTTTCTCCCCCTGATAGCTGAATTTCTGGGCTAAATGGCAGCATTGTGTATAATTAATACTATGTATAGTTTGTAAATCAGTTTGTAATGTACTTAGGCATCCTTTTAGATGAAAAGTGCTCACCGTTATCCCTGTGAATCACAAGCTCCTGTCTTGTCAGGAGATACAGTAAGGCATAAACTTTTTGCCACAAATCACTTTCCTCCCACACCTTGCAGTTTTACAAAAACAAGGCATCTCAGGCATTCTATGTTTCATTTTTATATCATTAAACCAAATCTTTGCCTCTCACTCTTTTAATAATTTGCCTTGTCTTTCTTTTCCTCACCGTGCATCAGCCATGTTAATTTAAATAGTGGAAGGTGTGTACAATCACTAACAAAAGAACATCTCAACTCCTCTCCCTGTCCAATTCATATCTTATGAGTCAATCAATTACTCAAGGTATTAATTGTTAAAATAAAATAATGGCATCTGTGAACATGATATCTGGATCTTTTAAAAAATTCGCTAGATAGTCATTCCATATAGAAAGCTATCAAAAAAAGTGATGATAGACCAGTAAATAACATGAATCTTAAAGCTTAGTTTAATAGTGGGTGGGAGAAATATCATAACACATTGATTATATTTGGATTAACATGTTTAATCACTACGTGCAATCTGCAATTTTCTTCTGTATAGTAGTTTTGCACTGAACTCGTGTGTCCGTCTCGGCATGGTCAGGAAGCTTCTAGACTTGCCAGCTGCTTCCCTATTGTACAGGGGGTTTGCAACAAGCTGGAGACCACTCTGTGGATCGGCTTAGGGGCATCCAAATCCATCAAGGTCTTGAATACCCTCTCCTGATGTGCTGTTTGAACACACTTTGGGTCGTATTCCTATGTTTGATTTATTTGCTAAGAGTAAAGATCTTTGAATGGCAAATGTTGTCCAGGAGGTATTGATCACTGTTTTTTCAGGCTTCACCAGATTTAAATGCTGAAATCAATACGTTATTGTGGCTGCCTGTCTTTCACTCTCCTGCTGGAGAGCAGTGATTAGGACAAGGTCCTTTGCTTCAGCTACTGAGTTCATTGTCCAGCATCCTAGTGCAAACCTGCCTTCCTCTGTATTTTTTCTTCA
Source organism: Gorsachius magnificus (assembly GCA_034008185.1). Lineage (NCBI taxonomy): Eukaryota > Metazoa > Chordata > Aves > Pelecaniformes > Ardeidae > Gorsachius > Gorsachius magnificus. Next base: position 177,926,368 of record CM067081.1, read on the forward strand.
TGAACCAGGAATCCATCTTTGCACCATGTGTGACTTGGCTATAAGTCCTTTTCCACCAGCCCAGGCAGGAGACCAGTGGTCTTTCTTCAGAAAGGGGACAGAGTAGGCTGTGTGGAGTGGTAACACCACAACTGTACCACCCCAGCCCGTAACTTCTCCAGAGCCCGTTTGCCAGAGCCCTTCAATGTCATACGCCATATTTTGAACCTTTTTTTTTCCAGAGACGCAATGTACCTGTTGTCGCTGGAGACTTTCAGTGGAAACGAGCATACTGTTCTGCTGGTACTCATCCAGGTTAGGAAGGTGGTTACATTTTTAGAATTTAAATTGCTATTTGGTGTTGATTGCCTGTCTGGAGGCTTTTGAATAATGAATATTGCTTAATTATTGCCTCAGATTGGAGGCAAGTTATTGATTAAGTGTTCTCGGACACCAGTTTCTGAAGCTTGTCTCTCTGAAACCTTGATTTTCTCCCACCAAGATATTGACAGATGGAAAAAGACGTTTGTTAGGGAGATTAATTTGTTAGTATATGTTCTGTGTACCTTATATACAGAGACAGCTGAGCAGTAGGAGTTAAGTGATAATAAGTCCGTAACAAAGATACATGCTAACAGTGGAGAGCTGTTATTATACACAATCAAAACAGAGAGATTTTTGTCATTACTTTTATTTATGTGGAACAAGATAGTCTGCATTTTAGCCAGCTCTTTTTGTGCTATTTTTGCAAAGATGTTGATACAGTTATGAATAATTTTCTATGAGCTTAAAGCACAAGAGTGTTTCCCACAGTAATCAAAGCAATGTTGCAGTGATTAATTCCCCATGTTTCGTGCTAGGCAAAGTACTCGGTAGGCCTCAGACCTAGTGAATGGAAGTTATTTAATGGTCTAATATTTTATTTTCTGTCATTTAAAGTTTAATTATTCAGTATTCAATGACTGACAAAACTTGTATCAGGCCCTGATACTGCAAAGACACCATGTCAATGTGGACATGGGGTTGTTGTCATATTTATCTCTCTGAAATAGTTTGCAGTTATGTGAAAATGTGGATAACAAAATTGTATATGAAAACTTTGTATCCTTTTCTAAAGACTTTGTGCATTCAAAGTCAGTGCGTGGGTAATTTTCAAATTATTCTAAATATACAGAAATGTACATTTGAAGATGTCTTTTTCTTATGCCATTAGAGGCTGTGAAGGGTGTGGAGAGGAAGGATAGGCAACCTCACAAGCTACAGCTCTGTCATCGTCTTCTAGCTGAGATTTTCCACTCCATTGTGCCATTTCTCAGTCTCTGCAATGGCTACTAATCAAATGCTAATAATGTGGTGTTTGACTTGATCAGCTGAATAACTAAAGTGGCTGTTTTTCTGGATATCAGGTTGCCATACGTTTGAATTGGTCTATTCTTAACTTGGTTTGGGTTTGGTTTTTTTTTTTATAACCGAAGTGATTTGGATGCGTTTCACATACAGAAGTATAACAGCTGGTGAGGGGGCGAGGAAGAGTAAGCTGTAGCTACCAAAAAAAAGGGGTTAGCTTTTATCATATGCCATTATGTAGAGAGTTCTTGTCTTCAAAACACATTCTATGCAACTCTTCATTCTTTGTCTAAAAGATCTGCATGCCTAAATGTGTCCTTTCCAGAAGGCAAAAAAAAAATTTGTTAGTGTCCTGCCTTGCAATGATAGTAATTCTGCTGAAACGAAGTAGAGTTAATCCTAGTATAATGATTGAATTAGAACAAGCAACAGCTTTAACAGTCGTCTTTGGCAACCTGGTTCTAGGTTCGGTCTCATATTCCATAACCATAGAGGGAAAGGATTGTGGTCTGAAATGATTGAGATTTCAGAAAATGTGTCTGACACCATGTACTTGCATGGCACCTTTATGGCCCTGCATCAGAAACACTGGGCAGGTGAGAAGGCAAGAAACTAAGTAAACTTCAAATCATATTTAGGCTCAGAAGCTTATCCCAATCTGACAGCTTCTGCAGAGCGCTTTGATCTCCAGTAAGTTCTAGGGGAAAAAAAGGGGGGGTTAATATCAATACTTAAGGAGATAGCCTTCCTGCAGCTTCCATATGCTCTCCTGCTATGCTCCTAATGAATGAAGCAAAATCTAGGGCTGAAACCTTTATTACAGAATCTACTGGGGGCACTGCTGTTGTGTTCAGTAACTGCAAACTCCCGCTTACATAATGTATTTAATTATCACCACTTTCTAAAGAGAAAGAGAGTTTCAAGTGGCTTTCTTCAAGCTGTTTAGAACCTCTCACACATGACAAAATTTCTCTCTTGAAATCAATGTCAGAATTTTGCAACTGTGACAATAATTAATTCATTGACAAAATTTAGAAATAATCCTAAAAGAAAGCACATAGAAAAGAAAATATGAAATATTGCAATACTAGTTAATTGTAAAAGTGTTTTTTTGAAACCAGATGAAGAAAGCTTACTTGAAGCACAATAGAGCATGTGGAACATATAATGTCAGAGCATGTTCTGAGATTTTTGAGTTGGGGATCAGAATTTTGTAGTGCTGGCACAGCCCAGAGCAGCTCGGCAGCCTAACCTGTGCACTCAGTTCCCCATCTCACATCATGGGAATGGCTGCACTGTGATATTGCCACCTCTTTGCATGACAGCTTCATCCATCTTAGAAGGAGCTAGGTTCAGGTCAGCTGAAGAAGGTGGTTCTCCACACAGTGAGCAGTAGACTTTACCCAGTGTTGCTGTGGGTGCAAGAAGTTTACTCTGGTTGACAGAAGGAACTTTGAAGAGAGTTCTGTTGAAGGTTATTATTAGGCAAACTACAGTAGGCTCAGAAAATCCCCCAAGCCAAAAGTGGCTTAGAATCATAGAATCATGGAACCATAGAATCGTTTAGGTTGGAAAAGACCTTTAGGATCATCAAGTCCAACCATTAACCTAACCCTGCCATCCCGCCACTAAACCATTGTCATGGGATTAGTAACAGGGGAGAGATTTCTTACGCTTGCCCTGTTCTCAGTCTTCCCTTCATGTCTACTTATGGCTGTGCACGAGACACAGTATTGGGAGAGCTGGACACGTGGTCAGAACCAGTAGGGCTCTGTGCTTCTGTTGTAAAATGTAAGCACTGGCACAGTACCAGTAATGTTTTTCATTTTATTTCATGAGAGCTATTTTGAGATTTTTATGCCAATTTATGCACAACTAAGCATGAAATAGAGTATATATTTCAGAAAATTCCATGCTGTGAAGTGATATGAAGGAGGTGCCTTCCTCCTTAAAGTGTTTCATGCATAACAGATTTGTGAATAGTGATGGGGGCTGTCATTGTATACCATGCACTGTCCATGATCCTATTATAAGTGTTCTATAAAATGCAAAGGCTAACAAGCAGCAAGACAGCAAAATGCTGAAGCATAATGCTGAATATGTGAATAATTTTGTGGGAGTTAATAGGAGCACTCATATTCCTTGAACGATCATAACAGCTGCTCTGGAAAATGATTGCAAAATGCCACTCTTGTTCTTGGCAGGTCTGTGCCCTGTGTTTATTCATAAACACAGCTGTTTAATATTAGATACAAAAGTAAGCTTTTCATTGTTTTATTGTTGTCAACCCTGTAGCTTTGGGAAAGTGATCTGGATCAAACACTTAAACAGCAAGCCAGAGAGTTTCTTACTGAAAGAAAGAAACATTTTTTTAACTTCCTTACTTTACTAATTTTACTTCTTCCCTTTGGAAAAAGTCCGTGTCATTTCCCCTTACAGAATTACTTCCAAATTTTTGTTCTAGGAGAGAAGTTGCTGTAAGTCTGCAGTACAGGTACAATGCACAGAACAATACCACTGATTCTGGCTAATGTTTAATACCGTGTTTAATTTGTTATCACAGAATGGCTGAGACTGGAAGGGTCCTCTGGTGATTGTGTGGTTTAGCCCCTTGCCCAAAGCAAGGGCCCTCAGACCTGCAGGTTGCTCAGGACCTTCTCCATTTGAGTTTTGAGTATCTCCCAGGATGAGGACTCCACAGCCTCTCTGGGCAACCTGTGCCAGTGTTTGACCACTTTCACAGTAAAAAAGTGTTTCCTTATATGTAAGTGAAAACTCCCGTGTTTCACTTTGTGCGTATTGCCTCCTGTCCTGTCACTGGGCACCACCAAGAAGAGCCTGGCACCGTCTTCTTTACTGGCTCCCATCAGATATTTATGCACATTGCCAAGCTCCCTCCTGTATTGTCTCTTCTCCAGGCTAAGCGATCCCTTTTCAGGAGCTTCTATCAAGTTTCAGCAACTGCTTTGGAGCTGTTGTCTTCACGGAGGTGAAGCACTCTTGACTTCAGTGCTTGTGTGAACAGCAGTGGGTCCCAGATCACAGCTCTCCATGTATTTGGAGTTCAGCAGGAATAATGATCCCTTTCATTCACAGCCATAGTCTTTCCAGTTCAGCAGAAGCCTAGAGCTATTGCCTGAATCAAACCCCAAAGGCTGCATTCTTCCCCAGCTCCGGCTTACTTCAGGATCAGCAGAAACCTGGAGCACTTGCTGACTTACAGTGTCTAGCCTCTGGGAGGTGTAAGGCCAGGAGCTAGCCTGAGAAACTCCGTTTTCCTCATTTTGATGACATAGAAGGCAGTATAGTTCTGTAGGCATAGACCTGGCTCCTAGGCTATGTTACATGACCATAGGATTGAAAGGAGAACTTCTTCTGACATAGATCCTCACTTCAGTATTCAGGGTTATGCATTTATGGACTATGCCTAAAAGCTCTGGAACAGGGACTGTAAGCGCCCATTAGTTGCAGGCGGGTAAAACATCATCCAAAGTAAAACAGGGACATTTACAGCCCCAAGTGGCCATTGGACACCTTACCCTCTTCAGCATACATCTACGTAGAGTAGCAAAACCAGTAAATGGTGCTCCCGAGGCCTTACTCACTTCTAGATCATTTCACTATGCACACTCTGCACCTTTACATTGTTCTCTAGGAAAACACATTCTGAGATTTCCACAGAGGAAAATGGTTTTTATTAAATTATTACATCTGTCCGCTGACCCTAAACAGAAGTAGGAATTGTCATTTAATGTGAGGAACTGTTAAGCTTTTCCAGCAGAGACACAGCATAAAAAAATGTTTTGCTTATGTTATTTTTGTACTTTAAAATCATTTATCCTTGGCATGTAATTTAGAAAATAGGGTTTGATGGCTGTTGGTAATTACCTGTATTTTCTGTGATCAGCATGTGTAATGTTCAAGATTGATGTCACTAATTAAATAATAGAAACAGGAACCAAGAGTTAATTGCAGTCTGTGCAGGTTGCCCCTCAGGTGTTTTGTGTCACCTGGTAAGTCTCAGCTCATTAGCAGAAACAAAGTCAATAAGTGTTTACAGAACTAGAAGCAGCTGGAGAGTTACAAAATCACCATGTCTCATAGAAGCTGTATGCATGTGAATGTGTGTGGTCATGGTCACGGTTGTGCTCCTGATCTCCAGCATGAGTGAGACATTAATGAATTGAAAAGCCATAGAAAATGACAGCCTGCATGTAGTTCTCTCTGTTGATTACTGAGATACAAGATATGAGAACTGAATTTTACCACCTCTCTGACATGACTCTACAGCTTCCAGTCAGCTCAGATGCTAAGGAATGTATTCACATAACCTTGGTCTGCATGTTGTCCTGGGAATAGCTGTTCACTTGGTTATCAGGTACAAACCTTGACTCACTTTCTGAGCCACTCCTTTTAACAATATGTTTCTTTGCAAGTGAACTACCTAAGCTTTGCCAAGATTTGTATTGTCTTGAGTTTAGCCATATTAAAAGTACATCATGTTCAGGTGAACTTCACCTGAATCACGCAGTGCGTCTGACCTCCCTTATTATTTATCCTGTGTTCCCTGATTGTGAGTTATCTTCAATCTTCTCTGTGTTTTCTTCAAGCTTCTGTATGACTTTGTGTGGCCCAACAGACCTCTAATAAGGGTGTTGACTAGCACAGAACTAGGAGCAACTTTCTGAAAGAGGTCATCTGTTCCAGCATATTTACAGGTTGGAATGGACTATATGCAATATACATCACGCTACTATCCCCCCTTGATTTCTTCTCCCTCAAAAAATCTCTAGTAGTTCCTTCTTTCTTTTCTCTATGATTATGAAAATGTTGCTATCTCAATGTGTATCCCTGTTGATACTTAAACAAAAAAGCTTAAGTAGGCTAAAGTCTACTGGCTTTAGATATCCTTTGGTGTTTGTCTTCCCTTAGCCATTGCCAGCAGTTCATGTAGACTTTTTTTTTTTCCCATTACAGTATTTGCATGTTTATCTAAAGGGATAAAAATTAGCCTTCTTCACAGAAACATAATTTCTATTATTCTATTAGTCTTTTCACAAGCTTTGCAGTTTTCTTCATGAGGAAGCACTTTGGGTTTTCATAAATGGGGAATGTCTAGAAGTCAGTACTCTCCGGATTTGAAAGCAGTGCAGCAGCATTCCTAGAGGGCCAGAGCATATTTGTAGCTCACAAAGTATTCCTTTGTCTCTCCTAAAGTGGCTTTTTAATTGTGGCTATACGCAGCAGAACCATTTACAAGTTGGAGCTGTCATGGGCAGACTATGTTTTCCACATCTGTTGGGTATGTGAGACAAGAGCCTTAGGCTGGGGTAGCACTGCCACGGTCACTCTTCGCAGAATTCAGAGCAGCCCACGACTGATTTTGCACTGTGGATAGATGGGCAGCCCCAGCCTGAGGTCATATTCATTATGCGGCTCTTTAGGAAACCCTGATTTACAGCCTTTTTATAGAGAGGGAACTCGTATCCAGAAAGACAAAATTAATGGCACTACAGAAGTGCAAATACCACTAATGGTGTGAAATTAGCCCCTTAATCAAGTTTATTTAATGAAATTTGAGTGTTGGAAGAAAAGATGAGCTTAGAATTCCCACCGGGGAAGCAAACTGGATTGATAACATTAAATCTGAATTCCCCGTTCTCTTTCTGCTTTTCCAAGTTTCTAAGCCACTTTATTATTACTTCTTAGTACGAGCTCTCATCACCTACCTTCCCGTTATTTCAGCTCTGAACCAAGAATAGCATTGCTGCTTCTCTTTACATCCAAATGTAATATTTCTTCAATCTAAAGTAAACACCACATGCTCTACTAATAATTAAAGCTCTACATGTATTCTATTGTACTTGTGGTTTGAATACACATGTATGCATACATATCTTAATGATGTGCCCTTAAAAAGTGTCATATATCCAAATAGTCATCTTCCATAAGGATGTAGAGTCTGTCAACTAGCAGCTTCTTTCTGGCACAAAAGTTTTGTGTACAACATCTTTAAATGACAAAAATTGATGGCTTTCTTATGTAGGTGTATATTCTACTTTCTTTTACTAAATCATCTCAAAAATATTAAAAAGGTTTGAGTCACTGAATGAAGATTAGGATTTTTGACTTGCATAAATTGCAGAATGGTTGTTGAAGTAGAAGATTAAGTCTATTTGGACTCCTACAAAACAGAAAGAAATTATTATTTATTCATTGAATTTTGCAAAATATCTTTGCAAATGCATTTTTCTCATTTGTGAGCTGCTCTATATCTGTCTAATCTATATATGAACTGTAAGTGCAGAAGACAGAGGAGCAGAGACAGAAAACAGAATTACAATGAAATTTAAGAACTTCACAGTTCATTGCAAGATTACAGCTTAGAGTCTCTAATGACAGTCTAAGTTTAAAAGACTGATGAGTCATAGATATGTTTTCAAATTATATTAGGTAAAAAAAAGACACCATTCATCTGTCATGACAAGGTTCCTATCTTATTCAGGTTATGCAAATAATTTAAATGCTTGTCTTGTATTTTGCATATTAGTTATGTAATATATTATGATGTCAATTAACTGCAAAAATTGTTCTTAATGAAACAGAAGAATCTTTAATGGTATATAATATAGGCCTCAAACAGGAAGGAACATACTTGATGAAGTACATAAAAGTAACTCAGGATGAAGTACATAAAAATAACTCAGGTTCTGTGATCTTTGTGAATGATATATGGGAAGCCCTCTGTTTCTGTACTTTAAAATCTATGTAAATCTTCACATTTTGGACCTTTGTTAGACTTAGAACACTAACATTTTCTGACATGAAGTGTAAAGAATAACCGCAAAACCTGGAAAATGAGATGGCAAGGGATGTTGGCCAGAATTCTGTGTTGGGTATCCAAATCTTCATTTTCACTTACAGCATTGACATTAGGTACCTTCCTCACATTTGGAGGATAAGCACTTTGCCGTGAAGCACTTCTGTTTCTTCCGACTCTTAATCCCCATTGCTAGATCCTTTGGTGTGCTCACATGAAAAGAACTACAAATGTAAGCTGAGAATTATTATTCTTTACTGAAGTGTTCTTTCTCCTTACATCCGTGTTCTCCCTGTCGCCCAGCATGACATAAATGCTCACTGTGTGTTTGAAATTGTTTGGGAAGAATACAAGCAATTCTGCATTTAGCAGAGGAGACACCATACTGGACCACGTTATACCTGCCTGACAAAAAAGACCTGACCCAGGAAATATGATGTATGCAATAGTAAGGGGAGAATAAAATTACCATATGGATGACCAAAAGGTGTTAATACAAATAACAACAATACCATCTAGTACAAACTCATGCTGTTGGTTAGATCAATGTTACAGCTGTCTAAAATACCTCTCAGGAAATGCACACCAATTAATTTGGCAGGAGCTGCTTCCATCCTGTTTCCACAGATCTGCAATGACGATGAAAGCCTCCCTTTTGTACGCTCCTTTTCTAGTAGGACACAGGAAGAGTCGCTGCTGCCCACCTGCAGTGTTCTCTCAGGGGAACACACCTCAGGAGGGCTGGGATGGGTTACGTACTTGCAGGAATAGCTGGCAGTGAATGAATAGGACTCAGTTTCCTTTCAGCTGGCTTATAAACATCCCTGATTAAGGCAGATGAAAATGAGATGCCTAAAGTTGTGCACATGAATGTGACCCTGGCAGCAGAGGCTGATCAGCTCTCAGAGAAGCAAGAGATACCAGAAAGTCACTGAGAGACAGACAGGTCTGTTTAATACGGCAGGTTGTGTTGATGAGAGGATAAAATGGTTTGTGTGTAGACCAGACAGATTTTACAAAATAGGTTTTGTGTAGCATGGCAAATATGAAGCATATGTTTATGGAGCTGAACAAAGAATTCTCCCTCCTATATTCCTGTATCCTGTGACAAGAGGTAGATGAAGAATTGAGGGCAAAAGGGTCTCAGCTATGACATTCAGCTTCATTGATTTTATTTCTCTCATTTCTTGCAGTACCAATTTGTGGAAAAATCACAACTGAAAAAAAAAAACCCAAACATTTTGAAACCCCTTTTGCTACAACAACAGAGAATATTTAAGAATGTTTACCTTCCTCTCGATGTTTCCTTTGCTGAAAACACTCAGATTTCTTTAGAAAATGGTAAAATTTTTTGGGTTTAATTTTATTTTCCTCTCTTCTCGCCAGTCATTTAATTATGCAATTTCTGTAAGGTTTTCTGGGAATGTTATATTTAACAAGAAAAGAGGCATAGAAATGAGAAGCTGTAAAAGCCGTTTAGTTAATCTTATGTTTCTTTGTTCATCCCAGTGTGGGGTTGTTCCATCTTATCGTCCATAATTTTTGTTCAGCTTTGTTTCAGCTAGTGAAATGAGCATTCCTCCACTACTGTAGACAAAATCTAATATTGAAGCTGGTAAGGCAAGGTTGTCGGTTTTAGCTCTAACTCGGAAAAAAAGGCAGAGGAGGGATTAGTTGACAGACTGAGGATGAGCCCTGCCAACCCTGATGACCTTGGCAGTCAGCTACCATGTTAGCAGTAACCTACCTCATTTTTCATTGAGGTGACACACTACCCTCCTGCTTTGATCAAGTAGTAATGATGGCTTCTGGATGTCCAGAATCTGGAAGATTACTTCGTGTATGTTTAAAGAATATTGTTAAAAAACTAAGAAAGAGGGGAAAAGGAAAAAAAAAAAAAAAAAAAAAAGAAAAAAAAAAAAGGAAACCCGCCCACCAAATTTGCAATTGTATTTTCACTGAAAGGATTATGAATTATTTTGGGTTTGTGTATGTGTAAGAATGAGAGAACTGCATGCAAACAGTTTTTAAAAATCTCTTTTATATGGTGGTCAACTCTGAGTATAAAAGGGAAAAAAAATGTGGTTTTTCTCATTCTAAACATCTGAGATTGGCTTTGACAGCTGTGTTGCCTGTTTAAAGAAGATGAACACAGAATGCTCTTCTGATCCTAAACATAAAAGAGAGAAATTGAAGATCCATGAATTGGACTTTGCCTCCCAGTCCTTTTAGAGCAGTAATATCCCATACTGCATGACAGCACAGCTTTTTCATCTTTGACCTCACAAGTGGAGTCATCTCTAAAGAAAAGTCCCCCAAATTAGACTGAAAGCCATTCTCTAAAACTTTCTCTAATGGTTGAGTCAGAAAACTTGTCCTATATTAGGACATTTGAGACACAGTATATGTGTCACGTTGCCAAAGACAGAAACCCAAATTTTGAGCCACTGGTCAAGAATACAATATTGTTATTAGCATTAACAGGAATCATTGAGGTAAAATACTCCTTAAATCTTTGGTCAGACTCAGTCTTAGTGTTTTCCCTTAGGCTGTACCTTCTGTGTTCAGTACTAAACAGAAGAGGAAAATCCTTTGTCTGCCCAGCTGCTCAGGAGAAGGGGAATTTGTACCTCATAGTCTCCGAAATACAGTCAGTATTAGCAGCTTCAGGAGGTCAAAGATCCTGAGACAATTGCCAAAATCATGAGATTTTCTTTTCACCTCCTTTCCAGTTTCTGAGCTTGTAGGATTTACACACAATCATTAATGGTTTTGATAAAGCTTTGAGAGAAAGGCATGAATCCATGGCAGGATAAAACCGAAAGTAATGCAAGTTTTGTCTAAGAAAAAACACAGGTCCCCAAGGGTTTTGCTTGATTTTGCTTAACTTTGTTTCAAGTTCACAATAGTTAAAGGAACGTAAGGCAGAAATTACAAGGGTGCCTTGTATTGTCTGCACTTGGTTTATATGGATTTGGAGTGCTAAATGAGGTAGGGGGAAGACAGTGATACAAATTTTATTCTAATAATGCATTATTATTGTGATGAAAATAGCTATAAACAAACTTCAGTAGGCCAAAAGGTTGAAAGAGGGTGAAGACCCTAAACATACTGGTGAGTTGTGTCACACTGAAGACCCCTTGTTTTGGACATTTGTTTCCTGAAAACAGGATCCTGATCTCTCAAGAGCTGAGGTGTAAGAATTGCTTCTTGCTTTGAAAGTCTTGGCTTTGGTGGACAAATAATCCAGACTGTCCTAGGACACTGGCTGCAATCAGGAATCGCACAAGAACAGTCTTGTGTAAATATCTTGATTCTGGTTGAGCCAAATGTATTTTAAGACTTCTTTTTCTTTCCAGATGTATTTCAAATTTTCTTCTTCATACACCCAGGATCCACAGACAACTAGGATTATGTGAAAAAAGGAAAAGCATTTGCCTCTTTCTACAGCATTCCCATTGTGCATGTTCAGGCAGATTTTGCTCATCTGAAATTATCAATAAAAATTGTTTCTGAAAATAAATGCATGTGAAAGCTAGGACGTCAGCAGTACTGAAATCTTACTTTGATTCTCAAGAGAGAGAATCAAAGGAGTGTAGGTCAAGTGGGAGCCTTTTGGCCCTATCAGTTCCTGAAACCTGTGAAAGTTGCTGTATCGTCTTAGGTTTCTGGTTTTGTTCTTCCTTAGTTTGTAAGGTTACATACATATATATGTCTTCTACAAACTAAATTTAAAATTCTGAAGATAAAAAAAAAAAAGATGATTTTGTGGTGGTTTTTTATGCCTGTCATTTTTCTGGAAGTCATTTTGATGTATTGAGGATGAAAGTTGTAACAGGAATTTAAACTTCAGTAACTAGGAATTGTTTGAAACATAAAACTAGCTGAAATTAGGGTTTTACAAAAGGAGCAAGGAGAAACAATACTGTTTCTCTGGCATTTTGAGCTTTACACTGGCTCTACCTAGAGATTTAATAAATGGACAGAAAAAAAAAATGTATTATAAAGAACAGGCTCAAAAGGAGCTGTTTGCTCTGAGGATTACAGCTGGCTTTGGGATGATGAAATAGGATGTGACTGGTACAATCATGCTGTGCATAAAAGTTATACCAGACATAATAGCACCATGCATTTCTTTTGTAATGGAAGGAATAATTTTTTTTGCTAATATTGAATAAGGACAGATAGGACAATTTATGGAGCTTATTATACATACCCCTCAAAGAACAAAAAGGTTGAAATAGTGTTCAGGTGAGCTCTTCCAGCTCTCCTTGTGTTTCTACCTCTCTGTCTATTATCTTGTGCTTTTCCATCATCTCGTCCTTTTCAACTGTCTACCATGAGGGAGGAGGTCAGGGAGAGGTGGGTGAAGGAAGGAAAAAGCCTAGAAAATTATCAGAGCTTTGAAATTAGCTTCAGCTGTTATTTTAAGAAAGATGAAATAATTTGTCATTAAGTAAATCCCAGTCCTTGAAGAAATACAAAACCAAATTAAAAAAATACAGGAATTAACTTTTGGGGGTAACATTGAAGTTATCTGTGAAAGAAGTTAAAAAGTTCTATCCTGCATAGCTGTTCCCCATCTTCTTACTATGGTATACAAAATCCTTAGTCCACAGGGCTCCTGTGAAACAGTGAAATACTATTGTCCCTATTTTATAGACAAAGAACTGAGGCAGATTAACTGAGGCAGACTTGCTAAGGCTAGAGGCACAGCAAAATTTCAGCCTCCCATTCCTACTAGTAATTAATTTGCAGTAACTGCAGATTCTCCCAGCTTAGGACTCTTTAAAATAGATGTAGTACTGTCATGACAGATTTTTTAAAAAGGAATAATATACTTCCACACGCAGGAGAAAACTGTCTCCTTCTATCACTAGCTAATAAATGTTCCACCAGGTGGTGAAGCAAAAAGTTCCCTCTGTCCCAAAGAAGCTCTAGAAAATCAATCCCTAACTTCAAGAGAACTACTACAGCCTTCTGCCCCTCTCCTTCTGCCTTCCAAAGGCTGGTCCTATTTAATGACAAGGCTGTGTCAAATTTGTGTCCCATGGGCAATAGATAACGATAAATAACTTTTCCTTCCCCTGTCTTACACCCACTCAACAATGAAAAGCATGCATCCCATGGATGTTCAGGACATGGGATTCTGGAACCTCCTCTCAGAAAAAGTCCTATTAACTTTACTGGGCTCTGGATAAGGTTATTCCCTTACTGAGGTGGGGCTGTGGGATGGTAGTCTCATGCCATCTATACTACATTCGTTATTTGGAAGCTGTACATACTTTCTGACTTCCAAATATATGATGCATGATTAAGGCATTAATGATACTATAGGAAAGAGGTAAAGAAAAAGGAGAAATAAGTACAATGAACACTGAGAGGACAGTCTAACCCTCACTCCTAGTCTGTCACCCCACTAAATACATCATGTTGTGGTACAGGAATGACCCACATGACTCAGAAGCCAGGAGAATGAAATAACCTACCTTCTGAGATTTCTTTCGGAAGAAAGATAGAAGACTATTCTGTGTCTTCTCATTAGATCTGATCAGTAAATCCATACTACCTTGTGACACAATGGTATCAAATGACACTGAAAGAGCTGACCCTTTATCTAGGAGACTGCAAGCCCAGAGATTAATGCAAAACACCGGGCTGATAGAAATCAAAAGTGTGCCTCTTAAAGAGAAGCATTAACAAACCGTATCCTTAATAGGCTGAATGCATTCTCATACACTTTAATCATCCATGAAGGTCACGGACTCTTTCTATAGCTGACTGACTCACTGCCCAAGTGCATGTGAAAGCTCAGCGAGGGAATCTTGGACAAAAGCCAGGCATCACAGATGGAGCGTTTCTCACTCTTGTGTTGGTGCTTCCTACAGAAGTGGTCAAATCAGCCCCAAATCAGCTGATCTCATTTGAGAAATTAGTTCTTCTCCCTGGGAGAAGTGTAAATCTGTCACATAGCTGAGACAAACCACTTTAGTCATATCACCCACCCGCCTCCAGAGCAGCTTTACCACTCTGAACTGTGGATGCCAGTGGAGTGCCCTGGCCTCACCTCAACACCTGGTACGGCATCTTTGTCCTCTGTGATGCAGCAGTCTCTAGGAACATCCTTAGCTGGTACCTACACGTGCAAACAGGACTTGTATGAAACCCAGTGTCTAGTCCAGGATGATGGCCAGCACTCAGACCTCTCAATAACAGACTGAGAAACTTACCCTTTTATTGCAGTAGGGTTCATCTTGGTTTCTGATAAATCAAGGTTTGGCTTCAACTGTATGACAAGGTTTGTAGTAACTCTTCTGTACAGTTTTCAGGGACATCAGTGACTTTCAACATCTACCTAAGCATCCAGCCCTTTTTCTACCTCTTGTTCAGTTTTTGGCCTTAGCAACTTCCTGTGGTAAAAAGGTCTGTGGATTAATTGCAGTGTGTGAAAGACTGCTTCCTGTTATAAATTTTTATTTTCTCATATTTTAAAGAACATTCACTTGAAAATCAGTACGGGGGAGACCATACAGTGGTCTTAACTAATTAGATTAACCCCATATTTCCCGTTAGTTTTACTTCTGTCTTTGATTTCTTTCAGAGAGTTCATAACATGCATAAATATTTCAATGTATAAGCTTTCATGAAAAATTGATCAAGAGCCAAAATTTTTCTTTAATGTTATATGAGAAATGCATAAATCCAGGAAATATTATACTTACTTTAAACAAAGATTTTCCATAAAAGATGTGGGTTTTTTTCTCTAGCAAAAATGTAAGTGAAGTTGTACAATATCACATCTTGAAAAGCAGCATTCAAATATACAAAACTTCCCTGTACTAATCAGGACTGAAGCAATCAAAGTATCCCATTCCTATCACTTTTTCTTAATGTTTACACGGAACCAATTTAGAGTTTTTCTTCTCATCACCCAAATACTCTTTGGACAAGCACACTTAAATTTTCACAGGCTACGTGTGAAATCTATTTGGCAGATTTGTGTATTCTCCAGCCTTTGTGTCTCCTCATTAGAAGATGGGTGACTTAAACAGAAGCATGTTCCAGGACCAGAGCATTTCTCAGTGCTTTTCACTGGTTCTTGTAAATTCAAACATATGTCTGTAATTTTTCTACTATTTTAGGTGATTTTCAGTACACTTTTGCAGAATAGCCAAGACTCCCCCTCACAATTTTTCAGTAATCACTCTCTGACCTTAAAAGTATTTAAATTTCCCAAGATTTATATTTCTAGTAAGATTATGTTTTAGCAGAAATATATTATGTATGAAAGTTTGAGTAGGTCACTCCAGGCAACAGGCAACTGCTAATACACAGAAACACGAAACTCCTTTAATTAATCGCCAAGAATAATTTTATACTCAGAAGAGTTTTATCTTACTTTACAGACATAATTCAAAACTTAATGTGGACTTCATAGAAGGGCATGTTTCTCCTCTTGAAGAAAATAGCATTGTAGATGGAGAGGTAAACTGGAAAGGAGGGAATGCCACCTCAGACGCTGGTTTGGTTTAGGGCAAAGTGCCTTCAGAGACTTCTCCTGGCAAAATACTTTGTTCTTGTTGCATGATGCTGACCTGCATGAGAAGCTGAGGACACGCTGGCTCCCACGCGATTCATGGACTACATGAAATGCTAACCCTGCTGTCAGCTATGACACGCAGAATATTATAAAAGCCAAAATCTTCTGTGGATGTGTATTAGGCCACCCGAGCCAGCCAAAGGGGCTAACCTGACATCCAGTGCAGCTGAGATCTCAAGTCATTGAACAACAACAGGAAGGCAAATCTAATGTGTTTAAGGGGAAGTAAAGAGAAAATGCAGGTACTTTCAGAATATGTTGCCGGATTTTTGTTAGTCCTGTACCCAAGCTGTACAAATAGTCCTGTATTCACTCCTGATAAATACATCCTTTTTTGGTTGTACAGCTGAGGCTGTCTGATGAGGGTGGCAAGATGAAACATGGTGACACTAATTAACTGTAGACACTGTCACTGTGCAGGCAGCAGAGCAGGGTGCTCAGATGGGAGAACCCACAGCCCGGCCACAGTCCAGTATTTACTTTAGCGCAAAAAACATTTTATAGCATTTTTGGAAACTTTCTTAAAATTTAAATAAATAAGTGGAGCACAGGCAGGTAAGACAACTCTCCTTTGAGCTTTCTCTCTTGTTTGGCCTAAGTAAATAAGGGTGATTATTTTTAGTTTAATTTTTAGAGTTGCCTTTCTTTGGTTTTAGCACAAAGTAGAACTTACTACCCAATGGCCCTTAAGCATAAAAATTCCTGGTATGTATAATGTGCTTATTTACTTTTAATCTTTGTTCATAAAAATATTGTGAAGACTTATACTTTAACCTTTAACCTTCTTCATCCTTGATTATTTATCTTCCTGTATATTCAGGCTAGCTGGAGGTTTGAGAAAACACCTGTGGTGGTGGGATCAGGAGGAGTTCAGAGGGGAACACCCAACATATAGAAAAGTAATGGTATATTTGAGGCTTGTTGCAGAAAGGATATCAGTGATGATAAGGAAAAGAGAAGAAAGGGAGGCATCTCTGATTTTTTCTTGAGAAGCAGAACTTGACTTGGCAAATTATAATTTATTGTAATATCCTAAACATATTATTTCAGAAACTGGGTTATACATTCATCTCTTTCATGATGGTTTTGGGTTTTATTCTTCAACATGAAAATCTTTATCAAAAGGCCCCTGTAGGACCTCAGTTGTGAATGGTCTTTGGTGTTTTTCTGTGCTGAGTTTCCTTTTCTGGAACTCTGTCTTCCCAAGTTTTCCACTACAAGCAGAAAAGTCCTTCCCTTCAAACTACCTGTTTTGCTTGGATCAGATAAACCTAGAAACTGTTGCCACAGTTGCAATATCCAGGTCGGCAATCGCTTAGGGAAATGAGTCCTCCAGGGTGTTCGTCTCTGGGCTCAACAAGTCACTATTGCCAACAGCAGTAGCAGATTCAAAACTGTACACTCCTTGGGGAGTAGGTTGCAATCCATGATAAACACTGCAGATGAGCAAAGGGTAAATGATTAGTGCTGTCTAACTGGGATGCTTCAGCCCTCTCTTTCCCAAAGCAAAAGGAGCAACTAGAGGAATACAGTAAGAGGTAACTTCTGTATCTGTGCTAATGCTTTATTTTCTTTATTTCTGTGGATTTTCTTTACAAGACTTAATGTCACATTTTATTGCAGGTGGTGTTAGAATACATAGCGATTTCATCTGTCTAATCATAACCTGGATTCTCTTAATGACAGTGTATACTGTTTGTCTAATATACAGGTATTGTTGTATTTGTAGTTCATCCATTTCAGTCTTCTATCCTAATCTCTTCCCTTTATGGACTATAGTCAACGCAGTGTCTAGGCATGCCATCGGAATAGCATGATAACATTAAAGTATTAAAATTTTAATGATATTTTAGGAATTTTCTACTGATAGGAATAGTTAAGCCTTTATTTTTTCTTTATCTTCCGTCTTTCTTTTGTTTTTTTCTTTCTCTGACTATTCTGAACAAAAATTGTCATAGTTAGGAATTTGCAGAAAAGCAATTTTATACCAGACCCTCAGGTCAGACTTAAATTTCAGCCACCTTCAGGAGGGCACATGCCAGAGGTGAGAATATAATGCCCCAGTGTTGCTTTCATCCCAGATCTTGATAGTATGGCTTATTGTATGATAACATTCATGTAACTGAGGAGACCCATTACCTTTTAGTGCTGAGTAGGCATGAATTAGCCTGGATCTTGTCAGAAGGGACTTGGGAAAAGAGTATAATCTTGCCCTGTTCCTATCATTCTCCAGAAGCATCCAGAGTTGGCCACAGGATACTGAGCTTGACGTGCCTCCAGTCCGGTCCACTCCTGCTTTATGCTTTTATGAATCTGGTAGAAACAAGGGATGGTAGAGAGCACAGAACATGTTTGTGATGTGCTGCTCGCTCTAAAGCAGGTGGTCTCGGGGTGCCATTGAGCATTTCTATACATTACCTTCCACTGGTCACATTAGAAATCCCACTGCCAAAGTGGCATATTCTCGACTGCTAACTTTCCTCCTGATAGGAAGAGGCAAATGCATTCTCTTGTGCTGCCTGATGAAGAAAAGGTGACTTGTGTTACTCTTACTTAATTTTTACTATAATTGCCAAGGAACTAAGCTTCACACTAACACCAGCAATTGAGAAGCAGATTCCTTCAATAGACAGCAAGACAAGGTTCTTCTAAAAAAGTGAGCTTTTTCTTCCTCAGATACTTCTTGGGGTTTTTTTTAGAAGAATAGTCACAAAAAAAGTCTTTATTGCTGAACAAGAAGGACCCTGAGATGAGGCTTAAGGACAAATTTCTTCCCACCCACTTAGGAGGTTTCATCAAAGGGTCCTGAAATCTCCAGCTGCAAGGTCAGGTGAGCTTTCTAAGCAGGCTGTTGCCAGTGCCGTCGCCTTCAGGCTTCCCGCAGAACCACCAAGGACAATATAGATATAGCTGAGAGGCACAGGCACTGTGCAGCCTTTTATAACTATTTGTTATAGGACACGGTGGACCAAATTCTGACCTGGTGGAAAGAAATGTGACTCTCCTGAAGATAATGGAGTTTCACCACGTTTTATTGTCCCTGATGAATCACAATCTCGGCGTACTAAATCTGTAAGAATTTATTACCTCCTTATAGGCTCTTTAAGATCATCTATTTCACTGGAAGCTGGGTATTTTTCTGGCTGTTTCATTTCTGTGTCTTTATCAGTGAGCTCTTAACACACTATTTAACACTTAATGTGGTCTGATCCCCGGCTCAAATATGTTTTAGTGAATGTATTTTGATTTTATGCCTGCTAATTTTGCTCAGTAACAACAGTTAGCATTATCCCCATAACTCAGGGTCACTGACTTATACAAGCAGTTTTGCGCTCTTTATACTGTCCTGATGGATCTCTAGGGACCCTCATGGCAGCCGTCATATTTCAGCAACAACTTAGTTTCTCATTTACCCTCAGACCAGGCTGTTAACTTTCAGATGGCTTCACAGCTCCCAGTCAAGATTCATCTGCTGTATTGCTCAGGTGCGCCATGGCCGGAGTGAGCCAGTCTAAGGAACAGAATAAATGGTGCTTGGATCTGTTAGATCTCCCTGTCTCTCCTCCCAAGACATTTCTCTGTTTCAGTGACAAAGTTGGAGCGGTTTGGTAGCCATTCAAGATGATTGTCTAATTCATGAAGAAGCAAAGAGAAGACTTTGCATTTTGAAAATGCCAGGATAGAAATGGTAATTTAAATTGAAGAACTCTATAATACTTCCAGCTGAATTTAAAGCTCAACTCTGTGGTAAGAGCGGATCTCAGTTGGTGCATCAAGACTTGATAGTCCCATTAGTGTAAAAAAGTGTGAAAAAGTGGAAAAAATGAAAAACACTCAGTACTGATGGAAAAATCAAATTGACAGTCGAAAAGAAAAGCAAATATTTTATGGTTTTATGCCATAACTTACAAATAATTACTTATAAATAAAGAACAACAGTCAAAATGTGTGATGCTGTTCTTCCTTGAGAAAAAAGTTGCCTTTCTTTCTAGACCATAACCATATTCCCAATGCAGTATCTGACCCATGGATATTTGATTCTCTTTATGCAGCTCTGGCTAGGAAGGAAGAATACTTGCTTGGGTCCTCACATCAGCAAGCTGGTCTATGGCTTTAAGTAGAAAGTTTAAAATAAAAGGCCCTTTTCAGCTCAAGTCAACTGGCTCAGTCAGAACTTACTAACGTCCTAATCAGAAGTTGCCAGAAACATTGGAAGCTGCCTGGGACTGTCTGACATACTCCTCTTCCCTCTCTTCTCCCCTACATATTGTCTGCAAAGGGGATATGGAAGTGAACAAAGAGACCCCAAAGTACCACATGGAAGTATTGGCCACCAGGTGTCACGTGAAGACCCCATATCGGAGTCTTCGTGAGAGAAGATTTGAACCTAAATTATTTCCTGGGTAAAATTCCACTGACTTCATAGGAAGGATTTGAACTTGAAGAAACATTTAAATTTCACTATGGTTCTGACACAGAGAAAGAAAATGCTTCAGTGATGTGATTGGTCTCTGCTGAGAATTAACAGCCTTCTCTGACTCACATGAGGAAGTTTTAGGAAATTGAAGCATGTGGAATGTATCCAGAATGTTTCTTTTTTGATCTCAGAAACCGCTAATCAAAATTAAAATTTTGTATAATTTTTCACTATGTCTGACTCATTCTTCACCTGCAGGGAGAAATGCTAAGATAATATGCAAAGCAAATCTTCATTGTGTAAATCCAACATCTCATTCTTTAAAGGTGAATTGATGTTTAATGCTTGACTTTCATTTCTAATGTAGTAATTGTGTTATCTTGAACACTGTGACTTGTCCAAGGAATTTAGCCAAAAACCTCTGGAACCTATTTTGTATGTAGTTGAGGAAAGGTGGTACTTTGCTAATGAGCAGCATTTAAGGTGCCTACGTTTTCCTTTGGACCTGTTCTTTATTACGATGCAATTAGATTGCACAGATTATCATTCTGGGAAGAAAACAATTAGTGATGAGTCCCAGAGATCAGTCATCTTGAGAACTGAATGTGTTGAGCAAGGAGTTCGTTTGAACTGGTTTTGTTTTTCAGACACTGCAAATGGATGTAAACAAGCTGAATATCACATTGCTTCGGATATTTCGCCAAGGAGTGGCAGCAGCACTGGGACTGTTACCTCAGCAAGTTCATATCAACAGACTCATTGTAAGTACCAAAGGGCTGTGTATAATAAAATGTACCTGGTTATTTTGAATTTTCTTAAATTTATTTTCCTGTCATTATGGAAAAGTGCAATAAAATAGGACAGAAAAATACTTTTTTCCCAGTATTTTTTTAACTGCAATACAGAAAAGTAGATCTCCATTACAAAATGATTTAAATTTTCTTTTGAAAGGAAACCATTCTCTGTTACAGTCTAGAAAAAAATTAAGTCAGATAAATCTCTTTTGTGTCCTATTCATAAGCAGATTGCTTATCCCTTAGTTTTCATTCCAATGCAGTTCTATGCCACATTCATTAAGAGACACTTATTCGTGTTTTGTTTCTCAAAGGTTGAATGTTGCTCAAAAAGATAGATGTGATTCTGCCTTTCGAAGGCATCTTCACAATTTATCCTCACTTTCCATTAGTAAATTAAATGTCTTCTCACTATATTAATACTCATGTTTTGCTATTGAGCTATAACAACCTATGCTCAGAAATTATTTTGTAGACTATGGTATCATATTTGCAAAAGATGACGACAAATTTGCTTCTAGCAACGAAGACTTTTTGAAAGCAATTGTTACCGTATGCTTTTCTGTGTATGTTAAGAGCATACATTCTTAACACTGTACTCTTTTTATGACAGTTTTGCCATGAAACAAAAAACCCCACAACATCACATGTGCATTGCTAGCATTCAATTCACACTGCAGAGGGAAGAAGAGTTATTTTATTTTATTCTACACGCAGGTTGAATATTAGGGAAGAAAACTGACAGGTTCAGCATAAAAGTATTTCCTGCCTTGATAGCTTGATAGGATTGTATACATCAAAAAGGATTATAAAACTCCTTCAAATAATGTCTCTGTGAGAAAGGATTACACAAGAAGTACAGTGGAAAAGATCAATAGGAATGCAATGCAGCCCCTTTCATGCTTGCCAGGGATGTCACTCATTCCTGACAAGTGATGCTCAATTTCCTTTGTCCCCTGCATTAACCAGAAGGAAAGGTTCAAAGACATATTCCGAGAAAAGCACAATTAAATGAGAAATGTTCCAGAGTTTGGGATGTGTATTTCAACATACTAAGTCACTTAGCAGCTTTCTCACTATGCTCTCTAGACATTATGCAACAAAGCAGAAGGAATATGCTGTTTATTTTCCTACTGGCTACATAGTTTTTCCCTTTCTCCTCTCATTTGTGATCCAAGGGAAGAGGTAATGTCATTTTGCACCTGCATATAGCTCAGAATACAGTGAGTACTATTAATTAATTAGTCTTCTCAACATCTGTAAAAGACTGCTATGAGTTTATCTTTTAATGATATAAGAAAGAACAGAAAATTTTACTCCATTTGCTCTAAAAATCCCACACAGAAAGTAAAAATTCACAAGGAAGAAAAATACATCTTAGGAGACATTATTGCCGCTTCCCATCCTTCTAACATGAGGCGGTTCCTCTCATGCAGAGTGCTGGCAAGCAAGCAGGGCACATCAAAATTCATCTCGTCTCACTTCAGGCTACTCATCTAGGTTCCCTGTACAAGCATTATAGAGAAGGGTAACTGGAGGAGGAGAGGCATTGAGATCCTGGTTATTTTAGGATGGATTAAATCATTCTCTGTAGATGCCAGTCTCTCTCCACTGACTTTGGAGGTAGTTTAGATGACAGAAGTGAGGTAAGCTGACTCCCTCCCAAGAGAGCAGCTCTCAGAAGGAGAGAGGAGCCTAGCATCAGGAGCCTAGCAGCCAGGATGTGGCTGGGTGCAGGGAGAGCAGAGGGCCGGCTAGCCTCTTACATATAACAACACATAGTGTGCCTGGAAATATTAGCTGGGCATTTCCAGTGCCTCCTTAACCTTTCCAGTAAAGCCTTTTAATGGGCAGAGGAACTCCTAAACAGAGGAGGCACAAATCACTGGGAATACTGCATCCTCGCCAAGCCTTGCCTTGTGCCTGCAACCTACACCCAGAACCACCCACCTACCCACGTCAGAGACCGAGTAGCTTCAGATCAGTTTTTCAGCCTGACAAAAGTCTCTGCCTTGAACTGACACTCCAGACCTGTAAGTCTGGTTTTACTCCTTATCACCCTACTGATCTGCATAGTCCCACTGAAAGATGCCCAGACCCACCAGCAGCCAATATCCTTACCAGTCTTATGGAGCAGAAGAACCACATGTGAGAGCACAGAGGTCAGATTTAGGGTAAACACATTTGAAAGAGTCCCTTTCTCTGCAGCTCTACTTCTTAAAACTAGATATTTGAAGAATAGCAAAAGATATCTTTTTCTTCACTTCACTAAAGATAATGGTGCACATTCAAAGTGAGGAGGAGGAGGCAAGGGGAAATCAGGATTATCCCAGTTTGATCTGATCTCTTCTATCCCATAATGATGAACAGCAAATAACCAGACCAGTGATGCAGGTGGTGGCTCCATGCTTACCTTGCGTGTGTGGCACCCCCAGGTCTGGAGTCAACATCACAGCCTCAGCTAAGCTGGCCTTAGCCCTGGGGAGGCTGGGTTCCCACAGCCTCTGGGGACATCAGCTCTGCCTGGAGCACAGGTCTCAGGTGCTGTTCCAGTTTATCACAACCAGAGAAACTCTCTGGCAGTCTTTCATTTTGCTCACTTGTGGCAGAGCAAGCACCATTGACATCTGTAATACAGTACCCCTTGGGCTACCAGGACTGCATCAAAGACAACCAGGGCAGGAATTAGTAGAGGGGAGAGCAGGCATTCTCAGCTTACCCACTGAATGTAAACAGAACTTTTCTGGTCCTTTCACTTTGTTGTGCCATTTTTAAGGAGTTGCACTGCAATTGACTAAAAGGACTTTGTACTTCATTGCAGTATGTGTCTGCAATGTGTTGACATGGGATTAGAAAGCAGTGCCAAAATATCACAGCATTATACTAAGCATTCCTGTTTAAGGACCACCTTCTAAAACAGGGCTGCATTTCAGCTCAAATCAGATGAACTATCTGCTAAAATCCCTGCTGGCACTTTGACCTTGACCTCATCCCATGGCTCCTCCCCTCACCATGTTACATTGACCTGTCTTGTTTAATGGTACTGGACTCAGGAAGAGGGTACCTTGTCAACAGTGAATGAGACAAAGCACAATGTGCCCACTTATGGTATTTGCATTTTCTTGGGATTTTAAGGAGTCAGGGAATAGGTATACTCTCCTCACAGAGCAGGTTGCAGCCTTTATATTCCATGCTTTTGGTTTTGGAATTATAGTTTCAGTCTTTAGACAGCAGAGATTATCTCATCTCAGATCCTTCCTATGATTCTGCCTTTTTTTTTTTTTCCTAGGGGAAGAAGAACTGTGTGGAACTGTTTGTGTCCCCACTGAACAGAAAGCCAGGAATTTCTGAGGCACTCCCATCTGAAGAAGTGCTGCGTTCCCTCAATATCAACATTTTGCATCAGAGTTTATCCCAGTTTGGAATAACAGAGGTCTCCCCTGAGGTTGGTTATCGATTTTCTAACCTGTAGTTTGTTACAGATTAGGCAGTTACTACATCCCTGGTAGTTTTCAGGCTGAGGTTCTCAAGCACCAGGCAGGAAATGTATAAGCTAAGATGGCATTACTGCTGTAAGGCAGTTATACAGCTAGCCCTGTTAAATTACTTAAATAGTGCTTCATTAGGCTATTTAACCATTAATATCCAGGTCCTCCTCACACAGCTGGGATACCATTGAAATCAGAGTTTAGATCCTTAGCATGCATCAATTGCCTTAAAGGAAGAGGGCCCAAGGACTTTTGGTCTATTCCTGCAGGTCAGCAGGTATAACAATTTCCATAGAGAGATAAATGAAATGCAGATGTCAGATGAGAGCATTACTACCTGTGTAACTTGTGTCTGACAAGATTTTGAAAAGCTGAATTTCTACACTGTACCCATGCTTCTTTCTATTCTCAGAAGTGAGAGATTTATTTTGTTTATCTGCTCAAAAAAGAGGGCAAAAGTAAAACTTGTAGCTATTATTTGTATGACTACATCCAGTTTTTGGGAAAAAAAAAAATCTATTTAAAAGCAGAGACTGTACTACCATCTCCACAGTGTCCCAGACATTACCAGTGAGATGGACATCTAATTCTCAGCTGACTGCTTGAGCTATGCACAGCAAACTAATAAAAGCAAAGGCATTTAGGAAAGGAAATCACTGAACTCATGGACGTGGCCACTACATTTTATTTAGTGTCTTAGAAGCCCTTACTTACATATAAAGACCCTCTGAGTTCAGTGTGAGGTCCGAATAACTTCAAGCATGTTATCAAGAATTGGCATTTTCCATGAAGGCTTCCATTTTGACAGAAGAGATGTCTATGTCCAAAAAAAGTGGGAAAAAAAAGGAGAGGTTCTGATGAGCTGTGTTTCCATCTACGGGTGAAGAGTTCCTGGGTTTTTTACATCAAAACCTATGTTTGAGCCATTGCTGAGTTAGTACTGGCTGTTATGTTCACCCATATTTCTACTGATTAGAAATGCTTTCACTCGCTTTAAGTATTCTAACTCTCTTTAAGAATCTGTAAGATGAAATATAAAAACAAGGCCAGTTTAATGCAATTTTACATGCTCTACTACAGCAGCCTGCCACTATGAAAATGAGCAGATTCTTAGGCTTTAACTGTTCTAATACAAAACAAAGCCAAACAGTGCAGTCTAAATGACAAATCAGGTCTTTATATCGCTCATCAGCGACCTGAGCTAAGCTTCCTTTAGGTCAGAATTTCCTTTATTACTGAAGCATATGAGACTGACGGTTGTGAAAGATGCAATTATCTGTTCCAAGTACTTCAGTTACAAATAACACTTCAGGTAGACATGGGACAAGAAGATATATGAATAATAGATGAATGGAGAAATGGCATCAAGCTAGGAAGAGATGCTGGAAAAAAATACAGTGCTGAATTCAAGACCTCATCTATGTTAGATACATTTCAATAATCTGGAATGCTCAGACATTTGAATTTTCTCTCTGGAAAAAAAAAAAAACATAGACAACCAGATGGAATAATTTAGAAGAGGATTATTAGAATGAAAGTTGTGCAGACTCTAACTCCTTCTAATACTGTTGGAGAAACAAGAGATTATTTTAATATTTCAGTTGCTAGCAGATTATACGGTTAAGGCCCTGATCCTGAAAAAATCATGCAGCTTTACACTAATAAGTATTCATTTTGGATCTCAATAAATTATTTACATGCGTAAGACTTCACAGAAAACAGCAGCTAAAAGACAACAGCAACATATAATCTTAATTATTTACTCTTTTCTCAACTTGCTCTAAGAACAAATCCTGCCAAAAAATAACAGCAAAGAAAATTCAAACAGGCAAACCTTTGGAGGAAGATATGGTTATATAAAGCTTTACGTGTCTTTGACACATTATTTTACCCATTTTGTGTGTTTATTCCTGAATCCTAATTAATTCATGAGCTAATAAATTGTACTCTTCCACCCAAAAGTGTGAATGCTTCCCAACCAGTATCGTATGCACACTCACAGTGTATCTGGGCAGAAAGGAAGCATTATGTTCATCTTTCTAGGTGGGTGGCTGACACAGAGGTGTTAGGACTGGAATTTGTCGTCTTTTTTAGCTGCCTAAGGCTTGAAAGGCTGCCAGCTCTCTCTACAGTAAACAGAGAGAGAGAGAATTACCTCCGGCGGGCAGCTCATCCCATGTCTGAGATACTTCTCCTGAGATTGCTTGGTTGACTCTTTCTAACAGGGCTTAGCTTAAACTAGACCCCCAGCTGTAGAGGGTCAATGAAGGGGGAGGTTACCCTGTCCTAAGAAACTTTACCAAGATTATGTAGGGAAACCCAAGTGGAAAACTGAAGCTCTTTGCTTAAAGTCTCAGCCCATGCGGTACCATAAACAGCAAAACTCTCAGTGGGTGTAGATGACTGGAACTACATTTCCATTCATTCCAGTAATAATTTACCAGTTCACCTCTGCTGATGCATTAATCACCGATTGATATGTTTTCAGTTCAATTGCCTGTCTCAGAATTCATATCCTAGTTTCTTATTCTGCAGTAGGTAAAATAGCAGATTCCCTATATGCCTTTGATGCCTAGTGTAGAATGGATTGTGTACCTGTGGGAATGTAAAAATTTAAGATGATGGAGTTGTTGCCCTTTCAGGGATCCAGGGAAATAGTAATACCTTCCATATATCCTTTCTCTCCAATGGCCTACTGTAGTTGTAGCATTTGCTCTTTTATTATGGTCTAAAGTTTGTGTCTGAAGTGGGATTTTGGATTGTGTTCTGCTCCATGGAGTGTAGCAGGGCCAGGAGCAGACTTCCCCAGACCAAATTACCGAATTGTTGCTTTTTGATGAGACTAAATTCAATGACTCAGGCAGTCCGTGTTATTATGGTGGGGGAATCCCGACTTCCTAATGTCATTAAATTGTGCTCAGGGAAAATAGAAGATGCTATTGGATTTCAGAGCTTAGTAGAGTAGAAGAGAACTTGAAGTGGTTTTGAATGTCAAGAATAACTGAAGTTACAGTAGGTAAAATAAGGGTTACTGTCTTTTGAGAGATAAGCTAACTGCCAGCTAGGAGATGTGGCTCTAAAGGAGAATTTTCCAGAGTTCATGCCAAAATTATGCAATCCCAAAATGTACCATTACAGTCTCCTTGCACAAGGCTTCTGTTTGTTGCCTTTGAAGTGTGTGATATTAACTTCTTAGAGAAGAAATCAAAGGAACCAATCATGCACTTAAAGCATACAGAAACCATAAGGCATTGTAAAGACAGGCAAGCAAAACCAATAGCTTAGAAGTTACAACAGCCTAGACTGTCTGAGGTGCCTGGGGACAAGGCAGAGCACAAGGATGTGCTCCCATGATCACGCAAGGCAGGCCTAGCAAGGCAGGCATAGCCTTACACCTGCACGGGTGCAAGCAGAGCACTGCAGCAGGGAGAGAAGCCCAACAGGCCTGCCAACTTTGACATCTTCACAGAAAGGGTTGTCAGGCTCTGGAACGGGCTGCCCAGGGAGATGGTCGAGTCCCCATCCCTGGAGGTATTTAAAAGAAGGATAGATGAGGTGCTTAGGTACATGGTTTAGTGGTGGGATGGCAGGGTTAGGTTAATGGTTGGACTTGATGATCTTAAAGGTCTTTTCCAACCTAAACGATTCTATGACTCTATGATCAAATCACAACACTTCTATCGCACAGGCACGTAAGGTAGAGTCTTGGGGGAAGCTTCGTCATGGGAGAAGTTAAGTGGCTATTAGCCAGTGTCCTGGGAGTCTGTGAGGTCACCCATGTTCCTGCATGTTTTCACTGCGTCTGGAAGTGATTTCTTGGCAGACATTCCTAACCTGCCTTAGCTAACATAGTTGTAATAGCAGAAAAAGCAAAGCAACTCAGTGTGAACTTCAATGAACCCTTTTTGATATTAACTTTGATTCCCAGCTCGCTGTAAGCCTTCCCCTGAGCTCAGAACTACACCTTGCCGTGCTTTCATTAGTGTTTCAGCCCAAGGAGCTAACTGGGGTTAACTGTCCCAATTTGCAAATTCAACTATTTTCCAGTGAAGACTTACCTTTCCTGGCAGCTCCTGATACCTTGGCAGGATCCTTCAGTCACAGATTTTACAGTGATCACCTCAAGCCAATGTCTCCCTTGTTATTATCAAAAGCTGTCTGCTTATTTTATTTGTTTGTAGAAATAATCCACTAAGTTTCCATAATAAGACCAGAAAGGCCAGAGTAGATTTTTAATGTCTTTTAAAAAAAAATAAAGTTTATAAAAAATCATTTTTCTGAACACATTTGTTCCAGTTCAGAGCAAACCAGACACCTGTGCAGGCACTCTTCAGTAAGGTTAGTGACAGCATGGGAATGTTTAGAATAAAATTGATTCTTCCCTACCTTGAATTATGTTGAATTTAAACTGTTTAAATTAACCTGGCTAATTCTGCCTGAATGACTCGCCTGCCTGTGGAAACACCTTAGGGAATGGAGTCAAGCACTGGGGGATGCTGCTCTTCATGGTGTCCATGATGATGAGCCTTCCTCCCTGTACCCAGGTTTGCTCTGGGACCTGATGGTGGCTGAGCTTCTGGAACTCTCCTGCCAGCCCACCCGCTCTGGCTTTCTGCAGCTCAGCTTTGCTTTATCTTCCTGCCCTCTGAGGGGGGCTTGGGTTTGTCTTCCCACTCCTCAAAAACTATCTGAAAGTCTAAGTGGATTTTCAGGCAGGAAAAGGCTCCCAACATAATGAGAGAAACGCAGAGTAACACCAGTCAGTTGAGACACAGCACATCTCCGTGGGGGAGGCACATTTCCCATGATTGTAGACAGAAGTCCTCTCTTTTTTGCTTTTTCCACAGCATTTGGCCATCCTGTGAGCTTATGCTTCCTGGGCGTCAGCAATTTTTAGCAAGTGTGGCAGTTGCTGTCCTTCTTATCAGTTCTCCCAGACCAAGGAACAAAGTTCTGAATGAGCAGCACTGACGTTTCAGAAAGCAATTCCTTATTGTGGGTGTGAAATGACTTGGTTACTGCAGGTCACGGCCTCTTCTGTCATTAGGGAGCAGCTTAAGCAATGATTCCGCTGTCCTGCATACTCCCCAGTTAGATCTGGGGGTGAGATTTCCTTGGTTAGGTGAAGGTACTACTTCAGTGTTTCAAAATGGTGTGTGAGGCATGTTAAAGTTGTGGCATACATTTTTTTTAATCCATTTTACAGCATTCGTTAATATTCTTTGGGCTTTATTTTTAGAAAGACAAATAGGGGAAAAACACATCCTGAACACATGTACCATGGCACAGACATCATAGAGATTAATTCTCATAGACTCAGTTATGTATACGAAGTCTATTATAAATTATTTAAAATATTTTGTGATACTAATGAATTACAGTTAATTAAAACTCTCACTCATTGAGTAAAAAAGTCCTATCAGCTCTTCATTTACTTCTTAGTGTATTTATCCTTTCAGTGAAGAGGTACAACCCCTCCCCCCCACCCCCCCCCACCCCCCAATTACTCACTTACAACAGGTCAGCATGGCCAATTCTCCTTCAACTCCTGCTTTTTATCTAGATTTCCTCCTGAGAAATCTGAAACACCGGAAAGCCAGCGGGTAACTTACCCAGGGTCAAACTCTTAGTCTATAGGTTATAGCTGCTGCTGTCGCTGTGGGATTCCTACGGAGCTCAACAGGAGCAGTCTCGAGTGCGGACCAGCTGCAGTTTTCGGCTCTGAGCCAGGGCTGGGACCCATGTCCTGTGCCGTGAGCACAGCTGAATAACCTTGCTATGCTGAGGTAGCAGATTGCATGGAGAGCTGCACCCCGTTAGAGCTGTTTGAATATGTCTAGGAACAATTTTTGCAGATATGTTTGGCAAGATTTCCAGCTTATCTTTGAAAGCCCTGGTTTTTAAGTTGCTCACTAAAAACAAGGCTGACACTTAAAAACCTTGTTAAACTGTCAATACCTGCAATGCTTTTAAGCCCAGATCATGAAACACTGTGTGATTACACACACACACAAATACACTAATTTTATGAGGTCTGTTTCTGTAGTTCAGCAGAAGTGGGTAGAGTATTTCCATTCCGGTCCCTAGGGCTATGACTTCTAGAGAAAACGCTTCTTTGTTACGCTTTCGGTTCTAAAGCAGTCAACTCCTGGTTATACACATGCACTTTTTTTAGCAAGCAAGTCTCTGTAAATTAACCATGCTACCGAATATTTCTCTAAATGTTTGCGTTTTGTGGCAGTATGATCTGTCAGCTGTCTTGCATCTGCATTGACTTTAATCTGTGTTGTCCTGGCCCTTTCCAAAGCAAGCAGGGCACAAACCTGTGCTGAAAGGAGGGCCATGAAGAATACTGTGGGGTCCAGCATGCAGCAGGTTTTTGTCAGATTGTCCTCTCTTACCCAGGCAATGATCTCCTCCTCCTCAGCAAGCCTTTCCACATGAATTCAACTTCATCAGGACTTGCTGTGTTTGTTTGGGAGGCTGATGGACAGAAGGAGTTTGCTTGACATATGAACCGTTCAAAAGAGCAGGATATCAGTGGCTAAGCAGGCTTTGGAGCCTGAAGTACCCATGTAAAGTGTACAGAGGGTCCCTGCAGTTACACAGGTCCAGTGAGCAGCCACTCACTCTTAAATGGAGGAGCTCTTTCCTCTGTGGAAAACTCCCAGTCCTCTTACACCGTGTCCCCAGAGAGGAAAAAAGGCCACGTTGAGATGGGAAGACAACTCACTAGTTAAAAAAGAAGTTTAATGAAAGCCATTAGGGAATTCCAGTGAAAGGGAAACACCAAGACCTTGAACATTTACAATGGAAATGAGAATTTAAGAAAGTTGTTTTTACTCAATCTGAGAACCGTACTGAAAGTACACAGTTAAGAAAAGAAAACCAAGCAGCCGAAAATTGGGAGAGCGATGTCTACTGAACTGTGGTTGTGGAAACACAACATGACATATGTTCTTCTAAACAATATATTGCAGTTAGACTGAGGGTACATGTACCCTGTTTCTACTACCAAATCTGTATATGGAAACTTAGAGAAGTTCTGGTAATTTAATAGCCCAAGCAAGTCTCCACACGGCAATGAAGCCAAAAACCCTTTTACAATTATTTCATAATCCCCAGGAGTTCCCCAGGAGTTCTGGAAATTTTAGCCTGCACAGCTGTTTTAGAAATGTACTATCAGCAGGAACCCGCAGATAATGAGATTACTTTAAGCATAATCAGAATTATAGATAGATGGATAATGAGATTACTTTCAGCATAATCAGAATCTTTTAGGTATGCACGTGTATGGGGGGGTGGGGGGCGGGTACTCTAAAGGTGACAGTGTCAGGGCTTCCCAGTTCACGAAGGCAAACCCACAAGTCACCTGCTCTTCACTCCTATGTCAAGTGTAAACAGTCCCGGGGCTGGCGCATGGGTGCTGGGCCGGAGTTAAGGAGCGGGGAGGAAGAGGCAGGGCGAGCGGTTCCCGCAGCCCACGCGGGAGCACTGCCCTTTTACCTGACGAGCCAGGTAGTTTCCAAGAAAGGCGGTGAGTCTTGTTTGCTTCCCTTCTACCAGCCCATGACTGCTGGTGGAGGATTGCCTCAGCAGCCACAGAGAAGGTTTTCGGCCATCTCACGTAGCGTTAGGACCCCCGGGGCGCAGGCACGGACACGGGGACACACAGAGTGGAGGGGGCGTGCGTAGCCGAGGTGGGTATGCAAACAGCAGTGTTCAAAGCAAGTGCCATATACTGTGGAATGTGAACTGTGACAAAGCTGAGGAGGGTGATTAATGCCTGACGAGAGCTATTTAATCTGCACACGCTACTGTGTAACTCTTTTTCTCTTCCTCTTTCTCTCTTACTGCTTAAAAAAGAAAAATGTTTTGCAAGGCCAGCATGAAGCAGACAAAATCTGGAGCAAAGAAGGATTCTATGCGGTTGTCATATTTCTCAGCATCTTTGTCATTCTAGTAACTTGCTTAATGGTAAGTTTCCTTTTTACCTTTTTTTTTGCTGTTCTTTACTTCATGCTTTTCTCAGTCTGAAGGACAGAGCCACACATTCTTTACATGAGAGCTATTTTCTCAAAGCTATTAAAAACTCAGCTGTAAGGTAAGACTGGGTCACTCTCATAATGCTGTGAAGCCAAAGTCTGAAGAACCAAATTTCTTGATATATTTTGCGTCCAGTTGAAGACTGTAACTGGAAGGAAGCTGAAGAAATAAATAACGAGCTCTTAAATCTGCAGAGTAACTGTTAGCGACGTGAACGATGACTTCTCAGCCTTCTCACTAAGGTCCCAGGATCCCTGAAGTCGCATTAGCTGCCTGTATTTCGCTTTTATTGGATAGTAAAAACACCACCACATTGATACAATACTGTCAATGCACAGCTGTTAAGAGTGTGTCGGTATTCATGTATTGAGCATACAAACTTTAAACTGAAATAACTAGTAGGTACATGAAAGAGTGATCATATTTTTTACCAACTTTGCCATTCACATTGTATGAGTTCAGCGGCCAGGTGTCTGGGCATTAGACATACTTCTAATAGGCTGAATATGAGATGTGCAAGGGTCACACAGAAGATGAACAACACTACACCACCACTGACTTTCACAGGGTAATTTTTGCATTGTTTCCAATGTTGTACCTCACGTGTTTTCCTTCTCTGAATTGTCTATTTCTTCTGTCATGCATAAATATAAGGGTTTACTGAATTCTATGACAATTCTCAGCATTTTTGAACACATAGTATCTTGGAGTCTTTTGAGATATTTTGCTTTCAAACACATTTAATTTTCTTTAACCTAGATGGATTTCCCACTTACACCCTTAAGATAGAAAGAATGTTTAAACTTTCTCACAAAAAATTGTTGCTTTATATAATTTATACTTCCTAGTCATCTTGATTTCTCCATGCCATCTCACTCAAAAATAGGAGGGTAACTCTAGAAGTACTAACTTTTACCCAAAATTTTTACTTTGGAGAAGCAGATATTTTGGGCATTACTGACTGTTTAACTGGAAGGGTATAGAAAATGCCATCTGTCCTTGTCCTGGTACTACACAATTTTTTCATTTATTATTTGGAATGTGTGGATTGTATTGGGAATTGTAAGCATTGTGGAGGACAGTATCAGAACTTAAAATATTCGTAAGTTGCTGGGGAAAAGGTGGGAAGCAACAAGAATGCTACTTGGCAGCATCTGTCAGGAATAGTTTGGGTGTAGCTGATCTGGAGTTAGGGAATAGGTAAATACTAGTAAGACTCCTTGAACTCCCTTCCAGGTGGATTTACTATGATGCTGTGGTCTTTTCTGCAGGCATTCCCTTTTCTTTCCCCTCCCAGGTCCAGATCTTTACGTGTGCTGCTGTCTAGACACTGTAAATGGACACTGTCTCAGAATTTGCCAGGACCTGCTGACACACGGAGTATGTGCAATCTATAAGGCTAACAAACAGCTCACATCATTGTTTTTCATCCCACTTTATGTGTGTCAGAGTGGCAGATTTACAAAAAGTAGGAATTGAGTATTTCTAATGCAGCCATTGCAGTCTATCAGACCGTTCGGCTTTAGCATAAAGCATTAGGGCTCATCCTAAGTGGCTTCGGCTCTAGCGACCATACAAGACCACTGAAATGCATCCTCTTTTTTAAAGTTACCGGGTAGACACCTGTTTGTCCATAGATGGTTATTTGTAGTTTAGAGGGTCCAAAAGCAGAAAGCTTAGCCTGCATCTGTAGACAACTTGGAAGCGTCCTTGTGGAATGGAGTGGGAAGTACTTTAAGTGATGATTATGATGATTGACAGTGCTCAGTACAAGGCAGCTGAATTGTCAGTTCTGTGTAATTTCTTCAGAAATCGTAAAACGTGCAGCTTTGTCTCTTAACTGGGTTTTACAAATCATGATGCTTCCCTGTGCTGAGAGCGCACTGTACATTAACAACTTCTACACTTCTCAGTGCTTGCCTGGAATTTAACAAATATCTTGCCTCTATGCATAAAAATCTACAGTGCAGAGCATTGCTAAACAGTGTAATACACCAGCACATGAGCTAAATTCAGACTCGTAAATTGTACCTCCGAGGTCGTTTTATGTATTTACTCAGCTAGTCCTCGTTGTCGCAGTATGGGAACCTCTTACATCCCAGGAGCGATTCATCATATGTGGAAGCCCACACACAGCTCATTGCTGTCCTCACCATGGGCTGACCATGGGCTCACTTCCACTGGGAACATCGTACATCATTTATACGGTTTGCCAAGCAAAGTGCTAAGCAAGAATAAATATTTTTAGCACTCCTATATGTAAAACAGATCTCTGTATTTATTTTACAAAGATAGAGAAATAACTGAGTTGTTGCCAAATTTACTAAATAACACAATATTTGGCAGTGGGTTAAATTATTTGCTACCATATTTCTTACTAATTTTGCCCGTTTTAATAAACCAGTATGTTTACATATCCTTTTTTTAAAAAAAAAAAAAGTATGTATAAGTATCTATTGAGTAGCCTGGAAGTATCACCTTCAGATTATGAAATATTTATAGCTAGTTGTGATAAGAGGGTTTTCTAAATGTTTTTCTTTTTCCCACTAAAAAAAAAAAAAAGTCAGATTTTTTTTCATTTCAAATAATGAAAGACATGAACTTTGAGCAACCTGACCTGTGAAAGATGTTCCTTCTTATGTCGGGGGGGTGGACTTGGTGATCATTAAAGGTCCCTTCTGACCCACACTATTCTATGAATCTATGATTCCATGAACTTTGCCTTGTCAGCAAATTGTGAGGATCTAGATTTTTACTACTGTTCCCAGTGTTTCATGAGTTATGAACAGTTATTTGATGCTTTGGGGAGATAATTAGTTAAAATGATAAGTAGTTTTTCAGCTTCGTGATTGTATTTTGGAATTTCTTTAACAAGAAGAATATTGAAAAACAAAAAAATGCATTCCAGCATCAAATTTTCACATGACATATCTCTTGTGCTTAAACTTACAAGTTTCAGGATTCATAAAGTGGTGCAGGACTTCTGAAAGCACTTTGATTATAGAATATATACAGCTAACTAATATCAGCTTATCAACTTCAGCTTTTGCCAGTTTAAAGTTTTAAATCAAAATTAACAGTATGTATTTTTATCACACTGCAAGAGCGTTTAAGCCAACTTGAAGTTAAGGGGTTTGTCTATAAAACAGTCCTAGATTGTCTGAATTCTTTTATTCTGCTTCTGTAGAACTTTTTATACTGCGTTTAATCACAGCGTCCAAATGCCTCCCAGTAATGCATCAAACAACACAATTAACATCTGTCACATTTTTGTTCTTTCATGCCTTCCCCAGGGTGTGAGGGAAATTTTGTTAGCTGATTTTCTTCTCATGTATGCACATGCTCTGCTCATGCAGAGATACACACACAGCCTCACACACATGTTGGTAAGTACTCGTTAGAGAGAACACTTTTAATTAGAGTCAACTGTCTTAATTTCCACGGTTTCTGGGAAATTTTACGATACAGTCCTGGGTGCCCTAAATATCTCTAGGCAGATGAGTTTTCGTATCACTACTTCACATAACTTCACATTCTGGAGAGAGAGTTATCTCATTGGGATTTCCTGTCAATCTCTGAAGATGAATAAAAGCAGTTTCCACCAGTATTTTGAATGGGTAGGTAGGAGGTACTGGCCAAGCCAGGGCGTAACATGCCAGCTTCCCTTTGCAGAAATCTGAGCAAGGTTATAAAGAGTGAACGTCATGCTGTCAGCACCTTGTCATTCTTCCAGATAAGCAGAGTCAAAGAGGAGACAGAAAGAAGAGTTCTTTTCCTTTTGGACTGTGGCTTTGAACCCTAGGCTTAATATATGAAAAAATTACACCTTGTGTGTCCTGAAAAATAGCACTTCTTATTGTTCAGTTGCTCCATGCCTCTTGATTATCCTCACAATTAATCTTCTGGAGTATCAATAAAACTTCAGTTTTCCTAATTCCGGGGCTTCATATCTGTTTCCACCCATACTGACAGATGTGTTTAAACTGATTTGAAATAGGAGTACAACTAACGCAGATCTTGGTGATAGGGTTGATCGCTGTCTTTTTGACCATTTCTGTTTGTTTGACTTTTGCCTGGAATTCATTAAAAATATGATGTCCCTGACCACACTTCCTGAAGAAATTGTGTTAGCTCTTAGATCAAATGTGGTTCTTCAGCTTTTCTTCAACTTCCGCTGGTGGCAGGCTCTCTTTTCTCCTAGGGCCTAATAACAGAATATTAAAAAGGATATGAAATAATACTTGTTCAGGTTTTTGCAAGTCAAAAACATAATTTCCTGGGTCTCCAAGGGATGAAACTGTGTCAAAATATATCAGAGACAGGGAGACCTGATTGCGGCCTTTCAGTACCTAAAGGGGGCCTATAGGAAAGAAGAGGAAAATCTTTTCAGTAGGGCCAGCTGTGACAGGACAAGGGGTAATGGTTTTAAACTAAAACAGGGTAGGTTTAGACTGGATATAAGGAAGAAATTCTTTACAATGAGGGTGGTGAAACACTGGAACAGGTTGCCTGGAGAGGTGGTGGAGGCCCCATCCCTGGAAACATTCAAGGCCAGGTTGGACGGGGCTCTGAGCAACCTGATGTGGTTAAGGGTGTCCCTGCTCACTGCAGGGGGGTTGGACTAGATGACCTCTAGGGGTCCCTTCCAACCCAAAAGATTCTATGATTCTATATACCTGTGGGTTAGTAGAAACAAATGAGACCAAAGCAATCACTGGAGGAAAAGTGGGTTAAAATATTTCAAGCCCCTGTTTTATCTTTACTGATACTTGTGTCCTTGCTTCCCAGTAGGGCTGTTTTTTTCTGCAAATTAACAGCAAAGAGCAGCTTATCTTATCCATGCAATTTAATTCTCAACTCTTCTGAATGAACAGATGGTTTACGTAGCTAAGTCTTGTTTAATGGGTGTATTGCTAATGACATTAGGTCAGTTCCCAGCTAAACCTCTAATGCTAATCCTTGAAAAAACAAACCCATCAGATATATCCAGTCTTCACTGGAAGGCTATGGAGTGAAAGACCTTTACGCAGTGCTACGGGGGCAGCAGCTGTCAAAGAGCTTCTGACTTGCAGCGGAACAATGCTTTGGTCTCGGCTTTGTTTTTATGGCTTTGCAAACCAGAACTCAGTTCAAATGCTTTACAGCAACAGATAAAGCAGAGTAGAAGCTGTAAGGGTATATGCAGACACCTTCAAAAAGCTGTGTAAGTGCCTTTCAGTTACCTCCACACACAATACTTACAATAGTAATTCTCGTAAGTTTCATAGGTTGTAAGGCACATTTTGAAAATGGCACAGCTATGGCTCTGAAATCATTTTTTGCATTCCCCTCAAGAGAGATAAGATGTGTTAAA
Organism: Gorsachius magnificus; assembly: GCA_034008185.1. Lineage (NCBI taxonomy): Eukaryota > Metazoa > Chordata > Aves > Pelecaniformes > Ardeidae > Gorsachius > Gorsachius magnificus. Next base: position 177,964,212 of record CM067081.1, read on the forward strand.
TAGGCGTAACACAGCTTCCTCTGGAGTGACGTTAGGGAACACACGCTACCTGCTGGCCCTCACCAAGCCAGCGTGCAGCAATGTCAGTGTGGAGTTCGGTGGAAGAGGATCAGTACAACTTCTGAAAAGCTTTTGCTGCAGGTATCTGACATCCAAGTTCAAAAGCAACAGGTGGACCGAGAATCCTGGTATTACAGTATGCTCAGACGTCAATGTCTTGGTAATTGTAAACCACACTTTTCTGAACAGATGCTTAAATAGCTTCATAGGCCACGCATCGCTTCAGCTTTATTCCAGAACAGGTTGTTTCTCTGAGGATATTCAGGGATACCCTTGTCCTGAGAAGCATTTCAGCATAGTAGCAGCCTACCATTACAAAAGTGGCCTAGTAAAGTTACTCTGTTCAACCATCAGCTCCATGCAAAATGAGTAAGAGCTTTTAAGAACATCTGCTCTGAAACAAATTGAGGCTGCTATAATTAGAGACAGGCATCTGGGTATATCATGAACATCTATTTTATTTTGTGCCATTGTCTATCTTGTGTTAAAATTCTTACAAATTTTTCTCAAATACTCTATTTATCTGTATTTCCTTCTTCAGTGTCTTTTGTAACTATTTTCCATTCTATGCTATTTGCCCCTTTAATAATACAACTGCTGGTATTACAAATAATTACTGGCTCACGATGAGAATTGTTAAAATCCCTACCGCCCATGTGTACATACTGTGGTTTATGTAATGAAAGTATTTATGCTGTTGTGGGAAACGCCGTGTAACACAACTTGTGGCTTACCTTCTAGGAGTGAAAGCCACATATAACAATCTTATCCAGCATTTGCGATACTTTCCTTGCCTTGTTTACCAGAGAACTGAGATTGGGCTTTCCTCCTTATTTCTGTAGGTTCTGTACAGATTAAAGGAGAAGATCCAGTTGTCACTGAGACAAGAGAAGGAAAAGAAGCAGGAGATCCACCTCTCACCCCTTCCCCTGCAGACATCTCAGTCCGAGTACAGGACCACCAACAGCATGGTCCAGCCTGAACAGGCTCCAAAGATTGTCAATGTTGTAGTGGACCCTCAAGGCCAATGTGTTCCTGAGCTCAAACCTCCCCTGTGTGCCAGTCCGTCTCCTTTCAGAATGAAACCTGTGGGGCTCCAGGAAAGGTAGGATGGTGCCCGGTACCTTCAGGATTTATTCTGCTTTGTTATACTCATGCTGCATGATTTCATGTGTCTTTTCTATCAATGAATGGGAAACTTGGCTATACGAACGTCTGAGAAGTGGGATTTTGGTGTGTTAGTATCTCTCTCATGGGTATTCTCTCCTTTCCTTTTCATATGAGTAAAGGTCCAGAAGTTTGGGCTGAGATTAACTAAAGTACTGGAATTCTTTTTGCTAATTTGTTTCTTCCCCTTTCCAGCAATTACTCCAAAGAAATGATTTTTCATTTTCCATTGATTTCTGCCTGTTTTGATCCTGGAGAACCTGGCAGAGGGCACAAGGGCTGGTTACGTTTTGTCAGCAAAGGATGTTCTCATTGTCAGGGAGTCCCTAGCACAGGGGAAACTTAGAAAGAAGAAATATTTACACCTACTGAGTGCATTTACCAATCTCATACAGTGTTTCCATTATCACCTTTAGATAATTTTTTGTCTTAAGTCGATCTTTCTGTGATGGTCAGGATACAATCCAAGGTCTACAGGCTTTACAAAAAAAGAGAAAGTGATTAGTAATGAAACCGGCCCTTGTGTGCAGCGCCTCAGAAATACTTGGGCACCAAACCTTGCCATTCATTCTACCTTTCAAAAACTGGGCCAGCGCTCTTTTTATAAAACTAGTTATTCTTCCCCCAGGAGAACACACACTGACATCTGTCTCTCCTCTGTTAGAAACCTATCTAATTTCTTGCCTGATGGCCACAGGCCGCTTTCATAAAGCATCAGTGCTCTGAATAACTAGCGTAACATGCAGCCGCGCAACTGAACTCTCCTGCCCCGGCACAGACGATAAAAGAAAGAACAGACGCCACACAGATATGACAGGGAAATCAGAATGAAAAGGAGACTGAGTGGAGCCTTGTCTGTGAGGACTCTCAGATTTGAGCAGTAACCCTGATTCAGCTTGAACCACGGGATTTCAGAGACAGAGATTTTATCAATGGCTTTATGAGCCACAGGCAGAGCTAACCGGGGGGATGGATTCTCCCATGAGCAAAAGACACTGAAAGGCAGAGCTGTCATAAAATATGTAGAGATATCACTGCAGCTAAAAAAATAAGGAATGGAGAAAGCAACTAAATATGTTTTGATAGTTGCTCTCATTCTGCAAGACCCTAAAAATACAGCACACGAGCATGGGGATCACATAGCTAGTTTATAATACCTAGTACCTAACACAGCATACATAATAGTTGAGAGGGATTGGGGTGAAGGAATTTGTAGAGGGACTTTGTACTTAAAGACCGGGGAAGAATATTTTCCATTGCTCATACAAAGAAAATAAAAACTATTGATCTAGGATCTTACCTTCCACCACTGCAGATAGGAACTCAGCATTTAATACTCCTAAACTAAATTTCATCCTTCGGAAGGACAAAGTTCTGAGTCAGATGTGTCAAAATGGAGAGCTGAGATACAAAGAAGAAACTAAACCTGATGTTTGATCAAATAAACCATGCATTTCAGCTTATTACCAAGGAAAAAGAAGTTGAAGGAACTGAGCATTTCAGTTTCTACTGTAAGAGAACACTAATAGGCCATCGTGAATAAGTGAAAGCAACTGCGATAACGTCCCATCCTGCAGTTCTTTTTGTCATGTTTAACGCAGTTACACTTTATCAGCCCAAGCCCGCTTCTAAGAAATGGTGGTTTACGTTTTTTTCAAGCTCAGTGATGTGAAGGTCTAGGGATGTGAGGGAGAGAACTATAGGGAATAGGTTGTCTTCTCTTCTTCTGAAATAAGCAGCTGGTTTTATATATATTTATTTGCTATATCCTGTACTGTGAACAAATTTGCACACATCTTGACACACAGAAGCATTGGAGGCAAAAAGTAATGCAGCAACACATTTTGCCTCAGACATCATGTAATGACCAGGTATGTGGACAGTTTAAAACCCCTCTCCACCTTTCTGCCCCACAACAACCTTCCCCTAGGCAACCTTGGGCCACCCTCATTACACATGGGAGCAGGAGACCTTACAGCATGGCTCTGCAGAGTGCAAGCAGCACACTGTGCACAAAGCGGTCTGCTTGCAGCCCTTTTTCTGTCAGTATGGAGCAGGATCAAGCCTAGAGATCCCCTCCGGCTCATAGCAGCAGCTTGGGGTCACCCATTCTGTAACATTTGCTACCAGGGGAATCACAGAATCACCGAACGGCAGGGGTTGGAAGGGACGTCCGGAGATCATCTAGTCCAACCCCCCTGCTAAAGCAGGTTCACCCAGAGCAGGTTGCACAGGATATCGTCCAGGTGGGTATTGAATATCTCCAAAGAAGGAGACTCCTCAACCCCCCTGGGCAGCCTGTTCCAGTGCTCTATCACCCTCAAAGGAAAGAAGTTCTTCTGCATATTCAGCTGAAACCTCTTATGCTCTTGGCAGGCTAGTGTGGATATGGGGGCTCCTTGACAACTTTAGCATTAAGATTCCTTTGGCCAGATGGCTTGACAGTGGCACCTGAGCAGTATTTTCTAACCATCCAAACTCCTTGGTTTGATTCAAGTGTGATCCATAGTCACAGAATACCTAGTATGATCCAGACCAAACTGTATCTCTTCAAAGAGAAATCAGTGGACCATGGGCCAAACCAGGGAGTGAGCCAACTGCTGTGCCAAGGCATCTAGATGGGAAGTTTGTAACACTATCTCCGAAAGATGGGGCAGAAAAGCCGGATGGTGCCCACCTCTCCGGCTCTCCCGGCTCTGCACGCTAGGGCCTGCTTTCAGGAGCGTATCTAAATGCAAAAATATGGTGGAACTGAGTTTTCATAAAGCACCACGTCAGCATCTGGCCCTCCGAGCCTTTCCATTTTTAATAGGAATAGCACTGGCTAGTACAGAGGCAGACAGCAGAGGATGGCTGATGTGCATAGCCAAAAACTAGTGAAAACCAGTTTTCTATAGAACAGGCTTTAAGTACTCAAGCAGGAGATAGAGCTTAAGGCAGTCCGCAGGTAAACCGTATAACAAGTGAACCAACGTGCTCATTTAAGAGACAGAAGTGGTGTATTTCTGTTCCAGGACAAAGGCTGTAAATAACGCGAAGCGACAGTGTAAGATCTGAGGATGGAAACAGGCACAGGACACCAGAAGCGCTCACCAGTTCAGCACAGCCATGCAAACCAGGCGTTTCCCCCAGTAAAGTGAGGAGATGGAGCTAGAAATGCCCCTCACCTCGTACCGTCAGCTTCAGAATAAAGAAAATATCAGCATCCCTTGTAACGCAAAGAGCTAAGGAAAAGCGCAGCCCGGTGCAAGGGAAGCCAATGCTGAGCACCGCAACACGGCTGAAGGGGAAGGAAGGGAAGAGCTACTGCGGGGGGGCACCGCCCCTAGCTCAAAACGTTCCCGGGAGCTTAAAACGCTTCTTAAAACGCACCGCGCCTCGGAACCCCGGGGCCGGGTCCCTGCACATTTCGCTGCCCCCCGCCGCGTCCCCGGGGCCCGGCTCCCCCCGCAGCCCGCCCAGCCCGCGCCCACCCAGGGCGGCGGGGGAGGGGGCGGGCGGCGCCCCCCCCCGGCGCCGGGGCGGCCTGCGGGGCTCCCCCTGCGGGAGCAGGGAGGCTGGGCACCTCGCCGGGACGGTAACCGGCCCGCCGGCCGCAGGAGGCAGAGTTATTTTCCGGCTACTGCCGTAAAAGGCAAAAAATTTTAAAGACACAGGCCGCCAGCGGGGCCCACGCGATCTCCATCCGTTACTGGATGCGGGGGGAAACATAGCCACAAAGGACGAGGAGAAGGCCCAGGTACTTAATGCCGCCTTTAGCCTTGGTCTTTAGTAGTAAGATCAGTTGTTCTCGGGGTACCCAGCCCCCTGAGCTGGAAGATGGGGACAGGGAGCAGAAAGAAGCCCCCGTAATCCAAGGGGAAATGGTTAGCGACCTGCTACACCACTTAGACACACACAAGCCTGTGGGACTGGAAGGGATCCACCCAAGGGTACTGAGGGAGCTGGTGGAAGTGCTCACCAAGCCACTTTCAATCCTTTAGCAGCAGTCCTGGCTAATCAGCGAGGTCCCAGTTGACTGGACATTGGCAAACATGATGCCCCTCTACAAGAAGGGCTGGAAGGAAGGTCTGGAGAACTACAGGCCTGTCAGCCTGACCTTGGTGCCGGGGAAGGTTATGGAGCAGATCATCTTGAGTGCCATCACATGGCACGTAACAGGACAACCAGGGGATCAGGCCCAGCCAGCATGGGTTTATGACAGGCAGGTCCTGTTTGACTAACTTGATCTCCTTCTATGACCAGATGACCCACCTAGTGGATTAGGGAAAAGCTGTGGATGTTTTCTACCTGGACTCTAGTAAAGATTTTGACACCATTTCCCACAGCATTCTCCTAGAGAAGCTGGCTGCTCATGGCTTGGACAGCTGTACCCTTCACTGGGTAAAAAACCGTCTGGGAGGCTGGTTGTGGTGAATGGAGTTAAATCCATCTAGCAGCCAGTCACAAGTGGTGTTCCCCAGGGCTCGGTATTGGGGCCAGATCTGTTTAATATCTTTATCAACAATATGGACAAGGGAATCAAGTGCACCCTCAGTAAGTTTGAAGATGACACCAAGTTGGGTGGGAGTGTTGATCTGCTGGAGGGTAGGAAGGCTCTGCAGAGGAATCTGGACAGGCTGGATCAATGGGCCGAGGCCAATTGTCCAAGGTTCAACAAGGCCATGTGTCAGGTCCTGCATTTGTGTCAAAATAACCCCATGCACCCCTACAGACTTGGGGAAGGGTGGCTGGAAAGATGCATGGCAGAAAAGGACCTGGGGGTGCTGGTTGACAGCCAGCTGCATATGAGCCAGCAGTGCACCCAGGTGTCCCAGAAGGCCAACAGCATCCTGGGTTGTACCAGCAACAATGTGGCCAGCAGGACCGGGGAAGTGATTGTCCCCCTGCACTGGTGAGGCTGCACCTCAGTGACTGTGTTCAGTTTTGGGCCCCTTGCTACAAAAAGGACTTTGAGGCACTGGAGTGTGTCCAGAGAAAGGCAACAAAGCTGGTGAAGGGTCTGGAGCACAAGTCTTATGAGGAGCGGCTGAGGGAACTGGGGTTGTTTTACCCGGAGAAAAGGAGGCTGAGGGGAGACCTTATTTCCCTCTACAATTGCCTGAAAGGAGGCTGTAGTGAGGTGGGTGTTGGTCTCTTCTCCCAAGTATAACAAGCGATAGGACAAGAGGAAATGGCCTTAAGTTGGACCACGTGAGGTTTTGATTCAACATTAGGAAACATTTTTTCACCAAAAGGGTTGTCAAGCATTGGAATGGGCTGCCCAGGGGAGTGGTTGAGTCCCCATCCCTGGAGGTATTTCAAAGATGTGTGGATGTGGTGCTTAGGGACGTGGTTTGGTGGCGGACTTGGCAGTGTTAGGTTAACAGCTGGACTTGGTGATCTTAAAGGTCTTTTCCAATCTTAGTGATTCTATGATTCTATGGATGCTGATCAGGGATGTATGCCCATGTGCAGCATGTAGTTGTAGAAGGGATGGAGTGGCGGTGGCCAAGAGTGGAGGATGGACCGGCAGGCATGGAGGTGAGAGGGCTGTCAAAACAAAGAGGCACTGACCCCTTTCTGTTACCATTAATGATAGATGCTGGGGTAGGCAAGTGAAGCGCTGTCTTCAGAGCCTCCTGGCATCCTCCAGATCGCTCAGTACAGAATGCTTCAGAGTTGCTCTCTTCTGGTGTTTTCACAACTGCTGCTCCTTTGCAGCAAAGACCTTTTCCATCGGCAACCCACACAGTGCTGTTACTGACCGAAGGAGCGGGAGAGCTAATGTTCTTGCGTGGGTGTCTTCAGTGATGGACTGTCACAATATCACTTCGCCGACGCCTGAATTTAGGATGTAAATGATCCTGTTCTCTTCTGCAAGCATATCCATGAATATTGCATCAGTGTTTATTTTTCTACTTAGGCTTTTATAGGTTTATATGAATAATATATACTCTTTCCTTCAACAGAGTAAGGCTTCCTTTTATTCTGCTGGTTGGCCCAAAAATTGGCTTGATATGAATGGTCCCAGCCAAAATCAGAATCTGGTGAAGTGGGATGTGATATTTTAAATTTCATTCTGACATGTCAGGCATTGAAAATTCTTAGTACAAGCAGTGAGTTGTTAAAACACAAGCATGGTGGGGATATAAATACAAATAAGTTACCACACCAGCATGGCGTTCACCTGTTTTGTGACTGGATTTACTTCTCTTCCAGCTACTGCTGCTGTGAGTTTTAGTTCCAGTATTACTTGTGACTAGGACAACTGTATTTCAACTAACTGGTACACAATATACTGTTTTGTTCAAATTAGTTACTATCTAGCGTGCAAAAATGTATGGAAGAAAAGAAAACGTGGAAAGTAGCTCTTCTACTGTGTGTGCTAAAAACCACGAGCAGTGCTTTGGAAAGTCTTCTCAAGCATTTGTATTCCATCCTGCCACAAAGACCTAAAACTGTAGCTATTACACCTAAATAATCATTGGGAAAAATCACAGCACTATGTTTTCTCAGTCTGTTACATATTCATTGGAAAATCATTCTGTCTAAAAGGGAGAGATCCTCATGTTCACGTACCAGGATGCTAGGGGCATGCAGGACTCTCATTCAGACCAAGTAACATTTAACATGTGCTTCCTGCTAATTTTTTTTTTTTCTCTGCAAATAAATACAAGAGAGCGGAGAATATAATAGGAAAGAAGTTTGGCAAATAGAGCAAAAGCCTGACAGATCCATGAAATAATAAAATATTTTTTAAATGTGAAATAAAAGAATTCTGCAACGGCACAGAAGCACTGCTGAGACACAGGAAAACAGAAGACACTCTGTGAAAGGGAAGGCAGCAACGCCAGCATGAGCAAAACTGGAGGGGAGAGGGCTGCTTACTGATATCATTCAAAATACACTGTGCAACCAAGTCTGCAACCTCTAGAGAAAATCAGTAGGCATCCAAATAGAGAAGGGGAAGGGCGAGGCGGGGGGGGGGACGGGACACCACCTAAGTCAGTGTCAGGTGTAACTCCCTACAAACATAACAGGTAGGACTGAATCTTGGCTTGAACTCAATTGTGAGAACCGTGTGTGATGTTACTTTTCCCCACAAAGCAGAGCAATACTATAAAACCCCTATGCCACAGTTAATAGGCTTTAACCAGTGAGATTTCTCTTACTGTCCTGAAGATGCCTGTAAATGGACAGCAGAATTCTTTTCTCCAGTTCTAAGAAGTATTCAGTGGACATACAGTGAGTATAGCTCGCTTTAAGTATAATGAAATAGAAGTTAAAATACTGTGCATTATAAAGCTGCTAAATGTTCACCTCTGATGAGAAAGAGATATTCTGATGGAAAAAAAATGCAGTATCTTTTTAAATAATTTTTAAAAAATTATTCAGATAACCCATAGTAGTCTATGGAACTCACTGCTGAAAGATGAAGTTTGAATCAGGAAGGTATTAGCAAGAGGTACTCACACACAGAGTCACACAAATAATGAGAGCAATTATTGTTCTCTGTCTTCCTTTGGCAACCTTCCTCAGAAACATCTTGTATTTGACACCTTTATAGAGAAAATCATGGACAGTTTGGGCTTCAGGTTTGGAGGTGGAAGAAAATTACTATGTTGTCGTGGTTTAACCCCAGCTGGCAGCTAAGCACCACCCAGCCGCTCGCTCACTCCCCCCACAGTGGGATGGGGGAGAGAATCAGAAGAGTTAAAAGTGAGAAAACTCACAGGTTGAGATAAAAACAGTTTAACAGAGAAAGCAAAAGCCATGTGTGAAAGCAAAGCAAACCAAGGAATTCATTCCCTGCTTCCCACCAGCAGGTAGGGGTTCAGCCATCTCCAGGAAAGCAGGGCTCCATCAGGTGTAACAGTGACTTGGGAATACCAATGCCATCACTCCAAACATCTGCCCCCTTCCTTCTTCTTCCCCCAGCTTTATGTGCTGAGCATGACGTCATATGTTATGGAATAGCCCTTTGGCCAGTTGGGGTCAGCTGTCCTGGCTGTGCCCCCTCCCAGCTCCTTGTGCCTCTGGCAGAGCTGAGAGCTGAGAAGTCCTTGGCCCACGAGTTTTCTCACTTTTACTCTTCTGATTCTCTCCCGCATCCCATTGTGGGGGGAGTGAGCGAGTGGCTGCATGGTGCTTAGTTGCCAGCTGGGGTTAAACCACGACATATGTTAATATTGATAACTATTCTTTTTAATTAGTTATTCTGCATAGACACACAAATTAAACTATTGTTCTGGCCACCTATACAATTTCCGTGCCCTGTCAATTGTCATCTGGATGACAAATGCTGTGGATGACAAACACTAACTGTAATACCTATTTTCCTGGTGTTAGAAAAGCAGTATCCGTTAAAATGAATCATTATCCTAACTATACTATATAGCAAATAAAACCTCGTAAGAAATGTTGAACCAGGGTAAAAAACCTGACGTGCTCTTTGCTTCATTAATATAACGGCAGCTGCATCTCAGGATATCGCCGCTCAACCAAATCTCCGCTCTAATAGATGAGAAAAATTTCCAACAATTCTCTCTGGTTCTGTTCTGATTTTTAGATCACAGAGCACAGTTGCTGCAAATATAATTATGGTGTTGCTGATCTGTTATCTTTATACAAAACCATCCATTGTGAGGAATCATTTCAAGCAATGCTCAGAGGGTAGCACCTTGCAGTTGGACTACTGTAAACATGCCAGGTTTTGTAGTTTTATGACACAAGCATGGGAACTTAATATATTTACAGGAAGGGGCCTTGAATTTCCTGGCTAAAATATACTAGCTTTGCATAGATTTGCAGGATAAATTTACCCTATTGTGTGGAGCTGAATATGCTTTCTGCATTCTTAATTTAAATCCTAGGGATTGTTTTCAGGAAAATGTCAGTGTAATTGTTCAAAGCACAGCTATGTGCCAACACGAAAGTACTAGCCAGAGAACAATTTTACGGTGAGATCCTATCAGAAGGAATTTGCAAAGCACCAGGGACTCAGTAAACTGAGTTTGAGGTGGGAGGCAGGAATTTTTGTGCTCCGGTCTGTCTCTGCCACCGACTCATTAGAGCACTTTGGACATGGCACATAAACCTCCTCCAGCCACGCTCCTAACCACTGGATTGAGACTGGCTGGCTGGCGTGTCCATTTGCAGAGATGTAGCAAAGACGAGAACCTTAACCTGAAGTACAGTAAAAGTCCTACATGTTACTATTTGTCCACATCATTTAAGAAGAGTGAGAGAATACAATAAAATGAAAAAAAAAACCCCAAAACCCACCAACAAAAACCCCAAAAAAAACACGTTCTGAAGGACCTAAAGATGCACTTCTCATTTGGCAGACCTCTCAGGTATATTCTGTCCTGCTCTGTAAGATGCACTAATAAATTCAATACACCCAGAAACACTTACTTCGCTGAGGCCAGCTAGCAGAGATTAGTTTGCGTCCATCCTGCCAAGCTTCCTTTACCTCCAAAAGAGCGGGGGCTGGATGCAGACTGCCTACTGGGAATGGTTTGTGCATGTGCTGGTTCCCAAACTGTGCCAGGGAATTGCTTTGGAGCGCTCTTGTTGGCAAAGGCTAAAAACAAGCCAGGGTTGCAAGGCTTGAGACATAGCAATATCGATTACTGAGTTTCAGTGCCTGGGATTGTTTCCTGGCACTGTTTAATTTCTTTTTCTAGACGTAGCTTGTGCATGAAGAAGCGCACAGCTGGGGTAGCAGCTGACATGAGGGGAGCAGCCCTGATGGTGGGCAGCTGCTGATGGGCTGTGCATTTTAGTAATGCTCCTTTCAGTGCAGAGCCTCCCCACAGCCCTGAGTTGTGGCTTCCCTCCTCCTTGGGCCACCTCAACTAGCTGGAAGGCCACACTGTGACTGCTGGCACCTGCGCTCTGGGTGACAGGGTAAGGGCAAGGGCCGAAAACCTGGGCTACCGAGGTGGGAGAAACTGGTCTGAGTAATGGGGAACGTGAAGCGGGATCCAGCTCTGAGGGTCTCCTGCTCAGTGCCTGAGAGGTCTGTTTTAGCACATGGATTCCTGACTAGAGAGAGGATAATGCTTTACCTCCAGCTTGCATTTGCGTAGCATCGCTGTTAGTGCACAGTCACTCTGAAAACTTTTCACAAGCATTGGACCTCTGAGTTGCACAAACTGTCTGTTCTGTCCAACCCATTATGGACGTCTTTGCTTATCTGCAGTGTAGGAAGAGGGCAGGAATGTGAATTGTCCCCTTTCTCTGGAGGGGAAGTGAACTCAGGCACCAGCCTAACAAAGACCCTTTAAAAACCATATTTTAACTATTTGACTCCTGGCCAGTTGAGAAGGTCTTTTGGTTGTGGTTAGAGGTCTTTGAAGCAAAACTCTGTGGGAGTTACGATCTAAATAAATAGATGCAAATAACTACATACCATCGCCCAAACTTACACCCACAGTCCGTTTCCCTGTGTCTCTAGCACCTCTTGCAATTCACTTTAGATTAGCGTGGGTAGACGGTACGTTTCCGCTTCTAGCTCTACCTCAGCTTTAAATTGCCCCACATCCCTTTTTTTGGCCTCATGCAAAGAACTAAAAGCTCTTCAAAGCACGTGACATTCATTTCTGGGAATGGGTAATCCAGGCAAATTAGCCCACCCTTGTTTGAAGAAATTCTCCTGGTGCAGCTTTGTAGTCCTCTTCACCCAGATGCCAGGGAGTGCTCGGCTTAGCATGTAGCCCATCCCTACCCTTGGTTTTGCCTTTACCACCTTGTGAGGGTTAGTCAGGAATTTTGTAATAATTTTATTGTATTCCCAGCTCTCTTATCTGGCGTTTATTCTTGTTACTCCAGTTGCTACTGGTTTTAGCTTGTACACAGGAAACCGCGGTGCCAATCAGTGTCGTTCCCAAGGTGACAGGAAACCCTGTTTGGTCGGATGTTGATTGTGCTTGTCTTTACTGCTCCACCCATCGCATTTTCTTCCTTTTTGGCTTAAGTTAAGACAAATTAATCAGTGGCCGCCATCTGGTAGACAGTTTTGGTGGTTTTGCAGTGATTCGTCCAGCTGATCTTTTGAAAAGTAACGCACAGCACAAGAAACCGAGGGGGAATATCCATGTTAATATTTAAATGATTCTCAGGCCTAGGATCAGACGAGCCGTTCCTGGGCTGGGCACATGAGTAATTTGAGTTGTGTGAGTAATCCCCTTGCCTTGCCCAGCAGCAGGTTGGGGTTTTTAAGCGCCGTTTGGTCAGAGGGTTAAACTCCAACGCAGCTTCAAGCGACTGATTTCCTCAGTTCCTCTCTGCCTCTGCTTCGTTGCTTTGTGAGATCAGGTTATAAGCAGGATGAGGTACATTGCATCTCATGAGTCCTTGCCTAGAACCCACAGGTACTGATTGCAGTAAAACAAACAACTGATGTAGAAGGGAGCATCCCTATCAGATACACAGGGTTTTGACATTTACAGGAAAGGTTGATTTTTCAGATTTGGAGGCTTTATCAAAGTCTCCTTGTATGCTCCTACTAATGTCTGAAAAAGGCCAATGCCTCAAATTAAAACAGAAATATTCACCTTTCCTCTTGTTTTGAAATGTGTTTCTCACTGATCATGCCACTCCTTCTGGCCAACTGTTCTGCAGGGCAGCCTAAAGCTGAATTTAGCTCAGTTGCCCTTAATTTAAAATGTTAGGAACAGACACAGAACACAGTTAAAGAAAGAAAAGAGAAACATCAAAGCACCTCCAAAACTGCAATATAATATATCCAAGTATATCTTTGAATTGCAGGAAGCCGTGTACTGGACAGTACTTACTAAGCATCCAGCTTATATTGAAGCCATCAGTTAATATTCTAGGCCATGAATCTCTTCTTTGAATGCAACCATAATTCATTTTATTTCTGTGCATTGTCAGGAGAACACTTACTTACAAATTACGACAGTCGACTAATTGTACTGCTTCTTTTCAGAAAAAAACCCCACAGGTCTGGAAATTCAGCAGAGATCTCTTACGCAGTCAGAGCTGGTACGTACAGATAGCTTATCGTTGCTAGCGAGCAGAAATGTCCCTTGCTTGCATATTGCCTTTCCTCAAAGAATACTGCAGGTAAATCTGTGGCCAGACTATTTCTCAGCTCTTACAGGAAATTCTCTTTAGCATTTTTCTTCATATAGTACCCAAGAGCTCACAGATCAGGATCACTCTGTGCAAGGCTCCTATACACACACAAATAAAATGATCCTCTGCCCAAAAAACTTACAATCTAAGCATCAGACAAGGTAGTAGATGCATACAGACAATCAGGCAAGCCTCAGGACATGGAGATGCAACAGCATCGTGGCAGAGATGCGGATGCCTGGAGTATGCTGTGAGAATGCCTCAGCCTGAGAAACACTGCCCAGAGGCAGTAGCTGATTTCATACGACACTGACATTTCAGCCAGGTTTTTGCCAGAGTTGTTTGTCTGCTTTGATACCATCACATCCAAGCTGATGTATCAGTTTGGTTTGACTTTGAACCTTCACTGAGTACGGCCAACATGCTTCAGGAGCTCTTTTTATTATTTTCATAGTAAGGCAAGTGAGACATTAATTGGTTTAGTGACTGATCCAAGACAATATTGCAAATCAGTGCCCTGTCTTCATAAAATACCTGGACTCTTGAACTCTTCGTTCAGTTCTCTAACCAGTGGAGTCTGTAAGAAGCTACAACAGTGATATTTCTTTCTGGGACAGGGACTTCCCTTCTGTTCCCTATCAAAGAACATACTTTTGATGCTTAACAAACTGTGTGTATTGTTGTTATTAATTTATGGTGGCTATAATTATCCCTGTTATGTTAATACCGTGATTTGATAACAGGAGCAAAACAGAACACAGTGACTTCAAATAACTGCTCAAATACGCGATAGGCATCAGAAGGGGAAGTACTGTATATAATTCCCACACAGAAAAATGTCGTTAAGTACAATGTTTCTCTAGGGAACATGGTCCCGATGCGTCGGGACGACCAATAGCAGCTCCCTGGAAAGCCAGGCTGCCAGCGAGAGATGGGGCCGGTGCTGGGCAGGAGGCAGCTGAGCCTGATCCTCCGCCAGGGCTGATGCTTCCGCTTCCCACCGTCCCCCTGGCAGCCGCATCTCCTGCCTTTGAGATGTCTCAAATCCTTCCTGAGTTGTAGCAAATTCCACCGGAGGACTGCTGCATAGTCCAGAGGCCTTCAGTTCCTTTCCCTGGGTTTGACAGTGGACGTAGCAGTGTAGCCTTACAACAAATGAAGGAAAACAATCAGAACGGCAGGAAAGTACACAACAGCTAATAAATCCAATTTGCATGGTCTTGTTTCACTTTACACTCTATTTAGCTTGTTTTGCCTCGGTGGATTTATAGAGGTATCTGGGAAGAGAATTTGGCCCGCAGAGCACAATGTTGAATAGGCTTGCGAAAGAAGGCATTGTGAAAAGCAGAAAGCTGGTATTGTAATTAATCCCAAAGGTAATCCTCTGGCTACAGAGAATGCATTTGCAATTTACTGATAAGATTAGAATAAAATAAATGTTTTCTGCTTCATCACAAGCTTCTTCCCAAATGTAGATGTCCTAAATACCTTTCTAGTCCCCATGTCTAGTGTTTGCTATTGCCAACTACGGAGCTCGTGGTCCTGAGATGGTGCAGAGGCCGCAGGGTGGGCTAAGAAAGCTGTCTGAAGGAAAAATCACAGAAGACACCAGACACAAAGATGTGGAAGCAACCTTTGGTTCAGGACATTCCTAAACTACAGATTGCTGTAGAAGCTGGAGGGCATGCTAAAAATAAGCAACAGTGTTAATTAAGTAATCAGTAATTCCTGCTGGCTTTGTTCTTGCATTCTTGCCCTAAACCTCCTCTTGCTGGCCATTGTTGAAAACAGGATACTGGTCAACCTTTGGTCTTACACAGTACACCAAATTTACGTTCATAATTCTATATCACTCCCTTCAGTGTATGTTAATCTAACCTGTGTTACATCATCAGGGAGCCCTGTGCGTTGAGAGCGTTTGTACTGAGATAGAGGGGGCAGAGGTCAGGTTGGGAGGGAGTTAGGTTTATCTTTCAGATTTGACTTCTCCTCCTTTCTCTTTATTTCATAAGGCAATGTGCATTTAGAGGCAAATTGCTTTTATCAGAGTCCTCACATTTCCCTCCTCTGTTCAAATTCACAGAAGTGAATTTCAATCAAGTGATTTAAGTTTCTTAATGCCATGAATCCTTTGCTAATAGAGAGCTATGAACCTGAAGCAATTATAGTTATTTCAGTCTGAAATTTCCAACCCGTAGTGACTCATTGATGGTGTGTATGAGGAAGAGCAGATCTAAAAAGCCTTCTCTCTGGTCCATGCCTTCACCCCTGGCCACAGGTACGGATGCATTTCCCTTCTCCAGAGCCCAGCCTATGCACTCCGCTATGGGAACATCTCTGATGAAGGCAGGCAGTGGCCAGGGCCATGGCCTTCAAGGGATCTGCTGAGCTCTGTAGAAAGGAGCTCCAGGTCACTTACCTGTCTGTTCCTCATCAGCCGCTCAGCCCTAAATGGGACTGTACAGCTTGGCAATACCTCTTTTAAAGGTCTGTCTAATCTCTGAAGTGCAAGATAAAGTACACCTTGGTATTCAGACATTTACAGCTGTCTTTTAAAAACGTTCAAGTGTTGCTCCATTTCAAACTGTAAGCCTAAGTGGATTTTCTAAACTTCATTTTCAAAGGGAATCCAGGCACTTTGCACATTAATAGACTTGTTTGAGGAAGCCTGCCCATAGAAAGCAAAGCTGGAAAGCCAGACTTCTAAAGTGAATCAAGAAGAAAAATCTGGGAAGAGGGAAAGCTTTAATATACATAGCTTAGGTTTCAGCTCTGCAAACTTCAGAAGCGGTTAAATGGCAGACCTGACTGCACATATATGGTTCCTGCCTCTAACAGCCTAAACCCCATCAACTCGTAGTGTAACTTAAGCGCATAAGTCACCCTGGAAATGGAACTGTGCCTTCCAAAGTGTATGAGCTAAAAAAGGGGTTTTGGTCTGTACGGGCAGCCTTAGACCCTTTGTTCATTGTGTGCCTGAGTGGAGCAGTTTGGCTGAGTCCCTTTAGAAATGTCCATAGATGGCGCAGCTCTGTTGAGAAACGGTGTGGGTCTGGAGGTTTTACATCCTTCAGGAACTGCTGCTGCCATAATTTCTTCAAAGTGCACTAACAATTCATTTGTCTGCTTAGAAATCTTCTGTGTGACACTTGCAGTAGTTTAAAGATAATGAAGACCAAGTCAAATAAACAAGGAATGTGCTTTTTTATTATCTTAAGGTTGACAGGGTGTAGTAAACGCCTCTTTTCCCAGATGTTCCTTCCTGTCTTTCCCAAATGGCAAACTCACCAGGAAAGAACTCATTGTACTGATTAGTCTTCAAGTCACAATAAAAAATAATTTTCTCTTACTGATACTGTCTGAAGATACTGCCCATTTACATGAAGAATACTCCTACCCATGTCTTTTTCCAGGTCAGCTTGTTTTGGTTAAAGCCTCAAAAGAGTACTGAAGGATGTTAATGTGTGAATAGATTATATATTTGCTTGTTTGGCTTCAAGGGTTGTAGATTATATTCCTTAAATGAGCAGCAGGGGCAGGATGGAGGTAGAGTTTGTGTTTAAGGGATTAATTAGTATGGAATATATGACGGTAAATGGACTTATTGATACGGCTCTTGTTATGAAAAAAAAAACAACCCACAAACGTTTTTTTCATCTAAAACCTGAAAAATCTAAGATCAGTCCATCATTTATTTGTTTACCATAGGGCTGACCAACTAAATAGCAAATAATCTCAGTTAAGTAGTCTTAAAAAAATGCCCTCCTAGAAGCTATTGCTCTAGTGTTGCACCTCTCCATTCTCATTTACTAAATCAGCTCTCTTAGATAGGCTATGGTTCTCTGAATGCTACAAGCAAGCACCCCCTGTGCATGCTGTAGTGCTCAGTAAAGAAGTAAACCTTGCATGTGCTGGGAAAAGCAATTGGGCTTTGCACCTGGACAAGAGATTGAAATGGGAAATGATGGTGCCTGGCTCCTCCAAGGCATCATGGAGCTGTTTATGAACTGAAATCGTAGAGGGGCAACTCGTGCAAGTATGACAAAAAGTATTTTGTAAATTGATTTTTTTTTTTTCTAATTTTCAACCAAAAGATACAGCAGACAGAATATGGGGGGGGGTGTAACAGTTCCTATTGGCTTACCTTAAATAAGTGCATTATCTGAGCTCTTTAAGTTGTGCATTTGTTTAATCTGTGCAGCCCTAGCAGCTAATTGTAATTCCTCTCCATTCCCTTTTTCCTTTCCCTATTCTTTTAATCCCTTTTGTTTATATTCATTGTAGCTTGGTTTAAATTAGCATGTGCATTAATCAGAGAGAGAACAGGTCATCCAGTATGTTTGTGCAATGAGGCCTCCTGTATGAAATAGAGCAATGCTGCAATGCAAGCAGATAATAATAGCAATAAACAAGACTGCATTCAATTAAAGGTCTACCATCTAAAGCAAATTAACTGTAAATTAGTAAACATTTATTCAACTCTCTGAAAAAACGGCTCAAATAAGCACAACAAATTAGCATCTTCATTTATTTTTACTTCTGCACATTTAACTCAGTTTTCACTCATACTGAAAGCAAGCGTATGTGAACATGAATCAGAAATAGAGCTTTATGTTACCATTCACATTTTATTGGAGAAAGAAGTTTGCGTGACAAAATGCAATTTGATTGTAGAAATAATCTACAGGAAAAGATGGGAGGTTGTATAAGCTTTGCATTTTTGAACAGTCAGTTCCCGTAGCCGAGCGGCGTAGCCTTATCGAGGGCAGAACAGGAGTGAATTGGCAGTACATTAGAAAGCATGATTAAAAGAGGGAAAGTTGAAACTACTCTCATGTCAGCTGTTTTCCTCTACAGGATATTGAGCCATTCCTGTCCTAACCAGATACTGATTGCTTAAAACTTAGTCCAGAAGTACTTGTCAAAACCGTTTCCTCAGTTCATTTTGACATGCTGAGCTGTGAGTAGATCCTGAGAATTGTTTGCAGTTTAGTGCTGGAGGTATTGGCCTGCTCTCGCTCGCAGCTGTGGGAACAAGATCAGACCCTCTGGAGAGAACATGAAGCGCCTCCACTCTCCAGAAAAGCTATTTAAACTTTATAGCTGAGGATCCTGATCATTTTCTATGGATGGAGAGGGCTTGGAGGATGCTGCCAGGTGCTGCTGGGATGTTTCTTTTAGCTAGGAAGCTGCAGAGGGTTGGAAGTCTTGCCTCGCAGCAGCCATAGATCCCTCTTCTCCTTCCAGCAGGCACGCAGATTGCTTTTGTGACTTCCAGACCCCTTCCTCCGAGTAAGAGGCAAGAAGCATCAGCTTTTCAAGTGACAAATAAGTAGGAAAAAATAATGAGGCAACACTGGAATGCTATGAGGAGAGACGTGTGATAGAGCAAATTTGCACAAATGGCAGATGTTCTTTCTGAGAAGATGCATGGGATCAGCATACTTCATCCTATTGCCTCCCTCATGGTCCTGAGCTTAAATATCTTACATCTGTGGCTTTCTGGATAGGTATTAGCTTCAGTGTTACATCCAGATTACTCCCTCTGTAATGAGGGTCCTCTGGTTGGTGAGATCGGGCTGCCCACCCAAATGGCTGCAGGATTCATCTCAGGTGCAGATGACTGTGAGGCACAGCAGAAACATTATAAATTATCAGTAATATTAACAACTGAATCGCTAAGCATGCTTGTGGAAACATCAGGCTAATACCTACCTATCTGTCCAGGATCTCCTTTCTGGAGAGGAAAAAGCAGAGCTGGAGGAAAGTTAATCTGTGAGAGGAATAAGGCTTTGGAAATAGGTCAGGAGCCTGTAGAAAAAGAGAGGTCTGCTGTTCCTAGGCATGACAGGAGGCCAGTAGGTAACATCTGGTGTTTCAAATAGCACTGATATGTCAGGGGATAGCAGGAGAGGGGGGAAGATCAAGGTTGGACCACCTGCACACCAAAGTGCAGAAGGTGGAACTCTGGTCCTGTGTTTTCAATTTTCATGCATAGTAAAGTTGCTGCAAAATGACCAAACATGAGCTGAGTGGAACAGGTCCTTCAAGGTATTGGGCTGTAGCAATTTAGACTGGCCATAATGCATATTATCCTTTAATGCAACTAAATCAGTCATTTTTTATTCATAGTTAAAGATTTTCTATCAAAACCAGTTTGTATTCCTCTGCTGTTGTTTTTTAAGTAAATGATTGACATAAATAATACCGAATCTTGAAATCAGTTGAAGAGTAATTTCCTTTAGAGAATAACTATGAAATTGGTTGCAAAATGACATAAGGTAACTTGAGAACTGACACAGATTTAGGGAACCCTGGGTTTTAGTCCTGCTCCTAACACCAATTCTTCTTTGGCCTTGTTAATTGATTGATTGCAGCTTCTGTATTTTGCGTACTTCAGTTTGGGTGTACTGCAGGTTTGGTTTGTTTAAAAGTGTCGATAACCCCAGGTCTAAAAGCTGCAGCACTTGTTCAAGTGAAAACCAGCGGCAACTCAGAATTGTCAGCAAGCAAAGCAGAGATCATTTGGGAAACTGAGTTATCATCATGCATCTGCCAAGCACAGCAGCTGTATAGCAATGCTTCCTAGGGCACCTAGGAGTGTAAAAATAAAAAGTACATTATACGCAGTAAGTTATATGTGCAAATATTTATTTATCAGGATGACATTCACATACTTACATAATGAATTTTTAATTCATTATTTTCTCAAACTAATACTGATGATATTGCTTGACCTTTGTTGAAAGTAGGAATAAATAAGAGGATAATTACATTAATGGGTACTGCATATTATCAGAACTTGTGGGGTTTTTCTGTCAGAATATTTTCTAATATGTGCTGCAGCACAACAGAAAACTGAAAAATATGAGCTCTACGCTTCTGAGAAAATAATGTAGACCTAGAAAAAAAATGAAGCTTTTTTCAAGTTTGAGTGGTCAGTAATGGAGTTTTACCACATGCTTAGAAGACTTGTTTGAGATAGCACACTGATGGTCAGAAAAAACCCGAGACATTACCACATCCATTAATGTAAACATACTCTTGTTCCACCCTACTTTCCGAAGACATCCAGTCATACAAGCAGTACAAGGTGATAATATATATTTCAAGCTAGCATGTACAGAGGAAGAATCATATATAAGCATTTGTGAAAAATACAAAGACTGTTCTTATGCTTGTTGGAAGCACCTATTTAACAATACTGTGAATGTTACTTTAAAATGTATCAAATTGTATTTCACTTTAAATCAGAGTCATCTCTTAACCTTCTGAGGACTGACTGTAATGGACATTATAAATCTGGATTTGTGAAGAAATGTCTCAGTCATATACTGGAAGATCTGTGTTGCTGTTTGCCCAAGAATGTAAGAAAATGGCAGGATGTTCAGCCCTTTGCAAAGATTATTTTAACCCCTCTGTATTTCTGCTTTTCTACTTTTTCTTTTTTCAACACCGCTTTTTCTTGTTAAAGTCAATGGGAGTTCTGCAGCGTCCTATATTTATTTATTTTATATCTAAATACAGGTTTAATAGTAACAACATTACAACCTTTTCTCATTTACTGTGTTTTTCACACCCCACAGCAGCTTTACATACCACATTTGTTCATCTGCATGACTATGTTTTCTCTTAGCTATTTTGCTAAAAGCAACAGGAAAGCTGAGATCTATATTTTTCCCATGGTCCTTTTTTACTTTTTTTTTCCTATGAATTACTCTACTGAAACATAAAACTAGATAAGCAGGTGAAGTCTGGCACCGGTAAGGTAGTAAGTGGTGGAAACCATGTGCCTAATTGTGCTCTCCCAGTGCAATTGCACCTGGAGTCAGTGCATTTGCTGATGAGATGGACCAGCAAGGGAATAGAATCAGGCCCCATGTCTAGACCTAGTCTGTGAGCACTAGAGAAATAAAATGCACAGGGGAATCGCCATGTTTTTCCTGTTGTCCCTGCAGTAAAACCCAGGGAGAGTAGCCCTGAGGAGCGTCCCCTGGTACAAGAGGGATCTGAGGACCCAAAGCAAACTCCCTCCCCAGCAGCCGCAGCCAGCGCTGCTTTTCCCGCTAATTAATGGCTTCCTTCCACCTGCACGGCTGACACAGCTCCTGCCTGGGCTGCACAGAAGCTCAGAGGAGGGACGGAGGACCGAGGGCGCAGAAGGAAGCACCTCCCGCGTCTGCAATGCCGGGGTCGGAGGGCAATGGCTCTTGGAGGGCAGCAGCCGTCACTGCTGCTTCCAAATCCACTAGAGAGAATGAAAAGCTGAGGACCGGGAATCTGGGCGTTGCATTTTTCAGGAGTGCTGAATAAACATGGGAACATATATTTAAAGAAATTACCCAGCTTAAATAAACAACTGGGAAAACAGTGTTAGGTAATTGGATTTTCATAATCACCAGCTATGGCTTAATTTTAGGGTCAGGGAAGACCTGGAAATGACCTTGCTAATGATTAATAGGCTTTAGTAACCTGGTGGCCCTCCAAGGTGGACAGGTGGAGCTTCCTTTTGAGAGTTCTCAAACAAACATTGCATTAATCTTTTTTTTTTTTTTAATCATAGCCTGTAATAAAATCTGCTTCTATAAATGTATTATTAAAAATACTCCAGTGGATTCTCATCAGTGGACTTGTCTCTATTACCCAGTTGCAAAGAGGGCTGTGAGTGTGTAGTAAGACCCTCTCTGGGATACTAGACAATACACAGACACAAGTGGTTTTCTGCTTGCACTTATTCACGTACCTGGTGATGAGGTGGTTGTCCCAGCTGGTTAAACTTCAGAAGAGTTAGTCTCATGCTGATTTTTTAATGTAATGTTGTCACGAATGTTTACAATTCCTCAGATTCCTCACATGATGCTCATCTCCATCAAGACACAACCTGTAGGGGATGCTGGGGGAGGTGTATCATAACACAGTCTTCTCTAATCTGGTCCAGACTATTAACATGGGGAACATATAGAATATGAAGTTATTTGGAAGGTAAAAAAAGGGTTGTAAGTATTCAGAAATAAGGGAAACCCCATGCGTATGGCTCCTCCGCTCTAATTTGAAAAGGAAGGATACTTGTATGTAGTCAGGAGAGATAGATATACACACACACATACATATATACACGTTTGGAGAAAAATTAGTTGTCTGACTAGCAGTGTCATTGGTCCCACTGGTCTGATTGTGACTTCTTTATTCAAAACCGATTAGAGACAAGGGATAGTTACCAAAATGTCAGTAGGCTTTGGATTAGGTGTTACCTCCTTGTTGCTCTGTGGACAGCTTTGTGCAGTCCCTCCAGTAAGGTGGGAAAAGGTGGGCTCACTACCTAACCTCTTTCCACCAGTAAAAGAGAATTCTTTCTTTCTACTCTTTCCTACAGAAAGTGAAGGATTTAACTGTTGGAGGAACATAGAGAAACTGTTGAGGACCTGAGACTATAAGCATCTTCTGTTAGGACATACAAGAGCATGATGGGTTCAGGCCCTCCCTGATCTTTCAAGACAAGGCAAAATGTCCTGTTCTCAGCCTATTCCTCAGCAGGGTCTGGAAAGCAGTAAAGAAGTCTACATGATTAATGTTAATCTTGGCAGTAGTTAGTATTGCTAATGTAAACATTATTAAAATCTTTTTATTAAGTGAAGCATGCTTCTTCAAAAGTGTTCTTTGAGATGCTTTTTTTTAATGGAAGAATTACCTTTAGAGTTATCATCTATTGTATAGCCTCTTATGGACTTTCTAAAAAGACCACTATCCTTTAGGTAATTATTTTCTGCCCCATATTTAGTTTTTATTCAACGTGTAGCTTTAATGTTTTAAATATGCAGCTAAAAACTATTTCTTCTTTCCAGAGTAAGTTATTTGATTGTCAACACCGGTATTCGTCAATAATCCCCATAAATGGTAAAAGCTGTAAACTCGAAGTTATAATTAGATCAGGTATATTTTTTGTTGTTGTTAAAAAGGAAATAGCCTTTTTGCCAAGACTGTCAGTTACAACAATGTAAAAGCCAAAGAAAATATTAACATTTTCACTGTACTTTGTTACTGAACAATGTGAATACTTTTCCTCTATATTAGGAAATCTCAGTAGGCTTTCCCAGAAGTATGTCTGGGTCTAAATCACTACCCATTTCTCAACCCAAGGTAGACTAAACAGTTTCAGAGAGGTTCATTGCACACCTCTTCTGTGGGTTTCTGGATTGCTTTCAAAAGTCTGGGTTTGCAATATACACCCTCAGAGCCACCTGTTTGAGGGACTGCCTTTTTCCACGGAATAAATTGCTAGTCATGGTCAGAAGAGTTGCTTTCGCAGGAGGGTTTTTGTGAGAAAGCGGTCTAACAGGATGTTTTCCTCGAGAAGCAGCGTGGAGCTGGGGGTCTGGCTTCCCCCGCAGGCGGAAGCAGTCCGCGGGGAGGTAGGATGGGTACGTGATGGCTCACAACGTGCCCACCTCCCAGACTGTCACCGCTCCAGGTTTGGGTATGAGCACTGGTACCACTGAGTGGGGCTTGGGTACAGTGCAGGGTGTGTAGGGAGCCACAGAGCACTACTGGTAGCCTGTGCATGTATCAGTTTTTAGTCATTTCTGCTCGGGACGCTATTTCACTTCTGCCTACCTCCTAGCAACGTCAGCAGAATCATACCCCCCCTACTTCCCTCTGCCAACAGAAATTGTCCCCATATACCCCCGGAGGCAGCCAGCTGCCTGCAGCCGCCTCAGCTCCATCTTGCCTCTCCCACCTCTGCTTCTGTCGCTGACTCACTGTTACCATCGGTGGGCCAGGGCAGCAGAGCTCTTGCTATCACCCACCCATCACCCAAGCTGGAATAAATAGGCTTATGGACACTATGGAACAACACGAGATTCACCGTTTCCACTAGGTGGTCTGGTCTCTTGGCCATTGTGGCTTTGTGTTTTGCTAAGTGACAGGTGAGTGTGACTGAAGTAATTTCTATTCATGCAGGCTGACACGACAGAAATGATTTAATTTAGAATGAAATTACTGAAGGCTCTGCTGACACGTATAAGAGGAAAGGAAGTGCATCAAAGTTGTGTCAGAACAAAAAAAAAGTGTTATGTTCATATGGCTAGAAGCAAAGAAGAAAACAATAAACCCTAAGAGCACTCATTCTGGTGGCAGAAGAAGATCAGAAAATAGAACAGCAACACCTGCCCTAAGTAAGGAGTCCCAGTGTCTGACAAGACAGTAATTTTCTCAAATATGTGCGCATACAAATATGTATGGGCCACCTATAAGTAATGACAGGGCAGTAAAAAGCAAGTATTAACACAAGCAACTTTTGCTGCAGACTAGAGGGAAGCATTCCCCCAATATGAATAGCACCTGCCTCACAGATACTATCTTATGATGTCTGTATGATATTTATAAAACTATGTGGTATTACTGCAAAAGGGACAGTTGTACCTTAACAACGTCCCAGTGTCCAGAGCAGTGTGTGGTCACACTCACCCCGTGGGAGTTCTCCTGCCGATAAGAAAGGCACCGAACCATGCAGAGTTCTAGTAGGAAAACTGGAGTCACTGGGTAAGGAATTAACCAATAAATGGTTAACCACTGACATATGTGTTTTTAAAAATGGGCAAGGTGTAGAGTTGTATTCTGATCTGGAAGGATGAATATTAGGAGAGACTTGAGGCAGAGATCTTATGTGGTGGTGGTGTATAAGTGGGCATGGTAGAGCAACCAGGAGCTTAAAGAACTCCCCTGTAAGCTTATACTAACAGAGAGACGAGAACGTGAAGAGGTAGGAATGAAACTTGCATTGTCATATCTCTCTATATGTGGATAGCTGCTTGGTAAATGTTAGAGATGTTTGCACTGAGCTGGGCATCCGTAGCCCAGTTCAGACAGCTGAATCTTACAGTCTTACAGTACTGATTTCTGATTAGTAAGCACAAAAACTTTGATTAATGCCTACAAATCTGTGTTTAATCATTGCAATTCACAGAGCATGGATTTGTTGCAATCACTATGCCTAAAGTTAAGGTTTGAGTAGACAACATTTGGTCGATGGGTTGAAACTACGAAAAAAGACAGTTTTCTTAAGTGTTGTTTGGAGAAAGCGACAAAACCAGTAGCGCTCGTGTTGAGCTTGCAGAAGTGTGTTTTATTTGTATTTTCACAGCTCAAAGTTGTTGTTCAATCCAGTTTTATTTTCCTGTAGAAATGTGAAATGTTGGTAAATTTGGTTGTCCTGCAAGAGATGTTTGGCTTTTCTGTGAATAACCTCTCTAAGCCTGTGACCATTCCTCCCCCTGGGATGCAGCTCATGTATTGTGGTTTATTGCCTTTCCCTTCTCTCTTACCCAACATGAGACATTGTCCACTGTCTTGGTAGTCACGGTGTTTGCGTTTCCACTTATTTCTGCTGATTTTATCACTCTTTCCCCTCCATACTGTATATTTCATTTCAGTAGGTTCTTAAACATATAGCTGACATACAGTGTATTTATTTCCAGGTTGTTATATATATAAGTTAGAAATATATCCCCTTTTTTTTTTCTGTGAAACATTTCTTCCTTACTAAGTTATCACTTTCACAATTGACATCCATAAAGATTAAGTAGCATATAGGGAGCAGTTTCTACTTTTAAGAATAAACCAAGTAGTTGCTCCCTAGCACACTGTTCTTGCAGGATCAGCTGTTAGATTCAAGCGATAGGATGATACATAAAATCTTGGTTTTCTGGCCACCCAGTGCTTCCAGTGAAACCAGTCTTGCAGTCTTTGCACACCCAAATCTCCCAGTGACTACGGAGAAAGTCAGGGTGCATTAATAACTCGGGATCAGCTGTGTGAGTGTGGGACTTACAGTAACACAGATCTGACACAGCTGTTTTATTATTTTCTAACACAGACGAGGCTCCAATGTCTCGCTGACTTTGGATATGAGCAGTTTGGGAAGTGTTGAACCTTTCGTCACTGTGCCGACCCCACGAGAAAAAGTAGCAATGGAATACCTACAGTCCGCCGGCCGCGTCCTGACACGGCAGCAGCTTCAAGATGCGGTTGCATGTTCTCATTTACTTCAAACAGAATTCATGGTGAGTTTAACAACAAGCTTTAAATGAGGGGGTTTTGACATAATTGGGACAACAGAAACTGTGGGGAAAAATTAAATTGGGCAATGCTTCAACGTTGAAGTAGAAATAATTTCCGAAGGGCAGATTAGATATTTTCAAGGTGGTGCTTTATGTTTATGGACTAAAGACAGAAAAGTAAGTCGGTTATATCCATAGATAATACAGATTCCTCTCAGCTTGAAGTCCCATTCATAGACAGAATAGACGTCGTGTTAGAGCTACAGCACAAACAGCCCGGGCTGTAACACTGTGACAGTTTCAAAGAGATCATAAAGGCTGTGATGACAGAAGACACAGTCATAATTAGAGATTTTGTTTATTCCCATGTAAACATCATGTATGTTTGTAATTTGAAGACTAGATTTTTAGTCACTATAAATGACTTTTTTGGAGCAGACAGGGACACCCACAGTCAGTCCAAAATATCCATAACAAGCACTCCCTACAGCAAGCCTAATATACTCAAGACCAAAAAATCTGAAATCTCCTACAAGTTTGTTTAATATTAAAAAAGGGTAAGAATCTAAAATGAAGACAGTGGCCAGGTAGAAATAAGTCAGAGCAGAAATCCTCAGTCATGGAAAACATATTATTAAATATTACTTTAAGGAGACCTGAAAAAGACTGGTATTGCAAAACAGCCAGATGAAAGAGGTTATCAGAAATAAGGAGACACTCTTTACAAGGGAAATAGAACAGAGCATAAACTGAAGCCAGTTGCATGTGAAAGCTGAATAAGTCAGGCCAAAAAAGGTTTTGAGTTAAAAAAAAATCATAGTTTCATTTTTAAGTAGATCAAAAGCACGAAGCTTACCAAAGCATACAAGGATCAGCAAAGGATCAAAAGGGTAGAAAAGGGACTTGGAGAAGGAGAAGCAATAGGAGACAAGTGACCGCATGATTTGCATCTGTGTTGACCACAGAAGAACTTAGGGAATTTCCTACCTCTGTGGCAGAAGTAGACTCAAAGAGGTCACTGGAGGATCCGTCTGATATTGAAATGTTAATGGAAGAGATTCTAGAACAAATCAATAACATTAATAAAAGCTATTCACTGGAATAAGCTGGTATTCACCCAGGAATCCTAAAGGAGTTCATATTTGCAATTACTGATGTATTAACTGGGCAGGTGTAACCTAGCACTTGGGCCCCAGCAGCTGAGGAATCAGAGGGCCAGAGGTAAGGGAAGGTTTTCAGAAGGGCTCCAGAAGAGATCCAGAGAACTGCAGGCCTATAAATCTAATGTCTAAATCAGAGAAATTGGAAGGAATTATAATAAAGAAAGAAGCCAATGGATATGTGAAAAAATGCAATACAGTGCAGAATAATCAACACAGTGAAGATTTGGAAAGATTGGTTGCTTCTCAGAGTGAAAGGAGGTTACCAGTGGAGTCCCAGAGGCATTTATGCTGGAGCTGATACTGACCAAGATCCTCTTAAGTCAACTGGAAAAGGGAATAAATAGTAAGATGGTGAAATTTGATGATGACACTGAATTACCGAGGGTAGTAAAATTAAAAATGGACTTCAAAGAAATTACAGAAGGTAATGAGGTGATGAGGCAGAAGAAATTAAGGGTTGATAAATAAAATATTACGCATTTGGGAGAAAATAGTTTTGTATACTTTGATGGGTTCTGAAATAAAAAGCTAAAAATCTTGGGAAAAGAACTAGGCAATATAGGAAACATCTTTATGACACTGGAAAAATCTATACTGCATTCACAATTGCACGCTGCTCTGATCTGTCTGTCTTGAAGCACAAGGAAATACTAAATAGACGAAGACTCTTCTGCCTAGAAACAAAGACTGTGGGAGGCTGCAACAGAAGTCTGTAAAATCATGGTAGCAAGGAGAAGGTGAAGAGGGAGTGATTATTCATGGTTCTTCATGCTAAAAGAACAGTATTGTGGCCAATGCAAAACAAAGAAAAGCTCATCCTGCTACCAGCTGCTATCAGAGGGTACCAGCATGGACGAACCTAACATAAACAGCTACCCAACCCAACTTTAGCCTAACTTTTTTAGCTTTTACAACTCACTAGCAAACCAGACTAAATAAACAAAGCTTTTAAAGACTGGTTTAATAGCTCAAATTTAATAAATAGAACAGATAATAAACAGAAATGTGTATCCTAACAAGGCATGTCGGAGCAGGAAGACCTACACAACCCCTTGAGCATCCTACAGGTCTAACAAAGACATACAAACAATTTAGTTCTTATTAAACATGCCAGAGCACATGATCCCTTGGGGTTTTATTTTGTTTTCAATTTGTGCATGTAAGTCAATAAAATAGATGATGAGTGCCATCTTAATCTAGACGTAGTTTTTCATTATGAGTAATTGCATCCCTATGAAACAACTCTTTTAGTCACCTTCAAAAAGACGGGGTTTATCATAAAAGTCATTGGCTTAAGAAAAATAAATCCTTTGGTTGTTTTACATGGAAACATTTTACATCTAACATACTTTTATCACCAGTTATGCCGTCAGTTCTCTGTCATTCTGCTGCTTAGGCAAGAAAGCTAGAAGAAATAACTTCATTGCCTTTAAACCCCCATGTTAGGAGGCAGTTTGTACAGACAACTTGGCACCTCCGTAGAATCCCATTTCCCCAAATCCCCTCACACAGCATCCGTGCGTGGCTTTGGGGCAACAGAGACTCACATTTTATTTGTCCCTCAGAGGGCACGAGATGACTTTGGCCATTCAGTGTTTCCACGGAATTTTATTGAAAAGATCATGACTTGTCCATTCCATTTTTAAACCAATTTTTAAAATGTGTTTTAAGATGAAGCCATTGAACAGTATCTGTTTAATATCTTCCTTGTTACAGATAATAGCTTTAGTACGAACTTGAGGCATGCAGAGAACGCAATATATAACCCTCACTCATTTCTGCTCACTCAGCTTCTTTTAACTAGCTAAAGAAATACAATAAGACAGTCTTCTTGAGTCTAAAATTATTAGTTCCCATGAAAACCTTCCAAGTGTGCAAAAAGTGGAAAAACATTCAAAGTTTTCAATGGAAAACTGAAACATGAGCAGTTTCAGGTTATTTTTAGGTCTTTAATTAACATTTAATTTTTTGATTAACAATTTAGGGGGCATTAACCTTATATTTTAATTTAAAAACTGGTAAGTTACTATCAAAATATTTTTCCATAATATTATTAAAAAATATTTTCTTTTTTTTTTTTTTTTTTTTTAATGCTTAAAAAAGTTTGGCTACTTTTACTCGGGAGGATATACCTGAATTTGCAAGGAGGAAGAAACATAAATTGCCCAGCATACACTTCTTCAGTAGCCTGAGCTGCTACTATTTAAAAGAAAGAATGCCTGAAGTTGGTGACAGAACAGAAAAATACATTATTCCTGAAATACTGAAATGTCAGAAAATACAGTCCTGCATCAGAAAATGCCAGATGGTTAAATCTATAAAATTTGGTTCTCATAAAATGGAGGGATGGGTACAATGAACATTTGCCTGGATTTTTGTAAATTTTGCTACATTTTCTGAACACTTTCAGAGACCCAAACCATATATCTTTGAGTGTATGAACAGTTGTAGCGTTTAAAGGCTAATGAGAGCCAGAATAGCTATTATTAGAAGAGTATTGCCCAGAGGGGTGAAGTAGCCCAAGAACAAAGGCATATATATGCATATGCATATGCATTCATGCATGCAAGTGAGCACATGAATGTGGCAGCTTATATGTTATTTGCAATTATTCATATATAATATGTATATATGTTTAATAAAACAAATTTATATATATTGTCTATATAACTAAAGACTCTGTATGCTAAGTTGCACACATTCATGCCATTTGCAATCTGTTGGGCTTATTTTCCCCCACATTAGCAGGAACGTTATCCCCAGTTATCACGCTGAATTTTTTTCTTGAATCATCTCTTGCGTTTCACAGCCAGCTTCAGAGTAAGTGACTTGTCTGTAGCCGTGATCTATGGTGTATTGTCAAATTTCTGTCTGTGCCCTTGGCCCCACAAGTACTTATTACTGGGAGGAGCCCACTGACTAGAAAGTGTTTACAGGATGTAGGTGATTAATTGACCTTGCTGGCCCAGAGAAATGCATTTCTGTTTTCAACTCGGTGGCATTTCTCCATCTGTCAGTAGCTCGCCAACTGATGAACTATTTTAAAATTTCAGCAGGCATCGAGAAGGAGACAGACAGGTGTCTGGAAGAGCCCCACTGACCACTGTCTCTTGTTTTGCAGGCAGAGGACTCTTCCTCACACATCTTTTTCCAGTCTCTGTAGATGACAGATGTAGATCACGTTAACCAAAGCTTAACGTATTGCTCTCTCTCAGTTGGTATATAGCTGAGCTGGGAAACCTTTCAGAAGCCATGCACTGGTGGTGTTTATACTAAGCCAGAACTGAATCAGGGAAGCTCTAGGTCAGCCACCAGCCCAGTGTAAGGTGCTTACAACTCTTACCATACCATACCAGAGCCAGTTAGGACAATCTGGAGCCCAAGGGTCGAGAGGAAGAGTCTCACAGAGGTCACCACTGGGAAGGGGTGAAAGTCAGAGGTGGGTATGAGAGGGGTGTAGAAGCTCATTTTGTAGTTCCAGGGAGGTAGGAGGGGCATCAAAGGCTGGACAGAGATGAGATGGTTTGACCTGAAGGAATGGGATGAGGTTTACGCAGGAGTGGGGCCTTACAAGTGAGAACATCCTGCCCTTAGCACAGGCATCATATGAATGAGAGTACAGGGAGATGAAAAAGGACTGGGTGAAGTACCTGCAAGGAAGCTGTATCTCAGCAGCAACACTTTGGCTGGCCTGAAATGAGAGGCAGCAAGTCATTCTCTTGAGGAGTCAGCTGAAGGGCAAGGAAGAGATCAAGGAATAAACTGAGTGAGGGAGAGAGGGAGAATGAAGAAAGCCCACTAAACACATGGGCATCAGCCAGAGAAGGCAGAGGAATAATAACCAATACAAAAGTTGCAGCCTCATGTAGTAAGATGTTCAGAAGCCAAGTTAGGAAGCAGAAAAGAATCAAAGCAATTCATATTGACCCATCTAAATTTTACTTAACTTTCCCTTCTCTTCAACCAGAAAAATAAGAGCACAGCTTCCCCTGCTTGGTGAACCCATGTAAAGATCTGCCCTTGGCTACAACCTTGGCAAGCTGTTGTGTGTCTTGTCCCTCTTCCTCCCATGAAAGCCCACAGCAGCCAGTCATGCTGAGCAGGACCAGAGCTTGGGTCCAAAGGGCAGTGGCCATGCACCTCATCTCTGCCAAAGCCCTGGGCAGGCCTGTGCCTGTGGAGTTAGAAACCGGATGATTTTGGAGGAAAATCCTTAAGAAACTTTTCCAGTGGTGCAAGTCAAAGGAGGTTTGCACTGAATAGGGCAGGCACATACCTTTTGCACCTCCTCATGTTTCTATATGTCTGTAAGAAGCAATTATTTAATATGCTGCTGTCTCTTTGGATAAACATCCCAGCCTAGCAATGAAGTTTTCAAGTCTCTAGTAATGACTGTGCTTTTAAGTAGAAGTATTAAGTTACTGAAGATGAAATTCCAGCTTACCCTAAGATAATTCAAATAGTCATGGCCAAAAAATTCAGCAAAAAATAAAGAACTGAGTCAACTAATGCATTTTTTTAAATGTGATTTTGCCAGTTTGTTTTGGTTAGTAAAACATCCCCCATGCTCAGGAAAAAACCAAAAACCTTACATGTTTCAAATGGTTGTTTTTATTCAATTGTATGAACACTAACAATGTCTCAGGACCTCAAAATCAAAATTATTCTTCTTACCCCTTAGACCAAGTGAAACATTTTGTTCAATGAAAAATTGGAAGACTTTTACTTTTCATGCTGACAAACAATTTGAAAAACAGCAATTTTAAGTTGATCAGTAGTTTATCATTTGTATATTTTTGGAACTTCAAGCAAACAGTCACATTAGTTACTTGCACATCTGCGTATTTAAAGAAGACAACGCAGGTCAGTCACTAAAAGATCAAAATGAAAATCAAGAGAAATAGCTTCAGGTTTTTATTACACTTCTGAGTCACTGAATGCAAAAGACTAAGGCACTTCATTCTAGTAGTTTCTATAAAAAGCAAGGTCTTTGACATTGTTAAGGGCTTTGCACAAAATGAAAAAAAAGTTTGCCATATATTAATAGTTAATTATTTTGAAAGTTCCTCCCCCAATTATGTAAAATGTTGTGCTTTTCTGCTACAGTACTGCACTTTTCAACTCCACTTTTCTAGAACTGTTGTGTATTTTAACCTCTCTCCTAATCCTGTAAAAACTTTGCTTTCAATAATTCATCAGAAGTGTTCCTTGGAAGTCACCACTTCAATATGCAACTCCTTATGTTTATTAAAGGAAGGGTGTTGACAGACTTGAGGTGGGAACCACTTTTTTTCTTAATAACTTTGATGTCAAAAGACAGTTGTGTAACAGCAGATGGCCTTCTGGTGATAATTTCCTGCATGGCTCCTTTGGAAACACCAATCTGATTTAATTTATTTTTTATAGGAAATACCAATGAATTTTGTGGATCCCAAAGAAATTGACATCCCGAGTCATGGAACTAAAAACCGCTATAAAACAATTCTGCCAAGTAAGTGAGTTAGCCCATGGTTTCCTACTATGACATTTAGTTCTGCTTTGAGAACATATTGCTGTGAAAATCTAGCTGTCTTTATCTTTGATTGTTGTGTACCTATTCCTAAACATATTCGTAGTCAATGTAGAAAGGTGGCAAAAGCCCAGTGCTGTAGGACTGGCAAATGCAGAACTCTGACTGGATGCCTGAGCAGGTACACGCTTTGGTGGCATCAGAACCACATACTGAAATGCAGCCTGGGTGCATGCTGGTTTTCTCTGGAGTACAGGTCAGGCAGATGGGTAGAGGGAGGTCTGCTGTGCCTTGCAGTAGCTCCCCTGGTCTGGAGGATGAGAGGACCAAGACTGTTGCCGCCATCACAGCCCACACTGTCTTGCAGTCACTGAATTCCCTCTGGTTGGGTCAAGCTTCTTGGGATCCTGTCCAACTATAAGTGGCCCAGAGCAAAAAAAGCAAGTGCATCCTATCCTTTCTTGTAGCGGACATCCATCTTTACACGTCCTCTGGTGTTGTTTTTCTTCTCCATACCCACATGGCTTTGTGGAACTCTGTTTACATTAGTAAGAAAACCACTCTCACACAGTGCTGCCTCACCATTGCTGTAAACTTGTTACTGCTTTGCTGTAATGCTTCTGTATTTTCATTGGCCCAAATTATTGATTTCTGACAAGGTAACAATTGCTTTGTTATAATTAGAGGTGATTGAAAACTTTTCAGTGGAATAGTTTTCCTTCAAAATACACATTTCTCTGAAATGCAACTATTTTCATAACATTTGTTGAGGGATAATGAGATATTCCATTTCTCCTTTATTAATCATTTTGGTTTGTGTTCGGTTTCAAAATAGGTTGCCGAAGTTTTAACATTGCACTAAATATAGACATGAATAGTTGTGGGTTTTTAATATTTTGACATCACCAAAGTGAAAAAGTTCAGCGATTCAAAATGTTGGGGGACACTCCCACAGAAAAATGTAAACACGTCCCTTTGCTTATGTTTGGAATGAAGAATACTTTTTAAATGTCAGCATATCTTATCAAATGGAAATTTGTTTTCTAATAATGTCTATAATGTCCTTGTAGGCCTATGTTATATAGTAGTCATGCAAATTCACACACTTTACATGACAAGACTTCTCTCAGCAAGCCTGAAAGCACTGTAATTTGTTCACATCATACAAAGGCCTGGCAGTCAAATTAATGGAAACTGATGGCCTTCAGCTGCTAGATTAGTCTCAGAAATGTGATATGTAGCTGGGAAAGAAACTCATTGTGTGGAGTCCTTGCTTCCCTTCAGCCCCCAGTAAAATTCCCACTGACTTCAAGGTTAGTTCCTCTATTGCAAGCAATAGCTGTGCGCAGCTGAGTGCAGTGGAGGAATGTTGAAAGGAATTAAATAAAGAAAGTAACTGAATGCAAGTTATATACCAAGTAGTCAGAAAACTCAGCATCTCTTACGGTCTGGCCCAGTGTCAACAGGATGTACACAGCGGGTGAAATCCTGACCCCTTTGACAACAGCAGGAGTGTTGCCATCAGCTGCAGTGGAGCCAGGATATGGTCAAGCCTCCCTCTGCCTGACAGGCAGGACTTTCGGAAGGAGTTCTCCCTTCCCATAGCATCTTGCATCCGAGCTGTCCCAGCCACCGTCAGGTTCTCCTTTAGCAACGCCTTGCAAACGCAATGAGCCCTATTTCACTGCAGCATGTGTTTTGAATCGGGACACGACAGCTGGGCCGTGGTTGATGCTGATGAGCTTTGAGAACCAGCACGCCTTTGAGTTTTCACCTCCAGTTAGCCAGGACGTGCCGCCAACTCTGCGGCACATTTTCAGCCCAAGCACACTGCCAGCATGCACCACAGCTACTCACCGACAGGCGCTTTGTAACCATCCTTGACAGAAATCAAAAGGTCTGTTGTGTGTTAGCACCAGGCTGTTTCAAAGAAGATATTTTGAGGATTGAGGCACATGCTCATAATAAATACTCGCACACCCCGCACCCAGTCCGAGAGGGTTTGGAAACGATTTGAGTGATTAAATAGAACAGCCTTCCTGGTTTCCTGCTCCGATGATATCAACCCGCTGCTTCGTACGCCCGCGTCAGCTTTTCCATTCCCAGCTCTGGGTGCGTCTCCTGAATCGGAGCACCTGTGGTGACAAGTGACGTTCGAGCTGATGGTTTATCTCCTAAAAATGCCCAGTCCTGCCAGTTCCACCCTCTGCGCTGTGAAGGCTGTTCTTGTGTTCTAAGAGATAACTCTGTGGCAGGGTGCATGAGGGCAGGTTCATGTTAACAGATACTACCCACCCAGACATGCCTAGGTGAAATAAAATGAATGCCTAATGAAAGTTATTCTATATGGAAAACTATAAAGTGCAGGAAGTGTTACATTTCTATGAAAAATGTTTTGCTTGCAGTATAACATAGCCAATGCTCCTATCAAAACACTAGGATGCCTCTTTACGTTTTCTAAGTGTTATTTGCTTTATAATAATATGCTAATACAACAAACAAGGGGACAGTGTGGGAACAGAGGCAAGTGGCTAAACAATTCCTTAAGATCACTGTTTCTCCATCCTTCTTCCTGACAGCAACCCCACGCACCACTCCTGTTAAACCCAGCTCCCTATCTTCAGTTGCATTCCCTCTGCCATCCACCTACAACATTTCTCATTCCCTCTGAGCAGGTTCCCAGTCCTGCGCACAGATTTCCCAGTCTCTCACCACAGTCACATCCTTGTAGGAGAACACCAGCCCCGCTGCTCCCTCCTCATCCTCTTACTCCACATCTTCACTTTCGTCCACTTGTCTCCTGCAGCCCCAGCTACATGTCCCACAGCAGGACCTCAGCTTCATTTTTCCACCTCAAACCAGAAGCAGAATTCCTGTGGTTGTTCAGAGCGTGCGTGGGCTCTTGCTTATAAAGGAGCGAGTGGCTTAACACTATTCCATGGGTATCTTCATGTGTGCAACACATCCAAGGTACCTAGATGTCATTCCTTACCCCTTTCTGAAGAGTCCCTTCAGGGCAAAAGCCTACATGAAAACACTCATGGCAGAACAGAGGTGGGGGTCAGCCTCTTGTCCCTGGTAACAGACGATAGAACGAGGGCGAATGGTTTGGTTGCGCCAGGGCAGGTTTAGGCTAGACATTAGGAAAAACTTCTTCACCGAGAGGGTTGTCAGGCTCTGGAATGGGCTGCCCAGGGAGGTGGTCGAGTCCTCATCCCTGGAGGTATTTAAAAGAAGGATAGATGAGGTGCTTAGGGACATGGTTTAGTGGTGGGATGGCAGGGTTAGGTTAAAGGTTGGACTCAATGATCTTAAAGGTCTTTTCCGACCAAAGTGATTCTATGATTCTATGATTCTATGAAGGTAGAAAGTACTTGGTGGGTCAGACCCGCAAATCCACAAGCTGTTGCTTCTGCTAAAACAGCCTCTGGCACTCTAACTAAAGACAAGGGGAAAGTTAAATCTAAATCATATGAACAAAGCACTTTATTATGCAAGTTTATAGACAGATGCTCTTGATGTCAAGAATTTTCATCTCTCTTGCACTACAGTCCTGACTATGAACAGTCATGTTTGCTCCGGTCCTGCTCCCTAATGAAGGCAACAGGATCACCATCAGGCTTTCAAAGACTAAAGAAAAAATCATATTTACAAAGCAGAAGGAGAAAAATTGTTTAATTGTAGCAGAATTCAACATGGGTTCATTGAAGCATTTTTGTATATCCATGTGAGTCAACAAAATGTGTCCTAGTTGTGGTCACCGGTATCATAACATCTATAATATTTGTAAATAGCCAGTATTATAATAGCTGATCTATGTTAGACTGCATAGTTAAGAAAGTAAATGGATATTAGGCAGACCTTATTTCTGATAGATAAGAAAGATTCCCTTTGCATGAATGAAACTTTATTTTGTAATGCTGAAGCATGTTTTAAAATGCACAAGCACTCACCGTGATATATCTGTTAAGTTTTCCATTGAGAAATCCTGGATTATATTGGAAGTGCCAGGAAATTATTCTGATGAGATTGAAAAATGATGCATAGTTTACAGGTGTTTTATACATGAGGTGTTTTGAATCAGTTGTATTATTTGCAAGTCTAATAGCCTATTCCCCACCTGGCAGAGATTGGGAGTGCAGTCTGGTATGATACTTCCACGTTCTGTGTTACAATGTTTACCAAATAATACCACTATCCATAGTTCATTTATAGGCTGCAAGCAAATCCAGGCAAAATAAAGGTGGATGAATTTAAAAATGTTTCAATGTCTGAAAGATTTACGATCTTTTGGGCTGTGTGAGAGGGGTCTGCCTCACAAAATTTTTGTCTCCATTTCCTCCTCAAAAAACAGAAATACCTTAAGTACAGCCCTTCTCCTAATATTTCAGTCTTACTGTTGATAAGGCAACTAGGACTGGACTAGGAGTAGCAAATTACTAATCTTGGAAATGCTACAAACACGAACACACCCATGCCCTAAAGAATTCAGAACATAGTAGCAGTCAAAGTGGAAGAAGAAAAAACAACCACAGCACATCACACCCACCGTACAACAAATACAGCATTTGCAATGGGACAAAGCCCTGGGTCTTCATGATGAAGTGGTGTTCATGAAGTGGACAAACCTCCAGTATTGATGGCGGTGGAGGAGGCTGTCCAGCAGCGCCACCACACAGCCCAGCTTGTTCCCTGCGCCGGGCAGTCTCACGGGGGCAAGCTACAGCCCCTTTAACACCTTCCTATTCCTCCAGCCTGGTAAATTCAGGCCAATATTAATTTCTTAAAGATGGAGTTAGAGGAAGCTTCTACTCTAATGGGAGAGCTATTCCAGACTTCCTAGATACAGGGAAGAAAACAGCAGTAATTTTGCCTCAGTCGAAATTGTAGGAGACATTTTTTATTAGCAATTATAAGTGCTTAACAGCTCTGCTGCATTCCAAGATGCTTTACAAACATTGATGAATTCAGCCTTGCAGCCACCATCTGCGTCTTTCTGCTGTAGCTTCAGACTCTCAGACTTTGCCATCCTTGAGGAAAAGATTATTACCTCCAAGGTATTTGTCATTCAGGAGGAAGCTAATTACTTCCATTTGTGTCTGATGATTGCTTAGCGGCTCTGGATCTTTAGTAGCATTCAGGTTTTCGTCATTTCAGAGCTGAGTTTGCAGCACTTACCTATTTCATAACTGATCAGGACTGTTAACTTATAAAAGATTCCCATTCAGAAGTGGTGTTTGTTTTGTTGATTGGAGTTGGAAGGAGGACTCAGAAATTGTGAAATTGCCTTAGCTGCTCCTAAGTAACAGAGGGATTTATCTCAAGACATGGTAATTAAACTGGATGTTGAGTCTGCTTGGAGAGGTTTTTTAAGGTAGGGGTCAAGCTGCACCAGAATCAGAGGCATTGTGTGAGCTAGAGGAAGCGGGTGTTTTTTCAAGGCCAAGTAGCCTGAGGCATTTGTGGAAATAGCTAATAATCACTCTGTGCTGAAAAGGAATGAGAGGTTTCCTGTCCTCATATTGTTAAGGGGAAAAAAAAAAGCTCTAAGTGAAAAAGTTGGGAAAGCTAGTACAAAGAGATTTTAACACAAGCTAACAAGAATTCATGTTGTGTTATTAACGCAAAGGACAAGACTTCCAAGCACAGGCTTTGAACTAGAAGTCATGCATTGGTTTGCACATTTTAACAAACATACTTTCAAAACCCCAGCCTGGGTCCTTCAAAGGCTCCACTCTTGTCCAAGACATTCCTGTGACCTCCAGTGGGAAAAAGGACATTAAGTATGTTTGGGATCATCCTTCCTCTTCCTTTGATTGGCAAAGGTTTTATCTTGTTCTTAGGAACAGGATGAAAAGTCACAAAAGAAATCCAAAAGCAGCTCTGAAAATACCAGTTTTTGCTTCAGCATATGTACACCAGGTATATATTTATCGCGTAAACAGCAGGGCCGTACAATAGTATTTTCTTACCACTCTCCAGTTCAGCATCCACGTATGTATCTTTGAACACATTGGATGGCACTCAGCAAAGCAGCTACCCAGAGACTATTTCCAAACCAATAGGTGTCTGTATTCTGTCAAAAAGCTGCTGATTCTAATTAATTATTTAAGCAAATTGCCAGAAAAAAAGATTTTTTTTTTAGTACAGAAATAATTCCTTATAATTTTGTTAACAGTAGAACATTTTGTCAGAAAAGGTGTGAAGAAAGTCAAAGTGTGCCCCTAGACAGCCACAACATAGGCACCTCACTCCCCTTCTCCTTATCCCTTTCTGTTATGGTGTGTAACTGAGAATTTACTGGCTTTAGTTCCAAAAGGGTAATACATGGGGGATCACATCTTCACAAATGAGAAAGCAAAAACTTCCTTTGCAGGAGGGATTTAGTA
This sequence comes from Gorsachius magnificus, assembly GCA_034008185.1. Taxonomy (NCBI): domain Eukaryota; kingdom Metazoa; phylum Chordata; class Aves; order Pelecaniformes; family Ardeidae; genus Gorsachius; species Gorsachius magnificus. Next base: position 178,003,645 of record CM067081.1, read on the forward strand.
ACCCCCAGCTCTGTATTCAACAGAACTGGCCCCCGCTCTGTCCTAGATCATCCAAGCAGTGAAGGAAAGAAGATCGTGACAGAAATGTTCCTGTATTTTGGCATTGTGTCTCCAGTCTAGTACACATGAATGGTCACAAATCATGTCAGATGAGAACACAGGACTGACGGATTATCTAGTCCAGCTCCTTACAGTGAACTTAAATTGGTATAAAAACGCATAGCTGATTTCATCCCAGGCAGAGGGAGCTTTTCTTAATTTAAATCCAACTGTAGTCATTGGAACAGTACAGCTTCAGGCAAAGATATCAAAGCTGAATCCAAAGGACTTGGTGTAATTATCTATCATCGCACAATGATGTAACACAGGTTTCAGACACAGTCTAGGCCGGTCAGCTTAACACTCAACACAGGCAGACTAGACCTTGCTGAACATTGCCTGGACCGGATAGCGTTGCTTCAACGCCCACGGCTTGCTGAGACACTTCTACACAGCCCAGCATTGTCCAGTACAGATGTACCTTAGTTACACGTGATGATCCTTTGCAGAGGGAAGAATTTGATGCATAATGTTTCAGTGCTTGACAACCCCGAATAACAGCAGATTATTTTCTTCAACGAGTCTTTGATTCTTTATAGAAATCTTCTAATTATGGGTTTTCTTTTCAATTTCCATCTTCCTTGTGCTCTTAGATCCTCTAAGCAGAGTGTATTTGAAACCAAAAAATCCATCTGACTCCTTGAGTACCTACATAAATGCTAACTACATTAGGGTAAGTAAATGTACACTCTTCATGTGCTTTTGAGACAGTATTTGATTTTCCACATGAATAGCTGGTTTTGCCAAGGTGCCACTCATTTTATTCCTGCCCATCTTCATTGATAATTCCTAATCTTTTTGTCTACATTGGTGTGGTAGAAGTAGTTTCATGAGCTGTTTGTAACAAAGACCATATAGCCATGAATGTACTAAAACGGTTGCAGTCAGAAAACAATTTATCAAATAGTTTTAAAAAACATTAATAAACACATGCATTACTATTTGTTTACTTCAGTATTTACCATTTAATATTGTCCTACTGCCTTATAGTAAGGAAAAGAGGGTTACCTTTTAATAGTGACAGAGATACTGGTATTTTGGTAAAGAGAAGATCAGAGTCAACAGCAATATAAGCTGTATGATTGCTCATTGCAGTCATGTTATCCACAAACAAGTTCAGTGGTGACGGGTTTTTTTCATGCATAACTGTATCAACTGATAGTCCTGAAATCATCAGTTAAGTAATTAAATAAACACTGTAACGAGTTTGTGAAAAGGAGCATAAACAGATACATTAAATATACACGTGTGCACCAGCACGCACACTTGTTCACGTTTTACTCCCTATAGTGAATGGTTACATGATACAAAGACTTTACCAGCGTGAACCCTGTTGGAAAACTCTATTTCTAAGTGTCAGTTATGTTATAATCCTCGATGACACATGCACACACAGAGCCTTCTTGAACTCATGGCACAGCATGTGCTGAATAGACTACTAAGAAACTACTTCAGTCATGTTTTAGGAGTGTAGTCATCTACCTGCAAAATTAAATGTTTTGATTAGGGTTATGTACCAGATCCTCAGCTGGAGTAAATATAACAGTGCAACAGAAATTTGGCCCCAGAGCCCTACAACAATGTTGCTTATTTAAATAACAGTACATTAATATATACGTACACATCCCCCATGCCCCTTACCCTGCCTCACTTTACAGCCTGTACTTTCAGCGTTTTGTATGAAAGATACCATCATGTAACTAAGTAGAGCGGTTCTCTTTGGAGAGCAACTCTTCCACCAGCCAGGCCATGTTTTGAGCCCTCTGAGGTCTTTTCCCCATGCCACCACCCTTCAGGCCAACATACGGTGATTTCTCCTGCTGCTAACACTGGTTGAACTGTCATCATCAACCACAGATAAAATACAACCCAGTGATGAAATGAAATTTCACATCCATGTATTCAACATCATTAGACTTGCTGGGATCCTGACAGACCTGTCTTGGACAAAGTATGTTCAGGCAGGTTGGTGAGTAGAAGGAGGACTTTATACCAGCTGAGGATCTATCCTGTTGGTTCATGCAATGAGTAACAGCTCTCAGGGAGAAAGGCACTCAAAAGGAAGACCCATGGCTGGAGGCTCCCACACCACCTCCAGCCGTTCTGCATTCACTCATCCCCTTCAGGCATTGCCAGGGTCTCCTGATCTGCATTACTGTTGGGCACCCTACCACTGCACAAACTCACAAGTTCTCCCTCTCACCCCAAAAGTAAGAAGGCAATGTCTTAGTTTTCCCATTTCTTCTTGCCTTTCCTTTTCCTCTGCTTCCCCACTGTTTGCCTGACCTTTCTTTGACCTCCTATACACTTGTGTGTCTCAGGAGTCCCTATACAGATACGTTGTCCCTCCTATAAGGTCTCATAAAGGCACTTCTCCCTTAGCAAAGATGCATAGCAGAATCCCTGACTCCACAAGCATTCATGTATTTTAAATCTTTTTTCCTGTCATGAATTTTTGTAGAAACCAGTTTTATAGTTCTTTTTTTTTTCCTGTGGCTTGTTGACTGTAAATTATCTTGTAAACACTGCAGCAATATAAATCATGGATTAAAGTACCACTGGATGATGGAAAGCCCCAACAACTTGAACACAGTAAGCTAGAAGAAGCCAAGTAAGCAGGAAAATTTGAGAGGGATCAATATATTCTCAGGAACATTTCAGTCCATCCAAGTAGTTTCCAGAGGAAAAACTGTTCTACTGAAAAATTTCTGATCTGCTCTACTGTTAGTCCTAACTGCTTTCAGTTCAAATAACTATTTTTTTTGAAATTCCAGATTCATTTTTTCTGCTCTTTTAGACCATTCATCTGCAATTTTGGTTGACCACATGAATTTAAAGTAAATGCTTTTGTGTCTGTTTCTAAACCAGGGATATGGAGGTAAAGAGAAGGCCTTCATTGCAACTCAGGGACCCATGATTAATACCGTGAATGATTTCTGGCAGATGGTTTGGCAAGAAGACAGCCCTGTCATTGTTATGATCACAAAGCTGAAAGAAAAAAATGAGGTATGACAACTATCTAAACTGAGAAATTATTCCTATGGCTCCATACTGTAGGAAGAACCTTAGCAGATATGGAAGGAAGCTACCACATAACCGGCTCTTAAATACTCTGGTAATGGGGAATGTGAAAAGTAATGTTAGGGTAGCCAAATACACCAACTGCAATTGCATACTAAACATGAGTTGTATTTTAAAAAAAAGACAAAAAGGAATTCCATTTTCTAGATCTGTGCTGTTGCGTTCAAAATTTTTTAAGAAAAACCTCATTTATCTGTTGGTCACCTCTGTACTTCTTGTTACTTTCTGGTATATAAAGACTAGATGGTTAATGTTATGATTAGAGGTTTCCTGACATGGTTAAAGCTTGCACTTTGTTATAATGGCAGGTTTTGAATCCCTTCCAGATATTACAAATCTTCTGGACCATCCCAGAAATACAGTTTGGGGTCCCAGATGCCAATACCATGGAGGGACTTAGCCAGAAGGGGAAATACATGGCTCTTTACCTTAGTACCAAGTAGAAATAACAATTGCATTTTAATTGCTAATGGCCGTCTAACTGCCTGTTATACATTCTGTGACTTTTGGATCATTTCCTAACTAGATCTTTAATAGCTTTATTTAGTATTCATGTAAATTTTTGCCAGGCTTTTCTTGATAGTGCCAGAGTCCGTATTTGTGACTGCCAGACATTAGGAATGAAAATCACTCTCCCGTGCAAAGGGCCAACACAAAGCTCTGTTCTGGAAGACTGAATGTTTAAGAAATGCTTTACAGGGCTTGTGGACAAGAGAGAGACAGACAGAAATGAGTTTGACTTTTTTCTTGAGTCCAAACTGCTAGACTTAGTAGCAATTCCCAGCTCCAGGTAGGTGCCTCAGCCCAGTCTCAGCAGCTCACACCCCTGCTCTTCAAACTCAGGCGCATGTGATGGTAGAGAAACAGAGTTTATTCAGGTAAAGCTCCCAGTCTGAGTGATCAAGGGACCAAGATCCTGAGTGCATTCCCAGGGCTCAAACTCACTGCTCCATTTAAATGTGGACTCAGTAGACGTACCCTTCTTCTACCCTTGACCACTGTTTGGCTTTTTGTCACCATAAGTCTGGGCTTCTAACATGAACTTAAAATCCAGTGGATTTTAAGAAACCTGTATGTAAAAAGTAGGTCAGTCCTGTAAAATATCCCAAGACATATTTCCAAACCAGGAGCCATTTTGCACCAGACTGTTCAAACAAGTGTCCAGAAGCCTACATTAAAAAGATTACTCCTGAAAACGTAGAAAACTTAGCCCAGCCTAACTGGCCCAAAGAATAAGTATTTCACTGAGGAAACGCTGACTGTTTAAACACTCACATCTGACACTGTGTAAGAAGAATGACTTGAAAGAAGTGCCCAGTGGTTTCCATCATGTCAGGAAGCCCTGTGTTTACCTGAGTTATGCAGGCTCTAGGCACTGGTGTCTATCCGCATTGTTGTGGCCTGGCAGTGGTAATTTCCTCCTAATAGAAAGGGTGGGGAATCTCAGATCATTCCCAGGCTATATAAAGAGGCTGTGTTTGCACAAGCTGTCCTACCCTGCCTAGAAACCTTAGGAGCTCTCCCACCATTAGCGGGTTCCTCCTGAAACCTTGCTTGCTATAGAAAAGAAAACAGCTTAGCTAGTGACTGTGCTCAGCGTGTTAACTTCACTGTTAAAGTATTTGCTCTCTATAGAGAAGGCAAGAGCAGATGTTATTTAATTATAATAGCATTTGATACTTTTTCTTCTCTGTGGTCTGCTTTATTTCCATCATTTTCAGGGAGGTACATCTGCAGTATACACACGTACAAATACCTTCATGTTTGAAAGCATATTCATCCACTCATCCACATCCAGCCCTGCACAAATAAACCCCCGTACCTGACTCTCAGGTATGGGCCCCATTCCTCAGTTGGTATAACATCAGTCAGCCTCCATTTGAGCATAATTTACTGTAATGTATAAAGTAATGTATAATGAGGGAGCTCTCAAATGAAAGACACACGGAAAACCTTAATCTCAACAATAAATTCATTTATTTAGTATAAGTAAAGTTATTTGGGACATTAGTGTCCTAGTTCAATATACTGATGTGATGAATTTGCAATAACAATGGGAATTGTGTGAAATGATGATAAACAAAGGTTCTTCTAGCATTACTTCCTTCCAGGAGATGAAAATATGGTTAAGACTCACGGGTTTTATAAGATGGATGAAGATATAATATGAAAATAGAGTGCTGAGCAAAATACTCATTTCAGCGGTATAAAAAAACTGTGGAGCATTAAATTATTGGGTTTTCTTTCTTTTTCATTTTAAAGTCTGATTAAAAAAAATAGGAGATTGATTTGTAAGGAAGAATAATGCTGAAGGAACTATGGCTGCTGTGAGTATTTTAAGCAGAATCTGTAAAACCTGTCCTCAAAACTACACAACGTCTGAACAGATTGGAAATCTACCTGTGCAAGAAGAATCCACAGCAAAGGAGCTTCTGCCTGAATAAAGAATGAGAAACTTGGAATTCTAGGCTATAATTTTAGGGTAAATGAGGAAAACCACATCTCATCTAATGATCTAGGTACCCTCCCTCGTTACTGAAGAGCAGTAGTCACCTCCAGAGGGTGATCCATCCCACGCTAAGAGAATGAGATAAGTCACCCACTGAAAGTGAGCACCTCTGATTCTGTAGTAATATTTTAGGACACGATCTTACAAAGCTGTATCCAGAAGGCACAGGTAAACTTCATAGATTACAGGGTTTGGTCAAGACAACTTAGCAATGGAAATTAGACAAATATGTGGAGTGTAAGAATTTTGTAGACTTCTATATAATTTTATAGAGAAGTTTATAGACTTCTGTTTTATCAGTTGTTTTTTGTAGTGATGCTATGTACTCTGTAGATAACATGCATGTAGTTTGCCTTCAAAACTTACCAGCAACATTACCTGTTAACCCATAAATGTGTTTTGGGAATCATAAATAAAAAATAATGTGCAGCATTCTGCAAGAAGAAAGGACTAATACTGACAGATGCATTAAACGATGTGTGTTTATTCAACTCAGATAATGTAAATCTTGTTGTCAGTAATTATCTAGGAAAATCTTGTTAACTCACTGTTTAAAGCTCATATTCTTTTTCATGTAGCATTTTTTCCCTCACTTGGTCTATAGGCACACTAATCTATGCATAGCAAAGTTGATTTTGGAATTTGGAAATCCTACCTTTTACAGAATTCACATAAGCCTCTTTGAAGATTACTTATTAGTTAGGTTGAGTATTGGCACCATAGATATGTCTTAGGTTTTGGAAGAACTTAAGAAGATTTGGTCCTAACTTTGAGGATTTTAGTATACGAAGGCAAATCCTGCAAGCCCTCTTAAAGTACAGCTCTCATGTTTGCATTAGTAGTGACAGCAAATAGAGGGCAGGAGTAAAAAGGGATTCTGAAATGAAGCTTTGTTGTAATTATTCATTACTGTGGTGTGTTGGCCTGCTTATTGGGACATTTAAAGTGTAAATTTGTTGGCATAGCTATATGGAAAAATAAACAAGAAGTGGAGCTGAAGTAAAGCAACTTCACAAATATTTGAGAATTGTCAAACTAATTTTGTTCAGGCTCCAAATCCAGGGAAAGTAAAGCAGGTAAATAAGAACATCAGCTGAGAGCGCCTTCAGCATAACTGGGGGGACCAGGCTGCAACAGGAGCGCTCTGGCAAGTTAAAAAAGCCTGTGGTCCTGAGCCCAGACCAACCGCGGCAAACAGCAGGTGTCAGCCCCGGCCCAAGGCAGGGCCAGATCTTGCTAAGTTATGGACATCCACCTCAGGAGAGCTCCTGTGGGCATGGGATGGGGTGCGCAAGGAGACAGGACAGGGGACGGAGGGAGCCTAAGCCTTCAGCCCTGTCGCAGGGGGAAGGACAAAGGCTGAAATCAATGAAAAGCCATGTGAGAGACCATTTCTTGTATAAACTTCCTGTTCGGGTCAGGGAATGTGGTTGGTGTTTTGTTTTTTTTTTTTAAAAAAAAAAAGGTCAGGCACCAGATCAGAAATAAATAATCATTTATTAGCAAAAAGCTAACCAATGGAAATGAATCTGAGGGGGGAATTTGAAAGACAGCAGGAAGATGAGATTTTCCATGTGAAAGTAAGAATATTCCCAGGCTTTTGGCTGCCATGCAAGTTGGTTAGGATTTTTTTTTTTTTTAAGCTTAAGCATGTTTTAAAAAATCCTGCTTATAGCTGTTATATGTTTGCTGACTACATAAAGGATTGTACGTGCAATCCCAAGCTCACAAAATATGTGAGCTATTTAGAAAGTGCTGTAATAGATGAATGTGCTGAAAGGGAAACTACGCGGCCTGAAAGAACAGCAAGGAACAGAATCAGGACCAGCACAAACAGTGGAGGTGGAGGACTACTGTGTACAGTTTTGGGCCCCTCACTACAAGAAAGACATTGTGTTGCTGGAACATGTCCGGAGGAGAGCAACAAAGCTGGTGAGGGGTCTGGAGAGGCTGAGGGAACTGGGGGTGTTTAGCCTGAAGAGGAGGCTGAGGGGAGACCTTATCGCCCTCTACAGCTGCCTGACAGGAGGCTGTAGCCAGGTGGGGGTCGGGCTCTTCTCCCTGGTAACGGGCAATAGGACATGGGGAAGTGGCCTCAGATTGCTCCAGGGGAGGCTTAGGTTGGACATTAGGAAAAATTTTTTCAATTTAAAGGCTGTCAAGCATTGGCACAGGCTGCCCAGGGAAGTGGGTGAGTCCTCATCCCTGGAGGTGTTTAAAAGCTGGGCAGACAAGGTGCTTAGGGCCATGGTTTAGTGGTGGGATGGCAGGGTTAGGTTAATGGTTGGACTTGATGATCTTAAAGGTCTTTTCCAACCTAAACGATTCCATGATTCTACGCAATGATAAGTACAAGTGAGTTCTTTCTTTTTTCTGATACACACTGTAGGCGATAAGATTTTAGTGAGTACTAGAACGCACCCTTCTTAACCACTGTGTTTGGCTTTTGGACAGGTTTAAAATATACTTACCTGAGACCAGTGGAATTTTCTCTAAGGTTCAAGCAATAGCTTGAGGCAATTTACTCTTTCTTTGCTGATGCTCATGGGATTTTCTATATTATTTTTATAGGTCAGATATGTTTATCCCTCCCATCTCCATCTTTATCCCTTTATTAAAATAACTTTCAAAAAACATGCTCGTTCCCCCAAATATCTGTCTTCTTAGAAGTGCCTGAACCAGCTGATCCCAGCTCTATTTTCAAGCCTATTTTTTTAAAGCAGTAACAAATGGTATTTTAAAAAGGTGCACGGAGACTGTGTTAAAAATAATCCATTGTATCTCACTAAATGTAGACAGACTGTTAAATGAAAGTTATTTTAATGAACAGCCCATTTCATTGTCCACCCAGCACAAGTTGCCAATTCCAGTTCTGGGAAAGAGTCAAGAAAAACACTCTTCTGGAGTGCCTGAAGGCTTTGTAGTGAGCATCGCATGCTCGCATTTATCAAGAAGTCTCAGGGGTTGATTCAACTATTGTTGATTGTCAGGGCACAATTGTGTATTTAGACTTTTCTTTTTCCCATACTAGCACTGAAAACTGCACTCCCAGGGAGGGGCATGAGTTGCAGATCTGGCAGATGATAGTGGCTATATGTGTCACATGGGGGGGACTGTGGAACTTGTGAACACTTTTTTTCATACAAATTTCTGAGTATTTTATTGCCATTCTTGATGTCTTCGGGGAGACAGCAAATTTAGGATGTCCGAGTAATTCTGCAAAAGACAGGATTTGAACGAAACCAGTCAGATCGGCCAGCATTCTTTCAGAAAATGTGTCTCTCACACACCTTACACTATTAAGGTAATGAGCATCTATTTTTAGAAAAGTATTTATGCAGCAGAGATGATTTGCTTCAATCAGCTATTGGGTTATCAAATAGAGTAGCAGCTTAAAGATCACACCTGGTGGCAAAGCCTTGCAATTCACTGATAGTTTTTTCTGGTTCATTTTTAGCAGGATTTACTGGGAGTCATGCTTTATGGCAATTCATTATATAAAAGGGATTGTTTCATTTTGCTGTGTAATGTAGGCTGCTGTCTAAATATATACCACTTTCTTCAGCAAGAGTTTGTGAGGAAATACAAGCAAGTTCTTTCTGGGATTCCTACTATTGTAGAACTCTGTTGTCTCAGTGGTTGTTTTTACCTGGGCATTGGATGTTAAAAAGATGGTTTTCTTTAATTGTTGGATTTGGGTTTTTTTTTATTTTTATTTAATGAACAAGTCAGATTGGCCGGCATTATTTCAGAAAATGTGGCATTCAAACACCTTATACTCTTAAGGTAATAAGCGTTTATTTTTAGAGGAGTTTGTTTTCAGACAGACTATAGAGATACTTTAATGGAAATGAATATGAAGCTGCAGTTGACTTGAAGATAAGCAAACTACTGCAGGGGAAAAATAAAACAGTTCATACTGTAAATACTATTTCTTCATCTCCTTTTTAGTAGATGCTTATCACATACATTGCTGAAATAGTATAACACTACTGATACATTAAGAATTCTGTATATAATTTTGTGTAGCTCTAGCAAGACTGATGGAATTTTTTTTAACATTCATTTCCAGAAAGTTATATAGTAGACAACTCAGATTCTGCAGAATACTTTAACATGCTCATTAAGTCCCACTGAATTCAGTAAGATCTAAGGGCACATTTACATGCTTTGTTGTATCAGGGCTCAGGAGAGTAAAGAGGATAAAAAGTCTTGTGAGGAGGGGACAAATTCTGAATGTCTTGCTCAGAAGGAAATCCCATTTGGGAAGAGTAAACTTTATAAATTTAATTCTATGCATTAATTAAAGAAAGTTCTAGGAAAAAATATCTTTAATTTTGAATGTGGAAAATAATTCTTTTTACTGATCATCTTTGAGCTGTTAAGAATAAAAACAGTTGTTCAAAGTGTTCAGTGGTAGAGATCCATATTTGAAAAACTCAGATCCTGAAGATTAGGCCTAAGTCATTCATTAAGAACCCCGCAATATCTTATTTCGGAATGCTTCTGACATGAATAACACCTTGGTTGAATTCATCTGAACTTTCCAGAGAAATATATTCTGTGTAAAAATTGGATATGAATATGGCTCCAGGATCCAGTTTATTGACGACACTGATGCTTGCTTTCCAGAAATGCGTGCTCTATTGGCCAGAAAAAAGAGGAATCTATGGGAAGGTTGAAGTCCTTGTTAACAGTGTGCAAGAATGTGAGAACTATACTGTCCGTCAGCTTACAATAAAGGTAACAGTCTGCATCTGAGAAGCATTATTCCTAATGCTTTTTTTTTTTTAATGTTAAATGAAGTTAAAGTGGTTTTTTTAAAGGGCATAAATTTTTAAGGGAGAAGTAACTGAGCTATGAAGCTCACAGCTGCAAGGTATGATTGAGACCAAAGTGCTGGAACAGTTATTGTATTGCTGGGCGATGCAAAGGGATTTTAGTTAATGAAAGAATTAGCATAGCATCATTCTGAAAAAGATATGCTGCTCGTGTTATGTGCTGAGTGCACCTATAGCCCATTTGAGAAGCTAAAAATATAAGGAGTATATAAGGAAAGCTTCATGCTTCCATGGTTCTGGCTAAACATTAACTGTGCAAAATAAGGCAGATGCTCCTCTTCTAAGTTGCTCCCCACATTACACTTAGATGCTATCCGATTGCATCATCTGCTGCTCCTGACAGAGCATTACAATGAATAATGAATTGGGGAAATTTGCTTGGTGTTTCAGCCCAGGCAGTGAGAATTGGCCAGAAGTCATATCACTCAACACAAATTAGTCTTAGCCCATATTTAGCCCCTTTGCTTGTTGATGAAAGTGGTAGCAGCCTCTCTTGGGGAGAATAACTGGACAAACTGGGATGTTTGATTAATCTAGAAGGGCAGTTCTTCTGCACCTTTAACTTAAATACTCTTGTAATTTTAGTGTCAGACCTTTATGATAATGTGCCTAAAAGGTAGCAGAAATATGTAATATTTTGGAGATTCAGAAGCCCAGTTAAGATGATCTCTCTAGATCTTATTCCTGATCTAACGCAGACCTATGATGATTGCCAACTGGCAATACGGTCAGCATGTCAGTAGTCAGATGGACAGCACAGTACTTGCACAGCTGGAAAAACAACAAAGTTTTCAGGTGCACAAATCCTTCTTAAAACTGTCTCACTGGAAGTGCGCCTGGTCCCTGCAATTGCATCCTCTGAGTCTAATAAAAAAAATTGTTAAATTTCTCTTAATATTTTTACTGTCTTTTTACCATAACGTTGAGAGAAATGAAAAGAATTGTTCACCACAAGCATGCATATAAAATCTTCATGTTATTTTCAGCAAGGGAGTCAATCCCAGAGTGTGAAACACTACTGGTACACATCCTGGCCAGACCACAAAACGCCTGACAGCGCTCAGCCTCTGCTGCAGCTCATGCTGGATGTAGAAGAGGACAGGGAGGAATCACCTGGCAGAGGGCCTGTCATTGTGCACTGCAGGTAATTTGCAATCCTTCTCTTAAATGACTGCCCAAAGCAAGGCCACAGCAAACAGTCCTCTTCCTAAACAAAGAACGTGTTTGGGGGAGAGTAAAGTTTCCCAGATCCCTTTCATGCTAATTGACTTTTTCTGTTCAGATTTGAGGATTTGAGTTTTGGAGAGAATTCCCTTGTTGTTAGCAAATCATTTCTGAACCGTTCTCCATTTCTGCTAATGAACTCTCTTTTTCAAAGACCAGCTGCAAAGAAGTATTTTGCTTCTGTTTCTTATTCACGATTTGCTTTCTTTTTAGTCTTGTGGCATAATTGCATACCTAAGTCAGATGCAACGCCCTGTGACTGTTTGGCTAAAATGTTGTAAAGCAAGTCAATTTTGAACAGCAGGCAGCAGATCAAAACACATCAGTACTAAAATTTGTGAACATTTTCACAAAGGCAGTTGGTTTTATACTCAAGAGCAAAGTGTTATTCACACAAGTTGTAATGAACCAGAGAATGTCCTTCTAATAATTCTAATTAAATTCCATTTTATTGCTTTATATTGATTCATTGTCCCATGTTGCAATTTAAGTAGTAGGAACTAGTACTGGATTTGTTACATTCATGGAAAGAAGTAGGTGAAGCAAAACAGAAAAAAAATTAAAATCAATGTTTCCTTACTTGCTTTGTCTCATAACTGTGATGATACATCTCTTACATTTGGAATAGTACTTTTTTTTTTCCGTAGAAGTACATGAAAAGCAGAACTTTTCATCTTAAACGACTTCTTTTCAACTCTGTATTTAGGAAATTTAGGGAACTGGAAGCCAGATTTGAACCACTCATTGTTTTTCAAAACCAGAATGTGATGAATAAGGAACTTTCCCAAATTTTATGCAGCTGTTTTTATCAGGAATTGTAGTTTCCCTAAATAATCCACAAATCTGTGGATGGCTATTGAGAGTCCCATTATTCCAGTAAGGAACTTCAGTAATGAAGGTCTTCAAAGGAATGGGGTGTCTTCCTGAGGTGAGTGATATGGCAGCAAGGTCTGTAAACATGAGCAGGAATTTATTCATGATTAAAGACCCAGATATCACTTCAGTTGTGATTAAAGTTAATAGTTCTTCAGTGACAATTCATCTATCTATACATTCGCTACACTATGGTCTACAAAATGGGCAAACACACTCGCACTCCATTTTCTAGTCAGGTAGTTTCTTCCCTTTTAATCTGAGTTGCAGCTGAGGTCATTCAGGTCTTACAGATCCTGTGCACACTTTTAGACTTGTACCTCAGATACGATTGCACAAGTCTCAGTTATTTCCAGAGGAGTATTACAGTGCACGCTCAAATAACGATCACTAATCTGAAGCAGAAATGTTTTAATAATTTTTTAAATGACACAAGTGGAAAAAAAAGCAATTCAGTTTTTTGTGCATGTAGCCTATCAGCATAGGGTACTGTCTTACACACACCAGTGTAGAGCCCATTCAGGACTCGGGATATAAGAAAGACTTTACTTCTTTTAGCAAAGTAGTTCCTATTCTGCAAAAGAATAGGCAAAAGAGTAAACTTTTGCTTTGGTCCTTAAAATCAGCAGCTCTGATTACACACATGCCAAGGACATAGATTTCCAAAGGAAGAAAGTTTTAAGTTCTTACTAATTTTTATAGTGGCATTCACTGGGAAGGTCTGTTTCCTCTCTCATGTCACTCATCAAAAGCATGTGGTAAATATGGAAAATACCTCCTTAATCTGTTATTTGGATGTGTAGTTAGTACATCAAAATAAGTTTGAGCTTAATGGCAGCTAGGTGGTTTGGGATCAAATACAAGTTTTAATTGAGAGATTTCAAATATAGAATGGAAAAGATTTTTTTTTATTGAGATTGAATTAATAAGGAAGAATTAGTACACAGAATTATATTCTGCAAATGTAAAACTAATTTAGCCTCATTTAGTCAGTGAAACCAAGCTGACCAAGAATCTGGACCACAATGCCATTTTCTGCTTCCCAGAAGGACCAGCAATTTGGCATATTAGAGGACTTGTAAGAGTTTCTTAAATGAGAATAAGGGATAAAAATGTCATGCTCAGAAACTTGACACCATTATAGTTATTGCTGGAAATTTTTTGCTTTTCTTTCCTCATCAGCTAGTGCATGAACATGTTCTATAAAAAGCATACTGCCTGCATCTCTTAATCCTGAAATCATAACAGTCCAATATTCCACACTCCCAATTGACAGACCACAGTTGTTACGAATGAGCTACTACATGTTAAACTCCTAAAAAAAAGGGGAAAGATAGAAATACATATAATAGAAAGATATGTAATGGAAAAAAAAAATATATACACACCATGTTTTGGTGCTTGAAAATAATTCAAAGTAAGTAGCTCTCCATATTTTCTAGATATACCAGGAAAGAAATGTCAGGCAAATGAAGAACAATGTCATTTTTATCTTGCACTGTCTGAAATAAAGCTAGGTAATAAGATAGGACCGGCACGCCTGAGCTGAGGAAGAAAATATTAGAAAACCCTCATCCTTGTTTAATACATATTAAGAACTTGTCCAAGAACACTTAATCCACCCCAAAAAAGGGGAAAAAAAAGAACCCTTAATTGTAGCCGACTTCACTTACACCTGAGTAGTTTAAACTTTTTAGTCCCACTTTCAAGGGTTTCAAAATACTTGAGGAAGAGAATGGGGGTAATTGCTTTCTCCAAATCCCTCTTTATAAACTATGTCCTTCTCCTTTTGGATACATTTATCCCATAGATATTGATGTCCAAGGAGACAGGCTGTCAACTCAGGATCTTCATCTCATTCGATCCTTTCTTACACTGCCAGTTACACATCTCATTATCCCTTCACGGTTGCCTTAGACATCCTCAGATGCTTAATATTTCTGAGTCCTCTTGGAAATTTTCACTTCCAGACGGGAGGGCTCCTCAGTCTCTAAAGCACTCCTATCTTTCATTCCGTGCTGAGTAGCTTGTGATTCGTTTCAGCTGTAGCAAATGGACATACTCCCGGTAACACTTGACACTCAGATATATCAACCTTCCATCTGAGACACTCAACGTATTCTTTCTGACATTAATTTAAATAGCTCTTGCAGCACTCCCACGAGGCAGGTGGCATTCATACCCATTGCAGAGATGAAGAAAGCAAGGCACCAAGTGGTTAAGTATTTACTGTAAAACCAGGCATAGAGATCTGGACCCCTGACTCCATGTTTTAACTATTTTCCTCACATTTTCCTGCCATGCAACATGGCAGGGATGAGCTGCACTGAATTCCACATTACTTAAGCAAGAAACAGAGTGGGGCAGAGATTCTCAAAAGTGTTGGAGGTCCCAGGGAGTAAAAATAATGCCAAAATTGCTGTTTCCAAGCAGGCATCAAGAAAACCTGGAGAGTTATAGCACCAAATCCTTCTACCTCCTGCAGAATCACAGGAGAGAGGGTTAACTTCATCAGCATGGCTCAAGGTCCTTTTTACATTCATGGCTATGACAGGACAAGGGGTAATGGTTTTAAACTAAAACAGGGCAGATTTAGACTGGATATAAGGAAGAAATTCTTTACAATGAGGGTGGTGAAACACTGGAATGGGTTGCCCAGAGAGGTGGTGGAGGCCCCATCCCTGGAAACATTCAAGGCCAGGTTGGACGGGGCTCTGAGCAACCTGATCTGGTTAAGGGTGTCCCTGCTCACTGCAGGGGGGCTGGGCTAGATGACCTCTAGTGGTCCCTTCCAACCCAAAACATTCTATGATTCTATGACTCTATGAATTTATGATGGTTAGAGGTATGGTTAGCAGAACGCCTGTATACTTTGAGGGCTTCAAACATAAAGCCCCACTCATTTTTGCCTTTAGGTGGGCTTTTCCCCCAGCTCAGTGTACATCTCCATCATTTGCTTGGAGTGTGCCAGAGGATGTTTGGACTTTGTGGTGCTAATGGAGATTGTTTTTCTTACCAGACACTTGTGTGCAAACTGGAAACGTGTAAGACTCACAAATTACCCGCAACAGCTGGACTGCTGGAACAGTGCACCCTTTCATTTCTCTCGAAGAAAGTGAACTGAGAAGTTCCCCTTGCTAGTCATGCACCCAGGAACTGTGGGTTCTAGCAATTCTGTTTCTCTTAATTTTAGTGTTTTCATATCTGTTTGTTTTCCACTTAACTCCTTTGACCTGTGAACTCCGTTCCCTTATTAAATTTTGCCTTCTTTTCAGTGCTGGTATAGGAAGAACTGGATGTTTTATTGCCACGGCCATTGGTTGTCAGCAGCTGAAGGAAGAGGGAGTTGTAGACGCATTGAGCATTGTCTGTCAGCTACGAGTGGATCGGTGAGTTCCAGAAGGACTGTAAGTCGGTCAACAATTCTGAAAATCAGTCAATGATTCTGAAATCATTGCTGAAATGATTCGGTGATGATCAGTAATGATTGAGTAATGATTCTGAAAACCTTTTCACAGCTGAGTGTTGCTTTACATGAAGTGGCTGCCATCACTTTTCCTGACTCTTATGACAGCATTAGCTGAATATTCCAAGTAACATTTGTACTTAGATCCTGAGTAGGGAATATTGTTTTCTGGGTGAGATTCCACTGAATGCATTTCTCCTGAGATGGCAACCCTGCGGTTGCTGGGCACTTGGCACTCCTCTTTTCCCCTCCTGGAGTTTTCTGCTGTCTGTGGCATCCCACTGGGACACAAGAGACACGGGGCAATCTGGAAGCAAGGGATTGTCTTTGAGCCTGGATTGGCATGAATATCCAGGCTCACTCAGTGTGTAGTTTCTTTATGCCGGAGAGAGCCGAATCTGGTGCTGTTGCCATTCCCTCAGCTGTGCGGGGGGTCCTTTTGAATTGGGTTGGCAAACTTACCCAGCTTAAGAAAATAGCAAGGCATTTGTTGCAGAATTTTCTTAAGTCAGATCAATTCCCTGATTGAATTCACAGCTTGGGAGCAGGAACACTGTAAGCCAGCATTGTTGCGGAGTGCTTTGTTTTGTGAAACCATGGCTGAGGAGAGATTTGTGTTGGAAAGGAGGATGTGGGTATTGTGCACAATGGAAGCTGCTGGTTTGGTTGTACTTTTCTTTCTTATTCTGCTTGGGGAAACAGGATTTTGTATAAAGTAAATAAACAGAGTTGCACCAAGAATAGAGAAGTCTCATTCCTCTCCTGCTGTAGGTACCAGATCATATAATCTCATTATGTTATTAACTATATTAAATAATTAAACATATTAAAGTATATTAACTGCTTCTGACATACATTTCTTCTTTAAATGGAAAGAACCCATAAGGGTGCAAATGCTGAAAAAGAGCTCAGGTTAAAGGGACAATACAGGATTTTTGTGATCTGAAGAGCTCTGAAATGTACTGGAACCACGAATTGAAGAAGGAGCAGAATCCATGTAGCTGACCATGTTTATGGATCACGTCCTCTGCCTTCCCCTCCCACGCACCTTCATCATATTAGAGATTGTAATGTGATCTGTGCAGGGCAACATGAGCCACTTGGAATGTAAAATTCTCCAAGGGGAGTTTCTGGCCTAAAAATTTCAGCAACAAAAAATATGGAAGAGCTGAGGGGAAAATGCTTACTCTGTTTTAAATTATCAGCTCAGAATTTGCAACACTCCGTTCTGATTATCTGTTCATCTTATTGAAAAAGGTTTGTAGTGCTCTCCTCCATTTTGGTATTTCTATTATAAGATAACCTTTTTATTATTGCTTTCAGACTCCACTACAGAGAAGTGAAAGCAAACTCTGGTCTCAGCTACATCATTTTTTATGTCATTATTTCAGACATAGAAAAAATAATCTAAATTTTCAGCATTATAACTGACAACACAATTTCATCAAGTGTATCTGACTAATGGACTTTCTTATGGGTATTAGTATCCTAGATAAACTTGGAAAGAGAATGAAAATCTGACCCAAATATAAACATTCATAACAACAATCTCATTGACACAAAGCTTGTTATAAAAATTAAGGCTTGTGATTTGTGCATTTCGGTATTTTTTTGAGTTTCAAATTATATAAACAGACTCCAGAGATCTTGCTTACGGTGCCTCAGCTCTTTGTATTCTCAGGCATTGCCTGAGAAAAAAAATGTGTCTGCGTTTTCATTTTTAAAGACATTTTTCTGGGCAAAATTCAGTAACCAAAACCTCTTTTTCTTTCCTTTTTCCAATTGGCCATATTGCAGAATGGCTCTCACTCACCTGGCAGGTGGTTTATTGCAAGGATTGCTAAGGCAGAGCTTAGCAGCCCCTAAGACTACAGTAGCCACTGCCAGCCCAACCCGATCACAGGTTCATAAAGTGGGCAAGTATCACTGTTACATGGACAAAGCTCCATGAGACCAGCTTCCTCAGTCCTGAAGTGGTGGTTACTGGCAGGTGGCATGTGAGATAGGGGCATTACACGTGGCACTAAGCTGGCAAAATGAACTTATTGTCCCTCTAGACGTGGCTGCAAGAGCCAGCTCTAGCCACAGCTGTGTTGCACTTTGGTTCCCAGTGTGGCCAACATTAGAAATGAGGTACAACCAGGAGCAGAGCAGCAGCAGAGATGAGGCTGTCTTCCTCATGATGCTGGCCAGCAGTTGAGCTCCAATTCATTCTTTGTACATCAGATTGCCCTCACAAAACAAAGAACAAAAGAGTTCATCAGAAAAGGATGGTTTTATTTGACCACCTAGGAGCCAGAAACCTGCCCAAGAGCTACCCTGAATCATTTCCTCTCTGATAGCTCGTCTCCGCTAGGATGCCAGGCAGTCTTTCTCATTCTCAGAGCTGCACCATACAAATGCAAACCTACTGATAGAACAAACACACTCAATAGTATCCACTTGTGTGTGAACTTTTTGTCAACATGGGTCCACGGCCGCGTTTCTACCAAAGTGAATTGAGCAATAGGAGGAAAGGAAGGAGCTGCGCTTGAGTGACTCACAGTGATGCTGCCGTGACTTACCAAAACATTCCCATTGCCCAGCACACTCAGTGAGAACCAAACGAGCATCCAGACAAATTACATGTAGATGGTGGCAAAAAGTTATGCTGAAAAATAGTTTAACTGCCTATGTAGCCCCTCTGGAAAGAGTTTAAAATAGAGCTCCAACAGGGAATGAGACAGGAGAGAGCTGTTCCCGGGTAAGGTATGTCCAGATGCCACTTTCTTCTTAGCTGTTCAGCGTAAGTTAAGGCATGAACAGATCTGGCAGTAATAATCTGTGCTGAGCTAACATGAGGAAATGGACCATCCCCTCAAAATCTTGACCCAGGATGGAGATACAGCCATGCTCATTGTGGATCCATAGAAAGACAGACCCACAGGTACGCTCAACTTAGTCTTTCTCCCAGTTCATTTTTTATGCTTTGCAACAGAAACAGGAAATGTTTGATGCGAGGCATCTTCAAGACTTACTGTGATATCGAGAAACTGCACATTCTTAACCTTAAAGGCACATTCTTGGAATGACATCCGATAACTTTGCTCTTGGCTCCTCAGACAGGATGAAAAGAGTTTCCAGTGTGCGTCAATTCATTGTTTAAGTGTTTTGACTAATCGCTTCAGGTTAAAAAAAAAAAATCCCGAAGCTGGCATCACATTCATGCTGGAGCAGACTGCATCCAGCTGCAGGAGCAGCAAGCCAGAGGGCAGGGTAAAGGACCCTTCCCTCCCTTGTGGCCGCCCAGGCAGAGCTGGCGAGAGTCCCCGAGCCCTCAGGATTCCAGGGGCTGTTTCTTCCAAGCACCACCCCAGAGAATCCCCAAGGAGCAGAGAGCCCAGGATCTCGCAGAGGAGCTGGCAGAGGATGAAGGCTGCACACCCGGAGGTGCCATAGCTGTGGGTACATCCCTTCTGGGCGCTAGGGACACAGGAGAGGAAATCTCCCTCCCTGAGCAGATTTCCTCCTGAAACGCTCTTCCATGCAGCCTTTTGCACAAACTGATGCCTTAGGGTCACAGATAATTCCTTGCTCTCAGTGGTGAGCCTCACACAAGAACAGGGGGGAGAAGGACTAAGGGGATATAGGTAGATGAAAAATCAGACATGAGCCATCAATCTGTGCTCGCAGCCCAGAAAGCCACTTGTATCCCGGGCTGCGTAAGAAGCAGCATGGCCAGCAGGTCGAGGGAGGTGATTCTGCCCCTCTACTCCACTCTTCGTGAAACCTCACCTGGAGTACTGCGTCCAGCTCTGGCGCCCCCAGCACAAGAAAGACATGGACCTGTTGTAGCAGGTCGAGAGGAGGGCCATGAAGATGACCCGAGGGCTGGAGCACCTCTCCTGTGAAGGAAGTCTGAGAGAGGGGTTGTTCAGCCTGGAGAAGGCTCCGGGGACACTTTTTTGCAGCCTTTCAATATATAAATGGGGCTTATAACAAAGATGGAGAAAGCCTTTTTACCAAGGCGCTTAGTGACAGGACAAGGGGTAATGGTTTTAAACTAAAAGGGGGTAGATTCGGATTAGCTATAAGGAAGAAATTCTTCACTATGAGGGTGGCAAGGCACAGGAACAGGTTGCCCAGAGAAGTTGTGGATGCCCCATCCCTGGAAGTGTTCAAGGTCAAGTTGGATGGGGCTTTGAGCAACCTGGTCTAGTGGAAGGTGTCCCTGCCCATGGCAGGGGGGTTAGACTAGATGACCTTTAAAGGTCCCTTCCAACCCAAACCATTCTGTGAATCTGTGGTTCTATGAATCCCATGTATAATAGCACTGACAAAGCCAAGTTGTCTGAGCCTCTGTATAAGACTCAGGTGCCCCTAAGCTGACAGGTACCTGCATTAGTTTGCCCATACAGGGTTCAGAAGCACCGTAACAACTCGGTGATGCTTGCTAGCACAGGGCAAAGGCGGTAGTGCGGGGCTCAGCCCCAGCCAGGCTTATACGTGCCTTCTTTGGGATTTTCGATGTTACTTCAGCACCAAAGAGGAAGGAGCAAGGATCACCCCCACGAACAGCCTAGTGCAGCCAAACTTGTTTTAACCTGCCCTTCCTGGCACGTCCTTCTCCCTGGATATGCTCCCTTCCTCCACCTCTTCCACACAGCAGATCTAACCTGGGAAACGCACTCCCTTAGAGCACATCTTGGGGGAACATTGATGGGGGAGACAGGGAGGGAAGCTGGATGAGAAGGGGTTGCGTGGGCAAGGCAGGACGCAGCAGTGAGGAGGAAGGAAGGAGGCTGAGCAGCACAGAGGACCAGAGCAAAGCCCTCCCGTCACCTTTAGACTCTTGATGGATCTCCAGGCAGGGGACAGGCACAGAGGAGAGCAGCTGAAGGCAGCAGGCAGCCAAGAGTTATGAATTTGTGGATGTCTTTGTTGGCAAAGCTAAGCGGCTGCTGCATTTTGCACCGGATGGGACCATTTAAGGGCCTGTGATTTAATTCCTAGGAATAATATATCATAATAGACATGCAGCTCACTAAAAGGTGTTTTACAGTTGCCTGAGCTCACTGAGGGAGCAGAGACAGCCTGTTGCTTGCTTAAAGAAGTAGGTATTATTTTAATTACGTTTTTCCTGCCACAGCCATTTAACCTTCCAGTAGCACTGAGAAAAAAAAAAAGGACCTTATAGTTGTAGATAACCTTCTCATATATTAAAGGCCAATACTTTTTGAGGCAGTTTTACCATTTTTCATATAATTTTGAATACCAGTAGGCCCTTTTGTTGCTAGGGTGTCTGAAGGGATCACATGGGGGTTTGTCAGACCTTCTCTTGTGAGATGTCTGGCTTCAACATTGCTCTGGATCCAAATCCCTCACAAATTTGATTGTTTCAGTGAAGATCTAGCTGAAGCCAAATACAATACACATCTTAATGTCTTCCTTCCCACTACGGCCATTTACTCTTTTATCCCCCCAAAGGTAACACTAGCTGCTCCAGCATGAGGATGAACTGGGGGCTTGGTTCTAGAAGCAGAGTAGGTAGCTTTGAATACTCTGGCTGATGAGGTAATAAAAATGGAATTTAAGTAAACCTGAGGCTTCTCTCCATGAGAAGTGGGACTTGGAAGACCCTAGTACTGTCAGAAAGAGGCTCAGTTTAATTTCAGAGCTGAATGGTACCACTCTTACTAAATACCACACCTACCTCCTGTGCGACATCATCCCCTTCCAACCACACTGCAACTGGCACTGGAGATGTGGGACTTAATCCTCATACTTAGTCCTGAAAAAGGGATTGTTATCAAGTGAATGTATTAAACGTAGGCATCTAATCCAAGCTGGCTGTAACTAGTCCTTTTTATGGCCAAGTTAAACTCTTTTGTATTGTTGGTGCTGAAATGAGTCACTGCTGTAAAATTTCTTAGGTGGCTGCTGTTCAGACAGGATGCATTGTAGGCGTTAGAAAGAGGACAGGAAGAGCTGTTCTCTGCACAGGCGATCTGAAGGTCACCAAAGGTTACATTTTTAGTATAGAACAAAAATGAAAGGCCAGATTCTGAATACTCCCTTGCCCCATCAACAGTAATGCTGCAGCCGTGTATCTGGCCTTCCTTGCCCACGTGACTGAGCAAAATTTTCTATGAATCTGTTCAATTTGAAATGTAGGTTTTAACAATGTAGATGCCAGATGTTTTCCTCTCCATTTCTTACCCAGACAGATCCGGGGATGGTGGTTCATGCTGGGCATGTGCTGGATGGCATGAGTTATGAAGAAAGTACTTCTGCTCAGGCAAATCTCCCACTTACTCAAGCAAACTCTAAGTCAAAAATGGAGAAAAGGGCTTGTATTACCTGGTGGTCATGGGGTTGACAAGGGACTGGAGGTTGTTTAGAAATCAGATTTCATTCTGATGTGTTTCTTTTTCAGGGGTGGAATGGTTCAGACCAGTGAACAGTATGAATTTGTGCACCATGCACTGAGTCTGTATGAAAGCAGACTTTCTGCAGAAGCTGTCCAGTGAAGCCAAGGAGGGTACAACTGAATGTCAGTCTCTTGAGGTAATTTGTTTCATTACCTACCAGCAGCTTCTTCAAGGAGTTTACTGCAGTGGCTTCAGAGCGGCTTTGAGGCCAACTTCTGAAAGGATTGCGGACGGTTTGGCAAAAGTATAGAGATTGCTGGACCCTTACTGTATATGAATGTATTGTGAGCTTCCCAAAAATGATTTATAAAGAAGGTGCCGTGCTGAAACTACACATGGATTTCACGTATATATCTAAAGGTGGGTTTAGTTCTGTAATACTGATATCTGCCATATGGAATGTATGTATGTGCTACTGCTGCAGTCGGATGGACACTGGAACTTTCACAGAAGAAATGTTTATCAAGTGTATAAATGCTTTAACGTTTGCAAACTGTCTTGTGAATGGACTGTCAACTGTACTGTAAAGTGCTATTACTGATTATGTGGTGAGCTTGTTTCTTGGCCACATAATATTCTTGCTGCTAAAATTGCAAGTGTTCAATTATGGATTAAAAAAAAAAGAAGATGAGATAATAAAAAAATTAAAAGTCTTGGTTTTGAAAATATTCAAAACCAGTTAATATTTTATATGGAAGTATATGTTCTTCATACTATCAACTATTAAGTGTGTATTTACTGTAGGTCTTACAGAGCAGTTGCAGAGCACAATGTCTGTTATTCAGTGTGTATGTATTTACCCTATACTGTTGATTGTCTTAGAATGTGCTTCTGCTACAGAACTGAATCCAGTGTATTTGTAAATGGTGTAAGTCATTTTACTTTTAAAAGAAACTTTGTAGCATATATTAAATGGTAAGGATTTTAAATATTTGTCTGTCTTTTATTAATACGGGATTTTTTGCTTATCTTGTTTATCTGCTCTATCTCTTTCAGTATGAGATAGATGCCTTTAGTGATATGAACTGTTCCACGACAGGTTATACAAGAAAGAAAATGCTGCTATGACTGTTTCCTTTACTGTTCAGTAAGAGTTTGTTTTTAAGAGAAATGCAAAGCTGGCATTATGACTTACAGCACTGGGAGGTCTGTTTACAGGGTATAATGAGTTTTTAATGCAGTGATGTTGACTTTGCTTCATACTGCTAATAAATGACACTTGATAGAAAATATTTACTGAAGTCTCTGTTCTTGCCTAGAGTAGTTAATGCACCACACGCTCTCATACGCCCAAAAACAGGGGCAGCCCAGTACCATTTGGTTAGCCTCCACCATGGCTTCAGACCACTGGAGAGCCAGTCCAGAGGACACGGACAATCTCCTACTGACACGGAGCAAGGTGGATCACCTGATGGGAAGGCAAAACCAGCATCATTTGGTCCCTCGGGGGGAGTCTGTGTAAGACCCAGTGCTGACTTCAGAGTTTTGCCTCCTCCTCTTCCCCTTCTCCTCCCCCTCTCCACTTGGCTTTTAGAACTTGTGGAGTTAGAAGTATCAATATCACAATTTTTGTTGTTTACGTACAATTATAAAAAAATGTGTGTTTGTTCCCTGGATAACACAGTATATGCTTATTCAGCACCATCCAGATCACCTGCAGACTTGTAATGTTTCACAAGCAACAAATTACACAAAAGCATAATCCCTTTTCTTTATCCAACATTGTCTCTTTTAGTTTCCTGGGTGTTTGAAAACCTCTCTCTCTTTTGCTTGTATTTTTCAAAATAAAGCAACTAGTAAACTCTGAAGAATCATATGAAAGGACAAAGTGGTGTAAAACTCCCCAAAACAATTGAATAGAAGGAAGTGCTCGTCACTGACTTTTTCCCCCTGTGAAGGCACATTTCCTTCCTAGCCTTCGCTTCACTTATCTGAGGTGGGTTTTTTTAAGAGAAGCATGGGGAGTTGCTAGAGGGAAAATGGATTCTTTATTTCACGTCCTGGTTTCTACCTGTCTTGCCTTGACATTCTCAGGTAAGTGTCTCTCCCCGCTTCCCCCTCGCTGTATTGCTCTTTCTGTTGCGGAGCAGGGCCCCCGGGGCAGCCGGCGACTTATGAAAACCGCGTCACTTCTTCACTTGGGTTCGTTCATACAGGAGGAATGGGGGGCAGGGCCAACGTAGCCCGTTCTGTTTAGGTTTCTTTCCAAAGGAAAATAAACTGTCTCCTTCTATGCTTGAGATACCTCTTCTTTTTTTTTTTAAGAAGATCTCCTGCTAGACAATCCAGGAGCTGAGCTTTGGGACA
Source organism: Gorsachius magnificus (assembly GCA_034008185.1). NCBI lineage: Eukaryota > Metazoa > Chordata > Aves > Pelecaniformes > Ardeidae > Gorsachius > Gorsachius magnificus. Next base: position 178,028,455 of record CM067081.1, read on the forward strand.
AGCTCTTTGAAGGGGAGATTCTTGGGGTTTATTCCTACTTTGTGAAACTTCCAGAGCCAGGCGCTTTCTGTGATGCTTAGTTAGAAAATACCCAGGTCCGTAAAAACAGGGGGATGACAAACCTCAACCACGGGAAATAAACGCATATGATGGGTTTAGCACTTTGTAACTAATGAGGCTGGAAATGTTTGAGTAACTGAGATTATAAAAAGAGGAAAAACTAAACAAGATGTGGCAGGGAGGCTGCATTTGAAATATTCAGTTCCATGTTCTGTAACAAGTATGGATTTTGCGTTGGTAACTTGGAGGTTTTTTGACGAATGCATTGTAGTTCTCTTCATCTGAGTGTTTGGTGTTGATCTTTAAGCGCAGTGGCACAAAGAGCTAATCTAACATGAATTAGGATGGTCACAAAACTAGCAGCTAGAGACATTGGAGTAAATCCAGTAAAATAGATGTACCTCCTATCAGTAAAGAGCCTCCATTCCTGTAAAGGCACAGGCAGTGAGAGGCACACAGGTTTGGGAATGTCCTCTTAGGTGTTTTCTTCAGAAAGACCATGAGTTTTACTAAAATGATTTCCAGGCAGCAAAAAGACTGTGTCGTAAAATGGAAGAAAGACTGAGAGCTTGTGTAGATCTCTATGCTTTCAAGCAGGGGAAGTGGGGTATTTAGAATTGGTATTTAAAGTTAATAGTTCTTGGATTTATTTTATATCCAGTTTATTTTTTTCTTCATTTTTATATGTAATGAAGGTCAAGGTGACCTTTGCCACAATAGTTTGCTTTTTGCATTCTCACTCTTTACATTAGCAGCACTTGCATCATGTGGGTTGTACATTTGGGTTTTTTTAAAAATAGGTTCAACACATGGGAAGTTCATGAAAAGTTCAACATATAGAAAGCAGGAAGAGAGACTTATTTGCTGATGTATTTTAAATCATCAAGAATTTGCTTTTCGTTAAATAACCATGTGTAATCTATTGTATTTTTCTGGAATCTTCCTCTTCCAGAAGGGTTTCTGATTATCCATGTCCAGAAACAGCAATGTCTTTCAGAAAAGAGAGGAGTCATTATGGAAAAGTGCAATATGACCAACCTCAACCAGCAGTGGCGGTGGACAGCAGATGACAAGCTCTTCCACATGAAATCTGGCCGGTGCCTGAGCATCTCTACACGCTCTGCCCTGTCATCTCGCAGCATCATTGTTGATTGTCCCCAGGCAGTCAGCTGGACTTGCCATGAGGAGGATGGGCTCCTGAAGGTGGCCAACAGCTCTCTCTTTCTCACAAAGCAAGGTCAGAAGGTAATGGCCAAGCAGAGTAAGAAATACCTTCATACATGGATGCAGCTAGAAGACAGCGAGACGGGAAAACCTGTTTATGTAAATCTGTGCTCGAAGCAAGGTGAGCTACTCCTTCAAGGAAGTATCCTGCAAGTTTTGGTAACAAAAATGTCTCTTTTATGCTAACTCAAGTGTTAAAAATGATGATATTTTATGCATACAGAAAAACGTTTTTCATAGTTGAAAAGAGCTTAGAGAACCATAAAAGGAACAGCTGATACGAGTGCCATCTTTCTCGGAACTGGTGGGGTTTTTAAGCCATTTTTTCTTTTCAGGACGTGTCTCCTTTTCTCTATTCCCAATCTTTGGATCAAAGTGCATATGTGTAAGCTCAGCTCACTATTCTTGTGTCATTTCCTTTTTCACTTTTAAAAAGAATTATGGGTACTAATTCCTAGTACTTTTCCTCCCCTTTCATTTTATCATAAAAATCCAAATTCAATCTGTCAAGAGCAAGAAGACATCTTAAAATCAAACACATGCACATTTATTCCTCTGATTAACCCAAATGCATGAATAGAACAGACATATGGCTTACACATTCACATGTTTACACAGTGTCACTTTGCCTTTGGATGCAATATATATGAGAACACTCAAAATCCTGAAAGTAATGAACTGACTCAAAAATCTCAGAAATTCTTGCAATAGCACTTTGAGATGCATGGGTCTGTGCACATACTTACAGATGTATATATGTTTCCATGTCCATAGCAAAAGGGAAGGTAGAATGGTTTGAATACTGCTTAATAACACTTTCCTTGATGTCCTGTTGCCAATCCTTCCTGACAATCCTGTTGACATTCTTCCTGTGCTTTATTAAGCAGTAAGGTAAATAAGAACAACTCACAGAGTTAAGCTTTTTATTGGGGAAAACACAATTTATTCTTGTCTTTACAGGACTAAAAAAAAAGTTTTATGACCCAATACTTTCGCATATGGCCAAGTTTTCAGAATGTTTAAAACAAATCCTTGTTCTTTCTAACCTTTCCCATTCATGGTAAGGCAGGGTACCATTTTTTCAGCAAATTTGCACTTGCAGGACTCCACTCACAGCAGCACTACTCACCTGAGCGGAGGTCTGAAAGAACAGCTTGCAGAATCAGGGAATGGAAAACGGGCCATGATGCCATTGTAGCCCTCCCATATATTTTAGAGATTAAAAAGGCAAAATCATTTGAAGTCCTGCGTATAGGGTGAGTATGACTTGCTCATTCAAAGACACCATGAAAAGTTAAGATGAGGTACGCAGGCAGTGTTATTTTCTTTAGATAGCTGGATGAAGTGTGGCCTAACAGAGCTAAAGTAACCTTACATCCTTTTCTTAATCATCCTCAGAGGAGAAGCAATTTAAGACCACAGAGTACTAAGACAATTGTCATGGGGTATTAAAGCACCTCCTCATCCATTTACTGTGCCCAGTACTTCAGTGAATTTACCTTAATTTTCCTGAAATTGTCTCTATAGACAGGCCTGTAGATCCACTTTAAGAGTCCCACTGTGTCAGTTATCTCCTTTTTGACAGCTCTGGGAAGCTTTACTGAGAAATCAACTGTACATTATGGTCCTCAATACCTAACTAAGAATGCCAGCTATATAAGAAACTCATAAAGAGTTGAAGTAGTACAAAGAGATAATAATAATAATAGTAATAATAACAACAACAACTACAAGAACAAAATCTAATGCCCACAGTGCTGTTCTTGACATCCACATGCACGTCAAAACTTTCAATGTTGAATGCGTAAAATTAGTTTTCCAAGAACATCTGTCTACTTTCAAAGCAGCAGTGGATCAGCCTAAAATAACGTATTCAGTCTATATTTAGCTAGATATTAAAAACTGAGCAAAGTCTTTGGAGCTGAAGTGGCTGTAAGTTTTTCTACTCCTGACTAACGTGATATTTTTATATAATTTTCCCTTTGTTTTCATAGTACTCGTAAAATTAGTTATATTTTGGCAAAGGAGTAACCCACTGAATTGCATCCCAAACATCTTATCAGCCCAGATATAGTACAAGCTCCAAATCCAACAACTGCAAATACCTTTTATTCTGGACCTAACTCAAATGCCAAGCATGATTTTTCTGAGCCTGGGGAAAGTCTGAGCTTGGATTTGGATTTCAAATCAGCCATCCAAGATGTGTTTGGATATACATGTTTTTGCTACAATCCTGACCTAAATGACTCTCTGTGGAAATCAGGATCGGTTTAAATATGTATCCCATCTCTGGCCTCTGGCTGAAACAGCAAACACGAAGAGGTATCAGTCTCCCTTGAGATGGTGAGACTTCAGTTCTCATCAAATTCACGAGGAGATTCTGGGCAGAGAGAGGAATAGCCTCTGTTGTGCTAAGACCTTCTTTTCACTAGCCGGCTGCTGGGGTCAGAGCTTCTCCAAGCCCAGGATCCAGCAGAAGGGACAGGAGTGGAAACAGGGAGGAAGAAAACATGGGGAAGGTGAAGGGGTAGAAGGCAGGATGACTGAAAAGAGCAGAAGTTGTTGCACAAAAATAACAATTGCAGAACAAATGCATGTCTGGAAAGCACCCGGAGCACCACTAATGCTGACACACTAACTCTGATGTCACTTCTGAGTTGTGTAAGCAATTCTTGGAAGCTTCTTTTGTTCTGGGTAGGTTGGTTTCAATAAAACAGCCAATTAGAGAACAGAGGCAATGCTGTGTGGCACCTTGAATATTACCAATAAACTTCAAAACCACTGCGGACGAAAAATTCTTCACTAAGTGGAGAATGACTGCAAACAGGGAGACACAGGTCTGAGCTGTGTGCTGCGGTTATTCACTGAGATGTAGAGACACAGCCTGTAGAGCAGTCTGGATGCAGACGGTGACAGCAACTGGTTTGTGACATGGTGCTCTGCATTGCATTTCTCTTCTACCTTATCATGCACAGCAGGGACATCTCCTGAAGGAGTTGTGGCAGCAAAACCCTCGAACTGTGGCTATCAAGATAAAGCCCCATTCAACAGAGTAGCTGATTCTGTGGAGGAGAGTGGGTTTATTGCTCACCATTATGTGCCAAGTACTTAAGAACCATAGTGGGATCTACAAAGTTATAAAACAAGTTGGACAAGGAATGCAAATAACAAATACAGCATTTTTTTATCTTGTTTTATTTGCAGTCTAAAATAGACAAAATATCAGATACTATGTAGGAGCCTGATGTGCCATCTGACGTTCAAACTGTTGCCTCCACAGTCCTTCCTCCTTTTCTACCCCAGTTTCTGTATCTTCTCTTTCGTGTGGGCTTCTCTCTTCCCCTTATCCCATTTTCTGTTTGCCTGCTTCATATCAGAACCTGAGCTGAGTTCACATCCCACTGCTGACACCCCAGTGGGTGAGGTGGAGGGTAGAAGAGAGCAGAGCAGTGCACGCTCAGAGCACGCTCCGAACCACTGCAGCAGCAGCAGTGGCAACTGCAGAACATGGTGCGGGGAAGACACGTGCATCTTCTTGGTGCTCTCGGGAAAGCAGAGGAGCACCAAAGAAAGGAGGCAGAAGCACAGAAAAGGCAGCAAATCTTACCCATTTTTCCAATCATGGCAATGTCTCTGGGCTTTAATTTTTTTCACACCTTTCGTGTTTGTTATGACTGCAACAATCCGTCCCTAGGTTCATAACAGGTTGGATTTTCGTGTATATAACCTTTACAAACTTCTCCAGGATAAATTAGAACAGCGAAAATCAATATTTTCATTCCACCTTTGCGTTGACCTTTTTCACTCAAATGCATTATCTCCCTGAACTATTATTTTACAGTACTTTGTAAGTAAAAGAGTTTGCCAGCATCTATGCAAACCCATGAGATGCCACAAATGACTTGAATCTTCTTTCTTTGGTCAAAGCAATGCATGGGTGACCACTTCTGCTCAGCTCCACCTGGAAAAAGAAATGTCAGATCCTTGGACATAATTACAAGACCTTGTACACAATCCAATAGTTTACTGGCAGAAGCTCAAAGATAAATACATTTTCACATTTTGTAAAAAGAAATGGAAAAACCTGAAGCATAGCCCAGGTCTTTGGTTTTCGTAAATTTTCCAAGTCTCAGTGAGGCACAGCTCAGGGAGTATAGAACAAAATCAGCTCAGCTACTTAACAGCTTCGCAGAGCAGCCAGGAGGATGGCAAATCCTGCTTTCTATTTCATCTTCTGCTGTGAGTGCTAACAAAGTTGCCAATTCCAGACAAGTATAGACTGGTAATTTTTGTGATTACATTCTCTCCGTTTATTTTGTATGAATCTCTGTGTAGAAGTTGGAGTGGCTTTCAGCTTCCAGGTGTCTAAATGTAGGTGTCTGAAGGACGGGCATTATTTCAGTTGTCTCAACATAAGTGCTTTTTGCCATTTGAGATGCTCCAGGATATCCCACCTGACTTCCAACCACCTACCCAGAAAGACACAGTCTCCCCTAGATGCTATGAGAGCCCTGAGCAGACCTCTCCGATGCCCCCAGGCAGTTCAGATTGCACTGGGCAACTATGTTTAGGCAACTGAACCAAGTCCTAGGGCTCTGCATAGTAGCTACCTTTCTGAGCCCTCTTCAGTAGAGGTGTGATCCATGGAGTTAATGGAGCCTAGATACTTTTCAGTGATCAAAAATCCACTTCAGGATGAGCTGGGGCTATCTGGACTGTCAGAAACAGGGCTGATAGAGCTACGGTATTATCACCATAGTTATCTGGGATCTTCTGCTACCACTGGTGCTGAAAGAGCCTTTAAGTGGCTACTTCAGCATTTCAGAAACAAGCAAGTAAAAGAGCAGCTCGGGATTAGCCTGGAGTTCAGAGACATTTGACCTCTCTGACATGAGATACAAAGATCGCTAACTTCTACACATTTCAGGTAAGGAAGGCAAAAATTTTTCAAGTAGGGACATTCAGTGGATTTTGTTCTTCTGTCACACTCCTACATACAACAGAAATCTGAAGTATGTTTTTTAAATAGGGTCTTTACTTTTGCAGTGTATTTACAAGTAGTTGGACAGTTAACAAGATCATTCATTTTGTCCTGCACATTCAGAGATCTTAAATCAACCCCTCCTAGTTTCAAGTCTTGCTGCCAGCTGCAGTCTTACAGAGTATTTTTTTCTTATACAATAGATATCTGATCCATTTATGCTTCACTGGCAGTTCAGCCTTAGTTTTCGGAAACTGTGCTTTAATAGGGTAGGCCGATTGGTGCGATGCAAGCTGTTTCAGAAAGCTGCATCATGCTGGCTCTTCTGGGTCTGAAGGCACCACTGTAAGGTTCTCAGTACTTGACAACTAATCAGCGCTCTTGCTCATCATACAGGCAAAACGTATGGATTTCCTTTTCTTGTAAGCGGCCTGCTGCTGTGCAGATGGATGCAGTCTGCAGTACACCCCATGGAGGAAATACGCGCTTAGTCAGAATGTCATAATTTCTCCTGGGTGTGCTACTGATGATTACAATGGTATGTTCACACACTGTATATCATTCAGCCACTAGTGATCAACGTCAGTGTCAGTGCTGCAGTTCTGTTCCCATGAACGGTTTTATGACTGATTTCCAAAGAGACTGCTAGAACAATGCTAAACACTTCTGAAAAATCCCACTGTTGAGATTTCTGTGTACTTTGCTGCTGTCCAGACAGGAGGTGAGTTTTTTCTGGTTTAAACATTTGGAACTCAAGTTGTGTAGAAATCTGCTTGCTTGGGTCTAGTAATATGCAATTTTCTTTTACAAGTGCCTGCTACTGAAGAAGGGCTATGAGGGTCCTTACGCTAGGACCATAGTGGCTTTCCTTAGAAAGAGAATTTAAACCTGGATCACGATTTTCTTGAAGTGAGGGCAGATATGAACCCTGTTAGTCAACGTAGAATACATGGGAAGTGCTGATACCTATAGCTGAAGTTCCAGTATTGCACAGTGCTAGGTGCAAGCCATTTCATCCATAGGTTACAGGTAACAGACTGTTGTCGGTCTCTGCTGGGAAAGATCCTTTAGCTGGAAACCCAGGGTAGCCTCGACCTTAGTAAGAGGATTTGGGCTGTGCAGTGACCAAGTGCTTGCTCATGGTACGTCCTTGGGCTGGTGGAACATTTCTGAGGAGCAAGCTCTCCCTCGGCTCCTGCACCAGGAATACTGGTTATCCACTGGCTGCCCAAGTCCCATAAATGTCGCTGGCAGCACCAGCTTCCCTTTTATGGAGCAGCAGCTTTCCTAGCGCACAATTGTACTGGAACGCAAACATCTTCCTGTTGGAATCACTGCTATTTGTCTGTAAATAAAGCCTTTTTTTTTTTATGCGTTTTTAAGTTGGATGTGTAAATCTGTATTTAGGAACTGAATTGAGTGGCCATTTTTTTCTGAGCAGCTGCTGACCACTCAGATGTACATTTTTTTTAGCCGTCTTTTTATCAGTAAGTTCTGCTCCCTGCTGAACTTGGAGATATCTGAAAGGCACAGAGCCAGCAGGCCTAATTCTTTCCAAGTCCTTGGGGCTAGCATTTCTAGTAGCCTACCACAGACTTTCAGAGACCTCTGACAAATAGGAGCTCCCCAGAAACAATGACTGACATGGAATTTGTCTGGACTTGTGTCAGCGAATGGTTTTATTTCAGCAGCTGATGACAGCTTGAGCACAGGGCTGCCCCTGCCAGACTCTTCCCTGGCCTTTTGCTGGGGGCCGTGAAGGTACGTGACGTAGGACCACAGCAGACTCTGCACCATAGGCACTCTGCAGGGAATTCTGCAAATGCAGCAGCATGAGGACGATCGTGCAGTGTTGGACCAGACCTAGGGTCTGATGAAACCCTTTCTGCGGGTATAATAGAGAGCAGAATTAGATCTGTAGTATTATTTTCAGTGCTTTAATTTGAAAAAAATATTCGATCAACATTTTTTGTAATTAAATGTAGACTTGGAGATTTTTATACCCAGAGAAGCACAGTTAGATAAAAGGAGGGAAAATGTTTAATCTGGGTATCATCAACCCATTCCAGCACACCTCATACCAGGTGAATGCACTGTGCTGTCAAGCACAGGAAACACTTGCATGAAAGTGTCTCTTACAAGGGCTTACAGTCTCACTTCTACTTCTGGATGCAAATGAGACTACTGCAAGTTTCTTTATATAAACATGTTAACATATATATTTACACATATACAAAAAACCCCATCATGTTGGCTTCATGGAAGCTCACCCACTGATCCTTTGGGTAAGAGGTAATCACACATTGGCCTGCTAAGACATCATAATTGCACTCCAAGTAATTACATTTGGAAGCTTCTGCTGCAATTTAACCCAGTCATTATATTTTTTAGAGTTTGTGAGCTAAAATTGTTATAAATGGCAACCAGCCCAGTGGCTCAGCAGCAAAACAAGGTTCTGTCATGCTGGAGACCCTGGTTCAAGGACAGACAAAGTGTCTTGGGCGCTGAGCCAATGCACACTAGCTGTGCTCCAGCAATGGCAGGGCAGCTTTTTGTGAGGAGAAGGGGGCCAGTGAGTAATTCCAATCGCTTAGCTGAAATGTGATGCTACCAGATGTAGAGGCCACCACAGCTTGAACCCTGCCCCCACAGCCACAAAGAAAGGATATTAAATACATACCAATGGGGAGGAAGAGCCATGAAAATGTGGAGGAAAAATGTGTAGTAAAATCTTTCCTGCGGTCTAATTGCAACTTTGGCGTTCTCTGAAGGATACGTGACTAAAAAAGCAAATCCACCATTATATTTGCAGACACTTCAGTTAACTGATAGGATTGTTAGCTGAACCTTGGGAAGGGAGCAGTCAGGGGTCAGCATGGTCTCTGCATGGGGCTGATTTAAAAATGCAAGAGGAATGTCCCATGTAGGCACAAGGAACCTATCTTGATCATATATCTTGAACAAAAAAATTACCTTGAAAAATTGTCTTGAACAAAGACATATTTTGAACTTACACCAACAAAAGACAGATGAGAATCTGGCCCATGTACTTAAAAAGGAGGGGGTGGTTGAGCATATAAAGCTGAAACTGTACTGTTTGATAGATTTGAGCAAGTGAAAAAGCTACGAGTCAAAACATTGTGCTGTTAACGACAAAGTACCACCCTTCACTTCAGAATCATTGGTGGACTATTTAAAATGAATGGTATGAATGTTCAGGGAATTTTTTTTTCTGCTTTTGTTTTGCACACTTTGGTATTGATGCAAAATGCACGTTTGCACTGAAAACAAAAATCTATAGAACTGACAGGTGCACTTAAACTACTTAGAATTCATATCAGCCACATTTATTGGCATCTAAAGAATTGTTTATTAAAATGTAGAGCAGATTTTAATTACTTTCCTTTATTTGTCTTAGATCTCCAAGAAGCAGACACTTGGGTATGGAGTAATAGAACTACATCCCCCCCTTTAAAGGCTGTTACCTCTAGGCTTGAAAATCTGCTGAAGAGTAGCACAGAGATGTTCGTCAGAAACGTGACTGAACACTTCAGTAAAAATCTCATTGAAAACCTCTACTTTGACTTGAAATCTGCTGTAACAGAGAAAGCCTGGATTCCGACAACCACTCTTCAATACTCTAGCACTACAGAAAAGGTAAGGCAGAAGAGTTATTAATTGATTTTTATTAAGCCTGCTCCACTCTGTGGAGCCTGATAGCTATTACAGGTGGCTGTTTCACGGACTAAAAAAACAGCTACAGGATTAAGCTTTGTTCTTTATTTGTGATGAGAGGCTTTGTTCATGCTGATAGTGCCCTTTGCTAGCAGCACAGCTGCAGAAAAATTCTGCCTCCTCTGTGCAACACAATCCTGGTGCACACAATGCACTGGAAAATCCCTAAGCTCAAGGGAAATGCTCAGGATACATGAGGAGCAATGGAAAGCTCATGGATGTGGCAGGAGCCACAGGAGCCTGCATATCTGCTCTCAGTGACTTAGGCTCTGCCATTGGTTTGTTGCACAACATGAGGGCCTAACTCTAATTATGCTCTAGGATTCACAGTATGTTTTATGACCTTATTTAGGATAATTGAATCCTAAAATTACGTACATGGTTTACAGATCAAAGCAAGTGAAACCTGAATGCTTTAACTTGCCTTACAAGGAACGCAGGGCTTGACCCTGGTCAGCTTATCTCCTGACCGATAGGCGGAGTGGAGTCACACAGCCGCTTCTTGATCTCTGCTCTGTCCTACCGCAAACAGCCCTGGCAGAGGAGGGGAACGGATCCGATGCCAGCCCCATCCACAGAAGGAGCTAATGTACCTCCACATCAGTTTCCAGTCTTCTTTTTCTGCAAGGCACAGTTAAGCAATCTGAGAGCAAATCTGGAACCACCGTTGGCAAAATGTGCATGGGCAGTGAGAGCTAACGCAGGCCGGACATTATTGGTCACTGTATTGCTATCAACACATAGCGGTTTAGAACTGAAAATCCCTAAATCCCCTGTGGCTTCTTCTCCAGGAGACCACACTGCACTCAACGTATTGGGGCAGGCAAACGTGTTGTTTCAGTTACTACTTGGGGTGTCAGTGTTACTGTGGATAAGACTAAGAAATGTGGTTTTTATTTGGGAGGGCTGTGGACAGAGCAGTCTGTACAATCTGGTATGACCAGCATCACTAGAGACAGGGAGAAAGGAGAAGTAGCGTCACCCAGAACTATGTTGACCCCAATAACCGACTAGAAGGTTTATGGACCCTGACACTGCTGTTCTAGTGCTGATGAGGGGAAGGGACTGAGCCAATGACGGATGCGCTGCACCCGTTCCATAGCTGATGGAGGCAGTTCTTTTAAAATATGATTATTCTGGCTCGGTGCAGGCAGGCTGAGCTTATTTCCCCATGCCCTCTGTCCACAGGCATACCTCCTGCACAGAACACTGGTCTCCTCCAAATGGAAATGTCCTATATAATCTGGTGTTACCCAAACTGCCTCCAGCACTCCTATTAAATAATCCCACCAGTGCTAGAGAAATGGCACAATGGGATTCATACCCCAGTTCACTGATTAAGTTGCATAGGTCAATGCTTTCTAACCAGAATCCTGATGGTAAGCACTCTAAGCATATCCTTAAAAAAAAAATAGAATTGTTACTATCTGTCCCTTAGGGCCTCCAGCTGGGTCTGGACATTTGAATCTAGATACATCAATGTAGACACACAAACTTAAAATCTTTGGCCTCCATCTCTGTTTCCCTGTCTTTAGAGTGGAGTTAAAACCAGTTTTGTCAAGCTAGCAGGGCCATTAAAGGATTAACTGGATTTAACATGATACTTTGAAAACACATAGACTAAGTAAGCACTGAGCATTGCTGTCAGCAAGACAGTACCTTCTGTGAACTGCGTTTGCCCAGGCTAGGTCCTCTCGTTTGTAGAAGTAAAGCCTTGATGTTATTTGGCTGTGACCGTACCCGTTTGGGGGGGGACAATGGTGACACTTCAATCAAACAAAATGTTTGGTTTAAGAGCAGCCTTGGATTTCAAGTAAAACTGCAGCTTGCACTTTCAAGCCATGACAAAAGCTATGCAAAGCTCATTTCCTCTTGATTAGAGAGACAGAGAGAGGTTGGTGTTAAAAAAAAGAAGTCAGGAAACCTTGGGAAAGTGGCTGAAAGGGACTTTGGAGCCTGCTATTAAAGACATGTCCGGCCACTCCCAAAACTCACTTCCAGTCTTTTTTTTTTTTTCTTTTTTCTTTTTTAATTAGTTTCTTGGCTTGCCACACAGATCGGTAAGTGTTAAAGGCTGTGTGACTGCTGATTTGCTAAAAGCCCATTTAGTCCATTTATTCAGTCTGGAAATAATTATTCATATTATCTTGGCTATTCTATACAAATATATTGCCACCAGTGAATTGCAGAGCCCTCCTGTTTTATTCCAGTGCCGGCACAGACATCTGTGGTAGACCTTACCCTTACAGCAGCTTTGTGCTGGGTAACACACGGAAGGAAGGCTCAAACCCCTCAGTAAACCAGTACTTCCCAACTCATATAGCAGAGTAGTTTTAAAGATTTTACAGTAGCAAGAATAAGAGTAATAAAGTAGGAAGTTCTACATTATGGGCAATGCTGAGAAGCAGCAACATCCCTTTCTCCACATGTTATCTTACATTAGCTTGGAGACATTTCCAAGGTCTTTAAATTTCATCTGTAGTTGTTTCAATTTCTTTCCTGACATTTGTAAGATTGGACTGATTTTTTTTTTTTTTACTTTCATATATTACATCTACTTAACTAATTTACACCTACATATCTGAATTACATCTTCCCTGCAAATTCAGTTTATGGATGTTTTCAAAAATCCCTACAATGTGAGCTCTGCTTGCCAAGACAAGGTAGGTTACTCCAGTCTCATTTTCAGAGAGGGGTTTGAAGTAACCTAAACATCCCAATAAGCCTTCAGATTTGCTCTTTGCCAGTGCTGGAAAAAATATTGGTGTGGTTTATGCCATTAGGTCCCAAAAGCACAATCATCTAAAGATGAACTTGTGCTGTAAGAAATCTCACACCATGAACTGATTACAAGACACCGATATAATTTTGCTCCCAGTTTAGGTCTAATACACACACCTCATGTTTTCCATCAAGGATTTGTTTATGGATGTCCTAGCTCTTTGGGGCACAGTCCCTCCTTTTGTCTGAAGTACGTAAAACATCTCTTCCAAGGGATATCTTGTTCTGCACTGGGCTTGAGAATGGCATAATAATAAACACATATTTATATCATCACTTAAGGTGATATTCATGACATTATTAATCATCCCAAGCCTTTAGAGAGTAAAGCTCAACACTTTCAGTGCCATGCCCCAAGGACCAGGCATGGAGCTCCACTGGGACAGATGAAGCTTTCCATAGGTGCAGGAACTACCCAAGAGTGCTCAGACCTTCAGTTTCCAAACAAGAATTTCTGAATGAAAGCTAAGATTTTTCAGATATTTTTATCTTGTTTGACAGGTTCATGCCCAGAAAAATTCTGCAGCAGCAGCTCCCCTAGAAGGCAGACTAAAGTTTGCAAAGCCTAGCGCCTTTTTCTCCTTAAAATGGGACAAAAGTGAAACGAAGATGGTGTTGAACTTGCTTGCAGTGCTGCAAAAATTAAAATCCCACGTGCATCATACAGTACAGAAAGATGCAGAAAAGTGCCATTCCCATGTGAAGAAAGTAAAAGCCAAATTCCTCCCCCTTTATGCAATCTCAGATGTTCCCCATGCCTGCTAGGTTTTTGGCTGTTTGAGTATCTGAAGGTCCAACACCCTTCTGGCTACATTTCTCCTCCCTCACCCCACCCCACATATACATATACATGACTTTTAAGAGGCTGAAACGTAAACAAGAAGGAAATGGGCATGCATGACAGAAAGGGAGAGCTGTGCCGCGGCTGCAGCCAATACAGAGTGGCGCACAGCTCGTTTGAAAACAGGGAGGCTTTCTTGCCTTCCATGGTGTAATTTTAGCTTGGGAGTTATTCAGGGGATGTGGGAAATAATTGTTTCAAGGACACAAGTCGATGCGTAACAAAACAAAAAGCTGAGATAACTTGGCCGCTGACAGCCGGGTTACTCCTCTGCCGGTGCATGGGGCTGCAGGCAGCAGCTCGGCGTCAGGCTCTGCCGGGAGTCTCCTTGCCACAATGCCTCCGGTCGCAGCGCCACAGGGCCAGGGAGAGGATGGAGGCCTTGGTGGTCCATGGCTAACCCCTAAAAATGTCAATATTTGGGACATGGGAGCTGGAATGGCAGTTTAGTGATGGCTGAGGCCAAGAGGAGGGTGGGCCAGGAGATGGGGCGGGTGTGAGGGGCGGAAGGCATGAGGAGAAGCAGCCATGAGGTGAGGCAGCCATAAGGCGAGGCAGCCATGAGGCGAGGCAGATGCGAGGCAAGGTGGGCATGAGGCGAGGCAGCCATGAGGCGAGGCAGCCATGAGGTGAGGCAGCCATAAGGCGAGGCAGCCATGAGGCGAGGCAGCCATGAGGCGAGGCAGATGCGAGGCAAGGTGGGCATGAGGCGAGGCAGCCACAAGAAGAAGCGATTGCGAGGCGAGGCAGCCCTGAGGCGAGGCAAGGCGTCGTCAAGCGAGGCGCAGCCGTCGTGAGGCGGGAGTGCTGCCGCCCCCCACCAACAACGGCACCGCCTGAGGGGCCCCCATGAGCCGGGCGGAGCGCGGGGAGAGAAGCCCCGGGGGAGAGCCGACCTAGGGAGGAAGCGGCGAGGAAGGAAGGGAGGCGGGAGAGGAGCCGGGAGGAAGGTGGGACCCACAGGCAGCGAGGGGAGGCACCCCGGGGCCAGCCCCCCGGATCGTGGGGGCGCGGGGGCGGCGGCGGGCGGCAGATCCCGGGTCGCCGCGCTTCGCCCCCCGCAGCGAGACGCGAGGAAATCGCCTCTTGATTGCGGAAGTCGGCGGGAAGGGCTCCGGCAGTGTCAGCCCGGGTCAGAATGGCAGCGTGGGAAGCGGCGGCCGCCTCCCCCGCCTCCTCCGCTCCTCCTCAGCCGCGGGCGGGCGGGCGGCGGGCAGCCGGGGCCCCGGGCCCGGGGGGCCCCCCCCCGCGGCGGCGGCCGGGGCCCCCGGGGCCCGCCGCCGCCACTTCGCTTCTTCACAGCCCCCCACCCCACCTCGCACCCACCCCCGCCGCCTCCCTTCCCCTCTTCCCCTCCCCACGAGGGTTTTCGGGGTTAAAAACTGTCGGCGATGCTGAGCTATGGAGCGGGATTCGCCCTGTGGACGGCGCTGGCCCTGACCAAGGTGAGCGGCTGGGGGCGGTGGTTGCGGGGTCGCCCCTCGCAGGTCCCAGCTAAGCCCGGGGGGCACAGGCGGGTTTGCCCCGCCGCCGGCACAGCGCGCAGCGGGGCCGGGGCTGGGGGCTGAGCCCGGGGGGGCGCCGGTGGCTGGCGGAGCCCGGCGGGTCTCTCAGAACTTTCCCCGCTCTCCGCAGGCCGCGCCGGGGGAGGCGGCGGGATGCAGCGCCAACCTGACGGAGCGGCGCGTCACCGGGCAGAGCGTCCGGCTGCGGTGGGGCGCCGCGGGCCGCGCCTGCAACTTCAGCCTGACCGGGCACTCCGAGGACGGGGAAGCGGCCGGCTGCCAGCCCGCCCCCACGGGGAACGGCTCCTACGGCTGCACCCTGCGGGGCCTGGAGGCCGGGACCCGGTACCAGCTCCGCGTCGAGCCGCTCGCCGACGGGGAGGCTGTCAGCGTCTCCGTGCAGACAGGTAGGGGCGGAGGGCGCGGCAGGTGCTCGGGGAGGGACGCCGGGCTTCTCCTTCCCGACCCCTTGCTTCGGCCGGCGGTAAGAGGAGGAGGGCGATGCATTTGCGGCTGCTGTAAACCTACCGTGTTTGCTGAACGTCGCTGTCCTGCGCTTGAGTCCTCTTTACCCCGCTGCCAGAAATAACCGCTGCCAAAAGTTAAGCCAGCCGCCTTGAAAGGGGAAGGTGCTGTCAGGAGACCAGCTCAGTGCTGGGAGTGTATTTCTGTCGCTCCCTTAAGCTGCCATCCAGCAGAATGCTTGTAGAGTAGTGCTCTGTAACATCTTTTGTGCTCATGCAAACCTGTTGGCTTCATAGTTCCCCAGGTGACAGCTTATTTACTGTGTTCAAAATACAATCTATCTCATGACAGGTAGATCCCATTCAAGGATAACTTACTGTTTCAGCCCATTTCTATACTTTTATTCTGTCTAACCAGAGTCTAAAGGTCGGAAAGTAAGGCTGAAACTTCTTGCTTGTATGTTTTCCTTGAATACAGCCAGTGAGGTGTTACGATCTACAGTTGTGTGCAGAGCACATCTACAGTGTCACATCCATGACTGGCTGTAAAAATGTTCCAGCAGCTTGCTAGAGAGCTGCCAAGGAAAGCCCCTTTCTGCATGTGTGGTTGTGTGTGCATGCAAACGACTCAGCTGTGAAGCAATGAATGGCATAGAGCCACCAGCTGCAGTGACAGAACTGGACTCTTTCTACCTGTATTAGTGTTTTTTTAAAGATGATGAAATACAGTATTGTCCAACCTCTTAATGGTGGCAGCACAAGGCTCAAAACGGAGATGTATTAAATGAGGTCCATCATTAAATGCCACCCTGATTTGCTCCTAAAGTGTTAGTTTTAGAGAGGTACTTTGCAGTATTAGTTTCGAAGATTACAGCAGCCAAATACTTAACAAGTGCTGGTTCAGAGACATCGTTTGCTGTTAGACCCTTTTCCCTACATGAACCGTACAAATGCACTAAATACCCTCCATTAATTTGCTTTGGTAACTCAAGTTAAATAAAGCTTAGTGACAAGTCTGCTGGTGTGATAGCTATACATTAAGCACAAGTCATGTCACTTGGTAAAAATGAGTAATGGTTTCTATGCAGACAGTGATTTAAATCCATGCCATGCATCATGCCAGCTGGTTTTAATATTGATGACTTGTAATTTGAAAATTGAAAGAATAAATCAACTGCTCTCAGAGTGATGGGTATAAATCACCATCACTACTGGATAGTAGAGATCTATTATTGAACACTTGCATAGAAGTAGAGAAAAAGATACCACTTTAGACCACATTTTGATTAATGCATCATCATTTAGACAGTAGCTTGTACCTGTCATTTATGACTTTTTTTATCAGTAAATAGATTTTGCAAGACTGTAAGATAAAAGCAGTTGGAAGCGACTGCTTGTTATAGTCGTATTATGTAGCTGACATCAGAGTGAAAAGACTGATTAAAGTTTAAGTTGAAATACTGCAAATTAGCGGACCATAGCTGAAGTGAGGTTTATGTTTGGATTGTGCATAGCAGAGATCAGTCAAAAGCGTGAAATAAGAATAGAGGAACCATGGAGGTTTCCTGAAAAGACAGCTGCTCAGATTGCTCCGTGGTTCCTTGCTTCTCTTGATTCAGTCACATCAGTTGACTTGCTTGATGGTGTTCAAAATATGCAGTTAGCTCCAAAATTTCTCCATTTATTCTTTTTCTAGAGAATATGTAGGGTTTGTTACGCCTGTCAACCACCATGTTGTACTGTCAATACTATGCATTTCAACACAGAATGAGGGAGGATTATTCCTCCTATATGTTTCCACTAGGGGCAGCATTTTAAACCAGTTTTCTGGAAGCTCTTTTTCACCTGTTCCTTTGTAACTTGGTGTCTGTAGTTTTGTTTTATGATCTACTGAGCCTGGATGTCCATAGGCATGTGTTCCTGGAAACTATCCTGTGAATATGGAAGTATGAGCAATATTTTCAGCCATATTATAAAGAAAATTCCAACTGATTTGAATGGTAGTGGAACTGAGCGATCATGGGCCATCTAAAAATACAATGTCTGACCTTAGTACTCAGTGAGGTTCCCTTCCTGAGCTCTTTGTTTTAGAAAGATGGGCTATGCTGTCCTTTGGAGGTGCCCAGCTTTCTCCACTGACTGTAAAAGGAGCCTAGGTTAAACCAGGCACCTGAAGTTTCAATAGTTGAAATTAACCGAGGGGAATCCCATCTCATGTGTTTACTTTTGCAAAATGAGGTTTTGAACATCTGTATCGTCTTGATACAATAAATGTACACAGAGGAAGTTGCACATTCATTTATATAGCTAGTTCAGAAACTACCTTTTTGCTCATATTCAATCCTGCTAAAATTTTCATGTGCTCATTCCTGTTATGAGTACAATTTTCATCACATTTCTTATACAAAGTGCTGGAGTAGCTAAGCCCATAAAATCCAAAATATTTTGTTAAATTTTGTGTGCAATCTATTCTGACTAAGGACTTAAGGTGAAAGCGATGAATAATGCATACCATAGTTGCAGTTGTAATGTGAAGGCTTGGAGAGGACCAAATCCCTAACCTAATTTGGCCTTTTGAGTATTTAATTTTACATTAAAATCATAGTTATGGCAATGAATTAAGTGTATGTTGTTTGCAAGTTTGATATTCCAATAGAGTAAGTGCGTAGATCACCAAGACTGCATAAACTCTCTGAATAACACCAGACCCTTTGTGAATCTTTGAGTAGAGAAGCAGCTTCTATTTCACTTGTGGATGCATAGATCTGAGATCTAATAATGTAGGGAATACTGGTACAGTAATCCGCACTAGTCCTCTAAAGTGGAGTCTCTTTACTCAAGAAATTTTGATTCTATGGGTTATGAATTTAAAATGGCAAGTATTTAATCCTCTAGAACAGAGCTAAAACAGGTACTCCAAAACAATGGAAAATAAAATCACATAGTATATAAGACAGGTATACACAGGCATGCAAACACACATACAGTGTTGGCAGTTGTGCTATTTTGGTAGAATAGGAAATAAAGAAAACACTGATAACAATATTTATCAGTTTGGAGCTACAGATAAATTTTCCGCTGCACACCTGAGATTACACATGTTAGGAGGAACAAGTCTGTATATTTATTTTACATTAATATTTACCATTTTTTACATTTTTTTAATATACATACATAAAATGGCACATAAATCCATACAACTAGTCAGCATGCTTGACATTGTAAAGTTGGGACAACACATGCACCTGTCGGTTGTTTCGTGCTGTCTTCTCAGGAAAACTATTTCTGTGACTGAGAACTACTCTATGACAAAAGATGGTAGGGTTGTGTCCTTCTTGATTTCAGATAAAATACTTTTTAAGTTCTTAGTTCTCCAAATGTCTGCGCATGAGCATAACAGCATATTTCAGTAGCGTATTTTCAGTTAAATTATTAATTAAAATTATTTTAAAATTAATTAAAATTCTAGTTAAAAACAGTAGTATATGAACAGATCCTAAATTACAATTAAATTTATGAATTTCGATTCTGAATTGATACTCAGATTCAAAATACTGGTCTTGAAAGCCATGAAAAACAACTTGGCGATTCCCCTGCTTTCAAATATATCTTCTAAAATAGGCTTATAAATTTTCAGCATTATTATAAATTTTTGTCACAAAAATTGCTAAATATTTGCATGAAAAGAGGTTAAAAATTCTACCTTCTAAGACACAGACTGGTAGAGTATTCTTCCATTGTAATATGCAACTCCCTAAATGCCAGAAGCATGGCTTGGCCATGTGTTCACTCCTGTAAATTTCAAATTACTTGGGACAAATCTGATTTATTAGCCATCTGTAGGAACAACTACTGTGACATGGCTCTGACTGTAGGCTGTATGATCCTATCATACATAATCACGTAATGGTTATGATCATCATCTCAAAAGGCAGAGTACAAGAAGAAAATAAATAACTGTGTTTTAAAGATGATCTAGGTTGCATATCATCCCAAAGAAATGGATATTTGTACTTAATAAGGACAACAAAATCAACCCTATTTACTTAATCTTCAGAAAAGTCCTTGTGAAGTAGGTTACTTTTATGAATAGGGAAAACTAGGAAAAAAATGGGTAATTTGATAGGAAGATGGCTGAGACTGGCTGGAATTCCCCATTACTCAGTCCTGGGCTCATATCTCTCAGGTTTGTTTTTTTTCTCCTGCATAAGGCAGGGGTGTTTCTGTGCTTACAGGCTGTATTTGGGAGTCATATCATTGGGATTGGACCTAACCATATTTGTCATTTCTATAAAATCTATCTGTAGCAGCTGTGCACACAAAGCACGTCCTCTTCCCAAAAAGTGAAAAAGGAGGTGCATTGTAATTCAAACACCATTAGGTCTTCTGGAGGATTCCTTTGTAGACCAGGAGACATTAATTCATATAGTATCAAATGGTATAAAAATCTCTTTGTGAAAATACTTTATTTCTGTGATATATCGGAGCTGTATCGTTGCCAGCAGAGACTTGTATAACAATGTAAATGGCTTTTTAAGTGTTTGTTTCCATCCCGGTCTCTTTCAGCCCAGGCACTTCCCAATCTCATTGTTCCTTTGTTCTAGCGGATGTACAAAGCACTGAGTGTTTTGTTTTCTGGACCAGATAGATTAGATAAAGTCTGAATTTCTGAACTTCACCTTCTAGGCACGCAACTCATTTCTTTGCTAATGCACCTTAGAAGACAGATTACCCAGGACAGTGTAAGCGCTTCTAAAAATGTAGGAGATGTCTTCTTTTGTAGAATTTGGCAAATAATGCAGATTCCAATGTTGGTTACTTTTGCAGGACTAATGAGCAGTCAGCCTTACCCTAATTTTGTCAGAGACAGAGTTAAACTTCTTGACAGTTATCATGACGGTTCTCTTGATATCAGTCAAGTTAAAACTTTTTCAGATGGCTGTGCATCTGACCATATATAGCACTGGAATTTATTTCTGACTCCCAAAGTTTGACCTCTCTGATTAGAACAATTGCCTTCAAGGAACAAGATTATATCCCCACTATTCACTTTTGCCAACAAAATAGCCTTTAGTAGCTTAGTATATATTATAGGTGGAGCTGGTAGTCAAGCCTATTGTTAAGATTTCCTGACCCTTTTCATTAAAATCTCCTGTTTTAATTGCTGTAACTGGGTGAAGTTTTAACTTTTTGGCCTGAAGTTTGATGTGCTTGGTCTTTGACTTGAGTTTTAATATTTTTTTTCTCCAGATTTAAGCAGAGTTAGTTTGGCCTATAAGAAAGAGATCAAGAAAAAAACAATAGTTATTTTTATTTACTGATTTTGTTAATTTAATTTTCGTCTCTTTTTCTGAAGAGCACTAGCATCTCTGTGGTCTGAAGCAAGAATATGAATTTAAGCAGAGACCTGGGTTCAAAGCGACACAGTATTTTTCACTGAGTCACAGAATCACAGAATGATTCAGGTCGGAAGGGACCTCTGGACATCATCTGGTCCAAGCCCTGTGCTCAAGCAGGGCCACCTAGAGCTGGTGGCCCAGGACCATGTCCAGGCAGCTTTTGAATGTCTCCAAGGAGGGAGATATTCCCTTGAAATTCCTAATATGTTTGATTGACAGAGCATACCACCAAAACCTGGCACCAGTATGTTCTCAGCAGAGCTTTGTAAGAAGCGATTAAACCCTCTGCACTATCCAGGATTTGAAGACAAAACAGCTAAAAGGCTACTAGCCCCATGATGCTCCTACTGCTGTATTTGTAGGTTGGGGGTAGGTTTGGTTTTGTACTTTCAGCCCTTACAGTGCAGTTTTTCATGATGTAGCCTCACACTCATCTGTCTTGTTCAGGGAAACAGGCAGCAATGACTGCATTGGAAAAATGGTCTTCTTCTGTGTTGAAAGCACTGTTCATACAGAGACCTCGATTCTCAGCCTGGATGCACCATACACTCCCTGTCTGATGCTAGGCAAGGGTAGCACAGAGTGTACTCCTGTGGGAGCCAAATTTAGTTGTTAAATTGTTGGGAAACCTTTATTCTTTAGCTCCCCAACTTGTGAATGCTTGATTTTGCTGCCTTGGGTTTTATGATACCTTTTTAATACGCAATTACTTAACGTTATTGGGAGACATAAATGTCAATACCATAGTACATCAACATGTAATAAATGTCTTTTGATTTGCATGAAGTCTTGTGAGTGATGAAATACACCTGGAGAATACAAGCAATCAGAGTCTTTTATTTTGGCCAATGTTTGCCATCCCTTTCAAGTATATAATATTTTACAGGTGATTTTACTTGAGAGCTCCTTAATAAACAACATAGTGAACGCTGAGAGTTTCTCAGATAAATGGTCCCAATTAAATATAGTTATAGTTCCTAAAAGTTTGTCCAATGTACTGTTTGGGGTTTTTTAAATCTATATGAACAATACTACAGCAGAGCAGAAGTATATTCTATCAGAATCTGTTTGAAGTGGTTGAAGTTAATACTAAAACTAAAGGATTGTTGCGCTTAAAATTGTATAAATGCCACTAGTGATAAAGTGTTTAGCGTGAGTGCTAGGAAATGAAAGCCACTGGCACCGTTGTACATCTATAAAGCTATATTACACTGAGGCATTGAGTGTAATTTTCTGGGTTTTCATGTTTGTGGTTTCTTATTAAAGTTGTTACAGTTTTACTATCAGCAGATTTCCAAGCTTGTTATATACATCCACAACTGGAAGTGTTTTTCTATGTGTGTGTGTGAGAGTGAGTGTGTACACATATACTCAAGTAACATTTCTGAATTCTGCAGGACTCTCTTGTAGACAGTTTTCAGTGATAAGATGTCTATAAGTGGAAAGAAAAAGACTTTTTGAAAAGCATTGGCAGCATGATGAAGGTAAAGGGAGAGTTTTGGAAGGTTTTTTGGGCTGCTGTGTAAAACTTCAGACAGTCCCAATGCAAGAAATCCTAGCTGATGTTTTCTGTTTGTTTTTTTTTTTTAACAGATCCCTTACCACCACCTTGGTTTGAAATTAATAAGGAAAAAACTACACTCACAAGCTTGCAGGTTCAGTGGGATCCTTCCCCGGGAAAAGTGGACTTGTACAACCTAGTATTATTTGATCATGATAATAAAACGATTCAAGAAGTCTCCGTACCAGGAAGAATTTCAAAAACAGAAAATACTTTTTCCAGACTCATCCCTGGGAATAAATACAACATCGTCCTCAGTGCAGTTGCTGGAAATAAGAGTACCCCAGAACTCCACCTAAGTGGATCTACTGGTAGGACTTCTTTTACTGAAGTTCATCTAAATAGAACCACTTACGGTATTTTGCAGTTCTGCATTCTGAAATTAACAAATGCATAGAATTCTTATACCTGGCAAGATATATGTGTGTATATATATGTGTAAGTATCTATTGATAAGTAGAAAGAAACAAAACATGAATCTCTGACTAACACAAAGAGTTGTTTGCTAAGAATGGAGGCATATTGTCATGGTGTATTTGGACATAAATTTGGACATATTTCAAAAGGAAATTTGTTCAAAATTGCTGAAATTGTGGAGATAACCATTAGGCCTTAAGCATGTGGTTTTTATTCCAACAGTGCCATCCCCTGTGAAAAATATTCAGGTCAGTGTCAAGACAGACACTATCCATGCTTCATGGTCTCCTGGCTCTGGGCACGTGGATCGTTACAGGCTGGTGTTGCTGGATAATCATGTCCCAGTTCATGAGATTCACCAAGAAGATCCTCTGACCTCCTACACATTTTCAGGACTCACAGCAGGCCACGTGTATAACCTCTCTATCATAGCCCAGGCTGCAGGACTGGAGAGCATCAGTTTTCAAACCGTCAGGACAGGTATGACTTCAGAGTTCATCACAACAAGAGCAAGAAGCTAAGGCCATACTCTAATAATATTACAGGATGTATTTCAGAATAATAAATGATTCATGTTCCAAATGTATATTCCCAGACTTCAGTGGCTGAATTACCCTTGGCAGGTGTTTCTCTCCAAAGGCTATAGAGGGAGTTAGAGATGCCATAAGCTTACTTAGCTCCCTAAGTTAGCACTGCAGCAAAGTTAGCAGCCCAATTAGCTTGTAGGGTGTCTGCAGCTAACTTAGCTGCACTGCTTAATGTAGGAAGTTCCATTAAAGATGTGAAGTTAAGTGTTAACAATCTGAGCCCAAGTGCCCTAGTACCACCTCATATCTGTGAAGGGGGTTCATCTGACTCCTGTATGAACTTCTTCAGTGAATTGAGGTGGTGTGTAGTCTGGTTATTTCACAGTAAAGATGTGAAGTTAAGTGTTAACAATCTGAGCCCAAGTGCCCTAGTACCACCTCATATCTGTGAAGGGGGTTCATCTGACTCCTGTATGAACTTCTTCAGTGAATTGAGGTGGTGTGTAGTCTGGTTATTTCACAGTACTGAAGGCAGTTTAACTCCATGATTCTTAGCTGTATGGAAGAGCTTGTGAGTTTTGCAAAAAAATATTTTCCGTGACTTTTTTTCTCTGGATTGCAAAAAAGCTGCACTTCTGAAAAGGAAATAAAAAAAAATGTAGAGCAGGTTAAGAACTTTAAAATTTAATGTTGGTTTTGGTTTTGTTTTTTTTTACAGAGAAGTATTGATTCACAGAACCAAAGTTTTAGAAATGAAGGGTTTTTTTGGGAGTTTTTCAGGATAGAGTTCTGTGGTCATAGAGAGAAAGATAAGCTAACATCCTACTAGAGTGCAATGGTTAAAACACTCATGTAAGCAAAAACAGGGTCATGCGTTTGCTTTCCTTGATTTGTGGGAAACATAAGGTGCGGTTTCTCCTATAGAAATCTCACCGTGTAAACACAATTTAATATTAAGTGAACAATATTGTGATGTTTAGAGCACACAGATGAGTGCTGTTGTCACCTAGCACTAGCTGTTCTGGGGATTATACTCGTTTCATTTTATTTCTTCAGAATTTTTTATTCCTATTGTAGGGTGCAAAAATGTTAAACCTCACAGGTTTTTTCAGAACATAAAAGCACTCCATCTAGCTTGCAGCATGGTCCTCCCTTTCAGTACTATGGCTGTGGCTATGCTTTTCTTTGGTGGAGTGTTTGAATAAAGGAGTTTGATTCCAATCCCTTCTACACTGGTATAAATCAGGCATGGGTCCAATGATGCTGTAGTGTCTCATCTACCAAAATGTATGCAGGCATCTCTGTTCTTAGGAGCATGTGCCTGGTCTGTTTTATAGTCAAAATGACTAGTGTGAGTGCAGACATGGCTAACAGATTTTCTATTCCGTGAAACAAGAGTGGGCATTGTAAGAGGTGTCACTCTCAGCAGCAGAGTATCTTACAACAGGGCTGGGTTCAGTTTCGCTGTGACCAGACTTTGCCCTTTCACTATTCAGGCACAATCATTCATACTCCATCTCATATAACTATTCAAAAGCAAAACGTATCTATCACAGTTTGGAGGCAGCAGGTCTTATGTGTTCCATGGTGAAAGTATTTTATTCTCTTTCCTATTTTCTCTTTTTTAGCTCCAGCTGAAGTCTTAGATCTGACAGTGACGAACGATGACAGCTTAGATGCTTTAAAAGTTAAGTGGAGAAGACCTTCAGGAAACCTCAATTTCTATAATATCACTCTATCTCATCCTGGATCAGTTAAAGAAGTCAAAACTGTACAGCCACCAGTCACAGAGACTCACTTTGACAACCTAACTCCAGGACGTCTTTATGAGGTTACTGCCCGCACAGTCAGCGGTGAACTGTTTACTGATCAGATGGCAACTGGCAGGACATGTAAGTCTTCTGCTTCAGTAAGAACATTGTAACCAATGCTATTTTTGCCTACATTGGCCTTGTAGAAAATCATTGTAGGAGACAAAATGATTTGGATTCCAGGAAAAATAAGATAAAGAGCACAATATTGTTCCGGGAGTACCCCTTCCTGACTCTCTGGCAAGTTAATCTGGCAGTCAAAAGCAGCTCTAGCTTAGCTTGGGAGCAGGAAACAATAATGCCTTTTGGACCTTATAGTTGGGTGAGTCTGTTACAAAACTGTTCCACATTACTGCACTACTGACCAGCTTTGTTATCTTGAATTCAACTCAGCATAGTATATAAAATGAGTTACATTATGGGGAAGTCTGTGTGTAGTCAAATTGTTAACAGATTTTTAATAAATTTTGCAAGGTCTAATATTATCCCTTGCTCTCGACACAAATCTACAAATAGAAAAAGATTAAGTCT
Source organism: Gorsachius magnificus (assembly GCA_034008185.1). Taxonomy (NCBI): domain Eukaryota; kingdom Metazoa; phylum Chordata; class Aves; order Pelecaniformes; family Ardeidae; genus Gorsachius; species Gorsachius magnificus. The sequence continues at coordinate 178,054,292 of CM067081.1, forward strand.
CGGCTTTCTTTACTACCAACAGCATGGATTAAGGAAGGCATGTGGCAGCCTGGGGAGAGCTGAGTTACGGGTTTTTTTATCTTCTTTCAGAAGTACGGTTTTCTTTCAGGTATCTCTTGTATGAGTTCTGAACCTGAAAAATCCTGGCATAATTCTCCCACAGCATTACTGGCCACAAAGGCGTGTGGTCTTCTCCACACGAGCCTAGCCCAGGCAGAATTTAGATGGGAAAAAATATCTAAGTGGGTGAAGAATGCATACGTGAATTGTTAGTAGACTCAGAGCCAAAAAATATAAAATGTGTTTGTGTGTGAGAGAGAGAGAGCAGAGTATTTATTTTAGAGAATATTTATTATCTACACCTAAACATCTCATGTGAAAGATGCATCCTTGACATATCTAGCTGCTACCCCATTCTCAGTGCAGGCTGGAAGACACCCAAAAAGCCTTTCATGTCCAGTAAGTACAAAGATGGACTGGTTATACGCATGTCTTTTTTATTTGTCTAGCCTACCATTAAAGACCTTTAAGATTACCATTTCCATCTGAAAGGAGAGCTTAAGGCCCTCACTCAAACCACTGATGCCCAAATTTGTGACCTAGAACCAGTACTTTCAAAGTTGAGGATCTTGAAGTCCCATTTCCAAGGATGCTGATCATGTGCAATTCCTTCCCTGACTTTTCCATAGATACCAAGAGCTTTGAAAACAGAGTCACTTCAGGAGGAGCCTTGTGGCCTAAAGGCAAATTTGTAGATCCAGGCTGTCAGGTCTACAGATACTGAAGGGGTTAGGCTCTTAGGATCCCTCTGTAACTCACAGAGAGAGCCGGGTGCCCAGGAACAAAATCCATATTGCTGTGTATTGAGAGGGTGCCTGTGGCAGCAGAACCTGCTGAGCAACGTTGTGGTAAGGCATATGGACATCTCAGGGACTGAAACTTTGTACCATAAGGATGTAATGATGTCCAGCCAGCCTAACAAGGTTGAACTTTATCTGTTATGTAAGTACATCTGTGCTTCCTAACAAAACACTGTGTGCTTTTATCCGCTCACTCAGCAACTGAAACTAATCTCCCATATTCACTGGTATGTGGGAGATCTAGGTTTGATACCCAGATGTGCCTGTGGGAAGTGAAACTGGCAAGTATTTTGTGGTGCTGGTAGAAATCTCTCAAACCTTTGCTAGGTACTGAGCAATTAAATATTAACGCAGACAGAGAAAACACGAGAGCATGACTCTAGCCTTGTTATTTACAGTTAATATTCGCTGGTGGTCTCAGGGCTCTGATGCTGATCTCTGAGTATCTTAAAACTAAGCTACAGGTATCCTAACCTACGGGTCTGCATCTGCCTTCCAAGCTCCACTTGGTTTGGTTAATATTTAATTGTTCCATGAAAATCAGAAAAGCCTCTGTGGTTCAGTGTGACTTGCAGCAGTAGGGCAGGAAGGCTGAGTGTGTAAATTCAGGACCCTTTAAGTGGAGGACAGGACAGAGTGGATGCTTTAATGGCCTCAGTTTGAACCTCGGTGCCTTACAGCTGGGAGGGACTAGGAGATACAAGGCCTTTGTGGAAGAGGCCATCAGACTTTGTATTTCTGCTGCTGAGGCCAGAATTTGGCCCATAGCGATTGAAGTTTTGGCCTTAGCTTTGAAAAATGGATTGACAGTTTCTAAGTGAACTTAAGTCCTGGGAACAACTGGGAAGCTAACTGAAAACTGCAAGATGTATCCAAGAGGTGCATGGGGGAGATTTTGCCTGCTCTAAGAAGGGTTTGCATTTCTGATGTCAGAAACCAACAATGAAGAAGTGAGTGGTTTGTGGGGGGGAGGAGTAAAAATTATCTCTAAAATGAATGCCAACCTTTGTAACAAGATACCTCACGTTGCTCTAACTAATCCAAGTACTTCTACAATAGCTATGCCGTGAGGCGGGTTTTGCCAGTCTGCAGTTCCGTCTTCCCGGAAATATCCCACTTCGAAATTACTCTCTCAATCTCTGTATTACAGTTCCCCAGAAAGTTTCTGAGCTGAAAGCCGGCAGTGGAGGCTGGCTGAGGTCTCTGCGAGTGAACTGGCTGCCCCCTGCGGGAGACTGGGAGAGGTACCACCTGCTCCTCTGGAACCGCTCGGCCCTGGTGCTCAACACCACCCTCGAGAAGGATGCCACAGAGTACTTCATCCACGACGTGGGCCTCATCCCGGGGAGGCAGTATGACGTGGATGTCGTTGTGGAGAGTGGCAATTTGCAGAGCAAGGCTAGCTGCACGGGGAGAACAGGTCAGCGTGCTCATCCGGGAAGTGTGAAAGTGCAAAATGTTCTGCTGGGCTCTGTGGCAATCAGCAGAAAATAGTACTTGGGAATCCACAGTTGAATTTCACTATTAATACAGTAAAAAGGAGCTCCCTTGTGAAAAAAACCATAAATAATTATGTTTAGCACTTCTGTGAAAACTTTCAGGGTTATTTTTGTGATTAATGTATCGTTAGTGAAAGTTTTGGGAATAATATCACCATTCTGTTGTGACTGAGGCATAACACTACATGTATAACATTTCACTGTTACATTTTGTAGATGATTGCAGGCACGCTATATAGTTCTTTAAAGACAGCAATATAGATTCTCCTGTATTGTTCATCAGTGTGTTCAGTGGCAAGCGGGTTTACTTGCCAGCTTGTATAACTAATTAGCATCAATAGTGTTAACCAAACCGTCTGAGGTGTATGTTAGTGTGGCTGTTCCATAATGTCTTAATTCTTGTTCCTATGCTCCAGAAATAAAATGGGGTTAGCTGGTTCGAGTCAGCCTTTCCAAAGGAAATCCATATACACTGCAGTGATGTTACTGGAATTCTTTCGGAACACACTAGTCAAAGCCACATCTGATTGCTTCAAACTTAAAAAACAGCTGTGATATAATTGTTAATGGTTCTGCTCTGTGAACGCAACATAAGTGCGATTCAGAGGATGGGAAGACTTGGAGGAGGAGTATCAGGCAAGGCTCAGCCTGAACCTTATCTCACAGGAGAATGTGAGATAAGATGGGGCCACTCTACTTTATCCTCACACTTCCTGGTGCCCACCTTTCCTGCTACACCCTTACCTGTCATTCCCCGAGGGCTTCATTTTGTTGATTTTGCACAATGGCAAGACCAGTAGACGCTACAGAACTGAAGTTTTCTCTAACTTCTAGCCAGCTGGATCAGAGGAAGGCAGATTCTCATCTTGCTTACTTTGGTATGTGTTACAAATAATTTAGGCTTATGGTGTTACTTTTAATTGACACAGCTAAGTGATTAGAACATAGTCCAATAAATAATATCAAGCAGTGGGTGTATCACAAATGTGTTTGACCCACAGTCCGGTACATAATGTACGTGTTATGAAGCACAGGTATTGGGCCCTATTCTGACTTAGTTTTCTCTTACGTAAACCCAGTCTTGGAAAGTGAATTGGATTTCAGCGTAACAGGAACAAAATCAGATTGGGGGACTACGTTAGGTAACAGATGCCCTCTGAGTGCGTGCATGCACACATACACAAACACACACTGAAGTTCACTGATCAAATTCTTTCATTTATGTCTGTTGTGGTTTAACCCAGCAGGCAGCTAAACAACACACAGCCATTCACTCCCTTCCCTTGCAGTGGGATGGGGGAGAGAATCATGAAGAAAAAAGTAAATTTGTGGGTTGAGATAAAGACAGTTTAATAGGACAGAAAAGGAAAGGAAAATAATAATAGCAATATTAATTGTAATAATAAAAGAATATACAAAACAAGTGACGTACAATGCAATTGCTCACCACCTGCCAACCGATGCCCAGCCAGTTCCTGAGCAGCGATCTCTGCCCCCTGGCCAACTCCCCCCAGTTTCTATACTGAGCATGACGTCATGTGGTCTGGAATAGCCCTGTGACCAGTTGGGGTCAGCTGTCCTGGCTGTGCCCCTTCCCAGCTTCTTGTGCACCTGGCAGAGCGCGGGAAGCTGAAAAGTCCTTGACTAGGGTAAGCTAAACCATCAGTGTGTTACCAACATTATTCTCCTACTAAATCCATAGCTATCCCAGCTACCTGGAAGAAAATTAACCCTGTCCCACCTGAAACCAGGACAATACCACTGTAAGTTTGGAGTGTCTCCCAATTTCACTGAGATATAAACCAGTGCAAAATCAATGTCACTCTGACCCTATAATTTGCATCCTTGTTTGTTACAGCTGAATTGATGTAGATCTATTTTATGGTACAAACGTTTTATATCCCTATCTAGTACATGCAGTTCAAGAGGAGTCTCACTGACTTCACTGCATTTCCATTTGTACTAAAATACATATCCTGGCATAAGTTTAACCCTAAGCATTACAGCCATAATGCATTGCTGAAGTCTGCTGCTACACCCCTTTACTGGAAGAGTAGCATAAGTACTAGATTTGTAAGATTGGCTTCCTAGAGAAAGGTAAAGAATCTCCTCTTGATTACAAATACTCTGTTGCTGTCATATTTCTGTCTTAAGGAACAGATTTCTTACAGCCGTTTGAGATATGACATGTGTGTTCACTACAAAGTCCTGTTCTCATTGCGATATCTGTGTACTTCTACAGCTCCAGAGCCTGTTCTCCAGCTCCGTGTGAAGCATGCTAATGAATCTTCACTTAGTGTCATGTGGATGACCCCTGTTGCAGAATGGGACAGCTATGTGGTTTCACTGGGAGACAGGGATCTTACTGTTATAAAAAAAGGGCTTGCAAAAGAAGCTAAGGAATTCACTTTCACTGACTTGGTACCTGGAAGAAAATACACAGTTACCATCACTACCATTAGTGGGATTTTAAGCAACTGGACTTCAGTGGAAGGAAGAACAGGTATCATCCTGTCAAACTATTTTTATCTTTACTTCTGTTAACCATTAACAACTTCCTTTGCTTTGTAGTGAACTGAATGAACTCAGTGTCTAAATATCAGAAGTCTTGAATTTGCATTTGTTTCTTCAATAGAGGTATTATGTTTCTGAGTCTCTCATTTCTGTCAGTTATCTTGCAGTATTTATTTAAGGTTTTGGGGAAATGGATATGTAATTCTTAGCAAAACAGTTTTCTGAAATATTGTGTCACGTCTGATCAATCTACTTTAGCACAAGATTCCATATAAGAAGAACAATTTTCACTGGGTATCTTCAGGAAGGTCACTTCCTTGATTCAAAGCATTCATCATCTGGGAAAAAAAAACCAAAAAACAAACACCACCCACGCAGGAAAATGTTGCTTTAGGGGGAACATTCCAAGGTTGACAGATACAAAACATGTGACCTTGAAAATGTATTTTGAATCTCCCTGCTCTTCTGATTCCAAAATCTCTGTTACTTAGGATGATGACTGTGACACAAGGAAGGTCCCATTCCCACCCCCTGCAGGGTGCTAATTTTGTGCACGTGTGCAAGTTTTAAACCATATGTGTTGCTTTACTCTGCTTGACTTACTCATTCTCCAGTGCAAGCAAAGTCTTAAAATGTATCTCTGGTCTGGCACAGCGCAGAGAAAAACAAGCTGGTAGTGTACGAATCTAATCGTGCCTGTGGCTTGATAGCGGTCCTTACTAAAGTGTTGTAATTCCTTCCAAGACCTGAGAAGTTTGACTTACAGTTTCATTTCTGTGCTGTGCGATTAGATAGCTGGGATTTCACTTCCTTCTGCCTTATGCCCCTTTAGGAGGACTATTCAGGCATAGAGGCTACGCTGTCCCACTTCACTGGTGTGAATCAATACTTGAAAACACATCAGGCAGGGATAGTGTGTCAACATTACATTCAAAGGGAGAAAGAATGACCATCAGTACATTTGAATGTAGGTCTTAATAATCATTCCAGGCCTCTGAATCTTCTTTTTGGTAGGACAGCCTACTAGGCCTGCAAAACGCTGCTGTAAATATGACAGAAATAGGTCTTACTTGCTTCCCAGATGGGTCAGATTCCAGTGAGGCCTGAGGTGTCACTGAAAGTGCCTTTAGCCTAGAAATATGGCACTTCTGTTTCTTGTTGCACCTTGCTATGTTACGACAGTATTATAAAACAGGTGGGGTTTTTGATTCAGTTTTATATGAAAGTTATGTTTTTTCTAACTTTTGTTAATGATTGCTAATCCAGTACTATGCGTGCAAAAGGGCTGATATAAAACGAGATGAAGCTTGCAATCACACTTTGTGAAGTTAAAGGGTTCTCTATTTCAGTTGTGCTTGGTCATGTAAGCAGAAATACTTACAAAGAAGTAACTGTATCTCCTTGCTTTGACCAATTATTGTCAAATTAAAATAAAAAAAAGGTTTTGAGTAAAATTTGTGCTAGATATTCCATTCCTTTCTGTTCTTTCTTTTTCTTCTTTGGTCTGGCTAAGTACACCAGCTTGTACTTAGATAAATGTCATGTTAATTCAAAAATTACTTAATCTTTTGATGCTAGAAAAGTTAGTATCCTGAAGGTCTTCTGACCTAAAAAGTACACCCAAACCCATCCATCTCAGTTAACCCCAAAATTAAAGGGTCTGATACTTCTCTGAGGTATATATGTTTAGTCTGGAGAAGAAGCTGAGGGGAGACCTTATCACCCTCTACAGCTACCGGGTGTAGCCAGGTCTCTTCTCCCACGTAACAAGCAATAGGATGAGAGGAAATGGCCTCAAGTTGCACCAGGGCAGGTTTAGATTGGGTATTAGGAAATTTTTTTTCACAGAAAGGGTTGTTAAGCATTGGAACAGGCTGCCCAGGGAAATGCTCGAGTCCCCATCCTTGGGGGTATTTATAAGACAGGTAGATGAGGTGCTTAGGGACATGGTTTAGTGGTGGACAGGTATGGTTGGGCTTGATGATCTTAAAGGTCTTTTCTACCAAATGATTCTATGATTCTATAGATGACTGTGCCTGAGGTATTTGTCAGACTAGCTTGCCATTTAATAGGAATGAGAGATGGAAATAGGAGAGGAGAGGGAGAATGAAAGACACAGACTGTATTTGAAATAGTCATCACAAAACCAAGTGATTTCCTAAATTGATGGCTTTTGTTTAATGGTATTTATAAAATGCCATCTTTTCCCATTCACTGATCTTGAATCATTTTGGTTTGACTGAGAAAAGCTGTGCAAGACCTTTCTGTGCCTTAGATAGTTTCCCATAGACCACATCCCATCAGACAGGAAGCAGTCCACAGTTAGATTATTTTTAGTCCTGTTGAGTCTGGCTGCAAATTGGAATGTTCTTTTGATGCACTTCCTCAGTGTGACTAAACTTGGGTTATTTGGAGGATTTTGTTTTGGTTTATTTTGTTTCTCCTCAGTAACATTATGACAATTTTTTTTGCAGTGCCAGCCCAAGTGACTGGTCTGACCGTGGCAAGTCAGGGATCAACCAACAGCTTGTTCACCAACTGGACAAGAGCACTGGGAGATGTGGACTCATACCAAGTGCTACTGATTTACGAGAATGTTGTCATTAAAAATGAGACTGTTCCCAGTGAAACCAACAGATACCACTTCTACCCCCTGAAACCTGGAGGACTCTATTCAGTTGTTGTCACCACTGTCAGCGGGGGGATATCTTCAAGGCAAACAATCGCAGAGGGGAGGACAGGTAAAAAGAAAAATACTCCATCATGTCTTTTGTCAGTTCCTAAAAGCTGAATTTATTAGAGGGAATGGTCTTGTGATTAAGACACTGGACTGAGGAATTCAGAAAGACAGGAATTTCAGACACATAATTCTTGTGTGTGACCTCAGGTACACTGTGAGTCCAGATTCGTGTTAGTGTAGCTTTAGGGAACTAACTGCTCTGCCTACAACAGGAGCAGAATCACTCTGTAGTGAAGACAAAAATACGCTGCGAGGGTGATGTACAGCTGTGGTGGGTGAATCACTTCTTGGAAGGGACTATCTTTTCCATCAACTAGATGAGCATAGGGCAATTGCTCCTTACTTAGGTATGCAAATTAGCTGCCTAAAGGTGGTGGGATGAGTTTGTGTCCAGTCTCTCATGACCCATTCTTTTTCTCCAATCCAACATTAAAGAATGTCTGCCAGGGTCAATTACTTGTTATGAGGCTCTTCTACAGTGCATAGGATGGGATTTACTATTGCATCAAACTCTGTAAGTTTAATGACTCATGAAATGTCATACCAGCCTTTGGATATTTAAATAGAGGGAAGAATTGACAACACAGTGCAATTTCAGCCTTTATGTGAATTCGGCAAAGGCCAGGCATTCTGCAGTTTGCTCCAATTTCTCCTTGAAACAACTATTTTCAGGTAAAAAAAAAAAAAAAAAGAAGAACAATTGGAGAAGAATATGCTAAAAGGCTTGAAATAGACATATTTTATAAAATCTTCTAGTATTTTTGACTCGGACAGCTGATGGGCAGCCCCTCTACTGAGGTAGCTCAGTTCAGTGCATGAGAGTCCAGTGAAAATGTGGCAGTTCATTATAATTAAGATCTGCCCCTGTAATAACTCTGATAATTTTGTACCTTTGAGCTCACCTCACTGGCTTGAAAAACAGATTGTATTTATGTTTTGGCCACTAGGCGTCAGAGAACTCATTGTAAATGAAACACATTCTGCTACGGGCTTCAACTTCATACAAGCTGTTAATCGTGAATGGCAATCTGAGAGGATAATTCATCTGGGATTTTAGAAGTGCTGGGATCATCCCACCAAAGACAATTTCCTTCACTGTATTCCAAAAAGCAGATGAGTGCTGCTGAGTGGGAATCAGTGCAGAGCTGCTCAGGAGTCCCAGACTGCTTATTTTGCAGGGTGACGTTCCAGGCATTCTGACAATAGGAACTGGCTAGTTAAAGCTCTTCTGGTTTTTCCTCTTTGTTGCACAGTTCCTTCCAGCGTGACTGGAGTAACAGTAAATAACTCAGGTCGCAGTGACTACCTCAGTGTTTCTTGGCTGCCAGCTTCTGGAGATGTAGACAGTTATTTGGTAACACTCTCTCACGATGACCAGATTGTTCAGACTCTCACCATTTCCAAATCCTTCAGTGAATGCTCCTTCAGCAGCCTTACTCCTGGGACGCTTTACAATGTGATGATAACCACGAAGAGTGGGAAGTATGAAAATTATTCCTTCAGCCAGGAACGAACAGGTAAAGAGAGTGAATACAGTCGCCGTAACTACTTTGTATACCCATTGTCAATGATCTATCAATACCTGAACAAACTGGGATGGGTGAGTAGGGGTTGGATGGTGAAACCATAAAATTACAGCTTTACAGACTTAGTCTTGTTCATATGCCCCTACTGCTGCTTTATGTCATACAAAATTAATTTAGCACAAATAAAAGCCATGTATCAGTTCTCGTGAGTGAGCAGAAATCATGTGTCAGTTTTGGCTCAAATGCATTTTCCTGCCCTTATCCCCTCTACGTGGCTCTTCAAGTTTATCCTGCAGAGCATCCGCCCCAAAAGTTACTCAAACACTGAAAGAACAGGATAGGAGCTAACTATTAAAATATCAATAAGGTGTCATATAAATGAGTAACAACCATGCCTATTATTTTTGGTCATGTAACATCCACATAGATGGTTTTGGTCATGCAGTATTCAAGGAGATTATAACAGGAATAGAGAAATTTCAGACAAGGGTGGCAATAATGATGGAAAACTTCTTAAAACTTCCTCAAAGATTGAAAAGACAGAGACTTTACACTTGGTAAACCAGTAGAATAAAAGAAAGGTGGTAAGTGGTGTTAAAACGACAAAGTATCAAGTTAGTGCAATTTTCGTCTTCTCATGAAGACAGCTATTTAAATGAGGAGAAGCAAATTCAAGACTAGTGTGAACCTGTGGACTCACTGCTCTAAGCAAAACCGACCAAGTTCCAGAAGACCAAAAATTGGAAAGGCAAACTATTGTCATATGACATAAAGCAGCCTGGAAACTGCAGAGTTACTATTTTAGAGGGCAGGGTATTGCTTAAAATCCACGTTGTGGTCTTTTTGCAACTTCCTCAGGAAAGTCTGGTAATTACCACAAATATAATCCACTACAGCAACTCCTGTTACTTCAGGAAGCTATTGCTTTCTGAATCTTTAATTGTTTTTTTTTTCTTTCAGTCCCTTCAAGTGTTCAGGGACTTACTGTCAGCAATTCAGCCAGAAGTGACTACTTAAAGGTGTCCTGGTTGCATGCCTCTGGATATTTTGATAATTATGAAGTGATCATCAAGAACAACAATGATTTCATCCAAACAAAAAGTGTCCCGAAGGATGAAAATGAATGTGTGTTCACCAATCTGGTCCCAGGGAGGCAGTACAGTGTCACAGTCAGCACAAGGAGTGGGAAATACGAAACTAGTGAAAGAGTCTATGGCAGAACAAGTAAGTAAATACCCCAGAAACATCCTCAGACACTCCAGGATTTTTTTCTGTTTACCATAGTTGGGCTCAAAAATGTCATATGATTTTAACATAGGATTTTAAGTGTGACTCTCTCAGAGCATGTCATGACAAATATGGAAAGCAGTATTTAGTTTATGACCAATGTTTAAGTTACAGACATATAGAAAGTGAGAGAAGAGACCTGCCCTGTGAATTTGGAAAGCAAATCTTGAAACATGGAAAACTGAAACACAGGTGTACAGATTTCCACATAAGCTTAGTATTTATGCTTAAACTATGCCACAATGTATAAGACTTTTTTTTCTGGTCATGGAAATGTATAAGGAAGAAGATAGGCTAGATCTCACTCTACTCAAATCACCCCAAGAACTGGAGTTGAAGAACATGAGGCAAGAGTGGTAAGGTGGCTAGTTGTGAGCCAGCAGGGATCTGGATGCAATCTGCCTGTCTTCACCTCACTCTACATGTAAGCTAATGAGCCATGCTAAGAAACCAAGTTTATTAACACAGATGTAGTAGCACTGGGCAAAAATAACTGACCTGCATTTGGCACGAGTTGGGAACTGGGCAGTGTGGTGCTGCATCACATAGACAGCTTGCCTCGGGTCTCCACTAGCTCATGCTGCTTTGCACCACTTTTGTTGTATGTGCAGATCCTACTCAATTTTTGTTGGCTATGCAAACTCCCTGCAGGCTCTGTTATTATTTGCTTATTATTTTTATGCTGATAGGTTGCAGACTGCCTGTTCTGAAATGGGACCTTCCAGTGTTAGGTATGGTGCAAACCACAAACAGCAACCCTTGCAAATAAGTGCAATCTACTGCTTTTCCTAGGGAGCTGAGTTTTAGCTCAGGAGCATGGCCTCACAGCTGTTTCTTTTTGCTATGAATCTGGTAATATGTTCTGAGTAGTTTCCTATCTTTCTTCTCACCTCTTCAGTGCCAGAGTCAGTGAAGGAACTGACTCTTAGTAACAGAAGCACAGAAGATCTGCAGGTAACTTGGTCAAAGGCTGAGGGGGATGTTGATAAATATGAGATTCAGCTCCTCTTCAATGATATGAAGATTTTCCCACCCATTTTCCTTGGGAACACCATTGAGGAGTATTGGTTCACAGCTCTGACTCCAGGACGTCTATACAAAATTCTTGTCTTGACTATCAGTGGAGATGCACAACGTGCTACTTTCATAGAAGGCCTGACAAGTAAGAAATAATGTGGTATTTAAATGTGTTGAGTCTTCTCTAGAGCAAAGAATGAGGCACAGAAAATCAAGGGAGAGCCATGATCTTATTTGAGCTCCTGTAACACTGGCACAGAGAGAGCAGATCTCATTGAAAATCACAGTAGTACTTCAGCCAACTTGATCTGTGCTTAATAAAGCACACAGGCACCAATATTTTATTATTGGCAGATAATTTTATTTGCTGCAATGGAATGGTGTTGAGATGTCAGTGTTTGGGTTTCTGTTATTCCCATGCATGCCAGTTGTTTGCTTAGTATCTCTAGCTAAATAACTTAAGCTATTTTACTCTCTGTTTACCAACCTGAAATGAATGGGTGAGATTATAACTGCAAAAAACCTAAGTGAGTGTACATAAAGAACTTTGATTTTCTGAGATGTCTCTAAAGTGTCTTTCAGAAAAGAAGGAGGTTATCCAAGTAAAAGAACATGCAAACTTTTTTTCTGTTTAATTTACATTTTCTTTACCTTTCTTCCTATAAACACGTAGCATTGCTTTTCTAAAATGGCACAATCCTACACAAATGCCTTCAGCTTTACTTGTATTTACCTATGAGTGAAATTACTTGTACCTGTAAATGCTCTTTGTCCTTTGAATCATTTGCTGTGGCCATAAAAAAGTAGGAATTTAAAAGTCTGAATCAAACAAGAATTTTGTGTTCCTTCTTTTTTTCCCAGTTCCAAGTGCGGTCAGAAACATTCACGTGTCACCTAATGGCATGACAAACAGCCTGAAAGTGAGCTGGACTCCTGGAGGTGGAGATGTTGATTCCTACACAGTGACTATATTTCAGCAAAACCACCAGCTTGATTCCCAGAGTGTCTCCAAACACGTCTCTGAGCATGTGTTTCACAAGTTGGAAGCTGGGGAGCAGTACCGGGTGGTGGTGCAATCTAACAGTGGCACCTTGCACAACAGCTTAGCAGCTTTTGGGAGAACAAGTACGTTTCTTTTGAGACAAGGAACAAGTTACATCTTGTCTTCCCAGAAGCTGACCCTTATTTAATAATGTTTATGAACATACCATTGGGTATGGGGGAGACCCAGACTCACAGAAGTTTTTATCTCAAAGAGTGTGAGTCCTCACTCTTGCAAACACTTATGCATGGCTCTGTTAAAACCAGTGAGATCTGTCACGTGAGTAGTTTTACCTGGGTAAATGTGTGTGGCATTCAGGTCCCCAGCCCAAAGTGTGCCTTTGTATGATGAATACAGTTACAGCCCTCCCCAGTCCTGTGCCTGTACTCATCCCACACATGCATCTGCAGGGCTCCCTGTAGTCAAATACTGTGTTCTAGCAGAACCTATTGCGTGGTCAAGGCTTGTTAGACAATGTATTGCCCCAATATACTCCATGTCAGGACACGCAAACAGTGGAACACCTTGGTTTTAATCCCTCCTCTCTCTTTAGCACCTGCATGTGTTTGGTGTGGCATTGACTTTTGTGCAACAGCTGCTGGGTAACATTTTCTGTTCTGTGCCACTATTCTGCACCAATTTACCACTTCTTTATTTTTCAGTTCTTTTTCACATGCCTTTCTTAACTGTTTTGGTCAGTTCATCTCGCTCTCCTTCTCCCCTTTTTCCTGGTAATTTATGTATATCGCTTGCTTCATGCCCAGTTCAGACATCCACGATGCTCTGTAACTTCATCTGATTGTATTTATGTCTAGGAATTATTTGCTTGTGCAAACATATGTACAGATATCCCTTTTCCCACAAGTGAATGTGCGCATGTATAAAGATATTATCTATTAATTACTCTATTCACAGTTGTGTATTGAATGGTCCTGATTTCACCTGGTAATGTCCTGCCTTTAATTGTTCTTCCAGTTCCAGCTTCTGTCCAGGAATTATTAGTCCATCATGCCTACAGCAGTCACTCCTTGTTAGTAACCTGGCAGAAAGCTCCTGGTGTAGCTGAAAGATATGACATTCTGCTCTTGAATGAGCAAGAAGTCCTCCTGAGCAACAAATCAGAGCCAGCTACTGCCAAACAGCACAAATTTGAAGATTTATTAGCCGGCAAGAAGTATAAAATACAAGTTTTGACAGTCAGTGGTGGGCTCTTCAGTAAAGGAGCAGAAACTGTTGGTCGAACAGGTAATTAGAACATCTCTCTTTATTTATAGCTCCCTCAGTCAGATACCATTAAATACATTAATCATCGGTGTATCCGGATTCTGGAAAGATTCCAGTAGGAATAGACATGGATATTTATGCGTCATTTTTCCTGATATGTGTTTGGTATGTGAATCTGAAATTTGTTAGCACAATAATGTGGCCATGGTTCATAATAGGGATATTGAACCAAAGCGCTGAATGCTTCCCCCAGTCTATCTGTTATGTAACCACATGAATGCTTTAATTGTCATCAAGTTTTTAATTCACAATCTCAAGGCTCTTAGCACAAGATTTTATGTTAATACACACCTCTAAACTCAGAGCCAAGTCTTCCAGTCTTTACTCAATTAAAACTTCTTGTAGAAACTAATGGGCAGTTCTGTGTGACCATAGTCTGGAGAACCAGGCCTGGTGGGAAATATAAACATTGTATTGGAGAGACTCAGTGGCACCTCATAAATGCCTTCCTGTTGCTTCTGAAAGTTGATGTTGACATTACTGAGCTATTTGTGGCTTAATTGAAATGTATTCCAGCCATGAGTTGTTACTTTATTAAAGGTTCAGCTTAGTGGCTAGACACTTTGATATTTTCTCTTGCATTTATCCTTCTTTTCAGTTCCAGCAGCTGTCACAAACCTGAAGGTCACAGAGAACACCACTGACCGACTGTCCTTCAGCTGGAACACCTCACAAGGGGAGCTTGATTCATATGACATCTTCCTATACAACCCAGACAAGTCCCTTCATGACAGGATTTCAGGAGAGCAGCACCTCCAGAAATGTTCATTCCAGAACCTGCGGCAAGGCAGGATGTATCGAATGGTGATTGTTACCCACAGCGGAGACCTCACTAATGAATCGTCTGTCTTTGGAAGAACAGGTAAGAAAACCATCTATCTCCAGTGTGGTGCTAATGGGGAACACCAGTGAGCTGGTCTGAGCCTGATGTTCATGCTAGATTAGAGCAACTATTAGAAATATCAAAATTGGCTCTTATACATGAAAAATATTAGGTAAAGAAGGTGGTAAATTCTGAATTATGTGATTACAGAAGGAAAAATGGAGCAATAGTTCCCAGGTACCCAGGTCAGGAGAAGGACATCCCAATGTATGCTGCATAAGACTTAAAGGAAAACAGCTGTTTCCCATCCTAGAAGCAATATCGGTCTGTGAGCGGAAAAAACAAAAGGCAAAGCAAGTAGGGTTAACGGGGTAGACAATCTACCAGTGAAGTAAAACTTGTTTCCCATGGGGAGCTCTGGCTGCAGCTCCATGCTTGTGTAGCCACACGTGGGAAGCAGAATTTCCTAAGCGGCTCTAGCAGCCCTGACGCTGTGAAACCTTTCTTTATCCTCTGAGGCACCATATACTAACTGCTGTGTACCACTGCCTCTGCACTTTCTTTAGCTACCTCAGAACTGGATGTTTCCAAACACTGACTGGGAAAAAGCTGCTTAACATTTGCAAAACTATCTATTATAAACATTTCAGCCTCTTGTGGGAACAGTGGCAGTTCAAAGTAAGAAAGGAAACTATTGAGATATACTTCCCCATGCTTCCTGGCTTTTTGGCCAACCGTGGTGGCTGTCATTACAGGATTAAGTGTAAGGTCTGCTTGACCTTGTTGCTTCTCCTCACCCTAAGGAAGTTCTACATAAAGCAATATACATCCCCTTTTTTTTTTCAGTGCCAGCCCCAGTTGTTGGTCTCAAGGCATCTAACCGAAACATGACAGACAGTCTGTGGTTCACCTGGGGTCCAGCAGCAGGAGATGTTGACTTCTATGAGCTGAATCTTTACAACCCAAATGGGACACAGAAAGAAACATGGCACAGGAAAGACCTGAAAGAATGGCATTTCCAGGGGCTCATTCCTGGCAGAAAGTACACTCTGGTTGTGGTCACTCACAGTGGTGACCTGACCAACGCAGCAAACGCTGAAGGAAGAACAGGTAAAAGACACAAAAGCTTTGGGATTTTTCTTTAGTGCCATCTGTCAGATTTCATATTAGTTCACAACTATGAAACAGACTTATTCTGAGGGAGGATTTACGGTAAGCGTCACTGAAGGTGTAAAGATAAAGGATACCCTTAAGGGTATTAAACCCTTGTGTGATTTTGTTCAGCACTGTTTTTCTTTCAAAGGCTTGGGAATGTGTAATCATAGAATCATAGAAAAGACCTTTAAAGATCACGCAGTCCAACCATTAACCTAACCCTGCCATCCCACCACTAAACCATGTCCCTGAGCACCTCATCTACCCAGCTTTTAAATACTTCCAGGGATTAGGACTCAACCACTTCCCTGAGAAGCCTGTTCCAGTTCTTGACAACCCTTGCAGTAAAAAAATTTTTCCTAATGTCTAACCTAAACCTACCCTGGCACAACTGAAAGTCACCACCATCAGCACTGGTGCAGTAACTGGCTGTGTACACAGGATAATATAAACCACTTTGCGATGCATGAAGAAAATAATGCATGTTTGATCTTGTCTTGTGTAAAAATTTAAGATTATCTTCTTTCTTTTTTTTTCCCCTTTCCCCCACCTCTTTCTGTGTAGCACCCAGCCCTCCCAACACTGTATCCTTTACTGATGTTGCAAACACTTCTTTATCAATCACCTGGCTGGGTCCTCCAGACTGGACAGACTATGACGATTTTGAGTTGCAGTGGCTTCCAAAAGATCCCCTCACAGTATTCAATCCCTACAGCAGCAGCAAATCAAAAGTACGCATCATCTATGGCCTGCGACCAGGAAGACTCTATGAGTTCAGTGTCAGAACGGTCAGTGGCGACAGCTGGAAGACATACAGTCAGTCACAGTCTGCAAGTGTGAGAACGAGTAAGTAATAATTTCCACTGCACCCTAACACTCAGCTGGAGAAGATGCAAAGCTGTTAAATCTTACCAATTCCTTTCACAGTCAGTAATTTCCATTAAAAAATTCATGAATGACTGGCGACGAATTCAGCTAGACTCTAAGCCCTTGCTGCGTGCAAGGTCAACTGTGTAAAGATTAAAAATGGACATACATTTGCAATCTTCACATCCAGACTGGGTCTGTTTGGTTGTAGAGCCTGAATCAATCAGTTTCAGGGGTAAAATAAGGCTGAATATCCAAAGTTCTCTGACATTATTAGGGACAGTAGGATACTGAAATAATCAAAGTGTTTCTGAATGATCAGACAGGAAAGATGAATGAAACCCTGCTGTACTAGGTTTGAAACTGGAATCAGTGTTTCACTGCTTTGCATTTCTGTCAGTGTCTGTGGATCCACATCAACCCTAGCTGTCTCTAGCAACCTCTGTAGCAGGCTGATTTGAAAAAGTGACCTGGAATTGTAAAAATAACTGAGCCTTGGCAAACCCTCATGTCACTTGGTGTGGGATTCAGCTCCAAATTGGCATCTATGTTTAGTAAGCTGAGTGGCTCTTTAGACTTCATTCAGCATATTAATTAAAATGAGAGCATAGCAAGCTCTTTCACCTGTATTTAACTGCTTAAGTGTAGGTGTTTGCCAACTGAAAGTGAAATACCATCCTTTTTACATGTTGCATGTTATAAACGATGCTCCAATATTATATGGGTATACTTCTGTGATATGCCGTAGTAATATGGACACCCCACATGCTACCCAGGAAAACCGATCAGTCATGAGATGACAGTATTAGTATTGACTGATACTGTTGATCACATGTAACCTCAAATAAGCTGTAACAGAGTTCTAGAAATCCATTGCTTTCCGGTGTTGCTGTTCTTGTTAAGACTTCAGCAAGTAGTTTTGTTGGCTTGTTTTCACAATTACTGAAGCTTCACAAACCTGATGAGACTGATGTCACTAGATCCAATTTTAGATGGCTAAAATGGGTAAGACTGCCTTGCCTAATAATCAGGCAGCACACATTTGCAGGAGAGATGCCGAATCTAGGGGCCGTGGGGTGAGCAGAGTGCATGATGCCTGTCCCTTTTCCCACTGAGCTTCAGCTTCTCAACATTCCTCTAGAACCAGACAAGATACAAAGTCTTCATTGTCGGCCCCAGACCTCTACTGCCATTGCGTGTTCCTGGTCTCCTCCTGATTCTGACTTCGATGGGTATAGCGTCGAATGCAAAAAACTGGATACTCGTGAAGTGGAATTTTCTAAAAGGATAGAAAAAGACAAATCTCTGCTTAATATCATGACCCTCGTTCCCCACAAGCGATACCTGGTGTCCATCAAGGTGCATTCTGCAGACATGACGAGTGAAGTAGTTGAAGACAGCACCATCACAATGATCGACCGTAAGTGGAATTCAGAGTTGCCGTGAAGGGAGGCCATGAGCAGCAATAAGCAATTGCTTGTGTTGGTTAGACAGCAAAAGAAGTTCTGAACTCCACAATTGCCAGTGTGTGGCACTTGTAGTCTGATAGCCAAAATAGGGTGAACCTGTCCTTTGATCCCTGTTGTGACAGACAATACAGGATTTTAACTATATTGCCTCTCATTACATTGCCAGACCTGCTCATTTCCAGGCTCATTCATGAAATACAGCCTGAGAAACATAAAAAAAAAAGTATCCTGTCACTCTGATGTTCAGCAACAAAGATGTCCTTGTCATCCCACAACTTTAATTGTCCTCATGTTTGCTGCTTGGCTTCCTGTACCTGGCTGTTTCCCCTCACAGACAGTAGCCATCCTCAGCAAAAAGACCCCTCAGTAAGGACACTGGATTGTGGCATTGGGTCCTCTTTGGTCTCTCTGTACATTCTTCTGAGATGCAACCTGACCAAATCACCTGTACGAGTTAGGCCTGAGGGAAGACCACAGATTTCCAAAGCATGTTCTCAACCCGTAGGCTGCTGAGTGGAGGGTAGTGACAGCATCTGCTGGTGCTTCTGCACTGCCAGGCATCACCGCGGTCAACAGCCTGCCACTGATGGCCCTAGAAGCTGCTCCAATTTTTGCGGTACCTGTGGATTCAGTGGCACAGCACAACTCAGGGGCCTGAACCACTCCAGGGCTGAACTTCTCAAAAATGACAGGACGGCCAGGAGGCCTATTCAGGGATGCCTCTGTAGCTGCTTATTGAAAGCCACGTTTGTGTGAAATGCTAGATCATAAAAATTATGTTTGGTTTGGGAGCTAGTGAGCTAACCTACAGAGTTCAGTCACCAACCCACCTTCTCCCTTCCCCCATCAATTGCCATTTAACTGCAGCCATGTCATCTCTTTCCTCTACCACAAATTCAGATGTAGTGAGAGCTAGCTACTTATGTCACAAGAAGTGAGACTGAGTCCTTTTTGAAGGTTAGCTGTTTCACGTTTGTTCTTACTTGTTTTGAATGCTGCTGCCTTCCTGGGCTCTGGTTAACACTGGAGGCCCTACCTCAAGGGAACACAAAAAAAATTGCAGCTAGGCTTTGTAGATCTAAGAGGTTTAGCTAAACAACATATAAATGTGTGAATTCTTGAAGTTTAGCCACCTGCTTACATAAGCGGTATGTTTCCCATGCATGCAATATAGTTTCAGATTTTTTTAAAAAATACAGATTTTTAAAAGATTCAGCAGTGTAGATCCTTAAAATCCCCACTTCTGCTGCACTGGTTCTCTGAAGGTTTTTCCCTATGCACTTCACTTTCCAGTAGTTCTGCTGTGTCACTGAGGTGTAGCCTTCTATCATACAAAGAACATTTCCTATGGAAATTCTGCAGTCAGTCTGGAAGATGGTACTCTATAGTTGAATGCTGTATCTGGCTGACTCAGGGCTGTTCCTCTGGAAAAGGAAGCAGAAATTTAGATGCTTAAAATAGGTAACTTCCTGTAGCAAGTGTGCTACGTAGCCTCCAAACACCTGGCTTAAACTTGTCGTTTTTAGCAGCTGCAATATCTGATTTCGTAGATTTAGCAAGACTTTAATGCATTTCCATGTGGGCTTTTGCAGGAATTCCTATGGAGGAGCTGCCACTGTTATTATAGTTAACTCACTGTTGGTGTGTTTCATCCTTTGGCAGTTTCGCTTTGGGAGGTGAAGATACTTTCTTGATTGCAAAGAGAATAGAATCAGAGACTTGGGTCCAGTCAGCTGAGCTTTATTAAGAATTGCATTTCCCTTACTAGGTCTAGCTCACAGCACATAAATAGATAATGCTTTTCTCTTTTTTTTTTACTTTTTTTTTTTTATTATTACTCAGGTCCCCCTCCCCCACCTCCAGACATACGAGTGAACAAAAAAGAGGTGCTGATTACCAAATCCTCCATCAACTTTACTTTTAACTGCAGCTGGTTTAGTGATACTAATGGAGCTGTGAAGTATTTTACTGTGGTTGTGAGAGAGGCTGATGGTAAGTGTCATGATTTAATGCCATTCTGGTCTATAGCCTGTAGGAGTTACATCACTACACAGCAGAGGAGCTTCTCCTCATCTAGTGACTTAGTTCCATAGAGGCTTTGGATCTATGACTGCTCCCTAAGCCTTCTCCTCAGAGGGTCAGTAGCAACTGCAGAGCCAGAAGCAGTAGTTAGCTTCTGTACTCTAGGTTATGATCTCAAGTACATCCAGGAAATTTCCACAGTAGGAGACTTATATTGGATACCATTGGCAGTGGACAGAGAATAGACTGCCTTGGTGTGCACAGATCTCAAAAGGTAGTTTAAATGTTAGGTGGGGACACTAAGGCAAGTCTTTTGGAAGACCTCAGTAAGCCATGCTGAGAAGGCAAAGGTAGCATCTCCCAGGTGGTGTTTGCTTACTGAAGAAAATGACTTTGCATGCAGCACTGTGAAACAGAACAGAAATTGCCCTTGTAGCATGCGTGTAAACTTCCCTTTCTGCAGTTGACCTGTATGTGACAAAACAGACGGATGTCTCAACGCTTAATACGCTGTTCTTAGGAGTGGCTTCATTTACTGGCATGCCAGGACATGTTTTGTGACCCCTGAGAAAATTACTTAATCTCTCTGTCCATCAGCCCTTAAGGAAGAAAAGCACAGATAATATTTCAGCTGTCTACTCTGTCATGTTTTTGCAGACTATAAAGCTATTTGAGAAAGGGACTACTCAGTGCCATGGTTTTGCCTACCTGAGTCTTCGGCACATTATTGTGAGTTTCCATTCAGGGAACTCTTGGCATTGCCTATTGCAGCTTTTCTCTATATATAGAAGACTTGTCAGTGTGTGGATTTTTTTTTTTTTTTTTACTTGCTTTTTGAAATAGCTGTTGGAAGGGTCCAGGATTATGGATCACAAGGATTCCCACCAACAGCATTGGAAAAAATGTCATAGCACTGAATTCAGCCCATGCATGCCTATTGCAGTATTGTATCTGGAAAAGCTGCACTAAGGTCCTGTGAGGAAATCTGTCTGAAGTTCCCCAGAAAAGTAATAGCAAGATTGGTACTAGAAACAAGGTACCCTAACCACTGTAGCTTTGTATTCACAAGGTATCCTGTGCAGACTCCAAGGAATGCTAGGAAGTTGAATAAGAATACGTCTGTCAACAGCTTGAGCCTATAAATTACATCACATTGGTGGCTGTGGTATGTAAACCTTCTGTCTTTTCTCTGCACATGATGTAGGTAGTGAAGGACCAAAGCCTGATGAGCAGCACCCATTACCTTCCTACCTGGAGTACAAACACAACGACTCAATACGCATCTACCAGACAAATTATTTTGCCAGTAGGTGTGCTGAAAACCCTGACAGTGACTATAAAAGCTTTGACATTAAGCTTGGAGGAGAAATGGAAAATCTGGGAGGAAGGTGTGATCCAGATCAGCAAAAATTCTGCGATGGACCTCTAAAACCTCGGACTGCTTATAGGTTCGATTTATGTTGGTAGTTCTGCTCTGTCACATTATTAGGCATGGTGCTGTCTGGGAGCCTGATACACTTGAGCTTCTATAGTTAATAACTGGGTTGTATGATGTTCTTTGTGTTTCACTGTGAATTTATAAAAGCTTTATCCATGCCCATGGTATGAACCAGTCCTTCACTAGCATGGGAATGATATAGTTAATTATGCACAAAACTCAGTGCAGTGAATAGGCTTATTTATTTCCCTCAACTTGAAGGGAAGCTCCCCTATATCTGCTGAATCTTTCTTTGCAAGGACCTAAGACCATCAGCTAAGACAGAAGAGTACCTAACAGGAGAAGGCAAGGATGCTTCACTCAGTCTGTTTGGCACCACTACCCTACACCAGTTCTTTGGAACAAGCTAGAAAAACCTGGAGGTTATTCTAACCTGTGGCACCATCCCCAGGCTCCAGAGCTAGGCCTAGGTTAGCTCTGGGGTGTGGAAGAGTGACTGCCAAGGCCAGGCTCAACAGTTATGCAGGCTGTGGGACCAAACTTGAGCTCCAGTGCAGCTCAGTCATGCCCCTCCCACAGGCAAACGTTCTCCCAAGAGGTCTGCAGGCTGCTCACGGGACAGACGCATGGACAGAAGTCCCATGCCAGGCAGCACACATCATGCCTCTCAGCTTCTTTTTCATCATCAAGACAGCACTACCTTGCCACAGTCTGTTCTCATTAGGGCACATTTCTTAAAAACTCAGTCTGGGAAATACCCACGTTACCAGGAGAACCAAGAGGACTGAACTTTTCTCCATTATCACAGCCCTGTCCAGCCATGTGGAGGGATAATATCTCCCCACTGAGAAGCATTCCTGAGTCCTATCCCCACTGCAGCTTCTGCTAGTCCTGCCTTCAAGCATGGTCAGGCTGTGTGCGCCAGCAGCCAGAGCCCCATCTGTTACCTCTGCCAGGGTACCTCAGAGCCCTCCATCTGTACTAGCTGGGCTCTCCCAGCCGTAGCATTTAACTCGGGCACCTGTATTAAGAATCGTCCATGGTCAGTGGAAAGGTGTTAGTTCTCTCTAAGGGGAAAAGAGTTCTTACTTTTTTGCTGTTGGTTCTGAATATCTGATGAGCTCTAACGATAACGGTACTGGTTTTTTTAGGATCAGCATACGGGCTTTTACCCAGCTCTTCAGTGAAGACCCGAAGGAATTTCCTAAACCGCTCTTTGCAGACACCTTTTTCTCTTTACCGATCACTACAGAGGCAGGTTAGTTTCAGGCTTGTTTTTCAATGGCTGGAGCATGTGATTATATATTGCGCCTCAGAACACTCTGGTATCTAGAATTATTTGCAAGGAGTGGAACAAAAACAGATTGTTGTACATGTCCTGAGGGCTGCTGTAAAATGAGGCTGGAGCCATGGATTATCCAGCCTTAGTTTGAAAATTCAGGAGGACTGCCTCATGGAGCTGTTGGCAGTAGAGGAAAGGGTAAACACTTAGTGAAGCTATCACCAAGAAAACTTCAAAGTGCACAAGAACCAAACTCACATATAATGGGGCTATGGCAGGGTTAGGTTAGCGGTTGGACTTGATGATCTTAAAGGTCTTTTCCAACCTAAACGATTCTGTGATTCTATGATTTTGCGTAATGTTTGGAAAAAATAAGGACAGAAAATCAAGGCCAGGTTTTAGCTAAGTGTTTAGATGCATTACATTTCCATTTTCTGTAGCTGATAATAACATATCCCCTGAAAGTTGATTCTTTGATTCTTCATATCTTTTCCTCAAGATATATAAATACACTGTTCTGTTTCTAGAGCCTCTGTTTGGAGTTATTGAAGGTGTGAGTGCTGGCTTGTTTCTGATTGTGATGTTAGTGGCTGTTACTGCTTTATTTGTCTGCAGACAAAAAGTGAGGTAAGTTGAGTCTCTTTATCAGTCTCTGTTACTGAAGTCAGGCCAAATTATATTCATTTAAGCAATACAATATTTAAAGTGTAACTGTAAAATTGGAGGAATGCACTGAACTATTCAACAGCTAAAGTCTGTGTCCCCCAACATCTGTACACAATAAGCATAGAACTAATGACTTACATATTAAGAGATCTGTATATTCTTGATTCAAATACCTACCAATGTTAGTCAGCATTATCTCATAGAGGATCCTTGTAACTTTTAGTTTTCAGTAGAAGTCTGAATATTTGTGAAAAACTGGTTTATCATTCAAACTGCATGTCTTTTGTCAAAAATGAAATGTTTCAAATTCATTTCATCTGCATTGTAAACAGGAAGCTCTTGAAACTGTTCATTTAGACTTTATCATTTCAGTTCGAATATCTTAAGATGTGACATTACCTCAGTGTCCAAAAAATCAGTTCAAACTTTACTTCTCATTTTTTGTGGATTGTAGTTGTATATTTTATCTTATAGATGAATCTTAAATAGTGAATTTTAAATATGTTTTTAAAAAGTGAAATACTCTGTCTCAGCTTTGAAAAAAAGCTTTATCCATTTAAACCTTTTTGCATGACTGAAATATATGACATTATTGATACAAAATTCCTTGTGGTTTCTGAAATTAAAAAATTCAACATTTCCATTACACGGGAAACTCTGAAAATCTGAAATTCAGTTCTTTTATTGATACAAGATTAGGTCTATTTTGTTTCGAATTTGCTTTTCAGGTGCTGGAATTTCACATTGAAAAAAACCTGTTTTCTGACCAGTCGTAGCTTTTTGCCAGAATGGATTTATCCTTTAGCAATGTTATTCTTAGGCTCTGTGAACAAACTCAGTGTATTCCTCTATATGCTATCCAAAAAACAGAGGCGTAAATCATCAGCAATAGTGAATAAAGTCTGCTTTTGCATGTATAGACTTGTGCGCTCCTAGCCATATCAGTACATACTGACATATAGAGCATGAATAGAGTCCAGACCAATGTGTTTTCCACTTTTCACATCTGATTGCATTCTTTTAGCATAGATAAACTTCAGATAGAGCACAGTTTCTTGTTGTGAGCCAGGATTGCAAGTACCAGTATGGTTTTCCCCTATCATATGTAAAGAGAAAGTGTTCTCTGAGGGAGGTGTGTTGGAGGAGGAGATGGCAACGGAAGGATGAAAGGCAACACTAATGGTACGGAGTCAGTACCACTTCTATGGCTTTCCCAAAAGCCCACTGTGGTGCTGCCACTTACTCCTGCTATGAACCTGGGCATCTCCTAGGGGCCTGGTCTGCAGAGTCTGAAAATCTACTTACACATTCCTCTCTGCATGTAGACTGTCAACCAATTGAGAGCCTGTCTTAATATAGGACACCCTCCTTAATGATAGGCTGGGCTGTGAATGTTTCAGAGCAAGAAAAAGGTCTTGCTGCCTGTGCACATGCATACACTCCGCATCGCTATTGCCAAACTAAAATACAAGAAAATTCTGTGCCACAGCTACGAGCAGTGTCACATGATCAGAACCACAAATCAAAACAGACTTTCTCAAATTCCTTTTTTCCAAGTTGATGATGTAAGTTACGCTATTGGTAGCTCTTATCAGTATCAGAACATAACCCTATAACATAGTATCATTCTTTTTCTTCCAGCAATGGCCACGAAAGACCAACAGCAAGGCTGAGCATTCGCAGGGACAGGCCACTCTCAGTCCATCTGAACTTGGGGCAAAAAGGGTAAAATCAAAAGTTTTGTTTCTAAGAGCACTGTTTTAACATGGCATCATGGACAAACAGTCACATCTGGTCACTCACTAATTAACTGTTTCTTTTTCTTTTTGAAATAATTTCTAGGAACCGGAAAACTTCCAGGTAAAGAGAAAAAAATAATACCTAAAAAAGCTTCTTGATAACCAACTCGATAAATTATGACTGTGATTCATCCTGTGATTTTCTTCCTCCTGTTGAATATTTTAGTCCGATCAAAGTCAGTCATTTTGAAGCACACTTCACCAAACTTCAAGCAGACTCCAACTACCTCCTGTCCAAGGAGTATGAGGTGGGATCCTAATATAGACAAAGGACTTGCTTTATGAAGGGGTGGGCTCAATGGGTTTATACATTCAAAAGGCCTGCATTTGTTTGTCTTATTCACACAAATCCAAATAAGTTTGAAAGTCTTGTCTGAACTCTACTTGTCCTAATGCAGAAACCAGCTCTTCATTTGGCATAGCATCTTCTGGTTGGCAGCCTCTGCCTGACATCTATCTGGCTGAGGTCAGGACCATTCATTTGTCTGGCATATCTGTGTGATACAGCATGGAAGGCGCCTGCCAGCCATGTGCTTGCTTTAAACCAGTATGATTAGCTATTTAATTCTCTGTCCATGGCCTTTGAGAGCTGATAAGCACTGTGTCCCCCTGTGTTGTCACGCCCTTTAATTATTTTCACCTCACATTTTATTCCTACTTTTTTTGCAGGACTTAAAAGACGTGGGTCGAAACCAGACATGTGACATAGCACTTCTGCCAGAGAACAGAGGGAAAAATCGATACAATAATATATTGCCCTGTGAGTTTTAGGTTTTGTTATGTAATATTACATCACAAGAGTTATTTTTCACTTTTTTCAGCAAGCATAGTGGGAAAGAGGGTGCAGCCAATCCCTTCCCTCCTTTCTGTCAGAGATGAAATACCTCTGCCAGCTCAGGTTCTGGTGCTTGGAGGCAGATGATGTATGGCCCTGAATGGTTTCACACAGACCAGTAATTTCATTTCACACTAGAGATGTAATGACTAGCATTCAGTCTGGAGAGAAAAAGCTCCAGCTATTATGGGTATTCAGTCACTGCTGATAACAAGGACAGTAGAAATAACAGTAAGGTTGTTTACATACAGGGTGTCATCCATTCAGTGCTTTTTGACAACCTTGCCAAATCTTTCTTATTCAGAGAACATGGCAAACCTACTACACAATGTAGAGCTAGTGTGGTTCTGCATGGTAAGACACATGCGCGAGGTTAGCCCTGTTCTCCCGAGGCAAGACCTGTCATTGAGAGTTTCCCCCTTTAATCTCCTATCTAGCTGCCAGTTTTGGAGGTAGTACATGCTGTGCATCGAGAAGGAACACCACATGACTCGTTTCTCCACATGCTGCCCTGCTGCTGGATGTGGTATGTGCTTGGAGCACACCCTCACAGCATCTCCTGTGTGCTGCCTGCTGGGCTGGGCTGGGGAGCATGCCTGTGATGTATAAGAAGTAATGCCTGACTGAGATTTCACAAATCAGTGACCTAGTGGCTTTGGCACTCTGTGCCTCTCTGTAGTACTGGGGATGCCACTGGTCCCAGGGAAGACAGTTGGCCTGCCTACACGTTAGCTCTGGAGCTGCGCAGACCTCTGAAGCACTACCACTCTTTCAATGGCAGCACTGGGCACTGCTCTCCAGTACAGCACACTGGTGTCGGGATCAGAGGAAGATGCTGTTGTGGCTCTTTTGTTGCCATAACAAATCGTATGCAACTCAGCAGAGGAATTTTGGGATATTCACTGTTTCCTTCTCACACATCCATCTCCTAGCCTTTGGAACACTCCACAGCACTCGTGCATGAAAGAGGCAGTACAAATATAAACAGTGGTTCCTCTAAATTAGCCTTCCATATAAAATCCTTGTAATAATGCTGCCAGTCCTTTCACAGATGCATTTCTGTAAATGGGAGAGGGACTGAAAATCAAGACCTAGCCATAAGCCTTTTGTAATCAATTTCTTCCTAGATGATACATCAAGAGTGAAGCTTTCCAATGTGGATGATGACCCTTGCTCAGATTATATTAATGCAAGCTACATACCAGTAAGTGACTCAAGGATAGTATTTTACAGTCCTCCCTCCAGTGGTATAATTTGTCCTTCATCTAAAACTGAATATAAAGCTGGATGCTAAGGCTCACCTCCCCCTTCATTTAGTCACTTGAGCTAAAAGTCTGAGAACTCATTTTGTGGGTGTGCTGAAAGGCTCAGTCTGACTGCCATTAAGTTAACTGTGAGTGATTTAGATAGCACTTAAGGACACTTCCTTGGTTTGCTCTAGTTATGTAAGATAGCAAGTCTAATTGGCCAAGGACACATTTTTAAAGGTCACTGATTTTATACAGTGTCCACAACAACTGTAGCTATCACTGCAGGTGGCATCCTCATTGTGGAGCTGTAGCTCATCCTGACAGTGTTGGCACCTTGCAGGATGGTGAAACTGGCTGAGATTACAATAATGTCGTTTGCCAGAGAATTGTGATTGATAATAGCAGTGGCTTTAGCAATCCAGATTTCAAGCCAGAACTCAGCTAATTTATTAAAATCAGTAAATAAAACAAAACCTTCTAGTAGTTCCAGAATTGCTTGAGACTGTGCTGAACAGAATAGAACAATGAAAAGCTTTGACTGCCACAAAAGGAACAGTATTTAGATATACTGCCGCAGTCTCTTCCTTTTCTCTGCTCCAGCCAGCCTTCTGCTTCCAGGTCCACAGCAACAATTTAGCTCTCAAAACTATTGTCCCAGCAAGGGCATTGTTGCTGCAGAGCCCTGGCTGCAGCCCCATGGCTTGTACAGTTGCTAGATCTTTTTTTTTCTGCTTTTATGGAAACTAATGGAGTTGTCTTTACTTGCAGGGCAATAATTTCCGCAGGGAATACATAGCGACTCAGGGCCCTTTGCCTGGTACCAAAGATGAGTTCTGGAAGATGGCATGGGAACAAAATGTTCACAATATTGTCATGGTAACCCAGTGTGTTGAGAAGGGCCGGGTGAGCAGTGACTCTTCTTTATTATTAATGACTGTCTGAACATCTATTAAAAGTTTATGCTTATTATTTGCACACTAATGCCAAAGGCCCCAGTCAAGGAGATATACAGGAAGAGACAGACATAATCTAAAGACTGGAAACATATTAAGGCTGTGAAGTGAGGATGCAGTGACCATGCAAAGTTCATGCAGCATGTCAAGGCTGGTCTCTAATCCTGCACTTCGCTCACTAGTACTAATATAATATAATCCCCTTAAGCATGTAGAAGGACAACCACCAGCAAAAAATGCCTGTTTATCACATCAACTCCAATCAACTACTACTTTAAATATAAGCTCTAGAGAGCAAATGTTGATCATTAAATACATGATGCATAAGCCCTGATGTAGTAAGCAAAGAGACCACTCACGCACTTAACAGTCTTACTGAGTGCAAGTGTAGCTAGGTTATTTACCTGTCTCAGCAATCCACCTCCTCAAGTGTGACCACATCCTGCACCCTTTGTAAGACAGGGACGAGATCTGTAAAAAGGTTAAACCAACTTGTAGTAGTGATTATGTAGCGGCACGTATGGGGATATTTCCTTTTAGTTTGCCATTTTTTCTAGAAGAGATGGTGAAAGCAGATGCAGGACAGGAAGCCACTTGTCTTCTCCTGCATCTCACTGGCTCTGAGTGGGATCCCACTGTTGTGTCTCTGGAGGAGTCAGGGAAATGGGCACTGGAGGCCTAGCTGTCATCCAAGCAGACCGCTAAGAGCTGGCACAGAAAATGTTGTGTCATCCAGAAGAGGGCATCAGTGAAGTGTTTCCCATTCCCCCATCACAAACATCTATGATGAGAACTTCCACTTCCTAGCCCCATCCTAGCCTGGTCATTGAGCTGACATGACAGGGGGTCGCATCTCTCTCTGAATTCAGCTGCTGACATTCTTCCTTCATCCTCAGGCACAGGAGATCTGAAGTCTGCTTCTGCCAGTGGAGGCATTGTTTACAGCTGTTATTGACACTAAATCTATCTTTTTTTGTATCCCTGCAGGTGAAATGTGATCACTACTGGCCCCTTGACCAAGATTCCTTGTACTATGGAGACCTGATCGTTGAGATGCTGTCTGAATCGGTGCTCCCAGAATGGACAATACGAGAGTTTAAAATCTGCAGTGTACGTTTGCATTCTTTATTTTTTTTTTTTTTAATTAATTGGCTTAAAAACACCTGCAAGACTGAATTAGGAAGGTTTCTTCTGCTGAGGCACAGTTGCATCATGCCCAGCTCATCTCTGGTGGCAGCTGTAGCATTTGCTTTGAAGGTGCATGTTACGTGTGTGCCCCTCCTCTCTTGTTGGTTCTGATGACCCACATTTTTGTATCCCAACAGGAAGAGCAGCTTGACTCAACGAGGCTCATCCGGCACTTCCACTACACTGTCTGGCCAGATCATGGTGTTCCAGAGACCACCCAGTCCCTGATCCAGTTTGTCAGAACAGTAAGGGATTATATCAACAGGACCCCAGACACAGGACCAACTGTTGTGCACTGCAGGTATGTGCAGCAGCAAAAGGTCAGCAGCACAGAGCCTTTGTGCGTACCCTTGGGAAGACCCCAAATATTCATCCCTGTTAGGCCATGGGCAGCCACAGAACCTGAGAGAGAGCTGATGGGCTTAAGTCTCCAGAAACATCAGATCAGCATTCCCAAGACGCATGCACTCGCTGACAACTTCACCCTGGAGATGCCCCAAAAATGATTCTCAGGAAGCTACTGTGTCTCTCTGGGACCACTGGAGAGCACTAAAGGTGTCAGCAGCTGCCACTACTCATAAGCTTTTGCATTCTTAAATTGCCTGTGTGCTGCTGTTGTGGCCCAACATGTGCATCATAAAGAGGTGTTCTGAAAAGGCTGGATCAGGCTACGTATGAATGTTGAGACTAGCTGGCAGATCCACCCCTTCCCCCATTCTGCCTGAAACTCCGTCTCCTTACTGTCTTCTCATGCTCTTCTGCTCTTCTACCATCTCTGGCAGCCACAGGGCTGCAGTTTTTCCTCTGCTCCATGATCCACCCCTACACACAAAAAAGGCAAAACTGGACTGCCTGATCTGTGATCCACTGGCCAGCTGCAGCAGAATATAGGGTTACAGAGTGAGAGAGTGCAGTGTGGTGCTGTGTGTATCTTCTGATAAAGCCATATGCTCACTGGTGCTACCTGAATGTACTACCTGAGCCCTCCACCCATTATATGGGCTGAGGCATGTATCTTACATGACCCGACCTGTGTCCGCCTATACATCATGTGCTGCAACATGTCAGATGTCTACTGTATCACTGGGCAGGTCAACCTTCCTCTTCCCTGCCTCCTGTCTCTAAACCCCACATCCTGGCATTTCAGCTACTGGGGACTCAGGGATACTTTGCCTTACTCTGCCCTTCCATAAGGCACAAGCCAAAGTATCTTTTAGAATCAAGCCTACTGGTTCGTCCCTAGAGAGAAGAGGTTTAATAGTTACAGTCAGGTGCAGCTGCTCAGTGTATCTTGATGACTGAGTTAATCCAAAGCAGAAAGCAGTACTGGCAGTAGCAGAGATACCTCTACCATCTCTAACTTTTCCTCCTTCCTAAACAAATTCCTCTATAAAGTGTTTGAAGTCTCAGAGATGCCATTTGAACAATGAGCTTCTCATCCTGGAGATCTGAACTTTACAAAAGTATCACATGAAGATAGTGAATGCTTTGATCCATCTCCTTTTAACATCTTTTGGGTTGTTTTCTTTTCCAGTGCTGGTGTTGGCAGGACTGGCACATTCATTGCACTGGACCGAATTCTGCAGCAGCTGGATTCAAAGGACACTGTCGACATTTATGCAGCAGTACATGATCTAAGACTTCACCGGGTTCACATGGTTCAGACAGAGGTAAGTTTTGGACAGCCTACAGTACAGCAACACCAGCTGCAGTATATAATAATCAGTCTCTCAAAGCACTTCACAGTTACTCCACTGTGAAATACTAGTTAGATATATTTTAGCTCTGTGAGAATTTCTAGTTGAGGATTGTTTCCATTGGCTCTCATACAGCAGGTCCAAACCATAACAAGCGGTAGCTATGCTTCGCTTCCTATAGATTTCTCCTATTGGCACTGGCCCACAATCACCCCAGCAGTATTATGCAGCAGACGCTTAACAGCGCATTGTTGTGTTCGTGCAGTGTCCAGTAAATGAGCTTTGAGCAGAGACAGGTCCTTCAGGGATGGGATTGGAAGACAAGCCTAAACCAGACAGATAGGTCAACATAATAGGGGAAAGGAACGGAGGGCAGAGAAAATTAGATGTACTTAATTTTAAAACTCTAAGCACTGTGACCTTGTGGCTTTGCAGTTCATTTTTTATCGAGCTGCTCTGTCATTTTCATTAATGGTATTGGAAAGTTGATCAGCATTCCCCTAACATACTGTGCAAAAGCAAGTACATTTATTCTGAAAGTGCAGAAAAAGTATGTGTTTGGGATTTCTTTCTGTGCTTCTAAAACTGCAAGAAAATCACTTTACACTAATAGCAGCTAAACACTTAGGAGCTGATTTAATAAAGGCAAGTTGTAGAGGCAGTCTTTATGTTTTCCTTGTGAACTGTTAATAGAGGAATCGGAACAAGTTTGATGGGTCTGCCTGTAGCTTGATACTAATGGAGCTCTTTGTTGCAATTTGGAAATTAAAATATCAGTGACAGCACTTCCTGATAGATGTAAAAGTCACGCATGGGTATAAAGAGAGGCTCAAATGGGAATGCAGAAGAGAGATTTCCTGGAACTGTTTTAATTACAGAAGACCTCCTCTTGGAGGGGAGACAGATTCTCAGCTTGGTCTGGGCATCCTCAGAGACAGATCCATCTCACACTCTATATTCCCATCAGCTGTAGTCAGCAAAGGCAGACAGGCATCTCAGGAGGGTTGCTCTTTTCCCCTAGCTGGGAAAAAGAGGCAACTACCTCAAGAGCCTAGATTTGACACCAGGCTTGTAGACAACTAAAGTTGTGTGACACAAAGCCCACCTTTGGCATGAGCTTGACATGACATCTCAGTCAAAAGGCAGCCACACCCAGGCAAAATATCTACAGCAGTAGTGAGAAGCACCCCACTATGCCACTACCAGCGCTACATGCCCTTCTGCTCCAAACCAGCAGTGGCTCAAGTCCTACCCAGATCCCTGTTGTAAACAGTCCTACCCCTGGAAGAATTCACAAGCAGCATTCCAGAGACAGGTTGACAGAAAGCTTTTGCAGCTCACACATACTCACCCCACTTGAGCTGTAACATGCTTGTAGACTGACCATGTAGCTGTGTCAGTGCACAGCCACTGAGCTGCTCTATTCTCAGCAAGTCTTATTAATCTGAACTGCCAGTTGCATCTGTATATGGTTTCTGATTTGGAACTGCCTTTCATCAAGGTAGCTTGGAGCACAAGCAATACAATCTCTTGTCCTCCTGCAAGAAAATGAAGTAAATTTATCCTGGAATTTTATGATTCAAAGTTTGCAATGAGCAGTGAATTATGAAGTAATTCTTACACAGCTTTTAAGAAAAAGTGAAGGATGTGGGGATGGGGGCAAGAAAAGGTCTGCTCCACAAACTCCATTTGATGTGTGTGAGGACCCTAGTTCCTGGTGTTACTGTTCATGTCTTGGCTTCCACAATCTGTTTGGGGGTTGAGATAAAAGCTAGGTCCCCATCTGTTGATGTGGTGCAAGCCAAATCCTACTGGGGAGCACAGGCCAGCAGACAGGGCTGTTTGCAATGAGATGCTCCAGCCAAAGCTCACAGCACCATCCTGTTTGACATTATGCAGTCACAGTAAAACAGCAGCAACGAAACACTGCCCCTGCTTCAGACTTGGCTGAAAGCTGTTTAGGACAAGAGACTGGAGCTGGAGACATGCAGGGGAGTAACACAAAACTGCATCCATCAGCTCAAAAGGCAGTGGGCTCAGCACACAAGCTGTAACATGGTCAGGGAAGCTGTCCACCATTTCTGTCCCAAGTGGTCTCTGCCAAAAGAAGTGTCCATGCCCTGGCCAACTTTCCACCGAATTGATGGGTGGGGATGCAGGATTCTGCTCCGCAGAGAGAGCAGCTGTATGTGCCTAACATCAGGCATCCTCACTTTCCCAGAGCCAGAGCACTGAGAAAAATGCACAGAACAATAGCTCTTGTGAAGAAAAAGTAGAAGATGTGGGGGGAGAAAATGTATATGCTTATTCTGAGAAATTATGTCATTGAGATAAAGTAATATTAAAAAGGTATGCCTTGATATATAAAGATGCTCAGCCTGATTTTGGGGTACCATGCTGCACTAATCAAAAAACGATAATAACCCATGTCATAAATCACAAAGAGTAGCAAAGCACGGGGACTTAACAATCTATCCTATCAAGGTAGTTTGATAAATAGTCAATAACGTTCTGCCCCCCCCCTATTTTGGTTGTGAATGTCATCTTAGCTCCCTTCTATGAAAGGCACTCTTCAGAAAAGACAGTCTGTCATTCTCTGTGTAGTCAGAAGCAATCTTATAACTTATATTGGATCAAAAAAAATACTGCTTTTGCCAGAAAATTTGGGTTCATCAAAGTTCTATGAAATATTTCAATTCTGTGATTCTATTTATATATTGTGATAACATTTTGTGGAAAATATTTCTTTTCAGAACAAAAAGTCAGGAAATTGTTTGTCTCTTCTGTGTGCTTCCCTGTGCATATTAATTCCGTTACACATAATTCATACCAAAACATTCAAAAGTAGTAGCTATCCAACACAGCTTCCTGTCCAATTACAGCTTATGATTGATAGAGGTTTCGCTCATGACATGATCCGTCAAAACATATTATCTTCATTTGTTTTACTGGTAGCAGGTGATCACAAAAGTTTACTGTATTACTAGTGTGAAGAGGAGATTAATTCCAGAAGTATATTATAATTTTTAACACCACCCTTGATTTTGTGTGAGGGAATTAGCCTATAATGATTTTTCACAATACAGAAAATTAAATTACAAAATTTCCCAGAGTGACTTAAAAAAAATTCTTTTGCAGTGTCAATATGTGTATCTACATCAATGTGTGAGAGATGTGTTAAGAGCCAGAAAACTTCGCAGTGAACAAGAAAATCCCTTGTTTCCAATATATGAAAATGTGAATCCAGAGTATCACAGAGGTAAGTGCAAGTTTATCCGATTAGAAAGTGTTTCAAATGCTCGTTGACAATGTAATTAATTGAGGGGGCAAATTGTGCTATCCCTTGCCATCGATATTTGTTCTCTTCCTGGACCTTCATTTCTTCACTGCTCTGCTCTTGTCACTCTTGCAATTGCATCTTTATTTCCTCCATTAGTAGTCACTATAACGCCTTTTCCCGCTCCTGCCTTACCTTCATGCTCTCCCTGTCTCATATTTCACAATTTCTGTGCTGTTGAGAGAACTGAACCTCTTCCCTATCGTGATACTGGCTTCCTCCTTCACCTTACCAGTCTTTACATCATCCACTTTTAAGCACACCCAGACCACTGGCTGGGCTCGCTGGGCTCTTCTGTCATTGATGGTGTTCAGTTTCTGTCCTGAATCACCCACATTTTCTGTTGACTGTATAGACGGGCCTAGGAGACTTTCCATCTGCCTTGACTGGATAACCCAGATGTCCAAGGCTGTGCTCTTTCCTCCTCCCCCAACTCTCCATCCTCATAGGCTCTTTTCCCTAGCTTGCATCTAGTCCCTGTGGGATAAGAATTGCAGGAGGAGCAGACCTGGGCACTAGCACTGCCCTTCACCTCCTGTTCTCATGGCCGGAGGACAAGTCTGGGGAAGCTGTAAGCAGAGGTGGCCTGTCTATCCTGCTAGAGCTGATTCCTAAGGGCTGTAGAAGTTTTAGAGTCAGACAGCAGGATCTAGGTAGCTTCTCGCATTTGGACATTGGGAATTGAAATTATATGATGAGACATCAAAATAATTTTCTCGCTGTAGCCCATAGAAATCAGAGTTGCCATCAACAGGTAGAGCAGGATTGGAGGAGACCAAGGACTGAAACAAGCGGGGTTCCACAAGTTGGGAGTGCCAGCAAAAGCAGAGGTGGGATCTTCTCTTTAGCTGTCACATCAGTCGCCAGCCAGCCCTGCTGCCACGCAGTCACCTTTCAGAGCACTGTAGTCAGCTGGCACAGCTGAAGGTGAAGCCACCTGGGTTGTTTTATTTTTTCTAATCTCAGGTTTCCTTGCTTTCAGATGCTGTTTATTCAAGGCCCTAAGAATGTTACAGACAACTGCTTTTGTGACCACATTTGTTAACTGGGGGGTTTGTTTGGGGTTTCTTTATGTATGTATTTCATGCACTAGAAAGGTGCCAGACTTTTTCTGTTGAGACTGTGTATAATTTATTGGTCTGGTGATTTTTTTTAAAGATATTTTTAACAGATTTAATGTAAATATTTTTTCTATATTGTTTATATTAATATTAAGCTTCAGATAATACTATTTTTTTCTTATCACAGTTTTTATGAACTGTTCTACATAAACTATTTTAAATTGTATGGCTAACAGGACAGCTGCGTTTGGGGCAGGTTATGTATTGGCATGTAACACAGGAAAAATCCTATAAGGAAAACCTCATTTTTTTTAACTAGTTCAGTGTTTGTGAGATGAAATAAGCTATTATTAAGCAAGGGAACAGTAGTCCTGTATAGGAATTGCAATGCTACTCAACACTTTAAACTTACTGCTTGTGATCTGATGAAAATGGGTATAACCCATAACACAATGACATACCTTTTACAGAACTCATTAACAGCCAAGCAAAACAGGGTCCACCTCACTAGAAGCAACTGTTTCAGTCTAACGTGACATAGTAGAAGAATATCAAACAACACATGCCGTGAAGTCTAGCAGACCTTTCCCCCACACATGTGCTTTGAGGGGAGACAGGTCACATTCTGATTTCTTTGCACTGGTTTAAGAGAGCAGAATCAGACCACAGCCTGTGTCTGAGCATTTTCACTTGTGTACACTTGTAATAAGAAAGATGTTCAAGGAAACGCCTCAGACATTCACGTAACAGACCTGTAAGGATGTGAAGTCTGGCAACTTCTGTAGCTGATTGAAAACAATGCTGTACCATGACAGCTAAAAAAATAGAGAGATTATAAAGGTATTGAAATAAAGACATATAAAGGTATATATCCCCCAGTTTTACGCAACTGGCTTCAGCCTTAAGCTGCTGGCAGCATGGCTGCCTCGGCCTGAGTGTTGGTCTTCAAATGCCACTTGCTTTCACAGAGGGGAAGCGAGGCCCCAGCATGTCCACGTAGAAAGACTCCTCCACTTAGATGTTGTGACACTCCTGATGTCACCACCACAAGGGCAGTTGGAATAGAAAAAGGCTCATCAGTAAACCAAGGATGTAGGCTGGCAGGGCTGTGCTGATCGTTGGATGACTCAAAGCACTTAGTGATTAGCAAGAAGTACAATCGAAAAGCACTCACCAGGTATCCTGCCCAGCCAAGCGGATTAGGCACATCCCCTATCCTCTGCAAAGAGGCTTCTCATTCAGGGGACTGATTTGAACGCTATGTTGAGCTATTCTTTTTCTTTGTAAAACGCTCTTGAGCCAAATAGCAAAGAGGCAGTACACAGTTCTCCACCACAAAAAGAAGGAAGGGCATGATAGTTCTCCTTTCATATATAGTTCTCTTTAGCTGGAGAAAACTTAGCCTGCTGCTGAAGACAAGTGCCTAAATTTCACTTATTTTGGAGAGAAATAAATATTTCTGAAGGCCTCCAGAGAACCAGCCGGTACACCTACATGCCTAAATGAGGAACGGCTGTGGCCCTGGGCCAAAACTACTGTGATTTCACCATGACTTATTGGAGCCTCTCCTTGCGGTAGGACCACCTGCCTGACAACAGCTGGAGGAATCTGCAAGGCACTGCTGACATAGTTTTCTTAAATCATTCCAAAGCAGAACCAGAAGGACTGTGCACGTCCGTGTCACTCTGGTTTTCCTAGAGAGAAGGAAATAGCCTGATAATCCCTCCTCCTTCCAACTCCATCTGGAGTCTCATCCTTTCTTGATTCAATATCCTCACGTGTCTCAAAAGCCACCCTTCATATCAGCTCTCGCAGCTGCTCAGAACATGTAAGCTTGGTTAACCTTTGAGGTGTCTGTATGAAAATACTGCTTGTACATTTCTCTTGTACACCCTCTTTGGCCCCAGCCAAACCTCAAGATTCACCACCCTTAGTGGGATCTGAAGAAGAAGAGAACGAGCATTATAATGGAAGCCATTTTCACAGAGCGAAATCTAAGCAAACCCACAAAGAAACGTGCAAATTTTCTGCAGGCCCCTTTTTTCTCTCTTTCCTTTGCTAGATAGATTGTACGCTAGCAAGCAAGGACAAACAAGCGTGGCAGCTTTAGATTGATCATTGACCCTGGTAATAAGAGCTGAACTTAGGGCATCTTGAAAATTGCCATTGTGTTATGTGTGCTGCATTTAGACCTTTCTTTTCTCAGTGGTAGCTGGGGAATGAAGATCACCACGTTAGTTACCAGCAGTACAATTACACTGTGAAGACGTACCAAATGTACCCTATAAATTATCTTGCACTATATATTACTGTGTCATTTTTTATGCTGAGGGAAATGGAATCCTTTCAGTAATATATGATCTGAGGGCAAAAGTCTGATTGTATACTAGTATGCACGTTGTTCATCATTTTCAGAAAGACACACATCGTTCTGCTCTTTCTTTTGACGTTGTTTCCCAGCCCCCCCCTCTGCACCTACAGAGTTCACAAATCTGCACCCACAATGAT
Source organism: Gorsachius magnificus (assembly GCA_034008185.1). Classification (NCBI taxonomy): domain Eukaryota; kingdom Metazoa; phylum Chordata; class Aves; order Pelecaniformes; family Ardeidae; genus Gorsachius; species Gorsachius magnificus. The sequence goes on from CM067081.1 coordinate 178,092,411, forward strand.
GAAGTTGTAGCAGACAGCTATTTTCATCTTTTCTCTCAGCTAATAATGGACACAGTTCATAAGCCTCTTCCTCCTCATCACTTAATAATGTGACAGATGACCTTAAAGATTCTGGCACAATGCTCTTGAGCAGCTTTACTTCTCTGCCTGGCCAGGTCACGCGTGAGACTGTACACGCACATCATTGCTCTGGTTCTGCTTTCTAGCCAGTTCTGCTCGTATGAAACCAGTGTAAATCCACTGAGAATGAGTAAAAAGTATCTATGTAGCATTTTATTAATATAAGACACCTACTTATCAGTATGATTAATTATATTTACTGTGCCTCTGAGCTGAATAACAGGACTGATGGGAAATTGTTAATGTAACGAGAATGAACTTGAAGGAGCCTATGCACTGAACAGAGAGCGCTCTGAAGGAAAAAGACATCCTCCGCTGAAGAGGGTATTTCTCTTCTGAATGTCCATGAACGATGTTCAGAATTCCCTTCCTGATGTTTCCCAATAATACTGTTATAAAGCAAGGCTTGTGTTGTTGCTGATCCATAAGCTGATTTGCACACTTGGAGCCCAGTCCTGTGAATCTCTGCATCGTCCACAAAGCTACCTGAGTACTTTCATGAAAGTCAGCTGGAATGCTTGCCTGAAGAATATCATCCCATTTCTGAAGCACTTGCAGGGTTGGGCTTTTAGGTTAATTCAAATTTTTGTATTGAAAGTTATTTAATAATGAAAAAAAAATGTAATAAATGTTTTTTAATCTGTGCAATACAATTACAAGATCCACTACCGATTGTAGAAGAAAAAAAAAAAAAAAAGATTTTGATAGTGGAGTTGATAAATGATTTTTTTTGTTACTAATGGAACACAGAAGTGCGTGAGAGGAATAGGCATACTGTGAAGATGTCATAAAAGTGCAACTTTATACATTTTTATCTGCTGCTATAGTTATTTATACAGCTTATATACGTGCCTAAAATTGCCAGAAATATTATTTTATGCCATGATATACTATGAATTTCCTTTCAGTTGTAGAACAGAGAAAAGAAAATGTGTGAGCTTTAAGTTTATATTTTGTATTATATACGGTTATTTACGCTTTGACTTTGAAAGCAAAAAGTTAAATACGAGACTGACAGGAGTACATGAGCACTTAGCTGTGCTCCTCAGCCTGGGAGTTAATGATGGGCTAGAGGGCTGAGAACAATAACCATCTGATCGCTGGATTAGCATCTCCTCCCAGGGCCACAGATTGGAGAAACGCATCGGGCATTCAGGGATGCAGCCTACCGGCAGCCCCGGCTTCACTACCAAGGAGCGGCGTGGCAGGTGCTGACATCTATTCACACTTCCTTCACTACTCCAGACACGCAGTCTGTGTGAATATAATGCGATAGAAAATGACAACCAGCCCCCTGATGGCCCTGTCACAGACATTCGGGCTCTGGAGCTGGGGGCTCTGGGACTTGTCGTCCCAGGAGGCTGTGACTTTGAACAGAAGATGAGTGTGCTCCCCCTGACTTAGCAGCTTGCTGTGGACCCTGTGCCCTTGGCTGTGCCTCTCAGGCTGACGAAGTCAAACTCCTGACCTGTTGGTAGCACCGCTATGGCCAAAGCAAGCTGGTCTGTTATCAGTGCCCTCGCAGATCAACAGCCAGCTCAAAACCAGTCTGGGGTTTGGGTTTCAAGACTGGCAGGAAATACTGGAGACTAGGGACTAATTGAGCAAATACTGTGGAATTTGGGCACATACAGTGTCAATGATGCTGGTAGATTGATACGCATGATGATTCGGTTGTTTCTGCGTTTATTTGAAAGCTAAAGAAATACTGTAAGTAACGTCAAGTAGGTAAATATATATTGCTCTACAGCAGGGCGGTATGTTACAGTGAAGGAACCCACGATTTTGAAATGTGGCTAGCCATAAATTCTTTGCCAGTGCCTGGAGTAAAGTGTCTGAAAAACATCTTCAGCATATTTTCCATTCTCATATGCTATATAATTACTTGTATGTGTGTTCCTAACAAACACTGGGTGAACACAGAATAGTGCCACTATTGTCAATTTAATTTATGCATTTCTTAAGTATATTTTTATATTTTTAGCTACAGTCAACAAATCAAATATATTTGAGTGTATTTTACACATTTTTATAAATAGTTCATGAATAAAACATTCATTTAAAAAAACTCACATCCTTGTCTTCTGTTTGACTGCCTCTGCGTTACGGATTTTATTCTCCTGCTGCTCATCGAAAAGGTCGCATGTGAGTTTGATTTCAAGTGAGATGGTCTTCAGAGAACATTAAATTCATCAGAAGCCCCAGCCTGTTGGGGGAGAGGGGGCTCTGCTGTTGCCCGCTGGCCAAATTAGTGCCCATGCGAAAAGATACCATTCTTCCCGCCTTTAATAAACCAAATACTGTCTGGGTTATACAACGGGGATTTGAAACAACAGTGCATCTTGAGCGCCTGTTTATTTGAAAGACATTTTGCCGGGCAGTTGTACCAATTAACACTGCACTGGGGCTCCATCACCGCCCACCACCCGAGGATCTGAACCGTGCTTTTTTAACAAATATATTTCTCCCCCCCCCCCCCCCCCCCCCCCGCTCTCCACAATGCTTAAAAACCACTAGCTTTCTTGGGGGTTCAGGGTGCTTGGCAGTAGCGTGCTTGTTGCCAACACTACGTGTTGTCTCAGTTATCCCTTATTTGTCATCAGAAGCATTTAGGACAAGTTAATTCTGTTGTTTTAAAAGGAAGAATGATTTATTAGCTTACATTTTGTACTGTGAGCTGTTTGCTGAAGGGATGTGTGTTGAAGGCTGAGGGACTTGTTAGATTTTCTCTTTGTGATATAAGGGCTTACCTCTGAGCTGTGCTCTGTCCTGAAGTCAACACAGACACGAAAGAGCAGAAATAAAATAATGTGCAGTTAATGTCTCCACACAGGAGAAACAGGGCCAGCACTGCAGACGAGAAGAAACACAAATGTTTTGACAAGGTACAGCAAGGAAACTGAAACACAGAGGATCTCCTCTAGTTCAGCAAGAACACAGTGGTTGGTTCTGTTAAAATACTGCTAGAATCAAGTTTTTAACTTTGTTGTTTTTACAAAACGGACCTGATTTTTACCTGGGCTTCATACCTGCGAATTGGCTGTTCTGTCTGGTAAGTCATTTCCTATACCAGTGCTAGGTAATAATTTCCTTTTTCTGCCAGTCCGGGTCTTCACTATCAGCACTTTCCTAAGCCCTAGAAATAGCTGCTGGTGTCAGACGTCTTCTGGCAGGCGTGACATGGCAATACTGGTATGTCAGAAAATACCACAAGTGAAAATTTCAAGTGTTACCAACTGAGCCTTTGCACATCCCTCAGGTGCAATACCAGTCCTGACCTGTGTAAAAACACGCAGCAGCAAAAGAAGAAAAAAGAGAACACCATTCCAATTAATAGGTGGAAAACGTTGGGTTTCGGGGAAGTTGCAAAAGCCAGACCCACTTTTCCTCTGGGTCAGCAATGCGTGCGGCTGGGGGATGTGCTCTGCAGCGGCTGCCGAGGGGCTGTGTGTGGCGGAAGGGGACAGTGATGCCATGGATCGCTGAGCCACCGCTGGCCGCCCCTTTGAATGGCTCCTGGTTCTCATCACCCAACAGCTGCGGGTGCCATCTCTGATCGCTGGGCACACACATCCAGGAGCACGCGGGGCAGAGCATGGCCCAGCAGCGCTGGCCGGTGAGGGTCCTCAGGCACAAACAGCCCCTGGCCAGTAAGGGTCCTCAGGCACAAAAAGACCCTGGCCTGTGAGGGTCCTCAGGCACACACAGCCCCAGAGCCTTCATCACTGCTTGTATCTGCAGGAACAGGCATGTGTGCCTCACGCTTTTTGGGCTCCTGCAGGTGCCTGACACCCTCTTTATATCCAAGTTAGGTGCTAACTGTCATCTGTGTCACGTGAAACCTTGCCACAACAAGGAGCTTGGCTGTGGGACGAGGGATGGTCCCAGCTCCCAGAGGCCTGGAGCAGTCAGCAGCACTGAGCAGGCACGGAGGCACCAAGGTCCAAGGGGCAAAGCTTTTTGCAGACCGCAAAGTATTTAAATCTCCAGGCAAAACATTACCTTAGTGCCTACAGCTTTGCTGTTGCAGAGGTCCTGGGGTCGCCAAAGGAGGCTCGAGTTCCCCTGAGGGCTCTCACTGGCCAGGCAGGATCCCTGCCACCAGCTCGGGGAGGGTCCATGCTGAGCCCAGCTGCAGGCTGCCCTTCCCCACCCCTCCTGACCCAAATCCCAACTGGAAAGGGTGGCAGGAGCACATCCTAGCACCCCAAGATGCTCCAGATGGGTGCACACAGCTTCAGGGGTCAAAGAGAGAGAGGAAACCACACAGAAGCCGGGGGGGGGGCAGGGGGAGGGGGGGGCTCAGCGCCACCATGGTTCCTCCCTCCATGCTGAGGCCTTTGCCACTGAGCTACAGGGCCGCGGCACATGGGGGTGACTGCAGAGGCACAGGATGGGGACTCGCCAGCTCTGCCAGCCGGCAGTGCTGTGCGACCGCTGCCTCCCCTCCCACGGGGCACACTGCCCCGCAAGGTGCCACCATCCCCAGGCTCGCCGGGATCTGCGCGCTCCGGAGGGCCGAGAGCATGAGACCGCTGCCAAGAGCCGGGCCGAGAGGGCGACTGCCGTGGCCTCGTGCAGCCGAATGCCGGGCACTGAGCGTTGCTGGCAAGGGCTGCGGCGGCTGGGCCAGACATTTTTGTACAGGGCCTTCCCTGTACAAAATCTCATGCCAAAATCTCTGCCAAGTAACACGCCATGTCCTTGCTTGTCTTTGCTGTGCAAGCAGCCGGGCCTGCTTATGTGCCAGACCAATACCGGAGAGCAGCTACCTCTTACCGAGGGTAAAGGCAGAGTCTAGTGGCAGGATGGCAGGGTTAGGTTAAGGGTTGGACTTGATGATCTTAAAGGTCTTTTCCAACCTAAACAATTCTATGATTCTATGATTCCTGCTCTCCCCGAAGCAGTGAGGCCACACAACCAGATCACCAGGTGCCACCTGAGACCTGCAATTTGAGTCCTCTCAGGACAAGAAGGGGCCCAAACCCAGGTATTTCTGCCCCTACAAATCTTCCCCCATTGCTCAAGGAGAGGCAATGTTCTCTCTAAAAGGCAGGGCACAGGCATAAAGGGGTGAGGTCCCCCCCTCCTGGAGGGACGTGTCTCACGGCAGCCCTGTTTCACAGGGCAGCTCTCATGGATGATTTTTCTACATAAAATAAGACCTCCGTAAAAAACTTTTGGTGTGTTTTCAGGAGCATAAATTTGGCTTTGGTCTGGTCCTTCCTTCTTGTGGAGAACAACTTGCACTCATTATGTCCTTGTCTTCACTTCTAGTGGAGCTGTAGCAATTCTATCAGCTCAGAAAAGATTGCTTTGCCCCTTGGATGTGGGAGCCAGGCACCTAGAGAGTATTGAGTTATACATGTTCCCCAGGGGTCAGTATTGGGGCCAGTTCTGTTCAATATCTTCATCAATGATCTGGATGAGGGGATCGAGTCCACCCTCAGTAAGTTTGAAGATGATACCAAGCTGGGTGGGAGTGTCGAACTGTTGGAGCGTAGGAAGGCTCTGCAGAGGGATCTGGACAGGCTGGATTGATGGGCTGAGGCCAATTGTCCAAGGTCAACAAGGCCAAGTGCTGGGTCTTGCACTTGGGTCACAACAACCCCATGCAACGCTACAGACTTGGGGAAGAGTGACTGGAAACCTGCCTGACAGAAAAGGACCTGGGGGTGCTGGTTGACAGACGGCTGAACATGAGCCAGCAGTGTGCCCAGGTGGCCAAGAAGGCCAATGGCATCCTGGCTTGTATCAGGAACAGTGTGGCCAGCAGGAGTAGGGAACAGATCATCCCCCTGTACTGGGCACTGGTGAGGCCACACCTCAAATACTGTGTTCAGTTTTGGGCCCCTCAATTCAAGAAGGACATTGAGGTGCTGGAGAGTGCCCAAAGTGCAACAAAGCTGGTAAGGGGTCTAGAGCACAAGTCTTACGAGTTGCAGCTGAGGGAACTGGGGTTGTTTAGCCTGGAGAAGAGTAGGCTGAGGGGAGACCTTATCGCCCTCTACAACTACCTGAAAGGAGGCTGTAGCCAGGTGGCAGTCAGTCTCTTCTCCCAGGTAACGGGTGATAGGATGAGGGGAAATGGTCTGAAGTTGCACCAGGGGAGGTTTAGGTTGGACTTTGGGAAAAATTTCTTCACCAAAAGGGTTGTCAAGCATTGGAAGGGGCTGCCAAGGGAAGTGGTTTAGTCCCCATCCCTGGAGGTATTTAAAAGACAGTGGATGTGGTGTTTAGGGACATGGTGTAGTGGTGGACTTAGCAATGCTAGTGTTAAGTAGTGCTTAACAGTTGGACTCAATGATCTTAAAGGTCTTTTTTATCTGTGGTAGGTTGACCCTGGTTGGATGCCAGGTGCCCACCAAGCCACTCTGTCACCCCCCCTTCTCAGCTGCACAGGGGGAGAAAAAATACAACAAAAAGGCTTGTGGATCGAGATAAGGATGGGGAGAGATTGCTCACCAATTACTGTCATAGGCAAAACAGACTCAACTCAGGGAAATGAATTGAATTTATTACCAATCAAATCAGAGTAAGGTAATGAGAAATAAACCCAAATCTTAAAACACTTTCCCCCCACCCCTCCCTTCTTCACAGGCTCAACTTCACTCCCAATTTCCTCCACCTCCTCCCCTCACACACAGGGGGATGGGGAATGGGGGTTGGGGTCGGTTCATCACACGCTGTCTCTGCTGCTCCTTCCTCCTCAGGGGAGGACTCCTTACCCTCTGCCCCTGCTCCAGCCTGGGTCCTTCCTACGGGGTGCAGTTCTTCACCAACTGCTCCAGGGCCCCCCGGGGCAGTCCCTCAGGAACGGACTGCTCCAGCCTGGGCTCCTCTCCCCATGGGTCCATAGGTCCTGCCAGGAGCCTGCTCCAGCATGGGCTTCCCACGGGGTCATAGCCTCCTTTGGGCACCCCCTGCTCTGCCATAGGGTCCTCCAGGTGGAGTTCTGTTCCCCCCTGGCCTCCCTGAGGGGGACAGCCTGCCCCACCATGGGCTACCCCAAGGGCTGCAGGGGAATCTCTGCTCTGGCTCCTGGAGCACCTCCTGCCCCTCCTGCTGCACTGACTTTGGTGTCTGCAGAGCTGGTCCTCTCACATATTCTCACTCCTCTCTCCACTGCTGTTGTTTCACAGCAATTTCCACCCCCTGCCCCTTAAATATGTTATCGCAGAGGTGCTACCACCATCGTTGATGGGCTAAGCCTTGGCCAGTGGTGGGTCTGTCGTGGAGCCAGCTGGAATTGGCTCTGTCAGACATGGGGGAAGCTTTTATCAGCTTCTCACAGAAGCCACCCCGGTGTACCTCCCCCTGCTACCAAAATGTTGCCACGAAAACCTAATACACCAACCTAAATGATTCTGTGGTTCTATGATTGTATGCCATATACAAGCTGCACCCAAGAGGTGTTGACCAAGCCACTGCCTAACCCTGGCTTCCTCCATCCCATCAAACCTGTTGCAGCAGTTGCCCCTGGTATCTCAGGTCTGAGGTACCTTCTGGAGAAGCTCATTGACTGTGGAGAAAGAGCAAACACCAGAAGTGTTTACATCTGATCACACACAAACATTTCCAGCAGAGATGTCTGTCTGGGGTAATCATCCCAGGCTGCCCTTTTAACTGCTTATCCCCAGGCAGCCAAAGGGGCTTGAAAGAATCATACCCCAAAAGTGTCTGTCTCTCATCAAAGATGCAGAAAGTGGTTAGATTGACAAAGCAGTCATCTAAGTAGATGTCTATAGAGCCTAATGTAGACATCCATGGGCTTAAGTGAACTGGTCACTATCCCTGTATCCCAGTCACATTTGGGGATGGACTAGGACTTGAGCATCTTCATCATTCCCAGTGGAGGGGGTCCTGGGGCCTCCTTGGGGGCTTCAGACCCTCGCAGCTCTGCAGGAGCTGCTCCACGTTTTCACAATAAAGCTCTGAATTTAAGCGATGCCCTTTGGAGTCACACTCAGAGGTCTGCCGCTAAACTAAGGCCCAAGCCCAGCTCTCATGCTAGTTCAGCTTCTTCCCCAGGCCTGCAACTGGTGAGCCTGAGAGGTTTGCAGCTGAAGTGCCATCACTGGTCATCAGAGGAGCTATGTGCTGGGGGAAAACAGTGCCAGAGACCTCTTCAGAGAGGAAAGCAACTGCGTTGGATGGCTCCACAGGACACTGCATCCCTGCATCAGTCTGCAGGTATGAAGGAATCAGCAGGGAATACATATTCCTTTAGAAATTCTCCTTGTGCTTGGCATAGACACACACGTATGTCAATAGGGATGGGGACATATTTCAAATCCATTTGTTGGCATTGCCATGTGATGTAAAGTTATGAAAATTGGTTTTGCCTTGCAAACTTATTATTAGAAGTTTTAAAAATTATCTGTTCCCACTATAATCCCGCGGTCTCTCCCACTCTCATTGGATACATGAGACAAATACATCTGGTTTTTGCCCAGACCAAGTTCAAGGCTCTAGCGCAGGCAGCACAGAAAGAAGGCCCTTCAGTTTTGTTTTCCATCTCACAGAGAGTAAAGAAGCCTGAAATTAGAAAAGAGACTAGGGGCGTTACGGATAAGAAAGCCCAAACTTCCTGGAAAATCAAACACATTCCAGATGGCCTGTAGTAAACGACCCAAATAGCTTTAGTATGAACTGAGCTACACTGTAAAAACACAGAGTAAAAATAATTGGATGCACAAAGCGAAGTGAAGGTGGTCAGAATGCTCCACACAGCTTGGCTGGGGAAGAAAATGTTATGCAAATAAAGGACAGCTCCAGAAAGGTCCATGTGTTAATTGGGGGCATTTTTCCTGCCTGTCAATGACTAAAGTAGCAGTAATGAAACCACTAGGAGGAAAAGACAGATGCTTGCAAAGACAACACAGAGCCGAATGTCCCAAGTATCAAACAGATGAGAAAAGATATGCTTAAGACACCGCACATGATAAATGCCAGCATCCCGTTATCTTATCACTGGATCTAAAAGACACCTGGAGCCAAATTATTTGTGAGAATCCGACTTGGAGAGAACGAACTGGCAGACAACTAGAATTAATTAATGCCCTACAGATCTGTGCTAGAAAGGTTGGAGAGCACTAAAAATATCGGAGGAGCCTGTTTCTTACACATCATGCCAACTAGATCTGGTCAGGCTGTGACAAATTTTCTGTAAACATTCTGGTGAACAAGAAACTCCCTCGGCCCCTCCAGAAGCTCCCAGGGTGGTTGAAATCTTGCCTTTAAAATGCCTGAGATTTCAATAGCAAAAACGGAGGCGGGAAAAAGTGAAAGGAAGAGCTGTTGTCATGTATGTTGTGGTTGATGAACCAGGGCAGGCAGGAAAATTTCAGATCCTTGACTTGGCAATGTTCCTGAGCATGGATTTCTGCTTGCTTTGGTAGGATTAGACCTAAACATCTTGTTGTACTGAGTCCATTAGGAGAAAAAGAGAAAAGAGAGAAAATACAGTGAGTGAACTTCTACTGCTCTTCTCTAAGGAAGACACATTCATTTCAGTGGGGAAAAATGCACATATATCCATGCTGGGATGGGAAGGCAGCTAGGAAGAAGGGTAAAGCCACCAAAGACCACCGCCAACTTTGTGGTGACATCTGTTATTTAATCTCCCTTCTCTGTCTAACACTGGGGAACTCTTTTGCCAACGTAGCCCAGGAAAGGGGTTTGCCAATGGCGTCTGCCTCTGGATCAGCATTAAAAACTTCTTCACTCAAAAGTTAGATCTGACACTCCATCAGAGACCAGGCGAAAGAAAAAAGCGTGTGAAGGACCATACACTGCGATTGCAGGGGCCGGACCCCATCATGCTCTGAGCGGGGGGGCTGAGCGGCTGAGATCACGCAGTGCAAGCGGGAGTGCACCCACCTCGCCCAGGGGGTCCTGTCATGGAGGTGGGACCCGCTCCTCCTCCCTCCTTCAGCTCCGCCGGGGAAAGCCACACTTGCACCGGCTGTGCAAGCTGCTGCTCTCCCCGAGGAAGCCGCTCTCGCCTGCCGCCTCCTTTCCGGCCCCTGGGCCGCCCACCCGTTCCCACATCCCTCTGCTTGTTGCCACTCAGCGCAACAGACTGGGGTAGTGATCTGTGTTAAAAGTACCTTGTCGTCAACAAAAACAAATGGCTATTTTTAATCTCTCCAATCTGTTACAGGGGAGAGTGTCTGAGGTTTTCATGCAGCTGCGGGCTGGCTGGGCATGGGTTGTCAGACATTGCTCTTTTTGCTTCTCGGACCTTTCCCCACCCACCTGCTCTGGCAGAGCCTGACCTGCCCCTCACAAGCCTCCAGAAAATGAGACTTCAACCCAGCTTGATCCCCAACCTGCCACCTACCTCTGTGAGGAACAGGAACAACGGATTTGAAAAAAAGTGGATCTAACCCTGGCTTTCCCATAGGTGCAAGTATGCCTGACGACTGGGCACCAGCCTCAAAGAAGAGGGGACCAGAGAAAGGGAAAGAAAAGCTCTGGACAGCAGGAGGAGGAGGGATATTGGTTCATGTCCTGTGTTATGCCAAGTGCATGAAACCCCAATGCAGTGGGACTCTGTTCCCTGCATGGACCTCCTCCAGGGAGACAGGGATGCTGAGGGTCTTGTTAGTGTGACCAGGTCCCCTTTGTTCCTGAAACGCCACTTTACATCTGCTGGTACCTTCACTGTGAGAGGGAGAATTGGGTGCAGGGACCTCACAAACAAATTTCCCTTACCTACATCTCCATATCCTCCCCCCTCTAGTTCTTGTCTCGGTAATTAAATTATGCAGCTGAGCAAAGTGATTTAGAAAACAGATGGCATGCAAGATGCTATGGAAAACAGTGGTGCATTTCAAACGTTACAGCAGAGACAGAGACAGATTTGGGTGGTATATGGGCCTTGAAGTAATTGAACTTCAAAGGCTCGTTGTGCAATGGCCTTTAACCAGAAGAAATGAATGGCCTTCTAGCCTCCAACTTCATACTCAAAATTAAGTATTAAAATCAAGCTTTCCCCCGAACATTCTGGCTGGTCTAATTTGCCACGCTAGTGTGACCTAGGCATGGTTCCTGGTAAATGTCAATGGTAGGAAATACAGGATTTGGGCAAGATGGGATCTTGAAGCAAGCGGTTTAGCCTAGCACTAGTCTGAAAAGTAAGTGAGGATGACACAAAAAAGAGCAGATCATTAATTAATCTATGTGAGGCTCTAAGCCCATTCTCCTGCTATCCTCCTTACATTTAAGACCACAGCATGAACTCAAGAGGGCAGGGTTGGGTGAGGACCAGGTGCCACAGCTGCTGGCAGCATGGATGCCGGGTCCCCAGACCTGCTGGCGAGGCTCCATGTTGTGGGAGCCCACTGCTGCCTCCCGGACACTGCATGCCCAGCAGGAAAGGAGAAGGGGAGCTCTTTTGCCAACGTAGCCCAGGAAAGGGGTTGCCAATGGCGTCTGCTTCTGGATCAGCATTAAAAACGTCTTCACTCAAAAGTTAGATGGTAAAAGAGGTTGTGCTAGCTTCTACTGGATGGGACTGCTGCCTCTTTCCAGGAAAATGGCACGGTCATCAAATCCTACCCTCTGAAATGGTTCTGGAGTTCGCCTTGTTGTAATGAAAACCATCACGAGAGGAGCTAGGGGACCCCTATGGCTGGCAGCTGTTTCCACCACCGAGTGTATTTCCACACAAAGCTGGATGTCATTGTCAGAGAGACTAATAAATTGAACATAGAGAGTTTAAACCATCCAGATAAATAATGGCAGATGTTTCGGAAGGAATAACAGGCAAAAGTATGAGTTATGCAGTGCCTGAAGTTCAAAGAAAATTAGATCAACCTGCGAGGGCATTGTTCAGAGGAACGGTAAGGGATAAAGTGACCAGGAGAGGGAGGAAGGGAAGGAAAAGCTCTCTCCCTTCCGTTGGATGCATGACCACCATCCCCAGCATCAAACCACCGCCTCATCGCCAAACTCGCATCCAGCACTTGGGGTGGAAGCAGAAGTAAACGCCGCCACTTGCTATTTTGCATCCCACACGTGCAAAGCTGGCTCTCTCAGAGCATTATTAGCATTTAACAGGGCCTCTGATGTGCAGAAATTCTGGATCCCACCACAAAACCTGCATCTTCCTACGGGTATTTTCAGCAAAGGATGAGAAACTGGGCTAGTAGCTGGAGCAGGGGCTGAGGAGCCAGGATCCCTGCATTTCATATCCATCTCTGTTTCATTATCCAACCTTATGCATAACACCTCACCTCTGCAGACAGCAGTTCAGCTGCCTGTAAAAGAAATCCTCGCTTCCAGGGGATGTGAGGAGACCTACAGTCCAATTAAAATCCCTCTTTGAAAAACACTATGAAAAATAACTGTGCTGCCATCCCTCTTCTTCCTCACCCAAGGATGGAGCAGGATTTCATTCTGTACACTTGCCAGAAACACACTCTGTTGAAGGGGAAGCAACCCCTGCATTGTCAGAAAGGCCGCAACACTTCTTACATGTTTTTTTCCCTCATAGGGTAGCATTTAAATGGAGAGGGCCAAATTATCAGAACTCTTTTGAGGTGCATAATAAGTATTGCTAATAGCGATGCTTGACTTGGCAACACAGTCTTCAAGGTTATTTAGCAAAGCACAGAATGTACATTAAAAAAAAAAGTTAATTTTAATGTATCTTTTAAAAATAAATATAAAACGAATCAATTTGGCTTTTCACTTTTATTTTGCCTTTTTGTTTTGGCTATCCATTAAAGCAACCTTGAAAATGCAACATGAGAAGCATTAGACAGGAGTGATAGAGGAACAATAAAATGAGGAGGAATGCAAGTTGGTACAGAATGTCTTCGATCATTACAAAGCTAATTATTGAGAGAGACAGCTCAGCGTGCATGAATACAGAATAATGATGAGTTTGGTAAACCTTTGCTGCACAAGACATATGTATGTGCGTGCCTGGAGAAAGGGTGTTTAAGAAGGAAGCAACGGAGTGAACAGTGCATCACTCCAATAGCAGGATGGAAGGAAGAAACAATTCCCAATCCATCTTACTTGCAGGCATAGGTAATGCTGCAATGAGCTTCCGCCATGCGGCCATATATATTAGCTGCCCTATTGCTACAAAATAGGCTGTAAATCAGTACAGGTATTCTGGACAAAAAGAAATAGTTCCCACAAAGTTTTGAGATCGGTCAAAACATAATTTGAGCAGTAGGTCATCAGAAACTGATTTGAAATACTGAGTTTTGCCTAAACCTTCTTTAATTTTGCTCACTTTGCACAGCGAGAACTCCTTGGGCATGCATGCGTGTCTTGTGCGCAAGGATAGCAGGTTACTGTCAAGCGACTTGTGTGCATGCCTATGTGTTTTATGTCCAAAATATCTCTGGAGGAAAACCAAACCTGACCCCAAACCTGTTGACATTGACAGCAGTGAATTCTGAGATATTCGGTCCCAGTGATGTCCTGCCTGCCTCATCCAGTCATGGAAACTCCTTCCCCTGGGAAAGTGTTTAGGCAGGGGTTCTGTAGCCCTGCATGCATTTGCAGCAGAAACATGTTGCTTTCGGAAAGAAAAATCAGTGTGACGGTCCTGGTGGTCCTGATGCTGCAATGACACAGCTGAAGCCGCTGAGCTCTGCCAGCTTCAGCTCCATCCCCCCCATGTTGCCCCCAGCACACAGCCTCAGGCACCAGAAACTTCCTGAATTGCTGCAAAAAAACCCATGCAACACTGCTCTAAACTTCCCAGCAATTTCAGCATAAAAAGAATGGGAAATATGCATTGCTCTGACCAAACAGATTAAAAAAATTTTAAAAAGGTTAAAACAGGTTGACAAAACCAATGTGGTGACCCCATCTTCCCCCAGGAAGTCACTAAGTGACAGGCAGTGGAGGAAAGGCTATGGTTTCAGCCTGAGACACCAGTTAAATGACATCAAAGCCAGGGTTAGCTAGCAGCGATCCCACCACCCTGCTGTCTAGTACCTATCTGAAGGCTTCACAGTCACATTTTTGCTTGCCAAGATGTTTCCTCCCACCAAATGTTACATTTGCTCTGTCCCTCCAGTCCTCATTTATTACTTTGTATTTTTCGGGACTAGAAAAGACACTTCTGCTAATATTCTTAGCTGCTCATATTTGCTGTTGAATCACCTGCCCGTCAAACCGGAGCTCGCAAACCTCCTGATCTGGCATATTTTAAAAAATTCAATTAATTTGCCCTTTACCTTGCCATTTCATATCATGAATAAAGCTACCGAGACACCTCACCCCACACCTGCGCTCTGTGTCTCGCTGTTCATTATTGCTTTGTGTTGACAGTTCTGCAGCCCGTTTTCAATCTCCCCTCTCTTGTTGCCAGCCTGATCTAAATTAATTTTTTAAATAAGATCTCAAGGCACTATTTTAAACGCTCCTGACCGTGTATTGCTTCCCGTATATGTCTCCATTAGTCTCCAGTTTGGCTGTAAAAAAGCAGCAAAGTTCACAGGATGCTGTTTGCTTTTAATAACCAGAACCATTTACTGCCTGTGATTCACTTGTCCCAATACTTGTAGATTCATAGGATACTCTCTATGTTTTTGGTAAGGACTGAAAATTAATCCATCAAAAACAAGAGAAGCTAGCTAACTCCAGAATTTCCTTTTTTTTTTTTTTTTTCTATTTTTCATGATTTTTCAGAAAAAAAAAAAATATTTAAGATCTAGGCTGCCTGCCATTTAGATGTACTGACTGCTGAATATTTGGTCCTTCCAAAATAATCTCCCCCTGCCTAAAAACAGACGTCCTGGCAATTTCAAAGTTAATTTTTAATCGTCTCAAACATTGTTCTTCGGAAGAACAGTGCAGGAAAAGATAGTTCAGCCCTTTTAATTCCCCAGAAGATTTCACATGTTGCCAAACCCATGCCCCTTCCAGCCTTTCACATTTGCCCTTAGGCAGGAGCGCTCTCTGCAACGGCCCTGGGTCGTGCTCTCGCCCCGCAGCCCCACACCCTGGCAGGGTTCCCGCTATCCAGGCCTCCAGCAAACGCCAAATCTTACAGCCGGGAGATGCTGCTGCTTCCAACATCAGCGGGCAGGGCAGCGGAGATGGGGCAGCCACTCTGCCCTCTCTCCTGTGGGTACCAGGAGCCAAACCTCGCTGCAAGGGGGGAAGGGGGCTGGGGAAGAGCTGCTCCCCTGCCAAGTGGAGAAGGGCTGTGGCTCTGCTCAAAGCAGCTGACCTGCAAAATGCAGGTTGCGGCCCCACAAACCATCGGCGTTGGGGCCTGTGTTTCTTGCATTGGAGTGCATTGAAATTGCATTCTTGCATTGAAATGAAATGCAGCCACATGGGTATATTGAAAAGACACGGACTTCAGTATTTGCTCGTGCTCTGGTAGGTATGGTCAGAAATTGCTCCTTATCTGAAGCCTCAATTTGCCCTAATCCCACCGCGAGGGAATGGAAATGGCCTAGAAGTTGGCTCTTCAGGGGCTTTGGAAACAAACCATTAGCTACTCACATCTCTTACGGAATTCATCCTGCTGTCTGTGGTCCAAATATTTGAAGTATTTTGTCCAGAAACCATCAGTTGCTGTCAGTTGCTGAACAAGCAGGAATATGAAAGAGCTTAATGGTTGACTTTTTCCAACTGCTTTCAGTGAATGGCAACTGGCATGCAAATAAATAAAGGGATAAACCTTATGTTAGCTGAAAAGTCGTCAAGAAGTTACGTTATGTAAGGTAGCGTTTGACACTGCATTAGCTCATTAAATTAAATCACAGGCAGATTGCTTTTTTTTTTAATGCAATATCAAAGGTGATTTAAGTAACTTTTACTGCATTTCTGGGAGAGTTATTTCAGGTTGATTGCTGTATGGGCTGTTTGGAAATTGTTTGTGTATTGTAGGTGTGTATCTAATTTTACAGCTATGCCAATATATTTTATATTGAGATTTTATATCCAAATTACAGCTGTATAATTTAATGGGCTACTCTTTTTCATCTTATTGCATCTCCAGCCTTGCACCCAACACAGGCAAAGCGATGTCTTGGCTTACGAGACTTAAAACCATCAGACCACCAAAGAGCTGCGAATTAAATGCAGTACAAGTAATGACAGCGTTCGTGCTAGCATATCAAACCAGAAAGAAAATTGCACAGCCTCTCAAATATCAAACTTGGGGGTTGATTCATTCAGTGGGTCTGTGACCTGACAAGGCAGTATGATTAATTGCACGCATATTCCCTTGGAGATTTTCCCGCTCATGCTTTCCACAGCAAAGATTGTTAGCTTGACAGATCAGCGTAGCAACCTCTTAAGATGCCAGAACGGGAAGGGGTTGGTTTCTGATTGAAAGTTATTGGAGGAATAGCAGCTGCTCCATGCTGAGAAAAAAAAAAACAAAACCAAAAAAACCCCAGCTTTTGGTTCTTGGAGAAATCACACACAGAAATAAGCTGATTTTTCTATAACTCCAGCTATAGGATTTCTGTCAGGGACTGCAAGAAAATATTCATGTGATACAATAGGTTTCATAATTAGGAATTCTGCTGTGCTTCTTTTCATCTGATTACCTAAATATAAGCCATGGCCTCAGGTTTTTTTCTTTTCTTCTTAAACACTCTTCTGGGTGTCACCTCTTCCATGTGTTTATTCTTGGCTTTAAGATACTTTTGGCCCTTTAGGATAAAGTTTGCAGAAGCAGAGATTCAGCAGGCAGCTCCCATATTTGCAGTGCTGAGCAAAGACGCTTGCATGGCATGTCCCTTCTGCTAGCAGGCGATCCACTCTGTCCCGTGTCGTGCCAGGCCCATGCAGGTGCCGACTGCCCACTTTAAAATAGTTTTAATTGTTCAAGCAAGGCCTAAACCCCTAGCAACCTGCATCAGACACTTCCTCAAGGTTACTTCACCCCTACACCTTATCTACAAAAGGGTTTTAAACGTTAACCAGTCTTTCCCCTGTCAGATTTCCTAGCTGGACTCTGATGGGATAACACACGCTCGGCAGATCCTTTCGCACAGCGGTTGAAATGAGCCAAGCTGTTCCCCCGTAGCCATCCCTGATCCCCCGGAGATGACACCCCAGCCCTGGCGCAGGCTGAGCCACGGCGGCAGATGCATGGAGAGCTCTGCGCTCTCACGCCTGGCAGACACCTTTGCTCTGATCGAGGACAAATCCCTCAAAATGCACCTGGCAACGCGAGTTTGGAAGCTGAGACCTGCGCTACCTCTCCACCGCGCCTCCCAGCTTGCACCCTGCAGTGCTTTGCCAAAGAGCCCATCTGGTAAAAGCCCCTCAAATCCAGCAGACTGTGCTGGAGCCCTGTCACAGGGCTACGTTTACACCAGAAATGACAGGTAATGATCTTTAAAAGTGCTCCTGGATACACCCGTGACACCCCTCATCTGCTCCCCGCATTGAATTAAGGCTTCTCATTCAGTAACTCAATTTTCTAATGTGTTGTGAAATCTCCTCTTTTACTGGCAACACAGAAACACACAAAGCAAGAAAAATGCAACCAAACCTGCTCCTATTACTTCAACTTTTACAATGAGCCCAAGAAGCTAACAGAGGAAGATACTGCTCAGGCAAACCGATTTAATTGCACTATGTGAAACAGGAGGCAGGTCTTGCTGAAGCGAAACAGCAGACAGCATGACAGAACAAAGTTCCTCAAAGCAATAGCATATAAATAGTGAATAAAATGCAAAAGTCGACTCTGCAAATGGCTCTGGAAAAAAAAAAAAAAAAAGCAGCCACTCTGGCTGCAAATACGCTTCAGAGAATACGCTGCAAAAACTGGAAATCCACAAAGCCAAGGGGGAAATCAGTGAATAATCTGCTAGGAGGAAATCCCCAGCTTCCACGATCAACCGTGGGGATTAGAAAGACATTTCTAAATCAGCAAGGTGCAGGCTGGGACAGAAAAGTGAATTTTAGGATTTTTTTTTTTCCCCCTCAGCATCACATACTGCTAAGCCAGGGAGATACTTATTGCCTGTCTTTGCATGCCAATTTAGATGTTTAATTTGGGATGTTAATCTCTCTGCAAAATGATTTAATATCATCTTTGTAACCATTACTTACCTCCAGAGGCCTTTGCAAATGGCATTTCTAACAGATTTAAAGACACGATTGCCGATCAAGTGAGCTGCATCAACTCAGTTCACTTCTTGCCTTTCGCTCGGAGAACCAGCCGCACGGTTCAGTCACAAAAGCTTCTGGAGCAAAGCTAGAGAGGATTTTGTTAATCTGGATTTGTGAGCTCCAAGGTACTGGCTTAAAAATCCATGATGAATCTGTGCCACTATGTATTTCCTTCTCCCTTGGGAAAACAGAGATATAGATGTGCAGAATACCAGGGTTATTCTCCACGCCTGTAAGAAGGGAATAGAGGAGAGGAACTTGCCACCACCTTACCCAGATAACCAAACCACCCCACAGCAGCAGCGTTCTGTGATTTGCAGAGTGTAAAAAAGTAATATATAAAAGAAAATACACAGTAACAGACACCCCAGCCCCAAAACCAGACACTCATGTGCAATGTTTCTGTGGGTGGCCAGGGCAAGGGAATCGCAGAGGACGCGAGCGAGGCCACGGCAGCGAGACACGAGTGAAAGGGAACGCCGCATCCTTTGCAGGACAGCACTTCCAGAAGTCAGCTGAGCACTCACAACCTCTCTTCATCCAGTGCTATCCTTTTTGGCAGGCTGAGGCAGAGGGTACCCGTGCGAGCCTGACAACAGGCACCTCCAAAGGGGGGGGGCACATTTAAAACAGAGCATTGGGAAATTTTCACGCAAGCAGCACTTTTCATCCACAGAACTGGAAGTGCTTGAACACGTGCAGCCAGCACTAATCAGATCTTTCATACAGAGTACCTAGCCAAGAAGCATCAAAGCACTTCCACAGACAGGTTTCCTTACCTTCCTTCAAAGGAACAGCTATCCTGGAGTGCACTGGGACCAGAGGATTCTCTAAAAGTGATACAGCAAGTAAGCAGGGGAATTGGGGAATGACCTCCAGACACCCTGCTGCCCACATCACTGGGCACCATGATGCCCAGAAAGCACGTAAATTTGCGAAATACGAAGCTGTATGGAAATAAGTCCTTAAATGCACAATACGATTAATCTGAGATGGAGACTGGGCAATACAAGCAGATTTGTCACTGCGCCTTGTGCCAGCAAAGCTTTCAGGCTTTCAAATCTAGCACTTTCCCCATCCTCAGGAAACACCTCTCCTGTGTGTTAAAAGCACAACAAAACACAAGGTATTTAAGCGTAATGCTAAGAATACCAGAGATTAGTACAACGAACAGTCTGGTTAGAATTGCCGAACTGTTAATGTAGATTAAAATGCTTTGCCAGTAATCACACGCTGAGAGACTCACTTTCCTGGCCGAGCCATGTGGCTCTTCTTCCCCGCCGTGTGCCAGCCCTTGTAAAGCCCCACAGCTGCTCCCAGGGGCGCACAGCCCTGCGGGGGCGAGGCCATGTGCCGTGGAGCTGCTCGTCTCAGATGTGCTCAGGGAAACTGCCAGGCACAGGGAAACCTCCGCACCGAGTGCGTGGACAAGGGCGGGTACTCCCGTCGTACGCCGCAATTTGGAGGGACGAGCAGAGCGAGGAGACCCAGCGAGATGCCGTGCCCAGCCCGCCTTGCATTTTCCGGAGCATCCCCTCGGGGGACCCTGCATGGGCCTGGGGTGAATGGGATGGGATGGGCAGTTCAGCGGCAAACACCGACAGCCCTGAAAGGACTTAATGTCCCTCTCCAGCCACCCCTGGAGGCTGGTGACATGTGGACACCACGGCTCCCAGGCTCCCCTCAGCAAGCGCTCAGGCACTCCACTACCTGGGGAAATTGCTGGAAAAAAGTATTCAACCACTCCAAATCCCCGCTCCTTACGGCCTGAGAGCATTTTGGTGAAGAGGGTAACTGAGAGGGGACAAGAAAAACTGTAGGGACTGAATACCACTGAGGCAAGAAAATCAGATCCAGTATTTAATCACCTTTTCCAATAATTGTTTCATTTTTTGGAGAAGTATTTCTGAGAGATTTCTACATTGCTTCACAATGAACAGGTGATGATGAAAGATTTTGTCTAGACAGAAGTTAAAGTTTGAATTTTAAAATGAAGTTCTACACAGTGAAAAAAAAAACAAAATCAGCACAGTGTTATTTTTGTCTTAAAGCTTTTTTTTAAAAAAAAAAAGTTAAAAAAAAACCAACCAAACAAACAAACTTTATTATTCTGGAAATACAGTCTATCACAAAGTAAATATTTTAAATATTTAATATTAAACAATAATAAAGATTTCTTCATGGAGATGAAATGAGTGACATCGGGGCGGGGGGTATAAACTGTCTCTCAATACCACTAGGACCTGGGTAGCTGCTGTTCGGGACTAACAGCACACAGCATATTTGGTGCAGTGTAGATTTTTTTTTGGTAGAATATATTTATTTGCTGCCATAGCAGAAGAAGCAATTAGCTGACACTTCATGGGGCAGTCTCCCAAGAATAATCCTGAGGCAAGAGCAACTCCACCATCAGATGAGACTCTGGAAGGAGGTGCCGCTGGGGGCCCCGCAGACCTGCATGTGTGTCGAGCTGCCCCACTTGAGACCTTCTTGCAGGTTTTTCTTTTCTGTCAGGAGCCTCACCATTTACAAATGCTTCTTCTTTTTTATTGCCTCTGCCCTGACAGCCAAACTCTTGGCACAGATGGTCAGGACCACGATGAGGACTCCGACCAGGAACGTAACCAGAGGCCAGAGGAAGCAGTGCAAGAGGACAGTCTCATCATGGGTGCGCTTCAGCATCACGTCATCTGGCCTACGAAGAGGAGGAATGGAAGAAGGAGAAAATATAAATCAACTGACATCATCAATTCATCATAAGGGGAAAGCATCTGCCATGGAAATAACAAAGGTGTTTTATTTGCAACAGTGTTAGAAAATGATTAAGTGGACTGTTTCATTCACCGCTTTCATTTGCCCTGTCTATCACCAGCACTCGTGGCAGGTCACAAGGGTCTTCCACTTGCAGTGTTTATAGGCGAACAAGTTCATTCAGATAAAAAAAAAATAAAGCAAGCATTGGTACTTTAGGGCTTCCAGGGGTAGTGGTCATCACAAACAGTGTGAGAGCTACAATATCACACTGTGGATTGAAAAACCACTCCAGTGAAAACATAATCCTAGGCAGCAGTTGTACGTATCTACCTCCAATGGCATCAGACACTGCATGATGAGTTTTAAGTGCAATTAAAGCTTCCCTTTTATCTTGGAGCCCTGATGTGTCCATGGGGCTACATGAAGGCTCCTGATGAAGCCCTGGCTGTGCTTTGGGTCTGGGTGCAGAGCCAGTCCCTGTCCTCAGCGTTGCACCACTGGTGGCCGGGGCTAGCCCAGCCACACTGGCAGGCAGGGGTCTGCACAAAACCTACCCCCAGGAGCACTCCTTCCCAGCCCCTGGGTGCCAGAGGCCCCTGACTCAGCTCCTTTCCAGCAGAGGCTACTTCAGCAATAAGCTGTGATTTGGTGCTTCAAACACTAGCTGCTCAGTGGACTTGAGTACTCTCCTACAGGGACACCTTGGGGAGCGTCCCCTGAAGATCTGAACACCCACTGCCTCTGTTGACAGCATCTAACACATGGTCACAGTCGGGTGTGTGATAGAATTATGCATTTCCAAAGCAAAACAGAGGCAGGAGAATAGCAAGGAGCAGGCATCTCAAGAGGCTTGGAAATTCACCTATGCCACATGTCTGAAAGATCAGGTATCTATCTGCCTCTTCCAAGTCTGGGAAGTTGGTTGGGAAATCTGATAGCACGTTTTCCTCATCTCTGGCTCTTTCTGCTCCCCCTGAAGTTTAACAGAGTTATTAAATCAGCCTCCTGGCATTTACACTTTGCTGCTACTTTCCCACCTACAGCCAGAGACACACAGTCTGCTGGAAAACCCTCTGCAAAGGAAGGAAACAACTTTCTCTAATTAGCAAAAAATATATATAGTCTTGACTCATATTGGTCCTCACTTACATTGAACACTCCCATCCCACGTTGCTTCGTCAACGCTACCTGATGTTCCTTGGGGCAACAAACCTCACAGCCTAAAATCCTGGCAACCCAGGCTCATCCAGCAGTGTCCTGGGAATTAAGCTTTCCTAATGCAGTGGCACATGGGAACAGATACCTGTGCAATGACTGTGCTGTCTCTCCCCCAACAGCTTCATTCTGATCACAAAGCAGCACTAAGAAAACATTCCCTGTAAGGGAAATGAGAAGAAACTCTTTTTCCTTCACCAAGAGTTAATTAATGGAGGTGCCTGCAAATCTACAGGGTTTTATCCATCCGTAAGGAGTTGGTGGAGCCAGACCACCAGGCTACACCTGATCCCCGATTTAATCGCACTCGCATTTGCATCTCCACGTCTCTATTTGTGTAGTAAGGAGCGGAATAAGACTCTGATTATGAGAAGCTCAGCTATATAAAAGTTGAAACTCGGCAACACAAAAAAATGATTAAAAGCAGCCCATGTGTATTCAGTAGTGGAACACATGAAGTCTTCTCAACTGAAATGCTCCAGACACATAATCAGGCACATGTGGAGATCATAAATTGAATAAAATAATATTAACTTTATGGGCACAAACTCACCGGTCTATGCCATATAAATGACAGCACCTGAACAGAGAAATCCTTTCACAGAATGTATAATACTGCTTCCCTCCTATTTACTGCATCATCATCTGTGAAGAATAACAGAGCGCTAATTGGCAAGGAGGCCACAAGCAGGCAGCTTTCAATCCTCACAGCTCTCAGCTTACAAGTGACATTGAATTTAAGTATTTTTTTTAAAGCAGATACTACTCAAAGAGCTGAAAAATAAGGGGCAAGCAAACAAACTAGAAAATTGGATTCAGTTAAAGAAAAGAAAGTGTGGTTGGGGAGAGCAAGATATCCTTTTGACTGAACCTTAGCTATTTTGGAAAAAGATCTGCACCAAAGTTAGCAGCAATGGATGCCAAACACTCGCTATAGGTGCAACGCTTAACCCTTGCAACTTAGTAATTTAAAGGAGTTTCCCTTTTGGAAAAGAGCCAGAGACTTACAGAGGCCTTTAATGAAGCCTCAGGATGAGGGTTTGGTTCAGCTGGCCAGTATTGCTGTTCTTAGCTACAGCAAGATCCCCTGTGCAATTCCTACGTGGCAGCGGCGATGCGCTGTCAACGGCTCACGGTGTCTTTTCAGACAACACATCAACTCGTGACTGGGTCCCCCCAAAACACGTCATTAAGTGACTATTGGCACCACATTTAAGACATTAAATGCCCTTCTTTAGTCAAGGAGAGGGAGGAGCACTCCTGGAGGTGACCCAGTGCACAGGAGAGCTCAGGGACCGGCTGGGATGTAGCCTCTCGGTACTGATTTTTGGCGCCAAAAAAACGGTGGGACAAATCTCAGCCTCACTCCTACTTGGTTTAATCTGCGTGGTTATTCTGGAAGAGTTACCGTGCTTTCAGCTTCTCTTTATCTTATCCCAAATTAACTTTCCAGTGCAGATAAGCACTGCTGGACCCCAGGAGTAAATGAGAAAAGCTAATAAAAACAGACAGCGCTGCTAGCAAATAAAACGCACACTCCTGGATGGCAACGTCCTTGTTATCTGCCTGTAACAGCCCGTGGAAACCTATCAAGGTCAACTTTGGCAGTGTATAATGCCATGTCTTTGCATTCGTATTATTTCCCCTCTCTCCCATCAGGACCAGCTCCCCTTTCCTGCACCTGCTGACCCATGCAGAGATGTTGCAGAGCACAGGGGAGAGCACTGGGGAGCGCTGGGGCGGCACGAGGAGGCGGCAGAGGATGGGAGCCTGGGCTTGGTGGTGCCCAGTTGAGGAGCCCTTCCCTGCAGATCCATCACCAGATCTGACAGCAGTTACGGAAAGTGCTCTGGAAAACAGCTTAGAGGGTGTAATGGCAGCAGAGGGTCCCACTGAGACGCAGCTTTTACAGCAGAGGGAAACATCTGAAGAGGGGTTATTGAAAAAGAAAATGTTTATTATTTTCCTTTACAAGATAACACTGTTTACCTCTGCTTTCTGCTGCTGAGATTGCAAACATCAGCAAACAACAGCTTCCAAAATGAGGAGGGAAAATCAGCCCTCCTGCACCCTCACGATGCGCTGCACTAGACCCTGAGCCCACCCACCATCCTGCGGCCACTGTAGCACAGGGCCGGTGCCAACAGGGCGTGCGTGCAGCCGAGCTGGCCAACACGACCTGAGAAGGACCATCCAAGCAGAGGAAAACACCCCTGAGCAGGAAAAACACCCCAGCAGCACATGGGTTATACTGGACTTGCAAGTCGATGGCGAGGAGTGGGACCCGGGCAGCCAGAGGTCCTCTGCATCAGGAACACCACAGCCCTCGTAGCCCCGTGGCTCTGTAGGAGATGCACAGGGGTGACTGCAGGGGCTTGGGGGTTCACCATGGGCCCATGTGCTGCGCCCTGTGAACAAAGTAATTGGGCTCATCCCCAGGTTTTCTCTTGCTCCTTGAAAAGAGGGGCAGGGAGGCACAAGGTGGGTGGCTTGCAAGCCAGACTTGCAAGTCCTGGCTCAGCAGCCAGAGACTAGCAAGGCGGGCAGTGTGAGTGAGGGCCTAGGAGGCTGCCTGGCTAAAAACCTGAAGAATAAACATGTTTGCATTTGTTTTCAGGTGATCCATGCCAGGCTAAAAACCATATTATTAGTTATTTAGTATTAGTTATTATTAGTTATCATTAGTATTTCATGTGAGATCTGTAGGGTCCAAAACAAAAGACTGGGGAAAAATTAGGAGGAGATAGAGGGAGTTAGAATCAGAATTAATCAGATGAATTAAATACAGCAAAGTCATTAGCGATTAATTAAGAGGTTATCCTACAGAGGCTGGATTTCGCTTCTTGCAGGCTGTTATCCTCACGTGATGGCATCAATTCAGGGGAAGAGCTATCCTCCACCTCCTGAAGAAATGAACTCTCAGGCAGAGCAGAACATCTACCACCCCCCATCGAGCCCCTGAAGGAGCTGGTGAGGTGCACAGAGCAGTCCGCAGAGTGTTTGGGGACATCCCTGGAACAACTCCTAAGCAATCCTGTAACAAACCCTGAGGGATAAGGAACAAAATCTGCTTGTAGAAAGTACCCAGCGCAGCAGCCAGGATTGCAGGAGCCCTGCTTGGCTCGCAGGACGCAGCCACGCTGCTGGGCGACTCACTGCAGCATCCTGCTCGGGGCTGAGCTCGCTAGCGGGGCACTGCACCGGCCCCCTTGGGGGATCAGCAAGAGCTGGATCCATCCTGCTGTCCTGGTACAAAAACCTTTGGCTTTCGCTCCAAGGCTTACACAGTGATTAATACAAGAGAGCTGCCCTATGGGTTTTTGAATCAGAAATATGCACACAGAGATACTTGTCTTGCCAAGGACAGACAGAGCAAAGCTGCTGGCGGTGAGC
This sequence comes from Gorsachius magnificus, assembly GCA_034008185.1. Lineage (NCBI taxonomy): Eukaryota > Metazoa > Chordata > Aves > Pelecaniformes > Ardeidae > Gorsachius > Gorsachius magnificus. The sequence continues at coordinate 178,118,013 of CM067081.1, forward strand.
AGTGAGGTTTGTGTGGCCCTTCACAGTTACTTCTGAGCCCTGAGATAATCATGACAGCTGCGCTGTGGGACAAGAGGAGCCAAAGGCAGGCTGTGCTGGCAGGGGCAGACCCCCAGGACCCTGCTGCACCACGATGGAGAAGACCAGAAGTTCAGAAACCAGACACCCTGTAAGGCCTTCAGGAGAAGCCTTTGGGTGGTTGTCAGCTGCCCATGAAAGAGAAGCCCACAGCAGCAGGAAAATACTGCAGCTGCCCGAGAACGCTAGATACGGACCAAAGGAGCAGGAAATTTTAGCTGAAATCTCTGGATCCCACCTCTAAAACAATAACTCTTATCAATAGCAGAAGCAAGGAGAGCAGGAGCCTGGGAAAGAGCCACAGAGCTGCCATGGGATCGGGGGGAGCAGCAGAGGAGGCTGGGCAGAGAAAACAAGGGGATGGTGTTAGGGGGAAGGGAGAAAGATAGAATCAGAATGTTTTGGCTTGGAAGGGACCTTTAGAGGCCATCTAGCCCAGCCCCCCTGCAGCGAGCAGGGGCACCCTTAACCAGATCAGGTTGCTCAGAGCCCCGTCCAACCTGGCCTTGAATGTTTCCAGGGATGGGGCCTCCACTGCCTCTCTGGGCAACCCGTTCCAGTGTTTCACCACCCTCATTGTAAAGAATTTCTTCCTTATATCCAGTCTAAATCTGCCCTGTTTTAGTTTAAAACCATTACCCCTTGTCCTGTCACAGGATGTACTTAACAGGCAAGCAGGAAAAAGAAAAGGAGAGGGCTGTACTTCCACAGCAAACAACCCCTGTCCTAAGACAGAGAAATAAATAGCAATCAGGACACCTGAAACACAGTAACATAACTGTTTTTGTTTTGCATGGCAAGGTCAGCACCTACCAACACTGCAACTTTTGACTTTCTCTTGCTACTTCTGTAGCCGTGACCTGCCTGTTCCCGGAGTCTGAAGGCTTTGTCGTTTGGCTTGGAAACAGAAAAGGGAAGGTGCCCCCATCCCTGGGAGAAACCGTTTCATGACAAGGACATGGCTTTGCTGGAAGCCCCACAGCATCGCTCCCCTAGTGCAGAGGCAGCAATGCCAAAGCCAAGGGACGCATGTCATGGCTGGAAAAGTGTTTCTTTTCCCTGTGAAAATCAGCAGCTGTAATTAAAGATATTGCCTTGTCCCTGCAAGTATGGCACATTTAACAAACCCATCTTTGCTCTGTGACTTTCATATAATACCTCAGTTCAAAGATGTTGACTGAAGGGGTTGCACATATTCCCCCTAAGCTCAGTGATGGACCACTTCTTGTTTCTAGTGACACTGCCATTCAGTTCTCCAGTAAATGCGAAGCCTCTCAAGGGGATGCACCCAAACTCCTAACACCAGCTATGAGAACATAAAACAGCAGCAGGGGCAAGAGAGGGATCTAGTGGGACAAAAGGGGGAAAAAAACCTGCATTCTTTCAAGCCCTTCCCAGGCATCGAGACCTGGTTCTGCTGCGAATGTTGATGGCCCCTGCACAGCACCACCACTGCTGCCTGGCAGCAGCCCCAGGATGAAAGAAAAAAAAAAACAAACTGAAAAAAAAAAACCTAAAGAAATTTCTACCTTAACTCTGAAAACACACCTTTCCCCTTCACTGAGCGGACAAGAGAATTCTGTTTTTGTTGCTAAAAGGCGAGACCAGTACTTATTTTTAGCAGGACTTTGAGCTCAGGGCTGGAGCCTCGTGGGGCTCTGACCAGGGGTAACTGGATTAGTTGTTGCATTATGCAACCCATCCCCGTTAGGCGCTGCCAAGCAGCTTGACATGGGATGAAGCAGGCCTCCATCAGACCCTTCGGAGCAATTACCGAACATCACGGGAAGAATTGCAGTGCAGGGGTTACCAAAAAGTCATGTACAACCAAAAAGTTACAGGCACGTAAGCATTTCGGTCATCACTTATGCACCACACCGTGCAATTTATGTGACACAGCGAAAGCTGGCAGAGGCAGGGGCATGGGATAGGGAAACCTTACAAATATTTTCTTTTTTTGTAGTCAAACAGTCTGCATTTAAAGATGCATGCAATCTGCACACCCTTACTTTGCCCCCAGTGATTCACATCCCTTCGCTATGGCAGGCACTCATCAGTATTTTTTTCCCCTGTTGTGGCACGACGCAGAGCCCCTCAGCGGGATGGCTGCAGGCAGGGGCAGCGCCGTGTCTCACTAACAGTAAAGTCCTTTACTTCTTGGACCCCAGCACTGCTCCACAGGTGATAGAGTAAAAGAAAGGATAGGAAATCGCAACACCATCTTCTGACTCGAGGGAATTAATTTAGAAATCTTTGTGAAATACCAAAGCACACGGAGATTTCTGTTCCACCGCTTACAAATGAGCAGCCCTACTACCTGAGCACCCTGGGCTTCCGCAGGTAATTATTCCCACACAAACGGCCAGCAGGGTACCCAAACATTGTACAGGTGGTCGCATACCACTAAACCACGTTTGCTCTCCAAATCTCAGGTGAATTTGTGTACAGCATCCAGCAGCAAACACAGAGAAGGATAAAGCATGGCTGGCTCATCTGCTGTGCTGCGGTGAAGGAATCACAGGGCGTTCTTGCCATATGGGATGAACCCAGAGCTAAAAAGCAATGATGCCACGCAAATGAGGCACTAATATGAAATGGTTTGACACATGTTGCTCTGTCTGTCCCTGCATGCCATGAGACTGAGGGGTCTGAGCTGATGGAGATCTTGGTTTCCCTCTTTTTGTTCTTGTTCTGGGTGTCAGTGAGCCCTGGAACATGAAGAAATAAAGCGACGGGATCTCCCCCATCCCACCCATTGCCACAGGCCCCCCACTTTAGGGCATGCAGCTGTGAGTCTTGCTTGCACGTGGTCAATGACTACAGACCCCCTGGGACACTCAGTATGAGACCCGTGAATACTGAAGCACCAGAGCTCAGCTCCTTCTCAAACCTTTGGCCACAGCCTGAGAACTTTCTCTGAATTTGTCATTTATTTTGTGTTCTGAAAACACAGGGGGGTGGGGGGCGGAGGCGGGGGGGGGGCTGGTTTCTGCTGGGCAGGGCTCCCTTCAGACCGGAATATCATCATGCCAACAGACAGGCACCTTCACCAGAGCTCTGGAAAAGCAGCTTTCCCTTGCAGCTTGCACCACTTGGCCCAAAGCTGGCCAGAGGAGAGGGGGACGCTGAAGGTAAGTGCCTACAGCGGCCAAGCAAGCTGCATTTTTTTTTCCCTGGGATAAATGTCAGGCAGCTACTTGTGTCAGGCCTCTCTGTTCATATTAACCAAGAATGATTGAAATCGCCAAGGCAGCTTCTCACCCCTTTTGTATAACTTTGAACTGTACAAATGGCATCGCTTTCTTCTGCTTTCCAAAGAAGCCTGTTGAAATGTGCCCCAGCAAACTGCAGGGAGGTGTTACCCAATGGTGCACTCCACCTGCAGCAACAGTTCTGAGAAGGATGCTAAATTGAGCCTGATGAAGAGGAGGCGATGTTCATTCGTTGCCTAGATATTTACCTAGAATTTTATTCTGCCATTTCAAAAGCCGGAGTATTAATATTGCAAATACTACTCTCTAAGGAACTCACCACTATATTGTATATGCTTTATACAGACTGACACAGAAGAGTTAGCTCATCCACACAGTTAAAAAAACACTGACAGAAAATATGGACACTTCTGTTTTGAAGTGAGCAGATTTTCCCCTCAGTTTGTATTTTTCTTTTTTTTTTTACTGCTTCACAAGCAGTTTAGTCATCGTAGCTCTAAAAGCATACCTAAGCAAGCACATCCCTAGTCAGCAAAACTTATCTCTCAAAGCTCATTCCTATCTCCAGAAGAAAATAGATGGTGTACACATTTCAGCTTAGACTATCTTCAGGCATCTCTGGCAGCGAGCCTCTCTTCTGCTGTATATAAATTGTTGTACGATCAGCAAAAGGCAGTGTTTCAAGGCAGCCGTTGCATTTGGCAAGAACATTTAACAGTATAGGATGCAGCAACGATAAGGAAAAAACCTTGCCTGAGTGCTGCACAATTCCTCAGTGTCAGCCTACATAAATGGCAGACCCTAAGCAGTATGCAGCCTCAGAGGAATTTTGCCTTTGCTTTGCCTGTGGATGGGATGTGAGAGCCAGCTCACCTAGCTCTGGACACCGACAACCTAGGTGCCTGCACCCAAGGAGATCACCCTAAGCTCCTTCGTAGAAATAAACACCTCTGGGCATCCAACCTATATTAGGCATTTATTTGGGGGTAAGATGAAAGGCTCCTCTCTCTCTCCCCTGACTACAAAAGCTAACTTTCACAGCATCTTGCCCACACCAGCTCAGATGAATCCTAGCCATGATGTCTCCTGCAGAAGACCCCGTGTTTCTGACTATCCTGCTCACTCAGGCAGTGGCTGCTGCAGGTCCCAGGTCTCAGCAGCATGGGGAACTGGCAGCACCTGCTGGTGGGGTAGGACCAACCTCCTCCTTTAGTCCCTGATGTGGCAGATACTTAGGTGAGTGCTTAACTTCGCCACCAAGAACAGTTTCCCCAGCTCTAGCAAAATTACTCATGCTGATCAAATTAAGCAAGTGATCAAATTAAGCAAGTGTCACATGCCTCCAGAACTGGAGTCTAAACACCAATAAAACATTGGCTGCTCTGGAGACCTTAAATATTCTCTTTCCACCTCTGTGCCTACATGGACTTGCCATCCCCATCATTGCTGTCCTCCCAGGTCCTCCCAGCAAGCCTACACGCTGCGGTAACAGTAAGTTGCTGCCACCACATCACCTTTTCTTTCCCAGCACAACATCGTCAGAAAGAGAGAGGCAAAAGGACTCCCTCCTCTTCCCATTTACTGAAGGAAGGAAACTGCACATCACCCTTATACGCGTGTAAGTCACACTAACATCGGTCATGAAGTAAGAATTGAAACAGAAGAGGAGATGCTTTAAGTCAAAACTTTCTACTCCGCAAGCACGTATGAAGACTGGCAGTTCTGTCAATGTTTATTACGTGCAGCTGATGCATTAAGCCTCTGCAAACACAGTTCCTGAACTGGTTTGTACTATTTACCGATCTCCCTTTTCCTTCCAGCCCCTTATGAACACAGTAAGATTTCTCTTCCATGGAGGGAAGGAACATTAATATCCAAGCCAGAAATACGCCACCTAAGTGTTAAAAGCCAAGACGCTTTTTTGCCATAAAATGATATGTTTTAAGGGAAACCTTCCTCAGAGTTTTATACTCTGACTTCAAGCGGTAAAACAGTTTCTCCGCTTGCTATGTAGCTTTTCATCAAGAGAGTTGTCTCGCAAAGTTCTGCACTAAACTCTGTGTGCTAAACCACATCACTATATGGGGGGGGGTGTGTGTGTGTGTATATATGCATATGCATGCATTTATATGTATTTCCAAAGAGAACCAATGGACAGCTGTTAAACAGATGCACAGGCACTGCTGCCTATGCACATGTGGATTACTCACCTCAAGTGCTGGTTAAAATAACATGTAAATGGCTGCGAACCCACTTTCTCTTTCCAGTATTTCTGCTTGTACGTGACGTTCTCAGAGTTCTCCTGATCATCTCTTGCACAGGGAGGGATGTACGAGCACTGCCAACACACGGTGCAAAACAGAGTTACTTCCGCGCTCAAGAACGCAGGGCATTGCTCCCTCTGCATTTTCGTCATAATACCAGCGTGACTGAAATGGGGAAAGAACAGTAAGTACAAGCTCCAAAGAAAGGAAAAAGAAAAGTTAGCTGAACTTTACTTCAATTGCTAGTTGCTCCTTGCAGGTACTGGAAAAGAAACAAAATAAAGGCTTTACCATGGTTTTTTCTTCCGTTACCGAACGAAGCTGCCACAAAACACCTTGGGGTTTTGCATGATGAATGTAAAGATGATCGTTTCATTTTGATGTATTCCTAGCCAGCTGCACAGACTGGGTTTGAATTACTTCCTATGTTCAGTGAGGCACGTAATCACAAGTTTTGTTTAGCACCATGCTAATAAATAACCAAAATATCCTGGCAAGCTTTCCCAGATGATGGGTTATGTGATATCTGGCTGATATCCATTGGCAAAAGACAGGTATTCTTCCACTGCTACAACACAGGGAAAACAAGCACAGAAAGTTCAAAGCCCCACTTCAGCAGAGAAAGGTTCAGCATCTGCTTCTGCTGTATAGAAGTCAGCGAGAGTTGAGCGTGCAGCTGATCTATCTGCAGATATCACCCCCAGACATCTGCTTCAAAGCCCAAAGAGGTCAAGGGGAGTTCCTGCCCCAGCTCAGTGCTCTTGGGTCTTGGCTCTCAGAGACTCAGCTCTGGGTCACAAACAACCCACATACCTTATTTCAGAGTCTCGTCTTTGACACAGGGAGTTAAGCAAGAAAAAACCAAGTAGTCCACTAAATCCAATATTGGCAGTATCAGGATCTCAGTGTCCAAGGAAAATCCCTCATATTGTTACCAGGCATCCACATGGGAGATGTTGAACCAAACTGAGTAACACAGCTTAACTGATCCTTGGGTAACATAACAGCTTTTCGCCCTGGAGGACGCACAGAGAGCAAGGCTCCTGGTGCACACACAGATTTTTAATTCCTTTGAAGTTGGGAGCTGCAAGCAGAAAAAAGTGACTGGGAAGGCAGCTAAAAAGTCTCCTAGTTAGGTAGGGTAAGGAAGCAGGAGATGCAAGGTGTGGGAAGCCCCTAAAGGGATCCCCACATATAATCACAACATGAGTGTCTTCACAGTATCCTGAAGGCAGCAACAACAAGCAGAGAGGTACCCTATCTAACATGAAAATGAAGATCACTGTGACTCACTGTGCCTAGTGAATGCTTTCCTCTCCCTCTCCATCAGGTGAGGTTTCACAGGGGCCTGCCATGCCCCCAGCTGCATGCTATACCCGCGCTGCACAGACCTAGAAGTCCATCTCCCCTGTACAACATCTTGAATCTTTGCCATTCCAGGGGGATCAGAGAAATCTCAGGATTTTATTGGCCTGATCATGTAAAACCTGACCACTTCTGTCAGCACTTACAATTGCTGCCAGTAGCTTCCATGCTTCAGACTGGAAGGATCTGCAAGGTCTTGCTTGTTGCTTCCAAGCTGAAATTTGCCTTTTTCATGGGCAAGGGCCTCCATTCTCACATGGGCCCACATCTCGTGTCACCAGGGCACAGAGCTCCCTTCAGCCCCCTGTTCAGATGACCCTAAACACGGATTCTCTCACTGCTGACAGTAACGGACAGAAACAAGCAGCAACAACAGCACTCTGATTCAGAAACCAGAATGGAGTATTTGTCACGCACAGTTATTTCCATCTAAGATAATATTCCTCAGCTTGCAATGTTTTTGGTTTGGTTGCACACTTTGGGAGCATCAACCACACTCCTCTTTCCTCCATCCTCCCTCCCAGTGCACAAACACATCTGTGCAGCAGCTGGACGGAGCCAGTACAGTTGGTACGAAGACACTCAAGGGCAAAGCTGGCTCTGTTCTGTCCACCTGACAGCTACCAACCATCCTACCTGGTCCCTTGCTGGTCATCCCTGACCAGCCCAGCATCCAGCACTCCCAACCTTCTCCAATCCAGTGTTTTCCTTCATGATGCCTTTCATATACTGCAGTGGAAACGGTACTACATCCCACCAGTTGTACTCTCACCGCCTGTGTCTGACTCTAATCTACGCCCTGCTCTTCCCCAAGCCCCCAGCTTTTAGGGATACAAGAGAGAAGAAGTAAATAGGCTTTACTCAGAGCCAACTCCCAGCCAACCACTATTTAGCCAGCACACAAAATGCAGAAATAGACAAAACAACTAGCTACCAAAATACATTCTTCTGCCTAAATTTCCTCAGTGATCTCCAAAACTCCTTTTCCTGTGGTACCGGCTCCAGTACTCAGCTTCTCTCTCTCCTCTGAAATGTTCCTTCCTCATGGCTGAGTCTACTCCCATCCTCTGCTATGGAAGTGTGACCACCCCACCACTTCTCTGCTGGCCAAACCTTCAGAGACCTTCCACCTCCCCCAAATATCACCCCAGTCCTTCACAAAGTTCACAACCTGGTCAACTGCTGTTTATACCCATTCTGAGTTTCAGGCTTAGAAACAACTGCAGAGATCTCTTTTTCCAAGAGATGCCCACCTGAACAGACAAGTGGCAAACTGTAACAGTCTCCAAGGACAGCCCTGTCACAGAGGACTTCGCAGTTTTTGACATCAGTCCCCACGCTTTGAGCTCAATATGAAGCTATTAAAAATAAGTTTTTCAGGGCAGGGATTTTGCTTGATTTGGAAGATGTAAAGGGGCCCACCAAGAGCTTCCTGAATCAAGATGTCTGTCTCTCCCCCTGCCAAGGCAAGACAGAGTATGAGAGTACTGCCAGTACCTACAGGAGGAACACCTGGAAATTAGGGACAACAGTGAATATGCTCTCCATAACTCAAACTTAGAATCATAGAATGCTTTGGGTTGGAAGGGACCTTTAGAGGTCATCTAGCCCAGCCCCCCTACAGTGAGCAGGGACACTCTTAACCACATCAGGTTGCTCAGAGCCCCGTCCAACCTGGCCTTGAATGTTTCCAGGGATGGGGCCTCCACTGCCTCTCTGGGCAACCCGTTCCAGTGTTTCACCACCCTCATTGTAACAATTTTCTTCCTTATATCCAGTCTAAATCTACCCTGTTTTAGTTTAAAACTATTACCCCTTGTCTTATTGCAACAGGCCCTGCTAAAATGTTTGCCCCCATCTTTCTTATAGGCTCCCTTTAAGTACTGAAAGCTGCAATAAGGTCTCCCCGCAGCCTTCTCTTCTCCAGGCTGAACATCCCCAACTCTCTCAGCCTTTCTTCATAGGAGAAGTGCTCCAGCCCTTGGATCATTTTTGTAGCCCTCCTCTGGACCTGCTCCAATAGTTCCATGTCCTTCCCATGTTGATGGCTCCAGAGCTGGACACAGTACTCCATGTGGGGTCTCACCAGAGCAGAGTAGAGGGGCAGAATCACCTCCCTCGACCTGCTGGCCATGCTTCTCTTGATGCAGCCCAGAGTATGGTTGGCCTTCTGGGCTGCCAGCGCACATTGCCGGCTCATGTCCAGCTTTTCATCCACCAGTACTCCCAAGTCCCTCTCAGCAGGGCTGCTCTCAATCCCTTCATCCCCCATCCTGTATTGATACTGGGGGTTGCCCCGACCGAGGTTTCCCTCCTTCCTCACCTGTCCCTTCTGAACAGCCTGTAGCCATTGATAGTTGCACTCTACTCATGGGATTCGTCCCACCAAGATTCAGTAAGGCCAACTAGGTCATAGCTTTCTAGCAGCACAGTGCTTTATCTTCACATGAAAAACACAAACACCCAGTGTCTTACGATAAATCGTTGGGACCTCATTGCTTGAGCCTGTCGAGGATTAACAATCTCAAAGAGGGGAGTGGTCACTGCCCAAGGCAAAATCGTCATCACATGAATCCCAGCAGTCACGCTGAAACCATCTCCTCAATCTGATGAAGGCCTTGAGCCACAGCAAACACCCAGGGTCCAACGCCAACCTGGACTTACCATCTGCCACAGAGAGCTGCTTTGCCCCCCCCAGGACGTCAACACAGTTCCTACCAACCTGACGTTCATTTTGGCCCCTTCTGATTCACACAGGTGATGGATCTCTCTTTCAGCCTCCCAAGCACACTTCTTGGGCATTTTGCTTGATCAGCTGTATTGCCCTCCAAAGCACAGTCAGCATGCGGATAAAAGGAAATCATAACCTGGCAACATTTGCTGCCCTGAGTTCGTAGATCAACTTGACATGACCTGCTTTGGTAACAGGCAGATTGTGAAAGGTCTCCCCCACAAGACATGGCATGAAATCCTACCATCAAAACATAAATGAATGCCAAGTGTTTGAAAGCAAGTTAGGATGCCTTGTGCTCAATTGCAGCTCATCCAGCAACATCCATTTCCAGTGGAAGTGTCCCACTCTATATTAATTTGATGGGTTGGTTTTTTTTTCTTAAACAAGTTACAATAAAGTTGGAGAACAGCACTTAAGATTAGACATTCAGAATAATTCTAATGGAGCAGAGGCCTTTTCAGTGGATCTATTGGTACATGGTGCTGTAATCATACCTCCTACGCTATGTCATAGCAACGATAAAATTATTATGCAATTCAAATACAGTCTCAATTACACAGCTCAAAATCAGTATCAGGCTGATAATATTCCCCCTTCAATCACAGCCAGTGTTTGGATAGATGACTCAGGAATCAATTCAGTAAAAATGTCAGTGAGCAGCAAATATGCCTTTACACCAAGGTTTTGTAAGATTTGTAACTGTGTTTGCTGCTGGATGCCTCCACTCCAGTGTCTCTGCAGATCTGGGAAGATCCCTAGTCCTTCTGAAGACTTCATCGGAGCAGATATTCTTCCATATCACGAAGAAGAAACAGAGGCATGAACTCTTGACCATGGTTTAGCTTCCAGGTTTTCAAAGGCTAATTCTTGCCTAATTCAGCCACATTTTTATGAAAAAGAAGCCACACTTGGTAGGCTCTGAGGGAAGTTGTCTCAAGCCTGGAAGACACTGCCTGTAAGACGAGACCAAGAAAATCTCAAATGCAAACAGACATAAAGGCCCAAAGTAGGAAACAAGTCAGCCCATCAGAAGACAAAGCAATGGCACTAAGAAGCAAGTCTCCAGCCTCAGTCTCCAAGTGACTTGTCAAGGACCATCCTCCTGGCTGCTGGTGAGCTACAGGACAAACAGCACATACCCTTTTCTTGGTGCGGCAGAGAGCCCCCACATCGTGTGCCGTGCGGGTTGGGAAGCTTGTGATGAAACAAAGGAGAAGAAAGGATGCTCTGGATAAGTATCGTTGCAAAAGTACAATGCACCCCTAAAGCCAACAATTTCCAACTCCCTATCTCCAAGTCTATTGGGTTTACCTGGCAAGGTTTTGGTAATGGGGGGCTACAGGGTTGGCTTCTGTGAGAAGCTGCTGGAAGATTCCCCTATGCCCGACAGAGCCAATGCCAGCTGGCTCCAAGATACACCCACCACTGGCCAAGGCCAAGCCCATCAGCAATGGTGGTAGCACCTCTGGGATAACGTATTTAAGAAAGGGAAAAAGCTGCTGTGACAAAGCAGCTGAAAGGGAAGAGAAGAGTGAGAATACATGAGAGGAGCAGCCCTGCAGCAGGAGCAGGCCAGTGCAGCAGGAGGGGCAGGAGGTGCTCCAGGTGCCGGAGCAGATCCCCCGGGGGGTCCCCACCTGCAGCCCAGGGAGGACCCCACGCCGGAGCAGGGGGGTGCCCGAAGGAGGCTGTGACCCTGTGGGAAGCCCACGCTGGAGCAGGCTCCGGGGCCTGCCTGTGGCCCCGTGGGGAGAGGAGCCCAGGCTGGGGCAGGTTTGCTGGCAGGGCTGGTGACCCCGTGGGGGACCCACACTGGAGCAGCTGGGGGACTGGCCTGGGAGAGGCGGAGCGTGTGGATGGCTGACCCCACTGGTGGGGAGGAGGTGGAGAAAATTGGGAGTGCAGTTGAGCCTGTGAAGAAGGGAGGGGTGGGGGGAAGGTGTTTTAAGATTTGGGTTTATTTCTCATTACCTTACTCTGATTTGATCGGTATTAAATTCAATTAATTTCCCTGAGTTGAGTCTGCTTGGCCGATGGCGGTAATTGCTGAGTGATCTCCCCCTGTCCTTACCTCGACCCACGAGCCTTTCATTATACTTTCTCTCCCCCTGCCTAGCTGAGGAGGGGAGTGACAGAGCAGCTTTGGTGGGCACCTGGTGTCCAGCCAGGGCCACCCCACCAAGCAACGTATGAGCTTCTCCGAACTTTGTGTGTGAGCATCTCCGTGCATTGCTGGGTTATCTTCATGGCCTGGAAGGGAGGAAGCGCTGCCACAACCATCCTGCCAAGGCAGGAGATGAGCAGGGGGACTCGCTCTGTTTGTACAAAAAATTGCCCCCCTCCCCAGCTGACTGTACCGAGGGAGCTGGTGCCGAGCATCACGTCTGGTTTTCATCTGTATCCATCAGCACAGACAAACCCACCAGGACCGACCAAACCCACAACCCCCCACAGAGGCTCGAGGCAGCAAGGGGCGCCCCAGGTGAGATGGGTGGTGGGGGGGTTCATCTGCGGCACCTGGGGCTGCTTCAGGAGGAATTGCTAGACAGCATCTACAGAGCTTGCCTGTCACAGGCACCAGCCCGAGCAGAGTTCTGATGCTTCACCACATGCACCAAGCCCTCCCAAAATTATTGTAGGGTTGGGCATATTTTTGGTATTAAACCTCGTGGGCCAAGGCGCAGCGGCTGCCTGCTCTGCTCCCCTGCCTGGTGACGGGGATGGGGAGAAGTGGTCCCTGCTGCGCGGCTGTGCTCAGCCTTCACCCCCTGAAAGTGTCCTCAGTGAGAGTCAGCAAGTTCCTCCAGCACTACGCTTAACTTTAAGCATAGAAAGGGAAAAGTCTAAAAAGCCAGAAAGCAGACCTTTTTAGCAGCCAACATGCTCCACTGTCACTTCACCCAAGGAAACCTATAGCCTGGCCCCCGCCCTGGCTGTATGCACCGCCCATGCACGCGATGGCCAGAACAATCGTGACAAATTGACTTTGGAATTAATCCCCCTTAAACCTTATCTCAGAGATTATTATTGCTATCAAGGCAGCTGAAGAAAGGCTGCCATCCCTCCGCTGAGATTTCTTCCTCTGAGACAACAATTAAATAAAAAAAAAAAGAAAGAAAAAAAAAAAAAAAAGAAAGAAAGAAAAAAAAAAGAAATCCACAAATCACTCAGACTGAACATAAATGTCATCGTGCCCCGTGCTTTATATATACATTTCTGGATTAACTCTGACCCAGCTATATAATCTTTTAAGAGCTAAAATGAATCCTGGGCTGTACAACGAGGTGATTATCTTAGGAAGCAAGAGAGAAAAAATAATTTCTTTTTCCTGCAGCCAGACCTCACTAGAACAGACAGATTTGTAGCTGCTGATGTGTTTATACACCAGCCCACTCTACTAGAGAAAGCAGAATATTTTTAGTCCGCTACACTGGGGATTTTCAGGGTGGAGTGAAGCTGCCAACTGATTCGGTATTGTTGCAAGTTGTACAGAGCCTGAACGACGCCTTTTCCTCACTATCGATTTACCAGGAAAATTGCTACCCCACACGGAGAAGCAGCTAGACAGCATGGAAAATTTTAAGACTATTCAAAAGAAAATTGCTCAATTTTCTTCTCCTTCAAGTTAGCTGGCACTGACCTGCGCGCCGTATGTCTAGCTGCACGAGCGCAAGCCAGCATGCCGCAAGGAGGCGATGGAAACGGGAAGGGTTAAACGGCTCCCTGAGCCTTCATTCATAAATACGTACTGGATCCCAAGCACTAAATCCAGCAGATTCCTACTCCGTTGCTATGACTAACTGATTTCAGCATAAAATCCTGAAAGCTTTTAAAGACGGTGAGACTTTAGGACAAGAATTAAAAGGAGAGTGTAAGTGCTCAGCTCCACAGCCCCTAAACCAGGGGAAAAAGGAAAACCAAAACGAGAGCTATACACCCTTCATTCCCTTTAAACGGGTGTGTTTTCCTAATGAGACCTAAATGACTTTTCTTCTTATTTTGTATTGGTTTTATGTAAGCTTCTTAAGGTAATGAAAATAACTGGAGCGCATTTTTTTTCCTACTTTGTTTTCCACTTAGTTAAATTCAATTACTACCAGAGAACGGGGTTACATCAAAAATACATCCTTTCTGCTTGGTCTCATCTGGTAAATCAGATCTAATCCTCAGCAGTCAATATCCCAGGGTGTCGCGGATGGAGCAAGAGTACACTTCACTCATAAGAGAGGAGCAAAAATATACTTTATTGATATAAAACAGTGAGTTAACAAAGTTCAATGGTAAATGCGACAGTGGTTTAACAAGATTCGACGGCAAGGTACACTTGGTTATTTACTGCATAGCAGACAGGGCCAGACAAAGCTGCCAGGGAGACCCTCCCATTGAGTCATGAGGTTTGGAAAGGACCCCCTTGCTTTCTAAACTCCTCCTCTGAGAGGAGTCTGGGTGCGGCTAGATCCAGTCCTAGTCCCAGGCTTGGTCAAGGGTTCACGTCTAAAGGATTACATATGGTGCAATCAGTCCTTTGTATCGCTCAGCTAAGATTTCAAAGTTTAGCACTGAGGATCTGTTGGGGCAAGGAATCACTCAACCTGGAGGTGCAACCTTGAGAGGTTGTCCCTGTCTCCTGTCTCTGTGCAGGAGAGCGCAGCGGGCCCTGAGCTGTCCACTATTCACAGAGTAAGATGATTGACTTCTATTTGCATCCCAGCAAGAGGTTTGGGTCCAGACAGCCCTTGGCTACCGTGTTGCCACCCGTCCCCAAAGTCCAGCATAAGCTGCATGCAGCCACCATGACCCCACCAGTGGTTATTGCTCACGCCAGGGGGGAGCACGCCGCCACGCAGGGCAAACAGCCCCCACCTCGAGATGCAAGGCGCAAGCCAGAGAAAATGGATTATGTTTGTAAGGGCATGCAAGTACAGCATGCTGCCAGCACACAGCCCTGTGTCACCTTGTTAATTGTTAAATAAAAATCGGCTTCTGAGTGATGCTTACAGGCGTTGCTTCTGAAGCTCTGGGCGCCTCGCTGCAGAAATTGCAATCCAGTCCCCCCAGGGCAAGGCAATCCTCCTCTTCCCACCCTACTTCCAGAAAGGCAGGAGAAGACCAGATCAAGAAGTAAAACCAGAACACAACACTCAGACTATTTAGAGAAACGTTGCGGATGAAAGCCTTCACTGAAACCGAGGATGCCGCAGGAGCTGTGAGCCCAGGCACACTGGTGGCACGGGCCATCCCCTCCTCCCGTCCCTGCCAGAGGTGGCCACAATGGGGCCATCAGGCCATGCTCAGGGCCAGCCACACTGCACCCTCCGTGGCAACACGGCATCTTCTCCCCGTGTCGAAAGGGTGGCTTTTCTCCTGCATTTCACCAACTACCCCCAGCCTGGCTGAAGATGGAGAGAAGTTTAGGGAAGTCCTGGTGCTCGGGCTGCTGGAGTGCTCACGGTGCATCTCCCCACATCCACGGCCCTCTCCGTGGGGAGCCTGGCAGCAGCATCCCCAGGGAAATACGAAGTTTGCAAAGCTCCCTCAAAGGCCAACTTCTCATCAGCTTTGCTATCAGGCATCATCCAGCACTGCAGCTTCATTTTAATCCAAAACCTGTCAGACTTACCATCCTGCTTCTTGCTCTGCTGATTTTTGCCCCAACCACCCTTCTGAGCCCACAAGCTGGCAAGGGGAAAAAAGCAACTCCCCCAAACCCTGAGCTTGCAACTTAATCTGCCTTCCAAGGCACAGAGCCACAACTGCGGCTGCAGAGACGTGGGGCTGCACATCCCAAACTGGACACACAAATCTGCTCCCCAGCCCCTTGCACACAGACCCCTGCACCACACTGGGCACGACCCTTGGCACTGCATGACATCCACGTCTCAGTCAAAGAGCTGAAATTTGCTTCTCCAATATGCTCCCAATTTCAGGTTCTTCTGGGAGGGGAAAAGTGTGTGGGGGATTCTGCCACATTTTTTATTTTCTGGAAGCTACTTAGCAAAATCTCCTCTGCTCAGGCAGCATGCCGGCAAGGTGATCTCTACTCAGCATGAAAAGAAAAGGGAGAAAGCGGAATAACTGCTTTTAGAGAAAGAAAGAAAAATCACAAGTCATGTATTGCCTTCAGACCATCCTAGCCAGCTAGAAGAGGCAACTTTAAAGACGCTTCCATTCAGTCCGTTTTCATGTGAGTGATGGAGAAGTTTAAGAATCAAAACATCACCAAGGAAACTTCCGTTTCAGTGCAGCCCTCTCCCCAGTGCCCCACCAGCAGCATCTCTGCTAAAATTTCTCCTTGCGCTTTCGGGGAGCTGGTCTGGGAAGCCCCTCACCCCCCGGGAGACGCGGCATCGGTCACCGCTCTGGCAGACAGACTGTGCTGGCGGCAGCGGGAGTTTCTCCCTGGCTTCCCACCACCAGCACCCCGGGGCAGCCGGCAGGGCGGAATGGGGACCGGCAGCGCAGCCGCCCCGCTGCTCCCCGCTGCCCTGTGGGGCTGCTCGGGAGAAAAAAATATAGATAGTGTCTGTGTGTGTGTTATATGGTGTTGTATATATGTGATGTGTTACAGAATATATATAGTTTGTATACAGTGTTGTACATATAATAGATTGTTACACTATAATATATACTGTGTGTGTACGTACAGTGTTATACTATATAGATAGCATGGTGTTACACTATAATATATACTGTGTGCGTGTATGTACAGTGTTATACTATATAGCTAGCTAGATAGCATGGTGTTACACTGTAATATATATAGTGTGTGTGTACATGCTCTCTATATACACACCATATATACACACCCACACATAAAATGCATTGTATTTTTCTATATGTGCTATATAGACACTTTTTTTCCTGAGTAACGGCAGGGGGGCATTTCGGAGGGATGCTCCGTGCCTTCATCCATCCCCCTCAGAGAAAACCCCATACCCGAGTGGCGGGGTGGTGACGGGGGACCCGCACCCTCAACGGCAGGCACAAGGGTTCAGTGAAAGGGGACGCGCACACACACACACTTTGGGAGAGGGTGAGAAAGGGGCCACCCCCACCACCACCACCACCACTTTTGGGCGAAGGTGCGGGCTTTGCCCCGCGGGTCCCACCCACCTCGGGTATTTGGGGAGCGAGGGGGAGCAGGGGAAGGGGGGGGGGGGTCTTCTCACCTTGGGGTTGGTGCGGAGCTGCCGCTCGTCTTCATGGAGCAAAGCGGGCGCGGAGGAGCGGGAGGTGCGGACCAGGACCTGGAGGCAGGGGTAGCGGGCGGTACCGCGGCAGGCGGCCCCGCAGGAGAAGGTGCAGGCGAAGCGCTCGCCCAGCTGCCGCACCGCCAGCACCGTGCAATTAGCGGAACCTCCGCTCCCCCGCTCCTGCAAAGCCGGGCGAAGCCAGCAACACCCCAAACCCAAGAGGGAAAGCAAGCCGGCGGCGATGAGGAGGAAACCCAACCGCATGCTTTTGTCCTCCGCCTCCGTGTATTCGTAAGCCGCCCGGCTCCGCGCCATCCCCCGCTCGCCCCTGGCATCCGCCGCCGGGCAACCGCTGCCATGGGCTAAAGCTCCCGCCGCTTCCCCGCCTCCCTCCCCGCCCTCCTTCAGGGTTGAAGGACCCGCGGGGGAGGGATGCGTGTGTGTGCGCGAAACCAGCACGCAACGATGTAAAAAAAAAAAAAAAAAAAAAAAAATTAGGTAAAAAAAATAAATTGCAAGCGCAAACCCGGCTGACCTAATTCAAGCCCCTCCGGGGGTGGATGGGACAGCTTGCAATGGGATTATCTGCCCCGGGAGATTTGCTGTTGGGATTAATACCGGGTACTGTGCAAGGTGCAATGTCTAGAAGGGGGTGGGAGGGTTGGGGGGGGGCTGCAACGCGCCCTTGGGGCGCGTTGCAGCCCCCCCCCCCAACCCTCCCACCCCCCTCTAAGCCAACATCTCCCCCCTGCAAAGATGATTTACCAACCCCACCAGTACATCCAGAAGACTAAACCCAAGGCTTGAGCCAGGCCACAAAAATAGTTGGTGCTTCCCAGTTCTCGCCACTGGCTTGGTTACGTCCTGGAAAGCCTACGGGAAGTCATGCTCGGTTACCCCCAGGTGCCAAAATCGGTGAGGTCTCTATGTGTATAGAGGGGGAGTCAGACCCGAAATTAAAGAAATTAAGTATCTGGAAGCAAGGAAGCAGCTATTTCCACCTTATTAACCCAGAAGGGAATTAATGATACTTGGCCAAATGTTATCCTGCCTCCACGGGACTTTTCAGGGATGCAGGGTAAGAGCTGTGCTCTGGGCCAGCCTCACATCCAGCATCCTCACAGCAGGGACAGACCCAGCCTCCGAGTCGTTCATCATTATTTGAAGCTAAAAAGTAAACGAGATGAGCGCTGTCAACATGTTTTATGTGGGAATTGCTTTTAAGAGGAAGGTACTGACCTTTGAAAGGTCGCCCTAAGAAGTGCCCCTCTTTCTGCAGACCTGCTTCAAAGGCAGTCGATCCCAGAAAATCCACTTATTTTGCAAATAAAGTTTGGTTATTACCCAGCGTTTCCCACCACGGCAACACAACAGAACAAGCTCTTTGGTGCCAAAGTACCACAAGCAATAGTTGTATTTTTATTCTGCAGTCTTTGTCATAGGCAATTAGGTAGAACAAAATGTAACAGTTTCGGAGCCGATAGCTGAACTTGATGATACAGCAGACAAGAAGGTACAGGAATAACAGAAAAATAAATACGGGAAATAGCACTTTCTTCCCGCCACCTTTTGCAATCACTTTCCCACTGCGGAGTGCAATGTCCAACTTTATTTTTAAAAGTTGATCCATAAATAAAGTTGATCCATAGGTTCTCCAAATGGGCTTATTGAGCAAGGTCTGGCAGGAAGGCTATTAATTATCCACGCTGTCACATGAATATAAGCGCCTGCAAATATTGCAGCTTGGTTGCACCAGTGTGCTACCTCACTGCCCTCGGGTCAGCTGCTCTGTAGTAGCCTTTCCTAATACTAAAGGGTTTCAGAAAACGTACTCTGGCTCTGAGCCAGGGCTCTTTTTTTTTTTTTTTTTTTAATTTTTATTTTTTCTTAAACCTGCAATAGGTTTTTATACCACAAACTGAATGCATCTTGGTTAGCCCTCGGCTCCGTTCACCCGTTCCCATCAGTCAGGCTTTGCTGCCAGCATGCGTGGTGACGGCAGTCTTTAATGGTGGGACTCACTTGTGCAGAGCTTTCGTATTATAAAAAATAAATTTTTAATCGGGTAGATTAGTTGCCTGCCACCTGAGGAAAGCTCCAGCCCCGCTTTCCCAGTTTAGGTGGGCTGACTTCTCGTCTGTCTTGCCTTCTGAAGGGCTGGCGTTGAGTATCCCTGCGTTTGGTACTCGGTTCAATTCCTTGCTGTCCCCTGTACATAAAGTACCGTCAGCTGAAAATGAAGGCAACAGCTCACTGGGTAACACAGTAACCTTGAGAGTTTGTCCTCCTGTGTGCATCCAACCCCTACATCACTCGTGGGCTGACGAGATGCCGAGGCCGTGTTTTAACTGGGAATGGTGTTTAACGTTTACCAGATAATCTCATTGGTTTTGAAGCTTTGCACAGGTAACTCAGTCAGGACTCCCAAGTCTATTTGGATCAGTCAAAAGTGAAAAATGATCATCAAAGCCCGGTTTGTAAGAGGGTAAAGCTGGGTACTAGGGGACCGTTTGCGATGATTTTAGCTCTGCTGTTACCTGCTGAGGGCAGGAGTCGAGACGCTGGCTCCACAACCATGGGCTGCATCAGGAGCAGCCCAGGCGGAGAAAGTTTAAATGTCTGTATGAAGTTTTCAACAGCAGGAAAACAGGCTGCTATCTGCTTTTTTGGGTCCTTCCTTGCCCCGCAACCAAAGTGCAGGCTTATCTGTGGTCAACTACCCATCACCCACCTGAAGGCAGCTCGTACAGCCCGTGGCAAGGATGCCTCCACCTCGGTCGCCTACCTCGCGGCTCTGTCACCACACACCCGCAGGGGCTGGCCGATGGGAACGGGCTCACACGGCCCCATCTCCTTGCAGAAGTCTCGCGGTGATCCTCGCGACGTCGCTCGTGGAGCTGCCTTGCAACCATCTTCTGTGGAAAGGCCAGTGATGAACCGCCTTTTCAAACAGCAAACACAACAACAAAATGCCTTTTTTGAAACCAATACTGCAAGGCCCACCAGAAAGTAAGTGGCCTTCAAAGGGAGGGAGATCCCAGCTGGTAGAAACACACCTAGGGACAGGGGAACAAGCAAACCAGCCCTTTTGTCCAAAAGAAAAGCTGTAGAGAAAGCTGAAGAGTTTCCACAGAATTTCATCCACATCTGCATCAGACACAGCAGCTCCGGGACACCCGCCTTCCCGCCGCGCCTCATCGGGACCATTTTACAGGTGATGCAGGATGGTGCAACCATGAAAAGTGGCTGCTTCCCTGGATTGTTCCTCTGTTAAACCAGAGGGAGTTCAAAGAAGTGATTTTGCAGAAAATTACTTCGGCAGCTTCAGCAGGAAAACTCTGACGTATCGCCGCGTCCAATACTGGCGTGTTAATACCAAAAAGGGAATATGAAATGCAAATTATAAACCAGAAAATAAGATGCAAGCTTGGTTAGCACTGCTAATTCTGAAGCGGGTTGAATCAATAATATTAAAAACTACTGTTCGATGTGCTTTAGTGTTACTCTCAAAAAAATAAAGTTTAATAGTAGAGTGGTTTTAAGAGGTAAACCTACTGAAGTAATTCAAACCACAATCTCAAAATAAGTCACTCAGCTGCATTTCCTGTGTTTTTTCAAATGTAGTAAAAGCTTTCTGATTTGTGGAAATGAGAGCACACACGCTTATCAGAGAAATGAAAACAGCTACATCATTTTAAACATCAGTTGTCAACCCAGACTAACTGCTTAGCCCCATTTGCATTCTTTACCAGAACTCAACTTCTACTGGCATAATCCTTAGGCAGAGGCAAATTTGGAGGAACACGATGAAAGGGTATGGTATTTGAAAGCTGAGCACACTCAGAGCAATTGTTATATTTAGGGTCTGAAATCAAAAGCACTATCTAGCTACCTCGTGCTTAGGATGACAACTGCACATTTAGAAGCTCTTCTTGAGCGTGACAGCAATCAAATTTTCTTTTTGGTTTCAGCCAACATCCAGCCATGGAAGTGCTTTCAATCAGAAGCTACGGTGGAGTAATTAAAACAACAAAAAAATAATTAATATGTGTTCCTTTTAGGTGATGAATACCTTTAAAACAATGTTGTTTAGAAACTGAACACCCTTCAATAGCCACGGCCACCCACGAGTCACGCGGGATCGAGCTGACTGCCCCATGGACCCCTCTGCCTTCCAGCACTGCTCAGGTCCTGCCAAAGACTCTATCTGCTCTCGTTATGGTCAACAGAAACAAGAGTCCCTCAGCACTCTGCAAACAATTTCGCATCCGACTATAACACACAAGTTCTTATTTTGGGTATATTCTCAATTGTTTGGTTTTTTTTTTTTTTCATGGAAACTTAACATGGAAACGGAAAAGTACAAAAAATACTGTCTTAGGGCTAGGGAGGGTTTCAGAGGTGGCACGCAGCGAAGCGGTGCGATTGCTCACCGTTGTACCCTATAGATGTCACCTCTGTGGAAGAGCGGCGCGGTCAGCCATCAGCGCGGCCCCCGCACACAGCCGACGCTTTAACGGAGCCCACGGCCACGTGCCAAACACTTTTACCCATGTGAGTATCCGCAGGCTTCCCTGGGTTACTCTGGCCTTCAATTAGGTTAATCAAGCCCACGAAGGTTCTCGCGTGCCGAAGTACTTGTGCCACCAGGTACTAAGGCAGAGGAGATGGAGCCCTGGGTGGTTTTTTTGGTTTTTTGTTCCATTTTTAAACACCCAGGTGGAGCACCCTTACCTCCCTTCCTCCGGGCCTCCCTGCTGCCCTCAATCTTCCCACAAGCCGGGTGGTTTGAGCAACAACTGTTAAAAGAACAACTGCAGGTGTTTTCCGTGCTACTAGGGATAACCAAGTAGGCAAACCCCATTTTAACCCTGGAAATTCAGGGTAGCGGATTTCCAGAGAAACTGGAGCTACCGACTTGACAAAGATTGATAAACAACGTGCAACACAGAGGGATGAGTATACGAGTGTATTAAACAGGCCAGAAATGAGGAATACGTCTACTTGTTTCCAAGACCACCGGGGTTTACTACTCAGAACTTACCTTGCACGTTGTTGTACAACACTGTAATTACAGGGGGAAAAAAACCCACCTCACATAAATGCATTTGAAAAATAGCATTCCATTCTCTCCCCTCATTCATAGTGTTAGCAGAATGTAAAAACATTTTAAATAAGCCTCAGACCTTAATTGTCAGCGTTAAATATCTCCAGGTCAATTCAGCTGCCAATTTGCCATGCGTGTGATGTGTAAACGAGGGCTGAGGTCTTCCTCCTTTCTGAAAAAAATGGCAGTATGGGGGTTTTTTTCCCCCCAATTTTTTTAATTAATGTGCTGTCAGCTAAGAAGTGTTTCCAATTTTACACCTTGTATTCTGTTTAAACCTGTTTCTCCTGCTTCAACCCAGAGCGTAACGTGAAATTAAATCACAGACTTTAACATCTCCATACGTGCTTCTTTAATCGACAGAGGAAGAGCCAGGCTGTTCTTCCCCTTGGAAGGAGCAAAGCACCAGTTCCTGCTCACAGTGAGAAGTTTGCTAAAAATCAAGCATCTTGCATTTTTTAAGTATTGTGCAGTGGAATACAACTGTATCATCAAAGTAACTTCTTGGAAAACTTAGATTCCCAATTTCAGCTTAAATGTTTTTACTAAAAACCTATGGCACGTTAGTATAAGATACCATTTTTAACGTAGTTTATCTCGCTCCCTTTACCATATCTGTTGTTCACTTCCGTAACATTGGCTATGCAGATGAAAAATGACAACTTAAAAAAACCCCAAGCCCATATAATAAGACATAATCACAATCGATTTGAAGATATAAACACCCTTTCATGAATCCTTAAAAAAAGAAAAAAGGAAAGATCACAGTGGACCTCTGACAGTAAAAAAATGTAACACTAATGATGGAGTGAGCAAGATGCTTTTGGAAAATTATCCTTTTTAAAATTTATAAATTTGTTTGAATAGTCAAGTATACATTTGTGTCTGCTCTGATTTGAGAAAAAGAAAAAGCCACCATCTTTTTCAGCTGCGTTAGCCATCATCTGGATTACAAACATTCTCTTCTTTCAAGCTGAGAAAGCACTTTAATAAGAAAAAAAAATTATCATCAATAGGCTTATATTTTTATGTCTATCATCTTAGAGTAGATATAAAGAAGTGCAGAAATTTAAAATTGCTCTACACCTGCTACAGAACCATAGCAATGCCATTAACAGTCCGATTTCCAAGCATAATTCAGTACATGACAACACGCTGGTTTTGCACTACACAGAAGAACAGGTCAGAACCTAAAAATAAAATCCCACGATTCACTGACGTGTGTTTTGCTGTCTTTTCTTGCTTTGGTAATTTCAGGTATTTTGAAATGGTTTGGCATCTCCAGAGGCGACTGGCTGAGAAGCAGCAGTCACCTCAAGAAAAAGGAAACTATCCACACGGTTCAGGTTTTTCTTCCTCTGCTCCAGAGAACAGTTACACATTTCGGAACCAGTGTATATTCATGCTTGTTTGCACCTGGAAGTTCAAGTAGTAGTGATCACCAAATGAAAATTACTTCTGTTTCAAGTGGGAAAATACCAACCTGGAACTAAGCTACGATCAGTTCTGAACCGCGCTTCTTCCAAGTGTTCCTTCTGCGACGAATTCCTGAAGCATCTTCCTATCATTTGCAGTGTTACCCACCCGCCTTTCTAAAAATGATTTGCTGTTTGCAAATGCTCATTAGACTAATAGAGAGGGGATCTGAAACCAAGGTTAACCAAACCTTTTAGCAGTGGAAACTTTACTGTGGAAAAGAATATAAAACTCTGTCATAAATTTACTTGTCAGCAGCAAAAAGACTCTTCAAGTGTCTTAACCACTGTACAGCTTGATAGTTTTAATACTTCAACTTCTTTTTTTCCATTTTTCATTGCTGAAGAAATAATTTCACAATCTCAAATCAAAGTCAACACTGCAGTGAGGAGAGCTTTTCTACTTTATTACAAAGAGAAGAAGCCTTTATGTGGTCAGAAAATACAAGATTGATCTTTTTTTTTTTTTTTTTCTCTTCCTATGAAACGCTGCTGTTCAAACAGCCAGAGTGAATTGTCTCAGTTCACTTCTTTAAGTCCCATCACATTCACTTGGGTATGGATGTCCTTGGCTGCTGAAAATCTGGCCCTTTAGTGCACAGGGCGACAAAGTAGTCCCCTGACCAGCAGTTCCAGAATGTCCCGTTTTCATATATTGCATCCATGCACACCTCCTAAAAATGAGGTACAGCAGGGCAAACATTTTCCAAAATAGATGTCATATATATAATATATACACATTCGTACATACATACCTTTATTCATGTGATGTCCAAAAATTTAAAAAAAATGTACACATTTATTACAAAATCGTAACAAAGACTGGACAGTGTTTTGCTCATTCTGGAAAGATGAAGCTCAGTAATACACAACTCTGGAAGCTAACCAGAGACTGTGGCAATATCTTTCTTCTAAACAGTCAGATATTCTTGCATTAAGCTTGGCGAAAACTGCCTTTCAAAAACAGAAGGGGAAGTAAAATGAAGGAAGCAAACCTTGCTCATCTTTCCAAATGAAATACGAGAAGGATCTTCACATAAAAATGCACAAACATTTTTTATTACCAATAGTGCTACAATGAACAATGCAAATTTTGTTGTCTAATTTTTTGTCTTTTTTCTTTTTTTTTGTTTTTACATTTTGGAAAACTAAGTGGTAAACTTTTGTCAGTGTACTCGCTTGTCTTTACAGACCCAAGCTTGTCTGCTGGCAAAAAATAAAACAAAAACAAAAATTCAGACCCTGCTCAAACTAAAGAAAAACAATTACAAATTTAGTTGTTGGGCAGCACATAATTAGTAAGGCAGGACCTCAAATGGTGACCCTTCGCATGAGCCAATTGCCAGATCCTCAAGGAATTAAAACCAGGATGCCTGAGCCACATCAGTTCTGCAGTTATGTTGAGTATTGTGCTGAGACAGCCATACCCCAAGAAAAGGGAAGTCTTTAGAAGGCTTGCTGAGCAGGGTTGTAGTTGAAGGTTGATGGCAGATGAGGCCTTTCTTCTAATTTGTCATATTCCAGATGGAACTCCTACAATTAAAAAAAAAAAAAAAAAAAAAAGACAAAACCAAATAAAACAACGTTATCATTTACCTGTCGAGAACCATTCAGTTCTACCAGCCATACTTGAAAAGCACAGATGTGGAGGAGATCAGGTCCTAACTTATCTCAAGGCAGAATCACATGATTTCACTCTCCAGGATTCTAAATTTAATTAGGAAAAAGCTGATATCCTAAGCCATTACATCTGCAACATGTAGGCTCTCCTATTTCTTTTCAATGTTATATTACTCTCAGAACCCTAGTTACGATCTCAAACAATTTTATACATATACATACACACACAAAACACAAATATAGAATCATGGCATGAGCTGAATTATGAATAAAGGCTTCTGTCTTTCCACAGTTTAGATGTACAGACACTTATTTTGGATGAGCGGAAGGTCTGGGATATTTTGTGCCATACTACCAGACCCAACTGTATGTTAAACTAGCCAGGTTTCTCCTTCTGTACAAAATTTGGAAATATTATCTAAAAAGCTAGAGACAAACTACTGAAACCTACTTAAGCCAGAATTTAGCAAAATATTCCATCACATTTCATACTCAGATTTAAGCTTCAGGCTCACCCAAACTCTCCTGTACATCCCCTATCGCACTTTGCCAACATCTTTCATGACAAATTCTCCCAGTGTTTTATAAACAACCACACAAAATAAAAATCTTTGCCCATGTACTCGGATGCCGCATGAGCTACCGGTTCATAAATAAGCAGCTTTAGTGTCTCACCGGCCCAATCGCCTGACTTTTGTTTGAGGGTGTCTGGTTTGCGTAATTGTAAAACATTTCACTGGTCCAGTAGGAATTCTTATTCTAACTATAGCAGCTACTACAAATCAGACTGTAACCACTCCTGACGTCTAAAATGCATCCTGATTATTACACTGAAAAAAAGCAGCTTCCTTCCCGGTGACCTTAATTTTTGCACACAACCCTAATTAGTGCACTCGGACATTTGGCGCTTGTTACTTCGTTCATGCAAAAAAATGTACAAGGACTTACTGAAGTCTTATATTTTTCAAATCCTCTCAGCAGTTTAATTGTGTCTCATCCCCACTTTATCTTCATTCAAGAAACAGAGTAAGTGGAAGTTTCAGAATTGTTCTTTAAGGGTAATTCTTGGTAATTCAACAGCAGCTACTTTGGACACGCGCAGTAATTTATTTTGCCTGACTCAGTGGAGAACCTCAGCAGAACATCATCTGTATCTGCAGAGCAAACTTACTCCGCCATTTTTACATCTGGATGAAAACACTAAGAGTAGTGAAAAGATTATTTCACATTGTTTTAGAACACTCCCCTTAAATGATTAAATAGTGATTTTCAGTTTTTACATGTAGACAAACTAAATTAAAGACCAAGTCAACACAAGACCAGAAAAAAAAATCCAGGAAATCCAACTCCGAACAAGGTCCATCTAGCACAGAAAGAACATTCAGCATGGTAAGGAAACAAAGTAGGGGAAAATGCTAAGCATTCAGTGAGCCTGTATTCCCTAGAGAATACAGTTCCTAAAGCTGGAAAATCCTAGCAAAACCTACGTGAGGTTACAGCTGTCTCCACTGAAGTGCTGCACATCTGCTTCATTTCTGGTTCCCCGCTCTCTACTCCAACCAAGGGGGGTTTTAGCTGTTTGTTTTTTGGGTTTTTTTTTTCTTTTTTTTTTTTTTTAATTTTTTTTTTTTTTTTTTAATTTTTGGTGGTGGGTTGGTTGGTTTGGGCTTTTTTAGGTTGTATATACAAGTTCATTGCTTTTGGCCTTCCTAATTAACACTGCATGCCAGCTGGTGCTTGTTCTCTTTTTGTGCAGATACATACACACGTGCTGATACTGAAGAGATGCCTGCTCCCTCCCTTTTGTCAGAAGCAAGATCAAGGTGTACAAATCTACCCAGGTATTTTGGTGTCAAAGGCTGGTTTAGGCTGGGTGGATCTTCACTAATTCTGAAGTCATTTTATAATAGAAAAAACTACCACTTAAACTTCTCTTAAACTGGCTTTCAAAGTTTCCCTCTTACGCATAATCATGGATCTGCAGATTATGATCAATCTACGGTCAGCTGTTGGGGAATTGCTTCTTTAACAAAACTGTAAACAAAGAGAGGGGTTAATAATAATAATAAAGCTTCAGTCAAGTTACCCGAACCTCCACACGCTCTGAAATGCCTTCAAAATTGCCCACGGAGAATGACTACATAAACTGGTAGCCTAAAAAGGGCTTTCCAAACGTAAGGTGGTTGCGTCCCTCTATTGGCAGTAGTAGCTGAGAGCAAGGTGCGTGTCTAAATGAAAGGCTCAGGAGCTTGAGTGCTTCTTTGTGTGCCACAAATTGGAAGCCCCTCATTTAGAAAAAGGAATATGATTTCCTACCAAAGTTTCTTTAGAAGCACGCGAGTTGATACTTCAAACTGTCATTGATTTTTAAAACAAACGGGCTTAAACCAGCCTTTTTGATTTGCACCCCAGTGTCAGCAATGCTCAAGCCCAATGTCCAGTAGTGTATAAGAACACCTAAAGTTATATCTGACAATACAAGAAAAAAGAACTCATTGACCAAATATTTTTTAATACTAAAAGACAATTATTTATTACATATAGAAAAATACTTGTATTACAGGTATACTTCATGTTTTGCTTTTGATTCCAGGGGCCACTGTGGTTTAGGATGTGAACAGTAGCACTGGTATTTTTTTAATATAAACAGATACAAATAAAACGTAGAACTGCCATTTATCCATTGACAACACCTGTTAAATTGTTCTATTTTCCACACGGAAGTAATTATTAAAAATTAAATACCTTTTGTTAACCAAGAATAATGAATACTAAATGTGTGCGGAAACTTACAGCACATGCACGGCACTAAATAAATTGTTCTATGCAAAGAAATCGATAGCTTCTCGTGTCATCCTGAAGGCATGTTTTGATGGTAAAGTTACATCAGTCTGCGCATGTACAAACGATAATAGGTAAGAATACTAAAGGTAGAAGAGAATTGCTTAAGGTTATCCATAGCCTTAATAGATGAAACAAAAAGTTAGGATAAAATATTCTAGACTGTCTAAGTGCACCAAAGGAGATGGTAGAAATCCCATGGCTAGCTCAAAAATTCCAAATAGGTCCAAAAATGTAGCATTTATACTGGCTTAAAGATGGATGCAAGGAGCCAAATTTAAATTAGGGGCTGCACTAAAATGCTATGGCACAGCCCTATTAGAACAAATTTAACTTTCTAGCAGTTATAAAAGTATTTCGATTAATATTGACCTTAAAAGGATAGGGAGTAATTATAGGCAGCAACCCCTACAAGCAAGTAAACACTTGGAAATTTAACCTTGTCTCCCATAAAGAATTCCATGTTTTGTAACTACAAAATCAAAGGGGTTTAGAATTTTGTTCCTTAAATGGGATTCATTCTCCTTACTTTTCAACGAAGAAATTCCAGACAGTTTAGACAATTTAAATCAGGATTTCAGTAAATGTGCAGTTTTAGAAGGCATTTTTGGTCTCACATCTGCTTCCCTTCCTCTCTTGCTGCTCCCTCTCTCATGTCTCCTCAACAGCAGCAAAGTATATAGCCAAACCCTCAGTGAAAAAAAAAAAAAGTGTCTTTAACCATACTGTACTTTCCACATGCCCTAGGATGAAAACCCATATAGACAGACATATCTGTAACCAGCATTTTCCTGCATTTTGTTTTGCACTTAAGGTGAAATTGAAGTTTATCATCATTCATATTTTTTCATTATTTACTACCACGTATCAACATAGAATTAATTTGATTTTATTTCCTAACAGTTTAGGAATTGTCTCATTACTCAGCTGCTTTGCTGCATTTCCTTCTTTGATCTATTATCTATTAGGAATATAAAAATAGAGCCTACAGCTTAATAAAAAAAGATAAATATATTATTTGACATTTTCTTGAAAGAAGTTATTCAGTCTACTTTGCTGGCCTTTGTTAAAACCAATCTAAGACACTAAATCAAAAAATCTACTATACACTATACCACATCTGGTTAACGTTTTTACAAACTTAGCCTTAAGATTTAGTAATATTATCCAAAGTAAGCAATTATATTTCGCTGTATCTATGGTAATGCAGTATAATTTTAAATAGGTACAATAAATATATAAGCTCGTAATGCACCATGTCTGCAAAGAACAAGTTAAAATATCTGCTGCCCTGTATTTGAGCGTAGACACTAGAGCAACAGACAAATTTATAAAGCACCTTGAAAAACAATTGAATTTGCACATATAAGAGACAGTAATTTATCAGAAATAATTGTTGTATGACTGCTTCAAAAAAGGACTAATGAAACTTAAGCAGCAATTACTATTGCAGCCTTCTAAGAAACTGATATTCCCAGTATTCACTAATAATGTAGCAGTTATAGTAAGAGACTGCAATTTATCAGAATTCTTTTTTTCCCAGCTGCTTATACTTTTAATTTTCTGAAACATTAATTAATACTTCTGTGTTTGTTAGAAAAAAAAAATACTTGGCCATACTTTTCTTTGTGTTCAAAGCAACACGGAGTTATCGAATAGTGCCATTCTTGTTATGGTCGATGTTAGTCATCCTCCAAGGAAACGTCAACTCCAGAAATTAGTATCAGAGGTAACAACATTACCATACAATGCCAAGATCACACCTGACACACATCTAAATTCTTATTTATCATAGATGGAAATGTCACAGAATTATTTCTAGCAAGAGATTCCTTTTCTGTGTAACAAACCAGGAATTTTTCCCCAAATCTTTCTCTAGCTTCCTGCGATCAGTACTCCACCGGTCTGCCGTATTTTGCACCAAATTAAAATCAAACAGAAGATTTCAAAATAATATTCCAGTTCCAAATTTTACATTACGAAATACACAAACCTAACAGAAAAGATATTATCTCTTCCTATGGACACAGGGTGGGGAGGGTGGAAATCACGTTCCTTGTTATCTTACAGCTGCAGATGCAAAACTTTACAAAATACTGTCCCTATCCTTGCTAGCTACCAATTGCTTGTTACTGTTCAGGGAATTGTTTTCAGTACGCAAAGTAAAGCGAAGAGAATCTGTGTAGATCTTGGGCAAAATCATCCAGAGAACAGCAGTGATTCATATCTCTCTCTCTCACCGCAGTATCTCCAGGAATGCCTACCAGATGAAGCCAAGCTCTACTCTTAAAAAGGGGAAGAATGTAGTGTGCTAATTAACAACTCAAGCACTGGATGCTGAGTTTCAGGATGGTGCTCAAGACTCTAAACAGAAAATTAAAGGGTTACTAAACCTTATACAAGGGCGACTACCTCTTCGTAAAAGAAGTGTTGTGTTTCCACACAGGGTAAAAACTCAATCTGCTCCATCAATATATGAACATATATGAGGCTCTTATTAAATCTCTTATTAAATACACTCCATATAAATGGAATACATTCACTTGACTCCAAAGAAATCTATCCTTTCAAAAGGTAATTACTTCCCCTCTGATGATCTTATGTAATAATAAAATAGCTTTAAATAGCATCTTGAGAAACCTAAGAAAATATACCAAGCAGCAAATAAATAATTCAAATAGAAATTAAAACTTTCTTTTTGTTTGGCGTTTCTTTTGAGGGGAGCGATGCTTTTGCTTAAAAGTTGTGGCATTACCTTGCACATATGAAAAAACATAGAAGTAGCGCTTGCCATTAAAATCTTCAGTTACAAAACCTTGGTTTTCTTATGGTCACAGGAAAGGCAGCAGAGGCAACAAGTCACATGTGCAAAAGGACTGAAGAGCCTCCCATATTATTTGGGGCAACCAGAATACTAATTTCTGAGGGGAGCTTGCACAGGCTAAGCAAATTTACTGGGGGGAGAGGGGAAGAAAGAAAAAAAGAGCATCATATCTAGTTCATCTTCTAGATGATGGCTAACTTCAATATGCTGGCTAGGAAGAAACGTAACGCACTTAGAGGGGAGAATGCTGAACTCTAATTTAAAGCTGATGTTTAAAACCACATAAACAGAGATGTAATTATTTAATGCAGTATTTCATAGTCTCCAAGTGTATAGGTGCAACTTGGTCACAGAAAGTCTTTTCAGCAAACAATTTGTAAGTGAGGCTCCAGGTGAAAAGATTTCCGATTAAATGAAATACCTAAGCACACAGAACCACAAAACATAGTTCCAACACGCTGGAATCACATCTGTTGAGTTCAAGGCTTCAAGATGAATCTAGTCTGATCTGTTAAGTGTTTCTTAGAGAAAAGCAACAGTGTGATACTGTATCTACAGAAGGTCTGACATGGAAGTTTTATGTTTGTTCTTTCATGGATGAATCCACCACATCAGTTAAAACTTGAAGGAAAATCATGCCACATCCATAAAATCTCAGATAACCAAACTTAAGTGGGGAATGAGATTCTTGACAAACTATCTAACTCAGACAGACTCTAGATAGGTATAATGGTTTTATGTATATTGTGAATTTAACTTTTTCTTCAGCTCCAGGTGAAGCTGAATGCATCACCTTTTAGGGCTGGCTATTTTCAAAAGAGCACACCTCTTGCCAGGTTAGTGAATGCTAGCACTCCTCAGTTCTCAAACAGGTTTTTGGCACATATCTGCATTAGAAAAATCTTTGCTTTAGTGGAGAAGAGAAATCACAGATATTGCGATCCAGCAAGGAAAAGTCACTGTACAAGATGGTCTTAAAAGCTGGAACTGAAGTTGGATGGTCTTAGAAGTTGGAAGATACTGAACATTAATTATCTTTGGGGGAAGGTGGAGAAAATGAAGCACACTTTATGAATTTCTTCAGCTAACAAGTAACGGGTGAACATTTCTGACAGTATTCATGAACAGAAAGGAACAAACAGATTATCAGAAGTGGGAAGGGACAAGACCATAGCTTTCAGAGGTTTTTTAACACCTCTTGGCCTAGAATACAGAAAACAAGCACCATGAAATCATGCCACCAACCTATAAGAAGTGATTTATTTCAACGTACTCTGATGTTCAAACAACAGTCCTGCAATATGCTCAAGGAGAGACAATATCTGGGAAAAAAAACCACCAACCCCAAAACAAACCAAAAAAACCCCAAACCAAAAAAGCCCAAACGAAAACAAAAAAGCCACCCACCCACCCCAATACCTATTTTTAAATCCAGAGTGAGATGCCGTAGCTACCTATTGGATTTTCTAAAGCAAAATCATATAATATCTGCAAGCATAATTTCTAAAGTGCCAAATAATGCTTTCTGTTCTAGAATTCTGTACTTGAAAAAAACTTTTGTTCTAAACAAAACTCCTAAGTTCTACATCCTTGTAGTTCCCAAAGAACACAGCAAATAGAGAGACATCTCCTTCTCCATAAGCCAGCGAGTGTTTTAGGCAATCTCTATTCCCTCACACATCAGAAATTAAGATAATGAACTTAAACAACAGGAGGTTAAAAGGTTTGAGATTTTTGGGGAGGAGGTTGGGTTTTACCTTTGTCCTTTTAAAAATACATGGTTGACAGACTTAAAAAATCTGCACAAGGGAAAAGAGATACCTTAGCTACTTTCCTCCAGTTAAGACAGTCAAAGAAGTAATATGTTCCCCTCTCGTACGTATTGGTTTTCATTGTCGGCTCCATGCCAGGTGCCCTGGTGATCCATACTCGTTCTTCTTTGTGGTATCTCCAATCCCGGTTAAATCTTTCATTTTTAATAGAAAGGAAAAATAATTTTTATTGTTAGTTATCTGAATTTGACTTCATAAAACATAATTTCAAGGGTTTTGATCAAAACTATACAATGCATCCAAAACCAAAACAAAATTTCTAAGACACTGTTACACCTGCGATCTCATACCTCTTCCATATAAATATTACACACCTCAAACAAATCACGTGAAACTTTAAGAAGTCTGGTAGGTTCAAACAACAAATTATTTTTATGATTATTTACTGTTTTTCATTTTGCTGAACAAAAGTTAGATGTTTAATGATGAATGGCACTTGTCACTTTTTCACAGTGCTTCATAATAACGCAAAATTTATGAGACAGACTTTTGACTTCCACTATATGAATGAAAAAAAAAAGAAGTATAAAATGGAACCAAAGTTGGAGGAGGTCTTTAAAAAATGGTTTCCAGCTTTAGACTGACTAAGCTTCTGTTTTCAGCATCTAAGTTGTTGGGTTTTTTTTTTTTACATCTACTACTTCATTACTGCAATAGATTAAATCATACAAGACTGACAAAATAGTTTGAACGTACAGCTCTACTGCTGCTAATAGCTGTAATACATCTCCTCCATTCATGTAATAGAGATAAAACAGGAGATCTTCTCCATATCGGCCAAGTTTTATTGCAGCCAGCTGCAAAAGATTGAAGAAAATGAGGATGAAAAATCACAATAGATAAAAGTTTTAAGACATACTATCCCACTTAAATAACACAAGGATACATCCAGAACGTGCTTCCATCCTAAGTGTGTTGCAAATGATACTCTAATATAACAAGAGTAATAATTATTAGAACAATCTTTTTTTCCACTTTTAGTTAACCTTTCCAACTTAAAAGATACAACAGAAAACAGACAAAAGTAATGAATCATCAAGACAGAATTTTCTCCCTGATCCTGTGTGTATCCTCATCTACTTTAAAAAACCCCACCATTTACACGTATTTGCTCACTTCACACTCTGTTAAGTAAATTACTACAACTTCTTACAATTTTTCTCTGTGATCCCTCTTATGGAACTACAATAGTTGAAATAAAACACAGCTAAGAAAAAAAAATCCCTATTCATGTAGATACGGAAAGCAAGAGATAAATGTGAGAATATCTTGAACTGCAATTCTGAGCTTATCTCAAGACATCTCAATTTAATATGGCATTTGAGTATTACAGTACATGGATTATAAAAAAATTCTGCTTTACATAACAGCATACTCTTAAAAACATAATGTGTTCTTTAGCTAACCATGCCCATTCTCAGTTCTGTCTTCCCTTTCTTTTTCTAAGGTGGAATGAGTGCATGACATGTCCAATTAGCCGGTTAATGCATCACTGTTCCTAAAAAGATTGAGGACATCCATAAAATGCACTGATCTTGAACATTACCTATCTGAAAGAAAATTATAAAAATTACTGGTAATAAATTAACAAGAAATAAGCACACACACACGTACTCACCTTATCCCTAATGTGAATGTTAGTTAAGTATTCAGATGGAACATGGAAGTCTAAAAAAGAATCGGAATTGATGCAACTATTAAGACATGTAAATGAATATAATTTGCAAATATTAATACTGAATTAAATAGTTATTTCTCTCTTACCTATGTCTTGAGGTCGACAAGGTGATGATGCCCAGGGTGATGCAAATTTGGGATAAAGATTTCTGAAGAAAAAAAAAAAAGCACAAATTTATCAAAATTAGAAACAAACATCAAAACAATCAATCCCCACAACCAAGACTGTAAACCTAAAAACCATACCATACAAGCAAAATCACAACCTGGGGTGAGAAGGAAGGAGAAAAGGAAATTTCCAGCCCACTTTGCTAAAATAGTCGCATTTATTCCTTTTTTTTAACACGTGGAGTAAGATTGTGTTTAAACTGCCATGGGAATCTACTGGGCCATGATTTCCTTTTCAATCTGTCATTCCTTTAACTTAGGTGCCAGGGATCCCAACCCTTCTTAGGGATCCAATTTTATGCAGGGTTTCAATTTGCATAGGAACAGCTGCCATAAGCCTCGTGGATTCCAATTTATTAGCCTATGATTTAAAAGGTGAGGAAAAGCTTATACTGACAGATTTATTTTATTTTTTTTTAAACTAGCCAGGTAAAGATTTTACTCTTCTAAATTTCTGTGACAACAAATAAATTGAATCCCAGCACAACATGAACATCAGTTTATTATGATTTAGTATTTTTCTTTTATACAGATTTTGCTAACATATATTTTAAAAAATGGAGCCATTAGTTTAATAAAGAGAAAATTATGAACCTTCCAACTGTACTATAATGACTGATATACTGAGGAATGACTTTTCTAATTTACAGTTAAAATAGTGAAAAAAAAGACTGAGAAAAACGTACTTTTGGCAGAAAGCTACAGCCTGCTTTTAATGATCCACGATAGCACGCTATTATGGAAAGTTTTGTAAATGAAACTTGGGTATGGTACACTCTATCAAATCCTTGCTTCCTTCTTGTCAAGGGTCTAATAATTACTATAGAAACAAAATAAAATAATCGGAAACCTACCAAATTACCTGAACATAACCATCTGCCAGCTGAGCTACGTGGACCAAAAACTACAGTGATCAAGTGGTGTCAGTCTTACTTTAGGCCAAGTCAATCTTACTGTTAGCAAAAACGTATGCTTTGGGGCCTGAAGGAGGATTTCAGTGGCAAAATGTGCAGATGTTGACAACAACTAAACCATTCCTTCTACTCATAGCATGTATAGGCATTGCCCCAAGAGGAGCATCCTCCAACTCCGTCACCTCATGCATGCCCTAGGAGTTTGGTTTCCTGGGCAAGGAATCTAGAATTTTACAGACTCAGGACTGCACCTCTGTATACAATAAAAACTGAAGTGTTTGTGCACAGTGTTCCCTCGATGACAGATATAAAACTCTACTAATGTAACATTTTTCATGGAGGTATTGGACAGCCTACAGTCTATTTGACGATATTTCAGAAAGCTTCAGGCCATGAAGAAACAGCTACATAATCTCTAAAGAATTAAATGCAGTAATACCATATTTTAAAATTTTTGTTTATGTAGAATTTTAAGTTATCCTAAGGAATTAGAAGCATATTTCTTAACAAAGAAATAGCGGACTGTACAGGCAATACATGATCATTCGTTCAACAACCAAAATAAGTCTTAACCTACCTGCACAGAAAATCTATATAAAACTAGAAGTTAGAAGGGTTATTTCAAACTGTTAGAGATATATACAGAATTCTAAAATTTTGTTTCTAAGAGCACTTTCATTGTGCTGAGTGTTTAAGGCATACAGGTATCTTTACTGTCAGAAGTGGCTCACAAGGCACAAAATCTCAGCTTTTCACATGTGAAATGCCTGTAGTTTTTCAAATGACAATTCATACAGGAAGCAAAGGATGTTCAACATAAGGCAAGACAGCAGGACAGACACTGAGGACTGCACAGGCTGTCTGCAAATCTTTTCTGTAGTATAAAAGAAAACCAGCTTTCTGATACAGAACTGTCTGGGTAAAATATTGACCCTACCCCCTCCAAGACCCTTAATACCCTA
This sequence comes from Gorsachius magnificus, assembly GCA_034008185.1. Taxonomy (NCBI): domain Eukaryota; kingdom Metazoa; phylum Chordata; class Aves; order Pelecaniformes; family Ardeidae; genus Gorsachius; species Gorsachius magnificus. The sequence continues at coordinate 178,154,279 of CM067081.1, forward strand.
ATACACAGGAATTAAATGTTAAAAGCTTTTAAAAAACCAGCTGTTTACAACATACCTGCTAAGGAAAAGCAGCAGCATGCCAGCTATACATACTGCTTATGTACAAAGACACACTAATGATTTGGATGCTGTATTCAGGAGCTGCATAACACAGCTACAAGTCATCACATCATCAAAAACACATGTTTAGTATTCCTCTGCAATGAGGTACTAGTTTTATGTAGACTTTCCAATAGGTATGTTAAGCTGAAGCATGTTAGTCATTAAAACTAATGAGTGACATTGAATAAAATATCAAATAGTATCACCAAAAGTAGTGTCACTACTACTATTCTGCATGTCAACATCTAGAGAAAGTAGCTATACTGATGTACTTTGAAACTGTTCTTTGTGCGTTCTCTTTATGTTGCGGGAGAAGGGGATGGGCATGGGAAACTACTGGATTCAATAGAGGAGCGACCTGTGGGACTAACACTACGAGTGAAGAAGACACTACATTAACGTAACACATTCTCCAAATAAGTACAGACAACTGTATCAGAAGGCTGACTTTGGATGATTGCTTTGAAATATTTTAGAATTGCCAATGGTATAACAATTTGACTAAATTTTGATGCAAGCTCTGCAGAAAGAATTTCCAGAAGTGGTAATTCCTAAGAAGTTACATCTCTAGAAAAAAAAAACATAAATTCACGCCAATTATTTCAAGACAGAAAAAATCAGGAGCCGTTTTTCTTATGCTTTCCCTTGCACCTTGATACCCACATTCATCAATCTTCCCTGAACTTGTGTATTCAGAGTGTAGCTCCGTATAAATTTGTGAAACACGGGAACTGCACACATGTGTATGCTGTTTAGTCTTTGTTTTGTTAATGTATTATGTGCAAACCTTAAAATGTATCTACAGCTCTGTCAATAAGGCTAACACTATGTAAATCTCTGCGGAAACCAAGTGATGGGAGATTCTCAGATGAAAGTCAGAGTGTACCAGAAACTACATTGCTCTCACAATGGCAGTCACGTAGAAGATAAGCGTTTTTGTCCAAACTGATCTAGGTTCCTTCTACAACAAGTGGAGAAAGAGAGGCATGCTGGGCTGGTGATTCATCTCATCTGTCTTCAGCACTTACCTTACCATTAGCGCAGTTGCTAACTGCTTTTATCCCCACTGCCTCTACAGGAAGCCTAGATGACTAAACTCAGATGAACTGAATGACCAGAAGTTAACTATAAAACTACATTTTCATTTAAATTAATCTTTGGTGCAGGGTAACACTGCACATGCTCTGTTCATTATTACACTAATATAAATTGAATTTACCCCCCAAATTGCTGACAGTTAAGTGTAGATGTCCTCAAGGAATACTATTATTTGAAAAATAATGTATACATGAAATTTATTAACAATATACTGTCAATTCCTTGAAGAAAGTCCTAAAGAAGTTAGGAGGATAAGCAAAGCCACTAGGTTTATTGAAAGCTTGCATAACAAGATCTCAGTATGCCTTGAAGCACAATTCTCTTGCTTATGAAAATTTTATTTTACTGTCATCACACTTTCAAATTTTATTTGGCAAAATATCTTGTGGGTTTGATAGTCATGTGAGCTAAGTGAGCCTATTATTATGAATGACAGCATAATAAAACCAAAACTGAAGATAGTACTAAAAACCAGAAACTTACTCAGGAGAGTTGAGATTGAGACCTAGTGTTGTTAAATCACTTCCTAACGCAAGATGTACCATTCCTGGATCTGTCTCTGCTGCCCTGATGAATGTTAACAAGCCAATCATTCCAAACTGGTCCGTCACCATCCCTTGAGGAATGTTGGTAACCCGACCTGGGCAAGAAGAACAAATTAATTTTCTCCTTTCAAGAAGTGGATGAATCAACAAGGTGATCTAAATGACTGTCAAAACTTTTAAAGAAAAAAAAAAAGTGGAATGACACATACCATCAGGTAACACCTGGATCCCTTTTTTCTGCTGGTTGTTGTTTTGCGTAGTTGAACTTTTATCTCCAGGAAACTTGGGCCCATCTGTGCTGGATGATGTTTTGCCTGATGTACTCAAATTCTATATTAAAAATAATTTGCAGAGTTGGTATTATAGAAACAAATCAAAACAGAAAAACTTGCTGACCGTGTCTTTCAGTCAAACGCTCTAAACTGGTATGTCAAGTCACTCTAATAAATCAGGCATTAAAATGGAACCAAGCTGAAGCTGTTGAGTTCTGCTGACAAACTTTATGTAATATTTACCACTTCCTAAAGTATACCTGTCATACAATAAAAGCTATTAATGAGCCTACAGTTTGCAGTCTAAAAGGATAAGAAAATATTTTACGCCTGAGTTTGAATACGCAATGGATATCCCAAGTGCCTGTGACTAGAGGATATTTAGGACTCATCACATCATATATTTTTCCCATACAGTCTTGCTCCTGCATAACACTCCATGATGTAGCAACAGATAATAACTCAAACCAATTTCAGGTGCAAGCAACATACAGTTGGCACATTCGCAACTATCAGGAAAGAGATGTAAACACGATGTCTGGCAAGAAAACTGTGATTGCACTCCAGGAGCCCATATCCTGACAAAAAGGTATCTTCTGTAACTATTATTTTTATTGTTCTTTAAAACACGTCTGCAGTAACACAATGTAATTGCATTTACTCCCTCCTTCCTTACTGTATTCAACGCTAACTGTATGAGAACATTTTCCACACGATAAACCTGACCATGACATTTGGGGGCTAGGCTTCGCCTGTCCCTTTTTTGAACAGTTGCATTTTTCAGTTTTCACATGAATGTGTTTTTAGACACAGCTACTACCTACTCATCAATATTTATGCCACCCTGATTAACATTTTTTTTGCAATTATAAGTAATAAAACAATGTGAAACTAGAACATTTTGTCAAATACTGTAGGAAAGTGTTCTCTGCCACCCAAATTTTATTCAACATTGCATTTGTAATAAAAAAGCATTTTTTATTACAAATCTTTCAGAGTAAACAATGAAAAAACCCTGTAATCTTATGTTCTAAGCTATATATTCAATACATGATAATTACAATACTTAAAATACAGTGTATCCCACTAGTCTACAACATACCCAGAAATGCAACGGTCTCTATTAAAAGAGATTCTCTGATTTCATTTCCCCATGAAGAATTTTACCTTGAAGTGATATCGTACCACCTAACTTTTAAAGGATTTGACAGTTTTGAAGAAAGATGTTATAAAGTGTAAATTACTACTACTGATGAGAGGCACCCACAGCAAAAAAACGAGCTGGAATTGGTAGAAAAAGAAATTATAAATTGCAAAACTTGAAAAATATATATCAATTCTCAAAAATAAATTTTAAGGTGTTCTTGCAAGTTCCTCCCTGGCTGCTCCGCAAAATACAAAAGGATACACAGAAGTCATATGAAATTAAGGAAGCAAGGTCGCAGTGACTGTTGGGACCAAAAAACTTCCTGAGAAATTCCATTTACATAGTTATATATGAAATGCTGCTTATGCTAAATTTATCATTAATTTAGAGGGGCAAATTTGAAAATCTTACATTACAAATAGTTACTGACCACTTTATGTAGGAACACACAAACTAAAAGAGAATTTAAGGTTTACTTACAGATTTATTGTCATCATTACTCGATGTTGGGTCTTTGTAGCTGGAGCCTGGTAATGCTGGAAAATCTTCATTGTGTATTGAAAAGTCCTGGGACTGCTCACTTGCTGGTTTTGTTACCATTCCAACTATGATCAAAATGAAAGCAGAAATAACATTAAGCTACTGCTACGTAAAGAATTTTCTGCCGTTGATCTTGCTTACTGTCCATTTCCACTATGTGCAAGCGGTACAGCAGAAGTGACTTTCAAAAAACCAGATAAACCAAAACAAAGCATATTCATATAAAACATCCACACATATTAGACTAAAGCCTCTTATTTAAGTGTGAGCTGAGAAGCACTCTGGGTTAAATTCATAGACACATCCACTGCTTTAAGAATGAAGCCCAGTACTTTTACCAGGAACAGCACCTCTTTTGCACATCTAAATAATCAAATAATCTTTACAGGCATTATTAAAGCGGTATTTAAGGAAATCCACTGATGAAGGAAGGATGTACTGCTTTTAAGATTATAATACATTTTTCCTCCATCCCCTAATTGCATGAAGAATTTCTTAGCATAATCTCTTTAGAAGCACGTATTCTTAAAGGTTGCCCAGCTAACTCGCAGCAGAACATATCACCAATGAAATACTTGCCTGTGACATAAGAACGACTCCTACTTTCAGTATGAAAACTGAAAGCATTTAGCCTGCAACTCTCAGTGCTCTGACCCTAATTTAAAAAAAGTAGGCCAGTCACATTGGAACATAGATTCCAACTACTGAAAAGCAACATTCTTTTTTTTTTTTTTTTAATGCCAGTTAAAAAAAGAAACAAAACACAAAACAAAACAAACAAAACAAAGCAAAGCCCTCACACCACTCGCCCAAGGGCAAATATTCTTTGCTGAGACACAAGAGAAGTAGTCTAGGGTCTATTTTTCAAAGATTCTTAATAGACATATAGGATCTAAAATAAGTTCAGTAGCTGACTATATATGACTTTCTCTAGTATTCTGAAGTTGAGAGATCAAAGTTCCTTTATTTTAAGAAAAAAACACTGAGTTAATCTTGTTTCTGCTGTTCACCCTTTTCATCCAGAGTTACTGTGATTTCTTCCACTGGATGAAGAAAACTGATAATGAATTAACTGTGTATTGCATAGTCTCGTTCTATCTAAAAAGTTGTTTGAAGTCTAATTTTCCTAAATAAGCTAAGCATGAAGGAAGTATGTGTCTGCAGTTTCAAACTTTTTTTTCTTGATCACAACCAGAAGTGCTCTGTTTTTTGTTGCTGGAGACAGTGTCCAGTGCATCTCATATCCCTACTTCTTGATTGTTTCTACCACCATACCCATCCCCTGCATTAAGCAGATGATCAAGATAACTCATCAGACACAGAAATTTCTTTCCTGGTAGATCACATAGTTGTGCAAACAGCTATGCTAGCAACAAAACAGGGAAATGGTGTAAGCACGGGAGCAATTACAGATGCTGAACGTTGAACTCCAGCTCCATGCTGGAAATACATCTGTGTGGATGTCCTTCCTACCTTCTATCAATTTTCCATGTAATGGCTTCTTTCAGAGACAGACAAAATCTCATGTAAACCACAAGCTGTATTAGCTCCCCACTCTCAGTGTGACTTTTCAGCGTCTTCATTTGGGGAATTGAGTTTTCCCTCTGTTTAGGAGCACTTCAGTTTAAGTCGTTTAGCTCTTTCTCACAGCTATCTTAAGCAGAGGGCCCTGGTTAAGCCCAATCCATGAGGCTACTTTCTCCTGATAACGCAGTATCTATTATTTCTCTCCAATTAAAGTTGGAGATATCTCTGAAAAACACTACCTTTTTATAGTTAAAAAACACTGGGTTATTTTTGGTTGGAAATTTGACAAGTGTCACAAAAATAACTTTAGGGTACAAAAGCAATTTTTCAGAGTATCTGATGCAACATGGGTGATAAAAATCTACTAAAGCAGTAACAAAAAAAAGTATTGTGCCTCATGCTAAGCTTACCTGGTTTTTTTCCAGACCCAAATAATATTTGTATCCACCTTAAAGTTTGTCTTTTTATTATTTTTTTAAGCGGTTCAGCAAGAATTATATAAGATGAGACTTGGAATCTGACTGATAACAGTTGATGCTTACAGGTTATTTTTTTAAATGTTCATCGTAAGAGTGACAGTGAACAGTACTATAGCAAGTACTACCAATAACCAGAAAATATACAGTATGTTTTCAGCTGCTGACTTTTTACACAGTAACACCTCTAGTAATCAAGTATTATTTCTAAAATTTACTACTCAGATCTCAACAGTCCTTGTATACATGCAATTAGAAAACAACCTATTGCCTAAGAAGTGTCTATAGTGAGCAGCTTCAAAGTAATTGTACTATACAGACTGAAAACCCCAACAACCTCTACTGGCTGTGAAACTAAAGCCTGAGGGGAATCTCCAATCACAGAGATATTGATTATTTATTTTAAAAAACAAGACTTAAGAGCTCAAGTGTCTGGCATTTTTTTAAAAGACTACCTATGGTCTTATGAACATAGCAAAAGGGCAATCAAGCAAATATCGATTTCATTCAAAGAGCTTTCAAAAGTATAGTCTTACCATAGGGTGCCCTTCCAGCTAAAGGGTTTATTAATGGAGTTGGATTGCCACTTCCTTCCCTTCTGTTTCTGTCTGCTAGTGCTGGAAAATCTGAGAGGTCCAGTCCTGTCACATTTTCACTTCCATCTACAATAAAAACAAGCATTTTAAGTTCCCTTATGTTTTCTACTCAAAGACTTTATTAAGTACAAGATAAATACATTTTCTTTCTTCAAGTTATCTTTTCACTCTTACTATATTTATTACAAATAACTACAGCCTCTGTGTTATGAGACTAGCCTAAAGAGTATCAAGATGTTTGGGATTTGTTTTTAAACAACAGCTAGTCAATAGTATTTAGTAACAAGGTCTACTCAATTTAAAGACTGCGCACATAAAATACAGGCAGACTATCACAATTACAGTACTAGGATAAGTAGCCTGTTTAAATTTAAGGAGCTACCAAGAAATTTGAGAGCACAAGAAGGACATGGAACTGTTGGAGCGGGTCCAGAGGAGGGCTACTAGAATGATCCAAGGGCTGGAGCCCCTCTCCTGTGAGGACAGGCTGAGAGAGTTGGGCTTGTTCAGCCTGGAGAAGAGAAGGCTGCGGGGAGACCTGATTACGGCCTTTCAGTACCTAAAGGGGGCCTATAGGAAAGATGGGGATAATCTTTTTAGTAGGGCCAGCTGTGACAGGACAAGGGGTAATGGTTTTAAACTAAAACAGGGTAGGTTTAGATTGGATATAAGGAGGAAATTCTTTACAACGAGGGTGGTGAAACACTGGAACGGGTTGCCCAGAGAGGTAGTGGAGGCCCCATCCCTGGGAACATTCAAGGCCAGGTTGGACGGGGCTCTGAGCAACCTGATCTAGTTAGCAGTGTCCCTGCTCACTGCAAGGGGGTTGGACTACATGGCCTCTAGGGGTCCCTTCCAACCCAAAACATTCTATGATTCTATGATTCTAAGACAATAACCCGTATTAGCAGCAGCACCAAGGAGCTCTTCTGCCCTTAGATATGGTAGATAAAGCTGAAGCAGCTATAGAGCCAATGCAGTGCAAGTTACATGGCAACATTTTTCAATTTGCAGCAGAAACTACTACATAGGCATGGTCAGAGCTGAGGCTCTAAAAGATGTCACAAGGTCCTACAGGATGCCCTTCCACTCTGTGATGTCATCAGCACCTCAAGTTGCCTCATACACACAGCCACCTCCAGAAATGTCAGCATGGACAAACCTAAGGCACGATGGTATTTTTCCCTCTCTAGTTCGTTAAATTCAGGTGAAGTAGTAATTCCCAGAGAAAAATTATAACTGAAACACCCGAATGAAAGGATCACATTATAAACCAGATGTTCAAAAGGCACTCGAGATCTCAAAAAATGCTTTCCCACTGTTTTTACCCAATATAATGTTTTCATAGAAAAAGGATGAATCTTTTCTTCTCTGATCCCCTCTTCAATTCCATGAGCTATTTTCCAGTTCTAACCAACTAGGTACAATCTATAGTTATGTGATGTACAGTATTCTATGGAATGCTTTCACTTTGTCTTCAAAAATATTAAAATCCACTGTTACAAAGTAGTAACAGTTTCATAGCACCACTCCTGGAGCAGCATTTCTATGGAACAATTGAAAAATTTAACAAAGCTGCACCCCCACAGAACAAAGTATTATCCATTAGACTTATTTAGTTAAAAAATCTCTCTGCTGTATTTTAAGATCAACATTAGTCAGAGTAAACTCACCTGTTCCATTAAAAATGTTACTTGATAAGGAGTTATTCATTCCAAATGCCTGATTTCTGTTCATCCCAAATCCAGACATACTGTGAAAAAAATCCAGGAAGTCAGAAAAAATGGTATACATACTTTGTAATTGCCAGTGGAAGGCATTAAGAGAAAAAAAACCCTAAACCACTTAAATTATTTCAAGCTTAAGCAACCCACATCAGCCTAAACTCAGTTTTTAATTATTTTCCTTTGTAATTCTGAAAACTTTGAGCAGCAGCAGCAGGCACTGCTCGATCAAGACGGCTGGAATGACTTCAAAATAACTTAGTTTTTTAATAGCCACCGTGCCTTATATCTGTCAACCAAAAAGTTACAACAAATATTATGGTTACTCAGTAATTTCTTAAAGAAAAATGAAGCAGGAGTAAATGCAGTAGTGAAAAGTCAGGCCGCAATCCACTCATTTGCATGTGGGAAGCTGGATCATGGAAGTGATCAAGTTTGTCATGGTTCAGTTATAAGCTGAACAGTTATGGTGTGCAATCATCACCATGTACATATGGCACTATTACGAGCATAGGGATGGTCTCTGCCACACAAGGACACCAGCTAAATTAAAGTCTCATAGAGTCAGAAGAAATGTTTGAAGACATTTAAATATCATATAGGACTACTGTGGTCAGAAAGACACACTCAACAAATGATCTGCTGCATTCTGTGAGAGCTGGAGATGTTGAGAAGCTCAAAGGTAGGCCCAGACTGAGTGAAATTCTGAATTTCTGCCCTGTGGGAAATCACAACATTCATTTTTTCCCCTGTAACAGAATGGAAGTTTCCGTAAATAAAAATGTCAAATGTTTTCCTAGTGGCAATTTTACCTACATGGTCTTTTTCCACTGTTACAAATCTGAAGCATTTCATTCCGATTTGAAATAGCCCTAAATGCTTCATTTTGGATTGAGACATCAAGATAGGGAACAGTTAGCCAAGACCAGTCCTGTCCGGCTTTGCCGCCCCGGGGTGGTGAATTTGAAAGACATCCAGATCTTTTGACACCTCATGCATCTTAAGAAATACATCCCTGGTATCATCTGTGAATTCTAGGTCTGGTAAGAGCACCAACAGGAGACTCGAGCACCAGCTCCTCGATCTGGAGGACATAATCTAGCCTGATGACAGACAGTATTTCTCATGTAAGGGTTTTTTTCTTTGCTTTTAAAGTCATTAGAAATAACCATGTTAAGAATTTCAGGGATAAGAAAGGGATTAGGCCACAAAATGCATACTTCTCTACAATTATTTGTAACCTGGTTTACCAATGTAACTGAGGAAATGGAAGTGAAGTATTTTTTATGTTCAAAAACCTAAAAAATTTCATTGCTCCAACTAAGGCAACCATTCAGAAAACATTTCTTGGAAGTCACGCAATTCATACACCCTGCAAGGAAACACCATCATTTTTTTTCCAAGCATAATTTCAAAATTTTGTTAAATATATCAATTGACAATTGCATATGCATTACCAGTATACTTCTGTAGGCTAATAAACTGTGGAATAAGAACTTGTCATTGTTCCAGTGATAATTCCTTATGAAACTGTAAAAATTGTAGCTTCTTGAAATTGAGATATACCATGCAAACAGTGAAAGATGAGGATTTTAATTCAAATGCTCCTACAGACAGGGTTTTCATTACCTACTCTACAGCTGAGTGCTATGTAAACAAGTACCTTCTACACATATATCAATCTCCATAATCGTTGTCCTCTGCATGTAGAGTTTGTAAGTATATTACTGTTTCAACCTTTTGTGATGCTCATTTCAAAAATACTTTAAAATACAATATTATATTTTTAAATCATCCTTTCCTTTACTTGCTGCTACACATCACAGGAAAGAAAAGGCAAATTCTATGTAATCAGAGGCAAGATACAAAGTCTTCTCACACACTCCAAGAACATAAACCGCTACTACCAAATCTCTATTGCTGTGATTGAGAAAAATATTTTTATGCCTATATCAGTGTGAAACTACAGAACTAAATAGCCTGACCAAGTTTCAGATAATCATGACATTAGTTTTCACCTTACTTTACCCATTTTGTAAAATACTAGATAGGGTTACAGGTGGCACCTGACTGCCATGAGCTTGTTGTGTGCTCCATATAAGAGTCAGTCCCCTAAGGAAGGGCCTGAATGGAGAAAAAGGATGAAACTGGAAGCACAGAAGTTGTGAGGTTGTGGAATGAAGCCTGGAAAGCAGTCAGCTGTGCGAAGCTGTGACCACACACATTAAATCATTAGAATCGACACACTTTTTACTACAAGTTTATCAGTATGAACTAAGCATAAACATAGCACCAAAACACAGTTAAAGCCTAATGATTTATGATGTTATAATCTTGCCCAGTTAGAAAAAGAGCTGAAGCAACTGAGCTTTTGCCATCCAAATAAGCACCACATCCTTAAATGAATGGTAAATCACCGTTCTCCATATTATTCCAGAATTTAAAGACATAAACCACTAGGTCCCTACTGCATCTGAATCAGTTAACTATTCTTCCAGAGTAACTATTATGTTTTTAAATCTTGCCTTACTTCTTCCCAAACGCACAGGTCAATAGGCTTAAATGTAAGCATATACCCCAAAATCAACGTACGTTTCAAAACAAAAGTTTAAAGAAGCAGCAGCAGAAATTCAAGTAGTCAGAAACAGAATTTAGCTTAAAGGCCTCAAAAGCTTGTGTGATTATTAAAAGCAGCTTCAAAGTTTATTGCCAGGAGACGAGAACACGCGAAGCAGCACTTTCGAGCTTTATTCCAATGGATAAAAATTAGATTTCCAGAGCAGCAATTTAAGCATGTCCACGGCTGTACAGGGATGGTCTGACTAAGCAGCCTTACCTGTTCACAGTAAAAGGTTGTCGAGAGGGTTGCTGCTTTGGCATACATATTATGCTTGGAGAGCTTCTGTTGGGGCTGCCTAACCCTGAACTGCTCATGCTGTTTGTCCTGCTGGGAATTCCAATGCCCTGACCAACCTGGGAGTGGTTCATCATATTCCTAGGATTCATAGGCAATATCCCCCTGAAAGAGAAAAACCATCCACAGAGATGAATCTGTACAATAGTATTTGGTTACTCATTTAGATTACTAATGTAGGATGGACTCTGAGCTGTTGCAACTTAATTTGTGCTTAGCGTCAACACAGCATGTTTGGTTTACTATAATTAATGCAGGTTTGGATTTCTTCAGAAATACCAGATGACCCATTACATACTGATCAAGTCCTTGGTCAGGTTTAGATAAATGCTTAAATATTATGCATTTGAAAAGGTGTTACAGCTCTTTTTTTAATGAGCTCTTCAGACCTACTACCTTAATATTTTTATACAGTGTATGACATCCATATAAAAATTTTAACTGTACATTTACCAGAACACCCAAAAACCAGTCTCTTACATTCTGAAGCAGAATTTGCCAGCAATTTGTCCTTTACGTACTAAAATCAAATACTGTCTTACAGTAAGCCCAATCTTACTGTTTTACAGTATTATTTCCCTAATGTAGGCAGTGGTCAATAGAAACTACTTTTCTTCTTTTTTTTTTTTAATTAATCACACTGTAAAGTAGTTGAGGCAAAATATGCAGAACATTTAACAAGAGCTCTGCCGAAAGACACAATCGCAGAAACATCGTCTATCAATAAATACCTGCTCGGAGATGGAGGCGTGTGAAGTGACATTGTTGGTACCCCTGTTGTTGGCGTTACGTGGCTCGGTAACTGAGTGCCTTGTGATAAGCTGCGATTTAACTGAGGGGTATTGTTGCTCATTCCCCTCATTGGAAGGCCTAGTGCACCTATTGAAAAAAAATTCAGAGGGGTGGAGATATAGAGCAATCAGGAACAAAGTCTTCTCCATCAGGTGTAGATGGAAACAATTTATGCTGACAACCTACAAAAAAGTGTAAAGACTGAAGGAAAGTGCAGTGTAAAAACTAAGTCCTTGTTTGCACAGCAGAATCTAATTCTCTCAAATTTAGCCCCACTTCTGTTAAACTTCAGAAAGGCTCTTTAAGGAATGTCTGAATTTGCGTCACTAACAAAATTTTATTTCCTTTGAGATGCATACTGTAGAGAAAGGTTTTAGCTTTGAGTTTTTGATGAGGGCGTGGACATCTACAAAGTATCTCAAAAAAGGCAGCATTTTGAGAAAATTAATAACTGCACTCAAGAAACACATTAATTACTTTTGAATAAACTGGTATATATTTGGCCAGTATGTAGAACACTGATCTGTCTTGTTAAAAATGAAGCATATCTTTAATAAAAAATGAGAAAATTATTAATACTTAGTTAACTTCAACATTGCTTTTAGGACAACAGCAGCAACTTTTTAGGCCAGTTCTCTGTAAAGTTGAAGTTGCTTCTTTTTGATAACAGAACTTCAGTGTCCATGATCAAGTCAAGTTCAATCTTTTGAGAAAAGAAAGCAAGCAGAATTTTAACTGCCCTCTATTAGAATTTAAAAAAAAAAAACCGAAGATTTTTAGCATTGCTATCAAAAAGTATTTTCTACACAAATAATTGGGTGCGACAGACTGAAGTAAGCACTTCAGTGAGGTAAAAAAAGAAATCACTTTAACTCAGAGCAGCAACAGATAACCAGCTGCTACCCATCTCAAAATGTCCAAAAGCTTTATGAAGTTTCTCATCATTCTCACACTGCTTTTCTATGTTTATGAAGTTTTAGAATGATGTTCTAAGACAAGAAAAAGTAATTTAGTGCAACACATCGGTAGAAACAAACTTAGCATATAAAATGTGACAGCTATAAGTAACGGTCCCTATTGCTTTGGCATAAGGCTGCTGAGGTAGACTCACAGAACTCAAAACCTTATCTTGCAGACAAAACAAAAGGAAAAATGATAATGAATCAGCACTCTCCCATGGTAGATCACCCCTGCAGAAGAGCTGGATATGCCAGTGTATAATGTGATTAAATGCAAAGAACAGACATAGCATATGCTCAGCTTATTATCATGGACAAGGTCTGAAGAAACCTCCCAGTTGTTTAGCTCTCACACTCTAAGAACTATTGTCTGTCTGTGTCCTACCCTACAATTTGTAATAACACTTGGAAGTTTTGATAACACTCAAATTTATCTCTACATTCAGATTAAGAGGTAGGGTGACTTGCTATAACAACCCTTCTAAGACTTCATTAAATGCTGATTATATGAAGGTGTTCACTGTAAATATTTTGGCAATTTGCTGCATCAGAATAATATCAATGAGCATAAATATATATTATAAATAATACTGCACACCGATTAACAATTAGGTGGAATTTTAAAAACGGTAAAGAAAAAATACATACACTTCCAAACTAGAGTACACTGAAAAACTTGATTACAACATTCAGGTTATTTTTATGCAAGCATTTGTCTCAGCAAAGCCAGTTTTACACCGATGGTTATTTCTTGTTGTTGGCTTTCTTTAAACTAGAATTTTTAATGAGTAGGGCTGTAACAGTGAAGTAGAACTATATTCCTGTGGCTGGCAAGTATGGGCAGTTGAAATATGCACCGTAAGGGGGGGGAAAAAAAAAAATAAAAAAAATCTTTTTTCTTATGCTACCTTTTTCCACATTTTTAACTGAGACAAGAGATCTGCATGGGCTATACTGGAGGCTGACCAATGAAGTGGCTAATTTCCTACCTAAAAGCGTAAGTTCATTAACTCTGTCACATGCGTCTTCTAAATGACTGACAGTTACCAATCTCAAAGTATCAGCTTTGTTTTTCCCAGAAGTATTTTAATCATAAGCATTGACTTCAACGCAGAAGTTTCTTGCCCTTTTTTCTTAATATTTGGTAGAAACTGAACCCAAATAATATTTACTTTCTCTTTTCTAACCATGTGTGTCTCCATGTTAGAGAGAGTATGTCCTAGACACTATAACCAACTGAATGAACGACAAAGTTGATGAAAAAAAGTTAACCTTAAAAGTAAACAACAAATAACTGTGATAAACAGAACGCATTAACTACTTCAGTATCTTTATACAGTTAAGTCCGAAAGGTTCAATAGTGCCAGATTCAGGATCCAAAAACCCAAGAGCCAAACATGACTCTCAGGTTGACCAGAAACTGCTCAGATAAACCTCAGTAGCATAATCAAATGCCAGTTTATATTACATGGTCACTCATCAACAGCCACCAAGATAGTAAAAAAATTACTATATTTTTTAAACTATTTGAAGAAAGCCGAAAGAAGTTGTGAAGGCCATGCATCTAGCAGACAAAGCTTTTAATTAGTCCAGATAAAAAAATTCCAGACTCTCTAAAATACTCTGAAGAGTTTTTCTTAGAATCAGAGTCAGATGCACTAGGCCAGAAAGTTGCAAACATGCAAAAGCGTACAGTGATAAAAGAGAGATGTTCACAAACCTATTTTACTTGTGTAACTGTATCTAACTCAGATATTCTGAGTCACTTTCTGGATGCACTTCTTAGCTACAGGGATGTTCAGTTCTCAACACTGGCCCTTAAGTTAGATGGCTAGTGTTACACACTGTGACTGCTGCTCTACAGCTCTTCTACTGCAACAGTACACGCAAGACTGGCAATACAGAAAAATCTTCAAGGTATGGGAAAGAAACAAACAGTGGTGCAGAAGCCAATAATCTTACTGGCGTAGTTCTTTGCCAAATGTGAGCTGCCAAGCATATACACAAGATCTAATTTGCTCCTATAGAGCATGAAATATCAGTTATGATTTAAGGTATAATGTCCTTCTATTCCTTACATATTTTCTGTACTAGGCTCATTTTGGCCCAGCTCACTTTCCTTAGTTTTTCCTTCAGAGAGTCAGTTAAATCACAGACTCTTTGTAGGATGATTATATTTGGATATTTAACAGCTATACAGTGTCAATATATGACACTTTGCATATTAAACACTGCAAAAATGCATCTTCAAGGAAAGCAAAAATGTATCTTCAAAAAAAAATAAAAATCACACAAATAAGGAGACATACTGTCTTTTTTACAATCACCAGAAAACAAAGCCATATGCATGTTCTCTACCCAAAGGGCATGAAACTAGAACATATTTAGTGTAAAATAAATATATTATCAGTAAAAAGAATTCTTACTTTGTTGCCCGTATAAACTTGCCCCAAACTGAGACAGCTGACCTGATGTTGATGGTGATGCCAGCATCTAAAATGTAAAAAGAATAAAAGGTTATTAAAGACACAAAGTTTACAGCAGTATATTATTTTGCCAAGAAAGCCAAAACAGCAACTGAAAACTCCCTTTAAGTCACCAGAAGTTTTAGAAACTCCCCAAAATATCTGCAGAGTAACAACTGTAACAGTATGTTACATGTCACTAAAAATGTATGACTTTACATGTATAAACCCAGACTTTCTTTTATTTGTGACAAATAGGATAGAGAAAGAAGATCTAAAAGCTTTCAGTTTTTCTACCCTTGTAGCTGAGACCCATCTTTACAGAGTGAAGAATACTCAGTGATTTAAATCAGATACAGGGTTTTTTTTCCCCCTGCAAAACATGCCTCATACAAGCAGATCAATCCCTGTTCAATGTAATAACAGCAAGTGCAAAAGTTTTATATTATCAGTTAGATTAGCAAAAGGCGGGAAGTAAGTGGCTAGGTAGGAGCAGGTACATAGAAACAGATGTGAACTTCAGGTAAGATTCCAATGTTAAAATTGGAAATGTATACAAGCTAGCTTCGTGCTTGTATATACCATATGAATAGGTAAGATGTACAAACGTCAGAAGTAATCTTTCTTGCTCTATTACTCTCACTTTAGAGACATCCCATATTACCAAGTATTTCCGTTAAAACCTGCTTTGTCAACTTTCAGACACCACACAAGCAGTGTGACAAACTAAAGAGAAACTCTTGAGAAGAGTAAGATTTTAAAAAAATAATTATTATTATTATCTATGAAGAAAGACTGAGGTTTGGGGTTGCATACTCCAAAAAGAAGGCAACTAAAGTAGGGACATGACAGCAGACTTCTAGTCATTGCTGTAAGAGGAGAAGAATAAACTACTCTCCATGCTGCTGCAGAAATGGAAAGTGTTAATAGATTTGAGAAACAGGAGATTTAGGCTAAGTATTTGGTAAAAAAAAAAAAAAAAAAGCCCTTTACAATCTTAAGGACAGTTAAGCACTGGAACATCCTTCTCTGGATGATTTTGAAGAACAGGTTAGATGTTCATCAACATATCAGGTATAGCTGATTGCCCCTTGGAACAAGAAGAGGTATTAGCTGATCTAATCCATCCAGCTCACAACAGAACATGCTACTTGTACTGACTAACCTGTGTGCAAATGCCTGCCTGTTTAGTGCAGTAGTCTGGACTTGGACTGAATTTTAGGGTGGTTTCAAGGAAAGGAATGTCTGGATTCTTAAACATAAGGGGATTCCAAGCCTTTCAACTTAAGAGTAAAGAATTAAAATCACAATAACTTTTACTGTGATAAACGGAAAATTGCTTTGTTGACTTAAGATGTAAAACTCAAACCTTATAAACTGAATCTGCTAGTTGTCTATAAGGAGGCCAAATCTAGATGGTAGAAATGAGAAAAAAGACATGCAGGGTAGACACTAAATATCAAAAGAAGCATTCACGTTTGTAAATCACAAAGTATTTATGATATTTTGAATACACACAGCAGGCAATTACTGTAGACCATCAGAAAATGTATCAGAAATATCACCCCAAAATACTAGATACTCACACATATTTTTGAAGTAAGTGCACATATTTGATAGTAAGAAACTACAGCAATAAACATCCACACTTGCATACACAAGAGGTTTGACATACTAAGATAAGAAACTTCCTGCAGAAAAAAAATATAGCTAAAATATATGCCAAACTGGACCAAAGTTCTCCTTTCTTAGTGAAGAACTGTCTGTGAATAAAAGCTCATTTTAAGTAACTACCAGTGGCTTCAGCTCAGCACTCAGACAGCAAAGTTCACAGGGCACACCTGCATAAGCAAGAAATGCCACCAGAGAAAAGTGCATTTGTAAAACTAAAACATTGGTCCTGAGGGCCTAACACACACACTGTATTGCATTTCTAAGAAGAGTTGGCTGTGACTAAAACACCTGATGCCACGGACTGGTTGCCCATTAGTGAGTGGAACATGTTTGGTGCATTCCTGGAGCATCTCCTCCAGCCTGTTTTGATCCAGAAGGAATCAAATTCACTCACAGCAAGACTGCTCTGCGACACGAACCAAAGCACGCAGGAGCGGGGACACTTGGGAGACAGACTTCAAAAGCATGCTCCCCACCCAAACTAACAAACTGATGTTTGTTAAACATTGATAAAACAAGCCAATACAGTAGTTTGTTGAAAGGAAAGTAAAATGTTGAGGTAACAAAAAACAAACATTCGAGTTTGAGAAGTTGGAAAATCCTAGAACATGTTGCAAGGTGTGGCAAATTGTAATTCCATGGAAAAAAAATGAGATAAAAAGTTACGAGACACTTTCAGAGACAACAACAAAGGCACAGAAGCACAAAAAACCCACCAACAAAACCAAACACCAAAATCAAACCAACCACACATTGAGATAGAACCAGAAGTCAAAAAGTACTACCAGCTTTGGGACAGGTAAGCAAAACAGTTAAGCTAAAAAGAAGATCCCATAAGAGGAGCTGCTCGGGGCATTAAAAAATTACTGTGATGCCATGTGATATAATAAGCAGATAATGGTATAAATCTCAGCATAAAAACGTTTTATTTATAATGTTAACTTGGATTAAAAAAAAAAAAAATGACAAATCACAGACCTAAGATGTACTATATTACTTGAAGGAGGAAAAAGAATCCCACCTCTTCTACACCGAGTACTACTTGACTTTTTAAATTCAGTAAAAGAAAAGGAATGCCAAATAATATTTAATGAACGCTGCTTATTAGAAATTGGATTTTCTTTTGAAACATTGCAAAGTAGGTCACATGTATTGTGCCATTTGCTTTTACATGAAAAGTTAATTGCAAAATTACTTGTAGAGAAACCTTTATAGAAAACCATAATAAAGGCCAAGTATTAAATTCAGTAAGTCTTAACAACTAGTCTTAAAGTCATAGCATACTTAGAAGATCAAAGATAACATGCCTGAAGAAGAAATAAATAAAAATTTCTGTGGATCTGTTCCAGGCTGATGAAATGCAGTGTTTCTCAAATCTCATGGAGAAGGAATACGCTGTATGGGTATCTCACTTAATTCTCTCTCTAGTTCATTTTGAAATATGCCAAAAAACTCTCCCCAGTATTAAACAATTTTTTTCTGTCATAGGTAAGTAAGATTTTAAAGTTTAAAATTCTGTCTTTCTGTTATTTCCATACAATTTAGGTCAACAACAAAACAACTGAATTAGCCAAAACCTTAACCTATGCTACCGGCCTTTTTTTTTTGAATACTACTGTAGTCTACTCAAACTTGGTCTACCAAAAAATGACCATAATTCAAGATTAATCTGGACTATTGGCCACATGACACACAAAATATAACGACTCTTGAAGAGCGTACTTGCAATAGTGGCTGGAAGTCACTCTTGAATTTCTTTTAGTCTACAGCATCCAAAGGTCTTAATAAAAACCAAAGCAGTCTAATTAATGCTTAAGGTCACTAAAGCCTCTTCCAGTAGGTGAGATCTTTTAAGCTTTATCCAATTATATCAATATTTTAGGAAAAATTCTGCAGAATTGTACCTGTAACAACCTTTGAAAAAACAAAACTTACCAAATTACTGAGGTCACATCAATCAATAGCATATTCTAGCAGTATATATATATACAATACCAACTTTTTAGAACAAGTGACTAATAATCTTCAATCAAGCCAAGGAGGTTGTTACACAAGCTTTTGACACCTATAGCTTTTGCTGCACACGTACAAAAACCCCTCCACTCTTCAAACTTTGGCGTTTAGGTTTAAATCAATTTGCCAGTGGTTAACAGCTACAAAACCCAGCTGTGAAACAGCATGGGATTTCTGCTCCTGTTCCAACCTTGCATGACTGAACTAAACAGATTGTTTCAACCAGCCTTCCCTTTATGTGTTCGGAGATGAAGGAGGCCTAAGACTTGCATCTCCCACAGGGCAAGGAGACAACTGAGCAAACAAGACCTTCTGTAACGTGAAGGATGCACTTTATTCTGCTAGTGTATGGAAGGACCGACACTCAGTACTGGCAGGCGGAAGGACTGAGCTGATGGCAGTCGACTAAGATGTGAAATGTGAACATCATTTTTACTCACAAGTCTCAAATAGTCACAGTGCAGTTCTGATCATGGAAGATTCTCCTTCTAAACTCAAACCAGCTGATGATCCAAGCAGATGTCCCAATTTTTCTGGACTGGTCCACACCAAAGATCAGTAAGCTGTAACGTGCTACCAGGCAATTTCCTACAACTAGTGATGAATAAGATTTTAGCATAACTGCTTTTGGTAAGTCTTGATGGTTTTACTGCAGTAAGCTCATTTAAGAGTGTCAACAATCTCAAAAAACCAGCACCAGCAACTGCTTAAATTTGCCAGAACTGTGAAAAAACTGCTGCATTTTACAGGCCTCTTGGGAGACTGGTGAACACAGGCTGCAGCCTCCCTAAAAGCAGAGGTGGGTGGCGGGAGGAGGCCCAGCCGCAGAGCGGGCTGACAGGGTTCCCGCCTCCCCCCCACACTACAGCATCCTGCCTCTTCCAAGCACACCCCAACTTACCGGGGGGATGGCTGCCTGTCACCACAACCGCCGCAGTAGCACCCCTCGGCACGGCAACACCAAGAAAACTCAGTAAAGCAACACTTCTGCGAAGGCGGCTATGTTACGCGGTTATAGCCTAAAGCTACTTTCTCAAACACAAAGCAAGCTGAAGTTAAAATACATCAATCCAGTGCTAGAAAGTCCACTAAAAGCAAAACACTGTAGAAAAAGCAAGTAAGCCTGTGAGTAATATCTGGCCTGATAAATGATGGCTTTCTCACAGGTGCAAACATCAGCATCATTTTGTATTTGCACTACTTTATTTCTGGTATCTGCCATCTGTGCTGCACTATTTAATGATAAAACAGCTGACCCACAGCCTCGAAAGGAGGAATCATTATACTGACATGAAAAATAATGATAAACCAACAAATAAGAGATCAAAAGAATATAGATTTCTTTTATACTCTGCCAGTTTAATATTTGGTATTATTATTAGTCCTCCTCTAGATTACAAAGGACTTTTTAAAACAGTGTTCACAAAAGTCACGTTACAAGAAAATATTCCCAAATCTCAAAATCAGAAACCAATGAAGAAATTTTGAAAGCCTTGTATTTCCCAGGTATTATTTGCAAGTGAAAATTGCTACTGATGTAAGGTATTTGTGAAATATAAAACCAAATACAATACTGAAAAATATATGGGATGTTAGTCAATCTTCCAGATTTCATCGTTTACAGTTTTGGTCTCCTGCCTCCAGTGGCACTTGGCAAGCACGCAGAGGCAGGACTGCACTGCAAGCATCACCTTTTGTATTACATTTATCTGGAAATTTGTTGTTGTTGGCAGCAGTATCTCAAGATCTTAAAGGCAAGATGTGGCCTTTGATGACAATGACATTATTAACATGAGGTTAACACGGCTATTAAAGCAAAATTGTAAAACCAAATTCTCCCTGTGTAGAGATGTTCAGTTCGATGGTGCAGCGTATTAGTGAGCCAAAAGATGACTGAAAACTCGTTGAAAGCTGCTACCAAAAATGCCATAAGCAATTAAGAACTAGGACAACAAAGCAAATATTTGATTTTAATTAAATAACCAGTTGCATATGAAAAGCTAAAAAAAGCCACCCACACAGTGGGCATGTAAACCACCAATATTACAATACAATATGTTCAGTGAACTGAATTATTGTGTAAGAAACCATAACCTGCCCTTCTAGAAGAGGCACAGGATTTTATGCATGGAATTAATCTGGTCTGAGGAACCACTTCAAATGCTAAAGCTGACACACAAAAGCTATTATATATTGTTGATTTAAACAGAGAGGCAGGAAAACATAGCTTTTAGATAAAAGTACAGAAACAATACCTAGCACGGTCATTTAGTTTATATTAAAAAAACCTAAATACAAACTCAGCCTTAATGAGAAGTATACACTCTAGTCATCAACAGTGAAATTAATGTCCTTATGACATAATTTCAAATTGTAAGTACTTTCACTAATTCATGTATATACTTCTGGCAAACTATGTGAGTATGAAAACCCATTTTACTCTGTAACTGAAATTAGTTTATAATGTATTGTTTTATTTGATAAGCCCTCCAAGTACTAACTTGTAGGTGCATTCTAAACTTTTGGGGTTTTCTTCATACTGTATAACTTTATTACGAAAATGCAAGCTGCAAGTAGAATGACAATAGGCTCTGAAAGTGTATACTGCATTAAAGCACTAAACCTCCCTCAATTTGTTTCTAATCTCATCCCCTGCAAGTCCTTCCAAGCTGTTTTCAATTAACAGCATTGCAATTTTCATTCATTTAAAGTCTGCTTTTGTTTATTTTTTAAAGAATGTAATACCTGCTCACTAAAAGATGCAAAGTGTGTTTAATCTCTGGGAAGGTAAAAAAGCAATTTTGTTGCTTTGCAACTCTCACTTCAAAGAAAAAAAAGCTTAAGCTTCATGTTTCACAAAGTAAGCAGAGCAAACCAACTCACTATTCAGTCAAATCCTCAATAATGTTTCCATGCAAAGTAATGCACATGAAAATATTCATTCTCCATTTATAATTACAGACATTAATCTATTTTCTCCCAAAAATAAGTTTTACTTTTTTGTCCTCCACGAATGGATCAAAACTATTCAGACTACAAAAAGTTACGGTAATGTTAAGAAGCTCTATTCAACAAGCCAACATTAGCAAGAATGCTGCGACTGCTTTTGATACAAGAGGATTCCATGGGAATTCTTAAATGCTTACAACTCCATGTCCAGCATCTGAGGTTAAATTGTGATTAAGCTAGCAAACTCTCGTGCAATGACTAAGACAAATGGCAAGCCAGATGCCTTGGGAAACAAGATACCATAGGTTTCCTCAGAACCCTAAAAAATAGCATTAGAAAGCCAACAATCCAGCTACAATATGGTGTTCAGCCACCCTAAAGCCAAAGCTGTCTCCAGGAGACTGACTACACCCTTCCCACATTTAGTTTCCCAAACTTAGCAAGGTTTGGGATCTCTGTCTCCGTGGTAAGCTAAGTCTTGTTTCGTGGTTTTCTCTCTTGTATAAGTACCACCTCTTTGTAAGGCTACATATTTCAAAATGTAGTAAGAGTTAGGTAAAGGTTCTACAAGTTACTTTAATGCAAGCTTGCAGGAAAAGGCTTTGACAACAGCTTCTGACCACCCCTTCGTTGTATCACCCCCATCATGGGCATTACAAGACAAACCCGCTGACATCTGCCTTGATGCAAGTGTCTCATGACAGAGAAACACCCGAATTTGATCCATCGCAGACATGGGACATCAGGATGGAAGAAAACTCTGGAAAGCAGGCTTCCAGAACCAATAACCCATTCCACTGTCCTCAATATCCAAATATGAGGACCTCCTACTTCAAGAAAGGTAGTGCCAGGGAGCTAGATTAACAGTTGCAATGAGTCAAATCTAATCTGCAGGCTCGACCTTACTTGCCCCAATTGTTCAAATATATTTGGCTTCACAAGAAGCCATGTTTTGAAAGAACTGAGCTGCAAAAGAACATCAGGTCTCAACTGAGAAAGTCCAGAATTAGTTAAAACATTGAGATTTTTCAGAGGAGAACAAGCTCAGCAAACTAACCCACTAGAAGTGCAAATCAGAGAATTATTACTGTGAGCATTTTATCACCTGTTGAGCAACTCGGGGAGAAAACAGCAAAGCACTGGGACAAGAAATGGAAAAACCACTGAAAAAAATTGTCCTAACTTTCCTCATAATTTTGGCAGATCTTTATTAAAAGGCACGTCTGCCTACTGTCAGATTTATGACTGCAGTTCAGAACAACAGAAGATGCCCTAATCTTTCACGTAGGCATCTTCAGTGGATTGGACTGGACTGGTAAAACCTTGTAGAACACTTCTTACATTCTTATACATGAGGAATCAAAGGAGTTCAGACTGAAAGGGTCCCATCTTTACTCAAAGCTCATTGTCATCTTTCTTGCTCATTTGAAGACAGTAGATTCAAAAGGATATGACTGCTTTGTGTTACCGATTTCTACCACTGTCACTCTATCCAAATAAAAATACATGTACCCCGTCCTCAAAATAATTTTGCTGAGTGCATAGACAGCTCAATTAAGTTGGTGAAATGGGCCACAAATAAGCTCTGTAATTATTTTGTGGGTACATTGAGCATCTTGTTATCAATTTAAGTTACAGGACCACGTTTGTTTCAAGGCAAATCTTAAACTATTTTCTTAAACTGTTCTAATTTCTGCAATTTCTGTAAGATATCTGATTTCTTTGCCAAAGGGTTATTCACTTGGTTATCACACACTTGGTACATCACCTAAGTGCAGCAGAATTCATAGACCAAGCATTCATGGATGTACTCTGTCCCACTTCCCTACTTAGCACAGCAAGGTTTGTGATGACTCAAGGCAAAGCCACTCATTTAGTAAAAAGGAAGCATTAGATGGCTCGAGCAAGATTTAATCTCATCTAAGGAACCATAATTTTGTGCTTAAAACAACAGACCCAAACAGCATCCGTATGATTTTGGAAGCACTTGTGCACATGAGTAACACACAACTTTTCCATTTCAATCACCATATCAATCTCAACTGTTTAGAAATGTATTCCCTAGGGGAAAAAACAGGTAAGTTAAAAGAAAGGTTTTAGTTTTCAGCCACACTGAGGCTCTGAAATAAAAAGAACATGTCCTAAACTATTTGCTGCTACTTGCAAAAAGTCTTCAGAATTGAAGACAGGACTTGAGCAGCCTTACTTCACCTTACCTTTGCATAAAGGAAATTATTTTAAAATTCTAATTAGCCAAAGCAACAAGTCACAAAAATACCACATCAGTAAGCACTATGAAAACTGTTTATTAAAAAGGCATATTTTTTCACATATTTTTCAGATAGGTTCTAAATTCTTTTTTCACTTAATGAGTGAAGAACTATTTCCTAACGTAACTTGAAAAAGAAAATTAAAACCTCCACCTTCGGTGTTAAAACAAGGTAGAAAGATTAAAAGTTCCCAACACAGTCAAACTGTGTTCAAGTCATCACTGTACCCACCTGAAGACAATGCCTCTTCACAAGGACAGAAACCCTACTATAAAGGTAAAGTGAAAAATAGGTTCTGAAGTTTATACAAAATAATATGCTTGCAGCAATAGTCCTTACTCTACTCTAAATCTTCGGAAGCTTTCACCATTCTGTATGTTCCTCTGCTTGGAGTACACATACACGGTAGCCATTCCTTGGGAACTAGCAACTTCTAAGGTTAGAATCAGTAAGACTTCAAGAAAGTGAAAAACAGAAAAACGCCAAGTCATGTCCAGTATGAGGGTAAATACTAAACAAGCTTTAGCCGTTCCTGAAGAGCAGTATTTCAGGAGGCCACTCACATAGGGCTTCCCCCAGAACCACTCTATTTTGGGTTGAAGAACTCTAGAAGCTAAATGAAGCATAAATTAAGGACTCGGGATTCATGTGTATATATGACACATTGGAGGAAGAGAGTTTACTAATTTTCTACAGGTTTGTAGCTAAAACAATTGATTTTACCTACTCTCTATGTAAAGACAAAAACTGAAAATGAAAAAAAGAGTGGTAATTTAAATTGCAGTAAAACAGTACGTTGTTTAGACAGTTCTACTATAAAAAAAGGCATAAATATTGCCATTTTTCAGTAAGCTAAGAGATTGTGTATGCTATGTTTTAGTCTTTTTATTACCAGTTGGATTTTCTGAATATAAAAGTGATTTACTCCTTTCCCCAGAGTTTCCTCTACCTTTATTTTTTCCCCACATTTACCTACTCCATTTCAATATAAATGTGAAGACAGAAAGATTCAAAGTGTTTCAAGATCAAGAATGCTGGAAGATTTTCTCCGCAGGTGTTCGTAAAACTGGATCCAGGTTTTGAATATTAGTTTTTATTAGCTTACTCGGAGAAAATTTGGAGCAAATGTATTTTGTCTGTCAATACTAAGTGTTATCCAAACAACAACACAGTCAATATATTTATTGTGTTCTTATATACAGAACATCACCCCTAGTAGAATTCCAGTTGAAAGACTATTTGAAAACATGGTTATTTTCCATTGGAAAAGGTTTTAAAAGCTGCAAAACTGGTGTAAACAAAGACAATACAACCACCTTTGCAACTTTACTCATCTACCGTGAGCCAAACGAGATCTCAAAAGGAACATGTAATACAGAATATACATTTAGCCATACACGAGTGATCAAAAGTGTACAGACAATGTCAATATCACCACCATATATTTATTTTGATCAACTTTAAAAAAAAATTACAATATCATATAATGGTTTAAGATTTCATAAACAAACTCAGAAAGTTGTAATGGTCAATAGTGAACCTACAGAGGGGGAAAAAAAATCCCACAACAAGAATTTGGAAATAAAACTTCAAAAAGCTTTTGTAAAAATCACTCTTCCATTTCCTGTTGGAACGACATCACTCTTCTGCCAACTACAGCAGCTTCTACGCCCCATTTTGGCCACTTCTCCCACAAGCTTTCACGATTTCTCATTTGTCATTCCTGGTGTCTGGAACACCCACCTTCCTTCTCTTGAAGTCCCATTCTAAGATCCACTTCTGCAACATCGCCTACAGAAAGAGTAGGCAACTAAAACACTCATTCACTGTGTCAACAATGTGCCAAGTATCAGCTTTCACTGTGTACGCTGTACAGGATCGCGTTCATCACACTTTACCTTTCTTAATACACCGTAATGATTTCTCTCCCTCAGTGCATCAAATTTAAAAGTGGGGATTTAGCATTTAAGAATCACTTTGGAGAAACAGTGTCTACTGGTTTTGAGAGTGCTAGCTGAACCTCTCAGTGCCCACAGAAAGGAAAGTATGTTCAACATCATAAATATTCCATACTGCCCGTGTGCATCTGTGGTACATGCACATATGTAATGGACATAAACAGAAAAGAGCAGCCTATTTAATTTTCTTTACACTGTAGTACATTTTAATCCTTTGCTGGCTTATCTGAAATTTCTCGTCATAATAACTTATGAAACTGAATTGGAAAGCTGCATTTAAGCATTCTGGCTTTTGGTTTGGGGTTTGGTTTTTTTTTTTTTAAAGCCTTCTACTCTAAACATATTTCCTTCTATCTTTGAAAATCTGGATTAAAAAAATCAAATAACTTGGAGTCTATAGGAAATGTTTATGTTTACATAGGTCAAGGTCTATCAAGACTATGTTCACATCTGCTATTAAGCAACTATACTAGAGGCAGAGTCAAAGTAATGACACCCTTCTGAAAGTCTGAAGGGTTTTGTTGTGTTTTTTTTTTTTAATTACAAAGAAAATCCACATATATGTTGCTTACATATATTAAATGCAAGCCTGTCAGGAGATGGCATTACTGACCTTCATGTGACATGAACCTCAGGTCATGCTTTCAGTCTTCCCCATATTTCTATATGACACACTATATAAAAGTGAAATACTTTACTGGCTAATTTATTTATTTCAATAATAAGCAGAGCGTCAGTAATGCCAATGCAGGTCTAACATACAATAATGAATTATCAAGGAAAAAAATGTTTAAGAACTGTTGGGTTTGTAACTTTGTCATTACAAATGGGAAGTAGAGAGTAAGCTGCACAAGGCATTTTCAGAAACAAAAAAGGGTTGAAGATGTAAAATGAAAAACCACAACAAAACCACTGTACACACAACATGTAAATATAAGATATAAGCAATAACCCACTTAAAGTTACAAATACAATTCTTAACGATGAAAAAAAAAACCCACCCTGGCAAGCACATGGCTGAAGTTTACATGTATAAACTCACTAAAATTAAAGCACTTGCCACTGAAAACACCATCATTCACAGCTTAAAACTAAATGAAGCCCCTCCTCACATTTATTTCATGTACTTGAAACTATCTTGCTATTGAAAGGGGGGGAAAAAAAAAAGCTTATTCAACTTACATCTTTTTCTGACCGATGTGGGAACATCGATGATTGGCTGTAGTACATGTTTTCATCATGGTAGTCACCATCAACCCCCTCTACAAACTTCTTCCTTGAAGCACCAAACATGCTGTTTGTCACCTAAATAAGAAGAAAAACGATTATATAATATATATGATTTTTTTTGCTACATACTTATAATAGTACATATTTTAAAACATCAAATTTCTCAAGTTAGGCTCTCCTGAAGCAAACACCTTCCATCTAAAAGAAAATTAAGGAAAGTTCTTTAGAGCTCAGCCACCTTATATGAAATAACAATAATAAAAAAGGAAGAAAAAAAAAGTATCTGTAAAATCAGTCCCAGGTCTCACCACCTCAACTTTGGAAAAGCACCTTTCTACTCAACCCTGCGCATGCAGAGCCATGATTAAGAGAAGGTTGAGTTTAACCACACTCAACAACCTCATCACAGATTGGCAAAGTTACTTCAGACAGTCGTTAAAAAAACAAACAAACAAACAAACAAACACACACACACCACTAGATTTTATTTTGCCCTTACTCCCAGAGGCGCAGACACACACAGACAGAGCTGCTAACTCAGGAACTGGAAACTGAAGAAACAGCAACCACACAGCTGGTCACAGAACCTTAATTCATTAGAAAACCTAATCCTGCAGCAAGGTCATACAACATCGCTAAAGCATGTAACGCATGCAGGGCATATTTATACACCTGACTCTCTTAGTTATGTAAAAATACATACACCTCTGTTAAGTTCCTAATCTATCTGGCTACGAAACACTATCGCACCACAGTGTGGGCTAACCAAGCCCTGTTTTAACCTAATGGGCTAACATTCAAACCAGCGAAACCACACATACTGGTCAGCACTGAACAACTCGCCCAGTTTCTTGTACATGAGAGACTGGAGAGAGCACAACCAACAGGATGGCAACCAACCCTGAGCTACCGCCCTACAAACATACCTTCAAACAGATCTTTAACAAATTGAAAGGTAAGGAAGTGAAGTTACAGTTAGCTTATGAAATGCTCTGAGCCCTTAGATTTACTATCTTTACTACTGATTTTAACATTAGCTAAACATAAAAAAAAAAGGACAATTTTAATTTATTTATTTTTAAAGAGTCATTTTGCACTACCTTATGCTCATGCTTGAAATTGAAATTTCAAAACATTTATTCTGGCTGGCTGCAAGGAGAGTTACTTTCAGCTTGAAATCCTCTTATCCCTACTGACACAAAATTACTCTGATATTTTTCACAGTGTGACTTATTCAAATCTCACCTTTACTGAAGATTTCTAGGCAGTGTTTAACAACATGGATATTACTATACTAGTAACAACTTAACCCATGATTTCAAAATCATAGGAGTTTTGCGTAAAGTCACTATTTTGGATGCATTTAATACAGCTATAATCATAGAATTGTCCTAAAATGTTCAGCTAAACAGAAGCTTATTCCACTACTCCTACAAGAAGTTTTCAGATATTGAGACTACTGATGTCTCAAATTTATAATCTGTTACCGACACATGAAGGCATGTAAAGGTACTGTACACCTTCTCCATATGAAACTTTTATGTTATGATATTCACAAAAATGTGCAAATGTAAGGTCCCAAATTGCTCGAATGCATTCAGCTGACTTTCACACTTGTAGTGAAGCTTTCATTACACTGTAAGCATATCCTACTGTGCTAATCCCCTTACAATGCAATTATCACCTACCAGATGGGATGGAGCATTTAACAGGCTAAGGGGATTACCTTGTCCTTTGCTCTGCCTGAGTAAAGTGCAGAGAGATGAGCAGTTGCCTTTAACTGCTCTAAAAAGAATAGTGAAATGGTTTGGTGAAGCTGTCCGGAGCAATGAGAAGCTGAGCATCTCAACCAACTGCTCTTGAGAAGGTAAAAGGCAGCATCTCATGAGGCCCTAAGAATTTTTGGTGCTCCTTTAACAATATCTGGGATAAGAGAAGATTTTTTTTTTTTGCCACATAACCTTCTCTTGTGATACATCATCAGAACAACAAAATTTAATTGTGATAGAAAGCAAGTCACTGAAGCATGCACCATACTGTACTAATGTAATACCTAACCCTGAGCTACAGTATAGCAACAACATAAGGGGAAAAAAATGATTGTGTCTTTGACCCTGTAAGCTTTTGATCTTATTTCCGCAAAGGTTTACACATGGCTGGCTACATACACACCATAAAGATTTCTGAGTCAGTGGGGTAAGGTCGGAGCTTTCAGTCTCGGAATATATGTTTAAAGCTGCTGCAAGAGAGCTAGTATGTCCAAATATGAAGTCTATATACCGAAAAGCTGAAAGATATTTTAAACGCTCTCGGTGGAATTTAAATTGTCTAAAAGATTATTTTCTATATTGATAATTGTATAAGACAGGGGCCCAAAAACTAATCAAGATTATGCCCTGAAGACTGATGGAGTGCACTGATATTAATACGGAGTCTTAAAAGAGCATGGTTATTAAAAAAATAAATGAAGAAAACTTCTAATAATTAGATAGATTATATTGGCAACCCATATTTCTACACGATACCCAACAGGACTGTACCAGTGAACTCCAGAGAGCAAGCATCACAGGCTGCAGCTGCAGGGGAAGAGAGGAAGGCCGGAGGAGCCCTGCCTGCAACCCAGCTGCATCGCTGCGCCCCGCTGCTCCGAAGACCTTCAAAAGCTTTTTGCAGAGACGGACACTTCTTCACAGCAGCATTTTTGTAAGTGATTCGGTGTTGTTCAATGCTGCCAAGGAAAGCAGCCGCATGCAGCGCTCAAGCTGTCCGCGCTCCCACCGAGGGAAGCGGTACAGGCGCTGGAGGGCATTCTGGCAGCTGCCTGCACCCCTAACAGGATTTCACTTCACTGGAAAGAACTGCCACTTGTTCTCAGGGTGAGCCACAGCACAGATCACAACAGAGAAACGTGGTGTTGCAATTCACGCTACTATCCAGCCCTGTTACAAAACTAAGAGAGCACGATAAAATGAGGCACCCGCTAAAGACCAGTAACCGAAAGGGCAGGAACTGGGATTAGAGACTGAAGCTGCAGCTGCTGCAGCCAGGCTGCTTGCTTCTTGCTTGTTCTTAGGCTAACACCAGCAGCCAACTTGTCTACTTCCCAGTAGTTGCCAGTGACAGTGAGCAGCTGGCTAACTTCTGGATCAGAGCACCTACCTATCCCTGTGCAGACTTCTGTAATATTACAGCAGGCTTACGCAATGACAGTGTCAGATAGTTGCCAAGTTAGCAGCAGGCATCGTTCTATCCACATTAACTTATTCCAGTGTTCACTAACATACTCATTAGCCAGTCATGTTACATGCATATGCACAGATACCAAAAAAAAAAAAAGCCACGGTTGCAGTACTATTTATAAGAAGATGTGAGAATAACTGGGGCTGGGCCAAACACAGGCAGATCTGCAGATGGGACTTTGTTGCTTATTTCTTAGGACAAGAAGCCACCAAGAAACCTCATACACAAGGACTGCAGCTCCTTTTTCATAGGCTGTGTCCAACCAGCTACAAAATTAAAATATAGCAAAGTTCATGCAGCATTTATAAAATACATTCTAAAACCTTTGAAAAGTAACAGTGACCTGAGGCTTTGTACTATCATAGGGTCTGGACTGATGAGGTGAAATACAAGAGCTGATTTCTACCTTTAAGTCCCTCATTTATAAATATATACAAGAGCTGATTTCTACCTTTAAGTCCCTCATTTATAAATATATACCTCTATATATATATATATATACACACACACACATTTTTGCCAGCACAACTTCATAGAAGTGGTACTCCAGTTGCATGGCAATTTTATTAAGTAAAGAATTCCTGTCTACTCAGCCTAATTTCATACAGGTCCCTCTCCTAATCCTTTAACTACTTTTCCTGTTCTACTGTGGGAACTCAGTCCTCTGTTGCACAAGACACACTGGCAGTGTAACCATTCATTAAAAATGTAAAAATGGTGCACTTCTGTCAATTCATCCTTTAGCATAATATTGCAAAAGTACTTTACAACTCCCACTGGTAGACCCATGTACAAATATTATTAGAAAATATTCGTGGTACCAGAGGAAAGAAAGGGAAGGAGCTACATGTTAGGATGGAGTTCAGAGAGCTAACCAGCCATGCTGCCACGAACCATGCCCAATTCTGATCTGATGAACACAAGTGCTTCTTTCAAAGCATAAGCACAACACGTTTAAAAATCAGATTTGCCCACAACTTCAAGTCAACGTTAACCAAGCAAAATGCACCCGATGAGACCTTTAAATTGCTTCTGTGGAACATTTCCTAACCACCACTACAGGGGAACTAAAAGCACCATACAAATGTTAAGAACTTGAAGCATCTAATAAGCAGTTTGCAGTTGTTGAC
The DNA here is from genome assembly GCA_034008185.1 of Gorsachius magnificus. Classification (NCBI taxonomy): domain Eukaryota; kingdom Metazoa; phylum Chordata; class Aves; order Pelecaniformes; family Ardeidae; genus Gorsachius; species Gorsachius magnificus. The sequence goes on from CM067081.1 coordinate 178,185,900, forward strand.
CTTTATCCTTCAGCTGAGTACATAGCACACAACAATCAACACTTATTTCAAAAAAACCCAAAAAAACCCCCACAAAACACACAGATTTCAAGAAAAATCCTTTTCATTAGAAAATATATATATGCAATATAGCATACTTCAGCACACAAAAAGTTGTTTGTTAGCAGTAACTGAAAATACATTACTGACACAGAATTTGTAAGGAAAAATTATTAAAAATTTTGTCGTCTTAAGCTGCAAAAAGATCTTCCCTATAATCACTTATAAAGTGATGCTATGATTGTATATTAAATTAGTTTAACAGCCTAAAGCAAATTATAGTATTAAAATATGAAAAATAATTATGTTTCTGTTTTGCAATATTACTATAGGTTGTGCCCAAGGAGAGCTCATTCACGACATTAACACAGCCAACTCTAAACTAAAAGGCTACTATAAAATCCCCCTGGAGAATAAATATTCTTAATTTTGCATAGAGCAGAAGAATAGATCATTGCATTACAACTGATTAAACTCACCATCATTATGCAAGCTGAAAACTATATACAGCAGTACAAGTTAAAAAAAAAAATAAACCACTTCAGGAATTTTAGCTGTATATTCCCTCTCCTGCTCCTCCAATGACTATGGTATTTGTCAACATGCACACTATCATTACGTGAGGGTAATTAGAAGTTGTAATCTCAGTTTCACATTACAGAGCTTCCACTCATCTATATACTAAGGCTTTTGATGTTGCTGTTTAGGTCTTACTAAGCAAAGTTAATAATACACTCTATTTTTCTTTTCTGTTACAAATCAATGATCTCACATAAGGTAACATACTTGCGTATCCGAAGTATCTACAGAACTGACCCTTAATGAGCCTCCCAGTGAGAAATAAGTGTCTCAAAAAATGTCATCAAAAGTCACATGCTGGTAACCACCAAATCAGCCTGCAATTTAAGTCAAAATATAGAATTTGGAATTCCATCAGTTGGTAAAAGATGGCAGAAATTCAATTTATGGTAGGAAATGCTACTGTTTGTGATCCTATTTCACTGGGTCAAAGACAATTCCTATTTGACCCAAACTGGAACAGATACACAAGAGAATATATACTTCCAACTTGCTAGATGCAAAAGATTTCTCAAAGCCCAACCCTTTAGTTATAAATTACAGCTATTAAAAAACACCATGAAATGTGCACCAGTACAAACAGATAAATTTTATTTTCAGGATGAAAGACAAAACTGAAGTTGAGATCCTTTGTTTCCTCATTTCATTTCACAGTCAGAGTCACTCCATTTCTCCAAGGTGACTGATAACCTCTAACAGTATACTATGTGCTGCTTCTACAGCAGCCCTTCAAACAACAACTTTGTAGTTTCAACAGTATATAATCATGGAAAATAGAACATTTCACTGTATTTCTTTTTTGTTAAAACGCCTTTTTCCTTTATGAGCTTAATACTAGCACAGATTTGTACTCACTGTAAGAATACAACAGTGAAATAGGTGTTCTGTCCATCTTTAACAACTGGCTTTATATACTTTTAACTCATGTAAGTATTTTTAAGTTTAAATCTCAGAAGTATGGAAGACTGAAAAGAAGACTGCCACAACATGAAAGACAAATCTGCCAAACCCCTGAATGTTGGATAGCCTTTAGAATAATCTCACGGTACTTGTGTTATATGGTTCATAAATTGATTATTTTCCAAATTCACAGAGCACCATAGAAAATAACAGCCATAAAACAACTATTTGATTTACAGACTTACTTAGGTCAAGTGTCAAAGTAGTTCAAGATATAACCATTCTCCTTAAAACAATGTGTGGTCTCTCCTTTCAAGAAGGAAATAATATGACAGAAGAGATGCATAGCAACTTCTGTGCAGGAGCTCCAGACAAAAATTTTGAGCATGAAGAAAATAAAGAACATATAGCTATGATTTTAGACTACGTTCCACCCCTATTTTTAAGAACAGCCATCTACAAGGTAAAATTTTGTCAAGTGTTCTATAAAGTATAATAATGCTTTAAAAAGCCACACTGAAACTATGAATCTCTGTTGCATGCAAACTATGTCAGGTAAGTGCAGTCCCTAACATCAAACAAGCCACAGAAATTCTCCTGACCAAGACCTACATGCTAACTGTTTTAAATCTTTAACCATCCTTAACTATTACAAAATAAACATTTTAAAACACTCCTGAAATAAAACAACACAGGAGGAACAAGAAAAACTATCCTACATTAAAATAAAAACAAGCCAGCATTGAAATTACTAAAGTTAAACTTGAAAATTGAGATTACAAGAAGCTCCATTTGGTTTCATAACACGGTGAACACCATGCCCTTCCTGGGGCAGGTTTCCACAGGTTGTACCCCTACTGTTCACAGGCACAAGATCTGGAAGATGTGAGAAGCCAACAGTGGATGGGGATATATGACTTTGCACTAAGCTGTCTGGATGCTTTTTATGAGTCTGATCAATGAGATTTACTCACTCAGGAAATAATCTTCAGACATGCCATTCAACAGAATCCGAAGACACACGAGAGAGACATTTCTAAGATGAGAAAGGCAGCAGGGGATCTGCAGAAGTGGCCAGAGGAGCAAACGAACTAACATTCCATCTAGGACAGCTGTGGGGAGAAACCAAGAAGCAGACAGATGCATTCCACCTTACTTAGTGATGGGACCTGAGGAGATGCGGGAGCATGTCCTTTGTTGTCATGGCAATAGTCACAAGTCCTGACTAACAACACACACACGCATACCCACACACATACTGTAAAACACACAGCTGGATTATCTGTCAGAGACATGGTTTAACAATTTTGTACCTCAGGAACAACTATTACTTGTCTGATAATACTATAAATAACATTATTTACTCGGTAATAAGAAAAAAACCCCACAAAACCAATATATCACCTAACCAAAACGTGAGTATATTTACCCACTTTCTCTTTTCTTGATGCTTCCAGTCACTTGTAGTATTCACAGTCCATTCAAGCCTAACAGTAGTTCTAGATTTAATTTAACACAGCATTTCTGATTTATTATTATAAAATGCGATACATTTGGCTGTGCGATGCCCTTCAGCTCTAAGGTTTCACCATGAAAGCTGACTGCATTTTAGAAAGAAGTGAGAATCGTGCCAGTAACTTTAGGGGGCAATATGCTGGCTCATACTTTTAATTTCAATACCATTTTAAGTTATTCATAGAGTGAACAACAGCAAGAATCTTGTATATAAATGATGTACTGGCATACTCCGGTTACCTACTGAAGACACTCCTCCGCCATAATATTAAAAAAAACCAACCCCAAACTAGTTCAATTTGTAAACAAAAAATAACTTCTAAAGTATGCTCTCAGTTAATGATCCATCAAGACAATTATCAGCTATCTGCATATCACATCTATTTACTGATTGTCTTTTGGGAATACCATCAAAGAAGAAATCAGTTACGCTAAGAAGCCAGAGAACCAAAATTCATTTCAGAAACCAAACAAGCTTCTGAAGTATCTATGTTGTCACGGGAAACAAAAAAAAAACCCCAACAATCAAGCAAAGTAGCACAGAAAATAACAGATAGGCAAACCTGCATTTCTAGTAACTATTACAGTAAACCTGTCTATGAAAATTGGTATTTGGTTAATATGGAAATGGGTCCGTCTCAGAAAGGAGAAGTTCAGCTGTTGAGTTTGTAAATAAATAAGCAAAAAATAAAATTGCATTCTGGAAAGATAATGAAACTTGCTTCAAATATTCTTATAGTAAACTTATTAGTACAGTGGCACTTCTCCCGGCTCCTCAGAAGTTTATTCTGTGAGTTACTCTCGACCAGTATTTTGCACCTCAACCGTAAGAAAAACTGCCATTGGAAGAGATCAGAAGGACGACTTCCTACCCTCTTTGGTTTGATAACCTTTGACTCACCCTGTTAGGTAATTCAGAAATGCACTGCTTGAAAATTACTTGCAGTTTTAACTAAAAACTGATTTGCAATTGAACAACATTGCAGTTTGCCATATGGACTGCGTTAGTGCTTTCAAGTATTTTGCTGTAGACAAAACAAGTTTTGCTGTATTTCCGAAATTACCCTTTCATAACAAATTAGAATAAGATAGCCTCTAATTCAGCAAGTTAATCTATTTGAGTTTTATCTCCAATTTCATGCCTGAGCTTGCCTTTTTTTTTTTTGCTTTGTGGTGTGGTTTTTTTATAAAAATAAATAAAAAAGCACCTTACCCAGTTAGAAATTCTAGATCTAGTCAGATACACTCTAGAGAGTTTCTTGATGTGGCATATACAACGGTAAAGTGCAGATTTAAAAGATTAGAATATCAGCTACTGCACTAAGTTCTTCAGAAATAACAAAATACCTCCTGTACCCAGAGAAATGAGTTGGAATTTGGCATTTTCTTGAACATTACAGTATTCAGAGGAAATTGATAAAAACGCATTTCTGTGTTCAGCAGAATTCTGCTGCAGCAAATGGTGTGCATGGCCAAACTCACATGATGTACATGCATTCTGAAAGCTGGATCAGGTAACTGCAGAAATGAACCCATAAAATAAAATCATACTAAGCACATGCAAATAGTTCTTCTCAAAGACTTAGAACCGTGACAGATTCTTTGCATTTGTCATGAAGGCAAAAAAGGCAATAGTGACAAAAAAGCCAACAGTTAAAGGAATTTGCACTTCCTACTCTAAAAACTCATTTCTGTATGAAATAAGTAGTAGAATTACTTATAATGTAAGTAACTTCAGCTGAAAACTCAAGGAGGGGTGCAAGACAACAAGGCAAAGCAGATATAGGGAACAAGAAGTTTCAGCCTAAGAAAACTGTTGCAATTTGTATAAGCAACAGAAAACAGGGGATTTCAACAGGGAAATGCCAGTCTGCCATCAGAGTACTGGTACTATCAACTCTCTCTTTACTGTACTCCCCCTCTGCTAGAATGCGCCACAACAGGACAGTTGTTTTACTAGTATATGCTCCATGATACGTGTATGGGCACGTAGCAGAGAGAAGATCCTCAAGGGACGTAAATGGACTCCTATAAAGAGAATTAAGCAGATTAAGCGATAATCAGATAGGCCCGGTAAACCAGGCTTGGAATTCTAGCATCTTAGTTCACAGAATGCCCAGACAGGAAAAATATGTTAAAAAATGCACAGAAATTGAGCACGATTTTTGATTAAAAGCTCAGAACAGCTTAAGGGGGGCAAAGAAAAAAAAAACAAAAACCAAAAAAAACCCCCCACCCTTTTAACAGGTTTTCATCCTTCCTTGGTATTCAATAGTCATCACATATTCCCAAAATATATTTTTTAATAGCACTTAGAACATGAAGTTAACCAAGTAGGATTAAGTAGGTCAGACTTCAGCATGACAATCAAGAAACCCGCTATGCTAAAATATTTCTTGTCTACCAAGCGTTATGGCTTCAATATCAACACGACATACATCTCTGATGCTTGGTATCACTCCTAGCCACTCAGCACCTTTTTCCACAAATGACAGATAACTCGGATGATGCACGTGTGGACCAACAGAGCTTAACCTGGAAAACAAATCAGGTCCTAATCTAGTCCAAGCCAGCCAATTGCTCTCACTAAGGCCCCACTTGTGAAGCAGAGATTATCGTTCCCAGTATTACAAAAATGATAGAAAGTTTTCATTAATAAGGAGCATCTCAGAAACCTTTAATGTTGATGAGTCCCCTAAGAAGTTATAAAAACAAAAGAAAACCCTTGGCGGAGTAACATGCAAACCTTATTTTACACTGAAATAAGGCGGTAACCGTTTTTCTGAATTATGCCCATTGTAACTAGTATGTTAATAGCTGATACTCCTCCCAAGAAAGAGTCCTTAACTGTTCTGCAAGCCAACTCCCTGCTACCACTTACCGAAAGTGAGAAAGCCATTTGCCCATGTGGAGGACAGATACATATTTGATTGCCAACGTCGTTGCAAACAAAGGGTCTACTTTTCCATACTTCACAACAGACAACCATGTGTTACTCTACAAATTCATCTGCAAGCTTCATTACGCTCCCTCTTTTTAAAACATCTACACATTTAGTTACATGTCAGCCTAGTGTGACATTATACTTAAAAGAAAAAAAAATTTATATACTTAAGCCTCCTAAATGTTAAGACATAGTTAAAATAAAATGGCGTTAAGTGGCACACTACAACAACAGCTTGTATACTGATAGCCAAATGTCTCACTAATTTTGTACAATTTAAAGCCTTTTAATTCACATGTAAACCACATCCCACTGCTTCAAAACCTTCACTGAATTTCTTCCATTTGCAAATCAGAAACTTTTACAAGGAAAGCTGGTGGTGAGGAAAGAGAAAACACCACTCCCAAAGGTCTTAGGGAGGCTTTATCCCTCCAGGAGATTCAAAATTGAAGACTGCCAGCAGCAACGATAATGGCAGGGCAGGGGGTGGTAGCATGGGGACGGGAGTGGATGAGACGGAAACGTGAAATGAGTCGGAAACATGAAGGTCAGCTGGGTCTGACAGGCACGGGAAGATGGCTGCTGATAGCACTGCTGAGAAGCGACTCTCGAGCAGCGTTAGGAGGATGGCATCGATACGCTCGTCAGTCAGCAAGAAGACCACATGCATGCTCTGTCGCTGGGAGAGTGTTTCCTCCCTTTCTCTTAATCTTGATGCGGTCCCTCAGATCACATCTAAGCCAAGCTGATATTGTTTCATCTGCTAAGTGTCCTCCAGCTTTCTCTGTGGAGTCATTACCTTACATACGCTTCAAGCAATGTTTAACAGTTCCTACACACCTGATTAAGTTGAAGCCAAAAAGCCCATTGATAAGCTTTCTGATCCGTACGTCTGTAAAATATTGAGCCTTATTAAATGATGCATGTTGCAATAACTATTAGGTAGTCTGTGTCTCTTCACTGGACACTGTCTTTCATTAGTTCATTTACTATGTAAAAACTTTTGCACTATATACCCAGACAGGGAGATAAAGCTTATAAACCAAGAGGAAAAAACAAACTTTGAAGTAATTAAAATTTGGTTCATGATCTCAGGATTTAGATGTTTTCATCATGACAAACCTCTTCTATTGTGGGAGAAGAATAAAAGATTAAAAATTAAAGAATAGGACTCCTTTACTTTTTATTTGCTTTCAGCTGAGATTCCTGGCCCAGAAGCCAGATTTCTGCATCTGTGCTGAAGGGTAACCATCGTTCCAGCCAGGGACATTTCCAAGTTGATTTTGAATAGGCTCCTCTTTCCAGGAATACTGCAGGGGTTTTTTTGTTTGTTTGTTTGGCTGGTTTTTTTTATAACAACTGAATCTATTAACTTTTTAAGACAGAAGCAGCCAAAACTCTCATGTTTGGTTAATCTAAAACACTGTATTTTAAATAAGCCCTGTTTTCCCAAGCATTTCCTGCAGCTAAGCACTATACTGTCACATATAGGTCATGATTAATGGAGTAGCAACAGGAATTATTTTTTTTTTTTTCATTAGCTGGATGGAGTTTGTTGACATTAAGTAAATCAGTACTAGACCCATTTCTACCCTAGCATTTGCAGGGGTGTGGGGGGAAGGTACATTGTTGGGGGGGTTTTGCTCAGGGATCACAAGATAGAGGGCAACTGAAAAAGAGCACAACTAATTTTAATGTTTAAAGATTTATCTACAAGTACGTTCACACATACAGTATTTAATATAAGCTGTTGACCATTTGTTTGAAGCATCCTCAAGAAAGAGGTAATAACGCTATTTTTACTTCATGTTGAATTTTAAGAAATACAGGGTTCCTTTTGGTTTGGTGTTTTGTTTTGGTTTTTTTCCCCCCCAGCGGTATTCTAAAAATAGAAATAGCTGAGAATATTCTGGCCAAAAAAATTCATTCTGCACACACAGCACATCAAACATCTTGTCTTACCTTAAAATACAACTGGAAAACTCAAAACATTAAGTATGTTTAATATATTGAATCCTTAAAGAGACAGAAATATTTACGAGCTGCCACAGCTTCCTGGCAGCATACTTGCTTCTCAGTGACTCTCCTTCTCCAGACTAATGCTACGTTCTGCAAAAGCAGAAATATTTCCCAAGAGAACAGACAGGTTCAAGTTAAATTCATGTATGGCTCTTTAGTGTGTCCTCCTAAAACACACTTAAGAAAGTCTGTGACTCTTCAGGGCAAACACAAAAAAGCAAAGTTGAAATTAAAGACTTCTCTCCTTTGGTTATTTATTTATTACTTTTTTAAATTAAAGCCTTAAGATGCTTTAGGAAGCATGTTTCTCAAAATATTCCAGGGCCTGTTTCTTGTAACCTTCTGACTACACAGCCAGGCTATGTTGTGATTACAGCTGTACCGGGTTCAGCCATAAAATAAAGTATAACAACTTTTATGCTTTTACATCATGTCTAAAGAACAAAGACAGAACCAGTCTTAAATAAATAAAATACTGAATTTATTTTAAAGATAATGAACAAGTACCAGAATTATTTAAGACAAAATTGCTGAGATGAAATTCTTCATTGATTTTTTTATTATTTAGGTGTTAATTGATGTTAGTAAAGAATTTTCAGTTAGATACTATTCCACACCAGAAAAGATAAATTACAGACTCCGAGATCCCTACCATGCTATCACAAATACAATTACCAAGTAAAATTAAGAAAGTGGTAAATGCACCTATCATGCCTTTCCACTGTACTAATCTTCCACACGTTTAATTTAAACCTCTTCAATCATTCTGTTGTCCATGAAGGTTGTCAAAAAATGAATTAATCTAGCTATGGACTCTCTCATTTAAGCAGGTGGACTTCAGTCAGACTTCCATATTGCTAAACTTCAGCTTAGTATGTACTGTAAACTTTGTTCAAATATAAGAAACTGAAAGAACATGTCATTTTTCATTTTAAAGCAATTCCCCTTTGAAGCGACAGACTTCACGCCACAACATTTTAAAATAGAGGTACCTCAAATTGGCAGTCTAAGCTCAGACTGCAAATGTTGCTTAGACCTGGCCCAAGTCCCAGACATGGGATGGTCCCCTCCATCTCATACCTTCCTCACAGTTTCTCAGAAAACAGTCGCATGTATTTAGAGCTCCAAGACAGGATGCCAATGTTTAGTGCCCCAACAGTCTGGTAAAACAAGCAACAGGACATTACTTGCCGTTATTCTGTTCTCATTGAAAAGAAAAAAAAAAAAAGAAAAAAAAAAAAAGAGTATTTTTACTGAAAACGGGACTACTCAATCTTCAGCTACCGTATACAGCCTTGCTCAAATGAAAGTTTTGTAGTTGGTGAAGTACTTGCAAATGCAGGACCTCAACTTTCAGTTTTTCTTTTCCTACAGCTGGTTTCGTAAGATTCAAAAACTGTCCTGGCCAGCAGCATTACTATACTTTCATCTAGAGGTGCAATAGCAAAACACTCAAATCAATTTTAGTCTCAACCCATTTTACCAGTACTGCAAGATGGGGAAAATATAGGGATTTAAATCATTACACCACAATCTGATGCCAAATTCTTTTAAGTCTTCTCAGGGTCAGCCAAGTCCTGAAAGACATTCTCGCTTCTGAAGCGATACAATCCCTTCCCCGCTCTCCCTCACCGTGAACATCTTGAAGCAGGACTCTTAAAAGTTTTGCTTTTAAAAAAGACACATCATTCCAGCATTAAATCTTGTTCAGGAAAGATAGAGACTCATTTCTTTACCACATTTTCAAAACGTAAAATAAATTTTAGAGAACTACATTTATCTATATATTAAATATTTTAATATAATAAGATTTGCACTCAAAATCCAAATTAATACTTTAAAGGCATGCATATGTCTTTCTCTGATCATCAGGCTGGTGAGAATATGAAGGGTGATACATTTCATCCTGAACCTATATACTGGATAACTGGAGGCAGTTACATGTTACATAAATTTGTAACTATTCTTAAATTAAAGAAAACCTCACCCACATAGTACAGCTCTCTTTCAATGTCAGGAGGTGTATAATAATTAGCTCTCAAAAACTACAAATAGCAAAAGCATTTACAAATACTGAAGTATTCTTTGTGTTTGATCTCCATTATTGTCATCATACCTTCTTAAAAATGGTTTCTGAATCTCTGTGATGCCATATGCTTTTTTTACTGCACTGTTAAATAAAAGTATTCTTTAGCCCTCTTGTTAACCCTTCTGCCTTTTTAAAAGACAAGTTATCAAAATGCTTATTGCTACAAAGAAAAATGTTCCTGGAGGCAACGCACGTAAACAGCCCATAGAGCAGCACTGTACACAATTCACAACTTCCAAAACCTAGACTCGCACAAAGAAGCATGTTTTCCTAGTTCTACCCAGAGTTTATCTTCAAAAGGCTAGTTTAGAAACAGCAATAATTTTAACGTATACAGGTAAGAATAAAATAGCCAAACCCATGTACTCCTTATAGTGACTGGATATGTATCACACATCAAAAGCTTTCTGCTTATTAACCAAAAAAACTTGATGAGACTGACGGATCGCCCACATCTAAGTGAAATGCAGAAAAAAATTCAGTCACAAACATGATTTTTTAGGAATCTGAACTTAAATGGTTATCAAGAAAATTCTGTTGCAGATAAACCATTTGCCTCCAAAATTGGAGATTCCTGGAAGGGAAGATCCATTAGCCCTCACTGCTTCGGAAGTACTGACCAGAATTTTGTTAAGCAGCTGCAAAGAAAGGCCTACATGACTCAGTAAACTAAATATCAGATGAAAGCTTTGAAAGCAGAACAAGGAAAAACAGATACACTACTGATGGTTGGTAGAAAGCAACCACAAAGCATTCTTTGAGAATACAAACATCGTTTAGGATACTCTAAAATCAGTTTGTAAGTGACAGCAGGTCAGTTATGGTGACGGAAGAATACAAATGCATAACCATGATCCACTACAAAGTCCCATCCAATCCGGCCTTGAATGTTTCCAGGGATGGGGCCTCCACTACCTCTCTGGGCAACCTGTTCCAGTGTTTTACCACCCTCATTGTAAAGAATTTCCTCCTTATATCCAGTCTAAATCTACACTGTTTTAGTTTAAAACCATTACCCCTTGTCCTGTCACAGCTGGCCCTGCTAAAAAGATTTTCCCTATCTTTCCTACAGGCCCCTTTAAGCACTGAAAGGCCGCAATCAGGTCTCCCCGCAGCCTTCTCTTCTCCAGGCTGAACAGCCCCAGCTCTCTCAGCCTGTCCTCATAAGAGAGGTGCTCCAGCCCTCGGGTCATTTTTGTGGCCCTCCTCTGGACCCGCTCCAACAGGTCCATGTCCTTCTTGTGCTGAGGGCTCCAGAGCTGGACGCGGTACTCCAGGTGAGGTCTCATTAGAGCAGAGTAGAGGGGCAGAATCACCTCCCTCGACCTGCTGGCCATGCTCCTCTTGATGCAGCCCAGGGTACGGTTGGCCTTCTGGGCTGCCAGTGCACATTGCCGGCTCATGTCCAGCTTTTGATCCACCAGCACCCCCAAGTCCCTCTCGGCAGGGCTGCTCTCGGTCCTTTCTTCCCCCAGCCTGTATTGATACTGGGGGTTGCCCCGACCCAGGTGCAGGACCTTGCACTTGGCCTTGTTGAACCTCACAAAGTTCACACAGGCCCACCTCTCCAGCTGTCCAGGTCGACCATCACAGTCCTGCTCTTAGCTTGCCAGTTTTCAGCCAGTCAGCTGCTTGGTGTTGCCTTGCTACATGGTTACAGCTGTGGTTACACCACACCATAAAGGTAGGACAATGTAAGCCACAGCCCAAATTTACAGTATCTTAACAGCCAAAAAACTGTATCTGAAGATCACGGTACTAGGAAATGAAGAAGGGCAAGCACTCTGTTGTGCAAATTCGCTTTACCAAAAGGCTGAATCCTTTGGTAATGGTGGTAGACAACACTGTTCAGCAAGTGTAACATGTAACTGATCACATGCAGCAGTGGATTGAACTAGGGTGGCCAATACAGCCACCACCCTAAATTCTTCCATCATCCCCCTTCCCCAGGGGCTATTGACAAGTTGCAGAACACTAGTAACAACTGAGCTACCGCCTATTTATTCCCAGTGGGTTACACTGAAATTCACACGGGATTTGCTGTGTTCCCTGTGCAACCATCCCCACAGCAGGGGGTACAACTGCCTCTGGAACAGTAGGGTGGTAATCACATCAACCACCCCACCTTTTGCTCCACAGGGTGCAGACTGCCACGCAGCACCTGCCTGTCAATTGCCTTCTCCTTGGGAAAGAATGACAACAAAAACCCAATAAAGCCATGGATCCTAAAAAATCTTAACTACTGCCACCTTCATGCTTCTCAATGAAGTGTTAGCGCTCAGTCTAAAATTTCAATTGGAAAAGGAAAATGTTGACCAATGCCAGTTAATTTGTGCTTTGGGAAATAAAAAGTGTTCTATGAGAAAAAAATGCTGAAGGAAAAGAATCCGTCAGCAAGCCATGAAGAACATACAGAGAAAAGATGCATGATTTTAAGCTTTTTTTTCTAAAGATAAATTTGCTAAACTTCAGATTAAATACTCAGATAGCTGGTTTGGGCATGCATAGCCCTAGTTACACAGATAAAACTGAGGAACTGTAAATTTTCTTTTAAAAGATAAGAACTTAAAAGTTTCTACTTTTCAGGTTATTCTGGAACGAAGTAATTCTACAAAGACTTTTTCATTTATTATGGGTCTGTGAGCTTTGAAAGTATTCTGCACCCTCTGTGTATTCATTTTTCTGGGCTTCCTGTGAAGTCTATAGTCCGATTAATTCACAAAAGATTGAAATGAAGCCATTTAGGCTTTTTACTTTCTGGGGTAGAAAGTGCATCCTTGGTCAATACTATTTTTCTCCTTTTATTATTGTTTTCCAGTTTAACAGCTTTCTTATCACAATTCTGATAAATTTCAGAGGAAAAATCATTTCAAATCTCATTTGTTTATAGTGATTCAACAAATTTCTAAGGAAGAAAAGCTGGAGCTTAGCATAATAAGGAGAAACACAGGAGTCCCTCTGGGAACTTAGTGACTTCCAACATTTCTTATATGATCTTTTGCTTTGTATTGATGCTTCCTAATTTCTTTTCATCAAGAGCAGAGCATGCGTGCTGTTCTCTACAAGGATCCTGCAGTTACTTTCTGTAAAGACTACCAACTTTTATCATTGGTCTTACACTTTACATCAAAGTAGAATTTTAGTTTGTGTGTCCCCCCCCATATTCATAGGGGTTGATATATCCTCTAAATCAGGGTCTCTGAAATGTAACTACTTCATTCTTGTTCAAAGCAACAAATCTGGTCTCAAGGATTTAATACAAACCAAAATCCACACCTGAAAACATTCTCACAAAAGCATTCCTCTGTTCTAAGTTCTGTTGTAAAATACCTACTTTTAAGGGAAGCAAAACATACATTAGGTATAATCTTCTGTGAGAGGTTTCTGTAAAATTTCAAATTTCCAAAGTGCTAGAGACTGGGAAAGAGAGACAACAGAGAGGAATGCACAACCAAAAGCAGTTTCTTTTACAAGACAAACCCATCTTAATACTTCAAAAAGAACAGAGCTGAAGATGACTCTCAATAAATGAATGACTTTTCATTTGTGAATCCAGTATTTCAAAACAGGTCCGTCTGGTACTGCTTCATGAAGTATCAGATCTAGCCCAAATTTAAATAAGCAGGGCTGCACTGCCACTTCTGAATCACATGCCTAGGAGCACCCAAGCTATACCAGTCCTTACTCCCCATATCCTGGTGTCTGCATCTGTCTCAAGGATTTCTGGCTTTAAGAAGTGATCCTATTGCCTGGTTGAGAACAAATAAATTCATAAACAGGAACAGTCACCTGCCTTCTTTATCACAGCAATTAAGTCAGGACAGCTTTTGTCTTCCTGATACCAAGGATATCTGGAACTGCAACTTCTCAAACTCCCAGTTCCCAGTCTGCATAACTCCACTTCTGCACTTTAAAGGCTGGCTCTCAAAGCTGAGCCTTCACCTGCATGGGGAACTATAATTCCACACTACAGGCTGCTCAGACCTCAGCTTCTTTCAAACATTACATGGGAGACTGAAGAGAAACATGTTTTGCCACAAAAATAATTCTCAGAAACTATTAGTGAAAAGGCATGCTCTCTAATGGTAAACTACTTACCCAGCTTTGCTTTAAGAAAGCCAAAACAGTCTGGAGACTGCCTTGGAAGCAAAAGGAACACACTGATAAATAATTCTGAGGAACAAGAAACCAACCTGTGCCAAGCATAACTTTTTCCCAACCAATTTGGGATTCTGGGACAAGAGCTAAGAGCACACAGGAGAAAAGTTCACGTTCACATTTAAATCCTCAAACTGAAGCCTAACTGAGCATAACAAACAATACATGACAAATGAAAGGAAAATGACTTCTGGGACTTTCCGCAGTGTATCATTAAATTCAAACACATATTGCCAAAATGTAAAACAAAGTAATCACAAAAGCAAGCTATTCTTGAGGTTTACTGACTCTTCTGCTCATCTTAATGAATCTTAAGCATGTCATGACATGTTCCTGGGAACGTGTCTATGCTACTTTAACATGCTATTTGGCAAAACCCCAAAGTTAACTTGTATGTTTTTAACTTCGTATCTTCTTAACACATTCATGTTTTTGGTTCTTTATTTTATTTTATTTTTTTCAATAATTTGTAGGTTCTAATTAACCCACAGTCTGCAGTCCACTGGAATTCCTTCCTAACTCACAGAAATTTAACAAGTTTTAATTTTAAAATGGCATAATACCTCACATAGAATTGTCACCTCCTTCCCACTCTACTTACAGGTCATAAATATAAAAGCCATTAAATTTAGGCCATTAAATATAAAAACTGGCTACGTTACGTAGCACCACAGTTTGAGACTTAGAATAAAACCAAAGCCACTGAATTTTTACTTCAGTGATGTAAAGATAAAACAAACCAGTTCTGAAATTGAACCTTCCATCTTCAAAGATTATTTTATTGAATTAAACTCAACGCTATCCTGAGTTAGTAATAACAACATACATTTTTCTATGAACAAAACCACGTTGTTTTCAGGGATTTTTTTTAGCCTTTGCCATTTGAGCTGAACGAACACTAGGGATTCCAAAGAACACTTATTTGCAGAGCAGACCATGTTAATATGAAAATTTTAATCAATTATTTATATTTTTTTTAAGGGGATAAATAAAACGTGTTACTCACATGCCAAAATGCAGAACTCACCCACCCACTATACGGTACAACTGGTGACAAGTTACAATCATGAAACCTTGACTAACTTTTATTAGGATTATAGAATACCATAAAAGAAAAGAATACACTGATGTGTACAATTATTGCGCTACATTTCAATGCACTGAATGTAGTAAAACACCAACAGTCAACAAAATAAAGATGCCCGTGCCCAATCCCTTTATAACTTATATTAGGTAAGTTATATTCAAATTTAGCAAAACTATCAGAACACTTTGATTACAAATCTTAAAGAAAAATATTTGCAAGATTTTTGTAAGCACATATAAAAGTAAATATACTTGTTTTATTTTCTCCCTACCACACAAATGTACATATGCATCATTCCAAGGCACTTTTATTAAAATCTTATAAAAGTAGGGAGCACATTAATATACTTCAAAGACACTTCCTTCTATTGACTCTACTGCCTGAATATTTTTAAGAGCAAAATCTTACATTTTGATAGCTATCCCACTCCCTTAGAATAAGGTTCTCCTCAAAGAACCTTAAGTGCACTGAAAATAGCTACCTACCTACACACTGCACTTTTGCCCATTAATTTTTTGTCTCTGCTGAGGTAAGCAAGTTTTGACCGATGACCACTTCCTGTAAATGAAGTAGATTAATAAAACATTATTAGTAAAAATATATTATCTTCCAAGCTTCTTACAATTCTTACTGTTCCATAAATGGGGAAAAAAAAAAAAATCAATTTCAAAACATTGTGCTGAAAATAATATGAAAATAAATTAAAAAGCTTCTGAGTAGTTTTAAAGCAAAAAGCAAGTGCAATAAAAAGCATTAATCACACAAAACTAAAGTAGGAGTCACTAACTGAGAAAATTTCATTTTAAAAACAAAATTAGTATTATTTTGGAGACTCAGGAAAAGACGAATCAGTAGTAAGCTTTTTTCTTCCCCGCAGAAAAAGAAAGGAGTTCACAACATGAACTAAAACGCTACAGAGATCTAACATATGTACAGATCCTTTGTCCTACCAGAAAGGCATAGATGCCTTGATCCTGTAAAGACACATTATTCTAAGAATAATACAAAATTAGTCTCATAAGAAAACCACATAAGAAATCATAAATGCTCCCAGAATTATTTTTAGCTGTGTGTATTTTATTCTCTGCTAGACCCAAGAAAATTTGAATACAGGCCAGTTCTTCTTATTGTACACCTTAAAGGGAACTTTGCCTCCTCACAAGAAATACAGAAGTGCTTCCAAACCACCTTTGGGACAGCAGGGGAACGAGCACAAATTCATACCCCAACAGTTTTTAGAGACGACTGGAAAAACACAACCAGAAGCTGGAAGCACGGAATCTGTGTTTCCAAATCCAAAGGAGAAGGAAGGAAACAAAAAACATTGCCGACAAAGTTTGGTTCACTGAAGAAATAATGGGAAGGGAAAAAACCAAAACAAAAAAAAAACCAGCCACCAAATAAACAACTGGGAAAGCAGAAGCTCTGACCTTTCAGGATCTCCAGAATCAGTATGTTCTGACTGTAACTGGTACAGGAAATTAACAAATACATCGGTGAAAAACCACATCACCCAAACCTTGAACACCGAGCAGTATTCAGGGACCCTAATGTAGGGAAGGAACCAGCTATTGCATGCAATGATAAAGTTGTAATCTTTCTCACTAAAAAAACAAATGGCACATTCAACACTGTTAAGAGTGATGCCCAGAAGAGGCACAGCATAACCAGCTGTGGGTACTGCAGCTCCAGGATAAAACTCCACCAAGCATTTTGCACCATCCCTTCTCACAATACTTTCCTAAGGTTCCTCACCTCAGAGTAGCAGCGAAATTTCAAAGTAGATTTGCTAAAGAGTTCATGTATGCTTTTTCTTCAGCTATAAGCAATTCAACAAAACCACTTCACTGAAAGTATCACCAAAGCACTGACACGCTAGGGGACCTATTCAAAGTGCTCACCACTGAACATGGACTTAAGTGTCTGAAGAAAGCAACCAAGTTCCCCAGGCCCACAACAGCTACCCCTGTGGTCCCTGAGCAATTCAAGCATGGCCTCAGCGCCAGGGCTGCACCACACAACCAAAACCACAGTTTGCCAATGGTGGGATGATGGAAGGAAGCAAAGCAGGAAAGGCTGCCATCTACAACACAGCTATACCGTCGTGGTGTACACCCAGCCTCGTCACATCCTGCAAAGGAACCGTAGGGCATCAGGTAACCTCCTCCTTCCACTTTCGAAGGCTGCAAAGTCCATATGCACCACCAATAAAGTCAGCAGAAAGTTTCAGATTTGCCTGGTTCTGTGAAGAGACCAGGCCTCCCAAGTCAAGTGCCTAGGCCATAAGATCCAGACACACTCTCACTCCACCAGCACTAGCAAAGAGCAGTAGCACTGCCCAGTGCAAGCAGGACTTGGCACTATTGGTACAAGGTTGTGCCTGACACCTGACAAAATGGAAATGGTACCAAATACTGGGGAAACCCCACAGGTTTCTTTTTTGAGAAAGGGATTTGTATAAGAACTGCATTTGCTATTAAAATACAAATTATAGTACTTAAGTCTTACAGGCAGAATGGTCCTTTCTGCCTGACAAGGGACTGGATCCTTAAAGAGCTCCAACATCGTAAAACATAAAACTTTAGAGTTTCCAAGACTCTCTTCCAGTTAGGTTCTAAACTCAGAATTTATTACCTCACACTCAGTAACGCTGCTTCCTTTACTTGTCTTAAAATGTTGTGACTTCAGTTCTAGCATCTGTACACTTGACAAAATTAAATAATTCTTCTAATACTGGAATCATTCAGACTGTATTAATTTTATTTTATTTCATTAAATTCAGACTTGCTACACATGGAATGGCTCTTTCATCCAGTCCTATAAACCTAGTGGTGGGAGCATGTACCATACCTGACACGCAAATATAATAAAATCGTAAGAGAAATTAGAAAGGGTTACATTCTTTTCCTGAACAGATATTATAAAGTTAGGCACAGCAGAAGCAACCCAATTTAGGGTACAATCACTAATTAAGTATCCTAATTTCAGCACAAAACTAGACTCTCCCTTTCCCTTGCAAGAAGGAAAATAATTTGGTTTACAAAGCCTCTCTAGTGCCACAGAAGTAGCTGGGTTTCAGCTCCTCCCTCTCATCTCTTTACAGCATCAACTACACCAAAGCAGCTTTGTGTTCAGTTCCAGCAGAAGAAAAACGTCATGACAATATAACACAATCTTTACCAGGCCAAGTCAAACACAACTGATGAAATTCCACAACACTCCAGCCTTGTCTTCCCTGGGACAGGGATTAAGAAAGCAAGAGTAAGACCTTAGTCAAATACCAAAATATGACTTGAGAGTGCTACAGTCAAAACAAATTGAAAATAAATATATTATGAATGAGAAAAATGTCAATCTTCATTTTTTTTATGTATGTATACAATGCTGTATTGAAAAGACAACATGCTAATACAAATATTAGCCATTTCATATACACACACAAATTCTATACTGATTAAAATTACAGTATTCTACCTCATTACAGGGCTTTTGTTTTCCATGTTTTATGAGAAATGACAATTCTTCGTCCCAAAGGCTGCGCATCAAGCTGTATTCTTCTTTTCAAAATTAATGTTAATTTGTTGACTAAGAATTTTTCAGGAAATGGGAACTTCTCCCTAGCAAAGAGATACCTCATACTCCAGAGAGGCTAGCAGCTGCTACCATCTCCTGAATGGTAGTCCTGGAGTCCCTGGCTCCTGCTGAGCTTTCACTTCTGCAGAAGGCAGGAGCCATTGCCTACTTGGTAACACCATTACTGGCTCTTCCCTGAGGAACCCATGCCAGTGCCTGACCATACTTACCAAAAGTCCCTCCAACCTTCGAAAAACCACTTTGTACAAACATCATGAAGATCTTATCCCTTCCCATAGGGCAAAGAACAGCTTTTCCTCTCCCTCTCCTTTTGCACTCATGAGGCACAACATTGTACTCATTCCCAGAGAAGAGCAGTTCCAGTTCTCCCAGAGAAGAGCAGCTCCAGTTCTTCCACCCTGCTCTTCTGGGCCACCGTTGCAAGACCCACGTTCCTTCTAATGGTTAATGTGCTCCTGTAAGTACAGTACTTCATGTGAGGTCCTAACATCTTCAACCACAGCAACAGTATTTCACTATGATTTGGATACAGGCACTCCTACGTGTACATCCTGGAACGGCGTCTGCTTCCCTCTCTCCCTCAACAACATACTGCCAGTCTGAATGCCTTATTACACACTACAAGCACTACATGCTTCCCTGCTAATTAATCAGTACTCCTCATTATTTATTTGTACTGTTTCTCATTGCTGTATTTGCCTTTTTATGCAAAATGGGTATATTTACTTCCTCTTCTATCATCCAATAATGCAGGAAAATATCGACAAGCACTAGACTCAAGAAAACACGTATCAAACCTACAGTTTCCCTACAGTTTCACAGCAAAGTGCTTATACTACAGCTTTCCAGACAACTTGTAGTAGCTTCAATCTAGGACATACCTCCTTAGCTTAGTTATGTAGACCATACCAGCACATGCTAAAAACTCTTCTTAAATACGCACAGTATCTACTGCTTCTCCTCTACTCAGATCTTCTGCTCCACCACAGGAGGGTAACAGATTGCTTTAGCACAGTTTGGTTTTGTACTAAATCTCTTTCAGATTAAGCTTCAAGAGCAATACCCAAGTAGCATAAGCTTAGGTTTTCCAAAACCTCAACTAAGTGACTGACTCTCCATTCTAACAAACTGAGAAAAAACATTAACAAAAAAAACCCAACCAAAAACCCACAAAGTCAACACAATCTGACCTATCAAATTTTAAAACAAAGTTAGCCACACAGGAGTAAAGATCACAGAAAAATAAGTAACAATTTATTTTTTTAAAATGAGAAGGTAGGTATTAACAACAGATTTTATAGAACCACAGAAAATTCAAACATTTTCTCATGCATCAGCTCTTCCCTTCCCCCCCTTTGATTTTCAGAAATACTATGCAATATTCATACAGGACCAGTCCCACTTTGAATTCCAGCCTACACAGCTTGGACAACTGTCTCCATACAAATCAATCCTAGCAAAAATAATACGCGTTAAGGGGCAGGGAAATTGGAAAATACTTCTTCAAGCATCTCAAACTTTAACATGGATTAATGCAAAGCTAAAACAAAGATGCCTCTGATGTTAAGACCTTAGGTAACATAGAGTAAGGACAACAGGAAGTATTTCGCTATTGGAAAGGTTTCATTATTTAATTTACAAATCCCAGTAAACATGTCAAAACAGTGCTTATACTAAAACACATTAAAATATGCATGTCATTTTGCATAACATTTCCTCTCCACCAAGTTCAGATAATATAGTCTGCTTCTATTTTTGATACATTAGTTTAATATTTGCATTTTGAATACTGGAGAAGCTTGCCTGCATTTTTCCCTGTAGAAGAATTACTCTGAAACATACTCTCTGTAGTCTCATACTCATTAGTCTTGACTGATGAACAGTTTCATCATTTTCAACTTTGATTTGCTGTTGTTATAGTTGAAGATTAAATTTATTTCAGCATCTTCCTTCAAATTCAGATATTCCTATACTGCTTTGACTTTACATACTTGCAAAACCTTCAGCTGATCAGTGATCCTAATCCCAACCACTTCAGGTCATTGTCAGGAATAAACTGTTACGAGATTTTTTTTTTTTTTCCTTAACAGAGAAATAGCTCCCTCCTCCTGTCTGTACTAATGTATAAGTGAAAAGGTTTCTCTAGGTAACGGGCCCTTTTGCATGCCCTAGCAAACCAAGCAAATCTGCAGCACAAGGTCTTTGTCAGTAATGGAAGAGATCAGAAACAGACAGCTGCATGAGGAATCCTGCTATCAAAAGCAACACTTAGGCTTGCTTTATAGTCAGTCAAGAGAAGTATTAGGGGAGGGATCGCTCCCTAGAGTGACCTCTATCCACTGACTGTAAAGGGAGACTGAAGAGGTAGGCGAACCAGATTTCAAACTTGTTAGTAATTAAATATAAGCAAGGCAGAGCTACTCACTGCATTTAGCTGGGCATACTTTACATTTCCTCTGATCTTACCGACTGGAACAAAACCAATAATCCTAAATTTGTCACGCCAGAATTCTAGTGGCTTATGCTAAAGAAAGAATCATTGTTTTATTTGTCACACAGAAATGCAAACACCACCTAAAATGAATGATTAATTAACCATGCACAATAAACTAAGTTTACCACTTACTGTATGTATGTGCAGCTCATTTACTTATGTTCTCTCACACTCTATTTCAACAGCATCTTACACTCATCTAAGATGGCTCTAAATTGCCATTAGTATCTCATGATGCACCACTTGAAGCCTGAAGTAGGACAGACACCAATGATCTGCACTTAAAACAGTCAAAAGTGATTTACAAACTGCTCAAACATGCAGAACTTTGGCAGGAGCACAAAACGACTACACAAAAGGTAGTTAGCGGAAAACAAACATTAGACACAAAGGACCCATAATCTTGAATTATCTTTTACATTAGACACTACCGCTATTAACTTGAGCAGGAGACAGCTATCAAAGCAGATACCACTACTTTGCAGACAAGTTCACCTACATGACCCGAGTGTCACACTTGATAACTACAGACACACAGAAATATCTGAATATGGCTTCTAAAACTTCCTACTATGCAGGTAAAACAAAGTAAGGGAAAAGAAATGCTTGGAGCTTGATTTAGTATCAGTTTCCCCTTTAAGCACTTCAAGAATTAAAAGCAAAAAGACTACCTTTCTTCCCATATAAAAGTCCAAAATACAGTAACAGTTTCCATTCAGAAAAAGTCACCGACTACTATGAAGAAAAATAATCAATAGCTTTAACATATTAATGGGAAGATCACCCTAAAGTATTCACATTTCTGCATACTTCTCTCTCCAGTTTACTTGACAAAAAAATAAGCTTCTCTGCTTGGCACCTTACCACCACATTCTTGTTCACTTGCATCATGCAGATGACCGAACAATCCTAGCAGAACAAAGATTTTCATTTCAGCAGAGTTAGGTGGCAGGGGTATAACCACCCGTATAATCGAGATATACACACGTATTTGTATATGTGTGTATATGTTATCTCCATAAAAAGGTCTCCCTGCAGACAACAGGTTTCAAAAGCTTTACGAACTAGTAGCACTTATATTTGGTTTTGTTGGTGGTTTTGGTTTGGTTTAATTTGATAATATAAGACTCCTATAACATAAGCTTCCTTTTATTCCCTTCACCCCAAAAAGCTCACAAGAGTAATGGAAGGGTATTCAAAGTCATAAAACCTAAGCAGATATTCAGTTTCTGGCTAACAATATTCACATTCAATAACATTTTTCAACTTGCTCCTTTCAAATTTCTTCATTAGCCTGTATGATTTGACAACTCCTTTTCATCTTTCACTCTTAATTCCTCCTCATATTGCACCTCTGACAACATACCTTTAAAATCCACACCTTTATCTGTGCGGAAACTGATGTCTTCCTCAGTATCTGGGATGGGTATAGACACTGAAGACTTCACTTGTCTTCAGTGAATTTCCTATGGGAAGACTACTTACTTTTAATAAAGATGAATAAAAATGATGAAGCATTCATTTAGTTAGATTTCAGATTGTCAAAGATCTTCTAAACAGATAAAAAAGGGCAAGTAAATGTCACCACAAAAACGCGTAAAATTGCAGCATTCCAAAGACACTGACTCAGTACACGTTGCACAGATGTAACACAGGCTCTCTATGAATAAACATGCAGATTAAAGGAACTTCAAATAGGTATATCGTCAAAAAGGAATTAAAAAAAAAAGTATCTGGTTTGCACCAGTATTTTTAAGTGTTTACAATGTTAATGAAACTATACAATTTCCTGTTGATACTACATGCTTTTATGGTCTCATATATTTGTTCTGTTACCTGGAAATTACAGCTACCCAAACCACTTGAGGGTTTATTGATAGGAGAACCACTGAATAACAGACACTGCAAAACACCCATTGTAGGCAATCATTATTTTAATCCCAAATTTTAATTCCAGAAACATTAAATGAATATTATTCTAAAAACTGGAAGACATTACTGCTGGAAAAAGGAGACAGAAAAGTACCTTCAGGTTCCCAACAAGATGTAGAAGCAGGTCCAAACAGGAACAAGGATCACACTTAAAAGACCAACCAACTTTCTCACTGGTCCAAGGCAAATTTTGACCCTGCTTGTGCTCTCTAAGGTGTGCAAATACCAACACATATCACTGCAGCACTAAAATTAACAGAATTGATAATTCAGGAATTTTTCTCTGAATATGTAACAGCTGATAGAGACCCGCCTGTAGATGTCCACCCCTAACACAATGCTCCAAGGCTCCCATTCGGACTCAAAGCCACAAAGTAACTCAGACTTCTGCTAAGGTACTCTAAACACCCAGAAAACAAACTAAAGGCAAACTCAAACCCTGACACATTAATTTATTTGAACCTGGTAAACACCATATGACTTCACAGTATTTTCTTCAGTATTGCTATAGTGTAGCGATACACGCCATCACTGTCACCCAAAGACAGTGTGATCTGTCAGCCACTCCGCTTCACTGAAGAGCTCCAGAAAGCTGGTGTGACATTTCTGCTTAGCTGGGATGAGCAACTCTAAACTGCAATACCTGTGCACCCCATCCTAGCTTAAGTAAAATTAATTCAAATTAAGCTTTAAATTGTAAGGAGTAATCCATTATCAAGACAATCCTAAGGGCCTTACTCTAGGTGGTAGGATAGGCATCTAGACCAAGACTTAACAGTTCTGAGTCCACTAAGGCAGAAAAGCCTTCACAGTGTCCACAATCACCCCAAGTCAGCTACATCCAACTGATAGGATGTAAGCAAAATTTCTGGGCACGGGGCTTGAAGTTTAGTCTTCCATCGAGGGGAAAACAAAAACAACAACAAAAAAAAGAAAACAGAGATGTTTCAAGTCAAGTCAACAATACAGTTTCTTGAATCTCTTAATTAAGGGACCACTATTTCATTATTATGAAGAGAAAGGAGACAACGTCACCATACCTTAGTGCCATAAAGAGGCCAATCAACCAGATATTTTACTGTTAGCAGATTTGCATCACTAAAAAAAAAATACAGATACTTCCTCTGTGACGCTCACATTTGTGTTTCCATTCCAGTATCTTGAAATCAAGAGATACACCAGTTTCTTCCCTGACTGGCCAAGAGAACAGCCAGCCCTGAAGCCCTAAGGAAAAGGGAGGGGAAAAGATGAATGTTAAAGTCTAAAATTACTCTACCTTACTCCTCCTTTTTGATATTAGAAAAACAAGCTGTAAAATCCTTCCCCTCTGCAGCACAATGAAACTTTTCTCTAGCATAAAGTGAAAGTCCACATTCTGACTCCAGAAGGGGAAAGGTAGTGATGAACTGCAGGACAGCAGTAGCATGACTGGTAAGACTTGTGGCTAGAGTTTCAAGAACAGGAGAGAGAGAGTTTGTTGTGGGTTTTTTGTGTTTTGGTTTTTTTTTTTTTAAATTTAGAGAAAGGAAACTGCGGGCGAGGGGGACAAAGCAGGCAAGATGAACCTGCTGGGACTCCTAGAGTGATACCAACAGAAGGAATATATATGGGTACTGGAGCTAACACTTGTGAAGCCTTCAACTCTGACAGTGTTTTTCTGCAAGTCTGAACAGAGAGTAAGGAAAAGCTGAAGCTGAGGTCTTGAAGCAGTGTAAAAGCCACCTTACTTGGAAAAAAAAATGAAGAGGCAAAAGAAAAGTTGCTCAATGGATGTCACTGTCAGCTAGAAACCTTGACAAAATAGAAAATCATCTGTTTTCAGGCCAAACAGCACAGGTTTATTAAAAGGCAGATCCTCTGCAAGACATAGAAGCGTTTTTGCAAAATACTGGTGTATTCTTGCATATCCTGGGCTTTCTTAGAACACCTATCCCTAAACTATTAAAACTTCTCTGATTGTGTCAAGACAGCCAGACATGAAGACAGTACCAAGAATACCCTCCTAGGAGCCTGGAACTTCTGACCTTTCTTGCCAAAAGCCGAGGACGCAGAAGTCTGCAGCAAAGCACAGGTGTGCTTTGGCCACACCAGCAGGTAAGAACAGCCTAGCTACTGCCAGCTACTGCAGAACATCCCTGAGGCTGTAGGATGCTCCCCTTCCCTCTTCTAATACACAGGACATTGCAGCGCCTGCAGTTAAACCCTAGAAGTACAAGCTGTTGTCCCACAAGCACCTGGGGGTGGTGCTCTCTCTGAAGGACAAAGATGGCAGACCTGTACTGTAAAGAGAAGTTATTTTACTCCCAGATGATGTGGGGAAGACCGAGATCCACTAATGTACTGCACAAATCCACAGCCTGGAGCACATGCCCAGACAGGTTAAGTTAATAGGCATCCATCTCATCTGCTGCTTGGGAAAGAGGTAAACAGAAGCTTTTGCACCTAGCCACCATCTTTTGGCCCTACACCACACACAGCTTGAAGAGACCATCAGGCCACTACTACAGATACCAATGACAAGTAGGCGAGTAGATTTAAAGGCCAGAAACTCTGAGTGAAAAACTGCGCAGCTCAGGGAAAAACAAAAATAGCAAAGTGTTGTCAGCTAACAAGGGAGGGCACCACGAATACTCCAGCTAAACACCAACTGCAAGGGAGAAGAGGTCTCTGGTTCAAGGATCTCTGTGCAAACACACATGTGGCTCATACCTCAAAGGTAAAACAATCCTCACATCTGTCAGAAACGTGCAAAAGTAATTTTTTTTTTTTTTTTTTTTTAGTATAGTTAAAGGAGTATTACATTCAATAAGAATTTGGGAAAAGATGTTAACAAGTTAACTAAATATTTCTCAAACTGTTGGACACAGGATCTGAGCCCCAGCTTTACAGCACAAGCAGCATTTGGCACAGTGTCTGTGGAAACAGAACTGAGACGGTCCTGACAGCGACAGCTCAGTTTCTGCACGCTGGGAGTCCAGGGCCAATCGACACCGCTCATCTGAGCACACCTGCACTATTCCTGCTTTCTTGTTTGAAGCTGGTCAGTATATATCATTGCAGCTAAATCAAATTTTACACTGAAAATGGAATTCATTCTCTTTCATCTAATGGATTACATTTCTCCAAGTTTAATTCTCCTTAATTCTTCAAGCATCGTATGTTTATGTAGATCTACAAACATGCACCTGTGCTAGTCTAGCCGAGTCAAGCACTGATGCAGAGCTATCTCGTTTAATTTACTCAAACAACATAGCCCAGACACAGGTGTAGCTTTCTTCTCCAATTTTTCCATTTAACCCAACACCACAGTACAATATCCCATAAGTGTTTCAAGCATTTTATCCACTGCTATTTAAGTGGGTATTAGATGCCCTTATTTTTAGGTTGCCGGTACAACAATTTATACAGTAATGCAGCAACAATAACAGAGCAACATAAAAGTGTAATTCATGATAAACAGCTGCATATATCCTAAGTAGGACTTACTATTACAAGGATAAGGAGACATGCCTTCATCTTTAATGTACACATACTCCTTAGAGAGACAAGAGTACATGACTTCAATAAATACCTCTTGTGGACTTTGTTAAGACCATGAAGCAGCGGTTTATGCACTTGTCAGCTCTGCTTGCAAACAAATGCCTTAGTCATCAGCGAAATTTATTAATTAATATATTAATTAAAATATTGTTAGTATTTTTGCTTATTTGGTTTGAGAGCACTTTGCAAATGACTGGTTTCACTCTTACAGGCGCTTCCTGGTTCGTCCGTCCACGCCGTGCACTGCTCCTGCGCGCCCAGACCAACCGCAGCATCCAACAGCTACAGGCAGCAGAGGCAGCCCTGCCCCTGCCGAGCCTGCATGAGGAGGAAGAGGAGAACAGTCCAGCAAGATACCTTTCCTGACATACAAAAGAGTTTCTGCAGCAAACTGTAGATCAGCAACTGAGATGCTGGGGCAGGGAGGGAGAAGTACTGAATAAACAAAAAGGCCTCGTGGTAAAATACTCAAAATGTGTTATTAGAAAGCGTCAACTTAAAACAATCAGCAGTGCCCCTTCAATCACTCTTCTACTTTCTTTTTATACAACCTGCTCCTCAAATGGAAACACTATACACATGATTAGCCTCACTGAAGTCAAATCAGAAACTTGCATGTCTTAAATCAAGGGATGTTTAGCATGGGACTGGGGCCAATCTCTCCCCAAATGCAGGTGCTTTTACACACAGGGAATCCTACCAATACAAATATGGCCCAGTCTATTCTAAATTAAGATCTGAAAACTAAGTTGCTCCCTGCCCCCTTTTTTTTTTTTTTTTAAAGGAGGGAAACGAGGGTTTTAACAGAGCTTCTTCCCTTCTCCTTCATTTTTCCCTCCTCTTGTTTTAAACAGACAGCAAGGAAAAAAAAAAAAAAAAATCAAGAAGAAAATACAAAATAGCACTGTGATCTATAGCTCCTCACTAACAACATATCCTTCATACAGAAATTTTGAGAAAAGCTGGTTTTCACATTAAATAACATAGTAAATTCTTTCATAACTGGATGTTCACCTGCATAACTGTCTTTGGCCAAGTACACTTTACTGCTTAAGTTTCAATACTGGGAAACAGAGAACTTAAAATTCTTCAAACACTTCAATCTTTGCAGAGTATCTATAATTATCAAGCAAAATTACAAAAACCTAATTGCATTTAGCATGTAAAATATGTCTACAACTACCCCTTCTAAGGTGCATCCAGATTTTACATTCCCTTTATAGAAAGGAGGAAGGTAGCACCCTCAGTTAACAAAGCTGCACATCTCTTCCAGCTGCTCAGCATCCAGGTTATTTTGCCTTTGATCAGAAATATCTTCCTTATTCCTGAAAGGTAAATCCAAAGCACCTAGGAACATCATGAAGCTTATTCATCTCCTCTCTCATAAAAGCACTTGGTTCTCAAGTCAGAAAACTATTCAGCCTTTTACTGCTTAAATTGGAAGAGCTAAATGGCAAACTTTTATTTTGATGTATTGCAGATGACAATGCAAGTACTCGTTAGGTCAAATTATTGTTTCAGTATTGTCCATGCCACTCCACACTCTTAATTTGTTGATGGACCAGAACAGCAATTCCACTCATCAGTTCTTAAGAGGCACTACTAATATTTAGATGACAGCTAAAGAAAAAAAAGCTCACTTTCTAAAAGTAAGCACAGATATATCTGAAAGCACAAGTATCTTGTCATTAAAAATATGTCATTACGCAGGCACTCTTACAAATAGAGCTATACAGCCCCCTGCTTTGATTATTTTACAATATATTAAGAACCATTCTTTTAAGGGAATTTACATTAGAACACTTAAGGCTTCACATCAAATTTCAGTATTGCAAATGTTACTGTGTGTGCTAAACCCTTCTCCTGCAGTAGTTAAAATTAATTAAGCTTCTAGGAATAAGCACCCAGAGATCTTCTTGACTGACTATATGTAACTAAGATTAAAAGGTATGTATGCATAATAAAACATTCCAAAAAAAAAGCTCCAAAGTCAATGCTAAAGATAATGATATTTACATAGGTTTAAATATAAAAATAAATAATATTTGTAATAAGTTTTCCCAATAGTATCATGCCCAGGCTGCCTCATATAATATTCAAATTTTTCTTGCTACGTACTTCCCAGCCCTTCATCCCTTAAAAATAGCTCCTGTAACAATACAACAACAACAAAAAGTATTTTAAAACCGTCCATGACAAATCAATTAAAAAAAAATAATGCTGGCATAATCTTTGCTCTTATACATACCCGGACTTCTCAACACGTTTTAAGTTACTATATCAATATGCAAAACAATTGTCTGGAAAGTTCAATATATTATCATAATAAAGTATTTTTAAAAAGCACACTAGAACGATTCATGTTTAGATAAAAAGATGACTAAATATTAGGTCCCTTTTAGAGTTTACTTTGAGTTGAATTGGACATGCTCTAGATTCATTTTCACTCACTTCTGACAAGAGCCTAAAGAGCAACTGAGACAAGGGAAAACACCCGAAAGGTCTCAGACAGTACCACTTAAACACCAAAAGCAACAGATATGGGAAAATGGGGCTGATGGTATTGTCAAAGATTGACAATGAGAATCAATAGGATACAAGTTATTCTACTTTTCCTTCCTTTATATATTATCAATGAGTCTCTTATGCTAAAGTTTTGCACTGAATATTTGATAGTACTGGACAGACCTTAACCAGCTGTGAGTAGTAGCAAAACAAATAAAAGTTATGGGGAATTGTTAGCATATTTTGCTACTACACAGAAGAGCAAATCCCAAGTTTATACTCTTTACTGAAAGGCACGTGTTCCCTCCTTCATTCCCTCCCTATGGATAGAATGCAAGGAATGCGGCTTCTGTTTCTCTATCTAAAGTTTGAGAAGTGAGACAAACAGAACTTACTATAAAAACCGTTATTCCTAGAGAAATAAATTCTATAAGCCTATTATCATGGATACTCAGCCTACAGCAGCCAAGAGCCAGACTTAGGACTTGCTACTAGAAAGGCAGAAGGTCTGGCTCCTGGAAACAGACACACTTAAAGAAGCTGAGAAGTAATTTGACTGTTAGGAAAATATCAGAAAGCTACCTTTGATTACAACAAGCACACAGATAAAAACAGAACAACAACAAAATGAAAAAAAAAAACTGAGAGGAGTCTAGAGCAATGCAAGACAACAGATTTGAAGTTTCTCCCCCATGAAGTTTATTCTACCATAACTCATTTTGCAGATTTGTCCCAACAGACCTTTTCTATTTTCAGTCAGTAGCTTATCAAGTGACTATTGGAAAAAGGTAATACTGACATGGGAAACAACAGGACCTTTCTATCCATTTGCTTACTAGCATGACACCTACCTTTAAGTAGGCATCAAAGCAGAACAAAAATGAAGAAATTATTCTGAAAATGTTGTGCAAAAGAAGTATACTTGCTACAGACAGTTACAGAAAAAGGCATCCTATACAGAAAACGATCTTGGACTTCAGCTCAAGTCGGGCAATCTCAAATGGATACTCCGCGAAGTATCATATTAGTCACATCATGAACAGACGCACAACATCTTACTTCAATGACACGTTTAAATTAGTTGGCAAGCCAGGATCTTGCTCCATCTATGAAATATTCCATCTATGACCTCCAAAATCTAATTTTGCAAGGACCAAGAACAGCAATAGCTTCCTAGATGACGTTTAAGCTGGAGAAGAGCCCAGCAAACTACCTGAAATATCTCTTTAGAAACTTGTTCCTGTCCTTTTCCTGATGTAGCACTTCTCTAATTCAGCTGCCTTGCTGGAAATCAGAGATAATTGTTAGAGCCTAAGGCAGTGGTTGCAAGCCTGTCTGGCAATGAACAGTGAAAAAACGACTTTCCAGATGTATCAGAGCAGGATCTGCCAAACAACTTCTTCACCAGTTCTCACAACAACTTTGTAGCCAGTTTATGGACTGGCAGGATCTCCTGGGTTTATGTTTATTTGCTCATTTCCCTGTAATACAGGTACCTGTGCTGGCAGGCCGTTGTTTTCCAGGAAGCTTTTATGAATGAAGGAAAAAAAAAGAAAGGAAGAGCAACGCGCTTTGTGGTGATGATGGTAATAAATAGTCTGCTCAGACATGGCTGTATCAAAGCTATGGCTTTGCAGTTGACATTTCGCTCAGAAGGCTGACACCTCAGAAGTAAAGCAGAATAGGTTTAGATCATTCTTCCCTAATCTCTTTCTAAAGGAAACCAGCACCTTGCATAAACAGTTTCTGTCTCCTGCTTCCAAGAGAGAAAAACATGACACTGTCCTGAACAGCCCACATTGTCCAAGGCCTTCAGTGCTTTTTACATTCCCATACTACTACCAAAATCTCTCCGTCTAATGCTTTTCACTTCCTATACCAAACACCTTCTGCAGGCTACGAACGGTAACACTGGGATTTTCAAGAAAGGCAGAGAAGTAAAAATAAATCTAAGAGACAGGGCTTATTCCTCTATGCCCTTGGAATGGTGAGCTGCAAGACCAGCTGCAAGGACTCCGAGAAATCATATAAATGAAGAACAGTTTAATGACCTTCTCTTCATAAACCCTTAAACAGCATTTCAGGGGACACCCTCCTACAGTCTTGTATGGTATCGGTTTATCAAATACCGGTACCTTCCAGGATGCTGATCTCCAAGACTGGCAATCCAGAAGCAGCTGTCCCTATCCTAACTCAGCCACAGCAGCAGAATCCCTGGATCTGGACATTTACCTTCCATACAACCTACGGGAAGGTCCTGTGAGCTAACTGAGGAAAGCTAGACTTAGTGCCAGAGTAAAGTCTCTGTTAACCCTTTAACAGAGATATTATTTACTTAAAGGGTTAACAGAGATGTTCCTTAGGAAGTCCATCAGGTAGTTTTAAGCATCCTAATAATCCAAAGTGTTTGCTTAACAAATGTGTGCTTTGAAACAAATAGAAAACAGTACTGTCAGTCTCCTATCCGGACACAAGCTAAAGATATTTTTAAGTGGATACAATGCTTTCAATTTCAGTATCTCCTTTACTCACCATTCTGATCTTGAGGTCAGGATCAGAGTCCTCTGCAATAGCTAGTCACATCACAGGCATTTTTCTGCGCCATATTAGACTGCAGTGGTATGATTTGCTATTTCTCAGATGGATAAAAACTTAACTAGATTTAATGAAAGTGACACTGTGGGTTTGAGATGTTTTGAGGCACCTTTCAATATGCAATCCTAAATTTACTTTTCCCATAACAGGGTTCTATAAGGAAGAAGTTCACTTGAGAACTGTTTACTAAATTCTGCAAGAATGCAAAATGTAGCAAAGCCACAATCTAGGGTTCCATTATCCCTCAAAACAAATCTGTATGTAAAAAACCAATTGCCTAATTTTGTAATCTATACCTGATGGCATATCAGTTGGAGACAGCAACTCATGTTTGCAAATCAAGAGCGAACATATACTTTTCACTACAGAATTAAAAAATAAAAAAAAAACCCACACTCCAGAAATCTCTAGACTTCCCTGTAACAGGTGAAGAAAAAAAGAAAAAAAAAAAATATCTTCACTATTAAACTTATTATCTGCAATATTGAGAAACTATAGATTTTAACACTGAAATTAAATCCAGCAAGGCTGATGCTTAACACAAAAGAAATTTCACTTTTTGAAAAGAATTGGCCCTTCAAGAATCTTCAAAACCCCATGAACTGTAAGTTAGAAGTTTTAACTGAAGTATGAAAGATCGTCATCTCTTCTACTTGACATAGTCACTATTTAACGTCATTTAGTATGGCTCCAGTGTAAAAAAATCCTTTAAGAAAAATTAAATTAAAAATTAAATATAATTAACCCACTCATACATTTCTTTCAGAGCAAAGCATTCCTAAATTATGACCAAATATCCCAAGATAAAAGCCTAAATGAAAGAAATTGTTTCAGTAGTTTACTTCTCTGAAGTGCATCATGATTAACATGTGTCAGTTACATGATGTATATGGGAGTAATACACTGCTGCTGCCCTAATGGAGGCTCTCTTAACCACTTCCATATCTACCTCTTTTTCAAAAATTACATTTTTACCACTACCTTTCTTACTGATCCAGAACTACTCTTCTTTAAAAAAACAATTTTCACAGCAAATGTTTATAGTAAGTTCATCAATATCAAGCACATTTCTACAGTTGTAAAGTCTAATAGACAATTTAAATAACAAACACATCATTACGGTGAGTTTTAATAGTGTTAATATTTAGTGATTCTTGAGCATGTTACATACTTGACTTGACAAAAAAAACTTCAATTAAAAAAAAAAAAAAAAAAAAACAAAAACACCCAAAAAAATCCTGAAAGGCAATGTAGCCTGATTTAGAACTTTGTTAGGACACAGAAATTGGTGACAAGAACTCTACCTCATATTTTAAGGAGGTTTTTATAAGCAAGGTCAGTACCTTGGGCTAACTTTGTATCATTAGCATGGTGGCCCAGCAAGGGCTTTCTCACAATGGATCTAAAGAGAAGTGCAAAATTAGAGGACACTGAGTCATTT
The DNA here is from genome assembly GCA_034008185.1 of Gorsachius magnificus. Classification (NCBI taxonomy): domain Eukaryota; kingdom Metazoa; phylum Chordata; class Aves; order Pelecaniformes; family Ardeidae; genus Gorsachius; species Gorsachius magnificus. The sequence goes on from CM067081.1 coordinate 178,219,331, forward strand.
ACTGAGCAAAAATTACACAGCTCGCTAACTTTTTGTTCTGCATATTCTACAACTAATCCAATTTATACTGTTCCGATTCTCTAAAAATAAGCACGGAACTTTAATGTAAACACATTTTTAGTCAAAACTGGCAATGATTTATATACACATCTGAAGGGGTAAGCACACATGAAAAGTCTGCAGAATTAATAAAACTATGCACTAACACTACAGGTCACTACAAAATTATATATTAAAAAATTATCACACTTTTCAGCCAACAGAATCTAAATAAATTTTATGAACTACAGACTCTGGTTTTCCCACACAAAGAAGGTTTAAGAGGAAAGATCCCAGAGGCGCTGTGCCTGAGGTCGGAAGAGCCAGTAAACAAACCCTAATTCCATACAGGCCCTTCCCGGAGAAGGACGAGCACCACAACACAGGGCCTGACAGGGGGGGGGAAGAAAGTATGAGTCCAGAACTGATCCCTCACAGGAAAATCTGCTAACCACATTCTCATTTGTGATCCCGAGAAACACCGCTCACATGGGCACAGGGAGGCAGTCTTAAAAAAAAAAAAAAAATGCCATATGGGTTCTACTGACTATACATTGTTGCATGCTTTCTTTAAAAAAAAAAAAAATTATTTAAGGGTTTCACAATTGTTAATACATTATACTGTAATTGCTATAGCTGTACAAGACTTACTTAGGTCCTTATGCTTTAGCACAAGTCTAGCATTGCTACTGCCTATTTATATAGGAAGATTTTTTCCCAAAACCCTGGGTTACATGCAGAAAACAAGACCTGCGTAATAAGAAAAAAATCCCTCTACCTGGAATTTGAAGCATAAAGGGGGAAAGTTTTACTCCAGCAACTCCCAGTGTCACCGTTGCACATTCTAAATCCATCCTACTGAAAATTACTGATAGTTCATTATCTGCAGCATATTTGCATAACATATAGAATTGCTATATGTGCATTGCCACAAGTATAGTCTGAAAAGGAAGAAAAGAGTACAGCAGTGCTTACACTGACTGTATGATCTGTTATACACATTACAGTAACACACATATTCTGGTTATGCTTATTCATTCAAAGAGCAAATACTCGTTTTCTGGTATATGCATGTGTTTTCAAGGATACCTAAGAAGTTCTTCCATTTCTTTCCCTGGACTTCCAGAGGCCTAGATGCCTACCTTTTAGCCAGCTGAAGTCAGAAGTGAGAAAATTCACCTCAAGCATTAAAATTAAGTGGAGGAAGATATGTGAGATAAATCTGGATCTTAAATCGACACCCAAAGATTTATAGCTGAGTCTGAGTATTAACTGCCTCACTTGTAAAATACAAAAAAGAGGAAAAGATGAGTCATATATTACTTGAACAGACGTCTTTACTATTTTTGCGGTAGTTTTAATGTAGGTGAACACACCAAGTAAAACTAAAGCCTTCACCTCACCTGAGAACATTCACTCCTCTTTTAACAAACACTTTGTTTTAATTGCTTCACCCTTCCCCGCATTACATAATCCTCCTATATCCTTACAACTAAAATACCTTCATTTACAACACAAACTTTTAATGGTAGTCATTCCTTAACTATGAAGTTACAGCTAAACCCTGCTTTCCAATCCATTTTCATAAATGCCAGTAATCTTCCTATGAATACAACTTCCCTCTTCAAGTCAATCTTCTTTTCAGAAAACAAAAAAAAAAACAACCAACCAAAAAAAAAATCAAGAGCGCAAAAATACTTTTTCTAAGCATTTAACTCCAGTGCCATTTTCAAAAGAAATCTTGGGCAGGTAACTCACTTTGGAAACCGTATCATGTTTTCAAGTTAGGAATTCTGAAAACAATCCTGTAATTTGAAATTTATCCAACACTTCTAGACTAGATTTTCCAGAAATTTTCTATACCTCCTCTTACACTCCATATTCAGAGAACTGCACAATAAATTGCATGCACATAAAATGCACTTTAATCTGGGCCTTGTTTAAAATTGCCTTCAGATGCACTACTTTGGAAGAAGAAAAAGCTATGAAAACATACAGATTTGGTTTTACTTTTAAGAGCAACTTACATTGTAACAGGCAGCACAGTCAGTAATACACGTTAGATAGTCTTAGTCGTTGCTTTTAAGACCCATATTCATTCACTTGGCCAAATTACAGAATGCACAAGCCTTTTATGCCAAAATGCCTCCTTCAACCATCTTTCAGGCCAAAGTGATTAGATTTATTTATATTTTTAAAGTAGCTAAGATAGTTCAATCATTTCTGAATGTTTTTAAACAGAAAAATACCCCCCTTCCAGCTGAAAACATTTTAAAATCCAGTCTGTTGGGATGCTCTAGCACTTGAACGCTGTGCAACGCTGACAAGCAGGGCATGTTCTTGTCTTAGGAAGGCACTTCGTACCGTCGCAAGGAATACCTGCTCAAGTTTGCCTCAGCTGTATGGCTCTGCAACACCACCCCGTTCACACGCTACACTGAGATCGTGCAGAATTTCACAACTTCTCTCTGTTGATCTACAGCGCACATTTCACCTTCTTGCGCGAGACCTCTGTGCAATGGTGTAGATGTAAGTCTAGCCACAGGATAGGTAAGGACATTTCATCTGAGGACTGAGAAATACTTTAGTTCTCTTTAAAATCAATTGGGTGCCACCAGGACAGCCAGCTAGGACACAGGGGAGGAGGAAACCAGAAGAGGAATTAGAGTTCAGAACAGGAACAGAAAAAGAAACTGCAGAGACAGACAGATGTGTAAGATGCTGATACGAAAGCAGAGAGTCCCAAAAACCTGCAGAGTCCCAAAAACCAGCCACTACAGCATGCGGATCTTCAGACCCTGGACTCATACCCACCATTTCTGAATTTCCTCATTCTTTTGGTGTACAGTCAATGGACCAGGGACCAGTGTCAAGATGTACCTCTATCCTCTTCTAATTAACAAGGCAGAGACTATAGAAAGAAAATACACCTAGCCAAGATGTTTAAATGCCCCATATATAAATTGATTTTATGCCTGTCTCTTATGGAAGAGCCACACAAATATTTTCACAAGCACCTTCTGCTTGAAATATTTCAAGAGTCTATGCAGAAGCATTAACTATTCACAGCTGCAAATTAAATGAAAGGTATTTCTGTTAAGAAATATTAAGCCAATACCTCAGTTTCTCTTTGTAATGCATGGCTGTCACCTCAGTGAGACTATATAAAAATATAACTTTTTCAAAAACATATTCTAAAGCACTTCCATGAAACTGTAATGAAGAAATTGGGGAGAAAACACTAATCCAGAATTTGCTTATAAGTTTGGATAGCACGATCTGAACAATAGGATTGAAAAATACCAATCCTCTGGGGAAAAAACCACATTTGATCAAAAAACTTTAATAGTGATATGCAGATGGAACCTGATTAAAAAACCTTTTAAATTTTTTTTTGAGGAGTATAGATAAATAAAAAGCTCATATAAACAGTGACCTACATCCCTCTCAGTTTATGAACTGAAAATGAGACAAGTTTATGATGTGGCGATACAAAGACTAAGCATCAGGAAGAACAATGAGGTAATCCAAAACTTCTCTTTTCAATCTTAAATTGCTGGGGAAGCAGAGAAACAGAGTGAAAAGAATAGATGAAAAAGACAAAGAAAAGTACAGGGACAAAAAAAAACAAACATAAGAATACAAAAGATAGAAACAGGAGGCATTCTGGTAGCACAGGAGACAAAAAAGGCTAATAAAGTGTTCTGTGTTTATCTAAAACCCTGTCCTCAGATAAAAACTAAGTTCACAGCATCATGTGCCTATACTAACCCTGGGAATGCCCTCACCACTTGCTGGAACACAGCTGCTCCTCTCCAGATTTGCATAGTAACCCAATTCAAAGCTTCTCACACTACGTGAAAAAAATTTAAACTTTTACTAGTTAAAATTTCAAAGCACATTTGGTATTTCAAAAAAATGTAAAGGAAATATTACATAATGAATGTGAGAGGGATATGACCACCCCAGCAATGTTGCATAGATTTTTATCACTATCACTTCATAATAAACCCCAAATTTAAATTAGCTCCTCATAACAGATGTACAATTACAAGGTATCACTAGGAGCCTCATTCTTACTCAAGGGACATACTGCCATTAGTAATCCAGCCATTTGTAATTCTGGGTTTTTTCCAACTTTATTTTGCCAGTTTAACAGTGTCCACAGAGGTCAGAGCAGGAACTGGTGAGGTTTCCAATGAATGACGACAAGACCTTGCTGTGGAACCCAAACCAAACCCACTCTTATCAAGAACTGTCCATCTTTGTCCAAGATAGCCCCCCTTACCCCGACATTGCTGGACTGTCACCTCAGAGAAAAATACTGAGCAGTTCCTCAAAGGAGAAAGGAAAAAAAAGAAAAGAAAAAAAGATATTGTGGGCAGAACCATGGTAGCTGCCTTCAGAAAGAAGAAATACACCACCAAAGGGAATTTTCTTTTGTTAACCAAGGCAAAACTCGGTATGTCTTCTGGGTTTGACACTACAAAGCATGAGGGCAACTGATTAGGCAAGACCATTTTCACTTTTTTTTTCTCCTGTTTCAGTATTAAACATTGACAACTGGATTGTTTTAAATGCTCTTCATGCATAACAATTTCAGAAGCTTACTTTCTAAGCGAAATCTGTCATTCTTTTGTGGGTTTATATGCTTTTTTTCCTTTCCAGTAAAAACAGCAACAGATATTTTAAAGCGTCACTACAATTATTAGTGACAGAATTTTCACAGAAAGTATGTTCACAACCAAAACATCCATACCTCAGAAGGATCAAAACATACACAGTTTTACAGCATGTCATGGCAAGGGCACCACTGGAGGAATGTGAGCTCATTCTGACCCTGCGTTAGTTGATGAAAAGACTATCCATTCAGTCTATACACTGCAAGTCAAAAAGGCAGATAGTGAAGAAAGCCGACATAAAATTTCAAAGTTTTACTTTAATTAGAGAGGGAAGGGGGGGTTACACCATATTCCATGAAAATCTTAAACTTTTTATAAATAGCAAGTTATACAAGGAGTGTAAGATAAACACACTAACTTCACAAAGTTATATTAACAGGACAACTAAGCGTTTGAAGTAAAAAGCATGACTGACTCTTCACACAAAAATAAATAGGAAACTCTTTTGACTAAACTCCCCTCTCCTAACAACCCCTTGTGAACCCAGTGATACCAACAGTTTCCTGACACAGCCCCGCTCAAACCAGACCAAGAAGACCCAGTGATAAAATGCCAACAACCACCAGGGCCTCCTCGACATTAGCAGTTCCCTCTTACCACTGGACAGACAGACAACGGACAGCTGTGGTAAGGAAACTTTGGGACACACTCTTAAAAAAAGGCTGGGCGCACAAATGCTGAAATACACAACCCATGTGCTATTCTTATGTTTGGCTCCCTGGATTACTACTCTAGAAGAAGAGGAAACAATATCAAACAGAACAGAGGAACATATTTACTATAAAAACATTTCATTTCTCCTCTACAAATGCAGTATTAACTGACAGGCCAGGCCTGGGCTGACACACCAGGTACAGAACATAGCCTGGCCTGCACAGGCTCTTTCCAGAACGCTTCCCCTGCCCTTGCCCTCCTTGCCTTGCCTACCAGAGGTGCGTGCCTGCTCCGCCATGGCTAGGGCACGGTCCTGGCCTTTCTATGCAAAGAACACAGCACTTGTGTGTCCCTCAGTGCCAGCAGATGAATGTCCTTCCTTCCCCCAGAGCCACAGCGCTCCAGCTGTATCCCAGGGCTCTTTGGAGAGCCCTGAACTGAGAAAAAACACAAAACGTTGCTATTCACAAGGCAAAGCTGAGTAACAACAATTTTGTGTTGGACATGCTGTTCCTTCCCCTCACAGGCATACTCATCGGTTCCTCAAGAACAGGAGGGATTGTCTCCCCGTCACCACGATAAAAGGGTGGTGCCCACAGGCCTCCAGGAAAGGTGGCGCAGTGCTTTGTGGTTTTTCCCCCCAATACACAAACTGGGTCTAGAGGGTTTCTTGAGATCCACAACCAAAGGGTGAAGGCACAGGATGACAGGCCTTACAGCAGGCTGTCACCTACTGTCGTTGCCTGCTCTCCCACTGAACAACCTGAGTCTAACCTAGAAACAAAGCCTATCCATGTGGAAATGGCACGTATCTACCCATCTGAATATGTATATATGCTGTTTGGTCTCAGGAAAGCCGAAGGTAACCCATAATTTGCCAAGGGTAACCCTCATACTGAAGCATAAGCTACTGGAGTCATAAATACCAAGGTTTACAAATTTTTCAGGATGATCTCCATGGTTGACACAGAAGTCTGAGGGCTGACAGTACTCCCCTGACACCAAAGCTCTGGAAACCTGACCTAGACACTGTTAGGAAGTTAAAGAATTTGAATTGTCCAGATAAAACAGTCATTAAAAGCATCTAGAAAAATCTCATTTATTGTTAAAGCTGCAACCTAATGAAGAGACTGCCTGTTTCTTCAGTTTTACAAGTATCTATTCCTTCTGACCTTAGATCCCTTTCAATTCACTCTTCACTGAACTACAGGATACCTCAGGGAACGAGAAGGACCTTGTAAATTGAAGCACTTGGGATGTCAGTAAACAACACTATAGAACGTTAACTTCTATAAGGACAGTAATAGAACAAACAATGGATGTCCCTGTTTTGGCCTCAGATTTTGAGACTCAATTTTCAATCCTCTACTCTGAAATGTCAGCTGTGCTCTTAACATAAAAGTACAGCACCTACTTCAAGAAGTGGTGAAAAATCAGAACCAAGTTACTCTCTAATAAAGCTGTAATTTTTGATAAATCCAATTTCTGTCCCTTAAATTATTTACATATGACAAGTTTGTTCTGCACAGGTGTCATCCTATCAGCAAGACATGATATATTTCATCATTTAATTTAACATGTTATTTGCAGCCTGAATTCAAAAAGCATAAAAAAGGTCATATTAAAGAGATCAAAACATTGCTAAAACTACAGCAAGAGGTGTACAACAGCTAAGACAACAGTATAATTTGATCACAAATGTCACCTAAAATACTGAAGAAAAAAAAAAAGTGAGGTTTATTTTCATGTACATTTCAAGTTTGCCCTCAAAGCTGCATTAATGTGATTAACATCTCCTTTTCAGGTCTGCAACATCCACAGACTTTCAGAACTCTTACAGTTACAGAGCAGAGCCAGATTATATGAGAGGTCTCTGAGAATGTGTAACAGATGAAGTGCACATACCTGCAAGCAGGAGTCCACCGGGCTTCTTTAAATTAGAGAAACAACGGTCTACTGTACTATACAGCACTTTCTAACTGTTGTTTCACTCAGATGTGCCAAAATAATACTGTAAAACTCTGCAGATGCAGAGGAGTAACATACCTAACAGGGCAAACAAGATATTTGATATTCCTAAAACACAAGCAAAGTTACTGTTTGGCCACAGACACTGACAGGGAAAATATTTCAGATGTAAATACCCACAATCAGGAATCATGTACGATGTGTTCTGCTTCAAGCCAGTGGGGATGAAGCCTCTAGGTGTTAACAATACAAGAAGCGTTACATAAGACTATGCACTTATTTTTAGAAGCACATTACAAAATTAAGTACTGCACCGGAATCTGTTGCAGAGCCATGGACAGTTACATCAATGTGCACAAGGAACAATTGCTCTGTTGGAGCTGAATATTTGATTAGATTCAGATTAGAGTTCTCTCCTGCCAATCCCAAAAATACTGAACCATCTGAGACGAAGAAAGTTAATTTGGGTTCATTAAAAAAAGAAATCAAACACACTACTAATGATAAATACAGACATATTCTTTTCCATAAGCAGCAGAACTAACACAAAACAGTTTCTTTTTGGTTTGTGATTTGTTCTTTTGTTTCTTAATACTTCTCCTACACCTCAACTTCCCTCTTTCCCACATCTCTTCATGACTCTCTCCCCCCCTTGCTCCAGGGAAAAGACAGTTGTGGTGCAAACACTCTGGAAGTCTGCATGTGCTCACAGGCTGCCTGACCAGCTGCTGTCCTACAGAATACATACTAGATCAGGTCAGACAACCTGTTTTCCAAGAGGGTGCACTAATTCGGACTTACTTCCTCTACCTAGACGCATTTTTATGAGGCTTATGGGACTATAACTTGAGTCTTAATTCCTCTTTCTGATATACTTTAAGTTTCCATATATAAACGTATTAAGTTAAATTCTTAACTTCTGTGTTAACTCATATGTAAAGTATATATAGGTGACCCAACTTTTATCTTCTTTTAAATTTTGATATATACATATATACACACACGCTGGGGAGGAGGGTCAAACCAAATCATCTCATAAATCACACTTCCTGAGAAAAACTGAATCAAAGCTTCCTAGGTGTTTTACTTTCTTTGAACATTACTAGATATTGCAGAATTAACCCAGCACACATTCGCCTAGATTAAAGTTCGCTCTTCCCTCACCATCTCCGATTTTCACTGTTCCTCTCATTCTTACCAATTTTAAAAAAATTACAGCTAACTTCAAGGCCATGCATTACGCTGCTCTTCAAAATAACCCGACCTGAATTTATCAATATTTCTTCCCTTATTTCTTGCAGATACAGGCACAGAACAATCCATTAAGCGCATCCTACTATCAACAGATTTTACTACCACTGTTAATTCATTTGCAGCCTACGCTATTCCTCTTCAGGCTCTTTGTGAAGTACTTCAGGCTCTGCTAACAGCATGGCCCATGGACTACACGTAGTCTATTGAGTTTTAAAATACACTTCACAAAATGTTTTTGTTTAAAAAAACCAGACTCTGCAGATGCAGGTATCCATTAATATAGCAAAATCCAGCGGCTGTATGCTGGAATACACCTGTGCTGCAACTAAGGTGCAACTAAAGACACCTGCTCTCAGCAAGTCAACTCCTGGTTGCCAACCAGAACTACATTTGGCCATCCCAGTTTTCAAGACTTGTTGAGCTGTTCCTATAAAAATAAAATCAGTCTAGTAGCATTATTTAAGAAAGGGAGGCCTGACATTGAATCTACAGTTAAGAAATTGAAAGAACTGCCAGATGCTTTAAAAAAAAAATAAAAAAGGTAATTTCAACTAAAGTTATGTATCCTCAAGACAAATAAAATATTAAGATCACAGCCAATATCAACAGTTTTCAAATTCCTAATTAAACTGTTACGGAAATATTACCTGCCATCAAGCATATACTACTGATAGGCACAATACACACCTACATGAGATAAGGAAAACTCAGACAACCGCCAATCCCTTGAAAACTATATTTTATCCTTCCAAGAAATTCGAAATACTTCCTGTTTCATCACAGATGTCTCACACTATACATGTTCTTATATAACTGAGCTCCCATGAATTAGCAGCAAAACAAATCATGTATTTATTGCCCAAAATATACCATCCTGAAAGTGTCAAAAAGTTTCCTAAGAAAAGAAAATAATTAACTCCGTATCACAATAGCACAGGAACCTGAATTTACTTCAACTTCCCCCATGAAATAAAAAGAGATACTGACTTATTCTCATGTATAATGCTGATCTTAATCATTTTGATCTTGAAGAATCAACTTACTAGAAATGTGCGTCCACATCCAGTAAATAAGCCAACAAATAAAGATTTCAACATAAGGTACCTTTCTACTTTACGGTGATGCTTTTGACATGTTGAAAAAGGTACACCACACACAGCAAAGTATCAAGAACAGTACCGACACTGCAACAATTTAATCAAGTATCTCATATAAAAATATTTTTTACTGCAAACAGTTTTACAGGTGGACACAATATCGTAAGGTACTGTTACCATTCAGAATTGCTCATTATCTCTTCAGTTTTTCAAAAGTTGACACTACATACAGCTCTGATTTCTTTTTGAAAACCTTTTAGATTTCCACTTCCCCACACCACAAAGCACAGTATAAACTCTCAAGAAGAGATAAGACCTTCTTCTACATGTTTTTTTAGCCTACTTAGTAATTACGTAAAACACCTGCTTCACAGCTATTTTCCTGCTTTATACTTTTTTTTTTTTTAAAATATATTTGTATGCACCAAGTACGTTCTCACAAATTGCCTTACTACTGAATGGTGCATTACTACTGAATGGTGAAAGACTCCAAGAACATACCTGAAACAAGTCCCCTGCACAGCAGAGCAACAGAAAGAAGGCTGGCAGACCTTCACCATTATAACTCTCTGGCAACGCTTCCTTTGCAAGAACACTTTTCACAATTACAACAAAAAATGCATTAAAAATAGTTACAAAGAATAGTCACTCTACCTCAAACAATGCAAGGTTTTAGTAGGCTGGAAGGGGAAAAAATACTATTCCAGTGAAGCTTGAAAAACACACTCACACAGTCATATAGACTGGATGACAAGTACACAGTCCACTAACACAAGCATTAGTTACCTATTTTGCACTAGGATGGGGACCTTCCTAGAATCCTTAGACAGAAAAGATAATACATGATATTACATAATTATTGTCTGTGTTACAAAGGCAGCCTTAGAAGAACTTGTCTCCCAAGAAGTTGCCTACAAATCTCACCATTAACAGTTTATAATTTAAAATAGTTGCGGTTGTTTTAATGTAATTAGTCAGGCTGCTTTTTGGTGCCTGGAAACTCCTTGCTATTGTTTTCAAATAGACGCGTATTTAGACTGTAATGAAAAATTGTTGTGGACATACAATTCTGAAACATGTAATGACAAACAATACAACTGCCACCTACTGAAATTGGAATAGGACCATTTTAGGGTTTTTAACGTCACTTTCTCCAACTATGTATGTTAACTGCTGCTGGTACCTAGTTCCACAGAAGCATTGAACCATGCAAGTGAAACACAGGAAAGCATTATCCTCTTACTACAGACTAGAACTCGGCTATAAAATGGTTAAATGACTTACCCAGAGTCACCCATCACTTCAGTAGGTAACTGAGAAAGACAGAAAGCACTCTCATGCTCACGCTCAATCCACTGGATTCTTCTCAAGTGAGAGTAACACAATGTAGGAGTTTCCATTTTACTTCCCACAAATACACCATTGTTTTATACTGGTTTTCATTTTAAATAAACTATAGCTTTTTACAAATAACTTGATGTCAGCCAACTATATTCATCCACCATAGATCTCAAATGCATAAAAAATTTGAGGGCAGAACTTTGAAAATGCTTCGGAAGTTCATTAAATTACTCACTGCAACTAAAACGACTCCTGAGCAGCACGGGGTACAAGATGATACTTAAAAACACCCCCCCAAAAATCATCTCAGATCAAAAAGAATACAGGAGGAAACAATGGTTTACTTACTAATGAATTTCTGATCAACAACTCTTGCACTGCAATTCAAGAGAAGGATGTGTCTGAAAAAAGCCTCAGGTTTTAACCTACCAGCATAATCTGAAAGGAATCCTCCTAGGAAATGTAGAGAGTTGTGAAATTAAACATATTAGCAGCGTAAAGAGCGGTCAGATGGCAGAGCGAGCAAGCCATGGGGAAAAAATAAAACACAGTTTTCTGTAATGCTACTGATAACCAATGCGCTCTCAAGACAAACTGGTGAGGGGGAAAGGGGCTCAGTAACCTCTTTGGGCAAGGATCATTTACACCTTGATTTGGGGCCTATTACACAACCAGACCAGAAGCTGAGCTAGTACACACTACCACAGTACAAACATTCAACTTTCAGCAGAGTATTATAAATGAAAGATAAAATATAAATCAAAAGCAGTCTGAACACATGATGGGGGGTTTTACTATTATTATTATTATTTTTGCCGATATAAACAAAAATATTTTAAATCCTATGTAGAAATCTCTTACTGATTACCACCAACCACACACCTTCTCCAAAACCAAAATAATTGCATAAGGACAATTTTAAACATCCTACTGTGCAGTAATTTCATTTGACACAATTCTTCCTGCACTGTTACAATGTTCAATAAAAGCAGAGTTAGCTGTCAACATACAGCATCCATCCTAAAACCCTCACGCAGGAAGTTAACTGCCAACATGCGAGTATGTGCTTTTAAGTCAGTGAGACTACCCACAAACTTTCAGTTGTTCATATGTTTTTACAGGAACCTGGGTCAGGAGACCAATGCAACACACAAACACAGCATGTATGGGCTAAAGCACACTTGGAAATTAAAAAAAAAAAAAAAAAAAAAAAAAAAAGAAAGAAAACTCCAACCCTATTCAGAAACACAACTGAAACAGGTTGTTTTGAATTGCTCAGTACAGTGCATCTGAGACATCAGGATAAGTTTCAAGCAAACAACATCAGCAGATCTCTGTTGTACAGAAGAATGTTTACATACTATTTTTTATTTATTCATACCTCAAAAGCCCAGATGAAGCAAAGTTAACCTAACTTGAACTTCTTGGCTTTTGACAAGCACTGTAATTCATGTATAAACCATATTAATAATAATTTTAAAAAATGAGAAAGACAGTATCACTTAAAGAGCAATCATTTAAATCTGTGGGAAAAAAATTGATTTGACTTACTACAGTACTTTACTTCTATATAAACTGGCACAGAGCTTTCTATCTAAGCTAACGTTTAGAAACATACACAACAAATAGGGCAAGTACTCTGCCAAGAATTTAAGAACTTATCTTTTTTTAAGACACATTTTTAAGGTGCCTTTTAACAATCTGTATTCAAGCTCATTTAAGGGAAGGCATAATAAAGAGAAGTTAAATATAAGGATCTACTTACTTTAGGACAAAATTCTGTATTTGCAAGCTTAGGCGCACTTCCTATACTACCTCATAACAAACCAAGCAATTCAACGTTTCTCGTCAGGTTCCAGCCCAAGTTAGAAAGCCAAGTGCCAGAAACCTCTATTTTAATTCAACTAAGATGTACGTTTAAGTTCTATTCACTTCTTGAGTCAATAAGACAGCAAGGACGTGCAAGATATTTTTGAATAAATAAAGTTATGATACAAGACTGCTTTAGAGCTATAATGAGGTTACAACTGTGCAATTACTACACAACAGGCAGACCCTTGCTCCAACACAAAAATAAGTAAAATTTCTAAAAAAGCTACAGCAGAGGCTAAAAATGCAATAATGTTTCTAATTTCAGAGCTTATCTCTATCTAGACAGAAATACATTTAGAAGTATAGCAAATACAGCAGAAATACATTCAAGAGCTACCATTCCACTACGGGCACACACAACTGTCATATGAAGGGACTGAGGTACAGACCAAGCTTTTCAGGTGCCAACAGCCACTTAAGGGACCAGTTTTTTACATCAAGCTTCAGGACATGTTAACTGCCCTATTTATTTTTTTTCCACCGAATACTAATTCTCTAAAATGAGATGCTTTTAAAGAGAATTCAAATCAAATTCTTTAAAAATTCCAGGGTGGTGTTTTTTTTATTTTCACTTCTTAGCCAAGGGGTTTTGCTTTCATTTGTTGGTAGAACTGACACACAAAAAGGTTACAATAACAATGACTACTTTGACAGCAATATTAAGTTTCTAGACAAGACTTGTAGACAAGGTTTATCTACTACTACACTCTTAGCTTTATCAACAGCTTCCTGAAAGTGAAACGGAAATACACTTGCAAGTCAAGCCAGTCAGCTCATGACAGCAAGTATTCAAATCCCTTCCTAAAATCAGAAGCAGTCAACGCCTTGAAGTTTAGCATGCCGGTTGAATTCTCAACATAAACAATAGTGGAAGTTGGCGGGAGGGAAGGCATTGGACACATACGTAGTCTTCGACATCATAAACCTGGATCTCTTCAAGATCATAAATCTGCACCTTGTGAGTTGTGTTCTATTAACACACCACCGCTCTAAGAGAACTCAAAGTACATCAACACCCCCCCCCCCCCCCAATTCTCCCAGGTCCAAGCAAAGATGCCTTTGCAGTATAAACCTAAACAATTATTTTGCTCCTGCAGGTCTTTACAAGCTTTAACAGTCTGAATCACGTCCAAGTTTCCAGAAACATAAAGGTTTCCACTAACTGATGTGACAGCAGGTTTGATCATCTTAAACTCCCTTCCCCCAGCTGAAGAGTTAAGACTTAGCAGCCAGTCACCAGCACCAGATGTTACTGCCGTGCAAGCACACAGGAATGTCTCCTTCACACACTCAAGTCACATGCACACGTGTACATATACAAGAAGGAGATGCAAAAAGTTCTTATCTTCCCCTAGGGATCAAACAGTGCAAAGCTGGAAACAAGTTTTTCCCTGATAAAACAGACTTAGAGCAGAAATGAAAACGCGCTTGTGTTAGATGTGGATCTGCAGCAGCTTTGCTGCTGATCCACATCTAACACAAGAGTGTTTTCATTTTCTCGTATTACAAACCCTCCAAAACAAAGTTGCCTGGAACTTCACACAAAAATACACCTCAAACCAGAAATGCTAAACCTAGGATACCTGTAAGCCCGTCCTTGTTTCTGTGAGGAGCACACGTACACTAACTACGGCATCAACACTGCCTCTCGCATCCTTCCCCGTCGCCCTAGGGTCCCCCCTCTCATCCCTAACCTGCCACCCGGGGCCACCTCCTCCCCCAGCCCGCACCTGTACGCTCCCCCTCCCGGGTCGGGTTCACGCCAAAGCTGCAAACCCCCGCCCCGGCGAGCAGGAGAAGGCCGGCTCGGTTCCCTCCTCCGGGGGCAGCGCTCGGGAAAAGAGGCTCGGTCCGTTTCAAGTTTGTTTTACAAACAACGTTTTGAGGGAACACCAGAGCCTGTTTACGCACCACCTTAACCGCCGCCAGGAGGAGAGTGGAAAAGGCGCAGGCGAAAAAAAAAAAAAAAAATATTTTGCAAAAGAAAACCGGCCGGCAGCACCCTTGTCTCACCCCCCTTTTCTTCACCCCGGGCCTTCCCGGGAACCGGCGGAGCAGGCCGCAAGGCCACTCCGCCGAGGCGCGCAGCCCGGAGCCGCCCGGGAGCGGGGCCGGCGGCAGCCCCGGCCGTGGGCGGCAGGTTTCGCTGCCCCGGTGCCGGGCCCGGGGGAAGGCGGCGGGCGGGAGCCGGGCGGCCGCGCACCCCCGCCGCAGCGCGGAGACGGGCGGGGGGCAGCGGGCCGGGTCGGGCCTGCGGCTGCGCTCCCGGCTCGGGCGCCGCGCGTCCCCCCCGCTCCCCCTCGGAGACAAAAGCAAACGGAAACCCGGCGGGACGGCCCCGGGCCTGCAGGGCCCCGCCGCGGGCCGCGCCGCCGCCCGGTCCTCCCTCATCGGCCCGCGGCCGGGACGGCGGCAGGGCCCGGGGCGGCGGCGGGGGCCGGGGGAGGGGGCGGCTAGGGCCGGACTCACCGCATGAATTTTCTTGTCCCGCGGATCCAAGATGGCTGAGTATCCAGCACGGAGGATGCTGGGGGAGCAACCTTTACCCTCTGACCCGGCCGCCGCCGCCGTGACCCCGCCGCCGCTCGGCCCGGCAGCTAGCGCCGAGGGGCGGGGGCAGGCGCTGCAGCACGGCCCGGCCCGCCGCGACGCTGGAGCGGAGCCACCCCGCGGGGAGCGGCGCGGAGAGGCTAGAGGCGGACGGGGAGAAGGAGGAGGAAGGAGCAGCGAGGCTCGCTCGGCTGCGCTCCCTCCGCCTGCCGCGGGAGACGCGGCCCAGCGCTTGGGGCCGGGCCCGGGGGGCACGAAGGCCGGAGCGGTGGGCCCTGCCGTGCTCCGCCAGCCTAGGGGGGCGGAGGGACGCGGGGCTCGGCACGGCGCGCGACGGCGCCCGCCCGGCCCCCATTTTGTGAGGGGAGAGGGCGGCACGGCCCGGGTGGCGCGCAGGCTGAGGGCGCCGGGCCGGGCCGGGCCAGACAGGGGGTGTGGGGGCGAGCAGGGTCCGGGGGTAGCGGGGCTCCCCGGTCCTCTTCTCGGCCTGCGGTGGCAGGAGCCCACGGGGGGCTGTGGAAACCTATCCCAGGTGGCCGCGCTCCCCCAGGAAGCGCCCCAGCTTCCAGAGGGGGAGTCCCGTCACCGGTGGCCGGGGCCTGTCAGCTCTCCTTGGGTGACCGAGGGCGGAAGGAACGGCCTGGCCTTGCTCTAGGCTGCGCGTTGGCCTGCGGAGGATCTAGGTCAGGAACTGCCGTCCTGATGAGATAAATGGTGTGAAAGTTCGTGTTTTCTCTGTCGGTGAGGTAGTGTTGGGCAGGCAAGGCCTTGCCGTCCACTTCGGTAATAAAATGGAAAGGAAAAGCATTGCCAAGATGACACAACCAGACTTTTTTTGAAATTTATCAACCCTGAAAACGTGTATGTTACTACAGTGGCTCAAGTATAGCAAGTGCAGATGCACAAAACACTCCTAATGCAAATAATCCCCTTGAATTCAGTGAGGCTATCCACGGCACAAAAGCTAAGCCTGTGCACAAGTGTGTACAGGATCGAGGCCAATATTATTTGTGCACTGGCTTCTCTGCTCCGTCAACAAAAATGATGGCACTTCTACCTTAATTTTGTTCTGAAATCATCATAAAGTTTAAAAATCCAAACAAAAAGGTGAGCATATAATACTTTGCCAGAAATAGCGGATTTCTTTTGATAATTTCACACGTGCTTTCTTCTCAGGTTTGATTTTCGGGCTCCAAACTGAATCTAAAAAATAAGTATTCAGTAGGTTACACAACACTAATGTTTTCTAAAAACGTTAGTACCTACAGTAACACGTCTGTCAACACAAGCGTGCTTTGAAGATGAAAGAACAGAGTCTTTCATCTGAACTAAGAGACCAGTTTCTTAATGCCACCACCTTTTTGTGAGCGCACTTGCGTGCTGAGCATGGGTGCCGTGTCACTGGAATGAGTGTCTATACGCTTTGTTCAGGAAAATACTGCATTTTATTATTCTAATATTTTAACCTTTCCTTTGTCACTCAAATATTCATGCATTTGCTGTAAAAAAATGATTGTAAAACACCACAAGTGGCATCTTGTTGCAAGTAGGGTATCTATGAACTTCTGGAGTACTTTTGCTTTTCACTCTGAAAAATCAAAGATTTCTTTACACCACAAGAGATACAGAGGTGGTACTTTTAGACTGAAAACAGTAATGAATCTCATTAATCTTTACTGTTGTTAAATAAGCTTTTCTACAGTCTTTTACATCCATTTATAAACACTTCATTGTGTTTCATTTTACGCTTCAACGGTCCGAGTTTCTTTTTCAAAAGCTAATTTTTGTTCCGTTTCCCCAAAGAGAAGTCGTTTAAGATTTACGGTACCCAATGATATGGTGCAAGTAAACCAAGCACCTGACATTGTCATTGCATCTGTGGGGACCGATCTCTCAGTCCATTACAAAATTACAGCTTGCATGCAAATCAATTAACATTTATGTCACAAGAAGCCTGTATAGTTCAACAGGGCTAGGGGATGGAAGAAAAATAGGTTTTCTTCTCTTAGACTGCTTAGCTTAGTATAACAACCTGGCTAGCAATCACAATGTGTGTAAATTGTGATGTAGATTGTGTTAATTAAGAAAAGCCTAACCTGCCCTTCTGCCTAAAACTCTGTGTTTAGTTGAGGAACCTCGATGCTGGCTGTAGTAGGTGTGTATTGCACTTCCTTGTTTGTTTTCTTAAAGAAAGTGAAAGCTGTTAGCGCTTTAAGGCTTCAAAACAACCTTTGAAGCCGCTAGAGGATGTGTTGTCATACGTGTGCCGTGTTCATACATTTGCTACTTTTGGCCTTGGCTCAATAGATTTTTCTCCAATGGTGAGGCTTGTTTTGCATAGTTGCACCTGCTTGATTAAAGAGGTCTCCTGAAGCTCATTTAATGCAATGGCTGCTAATCATGTGTGGACACTCCTAATCCGTTTTGAACCTCTTATGGTACGGTTTGACCTCCTTGTGTAAGTCTTTGTCTACAAACAGATACGCATTTGTTATTTTTATCAATTAATCAATGGTCTTTTTTTTTTTTTCTTCTTTCACAGACTAGGCTGATTACACATCAATTATTAAGCAATATAAGAACATCTGTAAGAGTCAATCTGCAAACTTTTGCCTATGGCAGCACAGGTGAAGGAACTTTAATACATGATAGCAGCAATTACAGAAAACCTGTTCCGCAGCGGGTTGCATGTGCAGGCCCATGCGGTCAAGTCTTCATGTGGTGCTGTTAGAGTCATTCAGCACAGTTTTCTACCTAATCTTCCTGAAAGCTGGGGTCTTCATGTGCATGTTCTGAAGCAGTCATGCCACTCATCTCGTAGCCATTCGTATTTCCAGCTGGCTATTGCTTCTGCTAATGCCTACAGAGGGCTAAAAGCCCACAGCATCTGGCTAGAAAATTTGGGAAGAGGGCATCAAGAGAGATGACTGTGTTCAGAATCCCCAAATGCTTTGTTGTCATGGCTCTGGGTGTTCACTGGAAATTCTCTGCAGTTTTTCTAAACCTTTGCCCCAGGCAGTTTGTGGATGCACTTTGGCTCCATTCAACGCGTCACCAATAGATGTAGGCAACACAGCTGCTGAAGTGGGAGGAAGGCAAATGGCCCAGAGTACATGCAGGGCACAGTTAGGGTGTTCCACTTTGCCAAAACATTATATTAAATTAGTCATAGTAAGACCATCATCCTCGATCATGACTGGAGGCAGAAATTGGGGAATAGCCAACCTTGTAAGTAATTTTAAAATTGGACAGAAAAGTGCTTTGGAGCACAGCAAGGGTCTTTCCTTCTCCCACCTATAGATTGTCCCAGTATTCCTCAGGAAAAACAAATACAGTGCAATCGCCTAGAGAAAGGGCTAGCAGCTTTTCAGCGGTGGTGAAAGAGGCTGTATTTTTTCTTTCTCAAATTAGGGTTTAAGTCCTTTGGAAGAAACAGCTGAAACCGTAAGATAGTGCCCCTCGACTGCAAGGTGCCCTTGATTAGCCAAAACAGTGAAATACCACTTCTGGAGGAGGCAAAGAGTTCTGATTTCTGCTGAACACACAACTGTGTGAGACTCATGAATTGGGAGGAGCAGCTTCTCGTGGATGTCTTTCTTGCTGCATAATGTTCTAAAGTCTGTCAGTTCACTTTCTTTGGAAGAATGTGGTAGGTTTACAGCACTGCTCTGCATTAATCTTCACCCTGGAAGAACGTAGCAGATTTTTTTCATAAATACAGCCTATTTAATTTTTTTTTAATATTTCTAAAACAGAAGGATAAAGGTGTGTCAAAGTGCACACCAAACCTGATATTAAAGATTTCACCACAAAGAGGTGTTAAAACATTTTTTCAAGAGTAAAAGCACTAAGACCTCTCCTTTTCTTGCTGTATTTTCTCATAATTCCTAGTTATTACACTAAAATGGAGCACAAAATACTTAGATTTCGGAGGACTTGGTTAGTTAGGTTGACTTTTGCAAGTTACTCTCCAATTTCTAGTTTATTTAGGAAAGGTTTAGCTGTTCCCATGGCACTGTCCTTATCTATCCTTTCACTCCTACAGGGGATTTCCAGGGATGGCTGCTGGCAAGGGAAGCCCTAGAAGTACAGCTCCATTACTGTTTTAGTGTTAAAACTCATCACAAGGTATCCACACAGATGGCCTCTCATCTGCTGGATTTGTAGTTTCCAGGAGGGAATATTGGGAGTGGAAGTATCTTTATCTCAGTCTCTCATATATTTTTACTATCAGGAAATCCTATCTCAGCCTTCTGCTGTAGTGCCTTCAGTGTCTGATTTAGTGCTAATTATACCAGAGCAACAGGGGGAAAAAAATACCGAGTTTAAAGAGAAATCTGCCAGTTCTGGAAAATAATATGACCCCCAACAGGAGATAAAATGTAAAATTTTCCAAAAATAAGATGCTTCACACTGCTGTATAGCAACTAAGAGGTCTGCCAGAGTACTAGTAAATGAGAGGATAAATCAGGAATTAGAGATAGCAGCAGTTTCAAGTGTTTCTTAAGACAAAGAGAAGAATAATGCTACAGACGGAAATATGTTTTCCAGAGGAGAGAAAGTATTAGAGAAACACAAGCTGGTGCCAGAGTAGGTGCTGACTGACATTCCCAAGCACAATTATCCCTGGAGAGACAGGAGTTACAGCGGTGGTGACAGGGGAACCCTTCCTATCTCAGCTCTCAAGACTGCAGTCAGCGGTGCTCTTGCTGGTGGTCATGGGAGAGCTGCCTGGCCAGACGTGCTGTTTCTCATTTGAAACTTAAATCATGTCAAAAGACAGACAATGCCTTATTTTGGGTGTTGTGGGCTTTTTGGCATGACTTTTCCATGTGACTAACTGATGGAGTTGCTATGAATATGTGCTACACAGGACAGTCTCTCCATTAAGCTGCAGTCCCTATTGATAAAAACATAAACTTAAGTGTTTAAGACGGTCATAATTAAAAGTTAATCTGGGAAGTAAAAGCTATTACAATGGCTTTGTAAAGAAAAAGATCAGCAAATACATAACCAGCAGCCTGGGTTAAGCAATTGGAGCATCTCAGGTAAAAGGAAGAGTCGTTTCCCTCACGACGGGTCTCAGCTGGGGAAGAGAACAGAGCCTGGGGGGCTGGAAAGTGCTGGATTCTCATTTGTGCTTTTTAAACAGTTTTTCATGTTTGACAGTCAGGCCTATTTCCAAAAAAAGGTGCTTTCCCCTAAATAAGTGTTAATAAGCACAGCAAATGAACTCTGACTACAGCAGGTGACGTGACAGTAGTCTGACATCCCACGAGAAGCCGGAGGGCTCCAGTATGACTGTCCCACTGGGCAGAGCGCTGGGGGCATGGCCCCAGCCCTCTTCAGCCAAGTTCCCAGCGTGCAGCCACAGAAGACCCACAAGAGCACGGCTGCCTGGGCAGCCCGACTTAGCCAGCTCGGGCCACTTGGCAGGAGCTCGGTGATGCCTGGAGGAGGGTCCCTGGGCTCCCCAGCAGTGCTTTTAGCTACCCGTGTCCCATGCCGGCCCCACAGCCTGCAGATGGTTTCACATATGGACAGACCTGGGGAGTGCTTGCTGGGAGCGGAAGTATTTGGCTGGGCTTTGTGCTTGTTTGAAGAGGAGAGTCAGCTGTTAAGCTACTGGGAAAGCTTTGCTGGGGTCCTGATCATCACACTGGGTGACTCTGAACGTCAGCAGAGGGCCTGTTACATTTTTCCCACGATAAAGCCAAAGGCCAGCTGCCAGGCACGGCAATGGTTTCTGTTACTGTCTGGCAGATCCAGGACAGAACGAGGCTTACAAGAGCTCAGAAGGGCTTGAGCTACCTCATTTTCCAAAGCCATCATCAGCTCATGTTTTAAATTGAGACTTGTTTACTACAGACTTAGGCAGAATAAACAAAAAGCACATCCTTTTGCTCTTGCCAGCCTTGGTGTATCTGCCCATTCATCTCAATGAAGGCTGAAACCCAGATCGTAAGTCCAAAGCTGCTGCTTACCTCCTTAGCCAATTCAAGCAGCAACATGTCGCTAGGCTGATGAGAGAGGGAACTTACTGCATCAAAGCTAATCTGTGTCTGCAGCCGGTGTACTGAATTGAATTACTTTTCATTCCAGCGTGCCTGGGAGGCTCCAATCGCCATTACCATCTCAGGGCTGGGACTGAGCCTTCCCAGCTGAGCAACAACCCCACTGTATCATGGACTATGATGCTCTGTAACCAGGCAATGGCGGATACTTTTGAGCTATTCTTTGCCATTATTACATTGCCAAGCAAGAGATATAACTACATGCACATGTCAGCTCAGGACCCTCCAGAAGTTTCCTGTGTCTCAGTTTTGCTGCAGCCGACAGGGTGCTGGTTTATCACAAAACTGCCACCAAAGCCTTGGACACCACCGATGGCTCCCTACTCCTGTCCCATTTGGGACATAAATTCAGACTTTCATTTACCATGCAGCCAAGCTATTTATGAAATCTCATGATGCAGAAATTCAACTGTAAATATTGCATGCTCAAACACTTGAACCTCTCTCCCACCTCTTCCCACTCCAATCCTGCTCATCATTTTCAATACTTTTAGTGGAGGAGCTGCCACATCTGAGAGCAACGGAGCCGCTCTGTATGGGGAGACCAATTGATCAAGGCAGTCTGCTGCTTCCCCAGTTGGATGTGTCTCTCAGCAGAAATAAGCTAAATTTTAAGTTCAGTGGCTTGCCATGCTCCCGTCACCCCCAGCAGAGCCCATAGTTCTTATTGCAGCCCTGCTCCTTGTCTAGCTCTGCTTCTTGCTTTGGTTGGCACTGGGAAAAGTGGCAGCATCTTCAGAGAAGAAAAGTATGATCATATTTATTTTTTCTCCCTCTCTCCCTCCCTCCCTCTCTTCCTCCCTCCCTCCCTCTCTTCCTCCCTCCCTCCCTCTCTTCCTCCCTTCCTCTCTTCCTCCCTCCCTCTCTTCCTCTCTTCCTCTCTTCCTCTCTTCCTCTCTTCCTCTCTTCCTCTCTTCCTCTTTCTCTTTCTTACTCTTCTGTCTCTCTCTCTTCTGATTTATCTCTTTCTCTCATCTTGCTGTCTTTTTGAAATCACACACACAGTGGTATAAATATTCTTGCAATCAGCAGCCAAATCCTTTTAGTGCAAGAGCCTAACCCCACTCCTGCTGTGGCTCTTGCACAAACAAACTGCTGCGCCTGTTGGGGAGCCCCACAGATTTCGGTACGGGCCTGAAACACACGGGTCATGTTGTGCAAAACTTATGATTTCTACATCCAGGATGTTTCCTATTTCATTATGCATTGGGATAGCCAGGAATGGAAGCATTAAAGCCCCTGCAGCACTGTCTCAGGCAGAAGCTGTGGCAGCGGGTGCTGGGGTGGGCACAGGGGCAGACCCACCAAGACAACCCCGCACATTTAAAACACTTTTTTTCTAGGTATCGTCCCAGCAAGCTTATGTTCACAGCAAGTCCATGGGGTATACACGCTTTCCCTTATAATTAAGCAACGGTGTAACACTGATTCCCACTGGTAACTGAAAGGATACAGTATCACTTACTGGAAGGAGTCATGTATCTCCCATACACAAATATATTTTACTTTTTACATTTTTCCTTTGATGTTAAGTCAGATGAACTTGAAAGCCTGGGATACGATTCATCTCACCACCTTTAGCTGTCTGAAAAGGAGGCGCCTGGTTTAAGGTATTCATCCAGTCTTCCTGCAAGTCAGCGGAGAGGGAAGGGAATTTCTGCTCCTTCCGCTGCCTCCCGAGGGTGGGTGTCTCTGCTGGCCTCAGGTGATGGGCGTAGGTGGGATGTGTGGCACTCGGATGGCTAGCACTAGCTAGGAGAAATTATACAGTCTGTTTACTCAAATGGGAAGCCTGAATATTACTCATTCTGCGCATTTAGGAGATGTTTACCAAAAAGTAAGTTTTTGCACAGTTATAAAGATTTTCTACTTGGGGCGTGTGTATGGAAAGTGTGCAAGAAGGCCTCTCTTTTATGCACTACATGGTAAATCTGGTCATGAAATATTATGTTGGTGTAACGAGAATGGGAAGTATTCTCTTGATTGCAAGATTGAATTTTAATAGGAAGATCCTAGAAACAAAACTATGTAATCCAAATGTATATTCCTAAAAACAACTTCTGAAAGATCCTGCCTTTTTCAGGGCTGGAAAAATCATCTGCAGGAAAACAATTTCTTAACATGAAATTGTTCTTGTCTTCTTAAAAAGTAAGTAGCAGTTCTAACATCCTCTGTTTTCATACTGATTAAGTTATGTCTGGTTTTTTTTAGTATGAAAGCATATTTATTTAAAATTCACCAGCATCCAGAGATCAAGATTCTAGTGTTATAAATACACAGCTGGAGACAGTCCTTTTCTGAGCACTTAATGTCAAAATGGACAAGACAGAAATGGAGGAGATGATGAAAAAGAGCTGAAGCGACTTACTAAAACCTGTAGTAGTCTCCTCTCCCAAGCTCCAGTGCAGGGGTAAAGCTGCTGACTGGGACTGCAAATGTCCTAGCTTACCCTACAGTTAGCTTGGCCCAGTTCAAGAAAAGTGTTCCCTAGGGAGAGAAACAATATGACAAATAGTTTATATTCAGACATGGACTATCCTGAGCACGAATTTTATGATGTATAGCATTGTTAGCATGGCAAAAAGATTTGTGATGAATCGTGGTTGCCACATCCCTTGCTAGCACCCAAGTAAAATACTAGCTGAAGGCTGCTGAGTATGATCTTTTTTTAGAAAGTGTACAAATACGAGATATTCTGAGACATCTTCTTCAGCAGCCCAGGTATACTCTGACCCTGTCCCAACTTCCCTACCCAGCCTCGAGTGCTTCTTTATTGAGAACTTTTATGGAGATATCTTGTGCTAATCCAGTGAAAAGGTAGCTGGTGCTCTGAGCCCTGAAACTACTTGAGGTTTGGTAAGAAAAGAAATCTGACTTCAGAGTTCCCAGTATTGACTCTAAAAGTGGCTGCTCTTCTGTTGGTTCACACTTGTTTAAAGAAATGTAAGTGGGTTAATTTTGTAGCAGCAGGCTTTGTGCCAAATAAAGATGCTAGATTCATTCCAGACCGTGTATTGTCCATCCTTCAGCAGACAATGCCGAATCAGGAAAAGCTATGAACTAGCTCTGGCTGGATCAGCAAGCCCATGCTGGGATGGACCAGAGTGTGCCGTGACCCAGGAGCACGTATATCTGGCATGAGCCATCATGGCATCACGGCCTGAGGGTAGATAGCCACATTTTGGGTTGTTTGTTTTTTTTTTATAGCTAGTCACATTGCAAACTGACAAAAAGCTGCTTTGCCTAGGAGGCCCTAATAATTAGGTCTCTGTGCTCAGCTAACAAAGTTACGTTGTTTTCAGGGAGGATGAGCTGTGGGAGAGGCCTCACATCTGCCTGCAAAACATCGAATGGACCTACCCTGGCAGCACAGCCTGTGCGTGGCTCTGCTGCGCAGCAAAGCACTCGGGAGTTTGGCCTTTGCACTTCTTCCCCCTCCTCTTGGGTGAAGTGCGTGAGTCTGTTGTCATTCATCGCCTTTGGGGTACCTGAGAAGGCATGGCTCTCTCCTCAAGTGCAGATAGGGGTTTTGCTGACCCATCGACCATTAAAGCGGTACCCGTATCCGTCACTTCTGGTTGTCGAACCACTAAAGCAATAGAAGGAGTACAGCATAGGACACTTGTTGCCAAAATCATCCCGGGCTGAGCTGAAACTGAAACACCAATTGCTAGGAAATAACTGCTGCTGGCTTAACTCTTCATGAGTGAATTCACATTTGCGTAAGGAATTGTATATACTCCCTTGTGCTTCCTATAGGTGTTCATAAGCAGGACAGTTTCAATGCTATTATTAGTACTATCATTATTATAGTTGCTAATTGCCTGTAGAAATTGTGTTTAACTGAGCCTAGGTTGCAGCGTGTTAGGTCAGGACCTTCCCAGCACGACAGCCAGCTGCCTTGGAGCCGGGGGGATTGGTTTCCAGTGCGGCCAGGGGCAGAGCACTTGAGCCCTTTTCCCAGGCAGGTCTGACACTCTGAAGCAAGCCAGGCTGCTGCCTGTTCTCCCTGCAATTCTCCAGATGGTTTCTCTGTCACAAATGTCCAGCCTCAACTTGTTCTTCCACTATCCGTTGCCACTGTAAATAAAGAAATGGATGATGTCGACCACATTTTCACTAGTTAGCAGGAAATAAATACCTTAATTCAAGTCTGTTGTGATTTCCAAGCCTTGTGGTAGTTGCAGTAGAAGATCTTCCTGATGCTATAGATAAAAATTATGTTGGAGGGAAGGGAGTAATCCTAACGCTTAAAACATATGTTTCTAAGCTCACCATCAAGCATTTTCATAAGTTCAATCATACCTGGTGCATTAAAGAATTTATCATTTGTAACAGGTAGTTAAAATCCCTGTGGTATAATATGGCAGTAACTTGTACAAATTCATCTGGAAAAGTGCGAGCAATATTTTTTTGTTTACAGTATTATCAAATAGTTTACATTTTATTGCAGTTCGGGGAAAAGAAAAACTATTGAATTAGTTTAGAATAATTCCTCGTTTGTATTCTCTAAACAGGGCAAACAGTCTTTCACTCTCCTTCATCAGAGACACTTTACGAGCGCTGGGTCTTCACCCACACGCAGCAAGGAAAATAACTAACAGTTGTGTTTTCATGGCTCTCACATGCATGTGCGTCGCGTGTGTGAATACTGTACTGTTACAGTTCTCCAGAGAGAAACAGAGCAGTTGTGGATCCTACTTTCTAAACCCATCTCCTGGGGTGAAAATAAAAGCTCACTAGGCATCCATGCCACTCCGTATCACATGCCTTTCTTTTTCTTTGGGGCTTCTTGAGAGAAAGAGATGCCCAGTTATAATTTTCACACAAACATTCCCTCTCTTAAGTTCTTGTATAACAAATGACTGGAAATACTAGCTAACAACAAAATATTTTTTAATATATTCTGATTTCTCCTGTCTGTTGGCTATAGCTGGCATTGGCACTCATCTGCCAACAGAATTATTTCTCAAGTCCAAATACTTGTTTATTTTAGATTGAGAACTTTCCGAGGGGATATACCCTGATTATTGTATGTCAGTGGTGGAAGTATTGAAATACTACTTCTACACCAAACTAAAATTGCCAGAGAAACTAAATTCATTTCACATACAAAAGGAAACAAAATGTCATAACATGACATAAATATCAGAGATTCTCACCTCCCTAATTCATTTCTGTTGTAGGTATATTGCTACTTTGCTTATAGCTTGCATATAAGAATATTTTTCTGTTTACCTTCTCAAAGGAGCGACCTGCAGTGATTTTCTCTGCGCATGTTACAAAAGGACCATCTTAGAATAGAAAGCATCCATCGATGCTTTCTAAATCACATACTCAGCACAGTTATTTTAGGTCTGCCTTCTGAAATGAAATTCTGATCTTGCATTAAATGCCTAGGGAGTGTCACAACCTAAAGCCAGAAGTCCCCGCTGGACATTCATTGCGTGGCTGCCTGCTGGGTGCCAGCACTGACCTGCGTGGTTGCACGCCTCTCCTGCAGCACCGCCTCTGTCATCGGTCCTTCCAGCTGTCCCTGGATCCATGTATCAGTATAGGTAGTGTAGGTCTATAGTGGGTCATGACCCACTACCTATATGGAGGATGCACCAGTACAGCTGTGGTGAACATCTCTGGACCAGTGATAACCGACTGAATACACCCTATTAGTTTAGCTTGTGTTGTCCCAGAATCCAAATCCTGTGGAAACCCTCATTCTGAATTAAACTCCTTCAACTGAATTTTATTCTAAGCAGCATAAGTCAATTGGCATATAAATCTCTGCTTGATTTCCCTACCACATTTTAGTGTTCTTTGGGATTTAGGTCAGTAATTTTTTATTGTTCATGACACGCCTTCTCCTCCCTCCTCACCCTTCTTCTGGGATTCCCTTCTAGGTTGCTCTCTTCATCTGATCAGGGACTCTTTCTTTCTCTCTCTCTCTCCCTCTGGCCTTTGAAGTACAATTTCTTCGGCTCCGTTTGGTCCATCAGTGGAAAAGGGCATTCTTGCCCATAAAACTTCTGTTTTTTAGACTATTCTCAATGTCATGGCTTTTGGCAAGCAATTGGACAGCCTGGGTACTTGTTTGGGCCTTTTTTTGTGTTTCATGTTCCCTGCTTGGTATAGCTCTGCACTCTACACTTGCCTCCATCCAGCTTTCTGGGACAAAAAGGATCCTTCCAGCTAGCGTACACTTGTTAGCCTCCCCTCTCTCTTCTCAGTATGAAGTCTTAATGACGTCTTTTTCTCCTCTTTACTCTTTTGCCTGACAGGATTCTTACAAGACTTTAGCTATTTTGCTGCTCTCAGAGGGAAGGGATTGCACACAGGTTTCTTCAGCTCCATCAGAGCACACTGATACGTCAGGGATTGTACCAATCCTCCACCACATCAAAGCAAACTTTTGCATCTGGGAACCTGGCCCTGAGCTGCAACTGCTTCTTTCCAACCTCAGCACATCACGGAGGATCACCTCCAAGGCCAAGGATGTGGCAACCATGACTATTCATCGTGAAATCTCTCGCCGTGGGAGGTAGCGATGGCTGGAGTGCAGCCGCAGGCTCGCCCACACGCTGCCTGTCACACGGCCTGGCTCTGGCTCTCCTCAGCCTTGGCCATGCTTACAATCATGCTTCGTTGTCACACATGAAGTCATGTCCTGGCAGCAAGAGGGACAGTAGCTGAAAAACTGCTTGGATTAGACAAAAGTCTGGTGTTACTTTTAGCAGCTACACACACACTGACACACGCACGCAGCTCTGGCAACCCGGGACGTGCACTGCTTACAGGAGCATGAGTCTCTGCAAATTATGCTCCTCTTTAGCCACTTTTACTCCCTTCCTCTTGCAAAAGGAGACTGGAATAAGAAACAAGAATAAAGACTCTGAATCCACCATAGCTGGCTCTTTTACATAGACATTTCGCTGCTCACACCTTCCTCTGCCTGAAAGAACCGCGACAGGAGGATTTGGTCTAAATAAATGCAGCCTTGCTTAATAACACAGCACTTTCTTTCCTGGGAAATGCATTTTATGCACCTCAGCTTCAAACTCTAATAGCCCTCTTAACCTGCTAGAAATACAGTGTTTGTGTTTAAAAGGTAGATAAAAGGGTTTGCTTTCCTGAAACATCCTTCTAATTATGAACAAACCAGACAACATTTTTCTTTGAAAGATGAATTTACGTAGAGGTTTTGGCTTGAAAGCCAAAAAATGTTCAAGAACCTGATCAAAATTCAGACACCAGTCATGCAAGTCATCCTCTAGTATGAAGAATTCAAACAGGATTTCTAATCTGATGGCTCTGAAATGCAAAAAAACCAACAGCCTGAAACCCCCCCAAAGGACAACACACACACACACCCCCCAACCCTTGCAAATATAATTGTTTCCTTTTTGCTTATTCAAAAATTCAGTCCAACAGTTTCTCACATGCGGCCACTAAACTCTTATTTAACATTTTCAGGTGAATCTACTTCTGGCCTGCAGTGACACTGACCTGCTTCTCTACCCGTTCGGCCCAGCAGACAATAACCTCAATCTAAAATCATTAGCCGAGCGCGTTGGAACTAAGAGCTCCCAGGTGCGATGCCACCCACCCCAGTGCCCCTGCTCCTGAGACGAAGTCGGCCAGATCCCTGGCACGGCTGCACTGCTTTTCATCTGTTCACGTGGCACCCTGCCCGCTGGCAAGGGCTTGTGCCAGGCTTAATGACTCACCAGTGCCAAACTAGGGAGGGTTTTGGTGGGGATCCCATGACACAGGTGTAGGTGGCTCTGTTCCTGTCACAGGCACCGCTGTATTTGGGGCGGGGTGGGGGGGAGGGGGGGGTGCGGCTGGGGGCTGTTTGAGCATACAGGCATCAGCAGGATATCTGTTACCCCACAACAAATAGGAGTTTTGGGGGTTACAAAAGCCTTCGTTCACTCTCCTGGGTTTGTTTCCTACAGTGTTACCTGGCGAGCGGCTGTCAAGCCTCGGAAGGAGCCAGGGGCGGCAGGGCAGTGGATGGGAGGGTGCCCATCCCAGCTCGGCAGGTGGTGGCTGGCAGAGCCAGGGCCACATCCCACCAGCGCACCGAGGCCCATTGCCGCCACCGTGTGCCACAGCAAGCTGGTATGTCGCGCTGCTTTCTTAGGTACCCGCCAGCGGGAAATACAGAAAGCTTTTGCTAGACTGATCCTTTGAAAGCAGCGGGAAGCTTTGAGAAGGCATAGGCAGAGAAAGTGTTATTACTGGGTGTAAAGCTGATTCTATAAAAGGAAAAGGGGTTGTAGCTTTGCACTGCATGAAAAACTTGAAAAAGACCATAAGGTCTTGACTGCCATTTTGCAACCTGCAGCTGCTCAGACCCAGCTCTGCAGAAACACAGCAATAAATGCCTTGCTATGCCTCTCTTCTAGTTGAGAATAAGTTCCTTTACAACTAAATATCTTTTTGCAAGATACACAAAATGCATATATAAGAGCTTTGTACTGGATGGTACGTAAGATGTATCTATACAGTTTTTCAGACATACAATAAAACTCTTAACACCATCCAGCTTTTCCAGACTTATCCATCTTACATTGATGGACAAGCAACATACGTGTCCACATTTGTCTTCTGAGATGTTTTTGTCCTGTACAGTCAATACTTGGAAATAACTTGCAAAATAATTATGGGATTGAAAATGTTAGTTTGGGTTTTGATCGACTCAGGAGCATGATAATGGCCAACTTGTTGGATAATTTATTTGCAATGAATAATTTAGTCTTAATTATAATCAGCTAAAGTTTTAATCCCTTATATCTTTCACTAATCAACCTTGCTTAGCATATGGGGAATCAAGATAAATTCACCCTTTTAATTAGAAAATCAAAAGCCTTTATATGCTTGTTGGTTGATGACAGGTCTCATAAAAGCACGTCACCCAACTGCTGATGTTTCAGAAATTCTGTCTTATACAATGCAACTTGCTGATTACACGAGGTGTTTTTAATCATGAGATTAAATTCTGTAAGGATGCCTGATGCCAGCACAGCAGCACTTCTGATCGTGCTCTTTGACCCTGGCCATCTTTTAGACATCAGCAGTGGTTGCCCCTGTGGCACCCAGGATGGGGTTTGCAGTGACAAGGCAAAGGTCGTGTGGTACCTTATGGCAGGCTCTCATTTTTCAGGTGCCCTTAATGGGCTTAGTGCCTTCTCAAACAAAGAGATTTAAGATGCTCAGCAGAATATGATCCACTTCTGGTAAAAGATGCAAAAAAAAAAAAAAGTTTTTATGATATTTTACTGCTAGAAATACCAGCTTTTAGAGAAGTACCTTCCCCTTGAAAGTGCACTACTCTATTTTCTTGCATTTTCTGAGTAGCCGGACTAGAGAAGGTGGGGTGATTGTTAAAAATATTAGGACAGGATGGAAAAAAAAGAGTCCTGGCTCTCAGGTGGTGTAAAAGCAAGAAAAGGAGTTGTGTGGTTATTCCAGAAAAAAAAAAACCAGATTAAATCAGTATAAAAATGTAAGACATTTCACATTTAAATAGAGAATTTTAAAGTGTTTCCTTGTACTGAAGAAACTGCCCTGGAAAGGTATTATATTGCTCAGATGAACAGACAAGAGAATGAGATTATGGGAGAAGAGGGGAGAGGACCATGGACAATCTCACCTAACCATAGAGAGTAGCTCAAACAGTGGGGAGGTAGGGAAAGAAACACGTTTTGTAGATAAATTCTTTTTCCCATTGGAAAAGCACTTGTACGAGTAAAAGTTCCTCTTCCTTTTTTCCCCATTTCTCTTCCTCTTTTCCTATTCTAAACTAAGCAGAGTATGACAAAGGTTGCACCACGGCCACACATCTCTCCCTCCCCAAACTGCCCCGCAACCTTTGCTCCTTTTTCAGACTTAAAACGAAGGCAATATTAATACAGAACAACCCATCTGTTGTCCCTGACCCACAGAGATAGACATCTGGCTTCATTAAAATTCAAAACAGTTATCCAAGTCAGAAATACTTAAGAAATGGAAACAAAGTGTGGGATTTGTTACTGCTTTAGGTCCACCCCCATAAGAGGTGATATTGTCGAGGAGCAGCTGCCTTTGGGCACTTTCTGTTTTCTTTGACGGCACAATCTTCTTCACATTCAGTTGTCTTTATAAGTGGTTCTTCCCTGTAGTAATATTTTTAATAGATTAAGAAACAACTAGAAAGAAAATGACACATGATTTTCCAATTTTTCTCCAGCTGTTGATCATAGTTAGATACCCATAGCCTACAGTAATGCAGTGTTCATAAATAGGAGTGATAATGGCACCAATGTACTGTAAATGCTATCCTAGCTTGTCATTGCTTGAAAACCTAGGCAGCTGCCCATCCTTATCGAAAACAAAAATGAAGAGTACAAAGGGCTTTAGATGTCAAACTCCAGAGTAGCAGCTGAACAGTTTCCAGTATATTTTTGCCTTGTAGTAATGACATCCATTGCTTTCACCGTCCCTGGGAACCACAAGTAAGATGAGGTAGGTCACTGTCAGCTCTCAGATGGGAGACCTAAACTACTAGAGCAGAGGTGTTGAGGGTGTGATGCCAGTGACTCATTATCTGACACATTTCCTTCTGAGTCACGGCTGAATCAGTGCCCCGTCGGGATGCTGAGAGGCATTGGTAGGGGCTGTCTCCACCTCCTAAAACCACCAAGAAAGTCACTTGCTGACAGTGAGGTTCTTCGGCACTTTCTGGCTGACCTGGAGAGAACCAGGGAGAAATTGCAAAACTTTTCTCTAACAGGAGCATCTCTCTCAGAACAGGCTGTGTTTATTCTCTGCACTGACCTTAGAAACACAGAATCATAGAATGCTTTGGGTTGGAAGGGACCTTTAGAGGTCATCTAGCCCAGCCCCCCTGCAGTGAGCAGGGACACCCTTAACCAGATCAGGTTGCTCAGAGCCCCGTCCAACCTGGCCTTGAATGTTTCCAGGGATGGGGCCTCCACCACCCCTCTAGGCAACCCGTTCCAGTGTTTTGCCACCCTCGTGGTAAAGAATTTCTTCCTTATATCCAGTCTAAATCTGCCCTGTTTTAGTTTAAAATCATTACCCCTTGTCCTGTCACAACCGGCCCTGCTAAAAAGATTGTCCCCATCTTTCCTATAGGCCCCCTTTAGGTACTGAAAGGCTGCAATCAGGTCTCCCCGCAGCCTTCTTTTCTCCAGGCTGAACAACCCCAACTCTCTCAGCCTGTCCTGAGAGGTGCTCCAGCCCTCGGATCATTTTTGTAGCCCTCGTCTGGACCTGCTCCAACAGGTCCATGTCCTTCTTGTGCTTAGGTTCCTGCAGGTCTCTGATCTTTGGAACTCACAGCAGGGTCCCGTAGTCATCACCTGAATAGCAATCCCGACCTGAGGTTCTGATGTTGTGCAGTAACTTGCAACTACACAGTAGGGACCTTCCACTAGGACTAAATCCTGGCATGTGCTGAATTTTACTCAGATTTTACAGCACCGATGCTCCGACAGTAAGTTATATCATGCCATAGATTTTTAGATCAAGCCACTTCAGTGAAATATTTCATAATGGGAAGGACAGTGTAATTCACTGGTGTGGGCAGTTAAGGGGCTACAACCCTGGCTTCCATACACAAGAAAAATCTTCCCAGGTCTACAAAAATAAAATTCCACGGCACACTGCTTTGAGGATATAAACACTAAAATGAATATTTTACTGATAGAGAACTAAAATTAATCAATGATGCACAAAAATATGCCAATGACATCAAGTGACGAAGAATTGATGTTACAGCAAATACCCGTCATAGCAGTGTTGTAAGCATGATGTTCCAAAATCCAGTACAAGCAAATGCTTGTAGAAAGAGGCAATATTTTTGTTAGGCCATCTGCAAAAACTAAAGAAACTTTTGAGCACACAGTATCTCCTTCAGCTCTGACAAAGAAGTGTCAAAAACCCAAAGCTAGAAACATTTACTTTTGATATAATGGTGTTAGACTGAGAGAAGAAATGCCATTTGTCTGACAGCATGTTCATTTTAATCAACTGATTCAATAAAAAGTATTATGCCTACCTACATGCTTCATGCTAAGAAGTGAAATGTAAGATATCCCGTGCCTCGTTGTTTATTTTAAGGGCAGCAATATTAGATGACATTACTTATGCCGGTAAACTTAAGTTTCCTTGACATTCTTTAATTGTGTACCATCTTCATTATAAAATTACTTTTAGGAAACAAGATAAACTGTATTATATTTAAAATCAAAATGAGCAGAAGCACCCTGTCTGCAAAACTAAGCAATGATTTGATGATGCCTAGCCAATGCCTTTTGTAGGTGGATAGCTGACAATGAGAAAATAAACCATGAACTCTGTACCTTAAACTTAAGAAATAGTAAAAAATAAAAAGGAGCACATCAGGCCCTGCAGTTTGCTTTTGTGAGAGATTTTGAGCATTTTAGAGGTATATTACTTCACATTATTATGTGTCAGAACTCAGCAGATTAGGGCCCAGGAATTATCCCAGAACAAACAGACAAGTTATAGCAATTAGTTCTAGTTATTCAGTGGAGGATGTTCTGTTGGAGTCACTGGGCTAGTAATCAGCATGAAAAAAAAATATTTGACATGATGAAATCTTATGTCAAACTTTTACTTCATCTCCTATTTTGTTGACATTTAAATGCTCCTACAAATTTTTTTTTAATGAAACTGTTTTACAACAGAACAGAGTTCAGCCAAAATGCGTCTGACCAGCTTTTCACATACTACTGTAAAGAAAAATGCAGGAATCAGTAATTTCAACATGAGCAACAATTTTCCTTTTTATTCAATAATCTAGAAACACAGATAAGCTGTGCACACTTATAACCTGAGTCAGTGATGTGTTTCCCCATTATATTACCTTTGAAGTATTCAGTATATTGTTACCTCTTTTTTTCAGTAAGATGAAAGTAAAAACATTTCAAAACCAGTAAATTCCCCGTGGGTGGCAATTTGGAATTCATTCACTCCTTTAATAATTGCTTTCAACTTCTGGAGATTCAGTTTCAGTGACGATTAATGCCCTACACTTGCAAATAGGACATGAAGATGCTGAGATGCATCGCTGGGTAAATAGGCTGATGTGTCAAACCCACAGGAAGATGTTTTGCAGATGCCATTTACTCCTGGTAGTGGCCAATGAAGTAAACACCACGGTAAATCACACAGGTGCATGCTGCAGTGATGACTGAGTTGCAGCACATGGAAATATATGGGATTTGGGTATCTCCCAATAAGCAGTTTCTGAGCCCTCTAGTGTCCCACCAGGGACACCACACATGTGCTGAGTTGGACTTCTCGCAGTACACAGGGCCAGGGGAACCAAATCTACCTTTCCTTCCCATTACGTGGTACGAGTATAGAGGGTGCAGACAGAGAGCGTGTCCTTGCCCTTCACTTCACGTCCTTCCTAACGGCCTGAGAGCACACGCGGTCACACAGAGATGGGATGCTGCCACCCCTGTCTCCTATGGGCTTCCAGGCATTTTAGTAGCTATGGGCATGTCCTCCTTCAAGTTATGGCGGGCGTCTGTGCTGAGCAGGCATCCAGGTGACCTTGCTGCCCCCATTCACGCTGCTTTCCCTCCCAGGAGGGAGCTGAGAGGGGTGTGCGTTGGTGATAACAGGAGAAGAGGTTGGAGGTACAAGCTGAGAAGACTGGGGCTGGTTTTGGGCTCTCCAGCTCAGTTCTAAGTCTGAGAGGATACGGCCACTGCCTCTAGCTGCTAAATCATGTCAACTGCCTCCAAACGACTCATTTGTCAGTCCTTAATCATTTATGGCCAAGTGATTAGTTCTTTTTCATGTTCCTTGGGAGTCTCAAAACCAGCAGCAGCCTGAGTACTTTTCCCTGTGCGTATAAAACAATTTCTGCTACTGCCCACCCAGTCGGCTATAAATAACCCCAGTCAGCTGTGATTACCACATTATAGAGGGAAGCATTAGTGAGATAATTTCAGGCACCCAGCCAGCTCATAACAGCACTTTACATCCCATCACACGGATCTCTTCTGGTATCTCCTCATGAAAGTTACCACCACAAAATAAATGTTCACTCTGCTAATGCTGTGGTGGCACATGTTACAGCATGGGAATGACAAATATACGCCCCCCATCATGCAGCACACTGATAAACATAGCTAAGTTTGGCCATCCCTGACACAGTCTACAGGCGCCAGGAGCTTGGTGGCAACACCTCGGTGCTAGCATGGAAGACCTCTGACGAGCCCATGTTCAGGGCATCAGTGAATGTTCAGCAAAGACGAAGCAGAGCTTAGAAGTATGAAAATGGAAAATGTCATCTGTCATGTTGGATTTAAGGGTCCATTTGCCAAGTGAGAACACAGAGCACAGCTGACTGAATGGTGGAGTGACATCCTGGGAGGACACGAGATTAAATTCATGGGTGCTGCCTTCCCCACTGACTTCTGCCCGACCCCACCAGCTCCAGGCACATGTGGTGAGGAGGAGACACCACCATCCCACACTGAGTCCTGGGACAAAATGTCCATCCATGTCTGGCCCAAGACATCCTCCCTGGTCCTGAAATAGAGGCAGAGCCTCCATGGTTCAACACCTGCATGGCACAGATGAAGCTGAGTTCTCCATCTCCTCTCTAGCTCTGCACATCAACCAGGAGGTTTTTTTACCCTGTTAAAGTCTGTAAAAGTGAACACTACAAGAACTTCATGGTAATACACACAGAGTTTCCAGCAAATAGTATATAGCTAAGCTCTTTGCCTTCACCCAGTCCCTGGCTTTTTCACTTTATTCTGTCTTTTTCTGTCTTTTTGAAAGGGAAAAAGAAAGAAAACAGTGAGTTTCCTTTCTTCCTCTCCACTTTAGTTCCCATATATTTTCCAAAAGAAGTCTGGTAAATAAAAATTTAGCCAACCTCTTCTTAATTTCGTTGAAGTTCTTCACCAGAAGAGTAGTGATTCTGCTCTTGTCATGCAGTTTAGATGAAGTAGTTCACCCACAAACAAAAAAAAATAGTCAAAATGTTAATGAATTGTAAAAGATAGGACATATAGTGGCGTGTTTTCTTGACAAATTAAAAGACCTCTGCTATACCAGTTAAAAAAAATCATAGGATATTCGTGAAAGCTTCTCACTCATACACACAAAAGCTTGTTAAAAGCAAAAAAAAAGAGTTAGACTAAAATATGCATATTTTCAAAACACAATTACATTTTTCGGCTGTGTTGTTGTTATCATTTTGTAAACTGTAGAAAATTACTTGACTAAGTCACATAAAACTTAGGCAAGTTTAAAAATCCAGAGTATCAGTATCAGTCAAGGGATTTTATTTGATCATGCCTTGCTTAGCTTCAAAATGATTTTCTACTTCAGTGGACTTTGTGGAAGCAAGAGCTTTATGGTGCATATCTCTATCTGCATTTTGAATTTCACACTAAACACTGCCATTATATACTGTGACATTAATATTCATAATCTACTCTCTCCATGGTGAGCATACTCATCTTAAAGTAAATTTCAGTAATAAGTGACCTGATAAAACTCCTGTACAGGAGAACTGGCTTTTTGGGGTGTCTGGCGCAGTATGTGATTGAGTGCAGCTGGTGGGTTTACATCAAAACTAATACAGGCCTAGGAAATATCATTGCAGAAGAAAGCAGTGGTGCAGTGATGGAGTTGGGATGAGTGGGGAGACTGAGAGCATGGGATCCAACCAAATAACCTCTGAAATCATAAAGGCAGCTGTGACTCAGGGATTTTGTCTGCAAAAATCTGGGCAGACAGTCCGCATTTATTATAATTACTCTGACCTGCTGAATACATTATACGAGGAATTTACTTGTCAACCTTCTATACTTTGTAGACTCTTTTTGTTAAAAACATAGGTTTTAGCTGGTTCATAAAGACTGACAAAAGTCTTTAAAAAAGTTTTGTAAGTACATGACTAGTATTGCTTTTGGAAAAAAAAAAAATCTGTAAATGCAGTGTTGCATCCTCACTTCAGATGTGGCTGGTTTTACAAACAAATTTGATTTAATAAACTTTAGGCAGGAATGGCAGCAAACAACCCTCATAAAATATAAAAAAATAATTTTCCCTCTAAATTATGCATTCAAATCACACTGCAGTACATAGTGTTCTTGCATGTTTAATGAAAATAAAAATTTCAACAAGTTCCAGATACCACTGGTGAATAAAATATAAGTATTTTCACACATCCATCTACTCAGATTCATGAACGCTATAGGCTACATGTATAAAGCACCTGCAGCTATACTGTCGTTGAATGTCCAGGGTGATTACAGTACAGGCAGGCTTTTCCAACCCATTATGTACAGTACTCAGCATATTATATTGGAGACATTCCTTCAAATAGGAATACATTAGCTTAAGTGGTCTGACTGAAGCACAACATTACCAAAGTGGCTTTCTGCATATGCGGTCAGTGGTGTTCTGCGGCAGCGCGGGTATGCAGCTCTGCCGTAATGAGGAAATCCCGATGCCTCCACATGGCTGTAAGGAGCTGACAAGACAGAGCGTTTGCTGCTCACCCTAGTCTTCTTTTTTCTCCTCTGGAGAGGAACAGGCGCCGCCAGAGGGTAACTTGTCTTACCTAGTCATGTCAGATAAATTGACTTCTGTAGGCATTTACTTCATTGCACTGGCTAGAAGGGGGAGTCAGCTGTCTTAGACTGGACACCTAATTTTTAGGGCACTAAAGCCAGGTGAGATGGATCCCACTTCCAGTTATTCATGGAAGGATTGATTCAGCCAGGCCATTTCTAGCCCTCCAAATGCTGGGATTGGAGGTTAAACTGGTTCTCTGAGGTTCCTCCATGGAGGGTGGGGAAATGGAGATGCCCAGGAAGATGGAGCATCTACAGCATCGTGGCTGAGCCCCCCTTGGGGGCCTGGGTTGCTCCCCATCATCACAAGCAGCAAGTGTAGACTACTGCATGTTTTTCAACCTGAAAAGCTTAAGTGAAAGGAAATCTACCCATAGCTGCAGACTTCAGAAAGTATAAGACGAGCATTAGGAAGCGCCCAATGCATCACTCGAGTTTGCCAAGCAAATCACAGTATTTGCCTGCCTGTGACAAAGCCTGGTCAGCAAGGTATGCGCATCCCCCATGGTTCATTTTGTCACGAAAGTGGTTCCCTCCAGATTTTGTTTAACTCAAAACACCTTTGTGTTTTGTTACAGATCATTTTGTGCCCTGTGATCCTCCAGGCCTGATCCAAACTCCACAAAGTTAAAAAACTTGACACTTCCAAGTCTGAGCTTTGCCTTCTTTATTGCTAAGGTGCTCAGGTGTGACAGGGCAAAGCGGATGCTGTAGAGAGGCTAACTTGCAGGAGCAAGCAAGAGTGTGTTTAATCCACAGGGCTTTTCTTCTCCTACTCTCATATAAAATCTCACATATTTTCCTGTCTTATTAGCACATTTGTCTAATCTTCCCTGGCTACATTCTGAAATGCAGTATAAAAAAAGCATTTCCACAACAGTAACAAAATACTTGTTTTGCAACCGTGAAGTTCTTTGTCGTTCCACAGATGGAGGTATATTGTTGTATACTAACCCTTTTTTATTGCAATAACTTCTCAGTACTTGGATGTTTCAAATATTTATCCTAGAACTCTCCCAAAAAGGACAAAAGGAAAGAAAAAGTAAAAGTCAGCTTCCTAGAGATCACCCACAAATTGTCTTTCCAAGATTATCGCATTAGCACAGCAGATTAGCTTGATAGATTGAATATAATGTGTTCTCATTTTAGCTAATGCTGCTTTACTGAAGGGGCTAACAAACTTAATTCTATCCAGGGCAGGATTACCTGACCGAGTAGCTGAGTAATTTTGTGTGCTTACAGATAGGATGCAGCAGACTGACTCGTTTCTTTGCTCTGTTTGCATTACTTTGTTGGAAATGACTTAGCCCTGGACTGTTGTTGGCAAGAGGCTGTGATCATCTCTTAGCTCCCAGAGGGGTTTTGCTGATGCGTCCTGCAGCTGAAGGCTCATCCCCAAGTAAAATTTATTTTAACAACACTTCTGGCCACAGTCCCTCATTGCCAGCGCTTGCCTGTCCCTGCGCAGAGTGGGGCAGGACACCGGTCCAAGAAGCCAAAGTGCTTGCCCGGATGACAGGACTCTCTCCCTCCCCACTCTGGGCTCATCCCATGCCTTCTGAGTGCCTGGGGCGGAGGGAATTTTTAGCTTTTACCTGCTTTGCTGAATGATGGCAACCCCCCTGGGGCCAGGGCTAAACTGCCTCTCGGTTCATCCAGACTCTAAGGTCAGCAGGCAGCCTGCCAGCCCGGATGTCCCGTGGTCACTCCGGGAGGTTTCGCACTGTCTGGGTAACCTCACATTTACTCTGCAACAGACAGTCACAGGTTAGCAGGCACGTACCGAGGCTGTGCCACGGCGCAAGAGCCAAATCCATCTGGGCCGCAATAACAAGGCAGTCCCTGGGTGAGGGACAGGGCTATAGTTGGCCCAACCCGTAGTAGAGCAGAATCCAGTGCGTGGGTAACTTTCCTCCAAAAGACAAACAAACTCCAGACCTTCTCATCTCTTTAATTACGTAGTTGCTACCAACAGTTTCAACAAACAGTTCTTTCTTTTTTTTTTTTTTCTTTTTTTTTTTTTTTAATGCTCCTCATTGCTGTGACCATGCTGTGTCATTGCTGTGAGCAAGCTGTGGAGTCTCATGCATTTCAAAGGCTTTTCCTGCTAGCAGAGACTGGAGTGGCCATAGCAAGGCTTCTTTGAAGAAGAAATGCTAGCAGTGAGAAATGTTCGTAGCTTGCTGCTGGCTTCACACAATCTCCACAGTGTTAAAAAGCAAGAGAGGACACGAAAGAAGGAAGATTCAGGCCACAAGAAAAGACTAATGGGAGATCAGAGTACATATCCTAAGAAAGGCACGTATGTGGGGCTGAGAATAAGTGACAAAAAGACTCTCATTCTCCAGGAGTTTAAATTATTAATGTCCTTGCAAAGAAGCCACTGTAAGGTCTTTTCTACTCTCAGACACAGTGAAAAACATGTCAAATGCCAGAAAGTACCAAAGAACAAAATAACGATGGCAATCTACATGGGACGGCACAAGAATCTCACAGGGAAGGAAGAAAATCCTTTACTGAGGGCTAAGTCTTATAACACCTAAACCTTGTTCTCTGGTACTTTTGTCCACGGACTTTAAATCACTTTACCAAGGAGGCTAAGTTCCCCTATTTTACCAAGAAGGGAGCTGAAAGAAGTAAGAGACAAGTCTTTGAACAGGTGCTCGCTAGTTTTCTTTGCCCAATTTGACATCTCTGCAGCCTGGCTCTTAGAAATTGTGGAGGACCACAGACTCCATCTGATTAATTTGTTTTGGAAGAGGTTGAGCAGGACTGGCATGACCAAATTTACCCCAAGTAACAGTAGAAGAGTGTGAAATGACAAGTGTATTTCACAGTTCAGCTTGGCATCCCTCCCTAGGGAATATGTGCTAGACATTAGTTCTAGTCAAGCCATTTTGACAAAAAACAAGAGCTAACATATGCAATAGCAAAACCATGAATCTAAATAAATGTGGAAATCCAACTCTGTTAGTCTGTCTGTCTTAAAATAGCCTGCCCTACAATAATAATGCTGCTACATTTATAAAACTGACAGTGGGAATGTCAAGCAGATTTGAAACGTAACCATTTTTGAGGCTATTTGGTGTTCCTATACTTTGGCCACTATCTCTGAGCTGCCCAACAGCTCTTTGGGAGGTGGGATGCACAACCTGCACAGGCAAAACTCAGGCTGCGGCTGGACCATGCAATAAGGGTGTTTGTCAGGCTCCTGGAGCCAGATCAAAAACATGCTGGGCACCAGCATGTGTCCTGTATAACACACTCACTAGTTCAACCTTGCTCAAAAAGTATTAATGACTCAACTGGGCACCAGCAGCGTTTAGGTCTGATCATGTATTGACTCTCTCTGCTATTTGGACGCACGTGTCGATCTGCTCAAGGATAGGTAGATCGATGGGCCAAGGCCAACAGTATGAGGTTTAACAAGGCCAAAAGCCGGGTCCTGCACTTGGGTCACAGCAACTCCACGCAACACTACGGGCTTGGGGAAGGGTGGCTGGAAAGCTGACTGACAGAAAGGAACCTGGGAGTGCTGGTTGACAGCTGACTGAATATGAGCCAGCAGTGTGCCCAGGTGGCCAAGAGGGCCAACAGCATCCTGGCTTGTCTCAGGAATAGTGTGGCCAGCAGGAGTAGGGATGTGATCATGCCCCTGTACTTGGCACTGGTGAGGCCACATCTCGAGTACTGTGTTCAGTTTTGGGCCACTTGCTGCAAGAAGGACATTCAGGTGCTGGAGCGTGTCCAGAGAATGGCAACGAAGCTGGTGAAGGGTCTGGAGCACATGTCTTGCAAGGAATGGCTGAGGGAACTGGGGTTGTTTAGCCTGGAGAAGAGTAGGCTGAGGGGAGACCTTATGGCTCTCTACAACTGCCTGACAGGAGGCTGTAGTGAGGTGGGTGTCAGTGTCTTCTCCCAGGTAACAGGCGATACGACAAGGGGAAATGGTCTCAAGTTTCTTCAGGGGAGGTTTAGATTGGACATCACGAAAAATTCCTTCAGTGTAAGGTTTTTCAGGCTCTGGAATGGGCTGCCCAGGGAAGTGGTGGAGTCCCCATCCCTGGAGGTATTTAAAAGGTGGGTAGACGAGGTGCTTAGGGCCATGGTTTAGTGGTGGGATGGCAGGGTTAGGTTAACGGTTGGACTTGATGATCTTAAAGGTCTTTTCCAACCTAAATGATTCTATGATTCTAGTTTCTATCAGATCAGGTAATGCCTATGTTCCCGCAGTTGGGCTGAAAGCATGAACTTTCTGTCATGTCGCTGGGTTAACCCACTTCCAGCCTGCGGACATGCCTGGACAAGGATGAATTTTTTCTCCTCCAAGCTTCAACATTAATCCAGTACTAATGAATGAGGGATGCCAGGCTCACTGACTTCTGCAGGGCAACGTCAAGGACTAAGCACTAGTGAAAGGGTCATGTCCAAGCTTGAGAGGTTGTCCCTGTAAGC
Source organism: Gorsachius magnificus (assembly GCA_034008185.1). Lineage (NCBI taxonomy): Eukaryota > Metazoa > Chordata > Aves > Pelecaniformes > Ardeidae > Gorsachius > Gorsachius magnificus. The sequence continues at coordinate 178,261,954 of CM067081.1, forward strand.
CTTTTGTTTGAGTTAAATGCACATACTTCCTTTTTCAAATCACATTTTGTTCTCATGAAGGTTGTGGTACTGACAACCAGCATTGCTCACCAATAAACCCTGTGTGAAGAGTGCAAAATACGCTGCCCTGGCAGTCTGCCCAAAGCCTGTTTTGCTGAGATTTGCCTTAAAGAGGAGGTACAGAGGTCCCCATTTCCTCCATGGTGAACCTTGCGATAGGGATGTCCCTGGCACAAGGACCATGAGACCTACCTAGGAGCAGGGTGGACACAGAAGTAGGGAGCCAGGTACCTGGGCGCAGGGAGGGGGACTTGGGCAGCAGAGCTACAGAGCAGCTGGAGGCTGAGGAAAGAGGTACAGTTTCCAGCACCTTGTTGCAAACTTCAAAACGGATAAGGCAAAGCCTATCCTAGGCTAGCTCAAGCAATGTACAGATCACACATGTTAAACAGTTCTACTTCTTTGCATGGACACTGTAAAACAAAAACAAATGCATGCTTTGCTTTTCAGAGTTTTAATCTCTGGGTTCTTCTGCATTGATTTTTTCCCGTTGGAAGGAACTGCCTCAGCTCCTGTGAGTTTCTCCTCACAAGTCTCCCTTTAAAAAAAGGAGAGAAAGCTATGTACAGAACTATTTTTCAACTTTATGTATGGAGGCTTATTATTACCATTGAGAATTTCCTGGCACCATTAATAAACGGAATAGTTTCTATGCTCTTATTCAAGTCCACCAATTTATCTTCTTGGAGTACTATATCATTGCATGGAGTTCCCAGGATCAAAGTCCAGCCAGTGCAAAGACATTACCTGATCAGCTCCACGCTGCTCGCGATTGAAATAGAAATGTAATGCTACAGGAACAGAATGCAGTAGTTCCTGATGTAAAATTTATTTCATAATACTGGCCAACATATACGGCATTTTAAACGCTGGTTAGCATACCGTCACATACTCGTTCATTCCAGCTGCTGCAAGTAATGCGATACGTCATGGGCAGGAGCAGCTCCAAGAATAATGCAAACTTCGCCAGATGCTGGAAGTCCGTATTAGGAGAATTGCTCCCTCCTTCCGCATCAGCTGGATTTATGTCTCTTCCTTCTAAGAGAACCATTTTTTTTCCCCACCCATTCATAAGTCAGCCAGTTGTGGGTTTCTCATTCACTTGTCCAGAGGAATGCTCTGGTGTCCCACTTTTTTGGAAGAAAGTGAGCCTCCCTTTCAAATCACCTAAGGTGAAAATGTACCGCCTTCACCTGTAAATGTAGCTCCTATTGACAGCAAGGAATACATTTCCACATAGCAGATCATTCTGTTATTATTCCTGAAAAGGTGTATGCACCTATGCAAAAATATAAATGGGGACGGCTTTTTCTGTAAATGTAACAGATCCCCATTTACCATCAATATGATCAGAAGGAAGGAGAATACTTTTGAATAAAAGACAAAACCATGAGAGTGGTCCAGGGCAAAATTAATATTTAAACCAGTCAATTTTTATTTCTTTCGACCATCTCCAATATCTTGTATTTTTCATTCTCTTCATTCTCTACTAACAGTAGATATACATGGCAATATTTCCAATGTAACTGAATACCCAACGGCCATGGAGCGAAAAAATATGATTTGCTGTTTCATCTATATATCCATATTTTCTCCAAATTTTTAAAGTTTTTTCCCAAGATTTTGTAATATTATGCTTGTAAAACACCTTTCAAAATTATTTGGGATGGGGATAAAAAAAAAGTATAGACAGACAACAATATGAAATTAAAAACACAGATGAAGATTTTTCTCACAAGTAACTAGATGCTGTTAGGAAACTTCTCAAAAGCAAGAAAAGTTTGGCGAAGGCATTTTCTATATATCCCCAGAAACGGCCTTCTTGCTTTAACATATATTTTAAACTCAAATAATGGCTTTTTAAATTTGGCTTAGAGGAAGCTCTGCCTTTCTTCTTCGAATTTACCATCAGGTTTTGGGATACTTGCTTTATCAGAGGTGTTTTTACTGATTTTCATATTTGGAGATTTTCACTTATATAATGTTGCTTTTTTGGTCGGGGGGGGAACTTGGACTATTCTATAAGCATTAAGTTAAAGAAATATTACATGCAATACTCAGACAGGAACTTTGGAGGACTGTACCGTGAAACTCTGCCAGTCAGGAAGTTCACAAAACAACTGGCACATCCATATGAATCAACTTCACACAAAAATTGATACTGGTTTATTTAGAGATATTAGACTAGCATAGAGCTGTTCAATTCTGGATTGCCAAACATAACCCACCCCAGAGAGGAAATGGCAGAAGACACTTGAAAAATGGCAACTGGAAGTTTCTACAGGTGACTACAACCCAGCTCTTCATCAAGGCAAGCCTACATCACAAAACACAAACCTCACTATATACTAATTGGCATCTTGTCCATCAAAAGACATATGTGTTCTCCCCTCATGAGTGAAAAAGAATCCACAAAGTATTTTACCTTTTAATTTACATTTATAAGAAGCAAGTAAAAAGAAGAAAGAAGTATCCATATACAAAGCTGTGACCAACACCATCAATATGGGGAGCAACATGAGAAAAAAGAAACCCTATCTTTAATCTGTTGTTGTGGACTTTTTTCTTTTTTCACAAGAAAGATATTTCTGACAGTTTTATTGAATATTCTGTGAGTTAATTTGTTGAATATATGATTATTCTGCAAGTGAACAGTTCAAAATATTAAAGGCTGAGGTCTATCCTAAGGCACATAAGGATATCTTAGGTCATTGGCCCAGATTCATCTCACCTGTTTCAGGGTCTGGGCATACTGGGCGTGCTCTGTCATCAATAAGGGACATACACTTCTTCCACTTGGCTCACTGAAACCTCTCCATTGACTGGAAAGGAAATCAGGTTGAATACATGCTTCAATTAATTAGATGCCTCATTTCAGCAAGATGCATTAAGTGTCAGCAAGCTTGAAGTTATAAACCCAAGAGCAGAATTTGGCACTACATGTGTATGATATTAAACCATAAGACAAGCGTCTAAATTCATTCAGCAGAAAACCTGACATTACTTAAAGTGTTAATTAAATTACAAGGGAAAGGTTTATAATGTTGTTCTATGAGGACTGGTAACAAAGCTCATGCCTAAGTATAGACAGCCTTGTGTATGAGATTTGTTAATAATAAGTAATAAATGACACTAAAAAGCAGTAACTTTTTGTTACATTAAATTTAGTGAAGCTTTCAAACTACTCACTCCAGTGAAAGGCCATGTCTTACTGCAGCAGCAGTGCCTTTGGATACAGATCAAACAGCTCCACAAGTAGCACAGTTACAAACCTTAATTCTCAAGAAGTCGTAATTACAACCCGTCCTTATCAATGATCTGTCCAGTCCTTGCTTAAAATTAAAATAAACTTTTGTGCACCTGATTAAATTCTAAGAACTACAGATCTCTTTACTGCTACATGCTCTTTACTGCTACATGCTTCTTTTCTTGTTCTAATCTCCTTATCCTTACATTTTTCTGTCATAGCTCTTGTGAGGAGACCCGTGATAATTTGGGATAAGGAGTTATTTGCATCAGAATTACATCAATGTGCTTTCACTCTTTTGCATCCTATCTAGGCAACTGAGAACATTACATAATGCTTAGGGACAGATGTTTATATCACCTTAACTAGATGCTCTGTATCACCTTAACTCTTGGAGCACATCAAAAAAGTCTGTAGAATCGCTTCTACAGGAAAGTTGTATTTATTGTTTGAAAGTATATGCAAGACCTTGGCCTCTGTGATCATACAAGTTGCGCACATAAAGACAATTTTGATGTAATGATGATTTGACAAATGTAGGCTCCTGCTGATAGAGATACTAATTGCATTCTGCAACTGTGCTATTAGATCAGACAGATTAATATATGACATTCATGAAAATTCCTATTTTGATGGATATAGTGCATTAATTTAGTAATTCTTCATACATATCTGTAGCCCAGTGAAACAAGGAATTACTGCCTCACCAAGGGCATATAAAATAGCACCAGTGATTTATCCCTCTAAGTTCCTGCCATCTTTGCTGCTGCTGCTTCTTATTTTTCTGTGGTATTTCCATATTCAGTGCAAGAGTAAGATTTCAAATCTTGTGCTGTGAAAACCAATGCAGTGCTTATTACAAGCAAATAGGTGGCAAGAACAAATGTAGATACAACACCTGAACTGAGAATTCAAGCAATCTTCCACCAAGCCACTCCTTAACTGCAAGAACCAGCTCCGAAAGGAACAGGATAATCTAGGCTACATGTCCATTTATTACTTAGTCTTTGGAGTGGGATCACAGGCAAGGATGCAGTTCTTGATCATTTTTGTGATGCATCCAAATATTCCTGGGGAATTATGCTGCCAGGACCAAAGAGTCACTTGCAAGCATCAGTTAATAAAGACCTGGGAGATTTTCGGTCAACTGCCTGCAGACGACTGAATGATTCTGTAGACATCAGAAATCTCCAAGGCATCCAGCCTGTGAGGAACTTCGTTTAAAAAATAATGAAAAGTTTCCAAGTGCTTAAGCTTATGGAATATATACTTCAACTTCCTTGCTGTTGTACTTTTAATGCAAGCTATCATTAGTGATCTGTCTGGTCAAGACTCCAGGCTCCGACATTCCTTTGAGAAGACTCCTCATTTTTCTAAAATCCATCTCTTAGTCCTGTAAGGACAATTTAAGCCGTAGCAGATGCCGCTGGCTCCAGGACAAGAGTATTTTTATAGGATAGAGACATGGCCTGATTCCTCTTTCCTCCAAAATCACCATATAAAAGCTGAGTAGTTTCACTGGAGTTAGAGGAAACCTGTAAGTGCAGGGCTGATGCAAGTCAGTGGGGAAACCAAGGCTCTGCAGATGAGTCATTTTTAGCACTAATTGTGATGAATTTGAGTCTGAAAGCTGCCTCCCTGATGCCATGCATCACCCAGCAGGCTTGGGCAGGGACCCAGCCAAGGCTGATGTTTTAGAATGACAGCTTCACTAAATCGTAGACTCCTTAAAGAAAAATGGTCCTTAAAGAATGATTAGTGAACTTCTCTGGAAATGATCTTTCTTATTTATTTGCCAGCTTTTCCATATTCCCAGATCCACCCAATTCAAAAGCTTTCTGCCCAGGGAAATGGAGAGCTTCATAGTATGGGACAGCCTCAGGGACAGACAGTCTTAGCTAGATGCCAAGTTGGGCATAGTGGACAAATGGACATAGCTGGACATTATGGACATAGTTTAAGCTAAGATATTTGGAAGTCAACGTAAGGGGCATAGTTGAATATGATGGACATAGTTTAAGCTAAGATATTTGGAAGTCACTGTAAGGGATGCGAGAAGGGATAATCCCTCAGTTTTTCCTAAGAGGTCCTAAGAGGCTGTTTGGCAAAGCTCCCACGGGACTGTGGCAGCCAGGCAGGCAGCCTGTGGGCAGCAAACGTGACATATTAAGGAAAAAATCCATATTCATTCCAAATTATCTGCCATTAGTCACTGTGTATGTGTACGCAGTAATTAATCCCCTTTCTTGCTGAAGGGCTGGTTCACTGCGATGTAACACAAATTTCTCTATCCGCCTTTGTTTGCTGCCATCAGCAGCTTTGCCTGGGCTTTCTCCTGATCACATTCTTCCTTCTCTCCTCCTGATGCAAGCTGCAAAAGTGGTAGTGGAAATTCAAACACTATGTCAGAGGTAAATCACTTGGATAAGGTAAATTTATAATCACACAGTTGCAAAAATCTGTTAAAAATTATGTAATTTGTTTCTGTATCCCATGGTATATTGATAAATCAGACAAAAAGATCATATATGCAGGCATTTTACATTACAAGAGAAGTCTTCAAAAAAAATGGAGTTAGAGATCAAAGTACATGATTTTCTCCCTGTTTTCATTCAGATGAGCAATTATTTTTTAAGTTCTGGCATATGTGCTGGTGGAAGATGGGTTTGGATCAAACCCTCCACCTAAACACCTCAAAATAATTCAGACTTAAGTTGATATTGCTTATATTTTGAATGCCAGGTAAGCCATCTGCCCCCCAGATGTGAGAAGCAAAGACAGTTTTTACAATGTTTGGGGTCCTTTATACTTACCTATCACTATTCTAGCTGGCATATTAATAATAATGTAGACAAGGTGCTCAGGGACATAGTTTAGTGGTGGGATGGCAGGGTTAGGTTAATGGTTGGACCTGATGATCTTAAAGGTCTTTTCCAACCTAAACGATTCTATGATTCTATGATTGGGGATTTGTTGCCTTGATATTATTTATTTGGTTGCTTTTTTTTGTAAACTGAGGGGGGAAATATTTTTGGATGAAAATTTGTGAAAAAATTGTTGTTGTGGTTTAACCCGGCTGGCAACTAAGTACCATGCAGCCGCTCGCTCACTCCCCTCCCTCCCTCAGTGGGATGGGGGAGAGAATCAGAGAAAAGAAAAAAAAAGTAAGACCTGTGGGTTGAGATAGAGACAGTTTAATAAGAAAGAAGAATAACAATAATAATAATAATAATAATAATAATAATAATAATAATAATAATGGTAAGAAAATATACAGAATATATAAAACAAGTGATGCACAATGCAATTGCTCACCACCCGCTGACCGATGCCCAGCCCGTCCCGAGCCGCGATCACTCCCCCCGAGCCGCGTCACCGCCCGGCTGCGACCACTCTGCTGCGACGACCGATCCACTCACCGCCGACCGACTAACCCCCCCCCCCCCGAGCATGACGTTCTATGGTATGGAATAGCTCTTTGGACAGTTTGGGTCCTAGCTGTGCTGTACTCCCAGCTTGTTATGCACCTGGCCGAGCAGGAGAAGCTCAAAAAGTCCTTGAGCAGTCTGAGCACTGCTTGGCAACAACTAAAAACATCAGCGTGTTATCAACATTCTTCTAGCACTGAATCCAAAGCACAGCACTATGCTAGCTTCTGTGAAGAAAATTAACTCTATCCCAGCCGAAACCAGGACAATTGTATTTTGTCTACAGGTTTATTTCATGTGTACTATTTTTAAGTCAAAATTTTAAGTTTTGTTTCCACATATTTTAAAGGAAACTTCTCTAGTTATTTAATTCAAAATTAATTTCAGCTTCAAAATTTATCATTTTGGTTTTTATTTCTTTCTGATATTTTAAAAACTATTAGAACTAGTATTTGATTTAATACTAATCTATGGACTAACTTTTTATGTACTAGTTATCTCAGTTCAAACTATGATTGCCAAAAATGGGGTAGTGTCTTTCAAAAATTAGCAAGACTCAGTAATTGCTGTGTGCAGAATACAACTAGCACAAGGCTACTGCTACAGCAAGTAGTCTTAAAAGCCTTACAGCTGGACGGTTGGATGTATCCAGAATACAGACGAGGAGGTCTGTGCAATTAGAGATTCCAGTTTTTCCTTTAATACTCTCAGTAGCATTTGCATAATTAAGCAAAGTGGTTGCAATATTAAGGAATGCCACCTGGGGAGGGATATCTCTGAAATTACGCCCTCCCCCATTCATGCCACACGGCACCCTTTTACACACACTGGCGTAGATGTAGTCAGCCCGAAGAACAGCTTTATGATGATGCCTGCCACTATTACTGGGTTAATTATAAAGCTAATATAAAGGTATCCAGGCATTACCTCGGGGTCTGCAATGTCAGTGAGATGAGTTGTTACAGTCCAACTGTTAAGGGAAGTGCACGCTGCGGTTTTGCATTTCCTAGTCTTATTTTCCCAGAACATACCTTTTCTGAAAACTTCCATCTTCTTTTATCTCTAAATATTACCTTATACTTTGGCTAAATAATGATCCTAAATTAACTGTCGTTAAGCTTTTCAGCCTAACCATTCTCCTTCTGTTATTATGCAAGCATAAAACTATGAGCCAATTTCATCTTTCCTCAGACTTCTTTTTTTTTTAAAATGCTTTCAGCTTTGTAAGAAGGGGAAAACAGTTTGAAACATCTTAAAAATGAACAGGGGATGGGTTCCTGCATTTTTTTGAATGGTTTTGCCAGTAAACTGAAAAACCTGTCATACCACCGTTGCCATAAGTCAAAAAAGAAGGAATAATTTTAGCATTTGTTGATGCAACTCAAGAGAGGGAAAGCAAAATATTTAAAACATTGGAAGAAAATCAGTAAGCCTAACTGTTCAGTCAAGTGGATTATTTGGAATTATGCTGAAGATGCTCAGATAGCTGTAGTTTAGCTGGTATTGGGTTTAGCAGGAACCTGCCTCATGCTTCTTCCCCTGTCTGGGAGATGCTCGCTGTAAACATCCACAGAGTATGGGTAAAATATTGTTTAAACTGAGGCTGCCATTGTAGAGCAACACAAAGCAACTGCATAAAACAAGGCATGGTGAGAACAGCCAAGTGTAAGTCAGCTCCTGCATGTGAAGCTTGCGGTTCATATGGTGCATGACCCAATTAGCCACCCTTGAACTCAGATTTGCTCCACAGCCACTAAAAAGTCTTTGGCTATGTTACTGTTTTTTTTCTTCTGGCTGGAGTGTGGGAGGAAAACATTTTAGTGCGAGATTAGATTGGCTGCAGATGGCCAAGATGGACTCTCAGATGAAACTCCTGTTTGGGTTCTCATCATCTCAAATCTCAGGCTCCATAGTGTGCTCCTCTTGGGCCTCAGCAAACCCAGCCTGATATCCAGGCAGAGCAGGGCCCCTTGCTGGTCTCCCCAATGGCATCCCCCTTCAGGGTGCTTGTCCTCCCCTCCCTCTTCCCCAGCACAGGGTGCTTGTCCTTGCTGGTGCAGCTCCTCAGTGGTTATTCCCCTTCCCTGTCTCTACTGTTCCCACTCACTTTCCTCTCTCATTAGGTATCAGGAGGGTGCCTTCTGCTTCATCTCAGCCCATGATGTTAAGTCCTGTCACTAGTTTTCAAAGCAGTTCCTTCACACGTAGTTCTCTGCTTGGAGGATGCTCCCTGTAACCACCTACAGAGCTACCTTGCTGTCCTCTTATGGTCCCTTCCTTAACCCCCCCTTGCTTTGATAGCAGTAGGAGACTTGGTGGTAGTCAGGTTGCAGATGTGCTGTACCTCGCTGCTTCTCTGCAGAACAACAACAGAAGAATCCTTTTGCAGAAGAAACCTTCCTCACAGAGAAGGGTTTCAGGGAATTTATATTTTTCTCTGGGAGCTGCATCAAGCTTTATAGTATATCCAGTGGTGATGGCTCAGTTCAGAGTCAGGAATATCCTTCCTAAACATACCAGGGATCAGCTCATTTCCACCGCTTCTGGGGGGATGGCCAGGGACCCTTTACTTCCATCTCCTGAGGTCAGTCAGACCTTCACGAGGCTCCCAGCATGCAGCCATGCTGCCTGGGCATCACATGAACTCTCTGAAACAGCCGCACATCTTTCTTGGATGAAAACTGCTTGTGAATAATGGATCACTGCAGCGAGGCATGCTGATGATCTATTATTCAAATGACAGCAATACCCAAAAAAGAAAAAGCCACGCTTGGATTCTGTATAATCACAGGATAGCAGTCAACCTCCAAGCGCACGGGTGGCTGCTTCCCTGGCACCACACGTCTGGTAGAAGAATGCCAGGCTTGCAACCCTTAATTAGTACTTAATAAACTGAAAAGGTGTAATTTACACTTCTCACTTACCTCTAGAAGAGAGACGTATTCTTCTTGCTGCCTCTGTGCCTCTCTGGGCTTCAGGCCTTCCTGTCTCCCCTCTGCTCTCAGCAGCCATGGAGGGAAAATACAATGGCATCTTTAAGCTGAGTGAGACAGTTCATTTATTATGATCGGTGGCACTGTTCTTGCAGCTAGCTAGCAAAACCACAATCACATGTCTTTTTACATATAACACTCAGCTAAACCGATTCAGGAGCTGTATTTCAGCGAAATGTGCAGTGCAGCAAAGGCAGTATCCTCCGATGGCACAGACGTAGAGTCCCCCACTGGAGCAAGTCTCCATTTGGCTGCCTTTAATCTGATGAGACCGTGGTCTTTATACACTTTATGTAATTGTTTCAAGTTGCTACATCCTTCCAGAGAAAGACAGCCCCATCGTTACGGGGCAGGTTATATTTTATTTTTCTGTTTCTATTTCTACTTACAATGAAGGTGGTGAGACACTGGAGCATGTTGCCCACAGAGGTGGTAGATGTCCCAACTCTGGAAACATTCACGGTCAGGTTGGACAGGGCCCTGAGTAAGCTGATCCAGTGGAAAATGTACCTGCTTATTGCAGGGGGGAAGTTGGACTAGATGACCTTTAAAGGTCCCTTCCAACCACAACTATTCTATGTTACTATGATTCTATTATATTCTAGTTGTTAAGACTGCGGACTTGGAACTTCCAGTCTGACGCTGGCTGTGCCAGTCGCCCTTTCTATAATTTTAGCAGATCTGGCAACATGTAAGTCTCCTCTCTTTGAAAGGGAGGTTGTGCATACAAAAGGGGGCCATGCACACATACTCATCTCTGCAGTCCCTCATCAATGTCATGAAATTCGGTTACTTCCATTTGCTGTGCAAAGGCAGTGCCTGTGATGATAGATTGTAGCTCACAACCCCGCTGTACAATGGGACATCAGTCACCGAGCAAGCAGCTTTAAAAAAAATGTCTTCAGCCACAGACAGCAAAAAGACTTTAAACTGTGTCTTTATGTCCAGCAAAAGTAAGAAAAATATTGAGAGGGTTTATTATTCATGATACAAAAAAAGAGAAGTCACTGAACATAATTGCAAGAAAATTAATGTGGAGAGCAGGTTTATAATATAAAACATAAAAGCTTAAGAACAACATATAAATGTGGTTTTCACCCTAGAGCAGATATTTTCTCAAAAACTATTTCAAAATACACTTGTTCTGATACTCTAATAATTCTACCTCTTTCAAGAAATTAATCCATCCACTTATAACTCTAAATACTGTCTTTTACTCAGCCTTGAAAGTGCTCTTGAATTAAGTATCATTAAGCTTTTCAGCCTTGTCATTCTCCTTGTGTTACCATGTAAGCATAAAACTTCTAGACCATTTCAGCTGACCTCAAACAAATGAAAGAGTATTGTGGATAAAACCCCAGAAAAGCACAGTTAAAGCTCTCATTGACTTCAGCACTGCCAGGGTTTCATCCAGATGTTCTTCTCTAATGCAGTGCCTTTCTGAAGCTCCGAAGGCACTTGACTGTAGGTAGCAAAGTACATACTGATGATTTCCAGCTGAGGTGCCCATCCTTGCGCAGTGCATTTCAGCCTACCAGCAATAGATCTGCATTTCTTGGTTGCCTTTTAACCCATGGAAGGTACCTGTGGAGGGAAGACTGAAAGCCTGGTCCCCACTGGAATGGCACAGACCTGTATCTGAATGGCAGGTTCAGCAAACGGCAAGAACTGGGGGTGTGCAGCTGCACACCTCTGTAGGGCGGTCTTTGTGCACCACAGGGAGTGACCCAGCGCTATCTTTTCTACTAATTTTGTGTTACTATTTCCCAGTACGACTGTGGCATCTTCAGAAGCCACGTTGTGATTTAAGAGTGTAAGTCTCCTTAGGTTTCACTCCTGAAAGTCTTGAAACATCTCCAAGCATTACACAGGGGTTGTTCCCCATTAGTTGCTGGAATTTGGTGCATCAAAGGAATGTTGAAGTTAAGATTATTCACGTATTTAAAGGTGTCTGAGCTGATACCTGCCTTTCATAGGTTGATGCTGATGCTTTTGCAATGCCTCCTGGGTCTCAGCGCTGGCTGACACAGACAGGCTTATTTTTCTGGGAATACAAGTGTCCTGTCTGAGCCTATGAAAGATGAAAACACAGGCAGTTTTGTACAAAAACAAAAGAAAACAACAAATTGCTAGGCTGCCTTTCAGAGAGCTTTGCACAATTCTGTGGTATCCAGATACCGTACTCTGCAGCATCCCCTGTGAATTCCAGAGTCCCCACAGAAGGGAGTCAACAGAGCCCTGAGGGCCCCAATGCTAACTGGAGATTTTAGAGGTTTTAGGCTGGGTCTAGTGATGGAAAAGCTCCTCTGGTCTGCAATGGCCATAGGGGTATAATGGCTAATGCGGCAGAGGAGATGAGTTGGCAAAACACAACTGTTTGGCGATCACAGAAGGAAATTTTTAATATAGACCTTTTACTTTGATGGGAGAGAAAGCAAAATTCAGTCCTGAGCTTCCAAATACTGAATCGAGATAAAAGAAAGAGGGCTTCAGGGAAGCGAGCATTAATCAATTTGCAATACATTTCATTATTTAAAAAATTAATTCTCTCTCTGCTAAATTAAGCTGAATCAGTAGCTCCGTTTAATTCTTTCTACTTTAGTGAAATCCATCCTCATTTTCTGATCACTCTCCTGCCCTGCAGTGGGAACCATTCTGTGAGGCAAATCTTTGGTCTAAAAAAAAGTAAGTGAACATAAATACTATAGGTATGGCCATTTTGTTTAGAAACCAGGTGCCTTCAAGAAAATAAAACTGAGTTTTGATCCATGATACATTTGAAGAATAGGTTGATATATTCATGCTAGTGGTTTGCATCTGCGGAATGACTTACACAGACATGCTGATTTTTAGATAATTTGACTTTGGAGACATTTTCCTCTTTTTTACAGCTCAGTTCTTTTTTTTTTTTTTTTTTTTTAAAGGGATATTCCATATCTTCCAGTATTTTTTAGCATATATTATAACTTTTTTTGTTCCAGAATTGCCTTTTAGTTAATTGAAAAAGTTTAACAACAGTTGTTAACCTCATCTCAGCCCGTTAAGCTTTGAAAGTAATAAAGTATAAGGCTGTGATATGAATTAAATAAACATCTGAGAGACTGTTTTCAGTGAATGCCAAGATATTTATTCTAAATAAATAATGAGCCCGATATTTTTAATGCTTTCTCCTTCAAAAAATGGTATTGTTCTAGATCAGGCAAATAGTTGCTAGTTTAGAATGTAAAAGTGATCAGTAAAAAGCAAAAAAAAATTCTTTTCATTTATGGAGAACAACAGAAAATGTTGTTTCTCCTAAGACTGTCTTTGGAAATTTTATATTTTATTAAACATTCCTAGTTTTGAACATTCAGCTGCTTTTGACTGGCAACATTACTTACCCCCACCTGAGGTGTTTCACACAGTAGTTGGATGTTGTGAGGAACAGGACTGCCTTTAAGGAACCTGTACAAAACAAACAGATTTCAGCACAAATGAAAAAAATAATGATGCCAAGGACTCAAATAGGGAAATGATTGCAGTTGTAACTCTGTTCTTGGCAAATCAGGTGTGTTTGTGCAGGTGATCCTCTTAACACCCAGGGGAAGTGGAGGGCAGTGTTAGGAAGAGACTTTTCCCTTCCTTTTCCTTTTCCCTTTCCTTTTCCCTTTCCCTTTCCCTTTCCCTTTCCCTTTCTCTTTCCCTTTCCCTTTCTCTTTCCCTTTCCCTTTCCCAAATCTCCACATTAAAACAAAAAGGGAAGTCTTTTTTGGTGGTTCTGCAAGCTGTAGTTATGAGGAGACATCAAGGCTGTTGCTTCTGTAGATGTTTCTTACCTCATAAATTAGGTCCAATGTCCATACTAGGACAGTACCCGAGCATTTTGGCATCTTCAAAGCACAGATCATCCCAAAGCAACTCTGAGGGAGAAGATGCTAACCAGCAAGTGATGGCCAAGTGCCACAGAGTTTTACTTCTGTGACAATACTGGCTCAAATGTTTCCAACAGACTTCAGCCACCCACTCTTGCTTCCCATCCCCTTCTCAGCTGTGCCTCCCCAGCTGCTTTGGGGCCACGTGGTAAAATTATAGCAGTTAACCGATGCAGGATAAAAGTAGGCCTGCATGAAAAAGGGGAAGGCTTGCTTTCCACCTAGAGTAGTTCCCTGGTAGGACTCATTGCTCAGCCCCACAAACAGTGGTGGCAGCATGTCACCAGGATGTGTCGGAGCAGGAGAGCCTGAAGCTGTCATTGTGCTGAGGAACGCAAAGGAGGAATCAAGCACCACGCTTGATATCTGCACTTCTGGGACTGCACTGAGGCTCTCCTGGCTGGAAGTGAAATAGCCTTAATTTGGTTCATTGGAATTCTAGTGAACATCTGTGCACCACGGTCTGCTGTGGTTTAATGAGGTATTGTACACACTTACCTCTAGTTAATGCAGATTAATTTCCTGAGGATGTGTTTATACATAAAGTCATTTTGGAAAGGCAGCCCCTGAGCACTCCTGTACGGGCAGTGCTGCACCCGAAGATGCCCCAAAGCCCTGCAGCAGGGCAGGAGCTGCTCCCAGCCTCTCCCCAGCCCCACAGTGCCCTTCATTCCTCTGCCATGGGGCCCAAGGACACGGGAGCCAGGACAGCAATCCCAGGGGATTGCTGGGCGATGGAATTTACACTCCCTCAGCTCAGTTTGTTCTCCCTCCGGCACCCCATCAGGGACAGAGAGCCCGGCACAGCCAAAAGACAAGTTTCTGGCCCGGGTACAACCCAGCCCATTGCAATTTATAATGGAGCTTCCATAAAATTACTTCATTGTAACTTTGTCAGTACCAAATGAATTCACCATAATTAGTGCATTCACTGTGAATCCCAGTGGAAGCAATAATGATTTCCAGTTTATTCAAAAAGGTTGCTATTTTCCCTGACAAAAAATGATGACCTAAAAATATCTGATGTATTTCTCATTACTTTAGTGACTGTAATGATATGTTTGGAAGAAACACCAATTTTCCTGTCTACTGCTTTTGACACAACAACAATTAGTCATAAGCAACGAAAAAAATACTTGCATTAGTTAAGAAGCGGTGAGAAATACACAAATGTTTCTGTATTCATAGCTGCTGCAATATTATTTGGTTACATTAGTCTGACTCAATTTGTAGGAGCAGGGATTTGGAAAATTCCCTCTGTGAAAATTCAAACCTGTTTAGATAGTAAAGAGGCAAAGGAATTGTATTTCGTCAGGAGAGTCCTCCCAGAGGAAAATGATACTTTGGTAGCATCCAGGTATCAGATCGTGTAATGAAAATAACGATGCAGTTGTCAGGAAACCACAGCTAGCCTTGGGACAGTAGCGCTTGCCTCCTTACAGAGAGAGAACGCAATCACATCATAGTATCTCTATGTCCTGTCACTACGTTTGGTTGCTGTATCTGTAGTTATTCAAGTAAATAGACAGAAAAATACATTGGTAGATCTTCTCCTTAACCATTTACTTTATCAGTCTTTATTGGCATGCTTGTTGGTCATTCCTTTTATTCATCTATTTGATAAACATAAAAAGCTATTATGAAAATAGTCACTATTAATATTTTCAGAAATTAAAAACCTTTGCTACCACAACTTTACCATATCAGTTTTTGCCTTTACTTTCCCCTTTACTCTTTCCAAGTCTTCTTCCCTCCAGACATTGCTCTCTCAGCTATTCTCTTCACACATGGTACCTTACACTTGCTTCCCAGTGTGGCAGCATTTTCTGTGCATCCATCTTCATAAATAATACACGGGAGAAGAATCTACAATTCCTCTGTCAATCTTTATCCAGAAGGCAGGTTCATTCTCCCAGCACCAACAGGTGAGTCACTGATGCACATCGTCCTCATCATACAGACTGGTTCTCTCAGAGTGAGCTACATCTTTTTCTTGGCTTTTCCTAGCATTATACAATTATGAATTTACTGCCATTTAAACATAAATCTAACGTGGTTTTGAAGCCACCATCTAGACTCTTAATGAAGGAGGGACAGGGCTCTGTGAAGGTCTAAGCCTGTTTTACTCCTCCATGTGGACTTGGAGCCTTCCCATGTAATGATGGGACCTGGGTTAGGCTACACATGCTATCTCCCACTCTGGTAAGAGAAATCCTGAGTCTGACTGCTCCCAAGCAGAATATTAATCTGAGCGTGACCTACAGCTATGGGGGTAGAGGACACATTGTCACGCGCCCAGCACATGCAGCTCTGATGAGAAATAAGGTTTGGCTCCCATAAAAGTCAAAAGAAAATTTGCCTCTTGCTCAATGCAAAACCAGGTTCTACCACAGCATGAGGCTATTTCTCCATTTGTTTCCTTTTCTTTCGAAGTTAGATCATTTCTCTCCCCCACTTCTTCATTTCTTACTATTTCTGGTAGAACAAGAAATCTCATTCTGGTAATTTTTGTATCTTGAACGCTGAAGAAAATGTTTTTGTTTCGTTACTGCTCACCTTGCAGAATTTGGGTTTCCACTGTGCATTTTGCCTTCCAGTTTCCAATTACACACAAAGACACACTATTAAAATGTAGAATAACTTGCACTACTTGCACTTTTCTAAGCCCTACTACTTACAGGAGTGATTTAAACAGCACCTACTACATCAGCTGGACAAGTCAGTCTTACTATTTTCTACAGATAATGGGGATTGTCTTTTATTAATGAAGCTTAATTCATTCACCTCATTTTCCTTGTTGAGTCCCCTGAGCAGCAGATCCTAAACAACAAGCAAATGAGGATGGAAACATTTTTTTAAAGGACTCGGCATTAGCATGGCCTGAGCTCTCCAAGACAGAGGCTATGCGAATCCTGCCATGGCGAGACAAGTCCTCTTTGGGGCTTCTTCTTTACAAAAGCCCTTCTGAGAGTGTCTTGCCTCTAATGTGCAGGGGGAGCAATGAATCCTACCAAAGCCAACGTCCCGTGGTTCTGCAGCTTCACCCACTAACTCTCTCCTATGAAAACATGGAGAGAGTATCAGACACACTGGGGCCCTTTCTCAGGGGGTCCTGGCGTGGGGGACAAGCTTTAAATAACACCAAAGTTGGGAAAAATCATTAAAGTGGAGAACTGCCTGCACATGTCCTCCCTGGGGTGGGGTTCGAAATGCTTTATGAAATGTTGTACCTGGTTACTGGCGAAGAGCTGAGTTCAAAACTCGTTTTGTTTTACTCACAGAACTGCTAGTTTCTCGTATGGAGCAGATACATCTGTTTATAGATCATGAAATGAATGTATATGAATGTTTCCAGGCCTCCTGAGTCCCTTCCTCAGCTTATAAACTCCTTTGAAGTTAAAACAAAAACAAACCTCTAATTATCTTAAGAAAACCCTTGTGAACAAGAGGCCTTACCAGCAGAGAGGAAACTTGAGCCATCATCTATTCTGTGCTGGCATTCCCGTGTAAGATCTTTATCTGCACACTTTCTAAGGGCATCTTCCCTCTGGGTCACTTCTGAAAGTCTTCAAGTGAAGGTTCATGAGTACCAGGAGCCCAGGAGAAACCGCTTTTTCTCTGTGAGTTTCTCATTTTTACTGTGGTCCCTATTGAGAAGTTGCACTGTTGTGATATTCTGTAATAATATCACCAATCATGAAATATTTTAAGAAATGTAATGAGCAAATCTTACATTTATTAAGTTCATCAACCATTCAGACTATAAGGGAAGGTGGCCTGGGTTCACACAGTAAAGGGGCACACCGAATCCAGACTGTACACTGAGAAAGACAGATGTGTTTGGGAGAGAGCTCTCTGTTGGCACTGCTAAATTCAGGCCTGATGCAAGCAGGGCAAATAATTTGTCAGGTACTAATTAAGTTCCAGGTGCTCAGAGATACCTCCAATCAAAGAGAGAAGGGCAATTTCTGTATCTCAGTGGGTAAACAAATGATCTCAAGTCCATAAGCTGCCACTGCTGCAGATACTAATGTTAATTTTCACTAATTTGGAAAATCAGGTCAGCTGTGTAAATCTTTCACGATCAGTGCATCCAAATTTGAAAACCATAGACGTCAGTAACAAGACATGCAGATTCTGTGGGGGTCACCAGCTGTGCTCTGGAAGCCCGCTGGGCTTCGAAAGGCAGTAATGGGATGAGCTGTTCTTCTGAAGGAGGATGGAGGTGGCTTGGTGGACAAGGTAGAGCTGTCCCATTCCTCTGTTTGTCAGAGCATATTAGGCTAATTCTGAAATTTTACACTGGCTGCACCCTCTCCTGATCCTGCAGGCAGCACAGCGGACCCCAGGTGGTGAGCGACAGGAGGTGAGGGGGATCATGGTTTGGCTGCCTGTGCCGCTCCCCATGCTGCTGCGGAGCCGTGCTGGCCACATCTTAGCTGTAAATGAGGGAACTTAGTGGTTGCCATAAATTACATTGCCATCCCCAGGGGCTGTTCCAGTGGTGCTGAGCCGCTGCCACCTCAGAGAGAACACCAAAGTGACGGCCTCCAGCCCATGGGGCTACGCGCAGGCAGATGCAGTAGCTGTGTGTCCCCTGGTGACTTCCCGAAGCTGGAGAAATCCTCAGAGGGGCGGATGAACCGTGTTAAGGGCTGATTTGCATGTCAGTCATTCATACCACTACTTCAAAGCTAATGATCTGGTTCTTAGCATCTTTGAAAATATCAGTTGCTACCAAAAATAATAAACAGAAGTTGTGTGCATCCCGAGCAGCTAATGCCCATAAAAAGATCACATAGCATAAAAGGATAAGGATGCACCCATTTGAAGCTCTCAGCAAGAGCTAAACTCCAGACTGATTGGCTTAAAATCAGCCTCAAAGGCAGTTGAGAGCGTTTCCATACATCCCACGTCACATGTGAAAATTTCAAGGTCTGAAATGGAAATGGTTCATAAATCACAAGGCAGTGCGAGAGCATGCCAAGCAGAGGACCGCTGATTGCTTGCTAGAAGAAATAACCTTCTCAACAAGCAAGTTTGCAGGGGCTACCATAACCAGAAGGGAAAAAAAAAAAAAAGACACTCTTTGTATTGTCTGTCCTTGGAACTATTTGCCTTCATCTGTCCTGCCCTCAGAAATCTCTGAGTTTCCTTCCCAGTGTAATCTTTAGTTCTCTGCAGGAGCTGGAAGGCCAGTGCTTGGTTTGGTAATGCAGAAGGTACAGGCTCCTTTGCTGAATAAAGCACTGTGTCTGGCCAAGGGCCCTGGCATAAGCAGGCATATGCTGCATAAAGCATGTCCCACTTGCTAGGGCAACAGCATTTTGCTGTTCTTCAAGCCTTTCACTACTGAGCCTCAAGACAACCATAGCTGTTGGGCTTGCCGTACCAAGGATGCATTGAGGATTATGTCATGTGGAGGTCCCATGTCTCTCTGGGAAAATACAGGTGTGTCTATGCATACATGTGTCTGTATATCATGTATAATATTGTATATAAAAATATATATAGTATTATATACCATATTATATATTATATAATATTATATAATGTATATTATATATTATATATTATATATTATATCTATTTTATATATTATAATATAATTATAATATAACCTGGTTTTTGCAGATGGAGGTGTTGACTTTGTGAGTGCTTATGCATCTACGCGGGAGGAGGGCAACTGATGTAACTGTGACTAACTTACATGTCAAAAGCGAGGCGTGTGCGTGCTTGTAAACTTGAAATACGGAAGAATAATCTGCACACACACTCTCAGGCAGGAGTAAAAGCCTGCAGACATTTCAGGATTGACAGCATGTCAGACTCTCCAGAGAGCTGGTTGGTGGAGGGTTTGTTGTTTTTTAAAACTTGTAAAGCAAGAATTCCCAGAAGAATTCCCAGCTGGTCTGCAGGCAATTAGGAGGAACCCACAATATATCCTCGTGGGGCGCTTCATTTGCACCAAGGCAGCACATAGCTGGGTGGGCAGGGGTGTTGTCACCCATGCCGGTGCAAGTGGGACAGTAAGATCGCACCGAATTGCTGCCTGAGTTTCTGCTGCATTGCCCCTCTGGAGGGTTTTCAGCATCATTTTTGTGTGTAGACCAACCAAGGGCTCCACACCTCTGTGCTGTGCCTGGGAGAAGCATGTTGTTACCCTTGGAAAAAAGAAACCTCTGTCTTCTAACAGCTTTAAAATTTCCCCTCATAGTCATTAAGACCCAGTAAAACTGTTAGCACCTCCTCAGATATCCTATTTTCTCATACCAACTTTCAGGTGCATTCTACGTGCTTCCCGGTTTCAAGTACACAGGGTACATTTTAAGACCCTCATGAATTATTTTGGGTAAAGCAAGAGGAAGCAAACTCCTGGCCTCTGAAGGCAGTTAATGTGGCAGCAGCTCCACAAACAGGTAGCATCCTGGACCTCAGCCTGATCTTCTGTCCTTCCCAATCTCCTTTCCACATAGGTATGATTTCCAGGCAGGCAGTCAGAGTGTGGGAGGCGGGGAGCTCGCTGGAGCGGCTGCCCTGGAGGCAGGGAGATGCCCAAGGTAGCTGTGGAGCATCCGGGGCTGAGTGCTTGCCTTGTGGCTGGAGGGATCCCCAGGTTCTCCCGCCCTACTTGGTGCAGAGTTTGGGTACGACTGGAAATGGAAAATGGAGAGGCCAGGGAGTATTTCGAAACGTGAACAGCAGACACTAGAAAAAGTGCAGCATGCACCAAGAGAACATCCACAGGCAGCTTTTGCAGCAGGCAAGGGAAGGTCCTGTAGATGCGAGCTCACTGGTTTTATGAGATTGCACACCTGTATTCCTCAGGGTTTGTTTCACTTCTGCAAATTCTGGGGTTTGTTTTGGGATTTGTCGCTCCAAAGGGATAAGAATTAGAGTGCCAGCTTTTTACAAAACTCATTCCAGCATTGTTCCAATATAGGAACTTTATTCTTTCTTTCTATTTACTTTGCATTAGCATATCCCTTCTCCCTTGTCAAATCACCATGCATTGATTCCTCAGTTCAGGATGTCTTGTATTTCAGAAATTAGCACAGAAAGGACCATACTTGCAGGGGGGGAAAGCACATTAGAGCTACCTGACAAAAAATGAGTTTCTCACACAAACATGTTTTTGCAGATATTTTTCTCTTTCAGAAAACTTTGGTTTTCCTGACTTGAAAATGAAATGTTTTCATTAACAAGTATGAATTTGGGTGGTTTTCTTAAAAAAGAAAAAAAAAACTGTATCATTTTTTTATTCCTTTTCTCCAAACCTGTTGAAACAATTGGCATAAGCTTGCACTTAGCTTGCACTCAGCTTGCATCAGTCCCAATGGGAATAAGACATGTAAGAGTTAGACATCTAAATAGCTTAACTAATTGCCTCCTGACAAAGATACTTTATGGAATAAGCCATCCAGCCCACACGATTTTCTTCCTTACCTTCAGAGAATACCATTACAGCTGTCAAAGGGCTCCTAGGCCTGGTAGAAACTAAGGGTTAATTGAGGATAGAGAGATTGCTAAATATCTTGAATTTTGTGGATAGGTCTGATATGAATCTCTTCTTTCCACAAGCTTTTATGTACAGAATTAATCAGCCTAAAGCTAGAACAGCAGATGCCATATTGGTACTTTCTGCAGGGCCAGAGTAGCTGTGGTGACGGGTACTTTTTCCTCTTTCCTCACTGATAGAAAAATATTGGCGCAGTAAAACTGCTACAAATAGTGGCACATTTTCTGGCTGGATATAAATGCCCCCTCTCTAAAGAGGTTGCCTTGCCTCAGCAGCTTACCCAGGATTCCATTAGGTAATCCAGTGTTCATCTTCAGAGGTCATCTGGGAGATAGAAGTGGGAGCAGGCACCATCTCCCTGTACAGCGCAGAAGTCCTTGTTGAAGGCAGGTGCCAGGGGATGGTAAGAGCAAGGTCTGGGAAGACCCCAAAGCTCCACTGCAACATAAAACATCTCCATCGTCATCTCCAGGGGAGAGGGAGCTCAGGGCCAGAGGGATCATGGTCTGGGACTGCTGGGGAACCATGTATGTGGGCTGTGATCCCCTGCCTGCTGAGGATGTTTTGTTTTCTGCCAGGTTGTCCCAGTCCTTAGAGCAAGGTTGGGCTCATGCCTAAGCTTTGGGACAGTGTGCTACAGCAGGAAAACCAAAGTCAGTGCAAAATCTGGCTGAGTAGAGGTATAGGCAAGAGGCATGGTTGGGAGTTGGGCAAGAGGAACAGGGAGCACACCAGACCAGAGGACAAGTGAAGAGCGTGGTCAGGTATGAAAGGGCTCCGGGGGAGCAAAGCAAGGTCAGAAGCAG
This sequence comes from Gorsachius magnificus, assembly GCA_034008185.1. Lineage (NCBI taxonomy): Eukaryota > Metazoa > Chordata > Aves > Pelecaniformes > Ardeidae > Gorsachius > Gorsachius magnificus. The sequence continues at coordinate 178,283,918 of CM067081.1, forward strand.
GAACCAGGGTAAAACAGGAAGAAACACGGCTTCAAGCTTAGCCGGAAAGAGTTGCAGTGATTCTCTCCTCTGATGTCTGGGTGGAGACAAACCCAGGGCCGCAGGTGGATATGAGGTTTATTGGGCCCCCAGATCCAGGCTAAAGGGGGGCCAGGCTGGCACTCACTGGAGGCAGGGACTGAGGGGAGCCAACACCACCAGGGAAAAATAAAAGGATAACACCATCCCACTGGTGGCATATTTTAAAATATAATATGGCTCTTAAAACCAGAGCTAAATCATGTGTTGTTTTAGCTAATTATATATTAAGAACCTTATTCCTGGAGAAAAATAGAGCCTAGTTTAAATTAACACATTGCCTGATAATTAAGAAATTTGCTACAATAACAACAACACAACTACCCAAAAGCAACATTGTAAAAATCACTTTGTGAAAAATCTTTGACTGTTTGTTAAGGTCATTAATTAGAGGAGTTATGTCACAAATATTCTGTTAAGCCAGTGGTGCTGTACACCGTGATGTAGCAACTGCTGGTGAGCGGATATGGCAGAGACTTTACATTGTATGGAAGGAGGGAATATTACATGCAGACTGTAAAAACACATCAACGTATTAATTGTCATGCACCTCATGTATTTTCAGTAATCTTAAAGTGATGTGTATATAATATAGCTAGAATTGCTATTGACTCCGATAGTTTCAAAGGAGAGCTGTGATGCAGCTAAATCCTGTGTGGACATGGAGTGGAGGAATTCACCTTCAGCAAATCTGGTCCCATTACCAGAGCCTTTCATTCCATTCCCTTTGGCCTCTCATGCTGGAACATATTAACACTTTTTTTTCTCAATCTATGAAGCCACAGACATGACAGGCCCCAAAGGGCGTTCCAGGGCTGCTTTTTCATTTCTCGTTGGCTTATTTCTGGACCCCTTTTGGGGAGGGTGAGGGTCCCAATGGTGCTGCCTGAGAACACATCACCTGTTCTTTCCGTGTGATGCACATTTGTTTAAGTCCTGTCCCACTGCCTGCTCGGATGACATCTTCCAGCACTGACCACCGCAAACTTACTGTGGGAGTAAGTCCTTTTATCGCTTACAATTTTACTGCCCTTTCATGTAAGCATTGCTCTGATCCTTTGTTATAAGATACAGTCAAGAGAACAGATTGAGCTGTGTTATAGCTGCCACAGCCAATCAAGTTCTCACTACATTGCCTTCCTCCCAAAGATAACCATTCCCTGGTTTTGTATTGTCCTCGTTAAATATGTCTCACCAAATCTCTAACTTTGTTATTCTTTCCTGGATCTTTCTAAGTTATGTTCTTTCTTGAGATGAGAAACAGTATTGAAGAAACATTCCAGATACATTATTTATATATATACACACATACATTCTGTTTGTGCTACTCAGTTCAGTAGTTCCTATCTCTATTTAATGAGGTTTTATGAGTATTTAATCAGCATTAATGCATTATGTTCACTGCTGCTGTACACGTCACTGATACCCAGAAATTCTTATAGTGTTTTCCATAGACCCAGCCTAGAAACCAACAACATAAGAATACATGACTTTTTTTCTAACATCCACAACTGTTATATCTAATCAAATAAAAAATTCTGACTTCAGTTACATACATATTGCCCGATACATAAATCTATTAAATTATTTAAACAAGTTACTTATAATTCCCCTTAGCTTTTACTAATCAAAATTACTTAGAATCAAAATTCCTCAGTTCATATAACAGGCACAGCAGGAGGGTGTGAGCGTAAGATCTGCTCAGCGTGGGACCCAAAGTTGTTACCTCTGTGGCGATGACGGGCTACACGCAGTATGCAGCACATTTCTAATTATCTAATGCTGATGTACATCGGTATTTTAAATGGGAGGAGATGTGTGAGAAGGAAAGCATAGGACTTTTAGAGAAAAGGAGCTGTCAGAGCTTCCTATATAGGTGAACAAGAGAGGGGAGATAAGAAGTGGGAAAGGAGTTGGAAGAAAAGTGGGCAGTGGAATTTTCAGGTGAGGGAGTCACTTACCCTGACGCCATACTGTCCTCAGGAGGTGTGTTCACACAGCCTGACTGCAGCGTGTCCTGCAAGGCAGGCAGGCTTCGTGTTGGGACTGTTTCATTTTGAGCACTGCACATGAGCAATTGCCACAACTGCAGACAGACTGGTGGGTGGCTGGTTAGAATCACAGAATCGTTTAGGTTGGAAAAGACCTTTAAGATCATGAAGTCCAACCATTAACCTAACACTGCCATTCCACCACTAAACTTAAGCACCTCATCTACCCATCTTTTAAATACCTCCAGGGATGGAGACTCAACCACTTCCCTGGGCAGCCTGTTCCAATGCTTGACAACCCTGCAGTGAAGAAATTTTTCCCAAAGTCCAACCTAAACCTCCCCTGGGGCAACTTAAGGCCATTTCCTCTCGTCCTGTCACCCTGGGAGAAGAGGCCGACCTTCACCTGGCTACAGCCTCCTGTCAGGCAGTTGCAGAAGGCGATAAGGTCTCCCCTCAGCCTCCTCTTCTGCAGGCTGAACAACCCCAGTTCCCTCAGCTGCTCCTCATCAGACTTGTGCTCCAGACCCCTCACCAGTTTCATTGTTCTCCTCTGGACATGTTCCAGGTTATGGTGACAGGGAAAAAAAGCCATGAGAGATGCTTATCACATGGACGTGAACCACCAGCTTGGTTCTCTCCATGCATTCCTTCAGGTGATGTGGGATGCGTGCTCTCAGTAACACACACTTTCAATCTGCACCCTATGCCTTTGGGGAGACACGCACATAAACTGACTATAGCCACCTAAAATGTGGCCTTCTGAGTCCTGCCCCCAGGGCTTCTCACTGATCCCTGAGGGAGGCACAGACAGACCATGCCCTGCAGGTTGTTGCTTCTGCAGCAGTCTCAGAAGAGGCCAACAGAGGCAGCAAATGTTCTTGGTAAGCAGCAAGGCAAGGATTACAGAGGTCAGATGGCCCTTAGGTCTTCCCAGGAGTTTCTCAGGGTGCCAGTTTAGGTCTCAGAGTGCTGGGCCATTTCTTGAGTGCCCTCAAGAGTCAGTAGGGAGGGAGGCAAATCCATCCTCCTCTGTGGCTATGTGGGAAGCGACTCTGATGCAACCCCCACATTTCTGCCTGACATTAGGTAATGTGAATACCCTTCCTCTTCATGACCATCCTAAACTGACACCTGACTGCTTACTGTACCCAAATTGTCCTCTCCTTCTGCTGTTTGAGCTGTGTCCCATTCTTTTTTGCTTTTTACCTGTGACATTTACTTCAAGTCCTTCAGATTTATCTTCCTCGAAGAGCATGGTCTTTGTGGCTTTTGCAACACACTTGGGGCATGGGTTATAGGTTTTGAATATATGTACCCAAAAGCTACCCAGGAAGCTAATAATATTGAAAAATTAATTACTTTGTACTGGAAGGAATTCTGCACCTCCAGGATCCTCATCAGGATGGACGGAGCAGAACATTCATTTCAGAGGAGAGATGTGACCTGGGGCTCTTAATGCAATTCCTGCAGATGCGTCGGTCAAACACAGGTTTGCCAAACCAACTTCCTTGTGTAAACACCAACTTCATCGTATTAATTACACTGTAAAATTCATATGCACTCACTCAATATTTGCAAATTATCTGCTTGCGGCAGAATCCTTTTTTTTTTCTTTCTGAACTGCACACGCACACTTTGTGGCCTATAAAAAAGCATACGATAAAAAGAAGTTCAAATACTAGCTGACCCAAGCCTACACACGTTTGGAGGGAGCTGCAATTTACTCAGCTGAATTCATTTCCCTACAGTATATTTAAGGGTAGAATGTCATTTCAAGGTCTAGCGGCTGATGAAGTTAAACGTGCACACTGGAGAAACAAAAGGTGCTGTCACTGCTACAGATTCCAGTGCGGATCCATTCACACACATTCCCAAGCTGAGATGATTCTCCCCAAAACCATGACATACTCCGCCACGTTCCCTGGGGAGCACAGAGGCTGTGGGGGAGCTGGGGGGTGCAGTGGGGCACGGGGAGGGCTTCAGGGAGGAGACGAGGGGGGCGAAGGAACTGGGAGCTGGTGGGGGGAGAGTGAAGGAGGGGAGGGAAATGGGTGTTTGGGCAGAGGGTCAAGGCTCAAAACCCACCCTTTTCTCCATGGCTGGGAAAAGAAAAGAGACATGGAGCAGGAGCAGGGGGGTGTGAGAAGACAGGGATTAGCTGCTGGCTACAGCCTGTGGTCCTGCTTCTGCAGCGAGGACAACCCCCAGGTGACACACAGTCGACTGCTGCTCAGCCTGGAAAGGCACCATCACTTGATGGACTCACTGCACTAAAGCCATTTTCCCTTCTGAGGGTACCAGCTGGCTCCTCATCACCAAAACCTGGCTGAAGATCAGTTTAAAAACCAAGCTCTGCTTTTTTTGTGCTTTTCTCTTGAGAGAGCTCCTGTTCTTACTTGTGATTACAGCTGGTAGCTGAGAAAATGCCAAGACAAAAGGAAGGCGTTGTTTAAAGTATTCTCTGCAAGAGATCTGGAAAAGTACATTTTGGGATGTTCTAGCCCAAACAATCCTCACTTTGCTAAGCTCAACTGCGAGAGCTTTCAGTACTGAGGGCCAAAGCAAATCTCTTATCTTTCTGTTCTTGTCAAGAATGAGAATTTAGTTTATATAAAGAGCGGTTCAATTTGGATTTAGTAAAGAAAATAAAACCAGCATTGAAACACCAGGGAAAGCTGCACCTCAGTTTCGAAGAGGCCACAAATGCAAAGGGCCAAATCCATGACAGAGTGTTTGGGACAGATCCAGAAGGAGATCCTGTGCCTGAAGGGGAATGTGGTACCTTAACCTCAAACCCTGATCTGCTCAGCTGAACTCCACAGCACCGTGTCTGCTATCATAAATCTCTCCTGCTCTCACCATTTCTCCCACTGAAGCTCTTTCCCCCTTTGGAAAAGAATTTGGAGTACCTTGTGACCAATGGCACAGCATATGGAGGAGAAAAGCATTGTCTGGCCGCCTTCCCCAGCTCACCCTCCCCGGTGTCCTCAGCAGAGGTCCCGGCCCCTCTCCCCTGTCCCTCCTGCAACCCAGTGCCCACAGTGTCTGGGGGGAGCTGGTAAAGAAACACAGGTTCAGACCCTTTTGGGACCATGGTCAAAACACAGTGTCATCAGAGAAGATGCCACCCCAGGAGGGCAGGGGCACTGCTGTCCCTGTCTGCAGAGAGAGACCACCTCGCCTTGAGGGAGCAGCCGCTGCAAATGCACCACCACAGACCCACCCTTTGCTGGAAATACTCAGTGCCGAGCCTGCAACAGCCTCAGCCAGAGAGCAGCGATGTGCAAATGCCGTGCTGTGTGCCGTGTCCTCTGCACGGCTCGCCGGGGAGGGGAGAGGGTCTCTGAGACCTGCAAAGGTTGTGTCATACATGCTCCGGGCCAGAGCTGCTGTGGCTGCGTGAGGAGCCCGTCAGAGCTATGAAGCATCATGTCAAAGAAATGAATGTTAATCTGTGCCCAGAGAGGGTTTCAAACGCTATTGTGTGGGGCTGTAGGTGGCAGAGCTCCTGTTTAACCCGGGCAGAGAGCAGCCAAGGGGTGGGCAGCTGAGCAAGGCAGCAGATACAGGTTCAACTGCAGATAAAATAACAAGACCAGCAAATTCATGGCAAAACCCTGAATGTTTTCTGTGCTAAGCCAGCCACAAAGCCCTGTATTAAAGACAGAAATCAGACCTAGTAAAGAGGACAAGTAAAACCCAGGACGGCAAAGCTACTGACACAAAAAGAAAAGCCAGGGGCTGGAAGTGAAAGTTTGCAGCATGTTCACCCCAGGACCTCCCGATGGGACTGAGAGGCAGAGCTGATGCATCGGCACAAGGGTGCTGTCACCAGGCGCCCTGCACCCTGCAGCAGGGACGGGGCCGGGAGAGCCCCTTTTCCCTGCTCCCCTGGAGGTCCGCGGGGAGATGTTTTTAAGCAATTGCATATCCCACCAAAAGCCAGAGCTTAAGCCCAGCTACTCAGCCTCCCCTGTGAATCTAGGCTAGTGCAGCAAAGCACTGATACCTTGTGATACCTGGAAACCATCACCAAAATCGTGACCTGAGGTCTTCCTCTGAGCGCAGGGGTTTGGGTAGAGGTGGTGGGACAGGCGCGAGCTGAAAAGAAACCGGTAAAGACTCATTTTGCAGAGAAGGTTGTACAAACAAGGATTCTAATCCAGCTCTCCCTCCACACAGAAGTATTTATCATTCATACAAAAAAAGGCAATCACCTGATTATGATCAAAATCACATTCATAAATGGGAAAGGGGGCAACTGCTAATCCTCACTCTGAAAGGGAGGGAATGCACTTGCAAGGAAAAAAAGAAAATATGCAAGGCATAAAACAGGAAACTGGAAGCTGGTGACCATTTAGGACAATATACCAGTTCATAAACTCAAAATAAACCCCTTCTGAGTAACGGAGATGTCTGCCCTGAGCAACCTGGCCTTGATGCTGCACTCAGAGCTGCAGGCTGGGTGGCAGCGTGGGCACCTTGCCCACCTCCCCTCACCTGCCGGAGCTCTGTCTGCTACACGGGTAAAGCCCTTTGAAATGGGCAGGGAATCACCTTATTTTTCAAACTGTCCCTTGCACAACCCTGCCTTTGTCTTCTGTGGGGTTTCTAAGCACTAAACCAGGTACCTAGAGAGAGAGGGGAAGCACTTAATCTCTGCTGCTGAGATTCACAATTAGACATTGTAACACTACAGTCTAACGGTCTGGGGACGCTGTCTGATTATGCCATAAAAAACATCATTAAAATGTTGGATTTAAAAGAAAAAACCCTTAGCCCTGGAAAAACTCATTAAAAAGTCATTATTAGGTGGGACCGCCCTAGCAGAAGGAGGTGGGTGTTTGTGTAATGGACCTTGCATATGCACAGAAGGACCTCCTGGTGATGCCATTACGATGCGAGATTACAACGGCTAAACAATTTCAATACCAATCTGAGGAGACCCCATTGAGTTACAGAAATGAAACAAGGTTCTGCTGTGCAGAAGTCCCACTGCTGCTTACAGAATCAAGAAAATATATATATAAATATATAGTCTCTAGTTTTATTTTGCTTCAGAGGTAGTCTCAGAAAGTGAACCTCCCACCTTTTCCAGGGTTCCCACGCACCAGAGATCAGAGGGTTGCACGCATGACCAGTACAGAGCACACACCAGCAGCACACCCTGGGCTGGAGGGCTGGTTTCAGTTCACCATGTCTCAATAAGGTATAATACACCTAAGTACACCTAGGCACTTTTATCTCCCCTCCGCAAACAGGTAGGTGCATAGCAAGGAAATGTACAGCATCATATTTCACTAAGAAAAAATGTTTACCCTGTCCTCATTAAATACCAAGCTGGCTGTAAATGTTTATATGTCTTCACTGGGAAACAATTTTTCTGAGCAGTTGGCCTGGCCTTTGCCCTGTCCTCATGGGTACCCTGGTGCACTGTGATGAACCCAACTGGTGCCGTGGTTTGCTTGGAGAGCGGGGCGGCCGCAAAACCCCACGTTTCATTACATTTCCCGCAGTAGCTCCCATCCACCAGGGCCCTGCTGCCAAAGAATATGCTAAAACTTGGCAATTTTTTTTAATTTTTTTTTTTTACCAAATTGTTTGTTGCGCAGAAACTCACAGTTGTATTTACTGCTCTTAAAGCCTTTTGATTTCTCAGCTGAACCCCATTCAGCTGTGGAGGTTGCTGGAGGGAACTGAGGACCCTGGAGAGCTGTGGTTGTACGGACGGAGCCTGCACCGGTGCGTGATGCTCCCAGCTGTGACCCCGCTACCTGTTCTGAACATGCTCGCATTTAAATGAAATAAAACATCTTCGATGAAGGTGTGCAAGTGCCTGGCCTCAAAAATTCCTGAATCAGTAAAGGGTAAGGTAACACATAACCCTTTTCTTTCCCACACTGACCGAGCATGCCCTGCTCCCTGCAGATGTGGCAGCCCCGGCACAGCAGCGGGAAGCCTGGCGTTGCATGCTGTGTGCAGGAGGTGGTTTTTTCTGGACAGCATCTGTTTCCCATTAGCCTGTAACTGACAGTTGACATCTATTTTACAGAAAACCAGTAACCATACCATTGTGGTAGCTGGAATAGAGTCTGGTAAATAATATCCACTTTTATGACAAGCAAACCGGAGCTTCTTTTGTTTTCTATTTCCATCCAGCTGCCATCATCAGGAAAACAAAACTGTGCAAAAGCTCAGGCAGGTTTACTGTTACATCCAGATGAACTCCTGAGGCCAACCGTCCATTCACAGTGATATTTTCCTACCCATTTCCAAACCCTCTGACGTATTCACAGGAAAGGTTGCCATAAACTGGTCATTCACCCACCTGGGTTGCAGTGACCCAAATCGCTATGCCCGCTGGCAGCCAAGTTGCCTGCACTCCGGTGTACACCAGCAGCAATTTAGGGGAAAGGACCTCATCTCTTGCTGTACCTGTATGGGAGAGGGCCCCTCGGGGTTTCAGAAGTGTTTCGCGTGCTCACAGTGGCAAACATTGGCTGAGGTAGGAGCTACCAAACTGCACTTAAAGTGCAGGCTGTTGTTCCCCTTTTAAACATATTTATAATATTTCAATAATGGTGTCACTAAGTATGTAATTAGAGTGGAGCCAAGTTTCTTGGAGCATAACTTCCCAATTTAGCTTTGACTATAGCCTGAAATAGCTACATGCAGGCAAAGCATGGTTTGGGGAGAAAGCCTTTGCTAAGAGGGTTTGCCTGGGAACCTCCCCAGCCCAGGTGGCTCAAAAGGAGGGCTGGCCACTTGCCAGGGCTTGGCCTATTCTTTGGATTAATTCCCAGAGTAACTTCAGGAAACTTCCTGGCCCTTCTGCATAAAAAAACACCTTTCCCTATAAAAGGTTAAGCCTTAAAATACCCACTGGGGAACAGACCTTGGAAGCAAACAGCATAACAGACCAGCGATCAGTGGCCCGAGGAGGAAGAGAACTGGATGGCGGTAAGAAATAAAACCTCTCCTTGCTTTTCCTTGGGCCCCTTTCTTTCCGCTTACAAGTGAACTCTTAGCGCTAAGCTAAGACAGATCACTTAGACTCCCTCTGTAATACCCAGGTTATTTTAGTGAGGTGGTAAGCAAAGGTGTGGATTCAGCCAAGGTTATCAGTTTGGACGAGCTGCTGACTGACAGCCATCCAGACAAGATGTGCTTCAATCTGCACGAAAGTTTACTATCTGCCACATCTGCAGCGTGAAGCCGGTCGTATGGACCTGGCTGCTGCATCCAGGACAAAAGTGCCACTTTTGAGGTGTTCACCCTGATTTCTTCAGGGAGAAGGAGAGCATTACTGCAAGAAGGCTCTTGCTAGGTTTGCTGGGACCCGTCATCTGTCAAATGATTCCTCACCAAGGTGTGTAATAGCCCAATTAAGTTATGTGTATACCACAGCACCTAGAAACCTCAGCTACAGCTCCCACTGCAATATTCAGCTGTGTTTGCTTTTGTTGCTGTTAAATGTTAAGAAAAAAGGGAATAAATGGGAACTGCCTTCATGCCCTTAGGGGTGCAGTTGTGGAATGGACATGATTAGTACATGAAGGGGACTCCAGATGCAAATGCAGGCCTGTATTTATTTACTGCTATTGTGGAACCTTATATGCCATATGCTCTACTTAAAATTGCTGATTTTAAGGGTCCAGAAAATCATGCCAGGCGTAAGAATATCAGGACATTGTCTTAGAAATTACTATATTATTAATAAAATTATTTAGTTGCATTCTAATTTGAAGGGTTTGTTTATTCTCATGGTTTTAGGGCTTTTTGTGCTATAAGGAAGAAATCTGGATAGAGCAATGTAAGCATGGATCACAGAACTAGGGCTGGAAGAGATGTCAAGGGTCATGTAATCCACCCTTCACCCTGATGGTTGGATTCAGCGCTCCCTAAGCCAGTTCTGTCAGGTGTTGGTTTGGCCAGTCCTTAAAGATCTCCCAAGATCTCTGCAGAGATAGCATAAATGCAGTTTATTCCCATTTCTGACAGAAATGCTAAGTCTGTATGGGGAATGGATGGGAAAGCCCAAGCATGGAAGGTCCAGGAGAAACAGCAGAAGGTTAAGCAAGGGTTAGTAGCACCTTTCTTAGCAGGTCATCAGGAACCTATCACATCTACAAGGAGCTTCTCCAGACAAGCTGGTGTCACTTGTGCTCCTAGTCATCGAAAAGATCCTGACCAGACCACCTGGATACTTGGATACCACTTTCCAGTACCTAAAGGAAGGTTACTGAGAAAACAAAGCCAGGCTCTTTTACAAAGGTGCAAAGGGGGAGGATAAAAAACAGTGGTTATAAACTGAAATTGTGGAGCTTCTGCCTTGACCAAGGAAACAGGTTTCCCAGAAAGGCTGTGAAATCACCGCCTCTGGCTCTGAGGACCTTACTGCACTAATGCAGAAGTTGTACTAGAGACATCCAAGGTCCCTTTCAACACGGATTACCCTGTGGTTCTGCGATATACACATTTTTGGTGCATGTGAGTATGTGGCTAGGAAGTGTGTGAATGAGGGAAATCAATTTTATATTAAATACAATCACATTCCCCTATAAGGTCTTTCATGGAGTGCTACACTGCTGCTGCAACTTAGCAAAATTATTTTTCTAACATCAAAGCCAAAATCTTCCCTGCAGAAACATATGCCCCTTAGGTGTCTGATCCACAGTGAATGGGACAAGATTTCCCTCCTCCTTCCTGTTGCCTTTTATGCGTTGCATGACTCCTCAGTTCTTTCTTCTCTAGATATAACAAACTCTCTCTGCAAATCTTCCCCTGTAAGAGATGTTTTCTAGATTCCTGCACATTCTGCACTAGTCTCTGTGGTTTGCATTTTTGTTAAGAGCGAAGCTCAAACCTGGTCCCAGCATGCAATCTGGAGACTTTTTGGTGCAAAAATAATGAAAAAGAATAACTTCAGACGCCTATGAGGCCATACCACTGCTTGTACTTTTATATCACCTTTGCCTTTTCTCCTAACTGCACAGCATCTACTTCTGCCCATTTGTGATCCATTACCAACCCTCCAACCCCTTCTGGGGAGCAGCTGTCTTGACTGACATCCAGATACTGGCACCCAGTATCAATGCATGCATGTGGTTATTCCTACCTGAGTGCAGCTGCTCTCTCGTCTCCTTCAATCATATCTCCTTGTTCCCAGCCCTGTTCCCAGCCTCTTGAGACCAGCTGGAAGTCCAAACCTCATTGCAGCTCTTTGCTGCTTAATGTTGCCCACATTTTTCATAGACATACGCCCATTTCCATCATCCAAGTCATTAAAACATAGCCTAGAACCAGACCAGGACAGACCCCTGAAGGGCAGAGAGAGAAAGAAAGAGAAATTTTCACCATCAATTAACGTCTGAATAACATACAATATATACTAACAGCACAAGAGATTGCATTACTGTTTGGGTCAGGAGCAAGTTGCAATCCAAGTTGGATGTCAGGGTGATGGCTGCAGAGGACGGGTACTGCAAAAACATCCTGGTTATCAGGGCAGAGACAAGTACCGAATAGGGAGTGGGCTGGGCTCCTGCGCTCATCACCTCCCACCGAGCACCACTTTCACATGCTCAGGGCAAGATTTGGGAGCCTATAAAGAGTTTCCATCGAAGAAGAGAAAAGAAAATACATTTTCAGGTATGCTAAAAAATGCAGATTCAGCACTTGAAGCCACTCTGCTGTGTCCATGCAATGAGGTCCCCATCATGGCAAGGTAGATACACCTGCTGTGAAATAAAACTCCAGTGGCACAAAACAATTATATTAGTGGCAACTGAATCTGGCATATGCACATCCTTCGTCAGACACTACCCAGGAAATATACAGTTTAGCCAGTATTAATGAGTTTATCAAGACATAACCTGAAGACAAATATTTATTTCCTATATTCTGTTATTCCCTTATTAAGACTATCCACACCATGGGAATGAGTCTCCAGTTCAGACATATTCTATCAGTTTGCAAGCAGAGGCTCTTGCAGTGCACTCAGCCTTCTTCCTTGCAAAGGCACCTTTTCCAGTTCAGGGTAATTTCACTAACCTGATGTTGCAGGTGGAACTGAGAGGCTGTAAAATACCTTCTTTCCTTAGCACCAGGCTGATCCAGCTCCGAGTGCCAAAATCACAGTGATGGGCACTTCATTTTCTACTGCTGTGAGTAAATCTAGGTGTTCAGAAAAATGTTCCTAATTGCAGATTGGTTTCACTGCATTTGTGGGTTTTGTACCTCTGCTGAAAATTAAAGTCCAGTCTTTCAAATGCAGTCAACTCCATTGTCATCAATACCAGGCTTAATGTCTGCAAGTTTACAAATGAACTAGGGTAACGACAGACTGGAGAATAATACCTTGGTACCTTATTTACCGTCACTTGGTTCTTAGAGGCCACCAGTGCCTGTGTTATTAGTCCAACAGTTTTATGGAGTTACACGGTCCCTTATGAGCTGCTAATCACTTGATTGCACTGAATTATTGCAGGCTATGATATTTTGTATAGCGCTGCCTGGCAGCGCACTGCTGTGAGTTTTGCAGTGCAGCCGGGTGCCCGGCCCCAGCTCGGACGCGCTGCCCGGCAGCGGTGCTTGACCAGGTGCTGCAGCACGAGCCCCGGGAAACAGGCATCTATCATGTCCCTGTCCAGCATTCGTCCACTGCAGCCTTCCCCGTAAACCCGCTGGAGTCAGAGCAGAGACCAGGCAACTTGCTCTGCCTGGCAGGGGGGACTGGGTCTGCTACCGCTGCGGTGCCGCCAGCATGGGTGCCATGGCCCTTGCACACGCAGGCAATGCAGGCGGCACATCTGGTTTCCTCAATAGCGGGCGTGTTGCTGGATCCGTGTGGAGGACACAGATGGTGATGTGCTGCTGGGTCAGGGCGAGCAGGTAGCTCAGGTGGGCAGGATGTGTCCTGGGAGAGGAAGGGATCCCTGGGAGAGGTGGGTAGGTGATGCCACAGCCCTTGGGAGAGGGTATCCAACCACCCACTCTCGCTGTGTCCTTGCCCAGCACTGCATGGCTTTGCAAGGTGTTAATGCTATTTCTTTCTGGCAGGTTGCACCAATACAGGTAGCATCAAAAGGCTATTTCTTATTTATATAGTGCTGATCGCTCCAGAGTGTGTCACACATCCAGTGCCCAGTGTGCCGGATTCAGCATTGCTTCTGTGGCTGCAAACACTCCACGTGACTCCCCATGGAGAGGGCAATAGAGACCCCAGCTCTTCAAATGGTATAAAAGCTGCATGGAAAGTTATGATTTTTGATCACTGTTCTCTTTAACCACAGGGACTACTAAGAAAAAGAGGGTTTGTGTTAATGTTCCTACTGCTTTCTGGAAAGTGGAAGACAGAGGTATATTGTCTGTGCGCTGAACTCAGGATTGCTGCTGGAACTCAGCCGCAGGGATAACACCCATAAGCTTTGTGCCAGCAAGCAAAGCAAAATCAGGGAGACTGTCTGGTAGGGCAGGTAATGGGACAGATGGAGTGACAGCCCTGTCACTTCTTGGTACCTTGCACACAAGCCCTTCAGGTGACAGTTTTCAACTCTGCCTTCCAAAATGTTGGCAGAGAATTTGGGTTTCCTAACAGCATTCCTGGTTTTGTTCTTAGTTGTCCTCCATGGACCTGGTAGACACCCTCCCGAATGCCACCAGATCACGGACTGAGCGCTCCTGCTCAGAGGCACCGGTGGGAGGATTTCACCAGCAACAAGCACTCAGATGAGCAGGGTGGAGGAAGGTTGTTCCTCACTAAGACTTTCCTTCCCTTCCTCACCCTCGCAGTAGGATTAACCACATGTTAAAGAGTTTCATTTCTAGAACCCACTACACAATCCTGGATTTTGAGCATTGGGGGAAAAGGGGGAATCACACAGAAATTATCAGGAGAAAGGCAAACTATTTTTCTCAGCTGACAGTGGGAATTCACCCTCCATCCCTGCTTATAAGCACTGCTGTGGGTCACAGGACGGACCACTTTAGTGAGAGGTGCCCCCATGGGTGCTGCTGTTAAATTCCTACTCACAACTCCCACAAGCAAGCAAAATTAACAGTGACTGAAGGTCTTCCAGTGCAGAGCTTCTACAAAGGCAAAAGGGTTTTGGTTAAGATGATCACATCATTTATTCGGAGAGCTCGTTTTTTAACATCAATGCATTTATTACAGTCCACCATATGGATTTGCCTTGGATTTAATACTTAGGAAAAAGGGGTTTTAAGTTTGGAAAGAGAGCGTAGGAAATCCAGGACTTCGGCAACCAGACAGGAGATGAGATGATTTGCAATCTGTGTAGGATATATCTATTGCTCTCAGCCTGGCTTTCATTTCAGAAATGGGCATGTGGAAAGGGCTCAGTATCACCTCCTTTTCTTTAAAGAGGAAACAGTTCTGTTCCTGCTTTAAATTGTTCCTGCACATTCTTGGCTGTCACATCAGCTCTGCTGTCGTCAAACCGGATTCAGGTGTGTGGCTGGACCAACCCTGCAGGAGCCGGTGGCTTTGCCCCAGCTTTCCAGGAGTGTTAATGAAATCCAAAGCTGGGCCGTGGAGATTTGCCTTGCTCCAAGCAAAGGTAGAGGCAACTGGGAAGATGTTATGTTAGATGGGGAAGACGCAGTTTCTGAGGCAGAAGTTAATTCTAATAAGTAATTGTTATTTCCACCTCTCAGTAATGCTTTGATCTTTCTGACGGTGCTCAGCATGGAGCAATGAGACTTGGCACAGCTCCAGGCTCAGTAGGCACCTGGAGATTTTGCCTTGTGTAGCTCCTCACAGGGGCGAAGGTCCGACATTGGGGAGAGCATCAGAGAATTGCTCCTGCCTCTTGCCGAGTCGGGAGCTCCCAGGGCACTGGGATGCCCACTGGAGATGGGAAGGAAGAAGAGAAGCTTCCCTCCATAAGCAACAGGCTCTCCCAGCTCCAGGGGGGACCCAGGCAAGGAGTCAAGGACATCTTGCCCAGGGAAAGGGAATAACTCCTAAACCAAGTCTGCTCCGGAGTGCCTGAGGATACTGAGCAGGGGCACACACTCTCACTGAATGCCTCGTCCCAAATGCAACCCAAATGACCTGCCAGTATATTCGTTTTCTAGTTTTAAGACAAAGCAGCATCACACTCTGTCACACGTGGCCCTCCCTGGAGCACTGAACCCCATCCCAGTGAATGCTGCCCCTGTTCGTACGGACACCAACCCCTTACAGAAGAGAGTTTGCAGAAGTTGCTTTTTGTGAGGGATGTTGCAATGAGGCAAAATGTGCCTAAAAAGGAACCAATGCTCTCTGTGTCAGACCTCTGGTCTGCAAACTGACCAAAGATGGTTGCTTAACCCTTAGGACCAGAAGAAAACTTCCATAATTTGGATGCCATTTTCTGGAGGCAATTTGCCTTTTTAGGGTATGTGTGTGATGTTTGCTTAACTTTGGACTTGCTGAGAATTTGTAATAGCATGCCAAAATACCACGTTCATATGCTGGACGCTCATGCCACCACAATACAGGATCACAAATGAAAAACAGCAAAGCAACAACCAAAAAAACCAAGGGGTGGGGTGGGGTGGGGTGTTGGCCCACCATATCTAAGCCTTTATGTAACCCACTGCTCTTCGTGAACATCCTCAAAATAGAGAGGATCCATCCATATCTCCAAAACGACATTCGACAAGTTACACAAAAATACCGTAGTCCTACAGAGCTCAAATCAAAGCGAGATGCACTTTTCATCTATAATTAGTACTTTCATGTTTGCCAACAAGACCCCAGCAGCATTGGTTCCCATTGGAAAACCCCGTATAAAATCCTAACAAACAGCCCAGTAAAATTGTTATGTTTGCTGTTTTTCATCCCCAGCTTGGACACATCAGCGGTTGTATCAGGCTGCACTGAGGCAGCATGCTGTTGCAACATGAAAAGCATAAAAACAGCACCAAATGTTTCACTCAAAGGCAGCCATTTATACTATTCTCCTGGAGACAGACAGCTATTTTCTCATTATTTAAATAGGCCCCAAACCCTGTAAGAGAAGTTGCAAGTAACGGTCTCCTTATGTCTCTACAAAGGAGGCTTCCCTGCTTGCTGGCACTAAACCAGCTCTTATTTGACAGCCACACTATAATTACATCTGGGTCAGGAGGCATAAATGGGCTAATTTTATTTGGAAACAATAACCGGGAAAAGAAGCAATATCCAGTTTGGGATCCATTTTGCCCTCCTGAAAAGGCTTTTCACGGGTTTTTATTAGCATAGGAACTAAATATAAAATGCACACCCTGAGAGAAATTGTGCTAAAAAATTAGGTGTAACTAGTAAAATATGTAATGAGCTCTGAACTCTCAGCTCTGGAGTGGGGCAGTGAAGCAGTAGCCTGAGAGCTGCTGTGACAGCCGGGGAATTTGGCCAGTCAGGTAGGAAAGATAAAGTTCCCTTTTCCAGATCTCTGGGAGACAAGACACCAACTTGGTCACCCATTTTTTGCTGCACTCGGTGCTAATTTCTGAACTCTTACTAATTACATTGACTAAATGACTATACTTTTCAAGCAGCCTGTTGCAAATTGCAGCGAGGTGTCTAAGTGCTGGTCACCATACCCTAGAACCATGGGATACTTGCAGAAGGCAATTTTACTTCCATATTTTTGGAACTGCTGGTAGTTCAAGCAGATACCTGACTGAATGACATCATCGGTGACTGAGCTGCAGCCGTGACATACGTTTGTAAAAGCAGTGCCAAGAGGCCAGGAAGGATCAAAAAAGATGGTTACAATGGTATTACCAACTGTTTGGCTTGACTTTCTGTGTGAGGGATGCCAGCTGGTCATTTAGGTGTCCAAGCTATTTCTGATACTTGTGCTACAAGACATAGATTTAGTCTAATGAGTACCAGACAGACATGGAAACGAGACGTTCCAGGGAAGAGCTTCGGACTGTCAAGGTTCTCACCCAACACCTATGCCAGCCATCTGAGCTCTGCATGTACCTGCTGCAGCCCAAGCACCCCTCCACGGTTTTCAGCCTACCTACCTCTCCTTCAGCTTCAGAGGCAACAACACAGGGAGAGTGGGTGGTCAAATCAGATGGGTAAAGCTGAAAAGTGTGCCACCTCTTATTTGATCCTGCAGAAAAAATACATGTCCCAAATAATTAAATGTGAAGACGGTGCCATCCTGGGTGTGCCACAAAGACCAGGTGGTTCAAGTAGACCATACCTGGGAGAAGCCATTCGCCATTTGATGCACTGCCAAAAGGTCATGGCAAGCACAGGCCTGGCCCTACCCCAGGACCAAAGTGGAGAAGTCCTTCAAATCCCAGGACAGGGAGAGAACATTTACAACAGAAATTATGAGCTCTACCATTTCTGAGGCAGGTTAGCTTCAGATGCATTTTGAGAAAGTTTCCATTACCTGGAGGGGATTTGTAACAGCAGGCGTAAGCTGCTCTCCGCGCTTTGTCAGGAAGGTAGACGATATCAAGAGCAAAGTGGTTGCTCTGTTTCACTTTGCTGTGGATGTAAAGCAACATGGTATAGGTCATGCCTGTGAAATGCAGAGAGGGATAGCAGCCACTTGCCCGTGCTGGCTCCTGGCCTGGAAATAGGTCAAACGTGTTCACAACGGTGAGTCTGTCGGGATCAGACAGCAAGGAGCAGAGGAGACTTGTCCCCCATGCTTTCACAAGCCCAAAGATCAGCCTCAGCCTGGGGAGAGGCTGTCTGGGGAAGTGTCCTGGTTTTGGCTGGGATAGAGTTAACTTTCTTCCCAGTAGCTGGTATCGTGCTGTGCTTTGGATTTAATGTGAGAATAATGTGTTAACACCCTGATGGTTTAGTTGTTGCTGAGCAGTGCTTACACCAGTCAAGGGCTTTTCAGCTTCCCATGCCCTGCCAGTGGGGAGGTGCACAAGAAGCTGGGAGGGGGCACAGCTGGGGCAGATGACCCCAAATGGCCAAAGAGCTATTCCATACCATATGACGTCATGCTCAGTATATAATCTGGGGGGAGTTGGCCAGGGGCAGCGATTGCTGCTCGGGGACAGGCTGGGTGTTGGTTGGTGGGTGCTGAGTGGTTGCATCACTTGTTTTCCCTGGGCTTTGTTCCTCTCTCTCTCTTTTTGTTTTCCTTTCCATCGCTAGTAGTAGTAGTAGTAGTAGTAGTAGTAGTAGTAGTAGTAGTAGTTTTAATTATTTCAATCATTAAACTGTTTTTATCTCAACCCACGAGTTTTCTAACTTTTACTTTTCAGATTCTCTTCCCCATCCCACACAGGGGGTGGGGAGGGTGGGCGAGCAGCTGTGTGGTGCTTGGCTGTCTACTGGGGTTATACCACGACGGGAAGGAATAACAGAAGAGAAGAGATGGGGCAGAGAGGAGAGGAGAGGAGTGAACTTGTCTAGGGATGGGGGAGAAGCCCTAAATATATAAGGTGTGGGAGATCATGGGAAGGAAAAGAGAAAGTAGTAAAAGCCTGTACATGGGTGGTCCTGGGGAAGTCAGTCAGGGGGAAGGAGGATTTAAGAGCACAAAACAAGTGTTATTCCTAGTACAGTCAATTAGGGACAGGTATGTTCTTCTTCAATGTCTTTTGGGTTAAACGAGGTGTATCTGAAACACATTGAGCACGTTGTATCTCTTGAGCAAGCTGCTGTTACACTCCTCCAAGGGTTTAACCTCTTTATTGCGTTTGGTTTTGTGGCCTACATCTCCCTACAAGCAGTTCCCTGGGCTGTTCAATTCTCTGCCCCTCCACAGGGCAGGCAGAGCCCGCAGCGCAGGTATTTACATGAAAGCATGGCCACTAAGAGCCCATGGGGTCTTTCAGGGGGGCCGTACCCAGTGCAAAGATGTGCTACATTTTCAGCCGCTGCTGTTCTTTGGATGCAGTTGCCTAGGAAATACAATAAAGTTGTATATCTTTATCGTATTAGGATAAAGAACCTCTCCTATGAGGACAGGCTGAGAGAGTTGGGGTTGTTCAGCCTGGAGAAGAGAAGGCTGAGGGGAGACCTGATTGCGGCCTTTCAGTACTTAAAGGGAACCTATAGGAAAGATGGGGACAATCTTTTTAGTAGGGCCAGTTGTGTCAGGACAAAGGGTAATGGTTTTAAACTAAAACAGGGCAGATTTAGACTGGATATAAGGAAGAAATTCTTTACAATGAGGGTGGTGAAACACTGGAACGGGTTGCCCAGAGAGGTAGTGGAGGCCCCATCCCTGGGAACATTCAAGGCCACGTTGGACGGGGCTCTGAGCAACCTGATCTGGTTAAGGGTGTCCCTGCTCACTGCTGGAGGTTGGGCTAGAGGACCTCTAAAGGTCCCTTCCAACCCAAAGTATTCCACGATTCTATGATTCTGTGATACATGCATACCCAACTGCCCACACCGTGGGTATGCGGTGTCCTACAAAACCCTTCCCAGGGGAGGAGAAGAGCGTTTCAAATGATTCATGATCATTAAAACAAAAGGTTCATTAATCACCTGTACACTTGGGATTATGAAGCAATTAACCAGATAAAGTTATTTAAAACCAGTAAGCTGAACTTGGCATCTTTCTCCCATTTTTTACAGGGGTTCACAGAGGTCTGTGCTTATAGCAAAGTTCTGATGAAGGCAAAAACTCAGATACTCCTGAAGAAAGAAGGAAACTTCTTGTGGTCGCCAGTGTGAGGTCAGGTCCTGGTACACTGCAGTCTTTTTCACACTTCCCGATGTTCCTTTCAAAATACTGATACTACTGTGTTCCTATAAAATAGTAAAAGATCAACAGAGAGCTGCTGCAACAAACCATACTTCTTGTTCCCACATGGTTCTTCCTCCCAGGGCTACAGATCATTTAATTGGAGAATTGGTTATTTCAAAAATGAACTGTTCATTACGGTATTTTCATTGACAGTTCAGTGAAACTGTCAGCTCTTCTCTCTCTAATTGCTTTTGATCAACAAAAGAAGAACATGTGCCCTTAAAAGAAAATTATTTTGATGCAGCTGGAACAGCTCCCTCTTTAAAGAGACTGACTTGTAAAAGAGCAAGCACCAGACAAGAAGCAGAAGAGAAAGAAAGGGGGAAAAAAATCTAACACATTTTCCCAAACAATCACTTCTTACTTTGGTATTTCTGCAGACAAATGCAGTTACTCCAGAGGAAAACTTTAGGTGTTCTTCAGCAATCTCTGCCAGAAGAAGAATTTATTTGGACAGGCTCCTGCTAGCACTCAAGAAAAAGCCATTTCTCAAGTATTTATAGGGGAGCAAGTTGTTAGCTTGTGTTGCACGAGTCAGGTTTCTTGCTGGTGTCACTCAATCAAGCTGCAGAGATTAACTTGGATATACAGTCCAGTAAAACCTGCCATGGAATACCCATAACTGAATTTAGGCTACAACTCTAGTCATAACATGAGTAGCAGCCATGTAATCCTAAACTCCAGTGGAAAGTGTGATCTGTCAGCACTCAGGTTTTAATAGATTTCTGTAAAGCACCTTGCATAAAAACCCCTTGCTCCCTAGTTGATAGTTCATTAAGCACTAGTACGTTGCATGGAAACCCAATTAATAGCATGGTCCTTTAAAAATTAAATAGAAATTCATGTTCATTTTCAGCCCACTTCTTTTTCCCAAATCCTGAAATATGGAAGAAAGAAAAAGAGAATCTTGAATTCCAGTTAGATTTTGGGAGCAGAATAAAAGGAAGGCGTTGCACATTCAGAAAAAGCACAGGAACACCACCCAAATGCTGGAGAGCCACCAGCTCACATCTTCATAAGACCCCGGAGTGGTCGGGGCTCCATTCCCCTGCAGGGGCTCCCCCCTGCATGAGGCAGGATGGGGATTCGAGGCTGGGTCTTGCCCCTTCTGCTCAGCCGCAGCATTCACCGCCCAAACCTCAGAGCCCCTTCCCTTCTCCCCTCCTGGCACTGAGGCCCCACTGCTCACAGTAGCACTCTGTGGGACCCCTATCTCAGCCACCAGCCCCAGCCCCATTCCTGGCTCAAGGCACCGGCTCCCTTTCCAGCACCAGGACCATCAGGCTTCGCCTCTAGGAAAAGCCCCTGACAGAGAGCTGGAGGAAAATTTCCAAAAGGGTGGTGCTGGCGAGAGTCACTAATCGGCTCCTCACCAGAAAGGTTAAATCTGATGTATGAGATCAGAGAAAAACCAAGCAGTGACACCAATTGCCAAGCACATCTGGCTCAGGCGGCAGCGTGCCTTCTGGGAAGGAGGCTCCTGCACACCGGGCGGGTTACTCATCATCACGCTCCTTTCTTCTAATGAGGGCCTCGATTTCTGAACATCTAAGATTAGAATTGATTTGGTCTGGTTTTAAAAAAACCTTTCTATATAGTGCACATTATCTGTTAGCCGAAACAGTCACCCTTGGGATTTCAGCAGAATATATGAACGCTCAGCTTTTCTGGGAACCAGATAGCTCAGATTTACGTACCTAATTACAGATTTAAAAGCTTAACTTCTAACATGCCGGTTTGAAAAATGTGGCCACCTCCTCCCTGGTTATACATAACAGCTGTGAAGAAAAATAAAAAATTACAGAGGATGTCCCTTAGCCTGAAAGAGCTTGTTTTGGCAGCCAAAACAGCATCTCCTGGGAGTCCATGGAGGATACCTGTGTTTAGCTGTGAGAGATGAACTGACCGTGCAACAGGGACGACGGGAAGATACCTTGATTTGTCACGTCAAATCAGCATTGTGTGACATTCCAGTCCCAGTTTAACCCACTGTTACACATAGCTGGTACTCAGGCACACCAAAGCCTTTGAAGTTGAACTGCGGACTCCAGAAGAGCAGAAGGAAAGCAGGAGCATCCAGCACCTCCCTGACAGCCTCTGTCAGCTCCACCTACCCATTTTCCCAATACGTGTCCTCCTTAGGGAGGAACAGTGTGATTTAGAAAAGGCACACTGGGCTTCACGTGATGACATTTTCCTCATGGCCTTGAAGAAGCCAAGATGAAGACCCTGGGGTCACGCTGCTACATTTGCCCAGCCTGTCAATGATCAAGTGTAAGACCTGCAGGAGCCCGGAGAGCCCACATGCCGTATCTAATCCTGCAGCAATAGCAAACTTTTTTGCTTTCTGATGGTTTAATTTTTTTCCTCCTTGCTCTATAACTCCCCCGGAAACCTCTCAGTCAGATTTCTTCTAATTTTGCCTTTTTTTTTTTTTTTTTCTGTCTATCAGACTTCAGTTATTTTTACTCCTGTGTTCCTAATGTAGCTTGAAATTAATGCGGCCTTTTTATTTATGTATCAGCCTCCTCAATGATGTACGCACAGTTTGAAGAGAAAAATAATTACAGGCTGTTGTGAAAGAGCACAACAGTCTGGTGTCATTACATCCCAGGCAAACTCCAGCTTTGTTTGGAATTCACGGCATATGGGGGTTTTTTGTGTTTTTTTTTAAAGATGTTTGATCTGAATGTTGTTTCTCTAGACAGCATAACAATTTAAAGCAGATCAGGATGCAGGCAGCTTCATACTGTTCCTAAGTGATGCACGCAGTGCCTTGTGCAGCCTCAGGAATCACAGAAAAAGGGACTGAGAGGACAGGTCCCTGCTGCCCGCTGGTCAGGGCAGTCCCTCAACCAGGGCTTTTTGAGCCCAAATAAGGAATAGGAATGTTTTGACTAATATTTTAATTAAAAGCACTCCAGATGAATGTATCTAAAACTGAGAAATGAAGATATAAAGTTCAGGAGAAAAAAATCGTATGTCCCTTTCGCAATGGCAGCACTCTCATACCTGTAATGTGTTACCAAACCGTGGATAACTCATTTCTTGGCAGAAAAAGCTGGTAAACCTTGCATTGCTATTTGAGAGAAGAGGTTCAGCTGTGACCCACTGGGGCCAGCCATGGCTGTGGATTCCATATGCTAAGGATTGCAAATGAGGAGAAAACCAAGGGGGGGTCTGACCTGAGGCAGCTACTAAACAGCAATAAAAAGAGAAAAAAAAGAGAGAAAGGATTAAAACTTTCCAGCATCTTTCTAATGGCTTTTGGTGTGTATCTTGCTGTGGTCTCTGAATATTTGGATAGAAAAAGTAATGCGAATAAAATGAATACACTTTTTGTTAAAAAAAAAGAAAATCTCACCCCACCTCATTGATTCCTCCGAGGGTGCTGCAGTTGAGATTAACTCTGGCTCAGAAATGGCTTTCCCATGCTATGAAACTTCAGAGTTGCTAGAATCTCTGGGTCTTTCCACCAAGAAGGAGAAGGTGGGTGGAAGCCCAGAGCAGATACCAGATGGCAAGGCAGAAGAACAAGAAAATCCCCAAACCACCAAAACATACAAAGACCCCTTTCTGTAAAGTCCCAGCCAGAGATGGTATGTATTGTTGCTTTACAGGAGGGATTTTAAGGTACCTCTTGAAGCAACTGGGGTTTAACCTTTTGATTCATCGTTTCTATTCATAGCTAAATTCAGTTTCCATTTAAGAATATTTGTTGAATCTTCTTAATTTGTTCATTGTACAAATGCCATGTATAAAAGGAATAAAGGCAGGAAATAAAGAAACAATTGCTTATGAAAATGAGACATTTTAATGCAATTTAAATACTATGGCACTTAGTATTATTTAAATAAGGCAGCACTTTTTGTTTAACGTTGTTATGAGGGGATTTTTTCCTAAAATAAATTTCGAGTTACAGTCCAGGTACCAAACCAGGACTATTCGGAGCGTTCTCAGCCCACTCTCTGGCCAGTGAGAGACTGCACAACCTCGTGGTCTAAAGATCTTTGTAAGCGTTTAAGTATATTGGTAATCTGGGATGGAGCTTGTTTTACCTAGGCGTAGTCTAGATTAGTCTAAACTTGTCCTCTAGGCTCTCTCCTATGTCAAAGGGGAAAGAGAGCATCTCCAAATGGCAGCTCATCTCCTTAAGTGTTTAAGATTCGGAGGTTAAATAGCCTTCTGCCGGTGCTTCTCTCTTGGCTTTGAGCATAGGGCAGGGACTAGACGAGTACTTTTGGCAACAATACTTGCTATTAGATGAATAAAATAGAGAGATGAGCTTGTGTTTTAGTAACCTGATGAAATTAAAGCCAAGCCTTTAATTTGTTAGCTTTGGCATGAACTGTTGCACTAATTGCTAAGGAAAAACAGGTGCCATATTTCAGGAGAAAGCCAAACAAACGAACATGGAAATAGTAGAACATGCAGCACTTCAAAAATGAGCGTTCCAGGTAAGCAGTTTTATATACAAGAGTGGATCAGAAACCAATTTTAAAAGAAAGAGAGGAAAAAAAAATAATCTCTGTACAATTTCAATCTGATAAGAATCCACGTTAAAATGGTAGTCGGTTCAGTTCTACTCTGAAAAGCACATAACAACAACTCAGAGGGACATCTCATTATACTATGACAGCAACAATAAAAACACTTTTTAGTTGACCAGCAGAGCAATTCTAGAGAAATACTTATGAAGGTACTGAGCAGAAAAAAGTGGATGAAGTTTGTTTACTTTTACACAAAAAAACAAACTGGGTATGTTGAGGCAGAAGCCTGGGAAGCCTCAATGCTGCAGACCTCCCCATTTAGCAGGAGGTAGCACCTATCCCTAACTGTATACTCTCCCACAAATTCATCAGTCATCTAGAAAAAAACAAGAAAATTGGAGACAGGGTTTGCTGAATGGCACTGGAAGGCACTGGAAACCACACAATACCCTAGGGGACATATAGTAAAATGCCTGAGACAAAAAACAAGGGGCAAGACACCTCTGATTAGACCCAAGAGAACTGTTCTTCTGATGACGCCAAAGTAAAGCGCTCCTCAGGTGTGGAGCAAGCCTTAGTCCCTGCCTATGACTTCAAAACAATTTTTTCTGGGAGTACCAAGAAGAAATATCCACTGCTTATGGGCCACAGAAAGAGGAGCACTGTACCCCTGCCCCACGGCATTGCTGGAGCAATTCGGTGCTGCGCCCCACGGCCCCTCACACAAAGCCCCTTTGTTTCTTTAGATGTGAGTGTTGGATTTCACCTGCATCTCACCACGAAATCTCTGTACCATGTTTTATTTCTTTTCACTTACAAGTCAGGACAAAATAACCTGCAGCATCCTTACCCCAAGCTAGCTATCGAACAAATGCACAATTACATATTTGAAGAGGAGATGCTGAATACTAAGATTATTCTGACTGTAAAACCACCCTGCTTTTTACTGAAAACAGTATTCATAACAAAAAAAGCTGTATTTCAATGTGATGTTTTGTAAAATGGTAATACCATGTTGGTCATACAATTACCACAAAGGTTGTATAATTGGATGATTTAGGATATGCAGAGCTTTTGAAACACTCTGGGTTTGTTCCTTTCAGTAACGTTGCTAACACTTTCTTTTAAGTCATTCATTTTATTTTAATGACTTCATTTTGCAAAATCCCCTCTTATGTTAGTACTAGAAGAAAATTCAGTTGGGCCAATTTGCTTCCTCTGTACTGTTTGTTACTGTACATCCTTCCACCATGTCTCTGCATTCATCTCCTCTGTAGATGAAAAAAATATGGGGTTTTTTTCCTACTGTATTTCCTGGAGATATTTTCCTGCTCTCATTAATTTTTATTGCCCAGTTCAGAGCACTCTCTGCTCTGCTAAACAACAGGCAAACAGAACAGGAGCTGCGTTTCTGGTAAGGTGGAGAGCAAATTCCTCGAAAGGAAAAATAATAATCCCATGTAAATTTTTTTCCACTCTGTCCCTTATGCGATCTGTCACTTGGGTTGCTATTTTTAAATCACTAAGAACATTGGCTAGAGGTTCTCTGTGATCTGTCGACAGTCACATCTAGCTTTTTCCCTCCACCCCGCCTGCAAATTAATCCAGCGTCCCCTGGGGTAAATCCATCGTTCAAATCATTTCTGTCAGCAGCTCGTGAAGGTCTTGGCCAGCTCACCAGCACAAGCACTGATCCCAGACCTCATCACCTCGGCAGGGACACAGCTGCTTGGTGCTGTGCCAGGCTGGGTCCTGTCCCCCAGCGAGGGCCAGGCCACCCCGAGGCACAAAGCCGCTGTGAATTTTATCTATCAGCAGGATCAGCAAGCGCTTGGGGCTTACTCTCATTCATCATACTGGAAGGGCAGATGTACTTTTTGCCTCCACCACGTGCTCTAACCCAAATGGGTTGTGCTGCCCCACACACACACCAAAACGCAAGGCCATTAGCTAATTGCTCTTCCCAATTTCCCTGCTCTAAGGGGAAATAGCTACTGCGAATGAATAATAAATTGTACATTTGCATACTTTCTTGTTTTCTTTCCTAACTTAAATATTTGAAGTCATTTGCAAACTATGCATCTACATTTTTTTCCATCCCTTCTTCACACAGTTAATACATCAGTCAAATAACTCCATGGCTCACCTAGAGAAGGTGGAAGTCCTGGTCTGCTGAACACTGACAGTTTCAAAACCACTTATTTTCTTTCCCTCTTGATTAGGAGAAAAAGGTCACAAGAAAGTTTGCTTTGCCTACTGTCTACCTCCTTTATTTGAGCCAAGGTATTCCCATAAGATGTTTGAGGCATCAGAGCTACTCTATCCAACAGAGACCATTCCCTCTGAGCTCATGGAAAGGACACAGCTACGCCCTGAGGAGCCCTTCCCCTTGGGAGAGCTGGGATGCAGCGACCACTGAGGGGTAGACATTGGACTTGCTTCAAGCCTCGAAGTGTTGGCTTTGGGTGACACAGCCTCAGCAAGGCGAAGGAGCATCCTCATGGGGAAAGCAAATCCTGCCTGGCTGGCTGAGTGCAGAATCTGATGGAAACAACACCCTGATCAATATGGTTTTTACCTGAATGCCACTCAGGCAAAGCTCAGCTAAACAACATACAGGCTTGGCCTTGAGTAACTCTGGTAGAATGAGAAAAATTGTCTTCACTGGGATTTTTAGCTTACAGGAGCTATCTCAGTGCTTTTACAAGACTGTAAGTTACTCTCACCCCACTAGAGACAATTACCCTTCTTTGCACAGCTTACAAATCGTTTTCTTCTATCTTAAAAAGCTTCTTAAAGGATAATATCTAAGAGTAATTAATTTTCTAGTTTATCTGCAGAGAACTTGAGTAAAGCTAATTGTGTTTTATGGTGCTTGAGAGAATCCAGAAAGCAGCTCAATGCCAACTTCTCTGCTGAGGGGATCCAACCTTGCAGATTCCAATAAACATACTGAAGATGCATA
Source organism: Gorsachius magnificus (assembly GCA_034008185.1). Lineage (NCBI taxonomy): Eukaryota > Metazoa > Chordata > Aves > Pelecaniformes > Ardeidae > Gorsachius > Gorsachius magnificus. Next base: position 178,311,183 of record CM067081.1, read on the forward strand.
ACTCTTGGTAAACACTAAAGCTCGTCATGCTGTAAGTGCAATTTTGATGATGACTACTTTGCCACTAATTTAAAACAACACCTGTCATTGTGTTTGAAGTAGGCAAAGTGCTGAACCGACAGTGCTGGAAGCTGTACTTCTTTAATCAGAGGCGTCTTACGGAGACACAAGTGCGGCATCAGCTCCTGCAAACTGGCTCATCTCTGTGTTTCCATGTCTATCTGGAAAGGCTGTGGCTTTCAGAGCATGAAAAAATCCTTCCTTTGCTCATCCCTGATCTCTCTGCCAAAATAGGGAGCAGCAGAGTGCTTCTGCAATACCAGCTTTTGCAAGGGCTTCCCTTAACTGGTGGTTGAATAACACGCAGAGTAACATCCATGACCCCACGTCCCATGTTTGTAATAGCTATGGGTGAAAACGTAGAGTGGCAGCAACCTTTGCACCTAACCCATCCACAGGAAGGTCTATTCGCTGTCCTCTCATGCTCTGCCTCTCCAAAATCCTGCTGCTGGACACCCCTGTATCACCTGATACCTTCCTTACTGATATAGCTCATTTCTCTATTCCTGTCTATAATGTGTCAGACACTGTACACCTTTCATATTCTTCTCATATTAGACCAATGAGAAGAAAACCTAAAAGTTAACTGTTAACTTGCCTGGCTAAGAAAGCCACATCAAAAGACACGTACCAAGGACCAGCAGGATACAGCACCAGCTTCCACCATTTCTCCATCTGCACCAAGTCAGCCCTGGGTTTGCCACGCTCCTCAGCACTGAAGCACGTCCTCATCACAGCCCTGGAAGGAAAGCAGGGTGCCCCAGCGGGGTGGGCACAGGAGTGGTCCCCATCTTGCACTCGTGCCCTGAGCATCCACCCTGGGCAGGGCTGACGGAGCTGCGAGCAACCTCAGCTGCCAGCCAGGAGCAGCTTTCACTGCCCACACCAGCAAAGCGCTCCAGAGTTTTCATCATTCGCGTGCCCAACACCAATTTACTGCTTAATTACATCTCAGTGAGAAGCGGTCTTTCTCCCAACAGAAAATATTACTGATATCAGACTGGGCCAGTGCTGGCAGGGGCACAGGGAGGGCAGCAGAAATCTATGCTTCGAGTAAGATGTTATCAGAGCAGATTGTTTTCCCCGCTTCTATTTTAAGCAATCAATCATTATTTAATCAGAATTTAGCAATTGCAATACGTGTTTGAATACAATGCAACAACTGTAGATTAAATAAAAGCCACTTGATTAAAAACATTTGAAGACTGATAACTTTGCAACTTATTTTATGTTTCATAATTCTTGTTGTCCAATATTGTTTGCAAAAATCTATTGGCACTTAATTAACCTTATACCATTGCCCTGTTCAATCAAAACTAAAAGAACTGTGGACATTCAGTTCCACCTGTTAACAAACTTGTTAAATAAAAAAGCCAAAGCCCTAACTACATTTTCATAACAAAATTTCTTGAGGACAGTCTCTGTCCCCAACTTCTTGTAAAATGAGAAGGAGTCAGAAGAGGTTGCATTTGTCCTGAGGGACAAAGGAGGGCACCGCCACCTCATGAAACTGCTGCAGGATGGTGTGAGGAGATCTGGTCACCTGTGCTGGCCTTCACTTGGCCATGGTCTCTCCAGAGGTGAATAATGCTCCCCCAACTGCTGCTGCAGAAAATTAATTCCCAATGGGACATCTTACTCTGTGCACTGAGGAGCAAAACCAAACAACTCCAGCCACCAGATTCCATCTTTAAAATGGAAAAAGAAAAAAAAAAAGAAACCTAAAGTCTCACAGGAGAGCAGGAATAAGAAGTCACAACCACTCCAAGGGTATGGCAGCTAATACTGTCTCATTTACAGGACTTTAAAATAGCAAATTTAAAAAAACATCTCTGCAACACAAGCAGGCAAATGTGATGCCAGCTAAGGATAACAAAAGATGCAGCACCTCAGGCCTAATCCCAGCACACAAGATCTGGGATATCTGACCTCATACTTACGTTTGTCTGCAAAGCAGCTGATGGACAATTTGAAGTTGGGGGCGTGTGTGTGTGTGTGTCATGGCTGAGATGCTGGACCTGAGACCCCCTGCAAGGCACACCTCACAGCTTACCCTTTCACGGCAGCTGGGGCTGCAGTGCCACCAGGTGCACCTGAGGATGGGGATGCACACACCCTCTGCCCACTCAGTCAGAAACTGCCCCTCACCCACACATGAAGGGCACTGGGAGTACTGAGGACCACGTACCAACAAGTAACCGATGTACGTGGGACAACATCTTTAAAAAGCACTATAGGATTGAAAGTCTTTCCAAAAAAATTGCTAGCAGTCGATTAGCATTACAACTGAACCATATTTATAAATATGTCATATTTCTGTAGCTCACAGAAAACTTGGGAGCATTAGAGAGACCTCAGGACACTTTCCTTAAAATGCAGCCTGCAAAAATGCTCTCATTTTCCTCAACACACTGGAGAAAAAGATAAAAGCTTTATTGGTACTCAGGCATGACACATCAGGTCAAGGGGAACGCATGTGCAAGGTGTTATTATAGAGGTTATGGGCATTTTTCCCAGCAACATTGGCCAGTATCGAACATCGGACACTGACCTAGGTGTGGACTGGGGGTTGTCCTGGAAGGCAGTTGCTATATTCGTAAAACAGTGACGACAACCCATTACTGAGAATCCTTCACAGACGTTTGTTAATTATTTTCTGACATGGGAAGCGAAGAGAGAACAAAGCCCAAGGAAAGCACTTCCCCAGCAGCAATTTATGGCCCCATATAACCCCACCTAGGTACCTGCAGGTGGAGAGACAACCACTTTATGCTGGCAACAACCAGAATCTCCAGGCAATGAGTCTTCAGGGTTGCTGTGAGCTAAAATGTAGCCCAACTTCCCCAGCTTTCAAAGGTGCTGGAATTTGGGGTGTTCTTCTTGGTGCCGCTTTCTGCCTAGGAGAAAAAAGACACCTCCTTTCAGAGTGGACCTGGCACCTCACTCATGCCCAGAAATCCACTAAAATAAGGAAGATTTGGAAGCACTCCTGTCCGTGATATTGCAGTATGGCAGCTGGAGAGGTGTGCTTACAACATTTTTTCTAACCTTCTCTGGCTTTGGTTAGTTAACAGGAAAAGGAATTGTGCTAGTGATGCTGAGCATTGCATGGATATTTTACGCTCTTACAGCCAGCAATGTCTGGAGCAACACACAATGTGTGTTTGGAGGGGCTGGGGAGAAGAGCTTCATGCTTGGCATGCCACACTGCATGAAAGTCTTGTGACACTTTCAGGCACCAGCAGGTTTCAACGGAGACCCAAGTCTTTGAATTTGGGGGTGATCTGGTCCTGCTGTCTGCAAGAAGATAAAGTCAAATGGTGAATTGCTTCCTCTCTTGCCAGAACAATATCCAAACTGTGGAACAGGGTCCCTGAGTAGGAGGGGAGTCTATGTCTTAGGAGGTGCAAAAGCCTTGGCTCTGTCTCATGGCCGGTCACAAAGCATGCAGAGACAAGAGCACTGCTAGGACCTCTGCTGAAGTGTACTGAATTAAGAGAATTAGCAGGACTGAAAGAGCAGCTGCAAACATGAAAATGAAAATCACTACTCTGATCTGCCACTTAACCAGAAGATAATTCCAAGAGGGGGCTTCATCCATAAAGCTACTGAGCCTAGGGCCTTGGACATTCCAGGTCAGCCTGTCAAAAGGTCATGCAACCAGCTTTGAGAGAAAGGAATTCTAAAAATGAAGAGTTTATTCTTTTTATTTGCTTCCTGGGCTTACACAGTGGGTTTTATCTTTAAAGGAAGAATTAAAAACTTCTAAATTTTCCCTTTTGTCTATAAATTCAGTCACGTGGGCTAAGGAAAGGCATTACAGGCAACTTAAGCCAGTGCAAGACCATGAAAGTCATGAGCTGGTCCCCGGCTACATGTTCCCACAGCCACTCTTGGGTCAGGGCTGGCAGTGCTGCTGCCATGCGGTCTGACCAGGCATTAACCTCGGCTTATTCATTTGCTGTATTAGGTTTCAGTGTGCTCCTCAACCCGAACCCAATGTACCGCACAGTGGCACAGTAGCACAGCTACTGACACCAACACAGGCAGGAGATGGGAGCACCAGGGTGGAAAGGGCAGACCCAGCCCTCCCAAGGTAGCAGGCTCTTACATCTGCTTAAGCACGTCAAGGTAGACACAGGCAGTATCGGAGAAGACGGTTACACTGAGGCTTTGGATGTAAAGGAAAACCCACACCATTCTGCACACTGAACTAGGCAACCAAACGAATGCGACCCCATGGCTTTTGCGATGAAAACTCAACATTACATGAGCTTGAAACACAAAAGAAATACCAGAGGAAGGTTCACTAAGGACAAGCACCACACAAGTACGGTTGGCTGAGAGTTCAATACATTGGCTGCCAGCAACTTTACTGTGCATCTGCGTATACATATTTTCATTCTTTTGTGTATAAAGTATGTAAGGGTACCTGGAGGCAATATTTTAAGTGGAGGGCACAAGGCATGCTCAAAAGCCAGACCTGAAAATAGGATTTAATTGTATTTTCCAACTCATTTGATTATCTCAGCATCAGAGGTTGAGACTGTGATAGGTTTGGATTAACTGACCTAAACCTTTTCTTCAGTGCGGTTCTGTATTTTAAGGACATATTAAGGAAGAACCATCATTAGCCAAGGTTTTGGTAATACATATGATCTAATTCTTTACTGAGCCGAAATACACCTTAAGTAACAGTGATTAAGATGTCCTTTCCAAGTCTTGCTTTCTCTCACCCACAAAATGTGTATAAACACATACCTGTCTGTCTCGTCCCTCGGGGAAGATACACCTTAATATTTCTCCTGTGATTTTATCTTCAGGACGATGTCTAGGTCACTCTTTATATTATTATTTCTCATCTGATTCTTCCTTATTATTTCAGAGTTATCATACTCTGTCTGGATGCATGTTTGGTAGTCTCCCTTTTCAAGGGTATACAGATGATTACAAGTTTATTTTCACAAAATATATGGAGTGGTTATCTCTGCTAAATACCAAAACAGTATTCAATCAGGAGAATTAAGCTTATGAAAGAGATGTTAAGCCAATGACAAAGATCTTTTAGGAAGACAAAAAGGTTGGTTAATTTACAACAAAAGGAAATTAGACTGGATTTCTACAGAGTCAGTTTTGTTATTCTAGCTAACAATATGATTAACATTGAATGAATGGTAAAGGCCTCATTCATGCTTGGCTTAGCCCAAATTAATGTGACTGATTACCCAGCCTCTCTGTTCTGGCAGAAACTCCCGCGCCTCCTAGGCTCGTTTATCCAGACAGTCTCACTTTTAAGGGGGTTGACCCCAGACAGAAGGAAACAGTAGCTGAAGCCTTTGAAGCTTTTGCACTTCATTGCCCTTTCCTCTGGACAACCAGCTCCAACTTCATCTTTAAGGGAGTAAAAGTCTACGGCCCCAGCTACTGTAGAAGATCCAGCTGGGATCTCTCGCGGGCATGCAGGTGTTTGACATATGATTACAGAAACTTCAGGAATCATTCCCTCCTGAGAGTGATTCATTTTTTTCTTAAATTATTCCCATGGTCCACATTGCCAATTATCAGACCATCCTAGACAGAGGCTAGTGCTAGGCTTGGGATTAGCTGCTCACCCTCCTTGAGGAGCATCCCCTCCCCAAGGAGCCGTAAATTAAGCTGCCGATGAATAACCCCTTTCTGCCAAGCACCTGAGGAACCTGAGAAGACCATATGGGCTGTGAAAATGACAATATGCACATCAAGTGCTGTTTGTGTTCGTTGTGAGAAAACAAGTCAGTGCAGACTGACATCAATGTCAGCATGATGAAGGCTGCAGAAAAAAAATATGCAAGCTGTAGATTTATCCTAAGAGGCAGGAAACCAGCCAGGGGCAGGTAATTCCCACCCCTCCCGCTCCCCCTGCTCCATCGCATCAGTAATGTTCTCTCACTGGAGGAACCCACTGCCAAAACGTAATTGACATGGAGATCCTTGACTTTTCCTTCTCCTCATCCTCACATAGGTACAATACAGATAAAAACTAGAGGCCATGGAAACAGTCCATAAGCAGGCAGACAGCTTTCTGTGGTGCTCACGTCAGGGGTAGGCAGGTGTCTTTCCACAGAACCAAGACAAGAATCTTTCCCCCACTTACAGCAACCGGTTGTGGTGCTACAGAAAAACCCACCCCTTTACCACCGATGCTCCTCTCCAGGAGCTGACATACTCCTGTTATCCCTCCAAACCCTTCAGCTGGAGGAGCCCACCTTTCATAAGTGCACAGGAGGCACCTGCAAAGCTAAGTGCCTTCTATGGTTTCAAGATCTGGTAACGCTTGAATCCAACTCCCAGCCACCACCAAAAACCTCTTCAGCTAGATTTCTGGAACCAGACTTACTGGTAAACTGAGTCCTGGCTTCATCTTTACACATTCACACTGGACTCGAAGGGAAGCCTCTAACGATGTAGTTATGCTGCGCCACCAAGATGTTCGCCAGGGTATTGCCATTGACCACTCGGGATCTTATCAACCACCCTTCAACTTCTCTCTCTTCAACCACCAGAAAAATGACCATACTCTCTTAAATGACACTGATGCTCCAGCTGGACCAAGTGCAGATCAGCCCTGGGCTCCATTCCTACAAGCACCTGGGCCTTATTCATTCAAATGAAAGCAAGGGCATAAATACGGGAGGACCAGCAGTGCTACACAGTCAAAGCAAGGGAGGCAGCTGACCCAAGCACAAGCTGGAGGGCACAAAATGGGAGCAACTGAATTGAGTCACACTAGCTTCAGCTTACCTGGTTTCTGCTGTGGCCCAGCAAGGTACTGGGAGGGGGGTACTGGAGATAGCTCTGGGGAGCTGGAGGAAGCCAAGGAGACATGAGAGGAGGAGGACTGAAGAAGGCTTTGATGGTCTGTGGGTGGGAGATGAAGAGGGCAGGCCACTCAGATATCCAGAGTGAACACCAAACAGTTAGGGAATTCCCAACATTGTCAAGTTACTTCCATTTTTAAAGGCACACAAAGAAGTCGAATGCCCTGCATAGCACAGAGAGGTTTAGCCAAGCTAGAGAATAGGGTATGGATCCCATCACTGGGAGACTGAAGGCAGCATCTCCACTCTCAGTGGACTTGCTCAAGAAGAGTGGCTGAAGGAAACCGTTCAAATATTAGTCATGAGGCAAATTACTTCTAACACAATTCTTAACACTATAAGCTAGGTAAATCTTAACTGCTGTTGCTTCAGATGGACAAAATCCAAAACCAATCTCATAGTGAAGCTTAACATAAAATCAATTACCGCTGACTGTGAAACATATGCACATCTTGGAGGCCTTTGATCTTTCAGAATGGGTGACAGAAGCTTCTCCTTGCAACACACGTCATACTGAAATAAATGATCTGGCGTTGGGGTCATGACTCTGAACACTGGCACACGCTACAGACAATTTGGCTCAGAAAAAAACTCTTTTCCTTCACACTGGTCACTAGTTTGAGCACGGGAAATCACCATTTCAGTCTGTTTTCACCAAATTATGTCAGAAGGACAAAAGAAGTTAGTGAATGCCTTCTCCCTGTCACATGCGGTCGTCACTATCAGTAGCTCTTGCATGACAGTGTTTGAGTCACCCAAAGGTCCTTCTGGCATCTGCAGTGCACATGTCTGTGGCAACCAGAACCAGAATGGGAAAGCATCCTAATATTCTTCCTGGAAAAACTCTACCAAAGCTTAATTTTTATTACCACCCCATAGATTATGTCTGCAAAAGAAAACAAAAAAGAAAGGAAAAATAAAAGGTTTCTTCAAAGATATGCATATAATTTTCATAGCAGAATAAGTCCTTGAGTCATGCAAAGGACAAATCTCTGATAAAGCTAAAGTAGTATCACCACATTTTTCAGCCCTACAAGTTCTAAACATTTCATATCTAGAAACATTTATGTGCATTTAAAAAGGTAAAAATAATGAGTTCTTACAAAAACAAGCATTCATATACATATAATACAAGTTTGGCTTTTGGCTGGAGAAAAAAGAGATTTGTACATTAATTTGGAAAGCCCTATAGCACAGAATACAGTTCCAAAATGAAAACAAAAAAGAAAAGAAAACTGCATTCCAATAGACTGTGCTGTCATAGTTTGTCCTTAGCTAAAAGTGAATCCATGCTTAATTTTAAAGACCTATGATTGGGACAGATATACGTAGCAGTCTGAGCAAGAGATAGGAAAGGTGAACAGCTTTTGTTATTTGTGCTGTTGTTTGGTTTTTTTATGGTAGTTAGTTCATCTATAAACTTAACTACTTGTACAAAAGGTTTTGTAGAGCTTAATGAATTGATGCTTTTGAAGACCATCTTTTTGTACCAAGAAAGGCATCCCAAAACTGCCAGTACTGCACATCATTGTTTTGATGATGGCGATGGTGTTGAAAGCCAATGAGACAGCTATCCAACTTCCTGGAACAGTACATAGCTTGTATGAGCATTTCTAGATATGAAATAATAATAGTGATACGGCACACCAGCATCAAACGGGTGAATACACAAGAGCAATGCATTTTCTTCCAGAATAACACTAAAGGATTTGGGTTTGGGGAGAACAGAGAAAGGACTCGACTCCTGACAAGATAAACATGTCAGAATCCTGGACAGGATACATAAGGGATCGATTTCACAACAGGACAAACATCTACAATCATTGATGTTGATGAAATACTGTATATATATATAAATACACATAAAACTTCTGCACATTATATTACCTTTTTCTAAGCCTAGCGGGTTTCCCTGCTCTCTCACACACATACAGTCTTCCAGGCTGGCTGTTACGAGGACAGAAGCCAGTTACCCAAGGTTACCCTGCCAGCAAACCCCTCAGGATGGATGAGAAGCGGGAGCTCTCTGGGGCCTCCTGCCCAGAGCCCTTTGATCTCAGCCACGTGTCCCTGCTTGGCAGCGGGCAGGTACGGCCCGTGATGGCCCCGTGCCAGCCACACTGCACGTCCCTGGCTCCTGGCAGAGAATGCGTGCAAGCTACGGGGAGGAAAACCTCCTCTGGATGCCAGGGGAACAAAACGAAATTACTCCTGGCAGGATGGGGAGTAGGGATTTTCATGCATGGCAGATCTAGGTATCGGTTTGCAGAGTCAGGGACTGAATGGCTGACAGGGCAAATGCAACTGGGAGGAGGAGAGACAGAGAGACACTGAGAGATCTCCCGCCCTTGGGAGCCAAATGTACTGCTTTTGGCAAAAAGATGATTAAGATTCAATTACCAAGTAAGAACAATCTTAGGATCCCCAAAGGAGAATCTTGTATTGTTCATGGCAGGAATAAAACACCAAATTAATTTTTGTCAGCACATACATAATCCAGGCTGAGGCAGAACTGACATTTGACTTAAAATTCCTTGTAGAGCAAATCTTTGTCTTATCCTGACAGGGATCAAATATCCATGAACAGGCTCAGTTGTAGTATCAAAACCCAATAGGACTTCTGGTAAAATAAACATATGGAATAGGTTTTACAGAGCTCGTCTCACAAACCAGACCAGGCAGCAGACTCAGAAGGGCTGCCAGTGAACCCAGCTTTGCAGTTTCACACTGAGATGGACAGGGGGACACGTTGAATTCCAAGTGGGAACATTTGGCTGCCACAGTCAGCCAGCTCTTCTCCTCACAGCCTCGATTTCTACGCCAGGAAGACCCAGCATAGTACATTTTCCATGTTTTCGCAGGGGACAGAACAACAGACTAAGGCAAGTTTGGTGGCTGAACATCTGCTTGGACAACATTGCCCAACAATCACCACATGCTCAATGAGTCCTGGGGTGCAATCGCTGAAATCGGGTCAAGAGCTACCACCAGGTGACTTCAAGCTCAGCACTGCTTGGGTCTTCAGTACCGAGCTGAATGACTAGTCAGACATCTGTCGTAACATCCTGGGTTGATTTCCAAGCAGGGCATAGCTGAACACATCAAACACGGTAAACTAAGTGGCAGGAAGACAATCCCATCTTCCTTCAAACTTGTGCATTTTTTTCTCAACCTCCACTCTTCTACTGCAAAACCAGAAATTATTGCCAGCTTACAGGCTGATTTTGAGAAATATGGATGCTTTCATGCAATATTCATGAACAGACAAAAGACTAGTGGAAGCTTTCACTGTGGTCCAGTTAAAATATTATTATGAATATCAGCCAGCCTCTTGTCAATGCCACCATACCTTCTCAACATATGGGGTGGAGGGCTGATTTTTAATGCCTTGCTCTTTCTTTCCTTTACTGAGAGAAACTGAAGTCAATATAAGAGCAGTAAGCTCATTAATTTGGTGAAAACGAATGTGTGAAGGATCCAAAGAAACTAATAGCTGGTTATGGGTTGGGAAATTGATTGCTGAAAATTTCCATTATTGAGTTAGGGAAAGGGGTGCTTGGGAACTCTGGATGGGCCCTCTTGTCTAGGAGATTAGAGCTAATCAAAGAAACTCCCCTGAAAAATATGTTTTCTTCAGTAACAGCACAATAAGCTTTGGCGGTCTTCATGCTGGCAGTAAATGTCTCATGAAGTCTTATTTTTTTTTTTTTTATTATTCACAAGAAAGCCTCTTGTCCTTCCCTGCAGGAAAATCTTAAGGGCAAGTCAGCTGGTAGAGAGAATCAAGGGCAATAAAGTGTTCACTGGAAGTTTGGGAATTGGGTGTTTCTTGTTGGTCTCAGGAGAGGATCATGAAGAAAATGGTAGACAGCAGTTTGACGTGTTCTTGCTGTGGGATGCACAGAGATCTCATTTCTTTGTTAATGAGAACTCCCAGTCAGGACCCTGCAGCATGTCTGTGACAGAATAACAGATAAAACAGTAAATATTAGAAAGAAGGATATGAAAGGCTTCCTCTACCAAGGCACTGTCCCCAGCTGATTGTCACAGCACGTGGTTCAACCCAAAAACCTCCAACACACTTAAAAGACAGCCAGACTCCCAGCTGAGCTGCATGTGCCTTCCAAACTCAGCCAAACAGGGGCAAAACTTCTTGTGACTTGATATTTCAGTAGGACCTTTCAGTAGCCTCTGTTGGTTGAACAGAAATTCCCTAGCAAGTCTGCGACAAAATTCATAAAATTTAAAAAAAAAAAAAAAAAAAAAAAAGACTGAGCCTTTTAATTCTCCCAAGACCTTAAAAGCAGACTGGAATTATGATGGCAGTCCAATAAATACAAGCAGCAAAAGCAGCAAAGAATGAAGAAATTTTACAAGATGCTGCACATGGACTCAAGCAGGAAGGGACCAAGAAACTGGGGACACCTCATAGTACAAAGCTAAAAATATTCCATCAGCTGATGCAAGTGAACCTGCACAGTTTTGGATTACTTAAGAGCAAAACTGGCTGCTACTGTTTCAGACCTGAAAAAAGGCTTGTGGATCCAAACCCATGTCTGTTAGATTAGTTGATACAGCTGGAAAGCACAGACAATACCTGCTCCAGGCTCCAAGCCTCACCTTGCTCATATTCGCAATGACCAAGCCCAGTGCAACTCTGAGAATGGGGCACGTAGTCTTCCTGGGACTCCCAGGGGAGCCACAGGTCCCAGGTAGTCGTAGAATCATAGAATCATAGAATCATTTATGTTGGAAAAGACCTTTAAGATCATCAAGTCCAACTGTTAACCTAACCCTGCCACCCCACCACTATTCCATGTCCCTAAGCACCTCGTCTACCTGTCTCTTAAATACCTCCAGGGATGGGGACTTGACCATGTCCCTGGGCAGCCCTTTCCAATGCTTGACAACCCTTGCAGTGAAGAAATTTTTCCTAATGTCCAATCTAAACCTCCCCAGCACAACTTGAGGCCATTTCCCCTCATCCTATCACTTGTTATTTGGGAGAAGAGACCGACCCCCACCTGGCTACAGCCTCCTGTCAGGCAGTTGTAGAGGGCGATAAGGTCTCCCCTCAGCCTCCTCTTCTCCAGGCTAAACAACCCCAGTTCCCTCAGCCATTCCTCATAAGACTCGTGCCCCAGACCCTTCACCACGTGCTCCACAGCCCTGTGCTGCAGATAACTCACTCCAGAGCCAAAATAGCCATGCCAGCCTGTGAGCAGCTCTGGACCAAAGCGCCGTAGTCACTTCTGAGGACCAGGCTCGCGAGGTGTGTGTCGGCAAGCCATTCCCCAGGCACACACCAAGCTGCTGAGGAGCAGCTTGGCTAGCTCAAGCCTGCCATCTGTACCCCATGCCCTTTGCAGCTGTGCAAGCCCTCTGGATGTTTCACCTATTCCCACGTGTACTTTCTTCCCTTTTTCCGCTGTGCCACTGACCACACTGCACACTGCAAAAAGGGCCACTTCCAGCACATCCTCAAGCCTGACAAAAGCACGGATCTTTGGCCGAGTACTTTGGTGTCACCCCAGCTCCAACAGGGGTTGCAAGAGATGGAGCGGTGCAGCTCGGATCACCAGATGTACAACTGTGAACAGCAGCAGGCCGGTATGTCAGAGGCAGCAGGAGCTTCTGCAAACAGGCCCATCAGCCAGAAATCTAGGGCACTCTGCCAATTGAATTATTAACCTCCAGGCTTATTTAAATGCATTGAACATGTTCAGCTTTTCCAGTTTTACTCCTTTTGCTATGCTCAGTAATACATACATGTCACAGTGCTATCCATTTCTAAAGAGCAAGGTGCTTTACGCGGTGAGGAAAACATTTTTATATCATTTGTAAGCGAAGAGAAATAAAAATTAAGCCCTGCAGAAGATCATGGAGCATGTCAAGGGAAGAGGCAGAAACAGAAGATATGTTTCCTGACTCACCATCCAATGCCGTATCCAACCCATCACATTTCAGTGTAGGGACATTACCATATCTGCCGCATGCTGATAAAGTTGTACAAGTTCAGACAAAGGTTTTAAGTGCACAGACTAAAACACACATGGGATTTTTGCCTAAATGAACAGCCTCTTTGCTTGCAGTTGGGCTGCTTACATGGATAAAGTTATATACACCTTAAGTCTTCATAGGCCATGCTTTTACAAGTGTACAGAGCTTGCATTTCAAAATCTGTAGGAATTTTCTTTTTTTTTTTTTAAAAAAGGAGAATCGTTTAACTTGCGTGGTCCATCTTCTCTTCCTCTCTCCTCTGAAGCAGATGCACACTTCCACCCAACAGCATGCTGGCCTCTGTCGAGGGGGGTATGTTGCCCTGAAGGACCCATCCAAATGCACAGCAGGAGCACAGGATCTGCAGCTGGCCAGGCCCCAAAGGGATTGGATCCTCTGACTACATTTATGGTGACAAATTTTTGACTGGAGTTAAAGCTGAAAGAGTGAAATTCTCTCATTCCTTAGGTCAAACTAATTCCTTTTTAAGCAAGCCAAAACTCCCCAAAACACTTAATCATTTAAAGCACTCACAACCAATGGTGTTTTTTTCCCTTAGTCTGAGCAGGGGAAATACCAACGAAAGGATGCTGGGGGAAGCTCTGAGCGTAGGGAACTCCAAAGTACAGCTCTCACTGATTTTTCAAAGGCAGTTGTGCCTTTGGTCCCACAAATGCTTCTGAACGCTTACTCCATCAATGCAGGTCTCTCTCTGTAAGCTCCCCCCCGAGTGGTGCTGCCCTTTGGCATCAGGGAGGGTCTGACTGCTCGCCTGATGCAATGCAAACAGGGACGCGACAGGGAGAGACAAAACTGACCTTACTTCAAGTCACAGAGCAGGATCATCTGTATTAATCAGTTCAATATAAGCATAACAATTAGAGGTTTTGGTAAATTAATATATTTGACAGGGCTTTTTGAGAGGATCAGGGAAGTAGAAACTACTTTTACACAGTCAGAACAAATGTAACAGGCAAAACCTGGTGTTGAAAAGCCTCTAACGCTGAAGAGTGTCCCTTATTATAGTTTCTTTTGACCATCTTATTTTAATTTCACACAGCTGTTCGGTGAACACCACCTTCCTCATATGCTCTAGCACCATCTAGCTTGTGCCTAAGGTAACTAAGCTCCATTATTTTCTCCTCAAGCAGGCAAATCCTTAACCATGTAATTTCCTTTAAGCACAACTGTCTCTACTTTAAGTATTTTAGTTACTTTGACATTATAATCCAAATGAAAGTAAAAGTAGTGAGCACAAAGCAGCTGCAGAGGTTAAAGAGTCTCCTTCACCGAGCAACCCTGTCAGCTGCATCCTTCTCCATCCGACGGTTTTGCTCTTCCCTCTCTTCTGGGCTTGAATCCTGCCAAAGATATATTGCATGTTAAGTATGTCTGAAGTTTAAATTTCAAGTTTGGCATGCTTAAATAGGTTTCTTAGAGGAACTCATTGCCGTGGTTTAACCCCAGTCAGCAGCCAAGCCCCACCCAGCCGCTTGCTCACCCTCCCCCTGCTGCAGTGGGATGGGGGAGAGAATCGGGAGGGCAAAAGTAAGAAAACGCATGGGTTAAAAACAGTTTAATGATTTAAATAAAAATAAGGAAAAGGACATGAAAAAGAAAAAATAAAAAGGAAAAGAAAAAGAAAAGAAAAAAGAAAAAACAAAAAGGATTGTAATGAAAAGGGGGGGGGGGGGGAAGAGAGAGAGGAGCAAACCCCAGGAAAAATAAGTGATGTAACCACTCACCACCCGCCAACCAACACCCAGCCCATCCCTGAGCAGCAGTCACTGCTCCCCAGCCAACTCCCCCTAGTTTCTATACTGAGCATGACATCATATGGTATGGAATAGCCCTTTGGCCAGTTGGGGTCACCTGTCCCAGCTGTGCCCCCTCCCAGCTTCTTGTGCACCTCCCCACTGGCAGAGCATGGGAGGCTGAAAAGTCCCTGACTTAGTATAAGCACTGCTCAGCAACAGCTAAAACACTGGTGTGTTATCACATTATTCTCACGTTAAATCCAAAACACAGCACTATGCCAGCTACTAGGGGGAGAAATAACTCTATCCCAGCTGAAATCAGACACTCATTAAGAAAAACAACAAATAGTGGGACAAAATAACACAATATCAATTCATGTTCCAAAGGAAAAAGCACCAAATGATATGAAAACCAGAGAAGAGCTGCTGTTTATCACAGGCAAGGCTAATGGTCACTCCTGGGAACGTGTTTGCTCATGGAGGATTGAGGTGGCACCCAGAGGCCTTCATGCCCCACAGAAGCCACCTCACTGCACCTTCTGGCTCTCCGTCTCGCAGCTGCAACCAGCAGCCAGGGCTCAGATACAGGCAAGGCAGGTGAGAAAAAAACCCTCCAGTGAACCACCCAGCAACATGGGAGCTGATGTTTACTTTGGATCACCCAGCAACTTGTACAACACAAATCCATTCAACACTTCAGCTGGCATAAACCCTCCTGCCCAGATTCCCAAAAGTGAAATCCACATTCAGGACAAATATCTGCAGTTATTCAAACTGCGATAAGAACCACAATTACCCTGCAGCAGATGTCCCAAGACACCTCCTGAGGAGTCAAGAGGGCTGTTCCTCTTTCCCTGATACTTGACACGAATGCCAGGAGAGCTTTTGCCAAGTTGTGAGGGCTCTCTAGTCATGCCTCTGCAGAGCTCATCAGCAATATTTGTGGAGACCTCGCTTACACTTTGGAGTGGGCTTCTAGCTGGCTTGCCCACTTCTCCCTGAAAAGCACCATGTACATGAACCCTCAATGGTGCTGGCTTACACTGCAGCACCAAGCAGCGGGGGAAGCCAAGTTAATCAGGCAAATTCTCCTTCTCCAGGTCACTAATGGATGCAGATGAATGACAGCACCTCGGTCTCGGGGTGCCCGCTGCAGAGCTCCGGGAACTGCATCACCTGCTTGCCATGGCTAATTTCTTGTACATGGAACAGCCACAGGTTTTCTGTTTGAGTGGCTTAGTTAGGTCCACTGAAACAACTAAAGAAGAAAGAAAAAAATCAAGGCCTCCAGGATGAAGCACAGTGCATGTTTTGTTTGCAACACATTGTACCAGCTCTGACACACAAGTGGTCACCTCCCTCCTCAGACATGCAGCACGCTCCGTGGGACATGCAAGCACGGAAAGAGGGGAATGTTTGCTCCAGAGACTTAAAAAGGAGGATGTCTGACCCCCATCTGGATCCCCATCTGGACCACAGCAGCTTAGCATCATGCAGCATTCAGTAGAAGCGAATTCACACAGTTCTTGCTCCATACTGGCTATTTTCCTGCATTTCTTGCCAAAAACATGGGCTTATCTATTGAAGAGAAAGGATTAATATTCCAGGATATGTTGAATGAGACATTTTTAAAACAAAATCTGGCATGGCTACACTGAAGCTGAGCGATGCACTGACCCTGTGTCCTGGGAGTCTCCAGAGCCTGGGGAGGGAGCTCTGTTAACACTGTGAAAGTAGACATGGGAAATGTGCTTTTCAGCACATTTTGAAATGTAAAATCTTCCCAGAAGGGAGGCAGTAATTGAAGAGAGAACTGCACAGGAGCCTCTGAAGGCATTATCAAAATCCAGCTGGGCATATACCTGGAGAAGAAAATTGACACAAATCTGAGTAAAACCTGTAGGAAGAGGAAGCAAAACAAGACACACGGGTGCCAGGGTTTAATAACTCCACAAACTACAGAAATGCTCTAAGTCCAAGATGAATCGTAAGGGAAGTGACCTTGGCTCTCTCTTCCCATTCTGTGTAGAGCTTGTGCTCCCAGTTACCCCATGCAGCAGTGGCCACTTTCCTTCCCTCCCCAGAAGACGAGCCAATGAGTCCACGCAGCCAAGGGAGAGCTTCACTTCTTCTGAGATAAGCACATTTTTATACTAGCCTTTTTGGAGAACCATAAATTTAATCCCACAGTCAGTGACATTTCACCCAACATGAAACTGTCTGTCACACCATCAGCGTGATGATGTTTTGAGAAACATTATTGGACTACAAAAATCCTTGCAAGCCTATGTGAGCTGGCTCTTTGCTGCCTACTGAAAGGCAGGCATACAGCAGAACTTATGAAGAGGGGTTAGGAGACATCCGTGAGAGAGCAGAGGCGAGCCTTCAGCTTGGAGGCCGTTTGGCACTTTGGAAAATGCAGTTTCTGTTCCTTGCTCTGCTAGGACCCCCTTGGGTAACCTCAGGTATATTAAAGAATCATAGAAGCGTTTAGGTTGGAAAAGACCTTTAAGATCATCAAGTCCAACCGTTAACCTAACACTGCCATCCCACCACTAAACCATGTCCCTAAGCACCCCATCTATCCTTCTTTTAAATACCTCCACCACTTCCCTGGGCAGCCCCTTCCAATGCTTGACAACCCTTGTGGTGAAAAAATTTTTCCTAATGTCCAACCTAAACCTCCCTTGGGGCAACTTGAGGCCATTTTCCCTTGTCTTATTGCCCATTACCTGGGAGAAGAGCCTGACCCCCACCTGGCTACACACTCTTTTCAGGGAGTTGTAGAAGGCGATAAGGTCTCCCCTCAGCCTCCTCTTCTCCAGGCTAAACAACCCCAGTTCCCTCAGCCGCTCCTCATCAGACTTGTGCTCCAGACCCTTCACCAGCTTCGTTGCCGTTCTCTGGACACCTCGATGTCCTTCTTGTAGTGTGGGGCCCAAAACCAAGCACAGTATTTGAGGTGGGGCCCCACCAGTGCTGAGTACAGGGGCACAATCACTTCCCTGCTCCTGCTGGCCACACTATTCCTGAGACAAGCCAGGATGCTGTTGGCCCTCTTGGCCACCTGGGCACACTGCTGGCTCATATTCAGCTGGCTGTCAACCAGCACCCCCAGGTCCTTTTCCAACAGGCAGCTCTCCAGCCACTCTTCCCCAAGCCTGTAATGTTGCACGGGGTTGTTGTGACCCAAGTGCAGGACCCAGCACTTGGCCTTGTTGAACCTCATACAATTGGCCTCAGCCCATCGATCCAGCCTGCCCAGGTCCCTCTGCAGAGCCTTCCTACCCTCAAGTAGATCCACACTCCCACCCAACTTAGTGTTGCCCAGAAAGTTACTGAGAGTGCACTTGATCCCCTCATCCAGATTGTTAATAAAGATATTAAACAGAACTGGCCCCAATACTGAGCCCTGGGAACACCACTTGTCACCGGCTGCCAACTGGATTTATCTCCATTTACCACAGTTCTTTGGGCCCGGCCACCCAGCCGGTTTTTTACTAAGTAAAACGTATGCCTGTCCAAGCCACGAGCAGCTATTTTTCTCCAGGAGAATGCTGTGGGAGTATCCTGACTTTTTCGGGAGAATACAGCCAGTTTCTCCAGGAGAATATGCGGTAGTATCAGCCTCTGCTGCCCCTAGCTCAGCTTGACAATTCACCACCTTGTCCCCACTTCATGGACATCTGAGCTGCCTGGCAGGCTAACTGCCATTGATGTATTGCTATTTTAAGGTACACCACCACCAGTACTGGTTTGCCCTACACATTATTCTGTCCAGGGCTGAGCCACCTTCATATTCTAGGTTTTTACCTCTTTACAAACACTGTGAGTGAAAGCTTGCAATTGCCTCAAAAGCCTAAATAACCTGTCTTGGCAAGAATAATGTATTTCCGTTAAGCAAAGATTATGTTGCTTTCCTCTTTGCTGTGATGCACAGGTGAAGGTGCACAACCCATTTGTTTCAGGTTTGGTGCTGTTCAATTCATCTGAGGCAAGAGCTCAAATACAAACCCTCAATTCTTGATCTAACGCTTAAGTTTAAAAGCTTCGTTTTAAGGTTCCACAAATATCCTTGGCCTTCATGAGGCAATCAAGCCCAGCAAATGACTTCTGGAAATTGCCCATGCTGGGAAAATGCGCAACCCAGGTTAGACGTGGTTGAAATGAGTGGACTCATAAGCAGTGGAGACTGAGCAAAGCTCCACTGCTTTCTAAGGATTTTGCTACAACCCTAAACTTTATATAATTTATCGATGGTGACAGTGCCTCTCACAAGTTGCTTGAAACACATTTGTTACCCAGGTCATTACCAAAAGGCATCAGGTAGCACTGAAGCGGTGACACCACCACTTCACCAGAGCTTTAGGACACCAGAGCTTTAGGTTTTTTTCGGCTCCTCTGCTAGCACAATGGGAAGAGCTCTCTTCCATATGGGAGGCAGAGGATGAGGCTTGCAGACCAGCTGCGTACAGTCTCACTGGGGCCAGTCACATCCAACTAGTGCTCATGTTATCTCCCTCCTGAACCAGAGCAGACAGGCCCTAAGGCCACAGTGTCTGCAATGCTGGCTCTGGCAGCCCTGGGGAACAGCCTCAGCTCCTCGGCCACAAAGGACTTTGGCAAAAAGGAGCTAGGGCAGGCATTGATTCAGGGATCATTCCCGGTTTTTCTGTGCCAAATCTTTAGGGAGGAACTCGTCTGGGGTTTTTTTCCTATCAGCAGCTTCGTCACCAAATTAGCCGATGGGTTACGCAGTGGTGATGCCAGAAGCGCAGCAGCGCAGGGACGCTGGTCACAAGCAGGTGTATCTAGGCACCACTCAAAACCTCTCCTTCCATCTAAGCTGCAGTGTAGCTTTATGGGGTTTTATGGGAAAAGCCCTAAGGCCATCAGTCAGGAGCTTTCAACTTAATGTTGCAAACACGGTAAGTCTCCAAGGCTTGAGTCCCTTTCACACTAGGCGATGAAAAACACAGGAACCAGGCTCAGCAGGGACAGTGCCCTTCGGAGCGATTTAGAGATCCCCAGCTCAGCGCTATGCCAGGACAAACCATTTCCAAAAACCGCATTTTCCTGCCTGCAGGTCACGATACTCTCGAAGAGGCAGAAAGCTCATTAATGGCCCTAATCTAAAGCCTGAAATCTTCCCAATTCGGTGTCTGCACGACACGGCCATGATGGCATTTTCCCATATGGGGGTCCGGGTCCCTCGGAGCGCTCCCACCCCTGGGCAGGGAGCTCACGGGGCGCGTGGCCGCAGCACGTGCAGGGCAGCAGACAGCTCGTCTACCGACGGTGTTTGGCAGCGCAGAATGGTTTCACAGCAGACGCTCCATCTGTCACTATGTTCTGCGGCAGAGCCTGACCTCGCTAGCACTAAGGAAGCCCCAGCAGATTAACATTTAATGATGCTTTCAGTTTCAGCCCTTGTAATTTTTCATCTTTCAGGGGGCAGACATCGAAGAGGAAGAAAGTCATATATTATGTACAGCATATGGGTCATCTTCTTGCAACCATCTCCTTTAATATGCTTTACTTTGACAGGTTTGGATTTTTTCCCCTTTTCTGCATTGAAAAAAAAAATTCTTTACATATATTTTACTCCAGAAACAGAACATCAGCTGCTTCTTGTATACAGAGACCGGGTTTGTTTTGATTTGTGTAACCATGATACCTGATTCAGTTTAAATAAGTAAACACAGGGGGTATGGTTCTTGGTAGCTGTCTGAGCAGAAGCAAGGAGACTAAACCCTTCCTCACCGAGACAGGCGGACTGAGCGAGATCCTTCAGGTCAGTCTTTGTGTTGTCTTCAAAAACATACTTAGCCACGGAATTTAATGCAAAAAGAAATCCTTAAGGGCCAGTAAAGTGACCCAGAAATACAGTTTGCATTCTTTTGTTAAGCAGTTCTGTTCATTTTTGTATTTTCTGCTTGTGAAACATTCAGCTTGTGCCCTGTGCCAAGGAGCACACATGGACAGAGCACCCGGGGGGTCTGGAGCACAAGTCTTATGAGGAGTGGCTGAAGGAACTGGGGTTGTTTAGCCTGGAGAAGAGGAGGCTGAGGGGAGACCTTATCACCCTCACTGAAAGGAGGCTGTAGCCAGGTGGGGGTTGGTCTCTTCTCCCAGGTCACGAGAGGAAATGGCCTCAAGTTTCCACAGGGGAGGTTTAGTTTGGACACTAGGAAAAATTCCTTCACTGCAAGGGTTGTCAAGCATTGGAACGGGCTGCCCAGGGAAGTGGTGGAGTCCCTATCCCTGGAGGTGTTCAAAAGATGGGTAGATGAGGTGCTTAGGAACATGGTTTAGTGGTGGGATGGCAGGGCTAGGTTAATGGTTGGACTTGATGATCTTAAAGGTCTTTTCCAACCTAAAGAATTCTATGATTCTATACTTGGTCAAGTGGCTGAGCCTCTGATGATTTGGGTTGGTATTTGTAGGAAACAGTGAACTGGAAGAGGGATTTACATGAGAAAGCACAGGGACAAAATGATGGCCCAAAAGGAGGAAGAAACACAAAAGCCAGCAGAGAGATCCCAAGTTGCTGAACATTTCTGGAAGATAAGGGCATGAATTTTGAATTTGGCATTATATTGACCAAGAGACAGGCAAAAGGCTCAACCTTAAAGCAAGTAGATCACAAAGAAAAGCGATAAGACAAATGCCAAGAGGGCAATTTGAGCTGCTTCAGCCATGATGCTGTAGGGGGGAGCAAGGTGGGAACACAGAGGGCTACAGGGGAAGAGCATCGACTGAACGCTCCGACCAGTCAGTTCTGTGGCTGGAGCTCAGACGCTATTTGCACAACATTAAAGAAAATGCCTGAGATGGCAAAAGTGCAGTGAAAGTAAGAACTGTGCAGTCAGGAGGCGATTAACCTGCCCTACCCAGTAGCCTCTGGGGTTTATTTTTTTGAGTAGTGCCCATGAACCTTCAGCAGCCAGACAAGTGTGTTCACCAGCACCCTGTCAGCAATGAGCTTACAACAGCAATGCCTGAAGACAATCAGAGCTTCAAAAACCATTATCAATGCCTGGAAAACCAACAAAAGTAAATTGTGAAGAGGGGAAGTCAGAACTGACTTTTTTGCAACCAAGACCCTCCAAAGTAAGAAAAAGGAGTTGGTTTTTGATGATTAAAAATGCACAATCATAAGGTTGCAGCAGGCTCCAGACCAGCCTAGAAACTGAGAAACGTATCTTTGAGCAAAGGGCACCGTACAAAGTCTTAAGACACCCACAAGAAGATGAAGAAAACAGCTGCCCTGGTTTCGGCTGGGATAGAGTTGATTTTCCTTCTAGTGGCTTGCATGGTACTGTGTTTTGGATTTAGTACTAGAAAAATGTTGATAGCACACTGATGGTTTAGTTGTTGCTGAGTAGTGCTTTCACCAGTCAAGGGCTTCTCAGCTTTCAGCTCTGCCAGGTGCACAAGAAGCTGGGAGGGGGCACAGCCAGGACAGCTGACCCCAACTGGCCAAAGGGCTATTCCATAACATATGACGTCATGCTCAGTATATAAACTGGGGAAAGAAGAAGGAAGGGGGGGACATTCGGAGTGATGGCGTTTGTCTTCCCAAGTAACAGTTACACATGATGGAGCCCTGCTGTCCTGGAGATGGCTGAACCCCTGCCTGCTGGTGGGAAGCAGTGAATGAATTCCTTGCTTTGCTTTGCTTTGCTTGCACATGTGGCTTTTGCTTTCCCTATTAAACTGTTTTTATCTCAACCCATGAGTTTTCTCACTTTTACCCTATGGATTCTCTCCCCCATCCCATTGTGGGGGGAGTGAGCAAGCGCCTGGGTGGTGCTTAGCTGCCAGCCGGGGTTAAACCATGACACAGCTCCATTCACAAAAGACTAATTCCTAAATAGTCAGAGCTTGTGGTCAACAGGGCAAGTCATAGCAGAGCTGGCTCATAGGAAACTTGCTCCTTCCTGGTCTCATGGGAAGTCATGGTTTTAACGCTGCAGGTACTTCACATCTTCATGGCCTATCTCCATCCTACTCTGCTGTAGGCTGGCTGCCTCTGCAATGGGTGGGAGACAATGCGTATCATTCCTTAGTGTGAGAGAAAAGCTCCTAGAAAACTTTGGGGCCCTGACTCTTCAACCTGCAAATCTTACAGCCCCCTGCTAAAGCTTAAAACAGATAGCAACAGCGTAGAATTTGAAAGGCTATTTATTTTGAATAGTAAAAATGGGTGTTTGTCGTTAAGTGCAACTACGGAAACAAAACAGTAAAGCCTAAAACCAAACTTCACTCCCTGTAGCAAAATTCTGCGGCATTAGCATGAGGTATTTATAAGCATCCATCACCATTTTGTGCTGTCTCTGCCCCAAATGCATGCACTGACGCAGTCCCCAGCAGCAACACACAGTAGGGAAGGGAAGAGTGCAGCAAAGACCTGTAGGCAGGTCTCCACCTATGTAACATTTTCACTGGGTACCATCCTTAAGAGTAGGATCTTGGCCAAAATATAGGTGGCGTAACTACAGGGTATAACCACGTTAACCATCCCTAGATCCAAAGACATACAAACCCCTCAGCAAGAATATCTGCAGTCTTAAATAACCTTGTGAGAAATCAGGAAAAAGATAGATTATGCTTAGTTACTGCCTCATTTTCTTAATGAGAGATAATTGAAAAAACACATGCTAAAGTGATTGCCTAATCATCACATCAAATTAGTTTAAAAAAAAAAATCAATTCATCGTGATCAAATAGTTATTTACAGAAAAAGCAACAACACACAGAAGACATTACTTGTTTGGGTGAATCTCATCCAGTCTGCACAAACGGCCTTTGTGCAAGGAGCTTTGCAGAGCAAGGAAGATTGAGGCTGAGCCCGAGCAGCCTTTGGATGAATCTGGGGAATCAGAACATCCTTCCCGCTGCTCCATCATCATTTGACAACATTTCCCATCTCCTAGCCGTGCATCCCGAGGAACCTCTGACTCCTGGCTCAGTGCTCCCCCTTGCAGCAATACCCTGGCCCCATCCATTCTCCCTCTGCCATCAAGGTGAAGGCAATGAGGGTCCACATGAAGAGCTTGCATGACTCCATGCCTCTGAAAGGCAGGATTAGGCCTCTTGATAACAAAAGTCCTCTGTCACCCCTATCCCCTAATGACATTCTCTTAATCTAGGTTTTCAGTGAGGAAACGTGTCACCCAAATGCATAATGAATTATTTTTAAGTAATTCAATCTGAAGAGCTTTGTTACAAACTCATGTAAGGCTCTGTGGATATCACAAAGCATTCAGGACACAACTAATATTAGGAATCAGCAATATGCTTTAGGCAGAAATCTCGATTTGTAAATACTGCATTCTGGTCCAGCAGATTTGCTTCCTGATAGACCATGACCACTTCATAATTCTAGGGCAGAACCATGCAGATTATTAAAAAGCAGGAAGAGGATTTTAATCAACACAGCCAGCTGGTCGGTGGTTTAGATTATGTTGTGGAAGGGAAAGTGTAACATTAAGATTGAATGAAAAATGCAAAGCACTGATTACCCTGCAGAGTATCTCTGACAGCTAAATTAACATTAAGCTCAAATTTGCAAATCCTGTGCTTATATTACTGCATGTAGGCAACTGCAATGTATTTAACATCAACTAGAAATTAAAACATCTGCCTTTAAAATAATGGGGTTTGTTTTCAATCCTGTTCATAAGTCACTTTCCTTTCAACCCATTGCTAAGAAGATGACCTGTTTTAAATCTCATCCTTTAAAAGTATTGTAACGTGTTCCTCTTTTTTTGGAAGGAGGTAAAGCAGGGGCCAGGGTGGCTGGAAAGCACCTAGCGAGGGAAGAGGAGAGGGAGGCTGCTCAAAGCCCGGGAGCAGGAGGATGAAGGCTTTTCTGATACAGGGGCACACAGCATGGGAGCATGGGAGCTGTGGTCTGCAGGGGACCAGCTCTGGGTGCCTGGGAGAAGGTGGCTCCTCCAGGAGACCGACCCAGAGCGTTGGCAGAGGCTGCAGCCCGGCTGCTGCTCCGAGCCGGCAGATGTAGGCTGCTGCCAGCTGCGGAGGGGTGGGGGGAGAAGCAGGGGAAAGGAGCTGGCTGGACCCAGGCCAAGGAGAGCAACAAAAGGCTTGTGTGCCATCACCACATTGCCCTGCCCCGCCGGCCGACCAGCCTGCGGAGTGCCATAGCAACCAGGGTTAAAATTGGGTCAGGATTGCCTTGTGTGAGACCTGTGATTTTGAATATAGGGCTTGGGCTTGCGCTGAAAATGCTCACTCATGTGCTATTTTGACAGAAAGCGCGCTATTTGGGGAAGCTGGAAGGGGGAGTGGAGACTACATTTATGAGGACGTCAGTGCCCAAAGTGCTGTGAGTGCATGAATTTTTCTTTTTTTAACCTACACTGGATCTGGACAAGATACATTAGGACTAACTAAAGAGCCTTAACATGTCTTGAACCTCACTGCCGCTCTAGGTGTGCTCCAGTCCCAGGTCCTGAGTCTCGCTGGGGAGAGCTGAGCCTGGGTGCCCAGGTTGCTGGTGCCTACTACCGGGGACACGACCACCGCTCGGCACCCCCCAAAAGCTCAGGCAGTAGCAGGAAGGGCAGCAACTCAGCCGACAAAATGTATGTAATCTATGACAGGGACATGCTTATGCCTTAGTTCTTCCTTAGAAAGCACTGGGTTTTTCAGCCAAATGATTTTGAGAGTGTAGGACATAGCCAGTAGCTGCCACTCCGGGTATTATTTGGTGGCTTGCAGATGTTAATTAAAATTACTCATTCCGCAGTGAGCAAACACACCCATGTCAGATTAGAAAAAATTAACAGATACTATGCATGCGTAAGAGCAACGGAGGGGGTGCGGAAATGTAACAGTGAAAACTGTTTCTTCGAACTACTTGATGAACTTTGTCCAGAAAAAAAAAAGGTCTCTGCTTTTTCCAGAGAAACATTTCTATAGCCTAACAAGGATTTTGAGCTAACGTGCCAAAACCAAAGCACTCGAGCTGAACAGCTAAAGTTAGAGCTTTAGCTTCTCACTGGGCCTGACTTTTCAGAAGTGCTGAGCATGTCATTTTACTAAAAGAGGGTCTGTTTGATTAGTCCCAAGCATATGTAATCCTGACACATATGAGCATCTCAGCGTCTTTAATACATTTACCCTCTCAGTGCTGCCCCACTTCTAGTTCCTCTTCCTCTTCAAGCGGGGAAAACACTATTAGCAAAGTTTTATTAGTGAGCAATGGAGGCATGAAGGCTTCATCACTGGCCCCAGGTCTACAGAGGAGCGGACCGAATCCCAGCTTCCTTAGTTATCCAAGGCTCTGGACCTACAAACTAAAACTTCCCAAACATCCTATTCCAAAAAGCATCATCTCCCCTAAGAAACTTGAGAGCCATTGCTCAAGATTCTTCTGTCTGGGATGAACTAAATCCTGGCTTTAAACAGATCATCAGAGTTCCAAGCTGATATGATCAACCTCCCTGTTCTGCTTACTAATAATTTTTAATGCGTTGCCTTAACTACAATCAAATTCAGCAAATGCTCAGCCATGTTATGTTTCTACAAGATTCAAGAAAATCTGAAGCCAAGAAGCAAAGTCCACCCAAGCTGGTGTGCACCCCAAGAAACAGACAGGCACAAATTAACATTTCCAAAGGCAGGTAGGAATTCCCTGTGTCAGGGAGCAGCCACCTTTCCCTGTCAGTATGAGAACAGCTCAAATCTGAGCTGGTCCTGCCTTTTGCCTCCTCCAACAGGCAGGGAACGTGGGAGGAAGCAAACATCCCGTGGCAGAGCGATCCACGGAAGCCAGCAGAGCAGCTGGGATTTTTGCAGTGGCAGCCTGTCAGGGCACACATGTGCAGGAAATCGTTTCTCTGTAGCACAGTTTGGCTGGAATATTAAGTAGAATTATTCCAAGATAAAGGTAAGATCTGTAAAGGGTTCCTATAACGAGTTTCCATCAGTCACATTCAATGCTTTTAAGTGTGCTATAATGTCATATATAAAACCCATGTCTTCATAGAAAGCAACATGGCATATAAAAGTCAAAGCACCACAACTAGTTTATAAATTATGGTTAATTTTCTGTGTATCTCGAAATTAATTTCTATACCTACTGTGAACCAATTTATTTTAAACATACTCTAGCACTCAGATCAACAGAAAGAGTAAACCTGATGTAAATCAAGTCTTCATTTTGCAGCTGGATTGTCTCAGGTTCTGTGCAACGGGTTTGTAATTTAAGAAGTGAATGACTCCTGAGTGAGCAACTTCTTGCACCGTGAGCAGAATTTAACCTGCTAACAGTTCTTAATGCAAGCATTTTTCTGATGCCAGCAAGCAGGCTATGATCCTAGAAAAATGTAGATAGGCAGGACTTGATCAAGAAAGCTCACCTCCAGGTGTCCCTTCAGGCCCGTGCTGTGCGGGACTCCAGACTCAGCTTTGGGATTGCCAGCTCCTCTCGGCAGGTTCCTATGACCATACCAGAGAGCATCCTCACTACCTACCAGGCCTTTTCTGAACTAAAGCATCATTTGAACTGAGCTGCAGCCAGAAAACAAGATGCTCTTTTGCTCACAGCTGTCCCCAGCTTTGGCTGGGATCATGCCCCAAGGCTATCGGCTATTCCAGCTGGGGACTCACACCCCAGAACCACTCACTCTGCTCTTCTGCCTTGCACTTGGCTTCCATGGGGTGACCATACAGGATTTTCCATCTATAGCCTTGCACACTTAGTGCGCCAGGCTTTCAAGTGATCTCATGTCCGCTCTTAAACAGCCACTGCCACTGCTAGATCAAGCTTACTGAAAGTAAATCCAGGTAATCTGTGTTACAGTCAAGTAAAAATGTGAATTGCCCTATCGTGTTCTTGGTGTGAAACCCAGATCAGATTGTACCAGACCGCCCTATTCTAGCTCTAGCTTTGCCTCCTGCAACTTATGGCTGCCTGTATCACCCACGCTGGAAGATTGCTTTGCCTCAGCCTCCTTTCAAATTAGGGGAAAATATTCTGGTGATGGAAGTCTGGAGGTCTCTGCAATTCATCCACATTGTGTTAAGAAGAGGTAAGGGAAGGGGTTTTCCTGTTCCAAGTACAATGTACATAACACATTAATAATTCATTATTAGGTGTCACAAAATCTGTTTCAAATTGCATTGTAATGACCACTATTAAAAATTGTTGCAACTTTATCACTGAGCGCAGAGAAATGGCAGACAAAGAACTGAGACGTTTAAACTTTTTAGAACCATGGTTTTCATCTGGAAAAGTCAACCCGTACTTCCTTTAGTTTTTCAGGATGGAAAATGCTGCCGGCCATGTTTTCCCCATGGTATTCTTCTACGGCGGTCCCAGTTCGCTGCTGTACAAGGGAGAAGGACTGCACGAGGTAGAGAATGCCATCAGGCCAGTGGTGTCAGGATGAGTTCCACCTCCACAGACACAGGCAAGTGAAGACTCAGCAGATATGGGAGTGAGAACCATTCCTAGAGCTTCCATATTTTCACACCAACATGGACCGAAATCTGGGCATGTACCTCACCCACTGTGCATCTGGTGGGGCTGTGTCATGGCTTAACCCCAGTAGGCAGCTAAACACCATCCAGCCACATGCTTGTTCTCTCCCCCAGTAATTAAAACATCCCTGTATTATCAAGACTGTTTCCAGCACAAATCCAAACCACAGCCCCATATGAGCTACTGTGAAGAAATGAACTATCCCCACCAAAACCTGCTGTACGTGCACTGTACAGCCAGCCAGCACATGCCTGGAAATTCAATGTATTGTGAAGATATTATCCAGGGGGAAGGGGAATTGAAACACCTTCTGGGATTTACAGGTGACCAAGCACCTGGCTGATTCTCAGCCAAATGAGCCATAATGCAAGTATAGTCTGAATCATTACACCGGGTATCTGCTCATGCGCTTTGGGACCTGGAGTATGTGAAATCTCACGCAAATTAGCAAAGTTTTTCTTTTTTGACTAGACTAAACGTCCAGATGGAAAAACGGGGCATGGTGAGGGATGCTCAGGGTTCCGTTACACTATCAGTATTTTCTCCTGGCCCCAAGATCCACTAACTCATTCAGTGGCAACCCCAATATAATTAGTGTCACGAAGGGACAGAAGTCATCTGATCCCCATTTAAAATGGCCAGAACACTACTGTTAATACGTCATCCCATTTTAAAAGTCTTTCAGCTCACTGTCATTCTCAGCAGGAGCCCAAGGACTATTTATCACAGTTTTTTCAATGCCAAGTATTTCATTTCTGCCAGTCCCACCCTAGCTTTTGCCAAGGTGGATTTTTGTTACCTCAGACATGTTAGAACACAGTCTTCGTACAGCAATTTGTCATCTTAGATCTGAATAAAATCTTCCAGGAATACCTTACTAAAAACACATGATGAGAGTAAAGAAACAGTTGAAAATTCTTGAATGGGCAATGTAATGTGTAATAAATCACCACAAGCACTTTCACAAAGAAAACAGTTCCTATCCCACATGCATCTCACCCCAGACTCTAATCACAGGAAGTTTTTTGATGACAGGAATCACTGGGAGCCTATATTCTCCTACTGCAGTGCTCTGTGCCACAGGGAAGAGTATTTCAGCCCAGATCAGCGTGATGAAATCCAGGTGGGTCTCAAAATGTACAATTTTTGTTCAAAATGCACGTGCATTATCATCTGTGACCGGGTGACACTTCTTAGGAATTACCCTCAAGTACAGGACATAAAAAACTAAAGGCACAAACTTCTGATGCTTTTGGACCCGGAAGTTCCAAGTCCGGTTAGTCTCTGGGATGTTACAGAACATGTGGTCTACTCCATAAATACTTCCCTGGAAAACAAAACAACACAAAAAAAAGTAAACCCTTATGGGTTTTACGGTCAAAGTATGAGTCATTTAAGGCAAAAATCCCCACAGATATTGCAGTTAATCCCAGATGAAGCAATAAATCTAAAAAAAAAAAAAAAAAAAAAAATCAGTGAGAAGGTCATCCTTAAAGGAAATCCCAAAATAGTGACAAAAGAAATGCCAAAGGAAGGCACAGAAACAAATTAAGCTCTCTTATCGCATCATCAGGCAATAAATATGCAGTCAAGACACATTGGTGTTTACAAAGACTGTGGTCAGCTCTTTTTTAGAGATTAATTTTTCTGCCTAATGTTTCCCTTTCACTGCTAAAGAATTTCATTCCGAGTAAGGTTGTTCACCTGTAACTTTTACATTATAAATCTTGTAACAGCCTACAGTCTCTCCATTATATTTACTTTCTCTTCTCTAGACAAAGTGAATGATTGTTCTAAACATACCCCACAACACTATTTATACTGTATTTGGTTATTACATTTGTTTTCCTTCTGTCTGAGCAACTAATGTGAAATTTCATTCAAATAGCGTTACCTTAAAAATGTATTTCCTAAATATAAACAGAAAGATTTCTCCCATGCAAGTGCGTATCCACATCCATCTCAGAAAGCCACACAGGCAAGACATTATTCTTCTCAAATATTTCTGTTCTTTCATCACGCTAGCACAAATCACAAACACCAAGAAAAAAATAACCTAATTTAGGAGTAAATATTTCATTCCTGCCATACATTTTAAAAAAAAAAAAAAAAAAAAAAATAGCTGAAACATATCTCGTTCAAACAGCAGCAGTGTCGTTAAATCACGTGATTGTAATGGTAATGATGGTACTGCTTTCTGAAATGGAAATACACACACCATGGAATTGACCTGTTGTTCCCTAACTTAACAGCTCTTATTATAGAGGGCATTTGCACAGTGCTACCTTTCTCTCTCAAAGTTTTGTTTGGTTTTGGTTTTGTTAGGAAAAAACCAGATTTATATATAAATAAAGGGCAGCTGCTACTAAGAGAAGGCAAATGCCTGTAGGACATAAGCAGGTCTCCTGACTGGAAGTAACACTTTATTGTCTTACTATATTCTGAAAACTGGAGTATATCCCAGCTCAGCAGAGCTTCTGCCCATTTGTTCTTGTCTGCTAAATGTACAATCCCATACAACTTCACTGTGATCAGTGGGATTGTTTATTTACACATCATATACTCCATTGCCTCATGTCCTTTTAGAAACAGTTCCTGGAAATGCAAAGCTATGGTCACTGTCAAACACTTTATTTTTCTCCATTTTTTTTTTTAATTTCACACTGAAACAAACAAGGAAGTGCCATACAACTTAGCAAGAGGTTTAAAAAAATACCCGGGGCCATTCAAAAGTCTTTTTTTCATATCAAGAGCTTCATTGTCCTTTCCCCAAAGAACAGAATGATCAGCGACATTTTAGTTACACTGCCGATAAAAATAGAAGTAGTAATCAGTAAAAAACATTCCAGCAAAATAAGGATCTGTCGAGCAGCCTGCAAAACCCTGCAGAAGAAAAATAAAGGAGATTCATACCGGATCTTCTCTCAGTTCAAATGCTATTTGTCTTTTGCTGTGCTGCCATTTGAAAAGGCTTACCGGTGCAGCTACACGGAAATAGTATGCGCTGTCATACAATTTAGCTACAGGGAGAGCCCAAATATGCTGACGTCCCTAGATGATAAATGAGAGAGAGAGATATTAGATAACCTTAGTTCACATTAAATTGGAGAGAAGGTTAGGCTCTGGAAACGTTTCACTGACAAATGCAGTGCAAAATAATTATGATAACAAGACTTGATAGCTATAGTCAGAGTATTTAAAGACAAAGTGCTGACTTTAAGCCCTGCAAATGTGGGTTTGCTCTGATCAGCTCTGCCCTGACAAACTGACAGACATCTGGCTTCCAGAAACACTCAGCTGGCTCTGAATAACTGAACTCCCTCTCTCTAGTTTTCCAAGCAAATCCCACAATAAATAGGGATTGTTCCTGATGTGCCAGGTGGCCTGAGAGCTTTAAGGTGTAATAGTGGCAAATGACAATTCTGCTGATTTTGAAACAGCAACTTTGGTAGTCCTCAAAAGGCAGTGAAAGTTCCTCTACATATTCTAAAGATATGAGAAATATCTTCACTCAGTATTTCAAAAACAGATGCAGGCAAGATTTCATGCTATTTTTGACTGTAGTGTCCTGCCATGTACAAATGAAATAATACATTTTGTATCTGAAATGTTTATGCTACATTGAATAAAATAAAAATTCAATCCTCACCTCTTTTTAACCTAATGATCCATGGTAACATTTATTTCCTCAGTTTATAGTGTCTCAACTCCTTCATCTTTCCTTCCTCCCTTCAATTTATGCCACATTCTCTCTGTTGGAGATGGCATGTTCACATGACAGAACTTAATGTGAGACTGCTGAGTCCAAATGATTGTTGTCCTGCCCTTTGGTATGGAATAAGCCTTCCAGTCCCTAAGAAAATCCCCTTGAAAAAAAATTCTTCAACTAGGCAGCATTTCTATTCTGAGTCACATCAAACCTGAACACTCACTGCTGCTAGAGGCTAGTTAGCCTTAGTCTTTTGATGTGGATTTCAGGTTGACACAGGAAATCTCTTTGACCAGTTTTGGCAGTAAGCTTCAAGGATATTTCTGTATAGCAAAACTCTCTGGGACTGAGTTAATCACAGTTTTGCTGGAATTAACAGGAGACAGGTCAAAACTTGGACAATTTTGGCTTTCTGATGGCATTGCAGAAGCAGCAGAGAAGCCTGTAACTTTTTGCAAAGACATATGAAAAGTTGATCAGAAAGTCAGCAGAGGGTGGGAGCATCCTAACTCCTCTAATTTGACAAATCACCAAAGTAGCAATTTAAAATCAATTAAGAACATAGCATGTATGGCACCATAGATCAGAAATCTAAAGACTCTGAAATTACTTCCAACTTCAGGGAGGTTTCTCCTACAATGTGTTCACAAATTCTACCATCCTTGCTTCTGCCTTTCCTACTGTTTTAGCCAGTATAAACATTTCCAAGCAAAGTGGACAAATTGAGGCCTTGAAAGAGTCTTCTATTTCCAACTAACTTGAAGGGAGTTTATGGCCTTTATCAACCTACTGGAGATGATAAAAAATTTGCAAGATCTGGTCTCTATAAATATTTTTTTACTGGGAAAAGCTAACATGTTTTAACAGCTTTGATTCCCACTGATGCAATCCAGAGAACAACATGTAAACAACTCTTGCTTTTACAGTGAAGAACTTTCCCTAGAGAGATTTATTGGTAAAGTCCTGTTCATACAGAAATAAAGGGGAATACTACTATTTTTTCCAGTGAATTCAAAACTTAAAAGTTGGAATTCACTACCCACAAGGCAATAATGGAAACAGTAGAATAGATGAGAGTTTGGAGGACTGTTTCCTAAGGCCCTGGGTGAAAAGTACTTCTCTTTCTTAAGTATCTCTGGGGATATATAGAGTTATGGTGGTGAGTTATGCTGAAGCAGACTGAAAACTGTCCTTGTAGAGAGTCACTAGATAGATTTTTATAAAATTCAGCAGAAAACTGACTCATACAAAAAGGTTGCATCTCATTATGGTCATGCCAAAACCAGCTATGACTGGCAGACTCAAAGTACCACTTGGATTTCTACTGCCTTAATAAAGACCAGAATTTTGCAGCCATTAATTTTATAAATCAGGTTCTAATGGACTATTTGTTTTTTCCAAGTGCCCATACATACATTATTAACAAGGCCAAGGGGACTACCTGGCGTGAGCTACCCTCCTTTCCACACTCTGGAGCTGAAGGTCTTAATGGTCTCTTTTATTGCTTCATTCATTCCTTATAAACAACGGTGTATAAGGCTATGCAGCAGAACGAGGTATTATAACAGGTTTTTTCTACCTTCCGTATCCCCCTCTACTCCAGGATGTAACCACACCACGGTGCTCGAATCAAGTGTCATTCGAGGGATTGTGACATCTTCCTTACGAGACACTGATGCTTTCATGAAAAGCAAACAGAGCTAATGGAAGGAAACCCCATTCTGGAGAGCAAGGGGAGATTAAAGCTAATCACAAATTATTTCAGCACTGTATGGTTTCAACTGCCAAAAACCACCAGAAAAATGAACACTTTCCTATATAAAGCTCAATTTTATTTTCAGTTTTGCACAGTACCTTCAATGCGAGAGGTGAGAAAAAGAGCCATGTGCTGGGCAGTACACAAAATTGTTCCCCACAAGCCAGAGTACTGCTGCAAAAATCTTACCTGCGTGGTTTCTAGGAAATCCTTCCTACTATTTTGGCTTGAAGAATAACGGGAGCAATAATTTCCAAATGTGACTTTGCAGAGAAATATAATTAATGGTTCTGTGGTGCTTCAAGAAAGAGAAAAACAAGGATTATCTGATTGCTCTTAAATAGGAAAACCATATATACAAATACAAAACACATACAAGGCAAAAAATTCCGAAGAATTGAACTGTGGAGAAATAAAGCAGAGGAGCTTACTTCACTGGCTGATATGAAGGAGATAAACCTAATCCATGGCTTACATTGTGCATAGGCATAACATACCTGTGCCAGAGGGTACCTGGGCATCTAAACACAACATCAATTTTATGGAAAAAAACCCTCTTAAGAGTTAAAACAGAGGCCTATATAAATAACTCCCATTTGCTACTGTACACATTAAAAAGAAGTAAAAATATCCCAGCCTTTGTCTGGGAAAGCAGAATTTCATTCAGAATTCTTCAACAGCAAAGACCCTGTGGTTTTATCTTCTCCGAACTGTCCTTAGAGAGAGTTTCCAGCACTTCCTAGCTTACCAGATGGCTTTTCTGAGAAGAGTATAAACAAACAAAAATGCCTTGGAGAGCCAAAGGAACTCAGATATGGCAATGGCTAGCAGAAAAAAAAATGTAAGCAGAAGGTGAGGAAAAGGTGACATCAGTATTTACAGTTTATGCTGTGGGGAACAATGAAGAACCCCCAGCAAAGTGTGCTTTCACAACCTTAATGAGGTATTTAAGAAACACCAGTTGTAAAGCATATAATTCATATATGGCAGATGCTCTGTCCTACACAGGCTGTCAGTAGAATGTATTGGTTTGATTTGATTTTATTCAGCAGGCATAGAAGTTTTCCAAATTTATGAAGTAGTTACAGTGTCTTACAATATTTGGACATGGCAATAATCCAAATATGTTTGGGTTTTCTCAAGCGTTTCGGATTTTGTTAAGTTTGCGGCTTTGTTCAGTGGAAGTTTATAGCAAAGGTATATATTGAAAATCCCCCTCCTCCCAAACCACAAACCAGTATCGAAAATAAATTCAGCACCCACTACAGTGAAACTCCGAGTGTGATGTATTACTCCCTACATGGGAGGGTTGCATTATTAGTTTATAATGGACAGATTTTCAGTTGCTGTAGAAAACAAGCAGGCATTTTGAGAGTACTGTTATATTTCCTCTTATCTGAAAAAGGCGGATGTTTACAAAGATAATACTCAAGATCGAGAGATTAGACCTAAAGACCGCAACTTCACAGAGCCCTTTCTTGGAGAGACTGGAGTCATGAAGTGTCATCAAGCAGAGTGTTTGGCAGCTGTTCTGGCTATCGCTGGCCTTTTTCAAATTGCCCCAAAAGAGAGGACTTGTTACTTCTCGGAGAACACAATGGAGCCAGGCTTTTATTTGAGGAGAAAATGTCTGCTGAGAGGAATGTTTACTGCTTATTCCCGCTGTGAGTCACAATTTTATGCATTACCAGAGGTTCCTGCACAAACATCCCCTTTTACAGTGCTTGGCACAACAGGCCAAAAAGGTATTCTCTGGATTTATATATACATGTTCCTAATCATATTTCTCTACACCAAAAAAACTCAAATCCCTAGTCTACAGGCCACAATCCTGCTAATATATGCATACATGTCTGCTCAAATGATTATTAAACGGAACCTTAAGACTACTGGGTTCATATTAATCTGCATATTAATCAGATATTAATCCACATTAATGGGGGAATTTGTCATTCGGCTGAGCGCGGTATTGGGCATATGCTACAGCAAAGGATCTACCCAAAGGTCTACATTAAGAACTTAGCTGCGCATAGATTTGCCCCACTCCTCTGAATAGGGACAAATTAGTGTCACAATAGAAATCAGGCAAGAATTACTATATAAAAAAAAAAGAACCACTGTTTTGTTATATATGTATTATCTTTAATTGTACTTACTTTATTTCCAGTGAGATTTCTACATCCATGGGTGTATGTTTGTTAACAGGAATAAGATAGCTATAATTTCCAGACCTGAAAAAGGTGGCATTAATGCACGTAAGATTTTGAGATAGGTTTTTTCTTTTCAAAAACATGGAAATTGCATTTAAATTTAAAAAGAAAAAATATCAAAAGGTAGAAAAAAACTCCTCCAAAGTAGAGGTAACAGCTGTGAGAAGGACCTAGCCAAGTAGCCATGCCACATTAATGGTATTC
This sequence comes from Gorsachius magnificus, assembly GCA_034008185.1. NCBI lineage: Eukaryota > Metazoa > Chordata > Aves > Pelecaniformes > Ardeidae > Gorsachius > Gorsachius magnificus. The sequence goes on from CM067081.1 coordinate 178,347,252, forward strand.
TATTCCACCACAATAAAGCATAATAAAACAATTTACCTACCCACACTGTAGATTTTTACTGCAATACCGATTGTCAATGCTTTGCTGAGTTTCCAAAATCTGTATGGAACTGATTGTTGTATCAATCCCTAAAAATATCAAGAATAATGTTTTCTTCTTGATTAGTTCAGAAATCTTCGATAAAAGCATATAAAATTGCAGTTAGTACAGTGGCATCTACTCCCTTGCTTGCCACTACAGGAGTTGCTCCAGGTCTACATTAGTGCTCAGTAAAAAGTGTTTGGCTGATTACCTTCATTCTACCATTACAGGGGAGATAAGATCTTTGTTCGATTTACAGTGACAAATATCCTGGGCAGGCACCTAATGTTGTAACATTTTATTTTGGGCAGACATTGAAGGCTGTTTTGATGGTAGTCCAAGCAGGATACAAATGTGCCAATGTTCATTTTGATGTACTAGAAGCCATGCTCATGCAAGTAACTATTAATTTGAAAAACATTGTCTTTGCTGAGAGAAATAATTCAGAATGCAACAAAACTTGTTTCTAATCCTACATGCTGGAAAACTACCTAACTCTAATGAATATTGTAATTTCTTCATAAAATGCTGCCTTGAACTTGCAAGAACTTCAGAGGTTTGTAATATTCTACATATACGGATATCAGGAAATATGAATCCAAATATGCTCAGCTAACCAAAAACATGCCCTTTGATCCTAAGGAAACTGTGGCAATAGGAACAATTAAAAACAGCAATTAGCAGGATACTACATTGATATCTTCCCAACATTTACATCCTGAACTTGGAGGAAGTTTACAGTCTGAGGAATGGAAATACGGAAGAAAAAACTCTACAAAACTTTGTATTTTAGAATTAGCTCAACATCCTATGTATCAACAGATGTATATACATTGCATTTATACATATGCACATGTTGAATATGTTTCGGGGCAGCACGCAATGCAGTTAGATATCTAGACACTAGTAATTGAAAAAAACTCGTTTCTGGGGAAAAAAGCAACTTCAGACCATAGCTGGTGTGCTGATTACCAGGAAAGATGAGTTACCAGAGTGATTATGTCCCTAACCAAGCTGGATGAAGTTCCCCCATTTGCCACAGGCTTCCTGCGATACCTTGGGCCAGCATCTCTGTGCCATGCAGGTGTTCTCTAAGGTGGCCAGTTATGGTGAGATAAAGAATATAGCCATGATGGCGTGGCTCTTGGCAGATTAACCCTGAGGAAAGCTAGGCAGCAAGAACCAGTGGCTACCACAGCAGCACAGCTTTTGCTTTCACAGCTGGCCTAGCGATCACTGCACTGAGCTGCATCCTGAGCAGCTTATTTCTTGTGGGTGTATCTACAGCATCTGATCAGTGCGAGTCCATAGCTCGGAATTCCAGCATCTCAGTCCCCCTAAACAAGCCCACTTCGGTCTGAACTGTGGAGGGCCTCAAACGGAAGGGGCCAAACAGGTTTAATCCCGCAAGTGCACCTAGGCTCACATTGCTAATGGTTTGGGGAAGGCACAAGTGTGCAGGGAGTGTGTCAGCCATCAGCAGATGACTTCATCTATTGCCTACATCATCGAGCTGCTGATTTTAAACCTTGCAACATGGTGCAGAAAGCATAAGAAGGGCCTGGTTCAGGAGGCCCATGCCTGCTCTTCACATCGCACTGTGAACACTGGTTTTGGGTTTACGTTCCTCTGTTCTACAGCAACAGTTCCCTACTTTGCAAAGAAGCCTGATGATTATAAGCTGGCCTGTGCTCTGATTATAAAACATCTGTGGGGTAGCATATACTTAACTTTCAGCATGCAAATATCCGCACGTATGCTTAAATGACAGAGGTAAATTGAGCATGTTCATCTCAAAGAACTAGCACAGATGAACACTTCCCTGTGACACAGCATCTCATTACAACATGTATCATAGTAATGCCACAGAGGCTCTTTTCTGAGGTGTGTAGCCATGTAAAAAAAGATTTTTCCCAGATCATCCCACAGGGGCATACCCAGGCAACAAGCAGAACCTGTGTTCTGTTCCTCTCATGGCCCCCAGTAGCAACCTGCTTTAAGTGCATGCCAGTGTATAGATGTTTTATTATCCAAATGTTGCCTAATATTTAATCGAGCACTTATAAAAAACCCAAACCCTAAACCAAAGCATCCACATAAACATAAAAGACAAGGCATAATCCTGCTTATATTGAATGAATGTTAGAGTGTGCCATTATAACATACATAATCAGCAGATACTCATCTTCACAGAAAAGAATCAGTACTTTCAGCACAGACTAGCTCTGACAGCAGCGCATGGTCACTAAAAGAGGAGCCTGAAATGAAGCCAAATGTCCTGTGCTGAAGAACTTCATTTCATCTCCACTGATGCAGGCAGTGTCCGGATCCTAAGGTAGAGATGGCCCCTTTCAGCAGCTGACGTTTTTAATCCATTAGGTCAACTGGGCCAAACCCCAAACACTTCCTTTACAGCGTATCATGCATCTCCTGCACACAAGTACCACACTCATATGCTTAAGCATTTTGCTATATAAGGGTTAGCAGTGCTGATCAGCTTACAAGATTTCAGCCCCTGTCAAGGAAAATGTCACTTGTCATTTTATTGCACCTGAAGCAAAGTCTAAGAACTCTCTAGAGAGGGCAGCCAGAATGTCTATAAAAATCTAAGATGTAAGAATAAATTGCAATGGCAAGAAAATTATAATGAATCACAGGTATTTAATAGATTCCTAAGTGCTAATTCTCTATAATGACCAGTTATAAATGAAACCTCTAAATTCCAGCAGCAGAATTCCAAGCCTAAAGGTAGCTCCTCAAAGTTAACACAATTATACATTTCAAGAGTTTTTTTTAAAAAATATGGGACTTACAGTCATTTCCAAGATCAGGTCTTCTGTTAGATTTTTTGACTGGATCTCGTTCAGGTAACATGTCCTTTTTGTTTCCTGTGAAAGGACATACGTACAAATGTCCCCAAGTTAGCCTTGCACAGTTGTACCAGCAAAATATGAATACAACACCAGAAGATGTTTTGTTAATTATCTCTTGGATAAAGGCATGCATAACCAACAAGAGAAACATTGAAAATACAAAGCATCTCTATTCAGGAGAAGATATATACAGTCAAAAGAAGTTTGTAGATAAGAAGAAAGAAGCTTTTGAAATTTTACAGGATATCTAAAACATTTCAAAAAATACGCTAATAGAAAAGATTTCATCCCACACACAGAATATCACCAATTGTTACAATAGAGAGGCAAAGCGAAAGTCAACATCCAGTCAGGCACTTCAGCACAAATACAATCGATCATAAAGCTACATCTTTCTTATCAGGGAGAAAATGAATAAATAAGCATCTGCTGCACAAACATAGGCCAGGGGAATAACTTAGCTTTTTGAATGTGAGTTGTAAGATGCCAAGGACTGACCCAAGTGAGACACAGTACTTCAGGGAGAGAAGGACGAGTCACCAAATTAAAGAAACCAATACCCAGCTCTAACAACATAATCACCACATTCACTGATGTCACCTTTGTAATTTCAAACATTGAACTAGGCTGGGAAATATAAGCTGATGATTTTTTTTTTTACTCTATTCATTTTCTCTTTAAAAGATCTTCCAAAGATCTTTTGAATAATCATCATATTGCAAAACCTGGGGAAGGCAAAAGGCTCTTCAAGCCCATGGGAAATGGTTTAAAGCTATTCCTGTGCTTTTACTCTAATTGCCAGCCAAGAATCTCTCCAGAGACATGTTACCAATAAACTGGCACTGAGAAACGTTGATCATGCCTAAACATGCTTCATCAAATACCATTTCATCTGGGAAAAAAACGGAATCATGTATTCCTAGAATACCAAAACGCTCCAGTGCCGTGTTTTCCAAAGGAAACATTCTGATTTCAAAATGACTGCTTAGAACAGAAGTCACGGCTTCATTGTATAAAAATTTGTTTTGCAAAAGGAAGAATCAAATGCATTATTTCACTGAGATTGAAAGAAGAAAGGTAGATTGACCTTACTGTTTTATCATTCATTTCAGATTTTGGTTTTCATTTCAGTATTGGGAAATATGAAAATTCAGGCTTTCCTCATGCTAGTAGGTGACTGAGAGCATGGAAAAACATTAACAACTGGAATCTGAGGACCCAGAAGCAATGCAATACAAAATAATCTCTGGGATTTTCCATCATTGTTGTGTTTTGATACGAATCTGTGATACTGCTGCTAGTTATTCCCTGAATTCATTTTTTATTCACTCGCTCAGCATACAGATTTGCCAGTTCTGCCAACTTAGGTGGTAACTGTTGCATTTAGTAGTCATCTGCTGTCCCATTTCTTTACACTGTGGTCTGCTGCTGCACACCTAGAAAAACGGCAACTGAACACATGTGATCAGTTACACATGTACAGTAGGTCTTGAGGCAGATCTAAAAAAGACCTATTCATTCTTTCATTCTTACTTTTAGTTTACAAACCAGTCATCACATCTTCCTTTCACTTTCTTCTGTTTTCTCTTAATAGCCTAGATATGTTAGCAATGCATTCAACACTCCCTGCCTTTTTACATTTCCATTAACAAAACTGTTCTGTAGGAAAACCTATATCCCCTGGTAAAGGTAAAAGATTGCTCACTGAAAGAAAGATATTCTCCCTGTAGATACAATACTTCATCTGTGCAAGTATTGGCAGGAATATTTATTACATACTCTGAATTAATAAACACTGAATACTGTGATTCTTTGACAGATGATGGAAGAAAGCATTAAGTGGTAATCAGAAATCTGTATAAAAACTAGGATGAAGACAGATTTACTTCACCAAGATTTCAACTATTTAAACTGTGAGTCAGTAACCAGTATAGAAGATTATTTTTACTTTGTTTTTTAGTCTCTATAAAATCACTGTTTCATTGTCCTTTAAGCTGATACAATCCAAACAAAATACAGAAAACAGGACCCTGAAGTTATTTTTATGTGGAGCTCAAGTTTCCAGTTGAGAACACCAGGAACCACCAAAAACCACTGTAGTAGCTTTCAATAACTTGTGGTAAACTTCCACTCTGTCACGTAATGGTAACTCCGACGGTTTTCTCAAAGGCCCATGTGGGGTGTGAAGATCCGATTCAATAACAAATATAAAAGTACGAGCACGACCAGAATGTAATGAGGACAACCATTATCTTCACATGAGATTCAGATAAACTCATCCAATAAATTCAGTATCTTTTTCTTTTCCTCAAGCACTTTCTGGTTTTAATTCACATGAGTTGTAATATTCTATAAGCAGTATGGAAAAAAACCTGCTGATGATTTCTTGTGGTAGTACTTTGCTATGAATCCATTAACTACCAACTGATGACAACAAATGAAAATGCAAAAAATTGACCAAAATCCAGCAGGAGTCTTCACCAAGCTTTTATTGTGAGAGGAGAGACACCAGGGAGAAACAACGCTCTTAGAGAAAGTGTGGACAGACCCTGGTACCAGTGACGCTTAACATGAAGGGGCGAGCAATGAGACCTAATGGCACGGAAGCAGAGAGCAGGAAAGGCCCAGATGCTGAAGGATATTCATGCTCCTGCTTTCCACTGAAATCAACAGGAGTTCAAAAGTCTAAATCCCTCAGAGATACCAGTTCCTAAAACAAGTAAAGGATGAGGAAAAAGGGCACATTAAGCTAGACTACATAAAGATGTGCTGAATTTTTGATCAATACATTTTTTCTTGCTTGTGAATGCTTTTGTTTCTACTTCAACACTCCTAACAACCTTCTCCTCAATAAATCTGAGATGCAAGGGATTAGGATCTACACTGTACGCACTCAGTAGCAGCCTGCACCCAAAGAATTCAGGTATCGCATGGTAGAACAGTAAAAGGTCGGTTAAATATGAACCCCTAATTCAGCATTTAAGTCAACTGTAATGTCAAATAGTTTTATCTTCCCATGAATCAGACTAATCATCTGATTCTAAAATATCCACTGTTTATCTTGATTATTCCCCATATTTAACTCCTAGCTTTTTTGTTCTGAAAACATTTTCCTTTTCATTTATCTTGGCTACAGCTACATTAAGCAGCTTGTTGGTTTTCCTTCTGTTTGGATTTCATATTGACATTGTTACCTTCCGTCTGGGGGTACATTCAGCTTCATTAAACTTGTGCAGATCTGAAATCTTTCAGTAGCTTGTGTACTGTGCAGATTTTTTACTCTTGGATCCACACTTAATGCTATTTGGAGCATAAGACCTTGAGAAGGTAATGCTTTGTATTTATTCTTATCTTCCTTGCCACCTAATATTATCAAAAGCAGCCAGCTGGGGATAGAAGGTTTTTGTATTTCATTTTCATCCGTCTACAGTTCCCTCATTTGTAAATGAGATTAATGTCTTTTTAATGAATCGACACTCTTTCAGGCTTCAAAGCAACACAAATCACATAGGTAAGACCTCTTGGAGGCACCGCATTAAGCTATACCTGCCACAGGGCTTACTGCAGCACTGATCACAAGAATCACAAGGACCACTCACACGCAGCTTGTCTGCGGACAACAAGCACTTTGCAGTGTAAAGAACGGCCAGTGAGTGAATCCCACTGAAACAGTTCATGTGGTAAGAGTGTCAGAGCAATTGGCAATGCCTGCCCTGGTAGACATTTGCACATCAGAGGCTGAACTACATTTTGTCCCCGATTTCACCTCAACTCGTCAACTGTGGTTGGTGCAAGAATCGTTCCCAAAGCCAAGAAAGGAAGACTATGAACGCTGGGTTTAGTAATACTAACACGTGCTTCTAGACGCTGACAGTGTTACAGTCTGGGAAAGAGGGATACAGATTCCAATAACTGGTACATACCTTTATGTATAAAATCTTTCTTACAAATGTTATAAACAAAATTATAAATATAAAAAAATGTTATAAACAATACACCTACTCATACATTACACACATAACATCTGGTAGACAATAGCTGAAAGAGAATTCATTCCAGTAAAAGTAATTCATTTCATAGAGCTCTGCCTTTGAATAACATTTCTCTACTCAAAAACCCTGCCTGAATGAGCAGTTTTAATTCTAAGTTTTATATTTTCTGGCAATTAAATTTCTGTCTCTGCCCACAGAAAAGATGCAATATCACCACACTGTGACACCATCAAGTGTTTTGGGTTTTTTTTACATCTGTTAATTCACCCTCCGCTACCCCCAATCAACTCCCGGTCAACAACAGCCAAAGGTTAATTAAAAGGATTAGTGACTTTCTGGCTCACATGAAATCATTTAACATGAATGGCCAGGCAGAACAGTGACACCTGACAAAACATCTTAGGACCCAGAACTCTTAACAGTAACCAGGCCACATTTTTCAAAAACATATTGACTGCAGTGGCAATTAGTTATATCAGGATTTTTTAAATCCTCTGAACTAGGCACTTTTGTTGGAAGCTAACTACCTTTAAAGATTCTTGCCCCTTCCCCCACACTCTTCATATAGTGTTTATTCAAATGCTAAATAACAGAAATTAATGTTTCAACTTACGTTTCCCCTTTGCATTGGTTTTCTCGTAACTTAGAGATTTGACTTTTTGCTGATGAATTGGACAACAATAGACCTTGTCACAAGGCAAAATGTCACAGAAATTCACTTCAGGGATCCTGCTGATGGGTTGCGTACTCTGAGAAATTGTGCTTTCCCCCTGCAATGCTAAAGGGAAAAAAAAGAGACATAATTCTCACTAGTGCTGTGTCGCTATTAGCATTTTGTAATAGTACAGAAATTGAAAGCCTGTTACATGTATGCAAACCAGCAGAGTTACCATACCTGCTGTAGTGGTAGAGGGAAAGAGTACAACAGAACTTGAGGTACTGCTGATGAAGAAAAACAATTAATTAAGAAATGGACATCAGAGTTGTGGACCAAACAGATTGGTCCACAATCTATTACTAATTCTAATTCACTAACACTAATTCAACTACTTGCCTGTAAATCGGATGTTTTTCAAAATGTCTGTCATGAACGCTAAGTAAATATAGGGTTGATATTGTCAAAGCACTGTAGAAAGAGAATTATTCTGTAGATTTACATCCATCTCTTATGTAACATAATATGAATGACACTTTTACAGCACCTTGTCCAAATGTAGTAATATAAGAGTTAACCACTTCCCCTTTAGTGGAAGGAATTTCGACAGAATCTAATGGGTTTTAGGTCAGATAATTGTATACAGCTAAATTCAACACAAAATATGGTCAGTTTTCCATTCTAAATAGAATCACAGCACCAGTTCCAAGTACTCAGTTCACAGAGAGATTGTAAGCCACAGGTTTTTAGACTGGAAACAGAAAATGGCAATCTTCAATGTGCAGAGAGTACTTTCCTTTCCACCAGTCCAATGTCACAAGTTAAACTTCCAGAGTCACAGGACTGTCCACCACATTGGGAACAAGTCCAGCTTCATTTCACACAACAGAATCAGCCTGTACATCCAAAATTGTACTTAAGCGCAGAATGATTGCATAAAACATGCAGAGTCTCTCAAGTCCAGCTTTGGATCTGTAGCACGAGCCACCGAGCTACATTCAAGGTGCACCATACATTGTGACATGGACAGAGAGTAGTTGGGTGTGCACCACATGAGTATCTCACTTTTCTAAAACTATTTCAACTTTACAAGATTACCAGGCATATTCACTGTCAATTTTAATACATTATGTTCTTTCGGTAGGAAGGGTGAGAAAAAGAAACAATTGCAGTCTTATTTCTGATGAGATAAGTAGAAAGGGGAAGGGAGAAACAAGTCAACTTGTTGATAATCAATTGTTACCATAGTGCCATAACAGCAATCAAAGCTATTATAGTCACCCGGAAAATCTTCATGGAGCAAGACTCTTTCCTCTTTGACAAACAAACCTAGAAAACCAAAAATGTTTGGTTAATTTCAGTGGCACATGACTAAGCTACTATTAGTAGATTAAGAAATACTACACTAGTCTGACTTTAAGTTAACCTTGTTCCTTTCAGAGGAGCCATACAAGTCATCCTTAAATTAGGGGTCAACATCTGAAGAGAAAAACTTAAGTAATGAAGTGTTCCCTAAAACTGTGAGTGCACTGCACACTGTTCATAGCCTGGGGATACAAACATTACACAGGAAGAAAGGGTGGGTAAAAATAACAGCTCTTTCTCTTTTCTTCCTGCTATTTTTCATACTCTTGAAGTATTTAAAAATCAAATTAACTCAGTAAGCAGTGGACAGAACTAAAAGCTTTCAGTACGTGCTCAGACCATGTTAAACCAAGGCTGGTGTAAATACAGAAGAAAGGCACTTTCCAAACAAGTAGGATGCTCTTAGATGATGGAGCATTTGACGGTCATGGAATAAAGAACATTTGACCTGTTATTTTTCTTGCTCTTTGGCACGGGGGAAAGCAAGGTATGCAAACGAGCACTGGTTCATCTTAAAGAACAGGACCTAGCAGCCTAGGAAAACAGTCTTGGAAAAGGCCAACATATATTCCCTAACTCATTCAATCGCTGTGAAAAGGGGTCTCCTCTTTCTATACCAGGATATGAGCAAGAGAAAGTCATTCAGCAATAGCAACGACATCCTATCCAGGTCTTAACCACCTGAAAGACAACATTATCCAGCACAAAACAGGAGATGCTAACTACAAACCACAGTAAAAGACTCATCTAAGGAAGAAAGCTGATGAAGAATTATCACTGTGCAGACTTCCAAACTGAAAGGAGCATTTCTGTACAAGGCTGCACTGCACCATGTGAGCACATCTACAGGTTCAACAACTCTCCCCTGCTGAGGTCTCCTCCTTTACACCATCACACAGCATGGACCTACTCACACACACAATGTACAGGCAAGAAGTGGAAGTGTCTCATGTATTTTATATCTCAGTACAGTTAGTTATTAAGATTCTAGCATGACACTAAATAATTCTGGCTATGCAATCTGAGCCTATATTTAGAAACATGAAAGCTTTCACCAGTATTTCAGCACTTACAAAAACTCTCTCATAGGCATATTTCATATGTTTAATTTTACTCACCTTGCTGGATTTTAGTTGGACTGATTTTTTTGATGGCAAAAGACTAGCAGCTCGACTGTACCTGCTGTAAGAGACAAAATCTCTTTAACATTCAAATGCTTCAGCAACTAATAAATGAGAGACATTTTCAATAGGGTGTTAATGTCACTTGCTTTTTTGCAATTTTAATATTTTAAAAAGAGAAAGGCAGAAGTGTCATCAGATTAATTTTCAAGAACAAAGGCCTCCAGTTAATTCATTCAGGTGAATGCTATTAAATGCTACATTTGATTTCAAAGAAAACTTGAGGAAATGGTTTAGAAATAGGAAATGCTCATCACTTCCACTGAAGCACTAATGAAGATTCTTTCTTGCAGAAGAAGCTCTGCAGATTTCTCCTAGCAGCAATTTCCAAGCTCCAGGGCTGTAACTGGACATAATCTGCCCTTGTTTTATGCAACTGAAGCAATTACAAAAATGACTGCAATTTAACAGCCGTTTCAAATATTAATTTTGTCAGGGAGTTAAAAAATAGGAGAAATTTGCATTTTTTGCACAACTTAAGTGCTGGAAATGAGCTGAACTACACTGTCAAGCAAAATCGGTTTTCACTTCTGTGAAAGTTTCACTTCTGTGATGGCTGTGCTGCCATTCAGCAGGACCTGGACAGGCTGGAGAGTTGGGCGGAGAGGAACCTGATGAAGCTCAACAAGGGCAAGTGTCAAGTGCTGCACCTGGGGAGGTCAAACCCCATGCACCAGTACAGGCTGGGGGCTGACCTGCTGGAAAGCAGCTCTGCCGAGAGGGACCTGGGAGTCCTGGTGGATGACAAGCTGACCATGAGGCAGCAGTGTGCCCTTGTTGCCAAGAAGGCCAATGGCATCCTGGGGTGCATTAAGCGGAGTGTGGCCAGCAGGTCGAGGGAGGTTATCCTCCCCCTCTACTCTGCCCCGGTGAGACCCCACCTGGAGTACTGTGCCCAGTTCTGGGCTCCCCAGTTCAAGAACGATGAGGAACTCCAAGAGAGAGTCCAGAAGAGGGCAACAATTATTAGGAGACTGGAGCATCTCCCCTACGAAGAAAGGCTGAGGGAGCTGGGCTTATTTAGCCTGAAGAAGAGAAGACTGAGAGGGGATCTCATCAACACACACAAATATCTTAAGGGTGGATGTCACGAGACAGAGCCAGACTCTTCTCAGTGGTGTCCAGCGACAGGACAAGGGGCAATGGGCACAAACTGAAGCATAAGAGGTTTCAGTTGAATATGAGGAAGAACTTCTTTACTCTGCGGGTGACAGAGCACTGGAAGAGGCTGTCCAGGGGGGTTGTGGAGTCTCCTTCTCTGGAGATATTCAAAACCTGCCTGGATGATGTCCTGTGCAACCTGTTCTAGGTGAACCTGCTTTAGCAGGAGGGTTGGACTAGATGACCTCCCGAGGTCCCTTCCAACCCTTGCCATTCTGTGATTCTACCACAGAGACCACTTTACCAATTTCTGTGAGAACTATCAGAGAACATTCCAGACAGAGGTACCTGACTTTGCTTTCTTCACTGACTGTTGACTTTAAACTGCTCATCCGTTTCAGCCTGGCCAGTTTCCTATTCCACTGTTCCAACTCTTCTATTCTGACTTCAAGATTGTTGGTTAGTTTACAAAGCTGCTTTACAGCACCAACATTCTCCATAAAGATCTGATCCTGAGAAGCAAAACAATGACAAAATTAGATACACTATATTCATCAGTCAGATGTAACAAGAAATAATGAGTACTGAATTCACCTATATAAATATACATTGAATATTTAAAATGCAAACCCAAGTTAAGTCACTGTAAATGGGATGTGTTTATGACTATAAAACATTTTTCTAGATTGTAAAAATTGCTTATGTTCAATTTGCAGTAAATTGAAAATGAGGACTTGCAGACAAATTTGAAGAACCTGAAGGGCTTTGTAGACTAAGAATTTAAACTATATTTTACCTTCACACTGTACTGAATTTTAAACCTTAACACTGTCACAACAGGCATCTACTATTTGATTTGTAGTGCTGCAGCTGAACATAGATTTCAGAATCCCTTAGCAAATGTACCTCCAACCATCCACCTGCAGGACTGACTAACTTGGCTCAGACAAGCAGAATTCCTATCCATGTTGTACACATAGTGTGAATCACACAGGAATATGTGAGATGGGGAAAGATCCAAACCAGAGGTCAAGCTGTGACAGCTTAATATTTTATTCTCCCCTTCAACCTCTCCAGCCACTTACAGGAGTCCTGTAAGTTCTAATACCATGATCAGGTCCACAATTAACACAGTTCAAACACCCTCCATTTACTCCTTCTGAATATTTTACCCAGAAAAAGCCTTCTATTCTTCTACCCCCTGCTTACTATCTAGGTATCAGTCTGCTGCTGGAGAAGCCCTCAGTACAACCATCCATGTAATAAGTATTTTATCCATTTCTGAACCAAAAATGGTTACTTATCCACTGCAGGAGCATGGTAACAGCATACTTTCTTTGCTGTGTTTGAAAGAATGGCTTTCTTGTACTAATGTACAACCAGGATGATGCCATTAAACCTTGGATGAAGCTATTACTGCAGTTAATGTTACCAAATATTCCCGTCTAGTTAAGTCATGCAGAAGTAAGGCAAAAGCAGAGTTTTGCCTTTCATGTTGTAAATGCCAAGCACACCTTTCTTCTAAAGGTGACCGCATTCCACAGAAAGAGACAGTATTTCGTATAAACTGGTAATAAGTTGAAAACGTCTCTACTGCCAGAAGACCAACAGCCTGCTTAACTAAAAAGTAACTTCAAAATAACCTCCTGTTCCTAGAACTGCGAAATCATTTATACAGCTGCTTGTCCTTTCCATTCTCTTCAAGTCATGCATGAATCTCTTCTAGGTGACTTCAACTAGCTGAGAAAATGGCTCACTGGCAAAATGAAGGAATCCTTTCTTTGGGAAAAAAGGACTGATTAGAGTTTTACTGTCCCACTGATGACAAAGTACTGAGCATAGTGTGATTGAGATGAGAAGAAAGATTCTTGTCCCAAAATAGTGAATTTCCACAAGGTTGAGACATTTCTCTAGGAAGTAGCAGAGCTTGGTTCAAATGTGTAATGCACTCAATTAATTTTACAGAGTTCGACAGCTCCAAGCAGGTAACTGACAAAGAGACACAGCCAAACCAGCCAATATCCTGCTTATCTGCAATTAAACTTGGAAAGTGAGATAACAAAGTTCAAGGCCTCATCACCTGCCTAACTGAAAGTGAAGGTATGAAGAAATGTCCATTTATTACTCAAGGTGCTGAGCTATTCTGGAGTTGGGAGCTCCAGACATTTAAAGCAGATGTTCCAGCTGGACATCAGATGTTACAAATCTCTGAATTCAATACACATCTTAAGCTGTTAAAACACAGATCTTTCCTGCCCCATCACCCCAAAGGTCACAGAATTGACATTCACATGTTCTGCCACAGGTGTTAGGAGAAAGGGCAGAAAGCACAGATTTACCTAACTGTATTAAAACAATGTCAAAGTGTTTGTGAAGTGATCCCAGACCTAGCCAAGTAGTTAAGAAAATGCTAAGCAGCAAAAAAGCCATTGCTGTAACAACTCATTCCTGCTTGGGCCACATGCACAGCAGAATCACACCCTCCATTTGCTAGGTCACATCCCTGGAAGCCATTCTGGCAAGCGTTGTCCAGAGAACCAAGCTACAGAGTAGAAAAAGAACACACTGGGCCCAAACAACAGTGCTGTGAGGCACTGTTATAGATGGTATTTTGTGTGGTATTTCAGCAGAGAGATATACATCAAAAGCTCACGTGTCCAACCTGAAAGTTTTGTCAGAAAAAAAACTGACTACCCATAAACAGTTGGGGGGGGGGGGGGGGGCTCAAAAATGCAAATTATGCTTCAGCTGCCACACATTGTAACAGGCGTGGTTTAGTGGTAGGATGGCAGGGTTAGGTTAATGGTTGGACTTGATGATCTTAAAGGTCTTTTAAGACCTAAACAATTCTATGATTCTATGATAGGGCAAAATGAACCTAGTGTCACCATCTAACACCACTGCTCTCCCATGAGCATCTAAAAATCAGCTGCAGGCTGGAACCCTGACCAAATACAGCAAATTTTTTAAAAGTCTCCTTTTCAACAGTATCTCTGGAATGTGCTCTTTCCACAGCTTTATTCGTGTGTCTAATTCATGCTTCCTTTATATGGAATATAGTCTAGCAGATTTAACCTATGAATTTAACTTAATTAGTAGCCTATCAAAAGAAGACAAGTGAAATGCAGTATTTGTTACAGATATTTTCTCCAAGTTTGGTGGTGTAAACTTGTGCTTTCTATAGAACCATGAAAGAATGCATGATTGTAACGAATGCAGGATTGTGTTCATGACATCATGCAGACAAGACAAGGTTACCAATCTGTAAAACCTCCCTCTCCCCATCATCAGCTGTAAGCGGGAAAAAGCTGGGAGGTAGACCTTGACCTGCAGTGAAACAGCGCTCAACAGAGGGGCCGCTTGGAGCAATGCTGTGGACAAGCACTGCCTGCAGTCGTGTGTGACTGGACTCTCTGACTGACAGTCCCTTGCAGTCCTACTTCTACAGGCAGAGTAGGGGAAGAAAGCACAGGACAATAGACTAAGGCATTGTTTCCAACCTATCAGCATAGTAATTACATTCCATAAACATTTTACAGTATACGATTTTGAAGCTATAATAAGGATTTCAGATGGCCAAAAAAACCTTGCCACAGAGCATACAGAGCTAGCATTTGTATTTGATATGAAATGATTACACCAAGATTAGAGTAAGGACGTTCTTATTTAACAAATAGAATGGCATCATTGATTAATTCACTTTTGGAACACTTAATTACCTTAAACACAAAGAATGTTTTGGAGTCCCACTTGTTGGACTAGTGCTATGAAATAGCTACCCACCTTTACTCAGCAAAGCTATGCACCTTTATTCAGTGAAGTTTCTCTTTTATTTTATGTTTATTTATTGTAATAAAAAGATTTTAATGTAAACACTTTTTGTCATTAAAAGATTCAGCCATTTACTAACACCTGGTGGTTCAGTTTTTCTCAAGGATTTGCCAACCCCTATTTTTGTAAATACATGTGGAGGCCTACAGCTTTGTATAAAGCATAGTTTGTTTTTATAGCTCCATATACAAAAGGAACAGTCTAAATACACACCTCCACTTTCTCTCTCAAGACCATACCTTGTCAACCATGAGGAAGTTTTCTATTTTTTCTCCACCATTACATGAAACATCTCCAACTTCTCTAACAGCTTGAGGTAAAAGCTCCTTCACTTCCTGGGCTATTATTCCTGTTCACAAGATAACATAAACTAAAGTCAGGAAACGCAGTGGCATATTGTTGACAACAGTTGTATGCTTTGAGTTGACCATCCTAAAAGGTACAGGTCAGGCCAAACATGATCTAGAATTTCTCTGTAGTAGGAACATCCAGGATTTCACTTTTTTTTTCCATTCCACAGAAAACAAACAGAAACCTTTAGAATTCCAATTCCTCTGCAATAAGAACAAAATTATCTGTGATCACATATTTCATTTTCATTAAACCTCTGGAAAAATAACCTCCTACCTTTATAAATGGAAACGGAAGTTGGAAAATTACCAGAAATACTTAATTTTGGCATTTTTGTATCACAAGAGAAACAGAGAAGCGTGCAATTGTAGTATCCCAAGAAATGAGGATGAAGTAGCAAGGTGTTAAAAGGCACTATGGCACAAAGAACAGTAGAAGTTAATGAAACATGAGAACAGAGCTGACTGAATACCTGTTTCGTGGGTATTTTTTATTCCCATAACAGATGCAAATTCAGGCTTGTAGTCATACTCCACCAGCCTCATTTGTGTTATTCTTCTCAACTGTTCATTTGTATCGACCTGGTTGGACAAATACCAAGACTCATATGTTGAAACATTAACGAGGGTCATAGGATCTAGGACTTCAGTGAGATAGCAACAAGCCTGACATGGCCATTTGGCCAATCTTTGCACTGAAAAATATGGACAATCTTCTCATTCCCCATTAGCAGAGTGCTATTTGTACTCGTATGGCCAGTTACCCTTCAGTCTGACAACTCCCATTTACACAGAACTCCCCAGCTTCTATGGTCATCCTCTTCCAAAGTCCATAGGCAATGGCTCTGCAGAGCACAGCAGTACACCCGATTTCTTTAGGCCAGCGTTTCAGCACACCCAGGGTAAAGAAGCTGCTCAGCATGTCAGAACAATGATCCACACGTGTGCTGTGGTGCAAACATAAATGCCCTAAATACTCCACAGCCCTTACCTCCTGGATATTCTGTTTTGCTCGGCTGTCAGATGGGTGCATGACTCTGCCCATAACTTTTGCATTTCCACAGACAACCAGTGCTTCGTCTGGTGCATCTGTGTTAATTCCTACTCGACCATGATAGACTATTGTCTCTGGAACATGTCCTCGCTGCCACAGTACATCACTGTCATTCTCAAACTGCCCTGGGTTAGAGGCCTGGAAGAAAAAAAATTATGTTTAAAGATACAGTATAGCATAAATGCACTATTGCTTATTCCATCAGGAATTCAGGGAAAATGAAGTGCCAAATATTTAATATTTAAATTGTATTCAAGAGCTTTTCTAACACACCAACAGAAAATAATAGAGTGGAGTCACTTCTAAGTGTTTCTACTCATACAGCATTGGCCTCATTGTTTTTTCCCTTGAATTCTACTTTACTATCACCTTAAGCTCAATTATCAATATCCAAAGCTTTCAAAATTTTAACTTTGACATTATGCTGCATAACTACTTATTTACCAGCAAATTTTAGCTAAGGCTGGAAATCAGAAAAGAGCAAACAAGGCACAGATTAAACACATGTGGTTCATAAAATCCTCTGAAATGTTTAAAATTAACTCATATTGGACATTTCATGTCAAGGAAACAGGGTCTTTCAAAGAACACCAAAAAAACAATGGAGAATATATAATTAGAAAAGGCATTTGATTTCAGTAATTAATTTTGTTTTGTTTTTTAAATCTTTGAATTCAGGCTTTAAAATTTGAGTCTGAACAAAAGTATGATCGCTATAAAAAGTTCACATTCATTTAAAGAAGCCAGGCTTTGCCATCTACAAGGGCACGGTGCTGTGCACTTACCACTGTTTGCCACAATTAGAGCATGATCTGATATGCCTGATAACCACTACTCAGCTGGTAGTTTCGTTCTGTTACGTTTGAGTGTATAAAGGGCCAGAACATGAGCTGCTTTCTCTCGCAGTGCATTTGCACAGCTTTGCCACTTTAAAGTAGCCAGTGGCTGGCTCACTGTACCCTGCCACTGAAGCCCTGTCAGACATCTGGAAAACGGCTTCTTTTTTTTTTTTTTCTTTCCAGCTTTCCTGTTTTCACCCACTTCAAATCACAGCCTCTTGATCCTTCTGCTTTTCTCCCTTCTTTTTTCTTTGCCTGGAATAGTGGTCAGGTTTGCAAAATCTCATTCCCTGGTTGCCTATTAAAAAACTGTCTCACATATATAAAAGGAGCTCTCCCTTCACTGAAATTTCCAAAGAATATAACATTAAAAATGGTAGAAAAATGTAAATTTCTAAATCTTATGTAAAAATACGTATCTTATAAAGTAACAATAATCCCAAGGATGAATCAAATGTGAAAATTCAACAGCTTTCCCAAATTCATAAGGACATGATATTTGTAACACTGCTAGGTGCAGAAAAATTTTCAGACAAAAGCAGTATTGTGGAAATGAATAGACAAAAAAAGAAAAAGAACTAAATATGCAGGAATGATACAAACACAATGTTTCCATGTCCTGAGATAAAAGAACCCACAGCAACAGCCAGGATGATAAAACTGGGCAGGGTAGAAAACTACTGAACTCCAAACATTGCTTTCAAAGCCCTTTCGCAGCTCCACCCAGAAAGGAGCCCTCAGCCACATTGCGCTCCAAAAACCTAACCATAACGGCAGGAAGAGTCTTTGTGGCACAAGAGGACATGAAATTATGGCCCAGAGGAAAAAGGAGCCAGGACTGAAACCACCTGAAAGCCCTCACCTTCCTTTGGGAATCCCTGTGCAACACCTCACAGACTGGGGATTTGCACTTTTGCTCTCTCCAAACCCGAACGCTAAATCAGGCTGTAACCATAAGCCCAGGCAGACAATGTGCTGCCAAAAAGGACCCAAGCAACAGCCTTCAAAAAGCGATGCCAGGACTAAAAGCTTTTGACAGCCTTCACCTTTCTTTAGGAGCCCTTTCCCAGCCCCACTTAATGCAATAGAGCTCTTGGTCTTAGCTGACTCTGAAACAAAAAGCTAAGCCTATTCCTCACCATAAGCCAAAGACTAGAAAGACCCAATGCAAACAAGAAGCAGCTCCTCGATTGGCTCACACAAAAAAGTTAGGACTTTGGAAGGGTAGGACTGCAATCTTCCAGAGACCCTCACCGCCCTTTGCAGCCCCACCACATGGCACCTATGCATTTCTTATCTTTCTAAGCCCTAAACATAATCTTCACCTTAGAAATATGCCCAGTTCCAATGTTAACCACCAGCTACTGGTCACACGAAAAAGGGGCCAGGCCTTTCGGCAGCCCGCACCTTCCCTTGGCAGCCCCCTTGCAACCCCACTCATGCTGGGACTCTGCGCTTTCTCTGTCTCCCAACCCTCCATAGCTCCTAGTACAACAGACCTCCGGGTTTCTTCTCTCTTCCAAGCCTAACTCTAACTGCAGGCTAAAGCTGAGAACTAAAAGGAAAACTTTATGTGGATCAGAGGACTGAAAAGTAATGATCATGAGGAAGCGAGCCCTATTCTTCCTTATTCTATTTTGAAACCTATATTACAACTATGAAATTAAGAGTCAGGACACTCTGGAAACACACTGGAAAGGGGCAGCCATGGGTCTTAATCTTCCTAGAGCTGCTTGACCTTGTTTCCTTGCAATTTTTTTCATTCTCATTCTCCTTTGAAAATGAAGCATCTAGCCTATAAAAGCATTTAACAAATTCCTGGCAAGTGCAGGAAATTGTTTCACCTCAAAGAAAAAACAATCTGGAAGAATAGCTTATTTTGTATTGGAATTCACAACAAGCTTTCTTTTTAAATTCTTCTATAGCTCTACTAATTAAAAGATAACAACATACTCATACAATAAGCAACTGTAATTTTTTGTCCTCAGTCTTTCTGATTAACGGTAACTTTTTGCCCAAAATTTTTTTAAACCTTTCACATGAAAGTAATATAAATTTCTACCTACCCTCACAATGATTTTTTCAGAGACATTTGCAGACAGCAGGTAGAATTGTTCCTGAGAGACAGCATACAGTCCAACTACCAGCATGAAGTATCTAATTTGAAATTGATTTAATCAAGATAATAATTGAAGTAATGTCTTCTCACAGAAAAAAATAAAATGTTTTAAATGCAACTGCTATTACTAAAAAGATAGCCTTTTTTAAATATATTACAAAAAAAAAAATATTTCCTTTACTCTCAAGTAATATGCTCTTTCAAGCCCCACAATCACTGAAAATGAACAAAGATTACAGTAATTTTGACAAATTTAAGTAATGAAGACTCGAAGACGAAGACCTTTCCTTTCCCATAAGAAAAAGATCTAGGTTTTTGGCTGCCTGATTTCATCAGCCAACATTCTAGCTGTGATTTCCTGAAACAATGTCTAACCATGAGGATGAGATATTTTCTTTTATTCTCATATCATTCTGTGACTCTAGAAGAAAGGCCTTTAAGCAGATACCAAGTATCACAGAGTTTGAAACTTAAAAAAAAAAAAATCACAGCATTTGGTAACGCTGAGATTTTTCACAAACATCAGCTCCATTCTCCACTCTAAGGTTCATTCAGACCTTCTCTTTTCCACTTCACACACACAGGCCAAACAGATACAGCAATACCTCTGGTCAGGATTAGGTTTCCCCTTTTTTCTCATATTATTTGCTGTTGTTTCACTGAAATGCAGCCTTCCCAAAGTTACTTTAGTTACCTGGTCCCCTGGCAGATCAACTCTAAAACAGAAAATGAAAGAAGATCAGGGAAACAAGCATTTGGAGATCAACCCGGCTCAAGCCAGATTTCTTCAAACTCATTAAAACAGTTTTGAGAAAAAATGACAAATGGAAAAACAGAGGAACTCCAATAAAAATGCAGTAACCCTGGTTTATAAACATGCATTAAAAACACAGTGACTATGTCAAGGAGATAAACAAATAGGATAAAGCACCAGCAGTGGGAAACTGTTCTCAGTAACAGGAGTCTTGTGTTTCTCGGTCTGTTTGTACACAGTCTTGAACATAATAAAACTGTATGTGTTCCATATAATGGGTATTTGTTACTTGCAAAGGGTAACCGCTTATTATTGGATCTGAATTTCCACATTAAAATAAATAAGTTTTACTGCATGTCCCTCTTTTCACCTGCACCTAATTTTTTTGTCTGGAAGTATAAGATGTAGACTTATGTCTCAATACATAGTGGCACTGCTCCTGTAAGTAATAAATAATACAAATAAAGAGTTTGCACAGAGAAAACAACAGTCCACTGACTGCGTTCTCATCCCTTATAAATGAAAACTACACCATCATCACCCATGAAACAATTTACACCCAGAATCTATTGTTCAGTATGCAAAGGAAGAAAAATGCCATGATAGAGGTAATTAAGTGAAAATTGACCTCTTCTCCCAAGCTCAAAGTTCATTTTTGCAGATTATAGATTGCAGTCTTTATCCCAGCACCGTCCTGTCAAACTTGACACTGTCTTATCTTTTTCTGGTTTAAGGTTTATTTAATTATTTATAGAGAACAGAACAGCTCCAACAGAAGACACTTATACCAGAAGAACAAACATTGATTCTGCCAGTGAGTTAAGATGCAGAAGAATGGCAGAGAGTTCCAGGGAGAAGCTGCACATATGTTTCTAGCAGAGGCGCTCCCCCTTAAAAGCGCTGCACATACATTTCATGCCCATGTAGACCACAAACATTACTGACGTTTCTTAAGATGGGAAATGCATCTGCCACACAGCTCTAAACACCATCCAGCAGTGTTGCTGCCTGAATACAAATATTTTGGATAGGCATACTTAACCCATTTGTAAAGCTGCTGAAAATTTTCCTTGATGAAGGGAGACCAGGTATATATTACCACTGTGATTCTATATGCACACCCAGAATGGAATTAGGATAAAGATCAGAAAACTGGCTTAGAGCTACTATAAGTTTCCAAGAAAGAACTACTTCACATTTCTGACCAATCAAGTATTGAAATAAAATGGAATAGATTTCTCAAAATTCTTACTTAACAGGATGGAAAGTTTTTTTGCTTCGATCTGACTGAGACTGTTCAATAGCAACTGTTTGATTTGGAGCTTCCACCTATAAAGAAAAAAGAATTTTCAAAAATAACAAGAATATTAAATTTTCAAATGCATAAAATTTGCAACAGAAATGAATAGGCAAATTGTGTCTGAAACAACGAAATCTCTCTCATTTATCATGGAACTGTATAGAAAGTAATATGGGAATTGACTCCTGATCAATTGACAGCTGACAGTGCTGTGTTCCAGCTAGTCTGAAGCCCCAAATCATTCTGTGGGTGTATTTTGAAAGGGAAAAAAAAGGAAAAGTCATGCATTAATTTGAAAAAAAAAAAAGTGCTTTCTGAATATAGACTGTTATTGGTTCGTTCCATCCCAAAGCATAAATGCATATATTTAACATGAGAACTGAGCCTATGCAAGGTAGTTCCATAACTTATTTTAATGTAAATTTCTGTACCTTTCTGGAATGGTACCAAGCAGCGCTTTGCTTCAGATGGGAACAGATGACAGTAATATTCACTAATTTCTCCTGCATTAGAATGCATTAAGCAAAACTGGTAATAACTGCCTTGTAAAACAGCTACATGGATTTTTAAAATCACTGAATTTTGGTACTAAGTAAAAAACCTGGTAAAATCTTTCAGAAAGATTAAAATTTCTTACTACTACTGTTTATGCAAGCTTGTGGACCCATAGTGGCTGGGAAGAATTTGGTTCTTAAAATGAAAATGGAAAGCCTGGCAAAAAGAAATGGGGAATTTATGTTAGTTTTCTACCTGTGAACTGTTCAGGAAAAACAGATTTGATTATTGCTCTTTGCTTTGTGAATTGGTTTTTTCCAACACATCTTTCTGACCAATGGGGTAAACTGGCCACTTACACCAGATGATGCTCCTGCACTGCCCACAGAGGGAACAAAATTTCAGCCAAAGAGAGGGAAATCAGTGAAACCATGGCAAACAGGCAAACATGATGTCTTTCAGCATATATCAGCATAAACAACCATAAAGCATCACTATTTTGCAAAAGACTTCCACATGGTAGTCACTAGTCACTTAAAAGAGTTCTCTTTTGTCAGTTCTTGGTCAAAAATGACTAAGAGTTCATTTAAATTATTTACCTTATTCTATGGATAATCACATATTAACTTATTCAAAGTAATAATCACAAAAAGGAGAAATACTTGCCTTTATTCCAAAAGCTTTCAAGTAAAACTTTTCTATTGGTTTCCCCCCCAGCTGAGTTTTGACATATTTTGGATGTCCAGTGATTCCAATATGGACTGTGATTTGGAAATGATTCTTCTTCTGGCACACAAAGGCATCATCTGTTGTTGAAAAATTAAATCCTTTATCTGTGACAATGTGATATGCTATAGGAGGTCTACAAAAACAAGAAAGAATAGCAACTTTTAAGTATAGGGATATTTGAGTGACATCTTGAGTTCCTATTTTTTATGTGGTCTGAAAGTTTGTCTGATTTTACCGACAAATGGGAGCCAAAATACATCTTTACAATCACCACTACTACCTCTTCTTAGAGGTGTAGAAATGAAAATGCATGTAAAGCGTACGCTAATTCTAGTCTGACACATGAAATGTTTAGAAACCAGAGGTGGAGAAGCTTCCATAATCCTCACAAATCTGGTATAGAGGAACTCTGTTCACCTAAAAGCACAACCAAACCTTTTAGTGTATTCAAGCATTCATTACAAAGTCGCTATTAACAACAGCGCTGAAGTAGTGCTGCAGACAACAATGTGCTAATGAGTCAGCAAGACTCCCTATTTTTGTTCCCAAATTCCCACACCAAGTGCTTCTGCAGAAGCTGCTGGGATTCTGTAAGGCTCTACTCAAGCTAAAAAAAAAAAAAAAAAGCTATCAATACCAACCCTCTGGCCAGATGATAAAACTCTCCTTTATAATATTGTCCATCCTACCCCATCTAAGGAAACCTTTAGTTCTATTTATCCAAAGGGCTAATTTGTCACCCAAAGAGTATTCTGTCCTTATGCTTCACAGCAAACAAGGAAAGGTATCAAAAGATCTTTCTAAGAGAGCCAGTGAATTCACCATCCCAACAATGTTTCCAGTCCTCTGATTTACGTGATGGATAATTCTGAAATAATAGGACTACACGGCAAGGTTCTCTTACATGGGCATTGGCTTTTCTTGCTAATGAAAGTTTGATAATGATGATCTTGCTTGATGCTACTGAGAACCTCTCATTAATACAATTACTGAAGATGGCTTTTCAGAACTCATCCATTCATTTACACATTATTAGTTGGAAAAATCAAAATGTACAGACTTTACAAGAAATGTACAGACTTTATTATCTTTTCATAAGTTACGAACAAAAGGCCCCTTTCAAAAAATCACTGGTTATCTGGGACAAGGAATAAAGAGAAAACTACTTTGTAACTACTTCAAAACTACTAAGTGATCTGTTAATTCATATTTAAAATTATTATTACCATCTCCTCAAACCATCATTATTAAAGAAGCAAAAGTTCTTTAGTTTCTTCCTACAGCTGGCAATTCTTTTTATTTATGTAGGAAATGTGTGTATTTAATAGTAGGGAAAGGAGTTGTTTTTCAGTTTTAGGTGTAAAGGAAATTTATTAGCTAATATTCTTAATTTCACAGTACTTGCTTACACATGCAAGCAGATTGAGAAGCAAAAGTACAAATTTCTATTTCTTCAAGTTGAATTGTTTGGAACAATGACTCCCAAAGAGGAGTTTCGTGTTTATAATTTTCCAAGTACGCCATTTACAGTAACTAAGAACAAATACATATTTTGATCTGATCGCACAAAGAATGGTCAGTCTTACAAACCAGTACGGTAAAACTTGAAGAAATTTTAGATAGCAAGGGATATCCCTGTGACACAAGTGTCCCTACTATAAATACAGTTTGAATTCCTCTTTCTATTCAGAATTTGACCTTTCAGACATCTTTGGAATCAAGTCCCACCAATCACAATAGTAATGGGGCATGGGGCTAAAAAAATGCCCAGCAGATACAATGCAGGTTACAATTAATGGTAACCTTTTCTAATGAATCTACCTCAGCTAACAATATTTTGTTGTGAAAATGAAATAATCAAAAGGTTAAAATACTGAATTAATAAAATGGAAAATAATAATTAACCTGAGAAATGTCCTTAAAGTGGGCACAGCCATTTCAAGGTGCAGGACCAATCCATCTACACTGAGCAGTGATAAAGCACACGACTGTCTTGAAGCCAACAGAATACAGGATCACTACTCAGAAAATCCATGCAGTGCGCCGTAATTACAGTGCACCTTGGAACAAAGGCACTGCCACTAACCTCGCTTAAAAGTAACACTGACTTCCTCTGCAAATAATATCTCAATCCCCTTCCACAGTAGTGGTAACAGTACATGTATTTGGATGCTTCAATGCTCAGCATCACATTGTCTTTGTTGACACAAGCCACCAAGTAACATGAGTCTGGAACTTCAATTTTACCTATATGGCAACCAACAAATAATTGGGTACCAGCAGGAGAGCAATCTCCCACCATCAGCTCACAGCTTTAATGTAGTCGTTGACTGAAAGCGTAACAGGATTTGGAAGTCACTTCCATTTAGAGTGACAATTCACATCACAAAACACAGCTGGAGGTTTCTTGGCCCATCCCAAGGAATAGAAAGATGGGAACACCGAGCTGTCTGCTCTTGTCATGTCAGTACCTTAGGAGAAGGGTTGTGTGGGACACAGCAAGATGCGTACTGCCCCTATTACGCTGTGCAATGGCTCTGACACACTCCAAACTCCCTTAAGTGCTTTTAGCAGGTTGGGCTAGTGGAAAAATAAAATTTACTATGCTATTTAAGTCCTGTAGAGACAGTGACAAATTGTTTGCACCAGTCCTGGGGAATAAACCGAACACTGTAGAAGGGCTTTGGTTAAAAGGGATCATTCACTAAATACTAGAATGGAGAAAACCAGGGATGTAAAGTGAACTTGGAATGACCTTTGCCAGGTCATGTGGCAAAAAAATGATTTACAGTTCTGATTTATACAGGAAAACTCTAAATCTTTGACTAAACAGTTGCACATCATATATATATACATCTACAGTTATTAAGACTTAGGTTATATGAGCCCAGAAGTAATAGAGGTATCTTCTATTTCCATTTTTCTTCAACGCTTTAGGCCATTAGAGGGAAAGGTGCCATATGCTCAACGTGCTTGACAAAAGAAAAAAACTAACAGCTATTTTAAGTTAAACTCACTTTTCTTTTGCCCCTAAACCCCTGAAGGGAAATCAGAAAACCTGGCATGAATTTGAACCAGTGTTTAAAGTTCTGCTTATCTGATACATCTGCAGATTCATATTCCATCACGCCTGCTATACCTCCTTCTCCAGTCTTATTTTCAGTGAGAACAAGGGATGCCAAATGTGTCATTTATTCCTACAAAAATACAATACCAGCAAAAAAAACCCTCCAAGAAACCACTTTTTCCAAGTGCAAACATCAGTGCTTACAATTTTTCATAATTGGAGTTAAATAAGCTGTTCCACTGAGAAGTTTGATACGGTTGCCATGTTAGAGCTTGACAGCATTTTTCCAAAGCTGCATTCTCCATCACTGTCATATTCTTGCACTTCAACAGCACAGTCCTTAACAGTTGCTGTAGAAAGATAGTGACAATTCAGTTATTACTTTTGCAACTAGCCAAAAATCCTGCATTAACATTTTTATAAATATATTTAAATATATACATATATATAAAGCACAAATATATTGCATATATATTTAAATCTGATTGCCCTTTGCAGTTATTCCAAAAGATTGTGTTATACTCCCTTGACCTAGAAAATACATTTTTCAGCTTTCCTGATTTGCAAAATATTACACAAGTAGCACTTCCTATTTTCATTCTCTCCAAGAGGATGGATGGTTTCCTTGGGGGGAGGGGGAGGGGAAGGGAAAGCTAAGCATTTTACTGTAAATCTGCAACACTGCAAGAAGCAATTAAGCAAACTAATTACATATGTTTCACATTCTCTTTACTACAGATTTAAACTGAATATACGCCAACTCACTGCAACAGGTACTTCATCCCAGAGCAGGAGGCACAGTTTTCCAATAGCAAGCACATTCACCGCTACATCTGGTTGACTGGTTAATGCTTTCTGACTATATGTTATAGCATTCTGAGATAGACAGGGTCAACCATAATTCTCTGAGATATTATACATTTCATGAAGACAGAAGAGAATATGGCAAGAGAGACAGATAAATGGAGTGCAGTAAGCACAAGAGAAAATCTGTCACTGAGCATAGAAACTAAGATCCCTCCACAGCCAGTGGCAGCACAGTAAGACAGAGCCTACAGAATCATTTCAGGCCCAAGCTTCATCTGCAGTCCTCCACTTCTGACACACAGCAGAGTGAAAATATAAAAAAACCCTCACAGTAAAGAAATGCACACCTCATTTCTAAGTGATCCCCGTGCCATTTTTACCAATGTCTGTGTTCTTTGTCCAAAAGCACGTGTGTCAGTGAGATTTTTTTTTTAACAGTGACTCCCAGGGAAAGCATATTTGAAAGCTGTGTCTTTAAGTACTACAACCAGCAATAACAATTTTAGATACAGAAGCGTCTGCTCATCATCTTCTCTTTCCAGCAGTGGTAGACTTAGAGGACTAACCACAATCAAGTAACACTGATCAAATAAAAGATACCAAAGGACAAGTAACCTACTAAATACAGTTGCTACTCATTAACAGTGTTTTAAAAGATTGATTTAATGCTTAAAAATAACTTACTCTGAAGAAATAACAAGCAACTCTCAGATTTTCCACTAACAGACAAGGGTGAAAATCCTCAGATAAATTGTTCATTACAAACTGTTCACTGACAGAGAGCCTCACGCTTCACAGAAGCTGATCCATTTCTGTACACGCCTGATAAGCTTTTTTTGTATCAATTGGTATAAGCTTAGCATTTTTATCTTGATAGAACAATGAACCAAATTAATTTGGGGAAGGGGTGGGAAAGAACACACAGCTTCTACCAAGCCTGTGCATGGATACACTTTGTAGAAAAAATATGGATTTGAGATGATAAAAGGAGACTGCAATCTGTTTGCTCATCCACCACGTTAATTCCCTGTTAAGCTGACCCAAGACGGTTTCTTTGACAGTCAATTTAGCGCCAAGCAAAGTCAGCAGAGTATGGTATCATCTGTGCACTGCAGGCTCACACATGGAGAAGGGCAGAATATTGTGCCCAGAATGTCCTCAGGAAACATGAACCTCTAACGCTTCCTCTCTCTTCGCCAAATATAAATATGTCCTAGTTTTTAAAAACACTGAAAAGGTAAATTCCTCCAAACCTGGTAATTGAGTACAGACTGTTAATACCGCTACCTTTTCAGAGCCAGCAGGAGCTCTTAAAATATTTACTTGTCTATGGTATGAAACATTAAATTTCATCTCATGAGGTTCAATAAGACCAAGTGCAAGGTCCTGCACCTGGGTCGGGGTAACCCCCAGTATCAGTACAGGCTGGGGGAAGAAAGGATCGAGAGCAGCCCTGCCGAGAGGGACTTGGGGGTGCTGGTGGATGAAAAGCTGGACATGAGCCAGCAATGTGCGCTGGCGGCCCAGAAGGCCAACCGTACCCTGGGCTGCATCAGGAGAATTGTGGCCAGCAGGTCGAGGGAGGTGATTCTGCCCCTCTACTCTGCTCTGGTGAGACCTCACCTGGAGTACTGCGTCCAGCTCTGGAGCCCTCAGCACAAGAAGGACACGGACCTGTTGGAGCGGGTCCAGAGGAGGGCTACAAAAATGATCCGAGGGCTGGAGCACCTCTCCTACGAGGACAGGCTGAGAGAGTTGGGCTTGTTCAGCCTGGAGAAGAGAAGGCTGCGGGGAGACCTGATTGCGGCCTTTCAGTACCTAAAGGGGGCCTATAGGAAAAATGGGGATAATCTTTTTAGTAGGGCCAGTTGTGACAGGACAAGGGGTAATGGTTTTAAACTAAAACAGGGTAGGTTTAGACTGGATATAAGGAAGAAATTCTTTACAACGAGGGTGGTGAAACACTGGAACGGGTTGCCCAGAGAGGTGGTGGAGGCCCCATCCCTGGGAACATTCAAGGCCAGGTTGGACGGGGCTCTGAGCAACCTGATCTAGTTAGCAGTGTCCCTGCTCACTGCAGGGGGGTTGGACTAGATGACCTCTAGGGGTCCCTTCCAACCCAAAACATTCTATGATTCTATGATCTTCACACAGTTGCTTACCTTGTCTGGAGTCCTGAGACTGGACTGGAGAATCAGTGGCATCTCCCAGTAATTGCGAGAGCTTCCTTTTTTTGCCTGACGCTGCAGAAATACTTTTTTAAAAATACATGTTACATTACTCATTTATAAGTATAAATGCAGACATTACAGAATCATAACGAGAGAATACCCAGATATCTCATTCTAACTGTACTGTCACCCAAATTCTGATTTGCGGGGAGGAGGAGATTGCTGTTGGCTCTTTAAAACTGAATTACGCAATTTTTCCTTCCAAAACATAAATTAGTTTTTTATCTCGTATGAATAGAGAAGTTGATCTCTCTTTAAAAATTTACACAGTGTATATGTGGGCACAGTTTTATTGTCCCCTCACATTTGCATTAAAATCACAGCTTTCTCTTAAATAATTGTACTCCACCAAGCATGAACTCACTTTCCTTCTTATACAGAAAACACTGGTCGCAGTTAAACTAATCAATTAACGAAGCGATCTCAAGGGGCAACTGATGGGTAACAATTTTTGCCTTTCCCAGAAACTGAGATTTCAAAAAATGCTCCTTTGTGCAAAGGGAAAAAACCTTATTCCAATGGCATGGTAGGTACTCAGACTAAGATTTCTCTACAAGCAGAAGAAAAGCCCCACTGCCACATTGTTACTGTTTTTCCGGGTTTGTTCAAAAGTTCCACATTTGGTTAAGAAGCATTTTGCATCTTAAGTTCCAATAACTGAAGTATTCCCTAAAGAAATAGTATAATTTTGACTAACTGGCACCTTCTACTGGAAAACAAACAAATAAAAACCACAAATAGCTTCACTGAGAAACCCAGGTGCAGCTTCCTTTCCCCACATCACGTGTAACATGTAATTGAGCTCTGTACAGAAGAAGAGACAAGGACAGAGCATCTGCAAGATTAGGACTAACACTGCTGAATTCATATTTCTCTCCCCATAACCAGGGAGGACTCCCTCTGGCATGCATCAGTCAATTCATTCTTACTATGTATCATGGTTGGGTGCTTGCACTAGCCAGTGTAGTTTAAATAATTAAGCATCCACAGCATGCTGGTGGGTGAATATGGCAGATGGTATATGAATACCATTTCACTTGCTTGCATAGATATGACAATGTTTTTTTCTTCTCTCATACTATGTGTCAGAACACTTAGCAGATCCTTAGGGACAAATCCCTGCAATACGTATTGCAAAACGCCTGAATGTTTTTATAATCCAGTTATGAAGTACCTGTTGATCCCTCTTTAACTTTCTAACGTTTTAGAAATTGAAATCCATTCCTATTTCCAATCTGAACTTCAATCAAGATGTTTAAAGCACCCTCAACCACAAGTGTCTCAAAAATGTCTAAACACTGCCATCCTGTGGAAAACCCTACACCCACGGGGACTTTACACCACTTTTAAACCATGCCTTCTACCAGCTCTACTTTTTTTTTTTTTTTATCTGTCTCATCCTTTGCATAAAAACTTTATCATTTACCCAGACATCTCAGATACGTTTGGCTGAAAGTATGAATAATTAAAACCCAGACAGCTGGAGGATGTAGAATTATTCCAAGGAGTCACAGCATTTCCTGTCTTCACACAGCAGCCTTGGGGGATGTTGCAGGGATGCCCACTGGCACTGGGGTCAGAGTAAGGCTCCATGAACCTGCAGGGAAGCTTGCTGGATGCCACAGCAGACGGGCATGGGAGTGGAGGCTGCAGCCCACCGGGCCACGTAGTGTTGTACCATGTGGCTGCAAGAAGTAAACAGACAAGAAAATAAGGAGAAAGAAGAGGAGCTGGAGACCTTCCTATGAGTTTGGGAGAGGCAGAATTCATGTGACCTACTCTGGAGCTGTGGCGGAGAACACGGTTCTGATCCAGAGTCTGGTGGGGAGTCTGGCAACTGGCTTTGCCTAGGGATGAAAAAGAGATTTTAATTTCTACTAGGAGGAGACATGGAGAACGACCACAAGGCAATGCTGAAAGCAGCTGGAGAGGGACCACCGGGCTACTGACAAGGGTCTTCAGGAAGCATTGCTCATTGTGATTGCTGCCCTTTCTCACAGGAGCAACATCATTTGCGTGTTTTCAGACCATCTCCTACAGCCCTCCACCTCTCCAGGCACCATCCCTGCCAACTCTTGCCCAAACACCCCTCTAGGACCCAGTGACTTCACTCCTCCTTCCTGCCACAAGCCACGCTTCAGGTACGGGACACTGTGCACACCAGCAGCGGCTCTGAATACACGGAGCTCACGTGGGCTTTAAAACCATTCTCTCTAGACCTCAGGTTAAAGATCTGTAACGTCTTTGTCCACTAACTGTAGCCAATTTCTTAAGACTTCATTTGGCCAAAGCACTCTCAGCCACTGTCAGATGTTGGCAGGTCCCATGTTAGCACCTAACTCACCAGAGAGGTGGCCCAGGGGTGGAGGGGAGCAGGAGCTGCCACACAGGTGGGAAGCGCACTTGCCCAGTTTGAAACAAAAGCTTTTACAAGCTGACCAAATAGATCTAGAAGCTTAACCTGGCGTTTCCACAGGGGACAAGCTATTCTCCCTCTTTTCAAACCTACACAAATCATAGAGTCATAGAAGTGTTTAGGTTGGAAATTACCTTTAAGATCAAGTCCAACCATTAACCTAACACTGCCAAGTCTACCACTATACCATGTCCCTAAGCACCTCGTCTACCCATCTTTTAAATACCTCCAGGGATGGGGACTCAACCACTGCCCTGGGCAGCCCCTTCCAATGCTTGACAAACCTTGCGGTGAAAAAATTTTTCCCAATGTCCAACCTAAACCTCCCCTGGTGCAACTTGAGGCCATTTCCCCTCGTCCTGTCGCCCATTACCAGGGAGAAGAGACCAACACCCACCTGGCTACAGCCTCCTGTCAGGCAGTTGCAGAGGGCGATAAGGTCTCCCCTCAGCCTCCTCTTCTCCAGGCTGAACACCCCCAGTTCCCTCAGCCGCTCCTCATCAGACTTGTGCTCCAGAGCCCTCACCAGCTTCGTTGCCATTCTCTGGACACGCTCCGGCAACCTCAATGTCCTTTTTGTAGTGAGGGGCCCAAAACTGAACACAGTAGTCAAGGTGGGGCCTCACCAGTACCGAGTACAGGGGCACGATCACTTCCCTGCTCCTGCTGGCCACACCATGCCTGATACAAGCCAGGATGCTGTTGGCCTTCTTGGCCACCTGGTTCCGTTTGGAAGAACGTAGTGGGGGACCAGTAATTAGTATATTCTATCTTCTAAATCACAAAAGAATTAAAAATATAAAGTATTAACAGGTCCATCCCAACCGCCTCCTCAAAGAAACGCTTCAAAACCAAGCCAAACCAAAAATCCCCCTCCTTCCTCACAGAACACAAGCCATTCAGCCGTGGTTTACCCCAAACACCATTCCTGACCCAATATATAAAGCGCCTGAGCTTGTCACCCGCGAGAATCTCGACGCGTTACTGAAACCCGAATACAGAATAAATGCTAAGGGAGCACCGAGCAGGGGCCGGGCAGCGGGGACCGCCGTGAGCCTGCAGCCCCGAGCCGCCCGCAGCCGGCCCCAGCCGACCCCCGCCCGCCGGAGCCTAAGCCAGCCAATCAGCGGCGCCCAGCTCCGGGGAGCCCGCCCGCCTCCGAGCCTCAGCAGCCATCAGCGCGCCCAGCTCCAGACGGCCGCCCGCCCCGGAGCTCAGCCAGCAATCAGCGGGCCACTCCCGGGGAGAGCGGCGCCCCGCCTCCGAGCCCACAGCAATCAGCGGCGCCAGCTCCGGGGAGAGGGGCCCGCCCCGCCCCCGGGCCAGCAGCAAATCGCGGGCCCGCTCCGGAGAGCGGCCGCCCCGCTGAGGCGGCGAGGGCCGGGGCGGGGGGCCGGCGGCTCCGCGGCGAGGCTGCGGCCCCGGGACGTGCCGCGCTGGGGCGGGGACACCCCGAGGGGGCTGCGGGCCGTGAGCAACCCATGCCGGAGCCGAGGAAAACGAGTAAGGAGCGAGGAGAAGCCGTTACTCACTCCGCCTTACCGGCGGCCTTGGGAGGGACCGAGTGTGACGAGCGGGGCCGACAAGGGGAGCGGGAAGAAGGGAGAAGACCTCGGTTTAAATTGAGCCTCGAAAAGGCGGGGAGGGAAGGAAGGGTGGTTCCTTAAGTGCTCAACTGTTATATTCTCTTTTTCTCAATACACGGGTAACAAATTAAAAAAATTAAATTGGTAACAAAATAAAAACTTACTGAGTCTGGGCTCTCTTGCCCACGACAAAGGCTGCTCGCGAAGCGCAGCTCCGTGCAGCACCCCACGTAGTACCATCGCCCAGCAGCTTCCGTGGCACCTGCCGTGAAATGCCGGGCGAGCAACACCGTGCCGTGCCATGAAACACCGGGCGAGCAACACCGTGCCGTGCCATGAAACACCGGGCGAGCAACACCGTGCCGTGCCATGAAACACCGGGCGAGCAACACCGTGCCGTGCCATGAAACACCGGGCTAGCAACACCGTGCCGTGCCATGAAACACCGGGCGAGCAACACCATGCCGTGCCATGAAACACCGGGCAAGCAACACCGTGCCGTGCCATGAAACACCGGGCAAGCAACACCGTGCCGTGCCAGAAACACCGGGCAGCAACACCGTGCCGTGCCATGAAACACCGGGCGAGCAACACCGTGCCGTGCCATGAACACGGAAGCAACACTGCGGCATGAACACGGGAAGCAACACGGTGCCATGAAACACCGGGCAAGCAACACCGTGCCATGAAACACCGGGCAAGCAACACCGTGCCATGAAACACCGGGCAAGCAACACCGTGCCGTGCCATGAAACACCGGGCAAGCAACACCATGCCGTGCCGTGCAACACCGGGCGAGCAACACCGTGCCGTGCCAAGAAACGCCGGGTGAGTAATGCCATGCTGCCTTCGGGCAGAGCTGGGCAGCTTCCCTGGGTGTAGACCTACGTAAGGAAGAGGCTCATCTATGGACTGGATATCGGCGCCACCTCCACAGCAGCTCGGGGTTGTTGGCAGTCAGCACCACCCAGGAGGAGCACCCTCGGCGCCCTGGTGAGGCAAGGTCCTAGCACAGCACAGCACCTTCAAACCCATGGTGGGAGCATTACAGGGAGCAGGCGCAGAGGCATGGGGACTACAAGATGGGAAGGCAGTTACGCTCTGGCAGTCATGACAAGAGCTGGGGACTGGTGGCATGACAGAGGAATCCTGGCTGGGAACCAAGAAATTCCGTGTGATCCATAGCCACCTCTTTGCCAAACCCCACAGCCAAGCAGGAGAGATTTATGTTTTAACACCCCTGCTCAGAGACGTCATTGCGAAAAGCCAAACAAGTTGTGCTCTGTGATTTTTAGCATTCACTGTTTTTTGTTACGGAAACAGGTAAATCTCTGAAAACATGACCTCTTCTGATTCCTTTCTAAAGAACTTCAGGCACACTGCGCTGTACAGCACCATACCAGCCTGTGTTTTACTGTGCAGCTTTCTCCTGATTTTCAGGCAGTAAGTGAATGTTTCTTTGTGTGCAGCTGACACTAAGGGCTTTGCTCTGAACTTGTCTCCAACAGCTCAGACCATTCACATGGCTGAGGTTTGAAAGAAGGTTCTTAATTATTTACTCACTGATACGTACACTTGATTATACTGTATTGTATCTCCCTGTGATACTGTTTTGCTTTTACACTTACAGTGTATCTCCTATCAGACATTGTGTAAAGGATTACTCTCTTAGAGCGAGACCAGGAACGGTACTGTAGTTTAAGCTAGGCCAAGTCCTCCACGAACAAGCAGGTGTTCCCAACACTGTGTAGCAAAACCACTTCATTCCTTCTGCGCTGAAAACAGGAGCATCCTAAGTCAACAGCAGACCACTACAGAGAGGCTGTGCTTCTGTCTTCTGTCAGCTGAGGGCACAGGTCTGTCACATCTCCTGTTTTATTTCAAGTTTTCAGTCCTTCATGATGGTGCTTTCAAAGCAGCTTAAGTGAGAAAAAATCCTATGCCATCTCGCTGCCATTTAAGGGAACTACAGAGGGTCCCTCTATTACATTAGGACACTTCCGAATGCACCCAAGACCTTGGTGGTGGTAACAGCACCCTTTTCGTTGCATTCTGCATTCCTTACTGCATGTGCCGTTATGTTGATCTATATTTTTTATATATATATATATGGAAGCTTTTAATATTTTTCTCCTGTGACACATTTTGGCAAGGTCCTTTATGAGATTCTATTCTGTTTATGTACAAATAGTCTGCAATACAGACAAATGCTTCATAATTTTACCTTTAGAGGTCTAATGATTCGGTAAATGTTCTTCTTAATCCCATAATTGATGAAGTAGTACTGTAGTATCAGTGTAAAATCCTGTTGAGCCTCCAAATTATTTTCCTGCATGTAAATACTTAGTAGCACTGCAACTAGAATATCTAACATACCTAAGCTACATAGTAGCATGTATATATGCATTTATATTTCTGCTATGTTTTGTGTATAAAAGCAAAAGAATAACATTTTAAAATTGTCATACAGGAGTTCAGTAATCTCTTTCAGCTGATAAATGTTTAGTTACTCTAAAAATAAAGGTTGCCTATGTTTATATACAACAACCTCTTCATTTTTCTTTACTTTTATAGCGTGGGCAGAGAGAAAATGAATTCATTATTCATGATTTAGAGCAGGTAGAAGCCTATTTAGCCCACTGTAAGTAAATATGTGTACTGCTGAGTGTGTCTGGAATGAAAAATCCTGTGGTTAATTATTTTTAAAATATCCCCTCTTGCTCTGCTTCTTGGAAAAGTGCAAGTGTCAGCCCATTAATAATATTTTGCAGTGAACAACATAGTTGTCTAGATGAAAGATTTGGGTTTGAAGTCTTTGATAGATCTGTGCTGCATAACTTTCCACCCTTGACCATGACACTTTGCATTAGGTATCCTTTGTATCTCTTAAAGTTAGTCTCAGAAGAGATTAATGGACAGTTTCTCTGTTCTGAATGAAGCATTAGTATGAAAACAGTAGCCCTGCTTCCCTCAAACTGGGAGGTTTACATTATTCTCTCAATTTATTATACATTAGTCTCACTTATATCACTTATTCTGTACATTAACACTAAACTAGCACTTACAGGAATGTTAAAATAACAGCTTTGCATTTAATGCCACAGTTAGCGTAACAGTTGTGAATTATCCCAGGCTTCATTATCATTCATTCTGTTGAACTACAAGACAACCACATTTCCATTACTGTCTGCAATTGATTTTTCCAAGCCTTCTTCTACAGCTTCAAGCAACAATATCAAGAATGCCACAATCCTCTTAAAACTCAGATTTCAGGTCTGACTGTTGCATTCAGGTTTTATCATGGCACTAATTGAAAAAATTTAAGTGATGTTGCTAAGGATGGCAAGTACATGTTGCTGTAGTACTTACAAAGTTCCAAACTCTACATCACTACTGATGAATTCTTCCAACATACTTGTATCCACCATGGGATTCTCCAAGGCTCCATGGACATCTTGCCCTAAAATTGAAAATGTCAAGAAGAGAGAAATTACAAGAGTGGAATTTGGAGGGAGTTTTCAGGATTTCAGACTAAGTAATGCTGCCCACTCTCCTACTAAAAGGGAAACCAAATCCATCCATCCCGTCCCGTCTTGCAGATAACGGATGGGTTACGCTTCTGGTTTTGGTCACTCCAGGAGAAAGGATTGACAGGAAATGCAGAGTAAAAGAGGATGTGCAGGGGAAGATGAAGATGACACAGCAGCACCAGGCAAGCGCTGGTTCATGCATGGCGTTAAGACTTCACTAAATCACCATGGCAAGAAGATGAAAGGCCCCAGCCTGCAGCTGGGAAAAGAGGTTTTGAAGATAACTTCATACTCTTTTACATTGGTATCAAAACAGGTGATTGGGTCAAAGCTCAGACAGTGTCTCACATAAATCCACTTACTGTATTGGTACTGCAAGTGAGTGTCTGAAACACTCAGTTTAAAAATCCACCATCCTGAGCAAAAATAAAGCTTTAAAAATGTTTGATTGGTGGTTTCTTTTTATTTTCCCTGAAAAAAACCAGCTTGCTAACATGTTAAATGTATTAGTGAATAGAAAGGTTTAGTACTTTGTCCTTTGTTGCTTGGTAACTGAAGGCTACAGACAGGTTTGACAATTATAAAGTCTCTGGAATTCCTGACAACTTTTGTAGAAAGTCAGCTGGAGCTCTCGAAAAAGACCAAACAAACAGCACCACTTTGTAGGCTCCCCACCTCTCCAGCAAGCCTTCCATAAACAGGGGTGCGGCCAGTCAGAGAGCAAACAAGATAAGGAAGGACACTGAAGTTCCTGCTTTCTCCGGCGAGGCACAGGAGCTGCGCGTGGCTCCGTCCCGCTGCTACACAAGATAAAATGGACTAACCTATACATCCAGAGATGCACAGCTCAGCCCCAAGGGGCTAACACTGACCGTTTCCCCTCAGCTCTGCAGCAGAGTGGGAAAACGCAAAATGTCCTTGTCCCTGTCACTGAGCACAGGGGCAGCAACTGCCTTTGGTGCTTTTACTGTCTTCTCACTGCGCTAGCAGCAGATGTGTGTATGGTGGGAAGTCATGTCATAAAATTTCTTCTGTTTGTTTTTTTCCTGATTATAGAATCACAGAATGCTTTGGGTTGGAAGGGACCTTTAGAGGCCATCTAGCCCAGTCCCCTTAACCAGATCAGGTTGCTCAGAGCCCCGTCCAACCTGGCCTTGAATGTTTCCAGGGATGGGGCCTCCACTACCTCTCTGGGCAACCTATTCCAGTGTTTCACTACCCGCATTGTAAAGAATTTCTTCCTTATACCCAGTCTAAATCTACCCTGTTTTAGTTTAAAACCATTACCCCTTGTCCTGTCACAACCAGCCCTGCTAAAAAGATTGTCCCCATCTTTCCTATAGGCCCCCTTTAAGTACTGAAAGGCTGCAGTCAGGTCTCCCCACAGGCTTCTCTTCTCCAGGCTGAAAAAGCCCAACTCTCTCAGCCTGTCCTCATAGGAGAAGTGCTCCCGATGTCTCTGCCTGACAGGGCTCCTTCTTGATCCAGTGTTTAGACCTTACTTAATTGCAAGCAGCATCTAAAAATCCAATTCCACCACCTCACACAAGAATTCTCTCACTTCTCTGTCTTAATACATAAATTCACATTACTAATAGACATCTAAAACTGCTTTCTGATCACATTAATCTAGGCATCATTTGCTTATCACTACTGCAGACTTAATTTTGGCTGCTTTTCACTGTGAGACAGCACTTGCAGATGTGCTACTGGCAGGTCCTTGCACCCCAGCATCACGGCATTGTACGCAGCCCTGTCCTCCGCACATCAGGGAGCAGATTCAATAGGTGAACAGCTTACTCACCTCAGCAAAATTGTAACATGGGAAGTCCTGAAGTAGCAGTGAACAAAGTACTTTGCAGAATC
Source organism: Gorsachius magnificus (assembly GCA_034008185.1). Classification (NCBI taxonomy): domain Eukaryota; kingdom Metazoa; phylum Chordata; class Aves; order Pelecaniformes; family Ardeidae; genus Gorsachius; species Gorsachius magnificus. Next base: position 178,385,474 of record CM067081.1, read on the forward strand.
AGCTTGAGAGTACAAAAGAGCCTGGCTTTCTTCAGCAGCCTTCCTCAAACTTGCTGGATTCTCATATTTTCATCTTCATGTCTGAATTTAGGATATTCCCCCCCTTGAATCTCAAGGACTTCTCCTTTTGCTAATGTAGTCCACAGGAAAATGATTCAATCACCTTCTCCTCCTTTCACCCACCTGTTCCTCCTGTTCAAATTGCCTGGCCCTCATGCAGAGCCATGTAATTTTATTTTTAACACGAGGCTAGAGGTCAGATACAAAGTGGTTTTCCGATACCATAAAACTAAGAATTCCTCATTTTGACCATGGTCAGAGACAGGCTCTTTTGAAGTACAGCTATGAATCAAACAAGGACAGGGCCTTTAATATGGGCATCCCACAGCCCAGAGACTGGCTCCGTTGCTAAGTGATGACAACAGCAACATGTATCGTCCCCTCTTAATCGCTCCACTTTGCATAAACAGTTAAATGGGGAGGAGGAGGAGGAAGGAATAAGTAATTCTGTGCTGGGAGGAGGAAGGAAGCGCACAAGGAAGACGACAGGCCACCACTAATGAAAGTTCACAACACAGGTGCTCAGAAGAGCCAGAACATTCGGCTGCCCCATAGAACTTCCATCCTTTCTTTCTGAAGGTACTTTCCAGGTCAGTGGCGTCATGTGCTTGCCCTGGCATCTGTTTCCAGCAGAGGAGGAGCTGCTGGATCATATGCAAATTTCTTGAAAATGGTGGCATCCATTTCACAGGCATTTGGTCACAGTAAGTACTTAATAGATAGGGGTAGCGTGCAAGCCAGTCGCTCGCCTGGACATTAGGTGGCTGCAAGAGCAGAGCGCCGTGTGTATGTAGCAGGACAAGCCCTGCTGAGAGGGCCCTATGAACACACAGCTCCTCCGAACCCCGTGCCCAGCTAAGAGCTGCCAGAGGAGGTGCGGAGTCAGCGGCCTCTATCAGCTTGCACTGGGGGAATCTCCACTCCCAGCCCACACTCCACACCCCAGAGTGCCCAGACGACTCTGGGAAGAGCCCACACTGGGTGGGCAACACATTTAGCTTTAGTGCCACTGTGCAGAGGATTGACAGCTACCCAAGACACCGATGAAGATGAAAGGCCAAGACAGTGCCTGGGGTTTCATGCACAGTTGTCTGCTGTCACAAGCAGCATACGATGCTATTTTTCCCATGTCTCCCTAAGCTCGCTATTCTGTTGTTCTCCCTCCTTCAACCTGAAGCCTAAAACCAATCAGTTCTACCACAGGCTTCTGTTTCCCTGTCCGTTCTCGCCTAGCCCGTCCCTGTTGCCAGCCCCAGGCCCCCACGGAGTAGTCCAAACTCCAGCCTCCTAATCTGACAGCTGCTTGCTTCATCTCTCCCTCTTTGGCAGACATCCCCTCCCCTTTCCTTCAGCCCTGAGGCTCGTCACCCGGCTCCGCAGCTTCTCTTTACACTCCTGTAGCCATCAGCCTCAATCCCCGAGTTACCTGCCTCGATTAATTCTCCCGGCATTTCCACGTAGTGCCTTACATATGACCGCATTTGAATCAGCTGCCTCCTTTTCAATAGTATCTAAATGTGGAGTGAAGGAGCAGGGACAGAGAAACAGAAATTCCTTGCAGTAAGTTTTATGTCTTTCCTAGAGTAGCTATTTCAGGGCAAGCAATACGCTGTTCTGAATTTGGCTTGAACCACAGCCATCACTTTCCGAAGGAGTACCCAAATAACCAGGCTATTAGGGTGCGCTTTCTGCAAACATAAATTCAGTCCACAACCAATACAATAACCTGTCAAACTCCTCGTATTGACTAAAAATCAACACTGAACTGATCATCTGACATTAAAAGAGGATGCCAGGAAGTTCCCAGCCAAGTCCAGCTATTTGTAGGAAGATTGGTGTTAAAACATCAGCTACTCGGTACAGGGAACAATCCTTAAATACAGCTCGAGATGTAAAAACGGCACACAGAATGTGGTCAGTGCTCAGTGATACCTGCTTGCTTAAAGAACAAATTCCTAACGTTTGCCACAAACCCCTGCAACTTGAGGGAAATGTATCTGCTTGAGAATTATTAGCTGATTCTTATCTGAAGTTACTTTACCACTAAAACTGGCCTCAGCACTTTACGAGCTCCACTACGTGGGCTCAGTGAAAAGTCCCTGGAAGCTGAACTTCACTGACTTACACAAAGGTAAGTATTACTTATGGGGCTGGTAGTTCCTTAACTTCTTTCATGCTAAAGGACTACAAGTACTGGTTGCTATTTAAATTGTTCAAGACAGCCCAGTTCATTTTGACTGGAACAGACCTGGAGTCACCGGTACCAAGACGACCTGTAACTCCAAGTGGTAAGGAGTGATCTTCTGTCAAGATAGATGGCTTTGCCCAAAGCAACATTTTCCAGAGAAACAAATCTTGTCATTAATGTTTGAAATCTCTCATCTTTACAATGGTATGAGAGACTTCTGGGTTTTATGTGTTTTGTGTTTAATGGCATGTGTGTTCTGTGGCTTAATTTATTTAGCAAGAGCTCTAAACCATATTCAGTGTAACTCATGCAGGAACACAAGGACAGAGAGGTGGTTGTTCCACTGAGAGACTTCTTTAGATCACAGAGAGAGCTGAAACTGAGCACACACATTTCGGACACCTCCATGTACCTTCCAACAGCAAAACCAAAGACTGAGTTGAACAATGTAATTAGGTTGGCCTTCACTCAGTTTCTCAACCCATTGATAACGTCAGCAAGAATAGATTGCTCCACTACACATATGCAGGCACAAGAGCTAATCAGGAGCTCTGACCTTCCCGTGACAAATAGGAACTTACTGATTTAAAAAAAAAAAAACACAAGTATTTTAATTAAAAAGTATTAGTTTCAATGGAAATCATAGGAAAAACTGTTCAGAAGTGAAATCTCTAGTGTGGGAGGAGTGAAATGAACAGAAAAAAGGACAAGAACTTCCCAGAACAGCCACGTGACAAGAGAAAAGCCATTTACTCTTGAGAAAAAGCCAAGGTCAAATCCCAGTCATATCTAATCTAAGAGGTCTGTTGACTATTGAAAGTAGTGATCAACAGGAAAACAAACATTATCTCACTTTCCTTGAAAACCCTCCTTTTTCAGACTGTCCCCTCTCAATACTGCAAATGTGAGTTTATCTTTCTAACGAGTGTCAAAACAAACATGCACTGTAAGGAACTACAGCCACGGGGAAAATGGGATCGTTTTTGCTCATGAATTTCAAATAGTCTTACAAAAGAGACCTATAAATGCGCAGAGGTGCCAGCTGATGTGTTTGGAAGCCAAAAGCCAACCACTGACGAAGCAGAATGCCACCACTGAAGAAGTCTTTCTCCACTTGATATTACAGGACTCGGCGTTTTTGTAGCCATGAAAGACAACGTTCTAGCGCTGCTATGACTTCTCTCGGAGGCCCCCCGAGATCAAACTAGCCGTCTATTGCTTTTGCTTCCTGAGGTGGCATTATAAAGCCACAGTGCTAAGCTGGAGAGAGGCCATCAGTGAAAGCTGGCCTTACATTCAACACAGCTAAACCCTGCTTGAAGAGCACAAACCCTGCTTTGAATCAGCTTGCTCCCTTTTCAGATTTACCTGTGGTTTAACAGCAAGAGGAGCCTAGCTGCTACAGGCCGAATGAATGATTAGCTCTCGCAGCCTTGACACGTATCTAATCTCTGTATCCGGATAATGGAGTTCAGCCATCTAACAGCATCCCTGTAGGCAGCGTTGAGCTAGCAGGCCGTCGTCGTATTCCAGCAGTACACAGCAAGAACCGCACAACATTACTGAAGGAACATAAGCTCCCAAGGCATTTCTTCTACCTGCAACTAAAAGGAATTGACAGGGCTTCTCCCCCTCACGCTGGCCCAGACAGATGTTCTGCCAAACTACCTTCTGAAGAGAGTTAAATTACTAATTCTAGAATTACAATTATTAATTCTAGTTAAAGAGCTCATACGGCTAAAATATCTGAGATGCCTTCCACCAGCCAAGTATTGTTGTCACAAAAGCCAACAGAACCTTGCCCAAACTCCCTGAAGTCCTGTTTTCCAAGTCAGTTCCTAAAAATTTTTCTGATTATGGAGATACTTTTTTTTTAATAGAATTCATTCCAACACTATTTTGAGTATTTAACAGCTATACAGTGCAGTACTTGAACAAATAGCTCGATAAAAACAACATCTTGCTGAAAGCAAAGCCGAGGAGGTTTCTTTTGATCTCCATGACTTAAAGTGAACTTAAGAAACACTGTATGAATTCCCTAACATCTAAAAACGCCACATTTGCTGGCTAGTGGCCCTAAATGGTGGTTCACCGATTTAAATTTCTTGGCATAAATACATTTGCTTGATCAATACTGGAGAATCTTTAATTTTCTACTTCGAAGTCAAAGCTCAAAAGTTAAGAGTTGCCACCTCTCATCTAGGCTGACAGTGCCAGAAAAAAAAAAAAATCATTTATTTAGCACAACAGAAATTAAATGCAGGGAAACAAAAATTGTCCACATTATCCAAAACAGGAAAGGTAGTTTTCCAAGTTGCTTTGAGATCAGTAACACGTGAATACCTGCACAGGTAATAGAAGGAAAACAAATACAGAAAGAGAGGCTTGAAACTGAAAGGTTAATATTAAAAAAAAAATGCAAAGTATAAATTGAGGAAGGGAAAGAAATGTTTAGTAAAATAGTACAAAAATACATAAGCCTTTAAACAGCCATTTTGAATCATGTTATGGCAGGGCTGGGGAAATGCAGTTTGATAATGGAATCTATTAGAAAGTAAATTTTTTGGTAAAGAAAAAGGCAGGAAACTAATGGGACCTCGCTGGATTGTGAAATGTCTTGGGGAAAAAAGGCAGAAGGACACATCCCAGCCTAAAGCCAAAAAAAAAAATAAAAAAAAAATCCAAGATTAACTTCTCAGAAGGATCCTGAGCACACTGCCACGGTTACCACTTTACCAATTACAGTCAGGCCGTTTCTGAAGAACGGCGGAAAGAAACCCCTCCTCAACCTGACATGGGATGACAGAGCAGGGAGAGAGCCCTCTAACCTCATGAAAATCGCTTAGATTTCAGAAGTGATAAATCGCAAGGACACCTTGGCTGCGTCCCCATTTTTCTCCCTGGCAGTTACCACGGCGGTGCTGGCTCCACCTTCCCCTGGGTCTTCTGGACGAAGTACAAAGGCAAAGGCACTGCAGCGCATCTTGTGCCATTCGTACCATCCCATCCTGGCACTGCCTTACGCAACAGCTTTGTGTAAAGAGAGCTTTTAGGGCTCTTTTTCTTCTTCAATTATCCCCCAATTACGGTATTTCTGCTGCCTCCAGAAATTGTTAAGACACTCTATCAAAACTTGACTCTTACCTTGAAAGAACTGCTGCAAGGCCTCATTTTCATCCACCACATCCATGAAAAGCCAGTAGAAGTGTTTCGCTTTCCTACTGCTTGAAGAGTCCCACTGAGAAAAATGCACCGTCTGCACTTCCAGATGATTATGAACGTGGCAAGGAACACGTCACGTTTTTGTCAGAGGTTCCAATGACTCCGTCCCAGCTGATTTCATTCCCTCATAACTAGAGCCAGGGCTATACTTAAACTCTGCTACGCATAAAGGAGAATCTGACAAGGCTCTTGAGGCAAGGTGAAGGTGATGTGCGTTCTTCCCTTCAGTATGTCTAATGCTCTTGCTGTAAAGACCTTTGGTCCCAGTACTAATCACAATTACACATGCGCAAAAAACGCCACATTGTCTCTGTACTTTCACACAGGTGATGTAATTAATACTACCAACAAAAGCAATAGTAATCAGAAAGGCAAGACCAAAGCCATCATCAGTTTCACTCTGTGCACTATCCCATTTAAGCTGCTGAGCGTCAGACTGTCCAGCAGCTCTAAAAAATTTCTCACAGCACTTCGATTATACAGAAGCAGAACTCCTACGTTATTAACACGACAAAATTACAGATTAACCTGTTTGCCTAAGGTAACACTGAAAAAACACAAGGGAAAGCTGAACATGGAACAAAGGTCTTAAGGCTAGTAGCACACCCTATTTCACTTTCTTTAAATTGATCTTCATACACTGAAAATTGCCCGTTCCGTCACCCCTAAGCAAATCAGGAGAAAAATATTCAGATATTTTGAGTAGGCACCTGTAAGAGGCATTTGGTTGATGAATGAAAGCCGCAATGAAGTCAAGGACCCTGGAATGAGGCCATTTTCTGAAGCAGTTACATTCACCAGACAAGTAACCATTGCACAATTTCTACACACCCCGGGTACTCGCAGTGACACAGGTTTCTCAACAATAGGCAGCTTATGTAAAAAAATAAGAATTTCAGGGAAGGGCCTTGAAGATGGAAGCAAGCCGATTAGTATTTACAAGATGTTGATGTAATTGAGCCAAACAGTCATCACCACCGAGTTAACACCTGGTACATCTTTGTAGTCCCTAGTATGAGAAAATCACCTCAGCATAATAAACTTTAGCTACCATTTATGCCTTGACACTATCATGTCTAGCAAAGACCCCTCTCTCTGCATGAATAAGCAACACTTGCAAAGGATTATTAAGTCAGAATAGCAGCAGCTACCAGCTATCATTGAACTACTGTTAGCTGATCCTGGAAACTGTTTGATTTAATTATGCAAACCAAGGATTAACAATCATTTAGGAAGCATTTATGAGCCTAACATAAAACATAATACCAACAAATACAGTTTGTTTTCTAAGAGCAAGTAAAACCAGACTTCCTTAGCATTACTGAAAGAATAAGCAACCCTTTAACAGTTTAAGGTAGAATTCTTCCAGGTTTCTGCAACAGAAGTAGTACCCAGTGATAGAAGACTGATAAAAATATTCCAGGCTGGACATACTCCATTCCTAGAAAAATATTCAGGTTCAGTTGTTTGTTTCAATCTTAACATTGAAATGCCTGGTCAAAGCCAATGCTTGAAGAATGTCTTCAGGCATGTACACGTGCAAGCAACACGTGTGGTATTAAGTTTCACCGCTCATTCTCTTTACTCTTGTAAAAATGGAGAACACTCCGGTAAGACAGTTGAGGAATAGCATTGGGTTTGTTCAGCATCAGACAAAAGAAATCTGTATCCACCGAGATGCTGCTTGTTAAAGAACCGACTGTATGAACTTGCCCTTACTTCTCAGGTTTGTCAGTTTACCTGCCAATGCTTTAATCTTATCTGTAATTGGTAAATGGCCATCATGATCCTAGTGTTTTTCCAAAAGGGCTTTTACATAGCAGGTCTGGTATACACCCACAGCTATGTTCCTTGTAACCCAATCAGCGGTCTGCCTTCAGCTTAGACTATGCCCAGGGAAAAAGGACCACTTAAACTTGAAGTGTCAAAGTAGCACTTCAACAGAAAAAACATCTTCCTTAAGGAGCCATCATTCTTTTTTGGGTTCTCTTTGTAACAAATTGTGTGTGTGGAGAAACTGGCAATATTATACAGAAATCAGCAGCAGCATGTTAAAGACATCACAAAATGGATATTTTCCAGTTTGAAGGACAGCTATGAGAAACTGACATGTAAAACATTGGAAACTGGAAATCCCAAAAAAGCGGGGGGGGGGGGGGAAAATCATTTAAAGGAATGAAAAAATTCTAATGAAAGAAAATTATAGGGCAAGAGAAAGTTTCTAGCAAGGGGTCAGGGCAGATTTCTAATCAAAGAGTGACCAAGGTAATTTTATCGTTCCTTGACATTTGAAAAGCACCTTCCTTTAGAAAGATGACATCCAGATTTATTATGCTGTTGACTCTTCACTGTATATTCTTGCATTGTTTTAAAAATGAAAAATATAGGAAAGCAGTACTTCAAAGAATCCGAAGTAGTCCTAATGGTCTGTTAACTGTATTGGCATACATTGCGAAACACCACAATGAAGAAAGTGTCAGGCATTTATTCCCTCTTCATAAAATCACCTCAGTTTTACGTTTTGGAATGACTTATTAGGGACGTTCACATCATTCAGCATCACAAAGAATAGAAGACAGACACTGCTTCAGACTAATACTTTAATCAGAAGTTTTGTTTTTAAATGTAAATTACAATCACTAATACACCTGCAAGTGCTTACCACATCTGTTCAACTAAGTATTATACGTACGCATATACAGCATAGGTCAGTTTAAAACAATCACAGTACTTCTTAGTGCAATCTGCAAAAGGAGAAAGATCTTGGACTCACTTTGTGGAAATAAATATCAAGTGACAAAAAAAGATTCAGCAATTTTAGTTATGTATATTCAATGAAGTTCATGCACGCGCAAGAGTAGAAAGATTTAGAGCTCTTCCTTGTAATAGCCAAGTTTTGCTAGTGACATCTCTCTTCTCAGCTGCATAACTTCCCAGAACATCTGATCCACTAAAAAAAGACAGAAATATCATTAAACATACTGAATTCATACTTTATTTCAACCGATGTAGACAGGCTGCCTCACTGTATGCCAGTTTAGGGGAACTTCAGAAGTCACAAACATCTAGTAAAACCAGGATGAATGTGTGCAAGGGCCATTTGTGCTCTGTTGTGACAAAATTTGTTCAAGTATTTATTTTAAAAATTCTAAATGATGGTCCTATAAAAAAATTCCCCAAATTTTATATGATTTATTTTTAAATTGGGGAACAAAGATACATCAGTACTTCTTGTCAGCTTCAATTGCAGTTTCTCATTTTAACTGCCCTGCCCCTTGACTCATTTTCTGTAAAATTAAAAGACTACAAGAAGAAAGTAGAACTTGTTGGATAAGGATTTTTTCATCACAGAATCTGTAATTTTGGTGTAATTTTTTCCATTTGTAATCTTTCTTCCTCCCTCTTTTCTACCAGTTATCTGCCAGCAACAGTAAAATGGGGAGGAAAAAGACCTTTTTAAAAATTTCATCTGTATTTTGCTAAACTTGATGATCTGAGTGCATACCTTAAGCTTCTAGACACCACAGCAATACAAGTTGAAATTATTGAGTATATAATTATTCAAGACAAAAGTAATTTCCATGCAGTCAAGATCATGATGCAGAATGACTACAAAGATTATTAATCTGAGCAACAAGATCCTTTTTACCATATTTCAAAAAACACTTTAGAGTGACCTCTGTCTCGAAAATGATACAGTGCATGAGTAGAAATGTATGCAATGCATTATGCAGACAATTATCACGAGTGCCTACATTCTGTAAAGGTATTATTGAAAAATTTATGTAAAGCTATGAATGGAAATTCTATATTTTTAATGGTAAAGGTGACAATTGAGCTGAAACACCAAACTCAAGTGTTTTCAAAACTTCTTGTGAAGAATTAAGTAATTCTGATAATGCTGAAAATATTTCATTATTTGATGGAAAAAATATTAACTTAATTTCTTTACCTAAATAGCAAAGTAAATTATTTTTAGTTGAAACTATATAGATCCTTTAAAACTTAAATAACACAATGTCAGGGTCTTCTGCAATGCTAGTAAATCAGGAAAAATTACCACGACCTGTAGGTTTTATTAAACATAATTTAGCATATGAAATAGGTTAATTTCTGGTGAATTCCATGAAAATAATCCCCTTTGACAAGGAAAGTTAGCAGCATTATTTTTGTAAGGAACACTATCACCTCAGGACTGCTTCAGGTTAGAAACAGAAACAGAAGATTTGGATGCAGCTAAAATACTGAGCTCTTGAAATTGGGAAACACCAGAAGAGATGACTATAGGTGAGGTAGATCAAAGTGGGGCTAACTGTAGCCAAATTCTGGATGAAGCCAATCCACACAGACTCAAAGACTGGAAGAATGAAAAGCACAAACATCCATGAACATTACAGTGTTGTTTTACTCTTTCAGAAATGCAGCTCAACTAGAAAATTTAAAAGTGAAAGCAATTTTTTTAATTAATTATTGACACAGGACTAATGACACTTTTTCCACTATCTGCGCTTAGCAAATGCAGGAGCCTAAGTGATATGGTCTGTTTCAAAAAAACCTTGGACTGACGGCTATTGGGCAATATTCTTTGACCTGGACAGGAAATACAATTAAATCAATTGTAGACCGTTTAAACACGATCAAATCATAATTTATAGTGATAAACAGGTAAAATAACCTTGCAAATGAAGACCAATAATTACAACTCCAACATGCAACAAATTTTTAAATTCCAGAATTAAGTAACTAGGTGTACAGTCTGTACATTTTCATAACCATCATCTTTTATATGGACATAATGAAACTGAAGAGCACAGTTAAGCAAATTTCCAAATTACTGAGCAGAGTTTAAATAGGCAATTGCTGGATATGCTATTCTGACAGGAAGGAAGCGACCAGGTAGCTCGGGGCGGGGGGGGGAAACAACAAACCCAGCCTGAAGCAATAACAGTAAAAAACACATTTCCCTTTTGGGGTGGGGGTAATCAAGCCTTACATTGCCAGATATATTTATAACCAGAGCCCTAATCAAGAGACTTTGCCATGCCACAGCAATGACCAAGACCTCATTTCTCAGCTGCACTCAAGAGTAAAGTATGGCTTCCTGTTTATTTTTTACAATTTAACCCCTCAAAAATATTGTCATCCTTGCCAGTTCTCCCTGAAAGACAGTCTGACAAGAAGGGCCACCTGAATTTTCAATGCACGAAATGACAAGACGCACCAAAACACTATGTGAAAGAAGAAAAAATGGCCCAGTTCAAACCAAACTGAAGTTTCCTTGGTCTAAAGTATCTCATACTCTGTGAAAAAGCCTTGATTTTTGAATACTGTGTAGAAAAGCTATGACTAACTCCTCTCATTGCAGAGTTTTTCATAAAATTTATTACTGAATAACACAAGGAGGTTTTAGATGGACTAAAAATCACTGCTTTTTAAATTTGTTGTTCTAAAAAAATTTACTGGAAGGTAGGATATCACCAAATTCTCATAATTACAACAATGACTCTACCAACAGATAGCTTTCCTATAATGTCAGGTCACTGCTATTGTGGACAGATTGCAAGTTTTCAGCACATGCACTATGTAAATTTCTATTTAAATATGTCAAATATAATTTCCTACTCACCATCTTGCTGCTTCAACAGTCCTTGCTGGATGTATCGAATATATGTAAAGAAGTTACACACAGAAGTGATCTGAACCCATGTAAAAATAATGCTGGTTAGTATAATTTTGTATAATGGTATGGAAAAATATACAAATAACTACTACTCAAAATGGAATCACAGTAAATCTACTTACCCTGTAACGACAGAAAGGAGAAATGTAGTAGTAACTGCTTGAATCTCCTAATTTGATTCTATGCTTGCATGACTTACTTTGTCCACTGAGAGCACATTTCCTACAAAATACAAAGTTTGCACAATTTAGTAAATCTGACAATAATGCCTAAACACCTGCAAGTGTTTAAGGTGTTAATGTAATTGCTTCATATCGGCACAGAAACCCGAGTCCCTGCCTTCATTTTACAAGTTGCAATTATTACATTATGTTGTCAATTATTTTAATTGCACAAGGACTAATTTTGTTTCAGTACCATCATGATATGTTTTGATTTTTAAAACTTTCATCAGTTCTGGTCACATACTTCCACATTCACTAATTTGAGTTGGCTGGAACAGTGGGATTTCTTTAATTATCTCTTCATATGTGAAACAAACATTTTTTAAATTAACAGTTGATGCCAACATTTAAACAGATGTTTAAAAAATTCTGCTTGATGTTGCATTTCATCATTAAAAAAGTTAGCCCTACAGAATAGCAGTCAATTCTCTGAAGCCTCTCTCAGATGCATTCGATGACCAGCTTTGCATTTATGCCCAAACTGCAATCATATTTTATATTCAGAGTGTAAAATAATTTGAGACAAAGGAAAATAGGCTGTCTGGCAATAATTTTTTCCATTACTAGTATAAAAAGCGACAGTAAAATAATCACATTCACTACTTCTGGTGTATTGCAAGTATGTCTTATTCAGGAATAAGGAAAGGTCAGTAGTCACCACAAATTCTTCCCAAAAAACAATTCAGGAAAAGGCAAAGAATTTAAAAAAATTCCTCCAACATTCTTTGGAAAAAGGTTTGAATCTCTTGAAGAAACTGCTATTACTACAATCTTAATAAATGTAAATAAAATGGGAATTTAATTTATTTGGAATTTCTATATCGCAGCAACTCAGATGAACTGGGTTGTCATGGCATCCACCGTTTCATTGATTTTAAAAGCTTCTGGCTCCTCTCCCTTCCATTTCTACCTCACAAATTTAGGGAGTCTAAGAACAAGCTGCCTTTCAAAAGTGAAACAAAAATTACTAAGCTTCTGTGGTTCTAAACAGTGGCACAGAGGCCCTTTTAAATAGCCTGCAGCTGGTCCACAGAACCACATTAGACAGGAGACAACTGAAGAGTGCATATGATTTTCCATAGCAATTTACAGAGTCTGTTGATCCAAGAAATCCTACAGTAGCAGAAGCAAGCTGATCACAATTTCAGTCAAGCTTTTGTGAGAAGACAGACTTTCAATGCTAGGAAAATAAAACGCTTTTTTCCTTCTGGCTATAGAATTACCTTCTATATGTTATTTTCCAAGTTAAATACTGGCATGACAGTTACTACTAATGACTCAGTTCTGTGCTGTACGGCACACGTACAGCTTAGCGCTTTGTTCCCCAGGAGGACAATTATTCAAATCCTGTGGGGAAACCCAGATGTCTTTTGTTAAAGCAGCACTTACTACACACCATCACAGGCACCATTCAATAACTTCTGTATATCAAGAACCTTTCTTCACCATTATTATCACAGCTCTCCACCCTCCACTCCTTATTTTGCTATTGGGCTATTACCTGCTATTTTATGCATCTGTTCCCCCATCACCCAGGCAACTCTACAATAAAATAACTCCTTTAAAAACATTACTCTAGTTTTTGATATTATTTATTTACAGTTTGTCTATGTTTTGTTACCTATTTAAGAACATGGTTTCAATAAAAATAGTGCCTTGCACTGTATAAAAATAAAAAATGTGAAACTGCTACTTTGATTCAGTGAAAACTGGAACACCTGTTTCCCACTCAGTGCCAGCAATCATAAATAAGGCAAAGCACATTTGCTGTCAAATTACACTTAGATACTGCATATTCCTTACATATTACTTATCTACAAGCAATATCACAAGAGTTGTTGTCGCTACGTGACAGCAGGAAAGGGGAGAAAGGAGTATGCCTTGCCTTTTGATACATCTAAAGTAACTAAATTACAGTTTGTGCATAGCCATCTCAAAACATTAATCTATACCTAGTCAGCTATTTAAGGATTACACTGCAGAAAACAGGTTAAAAATCTCATGAAACTTCTGAATGATGCAACTCGGTCTCCTGGTTTTGAGTAAATTTTTCACCATGTCAAGACTTAGGGAAGTTGCTTGAACCACAATGATTTTAAGCCAATTTGCCAGTTGCTCTTTCATGACACATGACTTGTTGAAGTGGCTTCTGGCTGTACAGATTCTCTACTGCATTCACAGAATGCAGCTCACTTGGACTTGAAATCACCACCCCTTGAGTAGCTCTGCTATTGGTGCTGGGCCCTTCTGATAAGGGGCCGTTACAGCTCAAAGAGTGTGTTTTCTGGTGACAGAAGTAAGCTGAAGAATATACAAATGCCTGAATTTTGTAGGCTAGAAAGGATCAAATACCAAGTCATAAACCACAGTTTTCATTTTATACAGCTTCTTTAAAGAAGAAGTAAAAAAATTCTGAAATACGTTAAATGTATTTTCTCTTCCACTCAAAAACAGAGAAAAAAAACTAAAACCCAACAGCTATAATAAAAAAAACCAAACGCTCTCAAGAGCCAGATGAAAACATTTTGATGCAAGTTTTCTATCAGAAAATTGAGCTCTGTCAAAACAAGTATTACAGAGAGAATTGTCAACTTGTCCAAAAGATCTTCAACAGAAAAGTCAAGGCTTTCTCACGATTTGGAAGGCTCCAGATGAACACTGACCTTGATTGCTTAGCCCTAACACGCACTAACGCATGCTACAAATCCGTTCCTTCTCCACATCCATCAAAGCCCCAGTGCCTCAGGCAAGTCCCTCCCACTTAACTCTAATGTCTGTATCAGTACCTAACAACAAGTCCTGCTTCAGATTCCTTTAGGACCTTTCCAAAATTTCTAAAATAAACTTCCTGTCATTCAAGCATACTTCCTGTTTTAGGTTCAAACTCATCTTCACCTTCATTCCCACTCCATTACATTCCTCCTGCTCAAATTCAGAGGATTTACTCTATATACGTCCTCTCAAATTCTTCAGTAACCTTTGTCAGTGTGCTGTGTATGCCCTAATTTTCTTATGCCACAAATACTCCATATGTCTGATATTCAGCCTGTACTACTTCAATACCTATTTCTTTCATGACGCTTTCCAGGTGATAGCCACTAGTTCAAAAGCATCCATTTTAAGTATGAGGATGGTCTTCTCCAAACAAGTGCATGTTACTTTTGCGGTCAATGCATCATAAGTGAAGTAAACAGCTCTCCCAAAAAGGGAATTTGTCTTAAAGATTTGCTCTATATTAGTCTTTTTTTTAAAGTTTAATTTATTAGTTGCCTACTTTCCCCATAAAATTTTGTAACAGCAATTTAGAAGTCTTAGATTTTTGGCAATAGTTTAAAATACACAAATTTGACCAAGGTCATCAGTTGATGGCAGTTTTTTTTTCAATCCAAGAGTTATCTCAAATGAGTCAAGACATGTCTGTTAGCTTAACATACTTTGGTCCCCCACATTCAACTGCAGAAGCTTTCACAAATCGAACAGGTTGCAAGCCAACAGGTTCAATGCTCAGAGTGTTGTTTTCAACAGCTTCCAGAACAGCTGAGGCCAACTGCAAGAGAAATTTAGAAAGCAGTTAAAAACAGCTCTGTGTTATCCATTGCCTCAAAGCAGTGACATATTTCTTCTGTAAAGTTAGGGACACCGAAAAAAAATCAACTCGCCAAACAGAAATTCAATTACAAATGATATTTTGCTTTCATTATGAGCAAGAGGTCCCATTTCCAGGCTCCTCCTCAAATTCTGCCCTCCAAATAACCCTGCCCTCCCTGAGGCAAGATAACTGCTTTTACAGCCGGGAATGTAGTCAAGCATGTTTAAAATGCTAACTGTATTTTCAGTCATTCCTCATAAGCCCGAATAGCACATACATTTGTACATGGAGTGTTCTTGTCAGAGGCTGGATACGGCACAAACTTTGTTTATTTAAAAAAAATGCTCCAATTTTAGTGTTCTATGGAAACACAAAATGATGCAGCATGCTTCCTCATGTTGCAAAAACCAAGTAAATATTATGTCACTGTTTTTCAGCCAGAGATAGCTTGAGAAAGATGTTCAAACAAGTAAGACTGAACAATATGTAGAAAAGGCAACATAATATATAGAAAAGCCAGTTGCAACTTTCAAACACTAGTCTAGTTAAATCATCATCTTAATGAAACAAAGTGCAACTTTGCTCAGGGTCTTTATGTTCATTCTTTATAAACACACAATCATAAGACACTAGAAATATGCTCATTTTGCTTCATTGCCCAGTACTACTGTTTATGTAATAGCCATTACTTGATTTAAAAGAAGGTGCAATTTATGTCATTAGTGAAATAATTCTGTGCCAAGGTTCCTTCCTACTGAGTAATATATTTTTTCTATTGTACTTTGAATATTTTAAAACCAGAATGTTACTATTAAAATAGCTCATATGAAATACTTTTTCTCTGCCATCTCCCAAAAGCAAAACACTACACATATACACCAGAGGCTACTGAGAGTTAATGCAATACTTCAACCATTCAGGTAACTCCATTTCCAATTATTCAAAAACACAATACATGTGTAGTTTACCTTTGGTTTAACTGCACATTAAATTTATCAATATTCAACTGAAAACAGAAGTTGGTCACCACCCACAGCATCTGGAAACAATAACTGATATAACTGACAAGTGCTAGAGGCCTCATTCTTTCCTTAAGAGGAAATACAAATCTATAGTAATTATATCATCACTGAAGCAGAAAAAAACAAAATTAAGTTGCTGGGAAAAACAACAGGATGGCCTACTTACACATACTGCAGAAGAAATTTGATTCCCATAGTAACCAAGTAAACTTTTTCAGTGAGAGAGGTTCATATGATGCTGTATACCAACCATAATGAATGGGTATACAATTAGCTAAAAGATCATGCATGCTTATGGCCAGCAAGTAACAGTAGATGAAAAGCATGGGAAAAAGAACATAACACCACACGAAAACAACAGATAAACATTATGAAGAAAATGCAGCATTTTCCATGTGAGGTGTTTCATTTTACTGGTGAAAAAATATCAAGTCTGAGGGCTTTAAAATTTGTTATTCTTATTTTTTCAAATAAAGATTTAAGAGTACGGTCCCTTTCCACTAGAGAGTGATGTCCCCACTGCAGCCTGTAAATGCTCCTTAAGAGCAAAAACTAAGTTAAGCAGTTGAAGCTGGAATGGGTTCCACGTTATTCCCAGGATGGGTGAAACTCCAGTCTTTCCTCTGTATAGGAGAGCATATGGTAATAACACAAGGAAAAAAGTCTCATGATTCGTTTCATCTAAAACCATATTCCCAAACTGCCCCTGTTGAATCATATAAAATCCTAAAGTCAATTCTTGTAACCCAAACCTCTCCAAGACGATACCCAGACTGTGCTCGCAGCTTGCTCCAATATGAGAGAAAACTGCTCCACAAAATTAAATATATTGGTCTCTACTGCCCTCTGTAAAAACAAGAGACAGTGACAGGACACAATTTCTACAAAACAATCTTTGAAATATCAGGAAAAAATCCACCATCCATTCCAGAAACATCGGGTTCTGCCAGACAGGAGTAACATCTGAAGGAATAGACCTAAAAAGGCCCTATCTGGAATTACATAAATGAAATAGTAAAGAAAAAAAATCATCATTTCAATACTCCAGACTAAACTTCAGCACTTCACTGTGAACTGTCACACTCCAATGAAACAAAACGATTAAACTTCATATGAAAACATTTTTAATACAGTCTATTGGCTTAATGTAACATATTTAAGGGAAAAGCCTCAGTTACCACAGTTAGACTATTTCCATTACCTCACTTTTTGAGAAGGTTAAACATGGAAAAATATCTTCCCGATAAATTTTGTCCAAGAAAGGACATGTTCTGTCCATAGTAGGCTCATCCTTCCAAGATCTGAATTCATTGTACAAAGATAGGTCAGCCTAGAACACAAAGATTCACATGTTTTAGTACCACAATTATCACACTAGTGTCTATTGTTTGCAAATATCCACAGGTAAATAATGAGCATTAGAAATAAATGCTTTCCATTGTACTGTGAAAGAATGCTATCATGTCCCAGCTATGAACATCTTAAATCCACTTTCCTAAGACTAAATATAAGCAAATCAAACCATATCATTTTCAAGACAGATGTAACGCATTCACTGGTCACCACAATGCTAGGGACAAGGGCAATTACTTCTCCCCCATTTCCTAAGCTTCCAGGATAGCTTTGAAAAACTCAACTGATTGTTTAACAGAAAAAAGCCAACAAATAATTGTCCTTGATTCATCTTCATTGCAGTATTTTAGTCCATCTCCATTTCTGCAAGTCAGAGAAAAGCAGAAAAATCTAAAGAAAACAACTGCAATCCTAGACATCTTATACGTTCACCCCGCATCTGAATATAACACACTGCTATTCAAACACTAAAAGAAAATAGACGTTTAACACACTAAATATACTACCACAGGAAAACAGGAATCCAATATACAAATCGATTAAAAGTATAGTCTTATTCCTAATTTTTCATCTTCATGCCCAAACTCTCTCCTACATGCTACAACATGAAGGCAAGGATATTCACTGGGCATTATTTATGAGCTTTCTCCCCCACAGCTCCTCTAGTCAATGGAGAAATACTAAACCAACCCATTAAATCATACTAGCAGTAAGCATGCTCTGTGTTAGGAAGAGATGGGTTTATGCTTTGAAAACACCTTGTTTTGTCACCTCCATGCTGAGATCAGTTTAGCAGTGGGAAGGTACCTATCCAGTCTGGCATTAAAATCCACATTTAAGTTATGGAAAAACCTGTCCCATGAGCTTGCTACCTACTGACAGCTGGGGCACACTGCGATACTCCCAGAGCACATCATCTGATTTAGGGTTACTTGAGAAGGATCCCATTCACAGGCTCCAAGACATGAACCAAATAGAGTGGCAAAATGAATGCTTCCGACACGTACTCCTAATCCAATGCAAAAGACTAATGCCAGTCCTCAATGGGATATGCAACACCATCCTGCTTCTCAGATGCCACACCATCCTCAGTCTGGTTTTGACATTCTGCTGACAAAGACTCCAACTGGTTGTTAAATCCCCTTCTTGTACTATAGCAGACCTCTACCCCTAAAACCCAAACCTAAAGCTACAGGAAGAGATGTACACTGCAGGCCAGAGAGAAGCCAGGATGTGATTTTAAAATTTTGTAATATTCAAAATAAATAACACAGATAAGATAGTGAAAGAGGGAAAATAATGTATGCTAAAAATTAAAATAATTTATTTTTAAGCCTATTAAAGAGATCAGCTGCTTTGAACCAAACTCTTTCAGTCTTTTGTTCTTTCCCCATGTATTACCCCTTCGCTGAGCTCCCAGCACTTCATCATTCTTTTACATATATATTTTTTTGGGAGTTCTTTTGTTATTTGTAGGGTTTTTTTCTTGAAAAAGAATTTAGAAAAATTAGACCAGCAAATTTTCTTTCCATTAGAGCTACTTGCCTTACACTCAGGTACAATCAAGAACAACCATCTTAATTAAGCTAGCCCATAAATGTACTGGTTGCTAAGCCACCACCCTCATTGTACAAATGAAATTTAATAGGTGTAACTTGCTCCCTAAAGGAACATTTCCCATACCTTAAAACCCATCTCAAGTCTGGTTTTAAAATTAATACAATCAAGAGATACCAGCAGAAAAAAAGCCATTTTTGATCTGTACTGTATGATTCTAAAAATTAAGATGCATTTCTTAACTTGGCTATTTTCTAGATTTAACTCCATTTCACCCAAATGTGCGATTTATAAAGAAGCTGCCTTGAAAAAACTACTCAGTGAATATAGCTTGATGCTATTCCTTTCCAGTCTACACTGTGTACTACGTGTCTCTTCCCTGCCTTTACTTGTGCTTTCACTAGATCAAAGTTTTGATTACTTGCAATTAAATATACAGCCAATTGTAATAATAATTCTAGTTAAATTTTTAATGCTTTCATTTTACAGCAAAATACAACATCAGAGAAACATGTCAGCTCTTTGAACAACACTGATGCATATATCAGCATTTAGGCTGAGTGGATGCTACCTGCCTGCCTAAGATCCAGGCAGTTATTAAGCTTGCCTAAGTCCTGTTAATACCTAAATTAGACATGTCTACTTATCCTAGAGGTTACTCCCAGAAGCTAGGAAGTATTTGTCTGGAACATTGGCGGCTTTCTGGTCCATTGCAATTTAGGGTAGACAGCCAGCCACTCTACCTCTGTCTATGTTCCACAAAGAAACCACAGATTTCGCATGTATTCACACCCAGCTCCATCCAACAGCTCAAAATGCACATCTCTGGGTGGTAGAGTCTCCATAAGGGTCCAAAGCTATATTCCTCACACCATATACTACATATGGCCACTATATACCCCTGAGCCAAGGGGGTACTCACAGCCCCCGTTCTGAAGTCAAGCCACTCAAAATCAGAACAACAACGTGCAAAGGGTAACCTCAGTGGCAAGACCATTTAGCAAGTGGGCAGAACAGGGGTTGCAGACCCATCTCCCAGAAATGCAAAACCATTTACCTTACACCAACAATAAACAAAAGCAGTAAACAAAACCACAAAGCACTAGATAACAAAAGAAAAAAGTAGTAGGGAATGCCTGTGTCCCCTGCTTAAAACAATGTCCTAACCACCTTGCCAGAAGCAGTCTTGCTTTCTTCACCCCATGTTGCACTCCATTAAATATTCCTGCTCAGAAGAGAGAAAGACTCAAGTTCCAGTGGGTGGAAAATCCGTGTGTTTCTTTACTGATTCCCTGGGCTGCCACGGGAAGAAACTGTCACCTGTTCTGAGCAGCCTCAATCAACCTCAAAGTAGACAAGATACTTAGAGACACGGGTTAGTAGTGGACAGGTACAGTTGGACTCTCTGATCTTAAAGGTCTTTTCCAACCAAATAATTCCATGATTCAGGGTCAAGAAGGCCAAGGCGCAGCTGGAGCTAAACTTGGCTAGGGATGCAAAGAATAACAAGAAGGGTTTCTACAGGTATATCAGCCGAAAAAGGATGGTTAAAGAAAGCGTACTCCTGCTGATGAGTGAGACCGGCAAGCTGGTAACAGCAGATGAGGAGAAGGCTGAGGTACTCAACAACTTTTTTGCCTCAGTCTTCACCAGCAACCTCTCTCCTCACCCCTCCCAAGTTGATGGATGGCATGAGGGGGACTGGGAAAGTAAAACCCCTCCTGCTGTAAGAAAAGATCAGGTTCATGACCACCTGAGGAACCTGAACACACGTAAGTCCATGGGATCTGATGCGATACATCCCAGAGTCCGGAGGGAATTGGCCGATGTAGTCGCCAAGCCACTCTCCATGATATTTGAAAAGTCATGGCAGTCAGGTGAAGTCCCTGGTGACTGGAAAAAGGGAAATATTGTGCCCATTTTCAAAAAGGGTAGAAAGGAAGACCCTGGGAACTACCGACCTGTCAGCCTCACCTCTGTGCCTGGGAAGATCATGGAACAGATCCTCCTAGAAGCTATGCTAAGGCACATGGAGGCCAGGGAGATAATTCGAAGATAGCCAGCATGGCTTCACCAAGGGCAAGTCCTGCCTGACGAACCTAGTGACTTTCTATGATGGTGTAACAGCATCAGCGGACAAAGGAAAACCAATGGACGTCATCTATCTGGACTTCTGCAAAGCCTTTGACACGGTCCCCCACAACATCCTTCTCTCTAAATTGAAGAACTATGGATTTGATGGGTGGACAGTTTGGTGGATAAGGAACTGGCTGGATGGTCGCATCCAGAGGGTAGTGGTCAATGGCTCGATATCCAGATGGAGACCAGTGATGAGTGGTCTCCCTCAGGGGTCCATACTGGGACTGGTGCTATTTAATGTTTTCATCAATGACTTAAGACAGCGAGATCGAGTGCACCCTCAGCAAGTTTGCGGATGACACCAAACTGAGTGGTGCAGTTGACACACCAGAAGGACAGGATGTCATCCAGAGAGACCTGGACAGGTTGGAGAGGTGGGCCTGTGTGAACCTCATGAGGTTCAACAAGGCCAAGTGCAAGGTCATGCACCTGGGTCGGGGTAACCCCCAGTATCAATACAGGCTAGGGGAAGAAAGGATCAAGAGCAGCACTGCCAAGAGGGACTTGGGGGTACTTGTGGATGAAAAGCTGGATATGAGCCGGCAATGTGCACTGGCAGCCCAGAAGGCCAACCGTACTCTGGACTGCATCAGGAGAATTGTGGCCAGCAGGTCAAGGGAGGTGATTCTGCCCCTCTACTCTGCTCTGGTGAGACCTCACCTGGAATACTGCGTCCAGCTCTGGAGCCCTCAGCACAAGGACATGGACCTGTTAGAGCGGGTCCAGAGGGCGGCTACAAAAATGATCTGAGGGCTGGAGCACCTCTCCTATGAGGACAGGCTGAGAGAGCTGGGCTTGTTCAGCCTGGAGAAGAGAAGGCTGCGGGGAGACCTGATTGCGGCCTTTCAGTACCTAAAGGGAGCCTATAGGAAAGATGGGGATAATCTTTTTAGTAGGGCCAGTTGTGACAGGACAAGGGGTAATGGCTTTAAACTAAACCAGGGTAGGTTTAGACTGGATATAAGGAAGAAATTCTTTACAATGCGGGTGGTAAAACACTGGAACAGGTTGCCCAGAGAGGTAGTGGAGGCTCGATCCCTGGAAACATTCAAGGCCAGGTTGGACAGGGCTCTGAGCAACCTGATCTAGTTAGCAGTGTCCCTGCTCACTGCAGGGGGGGTTGGACTAGATCTGACCTCTAGGGGTCCCTTCCAACCCAAAACATTCTATGATTCTATTCTATGAAGTGTCTTCTTACACAGCCAACAGAAAGGAGACTGAACTAAAGAAAGATGTCAGGCAAAATGGGACCTTCTGCCACGTGTCCTTCATAGTCGCCACTTTCTCTCCACAAGACACTGAGGCAGAACAGATTTCTCCCCTCTCCCACTCTTTGATGTTTAAAAATTCCACTGAGTCATAACTTCAGCATGACGCTTACAAGTCATTGGATTCCATCCCAGCTCTCCCATTTTGTTTGCACCTTTCTGAAGAGCAACAAGGATTCAATTTTAATAAGTAGAACATCCTGGATACCACTGGAAGTGGGCAGGCAGGATGTAAAACTTTTTTTTTTAAAGCCCAAGTATGAAACAAACTGAAAAATGCCTTTATTTTCTAGATTTATAGTAAAAAGGTGTATAGTATAAATGCACTTAATGATGACTGGCAAAACAAAGTATAAAAATGGCCACTGTGAATCACATTAAAAGTTCCAGTTAGCCTGTTAGGCCTCTGACAAAGGCCAGCAGTCAGACCTGACTACAGAGCAGTACGAGAGGAAAGACAGTGACATGCTTCATTTTACAGCCTCCCAATTCCTAGCAATCTGTAGTTAAAGCAGCTTCCTAAGCCAAACGTCATATCTATCTTCTATCTATCTTGACAGGCTTTTCTTTTGTCACTTTGCAGGACTACATTTTGAACACATTTATATTTTTAATCTTGCTGCCTCATGACAATGAGTTATAAAGTTTCATTATGCACTGACTGAAAATTACTTACCTTTTAGCTTCCAGAATTTTCTTATTACAAGCAATCATTAATATTTGTTCACCATTCATCTTCCCTGTCACCTGTGATTGTATAGATTTTTGTTCTACCCCAAGCGTCTCCCTACACAGAAATACTTCCATAGGTCTGACCATCTATGTCACACTTCCTCATATTTTCATTATGTCCTTTCTGAGATGAAGATATCATAGCTGCATACATAGACACACACATTTACTTTTTCTTTTGCTATTTATTCCTTTCCTAACAACTTCTAAGGCTCTGTGGGTCTTTGACCACAAGTTTATGAACTTTCTGTGATGGTTTTTGTAAAAGGTCACCAGGACTTATCATTCAGTTATACTGTATTTTGTTTGTATTTTTTTGTTTGGTTGGTTTTTTTGGGTTTTTCTTTTTTTTCTTAATTCCCATCTTCAAATTACTGATTCCAATACTTCAAATCTTATTGCATCTTCCCTTAATGATTTAAAGGTAAACAAGACTTGGAAAAATTACCACCTATTGGTATGTAAAAAAAATTTTCTTTCATTAATTAAAAATCTCTCTAAAACACTCAGTATTACATGAAGATTTAATATATACTAGATTTACTTTGAGTAAAGAAAAACAATAAAGCTAGCTTATCAGCAAAAAGAGGACAATCCTTGTACTGTTACCTCTTTACAGTCTTTTACAATTGGCTGCATCATGGTAAGGTCCTGATGACTGCCACCCATAGCACTGCTTGTACTCTTGTTTCTTGCATGGCCCTTCTTGAAAGGAGTTTTTCCAGAAGACTGAAACTCCTTAGTTGGAGATGTTGGTGAAGTAGACAGTACTAGTGTTTTCAATGCTGCTACTTCAGCCTGGAGGACATCAATCTTGGGGGATGAAGGGGGAATAAAGTCATTAAACAAAAATATCATATTAGGCTATGAATACGTTAAGCCATTTAACAAAATTTCCAGTTATGTTGGTTCAAATAAAGACTTCATCTTCCAACAGTACTAACACACGGATACCTATGCAATTGCATACTGTAGTAACACTGGCTTCCTATGCACCTTGTTAGCTATCTGATGTGATGCTGAAACACTAGCTCTGTGCTCATAGGTGTTAACTAAGAATGTCAAGGCGACACAAAACAACTTAGTATGTATTTTAATAATGCATACAGGTAATGCTCTATTTACATCTTTATGATTCACACTTTAGATTTATAACTATGTGAAAAGCCAAAGCAAGTCAGAAAAAACTCACCTTTCCCTGTGCTTCTTTTAACTGTTTTTCTGCTGCAGCTTGTTTGACATTAGCTTCTTTAACCATTTTGTGTGCTTCCTATAAAAAAAATGTTTAGCTGGTAAACGCTTCACACAAATTTACAAGATCCAGTAAAAAAAAAAAACACCTAAGGACATACTTTTGCTTCATGATGACTACTTGTTAATAGAAAGTTGTGCAACAATCTGAAACTAAACAGTTACATACTAAAAAATACCTACAATTCTATCATTTGGATTCATCACTGGCCCACCAAGTTTCTCCTCCTTGGTTCTGAGCCCAGATTCAGAAATCCAGCAACTCCACCCACGCCCCACCAGCAGGAACGATACCCGTCATGGACGCCAGGCTCCAGTCACACTTCGGTGGCTGACAAGTCAAGTTCCTTGACCCCCAAGAGAAAGACTCAACCAGGAGCAACAAAAGCAACATAAGCACAGCGGCACATTCAAAAGAACTTCTCCCTTCTTCTAGCCAGAATAACCAGTTATAGTCAGCTGTAAATTTCTGCATGAAGGAACTGGTCAAACAACTACGAAATCAAATTCTTATCATCAATAAAACAGACAAAGCAACAGCTTAAAATAGTTCATGGATTAAAATATCTTATGGATTAATAAACATTTTTAAGTAGAACAGAAAAAGCACTAAAAACCAATTCAAGTAAAGAAACAAGGGTAAGCCAATAAAAAAGAAAGCGTAAAAGGACTAGGAATCTTTTAAACATCCTTTTACCTGCATAATGCATTTTACCTTTTGTCTGCATAATGTATTTGTTTAGGCTCTGATCCAGCAATCTGCACCTGTGATCAAATTACTGTTCTTACTTGGTACTTGCTAAAGGCAAGAAAGATTGAAAGATCAGGGCCACCCACTAAATTACTTGGAATAGGTTCTTTCTCATATCTGTAAAGCGCCTAGCACGTTATCTGGACGCTATATAAATATAAAACAAGTTCATACATCGTCATACCAAAAGATCTGGCTCCCACCGGCATACAACACAGCTGTATAATATGGGTTTGTAAAATTCTCTTAAGTAACAACAGACACATGCAGGAATGAGAACATACACATTTATACAATGTGTACAAATACATTTAACATTGACCATGCAGTTTCTGCTTAGCGATGCACCTTTGAAAGCAAAGCATGTTACAGTGCAATAATGTAATATCTACACCCAGCTGTGCAAAACAAGTCTCAGTCCTCCATTGGGATGCATTAATGTAAGCTCCAG
Organism: Gorsachius magnificus; assembly: GCA_034008185.1. Lineage (NCBI taxonomy): Eukaryota > Metazoa > Chordata > Aves > Pelecaniformes > Ardeidae > Gorsachius > Gorsachius magnificus. The sequence goes on from CM067081.1 coordinate 178,410,961, forward strand.
CATATCCACTTATATGGTCACTGAAATTAGTAGGATTCAGAATAGAACGTGGATTCAAGGGCTATAGATCCCAGCACAAAATCAGGAAACCTCAGCACTGTGTTTTGTTAGGGCCTCTTAGTGAAATCATATCACAAAAGAAAATACAAGTGACATGCCCACAACAGTTGGGAGTTCTGAATAATTAAAACTCAAACAGTTATTACTAATATACTATATTTCAAACATAGCTTTAACAAATTGATAACATTGTTCTAAGTTATAAAGTGTCATTAATATAAAATTTCACTAATAATTTTATTCTTATTCCTCTACAGTTAAAATACCTGTCCCACATCCCCTGCCCCCCCAAAACACACAAGTATTCATACTAAAAAGTACCTTTCCAGCCTCCCATTCTCTACACAGAGGATCTGCTGAATATTTTAAGTAACTTTGCTCTACCAGGATGATGAAATACAATGCACTGCCAACCCACAGAGCGGTTTGTAATTTGATCTTTGAATGTCAGTATTTTCAAGGTTTTAATAGTACTTTTGTACCAATACAACATCATTGGTTTAAATACCGTTTCTAAAACATACTAATGTTGTATCTTTGTATATATGCTGAAACCCAATACTTACGATTTGGTAAACACAGTAAATTTCATAATCTGGAGGTGATTTATCTGACAGGAATGAGTATCACAGTTTAGCCTCTAGGCATTCCTATATATATTCCTATGATAAAATGAGAACTGATCCTGCTTCAAGTATGGATTTAAGATTTTCTTCTGTGTAATAGAAGTGCACAATCTTTGCTAGCACTACTGCCTTTTTCTTGAGTGAAAAGGTCCCACTTAAAGTTGAGGCTTTTCACTTGGTCACCAGGTTCCACCCTGGTGCATCACTCAATATTAATGTTTCTTTTCAAGTTTGTGGGAGTAGCATGCTGCCAGACCCAAAATTCAAAAGCTGAAAGCATAGTTATGTACTTGCTACCTCCATTGATCTGGAACTACATTATTATTTTTTTTATTTAGTCACCATGGCAACCCCAAATTTAGCTCTTTATCTAGATAGCCTTGTTGTCAGACAGAGAAGCTGTCTCAAAATAGTTATGCCAAAAAAGAAGCCTAAATACTTTTAAGCTTTCTGATATATTTTTCTTATTTTCTTCATTTTGTGCCTAGGCAGACTGACAAGTTCAAAAAGGTCTCTTTCATTTAAGTGAAAAGTCTACTGCTTGCTCTTAAGCCTTTACATCAACACACCCAGGTCTTGAGGACAAAAATCCCTTTATAAGCTTATTGCAGAGAATTTCAGCATACAATATACTGATTCTACATAAAACATCTGGCTCAGCTTCCTTTAAGTATATCACATCGAAGACTCCAACAAACCTCAAACAGACTAGCTGTAAGTTCTTCCAATTCCTGTCCAAGTTGATCTCGCACTTTAGAAAGCCTTTCACATTCTTCATCTTTTAACTTCAGCTCCTATGGAAAATTGAAAGTTATTTATTCTGACTTAGAGTAGTAATTTGGCCTTTTAAAGCTAAAACCACAGAGAGGGGGGAGAAAAAGAAAAAATAATCAGAGGAACATAAAACCTTTGCTAAACAAAGCCTTTTAAAATATTAATCTTAACACTAGAAGTAATTAATGCTGCACATACATATAGCTATTCTTCCTGCTATACAGCAATATATCAGGCCAATCTAAAGTATCTCTAACCTAGACATCAGCATTTCCAAAAGTCTCTGGAAGTAAAAAAAAAAGCTTTTTTTCCTGAAAGTGTAGAAGACTAAAATCACTTAAATTATAGAACAAATTAATTATTGGGACAGACAGAATACCAGTTCTGTTTACCCACTTCTTAATAGACACACTTAAAGAAACTAATCCTTTAAAGAAAAAAAAAATTTGAAAAAGCTTTTTTCCTTGAGACAGTCCCCAATTCTAAAAGAATCTTGAAGCATATTTTAATATAAATATCATCTCCTGCATATCTGCTTACAAACTAATACAGTGATTCCAAAATCATACTGCAATTATATCCTTGCTCTTGTTTATGCAGATATAAATCAAATTAAAGGAACTTAATGAAATCCAAGATGTTATTTATCTACACCACTAAAATTTGAATGAGGAAGGCCTGACCACATCACTTTTACAGTAAGATTTTAACACAGATCTGGCAGTATAAGCATTACACATGCCCAATCCCATCTGTATTATCTTAAGTACTAAGAGGGAAAAGTGGGGTAATTTGCAGAGAAGTACAAAAAGGTTGACAAGGAATTTGAAAGAACAGTTCCTCTCCCCTTCCCCAGCTAACCTCTGGAATCTCTTGCAAGAAAGAGAATGATGGAGATAGAAAGTAAGGGAAAGAAAAGGAACAGACAGCCCACTCTGACCTTTCAAGCATATTTTTTTTTTGGCCATAACCCCCCTCCCATCCCTATCTAGGTCTTCCTTCTCTTCTTTTCCCCCTGCCAAGCTAGTTATTACACTACCATTGCTCCTGAAATACGGGACCCAAGCCTGTCACTGACATGTTAAAGACTCCAAATACAATCTAGCAATAATTTGCTTTGAAAACCTCCAGAAACCAGTTAAATCCTCATTGTTGTACACAACGATGTGGGAAACTACATCTTGCCTTGTAGCATGCTGACATTAGGTCTCACCCTCAATTTCTGCAGTGAAACTGGTGAGAGATTTTCCTCTAAGATGAAGTGTCCTGTTTGACTTCAGCTCCTAAATTCAACAAGTGTTTCAGGACTACTCTAAACTCATTTAGTATCAAAGGCATTGCCTCTCCTTTTGGAAATGAAAATTCTTATGCAAAATCCTAAGGCTCAAATTTCACGTGTTCTTATACATGCAGAGAATACATCAATACATTTCCTTTGGTGTACTTCACTGATTTGTATGGAAAATGCTACATACACATCAGTACAACTTAAAAGGGGGTTACATTAATATTAAGGTCAAGAGTTTTCAAACTCACAGTGAAGGTAGAACTACCCCGGGTTCACTTTTGGGCTACTACTATCAACATATGCTTTAAAGTAAGATGGTTACAGTTTTGCCTGCAACTGGAAAGATTAGGGGGAGTCAGATTAAAATTCAGGCAGACAAGTACAGCTACTTAATGAAAACAGAAAGTAGACAACATCAAGCAGTCTACTACACATGGCTGCTTAGCTAGATTTGTCAAACACTGGGCAAGTCTCCATTACATGATTCAGGAAGAGCATAATATAACACATTATTTTGCCAAGCAAGTTTAGTAGCTCAGGTTTTCTAAGCAGGGCAGAAATAAAGAGTGCCCAAAGCAAAAAGCTTAGCAGTTATTAGGCACATTACTACTGCCTGTGTCTTAAAGGCATTGCTGGAGACTTCCCAGCCATACACAATACAGAGGCAGAAAAGACAACTGTGTATGCTAGACTGATCACCCATGCCAGAGTCCTTCCCACATAATGGTTCAGAAAATGTAACTACATGAAGGTGAGCTATTATAAAGCACACACACAGTTACCAAAGTAATAAAAAAAATATTTAAACTGCATGAAAAAAAATGTAACATTAAAAAAAATCCTGTAAAGAGTCGTATTATTGTTTATTTCACTTTGATCTTCACAGACTACAAGGTGGGTCTTTAGAAAGAACGAGTAAGATAAGGAATGCAAATTACTGCTTCAAAACCATTCATATTTTAAATTCTAGAAAGAAAATCATCCCATATCCAGTTCAGCAATTTAACCAAGTCAGAACTAGATGCGAAGATCACAGAAAGAAGGAAGATTTTCTACAGATATCACCTCAAACCAGACCTGTGGGATACTGCTGAATTTTGAAGTTGTCAAAAAGGTTTGTTTTTATAATAGAATACATTTCTATCTGACTGGTCTTCACTCAGCACCCAAGTTAAACAAGCTACATAAAAATTAGTCCACTGCAAGCAGATTTACAAGGGTGTTTAATGTGAGAGAAGGTCCAGAATATCTTTGCAGAGATAAGAGCATTTCAGAAACTATTGAATCATCACCTTATGGTGTGGGTGAAGACACTTCTGTTTTGCTTTGGTTTAGAGAAGCTTGAAAGCATACTCTCCAGTGGAGTTCTGGGATGGTATATTATTCTGGAGTATCCTCATTTTTATTGTTCAGTAACATGTAAGCAAATGACAACAGAAATTTAAGAGTGACAAATGTACTATAGAGTACTACTGGAATTCCTGGATAGTTATTGTGAATCTGCTTATTCATTAATCCATGCAAAGTTTTAAAATGTTGTGTTTTACTGTGGAAAAATAAATCACTGTACAAGCATGGAAAAAATTCTCAATTTCACTCTAGTGGGGAAATATCAGTAATTCAAATTTCTACTACAAAAAGTCAAACATGGTTTTATTTGGTACCAACAAGCCTACAGATCTTACTCTAAAGACCGTGGGAAGCATGGAATTCATTCTCAGACTGAGTACGATATTTGCAACCAACATCTCTAGTAGATCACTCTTTCCTTATCAGAGAAGAGGGTTAACCATCAGTGACAGCTGATAATTTCAACACTCCAGGAAAGAACATATCAACAAAGAAACCCAAGTTTCTCTCTGCAGTCATGGATGACGTCTTTATATTGACAGCCTGATTGATGAGGAAATAACTTCCGGGCCAGATCACACAAAAATTAGAGGAAAACATGACTATGAACTGCCACAGCTCAGAAACTACAACCAAGCTATCGAAAACACATGCAACATGCTGGTTACTTAAGATGAAAATCAAACAAAGTATCCCGTTTCAAGGACTCCACTAAACTTGCACATCAAGAAACACCAGCTATCAAAATACCATCACTGTTCTCTCAGATGTTATCTACATGTGGTTGATCTACCTTCAGTAACCACGGTGAGACAGCTCAATCCAAACATGGCAGAAAAAATGCAAACGCAGAGAGACACGAGGTGGTAAGGTCCCAGGCATTGAATCACTAAGCCTTTTAACACCACCTCAATTTTCCTGATGCTGCTTTAAAAGGGTAGCAAAACAAGGAGTAAGGTTCAGATCATCTAAAGCAAGGGCTTTTCAGCTCTACTTTACAGAATATAGCCAGAAATTAAGTCTTCAGCAAAAAAAAGAGCAAAAGTTACCTGAATGGTGTCATCAAGAAGTGAAAAATTTATGCCATTTTAATTAAGGAGGCATTTTAAGGCAAAAGTATGTCCAATCTTATGTGCTCCATTAGTATAGAATGTTGCCCTGCTGTTACCTCTGACCCAACCTTTCTCCCAATCTTATGACACGATTTGGTGCTGCAACTGATCTAGATTGAAGTAGAAAGTATATTTCCTCTCACTAAGAAACAAATTTTCAAAATACTTTTTTTTTTTTTTTTTACAATTTTGCCAACAATACTGTTCATTTTAAGAAGTGAAGCCTGGAGTCTTAGGAAACACAAGCCATACACAAAGGAGGAAAAAAAATTATCTTTATTCTATTCCTGAATAATTTCAAGAACCATACTTAAATGTCTAACAATTACATGCCATACATATATTCTCTAACACAAAAACCTGAGAGCATATTAAGAAAAAAGTTGCACTCCAAGTAGAGACATCAAAAAAGTAAATAGTGTATCCCTAAGCTTCAAAATTCCTATTTCCTTTCTAATTCCTTTTCTGATCACCACTGCAGCAAATACAAATCAATCTTTAACGCATATTACAATAGCATACAGTTTGGGTAAGAAATTTGGAACAAATGAAAAATGCAAGATAGCAAATTTGTGTTTACTTTGTTCACTCCTGGAAAGTCTGAAGTCTGTAAGGTTTCTAGGCTCAATGAGCTCACAAAATTCAAGTGCAAATTGTATTCTCATTCCTAATAAACAGCACAGAGACAGAATTTAGAAACATTACGCAAAAAACAATAAGCTATACACAGGCACTACCTATTAATTATATCTCTACAGATTTTTAAACCAAATACTCATTGACAAAAGTGAATATACTTGGAAATAGAAGTTTCAAGACTGTATGTCATACTGAATATCACAGAGTGCGCACAGCCCTATGTGAACAGCCCTGACTTTTGGAAGAAATCAATCAGGGATAAATTAGGGATAGAAAAAAAACTAGTCCCTACACAGGAAGTGGAAGAAAGTAGTTATTACTGAAGGAATACAGACTGTACAATAATAAAGCCTAAAGACTGCTATGACTCCCATGTTACTGAGCAATTCTGAAACAGTACAAGTTTAGGAAGACAACCAGACAAAATAAGTTACCCATCCAGTGTAACACTGGTAAGAATCAGCCTGATGGGTTGAGAATTAGCAAGAACTTTGACATCAACAGTCTCAAGTTAGTGCTGAATTGCTTTTGTTAAGACCACCCAAAGGGTTTGAGAATATATAACATGCAGTTAGTGTGTCCTAGCAGCCTTAATGTCATTTCCTTAAAAATGACCTGAACAAATTTCGGAGTGAAATAGGAAACATTTCAATCTTTAAGAGACAAAGTGGTATACACTGGAATAAGATTTGTAGATTATTCCAAGGTACCAGTAGCAGATCCGAGTTGTGGTTTTCAAGTACGTTACCTGTACTTTAGTATACTGTCAGGAGCTGGAAGACCTTTGCTGAAGTTTAAACTTTAATTTTTCTAAGGTTCCAAATTTAACTGCTAGGATTATATATTCACATGCAAGGTCCTCAAACTTAGCTCAGGTTAATGTTTCCTTTCAGCGGTCAAATGCTAAGCAAACAAACACATTAGCAAAGGAAGCAACTACTCAGCAACAAAACAATCAACAGAAGAAGTGATGTCAGAATCCATATTTAAGATTCACGTTAACAAGGGAAAATGCAACTATGACAAATTATGACTACATTCAACAAGATGAGGTAGCAAACAGAGGAAAACAAGTTCAAACACAAGATAAGATGAGCTTAAGTCTAAACAAGAATGGAATCATGTAGAGGAGAGGAAAGGGCACAGATACAAATAGCACAAAATCTACTCGGAAGTTTAAGCACAGAGGGATGTTAAAATGATAAACAACAGCTTTGCATTTATATAGCACCATCCATCCAAACAAGACAAAGCGCTTTACAAATATTAATGACTTGAGCCAGGGTGTCTTCAAAGGTATCCATGTTCAATTTGAAGTGTGGTGTAACAGTACTCTAAAGAACACCAGTGACATCTTTATCGCTTCTTTCCTATGCAGGCATTCCCCTACAAAGTATCACAAGTACTCCAGTTCTAAAGCATTTCTATACCCCATGACACATGCTACACTTTTATACTCTGGAAGAAAGAAGACTCGAGAGGTACATAATCAGCATCTATAAATACTTAGACAGTAACAGTGGAACGACAGAAAATTATTCTTATTCTCAAATGTCAAAATGAAGGAATGGTCTACATTTCAAAGAAAAAGTGTGTTTAATCAGATATTGCAGCAAAAGCTTTCCATGGTTAAGTAGCAGCAAGCACTAGAAAAAAAAACTATCACGGAATAATTCTAAGACATTACCACTGCACACATTCAGAATAATTTTACATAAGATAATTACATCCTAATAAATCTGTAAGAAATGAGTAGACTCAGACTGCACCTTCTGGCCCATCTATCATTCTGCAATACTAGAAACACTTTGAAGAGAGAAAAAGCGGGAAGAGACAAGACAAGAAGCCTTACCCTCTGAGCTTTTGCAAGTTCTTCTTTCAATCTTTCATAGCCCTTTTCTCTTACTTCCAGTACAGATGGGCTCCGTAAGTGAGATAAACTGTCTGTACTCAACCCAAAAATATCTTCATTTCCTTCAGCAACATCTGCTACTGTGGCACCCTGCAAAAACTCTCTCTCTGCATTATTGCTCTCCTTTCTGGAATTATTGTGATTGAATGACCCACCCTGGGGTCCAGAGGTAGAACAAAGTACTGCGTCGGTAACATTGATGCTGTAAAGAGAGTGATATGGTTTTTATTTATAAAATACTTTATGAAGAAATACTTTAGAAGAGGCAGTAGTGGTGTTGAATGTACCAATACGGACACTATTTAATATTACAACATTGTAAGTAATATTAAAATTATATCTTTAGTAAAGCAAGCGGTTTATATGCACAAACATCAGCAATTTAAATAAAAAGACAGACAGAACTTACCTGACACCTGATGCTTCTCCACAATTCAGTTGTCTGGGAGATGAATAAACAGGTTGTGTGGGAAGGTCAGAAACATTTAATGCATTGGGCTGGATTGATGTGGAGGACACAACAGAAGGATGTGGTCGGTAGATAACACTGGGTGAGGTAGTTTGTTCCTGAGTCCCTGGCTCATTTACTCCCAGAAGATCTGGCGTAGTAGGCGAAGCGAGGTTCACTTCATGAAATCCTTCCAAGGGGTCACTGGCCATAATAAAAGCCTCATCATATGAAACCCTGAATTAAATAATCACATTATCAGAATGGAAAAAGGAAATATTTCATTATATCTGACAACTATTTGAATTAAAAAAAACACCCGGACAAATACGTTCAGAATACTTCGTGACATAACGAAAACTGTGGACTAATCTTGCAAAAGTATCAACTTCAACCACCAAAAATGTTTTTAACACACATTGGACTGTTGAGTCCAGAAGATCTAATAGCGAACTCCACATCTAAGTGGGATGATGAAATCAAGAACACAGTCTATAACATAAAAAAAAAGTCATTGTTAATACAGCCTAGACCTGTTTAGCATCAAAACACAAATATATTACATTAAAGACAAGGAGACCTTGGAACCAGTAAGAAAAAAATAAAAAATGTTAAGAACTAAAGCTTCCACTTTTAATCTCAATGAAGCAAATAATCCAGAGACAGAAATCAGTGAACCTTTAAATAAATTACAGTCCAAAGCAGTTTTGGTTAATTTACACACCTGACCTTCTCACAGTTCACTGAAACGATAGAACTAGCCAGTAAGACTTCTCATGAAGTATGATGATGTGTATTTAATACATCACATGATTAAGTGATGATGACAATTGCAAATGAGTGTCATACCAAAACCTTATTACAAGTAAAAGTGTACTACGAGTTAGCAATTTAACTGGCAGTATCCTTTTTTTTTAATTCCATAAGTTTTTCATAATATTAACAGAGAACAAGTACAACACATGAACTTTACAAGCCCCATGAGAAAGCTCCTATTTTCCAGCAGTTTATCAGAGATCACAAAAATCTTTGCATGATTCAAAACTGTAAGTTGGAAGTAGCATGGAGAAATTTGTGAAGGAATTACTTAGCAGTGATTATTCACTGCAAAAACCATTTTCCATGTCATACAAAAAAAAGACAAAATTAAGGCTTCACAAATGCACTTAACATGCAAAAAAAGAAATGTAGCATCTAAATGAATTGCATTTTACAGAGAAATCTGCTTGTTTCTTACAACTGAAAAGACAAGGCAGAGAGAAGATCTAGAAAGATGATGATGACAGCCATGAAGAGATGATGTCATCTACTTACATGTACGTGCAGTTCATTATCTACTTCATAAAACACACAAAATACCGAGAATGGAACACCCAAATTAGCATATGCAGTAGTGGTTTAGTTACATCAATACTTTTTGGTCATCTTAAACTCAAAGAGCACTGTTCAGAACTATTTTGCATCTCAAGGATTGTACTAGTGTGGATACATCAATGTTAAGTTGCTTTACCACATTATCAGGTACATGTGGAAGAAATTAATTTGTTCAGACAGCAAGAATGTTATTTTTTCCCTGTCTCTGTTAATTGCTTCCACAAAAAAAAAAAATCACCTCTGAGAAACTTTCTAGACTTAAGGTACATAAATGACCTTACAGGAATAAAAGGGGAAGTTGTTTGGTTTGGGGTTTTTTTTTCTGTTTTATGCAGAAATTTGTTTCATTTTGAACTATCAACAGCAGTTGCACAAACATGATTTACACAGAAAAACACTGTCACAGTTTTGGGCTTTGGAGCTTTTCTACCGTAATAGAGATGAACAGCTTATCTTTGAGTTTAAGTAAGTTTGAAAAAATATTCTTGTTTTCCCTATAGTTCTTCTTAACTATTATAAACATTCTAATTACACGCTCTACATGATGATAAAGCTAGTTGAGTCAACAAATTTCAATGAAGGGACTGCCAGAGCAAGAGGACATTTCTTCAAGGTTACATTTCAAAAGTGTTTTCAGCTCTACAGTGCAACTATTACATGTCATTGTTTTTACGTTTAATAAGCTAAAATACTGCCATCTTGAAAAAATAAAATTGCAGAAACAGTCCATCAGCCTAGCTGAAAAATATCCATCTCACCAGTCTCAAAGTCAGGCTCACATCTACACAAACACATTTGCTTTCATTGCTCCCACCACTCTCCTCTTTTTCAGCCACCAAGTAAGCCATACCCAATACTACTATACTGGCAACGCCGCCAAGATGTCTCTTCACATTCCCGATTCTTTGGATTTCAGTCTTCACAATTAACAGAAGATGCAGACTTCTGAAAAGGGATGTAGAAAGAAAGGCTGCCTGGATGCCTTGCCTTTTCTTTGCCTACAGCACCTAGGAAAGTGCATCGAAAACCACCCAACAGAAGCAAAGACTGAGAACGTAGCTGAGAGCAAAACGGGAACAACTCTTCTGCCACATCTTCCCTTCTGTTGACTAGTTTCCATTTCAAGTTTGAAAGACACATTCATAGTTCCACTGAAACCTCACAACCTGATTCCCCTGAAACCTCACAACCTGACTTGATGTTCAATACTTTGATGGTATCACAGTATTTTGCATCACCAGTACTACTGGTTGTTTTCAGTTGCATACCCCATTGGGCTGAAATTTTCTATGCAAGTTTTTTCTCTCCAAACTGATTTTAAAGAATACTACTTAGCCATTTCCAAGGAAAAAACTTATTTGTCAGTTTTTAATGTATTTTACTATTTCTGTACAAATCATAGGGCTACCTGTTCAAAGAAAATGCTTCAAATACATCAAGTAAGTGACAGGCTCAAAGATGCGCCATTCCATATCTTTATGATAATTTACACAAAATCAGCTACATTATGAGGTGCAGAAAGTCATGCTGGCTCACACAGATGAAAATTATTAGAAGCCTGATTATTATCTTCCAAGTGTTCAAATGCTTTTCTAGCTCCCCTTCCGGACCATCACATCAATCTACAAGAAACAAAGTAGTATGTTTGTAAAAAAAAAAAAAAAACCAACCCCAAAAAAGTCTATCCTACCTACATGCTCCTGCTCCTATCAGAAATGTTCCACTTAACTCCTTTCCTACGGTTTTTCCTCCACCTAACCCACCTATACCCTGCAGTTGTTTTAATTGTAAAAAAAAAAAAAAAAATTATGGCATTTTATTTGCAAGGCTATAGCTCTGTTTATACATTAAATATCAATCTCAGCCTGAACAGACAAGAGGGATTTATAAGTAAATAAATCCATGCATGTCTTCTCCGTTATCAAAAACCAAGCTCTTTCTGTTTCAGTAAGTTATACAAGTTATTCCTGGAAGAGCTGAAAATAAAGTCCCTCAGCTGAACTTTTCCCATAGCCTGTCAAATGGGCACTCGTAAGCACACCATCTGTGTAAAACACTTCCCATTCACAACTTTTTCCTTTCCTAGCCTTACTTTTCACTTAGCAGTGAGCAGGCAGATGCTGGGTACACCACCCATACAAGACAAAGAAGCCCATATTAAATATCTCCGTTTCAAGACTCGCCGACACCATTACGTTGTTACCAAGATGTCAGATGAACACACGTTATGCATTAATGAAACAACATGCACATGCAAAAAGCTAGGCGGTCCTAAAATTAAAAAGCTCTCTTTTGGGAAAGAACTCTTCAAAATAATGGTAAACAAAAAGAGGGGAAAAAAAACACATTAAATCTCAGTGTAATTAAAGATTACAAGCTTGATCAAGGCTGGGCGGGGGGGTCATATTATTGACTAAGGCAGCAATGAACAGCCTTGCCATGAAGGAACATGAAGCACATGGTAAGCAGAGAGCTTTACTAGGAGCCAAACTGACAGTGTGTAAAAAAACCACGGTGCTGACACAGCACTCTTCAGTAGTAATTCTGCTACTGTGAATAAAAGCTGATAACCTGACATTTCAGGGCAGCACGCTTATTAAACAAAATCATGAATTTTCTTAATACTTTTTCTACCATACTAATATATGCTGAGAGCTTGGAATAACATTAGTGCCTACAAAATACTTAATTATTTTTGTCTTTGTTGATAGTATGCAATTTGGATGACATGCAAAATTCAAGTACTGTAATAAATCAGGATGAAACAACAAAATAAATTAATTTCCTTATACTTTCATCTGGAAACAATGCAAATTTGGTGGAAGCTGTCCAAATGTTGAAGCTTTTTATTACCTCTCCACTGCCACACTTGGCACCCTAACTTCATGAGGAAAAATTAAATCTGTTACTTTATCTAATATTAGACAAAAATGTACTACAATGAAATCCATTTAACAACGCTCAGTTTAACATGTTTCTATAGCTCCTAATAGGAATCAAGAACTGTGAACATTTCCAACAGCAAATCAAAACACTTAATCAAATTTTCCTCTTATTACTCTAAGAGGGGCTCAGCTACTTGTCTGAACCAAAGCAGTCAATAACTAAGTACTAAAAAGCTCCATGAAAAGCAGTAATTTACTGTGGCTTGTTTTCTTCTGGAAAAAAAAAAAATGTATTGTTGAAAATCACCTACTGCAAACTCTGGAGTTTGTCTTTCACAGATTGCTCAAAATTGTCATCTTCAGCCTGTCTTGCATTTAAAGGCAATCTCCTAATTGTTATAGCCCATTTAAAAGCAACACCAGCACCAAACATTTCATGCATCAAAAATCTCATTTTCAGCTTTAATTGTAAAGAGCACCATCACAACAGAACAGTTACCCGCTCAAGTGAAAAAAATTACATAAGGAAAAAGAAGTTGCTGTTTCTCATTTCTAAACATTTTGATGAGAAGTAAATTCCACCAAAAAAAGGTGCCTATTAGCTACAGTGTTTTACTCTTCACACAGCAGGCATTTCAAAATGTAATAAAGTCTCAAGGACTTCATTTATTAGACTCCAATGTCTGCTTCAGTTAATTTGGGATGGGATAGGCAAGTGGATTTTTTGTTGCACTTCCTCAAAAGGACTGACATTAGCCCACCACTGGGCTTGCGTTCTTCTCTCAGTGGGTTTAAAAAAAAGTTTTGAAGTATTTGGCATTATACAGTCTGGAATGTAATATGTTTTAAGCTCTACAGAACTACGTGGTGAATTAGAATAGTAGACTAATAAATACCTTTTAAAGAAAGAGGCCAATTAAGTACTACTACTCCTCCTCCACACCTATACCTATCAGATGCAAGCAGGCAGTTTAAAAAGTAAAACTGTTGTAAGGTATATAATGACATTGAAGTTCAAAACCAATTCATTTACACCTATCCAGTATGAGATATTCATCAGGTATTGGCATGGGACAAAGAAGCTGGGTGGATTTTTTTTTTTTTTTCTAAACTGTTTTATATTTAAGCTTGGCTACAGAATACAAGCCAGTTTAAACACTGTTATTGATGCCAGTTCATTGCACAAACACAATTCAAGATTTGGCAAAGGAATCCTCTTAAGATTTGCAAAAAACAATTCCCACCTTTACAATTTGGAATTATGATTGAACTTTCCACTTCAGGAGCCCAAATACACAACAATTTTTTTTTTTTTGAGGCAGTGAGATACAACAGAAAAGAAAGCATTGAACTATTCCAGTCTTGACATATTCTACTTTTATTTGCGATTGACCTTACACTTTGTATTTACCAACGGATAGTAAATTAGGCAAGATGGTAAATAGAAGGTAAACTGTAAGTTAAACAAGTCTACAGAATTTAAGAGTTAGCAAAACCACACTTGGTTCAACATGAGAATATTTCTTCTGTTGCATTCCCGCTAGCGATGTCATGTAATGCTATGATGTGGGTCTTTTTCTGTTCTTCACTTGCATGTTCAGCATCCAAAGCACTACTTCACACTGGTTTAAAAGAAACATGTAGTCTATTTGATAGCAAGATCTTATGAAGTTAAAAATTTTTCTTTTGCTGAACTGGCGATTAAAAAAATCTCTTTTGAAAACTTTATTATAGGGGTATCTTCAACTAGAAAAACACAGGTGCAGACAACAAGTGTCTCTCACAGAAACAAGCTATTTATGAAGTGCTTGCAAAACCTATAAATAAACACAGGTTAGAGTTTGGTAGATAGTACACCTCTTACTAGAGAGAAAAATCAGTGCTTTGCAAGGTAGAATACTGCAAACTTATTGTAAACAAACATTCAAAGAATGCTATTCAGTTCACAAAGACTCTCTAAACCAAGTTAATTTAACTGCAAATATGATCCTCTTTGCAGACTGTTCTTTTTAAGACATAGCATTGTTCCACATTATGCTCAGAAACAACTTCACAATCCCATCTCAGGTTTAAGCCTGATCACAGTGACCGTGACTGGAGTGTCATTCTTGCCAAGACTTGGCCCTAAAGACGGTCCCATTTTCAGCTAATGCTGAAGATATTCAATTAGTAAACTTATACAAAAACAATCACAATTTTCATGGTATGTAAAGCTTTCTAAATGTATATGCAAATGCATTTAAAGAAACATTTTCTTAGTTTGGGGAAAAAATTGTTCATATATTAAACATAATTTAAGTGTCTAACGCAAGTTTTAGTCAAGTTACAGTGGACAAGATTTAGCATGCCATATTAAAAGGGGTCCTGAAAATAAAAATCCAAGGTACACTTTTTTTTCTGGGAAAATCCATAAATGTAAGTGGAACAGTAAGAGACCAGCTCATTTGGCATTTTACGTGAATTTTAAATCAAGACAATAAAAGCTATGAAGATAGCTGCAGTCTATAATCAAAAAGGCTTATTGTGACTGGTTTTCTACAGAAAAAAAAACCCTTTTAAATATAGTGTAACAAGAAGGATATTTCAGTCGCAGCTGTGAGGTGCACTCCCATTTGTTATTTATTAAAAGCATAATGAGAATGGTAAATTATTTATCCTTCTTTGCTCACTAGGTAACATTAACCAAGCACAGCAGAAGAATGACTGCCAAGACACAAATACAGAAGGCCTGACTTTAATCCTCCCCAGAACTCCCTAAACAGATCTATAATAAAAACAATAAAAATACTAAAGCAACAAGACCTCAGGTTTTGCCCTGTATTTTACTGAGGAATACAAATATGTGAACAGATGGTAGCTGCCAATACATGCTTCGAGACTGAATAACCTTACATCTGCTTCAAAACAGAAGCTGATAATCTCACAGTTAGGGCAAGTCTGTGGAAGATTAATTTTTTCAGCTATCTAGATCACTGTTTTTGAGACTCGCTAAGAACACGCTCAACAAATGAACACAGCGAACAAACCAAGCAATATAAAGCTTAATACACTACCTGCGAACAAAACAGACAACACACTCAAACCGATGAAAACGCTGTTGCTTTTTGTCAGCAAGAGGAGCGTTGCGGGTATCATTAAGGATTTGGCCACTCGGTGTTCTGCTTCCAGAGCCCGGCGACTCTCAGATTCGGCGGAGCATCAGCGCTCCGGCAGCACAAATTTCTGCACAGCTCATCACTTGCAATCAACTTGTAACCGGAATTGCCTTTCTCCGCCTTACTCTCTTAACGTAAACTGCGTTACGAAACTAAGGTTAACCGAAATCCCCGCCACTTGACTACTACAGCTTACAAGGCTACTTAACGGCCACCGGGTATTAACCTCAGTATTGCTCGGGGACCTTAAAGCGACCAGAAGCACTGCAGGGGGGCGCAGCTCCACCGTCCCGCACGGCAGAACCCCTCGCCGCTCTCCAGCCGCGCTGCTGCCGGGCACCCCCCGGCACCGCCGCCCCGGCCCAGGCGGCGGGGGGCGAAGTTCGTGAACCCACCCAGCGGGCCAGGCCGGGCTACCCCTGCCCTGCCCTCCCCTTCCCCCGCCGCCTCTCTCGGCGCTCTCCCCCCCCGCCACACCTCCCGCCCCACCGGCCCAGGGGTTCCTGACCGGAGACGATTTCGGCACCGGCTCGGCCCTTCCTCGCACCCCGCTCTCCTCGCGGCAGCCACCCCTGCCCGCACGCCCTTCCCCACCGGCCCCACGCCGCCTCGGAAGGGCCGCCCCCGCCCCGGCGCCCGAGGGGGGCGGCTGCCCCGGCCCCGGCTCCGGGCCCGGCGCCCCGCCGGCTCCCCGGGGCAGGTGCGCCCCGCGCTTTCCGGGGCGACCCCCGAGAACTACTTTTCCCCGGTTCTGGCTTGGACGGCGGCTGGATTCGGCGCCAAGCGCATCCCGGGGGGGCCCGGGCCGGCCTTCCCCCGGGGCCGGGGCCCGGCGCCGCCGCCGCACCGCGTCCCCTCAGCCAACCTGAGGGGGCGGGGCGCTGGGCAGCCGCCGCGCATGCGCCCCGCGGACGCACCGCCCGCGGGGCGCGCGACCCCCGCCGCCCCCTAGTGGGGGTGGGGGTAACCGCCCCCGGGCGGCGGCCCCGGCGGGCGTGAGGCGGGCGTGAGGCGGGCGGGGGGGAGGCTGGGCGGGGCGGGCCCCCCTGCGGCCGGGGCTGAGGCGTGCCCCTGCGAAGGCCGGGTCCCCCCCCCACCAGGAGCCGGGGTGCAAGGCCGGCCAGAGCCGCCTCCTGTCAGTGGTGGGGCCTAGGCCTCACGGTCCGCCCTCAAAGCACCCGCCAGTGGCCCACGGTACTTCAGAGGGACAGCCGCAGGGAGGGTTTTCCTTCTCGCTCCCGGCGGTCAGCCCCACTGCCGACAGGCGGCTGGGTTTCAGGGGCCGGAAGGTCTGGCCAGAGGAGGCTTGAGGCCGGGGGCAGGCAGGTGCGTTACACAGCCGGGACGCGCGGGTCAGGGGCAGCCGCCATCCCCTCGCTACAAGCAAGCACCAGGGTGGCCCACGGTGAACGCTGTGAAGAACGCTGCTAGATCGTTTCCTTAGGGCCTGGCCGGAGAAGTACCCGAGGCTCACGGCTGACATGGCGCAGGGCGCGAGTTGCTGCCAGGCGCCACGTTTCACGAGAAGGGAGGCTGTGGACGGACGGGCTGCACGCGCTCGTGGCTTCGGGGGAGATCGGCCAACACTTCTGTGCCTCCCCTCATCACCTGGAAGAGAGGGTTAAAACGTTGCTTCTGTTCAAGGGCAGGCGAGGACAGGGCTATTAAAGTCTGACTGTTTTGTTACCGTGAAAAACACAAGGAAGTTAATAATTCTGTATTTAATGGCATACAGGAACAAAGGCACAGGGTTACACAACTAAAAATGAGAAAATTAGACTTATGCCAGATCATTACCCAGTGATTTTCACTCATGGGGCATGCACTGCCCCAAATCAGGTGCCGAGCCTGCCTAATGGGTGTAATAATTAAAGACTGAACTGTAATTTATATGCACAAGACTTGTGAAATAAGGCCACATATAGAGCTAAAAGAAGGCTCACCTGCTAAAAAGATGTGTTTTTCCAGCTCTACTAGTTTGTCCGATAAAGAGATTACTACTACTGCCTCTCATCTTGGCTTGCCTATGTCCTTAAGCCATCATTACTGCCACCCTGATACAACCAGGGTAGTTCAGGCAGTTTCCCAGCTTTTCAGAGGTTAACACGCAGCCTTCACTTTTTTCCTTTTGAAGTCCTGGTCTGTAGTGTTTTGTGTTTTCTGTTTCTTTAAAAGCAGTAGGCAAAATGTTGGAAAGCTACTATAAACAAGGCTCCATTTTACCACTGGTTCGACTAGGTTGCCAAAAAATATTCCTCGCATGACAGCAGTCTCAGCTGGACGATGTACTTTCATCGTCGTTAGTGCAGCTGAACTGAAACATGTGCTGCAATGGTGAGGAACTTTAGCAAAAAACTAATGTAAACAAGATCTTGTCCCATTCATCAGTTAAGGAATCTAGGCCACATTCCAGTCAATAATTGAAACGTTAATTATCTTGACAGCTTTCCACTGAATGTGAAAGAATCCTGTTTAGCCAGTCCTGCAGGACATAGCCACAGACAAATAATGTTCTCTGTGGCACAGTCACCAGTAGCATCCACCAAGCAAGAAGTCCATTCAGGGCAAATAAATATGACAATGAGGATGTCAAAAGACAAATGTATCGATGCCATTAATCATAAAGTAAATATGTTACCTATACATCTTCTAAATTCCTTTTCAGTATGTAAATCTACACTGACTACAAGGGAGCTCAAGCAGCAAAAATGGCTACAGCAGATCATCATCCACAGCTTTTCTGGAAGCAATCTAAAAGCCAAGAAAGCAGTACCAGAAGTGGAAAATTCAAATAGTGGTATAATTTGAAGTTTGTTGTGAAAAGCCTTACGGAACAGAGATGTTCAGTTTGAAGAGCTCTGACCTTTAAAATGATTTAATTTGCTAGTATTGGCATGCAATAGAACCCAGGCAGTGCCATCAGAATACAGGTTTGCCAAATCAGAAGATGCATCAGAAAGTTCACTAAAAACCTGATCGCAAGAGAGACATGGCAAGTGGAATCAGAAGTTGAAAACAATGTATTAAGACATAGTAAACTGACAAGACTCTATAATTAGGATCTGTAATCCTATAGTTCTTAATCCTGTACAACGACTGTACTTGGCATGACAGTCTACTGTCTTAACCAGATTAGACATCTTGCATTTCAAGAAATAAAAGCAATACAGTTCCAAAGACATTTGACTGTGCTAAAATTAATCACCAACAGATTTATTTTGTCAAAGTACTCCTGTATTTTGCCGTATGTAATACTTTAAAAGTCAGGCAGCAACAAACCGCAGAAAATATAACTTACATGGTTAAAATTAAAAGTTGAAACAGTTTGGATTAAATCCAGAGACATAAATAAGAGAAGTAAGCATTTTTTTTAAAAAAAAATCTATTTTAAAAGAGTACTTTTATCCAACCCTTGGTTCCTTCCTGAGCTACACATCAGAGCAGGGCTACTCCTCCAGGCATCACGAGCTGGAAGCCACGGGTAACCCCAACAATGAGGGCACAATTGAGAGCAGGGCTAGGTTGGTGATAGCAGCAGGCTTTGTTGTACACCTAGTGACCATCACACAAGGTGAGATGTCAAATCAAGTCTGGGATCTATCCAGGAAGTCTTGTGAGGAAGAGCAAGAGGCAGAACTAGAGACCTATATGTAGACCTACACCTATAATGTAGGTCTGAGGCTGTGGTGCTTAGGGACATGGTGTAGTGGTGG
Organism: Gorsachius magnificus; assembly: GCA_034008185.1. NCBI lineage: Eukaryota > Metazoa > Chordata > Aves > Pelecaniformes > Ardeidae > Gorsachius > Gorsachius magnificus. Next base: position 178,430,297 of record CM067081.1, read on the forward strand.
GCTTGGCAGTGCTAGGTTAGCAGTTGGACTTGATGATCTTAAAGTTCTTTTCCAACCTAAACGATTCTATAATTCTATCCAAGGAGGGGACAACCAAGACAGGCTCACCCAAGACACAGCACAGGCAAATCCTGGTGGCCTGGGTCTGCGCTTAAATGGAACCCTGGAGTCCCTTCCCACTATGGGAAGAAGGTGCCTGAGTAGGGGTCCCAGGCAAGGCTGATCAGGGCAATTAAGGCCTTTTAAGTGCCCTTAGGTCCCTGGCAATCAGGAGAGCTGAAGTCCTTTTAGAAACAAAACTGCATTGCTATTGTTCTGAAAGAGCAAAGTCACTGTTGCCAGTGGAAAGTGAGGTACAGTTTACAGCTTTGGTGGAATAACATGTGTCATGGGTGCTGTCTCTAATTAAATAGATGTAATCTGACAGGACCATTCAACAAAACTGCGCAATGTACAAAGTCTGGAGGATGGACCTTGCTGAAACTGCGTTGTTTCTAATCTATTTGCTGTTACCATCAAATCTATTCGCTCAGCTTGTTAAATCAGTTCACCTGTTGCTTTTGAAGTCCTTGGTCTGGTTAAGTGTCCCAAATCATAAATTCCCATTCTCCAGCTAGATAGAAAGCTGGATAGGTACCTTGGCACAGACTTGTTCACAGCAACCTATATGCTAACAACTGACAGTCTCACTTGCGCAGCCTCTTGCTGGTCATACTGGTGCAAAGGTGGTAAACATCACTGCAAACAGTTCCCTCACTGCACAGAGTCCTCCTGAACTGCATCTCTGTCTGTCCAGGTCTTCTACTGCATTTGAATCACCCGACCGAGGGACTGTGTCTTCAAATGTGGCTGTTTCTTTCATTAATAGTCACAATCCACTGCACCTAAGATACCTGTTTTGGGGAGGTAAAAGCACAGGAGACAAAGGCGTTTCGCCCCAGACCATGGCAGTCTTCTCTGTTGAAGGCAAGAATGGCTGCAGGACTTTAAAGAAGCCAAGGGCAGCATTTTTCTTTGATCTGACTTTAATTATAGTTTCTCATCTACACGCACAAACACAAATGGCAGCTAATCACATTTTTCCTCCTACAGGTTGGGAGAAATAAAAGAATGAGATGGTTGTTCTCTTTATAGAAGACGTTCAAGTGTGTGGTGAGGGAGGATGTCTCAACGATTTCAGGGATAAATAAAGCAGATAGACTTTGAGATCTTAGTTTCTACTTGCCTGTGGTACTTCCTACTTGTTTCTTTTATTGTTTCTTTAATATGGAATAAACTAATTATTACCTCCCTTTCAATGAAGATGTTATAAAACAATAAACTCAAGCAAGCCAAAGGATGACTCTATTAATAGAAGTCACACATGAATTGCAGCCCCCTAGCACAGTGAAAAGAAACAAAGAATGATCCACTAGGAACAAAAAAGGTACAGAAACTATAAATCTTACCTATATCAGGCATTTTCTCCCCCTTCTACTAGCTCAGCTGAACAACTGCTAGCAGTTTTGGGAACCGTAGTATAGCCAAGAATTCCCCAGTCAGGCATATTTCTTCAACATTTAGCTAAGCATTTGGAAAGCAAATCTAATTGGTACATTGGCATAAATAAGCATTATGGGACTCCTAAAACTACAGCTCTTATCTTTTTGCTGCTTTCCCTGATTCAACTGATACAATGTTAAAACCAGTAACGTCTGTGTTTTTCTTCAAATATACCCACTAAAAAAACCCCAAATTATAGCAAATAGGCAGGATTGATGTTAACTGCTCCTGAAGCTCTTTCTCAAAACTTCCAGAAGAAGAAGACAGCACAGCCTCCCTAAACAGTGCATTCAAGTGCCGAACTAACCTTGGAGTTAGAAATATTTTCCAAAGTCTAACCTAATCTTCTTTGCTGCAGTGTAGGACAGGAGGTAATGAGCTTATCTCAGTGGATGCAGGACGCAACAGTCTTCAGAGTATTTTGTGGCATCATCTATCCCCTGAGTTTTCTCAAAGAATAATCACAGTTATTTTAATCTTTCCTCACAGGTGATGGTTTTTAGACCTCCAGCTGTTTTTCTTATTCTCTCTGGGCTTCTGCCTGTGGGTCCTCATCTTCGTGGAAGAACAGTGCTCAAGTCTGGGCACAGCACTCCAGCTGAGGTCTGAAGAGCACCGGCTTTAACATATCACACACCACCTGCTTATACATCCCAGCAAGGATCCCTTGCTTTTTTTCTTAAGGCAGCAGAATGCTGCTTAACCAGTCTTTCTCCAGCTTGTGTGTGACTTCACTTGTGAGTGACTTCACTTGTGACCTTTCTTCTACGTCCATTGATTCTTACTGAATTCTAATCTTGTTCTGAAAAAAATGTTTATGGACCTTCATATCTTGCAAATTTGATAAGTGCACTCCCTATTCCCTCAGCCAAGTCATTAATTAAAAATATTGCACATTATCAGAACCAGAATGATCCTCTGAGATTAGATGCTTTATTTCAACAATTGGCCATCCAAACCCGTGGTTTGAGCACAGTTTTCATATCAGTCTTGTATTGTCTTTGCAGTAGTTTATGCTGGACAGGGTGTCCCTCCCTTTTTTTATGAGACATGATAAGAGGGAATTTCAAAAACCTTACCAAACTCTGCCTATATCACATATACTGATTCTTTCCTATTTGTCTTGGAATTACTCAAATTATGTGCTCAAATCATGCAACAAATCTGTTGTAGCATCGAAACCTCAAACCACTTCATAGTCCTCTCCTCTGTTAGACTTGTCAACACACTAAATCAGTGTCAGAAATAAGAGTTTAAAATTATGTCTAAAAAGTGAATGCTCATTAAAGCCCCATATTCCTTCATTAAAAGTCAAGGCTTGGATACCAAAAAATATAAATTTGGGGAATAAATTCCTTTTACACACAGCACATATCTATACACAACCTGCAGAACTCATTGACACAATATAACAAGAATGGCAAATTCTTTACTGTGTTAAAAAAAAAGAACCTTTATATGACTACACAGAACACAGCCTAGTGAGGGAAGATATAATTGAACAAAGAATATAAATTCTCTGTTAACTATTAAATGACAACTCTTAAATGGCAAGGATTAAAAAGAAATTTTCTCTTCGAGCACGTTAGTTTAGTTGTCCACTTTGACTGTAAGACTCATTCTGCAAACAAGCTGCCCAACTATGCAGATTCTGATGTTGCATATAAAATAAATAATGCTTCTAGGTTTTTTGAAGGTGCTTATAAATGCAACTTAATACTAAGCGGAAGAAACAAAAAGACATAGCCCCATACCAGGTACTATGAAGAAAATTAACTCTACCCCAGCCCAAACCAGCACACCTTACCAGCTTATGGAAGGACTGACATGTGGTTTTGTTTATCTTTAGAAGCAAGCCAGGGACAGATACAGAGTGCAGTTAAAAATAGTACATGTTCATACCTCGTTGGAAGACAGCAGGGATGCTAAACCTGAACTCAGAAATCAGAAAATAAAAATACAAAATACATTTTCACTTGAAAATTAGCCCCCCGAAAGCCAAACAACCTTTTTAGCCCTGAAAAACCTATAGTTAAAACTCAAGAATTCTTTTACATGATGAGAGTCCAAAAATAGCTCCACAAAATACTCCAAATAATAACAGTGAAAAGCATAGGGTGTTTTATTCAGAATTCTGCTTTGGGCCTGGATACCTTTTCTGTGGCTTAATTTATCCATCTCTAAACTGAAATTCATGAGACTTCTTCCTCCTTCCCCATAACATGTGGTCATGTGATAAAGTTTAAAAAATTAATTTTTCAAAGGTCTTCATTTTTTCAGACTGAAGTTGCTATGAAAATGTAAGATGTGGCTTTAATGGACTGATTTTTCTTTATTTTTGCTCAGTGACACAGAGATTCAAAACCAGACTTCAATCACAGCTGCCAGTTTTTGCTACATTCTTCTCTGCAAGGTGAAGCTGATCTTACAGAAAAGTTTTTGCAGGTACCCACCATTTCCCTATGTGACAGAAATACTGTTTTATTCATCTTCTGCCCAGCATTACCTAGTTGGTATGGATGTCACTCCACTGGCCATAGGAATGCCTCCCAGTTTAGAATGGCCTTTTCTTCTCCTTGTCTCCTTCTGTCTTCTCCAGCTTGGCACACTCATGGTGGCAAGGCTCTGCAGGTTCAGCAAGGCAGGGAGGTATTTCTGAAAAGTAATCCGGATCCTTTACTCAGTTGCCTAGACAGTAAAAAATGCTGAGGTAGTATTGAAACCAGAGCAGTTCCGGTTCCACAAAAGAGAGGGATTACTCTGTTACACCTCTCAAAGTGACCTTAAAAGTGCCAGCCCCCCCCCCACCCCCAAGAAATCTTGTCTCCACTAGCATTTACATCTGTGTTACCTTGATTGGAAATATGCCCACAGTCACCATGGCAGGAAAAGTTTTCCTTCACCTCACTAAAACAGGCAAAGCATGGATTTGCCCAGAGGAGTGTGAAGGATAAATTCCTAGACTGGCGCTGTTTGATGCCCACGTGTGTTCTGGGCCGTGTGCTAGCTCAGCAGCAACACAACGAGCGTGGGGTTTGTGTCATCTGCTCTTGGCTCACAAACTAAACCTCATGTTTGGGGAGCAATGAGACTTTTGATTTTGAGCCGAGGTAAAAAAACACAGCGTAGTGCATATTTAGCAAAAGCTACCAAGGCTCTTTAGGTATTTTTAAGGGGGAAAATTGCAGGAAGCAGAGAATTAGAATGTTTGCTGCATTTCAGGTGGGAATGATTTGGCTTATTGTCCACAGAAAAAGGAAAGGCTGGGGTTTTTCTCCTGTTGGTTCACTAAACTCACTATTCTTTTTCCTGGGTGCTACTTTCTCTTTTTATACTCTTCCCCCCCCCCCTCCCCCCCCCCTTAATCAGTATCTGCAAAGCAAACAAATGAAGTTCTGAGGAAATGTTTAGCATCCAAGTATGTAAGGGAGGAAAGTCAGAGCTGGCTTTCATACAGGACTGGCAGGACCACCTGGGTCACAGAGTAAGTCCTCAGTTTTATCCTTTTCATGTGTGTTTCACGTACCATTCTTAACAGCAGTAAGTATTATTTTATTAGGGTTTTTTTTAACTGAAACCAGGTAAATAAGAAAAAGAACTCATGTGAGTTGTTCCCTTTACAAAAAGAAATTGATGGTGGCCAGCCACCCTGATGATGGCTGATCCTTTTTTATGCACAAATACCAATAATCCTGTTCTCGCAAATGCATCAGCAATCGTTCCAAGTCCTTTCCAGACAATACCTAACTCAAAAGAACTTCCATTTTCTAAACACTTTTCATAGAATCATAGAATCATAGAATCACCTTGGTTGGAAAAGACCTTTAAGATCATTGAGTCCAACCGTTAACCTAGCACTGCCATCCCACCACTAAACCATGTCCCTAAGCACCTCATCTATCCTTCTTTTAAATACCTCCAGGGATGAGGACTCCACCACCTCCCTGGGCAGCCCATTCCAGAGCCTGACAACCCTCTTGGTGAAGAAGTTTTTCCTAATGTCTAGCCTAAACCTGCCCTGGCGCAGCTTCAAGCCATTCCCCCTCGTCCTATCATCTGTTACCAGGGAGAAGAGGCCGACCCCCACCTCGCTACAGCCTCCTTTCAGATAGCTGTAGAGGGCGATCAGGTCTCCCCTGCAAATGTTTTTCTGTCTGTTCTTAGTCTCTAGCTTGTTGAATCTCTTCTGTCACATTTTCCCCCTTCTCTCTCATACAAGCAGATAATCCCACAAATCTCTCTGCCCAAGACACAGCTCAAGAAAATCCTTACAGTCCCAGTTGCATTCAGTGGTAATATGTCTCTACATTTTGGTTTGAGGCCCCCTTTAATTTGAATACAGATAATGAAGAGTATAGCTTCTTCCATCATTTGCAGCGTGGTTTAATCACGCCTCTAACAGTGTCGTATATGGTAAACCACACCACAGCTTTACATCAGTCATTACTGCACAGTGTTAATCTGTTAAAGTCATGCACTAATCTGGATCGCCATTCTTACAGGTGATTTTTCGTATACACAAATCAAACTACATTCATACAGATAATTTCTTCAGGGAATAAGCAAAGCTGTCCTTGTTAATTATTAAATGGGAGAAACAGAATTATTCAGCTGTACTGTTTTGTGTATTGTCCATTGGTTTTTTATTTTTTTATTATTATTATTACTACTATTATATTTCTATGCAGGGAACGAGAGTTAATATTTGCTACTTTCAGATATAACACCACGCGCTGAAAATCTAGCCTCGTAAACCATAAAGAACATGAGTTTATGATGTTTCCATTGATACCTCAAAAATCTTGACTGAGAGCAAAAACATGCCTGTTGTATAAACAAAGATGCATTATTAACTCTAACACAAATAAATGCTTTTGGTATTCTTAGAAACATTATTATGTGAGAAACAATCCCTCTCTCTGAAATCTAACTCCCTAAGAAGTGCAGGAGACATTAATATACATTATAAAGCACAGATTAACAACCATCAATGTTCTTTAATGTCCACTACAATGCAAAATTCTGTTAACGTAATTCCTTCATTAAAAAATAAAAGAAATTAGAGGTTTGCAGGATCCCACATGTACAAAAGTATGATTATGCAAATGGCTGTGCAATCAGCTGCATATTTAGGCAAGCGAAGAAATTATCTGATATCGAATGCTTGACATTGTGCAAGAAGTTTTGAAACCCTGGTCATCTTGTGAAGCGGAATGACACTGACTTCAGAGCAGCCGGTCCTTAGAGCAAAATCAAGCACCTCTCCTTCTGCTATTGCCCTTTTGACCATTTAGCTTCTGCTTAGGCTGGAGCTATGTTAGCGTATATTAACTAACCCACCCAGCCCGTTCCAGATGAATGAGATAAGCAGCACTTTGGAGAGGCAGGTCTTAAGTCAAGAGAAAGCTGTCCCAGTCACTCCAGGTGTTGGCTTTTGAGCCCAGTTCCTGGTCACCTTATTCCTGGTTGCTTTGTTGATCCCATCTTCCATCTGACAAGTCCCAGGCTGTGACATCGGTTTGCTTTTGTGTGTCTGTGCCTTCCAGCAATAAAAGGATTGTTGAGGCTGATAACAGTCACGGTAATAATAATATTTCTAATACCAAGCTCAGCACTACCGCAGAGCAAATGATGTTTATTTCATTACAAGGAAGTTGCAAAGCAAAGTGTTTCTGAATACAGTTTTACAGTACTCGGAGAATTAATCTGTCGGGGCAGCAGGCTTTATCCTGCAGACAAATTCATTTATAATCCTCTGAAGTATTCTACCATGTGACTTCCAGAGATAAAAGAGCCTCCTTTAAAGTATATTTCTACAATCCACACTGAGTGATGCTAAGTATGGCGGTATCTCTCTCACTAGATTAACTTTTAATTATTGCAATTTCTCTCATGAAAGAGACTGTAAGATATCACAGCAGCTATCTACACGTTCATTCTATGGGCAGAGGACATTTTATGTTAATTTACCCATTTATTTAATACAGGAGCTCCAGCAGCAAGTGACAGCGAGTAGAAAAATAAAGCAAAACTCAATATATTCTTGCCTGAGAAATCTGACAGCAGCTTCTTTAATACTGCCCTCTTCCCAACATTTTAATTATTCACTTCTTTTCAATAAGAAAATTCTTTCATGTTGTTCAGACCACATGTTAGCCTAGTTATTATGGCATTTCTTTGGATATTGGCATTATGCATTGCTGTTACAGATACTGAAGTGTTTGCTTGAAGCTTCACTAGCACACAATATGAATTCATATCTCTTCCAGTATAAATGGGCACAAAAATCAAGAGGAAAGAGGAGCAGGCAGCACAAATAAATGAAATAACTTGTATTTGATGGATTTCTACCATCTGTCGCACTGCACTGTCTTGCTAAACACCCATGGATGATATTAGCAGAAACCTGTCTAGTTACACAGCACTAAAATGTTTTTGTCTCTGCGTGATTTGTCTGTGTCCAAAGCACATCAAGAGAACATGAATGCAAAATACACCATTAGCAGTGATCATTAGTAGAGCTGCATATACAGAGGAACTTCTGAAAACTATTTTTGTAGATGAGACCGCTCAAATTCGTGTCTACCATATACACTTGTAAAACAAAAAAAACCTCTTTCGCTCCTATTTGATGATGATGCAACAACATTTGCTAAGGATGTCCTTTAGGAAAGGTCAGGAAAAGGACAAGAAGTGATGAAATTAAACTACTTATTGCAAATGTGAAATACTATTTTATACACTCCACAAATCCATCCTTTTTCTGTAACCTTTTAGGAATATAGTGTATACAAACAGAATTTCTGCATGCTATCTGCAATATGACAACTCTTAAAGAAAGATAATTACATGTGATAGCAGAGGTGTGAATATCTTAACAAAATATTACTTACTTATCATGTCTTGAAGAGATCTTCTTTTGGATTAATAGTCCTATCGATTTTAAATGCTCTCCAAGATCTGCAAAATTGTTTCTTAAATATGAAGGTGAAAAAATTAGTGGTTTATAGTATAAAGAGCACTGGAATTCTAGCAACAGTTTGCAGGTCCTTGCTCATTATTATGAGAATTTAAGAATTTGCTATAAAACTTCATTTTCTGCAGTGGACTCAGTTATGTTTAAAAATGTTATAAATGGTCATAATTATCCATACATCTTATGGTAGGAACAGTCACATAGCAGAGGGGAGGCAATACAAAGACAAATCCTTACAGAAATTTTTCCCTTTTTTTAACCTTCAAAAATATATATTTCCTCTATTGTGTTGTACACATGAGCTGCCTATTAGCCAGTTAATCGGTTGGCACTCTTTTTGAATGCACTTCACTAAATAGTGTCTCAAAGTGCTAGGAGATCACTCAAATTGCCCAAGTGGCTCTTTGTAGCATATAGATTTGCTCATTCAACAAATTTGGCAGAAAGAGAGGGTTATGAGAAAGTATGAGAGAGGAGTTCTTAATAGCAGGTCAGGACTGCAGGTGTCTCTGTTCTTCAGAGTCTGTTCCCAAGCTCACTGTTTGGTGGAGTAGACTTTACCATACCAGCTTGGAAGAAATCATCAGAATTATTTAAAAAATTCTTTCCTTTGAATCTCTGGGAAATAGTCCAGACTCGTTCCTTGATAACTCCAGGCAGATAATGCTCCAGAAAACATCCTCTTTCCTGTCAAATTGCCCGAGGCTGCCTTGCCCAGCTAACGTCTACTGGCCCAACACGGTGTATCTATCCTAACCTTGTTGAAAGCTCATTAGTGATGAGCAACATGCAGCAATGGGGATTTATTGCTGGGCAAGTTGGAGGGAGGCTGCATGAAAGAGCCCTCTGCCCTGGAGGGTGATTTGCCATAAGGGAGCAACCCCGCTCAAACTCAGCTGGTCACTGCTGCTACCTGGGAGGAGGCCAGGCCACCAGCGGTGTCTGTGAAACTGCTCCCTTCGTCCCTCTGTCTGCCAGCTCCATCTCTTCTCCCCAGAGAGGCTGTTGGGCACCCTGCTTCCACTGCCACCGCAGCCATGCTGTCTCTGGCCGCTGGCATGTGGTGGCCAATAACGGGGGGGAGGAGGAGGAGGAGGTGGGACAGTTGTGCCCAGTGTTGCCCAGATGCGTCTCTCCATCCCCAGTGCTGTAACACCCTGGGAGGCTGCAGCCCAGCGTGGAGGAGCAGAGGAAGAGATGCCACAGGCCTCCCTTTGCCCCAATGCCTCCTACAGCTCTGCTCAGCTGCGTGCTCATTGCAGCCACGTCCTGCACACGGCTTCCTTGCTATCAGCCCTCTCAAAGCTCCAGCAGGCATTTCTTATACAGCGGGACTGTCACAGCCGTGCCAACGTCACCCAGAAGCAAAGGAGTGTGACTGTTGTTAACCAATATTTTCTCAGTCCTTAGCCTTAGGTGGCACTTCCATCAGAGACTGGGAAAAATATTTGCTGCTGTTTTCTTCCTCCCGAGTTTCCCATCTTTGTCCTCTGCCTCTAAAGCAGAAGGCAGCTTCTGATGTCTTGAAGAAAAGGACATTTGCAGAACTCTGTAGTCAGGCCTTGCCGAACCACAGACATTACTGTGATGGCTTTCACAGCCCTTCCTTCTGTAATAAATGAGCTTTTGGAGCCCACTGCCAATGTATTGTTAATGTTCTGGATTCAAAACATCGACATAAAGCTAAATTGAAGAGCTGAATCAAAATGTAAGACTGCTTTAAAATTTACAGTAAAGGTCTCCACTCACTCATGCTAACATGGGTATTGGCATCAGCTACAAAATGTAGTAAGTTCATTAACTGGGGACATTGCAGCAGCGGTTACAAGCTATAACTCCCTCTCCCCTTTCCTCCCAGGCAGGTGAACCCAAGCAACCTATGGGTCTGGACAGCTTAAAATGGGAGGACCATTAGCTGGGAAAGGATGTGCCCAGCCAAGCCAGAGGGTGAGGTGTAGCCATGCAGCAGCCTCTGGTAGCAAGGGCTCTACACCAACCGAGCCTGCTTCTCTTGGGGAGAGGGAGATGGAGGACAGATGGAAACATCGCCTGTCTTTGGGGAAAATCCAGCAAGGACTTAGGGGCACCTTAGCGATAAAAAGAGGAGTATTTCCTATGGAACTGGTCACAATGGAGCTACGTGGCTGGAAACCTGCATTTATTTCTGCCTCTGAACACACAGGAGCTCTAAATCTCGTGTCTTCTGTAAAAGAGCTCAGAGCCAGTGGAGCAATCTCAGCTGCTTCAATCTGTACGAAGATCAAAAAGCCTCCAGGAAAACCACCTGATACCCACTGGCTGACACACAGAGGGGCTATTATTTACTGCTCAGCGAGACCAGCGAATGGTTATACCCGGCAAAGAAAAATGTTTTAGGTCTAAGTAATTATTTTACCAGTGACCTTAAAATATCCCCGTTGTTAGGAGTTTTCCTTGCAGAGGGCAGTGACTGTAATAGGATCAGGCAGTGCGTTTCTTCATGCCAAGTCACTGAATGCTGAAGTGATTTGTCATCTTTTGCCACAGGCCACTGCCTGACACACACATGCCACAGCCTAATGTCTCCCCTGCTTTGACATCAGTGTCTTCCTTTTGCCATTGCCAATGAGGAGAAAGGCAAACAGTGTCAGCAACTGATTTTATTTCTAAGAGACTTCTAATTAAATAAGTGGTCCCAAATAGCTTAACGAGACTAAGGCAGACGGAAAAAACCTTTCATCATAAAATGTATTAAATCTATAAATCTTGCTTACTCTCTCCTCCTGCAATTTTTTTATTTACTTCACAGTCACATTATTTCATTCTCTGTAGAGATTTATGGCAACATTATATGACATCTCCTGGGCTTTCACAGTCCATCACCTTTTACAGCTCCCGCTTAATGCCGTGGGTCATAAAAGAGAGAGTTCATCTCATTTTACAAAAGGGAAGAGGGGAAGAAGTCCTGTGCAGATCCTCCAGTCGCAGAAAGCCTTTCACATGCTGAAATGTGCCATCGTGAATAGGTTCACTGAGTCCAATGGGACTTCTGGTAACAACAACTCTGTCTATTTGGGGGGTATGTCCGATTTCTACAGCATACCCTGAAGTCCTGATTTCCCAGTTTGAATCAGCAGTGCAACAAAGGTGTGCTCCAGGGTGGGATCAAGGTGGAGCTGAGGCACATTCCCAAGTTTGGTGGGGTCATCTCTGGTCTTCCCATTCAGATGTAGTCAGTGCTGCTCACTGATGTGTCTTTGCAGGGCTGGCTCAAAAAGATCACTCTTTTCCAGAGAAGTCACAGAGAAAAATGCTCTCTTCTTGTCTGTCCCATTTTGGGGGCAGGCAATAAAATGTAAAAAACTGGAGGTGCCAGCCAAACTGTCGCAAGATTCTTCATTCAAATGAAAGGGGTCCTTCCGATGGCAAGTGGCGTTATAATTATAGACTAGAAAAGAGCAAGATCAGCAGCTGCTGCTGCTGCTTGCGTTTGTTCCCTCTCTAACTGACAGGACAGAGTACTTGGCAAAAACAGACTTCCAGAAGTGGAAAGACATTTTAACCCCTGTTCTTGTCAGTCCACTCCTCCTGGTGCTCGGCAGCAGCAACCCCTTGCTTCAGGTTAAGGAAAGAGCGAGGTGACTATTGCAGACCTGAAGGGGACTTTGTTTGGGACGTCTGAGGAAGAGGAAGGGATTTGCCTTCGGGCTTGGATTGCCGAATCAAAATAGCAGGTCAGTGGATATAGTGTGAGCTTAATCTGCTTTTATAGTTGGCTTAACTCAAACCTCTCTCACTCACTTTCTCTACTAAACCAAGAAATAAGGTGATACAATGACAAGAGGTAGGTCTGCATGGAGGCACTTATTTATTTATACATTCTGTAATGTGCCTTTCATGGTCAGCTAGGAAACACTGATGGCTGTTATTTTTTACTGTGGTTTGTCTCTGAACCCTAATGCATCCTGAAATTCTCAGCCAGGCAAAAATCCCATTTACAGTTGGGCTCAATATTAGTAGGGGAAAAAAACAAATCTTTTGTTTTTAGGTGTTTATGCCCAAAGGTTTCTGATGATCTTAGCAAAAGTGGAGTAATATATAACTCGCATTTCAGCCTGTGCTTGGGAAAGTTTCAGAGAGGGAACAAACACTGAATAAAAGGAAAAGCAGTGTCATAAATATGAGCCAAAGTCTCTGCAGGGATAAAATGTGCACAACTTGTGTTATGTCCTCAAAACTCGCAAATCTATACCAGCAGAAAGCCTAGCCCTATATCTGCTAATGAAGTTAAGGGCAACGCGATTAACAGGAAAGTCGTTCATGGCACCGGTGCCTGTGGTATCTAATCTAACGCCCTCCGTCCTTCCGTCCTTCCATGGCCCCAGCCAAAGCAGCGCTCAGGCAGGAATGTGCTGGGGGGCATCGTTATGCTTTGCTCTTCCTGTCCATCTCAGTTTTAGATTTTTAATTTCCTGTGACCATGAGTAATGTTGGAAGGATTCTCAGTCAACATGCTGCCCCGTGAACCAAGGCTTTGGGACCACCATGCAAGAGCCAGACCTAGCGTGAGGATTTATGCCAAAACTTCCCCCACTGGTGGGTGGGCTGTACCCAAGTGGTTTTAGTTGTTCCTGGAGGAAAAAAAAAAACAACACAAGTGCACAAGTGCAAATCTATGTTTGTTAGGTTGTGAAATCTAATCAGACAGGCACATAGCTGTCTTTCATAGCTTCATATAGTCTAAAGGGATCTTAGATCACCTAATGTGACCTAATGTATATTTTAGGACATTACATTATATTACCCTGGAGTCCCTATATGAACCCAATGATAAATATTCAATAAAGCATTTGCTTAGCAGGAAAATAAAATACAGTGCATCACAGGCAAGGCAGGGCAAGGAAACCAAGGCACCAAAGCCTGAAATTGCTGTAACAGCCCCACTTTTCTTTGCCCTATTTCAGAGGCAGAAAGAAAAAGCTGTGGGCGTCCAGTGCCTCCCAAGCTAATGCGAAATTTCTATTCAGAGCCAAGGGCATCGAATAAAATGCTAAAAGAGATGGCTGGAATCTGATTAAATGAAATATAGTTGCTTGAATCAAGCAGGCAAATTGCGCTTGGTGGAGAAAAGTCTCCCAGTCTAATGGTGGGAGGGGAAATTTTCTTAATCCTGAATCCTATTATCATTACAGTTCTGCAATTGTGGCCAACACCTATCCACTAGGCTTTGCAAGACAGGATTTGCTGCAGCTCTGTAGAGGAGGTGGACCCATTTTGTCCAGTTAGCTCCCAACCAGTTTCTGGCACTGTCCAGTCACTGGCACCACCAATGCCTGGGAGGACGACTCTTTCCTGAACCTCCTATGCAGAAACTAAGAGCCATGGATTTGACACTAATTGCTGCCTTCCTGCAGAGCTGCAGATGCTGTGAGGGTGCCGTAAGCAGTCTTGTTCCCTCCATGGCCCATGACAGAAGGGAGTGGAGAGAAAGTTTCACAGATGCCTAGATACTAGGGGAGACCAGCAGAGCTGCTCAACCCCAACCCTGTGTGTCCCAGCAATGTGAATTCTTCCTGAAGCTCATCTTTTGTCCAACCATCTGCTCTCATCTTAAAGATTCTGAACCACAGGGTGTCTATCCAGTCCTCTGTTCTGATATTTGGATTCCGCCCCTGTTAGCAATTTAAGTTTTACTTCAGCCTGCATTTGTCTAACTTCATCTTCTAATCATTGCACTCTGTTACACTGGGGGTCTGGGCTCCTGCCAGGCTGTAAGTCCTCACATTATCAGCTATCTTTTCTAGATCTAAGTCCCCACACACAGGCAATCCCACTGGAGGGTTCCATTACAAATGGGATATTAGTGGGGAGATAGAGACATGCTTCTTGACAATATGGGTTGAACACGCATACTCTCCAGCATCAAAGGGCAAGGACTAAAGCCTCCTACAGTGATCCCAGGAAACTCAGTGTATCATTGAGAGTATTTGTTTACCCCATTCCTCCCTTATAGCCCAGGCACAGACTTCTCCCATTGTTTGTAAAGCCCCATTTCTACTGCAGAATAGAAATATTTGCTTCCATTTTCTTAAGCATTGCATCCTGACCACAGGCTTTTTAGCAGACAGGACTGCATTTCTGCATGCTAGTCAGCCAGTTTGGCTCCTGAACTGAACTTTTTGGAGTTCAACAATGACAACAAAAACAATTAAAGGCTTGTGCCAAGTCTCAGAAACAGGAAAACTATCATTTGGATGCTAAAGAATAAAACCCATGCATCTTAAAAAAAAAAAAAAATTAAGCAATAACACAAAAAAAATCTCTGAGACCAATCTGGCAAACCTCAAGCAACCATTCTGCAGATGAGAAGAGGCAGTCTTTCAGCAGTAGAAGGCTTGTGGTGTCTTTTCCTTGCTGATTCCCTTGGTGACTAAAAGAAAAAGTGGCACTTTTACAGCTGAATTTTAATGGCTTACTTTATGGTCTGCATCAGAGACACAGCCAAGTTGCATAAAATACTATCAAGCCATCTATTGACTAGGGGTTCAGATTTTTTTTCTTCTGAGAGAAAATGACCTACAGTGGCATCAAGAAAATATAGACAAGAATCATCTTTGTGGCTTTGTGCTTGCCTTAGTTACTCCCTTTTTTGCATACCGTACAAAACTGCTTTCATCCACATTTGAAGTTAGTTGATTTTTTTTTTTTTGCAAGCACGTGAAAGTTCCTGTAACATCTCCCTACACTGGCTAAGCAAGTAACAAACCCAACGTAAAATATTTACCTGTATACTTTTAGTACTGCTTTAATTACACTGTGTCGCCCACTGCCTACCTAAGCAGCCCTATAGCTTTTTTTTGCATGACCTTGCAATGCTAAAGTATTGATGAGTATGTCTCTCCGCCAAGCCGAGAAATAACAGGGTTCCCCAACTGACCTCAGCTGCCGTCGCAACCGATAATGAAAGAGGCAGTCTCCAAATCTCATTTGGTTTTAGATGAGTATAATTACCAAAGCCAGCTAAAAATACTGGCCAGGGAGGAAGGTGCATTTGTGGAATTTAGCTTTACTTCTTCAGGCTGGATTGCTGGCAGTTTTGATAAAAATTTCAAGCAAATTTACTTCCTTTTCTTTGCTCACACTGGACTGGAGCAAACTGAGCTTAAGCAGAGACTTCAGAGGTGTAACATGTCCCTGCCGCTGCCACCCAGGCAGGTGGCTGCATTCGGTGCTAGCTGTTGCTTTTGGGTGGTCTTTGAGGCAAAGCCCAAATACAGCCTTGCCTCAGTCGATCTGCGGGTCTCAACGGGGCTTGTAACTGCAAGATTTTTATTTCTCTCTTTCTATATATATAAATACACATGGCATGTATTTATTTATACATATACTAGTATAAGTGCATATGTGCGTGTATATCTATGTATCTGTCTATACAAGGGTGCACTCAGGTTAGCATATGCTGTCTAAAATGTTGTTGGTTTCCTGCTTCTCTTCTGCTGTTTCTAGGCACAGCCTGCCAAGAGGATGACAGTCACTTATTCCAGCAAAGTAGCAAATGCCACTTTCTTTGGATTTCACAGATTACTCCTAAAGTGGAAAGGCAGCATCTACAAATTGCTGTACAGAGAATTTATTGTTTTCGCCACTCTTTACACAGCAATAAGTGTATTATACAGGTACACTCTTTCCAATTCACATCTCATTAAATGTTGTACTGATGTTTCACACTTCATAGTGGTAGGCTTGGGGAGGTACAGGGGGCCTAGGTACTACATAATTATGGTCTTCTCCTTGGACCATTTCTAATGTCCTTTCCTTTCCACGTTGACTTTTATCTTCCAGAGAAAGCATGTAGGTTATAAATAAAATACTATCTATCGTATTCAGCTGATTCTACTTTCAGCCCAGCATTGAGCAACCGTCCTCCTGAAGTCAGGCTAAATAAACACCCATAGCTAGCCTATGTTATATAGCTTTTACTGTTCTGACGTTGAGTTGGCAGCGGCGGCGAGCATGCCTCTCTGCTTTAAATGATAAGTATAGACCTTTCGTTCTACTGGCAGGACTGCGTCTTCAGTTGCTCGGTGGTAATTTCTTTAGCAGCCCTGAAAGGTAATAATTTGTGAGCCAGGTTGTATAGTGAGGAAAAGCAAAGTTCTGCTTAAAGCTAGGACAGCGTGGCAAACTTTATTTTTAAGCTTGCAGAGGGCCAAGACGGGTTATTACCTGTGTGTCACCCAGCATCTGGGGGGTCACGTTAGGAGAGCTGCTTCTTCCACCACAGTGTGAATTAAACAGTGGTGTGACAGATGCAATGCTTCAAGTACTACAGTGAAATGTTTAATTGATGAAGCACACCACACATGAGTATCAAAATCATGATTCAGCTCTTACCTTGACCTTTGCTTTTTATGTGAAGCAAGGAGAAAATGAGCTCCAGTTTGTCTGTGATTAATCACTGGTTTTCAAAAATGTTCAGTAATCTACACCTGTAAACTCAGAAAGAAAATGACAGCATTAATATGTAAAGAAACACCGGAGTCTCACATTTATTTCATCTGGTTTTAATGAAATTAAGGACCATGGTAAATACACCATGGAAAGCTTTCTATATGTGCTCCAGGTTTTATTGCACAATAGTAAGCAAAACCCACCAAATATTTTGTCATGTGTTCCTTTTATATGAAATCAGAGAATACCTGTAATACTGATCTACACAAATAAAAACAATTGTTTATATTTAAGCTTGTTGTATTTTGTTAGATATCTTTTTCCATGGGCAGAATCTGCCATGCCCCACTCATTTTCTTTCATCTGGTGAATATTTTCCTCACTGCAAATAAATACAGTTGTGTTTTTAATCTTGTGGAAAAGAAAAATTTCGTAGGAGTAAGAGTAAAAAAACTGCTGCAACAATGTAGCATTTTCAAATAGAGCAATTAGAGGTTGGTAACCTTTTGCAGTTCAAGCAGACCTGAGCATTTTTATTAAGTACCCCTCTGAAAAAGCAGAGCAAGGTCTACTTGCAGACGGTACGGCTTACTATCATCGTTGGTCTGTATGAGATAGCATGCTAATTCTCCAGGTGTATTGATCCTAATTAGTAGTGCCAGTCAAATTAGTAATGAGAAAACTGCAAAGACCAGGGAACAATATTGTCTTCTTCTCCAGCTTCTTTATTACATGCCAAAAGTGTTCAAGAATTCGCTTGAAGATATTAGCCAAGGTTGCTCCCAATTGCACCCACCTGATTATTTATACATATTTGCACTTTGTAGCTAGTGCCAGAATATTATGAAAGGACAGATATATTTTATTTTTGCTGCAGATTTTTTCTTACAGGTAGCCAAAAAAGGTTCTTTGAAAAATTATCAATTTACTGTGACAAATATGCTGAACAAATCCCGGTAACTTTTGTGCTTGGTAAGTACCAGTTACATGTGAAATCATTCTCCAATGCTGTCTCTGTTCAGGCATTTTGTGAATGCCCATGCATGGAAGCATTTCGAGCTGAGGGGCGTATGGGAGGTTAGAGGCTCATAATAAAAATCATTAGCTTCCAACAGGTCTGCTTAAATTCAAGTCACTTTTGTCACATCAAAATTTATGTTCAAGTTCTTAATATGCCAACAAAAGAGTAATATATCTAGTGCCCACTAACACCAATACTTTTTGCTTGATCTTTCCGAGCACTAAATCCACTCAAGGTTTACTGCAGAAAGGGAAATTTGAAAGTTCATGAGTACGAGATACTCAGCTGGAATGGGCCATTAAGTTGCAGCGTCTATTAAATAATTAGCACTGATGGCACCCTGGGTTTTGATGTGACTTACCACATTTATTCTGGGAAATGTAGCAGCTTAGTGATATGAACAACACTGTGCTAAACAGAAATCCTGATAGGCACTGGACTTTTTTTTTTTCCTTCTAACCCCCAGGTTTCTACGTAACTTTGGTGGTGAATCGCTGGTGGAACCAGTTTGTGAACTTGCCATGGCCAGATCGTCTGATGTTCCTCATTTCTAGCTGTGTCCAGGGCAGAGATGAATATGGGCGCTTGTTAAGGAGGACTCTCATGCGTTACGTTAATTTAACGTCTCTGCTGATCTTTCGCTCCGTCAGCACAGCTGTGTACAAAAGGTTCCCCACCATGGACCACGTGGTAGGAGCAGGTACGGGGGTCCTCCTCCCCAAAATTTCTTTCCTTTCTCTCAGAGGTGGGGGCACAGGGAAGGAAGGAGACAGACTCATTTTTTCTTTCCTCTTTGGCCCCATGTGTGCCTCATACTAACCCATGTCAAAGCTACCACGCTTTTGTCAATGGCTTAAATGTCGTGCCCTTAAGCATGCATCTTTAATGCTCTTAAAGCCCTTATCTAGCAACACTATAGAAATCAAATGAGTTTGAGACTCATGTGGATCTGCTTTCAGACGTCACAGAGGCAATAGGCCTGCCCCAAACACACAGGCATATGGAACGGGTACAAAACTCTCTGAAGCGTGAAAGAAAATGTAGTTGCAGTATAGTACGATGCAGTAGGAATGGTGACTTGTTATATGGCATTGCCTCAATGTGTAGGATACAACTTTGTCTCATGTATCAGAGGCTGATCTCTGCAGGCACTTCACAAGTACATCTCTATCTCGATTTATTTTAAGTAGATTGCATTTTAAGTAGATTGAACATTTATTTTAAGTGTTGAGATATACTTTAAAAAGCCCCAACCCCATGGGTTTTTTCTTTACATTTACAACCTCACCTTAAGCTTAGTTTTTCAGGGATAAATATACCTATATACTTACATATACTACATAAATATGATATATTTATTATATCTAAATGTATATATAATATAAAGTATTAAACATATCTTTATTTTCTGTTTGTTTTGATAACACAGTGAGTGTGATGATGGGGAAGAGAGTTCAATCATGCAAGACTTTGCTTGTCTATGAAGGACCGACCACTGAATATTTCTAGGCAAGGTGTGATGCCGTGCCTTCTGACTGGTGTGGTCAGTGTCAGGGGTAGAACACCAGAGATGGGGGATTCTGTTCCAAATAGGAGAAGTCATACGTATTTTACTGAACATCTTGCATTTCTTAAAATTATTCCTTTGGCAGAGATTAGTAAGCAAAGTTGTAACAAGTTAAAATATGCAGTGTGTATATACATGTACACATTGCAAATACGTGTGAGAAGCTTTGGATATTTAAAAAAAAAAAAAAAAATCCAGGCAGAATGCATTGATGCCACTGAAAAAAATTATTTATGTTGGATTCAGTTGGATTTTGAAGTTCTCTTCCTTGAGCTGTTCAACAAAACTGTTTACCTGAGCCTGCAAGAGGTCAGGGAAGCTTCTGTCACTCTCCCCAGCAATCTGCTCCTAGTATGCACTGGAAAATTACAGCATTTCTAGCAGGCTAATCCAGCTCTGCCTCCCTATTGCTAAAGACAATCTGTTCCAAAAGAGACAAAATGTCGCAGCGTTGTACAAAAATTGTAGGCTGGAAAACAAGTTTTGTTTTGGGTTTTTTTTTAACAGTGGAAAATATTCTACTATAAACTGTATAACTATCTATTGATAGCGCAGTGAGCTCTGTGGATTTCAGTACTTATTCTGTAGATTTTAATGCATATTGTGCCATGGAATTTTTCTTGATGCGGTACTGAGCACTTGAGGGTATATTTTGCTCCTATTAACATCCAGTGATTAAGGCAGTACTCTGCAATTATCCCCTCCCTAGCTCCCTGTGGCATTGCATATCAGAGTGCATGGGAGTGCAGCATTTAATACGAACATGAGCGGCAGAATCTGATACGTACAACTCCGTCATCATGGAAGCAATTTGTGCTGATTTTGCATTTTGCTATCAACTGAGAACTGCCACAGCATAACTATTGCTACAAGTTTCTCTTTTCAGCGAATGAACGGCTTAAATTCATAGGTTTTAAATCTGGGAACAGTATAATGATAATCTAGTCTGACTCATCCATAACACAAGGCATAAAAGCTTACTCACAACATCCTTTATCACGTTGCAATTTCTGACTGAGCTATAATACCTTCTAGGAATATAACTAGCCCTGATTTAAAATTCAGCTGGGTGTACTGGAGACTCCACTACATCCCAGGTGAACTGACATTCACAACAGTGAACTCGCTGGTGAAAAGTGAAATTTTATTCTCATTCTGAACTCTCACAGAGTCATCTTCTAGTCACTGGATTTTGTAATGGGCTTGGGTTGTTCTTTTTCTAGTTAGATGAAAACACTTTTCTCTCAATAGTTACCTGTTAGCAGAATGGCTAAAGACTTGAATCACAGAATCCCAGAATGGCAGGGGTTGGAAGGGACCTCGGGAGATCATCTAGTCCAACCCCCCATGCTCAAGCAGGGTCACCTAGAGCAGGTTGGATAGGACATCATCCAGGCAGGTTTTGGATATCTCCAAAGGAGGAGACTCCCCTACCCCCCTGGGCAGCCCGTTCCAGTGCTCTGTCACCCTCAAGGTAAAGAAGTTCTTCCTCACATTCAACTGAAACCTCTTATGCTTCAGTTTGTGTCCATTGCCCCTTGTCCTGTGGCTGGGTACCACTGAGAAGAGTCTGAGAAGAATAAACTTAGGAGCTTCACAATCTGTAGTGTCTCCCTACAAGACACGGTCTTCAGTGCTGGATCTTCCTCCTAACTCTTTTCTGAACTCTTTTTCATTTTTTAAGCATTCTTTATGGAGCTGTGGGCAGTAGATGCATGTAGTTTTAGGACGTTACGATGCTGAGTACTGCAGCACGTATGCCGTAAGCCTCAGATGCCTAGTAGCAGTCCTGAGCGTACCAATCCTGTTGGCTGCCAGGTGCAAGAGAGAAGTTGGGTGCTCAAGAACAGAGTCTTAAAAGACATGAGTAACACGTCAGCAGCTGGGCAGAGGGCAGCCCAAAACAGTTGCGAGGAAATGCTGAAGAGAAACATGAGGTGTGAGCCCAACTACATGAATACCTACGGACAACTGAAGTTTGTAGGCCCCAACCTTCTACTGGAACGAAGTATCTAAATTAATTCTTTCTTGCATAACACAGAAGCAGAAAGTGAAACTTTTGTCTACTTGAGCATTGTTAGTGCACTCCGGAGATGTGGGAGATGACCTTTTTTCAGTTCCTTCTTCTCTAACCACTAGCCTGCAGAGTATTTGGCATGGGTGCCCTGAACCTGTCTCATCTCAAACCATTCAGTTTTGACAGGAGAACTGAATACTGCTTGAATCACTTGAGGGAGAACATGAGTGACTTTTTCTAGCTGGACTTGTGTTCTCATCAATAATTTTCCCGTAAGACCACTTTGGCTCACACTGTTCACATTAATGCCCTTTGATTCTTTACTGATTGCATCCCATGTCAAGTTTTTCATACCTTCACAAGGATTCATTGCCCTGTCATTCCTTAGATCATCCTTTTCAACATCTTGGCACAGTATTTGCCAAATTTTTCCCATTTTCTGGAGCCACTCCAGCCTTCCAGTGCTTGTCAAAACCAGCTTTCTTGTTCAGAAAGATCCTCAGTTAATTCTTCGAATACTCTGGAATAAAAATAGTGTGACCATATTTAGAAACAGTTTAATTTTAATAACTGAGGTTTGATATCCTCCCCTATATTTGATGGAATATAAAGTG
The DNA here is from genome assembly GCA_034008185.1 of Gorsachius magnificus. NCBI lineage: Eukaryota > Metazoa > Chordata > Aves > Pelecaniformes > Ardeidae > Gorsachius > Gorsachius magnificus. The sequence continues at coordinate 178,452,464 of CM067081.1, forward strand.
TTTCTTTGCCGCTGCAATAACAGCAAACAGTTCTGAACTGCATATTGTTTGTATTGCCCCAACCTTCACTAGCAGTAAGAGCAATCCACAACTGTTTCGTATTTTCTGGGGTAAGAATACTAGGCATTATTAATATCTGTCAAAGAGAATATTTAATTAATATAAACACAAACACCTTAACTTTAAAAAGAATGACAATTTGAATGGTATTGTTAAAAGAACAAGGCTTTGTTGAGCTTTTCTGAACAAAAAGGTACCTAGTTCAGTGGAGAGCTGAACTGATCCTTGGAGCTTTGCTGTTCTTCGTGACCCCTCGGGCTGTGTCCTTCCCTATAATGACTTCCCAGAGCCTCTCCAGTGACTTCTATCCAGCATTTACTCCAGACTGTCAATTTTCTGATATTCTGTCTGTCTGTTTCAGCCTGATAGAAAGATCTTTTCCTGTCCCATAATAAGAAGGTTGGCCAGCCAAAATCAAAGGCAGCCTGAAAGACTGACTTTTAGGAGTCAGGGATCATAAGTAGCAGGTCCATTTGTCTGGTTGCCTGATTATTTCTGTGCAGTTGATTAGGAGAGCTGGCTGAAAAGTGCCCAGGGATCTTTTAAAAGCTGTATCTTAGTCTGTTCTCAAATTCCAGGGTACTGCAGGAATAGCAGGTCTTGCTGATGAACTTTTCTGCAGAATTTTCTGTCCTCTCCCTGTGTTCCTTCTCAGCAGTTGCATTATTCCATACCTCCTGCGTTGACTTGTTGCAACTGCAACAGTGGCATTTTCCTCAACAACAGAATGTTTAAGCAGGTCACCATGTTTAACAAATCTCCTTTTACCTTATTCACATTTTCATACCAAACACAACTGAGTTTGTGTGTATTTAATTTTTTGCTGCTTCATGTGTCATTAACAATGTTAGTAACAACGGGCTAATTCTTAGTTACTAGCTGGAGACTAGGAAAAAAATTCTGTCTATTCTCAATTCCCTCACTGAATTTTCAGCACTCAAACTTGTAATTAATTGGCTGAGCCCCTTATTTCAGGGCTGTCATGTTATTAACTTTGTCCTGTTTCAGAATTAATGTCAACACAGCAAAAGAAACCTTATACCCACCCTGGTAGCTAACACACACCTGAGCAAAAACCAACATCCCCCAAACCTGAAGATTGTCCTAATCCCAGAAAATCCAGGATTTGGACTAAGGAAAATATGAAGTTCCCCCTCACAAATTTTCTGAGATTGTTTTTCTCAAAGGCTGGGTGGAAGGAGGACAGCAGAGCAGAGCTTTCTGACCCACAAAACCCAAGGGGTTGGAGGTCCTGCTCCAAAAACCAGCTGCCCCCATGCCAGTCCCAGGCAGCAAGCTGCTCTGGTGCAGGTTTTGCCCTGGCTCCCCTGCTATCTGACCTTGGACTTGCTTGCAGCAGGGGAAAGCAGGGATTCATGAGGCCAGGAGAACTCAGCAGGAAACTTAATACCTTCCCAGCACCCCGGTGAGGCAAATTGCCAGGCAGAGAGCAGCTTCAGCCTGCAGCCCCGCAGCATGTCATCTGGCCCGGTGTCCCGCTAGCAGCAGGATTTCTGTGCATGATTCCTTTTCCATCTATTTGTACGCCTTCGTAACCCCAAAGAAAACATGAAACACAATCTGGCAGGGAAGGGTTTCGCTGGCAGAAGGCACACTCTCTGTTGAGCTCTGTTTCATGCATGCACTTGTATCCTCTGTTGCTTGCTCACTGCTTTGCAGATTTACCAAAAAATTATCAGAATCAGAAGGTCAAATAACTGCCCTTACAACATATGTTGAGATGCTGCTAAAAGCCTTCATTGCTGAAAAGTGGTAGTTTCTTGACTGATAAATCCAGTTCATTATTTTTCGGAAAGTAGAATATGAAACTAGAGAGTAATCTGTACAACTCCTAGTATTGCACGTACCCGTGTATCAATCAGGTATGAGAACACAGTAATAGCAAACTATTGTATATATTGATCAAGAGGGATTTTGAGTAGGTAGTTATTGCAAAAAGAAATTGCTTCAAGCTAGATCTATCCTGGCAAAAAAAGCTCAAAAAAAAAGAAAAAAAGGAGGAAGCTACTAGTTAGAATTATAAACAGTGTTTTGCATAGTCCTATGCAAATATCACATAAACAGATTCAAACATACTCAAAATTTATCGTATCAGTAGCACTGAAAGCACAGAATAAATGAAGTCTTCTTTTTGGGGGGGGTTAAACAGGTTTTATGACAAGATACGAAAGAAAAATTTTTGATGACCTTAAGTCTCCCCACCTGAAATACTGGGTTCCATTTGTCTGGTTTGGAAATTTGGCATCGAAGGCACGAAAAGAAGGAAGAATTCGAGACAGTGTAGACCTGCAGACACTGATGAATGTAAGTCGAGAAAATAAATCTACAGAAAACTAACCTGAAATTGCTACATGGTGGCTTTTCATTTACACAGTTTGATTTAGTGTGCACAGCTCTCCAGTGTCATCTAAATGATCTCGCTCAGGATTTATACCACTTTTCTCTGTATACCGATGTACTCTGGAAGCACACACAGCTGCAGTTTGCTGGGCTTGTATTTGTATGACTAAGAAGGTATTAATGGAAGCAACAAATTGATGAGTAAAAAATTATTGTAACGTCACTGTAAATTCATACTTGTTCCGTTGCTGCAGGGAAAAAAGATGAGAATAATTTGACATTTTGATGATTTTAATATCAGTTTCAGGGAAGATAATCTCCCTGAATATTTCATTAAGTGGTCAAACATCCTTTTTATGATATAATATATTCTCTTTCATGTATCAGTAGACTGTGGATAAGATAGAAAGAAAAGATAATTTGTGAAGTAATACGTAACATACTAAGCATTCCAACTCCATAAACTAAGTGAATATTCAGTGTGACAATGGGGTGGGTGCTGTATATAGCTATGGTATCAATTAATATATGCTACACTTTCACATCTCCCTGACCTTTTATATGTGCAAAAATTAACTTTAATGAAATATTTATAATTTAGAATTGAACCCCATGCAATTTTAGTTTGTTGGGGTTCGTTTTTCTCTTTTTTTTCTTTTCTTCCTTTTAGGAGATGAATAAGTACCGGTCTTGGTGTAGTCTTTTGTTTGGTTATGACTGGGTTGGAATTCCACTGGTCTATACCCAGGTACTGAGCTATTACCCTTTACAAAATTCAAAACACAATTTCCATAAAAGGGGAGCTTGGTACAAAACATCCACAGACTCTACCAGAGTCTCCGAGCTGTTGAGCGCACGTTGACTCCCATGGGATCATGGACGCCTGGCTAACTATTTGAGTCATATTTAATGCGGAGATGTTGTGAAGGCCTTGCATAATCTGGGAGAGGGGAGGGAAGCACTGACATGTTTTTATGTTTCTTGGGTCTTCTTCCTGGCTGTAATTATTCCTGTGGCCTCTCTATTTGTAACACCTCCCTAGAGATTTGTAAATTACTTGGCAAAAGGCAGTCAGATACTTTTGGGTATGTGTTGCCTTATGCATAAGATTGTATTATTGCATGATTTCAATGAAGTTTTGTTCTTTGCAGGTTGTTACTCTTGCAGTCTATACTTTTTTCTTTGCCTGCCTGATAGGGCGCCAATTTTTGGATACTGACCAAGGGTATCAGGGACATGACTTAGATCTTTACATTCCAATCTTCACACTGTTACAGTTCTTCTTCTACGCAGGATGGCTCAAGGTAAACTAGCTTTCTGGAAAGGCCATGGGAGAACCCTTCCTAGGGGAGCTGGTGAAGGTGTCAGAGCTGAAGTCAAGGTGTCAGATTTGTGGTACACTGTAAAACCACTGAAGATTAGTGGAGTTACACCAAAGCTGAATTCAGCCCAAAGTGTCCTATGGTCGTAAAGAAATACCATGCAATAAATTTTTAATTCCACCTGTCAGATCTTACACTAAGAAATGGTTGGGAACCTGAAGAGCTCATTTTAGTAGGACCAGTGCAGCCCCAACTCCCCAAGGGAGTATTACTCCAGCAAAATTGGGTCCCGGGACTTGGACTATAAAATGACAGATGAAAGATTAAAAAAAAAAAAAACAACCTTTCTCCCACTCCGTTGTGCACTGGGGAAATACTGCTGCAGACCTGGCATGGGCTGAAAGGGACTGAATCATACTTTCTTCTTATGATCAAAGCCAGCCTTTAGTATCTGCTGTTAACTTAATCAGAAGCAGGCAATTAAAGGTCTCCAGTTCCAGAGGGCTATCAAACAGTGACAGCTAATATTGGCTACAACCCCACCACATAAAAATGTTCATTAAAAAGAAGAGTTATAGAAGGAATTGGATGCTACCCATCAGCCCATTGGTGCCTGCTCACTTAATATATCGCCATCGATCTGATAGTTGAGTAATTAAACCACATACCTCATGGCAGTCCTGTCCTCTGCAGTGAGTATCAAGGTAGACTAACTGGAAAAGAAGTTTCAAATAAAAAGCAAATTGGTACGTTAGGGTCTATGTGCATAAAGATTTCCTTTTGGGATTATTAATCATGGCTGGAAACTTAGAGCTAGCTTTTCTGTTAGAATATAAATTGCAAAAAATTGGCCAGTTTTAGACCCCCCCTTCCCACAGCCAAGTCCAAGGGGCAAAGTAGAGAAGGCAGCACACCGAGCTGGCAGATTCGGGGAGAAAGTACAGTCCCTGCAGGGCAAGCTCCTCTAGTCCTGTGTCCTAGGAAATTGGGGCGGGGGGCGGGGGGTGAGGAGGAAGGGGTTTGCCACATAGGGACCAGCCTGGAGAGGAGTAGGACAGAGAGGAAGGGAGGCTGGTGCGGTGGAGGGGAGCATGTTGCTCCTGCAGAAATGTGAGGCTTCATCTCTAGGCTATGTCTTCCAGGGTTCTACTAGTGGGTTACAAAACTGTAAGCTGTTCCTCTTGACCTCCCTGCTGGTGCTCCTGGGGCAGGAATGGTTTCCCCTTCACCAGCATCCAAGGCTGTTAGTAGCATCTCTTCCAGTTAGGCTCAGGGCTTCCAGCCAATTCCTGTCTATGGCAGGTACGAGATGCCCTTGTAACTGAAAAAATCTTCTGCACAAGGAAATGAAAGGGAGGAGAAGCAATTTTAAAAAGCAAATTTGATATCAGACAGTGCTCCTTCAGACCGGAGGTTTGGCCAAACCTGCAGTGCCCCTGAGTCAGGATATTTCTGTCTTGAAGGTTACAGCCGGTTTCCTGCTGAGTGTGTTGGGCTTTGGCTGCCAGGCTGCAGAAAGGGCCCCGAGCTATTGACTTCCAGTAACTTGGCAATTCCTCAGAAATGATGGCTAAACTGAGCTCATTCCTTGGCCTCAGGCCTGTTTTTTTTATACCTATAATACAGGGGCAAAGTTTCCCATCACGTGAGACAATTCTAAATCCCCATTTTCATTATGGGGATAGACGGACCATCCAAATACAGGGCTTAGTTGTCCAGTGCTACATTCCTTTCTGGAGAATGTCTCACATGCCAGGACCAGGTCAACGAAGCAAAAGTCCGCCGCTGCTGTTCCCTCTGTCCCAGCCTCGCTCGCTTTTTTTAGCTCATGTGATAGGTTTTGCAGTGGATTTTTGAGCAGTGATCCCCCAGTTTACACCGAGCTGATCCAGTGTCTTCCCTGGAGAGCCACAACGTACTCTGCATTCTGGCTCGTTCCTATTGCAGTACTTCCATAGCTGTACCCAAAATTTAATGCCGTGGGCCAGGCCAACGAGTGTGAGCAGAGGCATTCCCTGTCTTCTTTTTGTCCCTCCTGCCTTACAGGTGTTTTTCTCATGTTAGCCTGCTCAGCAGTTCATTTGTTGTCTTCCACCACTGGCCTGGGAAATGGTAGCCTAGGAGAGCCAGCAAGTGCTTGCCCACTGGTACAACCTAGAGGCACATAGGAGTAAATAGCCAGGGAGTGACTGCCTTACTATTATGTTATTTAGATCATAGCTGTCCATAGCGAGGTTCATGAGCAGAGCAGTCGCTTCACCCATACCCACATTAAACCGAGGACCTGGCCACTGCTCCTGTGCATGGCACTGGTGACCACCAGGAAGGCTTGAGAGGGTTAACAGGAATGTGATCAGCTTCAAAACCGGGGCTTAAAAAGACAAACAGAAGAAGAAAATCATGAAGGGGAGAGGATATTTAACTTCAGTGTACCGAGCAGCTGAGAAATAGAAAATCAGTCTGAATTTCCTAAAACTTTGTCTTCGTTCTAAATTTTCCTGTTTCATCTTTTTATTCTCCCCCAGCAGCTATGCATTTTCTCCCCACAGTGTACTTTGGTGATCATGGGTATTGGGGGGGAAGGGGGGAGCAGTCTGTGGTTGGTTTTCTATTTATTTATTCCTTTGGTGGGGGCAGGACTAGACAAGGCTACGGGCAGACAGAGAGGTTTCCTTTCCCAGCCTAGTTCCCAGATTAAGACACCACAAAGGTGCCCGAGCTCACTGCTTGGTTGCCTCCTCCACAGGATGGACTTCTCCCCTGCAGTTTTAATCACTTCATGTGCAGAAACCCAAAACAGCAGGCTGAATTAAAGAACGAGCTCAGATTCTGTCTCTTGGCTTTGGCTGGCATCATGCATGGCGTCCACTTGAGTCAAGTCTTTTGGTGGGCTGTTTTCCTGAAAAGCTTCAGAGGGATGCCATCAGCGTCACCCCCGGTAAAGAAGCAGGGACTGAGCTGGAGAGATGAGCTGCACTCCCTCCAGCAGACGCCAGCATCAGGGCTTGGGAATACTGACCCAATGGGCTGGTGGAGTATTGTAGACCATAATGCAATAACAGAGCCTCTAGATGCTAAACCATTCATTTAAATCAGGCAAAGACAACAGTAAGGAAAGATAACGACTATCTTATGTGACAATTACCATGGCCCAGACATGTCTCAGTTCCCAGTAGGCCAGCACTGACAATCATGACTGACAGCACCAATGAGGCATGGAGCTATGAATCTGTAGGGAAGGAAAAATGTTCCTTCGCTAGGCTGGCAAAACCATCGTAAGGGAGCTCAAGCTATGATTGCAAGTGACAGGCAGGGAGAGAGCGAAAAATCCGATCCTATTTTCTCTGCAGCAGCAGTCCTGACGTGGCATGCCAACCTCTATTCACTGTCTCATTTTCCTTTCAGGTTGCTGAACAACTTATTAATCCATTTGGAGAAGATGATGATGATTTTGAAACTAACTGGTGCATCGATAGAAATTTACAGGTTGCTGTTGTTATTTCTACTTCCAGCGTTACTGTACCATAGGTTATCATTACATTTAATCCCATTTCTTATGTTGAGGTACAAATTGAGGGTGACGTGTGTCAGCAAAACAGATTCTTTCCCTGAAGGAGTATACTATGGCTGCAATCCCCAAATTTTGTTTTTACAAGCTAATGCATCTTGATTTTGGTATTTGGCATTTATGATGCATAAACATGCAAAGAGCTGACCTCAAACTATAAGCTCACTTTATATCTGGAAAAACAGTAATGTAGGTCAATCCTGCAAAATCCAAAAGCCATCTATTCCCACATAGGTAAGAACACGTTTTGCTAATCGGAACATCTACAGATTACAATATTGTACACGAACCTTCCTTTTAAAGAAGAAAATGGCAGTGCAAATACCAAAAAGACCAAGCAGGGCCCTGAACTAATAAGCAGGGCCCATACCAAGATTCATGTTGTGATGCTGCCGCCCACGGCAGCATCTGTGATCAGCGCAGGAGCCAGCAGTTGCCCACGATTCCCGAACAGCCCGTCTGTCATGCTGTGGAAGGAGCCCAAAGACATGAAGAGGTCCCATGGCACCCACTGCTCCCCTTGCAAGTAGAGCCAAGCATAGGGTTGAGCTGCTGTTGGATCCCATGTCTTAGGGGTCGACCCCCACATTTTAGAGGCATGGTTTAGTGGTGGAATGGCAGGGTTAGGTTAATGGTTGGACTTGATCATCTTAAAGGTCTTTTCCAACCTAAACAATTCTATGATTCTATGATTCTGTGTCTGCTGAGGACCACTGAGACTGCAAAGCAGAGCCCAGGTGTTAGACAGAGCAAGGGCAGGACAAGCGAACCAGCATATTAAGCAAAGCAAGCAATGCAGGTACATGCAGGAGCGGGAAAGGCCTCCACACTGCCAGAGATGCTCTCTGGCTTAATACTACTTCAGGCTCCTCATACTACGGTGCCTCAGAGCCCTTTGTGTGAAATATATTGGAAGGCCCTAGAACAGGATGGTGACATACTTGGTTCTGAATGTCTTAAAATGTGGACAAAGCCTATCAGAAAGCTTCTTGACCTCTGGAGATTTTAAGGAGCACAATTAATACTCTACACAGGCTTCCCATAGCAAGTGGAGGATCACATGTCCATTTAACTGCACAGTGCGTGAGGAAAGGACTTCGATCTGCTGCAAATACCTTTGCAGCAGAGAAGACTCAAGTTACAATACAATTCATGCTTTCATAAGTATAGGAGGGTATAGAGGGTATATTTTATAACACTGAGTCTCTTCCCAATGCTCAGGCCAGCATACAGAGCTTACTGAAAAGGGTTTCTGGAAGAAATGTTGACCCAGGGAGTACAAAGCATATTATTTCATATACCATGCTATGTTGAAAGTGACATGATTTATACAAAACAAATCTAAGGTCTCGCTTCTGGCTGTGGATGAGATGCACATGAACTTACCAAGGATGGAGAAAGATATTTACTGGAATGATTCCTCTGCCCGGCCGCCCTACACAAAAGCAGCTGCCGATTACTGTATCCCTTCATTTCTCGGATCGACTATTGAAATGGGGTGAGTGGCACTAAGGGTCCTTAATGCCATCAGAAAGATCACCACCCCTAGAGCCCACATTGACTGACAGACAGTCAGTGCAGGGCTGTGGGCTGTGACAATACTGTGAACGGGGATGGTGGAGATGGGAGATGATGTTAGGATGGAGAGGACAGGCTGGTATTGGTGGGATGATGTCTCCAGTGGCCCATGTGCTCATACGCACTGTGCACCCATAGCTTAAATTGTGTAATTAATAGAGTATGTTTGCATTGAGGGTTTGTTGATAGTTTATGAGCATGGGATGGCACCTGAAATTAATTACTGACTTTTCTTAGTATTTTTTTATTTATTACAGCTTCTTCATAGACACTCCCCAGGTAGCAAAGGAGCTGTTCCTTTGCTTGTTTAGTTAGCAGATGATGGCTAAAATCAGTCCAGATTTTTGTGAAGATAAACAAGAAAGTAAAACAATAAAGAAGAAAAATACATAGAATATAATTTATTTTAATGCAATTTTTAGAGGGGAAAGAAAAGTAGCAAAGAAAAGAAGAAACACACTTAAGTCTGCAAACAATTTTGGTTTTTTTGTAAGAAGCACTTCACACAAAAAATGAAGGGGAGAGTGAATGAAAAATAGCTCCATGTTAGCCCCTGTGAAGTGCAAACATCTCTGATATGTTGGCTTTTTTATTAATTATTTTCTCCTCTGAACTGTTTCTCCATTCATCTCTCAAAAAAAATGGGTAGCCCTTATGCAGACTTCAAAAACAAGGTCTAAAGATTCATCCAAGTCCAAAGCAAATATATAAAAATTGAGCCCAAATCCAAAGTCTCCTCCAGCCCCCTCAAGCCAACATCTTCACAAATTCTGCGCTCCATGTGCTCCTCACCTCAGATTTGGCCTGAGTCCCTTTGCCATCCTCACCTTTGGGACAGGTAACTGGGCCAATTTGACTTGTCTTCTGGGGTGCACTGAGTTACATGTACTGAATTGCCTGTCAGACGAAGCAATAGTCGTTCTCATGAACCACAGAGTCTGGGCAGGAGAAGAGTACCAGGTACAGGTGGGACTTTCAGACATACTGTCGTGCTCCAGAAGTAAGTGAGATTTGGCCACCTGAGTAATTCCAACATTTTTTGAAACCGTCGCACTCCACTTCCAGGAGTAGCTTTTTCACTGTTGTTATTTTTGCCCAAAGGATTCTCCTGAAAAGTATCTACAGCACTGAGCAGGGTTTCTTTCTCCTCTTTCCCTCACCCTAAACACAAGCCTAACCATGGGGAGCTGCCATAGAGGGCTGCAGCCCAAATATGAAACAGGGCCAGGTGCCTGGCTGGATGCCCTCCCAGCCTGGTCTTCAGGAGAAGAGACATCTGGACATGGAGAGCTTTCATTGATCCGGCTGGTCCAAAGGCACAGGCACTATTTCCTGGCACCCTCACCCCTTTTGTATCCCTTCCATGCTCTTCCTTGGGGACACACTAGGGCCTTGGTTCCTGTGTCTTCTTGCTGAGACAGCAGGATATATGTGGATGTGGACCTCATGTTTCCTATATGTAAGTGACACATGCTACCTGGCTTTATTTGGCAGACTGGCTGATACCGAATTCCTCTATGGGGAAGAGTGGCCCTGGGAAGAAGAGAAACACCGAAGACAACGTTCAGTGCTGAGAAGAGTCAAGAGATTTCTCAGTGTCCATGAGGGCCCTTCGTCCCCGGCTCACCGGCGCTACAGTCGGCAGACAAGTGAGAATTCCGTGTTTTTCCCAGCAGATGAAAAGGGGCATATCAGACGGTTGCAAGAAATGCACACAAGAGGGAGACACTCTACCTCAAGCTTCAAGAAGAAACATGAAGGAGTTGACAGAAGTAGCAGACTTCATAGTAGCAGAGATCTAGGACCCATAACTGAAACCTCAAGGAGTGAGGCACAGTTTGACGAAAGTGACACCTCATCTGAGACAAACAAGCCAGTTCCTGAGGTTGTCATCTCTGAAGCCGAGGAGAAAGCACCTGATCTGCTGGGCAAACCAGATCTGCAAACAGAACGCACCGCAAGCACGCCAGAAGAGACACTCCAAAGGAGCCTAACTGAGGAAAATGTGACTCTTCTGGACCATCCTTTTTGCCCCCCAGAAATGACTACATACCTCCCAGGCCCTGAGGTGCACCAGTCACTTCCTACTGTGATAGGGGAGCCCAAACATGAACCCCGTGGTAGTAACATAGCCGGTTTCATAACAGATCATGAGAGAAACCTTCAGCGATGGAGTTTACCAAGCTTCCACAGTCCCAGCACAGTGTCAGATACCAACGCTGCACCACCTTTAACAGATTCTGGGACAACTTCACAACAAAGGACCCTCAGTGGTGGAAAAAATGTTACTTCTGATGCTGCTCCAGAGACGTTTGAGATGCAGCACTTATGGGAAAACGTGGATACTAAAGAAACAGCCATAGTAGAATTTTCTAATGAGAAAAGTGAAAGAAAACTTTGACCGTGCTTCCCCTGGGTCTGACTGAACTTCCTGTCTTCTCTTGAAAGTGGTTCTCACACAGATGTGCTGAAAGAGCAGAAAGGCAGGCATGATGCTCAGACAAGTCCTGAGCAAGATCCAACAGAGGATTTGGGCATCAAGATTGGAGGCAATTGTGGTGATGTGCTTTAAGCCACTTGGTCACAGGCTTGAAATCTGTGACCCTGTGGGGAAAAACACTTGTGGGGAGAACTGGGAGCCTCAGGAGTGGATGTAAACCAGCCAGCACACACGGCAGCAAGCTGTGTAGGCTCACCTAGAGGAAACACGAAGGTTATCAGAAGAGCAGAGGTGGCTCTGTCCACTTTGGATCCACCCTGAACACTTCTACCTTTGGCTGCTCCTCCAGATTAAGGTCCATGACATCCTTCTAAAACCCACTGACAGTTTTGGTTTCTACTCAAGCGGCTAGAAGGGAAGGTGTGGGCTCAATACACTTCTCAGCCTGGAGAGAATCAGTCCACCATCTCTCACTGCCTGGAGGAACGTTTGAAAAATCAAGCTCCTTGCTTGTGTGGGGCAAGAGCCTGCCCCACTCCTGCTGAAGCTATGCCACCATGGAGTGGAAAAATAAACAGATTAAATTTTTAACTTCTTTAAGAAAAATGGAAGAGGCAAGACTGCTGATGAGCTGGACATGGGAGGTCTGAGCCTTGGTCTCTGCTCCTTGGAGCATGTATGTGGCATACCTGGTGGCTGTTTATTGTAAAACACCGTTCCCAGGTGGCCTCCCTAGTGATTGATAAAAGGGCTGTGGCACTCTTTCAAGAGGGGATGGAGCTGCAGGGGCAACTGATCTTAGGGCTCCACTCTCGTGGAGATCTTGTGGAGATCTTCTGGAGATCTTCCTTCAGCTGGAAGCGCACAGGCTGCAGTCATCCCAGGGAGACAACCAAATGGCCCGGGACTGCTAGCAAATATTGCTCTCTGCTTCCTTCCCCCTCTCCCATTCCCATGCTGCCCAGATATACCACACACGTTCTCCATTAACCCAATCCCATTAGGTGGCTCCTGCAGCTCCAGGGGTGGACAAGCCACCTCCCCACACCTTCTGGTAGCAACCTGGCCTTTCAGCTGCCACGCCTGCAAGAAGTCTCAAAGCAGGCCCTGAAAGCAGCGGCAGCTCTTTGGTTTTAGCTCTCACTCACATCTACATGAACAGAGTCCAGAGCGTGATGCCGGCATTCCCCCACGAGTGAGTACCAAGCAGATGATCTCCCTAGACAAGGGAGAGACCAGGTAGCTCAGGGGCTGGGAAGAGCAGAGGGAGGGGGAGACACAGAAAATTATGGGGCTGCAACAGCCAGCAAGTGGTGTGAACTGTATGGACAGCAAGTCCACCCAGCGCTCCTGCTCAGAAGGTTGCACTTCAGGCAACAAACCAGCATCTCTACCAGGGCAACTGGTAGCACCAGTGGCTCCTGGGAGGCTTCAGGGCCCCCTGAGGCTGGGAAGGGAATGAATGGACCTGCCTGTTCCTGTTCCTCTGGACAACAGCTTAGGTGAGGAGGAGCCCTTCCACTAGGCTATCATATACAGCAGGACTCTGCTTTCTCATCTGGGTGGGCTTGGGGAAAAAAAAATCAACCACCCTCCCCATGTCTACTTCTTCCAGCTCTTCTTGGTGTGCGTTAGATGTGGTCTGAGCAGTGCCACCCTTCCAAATCCTTCAAAGACACTAGACAAAAGCACATGTATCCTCATCAGCTTAGAAGCAGAGGACACTTAGCCCAAGGAAGAGCTGTTTAAATTCATATTATGGGAATTTCAGGTATGCAGAAAAGCCAAGCACAGGTTCCCCGGGCACCTACAGAGGCACTTTTTCACACTGTGAGATGAGGTGACATCGGTGTCTGACAGCAACTAAGTAGTGAGGTTTGATCACAGTTTTGGAGTAAGGCATCCTGGTGCAACCTTACCCTTGCCACTTCACAAGAAGTCCTCATGCAAATCGAGTTGCTATGTTCAGGTTTGGCCAACGCAATGAGGACCCCAAAAAAGTGCAATGATACTGAAATAAACAGCACTTCAGCTTAGCAGTCCTATTTTCTGGATGGCCCTTACTAGGCAATACCCAGCTCTAGCTTTTCAGTCATCAAAGTCCCAGACTGCTGCCTGTCCCTGGGGAAGAGGACTCTCTTGGCCTGTGGAAACACACAGTTCTCCCTTCCCTACATCAACAGAGAAAAAAAGATTTTTCTCCAGCATTCCCTCTTTCTTCCCTATTCCCTAGTTCTTCTTTTAGCTGAAGCCACACTTTTCAGTTCAATGTTTTCTCAATTTAATTGCATCTGTGACTGTCAAGGAACTCCATTTACCAGTGAGTTTTAACAAATGGCAAATGGCAAATTTATAGTATAAATGAGAAGTTTTAAGGATACCCAGACAGCTCCAGTCACACAGCTAGACCCGAAGATACAGTAACTGCTGCTCTCCTTGGGAGCCTGAAGCAGTTCTCCATAGCATTTCATTAAAGACAGAGGAGCACTACAGGTTTTGGGGGAGTTTGGCCGTACTCCTCCTAGTTGAACATGTGTAGGAAGGGTTTTCAGCAGCTATGGAGAAAGTCTGGCCTATTATCTAGCCCTCTCCTCACAGTGCATAAGCTTGAGGAACAGTGCTTCTCTCTGTAAGGGAATTTAAACTAGAAATTAGAGATGACTGCAAAGTCAAAAATCCACACTGAGGGTCCAGTCCCATCACACCTTTTTATTCTCCTCCTTCACACAGCTTCCACCAGGGCTTAAGGTGTTGGAGCCAAGTGTTCATCCTCCCCAACCCAGACATCAACATGTTTCATCCCGGCACTGCTATATCTGAAGAAGCCTTCCCAGCTTCTCATCGTCCAGCTCTGCTCATCTTCCATCACCTTCTTCTCAACCTGGCTGCTACACTGCTGCTTTCCACCATGCATCTCATGAGCAATGATTTTGTTGCCTCTCCCACTCACTCTGCCAGCACTCCCTGGCCCAGCAACTGTGTTCATTCTTCGATGGAGGCTAAGGGTGGCCACACCATAGCCATTAGGTAGATAAAAGCTTCATTTAAGTCCCACGGAGGTGTCTATTAGACATGCAGACGCATGTTAAATTAGGAATGACAGCTCTGAATTCCCACAATGTAATCTGCAATCCACAAATAGCATTTCACACATAGCGGGCCAGCTCCAGGTTAGCTATAATGTTCTGTTCGTTGCTTGTAAAGAAGCTAGTGCTGGGATGAGTTATCAGAAAAATTTCCTCTCCTCATTTAGTCTGTTATCTCACTTTTGCAAACATCTGTGGGCTCTGATTCGTATTAAACTATCTTTTGGGATTATGTGCTCTCTTAGGCACTTCTCTCAGTAAACTATTTGCCTTAGCACGGTAAATGGACTATTTTAGCAAATCCAACAATTTACAATTCATGTTCACCAGTATAAACAATATCAAATTACTGCATGAATAAAGGCATTTTGAGAAACACAGTCATCTTGACTGTGTTGAGCTGTCAGGAAGCACTTCTGGAAAAGCTTCGACCTACCATGCAAGTCAGCTTGATGTCTACCAGGAACAGCAAGGCAGACCTACAGAAGTTGGCAAAGCTGGAAAAGACTGAGGAGAGAATAGGACTAGGATAGCCAAATGAGTCAGAGCAGCAGCTTGCTCCCATCAAACGGCCTTAATCCTGAGCAGGATGAGACAGGTCAGAACAAAGAGAGGGCTGGTCCCTGCATGTGCTGCCTGGCTTTCCACCTATTTCTAGGATGCATTCATGCTCTAGGCTGGAATTCATAGAGCCGAGAGGTCGGTGCAGGGACCGACTGGGTGTAAGGACACATCCCACCACCCTTAAAATCCTCTGTCATAAATAACAGATTTCTAACTCTGACTGCAAGCTCATGTTTGGGGAATATATATATGTATTTTAGAAATAATGGAAAAGTACCAGAGCGTTAAGTCTGCTGCATAATAGAGAAAACAAAAATACCTCGATGCTGTTAAATGAGTGACTGAGCTTTATAGATGTTTTTTTGTCTCGGTTTACAACCAAACAAATGACATTTTTTCTGGACAAATAAGTTAGCTCATGGTCACACTATTCTTTAAGAGTGACATGGACAAAGGGGACACAAGGCAAGATTGGCCTGAAATAAATGGTAACTTCATACAGCTCAACCTTGTCTGCAAAAAGAGTCAACCCCGTTGCCAGAGGTTGATAGCCTGGATGCCAAATGTGTAACACAGCGTGGCTGCAAATAGAGACTCGTGAAAACGTGTGCCAGAGAGAGGGAGCATTTCATACTGGCAGGCAAGATCAGTGTTTCAGAGAGACCTGCAGGCAAACCTTCTTGCTTTACTGATACTTATTGAGTCTTACAACTGAAGCCTCCAAATATAAGGGGCCATGATCATAACACTGCCAAGGCCAGTAATGGATGCTGCGTTTGGTCTGTGTTAAGCACATCCAGCAGCAGCAAGTCCCCAGGGGCCACCAGCCCCTGACCCAGCGATACCGCAGCCGGACTGGTCTCCATCTCCCCAGGTTCTCGGTGCCCAGGGCTGGGGCTGCAGACATTTTTTGGCTTTAGGGAGAACACAAGCAGCCAACACCCCAACACATCCTATCTCTCCCCTCCGGGCCACAGGGTAACCTGGATTTTCAATCACTGCCCTCCTTTCAAACCCTCTTCTCCCCCCCTGTCCAGCCTCACCACACAGAAACTGCTGTAAGAAAACATAAAATGAAACCGAAACAGCGTTAAGACCAAAGCCGATTTTGCTGGGTTAAGTTTTATTCACATATATGGGGGCAGCATCAGCTTTAGCAATCCCAACAAATACTCCAATGGTGTAAGTTCAGTGAACCTTCTTTTGCCAAATCAGCGCAGCTACCAACACTGAAGCTGCTGAGAAGAAGTGGCAGAGGAAGGGGCAGGAGATGTCTAGTGCTGGTGCATTGGTCTCGTAACTCATCTGAGGTGGAGGGATGCTGCGGTATCCCTTTGCAGCTCCTGTTGCAAGGGTTGCAGTCTGGTTTTCGTAACGCGAATAGATGCTGCTCCCAGCTGCCTGCGCTGCCAAGGGGCAGAGGTGTCAGATGCTAAAAGCAGCATCTGACCTGAGATGAAACACCAAGACCCAAAAGAGGAAAAAAGTGTCAAGCGAGAATGAACCCAAGGGAAAAAGCAGGTTTGAGAGGTGACATAAGGAGCAGGAAATTGTGTGCAAGGAACAGGAATGGAAATTAGTGACCGCACAGGCATCAAGTCAAATTTCCCTTTATATGAACTGGTTGGAGCAAGCTTATATAAAGACAATTTACCTGGCACTAAGGAAACGAGGTTGGAAAAAACCCCAGCTGTGGAAAATAGTGAGGAAAAGGAAAGCAGTAGGAAACGAGGTGGAAACTAGCACACGAGAAGGAAAAAAGTGTAGCCAGACCAGACGAGACTGGGATCAGTTTCCCCCACTCGTAACTGCTATCTTGTCAGCCTGGCACTGTTCAGCATTTTTATCTTTCCTTCTCTTTTGCAAATCTGAGTGCTGAGCTGGTTTCACTTCATCCTGAGAGCTGTGGTGTCCATCAGTTATTCAGGAAAAATTGTTTCTCCGTTGTAAACATTCAGAGATTAAACAAGACTACATAATTTGGGACAAGGATCACCCCAAAGCCCAAACATGACTGCATTTAGGTCCAGAGTTTCAGTTAAAGCCCTTCTTCACACGTGTGTTGAAGATCATTACGTTAACATTTGGGTTAAGGCAGTATAAATGCTATTACGGCTCAGTAGTAATCCTTCCTATGAACAGCTTTTGCAAATCCCACTCTGTCATTCCCACGGTCAAAAATGCAGTAAAACGCAGACATAAAGACATCTCCTAAAATCCAGAGTGGGCCAGCGCGAGTGGTGATGTCGAGAGACTGAAAGCCGCTCAGGCAGAAGGTTTGGTCTTCAATAGACTCCTGGAAGGGAAAGCACGTGTCCTTGCGGCCACCTGCTGCGGCTCCGGCCCGGGGAGCGGGGAGCCCAGGGATACGCACCTTTACGATGTATTGCTCCGCGGTCAGCTTGTACTCGTGGTGGCCGATCGTGAAGCTTATGTGAGGCAAGCTGGACAGTCTTCGGCAGTCTACGAGAAACTGTATGCGATGTACTGATTGAGACGGGATCGGTTTGCCTTTTTTTTTAAGCACTGCCCTTTGAATTCAAGACTTTTGCAGCAGGGAATAGTGAACTTACTACAGAGAAACATCATCACTTATGGCCCAACACTGCCCTCCAGCTTTCCAGCTCCTGCACTGGGTCAAACCAGCCTAACAGCCCAGACCACTGCACCAAATCCCCAAGGGACCCAGGGCTGATGAAAACCCTCAGGACCCCCAAAAGGCATAAGGTGAAGGAGCTTCTGATGTCCCCCCCGTACAACTCGGAAGCAAAACTGCATGTGGGGGCCCCGGTGAACCCATGTCAGCAAGGTTTGCTGAGCAAAAGTCCTCCAATGCTCTTGCTGGGACTGGGTGGAGGGAGCTGCCTCCAGCCCACGCAGGGAGCACCCTACACCCTGCAGACCACCCCACTCCCTCCCGTAGCATCATAGTTTTAGGGGGAAAAAAAGCCAGTGAGGAATATGGCACTTTATACTCTTCCCTGGAGTGGGATTTAAAGAGCAGAAGAAGGACTGAAGTCTGGCATGGCCATTAATTTCCAGAAATAATACATCCACTTACTGTAACACAGAAGGCCATTTCCTGGCCTTTCTAGTTATTTCATGAAAAAAATGGTGTGTTAAATGGCACTGCAGAATGCCCCAAGCCCCAGAGGGATCTTTGCTATAAACTGTGGTGTTTAAAGTCATTGTTTTAGAGGCTTCCTATAAGGAAGAATCTGCTTTTTTTGTTCTTGTTAAATCTGCTTTATGAAAACATAGCCATAAATCTTGTGTGTACTTATCAGGTGTCATACCATTGGAACAAAATAAACCATGAGATACAGAGGGGAAAGATAAAAAAGCCAATATAATGGTTTGTAGGATACGAGGAGCAAAACATAATTCATTCACATAGCCAGTACGCCTAGAACAAATTAATCCTTGCTGGAAAGAGATAAAAGTTCTGGTGAAGTCACTGATGGATGCGCCCACTTATACTGGGATAAATTTGAGCCAATATTGTCTGTGGTTGCTACAAAAACAGTCACAGAAAGTCTTATTTTCAGGGTGCTTTTTTGCAGAATCTGAGATGGTGGCTGAGTGCTCTTATGTCAGCACCGGAGTATATAAACTTATACAGCAATGACCTGTTTCTTGTTTACATTACGCTAATACAAGTGCATTGGAAATACATTTGTTACCTATACCCATTAGTGTGTACTATGATAAAACCAACTTGTTATTAGAGCACACTGTTCGACATGTATCTGAAAATGTGAATAAAAATGGAATTTAAGGTTTAATTGAGAAGGAATCAGAAGCTTCACGAGTTACACAAATGCAACTCCAAGTCCTCCTCTTACAAAAGGAGGCAGATTAAAAGTCCACTTCTGTCTTTGATCTTTGCCCGGTGCACTGGGCCAACCGTAACACTCAATTTTCTTCCAAGTGCAGTTTTGAGACAGGATCAAGACACCTGTGAAGTTAACAGCAACCACACTCGGCAGCTTGACATGGGGCACTGGAGCTGGGGCGATGTGGTAATTACCCCTGGGCGTCAGCCAAGGGCCGGCAATAAGGCACAGCAAAAATAAGATGCCCTCTCCCCGGAGGCAGGTGGGTTTAGCCGTCTCGGGCTTGTTATCTCAGTGCTTTTGATGTTACAAGGATTTGGTCTTGCCATCTGAAAACTGCCAGCGGGGAGATGCGAAGGGTGGAAGAGAGAGATCCCAGCCCAGCCCGCAGGCAAGGCAGTGGGAAAGCCTCACCCACCTGGAGCAACCTCAGCTCACACAAGCCCACCCAGTGGGGCACGGGGGGCTAGGGACCGCAGGCAGGAGGCCACAGAGGCCATGAAGCAATAGGTCCTCCCCGCTGAAGGAGGTGGAGTTGCTCCTCAGAGGGCAGGCAGGGGCGGGGAGGACCAGTGGGGAGTGCCAGCAAGGGGGACGCAGTAGAAAGCGGCAGGGAAGAAAGGAAAACCATCGAAGTGACAGAGGAATAAGGGTCAGGAGGGAGAATAAGAGACAGTGAGGTCTGTCCTGGACCTCGTGCCTCATCTGCCAGGAGCCGGCGTTGCGAGCATTGCCGGTGTGCGTCCCTCCCGGCAGCCCCAGCATGGCACTGCCTGCTCTGCTGCAGGCTGGCAGCAAGAGGCCCTGTCACTGGAACCGCTGTGGGGCTGCGATTGCAACACCTTTCCCTTTCCATTTGATGCTGACGGGTCTGGCCATCAGCACCAGACCCCTCCTGGCTTGAGCGAGCTAACGGCTATAGCCAGGGACTTTGAAAGGAAGAGCTCCTCTGATTTTCCAAAAGAAAATTATCTCTGATGTAGAGTATGGTTCAATTCCTCAAACTGACGTGGATATGCCCATGATTTCCTTACACGCCAGTACTGGTGAGTATGGGAGAGGAGGTGGGCATTTGGGAGGAGGGCTGGGGCAGCAAGGCAGACAAGTCAAAACCAGCATGGCTCTGAGTTTGGTGCCGTCCTGGAAACCAGGCTGTCGCTGAGACCTTTCTGAGCAATTATTTCAGTTATTTTCCCACCCTATAAGCTCTTTGCACCAAATACCAGTTTCTCCTCCTCTCTGGCTGTTTTCTGGCTGTATAGTTTTTACCTCTCCAGTATGTGACGGGCTTGCCCCAATATATTCCTGTAGTCGCCTGATTTGTGAAGAGGGGCCGGTGATAAGAGAAGTGCCTGAGTCAACGATGGCTTCGCAGCCGTGGGAGCAAAATGCCACCCGGCCCTGGATCTTTATGCTGCCAGTGAAAAACAAAGCATCTTTAAGCAAATGGCATATACACCATGAATGAAGAACATCTTATTGCTAGCTAAAGTACCAGAGTACGGTCTGAAGTTAAAACTAGCTGCCAAGCTTTCCCAGTCTTAAAAGAAAAGAAGGCCTTTAAAAGACAAGAAAGTAATAAAAGGAAATGGCATGAGGAAGACTTCTTGTCTGAGGAACCACTTGTCTCTCTCAGGACTCCTACAGCCCTGATCATTTGTTGCCTACTGATGAATTTGTCCTCACCCACAGGTATGCGTCCTCATTGATTTGTTCAGCAGGAGAGGACCGAAGGGATGCTGACTACTTTGACCAAGGTTAACAGGAAAGATGAGAGCAGGACCTGAAGCTGGATGCAGTTCCTGGGTGCCCTAACCTCTTAACTAAATAGCCTACCAAGAGTCATCTCAACCATTGGTGTATCTTATTAACACATATTAACATGCTCTCCCAGAAACCAGCTACCCATGTCACAGCAGATACCGAGAACGGTTGGACTCGATGATCTTAAAGGTCTTTTCCAACCGAGGTGATTCTATGATTCTATGAACTAATGAACACCAGACTCATCCTGGGGAACATCCTCTTTAAAAGGCACAAGGATAAAACACTGCAGCCAAGTCCTCCTGCATCTGTATTGCTAGGTGTTTCTGCCTCTGCGGGTTTTACCTGTGGAGGTGAATTCCACCAGGTATTTCATACGTACATACATACATACGTACTTGTTCAGGTGTATTTGCCAGTAGCTTTTCTCAGTGACTGGGACCCAGTGGATTGAACCTTTGTAGAGGGAATGGTCTATCCCCCCCAGAATCAACTCACCACCATTATCGGTGTCATCTCCTCTGAAAACAGAAGACAGATTAATGCAGACATGGGAGTGTACCAGCATGTGCTGATGAGATTACACTTAAAAAGCAAAAGAAAAACCACAGCCCTTTCTAAATTCAGATATGGATTGCTGAAAGGGATTATTTCTAAATTATAACTGCGGATGTCCTTACTCAGAGCCTTCAACCAACCACTGAGAAGACTTACTGTAGGCTGCCAAGGGCTAAGGGAGGCATCAGAAGCAGGTTAAGACACAGTAGATAAATTGGTGGAGTTAAAGCCAGGTCCCGATGAGGTAACAACATTTCTTTTCTGAAATGTGGCTACTTGGATGTAGCATAGCATTTCTGTTCATCTCCACTGGCCAGAAGGAAAATCTCTGGCAACTCAGACATGGTGAATCTGAGCTGGGAGCTTTTCTTTTGTTTATGACCAGCTCCAACAAGAATAACTCTCTGTCCAAAATTCATGGTCTTCCCCAGTATGTTTTTCCTTTTCAATCCATATTTTTCAGTGTCAAATTGGGGGGGGGGGGGGGAAAGGGAAAAAGTACTTTCTAGAATTGAAGATTTATACAGCTGTATGTTTGTCTCAACAATTAAAATAGATTTGCTTCTTTTTTAGCAGTGTCACTTTAAAGACTGACCTTTTCAGATAGAAAGAGAAGACGGGTTCCTCTACCAGCTGCTGGTTCATGATGCTGTCAAACACGGGCAGAGCATTGCCCACTGCTAAGGAAGGGTAGCCCAAGCCCAGCACGCCATCAAAGTGGGCAAGGGCAAAGGTTGTTCCTGGCTCAAACACCGACTCGCCAAAGTCCTGTCCCTTGATGGAGATGTTACTTATCTGTGTGGTACAACCAAAAGTAGAGAGACCATCAGTTACAAGAAATTAGCCACATTTCAGGTCCATATCAATGGATTCATTCAGTTTATAAAGCCTGGATATCCTTGTGTGACTTCCATCAACATGGAAGGTGCCCATCTGGGGAGTAGGCTGCACTGATTCCTTTTAATGCCTTAATTCTGTGGATATTTCTTCATAAATCCAGGACAGAACCCAAGGAGAGAAGCAGAAATGCAAAATAAATCTTAGGGATTTGTCTGGGTAGCCCAAAAGCCAGAGCAGCACCCACACCCTGCTTGGTGGGCCCTTGCAAGGCCTTTCAGGGCAAGGTCAGTATCTGAACTGCCCTGAAAACAGTTGACCTGGAGGCTGACACCCATTTTAGGTGGAGGCTCACCTGCAGCGTGTCTTTGCCAGCAACACCCAGAAGCTGTCCCGTGCCGTACTGCAAGGAGAAAGCTTCTCCTCCGTGCTCATACGAATCCGACAGAAAGGACTTAAATTTCTCGTGCACCCCTACACAAAACAAATGACACCGGTGCACTGAGGGGCAGTCCCGGCACCGTGCCTGCTCCCCGATGTGGAGTCAGATGAGATGCAGGCAAGACAGATTTTAGCTTGTCTTACAAGGAAGGAGTCGACGGAGGTGCCCATTCCCCCACAGGCATCCCTGTTTTTCCGTACCTCAGAGGGTATTTGGGGTTTTAAAGGCATATTAAAAAGGGGGGGGAGGGGGGGGGGAGGGGAAGGCATTTCCACTGCTATTTGTAGCTCTCCCAAGTTTATTTTCATGCCTTTTACACCAGGCACCTTGTGGTGCTGAGGGATGTTTGGCAGCGGCAGCCGGCGCCTGCCCTGGCTGCGGGGCAGCGCGGGGGGGCAGAGATGGAGGAGCAAGCCAAGGAGGGGAGAGTGGCCCTCAGGGGTGCTCCAAATCCTCCCCTCCCAAAACCCTGCTGCAGGTGAGCTCCTTGGGAAAGGTGAGACCTTGGCCAAGGTACCCGAGACACGAGGAGCATAAGGGAGGATAATGTTTCTTACTGCACGCTTCACTGATGCAATAAGCAGAAGGGACCCAAAAATTGGAGGAGCCAGTGTCAAACACGACGGTGAACCTCTGTGGCGGCGTGCCGACGCTCACAACTCCGTAGTACTGCGCCTGGGGGAGGAACAACCCCGTCAGCCCTGGCCTGCCTCCCAGTGAGCTATTCCTGAGGAAAAAGCAGACCTGGGAGCTTCATGCAATGCTTTCTCAGGTAGATCCGTGCAATTTCATCTTAACATAAGTGCACACCACAGGGAAGTGGGTCTGGCTCCATGAGTGGCTGTGGGCAGCAGATTTCACTCCAGCTGCATGCATAACAGTGCAGCATTTTTAAAGTCTTTTAAGCAAATACTCAGCTGGGTTCCCCATTAAGTCAACGAGCCCTCTTGCACCAACTTCAGTGGTGGAAAGGTCAGCCCCAAAACAAAGCCCTTGCACAACCACACAGGCTTTCAGGCAGCCCCTGCTGATGTCAGTAAGAAATCATAGAATTATAGAACTGTTTAGGTTGGAAAAGACCTTTAAGATCATTGAGTCCAATCGCTAACCTAACCCTGCCAAGTCCACCACTAAACCATGTCCCTAAGCACCACATCCACACATCTTTTAAATACCTCCAGGGATGGGGACTCAACCACTTCCCTGGGCAGCCCCTTCCAATGCTTGACAACCTTGCGGTGAAAAAATTTTTCCTAATACCTAATCTAAACCTCCCCTGGAGCAACTTGAGGCCATTTCCCCTCATCCTATCGCTTGTTACTTGAGAGAAGAGACCAACCCCCACCTGGCTACAGCAATAAGGCCTCCCCTCAGCCTCCTCTTCTGCAGGCTAAACAACCCCAGTTCCCTCAGCTGCTCCCCATCAGACTTGTGCTCCAGACCTCTCACCAGCTTCGTTGCCCTTCTCTGGACATGTTCCAGCAACCTTAATGTCCTTCTTGTAGTGAGAGGCCCAAAACTGAACACAGCAGTTGAGGTGCGGCCTCACCAATGCTGAGCAGGAGCAAAATCACCTCCCTACTCCTGCTGGCCACGCTATTCCTGATACAGGCCAGGATGCTGTCGGCCCTCTTGGCCACCTGGGCACACTGCTGGCTCATATTCAGGCAGCTGTTGACCAACACCCCCACATCCTTTTCTGCCGGGCAGCTTCCCAGCCACTCTTCCCCAAGCCTGTAGCATTGCATCGGGTTGTTGTGACCCAAGTGCAGGACCCGGCACTTGGCCTTGTTGAACCTTGGACAATTGGCCTCAGCCCATCGATCCAGCCTGTCCAGATTCCTCTGCAGAGCCTTCCTACTCTCCAGCAGATCAACACTCACACCCAACTTGGTGTCGTCTGCAAACTTACTGAGTGTGCACTCGATCCCCACATCCAGATCATTGATAAAGGTGTGAAATGGAACTGTCCCCAATACTGAGCCCTGGGGAACACCACTTGTGACCGGCCGGCAATTGGATTTACCTCCATTCACCACAAAGGGTGATTTTGCATCAGTGATGCAAAGACAGCACGACCCACCTCTGCCAGCGTCAGAGGGCTCCAACCGGTGGCACAAATGCTGTCACAGGTGGGTGGGCTTTTTCCTTTGTAACTAGGAGCTATTAGCAAGTTAAAAAATTAATTCCTTTGCAGAGATTGTATCTGATGTACGAACAAAGTTCATCCAGTGGATAAAGAAACCACTGACTGTCCTTGGATATCAACTGAAGCTAGAGATAATCTGTAAACACGTGAAAACTGGAGTGAAGAGCTTATCCACATCCCGAATGCAAGCGTCTAAGTGCCCCTTATCTGGCCCTGGAAGAGCACTTCAGCCTCAAGAGACCTATTTTTAGGAAGAGGCATTTCTGGAATTCAAATGCAGATAGAAAAGCAATACCCAGTGCCAAGCCTTTTGTAGTAATACAAATATTTGAATAGGTATCTTCAAGTGCATACTTTTTAATTAATACACTGAATATAGTTTCTGACCCCAGAGTTTACGGTCTGCATGAGATAATCATGAAAAGGAAGCAAGTGTGCCTTTTAAGAGAATATCCAGCTATATGGCAGGATTTTACTCCTTCTTGTACTAACCAAACCTTTACTGATTTATATGTAATGTGAGGCAGCTCTTACTCATGTTGGTCCAAAAAAAAAAAACCCAACCCAAACCCCCCCCAAACACACCACACTGAAACCTCCACACAACTGTTCCTGGTGCTAGCTGGATGTGCTGGGAAAGCAGATTTTGCTTTGTTATTTTTATAT
The DNA here is from genome assembly GCA_034008185.1 of Gorsachius magnificus. Classification (NCBI taxonomy): domain Eukaryota; kingdom Metazoa; phylum Chordata; class Aves; order Pelecaniformes; family Ardeidae; genus Gorsachius; species Gorsachius magnificus. The sequence goes on from CM067081.1 coordinate 178,477,695, forward strand.
TTATCCCTCTTTAATAAGCTTTAGAGCAGGCTGAAATTTTTCAGTCTCCTTTGCTCTTCTTCACACACATTTCTAGCCCCTCTTGACATATTCCCTATGTCCCTCAAGTCTCAGGAAGTTCTTACGGAATTAATTTGGCTTTCCCTTCCCTTCCCTGTTCAGATGCAGCCTCTGCAATATTTCCGCAACTTCGCTTTCCTTTAGATAAGCATAACAGAAGAACCGAATAAAAGAGAAAACAGAGACCAACCGAATGGACAAAACACTAAACCCAGGAAAGATAGTTTACAAAATGGTTGACTTGCTGACTTGCCTGTCTGAGATCCAGTGAAACTCATATTTTTCCTTTCTCAGTTTAGAGGGTAAATTCAGCCAGGTTAGTGTGAGACCCAGGTCAGTCTCAAATATTTAATAGACATTAAGCTCAGGAGATAATAGAAGAAAAATAAAACCTCCGCTTGGGTTTTCGTTATCACTGATTTATGACTAGACATGATCAAATAAATGAAATTTGGGGGATTTTTTATAAAACGCAAGCATCCGAGTTTCTGATAAATAGAATATAGCTAAATGAAGTAATCAGATTCTGCTACTAAAAACCCAATCCTGAACCAAGACTGATACAAGCAAACCTTCCATATTTGCTTGGAGACCCAACCAAGTCCAATACACATCTATACAAAATAAAATTTGTCACAGGACTACATCAGCCTGCTACCCGGGTCCTACCCATGCTAACTTACATCCGTACATGCTTTATTTTGCAGACTGGTAAACTAATTTTTTATGATCTAGTATTTATAGCATATAGCAGCAAGCCATCTCAAGTCCTATAACTGCATTGAGAGTTTAGATTTCAAATGTGCTGGGAAAAAAAATCTGCCTTCAAGAGAACAGCGAGTCCTTATGATTGCATTACCAAAACCGTACTTACATTCATGTAATCGTACAGCATTTCTGAAGTGGTTCCTACTGATAAAGCAATATCTGCAGGGAAGCAATGCAGGTACCTCCGGGCAAAAACATCGGGGTGGTGATTCCTCCAGAATTCCTCTAATTCTCCTTTTTCTTTCAGCTGTTTCTTGATAGATTTGAATCGAATGAGAGGGATTCTACACAAATAAAATAAACACACCAAAATTAACTGGATCTCCTTTCTAGAGTTCTCATATACTCTTTTTTTTAAAAATCTGGGGTTTTTTTTAAGACCTCAGGTAGTAACAAGCAGGGGTCACCCCCCGGGAAGCCAGCTGAGACACGCATCAGTGATGCCAGGCATGTTTTCTTACCGTTCCACGGCCACGGTGAACGGGATGTAAACCACAGCCAACAGTATTGCCCTCATGGCTCCAAGCGGTTCAGAGTCTCATGGCACTCATTTACTCAGAAATCCCTTTTTTATACCCCGTTGTCAGCAGAGGGCCGTTCGCCAGGTCAATCAATCACCGGAGGTCAGTGCTTTGGCAGAAAACCGATCCATTTGCTCTCGGAGTAACCGCTGGATTGTGCAAATACCGGTGCCCAGTGAGGCTGCTACGGCACAGATAACCAGGGCACAGTCTAGACCAAACAGACATTTTACTAACAATCCTTAATGTCTTTTACATAAATATAATACACGGGGTGGGCTTGGCTCCCGTTAGCATGGGAAAGAGGAGGCAGTCCAAGGACTTGCCTGCTTCCCTCCGAGTAAGCTGCTTTTCAAGCTCGCTTTAGTGACGAGCGGCCCAGAAGTGGTCCACGCAGAGAAAGAGTACATAACGTATAGCCATTTCCCTCTTACATGGAGACGTTCCGGCAGGCTGAGCAGACGGACATCTGACAGGGCTGCGACAAGTCATCCCCTAACAGCTGAAGTTTAATTCCCTCTTTATGGGAGAGCCCCGGTCTAAAACTAAATGTGACTGCCACCCCCCCAAAAAATGGCTCTTAAAAGTGAAAAACATGGCAGGCTGAAACATATGGTAATAAACACTCAGCGGTTTGGTACGCATTTCACCAAGACATGTGGAAGCACTTGCTTGGGTCTACTTTCCTGCGAATTTTCCGAGGTTAGCGGTTCCCACCCCTGCCTGACCCTTAGGTTCAAGTCAAGCTGGCAGAAAAATAATGGTGTCAAAAAGCGACTCTGATCTGACAGGGAGCAAGCCCAAAGCCATTAGCTGCCTGGGAGGAAGCTCAGCTCTGAGCCCGCAATTTACTTACGAGACTTTTTGAATCTTTCCTCTGCACGAGGAAGCGCAGTGAGCAACTACATACGGCAGCCCAGCATACATTAATGCTGAATTTGAACAATCAGCCATTTTTGTTCAAAGGACCCAGCTCAGATGCTGGGAAAAGAGCAACAATGATTATTCCCCTGCAATACATGGCTCAAGCATAGCCTGCTCACCATGTGAAGGTGAACTGGAACTAAGTAACCCCTCCCAAAGAGAGCAGACGCATGACACTGTGTGGCAAAGAACGAATGTCAAGAACATGGAGGAGGCAGGAGGCATCATCCGCTCTAGCGGCAATGCTGCAGTCAAGAAAAAAACAGCAGAAAAAAACAAATACACAGTATTTGTGAGTGAAGAAGGGGTCTAAATGCCTGTCACAGGCTTTAAAAAAATGTAAAGCAAATCGTTATGAGTACATACTAAAGACATTCTTAAAAACTACTCCTTTAAGCCTCTGTCCTTGCCATGTCAGGCTGACTGAGGAGGCTCATGAGAGACTTAAAATCAACAATTTCAGAGCTCTTTTCATTAGTCCCTGGGTTTTGAAATACATGGTTTATTTTTTTCAAACTTACCTCCAAAACTGTGAGGGCCATACAACCTGCTCTCAGCAAAGGCTGAGCCTGGTGTCATCACACACCTGCGTGTGGAGCTTTGGATCTGAAAAAGCTCTCTATTCTAATGTTGTATTTAACAAAAAAACCCAACCCCAACTTCAAAAAATGCAGGAATAATAGCACACAGCTTTTATATTGATTTCCGGTTTATTGCGACTTTTTGTTTTAACTTTCTAGCTCTGAGCAGTGTTCCCCGTTTCTTCTGGACTCAGAGGTTTTACACGTTCTCAGCAAGCAACCACGTTTTCTGTCCAGCAGCCATCCCAGCCACTGAGCTGCAGGAGCCTGGCGCTGGAAATGAGAATGGTGAGGAATAGCTGTGGTCATCTGTGAACTTTCAGAAAGCAAAGGCATTCCTCAAGGAGCCTACACGCGCCACTTGACGCGCAGCAGAGCAGATGTCACGGCCTCTGGTAGGGCAGCGTCGCTTTGACGAGAGCAAGACGACGTCTGTGCTGAGCGCCTTTATCGCTTGAACTTTTCCTCAAATGCCACAAATGCTTGTGGGAAGTCATGAATGGTCATGTTGGAGGGCATCAGGATAAATTTGAAGATGTGAAGTGGCTTTCAAAACACCACCCTAGGTCTACTGAGGAGGCTGCCTTTGCCTTAGAGCCTCCACTGAGCCACCGATTCTCAGATGGATGAAGACTGTTCATTTTCTTGCAAATGTAGCCCTTTATTATCCCACCACATGAAGGTTATTTTTTTCCCCAAATACTCTGATCTCACAGTGCGTTCCAACCAGATATTCATTTAGCCAACAGAGGTACAAAATGCAGCACCAAAAGGTCATTGTGACTTTTTTTGATAAGCTGGAATAATGATTAAACTCCAATGCAGAGGATCCCTAAGAAATAGCTGTCTGCAGCTTAAAAGTTTTGTTAAGAAGAAATAATTCAAGTAGAAAAAAATATACACACATCTGTGTCTATGGATATAAGGTATATTGCAAAGTTATTTCTCTCCATATGGATTATAAAGAAAAATGTACCTAACCTACATTATTAATATATTCTTACTCAGGCTTTTATGTTGTTCTGATCAGCAGGATATCTGAAGGGATTTGCCTAAGGGGCGTGTCTGCCATGGATGTAAATTCATTCTTTACACCAAATGCATTTGCTTTTCCACACCTGAAGCATACAGCATCTCAACACGGCAGGGAGCCTTGCCTTTAGAAGGTGCGGCAGATGCTTAGAAATGGAAACAAATACAAAAAGCTGCTGAGGGCCATGGGAATATTTTCTTAAAAGTCAGATCTCATTCCAGGGTAGCTGCTTGGAAAAGGGTGCCCTGCGAAATCCAGGACTGACACGCTCCCCACGGCAGTCCTCTAACAGGGCACGTAGCGTTCAAGCAGGAAAGAAGCGGCTGCTCCAAGATGCTGGCTCAGTGCGAACCGGCTCTTGCTGCTGGCATGCTGCACCCAGAATGTCCCACCTTCTGTCCCGAGAGAGCGGATTTTCATAGAATCATAGAATCGTTTAGGTTGGAAAAGACCTTTAAGATTGTCAAGTCCAACCGTTAACCTAACCCTGCCATCCCACCACTAAACCATGGCCCTAAGCACCTCATCTACCCGCCTTTTAAATACCTCCAGGGATGGGGACTCCACCACTTCCCTGGGCAGCCCCTTCCAATGCTTGATAACCCTTGTGGTGAAAAAAATTTTCCTGATGTCCACCTAAATCTCCCCTGGTGCAACTTGAGGCCATTTCCCCTCTCTTCCACAGCACAGCCACAGATGACTGCAATGTATCCTTATTCTCTAAGCCTGATAGTCTGCCAGGCTTCTCCCTCCAAAACCTATTTCATGGCACTCAGGTCGCAGCACTTGCTGTTCTCCATCCCGCAGCAATACTGGTCCTTAGATGCCCTCTCTTTTGTTGTCCTCCCCCAGGAAACCCTCATACATCCTTCATGCCATCACTGCTGCATGCTACAGCCACTCATCTTGCAGGGAAAAGACTAGTAAACATCCTATAGCCTATAGACCATTGACAGCTGAGAGCTGCTTTACATCTGAAAGCAAGCGATGGTAATACAAATCTGTATTAGCAGATTCGGCCAGAGATCCAGAGGCCACCTTAACTGTTTGATATTGCCTTTTTCTCAATCTTCTGTTTGCTCTGCCCTTTTTTTTTCCAAGAATACGTGGCTCTCAGCAATCACATATTTTGGTTGTGTAGCAAGCACCTAATGCCCAGAAACCAACTGCAGGCTGTTTGAAGAAAGGATCCTCCCTCAATAGGAGTGTAAGTGTGGGAAATGACAGCAACGAGCTGTAGATTCCAAAGCAGAGAGCTGGAAGGGCTATTTCACCTTAAAACACTCTGCCAGCTTTCAAACCCAAAGATCGTGGCCAACACACAAGTGGGACAATCCCCAAGAAAGCTTAAAACAGCAGCAGCTCAAGAAGCCGAAGTACACAGAGGTGCCTACACATGGGAAGGCTCCTCCTAGAAATCAGAGGTGCTCCTGACCTGAACAGCAATGGGTCCTGCTGAGAGAAGGAGGGGAACAGTTTACGCCATCACATCTAAACTTTTAACAACATATTTCCCTCAGTCATAGCAAGTGAGAATCTTGAGGGAATTAAATCCATGGCAGTTTCTAGCCAGGTTTTGGTACAGACACGGGACCTGCAGTAGCATAGTCGGAAGGCAGCCGGGGAACAGCCTTGGCAGGTTGTGATAGTGAGCGTATTAAACGAGGATTCAGACAAGAAGCGAAACATAATGTAATGAAAAAGGCCCTACACAGTCAGGAGTGCCAGAGGCTATAGCAAACACCATTAAACTAGGAACATAAATAGTAGAACAGCTAACGATAGCAGTTTGCCAAGTATTTGTGTTAAAGGTTTAAGATAAGTACTGCGGCAGCAAGTAACACGCTGAAATTATGTATTTGGCACCTTGCAAAGTAAATCCCTAAAAGTGCCAGTCGTCTAGAAAGTCAGTCAAGTCTTGACAGGTATTTTAAACACCAATTCGATTATATCCGATGTTTCTGCTGAAAGTTTCATGAAAGCTAAACATCTGAGTTCAAAAATTTGGTCTTCTGTGGTGTTTACTTTCTAGAGCCAATCCCCGCAGCCAGCACCGGCTGCACAGACAGCACAGCCGGAGCGAGAGGTGAGGGGCTGGGGCTTCAGGGCGATGGTTTGGGGCAAAATTGGAGAACATTTACAGTGTGCAGGAAGAAGCAAGGGGGGGGGGGGGGGGGCAAGTGGGATTGTGGGTGAGAGAGGGAGACCTGTGCTCTAAGTTGTCCTGTCCATAATCCCCGTCACCAAACACTCATTCGGTTATCAGAAACATTTCAGAGCCCTTGAGATTAATGGCTGGTGCCATGTAAACAGAGGCTTTTATTGGGAAGACGGACTTACCAGTAGGCCAGTGCACAGCAGGAGAAGACCAAGGCAGGCCCCTGTCCCTTACAGCCCCAGCGATCCCCAAAGAAAGAAAGTCCCAGGATGGGCAACAGCCTGAAAGCCATAGTCGCTTTTGTGCCCTCCGACGAGTGCCAGAGGTACCTCCTGGAAGACCTAGAAGAGATGCCAGTGGATAAAATGGTGGATCTGAGCGGCAGGCAGCTGAGGCGGCTGCCTCTGCACGTTTGCTCTTTTAGGGAACTGGTCAAGCTGTACCTGAGCGACAACAACCTGAACCATCTGCCCCCCGAGCTGGAGCAGCTGCAAAACCTGCAGATCCTGGCGCTGGACTTCAACAACTTCAAAGCGCTGCCCCTGGTCGTGTGCACGCTGAAGCAGCTGTGCATCCTCTACCTGGGCAACAACAAGCTCTGCAGCCTGCCCCTTGAGCTGCGGCTCCTGCAGAACCTCAAGACCCTCTGGATCGAGTCCAACTGCCTGCAGTGCCTGCCCGAGGTGGTGTGCGAGCTCAGCCTGCTCAAGACCCTGCACGCCGGCTCCAACGCGCTGCGCGCACTCCCCGCCCAGCTGCGGTGCCTGCAGGAGCTGCGCACCATCTGGCTCTCGGGCAACCTGCTGTCCGAGCCGGATGCCTTTTGGGGGATCGGAACTCCCCGGTTTTCCCCGTCCCCACAACCCTTGCAGGAACGCACCCAAGGTGGCCAAAGGGGTGCGCAGGGTGGGGAGATGGTCAGAGGAGACCCCCGAACCCCGCAAGCGGTCTGGGGCAGTGATAGAAATCACGCTCGATGAGAAACCATCACCACCTCCTGCCACCAAGGCTGAGCCAGAAGCCGAGCCCTGCTGACGCTCGGCCGCCCGCGCTGGCACAGGCTCAGCGCACCCACGCTGCCCAACCTCTCCCTCTCCCTTGCTTGCTGGTGCCTCGGGAGCACCACGCCGCCTGGCCGCTCCTCAGGAGCAGGCACTAGTTCAGACCCAGGTGACAGCAACGCTCTCTTGCACAGACGCACCCCTTTGCGCAGCACCCAGCACCCTCTGTAGAGCCAAGACTTCCTCCCTTTCCCCTTCCTCCCACTTGGGACCACTCGGAGCTCACAGCAGAGACAAAGACACAATTCAGACGTTTTCCATGGGCGGATCGTACAGAGCACGTATGGACTCGCTGCTCTTCACCCACGGGCTTGCTCTTCTGCTCTCCACCTTGCTGAGGTGTCTGGGCTCACCAGGAAGCCACTGTGCAAGGTGATGATTGCTGCTGGGCGTCACAGCTCCAAAGCAACCCGCAGCATTTGTCTGAAATGACTTACCCGAAATGCGGCAGCAGCAGCTTGAAGGTTTCCCTGCCTGTCAGGTGGGAAGCGGTAGCGGAGCTCTGGCTGCGCTATCATGGGAACGGCACATCCGTACCAGCAAGCTCTCCTCTCACCGCTGCCACTGCCTTCCTGGAAAATCAGCGACCAGTCTTGCTCTGCTATTGCCAAGCAGCAGCATTTTAAATGGTGGTGAGGAAAGCGAGAGGCTTTGCTGCTGGTTTCTACGGTACCGACAGCGCTGGTTGTAAGGGCAGCTGCACTCGCCGGGTTTTCGTGCAGAAGCAAAGAAGAAAATCAAAGCCTGACTAAACCGGAAAAGCCACGAGAGCTGCAAAGGGAAACTTGCACGAGCAAAGCCCGGGGCTGGGAGCCTGCCACTACAGGCTTGCACAGAAGCTGGGGAGAACTGTACTCAGCTGACTGCAGCTGGGTGTTTCCCCAGCTTGCAACTCAGGCCCGGTCAGATTCCCTTGGAAACGCACTGAACTTTGTTTTGCTTTACTTGTGTAACAGAGAAATCTGACTCAAAATTGCATTCCTAGCTTTTGAGTCCACAGCACGGATCGTTGAGGTTGGTAAAAGACAGCTTTTTTTTTTAAAAGGGCAGGGAGCCCTTGGTGGCGCGGAGCAGCCACTTCCCTCTCTGCCTCACTCATCACTGGAACCGTCTCACCAGCGCAGCCGGCAGAAGCGGCAGCTGACTTCCCCGAAAAGGTTTGATTCAGTGCCAGTTCGTGACTGCTTAACGTCATTTACATGCTTGAAAAATTATCTGGAAATTATATAGACTCTGCTAGCACTCACTGTCTTGTTAGATGGAGTCTGGATCTGGCTGGCACCCATGTACTCATTACACGCAATAAAGCGTACTAGCGTCTGGCCGAGTTAAACCAGCCTTCTTTGGAATTAACTGAATCCTCTCTTTCCAAATTCTTTATCTAATTCTGTTCCAGCAAATTATTTCTTCTTCTACAAAACAGAATTATTCAATGGGATGAGAGTTCAGGGCGTTTTTAACATCCAAGGTCAAGGTTTTATTTCCTATGGGATTGATTGGTACTTTATTTATCTGAGGGAGCGGGGGGGGGGAGACGGTGCTTTCACTGCTTGTCCGTGGTTTGTGTTTAACACCACGCTCTCTACCCAGGGCTGTCACTTCCAGAGATCTGAAGAGAGTCTGTTCTGAGAGTCTGGAGGAGGGTTCTGTAATCAGATTCTCTTCACTTCAGAAAACCTAAGGGAGAAAAACGTTTGCACAGATACTTTCTTGATTTCCAGCTAATGTTCCCACTTTGGCAGCTTCATTACACTTGCAAGGGCCAGGAGGGCCACAGCCCCAGCTGGCCCCCTGCGCTGGGCTCCCAGGCAGCCAGGGCGCCTCCACTTGTCTCTGCTTGCAGTCACTGAGAATCTGTGTGGTGACTCTGCAACTGCCTGACAGGAGGCTGTAGCCAGGTGGGGGTCAGCCTCTTCTCCCTGGTAACAGGCGATGAGGGGAAATGGCCTCAAGTTGCACCAGGGGAGGTTGAGGTTGAATATTAGGAAAAATTTCTTCACAGTAAGGGTTGTCAAGCATTGGAAGGGGCTGCCTAGGGAAGTGGTGGAGTCCCCATCCCTGGAGGTATTTAAAAGACAGGTAGACGAGGTGCTTAGGGACATGGTTTAGTGGTGGGATGGCAGGGCTAGGTTAGTGTTTGGACTTGATGATCTTAAAGGTCTTGTCCAACCTAAACGACTCTCTGACTGCTGCAGGCATCAGGGACTTCCCTACGACCTGAGCAGAAACTAGTCCAATTAAGAAACACGTTGCCTTTGCAGCAACTACTGTGCTAGGAGAACATAAAGATAGGCTGCACGAGACGTGAGAGAGGGGGCAAGAAAGTGGGAACGCAGAGCAGCCTGGCGCGTTTTCCACTAATACAGTAACAGGTGTCCATAAAGCCAGCCTGAGTCTGGTATTTCATAGCCAAACACACAGACCCTTTGGCCCAGGATGCCGATCTCTTTCCCAAACCGCATCTTCCTCTCAACCCCCCTCAGCAGAACTCCTACATACATAAAATTTGTAGTGTAAAAAGCTGTAAAATTTAAGTTGTAGTTCTGGGCATCGACCAAGGTTCCTCTTCAACTTTTTTCTCTTCCTTTCATCATCAGAAAATGAGTAATACTCCACTATCACTAGAAAAGGGTAACATTTAACTTCAGAGCCTAGCTCTAGGATCCCAACTCAAAACCTGTACAGCCAGGACTGGAACAAAGGGCTCGTGCTACGTGGGCCACGTCAAGCCGAAGCAGCAAAGGCCGGAGGGGCTGTCCGCAGCCCGACTGCCCCATCGCCGCCTCAAGTGCCTGAGGACACGCACTGCAGCTCTTCTAATGAGACCGCCCTTCTCTGTTCTACACAAATACATCTTTGATGGATTTAAATTTATTTTTTATTATTATTTCTGTGTATCTTAAGTGGAACCTGGAGAGGAACAGAAGGAACAGGGCTGTATAAATCCCCTGTTTTACTTGAAAGTGAATCTTCCCCACAACACATATAAACTGAAATAAGTTAAAACCAACTGAAGACAGTGATTTCATGCCATTGATGGAGATGCTTGTCTCAAGCTTCTGTTCCATAACCTCACAAAAATCAGATCATTACAAAAATTGCTAGGTGAGACCTGGTCCACACGTCCTCAGCTACTGAAGAAAATTTAACATGGGCGATGGTCTGGTACACGTTTTCTGGGAAGAAAAAAAAAAAAAAAAAAAAAAAAAATCAGAAAATTCTCACTGTTGATGTCCCCCAGCCTCCCCACCCACCCTTATTTTTAATTTTCAGTTGACATTTTGTGTTCAGCGCTGGCTTTACCTCACAGCACAAAAGGCAGCATCGCCTCAAAGCTAACGCATTGCCTTTTGACCGCAATAAAAACCTGTGATTCACAAGACAGCGCACACTACCTGGTAGCAGGCATGCGTGGGTAAACCTGCCTACAAGTGGAATTTCTTCCCAAACTTTTTAACAAACGTGGTTTTGGTTTAGCTGCTGACCCCACTTCAGAAGCAGCTGCGTGTTTAACTACAATTTTTCCCAACAGAAAAAAAAAAAAGCAGCATGATCCCCTCACATTTTGGTCAGCCACTTCTGCAGATGTTTTAGTACTATATATGGCACATGAGTAGCTGGTGACCTCAGATTAACCAGGCATTGCTCAGGCACACTAGTTTAAGTGGACTGATGGCTCTCTAGGCCTGTTCATACTCCTAACGTAAAAAAAAAAAATCACGTAACATGAGTATTAGCATGTCAGATGTCAGCCTTCATGTCATATAAAATACTTTTTTAGAACAAGACTTTCCTACACAGTTACTCTTTCGCAGAAGATTACACTATTGTAACTGACCAATGCAGATACTCAGATCATACCTTGGTGCTGCTTTAATAATGTCATCTACACGAAGAATCATTTCTGCTGCTTCAGCTGCACTCAGCAAAACTTGTCTCTTCACTTGGAAACTTTCTGTTACTCCCAAGACTGCCATGTCTCCAATGATACCCTCTTTCATATCTAGAAGAGGAGATAGGTTAAGAGTTTGTTTGGGATGGGCTTTTTTAACTGTTTTGGTTTTTTTTTTTTTAAAGGTAATTACAAGAAGCTGACAGTATGGTAACTTACCTGCTCAAATGAACCATAGATAATAAGGGAAGTATTAAATAAAGTCTTTACTTCAAGGCTCCCGATTTAAGCCTAACATTGCAATTACATGAAAAAAAAAAATTATGAAAAATGTATACACTGGGAAAAGGAGACAAGATTCCACAGGACTCTCAGGGCAATTTCCTTACATATATCAACTTCAGAATTCTCAAAAAATTTGGGGTTTTTTTTGAAGTTGGGGGGAGGGGTTGGGTTGGTTCTTTCTTTTTAAATCAAAGCCTGTCTTTTTGAGCTTCATGTAACTAGACCCAATGTAAGTAAGGAAAGTGCTTTTACAGGTGGAAACCATCCCCTTCAAAAACAAAGCTTTTCACTCTATCGTGAAAAGCCTGATAGAACAATAAAGGAATATAACATCGTGTGCCTACGTTCTATGCAAAGCAAACGGAAATCAACATATTCAGTTCATCCAGCTGAACACATCAGTGACAAACAGATGTGACCAAGCTCAGTAAGCCTAATCCCCCTCCCAAACACCCAATCCAATACCAGAAGCAGTACCAAGCCCCTTACCAAGTCCGTAAGTAGTCTTTCCTTCACTGTGAGCAGCTCTGAGCTGAGCAACCAGATCTGCACTGTCATAGCCAGCGTTATCAGCTATTATTGTTGGGATCTAAGGGGATAAACACAGGTTGTTTTTAAGGAATGCAGGGATTGATCCCCAGTAAACACAAAACACACTTTGGTATTACTAGTTTACTAAGTTTCAGGAAAAGGAAGTTTCAAAAGCGTGGCAGATGATCTGTTACAGTGATCAGAAGTTTGGGGGCGAAATAACTACCTTTCAAGATTCTATTTAAGACCTTCTTAAGACAGCAAATAAGAGGACATAAGCTCATTAGCAGATTTGTCACTTCATATTACATGGACAGAAAGAAATAGGTCATCATTTAACACTACAGCTGGAGAAATGTTTTCATTAAGAACATAAGCTTGCTGGTAAGCATTAACTACCAGATCATTCTGCTCACTAAGTGACAGCAGTGCAAATTGCATATGCTGACTGAATCACAGAATCGTTTAGGTAGGACAAGACGTTTAAGATCATCAAGTCCAACTGTTAACCTAACCCTGCCATCCCACCACTAAACCATGGCCCTAAGCACCTTGTCTACCCATCTTTTAAATACCCCCAGGGACGGAGACTCCACCACTTCCCTGGGCAGCCCCTTCCAATGCTTGACAACCCTTGCAGTGAAGGAATTTTTACCTAATGTCCAATCTAAACCTCCCCTGGTGCAACCTGAAGCCATTTCCTCTTGTCCTATCGTCCGTTGCCAGGGAGAAGAGGCCGACCCCCACCTGGCTACAGCCTCCTGTCAGGCAGCTGTAGAGGGCGATAAGGTCTCCCCTCAGCCTCCTCTTCTCCAGACTAAACAACCCCAGTTCCCTCAGCCGCTCCTCATATGACTTGTGCTCCAGACCCCTCACCAGCTTTGCTGCTCTCCTCTGGACACGTTCCAGCACCTCAATGTCTTTCTTGTAGTGAGGGGCCCAAAACTGAACACAGTATTCGAGGTGCGGCCTCACAGGACAGGGGCACGATCGCTTCCCTTGTCCTGCTGGCCACACTATTCCTGATACGAGGACTTTTTCTGAAGAGGTAATGCCAAGTCTTACCATGCTCTTTAATTTCATTTTCTTGGGAGAAATGTTTTCCTGTGGCCTTTAATTTCTTAAAAAGGTTTTCCCTAATATACAGGAAGGCAATTTTTCTCAAATTGAGAGTCTGTTAGCACAATAATATTCTATAAATCTTTCTTGTGATACTCTTACTTCCTACTAAGATGCAATTTTCCATACAAGTCTAGAAACTTCTAGATAGTACTAGAGCATGAATACAATCAAATAGCACTAGAGCATTAATAGAACCAAAGGGTTGCTCTTTCCTAAATCAGTTGTCAGGTGAATCAGCCAAGATTTTTATGCGCTATTTCTGCTGTACTTTTAACCTTGCAGATAAGAGGAGCAAGAATCATTTAGAAGAGGGGTAGCATATGAACATTCAGCATTCTGTAACATACAGAATTACTTAAACACTAAACTTTTTTTCCCCTAAGACAGAAAACACTAACTTCCCCCCTTTGTTCATCCAAGATCTGTTGCTAAATTTCACTTTTTTACTTTTAGAAAGCCAAAACTTTGAAAGAAAAACAACTATCTGATGTCAGAAGTTAGTAAACTTAGTAAAACTTTACATCTGTTAACCCAACGATCTGATTAAACAAACTCACCATTCGTAAAGCCTTAGCAAAGGACTCCATTGCAACAGACTCTTTCCCAGGTGTTCTGATGGCAAGTTCTGCAACAGCGTTAGCCATCAGCATCTCCGAACAACCTATTCATGGAAGACACACAGATGTTTTGTATCCGACCTGAACAGTAATACGAAAAGTGTATCATGTACAAAGCCCAAAGAACCTAATATTCACCTCCGCCATACACAGTTCTAGTGTCCTTCACTGTCTGGGCAAGAACGCACAGAGCATCATGCAAAGACCTCTCTGCTTCATCTAGAATCTGCTGTGTTGCTCCACGCAAAACTATGGTGCAAGCTTCACCTAAAAAGTGTAAATGCAAAAAGATTAAAAAAACCAAAGACACAAAAAGAGGCTATTGCAAAGCATTTGTAATGGTTTTGCTATCACCACAGTCAAGTTTTACACAGATCAATTTGGGGGCAAAAAGAAAGCATAATGACATTTCACAGACAGAATGAAATGATGTACACTATGCTACTGCTTTTATCAATAAACTGTTCCACAACATCTTTTAATTTACTAGAAAATGAATGTTATCTCAAAACAACCCCTCAGAAATTTACAGTATTTGCATTTACAGAACAAGGTCTCAAGTTCCTGAAGTATGACAGGTTGCTACTTTTCTTGTCAATTTATCTCCCAAAGCGGAAATTTTGGTTCACATCCTTACAAATGCTTATGTGTATGTTTAATGTTATGTAGATGAACAATTTCAACCATGAATATCTTTGCAGGATTTTTATTGAAGAGCAAGAATTTAACAAAAGTGGTTGCATGACTCACTACAAAATTCCTATGCCAGCCTGGTAACTGAACAGTGTTAGCAGAGGGTTAACACAAGTGTTACAATGTGCCATGAGCAGTAAAGCACTTACCCATTGCCACTCCAGAGAAATGAATGAGTTTATCTTCTCCAATCATGACTTCTTCAATAAGCTTGCAGCTTCCTAGTTTTACTAGCTCAGGGTGATCAAAGGTTGATGCAATTTCACCACCTACAAATGTAAGATCATACAAAAGTCAAAGAGCTCATGATGAAAGCATCCATTCAGGCAAGGTCTAACCCTGGGGGAGGATAAAAAAAAAAAAAAAAAGAAAAAAAAAAAGAAATCTTCAAAACTGCCCAAAATAAATTAACAATACTGAAATACTAATAAGCCAAATTTTTCCAGTGTCAGCATATGGCACCAGAAATCATCTACTAATGTTGACAAGTCCTTAAAACACCACTATTTTCTTTCACATCACAAGAACTATAAAAGCTGTAATGCTTTTGAGTTCTGTCTGTATTAGAGACTAAATGTTGATATTTGCCAGTATTAAAATGTCAATCTGTTTAAAGTTTTAGTAGTATTTACTGATGAAGTATTTATAAAATAACAAATCAAGTTAGTTATGTTTTTAAACTTGAGCTTAAGCCAGCATTCATTTTGCCTGCCTGATGATGGCTGAGAAGCACTGGACACTACTCTCCTGAATCACGAGTCTCATGCATGTCATAGCAGCAATGCAGTGCACTGTTTGTAAACTCCTGTATCATAAACAAAGCAGATGCTACAAAGACCAAAATGTCTCTGAATGTAATATTGTTCTAGTACTTTGCTCTTCACATTAGAAAACCATTTTTACATGTATTCACTCCCAACGTATGCTCAGTTATTCCACCTCAGCTTGCAGCATTGCTGTAGTTGTAGCACTACTAAGACAGACAAGATTTGTAGTCGAGAGTTTGTACTTACTAAAAGCTTGTCTGTTTTTTTTCAGCTATACTGTTTGATCCAGTGTGGTCTGATATGGCCCACTTGCTCTGCCTACAAAATTTGCTTTGAATTTGCTCCAGAACATAAGCAATGTTCCTCTCAATCAAGTGTTTGCCTGTGTTAACAGTTATACACAATTGCTACTTCAGTTTTGCTAAGCTAAA
Organism: Gorsachius magnificus; assembly: GCA_034008185.1. NCBI lineage: Eukaryota > Metazoa > Chordata > Aves > Pelecaniformes > Ardeidae > Gorsachius > Gorsachius magnificus. Next base: position 178,493,139 of record CM067081.1, read on the forward strand.
CAAGTCAGCATCTCTTCTCTTCTCCCAGCAAGTTATCCATTCTCTTGATCACTTTCATAATCAATTTTTTATGATGTTCCATAACCTCTAACTTCAGCAATGACAATCATCTGGAGCATTCCAGATGTTTCATTTTCATTAGTTACTAGACTCACATTTCCACTCACCACTACTAAAAATATCCAGGATGTTCATGTCATTTGAGATCCACCTCAGGTCAATGACTCAGGCCCACATTTTTAACAAAGGATTACTATTTACTCTTCCCTGTTATTACAATTAAACAGCAGCCACATATAACAAGATGGTATTAATTAATTTGTGGATTTATTATCTTATTCTTTCTAAGTTTCATCTTTTCCCTAGAAAACAAACATTTCAGAAGTTTATCAAGCAGGGACTTAACTGAAAATATTTTTTAATATGAAAGAAGATTACTAAATGGCACTAACTGGCTAAATTATATTCCAGAGTAAGCATTATGAACCTTTATTCACAGCCCCTAGAGAAAAAAAAAAAAAAAAAAAAAAGTATGTTCTGTCATGTGGGGAGGATTCAGAATCAAACCAGACATTTTACATGTGAAATATAACATACTAGATAGAAACTGAGGTACCTGCTTCTGAAAAAATACTGACAGTTCTATAGCAGTTGATAAATCAACAGTCATTTGAAAGTCTCTTATGGCCAATTTCATAGGGTCCTCCATGTACATTTGTATTTAACTACTGTACAATAAAGCTTAGAGTACTTTTCATATTCACAGACCTGCTAATTGTAAAAGCACAAACTAGGTGATCAAGCACTAACATTTACTAAAGATCAAACAAATAACATGACCCAACAAGTTTCACAAAACAAGGTACTCTACATACCTGTAACAAGAGCCAGACGTTCAACACCAGCAAAGTCTGCATGTTCAATAGCCATGACACCAGCAGCTCCAAAGAGCTGTTCAGGGTAGTTGTAGATCAACTGTCTACAATCGAAACACAGGCACATCTTGCCATTACACACGGAACAAACCTTTTAAATACCAGAGTAACAAAGTACACCTGATTCTTGGTAGCATGGGCAAGCTACAAAAGCAGTCAATACGTGAGGCACCTGCCACACACAGAATGTTACATCACACAGAAGCAAATGCAGTGACAGGAAAACATACAAAGCTAAAAAAAAAAGGCAAACTATTACAGTTCTTTGAAATACCCTTCCCCTGATGACACACTATCAATGCACAGGGAGCCACACGCTTTAAGTCCTTTGATCCTAAATGCCTGCTGGGCACTTAACTGCCTATTCTAGCAGAGTGCACTAGAGTAACATGTGAAAGTAATGACTAATTCCTCCACCAATACAAAATCCAAACAGCAGACAACTGTATGAGAACACATACAAACAGCAGACCACAAAGAAGAGTATGTGCTCCCTTATTAATATGTATCCCACTCTCTCTAGAACGAAGTCGTCATCTAAAACTGGATGGTCTATAACCATTCAGGAGTGCTATGCCAAATTATTTTTCCCTTCCAAATTAGAGATAGAATGTTGTAGAGATTCAGCAGGAGCTGGGATATGCCATCTCTGTCAAAAAAGATGTTTCTAATCTATCTTCAAAAGCGACAACTGGCACTGCTGGGTATGTGCAGAGAAGATTCTTCCAACTCTGCATCCACAGAGCCTTGACCTTTGTCAAGCACCTCCTCAGAGGTATTTAACTGGCTAACAATTACTGTATCAGATGTGAAGTGGATCTACAGTACGCCTATAAGAGGAAGTAAATTTTGTCAGGAAATAAATCTGAAGTCGAGAGTTAATCTAATTGGAATACCACTAGCCTGGCTACAGTGACTGACTGCTACCTGAGCTTCCTTAGGGCAACTACCTCCATTACAAGTGTACTGGAAAACAGTGATCGAGTTCAGGATTATTTTATTTTTTTTTTTGCATACCTCAAAAGGATTCTTTCATCAGTTTGCCAACAGGACTCCTGACTCCAGGAGTCTTTGTATTTGTATCACATTCACTGGACAGAATACCTATTTTGCCTACACTTGCCCACAATGTACATGAAACATGAGATAGATGGAGAGACTATGAGATTCATCAGTCTGTCAGTGGTTCTTACAGATGTTCAACATAAATTCTGAAGGCGAGTTATATGATGCACTATGTCCTGAAAGAGTACATCTTTGTTATTGTGGAAAACAGCACTGCTCTTACAGCTCCTATCCCTTTAGTGTAGTGTAGTACTAGCTGATCAGCTTCATAGCAGACTACGTGATGAGCTGAAACAGCAGTGTCAAGCTGCTCGTATGTACGACAGTTGCGCTCAAATGAGAATTACTGAAAGGCAGAAGCATTTCTCATATTTTTAAATAACTGAATGCTTTTTTTGTACTGTGACAGTTTAAAAGAGAAGTTCACTGCCAACAAAAATAACTAACTTAAGATTCTGACATTTCTTATGAGCTGAGTGAATCATTACATGAAAATGGTTATCTTTCACACTTTCAAAGATGTGGATAAAAGGCTCACGGTGGGGAGCACAGGGGCCTCTGAAACACTCTTGAATTTGGAGCAGTACTCTGGCACCAGCATTTTAATGCAGGATAGAACATAGCTGGTTCAATGTGAACTAAATACGTTCAGCTGCACATACTCTTTCAGCTCCATTTGGAGCTCCAATGGACATGGGCAATGCTGCCGGTATTCCTAACTAAAGAAATACGTTCGTATAAAAGTGACATCACTTCAACTGGACTTAAACATGGATCCCTGATTAAACATCAGTTCTTCCTCTTTAAAACAAAACAAAAAAAAAGGGGGGGGGCCACACTGTGTGAGAGGAAGCACAGAAAATAACAGTGACCTCAGTGAGGTGAATCACTTAAGCATTAGGCAGGATCACCTCATTTTACAGATACAGCCATAAGTAACGTTCTTCACACTCATACAATACTAAAGTCTTCCTACTTTGTAACTCTCCCCTTTTTCCAAGAAAACACATACCTGTTAATAAAGCAGTTTATTCCATGCTTAAGAATACGCTCTACCTTCTCCTTCATTTTTTCTTTTTCTGCCTGCTCTATTTCTGCTACTTTTGCTGTAGAGTCCACTCTAACGCGAGAGCCAAAAATCTAAGTCAAAGAAGAAAAAAAAAAAAAAAAAAAAAAAAAAAAAGTTTGGTCTAACAATTAATGAATTCCAATTACATAAATGTTGTCTACATAAATTACGTTTATGTCATTCATTAAAATTAATTCCATTACAAAAACATCATTTCACAACAATAGTTTCGTAACATACCTTAATCTTGTCTGTATCCATACCAGTATTTGCAATAAGAATCTTTGCATTTTCAATTCTTTTTGGCTGATTTACACCGATCTTCTTGTCAAGTAAAAAGCCTGTAGTAACAGAAAGGTCTTGTAAGACTTCAAATTAAAAAAGGAGAACAATTAATTGAAATTGTTACACACGCACCCTCATATTTATTATTCAATTTAATAACAGAGCAATGTTTTCTAGAACAGATTTGTAGAGGGATGTGTAACTTCTAATAACTTCATTTCTCAATCGCGCTTACAGCCAACACACAAAGACTTACCTTCATCTAAGTAGGAATCAGCCAAACTTCCACCAAGTTTCTTAATGACGTGGATAGCCTCCAAATTACCAGAACCTTTCAACCTAAGAACAGCTTCTACAGCTAGCTTGACAAAGTGATCTTTATGGTGAGTGAGTAATTTTGATGAAAGAGTCGTTCCCGCAATGTTCATCAAGTCTTCACGGAACTTCACTTCATCATCACTAAAATAAAGTCAGTAGAGTTAAAGTGGAAAGTCTGAAAGCCTTAACTATCATTAAGCTATCACTGTGAGTCTCTCCCTGCTTCTTCTAGCTTGTATCTAAGTCTACCGTGTCCCTTTTTGAGGAATGCTACACAGAATCCCTCCAGCGTCCCAAAATACAACATTCTGTTTTCAATACAAGCTCACTTAGGAGAACCTTTGCATTCAGCTTTAGAAAGTCTGTGCTCTCAAAGTGTTGGCTAAAGAAAATAGTCACATTTAAAATCAGAGTATGAAATCTGAAATAACAGCTCAGATTTTTGTTCTAGGGAGCAAATTATTGCTTGTATTTTGCTTCTGCACATTTTAAGTAATTCTAAATAATGTCATAAAGCTCCGATAGTTCATTCTCAAAAAAAAGCAGTCTTTTTTTACTTAACTGTTAAAATTCAAAAATTCAGCCTTTACACTACTTAGAAGAGAGCAAAGAATTTCCCAATGGTATATAATTCTCACCGATGTTTTAACCTTGACTGGTTAATAAAGAGTTACAGCAAATGTACATTACTAACCCATGATCCACAGCTGCTTTCAAAAGTGCCTCTCTTGAAGCTTTTGTGGCTGCTCTCCAGCCTGCAATGATGGTCTGAGGATGAATCTTCTTTGAAATCAGTAATTCTGCCTCCTAGTTAAATCAAATTAATAATTAGGCTTTTTCCCCCCAAGGTACATTTACACTAACTAGGAAAGACACTTCCAAGTAATTAGAAAATTCTGAATAGCACTAAAAGCCAGAGAGCTATAACAATGAGATTAAAGTCACCCTACTGGCAGGTTTTTTTCCAATCCAGGCAAATATGATCTGCCCTTGGAATATCATCACGAAATTTTGCTTAATGAAAAATAAATCCTAACTCCAATATGAATAGCAACCAGACAAACAAAACAGCAATCACTTCATGGTTGAGATCAGTTTCCTGTTCACTTATAGCTGCAACTTAAAGTGTAGTTGGTAAAAAAAAAAAAAATAAAGCCTCTATATTCCCTTTTTGTGAGGAACTTTACAAGCTGATGGATCATTTCTCATATGCTTTTGATCATGGTTCCTGGATCTGAGATGATTAGATTTACTGGCACAGCTCTGCTAACAAGAATTCCTCATTTCTGAATTATCTTTCCTAGTAATTTCGGATTTAGTTTGGCAGTGTAAACTTTTACGTAAACATAAAAACCACGTGGAGTTTAAAGAAACAGTATGAATTCAGGTCTTGTGCACAAAAGATGGGAATTTAACATGCCTTTTTTTTCTCACTAATGTTATAGAAAGGGATTTCAGATGAGTGAACCTCACAATTAAGCAGTGCTGCATGCTGCCCAGTGCAGCATCCAGGAAGCGACATGTGAGTGATACTTTTTTGTTTCACTTGCACAATGAAATAAGAGAAAATAATTTTCTAAAATGTACCAAATAAAAATACTTGTGAATTTATAAAGAATAAAGTAATAAAATAGTCTAAAAAAAAAAATAGGTGATGCAATACCCAAGGCATTTTTTTTTTCCTATCGATTTCAATGGCAACAGAGCAAGGTATTCATATACTTTGGGAGCCCTCTTCATAAACATCAAATAACACACCTCCTGTTGCTATCACAGGAGTACATTGCCAAGCAGAAACACATCTGAAAAACTGTAATACGTCACCCTCAGTAATTCAGCTGCCAACACTGTGACTGATGTAGTTCCATCACCAACTTCATCATCTTGAACCTTTGACATATCTAAAGAAGGAAAACACTTATTAATGTTTTGATTCAAAATACCATGCTCACCAGTACCAGCTTCACATACAATTATTTTTATCCCACATTAGTTTGGAGAAGAAAAAAGAATCGTACTCTGCAATAGTTTAAAGAGGTCACTCCGTAAGTCACAGAAAAACCTGAGATGCAAATCAAATTCAGTATCCTTCAAATTCCTGCTCTTTGTTTGCAACCTAGACACCAGTTCCAGCCCTGCGATGCTTAAGAGCTGCTCCCCTCTCTCCCCATTCCTAAAGATGGTCATCAAAAGTAGGGCAAGATAGAAGCTCTGAAGTATACACACAGGATCAGAGAATATAATAATCAAGTGTGCCGTATGAACTGCTGATAAACAAGGACCCAGCGAACACAAAAGCTTTATGAATCTTGACACAGAGTTGTTCAGGGTCCTGCTTGTCACTAGAACTGGACCATTTGCACACTAAGACAGTTGATCACAAAGGTAAACTCTGTTCAGAGTACAATGTTGATTAAGTGATGGAAAGATTTAGATCAGGGAGAACCAGAGAGAACCTCTGTACCCCAGTAGATTCCTGTTCTAAATTTTCCCGGTGAAAAAAAAAAGAGGGGCATGCAGCTGTCCCCTGCCCCTTCTGACTCCTGGGATAAACCAGCGTTGAGGGAAAACAAGAAGACACCAGAACAGTTTTGCAAGAGCAGCATATACCTCAATTTTACTTTTCCGGAGTTCCACAATACTTGCAACACCTTGACCCCCTTACTTCAGGAATTCTGCTCCCCCTCCCTTCAGTTTTTCACCTTATTTCACAGAATCACGGAATCGCAAGGGTTGGAAGGGACCTCAGGAGATCATCTAGTCCAACCCTCCTGCTAAAGCAGGTTCTCCTAGAGCATGTTACACAGGACTTCATCCAGGCGGGCTTTGAGTATCTCCAGAGAAGGAGACTCCACATCCCCCCTGGGCAGCCTCTTCCAGTGCTCTGTCACCCACAGAGTAAAGAAGTTTTTTTCCTCATATTCAGCTGAAACCTCTTATGCTTCAGTTTGTACCCATTGCCCCTTGTCCCATCGCTGGACACCACTGAGAAGAGTCTGGTTCCATCCTCGTAACTTCTGCCCTTAAGATATTTGTATGTATTGATGAGGTCCCCTCTCAGTCTTCTCTTCTTCAGGCTGAACAAGCCCAACTCTCTCAGCCTTTCCTCACAGGGGAGATGCTCCAGTCCCTTTATCATCCTAGTTGCTCTCCTCTGGACTCTTTCTAGGAGTTCCTCATCTTTCTTGAACTGGGGAGCCCAGAGCTGGACACAGTACTCCAGGTGGGGTCTCACCAGGGCAGAGTGGAGGGGGAGGATAACCTCCCTCAACCTGCTGGCCATGCTCCTCTTAATGCACCCCAGGATGCCATTGGCCTTCTTGGCAACAAGGGCACACTGCTGCCTCATGGTCAGCTTGTCATCCACCAGGACTCCCAGGTCCCTCTCAGCAGAGCTGCTTCCCAGCAGGTCAGCCCCCAGCCTGTACTGGTGCATGGGATTCGACCTCCCCAGAATTTGAAAAGTATTTGAAGAATACTTTTCCAAGAACCAATAAAAACTACACAAAAAAGTTACAAATGAAGAAATGCCAAGTACTGCAATGACAAGCTGTTAAAAACTCACCAACCAAGACCTTGGCAGCTGGGTTGTCAACTCCAATAGCTTTCAGGATGGTTGCACCATCATTGGTCACTGTTACTGTGCTATCTCTCCCAGTACTTAAAAGAATCTTGTCCTACAAGATGAAAGATTTAGAATACTGCTTGAAAACGTACTGTAACTATTAAAACTAAATTAACAGGTATGACCGCTGAGAACTTGCAGCTGTCTTACCATGCCTTTTGGCCCCAGAGTGCTCTTGACCAGGTCACCGATAGCAATGGCACCAACAAAGGATGACTGAAATGAAAGCAAACAGACCTTAGAGAACAATTTATTTCTACTTTAATACAAGAATTATACACTGGCCCATGACTTCCAAGCGGACATCTTAACCCAACCCTCTGCAGCCACACTTCTTTCAGCAGAGCCTGGTTCCAAGTTTCTGAACTGCTACATTTTGATAACCAAATCAAATATACTTAATTCTCACAGAAACCATAAAAGCCTGTCTCACAGCCAAAAGAAATGCCTTCCAATGAACACCAATCTTTTGAGCCAAGGTACAGAGTTACTTAGTTTTTGAACAATTATGAGGAGTTTCTCTAATTGTTAGTATAAACAACACTCCTCCTAACTTCTGTTCAGACTTGCAACAAGAAAAAACAGTAAGAAACAAAGTTCTACATCACCATAAACTGAAGGTACATTTAACAGCAGAAAAGACAAAGTTTAATTACCCCAAGTATTACCAGTTTCTTAGAGAATTAAACTTACCAACCGAGCTGTTTCTGCCTTTTCTTCATCTGCACCTGCCTTGAAAATGTTCACAGGAGCAAGGGAAATGGATGCCTAAAACAAGGTTAACATAAGAATGTTCCTTCAGCTTTAATAAAACAATGCATTTTAAAGACAAACCCCTGACGCTAACAAGCTAAACAACGTTTTGTATTATTAAAATAATTTATTTCTATACCTCACTTGGTTTTGATAAAAGGTATATTCAAAGTAAATTCACCTTGGCTCTTTCCTTAAAAAAAAAAAATTCTATTTTGCTATCTAATAATCACGTGAAGAGATTACAAGAGCAACTGCAATTTGCTCCAAGAGAGTCGCGTACCGTATTCTCCAGTAAGCCCTATGAGCCTGAAGGGTTACCAGTACCTCACTTCACGGCAATGTCTGTGTTGCTCTTCTGCCTGGCCAACCAGCAGACCCAAACAACCACCAGCAGAACCTAAAACAATCTTGTTACTGAGCACACCGTGTCTTCCATATTTTGGTATTTGTGTTGAACCCTCATATTTTTCCGCATTTCCATGCAAATTTAATTATAGCAGTAACGGATACATGCCCTTAAAGACTAGCACTTGCAAAGAACTCAAGGCCTTAAATGAATCATAGAATGGTTTGGGTGGGAAGGGACCCCTAGAGGCCATCTAGTCCAAACCCCCCCGCAGTGAGCCGGGACACCGCTAACCAGATCAGGTTGCTCAGAGCCCCGTCCAACCTGGCCTTGAAATGAATTGGGATCCAATCCCGAAAGAACAAATGCATCAGCTCTCTTAAGCTCTCCGTGACTTTTTGCTTTGCTGCGTGACCAGCACGCAGCTTTTCTACCAGTTTCGCGCCCGTTCCCTCATCGCCTTGACCAGAAGGGCGAGAAGGGTGCGGCAGGCACCTCCTCGCCGCGCGGGGCAGCTCTCCGTGGGTCCCTCACGCCCGGGGACTCGGCGCTGCCTCCCCAGCCCTTCCGGAGACGAGGGGAGGGAAGAAACGGCCTCCCGCCCGCCTCCATCCCGTCAGCCACGCTGCGGGCCCGGGCGGGCCGAGACAGCCTCTCCCGCGGGCCGGGAACCCCCGGGGTCTCCCCGCTGGGGGCTCGGCGGCCGCCACCGGCGGCCCGGCCCGGCCGCGCCCGACGGGCCCCCTCGCCGCGCTGGAACCTTCCAGCCAAAGGCCTCCCCCACGCGAGCGCTGCAGCGCCCGCCGCCGGCGGACAAAGCGTGGGGGAAGGGCGCGACCGCCAGGCCCTGGCACGCGTGTCCGCGGGGAGCGCGGCGGCGGCCCCCGCCCCGCCCCGCCCCGTCCCGCCGCACCCCGCCTTTCCTCCGGGCGAAAGCGCCGCCGCCGCCGCCCCGCCGTCCCGGCCACCGCTCACCATGATGGTGCCGCTGCCGCCAACCGCCGCTTCCACCAGAGAACCAGCGCGCGGCTCCGCTGCCCACCACGAGCTCACGGCGGAACTGGCGTCAGAGGAGCCACCGCTTCCGGCCGCGCGCGGCGCCCCGGGAGGCGTAGTCCGCCCCTCAGAACAGAGCGGGGGCGCCGCCGCTCGGGCCCGGGGCCCGGCGTGTGCCTACCGCCTGCGCGGGAGCGTCCTTGTTTTGTAACGAGTTCCGTGACCGGGAGGCCCGCCGCCTCTTCCCGCGCTCCGTGTAACGCCGGCCTCCCGTACGGCAGCGCCCGACGCGGGCTTGCCTGGCAGGGCCCCGCAGCGCCCCAGCCTTTCTCCGAGGAGCGGCCTGCCATCGAGGCGCTGACCTCCCACTGCCTTTCTGTGCTACGTTATTTCTGCCCCAGCCAGGGAGCTTGCGGTTTCCCCGGGTTAATTTCATCATATTCCTGGAGGTCAGGTCTCAAGCCAGCCAAAAGCATTTTAAATTGCTGCTCCGGGCCTCCGGTGTGCCTGCCAGACCCTTCCAGGTACCTGCTGTTGTACCATCCACACCGCCAACTGAAAGCAGTGAAGAGGCGATACCCCGGCAGAAACCTGCTCCACACACTCTTCATTTCAATATTAAAAAATTGGTAACTGTTCTCCTGGCAGCTTTGCAGATGTGTGAGACCGCATCCAGGCCTTGTTCTGTCACTACTTTTCCTCCACACAAAAAGCCTGTTAGTTACCCACTCATATAAAAAAAAAAAAGTGAATTGCTTTTTATGACTTGCCCCTTCATAATTATTTCTAGCTGGTACTCATCTTCTTGCTGCCAGATACAAATCTTTTGTGATGTATGCAAAGCTGTTTGTTCTCCGTTCAGTCTGGCCAAAGACAGGTATCTATCCCAATGGAGACAGCAAAAAAAAAAAGAACACACCCAAAACTCCGCCAACTTTCACATCTGCCTCTGTTTTTTCATATGTCAATACCCAATTAGTGTTCTCTTGAGTTCTTTGGGCTTTTTGCTTTGTTTTCTTCAGAAAGTTAGATATGTTACACCCTCTAACCTTTTTCAGAAAACTAAAGTAATAATTGAATTTTAACATCTTCAGTTTTCCTCATAGTTAGGTAGAAAAGTACCTTAAGTTTTAGCTAGGGCTAATAACCCAACTAAAACAATGCTAACTATTTTTATCTCAGAACTCGAGCATTCACAAAGATTTGCACTGAATTAATGATTCGTTTTCATTCACATTTGCTGCTACTGTGGTGTGAGCTGGGGAAAAAAAAAAAATACTTTTAAGTGCTTTGGACAATTAACCGAGTTATGGCCTTTGGAAGATCAAATGCTCACAGAAAAACTTACTACTGCAAATTTCTAAGTTTGGTTTAAGGGGCTTTTGACTGTTGCTAAGCTAAGCTTTGTAACATGTAAAAGTAGCGACACCCGAGGAGGAAGAGCCCAGCAGCAGTGCTAGTTCTGGGTTCCTAGGAGCCTCTCGCTTCCAGCTGCGCAGTGACGACACCTCTGTTGTGCCAGTGGTGATTTTTAAGGTCACACTGTGAGTAAGTGTCTCATTTTAATATTTTCATAAATATGTATGCTTTGTAAATCACCTCATCTCTTTCAAGGTTAAGAAACAGAGCCTGTTTCTGTCCCAAAGACCACTTGACACACCAGACCGCTCAGCGATGCGCAGGCTTGGCTGCTCAGGGATGAATTCTCCATCAGACCTCCATGTGTCTCAGGATCTACTGACAGCGCTTTAATCCAGGTGGAGACCTTCTGCTTACATGCAAGCTGTTAATGACGTAGGCGTAACAGAGCAGCAACCAGTCCCTGGTTTCCCCGGGACCAATAATTCAGGCATCGATCGCAGTATCTGGTTTGAGGTTTAACTCCAGTCAAGGCAGTCACTCAAGCCTCTGGGCAGCTGCGAGTTTGAGGAAGGAAGGAAAATGGGCACTCTTCACAAAGTCCAAGTCTTCAGGTGCTGCCAACTGAAAATTAGCAGATGTACGATTGTGATTTATTTATAGGGATTTCAACAAGGCCGGTTTGTATCATCACTGGAAATCCCAGTACGAGGCACGTATGGCTGGAAGGTCAGCTCTTCAATGCGTGCCTGTTCAGTGCCACCCATTCTGAGCTGGCTTCAAGATTTTATTTCAGAACAAAGCATCATCAGGTCAAGAATGTGAGGCATATGCGTATTTTAATTGGAATCACTTGTATCGGTTGCATGATGTTTTTAAGTTATAATACTGCTAGCAATTAATTCTCTGTGTATCTTTCACCTAATGTCCCATCAGAACTGGTGCATTTCAACCCAACGCAACTGGGAAGCTTGCTTTTCTCTTTGAAATGAAGGTACAAAGAACCCAAATTTCTACTGAAGTCTCTATCATGTTAGTATGGAAACAGTAAGTGTAATGGACTGCTAAGCAGCCGTTCTTGTTAGGAGAGCTGCAAAACTGTTGGCCAGGGATACGAAAACCTTCTTGAGAATAGAGTTTTCAGCTGTCAAACCAACATTGTGCAAGGACCACGTAATGTTGTTTCTTAACAGGTTCTGAAAACTATCTCCTGACGTTTCTAGGGTTTTCTTTGTTTGTTGACTAGAAACATCTTTATTGAAATTATGCCTTAAAACAGTGACTTGGGAGGGAGAAGAGGAAACACCCATTTTTGATAAAATCGCCACCGTATTTTATAGTCTCCGGAAAAAAGCGAAAAGGCCATCTGGAGAGGACATCAACCTTGGATCCTTGCATTTTCTTACTACTTTCTTTCTGAATTTATCAGTACTATGCTAACAAAGTGCATTTGGGTTTTGTGAAATCTTAGTCCTTAAGTAACCGAGAAAGGAGCACATTCAAATTGCTGGCATGGGATTCACTAGCCAGTAGTCAATAGCAACGGTACTACCACAACAACAACAAAAACTAAGTCTACTTACATTAGAAAGATGTGACAGAACACCAGTAGAAATGAAACAAAAAGCTTGGAGAAAAATCATCATGTTCTGGTTTGGGGTTTTTTTGGGGTGTGTGTGTGGGGGGTGTTTGTGGGTTTTTTTATTGTTTTTTTATCATTAGGGGAGGGGAATAGGTACCTGAAGCAACGATTTTAAGAAAAGCGAAAAAGGTTACACTAATAAAATACAATACAGCGACACTAACCCTGGGAACTCTTGAAGTAACCCACAGACGATTTTCAATGTAAAATCAATAGTTTATTGCCATGCTACAATTTTTTTTTTTCCAAATGAAGTTGGCACTGGTAAAGGGGAAAAATGTCATAATACATTTTTTAAAAATGCACATTTGGTACGCTTTCTCAATAATGACAGCTTAAAACAAGTGAAATTAATTTTTTAAAGATTAATGTGGAATGGCATAAAAATACACTCTTTCTGCATAGTATAATACCGCTTTTTTCATAAAAGAAATACGGAATGTTTGTAAAAACAAATTCATGAACAGGGCAAATTAATTGAAATTTTATAAACAATTTGGCAATGGTCCCACTGTTTAGACTTTTTTTATATAAAAGAAATAAAAATCTAGAAAGCTACCTTTATACAAAGTTGCTATATTTATGCCTTTAAGTAGGAAAAAACATTTTATAATGCAAATTAGGACATACAATAATCTTACAATATCATACAATGTAATGACAAGAAAGGAACATACAACATAAGATTTTGGCCTTTGTAGAAATGTCTATATCTGCATTTAATAAATGCATTTGTGGCACACTGGTGACTATTGTATTCTTACTACTACCAGCCAGCTTTTATGCTAGAGCGGTATTCAGCTGGACTGTAATGGCAGGTCTGCAGTTTAGTTGAGAAAACACAGACTGTTTTTCAGGAGATGAAAGGCGATGCTGCAATGACGCGAGATGTGAAAAGGGCAACGTGCCTGCTGGTTGAGACATCTGTATTGTGGGACACCGTACAACACTTCCCTTTCACACCAGAGCAGTTCTTATACATTCAGTTATTAAGTACCGAAGACTTACAAGTGAGAACATCTGTGTTCGAGATTTGGCAAAATTTCAGGGAAAATACAAAGTTAGTACCAAATATATAATATATTATATATAAAATGTGGGTGTATGATATACACACATATTCTAATGCAAAAAAACTGCATTAATATGGAGCTAAATTTGCTGACATCCATTCCCAAGTAATGTAACCATTAAAAAACAGGTGTAATCCTCATCTTTCACACACTTTAGAATCACTTCCTCTTTCATACATAATAGTTAAAGCAATATATATGCAATTATGACTAAGAAATCAAAATTCACATAATAATCTGCACTCTGACCACAACAAATAGGATTTTTTTTTTTCCAGTACATGTAATTAAATATATTTATATTTTTACAGTATTTTTAGACCATTCCTGAAGAACTTGACCAACCAGGTCCTCAGGTGTAATGGAGCTGTTAGGTCAGCAGAACTTGATCTTGTAGGAACACATCCAGTGGCCCTTGAAGTCAACACGACTCATTCGTTCGGCTTCAAAGGACGCTGCATGAGGCCCAAGCAAGCTCTGGAAGGATCGCCCTGCTAACAAGGAAGATTCCCTGGTGACACCAAAGCTCCTACCTCAGGCTTCCTTTCCTGTTGCCAAAGGGAGGGACTGGAGCAAAGGACACACGGAGTCTGGGCTCTCTGGGTTGCTGGCAGATGGCGTTGGGAACAGCCATGCAGAGCACAGCCCCAGCACCGGGGAGCGGCACGGGGAGCTTCACGGCACCTTCTGTGCCAAGGCCTCTCGTGGAAAGCAGAGGAGCTGCTCCTCCATGCTCATCGCATGGCAATTTGGTCACCACCAGTTGCAGGCACGAGCCATGGCTGGGACCCCAAGGCGTTAAGTACTTTGTAGACACAGAGGAAGACAGTCCCTGTTCTGAAGGGCTCGAGCCTGTTTCTTAATTGTATTTTTTACATAATCTCCTTTGTATATACACATATTTGCTACATAAAATAGAATTACACCAAAGTAATGGATATAGCAGAAAATGTTGTCACAATATATGCATATTACCACACTAAATAATTACTAAAACTGCAAGAAAAATTTCAAAATGCCCTTTGTAATATATAAAAATATAGAAATGTCCAACACTTGTTCCATCAACTTTAAAGGTAACTTTATCTCTCATATTCTATCTGTACACCTACATATTTCCAAACAAAATACTGCGTTAATCTGGAGTAAACACCGTGTTAGGATAATATCCTCATAAGACATCTGAAAGACTTAGTCACATACCTTACAGCACAGTATCACAAGAAATAATGTATACATGGTCAGAGTTAACAGCTGCTAAGTTGTTTGTTTTTTTTTCTTATTCACTTATCTTGTCCAAAAGAGGAAGTAATTCCTAAAGATTGCAAAAGAACCAGAACTCACGATTTCCTGTCTTTTTCGTATATGCTCTGTAAGAAGGACATCAGCAACCTTGACTCCATCTTAACGCAGTTTTTTGTGGTGGAATTTCTTCTGGGTTTTTTTTTTTTTGGAGTGTATATGGATTTAAAGATATCATAAATGAACTTATGTTTATATTAAGTAAATACTGTCAAATATAAATGCCTGAATTGCTACCTCAAGGAAAAGATGGGAAAGATCTTACCATTAAATTCCAAAAATACCTAATTCTATCATCAGACTGAAGCACCAAGCTTCTTTAGGGGAAATAGGAGAATTTCAGATTTAAGTACATTATTAGTTCCTACTAAATCAGTTTCATCTTATTTGCAGCCATTAAATAAATTAGTACAGTGCAGAAATGGAATTTCACCATCGATCCCACCTTACACGAAGAGGAGAATACTGCTTAGAAAGAGAGGTTCAAATAAGATACATCATTATATGCTCAAAGTAGTAACTGACATTAATCAGAACTTGCATTTTTACTCCACCAATGGTGAATAAAGACAATCTGCTCTCTCCTGACTATCTCACTGAGAAGTGGTTAAATATAAAACAAAAACAAGGGTAGCCAGATTTTGAGTTAATACACACTGTTAAAAAACCAGCAAAACCACCTGCTGGTCTGTCACCTGCAAAAGAGCAGCCCTGTTTTGACATTGGTTTGGCCTTGGTACAGCTTACACTTTTCTGTGGCCCTTTTTACACCCAAGCCCTAGTCAGAGGTGTAAACACACACACAAATATCCAAACATCTGGGGGGGAAAATTAAGCAGTTCATGATACGAAATGTCTATTTGAACATTTAAGATTTCTATAAAAAGTTCTGTGGACTTTAATAAGAATAGGAATAGTGCCTCAACGCACACCATTACATTCAACCCCTGTCATATGCAAAACTTACTTATTGGGGGGAAACAAGAATGTTCTAATGAGAGTTAAGGTTTTCAGAATGGTCTGTTTTATATTGTTTTATGGAGTCACCAAGAAACACCACAAAATTAAAAAATTGGTCCTCCTCTTGACATCAATTTAACAAAAAAATCTTTTCCTGATATAACCAATGGATTAAATTCTCACTAACTGTATTGCTAGTACAATCTCCATTATGTACTTTTGGTCACTGTTTCATCTTTTTTATCAACTGAGTTTTCTTGTTTAGAAGATAGACTAATATATGTCTTTCCCAAAACATCGCACCTACGGTTAAAGGCTTTCCCTTATCAAATGTGCTTGAAGGGTAGCAGCCATTTGCATGTTACGGATGAAAAGTAGAACTGATGGAGACGCTGTGATTTTTGCAGGACCTAGTTTATGTAAACTTTACATGTCTCAGTTACTAAAGAAAATGGTTATATATTTGTAGTTTCTCCATCTGCACACCTGTGGGCCCAAAATAAATACAATCTAAATGCTGTGGAGAGATTTCAGCTGAAAACGGAATCCTAGATTACAGACACTAAATCTAACATCACAGCCTTTAAAGAGACTGAATTGAAAAAAATATTTACCAAGTCTCAAAGGGTAAAGTGCATTGCAACTACATCTACTTCAAGGGGCAGAAAATAACGAATGCTAGAGATGAGTAGCGTGGGTAACAGGGACTACCCAGTATCTTTGCAGCGTACACAAAACGAGAAAGCATTATCCCCACCTGTAAAATGCAAGAGGGTAAAAAAATAGCTCTGGAAAATATGTCATCAGACTGTTAATATAATTAAGGCTACAGAAAGTTAAAATTTCAGTATGTTCTCAATTCTGGGGACCAGAGCTAAGGAAACATCCCCTATGAAGTATTGTGGGACTTGCAACAACATAAAAAAAAATTACTGAGACCGTCCATCCTTTGTATCTGAGACTATTCGGGATAAACACAGGACAGTGCACCAGAACTAAGGAAGGATATGGTTGGTTGTTGTGATTTTGACAGGTTACTTAGATTCTACCTGAATCCTCTGCTTGCCTATTTGTCAATTAAGAGTATTACTTCCCTGCCTCACAGGTGTGTTTTAAGGGTCTAAATAATTAGTATTTCTGAAACACCCATACAACACAGATAAGGACCAAATATGTCTAGGCAGCTAGAACACGTTTGCCTCAAAACACATGCTGAAGCATTAGTTCAGCTTACAAAATTTAGTGAGCTATAAGCTAAGAACAAGAATCACACCAGCATCATGAACCCAGTAAGTATTTTGCAATACCTGGCAATTTCTTTTCAGTACAGACCATAGTGTAAGGTGAGGCAGTGGCAAAGATGTGAAGGAGCACTAACATTGCAGACCTGTAAAATGTCTAGCTCTAGGTAGTCACTACCTCCTTGAGTACCAAGGTCTCCCCACAAGTCAACGGGTCTATCACAACAGTACGCATAGGTTGACTCTGAAATCATTAATGAGGTTTTTAATCTCACTTAAGTTCCTCATAATGGTCTCAATGACCCATCTTTTACTTCTGCAGATTATGTTCTTTGTGCATCTGGTATTTCAGTACCATACAGTCTGTAACGAATAATGAAAGTCAGAGTGAAAAGGTTGCCTGATATCCCTTAATGGTTCGGCAAGCTGCATGGATTTCAGGTGCTACCACTGCTGCCACTACTAAACTGAGAAGACCAAAGAAAAAGTTAACAAAGGAAAAGGAATACACTCCAATTTAAGAGACTGAAAATAATTGTAGTTTGTTTTTTATAAAACTTCAATTCAAATATTGCATGAAGACCCTTAATTCTTTTTCAGATCTCCAAATGGCTTTTCTTGCATGTTTTTCCTCACTCACAGTTCAAGCATTATTTTACATCACACCAGTTCACACAAGTGTCAGTTCCGTTGCAATCACAGGCTCAAGAGTAATCTCTGCTGCTGCTAGTTCCAAGGTGCACCTGCAATACTGCCAGAATTCTAAAATTATTGAGGATTAAAAACCAAAACAAAACAAACCCCAAAATGTCTGCTAAGCATACATCTGGCATATTCAACAAACAACATTCTACCTGGATGTACCTGTAACACTGAGTAACTGTCACTGTAACCAAGTTCACCAACTGCAAAAGGAAAAGAAATATGCTTGTAGATAATACTACCTTCAGATAATTTACTACGTATCTTTCTAAATTATACTATCAACTATGGATGCACATTGCTAGAATGTACAATTTTCTATAAAGAACTATCAAGTCCAGTACCCTGCCTCCCATGTAACCTGTGTCTGATGCTTTAGAGGAAGACGATAACTGCATAATAAACCTTTCCAGTTGTGCAATAATGCATGCTGCTGGAGAGCTGGGATATCTCTGTCAGGCATAAAAAAGCAGAACAATGGACAAAGACAACCATTTGACCTTCGAGTCTTTGTTGCCAAATGCAGAGAGTAAGACAAACACATAAATGACCCTGAACAATAATTAAAGCTAAGTACAAAATTTTGACTTTTAAAACAAGACGTTATGGAACAGATAAAAAAAAGAGACACACAAATGCAAAGAAAGGAAGGCACACTGAACTAAGAAATTACAAGAGAGCCTTAATTCATACAGCCAACCTGTGAATTCCTTCACAAAAAACACACCCAAAACTCTACTGAGATTAAAATTCTGTCAGATTTCACAGGGAACTTGATACGCCACTGGGAATTCTCTTCTTGCGGAAGGAGCTTAAGGCTGGGTTTAGATGCATTTATAGCTCTGATCAACGAACTTCGATGTGACCTCTCAAATATCACACAAGTTAAGAAAATTATAGGGAATTATAGGCCTTCTTGCCCATGTGGTCTTAAAGAAAAAAAAACCAGACAAAAAAGGTGTGCTGTTTATATCCCTTGAGATGAACCAATATACCTTGTGTACGTCAAACTGAGTGAATTAATGCATTACATACATTTCATTCTAGAGGAGCCACTTCAATGAGGAATGAATGTAAGATAGGTATCTTGAAAGATTAGGTTTACCTGCTAATAATGCACATATCAGGAGGCTTTAAAAAGTGTTATAAATGCCATTAACGAGTATAGGCACCAGACCAGAATATTTATAAATTCAAAACTGGCATGTCACTCAGACTCTAATCAATTTAAAGAGGCACTGTGAAAGGTGGTGATGCTGCTATGCAGTAATTACTACTACTGTAGAATGAAACAGTGTTTCCTAAATGAATACTTGCTCTACATTAATTCCCTTTAGTTAGACAAGTACATGAAGTATGCAGAAAAAGTTCTATTAGTCTATAAAAGGCTTTAGTGTTAAGAAATGCAAAGTATTCGCATCTTCAATTTTATAAACTTCACAAAAGGTGCAAATGATTTAATGCTTCCCAGGCTCACATAGGCAGGTCAGTACTGTTATGTCTAGTTTTCCTAGAAGTACCATCATCTCGGGGCAGTGCTTTTTGCAAGCTTGACATAGCAGCAGTTCTTTCAATGTCTATCACAGCATACAGCTCTGTGCGCCTGGTTGGAGTTTGCGGAAGTGGAGTGGTGGGGGTTTTTGGAGTCTGAGGGTTGTCGGAGTCACTACCACCTTCCAAGTCAACCTGTATATAGTTGAGCTGCCTGTGTTCTAAACTTGGACGCCTAATGTCAAAGTTAAAGACTGTTGGAGTACAGTCCCGACGTCGTGTAAATTCTACTTTATGAGCACTTGCTGGTACTGTTACATTCTCTGTATTGACATAATTATGCATTGGATCTAGGTTATTGTGGTAGCCATTCAGAGATGGGGTCTTTGGTCCTAAACTGTCATCTTCATCTCTACTCAGCTTGCGGGCTTCCCAAACAGGAGGCAAGGATGGCAAGTTCTCATAGTTCAACAGCGCAGTTCTCCTCTGAGCAGAGTTGTTAATGTTCTGGATGTCTGAGGTACTGGTTGATGTCAAACGACCTCTCCTGACCCCTGAGGCACTAGGGATTGATAACCTATTTATATTTTCATACACCAATTTATTACCAGATGGTGTTTCTCTACGTTCATCACTGTCGTACCCAGTGTCCCATTCAGTGTTGTTTGTGCTGCTGCCGCTAACTTGGTCTCTCCCAAGTTGCTCCAGTTTCTCTCTTTCCATTAACTGCCTTTGAACAGGTGTTGGTCCTAAAACAAACTTGACTCCTTCGGGCTCCAGGAGAACCTGAGCATCTCTGTCATCAGTACACATCTGATCTTCTTTCACTTTAGTTGTTTCAGTGTTTGAAAGCTTTGATTCCAGTGGCACATGCACACTTGATCGATTTTTTCTTTCCTCTTGTACCCCAGTAGTGTTGACATAAGTGTGCACCTAAAAGGGGAAGAAAGAAAAAGAAAAAAAAAAAAAGGAAATTCAAATGCTATTTGCACTTTGTTTTCTCCCCCCCTTCAAATTTTCTTTTCATATTAGGGAAAAATGCTTTTAAAGCAAAGGTGGCCAAACACGTGGCTCAGAGACACTGTGGAATCCCCTTGTCTGGAGTATTCAACGCACAACAGGACAAGGCTCTGTGCAACCTCCTCTAACTTTAAAATTTGACAAAGGGGACTCTAGAGGTCCCTTCTAACCTCAATTATTCCATGATTTCTATTCACCAAATAGAAGACTTATATGTAAAGAAGCTTTCTGACCAGGACCTCTCATAAAATACAATTTATGTTTTTAAAAACAATTACTGAAATTTTTGAAAGTTATATGCGCAAATATATACTTTCTATATCATTACTTGTATATAAATATGAAGAGCAACTTAAAATAGTTACTCTTCCTCAGCCAGCTGTCCTACAAAGTATCATTTTAAAGAGGCAAAGCAAACAGTCTTCTGAGGTAGCTAACACACAGTAGAAATACATCACACCTGATAATGAAAAACATAAATGAAAGCCTACAGAGTAAACATTAGAAAAATCTGAACTAATGTAGAACCTAAATTACATGGGGGGGAAAAAAAATACCCACTTGCTCCTCTGCTACAAGTAAAGGATGTGTTGATTCTTCACCAACAGAGGGGAGGCGTGCACTTCCGACAGAAGGATGTCTGCTGGAAGGATGTGATGAAGCATCTCCAAAAGATGGATATCTGGGATAGCCGTTAGGTAAACTTTGTGCATTGAACCCAGGAGCTGATTCAATTAGAAAACAAGCAAAACCATATTAAAATAGAACATTTTACTGTATATGAGTAAGATGCTTTATATGTTCATTTTCAACTTTCAAAGGAGAAATTAAAATATGTAAAAGAGTATTAAATATTCACAAGACTCAGTTTTGCTGGGGGGAAGGAGAGGGAGAGCAAACTGCAAAGTATAGCATCCTAGTATTTACTGGGAAACATGTCTGAAGCAACCACTGAAATCTAGGTGTATTACGCACCACAGACCTCCCAGTAAACTCCATATGCAACTTCTCTTTCTACCATTAACAACGTGTCTCCCTAGCACACAGGGACTTATTTACTTAAGCTTCCATTTCTCTGAAATAATCAATAACCTGGCATTCCTAGTTTCAAATATCAAGCCATCTGCCTGGGATTACTTAAAATCCTCCACTATTCTTGAAAGGACTTCAATCTACCCATCCATCTACTCACAGCAAAAAAAAAGATTCCAAACCCACTACAGACGTGATATTACCATTACTTTTTTCCTAATAAAAAGGCTGGAACATTGCCCAACATTAACATTTCTCAGAAATGCTACAAGTAAAATATGGTGATACATTATAAAGCAATTCAATAGGTATATACTGAAGCAGAGCTCTTATGCAACAACTAAGTTCCCAAAACTTATTTCTTAAAGCTGAAGAACTTGACTATGGCAGTTTTGCTCCCAAGACTTAGGATTCTCAGAACCCTCAGCAAGTACCTCAAGAGAATGCATTACTGGTAATTAGCCTCTTAGCTGAAACCAGCATTTAATTTGCATTAAATCTTTAAGTAATTAAAAAGAAAACTGATTTAAAGCTAAGTACCACATTACATTCAGGTATGTCATCTGACAGCATAACCCCACTTACTGGTAGGCGTTCGAGGGGTTCGTGGAACTTCCAACTCAGTTTGATGATTATTCCTTTCTACTACTGGTTCTTCTACCACATTTATGCTATTATTCTGCATTATCTCTTGTAACATATTAAATAGCTCTTCCGCACGGGCACATTTAAAGGCAAAGATTCCTATAAATACACAAGAAAAAAATCAAAATCCTTTAACGTAAGAAACATGCCTTACAATGTATATAACTTTCAAATAATAGAATTGGAATCCACATAATGAATACCTGTTAAAGAAGCAAAAATGTGAAGAAATTTTTATTGCACCAAAACACATAAAATTACTGTGAGAACCTTTAAAGTGTTTATCTAAAAGAAGAATAAGTTTCCCATGCACCAAAAGTTAAATTAGAACAGAAAATTCATTCAATTAAAAGCAAAACTAAGTTTTGAGTGCTGAGTGGTTAAAAAAAAAAGGCACAAAACAGGGCAAGATTTTTTATTTTTTCTTTTTTTTTTTAAGCTGATACAAAAGATACCTGATAAAGAAATAAAAACACTAAATTAAACTAATATTTTTTAAACCAGATTTCTATTAAAGACAATAAAAGTAAGATACCTGCACAACAGGAAAGAAGGATTTAAACACTGGGTAAATGTTTAGTTTCTTTAAGAAGATTAAAATTAAAAGCTAGTAAGACAAACTGTGTGAAACAGACAGTAACAAACCAATTGCTTTAGGCTAAAGGGTAGACACAGAACACAAAGTTAGCAGCAATACCGTGTGTTTTGCATGTGTATTGTGCCACTTTGCCTTTAAACAGCAGGGAGCGCCCCAACTTACCCTCACCGGCAAAGTCCCAGCTTTGGATTATTCTTCCATTGAAAGCATGAAGTTAAAGTTGACATGCTTGTTAAACGGGGGTGCAGGTGCTCAGTTTTTAAAGTGAGTATTACAATCTTAAAACACTCTTTACTAAAAACTACCTACCTATATAGCTAGTTCTGTAAGTGCTGTTAATACTTATTTAAGGATGCAGAACTGTGACAGATCAGAACTACCAGAAGTTCTCCACATGGCAGAATGTCACAAAAACCCAGCTGGGAATACACCAGATGGGCCAAGAGGAATGATGCTCAACAATTCATATTCAGCTGGTGCAGTGGATAAACTTCATGCTTGCAGCACAGCAGCTGTACGGCTTCTTCTACTACATCTCCCCAACCCATGATCCAGCTCAAGTACAATAGTCCATGTTTACATTTTTGTGTATTTCTGAAAATTCTCACTGGCTACTTAATCCTAATGGACAAAAAAATAAAATAAAAAAAAAATCTGGGTTCACAAGCTTTAAAAAGCTCCCAGTATGCTTCTGAGAAATTCAGCTTGTTTAAAAAAAGTGTTTCCCACTTGCTTAAAAATTCCTTAAAGTATGAGGTGCACCAAATTGGCACTGAAACTTCAAGCAAAAACAACTTGATGAAACCTTGATTATTATTAAATACATTCAAATTAAATACAACGTGATCAATCACTTACACAATATGGTGACACACCAGCTCCTCCAAGTTTTCTATCCTGAATTATCTATTAGCTGCACTCCCAAAACACGTCTTCAAGGTTTTTAATACCTAGCACAAACTCAATGTTTCACCCTCAGTGCATTCTGGCAACTTATCAATAGATATAATTTGAGATTAAATGGAAAACACAGGAATAGTGATTAATGCAATCAGTAAAAGTTGCTGGGCTGTATTCGGGGTACTCTCAAATGAAAAACGTCTTGGTCATCTCACCAAGTAAAAATGAAGTTTTGTGACTGTGCCTGCAAAACCCAGTGTAGGTCTCAGGAACAACGCAAAAAGGCAGAGAGAACATTTTCTGCCAGATTTCTTTTTTTCTCAATATTCACAGTATTTTAATATTACGTAAGGAAGGCAAGAAACAAAAGAGGGAGGAAAGGGTTGTTGCTTACACAGCCTGCTTAATCTTCTCTATTTAAAAAAAAAAAAAAATTAGGAGGGAAGCAGAGAAGTCAATTAGACTCAGTGGAAAATTTTGCAGACTTGCTAATAGGCTGTGGAAAAGAACCTTCAAAATAGTATTTTCAATTGAATCTTATTAGTATGTGTTTTACATGTTTAGAAGCAGTAAATTAAACCTGAAAAATCAATTAAAGTGATTTTCTTCAGAACAAAGTTTATTACTTTCTTCTTAGAAGTCTGAAAATTTAGTTTAGTACAGAGTATACTATAACATTTGAAAACATCTCTGTTTCTCATTAGGAGATGAACTGAGAATACTTTCTAAACTCTTATCAAAAAAACCCAAACCTGTCTGCCCTTACCTCTGCTTGGATAATGAAGATGACCAGCTTTGTTTATGATCAAGTTCTTTCACCTTCCTGACTTTTTACAGTGAAATTAAAAAAATTGCAATTGCTAAATATAATTATTGATAAAACCACTAGTAAATGCTAAAAATCTGTAAGAAAATAAAAATGCAACTTAATTTCACAACGTATGAATACATAAGAAGTCCAGCTATGCACAGCTATATCAGAAGAGAAAGATGCAAAACAAGGCTGAGACCTCAACCAAAACAGCTATTCCCTTGGGGACTACTGCAGTGTCGAGAAAAGCCTAAATCTTCTCACTGGGAGCCAACCTTGGCCCAGGCAGGCATGATCTGGGACCTGGAAAGGTAACCATCTTTTTCCAATTAAAGCCGCACAGAAAATAACAGCATAGCTGGAGTTTACACACTTCATACAAAAATGTGTCAAAATTTGAGAATTATGTAATTGATAAATGAAAGTGGTATTTGTGTTAGGAGGAAGATGAAACACAAGTGTGTTACTGAAGACAATAATAGGGTAGGAATATCCAGTTCATACCAGTGTTCCAGTCTTAAAATCTAAAAAGAGTAATCTTTGAATTCTAAGGAGATTCTTCCACAGTTCCAGGTTTCACTGCCCCTCCCTGAAAGCGAAGTCACCCATTCACGTAGGAGAATTCCCCTGTCAAAACCACCTCCTAAACTGACCAGAAGTATCTACACTTAGAAGCATGAAGGTGCTCCAGACCTACAGTGACAAAAACTATATGCAACTCAAATCCTCATTTTATCCTAAGACCATTCCTCGTAAGGTAACTTACTTTTCTCCCAGAAACCACATTCTCATATAAAACTATAGCATTTATAACCCTTGCCAAAGGACAGGCAAATATACTTCTTTTAAACAAAACTGTCTTCCAACATCAAATAAATTTCAAAAAAGCTTTCTGTACAAAAATTCCACGTACCTTGTCCAGTTTGACACCTTCGGCCACTTTCAAAAGAGAAAAGGTTTGAGTCATAGCCATAGCGACGGAGACAGAGGTAGTGCCATTTTACAGAGTCCCTTTTACGGGTGTACAAGATTAGTTCTGTATCTGTAAGTTCCATTATGCCAGAACCCAGTTCATTACCATCATCATCCACATTAATAACCTATAAAAAGGAAATTAAACAGCATTAGGTAAGTACTCTTTGGAGTACCAATACCACTACTAATAGTCTTAAAGTTTCACTGATGCGCTCCGTCTGCTCTGTCATGTTAGTTACGATCCTTGAGGTAAAAGTTTAAAAAAAAAAAAAAAAAAAAAACCAACAACAAAACCCAACACCTTGCCAAACCTGTACCTCTGCTCCCCCAATCCAGAATTAAAATAATACATATTTAAAAGCAATATGAATGAGACTGCATAACATTATTGTAAGCTCTGAGGGGAAATTTAAAATAGAAGAAATTCGCAAGTTAAATATTTTTTTTTTTTTTTTAAACTGGCTTTATGTACATATTCTAGTATTTCCACACGGATAAGGCATACCTCAGATAATGGAATCTTTCAGAGCCCCGGTTCTAAAAAAAAAAATATTTGCTTTGTCATAAAACCCCACTTACAGTTGGGAAAAGGAATGAAAAAGGATAAGGGGCTCCAGGACAAAGCTTCCTTCACGTACCTATATAGCCTTGCCCTGTGCTGAATCACCAGACTCTTAGATTTTTTTTTCCTGCCTTTTTAAAGTCAATAAATAATTCAAATACCCCATGGTTCTCTTGTGTGAAAACATGTGTATAAAGCTTAAATTCTTATTCTTTCTGCTTTAAACCAGTTTGAGGTCATCTGCAACCTTTATGGAATTCAGACAATGTATGCTTTCCTCTGCATGTATTTTACCTCACAGTGCTGCTTTTTAGCGGGATTCTTTCTTACTCAATAAAAAGGCTACCAAAAAATATTCCCTATGGCATCAATTAATGTTACTCCTTAAACAGACATTTTCAACTTGAAATCTAGTCAGTTGAAAAG
This sequence comes from Gorsachius magnificus, assembly GCA_034008185.1. Classification (NCBI taxonomy): domain Eukaryota; kingdom Metazoa; phylum Chordata; class Aves; order Pelecaniformes; family Ardeidae; genus Gorsachius; species Gorsachius magnificus. The sequence goes on from CM067081.1 coordinate 178,519,273, forward strand.
AATTAGGAATAGTTTAATCTGCCACTGAGGCTTATGCCAACTTTCTTAATTTTGCAAATTACATTCTTTCATCTTCTCCCCCCTGCTGCTAAATCAGTGACCCACACAAACAATAGAGAAATTCTACAAGGAGAAAAATAGGAACTAGTTACACAAAGTGATGTCAAATGCATAAAAAGCAAGAAAACAGAAAAATATTTTATCCTTCAGCCTTTTGTACTGATAATATTAAACATTTCCAGAAATTCCCATGGCTTTAAAAGCTCATTTCAAGTGTTGCCCTAAGGCAACACATGAATCATTTCTCACTATGGAAGCATTACGTTCCTGTGCCAACTCACAGGAACAGTTTGGAGCACAGTAGCAAATCTGACTTGTGTGACTCTGCAAAGGTATGTTTACTTAAAGTCACTGACCTCAGCAGCTTCATGTTAAGCATGTTAAGCACATGAACAAGTGTTCACAAGCTTATAAATTCCAGGGATATAAGCGACACAAGCACGTTTATAGATAAAATTTCCTGAAGTAAAGGACAAAAGTTCTCAAAATGCTATCACGAGTAGTGATCTTCAAGTAAAACCAGCAGTCCTAAAATTTTCCATTGCTGACCCCGCATCCAGGTTCGTAACCACACTTCTCCAGTAACTCTTCCCTTATGCTTATGACTCCCTTCCTAACTTCCATAACCTCCCAGAGGCAGCAACACTTACTTGAGCCCTACCAGCTGTAACGGAGATGGATCAAAATCACAGGGCTGTTTCTCCTTCCTGAATATCAAAACTGTCATAAAAAAGCCTACCCTGCCTAGAGAATTCCTGTCACTGCTGATAAGAGACGATTTCTCAAACGGGCAAGAGAAACCTATAGCCACAGACACCTGCAACTCTGCAATGTTTTAACTGTTCAGTAATTCTCACCCTATTTTCATTTAAATTTTTTTCCATTACAGACCTACTCTGCAAGAAAGCAACAGAATAACTCACAGCATACCACGTCAGTTGCTTACCTTAAACTTGTTTCGATGGTTATCTGGGACAGTTTCTTTATCTGGACAGCTACAACAGCTACCCATGACTTCTTTAGAAGACCATGTGTTCTCTAAAGGGTGAGGAAAAAAACCCCAAATGATCATTTAGTTGAAGTAAAAGTACAGTATCATCAACAAAACAACCCAACACAAATTGCTCTCTGAAATTACAATTCTTCATGATGAATTTTGCATTCATAAGTAATAAAAATTGAACATAAATATTACAAATATTTTTAAATAGTTATGTTAGATTTGGCATTAAGGAGTGGCAACACCGAGCTGTTAAGGTCCTACCAATAATTCAGCTCGATGTTACTACCAAACAGACCCATTTGATTTGTCACCTTAATTCCCATGGTAGCAGCCTGGGGGGAAACTGAAACCCAACAACTTACTGGAAATGATTCTCATCTCCTAAACCAGGGCCTTTACACAAGCCAACAACCTGGATTCCAGTTTCGTCTAAGCCCTACTGATGCCTGTACAAGCCCTGGGCTGTAGGAGGTTACAAGGCACAGGCAACACAAAGAGCCCACATGGCAACCCAGAAAGGCTGCCCTGGCTTCAGCAGCTCCAGGGCTGGCTTGCAATAGAGGGTGGAGGCGTTCCAGGCCTGGAGGCAGCCCTGTGCTGGCAGCCGTGCAGTGAGGCTCTGTGCTTCCACTTTTAAATACTTCCCATATAGCAATGCACATAAAACTATTTCATCGAAGTCAAGGGAAGGAAAAAAGCCCACATTCAACACACATATTTTAAAGCTTGGCTTTTTATTTCTATTAAGTTCAGTTTGGATTAAGTTGTGTTACACAGTCTACTTCATTTGCTATAAAACGGTAAAATATTCAACTAACACAGAACAGCATGGCTAAATTAAGGGAAAAAAAATAAATATTTGATACTTTTTATATTTTCTCTAAATATTTTTGTATATATGGTGAAACTTTCATAAAACAGTATGATAAAACGTTCACAGAACCAAGTCTCACAACTTGCTTCTCCTCCCTCTACCACTTTGCAGAGGGTGGTAAGTCTCATATTTCTTAAATACAAGAAAGTCAGACAAAAGAAATCTTAACCCATTTAGATGTTTATTTTGGATAAGAACTAAAATTTCCACTACACAAATGAAAAGTGGGGCAAAATCCTGGAGGAGAGCTAGTAAGTCAACATGAGATACAACGTTAGGAATCAAGAAGAAGGAAGACAGAACTGGTTGATAACTTTTCCTGACTAAAGGGGAGAAAAAAACCTGGTGTCACCTTAAGAAAACCAGGACCTGCCTTCCAGGCAGGCATTTGTATTAGCATGCAGCAGTAGTATCCAAGTAGCACTTTAGTCTGCTGAGAAACAAGGGGCAGGGAATACAATGAAGAGCAGCTAACTCTTCCCCCCTTCTTGACCAGAAAAGCCACTCAAAAGAGATACTGCTACCCTAGAGACTGTATAAATCTGCCACCAAACCCCTGCAGAGATGAAATGGAGAACTTAACAGAAAGGGCAACAACATGGCTTGGATTAATCCAGTAAGAAAAAGGCAGGGCGCCAGAGACGTAGTCCAAATTATGGATTCTCTAATGTAATTTCTGGCCATAACATGAAAACATGCATTAATTTGACAGAGCTTTTTTCCCCAACTCAGTATGAAACTGGGGGATTGGTTGTTTGCTTCCACTGTTGCAGAGAGAAACTATGCTACACACAACTGGGGTTTTTTTTATTAATCAGTCCAATAAGTCTCTCAATTACAGACTACTTTTAATAATCTTCATACATACATACATTGTTATTTTAATTATTCAGTTTTTTAGAAAGGGAGATACAGGTAGTAATGCCTATTACCAATTTCCTACCCTGGCACCCCACAATGCCTCGCTACAGTAATGGTCAGATGTTGGTCTTGTTAGCCTATCGATGCTACCCTATTTATTCCAAGAATTCCCTGCTAGAAAGAGCAATAGCTGACAATAGCTGCAATGCAGGTTAACGATGAAGATACACATTTGCAGCAAAGGTTTTCAAGCTCTGGTCCATACAGCAGTCATAGTTGCAGATGCTTCTAGTAGCCTTCAGGCATAGATGCTTGCACTTAATAAAGCCCAGTCTTAGACCTCCCCAGACATTTTGACAAAGTGAAAACAGAACTAGACAGCAGCATGCTGTTATAGTATCATGACTTTCTTTGCATTCAGCATAAAATAACTGATTAAATCTGTTGAAGGCAGGTGCCTGCAAACTTAAAAAACAATTAAAAATCAAAAACTTAACTGCAAAGTGGTTTGGGAAAAATCACTAGAGTTGCAAGTAGAAAGCTCTCGTATATGAACATATATGAAGTATAGCCACTGTATCTCAAGAACAACAAAGAAAGGGTATGCAATCAGTAATCATACAAGCTTATTTTGTCTCCAGTATATTCTAATATTAATACTTCAGAAAACCAAGAACTGCAATGCTGCTTCAAAGGAGAGATGTAAACTAAGGCTCTGAGGAAGAAATTAAACAGCTAGGGAACTGGCAGAATTAAAAAAAACTCACCTAGATTTGGCCATTAATATTCCCAGCCTCTGCTGCAGCATCAGGGCTTCTGTCATACTCAAAGTGTCATGCTCTCTTGTCACAGAACTAATCATTTGACCTAGAACTAGAAGAGTACATAAAAATGTAATTTTTCTTGTTTTAAGATGCCAGTTAGCAAACAAACAAACAAACAAAAAGTATTTTTGTTAACTTTGGCAGTATTATGTCAAGTGTGGTCTTCATGGCTAGGATGCATCTTAAGTGGAGTTTTAGACAAGAAACTGATGTCTTAAGAGCTCCCCCAGCATTACAGTGCTTAGTTGGGGCAAGGAAGAAAATAATCTGGTGTCCCTTTCTGCAGTGTAGCCTGTCACACTGGGGACTCCACTCATTCTCCACGCAATCCTTACCCAATTTAGTGTGTGGAAATTACAGATGTGAAGCTGCCGTTACCCTTCGCACATACCATGCCAAACCACAGCAGACAAGCAGAAGAACACATACAACTTACTCTGCTTAACTCCCTTTTGCTTATCCTACTGAATATATACAAACAGTGACTTGTATGGCTAAACACATCCCCCTTTCTCTGTTTCCCTCACGATTCTTGCTCCATGACATTAACCATAAATTGCTTGCTTTTGCTTCCCCCCCAGCCCCCCAGATTACTCTCATTCTAGCTATCTGCTCACATTTAACACCAAAAACTCAACTGCTGCTTCCACCAGGCTAACAGTTGGCAGCCTCCATTCTCTGTAAAACTGCCAAATGATCACTTGATGTTTCCTTTGACACCACTTCTAAATCTTAAGAGAAGGGCTAAATTCTCAGAAAAATACTTTATTATTAGCCTTTCTTATCAGCCTTTCAGGATGCCTGTGCAAACTTGTTTGAGACCACTGCAGCTCTGCTTATCAATACCACCACAATTCTTTGTATACATATGCTGTCCTCTGCCTTGCACCTGGATTAAAAGCATTTTGGGAACCAAAAACACTCTTCTTTTTTGCATAGTATCAAGGGTAACATAGTCCCAAACTCATCCCACATCCTAGGCATCATGGTAACAGTTGCAGAACACTCTTACTGTGGAGGGACTGTGGAAGAGAACAGCAGAAATTCAATACTGGTAAGTGCAAAATAATGCACCTAGCAAAGGAGCTCTGTCTGTTAGGAAAGATCAGTCATGTAGTCACGCAGTTCAGTGAAAGCACTAGCTCAATAGCGATCATAAAGCAAATGGGACAGAATAGTTCAGAAATAACTAAAAGAGCCAAAATAAAAATACAGCTCTATTGTATGAATCCACAGTGCACCCACAGATGTAGTAACGTATGCAGTTGTGCCTCCCCCTGTCAAAAAGGACAGAGTGAAACCAGAAATATGCTACTTGGACTGCTAGGCCGGAAAGAGGGACCACACAGGACAGAAAAGATGAGTACAGAATTATAGGTGACATGGAGAAGATAAATAAAGCACAACTATTTTCCAAACACAAGCATTAGGGAGCAGCAGACGACACTGTTAAGCGGCAGGTTCAAAAAAACTACACAAAGGAACTTTTTGCACATAGTATATAGTTAAACTTTGCAATCGACAACATCTTGTGGGAATAAGTTGCAAACATTTGAAGATTCAGAAAGTAACTGGAGAAATGCAAGCCACATAAAGAGCTTTTAAACTCAAGGATAGCACATCTGGCTCAAAAAGTCTCTAACCTATAGATATTTAGAAGGGTCTTAGGGAATGATCATAAAGTGTTCCTCTTTACTATTTCCTTCCCTATGTATTTACTACTGGCTGTCAATTTACTATTTACTGCCAGAATCTGGAACTGGACAAACCGATAGTTCAAGTCCGACCCAACAAAGCAACTCTAGTTAATATAAAAGGATGGCATGGATGCAGCATAGATTTTTTGAGTGTACTGTTATTAAGACATTAAAAAAAGAAATAATTAACAACTTATATTTAACTTGAAACTAAAACCTAGATTTCATAAAGATACAGAAGGAAAAACTTATTGAACTGCTTGATAGATATGTATATTTGCATACACATACTAAACATAAAGATTCTCTGCTGTGCATAAGCAGTATTTGATATCAGGAACTTGCAGCAAGTCACATACCCTTCCTGTAATTTATTTGCCCTTTAGCCATAAGCTTTCTTGATCTTGGACGAAGTTGTATACAGTTATATTCAAGACCTATCCCTCTGCAACACGCACAGGCTCTGGACCTGTGATGGCCCTGCCCAACCTAGCTGGTATTATTTAACTATGTTTTTTGGTCCGTTTAGATTTTTGTTGGCTTAGCACACCAAACTAGCTCAGCAGAGAGTCTAGCAAGTGCCAGAGCCAGCTGGGGACACAATCACAACCTTAGTCACCTTTTCAGAAAACTTAGCCCCTTCACTAATTACTAGAATTTACTTAGTTTACCAAATTCTCTGCTAAAATCTTCAGGATGGGAGAAGGAGGGAGCAGAAATCTTGACCTACCTACTCTGGTGAAATCTTGCAGGTAGTCATTATAAAAAAAAATAAAATCTAAAATTTTCACAGGCAAACTACGCTACTGCAGGTGTGTTTGCACTGGTATTCACCCTGATATTTTTCTAGCAAAGTTTTAAAGCCTTCAAATGGTTTGGCTACCTAAAGCAGACTAGCCTGTTTCAGTTACCTAAGAATGATTCTTAAATGATCTAAACAGAGTTTTTAATGGATTAAAAAAAAAGCACACAAATTTACAGCACCTTACTACTTTTAAATGTAAAGCAATAACAAAATTCTCCAACCAGTTGTTTCCAATTACAAGTTGGCCATTTACTCTGTTTGGGATTTTCTTAAATCTTCCCAGATTGCAAAATATTTACCCAAACTTAAACATACAAGGAGAAGTAAACTTTTTCACAATCACAGCCCTAAAAGTTAATCTTTCCAGTTATGTCCACGTTGTCAAATTTAGGAGCTGTAATTTCCCGTTCATGAAGCATCAGTGGTGGTTGGGTGCAGTCATGCAAGGAGGGGGAAGGTGATGGAGAGTATTTTCTGTTTCTGCCCAACACATTTGTTACTGCACTGCAAGGTAAAAATCCTGGGCAAGACAAACCAGGACCAGCACTTATCTAAACCTTGTTAACAGGAGTGAAAGTTAGGAACTGCCATAACTGCAGTAAGATTTATTACTTGGCTTTGTAAAGTAGCAATTTACATGTAAAAGACACTACCACAAAAGGAAAAATGTTTAATTTGCACATTATTCTCCATCCTAGGGTCATCAATGTTGGGTGCTTTTCATCATGAAGCATTCTCATCTCAAGGACAACTGGCAATAGCCCACACAATAAATATACAAAGTGGGGTTTTTTTAAATTAATTATTCATTTATTTATTAATAATGTTTTTAAGAATTTTTTTGAATGCCTAATAAAAATTGTATATTTCCAGAAACCATGACCTAGCGGAACCTGTGTGAAGTGGAGCACGTTTGGCCACAAGACAAATTTCATCCTTCTGTTTGATGGCTGTGACAGCAGTAAGGACCAGACCTCCTAGGAAAATCAGGAGGCTCCTTGGAAGCCCTCCTGACGTCTTTGCAGTTGCCTTGTTGTGGACCTAAGCTTTATGCCAGACTGGAGTCACGTTTTCCTGTGACATAGTTGAATCTTTCCACATAAACTGTAGTGCAGGCAACCTATGAGCAGGGTTTTTGTTCCTTGGCATCCGTTGCATGAGCCTATCTGAAATGGGAGCGCTTGAGCGTGCCCTTCCTTAACCTCCTCTCAGGTAAGAGGATGTAGCCTCAAAATACAAACTACAGAAGCAAGCGGGAGACAACAGTTGGGTTTTTTTCCTCCAAAAAATCCATAAAGGCTGCACTAAGAAACATGAGGTCTTTTGTACTTGCAGCTTAAAGGTAGAATTAGCTCTCCCCAAAGTATCGTCCCAAGCCCAGAAAGGGCTCTTTCTCCTGATGCCTTGGAGTTTAAGAATTATCAGAAGTGATGGCAATGGCAAATTATTTGTATCTATATAAAAATATGCACAAATTGCTTAGTATTAAGTAAAACTCCCCCTTCTCCCTTCCTCCAAGCATGTTTATGTTGTCACCTCTTATAAAACTCCTTAAAACCAAACATTATTCTCCTCAAAACTGTAACTAAGATAGCTTAAATATAAGATATTTAAGATAGCTTAAAATACTTTGTGCAGGAATAGACCCATCACATTTCTAGATTCTGCCTCTTACAGACCCCTTTTTTTCTACCTCATCCGGGGTAAAAAAAATAAAAAAAAAAAAGGAAATTCTTTACTTCAAGTGGGAAGTGCAAAAGAAAACGTGGATGAAAGATGGAAGAAAGATTTTTATTACTGAAGTAGGCACCAGGTTCATCCTCTGTTTCAGGTCACTAACCTAAATGCCGCCAATCTGTCTTTGCACCACAGAGGCTGACCTCTTTCCATTTGGTGTGTAAGAAACAGAGCCCAAATTCTGGTGGTCTTAATTGCACCTAAACTAGACACTAGGAGTAGACATCACAAATAATTTGCTAGGCAACTGAACACACTGAAATAGGAAAACCTAACTTTGATAATTTCCTCTCAAAGTTCAAAATTCGTGGCCCGCTTGTGTTGGGACGTTTACATTTATACAGGGATTCAGACAAGAAGCATCCCCAGTGCAGAGCAGGTACTGCAGCGACCATCAGTACACCTGCCCGGCACGTGCTGCCAGACTAATCTCACACACAGAATACTTGGTGACAGATGTCACCTATTCAAAACAAGAAATCTAATTTCATTACACTTATGGATGAGTGGCTTCTTATAGGAATGTTACAGATGTCTTAACGCTCATTTCTTTTAAAACAGAAGTTATTTTAAATCTTTTTTATGGCTTTCAGTATACGGAAACAAAAATCACTGTCAAACATTCACAGGTACAAACCACTCTGCGACTTACTTTTTAGCTCTCTCCTTGTCCCTCATTTTCCCCTTAGGGACCTATTTTTTCTTATGAACTTTTAACAGAATGATACTAAATATAAATTGATTTATTTCACATTTGACATCCTTCATGTTTCATTGTTAAATATTGCTTGATATTTAATTACAACTGGTGTATTTAGATTGGTTTAACAGTAAGTTTTCACCCTGCAAAAATATAAGTAGCAAGGATGGGATGCAATTTGTAAACCAGCCTATTTTTCTAGATCTTTCATGAGGAATACTGAGGACATAATAAGTCAAATGGAAAACATGCTTTAAGAGGTTTTGCACAAATTGTGGATTAAATTCTCTATTAAAAATTCACCCCAAATGATGGCAAAATTTGCATTACCTGTACCACCCCAAAATCTTAAGACGAAGCTTACATACTCAATTCCTTCGAACGCTAGCAACTTGACTCAACTTCTGTTTTCGGTTTTTCTGTTTGCCCTATGATAAGCCACACAGCATAGAACCTGCCCCTCCCTGAAACTCATTCCAGTACATCTTTCTCCTCTTTTAAACTCTCACAATTGGAAATACTAGAAGAAAGCACAGCCAAATCCCTATGGATATATGATGGTAAATAATTTTCTCAGCTCAGAGTTTTTGAGCAATGTTGATACTATTTTACAGCATGGAATAATTTCACCTGGCTACTGTCACCTCAGAGATTAAGTGCAAACTGAGAGTATAAATCTGAGCATTTCAGGTTATACACAGAGAATTTCTAAGTAATTCATTACATCCTCTGCTCATTAACCAGAATTGTCAGTACAGCAAAGCAGCTTTAATTTTTCCACACGAAACAAATTTTGGATGAAAGTCAAAGTCCTACAGGCATTTGAGAAAGCAAACAGACTAATAAACAGAGGAACCAACTTACCACGTAAGAAAATGTTACTGAGTAAAATAATGATTGTTTTATTGCCATGTTATTCCTTCCAGAGATAGGTGAAGCAAGCTGAAATGATACTGCAATCAGTCCTTTGAGTTTTGCTGGTACCCCAATACTGCCCATTTAGTAACTGGCTAATAAACAGATTAAATGGATAACGTATTTATCTGATGTGGCAAATCCTGTGTCTTCAGAGTCATGATGTAATCCATGGTGGCAAATTCTATATGATTTAAGAATCCTGGTATCCTACTTAGAACTTAAAATAGCCCATACTTTGAGCTGCTATTTATCTTGGCTAGCATATCTTCACTACCATGAAGCCAAGTTCTTTCAATTGGAAAACAAAACTTAGGTTTCTGGAACACAGGACTCCCACGTACTGGACCTCACATGCACATGAGAGATGGTAGCACCAAAATAAAGCATTTGCCCATAATTAGTAATTACTGAGTGTGGTCAACTCCAAGAGCTTCACTCCCCCATTGGTCACAAAAAGGACCTCTTCACTTTATAATTACTTGGAAAAAAAAAAAAAAATATTTCTGTACATCAGCAAAGACTGACTAATTCACTTTAATATTTGGAGACAGAACAGACGTAAGAGGTGCCAGAGCTGGAATGTTCTCCCATGGAAACACAGGGGTTTAAAAGGGATACGAGTGTTCAGCAGAACAGGAAGAAAGCCCTGAGAAATACAGCAAAAGGGGCATGAAACACGCTCCTTGCCTGCCCACACATGCCGCCATCCTTCAGATCAACTCCTCTCCTTTCAGGTGTCCTGGAAGGCCCTTGCCTTGCACAGTCTGACAAACGTAACAACAATTTATCCTCAAACAGCAAATGCACTTTGGGGAGATGGCGTTTTAATAGTAAAGCAAACTGCACTAAGGTCAGTCATAATCCTTGCCCTTCGTCCACTTGGCAACAATTACTAAGAAAATTAACATTGAAGGTGCCTACGTACTGGAAGGATGAAAAAGCAGCAGTGCTAACTAGCCATAACAGAGTTTAAAACGACAATGAAGGAGATCCAAGAAGAAACTAAACATGCTGAGAAAGAGTTTGGTGCCGCTGGCTGCAATTATGGAAAACAAACTATGAATGGTAGAGGTGAAGTTGCAGAATCTAGTTTGTAACTTCACTTATGCCAACAGGTGGAGTTTTACCTCAGGATTTTTATTAAATGAGCATGTTGTCAGACTTATGATTAAAATACAGTAATAGGTGTACGCTTCTCTCTCTTTAGCCCATTCCAAAGGGAAAAAAAGAAAAAAAAAAAACCAACAACAACAAACAACCCCAAAACACAAAACTGGCAAAACCCAAGCATAACTGTAAAGCCTTCTGGCTCCTATGAAAACAAAATTATTGCAACCACACACAAGCTTCAGCACACAAGCTTGCCGTTTCGGCGCGCCGCCCTCAGAGCTCCCTTTGAACGCGCAGCGAGGAGGCCGATGCAGGATCGCGCTGGGAAATCGCCCTCTCAGCAGCATTCCTCCGCCGGCACCTCCTGCCGCTGCCAGCCACTTGCTCCTCAAGCTCACCGGAGGCTTGCTTTTCTTTTCTTACTCCTCCTTTTTAACACCCAGATCCTCACAACTCGATCCATTTTGCTGTATTTGTTTCGGTATATTTCGATTCACAGCCATCAGCAACTTTTTACTTTTTCTCCCTCACCCCACCCCACGTTGGTGCTATATAAAAATACTCAATGCCATTTAAAAAACAGAAAAAAAACCCAAAGAAAAGCAAATAGGAGCCTTGTTGGTTTGTTTAAATTCAGGACTGCCAACTGATCCTGAAGAGTGATGTAAAATTTTGAAATGGTATGGCAGTATTAAATTAATTCTCTACGGTTCTCCTTAAAAGTGATCATTTTAGCAAAATGCTCAAATTTAGGTAAGTTAGTTAAACATTTGTTGGAACACTGTTCATCAGTAATTCCTTAAAAAAACCCACAGTCATTCTGACAGAAAAGCTCTTCTATTCACCACAATTATAGTAGAACTGAAGATTAAAGACCAACTCAAAGAGCTGAGTTAGATGAGCACAGAGAACTGCAGCAGGGAGCAATGTTGTGCTAACACTTAAATACTACATGATGTTTCAGAACCATTTATGTGACACTGATCCTACACCTCTCCACTTTGCTCCAGCATGACACTTTAAGACCCTCATTCCCTTATCCTGAGGTGTAGCACCCCACATTTTGGCCTATCCTAATGCGATATAAAAGGTAACCACACACATTTCATCCAGGTACTCGGTTGACAGAACTGTTCTATTCAAGAGGTACATACATATATATATATATACACACACACCCCCCATTAAATGGAGTTTTAAATCTTCACCTCCACACATTTCAAGAACTCTAGGTCTTTAATGAACATATATCTTGAACAGGAGCATACAAGCTGTTTGCTCCACCATTCCCATTAATCCTTCCAAGGATGTGGGACAACGTGCCTTGTCCTATTCTTTAATCGCTCTCCAGAAAACGATCCTCTTACTCTAAACTTCCAGAGAAACAAGACTTATATTTTACTTGGTGTCATTTTTAAAACAACTTAAACACAGGCAAATATTTTTCAATTTCTTACTAAAACAATTTCTCCAGATCCACACCACCATATTGTTTTCTGTGAATGTCTGCCAGATTAACTACATCCTTTTAAAAGAAACAGCCAGAACATCAAACTCCAAACCGCGACATTACATTAAACAAGCAAGCGCTACTAAATTATTTTATTCTTGGAAATTCTGAATCTCTTCAAAAATGTCCTCTGAGGAATAGCATCAACAAAAAGCATCATTTTTACACAACAACAAAACAGCAGAAACAAGACTGAAGTTTTAAGCATAGAATCATAGAATGGTTTGGGTTGGAAGGGACCCCTAGAGGCCATCTAGCCCAGCCCCCCAGCAGTGAGCAGGGACACCCTTAACCAGATCAGGTTGCTCAGAGCCCCGTCCAACCTGGCCTTGAATGTTTCCAGGGATGGGGCCTCCACCACCTCTCTGGGCAACCCGTTCCAGTGTTTCACCACCCTCGTTGTAAAGAATTTCTTCCTTATAAGCACCACTGATATGGAAATGCTTTTTGGATATAGGATCAAGGAGAAAGGCAAGGAGATGGGAAAATAAAGTAGAAGGCTACAACAGTTAAGTAATGGGGCCTAAGAGGAAGAGAGAATCTATCTTAATTCTTGAAAAGGATGCCTGGCTTGAAACTGTTTAAATAGTGAGTCAGCTCTCCAATATTTAACCACAAATGCCTCCTAAAACTTCAGGCCCACAGCTCTTGCTAAGTCTTCAAAGCCAGCAAAGTGCCAAATTTTGTAATTAAGTAAATGGCACTGAGTTTGTATTTTGTAATATTTTAATCTCTGAAATATTGTTCATTCAAGTATTTCAGGAAAGGTTAAGTTTTGCTTTTATGTTTTTGACATGTTTTGCACACAGTCTTCTAATACATTAATAGAAACAACACTGAAAAGCCTGCAAGGTCTTTCTTACCAAAATGTTAAGCAGATTCAGTAAGATTTTATCAAAACTAAGACCATGCCACTGTGTTTTATAAAAATAAACAAACATATAAATACAGTTTCAGTATGTATTCTCAGTATGTGCCCTTCTTCATCCATCCATTGGTTCCTCTTTCACTATCAGCAAGTTCTCAGCATTTGGGTACAAGGAACCTGGCCTTACTGAATATCTTGCTTTTCTACATGGTTTTTGTTTCTTGGAAAACTGACAATCGCATCCTCCCACAATATCATTAAATCTGGGGGCATTTAAAAATAGTTTGTCTTCTGTATTTACCATTTCTCCCTTTTCTGCACAGAACTCTTTTCATAACATATGAAAGACTCCTGATTTTCTTAGTTCTGTTTACGTGCCTCCTCATGTGCTTCTTGTACATTTTTTTCTTCCCACTTTAAGGAGAAATTCTAATAAACATTTAACTTTACCTCCCCTGTGACACCAATTCATTGTATAAAAGGGGAAGATTAACAATAGCTAGACACTCCTCTAAATGAAAGCTATGTAGACTTTTCACTGGTAGCTGATCAGAAGTAAGATCCACAATCTTAGGGTACCTTTTGTCACTGCCGAACTGCATCTGCCAGGTTTAAGTTGAATTTTTTTCTTTGCATTTGCAATGAAAAAGAGCATAAGCACATTTAGTTAATGTGGCTGATTTGTTAAACCACAGTAACCTGACTGTGTAGATGCCTCTTCATGCTTTGGGCTACACCAACTGATTAAAATTCTGATTTTTAGGATCTGCCCAGCAGATTTAAGTAAAACCTAAGTATAATCAACCATTTACTTCTTTTCACAGCTAAATCCCTTACAGTCAACTTCTATGCAATTAAACAACTTTTCATCCTCCCTACATTATCTTTAGTTTTGTTTACTCCTTTGTTAGTGATTTGACACACTCCCCATTAGTCTAGCTGATCCATGCCCTAAAACATAATTTTCCCGTTTGAAAAGGAAACTACCAAAACCTGTAGTTTGATCTACCTGTACAGTGAAGAGCAAAGTTCCATTAAACAAAAAAATCTTTTTTCTTAGTGCTTTACAACTAACACAGCTAAAAGGTCCATTTCCTTGTATAATATTTCCATTTTTTTAAAAAAAGGTCTTTTTCAGGTCTTATAGAATGTTTCCTTCTTGAACACTGCTGAAACACTATGGAAATTTCTATAGCGACCCAGATCTCTCAATATAGAGCCCTAGAAGGCTTTATTCTGTTGGATGACTATAATACCACATTAGACAACCACTGCCCGATGGTAACATCACACAGCATTTTCTTCTAGCAAAGCATAAACATACCTTTCTACAGAATCCATAATGAATGGCCCACTTTGTATAAATCTCTTCCTAACATTGTAAAGATCTGTAAAAGTAATACTAGAAGGATATTCAACAGGAATGGAAACGTGGGTGTTCATGTGTGCCTGTGTCAGTGTCTACGCACCAGAACAAGCAGCAGAACAAGGATTAAAGCTTAGCTTGTGCTGATAAGAAAGAGCACTGTTCCCACCGCAGCTGTCCCAGCAGTAAGGGTCGTTTGCTGATCATACCACAGCACAGATAACTTGCCAGTGGAAAAACCTGCAGCCTAACACAAGGAGGATAGCACTGAGGTTACATCAGATTGCATGTATCGTTCGTTTTCCTGTTAGCCCATCCTCAACACAGACTACTGACATACATTTAGAATATATATTTTAAAAAATAAAAATAAAAAACCCCAGACTATTAACAGCTGCCTGTCCTAAAATTTATGGAAGCTGAAGATTGAGACAGCCATGCCACAACACCTGATGATAGTCAAGAGATATAAAAGATAATCCAAAAATTAGTTTAGCATTAGCAGTCAAGAGGAATCCCAGAGATGTCATGAGGATTTGACAGCTTTTTTCTTGTCCTGTGTCACTCACAAGGGACCCTGGCTAAACCACTTGGGCACAAGTCTTGCTGCTTTTTGAGCAAGTGGACACGAGTGCAAAGCAAGTGAAATCTGTGACAAGTAACTTAAGAGATCAGAGAAACAAATACCACCTTGCCCTTCTGTAGGATCTTCCACTGAATTTTGTTATACCATTCCTCCTAAAAAGATACATTAATTTAATCTTTAATTAGTATTGTATCACAGAACTGCTGGTTTCATTACAAAGTTAGCTTGAGTAATCATTCGCTGTCTTTTACTTTTCAAAATAATGGATTGTAACGCAAGAATGCACACACGGCTTGCAAACCTTTTAAAATACCTCAATACCATCAGCTGTGGACCTCGTGATTTGCTACTATTTACATAATTTATTTTTTTTTTTTTTCCCCCTGGGACACCCTTCTAAATCTCTATTACCAACTATATCTTTATTACCTGGCAGAGTATTATCTGGGGTGAGATGATTTGACACGGGGGGAAAATGAAAAAAACCCTGATTTTATTTGCCTTTTTGTAAGATTTAACTCTTCCCAAGACATTACTGAAGGCTTTTCTTCAGGCATTTTATTACCCCAGATTTGTAGTTTGCAAGACTGTTTGTACAGTGAAGGTGCCCATGTTGAAGAACAGACATTTACAATAAAATGAGGCTTCCCTCACCAAAAAAAGTCATATATACTTCTATTTAAACAAGTCCTTCCATAAGATTCTTTCCATTAACAAGTTTGACTAGGTGTCACTTGGAAAATAATTTCTGTGGAAGGTTTTCAGGATTAAACTGTTAACTGTGTGTGTCACATGACATTTATAAGCATTGGTACCCTCAACTACACAGAAAAGTCATATTCACCTCATTGTACTGAAATTATCACCTGTTCTCTTAAGCGGCAGATAACCTTTAAGGATAAAAATAACCTTTCTGGTTTCTTGATAGCACACGCATGTTTTCTAATCCACAACTATGACGTCTGAATATGCACAGCACAGACAGCAGTCATATCCAAGATTAGGATTCATGAATGCATATGAAGACACACCTATAATCCTCTCTGAATAAGCAAAAGAGTGACACAACTCCATTAAAAAAAAAAAAAGTGCACGCAACTTTCCTGGTGCTGGGACAGCAGCCATAAGTTTCAGCCTCAGCCAAACCTCAGACACCTCCACCTCTCCTTGACTATGGGGAATTCTGATTACTGTACCATGTCAAATATTATCTGAAATACCGTAGCCCTCAAAGCCTTCATCTAGATTTTTTTCTTTCTCTACCAATTGTATTCAGTGGTATCTCTACATACGAGTTCACGCTGGCTTTATGATTCAGTGTTATTTTAAGAGTGAATCTCACATGCTGCAAACTTCTCCAACTTCTAGATATTAAGAATGAGGTTGATGTAGTTTAAAATGCCACACTAAAACTTCAAACCCTCTTGCATATGGAAAATAAGCTGATTTGGTTTGTAGATAGTATGGACAAGCTTGACCTTGCCCATCCATTTTGCTGTCATCTGATGGCTATACTGAATGCCCTTTTTCTCTCATAAAGGATATTTCTAGAGACTGCTAAAGATGCCCAGACTTTATTACCATTACTAGCCATGACTACATCAAAGCAGCACCTATAAGTACCCTTTGAAAATGGTATCAATTCCACACAACAGGGTCTTATCTTTACTTGGGACTAAAGCCTCCATAATTTACCCTCCACTGCTACACAATTTATTTTTTTTTTTCTGACGAACTTCCACAGTGGAAAACATATACATTGAAGGTGGGGGAAGGAGGGGACAACGGGACACCAACCGACATGTGTGCTCCTAGGGTACACTACATTAATTCTTCATATGTATATTATACTCTCTTTCAACAGTAAGACTACTCAAACACATCACAGTCTTTATTCTGTGCCAGCTCTGCTATTTAATGGATATTGAAGCGGTATCACTTGGTAGAGTACATGAGTAGCTCTTCTGTTACATTTTTTATTATCAAACTTCAAACAAGAAACCAAAATGAACGTACTACTTGATGCTCTGAAAGCCCTGCAGACCCACCGGAGTTGCCAATTCTCAAGCATTCTTGACATAAACTGCTTTATTGGCTAAAGTAGACAAGTTGTCTCATTTATGAAAAATCCCTATTCATGCCCCAGCCACCGCATCTCCTAAACCAGCATTCCTCCAACTGAAGTCCAGAAGCTCAAGTCTCATTTCACCTTCCCATCCCTCCTCCTCTCCCCTCCAGTCTGAGTAGCACTTTGCAGGAGGTGATGGAGAGTTGCAAGGGTGCCAGGGAGCAGAAGGGAGAGGTGACTGCCGAAACCAGGCAGGGGTCATGCAGCGGTAGCGTGGAGGGACAGGCAGGCAGCGCAGACGGCAGGGCTGCTTAGAAATACATGCAGCCACCTTTCAGGTGGTCACACTCCTGCTGTTCGGAGGCTACAAAAGTCAGAGGTACAGCAATGGGCTCTCTCCTGCTGCTCCTGGCCACAGGTGAGCTCTGGATCTCATCGGTCTCCATGGTGAGCTGCTTCATGGAGCAAGAAAATACGTTTTTGGAAGGTTACGTTTCATCCAGTTTGGCTTCCTTGAGGTGCCTCCCTGCTGGTCTAGTGACAGAGCTGGCACAACCGAGAGAAGGCAGGAATGCACAAGGGGAGCAGGACTACATACAACCAGCTGCGTGCTTAGCTCAGCTGGGACTTCAAGCCATACCCAGATCACAGCTTCACGAGCGCAACTTGACCAGAGATAAATTGACTTATGTTCCTTCTCCAGCTAGTATGTTACATCTCCACCTAAATGCATGCAAAATATCATTTATTGCTACTGAGAAATAAAATACAAATAAAAAACCCTAATAAACTAACAAAGAAAACCCCATACCCACCTGAATTTCAGCTATCTCAGTTTTACTTTCTAGAAACGTTTCTTCAGTTACCCATCACTTCCAAACATCAGTATGCCACTCATAACTAATCCGAGTTAAAAGTAATCATTAATTTCCTTGCTCAGCTATTTTTTTAATCTGGACCAGCTTCCTGATCAGGTTCACCACATGAACACCCAAACACAAATAAGGGGGTGGCACTGTTTATACCAACAGCACCAGAAAGAGGAATGTTCTTTCAAACTACACCCACAGATACACCTTTGTAGTTACCCTATTTTGTGCTGCAGTTAAATAATCAATCACACCTTATTGCCGATGAAAAGTCACAGAAAACTTGAAAGGACAGAACACAGAAGAGTTCAGACTTAGGCAGGTTTTTTTAACAGAAACATTTTAAAGTTACGATTCTGAGTCATCCATGAGGCTTGCTGCTTAATTTTAAAGCAGGTGCAACAAGCAAAACAGATACTACCCCAATCCAACAATTTTCTAGAAGAGAAATAACTTTAGTTATATACTTTAAAGAGCCAATTTGCTGCTTCAGGGTATTAGAAGTCTGCCCAAAGATGATACAAAAAACAATCGTTCACAGATTCTACAACTACAGTATTTTGTGGGTGAAAACTCGGTGGTCTCTAGCAAAACAACACAATTTGTTTAAAAACATAGGATGTAAAATGTTTGGCATAAAACTCATCTAAATGATGAGCCCATGAACATTTCTGGCACTTGATTAGACAGGAATGGAAAGAAAACAAAAATCTATTCTAATTTGCTCAATTCTAAGAACTAGATTGTATTTTAAATTTATTACTAATTTACGTGATTCAACATCTTAAACTAGACTTCAAGCACAGATGAATGCAAGTTAAAAAGTAATTCCAACAGATATTTAGGTTGATTTACTAAGCCCCTCCTAGATTTATTCTCCAGGTGAAAACTCAAAGCAGTAAAAATACTATATAAAGTACTGACTTCCCTTGTTATGTTTCCCTGCTCCAGCTTATTAGCATTTCTGCAGTGAACTACACATTTTAGTGAATATTTTTTTAAGTAAGGGAAACTGCTTGTTACCAGTGTTAATAGTCAAACTCCTGTAAAGTAGTTAAAGGATCTTCTCACTCCCTACAACACATTTCAACTGCTCAGGAACAGCCAGGGAATGATACACAAAAAGTTGAAACCAGATAAACTGAAACAGCACTGTCCACAGAGAGGATTTGTTTTTACTAGTTATCATAACAAAATACAGCAATTTAAAAGTAATTTCTGAGGACCTGTTTCATATATATTTTATTAGCTGAACACCCTGTTACCCAAAACCCCTGTGTGGTGTTTTATTCTGAGAAGAAATAGAGCAATGATTTTTGAGGTGCTCTCTTGTGTTTGAGAGATGTGGGATATTGCCCGATACCTGAGCAGTTGTATCATAAGCAAATGGATTGAGATGGGACTTCTGGGTTTAGAAGTTAAAGTAAGTACTTACACCCAAAAAATCATTGGTCAAATGGGAAAAAAAAAGTTCACACTTCAAGATAACTTGATAGAACCTTTGAGAATTAAAAAAAATATTTTTATAAAACCATTAAGTACAAACCCCAAATAAATATATAATAAATGGTATTTGGTAATTAATGTCTGTAATATGCTGACAAGAAAACTGGTAGAGCTCTGATATCTTGAGTAGCTCTAAAATCAATGTCAGATAACTTTCTGGAATACGTTATTTATGTAGAAAGTTAACAGCTTTCAATTCAAGAGTAAATGGGTGAAATGTAGTATCTTATCAGAACACAGAGTAGACTTGGTTCCTCCATTCTAGCCTTAAGCAGCTTATGACTAAGAATAAATGTTGGCATTAGAAAAAAAAAAAAAAACAAAACAAAATAAAAACAAACCACTCCATTCTCCAGTATTTAAACATTTTCAAAAGCAGTTTTAGAATAAACTACACTTGAACTTGGTGTTGAAATTTATTCTTGCCAAGGACTACATTTTAGCATATCGCCACGTTACATACAAGACTGACGTAAATTACAGAAGTGATTGCTGAGTATCTTAAAACATGGAACAGTGGAAATAACATCAATGAACACACATGGCCTGAAAGTATGTGCATCTGTGGATAGAAAAATCCAAATGTTTGCTATGTAACAGAGCTACAAAGCCTGAAGTGTAAACTTTAAGGTCTCATTAACATAACTGGTACTTCTGATCTAGTATCTTTGATAATGAGTTTCACCTATTCAAATTAAAAAAAAAATCAAAACCAAAACACCTCCTTGAAATCATAAAACCCTCACTGTACTGTGTAAGAGGAGGTTTTCCAGAAGCATACAGTTCAGGTAGCAATTTTATATGACAATTGATTCGTAAAGCATGATTACTGAACATAGCGTTCCTTCTTTTTCTGTCTACCTCAATTTTTTTTCCCCTCATCTTTCCTACAGCATTCCACCTCCTGCCACAGGCACTTCCACTGGGAAATACCCTGAAAATAACAATTGGCCCTTTTGTACCAACTTTGGGGTTTAGTGAATCAGTAGGGTGATGGGTACCACCACACTGCCAAATATTGTGCCCAGTGGAGATGGCCAGTCAGATGAACCCAGACAAGCACCCCAGGTGACAGGACCAGAGGTGACCAAGGCCTTTGGTTTCCAAGGCCTTTGGAAGAACCTCTGTACATCTCACTGTCTTTCCTACATTGACTTGACCTTTCCTTTCTGTTACAGTCTTCATCTCACTTCCTTGCTCCTTCTCTTCTCACTACACCTCATCTCAGCTATCTGCCTCTCATTCATAGAAACATAGAATCACCTCGGTTGGAAAAGACCTTTAAGATCATCGAGTCCAACCGTTAACCTAGCACTGCCATCCCACCACTAAACCTGTCCCTAAGCACCTCATCTATCCTTCTTTTAAATACCTCCAGGGATGAGGACTCCACCACCTCCCTGGACAGCCCATTCCAGAGCCTGACAACCCTCTCGGTGAAGAAGTTTCTTCCTAATGTCTAGCCTAAACCTGCCCTGGCGCAGCTTCAAGCCATTCCCCCTCGTCCTGTCGTCTGTTACCAGGGAGAAGAGGCCAACCCCCACCTCACTACAGCCTCCTGTCAGGCAGTTGTAGAGGGCGATCAGGTCTCCCCTCAGCCTCCTCTTCTCCAGACTAAACAACCCCAGTTCCCTCAGCCGCTCCTCGTATGACTTGTGTTCCAGACCCCTCACCAGCTTGGTTGCTCTCCTCTGGACCTGTTCCAGCAAGGCAACATCTTTCTTGTAGTGAGGGGCCCAAAACTGAACACAGTATTCGAGGTGCAGCCTCACCAGCACCGAGTACAGGGGCACGATCACTTCCCTGCTCCTGCTGGCCACACTATTCCTGATACAGGCCAGGATGCCATTGGCCTTCTTGGCCACCTGGGCACACTGCTGGCTCATATTCAGCCGGCTGTCAACCAGTACCCCCAGGTCTTTTTCCACCAGGCAGCTTTCCAGCCACTCTTCCCCAAGCCTGTAGCCCTGCATGGGGTTGTTGTGACCAAAGTGCAGGACCCGGCACTTGGCCTTGTTGAACCTCATACAATTGGCCTCGGCCCATCGATCCAGCCTGTCCAGGTCCCTCTGCAGAGCCCTCCTCCCCTCCAGCAGATCAACACTATCACCCAGTTTGGTGTCATCTGCAAATTTACTGAGGGCACACTCAATCCCCTCATCCAGGTCATTGATAAAGATATTAAACAAGACCGGCCCTAAAACTGAGCCCTGGGGGACACCGCTTGTGACTGGCCACCAGCTGGATTTAGCTCCATTCACCACGACTCTCTGGGCTCGGCCATGCAGCCAGTTTTTAACCCAGCGAAGAGTACACCCATCTAGGCCATGAACTGCCAGCTTCTCCAGGAGAATGCTATGGGAGACTGTGTCGAAGGCTTTGCTGAAGTCCAGGTAGACAACATCCACAGCCTTTCCCTCATCTACCAGGCGGGTCACCTGGTCATAGAAGGAAATCAGGTTGGTTAGGCAAGACCTGCCTTTCGTGAACCCATGCTGACTGGGCCTGATCCCCTGATTGTCCTCCATGTGCCTGGTGAGCACACTCAAGATGAACCTCTCCATAATCTTCCCCGGTACCGAGGTTAGGCTGACTGGTCTGTAGTTCCCCGGATCCTCCGTCCGGCCCTTCTTGAAGAGAGGCGTCACATTTGCCAACCTCCAGTCATCTGGGACCTCCCCTGTTCTCCAGGACTGCTGATAAATGATAGAGAGTGGCTTGGCAAGCTCCTCTGCCAACTCCTTCAGCACTCTTGGGTGGATCCCATCCGGCCCCATAGACTTGTGGATGTCCAGGTGGCATAGCAGGTCAAAGACTGCTTCCTCCTGGATTATGGGGGGTTTATTCCACTCTCTGTCCCCATCTTCCAGCTCAGGAGGCTGGGTACCCTGGGGATAACTTGTCGGGCCATTAAAGACCGAGGCAAAGAAGGCGTTGAGTATCTCAGCCTTTTCCTCATCTTTAGTGGCAATGTTCCCCCTTGCATCCACTAGTGGATGGAGTTTCTCCCTGGCTCTCTTTTTGCTGTTAACATATTTATAAAAACTTTTCTTATTATCCCTTACAACAGTGGCCAGGTTAAATTCCAGCTGGGCTTTTGCCTTTCTAATCTCCTCTCTGCATAACCTGACAAGATCCATTTCCTTTGTTCAGTTTATCCGTATCCAGGACCTTGCTACCACCACTGCTGTCAATCTAGAATCATTTATGTAATACATGCATTCTTCTCATTTTGCATGCCTGTCTTATCCATTTAGACTATAAACTCTAAAAAACAGTTGGCAATTCCTGCCCTAATATTTATAATGCAGCTACCACAAGAAAGATGTAATTTCAAGCCGACCATTACACACATTTTAACGGACATGAAAACTGTATGTCCAGCCACAATTCCCTGGCAGGAACCTCTACCAGTCTGAACTGGCACCCCCATTTTATCGCACAGCTATCTTGTTGCTTTTGTCCGTTCCCGTGCAGTGAAAATATGCTCCGTCCAAGAACTGGCAATGAGCAGAGTCATTTCAACTATGTTAAAACAGCATTACAGATCACACAATTTAAGTGCCTTACAGTTCACCCTTAATTTGAGTAAAAGTTATGAGTTTTTAAGTGCAATTCTATGCTTAAACAGAGGTATTATTTGGTCTTATACTGCTTATAACCCTTCAAACCCACAACTGTGAAGACATCAAACATACAGCTGATGGATACAGGCTTAGAAAGGGAAATGTATACATACAACTTGTTAGTAAATTTGACTTAGACAAACTTCCTAAGGAACTGCAGCTATACCTTCCTTACAGTCAGCACACAGTGCTGACAAATCAATTTTTTTATTTTTGTCTAAAACCTTTGTCTGCAACAGTACAAGACAAAAAGGAAGAAAAAGTAATGGTGGAAGACCTTGAAATAAAGACATTCTCAAGACACACTGTGCCAGAAGTAGTTTACTTTTCCTACAGGAACTGTATTCTTAGAGATAATACAACTAGTGAGCCCAAAGGTCCATATACAGGAGGTTCAGTCATGTGAGATTAAAATCTTTTTCATAACCATTTTTAGAGCTTTGCTCATATATACTAAGGGTGAAAGGCCACCTTGTAAAAAAGTGTCTCAACATTCCCTTACAATCTGAAGGCTATACAAGGGAAAGTCTATGTGGCAAGGAGAAAAGATGGGTCAGAAGACCTTGTACCCAGCAAACATTTAAGAAAACTGTTACTGCATGGTAAATGAAGTTGAGCGTGTATCGGTATGGATTACACTGTAAACAACCATAGAGAACTTCAATGAATAGTCATTAGGTTGGTGCAACTTATTTCTACCAAATGCACAAAAACTATCTTATCAATCTGCCTGAGGGGCCCAACAAGCTTGTAATTTTGGATATTTGAATGTTTTAGAAACACGTCAGTGAGTATGCTTGACAAGTTCAAAGAACTTTGGTCATCAGTTGGATTGAAACATCCATTAATTACCTAGTCCCAAAAATACACAGAATTATCCAAGTCTCTAATGCAAAGAGGTCAATCTTTACCAAAGCTACACAATAAACAGGGAGAAGGCCATGATTATTTGTACCCACTGGCACAGTAATACAGACAAGGCTAGTTCCCAAGCACACCATCCATCTCTCCTTTCCAAAGCTTTACGACACACAAGAACACCCCAGTTACCCAGTATGATGGCTGTTAAGCAGGATGGATTTATATGTGGTCTCACAACACACAAATACAGAATTTGCTCCACTAATTCTGAAATAGGTTGCTGGTCTTCATTTTGTAAAAAGGAGTAGTCTCTTTGAGCTTTCTAGAAACTTTGAGGCACCAATGGCCTGCCTGTGCCTCCTCTATCTCTTCACTGCTATTGCTGCCTGTGCTAGCTAGATAAATCATGCTATTTGTAAAAATAAACACAGATTCTCAAAAAGTTATAACGGATCTGTGAAGACTAATACAAAGATTATCATTTCACATTGAATTAACAGATGAACACACCCTCAAACCACCACCACAAACGGTCAAACAAATCAACGATTGCGCAGGCATGCGTATCATACTCTGTGCGCATTTTCCCATAGAAATTTACCTATATACACACAATATAATAATACTTTAAACAACATCAAGCTAAATATAAACCATTAAAGGATGCCATTAAGATTAATATGTATTTTCCAAGTAATTCCTTAAAAGCCACATCTTCAATTACCAGAAACTGATGCTTTCAAATTCTTAAGTGTTCTTGCTTATTTAGTCTATCCAGAAAAAGACAGCAGTATGAATAGCAAAACCAGATGTTATTAATGATATGTAATTAACGTCACAAGCTTGCTGCTGATTCAGTGCAACCCCATAAACCTGGGGTTTCTGTTGTCTTGAAGCAACAGGGACAGATAGGATGTTCCTGGACAGAGCAAAATTCCTGTGAACAGCTGTGTCTAAGACCACCCCTCACAGTCAGTAAAGCTTCAAGTTAGCATTAAGAATTTAAGTTTCATGTAATAATCTTTCCATCATTCTGAACTTAACAGTAAGCACAATTATTTATACTGAAAAGAGATATTAAGATTAAGGTTAAAGAAAATCGGTGCTTTTTCTACTCTTATAAGCAGATGCTCATGTTTAGTAAGGGTCAAGTTTTGTATCAAACATTTTAACATTACAGGCAGAGAGCTTTACATTTATTGTGTTCCACTACCCATATTTAAGTATGTGTGGTACAGGAATGACTTGGAGGTGGGGAGAAAGATATGAAAAAACCCATTTACGGAAGAAATTCAGTTGTGTTCTATTCATGTATAATTTCCATTATGAGTAGTACCTATGTACTTTAACCAGAGCATTTGATATTAGTTACATAAAGGGAATACCTAAGATGACTGTACACCTTTTAAAAAAAAGCCAAACCAGTGAATATTGATAATCTAAACAGTTGTGTAACACTCACTAAAGGCCACTCTAAATATTGCAGATTAGATATTGGGCTACTCCATAAATTTTACACTGCCAACCCCTGCTTGCTCCCCTGGAAGAAGAAAAAAAAAATTCCTACTACTGTTGTGAAATCACAGATAAATCAAAATGACTCAGTACTAAAAGTTGCATATCTATGTCCCACTAAACTTGTTCTTCTTTATATGTTAACACTGAAGCCCAGAAAAAATGCCAAAAATAAATCATTATTTTAAAAATTTGTAATTCTCTACTAGAATTATGTCTACTAGAACTGATGGCAGATAAGAGATAACAAAAACGCCCCTTTCAAAAACAAGCCTTGTTTCTGAGATAATACAGATTCAGATAATAACAAGGACATATTGTTTCCTCCCATATATAGAAAATAGGTGCACAGCAGTCAAGTAGTGTGCAGTTTTACTTTTGTGAATTGAACAGTCATTATGAGATGGGATATTTTAAATTAACTGCTGTGCTCTTTCCTAGAATGCTATTTTGTATTACCTTCAGCTGATCTAAAGGTGACTGCAGCTGAAAGCCATGGTCTTTCCTCCTCTGTCTAATCTCCTATTTAGCCAGACAAGCTTCAGCCCAAACCACTGCACTCATCTTGCTGATCAGAAGGCTACACTATTACTAGTGCCAACAAAAGGGAGGTTGGACCATGAAGCCTAAGGAGAAATCATAGTCCTCTGTTTTGCCAACAGGTCATACTGTGACCATTTTAAAGTGGTCATGAAAATACAACTTCATTATAATGTAAAGAGATATTGCAGGGATCTGCTAAAATAGATAAACTTGTACACAACTTTTACAGAAACCTATGGAACACCTAATGGAAAAGAAAACAGGCCGTAGCCTCTGAAACTGCTTCCTTTCAACGTATTTTATGCAAAGGTAAGTTCATATAAAACTATAGTTATGTGTGCAAAGTATAATTTAAAGCAAATACTGAAATCTGTTTAGAAGTTGGGAAAAGTAAGATTTTTATAACAAGCACAGCATTTCAGTTGCAATATCAAGAATGGTATTGATAAGGCTTATTAAATCTAGACTAACACAAGCAGCATGTTGGCATTCCACACCTTCCAACAGTGCTGTTTCTAACTTCCATTTACACTGCAGTACAAGTGTCAAAAATTCTGTACAAAACCAGCTTCAAAAGTTCCTAAAAGTTTAGGAACAAGATTATTGACCATTTACTATAAGAACGTAAAATTTCACTTAAGTGTACAAGTTAATATTAAGCTCCTGACATTTAAGCTGTTTCATTTGACTGACGGAAGTCATTCCCATTATTTTTCAAAAAGTCAACTATAGATGGCGAGCATCCTTACGAACTCCAGCTCCAGAATTATCCAACTCAGTATGACATTATAGTTCACATGAACACACAGCATGAAACTTTTGGAAGTTTGTGATTTGCTAAGCCTGATTATTGAAGTGTTCGGCAACAATAGCTGCGAATAGCAAGAATTGTGTGTCCCCCCACCTCCGCAAAAGATCACAGAATCACAGAACTGTTTAGCTTGGAAAAGACCTTTAAGTTCATCAAGTCCAACCATTAACCTAACACTGCCAAGTCCACCACTACACCATGTCCCTAAGCACCACATCCACACATCTTTAAAATACCTCCAGGGATGGAGACTCCACCACTTCCCTGGGCAGCCCCTTCCAATGCTTGACAGCCCTTGTGGTGAAGAAATTTTTCCTAATACCAAATCTAAGCCTCCCCTGGCACAACTTGAGGCCATTTCCCCTTGTCCCATCACTTGTTCCTTGGGAGAAGAGACTGACCCCCACCTGGCTACAACTTCCTTTCAGGTAGTTGTAGAGGGCGATAAGGTCTCCCCCTCAGCCTCCAGTCAACTTGGACCTCCCTGTTTAGCGAGGACTGCTGATAAATGATGGAAAGTGGCCTGGTGAACACCTCCACCAGCTCCCTCAGTACCCTTGGGTGGATCCCATCCAGTCCCACAGGCTTGTGTGTGTCTAAGTGGTGTAGCAGGTGCTAACCATTTCCCCTTGGATTACGGGGACTTCTTTCTGCTCCCTGTCCCTGTCTTCCAGCTCAGGGGGCTGGGTACCCCAAGAACAACTGGTCTTACTACGAAAGACTGAGGCAAAGGCGGCATTAAGTACCTTGGCCTTCTCCTCGTCCTTTGAGGCTATGTTTCCCCCCACATCCAGTAACAGATGGAGATTCTCCTTAGCCCTCCTTTTGTTGCCGATGTTATTTATAGAAACATTCTTTATTGTCTTTTACAGCAGTAGCCAAATTAAGTGCTAGCTGGACTTTGGCCCTTCTAATTTTCTCCCTGCATAACGTCGCAACATCCTTGTAGTCCTCCTGAATTGGCTGCCCCTTCCTCCAAAGATAATAAACTCCTTTTTTTCCCCCCCCCCACGCTGAGTTCCAGCCAAGGCTCTCTGCTCAGCCAGGCCAGTCTCCTACCCTGCCAGCTCGTCTTTTAGCACATGGGGACAGCCTGCTCCTGTGCCTTTAAGATTTCCTTCTTGAAGAATGTCCAGCCTCCCAAAGGACTCTGTCAACCAGGCTCCTAAACAGGCCAAAGTCTGCCCTCTGGAAGTCCAAGGTGACAGTTCTGCTAACCCCCCTCCTTACCTCTCTAAGAATTGAAAACTCTATCATTTCATGATCGCTATGCCCAAGACGGCCTCTGACCATCACATCATCCACAAGTCCTTCTCTGTGATCACCATCAGAAAGATTAATTTAGAGCAAGAACATAAACTTTAAGCCTTCATATGAAGTAGCACATTTCACATCTGATTTCTAATGGCAGTGCAAGATAAATGGCTTGCTTTCACCTTAAAATTAATATTCAGTAAACCAGAAGGACAGTAGTAGGTTTTAAAAACTTATTACACTGCTTAGTATTTTAAGTTAAAAGGATACCTTTGAAATTATAACTACATATTGTTTGAAAATATTTTGGCATTGGTACAGAATCTGCAAAGAATAGCCCAAGCTTTAACTTAATTATCCTTTTACAAGAATTGTGGTTTGAGAAAATACAACAACTTCATAAACATAATAATCACCAAGCGTAATAGCCTTTGGCTATAATGTTCCAAAGCAAGTTTGGATAATCAAAGATAAACCATGACTCCTATTCTTTCTCTCTGTACTTTTGCAGTTAATATAAAAAATTCAAAAGCAAAGGAAAATGGTGTGTCTCAGACTGTACAAGCAAACACAACAAAAGCTTCTGTCAAAGCAACACATTACATCCATCAATAATTGAATTAGTCAACAAGAGTATGTTACAGAAACTGCAATCCAACAACAAAATCTGCAAAAGCAACATTATTTTCTAGAATAGAAATAGAAAGGAACTGAAGAAGATTTAGACACAGTTATAGAAGCAGCGTGAAATAATCATTATGCTACTTACAGCATACATTAATCCCAGATAGTCTATACATTTATTGCAACCCCTCTGTCTACACTGGAAGACACCCCAAAACAAAAGCACAGAAGCCACTTAACCCTGCCTAACAATACAGCAGATATTTTGAAAGTCATTTAGAACTCACAATAATTAGCTACTGCTAAGACACTAAACCACCGTGATTCAAGTTCTATACATAATAGGTGATATTAGGACCAATTAAGTCAAGCACCCAAAATTAAAAATATTCTAAAAATCAAGTTTCTTCCTTAGTGATTCCTAGACTCCTTTCTTTATCAGTTCCCATTCAATTCCCTATGCTCATCCAACTACCTTATCTTATCTTGCCTAGCTCATACAACTTCTGTTTAATCCCACCAACCTTTAAGGCTGCTCACCTATGTGAAACACCCCAGGTTTCCACAGGTCCAGTTCTACATCTGAATTGGATATATCCTCTATAATAGCTGATCATTACAACACACTAATAATTTGCTTATTCTAAACATGTGCTTTGACACTGTTGTACAACTTCAAGTAAATTATTTAACCCTGAATATTTCAAAGATTATTAACCTAACATCCCTATGCTCCTTCATAAATTCCAACCCATTTATGTTGACTATCTGAATACACAGATCAATTTCTGTACATTAGCCCCTAAATTACAGTAGGACAAAATTGTTGATTTTCATTTAGAAGTCAATACTGCTTAACAAGTGTTCTGGAAAATAACAAGAGAAGCAAGAATATTACGCAAAGCACGTGTACTGATGTTACTTTCCTTGGGAAGGAGAAAAGGCTTTTAATTTACGTTATTTCAGTCATCCTATATGCATCTATAACATCACAAGTGAGAGGGCAGCAAAGTGCAGTGAAGAAGGGAAAACCAACAGTTGGAAAAATTTTAAACACTGTATGAAGGAACCACAGCCAGATTATATTCATCCCTCGCTTCTGCTGTGCCAGCAACTCAAAGCCCATGGTATGCTGCAAGGAAGGCTGCTGTCAAATTCTGAATTTTTGTGCTGCAGACTTATGCAAACTCTTCTGCAATAGAGACAGTGACCTTTGCAGGCAGTCCTGTTGCACTAGCCTACTTCAAACAGGATCACGAGCATGCTAACTTTCCCCGTTCTAGCAGCTCTACACAGCAGCAACATGGATCAGTTAGCCCCAGTGGTGTAATTTTTACATTATTCAATCTAAAATGCATTAATTTTTGGCTGAGGTGATACTTTTTGTCTATTATATTCACTGAACTAGGGCCAAACCAGATAGCACAAATTTGCATGGCTCTGTTAATTTTAGCCACTTTTGTAATTCACTATGTACTGAAGCAATAGCTGAGTCCTTTAATCTCTAGTACATCTAGGTTTCCTTGCTGGCCATCAGATAGCCTAGGGAACAAGAAGTAATCATAACGTCCTCAGAACTCAGTCTACTACTTGTGCGGTACTGTACATGACTCATTTGAGAGTTTCCCTAGAGAATCATCTACAGTTGACACTTTTGAGCAGTTTAGTTACATTTGCAAGTGTTTAAAATCTCTGCCAAGTCACTATTATAGACTACTGCCATCAATTGTGAAATGTAACCTTAGATGAAGCTTAGTAAAAAAAAGTACGAAAATAGATGTACAAACAATGCATAAAATCTGTATGAAAAGTCACAGGACACCACATAACCCATTGGTACAATCCAGTACCTTAGGCGCAGGCCTCGTGTGCCTATGAATGCACACGCTTCATAGGGAAGCATTTACAGTTTTCTTGGAAATAAAATGAAGTTCTGGGAAGTAGCAACCACCATCACCAAGGAGCCAGTGGATAAATTCACTGTCCTCACAAGGTGCCAGCCCCCCAACAAAATCCCTACCTCATTCAGGAGCAAAACACTGAACCACTCATGATCAGCTGCGAAATCGCTGCAGTTCACATCATGGCTTTCTAAAGCAAACAAACAAAAAATACTGTAAGGCATACTGTAAACTGATTTACAAATAGTTTAATCACTCATGTACAAGATTATTGTGCAAAGCAACTCCCTGCCCCAAGATATGCTGTCACTATTTTTGAGTTAAAATAAAAAACCAAAACCTACCGACATCCAATTTATCCATTAAAACTTCACCCAAGTGTAAAGCAGCTGGGCAAAACCATGCCACTCAAACAACTTAGAAGTATATTT
This sequence comes from Gorsachius magnificus, assembly GCA_034008185.1. Taxonomy (NCBI): domain Eukaryota; kingdom Metazoa; phylum Chordata; class Aves; order Pelecaniformes; family Ardeidae; genus Gorsachius; species Gorsachius magnificus. The sequence continues at coordinate 178,550,201 of CM067081.1, forward strand.
AGAGGAAGCAGCAATGATCTACTCACTGTGTATCTGCACCAGCAGATAAGAATGTCAAGTCTCAGTAATAATATATTTAAAAAAAGCAAGAGTCCCTAGTCCCAAATGACATGTTATTTAACAAACAAACAAAACAAAAAAAGGTGGAATTTTCTTCTTCTCTGTATCTCAGTTTGGAAAGAAAGAGTGGTGGGATTTTAGCACAGAGCAAAAGAAACTCGGCTTCTAGGTTTCTGAGATTTTTACCAAATCTCCATTCAACAATGGTTTTACTCTCACCAGTAGGGTAAAAGCAACATATTCACAAATACAGATTTGAAACCCAAAAAAAGTTTAAATAAAGTTTGTTATTAGGGTTAGACTATGAGTAACTTGGCAAGTAGCTTTTAACATACAAAATTTAACATCAAACATTTTGGTGACAGTTTCAGTTATATTTTATTCATAACTCTAGACTTTCATTTCAAAGACAACACCTCCTTATTCTTTCCAGTTTTATGTTCTTTTTACATGCCCCTATGTAGTTACAAAATTTCCTGTAACTACCCACCTCAAAATAGTCCATTCATAATGAAAGGTAATCAGTGATGCAACTTCACTAAAGTTATGTTTGTACTGGAATTAATTCATAGAAAGCCTGTACAATGAATGCAAACCAAGATCTCTCTCAAATCACTAACAGCCAGCCCACAATATTTACTATTCAAAGTAATATGTAAAATACTTCTACTGTTCACCATACACTGCTAGGCTTTATTATTCCATCATCTCAAGAATTCTTCTGTGATATTTCCTTGTTTGTTCTGAAGTCAAGAATATAGAAGGCTTTCTGAAGCTACATTTCCTTGGTATAGCACACTTGAGAAATAACATTTCATACAGAACAAACCTAAAATCTAACTCCTTAAAAACCTCATTAATAGAGTATTTCACTTATTCTGCCTCAGCTGACGAGGAAGTTTTATATATTTCATTATACAAGAGTTTACATTCTTTTCAGCTCCTGGGTTATGTCCAATTTTTGACAATCTGAATGCTAGCATTTCTACAGACTAATGATGGAGCAGAACATAAAGCTGAATGCACTCAAGTGATGGAAGAGAGCTGAAGATTTTCTTTCTATAAATGAATGAACACTAGCCGTCCCTTTCCCGTCCTACCCCACAAAAAATTTTTAGCTATTAAACAACAATAAAAGCTATGTTAACTTGTGTAACTCCATTAAAAGAAAAAATAAAACCCACACACATCTAGGTCACACCCTTTTATTTGCAGCATTGGAAAGCAACGTGAAGAAATACCTATTCTAGACATTTGACAGCAAGAGTAGAAAACAGGTCTCGCTTCAAATATGTTTATTTTCTTGAAAAAAATCTAGAACTGTATGTAATCAAGCACTACAGCAGTTCATAAAAAACTGTGTCAATCAACTTCAAAATAATTAGCTACTAAATGGGTAGCATGTCAAAACAAATACTGCACTATTTTTGGTGCAAAAGCCTAAAACTACATATTTCACATACAATATAAAAACTTATGCTTCTGACAGAACATCTCATAAGAATCCAACGCACCATCCTTAATGCACTGCTCACTTTCTAAGTCAACACTAGAGCCAATCAATCTAATAGTACCACTGCAACCAGCCATATCTCATAATCAATGCAGGAGCAGTTTGACAGATCACATAACAACTGGTTAATATCACTCTACTTATTAGCATAAATTATGTCATGGTAGTCAACATTTAATCATTTAAGAGCTTTCCCTAGAGTACACTACTTACTAAGTACTTAAGTCTCTCCTCAAAGCCTCAGCTGAACAGGTTTCCTCCTCTTCAGACACCTTCCTACTCCAAACTGCAAAGAAATCATCCTTCCAGTAAACTCCAAATTGACCAGCATATATGCTTAAGTTGAACCTTACTTTTCCTACATATCTCATTAAATTTTGTCACCCATAGTTCAATGAGAAGTCAAAATACCAGGCAAAATCTTACATGAATCAGGATCTAAATAAATAAAGAGCTGCTCAAAACTGTGCTCCAATAGATGAGATGTGAACATAAAACTTAACTGCTTGCCAATTAATTTTTTACACACTTGTACCTGTGACCCTTAAAATTTCACAAATATTTAAACCAGGACACAAACATTCACAGCTTGCCTTAGGCTGAGCCCCAGGGTAAACTGGAGGTGCTTATGTCCTTGAAGGGGGGGGAGACAGGCTTGACTATAAGTGTTATTGATTTATTTTAACATAGGAAGTGAAGAATTCACAGAAAAATGCTAAACGGATATCCTATTGGCACAATCAAACCTTTGGAAAGGTAGTTTTCTTTTTAATTGCAAGCTATGGACAACATTAAACTCCTTTTTACTTTAATATGAAACTATTTTAAAAACATACCATTTAAAATTAATAACTTACGTCCATTTAAAAACTAGAATTCTATATTACAGCTGACATTAGAAATACAAACTCTTCAAGAGAAGTAAAATTAAATTTAGCAGACATATATGAAGTTTTGCTCTATGGGGCCAGTTTACAGGGACTTCACAGAACAAGGAACCCTGAAGCAGGAATAAATAAATATTTATTAAGCAAACTTATCGACACTTATGGCCTAAAGTAATAGTAAAAGAAAACACATTTGTGAACATCAGATGATCCACATTCACCATAGGCACAGAAAATCCAAGACAAATAACTTGAACTTTAGATTTTGAAGGGCACTTTGTTGCCCTTTACTAGCAGAAATATTTCAAGACCCTAAGTGGCCATAAGTATCTTAAAGCAGCAGTCATAATATACACTTAAACAGAAACTAGCAGCTTATCTAAGTTTCTGGTATATGTTGTGCCTCTGAGACAAAATACCTGTTGCTCTATAACTGAAGACCAAGAGCACAAGCTGGAAATATTCTCCCCACCTCTGTTACCAGAAAAAGTTCTGGAACCTCAGGAGGGAGGATATAAGCACCGGATAAGAAAAGTTCACCCATCTACCTGTCTACTAAAAAAGAGGAGAAGGAGGGAAGAAAAAAAAAAAAAAAAAAAAAAAAAAAAATAGTTTGTCTGAAGCCTATGTAGCACATTCCCTTTTTCCCTTCCTGTATACATTCTTTTCTAGTCCAGCAATTTTTAGGAATGGAGCACTCTCTGGAGTTGCAGGACTGATCGACTGGCATGTACTACTGAGAATTTCTCTAAAGATAGGTATAACAATATCATTATAATAATACTAAATAAATACTGCAAAGTTAAAGTTTAGAGCTCAATTTATTGGATAATACTGTATTTAATATTAGCTTGTTCATTACTTTCTAAGACCTAAAATGTATTAACCAAATGCCTTTTAACAATGAAGTTTAATGTAATGGTATCCTTCCCTGCAAAATTCCAAGTGAAGTTCTCTCAGGAACCAAATACCATTGTCTAAAACTTTTATAGTAAATAAAGAAAGAGTCAGCTATCGGAAAGATAAGGAAGTAGACACTCACATTCACATAGAGCATCCAAATATCTGCCAATTAAACGCTTTTAGAAACCTTGAAGTAGGAGCCAATTATATAAGAATTTAAGACTACCTCCAGTCTATCTGCACAAGTGCTGTATATGAAACATCCAGCTTACTTCAGCATTAACATTTGTACCTAAGAGAATTAACACTAAAACTGCCACTGCTCTAATCCTTTTACGTTTGTGGAGTACAGACTGATGAATAACACGTACACCGCACTCGCAATTTCAAGGCACAAAAGTCTACTCAGTAGATTTTAAGGGAATGAAATACAAGGCAGCTGCCACAACCCAGAAGAGGTTCACAAAGATTTAATTCTACTATCCTAACACAGGTATCCTAAGACAGGTACAGCAATCCATATTAAAATGGATTACTGTAACTATTAAAATGGATTACTCTATTATAATTGGTTTACTTTTTCATTGTATTACCAGCCAAAACCATTCAAATAATGAGAAGCCCCAAAAGTTTAACTTTCTCCAAAAAAAACCCCAAACCACCCCCACCCAAAACAAACAAACAAAAAAACCCAAACACAGTTCACTGACTCAAAAACCTAGTGACTCACATTTTCATGAGACATGAAAGAAATATTTAAGAGTCACTTGGCTTTCCTTAGTAATAAAAACGTATTACCTCTCAATACTAGCTTTAGTTCTGCAATAAGTCAGGTATAGGACATGGCACTTCATACTACTTTTATTGCCAGTTTAATTCAATATCATTTAAATAAGCTGAAAATTACACCTGATTCACCAAAGTGAGTCTCACCGAAGAAACCTGCCAAGTGCAAAAAAACCCCCATTTCCTAACTGAAATCACACACAATAATAAAAGTCCACAAAATCTGACACTATACTCACACAACAAGAGTTTAAGGCATACCAGCAGCGCTCTTTGCTTACTCCAAAGTAAAAAGTAGTCATCAGACAAGTGAACCAGATTTGGAAGATAACAGCGACACACATTTCACAGGTCTCTAAGAAAAGATCCAAAGGTAACATGCATCCCTGTCCGCTTTGGTAGATAAAAACATAGCTCATCTGTATGAGCAGAGAGAAAACAGGACACTCTAATACCCATGAAGAAAAGTCAGAGGTACAATCATTTCCTCTTGTAGTAGCATTAACATATGTAACATATAATTATTCTCAAAAGTTTCCTAAATCAAAGTGAAGAATATGACATGAAAATAATAAAGACATGGGACAGAAGAAAAAAAAATATATATATTTGAGTGCCAAGAGTAGCCGGAAAAAGAAGAGTATGATGCAGAAATATGAGATGCAGGTCTTTGAATTCGAAGACAATGAGCTTTAGCTTGATGAGGAAAACTAGCAGTCAAGACTACTGAAAAATCGTACCGTCTGTATTTTGAACAGATTGCAGAGACAGGAATATCAGGACAAGAGGGAGGAGGTACTTAAAGTAATCCAGATGACAGATACAGCCCTAAACTTTATTTGTAAAGACAGAAAAAGAAAACGTGGTCTTGAAAATGTTGTTTGGACAAGGAAGAAGGAGGATATGAATAAAACATGACTCTGGATTCAAGGAGAAGAGAAAAAAAAGAAAAAAAAAAGAGGGCTACTCCCAAACTGCCCTGGGCGAGAGAGGATTATACTGCTGTCAGCAGCATCGCAAATGGCAAAGCAAATGAGTTAAGTTTGAGAGAGATGATAATGAGCTCCGAGACATGCAAAATGTTTATGGTAATAAGAAACACTACAAGGAAATGCAGGACTGAATGAAGGCACATAGAGCCACGAAACTCTACAAAGAAATGCAGGAACCCAAATAAAAGGGATGGCATGCAAGATTTCTATGAACACTGTACACCGCGGGATTAGTGGGAAGAGGGTACAAAAGAGGGAAGATGCTTGCAGCAAGCAGCACCGCAGATGCCAAAGAGGGACACGGCTGTGACAGCCAGGCAAGTTTCCCTACATCTTATCACCTCTTCTTCCCCCAAAGCTAAAGCGGCTTAGCTATACTCTTTATAGAAAAGCACAACTACACTTTGAAAGTGTAAATAATTTTTTGATTGTATTATTGTACCACCTGACAGATGTGTAACTACTTTCAATTACAATTATTGTGGTGACTTAAAAGCAAGAGCATATTTTATTTAAGCTAAAATTTGTAATCTAATTACATGCTTCAGTCAATGTTTGAGTTACTGAAAAATACAGACAGCTACAAAGAAAGGAGTATTGCACCCTCTGCTTCTAACGGTTGGTTGAAAAGGCTAAACTTGTTGAGTAACATCAAGGGGAAATAAAAAGTCCCCCTCTGTTGTTCCAGTAAGATTTTTTTTTTTAAAGAAAAATAACAAATGTGCTTTAAAGGAGAAGTACAAATAGATACATTTTTGTAAAAACATAAATACAACAAACTCTAAGATGTCGGAAGAATCTTAACATACTTCCCTGAAGAAGTAGCCCTCCCTGTGTTTGCTTGGTATCTTAATTTGCCTTTGGTTTCAAAACTCAAGGCTTGCCAAGAGCTATTCCTTTCAAAACCTCAGGAATTCCATTACTAGTTTTAAGCTAAATTAAAGGAAAATAGAAGCATTCAACGCATGGCGAAAGTATGCACAAAGTGTTTGTTGATACTCATAAATAGACTGAAAAATTTAGACATGTCTGAAGGATAACTGCTGCACAGTCAGCTCTGTTTTGCTCCGCTGTGCAGCTGAGCAAAAAGCTACTGCTGTAATTTCAGAAAAGCTCAGCATAAGATGCATTGCTACCAAGATCAAACACAGCACTAGATCATTCATTTTTCACTTTAAAATTATATATAAACCAAAGTTTGCATGTCTGCAGGGGGGAAAAAAAACAGTGGGACTTTCCCCTTTAAAGCTGCTGCTTCATCTCCATTTGGGAAAAAGATGTCATGCTGTCCTAAGGCATGGCAAAACGAGTCAACTCACCACCCTGGCAAGCATCTTGCAAGTCATGAAGTAAAGACACCCCATCTCAGAAACACATCTAATGTTGTGCTGAGTATCTTTCCAGTGTTCACATAATGGGCCCCTTCCAACTTGTGATATTCTATGATTCTACATAAGCAGTATTACTACAATCACTTGTACTGACTAAATTAGGGTCAGAATGAAACGTCCCCACCTGCGTATCGTGCCAGGTGTCATACTAACACACAAGAAGATAACATCCCCGCGCAAAGCATTTAAGACAGCTTGCTTCATTTGGGTCAAGGTGAGCAATCCCAGCAGATAAGAACTACTACGCAGTTTAACTTCTTTGGCAGCAGCCACAGGAAAACAGTGGAAATACCAACACACCAGTCTAAACTGCAGCTCCAGTGAGAGAGAGATCAAAGCTCTGCATCTTCCATTAGGAACACAGGAATCCAGGAACCGGCATACGGGATAGAGAGTCTATTTTACCCTTGAAGAAGCAGGAAATTAAAGCAACTTTTCACCACTGAGTCAGCACACAGTAACAGATCAGTGGTTTACAGTAACCGTCACCACTGTATGGATGACAGCAGTAGCATCTCAACCCTGCCAGGACCAAAATCACTATGAAGAAAAGCCAAGGGAGTCAGTTCTTCAGACTGAAAACACAGTGCCCCAGCCTCTCCAGAGTCTGGAGTACAGTCCAGGAAAACTATCACTATTTCAGATACGCCAGCTGCCCTATAGTTCTCAGTTCTTATTACAAGCACAGACAATTCATACAGTATTTCTGAGCCACATTTTCCTCAACAGAAAAGTAACAGACACACGTACAAGGAAAAGCTGAATAGCAAGAAATACTTGAGTACCTTTGCCGTAAGATACATGCTTATCATACATAAAGGAAATGAAAAAGGATAAGGTAAAGCCTACATTTGGGATCTTTTTTTAAAATCCCAATTCAAAAATGTACCAACACAGAGGTGTTTCTACCAACAGCCAATACTGAACTTGAACCTTTACATAAAAAAAAAAAAAAGTGGCAGGTCTAGTAATTGTGGCCGATTATGGAAGCTGAAGTAAATAAAGGTGGCCATCCAGCACAGGCAGCTATCATAGCAACAACACACAACACAACTATTTCACACTTACAGTAATTCAGAGGAACACATTCCCCAACACAAATATCAGCATTACTTTGTCAACTGAGATTCTGGATGACCAGATTATCCTGGATCACCTGAGAAGTCAGCGACAGATTAAGTACAGTTCATTTGACAAGAAGCTTCTCATCTCACTACCCCACATAGGGTAAACGTGAAAGCGTTTTAAGAACAACAAATAAGACATGAAATTAGAGTACTCTAAGACAAGAGAAGGAAACAAGTCGGTAATCACAACATCATTTCCACTAATTAGAAAAGAATGCATATAGTCAGTCCCAAACATGCAATAATCGTGAAATTTTATTGTATAAACATAATAAATAAGTTATTAGTTCTTTTTATTAAAGCCAAGGGATAATTATATCTGTTGTCATTTCAAGCTTGAGGGAAAGACTGAAATTCTGGAGAATCACAGGGCTCCAGGAAGATATGCCTCAGTAAAGACTGAACTAAATTGGCTGTCATGATTGTTGCCACCTTGCCAAAAGCAGCGAAGAGGAAACTTTGAAGAGTACGTTATACTTGGAGAATACATGACATATACACACACACATTTATATGCATACATATGTATATGAGAAAACACCACACACCAGTTTATCACCAGTTCAAGTTCAAAAAAGAATGTTCACGTCTAACACTGATTACACAGACAGGCCAACAAGAAAGATGATGCTTAAGAGTAGAAAATTCAAAGTCTGTTATATTAGGACTGCTGTTCTACAACGTAGGCAATTAAAATATCATCTGCATATGGTGCATGAAGTTACACATCTCTGGACAGCCATTTTCGGCCAACAGCTCCTCAAATAGCTTTGATAAAAAACTTGATGTTATTCAGTAGCAGACAAAAATAAAACCCATTAAATTTGTTTCAGAAAATGTCACTGAAAAGCTGCAGATAGGTCACCTCTTCCAGCAGCAGCTACTGCCCGCAGCATTGCCACCCAGCAGAGAGAGGTTACCACCCATACAGACTTGCAAGAGAGTGTATCATGTAAGAGCACACTAATACACTTAAGAAAATTAATCAAGGTAACTGACCAGTGAAGGTAGACTGGGCTAATACTGTCCATTTAACTGCTGATTATGCGTAAAGCACATAAAACTGCATACAGCTTCTTTGGTGGAAAGGATCATTAAGTCTGGCAATCTCTGGCAGAGCAGTAGAGACAAATGGCTAGGGGACAGAGCATCTACAATTTTCACAGATGTTTGCAAAAAAATAATAAAAAAAAAAAAATCAGTGCCTATCCATATCCATAACCTGAAAGAAGCCTTAAGGCAGATTTTGAAAACCACTAATCATGAAGTAGTTACTTAAGAAGAAAAGTCACATACTGCCTCCTAAGAAATGGTCGGAAGTTGTATGTCTTAGGTCAGCCTCATCATTTTCGTAGGTTTGTTCATTTGGGTTTAACCTACTTATTGCTGCAAAATATCTTGCAGTGTTCTTAGTGGATGCTCTGATCACTATCTTTTCTGATTTTAGTCTTTTAAATTTAAAAATTCAATATACATACTGAACAAATGCATTGTTTCAAGAATCTGATGGATGAAGAGCAGTTATAAACTGGAGCATATTTTTTGCATTAAGTACCACTAAATGAAACAATAGGTACCAAATAAAAATACTGAAAAATGGAGTTACCGTATAAAAGGCCAGATTCTTGCCTCCAAATCCCTTCAAAGTACGTCATGAAATCAGAGACACGCTGCCACAGATTAAGGGGTCCTAGATGTAAAATAAGCCCATGAACCATAACTGAACAATGTATTCAAACCCTCAACGCCGTACGAGCTTAACCTCACTGAATTGGGCCAGTACTGCATATACTTTAAACTGGCATAATGTGTCACTGTCACCAAAAGAAACAGACACACCCTGCTCCCCTTGCTGCTTGCTTCCACCCCCATCTTTGTGCCAGCACAAATGTTTGTGCAGCAAACTGATCCAGCTTAAACCTAACCCACCCCTCCCCCAAGTTAGTTCAAACCTCAATCCAGTTCACCACATAACCATACAAGTATTTGCCTGCACAAAGGAGGAAGCAGCAGACTGGGGTGGCAACAAACAGGACCGTGTTTTTCAATGGCGGAGCTGGCCCATGCCAGCTGTACGCCTATGCAAAGCAGTAGGCTGGAGGCTGGAGTCCCAACATCAGCCTCCCAGGTTCAGGCCTACGCAGCGCCAGTCTTCCCCTCCCTCTCTCAGATCCCACCTCTTTGCTCACACAGCCACTGACAGGTACACAACTGCGGGGTGAGTCGGTTCAGGGCACCAAGTCAATATACAAAAAAAAAAAAAAAAAAAAAGTTGCTATTTTTCAGCCAATTCAGCTTCCTGAACCAGCTCCCGGCACAATCCTTACCAGCACAAGGAAGACAGAGGAGGAAGAAGGGTGGGAAGGTGGAAGGTCCAGTTCTGATCAGCTTATGACGCTGTGGAAACACACTCGTACGCCGCCACATTTTAAACTTCCCAGAGCAGCTGAACATGACCATTTTTAACTAATTTGTTCCTAATATTAAACCCTGTCCCATTTTTTTTCCATAAACCGAAGCAGTTGGTCTACTTGGCCACAAGCAGCAGAAAGTGAGGCCAGTTCACTACATTAACCCATTTCACTCTTAGTGTTTAATTAAATGAAAATAGAGCATTAGTTACTCTAACTTAACGATACTTTCACCAGATAGTCTTTCAAATATCACTGATTAAATCACCTTGGATATTTGCATAGGAAGAACATACACATAATAAAACCAATGCAGTCATGTTGAGTTTTACTTAACCGTAGTATTCCCAAGGAATTTAAACAGTGGTTCAGGTAATTAAAGTGGTCTTAAAAATCTCTCTCCTCAGGAGTGAATTTCATCCGCTATTTAAAAAGTTGTTTTGTCTAAACTACAAGACCCAAAGGTCACAGCAGTGAACAAAATTTATTTCAATGACTTCAGAATCAGACCCCTAATAAACACAGATATAGCTACCTTCAAGCTAGTTTTTGAACAGTAAAGTATCCTAAGTAGGAGTACAGACAGACTGTTAGAAACAATCTTGCTAACTTCCAAACAACATAATTTATTACTGGATAGTTAGATTTACCAGGGAATTATTTCCATGGCAAATAAATATATTTGTTTATGTTCATCCAGCTAACAAACACAATCATATCAATTCAAAAGACAAAACATATCAACATCACAGTTCAAGAACTGCATAACTGAAGTGCAGAACCAGATTCATGTATCCTGAAACCAGTCTTCCCAAGTGCCATATATTATATTTTTCCAGTTTATGAAACTCTCCTTTTCTTACAAAGACAGATTCTTCCACAAACTACCACCTGCCCATTGCCAACAACTCAAGACAACCTTTCTTCTCTTTAACAGAAATTTCTTGTATGATGAAAAAGTGTTCCAAACTGCTCTGCCTGTAAGGGTTATACAGAAATGAGACACTGAACTGGAACGTGAGCAAAACTCTGGAAAGCCATTTAACCAGATACACGTACAACTGCTGGCATGTTCATTCAACAAGCACTTTCAAAGCATTCTTGACACAGAGGCAGATAAACTCAGGGAATCTTGGTCAAGGAATAACATCCTTAATCACTTTCCATTTGGAATGGAGTTAACAGTTTTTGGACTTGAACTGGTGATTTATACTGATACAGGTTTCTTTTTAAGCAGGCATAGACAGGCGTGCTTTTCAAATGCACTTACTAACCGAGGAAAACAGGCAACGAACTTCCCTGGCAGTTCTGCTGACTTTAACAAGAAAACAGGATGCTTGCTGGATCTGAACCCACGTGTCTTAATACCAAATCGCTTTTAACACAGCCATAAATCTTAAAAAAAATTAGTTTTTCATTCCCCTAAATACAAATATGTTTTAGAGCTAGCAGAGCAGGTTTAATGACAGATTCGTAATATAGAATTACTGCTAACATTAACACCATTAAAGAAAGATAAAAAAATACTTCGAAAACTTTTTTGCTCATTACACTAAATGGCACTTTGTCACTATCACTTTAAGTAAAAAAAAAGAAGCTAAAAAAATTCAAAGACTATTCAAAAAGTTACAAATAAAGAACTTTTAGAAAATATTAGTATCAAACCACAGTTGGCAACTTTTTCAACACTTACTAAAATCAACCCCAATTGCTACAGTATGTATTCGTTTCAATAACAGTATCATTTTCAATTCACAGACCAACAACATTCCTAGTGATTTCTTATCATAATTATCACTTCTTACGCATTAACACTGAACCAGGTGCAGTGACCAGGAAAAAGAGAAAGCGTGCTTTCATCTTCCAGAACATCAAGTTTAGATGGCGAACCGAGTCAAACAAGTACCACGACACCTTTTGACCTTTGATTCTTCAGATCTCTCCTTATTACATTCACGTATAGGGATATGACAGAGAAAGGGGAGCTTAAAAGCGTAAGTAAGCTAGGTATCGCTTTTCCTTCACACACACAGCACCACTTGGAAAAGCCCGGAGGAGCCCCCTTCCACTCGGAAGGCTCAGTCTGCTGATCCTAACGCACTGACAGGGCTCTCATTTAGTCTCAGGGCTCGCACCCCGGCGATGCGGAGCAGAAAGGGCGCTTGCCTGGAGGCCTGTGACAGAAGCAGCTGACCTAGAGGAAGGTGCAAGCACTTGACAGGTGACCCAGGACGAGAGGGAAGTATCAAGGCACACCAAGCAGCGAACAGGCGGGCGGTCAGGCAGCCGGCACCCACACGCCGCCCCAGACCTGCCTCCACCAAACCAGCCGCCAGGACAGCCCGAACGGCCCGTCTTCCCAGCCGGCGGGTCCCCCCACGGCCTCCCCGCCCCACAACCCCCGGCCGCAGCCCCCCCGCCGTGCCCCGACCGTCCCCGCCCCGGGGGGGGGGGCCCAGCCGCCAGCCAGCTCCCTCCACCCCCACGGCGAGCCCCCGCACCCCGCACCCACACCTCAGCCGGGAAAGGAGAGCGGGTCCTACCGCGGGGCACGTCCCAACCCGGCTCTCTCGGGAGGAGGCGAGACACGGGGCTGCTCTCGCCCACGGGCGAGCCGGGCCCGGCCCCGGGAGCCTCCGCTGCTGCCCCCTCCCAGCGGAGCCGGCGGGGCACCCCCACGAGAAGGAGCCGGGGGCGGGGAGGGAGGGGGAAGGGGGAGGACTAGCACCCACCTCCGCCATGAGCCCCGCGCTGGCCGCCGCGCCGAGCCGGCCGGGCCGCCTGGGACGGGCGAGACGGCGGCCCCGCGTCGCGCCGCGGGCGGCGGCGGGCCGGGCCGGACTCGCCCGCGACAACTTCCGGGGCACGGCGCGAACGCCTTCCGGGGGCAGCGGCCGGGGGCGGGGGGGCGCGGGCGGGGCGTGGGGGGGGGGCCCCGCCGGCCGGCCATCGGGGGACGGGCCTCCCGGCAAGCGGCACGCAGTGGAGAGCGCGCCTCAGAGCGGGGCGGGGGGCGGGGGCAGCTGTGAGGGAGGGCGGCCACGAAGCGGGTCTTACCGGTTTCTCAGGTTAAAAATAAATAAATAAATAAATAAATAAAGCCGTAATTGGGCGCACAGCTTTGGAAAGGATTGGCTCCGTCGTTTTGGTGTGGTTGGTTCTAAATTTCTTGCGAGGCAGCCTCTGCCTCTTGCGTTGTACACGGTGTCACAGCCTTGCTTTAGACACGGCTGTGGTAATTCACCCGCAGACACTGAAGTGCGGTGTTTTCCGAAAGCGCGCTATGTGCACCTGACAGCAAAGGTAGGCAGTGTATAGATTAAAAACAAAGACTCTGCGAAAGGAAACGTGGGGAACAAGAAGAGTAACGAGAAAGTGCTACACCTGCACGTTGTGCAGTTTTGTGGAAACACTTAACACGCGTTAGCCAGTGCAAAACAACACTTTGCATTTGTTCTTGCTTCCGCTACCCATACTTCATTTTGTCTGCTGCCGGTTTACGGACCAATACCCGGACCAGGTCCTGGGCCAGAAGACCTTGCAATCTACAATTTATCTTGAATGTGTGGTTAATGTCCCAACACACACGTACAAATCAAACACATTGCTCGCAGTTAGAGCCGCCAGCAGCCCGCACAAAACTCTCAGCTTTGTCTCAGATCTTGCTATGGATGTTTCCCTCTTGTCTAGCTTCTTTGGCCTTGCTCTAACTTCTGGCCTCTACACCAAACAATGCCTAGCACCTGGTTGCCTCACAGATCCAATCTGCCTACGTGTCTTACTTTCTCACGGGTTGTGCAACTCATGTTTTGACTGTTTCAGTTATCTGAAGCCTTAGGCATGGAGAATCTTGCTCTGACCATTGCTCACCTTTCTTCCCTTCCCTTGACCGTTACTGCTTTGTAGGAGAAGCAAATGGATGACCCTGCTCCACTACCCCCATATTCATTTAATCTGTAGGCTGTGTGAGAGCTGGAGAAGCTGAAGTCCCTGCAGAGATTTTCTTCAGATGTATGTGCAAGAAAGGTGATAAAATCTAGAAGGAAAGGGGGAGAGGGAACACTACTGTGGTTTAACGTTTGTGCCATTGCAGCTGCTGGCTTCTACACGTGAGTCAGTGCTCAGAGAGCTGGATGGATAAAGCAGAGGGAATGGGGTTTTTCTATAGCTGAGTCACGTAATATGTGAAGTCACGTAGCAAACTCTGCCATCTAACATACGATGTATGCTCATATCCCATCCATGTCATGTATCAGTGGGCTACAAAGCAATGAGCTGCTCTTAAGACAAACATCTGCAGGATTCCTTGTGACCTTCAGGTCCTCCGTTGTGCAGACTTGCCTTAAAGTCTGCTTGGCTTCAGTTGTTGATCTCGGTCTGTGAGTCCACATCCAGCTAAGTATTTGTACATTGCAATTTTTCTATAGCCTTCAGCAGCAGCATCTGGAGGAGCAAGGAATGAAGTCTCCGCATATCTCTTCTGCTGGGTCATTTATTTCTTTTTCTACTCCCTCTAGCTCTCACCGTGCCTTCACCAGCTCATGTGAATGACTGCATTTAAACTCTGTGTCAGGATTTGTATTAAATCTGGATAGCGTAGCGTCTCTTTGACGGTCAAGTTCAACGTCCTCATCAAAGGTGAAGCACTGGTTTTGTCCACCTGTCAGATTGGTCATCTTCACCATTCACCTGAGTGTCATCTTACCCAGCTCACACAGATTGACTGACAGACCAGTTGTGTGCTTAGATACTGGAACTTTGCTGTGCGCTGTGGCTGTTACGTATCTTTGCTTTCTCACTTCATAAATCTTTTGGGTCCATGACGTATTGGTTGCTGGTCATCCCAGCAATGATGACAATCATTGTTGTTATCCCAAACTGAGATTACTGCAGCTCCATCCAGATGCTGTGCAGATTGCTAGTCTTTCAAAAAACTGCATAGCTGCTTGCAGACTTCTGCCAATTATAACCTTAGGTTGCTTTAAATCTTTTGATGGCATCTCCGGTTCTGTTAGATCTTCCTAAACTTTCTTTAGATCAACTTTGAAGTCAGACGCCTCCTCTGTTGTTTCACTATAGCTTTTTAAAAATTAGATGCTGCTACCACCTTTAAAGCTTTTCCATAAGTGGTTAGCCCATAGCTAAAATTTGTAAAATTATTTTAGTAGCTAAACATTTCAGTTTGTTTGCTTGAGCATTTCTTATATTGTCTTAAACACTGCCTACTGGGTGTGCTAAATGCATGGCTTTTCTGAGGCAACAAAAGTAATCATACATTTCATCGTTCTCTGGTTCATAACTGGTTTACCCAATTAAGTGTTCACTTTAAAGGTGTTAAATTTTAGTACTATTTAGAACTTACTCCTTTATTAATAATGAAACTTTCACCCCAAGTGAAAATTTTCAGGTTAACACCTCCTTTTTATTTAAAAATTAGGTCATATAAATATTTTGAAAAGATTCTTAGTCTTTGAAGAGGAAATAAGATTGAACTGTGTCAGATATACTGTCGCTTGTATTTCCGTAAGTTCTCATTTCACTGTTCTCATGTACTTCTGTACAGGGGTTCATAGACCCTTCTTGTTCCAGTTCCTGGATTCTTAGGAGATGGTACCAGCATTTTGGGGTGGGTTTTATCATGAAATTTGGACTCTGCAGGTCAAGCGCTTTTGCCTGTGACTTATGTTGATTTAGGCAATATTCAATTCTGTAAGCAAAAGAGCAGTCCAGTCAAATACAACATTTTAACATCTGATCTATCTTATTAAGAAAGCGCTGCCTTATTTGTCTTGTATTCTTTCTTAGTGTCTGGGCCTGACAGAGAGGGGACTTTTGGGGGATAGAATGCCAAATTCTGCATTGAGTTTCTGCAGTTTCCTTTTATACGTTGTTCAGAGATTCATGGCAACAAACTTCTCAAGGGTATGAAGGAGTTGTATTTCTTTTTCCCAAGAACTTTGGAACCTATCCCATTTCACGTATAGTTTGTCTTCTCATGAGGGGTGTCTTTTTTGATCAGTATGAGATGTGTATACCCCAGCATGAAGCCTGGATGTATTTTTAGGAGATGGACACTGATTCAGATCCTTAATGTTTCAACTGTAAAATTTACTCTTGAAGTAAACATAGGAGAGTAAACAGTTTCTCTTAAAAATAAAACCATAGCAACAGCCTCATGACAAACCATAGCACTTTGTAGTCACTGTATTTTGTAATAAAGGTGGCCTTTGATATTGTTATAGGCACCACCTAACCCAGCTATAGGTGAGGGCTCTATAATAGACAGTGTCTTTTGAGGTTTATGACTCAGCAGCAAAAGCATGTTTCTGGTTGAAATGTGGTACAGAAGCTTGCTCTCTTTTTCTGCTATAAGATGCTACCTATAGTGTAATTTTATTCTGACACCCCTTCCCTCTTCCAAAATCCATTTGACACTGTAACAAAAACCTTCTTTTTGAAAAAAACCCACACGTTCAGTCTATAATAACATTTCAGGAGCTGGAAAACAGATTTACAAAGAGAGAGAGTTGGACTTAGTGCGCTAGCTGGACAGAGTAACGCAAGTCACGTCACATTCTGCCTCCCCTCCTGTGTGGCATGCTAAGTAGAATGATCCTTTGTATATAAATCAAGAAGTTTTTGTTTTCACAATTGAACAAAGCCCTTGCATACATGGATAGCTATACAGCATCCACTTATGGCCTGATCCTGCACTTACTAAGAAAGAACACTGTCCTGGTGAACTAAATGGGGGGGGAGAGAGGTGGCAGAAGGAAGTACAAGGTTGAGCCAATAATTTAAACCAGTAGTTCTCTACTTCATTGAATTCTGTCACCATTAGCTAAATTGTCAACATTTCAGGTAAAAATTAAAAAAAAGAAATTTCAATCCAATAGTAAATAACAGCATCTTGCAGCTGGACATTTTAATTCACATAGTGATACTTTTCCTGAAATGGCTGCTGGAATATAAAAAACCTTCTGCTCTTATTCCTGTGGTATCCAGGGAAAGGTGGAGCAGACCTGGTCATTCAGGAATTCTTCAGATGGCTGTTTGTATTGTAATTTGTTTTTCCTCAGAGGTCTTGTTCAAATGGTTAAGGGATCCATGAGCTCTAAGTAATGTACTGTAAAGGAAAGGACACTTGTCGCGGTGGCAGTTAGTGGGTAGACTTTTAAAGATAATACAATGAGCTGCAAAAACATAATTTTAAACTGAGGTATTTTCTCTGACCTCATCTGAGGCTGAGCTTGCTGTCTGAGATACTATGTATTTTACTCCTTGAGATACTAGATATTTGGTCCCTTAACATTTGAATACTGAGAGCCTGAAAAACATCATTGCAAGTGAAGCTGCCTTTTGGGCCTCCCAAGTATATACAGAAATTCAGTTCTCCTCGCAAATGAATGTTGTGCTTAACCAAATTGGACTGTTTTCATTCCCCTAACAAAGGCTGCCACACGCAGTTCCTGTGACTTCTTGCTGGCTGTTTCCCAGGAGGGGCATCAATGTATTGTCTGTAGAATGTACACACGTCTGTTTCCAACTAGCCTGGGATAACCAAGTGGGATGTAAATCTAATTAAATGCAAAAACAAAGCTACAGTGCGTTGCAATAACATTCAAGATCTGACTTCAGCTGACAAAAGCAAGGAAATCCCTAGTGAAGATTGCTGCTATGTCCTTGCTTCACCCCTTTGCATTTCAGAGTTTCAGGGCCTCAGAACTGTGCATGCTTGACTATGTGCTGTGTACAAAACAGTGTTCAAAGAGAATTGTTGCAATGTCAGACTTTTAAAAATTAGGCAACTTGCACAACTGTAATTTTGACTCCCTTGTGGGCACAAAGTAGGATAGAATTAAGTAGCTTATCCTACACCATTTTTCTGATTTGCTCCTTCCTCATTCAGGACACAGAATAGATGCCTCTCACAGGAGAAAACAGCTGGTTATTTGAAATCTCTGCATGTCCTTTTGCCTTATTTATTTATTTATTCATTCAGTGAATAGCTACTTAGGTATTCTTAGGGCATTTGTCATTGTGATAGTTGATACTGCATTAGCATTAGAATCATAGAATGTTTCGGGTTGGAAGGGACCCCTAGAGGTCATCTAGTCCAACCCCAATGCAGGGAGCAGGGACGCCGCTAACTAGATCAGGTTGCTCAGAGCCCCGTCCAACCTGGCCTTGAATGTTTCCAGGGATGGGGCCTCCACCACCTCTCTGGGCAACCTGTTCCAGGTAGTGTAATTATTTCTGTGTTTCCTTTTACGAGAGAAGAAACACAGTTTCAGTTTACTTACAAGGGAGTGTGGATTATGTCCGCAGAGAGTCTTGGTACTGCAATGCTCAGATTTGTGGCAGTTAACACCAAGAACCTTGCTGTTCGGTGAAATCAATCACAACTGGTTCTTTATCTCTATCCAGGTTTCCTATATGGTACGTGGAAGAAGCAAGTGGAGGAATGGGATCACATGGGATCCTCCCTGAACAGAAAGATGGCTAAACTTTTCACTGTGAAAGGCCAATGACCTTTATGTGACTGAAGACACAGTGACCGGGGCTTAGTGCCAAAGAATCTTGTAAGATGCTGGGCTTGTCTCTGTGGTGTCCCACGAGCAGGTATTATGACTGCTATTGGAAAATTGGCAGGTGGACTACATGTATCTGCCTCAGCTACTACAGTGCTAGTTGAGGAACGTTAAGTCCACACTGCAAGTTCATAACCAGGACACTGACAAATAGTCCATTTTGCCAACACAGCTACATGGGAGGTGTTTCAATGCAGAGGCAGAGCAGGCAGGCAAGTACAGCTGCAAAACTTACAAGTGTGTCTCTCAACATCCTCAAAACTAACTGAGTTGGAAGGAGCTGCTTGCTCTACTTGGAGTTCACCTCAGTAAACTCTTTCATATTAGATGCCTAAGGGGGCCCCTTTATACAGGACACGAACATTTAAAGGGTAGGAGATACCATCCTGACCTTTTCCTATAGTTAAGTGACTAGAAACCCCGAAACCCTGCTTGTAGGGGACCTGGGTTGGTTTCATCCTCTGTCTGTGAACATACATATTAATATTTTCCTCCACTCGGGGTGTGCTATAGCCATCATATGGTTATTACAGCTTCCGTAATCCTAACCACTGAAATAGCTTAGTTGTGACTGCCTGGGCCAGACCTTTAGAAGTCGAATTAGCTTGCTGGGAAGTATATGCTAAAGTGGTCAGAGATCTTTTGGGAACCTCACTGAAATAAGAATTTATGGAATGTAAGCACCTCCATAGCTGGAAAGCATCTGGATGAGAATTTTGAAGACATTAATTTTGGATTTAAGGATAGTAAGTGTTCATTTTCAGCATCTGAGTCCTCTTGCTGGTGTAGTCACTGTGACTTGTCTCAGGTCACCCAAGCAAATCAGTGACAGAGAGCTGGGGTGAGGCTTCAGCATACAGACAAATACATCAGACTATGGAAAAATCAACATGGCTTTTTGTAGATAGAGAAGGTTTGCCATAATGATGAAGTTCTTTGACGAAATCACAAACTGATAAACCAGGGTGATACATTCATTGTAGTGATTTCAAAAGAGCTTTTAGCACAGTCCCTCACCAGTGCTGCTAAAGAACGTTAGCTGTCATAGGTTAGGAAGGAAGGCTGTCTTGTGAATTAGTAACTAGCTGAAAGAGAAGGGTTAATGGAGTAGCAATAAATAGTAATTTTTTACACTGTGGGAGAGTTATGATTGGACTCCCGCAGTGATTCTTGCTGGGACCTGCACTAGTTAGCATAGTCAGAAGTGGTCTTGGAAAGAGAGTGAGTAAGGAAGCAGCACAGTTTGCTGCTGATGCAAAATCCTTTGCAGTAGTGGAGTGTGAAGCCGACAGCAAGGAGTTCAAAAGGATTTCATTCTGCTGAGCAGCATGGGTGTTAAACTAGAAGTTGAAATTCAGTCTCGATAAATATAAAGTAATGCATACAAGCAAACTCACTCTTAATTGTATGTGCTTAGTGGTAAGTGCTATGCTGTTATTGCTGAAGAAGGCGTTCTTAGAGTCTCTATAGGTAATTCTTTGGAAACTTCATTTCCAGCTCCAAGTCAAAAATACCAGGAATTATTAGAAAAGGAAGACAGAATGGAGCAGAAAACATTGGGACATCTTTGTGTGGATCAGTGGTATGAAGCTCTGGTTTCCTAGGTGAGAAAGAAGGTAAAGGTAGAAAAGAATAATAAAACATAGAGGAAGGCTTCTGTTTAAAACATGACTACCAACACTTGGACCTCTCAGTTTGAAAAAGACAAAAGTGACAATGCCTGGGTGACTGAGGGAAGATGATTGAATTATATATAAAATGGTGGCTTGTGGAGAGAAGGTAGGGAGGTCTCATTTGCTTTTTCTAGTAAGTGGGCACGCAGGGGAAATAATGGACAGCAGGTTTAAAACAGCCAAAAAGTAGTCTTTTCTTCAGATGCTGCAGAACTAAAGTATGGAGCTCACTGCTTCCAGAAATGTGGAAGCTGAAACTATGATTACTTTCAAAAGGGACTAAACTTGGAAGGGAAGAAGAGCATTGGCAGCCAGTAAATGGAATGTAATACACTGGCCTTTGGTTCAGGTTTTCCCTAACCAATGATTTACTGAAAACTCTGAATATATATCACAAAGGATTGTGCTATACCTGACCTGTTTTTTATACTCTCTTCCTGACTGTTTAGTCCTGGTCATTAAGATCAGAAACTAGTTAGGCACACTTGTATGGCCATTTTGCAGCTAGTACAGGAGAGAAGCACCAAGATGGTCAGGGAACTGGAAAAATGGTGTATTGTAGAAGACTGAGAGAACTGATATTGTTCAGCCTTAAAGAGATGGCTAAGGGAAGACCTTACGGCTGCTGTCTGCATGGAAGACCAAGCCAGATTCTTCTCAGAGGTGCACAGTGATAGGCCTAGAGGGAATGGACACATGTTGAGACATGGGAAATTCTGCTTAGATACAAGATTTATTCATTTATTTATTTATATCACGAAGGTGGTCAAATATCGGAACAAGTTGGCCAGAGAGGTTATGCAACCTCCTTCCTGGGAGATACTCAAAGCTTGACTAGAAACGGTCCTGAGAAATCTGCTCTAACTGGTCCTGCTTTGAGCAGTTGGTGGTCCTGGGGGACCTCCTGAGGCCCATGGCAACCTACGTTGTTCTGTCTTCTTAAGACAGGTTCTTACCATGTGCTAACTATACATTTTTCCATATGGTATATTAATTGACAAGAGTGGAATATACTTGGTCTGGGTTAACTAACACATATTAAAACTCAGTGCAAGAACATAGTAGGGACAAGACACTTTGGATTTGCCATAAAGAAAGCAGGAGTCAGCTATGGGTAGTCATTAAAATACTTTGTAAAAATACGTCAAGAAGAGGAGTTGTTTGTCAGGGTGCAGCTGTAGCAGGAGTCAGTAAATGGTACTGTTGTCCATGCTTACAGTTTTTGTTTTTTTACTTCCAATGTCTTCTTTAAACAAATGATATATAATTAGTTTGTCAGACACTGAATGATGGGGAAGACTATACCTAGTATACTACCATGTCACACGATGTGATTGTGTAAGTGCATATTTTCTGCAGCTGGACTGAACCTGTCTCCAACAAGAGAGCTGGTAAAAAGATGTTCTTCTTCACCTTGACTTCTCTAACTAGGGTCAGTGCTTCTTGCGACTTGGGTTAAGATTTTTAAAAGGTAAGATAGTGCTGTTTGTGACTGACTGCTGCTGTTCAATGGTTGGCATGCATGGCATGAACAAACAATTCAGACTACAAAAATATCCCGAACTGCCCATCACTGTTTTCTCCTGTAATTAGAACTTTTATTGGTAAGATGCAGACTCTGCTAGAGCTCAGCAGCTGAAGGACAGTGTATTCACTAACAGTACTTACGGAATAAGCTGAGTCCTATAGTTTTAAAGAACGAATGCACTTCAACTTAATTGCAGTCAGGCCTGAATAAAAATTAAAGGGTTTGCATGTCTGCTAGTCTATATGTGGGTAGAAAGGCAGTGAGGTTAAGATAATAGGCTCAAAATGTATTCTCAGAAAACATTTAAAACCACAGCAGGGTGTGATTGTATGCAAATAAGTATTTTTGCAATAGCAGATTAAACACCTTATGGAATTTGTATGGAAAAGTGCATGCTTGTACATGATGCAAAGTATGATTAAGGACCAGTGTGTGCAGTTTTTGCCTTTGGTAAAAAATTAAGGCAGATTTAAATCAATCAATGGTTTTCTCCGTCTTTTCACAGTGTATATTGTAAGTTATGAATGGTGACTACTAGAGAGAAAATGTTAAAAATAACACCACTTTTTCCTTGGGCCTGCATCCTTACAAGAATATGTCCTGCTACGGTTTCCACTCAGGAAGAGCATTGCAGTAACAGACAGCCTGGCCATAGGATGGCAACATATAGGATCTGAGACAGTGAGAAAAGAAAAGTGGCAAATTGATGTAAACGTTTACTAGAACAGCTGTTACTGGCATGTATTTTGCCATCAGCTTACAGAATTGCTTACAAAATAAATCATATTATTTTTATAAAACCTCCAAAGTATCTTTCTGATGCTTTTCATGAGTGGATGGATTAATCATTCCAGGTTCCAGGATACCTTGAAATAAACATTTTTTCATGGTCAGGGATTGTTAAAATTACTCTGAGGGGACACAGTGCCTACAGGGGCAGTAGGTACCTTCACAAAAATGTATAGTTGGCAGTGGTGGAAAGACCTGCATTGGCATAGGCAGATAATCGCTGCTCTACTTGGTCATTTGCATAACTAAGGGACATTGTGGTTGGCCGAATGACTGAACTGTCTTTGGGAAATGGTCTTAAATGTCAAATTCTAATCAACATTATGTATCAGAGTTATATACATGCCTTTCTGAAACTCCCTTCTCTAACACATAAGTTACTGTGTCCTGTGCAATGAGACAGACACTCTGGCTTTTTCAAGAAAATTGCCTTTTGGTGTGCTCAGGAAGAATGTTTAAAGGAACATTTAAAGTTGCAGCCTGGGCTTTTTCCCCTAGCAGTAATAGATCTTAGCAAAATCAGGTATAATTGTGTTTGTTTTCATCCAGTGTTTTTCCTATCTGGAGTAGAAAAGTACTTCAAATTAACTGTGATGTAAATAGTGAAGTAAATTGGACCCACAGTGACCTTGTGCAGTTTCTCTGGGGTGGATATATTATTTTATGCAAGAAGTCAAAGCTGCTCTAAAGAAGTCAAACTGCCATGTTGAAAAACAGTTAAAGATACTCTCTTTCTGTCTTCCAGAACAACTCTGCCTGCTCAGCAGTAAATCTGTAGAGGGAACCCAAGCTCACACTGGCAGGATTACTCTTCTTTCCAGTCTCTTAATCATAATTTGTTAGTGAAAGCAGTGGTCAGAGAAAGTGCAAGATCAGCAGTACTGAACACTGGTACAACGGGCTTCCCTCTCCTTCGTTCACGTGCCTTTGTCACACATACTCCAAAAGCACAAACAGACGTGAGTGAATAACTGAGCATCGTGATTTATAGAGACAGATGAAAATCAGAGGACTGTGAAAGATATCGCTTACCCTTCTCTTGAAGGGTCTCACCCCTGCTTGGGGGAAGGCTCAGCTTATGAAGCTGCTGCTGAGCTACTGATCACAGCCTGATGTTTTAACAGAAGAAAAATATGAATGCCAAGATTTTTTATTTCTCCCCACTATTTAAGGAGCAAGCTCCTTCAGGAAAGCAAGAACCTTCTTACTATGTGGGCAGAAACCACTAAGTGAGAGTAATGGGCCATCCAAGGTGAGGAGCCACTCCAACCCTTGAAAAAATAACTTTTAAAATTAGAGCCGAGACAGCCAACATAAAAGTCTATGAGTTAACTTCGGGCATGTTCCCTCAGAAGAGGCATAGAAGAACAGATGAAATATGGCAAAGCAGAATTACTGGTAATGGGATAGAAAGCTGCTTTTATAGTGCCTCATTTTGCAGCCAGCATATTATTTCTCAATTTTAGGACTGTCTAAATTCACATATAAAGCTGGTATAAGCAAACTACATAATTGCTTGAAACAAGGGAAATAAAAGCAGACTTGTTAATTTAATGGCATTTTAAGCAATAATTATTTTAAGCAGAAATAATTAGATTTCCCTTCAATTATGTATAATAGCATATATTTTAAGCCAAATCAGGGACAGAATCAAAATATATACTAACATTATTTTCTCTTGCGGAAACAGGGAAGAGTCTGAAGGATGGAGGAGGTCCTGCTCATGGAATTTTTCCCAAACCAGTGTGACTCAGGCAGGACTAGATAACTCTACTGTAGAGAGATATTTGTCCCACTGTGTTTGTTTTTCCATACTGCCTGTTAGCAGGAGGAGAGAAAGATGGCAGAACAGTTTTTGCTCTAATTAGACATTAAAAGGCTTGTGTTGGTATTAAAGAACCCCAAAGAAATAGATTGTTGAGGTGAAGTGAGAAAAGTTGAAGTTTATGAGTCTTCAACTCTTGGGGAATTTCATGGCACTGCTAAGAAAGGTCGCAGAAAGTCCTCTCACAGAAGAGACCTGCATTGTGGCAGAAGAGCCAAACTGGTAACTGCAGACCATAGCTGATCTTTGATGGTTTTTTCCTTCTCTCGCTGTCATACCCTTGGCCTTCCCTGAGAAGTTAAACAGTTGCTCTTCATGTTAGAGCTCAGGGCAGGCTGCGTATCCTGATCTTATTTACGACCCACTTGTCGGTGCAAACGTCTATGATACAGCCTGAAGTATGGTTTTGTTCTTCGTTTTTCTTCCCAAGGCTACTTAGTTCTGTACCAAACAACTGCATGCCCGTTCCAACCATGAAATCAAAACCTTTTTCATACAAATGGGAGATTTTCAGAGAATTTTGGCTCAAGTCTTATTTCCATTCCTCCTTTTTTAAAACCATAAAAACAGTTTTCATGCAAGTGACTTCCAGGAATACTAATTTTTTAAAAGCTTATTTTGTTAAAGATGGTGAAACCCATAGACAGCAGTCGCTTCACTTATCCGCTGTAGTCAGACTGAGTTGCGTTGCCACAGGATGAGAACTGTACTGAATGCGTCTTCAGTTCAAAGCAGTTGAAGGGTATAATTTTAGAGCTGAAAGACATTGCTTACAGTTCAAGTAAAGAACTGCAATTTATTATACCACCCTTCCTATATCGCCCATTTAGATTGAAGGCCTTCAGGCCTGGAACTCTGCCTGCGCATTTTGCATGTACAGTATTCTCAGGGTACGATATAAATAATAATATGTCAGCAGTGGAGGGAATAGCCCAGTGGAGCAATCCACAACTGAGTGAACCGCTCAGATATTATGGAACACGGCCAGCATTACTTCAAAAACATTTTTTTTTTTTTTCAGACAAGTCAGTCAAATGCCTAAATTAAAATCCCGCTCAATTGCTTTGATCTTATCAGATGTAGTATCTGTATGTTCATTTAATAAGCCTCTCATGCATTTTATCTTTATGCTTAATTTAAATATGAGAAGCAAACACATTTTGTATAGTTGTTATTCTCCAATTGCTACAAAAGCTTCTTAGAATCTTTGATCGTGAGAATGTTATTTCAAATCCAGTTCTGCTTCACAATTACGAAGTGTCTTTACTGAAGTTAGCTTGGATGCAATTCTAGTCCAAGTGGAGTAAACCACAGTTATTCCTCAAAAAACAGATACGACTACGGAGCAGTAAAGAGATCAGAATGCACCCAAGTAACAGTTGATTTATTTGGTGGTGGAGGGCTTTTTAGGCAGAAATTCCAACCAAAGCTGTAATGATAACAAATATCTGACACACCCCATCAATGATTTAGCATTAGATACAGTTTACAGAATGTTACTATTATTAAAATACTGTAGATCAGCAAATTTTTTTTGTATCAGGGACACTACAGTAGAGGTTCAGCCACAGGGGTTTTGGGTTTTGGGGTATTTTTACACAAGGCCACGGAGAGGTGACACAGGTATAATGGTCACTAACCAACATGCTTGTGTGTGTACAGCTGGTTAGATTATTACAAAATGCATTCAGAGTTGTCACACAAACGATATCTCTAGATTTAGGCAAGACTCTGAAGGTAGCACTCTACAGCGTCAGTGTTAGATAAAGCTCGGGAATTAACAACAGCCGCAGCAAAACCCAAACCCAGTTATACTTCGCTTTCGTCTTACAGATTCTTTCTCTTTAATGCTCCTTGCTGAGTGGTAAAGGAGCTGTAGCACAGAACGGAGGAGAGAGAAGGAACTTACAAAGGGCAAATCTTTGGGCAAATGTACAAAGTACGCTACAAGAAAATAATTTCACTGCAAAGTCAACAAGAGGGCATACAGTAGCAATGGCTAGGTGACAAATTGAAAAAATGATTTGTTTAAATTTATGCATAGGTATCTATCAGTCTTCTAAAAGCCTTAGCTTAATACTTGTGAAGGAATGCTGTAAGGTCTAACTATCACGAAATACAAAACATTACTAAAGTGCCCCGTTTCTTAAGGGGCCCTTCTGCTATGAAAACATGGCTGCTTCATTTACTGATTTGTTACGTTCATTCACCAGTCTCCCACTGAATTCACAATAATTGAAGATCAGGTTTATTTAGTGACTAAGCATTTCCAGCTCCAAATACAGAAGCAAGGCACTTGCAAACATTTAGTATCATACAGGGTCAGACTAGTCTAGGAACAAACTTTAATTAAAATTCACTTTTCAGACAATGAAACCATGAAAAGTTTTACTGCTTTTCCACTTTAAAATATATATACTGTGTCAGCCTGTTCCAAGAAAGTAACACTGAAACTCATACAAATTAATTATCTTTACAGTTATGACTTTGTTTCTGCCTTTTATCCTTGAGGGAGGAAAAAAAAAAGCACTAGAAAAAAATCACAGCCTTAGAAATGTGTCTTCTCTATCCTCAGCAAATGCACAAGGACTAGGACTCATTGCTTCTTTATTAATAAAAAGTAAGCAAAACTCAAAACACAATTTATTTTAAACTCAGCTAGACTGCATTAGCTATTTGAAATTGCAGACCCATGACACTTAAATACTGCAGAATGGATCTAGCAGGAAACAGGAGTAGCAGACTGATCAGTGGTGAGATGCTCAAAGAGTATGAACTATTACTGCCCAAGAGGAGCCGCACACCTGGCAGCTGACTGTGTACCAGATCAGTTTTGCACTCTGACGTTGCCGGCGATGTTCTGTCATGATCCAGGGCAATGCCCGTGTTCATCGTAATGCTGCAGTTCCTGGCTGTTGCTGATAAGGACTAAAAAAGGAAGATTTGGAGCAAACACAAAGCTTTGCAAAGCAGCGGATGCTTTGATCATTTCCAACCACTGCGTAGGAGGGTGGTGGAGTCCAGTCTGTCTAGTTTAAGTGTCTGTCCTGTGTCTTGCCTCACCATGCAAATGTGCCTAACCTGTAGCAAGTAGGAAAAAAGTCACTTCCAATTTGTCCGGTATATACATTTCTTCTACAATCACTAAAAAGGTGCATAACTTCTGAAAGTAATGGGAAATTAATTCCATCTAATTTAGACACGTTCATTTACTAAGGATCTAACCCTTTTCTGAGATGGTGGCTTTAGTCAGCTTGAAAAAAAGCACTCAATTTGTTTTCTCCAATGCCCTAATTACCAAGAGAGGTTATGGTTTTCCTTCACCTTTTCCCTGTCCAGTCCTAAGAAGTCTTGCAGAGCTGACTGTGAGATGCAGATTCAGTCTTCCTCAGGAATATTTCGTTTGCGGAGTAAATGCTTTAACTGCTACATAGACTTCCATACAGAAACCAGGAAGTTACCCGGAAAGTTAACCGCAAGCCCCTCAAACCTAATTTTTCAAGGTTCTCCATATTACCTACTCAGAGTTCAGGTGGCTTAGGACCTGAGTGGAGCTTTAGGTGGGGCGTGGTTATCACTCTAATTAGGGCTGTGATTAAAACAAAAATGACCTGGATTAATTCTTGCTTTAATAAACATAGACAGGAAAAAGGGGCCCCATACTGGCCTTGCTACTTTCAACAGACCCAGCACAAGGAACAGCAGAGTGCTGCAGAACTATTCATTCTCCAGATCTTAAGTCCAAAAGCTGTCGCCCTTGTTATATGCATAGAGGCATAAACCTTGTTGGTTTTGCCAGCCCTTAATACCTGTATTTACCCAGCGTGCTAGTGCTTAAAGATGCAAGCTTAGAAACTGCGATTTAACTGTGAAACAATTTCAAATCTTTTCTTTGGAGTCATTAAACTGAGGTGCAGTTGTGTCTGATCAATTCAGCAGGTGAAGACGACCGTTCTTAGCCATATGTCTTGTTTCTTGATCTTATGAATAAAGATACCAGAATGTTTCACTGAGAAACTTAGAAGCGTGTTCCACCATGCATTTTAATAACATTCTAAATCAGAGGTTAAATGAAATACGCTGTTTGAAATAAAGCTGAATTGAAGAGTGTAAAAAAATGCAAGATTTGTCAGACATTGCAGAATTAGCCATTGAAGAAAAGAAGCTGCTGATCACTTCAGGTGAGAGGATTCGCCAAGCAGAAGCCAGTAGATCACATGAAATCTGTTCCTGTCCTAAAGTACAGAATTTTCCACAACTGTGGGAATAAGATGTGCTGGCCATTCATTTAATACATGAACACCTTACAAAGTATAGTAATTATCAGGGAGGGAGTAGGACAAATACTGCATATTCTAATGCTAACAAGTTCTTTTTATGGCCCAGGCATTCAAGACGTTTTTCCTATGAAAATTGAAATGTAAATTTTAATTTTGGATGTGTATTGGGTATTTGCATAGGTAAGACTTTCACTAGAAACTTACATGATGTCATGTTCTAACTTAAAACATTTTAAAATGGAAATAGTATAAATGTATCACAAATGAATGTTAAAATAATTCCTAACTCATTATATCACAATGCCTATATAACAAGATTTTCTCATTGTTGCTATTCTTTTTTACCATCCTAACTCTCCCTTCTTCCCCTTACTTAACCTGTCCTTCCCTACCGTATTCAGGAAAATCAGAAATTTCTACGTGCTTGGAAGCCAAAGGTTCCTTCATAGTATCAGTAAGTAGTCAAAGAAGCTTATTAACTCTATTATCATTAAGTTTAAGAAAGTAATTACCTTTACGTGTGGAAAATCCTGCCATTTTGCACCTGCAATTGTGTGCAAGCAGTTGAGCACAAGCAAAGCACGTGCAGTCCAGTAAAGTACCTAAGTTATGTTTTGCTCATTCATGATGTCACACAATCTCGGCTGATAAAGCAAAGAAAGCCCTTAAAACAACTCCAGAGATTTGTATTTTGAAAGCTGCTTCCCTTGCCAAATGAACAAAAATTGCAACCAAACACGCACGCTTTTTTTTGCTTCCTGGCACAGTGCATTCGATTCGCTTACAAGGCCGCTGAACAGTTTCATAAGATGCAAGAGACAATTTGGTCATCTCTGTAGAAACAAATACAGGTTGGCTAATCAGATGATCAAGTCTCAAATGAGATCAACCAAAGACATCACAGATCTGCCAAAACCTCAGTAATGAAAATGCTGTTGAGACTGGAGAATATTTTGGACATACCTGCCACCTGGTGTTTGGAAAACAATCTGATGCCTGAAAACAACCTGAAATGCTTTTAAATCTGTATTCCCATTAAGAAGCAAGCGAACACTGATGTATTTAATATGGATTAAATGCGTAAGCAGTAAAGGTGTCTTTAGGTTGGTGTCATTACCAGCATGTGTCTAGAAGGAAAAGGAACAGGGTGACTTAACATTCCTTCCAGTCCCGTCTCTACTAACCAAAAAATTCTCAAGTAAATCTTTGAATTAAGTGAATTTACACGTCCTGTCAGGTAGCACCACTTTTGATGAGAAACCTCCTGGGCACAGCTTTATACAACTTCAGAGCCTAACTATAAACTATAGTGTGCCAAACCCAAAGGCAAAGGAAAGAAGTAAGGTATACGAGATGGAGCTAGGCGAAAAAAGAACAAGCGACAAATAATACTGGGTAGTGAGTGAGTAAGCAGCCAGTGTTTGAAATGACTGTGATGACTATTAATGTGTCTTAGCTAAAATGCTTAAAACCCCCAAGTCTTTATAGCGGAAGTGACATTGACAGTAACTACCAGTTTTGCATGTCTGATGCCCGATGTAAACATTCCTCATTGGTCAAATGGATAACAGTAAGCATATAAGCTGAGATAAACCACATTTTATCTTTACCTGCCAGAGGGATACTTCAAGTGGAGGCTAGAGGTTCAGCCTAGGCAATTGGACAAATTACTGTGCAATTCAGTGATATCAAACTGTACCTATAGTACGATGAGGGATTTTTTTTTTCCTTTCTTTGCAAAGCAAATTTAAATACATCTGTGCTTCACAATTATAACTCAGGATGAAACCATGGTCTAAAGTCAGTCTCAGCAATATAAATAGCTAGCATTTACGTTAGCACCCCTGGCAAGCACAAACTGTCACTATTTGTCTGGAATCACATCTTCATAGGGCTGCCAAAAATAAAGCGGAGTGAAGTCTTTGGGTTTTTCTTCAAGGCAATGGAGGTCAACTGTGTCCCTTCGTGCCCCACTCTATGTCAGCTCTAGTAACTCTGAGAATGATACCCACTAGAAGGTCAACGCTGTATTGTAGATCCCCAGTGCTTGCACCAACAGCTCTTTTGATGGCAGAAAATGTAGGTCCCAACGTAACCTACCCATTAATGGAGAACCACGCAGTTTGTGCAGAGAACGTAGCTGTAGGTTTACTTGTCAAATGCAGGGAGGTGGGGTTTTTTTTTCACATTTATTCTCAAGCCAAAATCCTAAACTGCTTAATTCTCGTGAACTTTTTCCAGAATTTAATTACTGCCTAATACAGGGCTCAGTTGCTTTCTCAGCATCTGAAGGAAGTATTTTCCAATGAAAACACAGAACATAATAAGGAGCTTTGTAAAGCAGAAAAAAAATTCTTCCTGTTTTCTATCAACAGTAACTGCTCAGCACAGACACATGTTCGCACTGTTTTCTTGCCTTAGTATGGACAGGGGAACCTAGTAACTCTTGTATGATGTTTGCAGAGAGCACAAAGGAGAAGAAAAAAAAATACAAGAAGTTGAAAGAAAAACTGTGGGGAAAAACCCCATGCTAACCACAAACAAAAATGACATCACTGGTCTAGCACGTTGATGGCTAATAGTGGAGCCAGGATCGTTACTTCTGTAAAGCTGAATACTTGACTGGTTATTGGATGTTATAACAATGTAAATAAAAAGCGTACTTTAGGCTCCTGCAAAAATACCAGATTCAAAAGGTACTGCTCCATTCTTTTTTGGTCTGCCAAGCCTGTTGCAGCAGTGCCGTTCCTGTTAGTCACAGCTCTTGCAGAACCTCTTTAATATTCCATATGAGTTACTCTACATTATTTTAACTGACAAATATGAAGATAATAATGTTGAATACAACCTAGTATCACCAAAATCGCGCTTTCCCTTTCCATTTTTTGTTTCAGCATGCACAAATAGACCTTAAAAACCTCCTCAGGATATAGAATAGATCTGCAAGAGGCTAAGAGAATACATGTGGAAGGACTCACTTCATGCCAACCCTATTATATTTCTCCTTAAAAATCTGCTGATGACCATCAGACAAAGAAGCAGCCAAATAAACACTTTGAATAATAAGATATCATAAAATACAATTGTACGGGTATTTTTTCAACTGTTCACTGGAAAGCGTTCTTCCAGCCTTAAAATGTATAATATACTGTGGCCCACCCAAGTCTTATTTTCAATGCACGGCTCTGAAAACAGCAGGTTCTACTGTACGGAAATTGCCTAGCGTGTTCTTCTTCAGCTACTGCTTAAAAGCAAATTGGCTAATGAATGAATAAACCAAAGCAGTTAGGTAGCCAGAAAAATCTGACTAGTCTGCAGTGCTAGGAAGGATCTGTGCGGACACCACTGCTACAAGCTGTTCCTCAACCTATGTGTGTGTATGTAGCACCATAAACTAAAGATGCCAAGTTTTAACAGTTGTTTTTCTGAATGAAAATCTGAAGTCTATGTATTGAGTGTTAAAATTGTTTCAGTTCTTATTCTTTACCGAGCCATGGTAAAAGCCAATCATCAGTTGTTTCAAATACAAAGAAATGAGTACTTTGTCTTCAAAGCATTGATAATACCGTTTCTTAGGGGAGAGGGGATGTTCAATTCTGTAGCAGAGCTTACTGCAACACAGTATCTTGAAGCAGTGGAAAAGATGCCCCTTAAGCCTTTTCAAAACCTGAGGTAGCACCATCTCTATCACACTCTTTGACCTCTACAAACGGGGTGAAAAAAAAGTTACAGGCAAAATCTCATGTATTGATTTTTCACAAGGAACACCTGCTAGTTACTTTAGAACAAACACAGTACAGTACAAATATGAAACAAACTTCCATAAATCAGGACAGAAATCATCTCCTGTTTCTGAGCATAACTTGTCTAATTGATGCTTTTATGTGTTAAAGCAGATGCGGGGCTAGAAACTGTTATCTGTAGATACAGAAGTTACTTAAAATCCTGTTTTGGGAAGGTTTCTTCACTGTGCTGGTAACAGACAGACATGCAGAAATCACTGTAATTAGACTTAAGCAACTTGCTTACCATTATATTTCAACCTCTGCCTTCAATCAGGGTATGATATTTACAATTGCTCTTGAAGCCCACAACTGGACAGAGACAAAATGAAAAAACGCATATTTTATTTTCAGCTTTAAAGATGCAGCTCTAAACAATCAGTAGAAAAAAACAAGTAAAAAAAGTAAACACCAGCATTTTGTAAAATCACACTGAACTAACAGAGGACTGCATACAAAGTTTTCATATACCACACAAATGCAGCTTTTAAAAACAAACAAAACAAAACAAATACTCTGGTCTCCCAAGACCCTGGCTACTCGAAATAAATCATTAAGTACCCACAGATTTTAACTACCAAACAAGGATACATTCTTTCTTTTTAATTCCATTTATGAAGCCACATCCTTCAGTCATTTGCAAGTGAAATTCACGCAATCTCAGTTACAGAGTTCAAGAGAATGCACACGGTTCCATGACTGAAGCCCTTCTGGTTTTAGCACAGGCTCTTTATCCAGTCAACACTGCTCACATGTCTTTAGACTGATCATCTTCTTCAAGTTTTCTGATTTCATTCTTTAAGCAGTTGATGGTTTCACGACTTGCTTTTAGTCTTTCTTTAAGCTCAGCAATTTCAAAACTAGTTTTCTTTTTGGCAGCTTCCAGCTTTTCCCTGGTTTTCACTTCAAGATCCGCAACTACGGTGGGGATGAAGAAAAATAAATACTGTAAGTACCATGAAAAGCTGTTTTTTTGTTTGGCTTGTTTTTTTGGTTTTTTTTTTTAGTTGCAACAATAATTTGTATGGTGTGTGTCCTGAAAATATCTGTTATTGTTAGCCTTAGAGATTCAATGATTGTAGTCAAAACGGTATCCAAAAACCGCCTTGGAATTAAATAAATAAATAAAGTTTGGTTCATTCAGCACATCAGTTTTGTGGATGGAGTTACATAATTCACTAAATCATTTTCCAGAGTTTTTTAAAGATTAAGTGGGAAAAAATGGTGACAGCATGGTCACCACGTCACATGGTGACAGAAGATAAATGGGAGATTACAGAGAATTACAAATAGTTTATACGTGGTGCCCAGTGACAGCCCGTGAGGCCACAGACACAAACTGGAACACAGGAGGTTCCCTCCGAACATCAGGAAACAATTTTTACTGCGAGGGTGAGTGAGCGCTGGCATGGGTTGCCCAGGGGGATGGTGGAGTCTCCATCCAAAGAGACAGTCAAAAGCCGCCTGGGCACAGCCCTGGGCAACCAGCCACAGGCGACCCTGGTTGGGCAGGCGTTGGGCAAGATGACCTCTGCACCTCAACCGTTTTGTGGTTCCTTCTCCATGCACTGCAACCACTTTCTGCTCTCAGTCTCGCTGGATTTTAATTCTATGTATCTAAGAGTTTCGGTGGTGCTGCCTTTGCTTTTATGAACATCTGACATTAGGACATCCCAGTCAGGTTGACTGAGATGTCCTAATTGTTTATTTATTTATTTATTAAATTTTTATTTGTTCATGCATAAGTTTTTGGCCAAAGCTGGTAAAGCCAACAAATCTATGGAGGCCATGGATATCCCTTCATGTCCCATGTGTTACATAGTTCTGGACAGTCAAAAAAAAAAATCTTTAATTTTTATCTGCTTCAGTATCATGTTTTAAGAAAATACAGAAAAAAACCCACTGAAATTTTTTATCTACCCTCAGGAGAAACATATTTTAAGTTTTTAAGAAAAGTTCAAATTTGGGCATTTCTTATGATTCAAATTATTAAACATTTTCTACCTGTACACCATAGCAACATGCAATGTAACAAAAATCCAGCTCAAGACCGACTAAACTGAGGTAGGAAATACCAGCAGCCCACATGCCCACACACCCAAGCAGACGCAAGGCAAATCGGAACCCTAACTTCATCGAGCTTCAAGCTCGGCCCCACTCTTAGCTCTAGGTATTCACTGTCTAAAAACACCTGGCGTTTGTTGTCTGGGGAACACGTGGATAAGCCACAGGCCAGGTGAGCCAGACTAAGATGGCATTAGAGTTTGTAACTAACAAGGCAGGATTTGGGCTCAATAAACACTACTTTTGCTTTCTGAGAGTAGAAGAGAAGAGATGAAATGAATCATAACAGAAACCATCACTAAATGCATTCTATTTTACGAATCAATGTATTTTCATTTCATTTCTTTAATTCCCTTAATATTCCAGGTTATATTTCAAGACAGATTAGATAAGGACACAAAGAACATTGAGCTATACTGGAGGAGTATGTCATGAAATGGCCTACAGTTAAAGAATTGGACAGAAGGGAAAAGACAGGAAGAGCTGTCAGACACTGCTCTTCATCCCAAAAGCGTTGCTGCTTTGACTAAAACCGTACTGTTCCATATTTCAGTACTTGAAGGGTGATCTTTGCTTGCAGTTACCATCCCAATGAGCTGAACAGAACTTTACCACAAATACAGTGGCCTGCGTTTATTCTCCCGTTTAACTCATTTCAAAGCTGCTAACCCAGGCATAGATCACGCCATCGCTCTTCATACCCAGTTATTTGTCATTATTTCCCTTTCAGCAGGCATACAGATCAGAAAATCTTAAAAGTTTTCAAGTATTAGTATCTTCACAAAAGTTGAAGCTAATTTAACGCAAAACCACCACTTTTTAGCAGCATTCAAATGCACTGTACAGCCCAGAACAAAAACACTAAAAACCAAATCAACTACTGTTTAATCCTAAAACTGAAGTATTTTGATTTTCAACTTACACTCCGTTTCATGCTTATAAGCACCTAGCGTTAGCTGACGAGACGTTGTTAACAGCTGCTGCATCATTGCAGTAGGATCTTGAAATATCTAACGAAGGAGGAAAAAAAACCATGGTATCACTAACACTCTTCAAAATAAAGTGAGGGTTACGTTGAAAATTTTCATACCATTTCATCGTAGAATTCAGAAACTACAGTTTTCTTTCCCAGGATGGCATTGGTATCAGACTGAAAAAGCTTCAGCAAGTGATACAAGGTTACCTACACAAAGACAGAATTTTATTAGCTTGGCAGTTACAGGGAAATACAAATCATCCTCTAGATACCAACATGCAGTATTAGTTCTTACTAAACACCTATATAGGACTTAAAAATCTTTTAGGAATGCAAAAATAAATGTCACATAACTTCAATTTAATATTCAGCGTTAGACACACCAACTATCCAAAGGCTTCTTGATACTTTAAAAATGTCTCGGCAAGTGGTTTAGGATTGGTGCAGAAAAACTATGAAGGCGCCCATCTCATGACTATTTCCAAACAGATGCTTTCATTCCAGCCAACTTTCCCAATTAATCAGTTAAGGAAGTGCTTTCTGTGACTCTCTCATCCCTTCTCGTGAAGGAAGAACACCGGGGGGGCTGTGAATAGCTCTTTCCCCCCCCCCTTTGCAGAGTTACTCTTCCATTACTGCACTGCAAATGGCAGGAGCTGGAGAGGAGTGAAGGCCCTCCCCTCCAGCCCCGAGGAACCGCTCACCACATCAACCACAACCTGGCAAGAGGGCCCGCAGTTCTCCCCTTCCACAGAGGGGGCCATGAATGGTTGTGGAAGAGGTACTTTACTCTGGCTGGTATTTCCTGGAAATGAAGAGCATGACAGGCACCGAAACAGCCTTCCAAAGAACAGCAGCAAAGAAAAAAAACCACTCAAGCAACTTTAGGACAGCTCAGTCAAGGTGTGAAGGACATGAGCGTGACAGGTCAGGGTGCTGCTGAGCATGACAGCAGGGAAAGTCCTTCCTAGGCTAGGCTAGGCTAGTCTCATTTCTCACACACTCAAGAAAAATGTAAGGTTCAGTTTTCCCCTCACGTGGCAAAAAATGGCTAAAGCAAAAGGATCGCCGTAGTTCACACGACAGAAGGAACACAGTCATTCCAGAAATAAACATCCCCTTCTCCTAAAACACGGTAATCGAGTTTCCTACCTAAACCTGGATAAACAAAGGTGCAAGATATGTTTAAAACACAGGATGGGAAGAAATAAATTCATTCCAACAGTTTATTCAACTTATTCAAGTGTCTTAACCTGGTTTTCTTAAGAAAGAGACTAATACTAGCACAGAAATAAATTCATTCCAATGGTTTATTCAACTGGAGAAGTGTCTTAACCTGGTTTTCTTAAGAAAGAGACTAATACTAGCACAATACCTTTGCTGCTTTTTGACTGATTTTGATCAACACTGACGGATAATTAAAATACTCAAATATCCTGGAACTAGGAAGCTACATGGAAGAGAAATCGCCAGTATATGTTCAACCTAGTAAGTTTACTGAAGCCAAGCGCAGGAAAAGCAGTCGTGAACACCAGCAGTAAAGCACAGAAACGGGAAAACGTGGCCAATCATTACATACATTTCCTACAAGAACGGGCTTTATTACTTCCATAGC
Organism: Gorsachius magnificus; assembly: GCA_034008185.1. NCBI lineage: Eukaryota > Metazoa > Chordata > Aves > Pelecaniformes > Ardeidae > Gorsachius > Gorsachius magnificus. The sequence continues at coordinate 178,587,394 of CM067081.1, forward strand.
TGATGGGACTTATTTTGACCAGTAGTATCCTACAGCACAGTTTTAGGCCACCAGAATTAATTAAGCATTGTTAAAAGTTCAATGTACTTACAGGCCTTTCATTTGGATCAATGAAAAATATCTTAATGATTATTTCGAATTCACCCCAGCCTGTTTCGGTGATTTCATACGGTGGTTTGGTAACAACTGCAGTAGGAAACAGAAGCATTGATGCAGGTGATAAAGCCTCGGTGCAACTCATGAAAATCCCAGTTCTAGGAACAAATGCCCCCACGCAAAACCCACCTCTTAAAGGATTACCGTAGCTTTCATGCAACTTGAACTGAATTTTTTTCACGTAGGCAGACATATCCTGAAATAGAAACACTGTTATTTCTCATTCTTCACGCAGCACACCAAACTACCCCTCATCCCTCCCTCCCACACGCCCGTCGTTTCTTCCGACATCGCTACCTTTAAAAACAATAGGAAAGCAAGAGGGTAAATCCAAGAACGAGTACTGCCACACTGGTCTGTCGTTACTCTGTCCCCACCAGCGCCCTCCCTTGTCCCCACCAACGCTCTCCCGTTCTCCCCGGCCTGGAAAATGGCTCCAAAAACGTAAGCGGGAAAGCACCTTCCCTCTCTTTTTCCTTTGCGGACCAGCACCGGCCTTCCCCGCCTGCCTCAAACCCCGGCTGCCTACGGCCCCCACGGGCGGCGGCGGCGGGGCCGAGGGGCTGCGCTCTCCCGCCCCGCGGCCCTCACCGGCCCCGCCGACGGCCCCGGCCCCGCGTTCGCGCCCCACCTCGTTTCGGTAAGGCTTGACGTAAACCGTCCACTGGTGCGTGTGGCCATCTTCTTCCCTCTTCTTCCCGAAATACCGCGCCACGTTGCCGTACACGATCGGCTTCACAATGGTAACGCCCTTAATGAAGGAAAAAAAATAATAAAAAAAAAAGCCCAGACGGACACGTTTTGGAGGGCTATTTTTTGCTGAGGTACTGTTTAAGCCCCGCGCTCCTCCCTCCCTCCCGCCCGCCGCCGGGGCGGGGTCCGCACCTTCACCCTGCCCCCGGAGTCAGGCCCGAACTCAGCCATTCTCTTGAACATATTGCCCCGGGGGGGGGCGCCGCCCGCAGCCGCGCCGCCCGTCTCGCTCGCGCCGCGGCCGCCAGGCCCGGCCCCAGCCCAACCCCGAGGGCGGAACCCACCGCGCCCCACAACCGCCATCCCTCGCGGCTTCCGGCGGCGCCATGGCGTCACCGGGGGCGGGGCGGGGCATGGCGGGCGGGAAAAGGCCGTGGCTCGCAGGAGGAAAGGGGAGGGGGCGAGCGCGGGGGTGGTTGCGCGGCTTCAAAATTCTCAGGTTACGGGCCGACTGCCCCAGAAACCTTTTGGCATCGCACCTCGAATGCTGTGTTCGGTTTTGGGCCCCTCGCTACAGGAAGGACGCTGCGTTGCTGGAGCGTGTCCAGAGGAGAGCAACCAAGCTGGTGAGGGGTCTGGAGCACAAGTCTGATGAGGAGCGGCTGAGGGAGCTGGGGGTGTTCAGCCTGGAGGAGGCTGAGGGGAGACCTGATCGCCCTCTACAGCTGCCTGACAGGAGGCTGTAGCCAGGTGGGTGTTGGTCTCTTCTCCCTGGTAACAGGTGATAGGACGAGGGGGAATGGCCTCAAGTTGTGCCAGGGGAGGTCACCAGCACCTACATCTTGTTCACATATAATAGTGGAACTATTATGAAGAAGTAGGGATTACAACTAATCTGGAGTCCTGAGGTTTAGTTTGTACAGGTTGGTTTTGTTTTGGGTTTTTTTTGGTTTTTTTTTTTTTTTCAGTGGGCATAGGGAAGCTGAACTACCACAATTAGATCTACATTGTAATGGCTTTCAAAGCTGGTTACTTTTTACTAGACTTTGAAATTCAGATCTGCTGAATTCAGTTCAGAAGGGAAGCTTTGTGTGGAGAATCGCAGGAACTTTGATAGGTGGGCTGGAAAATCATCTCTGTTGTGTTCAGCAACCTCTCAAGAGATCAGCTTTTCACAGTGTTCCCCTTCAAACTGCAACTCTAACAGAACAGCAACTTCTAAGGGTTGCCCCTAGACTCCATCTTCCACAGCACACTGGCCGCAAATTTCGCTAAAATAACGAGCACTTGAAGTAATTAGCAATACTGACATTTTAAATATGACATTAAAACTTCAGCATTCAACAACCCAGCTTCTCAGAACTGTTGTTTCAGGCTGCAGGAAAAGTCTAGAAAACAATACTGCTTTGAGTCACATTTGTAATCATTTTATGGTATTCTTACTCCTTGGGAAGCTACAGGGGGGGCTTTTTGGAGGGTACAAAGGGAGGTTTTGTCTGTCTTTAAGGAAATGGCCTCAAGTTGTGCCAGAGCAGGCTTAGGTTGGACATTAGGAAAAATTCCTTCACTGCAAGGGGCTGTCAAGCATTGGACGGGGCTGCCCAGGGAAGTGGTTGAGTCCCCATCCCTGGAGGTATTTAAAAGACAGGCAAATGAGGTGCTTAGGGACATGGTTGTTGGTGGGATGGCAGGGTTAGGTTAATGGTTGGACTCTATGATCTTAAAGGTCTTGTCCAACCTAAATGACTCTTATGATTCTTTCAGTGAAAGCTCAGAAAGCAGAAGCAAAATTATTCACCAAAGTATTGACTGAAAATTAAATATTTATGGGTAAATCCCCCCCCAAATTATCTCCAGCTACAGTCATCAGGGAACTAACTGCCTCTACCTGAGCATGCAGTTTAGGGGAAGCATCATCAAACACCACTGTTGTGAAAGAAATGAGCTGTGTACAGGCAGCTGCCTGCTCCTCACTGAGCCAAGTCCCTCACCAGCTGGCCACCTTTACCCTTTCACAGCTCCCTTGGATGGTGCACAGACACCAGCATATTCAGTAAAAAAAAGAAGAACCTCCAACTTAAAACTGGAGGCTACCAAAATTACCATGTGCCTCAGCATCCCTACCCAGGTTAGGTCAATCCAAGCTTTAATTCCAGTATTGTGGTTTTAAGCTTGCCAATTTTTTCAAGTTAAAAAGAGGTGGGAACATTTTTATTCTTCATAAGGGCATTACATCTCACAGGAGTTGGCCTCACACATGTGTCATACAAGACTTTCCTCAAACATCTTGGGGTTGGACTAGATGACCTCTAGGGGTCCCTTCCAACCCAAAACATTCTATGATTCTATGATCTTCCAGTCCTGGAAATGAGGAACCTGACTGGGGGAAGAGGCCATCTGTTCCAAGGATCAGGCGCAGCTGGAGGTGGCACAAACCTGGCTCCAGCAATGAACACTACCACCACTGTCCCTCTTGCTAGCCTCAATGGTTTTAACAGACTATTGATTTAATTTGGTGGCAACGCTTTTTTGGTTTTGGCAACTTGCCAGTTTTCTGAATAAAGATTTGAATTCTTAAAAATCTTCACCTTCTTCAGTAGTGCACCCAAGCCCCTCACAGTTAAAAATCTGAGCTAGTTATTGCTGTAATTATAACAAAAAAAAAATGCTGAAGGAGGTGATAATGTAGAGGCTAAGAGTTTTATTTTTAAATTAATTTTGAGTTAAAAGTGCAAAATTACATTTAAAAAATATTATAAATAACTGAATGGAACAGTGGGGGGGGGAACTTAGAATTAGGAGGGCACAGCAGGGATCCCACGTGACAGGAAAAAAAAAAAAAGTTATTTTTCTGAAGTATCATTCTGTTACCACTGTGAAAGAAATGCCAAGAAAATTTTCTTGGATTCCAGCTGAGATGGAAGCCAGCCAGCAGATAGCTTTAATCATGGAGAATTTATACTTACACAGAGAAGCTCAAAGTACATCACTCTCACCTGGTTTTATAGCTGCTAATAAAACATAGGCCTTCTCTGACCTTTTCCATTCAAATTAATGTATGTATTTAAAAGAACCCCACCAAACCAACACACAGTTTAGACTATTTCCAAGAGTTTCTTCTGCAAGGCTCTATTTGCCATTCCACACCATTCACCACTTTCCTTACCCTTACACTACGGGCCTTTGAGAAAACGGGGGCTGTGGACCTACATCTTGTTCCAGGCTAAATGATTTAGGAAAGTGAGAACCGCAGTTTTAATTATGTATAGGCTCCAATTAACTTTTTGAGGTGGGAGCCCAAGTCCCTTACAGCTTGACCCATGAATGAGGATTCTGTTTGGGATGAATGAATGGCCTCTGTTCTCATCCCCTCCCAGCAGTGCAGAGCTGTAACAAACCCAGGCAGAGCCACGTACAGCCTGCAGATTGTAAAAGGCGGTGGAGGTAGCTGCCCATCTGCCAAAAAGTAGATGGCTCAGTGGGGAAAGGGGCTACCAGCAGGCTTTAGACATCAGTTTTAAGCATCAGTTTAACCATTCTGAAACATGCTAACTCTACAGAATTCCCTGTTCCTTCAGAGGCCAGTGCCTGTTCCACACAGGAACCCACCCGTCTTCTCCCAGGTTTTGGACATGTGCTCAACAACAGCCAACATTTTCTCTGCCCGCATGGATGGTATCTTGCAGAGTCTGCAGTGTCAAAGAAAGGCTTTGAGCATTAAAGTGTCTTTCACTCCAGGTGAATTATATAGGAGAACATGCACAGGCATTTAACAGCACTGCACTCAAGAAGCATTCAAAGTAATATGCGGAAAATAAGGCAAGAAACGAGGACTTTTTTATGAGGTGTCAAAGCAAGGACGGAAAAAAAAAATGGCTTGTTTATTTTGTGGAAAAAAGGGAAGAGGCGACTGCCATGGTACTTTAAATTTAGGGCAGTTGAGGACTATCAAATCTAGTTCTGCTGACAAAAGCTCATAACTCATAAGGAGGCGGCTATGTAGGATAAAAATGACCAATGCATGGACATCACGGTAATTAGACAAACAAGGGTCACAGACATAACAACTCATCAGATTATGAATTAAGCAGAGTGGAGATGGCAGGAAGAGACTCTTTTACACCACTTGTGCACCTCTGCACCATTTTGAATGCATCCTCCTTCCTCGTGTGACAGAACAGCTATGGGCCCAACTTCACCGTTAATATACAGGATAAAAAGAGAAGATGTACTGAATGAGTTCCAGTGTTAAGTGGATTCAAATGTTTTGGAAAAAATATTCATGTATATTTAAACACACCTGTTTACACAGGGTCATTTCTGTAAATTGGGAAGCCCCGTTTGAGAAGTCAATTCTCTTATTTCCCACTCACACGAAGGGCCCAAGGTTTACAAGCCTTACAGCTTCTGCAGTCTGATGGGAGGCAGAGTGCTAACACAATTTTCTGCAAATTGTTCAGAAGAGATGAATAAATAGCTTCAGATAATTAAAGGCATAGTGGTTTTCTACCTGCAGCAAAAAGACCCATATTTCTACAAGTAAAAATGATCTGCAATTGTTTATCACGCCATCTCTCCAGGAGCAGTAAAAGAGCAGAGTAAGAAAGGCAGGAAATTTCTGATCGCTTGTGAACACCATATACTTTGTGTCCCAGCATTAAAAGCACGAGCTGACTGGTATCTCACTGCTTTCTGTAGTATTACGCATTACGTGACCAAAAAAAAGGGCGAGTGTCTTCGCTGACTTGCTTCCAGCTCAAACTGCACCAGCAAAAGTCCCACCTGTTTGCTCAGCACCAGCCCCTCTCCCTCCCTCAGCCCAGGGACAGCACCGCACCTCTTGGTTTTCAAGATCCTTTAAAATAAATGTGCTGCTGCACCAGACTGCTTCTGCACCTTCCACAAACCCCTCCTTCCGTCTCCAGTTGAAGAAAAGAAGTATATTCCCACCTCACTCTCGCCTCTTTCTGCTCCTTCTCCAAAGGCTCTCACCTATACATCTCCCAGCAAGTTAACTTTTCCGGGATGTGGGTCAGGCTTATTTCCCCATCTCCACCCATTTACTCACACTTTTCAGAAGCAATCGCTTGCTTTCGGATCTTCTAAGAGGTAAAATAGGTAAAAAAATTCAATGTGGCTGATACACTTTCTTCCTCTTCCAGTCCCAGTTAACCATCTGTCTCTTGCATGGCAAACTCTCCTGAGCAGCAGCCAGCCTTACCTGCTCGTAGAACGTGAACGAGTATCAACTCTTTAAAATTAAATTCTCCGCTATGTTTGGAGTAACCGGTGTTGTTAGCCACGATGCAGTCAGCAAGTCAGGAAGATGCATCACGCCAAGCCCACTGTTGGAGGTGTTGAGTGTGCAGACTACGTTCCTTTGACAAATAAGCTAAGCTACCAGGGGGTTATCTTTGCAAAAACGCTGAGGTTAATTTGGCAAACATCTTTCTCACTTGACTATTTCTGAGAGGGTGATGCTACAGGCCTTCAAGATGACTCAGGTAATTCCCAATGCAAAATGGAGGTTCTGGCCCCAAATGATTAAATCAGTGCTTCCTTGCATGGCATGGCATGACTCGATATGGTCCAGCACTTCAGGGCAAGTTGGGGATAGAGACATTCAGGTACCTGCATCTGATTTTCTTGTAATAATGTTTGTAAAAAAAAAAAAAGTTATCTTTGTGATCATAAGCTACACAGGTGCTACAGCCCGTCTCTTCCTTTACTCACCCTGCACAAACTCACCTTTCACAGCTTCATACAGACTTTGCTTTGCTCAATTTGGAGTTTGATTTGCTTTCTCCTGCTCTTCTCTTTTGCAACTTACCATCTCCCCTGGACCAGCTGCAATATTATGAAAAGGTTTGAAGGATGAGCCATGGGAGGAAAAAAAAAAAAGGTAGAGAACAGCACTAACACTCTGAACCTGAGCATCTCTCCCCTCCCCAAACTTAACAGGGGCCAAAAAGGATGCTTCTAACTACTTAGTTCAATGACTGCTTCCCAGCAGGCACATAGGTGTCTCATTTCCAGAGAGACACAGTTCAAAAACCTGAAGCCTCTCCCTGATCAGTACCGCTCCTCTATTGGCAGGAAAGGAAGCAAGATGCTGGCGTTGCAAGAGGAGAAAGTGCAGCAGCGTTTTGGTGAGGCTGGCTCAGAGCAGGTGCAGTAGCCAGCGACTTTCTCTCCGCACAAAAGATACCTGGGGGGCTTCGCTGTCCCACCCGGTACAGCCTGGGCTGCAAAACCCATGGCAGAGACGTCTGCACAAGAACCCCAAGAGCTACCTCAGTGAAACACTCCCTGCAGTCCAGAAATGACCCTTTGATTGCAGCTGGCATTAAGAACCCACAGCTCACACAAATGACCACTTCAGGCTCCCCTGCTAAACCTGACAAATGCCTTCTGCCTCCCTCTCCTCCCCCAAAATTGCCAGTCAATATTAAGGGCCACCAAACAATGCTACTGAGCCACTACAGCTGTGCTCAGAAACAGGTTTATCCTGGTTGTTTTGGTTTTCGGCATTTTTTGTTTGTTGCCCTCAGAGGATAGATAGGGTAGGTGGGAAGGGCCAGTCTGCCTGCAGCCAGAGGTAGCAGAGAGGAGGCTTCTGCACCAGCTTCACCAGAGAGGAGAACAAGGAATGACAGTAACCTGCTGCTGAAGCCTGGATTCCAGCAGGATCTCTCCCTCCATCTCACCTCAGGCCCTGGGCCTTTCAAACTGCAGCAGGTACAGAGAGGACAGTGAAAAAGGTTGGAGACAAGGTTCTTGCAAGTAGAATTGAGCAAGAAACAGCTTTCCTAGTAAGCATTATAAAATTATTTCCTTGTCTCTAGGGATATTATTTTCCCCAGAGAGTTTACGCAGAAGATAAAAACCATACTCAAGAGTGCTTACCTTCCTCTCCTTCTCCTGAAACCGTTTCAAATCATACCTTGATGATCTGGCATCCTGGCTAGCTGACCTATGCTCGAATGCTTCCACAACGAATTTATCCACGTACTACTGAATCCTCACTTGTGTTTATCTTAGATTACACATCCCATGGTTTTGGGGACAGGATGCTTTACAATTCTCTCCCATTCAGCAATGGGAACTGCTGAACACCCTAACCTAGAGGAAAATTGCAACAAGGTACTTTAAAATCAAGTTAGCAAAGATTTTCCCCTGTGCTCTCTTCCCAGAAGGAAGCCTGGAGTGCCCCCAACCCAACCAGCCACAGCCCAAAGCTCCTCCCACCTCTGTCCATGAAGCCGAGCTACAACCCACATTCATCTAGTTAAAAACCCAGCTTAACTGTGAAATCCCAGCATAGTGCAGCCAGTAATCGGTGGCCAAGTTAGTTCCACTATCCTGTTGCTTGCTATTTTTAACCATTAAAATTCGAGCCCTTTAGAGTAAGCCAATGTTATTTTTGTTATTACAGGTTTAGAACACTAGCCAAAGAAATTCAGGTTCATTTTCTAATGAGTGTTTCATTTCCTCTGCATGGACTCGTACAACTGCCCACATTCATTCATTCAAAAATCATGTTTAAATGCATTCATGAATGTTGTGATTTCCCCAGCCAATCAGATTGCATTTCAGACTTTTTTTTGAAGCTACAAAGATCAGAAAAAAAGTGTTTTTCCCAAATGAAAAACAGCATTTCTCACATAATCTTACCACTGCCAAATGCTGGAGGCTTGTCACAGACAAAAGTTGGAGCCGACAACACTGCAAAATGGTACCAAGTAATCCAAGACGGACATAGCTCATTTTGTGCTACAGTAGATGAACTTCAACAAGTACTATGAGTTATGGCAAGTCCACCATTAGCATGGCACAATGTGGCAACGCTAATGGCTGTGTGTGTGTAACACACCCACGTGTCTTTTACACCTACAATGTTCTGATTCCGCAGCAGAGTAACACATTTGGCCATGAAGCCACAGTGCCGGGGTAGTTTTAAATCATGGCAGGACGGATACAGTCACTGGTACCAGCCCAGCTGCCTGCGTGAGATGAGCTGACAGCAGTTGAAGCCGCCATACAACTGTTTTACCACTGCTGTGTTTAACACACACATGCTTCGCAACAATTAACATTTGCCAGATTTAGTCAACTCAAGAAGCCAGATTAAAATAAAAGGGTTTATCATCACTGGTTTAACGCCTCCTATACAGCAATCCCTCCACTCCAAACATTAGTACACGTTTTGATTCTGAAAAATGTAATTTTAAGAGACCGAAACTGCTTTAGGCAGCCAGCTTTTGTCTTTTTCTTCAGTTGACACATTACGCATGGGTCACTGCATTTTACAGAAAAGTGACTGACAAAAAAAAAAGGTTGGCTTAAAAAAAAATCTGCACTTCTCACTGATTTTAAACTCTGCAGAAAGTCTTTAAAGACCAGATGAGAAGGACAAGAGCTAGTATGAACAGAACTACTTCTAGATTCAGAAATAATTATAGCACAGAATCTAGCTATCACTACGTCAGAATGTCCACACTTTATGTCTGGGTATTTGAAAAGACTGACATAATGAGCACTGCAAAGATACTAAACAAGCTGAAATGAAGACAGACAAAAGTATTTTTTTATATAAAAATGGTCTTTATTTCTTCAATACAAGGTAAACTACTATTGCAGTTTAAGACCAACACAAAAGTTGGACAGCAAATTGCTTAACAGTCTCCTAAAGGCTGAAAAAAAGAAACCCATGAAAGCTAAAAGTTATGCAATATTTCAAGTATAACATCTAAAAAAGATGAAATGATCCCTAAGCTCAACTAAGTACCTCTGCTGAAAATGTATTAAAATCCACATTTGCTTGGATACCATCTTACCTTGTTGAGAAATATAGGTCTTCAGAAACCCAAGTATTCAACAGACTCTTTGGCCTGCCGGTATCAGGAAACTGTTTACTATATATATCTGTATATATATATATAAAATCCTTTGGAGTCAGGCATTCTGACAGACATCCATTTCCTTACATTTTGCATTGCAATTCTGCATTCCACTTTAGACAAGCGCCCCTGCTGAATAGTTTACTCATGCATCCTTGTGCAAAATGGGAATCAGGAAATGGAATGGTACAGGAAGACAATACAGCCTTTTCTTTAGAAAGTCAGCAGTGCTGGTAATCATCGTAAAAACATTAAGGTTTACCAAATAGGAATGTATTTCACCTTTAAAACACTTGGCTTTTTTTTTTTCCTTTCTTTTTATTTTAAAAAAGGACACCTGCAGTGGTAAGGAAACTGAGTTTGCAATCATTTGAATTTATAAAAGCACGCACATTCCTCATTTTCTTACATTTGAAGATCAAGGGAATGTCTGTTTCATAATGTAATAATAATATGCACAGTTTAAAATACTTTCTATTACAAAATACAGTATACAAGAGGGTGAGGCTAAAGTCTATTACTTGAATATACTCCAAAGTGTTCGCACTGAATCATGTAAAATCACATTACATGGTATGAATAAATGGGAATTTTTACAACTTAAATGCTCCATTTCATTGGGATCAAAGGTATGCTGTTCACTGTTTTCAAGAGACTTCAGTAAAACTAGTGTATTTCCAAAGAAGCTTTAAAAGATTTAAGCACAGATATAGGTCATACCAGAACCTAAAACCTGCTGCCATAACTGAGGCTATAGAGAGGATTTGAGAACTAACAAGTGCATAATATACAAATAGAATGAGATGCTTTATCTTATTTTGTCCAACATGGGGGGAAAAAAAAAATCCCACGAGAACATCAAATTGAGGAACTTCTACGCTCCAAACTGCTCCTTAGTAATTCACCCTCTAAAGCTAAAACGAATCTAAAAGTACACAGAATGTCAGATCTTAATTTGGGTGGAGGCGAGGGACAAACAACAGAAAACCCCACCTCAACACCCCCACCCACCCCAAGCCTGTCTGCAATATTAATTGCAAGGCATCATAGTAAACAGTTGCACGAGACAGTATTTCTGCATAAACATCATGACTGATTAGCATGCTGCAACCATTATGTTTAAGACTTACGCAGTCAATTGCCAAAATAATTTAAATCCTAAACAAATCCCTGTTGCTTCTTTCCTACATCAAAATACCTGTTCTGGGACGAATTCAGTCTTCTTTAAGCACACTGACCTGCGCTTTCCTTCTCTAAGATCTTGAAGGGTTTGTATTTCAATGCAGAAGCAATTTAGTGTCTTGGATCTCTGAAGAGTACCAGTCCTAAACATGCACGTTTTATATTTGGATCTACATGACTAACAGTATCCTAATGAGCATTATGTTAGGAAACTTAAGGCTGTATCTCAGTTTACACAAGAATCAATGGTAACTTTAAGAGGCTACGTATAAAATTCTGTAAATAAAAATAGGAGCAAAGTCTGTTCAACCTGTACACAGAGAGCAAGTGGATAAGAAAAGGAAATCAGAAATTAAGTATTTCTATAAAGAATACCATGTATTTTTACTAGAAACACAGATGACAAGTATATACAATATTTAAATCTCCAGTTATCCACATACAACTAGGAAAACATTTACAAAGGTTTGGGTATGCAACTAAACAATCTGGTAAAAAAATACAGTTAGAAAAACTAAGCCTCACCAATTTCAAAGGAACAAAAATAGAAAACACTCACTCCTTAACAAACAAAAAAATCCCAAAAAACAAGCTAATGCCTAAATTTAATAAGATACCTTGTTTAACACAAAAACAGCTACCCAAGCTTATAAGCCACACAGTCAATAAAAATTTAAAGAAGTTCTGACAAACGTTTTTCAAAATGCAATCAGAACTAAAATTATTGGCACAGAAAGCAAAAAGGGAATGAGGAAAAAAAAAACCTGTAGAGTTTCCAAAATGCTATGTTCTTCTTCCGAAGAGTATTTTTGACCTGTCAAAACATATAGTCCAGTAGAAATTTCACTTTAAAAAAAACAAACCTCTACTTCTAAAAAAACCAAACCTCCAGTAAAACAACTTCTGTTGCTAAAGCACTGCCACACCCCTAAGTCACTACTTGTTGGTTTTGTCTTTCAAGATAAAGGGCACAGCTTTAAGGTATCATCGTCAATGTTACTTATAAAATCAATATTTGAAAGAAATGAAGTATTTCCTCACAGACTATCTTGCCCTTTCATCAGCAAAAGGAGATGAAATACAATTGGACGAAGATCAAAGAGCACAGCAGTAGCCATCACAGCATTATCACCAGTCAGTAAATTACCAAGCTGCTATTTCCTGAGCATGCACAGGAAACTGCCAGTAACATTTAATAAACCAAGACCTGGTAAAAATTCTACTACAGATCCAGTTACACATGATGTGCATTAGACATATTCCTTTTTGGTGTCTATCAGGGTCTTTGGAATTTTTCTGTAAATTGTTTTTGTTTTATTTAAAAAAAAAAAATCTAACAAATGAAGCTCACGGTAACAGGAGAGTATCACCTAAACTGCAACACAGTACATCTATCAGTTAAAACTAAGTATTCAGAGAACAGGCAGAAATAAGGGGCTTCATACGAGGACCTCATCTCTCAAATCACTATGATCGCTCAGTTTAACTTAGTTTATTTCCCCCCTGCTATTTCCTCCCTGCTATTTCCACTGCCAGCAATGGAAATCTATATGCGAGTGAGAAATTACACTCTCTGTAAAAAGAGCAACAGTCTCCTTAGATCTATTTCAGTGTGGAGTAAAATATCAGTTCCTGCATAAAATACTTGTACATTTACTTCTTTATTTTAAGATTTAATATATCTATGCAATGGAACATTACTTACCTGCTGCCTCTCCAGTATTAGCTACTCCCCATGTAACAGCTACAGGCAGGTTATTTCTTCCTTAAACTTATTACACACAGCAGTAAACAATGTTTTTAAGTAAAGGGAAAAAAATTACAACAGTACCATTCTGTTTGTAACCAACACCTATTCACAAAAAGCAGGAAATGAGTCATGACTTGTTTCATACAACTTTCAATTTTACAAAATTTTAAAAGGCAGTTTTCATTTGCAAACAGGATTAAACAAACAATGTCAAATACCTTCTCAGTAGCAAATAGTTCAATAAACACCAGTGATCCCATGCATGAGGAACCGAGGTACACAATTTAAGGGAGGAAAAAAAAGGGGGGGGAAAAGAGTCTGAAGCTGTAGCCAAGTCCCACAACATCAACCTGGCTGCAGGAAACCCTGGCTGAGTGATAGGTGACAAAAATATGAGAGCATTTCAGACTTACGCAAAACTTGGCAGTTGCACAGGTTACTGGTCCCAACTCAGTAAAGCATAAAAATCACTCACGTATGCAAATAAAAGTTCTTAAGGCATATGGTTTACATTCCTGGAAGTCTCTGGAATGTAAGCACATGCTTTAAATGCTCTGGAAAACCAACTGGATTTAAGTGCTTTCCTGAACAGGGTAACATTTTAGGTTGGCTGTAAAATCTTCAAAATCGGTAAAAGAAAAAAAAAAAAAAGAAATCAAGAGTTGTCTGAGAACTGTCCCTTAAAGCCATCTGAGGTCTTGAAACTTAACTTAAAACATTAAGTGCAGCTATTTGAGTAAGTGACAACTCCATGAAGAAGTCCGTCACATAATGATTTACAATAGACTAAAAGTGAGCCTTTGCGCAAGGCTGCCAGAAACTAAGTTTTTGCAACTTACAACTTTCTATTCGCTTGTATTTCACGCTTAATGAAATTTAAAACAAATTCTTACAATTTGAAGTCAACTTTCACTCCAGTAATTTGTTTTTAGGTAAATTTACAAAACCTCATCTGACAGATTTAGTTAGCGCCACTTTTTGCTGAGACATTTAAATATTGCCCATCACTGAACAAGGACATACAAGTGTACCTTCTCTTTTATATGCGTGTGTGAATAAACCCCGAAGCATTAAGAAAATACCAAACCCATAAAGTCTGAAAAATGGGAACATCTGGTTTCTTCTGGCACATTTCTGATATACAACTATGTACAGACTGCTACGGCCTTGGGGGTGGAGGGGGAACACACACAAGCACTATTACTATAAAACTGTAAACAACTGCAGGGTTTTGTTTTTTAAAGCTAACCTTTCCACCCCTTATTATGGGCAGTTTAAGTTGACAGGAACAGTGTTGAGTTTATATTAACTGTAGTGTCAATCAGGATCAAGGCTGTACGAGAAAGAAAATTTTCAGCATGCTAAAATCAGAGACCTGGGACCACCTCTCCTCCAAACAACAGACCACAGAGAGCTGCAGTTTTTACAGTTTTATATGTCAGTTAGCAAGTTCACAAGCCACCTAGGTAAACACTGCTAGAAAGCAAAATAGCATTAAAGGTTTTATGTAACCACCTATTTTCATATCAAAATTGAATGTGTGAGAGCAACATTAGTATGTTTAACTCACTGAATGCAAGATTAGGTTGAGGCATATGCAAGAACTATTGCGATGTTTTTAAAGACAGCATCAATGTTTTCATTGTAACATTATCTTTAAATATTGCTGAACACAAGACTTTCCCTGAGGTGTAAACATCAAATAACTTGAACAGCTTTACACATCAGCCCCATTAAACAGTTTATTACAACACTACAGCTACTGTAATCAAAGTGGTGCTGTGTACAGACATTATCATATGAACAGTTTAACATGAACAAACTACTATAAAAACAAGCATTTACTTGACTTTTTCCAATTGCTTGCACATTATAATTGCCAAATGTATATAACCAGTAATAAAGTTGCAAAAGCTATAAGGTTTAAATCACACGGTTTCCCTCAAATAAAACATTAAGCAACATAAAAAAGTAAAAGAGCTACTGGTTACCATGTATGCAGATTTGCTTTATTCAGATCTATTCCTGTTCATTTTATCCATGAATCCTTACAGGCTCAGTTCAATCACATGAAGCAAACTGCTGGACAAGCATCTTTCCTTGAAGAATGTATCTTGTCTTGCACGATGTTCCTCTTCCTTCAGCTGTAATGTGTCAAAATTTGTGATGTAGATTTTGCTAGTCCCCACAATACACAGAAAATTGTTGGCTTATCTATACATACACAAGTCGTGCATCTACTTCACCATAACGTAAACTAACACAAAATACCCGGAAGCAGTAGCTACTTGTTTGTGCATGAAATTGTTTTCTAATACAACAGTTAAAAATAAAATTAATGTTGTTGTACAACAAAGTTGAAAGAACGTAAATTTCACAGTTGAAGTATCAAATGATAAAGGAAGAAACAGCTACTGTTCCTGTGACTGATGGAAACTTTTATATAGAACATTTCCTAAAGTAAGCATTCTGCAAGGGTAAATGAACAAGCATGTAAGGTAATTCTGCCACAACTAGATTTTTTACATTTTTACCTGCCCACTTACAGAAGTTTTAAGCTGGTTTGACATTTAAGTAATGCGCTGATTGTATAATGAAGTGGATGGCTCACAGCTCAGTGACATATAAAAGTGCACCGAATCTGATACCAGTACTTCAAAATTTTCAGACTAGTAGTGGCAAGCAGGATGGGCTTCACACAGCTAAAAATACACGCTTGCAGTTTAATTGCAAGAACCCACTTTTCAAGTAGTACAAGGTTTTAAGAAAAAACCCAAGCCCTATTTCCTACGCTCATCTATTTTGGCAAATTAAGGAACCACACCATTCAGAGTTAATTATCGTAAGAGTTCACAAAATACTTGGGATGGTATAATTCCATACACTGGATTTCAGTTGAGTTCCATTACAAAACAATTAGCTATCTTCATTTCATTAGTAATTCACAATTTCAACATTCAATAATTTCAAAATAGCTCAAATCAAATTGTTCAAAAAACCAACACATTAAATTGTTCATTTGAAAAACAAGACATTTAGAGGAGCAATTTCATGAACGTGCACCAGTACACAGCTGTCAAATATTCTTCTACCAGTGTAATAATTTCAAAGCAGTTGGGAAAACAAAGTACTCAATTTTTGCATGAACAATCGACACATTTCTTCCTTTCCTCAAAGTGATTGTCAATAATAACTTTAAAAAATACATACAACCAAGCAGGCTCTACACACTATAGTATGCACATAAACTAAGCCAAATCCGAAGCAGTGACTGGGATTTCTTTTCTTATTCACAGACTTTGTTCCCGAGCCATGAATGCATCAGCCAGTAACTGCTTTTGGGGAAGTTCCTTCCCCAGAGACCAAAATTTCCATAGGCCTTATGTACTTTTAAAATTAATTAGCAGCAAAGTGACAAAGCGCTACCTCCACAAGATGATGTGTTCAGAGCTGCGAGCTAAATTAGCACGGACACGGAAGAATCTCAGTTTTTTTAGTGGAGAAAGTAAGTATATGACAGCTGTGAGACTGTGGGTCAGAATTTGCTGCTCTCATCGTACAATTGCTGCGGCAAGAATTATGGATCTTTACCACTTCTATGGCGACGGTTAACAGATCCAAAGCACCATATATATGATTAATAATACTAGCATGAGAAAGCTTCAGTTCCTGGGAATAATCTGCTAGATTTGTATGGGTACTTATGGAACTACAGGAACTTTAAAGAATGCATGATAAACTGGATTTAGGATTAATGCTTTTCAATATAGGGCTTTTAAGACCATCAGCACCACACTGAACCTTCACTTTGAAAAACATGACCAACTAAAATCCAAAATGGTGTACATTTTGGTTCCAAGTATTGTGCCACTGTATCTCGGCAAAACCAGCAACCTTTGTGGTTCCAAAAGGAAGAAATAAATCTGTATGGATTATACCTTCATGCTCAGCCCTTTTCAGTATTCTACAAGCAAGTAGAATATTGAAGTAAGAAATAACTTAGGGGGAAAAAAAAACACACCAAACTAAGTCTCTAGTCAGTATTTCTCGGCAAAGCTGTTTCCATCTGCCTCAAGCTCATATAAGCTATCTGTCCCAAGCACGTGTTAGGTTTGTACAATTTAACACCATACAGCAATCAGTTTCTCAACATTTCTATTAATAAACCCCAAATTTCAGATTTATCTGTGAGATAGTTATTTTGTGGTTTAAAAGTTAGGGTTTTATGCCAGAACATTTCACAAATGAAATCCCAGAACTTAAGTGATCAAACATTTTTGTATTTATGCAAGATGCAACTTGAGCATTGCTTTTCACAGACTCTTACAACAAAAACCAATAGATTTCTTATATATAGAAAGCATCTTGCAGTAGCAACTAATTTTTTTTCTTTAATTCCAGTTATCCAAATGAGCACACAGAAGCTTTAAACAGCTTTTAAAGCGTGAAAATTCTACAGTAGTTTAAAGCTGTATGTGCATACACCCCTCAAGCTTATAGTAGTGTATTAATGACTGATATTTTCAGAGATTGAATTTCAATCTCTCAACATGTTCACATTTCAGTAAAATGCATGATACACAGTTGTCATTATATCCTAATAGCTCCTAAGAATTATGTCATGGAATTCTCCTTTATTTTATTCTACACATAAAGAAAAAACACACAAAGCAAAAATCCCAAAGAAGGTATCAGCTTGAAAGCCAAAAGTTGTTTTAATTTAACCTACATTCCAGAAAATCACAAACTTCCAAATACTGTGATGCTTTAGCTATAATGCAGCAAGAAAGAAGGAATTTCAAGCTTGACTCTACATTTATCTTTCTGTGTGTAAGCTGAGATACATATGCGATTCTGTTCATCATACATGTACAAACAGACTATTTTACCACCACTAGCACCTTCTTCCATTTGTTGCATATTTTTTCCCCTATTACTAGTGTACTTACCTTGTATCTTTGTTCAATCTTAGTGTATGATTTAAGATCAACACCAGAACAATTTCCTGATTTTATAAATAATTTTACATGGAAAGAAAAAGAATGCTCCCAAACTAGTTTCATTCATCATATGTCTTTCTCCTACTACCCCAGCCTGTCTATTCACCAAAATCAACTGATGAACAGAGAGGTGTGTTCAGAAAACTCAATCTTTAGTTTACAAATTAGAAAGGTGTGAATTATTGGCAAGTATCTTTCACATTAATATGAGGAAGACACAAAAAGGTAGATTAGGCTGCCACAGGAAAACATAAAAATGAAGATATCCCTCTTTTTTCTTGTTAAAAAAAAATCTTAGTTCTCAAACCACAATGAGCAAAGGAAAAAAAAAAAACAGATTTGTTCATTCTTTGGAGAACACTGTATCAAACAAACATTTTTCACTTGCAAGTAACTTCTTTACGTTGCAAATGCTATAAAACCTTAAAGTTTCTTGGGGAGGTTTCACACAGCTCAAGTTTGTCAAAGCTAGTGATTTCACAAACAAAAGAAAAAAGCACAGGATGTGGGGAACAAAAAATATAAGCATGTCTAAGGACACCTCAGAAGACAACAAAATTACAGCAACATGTTCATGGAAAAAAATTAATAAAAGCTATGCGGTTATGCATTTGAAAATAAACAATAGCGTAAAATTTTCAATTTGTTTTTTGAATCATCACTCTCAAGAAAGTGAGAGAAATCACTGAACATTAAGAAACAAACTGTGTGTTTCTGTAAAGTACCACAGTAGCCATAAAATAGCCCTTAAGAAGCACACAGAACAGTGGCACTGCTTGCCTCTTTCACTCGGTGGTGGATTTCAAATACTGAATCAGATACACAGAGCACGATTTCTCTGATGAATGCTAAATGCAATAGAATAGTGCCAGCCCCATATATGTGCTTTCTCAAAAATACACGTTTTAAAAAAAAGAGAGATTAGGTAAACAGTGTTCATAATGGCTTAATACTAAGATGATCTGAAATAATCCTAGACAGGTACATGAAACCAGGTCTTGAACAATGCTACCACATGATTCACTTAAAATTCTGCTATTAACTAGAAGCTTATTATTTTAATAACATACAAAAATAGGCATTTTCCTATTAATTTACAAGGTTTCTTAAAAGGCTAATTTCATACTTCACTTGATGTTTAAGTGGTTGCTAACACACTGTTACAGGACAGTTCCTACTTATACAAGCAAAAATATGATTAATATTACTTAAACTATCAGTAACATTTCCCCTCCTACTGACACAAAAAAAAAAAAAATCCAACCATGTTAGTTCTTAGATCACTCCAAAGCTGAAACTGTTTCAGAGAGCTGAGAGAGGTTTTTGAAGCATGAGAGCCTCAGAAGTACATTAGACTTCAAATTATTTTGCTTACAGTGGTTTGAGAGCAGAAAAATCAGAGAAAAAACATGAAATATGGAGTACAAAGTCTACATACATATCAGCTGTTACAATGTTAGTGTGTTTTTGTCTTTGCAACTCAGTCCAAATCCAGTTTAAATAGGAAATAATCAATCAACCCAATAACAAAAACATAAAATGAAAAACTTAACATTCAGCAGTTATAGAAATTCAGACAGATTAAGATTGGGACAAGTATCAGCTAGAAATACATCACTGAGTACCACTTAAACTAAAAAAGAAAATCTGTCTAAAAAGAGTCAGGACTCATGCTGATGAAGTTACATTACTATTCTGTTTGTACACATTATTTTTGCTGTTAATCCTTCTAAGTGTCATGCTACTGGATTCTTAGTTTTCTTGACTAATACAGGTTAGACACTTGCCTTAAATCTGTTGTTCTCTTTTATATCTATAGGCTTTCTACAAGCAAAGGCAAGATGTTTCAAGGAAACATTCAGTTTATAGTAATTCTGTAGAATAGATTATAAATGTACATGAAGCCTCAAGTGAAGACATGAGATCTTGCAAGAATTTGAATCATGAAGTGTACAAACAGAAGTGTAAATACCTACTATGGTACATCTAAACTTTTGAATAGAGTTTTATTATTATAAACACATTTAGTAAGTTATTCCAATTTAACCCGTCTCTATAAATGTAATAAGTACAAACTGAATTTCACTGTATACAAAAATGTTCAAATGGACCTTTAAAATCCTTCTAAACTAGATGTGTAACACTTTAAAAAAAAAAAAAGCCAGTACAGTATCACAGTTATGACTATAGGTATACAATAAGGAGAAGTATAGGTGCCATTCATAGGTTGCAGGCACAGAGGCAACTTCATGTTATCTGGCAAAACACAGTAATATGGGGAGTAACTCTTTTCAGCACTGCTGATATTTATTAAATGACTGAGACTGTTAAATCCATTTATGAATATTAATCAATGTAAAGAACAAAACAAAAAATGTATGGCAACATACATCTTAGTGAAAATGAAACATACAAACCAGGAGATAAGTGTATTTCTTTTGTGTGTGCATGTATGTATATATATTTATAAAAACAAAACTACAATAAATCCCTTCTTCATTAAGACAGCAACAAGACAAAATGGTTACAACTTAATTTTAAAAAAATACCAAATGTTTTCATTTACACGCATAATACTAAATTTGCCCTTTAAATCAAGTATTTAGGACCTATTTTCTTCCTTGCACAAGGGAATCTTACCTACGTAACCCCTCTGAAAGGAAAGAGAAGTCCCAGCACACAATAAAGCTGAAGGAATTTGCATATATAAATCCCACTGAACTGAAACCACAGTCTCGTTTTAAAATTGTGCTTTGGAAGTTACAAAATGCGACCTAATGCTACTCGATATGTTTTCCTGAGGTGACACAGTAGGGAATCTGCACTTCATACAGAAACTCTGTATCTACATTCACAACACTAAATACACAAAAATTAAAGCTAGGTTAATAAAATATGCCAAGACTAAAAAAATTATCTTAAATTCCAGGTTATTAACAATTTTTAGTACAGCTTGCTCATCTCCACCAGAAGGAAAGCACTCTGGAAATGCATCCACCACTCAGCTCAATGGTTACCTCCTATTAAAAACAACTATTTGCAAATATCACAAATACTTATTTATCATAAAAGGTAAAAATCCAGTTCAACAAAAGAAACACCTTTGTTAAATCTGTATTTTTATGTTGATATTTACAATTAAGAACCACATTTGCTATCTTTATGCAATTCCAGAAGTATTTCTACCAATCCATTTTTTATGACAAAAAGTGGCACATACAGAGATATACTGCCAACTTGATTTCAGCTGCCACATTTCACCATCCTATTTAAGCCTTTCACTCCCCTTCTCTAGGTCGATTACTGCTTTGTGTGTCCCTGTGGGTATATGAACCCAAGACAACACCCACTTAATACTCAATAGACTAGAGCATTTAGTATCAGAATTTGTTCTCTCCCAAAAGAGTTGGTGACACAAAAGCCTGACTGAAAAACTGACATTTAACCAATAAAAAATTATATTAGGAGTATACTACATTTTATATGATTTCTAAAAAGTTTTGCTATATTTAACTTCTGTAAATGAACTTCCATGAATAAATACCACATACAAGTCTGGAAACTTAATCTGAGGTTAAATGTTAAGAAATGGAAGCTGGGCAGACAGGCAAGTCTGCAAGCTTCAATTTTAATGTAGATGTAATGGGAAATTATTCTAAAAAGGGAAAAGACTACTGCAGAGCAACTAATAGGTAGGGGTTTTCCCAACTGTCGGATATAAGGAATCATGGGTAGCTAGAATTCCCAATCCTCAAAATGGTGTACATATAATGTGATGAACATTTCTATGTATTTTTAAGGCTCTCAGCAGTACACTGAAAAAAGTATTATTTAGCATGCTACTCTAGCTATCTTGACATTTGATGCATGCAAGACTGCAGATATATGAAATAAAAGAACACATTAGTTTGTAAACAACCAGCAAAGAAACAACTCTTGTGCCATACATTTCCTACTAGTCTTTAGAAAATTACTTCACTATCAGAGGAGGGAGGGAATGAAAAAAGTCAGGATGGTGGAGAACAACTGATCATAAATCTTATTAAAGATAACAGCTGAATTTAGCTAGAAGGCAGAAGATACTGACAGGTCACGTTTCATAAAACAAAGTCTGGCTATATTTCCTGAATTTGAGTAAAACTCACTGGAAAAATACCAAAACAAAACAATGCTGTACTTGTGCAAGGAGAGCAACTGTATGCACATGCGTTCCCCAAACTGAAATAATCCACACATAACATATGAAGGGCTCAATGCTGCTGTCCTTACACAAGTAGATTTTACAATACAAAATTAGTATTTTAAAGTACAAATAAAAAATAAATACAACTATGAATTTAATATAATATTCTAAGATTACAAAGACATCAGACTTATCAGTCTGGCTTGCTGCTTTTAAGAATTGGTTTAATTGCATTTCATAAAAAATCGCAAACATTAATACCACCTAAAGTTAAAAAGGCAGCATGCAAACTGCTGAAGATAATCACAGAAGTACTCCCTCCCTCCCAAGACCAGTTACCTGTTCGTTACTTACCTATGTTCACGTCAGATGCTGCAAGAAGAAAGTGGTTCAGTACATACTGCAGGACCATTTAAATGCAGATATTAATGGTGTAAATAATCCCAAACCTACAGTAGTTACTTTTAGTAAGTCAGTAACAGTAAAGTTCAAGAACACAAAACAAATGCTCACCTTCTTTAACGATGACGATATTCTCTCTCTCTGTCTCGTTCTCTGTCACGATCTCTGTCACGATCACGATGCCTCTCTCTTTCACGGCTTCTTTCCCGATAATAGTCATCATGACGATCTCTACTACGTGATTTGTGGCGCCTACTTTTTTCTCGTGACCTACTGTGGTCCCTCTCTCTGGATCGCTCACGTCTTCTAAAAGGAATTACTTCATTAAATTTTTCTTCAAAATGCAAGCCATCCACATGCCAATTTTGTATTCTGTTTATAAGTACGAATTTCATCAAAAAGCATGAGAGAAAGAAGTGATGCAGATATGTTTTTGTATATAACATGAAAGATAGCTGGTATCAAAGGTGATGGCTGAGAACTCAGTTACAGATAGTAAGGCGCATCCACCTTCTAATCTATTAAGGAAAAGTCAGAAAGTACATACTCAGAATGGAGGACAAGATGGCTGAAATTGGCTGGGGGAGTGCACCATACCTCAAACGATCACTACAACATGGCTGCTAATCTGTGTACCGACAATATGTGCCAAAACCAGCTGTCTTAGTGTTTTTAATATTCAAGGCCAACTACACTACCACTACAATATCCAAATAAACCAGAGGCTCAGTGTTTGTCCTAACTCTGAAAGGAGCATTATTTAAGTTTCGAAAGAAATATCAATCTCTTATTTGTACTAAGTAGAAGAGTCCATGTATTTCAAATCTACCTTCTCTCGATTTTTAGATTGTATGACAAAGGACAACAGGCAAAATCATTCTGCCCAACATTCCCCCCCCCCCTCCAACTCAAGCCTATTTCTACTGTGACAAATGTGGAAAAAAATTACTTAAGCAAAATGTGAATTGGCATCAAATATCCTTAACCTTAATTTTCAATAGCAAATTCTAATAAAAATTATGCACTGGACACCTTAATTGATAAAGGATGATTCTATTGTGAAGTCTACACATTGTAAGAGTACCATGTAGGGAAGGATACTAAATAAAACTAAAGAGTTAAACTTAGGCTAGTCAGATCAATTTTGAAAAGAGGGTTAATAAGTTCAGGAAACCCCCGTTTGGTTTTTTCACACACTTCTTGTGCAACTCAGCAAATCACTAAGCTTCCTACATGACTTAGTTTCTTCTCTGTGAACTAGTCCTGCACTACACCTTCCCTTTTGTAAGTAAGGGCAGATGGAAGAGGAAAGTTTTACCTGGATCCAGAACCATAAGACTTGGACTCAATTCCATGAAGGCAGTCCTGAAGAGAGCTAATAAGTACTTTACAGCGATCATCCGCAGATACTTTGGACTGTTTAATTAAGGAAATTGCAGTCACCAAGGTCTCTATAGCACTTCCATAGTCCCCTGAAAATGATATAAGATCATGATCAGAAAATTATGCAAATGAAACGAAAGATTTTTAGCTGCAATAGTATTACCACTTCGAGTATCTTCTCTTCAACAGCCATCCAGATCATTTACTGTAGAACCAAATACTAAAATACTGTCCAGGTAGGTACCCAGAAGGCATTCTCAGAAACTAATTGGAGCACAGTACAAAATCAGTCACAGGTTGTACCTAAATTCAGCCCTCAGTTAGGAAAATGTGGCTTCAGGGCTGCAGATTTCCTAATAGAAAACCTATAAACGCTTTTCAGTTGGGTAGAATAGCGAACACATTAATCGAGTTTTACTAACCAGCACTGGCATCTGATACAGCTCTCGAAATGGCACTGCTTGAAATCGCCCTATTTCTATTCATGATTTCTTCAAATTCTGCTTCACTTAGAGGTGTCCTTGCAGCGTCCATTTCTCTGCAAGCAATAAAACTAATATTTAAAAGGTTAAGAAAAACTTCAGAAGATATCATTGCAGTTTTAACAATCCAAGTTTGCAACTTTAAGCAAAGTGACAAACAGAAAAGAAAGCAGGATCTGGGTTTGGTTTTGGTTTTTGTTAAGGACCATGTTACAGTATAAATCCTGAAAGCTAAAAAAAAAAAAAACACCCCAAAAAAAGAAAAAAGTAAAAATCAATTAAGACATTGCTGTATAAATAGACTTATTCTTGTTCATCCCATCTACTTGGAAGATTCAGCAGCACTTAATATTGTGCTTTACAAATATTTGTAATTTTCATAAAATCCTTGAAGGTATGTAAACAGATATTATCCCAATTGAATGGATGTGGAAATACATGTACATAGGCAATGCGACTTTGAGCAAAGTTAGAGATCATTTTTATAACAGTACTGGAATTAGAACTATATGATCCTGTTTCCCAGATCTTAACTAAGACCAGAATGCTGTAACTTATGAAAAGCAAATATAGTCTATCAGCTTTGAAATACTCAATTTTCTGAATGATACTTCAACATTTTACAGCTAATTTTGGTGGGGTTTTCGGGTTTGGTTTTGTTTTGGTTTTGTTTTTATTTCTGGTCAAGTTCAAGGTGCTCCAATTTGATCTCCAAACTGGTCACAGTAAGGAGGAAGCAATAAAGCAGAATCCTCATACTCATCACACTTTTTTTACTTTAATTATTAGCTACCTATATAGGGTTTCCAAAGTAACAGAAGTTAACCTATACAAAAATTTTCCCAAAACTTTTGCAGTGTCCTATTAGCCAGTCTCTGTATCATATAGAAAATTTGGAGAAATGTGTTAGAGACAAATGGTGAGACTGTTAAACTGGCCCACTGCTTGGTATTTCTAGAACAGCGTTAGTTCTTCTGGTAGAAAGAAAATGCAGAATAATAAGCAATGCTATCCTCTTAATTGCAAGAAGTGGAACAAGATCCTATAGCCAGTTTAGCATAAGAGGAAATGTCTAAAAATTCATACCTCCCTGAGTTTTGAGTATTATTTTTCGTGTGCCTCCCATAGAATGGAATATGTAATTTTTCTCTTATGGACATGTTATTTCCAGTGAAACGCCTATGATATATAATTAATGACAATTTAAATAGTTATGGATGATAGTTTTAACATTATTAATGAAAATACTGGACAGTAAGTTATACTGTCCTATTCCCACTCCTTCCCTCCCCAGACATTCTATAAACTGCAGACAACCTCGATTTTGTCCATCAAAAAACAACCAACACCTTATCACTTTATTATATTTCAGGCAATTAAGCCAAATACTTGAATTTCTAGAGTTTCTGTATGAACACAGTATGTACAGATGCGTGGGGGTATTTTTAAACTTTGTGATAAAAGAAGAATCAAAGCAAAGCGTCTTTGCAGAAAACATTTTAAGCAGGAGAAGTGTCTAGCAGTAAATCACAACTGAAAAATCCAAATGTAACTATGTAAAAAGTGTCTTTCTTACAATTTATCCCAAAATTTGCCGTGACAAATACAAATATGGTGAAAATCAAGAAACAGCAGCAAGACAGATGCTTGAAAGCACAGATGAAAAAGACGTTTCAAACAAGATGTGAAAAACTTGACAAGTCAAGTCAGAGAGACTCAAGAACTCTGTCCCAGACAGAATTAACCATAGAAAAAGCCACTGCTACAAAACACAGCTAGGTTGCACCAAATGCGCAGAAGCATTTTGGCAGGAAAGGAAGATAAAAGTCTTGCAGTAAATTCACATCTGGCTTTTGAGACAAAGACTAACTTTGAATTGAATCCTGAAAGAAAAAGGGGCAAGCAGAGCTGCTGAAAGATGAAAATGGTATGAGCTTGGTATGGCACTATACTCAACGTATGCACATATTCAAAAAGGAGGACTCCAGAGCATTCTGGAAAGACAGCTTGCAAAGCACAATGATAAAAGTACAAGTCAGAATTTCAAGTTAAAACAGAAGCACAACCAGAAGCTGCTGCATAAGAAGCGAAATACAAGTTTACATGTAGAACACATGGAATGATGACACTGCCAAATACAAACAGTGAAGACAAACAGTTCAGAGCCGAAAAGGGAAAGCCAGATTACTGGTGTTGCATTTCAGGATTTTTCTTACTGCTACAAACACATTTCTCAGAGATATTTCACTGAGAGAAGTGAAAAGGGGCAAATTAGAAGCCTGTTGGGATCCCTTCCAGCCCTATTTTTCATTATTTCTAACATTTGTGTTAAAAGGGAGAATAAAATGCTTCCTACAAGAGGAGTAAAATCTGCTACCAAGCACGTTACACTAAAAGCACTCACCTTCCAGGCGGCCCATAGTCACCTCTGTCATATGGTGGAGGTCGGCCATATGGATCTGTCGGAGGTGGGCCACGGCTGTCTGAAGTAGGTATGCCACTATTGGCAGGTGGGGGGAAGAAAGCTGGATTCACATGTGGTGCAGGTGGTGGAGCACCTGGAGGTGGCCCAGGGAGATGTGGAGGAGGAGCAAGAGTCAGGGGTGGCCCAAGAGGGCCAGGTGGACGAGGGGGAAATGGACCCGGAGGTGGAGGTGGACCCTGCTGAGGTGGTGGCGGACCTGGTGGTGGCCCGTAGCCTGGAACTGGTGGTGGAGGGCCTGGAGGAAGTGGCCCAAGTGGAGGCTGACCACCAGATTAGGAGGTCGGGGGGGCCGGGGGCCTGGTGGGCCAGGGGACCTAAAGGTGGAGTGGGGGATTTTCCACTAAAATAAAAAAAAAAAATAAATAAAAAAAACAAAACAGAGTTAATAAATATAAAGAAATAAAAGACTCAGAGAAATAATTAAAACTCTTGCCTTTTTTATTGTTAAAAAACAAAAAACCCAAACGAACCCTCACTGAACAATTTGCAACTTACACAAGACACGCATGGTCCCACTTTGGGTCCAGTAGCTTAGAAAATTTTTAAGAGTTGCTTGACTATCAACATCTAAAGAGAACAACATTAACTCAAAAACTGAAAACTTGCCCCCCAATCATTTAATCACCCGCTATTGTTACCAAAAGCCCCAAAAGCTTACAAAAAATAGAAAAAAATGCATCCTACTTACACCTGTAGCTAGTCTTTCATATGTGGCATAAGATACAATATATATTAAAAATATGGGAAAAGCTATACTGGAGAACATAAGGTAAATGCAGTACCCAAACCTACTTTCAGGTCCTCATTAGTGGTTTTTCAATTTTACCATGTCCCTTTGACTGTTAGTAGGTAATCTACTACTGAATGACATTTATTAAAAATACTTAAGGTGAAATAAGAACTTCACTGCAATGCAAGCCTGATTGTTGAAGAGATTTCTCCCATATCAGATACCTGACTAAACATGAACACCTCCTCTTCAAATTTGTGGTATTCTAAGTGCCAACTAAATGACATGATTCGAAGCTGAATTTCTGATGATATGCAAACTTGTAATGCAGTAAGGACAAGAGTTACTTTACACGCTGCAACACAGGCATTCTCACCCCATATAGCAAATCAGAAAGTATGAACTACACTGCACTAAAGACAAGTCTACTTGCTAACATGATCTATCTTAATTGTTTTCATACTTTAAAAATATGTACATTGACACATTATAAAGAATGTCTCTAAAAATTGTTATTAAACTGCTATCAAATTTAGGAAGTACAACTCCCTGTTTGAATATCAACAAAGAAATATTGTCAAATCCTACACTGCAGCTGTGAACACTGATTATAGCACATTACTGAACTGCCTTGATCTTTATAATTTCCCACGTAAGTATGCCACATTAATACAAGAACACACAAATGAAACAAACTGCACATATGAATTACTTTACCTGGGAAAGGTGGTGGTGGCCCTCCTGGCCCTGCTGGTCCAGGGAATCTGTCTCCACCTGGAATGGCACCTGGAAAACGGCCTCGCCCTCTATTACTAGGTGGAAATGCTGCTCTTGAGCTTCCTCCTGGGGGACCAGCTTTACCTTCCCCAGACATCTGGCCAGACTGTGTGGCTGCCATGGAAAAGCAAAAGTGTAATTACATAAATCAAAATAGGTTAAGGCTTTTCAACACTTCATCTAAAGTTTTATGCCGCGCTAAAGCATGACCTTATGAGCACCAACTTTTTCCTCAGTACCCAAACCCAAAGCATTTGGGGAGGAAAAAGTGCTTTGCTAAAACACAACAGTGTTCCAGTATGCCCCATGCTAATGGAATAGTGAGACTGTCAGTCCTTCCTTTAATGCAGCCCAAGCCCACAAACTATCAGGACTGGGAACCACAAGACAAGGTGCTGGAGGAAAGCACAACACAGGATCTTTCTTCCCTGTTCTGTCATAAGCACAGCCTGTCCAGACATCAGAATTTAATCCAGTTTGTCTATAAATGTTAAAATTCCTAAATGCTCATGTGCTTTTTTTTTTTTTACAATTACATCCACAAGAAATTGAGAAAGCTTCTCCAACTGTAAGACAAGAGTTTCACAAAGCTGCAACCATCTTTAAGCAAGTGCTATCTCTTGCCAAAACAGCAGCTCTTCAGCGTATTAAGCAGGTTTTTTATTTTTAAGAGAATCATCTTTAAACAAAGATGCAACTTCATTCACCTGGACTGTAAGTATTTTATAGCTATTTTAAACTGCATATAAGTTATCAGATGCTGAGAGAAAAACTGCCATACTGCTTTTGGAATAAACTTCCCGTTTTCCAAGACAGCACACCAGAAAGGCTTACTTTTCCTTGACTGCATTTCAAACTGACTCAGGAATTGTTTGTTACACGGAGTTACAACAGGATTCTGCCCGTGCAATTCTCTTTTAGGCAACAAATCCATCAACTTTTTGGAGGATGCTTCCGATCCCACACCCACGAGGGCAAACCTGAAAGGAAAAAAAAAAGTTATATCACCATTTTTCCATTTCCCAGATATCCTGATGACTCGTGAAAAAGGTTACACAGAGTCAGCAAAAAAATACTTGAAAACTAGATACAGAAACTGTCTCACAGGTCTTAGCCCATTTTCAGAAGATAAAATAACTCATTCTAGGACATTCAAGAATCACCAAAAGTGCAAGTACAAGATGCATCAAAATGTAACACAACAAAGGCAGCTTTTTGGTAGAGTATAAATACACTATATATGAATTCATATGACCAAGTTATTATTAAGCATTCACTGTGTTCTGAGTACTACTTCAGAGAGAGAAAGGCACATTTATGGAAGGAAGATCAGGTTGCCAGTGGAAAATGGGCTGAAGCGCTCACTTTCAACAGTTAATAGAAAAATAAAGATGTAAAGAAAGACTTAATAACGGAGGTTGGGGGAAACTGTATTTACACTAAGAAGAACAACAATTATCACCACCACACTAAGTGAAATCTAGGAAAAGTCTTAATGAAGATGGCCAACAAGATTTAACTCGCAAAATGACGAGGCATACAATACAGTAATAAAAATGTATGCCTGAAATTTAACTCATTAGTATGAAATTATATACCCAATCATTGTTGGACATCAATAAACAAAGACTATCACTTTACATACTGACAGTTGCGAAAATTTAGAACTCTTTCCCCATTTCCACCCTCCCAAACTTCACTCCATTTGCAGAAAAAACAAATGACAAGTCCTTACCCTTTAGACTGGCCATTAGCACGATTTTCAAAAAATTTTATCTCCAAAATATCATTTACCCCCAGTGAATGAACTGCTTCAGTTAAGTCTTCATCTGTTGTCCACTGAAAAATATTTTTAATATTCAAATATGAAAGTTTATCTAAAACACCAGGAAGAGAGCAACTAAGTCTTCCCTGGATTTTTTTTGTGTGTGTGTGTTTGTGAAATTGGTCAAAAGGAATACTTAATTCAGGCTGCCAGTATTTCCTGACTTTTGGAGAACAGTCATTTATATTTTACAATTCTCAGAAAATTAATTTTAAAAATATACACACTTCCCCATATGCTACATTGCATCAACCCCTCCACACAGTATACCAGTTACAGTACGCCAAAAAAATTTGTTTGAGTAACTTTTGTCTTCTAAGGGTACAAGGTGTAAACTGGATTATTTCAGTAACTGTTACTTTTTCCACACCCAATCCATTTTTTCTCCCACCAATTCTATTATTTCCACACAAAAATAAATTTTAAACACCATATTAACCAGGTGCTCTTTATGAGAGCTTTGAAAAGTGAGAGTTTAGTGAACTACATATTATTTGCACAAAAATAGCAGCATTTACAGACAGAAGGGAAACTAGTACAGAAACTATGGTTAGAAACAACTGCTTCCACTTAACCAAACCTACTTGCTGTAACTTCCTACTAATTACTATGTAACGTTTAACAACGTCACTCATATCTGGATACACAAATACACTAACACTTAGTGTTTTCTTCCTACTTCTGCTACGCCACCACTTCTTTGAATTTCACATGGGAAGTGCAAAGCAGGCTTTCAAGATTCCGAGCTACTTAATCTGATCTCCCTCAAATCAAAGCTTTTTAAAAAAATTCGACAAATTACTTGACTGAGATTTGAACGCGAAGAAAACAAACACAATAGCAATGCTAAAGTAGATAAACACACTTTTTGTGGATAACTTCATTTGTGAAGCCAAATAATAACAGGTACAAATTGCTGAACAGTGGCCTACCTGCTTTAGAAACTGACATCTGACTTGCATGAGTTCAGCTAATTCATGTGCATTTTACTAATTCCATTCATAGATTTTAGAATGGTACAACTGTTAAGTCAATGGCTCCTTTACTTACCTATTAGCTCCTGAAATTAGGATACTGTAATAATTAATGAAAACACACCTAAGCACCCATAAAGCATTCTTTTTCAAGTTTAGCACTAGTAAGCAATTAGTCAGAAAGAAAAAAGCTTCAAAATGAGAATTTTGCATGTGTGGACCTGAAAGAACTGGATTTCAGATAAGCAGATAAAAATTCCAGTTAATTCACCTGCTGACCAGCTCTTGCACTTTGTTTGCTTAAGTGCAATTGATTTTAAAATGCTTTAACGCTAACAAAAGCAACTGTCTTAAGGGCAAGTGCAGTTCAGCGAGTTATCCCAAACCTGTTACTCCTAGGACCGCAGAAATAAGCCTCAAGGCAAATACCTGAAAACAGTTTTGTTGTAAGAGTCACTGCCCTGCAAAAAGGGAAGTGGAAAAAGGCCCTACAGAAATGCGAAGAGACATTTCAAGAAAATCACAAAGAACCTTGCAGCTCCTTTTTAAACTAAAAACTTCAGCAAGTTTACTAAAAAGTGGGTTCATTCAGTGCCCTTAAAGTATCTGCAGGCACAAACTATTTCATGGTTTGAACTTGTTCTACTCTCTCATTCAGTTCTCTGAAAACCTTAAGAAGATAGTAGCACAAATATCCCTTCCTAACACTTAAAGCAAGAGAGGAAACTTTAAAGTTTATATTTACTGAAGATTTCCTCAGGTTTTTTACACATCAAGACAGCTCTAGGCAGGCTCACTAAATTTCAGGCAAGTGGGAAAAAACCCAACACAAAAAGCTCCTTTGCTGTATTCTTGATATTTCATATAAAAATTTTTAAGCCAAAAATATTTACAAATAATTATGTTCATAATTTTAAAATTCCTGGCTACACCTAAATAGTAATAACATACTTACCCAAGTAAGATTTCCAATGTACAAGGCAATTCTCTTTCCAGTATATGTATAGACAACATTTGGTGCAGCTCCTTTACCTACATCATCCCCAACAGATGGTGGAAGAGAATCCATGTAATCACGATCTTCTGGGGCATCTCCATTATTTGCAGATGGAGAAATTACATCATCATATAAATCAATCTGATCATGTCCACCATATTCAGCTTCCTAAAATACAAAAGACACCTTGATTAGATTTAACATTAAACACTCTCAAAACTTACTTGAAACAAAATGCTGTGATAATTGCCATGTTCCACAGACATGGGAAGTCTGACTCAACACCTACACAACATACTCTGCTGAAAAGTTAAGCCCCAGTTTCATCCACATTAAAGTATACAAAATTCTTACGACTTCTATTACATTCTAAACTGACGGGGAGGAATCAAGAAAAAATACTTCTGGCCACTGTTTTGCATTGCAACACTTTTGCCCTTGTAATATAAACAGAAATCCAAAAACCCACAAGCCCTACTCCCAGAATTATAGACATTAGCAAGCACGAACAACATGCAAAATGAGAGGCTAACATCCACTCTCAAGCAAATCTTTTTTCCATCAAAACATTTGGTAGACCAAGAAGCCCTACTGACAACACAACATTCCACTTTCAGGTTTCTACTGCATTCCTAACTTGACTTTTATCTCCTCATTCACAGAGGGGCCAGACAGGGACAGGATTTTGATTTGTTTCATTAAATTTAATAAACCCAAGGGTTTGTGTTTATTAAACATTTATGTATTCATGGGCTACAGAGGGACTATTCTACAGCATCACGACTGCCTCTGGAACATTTTGGTTCAGAAAAGCATCATGGGGTTTTGGAGTGAATCACTCCCTTCTCCCTTGGGTTGGTACAGGTTACAGCACAGTTCTGGCCAAGTGAACTAGATTCTTCTCAGAGGGAATGGAAACGAGCGTTTCCTTCCAGAAGCTCTGCCTTCATGTGCTCAACAACTACATCCTACCTGCTAAATGGAAACAGACGGGTCAAGATCAATCAGTGGTCCTTCAGGCAGCTTTGACTCATAAGTGTGGTAGGAATATTTGGTCCAAAGGGCCAGACTAAATTTAGTCTGAAGTAGACTATGCAAACGGTGTGTCAGGTAGACGGAGGGGCCTGAGCACCACTGCCTCAATCTCCTGATGTGCTACTACCAAGCCGTATTACTTTTTATTATAAAGACAACTGTACTGTCATCACCAAAGACAGACAATTAAGAGAAAACATGTTGACTGTAAACGGTAACAATCTCCTTCACAAAAACATGCAAAAACTTTTTTTAAAAACACATTGTAACCTTAATCAGTGGGATTGCTTAATTCCAAACATGAAGCTGGGCACTGTGTATTTGCATTAAGGAACTAATTTTAAAACAAAGACTTCTTTTGATACTTGCCATTTTTCATCTTGTATACTGTCACTCATTATATTCAATGGTGGTCAATTCCACAACGGGATGCTGCTATCCTTTTTCACTATCCTAGCAATCACTTACTATCAAATGGCCCAATCCGTGTGACAGAGAGGCACCATCTAAATGTCTGCTGACAGGAAGGCACTAACTTCTCAGCGAACAGCAGGGGTCTGACAAATCTTAAGAGAGCCTAGCAGTGTTTAAAGTTAACCTTCAGCTTTTATATTGACTTTCACAGGTTGCTTTGCCACATCCAAAAGTTGGACTTCAAATGCCTGCAGAGGGTTCCTGAACTCTTCCACCCTGATCCAGAACAAAACCCGCCTCACCAGCTTTTGCTATCAGAGATATTTCACAAGCACCATTTTGTGAATTCATACCTAGAAACCCCCACAAGCATCCTAGATAGAAGAGTTCAATGTACCAGGTATGGCAACTAGAAAGAATAAAGATGGATTCCACAGAAAACAGGCTGCAAAGCCAGCAATCTTGATTGAAAACCCAATATATGCACAGCCATCATCAGGTAATCAGCTGTCTTGAAAATATAAAAATATTATGGACTGCTACTCATACAGAGAGTATCAGTAAAACAAAACAATAAAAAAAAAAATAAAAAAAAGACAAAAACCCAAACAAGAAAACCAGATAACTTAAGTTTTGGCACTGTCAATCAGGTAGATTTGATCCTCAGTAAACTGCACTGTTCCAATATACCATAAACTTCAACAAAAAATTCTCTCTCTTCAGGTAAGTTTATAATCACTAAATTAAGTAAGGGTTTCATATTTTCACCTAGTCTGTCCAGTTCTCTGTCTCGGTTTGATTCCTCCTATCAATATAGCTAATGTTCAAGGAACTGCCTGGGACAGGCCTAAACATGACATCTTACAGCAAGATTAAGGATGATGTCACAAAGCAATTAAGGAAATCCTGTGTTAAACATGCAGAAATTCTAGTAATCTGTGTGTACGGATGATGACTTCAGAGAAGTAGAATTTAGTCTTGGTAGACAGATCCAAACAAGCAGCCACCAGTCTTACAGCAGATGTACACTCACCTATCTCTCTGAGAAGGCTGAGGTCAGAGCTGCCAAAATGCCGGAGTAGGCAGCAGTCCACAGCTCTGCTGCACTTCCCTAGCGGCAAAAAACTCCTCTGAAAACAGACCAAGCTTCTATCACATAGGCTTTCAGGTTGCCACCAAAGGAGTGAAAGAATTATCAGGGCAGCGCAGTCTGCATGTAATTTTGGGAGGGGGGCCCAGAGTGCCCAATAGCATCAGTGCCTTAACGTAGATCAATAAAGACACAACAGAAAACCTCATATTGTTCACAATAACCTCTTCTTACATCATGCTGGTTTTGCAGCCAGCATGGAATTAATTCAGTCTGTCAACAAGGTGTGTAGTTAGATGATCAAGAATGATCTGAGTCAGCAACTGCAAGCGCAGATGGAAGAAGTGTCTCAATGGCTGTTGCACAGGATCCAAAAACCCTTCCTCCTTCATACATGTACTATGGAAACTGACCTAAACACGCCCTTCTTTCCTAGATGCAGAAGAGTAAGAAAGAGAATACAAAAGTGTTACTTCTCTAGTCTCAGCTATTTCAACAAACGCTCTGCCCGTACCACAAATTGTTTTTGACTGCTTCCGACTTCCTTAGTTAAGAGAAGACCATCAAGCACAAACAGAAATTATTTCTGCTCAGTTATAGTCATTCACAATCTTACTAATAAACATGCTAAGAAACACAGTCAACATCATTATTCTGGCCCCTGACACAGAGTAGCAATGCATTTTCAAAGCCCATGTTTTAACTAGACCACAGTCTGAAATACTACATCATTTGCTCTGGAAAATCAGGATTGAAACTCCACATTCTGTGCTATTAAGTGGGACTGGGTGAATAAAAAGGGTACTGAAAAGATACAGTCTCAAAGATTGATGCCAGACTGTTACACTTCCAGTTACTCAGCCCTTCCTCAATATTTTGTATTTTTAACTACTGTTTGCAGTGTTTTGCAACATTCAAATGTGAAAGCCATAAATAGATGGAACATCACAATCATGTCCAGAAGAGACAAATTAAAAATGTAAGTTCTTTTTGAAACTTAGCAGCCATGCCCTTCTGAGTTGCAGAGAAGAACTGGTCATTCCCTTTACAAATGCTGTTTTGGAAACTGCTTTTGGGGCTCGTTTTAAAATAAAATTTCTTTAAACTGTACATACATCTCTTAGCTTGCTTTTTCTGCTCAGCTCTGTTCAATTTAAGAATTAAACACTAAATTACACCTCCAAAAAAGATACTAAAAATGGTGATGTAAATAAAATTTCATGACAAAAAATTTACTAGTGTTTCTGAAAAAAAAACCATTCAATTAAGAAAACACAAATTATCCAGCTTCTCCCTTGTGACTTTTTCATTCAAGTTACAGTACATGTGGTCAAAACTCTAAATACATATTAGCATCCTCACTTTAAAAAAAAAAAGTTTATAGGTCCTGAAGAACAACAGGTTAAAGAGATAAGCAAAAATCCTTCTGGCCTCGATTAGCTGTCTGACCACACAAACTGGAACCTTAACAGAACAGCAGGCCTTTCATGTTTCTAAAATAGCACACTGCCTGTGGCAGAAACATCCACCACAGTGGACAACTTTGTTAGACCATAAGATTCACGTTTACTCTACAGGCCCAAATGCTCTCAGCTTTACAGCTGGCACACCACTAAAATTTAAGCAACCTGATTTCTTGTCAAACAGAGTGACTAAAAATTCACAAGTAGTCAAAAGTATAAATTAAATGTAGGTAGTACTGCTGTCTGCATTATTAGAACAAAGCTACGAGGAGCCAGATGAGATGGTCTCAAGTTTTCTTTGCAGTTTGATATTTGCAAATATACAAAGGTTCTCTCTTCCCCAGGCCCCTTTCAGCAGATCAACAGAACCGATGAAATACATATGCAATAAGGTATTGTGCATACATTTTATGATAAATGCAGATCTGCCAGCTTATGTTTTTTATGACCAGGACAGCTCTGCCCTTCTGAGTAGAAATTTATTATGCCACAATGTGTCCATCCCCTCCCATAATGAGACAACTGTCTTCCTGATATAAAGGCTGTTTTTAATAACCCATGTGGCCACTAAATGCTAGCTTTTACAATTTATTACACAAAAAAATATTTTTCTCTCTGTGTTATAGAGAAGAGAGTAACTAACATGTTCCTAAGAATCTGTAGCCACAGAGGTTTCCAGATAATTAGCCTCTTAGCTGCTTATTCCATCTAAATCACTTTTATTATCCAGTTACAAAATACAAAATCAAAACTCTTTCATTTCTCATTTGTTAACATTTAAATACCAAACTAGAATGCTACAGGCATGTTTAGACATATCCACAACGCAACTATGCAAGTACACTCAGAGTATAAACAAAGCAAGCGCTTTTTCCACAGCATTAAAGTACGAGAGCCTTAAATTGTTTTGTATCCTCTGCTTGGTCAGAGGACTTTTATATGTATACGTACAAATAATACGTACAATAAAAACAGGTTTTTACTGTCTAATAATGTGCATGTGTGTATGTTAACAAAAAAAAACTTGTGAAAAGCAAAGCTGATAAGGGCATCAGAGAACTTGACAATGCATGGTCACAGCTTCATGACTGCAGGAAAGTAACCCAGTTTGCTGGCCAGAGTTGCAGGCAACCTTGAGTCAGACCCAAGCTGGCTTCATGAGCAGGCTCCTCCATTACCTCAGTATCATGCACTGATACTCTACATTTCTGTGTACAAACCCACATCCTAATATTTGCTAAAGTGCCCCTAATCTTACTGCAGTCTTCTGCCATCAAGAGAATGTCAGCCTCAGCCATTTGTATGCAGATAATGCAGTGCTGTGGTGCAGCACAGATTTTTTTTATTTTTATTTTTTTTTTGAAAAGCAAGATGTGTAACGTGTAGGGAGATAGTCAAAGTAAAATATGCCATGTGATACCTATTTCTTACGGGTCACAAGTAATGTATGCAGGAAATATTACATTCATAAAAATCTTGTTTCAAAACAAGACTTTAAATAAATACGAAAGATTGCTGGATGGGGAAGCCAGTTTAGAAGAACAAAATGGAAAATGACTCAACGAAGTTCTCAAAAAAGAAAAAAAAAGGAAAGCGCAATTTAAAAAAAATAAACACAACTAATGGGAGCCAAACTGAGTAAAGCTGTAAGCCCACAGACCAAGATTACGATTATGATGAACAATAAGCTACTGAAAGGGTAAGAAGCAACACAGAGTTTTGATGAGCTCCAGATGGAATAGGAAAGATGCATTTTCACGAAAAAGATCTGACTTCAAGTTAGCCAGCCCACTGCAACCAACACTAAATAGAACGCAAGACACTTCTCAGCTGTCATCCATCTTAGCCAGCTTGTAAACCCATGGCTCTGCAGTCTTTATGTCACCCTTATAACCTGTGGTCCTTTTAGCACTAATCAAGCAGAACATCCCTCCCCCACTTCTCGCGGAAAAAAAGGCATTAAAAAAATCCCAAAGAGCCTGACGGATGAGTACCTTGAGGCCCAGAAGACGACAAAACAATGAAGGGAAGCTCATCCAGCCACAAGTCCTAAATGACCCACTTACTACAGATGCAAACAAAATTTTTGTCCCAGCTTGGTTATAAATACAGCTGTGCTCTACCCAGAACCACCACAGGGCTACACAGTGTATCTTTCAGTCCCTGCTACTCGCAAAACTACAGGAAAGTGTTCCTATAGTCCAACTCAAAGGAATACTGGTAAGTCAAATTAACGTAGTGCAACACACTCCAGAATCACTTATTGCTTTACACATAAAGCAATTTTCCCTTACAAATATGGTGTCCCATAAAACGTCCACTACATAAGCAAATAATGCAAATCAGTTTCTCCCTACAGCACTTTCTCAACTGCCATCTTCAACCATCCACAGATATGCAGAACCATGTCCCATCTTATCAATTTAAGCTGTCAGCTTCGAATCAAAAACAGTAATTCACAAATAGAAGCTTCTAGACGACCCATCACAATGATCTCAGAATGAAAGGCAGTAATACTGTAAACAGTAACAACTAGACTTCTTTTGTACCTGACAGAAGGAAATGGGAAAGTGCAGAGGTGTCAATCTCTCCCAGTAAAATTTTCTATTTTAAAGTAACATAGTTCAACTGAACAGACCCTGAGACAACATGAAAGTCACAAAAATGAAAATTTAAAAAAACCCAAACAGCAAAATTTTGGAAAAAAAAAACAAACCCAAAACTAAAAACCCAAACAAACAAAAAAAAACCCTACACAAAAACCACAGCCAAGCTGATGGAAAAAGGACACTAGCCTCTCCTCACTTTTCTGCCCTATATTTTGCAAGGCTCACAAACTGAGGAAGCAAGCTGCAGAAACGTAGCCCCAGCAGGAGAGCAAGTGGGGTGAATGCACTGAAGAGAGCAAAATGGTCTCCCAACTGCTGGAATAAACTAAACCAAATTATCACAAGACTCTCTTCATCTGTAACATTATCCTTCCTTGTAAAATGGCTATCAGGAATATCAATATTAACCATAACCTGAGTAGACCAGGACCATGCGAGTGAAACAGATCACCCCCACCACTTTTGTTCTGGAGTATCTGCCTGCACTATACCTACAGCACATAACTATTCTACTCTGAGGGCTTCTGCACACATGAATTTACACAAACACTACTGGATTCAAATTTTTTTTTTTCTGAAAAACTTGATTTATTTTACCTGGAACTGATTAAAACCAAACAAGTTATTAAAGAAATGAAAGAGATGTACTCTTATGCTACATGGTATTTGTGCTAGGGTTCACCCAATTTAAAGTCATATAAAGGGTCTTCAGCTGTAAGGCAGAAACCTTCACGTGCAGGCAAACTAAGAGCAAATCAGTCCTCTCCATCATCTGCTCTCTGGTATGGCATTCTTTTATATTAGAGCTTGACGAGATTACTAATCTTCTGAATTCCTTTGTCAATAAATACCTAAAGAATTAAAGTTTCCTGAGACAGTTACAAGCCGCTATCCAAATTAACTGTGAGTTCCATAACGCACTACCTATGTCCCAGTTCTCTGTAGGGCAGGCAGGCATACAATCGGGCATCGCTCAGTAAGCCCAGGAAATGTGTGAAAAGTGCAGTTGTTCTCGGTTATTTATGTTCCCGGGCAGGAACAAAGCAATCCGGGGCAACGAAACCTGGCGAAGCCCAGGAGTCACAAACAGGGCAGATGGCAAGCAAAACTGATACGAACATCAGGTTTTGGTAGGCGGGTAGGCACACGGCTTTTTGAGAACGATGAGGGGTGGGGAAAAAAAAAAAAAAAAAAAAAAAAAAAAAACCTAGAAAAGAGAACTAGTTGTAACCCAGGGAAGTTCAGTTTATTTCACCAACGCTTCCTCACCAAAATGCGATCTCGGCCTCTAAAGAAGACCTGCGCTACTTTTTTAACCACTAGGAAAGAATAACGAATAAAAAACCCCAAACAAACCATCAAAAAAAGGGAAGGTAGTTTCTCCAGTGCTGCAGAATAAGGCTGCACGAGTTCTGCCTCCCCCGCAAAGAGCGGCCGAGAAACTGCTACCGCTCGGCGGCTTTTTTATTCAATCTGCGAACAATGGCAGCATTTCCCCTCCGCCGCCGGGAAGGAGCCGCTGCTCTCCCCACCGCATCCGGGGGGGGGGGGGAGTGTCCCGTCCCTACAGCCTCCTCCGGGAGGGAGAGGGACCTGGAGCCGCTCCTGCGCGGGCACCGGAGAAGGGAGGGAGGGAGGGAGGGAGGAGGGACGGCGCTCGCCCTCGGGGCGCCGCGGCCTCTCTTCGCGCCCTGCCCGCCAGAAGCCTCCCCTCAGAGACCGCCGCCGGGCGGCGCGGCGCACCCCGCCCCGCCGGGCCCCGACAGCGCCCGCCGACCGGGACGGGACGGGCCTGAGGCACGGCTCGCCGCCGCCCCGTCCCCGCGCGGATCCGCGCACTCGGCGGCGGGAAAGCCCGGCGGCGGAGCCGGCCGAACAATGGCGGCGGCGGCGGCAGCAGCGGCGGCGCGGCCCAGCCGCCGCGCTGAGGGCCCTGCAGGCGGCGCGGCGGCGAAGGCGGGCGAGGGAAGGGAAGGAAGGGAAGGAGGGGAGGGGCCGCGCCGCGCCCGCCGGCCGCGCGTACCTGGTTGAATTCCTCGCCCACATCGGCATAGATGTCGATGTGGTCCACGCCGTCCGCCATGATCCCGCCCGGCCGCGCCTGGGGCCGCCGCCAGCCGCGCCCGGCTCCGGAGCCGCCGCCGCCGCCGCCGGGAGGGGGGAGGGAGGGAGGGAACGAGGGGGCGGGGCACATGCGTCACTTCCGCGCGAAGAGAGGGGGCTTCCGGCAGCTGCAGAAGTGGGGGGCTGCCTGGGGGGGCCGCCCCTGGGGCGGTGGGGCCCGAGCAAAACATCCCGCGGCGCCTGCTGCTCCCCGTCCGCCAGCGCCGCCCCCCGCCTTGCCCCGCACCTGCCCGTCTCCGCGCGGCCATGTTAGGGCGCGAGCTCTCGGTGCCTCAGCGTGCGAGGGGACGGCGGGGGCCGGGCCTGCGAGGGGGCCGCGGGGCCGGGGCCGGCGGCGCCGGGCCCTCCCGGTTCGGGGTGCGCTGCCGAGCGCTTGTCGGGGGCCGTTCCACCTCGGGGCGGGGGGGGGCGTAGGCGAGCCCGGGCGGGTGGTTACTCGCGTGTCTCTCTACCTCCGCCCCGAGGGAAGTGCAGCCTGGCGGCGAGGCGCCTTGGTTAGCGGCCGAGGGCTGCAGTGAGCTTCTGTAAAATGCGGCCGGGTGCGGCATCTTCCAGCCGGGGGCGGGCGTGCTGGGCTCGGGAGCGCAGAATGAGGTGGGGCGGCGGGGAGGTGAGCCAGCACAGCCCGCTCTGCCTTTAGCCGGGCCCTGAAATAGGCTTTTGGTGCGGTTCCCCACGGCCTCCTCCTGGAGAAATTGGTGCGTTAGGGCCTGGGCAAGCGGTCTGTGCGGTGGGTGGGGAGTTAGCTGGCAGACCGCACCCGAAGGGTGGTGGTAAATAGCTCCTTTTCAGACTGGCAACCTGTCACGAGTGGGGTCCCCCAGGGATCGATATTGGGCCCAAGGTTAATTCAGTATCTTCATAAGCGATCTGGATAACGGGATCAAGTGTAGCCTGATGAAGTCTGCAGATGACACCAAACTGAGTGGGGAAGCAGGCACTCTGGAAGGGAGGGCCACCCAGCAGGAAGATCTGGATAGGCTGGAAGGGTAGGCTAACAAGAACCTTATGAAGTTCAACATGGGTAAGTGTAAGGTCTTACACCTGGGAAAACGTAATCGAGGAGTGCAGCACAGACTGGGATCCACCTGGCTGGAGAGCAGCTCTGTGGAAAGGAACCTGGGGGTCCTGTTGGAACAAGAAGCTCAATATGAGCGAGCAGTGTGCTGCTGTGGCCAAGAAGGCCAATATGATGCTGGGTTGCATCTAGAAGGGCATCACCAGCAGAGGTAAAGAAGTCATTATCCTACTCTACTCAGTGCTTGTCAGGCCACACCTGGAATACTGTGTACAGTTCTGGTCCCCGCTATACAAAAAAAATGTGGACAGGGTGGAGGGGCTCCAGAGGAGGGCCACCAAGGTGATCAAGGGACTGGGAAGCCTGCCGTATGAGGACAGGCTGAGAGAACTGGGTTTGTTCAGCCTAGAGAGAAGGAGGCTTAGAGGGGATCTCATCACCATGTACCAGTACCTAAGGGGTAGCTACAAGGAAGATGGAGACTCCCTTTTTACAAGGAGACACATGGAGAGGACAAGGGGGAATGGACACAAGTTGCTCTTGGGGAGATTCCAACTGGACATGAGAGGGAAATTTTTCACAATGAGAACAGTCAACCATTGGAATAACCTCCCCAGGGAAGTGGTTGACTCCACCTCACTGGACACTTTCAAGACTCAGCTGGACAGGGTGCTGGGCCAACTTGTCTAGACTGTGCTCTTACCTAGAAAGGTCAAACCAGATGATCCTTGAGGTCCCTTCCAACCTAGCGTTCTATGATTCAATTAAATACTCTGCTGT
The DNA here is from genome assembly GCA_034008185.1 of Gorsachius magnificus. Taxonomy (NCBI): domain Eukaryota; kingdom Metazoa; phylum Chordata; class Aves; order Pelecaniformes; family Ardeidae; genus Gorsachius; species Gorsachius magnificus. The sequence continues at coordinate 178,629,846 of CM067081.1, forward strand.
TACAGAACTCAGTTTTAACATCACAAAGTGAAGATAATTAGTGTCAAATCAAGAGTTGGTTTTGGGGGGATTTTTTTACACATTCAGAACTGTTTGGTTTGCAAGGACAGCTTCAAATTATTTTTGAATGAATGTGCCTATTACACAGATCCGCGTTTACGCTCCAGGTAATTTAAAAGCCAGCATCTCCTGGAACATAATGCACAATGTATATAATGTTCTACATCATAGGTTATGTTCTGCATTGTACATTATGTTGCACATCCAAAAATAAAGCTGCTTTTTTTACCTTACTGTGAGCTGAGAATAAGAAGCGCGTGTTTCTCAGGCTGAATTAAAATAATGTAATTATTGCAAGGAAAAAAAAATGCTAAGTGTTATTTTTAGCTTGACTCAAAATGTCTTTTTTCATGACTGGGAGTACTTCCCAGTCCCTGCATCAGCATCCGTGTCCCAAACTGTCCTGATTTCACATTGGATCCAGGACTTGAGTACGGACCATCCCTGCCTACCTTGCCGCCCCCATGTTGTAGTCTCCACTGGAAAGAAAGATGAGCGGACCAGAATAGAGCTGAAAAATCGGAGAACCACCACAAGGGATATGCTGGGGAACACACTTGCCGACAGCCCAGCTACACCTCAGGCATGGACCTGGTCGGGTGTTATTCCTGGAGTTCTCATCTGGCTTGTGGCATGTTCAAACCTGTCAGCTGCAGATCTTGTGTCATTCCTGGTGTTAATAATTCTGGAAGCCAGAAACCCTGTAATTGAGTTAGTTTTCAACTCTATCAGAGTTTCCTGGTTAGAGGAACTAGAAGATCTCTTACCCTTTGGAAAAGTTGAGAGTATCACCTGGAAAAAAACCCCACATTTTAGAGGTGATGGTTAGGAACAAACAAACAAAAAGCTTTAATTGAACTTTTAGTGTTGGTTACAATTACGATTGATAATGCTGTGCGTGATCGCAGGTTAAAAGTACAAGTTCACATCTATGAATGCACGAGCCACGTGAATTAAATGATTCGTTGGTTTTGCAAGGAAGATTCACTTCTGGATTTGTCACAGTGCCTGCAGGTACTGTTAAAGTATTGAGATCTAATTGGATTCACGTATCTGCTTAATGATGAACTGATTTAGTGACTAGTCCTCTACAGAACAAAATGAAGCACTGTGACACTTAATATTCCTGGCCGCACTGAACAAAGTTACTGAAGTCAAGAAACCCCTTGCTATCCTAGTGATCTGACAAAAATTCACAGGAGAATTCGCAGTTTGTGTGCAGCTGAATGTTTTATATGCATCTGAATATCTTAGGAAAGTTATGCATAGATTGTAATGATGTTTAAAAGGGCAAAGAAATTAAATATGAATGAGGAAGTAATTACAGTCACCTCAGAAACCACCTCAGGGATTGCCATGAGCGTTTGAAGGACCCCGCCAGGGGTCTTTGAAGAGGCCAGAAAAGACATCGCCTCTTCTTTGCTCCGTAACATAACGAAGGGCAATCAGTGAAGCCGTTGGACCCCCTCCCTGTGCTGTGTTTCGTGCTCAGGAGGCTCTTCCACTTTTGAGCCTTTCTGAATAGTTTGACTTGCTAGATTTACTGCCCACAGGCATTTACGGAATAGGCTGTGATCATTTTTATTCTTGTATATGTATCATTAAGCAAATTCTGTAAACAGTGTAGGAAACTAAATATTATGCAAGCTGTTCTATTTATTTTCTGCTGTGTTTTCATTCTTTTCATGAGTAGACTTACTAAATAAGTCTTCATCTTTCTTGTGGTCAGCAGTATCTTCTTTGTGAATTATTATCTCTCCATGGAGCAACCTCAGAGTTTGTCCACTCTAGTGAAAATGTTAATGCTTCGTGTTTTGTACACATCAAAATTATTTAGGCCCTATGTTGCCTTTACCCGGTAAAATTCAGAAGGCAGAGGTGGAGTGTGAGCTGAAATAGAAATGTGGTCATGAGAGAAAGAGTTATTGGTGGTACAGCTTGGTCTGGGAGAAGAGTCCTTGTAAGGTTTGTTGGGGACAGTAAAAGTCACAGGTTGTAAGGTAACCTATAGCTCACTAGGAGAACAAGACGCGGCAGATGAACTGGTGTCTTCCATCAGTTCCTCTTTCACAGCATGGGATATTCTTTCATCTGGCAGCAACAGCTGGAGCTTCCTTGATACCAAAAGCAGGAAAAAGGGACACTGGCAGCTCTATATAAGAAAGTGGCCTATACACTTAAGTCCCTGTTTCTTGTGGATACACAAGAGCCTATTTATGTGTATATTGTTCCTTTGGTCTCTCGTGTGGTAATGATGCAAATTCAAGTATAATCCTCATTTTGAACATAAAAGCAGCAGCTGGTGCTCTGAGAACCTCATGACGCATGTCGTGTTGGCCCACAAGACCTCTCCAGGCTTTCCTCTCCCAGGCCTTTCGGGCCTTTTCTACTAGGATGTTACTGCTGCAGGACAAAGGGGAGGAGAACGCTTTTCCCACTCCTTTGTATTGTATGTGATTACTTCAAAATACATTTAAATATATGACTTTAGGTAAGAGTGGCAGAACCAGTATCAATGTAATAATGTTTTTTAAAAGTAATCTATTTTTGCTGATGTCAACACAGCAAAAATAGATCCTTATATTAAAAAAAAAAAAAAATTATGTTAGAAATTCCCCTGAGGAATTGAGACTGAGAATGGTACAGGAATTTTCAAACAGACTTTTAATTTTAATATCAGAGTAAACTGTTCATGCAGTAATGTTATAGACAACAAAGTGAAAAGATAAGCTATAAGATAAGAAAAAATGCTGTGTTAATTGGGATAGTACTCAGAAGAGGCCTCAGCTTAGCTGAGATCTGCAATGTTTTGTTGCATAAACTTGTGTCCTAGCTGTGTTAGTCCAACTGCATTGAATATGTTTTGTTTCCTCAGTTGTAGTCCTGAAGCTTTTGATCTTTCCAAAGCTGCCTGGAGCCACTGTGCATTTTCTTTTATTGTTTTTCTCCCAGTACAGTAATCCAAATTGCAAAACTCTGGACGCTCTGAACTGAAAAAACTCTCTTTTCCACCAAAATGCCTCAGTTGATGAAACTGCACAGACAACTGAGAAAAAACGTGTTCCAAACAAGGTGGCAAATAGACACAAATCCTTGACTGCTTTCAAATCTCAATCCTTGTACTTGCTTTCAAAGGCCAAAATTTCAAGTTTTAACTCTAATGTAACTACAGACTGACAAGGAAAGAGACAGTCATATTCTCATTCCCAAACAAAGGCAGCAACAGCCTGTGCTGGGAAAAGGGAAATGTTACCTCACCTTTTGGTTGGGGCTCACAGTTAGATTGGATTAAGTGTAACATGGAACTGCATCCAAAGGGCATCTACATGAACTCCTACTGACACAGCTATTGCAGGAAAATTGCTGGTATTATTCATCTCTTGCCCAGAGTTGTCTTTTTATAGGTATGCAGTTGTTCTGGGTTCATACGTGTGAGCACAGGGTTCCGTCTTTTTTCTTCCCCCTGTAACTGCCCATCAAATCAGGAGATGACTCGCAAATGGCATGGATATCCCAACCCTCAAGGCAAGAAGGTGAGTAGAGAAGGTAAGTATAGAGTAAGAGGTGATAATAAATTCAGTCGCCCCGTTTGAATCCACTTCCATATGAGCTGCTAATCAGAAGGCTCAGTTACCTCCAGAAAAAGTATGAAACTGAATTTTCTTAAATCACGTATTATTTTTCGGATAGCTTCACTTTCCCTTTGTTTAAAAACCTCTCTCCAAAATTCATTTTTACCCATAAGATCGGCACTAATCTATTTTTTGCAATACCTTTCTGCAGTTAATCTCTTCTTCCAAATTGACTGAAACCTCCTAAACGTGTTAAGTGCATTAAACATATCTTTCCTTCTCTGAATGGGCTATCTGCATATACAAACAAAGGAACAGCACTAGCAAGATCACTATCAGATGGTTTTGATTTTTCAACGAATTTAAGCTCTGGGATAACTTCTTTGCATAGGTTTCTGTTCATTTTCTTTTTCCTTTTTAATTTCTGTTTACTTCTGACATCAGGAGTCCTTCTGAATTTGAAAAAAATCTTCACGGCTCACTCACGTATTGCACCTGCCTTAGCGCCTTGAGCCCAGGCTGGTACAACACAGTTCTCCAGGCTTCCTCTCTTTCAGGCTCAGCTATTTAGAGATACAGTTTCAGACATGAGAAGCCTCCTCCATAACGTTCAGGTTTGGTTTTTTGAAACTTGGATACTTCTAGATGTCAGGAGTGGCATTATCGATCATTACTGTGTTATAAATGAGCAGAATTAGTCTGGAAAGTAATGTGTCTTATTCAAATAGCATGCCAACCTCTCTCACACAGGTCCACGTCTACGCAGCTCTGCTGAGCGATGTCCACGTGAGTGGTTAGTGATGGTCAGAGGGGACGTGCCCATGCCCATGCCTGTGACCCCCAGGAGCTGACTGCTCCTGTTGCCGGGACAGCATTTTCTGTGGCATGGCAAGTCCCAACCCCTGTTCCACTGCTGGGATTGCAGCAAGAAGGGCTGGGTGTCCCATTCCTACCACTGAGATTTTGAGGAGCAGCTGTGCTGGGGTATGGCAGGCAGGTGCAACGGGATGGGCTGGACCAGGCACCTTTGCAGAAGTGCAACGGGGAGCCAGGACTGCTCTCATCTGCCACTCTTCCGGGGCCATTCAGCCTGCAGAGACAGCGGAAAGGAGCGGTGGTTCAGAGGTTTTCCTTCCAACATCCCCTGAGATTGCCAAGGGGATGAGGCTTCGCAGATAGCCAGGGACTTTGGTCTTGAGGATACTGCAGAATAAATCATCGCCATAAGTCCCACGGCAGCTTCTTGCTGCCCTACAATTCAGGGAGGAGGGGACTCATCCCAGAGGAGGAGCCATCAACCGCTGCCCGTGCCGTAAATCACAATTATGTATGTGTGCACTGATTACAGTTCTTACAGGACAAAGATTTAGATTTAAAGACAGCCAAGGGAAGCGAGCTGTCACCACCAGACTTACTGTCAGAATACCTGTAATACAGCAAGGTTGTGGTTTTCAAGGCCATTCTCAAGGGGTGCTTTGGCGTTGTTCTCCTGTGTTTAAATAGAGCATGCTTTTGCTGTTAACAGTGTGGTGGCAGAAAAGTATCCCTTATTCTCAACGAGGTTATTTCTTTAGGAATTTTAAGGGTATTTTAGGAATAAATAATTTTCATACGTAATAATTAACTTCTGGTGTGTAAGGTCTCCTTCCAAATTAGTTTTAGCCCAACTTCATTCTGTGTTACAGAAAATACACAAAGAACTTGTAATTATTTTGCATTTTCCCAACACTTTAAATCTGAGTTTACTATATAGTTTACAAATGTTATAATATATTCATTACCTCTCTCTCTGTAAGTTAGGTAAGTATACCATGATACTACTTTAATCAAAAGGAGACATCTGGGCTCAAATTTTCAAAAGCACCTATTGAATTTGTGAGAATCTGACATCTAGAATGCCAGCCACTGCAGTATTAGCAGAAGTTGGTAAATGCTGATGGAATTTAGCACCTTTATGTATTTGAGCTTCTCAGAATGAGTGGACATTTTTAAAAACACTGATTTTCTCTACCTGCAGATGTGAGGTCATAAGATATTATCACTAAAGCAGAAAAAGAAGAAGTAGAAAATTTCAGAAATATTGGAAGAAGACTTCAATCAATAAAAAAAATCTCAAACCCAATATAATTTCACTAATTTAAAATGCGAGTAAGTAAATACAAACTCCTGTTTTGTCTCTGTAACCCATCTGGGATAACTGAAGATGAGCAAACTAGGAGAACAGATGGGTATCTATATTAGATTCAGTAGAAGGGAGATACCATCCTAACGTTAATCTGATACTCACTTTATTATAACAGAAAAAGAAAGGAAAAATATCTGTAACTGTAATATTGGTTTATGTGTGTGTCTTTATTCCTTTTGTTTGTTTTTAACTAGAAATATGTCTTTTTATTATTAACTGAGCACATATGTATGAGGAGCAATGGAGAATTTCACGGACAAGAATAAAAAATTTGTATCCATGTTTCAGGTAAAAGAAGTTATGTTTCTGTCAGACATTTTGCATTGAAATAAAAATCAGATGTGAAAGAAAAAAAAAGAAAGAAAAGCAAGAGGGATCTGAAAATGTGGGGTTTGTCAGCCAGGTATAAAATGGCTCTAATGGCTGTTTCTATGGCAACTAAAAATGAATGGCTCTGAAGATAAACTCGGTATTTTTTTTCAGCAGGGACATTAACATTGCTGTCTACTGGCACACGCTCCAAATGATATTCTGTGCCCCAAACTTGAGCACATGAAGGTTCAGTATCACCATCATATAATTTCACACCGATGACCTGCAACAGCTTTTACAGACAGGGACTGGTCCCTGGTAGAGTCGCAGCTGCTCTGCCCTGAGCCATAAACCAGAGCCCTGATCCATTTATTTTCTGAACTAAACCCCACCACCAGTGCTAATCCATCTTTTACGTATGCCAAAGCCAACTCAGCAGTTTCTAACTCCTTGGAATTACATTCCCTTTCATTAAGATCAGTTTTTGACACATCATTGCTATGAGATTCACAATGTCCTTCCAAGACCAGTTGAAGTCCTCCAGGCACTGGAAGTGGACACTGCCACCAGAGGAAGGGGAGCTGCAACCCCTCCCTCTCCTGCCTGCACCTCCCCTCTGTGCCTGGCCAGGTTCATGATACGGTTCACTCCAGGATCCCCGTGACTGGGCAGGATGGATGAGACTTCGGTAATTCTGGGTCCCTCTGTCCTACACAGTCCCCCAGATTTACTCCCTGCTCGTCAGCCCCCTCCCTGCCCACGTTATTACAGAGCGTGCAGCACGTACACACTGCTTCATGCAATAAAACCCCTCTCCTGGTAAGCTGCAACACAGCCATCCTATTCTTTCAGACTCTTTGAACTGAAGAAAAAGCAGACAAAAGAGTAATTACGTCTTGGGGCCACAACACCACTATGTGTGATCTGTAGAAGACCAAGGGCTGGGTGTTTTGTGGAGAGGAAGAAGCCGTTCTCCAGAGGTGATCAGCCTTAAAGAGAGTACTTACAAGTCCCTTTGCACTGCTTGGCACTCTCTTAATTAGCAATAAAGTAATAATTCATGTAGACTGTGGTGAACCGGGTCAGAGCAGTGGTCTGGCTCAAAATTACCATGGTAAAAAGAATAAAGCTGACATGAGGCCATACGAGCCTTTGTATGAGCAGATGGGAGTGGTGGGGGCCGTGCACGCAAGGTTCAGGGAAGGGCAGGGTGACCCCTTTCAGTGGCAATTCTGGTTTACACCAGTTCCAAGCGACTGTGAAACTATGGCCTTGCTTAGCACCTTAGCCTGACATTTAGTTAAAGTTTGGGGTTTTTTCCTCAGAAGTTCTCCTGCCATACCCAGTGAAAACCAGCCATTTTTTCAGCTATGTGTACTATAAATGTGTTGAACAAAGGACTTTCAGAGAAGAGTTTTTTCATACCAGCTCACTAAAATGCACAGCGTCAAACTCAACTGGCTGATATGGAATTGAATCCTTATGAAGCCCCATCTGGGACACAACCGACTCGCACCAGTCTTTATATGAGATGACCTCTCAGTGAACTACAGTATCATGTGTTTCTTTAAGGTTTGTTTTCCATTGCTCAATAAAAATTCCAACAGGGGAATTGCTAACAATACAAGCAAAAAGGAGAAGGGCATACAGTCCAGTTCACTGGAAAGAGGGAATTAAGCAGCTGTAAATCTCCGCTGCCTGTGCGGTGCAACCGTCAGCTGCAAAACAGTCTGAGGAATCAGCAGAAAGGGCAGGTGGGTTTGAAGAAGTAGGTAGCAAAAAGAACAGAGCCCTGTCAGTCTAAGACACAAAGCAGTATAGGCTTGTATTGAATTTGATGTTCAGTGACACAACCAGGTGCATTTTAGATGTGAATCCTCCTGACTTTACTTGGAAGCTGATGCAAAGGTTTTGAGGAAAATATGAAATGCTCTTTGGCTTGCAGGTTCAGTAAATTAGTGGATGTTGCCTGGAGTACGAACAGAAATCACAGTCTACAAACGTTCACTCACTTTTCAGGGTGAAGATTTCTGTCTTTGCATTTAGAAAACTAAAGCCTGGTACAGAAATAGTGCTAGCACCTTTTCCTTCATGTGATGTAGTAACATATTTGCATCAGCATAGAGTGTCTCGGGAACATAATTACTTCTGGTATAGCAAACATGTAGAAAAATGAGATGATCATATATCATTGACTACTCTGCAGGGCTGACCAGACCACAGCAGCACAATCAACACATGGGCTGCAAAACTGGGGGCTGCGGGTCAACTCTCCCCTTCCTAAGAGCTGGTTATGTCCCAGTCATGATAATAATGTGCCAGAAGGCTCTCTGGGGGCCGCTCGGCATCTGTCTCCACATTCCTTGAATCAGGGGAGCCTTCTCTAACTAGCATCTGTCCCTTCAGTGTGTTGCAGTTGTCTACAAAAAGACCAGGTTTTCATCCCCAGTTTTGTCACTGAGATCTCAATGTCAATGTCCTGCAATATTTTACAGATGCTCAGCACACTGGGGCACTGGGGGAGGATATATATGGAAATGTACAACTTCACATCCCTGCTCTAGCAGATGGGCACAAAATTCATCTTTGTGGCATCTTTTTTGGGAGGGAGGTGGTTAAGGTTAGCAGAGAGTGCATTTAACAGAGCAGAGTGCAGAAAAAATCCCTCCTACAGCAGAATGGTTCATCTATTGGGGTATCCTCTTCAGCAGCTGCACTCTCAAAAGTTCAAAAAGAAGCTGTGAAAACTCTAAACCTAGCAGGTATGGGAATACCCAACACTAGGAAAACTTACTTCTAATTTCAATATCTAAAACCTGGCTTTTTTGGCCATCCTGAACTCCGAAGCAGGAGTTATACACCCTCAAAAAGTCTTCACTGTAGGTTTTAGGTCCGTCTGGTTTCCTAAAAGTGCCTTCTAACTATGTTGTTGTACCTCTGGATGCCCCTTCTATTTATATTCATACCTGATATGATTTTGAGTGCTTCAAAACTCATAGCTTGATTTTATTACGGCTACAGTGGAAAATAACTGAAAAATAAGCTCAGGAGAGGGAAATTTTATAATATATCTGGACTCTCTGTGGCTATCAGTTCAGTAGATGGCACTGTAACTTAAGTCAAATGAGCAAGTCAGCTGAACCGGGGATCTTACAAGCCTCTAAATAATAGGATTCTTTGTGCAATTTTAAAGAACATTCCAACAAAGTAAGGATCAGGCCTTTAGCATGCATCTGTGTTGTGGCCAACTTCCAGTTTTAGATTTTTCAAGTCAAATTATTTCCTTAGGAAAACTATGAATCATGCATTTGCATAATAGTTTTTCCATCTGCTTGCATTTCTCCGCTCAGAGACTTATTTTTGTTCCTTTTAATATTTCACCTGAAAACACATACATCTCGTTTTCTTCATTAATTCCTGTGAAAAACTTTGCGTCACTATCAGCAACATAACATGTAGTGATCTAATCTTGCTGTCATTACTAACAAAACTAATGATGTCTTGCTATAAGTTGGGAGGTTCACATCCTGGAATGCTACTGCATATACTCGGCATTTGCACATTAGTTTGATCTGTCTGAGCTAGTTTTCCCAAAATTGAAGCACCCCAAAATGATTTACTGCTTCTGCTCTCACAATATTCCAGGAGGTAAAATGGCAATGTTATTCCTATTTCCAAATAGAAAATCAAAGAACAGATAAGCCAAGGGGCTTTGCTTCGTTCATGTAGGGACTGTGCTAGAACAGAGACTTACATTCTATGTGGAATATATCTATATCTCAGGTATACATAGATCACATTTTTGTTCTGTGCATCCCATTTGAACAAAATAGTCTACATTCCTCTACACTGGTAGTTAGGTTGTTCTGGTGTTTTGCAGAATGAAGGCTTGGTCTGAAGTGAGTCTTGCTATTAAGCCCTATATACTTTGGAAAGGGCCTAAATACTGGAGATCTAAAGTAAAGGTGTTTGCTTTAAGCAAGTCTGAAGCATTTGTAGCTGTTACTAAACCTCTCTCCAGTGTATTGAAAAAAAATCACTGAGTCGTAAATAAATTAATTCTCTGACTTGATAATGTATTTACAGGTTGAATCTCTCCAAGAAGCAGAGAAAGAAGTAATTCCACAAGAACGCATAAGAGATGCAAACCTTCCTACGTGTATCATTTTATTGTTCAGTGTATAGCGAAATACAGCTGTGGCAGCTACTGCATTCCATCAGGGTCATTGCTTGCTTCAAGATAATTTTGGGTATGTATGGACCTGTGTTTTTTCAGTAATACACAGCTGAAATAAAACCAGATCTCGAGGTGTAAAGGTTTTTGGTTGTGTTCAAGAAGAAGTGCAGAAAGGACTCTAGTATTTTTTATTATATTTCATCGCCGTGTATATGACTGTGTTCATCAGACCAATTATGCTGCCGGTAGTGCTTCCTATAATGCAAGGACATGCTTTTCTAGTTTAAATAAAAGGGATTTAAGGACAATAAAAGCTGAATCTAAAAGTCAGGGAGAACAAGGTATTGCTGCCTTAGGAATATTACTAGTTTGGTAAAGAGCTCACAAAGCCTTTCCAAAAGCTAAATCTTCTGTGAGTCAAGTTTGCACTAGGGTACACTAGATTGCCAGAATAAAAGCAGAGAGCACACTTTTATGTGAACAAGGAAAATCCTCAGAACTGTTATTTATAATGTATGTTTTTCATAAGATTGGCTTTTTTTCTTACCTTGACACATAAACAATCATATAGGAAACCTCAAATGAACAACTATTCAGGACGTAACTTGAAACAGCAAACAACTGGGCCCGAATAAGACAAATAACCGGCACAGTAAAAGAGTGACTCTAAATAAATAAGTGCAAACTGCAGGCATGTATTTTAATTCCAAAAAGAGCAGTTACCAAGGACTATTCTAAATAAAAATTTACAACGCAGGTTTTGAAGGAAATTATATCCACTGTGAAATTCAGTAGCGAGAGCTCATCTCTAGTTTAACAGGTGTCTTCTTTCTATGGAAACTGTCTTAAAAATTAACCTAATGAGGGTTTTCTTATACCTTTTGTTTCAAGTCTTTATATAATTATTGGAAATAAGCTTCTATCAAAGTTCCCGGAGCTAACCTGTGAGAAGCCTCACTCACTCCATTAACAAGGGGCTCCTGAACTAGGTGCCTTAATTCAAACAGTGCATGTCCTTCTCAGGCTGCTGTAATTCTGTAATACATTTCACTGAAATATTGCATACTATTCTAGTAACTTGCTTATTGGTTGTTACAATTACATCACTGAACTACAAATATGAAATAAAAGGGTCAGAATACTTAGATCCAGGGTACTGCTTTAAGGAACGCATCTCTGAAAAAATTATGGTTTAATATAGGCCATTTTTTTTATATAAGTGAAAGAATAATCTTGAAAATATGTTCTTATAATAGTGGTTATATTAATTTTATAGGCAGAATGATTCTTTTCATCTGCCCATAACAGATTTACAAATTAAAACAAGCTTACCACGGATTTACTGAACCTACTGTTTGATTCTGCCTAGCCAGTATTATCTAAAATCCCTTATTTCTTCCACAAGTACTGTGAAGTTATGAAAACACTTGAAAAAAAATTATTCACTACCAACTCCGTATCAGTAGGCAGTGTAACCGCTCTGCTTTTGACCCCCTGATCAATCTGGGATGACTCAGACTCACAGCTTTACTTTTGGGAAGGTTAATTTTAGAATGTTTATATTGGGATTTTTTTTTAACACATTATTTGCACGTATCTTTTCTAACTCCTCAAAACTTGCATTGCTGTTTGTTCCCTAATAAATAAACTTGTCTAGGCAGTACCTATCCCTGATCTTCACTTGCATCTTTTCCAGTTCTTCAGCTTTCTCATCATCTGGGGCTGGAAAAATGTAGTCCTTTATACTTCTTTTGCAGGAACGTAACGCGTATGCAAAATGGGTATTAAACTGAGGCCTTATGATTTAAAATGTTGGCTAAAAAGCTGCATTTGTGTACTGAGCTGCTACACACTCTGACTCAGTTTTAATCTGACAGTAGGTGAAATTTTCTACCATCAGGGAAATGGAGCCCATAGATCAAAATGAAAATGGTTATACTTCCTATTATGGAAAGCAAACACATTTTCTTATACAGTCAAAGGTGTTTCTTTATCTAGAATTACTTTTTTTAAAAAAAAGTAAAAGTAATTGCAAATGTTTTATATTGCATTTAGCACACTTACCAGAAACAGTAAGTTTATAATAATTCTTTGATTTCATGTATCACCTCATACATGACCATATTGACCATGACTGACATGGAAGTTACTGGCATTTTTTTGTTTTCTTTAATTTTTAAGAGAAATTCAATGTTTGAGTTGTCAGCAGATGACTGCTTTCTTGTAGACATGCTGGTATTGCTCCTGTTATGGTGAATTTAACAACCATAAGCCAAATGAAGCAAAGCACATTCACTTAACAGAAAAGCTTAAGAACCATACAGGCACAGAGGGAAGACTTCAGTGTGACACAGACATTTGGAGACAGCAGTAACAGGCAATCACATGGTTTCTTGCATTTGTAATTCTTGGTGCCGTGCCAAAGTGATCAGAGTTGTCAACTGATTTTTTTTTTTCCCCCGACTTCAAAAGCATCTCCCAAGTCCTCAGCAAACTCTTTAGCCTTAATTGAAAACACTTCATTGCCTGTGCTTTCTGAAAGGGTGAAAAATGTCAAAATATTTATCTTGGAGACAAATTATTGGACAAATGGTGCCCTGTAGATAATTTGTTGGGACAACAGGACACTTGGTTGGAAAAAGGGGGTGAATATGTAAAAAAGATTTATGACTTACATGGTTCTCTGCAGTGGAGTCAAATCTAATCGTAAATGAACTTTTCTTCTGGTTCTGCCTCATGCTGTGCCATTTTAATGCCTACAGTGATGTAGATGGGGAGAACATCAGGGAGAAATATTCTGAAGAAACAGCAGACGTTTCTGTCTGCTTTCAGACAGTTTAGTCAATGCTTTTCTACCTTGTAACAATAGGTGTGAGCTTCCAATTAGTAGGATCTCAAAATAGGCTGAGCACGGGGTAAGCATATGGAAATCTGAAGAAAAACTAGAAATGAATACAACCGTTCTGGTGATTTAGCAGCAGCATTTCTAACTCATACAAATCTCAGGAAGCAAAAGGGCTTCTTGCTGAGATGACAGACACAAATGGGTGATTAAATCTAGCAGAGGAATAAAAGGGCCACTTTTGTAGGAGGTAGGCGATACCTCTGCCAGTTACAGCAGAGTGCTTGAGTTTCTTAAATGAGGTTTTGTTACGTTCATGCTCACAAGGGCAATGCTTGATGTGGATAATCTCTCTAATCACTGTGCAATCTGAAAGTTTATTTTTTCTGGGAAGGTCACTGCGAGAGCTCTTGAGAGAAAGGGTGAAATAGGTGTGAACTCTGAGAAGCTGTAAACTGAGAGGGGAGAAAAATCCTGTCCTTGTAGGGCTGTGGAAAGGAACAAAAAGAGGAAGGAAGATGAACCAGCGAACAGAGGGGAATACAGCAAAAACGCAGCAGCATGAAATGTCTTCTGTAAGGGAATCAGTGGGAGTTGTATGCTATCGGTGTTTAAAGCTGGCAACAGAGATTCTCAGGACAGCAATGAACACTATTTAACTGAGGAAAGAAATCACCAGATGTTTCTTTGCTCCTGCATTCATCATTGTTTTGTCAGTTCTGATTTATCTCTTTCTGGTTCATATCCTCTACTTTCACCCTTCTGTGTGTGAACATGTACACCTCTACTCTAAAAGCATCCTTAGTCATATACAGCGTGAATTTGTGGTTATGGTAACTGGAAGGATTGAAATATTTTCCCTATGCATTTCAGGGGGGGAAAAGATAACCTTAATGTGTATTTTTAAACATATTTTGTAAAAATATTTACACTCTATGCATTGTGAGTTTGAATAGATAAAATTATCGCAAACATTGTTAACTTCAAAGAAAAACAGGTCATCGTATTGATTATATTGGCTTACACAACCAGAACTTACAATGTGGCAGTGTGAAGATTATCTAATATTTGATAGCAAAAGTCCCAAACACACTGAAAAAAAAAATTATATATATCTGTCTTCACTGAATAGTCCTAGAATCCCAGGATTACATGGTAACTGAGGCTGGAAGGGATGTCAGGAAGTCTGCAGCCCAGCCTCCTGCTCCAAGCAGCGTCAGCCATGAGATCAGAGCAGGTTCCTCAGGGCTTTTTCCAGCTGGGTCTTGAAAAACTCCAAAGATGGGGACTGCACAGCATCTCTGGAAAACCTGTTCCAGTATTTGACTCTCCTCAATGTGAAAAATGTGTGTGTATATACTGGTGTATGCCAATGAGCCAATATTGTTCTTCAAGAAGATATACAGGTCAGGAGCATACAAGGGTTTCATGTCGATACATCAAAATATTCCTACCAGGACTCCTGAATTATGTTTTTTAACCATGCTGTGTGTGTGTAAATATATATATTTGTGGAAGGCTGAATGCAGAGCACTGCTGATTGAAGAAGACAGCCTCACAAATACCCAGCTGGCTAACACACAAACCAGATTAATATCTAAAAAAGGCTAGAATTTGTACATTCAGGTGAGTATTTTATGATATGTAATACAAGAAACATCTGTAGCTCTAGCCAGCTTCTCATGAAAGGAAGTTCTGATTACAAAGCTGTTGTAGCAGCGTACGCTAATCTATATACTCAGTGGAAATTTCAAGGAAAGGAGGACACTGAACAGTTCTCACCCTCTGGAGCTGGGAAGTGATGTGCATCGCAACCTTTCAAAACCCCAGAGAAAGAACCTAATGATTCATGAGATTAGTTTAAAAATAGGGGGCTTAAAAATAGTAAATGTTCTTTTTGTTGTTATGCTGGTTTTAAATCAAAGTTCACATTTTCACAGGCCTGAAATCCATTGAAAAATGCAACTACTTAAAAAGCAAACAAATAGCAACCGAGACCCTTGTATAATCCAATGAAACTATGAGCTTGGCTTTAGACTGACAAACAGGGCCTTTACACTGCAAAAGAGCCTCAGCCTAAGTAAGAGTCAGGCCCAGGAGTTTTAGTCCAACCAGATCAATACTTTCTACAGCAGGTTGATAATTAAACCCACAGAACCTAAGGCATGAGTTTCTCCTTTCTGTTAACAGAAATCTCAGCTCAAGAGCAAAGAAAGCTGATCCTTTCTTCTGAGGTGTTGAAGTCCTGATCCTGCTCTATAGATCGTCCCTTTCTCCTAAGTAATGTAGAGGAGCCAGCATGAGAAGACGGATGGGTCTGGCATCGACCGTCTTTTTCACGGTACCGTGCTTGCCCTCAGAGCTCATCTGACTTGAACGCTGCATGCTACAACTGTATTTCTGACATAGCATCCTCTGCTCTGCCCTTGCAATGCCCTTGGCCCTGTGGCTTGGTGGGGTTACTGGAAGAGAGTCCTACAGCTCTTTTCCTTAGTGCCTGCCCACACTCCAGAAACCGTCTCAGTTACAGAGTGTTTAGGGCTTTTCCAAAATGCTTCTCATTTTTTTCAGGGCATTAAAGGTTTTAGGGTGCCAGTGAAAAACCTGAGGATGAACCAAGTCCTAACGGCCTTCCTCAGCTAACATTTAAATTTTACTCAGTCAGAACTCCCACTGACTTCACTAAGTCTTTTGAGATTTGGCCGTATCACATTAGCACATTGCAATCAGCCATAAAAGCAGCAACAGAACCAAATCCCAAAGAGTAAAATCAGAGCAACATACATTATTTCCATCCAAGTAAAAAATATCATCCAGGATTTTCTTTTCTGGCCAAATCTAAAGCTAAACACATTACTCATCTGTGCACAAGTCTGTTTGCTTTCCAGGCCAAAACTCACTAGAAAAACAGGAAATAATAAGATTGTGATATATAAAACTAGGTTGCTACGCTCTGTTAATTTGTCAAAGCCACAAAATGTGTTTTCCATTAGCTTTCAAGTACGGGGTGAAATGTTTAGTGCGTCTGTCTACCCATCAATCCATCAATCCTTCCATCCATCCATCCATCCATGCACCCATCCGTGCATCTTATTTTTTTCTGAGCAGAGCAAAAGTTCAGCACAGTTTTCAGCTATATTTCTTAGTCTTTTGTTTAGAGAAAGCAACTGGCAACAAAACAAAAATTGCTTTTTGCTCTTACTGATAAGACTATCCCTGTGAAAGGGAAGTAACTCAGAGTCAAGAACCTCACACTTGGAAGTGCAGTTCTGCTGGTGCCAGTCTCAGCAGTTCAGAAGGTGCAGTCCTTCCTAAACTCCTTCCTGAGGGCAGCTAAGAACAAAGGAAAGTCATTGGAAAAATCCCATTGATTTCCAAGTGCATAGCATTGCTCCCCAAAGAGCAGCGCTCACCCTTCGTTTCCACACTCCTTAACTTGCATTCTCTCACTAAACCTCCATGTAATAACCAACCAACTCCTGTAGCTCTTTATTTTCTGACCATGTTTTCAGAACTGAATGACGTGATTTGGTGACCGGTGATTTCTGAAAGACTCTTAGAGAGGTCTTAATAGTATGTATACTGCTTTTAAGCCTTGGAAACTTTGGCTGCCTCTGCTGAAAATGGAACTCCACATTTTTATTTTTTTATTTTTGTAAACTCCAAAAATATGTGCTATGCTGTATAGATGTGGGAAATAATGATCATCATCAAGTCTCAACATACTCCAACACTCCAATTTTTAACAATTGATTTTACTAGAAATACATGGGGTTTTTTACTTATACTTCTCTATTCATTGTGCTTGTAATGATTATATGTGAGAAATCAGAAAGTCCCATTTACTTGTAAATATATTAATCCTAAATACAGAGTCCAGGCAACTATAGTTCAAGTCTTCCTCTTAATTTATTAAACCCTTGGACAATACTAAGTCTTGTTAAAGTGTAAAAATGTTGCTACTCATACTGGTGTAATAGCACCCAAATAAACAAGCAGATGTATTTAAGATAACTTTAGTGTGACTCCAACACATATACAGTAATTTTTGAAGATAAGTTATTATATCCATATACTAAATTGTGCAAATGCATACCTTGTCTTGTACTGAACTTGTCCAGGTAGGTAAGCCTACAGTGGCAATGTCTCTTTGTCTGTTATCTGATCCAGTAATCTTTGGACAGCACAGTTTTCAAGGATTAAATCCGAAGAATCTTCTGTGTGATTAAAAGTGGGTCAGGCCATTAAATGGCCAATGCTAAACGGCTTATCAGTTTCATGAAATTATTCTAATCAGTTGTTGTCTTCTTCCTGCATTCCTTACAAAGTTCATATTTTATGAAAGAAAGGAGGAATTGCAACACTGGTATATATAGATGATGGGGTAAAACACAAACCTGTGCGTGCTTCCTGAATTGTTAGCACTACACTTGAGGAATCCACAAAAATGACAAGTCTTGTGGTTTAGTGTTTACAATACGCAAAGAATAGATAGGAATTACAGCTCCCATGCAAATCAGGTGATTGCTTCTGGCAGTCCTTATGAAACCAAGTGAATGTTGGGAATGCCAAATGTATCTTTTAACAAATTTCTTGAACATTCAATAGAGAATACAGATATGAAGTTATTGGAATCATATATTAGAAATTTATCACCTACAAAAGGTGATTTTTGAAAAGGCAAAAGCTATAATGAATTGCAGGACGTTGGTGAGGATCATGTAGTGACAGTACAGCTCTGATTTTGCAATAACATGAAGCCAGAAAATGTCATGACAGTGGAGAGTGAGTGGACTTTTTGTCAGGAACAAGCTCATCTTTGTCCAGATGAGCTACAAATGTGAAACCAAAGCTAGGCAGAGGCTTGGCCTTATGTGAGGAACAAACTACATTTTAATATATTATGTAAGTAGGTATTTAAATCTTTGTGCCAAATTTGTCACTGGCATGTACAACTCTAGGTGCGAATAATCATATGCTATATACACCCTAGCCATGTAATTGCCATTTGCGATTTTTTTGCTTAACAGTTTAAAAAGCAAACCCAAAGTTTGCCGCTGATGTATGTCACTAAATGCCATACACTCCAAAGAGTGTCCAAGAGTCTTAAGCAATTCCACAATTCTTCACAGAAGCAGAGTTTCAAGATAGGACCCAGAAGCAAAGCCAAAATACATCCAAAATTCTACCTAATTTCTAGGGCAGGAACACATTCTTTCAATGGTAATTGAGATGGGTTCAAATGTGCTATTGTACTTTGGCCTGGATTTTTCAAATCTGAAACATCATCTATTGATAACCACATCTGTTCCTAAGGCTGAAAGACCAGATCATGAGAAGGACTTTGGTACCCATAGTGGACCATGAACACTGGCACCCAAAATTGCTACCCTCCAGACCGGTGCTCAGATATGACCTTGGCTGGGAGGCATCTAAAATCCTTGGCTTTTCAAAGGTTCTGAAGGCTCAGCCTCTGGACATGTGCAGAAGCACTTCGGTTTCAACAGGGCTCAGAGAATTGTTTTCTGTCTCACGCATATACTTACTGCGTGTACCTCACCAGAATTCAGAAACAAGAGTTTCTCTGCTGTAGTATCTTTGCTGGTCTGCGCCAGGAGCCATCAAAGCCTCTCTCTCTCTTGCACCAGCAGGGGCATTCTCAGAGGCTAGTGATTCCACTGAAAACGTTCTGTAGCTGGTGTGGCACCGTCACTCCTTTCTCACAGGGCTGCCCCGGAGTTGCAGTTTTCTGTCTGGAAGCATTAACAACTCCTACTTCCATCTCCCGTCTCTTTCAGAGTCTGGCCTAACCACTAATCTGAGAGATACTCCACCTTCCAGTTGAATCTGTGCCTCCATAAAGAAAAGAATTAACAATTTCTGTGGCCACAAGGAGTACCCAGACAGAGCCTGGCTTTGTGACTGCAGCCCTCTCACTGGTGGGCAGGTTGCTCAACCTGCCCTAGGGCAGCTCCTGTGATACTGGAGACAGACCAATTCCCACCAGCTGCTGTTTCTCCAGACAGTGGCTGACTTGCCACTGGCAGCAGCAGGACAGCTCACGGAAACTGGGAAGGAGGACGCTGGGGTGGTGGCCTCCAGCAGCAACTGGAAGTAGCTATAAGGAGAGAGAAGGCATATCTGAGGGATGAGCGTGCCCACCTTCCTCTCTGTCCCCCTGCTCCTTGCAGCCTTCCTGGCACAGACAGCAGTGTGACCAGAGGTGCTGGCTAGGGAGGAAGGACATTAGAGACTTGCAGTTCAAGAGAGGCAGAATCAATGACAGCCACTTATTATGGCACCAAATAAAACAAAATGTCTATTTTGGGAGTAGATGCTGGAGCTGAGGTGACTGCCCTGCCACCTGAGCAGTGCTCACCCTTCTGCTGGCATTTTTGCTGCCCTTGGACATTGCCTGTGCTGTTAGGCGCGAAGCACTTGGGTGGTGAACATGCTGTGTGAGCAGATCCACGCTCTGCAGGCGTGCTCCTTAACCGAGGATGTGTCTGCCTATTATGCTGGCTCTGTGATTTATCATTTGCCATTCTGAATACCCTCATCAACAGCCTTGTGTTCTCAGTGAGACGGTATGTGCTGGGGGAGTGGGAGGGTTCAGCAGAGTCCTCCTTCCCCATCCTTCATGAGCAGGCAGTCTCTTTTTCCTTCCCCCACACCAGGCAACCATTCAACTATCAGGGGAAAAATCTAACTGCTGGGACAAATTGTAAACTTCTGCAGGAAAAAGCACAGACAATTAAGTCCAGTGACCGGTTCTTTATGATAGGCTTTTCATTCCAGGTTCATGCATGGGGCGTCTGGATTCATGCAGTGCGTGAAGCTGAGCAAAGGAGCATAAAGAATGAGGGATTAAATCAAAGGGAGGGTGGGGTGATGGAAACCGTGGGAGGGAAGAATGAGTGGGAGGAAAGGGAGGAAGGGAGGGGAGATAGGAAGGGTACAGGCAGTTGAAGAATGGGAACGGGTTAGTGGGTGATCATACAGATGATGTGAATCATCCTGTGCTGATCTCTTCTTCCACTCTGCTGACTGCTGGAGCTATCACTTGACATTTTTTTCATGATGTCTTACCAAGAATAAAAGTAACTCTCATGTTTCCAGTGAGCAGAAGGTGAGCTGTTAAAAGACTAGAAACCAGTAGCTTTTGGAAGAGATGCAGCTCCTCACTGATTTGGAAACAGAGCTGCACTGGAAACTTCATTAAAAAGTTTAAGTCCTGGCCACCTGGCAGATTTCCTACTTTTTAAAGGTGTGATTACAGTC
Source organism: Gorsachius magnificus (assembly GCA_034008185.1). Classification (NCBI taxonomy): domain Eukaryota; kingdom Metazoa; phylum Chordata; class Aves; order Pelecaniformes; family Ardeidae; genus Gorsachius; species Gorsachius magnificus. The sequence goes on from CM067081.1 coordinate 178,650,275, forward strand.
CAATAATGTGTTTTGCTAAATTGTGAGAAATGATTCATTTTCAATGTGGCATCCCCAAAAGAATTCTTTTCACTGAGTTGTTTTTTTTCCCCTCTCATAATTGATTTGAGATGTGTAAATATCAGTACATGGTATTTGCAACTGGAGTCAGTTGCAGAGCTTTTCCTGAATTAAACTCACCATCTACCAGACATCTGAGCATTTTTGTAAGGAACAGGAAGACAAGCTATAAGGGTTTGTCTTTCTTTGTGGGCTGCAGGATTTGGCTAGTCCAGTTGTAGGGAGGATATATCTGTCTTGAAGACTTTTCTGGATCTGGGCAGGGATCTCTTGTACTTCCATCTTCCACCACAAATATCCCCCTTGAGGTTCATTCGTCTGTCCTAGTAGTGTTGCCAAGAAGAACTAATTGAAGTAGCATCTAACAGTATTGTTGGACACTGTGATTTTAATTTTCAAAGTGACTACAGTAATTTTTTTCAGCTGGGCCTCGATGCTCTTGTTGGCAGCCATCTTGTTTGAGAGGATGACTCTCCATTCTTTTCATCTTTCAGCAGAACCTTCTGTCGCCAGATAATTTCTTGACAGTATTTTTAGAAGTTTTGAAGCACCTGCTGGTTTATTCTGGTGGGTTTGGATGGAAGCTCTGAAGGTAAGTGGGTATCCAGAGACATCTGGCCCTGGCAGAGTACATCCCTCTGGGCCACATGGCCCACCTGGAGTCCCTCCAGCTGCACTCCCCACGATAGATGACGAATTGGACAGACGGTGGCTTTATTTTGCTTCTGCTACCAAGCATAGCAACAGCCTAAGGGCAACTTTTACTATATGAGTGTATAATTTCCTATATATTATTAGTTAGAGGAGGTTCCCTTGGCCACAGTTCTGCTGATGAACCACCAGTGTCATGTCAGGCATTACAGAGGCAAAACTCCGTCAACTAGATCACCATGACTATATCCAAAACATTGCCATACATGAAAAGTAGCTGTGTATGTACACTATAGGGAGGTCATATAGCAGCCAAGATCTGAAAAAGGACTACAAAATCCGTAAATAAAGGCAAGGAATACTGGTTCCGTGTTTTTTAGCACACCCAGAATGTGCACGGCAAAGCTCCTATACAAACAAAACCAAGATAAGCCCACCCAGGTACTGCTGGTAAGACACAGCAGAAACAGCCTTCAGTCTTTGCATGTTAGATTTATCTCTGTGACTTTGGAATGAAGAACTCTGGAAACCAGAAAGAAGTGCGATAATAGAAGCCCAGTTCGTATTTCCAAATAAAAGCAGAAGAATCACCATGTTAGAGGGTTTAAATTATTTATGTCTTCTTCATCAAGCTGATTTGTATAAGGTTGCGTTCTGTCTGTATCTCATTAAAAAGACTAAATAGCCTATAGTTATGACTGGATAATACTGCATGGGGAGGTCTTCCTGTAACTCCAACATCAACATGAGGAACTGCTGCAATCCAGATCTGGAACTGTTCACTAAACAAAAATAGGCCCTTGCTTTGTTTTTGTTTTTTAAACCTGATTGCAAATCCCATATTCTTTTTTTGTTTGCTCAGCATTCCAATAAGACTGGAAATCTTAATTAATTTATCAATCATACTTTATTTCCAATGTGACACAGGGAACGGTTTCATCTATGCTTGCTGTCAGAACTTTTCAAACTGGAGATGTATCAACAAAAATTATATCGTATGTTCCTCATTGTTGTGAATTGTGTGCTTTATGACAATAAGATAGAACAGGAAGATTTATGGGGAGAAGATTGCCAGATGCTGTCCAGAGAGGAGAGGAGGTCTTTAGCTCTGAACTAGGCTGAGTGCTTGTTCCTTACCAAGCCAAAAGAGTCGTGGCACTGTAACAAATGCTGCTTGTGTATTTGAAGGTTTGAGAGGGAGACAATGAGTAATAAAATACCCGAATTGAATGGGAACAGAGTTCGCTTTGAAAGCCAGAACACTTTTTTTGCAGATGTCCACATTCAAGCACATCTCATATATATAAAAAAATAATCTTGAGCATTCCAATTATCTGTTAAAGATGTGAGGCTTTTATAATTTATGGAGACTGTGAGTTTTAGAAAGCTGTTTCCCCTGTTTGCCCTCCTTGCCACTGCTGATGGAATAAATGACAAACTCTGACTTCCAAGATAACAGCTAAGTAGCAATCGGCTAGTGATTGGTAAAAGCCATTAATATGAAAGACCAGGGTTGTTCCAGTGCTGACCAGGTTGCTGTCTCCCACTAAACACTTAGAATTTCCAAGAGAAGGAAATAAATGTTTTACTCCCTATTCCTAGAGCACAAAGCACAAGAGAGAAAACAGGGGAGAAACTATAGCAATAGGAATAAGAAAAGCTGTACCAGCCTGGAGAAAGATGACCAAGTAAAAGAAAACCTCCAGAGTTGATGATTTAGAGTCTACGCAAGGGTCTTCCTGGGGCTTCAGCGTAAAATTGCAATCTGACCACTGTGAAAGGCTCACCATTCTGGTGGAATTAAGGGGTGAAAAGGGAACAAGGAGACCTTGGAGGCTGCTGGATATTGGGATATTGCTTGGTATTAGCTGCCTGATATTGGCATTCTATGATGTCCAGCAGCATAATGGAGCAGCCTAGATAGAAGATATCTACTCTTACAGAAAACAAAAAAGGGGTAGAAGAAAAAAAAAGAGAACTATTTGCTTTTCTTAGTGGTTTTGGGGTTTTTTTGTATTTTCATTTGCTGATGATTTTTTTACATGCATGGAATCTCTAACATGGCTTCCAAAAAGTTTTGGAAGTAAAAGAGAGCTATACACAGAAAAGTTCTGATTGTTAGCAAATTTAAGGCAACTGAAATGAGGGATTCAAGATAAGCAAATCTAAGAGGTATCAAGATAAAAACTAATAGTTCAGGCTTATTGACAGTAGTAGTATGAAAATCAGTGATGTGTTTTCAAGTAAATATGTGAGTACGTGCATGAACGGAATCTTGGAGGAGTGTGTACATCAGCTGCACAGTAAGCAGTGGAAAGAAAGGAAAAAGGAGAAGTTTAAAATGAGAACCTGAATCAGTGCTGTCAGTACTGAAGTGGTTAAGAGCTGAGAGAATTGTGGGTTTAGCATGTGTATTTGAAGATTCGAGATGGAGAGAATTAATTATATTCTTATTGGAGAGTGATACAATTGGCTTTGAAAGCCAGAAGTCAGCTCTGTAAGTGTGTGTTTCTAACTGATGTGTTAAAGCAAATTTTTCTGATTACATAGAGGGACTGCTGATTTAAGTTAAGCCATAAAGTTCATCTTTTGTCATAGAGAAGAAGCAGAAGCAATGGGTAACATATACGCACTAAAGATTGATAAACAGATCACCAGAAACTCACCAGTGGGGAAAGAGGTTCCTTAGTTTTGTTTTAACTGTGGGGTTTTCTGGTTTTGTTATCATATACACGCAAGTGAAATGGAAAAGATATAATACTTTTATCAGGTTAATTGCTATAGCTGAACAACAAGAGAAAAATATCAGCAAACTGAGGTAACATGGAGAAATAGATCCCACTCTAGCCATGCCTCCATCTCCAGACACAGTAAACCATCTCTCTCGGTGAGGACAAATGTCCCTCCATTATTAATGGGAGTTGTGACTAACAGATCGCTAATACGTAAATGAACAATGTCTGTGTATGTAACAAAGTACTTACAGGTAGATGTGACTTCATGTCTGTAAAATGTTGAGCTCTATAAAAAAGAGAAGGTGCATCAGTTAAGTGTAGAAACACTTATTATGGTAAAAAGTACTTCAAAAGATCGTGTAGCATTATGTGTAGTTTTGTAGAGCTGGGGTTAGAAAAAAAGTCACTGTGCAGGGCTATATTGGGGATATTTTTAAATGCTTATGGGGGGACACTGATGGAAAGTAAATATATGGTCAAACCCAGAGGTTTGTCATTTGTGGAGACTTATAATAAAAACTTTCCACATGTGTTCAATAGGTAAGCATTCCAATTTAATGAAAAAGGGTGTTTTTTTGCTAGAAGAGCTGACCAGGCAATGTTAAAAATGTACAACAATGTTAAAAGAAAAACATGTTGCCACTGGGGTCATATCATCACAAATCCACCTGCTCACTCAGGGTGTGGTAGCCCAAAATATGTTGTATTTTAACCTTGCTATTTACCAGTCAAGACAAATTAGAGCAAGAGAAAACTTTCTGGATTGTTTTACTGTCCAGACATTGCTAGCTTAAATTGCAAATCAGCCTGTGCAAAACATCTGTACCTACATCCATCAGATGATTGCTTGTATTTTAACTTAACCCTATGGACCCTTATAGATTGGTTGGAAACAGGTCAGTTGTGTATGTAAATCTTTTCAGTGCATAAAGTGACGAAAATATGTATTTTTGTAGTGTAATCTCCATGAAGGGACATGATTACAATTACATGACGTGCATAGAAATCAGATCCATCAGATTCCATCATGTAAAGGCAGTTGCTTGGTAACTTTAAACTGGTGCCTTTAGGTACCTGTAAATTACTGAGGTACATGCTAAAACACCCTACCTTTACTGGATTCGCCAGCTAGGTAGCTTTCCAGGAATTACAGTCCGTTAGAATAACAAGATTACTCACATTGCAGCCATGGTGGGAATCCCTCCTAATGGTGGCTTGCCCCAGTTACAGGCATTTTCAAATGGGGCTTTCCCTTTTACAGTTGTCATTTTAATTGTTATAATGGTTTTGTTAACGGCGCTAATTGTTTTGGCTATAAAAATGAAATGCGTCGCAAAATGAGTAAGGGGAATACACCAAAGCTGTGAATTACAGGCCATCCACAGGCCTGTAACAGTCATTAGTAGTCATTCCTCCTGGAATCACAGAGCACTTCTCTGAGCTTCCTTGCTTTTCAGAGTAATAAGTTTCTGATGCAACACGACAGATTTTGTAGAAATTTGCCTTCGACTGAAGAAAAAGGTTCTGGGACCAAATTCCTGTGTAGCAGAATGGAAGGGGCATGCTTTACAAAGCATATAGTCAGAGAAATGGAAACAAAACTGCAGTGTCCCAGACCTCAGAACAGTACAGATACCATCAGTGAATGGACAAGATTGGCTCAGAGTGATGTGCATCCCAGAAGGGCAGGACAACAGCCCTACTGTAGCTTAATTCTGTGAACACAGAGGACTGACACAGTAACAGCCCGTACCAGAGGGCAATAGTGCTGTGTTAGTGGCTTACAGACAATATTAAATCTTTCAGAATGTAGAAAAATACCCCTGCAAAGCAGGGTGACTTTGAAAAGACTGCTGGTAAAGGGTAAGGGAGCCTGATGTGTGAGTCTTATCAGGAAACTTGTTCAAATACTATCTAGAGAGTCCTCATCACTACAAAGATATGCAATGCCTAACATCAGTTTGTGTCAGCCCCACAAGCCATCAGAGACAGAGATGATCATTTATGGACACAGAATGACTGTTGTGTCATTCTGCACTCAATGATTTTACTACACAGAATTATTCACACCATAGTTTGCAAGAGCCTGGTGTTCCCAAATTAGCCTCAGCAGTCTTAGCATCATGTAACGGTGGATCTAACAATTTATTTCCCAGTAAAATTGAAGGGTCACCTTAGCCTCCCGTGTCAGGACCTGATCCTATACTACAGTGCAAATAGTATTATCAGCTGCAACAATAATTTTGGGATGTGTAGCAACATTTTAAATGTATAAGTCCTCCTGAATAATATCTTTGTACATTTTAAATCTGTCTGCATTTTTCTTTCTTTACCTTAACTTTCTGTTTGTGGAGCCACAGCATTTATTATAGGATAAAGTGCAGAGCACCTGTAAAATAAGACCAAATTGAATACATGGCAGTTTAGGCAAAATAGCATCATTTTCCACACTCCATACAAACTATCGTAAACTTACCTTCTTTTTCTGTGTTTGTTTGCAGGGTGTAACCACAGATTCACTACATAGTTCTTATGTTTTTTAATTTGGTGTGTAATTTTCTCACAGCACTGAGCAGACCATTTTGAAATGTCCATAAAACGTACATTTTAAGCAAACAGGACACCAAGTTGAGTTTCAGTCTTTGCTTACAAGTTGAAAGATCCAAAGGTGCCACAGGGCTGCTGCAAACTCTGTTCTGTGCCCTAGAGCAATCTTGCACTAGCAGGATAAGCAGTGTATTTGATGATTCGATTTAAATTAGCCTTTTCTGATTGCAGTGAAGAGACATTATCTTTTTGCAGTAGCAGAGTTTGTTATAGGAAATTTTAGTGAAAGGCTCTTTTGTTCTGCCTTTACTATTTTTAAAATCACTTTGTATTAAATGCATTTATGAGCCTTCTGTCAATTTACTTTGTGCACAGCCTGAGTGTTTTAAGTAGAGATGAAACTGATTTTTGAGTCTTTTCCAAGTATGAAGTCTTGGGTTTGTCCTTTTTACAGAGAAAAGGATAAGTCAAGATAGCCAGTTCCAAGATTGGATTTAGTCTTAAGGTCTGGTTTCTATGACTTTCCAAAAAATTTAGTGGTTTTGCCTTGGATTTTAATACTAAATATTTTAGTTTCATTAATAATTGCATATTTTTATTTTAATGTCCTGATAATTTAAAATTTTTTTCCCAAAAAATTATTGTATTTTAGACTTAATTTAGCCCTTACATAAGTGGATATGTCTCCCAGGAACTGGAAGGCACTTGAATCTATTTATGCAAACCTGAATTTGACCCACTGCTTGCTTTGTGAATAAGGAATAAGGAACAACCAGGAGCTTAGGTCATTAGTCATGAATCATGTCATTAGTTATACAAAATTCTTTGGACCCAATATTTTGCTGATATTGCAAAAATACATCAAAGCCTTCACATCCAGGAATTGCTTAGAAGTCATGCTTTTTGCATTTTCTTGATAAGAATCTTGAGTGCTCAGATTTTTTGCTGGGTGGCTGGTATTGAATCAGAACCTGAGATCCTTAGATTACCAGCCTGATTGCTTCCAAGTCAAATTTTCTTCTTCCCTCATTTTTTCTGAAAATTTATCCTTTTAAATGAACATATTTGCTCTCCCCTGGTTCATTTAGATATTTTTTGTATTTTCCCAAATCTTATTAGCACTCTCGTTTTTCATAGCTTCTCCTGACTATTTTCCCCCACTTTTGTCTCTTTCACAGAAGTAATCAGAATAGGCCGAAGCTCCCAGTGCACGCTGGCCATTCACCCCAAGTTAAGGAAATAGATTAGTTAAAATATCAATTGCTTTTAATGTTGCCCTTCTTTAAAATCCAAACTATCCAACTGAAGCATTTGACTGATACTTCTTATATTAGTTGGAGTAACACAAAAGAACTTTTAAAAATTACTGAAAGATTTCTACCCAATTTTAAAGATGCAGGGAGGAGGGCACCTAGTGAACTCTGAATAAAAGATCATTGAATATTTTTGGCTAGAAAAAAGCCCACTAATTTTAAATCCTGAAAGCAGCACAGCTAATAAACTTTGAAAAAGTATATATGCTGTGTAATGCTCAGCCTCAGATAACAAAGGTCATTTTTCTGTTTAAACATCCTACTTGCGCTTGTGACTGGACTTTAACATATAATGTTGTGATTATTACTTAATAAGCAGTTTAAACAGGTTTTATAAACATTTTTTGCAACTCAATATTTATTCTTACATGTAATGCTCATTTACTCACTTATTTAATTATCCGTATAGTCGTGTAATTTTTTTATATTTTATGAACGAATTTTTTAATATGTTAGCAAGAAAAAGGTTCAACAAAAGGGAAGAATTATGTGAGCAAAGAGAAGAAATCAGGTTTGTGAGAACTCATGCACTGCAGTATACAAAAACATGCAACTCCTTTCAAACTAGATATTAAAGTTTAAATTGGAAAATCAGTGTCATCTATTAAGTCAGCAAGCCAGGGTTCTTAAAAGTCCCAGTATAATTTTTGATTCACCCTGAAAACCTGACATAGAGTGGAAATTATGTTCTTGTGTTTTCCTAATTTCCTAAGTATTACCCAAAATAATAAAACCCACAAAGCATTTCTAATGCCTCATTGCACTGTCAGAGTCCTGTTAGTGGGGCGATATCAGGCAAAATAGAAATGACAGAGTCGAAAGTCACTGAAGGCTTGAGAGATGTGGCCACTGATGACGTGACAGCACACCGAAGTCCAAGAGAAGCGAAGCGGTCGATCAATGAATGGTTAGAATGGTTTGGCTTACTATGACGTAGACTGCTTCCTAAATATTTCTGAGAAGGCCATCAGTTCTTCCCCAGTGTTAATGGAGAGAAAGAAAAAAATGTTTGTAGCCTTTAAGAACAACCTGAAGAGTGCCCTTACGACCTGCTGGGTACCTTGTGATACTTGGTAATCAGACTGAAGTGGAATAAAATCCTATTGAGGATTCCACAGCAAATGGTTTAGTTCACTTTATTTTTCACTCTCCACAGTCCTGTCTTCGCAGATTATTAGGCTTTTAGCAAGTATGGTACGATGATAATCCATGTTACAAAGAGAATAGCAGTTACCAAATACTTGTGCAATAATTCACCTGAGCTGATATGAATAAGGTAGACAGAAGTGGTAGGAAACAAGCAAATGAAGTGACTAATGAAAAGAAGTCACGGGGATAGCTTTGAGGCATATGAGCACTTGTAGTGTTCAAGTTTCACAGTGTCAGCTTCATTTGGAGGTACGCGGCTTCTCTACCTCCAGAAAATGGCTAAAAGTCAGATGGTAAATACAGTGGTGAAACAATACAGAAGTAATATAATAGCTTGTTTTATGTAAATGGAGGCAAACCATGCCTAGGAATGTCTTTGGTACATCTTATGAGTCTTGTTAAGTAAAGGAACTGGAACTGGAAAAAGACACCAAGCACCAGGACGAATCAGGCCAGAAAAGGAGGAGGTCTGTGTGCAGAGGGTATGAGAAGTCAAGCGGGTAAGAACAGCTCCTGTGCCCTCCTCGAGGCCTTGATCCCTGATGTTCCCAAACCTTGGCTGGCACCAAATACATTTGAAAGGTGCTGGCATTGTCCCTGATGCACCTGTTGACACATACACCATTGCTGCTCTCGTTAACTCAAGCGTCACAAAGCAAATATAACCTTGTTCGTGAACTGTGTAGATGACGACATTTCACAGGACTGAATACCGGTTCTACTTGTTTGGGATTTTTCATGTGGAAAATTAGATAAAAGTTCTCTTCACTAAAAAAGTATCATTGCAAACTGGAGTGTCCTTGCATCCTTTCCCTGGCCCTGTAGCAAACTTACTAAATGACACTTGAATTTAGGCTGTAAATAAATGTCACAGCTGAGTCTCGTCTCATTTGCTGCTGAAGCTGGAAGGGATTATCTGAGACCACAGAGTGCGGGAAGAAAACATAGTTATGTTTAAGGTTGCAAATACTGTCCAGCTGAACGGGATTATGTCTCTGCCTCTACAATGTGATGCCGCTTCGTAGAACTACTGACCAGATGTGCTGTGTTCCTTATTTTGGGGGACCCAGACTGACATGGAGGGGTCAAATTTGTGAAAGTCTTTAGTATTTACAGCTGCAGCTGAAGTCAGTGATAGTTTTCTTTTAAGCATAAAGAAAGTAATATAATACTAACTAGCCTCACAGATCAGTGTGCTGGTGTTTCAGGTTGGCTCCTAAGACTGATGAAAAATTTTGATCCTATTTTTTCTGCACTCCAGTGCCTCATCTGTAAAATGAAAATAACATCAATCTTCAGAGAGGCTTATGAATATATGTTAATTCTTCTGAATTATTCATGTTCTACTTTTATGAACATGACCAAAAACCCCAAGGAAATTAACAATTTGGTCCTCCTAACAGGGTTTGGGATGTCTTTTTGTGGTTAAAATAGTGCTTTATTGAAATGTACCAGTATGATGCAAATTAATTGGGTTTTAAAGTTCACCCTGAATACAAAATAGGAGAATTACGCTTCTTTTGAAAGTGAGTCAGCTGTAAATACAGTTTATACACAGAGTTGGTCAGAAGCTGAGCTCCCTCCTTAGATGAACATTTGTGGGAGGGACTAGGTATTGTTTGATGGAGGTGCCGGTGGAAGCAGGACAGAAACTAACAGCAGCAGAATTACTGCTAGTGTTACTTGAAAATGTAAGAAAATAAAATGCTTCTTGTCTGACTCCTACTGAGTTCAGCAAAATACCACTTCGTGACTGTCCATTACTTCTGAATGAAAGTGACTGAATTAACAAAATCCTTGATTCCATCACTAGTTTCCCCTTTTTAGAGAGAACACCCACAAGATTTTGAATATTGACTGATCTCTCAGCTGAAAACAGGCCACCCTCTGAAAAATTAACATAAACCAAAATATTAAATAGTTGCTCATCAAGTGGCACTATTTACTGCATACTTTGACCAAAATAGGGGTACAGAAAAAAATTGAATTCATGTAATAAATATCATAATACAGGCACAAAGTATCAGAGCAACTGTTGCACCAGAAATCTTTATTCTATGCTAGATTTATGCTTTAAATCTATATTCTATGCTAAATTTTACTACTCCATGAATATTTTTTCAGTTCTGTGTAGACATCAGGTAGAGGATTGCTACATTAACTGAGATCAACACGCTATCAATTCTCCGCAGAGAACACAATCCCGTATACAGTAAGAAATTTTACATAAACCTTTATGAACTCATAAATAGAAGATACTTCAAAGGCAGAAACTAAAATATTGTCTTAAAAATTATTCCTTTGTACTTCTAACCATATTGAAATTAGAATCATGGCTGAGATTTGCAGAACAGGGTAGAGAATATAAACTAAAATCTTCCATTAAAATTAGTTAAATTCAGAGTTGACCAAAGCATTGTAGCCATGTATTTTGTCTCACTAAAGAAAAAATATTTAGTGGAAATATATCTATTTTCATAACACTTTCCTGTGGACATCTTTCGAGGTAATTTCTGACCAGAGAGAGGAAGGAAGCGAGTGAGAGATGCTGACAGACCAACCCTAACTGAAAACCTGAGAGATCTTTCAATCCCCAGACAGATGCATCATCTCCAAGCCCTGCCCTTCCCACTGGCCAGGGACTCCAGTCCCTCTGGTCTCAAGTTAATTCAGATACTGGAACCGACCCTCAACATTGTGACAAGTAGTAATACCAGTAGTAAAATTGCTGGTCACAGAATACATAGACAAAAATATGGTGGTGATTGGCTTTCCAGCAGCCAGAAGCAAAGACCATTTACCATAGCCTCTGTATTCTGTGGAAGGTCATGTAGCTGCTAGTTCAACATCAGTTACTCTGTACACATGAACCAGTGTTCTTACAGCGTTTATGATGTGTGCAATGTTGCCTTGCTTTTAGAGCATTTTTGACTTTCAATAAACCTTTTGAATGAGCTATTGTTACCTACGAGTTCAGCTAAAGTCAGCAGAAGTACAAGCACCATGTCTTTCTAATTAACCACATTGACATAATTCCACAATTAAATAAATGCAAAGCTTCTGCAAGCAGCTGTGTTTTCATTTTACTTGCCCATGCTCTTTACAGAATATCAAATGATAGAAGACCTATTCTCCATGGCCCAATCAACACATCAGTGCCAAATGTATGGGAAATTATAATTTATCACTTTTGCACACTCTTCAATTACTCTATGTACATAAATGACAACACAGAGCAATGCAAAACTGAGTCTAGAGAGTCTAGAAGTTTGAATAAAGCAGAAAGATAAGTCATTCCCACTTCCTTAATTCTTCGAAGAGACTGGAGTAAGATCTTTTTCCACATTAATCAGTTCTGAATAGAACATAAACACAGAAAGAAAACCATCTTTAAACTAGAGTAAACAATAATATGATAATTTAATGAGATAAAATGCCCATAAGGGGCAGGGAAAGTTCATGAAATCACTATTGGCCTAGCAACTCACTAAAATTTTGTTTCAAAATAGGGTGGAAGGAATTAACGATGACCAAAATTCTGAGCTCAAATCATTAAAAGAAGACACCATAGAAATTACAGTTGCATATGTCCATGGATCAACTTTGGGTTTATATAAAGCAACGTAACCTCTAGAGTGACTAGTGGCAACAGACATTATCAGAACAGTAGAAGCTCCAACTAGGAAAGGTCCCAAGCCTATTCCCTCTCCTACAAGACAGCACATGTGTCATTTTAATAATATGCTTAACTGTGATTGAAGTCAAGAGAATTTTGGCATAAGTTTAAAGTTGTTGAACATATGGTTGTGTGATTTACAGCTCAGATTCTCTATCTGCAGCTGGGTAAGGCTGGACAACAGATAAAGATCTTTTTTTGTAATTCTAGATCTAGACAAAAGTACCAAAAATACTGAGAGTAATTAGTACAACACTGGCTGAAGAGGAAGAAATAAATTTTGGTCATTTTATAAGGAATAATGTAAAAGATATAAACTTATGCAAGGAATAATATCTTTTGTGGGTTTTTTCTCACATGCAGTGAAAAGAAATAATACTTTGTTTAAAGACAAAGAAAGAAGTCTGGTCAACCCATTTTAGTTACATTTAGATTAAAAGGCCAATCTTATGAAACATGAATCTAAGGGAACCAAGGCAAGTAAAAAATCTGAGTTTGCATTAATATAGCTTACATCATAGGATTGGGAGAAGATGCAAGTTCTGCCGCCTCAAGTTCTCCTTTAAGTTTAGTCCATTATTTAAAATTATTAGGGGTAAAAGAAAAACAAGAACTTTCTTCAGTTCACATAAGAACTGGCTAACATTCCAGCCCTGTAAAACATCTGTCTGCCGCCATGAAGCTAAGATCTGTACCATGAGTCTGTAAGGCAGCAATCACATTAAGCTTATACTGTAATACATTCATAATTGTGATAGCCACTTTGAAATAATACCAAATGCTGATGCACAGTAGATCTATGAATATTAGGAAAAGATGAAATAATTTATGTTCAAAGAAGGCAGATATGGGAAGTAGAAATTTTTGAATGGTCAAATATCTATATCCATGGCAATCTATGGCAATTTTTGTAACATATAGTGCAATTTAAATTATTACCCCACAACAAGATAGTTTAAGGGCCAACTACTCTGAGCAGTCCAATCTTTGATCAAAGACAGAGTCCTTCATGTAGCTAGGCTTGCACAGGAGCAGTCATGGTAAAGAAAACGCTCAAAAAAGTTACTCAGTGTGTAATGAAAAGGGCAGATTGAGCCTCCATAATCATCCATTAAAGACCCTGTAGGATAAACAATAATTAAAACTACATGAAAAACAATCAATCAACTACAGAAAAGCTTTTGGTATGCAGTATGTCAGCCTTGGCAGTGCATGCAACATTCAGCCTTGCTCTCTGTTATGGGGATTTGAATAGATGTCTTGAAATGAGGGCATCCTTCACGTTATCTTAATTTAGTGATCTCCTTACCACAGGGTCTGTGGGGAATTCATGTTTTCCTTCTTGTGTATTTTCAGGCTTCCTGTGTCAGTCTTTCAGACGGCCAAGTAGGATTACTAATGCAAATGAGATGTGGCTACCCTTTCTTAAACACTTGAAAATTTCATTCCCAGTGGAGAATTTTGTATTATATTTACACAGTCATATATTAACAAAATAAAAATTAAGATATTTGACCCCAAGATTTGTCTCCTTCTGAGGCTGGTACAGGAAATTGTTCCAATCCAGGGCTTGCTCAAATGTCAGTTTGGTGCCTGATGACCATGCTTTAGGCTGTTGTAACGTATGTTGTTTTGAAACATCCGTTCCAAGGATGTGCTGCAAATGCAAGAGCGTCCCTTATCCTGCACATCTTCTCTGAATTTCACAGGAAAAATTGTGGTAGCAAAATGTTTCTTCTTGTGTGATTTAGTTTAAGTACAAAGCATTCTAAAGCAAGAAATCACTTAAAAGTCTTTATAAATAAGTAACATTAGAAGAAGCTTAATCATATAAAAATTAAATGAGCAAAGACAAAATTAAAGCTTACCTAGTCTTTCTTGTTCCATATCAAAGCTTGACTACTTTTATAGTTTTCTAATCATTCCATAAAACATGAACTAGGAAAGAAAAAAAGTTCATTGGTGCCAGCAAGAACTTTTTTCATCCTGAGTTTTGTTTTTCTGATTAGGTTATGCATGACCTCCCATAAACTACCTTCAAGGCCTGAGGATTGGAAGACACTTTCTTTCCAGGTTGTGCCTTGTTAAGGGCTGCTCTTTAGCCAGCTTCCATAACCACTATGGGAGCAGTTTTTCTCCATGGACTTACAAACATTTGTGAATAAAAGTCATTATTTCCAGTGCTCTTTTGTGCAGGCTATTGTGTTTGTAAATACTGATAGTATCAAGATAACCTTAATAAGCTTTCTGTCATGACAAGTTGCCTTGGAAGGCTCATTTGGCTGGAAGAACTATCCATGTATTATCACTTTCTATACAGAACAAGCAATAGTAACAGACTAAGCCTAGCAGAGGTTTCCATATTTAAAAGAGCATTCTCTTTCTCTAGTTTTTATTTAATTGGCATTAAAAAACTGCTTGACAAGCACTAATTAGTCTACAGTTCAATTCAGCATTACTATTGCCATACCATTGGTGGGGTAGGAGAGTAACAGGGTTTCATACCCAGCCTATCTCTAAGGAACGAGCCATTGCCAGATGTGGCTTGTATCAGGAATAGTGTGGCCAGCAGGAGCAGGGAAGTGATTGTGCCCCTGTACTCGGCACTGGTGAGGCCACACCTCGAATACTGTGTTCAGTTTCGGGCCCCTCACTGCAGGAAAGATGTTGCATTGCTGGAGCGTGTCCAGAGGAGAGCAATGAAGCTGGTGAGGGGTCTGGAGCACAAGGCTTACCAGGAGTGGCTGAGGGAACTGGGGTTGTTTAGTCTGGAGAAGAGGAGGCTGAGGGGAGACCTTACCACCCTCTACAGCTGCCTGACAGGAGGCTGTAGCCAGGTGGGGGTTGGCCTCCCTGATAACAGGCGATAGGACGAAGGGAAATGGTCTGAAGTTGAGCCAGGGCGGGCTTAGATTGGACATTAGGAAAAATTTCTTCACAGAAAGGGTTGTCAGGCACTGGAATGGGCCGTCCAGGGGAGTAGTTGAGTCCCCATCCCTGGAGGTATTTAAAAGATTTGTGGATGTGGTGCTTAGGGACATGGTTTAGTGGTGGGATGGCAGTGTTAGGTTAACAGTTGGACTTGATGATCTTAAAGTTCTTGTCCAACCTAAACGATGCAATGATTCTATGACCTTGAGGCACAGCACAAGAGCCTCATTCTTCCAGAGAAACTCTCTGCTGACCTGTGGTATCACATACCTACCTAGTTCTAGCCAGCAGTTCACTCTCTGTTCATTCTCACGCTCCATGGGCCATCTGTCTCTTCTGCACCCTCAGCCAAGGCCAGTGCTTGTATGGGCTGGATCAGGGAGCTGACCCAGGTGAAAATGAAGAGGTTTTTTGGACTCTGTGTGTGTGTGTGTTTGGGTTAGCTTCCAGATGCTTCAGTTCTCTGATCCAACTGACAACGTGGCTGCTTGAGTGCTTACACTGGTAAAAGGGAGGCAGCAGCGTTAGGTGCAGGGGTGCCTCCCTCAGGGACAGCTCAGTTTTAGGTTGGTTTAAGCTGGCCACAAAACCTACCCATATCTTCAGAGAAATGGAACCTTCATGGAGCCATACGGTTTAATAAATCACAGTCCAACCAGTACACAGCCAGTACAGCTTAATCCAAGAATTAAGCCAGCTGCTTTCAGTGAGGTCAAGCAAGTGGCACATTTGTTTACTGCACCACTAAACATTCAACTGATCAGCAAATTTATAGATATTGTACATCTAGAAAGCTCCCTTTTAATTTCTCTCCCAAAAGAAAAAAGTTAGTTCAAAACATCACAATGTATACTTTTCACTGACATGAGATTTCAGCGCATACTGTTTACTTGGTTGTCTGTGTAGAGGCTCATTATGCATAAATCAGTGCAGAGAAATAGAGGATTGTTTTATTACACAATGAAGTTTTCGAAAACTGTCTTAATTTCTTGTTCAGGAAATGGCACCATTGTTTACTTGAAATAGATAGTTAAGTGGTCTGGGGGAATTTTGTTTAAGGAGACAGACCTTGCTGTGAGTAAGAGTGCTGCATTATTCTTGACAATGGCAATTAGGAAGATATTTTGATCTGAAGATAATTAGCAAAAATGGCAAAACACTATTCCAAAACTTGACAAATTTTCCAAATATTGAAAAGTTGAAATCAGTCCAGTTCTTGGGACAAATTTCAGATTACTCACAAGTATTGCTTAATATCAACAAGAAATCATTTATGAAGAATCTCTGTAATTTACATGGTATTAACTGCAATGCATTTCGTATACAAATTAGCAGACCTGACAAGATGCTATTCCAACATCTTAAATCCCTCAAATTTTATTATCCTGGGGTCAGAGTAGCAAGATGTTAGTGAGCAGAAAGACTACTCTCAGTCTTTTTCTACGTGAACACCCTCCCTCCCCCCGCCCTGAATTCTCTCAGTTGCTTTTCCCCAACGATCCTAACCCTTCCACCTTCCAGCCCCTTCTGCCCCAGCCTCCAGTCCCCCCCTCCTCAAAACCTCCTGACATCCTCACCTTCCTTCTTCCCATTTACTTCCCTGAAATCCAGGTCCCCAGCCCACTGAACTTCCCACCAACCCTTCCTGGCTTTCCCCATTCTTAGTCCTGTGCTCTTACCTACCTAGGGACCCAGTATGCCACAGGTGCAAAATTAAGTTCTGCCTTTCCGGAGATAATTTATTTTCAAATTACACCTAATTCTGTGTGAACTACTGAAAGGGCAAGTATAAGGCTATTTTAGAGGAGAAAGAGAAAACCGAAACATTTTACAATTGTATCGCAATACCCAACGCACAACACTCAAGATGTTTGTCTTGAACGAGACTGTATTCCCACACTTCAAACCCCTGAGGAGCCGAACTGACCTGTTCCGCCATAGCACATAACGATGTGTTGTCATACAGTAGCTCAAAATCTCTGCTGTATGCAGATTTTGCTCTTTGCAAGATGGGATGAGTGAGAGGCTTGTCAGGCGGCTAGTTGTGGTTCCAGATTCTCCAGCTAATTCAGTGCTTGTCTGGACAGCTCTAAACTATACCAGCTGCTAATAGCCCCCCTCGGGATCATTTTCTAATTGCAGATTACCAGAAACAGCAGGGCATCCCTTTCTTCTCCGGGGGTAATCCTTGTGCTGGGATGGAGGCGAGGAGATTTATGACCCAAGTACGCAAGCCTCAGCTGAGAATTGCCTGTGTGGTGGAGACTAATAAATTGGTGAACACTTGAGCGATTTCTGGTGCTTTTGTGTCTTTCATGCAGGGAATCTATCCTTTGCCATGCTGGTATCAGCCTGTTATGTCATCAGCATGGGTATTATACACCAGATTGGCTTCACTGCAGTTTATTCAGGTGATTGGTATCTGGGTTTATGCTAAGCCAGGGTTGTGCTGTCCTACCAAATTCACATGTCTGTCTTGTCACTTGGACTGAACTCACTTGTCTGATCGGTCTCACTGGAGAAAGCCTTTATCTCGTGTTTCTCCTGCATCAAAAATCTGATTGTCAGGTCCTTGGTGTTACATCGGTGCAAAGAACATGAAGCTGTGGTCTGCGTGCTTCGGACATGAATTCACATGAGAAAGTTTTAATAGCAGCGGTGATCCTTAAAAAATGTAATCCTTGTTAGTGACCTCTTTGTATTTCTCACCAAAAATATTTTGAAGCTTCAGTTATAATGTGGGTCACTCATTTTTTCCTACTAATCTTTGGAAAGTGCAGAAATCCTGCATGAGAGATGACAAAACACTGAATCAGATTCCAAATTCCAAGATTGGCTCTGCCAATGGCTCTTTAAAATCGCAAAAGCTTCCAGCAGATCTTTTTTACTGCTGAGGCCTCGCTTAACTGGCTGTCTGTGAAGTGTCAGTCTTAACGGTGCTACCTAACTATTGGTGAAGAATTTTTTTCGTGCCTGTTTGCTTGTGACAGGATTTTCTTTACCTGTCACTAGAGGGCAACACAGCTGCTCGCATCATTATATCACCCCGATATACTGCCAAGCAACTCTGCTGACATCCACGGGTAAGACTTTGACGTCAAAATTTGCATTTTTTTTCCCCCCTACAGAACCCCTGCTCAGGCGCTAGCTTTAATGGTTACTTGTTGAATACTTTTGAATGGGAGAACCTGAATGTCACTAGAAGGAATACAGTTAATGCTGGTCACGGCAACAGGACTTCTCTGTTTATCTGGTTTCCTCATAGGTGTCACTGTCCACTGCAGCGCTGAGAACAATAACTGCAATCCATTTCAGACACGTAATCCCTGATTTTGACCTACTGATGCCAATGGGAGATTTATCACCGAACTTCATTTCATACAGGATGTGGTCTTCGGTACCAACTTTTACCCACAACTGCGTATACCAGAGTATTATTTGCTCGGGTGGGATTAAACTGACCTTCTGAGAAGTGATTCAAGAGCAACAGGTATCTTTGGGTTTTGTGCAGGCTGGGGAGAAAACAAAAAAAGGTTGATTCTGTCACATGTAACTCAAGTATTGCCAAACAGCCTGACTTGTCTTAACTTGCAAGCACCTGGCATGGAAACAGTATATCATTTTGAACACTCCTAAATACAGTAATGGTCTCATTTAAACATGACTATGTTGGCTACATTAAAGGGTGGTGTAATTTCCAAAGAAGATAACGCTGTGTGATTACCTAATATCAAAGGTGATTTCAGCTGCTTCACTGAGATTAAGTTTTTACAGCCCCCTGTGATTTTACCCCGTTGCCAACACCCTACTCTGTCTTGGAGTCATAGTTCTCTGACTTCATGTAATTAACTTGGGATAGTTTCCAAGTATGTATACGTTGGATTACCACCTGCATGTATTTGCTTCCCTGCTTACTCAAGTGGTGTCTCCAGATCGTCTTTCAAGGAGCCTATAAATATATATATATATTCAAGCCCCACAAATTCAAATGTGAAGCTCACATATCGGACTCATTCCTCCTGCACCTCTGCAGACATGTTTGCAATGTAACCCCACAGCTTCACTCCCATTCTATGTGGTGAATGCAAGTAACTCTAACCAACTATTAACTTTTTTTTGTTGTTTAATAAAGAAGGTAAAAGACATCTATATTTAGGTCTTGCAAGAATTTTCTTTTGTGATAGGTGAGAGAAGGTCTTGTCAAATTATAAGAGTTAAAATACGGTGGATTCAGAGTATGGGAGAAAGGCTCTGGGGCTGTCGTCTCCTCAAAATGCCATGTTAGAAGGAACATTACTATTATTCAACAGAAGCCTAATATTATGTATCTCTCCATAATTGAGTAGCCTTGTACGTTCGTACATCCCTTTTCATATGGAAGAAGTCCTTCCCATGAACTAAGAGTACTCAAGGTGTCTGAACATAGATACCTTTTCCCCATTTTTAGATGTATACGCTTCTGGTACATTGGAATACTACAGATAATTGCATTAAAATATAGTTTCTTTTTTTCTCTTAAACAGTTGGGGTAAAAAAAATGGTACCTTTTAATTTAATGGTAACTTTTTATTTAACAAGAACATTTTATTAAATTTTCTATTTGGAATGCAGGACTTGTTACTTGGGGTTCAGTCACACATTCATTTCCTTCAATATCCTTTTTCTGACATTGTCCAGTATAGCAAACTTCAGAAGGCAGCGGGTGAAATCCTGCTGCTGGTTATAATGAAAACTGCCTTTTTTCTTTCTCAGAAAAGTGATCAAGAATTTACAAATAGTGGCATTCTAACACTCAGCTATATCCACACGACATTTTAAAATAAATGTAGGTGCTGTCCTAATTTTTGTTGCTGGAGGCCATCTTCACTTTTTCTCTCTTAGTCCTTTTCAACCTTAAAGACCATAAAAGGTGATGAAAAAAGTCTTTGTGGTGAATCCCAAGACTAGGATATCCCCAAGGCAATGTGGTTAGTGCAAAACCAAGAAAAGCATTTAATTCCGTAGATATAATCCAGTCCTTTCAGTAAGTGAATACAAGCCTATTAAAAACTCATCAAAAAAAAAAAAAAGCTAGGCAGAGAGATTTTGTTAGGTTTGGGCAGCTAAATACTCTCAAGAGCCCTTCTGCACCACAGCAGGTTTTGTCTCTGTGCCCCTGGTGCCAATACCTTCATCACAGCCCAGGCGCTGAGGAAGAGCAGCGGTATGAACGGTACATGTCAGCCGGAGCCAGGCGGCTGTTACACCTCACATTAAAAACAAACACAAAAAAAAAAAAAAGGAGGAAAAAAGAAAGAAGGAAAGAAACTGGTTTTGTTTTTAGCAACCCTTCTTGTGAATCCAAACAACCACCAAAGGTCAGAAAGTGAACTTTTGCGGCCCCACCCCATCTTTTCTTCCCCCCCCCAACCCCCAGTCATCCCTCACTCCATCCGGGAAGAAAAATGAGGTAAAACCACCAGAGATTCGCCAAAACGTGGCCGCGCTGTTCCCTCAGGACGCCGCCCAGCAAGCAGGGGCCAGCCAGCGGGTCCGCGACGACACGAAGCCGGCCGCCAGCCGTATGCTCGAGAGCCCTTTCCCTCCCCTCAACCTACATGGAGGGACACTGCAGGAGGGTTGGTTTCACCCCGAGGGGCTGCCGAGGAAAGCGGGGAGGATGAAGCGGGGGAGAACCGCGCCGCCCGCCGCCGCCCCCGCGCTGACAGGAACCCTGTCAGCGCCCGTAGGCGGGACGGGGCGACCTGAGTGGATGAAGCCCGCGTCAGTCAGGGGCAGGGCGAAGCCGGCGGCTGGGGATAGCGGCCTCCGCCCGGTGTTTGAGGCTCCAGTTGTGGAAGAGCGGCGGCACCATGCGGGCGACCGCCCGGGTAGGGAGGGCTGTGGGTGGAGGGGGAAGGCACCTGCTCCCTGTGAGGGGAGGCGGGCTGAGGCGGGAAGGCTCCCTCAGCGGGCTTGCCGCTGCCTACGGCTCTGCCGCCGCCGTTCGGCAAGCCCGCCGGTCCCCGCGGCTGTTGGGTTTATCTGTTTCTTTCTAGGACGTGGTGAGCATCCTCTGCATGGCTTCTCTATCGGCCGCGCTGGATTTCAAATACCACCACGCCGAGGAGCTGGAGGCGTACCTGAAGGGGATCCACGCCGCCTACCCCTCCCTCACCCACTTGCACAGCATCGGGCGCTCGGTGGAAGGTAGGGGGGTTAAGGGCGGGCTCGGGCGCGGAGGGTGTTTGGTTTGTTGAAAATGGGGGTAAGCGTGGGTTAAAAGTGACTGCCGTGGCGTTTCGTGGGTGCTTGCTGGCCGTGGAGCTGCTTCTAACAGCCGGCGCCGGCTGCCTCTCTGCTTACAGTGAAGTTCCCTTTTCCTTCTTTCATACCTCCAGTACCCAAATTCTGGTGACAAGTAGGACGCTTCAGCTAGGGGTAGAAATTTGAGAATCGGAAACCTCCCAAGCGTGCAATTTCAGTAACAGGGCTGTCCTTAAAGAGCGTAAAACCTGTGGTACCCCGTTTGCCAAGTGCCCATTATAGGCGGGGCTGTAATAGGAGTGTGTGTTTTCTAACTTGTGGGTATGTTAAAAATATCTTCTCTTTGGGCTTTACCTATTATTCCAGTAAATCTGGGCTGACTAGAAAAAGGATTTCAAATTTCCTACTGATACAAGGTCTTGCATTTCACATGCAGAACAGGATTTCACTCTCAAATCCTACAAGAAAATAGACCTCAATCAATAATCACCTCTCTGTCCTTATGTAGATACTTTAATTTATCTCTCTATGATTGGTACTTTCTTACAATAAATTTATAGAAAAAAAGGGACTTTTACATTTGTTTAAAGAGATTAGGAAGTTTAGTGTTTATTAGCATATAGGGACTTCAATGTATACCTGTCTAGTTTTAAGCAAAAAAAACTTAAGTAGACTTCAATTCAGAAAATTAAATCTCATTGATACAAGGTATAAAACTAGATAGAGAAGTTAATTCTTCAGAAGCACAATCTGTTCCTCTAATCCCATTTCATATCACTGGAAGGGGACAGTTGTGGAATCAATTATCAAATCTATGCTTGTGTTTAAAAAAAAAATAATCTACATGCTTCTGGGTAGATAATCATGAAGAACGCCAGTAGTTTTTTTTTTCATACCTTCTTCCTTGTGTTACCATGTGTGTCTTCAGGTTTCTTTAAATATACTTGTATAGGATGTAACTTTTAGTTGAAAAGGGGATTCTCTTTCAGGGAGATACCAAACAGCTGTCGTGTTGCTATGGATATGTGATCTTGCCTCCGTGCATACCTCATTTTTTTAGAAAGTCTTGTGGGAAGACTCAAACTAGACAAAGGATCTTAAAGTTATTTGTGTTCTTGGTTTCATCAAAGGCAGAATCATACTGGATTATGTTATTCATCCACATAAGAGAAGTCTAATCCCTTTAAATACAGTTTCCTCTGGTACAAACTACGAGTTATCCACATCTTAATTTTCCTACCTTGAGGGGACTTAGCTGACATTTTAATGATAGGACTAGATTCTGACTTTTCTGGAATGAGCTCTGCCAGCTTATCTTCGTGCAGGTAGGACATCCATCCTGATAGATTGAAATTTTGGCTTTTACATATCTAAACATCTGAAAGTTGGTAACATGAAATGTTTCACGTGTCTGAATTCCATCAGCATGAAAATTGGAAATGCATCATCTCTTTGACTGTGAGTGAGCAGTGTTCTGAAACTTCATTCATATTTTGGTATATTGCCTTCTGCTTTGCCAAACTGTGTGAGGAAAGAGAATCACATGGGCTCTCCCTTGTTCTGCTACAAATCATGATTCACAAAAAAAGTGATCACTTCCACTTCTTGCATCTCCTGCATGCCTGCCGTATTCCTCTGAATGGAATAGGAGGGCAGAGGAAACTTTCTCAGTGCCATAAAGCAGAATGGCAGTGAAAAACGTTCAGTGTTTTTCTATTCTTTTCTTTTTTTCTGAATGTTAAGATTAATTTCTACCTTTGTTGAAAAACATGCCTTTAGAGTTCTCTGACATATGGTAGAGGATGATACTGAATTAGGGTCTCATTTTTTTTGCTCGTACTGAAAGAAAGTTTTGTGAAAATGTGGCTGGGTAACTTTCATGAAAATGAAGTTTCAATTTTGGTTAACAGGCTGAAGTTCTGTTCCTCTTTTCTCAGTTAAGCTGACAAAAATAAGAATGTATGTACGCATGTGCGCTTACTTGTATGGTTTATTAGCGTTGTCCTGCTACCAATTAGCTAAACCATGACAGCAAAATGTACATATTGATTATGAGAAACAAATTAATTTAAATATTATAAAACTGAGATCAAAGTGATGTAGTAAGTTTTCTATTAAGCTGTTGACATTCCTCATATGGGAATTCTTGATGATGAATACAAAGTGCTGTGAATCAAAGTGGTGGCTATAAAGCCACCAGACATAGTTTTACTTTTACTATAAATGGTTATTGTTCCCATGTTATTCATAAATCTAATCTAGGTTTTACTCTAATTTTATTTAATAATCTAGTATTATATACTGCCATCTAGACTTGGATTATGAAGAATGTGAAGTAAAGGCTTGACTTTCGGTTGGCATATGTAGACCTGGAGCTCTGCGAGGGTATAGAAACCACTCTTAAAAGCTTGTGGAGGGTGATATGGACCTGCGTAATACCACTTCAGAAAGTATTGCATGTAGTTCTTTAACATAAATATCTAAACACTCTTCATGTCAGAAGCCTCACATGCTCCAGGCAGATCATAAAGTAATTTCGGTCTGGAGGCCATCTAGCTTGAGCTCCTGTTCAAAGCAGGGCTAACTTGAAAGTTAGATTACGATGCTCAGGGCCCTCTCCACCCAAGTTTTGAATATCTGCAAGGGTGGAGATTCTACAGGGTCTCTGGGTACCTGATTCAGTGCTCAACTACCTGTGTTGTGGAAATGTGTTTTCTTGCATCCAATTAGAATTTCCCTTGCCGTGAGTTGTTACCCGCCCTTTTGCTGTGCGCCTCTAAGAAGGATCTGGCTCTGTGTTCTCTGCAATGTCTCTTTAGGTAGTGGAATGTTGTAGCTGTATCATCCTCCAGGCTAAGCGAACAGACTTCCCCCAGCTTCTCCTCAGATGTGCAGGACTTCTCTCCAGGTGCAGGACTTTGCATTTGCCTTTGTCAAACTTCATGATTTTTCTGTTGACAAATTCCTTCAGCTTGTCAAAGCCCCCCTGAATGGCAGCCCTGGCCCTAATGGAGATGTTAATCAGTATCAGCTTCAGTACTGACCCTTGAGGAATGCTGCTGATAATTTGCTGCCACTTGAACCACTACATGTTCAGTCCAGCCAGCTTCTGACCTCACTACAGTCTACTCCTGTAATCCCTATGTTCCCAGCTCATTTGCAAAGGTACCGTGAGGGTGAGCGAGCACTGGAACAGGCTGCTCAGGGAGGTTGGGGAGTCTCCGTCCTTGGAGATATTCAAAAGCCATCTGGACACAGTCCTGGGCAACTGGCTGTAGGTGGCCCTGCTTCAGCAGGGTAGGGCTAGACCAGGTGACCTCCAGAGGTCCTTTTCAACCGATTCTGTGGTTCTGTTGAAAGGCTTGCTAAGATCAAGGATAAAGAGAGTGCTTTCCTCTCTCCCTATAAGCCAGTTATTTCTGCAGGAAATATAAGCAGTCAAGTATGATTTGTCACAGATAAGTTTGAGATGAGATTTACAAAGTGTCTTTATTTGATGTATGTAGACTAGAACAACAGAACCAAGAGCCTCAATGGAAAACAAACTAAAAGACGCTCAATCTGTTTGGTGGTGGTTTACATCATCATATGGAAATTCACTGTTCCTCTGCCAGATTACTGGGAAGAATGTGTTCTAGACTGGCAATGGCCTGTTCAGTCTCTAGTTTTGTACGTTTGGAAGCTATGATATTTAATTATGCACCTCATCTGCTAAGGTATTATCCTTAAGTGAGGGCAGAAGGGAGCTTAAAAAGATGTAGTCCATTGGCTGACAAAACTGAGTGTTACCTTTTTGGCCTAATTTAGTAGGTAATCTCAAATACCTCGAGTTTTGTAGGTGATTTGTATGGTTCTAGGAGACCTGATATGGTCTTGTAAGCAGGTAGGCAGAGATGTGTGATGGCCCAGAAAATACCTTGATTTTTTTGTATTATTTCAGATGTGTTGTTGAACAAGCTCATAAAAGATCTTTGGCAGGAGCTCTGTTTTCTAATATGTACAATATCAACCTTGGTGCAATATGAGCAGTGTATAATAATAGAGGAGGCTGCAGAGCTGCGTCAGTCTGAAGAATGGGACCTGGTGTAATCGTATTAATCTGTCCTGCATAATGCCACCCCAGTGAAAAACAGACTGACTCTTCAGCAAAAAATCTTACAGTGTGCATTATCAAAAAGAAAATATTTAATGTACGCATATGATCTGTGGCTTTTCACTGTTCAAGATACTGTGCTGTGATTCTTCTTTGAAAAGAAAATTAGAATGGTGGGATGGTGGGAAGGGATTCTAATAGATAGACCTGATGACCTTATAAAGAGAACAAAGGCAAAGTTGAAAGAGCTGAGTGTAGTAGATCCACACTAAAAATGCTTTTCAGATATACTCTGGATTCAGATAAAGTGATAGCATGCCAATTACAGTTTGCTTTAGATCTAGCTTTTCTGGAGGCCAGTCTGCATTTTTAGAATTCCAGTCAAATTGGAACAGTTGTAAACATCATCACTAAGCCAGACCTGCTCATGGAGCAGAAAGCTGTGAATGGCTGAAGTACCTCTGTCTTTACCTAGAGCTTCAAAGTTGACTTAATAGATTAACATCTCTTTGGCAGATTCTATCATTGGAGAGACAAAAAGCAAAACAAGACAAACGGACCAGATTTTATTGTGGTTTCATTAGAAATTTTCCGAAATAGCTTCTTGCAAAAGAGCTGTCCAGAAAGCATTTTTAGGGGAGAACTATGGGGTTTAGTCGTCCTCTTCTGCTTACTATTCAGTTGCACTCTCTGTTGCCCTTGAACTGGCACATTCCATGCATTACTCTTAAGCGCTTTGCTATCTTTTGCTAGTCCAGTCCACAAAAAAAAAAAAAAAGAAACCTCACTTATTGGCATTCTGCTGTCCCTGCTCTATAAACAGAGGGGCTGAAGCATGCAGGGTGGGTCTGTGTGGTTGGTTGGTTTGGTTTTTAAAGCTCATGCAGGTTGTCCACATGGCTGTGTGCATAGAGGATACTATGTACTACAGGGAAGGGGTATTCAGCAGGGCTCCCAGCAGGCCAGGTTTCCCACTGGCTCAGACAAGGTGCCTGCTGGAGCTCCTTACATCTCCTTCCTGCCTGCGTTCATGGGTTTCACTCCTCTGAAAACAGAAGGGAGTGTCTCATGGCCAGGTTTCCATCTGAATAAGCAGCTGTGACTTCCACAAAAGGGCTCAGTAGGTATTAGGATTCAGTAGTGCAGTAGGAAGTGTGTGCTTGGCTGGTAATAGGGTTAACAGAGAACCTAGGCAATTAACCTGTCCCTGACACCATTCTGCACAAACATCAGTGGAACGCGTGCCTCAGATATGCCAGCGATCAGCTTAAATCTCTTGACTGTCTCATACAGACTGAGTGATACCTTTAGGTATTTATGGGAAGCTATTGAACAGGGAAGTTCTAACTTCAGGTTCATTGCACTCAAGTGAAAATATTTAATAACAAAAGACCAGGGATTGTACTTTTCTAGTCTATGTATTGATAGTCTGTGCATGTAGCTGAAAAATTATGTCTACCTGGAGAAAAATAGGAATTTATTTTCAGATGTTTCTTGTGATACAGTATGGAAGGAGCCTGGCTTACTACCATCAATAGTAAAACGCATTGAAAATCTTATTGAATTTACATTAAAAGCACTTATATTCTGGATGTTTTTACTTTAAGTATTAGAAAACAAGTTTTACTGCTGGAGAAAACAAAACTGAAATATGTATCCATAAAATGTTTGTACTCTACTGGAATTGTTCTTATCAGGTTAGTTTCAGGGGCCTGTATAAGAGTAGAATGAGAAAGTTTTACGTAGCCCAGTGTGCTTTGAGGTAAGTTTCTCAGTGTTACTCATTATTAAATGTTTGTAGAAACTAAATGCGAGCACCAGTGTATTTAAAACTACACTGTATTTAAACTACTGTGTATTTAAAATGTACCTCTGTACTTGGCACTGGTGAGGCCATACCTCAAATACTGTGTTCAGTTTCAGGCCCCTCACTACAGGAAAGACATTGTGTTGCTGGAACATGTCCAGAGGAGAGCAACAAAGCTGGTGAGGGGTCTGGAGCACAAGTCTTACCAGGAGTGGCTGAGGGAACTGGGGTTGTTTAGTCTGGGGAAGAGGAGGCTGAGGGGAGACCTGATTGCCCTCTACAGCTGCCTGACAGGAGGCTGTAGCCAGGTGGGGGTCGGCCTCCCTGATAACAGACGATAGGACGAGGGGAAATGGTCTGAAGTTGAGCCAGGGCGGGCTTAGATTGGACATTAGGAAAAATTTCTTCACAGAAAGGGTTGTCAGGCACTGGAATGGGCCGTCCAGGGGAGTAGTTGAGTCCCCATCCCTGGAGGTATTTAAAAGATTTGTGGATGTGGTGCTTAGGGACATGGTTTAGTGGTGGGATGGCAGTGTTAGGTTAATGGTTGGTCTTGATGATCTTAAAGGTCTTTTCCAACCTAAATGATTCTATGATTTTATGATTCTATTCTAAAAAGAAGGAAGAAAAAAAGTTGATAAAGAAGACTTTTTTTTTTGTCTTGAAAACAAAAAAATTGTCTAGAGGAAAATCCATAGGGAATGTGATGCCTTTAAATAGCATATTGCAAATATTTTTTGCTGTGGTTACATGATGTGAAGTATGTTTATGTAGAAGAGTATTACCTTCTGTTTGTTCCTTTTGAATGACTGCTGCAGATGGCTTTTCTCCCATCTCCAATCCTTGATAAAGTCTCCCCTTCCCTCCTCCTCATCTCTCACCCCACAATTTCCTTAGTACTGTGAATTACAGGCTCATCATGCAAGCATGGCGTGTGTAGATAATATAAGCATTGAGATTTTCAATGTTCATTTTTAGAAACAAGAATGAATGAGACATTTCCCACTCTGAGGGCCTCATGTAAAGCACACCAAAGTCACTTGGCTCAAGTCCAGAGTTTCATTTAAAAATGGGTATTCTAAAACTTATCTTGATAGTTAAACTTTTAGTCATTCTTGCCTGCTTATCTTCTGAATTTTTTTCCCCCCATGTGCCACTTGTTCTTTTTGGGTCTCTTCCTTCATAACCATCTTTGTTCAAGTCTTTGTCAGTACTTGTGGCATACAAATGTACGTTAACAAGATTCTAGGTAGGTTTATATGTTCATTTTATTATTGAAAGGGTGTTTGGGTTCATGGATGAGCTTGATCTTAACAGCCTTGTAAACTCTATTTGCAGCATATTATGTGAGTCACTGTGATGGGAAGGGGAAAAAAAAACCAGAGGTGGAGGAGGACTGGCTCCTTCAGGGTTTATCTAGTCAAAGCTAAACTATGACTTTAAAAACAAGAAGTATTAGCCTGTATTTCTTAAAATTCTTCAGCTTCCAACCGAGCTTTGCTTTAAACCATGTGTTTAAGTAAAACTCACCATAACTACATTAAGTTTAACTTCTATATCCATTTGTCCTAACTGAAACTAAAGTCTTTAAATGTTGAAACATAGGTACATATTTCATCTGACTGCATCTTCTAGCAACTTAGTTACCAGAATTAGTTTAAATGTGAATACTGTGTAGGTCTACTTACAGGAGAAAAGCCACGGCACTTCTACCTTTTGCAATAGTGGTTTGACTACTGTAATATGACACAGGTAGTTGGTGTGCAGTCTTCCAATAGCCAAGTGCTAAGATTCTGCCTGATGATAACATGACTTACCATTTCTTTCCTGTCAGTATGGCTATGCTTTTTACACAAGTAATTTATAAAAAGTACATAGCTTGCTCAGCATTTGACATTTAAAAGATTAAGTTACTCTTAGAGATGCAGTCACTGACTCTGAGCATGTTCCTATTCTCTTGCAGTGAAAGTGAAATAATTTGCTTAAATCTTTTCTTCTTTATGCTTGCTGTGATTTGGTCAATCATCTTTGTCTTGCATTCTATGCTATCTCCTACATCTAAAAATAATAATGAAAGTGTTTGTGTTGTGCAGTTTTCTTTTACATACATGAACACACACAAAAATAAAACTTAAATACAAGTTCTTGCAGAAAATCTTGTGGGAAGGGCTTTTTTTCTGTGAAACCTGCCAAATCAGAGATTCTTGTCCCAGCCAAGAAAAAAAAAAAAATTCAAACAACTGTTTGAAAGGAACCTATCCTAGCAACATAGATCAAACACTTCCTGTATAAAAACTGTTATCTAGTACTGGAATCTTTCTGTTGTAACTTTGAAATGGGAAGATCTGGTCTATTTAGAAACAGTCCACTGTTCCTGTGAGCAGCATTTATTTACAACCAGTGCTGTGGGAAGAATCTCTGTTCTCCTGCCTCCTCTCTACCCTGTGCTTTGTAGTTGTGTAGTTGCAGCATATTTGTCAAACTTTTCTTCAGAGCAGTACATTTCTTAAGCCTGCAACCATCCTGTTTTCCCTCAGCAAGACTTTGCAGCTTTCCACGTTTGTTTAGAAGTAGATGGAATTGACAACTGGATATCGTAATTCACACCAGTGAAGTTAGCAATGCTAGGGAGCCTGTGTAACATAGGATCAGCAATTGCAGCTGGTGGGTGCAGCTTGTTTCTTGTATATCTCCATATACTTTAGCTGTTGTTGAGAAAGTAAGTATGTAGAAGATATTTTTAAAAAAACAAACACAAAACTACAGAGCTCAGGATGCTAAGAACGGTGCACAATGGACAGATAAATTACTGTTTGTTTTTTTTTTTTTCCCCCCTCGATTCTTATAGGATTCTGCTTTTGGGAGCGTTGCACATAAATTTTTGGCCATGTAAATAAGAGGTGATCTTGAAACATGGTTTGTGATCGTTTGTATAGCTCATAACTATACTGACAATTCAACTCTAATTTATGATCTGCTGATTGCAATGGGCAAACTAAACCTGTACTCTTATTTCAAGTTACTTTTTATATGTAACTTAGTGTTGACTTACACTGGTCCTAAATAGTATTCACTTCCTCAGACTGCTGTTTTTCAGATGCTGTAAAGTAGCACAGGAAGAGGAAGAGAAAGAGATTCTCCAATAAAGAAAAAGAGAAAACATAACCATTAATCAAGAGATGGCCTTCAGTTAAGGGTCTTCTACCACCAGATTAGGTCTACATTTGCTGGTCTTTGAGTCATGCTACAGGGCCTGTATTTCCCTAAGAACAGGGAAAATCAGGTGAATATTGATGTTAATCATCACTGACATGGGTGGAATAGCCCTTTCAGTACAATGTTGTTACTTTTTAAACAAATTCTAATCGCCGACCTAATTGAAAAGAAATAAACCCCTTATCCTATGCCTGTGTTTTATCCAGATGGTCAATCTGTCTGCATTCTCCTCTTACTTGAGGAGAGCACAGTAACATATCCTTCCTACCCCACTTCAGGGGATGAGGCTTTTTAGTAGAAAAGTGTTTCTAGTAGCTCTTTATTTACGTCCCACAAAAGGAGGAGAGCGGTGTACCTTGCATCCCTTCTGGATGGCCTTTCTGCCTCAGTCCTCTGGCTGAGGATCCTTGGAGCTACCAATGTTGCTGATTCTCAGGACTGCCTAAGTAAAGCTTTCCTTTATGCAGCTATGGCACATCATATTGTGTTCAGCTAGTTCACAGAAGTACAAATGGACACCTACTCATAATACATTAATTAGTTGATAGGCAAGATGTGACTTCTTACTCTGAAGCATTTGTTCCTTAGGCAGTTGTACTATGCATGATTTTGCATAGAAGTTGGTTTTTGGTTTTTGTTTTTTTTTTTAAGGCTGGGTTTTTTTTCTTTGAATGAAAGCTGGATGTGCACATGATTGCTGGTTCTGCCTTCTGAACTTTTTGTGAACTAGGTAGCTGCTGGAGATGGAAACAAATAATGCATAGGGCTGGTTGTAGCTCTCTTCCCCTCCCAGCTGAGCGATTACCCTTCCTGCAAACTGATCCTCCTCCAGCATGGCACCTCTTGCAATCTATGCAGTGGTTCAGCGGTGAGGAAGGAAGAGGTCAGAGGATGCTTCAAGCAGATGATTCTTCAGTTTGATGTCTAGGGCTTACTTGTTATGGGAGTCAGTCCATGGCAGTTGGACTTATTTAATTAAATGACTCTTAGCTGCTGTGTAACAGGCTGAGGTCAAAGTGGATTTAGGACAATTAAGTTACATTTCCTGTTTGTCCCTAGCCAATGTGTTCTCTTGCAGTTACCTGGGGCATTGAAATAGAGCTTGCACAGATCTGAAAAAGTAACATTTATCCTAAAGCTAAAATAAAAGCAAACTTTGTTTTCCATAAGAAATATAGTCCTACTGTGTCAGTTCAAAAGTGCAATCTGGTCCAGTATTCTTTTTCCCAAGAACAGCTAGAGAAAAGTCTAGGAGTAGGGTAGGCACAGAATGATACTTCCCAAGTATGCACTTCTAGCAATGTGCAACCTGGCTGCTTCTGGAAAAACCTATTTCCTAATTGTGGTGGACCTGAAGTAGATTAAAGTACAAAGCCTGCTTTGATACACAATTGCATATGGGCTGATCTCAAAATCCAAGAGGAAACAAAGGCCACCAGAACATGTTTCTCAAAGAGACTAAGTTACTCTGTTTGTAAGTAGTGACACTTCCTGAATATTAGTTTCTTGTAGTGTCTGTTGCCTTTCCTAAAAGGCAGTAACTAGTGTTTCTAAGGAGACATTTTGTTACCCATTTTGACAGAGAATCTGGAAGAAACTGGTCAAATTAATGTAGCTTGTTAACTAAACCAGAAATAGAGGATGATAAGGATTGGATTATTAAAAAAAAGTTAATCTATCTTGCATTTTTTTCCCTCGAGCCAGTTGTTTGGAG
The DNA here is from genome assembly GCA_034008185.1 of Gorsachius magnificus. Lineage (NCBI taxonomy): Eukaryota > Metazoa > Chordata > Aves > Pelecaniformes > Ardeidae > Gorsachius > Gorsachius magnificus. The sequence continues at coordinate 178,682,413 of CM067081.1, forward strand.
TTTTTTGTTTTGGTTTGGTTTTTTTGTGGGTTTTTCTTTGTTTTTTTTTTAAAGGGGGTGGGGGTAGAGAGATCTGCTCACTGTCTGAATTTGTAGGACTCTGCTTGCCAGTGTTGAGGTGTGTATTGTTTGAAGTTTCCTGTTCTTGGAGCAAACATAATGTCTGGGATCTGCCAGGGATGCTTACGGGATATGCATAGCAAGTCTCTTGATGAGGCACTTCAATGCACTGAAACCCTCAAAGTGCACTAGTAACTTCTCAGCCATGTAGGAGCAAGAACTTGTAGTCTCTTCCCGGTTTTCTCCTCCCTCTCTTGTCTTCAAGTGGCAGGAATAGTTTTGGCCTCCTCTGCCTCTGGTGGTAAAAGGGTAGGCCAAATAAAACTTGAATCTGGATAAACTGCACTTAAAAACAAACCATTCCCCTCCCTGTGTCTGGCTTGTGTTACAAGCAATCACTCTGCTCATGATGATCCAATGGTACTATTGTAAATGGGTAATATTTAATTCTTTTATGTATACAATAGCTTTTCTGAAAATTATGAGCTGCGTACCAGTTTCACACCTTTCTCGGAAAATAAAGCACACATTTTCAGAACTAGGTTTAAAAACCCTATGGTAATAGAAGCAAGAGTTGGAAAAGGAAAAATGGTCTTTCATTTCTGGGAGTGAATATGAAACCAGTTAGTGTAAATAGTGGGGAAAGCCTGTTCCCATTAATTCTATCTGCCTGTGGTGTTCTCTTCTTCTCAGTGAGCAAAACAGAATAAAGTTAGTGTATAGTAATTTAAAAACTGTCTGGGTTATTTTTTGTTTGAATTTTTAAAATTTTAAAATTTATTTTTATTCCTTGATTTGTGTCCAGATAAGGTGCTCCTGTACAGACTGTACTCTGGGTTGGCAATTTTCCATGTTGATGTGTATAAAGAGCTTGATTATGAGAACTGGAAATGATACAGTGTAATGAGTCACGTATATGTAGGAAAGAGTTGTTCTCATAAGATACAGTCCTGTGGAAGTGTCTAAAACAGCTATGGATGTTCCAGTCAACCACAGATTTGTAAACCTTTAGGAAGATAAGCAAGCACAAGGAACTGTGAACTGTTTCGACTCCCTTCCCTTCTCAAGTGCCTTAGTTACAAATAAACTATCTAGGTTTTTTTAAAGAGTCATTGGTTATTCCTACAGTTCTGCTTTTAAGGTACTGACTCGAAATTGGGTTGGCTGGTATAATCTCTGGAAATAGATAGAATTGTTACTTTAAATTTTTTACCGAGAGAGAGAGGTAGCCTTACGCCTGTGAGATGAGATACATGGGAAGAGACCAGAAGCGTTAAATTAAGCAGTGGCCCCAGCATAGTAACCATGTCAGTGGTAGTACATCTATTGCTGAAACATTCTGGTCCTTTGTATCTCAAGAAACACCACAAACTGGCTGAGATGGGACTGTCTGTATTAGCACTCAGAAGATTGACAAGTGAAAATACAGAGCACAGGATAGTCCTAACACTTTGAAATGAAATTTAAAAATGCTGCACAGGTACTGTACCAATTGGTTTCTCTAGCTGTTATCCTCAAACGACAATTTGCTTCCGTAGCAATGATTTTTATTTCTTCCAATAGCTTATTAAGAACAGTGTGGTTAGAGTAGTTTTTGCTAAGTATGATCTCTTTTATAGTCTCTCCGTTAAGGAGGATAATTGGGGGCACAAAACAAGTAGTCAAACCTTTGCCTCCCTCCCCAAATAAGAAGCATTATCAGTTTGAGGTGGGGGGGTGGTGGTGTGTGTGTGGCCATGGTAGACCTGGAGTCTAATGTTACCTTAGGCTATTTTAGGTTTGTTCTGCTTAACTATGTGCCATGCTGAATATTGCTAGGTATACCTGTTAACATACGTGATTGATCTGTATCTTTTTAATCCTTCAAAACACCTTCAAGACTTTCTTATATTTAAAATGTCCTAGCTCTTCTTGGGCTACCAACTTTGTTTATTACTTATGCTAATCCAGGCTGATTCTTTAGATAATCCTGTCTGTCTCAATAGACCATGAGAACATGGTATACTGAAAGTGAGGATAAGCTCACAAAAGAATCTGATGTACTACAGTTGTTCATACAGATGTCTATCTGATCCCAGCTTCAGGTACGTGGCTTATTCTGAGTATAAACTAGACATCTAGAGTGTCTGTTTTCTGAGCAGGCAGCTTCCTCTCTTGGCTGATAATTTACAAAATGTATATCCCCAAAGGATACATTTATATTACTTACCATAATCTGGAAGGTGCTTTACTCAACAGTCTGGCTAGATTAAACTCATGCATTTGTTCATGTTTGTAAGGACACTTTTGCAATGCTACTACATCAGTCATCGTGCTTAAACACTTCTGGTTATATACATAATGTGCTGGTAACTCAAATTCTGTCAGAATCTGAATCAAGAGGTTTGTGCTGTTGGGCAGTCCCCTTGTGGAAGACAAGTTCCAAAGTAGCTTCAGATTTTCCAGCTTGAATTGGTGATGGCAAATCAGAGTACCACAGGGCAAGGATGCTGCTGGTGCTTGTTTAGCATAAGGGAATGGCTCCTGAAGTCCTTCATTAGCTGTGGTAGTGTTTCGCTGGAAGACAGTATTGCCCCACTGTTATCATGGAGAAACTAACACTTTGTATTGAAGCTTGGAAGTCCAATACTAAGTTACATAAGTGCTTAATGTCTTTGTATTTCCATCTTCCTGCCTATGGGTGTGCACGTAAGTGGCAATTGTACCCCTGTGTTACACACTGACAGTACTGAGCTTTGCAGGGAATAAAAGTACAGATCAGAAAAATTAAAAGCCAATTAATGGTTTGTGTTAGCACGGAAACAGATTTACCATGGATGTGACTTAAAAATTAGAAGTGATAAAGTCAGGATTGATTTCTTGAGCTCTCTCTTCCTGCAAGATAAGGAACTTTATGTAAGTAACAAGCATAGTTTGACGTAGTCTCAGAAAACAGGTGTCGGGTGCAGCTGGGAAGATACCCTGACATAGTTCTGCAATAAAAAGAAAACTGTAAGGATGCCTTAGTATCTTGCATGGTAACAATTAACCTAGATTTAGAGTAGTATTACAGGTAGCCAGTAAGGAAGGAGTATCCCAAGACATAGCAGAATATGTCCAAATTGGGAAATTTCCAGTATTAGTATGCATAGTTAAAGTAGATTAAAGAGCATCTGAGAGATTATGTGGGAATTGTGGTATATCTACAGAAGAATTTATCAGGGAGTGACTCTCATGCCATCCCGTCTCCCCACAATATTTTGTATAAGTAATGCAGATGCTAGTTATTTGCATTGTTTCTCTTTCTTCTGTCAAACCATAATTATGTAGTGGTTGCTCATGCAGTGGAAGCTATTATAAGAATCAGCTGGTATGTTTATTTCACTACTGTTACTTGGTGTTCTCATCGTAGAATCTAGGCTGAAGCTCTTCTGCTTATACTGGAATTGAGCAGGATTGATACAAGCTATGCCTAAGGCATGGCTACCACCCTCTTATGTTCTCCTTGAATAAAACCTTTCCTGCCTGGTCCCCCTTCTTGTTTTGCAGTGCTTCGACTCTAAGTTTTGGGGGTCAGAAACATATACTTTAAAAGTTTGTGTGGAGAACAATAGAACGAAGCCCTGACAGGATGAATTCTCAGGAGTGTTGAAATATCTGTAGTCAGTAACAACCTGAAGAATAATGATAAAGCTTTTGAGTTGTTTGCACTTTCTACTTCACTTCTCTATCTTCTTTTCTTACTATTAAGGTGGCCTTCCATACAGCTTAGGGCCACATCTTTCTGGGTAATATACAAACCACCCTGATAATATGCTACTTGGCCTGTAGAGTTTGTTGCCAAACACAAGATAAGTAAGAGTAAAAATTTCATAAGTTTTAAGGAAGAGGGTATGAAATACAAAGAGAAGTAGGTTGTTGTGGCTTGTATCAAATCTCAAAAGTATATTTTTTGAGGTCATTACTTTGATTTGGTATAATGTCATGTTGTCTTTATTCATAATCTAGCTTTATGCATTTTATAGGTAATATGTGGATCCAAGTAATTTCATATCTGGGGCTTGGATTTAGACATCTAAAAACTCAATTATCTAGCCAGTGTCAGAGCAAGTTTTTGTATGAGCTATGTTCAGTGCTGTACTGTTCAAATAAGAATTCAATCAGATCCAGAGCTGCTTAGGGACATGGTTTAGTGGTGGGATGGCAGTGTTAGGTTAACAGCTAGACTTGATGATCTTGAAGGTCTTTTCCAACCTAAATGATTCTATGATTCTATAAACTGGTTTTGACACTGTTTCCCACAGCCTTCTCCTGGACAAACTGGCAAGATAAAGATTGGATAGGTGGCCTGTGAGATAGGTAGGAAACTGGCCACACTCAGAGGGTAGTCATCAATATTTTTTACTCAGGCTGGCGGCCTGTCACAAGTGGGGTCCCCCAGGGATCAATACTGGACCTTACAATGTTCAACACCTTTATAAATGATCTGGACGATGGGATTGAGAGCACTGTCACCATGTTTTCTGGTGACACCAAACTGGGTGGTGAGGTGGACAAGTCAGAAGGGTGAGCCATCTTAGAGAGACCTGGACAGGCTGGAGGAGTGGGCTAGCAAGAACAGTACGAAGCTTAACAAAGGTAAATGCGAAGTCCTGCACCTGGGATGGAATAACCAAAGAGCCCAGTACAGGATAGGATCTGTGAGGCTGCGGAGCAGCCTTGCTGAAAGGGACCTGGTGGGACCGGGTGGACAATAAGCTGAACATGAGTCAGCAGTGTGCTGCTGCATCAACGAAGGCAAATGAGATCCTGGGCTGCATCCACAGCGGCATTATTAGCCGAGATAGGGATGTGATCATCCCACTCTACTTAGTGATTGTCAGGCTGTACCTGGAGTGCTGTGTCCAGTTCTGGTCCCCAAAATTCAAGAAAGATGTGGACGGACTGGAGAAGGTCCAAAGAGGGGCCAACCAAGATGATCAAAGGGCTGGAGAACCTGCTCTGTGAGGAAAGACTGAAGGAATTCAGGCTTTTCTCCCTGGAGAGGAGAATGCTCAGGGGGAACCTCATCACAGGATTCTAGTACTGAAAAGGTGGCTACAAAGAGGATCAAAGCTCTCTCTTCACAAGGAGCCATGTGGAAAAAGACAAGGGACAATGGATACAAGTTGCACCAGGAGAGGTTTCATCTCAATATAAGAAAGGATTTTTTTTACAGTGAGAACAATCATTCACTGGAACAACTTTCCCAGGGATGTGGTAGAGTCCCCATCACTGGAGGTTTTCAAGATGCAGTTGGACAGAGTGCTCGACAGTCTCATCTAGGCTCCCTCTCCCATGAAAGGCTGGGCCAGATGATCTTTTGAGGTCCCTTCCAACCTGGGCTGTTTGATGATTCTGTGATTGTTTCTATGATTAAATTGTTCTTTTACCTTGCATTCTAATGAGAGTCAATCTTTCTTCCTCTTCTGTCCGTTCTGTGCCTTTCTAAGTAGGGCCTACCTCAACTTGGATCAGCGTTGCTGCAGTCCCTACCCATGAAGTCAGTGTGCAACACATGGCCAGCCCAGGAGGACTGTAGTCAGCCTATTGCTTTTTCTGGGTCGAAGTGGACCTCCATGCAAACTTTTGAATCAGTAGCCTAGCCTGAGCGGTACTGACAGTGGGCCTGGTGCGTTGCTCAGTCATTTAACTTCATTTCCTAGCCATAACTTTCTTTGAAACAACAACAGTTCTTTTTCATAGATGAAGCTGTGAAGAACAAAGTGAAGAAAAGAAGAAATAAATAAAAAAAAAAAACAAAACCAAACAAACCAGGGAGTGCAATTCAGAGGGCAACATCTACAAATCATTTGGTTTCTTTCCCACTAGATCTGGAGATCAGTTTCAATTCTTAATCATAATTCCCAGTTTTCGTAGATCTGTTTAGAATACTGATACTATGCCATGAACTGTGGCAATGCTAGAAAATTTTTAAAAAGACTGCTTGTTCCACTAGAAGCTGTGATCTGGCTCTGTTCCAATACAAGTCTTGTTACTTGTCCTGAGACACACAGTTAGAATGACGTGTCTGTCTTGATTACTCGAAATATAGTTCACTAATTAGTTGATGTTCGTTCTGGTTTGGCAATGAGAAATGGCTTTTTGATATACATTTAGTTGATTCAAAGCATGGGAGGTGGCTTAGCTGTTCACTTCAGGTACAAAACCAGAGTTATCTAGGCTTTACTGATTAAAGGAAACTTTATCTATATGCTGAGTCTTTTTATATGCAGTAAATTACAGCTGTATGGAATGAAATCTTACATCATCTCTCATACGCTATCCAGTACTGCAGGCTGAGCAGACCCAGGAATTTAATTTAATTGTTAATGGTAGGTTTAATACTTAGCACATGCTGGAAATGCCAGGAAATAATTGGTGTCTCAGTTCATGGGAGTGTTTATCATTTAGATGGCCCTCACATAAACTATAAACAGTCTAAACACTAATGCTGGAAAGACCAATTTAAATCAGTAATTAATGCTAGTCTATACTTAGCTCTTCCTTGTGTTTCCCATGAGTGCAATTTCACAGTGATAGCAGCAGGAATGAGCACTGCTGGTGGAAAGACGCTGGAAATCTCTTTTTTTTCTTTTTTTTTTTTTTTTTTTTAAATTTAAAATTAGAATGCAATATTATCTGTAGAAAGTCTTGTATGACAGAAATAACTATAGCATTTCAGCTGTACTTGGACTCTTGTTGCTTCAGTGTGTATATAGTACTGAATCGGTGCTAGTGCTGCTGCTATGGGGAAGCGGCTAAAGAATATGGCGCACTGTTCTACATTGGCTCACGAGATGGTCCAAAAAGTCTGTATGCAATGGATGTGGATGTCATCATTGCTAGTAGTTGGATTTGAAGTGGCCCTTGTGATCTGTTTCCATCCAAATAAAACCAGGGGCTAATATTAATGTCTGGTTATTGGTGAGATAAGATGCTTCATGTTCGCGGGATTACAATATTGTTTGGCTGCTGTGGTTGGTTGGGTATTTTAAATATTAGATAATAATTATGTACAGAAAGGTAATATAAATGTAGTAAGTGTATTGGTTCATTTAATGCACTAAGCTATCTCACCTTCTAGGTCACTGCTTTGTGCTTGTATAGGAAATCATCAAGTATTTGAGAAACTAATGCTTTTAATCAGCACTTACTTCACTTACTCTGAGAGGGCTTTTTACATGTAATTCACTGAACCCATTGGCTCTAAGATATTTTGAAGCCCTGTCTGTGTTCTTGGTACTCACGCTAATAACAGGCAGTCCCAGGGCTAAATGAATTTATAACCTTATAGAAGGTATATGTCTCCTCTGTAGGAAAGCAGTTTAGCTGTATCTACTTCCATCTAGAACAGAGAACTGGGACACCATCAAGTCCAGTGCAGTTTCAGTGCATCTTATAGTGTTCCTTCTGTCCTCTTCAACATTTCTTTTTCTCCCATTCCTGGAGGTGCTGCGGTTGCCACAGCATTTTGTTTTCCTTTTTAGCTATGTGACTGGCTCGCTGTAGCTATACCACAAGGGTCATGGCTTCCACCTCTGGGAAATTGTTATGCTCCGGAGTTTATTTACTGCAGATTTTATGTTCCACAAAGATTTAGGAAATAATGCTTTTTACGATAGTGTGTATAGCAACACCCACGTTCTTCTTTCCTGTAAGTAACAATGACAGCTGGACTCTGCTGAGATGGCTCATAGGTCCCAACAAGCCCTGCATGAGAGCTGGGCCGAGGCAGCGTGCATGCAAGGTCTGGGCATTAGCAATCTATAGGCTGGGACCACTATTACCAAGGAGCTGGTCCAAGTTTCATTGCTGCCACCTACTGAAACTAGAGCTTTCCGCCTCATTGAGCAGACTAGTGGGAAGCATAGTTTTGCAGATGAGATCTGAAATGCCACATCACTAAAAATAATAATAAAAAATGCACCCCCGCCCCCTTTAAATGACTTCCAAAATGTATGTTTGTTTAGTTAGAATCATAGAATACCAGGTTGGAAGGGACAGCAAGGATCATCTGGTCCAACCTTCTAATAATCTTATTTCCCTCTTTCTATCATGGCCTCCTTTCAATATTTAAATATTTAGGGTAGGATGGCATAAAGCATAAAGTTACTTGAAGTTCAGCTTCCTGTGCAGCTTTAGTTGTCCTAACTAATACTCTTTCTGTAGCTTTTAATTCTTTCCCTGCTAACTTTTTGGAACATGTCGCTGATATAGCTCTGCCTAGTATCTTCTGTTTTCTGAGCAGTTACATATGAATGTGTTTAGCTTTTCTGTGTTGTCTTTAATACAAAAAAAAATATGCTCTTTCTCTGGGATAATGGAAACATCTCTATGTACTTCAGAAAACCCTTGTCATTATTTCATATTTTTGGAGAAAGTGTGTCTTTTATTTTAAATACTCCTTAGCTGCTTAGTGACTTTGCTTGACAAGATCTTGCTTGCTAAACTTGATTTGAAAAATGTTTATTACAAAAAAACCCCCAAAACCAAACCACCAAACTATTTTCTAGTAGTGGTTAAATGCTTTTGAAATTCTGTGGTTCACTACACACTTTTGGTCAGAAGACAAAACATTTATTCCTATAACTAATTTAACACATATTCACAGAATAAAAAAAATCCACAGTCTACTTTGATATGTTATATATAGGACTGACTGGGCAGCAATGAAATATGAGAATTTCTACGGTGGCCTTAATGACCAATTATTTTTATTTTTATTTTTTCTCTAAGGTTTGTATGATTTTACGCTTGTTTAAAAAATGTCTTTTCCCCTTCCCCTCTTAAAGGTAGAGACCTGTGGGTTCTTGTTCTGGGAAGGTTTCCAACACATCATAAGATTGGCATTCCAGAGTTCAAGTATGTTGCTAATATGCATGGGGATGAGGTACGTTTCAACTTTTACAATGTTGTTTATAGCAAATACATTTATCAGAGATTTAGAGTGAACTTCTCTCAGGTGTGTGCTACTTAATATTAAGGTTTTATGAGGTAATATGAGGTATGATAATACCTCAAAGAAGACCTACTACCTGTGTATTTCTTGAGGAATTTCAAGAGTAAAGGTCTCTTGTTTTGATGGAAGGGCTCTAGGAGACCTTACATCATGATGAAGAATCCTACACTTAAGACTTCTCTTGAGTAGAGAGCTTTGTCTTCTCCACATGAATAAACCCAGAGGCTTTAACTTTCCCAGCAATGAGTCAGACGCGGTAGTTTGCTTGTACATTGTTATTGCCTAGGCATGAAGTATGACTGATAGAACTCTTCAAATGTGTCCTAAGATTGAATAATAATTGCTGCGAAGCAATTAGCAAAGACTAATTCTAGAAAGAAAACATATCTTGGTGACCTTAAGCTAGGAATACCTAGATTCACCTGAGATAACACAGTGAGTACAAAAAAGATGTGATTCAGGCTTAAGATGCTGTGGAAAGAATGCCCACTTATTAAAGGAGGATTTATATATATATAAAAGAGATATTAGTGATTGTGTGCCTTCCTGGTGTAGTACATGAATCTGGAACAGAAAGACTCAAAGCTTCACTCTTCTCTATCGTCTTTTCTTGCTTTCTATTTCCCTTATTCTTTAGCTTTACCTGCTTTTATTAGTCATGTTCAGGATAAGTTTAATCTACACAATATATTTCTATGCAGTCTTTAATGTGAAGGGTAAATAATTCAACAGGGAAATGGCAAAATTTATATTTTTATATATATATATATATATATATGCTAGACTGTGATTCCCAAAACTAAGAAAAATAGATGTATTAGAAAGTGTATCCTGTGTAAAGTGTAACGTATCACAAGCTGTTGCTATTACCAATACTGTGTGTGAGCACTTGCACGCCTACAGGCACTTGTGACATTATGTGCCAAGCATTTTCCCCAAGTTAGACTAGTTTCACCTTGTTTGACAGTGGCTATGCTCAAAGTGCTGCTGGGAGTCTGACTACTTTGGAATATAACTCTGTGGGAGGAAGCTGATTCATGGTTTCAAATGGGTACATGCGTTACTGGATGCCCAAGACAGGGTTTGCAATTTCTGAAACCTGATGCGTGTCAGCAGGGTAGTCCAGGGTGCCTAGGAACTGCGGTTCCATGTGACAATCCCTGCAGACTGCTGAAGGGAATTGCAAACCTATGGCTACAGATGGCCCAGCTTTGGTGGGAAAGAGATGGAGGGCAGGATATGACCTCATGCAGAACAGCCTGGCTCTCAAACCCAGTATTGCAGGACTGCAGAAGGCCACTCCTCCTATGGAAACCTCCACAGTGAAGCACTCCTGCCGTTATCACTGCCCAGCTGGCTATGCACAAGGAACTTTGACCATGGAGACACACACTGTTTGCAAATCCACAGGGTCAGGAATTGCTGGAGATCAGGCAACCTGGATCACTGCCTAGGATCTAAATTTTTATATTGACTTTGTGAGGAAATGAAGCAAGGCTTTTTTTTTTTTTTTTTTTTAAAGTATCTGGCACTATGTTGAGTTTGAGCAGGGCTGAGCCTTGAGCTGCCTAGGTACCACGTAGCACTAAGTGCCATGCTGCATTCTAGCTTGTTCATTTACACCAAGCATGCACCTAGGGAAGATTCTGGGAATAGACCTATTCTTCCTTTTTAGGCCCTCGTGATGATCTTTGCTTTATGGGGTTTTTTGTGTACAGATACAAGGCACAGTTGGTGTTTGTTTTTCCTATCTGACCATAAATGTATTTCAGATGGCAGGAAATGAATTCCTCGTATAGAGAAGCATAGGAGAACTTGAATTATTTTTTTCCCATAATATAAGATTCTGCTGGACTAGTCACTGGGGAAAGATTCAGCTACCCCTATAATACATTAAGCAGATAAGTTTTGCTCTAACTGTATGACAAGCTTCAACTTGTGTTCCACAGTCTTTCATAACTTAAAATTGCAGGATAATGGCTTCATTGATCTAGGCAGGTCTCTTGTGGCTCTGTAATGATTTCCATAAATGGTACAAAGTGAGGAAAGTTCTGTTCTCAAGTGTTATTTGATGATGCTGCCCTTCTAAACTGTCATGATCACACAAATGACATTTTTCTTTTTTGACTCAGTTGACTGGCTGCTCCTAAAACCTAACAGTTGGGGGGGAGCCTGGATTGCATGTGTGCAGGCTTTTCACATGTGCTGCTGGAAGAAAACCTAGGTTATTTGGAGAGCTGCCCAACAGGGAAGTTCTAATAAAATAATGTGAGTACACAAATGAATGGAAGCTGCATTTACACTATCAAAATGCTACTATAAAAAAAGGCATTTTTTTTCTTACCACCAGGTTGGGCAAAAAGAGTTGTGTCCACATACTGTACAATATGCTATAAGGAATTTTCAGCACATATTCCCTATGTCCGTTGTACTGTGCAATATAGTATGGAAGTGGTGTGGCAGCGAAACAAATAAGAGAATAAAAAAAGAAATTTTATTGTATAGTGAACTATTTTGCACCTGGCCTCAGTATTAGCTGATGTGATGTAAAAGTCAGAAGCACCAGAGATTTCAAAATTGAAAGCAATCAAATCTATTTGCTAACCTCAGTCTTTAAAAAAGCTGCATGCTGCTGAGATCTCTGTTAACATGGGTAGGGCTGCTGCCTCACCCCAGTTATCTTCTTCCTCCTCTTTACTCCCACTCTTCTGAGTAGGAAAAGAAAAAGTGATCCATTTCTCAACCAGGTGAAGCCTGCGCTGGGAAGCCTGAAGCTTGTGGGATTCGTCTAGGTGGTAACATCTCATGCCAGTTACTAGTTCAAAAGCAGGCCTTATATTGCCATTTCATTCAGTGGTAAACCAAGGAACTGTGATTTCCTGTCATACATCGGCGGCTCTCATATTTCTACAGTGATTACTGCTATAGAAATGAATGGATATGTGACAAACTGTGTTTGCCACATTGGTGTAGTTTAGTGAAGAAGGACAAACACAGTCGGGCGTGTTGCAGCTGCACATAATAGTGCTGTACAAGTGTTAAAAAAAGAACGTCTTGTAAGTGTGGCATTTGTGGTAAACCAAGACGGACTATCAGTTTCTCTGCTGTAACTTCGTTTCTGTGGGTAGGGCTGTGCCTGGTATACTGCACTAGGCCTGTAGAGCAGTCAGGGCTGGAGCAAGGAGACTGGCAAGACCGTGTTGCTCTGAAACAGGTCCTACCTGATGGTTTGGCTCTTTCTTTCAACATAGTTCAACTCAAATCCAGGCCATGTTTAAGGAAAGAATTTTAATCATAAAAATGGGCGGAGTCTATCCACCCATAGTCCCCTGGTATTAGGTCTTTATCATGTGGTAATAAAAATGTTTTAAAAACAGGGGTGCTGCAGGTGTTACAGTGCAGGTGCAATTGGAGCTAACCTTAATCTTTTAACTAGATGCACTAGGGTTTCTTGAGTAAGCCCTTCAGTAGCTGAGCAGGGTGCTGACCCAGCCACGCCAGAAGCCATAGTCAGCAAGTTTAAGGGGTACATCTACAGAAATGGCAGGCAGTCACACCCTTTCCTACAGTGCTGATCCACACCCTGACACATGTATGCTTCTTCATTCAGCACTTCCCCTGAGGATCACTGAAAGCCTTCCCTGCTGACTCTCTCCCTTTGGGGCATGCAAGGAAACTGGCAGCTGAAAGTGCACAGAGAAACTTAATGTCTAACTGTGTCCCTAGAGGTGGGAGAAAGGGTTTTCCTTTCTTATTGTGTCACTCCTCATCTGAGCTACAGCAAAACAATGCACCTGGCCATCGCCCTTGGGATACTGCAATTAAAACCCAATATTCGTCATGTCTTCTCAAAGCCCCAGAGCACGTAAAGGCTGTCCCCTGCTCTCTACATCTTCGAATTAGACTAGAGACAGGTTAAGGTGCCTGTCCTTGACTTTATTGCCAGCAGCCTACCTCACCGTGTCTAGATCCCTTAGTTGAAGCTCTAAAGTAAAAATAAAAGTCTCTTAGCTTTTCTCCACAGGTACAGCTGACCTCTCTACTAACAGGGTAAATCTTGGCTGGGCAGGAGATGCCTTTCAAGGGCTTGCTCAAAACTTGAGCTATACTTTCCCAGAAATGAAAACTTAGCATTTTCCTCCCCTCAAACAACTCCAGATGTACTTTCTCAAGAAATGTAGGGTACTCTGGACCAAAATAAAACCACCCCTCTCTCACTCCAGCAAAACAGTGTGGTAATAAATACACTCTTCCCCCACCAAGGAATGATCAAAGTACCAAGCCCCTGTGATGGAGATTAGCTGAATTGTTTAATGTACTAAGTACTTGGGTACAGCAATAACTACGTGAGGTATCCTATAAAAAATAGGGTTAGTTTTTAAAACACTGTATGTGTAAATAACTCTGGGTTTAACTCTTAAGTGCAAAGAATGTCATCTATGAAAAGCTGTTCCTCTTTCGTTCGTTATAAACATTGTCCTTTTCTGCCACCTTCTCTTGCTGCTTTTCTATTTTCTTCTTCCTGTTCCTGCTTCTCTGCCCTTTCTTTTCTGGAGGTCTTTTTGTCAGGCACTGAAGAGAAGCACAGTAGGAGCAGAGGCACTTTCCCAGTTCTTCCAAAGAGCAGTCCAGTCTTGTCTGTAGTTTAGCTATCTCTGTGGTAGGGCTGTTCTTGTTGCTTGTGAATCTGGTAGCTTTATCTCTCATGCCCAGGGCCATGATTTGGCTGACTTCTCTCCCCTTCTTTCTTCCCTCCCCCCCACCCCTCTTTGTATGCTTCCCAAGATGTCTATCACTCAGAGCTGGATCTGAGCTGCCTGTTCAAGACAGGTTCTGTTGCATCCCTTCTTAAGTATCACGAAGCAAATTTATCAAACCTGCAGAGCAGTCTGCTTTCATGTACTCGGGTGTTGTTTTGGAAGCTACTGGCAATGGAGGAAATTAGGTACCTTTTCCCCCCTTGTCAAAGACCATTTGCTGTGGTGTCTAGAAAAAGAACCACTTGGTAATTGGGACACTAAATGCATTTGTGTAACACGGCTTCCCCTAGTGGATTATGGGGTGGTAGTTTGCAGGAGACCATCAGGAGCTGGTGGGCAAGGGTTAGAAAACTTGGGAACAAATCTGCTGGGGGGCAGGGTGGGAAGAGATCCTCCTTTTTCCCTGTACAAAGAGCATGGCAGAATTGCTCAAGTACCACTCGGAGATCATGACTGCCTTCAAGTATGACCTCAATACCCAGAGCAGGATTTGCCATTTAAAATGCACCCATGTGAAAATTTAACAAGGTATTAGTGCAGCAAATAGCTGTGGAGAAATATTCCTTTTCCCTGCCTGACTTCATCTGCCTTTTGCCTTAGCCTGTACCAGTCTGAAAGCAAGAAGATGTTTATCTGTGACACCAGGTTCATCCAGTAATGCCAGTCCATGTTCCTCACTTTAGAAAAAAAAAATAATTCTTTGCAGTATTTCCACTTTAGTAATGCAAGACTCATTCTAAAAGATACTGAGAAGTTGTAGTTCTGAACTGGAGCCTGCAGTGATTTACCACGCTTTGTTCTTGGAGATAAAATAGAGATAAATTATCTCCAGAACACATCTAGTTGCAAGTCGTGATTTGTTCCCATCCCAGCCAGGGCTTAGGAACCCTACAGCGCCCTTGAGGCATGGGTCACAGTGCTAGAGAAAGTGCTCTGGAAAGTATCATCCAGTGAATGCTGTATTAGTGATTTCTGGGGTAGAATAGGATTGTTCTCAACTCACTGGAGCTGGAACTTGCCACTATTTTGCCTGAAATCTGATGGAGTAGACCAAAGGGAGATGTCCAGCTTTCACAACCTATACAACCTTAAATGAACAAAAATATGTATTTAGCTTTTGCTCTGCCACTGCCTTTCCTTGATCCAAAGTCTGCATCCAGATGTCCTTCCGTCTCTTTTTCTAAGGATTAATGTATACCTGTTTGGTTTCCCCAATGTGTTCGCGTGTTCATGGCATTAAAATAAAGCAATATAACAGAAATGTCTATGGGGCTTCTCTTGATCCTGTATTAAATTTGACTTCCAATAAAAGGGGATCAACAAGAAAAAAATCCTGCTCTCTAGCACACTGGAAAACATGGAAGGTGTCGCTTTCCTTTCTGCTGAACCATCGTAGCCAAGTGGTGATGCACAGCACTGACGCTGACGTGCCAGGCCCACGGTCCCTCGAGCATCAGTACAGAGCTGACTCTGCAGTGCGGCTGAGATAATGCAGCGGTGCCTTTCCAAGCCCCAGTGATCTTTAACAGGCAGCCTATGCAGTTACAGTTTTTGACAAGGCTATGCCTTATCCATGCAGGATTTAAGCAGTGCAGCTGACACAGTCAGTTTCCCACTACAGAAAAAACTCTGGTTGATCTGGGTTTAAAACCCTTGCGAAAACCTTCCACTCACTCCTTTTATCTATTAAATTACTTTAAATATATTTAGGGGGGAGCATAAAAACAAAACAGTGTTGACCAGAATGCTCTTGTGTGCCTTTTATGTCTGTGTATTCCAGTAATAAAAACCTGTAAGTGCAAGGTGGTGGGTCTTTTTTTTTTTTTTTTTTTTTTCCTTCTTCTTCCATAACAGACTTAAAATTACATATATGCTTCTTTATACAGACTGTTGGGAGAGAAATCCTGCTCCATTTGATAGAATTCCTTGTGACCAGCTACAGACGTGACCCAGTTATTACCCGGTTACTCAATAATACCCGGATTCATATCATGCCAACAATGAATCCTGATGGATTTGAAGCTACAAAAGTGCCTGACTGTTACTACACACGAGGAAGGTAAGGGTGGCTTAGGAGGGTGGGAGTAAGTAAAGGAAACAGGTGGGGAGTAGTCATTGGATATAACTAAGAGACTGAATCATACTTGGTGCAGAGGATAGCCTAGAAGATGTGTTAGGGCTAATTTTAGCCGGTGCTGTTCTAAAGATGCACTGTTACAGCATAGAGTTTTTGGAAGACTGAGTCAAACTGGTGTTTATGTGTGGTGCGGCTACAGAAAATTGGTCAGAATGGTGTAATGACCTAACCTATTCGGCAGGAGACCCAGATTGCAAATAGAAGCACAATAACCTATTTAGACCTCTAGGGTGCTATAAAACAGAAGGAAAACTCCACCCACAGGGATCTATTTCAGTTGGAGAACTCTGTAACCCTTGTTAATGAGAAAAAGGTGTGCCTGAGCGTGTTGAATGGACTTTTGAAAGGTGTTTAAAGATCATGTTGAATGTAGATCTAGTAAGAGGGAAGAGTTAGGCAAGCAGTGCTAGCTGTAATGGGTGCTGTGCCAATAGTAGTGCTAGGAAAAAAACTTACGCAGAAGAAAATGTAACCTAGCATTGCATCCTGTGCTACTTTTGCGTTCTTTAATGTAACTATTGCAGAGACCAAACAGGGGAAGAAAAGTTTAACAAGCTAGAAGAGGGAAGGAGTGAGAGAATGGGACAAAATGCCAAAGGGACAAAGTTAGAATGTGCAGAAAAAGCAAACCCATGAGCTAGAAGTTCTCTTGGATCACTGGCCATGGCAACATTGGAAGCAAGTGAAAAGGTGGCTTAGGTAGTTTAGTTCCGTAGGTGACCAGTGTAGGCCCTCCTTCTTATTAGGAAAGAAATTTATTCCTCAGCAAATAGGTAAGGCTTTTATGGAGGGTGGTATTTTTTATCCCCTCACTGTCAAATAGACAGAGTTTAACAATTAATACAGCTGACATTAAATACCCTCTCTACTCTCTGCACTGACCCGTCTGAGTGAAAAAGATAGAAAGCATTTGCACAGGCTGGACCTTCAGGTACAGGGGGAAGAGAATATATCCTGTGTTTGAGTCAGATTTTTTGCTCTGTGTCCAGAGTGACAGCAGTACAAGGGACACAGCCACCCAGTAGTTACCTTTGTCTTCTATACAGGTGTGAAAAACACATACAGAAGGGCAACATCCTCCTTATCTGGCTTAGGTTTTTCTAATTCATGCATGTGTAGGTGTGTACCTGCCATACATGTGTTAAATATTATTCGCTGTTTCCTCCTGAAATACAATAGAATTGTTTTATTGTGTCCTCTGAACATTCCAGTGCTGCCAGAAAGCAAACTGAAGTCCATCTTCTTAATGCTTGAGAGGGTTTGCAGTGGGCATCTTGCCTGTTTCCTGAAGACACTAGCACGCCACAGATCTTACTTAAGTACTGGCAGGGTGGTGACGTGGAAGCGTCTGTAGGCGAAACAGTAACGGGAACTTCTTCTCTCTTTCTAAGGTACAATAAGAATGGAGAAGATCTGAACAGAAATTTTCCTGATGCCTTTGAAAATAACAGCGCTACTATTCAGCCAGAGACTCAAGCAGTAATGAACTGGATAAAAAATGAAACATTTGTTCTTTCGGCAAACTTGCATGGGGGTGCCCTGGTTGCCAGTTACACCTTTGACAATGGTAACCCAGGTAAGCTAGTAACGAACTCTCTTCTCCACAGCTGATTTGGTTTAGGAACTTTAGCTGTGCCAAAGCAAAATCTATAAGGATTTCTGCAGGGGTTTTCCAGCTTTGGAGCTGGGATAGGCAGACTTTGATAAGCCCCATAGAAATGCACTGCTTGATGTGGCTCTTTATCCTGTGTGTGAGCCAGCACTCTGTTTTACCAGTAACGACAGTTACATGACAGCTATCTTTATCCTGCAGTTACTGGCTCTTTGAACGGCTATAGCAGGTCTCCAGATGATGATGTCTTTATCCACCTGGCAAAAACCTATTCCTTCAACCATGCCAGCATGTACAAGGGGACTGGGTGTGACAACAGACAAACCTTCCCAGAAGGCATTACCAACGGGTATTCTTGGTACCAGCTAGAAGGTAAGAATGTCAGTGATATTTTTTTCAGCTGCTTCAGGTACGATGTTCTCACTTTCTCCTGCCATCTTTGGTGATGAAAGGGCTGTGATTTTGCCCAGAGTAAGCCAACGCATTTATGGGGATTCTCTGAGCAGGATATGGGTGTTTGCAGACTCTCCCACTCAGCGGTTACCGAAGTGAGCGAGGCAGTCCCTGCTCTCTGGCTGCTTCTGTGCCCTTTCTCAAAGCCTGCATAGCCGTGTAGTGTACACACACGCACATGCTGGTGTGGCACCAAGGTCTTGTCCTTTCAGAAAGAAAAGCAATCTCCTGTTTATATATCATCCTTTTTTTTTTAATGTTTGATTACTGAAATAAATGTTTTCATTACTGTTTATGTGTAGCCAAATAGAATATGGGTCCTGTGGACCGTGGCACTGCGTGTTGTTTTCACAGTCCGAATTCAAAGCCTTGAAAGGCTCTGAGGGTGGCTTTGGCAGTGGGAAACGCTATGCCAGCCTGTGAATTTATCTGCCCCTATTTAGTTGGGAGTGCTTGAGTGAATTTAAGTCAAAGACTCACTCTTCCTCAGCCATAATAATCATCATTCCCAAAACGCCACTGCTTTAGGAAACCACACCCTACATGCAACTGGAGTAACTAAGCTGGTTTTCCACAGGATGCAGTAAATACAAGTGTGGCATTGAGGAATAATTTATCTGATTCACTTTTCTGACAGGTGTGATACAAGGACCAACATTTTAACTCTCCTATTTTTCTTCTAGCTTGAACTTGGTGCTTCTTTGCAGCTAAACACTGTTTTATTTAATTTTTAAGGTGGAATGCAAGATTACAACTATGTCTGGGGACAGTGTTTTGAAATTACATTGGAGCTGTCATGCTGCAAATACCCTCCAGCAGACCAGTTGGAAAAGTTCTGGAGAGACAACAAAGTTGCTCTGATCGAATACATAAAACAAGTACATCTAGGTGGGTGTGCGAACGGGGGCGGGCGGGGAGCTAAAGCCAAGGCCAGGCCAGTGGGCAAAGCGGGAACTCTTCAGCAGCCTGGGCCGGTGTCAGAGCTCACAGGTGAGGAGCTCTGGTGTGAACCTGGGAGCTAGGGCTTCTGAATAGCAAGAGCTGCAAGGCCAGGGATGGGTAAGGGAGGCGAGCTGACGGGTGTGTCATCTGTGGGGCGACCAGCACTGCTACAGGGGCGCAAGGGGCTTAAAATGTGCTGGGGCAGGAGCAAGGGACAGGTCCCTGGGGCCGTCTGACCGTACAGCCCCCCGCAGGGAGTCTGCCTGCAGAAGTCCTGAGCAGCCTTGGGGCAGGCAGTTATTTCAGCGGTCTCTAAATGTGTGTGTGTGCACGCGGACCATGTTTCATGGGTCTTTGCTGCTTGGATTTGGTATTTTTTAAGACTTTCCTAGGTGTGATCTTGACTTCACAGCTGGAGGAGAGCGCGAGCTGCTGCTTAGTGAAGCGGTGCTTTACAATGAGTTGAGGGGTTTGCGTAACTCTGTTCCTTATCTTGCATTTTGTTGCCCAGAATGTCTGACTGCTGTTTTATCTTCGCTTAATGCCAGTGCTGCCTTGAAGGTGGTGTGTGAGGATTCAGGAAAACTGCCTCATAAGCAGACACTTTTGGTATTCTGCCATTGGGAAGTACTAGATGAGACGCTGACTTGTTTAAAATTTAAAAAAAAAGAAAAGGGGGGGGGGGGAAAAACCCTCCCAAACCATTACTGTGAAAGACATGTACAATAAGTAATTATGATGCTTTCAGCAAGCGAGATTTAGAGGCAGAGCTCACAGTGCTGCTTTTGAACTTAATGTGAGGGTAAACTATTAGCACCAACAGAGGATTTTCTATTTTAATTCCCTGAGTTAAGAGAGAAGTGACTGGTGATATCAGATGTGCTTGAAATCACTGAAATAGCCTTTGAGTGCATCCAGCAACCGTCTGCCTTTCCCGGAGAAGGCGGCTCACCACGCTTACAGGCTGTGATCTTTTCTCTCCTCTCCCTTTTTCGTAGGCGTCAAGGGTCAAGTTACGGATAAGAACGGGAATCCTATTCCCAACGCCATCGTGGAAGCCAAAGGAAGGCCTCATGTCTGCCCCTACAGGACAAACGAACAAGGAGAGTACTTTCTTCTCCTTTTGCCTGGGACGTATGTGATCAATGTAAGTGTGCGGCCTGACTGAATTATTGTTTCTAATTACATTGAGTTCCTGAGCACAGCGAGGCTGCATCCTTGCAGACAAATAAGGTGAACTTGCCCGAGTTCAGGAAGTGTAAAGACTCCTTAGCAGATTTAAAAGAAATTAGTATCTTAGAACATGAATCAGCAGAAAGGAAATATTTTTGATACCATAAACTCTCGAGTCCCCGGAATGTCTGAGATTAGCACTCATCTGACCCGGATGGTGGAGCCAGCTGGGGCGAGCGCCTGGACCACGGTGACAGCAGCTTGAGGTGTTTGAAACAAAGGGCAGAGCTCTCGAAGGGTGAGGAGGTGGAGGAGGCTGGGAGCCACGGAGCCCCAGGCAGGCACGGGCCGACACCCCCCTCGGTCGGTGACAGTTACTTCCTTGGGTCAAAACAGCTTCTCTGCGGAGGCTGTCAGCAGCCGGTGTCGGAGAACATCCACGCAGCATGGGCTCTGCCTGCTGCCAGCCAAGGGCTTATGCTGAAGCGTAATTCCAGGAGTCCCTCTCTTGTACGGCGCGCGGTGCACCCCCATCAGAAGTAAATAAATAAATATTCTGTTTTCATCTCTGGCTTTTGGGGGGTTTAGTCTTACTGCTGTAATGTGGAAAAACTTGACTCTTTCCCTCATTCCGCGTTCCTAAACTCGCGTTTAGAACACTTTTCCTATACGTTGAAAGGGTAAATGAGCACGTTAGATAATGATTGTTTCACAGCTGAACTCCTTGCTTCAAACTGAGTAAGAAACCTTTTGGCTTTGCTCCTAGGCTACTGTACTGGGATACAAATCGATGCTGAAGACGCTGGAAATACCCGACAACACTGGTAACTTCAGTGCTCTGAAACACGACTTCTCTTTCTCAGAAGTCTCCATCAGGTCAAGCGTTGCTTCGTGTCCCAAAACGCCCCTCTACCAGCAGCTCGAACGGGATTCAGCTGCAGTAAAACCAACTCTACAGATCTCGCTGTTGATGACGGTTATCTTTGTCATTTTCCAATAGAGTCAGGAATGATGTGACACGGCAAGGCAAAAATCTCCCTGCACAAATGTGGCTTTTCCGACAAGGAATTGTACATGCAAAAGGATGTTTTTATATACCAAATTCTTAAATTCACAATTATGTTTATTGTATTTTGTAAAACACTGGCTTGACAATCAAATGTTTAATTGTAATAGACTTACCATATTTTTCTACATAAGTGTTTTAGCCTAAAGAAATTCTGTACAGTCTATGGAGATAACTAAAGTTTTGATGCAGAAAGTACAAACACGTGCTGAAAAATTTGCCTGACTTCAAAAAAGTCGAGGATTGTACCGCAAGAGTTTCATGCAAACTCGGGTTCCTCATTGAGCTGACAGCCACACAACTGTAAGCAATTAGCCCCATCCTAATGTGTTGTAATAAAACCACTGCTATAAATGAGGAGTGGCATTTTTTACATAGGCTCGTTCTCACCTCGACAGAGGAGACTGCTCAGGGCTGACGTGAGGTGAAGGCCAGCAACAGGGACGCATTGCAAGACACAAAGGTGGAGATGAAGAGTAAGTACGCGCCCAGGGGCCATGCTGCTGGGAGCTGGACAACACCCCCTGCCATCAGGCAAACGAGAGTAACTCAGGGCTCCGAAAACTCCGTTCTACTGAGACAGAGCTGTTTGAAACAACGTGGAAATGGTCACCCACAGCTTTACACCGCTGATGTCACCCCTTTTTTTTTTTTTTTTTTGTTTTAAACCAAATGTGGTGTAGAACAGAGCCACATGCAAGTCAGAAACTTTTAATCTGAATAGTTTTAGCAATGGCTTTAGAGCATTTTAAGCGTGCATCACAGCCCCGCCACCCCTGCCCTCCTTGGGCCGTGTCCAGCACGCACAGCAGCCCCCGGCCCCCAAGGGGGCTTCAGCAATGCCGAACCACCCCTGTTCCCCAGCTGGGCCTGCTGCACACAGAGCGAGCTGAGTCCTGCGCCGGGCCAGCTGCGGGTCTTTTTCAGGGCCTTCTGAAGCCACCCACAAAACATAAAATCTATCAAGAGAGGCCAGTTAGTACCACCTCCTGTGCTTGTTTGAAAATTTTCCTAAGCACTCTCAAAAGTAACCACAAGAGATTCTCTTTGGAAACATCAGTCTTCTCCTCTGTAAAGCAAATAAAATTGCAGGAACGCAGTTAATCGTTTTACGCCTTTCTAAACAGACCTCCTCCCCTGGAAGGGGGGTCACCCACCCCCGCCTCTCAGACCCAGCCCTACCAGCTGGGCTGCTGAGCTCGGGCAGCAGCTGCTCCTCTGCCCGCCGGCTGGGTTCTCCTGTGCCACGTAGACTGTAAATACGCTGTAGAAATTGAAACAGCAGTGCTCATTCAGAAGGAGGGCTGTGCGTGCAGGATGCTGTTCTCTGAACGTTCCCATCCTTCTCCATTTGAATTTTCCGCCTTCTCTCCCCCTCTGAGCTGCTGTGGATTCTTTACCCATCAGAGGAGTAAAAACACTTATCTGCTAATCCCATTGCTGATACTTGGGTCCAATTCTGTCACAGCAAGAAGCACCGGAGACCCCTCGAGTTTAAAATCCCCCAAAAGCACGAAACCTGTGAGAAGCCAGCGGCCCGGCAGCGGAGCGAGGGCAGAGCAAGCCTGCACGCCGGTTCACAGAATTAAAAACCTGTACGAAAAATCGAGTAGCTGAACTCCTAACAACCACATCCTTGACAGGAAAACAAGAGCACCCAGGAGCAGATAAACAAATCTTTATTTAAAGCTTTTAAATGGAACACAGCATTTCGTTTCCGCAGAGAAGGGAAAACGTGAAACCAAAACACGACAAACGCGGTACACGTGAAATCTCTTCTCAGAAATGGAGCCACACTGTGTGCAGTTGGGGCGGGTGTGTGTTGATGGTTACCTACTGCGGTAGTGCCTGCGCGGGTTAGCGCAAGGGGAAGGCGCCCCGCCGGGCCCTTGGAAGCGTGTCCACCCGGGAGTAGCGGCAAAGCTGCGTAGTTACTTAGGTTCGCTAAGAAGCAGTCTGCTCCAGGCGCTCCGACTACGTGGCGTCAAGACGATGACGCAAGACTCTGCCGTTGGAAAAGCCATTTGGCATTTTAGGTGTTACACAGCAGTCGCGGTGACGGCCATCGGTTTAGCTCAAAACCAAGAGCCGTCTGCTAGAAGTCAGGCTGTTCAGTTAAAGCAACAGCTGCTCAAAGCGGGGAGATGACGCCTGTTTACCTATCACCAACAAATTTTACACGTGGAATATATACATATATATATATACACACACACACACACTACAGAGAGGCATTCACCTGAAGCTTTCAGTGCATCTGTGCTAAATTAAAAAAAAAAAAAAAAAGGACACATTAGTTAAAAGCAACAATTTTTCATGTTCAGTAAGTGCAATCCATTGTGAAAAGATCCTTTTAAGCCCAACTTTTGGGTTTTTTGGTTTGTTTTTTTTTTTGCTTTCCATTGCTTGTACAACCTTTAAACGACAAGTAACTCAAGACAAGACTTGGGGTCAGGCATGGATGAGCTGGAAGAGTCCAGTCGGGCAGGCAATCCCCCTGGAACTGCTGATGCTCCAGCAAAGCCCTGCCCCACGGGAGCCGCAGGCACAGCAATGCAGAGGGCGCGCACTCGGAGCACGAGTGTGCTACCGGCCGTGCTACGGTAAGTGCGTGGGGGAGCCCTGCAGGCGCTCAGAGCCCGTTCCCACCTGGGGAGCAGTCATGAGCGGCCAAGGGAGCCCAGAGCCCGTAGGAACGCTGCCCTCCCGCCGAGCTCCGTCCCCCGGGGAAGGGCCGCAACAGCAAGCGTCCCTTTTTAGGCTGTGTCGCACAACAAAATGTCGTATCCTCCCGGGATAGCTGC
This sequence comes from Gorsachius magnificus, assembly GCA_034008185.1. Lineage (NCBI taxonomy): Eukaryota > Metazoa > Chordata > Aves > Pelecaniformes > Ardeidae > Gorsachius > Gorsachius magnificus. The sequence continues at coordinate 178,706,400 of CM067081.1, forward strand.
TGCCCCACCCTATGCATGGCAAGTTAACACACCGAATAAATTCACTGCTTTAAAATCACACGCTCTACTGCTAAACGTACGGCCTAACACAATGGCAGCTTTAGATTCAGACGGGGAAGAAAAGTTCTTCACCCCTCTATTAATCCTATTTATTCATTTCAGTTCATTATGCTGCTAATAATTTTCTAATCTTTTGTAAGATTACACCATCTTCTGCAACAATTGTTCCTGTTGACGCTTTCTGCAGGAATGTTTCTCCCTCGTCTCCGTCTTTAATGGGAAAAACCCGCTTGAAGTCTTGCACGTGGCTTCATACCCACACAGACATTTCAGAGACAGCGACATTTAAACAGCTTTACAGCAAACAGAACTTGGTGATAAAAACTGTACCACACTGTTAGAACAACCGTAATGCTTTGCATCAATTAAAATTTTGCAGCGCTTTTACCCTTTCCGTCAACCTGCTGCTAAGCGAAGCAGCAGCCACGGCCTGCGGCGCAGCAGGGCCCGGCCAGGCACGCAGTCCCTCCAGCACGCTTGTTGGAAATGCTAACGGCCAGCACGCAAGGGGTGCTGCTCAACAAACAGCCCAAAGGCCCCACACAACCAGCAACCCGGCTCCTTCTGGTTCAGCCACATGAGTCTTCTGAAGGACCAAAGCTGCAGGCTCCGTGACTAATAGATCTCAAGGGAAGACGAGGCCCCATCCCTGGAACCGTTCAAGGCCAGGTTGGACGGGGCTCTGAGCAACCTGATGTAGTTAGCGGTGTCCCTGCTCACTGCAGGGGGCTGGGCTAGATGGCCTCTAGGGGTCCCTTCCAACCCAAAACATTCTCCGATTCTGTGATTCTAAGACACAGTATTAAAGTTTCTCAAACATTTTAACACTCAGCGCTTCTAGCCTTTCTGAGAAGCATCAGACACTGAAACAAAGCAACTTTGCCCCCTGCCTCGAGTACCTCACTTTGCACTTCGCCTCTTCAGGCCTAGAGGTCAATTTCAGCACTAATAAATAGCTACACAGTGAAAGAATCATATTTAATCAAAATGTGGGTTTATTGTACTTAGTAAAAAAAGAATAAACGTGAGTTCTTGCAGTATTTGTACACAGCCGTTGTCTACCTAAAGTGCATGAAGGAACAGACTGAGACCATTACTGAAAATTGCGTCCTGTCACATTTTGTCAGCATCCGGCCACCCCTGCAACCTTCTGAGTCATGTGTTCAAAGGCAAAAGCAATTAAGCTCCCATGGCAAATGAATCCTGAAACCTCTTGTCACCACGCCGCATCCTCCAGACCATCACCTCCCACGTTACTGGCACAATGCAGCCCTCGGTCAGCTTCTTGGCTGTTCTCAGAGATGCAAAAGTATTCCAAAGGAAAACAAACACCGTCAAAATATTTTCACTCTGCTAATGTTGCACCAGCCTCCATCTCTATTTAATAAATGCTGCTCTGGTTCGATGCAGAAGTTGTTTTAAGGGAAGGAAAAAAAAGAGAACAAAGCCATAAATCTTGCTATGCCCCACTTAGTCTAAATATAATCTGAATATTTCTTTTTATTTTAATGCTAAAATTTCTTAAATACTCTTCTCTCGACTGTGATTTACTAAGTATGCATATTTATGTACCTACACACGTACCAACAGGCTAATTCAATAAATTAAAGCTCAAAACACTCACTGTAAGCACAAGAATATTTACAAACTGCAATAAATTAAAGATTAAAACATGTACAATATTAAACAAGGATGCAAGGAGCTCGTTGAGCAAGAGCAACTGTCAACTTTTGTGCTGCCGAGGCCAGAAAGGCGTTTCCAGGCCAGAAGGAGCAGGGTGACAGCCCCCGGGCTGGCCCCCCCTCACCCCACGCGTACTGCGTCAGACCCAAGGATTTCGCCGGGGCCACGGTGTCACCCACACCCCTGCCTGCCCTCCCCAGCCGGCGTCTCCCGCGGGGACTGGAACGGACGCCAATGCTCATCCCTCCCTTAGTTGCAAGGTGTGCTTTGGGGGAGAAGAAAAAAACCCAAACAAACCCCCCTGAAGTTTTACTAGAAGTTATTAAGAACAGTATTGAGCCAGAAAGCTCAATTCAAAACCGAGGTTCCCCCTGACGCTGTACTTTGGCCACAGATACCCATCCACCTCCTCAGCGCTGTACGGAGCCAGGGTACTTCCAGGGCTCTCCTCCACCACAGAAGATCTGCCAGGGAAGTACGGTTTCAGATCGTAAAAGGGAAAATTCATCATGCTGGATGCTCTCACTTTATCGTTTGCCAAAGCACAAAGCATTAGTAGGGGATGAAATTGTTTTTGAAGAAAAATCAATCGCAAGCTGAGTGGTTGTGAACGGCAAGGATCAGCGCTCCGACCATGCGTGCCTTTTTGGGAGCTGAATTTTTTGTTTTGTTTTGAAAAATACAGAGATCACTTAAGGGGAGTAGAGGAGAATGCCAAGAGCGGGACAGTGCCATCTGTCCCAGCAGGAAGGAGGCAAGAACAGCCGCTCCCCCGGGACTGCAGCTACACAGCCATCCCAGCGCCTGCAGAGAAGGGATCGTACTGAAAAAGCGCAAGACGTAAGAGACGATGTAATGGATGAAGCTATTTAAGAACTGCGCCCCTGTTAGCAGTGCTCCTCCTGAATATATGCCTCTGCGCTTCTCTCCCAGCCGCAGATTCCAAGACCACGATACAACCGCTATTTGGTTCTGACCTGCAAATGCAACGTTGGGAAGAGCCCCTGCAAGCTTCGCTGCACTTCAGTTTATCAAACCAAAAATGAAGAGAGAGAACTAGGAAGCAGCGTGAATGAAAGCAGGTAACCACATATTAGAAGCATCCCCGCTTGAAAAATGTAAGCATCTGCCCACGGGACATCTCTACCCGGGGCCGAAGGATTATCAGACCCTGTGGACGGTTACTGCTGACCGCAGAACTTCAAGAACTTCCAGCTGCCCACTCCTGCTTTACTGTTTGCAAGGGGCAGGAAACTTGCAAGGAAGAACGTGAAGAAACGTATGCAAACAGGCTTTGCGTTTTGTTTCGTTAAAATGAATTACGGTAAAACTTCAGAGATACCAGTATCTTTTAGTAACACTTTTCAACAATTAGCTCAAATGTACAAACAAATCGTGACTGCGCCTGGTGATTCAGTCGTTACCCATGAAGCTATTTCTTCCAAGGGTTTACCGAGGCTCTCCCGTACAGCTTTATGGCCCTTTCCTAGGTCCTCCCTTGTATTCCAGGCATTTGCAGCCCTGGTTTACAGACCCTTGATACCAGAGTAACTATTTCAGCTCCACCATGAAGGCAATTATAGCAGGGAGAGTCTTTGTGCCGGCACACAGGCGTCACTGGCGGTGTCCTGGTGGTGTTAAGCAAGGTGTCCAACCTTGGCCTGCGGGGTGGTAACACAGCACCGTTCCCACATTTAGGCTACGTCTCCGTTCCTGGCACTCCCCTGACGCTGAAACTACTTTTTTTGCCACTCTCTGTTGGGCAGGTGATCAGCAACTACCTGTAAAATTAAAAGGTGCTAAAACCAGTTCCTCTTGTGATCCCGTGTTCCAAAGGAATAAATACAACTCACCGGTACAGAAAGCCTCCGCCTGAAAACCAGCTCAGACGAGTAATCTAACTACATCCTGTAGATACCTTAGCTTACAAAAATATGCACCCGCTACCTCCTCTGAGCACCCCAGAGCACTGAGTGAGTCAGTAGACTCTCAAGAAAGGAAGCATTAAGTTTCACAAAGGTTTGGACAACATACAGCGAGGAGACAAGAGCTAGAAGCAGCAAAGGACAGGTCCAATGAGACCAGTTTTGAGTTGGCCAAACACCTTGCAACAGATTTTCAGAATTCTTGTGATACAGATAAAAACAGCGTTAAGTTGGAAAGACTACTGCATTTAAAGAACGCCTATGTGAACTAGAACTCCACAGCTTACTTGTGTCTGCAGATGGAGGTGGACTTTTTTTCCTTCTTATTTTTATCCATGTGAATGTAATGATCAAGCTGCATGCTGTACTGCTGAAGTCAACTGCAAGTGCGGAAAAAGAGTAAGACTGTCCCCTAACATTGCCTGACTTGACTTTACACAGCATCTCCTTCATTTTTCTAATCTGTTCCAAGTCTTTTCTCTAAAATCCTTATCGGGATAGTACAGACCTCCAAACCCACCAAGCATTTCAAAAGCCAGTTTCTTAGGATGTTCAAGGGAGAACTCTAGGACTGAGCTTGGATCAATGGCTTCTCAGGGCACCCGCAGCCCTGGAGTTCACAACGCACACTATAAAAATGAGACACGCACCCTTTTTCTGTTTCCAAAACCTGACACGATTTTCTGCCGCATCTGGCAAGATCTCCCCCAAAATTTGGTAACTTGGACAAATTTAAGTTTTGGGAATGAGGGAGACAAGACTCTATTTATTTCTTTTATTGACGTGTTCAGAGGGTTCTGATTGAGCCTGGCAACAGATACTAGAATATGGACCATCTTCTACCTTCTTAAGAGGAGGAACTCACATTAACAACTCTTCAACATGTCTCTCCTTTCATCATCATTGAATTTGGGGTTCCAATGTGCGTATTTAATCCGGTAAAACAAACGTCCCTACCTTGTATGGAACATAAAGCACTCAGAAAGGCAGGTAGCTTACAGGAATTGGTTATTTCTGTTGAGAGAGATTTAAAATCTTCAAGTTGATTTATGAATATTAAGCTAACCTCTTAACAACTCCAGTGCATTTATTTCAGCAATTACCTTTCATACCAAACTGTAAGGACACCCAAAATATTAATTTTCCAATAAGCATACAAAAATAGTTTCTTACTCTCTTAACCAGTTTATCAAGTTCCTTTTGCTACTTTCCAGTCACCATCCACCTAGCTAAAATAAGTTAGTACAATCATTTGTATGGGCTGTCTGCACACTGGGCAGGGTTTGTTCCTCTTCTTAAGTTTTCTTGCACATGTAAAACACGACATGAGGTGTCCCGTTTTGCCATGTACTATGCAACCATTTTTAGGTCTGCTCTGACATATGACGCAGGGCTCTATGCTGGTAACAGGCAGGCTGGATTCCATGCTTTCTTCTTTGTCTTGCGCTTCTCTCTTCTCAGGTTCCTTGTAGTCCTCCTGACTGCTGCAGAACATGCTGCTCGATGTCGACGGCTGTGAATAATCTTCGCTTTCCTGGGACTCGGAAATCTGTACCGCTTTATCCTCATTCTCCTCTACAGCTGGTTCTTTTTCCTCAGTCGTTTTCACTTTCTTGCAGTCAGGAACATCAAAACCTTCTTCAGACTCTAGGGGGAAGGAACTTTCTAATTTGCTCTTTACCAGTTTATCGCTCTTCTCATCCGGAAGCCAGTCCTCACGAAGGGCCCAGCATCTGTGGCAATGTCGTGGCAGCGGAGGGTTCATTTCGCTACATTCAGGACACTTCCAGTAATCCTTCAGTGAATTAAAGGTTGGAACAGCTTAAGCTACTTGGAATGCTTACAGCTGAAGTATTCAGAGATTATAAACTATTTGTTACCGCCAAAGTAACAGTAATCTTGAGCTACCAACTTGTCTATAATTTAAAAGTGCCATTCAGCGCTTGGTCCCATTTTATGGTTCTAAATTAAAATAGTCTGATTTTTAAAAGACTCTCTGACTGACTTCCTTCTTGCAGTAGATTTGTGAAATATAAACAGGAGGTAGAACAATAATGAGTTAGTATTTCTTAGGCAAAACTGAAGAAACCAGACCACAAAAGTCTTCAGAGAACCTCATGAAAAACCTCTGATAAAATAGTCACCATTCTCATTATTTTCAACAATAAGACTGATGAAATGGAACCTATTCAAGACTGAAGGACAGTTAAGCTGTGGGATGCTAAGCTGTTGGTGTGCAACGCGGCCGTGTGAGGGCACTCTGACACCGTAGTATTAGAGAATGGAAAACATCGGCCATTTAAAAAAAAAAAAACAAAACACCAACCACCAAAACCAAACAAAGACAAAAACCACAAAAAAAACCCCCACCACTATCACATTAAAAACACCCTTCATTTTTAAGGAGAAAGACTCTTCTTAGAAATAATCCATGCCACAGGGGGAATGAAAACAAAAACCAACCCAAAATTTATTTGGAAGGTTTGAAGCACTTTTTAGTTGGAGTCCTAAGCAACAGCGGTGGCATCAAAAACTTCAGAGACCAACTTTTAACTCCTAAACATAACATACAGGCATGTTTTTCCATAGGTGAGCAGCGCTATGTTTTTAGATGGTGGCTAGCCTCGTGTTTTATACGCATCGTAAAGTCCCTGAGTCCTACAGACCATCAAGGGACTGGAACATTTCAGTCAGTTTTGGACTACAGCTTTGCTCAAGCTTCGACTGTGAATAGCAAGTATAAATAGAGAGATATCACTGCTTTTTAATTCCAGTGTGTGCTTTTTTCACGTATGTCTACATACTTTGCCTCAAAGCCCTGAATTCCTTCCCATGCTTCAAGAATGGTCTCATAGAATTTGGAAAATGCCTCACAATTTATTAATTACACAGTACTGTTCTGAAAACAGGTTTGCCTTCGCATGTGTATGCTACAGATTCCTTCATTCAGGTTGGACAATAAAACTAGGTAATATGATTTATAGGAAGAGTTTTTTTAAATATACATGACTAAGATGATTTCTTTTTTTTTTTGCACTTTCTGCAAAAAGTCAGATTTAAGCTCCAAATAATTTCCTTCCATCAAGTCAGTGAAACCATAAGGTAGTATTTTTTTTAGTGGATTAGGAAGCTTACTTTTTTTTTTTTTAAATATCAAGGTTCCTTAATACCCACACGTTTGGTAATTAAAATATTTTCTTGGAATCTTCAAGCATACAAGAAGAATCACTGGTAACAATAGAATTTATCTATACTCCTTGATCTACTCTTGTCAGTTCACCCAACTTATGATGCTTTGCCAGTCAAGTTTTTACTCACAGCTAGAGAAATCTCTGGATCTTCATCAAATGAATCAGCATCACTATCTTCATCCTGATAAATAGTCAGCTGATATACCTGGTTTAAATAAAAAAAAAAAAAGTATTGATGCAACTGGGTTCTGGCATTCAATTAAAAATCTGACAAGTTTTTAATCTGATAGATTTTCGGACAGACTTTTAATCAAATGTAATAAATAGTGCACATACGATAATTTATGTTAGCAAGTAATTCCACAAAATCTGATGACTGGTTTGGGGGAATTGAAGAAAGATAGAAGGTATCACTTTCTCAAGTAGAGCTGATCCTTCCCCTCTGCTCAGCATTGGTGAGGCCACACCTGGAGCAGTGTCCAGCTCTGGGCTCCCCAGTACATGAGAGATACAGAGCTACTGGGAAGAGTTCAGCAAAGGGCCACGCAGATGATGAAGGGATTGGAGGAGCTCTCACATGAGGAAAGGCCAAGAGCTGGGACCATTCAGCCTAGAGACCTCAGCTCAGAGGGGATCTTATCAATGTGTATAAATACCTGAAGGGAGGGTGTAAAGCCAGGCTCTCTTCAGTGGTGCCCAGTGACGGCACCAGAGGCAACTGGCGCAAATTAAAACACAGGAGGTTCTGTCTGAACGTCAGGAGACACTTTTTTAATGGTGAGGGTGACCAAGTGCTGGCATGGGTTGCCCGGAGCAGTTGTGGAGCCTCCATCCTTGGAGATATTCAAAAGCTGTCTGGACAAAGCACTGGGCAATCAGCTCTGCTTGAGCCAGAGGGGCTGGGTAAGATGGCATCCGGAGGCCCCTTCCAACCTCAACCATTCTGCAATTCTCACCACTGCTGCTGGGAGCAGGGGCACGCCTCCATCTTTTCTTCCTCCAAATCACTGCCTTATCTCAGGGTGCAGCTCCACCGCACTATAACCCGGTGTGCATCGGTGCAGTCAGTCCCATTCAGCCCTTCAAGTACCACAACCATGTACGTCCCTGACACATTCTGCGTCTGGTACTTAACCAACCTTGCCATGAGCCGGTTCACCTCTTTGAAGTAACAGAAAACTAACCCAGAAGAAAATAATTTCCCACTTCCTTCCTGACATTCCAGACATCTAGATCTCTCAAAATGACGGTAATCACAATTCTACTGTCTTCTTGCCTCCTAATGAAAATTTCTAAAATTGTGTTTCAGCATCTCTATGAAACGCTTCTATTCCTGGAAGCAAATGATTCAGAAATATCCCTTTGCAAAGAGTTGCTAGGAAAGTTTTCACTCAGTATTAAAGCTGTTGTCAAAGCTCAACACATTCTTCTATAAATAAAAATGTAGGCATAGAGTCAAGTACACATACTGCCATCGATTCCAACAGCTAGCGAGTGAAGTTAAAAACCAGACATTTCCAGACTGCCAAGAGCCTGTTTCAGAGCCCACGGAAAGCCTTGGCGCCGTTCTGGTTACTTCCTGGTGGGTGTATAACGGTGACCAACTGCACAGGCATGTAATTTGATTTAATAACTACTGGGTGCAGTTTGTGACACAGCACACGCAGTCCTGAAATAAACCTGAAGCGTTACTTCTTGTTGGAATCTCAACACAACAGTATTCCTGCAAGTCTCCCTCCCCCTCTCACCCCCCGCCCCAAGTTAAAAAAAACCCAAACAAAACAAGTATGTACCTCATCATCTTCATCTGTAAGCTCCAGTCCTTCTTCATTATGGCTATAATCTTCTGAATAAATAGACTCAACTTCAAACTCTACACTGAACTGGTCTGAAACAGAACTGTGGTCAAACCAATCAGAGTTTTCGCTTAATGAACTGCATCAAGATCCTGAAAAAAAAAAAGAAAGTACACATTGACCCTCACCAGTCCATATCCATAACCACTACTGTTAAGACAGCTCATAAAATAAAACCGAACTACTCAGTTTAGTTAGCTATGGAAGAAATGAGACCAGCTGCTGTTAGACAGACCATCTTTTATGAGACAAACGAATCATAGGTAGTTAATAATAAAGCCAGATCTGAAAGCCAGATCTTGTCAGCTCTGTAACAGAGGCTGCAGTCAACCTACAGCCAACTTGAGGACTGCTGCTACCACTTCCCAAAGGCTCTCCTAAGAAGTGAAAGAAGAGAGGCAAGATGACACTGTCTTTTGGCTCCATGTCATTAAATCCTCTATGCTCGTCAACTTTGTTAACCTTAAATTGAGACAGTGGCTAAACAACTGCAAAATAGCAAGCGTGAAGAGACAGTGTTAGTTCTGTCAATTCAGAATACACTATATGACTAGGAATATTGTTAGTTTAGCTCTTCATGGCTTAACCTAATCAGCAATAATCTGCCTCAAGTGTTTGCTTGAAAACAATAAAAGCCAGCAAAGACTCGGAAAATGAATACAGCGTATCACTAGGGCACTTCTGTGTACAGTTATCGAAGCTGCACCGGAACTACCAGATGCCCAGAAGCACCAACTATTCTAAATTATGGAACGCCTGTAACTGCTTTCACTTTCTTAGCATTCTAGGAAACACTTATTTTAGAACACAAAATATATCTAATGTTTTTCAATACTGTGCCAAGCAGTACAAATCTGGTTTTAAAGAACATTCAGAGTTAATATTTTTAAAAATTTCACTTCAGCTTTGTCAGCAGATCTATGAAAGACTCCACTCCACCCACACACCAACTTCTCTTTCAGCCTCTTTTCTCTCCTCAAGACACCACTGAAGGCACTGCTGCTTTTGATTAAGAACACGATGTTTTAAGATGCGTATTTGCCCTTGTGGTATCTGCAAAATTTATACCACAAAAAATGTATTTTGACTTACAGGAATGGAAAGAGAATCTGTTGAATCGCTGCTATTGCTTCTTTCACGGCACAGACCACTGACTACACACCATGAGAGACTTTCATCAAACGTCAACGAAATGCTGTCTGACTTGTGTCGTTTTCTTCTGTCACTATGCAGATCATCTGAAGAATTTTCTTCTGGGCACATTCAAGAATTTTTATTACTCCAAAAACATCTACACAATGTGCAGTTTTGAATATTCTTAAGAGAAGCTTAAAATATAATTTACTTATATAGGAATTTAAGAAAAATAAAGTCACTCTATTATTCTACAGGCAAAAAAGTAAAAGCACCAAAACCTTTTTTTAAAAAGACACAGTAACACTGAGAAACATGAAAAAGTGTGAAACATTCCTGAAACCAGTATTTCGGGGGCTGGCTTTCCCAACTTGTCCCATCAGTACAGCTTGTAAATGGCAGTCTCCACATGCAGGAAATAAAACTGCAAATTTGGAAGCATCTTTACTCCACACGTGACACGTTGAACCCCTCCCTTCTAGCTTTGAGGAACACAGTTAGGATCTTAATTGTCCTAGCTCCCTCTACAGTCAGTAGACAGAAAGGCACTTTCAGAGGGCTTCCCAGAATTTGCAGGGAGACAGAGCAACTAGCTCCCACCTCACATGCATACAAAGGACTTCATGCTAGGCAAGGTAAGTTCAGGTTCAAGTTTCAGACACCTCAACAAATTTATGGGTTAACAGTTGCACTATATGTAATCGCATTTACTCGACAGGATTTTTGTAACAGACCGTTATGACTTTCACCACACACTAGCAAGAAAATCTTCAAGGCATACTATGTAAAAATTGAACTCTGAAAGCATTGCTTTAAGCTCTGCTTATTCAATATGCTTGGTTTGAAGGCAAAAAGACAATGCTTTTTAAATACATCGTATTTTGAAACAAGCACCTACAGCAGCATAAGGAGTAGGGGGACAGCATTTTTAGGGGTAGGCAAGTCAAAATTCAGCTCCACTGACTTTTAGAGTTCTTGGTAAGAAACAATTTTATTAAAAAAGGCGTTGCAAAGTCAGTACGTAAGTGCAGCGGAGTGAAAACACCCCAAGAGGCCTGACAACTTGGTTCAACAGACCTCAGTAAGAGCCTGCTGCCCCCCTAGAGGTGCCTTCTGCACCCACCCTCTATTGCCCAGCTTCTCCCTTGCCTTGCAAAACACACCCTGACAATCCATGAGTCTTCAAGTCTTGAATCTTTCATTGTAAAGGAAAAGAGAACAAAACACTTGTACATACTTTGAGACTTCTCTTACTTTCCCTTGGTGCTTCTTGGCTCAGCCCCTCTCTTTTTCTTTTTCCGCCCTGAGAGCCCCACCAAATTTGGTGCCCCCAGGCCCAAGGGTTGCTCCTGTCCATCGTTGTCCTCATTTAGTTGTCATGGCTCCATGCTGTACTGATACTGTATCACCACAAGGTTTCTATACACTATATAAGCGGCTCCAAAGGAGCCGCTACCATCCCAATTTAACAAGAATAGTGGTTTAAAAGGAAGATTTCCTATAAATTAGAAAAAAAGTGTATATAAAAACACTATATTAAAAGAACTTTTAAGGTTGTAACAAACTAATAAATGGATGCAAAGGCAAGAGTTAATAATCAAACCTACAATAAGTAAGCACAACACAGGACCTTATGTGCTCTGGGTCATGCCTAAATATTACAGGTTGTGATGCTTAATCGAGACTTTCCATCCTTTCACTAGTTTTTGTTACAACATTAAGAAGTTCTTTTAATTTAGTGCAAACCGCTCAGCAACGCAGCACAGTTTTTGGACTGACTAACATGACAGTAGCCTATGATGAACACAAAAAAATACTACACAAAAGCTGAGGAACCGAAAAATGTTCCCGAGCAACCGAAGAAAAGAAAGTTCTATGCAGTGACAGAAGGTTATCACTGCCCAGGTAATTACAACTGAAAAGTCAAGAGGTAACAGAAGTAAGTGATGGAACACACTAATGTAAGAAATTCCACAGAACAGTATTTAAGTAGAACTGTAGAGAACACTTCCATTGAGAAATTTAGTCAGGTTTATGCTGACCAGCTTGTTACTTGCTAATTATCGGAAGAAACATTCCACATTTTGAAAATGTATTTGCCAGTGATTGTTGAATAACCATGAGAAAGAGGAGATAAATACGATTCTTAAGTCACCAGACTTTTTTAAAAGTGCTTAAGGAATGATCAGGTACCTAAATATATCCAAAGTCATCCCATATTACTACCAGACCTTTGAAATACAAAGTTTTGTGGTCACCTAGGGAGGGAACTGAAGTGAATTTGACTATGTCGGTCTATTACAAAGTGTTCTCATCTCAAAGACAACACAATGGTTGATGTGAACAAGTTTAACAGAACTGTGGAACAAGTTATTCCATCATCTTACTAACAGTTCTAGTGATCTGAACTGTAACATGATACTGGAGCAATGCAAGGAATCATGTATTTTCTTCCAGACTGAAATATTTTGTTTTAGATAAGCAGAGAAACATGAATAGTATTTCACAGCATCTTCCTTAAGTCAGTAAGACAACAGAATATCCTTTTTTCCTTTTAAGTGGTCAAGCTACTGAAAGCTCTGCATCATAAATCCACACATACCAGATTCACTATGTGTTCTCCTCCTAGAAGATGTAGTTGGTCGGGAAGTCACGTTTGATGAAGTCTGCTTCTCTTCTAACTCTTGCATAGATTCCTGGTTAACAGAAATACTGAGTAAGCCTGAGTGTTAGTATGAGGTAAAAGACTAGAATCAACTAATTGCATCTAAAGCATTGACACTGTCGTGCAAAACTAAATAGAATTTACATGTCAGAACATCGAATAAAAAAAAAAAAAAAAAAATCACCTTTAGAACATTTTCTTCTTCAAGCTGAAATCTGGCATCATCCTCAGGTGTGTCAGCAAGCGTAGAGTCTGAAACCAAACCAAACCAAAACCCCATAATACAGCACAGCAGAAAAAGTAAATTTCGGGCTCAAAACCATTAGAGTAAAAGCAAGGTCCTGCCTGACCAACCTGATTTCCTTCTATGACCAGGTGACCTGCCTCGTGGATGAGGGAAAGGCTGTGAATGTTGTCTACCTAGACTTCAGCAAAGCCTTTGACACTGTCTCCGACAGCATTCTCACAGAGAAGCTGGCAGGTCATGGCTTAGACAGGCACACACCTTCGATGGGTAAAAAACTGGCTGGATGGCCAAGCCCAGAGAGTTGGAGTGAACGAGTTAAATCCAGCCAGTGGATGGTCACAACTGGTGTTCCCCAGGGCTGTTTTGGGGCCAGTTCTGTTTAGTATCTTTATCAATGATCTGGATGAGGGGATTGAGCACGCACTCAGTAAGTTTGTAGGCGACCCCAAACGGGCAGGAATGTTGATCTGCTCGAGGGGAGGAGGGGTTTGCACAGTGATCTGGACAGGCTGGATCGATGGGCCAAGGCCAGTTGTCCAAGGTTTAACAAGGCCAAGTGCCACTTGGGTCACAACAACCCCATGCAATGCTACAGGCTTGGGGAAGAGTGGCTGGAAAGCTGCCCATCAGAAAGGGACCTGGGGGTGCTGGTTGGCAGCCAACTGAATATGAGCCAGCAGTGTGCCCAGGTGGCCAAGAAGGCCAATGGCATCCTGGCCTGTATCAGGAATAGCGTGGCCAGCAGGACCAGGGAAGCGATTGTGCCCCTGTACTCAGCACTGGTGAGGCTGCACCTCGAAAACTGTGTTCAGTTTTGGGCCCCTCACTGCAAGAAAAGATGTTGCATTGCTAGAACATGTCCAGAGAGCAACAAAGCTGTGAAGGGTCTGAAGCACAAGTCTTACAAGGAGTGGCTGAGGGAACTGGGGTTGTTTAGCCTGGAGAAAAGGAGGCAGAGGGGACACCTTATCACTCTCTGAAACTGTATGAAAGGAGGCTGTAGTGAGGTGGGGGTCAGTTTCTTCTCTCTGGTAACATGCAATAGGACAAGAAGAAATGGCCTCAAGTTGTGCCACAGGAGGTTTAGATTGGATACTAGGAAAAATTTCTTCACTGCATTGGAACTGGCTGCCCAGGTCGAGTCCCCATCCCTGGAGGTATTTAAAAGATTTGTGGATGTGGTGCTTAGGGACATGGTTTAGTGGTGGGATGGCAGGGTTAGGTTAACAGTTGGATTTGATGATCTTAAAGGTCTTTTCCAACCTAAATGATTCTATGATTCAAGGGAGAGAAGCTAACTGCACACACCCCGTTCCTTTGCTTTTCAGGTGTGTGCAGCACTTTCCCTGTAACATTACTGAAGTGGGAAAGTGGGGAGGAAGAAGAAATCTCGACCACAACATAGCTCAGAATTTTACTGTAAATGCCTTCAAATGAAAGCTGCGCATTAGCTGGGATTCTGCAGGTAGGAAAGAATATAGGCAGGGAACATTTTACACTTCTTCCTCTCCAAAGTATATTTTACTAGCTATCATCTTATGGGAACACTGAATTAAAAAGACATTAAACAGAAGAAAAATTAACGGCTGTTAATTCTATATGCTTACTACCAGTCAGACCGTGAATCAATAAATTGTCTTTCAAGAAAAGAATCTGAGAGATAGTTTAAGATTGCAAGCATAATAAGAGATAATGAGAGTGTGTTTCCCCATCTTCAGCAGCTGAACACTTGCCCTTAGGAAGAATCAGAAACAAAGAGTGTCTTAATATGGATTTAGAAGCCAATTTACAAAATGGCTTCCATTGTTTAACTTCTAGTTCACTCCTCATATTAGCCAAAAGTTAAAGCTATATTGAACATTTTTATACTTCAGGAAAGATGACTGTTTGTAACAACTGTAGGTATTCCCCATTTATGGAGCGGCTATCCACAAAGTTACCACAAAGCTACTTATTTAAGTATACAGACCTTTTAAAGGAGGACTCAGTGTATAACTGAGGGTGACCAGTTCTAAACGTACTCCACATTCAGTTTTGAAAATTAGAACAGAACATGAACAGAAAGAATAAAAAGCATTTGCCCTGATGTCATTGCTGGCACAAGTTCAAGAAGCTAATTTTTGGTATTAAAACTTTTTATGTTGTTGAGGGCTTTGTCTGCAAGATATGCAAGCAAATGACTAATTTTTCAGTTTAGTCCTCTGTGTTCAGCTCTGACTGTGCTTGTTCTGGTCCTAGTCTGACAAAATTACACAAACGCTGTTCAGGTTTTTTTTTTCCTCCCCCACAAGAAACAATGTTTGCTCCGATTCACTATTTATGATCTCTCTGGACAGCAGTGTGTAAAGCCAAATAGCTAATTATGGAGAGATCAATGTTAGCTGACCACTACATGCAAGATGCATTAATGTAAGCTATATTTTCTTCGCTACCATTTCGCAAAGCAGAAAGTCCTCCCAAACTAGCTTACCTTGTTGATTGATTGCTATCAGATTTCTGGAAATCATTGAATATAGTCTCCTTAGATGGGGATAAAGAAAGAGATGTTGCAAGTTAGGTACATGTAATTATAAAAGAGAGCTTACCATCTCTGAAGATGCAAAGAGTTAAAAAAAAAAAGGCCATACGCGTTACGTTCTCCGTTATTTCACACCCAGACTCTCAGAAAAGAATCCGATTTTACCTGTGTTCTTTAACTGAAAAGCTTGTTACTCCAAATAAATCCCCCAGGAGATCATTTGCACAGTGTACAATATGTTGCTGTTTTTCATCATATAATTGTTTAGACATAATATATTGTCCAAGATAGAATATTACCTGTAAAATAAATGACACACACAGACATTAAATACCCAGGTTCTGTTGTTAAGTTTAAGTGCAAGAGACAACACATTAAATTCCTTGAGATTTGCTCTTCTGACTTTGCCTAAAACTCCCTTTGAGCTGTGATTTTCATCTATCCTCAAGTACTGTTCTACTGACCACCAGGTTCTTTTGTTCAGATTTTGTGAACTTGCTGAACACCACCTAACAAGTCAGCAGGAGAATGAAAACAATACCTTGTCTCAGTATCTTCTAGATAAGCTGTGAACTACACTGCCCCCCATTCACCCAAACCAAAAGAACAATCTATCTGTATTCACTGTAATCTACAGTTAGTGATTAAAAGTTCTCACCTCCTTCATAGTAAAAGTGTCCTTTTCTGCACCAGCTAACTTTAACAACTTCAACAACAGTGGCTTTGGTTTAACCTGTGTGGGGAAGAAGAAAAACAGTATGCACCAATTATTCACCAAACAAAACTCTATTTATACAGTTTAGCTTCCTCTTGCTGTATTAATCTGATACACAAACACACAACTGTATTAAAACCTATCCACATCCAAGTTTTTTACCTTGCGAAGTTAAACTTAAAATAACACGAACCCAATCATACCGAACTTCTCATACACAGCACCTCTTAGCTCAAACCCCAATCTTTCATCAATACATACAGATTCCTCAGTTTGAGCTACAGGATTCATTTGGTGGTTCCAAGTACAGGGCTGGGCACTGGGGAATTCAGCTTCACTCCTTTCGCCTTTACAGTGACTCCCAATGGGGAGGGAGGGAGGCAGGCAGGCAAATGGACCTCCGAGACTAGAGACTATCTGTCAGGTCCAGAGAGCAAGTCACAAAGCAAAGCACTCATCCACTTCTTTCCTAGTCTCTTCCTGTGACACTTTCTGGGGTTGCGGTTTTGCATTTGCCAGCTGGGCTGCCTTACCCTTGAAGACTTTTCTTAGCTGGGATAAGCACACCCTGTCCTTTCCATCATACTTCAATCACTCCAACCTCCGCAACGGCCTCCCACTCATCCACTATGCCAGCAGAGTGATACCTGCAGCCAGTTTATAACAATTTCTGGGGTAGAGGAGGAAAAGTTTTTTTTAAAAAGTTACTTTCCCCCCCCCCCCCTTTTTTTTTTTTTTTCCTTCTGGCCAGAGCAGTGTCCTGATCCCATTCACCACACTGTTCCACAAACAGCTGTGCCAGTACCACTGCAGTAGATGAGAACAAGCTGCAGAGGCTGCCACAACTACAAAGAAAATGCCTGTGGAGCCACTGGCAGTTCCCAGTGCAGTATGTTCTAGTATTGCCACTTTAACAATAGCATAACCACTCCAAGAACAGGCTAGCATTTAGCTATCCTAATACAGTCCCTACAATAAGAAACAAGTATTATAGAGAAGAAATATTTTACAGAAAAGCATGAATAAAATATCATGAGACAAGGAATAAATACTTAAGGGAAGGGGTGAGAACTTCCCTCCATTCCATTTCAAATATCTGCTAAAACCAACGTTAAGTTTTAATGCACTGACTAGAGACTAGTTGCAAGAATCACACATAATGAAAACAATAAACAAGGTTGTGGACAATGCTAGATGTCTATTTACCCTTTCCTAAGTGCTGAATTTTTTAGAGCATGCAACACATATTGCAGTTTCATAAAGGAAGCAAAGAGTAACTTATTAAACTATTAATGACAGCTGAGCATAGGAAGGCAAAACAGTTTCAGATCTCTGAATCCACAGCTAGACCCACGGGTTTAGATCCTTTTACTCCCCAGCGCTCTCGCCTTGACTCCTCTAAGCATGAAGTTCTTCTGCCATGCAGATCTGACTGCAAACGGTAGCAACACATTATGATTTAAAAAAAAGCAGAAACAAACGAAAAAAAAAAGCAGCTTTGAACAGTTGGCTGTTCTGTTACTTCACTTTTTTGAAGTTCTGCTATCAGCTATAAGCTTTACCCTTCTACAAAAAGTAATCCAGTTAAACTGTCATTGTACACACACCGTTTTTAGCTTGCATCTCAGGTATAGGCTTCCATCCTCAGGAAGGTTCACATAAAAAAGCCAGGACAATGTAACTGTCACTGTATCACGAAAAGGCTGGATATGCAAAGCCATAAACACAAACGATGACTTATTACAAAACTTGCTTATGAATTCCCATAGAAGAGAAAGTGAAAATACCAAATTCAAAAGCCTTGCGTTGCAGCAAGACACTTCCACAAACAGCGTACGTTTTGCACAACGGAGATCTTCTACTTCTCTTCAGTTATGAACTGTTAACAATTTCCACCACGGAAAACCTGCCATGATCAAATCGGACCATAAGATCCTTGTCGTTAAAAGAAAGCAACCTCACCACCAAAGGTCTCCACGAAACAGAGTCTAGACCCAAACCATCGCCCTCCACTCTCAGCCACGAATGAGAAAGACTTTGCTTCACAAGCACAGGATCAAAGAGAGCCCGTCTTCACCGGATTTCCTGGCTTTTCTCTAACGGTCGCCCGCTGAGCAAAGGGGCCCTTCCGAATTAGCAGGTAACCGCTCCGCAAAAGGCACGAAAAAGTCACGCGTCCGACGGAGCTACTGACCAGCGCCTCTTGCTCCGACGCGGTGACAGAGGAGCCATCCGTAAGGGAGGACATCTTGGTATTGCACATTTGCCTGTAATTAAGGGGAGAACCACGTCAAAACGTGGAACACAGCTGCACGCCCCCAGCTCCCCCCGCGCTCCGCAGCCCGGGGGGCGCAGCCGCAGCCCCGGCGGTGCCCACTCACCTCGGTGCCCTCGTCCAGCCCGCAACGCCGGGCTCCGGCGGCCGGTATCTGGGCCGAGTCGGGCCGGGCCGGGCCGAGCCTTATAGCGCTGCCAAGAGGAGGCAAGTCGGGGCTTAGCTCCTCCGCCGGCCGCGGCCCGACATGTCCGAGCATGACCAGGAGCGGCGGCGCTGCCGAGTCACCGCGGGGGGGCCGGGCGGCGGCCGACGCTGACTCACCGCTGCCGCCAGAAGCGGAGGGAGGCGGCGGCGCGGGCAAACAGCCCCGTCTCCGCGTCCCTCCCCCCGCCGCGCCGGCCTCCTCCCCCGCCCCCCCCCCGGGGGGAAGCCGCGGCACTTCCCTCAGCGCCGCGCCCGGAGCGAGCGGCCCCGCCGCGCTTCAGCCGCCCCTCCCCCAGCACCGAGGCCGCCGCGCGCGACAAGCGAGCCCCGAACGACCCCTCCGCCCCTAGCCCCCAAGCGAGCCGGGAATCCCCACGCACCACCAGCCGCTCCCGCTGCCCGGCCCGCGGCGGGCGGAGGCGCGGAGCGTGCCCAACGCCGCCATTTTAGCCGCCGCGCCGCGCGGCCCGCTGGTCCCTCCAGCGCCCCCTAACGGGCGCGGGGCGAGGGTGGCGGAGCGGCCCGCGCGGGCCTGAGGCAGCGCCCGTCAGCGAGGCGGCTGCGGGGGCCGGGCCGGGGCCTAACGCCGGGGAGAGCCGGAGCCCGGACCGCGGCGTCGGGCGGAACGGAACGGCGGAGCCCAGGCTGAGGGACGAACAGGGCGAAGGCCTGGCAGCAGCAGGCGCTGCGAGATCCGCGCCGGGGCGGGGGGGGGTGGGGGGGTGCGGGAAGCAGGAGGCTGGGGCCGTGCTTTGCCGGCGGCTTTTTCTTTTCTCGTATGCCGCCCCTCTTCTTGTCCACCGTCCCTTTTATCCTCTCCCGGCCGTGTTTGCGGCCACTCCACGAAAAGTCTGGTTGTGGTAAACAGAACGTGTTGTGGCTGGTGGATGTGAAGCACTGAGGAGACGGAGCTGGGAGAGCTGGGCCTGTTGCTAACGGCGAGCCTAAAAGCGTATGAACCCCACAGATCCTCGCTTTGCCAAATTTTTTTTTTTTAAAAATCCCCTGTTGATGGTGAACATCTCTCTGGCTTCCCCTGCGGCACACCCGGCAGCTTTGCGGCCGTGCAGGCCGCGCCGGTGGCACGCTCTGGCCCCCCGCCTGGTGAACGCCGGTTCTGAAATGCCAGGCCTTGTTTGGGGATAAGCCGCCTTCAGGCCTCTGATTGGCAACCTGGCACTTCCCTCAGTCCAGCCGCAGCGTACGTCAGTGATAGAAAACTTCATTATGTCAATTAATTTTGAGCTTAGTAAAGGTGGAGACTTGCTTACAGTCCACATAAATTCAGGGACACGATAATAAAAGTGTTGCTTGCCTGGTTAATAGGTACTGACAATTTTGGATGCTAGTTTGATTTGCAGTACTCATTTGTGCCTTTTAAGTTGTTTTTTTGCTAATACATAGGAGAGAAAACTAGGAGAAAATTTTACATCCAAAGAGAACTGGATGCTGTCATACTGTCCTATATTCCTGTCATCTCCCGTTCTATAATTCTTTTTAAGTGTAGGGTGTTTGGAAGTATGTTATTTTATAGGTACTTACTAACTGCTACACTTCAACTAGAACTGGTTAAGTTTTCAGTCTGACTCCCTTTTTTAATTCTCAGGTTTTTTTCTTGCCCACGATGACATTTTAAAATTATGTTTGGATAGTGAAAAGATTTGCTAGAGAACATGAGCACTGCAGATAGTGTTTAAAGATATGCTAGAGCAGAGTGAGCATAATGCTAATTTCCCATGACAACTAACTTGTCCAAACAAGCAATGGATAACTGCCTGGACTTGTCCGTTGGCCAAATATAGATTCTCAGCAACCATGGCACCTTGTAAAAATTCCAGCAATGGTTTTAAACCTAGATATTTGTGTGATGACAAGTTTTCGAGATGAGTTTGTTATCCCTCTAGAGCATAAAGCTCAAGGTCTGGTGAGGGACAGCTAAGAAGCTGCCAGAATTTTGCAAAGCGTGCTAACCTCCTGTTCGCACCAGCGTTTCAAGGGAAACAGAAGTCTGGTTTAAGTAAGTGGAATGTCCTGCCACCAGCAAAGTCAGCTATCTGCTCATTTCCACCCAGCACCCCAGTTACTGAGATCCTTAGGTAGCTACTAGCTTCATCATTAGGAGAAAATTAGATCTACACAAAAATGCAAGAATGGCTACATTCAGTTGATGTAACACTCAAGAGCAGTATTACCGATGCTCAATCTTGTCCTGATGTGGCACGAGAACTATTTAATTCCTATACAAAATGCATTTTACTGAACTGAAGCAAATCATAGAGTGCTTATGTAGTTCTCCCAAAAATATATCACATTATTGAGCCTTGTCTTAAGCATGGTATCATTTTGCTAAGGCCACGTGGAAATTAAGGTGCTTTTTAAATCAGCAATAAATTTTCTACAGCCCAAGACTTACCAAACTGGTAACTGACTTTCTTTTTCCACTTCTCAACCAATAAGCATCTTGTGACCAATGACTTTGAGATTAAACTGGGATTCTTTAAATAATAACTTCCCTTACCGATTCATTAACTGCTAAGGATAAAAAAAAAAGCCCAAACCGTTGTTTCTGTCTAGAATTTTTATCAGTCTTCAAGGACAATCTTATCTCTTTTCTCAGACAGACTAATCTCAAGTTAAGGGAAGGCTGCGAGTAGGTAAAACATGCTGTCTGTGCTTGCTTAGGGAGGTAGATAGGGGGATATTTTCTGACACACAGTGCTGCACCACTTCTGTTTGTCTCTAGTTTGTCACTAATACAGCATATGCTGTGTCATCAATGATTTTCTTAGGCTTGATAATTCTGGAAAAATATAATTAAAAAGTTTTACTTGGAGAGTGAATAATAAGCTTATATAGTTATGAGAGCTGACTCCCCCACTATTTCAAGGTCGTAAAAAGAAAATGAGACATCGCTACGGCAAGACCCCCGCCTGTGTATTTTATTTATAACGCTACAAAAAATATCTGGAGCAGATGTAGCCCAACTGCCTTAACTGGAGATACTTTACATCGTGGTTAACTAACATGGTATTAGACCCTTTTTAATATAAATTCAGATTCTAACTGTAGATATTTCATTGTTTAATGCTTGCAAGATGAATTCTTTTTTTGAGATGGAGCTAGTCTACCTATAGGCGCATACGGCAGAGGAAAGATGGGTCGCTGTGCCACAGGGGTGCCCAACAGTTTCAGGTTTTTGTTCCTCACCGTAATTATTCTATTTTTTTTTTTTTACATGTCCTACTTACCCTTTCCTGGCTGCTGCCTAGTCAGCACCCAGCACATATGTGAAATGGTCTGAAGTTCCCAGATGCTGATCAGAGGCACAAGTGGCCAGGGTTTTTCAGGTCTCAGCAAAAACCCGTTTGCTGCTGCTTGGCTATCAGATGAGTTAACCTCACGTGCTATCAACTCCTCCCAGACAAAAAAACCCCCACAAATTACAAAAAAAAAAAAAGCCTCTGGGGCCTTACATTGTGCTGATGTATCCATTCCGAAGCCTTAGACTGCATCTCTGTTAGTGTGACACAGAGCTCTGATCAGTCACGTGCTGCAGATTGTCAGGCACGGCAAGATAAAAGGGCAGAGGAAAAGGGATGCTGAAATGCAGCTGGGGCATGTGTGGCTTAACGGGGCTTTCTGCCAGGCCTGTCTGCTGCAGCCCTGACCCCACATGCCAGACAGTGGGTCAGTACACTTTTATAGAAATACCAGAGAAAGAATTTTGTTGTTTTCTTGACATTCCCATTTTGTTGCATAAGAAAAAGCACACTGGTAAGAAATCCTCATGCCAGTAATAGCATATTTGGTTCAGAGAACTTACACTTCGTAAGCTGAGACCTATCCCAATGGAGAGGTCTGTCAGTACGTGTAGTACCACCGCCGGAAACTTCTTACCATAAACGACACCCAAATTCTGCTAAATGAAAAGAGGACGCAGCCTTCTTGGAGGCAATTTTGAACAGACAGTAATGGCAGGCAGGAATCAAGAGCGAGGCTCGTAGCAGCAGTGGGAGCCCAAAGACCACACGCGATGCTATTGCAGCTACTTCATAGGGAACACTAAGCTGTACTTTCCTGTTAAACTTGTGGTTTTTTGGTGCGCAGGAGCTGCATTTTTGAGCTGCCCGGGGCTGCGCTGCCCTTCCCAACAATCCCAGCTGCTCTGCGGACTGGGTGGCATGGCAGGCGTTCTGCAGTTTCACCCGCATCTGCACCCTGGGCTCAAATACCCGCAGTATTTTATGGGTGGTCTGGATATGAGATCGGCAGTTCCCTACATTTCCATAACTCCAGATTCGACCTTGTTTATTTTGAAAAATGTAAAAGTACTTTAGATGGACTGGCAAAGATTGTCTCAAAATGTTTTTCTAGCAGCCGTTCACGAGCTCTTACCTCCTTTCCACAGGCACTCAGTTCAGGTGCGCCCTGTCCTTGCGAGTATTAAGTAATAAGCTGCTTCAAACCCACCTGGAGCAGGAACAATCCCACATCAGAAGACAGAAATTGTTCTGCTTTTGTTTAGTTGGCGTACACGTTCCTTCGTGCATCTGGGAGACACGTAGTCTGTCTACCCCAACCTGATTGCTATTTGGTAGCAGCTCAATCGCCCACAGGCAAAACTAAAGCTGTGGTGCATGCCTTCTGAAAGGAGGCCAGCTGGCAAAAATGGGGAGCAATTATCTTGAACTAATCATAGAATCATAGAATCATACAATGTTTTGGGTTGGAAGGGACCCCTAGAAGTCATCTAGTCTAACCCCCCTGCAGTGAGCAGGGACACCACTAACCAGATCAGGTTGCTCAGAGCCCCGTCCAACCTGGCCTTGAATGTTTCCAGGGATGGGGCCTCCACCACCTCTCTGGGCAACCCGTTCCAGTGTTTCACCACCCTCGTTGTAAAGAATTTCCTCCTTATATCCAGTCTAAACCTACCCTGCTTCAGTTTAAAACCATTACCCCTTGTCCTGTCACAGCTGGCCCTACTAAAAAGATTTTCCCCATCTTTCCTATAGGCCTCCTTTAGGTACTGAAAGGCCATAATCAGGTCTCCCCGCAGCCTTCTCTTCTCCAGACTGAACAAGCCCAACTCTCTCAGCCTGTCCTCACAGGAGAGGCGCTCCAGCCCTCGGATCATTTTTGTAGCCCTCCTCTGGACCCGCTCCAACAGTTCCATGTCCTTCTTGTGCTGAGGGCTCCAGAGCTGGACGCAGTACTCCAGGTGCGGTCTCACCAGAGCAGAGTAGAGGGGCAGAATCACCTCCCTTGACCTGCTGGCCACACTTCTCCTGATGCAGCCCAGGGTACGGTTGGCCTTCTGGGCCGCCAGCGCACATTGCCGGCTCATGTCCAGCTTTTCATCCACCAGCACCCCCAAGTCCCTCTCAGCAGGGCTGCTCTTGATCCTTTCTTCCCCCAGCCTGTACTGATACCGGGGGTTACCCCGACCCAGGTGCAGGACCTTGCACTTGGCCTTGTTGAACCTCATGAGGTTCACACAGGCCCACCTCTCCAGCCTGTCCAGGTCTCTCTGGATGACATCCCGTCCTTCTGGTGTGTCAACCGCACCACTCAGTTTGGTGTCATCCGCAAACTTGCGGAGGGTGCATTCGATCTCGCTGTCTAAGTCATTGATGAATATATTAAACAGCACTGGTCCCAGTACGGACCCCTGAGGGACACCACTCGTCACCGGTCTCCATCTGGACATCGAGCCATTGACCACTACCCTCTGGATACGGCCATCCAGCCAGTTCCTTATCCACCGAACAGTCCACCCATCAAATCCATAGCTCTCCAATTTAGAGAGAAGGATGTTGTGGGGGACCATGTCAAAGGCTTTGCAGAAGTCCAGATAGATGACATCCGTTGGTTTTCCCTTGTCCACTGATGCTGTCACACCATCATAGAAAGACACCAGGTTTGTCAGGCAGGACTTGCCCTTGGTGAAGCCATGCTGGCTATCTCGAATTATCTCCCTGGCCCCCATGTGCCTTAGCATAGCTTCTAGGAGGATCTGTTCCATGATCTTTCCAGGCACAGAGGTGAGGCTGACAGGTCGGTAGTTCCCAGGGTCTTCCTTTCTACCCTTTTTGAAAATGGGCACA
Organism: Gorsachius magnificus; assembly: GCA_034008185.1. Classification (NCBI taxonomy): domain Eukaryota; kingdom Metazoa; phylum Chordata; class Aves; order Pelecaniformes; family Ardeidae; genus Gorsachius; species Gorsachius magnificus. The sequence goes on from CM067081.1 coordinate 178,730,983, forward strand.
ATATTTCCCTTCTTCCAGTCCCCAGGGACTTCACCTGACTGCCATGACTTTTCAAATATCATGGAGAGTGGCTTGGCGACTACATCGGCCAATTCCCTCAGGACTCTGGGATGCATCTCATCAGGTCCCATGGACTTATGCGCATTCAGGTTCCTCAGGTGGTCACGAACCTGATCTTCTCCTACAGTGGGAGGGGTTTTGTCCTCCCGGTCCCCCTCATGCCATCCATCAACTCGGGTGGGGTGGGGAGAGAGGTTCCCAGTGAAGACTGAGGCAAAAAAGTTGTTGAGTACCTCAGCCTTCTCCTCATCTGCTGTTACCAGCTTGCCAGTCTCGCTCATCAGCGGGGGTACGCTTTCTTTAACCATCCTTTTCCGGCTGATATACCTGTAGAAACCCTTCTTGTTATTCTTTGCATCCCTAGCCAAGTTTAGCTCCAGCTGTGCCTTGGCTTTCCTGACCCCATTCCTACACAATGCTTAGAAGTGCTCCATATCTAACACGGAATGAAAGGTTTGGGTCTTTTTTTTTCCCCTGTAGTTTTCTGTTTAGTCCTGGCTTTTGGAGGCCATGGAACGATTCTAAAGAACTGAAAGGGAAAAATCTCAGGAAAAGGCCCTTCTGACTCATTTTGGCTAGGGACATCACAGAGTGATCTACTCTTGTTAAGCAGGAGTGAAGTATGTGGCTAGGCTGTGACCATTTCCTGCTTTACTAATCTGTAGCTGCAAAAATTAAATAATCCAGTCATCTCTCCTTCTGTAGGAGTACTTGATTGCATGTGATTAGATCAGAGAAAGCCTCAGTTTAACAATAGTCATCCGCCTTGTTTAAGCAAACTAGGATGGCCCCAGTTCAGTTTAGAACTGTTCTATTAATGCAGTGGTTGGTTGGTTGTCATTCAAATGTGCTATTCAGTCCAGCACAAAACACATATCTCTACAAGGGAGTGGCCCAGAAGGGTGTGTGTGGGGTGCACAGGCTGAGATGTCTTTCAGAAGCTCCTGAGGAAACACTGAAAGGTATTCAGGGACAACCTAGATCTAGGAGAGGCTGAGAGCAAACGTAGCATGCAATCCAAATCCAGTCTGGGATGCCACGTATGAACAGTTGCTGATGAAGTCAGGCCTGAAAGCACTATTAAAGCCAGGCTGCAGTTTGTGTCAGAGGAGGGAAAGACAGAAAGTTGATTTTAACAGTCTGGCTGTTATTTGAACGGTTTGTTACTAACAACAAACGACAGCAGGGTGTTACACTAAGCAGGCAGCTGCTTAACTCGGACCCATTCTATGCATCTTGATCGTGTATCTCCTAGAGCTGTCCCAGTGTTGGTGACCTGTTTGTCCACATCTCCCCTGCATGCTCCCAGCTCCTATGCTTGCGTTCTAGATGCCTGCTATACAAGGAATAACGTCCTTTTATTTTGGACTACAAAGTTGCTATACCATCCTCCACTGCAGACATTCTTGTCATCTGTTCCACAATTTAATATTGGTTGATGCAGCCTTACTGACCGGTGTATGATTTTATTTGATATAGAATGAGTTATCCATTTTCCTGAGAAAAGCCTCAGCACTCTCCTTTGGTTAAGTGGGTATATATATATATATATATATATATAAAACTGGGTTTGCTTGTGAATTACAAAGCCACCTTTCGCTGGTATCAAATGGTGCCCTACTTTTGAGAGCATAGCTTTGCCCATACAGTTTTTAACATACAGCTTGCAGCGTGTAGTTAAACAACAGTGCCGGTAGCCAGGCAAGTAGTTTGGAGCATTTACCAGAGGCATTACTAGTGTCTGGGGTAGCCTCAACTTAAAACCTTGAAGGTTAATTTGAGTAGTTTCCCTCCAAGACTCTCTTGCCATCACAAACAGGGCTATGTTACCCATCTCAGATATATATTCCAAAGCCCATTTTGGAAGTGGATTTGCTGAGGAGTTTCCTCAGAGCTTCTTTGAGACTAAATCTCCCCCAAATCAGACATGGGTTTCTATACCTCCTGAAATAAATTGTTGTACCTTGCTAAGTCATCCTTCTGAAGAGCCACCTTGCTTTCCTGGCTACTCAGTCTGCATTTTTCCTTATTTATATGCCCTCTCTTGATTCAGGTGGATCCTGATCAAATATCACCTCACCATCTAACTGCTGGCACGCAACTACTCGTTGCCAAGCAAGAAGTTTTTTTATCATGTCCAGTTTCCTGCCTGTGAATTAGTACTTGTTTAAACACAAACGTGAAACAACAGCATCTAAATAAGGAACACGTTCATGCCACTGAAACAGAAAGGTTCTCAGTGTGGACTGAGGGAGTAGTAACATCAGCACAATGTGTGGGAGGGAACTGGTGCCGTTTTACTAGGAGGGGAGCTGTATCTGTGCTAGTTCTGTCAACTTTCAGTGACTATAATGACATGGACTTTTCCAACCGATACGCAAAACTGACTTTTTGTCCAGCTGGTGAAACCCATAAACTCTTGATGTTCACAGAGAGGCTGTAGCATCCCGAATGACAGTCAGCAAATCAACCTGAACTCCACTTGAGACCCAGATCACGAAGAGGACTGAACCCATGGGCTCCTAAGAGTGAGTTTGTATGCACTGTGTTGCTTTCTTTTTAAACAAGCAAACCCCAATCACTGCGTAACTTTACATCCAGACAGTGGTTACTCAATCCTCTTGACCTTTCTACTTCAAAACAGTAGCTGTATTTGGTCTGACTGAAAGAGTCTCTTACGGGAAAGGCACAGAAGGAAAAGGCAGGCTTTCTAGATCAAGAACCAGTGCATGGATGTACAAGAATGACAGGCTGGCCGAGCAGAAAATAAATTCACTGCTGAATCCCAGGCAGCTACAGACTTGTACCAAGTTTTCCTTTTACCTAGCTGGCAAAGTAGTCTGCGAGACAGTGCTTTACATCTTAAGCATATTGAGCTTTACACAGAAGACAGGCTATACTGGAGAGGCAGTCATCCTGAAGCATGTGCTCTTGTGATCTTTTAAGTTTGCATAGCGTAATGAATATGTGGTAAAGTTGTTTTGTTTTTTTTAAACTATTTATATGTTTCCAGTGGTATATTAGTGTTCTGATTTAAAAAAGATCTGAAGGGAAGGAGATTTACACATGACATACAGAGGTTCTTCTTTAACTGTCCTAACATCCAGACAGCCTAGTTATGATATAGTTGTAGTGGGCCACAAATTATACTTTCATCTTGAGTGATCTTTTTCCAGATTTCTTCTTTTAGCAGTAGTTGGAATTGGAGGGTTTAGATTTATGAAATGTCTCAGAATTTGCATCCTTTATTTTTATTTAAGGCTGATCATGTGATTCATTTCCTCCAGCCCACGTGTATAGCTCTTCTGTACTTGCATCTCCTCAAAGACCATAACTAGTTATCTTGCTCTCCATTGGCAATCACCTGACAGGATTGTCAAAGTGAAGTACCTTATCAATATGACATAATCTTATTAATGAATGTTAAGGACGTGACAAATGCTTTTTTATTCACTGATGTTCTTAATGGCCCTGTTTGACCTGTTCTTTCCATTGATCTTCAAGGATTGTCCCTTGCTCTCACAAAAAAACATGGAAAGCAGTTGTTTAGCCTCAGCAGTTAGGCTCCATCTGTGGATCAACTGTATCAATTTCCCATTCTGCAGCTACTCAGGATTCATCTTACAGCTCCTTTTTACCTATTCAAATAGGAGGCATTCCTGGGAGGAGTTCTGCGACCACAGAGATGCAGTGGGCAGTTCTGCTGCCACAGCCTAGATGATTAATCTGCTTGTGCTGAGCTGGGTGCTGAGGCCCTGGAATATGACAGTCACAGAAATCAAGGGGAAAGCTCTCATACACGTTTTCCACTCTCACAGCTGCAGTGAGAAACACTAAGAAAGTGAGATTTTTGGAATATGGGAGTTCAGGTGCCAGACACTGGTTGGGATGACCAGCATCATCTTGAGCTTCCTTTTTACATTCATCTCTGAATTTCTCCACTTTGCCCCCTACGGTATTTTTCTCCCAGTACTTGCATATTCTTTGTCTCCTTATCCCCTCCATGTCATTGCTGCTTTTCAGATTTTGTTAATATTTCTGCAGTATATTTAATATATATACTCTCTAGACAGACATGTAAAAAGTTTCATACCAAGAGCTTACAAATTATTCTGAAAATACGTGTCTGAATTTTTGGTAATTACATGTGAAAATGTTTGCAGAATTGCGTTGATAAAGCCGCATATAGAACCATTTTTTGAAGGGTTTTAATATCCTTATATTTCATCCCCTGCCTTTCTTCTTTTATTGTAGAGTTTTAGATTTTCATAGCTTCCACCTGAAAGCCACCTGGTATTGGTTTCCAATACGTGGCGTGTTTTAGCCTGAGTGCTCTTGATGAGTTCAGCTCACTAGAGAAACTTGAACAAGACAGGTAGTTCTTGTATGTGACTTGTTTTTGTTACCAGAATAATTTTTTTGGGGGGGGGGTGGGGGGGTGTGTGTGACTAAATATGAAACAGGAAAAGCAAGGGGAATCCCCTACCCCAGCTGCCCTACAAATTGAAACCTCTTTTTAAGTACCAGTGAGCAATACAGATCAGGATAACATCCAGTCTTTATCGGGAAGGCAAGGTTTGGAGAGAGAGAGAGGAAGCATTAATCAAAAAGGTATATGAATTTTTGAAGGACGTGCCATCAAACTTGTTTTTCTGCCACCTCCCCTGACACCATTAGTTGGTCTGACAGACATTACCTCTGCTTACAACCCTTCAGGCTTAGACTGTGCTAGCTCTGTAAGGTTTGTCAGCGAAGGTTTTTTGGCGATTGTGCCATCTGGTGGAGAAAAGGTTTTTTTTTCCATCTAAAGCACGCAAAGAAAAGCTCTTAGAAATAAATGAAGACTTGCACAAACCCGTTGATGCCACTGGAAAAGCAGGACACAAACTAAATTCTGACTGCAGATGGAGAAGCCATGCAAACTGTTGTTCTGTGCTTCCTTTGGTTCCAGTGAAGTATTAATATCTCAGTTATCTCTTGCCTCCAGAGAAAGCAAGTGCATGGACTTTTTGGCATTCCTTCATTCAGCTGGTTTCAACAGGGTCCATTTTAGCCTTTTAGTTTAGATCGCCCCTGTAATTTACTTTGAGAGAAATACACGACGGCAGTGTTACTCACAAGGGGAAAATCCCAAATCCCCCATTGTGGGTCTGTAAGATACTGCTGCATCGTGACTTGGCTGTCAAGAGACAGGCTGCAGTTTCCTCACACAAACATATCCAGAAATGCAGTGTGGTGAGATATTTGAGAGCACAGGTCTTCTGGCTTTCAGCGCCAAAATACAGCGTGTCAGATTCACGAGAACACTTGTTTTCCCCAGTACCTACTGAGGAAGGTCTGGTAGAACACAGACCATCCCTTTTGGAAGAAAATTGCCTATCCTGATCTTTAACTCATTCAGTGTGGGAGATGCCACAATATCTAATTTTCTCTTTCTTACCTCATGGGGTGTAGGTGAAACTACAGAGAATCATTGACTTGGGCCTATCTTACCCTCTTCCTGATCCCTCATCAGCGACATTATCTACCATACCTGGTCTGCTCAGAGACACCTATCAGTTTTGGGGCTTACTCAGCTGCACAGCCACACTGAAATGGTTGCGATTAATGGTGAGCTAGAGAAGATTCAGCATGCATTTCTTTGGTAGGCATGGTACTTCACAGACATCTGTTCCCATCCACCTCTTCCTGCCCTCTCTCTTATACTGGCACAGATATTTGTGCATGTATGGCATAAATTGGATAAAGTAATGTGGCACACCTAAGAAACTGCTCTTTTTTTTTTTTTTTCCTGCTGGTTACTTTTCAGCCAGATCAGTTCCCTGAGGTAATCCTGAGTAGCTCCATGGCAGCTGGGCCAGGACACCACTGGAATGGTAACAGGCAGGTAGGCAGGGGAAAAGGTGGGATCTGCTTCAGCTAGCTTAGGCAGCAGTACTACTGAAGGTGAAGCTTACAGAAAGCTTAGCTGATTTCAGAGCACATCACTGCGAAAGAGGCGTCCCATTCTCCTCCTTGTCTCTTCACTGCTGGCTGCAAGCTCCGATGGTGAGACCTTTTTTGGAAGCAGCGTGGTGTTAGATTGACTCAGCCACCGTGCATGGTTAGGTGATGCAGCTGAGCCCATCTAATGCCCTGTTGAAACAATGGCCTTGCTAGGAGCTGTGCAATCCCAGCCAAGTATTTTTTTTTGAGCTGGCTTTGGGCATATTTGACCACAGATTTAGCTGATTCAACAGCAGGATTTTTACTTTTATTTGCTGCTAGTATGTCAGCTTGCTTTATCATGCAGTCACATGAGACATCACAAGGAAAGCAGCAGGAACTCAGATCTGGAAGCAGAGAGCTGGAGATGGAAATGGTGAAATAACGCCTTCTGAAGGCCTGGAGACATTCAGTGGTCTTTCCCTTATCATCTAGATAACCACACCTTGAATGTCCTGTCATTGCCTGTGGTATCAGTCACCTGGGTTGATAAACCCCTGCAAGTATCTCCTGTGATAAGAACTGTGTCCAAATTCCCACAAGTTTCCCTCAGGTGTTACTTAGGGAGAAGTAAAGAGCACGTTAGCACTAATAATTACTTTAGCTAGCACTAGTCAGCTTTTCCTGTCTTGCAAAGGAGCTGAAAGCTTTCTTTGCGAGATGAGTTGGGTGGATTGTACCATTGAAGACACTTCAGTGATGACAATTTGCAGTCTTTTCTGTTTTATAGCTCACTTCCTCTGCACTTCAAGTGAACCTGTTCTCTTCTGTGGAAACTTCTTTGGAAATGTACATCTTGACATCTGTAGAGTGTGTTTCAGCTGTGTATTTTGCATTCCACTTGTGCAGATATTAAGGGAATGCCCTTTGTGATAGCAAATACACACATTTTACTGTGGCAACTTTTTGATAAAAGACTGAGAAGTGAGACCGTCTTTCATTTTGTGGCTAATCTTTCCAAGATTTTCCCCACACACTTGCAAAATTGTGACCTTGATGTTTCTTTGCCTACTAGCTGGCGTGATTTGCCATTGCTATTACAGCTTTGATCAAGCAGCTCTAGCAAATAAAGTTGCTCCACCTCAGACATCACTTCCCTCTGCTGTTGTCGGTACTTTTCTTAGCAAAAGTTACTGCCCTTGCAACACTGTAAGCTGGCGGGATCCCTACCCACATCTCAGTGGGTTCAGTTCACAGTCTGGCACGTTAAACTTTTACAAGTGACTGCATCCATGGGAGACCACAGCATGGGCACAAATTCCTCTCTGCTGACACAGATGGGAAAGGACAGTCGTCTCTGGAAGAGAAGAAGCCCCAGGTAGCTGGGGAGCAGTACTGTCTCCCGTCACCATCAGCGTGTGCACACAGTATCAGAGTTAAGAGTCCTTTTAGTCTGTGCAGCCATACAATTATTTTATGCAAGACCAAGAAGATGACTGCAGTGAAACTAAAGGAACTTTATGGTTTTATCTATGCTGTATATATGCATATCAGCTGTCCATTTTTACTAGGTTTTGATTCCAGTTTTCAGGGCAAGCAATGCCTCTTTAGGGCCCAATGTCTCTGGCTGCTGCTTCTACTACAACCTGATCCCGTCAAGCCACTTTTGCAGAAAAGTCTTTCCAGAAGTTTGTTTCATTTCAGTTATTCCTAGCCGCAAAATGTTAAATCCCGTAGCGAGTAAGGATGTCACATCCTACAATAAGTTCTTTAGATATCTTTGTGTGCATTGATTTACATCCATTTTTAAAAGGAAATTCCAGAGATCAGGGGACTGCTTATCTTACTTCTACACTCAACGAAAACACTGAGAATACTTAACTACAAGATATTTAAATTCTGGCTTGCTTAGGGACAAGTAACTGATTAGAAAATTAACCAGCCTTTAAAAATAATATCCCAATGATTTCTGATTTGTGTGACACCCTGTGAATTATTATAGGCTCTCTCAAACAAGTAAAGCTGTCTTCACGGAAGCAGAAACAGCTGATGTAGCACAGACTGGTTCAGCTAACCAGAGCACACTGAAAAATAGGACCTTCCAAAGATCTTCCCTTTATACACGGGACAAGGAGAGTTGCCAGTCCATGAGAGGCAACAAGCCGCTGAGGCTCAGAGCCAGCCAGCCTCCCAAAGACTGCCAAGACCACCTACAGGCACATAAATATGTTATGGAGTGCTTGAGAAACTCTCGGAGGGCTTCTGGCTGAGAGGCTGGTAACCATACATGAAAACAGGGCTTTCTCGCCATTTCGTTTATGTGTGAAACCTTCTCCTTCAAAACCTGCCTTCTGAGGCTGGGCATGTGGCCATTATATCTGGACTACTGAAAGAGGAGCCTCCCACCCTGCCTCGCTTCCCTCAATCCTGTTTCTAGCCGTGTAGCATCACCCTGCTCCCTTATCCCAGCACTGAAACTTGCCTGCCTGCATGGTAAGGCAACCAGCTTGCTGTCTGAACCAGTCACGGCTATTCCAGCTCGCAGAGGGTCAGATGCATCCCCCAGCCCAGACAGATCAAGGGGCAGAAGCAAGTGCCCAAGCTGTCTTCGTGGGGAGGAGCAGGGCACGTGCCTTTAAGCAGTAACGTGCCGTTCCACTGACTCTGCCATCTCATCCAATGCAAACTAAAAGCATGTCTTTCACTAAATCTGCTAGCTTCCCAAAGGTTCTCATTTTCAAACCACCTGTATTTTAATTTCTCTCTTCAGCCTCCAAGATGAGGTTTGAATGACACCCAAGTACAGCTGGTTCTGTAATCTTGCATCTAGGTCTATAAAAACAATTTACTGAGGCTGCCGAGCCACCCCAGCTCAGTGCCATCCTCCCATGTCTCCATCCACTCTGCTGTCGGCTGGACCTCATCGAGTCTGCAGGGTTAGGAGTATAGAATTAAGGTTTACATGTCCACCCCCGATAAAGGCAAAGCTATGCATGAATCATAATAGCCTTCATGGGAAAATTTCACTTGGACTTTGTTCAGGAAACAAATCTACTACATCTCTTTCTCTCTTTTTTTTCCTACCTGTCAACCAGTCTTATGCAAACTGCACCTGAAGAAGAGCTGAAGATGTGGGTCTCTGGGGAATGACACTAGCTAAAAAACACTGTCACACTGTTAATCCTGCTCACAAGAATCATCTTACCACTCAGAAAAGTGAGATTGTGTGTTTTCAGAAATACATCATAGTTGCCTGCAGGATGTATGACCACCACTGTCAAGTTTCTCCTCTCAGCTGGATTAACAAGGAGGAAACCAGTTTTTGACTAATTGCCACAAGAAATGCATTTAACAAGTAAATCACTCTGGACCCCAGAAGACCTTAACACTGCCCTTCCACTCCTTGGAGAGAAGTGCTTTATTTTACAACGCCTGATGCTGTATAATACGAGCGGCTTTTTCGATTCAGCTCAGAGACAGAAACCTGAGTGGAATCAACATGTGCACATGTAGATAAATTACAAGATCTTTAATATGCAACTGTAATATATTGTAAAACAAAGACCTATTCAGTCACTGCAGTTAGTTACGCAACAGAAAATAAAAGCATGCAAATGGTTTCTTTTTCCCCAAAGAGTAAGGAGGATTAAAACCAGTATGGACAGAGTAAAGAAGCAGAACAAGGACTCGGTTTCTTGTTAAACAGCATACCTAATTTAGTCGGAGACCAAAAAAATGTCAAACTTGTCAGCTATGCAGCTTCATTTCTGGAAATGTTGAGCACATGCCGTTCTCCATTAAGTACAATTGAAAGGGAAAGGGAAGAAGTTCACGCTGACAGATCTGGCCCTGCTATTCAGATGCCTAATCATGGAGTTAAGCATCTAAACTTAGACGTTCTGTTTAAAAACCTGCCTAGGCGCATATGCGCTGTATGTTCCTCTCAGTTGTCTCTTAATCCACTCTCACCTTTTTTTTTTTTTTTTAAAAATACACAGCCACCTCTGTTTCGGGGCCCCAGCAGTCGTGATTACTTCATGAGCTTCGCCTGATCAGAAAACACAGCTCTTTTCAACAAGTTCGCTTTTCAGCCTCTGCTTCATAAGAAAGTAAAAAAATAACAACTGTTTCCAGTGCCAAGGTCATTAAAAAATACATTCTTATGCTGTGCTTCACCCAGAGATCTCCTCCCTATGCTTCCTGGATGTGACACAGCCGTCTACAAAATACCTAAAAATAATCCTGCTCTTTTCTGGCACACTGCTAGCCTGCACATGCATCCCACGTGTGCTAGTTACCCGCACCGTCGTGTTGGACTCCTCGGAGCTCCTTATAAATATAACCACGTGCCTTCAAATAAGAGGCTTATATTCATGTTCCAGTGAAGCCACTAACAAATCAGAATGTATCTTTGCAATGCTAATCCTCAAGCAACCTTTGGATCATCCCCACTACTTGCTTCTAAATACATAATTTGCTTTCATTACATTACGTTTAATCTGTCTGTGTCTGTTCCTGCCTTTCCATTATAAAGGCAGCATATCGTGCCTATTAGGTACTGAGCTACTGCGGCTGGGAAGGCAGATGCAACCCCTGAGCTGGCAAATTACATCTTAATTCAGGTTAACCTGGCTTCTCCTGTATTTTAAGCAATTTTTTTTTCTGGGTTGGAAGGCAGTTAAGGGGCACTAGGTAAAAGAAGCAATGCTGGGTGCGGTCAATATATTTATGTGAGCAGGGAGTACCACTTCTGAATTCCAGCTAATATAGTGTAATTATACAGAAAAAGCAGACTGAAACAGGAAAGGGAGCTTTCTTATGCACCTCCTAAAGGGAAATTACAAAGACTAAAATTTGAAAGGATTAGTAACTGCTTTGCAACTCAAACAATGAAAAGGGATTGCATTTCCCCTTTCTTTAGTTCTCGCTGTACCATATATTGTTACTACGACCCTTTGGGCGGGCTGGATCCCCTACAGCAGGGCTGACTGGCCCCTGCAGCTGCACGAGGCGATGAAGTATGCTCTGCTCCCCACGGTCCATTTGACCTTTCAGCTACGGGAAGATAGGAGCACGATCCAAGTCAGTTAGATGAAAGCAGAAGCAGTAACTTCAGCGAGACAAGCTCCGTGGGGAGAGGTGATGTGTTTTCATTGGACCAACTGATACAGTTGAAAAAAAGCAGCACAGCTTTCAGGAACACAAACCCTCCTTCACTAAGCCCAGCTTAGGGTGAAGGGAAGGCAGAACAACAGTTCCTTTCTCTCAGGAAGGTTAACCATCGCTGTGGGACAAGTCTGGGAAAGATTTTATACTGCCTGAATCCAGCTATTTATTTTTTTGCATGGCATTTGCATTTTCAGTTCTTACATTGTTAAAAGCTAGTTTAAACTAAATTTGTTGACTGCTGCAGCACAGCAAGAATTCATACATTTCAGCCCTTGCATTCTTTGCAATACCTGCCCGGAGATAAACCCACACCTCTCCCTGCTGCTTAGCACAGGTCTTTGTGGTACGATGTGTCTGTGTCTTAGAACAGGATTTCTCATTACCCGAGATTTTATCAGCTCCTGCTGATAGTTTTTCACTTCATGTTCTTAACCTTCTGCAGCTGACATCCCCATCATCTTTGCAGCAACCGAGCTGTCAAATGGAAGGCTGAGATTGCGATCAGAGAGCACCAGCAGGAAGACGGTGAATTTGTGTGGAGCAGAAAGCTGGTGCTTGTGTGCATCTACCCGACTGTAATAGCAGAGAAAACAAAGAGCACTGCATCTTTAGAGTTAGAAGAGTGAAATTCTTGCGCAAAACAAAACAAAGCTTCACTATATACCCAGTCTGCCTTTCATTTATTCAACATTCTTGCAAACACCTGCAAGCCTACAATCCAAATTCTAGTCTTTTAAAACCAAGGTAAGACATCAACTGTGTAACTGGGAGCAAAACAGACATCTTGGGGAAAAAAAAAATCTTACTATGAAAGGTGATTTGAGGGAGAGTAAGGCCTGCTCTCCAAATTCCCTCACACTGCAAGCCTCAGGTTTGTTGTTAAAAGCAAGAAGATAAAAAGCTCCCTCACCTGTCAGTCAGTCGTCTTTTTCCCTTCCTAAGCCCATTGGTGAATTTCAGGCTGGATGTATCTATATCACTGCTAAATACATTAACAGTATGGCAGTGTTTAGTAGCACAGTACTGCTCAAGAGCAAGCCCCTTCTCAGCAGCCCAACTGTATAAATCCCATCAGTACCTTTTGATAGATTTTGCAGAAATGTGACAAACTAGACATGGGTTAGACATTAGCTGTACACCAAAATGTTATAAAACACTCTTCTGGAGCTCCTATTATATAAGACATTATAAAAATTACATTTTTACCTTAATACTTAACCAGCATTGACTACCGCTAGTATTTTAAAAAAAGTTTAATAAAAACTATGGGTAGCCCAAACAAGGCTTTAATGTTGCTTTAGCCCCAGGCCATCACTGGGCATTCACTTCACGAAATGAGACAGAGAGGATACATACATGCCTGCTGAATTGCAGCTCTGTCTTGAAGGCAGACCCTCCTGCAAGACAAACCTCCCTTTCACACACGCAACAGCAGCAAACCGCTCCCCTCCAACCTCAAGCCCGAGAGAGCAGCTGCTCACCCGTCAGCAGGAACGCTCCGCTGGCACCGTGCCCCCAGAGCCAGCAAGGGCTTAGCAAAGTCGTGCAAAACCCCATGCAAAAATCTGTCAAACAAGTGCCGAGCTACCAAAGTTAAAAGTAACACAAAGCTTTTAACCGAGTTATCTCCAAGTGAAGGCGTACTTCCTGCTCCTTCAGGGAAAATCAGAAAAAATAGCGTACGTTGTTCTAAAGTGTTTTCAGGGATGAGGCTAGCAAAGAGAACTTACCATCAGTCACTCATGTTTTAATCATAATCATCTGGATCTGCTCTAATTTTTAAATGCTGCCCTGGTATCTACGCTAGTTTTTTCACTGGAATGACATCAATGGTAGCTTTTTAAAGTAAACAATGCTAGAATAATGCAGCAAAGCACTTGATGGCAGAAAAGGACCACGGTCCATCTTGTTACCACGGTCTAGTCATATGCAGACTATGAAGTAAAATGAAAAGCAGAAAGTAAGCTCCGGGGTCTGTACAGTACAGCTCCAATTGCGACGGCACATACAGGGTGATGACTGCGTATTGTTAAACAGGCCAAGTCTCCGATTTCTCTTTCAGAAAAGCCCAAACTGAATGAAATGCATGTAATTAGCAAGAAAACATAGTAAAGTGATTAGTAAAAACTAGAATAAGCAAAATTCCCACCAGCCAAGTATCAGTAATTTTTATTAAACTCTACTTTTACCTCGGGATTTAAAAGTTTGGCTAAGTCAATTATCACGGTGTTTGCAGTAAAACCATGTAAACTGAAATTCTTACTCCTTCCTTCTCTTCGTTGTTTTACAATCTTCTGAAGAAAGATTCAGTCCCCCTAATGTGAAACTCGACATACTTCCTGCGGAGGAAGGAGTTGGCTGGTGCCAGAGTTGCCCTACTCTGGCATTGTAACAGTTACCTTGGCTTTGCTCCTGCCCTCCTCCCCGGTACCACTGGGAGAGCATCAGGACTTCTCTGCTAAGGGGTGGGGGAAGAGGTCTGAGTGTTGAGGGAAGCACGTGCAGTTTTAGCGTAGGGGAAAGGCAAGACCAAGGGACTTGGGCACTGGGGCCCTTTGCGCAGGATAGAGAAGGAAATTGAGAACGTACAGAGACTGGAGCATTCAGGAAGGACTCGGGTGGGGGGAAGAGGCAGGGGTGAAGGGAAGCACACAGGCGGTTTGTCAGTGGGCAAGAGTGTGCATACGTACAGGCGGGTCCCTGCACTTGCCCAGGGGAAGGGAGGCATGCAGCCTCCCTGATTTGCCTCAGGAGTCCAGCCCCCAAACACGCAAACTCCTTGAAATACTGATATAGACAGGAATCCAAGTGGCACCATTTTGCCCTATACACACCCAGACCCTCAAAGCGTATGCAGTTCAAGCAGAGGATGAAAAGAGACAAGAACAACTCTTCTCCCCTGCAATAAACAGGTATCAGTCAAGCAATTAAAAATTTATTCCCACCCTACACATAGTATCCAAAGAAACAATACATACAAGATCTACTTATCCTGCAATTACACAAGCCTCCTGGATTTAATATTTTGAACCATATGACAAAGTTCAAGATATTTTGTTAGGTACAACAAGTAAATCTCAAAGGAGAGTTCTTGAACGTATGAAAAAAAAAAAATCACGTCACTTAAGTGACCTCCACGACTTACACATTCCAGCAACAGACTGTACTGATAATGTACTCTTTTAATGATACGGTTAACTTTCTCTTGCAGATCTGCTCCTCTCCTTAAGGAGCCTTTTGTATTTTCAGACATGGTTCTTTTGTTCATTCAAATGCTTTATATTTACACCAGACTCATCCCAAATACTGTTGTCATACAGGCTTCTAATTCAGTTGTTTTCTAACTGTAGGAGTCTTTGCAGTCTATCTACATTTTAGAAGAACTTGTGCACAGCACAAATTAACGCAAATGGCTTTCTCAGTGTACGTACTGAAGGACATGCATCCAGAGGTTGACTGTCTGAACACATCTTTCAGTAGTCCAGGCTGTATTTTTAAAGTAATTATAGATTTATAAAAACGCATACAAAAAAATTATCCTTGGACCAGTACAATGTCTAAGACACCATCGGTAAAGATGTAAAATTATCCAGTTATTTCTAACTCTGAAATGATATAGAGCATTACAGTGTAAACTTAGCTTACACAGAGAAATAACTTTTTCTTAAATCCAGAAATCTGTAGCAGAATAAATAATTTACAAGCTTGAGAAGATCTGCATTGTTTCTTACACAGACTTGTTACCTATATTGTAAAGAGCTTAGAGGAACTAAATATCATTTCTGTCGGTGGTTGTAAAACTTAGATACCTGGTTTTGTTCGCATAATTCCCCTCTTTAAACCTGCTAGAGGTAGATGAAGATAAAACGAACCCCAAAACGTAAGGATTAAGACACTGCAAATAAATTCTAACCCTGCAAATCTAGCAAACATATGTCCTCACCAGATTTACTGAAAGCAGTTTTTTTCCTTCCTTTTTTTAAATAGAACAGCACTCAACTTCTTCCTTCCACGCTGTTGAAATCAGTGCTTGATACTGGCATAAAGTAATTTTCAAAGCCTTCCCAAATTAGAGCAGCAGCAGGTCCCACCTCACACTCCTCAGTCGCTCTGATACGTTTCTGGGGACTGTCTGTTGAGGAAGTGCTGCCTACCCAACGCTGCCCAGACAGCCCCCGGGTGCCTCCCCACCCCAAAACAACAGCAGACAAATCCGCAGATCCCACTGAACGTAACTCTTGGGGAAAGGTATGGGAGCGAGGGAGGTGGGGTTGAAGGCAGGAGAGAGAACTGGGCAACCTTCACATCCATTACAGATGGTGACCTTTCTGAAGATTTCTCCAAAAAATATTTTTAGCGTGGGTGCCTGCGTGCAAGGGCTGCAACATATTTCGTTATTACCACAAAATCAGAGATTTGATTAGGCTCACAAGTATTTACAAGATCTCATGTAAAGCCTTAGTTTTGGCATAGAGAAAAATATGAAGCAGTAACAGAATTTTCTAAAACATGAATGACTTCATTATAATGCCCTGACAGACCAAATGAAAAAATTAAGATGAACTGTTTAGACCTGATTTCCTACTCTTCTATAGCTCGGCCTCTGGCTTCAAGTTTTCCAATGTCTCCTCTCGTCTCTTTCCACCTGTAATTTTATTTTCTTTCTTCAGCCGAAATGTATCAATGTGTTGAAGCCAAACATACATATGAAAGTGTAGAAGAAACAGGAATGAGCTTGGTGCCCCTTTTTAAAGCTACTGAACAAAGTACGTTTCCTCTTCATCGTTCACCAGAAAAAGAGGAGGAAGCATCACTACGTACCAGAACATCTGCATAAAAATGCCTCCAAGTTTCTTCTTCCAACAATAATACTGGCATGATCACAAAGACAGGATTCCTTTTCTTTCCCTCTCTCTGTATTTTAACTGTAGCCATCATGATCTCATTTGGTATGCAAAAAATATAATTACTTCAGTACAATTTCCGCAGCAATCGGAAGTGTGCCATTTTCTCTTCTGAGTTACCATTTAAATTTAATGAAAACAATAGGACAGACCAAGATGGCAAAACCCCAGCATTTTACATAATTCAGTTTGTTTGGTTTAGTTACAGAATAATGATCCTGGCGGTTAAACTAAAACCATAGATCTAAATGAACAAGGCAATTTTGTGCATTCTAGAATCAATGCATATTTAAATACTTGTTTTCCTTCACAATGTTGTTAATCTCCAGAAACCCTTGCTTTACGGACGCTGAACCAATCTACTCTTACTGCTTTCCTGCTCGCTAAGCTTGAAGTGGGTGTAAGCTAAAATGCCCAACAATGTGCAGAGAATCCCAAGGCCTTGATTAACAGACAGTGGATCCTTAAATAAGAGGCACCCTCCCAGGAGGGTGATGCAGAACTTGAAATGTCCAAACATGTTATACCTAGACATCTGTTAAGGATAATAACAAATATCAGTATTATTTTTTTGTAAAAAGAAACACTTGGGAGCTTCATTAATCACAACCAAAGCATGCAACGGTACGGCACGTTGACTTCAACTCATGCAACTGCCCTGCATCTCTGCGGCTGTGAGAATTAACCTCTGTGTAAAGCCTTTTGCCTGTCGTACACTACAAACTACCTGACAGGCCGACACTTCCTCCAGGTAGCCAAAACATGGGTAAATATTCTTTGTAGGTATGAAGGCCGCATCAGTAAGTTATCCGTCATATCTATACAAACGCCAAACAAAGAAATAAAATACGCTAAAACAGGAACGTGCTTTTCCAGCTTCATCGTTTTAAGATAAAGCAGGCAGGTTACCAAACAATTTTCCCCACAGTAAATCAGCCCAAATGAATACCAACATAATTCACCTGGAAACAGGAGAAACGCCTAATGTTACAAAGGATACGTGACAGGTGACGTATTTCCAATGATCCAGTAAATGGACAAGTTTACCATAAAGGCTATTATACCAGACAGCAGTACCATTATCTGCGGATTAATGGACACAGTGAGTAATCCCACACGCTTTTGACCATTTGTAGATACATTTCAGGTTATTTAGTTTCCTTTACTTTCAAATGCGAAGTATCAGGCAAGAAAAACATATGGCGAACAAAAATAGAAACAGCTTCAAATCAGTACAGACACTGGTGATGGGTATAAGTAGCTCAGGGTATGATGTCCATAAATATATGCTGATATAACCACAAGCGGTTTCTCCTCTACTCTCAGTGAATGTTTAAGATTGATTTGGAAACTCTGACTACTCATGCCCATTGAAATTGTATTCTTTACCTTTGAGACAAAGTCTTCACACAAAAAAAAATATTTTGGAAAAATATCAATTTTATTCTTGTGAATACTTGCTATTCCATTCCTAAACTGCTGAACTACGAGAAATGACCCATCACTGAGCGGCACGATCAGCAGGGGTAAGAATATGCCACTGACTCTACTTTGGACAGAAAGATAAAGAGAAAATATAGCCGCCTCGGTGAAAATAAACTAGCAATTCCAAAGAACAACCAATGTTGGCATCCTTCCACAGACGAGGAGTGGAGAGTGTCAAACGTGAGCACGCTTATCTCTTTTTCTGAGTGGGCAGTGAAAGCTGGAACTAGGGCACTTACATATTTTTAATTTAATACACTAGGGGAAGCTTCTGGATTTTGTCAGATTTTCCTGTTGTTCAGTTGCCCTCTAAACAGAAACAAGGATAAGGAGGTAAATCAATTGACAGACTCCTCTGGGAGGAAGTGGGGCAGACACAAAAAGTTTTGTTTTGGCTTTTCTTTTTTTTTCTCTTGCACGTGCCCCTCTCATCTCATCATAGTCAATAACTGTACAAAAATCTGTTTCACAAAGAAACAGATCTTAGTATCAAGTTTAACTACATCAATGATGATTAGTTATTTCAATAAAGTCAATAAAAGCCTTACCACAGCAGAAAGCGTCCAGGGCCCAAATATTCCCCCTTCTCCAAAGACTGGCTCAAAGAAGGGTATGATGAACAACAACATAGCCGAGGACATTGGTGCCTGATAGTACAGCAACTGCATAGAGTTTACCTGCAACTCATGCTGCTTAGCTCCTACCCACTAAAACCAAAAGAGAAAGCTGTTAAACACAAAGAAAAAAAAAAAACAAAAAACAAACATAAATGGAAAACTTTAGCAAAAGTAAAGTGGCTGCTAACACAGAGGGAGTCTCATGTGGCCAATACCACATAAATGGCCTGCTGAGCATCATCTTCCACCTTTGCCAAATCAGAGGCCTACGTTTGTCTCTTGTGAGCACACAAGCTGTAGAGCGCAGTCATGTGAGGAGGAAAGCGAATGCAGGGGCAGTGAAAACCCCCTGAAGTGCCTAAACTTTCCTTTTCCCATAGCCTAGGGGTAAGCCTAGGGGTAAGGTATTACACTTAAGAGAGAATAAAAAAAAATAAATAGCAGAGCTGGGAAGAAAATGCCAGCTCCCTCTTATTCTCAAGACAAATCCCAGATCCTGTCGATGATGGAGCTGAGCACCTTTGCCTACGCAGAGATTCCTTTTGCTCCTTCTTATGTTCCTCCACATAGAAGCTAACAAAACTAATAAATGTTTGGCTTTTTTTTTTTCTAGCTTATTCCAAATTTACTGGATTTCGTTTCAAAATTGACTATGATTGTAGCGTGCTTGAAGAGATGACATTAGTTATCTATGGAAACAGACAGATAGATGCTATGGGCAGAAGGATGCAGCTTTGTATTACCCTGAAGAGTGATGTCTATGTTAATACTTCATAAATCACATTTATGGGTAATGTGGATTGTAGCATATGCAATATAAACTCGCTAAGTTTTTTTAAAAAAACGACAGGATAATTTCATTCAGGTGCTATCATTTCTCCAGTGCACAGACCATGGCCTAAAGTCACTATGCAGCATCTCTCTCCTCCTCCTGCCCCAAAAGGGGAAAAAAAAAAAAAAAAGAGACCATGATTTATCATCTTGCACGCTACAGGTCAAAGAGCCTCACTTCTCTGGAGGCAGAGTACATCTGTTACACAGAGATTCACGTTTAAATTGACAATGACTCTCACATCAACGTGATGGGGGACTCTTATTTGGGAGGCTTTTACAATCACAGCCAATAACGAGCTGAACCTGAGCTGTCAGTACAATGTTAGAGTAGAAAGGGCTAAGGTGGTCCTTGGATGCATCTATTTGCTGAACCAAAATCAGCCAAAAAGGTTATATCGTGCCTATTTTTGGCATTAGTGCACCACTTGATGGAAAGCAGCCCAGACTGTGTATAGTCGAAATTGAAGAAGGATGCCAATAAAAATGTAAACAGCTGAAGGGAAAAACCACAGGATTAGCGGTGGACTGGAAAACGTCCTTTATAGGGAACAGCTCAAAGGCAAGGCACTCGCTTCAGCAGGGAAGAGCATCCGTGCTCTCTAGAAAAGCAGAGTTTTACTCATGAAGCGATCTTCACCCCTTGAAAGTACACTTATGTTTAAAGGCGACACCTCGATTTTTAGCAGCGAGGACGATCAATTCCTTAAACAATTTACCAGGGGGGTGTGGTGGATCATCACAATTTTTTAATTTTTTTTTTTAAAAAAAGAAATAAGTAAGGTAGTATGGAGGGCTTCCTGAAAGGCAGGGTGCTGTTCCAAGCTGATCTAACCCAGAGAGCAACCACCACAACCCTCCCGCCCCTCACCCGACCCCCGCCGTTACCCACCACTTGGTAGAGGGAGGTCACCAGGACGCCCAAGGTGGCGAACGCCACCCCGAGGACGCTGAACTTCACGTCGTAGTAGGAGTTGAGGAAAACGCCCAGCGTGATGGGGACCTGTGGAGAAAGAAGGGGCGGGGGGGGGGGGTGGTGGTGGTGTTAGGCTGGGCCGCTGCCCTCAGGCGTCGCCTCAGGCCGGGCGGGAGGAGGCGGGAGGGGGGCGCGGGGTTCCCCCGCGCCCCCCTCCCGCCTCCTCCCGCCCGGCCTGAGGCGACGCCTGAGGGCAGCCCCTCCCGGTTCCCCTCAGCCCCGCCGCCTTCCTCACCAGGGTAAGCTTGATACGGAGAGGGAAGGTCTTGCCGTAAGCCAGGCTCTGGATGACCACGATGACCGGCGTGGTCATGGCTTTAGCCAGCTGGTAGGTACCGATGGTGTTGCTCTGCAGGGAGAGGTTGGTGAAGACGACGAAGCCGCAGAAGCTGAGGGCCAAAGGCAGCACCTGGGAGGGCTGCAGGCTCTTGGGGGAGAAGGCGCCGAGCGCCTGGCACAGGTAGAGGCCGAGCCAGGTGATGGCGAAGTGCACCAGGGTGAGGCTGAGGTTGGGGAAGCCCAGCCGCACGTACAGCCACTTGTTCAGGAAGACGATGCAGATGGAGGCGGCCAGGTTCACCAGCAGCCCCGCCGCCAACCGACCCTGCGCCGGTATCCACCCCATGGCGCCCCGCGGGGCCGGGCCAGCAGCAGCGGCGGCTCGGGCAGCCCGCCGGCCGCCAGCGAACCGGCCGGGGCCGCCGGTGCCCGCCTACCGCCGGGACACGTGGGATGGCGCCTTCCGGCGGCCCCGCCCGCCTCAGCGCGGCCCCCGCGGGCGGAGCTGCGGCTCTGCCCGCCCCCCCCCCGTGCAGCCACGCAGGCATTCCCCCCCCCCCCCCCCCCCCCGCCTGGGCATTTCTAGAAACGCACGGTTAAAAATGAACGTGCGTAGAGGCACAGCACGGATGAACGTTCCCTCTCGAGCGTCGGAAGGCGGCGGCGGGGTGACGGGAGCTGAAGCCTTTGCCGAACCGCACTGCAGCTCTGCACTCTTCCCCCCCCCCCCCCGGTTAAGGGAAAAGCAGTTAAACATGGGCTTGCACATGGTTACAGGGCCAGAACGAGGTTTCTAAATCAACTGCAGAATGTGAAACGTGGGAGCTGTGAGGTAGGACCACCTTTCCGCCGGTTCAGGATTACACCGTGTAGCTGAGAACAGCACAAGCCCTGAAGCAAGCCCGTCCTCTCTTCTCTCCCTTCACTTTCTGTCTTCCTTTGATGTTCCTTTCCTCCAGCTCGCTGCATCCTCTTCCTTCTCCCCTGCTTTCCACACTCCTCCTCCTCCTCCCTCCTCACTGTCCTCTCCGCTGTACCCTTGTGGATTCTCCTGCGAATAATGTTTCCAGTCTAGGGGCAGCTCTCTGGCATGTAGCAAAGAGATTAAAGTTCATACAATCACCATATTTATATAATGACGATTAGAATGAACAAATGCTTTCTATTTGTGAAACACTTTTATTAGGAAAAAAAACATTAAAAAAAAGGTTGCATAACAAATATCCTCTCTGCAGTTGGTCAGAATTTTTCAAGTTGAAACTGAAATCTGAGGGTTAGGTTTTTCCCCCCAAAATTCAGAACAGTTTATGTGAGTCATGGGTTTGTGGGTTTTTTGTTTTTGTTTTGGTTTTTTTTTTTTTTTTTATAACCAGAATGTCCACGGTTCAGTTTTCCAAATATCTACATGAAATCCTATGACTGAATTTCATATCCCAAAGGATCAAGATCCTGGTCCAGAAGCATCAGAGAAGATTCCCTCAGCTTCTGTAGAAGCTTTCGGAGTTCTTCTTTTGAAAATACCTAAGAATAAAAAAAAGACATAATGAAGTTACATTTATTTGCAATGAACAGCACTGGTATCAAAGCAAATGGTCGTTAAAATTAAGTTACTACATTTTTTTCTTTCTTTCTATTTAAGACAGTGTGAACACCAGGCATTTAGGAATGGCATTCAGAACAGGACTGGAAGCTAGTAGCACTATCCAAAGCCTAAAGGTAGTCTCAAGACAGGTCTGTGTCTCATAAATACTACAAAGATTATTGGTAAATAGCCAAATTTAATTTTCCTGTTATTGCTGGCAGAGATCTTAAGCCAACCCAGGTGAGGGCATCACAGTATTTTTCTTAGTCATGATATTCCTTCTCAGATTTCTAATCCTTGGAACTTTTGGGGGCACGGGGGAGTGTTGCGGTTCAGTTTTTTTGGCTGGGTTTGGTTTTTAGGCTTTTGGAGGGAGAGAAGGTTAGATAAACCCAGTGCTCCAAAACAAAACCTGCTTTACAGTCTTCAGAAATGTGATGGAAATAAAAAAATAAATTACAATTCTACAGTTCAACTTATTTCAATTCAATAGTCCCCATCCAAGAATTAGTAACTGCACTACTCAGAAGAACTGCTTGTCAAAACACTGGCATCATCTTCAGTGTTTCAGAGTTAACTCTTCGATTCCTTAAGTCAGCATACAAGGCAACCCTTTACTACTGCAGTGAATGGGAAGAGATGAAGAAACTTATGAAGTTAAGGAACATATGGCATCTTCCTCTCTATATAGAAGCTTTTTCCACAGTCAACCCACAGAGCTTTTAAATGGAAGCTAAGCTGTCTGCAGCTCCCAATAGCTCACCGTATAAAGCTTGTTTCGCTCAGAAGCGACCATGTCCGCCAGGCGCAGGCACTCCTGGTACTGTCCAGTACTATGTAACACCGTGTGCAGTAAAAAGCACATCATGGGCAGACACAGCTTTCGCAGCAAGATCATCTGGTGTGTTCGCTCAGGGTCATCCTCGGCATCCTTACCGTAGCAAAATAACGTATTAGTATTGTGAACATTTACCTTTAAAAGGCAACTCGGCATAGCCACGTAATTAGCAGCATCAGAGGCACAAAACTGGACTAACCAGCCCAGACTGGACTGCCAGATCTGATTTATGTGGTAACTGAAGGGGAAGCAACCTGCAACTGGTCACAGCAAGGCCAGCGTGACTTGTAACAAAGCAAAGAGAAGCACATCGAACTAAAGATGACAAAGGTACAACCAGGTACAAGCTGGCTTTGTGGTCTACGCCATGATATAAAAATTCATTTTACCTCTCTAACATCAACCATCCATCCTCCATCAACAAACAGCAACACGTTGTACATCTTCTCTTTCGCATCCGCTGTAAGAGCATCCAAGAGGCCTTTCCAAATACCATAGTCCATCTGGCAAAGAAACAAAAAATAAACTACTGCGGAACAGGATCATTTCCAAGGCTATTTTAACACAGGCTCTTCACCTAGCATGCAAGAGCCAGCGCAGCTGTAATTCAAATTAGAATCTTCAGCCAATTGCCAAAACCTAAAAGCCTGCTGCTAACAGCTATTTCCACCCTTGCTTAATTCCCTGTCCAGAGAGTCAGACAAGTTGTTCAGAAGCAGTCAAAGCCACTAGAGGAAGATAATTTTAAACAACTTACAAGTATTTGTTATGCAGGTATGGCAGAGTATAAACTGCATACAGTGTATTCATACTGGCCAGACAGGCAAAAAGATCTTTTGGCAAAATAAACTGAACTACAGCATCTTTTGGAGAAGAAAATGTGACAAATGCAAGAACACAAGACAGCCTTCATCCTCCATTTCCAGGGAAGAGTTAATAGCGAAACAGAGTATTTAGATTTATTAATGACACTGACAGTCAACACATTATAATGAATATTTACTATTACAGTATACAGTATTACATGTAAAGCCAAGTAATGTAAGAATAAAGCATGAGAATTTTTTTTGTGCAGTGGCATTACTGTTCTATCTCATACTCCCTCTTTTCAATGTAAAAATAGAATAATTTACAATGCAGTTCTTAAGCCATATGAATTAGCAGACTTCCACTCTGTTTCATTAAACTAAGATTCCCTCCTAAGCAAGAACGTAAGTGTTTATAGTCAATAACAACTTGAACTTTTACCTACCTCATACTTCTTTTCTTTATGTTCATGGGCCACTTTTTCAGTGAAACTTGCTTGTGGTAACAAAGAAGGCTTCTGTGGAGCCGAGTTCATGTGTTTAAACCATTCATTGAAGGTTTCGTGGGCTTCCTGGATTGCATCGGAAACAGTTTTGACATTTTCGACTCATTTATATAATTACAAGAATCATTAAATGCACAAAAGCCAGAAGTTACTTTTAAGCATAAGAACCACTCCTCACTAATTTGTAAACTCTCAGCTATAATGCATCCAGGAATCAAAAGTTAAATGGACAAAGCTTAAAATTTCACCACCAAGGCAAGCCCACCATTATTTCTAAGTAATAACTTGGAACAGAGCATATTTGAAACTCACCAAATATGCCCGAATACATAAATGTTCCCTTATAGCATTGTCGTCTTCAGCTGGAAGTGGAGTATCCATTCCCTGTTCTTCCCATTGGTTATATATTTCTGCTATAGAGTCTTGGGGAATCTTCAAAAACACATCTTTCGCAGCTTCATGTTTCTTGGATGCTATGAGAATGTGAACTGAGTATCAACAGCTTTGCAATTTCCAGACTTTATTTTTATAAACTGACAAACCCATGCTTTTTAATAGACTAGATCCGAAGTTACACCAAATGCAGTGCCAAGAGCCAATGAGAACAAAACCAACATTTAAAAAGTCTACAATATTTGTGAAGTTTAGTACCCAAAAACTTCCTCATGATTGCATTGCTTTGCTTAAGTGCTTCTGCCCTCTGTGCAGGATCAAATACGAGCCAGTCAATGACGTCTATTTTCAGCCGATCTGCCTGTAAAACCCAACATATAGCTTCACTAACATTTCAAGCATAGAGCTGATGTTAAGACACAATAAATCTGTTTAATGAAATACAAAAGTTTCTAGAGATCTTTGGATAGCATAATGACACACTGAAACAAGGATTGCTTTATTCACAACTTCAGTATCAAAAGCTTAGAAAACAATCTCTGCAATCTAAAATAATTCAAATTCCATTTCTAAGTATTTCCAAGATACTCAGACCAATGGGCAAGCATCAGCTCTCAAGAATTTTTATGGATTACCATGCATCTTCCTCAAACTTTAATATGAATACACTGTAAACACATGGTTTATGGAGCCCTTGATCTTCGGGCATGCTATCAGCCTGCAACCACGGTTTTCCAAGTCCTGTGTTAGATAAGCTACCTATTTGGCTTAGAGAGTTTAAACTTTGTACTGAACAGCAAAAAATTGCCACAAGTTTGCCAATTACCAGTTGCTTTCTAAAGAGTACTTTGAATGCAAGCTATTAACTGTACCTCATTGTCACTAAAGTAGTGAGTTGGAGCCAACCAACACTCAGTAGCGATGACAATGAAACTGTCGGTAAAGGCAACGTCTGTCGTAGCTGGAACATGTCACTTGAGCACGTAATAAGGTAAAGTACATCTGAGATCCAAAGTAACAATTGTCATAATTCTTAGAAGCTACAATAATATCCTACTCTCAGCTACAACGTATTTTGTTACAGTCATGTCATGGGCTTTATCTTCACTTACTGTTTGCATACAGACATGCTGCTGAGCAACATACACCACAGCCCAGAAGATCAAGGAGATGTAGAAACAGAAGTTACAAATTCCTGCAATTCAAATCCTCATTCAATCACATGGAATGTGCATTCCCTCACAGGGTTTTTCAAGGCAATTTCCACCATCGTTGAAAGAGAAATACAGATCACATATGGTAAAAGACTCTGTAGTTGATTGCAAACGGAGTATCTGCCCTACAAAGTATACTCACCTCCGTTGTGCCTGTATCTAACACAGTGTCATGGTGACTGAATTCACCAGCATCCTTCTTGCGGATGTTTTCAACAACAGTTTTTGTTATGGTTGCAATGTCCAGACCTAGGTTACAAGAGAACCAGGTAACAGTGACCGTGAATTCAAACTCACCACAAAATGAATTTCGGACTCTGGTTCTTGATCTTGTTTCTTACTACTAGTAATTCTTATCAGGCTGTTCACACTCATGTTATCAGACTAAATTGTAAGCTTTTGAGATACATAATTTATTGCAGGTATTTCAGAAGAATGATATTTGAGATAACAGAGAATATCAAACATGGGAAAAAGAGTAAGACAACTAACAAGTTTTTCAGTCTGTGCTGGAGACCAGCACATAGATATATTTGCTTAGACCACTGATTTCTACAGTTCTGAGGGCAAGACTATGATTTGACAGGAATGTACCAGGAAAAGCTCAGAATAGTTCTTTTACAGATGCTGAAGCAGAACGTTCTATTTTTGAAACCTTAGCCAAGTTTTTAAAAGAAAATGGCTAAAAAAAATGATTGAAGAAAAGTTAGACACTGGATTCTGCAGTAAATCTATTTCTCTGTGCATTTTGAGTGACACAGAGGCATTGCCAAAAACGGACAGTGAGCTGCTTCACTGCAGTCCCTTTTAGTTTGATGTATAGGCCTGGAAGGAAGCTTAAAATTAATGCAAGCAACCCACCATGGCTAAGAAAGAGCACTATAGACAGGACAAAAAACTTAAGATACTCATAACCTTCCTAAATCCACAATCAGGTGCGTATTTTTGTAATTAGCTTTCTGAAATAATATGATTATGTCAAGCTTCAGAACATATATCCGAGACAGGCAGCTGGCAGTGTTTGGACATAATCCAGAAGCAAAAGTGGTATTTAGCTTAATTCAGAAAAAGAATTGCAATTCTAGGTTAGTTAAAAACCGTAATATACCTACTTGAAGAAGTGATCAGCAAACTAGTTTTATTTAATTGAAAAATGAAGAGACACAGGAAGGAAACAATGTCATCTTCATAGCTAGGTCTTGCATTAAAAACTACTGAAAGACAAAATAACCCAGGATATAAAATGATAATTGGAATATCGGCATATCTCACCTGCTTCTTTTGCTAATTCAAGGCAGTGGTGGCGTTGATCACTTTCAGTAATATCTTCGAGAAATAAAGCATACTGAGCAACAGCTAGCTCTGGGGGCAAGTGGCTAACATAAAATGCTATTAAATCTGTATGCTTCTCAGATATCATCCGCTGTGGAATAAGAAGCAAATATTTAGCAAAGCATACTATACTCCTCTGTGTAAACACGTGTGTGTGTTTACACTTATGTAAAAACATAAATGTGTAACAAAATTCTGATTATTTTGTTCTGATATAGGAAGATTCCACTTTCTCAGCTTCTAAACAAGGATCAGTAAAACTGTTTCTTATTTAAGCACTGTTGACAGAAACTCTGCATATTAGGCAAGCTTCCCTGTATCTCTTGAGAGCATTAACTGCATCATAGCTCTTTCCATCCTGTAACCTTAAGTATCCTCTTCTTCCTCCTCTAAGTCTAAATTACATCAGAGAAACCAAACTATATTTTTGAAAGCTTACCTGAATGTAGGTCTTTAGGACTTCAACAGAAACTTCCTCCTTATTACAAACAAATATAAATTCAATTTTAAATCAGATAATGTGGCAAAAAAAAAAAGATACTTTACAGGCTACCATTATTACACAGACAAAAGGTTACTTTCTTATCCCTGCTTCAGTAATCTACACATTCAAACAGGCTCAGCTGGAAGAACTGTTTCTCTTGGAGAGTGATTAAAAACGTGTCTTCTGATTCAAAGACACAGTATTCCAAGGATTTTCTTTTTCAGCAACTGGATAATATGGTTTTTGGTCTAACTGGAATGTTACTTTTAAAACTGTTTTTCAAATATGTCCATTTTACCATATTTTTTAAAATTAATAAATAAAATGTCAGGTGAAGAGATGACAATTGCACTGTGCTACATGCACTGTTGTATTATAGAAAATTCTAATGTTCTTATGTACATGGTATAAATATCATTTGGCTCATCTGCAATAGCCTATACTAAACAACCAAAGTATAATCCGAATATCTGAGACTGCTTTAGCTAAGACTCAAGTGTTTGTTACTGTGAAGAACTGTCATTTTAGTTATATATGTGTAAATGAAATTAGAGATCTTCATCTAAGCATATACCTATATGAACTGTACTCAAACATCAAATAAGGAATATCATAGAAGTTTGCACAACTGCCTCTTCCCTCTGAGGTCTACTGAGGGTTGATCGAGTAATCTTCCAGTAAATTCACCTACTCCAAAATTGTAGAGGGAGAAATCAACAGTTGATCATGATCCCACAATGGAATTTATGTAGGAAATTGCACCTTTTTTGTCCCCTTTGTTAAACATATGTTAATGACTTATGCTACCATATGTTACCATACTTAAGCTTAAAGACCTATTCTATTAAATTTTGAGTCTGGCTTAAAAAATGTGCATGTATACACACACACACACACACGAGTTCCTCTTAATTAGCTAAATATTAACTGCCTTCAGAATAAATTCCAAAAAGGGAATGAAGCAATGATTAGAGGCATGAAAAAACATAACAACTCAAAGCTGTATTTAAATCGTCTAATGAAAACACACATTTGTCTTTTGCCAAAATAGGTTACATTCAGCCATTTGATATATAAGTGCTTCTACATTTTAAAATAGTACAAAAGGAGAGCTTCTAATTACTGTGACTGCCTCAGAAAAGAGAAATTGCAGCTATGTGACCCATCTGCATATTTAGCACAAATAGGCTAGGTAGCTAGTAGGCTATACTTAGTATATATTTTGATAAAATATGAAACTTTCAGCTACTACCAATATTTATGAGCTTACAGCAATAGGTACAATTCCAAGGACTGTGTATTAAGATCAGGTTATATTCAAAGCACCTTGGCTGCTATCAATAAACCTAATATTGAAGTTTGAGTCAGGTCTTTGTCAATAAAGGGCTTATGAGTAGAATCCATCATCCTCAAAAAATAATTTTCAAGCTGAACTGGAGGGGAGGAGGATGCTCTTTTCTAATTTTGACTGTTGCATTTAGGCTCCAAGATCAACAAATACACTATCTAAGCATGCAGCTCCTCATCAGCCCGGTAGTAATTTATCATCACTGTATATAGTTTACATATTTACACACAAGCATTTCTACTTCAAAGACTAGCTACTGCTATGACAACAAATCAAATACAATTGAACTTACCTTAGTCTGCAGACCCAAAGTGCGGAAAAACAGAATGAGATGTGCCATGAAACGAAGGAGGTGTCCTGGGAGCACACTTCTGTCTTTGGAAAGCCATCTGCTGAATTCTTCCATCAAACCTGTAGCCACCAAGGAAACGTTGATATTAGCCATATCACGGGGAAAAAACACCTAAGAAATATTTCAAAATTATGCATTTATTCAACAATTGTAAACTTAGCCTCAAAAGCCCAACAAATCAGAACAGCAACAGTTTTGGAAAGATTTAGCTGTTTGGCTTAAATATGTGCTGTACGTATTTTGTCGTTTCTCAGAAAAAGTATAGCAATAGTCTCACGTATATTCTGACACATTTACATGATTTCATTACATCTTTGAAAACTACCTGGTATGTCAAACTGCAGAAAGTCCCTACAGTTCTTGATTAAAGCAGCAACTTAGCTTTTAGGTGGAGTTTGCCTACTGTGTGCTTCTAAAATCCATTCACATGTAAGTTTCTGGAAAGGCCACTAGAAATAACATAGTCAGTTGACATTTAAAAATCACTTAGAGAGGAGCTCACCATCCACATCTCCCAGTATAATGAATTTCTGAATCACGTGATAGTGTTCTTGATTTTCCTCTATAACCCTCTGGGGAGAGAAAAAGAAAGTTCAAACTTTGAATAAAATCTTATAGCGTTACGTATAAAGAAAGCAAACTTAGAAATAAATCAAAGGTTCCTTAGGGAAAAAAGCTTTCCTATTTCAAAGGGTATTCTGCTTAAAGAGCAGGAGAAAAGGCACTTGCTGTCTCAATGTCAAGTTACAAGAATATTGACAAACTGAAAGAAAGAACCAGAATATAGATCTGTGGAGTTAATACTTTCATGGAAGAGATCCAGGACTAATGGGCTTTTTGGTCTGAAGAGGAGAATAACGATGTTACAGAGAGTAGATTCTACAAAAACACAGAAGCAACAATGGTGTGTATAAACCCTTAAAGAAAAGGCATGTGAAACTTATTTGAGGAGGAAGAGGTGGGTTTTTTTTTTTTCTGGTAGAGGAATTAACGGATGAAATACAATTTAAATGCAGCTGTAAAGTTGCTATATGGTGAGGATTGCACTAGAACGGCAAAGGCAGCTGGGTGTATCTGTAACTGACTGCATCAATCTTTAAGCTGTCTTTCAACATGTCTGTCTTAGCAATGTGATAAACACTGTATGTCTATTCCATCAAATAAAAGTAAGTGTAGTTTCAATTTAATCTTTACAAAGTTAACATGTAAGTTATATATTCCATCTTAAACGAACCAAGTATCCAAGGTGTTAAAAGTAACAAAGAAACACAGTCTAAGCAAATACGCTTTTAAATTTTGAAAGGCCTGTTTTGAAATATGCACACAAGCCTCCTACAGAGAAAACTGAAGCCTCCTACAACGAAAATGGCATGTAATCAATCTTTGCGCATTTTATCAAAGTGTTAAACAGGTGATTTACTCTATCTGCTTTGTATGTCTGACAACACTTTACAGTCAGCTCTTTCTTTAGCACACCCAGCTACTTTGGCAGATATGGGGCAAGACAAAACCTGTATCTTTTTCATCATTAAAAGAAAGCAGCATATAGAAAAATCTATTTGAATTGAGAAATTAGACATTACAGAGGTAGAAAACCTACAATACATCAGTCACTGTGCGTATTTGAACATTTTGTTAAGTAGTGTAGTAAAAGTAGAACCTAGTGAATAGTTAAAAATGGTAAACAGTGAGGAGAAACGCTGTAATTAATATGTACCTTTTTGTCTGTTGCCTGAAGTTCTTCAAAAACTTTTTCTGAAGTCCAGCTTCAAAGTAGGAGAGAAAAGACACAAAATGTTACCTTGAATATTCCACAGATGATACAGGATCCTTTGTTGAGTGTAGGAGCATAATTTTACTTAAAAACTTACTTTGTTTCTAAATAATCTCTAGGGAGTTCTTCCATCTCCTCTGCAGTTATTACTGAGGTTCGTATTTCCTGCTCAACGAGAGTGTCCACCATGACCCTGAAATATGCCCAAATGGTATCTTCCCAGGTATCACAAACTGGAAGAAGCTACATATTAAAAAAACAGAGCAAAAGTTATTGAGAGATGGAGAAGTATCAGAATCTGAACAGAGCAACTGTAATTTAGGATCAGATTCCTGGGCACCAAAGCAGACTAATAACTGTCTTGAACAGCAGCCTTTCCTTCATCAAAGCAAGATACAAAAAATCCTTTCACTGAATAATGCTCTAATTTCTTGATTATTTTATATCACAGTAAGTCAAGGGAAATCATCCTATCCTCATTCCAGAGGCAGCACCACTCTGATAACATTCCCCCTCTTGTGTACCACCTCAGGAAACCAATCTGGATGAAGTCTACCCACTTTTCTGCCTGATCATTTTTCAGCAGGATCACTTTGCCTTACTGGGTTACGACACGGTTGCAAAAGTCACAGTGCAGTAGTGAGCGGTGAAGGGTAGGAGGAAGGGAGTACCGTGCTGTGGTGATGTAACGAATTTTATATACAGTTCTTCTCTGAATCTTGCTAGGCTCTTTCAGCAGTGAAACCCTGGAACAAGTTCCAGGGAAATCCCTGCATTTCATGAAACACTTCTCTCTTACAGTAAGTTTAAAGTTACTGAACTTTACTGAAATTCCTGAAATTTAATTTAATTAAATATCTCTTTGCTCTGTCGCAAGAAGGTAGGCATCTTCTGTTCTATGTGTGTATAATTTTACAATGCCATTTTTCCTGTAGAACAACTAATTTTAATTTCAATGAATAAAACCCGAAAACATTCCCTCTTTTTATATTCTGAATTATTTTTATTTCTATTACATCATACCAAGATGGGGGGCGGGGGGGGGGAGGGAATTAAGCTCCTAAAGTGGGAGCTTACCACTGATTACTATAACAGCAAGGAAACTTTTATGATAGTCTGCAATGTTCCTTGTTGTTCTTAAAAAGAAAAAAAATTAAAATCACTAGTTAGGAGTAGGAGAGTACAAAAATATCTGCAGGATCAAAACTAATAAAAAGAGAGAACTACTTAATGATAAAAATGAGCATCGTACATAGTATAAAACCTATTGATAATGAGATTTGGCTACAGAATAATCTTTGGGTACACCAACTCATCTATAAGGATACTGTGCATGAGCAGGAAAGTGTATAAGCTCTTATATAATACCAGACTAGAACTAAAACAACATTAGAATTGTTTGCTGTATTGAAAGTCAGCAGGAATAATACTAAGAAAAGCCTATCATATATTTAATTAAGGGATGTGAATCCTACAAAGAACATGTCTGCTAAAGCAGCAATGTTTGCTATTGTCCTGTTTACTAGATCTTTAAAAGTACAATAAGCAGTAATTACAGTATTTCTGATGATATCCCTGTCACATGAGAAAGAAAATGCACAACTACCAAACACCACTTAACTAGGAGGCTTGACATACCTGTTTGAGGTTTCCACTCAGTGCTGCATAGATTGCTCTCTCATATCTATTAAACTGCTCCTAAAATAAACAGTAAAAAATTTACAACTTTTAATTACAAAGCATAAAAGTTTTCTAGTCACTTTACATTTTATTAGAGATTAATCCATTACAAAATGTTCCATTTAACAGTTTCCAAGAAAAGCTGGAAAAATCACAGGACACATCAGGAGCCAAAATAAGAATAGCAAGTGACTTCCCCTTCACTGCTAGCCCCTTGTAACTTCTCTGAAAAATTTATATTGACCTGGAAAGAAAGAAACGTTCTTCCTTTCCTATTCAATTAAGTCAAGTCAAAGTTAGTGTCAGCAGTTTCACTTTCAACCAAATAAAGTCAGACATTTCCTAAGCCTGAAAAATTGGTGCTGATTATGTAATTTCTCACTACAAGACATAAATACATTATTTCAGAAGTCCTCTTAGAAACATTAATTGCAAATCCTGTAGGCAGCAAACATAGAGGGGATAGATTTACTTAAAATCATGTTACTGAGTTCAGAAAAGTTCAAATTTATAAATTAACATAAAGCAAATATGCAGTATCTTACCTCTTCAGCCATACGCCAACAACTTATTTTCCAAATGCACCTGTATGGATTCCCTTGAACAGGCTCCAGCTCTTTTCCTACATGCAAAGGATAATTTAAAAAAAAAAAAAAAAAAAAAAAGTGCTATTAAAAAAGGAGAAACCAGTAACAAGGTAAAGCCTATTTTCTGTTATTAACCCAATTTCAATGCCTTTGGAACTCTTCCCAAAGCATTTTAATGCTTTCAACTGGACCGCAGGGTGGCTTTTCTTGGAAGTTTGGTAAATACACATCTTGGTTTCAGTATTCTGAAAGCTTAGCTGCTACCTAGCTTTGAAGAAAATAATGGTTTTGTCCGTAACATATCTATGGGAAACATTTGGGAAACACAAAGTAAAGGAGAAAAGGAATTTTTATATCTTAAGGAATACAAACTTCTAAAAAGTGTCACTGCTTCAGTGCTGCTATTCTGCATGCATCTGCATGAGGCATCATGGAATTAAAACCCATATAACAGCAGGCCAGGTAGGCACACAGAAAAAAAGGCTAGGACACTGGTGAAGCATGCAGATAAAAGTAACAGGCTATCAGGATTTGAAAAGTAGGAAAGCATTATGCCCTCCAGACCCAGCTATGCACAACACTTAGACACGTTCTTAAATTCTTTGCGAAATCCTGCAATGTCCTGAGCATAAAGAGAATAAGGTTGCTGTGTTATAAATAGGACCACATGCAAGGAACCCCAGAACCAAGAAGAAAGGTAATTTAATATTTTTCCAGTATTTTCAAAGCATCTTTCTTTCCTGCATTTACATTTGCTGAACTCTAGTCCTACTATACCTTTCTGAAGTTGGATATAGAGCCCAGCTTGGAGTCTGTAAGCAACATAATGTTTGCTGGGTGGCACAAGTCAGGTATTAAGAACATACAGACTGAAATATTATATGGAGGCGGAGATGATCTGTCCGGAACTCCAAAACATCCATTTCCTAGTGATTATGCTTGATTTTCAAAAAGAAAGTGACTTTAGCATGTTAAGTGGATTCAGTGAACTCATATCTTCAACTAAAATAGTTTCATGTTAGTTTTTACACATTCAACAGACATGGCAAAATATTTTCCTACAAAAAAAAGGCTCTTAAGATTAATTATTTCTCTTTGCCACAGATAAAGACAGACATTAAGAGAAAACCCTCTGCCCGATTTTTACATCTGTCTCAAATGCACTTTAAAGCAGATACCTCCATTTATGTTAGGATCATGATACAATTTCCATCCTTCCAAAGTTGCAGCTCTCCAGGCCTGACCACACCGTTTGCATAAACGCTGTGCCTGAAAAATAATGGATTTTCTCAGCCACAGACTTGGTAGGAAAGGTAGGAAAACCACTAGCTTCTTCTTTAAAAATTTGAACATTATTAAAATAGTTAATTTGTGTAGAGATTCTACTATGCAAAAATATAAGTACAAAGAACCTTAAAACAACTGAAGACTTAAAAGTAAAATGTCATCAGTATTTTTTCACTAAACAGTTTTTTCAGTCAGTATTTATAGCTATGTGAGAAATATGCTAGTCTCATCTTTGCTAGCTTGAACAGCTGTTACACATCCTTCTGATAAGTTTAGTTTAAGGTGTTGTCTTGTTGCTTAGATGTATAATCCATCCCTTCACGCAGTCATCTACTTTTCCAGTTGACTTAGCCTTCCAGCCCCCTCATGCACTTCTAAAAATAGCAATCCCACCTTTCTCATAATGATACTCAATAGTCTATGCACTAGCACAAACAGGTTTAATTTGATGCTACTTTGAATAGCATGGGAAGTAGAACAGAAACTCTAAAAAAAAAAAAAATTGCCTACAATTCTTCCAGTCCTACACCCCTACAGAAAGAGTCAGCTAAAGATTATCTAATTAGTCTGACTGCTACTGTTCCAGGACTGATAAAACAGCATGAGCAGTGACAGAAATTGAAATATGCAGTCTTGGTTTGTTTTGCCAAATTCGGTTTTTTTCACACTGGAAGGCTGCAGACATTCAGCCATTCTGGGAATGGTGACAAACAGTAAATTTAAAAGACTAGACAAGCAAGTTTTTTCTAGCTTACCTGCTGTGTATTACCTATTGTATGGTAAATGAACAGAGGTTCATTCTTAATTCAGAGTAAACTCAAATTATTTTAACTTAACTCTTTCAGCAGTGAATAACCCACTTCATGCTTCTCAGACAGTAGGGACATCACAGCAGCGACTGCAGAACAACTGATGCTGCAAATTTATATTCATATTGCCCTGCAGCAACATGCTGATGTGCCTGTACTATCAGAAAATGAACAGATGTGCGTCACAGTGGAACAGAATTAGCAAGTAACCATATTCCTGAGTCTAAGGTCTTGGGCACAAGAATCTCAAGTCCCTTTTTCTGCCCCCATTACTCAAATGTCATTATACATACACAGAGCCTAGTATAATGGAATCAGTTTCCAGCTGAGGCCTTTAGACAGCACCACAATAGAAGTGTTTACATGATTAAATCATGAAAGCCACTTCTCAACTGGGAATCGTTATTCAGAACAGCTTTAGGACTAAAATTGCCTGCATGTTACTCAGCTAAGGATTAATGCAAAGTATACACATCATATATTCTCTCTATGGTAGGGGAACAAGCAGACTTAGAGTGAAAGAGTTAATAATGTGCTTTCTAGAATACTCAGATAAAGTCTAGCAGAGTTTTCACTGCTGAAGACCTTGCCAAACAATACAGGTAAGAAAAATGAAAGGTAACTTTTCTTTCTTGCTTTATAACTAGTAAGAGTAACCACTGTAAATAACTACATTTCTTCTAATGGCAGTACTAGCCTATGGAGTTTGTGCACTGATCCCCATTTCTCAGTCGTGAGACACACCTCCAAATGTGCCACTGCAATGGTTTGTACAAGGTAAGAAAAAATAGCCGTGACTCTCCCCCTCAACTCCACTGAGATCATATGCTCAAGGGAATGTTAGAGGAGCAGAGCAAGTAAGGTTTGCTTAATTTAATGCTATTTCTAAGGAAAGCATACATCAACCCTCTCTCTCTAGTTAAAACTGCAAGTGCGTTGCACTCCAATATATCTAGAAGGAAGCCTGTGTGATAATTCACTGATTATTAGAGGTGCAATTAGGAAGTTCTTTGAAACATTCTGTGTTTGCCTGGCAGTATTTAGTATCAAGCTACTACAGTAAAAAATATCGTCAAACAACCAAAAACCCCAAAGATACAACTTTTTTTCTATAACATCTATTCTACACCCAATACTACTTAACTAATTTAGCAGTCCATCACTGCCCATATTGATAATAAATTGGAAATTAAATCACTACAAGCCAAATTTAAACAGCCACTTTAGTCCACAGCTTTTCATTAGCTTTAATATGGATTTAAATGAAGATTTAAAATAAGTTAGTTAACCAAGAAGATGCTATAACTTTCTGCAGATTACCTCATCTGTCATTCCTGCTCTGATGAGAGTGAAGAGATACTTCAATAACCTTGCGTCATCTTCGCGATCCAAATCATCAAGTGGCAGTTTCTGTCTTATAGGAGCATCTGGATCCTGCACGGAAAAAAAAAAAGTCACCATCCATCCACACAAACGCCTACCTGTCTCTTCCAATGATTTCCTGCCTTGTTTTGTAATTTGGAGTCACTTTTTCAGTTGGCACAACAATCTGTACAACCCACATAATATCTAGCATGATACTTCCCCATCTTTCCTCTCATTTCTTCTATTTCCCTCCTGTCACTGTTCCTATCAGAAGGAGCCATTGCAATTTCTTTAGTTACTCTACCACCTTGGGTTTTTTTGCCCCAAACTTCTCATCTTCTACCTCTTCTCACCTTCAAACATCCATCCCCCTTCTGCCTGTCTACCTACCTACCTGCTTCTCCTCCTCCACTTTCTAACCGAGAAGGCTTTTCACAACAGCTGTACTTGTTTCTATTTAATCCAAACAGATTTTGTCAAGCCAGTCAATGCCTCAGATCACTCCCCAACTGAACTAATCTTCTACGACAGTTCATTACCTCCTTCTACTGGACAGTCCTGTCTTTCCTTGACTTCCCTCCTATTAGCTTTTATTATAGTAGCTCTTGAGGAATCCCATCAGGACTTTGTTTCATTGTACTAGTTACTGTATAAAGATAGCATGTCCTTATCTGCAAGGGCTTCCAAACAGTTTTATAAGCTTTTCTGGTTAGGAACATGAGTTTGTTTCAGCATAAAAAGTACTAATAAAGCTATTTACTTCACCAAATAGACAACAGGTACTTGCGATGGGGGATGGAGGTGTGGAAGTGACTGCTGAAAGAAAACAGAAGTCCACGTAACCCAAAAGGAACTCCAGAAGTGTGGTGTCCTGCCTCACAATTCCTGTACTAATTTTCGTCTTTTCCAACCTAAATATTTTGCAATTTTTAGACAGTACAACTACTTTTGGCTAGTACAACTGGCTAAAAATTGGCGGAAGGCTGTGAAAATAGCATATATGCTCTCTCTAATCTATTTTGAAACCAAATCTTATTTTTAAATAATACTTACCAACTCTGTTACCAGAGCTCGAGAACTTCCAATGTATGTACTTAACTGTCGCTGCCTCAGGATATGTAGTGTGTTCTCCCTGAAAGCAGTGAAATGCTTTTGAGAAAAATATTTTTTTAGCAAACATCTTTTAATAAGAGACAAATATTGAAAGATTTTTTTGTTACATGGAATATGGTTACAGAAGACACACTTGGCTTGGTTGTTTTATCAAGGGGGTGTGTTACTGTTGTGAAAATGCAACATTTCACAAAAAGTACAATATTACAATCAATTCACATATCTTTCAACAGCATCCATTATTTCAATTATTCATGTATTTGACTATTAATTGATTTCTGCATGAGCAAAATTTCCCATAAACATTCACTATAAAGTCAGTCTAGGACAGAAATTCAACTTAGGATGAACACTATTCCAAAAGCCTGTATTCATTGGCCGTTAAAAGCAGGTTTATTCTAGGCATCTAATATCAAAGGCAGGCTTTGGTCTTTTCTGCCATGAAACCAATCATTGATAATAAAGATGACAATAATGGCTTCTGGTGAAGGGTCAATGACAGAAAGTGATGACAAGAACTTAACAGACAAAAATTAAAGCCAAAGAAGTGACCACCTGAGAAACACGCAATAAAAATGGTTTCATCCAGCATAAATAACAGGCTGATCAGCAGGTGACCATCTCTTATTGTGCCTTATTATGAAAAATCAAACCTGCATCCAGGTTAAGACTAAATCAAGTTGCTTTGATGGTTTTCCTTCTATCCTTGCCTCCCAAAATCAGTAACTGACTTTTGAGAAGACATACTTCAGTGGGTAGGTAGTCTCAATTTTTACATCTAAGAATTTAAAGAAGTGAATGACCTGATCAACTTTTAGAAATCCACTTCTTTTTAAGAGTGATTCTGTGTCCGTGAATCTTACACTTGATGGGAGCATGTATACAATCAAAAAAAGTCCCAACTCACCAATATACAGATTTTGCGTAAAACTCAATATTATCGGAGAAGTCCCCAATTTCATCCTTGGCAATGCTCTCTAGCCAATCTACCACCAGCTGGAATAAAATTAAATGGCATTTTTAAAACAAGCATGTAACAAATAATATTTTAACTGCCTTCCTCTCATCTCTGGATCTACTAGTTATCTACATGGTAATCAAAGGCGTATACATCCTGAAGACTATACCACTTTCATTTTAAGTATCCAATATGTAGGTTGTTTAGGCACTTGATCTCTATTTCTCACTAGATGCTGTAGTTACTGCAGTGCTACTTAACAGTTTATTAATCACCATTAACAGTAACAGATGCTGCAAATGGGAATAGCTCTCAGCCTTCCATCATTTCCAAACTAGCCTGAAAAACATTTCTGATCTTTAGAAACCAGAGAGCATTATTTCTACACATGCAAAGAAAAACACACTTCAGTGAATAGAAATAAGTATTAGAAACAGTTTAATAAAGTGCATAGAGCATTAGTGTTATAAACATAAGTGCCTACTAATCTATTTCCATTCTCATCTTAAAAACTTTCCATCATACCTGGCTTTGTCGAACAAGTGAATCTTTCTGAAACAAGTTGTCTACATTTGTCTTTTCACTAGCAGTTAAAACCTATTTAAGAAAAAGCTGATTATTACTTCATGGAAAAGAAAACTTGCCACAAACCCACGAATACCAAACCAAACACAGAGTAACTCATACTTTCTACAAGTTCAGTATGCTACCTCTCCCCTACGCCTTTATTATAGATGACACTATACATTTGTTTTATGTGGATCATTTACATCCAGTTACACAAAAAAATGTAAAAATGAGATCCAGAATATAACTCACAAATGTATGACCACAGAAAGGTAATGCTTAGTAGACCCACTGATTCCACTGACTGCACTCATATTATCCTAAATCCCATTTATTACTGTATACATATAAAAGATTACATTTTCCAAGACCATATGCACACTTAGCATAAACAAGTGAAAAAAACCCCACCAAACTCAAACCCAATGCCAGAACCCTGATCCTTCTGTCTGCTCTCCTGCATTAACATAGCTTTCATGAGACTTGCAACAAAAAAGAGAACAGAAGATGCATTTTCCTAAAAAAAACGGGGAGGAGGAGACTGTTTTTTGGCACAACAGTATTTAATTTAACAGTGACAACTTAGCAGTGGGAACCCTAGAGGAAGCTATTTTATGGCTGAGAAAAAAAGCAAATGTGATCATAAATTTTACAAAGGCAGAGTCACTTTACTTATTGTTTTGTCTTCCTAAGCATATGCTGGCAGCAAAGGCTGGAAGCACTGTACTGACATAGACAAGAATACAGCTGAAACAAGAATGCTAAAAAAATTGGATTTCTCTTGAGATAAATTGGAATCAGGACTGCAAATGCTAGACAGCTTGAGACCACATGTTCTTCTTTTAGGAAAAGCAAAACTATCTCTGACCTATGGGAATGTTACTGCTACTGATGCAACTTTTTAAAAGAAATAAATAATTATTTCTAGTGGATTTTCCAAGTGTATGTGGAATACTTAAGGAAATAAAACAAAGTATAGTTTATAATATTTTTACAGTAGCATTTTCTATTTAGAACTAAACGTTTAAAATCACTTTTCACAATATATGAAATAATTTAATATTTTTCTTGATAAAAATCAACTCAGTCTCATTTTTGTTTACATTCGTTCGCCTTTGAATTTTGAGTGGCTGCAATATTGATATTGTAAAAATAAAATACAAGCATTTAACTTGTATTTGGCTTACTATATCGCTTAAAAGAAAACCCCAAAAGTCCAAGCTTACTGTGATATCAAATGCAGTTTCATCTTCCAGTGCAGATTGTATTCTGTCTCTAGAAATAAAAGTGCAAAACGTTAATGATTAAAATAAAGCTGAGAAAATTCAGCAGAATGCGTAAGTGAAAGTGCTTAAAAATACCTTTACAAAAATGTTCTTTAAAAAAATACTACAATTTGCAAAAGTGGTAACAATAGGCCCATTTACCACTTCCATTTCTATAAACAGACAACAGACATATATATCAGCACCTAGTTCCATAAACAGATTATTAATAGGAACTTAATTGCTTCACTCTTTATTTATACACTCATAAAAAATACATCCAAGAAAGTCAGCTCAGTGGAAAAACATAACAAGCTTTTCAAAGGGATTACCTATAAAGCGAGGACAACAGTCTCCAAGTTACCATCTCCTGCTTGAGAAGCCACAAGACACTAGCAGTTTTTGAAAACTTTTGCTGTCCAGGAGTTGCCCGATAAACTATCTTCCCTAGTATATTCACCTGAGGTAAATAAATTTATAAGTAGTTAATATTGCCCATCATTGTATTTTTTTCTAAGCCATTACAGCAATCTTTTCATTATCCTGAATGCTTTTAACAACCAAGTCTGATTACCATATCTTAAAATAGGTAGATGATACTCCACACCATAAATTTGCTTAATTATTAATAAAAATAATATTAATGCGACCTAGATGGCATAAACCAAGGGGGTAGCTTTGTTTTGCAAGGCAGCATACAAACCCAGGATAAAAACAGCTTATGTCAGTCAATTACAAAGCACCAAAACACTGGGAGGGAGAGAAAGCAACCACTGAAAAAAAGGAAAAAAAAACCCCAAAAAACCCCAAACCACCAAAACCCCCAACTTTTTTTCCATATACATCAATATCTAACATAAAGTCAGCCTTACGGGTATTTGTAACAGTATTTATCAGTGCCTGAAAGATACTCTTTGTCAGGCATCAATATGTTCATCAGTTTTCAAGCGGGAGGTGAGCAACAGATTTGGAGGAAAGACTGAAGTGTACCGTTACAATGCAAGAGAAGAGCAGGATCTTCTCTTCCCTCCTTATCTCCCAGAAAACATGCAAAGAGTTCATGGCTGCTAGGAGCCAGTGGACTGATTTCAGGGTACAGCTAAGAGGCAGCATGAGAGCTCAGAGCTGTCCCTCCACCCCCATCCCAAGCCCTGTCAGCAACATCCAAGCCAACCCTTGGAGCAACATCCTTCACTCTACTTTTGTAGGTCCTTGGCAACATACAATCAACTCCTCACAATTCCAGGTGGCTTAAACCAACCACTCTATATTCCATGATCTTGTAGATGGTGGATATATTCTCAAACCTAAGGAACGGAAGAGACCTTGGAAGATCCACCATCTCACAAAATATAAAGTTCACATTTATTTTCCTTCTCTTGTCTGCTTCCCACTTGGGAACACAGTTGTGGTACATACCTCATTAAAGATCTCCGCATTCTGCAACTCAGCCCCAACAACAAATTCCACAAAACAGGGCTAGCAACCTTCTACCATGAATGCATTTTCTTAACATAGACACAGGTATGAAATCTCTTTAAAAAAATTACCTGCCCACCTCCCTGGTGTGTGATCAACACTTACTGACAGAAGCGTCATAATTTCTTCCTTTCAAACTGTCAACCCCTGCTGATCCTAAACTGTCAGTCAATAACCAATCAAATAAAAAAAAAGGTGTCTAAAAGCAGAGACACCTTAAACCTAATGTTGAGCCCTCTACTACCAGCTTATTAGTAATGTAGCAGAAAACTCTTAAAGCATCGTAATAAACAATTATTTATTTAAAATAAGTACTTTTAAATCCAGTTTATTATCATTAACAAAAAATCTATACATCTGCTCATGTTTATTGTCACTTGACACTTGCAGCAGAATGGCAGCCAGATGACATTTTTAGTATTCAGCAAACTACACAATGGGTATTCCTGTGCCAAAGTAGCGTATGAGGAAAGAGAGATGCTATTCAATGCTCGTGTTCAGTGACTCATAAGCCCGCAACCAGCTGGAAGATTTAAATTATCTATGTTAAGCACTGTGACTTCTGAGCTTAAAGAAAAATACTTGGGGAAGGGACTGTAAAATAAATAGAAAACCAAGCGAACTACTTACCTGACTGTTACAAATACTTTCATACTCATCTACAAGATCGAAAATGGTAGTTGATGTATGCTTCAGGAAGGAATGCAGAAAATCCGAGTACATGCTCATAGTAGCTAAAACAGATTTAAGAAGAAACTGCCATATTAGTCAGACACAACTTGGTAAAAAAAACTCAACAT
Source organism: Gorsachius magnificus (assembly GCA_034008185.1). NCBI lineage: Eukaryota > Metazoa > Chordata > Aves > Pelecaniformes > Ardeidae > Gorsachius > Gorsachius magnificus. Next base: position 178,773,768 of record CM067081.1, read on the forward strand.
GCTACAAAAAAATCCTTCTGATGACAAGGCACCTTGTCTTTCGTAAATCTAAATGAGGACAATGATGATATGAACTATTTATATATCCTCTAAAGTCAGAAGAACTTATCACCCAAGATAGTAAGATACACAGAAGCTACGAGGTAAGTCAAATAATAAAAAAATTTGTGCAGTAAACATGTTATCTGAGAAAGTTTTAACAACAAACTCATTTGCGTATCTCCGCAAAACTAATCCAGTTTGCATCGTACATCACCAGAGCACCCCATTTGTGCCATCAGGTTCCACAGAAGAGACAAACTCTCAAAACTCCAATAACTGGAAGAGATAACTTTCTGAACTTTTTCAACTAGACTGGTTTTGACAAAGAAATATCTCAGTAAAATAATACAGAAAAAAAGAGAACATATGTATTTATATCCCATAAATAAGAAATGTAGCAAGTTGTTACGAAAACTTCAGATTGTCTCACCAGCTTCCCCAGGATCATCCTCACGCAACAGTACAGCGCTCATAGTGACATCTTCTGTCATATTGGACATGTCTAGATTTCCAAACATTCCTGTCTGCTGCGGTGAGAGTGCCACTGTCCAGCTACTTTCATCCAACTAAAAGCATAAAAAGAACATAAGGAAAATAAATAGCAGGCTCTTATAAGCCTAGTTCCAAGTTTTTTTCGTTCTATATAAATGGTATAAACAGAGCAATTCTAAAGGAAGTTCTCATTTTTTGTTCAGAAAATAACTAAATAGAAGCTAATCTAATAAGACCTACTTTAAAACACCATGTATCACTTTTCATCTTAAAACAAATAACTCTAAACTTTCCTATTCTATTACACTATATGTTTACTTAGTATCTTGTCATTCAAAGTAAAAAATGACAGAGTAACATTGACTAAGTTGTAAAGCAGCTGTGAAAATTTAAGCAAAATAGTTAACATTTGAATCAGAACCATTTAGCACAGTCTTTCAACCTTCTTGGTGAATTGCTCAAAAACATTTGATCGAATGAAGCAATACATGTTTAAAATAATAGCAAGTATCAGAATATTAAAGGGGGAAATAAAGACATATCTATACTTTTTGGGAGGTATTTGATAATATATCTGACATCAGAGCAGCAAAATGGCCAAAACAGAGGACAGACTGTACATATACTGCACTGACAGGACAGCTTCCTATAGCTGTTTCCATGACAGCGATTGATTTCTCAGCAGGAATTAATGCTATACAAAGGCCTAGAGATGTGTCACTGGTTGATTCTCTTTCCAGATTCTTAAAATGGTCCTACTCAAAGAGTGGTGGACGAACAGGGAATCAGATGACATTGCTGTAGCAGTCTCTTAAGCATATCCAAAAAAATGTGGACATATACCTGTTAGTCTTCCTTTTACGCCCCAGTTTCTACCCACACTATTCCTCTTGCCTGATTTCTCTCTGCCATTATTGCCCCCTAGCCAGCCAGAACAGAACACTATAGCACTCTGTCTGCAGAGTAAAAATAACGAGAAACTCAGTTCCAACAAAATCTTATCAGGTCTCTGTGGGAAATACAAAAAGGGCTGATGAGTGTTCTTATCTACCAGCAAGTAAGTTTCCACAAGACATAATTTTAAGTCCTTTTTCCATCACCCTCTGTGAAAGCCTTTGTCTAGTCCCAAGTTTCCCTCTGCTAATCTCAACTGGATTCAACCTAAAGTGTACTGCACTCACAAAATACTCATTAGAGAATGACAAGAGGCTCTGAAGCAGTGGCACTTTTCCTCTGATAAGAGCTGTATACATGTTGATCAACTAGGCCCCAGAACCTGATAATTTAAAGAAACAGATGGGCTGTAACAAACTACAGAAACAACCAGAAGGGAGAATGAATTAAAATGCGCATACAGAAAGACATCTTAACTTGGTTTGAGTTAATTTAAAAATAAATGGAGACAAAATACTTCAGACATCCTTATTGAAAACTCTTCCAAAGTGTTTTTCCAAAGACATTACAGTAGAAGGTAAATAACAATCTGAAAAGTATCAGAAGAGCTTGTTCTTTGAAGTCCAAGCTTTAACATTCAAGTGAAGCCTAATACTGAAGAGTGATAAAATAAGAAAAATTCTGAAGGTTTAATTAAAAAATTTAAAAAAAAAATTTTTAAAAGGTTAAACATATTAGATCAAACCATCTATTATTGCTCACTGCATCACCTCCAAGAACACCGCAGTAATAAATAATACCAGTAGCAAGCAGCAATAGTAGTAATAGCAAACTTGTACCACCCACAGTTTGTCCTTGGCACAACAGCACTAAAATACTGTAAATTTGTAGTTTCTTATAAGTTTCACAGGATCAAAAGAGGAAAAGGTGCTCTAACCATCTTACCATTGACAGATTGCCAAAAAGTCCAGGAGTTGGCAGAATCAGAGGAGATTTTCCTCCTGTTCCCAGGATGGCAGACATATCTGATGGCTTCATGGAACTTCGATTTAGTGCAGTAACTGAAAGAGAGAGTCTTTTCAGAAGAGTATTTAAGTCCACTATGCTCTATTCAAGAAGCTCTAAAGGAAACCTTGTAACGGAGATTGAAGTATTTATGAAATCCTGCTCAGTCACACAAGGAACAGACAAACCAACCTGATGGAAAAGTAACTTACTCCTGTCCATCTTAATTTTCCTTCCATCAGAAGGCTTGTACCAAACCCACAAATGCCAATTATAGAAGAAAAACAAATCTTAGGGCCAACAACACTTAGAAATAAGGAGATTAATTATCAGCAATGGAACTTAATAATCTACACATCTAGTTGTGCTAGGGTGACACAAACACCCTGGTAACCAAGTCTGGAACATACTCAGGCCCTAGTTTTCTAAGTAGGGCATGTATAAACGTAAAGACAAAGTGTATCTACTGTCATTTCAGTTCTTCCTCAAGTGCAGCAGCATTCCAGATAGAAGTGTGAAGCCAGGTGGAACGCGAGTGTGTATATGCACCGAATGTGTGACACACCTTCGGTTACTGAAGAGTTCATTGGTATGCTCACACCATGAGCATAAACAGCAATAAATCTCCAGCCACTCCTTCTTGGAAATTGGCCTCCGAACCCTTAAAGCAAAAGGCAACTAGTCTGCTCTACCAAGCTCTACATCTGCTCCAGATACTCCTGCACATCAGTGCAGTGGCTAGTGTTCCGAGGAATACCTGACCCATGTTAAAAACAGAGACATTACTTTGTAAGATGATAAATGCTCCATCCTATAACAATAGGGTGCTCCACCACAACAGACCTTTGTACAGCACAAAGACCACAGAATTTTCATCAAAACAGTAGCTGCTTGGGTCCTCTTATCAACCACAAACAGCTTGGAAAGTCATTTAAAAAACATTGGCTGCATCAACACAGTGACAGCCAAATCAGGAGCTGCATCAACAGCTGCAAAGAGGGAGTGACACATAGTCCCAAAGTTTTGTTAGCAAATTTGGAGAGACAGAAGTGTCCGTATAGCCATCAGCAGCAGTTCATGATACCAAGATAGCTTCGGTCAGCATCGACATCATTAACATTTCCTTTTGGACTTAAGGGCTGCTGGAATCAGAGACCTCAAAAATGTCTGCGACATCATAAACAACCACAAAAAGAAGAGCATGTCCAGGGTCTACATCAGACTCATCCTGAAGACTGCAAGAGTGTGTCTTGTCAGACCTCTGTCACTCTCAAATTATAAGGGGGCAAGGTCATTGCAAATGGGCACAGGGAACCTAGAAGGCTTCGTATCAATAGGCAGATTTGATTTTCCATGCATCAGTTTCACACAGACCTAGAAAGCTGAAGAACCAAAGGTTTCTGTCCCAAGGTTTATGTCCTTGTATTAGCACACACCTTGAATTATCACAAATAAATTTTCCCTAAACTCTTGAGACGTGAAAGTCAGGCATACTAAAGGTCAAAGAGACAAATAAATTCTCAATCTGTAGAACTAGAATTATGGCTACTAACACTAACAGTCTGACTCTGAAGTTGTAGATCAAAGCATTTAAATTGTTAATGGGTCATCATTCTCCTCTCCTCCATGGTACCAGAAAATAGTCACTATATTGCCCCCTACCCATACGATACAATGCACTCAAGGCTCAGAAAGGGTGGCAAAGAAGAAATATGTTGAATAATCCTCAAATACAGTTTCTAATACCCCCAAATCCACAATTAGGAGCAACTGACATCAAAGGAAGCAAAAAAACGTTGTCCCCAGGAGAGGAGATAATGGATGCACTTCACAAGAACACTTTCATGTTCCAGTATAGGAACGAGACTGTACAATGGGAACAGAAACAGAAGTGAAACTGTCAATGCTTTGTTTGTTGCAGAATTGTCAGACAGTATGAAAGAGAAGTAGCTCCAGGCTACGTAGCAGATGACACTTATGACTCTTAGAAATCTGTATGGTTCAGCGGCAAAAGTTAAAGAGAAGAAAGCCAGAATGCCAAGAAGAAACGCAGGGTTGTAATGAAAAAGCGCAGAAGTCTTTGGACTAAGTAGTGCAAGAATGTCAAATTGCAAACCTTTTTTAAGGACTCTTTCCACTCATAATGCTGTTTGAAGAAAGTTTATCACAAATCATAGAAACACGTGGATAATTGTCAGCTGTGTTTAGGGAAGTTTGCAGAGAAAATAATTATTCAGAAGCCAGAAATTCTCCTTCTGAAGTCTGTTAAAAAATAGATGGTAGGTTTACAGAATATATGCTGTCTAGTAACATCTCCTGATGTTACATCTCTATGATGACCAGCCATACAAATGAACAGAACTGCTCAACATTAAACGTTCTTGATCAGAGTATTTTGCATCTGCGATCCCTACTTTTACCTGACATCAACTCTATATTTTCTGGGGGCAACTGCTGCACAAGCAAACTGTACACTACCTCTTACTGAAATTCTGTACTGTTGAACTTTCTGAAAATAGAGAAACTTCATAGCGACAAAATCATGGCAAGCTGTTTGATCAACGTGCTAACTGAAATAAAGATCTTCACTGAAGACAGACAATGGTCACATGTTCTAATTTGAAGATAAAGTGGGAAAAGAGCCACTTGATTTTGAAGTGCTCTCTGACCATCACAATATGACACACAATGCTTCTCTCTTAAAACAACTAACACATCACCCATCTCCAGGCAGTCCCAAAAGGAGGATGTGGAGCAGCAGAAGGTGCAACCGTTTTCTTGGAGCTTGCTGGAAAATGCACTGGCTAGGTGATGATGAAAAAGAGGAATTATATAAATGCCTGAATGATGACAAAATAAAGACTACAAGAAGAAACTGTGACAAGAAAAAGGGAGGTAAACCCTGATGATGACATTGAAATGTGTGGAACGGGTAAGTTTGTTTATTTCAGCCACAACTAGTGAGGGAGTCTCTAAGGGAGTACAAACCTTTTCACGGTATGTTTAGTGTCAAGTCAACACTAAGAACAACTTGCAGTTTCACTGCAAGAGCTGTCAATGCTGACACACAAGTACCTCATGCTTGAGAAGGCAGCTTACACTAACAGCATTTATCTTTGCTGCTGGCTGCCAAAACAGAAGCCAGTAGATATTACATTAAATGAGAACAAGCAGGGGCTACACAGAACTTGCCAGGAACCCTGAGAAATCGTGAAGAATCAGTCTCTCTGGAACTTGATATCTTTGCACCAGTGACAGTTTGGGAATAACTCCCAACACACTCCTAATACGGGTCAGCTGATGCAGAACACGGGGGTTGAGACTGGGAGATTTCAGGGCAACCTGACCCTAGCCGCTGTGTGTGGTTCCACAGCCTCTCTGTGATGTGTACTGTCTAATTTTCTTTTCCTGCTAGTGGAGAGGGAAATCATTTACCAGTGCAACCAATAAATATATGTGGTAGAAAGGTCAGCAAAAGAATTAACCTGCCACAAAAACACGGATGGAAAAATACCTGAGACGTGACATGACAGACAATCTTGAAGAATTAAAAGCTACTGCAATACCAAAAGAAGGCTGTGAAAAAGAAGGAAACAGAACAAACTAGAATGCTGACTAGTAAGGGAAGAATCAGTTTTAACATGGTACTTGACAGAAAGTGAAATGATACTGGACATGCTCTTGTGCCAAACAAAGAAAATGAAGCTCAAATACAGTCTAAAAACTGAAAGGCAAAAATCCACTGGCATTCAGCAACAGCATAAATATATAACATAGGAACATATATGTTGACTGCTACTAGGTGGTTTTTTCCCCATTTATAAACGTGTTTAACTTCAGAATCACAGAAGCAGAGTTTGGAAGGAACCTCTGGAGAACATCTGCTCCATCCCCCTGCCCAAAGCAGCGTCAACTAGAAAAGGTTGCTCATGACCTTGTCCAGGCAGCTTTGGTTATTTCCAAGGACGGAGACTCCACAGACCGTCTGGGCAATCAGTTCTAGCATTCAAACACCCTTACAGTAAAAAAGTTTTTCCTTAAACAGAATTCCCTGTATATCTTCTTGTGCCTTCTGCCTCCTGTCATTTCATTGGGCACCACAAAGAAGAGCCTGGCTGTCTTTTCACTCCCTCCCATGAGGTATTTTCTCTTCCCCAGGCTAAACAATCCCAGCTCTTCTCAGCCTCTCCTCATAGGTCAGATGCTCCAATCCCCTAATCAACTTTGCGCCCCTTCACTAGACCCACTACAGTGCATCCATGCCTTTCTCCTTATGAATTGTTACCAATTATGAAGTCCAAATGTATTATTCCTTTGACTAAATACTAAAGAAAGAGAGTAGTCTTACCTGGCTGGCGAAGCAATGAACTAGGAGTTCGGGAGATCAACTGGCCTCTGGGTGTCATGTTTCCAATAGTGTCATCCAGGGATGTAAGAACTGATTAATAAACAAGTTAAGAAACACTCTCCTAAACACACTTTTGGCTCCATTCAAAGCAATTGTGAATATTTGGAAAGGAAAAATACTTTGCTGTAGCGCAAACATTATGAAGAATACACATCTTGTCTTTCAGAGTAAAGCAGAAAAGTCCCATACATAAGCCTGAGTTAGGTCACAAAATATTTTACCAGAAGCTAAAAAGCTGGAGGGCTAAAAGGCACACCGCAAAGTTCCAGACCTGTTCTGCTCAGGTTTCAGGACTCCTCAACTCCTCATAACTGCTCAGATCAAGGAGAATACTTTTGCCCCATGAGGAGCTGTTTTATGCTACATAAACCATAAAAAGAAAATCTGAGGCTCAATACATTTAAAAAAAAAAGTACTCCCTTGGTTCCAGGATGCTGACGATTTTAACAAAAATGTCTCTGCTAGTCTACTTTGCTTCTTCCTGTCAGCAGCTATGTTCAGTGCTCTAGGTACAGTTTACTAAGAAGTAGTTGTGCAAAAATTTCAGTATCTTATGTTATATCAGTGCCCAAGAACACCACGATTCTTAGGGAGAATATAACCAGGGACAGTATCTCACTAGTTTTATTCTGCTTGCAAAAAACTGAAGGACGAGCAAATGTACTGGATTCCTTTGCTATCACAACCAGAAAAATACCATTATGTTAGCTGTAAAATTACATGATATTTTTTCTTACTGGAAATAAATGGGGGAAAAATTCTGTGGAAATTTAAATCTATGTCTGTGTGTTCCTCTTGCTATTAGCGTGGATGGAAAGCTAAGACACACTAAATAATCACAATGCTCCGATAACACAGCACATGCAAAACAGCATAAAACCGTAAAATTAAGATATAATGGAGTGAAGAAAACTTTATTATTTTCAAAACTCAGGGATCATAGTTTTGGTTTTGAATTTTTCTCCTTAATGCATGAAAATGCCACACAGAAAAGAAAACAGACTAGAGAAGGGGAAAATATGAGACAGTCCAATAGCAAAATTTTGACTGCAGAATACCTCACAAATCAGATAACAACTTCACATTATTTTCATACGTTTCTCACTTTAAACGGGTATAATACGAAGAGTAACTTGCTGTATATTTGAAAACTATTCCCAACACGCTTAAAATCAAAGTGTTGGTGAAAATACACACACCTTGTGAACGCAGCAAGCAACGATAAAATAGAAGACAAAAAGTCTTCACAGAAAAAGGATACTAGAAACTCTTTTCTGAGAGCTTTGCTTCCGTCCAGGTCTGGCCATCTCTGCATCACGGGGGGATGGCATGTCACCAAAACCATTTCTAGAGAACAGCAACGCAGACACAAAGTAAGCAAGTGAATCCAAACAGAACACACGACAAGATTTTTTTGTTGCTGCAAGTAACTCCACAACTGGGAAACTTAAACAATGCATAAGTCATCTCCAATTCAAGTACTGATGTCCAGTGTCCTCTACAGAACATCCAGTGTTCCTCATCAGCTCGGGCAAACGAGTTCATCTGAAAACCCACACTTTGGTCCTCCTACATCACAACGGACAATTTCTCACTTAAAAAAAAAAAAAGCAAAAAAAAAAGCCAAGAAGCCATGCAACAGTATGAAATATAACTTTGAATTGAAAAATTCAACTGGAAGAACGACACGATTTCCCCATTTGATCTTTTCCTTCAGACACACAAAATCGCCCCAGACTAGGAAAGTTCCCAGGTCTTGCAGGAGGGGAGAAAGTCGCTAACAGTTACTAAAACGCACAGGAGAAGCCCCAGGCGGACGGCGGAGGCGGCAGCTGCGGCTGCCTAGGCAGGCCTGCCGGTAGAGCACCCTGCAGAGGCCCGGCTCAACGACTCCCGCGTACCGAACAGCCCCCGCTTAATCTATGGACGCATCCCAGAAGAAACCGAACAGACGTGAGGCTCGGGGATGACACGAAAGCCTTCGACACCCCTCAGAACCTGCTCCGGCTCCGCCGCCTGTCCCAGCCCGCACTGCGCGCACACCGCTCCCCGCTCCTCCGCGGCCGCTACCGGGGGACGGGCCACCCCTCACCGCCCCCCAGCCCCCCCCCGGCCGCGGCCTCCCGCCCCCCAGCGCCGGCCCGCGGCCCGGAAGGAGAAGGGAGAGCTTCCGCCCGCCCACGGCGGGGCCGCCGCACTGCGCCTGCGCCTCCACGGCCTTTCTCCAAGACAATATTAAAAAAAAACCCCAAAATTTCTTACACTTGCAGCCGGAGGCTGTTTCTCGTCAGTTCGCACACTTGTGTTGATTTCTCTTCCCTTCCCGCTTCCCTCAGAGTAACTCGTCCTGCTGGCACCAAGAGGTGGAGTGGGAGCCACCCCTCAGGACCACCCGGCCCTGATCTCCCTGGGGAAACTTAGTATTAACCGCCCCTTCCTCCCCCAAAACTGGATTTTGCACCCTTCTTAGCTACAGGAGAATACTGTTAACTGCCCTATCGGTACAAATGACTGTACTGCTGACAGCGGTTCATTTACCTGCGCTCCAGGACAAGGAAAACTGTCCAAACTGCATTCTTAGCGTAGACAGGCAAATTCTGAAAAACACCTGCAAGTAACCTGATGGGGTATGTAAGAACACCAGCAAGTGGAAGACCCTTGGGGAGTAGATTAGTCACTCAGGAAATGTAGTTTTTGGATTTAAAAAAAAAAAAAAAAAAAAAAAAAAAAGTCCTATCATCTAGGCTATACAAAAGCACAAGTGAAGGCAACAACCTCCATTATGGCAGAAAACCAAATGAATGTTGAAGGAACTACTATGGCCTAATTCAGTACTACATATTTAATAGAATTCACCTCTCACCGCACCCTCACAAAACAGCGCAGCGTTATTCTCTCTGTAGCGCAGTGGGAAATTCCAACAGAGGAATGCACAGATGAATGTCTGGTTCAATTCTTTGCCAACAGCTCAAGCTCTCAGGCTCGCCCCTTTCTCAGGGCAGAGAAGTGTAACCCATTGAGAGAGGTAATGATGTCAGAGAAAACACTTCCTTTGCCTCGAGTTTATTCAAAGCAGTGACAGATGAGAACAAAGCAAAAGAAATTAGGCCGAAGAGAAATTAAGAGGGCAGCATGCATGCTTTAAGAAAAATTCAAACCAACCTGTAAAAGAACATAAAACCTTTGGGGTTCCTCGAGAGAATTTGTCATAGTATATATGGCCTCTTTAAGTGCAGGCTGGGGAAGCATCTTCGAGGCTTCAAGTTGGCTCCAGTAAGGGGGAACAGGGCAAGAACCTGGAGGATTGTTTTCAGGCTGTATTTTTTGACTAGCATCCAACTTCGTATTTATCTAACAAGAAGGAAAGAAGGGAAAAAAGGAGGAAAAAAAAAAAAAGAACCAAAAGCCTCATGCAAACATTTTACACTTTCAATAAGCAGAAGGGAATGCAAATTTTTCAGCCAACGATATAAAGGACTCCAAATTTAAATTTATGGTTAAAAATTATAAATCCATCTTAAGTTTCACATATTTGCATCAACACTGATCCTAACTGCAGCCATGTTGTCAGAATATCACGAGGGGTAGTAGCGCTCCATACTTAGAGGCAGGACAAGCAAAGACAACTCAGCAGCTAGCACAGCTAACATAGAAACAGGACACTTATCGCCAATGCCACTGCTCCCTTCCAGTTTTCTGTGAAGTTAGCGGGGTCTACAGGATGTACTAGGTTAAGGTTCGGGATATACAATAGATTAAAATTAAACAAGCAAACTCACTCAGAACCCCAATTACCCTATAGAAAATATGTTTTAATATAGACAGCTCACAAATGAAGTAAATAGCCCTAATGCATTGCTAAGCTGCATACATGACGCTACATACATGACACTGCATATACAAAATTGTAATCTTAATTCAGAACTATGAAAAGCAAGGGCATGGCAGAGTTCTTGTGCCATGTGTGACAGCAGCACAACTGCATTCAGTACAAAGAAAACCGTGAAATCTATGCTATACCTTGCTTTTTTGTAAGAGAAGGAAGAAAGCTCACGTTTTAGCCCACCTTTTCTTAGTTGAAACACATTCTTGGAAGTGTTTCACTTTTTAAAATTTAAATGTAAGGCAACTTTTTCTTTTATTAGTATCAATCTCAAGAATTTAACTAAAGCGTTTATGCACTTGCTTAGTATTAAAATACCCATGTTGACTCTCAAATTAACGTTTGCTGGGGGTCTTATCCTAAACAAATTGATTCCCATGCCTACTCCTATTAAGGAAGCTCAGCTAAAACCCCTTTTTTATTAAAAAGAAAGAGACACATTTGTAACTGTCACTTTATTTGTGCCTGAAAATCATGACATTAGTGCCAAGGGTCTTTGTATCGGCCATGTTACAAGCAGTAAACCCAGCTGATGAAAGCTGGGATTTCACATGTAGATTTTTGTACTTAGTACGGGAGTGAAGTTACTGACTCCTCCCTGCTAGATTTAGAAGTATAAGGTAAAAGTGCTGCATAGTATCAAACAGTAGAGTATACAGGATGAACTGTAACTTCTACTGTAATTTCACTCAGTATCCAAGACTACAGAAGTGCACCCTCCCGCCCAAGTTTATGGTAGCCAAAAGATATTACATGAATGAATTAGAAATTACAGTGTCTTCCAAATTATGTAGTTCAGCCCAGCCACAACCTCAAAGAAAAAAAAAAAAAAAAAAAAATCTGTGTGGCAGTGAACTTTCTTAAAGCAATGAAGCTGTAGAGCTGCTTGTTTGGCCAAAAAAGTATTTCTTGAGGCTGAAGTGAGTACAGTGGAATTATGAAGACATTCCTTTCTCCATTCACAAATATCTCCCTAAAGAACATCTCATTGAAAACAGGAAGCCACCCTCTGCTTGATGATTCAAAATTCTGAAAATAAATGGGTTTAGAGGGTATTTAAAAAAAAAAACCAAAACAAAGTCCAACATCCACAAACACAGAAAAAAAAAGGAAAAAAGTATTTATCTGTTGTTTGAAGCCCACATACTGCAACACCAAGAACAAAATCAAGACTATAAACCAACTTTGCTTATAGTAAATGTAAAGTTTGCAACAAATACAAGTATCATTCCAGAGTTCTACTTTACAGAACAGAGCAGTTAGATTAGGTTCTAAGGATCTTCAAGTTGTTCATAAGCCTTTCAAAGAAGAGCTTAAGGTGCTTGAGACTCAAAAATAAGAACCTAATTTGATTAAGAGCTCTGCTTCTCTAATGGTACCTTTGAGAACTACACGCAACTGCATTTTGTTACACATACAAGCAAGTTTGCTTTTATTGTCCTCTCCACATACAGGCAAAAAAAAAAAAAAAAGCCTTAAGTTGAAGTATAACCTAATGCTGTTGGGACAGCAGCCTAAAATTGGAGAAAAGCTTTCTGTCTACACAAGTATTTGGCCACATCTTTCTATTACAATCCAAAAAGTGCTACAGCCAGCCGTATATTGACTACTGGTTTTGACCGTATTTAGAAATAACCTTCTATTGTTGATATGGCTAAACTGAAGTCTATCTAGAAGTAGTACAGTATTCTGGTAGAATTTCTCTCCCTCTAAGTTATTTCCCAAACCAGCAAAGATTAGAAAACTTTGAAAAAAAAACTGTCAAGTTTGATTCATCCATAATTTGCTTAGCATTTTAAAAGAAGAAAATCCTCATCTTCAGTGTTCACCCATGAGGAAACAGCAACTCTAATTACACCAGAAAAGGAGAGAAACGCACAGTTTAATCCAAATTCCAGCAGGATTCTCCTCCCACCTCCCATTTCTAGCATTGCAGTATCAGTACACATCATGAAACAATATCTAACTCTGCAATACTTTTCCACAAGTTCTCTTATGCAGAAGAGCAGTAGTAGTTCATTTGAACATCTGAAAACATCTTGCAAAGTCTCAAAATACTCTGGTAAGTTCGGCAAGTAGACATTAATTTCACAGAATAATTTGAGGATAAAGAGGGGCATTAGTAACAAGGTAAGGTGTAAGAAATAAAGTTAGACTGACAGGAAAGAGTCCTAATAGGAAGAGTGCAATTCCATTAAATCATACTTCTATATTTCAAGGACATAAACATGACTTTTACATAGAAAGCTCAGACATTTAAATACTGACATATACCAATTTAAGATTAGAGTGGAAATAAAGCAGTCACAACCTTTGTGTGCACTGTAAGCATAAGCTAACTTCACAAGCAGTAATACATGTGTATTAACACCAAATTTGGAAAATTACTGCATTACTTCTCAAGAGATGAATTCTGCATGTTTTCATCCAAAGCTTTATGAGAAGCGCTCTGTTTCTGTACAGGTAATTCAAGCGTGAACTTCTTAAGCGCTGGTACACAAAGCGGTTATCCTGAAGATATGTAAAAGTTTGTTCAAAAATTTCAGCAGACAGAATTCTGTTCTAGAATTGGTAACTGCTTACATAGTTCCAATTCCTGTGGGAAACTGGACATTCACTTCCTCAGTGGGAACAGCTTCTTATGCCATAATTACTTAGATATGAAGAAAAATTCTTTCATGCATTTTTCCTGTGCTTTGTGTCCATCACTTCCTCAGCATCATTTTGTCACACATCTTCCCTTTAACCACCAGGACACTGCTCCCTTGAAGCCTGCCTAAGTTTTCAAGGAGTCAAATACCATTTTTTTGGCATTACCTGGGTTATGATGTGTTGATATTACAAATCTGGCCTAAGTTCCAAATATAGGAGGGTAAAAGTGTATTTAACTTTTTTAGCACAATCTTTAGGTGGTGAAGCCTGGAGTTTCTGAAAGTTTTACTTGCCTGGGGTTTGATCGAACTGACTACCTCTAATGCTGAGGAGCTGTACATTTACTATTCCAGAGAGCAACCAGGAATGCTTCAGTACAGAGCTTTCAGGACAAAGCCTGATGTTCCCTGTAATCAGAACTCTTTGGCTGGACACTGAGACCAGACCAGGGCCCCCTCTCTGATGTTATCAAAGAATTTTCTCTCCCTCCCACCCAATGCCATCTGTACAGCTGCCTGGAAAAGAAAAACATTAAAAAGAACAGAGATAAAAAGGACAATTGGGACATAAAAGCATTGTAAGACCTGAAATAAGCAGAGGTTGAAAGTGGAAGGAGGAAAAATACTGATTAGCTCATCAAGGAGGAAGGTACCTAGTGAAAAAGGAACCAGAAAGTGCTCCAGTCTCATCTGCTCTGGGGACCAATCAGGATGCAGAGAGTACCAAAAGAGATCTTTATGGGGATCATCATCCACATGCTCTGGTTTCTAACGATAAATGAAAGGGAATTTCAGTATTAACTCTGACTCTGCACACTGAAGGTGTGTATTACCTCCATTAAACAATGGTGATGACTGATGAAATTACCAGCAGGAAGGATCAGCTGGGCTCCTTAATTCACTTTGGGCAACATAAACTATCTCTAAGCTTACCGGTATTAGCTAACCTAATCTGATTGAATTTGCAGGAATGGATTAGGACAAGCTCTGATAATTCTGTGCCAGAGAAGCAGGAGGTACCAAGTACTTGGGTGTGACATTAATTTTCAGCAGCACAGCCAGGATCAGGAAATCACCCACAGTCCACACATTCCAATCCAACAGCATTAACAGATATTTAAAGTCTGCAAAACTCTACACTCAATAATGCAAGAATGCTCTTCTGCAGATTTCCTTGAAACCAAACAAATATGGTTTAATCATGCAGAAAAATCGTATTTTCTCCCAAGAGAATTTTTTTTTTAGCTACACTAAGTCAATTTTAACAATGAATTCTTCCTGTAAAGAAGGAAAATAGCAGGCAACATATTTTCAAGTTCCCAAACCAGCCACTGATAGTCTAACCTTTGAAGACAACTATTTTTCTGATGGACTCTCCCTTACATTAAAGGACTTGGAATATTCCAAGTCCAAAACTGTAAGTGGAATTTTATTCAGTCAGAAATTCATCTGCCCTAGCACACGGGATGCTATTAGACGAAATATCTATAGCATATATTTGTCAGAAGACAAAGTCATAATGGTTCCTTTTCGTCCTAGTATGAATCTGCACTCTGCAAGAGATTTAAAAATCGATATTTACTAGCACTACTAAAAACACAAAACATTCAAGTAGTATATAACTGTAATGCAAGCCCTTGCATGGCAATCCAAATTTATTGAACTACTGATGCTAAGTCATACAAAATTGCACCACTTTAATTAAGGCTTTTAGTTTACATTTGGCCACCTCAAAGCAGTTGTAACATTAGGTTGGTCAATTTAAATACTGTGGCTCCCTGTTGGATATACACACAATCTTTACACCCAAACGTTAATGCATACAAAGCAACAAGGCATTGTTAAATAAATCAGCAAAAGTTAATTACTGCAACTTAGGCCCTGTGACCAATTACACATGATTAAAATTACTTCCCACATTCACATCCACAGTACTCTTCCACCATTTAACATCTCAACCAAAACGTTACACATGTAAAACAATCACTAACAGGCAAAAGTACTAAACCTGTATATTTGGTATTGCAAATACACTTATGCATGAGCAAGCAAGGGAATTCACAGTGAGAATCTACAGCTGCAGAAGCCCGAAAATGATTTACAAAAAATTGTTAAATCATTAAAAAATCGTTTTAAAATATACACTTCTTGTTGTAGACCCCCACTGTACACACAACTATAAACATTGTTCCCTATGTAAACAAGGAAAAGGAAACATACAATAAAAGGTTGAAAAGTCTGGACATTTCCTTCCCAACAGATATTAAAGGCCATGTCTTTAGTCAGACATTATACTGAAAGGACTCTTAAAGACTAGATCACTGTCTCCACAGGTTTTTCCTAAAATTAAAAAACTATATAGCTGTTGTGTTAATCAAAGCGCTTTTGTACAATACGATGATGATGATCCTGTATTTCTTTAAAAAAGTTACAATAAGCTACAAATACCGATGAAGCAAAGTTATCTGGAGTAGTCTATATAGGAGCTCTTTGGACTTTCTTTTATTATGCTAAAATAGTGGTGCTTTTAGGATTTACATTATTGTACTCTCCAATAGAAAGTGGGGATTGTTGAAGTATACAGTACACAGTTTTCATACATGTACAACATTGGTGGATGAACAATGTCTCTTATCAGTAATACTGGATGCAGGCTCTGGTTTTACCAGTTGCATACACTTAGAATATTTATAAGTAAAAATCTCTCGTGACACTGGAAAGTGATTAGAATGTGCAAACTGATGTAGTAGCTTTCATCCATTTCGTAAAGGGTACCACCACAGGAAAGTCCATTTAAGATGTTGGTAGGTTTAATAAAGTTGGAATGCTGGCACTGTTGAATTGGGCAACAGTTCTTCAGACCTGTAACAACAAAACAAGAGGCATTAGTAGTAGTAACAGCTATTTGTATTAGTAATAACTATGTGTCATTTCTCTTTAGTTAAAAGAACTAAAGCAGGAGCTAGTAAAGTTCTTAGCAAACAGAAGATAACCTTGTCACTTCTCTGCTACCAATGATTTCTACTGTACACATACAAATAACAGACTATCTCAATTAGTAAAACTGAATTGGGATACACATAGTAATCCAAGCTGAACTGTGGAAGTAGTATTTGATGGGTGGGACTAGTTTTACTTACAGTATGACAGTTCCAGTGGCTTTAGAAGCAAAACCACATTTGGAAGATCAAAGCTCTTGAATCAAAAGCCCTGTTAAGGAAATGCAGCAGCCATTTCTGCCTCCTCAGCTAATGCTTTTGGAACCCCTCAGTTTCACTCTGAACTTTCAAGTCATTCAAATTAAGTTTTAACATTGATACCAAAAAGAGTGAAACATGGCACTATCTGAGTATTAATAAAAGCCTGCAATTTATGACAGTGAAATGTCCTACCAGGATCCTCCAGTTTATCAAACAGGTCTATCAGATAACAAAATAATGGATCATAGCACTGAAGCAATCAAACCACCAGATGTCAAGTAAAATTGAAGGGAATCGAGATGAACAGGAAAACTGCATGATGTCAGGTCAATCAGGAGAGACCTCTGTCCATACTAAGGCTCAGAGGTGGAAAGGGGGAAAACAACCTGCCCAAGAACCAGTTGCAGAAAGAAATTCATGCCTGCTGACTAGCTTCTGAAAAGGCTTGCTTAGAGAGCAGGCTGGAGCTTGCTTGAGCCTTCAGCAGCATTCTTAAAGCATGGATTTAGTCATGTAGAACACTAGCCAACTGCCAACAAGTAAGAAATTGATCTAGTAACCAACAGCTTCAGGTCAAATATGTCAAGTGTTACAATGATCACTTCACTGTTCTCTTCCAAATGTACTAATTACAATGCAGCCTATAAAATATCCATACAGTCCAAAGAAAGCAAGCTAAATTCCCATGACATCATGCAAGTACGTGCAGGAGTTCAAAGCAGAAAGTGACATTTTAGCAGGCAAACTGCAATATTTTACAGTGTGTATTTCTGATAATTGAGCTGTTGTAGTATATTCTACCAGCCTTTAAAAAAGAAGTTTCCAAAAGCTAAAGTTTTGAAGTATTTAAAAAAAAAATAATTAACAGTTATCTTGAACGTAGTTGTACTTCTGACTTTGGAATGGCAAAATAAAGAGCATAAAAATTTCCAAGATAATGTAAATCAAGAATTTTCAATGCTGTTCTGCATCAACAGCTACCACAATAGTTTAGGTTTTTTTTGTTGTTGTTTTGTTTTTTAATAGCCATAACACAAAGAAAATTTGAAAACCTTTACCTGGCTCAGAGCTACAGTACAGCTATGTATTAAAGTAGCTGACACGATGACTTTTTGCGTGCTTTTCCAGGCACTGGAGTTTTTCTGTTAATTTGTCGCACAAGGTCATAAAAGATCTGTGAATATAAAAATCAGTTTGTTATTGGAATTAAGAGGCTCCTCTCATAACCTTAAGCCTTGAATCTTCACACAGAATTTACTCATATACTCAAGCACCCCTGTAAATATTTAGTTATCACAAAGCCAGAAAGTTAAATTGTATACTTAATTAACACCTGTTTATTTTCTGTTTAAGATAATTGTCTGTCAAAGCTTTTCCACTTTCAATGAAGCAAACTGGAAAGGCATCTATAATCTGCAGCTGTTTAATCTCTGGGTCAAATTTAGCTGAACACACATGATACATGTCACGATGATCAACTAGTATATGCTATTACTTTGCAATTTAGCATCGAGGTCAAGAAACAGGCATCAGCTTTTCTCTAACTCAAATCACTTAAAGATACTCTTTTAAAGAAAGTTCTAGTTAAGTTTTAACTCCACATTTTCATGGTAACTCAAGTACACTGCATATTCTGTAATAGTCTCTTGTATTTGAATGAGGTCATGCTTTTCCAGACACTTTAAAAATACTGAAGTCTAGAAAATTAATTCAGCAGCCTCTCTAGGACTACAGCATGACATAAGCGTAACATTTCCTAGAAAAGTAACTCATGTATGAGAGTCTCTCACACTTTGAATCTCCTAGAATTCTAATTAGAGCATGATTTTGTTAAAAGGCTAATTTAAGACAAGTCTAGATATTACAATTAAACAGCATCTGTTTCGTTCATAACTGACATTGTTCCAATTATTTCTGCATCTCCTAAATCAAGGAGGTCCTCATACTAAAGCCATCCTAGCAGCTTCCTAAGCACTGGCTGCAAAGCAGCAAACACTCCAACAAGCACTTATAGTATTTGATGAAAGTAAGTTCTGCATATGACTTCTATATAGTTAAGCTGATTAATTTGTATTTAAGAAAAACCTGAATAGTTTCCAGAAATTCCCAACTAATTAAACACACATTACTCATTTTTAAAATCAGCTGTGCTTAAAACCATCATACTCGTTTGATTACATGCAAATCTTGCACAGAGGCCCTTTCAACTTGACTGATGCTGCCAATGATGTTTTCCAGAAGACACAATAAACTGCAGGGCTTATCATAATAGTCAAGCTGTTCCAGAAATGTAAACACTAACACAGCTTTTTTCCTCTCAAAATTTTTGCATCCCTTTCTTTATGCTGGCACTGGATAAGTGCACCCCACTGGATAAGAAGGCATGCACTATGGCAAGTCCCAAAAATGCATGTGTGTGATCAGTCACCTAGCTCCTACTAAATAAACATGTAGCTAGATAGCAGAGAGATTTTTGCCCTCCTCTCCCCTCTCCCCCCCCTTTTTTTTTTTTTGAACTGAGCACTTATTTAGGTCTCTTCTCTAATCAGCTGCTAATCTGGACAAAACCCTTAAGAGTTTTTGTCCTTGCTATCTCAAGTAATTTAATATCAAACAGTTTAAATCAATTAGTATTAAGGACTTAACTCTTAAAAGGTATTTTTTTTAAAAAAAAAGATCTAGTCTAACAGTGCATTCTCAGTGGATATAGACTATATCAACTAGGGAATGTAAGATGAAAAAGGTATTTATCCCAAATTCATAGGAATATAATTTGAAAACTAATTATACTAAAATTTAAGGTAATTTTTAGAAATCGTAAGTCAAAGCTAACTATATCCCATAATAGAAACATCTCACAAATTCTCATAATAATTTTGTACATTTCTGTCCATTATAGTGAATGTTATTCATAATTTTGTTTTTCTTGATAAGCCATAACATTTGGTTACCAGAACACAGTGCCTCATCCTTCTCTCCCTGCCACCCCTCCCCTCACAGGTAGTGTGCCTTACCTCGTTAACATTTATCTTTGATTTTGCAGAAGACTCTAAGAATGCACAGTTATTCCATTGCCTTGCTAGGTTCTGACCTTGTTCCTTTCCCACAACTCTTTCATCTTCCAAGTCACATTTATTGCCAACCAGAATCATAGGCACCTAAAAAACAATTTAGTAACAGCAAAAAATTAATTAAAATTTTGGGAAGGCACAATGTAAATGCACACCTAAAACCCTATCTGAATCCTTAGAGGATCCCAACCTCCAGAATAATCAAGTTCTGGTATAACAGAAACTTAAGTTTACAGTTGTGTGAGACTTTAATCTCCAAATCAAAGTGACTGCATTTTTGCCTGCTGTTTGGCAGGGGGCGGGGGGGGGGAATGGTTTGAAGATTCGGTACACTGCCAACTGAGGAAATCTCACATCTTCTAGAAGACCAAGTGCGATTTCATTTTTAGATGTTTAAGGTATCAAGAAGTCTACTGAAGAATCTGCTACAGGATTCTTACACGTTCAGAAATCCTGGAGAAAGTGGCCTGTACTGGGCAGCATGATGAAGGATGCTAAAAAGCTCCTTTCACCATTCCTCTACTTTGAGCTCATCTGTACTCCTTTCAAGAGCAGTTTGCTCACACAGCTCTTACCAGTAACCTGATGCACACAGAGGAAAGAAACATGCTAGCTTATCAAAATTACTAACTACAGAAAATGCTGAGTTGACCTTTGTGGCAAGAAAACGCAATCATACAAAGCTCTGGGTTTCCTTTCACTAATTGAAGGACATAGCTAAGTTTCTCCCAAATTCAAGTGTTGAAAAAGCTTTACAGTATTTTGATCATTCAATTTCCCCCCACTGAGAGAGCAAGTCCTGCCTAAGCTTTGGTATAGGAAAAAGTTTATGTAAATTTTGGTGAGAACTAGATTTGGAACTTGAAGCTTCTTTCTCCTGATACTATGGAATAGCTTTCAAGACTAAGGGGAGTGTTGCAAGAGAAATACAATTCCAAGGAAATATTACCAAAACACTACCAAAGAAAGCTTATGCAAATCAGCATAAATATACCATGTAAACTAACATTTCAAGTATTCTCACATTTATCTTGACTGTAGTGTACAAAGTTAATTTGATGCTAAACAAGGCTATAACTTGGTAGGTTCTGGATGCACATTGCAGCTGAAGTACTACCCTTTTGAGATACATTTGTGATAATAGGTAATAAATCACTTCTACAAGAAATCTGCTGAACACAGGCAAGACCTGCAAATGCTTACGCTTAAGAAAGTGCAAGGTGGTTTGCATTACAAGAGTCACAACGAACTTCCCTGAAATTGAAACGTTTAAACATTCTGTGTCTGCTGGCAGCAGAAGCATATGTGGATATATGCAGTAAGGTAGGGATCAAAGTTTCCATTAGCACAGTTCAAATGAGATGAGCACACTTGAAAATATGTTTGTTGCTTACATTTTTTTTCAAGGAAGATTTTCTATCTGATGGCTACAACCTAGAAGGTATTTCTATTAAAAATCACACTTTTAGTGCTGTTTCACATTTGAAATACCTTTCTTCCTTTTATTAAGGGACTATTAATTTCCTGCAACTGCAGTAAGTTTTTTTTTAATCAATTATAAACTGGAATTTTAGACTCAAGTTATAGCTTTAATAATATTAAGAGGTACACATTGAAATTGTATGGCCAAACTTACTTGCAAGACTACACACAAAATATAAAAGCTGGGTAACATGCAAGTTTAAAGCTTAAAGTAGTGTCTTCTGTAAGAACGTAGAATTTTGTGCTTTTAAAATACCCTAAACAGTAGGCATACTGAAAAAAAAAAATTGAACTGGGGTTTTTTTAAACCTTCATTGAGAGTAATTGAGGTTAGAATAGAGTTGCTTTAGAAATGTCTTCTGCAATACTAGCGAATAAGGTTATCTACAGTTTCAAATAGAATATTTTAAAGGAAGAGATTAAAAAGATAATTCTCTCTATACCACATAAGGCAAACTAGAGAAATCATAAATTGTTAAGAGTTGCATTTCTGTACTATGCATCTACTGGTTGATTTGTCTCTTAATTTAAAGCTTGGAAGCTATCCAATCACAGTGTATACATTACAGCATCTGTAATGAAAACTGTAAATATATGTATTAAGCATTTTCAGAGATGCTTACATCATCAGTGTCTTTGACTCGAAGAATCTGTTCTCTTAGATCCTGTAAATCATTAAATGTGGACTGTGCTGTGATGGAATATACTAATGCAAAACCTTGTCCATTTTTCATGTATAGGTCTCTCATTGCTGTAAACTGTTCCTGTAATTAAAAAAAAAAAAGATACAGATGTTACATTCAATTTGCACCTTCCTTACATGAACTGCCATATACTTCAGGTCACAAATGGATCACAAGCACGATGCATTTGTGCCCTCCCCCCCTTTTAAAACTAATATTTTGCTGTTTGACTATAAGCATTCCAGTAAACTGAAACGCTTTTAAATAAACCTGGTTTGGAACATTATCTAGGGTGGCTGAATAATATCTAGATATTGCCAAGGGCTATACCCTGGGGGGGTGTGGAAATCACAGAATCTAAAGTAATTTCAAAAGAGAGGAGGTACAGTAGAAAGTACAGTGTAATCTGTAGATACAGAAGTTACATTCCTCCCAAATCCTTCCTTGCATACCAATTTTCTCCCATCTCCTGACTGTTCTTGAAAATGCATCGCAAAGTAAATGTGCCCCTTTACAGGCTCCATTTTGCAGTCTAGGCACCTTCCTATGTTAAATTCTACTTTCATTTTCAAGGAGATTAACTAGAGGATGGAGACACTCAATAGACTCGCCACATTTCCTAGACTTTGGTCACAACTACGATATTGCATACGAAGACTTGCTGGTGCACTGTACAGCAGCATTAGGTCTTCTATGTTTAAAAACTCTCACCAGTATGACCGTGGAACAGCATTTGCTTTTCTCACGTTGGTGACTCTGCTATCTTGTGACTGATCCATCACTCACCAAGTCCCTTGCTGTATGCCAGATGAAAAGCCCAATATATTTCAAGAGAACAGCCACTCCATCTTTCTGTAGTTTTACGTGGCCTTACTCTAATATGGAATTTAAATAAATTATTATTGGACCAGATTACTATTACAGTTTAGAGAACACATACTGCACTCCAAAGGTCTTGAGCTTGTGCTCACTGGAATCAATGAAGGAAATGACTGCTTTCAGTAGATTTTGGAATAAGTCAGAGAAAAACCTGACCAGTATGTAAAAGGTCAGCATAAACCCTGGGCTTTGAGTTCACATAAGCTGACTAAAGCGATACTATTTTTATCCCAATGTCAGAGGACATCTCACACACAAAAGAGAAAGGAGAAAAAAGCACATATTCTCTACAGCAACAGAAATCAAACCTGAGCAACCATTGGGCCTCAATTTTCCTCTGGGCAATATAAACTCGAAACAGCAGCACAAGTTCTTTTAAAATTCTCAATCTCATATCTTCCCCTCTTACAGAACATGAGCTCACAGGAAACTCGCCATTTATTTTCTGCTCCAATACTTGTTTAAGTACTAGTATGTTAAAGAACATCCTTTAATCCAATGCACTGACCACAGTTACTTTTTAGAGAATGAGGAAGGAAAGGTGCCAGCATTTACATCCCTACAGCTTTTGATGGTTTCAACACTGTACATGAGTATTTAGGAAAGTTGGTTTTACATACCGTTCCTGCAGTATCTAGGATTTCAAGCATACACTGTTGTGCATCTACTTCAACTTGCTGTCAAAAGAGAAAGATGTGGTTAGAGTTTTTCCTCTTGCAACTCTCCCCTCCAAAGACACCAGGAATTGTGTGATTTTATAAGCAAATTGATAATGCATAAAGCAACATAATGGCTTAAGAAGTTTATATGGATATACACTTTGAAAACAGCAGGAAGAAGCCTTTCAAAGAGCCCTAGTGACATTTTCAAAAGCAGCGTCAGTAGCTAAGTACCACTTTGCAAAGTGATTAGGAATTTTTGATTATTAAAAAGGAGGCTGCTAAATTTGTAATGATGGTTATCAGCAACTAGTACAACTCATTTCTACTTGTTTCAGGGATCATTCACAGAGTGAAAAGCTAGAAAGTTGGACTGGCATTAATAATGCTCATTTAATAGCAATTTAGATCAACAAGAGAATAAGTAGTACACAGCAAACAATAAATCAAGCAAACCACTAAGAGTGGTGTCCCCAAACCAGGCCTTTAGTGACACTAATTAGGAAACTGATCCAGCTTAGAAAAATTTGCAAAAAAAAGAGAAGGTTTAAGAAGCCAGATCGGTTTCTATTTCAGAATTCCTCTATCTAGTTTCTACCTCAAAAAAAAAAAAAAAAAAGGCCTTGGGGGTATCAAAGGACATGGAAATGCCCTTAAGCTGTTTCAAGCAGGCTACCTACTTTCTTTTTTTCTTTTTAAGCTATTGGTACACTTCCCTTGTTTCCATTTGCATGTAAAATTCCTAGTTGACAGATCAGCACTCAGAAAGAACTTCATGTCCCCTATTCCTGATATAAGCATTATCCTCAATATATGTATTATCACTCATTTAACATCAAGCTTTCCTTTTGTAACTAGATTTGAGCTGGCGGGGCAGGGAAGAGGAGTATTTCCACTCCTCTCTCACCTCCCCCATGTCCCCTAGGGATGGGGATTCCTTCAATAGCCACTGTTTTAGCATGTATTGCTGACAAAGTTATTCAGCTAATTAAGCAGCATCTATTCTCTTTATGAGGAAATATTTGGCAAGTAAATCAGGATGTCAAGTTTCAAGACTTCATGCTCAAACTATTTAGTTCCAGACGAACTTAACATTTTCAAGCCAGGTCCTCTCAACTTCAAATATTCTAAAACTAGATTTAAGATTAATAGTACAGAATTGCAACTGCCAAACCAATACATTTTAAAGTCACCCAAGTCATGCAGCAAGTTAGAACTGTAACTAGCAGTGAGGGGAAGAAAATGACTGCATGAAGTGTTGTCCAGACTTAAGTAACACTTCAGCAATCTGGCTGATTTTAAAAGAATACACATAGATATTCCTCATCATTTCAGGAACAAACTTGATCTTTGCTTAAAAAAAAAAATAAATTACTTAGCAAAAGGCAAAATTTCTTAAGATGGCTTTACATTTTCAGGCTCCATGGAAATAGTCTTTGGAAAAATTCACCGAGCAAACATCATGAATCTAGTATGACCTGAAGAATGTAAATACATAACAAAGGAAACATTTCAGTTTAGTACAGCCTGTGAATAGTTTTGGAGTAATTTATTGGGCCTGACCCAGCAAAGGCCTGTACCAAACATTGGGATAAGATCCAAAAGTCTTTCTCCTCTAATACAGAAAAGGTAAGTGGCTACATAGAATTTTTTGTTGCTGTTGTCTCTTTAGTAAGAGTTCCAGCTTTGGCTGGAAGCCCACATGCTTAAGAAAGACTAGGATTTTTCCAGTTTATAGATTTCTATGAGGTCAAAGATGACAAGTGTGAAATTATCACTTTGCTCTCACTAATTCCTCTTCTGTTTAGAAGAGGTTCTGGTAGCTATAGGCTGCGATGGCTGTTAATGCAGCCTCTTTATTCCAATATAAATGTAGCCCAGTGCTGAAAGAGGACGTGCTGCAAGTTTTGCCCATTCCCAGCTAGGGTTTGTGCATTTTGCCTCCCTTGTACAGACACTGGTATTTTTGTGACCACATAGTGAGTTACATCAGTGCATCAATGCATCTGAAAAGTAATTCAGATAGAAAAAGAAAAAAAACATTTTTAAGAAACTGACACAGATGAAACCTAATCTGCTTCACCAAACGGTTAACTCTTTTTGTGGCAGTCCAGATGTAAACTATCTTAATCTGGAATATTAATCATGGTCTCAGCTGAAACTGAAGAGTGAGCAATATGGAGATTCAAGATGATGCAAGCAGAGCCTGTCATGCTGAAGATGGGAAAAGACAAACTAACAGGCCACTGTAAGTGTTTGTTCATTTAGGATAGGTTTGTGTTAACTCATCAAAAAAACAACAACCCATCTAATGGAAGCTATCAGTGAAATTGTTAAGAAAACATTACATTGCCTCCAGTGTTCTAAAGGTGAGCCTCAAGTTGTTTTTAGCAGATTTTCCTAGTAGCAAAGCTTAGAAACTCCGACATACAGGTCCAAATCTACCTACAGATACTAACACACACACACAATGGTATCAAGTATTATAAAAACCAAATACTAGCAGTTTATTTTACTAAAAAAAAAAAAAAAATAAATCAATGTTCCTAATTCTGAAAACGAGAGTACCATTTTTTACTGACTAGCTAGTAAGGTATTATGCTTAAACATTAAAAAGCTAGTCTTGAATTACTCCTTTTAGACAGCCTTTAAGAGCACCTTTACATTTCAAACTTGTTAAGTTACAAGGTATTACGTGGCATTACCAGGCATACCTTTTTTCAAGCAATGTCTCAAACATTTGACAATGTGTACTACAGTTTTAAGGTCTGTAACACTGGAGAGGTCTTTTGCATATACCTTTCTGTAGGAGTCTTCTATCGTAGGGTCGTATTTTTCAACAAATATTCCTTGAACAAACTGTACAGTCTGCAACACAAAAGTTCTTGTAAGATTCTTCTTGTATAGTGACATTTTGTAAATATTGTACACAAATTACCGTTCTAGGTGTATACTCAAGTTATCCATTACATTTTTGAAGGCAAATTAAGTGACTGACATAAATTATAAGAAACAACAGGAAGTTAGATGTATGTGCCTATTTGACTAAGTACTGTTAGATGAAGCAATGCTACACTTTCCTTTATCCACGCTCACTTGGAACATAACAATTAAAGCATGCATTGATTTAAGGTTTGTCTAACTGTTGGAATCATTATTAGTGTTTAGTTGAATAGGACACTGTATACAGCTGCATGGCTTTTACATTTGCATTTAGAACTACTACGTCTTCTGCTACTTATCTGCCAGCACAGGAATTAGTCAAAAAATAACTGCCAACATTTACTAGTCTTAACTATACTCAGTAGGATATTCCTGTGTACCTAGCGTGTAGGACGTTTTTAGCACAAGTGGAACTTTAAGAGTCAGTGGCCAAGTCAGAGCAGACAGGTTCAAATCCAGAAATGCTGCAGTAAGATAAAGAATTCAGAGGTGAAGGAAAAAGTTCTTTCACAATCTAAGATGATTTGTCATTTAAATTTTCCTTTAGGAACTGCTTTGTAAGAGAATAGTTCTTACCTGATAGCATGGACCTCTAGACCTTACTTTATGATAAGGTGCACAATTAAACTGAAAGATGTAAAGTTCTTAGGTGGGTTAAGAACATCATATTCTGTGAAGTTTTTCAGTACTAGTCTAGGTCAGACTAAACTTTTCTGTTATTGTTTAACTAAAATGCATGAGCTCTTTGGTTTACAATCATCCACCTGCCGCAGCTATACACCTACTTGCAGGGAAAGATGTAGAAAACATGCTGAACCTCCTACAAACATGCAAATATATATTTGTATTTGCATAAAAGAAATATTAGTGCTTTAGAAACTGCTATCAAATATTAAGCAAACAGCATGCTGGAGACCTTTCTAGTGACAGGAGTTACCAAGGCCAGACACAGGCAAACCAGTTCATTGTGAGAGTTTCATGAGGCAGCTTGATTTCCCACAGACCTATGGCTGGGTTACCCTGTGAAGCCAGAGACCTTCATAATGCTGTGGCTATGTGCTTCACTATGTAAGACAGGCAAAGATCTGAGTAAGCACCATCAATCAACCCATACAAAAATATAGCATGCGAGAGCACACCAATGGGTGTGGATACACCCAGTAAAGGACGTACCTGTTCTAGCCAGGAACGCTCAGCAGTCATTACTTACATTTATATTTATTTGTGCACACTTACATAAAAGAAATACGGGTTAGTAGAGAGTGTATTAGAGAAAAAAAATAAATATGAGAGGCCTAAGAAAACATACTTGAACTGCCTCACAGAGTACTTACCAGAGCAGACTTTCCAACACCTCCAGAACCAAGAACCACTAGCTTGTATTCGCGCATGATGCAAGAGATAAGTCACCCTCAATGCCTAAAACACACAATAAATTGTTCACCATTTTGATCAACAGGACAATTATTTTAGCATTACTACAGCTGCTGTAAGATCGCATATATAACAAGACATTAACGGTTAAATATTCGTATCAACTGATAAATGCAGGAGTTATACCATTATAACCAGGCACAACCTAAGAAGGATGTCACTTTAATTATTAGACAATGCGGAAACTATGGACATTTTTCCAAGATACAGTAACTGCTGAACGATGCTACTTTTTTACCTAGCACAAATAAAGTACCTCCAAGGTTTTCTTGTTACCAGGACTTTAACACTTAAAGAATGATTATTTGCATGTTATCTATCCTAATTTCATAGGCAAAATAGTACAGATGCGGAAAGTTTTTTAAATGGAGACTTTCATGTCCTATGAAACAGTAATTTAGAGAAAAGGCAAGAATGGATTAAGACACTCTGCAATAAAGACCTCAGTATCATGACCTTGCCAAAATACCACAGGTGTTTCAAAGAAAGTGCACAAGTATCTGGAAGAACTGCTCACACCCGTGTGCATGTATCACTTGCCTAGAGACCTCTGGATGGATTCATCTCCTTTATTTACAGCAAGGAGGAATCAGGCATTGAAGTTAATTTACTCCAATTGATAGGCCGATTACTTGGATTACAGCATACCATCCAGTGAGGTGGGTTATTCTCATAACATTTTCCGGAAACCTACAAAATCTCTTCTAGTCATGCAACCAAGTCCATGGCACCCCTCTGCTATAGT
Organism: Gorsachius magnificus; assembly: GCA_034008185.1. NCBI lineage: Eukaryota > Metazoa > Chordata > Aves > Pelecaniformes > Ardeidae > Gorsachius > Gorsachius magnificus. The sequence continues at coordinate 178,802,239 of CM067081.1, forward strand.
CACAGCAAGCAGTAAGCTACTTCACAGGCTTCTAAAGAACTTTCATTCACTCACAAGAAGTTGATTGCACTATATATTTTCAGACCAAAATCAATACTCCAAGAGCCACACAGAAGCCTAAAGAGCTTGCAGTTTTACAACCACTACATTTAGAGTATTGAATAAGTTTTTCAGGTAAACAGCTGCTAATGTTTTTTACCTATGGTACCAGTACAGTAATTCTAAAAACAAGTCTCAAATTTCATAGCTACTACATCCTCTTCTCATCCATCCCCCAAACTTGTTTTGTATCACAGAAGTTTTGTAGTTTCATATAGATACACATACATGTATAAATGATTTTGTTCATATGAGCTGACATGCATGAAATGTCTCCAGTCTTCTCTGAAGAACCGAAAGCATCAGCATGCTGACAAAAAAACCCCTAAACAACCACACCAAACAGAATGGGAAACTTCTTGAGGCAACAACATCTCTTTATTTGTATTGTAATTTACTTGAAATAACATCCAAAGTTTGTGTCTACTGACCCAAAGTTTGATCCATATGCAGAAAGTACAACCATGACACCACAACCCAGTTCACACTAAGCAGGATTTGATAAAAGGGCTTAGTTAATTTTTTTTAATAAGGTGGCCATTTTCAAGCTATCAGCTCTTAATGCAGCCACAATAAAATGCTGCAAACTATCAGATATAGTATTTCCTCTACCGCATTACCATTCTTCCATAAAGAAATATTGCATAAACCCTACTATGGTAAAGCTAACAGTTACTATTGATAAGAAACAATTATCCAAGAGGAGACAGCATTTGTTTCAGAATGAGAAAATGCATGCTAATCAAAGAATCACAGAGACAGACTTGTGTAAGAAAATTAAGCCAACCTCTTCCCAGCAAACAAACATCTGCCAAAAAGAACAGCAGGATCCCAGAAGTCAGTTTTCAAAAAAATCCCTTAAGTCTGAAAGTTGATTAATGTTTTTCTAGATATCTAACCACAGTTATGATAACTGTAGTTTCATAAATAATTGGAGGCAACTAAAATATTCTTTTGAAACCATTCCTGTCCTACAAGCAAGATCTGTTCGCCTGTTCCACACTAGCTACTGTTGCTGCCTACAGCAGTCCACCAGATCTGCTTGCTTATCTTTGTTGAAAGCTGACCCAGCAAAAACAAAACAAGGCCACAGATTTTGGGACACGTCTTTGGGTCATACTGTTCAAGAAAACACACACCTCTCGGTCCTGCTAGCAATGGAGCTATCAGGACTGTTACTGCTGCCCTGGGAGGAAGGTCTCAGTTCCTCTCCTGTACTGGCTCTAGCACTTACCAGATTGAGTTACCTGTTTTCTCTCTGGGCACACAGAAAGATGAAACCCTCCCCAACGGGTGAATAATTTGGGGGTTGGGGGAGAGGGGAAGTGCAGGGAATCCAATACAGGGGCTTGTACAAGGTAAGCAGCAGAAGCAAGGTAAGAAAGACCCCTCTCATCAGCAGTAATCTCACAGCATCTCTGGGAGTCACACCATCTGTTCTGTGTTTAGCACAAAATGCTAAGATGATTTACATAGAAATTAGAGGACCTCCATGTTAGTGTCCATCTTTGCCATCACTGATTAACTCCATGTTGTCATAAGACTTGAGAAATCAAGTGGCCAGGTCCTACTCTATGTTCTTCTTGCAAACATTTAATGAGCAATCTTCTGGCTTACCTAAACCATTCCTTGCACCTTAAGCAAGCAAAAGGAATGTAAGGAAAAAGCCGTAAGGAAATAATTGGACGGATGTCCAGCAAGGCAAGACTCTCCACAGGCTTCTGTTACCAATGAAATTGAGAGACTCTTCAGTGATTTTCACACTTAATAGAACACCTTTTCACTCCTAACTTTAAAAACTACGCTTCCTTCCCTACAAGGATTTTTTGCAAACACAGACTACCAGAACCATTCACACCACAAGTTTAATCTATTTGGCACCACTGTAAATGTTCAGTTAGATCTACAAACCTGTAAATTGTCCAGACTTTCTACAAACAATAGGAAAAAGGACTGTGTCTAGCTATGAAATGCACCTTTCGAAGTCATGACAAGTTAAGCCTATAACTACATCACCTGTCATTTCTTTAAAACAAACATTCAGTTATGCCTTTACTTTTGGAAAAGTGTCACTAGAGTGACACAAATGTAGTGGGTGTAGGGGAAACCCCAGTACAGTAATCTGGGTGAACTGCAACAATTTCACACTGTCTTGAAAAGAACTGTTTAAGCTGAATTTTTCAGTCTTCAGTCTGAAGTTAACTAAATACGGAGATGTCAATAACAAAGGCTGACAGTAATTTAGAAGTAACAGAACTTAAGCAGCAGCTACCAAATACCTGTTTTACCTAGTGGATTGAGTAATTTGTGACTTTTTCTTACTGACTGATCTAAAACTCCTTAAAGAAAATTCCAAATCCTGAAATAAGAAGCTCACAACTTGGTTTTAGTGAGAGACTGGCAATTCCATTTTGGCTTTCCAACAGGGATTCAGGAATTTAACACAAGCCAAGGCTTCTTTTGGCATCCAGATTTGGAAGTTAACCCCTAAATATCCAACTGCTGTACAACACCCTAAAGCTGATTTCACTACTTTAGGTGGTGGTACATAATTGAAGCACATATATACACTATTACAACTTGGTTGATCAGTTTGTTTAATCTCTGGAGCACCTAAGCAAAAAGCTTTTTTAAGATCTTTGAAGACAAGGCAAAGCCAGACCTGCAGCACACTCAAACGTTTTTCTCTGACCCTCCCTCCAAACTTGGGCAATGAGCAATGCAAATACTAACTTCCTCTTTCCCCTTGAGAACAGTTTTGTCATTTGTACAGTTACTCCCTAACTCACTGAAAGCACATGGTAATCCTTTATACCATATATATATATAGCAATCCTTTATACCATATATATATATAGCATAGAGGTAGCTTGGCATCTCTGCACTGGTTCATCATCAGGTAGTCTGGCAATGACATCGTGAAATGAAACACAAACCAACGTATTCTCCAAATTGCTTTAAGAAAGCTAACTTGGATATCTCTACCACAGCATGCAGCCAAAGAACCATCTATCATCTGCTCCCACTTAGATCTACCACACCACTGGCTTTGAGCAGCAGTCCCAATGTCACTTCACCTTCCTCTTACTGTTTTCTTACAGAAAACAACCTTCAACCCCTAGCTAAGAGAACTTTCCTAAGAAAATTTTCCTGGTTACAGGTCTTTGCCTCCTTCTCAGCTAAGAAGCCACCAGCCCATGAAGCTAGGAGCTGCTTTAGGAGACTGTGGTCTGCCACGCTATTTGGTGTAATAAATGCCTAGCACACACTTTTTCACTGATCGGTATGCCTGTTGGCTGCAAGCATGCCCCAGACTGAGTTGGGGCTCTGATCCTGCCTGAACTTGAATTTCCAGTGATTCCCAATTAGCCCGACCTTACTCGACTCTAGCTCAAACCTATTTTTCCATATCACATGCTGTACAGACTGCTTGCATCCTAAACCTCAATCTTGCTCTTGCTTTACTTTTCAGATCGACACGCTTGACTCTGGAACTAATATCGTATTCAGCTCCATCCAGTGCCAACACAATTTCCTTTTGACTCATCTATGACAAATGAGTGGGGGCAGAGGGAAGACAACAAAGTATAAAAGCAGACGTTTAAGCCATAAAGCACCCTATCTTTCAGTTACCTGATAGTATTTGAAACAACAGAAGCCATTAAGCTTCAAGCAAGACATTAAAGTAAAAACTTCAACTGCTGATCAAGATGCAAACTATAAAACCTTAGATGGAAGGTGAAACTTCTGCTGGATTTCCTTTTCTGCCTGGGAGAGGGAAAAAAAAAAAGCACACTTCTCTAGCCATTCTGAAACAGAGACCAGACTTAGTGCACGCGATATCTCTTTAGACAGTCTGTGCCTTGCATTTCACATATTGTCATGCCCTCCCACCCCCAGAAAAAAAAGTTGAACTTTGGAAGAATATGTAATTATGAAACCATTTGTACATTCAAGACAGAGCTCAATGTAGCACTTTAAGAATAATTTTCAGCAGTCTGCACTAACCAGTCATTTCAATGATACCCTTCAGTTCTAAAGCTATCAGAAAGCAATTGTATTAACACGAAAGGAGGAAAAAGGATCATTAGATCACACAATCTCAGTCATTCAAATAAGGGTACAGTTAGGTTTACATGTTTCCTTGTCTAAAACTTAGCACTCTAAAGGTACACCTGTATCCCAGCATAGCCAGCATTTCTAGAATATGATAGGGTTAAGTCCAACGACAATACTTGTCTGTGCTCCCCAGATCATCCAATCTCAGGGCTGTAAAATGGATATTCTCAAAGGGGCACAACAGAAGTGAAGAGACTATGGTAACTGAGTAACAGATATGCAAACCCCCCCAATTTATTGGACGGTTGATGAGAAGTATCCACCAAATCACACAACAATCAGATATAAGTAAGTTTAAACTTACTCCTACCAAATAAACCAAGTAACCTGTTTGAATCCCTCTTCATTTAGTGGAGTCTATATGAAGAAAGAAATTTTGCTTTAAAGGCTGGCTACCTTTAAGGCAACAGACCTGCAAGGAGTGAGAGCAATGCCAACTTCCTCTGCTTTTTCATTTTTCTGCTCTTCTATCTCTAGGCAGGAAAATACTGTGGTCTCTGTGCAGGTGCTAAACAAGATGATGACAGGAAACACGCAAAAAGTAAGGCTTTATTTCCTCTTAACTGGAGCAGGCTCTGGCTTTGAACAGCCGAGTCAAATATTTATGTACAGATATTTGACATAACTGTGAACTCTGGAGATGTCTAATGCAAAATTTAGCTAGAAAGAGAGAAACGAGGGAAGCTAGTCTTCAAGAAATAGCGTTTTCACATAAACTGGATTCCGAGGTACTTTCGAGAGATTGTACTCTTGAGACAGCAGAGCTGACTTTCAGATTGCCTCTATTTAACTGCAAGTGGCCCTTCAGTAACCGCCTTGCATACTTCCTGAAATGTAACAGTCCATAAAACCACCACATCTGTGCCTCTCTCATTAGTTTGTTCATATTACTTTTTTAAATTAATGTATGTATTAATGCATTAGTGTAGAGTATTAAAGTAGCTGCTTAATTCTACTTCTGAATGGCACACTTAAAGTACTCAATAAACTAGAGCAGCAAGAGCTTTATCTGCGCATGGACACTTTTTGCAATAAAGATTCTCTTCAAAGGATGAGCAAATCTTTGCATAAACACCATTTGAATAGAAGGAAGAAAGGTTAACCAACACAACACACTAGAAACGTATTTTAAAAGCTTCATATCTGTCAAGGACCATGAAGGAAGAGCTTAGTTTCAGCTTCTGCCCTTACCAGATAAACCAGGAAAAAGTGCCTCCTGGATACTGTCTTGACCAAATTCTTGAAGTATGTCTCCAGCAAAAGGAAAACCAAAGTGATGATGCTAAGAAAGTGGAGGAATAAACCCCCCTACTTTAGCAGTTAAAGAAGAAACTACACACTTACTGCTTTTAAAGCTTCCCTAAAAAGCAACCACACAATGAAGAATTCATCAAGGTTCAAATACCATTGGTAATTGGGCTTGATATGATATTTATTAAAGTGGTTTTTTGATGTTTGGGGGTTTTGTGTGTAGACTTTCATTTGCTAGTTTTCTTTCAACTCCTTCAGCTTCAAATTTTGGTTTCTGATTCAACTTTGCTACCTGTCTGATGAACTGGAAAGCTAAGAATCCAATCTTTCCACACGATATTAACTGGAGCTCAGCCCCAGGCCAAAGACATGAACTAAATACAGTCACTACTTGAAGATATCCCCGAGACTTGCTTATGTGAACTAGTTGTTCAGGTCTGGAATTAAAACAAACAGTCCCTCCCAGAAGCATAATAATTTTCACAAGGGATCATGATTATTCAGCACTTTACAAACACCATGATTCTTGTTCAGACCCTGACATTCTGGTTGTATGTATTGTGAAGCTGCAGTGTATTCACAAAAATTTTCATAATCTTTCTGCCCCAGCACATTTACCTCTCTGGAAGAGACGCTTTGTTAGAGCCACCTTGGGAATAGCACTCCTAAATTAATCTCAACTGTTTGCATGGGGGGGTGGAAGTTTCAATCATTAGAATGAAGAATGAAGCAAATTAACGGAGTGGTTTACCTGCTTACAGTTAGCAGTGGAGGGGAAAAAAGCCAAGGAAAATAAAACCTGCGTCTCAGAGAGGGAATACTAGCCCTGAGCTGGAACAAGACAACAATGGTCAGACATTTGGAAAAATAGCTCTAGTTCAGTCACAGGACCAACCAAGGTCAGAGGGTTAAGTCTTCCCAGACAAGATGTTTCCCACTTCTGGTACCGGAGCATTCTCAGATGGCCAAACCTAAATCTTTCTAATCATTTGTACCATTCAGATTCCACTAAGTTTTGAGTCTCTTAGTTTAGAACCCTTCTTCAGGGAAGCAAGTAATGAGAGAGGACGTGTGCTGTACTTAATATTGCCCAAATACTTAAAAGTAGGGGGAAGTCCTAAATTCTTATCCCTCAGCTCCAAGGAGCTGAATAATTTCAGTGCCTAAGCAGCACCTTGACAACATACCCCAAAGCAGAAGCCTGTTCGTTTTCACCAAATTTTAGATGCTTTAGGAATTAAAGCAACTCAGATAATCTTTACTCAACAGGCTACGCGATAACTCTTGTAAGAGAGAAATTAAAATACTCCAGAGCTGACTTTCACCCTTATTTATAGAAAACATCATTCAGAAATCAATTCTTAAGACAAGATACACTGAAAAGCTGATCAGGTCTAATTAAAGACTTTTATACTCAAGACTCCTGGAAGTAGAGCTATTTCATTAGCAACGCAGACGCTTTGGAAGCGAGTCAACTGTTCAGTAAACAAAGCTAGAAGAAATTCTTATTCCTTGTTTTTACCTGGTTTTGATAGTTTCTTGTCTTGACAAACAAGTATTTCGTCAGTTGGACAGCTAGCTCTTCTGGGCACTAATACAGTGATTTTTCTTGGACAAAAATATTTCTTCAATTATGTTACAATATTTTAACTGATGCCAGAGAATCTTCAGATGATTTTTCAAAAAGCTGTCTGGGTGATTAAGCTTATCCAGAGACATGAAAACATACTAACCACCTGAGAAAAGGCAGAGACCTGAGAACAAGTTACTGCAGCACAAAAAGGGCACCGAGGTTTAAGTTGCTCCTTGAACTGCCCATGGGGGCACTTACCCACAGAGATAGCTTAACCAAGTTTTCCTCCTTTCATTGCAGGGAGCCACCTTGATTAATACTGCACACAGGGACAATTTCTGCAAAGCAGCTAACATGAGCTTACCTTGTGAGACTAATTCCACTGCCTATAGTATAGCTGAATAAAATCTGGTTTTCTTCCTTAAGTCAAAGATCTTAAAATCTGAACACAAACTTAATGCATGTTCTAAGGATAAAAACTGGTCTGCTTGAAGCTACTGATACCTCAAGATGAAACCTTCCTAATGTGAGACTAGCAAGCGTGTGCAACTTGCAGTAGTTTCATACAAAGTGTAAAAAGTAGTTTCAAAGCAAGCGGTGTAATGAACATTCTTGAGCTACTAAAAGATACGCTATGCACCAACACTTACTGAGCTTGAGTTTCAACTTCATGCAAAAATTCAAATCTGTCAATTCAAATTTGGAGTCCCTTATAAATCCTAAGCTTCAGAGTCTATTTAAGCCTCAATTGGAGTTTGTAACATTTATCAGATTTATTCTTATTTTTGGTGACTGTTTGCCATGGTTTTGCATTTTCTCCCTATTTCTGTAAAATAGTCACCATCCCCCATAAAAGTTGTTTGTGCATGTTCTACCAGTCAGACTTCCAGCTTAACCGATGATTTCTGAATTCCTGAAGAAACTGCATTGCAAATTTTTTTTTATGCTTGCAAAGAAAATCCAGGCAGACAATAAACAGAAAGAGGAACACTCATTTTTAAAAATACAAGTATATTAAATTCAGAGAACGCATAATTACCACATCATGGTATCTTGCTAGGCATAAGCTAAGTATTCAACCATACAGCAAGTTTTGAGAACCGAGACAGCAATTTACTGCTGTGAATTTGGCTCTACTGCTACTGCAGAGAAGGATCAGTAGTTAGCTCTAAATTAATGGATTGCCACATCATAGTATACCCACCATGCTCTACCTGATATGCATCCTTCTGATTAAAACGAGACATAAGCATTTGTTTCTCCATATAATTGTTACAGTAAAATTTATCTCTCAAGCTACAAAAACTGTTAAAACCAGCAAGACTGCAAGTAAGGCGTGGAAATTTTCAGTCAAGATACTTCTCTTGTAAAAATACACTCGTGCAGTTTGAAAGTTACTTCAAGAATAAACTTGCCAGTTGGCTTAAGATACTCTTTGGAAAAAGGCAGCTTAACTTCTGTTGCAGAAATAAGACTTAGCCTCAAATTTCATGTGTTATCTGCTTAACATCTGGCAATCCTAGCTCTACACCGAGTGTGACAGTGGTTGCTGAACCAGTAAAGCCTTGTGTCAGGTTTCCTTCTACCAACATAAGGCAATGCTTGGTTCAGCTGTAGTTCCAACACCACCTGAATTTTTGTCCCTCCTGTCTATTTTTCTCTATAACCCACACATCATATACATCCCTGGGGATGCCAGAGCTTCCATACCAAAATGTTACTACTTGCACTGTCTTCATTATTAAAAGTTTGGTTTCAATTCAGGTTTGTTTAGATCACTGACACATTCTCAAGGCACAGATACATAGATTTCCTTCATTATATGATCTTTTGTTACTGGCCCTTTAAGACAGGCTGGTGTAGGCCCTTTACATACAAAGTATCCTTCCATACAGTGGAGGGTACGGATTTATGGTAATTCTATTACAAATCAGGTTGGCAGCCTGAGAGCAGTCTTACAAATTCCCATACGTCATTTTAATTAAGATTAGAAGTTTTATCTGTTGAAAGGACACCGATTCTATGCAAACTGAGAATACTAGCTACTAGCATTCGTTAACAGGAATAGAATTAGTTCTTCCATGATAAATGAACCATACCAGCCAAGTCCCAAGTAGCCGTAATTCGCGTCTGTTTTGACCTCTCAATCAATACATCCCTAATAGAAACACAATACTTGAGTGTGAGCAGCAAACATCAAAGTCACCCAAGTTACACGTGATTTCACAAAGAGTTCCTTTGTTAAAGCTTGAGGCATCTGTCCTGAGGTTAAGTTGTAAAAAGCATACACCAACACCCAGCAATAACTACCATTTTCTGCCACATGGTTTTGCTACCTCTGCAATAACAGAGGTGCAACCTTAACTGCTTCTTTTCACAGTTAACTTCATTTAGCTGAATCCACTGATGAAGGTGGGTTTGTAAAAGGTCTGAAATGTTTAACTGAGGCAGCAGAAGCATGGGCAGAACATCCTGTTCTGTTTCTGGCAGCAAACAAGTAGCATCTTGAACCTAGGGATGGTAGCTCCTCAGGGAACATCCAAATCACAGACATACCTTGACTAGGAGACGACAACTGTAGAAGCTGACCTCCACACCCCTACCCACATGCAGATGCACATACAACTTGGTTGTTTCTGAGGCAACTGCTGAGTTGTCGCAAGCTTTAGATGAGGGTATTAAAAAAAAAAAAAAATCATGACTAAAACAAATGCTGACTTATCTTAACATGCCAAGCTGTGAACCACTGTAGTTCTGCATTTGCTTTGTGAGCGGCTGATGCATCTTAGACAGCCCCAAAAAAGTCTCATTTAACGGGTCAGGAATTTCGAAGGGGGGGGGGAAAAACCTGAGAGTTACGAGCAGGAACCCAAAGGTAAGCAATTCACGCTTGCAAGCCTGAGCTCACAGACACAACGACACCCACACAAAACGCTGAATAATTTTAAGCAAACGAATTTGAATCACACTCATCCCGACACCACTTTCTATTACATGTACTAGATCTTTAGTAGACAGTTACCAAATTAATGAGGGTTAAACTTGTTAAATCAAGTCTCCACAAGAGCCTATTTGAATCTTCTTAAGATCACTCTAGTTCTTGTTCAGACCATACTTCTTGGTTCCTCTGCATCTTCAAAGTTTGGCATTTTCTGGAGAAACCTGTCCTACCTTAAGCCTCACTTTGCTGTTAAGTCAAATCAAACACATACTTCGATAAGGTAGCAAAAGATGTCCAAAGCATACTGAAATATAAAACTGGCTCCAGAGGTTTGAATAGGAAGACCTTCCTAAATACAAACCAGCATGTCTGGTCTTCTAAGAGTCACCTATTATTTAGACTATGACAATCACCACAGCATTTGAACAAGTGTTACTGCTACATGCTAAATCTTTTACTGAAGAAGAGTTTTACTTGCAGCATGTTAAATATACGCATCTCAAAACAAGCTATATTTTGGGCAAAGCCTGAGTGGAAGAATGACTTTTCAGTTCACACTGACTGTTCCAGTGAAGCAAGTTTATCCTTAATGAAACCACAGGCTTTTATTTCCACATTGCTTAGGGTGCTCACAGTTTACCCAGCAAGTCCTCTGCTTAGGTTCTTGGGATCTATGACTTCAACCTTCTGTAGGTAAGGCTCTGAATGGTTCCTTATTTTCACTTCTACTATCACAGCAGATTCAGCATTCATTTTGGAAGAGAGGCTTCAGCTTTCCTCTGCAAAACTTACAGCACCAAATTTCATTTAAAAAGTAGTCCACAACAAGATTAAGTAATGGAAGAATTACATTACCTGAAAATACAAATATTTTCAAGTTGATATATGTGTCTTTGGAAAAAGTATTTGCAAACTCCCTCTTAAGATCTTGCCCCTGGCTAGAAGCAGGATGTACTTTCAGTCAGTAAGACTGCACATTGTTCAAAATATCGGTTACTGTAGTTAAATTAAGTCCAAACTAACATGCACTTAATGTTGCTGCTTCATCAGTTTCCTGGCTAGACAGGACCCAGATTCCTAGCAGAAAAGGAAGTAGGCAGCATCAGGACTTCTATCTTTGTCAAGAATAAAACTGTACAACCTACCTGATCTTTTCATTCTAGGCTTCACATGAAATATTCTTATTTTCTCACTCTAATTCCTATTCACATAGATACAGCACTTTTCTTCTGAGATTACTCTTAAGAGTTTGATGAAAAGCAACACAGATCAAAAGGATGCCAAACACCAGCAAATACAGCAGCCTAAAGCACTTAATTGTAGAACCTTGTTTTTAGCTACTCAGTTTTTGTAGAACTTCAGCTATCATACGTAAGTTTTCTATGTGAGATCTCTGGCTGAACCTCAATTTAGCTTAGAGCGTTTCCTGAAATAAAAGGTTTAAGGAGACGAGAAAAAAAAACACACAGATGATTATTTAAAAAAAAAAAAAAGCAATGGACTTGCTCAAATATAAAGAAAGGTGAAAAGGTAACAATAAACTGTAAGAACATACAGGGTTATGTATCATTCTGAAATGCTTTTTTCTAATATTCAGATATGAAAAGCAAACAGAAAATTGTACACTGGAAGTGAAAGCATTTGAAGACCAAGCATCCACTTAAAGAATGAGTTATGAATGCCTGTTTATTATAGCATCACAGACTTGTCTGCATTGACCTCCAAACTTGCTCAATACCCAAGATTACCTGTATCAAGCAACAGAGTGTCTCTTCTCTGGCAAGATCTCACCTAATCTTCTACTTAAGCCAAAAAAGATAGATCAGAAAAATGAAGGAGTGATTCTCCAGCATGACAGTCAGCTATTTGCCCCTTCCAGTGTTCCTTCCTGATGTCACAGGACTACTACAGTCCCTTATGTTCCACCAAGCACTAAGATGATAATTTGACATCAAGTGCTAAGATGATAATTTGACATCAATTTCTAGAAGCATGGCATATTCTCAAATAACTATGTCAGCAGAAGTTGGATTGTGAACAGAGCACTTCACAGCACACTAAGAACACAAGTCCAATGCAACTCAAATTGTGAAATTCATCTATGGACTAGTATAATATCCACGAGAACTCTGAAGGTGAAGTCACACTTGCCAAGAACTCATTTCTGATGCTGCTCATCATAAAATCCATGAAAACACACAGTATCTTCTGTACACTTGCATCAATATAAACAATAGGCAGTAAATAACAAAAGGACCATTCCCTGAATGGGAATAAAACCACCACACTCACAGAATGCCTATTGCCCATCAACTCTCCATTTTAAACAGGTCAGAAGGGTCACAGAAAGGCAGTACAATATATCCTTATACTTACTAACTATATAAATATAACTCCAGAAGTGTAATAGTCAAGATTTTGTATGCAGTATTAATTTATAGACTTTGCCAACCCCAAGAAAATCCTTTAAAAAAAATTATATGCAAAAAGCAATCACATGAAGCCAAATAGGCTATGCTTATGGGTCATCTTACACATCAAGCTTTCAGAACATTATCTTGTAAGTAGCTTCACAGTGAAAGATCAGAGAAGGGTTACTGACTGTGCCTTACAATGTCTAACAATTCACCTTAACCACTTCACATTTGCAAGATTAAGAAGAGAGGTTCCTGCACTGCATGTCACTGGGCTGCCCCCACACTTAACCACCCACATAAGCCTGGACACACAGCCATGCACAGCTCAGTCTCTACTGTAAATGTCACATTATAAACAAATAATCTAGTCCTAAATACTGTGTTGTAGAGAATAAGATTCTTAGGTAACATCCACTCATAGATTACTTCCATTCCGTGTTCCAGTTTACCTTTCTCCACATTCAGAAAAAACAAAACATGCTGCAACTTTACACTAGTCTTGTAATGAATCACTTTGGGGGGGGGGGGGGGGGGGGGGGAGCATCAGCCCAGATGTTATAAAAGTTTAATTAACTGCAAGCAAGGATTGTACAACTGCACAACTTAACTATCAGTATTGTCTGGGTTCTGATGCAGTCCAAGCACTGTTCAGCTTCATCTTAAATAAAAAATACTGAAAATACTGACTGTACATGAAAGCTTTAGAAAAAACACAAGTAGCTGGTTCAGTAGTGCTGAAGTGCTACACCTAGCAACATACAGGTCCCTCCCTCTGTCTCCTCTACCCACCCTCTTGAACTCCACATAGGTAACTCACACGTATCTGCAGTTCATCTTTAACACTGATGTGGTGGTACTCTTTTTGCTTCCTCCCAATACATGAAGAATGCTTTTAAGACATTTCCCTTCATTGCAGACATGAAAAAAAATGAAGGCACAACTGGTTAGGTTGCAGAAAGACAAGACTATGAATGGAAAAAAATAGGACAAGACTTCTAGACAACTAATATGGAGAAACAAATAAACAAAAAAAATCAGTTGCAGGGACTATCTGCGTTCACAAGTTATTTTAGATAAACTGAAGAGGGGGCTAGCCAACATACATTTGGGATATAGACAGCAAATTGATTTAAGAAAAAACTTTCACCATCTAATTTCACATCAAGTTATGAAGTAAACCACACTAAAGGAAATACTTTTAACTACATCTTTTCCTTTAATCCAGATTACCTACTGAAATAAAGACTTAATAACTGTTATAATTAAAACAAGTAAGAGTAACATTTGCCTCAATGTCAACAAATTTTGATGTAAATAGCACACTCTCCTCAGTTTCTATGAGAAAAAGACAAGAATTGTAACTACAGATTCTTGCTTTAAGTTTGTCTGCAGTTATGAAAATAAACTGTTCTCCTGTTCCAGTTCTTCAATACTGTCCAGAAATTTAATGATATAAAGTTTCTCACAGCTCTGCGATTAGAGTTATGTTGAAAATTATTTCATGAGTGAGTAACAGTGGCGCACAATATCCTTTTTGCAGAAGACCTGGTCAAGTCATTCAGATTCAGGACACCTTCCTGTGTTGCAACAGCTGCAGGAATGATATGAAGTGATCTAGGGGTTCCCTGAAGAGAATCTCAGGCTGGAGGGAAACATGAGATGCTGCTTCTCTGCCACAAGATGCAAACACCAGTTCATTAGAAGGGCTAGGCTGTCCCGCTCCTGCACTATGGTCTGGCTTTCCTCCTCCCTTGGCCAAGAATGAACTAACCATGTGCACTGTAATTGGCAGTCTCTTTTCATAGTTGTATAGCAGGGACCTACTTCAAATAACATCAAGTCCTTTGATTAGTAACTAGAAAGCTGAGCGGGACAGTGTACAAGATACTGTCGAATGCCTCTTCTTCCTGGTTCAACTTTAAAATGTTCCTTTAACTCTGTTATATGCATTCCTGCAGGGTCTTACAGTAACTTTCACTCTACTGCTTTAGTAGTAAAAATTACTGTTAAAACACTGCTCTTGGAAAAAAGAGCATCCTGAATAGCTAGAGGGCCCCCAAATAATTTCATATTTCAAAAGTTGCCCAATAGGCAGATTTCCAACCTGGCGTTTACAGCCTTCCTCCCTTCCCTTGCTGCTAGAGGAAAGGAACACATAGTATGTCAGAAGCTCACAACAGCATATGTAAACAGGCACACAGTAATAATAAAAAAAAAAACCCAACACCTTTTCACTTTTAGTTGTCCAGTGTTTCTTTAGGCATTCTAAAGCTCAAGAGATGAGAGCTTCAAGCCAGAACCTACTGCCACTTTTGAAGGTAGCCTCATTCAAATGTGCCATGAAAAAAAAGTTTGTGCTAACAGACAAGTCTTTTGACTTTCTCCAAATAGTGCTTGTCTACTACAAGCAAACTGCCATAGCTTCATCAGAATACTGCTACTATTCCACCTGTCCCACTGTTTTCTCATGGTTGACAGGCCCTAAGGAGAAAGTGATACGTTAGCTGCTTTAAGTGAGACAAACTAAAGCCCTGAACAACTTTGAAAACTCAATCAACTTGAAAAGGGGTCCCCTATTAATGGCATTCAAGTAACAAAAAAACTTCCTTTGTCCCTGCTTTATGCCAGACAAATAGAAACAGACCATCTTAACCACGTGTGAGCAGTAAAATAAAGTTTGCCTTTGAATATGAAGGTGTAGTTACTGTAGTTACTCCTTCAATCTCTCCAAACAAGCAGGCTGTCTAAAATATCCCTCTACCTGACCTAGATGCAACAGAACACAGTAGAAGCCTGCCCCAACTCAGCAGGGATTCAACACACTGACATTACACAGCACACTTCAGCCTGCTTTTGTATTTGTTCTGAGGCAAAAGAGCGGCAGCGCTTGCAACCACAAGCTAAACGTGAACTTCTGTTGCACAGGGTACGCTTAGTGAACTGTTTAATAAGAGAGCAATTTTGATTAAAACGCACAACAACTTGAGCTTACCGTGAAGAACACACTCAAACATCAGGTATCTGAAAGTCATCTAAGCATTACTTAGGCCAATTCATAAAGGACCCGCCTGCCCTCTTAGCGCACACACCCAAGGACAACAGAGTGCCTGGTTTTATCTATAAGATATGCTTACCCTCAAGAGCACCTCTCCATACCTAACTCTGAGCAGCTAGCAGCGCTCTGCAGGTGACAGGATTGGCACTACAGCAGTAAGCATCAAGCACTCAAGTACTTCTGTGACTCTTGCACTTCCCACATCCCAGATGATAAGTGGACAACTGTTTTAGTTCCCAGTCACATTTACTGTTAGATCACAAGCTACAGCGTAAGCCTTCAGCACGCTTCCTTCCTCAGCCATACAAGTAATCTCTTTCTCCTTTTGTAGGCCCTCACCTAGATTCCCATCTGTTTGCCTCTGCTCCAGAAAGGCTCTCAATTAAAAAGACAGTCAGTTTTACTCCGCAAAACTGGCACAGCACAAAGAGAACCATCATGGCTCACTTCAGATTTATTTTTGATGAACTGTCCTACAGCAGATCTTCAGAACAAAATAGTACAATTTAAATTCCACTCAGAAAACTTATCTGGTGCATGTATGTAGTAATAGAAGCAAGACACCGAGTTACAGGCAGTCAAAAGACTATTGGGTCCCTCCCTCCCTCCCCCCATATAAGTTCTGTTTTTACACTTATAGTCTCCCAACCCTATTTTGCAGATTATTTCACCCCCAGGCAGACAGGTGCTCCAAGTATGATCAGCTTTGTTGCAAAAAAGATACATGACATTTGTGTTGTACAGCGCAACTCAAAACTCAGTTATTTAGCTACAGATAATCATACAGCTTTATGCTACAGTTGCAAGTTGAACTTGAAGTAGTTCATACCACTACAAGAAACATCCCTGAAAATACGCAGGTGCCACAGAATAAAACACTGCATCTAGCTAGTTAGAAAGTTTATTTGCAAAGTCTTTGATGTGAACAAGGTAACCTCCACTATTCACTCAGCTCATTTTTAGCTAGAATGAAGTCTACAGGGTAGACTTTGAGCGAGAGTTAAAAAAGATGTGATGAATAAAGAAAGTGAAAACACTTGACTGTAGCAAGTAGGCTTGTTTGGTTCCCCCCCCCCCCCAAAATCTTCTGATTTTAACAGAGAGGCAAGTCATCCAAAAGATGATCATCTGATTCATTTTGCAAGTTTTCTATAGAGAAGAAAAAAAAAAAAAAAAAAACCTTTTCCAAAGGGAAATACATTTGGTTTTGAATGGTTATTATAGAAAACAATGTGATTCCTTTTCTGCCTTTTAATTATAATTGATGAAAGAGAAGAGTGTTTCATGTCTTCTTTTTTATAACACTAATTTCAATGTATATTTTACCAATAAAGGGTACTGAAAAGTCTTTGTCATACACTGTCTACACATTTCACACTGGGGTAAGATGTAGCTGTCATATGCTGGAAATAACCAATTCCACTAATCAAAACATCTAAATGCAAGAACACACACATGACCTGTGCAATTTTCAAGGTGGGCATTTCTGAAATACCCTCTCTCTTGGAACCGTACTACCTTACTATCACATCCCAAAGCAGTATAGAAAAAGCTATTTATTTTTTTTAACAACCCTTGAAAAGGATAACCCTCCCCTTTAAGATGGAAAAGGGAGTAAAAGCACACTGATCTTTTTTGCGGGAAACCTTGGGTTTTTTATCCTCTTGTTGTAATCCGAGGCCAACGCGAAAACACTCGGATTCGGTTTTATTTGACCCTTTGCAAACTTCGCTTTCCTTCCACCGCTTTTTCACCAAACACACGCAGCAGAGTACGAGGTGTCTTGGGGTTAGTAGCCGGGTTTGGCGCAGGAAGTGTCAGTCAAATTCTTCCATTTGCTTTGACAGGGGTGTGGGGGTTGTTCAGACGAGACGAACATTCCTGTCATCCCCTTCTCCTTTTTATTTTGTGACAGGCAGGAGGGGAACTCGCTGGCCACCACGTCGCCTGCTTGTCCCGCTCCCTGCCTACCCCAGGCACAGGCCCCGTCCGGGCAACCCGCTGGCCGCACCCGGCCTGTCCCCCCCCCTCGCCTCACCCCCACGCACCGGCCGGAAAGAGCGAGCAGCTTCTCCCCGACGACCGGACTAGGTGGGGCTCCGACTTCCCGCTGACAACGACGACGGCGGCGGCAGCCGGGGACCGTCCCCTTCCCCGCCCGCGGCGGGGCCGAGCCGGGCGTCACCCGCCCCTCCCCGCACCCGGCCGGGCCCCACGTCGCGGCCCCGAGCCGCGGGGTTACAACTTTCCGCTTCCGCTCCAACTTCTGCTCCGGGGACCGGCGGGAGCGGGGTGGCGGCGAAGGGCAGGGCCGGGCTCTCGGCCCGGCTGGCAGCGGCAGCCCCTCAGCGCCCCGCTCTCCGCCCTCCCCCCCCGCCCCCCCGCGGTGTCCCCCCGCGCCTGAGGCCGGACGAGGCGGCGGCTCCCAGTTCCTCCTCCCCCGGCCTGCCCCCGCCTCCGCCCGCCGCCCGCCCGCTGCGCTCCCTCTCGCTGCCTGTGCCGGGGCGCGGCTTGGGGCCGTCGCCGTGACGCCGCACGCCCAGCCTCGCTCTGGCGGGGGGGGCGGGGGGGGTGTGACCTCGCCGCGCCCTCCTGCGCAGGCGCAAAGGCACGGCCCCGCGGCGCCGCGCAGCCGCCCCTCCCCCCGTCGCCCCCCCGCCCCCCCCCCCCCGGGCCCCATGTTGGTGCGGCGAGGGACCGATCCCCCCCGCCCCCCGGGCACGCACAGCCCCGGCGCGGAGCGGCTGGTGGCGGGGGCGGAGAGGAGGGCGGACGGGAAGGGGTGGCTGCCGTTCCGCCGGCGTCCCGGAAACCCCGGGGCGGGCCGGGCCGCCCGCCGGCGGCTCTGCGGCCTCCCCCGGGCTGCCGCCACCGCCCGCGGTGGCAGTGAGGGAGGGAGGCCTGCCCCGGGCCCGGGGGCGGGCGGGCAGGACGCGTGAGCTGTCGTCGTCGTCGTCGTCGTCCACAGCTTTGCGCTGGGGGAGATTTATACTGGGTGGAGCGGGAGCAAAATGTGCTCCTTCAGCGGCCAGGGGCCAGAGAAATGTGTGAAAGCTGGAGACTGGAGCCCAGGGTTGCCTTTGCAGTGGCCAGGCCCCTGTGCCCCATCTCCAGCCCTGCCAGACGTTCCGGGGGACGCCTTGTGCTCCATAGCGGCGCGTCCATTGGGGTAACACGGTCCCTCTCTCCCCAAGTTCTCGTTAAGCCCCCAGTAGGAGCCACAGGTTAGCTACAGCTCAAAGTTGGATCGAGAGCACGTTACGGTAGC
This sequence comes from Gorsachius magnificus, assembly GCA_034008185.1. NCBI lineage: Eukaryota > Metazoa > Chordata > Aves > Pelecaniformes > Ardeidae > Gorsachius > Gorsachius magnificus. Next base: position 178,820,962 of record CM067081.1, read on the forward strand.
TTTAAGTTAATTTAGAACATCAAGAGCTGGAGATGGAAATGCCGGGGCAGTGTTTCTTACATTTCTATCCATTGTTGAAGGGTGTTTTAGAAATGCAACATACTACTGGTTTTATGTGGATTATTGCGCCTCTGGATGTGAACAGCCTATCATTAGCCCTGCTGGTACAAAGCAGGATGCCCATTGCCTGCAAGTAATTATGGTATTTCTTAGCCTTTCTCTTACTTTAGTCCTAAATAATGTAACTCACTTTTTTTTATTCCTGGGTGTCACTAATATTTTCCAGTTACAAAGGGTGTAGCTGGCAGAGGTTAAAAATAAACGAGCATTTATGCTTCTAGGAAACACTTAGTAAGCAAATAGTTAACGTGGTACGTTCAGATAAAACTTTTGCTCAGAGGAAGTCCGCAGCGGAGTCTGTAAAACTGACAGGAAGTTGCAGTGAGGCTTCTGGCAAGGAGAGCGGGTGTAGAGGAAGCAGAGGCTTTCTGTTTGTAGCACAGAGATAGAAAAGGAGGGATAAAAAAAAAAAAAAAAATTTACATTTCCCCAAGTTGCATCATGGAGAGTTCCTTGCTAATAAATGTTTGGAGACCATACAGCTTCCAATGAATGTGTGGGAGACGCTAGAGCTCAGGGCAAATGGAGTCTAAGAATGACCGGAGAAATGAACTGCCCTTGGTAAGCAAAGCTTCATCTAGATTCAAGGCATCCAGAAAGTGACGCATTTAAAAAATGCTTTTCTTTAGAGTGTTGCTCCAAATCCCCAACGTCATAAAATCTGTTCCAAAGTCCAGACAAATCTCTTGGTGTTTTACAGCTTAAACCCTTGTGCAGTACTTTGATAATGAATCCCTGTAAATGACGGATAATGCAAGAGAGCTCAGGTTGTGAGAAATGAAGTACATAGAAACCAGTCCTTTCTCAGCAGAGCATCCTATGTGGGGCAAAAATCATTAATGAGAGATGTCAGAATACATGAAATACAGTCTCTCTCGTAAAAATCACAAGAGCATCTCATGCAATTATTAGCTGTATAGTACGTTTACTCACCGGATAGGAAAATGTTTCTCTTTCTTTAGTCTTTTCTGTCAGTAGATATTATTATCAGCTCCCAGAAATATTCACTGTACAGAGGAAAAGAACAAACGGAAGGATATATCCTCTGCCCTCACAACTTTCTTCGGTGAACTAGATTAATCACAAATAACAAGCAGTGTTCTGGGAACAGATGTGTGTCATTACTGTAATAATATTTTACAGTATGCCTTTAATTGCCCTGTGTTTTATAGGCAGTGGGGGCAAATACTGCTCTTTGCTATACAACAAGAAAACAGGAAGGGGCCTTTGGGAGTCTGGGTGAATCTCCCGTGAGCAGATCTTGGCATTTTGAGTTTCATACAGGGGAGTCTGAAACTCGGTGTTTTAAAAGCAGTGTAGATACATGTATATACACATATGGTTTACTTAATATAGACATGCTTGGAGATTGATCACTGTAACTAGAAGAAATAGGCAATTAGGGTCCATTCTGAGCAAGAGATGGAGTGTTCCCTTTTCCCAACTCTCTCAGCCACATACTTTGAATGTAAATCGGGCCCTTATGTTTGGATTTTCCTATGAATCATCTAGCTAATCCTCAGCGCAATTCTTAAACCAGCTTTACGCGTATCAGTGTGACTAGCGAACAGAAATTGGTGTGCTTGTTAGGCATACTCGCCTGGTACTCCACAGGGCTGGTTCTGCTCAGCTTGGTAAGCATTTCACGTGTGCCTGAGCCGCTCGCTGATGGTCACTCAAGTAACTGTGCCGGTGCGGAGGTGCCCCTGTGACAGAGCAACTCCCCAAAGAACCGGGAATACGGAAGAAATGGGGGGGATAGGGCCAAAGCGCTGTTGTGTCGAATAGGAACAACATGGCCACATTGGCTTTCCTGCTTAGTGGGCCTGCCTGCGCCCACTGAGTTTTTCAAAGGAGGAGGTCAAATACCCAGCCACCTCCTCACCGAACAAAAAACCAGAAGAGATCTGCTTATGCCCATAAACCTGAATGACAAGTAGACCTTTCCAAAGCACTGTACCACTTTGGGCTGTAACTGCCATCTCCGAATTTACCAGTTGCCTGCCTGTACTTCAACAACCAGTGCTTCGCTGGAGCTAATTCAGCCAGCTCATCACTAACACAGTGAGCTCTCTGATCATGTCATGGCTGTCATGAAGAACAGCTACAAGGGAACATAGAAGATCCCCCCGATGGACGAAGAGGAGGAAAATACTGACAGATCTTCTTTAAAAGTTCTGTGGAATTAGTGGAGGGCAAGGGGGAGTTGATAGATATTTGGGGAGAACAAAGGAATTTTTTTTTGAATGATGCTTTAATAAAAGCTTGACAGGGTGGCCTTTGGTCACCTCCATACAATTTTTCTAAGTTTCCCTGCATTGTTTTCACTGGGGCTGCATGGGTGTTGGAACAAAGAATGCAGCTGTGTGTGTACTGCAGTTTCATTACTGCTGAAATACAGCCATCTCCGGGACAGAATGCAGAGCTGGCTTGTGCCAGCAAACTCCAAAGTTTAATGGGCATGTGGTGCCAGGGAATGTTGTGCTGGCTCCATGCCAGCTAGCTGTGAACTTCTCTAGAAATTTGTCCTGAAGGGAAAAGAAATGTCATTTGGTTAATCTAGGAGGATGCTTTGCTTTCAGAGAGGAAACAAAGTTCTCATCTTTTCTGGTGAATGGACCGGAAGCGGCTGATTCTTAGCTTGGATACTCGGTTGTTCCAGCAAGAGAGCATTTACTAGATCAGAACGTGCTTTGGATCATGAAAGCAATAAGGAGACAACATCTGCAACACTAAAGAAAAATGTCTGTTACTTCTGAGACATAGATCCGTGAGATATCTTTATCGTTCTTTACCCTTCAACATGATTTTCGTTTGGTATTTCTCTGCACTCAGAAGATTTAGTCACGTAGAGTGGGAATACCTGACTGCCTGAATAGCTCCTTGAGACGTTGCAGAGACGTGTCTTCCCATGTAAACTCGATGCAATTTCTCTGTGTCTTCATACCTCTTGGTAGAACTTCAGCCTGAGATTTTATCAGTTCTACCAGTTCATCATCTTCACTTCTGACACAGCTTCTGTTATGCAGTTCTGCATCTTAACCTCTCTCCATTGCATCTTCGAGATGTGTTGCCATTTGCTAATAGAAGTTGTTTAAACAAGCATTTAATCACAAGCTTGACTGAAACTTAACTCTGAGATTTTTTTTTTCCCCAAGTCTTTTTCACTTTCCACATGTTTACCTCATTGTTGAGGAAAATCCTCAGTCACTCCTCTGCTCCTCTTCCTCCAAACTATCTTGAATTAATGCTTTTTCCTATCTCTTAGGGATGTTCCATGACTCTTCCCATTTATCTGCTGATATCTCTTACTGGGCTAACCCTTTTCCCTGCCTTTGGGCCAAATCCTACTACTTGTTCATACAGTGTAGCCCTCCCTTTATCTTGTGATTTGTCTCCCTCCCCACCCCGTGATAACTGCTTTGAGGAGCAAACTTTGCCTTTGTTTTTCTAAGCTGGGGAAGAACGGACACTGCTGCAATCTGAATTGTAAATGTCAACATTTACTTACAGGGGTCTCATTTTTTTAATCTATTTTCTTCTGTCTTTAAGAGGTTACTTTTTATATCACTGCAGTTACTTCAGATAAAGCAAGGAATAGCTGTTTCACAATGTGGCTGTTGTGAAAGCACAGAACTCTGAATTGCAGAGGGATTCAAGAAAATGCCTTGAGCTCTGGAATTTAAACTCTTAAAAATGAGGATTAATTTGGTAAAAGGAAAAGCCTACTTTATTTTATCCGGTGTTGAAAAGATCTTTCAAATTGCATTGGACAGCCAGCTGATCAGATAAGGAACATGATTGTCACAGCAACATAAGTGTTTTAAAAGCGTAAATGAAGAATAATGTATCCAATTGGAACTAGAGAGGGAATGTAATTACCTGGAGCAGAATCTGTCCAGGATATGGGCGAACGCTTCTCGTAAAAAAAACTCACGTGTTTTAACAATTTCAGAGCTTCAGAAATTTTACTTCCTTCCTTTTCCAGGAGAAGACTTTTAGCAGCGCATGATGTAGAAAGAAGGTTACTGCCTTCTGAATCACCAGCTCCTCTGATACCTGGATAGTTTTTCAAAGTCTTCTGTAGAAGGACTGGGTACAACAGCAGTTAACTGATGATGACCGATGCGCTGACAATTTAGATAACATAGAATCATAGCATCGTTTAGGTTGGAAAAGACCTTTCAAATCATCAAGTCCAACTGTGGACCTAGCACTGCCAAGTCCACCGCTACACTGTGTCCCTAAGCACCACATGACAGTATAAAGTTCTAAACTAATGCTTAATTTTCCCCATTTTATAATTCTGCATTCTTCTGGAGAATGTCCTTCTTCCTCCTGTTACCAGATATTTTAGAATAATGCATTCAGCAGAATAGAACAGCCTGAGCAAAGACAGCACTGGGACTGTAGTGGTCGTCCCAATCAAGTATATGGGAAATGGCTACTTTTGACTCTGCTTTACCAGAACATGAAAGTACAGAATTTTGACTTGGGAAAAGAGTGTTTATAACTGAATGTCAGTGCCAACATTTTAACTATTATACCTTTCTTTCGTTCTTTGATTTTTTTCTTTTTCATTGTTAGTCTTTTTTAGAAAACTCATTTATATCCAGATTTAGACTCTACTGGAGACAGAGGAAAAGTTACTGTTGATTTTAATGAGCTTTACACCAGGACTTAAATTCAGCCCTTGAGGGATGCACAACATTTAGCAATACTTGCATTTAAAATATATATTCGCTTATGGTTTACGTCAATATTAAGACAGGAGCAAGTATATTTAATGATGACAGGTCTAAAAATACTCAGTGTTTTTTGTCCTGCTTCCCCCAGTAGCAGAATGATATCCCAATTAACGTAGCAATTTACACTGAAATATAGATATGATTTTTCTTTGCTTCCTTTCATTTCTGTCCACTTCAGAATCAAGCCTTAATTAACAGAATGGGCCAAAAGCATTCACAGGGATCTCTTGAAATCATTAGTTACGTTAGCAGTTCATTAGTTTCGGTACTCGGTTTGGTCAGAAGAACAAAATGTACAGCGCAGAAAAGAGAATTTATTTCATAACTTTGTTAGATCATTTTCTCCTAAACTTTCTCTGTAGATGCGGCCTTGTTCTGCCATATCTTTCCTCTGGCCATGGAAGCTGTTGCTGAAACTACAATCGGGAGAGAGGCCTTAATGAGGACTGTTAGAGTCTACACCAAGGAATACATATATTCCTTGCCTTTTAAAGCTAGCCAAAAAGCAGGGTAATTTTTTTTTTCCATTAATCTTTTTTGCAAAAAGAATGCATTGTGGGTTTTTCTAGCTGATAAAAATTTCTTTGTTTTACTTCTTTCTTAACAAGTCCATAAATGACAAACCCCTCAGACAGCATTTCATTGAAGTATTTACCCCTAATCCAACTGTGTATTTGAGTTGGAAGGTAATACTTTGGTGAAACTTGGTATCCCCCAAATAACCAATGTAAAACCAGGACTATGGTGACACGTGTGCTGATTTTGGACGAGTCCATGTATTCAAACCATCTCCAAATAAGTTGCCACAGGCCATGGCTCACAGCCTGATCTGGAAAGTTTTGACATTTTTTCATGTCATATGGGTGCTGCGATAATCAGTGCATCAGAGCTGTGCAGAGACACATTGATACCCCGCTCTGCCTCCTCTCGCTCCCTCTCGCCATACTCTTTGCATCTTGCTTCGTTCCTTTAGCCCATCTTTTGGGGTGGTTTCTCAGCTAGTACACCTGCAGCCTGTTTGCCCCTTTCTGCTGTCACTTTCAGAAGGACTCACAGGTCAAATCCCTTCTTGTTCCTTAACTGGCCTGAGGTTCTGAGTAGATTATTTGTGTAATGGATTTATTTTATGAATCCTTTCATTTTACTACTGCTATACTATGCAGTTCTGCTGAACTTCAAATTGAAGATTGCATAATATCCTATTCCCATGAGATGTCTGTGTTGTTACATTCAATTTTTATCAATAAAAATATCCATTTGAAATGAAAATGCTGTCCTCTCCAAACCTTTCTTACAAATTTAGAATTGCTCCAAGGTCCCAAGCCTTTTAACTACCTCCGTGCTACACAGAATCTTCTATTATAGCCTCGAGCAGCATAAAATTTATTACAATTTGAGCTCTAAGACAGTACGTTAACATTCAGAGGAGGCTGGGTGAAGAGGAGCCCTGTGAATCACTACCAAAGATAGGGATGGAGTGGTAGCTGTGGCCCTGGTGTTGCATTTCCTCCCGTGAAGGCGATACTCCTGTTGCCCTGGTGCTGTGTTTCACATGCTAAGGTGATACTCCACCGGCTATGCCAGTTGTGCAGCTGGTCTGTGTGCACCATGTGGCATTTCCAAATTCAGTTCAAGTGAAAGAAGACACAGGGCCATGATTTTAATCATAGAATCATAGAATGCTTTGGGTTGGAAGGGACCCCTAGAGGCCATCTAGCCCAGCCCCCTGCAGCGAGCAGGGACACCCTTAACCACATCAGGTTGCTCAGAGCCCCGTCCAACCTGGCCTTGAATGTTTGCAGGGATGGGGCCTCCACTGCCTCTCTGGGCAACCAGTTCCAGTGTTTCACCACCCTTGTTGTAATGGATTTCTTCCTTATAACCAGTCTAAATCTACTCTGTTTTAGTTTAAAACCATTACCCCTTGTCCTGTCACAACTGGCCCTGCTAAAAAGATTGTCCCCATAATTTTAATGATGTAACATAAAATAAAACTTCTAGGTTGTTTGGGTTTTTTTAATGGTATTGCTGCTTGAGTTGTTAGCTTTGCTCCCTGCTTTTCCTAACTCTTGTTGTTTTCTACGTTATTCCTTAAAAAGTGAACAAATTATGGGAGCTTCAGACTCCAGAGAGGACACAATGAATTGCAGTAATGGATTTGATGCTGTCTTTCTCTAACTCGTGTAATTTCATCTAAGCTTTATTATATATCATTCCATTATTTTATAAAACAGCAACTTTCCCCCTCCCCCCTTCTTCTCTTTATCTTTTATCCTGTCTCCCTTTTTGCTTTAACACAGCAGTTTAAAGATTGCAAGTTAGTTCTGGGGTGGGGTTGTGTGATATAATCAACTTCAAGATAGCCTTTACATTTCCTTTCATCTCCAACAATATTGAAATTTATGCTCAGAGATCAGCATTTACTCTTACTTTATTCCTCTATGCTCCCTCAATGATATAAAACCAGAGGACTGTAGCTTTTTTTTCCCCCTGAAAACGCTCTTAGATTAGCACAATATTATTTAACAATTTTGGATTCAGAGAAAGAGCAGTGCCTTGGAGATAACAGTCATTTTATAGCCAGTTCTTGCAAATAGTTTTTTATCCTTTAAGTGAATTTTTTTTTTGTCTGTCTTTGGGCATTCAGTAATGGAGGAAAAGCCCTCAGGAGGGAATCCTTCCTTTTATAGAAGTTCTGAGGCGCTTCAGGCTTTCCCAGGTTGGCCCATGTCCTGCTCTCCCTGTATCTCCCCTGTTCCAGGCATAACATCATATTTTAGTTCCCAGGAACATTCTGTGCATGGTTTAGCCTGTTTGTGAAGGCTGCATGTCTGGGGATTGCAGTATACAGGCACATGGACTCCAGAAAGTGAACAGAGCTGCCCATGTTATTTAATGTACAGAGAACACCGAGTGTCATCAATTCACCAGGCCAGTCGTTCTCAGCATTTTCCATCCTTAGGATTTCTGCTCATTTAGCCAGCATGCGATTAGGTGCCTCTCTCAGACTGCAGTGTAGGGAGGAAGTCAGTCGTGACTCCTCGCCACATGCATACATTTGTGACACCCGTGTTGAAAAGCTGTGCCTGTACTTGTCCAAGCTACACTCTGGAGACGTATTTTTTAAAATGCTCTGTAATAAGCTACCTATTCACAACAGAGTCATGAACCATTCTGTCATATAGATGCCTGTCAGCTCGTTACAGCTCATACCAAGTTTATCAGTATATTTCCAAGGCAGCTTGGCCCACAATTAGGAATCCTAAACACCACGAATAAATCTCAATCTCATTTTCTTTCAGAGTATATCAGTGGCGAAAAGCTTGCCAGCTGAACCTATATGGAAACTGTCATTTCCCTAAAGGACACTTAAAAACATATCATATACCCAGTGTCCTGTAGTTTGGTACCAGTATCACATCAAATAGATTCCCTGTAGTTATATGGAATTTGTAAGATGGACAAATTAACCTTAATTCCCCCCTCCTATCTATGCAATCATATAATACATAAATGAATTACGAAATCCATCAAAGACTATTGTTAAAAACATGTCCAAAGTGAAATTGAACTAATTGGTTATTTGCTTACCCACACGCTTCATAAACACATAGGTGGGGGCAAATGAACAATTAAGTGGTTTTTGAGACATCAGTTGCCTAATAATTTGTCCACATTTCCAATAGGTTTTGAGTGACAGCAGTAATATATTTGGGAAAATGCACCGTAGCTATATACATGGAAACATATGGTTAGGATTGCTCTGGGAATCCTATTTTTGAATTTCCACACTTCTTTGCAATGAAATGTTTGACCTTCATGATGTATTAACATACAGAATTTTTTTTTTAATTTAATATACCGATGAAATTGGGGCAGAGAACACAGATGACTGCCTCTGAGCCCTCGGGCTCCTGATTATCTCAGGATATCTGTGCCTTCCTGGAGTTGCTCAACTACTGCATTAACAGTCTTTACTGTGAAGAAAGCAGCGTCAGATAAACATCATTCAGAAGGGTTTCTCTAATTGTTTGAGCCTACAGAAATAATGTGCCCCAAGCATCAGCAGTAGATAGGTGTGGTTTTCAGATCATCAAGAAATATCTTTGGCTAGTATCAGCTCAGTGCTGTGTCATCCTCTTGTTTTAATTGAAACCGAGTGTATCACTTACTCATTCTAACATGTTTACAATTCTTGACTAAGTCACAATAGTGAAATGTCAATATATTAATAGTGGTTTTCTAGACTAGGGGGTTACCTGCCTTTTTTTATATTTGAATACCTCACCCCCAGAAGGTAGTGGACATTTATTTACACCCGGGTGTTGGCTGGTGCCAACAAAAGCTGCCAGCAGCTGAGGGTGGCACTGGGAAGATGCAGCGCTCAACAGAGGCATCCCGGTAGGTATCTTCACTCCCCGATTAAGCAGCTTTTCCGAAACAAGTTGCCATCATCGTGCTTGCAGTCGTGACAGAGAGGAGACCTAGAGAGTGAGGAGCTTCTAAGCCCCACAGGGCTACCACACATATTCAAAACTGGCCACTAACTCCACTGGAGTGGGAGAGCCTGTGTGTTGTTGACTAGGAGTGTTTTGAAGATGACCCTCTTTGCCTCTCAGCTTCGCATCTTCAGTGTGTGTTTGCTCCGTTTTACACATCCACCATTTTGTCCTCCTGCATATGTCACCCAAATCTTCGTATAAATGTCCTGCATTTCCCCCCTGCTCAAGTGCAGAAGCTATGCATCCAGTGTCACTACACCCCCGGAGTTCATAGCTCAGGTAACTGCCAGCACATTTTATATATATATAAAATGTATCTCCTACAGGAAGCTTGGCAAAGTAGAAGTGTTGGGGTGCTTGGAAATTCCAACTGGAAGGTCTGTCCCACATAAGTGAGGCCACCATTCCAGTAAATGACAGCTATTTCTGCTGCGTAAAACTAGGGAAACATTGGTTTCCTGGGACCTTACCATATTTCCAGATTAATTGCACCCAAATGAAATAGAAGGTGCTGATATTATACCGGCAATATCAGATGTTCCTGTTTCATTTACTGAAAGACAAGTTCTATTGTATTTCCCCATGAATAACAAGTGGCCTGATGGCAGTTCCTGGATGTTGGGATCTATCTGAATACAGTAAAAATCAAAGTCATGGTATGAGGGAAAGAAAAGAAAATACAGTTTTATTGTTGATTACTTTTATTTTCTTTTTGGGTAGTTTTATGTTAATCTATCCTCAAAAACATATTAACAATTTGGATATTGATAGAATATCTATAGTGCTGAATTGCCATCAGAATCTATGTCTAGGCTATGTTTTATATACTGCTTTTATTTAGATCTTATCTCTTGTTTTGTCTCCAGGGAATTTAGTTTGAACTAGCATGGCTCCTTTTTTTTATTTCTCAATTTTTTATTCATATGCGTCTCAAAATATCATACCCTATGTCAACGTATCCATCACTCCCTTGTGCATATGCATATCAAAGCACAATTATTTTAATGACAAAATCATATACTTACACATACCTATAGCATATATAATTATATAGGGCTATGTAGTGATAACAATTACAATTGTGTATAAGTGTATGTGATGAGAAAGATCATAAGAGGATTGTAACAACATGCTAGCTGTTACTAGTGGTACTTATTTACAGAGAGAAAATTAACCGAAATAACTGTAGTAGATTACATGTGCCTGGAAAAGTAGCTGTCCTGGAATTGTCATTATAATTAAAATTCATACCTTACTTTAACCCAGAGAAATGTTGCAAGGTACAGAAACCCCGTTGTTATTACTGATAGATCCCCCACAAGTTGAGAGATGCATGTTGTGAGCATTGATCTGTAGGCAGAAGTTACTCTACTTTTTAGAAAGACGCTGCATTGCCACAGAAAGGCGTTAACGCTTCTGCTCTAACCTTGTGGTTTGTGAGCGCCGATGGCTTCTGAAGCCTCTCCTCTTTCCAGGGCGAGCACTCACAAATCTGCTGTAGGAAGAGATAAATAGCTAGACTTCAATCCCAGCCTGCTCCCACTCCTCTGAACGACTCATTCAGAAGCACTCAGCTTTACAGACATTTTATCCTGAGGCTTTTATCAGTCAAACGAAGTGGGGACATGACTTCCCTGCTCCCACTGCCGGCTCCCCAGGTTGCACATAGATCCCCTGCCACAGCAGGCTGTGGTTGTGTTTCAGCAGCAAACACAAAACAGGCCATAGCTACAACAATCAGAGAAGGAGGAATAATAACAATAACCTCCGCCGTTCTCAAGCTGAGAGAGATCCATGAAGTGCCCACTGGTATTTTGGTTGCAAGATGATGATATGTGAACTTAAGTGATACAAAGTAATCCAGGTACAATTATACCGATTAAAATGAGAAGGATGGCAGACCAAGCACTTTTTCATCACAGATTTTGGCTGTGAGGTTTTAAGCTCTGAAAATCACTTGTTCAGTCTTTAAAAAAAATGTTTCTATGAGTGTGAAGTTTAGCAGTTTAACGATACCTGCATTCTATGCAACACATATTCCTCCATTTAAACAAGTCAAGGGTCTGATCTCATATTTACGACCAAGCTAAAACTTTCAGAGCTCTGAGTGCACAAGGAATGCAGAATCAGATTTTAAGAGACTCAGATCTTCAGCTCACAGCTGCCTCGAATATCCCTTAACAACATCTATTCCTAAGGCTTCCTCCCAGCTCAGAGGGAGAGGAAAAGATATTAATTAAGGGTGCTACACCAGTTCATACCAGCCAGAGATCCAACCTAATAGTTATAGTCCACAATAGAAAAAAGAGTCATGATGGAGATCTCCAGGATACATATGCTAATTATCCTGAAGATAATTACTGGGTGCAATGGTAGGAGATGATGAGTACTCTTTACTCACACTGGAACCTGTGGGCCAAGTGTAAAATGGTGCCGGCTCCTTTCCTACTGGCTGATAAAGTATTAACATGAGAATCAAAGACACTCAGCAGCGCTATATATGAAAACTCTATATGAAAACTGCATATATATTAACCAGCAGCTCTTTTGAGCAGAGCAGGAATTTTCAGATTTATATTGATAGCCAAAAGGGGTGCAAGAAACTGGCTGTTGGATTTCAAGTAGTGAATGCTTTATCCCTTTCTCCTGTCACAGTAATCTAATGTTTCTTCTGGGTTTCTGCAGTCCACATGTTCTGTATTGCGCCCACGAGAATTTCCCTATGAGCAGCCTGAGATGTCGACCTGCTGCAAGGATTCCTCTGGGCCAGAAGACAACTTGGCAATGTGGCCCGTTGTGGCCATCCTGCAAATCTTTTGCCCAAGTGTGACGGAAGCTTTCCTGAGTGCCCTCAGTGCATTTATAGCACAGGACACTGCAACTCAAAGAGAGGGCGGGGTTGTGAGCTTAAATTGAAGATTACTTGGTCGTCTAATGTGACATTTCTGAAAGGATTTAAGAGCACAGGCACAGAAGAAATGCCCTACGAGGTCAGACCAGTGATCTGCCTGGTCCTGTGTTCTGCCTTTGACGCAGATGGGAGACGTTCAGGCAGAAGAGCAAGTGAGCCCTGACGCTCTCTGCGGTCCATTCCTCGCATATACCTCCAGCATCCAGAACTGTTGTACTGGGGGTGTTGGAGGGCACCTGGTGCTTTTGATACTCATTTCTGGACCTGCTGTCTGTATGTGTGTTGGAAGTTATTCAGCTGTTGTTCAGCTGAAATCTGACTACATGTCTGAAAATACTTGAAAGCTCGCAGTAAGATTTGCCATTAATTCTATGCACTAAATAGTTGCAGTTTTATCAGCATGAAGACAAATCACAGGAAAAGGCAAAGAAATCAATTTATCTCTCTTGCTTCTTAGATTTAATCTTTTTCCTTTAAAATCCTTGGCTCCATCTTTTATTTGTAGCATTTCATCATATTACTGTTGCTGTTTGCATCCTGCAAGATTCCTAATCTACCTCTTTGTACACATTTCCTTCTTTCCAATTCTTGAATGTTTTTTGCATATTAGATTTTCACTTTATTTTCTGTTCTCATCTGGTCCTTGTACTCACGTTTCCCCTTGTAAAGCAAACAGCTTAGCGTCATGGCCCTCATTGCATTATACTGCATTTATTTCAACATTTTTCAGAATATTCTCAGACAAAAAAATCTGTGACACTTCGTGTTTAAACGAGGTATCGTATGTGGCTTCTCACATGGTTTTTTTCAACTGAAAGGCCCAGGAAAGCGTTCGCAAACAAATAGCGGTGGCTTCTAATACATGGGAGAGTTGAGATAGGTGCCTGCGTTTCTGTTGCCGTTGTCAGCAGAAACACCATGTAAGATATAGAGTTCTGGGGAGGGGCAAAGCCAAAATTTAGAGGCAATCTACTGATCCCCATCTGGCAGTGTAGCCTCTTTCGGACATTTAAATGTTAGTAAGCCTTGGTGGCCAAGTGAGAAGGCACCAGATCAGGCATCGGAAATGGTGCCAGGATTTAGGACCACACGTCCACCCCTCACTTGTAGACAAGTTGTGCTCCCTGTGAGAGCAGGCTGGGGAGAGCTTCGCCCCTGCTGTCCTGCTAGGGGTCATACCAGCACATCTCCAGGGTGGACCAGGGCGATGCACAGGCTGTGTGTGCCCAGAGACATTGCTGCGAGGGCCACGAGGCCATGGAGGTCCCTCTGGTTGCCTTCCTCAGTGCTCAGGAAAGCACAAGGCACAGCCTGAGGGGGGGTTTCACAGGCTGGGCCCCCAAAGGCAGGCAAAGCAAGGGTGCAAGCCAGCTGGGGTAGCCCAAGCAGATCAGAGCCAGCAGCTACACAGCGTGCTGCGCAACAGCATGTCCTTCTGCCTGGCCTTATGGTTGTGCTGCTTGACTGCTGAGATACAGTCAGCAGTTTTAAAGCTGCTTTAAAGCTGGCTCTTAGTGATCATGAGGAGTGGGGGACACAGAGCTCTTAACTTCAGTCCCCGTCAGGTTTGCCACTACGTAGAGTCTGGCCGTATCTACAGGTTGAGAGTCCTTTGTAGTGAATGTCCACGGAAATCAGAACCTTAATTTATTAACTGAGCTGCAGGAAACATATGTGCTTCTCGACCATGCACATTTAAAGAGTTCTGCCAATAAATTAAAAATCACCTCTGAAATACTTTTCATTCCCCAGGGATCATACAGCACCTCCAAAGTCTGTCTTACTGTTGTTCTGCCAATCCGTTTTGCACTGCTGTTGAATGGCGCTCATACCTAACAGCAGTTCTTCCAGAGTGCTACATGTCAACTATAGGTCCTTTTAGGCCTGGTGCCTGTTGTTCTGTTTGTCTTAAACTTAGTCCTCCAGGGACCTAAGCAGATTTGTCGTTAAGAAGTAGCTGGAGTATAAGGTGATATCAGTGCAACCGCAGGACATTTTAAAAATAAATACATCTGCATGATAAGAGAAATGAAGCTCTTAATTATTCAGAATTCATCACCTGCTTGCGACAGTATAGCTTTGTGATCCATTCAAAGCTTCATTTTATTTTGAATTTTTTTTCCAACTTTGTGCAGTCATATCAACCTTCCCTATATGCCTTTCATCTCCACAGTCTGCAAGCAACTCCACCCTTTTAGGGAAAGCCACAATCCTTTTATAAGCTAGAAATTATTGAAAGGTAAGGCTACACCTTGGGCACTATTCTTCCCTAGCTTTGCTACATGGGGGAGAAATACGGAGATGGTCTCAACTTTCCCGTATCTCCTCCGGTGCAAAGGGAAGTTAGACCTGAGTCCTTGTTTCCTTCCCCATGAGGGAGCCTACCCACTGCCTTCATGCAGTAAAAAGAAATACTCCCTGTACAAGACCTTCCTTTAATTTTTTACTAGGGTATCACGGGAAGGTCAGATGAAATCTGGCCCTAGAGCATTTAATCTGACTCATTTTTTTTTGTACAGCTTCTTTCATGTAAACAGTACAGTAAAGCACTTTGCAGAACAAAGGAGTATTTGAGAAGACTGCTAAAGATGTTGGGTGCATTAGATTCACATAAGGCCAAATACTGTCCTTCAGGACACACCTTTCATTAGGAGTTAGATCATGCATCCAGGGAATGGAAATTATCCTTTAATGCAGCAGCCATATCAAAGAGATTCCACTTGACAGTTTTCTCATTTCTTGCCACAATTAGAAATGCTAGCAAAAGCCCTAGAACAACAGTTAGTTTTCCCTTTAATTTATTCCATGTCTCAGGCTTGTTGCTTAATTTTTAAAAAATCCTGTATGACCATAGGAGAGCCCTCTTTCTGTTGGCAACTTGCAAATGGCTAACACTTCTCTCCTGCCTTTGCTCTCCCACAGAAACCAGCTCTTCAGTTTCAAACTATTTCTTGGCCTCTGCAGCACGAGAAAGAAGACATTGTTCCAGGAAGCGACCCACGTGTTCATGGCCCAAGGTCTGTCTCGCTGCGTCAGCTGGGCCTTCCTTGCAAGGACGTGGATGGAGGGTGGAAAGGCTTGGTTGTGTTACAGAAGTGATACGGGAGGTTGGGGAGGCAGATGGTATCAGCAGGACAAAAAGAGATGAGGCGAATTTGCAGATAAGTCAGTAAATGTGCTAATAGCAGTACGCAGCAACGCACCATCTAAGATCCCTCAAACAGCAATTCTGTTTGTTGGGAGATAGAGAAGAATGGACCACAAAAAGTGTCTACACTCACATGCTCTCCACGAACAACATCTCCCGCCTCCTGCATTGAAGACAGAATACTGGATGAGATGGATCATTTAGTGGGACATTTCTGCTGCTCTTAATGATGGCCTGATATTTGAAACTATTATTGTTTTTCAGTGAAATTTTCATAGCACTTGGATTGTAATAGCAATCATGAATCAAATTAAATAAGCAGAAGTCATGTTTGTCTGAGTTTTTATTGCCATAGGATGCATTTCTATCTTGTAGGTGTTCTTCTTTACTGTCCACTTGCAGCATGTCATATAACTATTGGTGTCTGTATTTCTGAGGGGGTGCATTTGAATGACTGATTGGAGAGAGGAAGGGAGAACAAGAGAGCTGGAAACAGGTAATGTACCAGATGTGGGCTTGTTCTTTTAAAATACAAAATTTCTGTTCCAATTTTTAAAAAAATCTAGGTTTTATTGCAGGTAGAAGGGTGACCGAGTCTGGCATAGTGAATTTTTTCATACTCATATTCAGTTATCAATCTGATTTACCTCACTTAATCCCTTTGGAAATTGTATCTGACCTAATTTTTTCAGCAGTGACTCTTACGGCAAGAACAAATAATAGGGGTGACCCTGTGCATTCCTGCCATATCTCTTTCTCTGTAGTGTGGATTATTCTAGTTTCAGTCCACATTCATCTGCGAAGAGACAAAGTCAAAGATCAGTTCAAAACAGCCGATACATTCCTGCAAATTCACATTTGGCAGTACTGTAAGTGGGTAAATATTGCCAACATGTATTGATTGCTTTTTCTGCTTCAGCCAACAGACCCGTAGTTATCTGCCAAATACTCGTTTTTTGTAAATGACACCTCGTATTGCTTTATGGTGCATGGGCTGTATCAATTCACTGCGAGCCTCACCTGCTCCGAGAGTGTTATTTGCTTATAGGGGATTCTGCTCTTTTCAACAACAGATTTTGTGATTCCACCTTTAATCCAAATTTAGCAGAGAAGCAGCCAGCTAATGGTGAGACTTCCAGTTACGGCCATTTGCCGCGTTTTGGGGAGTTGTCTGTCTCTTAATTCACTGTGCCGCTGCAAGGTGGAAACCTTAGAAATTGCTTGTTTTCTCTCCTGGGCCATTATTATTTCTCTGTGTGTGCGTGTGTGTACTTGTGTGTGCGTGTTTGTGTAACCTGGTAAGATACCTTATGGTCTATTCTGTTAATAGGTCTTCTGCATGGCTCCTGCTGCAGCCAGCAGCCGAGCTGCCCTCACCGCTCCTGGTGGGTGATGGAGAATGCTCTGAATTCAACAAGTGTCCGCGGGCTCTGCCGCTTTTTTATCCCCTGCAAAGGCAGGCCTGCAGTGCGGAGGAGAGCGCGCTCTACTCCAAGCAGCGATATTCTGGGTTGCTGGTGGTCTTGAGGGAAATGCTGTTTTGGATTCAACGACAGATGGAAAAAAAAATGTTTCCCCAAAGAAGTTATTTCCCTTTGCCAGAAACAGACCTGTTTTATGAAAAGAACTATGGAGCTGGACGCTATTGCCGTCGTCTAGATACAGAAGCCGAGAAAAGGCAATATTTTATTGAGTTATATTGTTCTTACAAGGATTATAAAATAATTACTCCTTGAGGTCTTAATAGGTCCAATATCAATGTCCTAGGCATTACAGAAACGTGGCAAAAGGATATACCCTGCTTTAAGAAACACATATATCAAGAAGATGTGGAAATCCATTATTGCTGCTTTTGACCTGACATTGGTGGTTATAGTGAAGAACCTGTATGAATAAACAAAATCAATAACACAAGATGAATGCCTCGCTTTAACAGCAACCACTGCATGGAGTAGTTCGTTTAAGAAGCCTTTGCCAGACTGGAAGGTATACAGTGACTCATAAATGCTTTCGCTATTGGTTCTTTTTCTGTTGTGGTCATTAATCAACTCAAACTTTCATTTAGCTTACTGTTATGAAGAAGATCGTGCCTCCTGTATTGCACAGCTGCAGTGTGATGGGGAAGCTTCAGACCCTTCCTCCTCTCACCTAACTCTTCCTCAGTGCATCTGCATAGTGGCAGCGAAGGAAATGAACTTAATAGCTCCTGGCCTAGCACATATTACCTCCATTAGCTGTTGGTACTGAGAATTAGCCCAGCTGGGAGGGCAGCTGGAGAAGGCTTGAACACGTCCCTTCATCTCACTTCACCTCACAATTTTTCTCTTCCCCATCCCCAAAATGGGCTTGAACTAGGAGTGATTTGACTCCATAATGAGATTGATATTGATTGGATCAGTCCCTCAAAGAGAAGAAATACCATCGTTAGTTTCAAAGTATTTGTGGTGCTGAAAGCCTCTTTTTTATTTTATTTTTTATTTTTAAGTGAAGGGAAACTGAGGCAGAAAGGAACAGCGGCATGAGGAAGAGAACTTCAAGGCTTCAGCAGAGTGGTCTTCCTCCCTGTTTATGCAGAGGGATATCGAGGTCCTCATGTGGGGTCCTTGTGATAGGATGGATGGTGCAAGCTGATGATTAACTGTTTTGAGAGAGCTTACAGCTCTGCAGTTGGAGAGCTAATGGGTAAGGAATTATTACCTGCGCTTGGATCTCAGTTATGCAATCTTTGTCTCTGGTCTTCTGTGAAGGAAGAAAATTGAAGCAGAAATGAAATTTATTAGCAGGACAAGCTGCATTATGAACGTGGTAAATGCTGATGTCTTACTGCAAATGAGGCATTTGCTAAATAGAAATGCTTTTAAAACAGTATAATCCTTCACTGTCCCTTCAGGACAAACAACTGGAGAGCAGTGATTGCAGAAATCATTTAGGTCATGCAAATCAAGCTCCAGCAGCAGCGTTTCATGCAGTGAGAAGGGAAGGCTGGACTGTCCTGTTAAGAAGCCTTGTAATGATAAAACATGATTAAAATGACTTCGAAGACATTACCAAGTGAGGGTCAAGAAGGGCTAAGAAGGGCAGGCTGATCATGGAAATGTGTTTTTAAATGGACTAATTCCACGGGGATATGTTTATCATAGTCGCACATAAATGGCTGAACAATAATCACACCAAAATTATGTGAAAATTACAGCCTTTACAGGGTCTGAGGGTAGTTTAGTAGCTTTTTATATACAGAGCTGATTTACATCAAGTGACACAGGGGTCTGAAATTCTCACGTAATGTTTTCACAAAAGATGACAATCAGCTTTCTTCTGGACTTAAATTTAAATGTCACTTGGAGAAATATCAAGTTACCCAATATTGTACAGTGTAAGCAGAATGTAACAAAAGGTACCGCAGCTAATGCTGCTGCCGTAAGCTTTATTCTACAGGGGAGCCAGCTCTGTCGTTTGCAGATCCTGGAGATGAATTTCCTTTACAGTGGTGCTGGCCTGCCAGTCCAGCTGAATGAAAAGAGCGCAATTGCTTTCTTTAATGGAACTAAACAATCCGGGATGTTTTTTATGTGTGGCAATACCTAGAGGAAATGTATCAAGTGCACCGTTTGGTTACCACAGGCTGCGCATGGGCCCTTCACAACTTGGAGGGCTTCGACTCCTCGGTGTTATTGCACAGCAGAGCTGAGAAGTACCTCTTTATAAGCTAATGGTTATAAACCAGACTGAACAGCAAGCTGTCTCTTGGCAAACACCGAGGAGCATGTCTGTTCCTCCTCCCCCCTCCTTCCCAGCCACCCCTTATTTCAATTCTCAGAATTATTTTTATTTCCATCTTTCGGAGGTTTTGGTGCCGAGGACCCAAGGGCAGTTCTGGCGCATGCAGCTCCCCAAAGTCAGTGACACCAGCCTGAAATCATGTGCTCACCCAACTGCTGACGCTCAGCTTTGGACTTGCCAGCTCCAAATTAGGTTTTGAGGAATGCAGATTTTTAAAGAGCTACCAAAGCGGGGAGCTGGCTGGTTCTGGGGCTACATCAGCACAAAGGGGAAGGGACAACCAAGGCTGTCTTTGGCCTGGCTGTGAAGTTGTAGTGGGGGAACTGAGAGGCCAATTAGATCTCTACCCGACAGTACGACGAAGAGCACAGGAACTAATTACTTACGAGGTGTTACTGTGACAACCCACGAGGCAGCGGCGCACTGAAACAAAGTACGGAAATGTAAAGCTGAAACCAGAGGAGAAAAAAAAAGAAAGATAAAAGACATGAAAGAAAGGAGAAAAGAAGTACAACAGAAGCAAGAGCAAATGAAAAGATGAAAATAAATACAATTTGAAAGGATGGGGAGAAAAAAAAAGTAGGTAGTGAGGGGGCATCAAGATAGATGCATGATCAGAAATGAAGTGCCCGATAGCCTGAAAAATGGTTAGCAAACAAGGTATCAGGATGTGGTGCTTTCACACCAAAAACCCAGAGATGTTTTGGGTGGGGTTTTTTTAATCTGACTCTAACCATATCAAAGTGAGGTGTTCAGCCTGAGGAGGTCTCCTAGGCTCTGTCTGTAGTTAGAAGAGAGAGACAAGTGCCCGGCAAGGCTTGGGCATTCTGCAGTCAGTGTGGATGCCGTGGTTCCACAGATGTTTCCTTTGCTGTCAGTGATGGCTTTAATTAAATTGCAGCTCTTTTTGTCTCCTTGCTTTCTCACTCCTCTGCACTGTTGTATGACTGGTGCTGGTGAAGCTGTTACTGGGGAGGCACAGTGAATTGTGTTGGAAAATCCAGGAGAACTCAACTCCTGAGAACATCCAGAACTTCGACAGCTGACTGAATATGAGCCAGCAGTGTGCACAGGTGGCCAAGAGGGCCAACAGCATCCCAGCTTGTATCAGAAATAGTGTGGTCAGCAGGAGCAGGGAAGTCATCTTTCCCCTATGCTCAGCACTGGTGAGGCCGCACCTTGAATACTGTGTTCAGTTGTGGGCCCCTCACTACAGGAAAGACATTGCATTGCTTGGAGCGTGTCCAGAGGAGAGCAATGAAGCTGGTGAGGGGTCTGGAGCACAAGTCCTGTGAGGAGCGGCTGAGGGAACTGGGGTTGTTTAGTCTGGAGAAGAGGAGGCTGAGGGGAGACCTGATCGCCCTCTGCAACTGCCTGACAGGAGGCTGTAGCCAGGTGGGGGTCGGCCTCTTCTCCCTGGTAACGGGCAATAGGACAAGGGGAAATGGTCTGAAGTTGCGCTAGGGCAGGTTTAGGTTAGACATTAGGAAATATTTCTTCACAGAAAGGATTGTCAAGCATTGGAACGGGTGGCCCAGGGAAGTGGTTGAGTCCCCATCCCTGGAGGTATTTAAAAGATGGGTAGATGAGGTGCTTAGAGACATGGTTTAGTAGTGGACAGGTACAGTTGGACTCAATGATCTTAAAGGTCTTTTCCAACTAAACGATTCTATGATTCTGTGATTTTAACTCTTGTTAGCCCACGTTGATAATTTGATCTGGTGGTCACAGAGAGGCTGTACAGAGCTTTGCTGACTTGCTGAGGGAGTCTTGTGGGGGCAGAAATGAGTGGCTAAAAGAAACGTTGAGACCTGGTTAAGCTGTCACTGCCAGAGGAAAAGCTGCCCATTTGCTATGCTGGAAGATGGTGTGTGACTGGTCCATCAGAGGTGTCTTGGTAGAGAGAGCTCTGATGGCTAGCCTAGCCTGGCAGCCTCACTTCTTCATAGCCTTACTCTTTGCAACTAGCATTTCGTGTCAGTTATTCCTTGCAACCTATGGTATATCTGTCTGGCCTGTTAAATACATGGCAGCAGAGTTAACTTTGTGACAGAGGGGTCCAGGAGAGCGCAAGGGAGCTGCTCCTGAGGAGTTTTGGTTGGTTGTGGTGGCCACGGCTTTACACGGCCGGAGGGGGTGTTGCACACTGCGTGATCACTACGTCAAATGTCATTTCATATGGCAGGAGTTCAGTTCCATAAGGTCCCCCATATTCTCCCTGCTCCACTCATTTCCCACTGGGCTAATCGCTTTGGCAGTGCAAACGGCACCCGTGTCAGCTACCTTTCGTATTTAAAAACTGTTCATATATAGAAATTTGCAATAACTAATTGCAGCAAGGAAATTCCGATGCAGCAGCTGGCAGAGGGCAGTGAAAATTAATAGAAAACAGCTCAATGAAAACAGTCTTCATTTGAAACAGCTAAAATGCATGGTTGATTTAAGTATCTGACCAGCTTGGATTAAGTAATCTATGCTGGGCACAGACCTCCAGCAGTCACTGCACTGCTAATGAGTGAAACAATTCTCGTATTATAAAATCATTATCAGTCAATAAAAGGAGCTCAAACCACAAAATAGGAGCAAAGTTCAGGGATCTGAGAATTTATAGTTTAGCTCCATCACTGAAAATGTCAGGAAATTAAAAGAAGCTCTATGTAAGTCGCCACACAGTGGAAGCCAATGCACAAAACCAATCCCCAAGTGCCATGGCAACACTTATGGGCTCTTCTGAAACAAAATGCTGTTTCTAAGGTAA
Source organism: Gorsachius magnificus (assembly GCA_034008185.1). Taxonomy (NCBI): domain Eukaryota; kingdom Metazoa; phylum Chordata; class Aves; order Pelecaniformes; family Ardeidae; genus Gorsachius; species Gorsachius magnificus. Next base: position 178,842,929 of record CM067081.1, read on the forward strand.
AAGAATGGGCCCTTACTCTTTGCTCCCAGCTCTCCATGCCCACCTTCATCCCATAAGTATGGTTCACACAGCTGCTAATTATCTAGCAAAATGCAGGCAGGGAAGACAGAGGTGAACACTCAGCTTGAAGAAAAAAAATGAGCAATACGAAACCTATCTAATTTAGGCTATAAAAACATAAAATAAGAAAAAAAATCAGTGAGCTAGCATTATGCCTACGAGGCAGGCACAGCTCCCCATGAAGGGCCCATGCTCCTTTCTAGACTTGACCTGGGCTTATGCAGAGCTGTCTTAGGAGTTACCAAAAGCAGGATGGATAATCAGTGATGGCTAATTGATAGCTGACTGTTGCTGAAGTTGACAGAGAAACTAGCTGGTGATTTTTCTCAGCAAAGGAGGATTTTATTACATTACATTACACCTCTCATTTGGCTAGGCTCTGCTCGGGTCTTGGCTCAGCTGATGTTTATTCAGCACCTTCTTTCCCTTCCATTTGTTCAAAGGAAAGAGGTCACTTTTAGGTGGCTTCAGCAATTCCGTGCTGGGACTCGGCCAGTCCCAGCTTCCCAGCTAGTCCTTGGCTCGCCTGGTTCTGTCTCCTGCATGCATGGCTTTCTGCCTGAAGGGCTGCAGATGGGATCTCTAACACCCTACTTCCTTTCGTGATGGCTGAAGGAGGAGTCGCTTAATCCAGTTAATGTGCTCCTGGATGGTTGAAAAAAGGGCAGATTCAGAGAGGTCATGGTAGGGCAAAAAGGGGAAACAAAGTGTTGGAGAGAAGAGGTTGGAGAAGGTGAAATATTTTATGTAAAAAAGCACTGCCTGTTTATTCTCAGACAAATTTTATACCCTAGCCACAGAATCACAGCGTATGCGTGGTCACCTGGAAAGTGAACAGGCAGTTTACTGTGCTAAATTCAGACTGTTTGCAGCCTCAGGAAGACATTACTGCACCGGTTGACGATGCTGTCGCAGTTTCAAGGTTACCTTTGCGACCACACAGGAGAGGAGCAGATACCATGGCAATTTAGGTTCTAGACCAGAGTCCTGAGAAAACTGAATCCTTGCAAATTCTAGAGGATGAAATCAGAAAATATGGATAATAATTTAAAACCCACAAAAACTATATAAACTACTACTAAAAAGAGAACAAATCCTTGACTCAGAATATAGATATATCAATTTAAGATACAGCAATGGAGTTGCTTAGGATAATAGTACTTAACTCTCTTATACGACACTTTTATTTGTATATCTTAAAATTCTTTATGCAAATAAAGGAAATATACTTTTGGTTTGCACATTAGAGATACCGAGTGGATCGAATCACAAAAAAGCCTAATGACTAGCCCATGGAAAAACACTGGGTCATCGTCCGTCTGGGTCTAGCCTGGACCTTTTTGTATGCCACAAAATATTTTAATCTGTAGGTTTTGTTGGAAACGGATGCATGTCAGAGTCTCCTGTAAGAAACCTTCGGGTCTCTAGTACATTGCCCAGGCTATAGTTTCAGGCCTAACATATTTAGGATACCTTGCAAGTGGGCTAACCTTGTAATACATGCTTACAAACTCTGTAACTAGGCAATTAAAAAAAGAAAAAAACCTCCATGGTGGTTATCAAATTTGTCTTAGGAAACCCTTGTCCTGCTGTGCAACTTAAACCAAGAGATGGTGTTGCAACAGAATTACATTTTTTCTTAAATTATATTGTCTCCTAATTCATGCAACTGTATTATCCTAGTTCTACTCTGAACCACCAGTCTGCAATCACATCTTCCACATCAAGGAGGAAAAATGCTCATTTTTGTAGGATTTTACCTCTTTTTATTAAATAATTCTGTTATCTAAATAGTAAAGCATTCTTGTCTAAGTACACAGATTTTATTTCACTGCATCTGGCTTCTCTATTGTTAATGAATGACAACTAAAGGAGAAAGCACATCTCTGGGCTTTTTCTGTTCCTCTTGTATCTATTCCAGTTTGTAGATCCCAAGAGCCGCTTGGAACTTATGGTTTTGAATACCCATGGAAATACACAGATCACCTGTAGAGACAGTGGTGCTTGTCAGAAAGGCTCTGTAGATGAACCTTTGCTTGCCTCCACCAGCCAAGCTCACCTTTAGTTGCTCTTGTTATGCTCTGTCCTAATGAACCTCAAGGAGCTTACACGAAGCAAATGTTGTGATGCAGTGCAGTGGATGAGTTTTCTCGGAAGAGTCAAGAAACCCAATGCCAGATTTCCTACAGATCTTTGTAAATGTGCCACAGCGAGACACAAAGTGGTAAGGTATCCTAATTAACACTATGTATTCCAATATTAAGAAATGATGACTTATTCAAGGAGGTGGCTGTATATTGTCAGGAAATGCAGCAGCTTTTACACAGACTCATCTGTTTCTGCAGAGGATTCAAATGCCTCCCTGGGGAACAGCAATTCCTAAGCAGAAATGCCAGTGTGAAATGCTCTGTGCAACTGGAGCCAGGAAGAAAAATCAGGCCTTTCATTCTGGATGTATCTGAAGTCATCTGTGAACAGTTCAGGAATCTATATGTCTTTCCAGAAGGAGATTAATGATTGCCCATTTTCCAATCATCTGTTCGTAGCAGCCAGGCTGTGTGGAAAAAGTCTTGTGCACTGCATCCTGAAAAGTTTGTGATTTGCAAAACATTTTACCATTTTCTACTTCAGAAGCGTCTAAATTTAGTAATGGTACATAGCTCTGACTCCCTGGGGGCCTCCAGTTCAAAAGTCCAGCTCTGTTTTGAATGTAAGTTTACAGCAAACAGCGCAGCACGACACAGCAGTGGCTGAAGAACAACCTACATCTGCTCCTCAGGGCAAAATCTTTATCCACTCAACCTGAGGGTGCAGGGGCCCAGGTGGGATGCTTGGGGGTGCAGCAATTGAAGGTATGTTCTCCCCTCCTTTCAGCATGGGCTTCACAGCAACAGAGGCACAGGAGGTTCTGGTTCTCCCTCTGGATGGCTGTGGCCCTGTGGCTGCTTGCAGCTCCCACCACGCATTGCCTTGCTGGGAAGAATGGCAGCCCCGTGGTCTGGTTGCCCACCCTTCCTTTGCAAAATCCTGCTTGCTGGACCATAGCCTGCTTACACCACTACTGCTGACAGTCCCGCTGGTTCTGGGCCCTCTGTGTCCTCAGAGGGGAGCAGAAAGCAGATCTTGCCCTCCCTGAACTGCAAAAGCAGATACCAGGTTAAACTGGGCACGCCAGCATGGTGCAGAGGCTGTTGCTGGCCAGGCTCTCCAAAACCATCTCACCACTTTAATGTTTCCCCTCTTTCTCACTGTATTAGTAGAATACAGAATCCTAAATGCTTTAGTAACACTTTTTTTCTTCTTCTTCTCAGTAGCATTAGTAACAACAATAAAACAATTTCCCTAGGAACAAATTCTTAAGTTATGAACTCTAGATTCAAACAAGGAGCATTTATATTGTGTGGAAAAGAGAAGGCCTTTGTTTGAACACAACAACCAGGCATGAAGAAAATACAGAAGTATGCTTGGCCAAATTTTTCTGCTTCATTTTCTGTCAATAAGCTGGTGGTAACAGAACAGAATTCTTCTTGCTGAGTTTAATGCTTGTGCTGTATTATTTTAGATATGCTCCATTACCTTATGGCACAAAGGATCTGTTTTTTCTCAGTATACAATAGACTTCATGCTTCTGTTGTGAATTCCTTTGAATGCTATGAGGAATTGCACAGGGAACTGTCTCCTTTGGCAAGAAGGAATGGTGGAAAACAGAAGATGCTGCTTATGAAACTCCATGGGAGTCAGTCTGTCTAGCCACACTGAAGCATAAATTCAGTTCAATACTTATCAAAACCCAGTACATCTGCACAGTTCCACTATGTGGCCAAATTTAGACTACTTCTTCAGAACTTTTTGAATGGATTCAACTGTGCATGATGAAAGGCTTGCACCTGAAACCAGACTTAAGTACTTGCAGTGTATAAAAATGTATACAGTTGTTGTGTTCATTTGCAGGTTTTTTTGTTAAAAGGTAGAGGTACATTTGTCTGATCTTCTGAAGGAGAATCACATCTCCTCTCTTCATCTCAAGTCAAAGATCAATGCTAGTTTGTTAATTCTTGAAATATTTCCTGAAATATCTCCTTCAAATATCAGAATGAAGAACCATAAGCAACAACATGGAGGGCAGAATGCTGAAGATCATAGAATCATAAAATAGTTTGGGTTGGAAGGGACCTTTAAAGGTCATCTAGTCCAATGCCCCTTGCAATGAGCAGGGACACCCTTAACCAGATCAGGTTGCTCAGAGCCCCAACCAACCTGGTCTTGAACGTTTCCAGGGATGGGGCCTCCACCACCTCTCTGGGCAACCTGTTCCAGTGTTTCACTACCCTCATCGTAAAAAAATTTCTTCTTTATATCTAGTCTATAACCTACCCTCTTTTAGTTTAAAAACATCACCCCTTGTCCTGTCACAAGAGGCCCTGCTAAAGTTTGTCCCTGTCTTTTTTATAAGTCCCCTTTAAGTATTGAAAGGCCACAATCAGGTGTCCCCAGAGCCTTCTTTTCTTCCCTCACCACAAAATATTGTAGATGAGTAAAATTAGCATGGGTTCCAGAGTGACTAGACAACTTAATGAAAGATGAATCCGTTGGGGGCCATTAAATGCAAAATCACCATGTCTGGTTCAGGAATCCTCTGAACCACAAATTGTTGTGTGCTCGATAGATATTCTGGGAACAACATCATGCACTTGTTCTGTTCCTAAATTATTTTCTAGGCATTTACTGCTGCCCAGTGTTAGAGATAGATAGAATACCAGCCCGTGCTGCTGTTCCCTGACTTGGTGTCCCTGTTTCTATGTTTTTAAAGATTTCTGTGAGTTATTTCACCTTTCTTCCTAGGAAAAGGTGGAGAAAGAGAGGGATCAAATGCTAACTCATAGAGGAACGTGAATAGAGGTCACCAAGAGGAAAATTAAAAGAGAGGAAATTTCCAAATACTGTGATTTCTCTATGCATTTTCCCACTCTCCTTCCATAACATATTTATGACGTGAGGAGAGGCTAAGCCACTTTTGGATGCATTGTGTGTAACCTGATGAATCTTAGAAGAGTGAAGAGCTTGTTGCAAGTTCTGATCTGCTTCCAGTCCAAACAGTCTGCCTCGGAGTCAAAAGAAAACAATGTGGTCAGTCTCTCTTGCTCTCTTCACATCCCTAGCGCTGCTAAATGTGTAATTTAAAAAAGCGCATGTAATTCTAGTCAGTCACGCCTTAGCTAATCCGTTTGGGTATAGAGTACCTGTCCCCTGCTTTCCAACTTCCAAATACTGACTGTTTTTGTGGTATCCCTGTGTGGTCATGAAAGCCGAATCTTTCAGTCCCCGTTAACTCAGTCCTGTTCCTTCTGCTCTCTGTCTGAACCATCAGTTTTGGAGTTTCCATTTCCCAAATTAGGAGTTCCTCACCTGGCCCGGTCACTGTGGTTGGGGAAGGCAAGGGCAGGGACTTCAGCCTTGTTTTCACAAAGTAGTCTGGACTAAGACCTAAAGTCTGGGAAACAGTTGAGATAGTTAGCAGCTGTGGGCTTCTTACTGACATGCAACGAGACTTTGAGTAATTCTCTTATCTTTTGTGTGTCTCTGATGATGTGTCCTTAAAGCAGTCCATTCTCAGTGATCTATAGGTTCAGGCTAAATTATATTATGATTACAGGGGCAGTTTGGATTTGGCCAGGCTCAGTAGTTTCAAGTGTTGCATAGACAGCCGTACCATATCTAGGGTAAGTTTGTCTCTGAGGAAGCTCAGCCAATTTTGTACATTGAAGACTGCACTATTTAATCCCACCAGACTGAAGCTTGCTCTGCACAGAGGCAACTTGGGTGTCCAAGCACCCCATGGTTCAAGGTGGCTTTGCATGAAGCCAGCCTCAGTTTAGCAAGTCTGGCACAGAGATTGAGGTATTAAGTCCAGCTGGACCTGAGCTAAATCCTGCAGAGCCCTGAACACAACTGCACTGTGCTCCTCAGCCAGCTCTGAGCATTCCTGCAACACAGAGCGCGGACAAAAGGCCGCACTTGTGTGGTCCTGAAGGAATCGACATGCTCCAGAAGGGCGTATTAGCACTAATGTGGCACCAGCCATCCTGGCTGACTTTGCAGCAAACCATTCAAATGCCTTGGCACCAAGTTGCTCAGTACCATATTGCCTGCAATTTTCCATTAGCTAGGTTATTTCAGGCCTTTAATCCTCTCCTCCTCTCCCATAGCTCTGGATAATGGCAAGTTGGCCACAGCATGAAAGCAATGATTTTGCCGTAACTGTATGTATTATCAGACCCTGTAACTTTTATGGTTATTTAATGCAGTCTTGCAGTTTTTGTCCACCCTTTTTTGGCTAGGCAGCCTGCATTTCAGGATCCTAGCCATGGAGCACAATAAAATTACCGGTTAACTGGTCCCTGTAATAAGCTGCACTTAAGAGTCCTGTCTGTGGGATATGCGGAAGGGATGGGCCAGAGAGCTGGAAATAGGACTTCACTGCATACAAAGAACCACAACAGCAAGTACAATGTCACTGCTTAGACAGTTAAACTCGGTAGCATGCACACAAAAGAAAAAACAGAAATCACCAGTCTTGATAAAACTGGTTCCTATCAAAACGTGCAGTGAATTATCTGTGTTTTTTTCCAAAAAGGGATATCAAGGCTAAACATGAAAGTGTTTTCAGATAAAAGACGTGATTGTAAAGTATTACATTAAAAATAAAATCAGCAAAATGAGTAAAGAGGACTTTGAAAATTTGTCTTCCTTTGTCTATTCTCAATCAGATTTGAAAAGTTTCCAGCACTGTGTTCTTCCTTTTAGACGGTGCAGTACCTTGGCAGCATTTCCTGAAGGCTTTTCACGACCTCCTACCATAATTGCTTTGAAACCTACAGCAATCTCTGTAGAGTCTTCTTAAAAGAATATGACAAAAGTTAGCAATGCAACTATTTTCCCATAAACTTAAAAATGGAAGAATCACGTTTTCTGATGGTTTTGTGTCAAAAATCTGCTTTTTCAGATTTACCAAAATGTTCCTCTTCTCTGTTTTTTTTTTTTTTTAAATTCTTGCTTAAAAATATAATAGGTGCACCAAATTGCACAATTATATCAATATTTCAAAAGCTACCAAATCTTACACATGCAAAAAAGGAAGCTTAACAATCTTTGCTAATCTCTAATGCAAGATGTATCCATTATTTATGAAGGCAGCAGACAAAGGGGAACTGCTCTTGAATGGAATCCTAAATACTACATGAGGGAAGCCCTGGGCAGCTACACAGCACAAGGTTTCTTGTTATTAAAGCTACTGACCGGTCTCTTGGGAGATTAACTCTGAAAGTTAGTCTCCAGCAAACTTTATACTAATTGAGTGTGAACTGGATTGAGTTTTGTAAAAGAAGGAAAGAAGGAAGGTACAATCCTGCTATCCAAGCATCATTTTGTACCAACACTGATCGAGTTAGAGGAGGTCAGCACTTTCTCCCTCTCATCGCAGGTTTTCTGCATCTCTTTTTTTTCATGTGTGAGGAAGGCAAATGACCTTTAGTGGCAGGCTGCTGTGGTGGAGGCCCTTACATGGCATTGAGGGGAACTCCGCATCCGGATCCAACAGCACCTACAACTTTCCTTCCCTGTGGATGCATACTCACACTGGTGTACTAGCCTTAATGCCTATTAATGCTTGCAAATGACACAGTGAGGCCAAATGGCAATTTCCTGAAAGCTGAGCTTAATAGACCCTTAAATACTATTTGTTTCTACTGTGGCTGATGAAGTTTTTCCCATATTGATATTCCATACAGAGTTGCAGAGGCAGTGTCTGACAAGGGTGGGATCTTTTTCTCATCCATACAGAATCCATTTTTGGATATCCCACTTCAGAAGAGGGTGTGTGTGGGGGGACACTAATGGCAGAGTTTCATGAGAAAAGCAGCAAGAATGATCAGAGCTCAAGAAATAATCACGAAGGCACAGACTCTGAGGAAAGGCAGGAGGAACTGAGTTTATTTTCTGTGGAGAAATGAAGAGAGAGGAGTGACATGATGTCAGGCTTCAAAAGTGTTTCTTCAGACACATCGAGGCCTGCCAGGGAGAGGACAGGAAATTGTCTGACCTCTGTGTTTGCGTCGGATAAGACCAGAAAAAATGTGTTGGATAAAACCAGAAAAGATATGCAACGTGAAGTTTGGGTATTAGTGAAGATTTTTTATGGTAAGGATAGTGAAGGACTACAGTGTATGTCCTAGGAACCTCTGAGTTCTAGAGAACTTTAAGAGGAAGCTGGAGAAGCATTTGTGAGAAGTGGCATAGGTATGGGCCACCCTACTGTGGGTAATGGGATGGACTAGAGGACCTCCTGAGGTCCCTTCCTGCCTCCTATTTGTGAGTCTATCACTATATATAAAGATTTCCAGGGTACTTCAGATGGAAATATATTAAAAAAAATCTGGGACATAATGAAAACTACTACTCAGCTCTTTTTTGTGCTGAATTTTCTTCCATAATCAACACACCAGGCACAAAACACCTACAAAGCCCTGAAAGAGCTGAATGAGGGCCCAGTGTGAGGACAGCAAGAGGTACCATGCCATACCACTGAAAATGGTGGGAAACCTTTCAAAACATTGTGAGAAGGAAGAGACTGGTGGCAGCCAAAGCAAGAGCTGATTTATGGATCTGAATGATCTGGTCCTTTTTTTTCTCGCTGTGCTACCTTCTGTAAAAATAATTTAAAAAACAACAAGAAGAAAAGCACAAATGTAATGGAAAATGCTTTCATCTCCCTAAGGTTTTGATATGTTCAAACTTTGCAAGAACCAGGGAATAGTTTTCCTCAGGGAAACTGTTTTCACCATTTCCCCCTTGTCTCATTTACTAAAAAACCCAGTGCTTTGAACTTTAAAGGAATCACACAGAAATGATGGTTTTATGAACATGACAACGAGAATAGTGTCCGTCATGTTTTTTTCCTTTAGAAATATGTTCAGATTTTCTCATTGTGAATTTAGGCATGCTAAATTCTCCATTCTTTGTTTTAACCACATACAGAAAGCGCTGCCTTTATGGTTTACATCAATATAAAATACAAGCTTGTTCCTTGTGACCCGAAAAGAATGATTCTGTATGTCAGAGCATACTTAAACAAGGAGTTTAACTTCAGGAGAGCAAGGTCTTACAGGTGAACTACAAAGCACGGAGGAATTACACTTTTGTGCCCTGTAGTGAGCTAAAGGAGGAATGGTGGGATGCAGACTGTATTCTGGGTGGCTTCTAAGAAGCCACAGGACAATTCTGTAAGCCTCTGTTTCTTTCTTCCTCCATCCTCTACTTTTTTCTCTTCCTTCTCCCCTATGCTTTCTCCCCACGCTGTAACCCCCACGAAGGGTGTAATGCTGGCTCTGTGCAAGTGCTGCACGGTTGGGCTGGAGTTTTTCCCCCGAAAGAGCAGTTCACCTTCAAACAATTCTTGAAAGCGAGTTTGAAATGGCCTTGGGCATTTTGGCTTGAAATTTAGAATACCTTTTGAAAAAAAAGTGAGTAGATTAGCTTCATTGCTAAACTCAGTTATGTTTTCAAATACACCGGACTTTCCTTCAGGGTTAACTTTTGTTGTTGTTTATAATTTGCATATCTTTGTCCTTACCTTTAGATTAGAAGACCAAAAATGCCATGAAGGCTTGGAATCATAAAGCAGCTGAAGGTGTTGTTTGGTAAGTTCCCTTTTTTTTTTCTTTTTTTCGCCTTAGGTTGATAGCACTACATCGACTTTGTGTCTTACTTATTATTGTGTGAAAAATTCAAATTAAAGAAATCAGACAGTTGTAAATTGCTGGTATATGTAGCAGTAAATTAAAGAGCAGGCATCAACAGAAATAAAAGCCTGAAATGAATTGGAGTTCTGAAGATGCACTGGGAAACTGAAGAAAGACATCAAAGCCAGCAGAAAAAAATTAACAACTTAGCAAGGAAAACTGGCTTTTAAGAAAAAGACATTGGATTCAGCAAAGTGGTGCACAGCCCATAGAGGATAAAAATAATGAAGAAGAACAGCAGGGACCGCAGTGAAAATGGCTGGAAATGAATACACCATGGAAAGTAGTTGGTACAGTCTTCACTAACAAAACTTACAGCAATTGAGCAATAGTAAATGCTCAAGAATTGTCTGAAGAGGAGATGATTTGCTGTTTAATGCTGTTATAATGCTGCTTACATGTCAGGGAACAACCAGCCTTTTAAGCTAGTCAAAACACAAGATTCATGAACCAGCTTTTAGAGCTAAATCACAAGGAATCCCCCGGTAGTTTTTAATACTTAGTTATATGACAGCCTAGAGGGTCGGAAAAAAATGAGTGTAAGGCATTAGTAAAATTATGTCAGGGATTATCTTGTAACCCTTACTTATGCTTTTAGTCCCATTACCATTATGGGATGCAAGTATCAAGTGTGTGTTTGAGAGGCTCTCATACATCATACGCTAAAGCGAAACCTGTTTCCCAGGCTGTAGATCATTTTGCCGTACACTATTCCATGTGGATTTGGACTCCTGTTCCGTTCCGAGAACTGTTGTTGCTGCGATGCTGATGAATTAGGTGAGCGTTAACTCCAAAATACATGTATCACCAGTAGCACCTAGAACACCCTTGCACAAGTTCGTGAGCCCGATTCTGATCCCGCTTAGCCTAGTTTTATTCCAGTGAACTTCAGCAGAGTGACTCCTGGTTTGCTGCCATATAAGGGAGATCAAACCCAATGTGACTCAGCCTGGCGCTTGCCAGTCTATTCTAAGTAAAACTATAATAAGAACTTCCACAAAGGAAGCTTATTTTGCTAATATGCAAAAAAGAAAAAAAAAAGAATAGGAAAAGCGCGTCTTTATAGACATTTGTTCCACTTTTTTTTTGGCTTTTGAACTGGATATGTCTACACAGACTATAAATATTTGCTCAAGGCAGTTTTGACATGCATATGAGCTACCTGTGTTAATTTTAATATACTTCATGCTGGTAACAGCAGCAGTAAAGAGCACAGGCTAGCAACTGGAAGCCGGGGCATACGTAAGTAGTCGCTTGCCCATGCCACCACTTTTTGTTCTGCTTGCTAACACCAGCTCAGCACTAGTCTGGATGTGCTTACCTGTTGTAAAATCATTTTGCCTGAAGAGGAACATAGGAAAAAAGAAATACGCCTGAAGAGTATGTTCTGGTATGAGGGATGCAATTGTCTGGTTCTTGGAGTCACTGGAAGCCAGTTGTTTCTGAATGGGCCCTTAACCAGCAGAAAGAATGACTGTGCTTGAGGAAAGCACTTGATTATCCTCACATTATGCCTCAGAGAAGCATTATTTTCTTACCCCAAATTTTATAGCAAAGGCACAGTGTTTGTAGTATTTTATTCTTGGAAAAGCTTAATAATTCTGTTGGAAAGACAGGCTATAAAACAACTTCCACAGTGGCTGCAGCTATGGGGCTATACCCAGCAAGTGCCTTAGGCATACAACTTCACCCATATGGGACAGGTTTGCTCATGTGACTGTTGATAGTGCCTGCATTTCACAGCAGTACGCCTCTACAAGGTCATGCGATTTGCCTTGCACACTCCTTTTAGCACAAAACCACTTTGAATGTTAGAGGGTGCTCAGCTATTCACGTAAGAAGTCATTCTAAAAGCAATACATTATGCTGAAGAATATTAATCATTATATATATGTATATTTTCTTTTCTGAGAAGATTATTGCAGCTATTGCCTTAAGGAGTCACTAAGGCTACTGTTCCCTTTGCTCAAATTCCTCATTGAAATGTACGTCTTTTAGGAGGCCAGTAAGAAGCCAGTCTATGCATAATAGGCAAGTAAAAGAGATTTGGGGAATACATAGAGGACCAACCATCTACATAAATCATAACCTTTTACTTCTCTGCTCTTCCTCTATTGCTTCCTTTTTTTGCGCTAAGGGACTATGAGTAAAACCTTGGCTTCACTGAAGAAAGAATTAAAAACAATTTAAAAAAGATGTGGGCAGTTTCAACTGGATCTTTTTGGTCAGCCATAGGAAAAATGGCAAATGCACCATGATGATTACTTAAAACTTGGACAAGAACGCCATGCACTTCTAGCCCCAGGTTGCCTAAACCCTGAGCCATGGGTCAAACGAAGGGTACAGTTTTATAGTGTTGCCTTTAGAGGCCTTATTTCTGCTGTGCTTCTGTGGCTTTTTAATATGCTTTGTGGACAAGGAAAAATTGCAGCATTATTTTCTCCTCATTCAGCATGTGCAGTCTCTGGTGTGGTTTTGCTTAAGTTCTTCTTTTGGGTGTTTCACCATAGGATCCTAGAGTCAGATTCCTGGGGTGAAAGTGTAAAAGCATACTCCATTCTTAATTCCTTCTCCAGGACTTCCAGGTTCTTCCCTAGGCAAAATGTAGGACGGAGAACTTGTCTGAGTTCCCCTGCCCGGTGCCATAGGGTCTTCCATGTGTGGCTTCACTGCCTGGTAGCTGCTCCTCAGAGCAGCAGCAGCAATAACTACCCTCCTGTTATGATGCCTCCAGCAGGGAGGTGATGGATGGGAGGAAGTGTGGCAAGCAGCAAAAGGGTGTGGAGTTTGCAAGGAAGGGGGAGTGACCCTGAAGGTTGGTAATGAGTCTTTACTTGAGTCACCTCCTCCAGACTGATGGTGAAGTTACTGGGGACCCTGAATGCAAGACATGGCATGATCAGCCAAGTTTGTTGGATAATCATGTCTGGGAAATGGTAATTGATAGTTCACCAATAGACCGTACAGAGGTATGCAGTAGGTTTGGACAGGGGCCTCTCTGGGTCTTGTACTATCCAAAGCATTTGCGAACATCTTGGATGACGAAACAGCTTAGTAAATTTGCAGAAAACACCATTTAAGGACAGACTGTCAGTACACTGGGGGAGAAGATGAGAATTTAAAAATAACCTTGAGATACTGGAGATATGGGAGAAAAAAAAATATTCTTTTAAGAAGGTAAGTGTAAAGTATGCCAGTTAGGTAAGAAGAAATGGGCTTCAGCTGCAGCAAGAAGGATGTTTTTCTTGGTCAGATATATGAAAACACTTCTAATGATGACACCCTTTCACATACGGCATAAAGGGTCCCTGCTGGCCAAAAGCCTAAACAAACACAGAAGACGACTTGATGAGCACCATTCAAGTAGCTGGCTGAGCCCTCTAATTTCTCAGGCTCTTCCTCTTTCCTCCCTACTCCTTTTGAGGATGCAGCCAGGCGGCGTCACAGCCGATGTTAGTCACTCATGCCCCGGAGAGCCCTGCCCTGAGCCACCTCAGCTTTGCTGCATCCTATAGAAAGCCTCAAAGAAGGAAAGAGACTCTTCTCTGTAATTCCTGGTGTAAATTTGCCAAACATAGAGGTTTTGACATGTAAGCAAAATTTAAGAACTATGCTTTAGGATTTTGTCCCTTCTTCTGCCTGTTCTTGAGTCTAGCAGGTTTCGGAGTTGGGACTGAGCTATGGTTGATCTTGTTCAGCACAGACATTCCTGTAAGGAAGGTCTTTGCAGACATCCTTGGGCTGTCTCCAAAGCCAGCTACCCAATAGACCCACTCCTGTGATGGCTATGAGCCTGCTGGAGGCTGGGCACAGACTTACAGGCCATGGGAAATGGTTCAGGTGATAGTTTCTTTTCCCTAGAGCTTTCCCATTAAAAGGTGGATTGCCGTGCATTATATTAACCAAGTGTGCTGTCTGAGTAGCCTAAGCAAGTCACACTACATCTTGATTTGGGGGCTTACCCGAAAAGAGGGAGTGGGGTTGTGTCTTCTGTGAGGAGGCTCAACAGTTTTAGGGTCTAATGCACTTGGCACAGTTGCAGAAAAAAAGGCACTATTTAGAGGTCCAGGCCTAAGCGAAGAGAGAAAAATAGGAACAGTAATGGTTTTGGACTCTTTATGGCTATAACGTGAGTCATTTGATCTCATGGTCCTCTGGTAAAAGTCTTGCACCCAGACTCTTCTTCCTGGACATTACCACACATGTATACGCACAGAGTGCACAGTGCAAGAAAGGTCTCTCTTGTCCTGTCTGGCTCTTGCTGTGTCCTTGGGTGCCCTGACCCTGTTGCTCCTGGTTTAGCCCTGAGCACACACAGGGGGGAAGATGGGGAGGGGTGCTCCGGCCCCTGGCAGACCTTGGGGAGGGGAGGCATCACCTTCCAGGTGGCGACATGGGCAGCCCTATGCAGGAGGAGGTAGGGAGGCAGTGGAAGAGCAGGAGGGATGTACCCGGACAGGCTTCAGCCAGCGAGCTGAAGGGCTGCCGGGAGAGGTGAGGTTCCTGAGGCTGTAGGTAGACCTGGAGGTGGGAGAGCCTACAGAGTGGATGTGAGGCTGGAGCTGATTGCAGCAGCCTACCAGAGCACTGCCCTGTGTCCTCTGCATTTGTCTCCAGCTATCCCTGAGCTGAATAAAAATAGCATTTGTGTCATCTAACATCCTGGTATATATACTTCAGGAGGCAGAGCTTAATTTCTTCATTAACCTGAGTAAATAATTAAAATTGTCCCAAACACTTCAAGGGAAAATGCATTAAAAAATTAACTTAGTGTATGGGAACAAGATTAAGTCAAAAAATATGAAACTACTTATGTGCATCACCATTTGTTGCTGTCTTGTCTGTCCCTTGTTAACTGAAAGGAACATTTTCCCTTCTTTTAAGTCTATATTGTTTTGTGTTTATTACATCTGGTCACCTTGTGGCACATCCAGCTAGATTTGCTAGAATTGGATGTTGATATTAATAATTACTTGTCTGAGCTAAATGAAAGTGCTAATGAAGTCAAGGCCCCTCTGGGGTAGGGTCTGAGCTTCCATTCCTACGCAGGCATAGCTGAATTTTTAGGAAGAAAGCTAACACTATCTCCACAAAAACACTTCTCCCGGGTGATAATACACCATATCATCTCCCTTAGCAAATAGTAACAAGTGCTACGGAGCAGCAAGCAATTTGTGAAACGTTGAGAAAGACAAATGAAATTCCTGCAAACTACCCAAAGGCTATGGAGCTTAACTCAGCATGTGGCTGAACTGAAGGCAGAGCTATTTTAAATAATTGATAGTGCTGTAAATGTACATGATGCGGTACAGGAAGAGGTCAGTGCCTAACACTTAATAAGCCCTTGCCCTGAAGGGTTTGTGGTCTGATAGCACAAACGGAGGAAAGCGCTGGTACCTCACCAGAGGAAGGGGCCGCAGTAGGTCGCATGGCCTTTGGAGCACAGACATCCCAAGGAGCGTGGGGGTGCTAATTCAGACATGAGGCCAGTATCTAGGAACGAGCGAGCGGGATTGGCAGAAGGTCAGATGCAGTTTGGAGGAGGCAACCAGACAATTCAGAGCTGTGCCATTTTAAGCAGGCTGACTAAGACACGTCGGTGATTCAGCGGTGATGCTGGCGTGCCAGCAGAGCTTCGGGAGCTTGTGTGAAACAAGATCGGGTACTCTGAACCCAAGGTCTGGCGTGATCAGTGCAGATGGAGGATCCTGTGGCTGAGACTTCCTCAGCTCAGATGTAGGGAGGTTAAGGCAGTGGGTGGAAGGCTCTGAAGATGACACTGGTTGTCTGAAGTATTAAGATGTAGGGAGTATTACATCACAGGAGCAAGCAGCTTTCTTGATATTAGCCCTGGACATGGTTCAGTGTGACCTAATCCAGCGGGAAATGGCAATGCTCCGAAAGCTTCTGTGAAATAGCCTCATCCTTCTGGAGCTGCATAGACGTGGTCCGCATTATTGCCATTGCCCTATACATGGATTGCCCTTGAGCAGCACCACAGGTCTCGAGACCCAACTTCTGTACCCTGAGGGCAAGGATTTGGCCCAAGGCGTGACAAATCTGAACCAAAGAGACATTTTTCCTCCTGATACTCTCTCCTGCCTCTGATCTCTCTTCTGCTGGCTCTCACAGCATGGGACACCTAGTGACTGTATCGAAGCTTCAGGGGGCAGGGAGTTTGGTGCCAGTGAGACAGCTGGTTGCCATTACATTATTTACTCCTTACCCTGGAACACAAAAATAATAATGAAATTAATGTTACTTGAAAGATGGAGAAAGCAGCAAGCAAAGAAGATTTTTTTAGACCTGACAGGTTCAGCTCTAATATATTTGCATCTTAAACATCTGTCTATGTGTAAAGAATTTTCATGCATTTGGATGCACAGAACCAAATCCTCTGTGCAATGCTCAACAACTGCCATAAGCATTTTCTGATACAAACTCACTCATAGTATCTTAAGTAACTTACCAATATTTTAAGAGGAACTTTTGGTAAAAAAAAACCTTCTCCTTTTCCCCATTTAGCAGAGATTTTTTGAGGATAGCTCTTAACACCATTTTTTAAACAGAATTCCCCATTGCTCTCCATAGCATCCCAGTTCTGAAAAGTGGCGTGATACCACCATATGTTAGCTTCTTAAAAATGTTGTATTTAACCAAGCAACGAGAAGTCAATTCTGTGATACAGAACAAATGTAAAGACATATGGTGAGTAGACCTGCCTGGGGAACACCAAACTTTCTGGTTTACAGAACAAAAATGTCTCAGTATTTTCACTGCCTACTTCAGACTCTGCTTCCAAGAGAGCCTGTAAAATCAAGAAGACATATGGGGCAGAATTCATCTCACCTAACTTGAGTCATCTACAATTCAGACATCTACATCTGAGCTAGGCACCTTGGCCTATCTTTACCACCAACAGATAGAAAGGCACCTTAAATGGGCTCGCTTTATTAGGTCTATTTGAGATATCTAGTTTGGGATAAGATTAACCACTTTTTTAGAAGGGACTGTTTCTCTCACTGGGAAGCTTAGATGACTAATTCAGGTGAAAACATCCACAATGCAGACGTGTATGTTTGTTCAGAAGAACCCCAGACATGGGTAAGGTTTCTGGACCTAGAAGGTGCTGAGAATGTCCAAAAGTGCAGGTGTGTGATATGAATTCCATGGAGAGTTTGGAGTTTTCATTCCTGTGGAAAAAAATGCCCCAATCATCAAAAATACTTTCTGAAAAAGTAATTTTAATCAAAGTATTTAACTGATTTGTTTGTTTTATCACAGTTTTCTCTCTCTTTTTTAAAATAAACAAGAAAGGGATGAAGTTGGTGCAGTTTTGCAGTGCTTGATAGAGCTTGGTCCTCTGCTGGAATATAGTCCTCTGCGGGTTTCTCTAACACTCTGTACTTCGCAATGTCAGGCCTCGCTGTTTCCAAAACATTTGTATTACTTTTTGAACTTTGCAAGCTACCCTAATGACAAGATGAAATATGCGTAGCACGAGCTGACTTTGGGAAAGCTTGGAAAATGTATTTACAAAGTATGTTATATCTTTGCCAATATAACATTTTATGACATAAATGCAGTTGCTAAATTAGAAACCCTCTTTATTCTGTTAAAATGTCACAACAATTTCTATCCTTGAGCTTCATTCTTTGGAGCACACCCAGACATGCACATTGTTTTGCTGCTGTTGTTGTTCTTCTGATGGTGACGGAAGTCTAGCATTCTTGGTAAAGAGGAATGAAGGACTTGTCTGGAGCCAAAAATAACTAATGAGGAAGCAAGGAGGAGGCTGATAATATGTTCCCCCTGCAGGGAACCATCACAGGCACCACAGTGGCTTAAGCTGATGTTCTTTGCTTTATAAAACTGCTTAGCTCTACCAGCTCCCCTTGGCCTCTCTTCTTTCAGGTCCACCAACTTGGATGTTGCTTTTTCAGGCAGTGAGGGGACACTGGGTACTCTGTGCCTTCCTCCCCGCAAGCGGTGATGCACTCTGTGTTTCTGAAATTGTATTTCAGCAGATCAGGGAGGAAGAAGCCACAATATTGATTTGGAAAACTGCATTACATTAATGGCAGCTCCTCTCTTTTGGGTTTAATTATAAAAAGCAGTCATGAATGCAGATCTGTTCTTGTGTCTGCTGAAAATGGAAACTTCATTGAAAGCAGAATTAAAGCCCTGATTGCTTAGGCGGTCAATGGAATAGCCATTTAAAACTGTATTTCTTGTACCAACAGTAGGGAATTTTATAAAATAAATGCAAATACAAAATGTTACACTTTCAGATAGGATATGTATCAGCAAATAGTAATAGTTCAATACAAAAATTTCAGAGAGGCAAAAGCATCTGCAACTGGGAAGACGGAGTTGATGTACCGGAGGCAGAAAGATAAGGCCCACACCTGCTAGATTTCTCCACACAGGAGTTTCCCGCTGCCTCAGCAGGATTTTGGCATGAGGACCGTGGGTGAGGTGTCTAGATAGTGTGTGTCTGTGTGTGTGTATCCTGAGCTGCACTTTCTTGTAGCTAACTTTATATAAATGGATTAGGCAGTTTACTCTTCTGCTTTCATGGGATCTCTGTGAGCATCAAGAAACTCACAGCATTAGGAGTGGCTCGTCTAATGATTTTTTCATTCACTTGGAGTCAGAAGCATGAAAGTACTGTTCGGTATCAGTAGTATCCCTTTCCCATTTAAAGTAACTTCAATATTCCCTTTTAAATTCTAGGTGGACCTTCAGAGTTTTGAAGTCAGGAAAACAATGCATAATCTATCTACACACTGCATATACTAACATATAAACTAAACAAACATAAGGATATGACAAAGCAGCAGCCCTTTGGCATATGGGCAGAACGATTATCTAGGAGGTTATTTTTAAGTACAAAATCCCTTTATCTGTCCTGAAATTTCCCAGTTGTTTAGAGGAACATTTTCTGATGCTGCTGGCTTTCTTCTGATGCTGTCTGCGCTTTCTTCCGGACGATCCATATGACATTCAGAAATGTATACTCATGACTAATTAAGTTGCCTGCTGACTACTTCTGACACACATGATTCTTCAACATAACAAATTCAGCAATAAAAATATAGCAAAGCAAGTAAAAATTGCACAATGAACTCTTTAGCCCCAAATATGAATCATTCAGATACAGTTGGGAAAAGAACCCGTTTAGTTGTTTCCCATAGAATCAACCACAAATAAAACACAAATGTAAATATTTGTTTGAAAAACAGTGTCTGTGCTAGCAGCTAAGTCAAGGCACTCCCAAATGCAGGGCAAATTTTGATTTCAGTTTGCAGTGAGATTATTGCTGAAGTCCGTGGGAATACTGCAGGGGAAAAAAAGGGCCTTTCTCTCTATTAAACAAACATTGTGTGTAAGGCCTCACTGAAACTGGAGAACTAAAAAATAGGAGCTTCTACAAATGAAAAAAAGTCAGGAGATCATCACTGACAAGAATGGCCCATATAGAGCCGGTGTGCGCCTCCTGGATTCCAACATTTTTGGAAGAGAAATATGTTTGACAGATGGAAGCAATGATAACCCCCTAGCAGCCCAGCAACAAAGTGACAGAGATGGAGATTGAAAAAAGCAAGGATAAGGCTTGAACAGGCCCTGAGAAGAGCCTAGCACGGAGATCTGTTCTTTGACCCATGGGCAGCAAAATTGCGACTTGTTTGGTAAACCTCCAGGCATGAAAATGGGTCTTTTTAACATCTTTGGAAATAAAGAGAGAGCTGGGACCCACTTCAAGGCTTCTTGTCAAATCATCAAAGATGACATCTAGTGCTGGGTAATGGCTCAGTTCAAGAAGTCGTAAGGATAATCAATCAGCTCATTGCTTAATATTTCAGTGAAGATAGCCTCAGACCACATGGGCCTGTAGTAATGCAATGCATGCTCGTAGCTCCTGTCAGCCAAGTATCTAAATGACCTTCTTAGAAATTATATAAGCTTCTCATCAGATGAGCTTTATTATTTAAAAGATGGACATGACAATGTGCATGTATGTTAAGAGAATTATACAATTCAACAGCCGTTTTAAAGACAGAGCCAGGACATAACCCAGCCATACTGACTCCCAGTCCCATGTTGATACCAGCTGGACCATTTTCTTTCTCATTCTTTGTCACAAATAATTTAGCTGCTTGTTGATATTGTATAGCAGTGGTTTCCTTAATATGCAGGTAAAATTCTGTGCTGCATCTCCCGGAGATATGATATAAATGACATAGGCCTGGGGGCAGTCTCCTGATTGTACACCATCAGTGGTGCATACTGGGCAGCTCCCAGGACTTTTCAAAGGTATTGCAGCTTAAACCCAATGACCAGAACACAACCAAGAGCCAGCTTTACCCCTGGTCCCCTTTCTAGCATTCCCCTATGGCAGTATTGGCACAAGTGTCCAGGTTTTACTAGTCTTCAACAGTGCTTTAACCAAAGGAATATTTGCTGCTGACAATTTTGTGGACCTCCTTTGTTGTGCTGTCAGTATGATATTTGGCACAAAGGAACTGAAATGTTGTGAAGGATGTCACCATCACCTACTTTTGCATCCTGAGTTTTCTCCTTATGTATATTTGTAGGTTATACATAAAGCATAACCGATAGGTTATAAACCCATGAAGTGACTAAGCCATTTCTAAATACTACCCTTTGAAACGTTCTCTTTCCTGTAGTTAAAGCAATGTTAGCTAGATTTAAGTACCTAGACACAGAACAGTGAGAGTGGGCTCCTTTTTGAGCCCTTGGATGTACACTTCCCAGTGAATTCATACAACCCACTTATGGTCAACTAATGGGGTAGAGCTTGTAGCGGCCAACCTCCTGACCTACCACACTGCCCCTGACTTCTGATGGTCACATCGCCATAATTATAGAACAGGAAATAAAAAAAAAAGGGAACTATGGTACTTTAATGTACGTAATATGATTTTTAATAGAGGACAAATACATTGTTGATGTAGGTGACTTACCATGAACACTCACATTGCATGTGGTTGACCCAAATGGCACAATTTCAGATCCTGACCGAAATGTACTAATCTGCATGTTTCTGGCCCATCACTGCAGTTTACAGTTGCTAAAAATATCTGTGTGCTGCACAGATGGCAGAGATCAGTTAGCCCAAAAGAGTCACGAAGGAACAAGTTTTAATGATAATTTGGGATTTTTTTTGCTTGCACGTTCCAATAGTCTTTTAAGGGGACTGTAATAAACAGAAGAATGAAGAGATAAAAGGGCTGGAAGTCTTTGTGTGGAAGGTAACAAAGCTGTATTCAGGACAGCTGTCAATTTTTTTTAGATCCATCTGTGTACAAACTTCAACACAACTTTTTTCAGGACAGCATCCAGCCTGAGTCTCAGCCCTACAGAGCACCTCCTCAGAGGGCACAGACCTTGGTGAAGTCAGGTAGATTTCTTCTGTTTCTGAGAGAGGGGTGGAAATACATATGGAATGTGGTGTCCCTAGTGTAGCAAGGTAAGATTGTCTCTTCCTTGCAACTCTAGTTCCCTCCTACTTGCATTTCTAATGGTCTGGGCTATGCTTTAACCTGGACATCTGGCAAAGACACCGATACCCAGGGTAGCAGGGTCAAATCCAAGGCATCTGTTGGGTCTGACTTCAGGGTTGTTTCTGGAGGTGGAAGAATGCAGAAAAATGGTGACCTTGGCACAAGTTTTCCCTTATAAAGGACAATAGAGATAATAATCAGAACAATTATGCAAAACTCACTAAAACTTTCAGGAATTTACAAGTAGGTACTGGTAAATATTCAAGTAGCAATTGGTGGGATTCCAAGTGCAAGTACTTCTTTTTTTAATCCAAACAAAGCAGAGAACAAACACCGAGACCATGAGAAAAGTGGTTACATTTATATAAAAACATGCAGCTGAAGCAAGAAGTGGTTGCTGAATGTTAGCAAAAAATGTTAGCAGTGTGGTAAGGAACATCTATAAAAATAAGTACAAACAAGCCAAAGGATTGGTAGGGGAATAAGACTTTACTCACACATTGTAGATAACTCTTTACTAACATCAGAAGGTACCTCCAGTATCTTCTTACTGAATTGTAACCAGAGAAAAAGATGTTCAAAAAACACCGCATGCATGTTTATACTGCTTTTACGAAGTCCTTTTCCTCAGCAGTTATCCGTCCATCTGTTTCCACTTCAGCTTTATAGTTATATTTGACTCACGGCAGGTCAAAAAGAAGGGGGGCTTTCTAGTTGTTGACAGACCATGTTTGTAGTGCTCTAAGGGAGTGCCTCTGCGAGTACCTTCCCTCTGTGCCTGTCTGGGGACAGGGGGAGAAGCATGGCTTATCCTCATCCTACCTATCGTCTTCTTCAGGGCTGAAAAGCCAGCTCCTGTCTTTGACCAGCCCACTGTATCAATGCCCATTGTTGAACACATGCTCTCTCTCACGCTGTCCCCAACACACAGGAGAAGCTCTCCGTAAACACAGAATCATAGAATTGTTTAGGTTGGAAAAAACCTTTAAGATCATCAAGTCCAACCATTAACCTAACACTGCCATCCCACCACCATGTCCCTAAGCACCTTGTCTACCCATCTTTTAAATACCTCTAGGGATGGGGACTCAAGCACTTCCCTCAGTATCCTGTTCCAATGTTTGATAACGCTTTCAGTGAAGAAATTTTTCCTAATACCCAGTCTAAACCTCCCCTGGTGCAACTTCAGACCATTTCCCCTCGTCCTGTTGCCCGTTACCTGGGAGAAGAGAGCGACCCCCACCTGGCTACAGCCTCCTGTCAGGCAGTTGCAGAGGGCGATCAGGTCTCCCCTCAGCCTCCTCTTCTCCAGGCTGAACAACCCCAGTTCCTTCAGCTGCTCCTCATAAGACTTGTGCTCCAGACCCCTCACCAGCTTTATTGCTCCCCTCTGGACATGTTCCAGCAACACAACGTCTTTCTTGTAGTGAGGGGCCCAAAACTGAACACAATATTCAAGGTGTGGCCTCAGCAGTGCCGACTACAGGGGCATGATCACTTCCCTGCTCCTGCTGGCCACACTATTCCTGATACAAGCCAAGATGCTGTTGGCCTTCTTGGCCACCTGCGCACCTGCACATCTGCAGAGCTGCCTCATAATCTTTCTTCAGTCCTCAAAACTCTCCGTTTACCGCATTGCCTCCATAAGTTTGTATGAGACCAACTAGATTGACAAATATTTCTGTCATAATTTCCTTAAGCTTGTTCTCCTCTCTGTTTTTCTGCCTATCTGCTGCATCTTTTCCTAACTTTAAACTGTAAGTTTTTGGGGGCCAGGACTGTCTTCTCATGTGCTGTTTAAACAAGACCTCGTACAAAGAGGCATGGACACCTGGTATGGACACCTCCTGGCTCTCCAGCACAATAAAAATTAGCTGTGACAGTTGTTAACATATTAAATTCTTTTTTTTTTCTGGATTTAGCTCTACCCCTAGAAACAGCCTTACTATCAGGACCAAAGTCTAAACAAGGGCTACTGAGGTCCAGAGAGAAGAGATGAGCCATGGTTTGGTGTACTTGTAACAGCCTGGATGATGCAGGAGGCATGTCTATCTTGCACAGAATCCTGCTCATCACCTTCATACCCTACTTCAGGATTAATGAATTTAGTGGCAAACCCATGCCATGCATCCTTGTGGGCAGGCCATCACATGAGTAGCAGTTGCTGAGGACTAGACCCTAAAAGGCATTTAGGCTCCTAACTCCTGTCTAAGTGACCAATATACCCCAATTCCAATAGGAAGGGAGGCTCCCAAATATGAGTTACTTTTTAAAAACCGGTACTCCCTGGTCACTCAGGCATCGTACAGTCAGACAGTAACTTGAGGACTTGCATCACTTTCATTAATGGATGATAACAGATGATGGCTTTCCTAAAAGAGCAAGGAACTTCATAGTTACATTACAGCCCTTATGCTAAAAGGGTGTAACTCCCCTTCTTCTGAGGGGTGCATTAGAAAATGTCTCTGGTAGAAACCAAAACATTGGCTGTGGTTGCCTCACCAGTTCTTCTGCAACCTGGCTTTGCATTTGGAAAAGCATTTGAGTCATAAATGTCAATAGTTACAGCAACTCTGGTACCTTGTGGGAAGGAGACGACAGTGAAATAGAACTGTGGGTGAGGGTGGGTGGGAGGTAGAAGCAGAATATGGTCACTGGGGAACGGACTCACTGAGTCCTCACTGATCACTGTGCAGGTTTTGGTGGATGGACCGTGTTTCTGTCAACACCACAGACTCTAATCTTATTGTCCACAGTGCTTATCAGATCCTGCATGCTAACACAATATAACTGTCCTTAGATCAAACACACACAGATGAGTGGCTTTGCTAAAAAGAAGAGGGTCCAGCTGGGGCAGTTTCCTTCTGAGTTATGGCAGTGGCGGTGAACAGCTTCAGACACTTTTAATAAGAAAAGTTGTGAATCTCTACCCTAGCGATCCATCTATGAACAAGGACATAACTGGTCCATGAAACTACTCAATTAAAATATATCAGCTGCATTTATTGACTTGCCTGATCAGGTCACTGGGAATGACTTGAGCGGCACTGCGCACACTGCTGCGGCTGTCAGCAGCACCTGCAGCCCAGCCCTGCCCACATACGAAGCTGGGGGGGTCAGATTTCCCAGGTAAAAACAAAGACGTTCCAGATTACCAGACCCCTTGCAGAGCTAATATCTTTTCTTTTTACGTGCACAAGCTCACCACTGAAACCTGACCCTTGAAATGTTACTATTTATTAGTACCTGAGGGGCTTGGTGGTAAGCAAATAGAACTAAGATGGTACCTGAGATTGCATGGTGCCTGCTAATATTTTTCTGGATTGGGTTAAACTTTGTGAGCATATCAGCTGCTTTCCCTTCAGGATAAACATAAAAAAGCCACTGGCTCATCTGGAATGGGAGGGAGCCCTGCCCCTACTGAAGTCGCTGGGCAGCTGGAGTGGGAATGCCCAAGGGGACGCCGATGTGAGATGACAGCGCAAGAGACGATAACCTCAGCTGTGCCTCTCTGTGCAAGAGGGAACGCAGGAAGAAAGATCACAGAAATCCTGGAAAGACAGGAGAGGCATGAAGACTACAGGAAAAGCCCCTGATCCTTAAAAACAGCTGAGTGAGAAAGGTTTCCTGACTGAGCGTCTCGGAGCCGTGGGTGCAGTAGTAGCCTCATTGGCCCTGCCCAGCCTCACCAGGGACCAAACCTCTACCCGTGGACCCCATTTCAGCCCAGGCCTTTAGACCTCCATCTGAGCTGTGATGTTGGGTCTCTAGTGCCACCACAGCTGTGCTGAGCCATGGACACCCTTGATCCTGGCCTGTCAACTGACTTTCTGGCTTGACCTTGGCACCACAGAGGTGCCCGATGGTCTGGATCCTTAGTTGAACCCAGCTGTCCCCAGCTGCCCTGCTTTCTGCTGGGGATGAAGCCCTGCCCTGCTCGTCCCCCCGGTGAGCCTCTGTAGCCCCCATTCCCCAGGGAAGTGCTGGCCTGGGCAGCCCTCTGCCAAAGTCCCAGCCAGAAACACG
The DNA here is from genome assembly GCA_034008185.1 of Gorsachius magnificus. Classification (NCBI taxonomy): domain Eukaryota; kingdom Metazoa; phylum Chordata; class Aves; order Pelecaniformes; family Ardeidae; genus Gorsachius; species Gorsachius magnificus. The sequence goes on from CM067081.1 coordinate 178,868,340, forward strand.
GGACTGCAACTCCCCAGCTTGACTGCAGCTGCGCTGAGGGAAGCATTGCTGGGTAGGATCTTTGTAAACAGGGACCTCTTGCATCTGCAGATGTCTGGTTTTGCCAGTAATTTCTCAGACAATGCACAGGACGCTGAATTTTGTGCCATTCAGAGTTGAGAAAGCCATGCAGAGCACATGGCTCTGTTTTCACTGGGGTGCTGTACGTGCACACCCACAACGCAAGAGGTGCCGGCTTCAATGGGAGCCCTTATCCTTTGTCTCGTAATGCCCTTGCTTTGTGCGGGCTCACTCCCCAAAGGGATTTTTCTCTTTTGCAACTTGATCCTTAGCTAGTAGCTTGGCATTGAAACCTCTCCATCACACAGCACAGCATTTCTAGGCACCAGCACAATGAAGCTTTGTGACCGGCCTGTCCTCACTGAAGAAACAGAGACCCCCAGCTCTTCTGCCTAACATGACTAACAGCTTGTTTACAGCTCCTGCCGTAATGAAGTGGCTCCTCTTGCTCAGGATGGCCTTACAGAGCATGAAACACAGGCAGTGGCTGGTCCCTCACCGCCCCCTTTCATAATTTGGTTAAATTAGCAAGAAGTCCTACCTTCTTTTCTTCATATGTTTTCCTACAGAAGTTCATGACATTTTGCCAAACTTTGGTAATTTTTTGTATTACTTTGTAGAAAAAGGTAGGGTTTGTTGTTTTTTTTTTCTTTTTTTTTTGACAAATCAGCTCCTCTTTTTCTTTTTTCCAGTGGGGAGTGACCTTTGTATTTTCATGTTTGCTACAAACTCCCACAGTACTGAGGGTCTTCTCAGAGGGATTCGCTGGTGCTGATAATTATAGGTGCCAATTGCATTAGTTCCTTGATGTCTTCCCCTATTGCTTTATGTTTAGCAAATGTACTTCTTAAAAATGACATTATGGGTGTTTTTAAAAGCTCCTTGGAGTTGGGAAAAAAGAGTGGGTCAGCAGTAAGGAGAAGAGGTGGAAATGACAGTGCTTGTCCTCTGTATCGCCAGGTCGTTCTGAGGCACAAACCAGAAGATGGCTGTCCCCAGGATACTTGGAGCCAAAGAAGTTGTGAGGAGGAGGGACAGGCAGGTAGAGGGTGAAAGAGATGGTCAGAGCTGTTCGGTCAATCCATACCAGAAGAGGAAAAGGGGGGTGTTACTACTTCCCTGCTGGCATTCGAGCATTTCATACCCCCTGACAGGGTGGGGACCAGCACCAGGGAGCCTGCTGGACTCTGAGATGCTGCTGCCGCTGCTGCTGGGCAATTCTTGGTAATTATTTAGTGTGCAATGTGTTAGCTGGAGTAAGGCATCTGGACAGAGATTTTGACGGTGCATTGTGTCAGAAGGCTTTTTAAAAAACTGGTTGAAATATGTTGATACTAACTCTAGAGGAACGGGTTTCTGCAAATTTTGTCAGGGCAAATGGCCATAACTCTAAGTGAGAATTTTGCTCACTGCCTTAGGCCAGGTTTTGAAAGGTATTTAGGTGCTGAAAGATAGAGTTAGACTTCTACTAAGATTTTCAGAAATATTGTCTGCTTCATAAAATTTTACTTGGCAAGTCCGATTTCTTTGGCACTTAAATATCTTGGAAATCTGGCATCATGTGGGCAATAAATACAGGAAAATAATGGGAGTTCAGATTAAAAAACAGCAACATTGGTTTTTACAGTATCAGGGCTGGCATGCTGTTAAACTGTTATTACTACAAAGTCAGAATCTCTCACAAGGTGCATGGAACTAAACGATAGAAACAAAACCCAGACATGAAAACAAAAAAGAAAGAGAATGAAGAAAATGCAGAAAGTCTACTTTATAAAGCCCCTGTCATACAGATTCAGATGATTTACTTTTGACTTCTCTTTTTTTTTTTAACACTTTAACCTTGAGAATTATATAGATGAATGTAGAATTGTAAATTGAATATATAGCTCTTTCTACATATTTGCAGAATGAGAGATCTGAAATAACATAACTGACGTTCTTAAAACTGGTAAGGACAGTCACTTGTTCAGGAAAGTTAAATATATCCCGCAACACGGAACAAATCAGACTGCACAAAGAGGGGTGTCAGGAGATTGTAATGTGTCCTAATCATGAGTATGAGCTTCTTCCAGTTTTTTCTTTTTTTTTTCCAAGGGTGAGAAATAGAATGGTTCTTGAATATGTAGATCAGTATAATTTAATTAGCTTTTATGACCAGGACTCCTCAGAGATAACCATAAAAGTCAATTAGACTGTATTAAAATGCAGCCATTTCCCTGAAGCTTCTGTGAAACAGCCCTTCTTCAGGAAAATAGTAAAAATCTAGATATCTAATCTAATAAAAAGAATAGGCACGTAGAAAGAATGCTGTTGTCTTTTTTAATAGAACAGATTTCCTTCTGCACTTTCCCAGTGCCTGAGATGCACTGTGACATAGAGGTCATACCTTCAGCTTATCCATTTATATGCTGTACTGGCCAGCCAGTGTTACAGTATGATCTCACAGTCCATTTAAAATTGGATTTGAAGAAGATGGCCAGCAAAGTGTGGTGCCTCAGGGTAAAAGCTGATTATCTGCAGAATTCAGGAAAGGTCTGTGTCCCAGCTGTACTCCTCCTCCTAATTCCAGATGTTGCACACACAGAGCTGGCCGAGCACACAGGAAGATGTGCAAATAAGTAACCACGTGGCCAGATGATCATGTCTTAATTGATGTCTTCCTTGCCTCCCTGGATTGTAATCAGATCTTTATCTATACTATGTTTAAGAGCAGCTCTGAGGTGACACTTGGTGACCATCCAGCATTTACCTGCTTGGTCTGTCTTCACCTACCCTACCATATGGCCATGGTCAGTCCATGCACAATGGCTCTCTGCCTCGAGATGAGGTTGTCTGTGGGCTTGGTCTCCACCACGCCCTGCGCTTCAGGTTGCCACTGGAGCGGAAGCTTTTGCGGAGAGGAATCACAATTATGTTTTTGGTGTCTCTGATTAACATTACAGATATATATGACTAGATTACAGAATATTAAACATTTAATCTTTGGCTTTGCTCTTTTTACTTTGGACAACATGTTCTGGCCATTACAAAGAGCAGTTGTCTACTTTTAATTGGCCTGATCATCTCTTAAATGTTAGTATGTCATGCCTATTAATACCAGGAATGGGTTACATTATTCCTGCAGGTATGGATTACCCTGACCAAAGGTGGGGAGGGGTAAGCAGCAGTAAGGTATCTTGTATCTTGGCCTACCAGCAGTTTGGTCTTGAGAGAAGGCGTGGCAGAGCAGCTGGGCAGCTTCCCCATCACCACCACACACATCCGGCCCTGAATTCCAGCTGAGCCTTATTTATTTCAATTAGCTCATTAGACCTTTCAAGCCTCCATGCTTATCTCAAAAATAAATATTTGCTGTACAGCACGTCATGCTGCCCGGTGTTATGTTCTCTGCGTAAAGAAAGTCCTTGCAAGACATAACATAAAGAGCTTGTTGTAAATGTATTGTGAGAATCTTCATTCTGGCTTTACCTGATTTTTATAGGATTAAAGTCTCAGAGCTGATGCTGCATTAGTGTGATGTTTCTGTGGAAATTATTGCATTTCCTAATAACGTACTCAAGTTCTAAAGGAGAGAGGCAAGCGCGAAGCAAACGGAACTCATATCAAGCTTGCGGCAGAGAATAACAAGCATTGTCTTGAAATCTCAAATTCTTCTCTTCTTTTTTATGGCATAAGGAGAAATATTTGAGAGTTGGCAACCGTGGCACTGAGGTGAAGTCCCTTGCATCGACATAGTTAATCTGTCAGCAATTCCATCAGCAAACCTGTTTTTCAGACCTGTTAACTGAGGTCTGAAAATCAATATCAGACTTAATCATGGACAAAGGGGTGTATTCCACCATTCTGCATGCTGGTGATACACATATATCATTAGGAGAATAGATTCCAAGGTCTTGGACCATGAGAAATTTTATGCTTACAATATTTATGACAGAATATCACCGTTGTGCTACAGAGTGCAGGGAACTAGACAGAATAGATGGTTCAAATGCAAAATAGTTTGATCCTCTGATGAAAATTCCCTGGCCTTTGGCCTTATCATACAATCCAAGGCATGTAAAAATTGTGCTGGAATTTGCCTCTTGTCATATCTCACTGCTTAATTATTAAACATGTTTGGTATGGTACAGTTGCTCTATAATAAAGTCTGTCATTACTTAGGCAAACAAAATTCCTTGTGCTATTGTCCTACTAGATAGTCAATACCCGATAAGGGCCAGGGCTGCAGCTCCTGGCTGAAGCAGGGCCACGCAGCTCTGCAGCGTGAAACTGTACAATATTGGGGCCGTGCCGGCACTCTGAGCCCAACCAGATTCTGCGTTTTCAATTCTTTATTTTTTTCTTCATGAAGGAGCAAATCCTGTGCCCTTCTCTCCAGCTGGAGGGACCAGGGGGAGAGGACGGGACTGTGACCCTTTGGCACTGCCAAAGCCTTTGGGGCAAGGGAGTGGAGATAAAACTACCAGTGGTATCAGGTCAGGGCACCAAAATTACAGAGGTTGCTGCACTTTTCAGTACACAGATGAGAAGCAGGGGGAAGAGCACAGCTTAGAGAACACACTGCACCAGCAGAGAAAGGCCACCCTTCCTCCTCTGCCCCTGCTAGCCCTAACCCAGTTTCTCAGGAAGGGCCTCAGAAAGAAGATCTGTCCGATGCATGTATGCGAACCACTTCTGGACCTGTCGATTTGTAGACTTTCCACTTAAATATAACCAAGGACCAGCATTAGTGAGACAGACGATGACAAAAATTTTCATCTCTGTAATCTTCAGTGCAAAGCACCAGGCTTAGCACCAGCGCGGCCCTCAGCAGGCGCAGCCTCCTTCACTTTTGCTGTCACCACTGGCTTTGGGTGCCCTTACTTTTTGGTTCTCAATTTGAATTGTTTGCCTGTTTTTCCAGGTAGGGTTCGTGAGGCACCACTTCTCCACTGATGCTCATTGGAATGATGTCGGCTCCCAGCCGTGGCTAATCAGGCACAGTTCAGCAGCTCCGCTTAGGCACCCAAAAACTGAGATGCAATACATCCAAGTCAATGGCTTCTCACTCCGTTGGTTTTATTATCATTTTTCTGTGCAAGTGCGAAACAGTCCCTTGAGTTAGAAAGGGAGCGAAAGAGGCATGAGGCTCAAATACTGATGAGCCACACGTTCTCTGGCCACCGCTTCGGTCCCATGAACGCGCAGCCCAGCGCAGGGCCAGGCAGTGATACCGGCAGCGGCTCCGAAGCGGCACATGGAAATGCCACGAATATGTAGCGACCTCAGGTCCTTGCAGCACCTTTGCCGAGGTGCCTTCAGCTGCAGGGCTGGTGGTCCCATGTGGAGCCCTGCTGTGATGCAGGGAAGGTCTTGACCTGGAGAGGTGCTGAGCTCCCGGAAGCATGACTGGGTCTGCCTAAACAGAAAATCCGTAGCTGCAGGCTGCCTTGGGAATATCTGTAGGGTGCTTAGTTTTAGTTTTTCTCCTCCAGATCTGCACATGCCTGGGCTCAGCTCGAGCCAGGGTGAGCCTGAGGAGCCAGGCGGGACTGCAGCCCGGGAAGGGCAGCAAAGCGTGCTGGTGCCGCGGGTGCTTCTGCAGATGTGATGCTGCTAATTTCTCTTCATCAGCGGTTTGTGCCACGCGCCCACCTGCAAACCGGGGCAGCTGAGGCGCAGGCAGACCCTCCGCAGTGACGTGAGCAGTTACGCCCAGCGCAGAGCTGATGCTGGCAGCTGGGAGCAGGGACTGCTCCGGTGCGGCAGCCGGGCCTGCCGCGTGGCGGGGGTCCCGCTCCCCGCTGTCACCCTGGGCCCCTCGGGGCTGCTGTCGGCCGCCATCAGCAGGGAGTGAGCTCCCTCCCTGCTGCTTCAGCTCCAAGCACCGGAGTGCGAGCACAGGTCTCTTTCCTGATGACCTCTGTTGCAGAGGTGGCAAATTTTGGCAGAGGGCAAGGCAGAGAGCTGGAGGGGGCACTTACAGTCTGGGCCTTTTTTAAGAGGGGTATAGTTTTTCCAAGGCAGGCAAAAACCTTATATGGGTCTTCTATGGTTTATACCTTGTCTCTAGTGCATGTTGAGCATAGCGATGCTGTAGCTGTATATATAGTCTAACTATATTTTCTAAAAAAACAGACTGAGGCTATTTAAAAAAAAAATAATCCTAGAAGGTCATTTCTTTCGAAGGCAACTAATTCAGCACTTGCGAACCTAACTTTATAAAAAGAGCTCTATGCTGAATCATGGGCCATCCCACCCCACAAAGCTTTTCAGTGAATTGGAAATAATTTCTCTTTAATGGCTTGACCTCAGGGCTCCAAGGGGGATCTGGTAGCAGCCCTGTACAAAAGCCCGGGTGGGAAACATTTAATTTCTCGAGATGTTACTCCCACGGCATACATGAAGAGGAATTGCTTCAGACTGTGCAAGGTAAGTTATATGGATGACTCTGCCAAAGTAGGGATGAAATACAAACAAATAAGTAAATAAATGTGTCCTCTCTCTCCTTTATAATACAGGAGATGGACAAAAATAAAAGTCCTATAGGAAAATGCTGATGCGAAAGCCTAGCTGAGGAGGGCCTTTAATTTTATCGCAGAATCTCTCGTCCTGGTAGTAGAGGTCTGCGTAAGGCCTGGCTGTGTTTGCTGTGTCCAGCAGCCCCCTGTTTGCTGAGGGAGGAGAGGCTGTGATCTGCACTGCCCGGAGCGGGAGCAGAGATGCTGCTGCAGCTCACAGCCCTAATGCACCCTCCTGCCTCCCCATGCAAATACATTACCGCTTGGGTTCCTGTGTGACCTCTCGAGATATTCTGGTTTTTCCTCTTAGGCTTTCCACATCCCAATCTCAGGAGGGAACCGGGATTTTTCCCCGTCGTGAATTAAATTAATGAGAAAAAAAAATCTAGGGAAAATTGGCTATTCTTTGGCTGATTACCTTTAGTTACCCTACTGGCTGTGTTGGGGTTCAGTGTTACTGAAAGAACGAACAATAATCTAACTAATATGCTTACTATACTAGAACAGAATCTAAAGACGTATTCAGCTTGTCACAGCATGCACTTTTAAATTTTTTACTCGGCAGTAACATTAAAACAGCCAGACTTTCAGCCCTGCGAACTGTGGATAATGAATTTCTTTCATCCTAAACAATTTACTCCCCTGTGTATTAAAACACTTAACCAGATCAGTTGTATTTGTACCAATGCGTGCTCTGACGTGCAGAGCAATGGAAAAAATGAGCAATCAGTGTGTAGTAATGATTATTTTCTTGGTAAGTGCTCTTTCTAAAAATGATAGCCATAAAGTCACATATTTCTAAGTCAGAAGTGAGCGCTGTTTACACAACCGACATGAATAATGAAAACAAGTATATTCCCTCCTGCCCTTGCTCTCTTTGGATGCTGTCCAGCATTGACTGAAGTCAGGGAGAGCTCTGCTGTCGAGTCCTCTGGAGCAAGATGGGATCTGCTGTCTGCAGTCAGCATTCCCCTCAAACCAGCACAGCTCAGGAATCGCCGCATGGAAGGAAAAGTCCCACAGAGAAGGCAGAGCTCATGGCACTTGGGGTTAGAAGGATCACCCTCCGGGCCTCAAAACAAGGTCAAAGTTGGGAGGGAGGGGGAAAAAAAGAAGAGGTTTAAAATAAAGGTCTGCACACTTTTCCCCCCTGCCCTTCTGAAGCATTTAGCTGGATTTGGTTGTATTTTTAGGCTCCATTCCAGGAGCAGACTGAAGAACTAAAAACTTTGAAATGGAAGTTAGGATTTCCACATGATCACTTCACTTCACAAATGAATGCTCTGAAAGAAATACCCTGCCCTGCAACACTTGATAAAATACAAGTATTTTGTACAAATGCGATTTTAAGCCAGCCACATGAACCGGGTCTCAGGAATATAATTCTCTGCTTTTAAAGTTTGATACGACAGCATGGAAATGATGCCGTAAGGAGCCCATCCTTTCTTCACACATGTTTTGGGGTTGATTTCCACCTTCTTTTATGAAGTTGCGTGGGGTTAGGCTTTTCGGTCACAATGCACATGAATGCTTTTCAGAGCAACTCCCAGCAATGCAGTAAATCATTCCAGTAAAATGGAATTTAGGGAAAGGCTTTCTGTGCTTCAAAGAACCGAAAAGGAGTGGGGTTTGGTCTGCGGGGGTGGGATTCACCCTGAGCAAGGGGTGACGTGGACTTGAAACAGGCCCAGGTCGTCAGCCATTGACTTCAGCGGCAGCTTTGCCTGAGCAAATAAGGGCTCACACGAACTTTTCATTTGTGCATCCATAAGGGAAGAGATTTGGCTTTGAGCACCAGCCTCTTCAATCTTTCTGGCTCTCTGGGGTGGTTCCTCTAGATTTCAAAGCGTATCAGCTGGGGCTGTTCATGCAGTTGTAAAAACAATGCGGATGAATGGGAGTTGCTCCCCACTAGGTGACCCCTGGAAAACCTGCTCCGCCATCACTCAACAGCAAGAATTTTTATTCCATTTTGGCCAGAGAAAGATTAAATCGTTAGACTTTTCCCCATCATCAGCATCTTCGTTGTGGAAACACAGCGGTCAATTTTTACTGTGGTTCGGCAAGGCTGTCCTCAGCGCTGCATATTTCCTGCTCAGCATTCACCTTCCTCGCTTTTAAAATTCATTATGGGTAATCTGCTGCGAAAGAGAGTATCGAGCCTGTATGTCTCGACCACCCAGATCTATACACTCCTATTGTCAGATCTATACGCTGCTGCTGTAATAAAAGCTCTGGAGAGCAGAGCACACGAGAAACTGCTCCTGAGGAGATCACTGAATCTTCATCTTTGCCTTACACCCCGTTTAGCACCATTTCTTCCGAAGCTGTGCACATAGCTGCGCAGCTGTATATTTTCAGCATATGTCACTGCAAAATAAATTATTCAGGGCTGTTAGATTACTTATAAATGACACCAATCAATTAACACCACAGCCGGCAGTCTTTGGGGCTTTTGTCAGAGGCCCGGATGGTAAAGCTCTCAATTCCGCATTTCCCAGTATGAAGGATTATGGTAATGACAGCTTATTTTTATTGAATTTTTAATTGATGAATAATATCTCTGGACTTGCTGTGCTAACATTAGGTCTAGGGAGAACTAATCTCTTGAAGGAGAACATGATACCAGCAGAGCTGCCCTTCCCCAAACAAAAGCCCCGTTTGAATGTGGCACCAAGCAATCACAGGAACTTGCTGCTCTCAGTTTGTCAGAGTGGTTCACAAGTCTTTGCGCTGAAGATCTGTGCCTTTGCCTTACACAGGGCTGCACGGGCCTTTGAGGAGACCCACGCATTAACACGTGCCTCGCTGCTGTCCTGTTAATAAGGTGAAACAAGTAGGTTGGCTCCGGGTTGCGTGAAACAAAGCACGCAGCAGCCTGTATCGATCCCTGGGCCGAAGGCGCCACGTTGCTGTTTGCAGGCTGGAAAAGCCTCAGGTCTCCCTCCTCTGCACTGCTGACATTTCCAGTGTTTCCGCTGGTGTTACCAGCAAGGCCACCGGATAGCAGGTTCTGCAGCCCTCTCACAAAGGAACAAATCCTACTGCGGGCTACAAAGCCGCAGAGCCACAAAAGTAAATATTCGTTTCCCTTTCTCGACTGAAGGACAAAACCTGGGATCCCCTCCTCCTTCCAAAATACGCAGCCCTCAGGCAGATTGTGCTGGTGCGTGCTCGTGGCATGCACAGGGTGAGCCACGCAGCGAGCTGCGCTTCAATACTGGCAAAGAATAACACAGCTGATCCGCTGTTTTCCATGTTGCTTTAAGGAGCAGTAAGGCTTCATGATGATGGATAAACACTATTACCATGCATAAAACATGTGTGGTTTAAGGACAGAGAGTGGTCTAGTAGTAAGTTTTTCAATACGGATTGAACATGTCATTCAACTGCTTGAGTATTTTATATTTAAATCTTCCTTGTAGCCCCACGAACTAAAATCAGGCTGTTCAGAGCCCAGCTGAATTCACTTCATAAAGTCACCAAGAACAGTTTAAAAATATATGCATTGTATGCAGACACGGATTGATTCATTAAGGGTGATGGTAGAGTCTGAATTGGAAGGTGCAGTGAAGACGATGATGAATTTTAATGTGGCCGGTGGCCACTGTTCAGCAGATATGAAATTGGAAATCAATGCTAGCTATTAAATACAAATGGATGCTACCTTTACAACTGAAGCAGTCTTCCATTCCCAATCTTTGAGCGTGCCAGGCGAATGCTGGCATGAAGGAAGAAAGCCCAGCCTTGGGATGGTCTGCCACTGCTGCTGCCTGTACTTTCTGTTCGTACTTGGGGTACATCTCGCCCTCTGAAACGGGTCCACGGCAAGTGCTCCCAACTCCCCCCCATGCTAGGTGTGGTGGTAGCAGATGTACTTTAAGTCTAACCCTTGGTCTCTGTGTCCAGGAGTTGCCTGATTGCATCTGAACATAGAATAGAATCACAGAATCATAGAATCATAGAATCGTTTAGGTTGGAGAAGACCTTTAAGATCACCAAGTTAACCAAACACTGCCATCCCACAGCTAAACCATTCGCTCATATGTATTTCTAGGTCTCATGGTGAGGAGGAAAATCTTTGAAGGGTGATGAGTGTGTAATGGATGCAGTGATGCCTGAGCCTGCTGGCACCCGGAAGACTAGCCCAAGGCAAATTAGAGTGCAAACCCTAAAAGCCAAAAGCGACTGCACCCCAGCTGGAAGGTGTTGCTGGAGGAGTGTGACATCTCCGGCCACCCCACCCAGGCGCAGGAAAATGCTGTCAGATGTCCCCCTGGCTTCTAGCATGGTGCCAGGAGTGGCTGGAAGGCAAGTCTCTGCCTGTCAGAGAAGCAAACTCCCCTGTCAACGCTGCTCCACGTAGCGGTGGAGAGACGGTGTGTCCTTGGGGGAGCAGAGAAAGCCTCAGGGAGAGCTGTGTTATATTTTGCCTAGGGCATCAGTTTGCCATAATCCAGCTGTGTTACCGTGTAATGTGAAGACAAGGGATTTTAGCCTCCTAAGTAGTGTCTGTTGCCTTGCTTTCTACCCGCCCCCTTCAATGCACAGGTGTGGATGATGGAAAAAACTTTACTTTGTTGCTTCATAATAAAATATTAAACAGAGAGACAGAAAGCAAAGTGCCCCCTTCCCCAATGCCAAGCGATGAAGAAATGAGTATCCCAATCTCATTTAAATATTTGCTGGCTCTGTTGACACTGGAACGTAGAGCTAAGTCCCTAATTAAATGAGAAAACAATAAACACAGCTAGTAAACTATTGGTTTTCATTAATCCCCATCTGGAATGTTTTCAAACAGTGTCTAACAAAATGAGCACCATATTTTAAACGTTCACCCTCTAGATCTTTGGAGCGTAATCAGTGATGTTTATCTTGTCCTTTATGAAATGCTGTTTCTCTCTCCCCTTCGCCACCACGGGAGCAGAAGAAGGAAGGGAAGCTGTTCCTAGGATGCGGGCAAGATGTGGTAGGGATTTGTAGCACATGCACTGGAAATAAACACAAATCCTCCTGTGTGAGCGTGATAGTGGTATTGGTGTAATGAGCTCTCCTTGGGTAAGTAAACACGATAAACTGATGTAATTCCCAGTGAAGGGTCTGGGTGATGTGCCCACCAACACAGGAAAGCCAAGGGGGTGGAAACGGGACTATGGGAACCTCCAGCCCAGAGACAGGTTTTAGCACCAGCCAACACGGCTTTTTGCATTAAGTCCACAGACAAGCCCCAGTCAACACAACTGGTCCACAGAGCTCGCATGGCCCATTCATGAGACACCAGCTCTACTTAGGAGGGACAGAAATGCATCTTCTTCACTATCTTGTATTTTAATCCGTGCCAAAACTTGCCTGACTCCTGAGAAGCATCTCCCATTATGTATTTTAATTTGTCTCCCATTTGAAAGCACTATTTTTCTCATTTCCGTGTTGTCCTTGACCTGCATTGGCAACTGGGTACCTACCTCTCCTTGGCTAATGTGTATGAATTTAGCTGGTAGGATTGAAGTATTAACGATTTCCAGGCATTTTGGCCAACATTTTGACACTATGAGAGGAAGATTCCCGTTTGCAGTTTATTGGAGCTGGTGATCAACAAGGGGGGGGAGGGGTGAAGTGTTGCTAAAGCATCTCCCGGAAGCATCCATTTTGTGAATGTCTGAGATTTTTTTTTTAATTGATATTTGACATTTCAACCAAGTCTGAAACCTCCAGGATTTAATTGCTGTAAAATCAATGGTACACCAGAAGTAATGAGGTGTGCCTGAATTATCCTGAAATAGATATAATTGCTGTGTAACTCCTCCAGCAGGTCCCAGTTTCCCCAGCCACAGTCAGTATCTCATTGTTTGCCAGGAGTAAAGACGCCAGGAGCCAGTGGGACAAAGCATAATTAGCCAGGGTGCTCTTGTTGCCTGTTTTGGTTTTGAATCATAGAATGCTTCGGGTTGGAAGGGACCTTTAGAGGTCATCTAGCTCAACCCCCCTGCAGTAATGAAAAGCATCTGAGAAGAGGAAAGGGTGCTGGAAGAAGAGGTTGACTTCTTGGTATCCTGAGGGTGCTTCACGCTTGAGTGGTGGGGAAGACAAGCATGGAAGTGTGATGCCGGGGTGGAGCAAGCACTGGTGCAGAGGGCTTTGCTCAGCTGGGAGGCGTGGGTAGAAATTAATGGTGATCTCATTAGAACTGAGTGTTGATTTTCACTGCAGTATGGAAAAATCCCTGCTACAGGCCAAGACGAAATGCTCTGTAAATTATCAGCTGTCACCTGTCAGAGCCACAGCTCTGACCCATGGCACTGCATGGAGCTGGGGCACATAAGGTACCTGGCCAGGGGGGCTATAAAAGCCACTGTGGCTGGGGAGTTTGTCCTTCTAAGGGACTCTGTGGCACAAGCGTCTCTGCTCGGGATTTCTTGCTGCATGATCTCTGCTGCCTTTCTTTCTCCTGGAGAGACAGATGCTTAAGCTGTGGTGAATGCAGGCTGGACGTCTTCCACTGCCTGAGGATGCTTGACTCCATGCCTCCTCTGCCGGGGACCAGCACGACACCAGGTTTCAACTTATTTTACTGAGCTGCCTCCTCTACTGCAGAGGTTCCCTTATACACAGAATAACTGTGCCTTAATTAAGGACACTCAGCTGGGGAGGCAGGGTACACAGGCTGAAGGTAGGATTTGATGTGGGTCTTCCTACTGCTACAACCACTGAGCTACAGAGGCAGCCTCCATGGCCCCTCAGTGTTGTGCTAGGCTGTGGACAAAATTTGTTTCTGAAGGAAAGATAACTTGATAAATTTGGTTTTTTTCTTTTTTTTTTTTACAAATAGATAACTTACAAGCCCAGGGAGATGTAATGCGGATACACAGTCATCTGGACTTTTACTAAAAATAATACAAGATAAATTTAGCTAATGAGTTCAGCGTGTATATGTTTTAATAGCTTTCCCCTGCTACAGCCTCATACTGGCTCCTATCATACATCAATGCTTCTTTCAACACATGTAAATAATACACAGGGCACAATTCAAATTCCCACAGAAAGCAACTTGCTTTTAGTTACTAACAGAAATAAATGCAGCAGCAATCACATACATCCAGTCAGGCAGTATATCAAAAATCAGGCCAAATTCTGCACCTTTTGCTCATGAAAATAATCCTTACTGACTTCCTAATGCCAATGTGATAAACAGGGCTAGATTTTCTGAAAGAACTTTATGTTGCAATATATTTCATATTAGCTCCTAATGCCAAAGGCACTTCTAAAACCTTCCATATGTCTAGCTAAAGCATAGTGGATGAGCTCCCTACATTAATAGAGAACATAACCAATCAATTAGTATAAAGACTCTCTCTCTCCATAATCACCTGACTTAGTCATACATCATCTAACTCCAGTGCTACTAACACAAGACTTTTTTAATAGCCTATATTTGTCAACGAGGCCAAGATTTTAACGCAGGTCCCCTGTATCTATCAGTGTAGCTTACAAGAGCAGCTTGCCTAAAGCTCTCAGCACCGGGTAAGAACTTAAGACATACGTTTAAATATGCTACATGCCTCTGAGCGGTGAGCTGGGCCCACTCTTTAGAGTCTGGCCATGCCTGCGCTGCTCAAAGAAGCAGACCACAGTGTGATACACATGGCCATATACAATGTTTGGTCCCTACTGGGACCATCTTAATTCACAAGAGTCACTGAGCACCATCACGTAACAACACTCTCCACTCCACAACAGTTATTGCTAATTTAAACCTAAACTTATTCTGTGGTCATGTTTTTCATTGCACTTGCAAGTTGTGCTTGCAAGAAGGTATGAAAGAAATAATTTTCAGGCAGGCCTTCTTGAATACTGGTGGTCAAGGTGACGAGGGTACCAATAGTAGTGTAACCCCTTGCTTCTGCCTTGGGATCTAAGTGACTGACATTGTGAGACATTTTTCTTCTCACAGGACCATTATTTTGTTTCATTGTGTTCTCTATTTCTATGACGATGCCCCACTTCCTAATCTGGGAATCAGTTAAGAATGAGTTGGTAGGGGTAACGGATGAAGAACAGATCTTTGCTGTCCGATCCTTTACAACAGCATGCCCTCTTCCAAGGTACTTTTATCTGGACAAAGAGCTATATAGTTTACCACTGGAAAGGGGCTTTCAGTGTGAAACTGTGAAGCAGAAGTAGCGTGTCCCTCCTTCCTTCACCTTGGTGTTAATCTACATCTTCAGGGTTTGATTTTGTCCACATGAAGATGGCTGTTGTTGACTTCAGTGGGATTATGTATTAGAAAGATGCAGAGAGGTGATACAAGAAAGTGTTTTACAGCCAGTCAGCACGGGAAGAATTGGAAATACCAGGTGCAAGTTCAGGGAGAAGGAAGATGCGGATGTTGCATTTTCTCCATTTAGAAACAGGCATCCAGAAATCAATATTCTTTATACATAGCTTTGAAATATGCTGCCTAAGGTGACTTGGACTCTACAGTGATGTGTGTCCTAGAAATCTGATCGATACAACATCTGCTCCAGAAGTCTACCTTAGTCAAAACAGGTATAACTCCTGACTCCTCAGAACATGGGCGGCTCCTTGCAGAAAGTAAGCACAGACATAGCCTCCAATGAAGTGTGCTTATTGGGAATAACATTTCGGTACAGTTTGCCTGCTAATCCACTGATTGTGGTAAGTTCTGCAAAGATCAGACCTGTCTGGGAGATTTTCTGTAAGAAGTAGAAAATATAGGCTCAGTGCAGCAAACTTTGATGGTAAATGTATGCTATACCGCTTCATTCAAATGTATATGTTTGTACTTTTTCTCCTCAAAACCTAAATTCATTGCATAGGTATATGTAATAAATATACCAACTTAATACGGTATCTTTCCTAGGACCTCTGGTTTTCTAATATGACCTTATAAATTTTTCAAATTGAAATATGGTGGGAAGCAGCGAGGCAGAGTTTATAGATTAACTGTTATGAGGGCAGTGGAAAATTTCTCAGGCATTCCCAAAAATATTTCCATGTTCAAAGGAATTCCTTTTATCTCAAAGCTGATATTGTACCAGAACATTTGCCACTTTATGCCATTTTTATTCATGTTCTTCCAATCACCAGCTTTCCTAGGAAACCCACACTTAACACTTGGGGCCAGATTTGCTAGACCTGCAGAAATCATGAAGACTGAACCTGTAGGAGGACACTCATGTGTAAAGCCTTCCTGGCCCCTCGTGTTTTGGGTGAGGTGGACTAATACTAGTATTGTCATCTTCCTATGCCAAAGAAAGAAAAATATGCTAGAAATTCACATACTTGACACAATTGTCAGAGAAAAGTAGAAGAGGAATTTCAAAATTCACCACCGATCCCAACTAGAAGTACACAAACCCCAATTATTTCTACAGTACCGCTTCCTTTTTAAAAAACATTTATATCTGAACTCAATCAAATCCAAATCTGACTGGAGCAATTGGTTCAAAGGCAGGATTCCTTTGCCATCAGTTTTATTTATGGACACTGATTAGAAATGTTCTGCGTATGTTTGGGATGTCCTTTCAGTTAAATCTTTCTTTACTTCAGACCATTAATTCAAGGTCTTGGCACTACCAGCACGTTGCACAGTGACAGTTCCACACCAGCAAACCCCAAGCCCCGGTATTGGAGGGAACGTCTGGTAAAAAGGAGACCATTTATGTTAAAAAATATGTTTTTAGATGTACTTTTTTTGAGGGGGTGGAGAAACGGCCTGTCCAAAAGCATCATTCAAATGTGGCATGGTTGCCACCTAACACTTTTATATAATACAACAGCAAGACGGTGTAGCTTGAAGGGAGTATCTGTGACTTCAAAGAGCCATCCTGCTCTCAGGAACTAAGGCAAATGCATTCATTTTTAAAAAAAAGACTACCCTTAATGAGCCTGCGGGGAAGCTATTTCTGAGAGGGGCACATTTGAGTGTAGTGCTATTATTCCTAACAGATTAGCCATATTGCATCATCAATATGAAACAATGAAACTAAAGAGCCAGGGCCCTAATTTGCTGTCACGCATACTGGTGTAACTCCACTGGGCCTGATTTTCTGGCACGCCCGAGTTGGCAAGAGATGCCACGGAAAAGCCCGAAGACTGTTCCGGTCTCCCGAGGAGTGGGTGTCCCACCGGACTGGGTAGCAGCTGGGCGTGGGATGGGATGGGATGAGAGCACAGAGGGCTCGGCTGCCTCCCTCCCCGCCTTTCCTCTTCCCGTGCGCTGAGGGGTACGTGGCAGTTCGTTGCCGGCTGGGAGCTCCTCAGGGAGAGGGCAGCCAGCTCTGGAGACTGCCCGTTTCCCACCTCCTTTTGTACTACCAGGCTGATGCAAAGCAGGGAAGCAAATATTGAATCAGATGGAATCACTCCCCTTTCCTGGCATAAAAGAGTTGCAGAAACCCATCGTTTCTTATGCCTTTTGAAAAGTAAGACAGAAATCAGTATATTTTGGTAGAGTTTGGAAAAAGATGCCTTTCTACTCTGTTCAAATAATACAATGGTCTGTGTCCTGATTGACCTTTGCAGTACTAACATTTTTAAAACACATTTTTTAATTAAAATGGGCTGGAACAAATTTCCATTCTTGGTCCTGGATTGCGCCAGAGTTCACAAGTGGGTTTCTTTCGCAACCCAAATCAAAACACTGAAGACCAAATACACGCACTTTGATTCAAGCTGTGCTGTCGGTGAGGCCTCCAGCAAAACATTACATTTGACAAAGTGTGGAGCTACTTCAGATTTCCATGTAGAGAATTAAGATCAAAATCTGCCCTTGACATTTGAGCCTGCCTCCAGTTTCGATCAGGATTTTTGACTCTGATCCATATTTAAGACTAGGATTTCATTCTATTTCCGCTATCAGAAAAACCCTCCCCTGTGCTCCTTTTAGCATCTTTGCAACTTTAGGCTTGTGTATAAACTGTAGAGTTTGTCATTGTCATCTTTCCCCTTCCCCCACGTGCCGGCTTGTTCTCAAGTATTAAATCACGTTGTGAAGGCTGCCCTACAAAAAAGCACCCAAGGAAAGCAGCTGTAGTACGCTAGGGCTGGTTTCATCTTTACGTGTGTATGCGTAACCGTGGCGAATGAGGGTGAGAAAGCTACGTGGGCAGGGAAGTAATTGGAAGTAATCAGAAAGCAGACTTGCATAAGCGAAACAATGCATGCAAGTAGTCTTTGGAGATTAAAGATATTTGGGTTGGGAGAGGAGCTTTAATTGGAATTGACCTTGTAAAACATGCTCCCTTATGTTCAGGCATATAATCATGGGTGGGCCGGCTGATCTATTTAAAAATGCCTGGTTCACATTAACCACCCAGTTTTTAGAGACAGTTTTTAGATGCTTGGTGCTATCGCAGAGAACAAATGACCGCGTTTGAATATTGATCCAGCGCACTAGCAGTTAATGGAAACGAGTACAGATGTTTTGTGTAGCACCTCAGACAGCACTATCATGCAATGTTTTGACATAAGAAAACACTTTCCTTCAGGAAAATAAAATACTAATACTTCAACTGCTGCTACTCGGACAACAGATTTCCAGATGCTGATCTTCTCTCTCTCATTTTAGAAGCAACAGACATTAGAAAAAAAGATCTGATAAGCAGGGAGATTCTCCCAGGCAGATTTGGTCAAGATCACTTCCTTTGATTATAACACAGATCCAAATGCGGTAGGCCCAGCAATAACAGACAAGCTGTTTTGCTCAGGAAAGTGGTTCAGAAAAGAAATGCTGTGTCTTTTTGCACTCTGGGTGGGGGCATGTGAAGGGCTGGGCTGGGAAGGGGCAAAGCAGATTTTTTTCATGAGGAAGTCCGTGGCTGTGCTTTTTGGGCTCTAGCTGCAACGACGAGTGCCTTTCCCTGACCCTTTTGGTGCTCTGAAATAGCACACACCGAGTCCCAGTAATTCCCTCTCTGTCTTTGCAGGTACCGTTGCAGGGTTTGCTCCCTGGGCTGTTCCCCTGCATTGCCTGTGCCCATGTAGCTGCCATGGGGCTGCAGGAGCCTGGTGTCTCGCAAGGGCCAGGCGCCACTGATGGGAAATAGGCTGAGACAAAACTTTGACCACAGAACAGGGGAAAAGCCTGGCCAAGCATCTCTGCCCAAGCGGAAAGCCCTCTCCAAGCACAGACCCTCAAGCAAGCTTCTGCCCCTGTGCGAGTGTCAAGTGAGAGTCAAGCTTCAGGGCATCTGTGGCCATTGTTGTGTTGGTTGGACTTGATGATCTTAAAGGTCTTTTCCAACCTAAACGATTCTATGATTCTATAGGTTTGGATTGGACACTCGGAAAAATTTTTTCGCCACAAGGGTTGTCAGGCACTGGAATGGGCTACCCAGGGAAGTGGTCGAGTCCCCATCCCTGGAGGTATTTAAAAGATGGGTAGACAAGGTGCTTAGGAACATGGTTTATTAGTGGACAGGTATGGTTGGGCTCGATGATCTTAAAGGTCTTTTCCAACCAAATGATCCTATGATTCTATGTGTTTCTAAATGCCATCCACAGTACATCTGTAGTTAAATTGCATAGAGTTGACAAGTGCAAGTAAATTGCAGGCCTTCTCGGGCAAGGGACTTACAGTGTGAAAATTCACATACATGCTTTAGAAATGTTTGAGAACTGTTGACTGAAATTTGTGCCGATGAAAATTCAGGTTCTGGGAAAAATGAAGATTTTCTCAGAAATAGTTTGCTTTCCTCTATGCTATATAAAAAGGAACATTTCCCCCCCTTTTTTAACTTGTTGGCCGAAACTGAGAACTTTCTTTGTTTTCTGCCCAAAATCAAGTTTCTTGTAAGGAAACTCCTTCTTACCCCTGCACGCAGTTTCTGACTGGCTTCATGTGTATAACCTCCATCACCGTAGTGTCTGAGTGTAGCATCCCACTTCCAGGAAACCAAACCAAATTCACATTTGACACAAATGACTCAGGAACTTATATAACAGCAATGTATTAAAACATGCTGTCTGTATAAGAAATAGGAATTGTTAAAAGTATTTTTAAAGAAGTAGCCTCTGATCTTTTGCTTCCTGCAAACTCAGACTCCCTTAAAATCCTTTGATATGCCTCAATTTTTTTTTTCAGCCAATCTTCTATTGCTAACCTCTGCGCAGGCTTTCAAAGTGGATGCTGTCCAGAAATCCTATTACAATAAATTTACTGTATTAAAAAAATCTGAGGAGGAAATAAGATATGGTCATATTATTAAGTCTGACTGTTCACCACTGCCAGCCTTTCATCCAGCCCTTTGTTTATTGTCATCTTATCCTGCACTTAATCTCATTTAAAGCATAGGTGCTTTAGCACAGGGACCTTCCATTTTCTTTATTTTGAGTGCCTTTTGCATATATGATCCCACATTTAAAGCACATAGTCTCTCTCTTTAAAGTGCTTTCCACATCTATGATGCTGTAGAAACAAAAAAAATTGTTACAAAAGCTTAACCAGGATTTATAAGCCTAACCAGGACATATTTCTGTAGCTCTCAGTCTCCTTTGTGGTAAACAGTGAGGCCAGCTTTCCTGCATTTTAAGAGAGATCAGTTATAACCTTTATCTTAAAATGCTGCTTAAAGTAATGGATTAGATATCAGCAAATCTGAATAAAAAATTGGCAGTATATTAGCGTGCATATCTTTAAAGGAATCTTGAGGATCACCTGCTTTAACTGGAACTATCTTGGGATCTCTAATACCAACTTGGGAGAGTCACCCAAGGCTTCCAGATTGACGTCCCACTCAGAGGACACCCTGAGAGCGGCTCTCCCCAGACCTGCAGTGCAGCGTCAGCGCTAGCCCAGAGGCGAAGCAGTGCTGAGACACTTCAATTTACTACCTTGAGGTCTAAAAGCAAGGTTGCACTGAGTGAGCTGTGTGGCCACAGACGGAGGGAAGGGGACAGCCAGCTAGCCTCATTTTTATGGTGTGGTCTTAGCTGTCCACATCACTGTAGCTCCAAGTGGGAAAAAAAAAGTGTGTGCTTTAAATGCCTGAATGCAGAAATCCAGAAAAAACTTTTTAGTAGCAATGGATTTTATTTTGGCCCAGGGGGAAGGAGGCGACACAGCGGTTCTGTGCCAAACACATCTTTCTTCTCCTGTTATCTAGAAGACGGTCGCGCACACCAGAACCGAAGTGGGCTTTCCAGACGAGTCCTGTGCTGATGGCTAGCGTGGTGGTGGTAGTCTTTTCACTTACTGGATGGCTGCTGTTCAGCAAAGCATGAAATGTTTCAGCATTTTTTCCAGACGAGTTTTCTGCTGCATCAGGTTCGTGCCACCTAGCGGTGGCAGCCCCAGCCTGCCGAGCCCCACTGGCAACGCAGGCAGCAGGTTTCGCATCTCTTCATGAAAAACAATTAATAATCAGAGTGTACTTTCAAATGACAAAGCACAATGTCCTAGGTTATTAATCCATACCCTGGATGCTCAGGTAAGTTTTGTCTTTTGCCTCTGAACTGCACGTTAGCCCTTTAGAAGACTGCAGATGCTATCCTGGACCTTGGTGAAAGAAAATGCCAAAGGCAAGCGTTAACAT
Organism: Gorsachius magnificus; assembly: GCA_034008185.1. Taxonomy (NCBI): domain Eukaryota; kingdom Metazoa; phylum Chordata; class Aves; order Pelecaniformes; family Ardeidae; genus Gorsachius; species Gorsachius magnificus. The sequence continues at coordinate 178,889,452 of CM067081.1, forward strand.
CTGTAAATTTGCCTGCCCACTCCAGCTGGCCTCTGCCTGGGTCTCGAAGCCAGAAGCAATGCAGCAATAAAACAGAAGAATAGAGAAGCGCTTCACTCGGGCAGTTCTCACTCATTGCCACTTCTTCAGCTGCCCAAGTCATCTCACATTTGTCAACAGTCCCCATGTTGCCTGGAAGCCTTGAAAGGTATATCTTAAAAAATAAATGTTTCTAAATAGCTTTATTTGACTGATCCTGTATGCCACTTTGATTTACGATTATTGTCTAAATTTAACCCAGAAGAGAGCTGCTTAACAACCAGTTGTCAGCAAACCTGCTGTAAATTTTAAATTAAAATTCCTCCATTTGTCTCTGTTCAATGACATTTTCAGCCTCGCTTAAGCAAAGCACTTTTGAAGTTTTCTCAGCATTCTGGCTGTACAATTTAATTCAGGGAGAAAAAAAGACAACATCTATCCACATTGCAGCGTTGGAGTTGTACCAGGAATGAATCTGGACCAGCAGATTTATTGACCAAAACACTACAGAAGAAATTGTTGACTTCAGTCTTTCTGCACTGAGCAAGCCACAGAACAGACTGCAGTTTTAATTACTAGATTGCAGTGGAAAATTTCTAGCATTGTGCATTCATTTGCAGTTCAACAGATTCAGGCCAATACTGAAAAGAAAGTCAGCGCTCAAGTATTCAGAGAAACAGCCGTGCCATAAAATCTGCATTGTCCCCATTCAGAGATCGAAGATTCAGCTTGCCCTGGAGAGGAGGTAGGAAGCAATCTGAAACCCCGAGCTGCTTCACAAGTCACTCCCCAGAAGCACAGAAAAATATGGTGCTTCTGCCACTTTTTCCTGGAAACTGTTAGGAGATTCACTTCAAATTAATACTGGGATCCCCCACATGTTCTTCTGATAGAAACTGTTGATAAAAGCTCTTGTTAATATGTAGCCTTTACTCCAGCACCTCAGTAGTTGGTCCTGCTCTCCGTGTGACGTGTGGTCCCCGGTCTCCTGTTCTGCCGTGCACCCTTCTTCCAGCAAGACTTTCTGCCACTGGGATTAGACAAGGTGCCCAGGAAGCAAATACAACTTCTAACAGAAGTGATACTATGCCAATAAAGGCTTTTAGGCATTTTATCAGTGCTTCTTCAATAATCCAATTCAAAACACAATGAGAAGTATGTATGAAAGATGAGCCATGGTTCTCAATGAATGTAAAAAATGGATTAGAAAAGTATCATCTTCTGAGGATTAAATATGGCATAGACAGAAGAAATGTGAGAAATACGTCTTCTTCAAGCTGGCTTAATACCACGCTTTCAGTGTTCAGTGAGTGTCGGGGTAGAGCAAGTGCAGATGCAAAAAGATTAGGAGGAAAATCACTCGGAAGAGCTGCTGCATTAGAGATACATTTTAAAGTTAAAGTAAGGACAGATGCGGCATGTTATGAGGGAAACCAATGTAACATCTCTTTTAACAGCAAATTGTTTATTTGCAGATGATTGTGTCTGGGAGGGAGATAATGCTGTGAGCAGAAAAAAAAAATCAAACATTAACTCTCAAACAATTTTTCTGAGCTTGAAAAGGCAACAACTTCACAGAGACTGCCAGCATGAGCCATGCTTAAAGGAGACACCCAAACTGGAGAGAAAACAAAAAATACCCATTTTCTCGAGCAAGACCAATACACTAGCTGTGATAATGCAATCAAGCTGGATTGCCTTCTTGGATCCTGTTGCTACTGTTCAATTAACATGTCAAATGATTTTCAAACTTCTTTCTGATATTATTTCTACAAAGTCTAATTTCTGATAAGACCAGAGCAGACTGAAACTGTTCTGTTTCTTTTACTTTTTTCCCCAACAAAAAACATTTTTGGGAAATGTGAAGCTTTTCAATTGGAAAATTTAATTTTTTTTTTTCATCAGATGACTGCATATGAAATATTTAACTTCCAATTATTTCCACATAACTATTGTACCCACCAGAGAAAATAATCCCTGGGAGGTTAATGCCACACTGGAGGCTACATGTGGATACATAGCTAAGTATTTACTACTGTTCAGCAATGCTTTGTCCTGGACACTTTCCTCCAAATATATGGTGGGATGTAGCTTTCTGCTTGTCTTGGTGGCCCCAACAGTTTTTGCAAATGGGTGTTAATTAGTCACAAGTAGCCTGTCTTTACCATCCTGCTACACTAGAGACTGTGTAGTTACGGATGTATTCACACATTAAAAAAAAAGGACCAGTGGATATTCTGAAAATGTTAACCCTACTTTTTCATATGTGCAAATCGAAAACCAAATGGAAACTTGCAGCATAAGTCAGCCAAAATAATGAGTTTTTTCCTATGCATTTCTATTTTAAAATTGATAATTAAAATTCTACCTACTGTTCACATGGCTTCTTTCCTGCAACTTTTATATCCTGGTGGGGATGAAGAACTGCTTTGTTCTGCTGAGAGCATTTCAACTTGGTTATGCTATCAGAAGTGGTGGAACACCTGCCTGAACTAACCTTTAAAAACAGTTAAGTACCACCGCTGCAGGTTTTAACTCACTGTGATACTGCTCTTCACATTAATGCTTCCACCATCCCTGTCTTCAGAACAGGATGGCTCTTCCTCCTTGAGGTCATCAGGAACGTTGTTCCTTACGTCAGCAGGACTTTCTGGACATGGTAGTTACAACTTTATCTCTTCACCGGATCTTGTAATCAAGAGCTGGATTTTGACAGCTTGTTCCAGCTGATGATGGTGAGACCCAGAACTTCTGCTGGTGGGGAGGTATACATTTCAATCACAAAACCTTTTGCTACCATTCCAAATATCAGATTAAAAAATTACAAAAATTATTCAGCTTTTACCTGGGACAGTCTATTGATTTCAGAAAAAGCTTTGCCAGAATTCACAACTACAGACTGCTCCCATGAATGACACAAGCCATTGCTCACATGGGCCAAGTTCAAGCCACCGACTAGAAAAGGTTATAATACATAATCCTTTTTAGAGCTCTTAGCAGAGATGATCGGGCAATGACCCTATGTCCAGGTCTGACCTGCAAGGCAGTTAATCTGGGCTGTGGAAAGAAAAGAGATACCTTCAGCAGACCTTCAGAGATACCTCTGAACTCACTCCATTGATTTCAGTGGGAGATACTTATGAGAAGGGAATTGTAGGATTTGGTTCCAGGAAAGAAAAACCCTAATGAAATTATCTTTGGAAGTGTACCGCTGTGAGTCAGGTATTTTGAAATGAATCCAATGTATCTCATTTAATTGCATATATTTTCTAAAAGCTGTTAAGTACTGAAGGCTCTGGCTTATCTGAAATTGAAAAGGCATCCAAGACTAAATTGATTGAAACTTGACTTTTGGGCACTGAAACTGAGCAGCTGCGATAAGGACCAGATTGCTGGCTGGGTGGCATTTTCCTTTCAACAATATCGGGAACTTTAGATTTTGCTACAGATCAAAAGAAAATACTAGAAAGCATCGTGTTTGTGCAGACCAGCTGTAAACATGGCAAGGCCCACTGTGCCCATTTTGTAAAGGCCCCGAGAGCATCCCCTCCGCCAGGAGGACTGGCTGTCCTGGCTTGGGGACAATGCAGAGTTGGTGCAGCTGAGGGTGGCCCCTTCCCACTGGTGTCTGTGGGGAGCGGCCCCCAGGCAGGGGGGCTGCAGCTGGGACCCACCCTGGCCCCATGGAGCTGCTTCCAGCTGAGGCCGGGTGCTTGGTCCCCACCTGAGCGACAGCTCTGGCCACACCTGGCCTCAGCCCATCCCCATGCCATGACTTTCCTTCAGCTGGGAAAGCGCGGGGTGGGGATCAACTGCGCAAGTCTTGCGTTCCACAAATCCCACTTAGCAAGTCCACAAAGAGCAACGGGGACCACTGGGCCTCTTCCCGGGACCACCAGGGGTAGGGCCAGTGCCAGCCTGTAGCTCCATACCTGTCTCCCATGCAGCCCACCCAAAGACTGACTCTACCTTCAGCCAGAGATGGATGAGGTCCTCCAGGAGCACCCTCAGCTTGCTCAGTTTCTCTGGTGGGCTTTATCTGGACAAAATGATTTTCTGAAGAAACTTGAGATATGTGTGTCACAGTGATGTCATATCTGCCTTAGAAGGGACTTCCAGGATTTTTGCCAACTGCTGTTTATACAAAACTCTATTAGAATGGCGTCCTGGGGGACTGCAGACGGGGAAGGAGGTAGGAAACAGCTGTGCTGGTAAATATTAGATTTCTTTGTGCTCATACGTATGCCAGACAAAAGAGAGGCTGAGACAATTAAGAACCTCAGTTTCAGTAAGGACACTAAAGTTTGATCTGTGTGGCACCGGATCACCTACCAGTCCGAATGGATGGGGCAGGAACACACGATGGCACTTCTGGTAAATTATCTAGAGTACATGATTTGGTATTTATACTGGCTTTATATTCTCTGGGGGGAACTGGCAATATCTAGTCTGGCATAAAACTTGTGTAGTATGGACAGAATATACTCAAACCAATATAAACCAGAACATTTTTTAGCACATTCAAATCACATGCCTGAGGCACTTTGCACCATAAGGCTGCAGTGTTTTGGTCCAGTAATCAGTGCCCTAAAAGCATTCTTGTATATTGCCTAACATAAGCCCAGCTGAAAAGCTGAGCTGCAGTAACCAAAGGCTTATACAGTGTTCAGAAGCTCTTGCTGTTGTGAAGAGCCTGTCAGAACCAGGTAGACAGTAAAACAGATCCCTTGCAATACCTAAATACAGCTAGGAGACATATTTTATCAGCTGCTGTGTGTACCTAGGGCAGACAAACACCAGGAGAACAAGTTGCTATTCAGGCTGGCGGTAGTCCAGGACTACGAGATCCTGCCTACTTGCAGATTTGTGTTGGTCTGTCTACTGAGGGCAGCTAGAGCAGGGCTCATTCCAATGTCTTGCTGTCATGGTTTAACCCCAGCTTACAAGCTACTATGAAGAAAAATATCTTTATCCCAGCCAAAACCAGGACAGTATCCACCCCTTATTCCATACCATTTACATCATGCTCAGGTCTCACACTATCCAATACATCCTCATTAACCACGCCCTGCCCTTCCCATCCTTTGATATAATACACAGGTATCATTCCTTTAGTCTATGGACCATCCCTGTAAAATGTTCACAAAATGTCCACTGAGTTCATGTAGTCCATGACTTTGCGCTTCATGTTATGGTGGTCATTCAGGGCAGGAGAGGCGGTGTGTTGCTTGTAGTTATTGGGCACCAAAGCCAGCTCAGGTTGGGTCACTGCTGCACTCGCACTGCTTCTTGTAAGGCTTCTGTCCATTGGTTCAGGTGGTTCCTGCTATAGTAATTGCCATACATGCAACTCAAACCCTGGGTTACAACAATTTAAAGGTATTTCCATTAGTCTCCACCCCTGGTGCCTTCGGGCCAGACCATTGGGTTTAACGTTGCAATGAACTCCTCCCCTTGCCCCTGCTCTGGCTTGGACTTACCCACAGACTCCAGTCCCTCAAGGCTGTACATGCTCCAAGCGGAGCTTTATCTCTGAGCCACAGTCTCTCCAGACGTATACCTGCTGCGGCATGGACTTATCCACAGCCACAGTTGCTTTGAGCTGCACCTGTTCCAGTGTGGCCTTCGCCATGGGCCACAATGCCTTCAGAAATAAACCTGCTCTAGTGTGGCCTTACCAACAGCCACAGTCCCTCCAGGAGCGTACCTCCTCTGTCGTGGGCTTATCCGTGGCCACACACTTGGAGGTGTCCCAGCATGACCCTACACAGCCACTGATGCTTCAAGGTGCACCTTCTCCTGCGTGGACTTATCCTTGGGCCACAATCCCTTCAGAGGGATACCTGCTGCGGCACTGGCATAACAACAGCCACAGATGCTTCGAGTTGTATCTGCTCTAGCGTGGACTTATTCATGGCCACAGATGCTTTGGAGTGTCCTGCTCCCGCGTGGACTCATCCACAGGTCACGGTCCCTGCGACTTGAGCTTACCCCGGAGTTCCAGCCTGCCCAGTGCAGCAGCACAGGAACCCCGGCCTGGCTGTTACCAAACCGTTCCCAGGCACAGCAGAGTCAGATGATCAGCAGCACCGCAGCACAGCGAGCAGGGAAGGCAAAAAGCAGCCACTAGCGAGCAGTTGACTCTCATATACAGTGAGGCAAGCAAGCCCCATGGCAAGCACAGGAGCCTGCTGATTAATAGGCAAAGAGCAATAACACCTATACATTCCATCTAGCACATTCCAATCATATCTGTCATTATCTCGAACCCTTTGTGCCCTACGCTGGGTGACAAAAAGGACTGTCATGGTTTAGCCCCAGCCAGCAACGAAGCCCCACACAGCCACTCTCGCTCCTCCCAGCTCAGATGGGGGAGAGAATCAACAGGGGAAAAGTGAGAAAACTCATGGGTTGAGATTAAGACAGTTTAATAGGGAAAGCAAAAGCCACACACACAAGCAAAGCAAAACAAGGAATTCACTCACTGCTTCCCACCAGCAGGCAGGGTTTCAGCCATCTCCGGGAAAGCAGGGCTCCATCACGCGCAAGGGTTACTTGGGAAGACAAACGCCATCACTTCAAATGTCCCCCCCTTTTTTCTCCTTCCCCCAGGTTTATATGCTGAGCATGACATCATATGGTCTGGAATAGCCCTTTGGCCAGTTGGGGTCAGCTGTCCTGGCTGTGCCCGCTCCCAGCTTCTTGTGCACCCCCAGCCTCCTTGCTGGTGAGGTGGGGTGAGGAGCAGAAAAGGCCTTGATGCTGTGCAAGCCCTGTTCAGCAGTAATGAAAACATCCCTGTGTTATCAACACTGTTTTCAGCACAAATCCAAAACACAGCCCCATACAAGCTACTGTGAAGAAAATTAACTCTACCCCAGCCAAAAATAGCACACCTGCTTACTATATTTACTGGCACTTTTTTAGGAGGTGACAAGTTCCTAAATATGGCTTTCACACACTTTTAAAGCCGGGTACCATCGCTGGCAGGGGCACTGGTGGCAGCAGTGGTGGTGGCCACTGCAAGTGACAGCAGGTCCTATATCTGGCTGCGAAGTATACATGCTTGAGTATCCAGCCACAATCTGGGATCCTCTCTGCTTCGCTACTATAATTAGTGCTTTAAAATTACCGTATTAGCATGCACTGCAGTACTTAAGTAATTGTGTGCCTCAAATCTGGTTTTCCTAGACACAGTGTAGCTGGCACAGTAATATCTAACAATTTTTGTAGTTTGTGGATAAGTGTAGGTTTGTATGTGTAAGTGCTTTGGAGCATTATTAATTAATCTTAATCCTGTGGGCTGGCAGGAGTCATGAGGGAAGAGGCACCGATTGAAAAAGGCTGAGGAATCAAAGTCTGGTCTTGCTTAGTATAGCTACGCTATTGAGCTGTACCAGTGAAGCCTTGCCATCTGCTGACACTTTGTTTAACAAAAAGTGAAACCAAGAAGAACAAGGACATTTGCATTGCAGTTACTGGAGGGTTAATGGATAAAATGGCAGGTAAAAAAGTTGGTATGACTCAGAGTTCTTGAGAACAACTACCACTTCATAAAAATAATTCTGTGCATCTCTGTGACAGAAAGCCATGGCCATAAACTGCTGCGGTGACCCAAGAAATTGGCAAAGGCCAGATGCATACTACAGAGGAATCTGCAACTTCTTCACCAGATCCCACCAGTAAGGGAGAAAGGGGGTAACGAGCTATCTGTCTGGAGCCAGCTACCCCTGGCATCTACAGCCAACGAGTTCATGAGGGGGAATAGATGATCTATGCAAATGCCACTAATGGCTCTTCTGGCAGCTGGGTGCCAAAGTTGTTTCCCCTTTGATGATATTGTCCCCTTCCCAGTCTGTCCTCAACACTGTTCCAGCTATTGGTACAGTGTATTTCAAGCTATTAATAACATCGCTTTCAGTATCTGTACTAAAAAACACAGAGATTTTACATACTTTTTTTTCCAAAACATGACTCTTACTGTATATCATCCTTTTTACAGAGACCAGCTAAGATGCAGGTATCAGTACAGATGACAGACAGATGCAGTGTGGCAAACAGTTGGACTCGATGACCTCAAAGGTCTTTTCCAACCAAATGATTTTATGATTCTGTGAAACTGCACTGACAGATCATTACTACCAGAGCGAGAACAATTTTTAGAGGTTCCTTTACCATGATGTTGCCAGATGAAAAAAAAAAAATCTGCCTCTGTGTTGACCTAGACATAGAAAACCTGAACTTGTTTGAACAATTTCACTCTGTCCTACAGGGCTCTTGAAATAGACTTCTGCCTGTCCACCTCCTGAAGGACACCGCCAGGAGTGCCAGGGAAGAGGGAGAACTGCTCACATCTGGATTCCAAAAGGTAAAGGACAATCTCCTTCGGGGAGCATGGCTAATTCCCATTCCCTTAACTTAGCTAATTCCCTGCTGAATGGCTATGTGTCCATTAGGGTCAGCATCACAGAGGTGTGGTTTGTGACTGATGTATGCATATAGCACGGACAGGGTGATAGCAGATTATTGTTACAGACGACATGCAAAGAAATTAAAAGAAAGATGACACAAGTTTCATTTAACAGGAAGTTCAGCATACCTCTTGCAAAACCTTTTCTTAATACATCATAGAGAGTTTTGGCCATCTAGCAGATGGCCCTCTTCAGTGACTATTAGCTTTTTCTCCTTCCCTTTTGAAGTTGGACTGCATTACCTTGCCAACACAGCTGAGCCCGCCAACCTGAGCTGTGAGACACCCGAGGCCGAGCTCATGTTTCCATTGTTACGGTGCAGTTACCGATGCATCAGACCATCCCGGGATTACACACATCCTGCCAACAGGAGTTACTCCCTGAGGGGTTGTCATAAGAGATTATTTATGCCAGCATTGCACAATTTTGCTACCGCGGTGTGTAAATCTTACGCACCTTTAAAAACAGAAAGGAGACTATTTCTACGTTATGAACAGTCATGTAGACTGGCAATAATGATGGAGTGTGTAGAGCTGCACAAATATCACAAAGTAATGCCCAGCACTTCCTACAGAAACAGAGATCGCTGTTGTTTATAGCTAGAAGTTGGGTGTACGCTTCTGTGCTAAAGGATGAGCAGCTGTGGTTTCACTGTGCTCTCCAGGCAAACATTAGATCAAAATTAGATCAAAACGACACATGCCTTCCTACTTCCCTTTTTCTTCTAATGTAAGAAATGAAGTTAGCCACTGTCACCCTTCCATCAGCCACACAAATTTGAGATACTTTGTTCTGTTTCTGAAGCCGAATTCTACACTTTTTAAAAAATATCTTGTGCTTTTATAATCAAAGCAAGCTCATGATTAACAAATACCAAACGATGTTTAGGAATCTCTTATTATTCTCTCTTTAGAGAGGGAGGAATGACAGAAAGGCCAAGGATGCTGACTGCAGAAGTGGTCTGATCTGAGACACTTTGGAGTTTCCAGATCAGCCTGGGTTGCCACGGAGGCCAGTAGCCCTTGGTTATGGAAAGCTCTGCAGTATGTGTCTGGCCTTGGGTGGGTAAAAGATGAAGTTCTCAAAGGCAGAGGTCACTTTTGACAGTGTTTTGCCCTAAGACATAGCGCACGATGCACAAAAAAGTGGATGGTGGGCTGAGAGTTGGACCTGTCTATCCGCATTTCATGCTCATTTTATGATTTCTTTTACGGTTAGGAAGATGAACTACATAGGCTTCTCTGCAATTCAGAATGAAACTCTATCAGAACGACAGACTAGTTTCAGATTATAACAGTTAATGCTTTTGCCAAGCTCAAGAACCATTACTGAGGCATGAAGCCAGGATATCTTTGAATTCAGATCCCTGTAAGCAACAAAATGCTGCCCTTTAGTGACTGCTAGATCAGCTCTGCAACTTGAAAAAGGGAATGAAATGAGTACTAAAATAAAAGTAGTTTTAACATCGCAGTTTCTAAATGAGTTGTAAAATAAGCTGGGACAAGTTTGCATGAGAAACATTTGCTATTAAGAGTAAAACCATGGGACTTGAGCCAGGCCAGCTGTGCTACTGCTCCTCCTTTGGTCTTGTACCAGTAGGTGCCAGAGGCTACAGACTCTGGAGGTAGAAATCTCGTTTCATTGCTCTCATTTGATTCCCTCAGGCTGACACATGGAGTGGAGTTGACAGGCTTCACGGCAAGCTGTGTCTGGCCTTCTTTGGCTTGAGGGAGGATTACTGATACATCGTGCTTTCAGTTTTGGCAGGAGAGACTGTCAATGTTAAAGCAAAGGAAGAGAAGCAGACTTCAGGTTACCGACTCTTTGAGCCAGGGTTGCCTCTGGTATACAAGTTTACAAGCAGCGTGAGAAATGGGTCATAAAAAGGTCCCCATTTAGTTAGATGTAATAGACAGTTAGCTATTCACAGGCTGATGTTCAAGTGAAAGGTGCTGAGGGAAAAGCTAACTTAATCAACCGCTTGAAGTCAGGACTCAAGAGGGCTGGGGTCAAGAGACAGAAAAGGTCAAAGATAAGGGTCAGGATATGCAGCAAGATGTAGTGAAGCTAACAGGCAAAGAAACGATGTGAAAAGAAAAATACATGGGCTGAAAATCATCCATTTGAAATTATACATGTAAAAAATTAAAACTATTTTCATATGTGGTTTAGCAAGAGAAACTGCATCTGTTGATTCATTTGAAGAACAGGAACAAGATCTAAATCTTACATTTGCTTTATAGGAAATAAAGGAGGAAGATGGTCAACCTCCCAATGTGCCTTGAACTCAGAACTGTTTAAATGTGTTACGTAGCAACACAAGCTTTAAATGCTTATTTTTAAAGACAGTGGGATCCAATAAATAATACAGACCAGTTTTCAAGGGATGCACATTTACATCAGTCCTAGCTAGTTTATTTCCCAGAAAACTGGAAACAATCTCTTCTTTTCAGGACTGTGAATTTGTGAATGCACTGTAACTTTTTCTACACATGGATCCATTTTTATGATTTCATTATTTATTCAGTACTCATATGAAAATATTCTTACCAGCCTAAGCATTTTAGCAGTCTTACATCACATTACCTTGAAAAATTGTGTGTTCAGTAACGTATATACATTGAACTTGAAGTAGCTAGTATGCATCAGCAGTGATAAAGAGCATGTGGTAAAGATCCTAGTAGCTCAGTGGTTGACATATTTACTAAAGTGCTTATTCCACATCAGCTATTCCTATCTCTTAGCTATAAGGAGAAGATTTTAAATGCAATTTAAATCAATCGGTGCATATGGAGGAATGTGAATTCCATTGTTTCATGATAATTTATTTTGCTTTATCTTAAAAAAAGGGAAAGACGTTGTTAAGAAATATAATATCCTGCATTTCAGGATGGTGTAGTGTCATGTTATGTACATTAAGGAATCAAACCCATCTCCAAATCCAGACAGCCCCAAACCATTTATAAATGCATTATTACAGTTTGGTTAATTGGAAAACACCCTAAAAACATAGTGAAATTATGTTTGGCCTGGTTTCCATACATATCAAAGAGAGATTCCTGGCAAACCTGGAATCTGTATTTTGAACAAGGAGTTTGCCAGTTGGCTTTTCACATTCTGTAACAACTTTATGCATTACTTTAGAAAATGTACTGAACTAGACCTGATTGAGCATTACGAAATAAACCATTAACAGACCAAACTACTTTATTTGGTGGACCTAGCAGTTTCAAGTGTAATCAGCAAGCAGATTATAAAAAAAATACTGTCTTGATATTGAAGTTCAATGATAAAGATGTGTGACACTTGGAAACGCTACCAACGCAGCACATTTCTTCCTTTTCCCCCCCCGCTGTTTACGTTGCAGAAGAACATTCAACTTTGCTCACAAACTTTTCATTAGAGATCGGTGCTATCTCCTCCCTTGCATTGACAGAAAAAAATTGTTGCTCACCTTTTATAGAAGGTCCAAATGGACCTAAACTCTGCTTAAGTCAATGGGGCTGGCACCGAACCACTCCTCCCATGCCTGCCAGGGTGCTCTGCAGACGCACAGGTGACAAAGCCCTTGCTGAAAAAGCTTACGCTGCACTAGAGGCATCAGCGACCGGCAACAGGCCCTGCTAAGGAGACAGGGAGGGTCACCAGCCACCGACAGCAGGAGCCCAGATTGCTTGAGCCATTTTGTTTATCTATCTTACCCCCTTTTTTACCACTCTCTCAGTTCTTTTTAGATACAGCCAAAGAGAGTCAGGATGGAGATTATAAGTAGTAAGGTAGTCACAAAAGCGAGCCCTGAGGGAAGAGCTGAACAAGAAGGCGGATTAAGATCTCCTGACCGTGTGGTGAGGTCGGGTGAGGTGGCGAAGGAGCATCGGCAGCCGGCACGCCATCACACAGGCTGCAGGAAGGTAAAGGGACTTATTTTTCCTTTCCCTAAACACTACTTCTGCACCAACATAATGCTGCATGGGCGTGTGGGGCTTTTTAACCAGACGTCCGATATTCTCCTGGCCTTGTGCTGCCCTAGTGCCAAGTGCCCCATGCTGGCTGACTGACTGACTGACGGACGGACGGACGGACACGCCGGTGGGCTCACACGCCTCCCCGTCGCCCTTCTCCAGATACGCAGGGCTGGCGATACAGCGCCGTTATCCTGCCCCACAGGCAGGAGAAAAGGCTTTTAATATGGATAATGCAGCGCCTGCACCCGGCCAACATGGCCGCCGGGGGCAGCGCTGTGAGGGGAGGCAGCGATGGCGGGGCGCGGGCCGCGGTGCTCCCCACCCCCGCTGGGCGGCCGCCGCGCAGGCGCCCGGGGAGGCGAAGGGAGGCGGGCTGGGCGACCCGGCGGGCCGTGCGCTGCGCGGGGGGGCGGGCGGGGCCCTGGGCCTGGGGGCGGCGGGCCCGGAGGGCCCCTGCGGCCGGCAGGAGGAGGGGGTACAGCCATTTCTGGGGTGCCACCGGCGAGGCGGGAAAGGGGAGACCCCCCGCGCTGAGGAGCGCTGGCTAATAAAGACAAAATGTTCGGTCGTGTGGGTGTCAGAGGGTTCGGGCTGTATTTGCTCCTGAAATATTATTAGCTATAAATCAGTTTTTTTGCATACTTTTTGGTGCATGAAATTATTCGATGCTGTTTCCTGCTATTCGGAGAGCAGTGCAGTAGTTTTTGTTCTTCGGTGGGGGTGGGTTTGGAAGATGCAGAGCAACCTGCCAGCTTAGCGGAGTCCCGCAGCGGCCTTGTTGGTGTTTTTCTCCTTGGAGATCCCTTCCCAACAGACGCAGTGAAGCAGGGCATGCACCGGCCACTTGACAGACACCTCTCTGTTTGCTGCAGGGACTGAGTGAATATAAGAGAAACTTCAAATGGAAAACCCCAGAGTTTTGTAGCCCGCCCCAACAGCAGAAATCCTTGTGGGCAGGACTTCGGTCGGATCAGTTCGGTAAGCACCCCTGAAAGCTGCACCCTCCATCCCACATCCTAGTGTGGTCCGAGCTGGCTCTGGTAAGGATGAGCCTAGGCTGCAGGAGGTCTAGAGAGGTTTGCTGTGATTGAGTGCAGGACCACAGTGAACTGGTAGGGTTTGTGGTTTGTACACTTTATACAGTTAAAAGTATATTCCTGGTCATCATTTAGAATATGTTTTTGAATGCCATATTCTTTCTGGTTATGCTGAAACTTTCTTCTAATGTTAGTGCTATTAACATAAAGCATGGAAAATATGTGGTTGCTCATACGCAGCATATGCTGAGTCCCAAACATGAAGCACAGGTGCAGTGTTAACCTGTATAGGGTGTGTAGAAGGAGGCATTGGGTTACCTGTGGTGCATGGAAACAGTGAGTAAAATTCCATGTTTAAGAGGGGACTAATTAAGGGCAAAGTTTAATCCAAAGTAAAATTTTCATGCAGACCTACAGGGACGGCTAACTAGGGGAAAAAAAAAAAGATAGGCATTACATGGAAAAGCTTGTGATGCTGTAGTCTAGGAGTCAGGGGTTGTATACATTATCATGGCAGGAAAATGTGTGATTGTAAAGTAGAAGACAGGAAATAGCATCTGGATTAAAAGGCCCATAGAGAGTTGAGGAAAAGGAGTAAGCTGCAGAGTGATGACAAGTGCAGTGCTTTGAAAAGGAGCAATAAAAAAAGGAATTATTGTAGTGGCACAAGACAGATTAATAAAACTGTGCAATTCAGTGTAACCACACTATGCAGTCTGTGCAATTAGAGTCCAATATATTAATTCCTACAATATGGTAAGTGTTCTAAATTATGGCCTAGTTATTAAGAACCAACTACTGTACAGTTTGTTTTCAGTTGAGGTACTAGAGGTTTTAATAAATAATTTAATCTTACCAAGGATTATGCTTTTTATATATCACTGCTTTCTTCCATTACTGCAAAAATACGTATTTCCTTGCTTTCCCTAGCACCTGGCTCTGTGTATGGGCACCTGTATTGAAGAGAATAACTTCCACAAATTCTGAAACACCTGAACATCCAAACACATTAACTTCTTTTTAAAATTGTAAGCTATGCTTCTTTTCCAGTTGAACCGAACAGCAAATTTTACAAGACTTGCAATAAAGTAATGAGTTAGCAGTACAGCAGTTTCTCCTCCTCCTCACGTTGTAGCAGTGGTTTTGTGTGTGCTTGGTGTAGTTTTCCTCCACCTTTGCATTCGTTTTCACTCCCACTTCTTTTCTGGCCATTTAACCATGTGCATCTTCAAATGTCACTCTTGACACCTCATAGGATTTGCAGATTGGTTTTGATAATTAAACTTGACAGTTCTGCCTGTTGAAACATAGTTGGCAGTTTTTAAGAATGACTTGAAACATCACCACAAAAAGTTAACAGCTGCAGGTGCTCTGAGTTTCTTCCTGCTATTTTTCCAGTGTTTTTCCACTGGAATTATTGCCTACATATGTGTATTTGAACATCCAGACATTCTGTATACCTTTCACTTTAGGTTGTTCTCTCTACTTGCTTTTTCATGAGGTAGAAGTTTCTCTTTCTCCTAGAAGGTGCTTCTTTTAGCCAGATAGGGGCCTTCACTTACATGTCCATTGCAGTTGAGCACTTTGTGGTTGGATTATGATTTCCTGCTTTAAAGGTGTTCAGTCATTCAATCCTCTTTTTAAAATGATAAGGTAATTTTATTTTCATCTGCACATGTAATGGCCAGCAGTTCTTTGAAATAACTTGATACCTGGTTTTGTTACCTAGTGGTTTTTTTAGAACTTTGGAAATGTTTTTGTGTTCATACTGTAAAAAGTCACCAGCTCTCAGATAGTTTTAAATCACAGTTTCATTAGGTGGATAGGGATCTGTCACTATCCTGTTAAGCAAGATATGTTGTGCATGTGCAATGAGAAGTGTTTGTGGCATTTTTTTATCATTACAGGTTGGTTATTCTGTATCTGTGTTAACCATGTTCTTTTCACTGGCTGTGTTAATTTTTTTGTTGTTCAACTGCCAGAGTCAACTTGCAAAAGATTGTCCTGTGGTCATATTTGCTTTTTAGGGTTTTGTACAACATGGTCCTGGAGCACCATGTTCCCATTTCTCTTTAGTGGAAAGGAAAGGCATTCGCAGATAGGAAAGAAGACAGAATTTCACAGCCGTGCTCATAATTTATAGGCTGTCATTGCTCAAAGATACTAAAATAGGTTTTTTTCTAATAATCAGTTGTATGATAAACTTTCAGTTTGTTCTTGTAATAGAGTGATATTATGTCTTCAGTAGAATGCTTTTGTTAAACCTAATTTGTCTTTTTCAGGAATCACAAGGGAACCGAAGTTCATTTCCAAGAGAAGGGTACCTTACCATGATCCACAGATTTCAAAGTCCTTTGAATGGACAGCAGATTGTGATTTGAATGAGCCACTTGAAACTGAGGCTCTTAGGACTGCAGAGTTGCACACAGATCACAACAACAATGATGTGAATCAGGAAAACATTGAAACGCCAGAAGGACCCAGACTCCCCCCAAAAGTTCGATCACATTCGGTAGATTCTAGAAGTGAAACAGCTCTTGTCCTTGCCGAAAACAACATGAAGAGATCATCCTCTGCAGCTCCACCAAATCAAAATGAAGCATTTGCATCCCCAAAAAAGGAATTTGAAAAAATGGGTAATGGGGTAAGGGAAGATTTTTTTTTTTTTTTTTTTTTTAATCGATCAATATAAAAATTACTGATCTGATATTTACAGTAATACATGTACACCAGCCTCTGTTGTCTAAGTCTCTCCTTAGTTCTGTATTTTGATGTTCTTTTATGTTGTAGCTTCTCTTTTGGGATAACGGTACTATTGAGACAAGATTTTGGTTCCACTTAAGTCAATAGGAATTTTGCCCTTCATATGCTGTCCCTATTGATTTCTGTTCAACAAGGATTTAGCCAATAATATATAGACTTTTTGGGGTTGTTGGCTATAATGAGAAAATTTACTTTACATTCATATAATTCATACAACCAAAACCCAAACCATTGTTTTGAAGGTATGCATTGAAAGATAATTGACTTGCAAAACATTGTAGGAAAGGGAAAAATTGGTGTTAATTTTTTTTTAATGTCGTCAGCTTCACAGAGTCCTTCAGAGGAAAGCAGGCATGAATATTTCACGTTTAAATACCTTCCCCAGAAATTCTGAATATCAAAGCCAATTTGTTTGGAAGAGTCCTCATGAAAAGTCACCAATACTTGCAGCTGAACAGGTAACTTTAAAGAATCCAAAAAGTAAATTAATACTTTCTTCTATGTATCAGCAAAGTTGCTTATTGATCAAGATTTCCTTTCTTCCTCTTTGAAGGGGGTGTGTGTCCCCACACTTGAATGCTGTTACATGTGGGGTTTTTTTTTTCTTCCAATATACAAAAGTGCAGTATAGTTAGATATGTTTCTCTGTGATTATTGTAGTCAGGTCTAATTAGTTGTTCTCAGTGGTTGTATTCTATCCTTTCTAACAGGACCATTTTCTTCTGTTTGCATTAGTTTACCTTATGAGCATTAAGATCCTCCTCAATGTTACCCTTCATTTTTATAATTTTAATGCTATCTAATACATAGCTAATCAACAGATGAATGTTCAGGTGTTTTGTGTTGTAATAACATGTCTTGCCACTGAAATCATTCAGGTTTCACTATTTATTCCCATGGTCTTTTATGGGTTACCACAGTTTCTTATTCTCAATCTCCATCTCTGTGCACGTAACTTCTAGGCCCTAAAGTGCATCTTTGTAGTGTTTTTTCTTCCATGAGAACTGCTTATATTTATAAGTGGAATCTTCTGATTTTAAGACACTCTTGTGGCATTTTGATATGTGTCATGAGTTTTTGGACTTTATAGGATTGGAAATACTGCTATTTCTTAATCAGACTGCAAAGAGTAACTCTGATTGTGAGACTGCTTTGTGTTTTCAATTCATTATTACTGGGACCAGGACTTAGGAGACTCAGTCCATCTTTTGGTCAATTCCCAGTATAAAATAGGCACTTCTGCTTTTGTCTTCTTTTTCTTTGCTAGGAGCATATACATTAATGGGTTTATTACAGATGGTGCTCTCTCTGTTTTTACCCACAGGTAGCAGATTTGTTCATTAACAGCTTTTAGAGGCAGTAAATGTTGGTAACTAGGATCAATCACTATAAAAACTGTTCCTGTTTGTTTCTTGTTGGAATGCCAGGCAGGTGGACTTCTTTGAGATGGCTGGACAGAGGACTACTAGTGCGACTAAGGGAAAAAAGGAGAGCTTACCAGCTCTGGAAGAAGGGGCAGGCAACCCAAGAAGAGTACAGGGATCTTGTCAGGTCATGCAGAGAGGAGATTAGAAAGGCAAAAGCCCAGCTGGAATTTAACCTGGCCACTGTTATAAGGGATAATAAGAAGAGTTTTTATAAATATGTTAACAGCAAAAAGAGAGCCAGGGAGAACCTCCATCCACTAGTGGATGCAAGGGGGAACATTGCCACTAAGGATGAGGAAAAGGCTGAGATACTCAACGCCTTCTTTGCCTCGGTCTTTAATGGCCCGACAAGTTATCCCCAGGGTACCCAGCCTCCTGAGCTGGAAGATGGGGACAGAGAGTGGAATGAACCCCCCTTAATCCAGGAGGAAGCAGTCTTTGACCTGCTATGCCACCTGGACATCCACAAGTCTATGGGGCCGGATGGGATCCACCCAAGAGTGCTGAAGGAGCTGGCAGAGGAGCTTGCCAAGCCACTCTCTATCATTTATCAGCAGTCCTGGAGAACAGGGGAGGTCCCAGATGACTGGAGGTTGGCAAATGTGACGCCTCTCTTCAAGAAGGGCCGGAAGGAGGATCCGGGGAACTACAGACCAGTCAGCCTAACTTCGGTACCGGGGAAGATTATGGAGCGGTTTATCTTGAGGGTGCTCACCAGGCACATGGAGGACAATCAGGGGATCAGGCCCTGTCAGCATGGGTTCACGAAAGGCAAGTCTTGCCTAACCAACCTGATTTCCTTCTATGACCAGGTGACCCGCCTGGTAGATGAGGGAAAGGCTGTGGATGTTGTCTACCTGGACTTCAGCAAAGCCTTCGACACCGTCTCCCATAGCATTCTTGTGGAGAAGCTGGCATTTCATGGCCTAGATGGATGTACTCTTCGCTGGGTTAAAAACTGGCTGCATGGCCGAGCCCAGAGAGTCGTGGTGAATGGAGCTAAATCCAGTTGGCGGCCGGTCACAAGCGGTGTCCCCCAGGGCTCAGTTCTAGGGCCAGTCTTGTTTAATATCTTTATCAATGACCTTGATGAGGGGATTGAGTGTGCCCTCAGTAAATTTGCAGATGACACCAAACTGGGTGGTAGTGTTGATCTGCTGGAGGGGAGGAGGGCTCTGCAGAGGGACCTGGACAGGCTGGATCGATGGGCCGAGGCCAATTGTATGAGGTTCAACAAGGCCAAGTGCCGGGTCCTGCACTTTGGTCACAACAACCCCATGCAGCGCTACAGGCTTGGGGAAGAGTGGCTGGAAAGCTGCCTGGTGGAAAAAGACCTGGGGGTACTGATTGACAGCCGGCTGAATATGAGCCAGCAGTGTGCCCAGGTGGCCAAGAAGGCCAATGGCATCCTGGCTTGTATCAGGAATAGTGTGGCCAGCAGGAGCAGGGAAGTGATCGTGCCCCTGTACTCGGTGCTGGTGAGGCCGCACCTCGAATACTGTGTTCAGTTTTGGGCCCCTCACTACAAGAAAGATGTTGCCTTGCTGGAACAGGTCCAGAGGAGAGCAACCAAGCTGGTGAGGGGTCTGGAACACAAGTCATATGTCGTGGTTTAACCCGGCTGGCAACTCAGCACCACGCAGCCGCTCGCTCACTCCCCCCCCTCCCTCAGTGGGATGGGGGAGAGAATCGGGAAGGTGAAAAAGGTTAGAGCCGAGGGCTGAGATAAAGACAGTTTAATAAGAGAAAATAATAATAATAGTAATAATGAGAATGATAACAAAATATACAGAATATATAAAACGAATGATGCACAATGCAATTGCTCACCACCCGCCGACCGATGCCCAGCCCGTCCCGAGCAGCGATCAGTACCCGAGCGACCGACCGACCCACCAACCCCCCCGAGCATGACGTTCTATGGTATGGAATAGCTCTTTGGACAGTTTGGGTCCTAGCTGTGCTGTACTCCCAGCTTGTTATGCACCTGGCCGAGCAGGAGAAGCTCAAAAAGTCCTTGAGCAGTCTGAGCACTGCTTGGCAACAACTAAAAACATCAGCGTGTTATCAACATTCTTCTAGTACTAAATCCAAAGCACAGCACTATGCTAGCTTCTGTGAAGAAAATTAACTCTATCCCAGCCGAAACCAGGACATCATACGAGGAGCGGCTGAGGGAACTGGGGTTGTTTAGTCTGGAGAAGAGGAGGCTGAGGGGAGACCTGATCGCCCTCTACAACTACCTGAAAGGAGGCTGTAGTGAGGTGGGGGTTGGCCTCTTCTCCCTGGTAACAGACGATAGGACGAGGGGGAATGGCTTGAAGCTGCGCCAGGGCAGGTTTAGGCTAGACATTAGGAGAAACTTCTTCACCGAGAGGGTTGTCAGGCTCTGGAATGGGCTGTCCAGGGAGGTGGTGGAGTCCTCATCCCTGGAGGTCTTTAAAAGAAGGATAGATGAGGTGCTCAGGGACATGGTTTAGTGGTGGGATGGCAGGGTTAGGTTAACGGTTGGACTCGATGATCTTAAAGGTCTTTTCCAACCGAGGTGATTCTATGATTCTATGATTCTATATCTGTTTCTCAGCAGTCCCTTATCCAGGGAAAACTCACTGAAATGCATGACAATAGTATAGAAGCCAAAGGACCATTTGAGGATGAGGCAGGTCCTAGAATATCACCTTATGGAAAATTTCATAGAGAATTCCCTTTGATTCTACTAGAAATCAGTTTGGTAATTTCATTATTGATGCTTGTGAACACTGTGCTATATCAGAAGAAAGATGTGGCATCTAAAATAGCAAACTTTTATTTGCACAGCTTATACAAAATAAGAAGCCGTAAGAATAAATGTAGGCACTATAAATCCTTAGATAAACAGAACTTAATATGTATTAATTACATATTATTACAGGACTGTCACTTAAGAGTAGAGTTTCATGATAAAAATCATATGTATCAACAAACTGATTTTCTTTTGATTGCTATTGATATGATGGAGAATACACCTGAATACTGAATAATGAATACACCTGAATACCGAATAATACCTTTCCCTTGAAGAGATTCTGTGAAAATATCAGCGTTACCCAAGTTAAATTGTAAGTCACACCTAAACTGTCATAGCAAAGCTGGGGAAAATATATGCTTGTGACAATATGGTATGGTCTTTTAATTCAGCACCCCATGAGGAGATGATACTTGACCACATATTAGGCAAACTCTCTACCTTGGTTTATAATACAGTATCGATTGGAAAATAGTGGATAGCTCAAACTACCAAGCCCTAAGCATCCAGTTGTAAAACACAGAACAGTTGTCTGTTACTTACGGACTGGACGTGTACTGAGGACTCATAGGGAAGTTTTGTGGCATACGTTTTAAAAATATCTTACATACAACTCTGAAGGTGAACTGCCTTCCCAAATAACACAGAAAACCTGTGTTAGTGAATCATAGAATCATAGAATGCTTTGGGTTGGAAGGGACCCCTAGAGGTCATCTAGTCCAACCCCCCTGCAGTGAGTAGGGACACCCGTAACCAGATCAGGTTGCTCAGAGCCCCGTCCAACCTGGCCTTGAATGTTTCCAGGGATGGGGCCTCCACTACCTCTCTGGGCAACCTGTTCCAGTGTTTTACCACCCTCATTGTAAAGAATTTCTTCCTTATATCCAGTCTAAACCTACCCTTTTCAGTTTAAAGCCATTACCCGTTGTCCTGTCACAGTTGGCACTAGTGAACTTTAGTAAGAACAGCATTTGACCACAGGTTTAACTGTGTGACTCTGTCACTTTAAAATGTATTTTTATCAGATTAAGTTTCTGTTCCATTTGTCCTAGAAGTTAATTAGTCTGCACATGCTGTATTTGTACACATGACCGTCTCTCTGCTCATATGTATTTGCATGAACCAATTAACTGATTTTGAAAATTTAGCCTTAAGGTAAGCAAATCATACTCTTGTTTGTTTGTTTGTTTGTTTGTTTTCTTTCCCCAAAGGTTATTTGCAACACAAGTGAATCCATGCCTCCATTTAAGTCTTCTGCAATTACATCTGAAACTCCGTATGAGAGAAATTTCAAAGGATCTCCTCCTGTTAAGGGTCTACAAGAGAGACGTGGTTCAGAAGAGAAAGACTTTCCAGATTGTGAACAAGTAAATATTTCCCTAAAAAAGGCATTAGTCTACTTCTATAATTTTGATTATTCTTTTCTATAATGCGGGGGTGGCTTTATTTTGAAATTTTTTTAGTTACATTTTAGACCTATTGCTAATGACACTGGACTCAGTAGTGGTTTTGCTATAAAAGACTGAAAATAACACTGTACTGCTCTGTTTGCTCTTAGGGATTTCTGCAGTGGGTTCTGTAGTTTCTGTAGTTCATTTGTTAGTTTACAGTGACATTTTAAGTGTGTTTTTTCCTGTCACGTTAATTTATGAGTTTTCAAGTGGTTTCTTTTTTTTTTTTTTCTTTTTATAAATTGAAACTTTGTTTTTAGTCATTAGGATAGTTTCTGAAACGCAAATCTCTGATTTATGCTCTGATTGGTACCAATATAGTCTTGGTATGCAGGAGGGCTGGATGGGAGGTCTGAAACTTTTTGGATCTCAAAAATTAGACATAGTGTGAATTAAAAAAAAGTATTTTGATGTATGGAAGATGCCACAGTTGGAACTGATTTTCATTCAATAGTTGTAATTTGAAGAAACATGAGGAAGGGTTACAGTTCATTTGCCTTTGCCTTGATAAGTTGAAAGGTAAGTAATTGTATTTAGCACAGGGCTATAACAGGACATTGCGTAGCCTACGTAGGCTCTGTACTGAGTTCAAAATATTAAAATATCTTTTATGAAAGAAATTTGGCTGTCTGAGGCCTTGCATTTCCTTGTCTTGCTATTGGCTTGGACAGACTTAAGTGGACTTTTAGGAAATGTGGCTATGGCCATTTTATCAGACACGTTTAATGAAAAGGAATTGCTTCAGACTGAGACTATCTAAAAATAAGTGAGAGCAATTTAGACTGCGTGACAGCTAGCCTATTTTGCAAGGTGGATATATGAAAGTCTAGTTTTGTAGCAAGCTGCCAAGTGTAGTGACGTCTAAATTCCCGCAGGTTAGCTAACCATCCTTCAGGTAGAAGGACCACATATGAGTGTCTTCAGTACCCATCTCTACTCCTTGATAAAACAGAAGGTGCCATTGTCAGACAACATGTTCACTAGGACTGTTACTGAGCATAACACATACCTAACATGGAGTGCCTGTGGCTCAGTTGAAGCTATTGGTATTTTTTAGGTTCTTAAAGATGATTGTTGGCTTGGAGGCTTTATGATTTAAAACTCAGACATGCCTAGTTCTTTAAATCTCATCTGGGAATGAGGAATTTCATGTCCCCTTCTGCCTCTTTTAGCAGATGTGAAGAAAGGTTGAAAGGCATGAGTCTTTCAGGAAGCAATTCTTTGTTTTTAATATTGGAAATTCAGGTTATGTTTTCCCAGGAGAGCAATAAAACGAAGGAAGAAAAGGCATGAGAAGGGAATTTTGGTGAAAGTGTAACCTTAAAAAGGGGGTTTTTTTTTTTTTATTTTCTTATTTGAACAATATCTGTGAAGATCTCTAGCAGAATCAGAAATCGTGCATGAGATTTTGAGAGGATAAAATAAGCAGGAAAAAAAATATCTTTGATGTGAAAACTGAACAAGTCAATCTGACTCTATAATCCAGAATGGCAGCAAATTAAAAATTTGCCTTTTGGTTTATTATAAATTGGTTTATATTGCTTGACTATAAAGCTAAGAGTTTTTATTTTTTTATTTATTACAAATTCCAGAAATATACATATTAAGTGTTATGCAACTCAGGTTAGAATGCACAGGTGTTGTATTATTTTATTTCTGTGTTTCATGTTAAATTCATTTTGTAAAATGTACAAAATAGATCATCTAACTGAATGTTGCACTCAGAATCTTAGCTTTGGCATTTTTTTTTTTAAAAAGGAAAATTTTTTTAAATAATGCAAAGCAGCTAACTAAAATAAAATTAACTTCTTGCAAAAGCTTGATGTCAAAAGGAATATGAGGGTTTTCAGATTGTTAGCTAATGTGGTATTTTTAAAATTATCTTTGCCTTAGAGTAAGAGGGAAGAACCGTTTCAAAAGCCAGCAGAAGATGCAGCAAAACAAGGGAAATCAGAACAGAAACATCCTAAACAAAAAAATAAGCAACATATCAGTCCAAAGCCCCTCTCTTTACATACAAGTCGTGGGTATGTATAAAATAGGAAAACCTAGCCTAGTGAACAGGTGTACAGTAGCCTAATATTTAGAATGATGGACAATGGACCTTTAACCACACCATGCTACAGTGGCAGGGGCAAATGCCCCCTTGCAGTGCTGGGATTGAGCTTCCTGTGGGTACATCTAAACCTGGTGTTAATTTCCATCCCCCTCTCTGCGTGGTGGAAGTGGAAGCTTTGTAACCAGGCTTGTTCAGTCGAACCCTCGGATGCAATAATAATTAATACATTTAACATGAGTGAAATTAAATCGGTGCGGTGCTGCTACTAAGCTTTCGTCGAGTGCTGTGGAAGTTGCAGTCACTTTTCAAATTGCTCTCCCGTGCTTGCTCCACGCCTTAAAACTGTTATGATAGTACTTGATGTCTGCTTTTTCTAGTCCATGCCACCTTCTGTCCCAAAGTAACAAAAGCAAGCACATGAGGTAAAGGGAAGTAAAAAAATCTGTCCTATTTAGAGTAATCTGACAAGCATGGAAGTAAAATGAAATTTTATGTTACTGAGCTCTATCAAAGTATCTTTCTCTTCTGCCACATACCTACATTGCAGGAACTGAACTCATGTTTCTGTTTTCTGCACATCTGAGATATGCCGAGAGAAATAAAAGCCCAGAATGGATGTAGGTTTTAAAATGCATAAATTAATCCATCTCTACTGTCTTTGTGCTTAATGTACGTCCCAGTGATTGCTTTCATTTACATGAGTTTCTGGCACTGTTATGCCATTAGATTAAAGATTGGAGAGGAGACATACTTAGGTCTGAATGCTGTTGGATATTGGGAGTAATTACAAAATGATCACCCAAAATTCTATGAAATAGCTTTATGAAGAAGTGAGTGGATATAGTATAGTTAAAAACCTTTAACTCTTTGGTTTTCATTGTTCTTAGACGTAGTAGATTGTAGTCAGTTTTGCAGTGATCAGTGTGTAAAATTCTTGATCATTTGCTATGACTTTTTTCACTTAAGGACAGATTTCTGCCTCTTATTCATTCAGTGTGGTAGCACAAGGCAAAAGCTTCCAAAACAGTCAGTGGGCAATAGCAGTCAAAATGTGCAAGTTGTCGATATGCAGACAGGACTGTCACTTTGTATGCAAGCTGCGTTGCCTGTCCTGCTTTTGCAGCGGAATGACTGGGATCAAGGCACAGCAGTGATGTGGTTTTTGAGCTAGTCCATTAGTTTTGCAACCAAACTGAAGGAATTCTGTTAGTTTCAAAGAAAGGGACATAGGGAAAGAAATTTTGAATATAAAGGGGTTTTTTTGCCTTGGTATTTTTCTTTTTACAAGGTACATTTTATTCTGTGACTTCAGGCTTTTATCATCTATTTCTGAAGAATGACTGAAAAAGAAGGCTTTTTCACCCAATGCTGACTATGTTAAAATGAAGTTAGTAATATTCTGAAGCAAGATTAAAACCAAAAACCTCTTTAGATTTGAGCTGATAAATCCACAGTTCAGTTCTTAAGGACTTGAAGTATTGCTTATTGCCTGCTATAGGTTAGATTATGTTAATTTTGCTGTGTATGTATGTGTGTGCCAGGAGGGAAAATGAATCCATCTTTGCAAGGACTGAGGCCTTCTGAAGACCAAAGCCTGTAGGACAAAGTTAGATGAATTATACTGACCATTGTTCTGGTAGTCAGATGTTTCTAGCCCCAACAGTTTACCTTACGCACACGCAGAGCATCTTTAGAGTGGAGTTCATAGAAGGATACGTCTCAGATGCGTTAGTACCAAACCAGGCATTTTTACTTAAATGTGCCTTCATCAGTGACTTAAACCAAAATGCTGCACTTTGTATTGAAGTAATTGAGGCTTATGTGTGTGTTATGTTCTGCTGTCAGGGCAAAAGCTTCTGGCAGAATGGTTGTGAGGAAAAAACAACAGGAGTAACTACTTGACGAGCCACCAGCTGTGAATGAGCTTTTTCACAGCTTTCCTAGTTGTGTTGGTATGGATGAGCTGTGGTTCAAAGCATGCGCTTTTCACATCTCAGCCCTGGCATTTAAGTGCAGGTATACTTAACAATTGTTGATAAAACTTTAAAAAAGTGCTCTTAAAGAGTATTCTGGATATCAAACTTTACTCTTTCTGTCTTTTTTTTCCTTTCCTTGTTCTTGATTTCTTAGGAAGATGAACACTGAATATAGGTCAAAATTTTTGTCTCCATCCCAATATTTCTACAAAGATGGAGCTTGGTCTCGTATTAGGAGTAAAGTTCCCAACCAGGTGAGTAGTCTTAAAAAATCTGAAACCTGAGTATGCTTTGTATTTTGATTTTTAGATGCCAATGTAAGATACAGTTTTGAGATTGTAATGCTAATGACTTAGCTTCCCAAAGGTGAGTATAGAAAGACAATTAGGTTCTGACAAGTCAGTAAAATACATAGCAAGAAAAAATAAGAGATGGCATGACTTCAAGAATATATTAATGTGACATCCAAAGTGAGGGAGGAGTTTTGCTTCCCTTACAATCAGAATAATTCAGAACAGAGTATCTTGGAGCAGATAATATCAGTGTTGATGTTCAGCCTGGTTTTAACAAGCAGAAGTTTTCAAAATGCAGAATTGGATGATAGGAGATTCCAAGGGAATAAAAGGAAAAAGCCAACATATGTATCAGCCTAGGTCAGCTTGATAGTCAGGCTCATTTTCTTACTTTGCCATGCTGAATCCATTCAAAGCAGTCAGCTGAATTCAGTTATACACCACATAAAACTGAGAATTTCTTCTGCAAGTGTCAGCCAATCTAAGTATTTTCTTGAAGTTTATTCAGTAACTGCAGTCACTATTACACTGTATAGGAACTCATTTGACAGAATTCTGAAAATGATGAACAGCTTCAGGACCATAGGATTTCTTAGCAGGATTATTGAGTATGATTACCTAATTAGTCAAGTAAATCAAAACTGTTAGCAGTGTGCTAGAGCTAGTTCTGCAGCTGTCAGATTTCACTCAATTGACTTAGGCTTCTCCCAGCTGATAGAGGGAGCCTTTGTGAGAAGACACTGTGCACTGCGAAATGTGTGGCAAATACTTGGGAATGTGAGTTTCCTCATCAGTTGGGACCAAGCTAATGGGGAAGGTAGAACTGGAGCAGGTGGCTCCAGAGTGCTGGGCTTTGAGATTTTGAAAATAACATTCTCTGAGAACTGCAGGAGTAGTGTGGAAGCGTTCAGTTCTGTGTTCTTTCACTGGACTTAATCTAGCAAGTAGTTTTCTTTTTAGGCAAAAAGAAGTATATACTGAATATATACAAAATAATGAGAAATAGGTCTCAAAGTTTAAAGTATATTGTAGTATGTGATGATTCATAATCAGATTTTGTGTATGTATGCATGAGATAATCCATTCTATGAATATAGCCTCAAGAGGATGTTAAAGGACTAAAAAAAGGAACAATTTTTATTTTTTATATGTATTGATATATGCATTAGATTTACTGTAACTAAGGCTGTAGAATATTCTGAACTATTGCATGCAGCCTGACTAAGTGGTATACAGAATGTTTCTGTGAAATATTATGTCATTTTTCTGGCATGTAAGACTTTTCATTTGGGGACTGGATGTTGCATCGGTAACATTCAAAACAGTCAGTAGCAGTACTCAGCTTCAGGAGCAACTGAGTGGTAGGCAAGTAAAGGGAAAGGGATGGATTGCCTTGGAGTATATTGTGTTTGCAGCACAGCCAGCTGGGAGGAGTCGCTGCAGTACAGTCAGGGGAAAGAATGAGGAGACAGCAAGTGGAGGATGGATGCTCTGCTTCACCAGGCAGGATCTTTTACAGGTTGTGTTTCAGAGATGTAGTAAGTAAATGTATGCAGCATTTAATTAGAGTGTATGAGAAACCAAGAAATTCCTACACTGTAGATAAGTGTTTTGGATGTCTCTGACTTTTCCATGGAGATTTTCTTGCTGACAAAGCAATTGCAGGAAACTAGAAAGAAGTCACTTGGCAGTAGGGATGAAGAATTCAAAGAAGAATTATTAGGATTTTTAGGGCCTTCTAAAGAAGGAGTTGTACTGGGTAGCTGGAAGAACCAAAATAATTTTAAGAATAATGAATATTTTATTGATGACATGTGCTTAGATTACATAGACATTTTTGATTACATACAAATTTTTTATTAGATAGACATTTTTATGTATGCATACCTACATTAGATCCTAGTGGGAGTTCATATAGAAGAGGCTTTTATAATTGGAATTACCTGAATTTCTGCTGTCTCTGTTAGACTTTAAATCACATGCCTGTGAGCATATGTCATGTTTTAACCCCAGTAGGCAGCTGAGCCCCACACAGCCACTTGTTTGCTTCCCTGCAGTGGGATGGAGGAGAGAATCGGAAGGGGAAAAGTGAGAAAACTTGTGGGTTGAGATAAGGGCAATTTAATAGGTAAAGCAAAAGCTGTGTGCACAAGCAAAGCAAACCAAGGAATTCATTCGCCACTTCCCATGGGTAGGCAGGGGTTCAGCCATCTCCAGGAAAGCAGGGCTCCATTGCGCCTAATGGGGACTTGGGGAGACAAATGCTGTCACCCTGAACATCCCCCCCTTCCTTCTTCTCCCAGCTTTATATGCTGAGCATGATGTCATATAGTATGGAATAACCCTTTGGTCAGTTGGGGTCAGCTGTCTCAGCCCTGTCTCCTCCCAGCTTCTTATGCACCTCCAGCCTATTGCTGGTGGGTTGAGGAGCAGAAAAGGCCTTGATGCTGTGTAAGCACCTTTCAGCAATAGCTAGAACATCCTTGTGTTATCAACACTGTTTTCAGTACAAATCCACAACATAGTGCCATAGGAGCCACTGTAAAGAAATGTAACTCTATTGCAGCCAAAACCAGTACATATCAAACTAGTTTTGCTAGTAGACAAAGAATACTTAGCTCCTGTAAATGTGTTACTGTGTGAGGTTTTTTCATCTGCTGTTGTCTTGTTAATATTTTCATATGTATAATTGAGGGTTATAATTCTTAATAAGACACTTTTTGTGGGTGTAGTGAAAGCAAAGAACAAGGTTAAAGCTTGGAATTTTCTGGTCTTCAAGGTGGGTTGGAAGAAAACCAACATTAATTCTTAAACGGTCTGTTAATACAAGATTAAAAATCCTGATAGACCTGATTCTTGGCCAGTTTTTTTTTTCTTTTTTGTAGCATCCATCAATGTTTTTGTTCTAAGAACTACAAGATGGGATCCAGCGTGGCTAAAGTAGTAGGACTGAATAAATTATTTCATTCACGGTTGAGACATAAGAAAGAATCTAGCCATTTGAGAAATACGTTAACAGCAGATTAATGAAAGTATGCATAACCTAAAAAAAGTGTCAAGCGCATCGGTTTTATTGTAAAGCAACAAAGGTGCTTTGGCCTGTCACAGTATAGGCTGCCCAACAGTCCTTTTGGTTTCTACATGATTCCATGCTTGTTCCAATACTAATGCACTGACATGGAGAGAAATACTCTTCAAAGCTGTATCTAACCTCTATGTCTGGTAGATTGTTGAGACTCACCCTTGCCAAAGGTGCCTACAGAACATCTCTCGCTTAGCATAGCTGATTAGATGATAAGCTCTGACTGATCCAGTCTGGTTTCTCCCTTAGTTGGGAGCGCAAATGGGTAACTTCAGGTCCAAAGCAGACTTTCTGAAGTTCTGAGCCCAAATAGGCAAATACCATAATGGAATCCTGGTATGACCTTAGCTGTAGTGATTACTCCTAGACTGCTGCTCTACAATATATTATTAAGGGTTGCTTTTCAGCAGTCTAATGAAAAAATCTCTTTGAATTATGCTTTTGAAAAATTAATGTGGGCAATTCATAATCGCAGTAGGACTCTCTGGGGCCTATGTCCTGCTGAGATAATGCTGCCCGCTGAGTCACTGAAGGAGACAGTTGTCCTTTGCACTTCTTCACAATTCACTGGAGATACAGTATTCTTCCTCCCCCTGCGGTGTCCTGTTGCTCTGGATTTATGTTCCTTCTGTTGTGACTATCATAATTAAGTTTTCATTCTTCTACTTAAAGTGAATAATCCAGTAAATTGCTTGCACCTCAAACTTTAAACTCTTCTCTTAAAATGACAAGCATGTATTTTTAATGGGCTATTCTTTGGAAGTTTAGCGGGTCAAATTGTGGGATGTTAGCTGGTGTGAGCTAAGTGGATTTCCATCTGCTGCATCCAGTTACTTTAGTCGGTTTGGCAGAATTGGGCCCACTAACTCTGTTCCTTGGAGAAAGAATGATGCGAAGTCTATCATGAAGGAAGAATAAATAAGAAAAGCTATGAAAATGTGCTAGAGGAAGTGTCAGTATTACTTTCTTGCTCTTTGACAAAGTACTTACTTCCTGTGAACCATCTTTTAGTGAGCCAGAATTCACACAACAATATCACAAAGTTATTTTTAATAGTTTAAACATAAAAGTTCTGTTGTTGCTTTTTCTTCCTGCACTTTAATTGTGTTTGGGTGTAGGACACAAAACAGTGTGAATGTTTAAATAGTTTTAACCATAAAAATGATAGTGTGTAATCAGCAGTATAATGTCTAGAGAGGGCTTATCACTTTCTATTTTTTAAGACTAAACCTGACATCTGGTTAGTTTTGTATCTCATTCTTACAGTTGCTGATAACCTAGAAGGAATGATTTTGATGTTATGTCTTAGATACAGTAGCACCAAGAGTTCTAATGTAATCATCAGCTCCTCACTGAGAAAAGATTAATGTAGCTAGAGACAGTTGCAGTGTCCACAGCATGCAAACTCAGTATTACACATGCACATAGATCTGTTGACTTGGAATAATCGTAAATTGGTGGTGAACATATTTTTGAGTGTTAATGCTTAGAAATCAAAATTAATTTCCTCAAGCTTGGCAAAAGCTGGTGAAATACCAGTGCTGATGTATTCGTTTTACAGCTTTTTATTGAATCTCAGGGAGGCAGCATAGAGCCACGTTCACAGGTTTTCAGTATTTAATTTCTTGCTTAGACTGAAATAAAGTTACAAGGGCGATAATAATAATAATAATAATAATACAGTGTTGAGAGAAAAATAAGAAATTTTGAAATAATTCTGTATTCCTCTCCTTAGGCATCTCAAAACACCCTAAATTCCATGTGGTATATGGAGGTTGGTTGCATCTAAGTTCCGGTTTCAGTGTTTGGAGCACTGTGTCTGAGCGCTGATGGAAGAACTAGAATCCAGCGCTAAACTTATTCATAGTTGTTGCATAACTTTTTGTGCTCATCAAATGAATAATTGACAATTTTGCTTTGGCTTCATGGCTCAAACATGCTTACTAAATACACACTTTTGTTATTTTTGCTTTCGTTTTGTTGCATTTACTGTGGCATGCAATGTTTGTGCTGTGGGTGGGCCTATATTAATGAGTAACTTGCTTTCCTCCTCTAGCTGCCATTAGCTAATGCAAATACTTTATAATAGTCTGTTAGTGAATTTAAGCAGGCATGTAACTTATGAAACCTTGATGTGTAGGTGAGAGAACTTCGAGAAAGAGCAAAGGCTTACAGGCAACGAGTAGAGGGAACACACTTCTCCCGATACCATCTCAATCAGATCCTGTCCGATAATAACAGTCTTTGGGACGTGTCCTCAAATTCCAGTTCAGAAGAAGGCATCAGCAACAACATCAGAGCACTAGATCTTGCTGGGTAAGGTTGTCATTCCTGCCTTTTATTCTGCAGCTTTGAAACAGCAAAATGCTGAATATAGGCTTAGTGTAGCTGTGAGATCTTGGGTGTTTGACTGTATTCAAGATGCAATTAGACAAGGTGCTTAGTAATCTCATCTAGGCTTCATTTCCCCACGGAAGGTTAGACCAGATGGTCTTTTGAGGGCCCTTCCAACTGGGGCTGTCCTACGATTCTGTGATATGTAAATTCTCTGGAACAGATGAGGGCATTTACCTCTTCACAGATACATCAGTTGATATGTGCTCAAATTGAAAATGAGGCACAGTCCAGTCTTCTGAAAGAAGAGAAAGTTACTCCTTTATAATTCTTCACAAATGCATATTTAGTGTGGCAACCTGAGTCTCATCCAGTCTGGAGGAATTTTGCATTGAGTCATACTGAAGTAATACTCTTCTTTACACTGGAGTGATATGAAATATGTTTTGCCTACTCTTTTTTTGTTTTTAGTTAGGAACTGGAGTGGTGTACATCTTTTTCCTTTTTATGGTGTATTGGGATTGTGTGGCAAGGTCTTGTGGGGGGGGGGAATACGGGGTGGCTTCTGTGAGAAGCTGCTAGAAGTTTTCCTTGTGTCTGCTGCTGGCCAAGGCCAAACCAATCAGTGATGGTGGAAGCGCCTCTGTGATAACATATTTAAGAACGAAAAAAAAACCTGCTGCGTCTCAGTAGCGGGAGAGAGAGAGAAGTGAGAGGATGCAAGAGAAAACAGCCCTGCAGACACCAAGGTCAGTGAAGAAGGAGCGGGAGGAGGTGCTCCAGGCGCTGCAGCAGATTCCCCTGCAGCCCTTGGTGAAGACCATGGTGAGGCAGGCTGTCCCCCTACAGCCCATGGAGGTCCACGGTGGAGCAGATATCCACCTGTAGCCTGTGGAGGACCCCATGCCGGAGCGGGTGGATGCCCAAAGGAAGGAGGCTGTGACCCCGTGGGAAGCCTGCACCAGATCAGGTTCCTGGCAAGAATTTGCGGACCCGTGGGGGAAGGAGCCCATGCTAAGGCAGGTTTGCTGGCAGAACTTGTGACCCCGCAGGGGACCCATGCTAGAGCAGTCTGCTCCTGAGGGACTGCACCCCGTGGAAATTATGGACCCGTGCTGGAGCAGTTTGTGAATAACTGTAGCCCATGGGAAGGACTCACGTTGGAGAAGTTCGTGGAGGACTGTCTCCTGCGAGAGGGACCCCACGCATGAGCAGGGGAAGAGTCCTCTCCCTAGGAAGAAGAAGCAGCAGAGACAACGTGTGATGAACTGACCCCAACCCCCATTCCCTGCGCCACTGGGGGGGAGTAGGTAGAGAAACTGGGAATGAAGTTGAGCCCAGGAAGAAGGGAGGGGTGGGGGGAAGGTGTTTTAAGATATAGCAGTTTTTATCCTCTCCTTCTCTGATTTTGATTGATAATAAATTAAATTAATTTTATCAAGTTGAGTCTGTTTTGCCAGTGATGGTAACTGACAAATGATCTCTCCCTGTCCTATTCTCAACGCACAAGCCTTTTGATCTACTTTTCTCCGCTCTGGTTAAAGAGGGGAGCAACAAAGTGGCTTTGGTGGGCCACTGGCGTCCAGCCAGGGTCAAACCACCACAGATGGCCATGAGAATTGGCAGATATTAAATCCCTTGCTAGGAAAATTCACAATTAGTATTTTAGTAAAATGTACAGACAGCCATTACTGAAGCAGAGAGGAAGAAAAAACCCATTTCTGTCTTCTCTAAGATCTGATATTTAAAAACAGTGCTTTGGATGCCTCTGTCTGTAGTCCACTTAGACTGCTGTATGTGCGCTACGTGTCTTGTGTGTGGGAGAGATCTACTCATTTGCATGACTAATAAGGATTGAGGGATGGCAGATAAAAGAGTATTTATTGTACTATAATGTGTGATACTAAGTATGGTGTAAATTTTTTGGTTTACTGGTTTGGTGTTTTTGCCTGTGAAATACAGATCCTCTTACTGATCTCATTTCTGTGCAGTGGGCTAATTCGCATTGATTTCTGTGAGCAGTTGAGAGTTTAAGACTTTCAAAAAGTTGTGCTTAAAGAGGAGTCTTCTAAACTGCTTGGCTTTCAAAACTGTGCCATCAGACAGTCCCTATGCATGGAACTAGTTATTTTTTGAACACTTCTGATAATCTAACTTCTTGTTTAAATTGGAAATAGACCCCTAATTTTACATTACATTTTTGGAAATGGTAATCCAGAAAGAGTTTTCATAGAATCTAGATTGAAAATGGGTTGCGCTTAAACATCAGTTAAAACTCCAGTGGAAATTTAACCATTCGTCATGTCAACTGTACCACTTTTTAATATCTGAGCTGTACTTTTGGCAAAGGACTGAACTGTATGAATGTGTTCTGCATAGACACGTGTATATTGTGCAAATCAAGGGTGTGAAACACTGCTTTCTTTGTTACCTAGAGTTTCTGAAAAAGACACTGCACCAAGCCCCAAAGTGCTGCAGCAGCCTGACTCCAGAAAACAGCCACACCAGGACAGCACTGAGAAGAAAGACATGTCAGATGCCTTAACTGTTCCAGTCAAAAGGCGTTTAGTTTGGGGTGAACAAGAAGGTACTGATGAAAGGGAGAGTCGGCAATCAGCAGAAGAGGAAGAAAAACAAGATGAACAGGCTGCAGCCGTGGCCCAGCAGTTAGAAGAAACCAACAAGGATGCCAATGAAGATAAGAAAATTGAAGGGTAAAACTGAACATTTTTATGGTGTATATATATATAAATTTTTCCTCTAAAATCTCATAAATTTGTAGGTTAACTAATTTTTGTTTTTAAATCAGATTTACTTAAGAGAGTGTAAGTTGGTGTGACACTACTTTTGTTTTTAGCAGTATGGTAAGGAATGAAAAAGTTCAAGACATTGATCTGGTTGATGGAAATGGATCTATCATTAAGGATTTGTAACTTGCAGGACAGAAGTTTGTAGAAGCACGAACAATTCTAATGTTTTTTTCCAAAGCTATAAAATTTGCAGCATGGGCCTCTCAGAACAGACTGTTCATTACACAGCAGTCAAGTGTAGTGAAAATTAAAGCTCACAATTTGCTTCAAATTAACAGCGTAGGATTGATAGGACTGAAAGGATGAATACATGCTAATCTTGTACTTAAGCATCTATTTTTCTTAAAAAAATTTATGGGCAAAGGTGAAGGACTTGGGGGAAACAAATAACACCCAGTAATCACCAGTGGTTATGCTGCTGAGCACAGGTGGGAAAAAGGTGGAGGAGTATTTGGAAATAAGGAGCGATCAATTCGGTATGTGCATAGTACAGTGCATAGTACTGTATTTGACAGTTGAAAGATCCAAATTACATCTAGTTACAGAAGTCTCTGTCTTTTTACTGTGCAAGTTTTTTTTTGGTAGAACAATATTTTAGTTTGATTGATACTTAAATACGAATAACTTTGGCCCTTGTTGCCATACCACCTAAGCATTTTGTAGTGCTTATTGAGTTTTATCTTTAGTGTTGCAGCACGAATCGAAGGTAAGGAATTGTAATTGTCTCCTTTGGGGATAGTATCCTGTATGCAAAACCCAAGCCAAGAAAGATTGAGATGCTAGACTCAAATAGAAATTAAATGCAGGCTTTCAGAACCATCATCCTGAGAACCTTCTTAAGTTTCTATCTAATTCTAGAGATTATCTAGTTCATAAATGTGTCTCTGATTGACATTGAAGATTTTCTGTCATCGTGCAATGTGGTGGTGTGTATGCTGAGACTTGCTCTGGGCTTAGCGCTTGCATGTTATCTAAGCCTGCTTGAGAGCTAGAAATGAGTTTCCACACGTCAGAGCACGTCTTAACATGCACGGTAGGATCAGGTTCCTTGCACAGTGTGGGCATGCTGCCACCTCCTTTTGAAATGCATCTGGAGGAAGAAACACTGTTAGTGCTGATTTATTTAATAACTTGGGGGCTAGTGGTTACATAGTGTGGGATACTTGGTTTCAGTTCCACCACATTGTCTGAAAAGAGTCAAACCCACATTCCCACCTCTAAGGTGGCAACCAGGTTCAAAGTTTTTCTGGGTGAGTACTCTTTCCAGCCCTCCTGTTGACTCTCTGCTGCTCTGCAGCAATACCTTCAAGGTTTATTGGGACAGAGGGAGCCTGAATTTGCAACTTGAGATGGTTTATGTGTTTTATCCAGTTACATAAAAAAAAAATACAGAAACTGAGGCTCAAGGGCTGGAATCCAGGAATCCCCATTGCAAGCAGATGTTTTAGCTACAGGCTGTTGGTGTTTTATGACCCTAACTGTTTTGCCTTAGGCTTCATTATAGGAATGTATTAGAAACAAAAAGCTACAGTGCAAGACTCCTGAATCCTTAGCTAATCCTCTAATCATTTATCATTTTTTGCAGTGAGAATGCCTTAATATTGAATTCTTCTGCGGCTGTGTCAGATTCTTCTTCTGTATCCTCGAGGGCAGGTGGCAGGCTTCCTACTCCGCAGCTGAGAGCACTTGGTGGAGCTCAGAGGACTCATCATGATCTCACTACCCCAGCTGTTGGTAAAAACACTTTTAAATGTAAAGCAATATTTCAAGAACTAAGGAAAAAAGAGACATGTATGAGTTAATTTATTAGGTTATTTAAGGTAATGAAGCATTTTTCATCTTCTCTGCAATAGGAGGTGCGGTTCTAGTGTCTCCTCCTAAATTCAAGTCTTCATCTTCACAGCAGAGAACACGAGATTTAGGAACAGACCCTTCTTCAGCTAAGCAAGGTGCAAAAGGAGCTTCAAAAAGAAGGTCCTTCCAGGTGAGCCAGAAAAGAGACTTACCGTTATGCTGTTTAGGAATATGCTTTTAAAGTAATGGTGAATAATTTATTTAATAAATCTTTTTCTTGAGTTGTCATTTACTATTCTAAAATTCTCAGCATCTGTGACTAAAAAAGGCCAATGTCTGAATAAAAAAAATGTTGGGGGGTATCAAGCAAAGGAGTTGAGACTACTGGAGTGAGATTGTATGAGCTCCGTTTTGGCTTTTTCTGTTAAATGCACAGGATCTGTTTTAAAAGGAAAAAAAAAGTTTCTCCGGGGAGCTGTTGGTTTCTCCATTAACATTACTGTAGCTTGCCACTGACACAGGGCACAGCTCCAGATTCCTTGACTTGAAGAAATTCAAGAAGGAGAGGTTGGGTGCCTATGTACAAGATATGTAAATGTGCCATAATAGTTTCATTCTCCCTTTCCTTTACTTTTGTGCTTTTTTTAAGTTGCAGCTTGCATAGTTACTAAAAGAAAAATAGAAACATTTAGGAGTTGTTGAACTGTCTTCCTTTCAAAACTGTGGGGTTTTTGTCAAGTTGTGCTTAGTCTGAGTTCTACAAAGACAGATAGCATTTCACTGCATATGTCCTTTGTAGTAAGTTCTGTACTAGAAGCTGACACAATTGCATGAGAAGTTGGTTTAAAATCTAAGAACACAGTTTTTTGCTGTGAAGAAAATCAGCTTTTGGTTTGACCTGACTAGATTACTTTCAGACCATGTTAAACACTTGTTATTAGTAATAGATTTTCTTTAAGCTGTCTCACAAGCTTGAAATACTTATTCTTCCAGTACCCTCATAGGAAGCGTAACAGTGTAAAGCCAACAATTGCTGCGTATATGAGGATCTGTATTGGAAGGCTGTATATGAGATATTGGGGTTTTGTGGTTTTGTTGGTTTTTTTTTTTTGTTTTGTTTTTTTCCTTTCTGTTGTGTTTTAGCCTGATGTGGAAGTGGAAGCTGTTTCGCTCCTTACCTCTCCACCTGCTGGGCTGGGAACTTTGGATCCTCTGCCACTTAGGCAGGATCAGCGGCCTCCTAAGTGTGTTTCGCATGAGCAAGTTCGTCATCAAGAGCGTTCCTCCACACCTCCTGTGCTGAAGTCAGGCAAAAGCTGCTCTATGCCTTGCTGGAATCCCTCTCGTCGTATTCAAGGGACTCTCAAGGATCCAGAATTCCAGCATAATGGTGGGTTTTGTGTATCAACTGGCTGTGTTGGAGAGCTGCAGGATGGAAATGGTTACCATGCAGTGTTCAGGCCAAGAGAGTGCTGAACTTGCTGCTCAGGGCTCTACAAAGAATGTGTTGTTTGTAAACAAAAGCTTTTCTAGTGTATGTTTAGTCTTGTTGAGGAAATGTGCACAACTCTCCACCTTAGTTTCAGATTCCACTAATACCATTGTATTCTAGTGGTCTGTTGTCTAATTTTGCCTTATTAATTTCAATAAGTACTTACTCATTATGAGAATAATTTGGTTTAGCATGAACAGTTGTAATTTTTAATCTTTATGCTACAACTGGACGCTGTGACACTTTACCAGCTGCAATTACCAACAGTGGTGTGTAACTGGGGACCTTTATAGTGTGGTACTGCAGGAGTTGTGGATTTCTGAGAGAGAAGCTCCTTAAGTATTTCTGCAGGATACGGAAACAAAAAAGCCACCTATAAAAGATTTATTGGATATTGAGAAAAGCCATTTCTTAGCTGAGGAGGAATTTGTGCTGGAGCATTTCAAAGACTTTTTAACAATGTTTAGGGGCAATGGGGACATAAATTTGATAAAGAAAAGAATCCATCACCCCTTAGTCAAAATAAAGTTTATGTGCTTGAGTCTCCATGCCAGAAAGACTGTAGCTGCTTAAGGTCCCTTAATTCTTAGTCCTTTTATTATAAACGTTAGCTAAACCAGAGTAGTATTTCCATTCAAGAATGCAACAAGTAATTGTCAGGTTAAGTGGTATGGTGAAATCCAGAGAATTTCCTTGGAAAGAGGTTAGAATTGGTGCTGCGTTCTAGCTCTGCACCTCAAGCGCAGTTCACAAAGTAACTTGTATCATCTACCAAAGATAGGTGCCTTGAGAAGAATACAGGGGAGTAAGTTTATTTTACTTCAAGTTAGAGTAAAGAAGCCTCCTGGAGTTTTTGGTATGTTTGCTGTTTATAAGACTCATGTTTTGGAAATAATGTCGTAACATTCTTAAATGTTCTAAAATGAAATGTTATCCTTTGTCTACTTTGAAATGATTCAAGACTGCCTTTGACTTTTTGTCTTAGGGAATGTTGGCAATCCAAAAATGAGATCTTTCCAGTTACCCCTTCAGGAAAAAAACTATAACGATGAAGGTATTTCTTGTCTCAAAGTATTATTATATATCATGTGTATATTACCTAGATTAATTTTAGCTTTTGCACTAATGTGAGAGGTTTATGAATGCAGTAAGTAATACTGGTTTATATGTTTGCATGCATAACTACTGCATTGTTTCATCAAAATAATTGGAAAATACTAATGCTAGTAATCTGAAGAATGAATATGAAGGTATATTCTAGTAGGAATAAACCATTAAATGCGGCTGAAAATTAAATAGACCATTGTGGCTTAGTATAGTTTCTATAGCTTGCTCAGTTCCATACCTAAAATTGTTTCCTCCCCCCACATTTTTTAAGCTTCTGTGTTGATAGCAATGTACGCAACCTGCAAAATTGTCACAGCCCAGGTTGCAGTTGCAGTAATTCTTGATGCAACTTAAAAGGAACCAAAAATCTTAAGATTTTGCTTTTGGGACTTCAGCACCAGATATGCAGCATAAAATTATTCCCCTGACTTTAATTTTCACACCCGATCCTCTGTTCAGTGTATTAGGGGTACTTACGGCATCCTGTTATTCTGAATTCTGTTTTGGACTTTTTTTCTGTCTACTGTAAAGTTAGTCTGGGGGAGCAGCCAGTCCACAGCCCACCAGTGCATCTTCTTGGCCTTTTTGTGGGCAGCCACAAATAAGCTTTTTCAGTAGCGTGTGAGTCAACCAAAGGCACTGTAGCTTCATTAGCTTGAGCTGCCGTACATTGTTTCTTAACATGGTGTATGAGGTTGAGCTTGGTGTGGTGCTGTGCTAGTCGCAATAACCTGTGTTTGGTTCAGATTAGCTTATGGGCAGAGCAAGCTTATATCTGATTGCAGCTTATTTATAGATATACCCCAGAGCAACCAAAACATTTTTTTCTGTACCCCTTACGCTTGTTTGCTCCTTGGTTTTAACCAAGGTTCAGGCTGATTCTCTATTTTACTCATTGCAGTTGGCTGGAAAATGTGTGGGTTGTGCAGATGGCTCAGCCAAGCATCTGTGTATCTACATAAAACATGCAAAATCCTATAGTACTCTGCAGCTTCCCACAAGCTTGTTGCACACAGATTAAATGCTGTAACTGCTGTTTTCTTTTTTTTTTTTTCCCCCTATGAGCTGAGCGATGATGTCTGAGCTTTCAAAAACAGGCGCAATGTGCCAGCTCACAGATATTTCATATACCCATATTTGTTCATGTACATACAATCCTGGGAGTTATTCCAATGACATGTCTGCAGAAGTGCAGTTAGCAGTTTTCTCATACACGGGAATATAGTTGTTATGCATAGTGTGTGAGCCTGTTACGGGCTGTTTGGATCACTGTGTTTCAAAAATTTAGAAATGCTGCTGAAAAGTTAATTGAAACACTGACAAAAGTACAGATCCTGTTAGGATGGAGTCATGGAATTTTTTTGTTGTTTTTTTATTGGTGAGGGGCTGGCTGGAAAGTAGTGAAACAGTTCTTTTTAATCCATTGCAAGTGAATGGGTGTAATTAAGGTCATTTTTCGTAGAGAGCATCTTGACAGAGCTGTAGGAACATTTTATGAATGGTGTTAAAGAAGTATAATGTGCTTTATCAGAGAAGCAGCATCCAGGCTGCTTAATTTTGAGAGTTCTGCTGAGTGTGAAGTGGACCCTGTGTTCAAAAAGTACTTTCAAAAGTACATTTTTAAAGCATGCTTCTTGTTGTCTTTGTGTTAAACTTCCTGTTTTCTTCAGAAGACACATTTCTTTTAACAGCTTGTGGCACACTAGCTGGTTTTGGCACAGAAGGGCTCTTTCGGCAGCATAGGTTCTGATATTTTAGTCGTGTGTTATTCTAAGGTTGCCCACTTCGCTTGATGCAGTGGGTTGCTTTCGTGAATATATCATTACCAGAGTCTAGTGTACGCAGACTTCAGTGGCAGAGGAACGATTTCTGAGGTCTTCTGACACAGGAGAGTAAATGTAAAGATAATTTGGAGAGTTGGGCAATTCCCAGGTGACAGTAGGGATTTCATTCTGGAGTTTGTCAAGAGCTGGGCGTGTAGCTCCCTTAAACTTACCTAGTGTCCTAGTAGCTTTCTAGTGAGATTCTTCTCCAGCATGTCAGTTACCAAGTAATAGAATTAAAGTGTATTGTGGTACTATTTTAGCATCCATTTTGAAAGAGGGCATAAAAATATTTGCACTTTCAAAGTTTGCTGTGAATGTCAACTATGTTTTAATACGTATATTTAATCTTCTTAGTTACTCTTTCCCTTGTTGCTTTCCCCACAGATGACCGGTTGTCTCAGATTTCTGCTCGCTCTGCAGCATCTAGCTCACTAGCATCTCAGATACTGGAACGAGCTCAGAAGAGGAAAGATTTCTGGGGCAAGACATAATCTCTCCCACCTGTTGTATAGAAACTGTTCTGTAAACTGGTCTGAAAAATGATTTATTTTTTATAGTTTGTAGTGTACATTTTAAAAAATTGTGATTGTGGATATCATGCAGCATCCTTTTACTTATCGCTAATATGGACCAACTTTTAGGACTTGCCATCCCAATTTAAAACTACAATATTCCAACCAGTGTTGAAAATGCAGGTCCTT
Organism: Gorsachius magnificus; assembly: GCA_034008185.1. Taxonomy (NCBI): domain Eukaryota; kingdom Metazoa; phylum Chordata; class Aves; order Pelecaniformes; family Ardeidae; genus Gorsachius; species Gorsachius magnificus. The sequence continues at coordinate 178,930,843 of CM067081.1, forward strand.
TATATCCGAGAGTTTTGTCTTAATTCACTATGTCACAGCAGCCATGTGGGGTTTTATTTTTTTTTTTTACACTGGCACCTCCTGAAAGTGAGATAATTTTTTGTGCAACCTGTGTGTTACTTTTCAAGGTATTCTGCTGCAGTCATGCAGTATGACCTGGGACAGTATTCAGGGGCAACACCATCATTCACCAAATACCTCAGTTGCTTGATTTTAACCAGCTGTCTTAAAGGCAACTGTGGTATATTTGTTTAAGTTTCTGTGTGAATTGTCAGGGCTGTAGCACAAAGTTGCTACTTACTGCTTTTAACCTGTTACCAAAAAAATCTTATTATTTCTTAATGAAGCTAACATGGAGCATACAGGAGTTTGAGAAAAGGACACTAAGCATTAGCATTTATTCATTGTTCACATTTTTTTTGCCAGGATGACTATTAGAGTTCAGTGTGTACAGTACCGCAGTCAGATGTACCGATAGGAACATTTGTCTTGTGGGCAAGACCTGTGTTTAGTGTTAATTTCAACTTCTCTAGAAACAGCAACCTCAGCCACCTTAAACAGTGGCCTTTCCCAGCCCCACTTCCAACTCAGGTATTTAGGAGTAGTTGATCTTTTAAAGTAAACTCAGAAGAATGTTTGTTCTTGACTTTGACATTTTAATTACCTCTCCTCGTAGTTGCCTGTTGCTGGGAGACTGGCATACTGTTGTGATTGTCACAGTGAAAAATGTTTGTGATTTATGCTGACAGCTTGTTTTATCTTTCCAAGTGATGCAAATAAGTTAACATGAAGTAGATGAAATAGGTGGCTAGTAGGCAGTTTGGTTCTTCTTCTGTGACTTCAAGTTTTAATATTACTTCATTTGGAAATTTTATACAAGAACAATTTGAATTTTGTACATTTGCTTACATTTCGATTTTGTACACGTTTATGTACACATATTACTGAAAATAAAAAATGTTGTTTGATTTGTTTCTGTTCAAGTTATGCCAGATAAATTGGTAGAGCCTATTATGTTGGCACTTCTCTGTTTAGTTCTCTGTTTCACCTGTTCAGCGGGAACATCTATGGACTTTTGAAAGACAAGATGCTACCTCAGCACTGATCTTCAGAAAGAACAAGTTACTAAAGCTAGGTATGTTGATACTTGGAATCGTGGCCCAGAGCAGATGGCTGCTACACAGGCTGCAACGCCCAAAGGGCCAATCCCCAAGAAATGAGATGTTGATTTAAAGAGTGAGTGCTATCCAGTACTGACCACGTTAGAAAACAGTGTCCGCTTCTTCCAGAAATTTTGCATTGCAGTAGCTTCCTGCCAGTGGAGTTTTTTGAAACAAATCAAGGTATTTTATTTTATCTATAGGACTTCTGGGATTATTCTGTGGCATGCATTTAAAATGAAAGTTATAACTAGTCAGAAAGCTTCTGCTGAAAGGGAAACTGTATTGGTGTGCAACAGCCTTGATGAAAACTGCCAGTTTTCCTCTAAAATAATAATTTTATAGTGGAAAACTTAATGGCTAAAAAATGGAAATATTTTTGTTGGGAGGAAATTTAAATATTTGAGGGAATGTTGCTGCAGTGTATTGCGGGTGGGTTAATTTGGGTGTCCTCTGTCTGTGGTGTTCATATTCAACACATTCTCATGGTTCTCATGGCCAAGAGCTCTCATCATCCATTACCTCTCCTCTGTGGTACCTGTAATTTGAGTTTTATGAACAGTGTCCTCTTTTTACATCTTTTGTTCTTCTAGGATTCCTGGCTATCCGTCAGGTCTGTCAGAGTTTTTGTGCAGGCCTGATTTTGAGGCCTGTAAGTCATGAATATAACAGCATGTGTACCAGTTTTCCTTACGGTATTGCACTATTGAGTCCAGTGCATCTGGGTAGATCTGAGTTTGTTATATGTATGGTACATATATATTGATTTCTTCCAGGGAGACAATAGAACTGGTAAAGGAGGGAGATATTTTTGTTGCATGGGGGTACAAACCCAATTTAGAGATAAGAATGGAAGCCCCTGGTGTCCCATGCATCATGACAGTATTTCCCATCTAACAAATTTTAGCTTTTGCCTGAAATGTTCTAATTTTGGACAGAAGTATTTAAGGGAAATGTAGACAAAATACCTTTTTTGAGTTATGCTAGTGCAAATCTTCTGAAGGATGCTCTTTTGTAGTCTTCAAGGCAGATACAAAATTCTTTGTGCCTGCTTTCTGCTACTGTTGTTGTTGATCTAGTTCAAGAGTGTTTTCTGTTTTGTTTTTCTGAATGTTTCAGACCAACCTTCAAACATGTTTCCTGTTGTGTTTTCCAGTAAGCTGAACATGGAAAAAAGGTTCAAAAGTGCACCCCTTATAAATAATTCCAAATGTGTGCTGTACAGTGAATGTGTATTGTTTTCTGTCAAGGAAATCTTGGAAACCTTAAGTGGAGAGACCTAGTAGATAAACAAGGAGGAAGGCAGTTGCCAATAGGAGCTCTATCTAGGGAATAAACAGCACCCTCAAAGTAAAGTTCTTCCTCATATTCAACTGAAACCTTTTATGCTTCAGTTTGTACCCATTGCCCCTTGTCCTGTCACTGGGCACCACTGAGAAGAGTCTGGCTCTGTCCTCGTGACATCCACCCTTGAGATATTTGTAGGCGTTTATGAGATCCCCTCTCAGTCTTCTCTTCTTCAGGCTAAACAAGCCCAGCCCCCTCAGCCTTTCTTCCCTCGACCTGCTGGCCACGCTCCTCTTAATGCACCCCAGGATGCCATTGGCCTTGGCAACAAGGGCACACTGCTGGCTCATGGTCAGCTTGTCATCCACCAGGACTCCCAGGTCCCTCTCAGCAGAGCTGCTTTCCAGCACCCCCCCTTCTTGCGCCTCACTGGGCTCGTCCCCAGTGTCCAGGTCCCGCTGAATGGCAGCACAGCTTTCCAGTGCAATTTGCTGATGTGAGCTTGTTCTTTGCAGGGGGAGGTTGCTGGTACAGTCGTGGCAGCAGATCTTCCTTAGTGCAGACAGTTCTTCAGTGGAGGGGCAAAGGACAACTGAAGCTTCTTGCTCCCCACTTTCTTCAGAGGTCTTGATGAAGTCTTCTGGTAATGGTGCATCAGCTTTGTAAATGTGACTGATTCACATTCATGCCAGCTTACCTTCCCTGAGGTAGCTAAGGCAGTGGACCTCAAAAGCTTTTCCTTTAAACTGTGTTTATATCTGATACACACACATATTGTATGTGTGTCTATGTAGGTATATACGTGTGTGTGTTTATTAAAAAAACAGTTTTTTGTTCAAGGTGACTGCTTAATACTGTCATGTGCTGGGGTGTCTCCAAAGCACCTACTTCAAGACTTGAAGGAATGGCTGACAGGATCCGGAAAGCCTGTACTTCTGGATTTCTCCCTTCCTAGGTCCCTTTCTGGTCGCTGGGTTGGTGTGACACACACATACAGGCATCTGCGGATGTGCCCTGTTCTGGACAGCTGGGTGCCCAGCTCTTGCTCCAAGGTCTCTTGTGGGGCCAGGGGAAGCCTGCTGAGGCTCGGTGCCCCCCGGCTGGAGTGGGTCTGTGAGTTCCCAGAGCAGTGCTCTCGTGAGGAGCGTGCTCTTTGCATTTCCAGTGGGAAGCTGGCTTCAGCCCGTTTACATATTTTAGTTTACATGACATGTGCCTAAAAACGGATAACCCCAGGAAAACAGCATCCTAATTGCTAGGCTGGAGCTATTTTGTTTGGACTCCTTTTGGCCCCATAAATCTCAGATTCTTGACAACAGTCCCACTCCAACAGGAAACTTGCCGACTCAGAGGCTCTCCTGGGAGATGGGCAATAGCATAACCTCGGGCTGGGGAAGGGCTGGGGCATGGGCTGTTGACTTCCTAGGGACGGATACTAACTAGAAGACTGCTGTTAACAGCATGGGAACCTTCTCTAGCAGCCCTGTTGTACAGAATAACTGAGCAGCCGGGGGCTCACCTTTGGGAGATGATGCTGAGCACAGAGCCTCGGTGGAAGTGCTGGTGTATGGGCAGTGTCTGGGCACAAGTACTTCACCTTAAATAACGTTGTTTCCCTTCAAAATGACTTTATGTATCTACTCAAGATGGTGTGGATTTATTACATGATAAAACTGAGGGTAAATCAAGGTGCATAATGCTGGGGCTATTTCTTAACCTGAGTGAGTGTTTGTCACTGAATTTTGGATTATAAACCAGCTTGCAAAATTCTGTTCCCAGTTCAAGCGCTTTTAAGATACACTATTTCAGTAATTCCACTTTGCCATGTCACTGAGTCACTGCTGTGCAACCACACCACGTTAACAGGAAGCACAGAAGTTTCAGTTCACCTGATCTGACTATTCGCAAGGCAGTTGGATATATGTAGGTCACTATATAAAGCGATAGAGTCTCTTAATACTTGCGTGATTTTACACTCCGAATTAAATGAACCATCCATCTGGGGGAAGGGTGCATAGTGGTGCCTTTGGTGGCATCAGGCTGTGTGCACTGAGGTGGTCTGAGTTATTTTTTCTCCCATCCGTGTGAGCCTAGCGATGGCTCCTACCAGCAAGTCTTATTAAAACTTCTGTTTGTGCTTTACTGATGTTCAGCAGCAGCAGCAGTTGTCTGCAGAGGCGGGACCACTGGACTAACATCCGTTGCGCCTCCATTGACGCTGGGTTTTTTTTTGTCTGTTCACATTAATCACTGAATCTGGGCACTGCAATAAAAGTTACCATGTCAGTGGTCCTGGAGCGGCAGTGGTAACACCAGTAGTATCTGTATAATGGCCCAGCGTGTCTCTGGGTGGCTTTCTCTTGGAGCTCCACTACAGTATTTTTGAGGAGAGAATATAGTTATTTAAACCAAGGTTTGGGTTTGGTTTTTTTTAATCCCAGAATGTATTTTAAAATTGAGACCACAATGAGCTATTAGTTCCCTCTACTCTGCTCTGGTAAGGCCTCACCTGGAGTACTGCGTCCAGCTCTGGAGCCCTCAGCACAAGAAGGACATGGACCTGTTGGAGCAGGTCCAGAGGAGGGCTACTAAAATGATCTGAGGGCTGGAGCACCTCTCCTACAAGGGCAGGCTGAGGGAGTTGGGGTTCAGCCTGGAGAAGAGAAGGCTGCGGGGAGACCTGATTGCAGCCTTTCAGTACTTAAAGTGAACCTATAGGAAAGATGGGCGCAATCTTTTTAGTGGGGCCAGTTGTGACAGGACAAGGGGTAATGGTTTTAAACTAAAACAGGGTAGATTTAGACTGGTTATAAGGAAGAAATCCATTACAACAAGGGTGGTGAAACACTGGAACTGGTTGCCCAGAGAGGCAGTGGAGGCCCCATCCCTGCAAACATTCAAGGCCAGGTTGGACGGGGCTCTGAGCAACCTGATGTGGTTAAGGGTGTCCCTGCTCACTGCAGGGGGGCTGGGCTAGATGGCCTCTAAAAGTCCCTTCCAACCCAAAACATTCTGTGATTCTATGACTCCCTTCCATTCTGTTTTTTTTTTTTTTTTTTTTATGGTAAGAAACACCAATTTTATCAAGTTTATTTTATAGCATCTTAACACTTAGGAGGCCCAGAAATTATGTAACGGAACCAAGCGAAGGTCAGAAGCAAAGATGTCTGATAAAATACCAGATTATAAGCAAAAGTGTTACTGTCAGAGGAAATGTGTTACTCACCGTGCAACAAAAGTGTTACTGTCAGGGGAGGTGGGTGAATTGCACGTCCTCTGCAAAAAGTCTGACTCAGCAGTGTCTGTACCGAGATCTGACACGAGAGTCTTTCCCAAAGTCACCCAATACTCCCAGGCTAAGCAAGTTTAATAATACTACTGCTTCTCCCTCCAAAAGATTTGCAGTGCCTTAAACAACATGAAACCTATCATAAAAAAAAAGCAAAAATATAACCATCAAGTGCTGTATGTCCTCTGCCAATATCCGTGTTGATGTAATTTCCTCTGTAGAAAATTAATCCTTTCTGCCATGAAGACACTTGCCTCTGTGCTAGGATGTTTCCATAATGAACAGCTGAATTACCGAAAAGCTTATTTTCAAGTTTTATAAAGAAGAATTTATGAGGAAGACTCAGCTTCCATTACTGATGCTTTCATTGCTGGGCAGAGAGCTGACTAAAATAAGGCTCCACTGGAGCCTGAGCTGAAACATGTTTTAAGGCTGCTTTAATCTTTTCAAGATTGAAAGTCCAGGCAAAAGCAGAGGAGAACCAAGGTAAAACACAATGAACTAGCTCACAAATGAGCTGGAACAAAGCAAAGGGGATGCACATGATCTGAAAGTTGAGGATGTCTCCAGACAGATCGCCTGTTCAGTTCTAGGCACTGTGTGACCTGTGGTCCATTCCTACAGATGTTTAAGGGGGAAAAATTCCATCTCCAGCTAAAAGACCCAAGAGGATGATACACAGGCTCGCTGCCTACTCTTGACAAAGTTTCTAGCCCAGTGTCCAATCCTGAAGGTGTTTCTAATGAGGCACAGTATAATCCTGGCCGACTGAAAATGTATTAAAGCTCAAGAAAATTCCTGCATGCCAGCGTGCTGGTGATGGCACACAACAGATGAACATCAAAGTACAGTATTGGTTATTCACCTGTGGCCTCATTCAAAGTAAGAAGGAAGTGTCTGTGGCTTTTGAGGCAGATGTGATGCAGTGTTCCAGTCCTCCTCAGAAAATCCTCTGCCTTCAATATGGGTCAAGAAGTCATTGTCGAGAATATTCAACCGCTATGGTTTCTTAACAAATTTGGGAAACTCCATGTAATTGCACTTTAAAAATTTATCAGTGAGGTCAGTGATAGGATAGATGTTTAACCCTTGGGATGACACTGGGGAGAAAACATGATTTGTGAACGGTTTCAAGGTTTTTTTTAAAAATTAATTATACATAAATAAAAATGCAGGGGGTACTTCATAGAAGTTCAGAGACTTTGGTAGTTTTTAATCAAAATATAAGCTTAGCAGGTAGTTTTCTTGTGAGAATTTTGCATTTTAAACAGTGCTACTAACCTCAAACATTAAAAATAACATTAAACTTACAAAAAGTCATAAAATTAAAAAGCAAAATTACTTTTTTTTCCTCTTTGCTGTTCTTCACCCCCCCTCCCCTGCCCTGAGCTTGGAGAAGCCTTCTTTGGGGGGGTTGGGGTTTTTGTTTGTTTTTCAGGTTTTTTTTTTCCAAAAGAACATTGTTTTATAAAGAAAAGCTGGGGCCTACCATGCATCACAAGACATCAGTAGCTCAGGCTCAAAGAGAAATTACTAAATTACCAGTTCCCATACCACTTGCTAGAATACTTGACCACATTAACGTCGGAAAGAATTAGTGGGAAAGGCTGCTCTTTTAAGACACATCCTTCAGACACGTTTTTTCCACTTTATTCTTTCTCCCCAAAGTAAGACCCACCAGTGATGGTTTCAGCCAGGGTACCACATTTTAAATTAAATGCAGCTTTCCTTCCATTGCTCTCTTCTACAGCTCAGTGCAGCCTATTTGGAGAGGGGTGTCTAGGTAAGCAATTTCTCTGAGGTTTGCTTTCAGTGCTGGTTCAAGCCCTTATTTTTCGGAAGTTTATTGTATTTTCTCCTCAAACAAGAAGAAAGAGAATTTTTCCTCAACTGCAGCAGAAAATCCCCCGATTCCTTCCTCCCTCTCTGGACCTCAGCTGAGGACTAGAGTAAGATCCAGTGGTAGGACTGTGCAGGTTTTTAGCCCCATCTTTCCGTAGGATGTAGTGTGGGACGTGTATCTCCCATCCAGGGTGAGGTGAGCTAGTCAGAAGAGGTCATAGCAGTGACTAGTCCCGTCCTTGTTCAACGCAATCTCATGACAGGAATAGCAGACCCTGGGAATGGGAGGCATATCTCCACTTCCAAAGAAATTCTCTTGACGTGTTACAGGGGATAACTGCAGCCACGGCTGTGGCTATACCATAACTTAGTGGTACATCCAGGACCAGCAGTCATCTGGTGGAAGGTGGTTGGGAAGAGGCCAGGAGCGGACTGATGAGTAGGGGAACCTTACAGCCCGCTAAAATTAGCGTCCAGCAAGATTTTGAACGTTCAGTTTTGGGCTGGACCATACTGACAGCAATCTAGAGTGGTGGAAGATAGGTTGTTATAACTCACAGCTGCAAACAGAAGGTTAAATAATGTGATGGCTTTAGGAATGTCATAAAAAAGGATTTTGTGAAATATGAATTAACAAACTTACAATGGGCATTTCGGCATTTCAGTGTCATACCAGAGACAGGGAGGTAAACTAAACAAGTGAAATCAAGCTTTTTTAAAGTGTCAGAAGGAGGACATCATGGCACAGTGAAAAAGTAGTATGACTGAGAGAGGTGGCTAACAACATAGATGGGAGAAAGAGAGCCTTATCAAGTCTACCTTAACGTTTTCTATGAAAATAGGCACGTCCCAGTGTATGGTTTCTAATACTAGAGAAAACAGAGAGAAGAGATCCTATAATCACTGCACAAAAGAGGACAGAAGAAAGATTCAGCATCTAATTCCTCATCCCTCTGCCTGATGTTGTTTAAGTGTCCGACAGGAGGTGTGGGAAGCTTGGGGACCGGGTGGGCTCCTCACAGCGATTTGAACAGATGTGAGTAGCACAGCATCTGCTTACCCAGGTCACCAACCCTTTCCATGGGATTGGAGGCACAAGAAGAGGTCAGGCAAGCTGGACCTGTGTCTGACATGAGTAAGCGACCAAAGGGATGGAGAGGTGGGATACATAAGGGCAGGAGGACAAGGGATCTGGCCCAGGAGAGGGACTGCGTTCCCCCCTCAGGGAGGGTCTGAATGCCCATTCATGAGTTTTTTTCTGGGGTTGGGACTTCTGCTGGATGAGCTGGCGGAGAAGAGCAAGAAACCTCAGTTAGAAGCAGTCTTTGGACTGCAGACTGTGTGTAACGCCTGGAGAGGAGTTCGTGGGATTGCACTTCACAGAAGGCCAATCCTTCAAAACAGCCTCTCTGTCTGGATTTTTCCCAGTTTAGTCTTTAATGTCTGTCTTTTGACGAAGTATAACTCAGTCTTCCATCTTCTCATTAACCTGCTCCCCCACGGAGCCTATTAGCCTGTCAAATGAAAAATGTATGGAAAAGAGTTTATGAACATCTTCTTGAATAGCTTTGTGGTATATTTGGGGTGTGAACTAGGTTGTCGACATCCAGGGTCCAGACTTGCTTTCTGCTTCCCGCTGCAGTCAGGATGCTGTTGGAGGCTGGGCGTGGGAATGGGTGGGATACCCTGAGAGAGGCACGGAAAGGAATGTGGTGATGATGGCTCCAGGGTGAGGGGGTGCAGCTTCAAGGGTACAGAGCGGTGCATAGCTGATGTGGCAGGTATCTGAGGGCAACTGAGGCACTGAAAGATGAATTCATGCTGCGGATGCATCAGGGGAAGCTGAAGTGTAGACCTGCTGCCAGCCAGCCTTTAAATGCTTCCTTTCGGGTATACGCAAAAGAGCTGAGCATTTCAGCCCATGGGGTAAGGCTGATTATGGCTCTTGTCCTGAGAACCTCAGCCATGAGGGGATGCTCCTGTTCGCTCTCAGAGGCAGAGCTGGAGCCTTGGTTTTCCAGGCCTGATTTCTCACATTTGTCACCTGTCTGCCCTGTGGGTATTAGACAACCAGTAGTTTGCATTTGTACCAATTCTGTGTCCTCATGCATTACCATCTCAGCTGGGTTGCAAATTATTCTTTAGAGAGAGCACGGTTTCCCTTCAGCACCCTGCATACTATTTCAGCAGAACAGGGTCAGGAACATGGATAAGTAAGTGCATGACCACAGCTCTGGTCATTACCCCCAGTTACAGCCTGGAATACAGATAATTTTTTTGAAAATGGGAATTTGGAGATCGGGGATGTGGTAAATGCAGTGTTGGTCCTACTCAGTTTCTGATCTCTCAGAGAGGATTGCATGGTGATGGGCAGATGGCTGGTGACTCCAGTGGGACAGTGTGGGAAGGAGTATTTGCAGGGTAGGTACTGTAGGTGTTCAGGGTTTTGGGTCTGGTGCAGTCTCTGACTACATGTATATACTGGTCAGCACCAGCTGAGCACCAGTCTTTTACCACAGAAGATGGACAAAAAGGAATATAAATTACATTATCTGCCATCAAATTGCCAATCCAATTAGTGTGTTACAATCAGGACAGAAGGCACAAACCCATAAACTTCTCAAATATTTTTATGCAAAAATAATTCAGGATTCCTGCCCTGGCAAAAGCCCCTGCTTTGCCCTGCATTAAAATTTGGTTTATTTTATAAGAAACTGAAGATTATAATGGCCTTGAAGTTGTATTTGTGGGTTTTGTAGTGGTTAGGTAGTTCTCAGAAGAGGATACTGGAAAGTAAGAGACTTGCTGATGTCATTTTTATTTCACCACTAGCACCCAAAAAAAAAAAAAAGCTGAGAGAGATGTTGGTGGCCCTATATAAGGTGCACCTCACCTCCCGCAGAGCACATCGAGAATCACAGCAAAGGTAAGGCTTGCAGCCGTTGTGCCTCTCTCACTTTGCATTGCCCACCCTCCCTGATGCTAACACTGCTTTCTCTCGTCAGTGCGGAGTGCTGTAGCTGCAACCTGCTGGGATAGACGACTTTGGACCGTGAGCCATGGCCTCCCTGCAGACCTTGACCAAGAGCTTTGCAGGATGGGTTGTCTTCTGCTGCTGTTGCTGTCTCCCTCTTCTTCTCACTAGCCCTCTGCCTCCGAAAGGGGCAGAATTGGCTTCTACTGCCCATCATGCCTGCAGGCTCAGGAAGATCAACTTCCAGCAACCCTACATCAGGAATCGCACCTACACCTTGGCTAAAATGGTACAGTAACCCACATGTCCTTGATGGCAGGATCTGAGGACCTCCTCCTTGCCAGTGCCCTGGCTTCTCATCTTCAGCATTCCTCTCTCTTTCTCATGCCTTTCTCCAGAAAAAAAATGTGTATTTGAGTAAGGCAGAGCTTGGGCGTTGGAGTGGGTCTGTTGCCCACTGGTTGTGTAGCCGGGGGAAGCTGCTGCCTCTCCTCCTCCTGCTCCCCAGGGGAAAGGCAGTGCCTGGAACAGCCCAGCTCCTTCTCTCAATCAGCTGCTGCTAGACTGGGACAACTGTGAAACATGAGCTTAAATTCCTCTGTTTGCCCAGTCCATTTGGAGCTGGGCCTGCTCGTGACTTCAGCCATGGCCAGGCAGCTTCTCGGGCATCTTACAGTGCTCTTCTTGGGCAGGTTTCTTGGCTGGTCGAGCATGGGTGGGTTCCCCCTGGTGTACGCTGCAGCACCTCCCAGCAGAGCTGCAGGCTGCCCTGAGATCGGCTGCCTGCAGCATCTGGTTTAGTCATCATAACCACTACGACATCTGACGTTTAAGTTAAGAGGGGGACAGGAATTCAGACTTCTGCTTATTTATTTTCCAGTGATAGTAACCTTGAATCTCACCCAATTAAGGTGAGAAACAGATGCAATGTCCAACCTTACCTACCTGTAACAGGCTGTCTACGGTGTCCATTCCCTCATTTGACCTGCACTACTATTAATGGAAAGCTTAGGGTTTATTATTAATTTTTAGGTAAGGTTCTCATCTTCACCTGACGTTTCCTTTTTTCCCTCTCAGGCCAGGGTTTCAGACCAGGACACAGACAACAGGTTCATCGGGCGGCAGCTCTACATTAACATCAAGGTAAGTCTTACACCAGGAGGTTGCTCTTTGCATCATTCTGCAGCACTTGTTGATCTCTTGCCATGATTTAACATGACCTCTTACTTGCATACACAGGAAAACAACCGCTGCTACATGATGAAGAAGATTGTGGAGATTGTAGTGAAAGATGTCCTCCTCACCGAGGCCAAAGACCAGTACCCATATGTCGAGGAGGTGGCACAATTCTTGGCATCCCTGACCTCGGAGCTGAGCAGATGTGTGAGTAGCGTTGGGTTTCTTTCCCTTCTTGTGACTCTTGTCGCTGCTCCTGAATCTCAGAATGCTGCGAACAGCAGCAAAAGGCGGTGATATGAAAAGAAACTTCAAATAAAAAATATTAAATTCAAGGTTGATAGAAAGGTGTGAAAAAGAAAAAACAAAAGCACATTGTTGCATACAGCTGCCAATGTTATGTCTGGATGTTTTCTTTTTTTTAGAAATTGTCAGGACACAGAGAACACATTGAAAAGAACCTGGAAGAAATGAAGAGCAAAATGAAACAGGTACATTTTTTCCCAACATTTAAAAAGAGCAGTTCCAAACCCCAGTCATTGAGTCGGATTAAGGCTGACCTAATTATAAAACAAACTCTGGAGATTATGTGGAAGGTGAAGCCTGCAGGGGCACTAAAGAGGGGATTAGTGATGTTTCCACTTCCAGCCCTCCTTCACTTGTCCTGTTAACTCTCTGCATGTGTTATAGTAATTTAAAATTGTCCTTCAGAAACGAGGTTGCAGGTAACTGTATATGCTAGACTGGATTTGAATGAGCTAGTTTATATCTTATGGTATAATGACTATTAGAACTACTTGAGAGAATAAGGAGAGTAAATTCTTGATTCAGTTTCTGTGACAAGCCTGATTTCAATTATCTGAGATATAATGAGATGCTAAAACTTACCTTCTGCTCTATTCTAGTTGGGAGAGAATGGAAAGACTAAAGCCATTGGAGAACTGGATTTACTGTTTGACTACATAGAAAATGCCTGTACTGATGCCCCAAAGAAGGGAGGGAACAAGAAGAAAAACTGAAAGAATTGCAGATCAGGCTTGAGATGTCTCCAAAAAACTCTTGCAATAACTCAAATTAACTATTGTGCCCCCCACCCCAATGCAGTATATTTTTTGCCTGTGCCAAAAATAGCGAACTAGGAGGGCACAGACAGGAAGCATTTTGCTGCCTTCTTTGAAAATGAAAACTCCAGGACAGTGTTTGCAGTTCCATTTTCAAAAGCACGCTCCTGTCCTCCTCATCTCCATTGGAATAAGGCACCTGCTTCTGTCGTTTATAGGCTGAGATCTGACACCTGTGAATCAGCTTTGGTCAAGGCAGGCAGTGATATGTAGCCACGATGTTTTGAGCCTTTTACTTGGAAATCTCTCTTGCATATGTTGCCCCCTTCTGACCTTTACCTGAAAAGTATTTCAGACTAATTAAGAAATTATTTTTGTCATTCATATTTAATGGTAACTTATTTTAAAGTAATAATTATACAGTACTTTTATTTATATAGATTAATTAAAAAATATCCAAGGAAATGTATTTATAGAGGCTTTTAAGTGAACTATGAAATTAAAACTGCTGTGTGATATTTATATGCAAATGGATTGTTTTATAAACGCTTACTCTTTAATTTATTATCATAAATATTTTGGTCCTCAAATATTGCCATTTACAGAGCTTTTCTCTCGTGCTTAAATGCAAGGGAGATGACACATGTTATGCCTGTGGGGCTGCTGGGCCAGTGGCTGTATTCTCGTAGCCAGAAAGAGTGCAAGTCTGGTCTGGGGACTTCTTCACCATAAGGCTGAAATTTCAACTTATCACAGGCCAGGGCTTAGCAGGGAGTGTGTGGGTCAGCCTTTCTTGGGGGGGGTGGTGGGAAAAAATTACACCACTCCTGGGAGTCATCGGTTTGGTTCATCGATTCTGCCTCAGTACGCCCATAGGCAAGATGCCTTTTTGACTAGCTGCTGGTGAAAAGTCCCAAACTGTCCTCCCTGGGTCAAATGAGATGGAGACAAGCAGCCAGGCAGCAGTTGCTTACCAAAAACTGAGAGTGTTGCGTTCTCTCTGTCCCATGGGCACGCTGAGGACAAATGGCACTCTGCAGCATCAGGTATTTGAGAGCACTTCAGAAGGGAAGTGTTTGGTGCCTACTCTCAATGCAAGCTCCCAGACAGAAAAAAAACCAAAGTCACTGAAGAGCAGTTTAATCCATCTTTATCAGGTCCTTCAGCAATGTCCCCTGGGCAAAGACAGAGGAGTTGCTCTGGTTCAGCCGGGACATTGGTGGCTGCACCAAGGTTAAAGAGGTGAAAAGCATCCAAATAGTGAGAAACCCAGAGGAAATATATAATAGTGGGTTGTCAGCAACTGGTGAAGACTCCTTGAGCAAAGCTTTACCGTTTCTTCATCAGAGCAACAGGCATCCTGTCCACATCTAAAAAAAAAAAAGTCCTCAAATAAAAAGACTCAGGGTGGCAGTGCAGGTTGCAGGTGAGGAGGGTGAAGTTTTGCAAACGCAGCATATCAGGGACATTCATCTGAAAAAATCTTGCTAAAAGGATATGTAGAAAACACTCCATGAATAGATGCTGTAATATGGGAAAAATGTTGGCAGGAAATCTACCTTGATCTACCTGGGTAGCTTCATCAATTAAATTCAAAGAGAAATTAAGATTAGTCCAAAACCAGTCTCAACACGTCTAACATCAGCTGTTGAAGTTAGACGTCACTGAAGTGGGATTAGACTGTCCCATGTTTCTCCCAAACCAGAACTATTTCAAGATAAAAGTGTCCATCCATACCTAATTTGAAAAAGGTTTACGTGAACTGAAATTATAACACTTTCTTGTGGGGAACTCCCATACTAGACTGGCGTACGATCCATCTGGGGGGTGGATGCCTGTTACCTGTCAAACTAGATGCGATCAACATGGTTTACTTTGCCCCACACTCTTGTTTGTATCTCACAACATATGAAATACATGCCTGTTCACAGTCAAGGCAGAAGTGACCCAACAGTGACAGCCAGCCAGGATTTGGTACTACATTACAGTGTTAGGGATTTAGCCCCTTGCTGTATTCAGTGGTATATTTATTTTCTTTCTTGTAGGCTAAGCAATGATGTTGTCAAGAGCTGTTGGCCAACATCCTTTTTCTTATCCCTCAAACTTGTGACAGCTGACAGCAAAGGGAGGGAAGTTGAGCGCCAAATGGGGAGTTCATCCCACTGATCTTTGACAGACACAGCCTATCCCCAAGCTATATGAGGCTCCCTTGGTAGTCAGTGGAGCATAATAGTGTCATTCATCTCATATATGTTAGAGGTTTATAAAGATTGTGCCTTTGGACAGGATAACATAACTTTGGCCTAAAAGTACCTGTTTTCTTCCTTGATTATAAGTAGGGACTAGACCATGAACCACAAACTCTCTTCCTTGTTGATATCATCTCTTCACAAACGGATAATTAACTTACTTCCTTCTTCTACTTCCTTTAGGCCACTTCCACATTGTCCTTGTTGAACTGCCCTACCCTGAAATATCAAATCAATCTCGCAAGCTTTCTACACTGGGCCTAAACCCAGAGAAAAAACCATTTGTCCACAAAAGTGTAAAATGAAGTCAACTGTTTTGTTGACGTCTCCAACCCAGAAAACCACCAGCTGAAAGACTACCATGGAAACCTCATGAGGTGGAGCCCTGGAAATGCCTCAGAGCAAATTTTGCAGAATTTCCTTCATAGGTTTTCTTGCAGGGCACGTGTGACTTATGGGCTTGTGAAGGATGGTGGGTGATGGTCAGTTTTGAACAGACAAAGGAAGTAGAAGTTGGAGGAAGCTCCCCTCACAACTGGGGGAAATGTCTTGGACAAACAATTACTGACCAAAAGAAAATAAAGAAGTAGGTTCAGTCAGGTAAGCTGGGTTTCAATTCAGTCAATAGTTACAGCTCAAAAAAGGAAGATCATGCTGAAATGTTTCATTGTGACTTTTTGTAAATAAAATATTTCAGTTTTACATTTTGAAATAGTGTTTTGGTTTAGAATTTTAGGTACATTTTCTATCAAAGGTTGAAAAAAGATTTGAAAGCAAAATGAGTTGTTTCATTTTGAGTTTGACAAGTGCTTTGGGCTGACCCAAAATGAATTTTTTTAGTTTAATTTTTCGGTTGGGTCACCAAAGAGAAACTCCGTTGTTCATGCAATTCTAATTTCCGTTGCCCTATTTTCCTCTCCTCACCCCACCTCCAAGTCATGGACTGTTTGTAATTCCCAGAGGTCCTTGACCTAGCACTGCTACAGAAGGCACCTGCTCCACATCCTTCACTGAGGACACTTCCATAGCAGAGGCTGGAGGACCTCTTCCTGAGCAAAAATTGGCAGAGCTGCCTACTGCCAAATTTGCATTTTGTTGGCTCTTCCTCCACTTCGCTTACATTATATGACGAGAACAGGCACTTTTTTGCTACATAGATAATTAGAAAACATTTAAACTACCTCTGAAACTTCATATTGTGAAGACAGAGGAACCCAAAGCATGATCAGAAGTTTCCACATCCTGCTGGGTAAGTATTGGTGACAGTTTAAGAAACATCTCTTAAATACATTGCATGGAGTGTTACTCAGTTATGAGATTTACATAGTCAATGTCTGAATATATACTCCTTAAGTGACCTAGAATAACAGAGGGTTGATATTTGCAGTTTGCTGCTGGAAGTACATTCTAGACAATGCAAAGATCTGAAGGTATCCTTCTGGCAAAACAGTGGCATGAGATTATGTCAGCCTGTGTTTTAAAGCACAGGGGGGTTGTAGAGTTTCCTTCTCTGGAAATATTCAAAGCCCGCCTGGACAAAGTCCTGTGCAACCTATTCTAGGTGAACCTGCTTTAGCAGGAGGGTTGGACTGGATGATCTCCCAAGGTCCCTTCCAACCCTTGCCATTGTGTGATTCTGTGATTCTGTGATTAGCTAAATAATTAGATGCTTTGAAGAAGGTACGGACTACACTGAACAGTAAATGTCTGATGACCTTTTCAGTCACAGCCATCATCAATACTCAGTGGATTGTAAAATTGGTGTAATCTGGGCAGAAGTTGCCTGCTAATGTGAAGCAGGATTGGCAGAGAATTACAGTCAATCTCAGGTTTATGAACGATCTGCCAGGAAGAAGTTAACGACGATGGAAAGGAGGAAAACCTACAAATCAATTCTGTGGGACCCAGAGTATTTTTGGCAGTCCACTCCCCAATGACATGTATAAAATAACATATTCAGGATGGAAAGTAATGCAGCCTCTCAGGGGATCCAGACCAGGATTCTATGCTGTTCAAGACATTGTTAGGAAGTCTTATTTGGGTGAGGTAAATTACAAACTATGCTAAGGCTGATGGCATTTCTGGTGCTAGACATGCTTCTTAACACATATCCATTTGTGACACCTTCTTCTTGGTTAACACGTAGCTGCAGACCTTATCAGATGAACTGTATAAATTTCACCACTAGCAAAAGTGTTAAACAACTGTGTCAGTGAAAAGATTTCTTCTGAAGTCTATGAAATCACTCTCTGTTTAACCTTTAAATTCCAAATCCCTGGCCAAATTCACAGATATCAATTACTATAATTTAATCTGGAATTCACTGAGGAATGGGTTAGAAAAGAAGATACTCCTACATCTTCTCTCCTTTAAGGAGAAATAAAAACCAATATTTTGAGAATTGTTCATTTATCTTCATGAGGCCCAAAAGTAAATAGTTTTTGAGTCTGAAGGATTGAGGCACAACATTAAACATTTCCAATATCAGGCCATTTTTCTCCTCTAGGATTGAATAACGAGAAAGGGCAAAACTTCTAAAACCATTTTCTATTTTGCTCAGGGCAACATGAATTATTATTATTTTGAAAAAAAACAGAGTGAAAAATGTATCTTTGATTAGCTGACTTGAAACTGTGGTATGGCTCTTTCTGCAAGAACCAGTAAGGTTCTTCAATGGAAAGTGTAGCCCTAGTTTCAAAAGACTGAATGCAAAATAATATTGTTTTCCAAAACCTGCAAAATTGCAACGATTTAAAGCTTATTTTTTCCTATACTTTTCCAAAAGAGGGTCACTTCTGACTCCTGCAGCACATTTAGGGAGTGATGAAAGGAATGGGGCAATCATGTATCTGTGGTACCAAGTCTAAAAGCTATGCAGTCGTGAAGATTGACTTTCTGATTTGTCTTTTGCATTAGGCCTTGTCATGTAAGGGTTCCCCAGTGGATTAGCTCATCATGTATCTGGTCCCGCTCCACAGAAGATAGAAAGAAAACTATTGACTTCAAGGTGTATAAGATCAGGCTTGTACTTTGTGCATGTATCAGGTTAATTATATTACAAAGAAAAGATGAAAGATTTCAACACGTGTATTAAGATGGAAGTGATGAATTGGACTGCTCTGATGAAAGCATGTTCCAGAAAGTCCAACGTATTAACACTTGGGAAGCAGAGCTTCCAAAATAAAGATTAGATACTGCTTGTCATTGCAGTGACCTTTTTTTTTTTGTTGTTGTTGCTCTAAAACTATCCAGTCTTTGTTTTAGGTTACTACTTCTTATCAAATATGTCTCTAAAATTTCTTGTTTGACCAACCTTTCTCCTTTAGTAGTTATCCTTTATAATGTGACTCCTGCCAGTCTTGAATAACAGAAGAAAATTCAGATCCTCTCTCTTTTTTTTCATATTTTATCCCACAAAAAAAAAAAAAAAAAAAAGAGGATAACTGAGATTTTAGGTAGATAATCCCAGATTTAGGAATTATCAACTCTGATCATTTTCACTCTAGTAACTCAAAAATTGAGAATACTTGTTTGTCAAACACAGCATTTGGCAAATACTGTAATTATTTTTTAGGGATTAATTTGTTAGCTTCAACACAGAGATCATTGGGTAATGTAACAGAGGTTTCATTAAGTTTGGAAAAGCATCTTGGTTTGACACAACCCGTGTGTGTCTTGGAAAACACAAGACTGTTACAGGCACATGAAATGTCTGATTCAACTCAACACGTGAGGTTGAAGCCTCCAGAGCAGGGAGCTGATCAATCTTGGCATCATGCTCTCATTTTTAATCTGTCAGTGATTCAGTTGTTACGAGGACTTCTGGGCAGTGACTGGGAACACAAAACAAATCAGTGACCAAGACTCTGATCCTGCAAACCGGTAAAACACCACAAATTTTCCTCATTTTGATAATAGCCTTGAGTGAGTCATCTGCCCTAGCTTTGGTGCTAGAAAACTAGCTAGCAAATTCTGAGGTGCTGCTCACAGGTCCCCACAGATCCTGTCTCTAGCTCTGTCAGCAGCCAGGATGTTAGGCAAATAGATGTGTCCTCCGAGGGCCCGGTCCCCTCTATCAGCCCTGGGTGATGAGCAGAGACTCAGACATCCAACCTCCCATGGTCTATGGCTGGGTGTGAAAAATAACAGGCATGGCATGGACTTCAGGGTGTTATGTTGCTCGTGGGCCAAGCTACTGGCAAGAGAAAGAACCAGAAACAAGCAGCTTTGTTTATGCCGTTTTACTTTGGAAACCTTTTGGCAGTAGGAACATAAATTTAGATTTCGTTTTTCATTTCTTAACTGTTTTCCATTGGTACTTTTTGCACTACTTGCCGTTATGAACTTCGGTTTATGTTGGTAACCCAGTGACATTGGAAATGAATAAATAATAAAGAATGCGTTTTAGGTGAGATGAACATGTGAGGTTTCTCTGAAAATAGGAAGAACGGAGCAACTCATCTTTTCTAAACTTCTGAAAAATAAAACAGAGAATTTCATAGAGCTGCGGCATGAAGTTTTGTCTGGGAGGGTTAGGTTTATGCCGTAACCTCATTATCAGAACCGAGATAAGAGAGAGGTTGCAGATTGATAAATTATCATCTCCTGTTCTTTGCTGTGTGGTTACAGGAGTATATGATAAGTAAAATGTTTGGTTTTCAGAAGTGACAGATTAGTAAATATAAACCTCAGTACGTTCAGAGGTTTGGGATACTTTTCAGGACATGCCTGCAAGTTTTAAAACAGGTTGGCTGATTATCAAGGCAACAAATCTTCTGATTTTTATGGAACTGATAAGCTGAATAAAGGTAAATCTGCTAGAAAAATGCTCTTTCCCATGGAAAGGAATTCTCATGTAGAAAAATTTGCTTTGAAATAATCTAATCTAAACCTAGAACTGTGAAGAAACATTTTACAATCCCTGAAGAGCTTATTTGGTGTCTGGTATTGGGTCAAAATTCACCAAAATTTTCAGTGAGACTGATAAAAGCTTCTTCCCAAATGGGTACAAGTACTGAAAGTTTTTGTTAGAGATGGGAAACAAGTCATTAAAATCAAGGCTGCCATGTGATTTTCCTAGCCCATACAGAGGGATATAGATTTAACCTCTTTCTGCTGATGCAGCAAATACAAATGATCAGAAGAATGACAACAAAGGAAATTGTTTTCCTTATTTTATAGCAAATTGTAACTCTGAAGCTTTGATTAAGACTGGAAGCCTTTTCCATTGGATTTTTTTTTTTATGCTGGTAGAAAATGGGTTTTGTGAAGAAATTAAAGTTTTTGCTGTTTTTCTACGTAAGTGTTGATTTTCTGCTTGAAACTCAAAAATCGGAAAGCCCAGTCAGTACTGACATTAAATTGTAAAAAAAAAAAAATATAGGTCTATGTTTTAAAAAATGAAAAGTAGCTATTTTCATATAGAGAACATCAACAACTTTCTAATTAGTTTCACTTCACTCCTACAAGCATATCAGATGATTTAAACTCTCACAGTGGCAAAGTTAATCGGATGTATGGGAGTTTGTAAAGTCAGTGCTCAGGTCTCTAATTGTAATTTTGCACGTAAGGATTCCTTAAAAACTTTACTAAATCTACAAATACTAAGAAATGGAATATTTCTTATTTGTTTAAAAATCCCTTAAAGAAGGTGTTTGTTAAAACACCTCTTCCATAATTTAAAACATTGTGCGGGTCTTTATGTATTGTGCTACAGACTAAGTAAAAAGTAAAGTCTAAAAATAGGCTAAAGAGTGAAACTTCAGACAAACAGTTATTCAGGGTTAGATATAACCAGTTTTTTACTTTTTCCTAAGTTTCTAAAATAAATAGGAATGTAGGAAATGTGAACTTCATTATCATCTCCTTGGTTTCTAGTTCTAACCACTACCATCATTAATATCTGATGAATTAGATTTAATTACATTAATTGCAATAAGCAATGCTATCTTTTAGATGGTAACACAAATTTTTCCCATGGTTTTAATTGGAAAAAACTCTCAAAATTTCCCTGAAGTGAAAATCTCAATGCATATTTTGACATGTGGCATCTGTTCTTTCTAAGTGCCACTTATATTTTGTCATATTTTATTTTTCTATAAGTTTTAGGAGTCTTTACAATACAATCTCTTTTTTTGTAAATACTTCCAACAAGAAACCCTAATTTTATTCCACCCTCAAGTGCTTCTTTAATGCTCATTTGTGTGCCTTGTACCACAGGATTTCACATGCTTTGGAAAATGAACCTCTCATGAGTAATTTATTATTTGGCTCCTATGTCTTCTCTAGCAAAAAAGTGCCAGATGTGATCATATCTGATAATTAAATAAGTAAATTTGCCACAAAAATAGCCCTACTGATGAGATTCATTGAAAGCATTACTTCACAAAGAAGGCAGATACACGGTGGGAAGCAGAGAAGTCTGGAGACACGAAGGGGTTGTTGAACGAAAGCTGTTGAGATGGCACCATGGCAGCAGTCTCTGACTGAAGGTCACAGACTTGCCAGGGCTTGAGGACTACTTCCAAGGGGAACGTAACTGAGGGAAGCACCTTTATTACCAAAAGGTTTAAATTCACCTGAGGGAGAATGGCACCCCAATGGAAAAATACTCTGGAACCTCCTCTTGTTGCCTACTGTCATGTTGCTTCTCTCACTTTTATTCTCTGGTGCTACTGTTGGAGAATCTAGGTCGTAGACATTCTGCAGCAGTCAGTCCAACTGCAAGCAAACATTTCCTACATAGTTTTTTTCTTTTTTAAATGAAAGATATTCTTGCCAATAAAGATGAACTATAATGCTTTTTCGTAAGGTTGTTTGTTTTGCTGTCTGATGTTAACACAGTCATGCCAGCTGAAAGATTCAATGCCACTATTGTTCACCAGCATCTGGTTACGTTACTTATACCTCTGTATGTCCTACTTATCACGTAGTTTCTGAATATTGTCCAGAAATTCTATTTCATTACTATTTTAAATTAAATTTCAGAATTTCTTACAGGATATTACATTAGTGACACAGCCACCTCTAAGTGGTCTGCCCAATTCACCTCTTAAACAATGTCCTTCTCCAACCCCAAGAAAAGTTTCTGGGTTGGAGGCTGTAGTTTCTGCAGCTTCACAATCTTCTAGCCGAGCTCCCAGTTGACGTTACTCATATAGGCACCCTGTGTTGGCATTGCCAAGATGCTCAGGAATGTCCTGGGTTAAGAGAACAGAGGGTAAAAAGCTTTAAAAATTAAATTTGAAAAGACAAGCAAGAAATAAGGATAAAAAAAAAAATCAGGGGGAGAGAGAAAACTCAAAAAAAGGTGCACAAAAGTAGAAGGAGAGAAGCTTTTCAGTGTAAGAGTTCTGCCATTCAAACTGACCCACTTCTACCAGCCTAGCAGCTGTGGGAATCCTCCTCCCCCAGAACCGGGCCCAGGTTTCCATTTGGTTTGCTTTTTCCTTTCATAGTTTTAGTACAAACTTTTTATAAAGCCATGATGAAATTACAGGAGAAAGCAGGTCACTGACTCTTGAACACTCCTCTATGTCGCATGAGAAAAGGAAGAGTTTGGAATAGCCGTCTGCCTACGTGGGCAAGCTGAGCTGTCTCCTATTGGCAAGCACCTCTGTACACTCTGCAGAAATACCGCTGCACAGGGATTTCCTAGTGTGAGTTTGGTGGTAGAAGACGAATATTTTCTGCAGAGTTTGGGGACTGAATCACTGTCGTTAGGTGAGATCACTTGGCTGGTTGATGGGAACGATGTGAATATGTTCAAACACTTTTTCATCTCTTTCTTTCATAATCTCTTTTCTCAAATTGTGGTCTACCCATCAGACTACAAGAATGTGACTAGTAAAGGCTATATACATAAAGGTTTTATGTCAGATTCAGCTCCTTGTCTAGTCATGAAATGATTACTGATTTTAATTACACAGCAGGAGACTTCTGAAGATATTGAGGGAGTGTTGAGCATTCTTTCAAAGTAGCTAATCGTTGGCCATAAAAATTACTACTGCTTTGAAAACGTTTAAGTTTAATTTTAATGTAAAGTTAAACGTAAGTTTAATTGTAAATGTAAAAGTTTAATTTCAGCTATTTTCTGTGCACAGAGGGGAAACTTTAGTTTTAGTACCTTGGTGATTTCAAACTGGACCCTGAATATACTCTGTAATCTGTCTCTGAAAAGACTGAATGTGCTGAGACCTTCCTATCAGATGCCTGAAGTAAAACAAGCTCGACAGACAATTTTCAGCCATCTATCACCAAACTGAAACACAGACCCAAGCCAGTAGCACAGGGAGATCCACCACTTGAACCAGTCTGTGCAGTTTCTTGAAGTTGAGAAGAGATTAACAGCATGTTTTATACCAATTCACATTTGAGGCTTACTCAAAAGGTGTTACTCATAAAGTGCAGAGGAAATGTAATTAGGTTTCTTTTTTTTTTTTTTTTTGGTTTGGTTTGTCTTCTTCATCTAGGTTTGAGTCTGATTTCTGCTTTACTTAATGCCTTAAAATTTTTATGAAGTTTATCTAAGGCATAGAGTGAAAAAATTATGAGTGTGGTGGATATGCGGCCCTGAAGGTGGAGGGCGACAGAGATAATTAAGGGACTTAAGCATCTTTCATCTGAGGAGAGGCAACAAGAGTTAGGACTGTTCAGCCTGCAGAAGAGAAAAGTCATGGAGATCTTATCAATGTGTATAAATACCTGAGCAGGCTTCTCTCAGTGGTGCCCAGTGATGAGGCAAGAGCCAATACACAAATTAAAATGCATGAAATTCCATCTGAACACAATAAGACAGTTTTTTACTGTGAGGGTGACCAAACATTGGCACAGGTTGCCCAGAGGGGTTGTGGAGTCTCATCTTTGGAGATATTCAAACCCCCCAACCCTGGGCAACTGGCTCTAGGTGGTTCTGCTTGAGCAGGAAGGGGTCCCTTCCAACCTCAACCTTTGTTGCTCCTCAGCGAAGGCAGTTGAGGAGCACCCAGACAAGCATCATATAGTATGGGTGTGTTGTGGGAGCAAGTGTAGTGATTTCATAGTTAGGAATGAGAAAGGCAGCAGACTGACATCCAGTCCTAGGCATCCAATGTTTTTAGCTTTCTTTACACTGTCCCAGTTTCAGTTATGTAGGGTTTTTTCCTAACCAGAGCAGCGTATGTACAATATTTAAGCAGGAGCTGCTAGTACCATCTGTTCATGCTATTATGTTGTTCCCCTGCCTTTTGTGATTATTGAAACTGATGGCAGTGAATCGTTGGGTGCCTATGTGCTGAGTTTGCATGGGTAATTTAGGTACCCATGTCTGAAAAGTTGGCTCATAATGTTCAGTAATTGTACAAAATCTATAGCAGCTCCAAAGGTTTCTATTATGATAATGGAAGGTTATAAGAAACAGTGTTTAAACATGGGTGGGTATTCTGTGCTTACCTATGTGCGTTACAACCATTTTCAGAAAATTGCAGAATGAGTTTTGGATGCTAGGAGCTTCTCTGCTCCGAACTTCTTTCTCTATGGAGAGATGCTCTAGGGTATCCCTCAAGTTTTTATGTCCTCCAGTAGTATTGTCACCCTCAGTTTTTGGGAAAATCTCACTAGACTTCATTGTTAGCCAAGAAATCACATTTCTGAGCACAAATACTGCAGTTATTCATGTAGAGATATTATTTTTCAGAAGGCCAAAGTGAATTAAACAGGATAAGGGAACAAAAGAAACAGTAGAGAATAATCTTAAGAGACAGCATAATGTTAGCAGCAGCTAAGCAAAATTAGTAACGTTTATAGGAAGTACACAACTAATTTAGTTCTAATTATACTAACAGGAAATAAAATAAACAGAAAATGTGAAAGGTGAGAAGATTCATAAGTAAGAAACTAGATCAGGCTTTTTATGGATGGAGATCAGAAAGCCAGTTAAGCTGCAAAACAACCAGTAGATATGATTGTTACCTTAGATAGATGAACAGAACTCTGCAGCACTGGTAGATGTATCTGTTTGTTCTACGTAGATCAAGAGAATTTAATGTTATCAGTATCTACTGAACTCATATAGATCAAGACAATTCCATGGTTCACGATAAGATGGTGAAGAAAGGACCTTCTCCAGGCTGGTGGTCTCATGTACTCATGTGGAGCATAGGCCACACACAGCCGCCTTTGACACTTAGTCCCTAGTCAGGGTAAATCAGGCAAGATTTTCTTCTCTAATAAGTTTGCTACTCTGTTAGTTTTTCTTATCCTTTTTTCTTTGTTATTTTCTTTCTCTTTCAATCTCATTATCATAATCTTTACACATTTTGTATTTATGTAACACATGAACTTCACGTGTGTTCTCAGTATTGT
Source organism: Gorsachius magnificus (assembly GCA_034008185.1). Taxonomy (NCBI): domain Eukaryota; kingdom Metazoa; phylum Chordata; class Aves; order Pelecaniformes; family Ardeidae; genus Gorsachius; species Gorsachius magnificus. The sequence goes on from CM067081.1 coordinate 178,956,222, forward strand.
ATTGTCCCTTAAGTGTTCCTTGATACTGTATAACTAAAATTTTCTGTATGGAGAGAGCCCATTTCCTTTAGGGCAGGGTCCTTGAACTCCTGAGGTTCCAGCCTAGGTCTGGAAATCAACATGCTTGGTGGCATTTTGTTCTTGCCCACAGACTGGCTGTGGATACATCAGTTCCGCTGCCCATACAAAGTTTTACAGACCTTTTCTGTCTTCATTGCTAAAAGGGCTGGAGTCCTTGGATTCATCTCTTCCTCTGCTTTGTATAACTTAAAAATACTGAATAATACTACCTCTTGTATTTTATATTATTTATACCATAATTATGTCTGAGTGCCAAAGTGGCACTAAAATCCAGTGTACAAAGCGCTACACGAGATACCAAAAGAAAAGACAATCTTTGTTCCGAACAAGTGACAAATGAGAGAGTTAAAGAGTATTGGCTGTTCTGTGACTAATAATTAAGTTAGAATATCAAAAAAGGTGGAAGTGTAACCGGTTTTACAGGATTGGATATTAAATGATACCTACCATCATTATAGGACAGGAAAGATAGGAAAGCCCGTTTCCTTTTTATTTATTTATTTTTTAAAATATGGACACCGTGCATCTGCATCCGTCTGCATCCTTTTACAGTTAGCCAATTCAGTAAGATGTTTGCCGATTCATGTGCGGAGGTCTCTAGAGCCCAATGACAATAGTGTCACTGCTACAGCCCTCTAAGCATGGTGATAGGAGCTCACAGAACAGACAAAATGAAACTTGTGGGCTCAAGGGTTTTCCAGAAACATCAGAAGTTTCAGAGATGTTGAAAATTATTGATTTTTCTTGTGAAAAGCCATTATAGACTGGCTACATGACCCATTTATTCCATTTAGAGGAAAACTGTTGACCAGGGAGTACCGCCCCTTGGGGAAACTGAGGCAGTTTTGCATTCTGACTACTCTTGCTATTGTCCGAGATCCTCTTCTAGGAACAGACTAGGAGTAAGTGGCTAATCTGCTGTCCACACACCTTGTATGCTGAGGTTTGTTGCATCTCATCTGGCAAGCCTGACAGCGTTTAGAGAGTTTAAGTACAGACCACAGTTCAAATGAGTACTGAAATGCACATAGGTTTTCAGGTCTCCATCATCTCCACTTTCAAAAAGTCTAAGCTCTCCTCCCCTTTTTGGTCCTCTTTATCCCTGGACCCCGTCACCATTTCAGTGCTGGTGAAGCTAGTGGAATATGTGGATGGTCCTGTGATAAAATGCATTTCCCAGAGCTGTTACAGGTGGGAACCTTGAAGCTGGAGGTGAGTCCAGCTTGGCCTGGAGGCTATGTGCACTTTTGTTTGTGTAAATGGCCAGTGGGATCAAGGCTGGGTGAATTTATTATCCAGCTCATCTCATTCTTTTTCCTCCCAAAGCCAGCTCATGCCCCTGGCACAAGTGCACTGGTGGTGCCATAGAGGGGCATACAGCTCTGCTGCTGGCTCTGGCAGCTCAACATCCCTTTGAGTGGTATCAGCTGTAGTTTAAATAATTTTCTCTGATCTGTTTAAGCCCTTCTGTGTTGCTCTTGAAACATTAAAGGAGTAAAATTCTCTGACCTGGGTGAACATCTTGAGAGCTTGCATTTACTTCCAACAAAAATGATATCACTGTAGGCTGAAGTATTGCTGTGCTGGACTAAAACCTGCTTTCTCCCTCTCCTTGCGTACACTTCAGCCAGTCCCAGGGGTCTTGACATTTTACTTAAACCTTCCTTGGCTTAACAGCCTCACACTGCTGGTGTCACTTCAGCATTTCCAAGTCCACCCTTGGTGCGATGTTCCTTGTGTGCCTTCAGCAGTACCTGAGAAACCTGCAGCATTTGGCTGTCTCAGAAACAGGCCCAATCCCTGTTTGAGCAACTCTGTAGAAGAGTGACCATCTGACTCTACGATTTTACTTTTACCACCTCTGTGGTGGGTATGCTGCAACCTTGCACATTATTTCCCAGTGCCTGTGGCTCTTAGTGGGCTCATGAAGCAACTTGATGCCCCAGTCCTTGAACAGAGCCCTCCCTGGAGCCCCTGCTTTCACACGAAACAGCCTGCTGCTTCTACCAGGGCAAATCCTGCCCTGGCAAAAACTGATTACAGAGATTAAAATAGGCAACAAACTCCTTTGCTACTAGCTGCCGTACCCCTGAAACAAAACACTCCTCAAAGACTCGACAGCGAAGTTTTGAAGGCAGTGCAGTCCGACTTCCTTATAGATAACCGACTTTCTAATGCTTCTTAGAGTAAATTAGCAAAGATTTTTTTCTCTCCGGGCCATTACCTTTCAGAAAAGTGCTGCCATAAGGTTTTGTGGAAAAATAAAAAAAAAAAAAAAATCACACATTTGGTGTACTTTGTTACGAAACCAAACTAGCCAGCTCAACTACTTTTTCCTCACTTGACCACCACTTAAATGAAAGAAGACTTCTCACATGAGAGGGAAGTTCTTCTTTCTTGGAAACCTTGACCCTGTTGCCAGTAAATATGGAGATATCGTTTAGAAAAACGTCACAGATGATTGTGGTCAAATTTGTTGAAAGTGGAGCAAGATGTATAAAAAAGCACAGCAACAATACTGATCAGCCAGCACATGAGCAACAGGTTATCTACGTGAGCATCTCAGTGCAGAAGCTGTTTTGAGGGTTAACAAAATTAGGTTAACCTCTGTCATCTAACCAGTCTTGCTGTATCACATATGCTGCTGTGACTGTAGAGGCATGAAGATTTGGGAGCGAAGATGAAAGTATATTCTATTTTCAGATCTGGGCGTTTTTTATTTCTGCTTTGTCTTTTCACTGTGGAAGGCAAAAAGTCACCTACAGGAAAGCATACCTGCCGAAAAGGACTCCTTTCCCAAGTGACAGAGAACCTGTATATCAAGGCAACTAGTTTAAAATCATCTGTTCCTGTAAGTTGATCCCACTAGTTGAAAAGTTTATTTTATTTATAGATGCTTCTTTACCAGCTTCATTACTTAGCACCTGGAAACTTTAATAAGCTGAATGATCTCTACAGTCCTAAGAGACAGGGTAATGCTGCTACTCCTTCTGTAAAGATGGGAAAAAAGAAGATGCATAGAGAAATGGGATGAGTTTGCCAAGGACTTTGCTCTGGAAGAAGTTTGTAGCTAGGCTGGGATTGGAACACAGATTTGCTGAGTCCTCATCCTAGATCTGAATAAGATGATGATGATTACTACAATATTTTTGTAGAGACCAGACTTAAAACTCTGTCTCTCCTACTCTGCTTAGTTTTATTAATACTAGCACTTTATATTTTACAGAAGGATCTCATCAAGAACACAAGACTGCTTAAAAAGACAACAAAAATCCTGTTTATGGTAAGATTTATACAACTGGTTTTCCATTTTCTTACTTTGATTTTCCTTTGCTCAGTTGAGACAGGAATGTGTGATCAAAAGAAATGACAGCCGACACAAAAATAATTTGTGTTTAATGGGGAAGGGCATTATATTTATGAGAGTCATACGTTTAATGAAGTCCTCCGCTTAGAAGAATAGTGTTATCTCTGCCCTGTAGAAACAGATTTTCCTCTGGGACGTGAGGGGAGTGTTGAGCATGGTACAGGGAGAAAGAGGCAGATTTGGAAAGCCTGGTTGGAGGCTCTTCTCTAGGTGGTTGCAGTGGTGCTCTGCCAGGAGACTTGGGGTAAGGGTGTTTGCGGTGTTGGGGAGGAGTGTGCTCGTGGTAGCGCTTGCTCCTCCTGTGAGTGCTTGGCTGCATGCGATCCTCCCCAGCGATGGTTTCCAGGCACCAACCCGTTCACATGAGGTCCAGGGCCATAGTTGCCATCCCAGCAGCTGAGACACCTTCTGTTGAGGGTGTGTGGTACCACGGATATCCCAGGGATGCTGCAGAGCAGCCAGGACACCCGAGGAGCTGCTTTGGGCTTTGACCTCTACAGGTGCACTGGAAGAGGGAGATCAGAGCTCCCCAGTGCGATTCAGCATGAGAGTGAGATACTAAACTCGCCTATTTGTAAGTGACTCCAAGTGTGTGAGACATTTTAGCTTCTTTAATGCAGAAATCTAGCCAGCAGGTCTAACTGAGTCAGTTTATCCTCAGGTAGAGATCTACTGGCCTTTGGAACTCCCCTGGATCTCATTGATTACTTTGGGAATGAAGACTCCTTGCTTGCCCATTGAACCTACACATGGACACATGCATTTGGGTGGCTTAATCTGCAGTTGCATTAGATACTTGGTTCCATTGCCCGAAAATAGGCACATAGACATTTGAAATACCTTTGGGTGTTCAAGAGATCCCACAGGCCAGGCAGATATGACATGAGGTGTACAGGATGACTGGTCTCTTCTGGAGCAGGAGTTGGGGGTGGATGGGATACCCTACAGCATCTCAGATGGTATGGGACACTGACATGGAGGAATGGGACAATGACACTCACAATGACTCTTACAATTTGGCCAAGATAGTCTGACTTAACTCCCCAATTTACCTTCCATTTGTTCTTTGTGTGTTAAATAGATTTGTTGCTATCACTTCTGTTCATGGTTGGTTTTACCAATATTCCTTTGGCTGCCAGCACAGCATCCTCCTGCCTTTCCTTCAAAAACCACAAGGGTACATTGAGTTATTTAAAAAAAAAAGGAAGCAATCCAATGGGATACTAAAATTCACAAAAATATTTTTATTGATTGTATGCTTTCTAAACACGCATATTTTTATGAAGCTGAAGTTTTAGGCTGAAGTTGACTTGTCAGGTTTTCATTTGGCATCTCTTTATCTGCTTTATTTTCAGACAAACTGCAGTGTTCGAGATCAGCTCCTCTCCTTCTACATGGAAAATGTTTTCAGCCGTCTTGGAGTAGGGAGTGACAAGTTGTACATTATTAGTGCCTTCCAGGTCCTGCAATCCAACATGAACGCCTGCGTGAGTATATTCCTGAGACTCAAACTAACTTTCTCCATCTGAAAGGTTAGGGAAGGGCTCCATCACAGTTTTTCTGCAGATAGATAGAGAGGGTGATTCAGAGTCACGGTGTGCCCTACATTACACAGGTCCCAACCTCCTGAGGGCTTCCCCACTGGGGCTGGGGAAGTTTAGCACCGCTCATTTCCTCCCAGAGCGAGCATGCGAGGAGCAGGCAAGGTGGTGGAGATACCATGGAGACAAGCCACTTCTCTGCTGGTGATGTCACCTTGTGCTGCCCTCTCAGCACCAAAACTGCAAAGAGGTAGGGTAATTATGAGGAGAAACGTGGCTTCTCAAGTTTCTGTGGTGTAACACTGGTTATGCTTTCTTTCTTCAACAGCGTACCCACTGGACACGTGTAATCTGTACTCACATGTCCATGCTGAATTTTGAAAGAGCCAGTGGTGTCTCATGAGTAAGCAGGGACTGTGATTATGGAGCACATTGGAGCAGTTTCCATGTGTAGGCTACGCCTGCAGTCAGAGCAGGTTGTCAGGGTGCGATACTGCCCACTGGCAAAATGTCCCTAGAGTGGATCCAGGTGTCCCAGGGAAGAGGCACTTTTACCAACACTGTGTCATCATCCCACGTTTTAAATAACAACAGGACAGCAGTTCAAAGCATGCTTTTGCCCATGCGAATATGCGTACTATCATACCATGATGCTAAAATGACACTGTCACTTGTGGGTCATTTCTCTTCTTGTCTTATTTTTATGGGTAGGTGAATAACAACAGGGTGTGCCTTAAAACTTTATGTCCTATGGCTCTTTTTTTTCTCCCCTAAACCTGCAGTCCTCACAAGTCACAGTGTCCCAAAAAGTGGAATGTGACTTAGGCTGAAATATAGCCATGGATATCCAGGCAAATGTCTATAGTAATTTTAAAAAGTGAGGGCAGGATGAAAAGTCAATATAATGTTAATGAACTAAAACTTTGTCTAATCTGAATTGTATGGTAGCATGCAAGAAAAGAGCATTAGTTCCACACGGACACAAATATTTGCAATACAAAAATAAGCAGCTTCAGAGATCTCTTTGGAGTGCGATAGCTCAGAACGCAACTGGAACATTTGTATAATGTAAAAAGGTTCAAATCTCAGTGGGAGAAAACTCCACCAGCTTTCAGGTTCTGCATTTAAAACCATGCTAAACAGTTGCAATTTGCAGTCATTATTCACAGCATTCAATACAGTGCTGTGGTTATCTGTGTCTGTCAAAATTCCAGATATTGGATGCTATAATACACTTTACAGAGAATTCATTCTTGTCTGGAAAAGCAATTACATCCTATACACGTGCCAGTACACACTGAGGAGTTCAGACCATCAACTGTGACTGAATTCAGAATATCAGTTGCTCTGAAATACCATCAGTGACTGGAGCTTGCTATGTAACTTAGTAATACATTTGCTTCTGTGCTGTATGGGGGCAAAATGTTGCAGATTTCTCAAAGCTCCTGCGTTCTTTTTCATAATTAGTGCCAGTGTTTTGCCCAACACAAGTTGAAACATAACAATTTACATTTCTGGATCTTAAAAAATACCAGCAGGAGAGAAGTGACTTCCTCTGATACTAGAAAAACATTAGCTTTTTGAGAAATGACAGCTTGTCATGATTTTCTAGGAGACATCCCATTTCTGGAAAATAACATTTTTGAAAGTATTTGTGTTAATTCAAAGCCAACAATACAAAATCATGTGAAAGAATAATAGAAACTGTGAACAGAATGAAAGTAATGGATCCTTTGCTAATACCAAGTTTGGGATTTCTCCATCATATTATTCCTCAATAAATTAACAAACTCATGCATTCATTTACATAAGCTCTTTAATTTTTATTACCCAGTTGAGTTGTAAGATGTTTATCAGATGGGATTTCCACCATGAGAACATACTGTGTAATGAATTTGTTACCTTTCAAGGATAAAGTTCTTCATACAATTGAGGGAAACAGTGAAAACTTTATATACATACCCACCCTATATTCTTTTGTAAACTTGGGCTCTAATTCAGCCAGCTAGAGGCATGCACGCTATTTAAAAATCCTAACAATATTTGTCTCCAAATCACTTTCAAAGACTTGGGAGCCCGAGTCCTGTTTTTCAAAAACACATAGGTACTAAAATCTCTAAATCCCTTTTCTGCAGTGAAACCAGGCTCTTTCGTTTAAAGTATGACTGGACAGTAAAGGGAACAGGCATTTCTGCTTGGATACTGGGAGCATTCACCTGCAGCACCACTGGCCTTGGCAAAAGCCTGTTTACTTCTTCATGTGCCCTGTTGAGTTGGCGACAGTGCCGAGAACAGTATGAAGTTGCTTCTGAGGACAGACTTATGTTCCTACATCAGTAGCATATTATGGAAGCTTTTCCTTGAGTTTGAGTGGAGTGCAGGAAGGCAATATATTCACTGCAGGATTTTTAATCATTGGTCTACCATTGCAGGCAGAGCTTGTAGACCTCTAGCAGAGGTTGCAGGGTCGCTCACCATGAGCGCACTTACTCGCTCATGTGTTTACTTGCTCTTTTTGCAGGAAGAACAGTGTAATGTGCATTACCACTCAAGCCACCATAGTCATTTCAGGTCAGTTCTGCCACCGAATGACTTCTGTAGAAACCTGCATCGTACAGGCTGACCTTAAAAAAACCCCCACCAAAACAACCCAAGTCAGTTTTTAAAGTTTTACAAGTTAGAGTTGCTTTTATTTACACTTTCATCCTGTGAGGTGAATTTAATAAGCACAAAAGGTGACTTGAAAGAGAAAACATTTGTTGCTCCCTTTTAAAACCTCTGTGTGAGGTAGAAAGGATGAACCATCCATTTCAGTGGAGTCACGTCTTTTCATATGAGTTCAGGTCCTTTGCCTTTTGCCTTTTCAAATGTGTTGTCCTTGTTGATAGATTGGATAACATCATATTTTTTGCATTTGCCATTTCCATTTCCATTTCCATTTCCATTCCCGAACACCATCCATTTTTTCCCTGAGAAAATGATTGTCCCCCTTGGAAAGCCTGGAGAGCTGGGGAGCCAGCAAGCTGTATTGCTCAGAAAGCTCAGGCTTTCAGTGAGCCCCACTGGGCCAGTTTTGGCCCTCAGAGGTGGGTGATGAGGAGGGGGCTGAGCCCCCTGGGCCGGAGCACTGAGCTGCTGTGCCCCAGCTGGCGGGGTTAAACCCGGGCTGTACCCTTTGGGTCCTGTAGGATAAACTGATGTACTCTTTCCTTCCCAAAATGAGCTTCCGACTCAAATCTTGCAGTGGTAACACAGTCCTGTGTCTCTGGTATAACAGCAGGGGTATAGGGATGCCAGAACTTGCAAGTAAGTTGCTGTTGGCTGATTTAGTGGGATGCGTGGGAGCTAGGTAGGGGCTTGCTGGCAAAACTCCCAGTGATCTTAATGGAAAACTTACCTTGATAAAAGGGTGCAGGATTAGCCCTTAATTAGCCAGACAGTGGAGCAATGGGCAGGAAAATAGGGGGAAGCATAAATTAACGTTGTAAATGTATTTGAAGGGTTTGCAGAAATGTGCAAAATTGCCCTCTGTAACTTTGCAAAGGTCTTTGGCCCTTAGCCTCACCTTCTCTGAAGGTTCAAAGTTGAATCTTAGAGCTAGGCTGCACTGTGCAAAAGCTGTAACTGCAAGTGATATAAAGATCCCTGAGATAAATAGAATGTGTTTAATAAGAAGACTTAGTGGTACTCATATTGCAGTTTTTTGTGCTGTGAACTCAACTTTCCAGGAAGCACACAGGTAAAATAACACGTTTGTAGTAGCAACAAGATGCTGAAATGATGCTGAGTTCACACGTTTAACCAGCAGTCCTGTGGTGCCACACTGTGGCTTGAACTCTTCCTCGTCACTATGCCTGTACATCGGCATCTTTGCTGCAACAAAGATCTTTTGGTTTCTTCTCATCCCTTCAGCTTCCATGTGCTCCAACCACAAGGTTAACTTCTGCAGTCAAAAAATTAAAGAAAACGTTTCTTAAGGTAAGAGCAGGAGGTGCTGGCTCCCAGCTGCACTGTTCAAGGGCTGTGAGTGGTTTCTGTTCTAACATCTTTATCTTCTCGACAGCTTGGAGAGAACGGAATCTACAAGGCCATCCACGAGCTGGATATTCTCCTTCCCTGGATTCAGGCCTACATACAAACCATCGTATGAAAAAACGAGGACGCGACAGATGGCACGCCGCTTCTGTGCTAAGAACAGATTCTTACCCAAAAGGCCTGAAAATCAATCGAGAGCTGGATGCACTAGGGGCCTGGCAGTAACCCCGTCTCAATGAAGGAAAGCCCCGGTTTATTAACAGTGGCGTAGAGAGGGATTTTTTAAGAGCTTTCGTGGTTGGCCTGGCACAGCAGCTACGCCTGTCCTGCAGCAGGAGAGCAGCCTCCGGAGCAGTTACAGCAAGATGTACTTCTTGTCCCGCCTGCCTGCCAGCTGCCTCGCAGGCAGCCCCCGGACACGTTGAGTGAGCGTAACTTGAAGTCTGCTACCGTGCAGATCAGACACCATGTCCCACGTGCCATGGGAATGATCTAGCCAGGCCTGGTGCCACCCCATGTGATTACAATTCAAAGCAACGAGGACCACTTTTGAAAATCCCTCCCCTAAGCTATTCTTCCTTTTTTTTTGTTATAGCTATGTAACAGTATACACAGGCTGTTCTACATATAAATAAGAAAATTAATTATATACTGCTTATCATTATTATTAATTTAAGGTAATAATTGATCCCTAATAAACATACTCCAATTAAGGTCAAACCTTTGGTCTATGACTCATGCACGACCTTCAGATGTCACATGATCTACATGAGATCACACAATGCAGAACACGCGATAAATGAATGGCCTTTGAATGGGATTGCAAAATGGTTTGAGACGGATTTATGGGAAGTTGTTACTCCAATGATGGTAGTGGTTTCCAAAATACTTTTCATACTGTACAGAATGAAGGTGGAATTCTAGTTTTCTTACATTTTTGAAGATTTACCAGAAGAAGCTATCTAGGTGATGAAAATATTCCCAATCAGTATGTTTGCATTTCCACGGGGGTGAGATTCTGCAAAATTTCAGTTCTTATAGTGCTAGTATGTCAGGGGCATTGAATACATCGGTGTGCTGACACCAAAGAACATGAGCCAGTTCCTCTTCTGTATTGTGGCCTTCTGCAGCCCAGGGGTGGTGGCTGGTCTCTGACTGGTGATCATTTGATTCCAGTGTCCAAATACATGTACTCTCTGAACAGGCTATTTTTATTTTTAGTCCTTCAGGGACCACTTAGAAACTCTCTGGGATCCCCACATAGGTGCTAGAGCAGTAGGAGGCAGCCTGGTTATCCCCACTCCCAATCTCATAAAAGAGCCACCACTGCTGCTAGTGGGCTGTTGATCTTCATCCAGGTGAGTTGTTAGTGTCTGGTGAGGGCTGAGGAGAGAGAAGAGCATCATCTCTTCTTTAACCTTGCAAATCACTGCCCAGCAACCTGCATGGGAGAAGGCATGACGCTATGAGTGAATCCAGCTTGCAACCTGCTTCTGTTTGGATCAGAGCTACGTGCTAGCCCCTATGCCAGCAGTTCCTTACAATGCCCCCACACCTCTCCCTGCCCGCAAACTGTGGGCAAACTTGTCTTTTCTAATGCCTCAGAGACCTGGAGAGTGGCTGGCTTTCTGTTCCAGCTTCTCCACAGCTTTGCAATACACTGCATCAGCACTGGCCACTCGTGGCAAAAGCCAAAGACAAGCAATATTAAATTGCAATGTGCAAGTAACTCATTAGTACCCTCTACTTCATTAAAAAAAGGGAAGGATGCCATCATTTTGGGAAACTGCCAAAGCATTCAGCAAATCTCAGCATCAGCAGCTTCTGGTGACAATACACTATTTTTAAGCATTGGTGCTTTATATAACAAATGATCTCAGACAGATGCAAAGGCTTATCTTCAACGAGAACACAAGGTGATTTCTTTATACTTAATAAGAAGAATGGTGGAATAAAGACATGAGCCTTCCAGCACAAGCAATGACCTGTCACACCATTGGCTTTTTTGCTTTGTATCCTAGCAATTAACATCAAGGGATTATATTAGTTACATGTTGAAATATAGGACATTTTTCTGCTAAAGTACAATGGTGGGTGCTCTCGGGAAATACTACGGGCTGACTGTGGGGCCGGGACAGCAATAACAGTGTGAACTTCATGCCCTCAGTGTATTCTGGAGTTCAGAGGTCGGTGCCGTGGCACTGGTACACAACTTTTGCAGGGACCTCTTGATGTCCCTGTGTTGACTTTAGTTATCACATATAAAATATCCCAGTTCAGAGGAGCCAACTAAGTGTATCTGTTAATGCATTAGGATAAACACTGGAGATTTTTTAGTCTAACATTTATGTAAAGAAATGTTTATACGTGGTAGTTTCTGTTTGCTGAGCATTTTTTCTGTTACCGTGATTTCACCTGTTTATGTATATCCCACAGGTCTGGTTAAGAGAAGGGCTGACTTGAAGAACTCCTAAAGGAGGAAAAAAATCCAACAGTGTTTGCAATGGACAATTCTCAGGTAAATTCCATTTCTCGTTGCTCTTCCAAAGATGGAAAACCAATTATGCAGACAAATAAAATACGATACATGAAAAAACCAATGTTACCTCTCACATAAATAGTCAGATGGTGACTGAAAGCTTCCTTGTGCAGAGTTCGTATTTTTTGACCTGTATCATTTTCACACCGTCTTCAATCTCCGGCTTCCTCAGCCATGAACTTGAAAGGACAGAACTTGGGAACAGATTGCCCAGGTGACCATGGAGAGAGTAAAAGAGAAGAGTGAGAATATTTTGTAAGATAAATTCAGTTGCCAACTGTCCCATGAAAGCTAGTCAATAAATAATTCTCAAAAAACTCCAACAAAAAAAACCCCACATAAAAGGACCCAACCTGTGAGGAATATATAATCTGCTAAAATTCTTCCTAATACCCTGGCCCTATAAATTTAAACCAGTTCCCCATGAAGGATAATAGATATGCCTGACAAAAAAAAAAAAAGTTCTTATGCATATACTTTCTTACCCTGGGAGACAGCAAACCTAATGTGCCATCATACACGGTGATTTTCAATTTGACAGGGACCTGCCAATCCAGAACACATACAGAGTTATATAAAAGGAGCAGGTGAGGTGAGGAATGCTGCCTTACGCCCCTTATGCCAGAGAAATACCAGCGCCAGATGAATGCCTTGCATGTTTAGCAATGAGATATGGATTTAATACTCTGCTTTATTAGTTGTTATGTTATATTATTTCATTATTTGTTATTTTATTACTAGAAGGAGTTGCAGTATACCATACACCAGGTTTTATTGCAGTACTTTACCAGGCAACTGTATTTTATTCGAGCAAACTATATTATAAAACAAAAGAAATCTGAACATAGTGTTCCTGGCTCTGAGGAATCACCTCCAAAGTATTTAGAACTTACTGAATTTCCTTTTTTTGCCACTTTGGAATGCTCTGTTTACACACCTAGGAGTTTAATGAGACCGAAACACAGCCCTAACACTCTCTTTTGGATTTCATGAAGCTGGTTGTTGCCAAAACAGCACATTCAGGGAGAAGAAGCAGAGAAAGCCGGCCCAGTGCTTTAATTAAGAGGGCTGCAGAGACAGACCAGGGCAGACACAGGACCCCACTGCCTGAAAGAGCAGGACCCATCCTGGCCCCACATGGCTGGAGCAGGAGCCTGAAGATTTCCCAGGGTGCAATGCTTGCTCTAGGGTGAGCAGGGGCACCCCAGGGTGAGCTGGGAAGTGGGGGGACCCAAGGAAAGGTAGGTATAACTGGCTGAGGGTGCGTTCACTTGCTCACCTGTAAAGGTATAGCTCCATCGTTTCAAACATTAGCCCTGCAGGGGGACAACTGTGGTGAAGTCCCACCATCCTGTGGAGTCAATATTCAACATTAGCTTCCAGGGTTGGGGCAAATCTTTAACAATTACAAGGGGATTGCAACTCAACATACATTTTTTTTCAATTTTTTTAAAAAAAGTTAATTAGAGGGACAGGGGCAAAGGCAGTACATCTAACGCTGTGGTCTTTTTCAAGCACTTAATTTAATTTTCACTTAATGTGGTATCCTTTTTTTCTGTATTTTTCACACAGCCCATACATTTGTTTGCGAGATTTAGATTTTCTTTCTGTTTTAATGTTTTTTGTCCAAACTCTGGTGTATGGAATAGAAAACTGACTGTGGGCACAACCTCACCAGCCTTCATCAGATGTCAGTGTTGAGTCCTCGCCACTGGCAGGGAGCAGTAGCCGGGATCTGGGGGCTAAGCGCAGGGGCCCCCGTGGCTGTGGGAGCAGGAGGAGCTGCTGCTTCTCTCCGGCAGAAGGGAGCCAGTGACACCTACAAACAGAAAAACTTTCACGTTTAATTCAGACGATCTGTGGGCAATATGTCCAGGTGATTCAGCTTGCTGAACATTTTTCTTGTGGAATTTTGCTGAGCTACCACATTCAGTGGGATTTCAGGTTGGTGGTGGTTTTTTTTTTTCCTTTTTCTCCCCTTATGGATGTTCCAAGTTCAAAAACTCCAGAAGCAGTCTATGATGATTGTGTGTGGATTATTTGTATTTTCTGCTGTGCTAAGGTGCCAAGGTGGAAATGTGCTCCATGGCTAAAAAATAATTTCACAAAATGAGCAGTGCTGCCTGGTTTTCAAAGGGATGCAGAGGCACACAGGTGACACACAAAGAGATAGATGAACTTTGAAATGGGCCCAATTGGATCAGATAGTTATTTTTTACAGATTCCAGCTGGATTTAAGTGATTTGTCTAACTACATATCAATCCACAAGTAACACCTTCTTCCTCACTGACTGGCGTGGTGCCCCATGGTGGAGGGGTGAGGAAGGGCAAGCCCGGCCACCATGCTGTGTTCTGGGGGTCAGTCTCTGGGCACAGTGCATGTCTTCATGCAGTAATGCAAATCACATTTCCAAGCCAATTAAACACTCCTGAATTAAAGGCAAAATATGGCATTTGCAAAATAAAGGTCATTATTTAATAGAGAAGTCTTGCGATAAATGACAGATGCCATACACAGGCCACTTAGCAACAAATATTGTGCTGTATCTTCACAAAAAAAAGGCAAAATAATTAGTACTAAATACATTAAACTTATGATGTGAAGTAGTAAGTATGGATGAAAGCTTATTGCCTTTTAAAACCGGATGAATAAAGGGAAGCTTTTTAGTTTTTCAGATGAAACTCTAGGTGTCACTCTTAGAAAACAAGACTCATGTTGGCCCCAGTTTACTTCTGACTCTTCAGCCGATGGAGAAAGTGTTAGAGCATGTTTCACAAGTACTTCCCTTGGGTGGAAAACTGAGATAGATACGCAGTTGGATTACAAGGGTTTTTTTAAAAATTGGATTGCCACAAACTTAGAATTGAAATTAAAAATGTGGGGGAAAAAAGATGGGCGTATAGCCAAAGACTAGGGTTATAAACCAGATATGAATTCAGTCCCAGGTTTTACTGCAGACTTCCTATGTGACTGTAGGCAAGTTGGTTCATTAAGGTACTGTTCTCCTCTGGCAAATGGAAAAATTGTCTATCAAGTATTTTTTAAAGCTAATTTATCTTTGCTTTGAGTACAGAAATCCTCAGAAGGAAATTAATACCTGTGTAGTGCCAATTCTTGTCTCTATTGCTTAGCATGGCTTGTCTTATCACAGTGTTTCGGTCTTTTTGGAGTAGTGACTCTTATTACACGGAAAAAAGGGTATTTTGTGACTGTTATTGCAAAGGGAAGAATGAAAAATATGTGGCTGTGTATTAAAATTGTCACTAGCTCATAACTTCTTGAAAAACACTTATCTAGTGGAAAGTGGCAGCTGCACATGCAGTTTTGGTGTTATGTAAATAATACAGCAACAGTCAGCAAAGACAACAATTTCCATCACAGGCAAGACCATGTGCAAATTTTCTCTATTTTCTCTGAAGAGCCTTTTTTCTCTGAAGTGCAAAATGTTCAGAGCAGAGACTCTCCCTTAATAAGTAATTTCTCCTCTAACGAGAACCGTCTAACAGCAAATTCCTGATCTCAGCTGGAGCCCTGAGGTGATGTTGTAACATGGTCCTTAGCAAACGCTGGGATAGTTTCCCTCAGACAGCATTAGAAGGGCGATGATTTTTCCTGAAATATTGGAATAAGAACGGGATTTGGACAGTGATGTAACTTGTGTTGAATTTGGCCATTTGGTCACCGTTTCTTCATGCCCACAACGTACACCGGTTTCTAGGGACTGAAACAGCAGCTTCTTCACTTCAAAGACGCATGGCTAAAGGTGAAATGTCTGGACTTTTGGTCAAGTGATTAATAAGATGCTTCCAAAAATCGCCCCCTGTAGCCACCGAGCCCAGGTACCACTCTAGTCATTGTCCCCCTCAGCAACTGCAGGGTGTTCAATGGGAGAGGGCTGCGAAGAGCAAGGATGCCTGGTGCAGGCAGTGCTGTTACAGGAACGGAGAGATTTCAGTAGGGCTGTCACAGCCATGCTGTGGTCACTCTGCAGCTTCCCCCATCTCTAGCAAAGCTTCTTCGTATTGTAAATAACAGCTGCCCACAGGGGTACCTGCTCCTGAAAACCGACAGGAGCTGCTAAGCCGTGGGAGGCTCACTCTCCAGGAACATGTATGGAGAACGGTCTTACCTTAATTCAGTTTTCATTTAAATATCAATATTTAGCTCGGTATTCCTATTCTGTTGGCTCCAGTGGAAGAGAGAATAGGAAATATAAAGGCAGGCAGTAGATCTGAGGAGCATTGCCAGAGGGAAAAGGGAGGTAATGGAAATACAATACCACCGAGTGAAGCTGGAGACTATCATGGAATAAAGGTGTTGGTGACATATCTCAGGAGTAGGTTTGAATGCTAAATTGCACATTACAGATAATGTTTTTTCCTTCCCGTGGATGGGGTTGAAGCTCTGAAATGCAGCAATAGTCATAAAGCCACAGGGCCACAGGGTAAATGAGGCTGCCAGGGGCCTATGGAGGCCTGTGGTCTGACCTCCTGCTCAAAGCAGGGTCTACCAGCAGGTCAGATCAAGCTACCCAGGGCTTTATCCAGTTAGACCTTGAAAACCTCTGACAGCAGCCATACAAGGCTGACCTAGAAGGGCCATTGCATCATTTCTGGACAGGGTAAAGTGTTACAGAGCTGGCTGCAACCACAGTGTGAACAGTGGGACCGTGCAACCACCAAGATGTTGTCCCGTCACCAAACCATACACATCACACCCAGTGGCCCCCTCGTTCGCCCTGACAAACCCAACTCTGCGTCCAGATGTAACTAAATCAAATACAGTCCCATGGTGACTGTTGGCTCTCAGTGCCTCTGTGAAAAGGGCAGCTGAAGAGCAAGGGGCTTTTTTTCCATAATACAAAGCAAAACTATGAGCAACTGCCTGGCCACAAAACCTTTGTGCGAGGTGAATGACAAACTGCAGGAGAGCAGCGAGTCCTGCAAGAGGAAAAGGTCGAATTAATTTTGAAATACAATTAAGACAGATGAGAAGTTGCGGTCATTTCTCTTTTGTAAGTTATTTCTGAAGAAGATTGCAGGTCCCTCTCCAGTGATGCTGAGGCTTTTGGTCCAAGGCCCTGGGGTGGAAACCAGCCCACTCCTGCTCTTGCTCCCACTCTTCTCCTTGCGGCATGGGTGTTGCCAGGGAGGTCTTTCTAGTGTCACCTGTAAAAGGATCACACAGATCTCCCTGCTCTTTGGCCATTGACTCTGGCTGGCCCCAGAGTCCTCCCCCTCTTCGCCACAGGTCGTGATGCCCTTTTTAGAGATGTGTCACCTCCTGCTGAGGGAAAGCAGCTTTCTGGCTCAGCAACCTGTCAAAGCGGTGGAAGAACATGCCGTGCTAAAATATTTAAGTAATGACAGCTGCCTGATTGCCATTCCCTGATTTTTGAATTCGCAGAGTTAAAAACATGAGAAAATCTAAATTTAAGATGGTTTAGTGAGAGAGGGCATGTAAAGGGAGAGGGAACTGGAGGAAGCTGGCATGGGACTGTGGGAGAAGAGGGACGATGGGTGAGCAGAGGAGCCTGGGATGTTCGGCTCTCAGCCGTAGCCTTAGTGTGTTTATGTATTTTGCACATTAAAAAAATCTGTTTAAAAACAGCAGGGAATGCAGCTTCCAGCAGCTGGAGTTGCAGAGAAAATAATGAAATTCAATTAGAGATTATGAATGAGGTTGTATATAGATACTAATTTCATTACTGGTATAAAAAGAGAGTCCAAAATAGTCTATAATTGTGATAGTGGTAGGGGCAGGACCTGCAATTTTCAAATAGTGAGAGGGCAACATAATTTTTCTCATGAAAAGGATAAAATTAATTTCCATTAAATAAACCTGAGGGACCTTGTGGGGAGATTCTTGCTGGTTCTGCAGTCCGTCCTGACTTTGGAAAGGTCTGTATTCACTTTGTGCTCATTTAATAATCTCAGAAATGAGTTCATCAGTGGCAATTCATCCTTTCTAAACAAGACACAAAAGTTGCAGGTGAGTTTGGAGGAAGATCATGTAGTCTGACTGCTTCTTTCAGGCATGTGCTCAGATGAAGCTGAAGCAGTGACATCAAAAGCTGTGCTGTTTTCTGTCCAGGCAGGGGTTGAAATCTGCAAAGGCGGCTCTGCAACTGAAGAAGGTCTGCAGGAGTTTGTTTAATGAGCTTCACTGAAGCTGTCAATAATCTTGTCACAGGCATCACAGTGGAAGACCAAATTTTTCTTTTAGACCAAAGATGCCACAGAGAAAACTCCCTTGGGCTGCACTTGGTGCTTCTGCAGCAGCAGCAAACAGGACCCCTTCCAACATTCCAAAATCACTGTCCATAAAAGCCTGAGAAACAGAAGAGAACTTCACTAGGATGCTACCTGGCCCTGGGGTCAGCAGCTGTGTTACCTGCCTGCTTCAGCTTCAGATCCCATTACCAGCGAAACTTCTGCAGCCAGTTGTGGAGGCAGATGTTTTGCCATGTCTCCTGATCTACCAAAACCCAAGTTGAACAAACTGAATGCTGCAAACATTTTATCTGGAGCTTAAGCAGTTAACTGGTGAGCACTGGTGGGCCAGATTCATCTGGGTGCACAAAAATTAATTTTCCTTTGAGGTGTATGTAGGTTTGGTTTTGTTTTCCAAACAGCCTTTTAGTCAATTATATTTTTCTCCTCTTTAAGGCCTCAGAGACCTTTAGATGTGTGACATAATAGCATGGTTTTGGCTTATTAGCATGCATCATTTGTTAACTGATTGATGCTTTTCCTTCCGCTTTCCCCTAGTGCTGCTCGTTTAAGATGTTTTGGTGCTCATGGTGCAACCATGCTTTTGACCGAGCTGATGAGAAGGAAATAACTTCCTCGAAGAAGCAGAGGTGCAGAGAGGGTTTTTGTTCGCTTGTTTCTCCTGAAGAGTCAACAAGCACTAGTTAGCAGCAAAATACACTATGGTGGTTTTATCGTCGCAGATGAAACTCGGTAGCCCGTGTCCATCGTTAATAAAGCATCATCAATTATTTCCTGTTTTCTCCCTCCCTGCATGAAAGAAGAAGTGGTTTGTGCCAGCCCAGCTCGTTGTCCTTAACCACGAGCAAAGAACCCACTGACGTCTCCTAGACAAATTTTGTCAGTGTAAATGTTTTCTCTGTTCCTGTATAACGATTAGGGAATAACCAGTAGCACTTTCCAAGTGATGAAGAAAACTCGCAGAGTTAAACCACAGGTGCGGTAAATTAGTCACTTGATAAAACTATTTACAATTCAGCCTCCTAGATGTGAGGAAAAAATTTTTTTTGTGAATGAGAAACCACATGCTGTCAGTGGAAAAGGCAGCCTGTTTTTTCTACCCGCAGCAGGGGAAAGAGTGTTTCAAGTACGACAACGCCCCGCGAAGCTCTTGCAGATGTGAATCCCAAGCTGGCGGACAACGGTGGCAGTGGCCGGAGAAGGGCAGCCCACGCCAGCCATCAACTCAGTTTCTTGGGTGGGAACCAAGCATCACCCCTTGCTCCTGGGAGGCTCCCCTGCTCTCCACTGTGCGGAGGGGAGCTGCAACGTGGATGGTGATGGGGGTGGCCACGCCACTTCTCGGTTTCAGGCTATTTCTGTCATTTTGGGGCAACTTTGACACCAGCACAGGAATGGAAGAGGGTTTCTCTCTCTGTGAAAAGTTGAGGGGTTTTTAGAAAAATTTCCCATTCCACTTGAGCAAACAACACTTGCAGAAAATTGCAGGGTTGCAAATGTCTACAGAGAGGGGGCACAGCGTCAGGTACAGGGCCGCAATTTGAGTCAGTGGCTCGGCCTCTCTGAGACAGACAACTTGGACTTGCATTCCCTGTACTCCCAGAAAGGCCTGCTGATACCAAAGGATGATCGAGGCAAACATCTCGCTGATTCGAACCACATTCAGCTGATATATGTGTTCAGCACAATCTGTTTTCAGACCACAGAAAGCAAGATCCTCGTGCTTATTCCTCTGTATAAAGAAAACCCAAGTTAATCTTTGGGGGAGGTTTTATAGATGGAAAGAAAGAAGGCATGCTTATGTGCTGGGTGGCTACAATCTAGTAAAGAGTATTTCCCAGACCCAAATTCTAGGATGGGTGTTTTGGTGACTGTAAAAGGCCTTAAGAATTGTTATAAATTGCCTGTGTTATATTATGGCAAAAAGACTGAATACAGGTGCTCAACTCATCCATGAATGAGAACTACTGAGAGGAAGCAGAAAGACGTTGTAACTTCTGGATGTGGTTTCACTATTGGTCTGCTCCAACTTTTGGGAACATTGTAATATTGCAAAGGATTTAAAGAAGAGTGATAAGAAAATGTGGCCTCTGGTAAAACCAAGACATTAAAGACACCAATTCAATCACAATAATGAGAGGGAAAATAAAAAAAAATAATCCGCTGTTAATCTACAAAAGTGACTTTATAAAAAACACCACAGTTCTCCAGTCAGATGGAAGAAAGCACAAAGATTTACTCCTCAGTACTAAAATCAGGAAATACAGTTTGCTTGGAACTAGCAATAAGACAGCCACTCACCAGACCAATTGATGCAAATGATCACTTTTAAGACCATAAATGGAATTTGTACAGTGTTTTATAAGCTGCATCCACCAGGTACTGAGTTCAGGGGTGGAATGAGATACTCTGAAAAAGTTTTATACCTATGAATCCTTTCCTGTTCTTTTGGGAAGGCTGTTCCAGAATCTCATGCTCTGATTGCCGGAAGTCTTCTGTCTCTTGGTCTAAATTTACCCACGGGCAGTTTATACCCATTTTGTCCAGTATCAGGTTATTCTGTTAGCTTATGTAACTTACTGAATTTGCTGTTTTCCCAGTCTAATGTAGTTCAGATAACACTTACATCTTCTCTCAGCCTTTGTTTTTCTGAAGTTGAACGAGCCAAACTCTTTGAGACTTCTTTTATAAAGGAGGAAGTCTCTACTTGTTGTCTGGACCATTTCTAGTTTGGACTCATTTATATATCACAGGGTTAACCCGTAACTGTACATTGGCATTATCGCCTTCCTCCCTCATCTGGAAATACCTTGCCCAGTTAACTTTCACAGTGTCCATTTCCATTGCAGCGTTGCCTCGATGTGGTGAGCAGTGGCACCATGGGGTCATTCTCCTCCTCCAAAGGGTGCCCTCCCAGCTTCTTCTGATGAGAAACCACACACCTGGACTGGCACTTGCACAGTTGCATTTCTCCCTATTTTATTAATTCCATCCTCAAACAAATCAAGTTGTTCTCACTTCAGTCTGCCTTTGACCAAACCCAGGCTGCATTTTATTCTTTGCCCTCCTTGTTTTTGATGGTTGGTTATTTCATAATTTGTTCTAAACCTTGCACACCACTCTTGTCAGATAACATGTCTCTATCTGCCTTGTTTGTTAATGCTCTCTTTCTTAATGACAGCTATTGCATTTGCTGTTCTCAAATCTGAAAGTACTACCACTCATTTGATAGAATAATTAAAATTTCTCCCTCCTGCAGCTGTATTGTTATGTCCATTTGTTTGGCTTGTTTTGTTGGTGGGAGAACCTTTAACTCTATCTTATTGCTTGTGCTTTTGCCTTAGAGGAGATTGTTTCAGTCATCTTGACTTTGCTTCCATGTTCTGTGTCAGCAACTCTCAAAGCGATCTTACTCACCTACTACATTCACTAACACTATTTCCCTGTCCATAGTAAGAATTGAGATGAATTTTCTATTTAATTTTTGGGCTACAACATATACAATCATCCAGCCCAGTCTTGACCTGTACCAAGCTCACTTATTTCCTTACACTCCTCTTGTTTACATGATGATGGCATGATTTTCTGTTTTTTCTACTTCTGTTATTATGTGGACTGATTTGGTGTGAATTTGGGAAGTTCTTTCACACCCCTTTTTGACATTCAGGATGCAGTTATCACTGCTGATCAGTCCTTCTTTCTGTCCCTCAGGGCCCTGCTATGTTCCTGCTATTATTGAGGAGGTGGTTGGGCTGGCTGCACTCATAGTATCATAAAAAACCCCAGGTTGAAAGGGAGCCCTGGAGATACCTGGTCCAACCTTCCACAGTAAGTGGGAGCTTGGGTTAACTTATCTAGAGTCCTGTCAAGCAGAGTGTTGAATACTTGAAGGTAGGTTCCACCACTTCTTTGGGCAACCTAGTCTGATGTATAATTTTTCTCAGGCTGAAGATCTTCCTGATGCAACTTGAGCCTGTTGCACCCTGTCCTGTCACCATGCATCTGTGTGAAAAGAGTACCTCCATCTTCTCTGTAACTGCCTTTTGGGTTGTGGAAGATTGCGGTTAGGTACCCCCAAACCTTCTCACCTTGTGGCTGGACAAACTCAATTCCTTCAGTCTTTCTTCAGATGTAGAGGACTCCAACCCTCTAATCACATTGGAGGCCACTGTATGAACCTTCCCCTATTTTTCAGTGTCTCTCTTCAGCTGGGGGGACCAGCGCTGGGTGCACTGTACTGTGTGTGGCCTGACAAATGCCAAGCAAAACGGAAGAGAACATCCCATGACCCGCTGGTGGTAGCTTTGCTGATACAGCCCAGATACTGTTTGCCTTTGCTGCTGCAAAGATGAAATCCACTTATGTTCAGCTGTCTACCAGCACTTCCAGGTCCTCTTCAGCAGAACTACACTCCTGTCTGTCATATTTTCCTTCTTTACTTTTTAGGCAAATTCTAAAGAATTTTTCAGTTTTGACTTGCAAAAACTCCAGTCTTGCTTCATGTTTATTTTTACGTTCAGACTCACTGATTAGTTCCTCTAACTTCTCAAAATGTTTCTTTCTGACATGAAAATTTAATTGTTTAACTGAAAAGTTACAACTCGTGTAGCAACACCTGGTCTTATTCAGAGAATTAACATCTACCATAATGATGTCTTTTCCAGTAATACTTACCTTCTCAGTCATAATGTATTTTATTATGTTTTATCTTTATCCAGCCAGGGGATTGGATAGCGGACACCTTACGTAACTCCAGAGGACTGTGTTTCACTATAATATTTTACCCAGCCCCATTTTGTTTTCTTCAAGATACTCCTTCAGACATTTTGACTATTGGTTCCTTCTGTGAAATACAAAATTTCTTCATCACCCCTGCTTTTAGTTCTGCTTTTCCTAAACTTTGTTGTCTGTGCTCTAAGCATGTCTGCTACTTCATTATTTAATTTTCATTATTTCTGCAGCACTTCTGGAGTTACTCTAGGACCTACAGACTTCCTAAGCCTGTCAATATCAACAAAGCATAACCTTGTGATTCAAGGTGACTAGAAAAATAACATGAATCTATTCCTTCTTCAGCTAATCAACACTTCATTATCGCTGACTCCTTGACATACTGTTCCTGCAAAAACTTCCTTGGAAGCAATCCCACCACAGTCTCTTTTGAGTGCAATTCAAGATGCAATGCCAGAAATTATAGGTTTTTTAATAGGTTTCCATGTGTGCCCAGGTATGAGAAGATTCATGACTAATTTTAAATATTTAATTGCTTCTTCCACAAAAATTTATTTCTGTACTCCTATCTGTCTACTTGTGCCTGATTATTCTGGTTCAGGGTCTAGCACAAGCAACATTTTAATTTCCTGCTTCCCATTGCTTAGACCATTCAATTTCGGTGCTTAAACATTTCAAATAAGATATCAGAAAATGTTGCAAGATATCTTATGTCTTCATTAGCAAAAGGAGCAATGCTATAGGAGCAGATCTGTAAGTTAAAAAACCTGTCATTGAGGACCCAACTTCCACACTGCATTTGTTTTGAGTTTATTTTGAACTAGCTCAAGTCTGGGCTTGTGGCCTGAGCTCCTGTTAATAATTGGAGAACATCAAGGGAGTTTCTGAAAACATCTTCCAGTTTTACTTTATCTGAAAGGAACTAATTTTTGCAGGCTCCAAGAGTGCTCCCAAATGCAACCCAAAGTACGGTCAGTGGGGATGATCAGGAGGCTGGTGTTAAATTCCCATGTGTAGAACAAATGGCACACTAATGTAGAAGATCTCACTGATACACCATTTTACTTTATATGGGAGGGAAAACATTATTAGCTAATCTAAAATTTCTTTGGGTATTTATTTAGTACCTATTGAACCAGTATTTCTGGTTTTCCAAAAGAAAAATCTCTTATGGAAAGGGGGAGAGCATTTCAAGTATGCTGATAGAAACCAGAGTTGGTGCGCCTTTTGTAATTGAAATTCAACTTGTATATCTGGTTTTGCAAAGCTTTGAAAAGACTGTTGTACTTTACCTGCGTATGTGGAGATAGAGATAGTACATCACAGCTAAAGCCTGGTGTATCATAGCTCCTCTGTTACTGATACCCACACTAGCTAGATTAAAATAAACCAGCTCTAGCTGTGGTAGCACATGCTACTGTTTCTCCTTCAATTTTGCACAGAATAGGCTGATGTGGCAAACCAGAGGTATTGAAAAAGGATGAAGTAAGAGTCCAAAGCCCTGTACACGTTAGTACAAAACAAGAAGTTTAGTTTAAGTGGGAGGGTAATGCTCCTTTCATAACTGTTTTTCATAAGTTTTGGATTTTTTTCATAACTGCAGTATAGACTTTCCTAGATATTAACTACTTCTTGAGTAATCCATGGAATGACTATGCTTTCACAACAATCAAATAGCTGTGTGAAGAAAGCTATTCCCCTCCTTATGGTAATTAACTCATATAGACACTTAAAATATCATTATGTGGTCGATGATTAGTAGAACAATCTTGCTGTTGCTTAGGTGTTAATTTTAATGAAAGTGTCAGGGGCTAAATTAGCTGTGAGACTTCTGAGTTTCTCAAATTTGGATCAAACTGCTGACTCTTCAAAAGTTACTGATGAGGAAGGAACTGACAGCGAGAGAAACTGCATAAGTTTTGTTTCCTTAAGAAAAAAGATTAGCAACCCAACTTGCTACGGGACTTACGTTTTGATTAAAGTATGCTACTTGAGATAGTATTTTGTTCTTCTCCAACATTTGTTTGTTTTATTGTCTTTTTAGAAACTTGCTTTACTTTAGTTTGGGTGCAGACACTCATTAGCCTCTTTGAAAGAGCAACAGAAACTTAGTTCTCTCATATCTTTCCATTGCCTAGAGTGGACTAGAGGGTGTCCATTGAGAACACTTCATAGCTGTTAGTCCAGGCCTTTGAAAAAAGAAGATGTGTGTCTTTAAAATAAAGTGCATCTACACTCGACCCACAGTAGCTCTTCTACAGGCAGCCTTATTTCCTGTGGAGATGAAGAGGAAATGTACTTAGGGTGTGAAGCACTTCTTAGTTTTTTAACTACTAAAAAGCAAAGGTCTTGCATATTTCTCCTTTTGCTTTAAATTCTGAATCTAACTGGAAAGTCTTTGCTAGAGAATTGCTCTCAAGAATTCCAGTTCTAAGTAAAATGTAATCTGTGGATGGATTGCTTTGTATGCTTGACTTTCTGGTGTGCTCATAAGTGTTCTGGAGGCAAGACAGAAACAGGTAGGACCAAATCTGCATACTGATTTGTTTTTTTCTGTGAGTAAAGATGACTGGCTTGCTTAGTCACACAATTATGAATGGCATTAAAGAGAATGGTGGGCAAGGGGAATCCCCACCAATCTGTCTCCTGGATTGCTTTAGAAGAAAGGATTGCATCACGCAGCAGATTTCTGCTAGGAAACCTCCTGTGGATGTTTCCAAATGGTTATGACAAAAAATGTCCACTCTGTAGGCTGGTTTGAAACATTTCATGAACATTTTCTTATTGATGCTTGAAATAGATAAATGAATTAACCTCCAACATATGCCTACACCTACACTCTTGTGTTTATATGTACATATGTGATATTTAACTATTATAAATTTCATAAGGGATAACACATGAAAATTATAAGATTTTTCCCCAGAATGCTCACATTTCAACTTCAAATATTCAATAAGAAATTAAAGCATTACAGGATTGCTCTTACTAGTGTTTTCCTCCAAATTTGAATATGAGTATTAATTTCCAACAATAAATATTTCTGTACGATAAAGGTACTTAAACTGTGAAAACAAATGCAACTGTACAATGAAAACTTGAATGGCACTTGAATTCCTTGCTAAAAACTAGACCAAAAAACTCCAACGCAAATAAAAGCCCACAATGCAGAAAATTGACATAAAGAGAAGGAATGAATCACTGAACCCAATATGCGGAGAAAATTCGTTAAACATAACAGGAGGAAGATGAGTGGGGCTGGCTCACCAACAGGTTGAAAGTCTGAAAAGTAACATTTGGATACAATATTGAGAATGTATGGAAAGTGTTATGTTGATCGGAGGGCTATGATTTCCAGTGTTGTCAATCTGCAGCAAATTTTCAGCAGAGTCCCTACTATTTCAGAAGGTTGCAAGCTGACCTGTGATGAGGTCAATAGAGACCCCTAACTGGATTCACCCAGCGCATACTGAAGCCAATAGCTGATCCAAGATAAGCATCCTTTGGTCTTCTCTCTTTAAAAATAACACGGTCCTTTTGAAAAGGCGCCATGAGGTATTATTGCAGATACTGGATGCAGAAGTTCACGTGGCTTTTTGGCTTCTTTTGAAGATGGATCTGATCATATGAAAATGAAACTGAATAGCAGATCGTGAACATATCAGTGGTCTCTTTGAATGGAGAGTTAATGTATAGAGGAAAACATGCCCTCCTTTACCGGGGATTGGGGAAAGACACTGAGAGCAAAATATGTGATGGTTTTTCTATCTACTAATGTACAGCAAAGGTAGACATATATCTTCACAGGAAACAGCAAAAAGTCAGAACCACAAAACCCCGTCAGGCCAAATTACAGTGGAATTGTTTTCTTAATGAATTATTTCTCTTAAAGTGAATTAAAATGTTACCTTAAAACTAATGGGAATATTTGTGGAAAGTGTTATGGAAATACTTGCATGCTGGCCTTATGAAGAGCAGAGCTATTAGGGAAGAATTAGAAACCTTGGAAGATTACTTTGGGGAGAACTATTTTAATAAAATATATCTTTATTTTATAGAAGACTTTACACCCACCAAGGCATGAAGTGCCTTATCTGAAGTCAGTGTGTTGTACTGATAGCATTGGTTTGATAACATTGACTCATTAACATTAAAAATCAACAGTATGAAAGCTGTATGTGCTGCTAGTGCCTATAAAGACTAGGCGGAAGTATTTCAAAAGTCTTTAGGAAGAACGGTGAAACAACTACATTTAAACTGTAATTTTTTCTATTTGCTTTATTATGCTTTTAGAAGTTCTTGTTTTCAATATTTTCCCTGTGACCACGATGATTAAAAAGTGATTAGAAAAAAATCCCAACCCCAAAACTCTAAAATAAGCCCTCAGATTCATGAAATCACATAAGACAAGAAGCTGAGGCTTTAAAAAGGAAATAAATACTGTTAAGATTCATGATGTAATGCTCAGAACTGGCAGTACCTCCAATGGATATTATGGTGCTGGAAACAGAAAACTTTAAAAAGTAAGTGTGTTTATTCTTCTTGGAAGAATGAAGAAGAACTGCTGAAAATGAAAGGTTTTATGTGGAAAAACCCACAGATACTCTGCGGTTGTAGCACAGGAGTTATTTTATGCAACACCAGCCATACTTTGGTCTGCTGCCGCACCATCAGTTGTGCTGCTTTTTCATTGATAACGACTTAAATTACAGTTGAATAAGATTTTGAACCTTCTTCTATTTTATGGATAATAGATTTTGATCTGGAGCTGGATACGTGAAAAAACTCTGACTTGTAGAAGCGTAGAGTAAAAACGCACACCATATTTTTACAGTACTGTCTTCTACAATACTATAATTGTTTTCCATACTTCATACAAGAAATTACATACAAGCAAAACAGCATTTCAGGATTGTATTTCCCTTTTTCATGGTTAGGTCCCACTGATAACTCATAGTTTCTTAATCATTCATATATGTATACTGTGTTTTTTGGAGACCTGGAAAGCCAGTTTGTACCAACCTGAAATATGGCACAAGAAACAACGAGGACCCTTTGGTCTCCATTATATATTGCTGTCCATGCACAATCAGCAATGAGAAAACATATATGTTATAGGTCCCTCTGTCCAGTCTTAGAATTCCTCATACACATCAGTGCACCAGCCTTTCCAGGAAAGGAAACAGACACAACATTATGCTCATTTTTATAAACAGGGACATTAACTGCTGTTAATGGGGACAGATGTTCTGCCAAAAATATTTGTTATCATCTCCACATGCTCCAGAAAATGATTTTAACATGAGTCCTGAACATTCACATTATGCTGTTACTGGAGTCTCTAGAACATATAGAGCTGATAGTCACACAGTTAGGAGTGGCCAAAAACTCCACAACAATGTGTGAGGAAGGCCAGCCCAGAACAGCTCTTCACAGCTGTCCTCTTCTTCTTGGACAAGGCAAAAGCTCAAACTCTTACTTACAGGATGGATGAATACTCAGACCATGAGGGGGCAGTTATTTCCTTTTACTAATTCAGAAAGTAATCATTAGTGTTTTGTGGGGAAAGGTTTTCCCAACCTATAAACTTTTTTCCATCCCACATGGGGTTACCAAATTGAAATTCTGAAGGGAAATGTGAAACAGATGTTTTGTGTCAGTCAAGGTACCGTGATTTTAATAATTTTGAATGTACACTCTAATCACGAAGTTGTACCCATCAGATGGTTATCTATCTGGACATCTGTCTCTCTAGATGTCTAACACCACTGGGTGTTAGTTTCCTCTTCCTTCCCTTTCTTTGGAAGCCTCAGCAGCTGATGTGTGTGAGAAATTTTGTGAGTGGGAAGAGGGATCAATAACATACATTTTCCCATTGCCGATTGCATGCAGACAGGAGCATGTAAGGGAGGCCAGAGGGTGTTGCTTGTGTCATATTTGAAATGGTACAAACTGGTTTTCCAGTTCTCTCAAACAACAGCACTTCCAGAAAGTGCTTAGATTGGGCAGGATGGAGTATTTTTTTAGAAAAATGTCAAAAGAGTTAATTTTGAGAATTTCAGAACTTCCCCATGCCCCGATTCTTTTTCCTTATAAAACAAAGTAGCTATTTTGTGACAACATTATCCCTAATGATCATTGGAAACATCCTCTAAATCACTGAGATCCAATGGTTAAAAGGAGGAGACAGCTATATCCTCCGTGATGTGTAGCACCGATGAAAGTTATCCGTACCCATAGGAGAGTGGTGAAGTTCTTTTGTGGTAGGGAAAAATATTAGTCTTATAGTGTGTTCGTAAGGGTCAGTTGCAAAGTCATGAAGGTTGATTATCAAGACACCTACTTTACAGATAGCGGTAACATGAATAACAATATTGAGTAATTATATAGCACTGGAACAATGCGTATGCAAACTTTAATCACTTAAACCCCTTACCCCTGCCCCCCCCCCCCCCAGCATTGTGAAGGGGAAATCAAAGGAATTATTTCTGTCGCTTTAAAGGAAAGGGAGGCTGAGAGGTGAAGTGTGATGTAAGGTCAAAATGACAACTCAGAAACTCAGAGAGGGTTTTCCAACCCTGAGCTGCTTTCCTTGGGCACTGGTAATAGAGGAAGCCACTGAGTTTTAGAGAAACGAAAGCCTGGCAGAGATCTGCTGGGCTGGTAAGAGCAGTTCCGTCCTAACCACTCAGCCAGCATGCTGAGGAGTACCCATAAAACAAAAAATGAAAGGGAAAAACCTTTAATCAGTGGTCATAGTGAAATTTGACATGACTTTGCAAGGCCATCATCGGGTAACTGGTGTAAGGTGTTGTATGAACAGAAGGGTGTGAAACCTCTGCTTTGCATGAAGAGTCAGATGACTTCCAGGCAGCAAAATGAAAAAATGCCTCGGTTTCATTTCCTACTGTGTTTGGAACAGATGACACTCCAGCTGTGACTATGGAGCCACACAGAAGGACCACTAGAATTCTATGCAGCACAAGACTTTTCAATACCATTCTGGCATCTCTTTCAGCTAGACTAGGACTAGTGCTCGGGCAAAGAGCTTGTGTTAGTGCTGAGTGTTCAGTCCCCTCCAACATTCGCCCAATAGATATCTCTAAGGAACACAGACAAAAAATTAGATGCTCTTAGGCCTTTGGCTCTGTCTAGTAAAGGGCAGGATACCCCCTGTTTTGTTTGTAACCATGTTGATGCTCAGGAAAGGCAATGCAGAGGAGCTATCTGAACCTGAGCCTTCCTCACAACCTGATTGTTAATCCTTCTTGGGCAACAAGACATACACTGGACAATGGTGATCTGTTTTCATCACTTTGGGGCAGAATGGGAAGCAGAACATGGCTGGGAGGGGTGCAGGAACCCTGGGACTCAAGGAACCTCACATTCTGACCATCTGCTGTAGGCTGTTGCCTAGTTTCAAAATGATTTGGAAAGATATGATGGTGTGTGTCAATAGAAGAGAACATTATGAGACAAACACATCAACATTAACATGGTACCATTTATTCAAATGTAAAGGATTTGGAAAACTAATCCTATGTTTCTGTATTAGAATACATTTCTGTCCAACTGATGATTTACCACAGAACATTCAACCCTTTGTGGGAGAATTTGAATGTGGAGATGAGTAGAAGGCCTGAATCTAGGCTCCACAGGCAGCAGAGGGTACCTGGAAGTCAGATCTGTACTCAGAACATAGCATGGCAGAGACAGATGTCATGGCTTTCTTCTTTTTTTCTCTTTGCTTAATGTCTTGTCCCAGTTTATGATAGAATACTTGTAGCATTGTTTAGTGGGCAAAAGACCACAATGGGACTGGGAGACCCTGTTTGTGTTCCTAGATTTGCCTTTCCTAGATGCTGAATGATTATGAATCATCCCATTTCTCTGTGCTTCCTACCTGCAAAATTGGATGCTTGACAGAGGCTTCCTCTGAAAGGTGAGGAGGTCTAGTGATAAAATTAGCCATATAACCCCCCAAAACTTTAACCAGTATCTACAAAAGGTGAGTTGGAAAAATCCTTTCTTTCTTGTATTTCATCCTCCTGTTATTCTTAAAAGTTTAGTAGTAATGGGAGACCAAAGGGACATTCACCTGAGAGGTACACTCTGGATGAATAGTTCTCTGCAGAGGAGGGCAGTATTACTGGATTAATCTTTTGGCTCCTGGAATTACATCTTCTGCCTGGCTGGATAAGTACAGCAATGAGTTGTGTTCGGTTGTGTTGTGATTTGTCCTCAACATGGTAAGAAGACTGAGCTAAAGAATGTCTCCCCAACTCCTTACTTGCTGCTCTTCTTTGCACACTCTCTAGTAATTCAACAGAAAAGCACTGCTCAGATTAGGCCCTGTAATGGCAAAAATTGGGCTTGCTGACCCAGTCCTTCTTCCAGGTGTATGTTTCTGACAGCATAAAGAGTGCCATATGTAACAGGAATAATGTTCCTTCTGCCACTTGACATCTCCCTTCCAACACTTTGCCAAAGAATTGCTCCGTAAACTCATGGGCAGTTGACATGCCTTAGCACGTGTCTCCCACTTTGTAAAATATACTTGGTATTCCTGTATGTATAAAACTACATTTAGCTGTGACACAGCATGCCATTTGACTGTGCTTGCTTTGCAAAGCAATCCAGGTTTCAACATTACCAATAGGCTTATTCAGTGTGCTGACATTTGTGCGTCCACTTTGAATCACGAGCCCACTTCGAATCTTGGTGGGACTTCCATTTTGTCACCTGGAAGTATTTAAAAGATGTGAGATGTGGCACTTAGGAACATGGTTTAGTGGTGGACTTAGTAGTGTTAGGTTAACAGCTGGACTCCATGATCTTAAGGGTCTTTTCTAACCTAAATAATTCTATTATTCTATGGTTCTAATTTCTAGCACAGAAATTGGAATGGTTTGGGTTGGAAAGGACCTTTGAAGATTGGAGTTTTATCAAGCAGCTTTTGGGCCTGAGATTGCTGGTAAAATTTGGTCCTTGTCTCTGCAAAACAGCAATTCCCTGTTTGCAATGATAGTAGTAGGCTAAGATCTATTGCACAGATGGAGGTCCTCTTTCAAGCTGCAGATGAAAAATGTTTGATGGCGTTAGTGGGCATTTGCTGAGACAGGAGGTGCTGCTGGGGAAGGGCCCAGCTTCTTGCAAGGAACACCCAAAGAGCCATGCGGGGCTGTGTTGGAGAGCTCAAATCATACCTGTTGGGAGCCAGTTTAATTCTCATCTGTTTCTGATGAGCTATAGACATCCTCCACTGCAGCCTATGTGAACTGAGCCCACAAGTGCCCTCTTCCTGATCCTCTCTCTTTTCTTTTTCTCTGTGGGCTCCTTCTTTCTTTCCCTTTTAGGTTCCTGCCTGCCCTGCATTCATATACTACAACTTAAAATTACTCTGATTTCTTCATAAGACTCTTCAGAATCAGCTCTTTTCCCATCAAAGCAGAGTTCAGTTCCTATACAAAAACCTTTTCCCCAGATATCCTCAATACAGTTGTATCACTATGCACTTGGAGACCAACCTGTCTGTCTTCTTCAGCTGGACGTTTTTTCATCTATGTCTTTCTGTTTTCATACTCTACACACATAATCACAAATGAATGTGCAGGTGGGGAACTTTAATTATTGCCAAGCATAAATAAGTATCTTAAGCACTAAATATGCTGCTCTTGCAGGGAGTAGACAGCCATACAGAAATTTAATATGATGTATCATTACATCCATGCTGGAACCTCATTTTCCCTGAGTCTATTTTTAATTCAGAGGTGAAGAATAAGAAAGCAACAGAAATGCACTTTAGACAAGGGAAAGAATGCAAATAGTGTTTCACAAAAGGACAGCAGTAGGGAGGACAGTTAGATCTCTAAGTGACCCTGAAGAATGCCATGGCAATCTCAGAGGTTACTTTAAAAGAATACCAGAAATGAGTTGACTGTTATACTGACCCTTTAACCACATGATATGATTTTTTTCAGATAGTGTGTAAGAATATGTTTGAGCCACAATGCACACTCCTCAACCAGTATCATAATTTCCCCCTTTCCCCCAACCACGTGTAAAAGAAACTTCAGAATCTGCCACGTAAATGTTACCCATTGACGAACCACTGAAAATTTTTCCAGGACCATGCTTTAAGAAAGATGCTTTCGAGGGATTCCCTTGATTAGCCAAAACCGAAGGTTCTTATCTGACACTATCTTGTCTAAATATACACAGCCTGTGATGACGAAATAAAAAATTTCAAGACCAGGTATAAATACCACTGACAGGCAGATGAAGTTCATTCGTCTACTTTCTTCTAATAGAAGATTTAGCTATTAGAAGTTGAAGCTCACTGCTCTTAGAACTAACATCTACCAGAACTTATCTGAGCATTTTAACTGAACCATGACCAAGAAAATGACTTGCCAGACTTACAGCTTTTTTGTTCTGTCTGTTGTCATGATTTGTTTTGGACGTTTTGGAAACAGCCTAATTCTTGCTCAACTTCAAAATGATATAGACCAACTGAAAGCTGACTTTGTAAGTATGGTCTTCCACTGCATTTCTCTTCTCATTCTGCTTGTGCTTTAGATATAGTCCAGACTTGAGCACTGCTTGACATACTCAATATGTTCCAACGGAGGGTAATATATTTTTTAGTTATATCTTTTTTTTAAACAAAATATGGGCAATCTCTTTGGTTTATTAAGCTCTTTTACTAACATGATTCAGTTTTTCAATAGTCATAATTAATGTAGTAGTTTGCATTTATTTCAGGGGCATTCTTCCTTTCACAAGAGTTTCTCCTAGCTCCATTCAGCCTTTGATTACATGGAATGTTTCATAGCAAGAAGTCTTAGTGCAATTGGCGAATGAATGAATCTTGATTCAATTATATTCAGATACAACTTACTGACACTTTTTTAGTTTTAGGTTATTAACGTTAATGGGGGATTTAGTCTTAGTTAGCAAAATAAAACAGAGAAGAATTTTTGCTTTAACAAATGCATCTGGTACTTAGTAGTAGTAGTAGTAGTAGTAGTAGTAATAGTGTGTTGCCCAAAGGTGGTTCCTGCTGCTAATTCTTTTGCACCCTCCAGTCCTTCTGCTTCCATATCTCTGACTATGATCCAGCATGGGAATGTTATCCAGCATGATATTACTTCTTTTCAGGCAGAATTTTGATAACTTTCTAGCTGTATTATTAATTCACCTGTCTTCACCTAGGAGGCATTAGAATAGTTCACAGTTGACTTCAGCTGGGATTAGTCATAGAGATAACAGATCTACAGCAGAGTTACTTCTAATTAACAGCTTTTATTCTTAATGTATTTTTGGCTTTTTTTCCCCCCTTAAATGCACGAAAGCAACTGCAAGAGTCTGCTCCTATTTTCAGCCCTGATTTTGTCAGAATTATGTGCATATGAAAGTTGAAACTTAGTGGTCAAAAATCACCCTGAAGTTTCAGACACAGAAGCCTAGTATGATACTTCAGTGTTTGCAGACTGATAGGAAAAAGGCTGTAAAATTGGCATTGTATCTTAAGTTGGTCATTGACATAGATCAGAGAGATTCTCACTAGAATATATATAACACTGCCAGAGAGATCTTGAGCCATGGTGAGCTTCTTGCACTGACATGAAAAACTCTGGTCCACAGCAGGTGCTCCCCACCTTTCAGAAGAACAGCAAAACAAGGGTTGGCAATGTGCTCAGCACAGGGACCCAATCAGCCTACGAGGTTTCTGTCAGCCTGCAAGTTTTCCCTTTGCACTGGCTGTATTTAAATTACTGAGCAGACAAAAAAAGGAAATAGTGAGTGTTGTATACAAAAAAGAAAAAAAAAAAGACAGACACACACAGAAGAGGAAATGATTCAGTTTACCTTTCCTTGGTAGGAGAATTGTATTGCTCTGTTTTTCTTAGAATCTGCCACAGTGTGTGGCTAACATCTGATGGTTAAACTCCATCCCCATGAGCCTCCCAGTAGCCACTAACCTTGTATATCCCCATGCCTGACTGTGGGCTACTGGGCCATTCTCCATTGCTACAAACTGTAGTTTCATAGTAAAGTTAATTTGTTCTTGTTCCATATGAGATTTTACTAAGATTGGGTAAATTCAAGGCCACGGACTACATACTGGTGGACTTTGACTTACCAGAAAACATGCCAAAATCAGACCTGACAATTTTCTAGCCAGTTATAAAGTTTAAGCTTATAAAGTCTAGCTTATAAAGTTTAATTTTCAGCTGTCAGTAGCAGAACTTGCAAGGAGTGTTTGGTAAAATAGATGGTGCTAAATGTCTCTATTCAGATGAGTTATAGCAGGAGAAGACATTGAAAAGAAGACTAATGCCATTTCTGGTACCAGGCAGTCATCCAATGCGATTTGGTGCTTAGAAAAGTGAAAGCATTGTAATAGTTATAGGCCAGCAGTGCAAAAATCACGTCTCTGGTTTTTACTGCTCATTTGAATAGAGAACATAAATTTGCCTTGTGATAAGTATTGTTTGTATAACACATACGTTTGTTCTTTGTTGCAGAACTCAAGTAATTCAGATGTAGCTGACGGTGGACCTATTTTTACAGAGAAACTGATAAACTGGACAGAGGTGAGTCAGAGCCAGATATGACAAAGCATCTCAGGTGCTTTGCGGGGCACTTTTGGTACAAAGCAGCTCCCAGGGCCAGCGTAACCAGCTGGGGTAGAACAAACAGGAGTAGAGGTCGCTTCGGTAGCTTGGGAATGAGGAAACAATCCCCATAAAAATGCTTCCTGTAAAGATCAAGGTGCTTTATACTGCACCATGAACCAATCTTGAGGTTCAGCCAAACCCAGGAGATAAGTTGCAGCATCTTTATCTTGTTTCAAGTGGCAGTGAGAACCCCTGTGTGCTGCGTTTTAGCTTCATTCATTTTCCTGCTGATGGGCACTCACAGACCTTTCTTTCTGACTGTATTTTTCAACAGAGAAATGAAAAAAGGATCATCCTGAGTCAGATTGTTTCAATGTACTTGGAAATGCTTGAAAACACTGACAAATCAAAGGTGCATGTCAGGCACATATCCGAGGAGCTCTATACTCTGAAAAACAGCCTTCCCGATGGCCTAAAGAAGATGAAAGACCTCATGGACCTGGCAAAGCTTCAGGTAAGGCTCTTTCTCTGCCTCCAAGGCTCATGACACTATATTTTCCAGTTGAGATTTGAGTGTGACTCAAGCCAATAATGCTTCAGCAACCCATCTGGTAACCCCCGGCTGGTTCAGTTTGCACTAGAAAACCTAATGTTTCCAGCTGCAGGGGCTGCTGCAGGTCTGTGGTGTGGGGTGTCAGTGCGGGGGCCGCCTTCCCCGAGTCTTGCTGGCGCCTAGCACAGAGGTGCCAGCAGTGCTGCTGTGCCATCTGCCCACCAGAGACACGTCTGCTTGTGGTTTAGAAAAAGGGTAGGAAAGTTATGCCCAGCTACGGCATGCCTCCGTGGGCTTTGGAGGCACTTGGCTTATCCAGTGAGTGGCAACGGCGTGAACCCCCGCCTTCTGCAGAAGTCTGCAGACAATACCCCAGTGGAGTCAGCTGCCTGTGGGTATCACTGCAATAACTATAGAGTAGCTTCGCTTCACAGAATATAGCTGGTCTGTGGCACGTTGCGAAGTAGCACAGAAAGTGGAAAACAAAAATCTGTGACAAAGTGGCTCTTTGTTGCAGGAATTAGGTGGTAGAGTAACTGGAAACTGCGGATGTCCACCTGGTTTACCCTGGTAGCAGTGTAGCCTTGTAGGATGTGATCAGTAAATAATTATTGCTCTTGGCATGACCCTCATTCCATTTGTTTCTTATTTATAACAGATGAGTGACTTGAAAATTCAACGCAAAGCTGTGAATGAGCTGTTCAGTGTCTTACAAAAACTGGTGGAGACTTCAACTTCTCTCAAAAGGAAAAGGAGGTGCAGATGCTAATGACATGATATGACCTTTAGTACAGAGTTATTGTGCAAATTTAATTAGGATGCACATTTTTTATTTCAATCTTTTTATTGAGTTTTTATACATTATTTATTAATATTTAAGTATTTTATATAATTATTTATAAAGAAACACCAATCAAAGTATTTATACTTCCTACTACTATATAAGAAATGGCTTTGTCTTAAAATCCTGTCTATCTGTTATATGTTTGTTGATCTGAAAATACAGAATGAGGCGATGTTTACCTAGTTTCCATATGGAAATCCTGAAATGACATGATACGGTACCCAGCTTTCCATCTGGTGCTGTCTTGAGAGAGAGATGTTATAAGACTGGTCTCATCATTCATCTATTTGGCATGGAGATGCAAGCACCAGTACGGGGAAGTATCTGTACTCAGGAAAACATATTCATATCTGCTTACTTCTGAGCATATCTAAATCCAAATGGAGGAACTAGACATGCTTAAAGCTAAGCAAATGCTGAAGCACTTTTCTGAACTAGGGGATTGATGATTGATTGCTGGTAATTATTGTTATGCACTGAAGTTACCAGGAGGCCAGGCTACTTAGCAACTCCAGGATATGTGACAAACTCTACTGCACTGACTTAACTTCAACTCACTGATTTTGAGAAGTTCTGTATTTTTTTGTACTGGATCATTTAAGTGTGTCTGATGTAATTTTATTTATTTGGAGGTAGTAGTATGGAAGTTTTTATCTTAAGGACTATATTTTTATACCGAAATATTATTTAAAACTTTGGATTTCTCAATGGGAACTTTCAGAAATGTGGATATTAAATAAAAATAAATAAATAACTAAATTGTGCTTGCATATTTATTCACCAGAATCTCTGTGAAAAGTACAATGTTAATTTTGCTCTATGTTGTCACAAAAGACATTTTTATACATCTGGGCCTTGCCCAAATGTATAAAAACATATTTTATTTTTTCCTGCCTGACCAAGATTTGGGAATGGATAATGTTTTTGAAGAAATCTGGCAGAAGAGTCTAAAATTCCCAAGCCCTTCAAGTTCTGCTTGTATCTGGATGAGTAAACATAATTTTGCTTGTAATAAGGCATTGATAATTTCAAATTTATTGTCACTCTGATTTAAAATAAGAGACACTTTCAAATTTCTCTGCAATTCAAAGTTATGGAGCCTAGATTGAGGTCAGGCCATCTGCTGGGCTCTCTGGGAGTGGCACAAGCTGGAGGCCTGGGGCTGCTCAGGCTTTAGGCATTCCCAGAGGCTTGGGTTTGGGCTTAGGCTAAGGGAAGAGTGTTTGTGGGGCTGCCAAATTCTTGGCTTCTCAGTGGTTTACCAAGCAAATTTTCTGGGGGCAGACTGGTTGGGCTGACTGGGAATGGGGCAGATTTTCCTTAGGATTCCTGCCAACATGGGACCTCCAACTCCCCCCTGGACTTTGGCTGAATCAACAGATTCTGGAAATAGCACCCCACTGAGCCCACAGTTTAGTTGTAATAAGCCCAACGAGTATTGCTGTAGTTGTTGCAACCCTTCCTACTCCCACCAGCCCAGCTGTTTCCCCTGGTGTAAGATACCTTCATTCATATCCTCATTTTACAGTCATAACAAAGTGACTCAGTAATCCTGGAGACTTAAACTGATTTTGAAGGAAACAGCTGTTCTTGTTTGTACTCATTGCAGCCATGCATATGCATGTGAGATGCAAGTGGAATGATCTCCCGTTCCAGGACTAAGCATGAGAAGCCTCAGGATGCATTTAACATAGGCTATGTGTCCTTCTGTGCACATGCTCTTTTATGAGGCATTACTTAAGAGAGACTAGCTGTCCTCCAGGGAAGCAAAGCCAGCTGTAGCAACTTCTATTAAAAAAAAAAAAAAAAAAAAGAAAAAGAAAAAAGAAAAAAAAGAAAAACGAAAAAAAAAAAAAGAAAAATGAAAAAAGAAAAAAAGAAAAAGAAAAAAGAAAAAAGAAAAAAGAAAAAAGAAAAAAGAAAAAGAAAAAAGAAAAAGAAAAGAAGAAAGAGAAATGGAGGAGAGGAGAGGGGAGGAGAGGAGAGGAGAGGAGAGGAGAGGAGAGGAGAGGAAAGGAGAAATGAAAAACATAACAGGGAAGGTTAAAGTTTCATTAAACACTGGCAGTGAGAGAGTGAGTCTCCTCACTACTGATTAAATTAAGACCCTATTTTTTGAATTTAAAGCCAGGACTGGTTAGGAGCTTCTTTATTAGGCTATAAACTGAAAACTCTACAGTCCTTCCACACCTTGTCAAAGGGGTCCATGGAAAAACAATTAAGGCCATTGCTATACATCCAGCAGGAATAACATTTACCTATCCAGCCTGCCTTACTTGCATGTACTCAAGCCTGTGCCATTTTCTGTGCTGTGCTGTCAAACACATTCCTGCTGTTACCCCATTAAATCTGTCTCAAAACAGCAAGGGTTTTGGGGGGAGGTTATTGCTCAGTCGTATAATTTCCCAGGTTCTTCTCATCCTAGTGCTGGGTAGCAGAGGCAGAGAAGTAGGGAGGGAATGAGCAGCTGGGAGATGGAGTAGCAGCTGGCACTGCTGGCAAAATGTGTTTGTACACTGTGATTTCAGTAGTTTGGTGGTTGGTTTTTTTTTCATTTGGCTGTTTGTTGTTTTTTTCTTCTTTTCATTTCAAAGTATCCTTATTTCCAACTGGAAATTTTTAAAGCATCTTTAAACGTTCCATGTTAAATCTGACAGAGGACATTGCAGAGATTCACCAGTGCTGCTATAGTTACCTAACCACTCAAAGGAATCCAAATAATTTGTTTCTCATATTGGCCTCCCCCTGAGTTTTCCCTACCTGATGTAAGTCTGCAAGACCCATTTCTACAGGGTGCTGAAGATAAACTGCTGAACTCATAATTCCTCACTTCACTCTGTTACTGTGATAATAGCATCAGAGAAGAACATAATAAAAAACAGCCTCCACAAGACCACATTTTTCCCCCTCGGTTTTGTACCATATAAATGAGGTGAATCACTTTTAACATGAAAACCTGTCATCTCTTCTCTCACATCCACAGGAGTCCTGGATCTCCTCTTCTGTCATTCCTCACAATATCCAAGTGAGGAAGGCATTTCCAGCTAAGCCAAATTTAAGTATGAAATGAATTTTAATGGCTACCCTAAATATTTCCAAAGAGAAACATAGCAGAAGCATTGGACATTTTTACTGACGGTCATCGCAATTTTTTCCAGCTACACAACCCGAGAAAGAGAGTTAATAGATGTGCATACACAGGAGTGAAAAGATATTATCTATTATCTAGTAGTTAAAATTAGAAAGGGGAAAAATCAAAAGAAAAGACAGCATTGTCTCAGAAACTCGCTGTGGTTTATGCATCACTTCTGCAGCATATTGATTCTGTCCTTAGTCTCTATTCCTGTGCATTATCAGCACATTATCAGTGCTGATTTTAATCTGCCATTTTATTGCCTTGTCACTCTGTTTTGAAGCCCTTTAATAGTTCTTTGCAGCTGGACCTCCTCTCTGGTATCCTGAATAACAGTACATCAGCAAACTTAATTATGAATATGAATAACTAAGTTAATATGAATAACTTAGTGCATCAGAAAACTTACTTCACAGCTCACCCTGTTTCCCAAATTGCTGATGGCTACATTAAATGGCACAGGCCCCAGCCAAGCCCTCTCATGACCGAACCCACTTAACTGCAAAACTCATTCACCTATTCCTACCCCTTATTTCTTATCTTTTAACCAGTTGCTTATTTATGCCAGGACTTTTTTGTAACTTAATAGGTTACCTTCTTTGGAAGCTTTACAGTGAGACTCAGCTGAGGTTCTTTTGAAGATCCAAGGCCATGATGTTATTTTGGCTCCCCCTTGTCTGTATATTCACTGGCTCTTCAGTAAACTCTAGTTTAACCAAGAAGTGTGGTATATCCTGTCACAAATGTCATGTTTACTATTCTCTTGTGCACCACATTTATCCATGGGCCCACTCTGTCTAGGTATTGTGTGGTAGGGATGTCAGCTTTACTGGTCTGCAGTTTTCTGGGATTCCCCTGAGGCCTTTTAGAAAATTAATAGCCAATAAGCTGACTTTGTGCATCCCTGGTGCAGGAGCAAACTCAAGAGCAGGTTATATTCCCCACACCCCACAGTCTGTAGTTCAGCTGTTTCACCCTTGAATCCTTCAGGACTCCTGAGTGAAGATGGTCAGCTCAAAACTGTCCTTGCAGTCATCTTCCTCCACTAGCCTAGGAGTGACCATGGGGGGTTTTTTGGTCAGTGGGAGGCGGGAATAAAAAAAAAGTCTAAAAAGATCTGGAGGTGGAAAAAACCCAAACCTGGCAGATGGGTATGGGATTTTCAGCCCAAAATAGCTATTCATGTACAAACTCTCACCTCTCTGCTGTCTTGTGTGGGACAAAGAAGTGATAATGGCAACTTCTGCAATGCATGGGATGTATGTAGGCTGCTGAAGTAGGTGAGGAGCAACACAATGGTTTAGCAACAAATACGACTTCTGGTTGCATTTTGTAACAGTTGGTCCTGATGCAAGATAGCAAAATAAGGCTACCTGTCCTCCAGCTTTTACTCTTTTCTTTCCAACGTTCCGCCTCACAGTGAGCAAACTCTTCCTGGGAAGCAATAAGGAAGGTCTATGCCAAAAACTTACCTGCAGAAGTAAGCAGGGTAATTTCTTGTTTCATGGCAAAACCAGCTGTGGCTGTACGGTGGTCACATCATGCCAGAGGGAAATGAAAATGCAAGAGAGCTCAGTTCCCCATTGCACAAAGAGGGTAAGAACCTTCTGCACCGCTCTGTGCTCACTACTACTTCACAGGCAAACGTGTCATTTGGGAGATTTCTTCCTAAATCACAGATCTAAGATGAGCTTGACCTTATGAAACAGAAAGCAAGCCAGTTGGGTAAACCTGATCTCTAAATCAACTCAGAGCTGTGAGTTATTGCCACTCCGACATCTTTTGGTTGCATGTATTTAGTGTTTTGCAGGATCAGGTCCTATATAGAATTGGATCTCCTTTTAATCCATATGTCTGCTGAGTAGGTGGAAATACACAACATGCACAAGTGATACAAGATACAGTTTTTGGTCAATGATACATACAGGATTATATTGTTTGGAGATGGCTGAGGATCTGTCTGTGTTCATGGCTGGATACACTATTCTTTCCAGTGTGCTGCCTACAGGATCATGCTTATAACAGGCTGGCAGTTTTCTGGAAGATGCTATTAACATGACACTCAGAACTTCTTCACAGATTGGATCTATATTATTTGTATTGGGTTTCTGTGGCAAGGCCTTGGTAGTGGGGGACTACAGGGGTGGCTTCTGTGAGAAGCTGCTAGAAGTTTTCCCTGTGTCCGCTGCTGCCCAAGGCCAAGCCAATCAGTGACAGTGGAAGTGCCTCTGTGATAACATATTTAAGAAGGAAAAAAAAAACCAGCTGCGTCTCAGTAGCCGGAGAGAGAAGAGAAGTGAGAGGATGCAAGAGAAAACAGCCCTGCAGACACCAAGGTCAGTGAAGAAGGAGGGGGAGGAGGGGTCCAGGCGCCGGAGCAGAGATTCCCCTGTAGCCCCTGGTGAAGGACTCACATTGGAGAAGCTCATGGAGGACTGTCTCCTGTGAGAGGGACCCCACGCATGAGCAGGGGAAGAGTCCTCTCCCTAGTATGAAGAAGCAGCAGAGACAACGTGTGATGAACTGACCTCAACCCCCATTCCCATCCCCCTGCGCCGCTGGGGGGAGTAGGTAGAGAAACTGGGAGTGAAGTTGAGCTCAGAAAGAAGGGAGGGGTGGGGGGAAGGTTTTTAATATCTAGCAGTTTTTCTCCTCTCCTTCTCTGAGTTTGATTGATAATAAATAAATTTTATTTCAAGCTGAGTTTGTTTTGCCCATGATGGTAACTGATAAAATGGTCTCTCCCTGTCCTTATCTCAACCCACAAGCCTTTAGATTTACTTTTCTCTCCTCTGTCCGGTTAGAAGGGAGTGATAGAGTGGCTTTGGTGGGCCGCTGGCATCCAGCCAGGGTCAAACTACCACACTATTGAACAAGATGCAATAAAATATATCTATTTGCATAACCATTTCCACATAGAGGTGTTCTTGAAAAGTGTATAATCACATACAATGAACCCAAAGCCAACGACACTTTGAAGGAAAGTCATTCCACAACTCATGAGTTTATGTTATCCTCAGCCTGTTAATGTCACCAGTGGTAAGGAAATCCCCCCACACTCACCCTTCTTATAGGCTCCTGAAGGTCAAAGAACAGATGTTGCTGACTGGTGTCTCTCCCTCTAGGGCATGCGCAACTCTGTCCTCAGTCCACCTTCACGTCTCCCTGTATCACCATCCTGTGCCCTCCTCCACAGATTTCTGGTTACATCCTCAAAAACTGTAGGTGTCAATGATTTATATTCTTATAAGAAAAAATTTAGACTTCTCATTTTAGCTTCACCTTTAGAAGGACTGTTGAACAGAAACACTATGCAAATAATGCTTTTCTATCAATTAAAAATTTATTTTCAGGGATTTATAAAATATTTCCTGCCCACTTGAACTGTATTTACATGACTACACTAGTTCAAGGAACCATGATGCTAAATTGAGTGGTGCAACTAACATTTAAAATACTTACCTGAATTGAAAATTTGGCTACCAGGCTAAACAAATGCTAAAGAACACAGTCTTACACAATTTATTGCAATGACCACATGCATTTCTTTACTATCTCTAGTGAAATGCCAGTTGGATGCTGTTCACTCGAAGTATACAATTCCATGTGCAGCTGGTGCTGCTTGAGGTTTTTGTCACAGGTTGATTGATTTAAAAATTCTCAAAGGTCAAAGGAAAGATCCCTTGTGTTTTAAAAGTGATTTGAATTGGGTAATTGGATTCTGGATATCGATATAAGGGTTTTTTTTTTATTATTTTATTTTTACCTTGAATAGTGGGCCCAAACAAATTACTCTAATAAAAGAAGGATTACAGAAGAGGTTGAGACTTCAGTATAGATCCTGCACTTTCGTGATTTTATATCAAAAAGAACTGCCAGTGTTCACATTATTTGCTGAGAATATCCTTACTTTCCCTAAATAGTCTCAAAATTCTTCACATTTGCACCTGGTATACAGTCTT
This sequence comes from Gorsachius magnificus, assembly GCA_034008185.1. Classification (NCBI taxonomy): domain Eukaryota; kingdom Metazoa; phylum Chordata; class Aves; order Pelecaniformes; family Ardeidae; genus Gorsachius; species Gorsachius magnificus. The sequence continues at coordinate 178,999,865 of CM067081.1, forward strand.
GAGAAGCGTAAAGAATGTGGGTTGCTTCCCATCATCAGAAACCCACTACACACGATGGGCTCTAATTTGATTGGTCCAGCCTTGCAGTCTTTTGGTTCCTGAATGATGCTTCTCTTTCAGCCTCTCTGGACACTCAGGGAACACATTTTAGTTAATGCTGGAAAGATTTTATTACTGACTATAAAGCTAAACTCTTTTGGTTCTGGTTACAAATAAATGTGCCCAAGTCCTTTCCCTTGTTTAGCCCAGTAGAAGAATGTTTGGAATAAAATCACTGTGAATTTATGAAAGGGCTGTAATTTATTGATAAATGACAAAATTCTCAAGGTACATAAAATACAAGAAAATAATTAATTTTAAATGTGTACAGTACTTTTCAGAGATTTGTAGAAAATATACAAATGCTGTCATTTGCCCTATGTCATTCATGTGCTTGTTCTCTTAGTTTGTAGATAAACAGAGAAGTTTAAGAAAAATGATGTATGAGTTAATAATTTGTTGAGATTTCTTACCTGAAACAAACAAGTAGCGAAGAAAGTCCGTACGTGCTACCCAACTGGTGGAGTTCATGTTGCCTATCTATCAACTGGGTTTTTTCCATAGACTTTGTAAAAATTATTTGCTTCTTGAAGACTGAAAAAAATAGCTTGGTACACTTCTGAGATGGTATTTATGACCACAAATGGCTAGTGTCATGGATATAAATGGAAAAAATTATTCATTTTAAAACCTTGAACTAGTCTTAGTAAGCTAGCTCTTCATTTTCAGAGAGTTCTTATGAATTCTAAAATTACCTATAGACCAACCACACAAATGTTACATGAACACACACTGTAGGGAAAGAACAGCAATTAAAAGAAGAAATTCTCATGCATTTGTGCCTGTATCTCCAAAATAAGTATTTTTTAACCTGCACAGGGAAAAACAGAGTCTCAGATGAAATGTAAAAGTCACTAAGTAGTTTCTATCCAATGACAGAAGTTGCTTCTCAATAAGCATTTTACATGCCATAAAAAAACCTGAAAAAAAATATTACAAACCAAAATATAATTTCATCTGCACTTTTTACAGAAATGATGCTTGACTATCCATGGAACTCATCTACTGAAAGCCCTGTCTCAAACCAGAGGTGCCCTTTGAGGATGTGGGAAGGGCTGTCTGACCTCTAGACTCTGACTAGATCCAAGGAACAGCTCTAGTCTGAAGGTCTGTCCTCCTTTTACAGTTGTTTAATAGCTCTAGGCACTCTTTTTATCCATACAGCGGTCATTTAATGTATTTTTTATTTGTTAGCCCACGTACAACATCAATTCACATATTTTCAATTCTGCTAGGCCATTTTCTACTCCGAAGAGGTTTTTCTGATAAACTTTCTGAAATGGTGTGAGAAAATGGCTGACAATACAGAAGAAGAATTTTTAAGAAGATGTTTTTAATACTGGATAAACTTCTTTTTGACTTATTTGTCAGCATCATCTATCATGTCCACGGCAAGGTGCTTGTGTGCACTTCTCTGTGGGGCATTTCTGAAAGCACGATGCAGTGATGTGGCGGGGATCTTGGGACGTACCAAGTCAGGGTCTCCGTCTGAGTCAGCATCTGCCTCTGGGTGGCACAAAATATGAAATGCATCTGCCCTGCCCCTCTTCTCACATGGAAAGCTCTGCTCCTGCTGGTGCCTGTTCTCCCCAGTACCTTCTCTGGCCTCATATTCAGAGTGAATGAGCTACAGCTGAGCATCTGCTTAGCAGTTCAGATAGGGAAAAGAACAAGGTTTTGGGCTGTTTTTTAACCTTCCTCCTTGTTTCTGTTTCAAATTTCCACTGCTTTCCTGCGACTTCTTTGTAACTAGGGATTTTTGTCTCTTGTCGTCTGGCCCTCTTTTTCTCAAACTCCCAGGAAAGTTCTCTGATTTTTTTCTCTGCTTGGCCCTTTTCAGAGCCCAGCCTTCCTGAGTCGATGAATAGGGCCAAAACTCATCTTTTCTCACAGATCTTTTTTCAGGACCTTCTGCTTCCCATAACACGTGACCCAGAAAATGTTGGCTGAGCACAAAGGAAATCTCTATCAAATGAATGTATGGGTGTTTGTATTAATATCTGCATGTCTATTTTCAGAAAAGCCCAAACCACCCTTTCTCCATCCTCAGCCCCCATATCTTAAAAAGACCGCACATTATTCAGCCATGCACTTTAGCAGTTTCTAAAAATAATTACTTGACTTGATTCTGACCATCTTCATCTTCTCTCTCTTCTTTATTCTTTTTTATCATACTCACTTGCATACTGGATTTATGAAACTTAGCAGCTCCTGGTGAGCTCCTATCAAATGTTGTTAGCTAATTCACTTGAGCTGATACTGTTGTGCTCTGTCCCTTTCATCTTTTATCGTATCCATTAATTGGAGAGATTCAAACTCACCCACATAAGAAATAATGAGTCTAAAAATTAAGTGTGGGAGTTTTACTTCTTGTCTGGCTATTGCTTACCTGTAGCTAATTGGTTTTATCTTCACAGGAAAGTCTGTGGGTTTTGCTCCTTTTTACTGTTATTGTTTTCTTCCTGGTAGTTATTCTCAGTTTGTCTCCATTTGAGTTAGAAGACTCCTCCTATACAATACCTCCCCAGCCACAGGAATATGCAAATTCATATATTTGTATAACAAATTCAGCATCAAAGTACCTTTTGCTATTCTGGCATGAGCACTGTTACTGGTTTTCACCTCCAAGGAAGATGGAGAGGGGATAGAGTTTAAAAATGTCTGACTGAGGGTTAGCCCAAGAAGAAAGATGAATTTCCTTTTCACTATAGTCCCGCTTTGCCACCCCAAAGTACAGGCACACCACATTTTATCTTACAGAGAGATGCACACACTCATGCAGCTTGCCCAAAACCCAACTTATCTGCAGCAGAATTAATTCATTTATACTTAGCACCTAGACTACACACTTGAGTTTAACCATTAAATAAAATTGTTGAAAAGGAAACGCTAGCTTTCATGTGTTTGAGAAGGCTGTGGTGAGGGGAAGGTCTGTAACAAAATTCGGAAGAAAAGGTCCAATGCAGTACCACCATCTGATAGCCTGCTTTTATATCACCACATCTGTCTCAGAGTGCCAGAGGCAAGCCAAATTTTCTTTCCACCAGACACACAATTTTAAGAATTGCTGAGCTGCATGGACAGAAATTCACCTCTGGGCTGAGCTCCAAAGGACCTGCCAGGAACATTACATGCAGCTCAGCTCCAACCCCCACCTGCCTTCAGCTTGCACAGGTGGCTAAAACAGCAGAGAACCAAACCATAGACCTCATGAAATGGAAGGTAACTGCTACCATAGCTCACAGCGAGGTATGGCTCAAAGGAGCTGTGGATTCCCTGCATAGCTCTAATATATAGCATTACATACCTGCTCCTGCTGGACCGCTTGCAAGCAGAGATGGTCTAGCCAACTGTAACAATTTTGAGGTGCACAAACTTCTATTAAGAAGAGGAATGAATCCCACTGTGATCTTACTCAGTTGTGGTCAAAGCTGAGCAGTGAGCACAGTTTGCAACAAAGGAGCAAAGAGTTAAAACGCAACACGATAAAGTAGAACTTAAATGATCTTATTTAGGTGCTCTTTGGTGTAGCTGTTTGTAGAAAAAATGCACTAAATTAGTCACAGGGTTATTGAACAAGTTGTCTGGCTGACTCATAAAAGCAAAGTGTCAATAAAGTAATAAAAAATACGAGCAACAAAACCAGTTTGTGGTTCCTTTTCCAAGATAGTGAAGAAAACAGTGAAAAGGAGTGGCTAATGTCAAGTCACGGGTGATTATTACTACAAGGGCATAGAGAGAGACTGTATCACCTATTGATTGGTAATGCTTTACATGAAAAAAATTAATGGATCATATTCTTTAAAAATCAGATTTATAAAAAAGCATTAGAAGGGATATCACCCATTGTAATTAAAAATTGCTCAGACACATCTCTATTGCAGATGCAGAAAGGCAGGGCAAATGAACATCATGGAAACAGGTTCTCTCAGATGAAGAATGAGAAGGAAAATGTGGCTGAAGACAAACATGTTTAGGTGCAAAGTGATTGTCGGTGTTCACCTCACAGCTGCGAGTGAACAGAGGAGCATGTCTCAAGTGAGCCTACCCAGGGAAAGGTACCCATGAGGGAACAGGTCTGTGGTCCCCTCTCCAGAGGACTGAGGAAGGTGGCCTGAAGCTCTGGGGTCATGTCCTGACAGAGGCCAATTGCTGTGATCTCCTTTAATGCTGCAGGAGAATCATCACCTCCACAGCTGAGGGGTAAATCAACCCAGCTTCAGGGGCTGCTGCTAAGGATGGGGGGGGTGCATGTGAGCATGCAGAACATTACAGCATCTGCACTCAGTGCCTGCTACCTCAGGAGAAGCTGAATTCATTGACTGTTTCCATCCAGTTCCTCAAGACTTCCTCTCCTACTCCCATCGGTTTTCCAAGGAAGATAGCACTTTTCCGTAAGTGGAAACCTATACACATTGATTTAGCCATGTTTAAAATGTTATACTAATAAAGCAATTTATGGCTGTAATTTAATTAATTCTGTTTTTTCTAGGCTGGTTTACTCATTTGCCGTTAAGCTGGTGTGGTGATTACATGTATGACTTCATCTGGAAATGACTCATTTTCACGTTCTTGAGCAGTTATCACTGCAGCGTCGGGGTTACTATCCTATAGTAAACCTATTTGCTGAGCAAACAGGATTCCCAAGAGATGACAAATTGTACTGCAGAAGCTATGGGAATAGTTTCATTACTCTTGCAGAATTTTAAAATTTGTTAATTTATGTTGTAAAAAATCTAAATTTTGTGCCAGAGCTTACCTGGTAAGACTCATTTACTTTTGTTTAAGATGGAATTTGGAGTTTCCCAGCTGGAGTCCTGGGTCACAATGTTTTGTTGTTATCATTTTTGGGAGGCTGAAAATAAGAAGGGAGATTTTTTCTTACTTTTTTTCTTTCCAAGTTGCTTGTGTGGGTTATGTATGCTTATGTAGGGTTAGATATTTAATATTACACTCGTATTCCTCTTGAGTTAGGTAGCAAGGTGGAAATCTCAAAGTGAAGGTACAAGGCTGGTGAGATCATTTACAAGAGAAATTCAGCGGTACAACAGGAACCTTGGGAGGTTTGCGTTTCACTGCTCCACTCCCCTTTTAATGAAAAAGTTGCAGAAAATACTATGGATTTACTGAATTGGTTAGAAATTTTCAATTTTTTGTAATACAGTTTGAATTCCTGAGGCAAATGGGCTGACCTCATGTTCTGCATTTTTAGACACAGGACTTTCCAGCTAGAAGCTGTTAAATCTTTTGGTATTCTGCCTCAGCTTTACGCTGTTGGGAAACAAAATTAGGGTGTGCCATATGAGGCTAACCAATTTCCCCATAGCAGAGGCTACAGTTCTGCAAGGGGTTTTTCTGCTAGAAAAAATATCTAGTGAAACCACAGGCTGCTCCTGACTCTTGTGCATACAGTAGGCTGTGGGGTCAAAGGCACTTACAAGAGGCCAGTGCTGACTTTGTATTACGAGCACAACTGCCTCAAATAAGCACCCTCTTTATCCAGGAAGTTGCTACCAAAAATTTCAAGAAAATGTAAGAAAAATGGTACATCTGGTAGGACCCTGGTAGGTCTCACCAGCTTGTGTGTGCACGTTTGTCTCAGCAGCTTTTGACTGGAATGTGGTAGCACTGAGTTTAAAAGACCAAACTGAAGCAGACATATGGTCCTATAAGACTTGTATCTGCAAAGTAAAGCCAGTATTTTCTGATCATTCATACGAAGCCAGCAGATGTGTAGGTGAGTGAGGAAACTCCTGCCCAATTTCTCATGTTGCTGGAAACTGGACACCATCAGGTTCTGAAACAACCTGGATCTTTTCTTAGAAATTATGTATAACCATGATATAGTTCAATGTGTAAAGCAGCAGAAAAATGACCTCCAGATAGGAGACACCTCTACAATGCACAGCAGCTGAGAGGGAGGGTAAAAAGCCATGCCAATGCATACAGGTGGATTTTGACACAATGGAGAAATGGAGTTCTGCTGAGGAATGCAGTGGGGATGGGAACTTGGTTAATGTGACACACTGAGAAAACTAAGATTGGAACCTCTTGAATAAGGATATAAGGAAGAAATTCTTTGCAATGAGGGTGGTGTGGGTGGAGTGGGTTGCACACAGAGGTAGTGGCAGCCCCATCCCTAGAACCATTTAAGGTCAGGTTGGATGGGGCTCTGAGCAAACTGATTGAGTTAAAGATGTCCCTGCTCAGTGCAGGGGGTCTGGGGTAGATGACCTTTAAAGGTCCCTTCCAACTCAAACTTTCTATGATTCTGTGATTCTATGAACCAGCATAAACAAGAATAACGCATTGCTCAAGCTCAGAAAAAGGGTGCTGGCGTATAACAAGAATGAAAATGAAGACACTATAGAAACCTGGCTGTTAATTTTAACTGTGTAGATGGAAGTAGTGTTGTGTTTGGTGGTGGTGTATCTGTAGGTTCTGTAGAACTTGGAAGACTGAGTGACAACTGGGATGTGAGGGCTCAAAGAGAACTGACCTGAAGGAAATGCCTGACTTGCAAACCTGAGGAAGGATGCTAGCCTGGATCTAGAAGGAAGCAACTTACGAAGAAAAGTATGACTCCATTTGACCATACTGAACTGAAGGTGGTGTTGGTCATTCATAGAGAGACCACAGGGACTTTAGCTTGGATGGAAAAAGACAAGTTCAAGGGATGGAGTGGATTTTCCTCAGCACAGAGATAAAGCTGATTGCCTGCCTGTGAATGAGATTATTAAGATACAAGAAGGAAGCATATAAACTACCGAAAGAGCAAGAATGGGAATTCAAAACATAGCTTGAGAAACCTCCATAGCAAGTTGGAGCAGCTGAAGAGGAAGATCCTCAATCTAAACAAACAGATGAAGCTACAGATAGGGAAAGGAAGTATCACAAAAACCAAGCTATTGAGACAAATAATGGCAGTTAACTGTTGGATGAGTTTGGGATACTGACTATGAATCTGGCCAGGGAGAAGTCAGGAAAGACTAGGAACAGCTCCAGTGGAGTGCAGGAAGCAGAAGATACATCTATCATCTGGGAAGGTGGACATATTCAAAACAAAACAGTGGTTCTATATGTGGATAGGATCATCTCTTCAGGTGTCTTTTCATTAAAATCTGAAGCCAGGCTTATCAACCCTCAAGGAATTTAACTGATATGGCATGAAACAACACGAAAAGTATGACTAAAGAAATATCAGATAAAGAGAATCTAAGAATGGATGATAACCATCAACTGAGATGAGTGAAAATGAAAGCTAAATGGGGAAGGATAAAGCCATTGAAATTCAGAATGGATGAAATCAGAATTTGCGTTTGTTAATTCCACTTAAGGGTCAGTCTGATATTGTACGTTTAGCCCATGGCACAAGGACCCCTGCTGGATCTTGGATCAAGTTCTTCTAAATTGCACCTCTACATGCAAAAACTACAGAGGTGTGCTTTCCAATTTAATGCCAAATACCAAATTGTATTTAGTGGGAGTTGGTATGTTATGAAACCATTCGTTTGTTCTTTTGGACCTGATAAAGTGCAATGCAAATCACTCATGCGCGCCAGCCTTCACTAAGTCCTTTTTACATTTGTGTACAAAATGCTAGAGCAGGGACCACTGAACTCTTCCTATATGCTCTTCTGTGGTGTCCACCAACTTTGGAGGCCAATGGATGGCTATCAGCTCTCATGTCTATTTACAGACCACCTTTCCATTTGGCTTTAATAATGATGCATCTTCTGCTTCACCTGCTGAGGCCAGGTCCCCCTGCTGTGTTGTTATGTATGGTGTGACCTTCCGAAAGTACTCTCACCTAGTTTATCTTCCCCAGTGAGTTTGCCAAAGATGCCTTCTCCCAAATGAAAATAAGTCTGGTCTTCCAGGTAATTATACACTGAAAAGTTGCACCTTGTGATGAGGAAAGGAAAGAGTCAGCAGCTCAGGCAGAGCTTGGAGGCAGCTCTGTCCTCACCCAGGCCATGTTACAGCTTTAGATGGCTGTAGTCCATTACTATTACTGGAACAAAGCACAGTCAGGAATTTTGAAATTGCATCCAAAATTCTCCTGCTTGCAGAGTCTGGGATGAGTCTGGGCTACTCATATATGTCCATATGTGCATGCATATCCACACAAAGACTTTGTCTTTGGGATTTTAGTCATACAGCTAAGCTATAGGAGGCTCCTACCAGAAAAATCTCTTTGATTTGATTGTGTGGTTTCTGTGACACTGCAGTGAAGAAATCCACTTTCTCTGGAAGCTTTCCCCCTCTCCTACTCTTCCACATCCTCTGCATGAGGAGGGCAGATGCTGTGGGAACTGCGCTGCCAGATCTGGGTGCCTAAGTTGAAAGTACCATAGCACTGATTAGCACCGTGCCTTTGGATACATACATCCCTTTATGAATCTGTTCTCTGTAATACACACCTATAGTAACATGCAGCCATAAATTCCTATTAAGGATCAAGCTAGTGAAGGTCTTTCTCCTATGGTTTCCAATAGAGTCAGGATGCAGAAAATGGGCATGAAAAGGCATACACTCCAGGTTATCTGGAGCAGAAAGGCTCACAGTGCCATGCATCGGGGAGGAGAGCTGCCCCACAGTCCCCTCATCCTGGCACACCTGCACACCATACACTGCCCTTGATGGCCAAGAGTCCTATGATGCCTGATTTAACCCCGGCCATGGGACACTGAGGTGTCACACATGGCAGCTGGGAACTTCTGGGAGATGACAAAGGTCAGACTACAGTCCCATGCAGTCACAGCCTCCACATGAGCCCTGAGGAGGATGCAGGAGTCCCACCATCTCCCGGGCCTGGGTCAGCCCCTGGCACCCAGCTGGGGAGGCTGGGCAGAGGGTATGCATGGCTGGTGTGGTGCAAGCGAGGTGGTTGTACCCCTCTCGGCTCTGCATTTCTGGTCCCATCCCTCACTCCCTCACACTGCCGACTGAGCTGTGTGTGGGATGTGTAAATAGATGGTTTTCAAAAGGTCAGGTTGGAAGGATGTCTAAAACACAAGCAAACACACCTAAGAAGAAGGTACTTTGAAAGTTTTGCTTGCCCCCACTTTCTGTCAGCCTGTTCGAAAGGTCGCCTGTGCTTTTACCACGTGACTTTCTGCTATCCTAGGCCACTAAGCACCACTCTCTAAAGAAAACATGCAGTGTTCCCAGGTACCCTCGCACTGCAGAAACTATTTCCTCCAAGCAAAAGCAAACTGCTCGGCAGAGATGTGGGGCTATATAGCACCACACAGCTTGTTTCATCACTCACTTATGCAATGCCAAGGCAAAGCTCACGCGTGTGGTTCTCGAATCATCACATACCACACACTTTGGCCAAGTGGGGCACAAAGCACCACTCAAGGTTGAATGGTGGGTTCTCAAATCCCTTTACATCAGCCAGCCTGGGCACACACTGGATTGAGGCCATGCTGTTTGGATTCAGCCCCCCCAGGCAGGTGAGGTGCTCAGCTGGCCCCATCGTTGCAGGGTTCTGCAGTCTCTGCTTCCATCCTCGACCAGCACAGGGAGTGCTTCTCTTCATCTGCCTCATTATGAAAGACCAGCTTGAGGAAAGGTTGCCAGCTGAGAAAAAAGATTTCACACATTTCCTGGCTTCTCTAGTCAATGGAGAGCAAACAGCTGAACAAATAGAATCCTCCTCTCTTCTGGATGACGAACATGAGGACATAGGAAAGCATTTTACATAGGAATGACCAACTACTATGGATGTTACTAGTTCTGATCACCTTCCTTTTTCCCTTGGAAAGGAGCAAAAATTTAATTTTTGTTACGAGCATTGTTCATTATATCTATATAATTCCCACAGTAGGGAATCTCCAGCCACAGTTGAAGCCCTACAGAATAAAGTTTCAGCTACATACACTTTCTAATACTTATTCATACCTTATTCTACCTATACTTAATGGCACCAGACACTTCAATTTAAGTCATGTAAAGCACACCCCTTTGGCCCTGGGGACTTTGCCTCTAGGAGCTGCACACGTTAATGTGAGATTACAAGTAGGAAACCATGAGGTTCTTGTTCTTATGCACAGCTTAGACTGATACACAGAGCAAAACAGATCTTTTGCAAGCTCCTTCAAAGCTGACTGATCACTATAAACATCCCCGCCCATAAGGCCCTGCAGAGTATCAAGATTTATTGTGACAGAGGAAAATGTCTGTAAATCTCTTAAAACCTTTTATTTGCCATGTGCTTTTTTCATGCTTGGCACAAGCTGTGGTAGGACAGCAGCCACTCCATCTACTGTTATGAAAAAAAAATACAAACAAAAATAAATCAAATCAAATAATATTTCTCATTTGTTAGAGCAGGCTTGCTTAGTTTCATTTTGTATTGCTAGCCCACAGAAGGCTTACAGGAAATTTCAGCTGGTAAAATGTAAATTTACCGTAATTGTGTATTAGCACTAGATGCAGCTGACCACAAGATATGCACTTTACAAAAAAAAAAAAAGAAAGCGTTTCGTACTAGCAGGGTAATAAACGACAGGAAACAAACCTGCCTGATGCTACCACAGGTTTTTAAGCCTGCGACTCTCAGAAAAAATGCATACTATACCTCCAAAGAACACCATGCATTCTAATGAAGCTCCCACAAGGAAAAAGACTTATGGTAGATAAAGTTAAACTGCGGGGACAAATGATGCTTTTGTTTTGTTACCTTATAGCATCCTGCTCTGAGGACCGGTGGGACATATTACTGGCACACAAAGCAAAAAGCTGAGCTAGGGGCAGGGTGAAGAGGTGCTCTTCCCCAAGAGCCTCAGCCAAAAGCAACAAGCAGAGCTCTAGAGCTGGGCCCAAACCCCAAATGTATTTTCTAACTTTGGGCTTGGACGCCAAACCTAGGTGCAGATGTTACACAGAGCTCCTCTTTGCTCTTTGGGAAAGGCATAAGCTTTGAGCATCCCAGGTGGTCACTGAAGCTGAAGTTCACATTGCTCTGCTGTGGAAATGCTCTGCTGTCAGCACCATGGTTGTGCTGCTCTCCTCCTCACCTGCAAGCAGCAGTGGACAAGCAGCACTGTCAAATCGTCACGACTCGCTTCTTTCATAGATCCCCTCTTTCAGCCTTAATTACAATGCCTTTGACCACTCTGATTTTTTTTTTTTTTTGTGCTGCCTCTTTCCCCTCACATCATCTTCTATGTCTAACACCCCCCGTCAGATTAATTTTTTATTTTTTTTTTTCTCTGGCCCTCTCCAGACACGCACTGTTCCCAACCGCTGGGTAAAGTGGATGTCTTATTACAGACTGGTCAGTAGTTGCTCCATGGCTACTGTCTGCCTCCTCCTGCCTGATCATTTCTCCCTCTTCTAGCTCACATATGCCACATCCTCTTCTTGCCCTTCCCTCACTTTTGTCCTCAGGCTGTCCCCCCATAGGCGTAGGAAGCCCTCAGTGAGCAAAGCCCATTAGCACACCCAGCCAGGTGCCTCCTGGGACCATCTACATGCTGCAATGAAGCAATGAGATTAATTTAATGGGAATTCAGCTCATGTAACTCAAAGTGCCCCTTCATAAGACACAAACACTGTAACATCCCACTTGCATATATGGACACAAACAGAATTCCTATGCAGTTCTCAGTGCTCCAGGTCATGTTGTTCATATGTGCCTACTTTCCTATTTGGTCGTGTCCACCCTCATGTGTTTTTCCCAGTGTTACACTAAGGAAAAGTCTTTGGGGCAGAGAGCTTCTCTTACTGTTTTGGCATGATGGTTTTGGCTATTTAAATAATACAAATTGCTGATATAAACAGAGCAAAGAAAGGGAGGGAGGCAGTCCAGGTAAGTACACGCAGTTTCTGAAATCTCACAAACTGTACAGTCCTTCAAGACCTGATCCTGAGTTAGAAAAGCCATGTGTGTTTGTGGAGGTGAGCCTCAGAGCTATAACCAGCCTGAGGAGTGAAAAATACAGGTTGAGCACCCTGAGCACATGGTCTCCTAATGGAAAACTCTGGGAGGGAGTGCTCTGGGAGCAAAACCAAGTTCCCTGTTACTGACCTTAAAGACTGCAAGTTTGCTTACTTCTCCAGTGATGGCCTTCAGGAGGTCTCTAAATAATATTTTGGAATTTCATGATGAGAATATTTATGAAGGCAAAGATTATTAATTCAGTTTGCAATGTAAAAAAACCAAAACCACACAAAAACCTAATTAACAATGTTAGGGACAAAACTTAGCTTAAGTTAGCCCCCCAGATAAAATTGGTACTAGAAGTTGCAACTCAGGCAGCTGCCTTTGAGGACCAGCCTGGCCCTGCCTTTCTACACCCATCTTTGAAGAGGCAAGAATTTGGGTGCCTAAGTAAGTGTAACAGAAGAAGACCAGGGGATTCAGGCACTGTTGTGCAGGATATGAGTCTCCCCAAATGTCCTGCAAGCCCATGGTAGAGGGAGGGGGTGTGAAAGGTTTCACCTCAGACTCTTGGTCAGCCACAACATCTGACCTGACAGGATGGCATGGGGCTGAGGGATTTGGGGATGAATGACCATGAAGTCTTCAGCCAAAGGCAACCAAGGTGCCAGCAGCTGTCTCATGAAACTGTTGTGGACTACGAGAATCCAACCCCTCAAAAAAAACCCCAAACCAGTAGCCTGGTTTGGTTACACATAATGCACCAGTAATCTGTCCCATTGCCTTCTGTGGAAAATAGGAATTCTTGACAATTATATCTCCACCTTTCCACGTGCAATCCAGTTCACCTGACCACCATCTTTTTTGAAGAATTTTACCCTGGCTCTGTGGAAAGTATAGCCTTAATGAGCTGAGGAACAATAGCAGTCCTGACCTTGGCAAAACATGAAGATAAATGATATGGTGGTTGTAAGGACCCGACGTGTGATTAGCTGAGCCAGCATATGGTGCATATGACAGACTGAGATGTATAGGGCCTGCAGGAGGTCAGAATACACTAGACAAGGATGTGCCATGCAAAGGCAGGTGCCAATTTTTCTAACTGGGTAAGACTGCTCAATTCAAAGATACTGCTCAGGAAAACATAAAAAAAAATGGTATAAATGTGAGACTAACCGCAGCTACCATGTGATTGCAGGAACAGCCTTTGCCAGCCAAAGGGGATGAGAAATGTTAAGGGTAGCATTTTCTAAAATGGCAATGTCTTTGGGCATCTTCCTTGGTCATTTTCTTTGCAAATGAGCTCAGTGTTCCTGTCTCCGAAATGGTATAAATATCTAAAAGTCCCCAAATGTCAAAAAAAAGCCTTCTGAGACAGCTCATATACACATGAAGCATTGGAATGCAATTACTTTGTTTTTTCAAATGGTCAAATAGCAGTACCAGCAATTAAGTTTTTTTCTCGCTGTTTACTAGTATGAGGTGGTGCATTGTACTGGACAAATAATATTTATGTTTCATTGGAGCAAAGCATTTCAGTTGCAAATGAGGGATAATTTCTCAACCAGAGGAGGAAAATTCCTGTGTTCTTTGGCTGCTTTAGATGGGCATGCTAACTGCAGCAGGCAAATCTCATCCAGTACCTCCAAGTAGAGTTTCAAGTTACAGTAATGGAGCTCATTTGTCAAAGAGAGAGAAAACCAAGACCTTGTCTCAAGCAACCTTTGTGGAAGCAAGAGTATGTGCTAATTAACCACAAAAATGCATGTAAGGCAGCTGCTTAGGTTTGCTGAAAATTATTAGAGTTTTGTATCTCTCTTAAATCTACTAGGGACTGATCCAGTATCTCCTGAATTTGATGGATAACAATACTTTTACTGCTGTAAACTTTGAATCAGGCCCAGAATGAAGATGTAACAGGGACATTAAAATGGTAAAAGGGGAAAGAGATTGACTTCTTATTTTTAAATTTAAAAGGTGTATTATTCATATCACAGACATAGGGTATAATAAACTCCATGCCTAGACTTACAAATTACTTCTCTCCAGTCAAGTAAAGCACTTACTTTTTGGGCAATGTGTTGGTTTTATGTTAGGATATTGCTTTTCTGAGAGAAATATTCTCTGTAGTAAATCAAATGTAAATAAAGTCTAACAGCACAAACCATAGATTTACAGAGAACAAAGCCTGCCAAATGTATCATTATAGAAGCTAGCAGGGCTGCAGGGAGACTTCAAGTGTATTTCTCAGATTATTCCCAGTATTTTGTAATAATTTTTAATAATTCTCCATAATACCTTAGTTCCAGAGGAACATACGAAGTATCCAAATGCCACTTTCATCAGGGCGTTCAACTCCCTTAGCCTACTTTCAAACCTATTTTAAACCCCCCCAGCTGATTTTGCAACATGCAAAACCACAACAGGCTAATAGGAAATTGTCTAAAAGCGATCGTGGATGATTATAGTCTAGATCAACCAACCCTTGCATAAGTCAGGCCATTTCAACAGGAAAGGTAAGCATTTGAAGCATATCTTTCTTTAGGCGAAGGCGTGAAGATTCTCATAGAGAGTAGAAAAGGTTCATAGTTCATCCCTGAAAGAGGAAGTGTTTGACTTCAAGAAACCTAGAAGTGTGGTTAATTCTACTGCCGCTTCATTTCTTTTGAGGTGAACCACATTAAAATTCCAGAGACTCTTGGACACTCTTTATCAGACACTAAATCTACAGCCCCTTACAGATGGGATTTTCTTTAAACAGACTTGCTATAGGAAATAGAAACTTCTCATTCAGCCACTGCAGTTTGCTGTGCCAGCAGCAAACATTTTACAGGAGATGGCAGGGACAATTACTTCCATCTTTAGAAGGAGAAATGGAAATGGAAAAGTATAAAATAATTGTCAAAAGGCACAGAGGGAAACACAGAACAGGTCAGCAGGCTTGCTGATGTTACCCCTGTCAAAACAAATATTGACGGTTTTACTAGCCTTCTTCAGCTTCCTCCCTCAGTTAGATGTCTATATTAATGAAAACCAGGATCTCTACCAGAACAGCAGAGGAAGATTTAGTTAGACTAATAAATAAAGTGGCTTCGTATTCTTTTTTAATAAGCTCCATTTCAAATTCAGGGAAGAAATTTCCATGCAGAAATAATAGTCTGTCCTAGAAGGCTACGGTGGGCTCACCTCTGGCATGTGCTGCTACCACCAGTCTTCTGCATAAAGGGTTAAAAGACTTCTGTACAGATCAGTAGTCAAATCTCTTGGGAATGACCCTTTCATTTATCCCAATGCTAGAATTAATATTTTTTTTTTAAAAAAACAACCTTCTTTTGAGGAATAGGGATTAGATGTGATTGTATCCAGTGCCTGTTTTGGTGGAAACTACACCTATCTTCTTCATATATGCTCATACTTGGTGATATTTGATTTCAGAAGAAATTATGTTCTTGTGTCTCCTGTTCAACTGAAGGCTGCTCTGTTTTGTAGGAGTCATCTTTTAATGTAACTACATTTAAAGACAATTCCTATCCATTTATTCTTCAGCCAGGCCTTTTCTTACCTTTAATAATACTTTTCCCTCCCTGGTGCTCACATACAATGAGCAATGTACATAGATTGCTATTCTCTGAACATGTTCCAACTTCAATACATCTTTCTCAGAATTGCATGATCTGAACTGTATATAGTGTTCAAGACAAGAGGACCCTATTATTCTCATTTTTCTGGCAATAAGCTGACACCTCGGACACTGGGAGTTATTGAGGTGTGGGAGAGCAGGGATGTTATTGCAGAAATACAGCATCTGACCTTCAATGTCAGTGTGGGAATATTGTCATGGCATTTAGGAAAGCTTCTCTTGTTTCTACTTATTATTTTTAAGATGTAAAATCCATAATAAATAGCTACAGCAAACCACATATGCCACATTTAAGCCAAGCCTGGAGACAAATCAAACATCTACTCATTAAGTTTTTTCTATTAGGACTTTGCCACTCAGCTGTTTTCCTGACAGCCTAAAACTTGATTAAAGGAACAGCTGAATGCAAGTAAAATTATTTCCACCCTCATTATTTTAAAGAAGTAATAGAAAATTAATTGAACTAATGGGATGCAGCAGTTACGAGATTAGTTGGGGAAAAAAAAGTCAACAAAAAAACCTCACTCGGCTTTCTAGCTCCCTCTTCAGGAGAGAAAGGGAAAGCTGGAAATGTACCCCAACTGCTGCATCTACTTCCATTTTAAGCTCTCTGGCTCCTCCGGAAGGAAAACGAGTGAAGAGATGTCTTCCTGCTGCCAGGTGTAATTTACTTGCTTCTGCAAAATTTCATAAAGCTTTGGGGGAGATATTCCTCACGATTTTATAGAGGGTATCAAAGGAAAGGAGAAGACAGATTAAAAGTTGTGATTAAGCTGAACAGCTAAGGAGAAGTACAGAGTCAGTCATCTAGAAACACATGAAAAAGCTTTGAAGGAACTGCTTCAAAGCCATCGACCTGTGCTCTGCCAGTGCGGAGCTTGGGAGCGCAGAGAGGGCTGAGCACAGTGCCCAGCACAGTGGTCCTCCCTGGCCACCCTGGGCACCCTCCAAAAAGCCTGGGGGACAGAGCCGGGATAGAGCATCCTGATATCTCCCAGATCCAGGGATTAATCAAAAAGACTCCCTCTGCCTTTCCTGCCTGGGCTCTTTTTTCCAGGAGATGGTGACATTGCAAACAAGAGATCTCAGGAGTGGGAAGAGGTACTCTCAGCTGTGCCGAAAGGCTTGGCTGGCCATCAGGCAAGCTTGTTCACAGGCCACTGATAGCAGACTTTCTCAGCAAGTATTTCCCTGGTGGAAAAAACCCTCATCTTTGCCAATGTGACAGCTTGTTCATGGGAGGAGATTCTCACTATTTAATTTAAGATGCTCCTTCTTTTTGCTACCAGAATGATACAGCCGCACAGCAAACATCTTGAATGTCAGAAAACAACTAATAAATTTCTACCTCAAATAGCTATGAAATGTCAGTTAAATCCACTTAGGGGGGATTGAAAGCTGAGCAGTGGGCAGTTGGTGAAAGACCAGAGGGCAGCTGAGCACTCTCGGTCCAGGATCATAGCCTGGTGCTGCAGGTACGTGGGTGCAAGGGGAAGCATCTGCCCATGGTCGGCAGGCAGGGATGGGGAGGTGGCAAGGACTGTTTAAGCAGACTACACACCACCCCTCTCTGAAACAGCAGCTGCTGGTAGGTTTTGTTCCCCCACACTGGGGAAAAGACCTGAAGATTTAATATGGTGATTATGAGGTCTCGATCTGAGGAAATTAGTTTTGGAAGCTCTCAATGCTGTGAGTGTGTAACTAGAAATCTGCACTACAGGCTTCAAATGGACAACGCCCTTATTTTCCTTAAAGAAACAATATTTCTGCAAAAATGTGGGGATTAAAAATAATTTTCTTCTGCAGCTTTCCCATGTTGCTACTTTGTATATTGTCAAATGCTTTCACTTCTGTTAAAACAACAGCAGAGGAGTAAGCAAGAAGCGTAACTGTAACAGCAGCTGAAGACCCAAAGGCAGGGGATTTTCTTTCCATAGCAGTCCTGCTGGGTTGGGACTTCTTATTTCACCTTTACTGTAAAAATAAAGCCCACTGTGAAAAGGGTGCCCTCTGGTTTTCCCTGTGTGTCCCTTCTTTGCAGAAGTACTTGGGTGCAGAAAGAATAAACTCTTAACATGAAATGGGGCACTTGCTTCCTGTGGTTACGTATTTCTCTTTGTTGAAAAGCCCAGCAAAGTCATTTATACCTCCGCGGCTGCACCAGGTCATGTATGACTGAGGTGTTTCCTTGAAAACTACCTTGTTTCAGCTTACTCATCATCTGTTTCACTGAAAATGAGTTCCTGCCTCATCATCATAATAAAATTACTCACCATAAATTCAAAGGCTTTGGACTAAAGCTACCCACAGGTTAGCAGCTGCAGAACTCATCTTTGCAGAAAAAGAGTAGTTTACTGCAAAACGAAAACACCCTGGTAGTTGCTGTGGTTGTCGTAATCACCACCATTATTGTTGTTATTTTTAAATGACTATACCTGAATTCTCCTGCTTTGCTTTTAACAGAGGCAGGATGTGCCCTGTGGGCAGCATGCCTTTCTAACCTCTTGTGCAACCTTTTATCTGTAGGCACAGGGAAGCATCTCATGTGCAGGAGGCACATTCTTTTCCCAAAGATTCACTTCTGACTCACTTCTGATGGCCTTATTGCATCAGGAATCAAAACCTATACAAAGTCAGCTGAAACTAATCGCTATTTTTTCCTACTGAATTCAGTGGACCTTTTGAGTAGATATATGAGGTGTGTGAGAATCGGATTTTCTCAGGCAATGGCACAATAACAGAAAGACTTTCTGGACATTCAGGGTTGCATGGGGAAATACTTTTGGGCTGGCCCCGTTACACAGACCCCTGTTTTAATGTGGTCCTGCAGCCTTGTACATACAGTATTTCCACTCCTCGGAACAGGCCACAGGTTTTTCATTGATTTTACAAAGCCTCTGAACTTGTCTTGACCTGCCTGAAACTCTGTTTTTCACTTGCTTTCTCTGTAACAGCAATTTTTTCTAACCAGGTGGTCATGTATTCAACATTTTTTTTTTGCCTCAGTCTGCAAAGGCAATTGCTCTTTCCACACCACTCGAGCCTCTGGATATCAAGGCAGGAACAGGGGCAATGAAGACCCACCCATCGTAAGAAAATATCAGGTTTGAGACAATCTGAGGAACCTGACCATACAAAGGTCCATTGAACCTGATGAGATGCTTTCTAGATTCCTGAGTGACCTGGCAGATGTAGTTGCTAACTTGCTCTCCACCATATTTGAAAAATGATGGCAGTCAGGTGAACTCCCCAGTAACAAGAAAAAGGGAAACATCACACCTATTTTTTAAAAGGGTGAAAAGGGGAACCCTGGGATAAAACAGCCATCTTAATCTCTGTGCCCAGTGAGATCATGGAACAGATCCTCCTGGAAGATATGGCAAGGCATATGGGTGACAGGGAGGGGATTAGAGACAGCCAACATGGCTTCACCAAGGGCAAACTGTGCCCGACTAATCTGGTGGCCTTCTATGATGGAGTGATGGCGTCAGTGGACAAGGAAGGACCTACTAATGGCATCTACCTGGACTTCTGTAAAGCCTTTGACATGGTCCCACACAACCTTCTTGCTGCTAAGCCAGAGAGACATGGGGTTGAGGGATGGCCTAGTCAATGGATAAGGAATCATCTGCATGGCCACATCCAAAGAGTTGCAGTCAATGGCTCAATATCCAAAGGGAGATCAATAACAAGCGGTGTTCCTCAGGGGTCCATTTGTTTGCTACTTTAGTAATGGCATAGACAGCAGCATTGAGTGCACCCTCAGCAAGCTTGCAGATGACACCAAGCGGAGCGGCACAGTTGATAGGCTAGAGGGAAGGGATGCCATCCAGAGGGACCTGATAGGCTTGAGGAGGGGGCCCACGGGAACCTCAAGAAGTTCAACATGGGCAAGTGCCAGGTCCTGCACCTGGGTCGAGGTATCAGTACAGACTGGTGGAAGAATGGATTCAGAGCAGCCCTGTGGAGAAGGGCTTGGAGATACTGGTGGATAAAAAATTGGATATCATCTTGCAGCTGAGAAAGCCAGTCATACCCTGGGCTGCCTGAGAAGAAGCATGGCCAGGGTTCAAGGGAAGCATTTGTTCACCTCTACTCTGCTGTCATGAGATCCCACCTGGAGTACTGCATCCAGCTCTGGAGTCCCCAGCACAAGGGAGACATGGACCTGTTGGAACGGGTACAGAGGAGGAGGGCCACAAAAATGGTTAGAGAGGCTGGAAGAGCTCTTCTATGAAAAAAAGGCTGAGCTGGGGTTGTTCAGTTTGGAGAAGTGAAGGCTCCAGGGATGCCTTTCAGTATGTAACAGGGGCTTATAAGAAAGATGGAGAAGGACTTTTACCAAGGCCTGTTGCGATGAGAAAAGGCATAACAGTTTTAAACTAAAAGAGGGTAGATTTAGATTGGACATAAGGAAGGAATTTTTTACATGGAGAGTGGTGTGGCACTGGAACAGGTTGCCCAGAGAAGTTACAGATGGTCCATGCCTGTCAGTGTTCAAGGTTAGGTTGGATGGGGCTTTCAGCAACCTGATCTAGTGAAAGATGTCCCTGCCCATGGTGGGGGGTTGGACTTGAGGATCTTTAAATGTCCCTTCCAATCCAAACCATTCTATGATGCCACAATTTTATGCCTTGAATTTTTTTTATTGCTTACCTTTAGATAATGCAATCACTGTTTTATACAGGCAGTAGTTACACACAGTTATTCTGTGTAGAAAGGGGTATTTGTGACTAACATAATGCTGTCCTGTGGAGAAACACAGGCCAGGTATGACAGTGGAGGTGTGGGGAAGTAGGGACACAGGATGAGGTGCTGAGGAGTGCACCAACAGCTGGCACTGGAGACCCCACGATTGTAAGCAGCTCACCAATGATCCGTTAAAGGAATGCAGACCTGGATCTGGGCAAAACTGGCTTTAGTGATAACCAAGACAGCAAGAACTACAACAAAAAGCACCTAACACACGTAAAACACACCATGTGTAATAAAATCAGATTTACTGTGGACTTGCAGACCCATGAAGAAAGAGCAAGATGTAGAATATGAAAAAGACTCCCAGTAGATCCTAGAGTGAGGAAGAAGAAGCCGTTGACACCAGCACTGTATTTCTCCCTGCAACAGACTTGGGCTGTGGGTGACTTGACATATGCCTCCCCCCACCCCAGACTGAATCCATCAACATTAGGACCCTGAGGGTGGTGGAAGGTGAAGCACAACACCAGAGAAAAGGGTAACAGCCAGGACATGTGTGTCTGGGAATTTTAAATGTATAGTTTTTACTGAAACTTTTCTTCTGTAACAGAATTCTTCTCTGCGTTTACTTTTTCTCTTTTTTCCCATAATAATTTGATCTGTGCTAATACTAATACCTTTATTGTGCTGTTAAGTTTTCAATTATGCTAACAATAAATTCTCATCTTTACACATAAAATAAATTTCCTCTTTGCCCATAACAAGTTTTTAAAGGTGACAGGACCACTGCTGCAGCCCAGTTAGGTTGTTGCGGGAGTACTACTGATAGAGCCTGCACTAATTCCTTGCTATTTTGGCTCAGGGGAACCTATAGTTTGGACCTAACCTAAAAGTAACATGATTTGATGCACTAATACTGCCCATTATAAATAATGCAGAACAAGAAATATTCCCTAAATACTTCTATTTGGTGTAGGAGTCCTTAAATCCTTCGGAAAAGGTGGACTGCTGTGTGGGTAAGGTATAACCTGGCCCATGGTTTGGACTAGGAAGGAGATAAACCCTTCACAGCGCTTCCTGGTAAAACTAGTGGGAGGACAGATGTTAGAAATTATGTCTGACAGTAAATAGTGCTTAGGTAGTGTCTTCAGTACGGTAAGCTGCTGACACCTGTTTTGGCACTAAGTATGTGTAATCTTGGAAGAAAGCTAATGGTTGCACATAGAAGCCACTTTTCAGTGCAGACCACCTTTCTGATGGACTTCAGGTTTTTTGGTGAACTCCTAAGCACCACGCTGGTTACGTTTAAGGTGAAGATACCAAAACCATTGCAAACTCAACTTCGAGCTGCTAAAAGCAAGTGGCAGATGTGCTTTCCCATACCTGGAACATATGACTCAAATCATTATTACCTGCTTCTGAACAAAAGGAAAAGGAGATTGGCTGCTGTTTTTCACTTTTTCATCAAAACACCCTACTGAGGTGTGGGTCCATATGTGCAGCTCTCCTCTCCCACTGCTTCCCTGGGGCAGGGCTAGAGGCAGTGGTGTCCATGGACCCACATCATGCTCTGTGACAACACAAGGTCCCAGGAAGGAAGGAGGGAACCAGAGGACAGACAGCAGCCTCTCTGGTGAGCCCCAGGCAGTGAAATGGTTTTCCTGGATGGGCAATCATCCCCTCACCCCCTGATCTCAGCACGGCTGGGTCTGGCCCAGCTTCTTCTCCCAGCCAAGGGCAATTCTCATGCCAGGAGCAGCCATCAGCATCCACTTCCCTCCCCTTAGCACACTGCACCACCCTGCAGTGCCAGACCAACATCACTGAGGGCATCTCACACATACATAATAACAAACTAATAAATCCTCACAACTGCTCTGCAACATAGATAAAAGGTGGATTTTCCTTGCATTTTACAGATCGGAATCTGAAGCCAAGAGATATTATAATAATTTTGGCTGTCCAGTTTGCAGTGACCTTACCTTCTGGATTGCAAAGTGCTATACAGTAACTCTTGATGTGTTTGAAGCCGTCTTTCCTGGAGTGCAGCTGTAAATCTGCAATGGGGATGAGTGGTGCTTCCTCAGATTGCACCACCAACCCCAAGGACAGCACATATAAAAAGGAGAAACACAACTAGTGACCAACTGTGAAAAATTTGGTTTAAGTGACATGACTAAAATCATGCAGAAACCTATCCAGCAGAGATGCAGAGGAATAAAACCCTGAGCACTGCCATGCTTTTACTTGCTGAATGCAAAATTTTTTTATTTTTTTTATTTTTTCTCTAAGCTCACAAGTCCCCTGGCTCCCTTCCAGTTTCTGGACCAAGATGGAGCTCCTGTGTCCATACACCTCCTTCCCTACACAATCTCGATTAACCTCAAATAGGTCCCTTTGTGCAGTCAAGGAGAAAAACATACACAGCCCTACCCTGGGCATCTGCTAACCTTCAATTTTATGGTGTTAAATGTGTACTTTTAACCGGTTAGCTTAAAAAGAGGGATGTCTTTTTCTAGCATTGTTTATCAAAAAAGAAGCTGAGCCTCTCCTTGCCCCATTCATGACTTCCATCACTGGGAGGCAGGAGATCACCTTGGTCTGGCAAATTCAGTATTTGTCTTTTAACTGGTTAGGTTGTGATGGGTTTGGAGGTCTGGATCCAGTCTTCAGTTGAAGTAAATACACCTGATGGCCACAAAAGGGGCTGTAATGCTCTTTTGGTCCAAAGCCATACCTTTGCTGGCAGAGTGAATGGAGTAACTGATGGTGTTAGTGCACTGCCATCTTCTGCATGAAGTAAGGTGACAGAGCATGCATTTTCCAGTAGGTTTAGGGAGGGACTTTGGGGGGATGTGTGGTCTCATGGGCACAGGCTGCTTTGGCCCAGAATTAGGAGTCTCACCTCCTTGTCCCTGGCATCCCTCATATGTGGCTTTCTTTCCTGTGCTCATTTGCAAAGTCAGCCCATTTCCAATCTTCTTACTCAGACTGTCCCAGATGTCGCTGTCTGAATCTCAGTCTGTCCCCTCCCACAATATCTCACTCTCCTGCTCTCATCCAGCTGGTTTCAGTTCTCCTCTTATATGTCCCCTTCTCCTCACTAGTTCCTATTTGCCTCCTGTTTTCCCTCTCCAGTCAGCCTTCCTTCACCAAACCTTAGGGTCTTCATATCTTCCCATAGTTCCTTGCAGCCTCTGGCTTCATCCCCAATTATTTCCTTCTTTTCCCAGTTTCCTTCTTGCACAACAGTTCTGATCTTCTCTTCCCTTCCTGCCTGCCCTCTCCTTGCTATACTTTTCCCCTTGCTCTTTCTCTTTCCCTTTCCCTTATTCTGGCTTTTTCCTTCTGCTTGCATCTCCTTCCACCCCAGCTCACACAAAAATTCATTCCAGCTGTGAAAAGCTGGGTTTTCAGAATGAGAGTTCATTCAGAAAGCCAAGCATGTGACAATGTTGACCAAATAAAAGCACCACAAGAAGACGTTTCACAGATGCCCATGCTGCTGTTTCCTAAACAAAATACAACCCTGGTTGGCTGGAGCAGAGCTGGTGACAAGGGTCTTCTTGTCACATTAGAAGAGTCTACTCAATTTTATCAGTGGTGAGAAACAAGAAAACTACAAAGAGAGAAATGAATCTTAGTCATCATTTACCATGAATTTTGGAGTCTCCAGCACCATGTAAATCTGAGGGGTGGTTCATTAGGGACAGGATCAATGTCTGGCCTAGGGCACTTGGAATTGGACTTGGTTGCATTCTGTATGACTGCAGGGCAAAGCAACCTACAGAGATCCTCAGTCAGTGGCTATGAATGAGGGGATGGCATGGGAGGGGTTGTGGCAGGGAAGCTGGCAGATTTCTAGTGGACATCTCACAGGTCCTGTTGGAATCTCCTCTGAGTTCCCCTGCAAATTTGTGGAAAAGTTGAATAGTTTCTGCAAAGCATTCTAACTTGAAAATTTGAAACATTTCTGCCAAAGCTGCTTGTTTCACTAGTCTATTTCCAATGAACACCGAGCATCATCTGGGGGAACTTTTAGCCTTGGGCTTTGTCCTAGCTTGGAGGAGCTGGAAACAACTGTTAGAGGGAACATCCCACTACTGCCTTGTGAGCTGTAACCAGGAGAAACCTGCTTAGCTGCTCTGTGAGGACGGCACATCTCCAGTCCTGCCACCTGCAAGACCTCTGAGAAGGTGCACGTGTAGCTTGCTCGGAGCTGGAAGGACTAAGAGGGTGCAGCGTGCTCAGTGGTTAGAAAGGCCCATCAAATCTTCTGTCTACTACAATAGAAGTTTCCTAAAATGAAGGAAACGGCACTTTCTCGACCATTTGTGAATGACAGTTTCTTGAAGTGTTTATATCTTGGCTATGGTTGGTTCAGCTCTCAAAGAAGGAGGAGAAAGGAATCCTGACACAAAGTGTGCCCACTACGAGGTTTCATCTGACAGAGAAGCATAAAAGCTGTCAGAAAGATCAGCAAGTTCTGTTAACACCAGCAGAGCAATGCATTTTTTCCCCCTAGCATTTTCTTGGAAATGATTAAACAGTTTTTGGTGAAATAAAAAAAAAAACCAACCCACCCACCCTGCATTGGACTCCTAGCATGGAAAAGCTGAACAGTTTAAGTCTAACAGGGTTATAAAGCATTAAAAAAGTCTTCAGCTAGGAAGAGTCCAGCAACGTAAACATTAGGTAGTATGACCTGCTCTGGCTTAAGTGTAGCACCTTTGCCGCACATGCGATTCCTGCATTTTTAAATGGAAAAACGTGAAGAGAGTTTAATTATATTCCTTTACTGGGAATTGGAACTTTATGGCAACTAATATGGCATCAAACTGACGTTTTTGTTTAAATAAAAAGTAATAATCCAGAAACTGCCAACATTACATCTGTATGTGTGGTAAGAAAAGAAGTACAAACCACCTAGCAATAACTGTTCTCTGGTCTTTGAAGAAACGAAGATTTCTAACCTTTCCTTAGGTTCTGCTTGACATGCAGTTTCTTAAAGCCGGGGATTTTTGAGCAGGTTACTATGAGTATGTGTGTGTACGTGAGATAAAGACAACAACTTTGATATAAAAGGTGTGAAATACATTTAAAAATTTAAAATAACACACGCTGGGTTTAAAAATATTGGGTTAGAGTTAAGCTTTGTTGCTTGGCAGGTACACGCTTTGCTTTAAGCCTTCTAAACTATAGATTCCAAAGGTTTGGTAGTACTTAGAAAGCAAAGGATTACTTAAATAGGAAATATTAGATCCCAAGATGATTAACAATGCAAACTATAGCACGCTATTTCCCAACACTCATTTTCGTTTTCCATTTTGCGTATATGGTTTGTCCCTGTGCTGTCATTTTCAGTACGTTCCTTTTTTATGATGGTTTTTTTCCTGGCAGTTTGTTGGCCAATTACAAAACTTTTGTAAGTGCTAGACATTATTTACATCTATAGACTTCACAGATCTTCAAAGGCACCATCGTACACTTCAGACAGAGCGGTGAAAAAATATTTCTCTTTCACATATAAGAAATAAATCATTAATACCAAAACTGCTTAGGTGACTTGTATTGCATCTAATATCTTAAAAGAAGCTTTTCTTTATTTTCTGTTCAAGTATTTTACAAGCAACAAGTGATCCATGGGAATCCCAGTCAGAGAATGAGTATGGCCCATGCCTTCCTGCGCTGGGATGGCTTGTACCACTATCTAATCTGGTTCTGTACAGGGACCAGGAAACTTTGTGACCCCAGAGAGACACACATAGCTCTTTTCTGGGGTAAACTGGAGACGTGATGAGCCAAAGTTATCTATCGCATCACTGATCTGAAAAAAGAGGCTGCAACATGCTAGCAAGGACTGTTCTCAGCTTCTTCTTCTTCTGTGCATGGAGGAGAAGGGTTCCAGCATGGTTTGATCGCTACCTGAGTTGGGGGTACTGGAGCTGTTGGGCAGGAGCCAGCACCACACTCAGCCTGCATGACCTCTGACTGCAGGGGCTGCATCTGAGGGCTGAGTTTGCTTGAGAAGGAGAGAAATGAAAAGCGAACCACATCTGTGAGACTCAGTTTACTCAGTAAAAAGACAGAACCTCCCTCGTGTGGAGAAAAGCATCTAAGTGATCTGCCTAAATATCTTAAACAATTCACTTCTATTGTCTACATCCAGTCTCATGCAACGGAGTGGGGGCAAGCGTTTACCTTCGCACCTACCCTGAGCTTGGTGTAAACTGAGGTCACTTATATTTCGTCCTTGCCCTTCATAGATGACAGGTTATAGGACTCGGTGGTTATCTGATATGGAAAAAGTATTATTTCTCCCCCTCACTGCTATGTTCCAGGGAAATCAAAATCACCCTAGAGTCATACCAATATACTTGTGAAAGCACCAAGATAAAACAGAGGCAAAACACTTCCTGGAACAGTTTCCCTTGTAAAATGGTTTCTCTGTTAGTGCAAGATATGGTATCAGGCAGCTGTCTTCATATGCTGCTGTTAGTCAGATATTAATAGCACGTTGACCGCTAAACTCCAATCTCTGTTCCTGTAGTCGCCGCTTCCCTCCAAAAGTTTGGCTTCCTAGGAAGAAACAGTTTGGAGATGTGTCTGAGCTAAGGAGCTGGTATGCAGATATAGACAGTCAGCATCCTTTGCTCAGAAAAAGGTCTGACCTCTAGGTACTGCAACATTTTTACCGTTCTGTCGTGCATGGCAATACTATTTATCATATTCATGAATTATCCAGCAAAATTAGCACTGCCTACATTGCAAGAATGATCCCACAACACTTTACTATATTGCTTTTTGGTTTCCAGACGTTTTTGTTAGAGACATCAGGCCCAGACTGAATTACTTTGCTTTTGTTATTTTGCCTTAGAAACGGAGATTTCAGCAAAATGGTTTTTTGGATATGTTGTTTTGCCTCTGTTAGAAAAGCTGTAACAATCTCAGTGAAAACCACCAATATGTCCACAGGCTGGACATAGATTAAAGATTAAAACTTTGACTGAAGGGCTGCTCATCTGCCTGGTGAGCTCTCTGGTGCTAGCTGGCACTTGGTCTGCAGAGGAGGCTGGTGTAGCAGACGGGGCTGTATGCCCCTCTGATCTGGAGCAGATGCTGGCTTACTACCCGGAAAAGTTAGATCACAAGATCACAGAATGGTTTGGGTTGGAAGGGACATTTAAAGATCCTCAAGTCCAACCCCCCACCATGGGCAGGGACATCTTTCACTAGATCAGGTTGCTGAAAGCCCCATCCAACCTAACCTTGAACACTGACAGGCATGGACCATCTGTAACTTCTCTGGGCAACCTGTTCCAGTGCCACACCACTCTCCATGTAAAAAATTCCTTCCTTATGTCCAATCTAAATCTACCCTCTTTTAGTTTAAAACTGTTATGCCTTTTCTCATCGCAACAGGCCTTGGTAAAAGTCCTTCTCCATCTTTCTTATAAGCCCCTGTTACATACTGAAAGGCATCCCTGGAGCCTTCACTTCTCCAAACTGAACAACCCCAGCTCAGCCTTTTTTTCATAGAAGAGCTCTTCCAGCCTCTCTAACCATTTTTGTGGCCCTCCTCCTCTGTACCCGTTCCAACAGGTCCATGTCTCCCTTGTGCTGGGGACTCCAGAGCTGGATGCAGTACTCCAGGTGGGATCTCATGACAGCAGAGTAGAGGTGAACAAATGCTTCCCTTGAACCCCTGGCCATGCTTCTTCTCAGGCAGCCCAGGGTATGACTGGCTTTCTCAGCTGCAAGATGATATCCAATTTTTTATCCACCAGTATCTCCAAGCCCTTCTCCACAGGGCTGCTCTGAATCCATTCTTCCACCAGTCTGTACTGATACCTCGACCCAGGTGCAGGACCTGGCACTTGCCCATGTTGAACTTCTTGAGGTTCCCGTGGGCCCCCTCCTCAAGCCTATCAGGTCCCTCTGGATGGCATCCCTTCCCTCTAGCCTATCAACTGTGCCGCTCCGCTTGGTGTCATCTGCAAGCTTGCTGAGGGTGCACTCAGTGCTGCTGTCTATGCCATTACTAAAGTAGCAAACAAATGGACCCCTGAGGAACACCGCTTGTTATTGATCTCCCTTTGGATATTGAGCCATTGACTGCAACTCTTTGGATGTGGCCATGCAGATGATTCCTTATCCATTGACTAGGCCATCCCTCAACCCCATGTCTCTCTGGCTTAGCAGCAAGAAGGTTGTGTGGGACCATGTCAAAGGCTTTACAGAAGTCCAGGTAGATGCCATTAGTAGGTCCTTCCTTGTCCACTGACGCCATCACTCCATCATAGAAGGCCACCAGATTAGTCAGGCACAGTTTGCCCTTGGTGAAGCCATGTTGGCTGTCTCTAATCCCCTCCCTGTCACCCATATGCCTTGCCATATCTTCCAGGAGGATCTGTTCCATGATCTCACTGGGCACAGAGATTAAGATGGCTGTTTTATCCCAGGGTTCCCCTTTTCACCCTTTTAAAAAATAGGTGTAATGTTTACCTTTTTCCAGTATGGGAAAAGAGCTCGAAGTGAAGTCTGAATATGTTCCACGCTGTCAATGTTAAAAGAGGACAAAACCACTTTTTAACTTGCAAACATCCTGACATCTGATCTCAACTTGCAAATCTTCCTTTTACAATTCACTGTCCAAATTTCTGCACAATCTTTTTTTTTTCTCATCTGTCATTTTCCTGACAGACCCATTTGGATGTGAGAAGAAAATTAGTTCAGAAAGATCTGTGCATGTGTCTGCTGTGATGTAGTGATGATGGTCAGTTGCTGTGTGTCCCATGGTAGTCCTCTTCAGGATGACAACTTCAGTGCTTGCTTTCATTGTGGAGAAACCCAGAGGCAGGTGTAGCCAGAGCAGCATCAAGGTATTTATTGCAAGCCAGGAAGCTGTGCCTGCTGGGGAGCTGGAAATACATATGCAGAGATGCTGGGAATGGGAACAGCAAATGGAAAAGGAACATTTGTATTTTTCATTGAAAAAATTGGGAAGTTTTCCATTTGTTGAAAACAGAGTTCCTATATTTTGCACAAGCCAAATTACCAGGCACACAATAATAAATGGTACATAGACCCCGTACTAGACGGACAACATCCTATCCTGCTAAACAGACTTTGGGAAGCAAGTTTTGCTGTCCCAAAAGCAGTGAAATAGCACAATCATTTGATCAAACGTAAAACATTACAGGAGGAAGGAAGACTGATTTTTCTTTAGTTTGAAAAATGTCCTTATTTTTTTTAGATTAATAAAGACATTGATTAATCTATGTAGTTTATATATACAGGTTATATAGAATATGCGGTCTATATAGCTTATGTAGATTACATAGATTTTATTAATCTGTTCCCGTTGAGGAAAAAAATAGATTACTGTTTTTTATAGCACTAATGGTAACTGAGAATGATGATGAGTTAAAAATATTAGAGGGAAGGTTTGTAAACTGTCATAAAATTTGCAACCTGAAAAATAATTCGAGAATGTAAAGCTTTACTGATTCACGCTTTCCTTATTCATATTGCAATTCACTGAAAACAGAAAATGAAATCAATCTCACTTGGTACGTCTGACACAAATTCTAGAATACCTTTGTTTCAATGTAATTATCTAATATCTGTGGTTACAGCTATAATTTGTAATTTACCTCCTACTATCTTTTTATTAGTAACTTGTGGCTTTCTTGGTGTTTCTGTGTTGCTTGGAATCTACAAAGCTTTATCTTCTATGAATCTATGACACTGCATTGCTGCTTGTGAATGCTCTTTATGGACAGTAAAAGAGAAAGCTCTGCTAAAAGAACAGCCCAGAGTTCACCTATATCTGTAGAGCTCTCTGCTGCTTTCCTGCCATCCAAATGGACCTCTCTGGCCGCGGTAGTTCTTAAGGGTAGTGTGCTATAGCCTAAATCAGGCTCTTTCTCTTTCTGAAATCCTTTTTTTTCCATGTACTTTTCATCACACAGGAGGGAGAGCTCTTATGAGCAGGAGTGTCCACTACACAACTCTTCCTCTGAACATCAGCCTTCCTCTGCCCCACTTGACCTGGAGTCCTGTGGGTAGGAAGATTAAAATGGGCTGTCATCTAATTAAAGATTATCATGATTACCTCAAATACTGTGCTCAGTTTTGGGCCCCTCACTACATGAAAGACATTGAGGTTCTGGAGTGCATCCAAAGAAGAGCAACAAAGTTGGTGAGGGGTCTGAAGCACAAGTCTGATGAGGAGCAGCTGAGGGAACTGGGGTTGTTTAGCCTGGAGAAATTGAGGCTGAGGGGAGACCTGATCGCCCTCCACAACTGCCTGACAGGAGGCTGTAGCCAGGTGGAGGTCAGTCTCTCCTCCCAAGTAACAGGCAATAGGATGAGAGGAAACAGCCTCAGTTTGCACCAGGGGAGGTTTAGATTGGACATTAGGAAAAATTTCTTCACCGAAAAGGTTGTCAAGCATTGGTACAGGCTTCTCAGGGAAATGGCTGAGTCCCCATCCCTGGAGGTATTTAAAAGATGTGTAGATGAGGTGCTTAGGGACATGGTTTAGTGGTGGACTTGGCAGTGTTAGGTTAATGGTTGGACCTGATGATCTTAAAGGTCTTTTCAAACCTAAGAGATTCTATGATTCTATTCTATGATGTATAGACAGAAGGGAGACACATGACAACTCTGTGGGTATCCTGAGCTGTAGCATTTTCTATGCTTGGCTACTTGGCTTTAATAAAGATTTAACATTGTTTTAGTTTGGTAACTGCAATTT
This sequence comes from Gorsachius magnificus, assembly GCA_034008185.1. Classification (NCBI taxonomy): domain Eukaryota; kingdom Metazoa; phylum Chordata; class Aves; order Pelecaniformes; family Ardeidae; genus Gorsachius; species Gorsachius magnificus. The sequence goes on from CM067081.1 coordinate 179,030,954, forward strand.
CCTAGGCTTTTAAGAAAATTACTTTATTCAAAGAAATTCCAAACTCAAGAGTGGCTCTTCTACAGCCCCAAAAACTCTTAAAAGTGGGGCTGAGCAGAGTTACAGCTTCTGAATCCTGACACGCACCTCTGCCACATAAATCAATCCTCAAGAACGCTGGCCAGGGAACACCAATTCCACTTCACAAAAACCTTATGGGTGATGGGACTGACCGTGGGAAATCTGCTTTTCCTTGGCTTCAGAATGGAAACCAGGCTTTTTGATGTCCTTCAACCAAACTTATAGCAAATGGTCTAACCACCTTGTCTTTCCCATGAGAGCAACAATAGCATATTGAAATACTGCCAGGGCAAAGAAAATAAGAAGGGAAGAGGTAGAGGTGGAATTCAGGTTTAAACTTCTTTATGAAGTTATTTATAGTTTTAAGATGTTTCAATTCTGTTGCAACATGGATGAGAAATAACTTTGATGACTAAAATAACAAATGATAAAATAAGTAAAAATATTACAGTATCAAATATAATACCATAACTCGGGCTAGAAATACCATGTTGGCTTCCCAATTTGACATCAAGTCTTGAGATAGTGTTTATCTGGTGGGCAATGACTGCTGTAGTTCTCCAGGTAAAAGGAGGAAAACAATCTGGAAGCTGTTTACTGACACCAGAAAGTGCCTGGAGATAAGTGCAGCACGAATGATGATCTCTCTATAGCAAGAACCATGACTGCATATAACTCTAAATGGTTATTAAACTGATAGGTTTCTCCAAGTCAAACCCCTCCATCCCTTAATAAAACCAGAGATTAGTTGCTTTTTTAGAAATTTGAAATATTGTACTTTAATGTAAAACTTTTAAGAAATGTTGAGGAATGTTTACTGTATCCCAACAAGTTGTAAATGCAGCTTTGTTTCTAGTGTGAGCTTCAGTCTTCTCCTTGACCACTATGAAAAACCTAGAGGGTATGTGCAGAAGCTGGCTAAAAATTTGAATACTGACTCCTTCCTCTGTCCAAAATTTCAACTTGCTTTAATCAACATATAAATACTTAAAATTATTTTGTCAAAAATCAAAGTTTGGTGTTTTATTGCTTGCTTTAAACCCAGTTTTGCATATTCTTCAGAACTTCACTCTACCACAAGGTGCATTTGACGTCAAGAACAGTTTTGTTAAAATGTTTGGTGAAGCAACACATGCAGTCAGTTATCTAAAGCATTGTGGAGTTCATATATAATACTTTCAAAATAGAAATGCCTTACATAAACCAAAATACTGCCAATTCTGGAGCAGTTTTGTCTCATTAAAATATTGTGGCTAATGCCTCCTGGCTGAAATATTGTTTAGAGCTGAGACTGCTGCTGAATGAAATGCAGGGTTTACAACAAAGTATGGGAGCAAAGCTTTGGCTTTGCTGTTGAGCAAATTTTGTGCAGCATTTTTATCTTTAAGAAGTTGCTAAAATTCTTCTTTCTATGATGTAAAACATCTTTCAGAGGTGACCTCTTGCTTCAGCAAATGCTCCCCAGCTGAAATCAACTTCCAGCTAACTAAAATCTTAATACTGATTTTCCATCCAGTCACAGAGAAAAATACGTAAGGGAGTTTTCAGAGATTGACTCAGACAGATTCTTGGGATTCATTGTAACACCTTGTAAGAGATTAAAAAATGTGTTTGTTAAAGACAATGGAAAAGACCAGGTTATTCAGTGTTCAAAAACTTCTTGTCATTTCTACCTTGGAAAACAGGACTGGGGATGAGGGACCTCTGATCACATACTCTGGCAGGAGAGAAATTTCTTCAACAGACCTTGTGTGGCATGGTAATCTCCAAACCAGTAGCCCTTCTAACTCCTGAAGTGACCTGCCCGAGGGATCTGTGCCACTGCAGATCCATCACATTTATCCTTGTTTCTCTGAAAGACCTCCCCATCCCACTCAGCATGTGCCACAGCCCCATGACCCTGTGTGGTCAGCCCCAAAGTGGTCAGGCAGTTGGACTAGGTGATCATTCTAGGTCCCTTCCAACTGGAATATTCTATTCTATTCTATTCTATTCTATTCTATTCTATTCTATGCTATGCTATGCTATGCTATGCTATGCTATGCTATGCTATTCTATTTTAACATTTATCATCCTGATGCAGAACAACAGTGCACGCGTGCAACGGGATGTGCAGGCGTGAAGCCTGCCATGCGAGTCAGCTGGTCAGAAATGGGTATGTGCCTGCTCCTGCGGGGGTCGTGGAAAGCTTGCTGTCCATCTGACACTGTGGCACCCCAGAGGAAGGGCCTCTGAGCTAAGCAGATCTGAAGTTTTAAAGAACTAGTTATTAGTTATCTGATATTTTTGCAGGCAGAAGTTAATAATCTCTCTGCAGCCTGCTTGGGCTCACTGAGGGAAGGAGGGGGAAAGCTCTCACAAGAGAGGTATTTGAAGGCAGAAGGGGGAAAAAAAAGTTAAAATTGCTTCTTCCAACCAGTCAGTCAGGTGGAAAGTGTCCTGGTTAAGCTATTTATTGCATACAGATGGTCACAGGTTTGGTGTAAGGGTTAGCTAACAGAAGTGTTATATTTGTTATGAATATGCTGGTGAATGAAAGTGTAATAATACTGTCCAAGATTGTCAAGAGTGAAATCTCATTCCTCCACAGGTGTGGTACCTCAAGAAAAATGTGCTGCACCTATATAGAAGGTGAGCAAAGGAAAATAGTGAAAAACAAAATCTCTGTGTGGTGATTGATACTATTCAAGCCAAATTCACATGAGAAGGAGCAGCCAAGTTCAGCTTCATAAAACCAGGAGAAGGTGATGAGAAATGGTTTTTCTTCTTGACATAAATTCTTAGGGCAATGTGGAATGTTTCAGGCTTTTGCCCTCTGACAGTCTTACAACCAGCTGGAAAGGCCCATGCCCACACCTCCTGCTTAAAGAATTTCCACCTTGTCTTTGCCAGAAGCTGCAAAACCCTTATAAAAAAGGAAAATCTCATCTTTGTCAACAAAATAAAGTTTAAAAACTTGGCAGTTAAGCAGTCTTGTCACGGATACGTGTGTGTATACATACACGTGTACATATATACACACACCTGCAGTAAGAACCACATGTACAAACAACACAGCACACTTGGTGTAGTTTTAAAAGAAATTTAACAAAAAGACAAAATCCCTAGCCCATCTATTTCTGCGTTTCTTTGCAAGGCCAAGCTGACTTCATCACTCCTCACCCTGTCTCTACTCCTGTGGCCACTGGCTCACTTGCACAATGCTGATCTTAGAGTTGGCTTTCACAGAGGCACTAAACACTCAGTGAGTGTCCACTGGGTGGCTGTAACTTGTGAGGAACTCAAGGAAAGTGAGCACTGGAGGGAGCCCAACTGTTCCTGCAAGCAGCACAGCTGGGCTGGTGGGTGAGGGAGCTGAGTTTGGGGAGCGCCATCACCCAGAGATGTGGGGAGAAGAAGGAGGTGGCTTGTGGGGCCATGGAGGAGGGATGCACCTATGCAACTATTCAGGTTTGGGCCCTGCAGTGAGGAGTCAGTGGATGCCCCCTCTGTTCCCTCAACACAAGACAAGCTTGAGGTGTTGCATGACTTGGAAGGGCCCCATGAGCTGTAATGGGAGCTCTACTCGTTATCTTAAGGCTTGTCCCATTTGAAGATGAATTACACATCCAGAAGTTCTGTACAACAAAGCCACAACTGCAGAGTTACCATTTTTGCAACTTTGCAAAGCATTGCTCTCTTGCGATAAGAAAGAACATTTCTATTTTGGGCTCCTAAACCATATGAAAGTTTCGAAATAGCATCATAGTTAAATGCACCTACTAGGGATTAAAAAGAAAAACAGAACATGCATAGATATAGAAACTAATACAAGTGCAGACAGCCTCATGCTTTAGGTTTGCTAACATACCATAAAAAATGGAGAGGACATGAAAACAAAGTGTTGAGTGTTGCTGTGAAGTCAAGTTATTATGAATTAGAGTTTATTTAAGATGGCCAAAGACAACTATTCACATCAGATTATTCAGAGGTGTACACTGTTCTACCCTTCCAAAACGTGCTGATTGCAAGCACACCTCACCCTCTGTTGTTTCAGTTGTGAGACCCACAGGAAAGTTTCTTATGTGTCTGTGATTGGAATTAAGCTTTCAGAAATGAGTGAGCAGTTACTTTTGATCTAATACAAGTATATATTTGGTTGCAGTCTTATCTCACTAAGGAGATTCATATCTCAAAACTGCATTTGGACCTTATCTTGAAAGAGCTTTTTTTCCTAAGCTTTATTAGTCTACTGCAGAGTTTCAGAAAAGCTTCTCATTCCACCCACATTTAAAGTGAGGTTTCAAATTGCATTTGCTATGGTAGATAAGAGATATGAGATTCTTGCTCATAATGACATGTTGTCTCTTTAGTAGCTATGGAAAGGGAAAATACAACTAAGGCTAAGAAGACTTACTGGTTTGATGGAGGGTACAGAGTTAGTCTATAGTTATAAAATAGTGACCCTAGGGAAGCAACTGACCAACTCTTCTAAATTTAAAGGTTCAGAATCAAGTGGCACATGATGGTATCTAGAGAAAGTGATGAATATCAGGCAGCAATTAACTGTTTTAAATCTTTAGGGAAGGTGTCTGATATGTTTGAAAGGGGCTTGCCATTTCTTTCTCCTCTTTCCACCTATAGGCCAAACCATGACCAACAAGAAGTAGACCCTGTTTCTTTTAGAAACTCTCCCTGACCCTTCAAAGATTTCAGGAGGGAGTCTGAAAGGGAGATGATCTGAAGAGGGTATTATTCTCTGGGGGAGCAAATCCCAACCCCACAAAATAAATCCCCTGACATTCCTCATCTCATTGAATGCCATTCGATGAGCTTATACTCAAACTTGGGTAAAACTGGACCAGAACCCCATGATGGACCTAAAGTCCCAGGGCAAGTTTAATTCATAAAAATAATCTCATAAAATTATATCAGACTAACATGAGAATGATGAGCTAGGTTTGGATGTTTTAGCAATAGCCACATAAAAATAAATATTACATACCTTTAAGAGTCCATTATTTTTTTATAAGACATGTTTTTTTTTTTAAAATGTCTCCAAGGGAATTTTTCTTCTTGTTTTTCCTCTTCTTTCTTCTAGCTCACTTCTTCCAGCCTGGTCCAGACATTTTTCCTTGTGCTAGTGTTTAGAATTGACATGAGATTCTGGACATACAATTGCCACTTGCTGTGTTCTAAACTTTTGGAAAAAATACACCAATTTAGCAACTCCGATTTCAAAAATAAGTGCCAAGCCATGGTAGAAAGTACTGTAAGTCCACAGACAACAGGTGATTTAGCATCCAGCCAATCCATTCAGTTGATCAGAAGAGGTGTGTTTTGGAAACATTTTTAAAATATGCAAACAGAACTTACTGCCACCCCAGGAATAGTGAATTGTTGAGCCAGAGTCCACAGGTAAATGGATTCAGGGAGCTGTGATGTTTTTAAAAATGCACCGGCTTAATATTCACAAAAGTTTCCAGTGCTTGCCTTAGCTGTACCAACACATATGCCTTCCACCCTTTCTACTATCCTGGAGGGAAAACACATCTGAGTGACAATAACAACCCTGTCAGGCTGTGGACCCAATTACTCTTTTTACGCTTACCCAGTTATCCTCATTTATTTTTCCCAAATGAATTCCTTGCCTGCATGATGTGGCCCTGTTGCCTACAAAATCTGTCATGAACTGTGTTTGAAACAAGGGTCCTGAGACTTAAAGAAATGGAACAAGTGCAATGAAATCTGGCCTTTATCTGGTAATCAGTGCAGAGACAAAAAGAGTTGATCAGCAGTTAGAGGCAACTGGTGTGGCTATAGCAGGCTCAGAATCATAGAATCATAGAATGTTTTGGGCTGGAAGGGACCCCTAGGGGTCATCTAGTCCAGCCCCCCTGCAAGTGAGCAGGGACACCCTTAACCACATCAGGTTGCTCAGAGCCCCGTCCAACCTGGTCTTGAATGTTTCCAGGGATGGGGCCTCCACTACCTCTCTGGGCAACCCGTTCCACTGTTTCACCACCCTCATTGTAAAGAATTTCCTCCTTATATCCAGTCTAAACCTACCCTGTTTTAGTTTAAAACCCTTATCCCTTGTCCTGTCACAACCAGCCCTGCTAAAAAGATTTTCCCTGTCTTTTCTATAGGCCCCCTTTAAGCACTGAAAGGCCGCAATCAGGTGTCCCTGCAGCCTTCTCTTCTCCAGGCTGAACAAGCCCAACTCCCTCAGCCTGTCCTCATAGGAGAGGTGCTCCAGCCCTTGCATCATTTTAGTAGCCCTCCTCTGGACCCACTCCAACAGTTCCATGTCCTTCTTGTGCTGATGGCTCCAGAGCTCCAGGTGAGGTCTCACCAGAGCAGAGTAGAGGGCAGAATCACCTCCCTTGACCTGTTGGCCACGCTTCTCTTGATACAGCCCAGGATATGGTTGGCCTTCTGGGCTGCCAGCGCACATTGCCAGCTCATATCTAGCTTTTCATCCACCAGTACCCCCAAGTCCCTCTCGGCAGGGCTGCTCTCGATCCTTTCTTCCTACAGCGTGTATTGATATTGGGGGTTACCCCGACCCAGGTGCAGGACCTTGCACTTAGCCTTGTTGAACCTCATGAGGCTCACACAGGCCCCCCTCTCCAGCCTGTCCAGTTCTTTTTTGGATGACATCCTGTCCTTCTGGCGTACCAACCGCACCACTCAGCTTGGTGTCATCTGCAAACTTGCTGAGGGTACACTCGATCTCGCTGTCTAAGTCACTGATGAATATATTAAACAGCACCAGTCCCAGTACGGACCCCTGAGGGACTCCGCTCATCACTGGTCTCCATCCGGACATTGAGCCACTGACCACTACCCTCTGGATGCAACCATCCAACCAATTACTTATCCACTGAACAGTCCACCCATCAAATCTATAGCCCTCCAATTTAGAGAGAAGGATGTTGTGGGGGACTGCATCAAAGACTTTGCAGAATTCCAGATAGATGATGTCCATTGGTTTTCCCTTGTCCACTGTTGTTGTCACACCATCATAGAAAGCCACTAGGTTCATCAGGCAGGACCTGCCCTTGGTGAAGCCATGCTGGCTATCTTGAATTACCTCCCTGTACTCCATGTGCCTTAGCATAGCTTCTAGGAGGATCTGATCCATGATCTTCCCAGGCACAGAGGTGAGGCTGACAGGTCGGTAGTTCCCAGGGTCTTCCTTTCTACCCTTTTTGAAAATGGGCACAATGTTTCCCTTTTCCCAGTCACTGGGGACTTCACCTGACTGCCATGACTTTTCAAATCTCATGGAGAGTGGCTTGGCGACTACATCAGCCAATTCCTTCAGGACTCTGGGATGCATCTCATCAGGTCCCATGGACTTATGTGTGTTCAGGTTCCTCAGGTGGTCATGAACTTGATCTTCTCTTACAGCAGGAGGGATTTTACCCTCCTGGTCCCCCTCATGCCATCCATCAACTCGGGAGGGGTGAGGAGAGAGGTTGCCGGTGAAGACTGAGGCAAAAACGCCCCAAGGCCCCTTCCAATCCTCAGAGCCAAGTTTGACATCTAATGTGACCACTGAGAGGGAAGTAGCTCATGAAGTGACTATGAACACAAAGACCAACAAAACAACCTGTTGCTTGCTTACAACCTCTGAGCGTTGCCAGCATGGCTCAGACATAGAGTTGGCATTAGGTAACATCTGACCCACACTGGTAATGATCAGAAGGTGCCATTTTTTCTTTACAGGGTTGTGTCTTGTGACCAGTCACAGGTAGATCTCAGGTGGAAGTCACTTGCATTTATTAGGTTGTGTTCCTAAAGCACTTTGTAAACTAAAGCTGTCAGCTAAATCTGTACATAAGCATAACTTTAAAGCTGAGTTTCGTAAAATAAAGATCTAAATAACCACTTTCTTTCACCGGCTACAGTAGACGCTCATGTAGGCATGAAAGGCGAGTTTACCCATGAAGAATGAAACTGTGCTTAAATGCCTCCCGCTGTAGAGAGACATTCGCTCTCTCGGTCTAAGTGCCATACAGATAACACCTTCTGGTTAAGCTGTATTATTAAACCACCTGCATTTTCAGCACTGCTACCTTTAAGGAAATACTGTACACATGTTTGAGTGGCTTAATCTATGCTGCTACTTTGAGAACAGACCACAAAAAGGGTTGTTTTATAGTGGGTTTTTTAAAGCAGTATAATTTCTTAGTAACCAATTTTCATATGTTGAACCGCAACCCACAGTTAATTAAACTGGGTCAAGTATAATTTTTTCAGGCAACAAATAACCACGCTTCACTTCAGCAAACCATGTCCTGTCTAAGTACAGTATCTCTCTCTTCCATCTCTCTCTTCCATCTCTCTCAGGGTTTTATTCTCCAGCCGATCATGATGGTATCTGAATACCTTCAGAGTAAAAATATACAGCAGCAGCAAACACTTGGACACCCAAGGCATGAAGAGGTCCCCCTGGAATCTCTGCAACTTCTTTTAGGGAAAAGCTCAGTTTAGAAAGTATGTGCATGTGTATGCGTGTTTTTTTTTTTTTCCTTTTATTGCAAACCTCCCACCTCCAGAATTTTGGGGTGTTTTGTTGTTTGCTTCCTTTTTAACAGCTGGTTTCTGGATGTAAGTTTTAAAATTATGTCAAAACTCTTCTTCTAAAGATGTACAGATGGGTTTCATTCAATTGCCTCTGCAAGTTTTGGTTAAAAATGCTTCTTCCATAGCTTTCAGGCAATTTGGCCCGGGCTTCTGTGCTCTGTCATGAAGGAGTGCAACACCTGCAGTCTAATTCAGTCTTTGAGAAAGATAGATTTGACCTGATTATCACTTGGAAATTAGGGTTGTATCATTCAGCTAGCCCTCAGTAATGACTGGGAATCAGTGAAGAGACTTCTCCCTGGGTCTCATGAGGAGCCCTAAAGCAGGGAGGACACACACAACCATGTTTTGTGTTTTGAGATCATTTCAGCTCTAGCTAGAATAAATCACAGGAATCCAGCAGCAGAGGGAAAATGGCCTGGCTCTCAGGCAGGAATAAAGATGAAGTTTCATACTGGAATTCAGATAAAGGGCACTTTTTGCTACAGATGTCACCTTGTCATTTGAGGCAGGATCCAAACAGGGTCCTAGTCTTCACAGAACTTTATTAAAAATGGAAAAGCTCTGATGGAAGGAAGCCCAAGTTTAGCTTATGCTCTTCATCTGATGGTTGAATTTTCTGTGGACAATACAAACACAGGGCGTAAATGTTCACCTTGATGGTTATTAGTAAATCCAAAAGACAAGATAAAATTCAACATACTCTTAACATTTAGTCCATCTTTAATCCAATCAACTGCCAGACTGCAAGGACTGAATGTTTAGTAATATAATTTGAGAGATTTCCTGGGCAGAACAAGAACCTAGGAGCAATGTTTTTGGACTTGCAGTATGTTCCTGAAATGAAAAGAATAATCAAGTAAATATATATATTTATGTTGATTACCCAGGAGATAAAGATCAATGATTTGAACAGATGAGTGCATTTCAAAATCCATTAATATTATTCAAATTTCTTCCAATAGTTTCATTTTAGATCTTGTGTAAATGTTAAGTACTTCTCATCTTATTTAAAGAAGTTATAGTTCCTCTCCACAGGGTACAGTGATCTAACAACTATTAGCATTTCCTCTGAGATCTTTGAGGAGAAGCAGCAGCTAAAGAAGCTTAATAATGCTTAGATATTGCAGAAATATTCTGCAGATGCAAAAATCTTTAATGTAGAGTAGAGATGTGGAAAACCTGTCTCCTCCTCCACCTTTCCCTTGGAAAGAACCTCTGTAATAATTAGCAACTGAAAAGTCTATGATCAGTAGTGCAAAGACTATAAAAAAGAACTTTCTTTCTGCAAATGAACAAATTGCTGGGAGGGAATACTCAGCATGCACACATAGGAAATGTGGGTTTTTCTAAAACAAACACCTCTTTTATATAGCAATGCAGCATAGAGCAGTGTGTGGTCTGAAGACCTCCACCAGTGTCGACATCAGAATTGTTGACAGCCAGAGCATAAGCAAGCTATCAAATCTAGATTGCATACTCGTATTATTTAATCATCAAAGCAATCATGCGTAAAAGAATCCTTCCTTCAGTCACATTAATGTTGAAAAAAGAATAGAACCAAATCAACAGATACTTTTTGGTTCCCACAGTAGGCAGGGATTTGACTCAACCAGTTTTTTGGTGGCTAGTCTATGCAGAGCTGGTTTTGTCTACCCAAAGGTATGACTTCTATGGCATGATTTCCTAGCATGCATCTCAGAGTTGGCTACCCAAAGGCTGAGCCATTAGAATCACCAGCCACTTTCAGAGATGTTCCTGTGACTTCTAAACAATAAGTTCCCACCATATTTTGTTCATATTTTTCATCATGCCCTTTCTGCTTTACTCTCAGATGTCCTCAGGCAAAGGATTGTCATCTCAGTGGGGCCAGAATGCTTCTGTGGTTTACAGATAACATCTGGCTGCTCTGCCTGTGAGGGCTGGTCGGTCTCTTTGGTTGTGCCTCCTTAGAGGAATTCTTCAACCCCCATAGAATCCTTCAGAGACAGTCCTGCTCTGTGCAGTGGCTTTTCTGAAGAGCTGCTGACAGTGCATGAGGCCGTGATTCACCGTACATGTGGTGTTGGCCTTCCACAGTGTAGATAAATCTCCACTGAATCCACAATGAATCTACAATGAAACTACAATGAATGCAGTATTCTACATTGTAGAGGAGTCTACAGCGGTGATTCATTCTGTCCTACAACAGTTGTCTAAGAGGGGAAATTAGTATTCTTTTATGGGTTCTTACGTACTAATTGTACAGGAATCTAAAGAACTTAGACCAGACATGTAACTCGGCAAACAATAGCTGCAATGAAAAAGAACAGATTCTGCCACAGAAGTTGCAAACTTATATATGCAGAGGCTGTAAAGCCAGATAAACCACTGGACTGTCTCTCTTGACCTTCTTCTATGTAAGAAAGACCTTAATTACCCTTTTTTTCCCCCCTGAGAAATTTCTTACTTATCTTTACAGAGTCACTTCTCAATTTCGTTTTGACAATCTAAGCAGATTTTTTACTCTGATTCTCTCACTCAGAGATGTTCTCTCCATGTTTTGAGTATCTGTCATGGTTCTTTTCAATTTATGAATACCAAAATTGCAGGCACCATATTCATTCTTATCGACATCTCATCTGGATATAAAACCACTTCCTTTCATTTTCTTGCTAATTTTTTATTTAGAAAATCTGAGGACTGTGATTTGATTTTCTCTCCATATTATCACAATGGAAACTTATGCTGAACTGTCACTCTATGAACTGGGTTGGTTTTAACTATCACTTTCCAACATGCAGTCATTTCTCTGTAGGTCTAAATTCCTTAATTTAGATGCAGAGCTTTACACTGTCTGTATCAAAATGCATTTGAGTTAAATAGGTCTTCATTATTAAAACCAGCTTTATATATGGCTGCCTGGATCATTATTAAAAACAGCTTTATATATGGCTGCCTGGATTATTTAGTCCAAATAAGAGTCTGGGCATAGGACTGCTTTAACATCCCCATTAGAAGATAATTCCTTGTGAACAATCATATTTTGAGACAGTTCTCTTTCCAGTTAGTGCAATTTACTAGTATTTTATAGAGCTATTTTTTATTTAAAATAGCAAATGATACTAAGTCAAACACTAAGATTTGCTTAATAGGATCTATTCTCCATAAACTGACTGGAATTAATCGCACTGTCATTTTTAGGGCCTCATTTGTTGATTCCCTTATGGGCTTTTCAATTATTTCACTCAGGAATAAAGTTAGCCTCCTCATACCTCCTTTTCTGCCTTTTTTTCAGTACTAGCACAGTATTAACACCTTACCAGTGCCCTATTGTAATTTACTAGAGTATTACAGTATTTCTCAAAAATTATTGTCAGTGGCACAGATGTTTGTTCGGACAACTCCTTTTTGCTTCCTTAGGTACTTACGGGCTACACCATCTCTTTCCTACTGAAATATGACAGAAATATTTACTCAGATTTTCCTTTTCTTTATTTTCTAGCCACTTTACTTTCTCCATCAACTACATGGTTTGATTTCATATTAATATTTATCGATTCCCTTCTCTTTAGCTTCTCTTATTCTCTAAATTTTCATAACTTTAGTTTGTATTGACTGCTTCTTGATTTCCTTTGTCTGCTTGTCAATTATATACTTTAGTTTTTACTGCTCCTTAGAGGAGCATCTCTGCACCGCTGAGCCTGTAAATATCTGAAAATGTTTTGAGATACGATTTTGACATAAATTACATTATCAGCAATGTCACTTTTAAAACAGAGGCCATTAAAAATTATTTTAGCCCAGTGGAAGCCATGAGGATGGTTTAGCTGGCTGCACTGCAGCATGAAGCTGACGGAAGTGGACAACACTACTCATCAGCCAGAAGCCTTTTAAATTGCCTTTTAAGCCTTGATGCTGAATCACACTGTATTAGATTAAGTAAGAGAACAGCCTCTGAATGGATGACAGTATGTTCTTTGGCCTCTGTGATTTCCCTTACACAATCTGCTTTAATAGAGACACTGTCTTTCTTAGGAAAACCTTTAAATCCGCTCTTGGGTTCATATTTCTGTTTTCTTGTTGATAAACAGATTAGGAAACGGTGCACTTGATGCAAATCTGTGGCTGTTCCATGCTGGACTAAGCATATTACTCCATACTGCACCCTTCCTCTTTCACAATCAAATACAGAAAAGCTCCAAAATACCAGATCAGAAGGGCTTAAGTGGGCCAATCCATTGAGTCCTGCACAGCTGCAGGCTCTCAGGTCCCAGATGTGGCTGGCAATGGCACTGGGTCCATGCCTTCTGACGGTGCCTTCTGCTTGAGTGGGAGAAATAGCGGCAACTTTTCACAGTAACTCCCTTCGTGAACACTGAGTTCTTCATGATAGAAGTTTGCTGTTCCTGGCCAAATAGAGGCAACTGGCTGTAAAGGGTGAGCATCAGAGTTGTCTGACCCTTAAACAGATGCTGGCAAAGTTATTCTATGCTTTTCTGTCATTCCTTGAAACCCGCTCTTCTCTCCCCAAAAGTACTGTACAGGTTTCCTCACACTTGAGGAGAGGTGACTTCTGAGCAGGCACCACTTGGCTTGCTTAACATGTCCTCTAAAAATATGAAGAGAGACTATGTAGCAAAGAAGAGACCATATATCTCTAGGAAAATCTAGCTCATCCTGCACATTGAAAATTCATATAGTTAAGAAAGTGATCAGAGAGACTGAGGTGCAAATTTAACTTTTGGTGTAACGGAATTGCATGACACCATCTCCACTTATGGTGGAAGACACAACATGGAGCCCAATCTCCCCGTCTTCAGAGGAGGACTTTAAGACTCAGATGCTTCCTCTGTTTGTCTCCAACAACCCAGCTGCGGAAGGCTCACCGCTATGGGCTCTTCTCCAAAGCATGCTCGTCTCCAAAGCAAGTGTTGGGGAGGTGGAGGTATGGCTAGATGGGAGGGTCAGCAAACATTCCTGGTGACTCCATGGTGACTCCTGGGGGGTTGGCTGTGTGGTCAAAAGGGGCAGACCCATAGGAGCAACCAGGGGAGGACTCGTGTTTCGACTTTTCCTCCTGCCAGTGGGGCCAGTGGGACCCACTACAGCACATCCCTAAACTGCAGAGCAGCTCCTCCTCTCACATTCCTCCTGAAGGCAGATGAGAAGGCGAAAATGCTATCTAAATCTCACATCTAGAAACATGCAGACAATACAATACACAAGATATAAGACAAGATAATATACAAGATAATTTCTTGTATATCTTCCTGCCCAGGTTACCCTTGAGTGTAACCACAAAAAGTACTTTGAAAAGGCATCTGATTTTTCATTCATAGATACATTTAAATATGTAGAAGAGCTAATGGGGGTTCAACATGCAGTTAAATCTTCATTCCCCCAGCACAAGTCCCATGCAAGGAAAGGAGAGCAGGGTGGGTTTCTTCTTACCTGTACATGGCTTAGTCACCATCAAAATAGAAAGAAAAAAGCAATTCTTGAGTTCAGGTCACCTCCTCCTCAGGTAGACCTCTAAACTAAGGTGAGCTGAATCCCAGTGCTTTATGGCAGCAGCAATGCATTCGTGATGCAGACAGCACAGGGCTTTGCATCTCTGCAGGCAATGGGCAAAATTTGACAGCTCACAGAGACAGGGTGAGGGCTCTCCCCATCTTGAGCTGGGGCTGGGGGCCAGGGGGAAACTGCCTTGGAGGGTTAATGTCAGCTGGGATGGACTGCTTTTGGCAACCTGCTGGTATCAGCATTTTGTCAGTCAGAAGACCTGGAAGTACAGTTGAACTATACAAGTATAGTTAAAACCTGAAGACCTTTCAGGGTAGAAGGGTTTAAGGCTTTATGCTGGAAAAAGAATGGATGGTGTGTGGGTGAAGTATTGGCATTGCTGGCACTGACGAGTTTTTCTCACCATGTGTTGTGCAAGGTGCATCATTCACATTTCTGAGCATGGGCATTTGACTTGCAGGCAGAGGTGTCTGGAAACTCATGGTGGGACAGGAATTCGGACACTTCCTTCCCTCAGTCAAATTCACTGTTTTCAGGATTAATGGTTTGTATCCATGGCTGCTGGAGCCTCTTGGCAAAAAACTGCAGACAGTGGAAGTCCCATCCTCCTGGCATTATAAGCGTCCATGGCTAGTATTTTGTCATTTTCAGAGGTAAAACCAGCTTCATTTTTCCTTAAGGAAAACAGGCACTTAGAGTTAAAAAACAGCTTGGCCACTGGAGAAGTAAGCACCTCACTGCAGTATGCCTGTGCTTGAAATCCCTCTTTCTGAGAGGGGAATTTAATTTCTTTCTTCATTGCCAGGATAAATACGTCTGATGTGAGAGTGGTCATCCTACCAGTGTTAGGATATACAGGCAAAATGACCGTTCACCAGGTGGTATCACCCTCTGCCAGGGAAACAGCAAAACAGGGATAACCCATGGTTCCTGTGTCACCCAGCGCTTTCTCTTCTCTTACAAAATCACAACACTGGGTACTAAGCGCAGATTCCTGCAGTCCTAGTGAAGAACAAACCTCACAAGGCACCATCTGCTATCCTGTGCTAAGATTTTCTGCCTTTTTTTTTTTCTTAAGCACTGGCAGCAAAGCTATCAGAAATTTTTAAAGGAAAGGGATTAGCCTCCTGTGAAAGGTGCATTATTTCCTCACTTGTTAATATGCACTGCCCTCTTGTGATAAAACATGTTTTCGGTGTTCTCTAGATGTTCCCTTCCTGTTTTCCCTTTTTGTAGTTTCCTGGGTGGTTTGGTTTTTTTTTTGGTTTGGGTTCCTCCCCCAGACTCCAGGGCTTTCTTCAAGGTTTTTTTCCTAAGGTAGAAATAATTCTTCTTAACATTAGAAGGATGAAAGAAAAGCAACAAAAAGCCTGATTTTTAATATTTTAATATTCTTATCTGATATTTCACACTTTCATACAGTTAACATCTTCCTGGTTTGTTTTACTGAACGTACAAGAATCAGATGGATAGAGCAATTACCCTAGTGAAAAATATAGACTTGAAAGGATGAGGAAAATATTTAGCAGTTCATTGAAAGGCAGTGCTTGAAGAAAGAGGTCCAGTGTGCAGCAATGCATTTAGTTTCATGATCACCATCGTAACAGCCTGATGAGCTAGCCAATATCTCCCAGGTCATGGCAAGGGAAAGCTACTTAATGCTGTAAACCTGATCTCTGAAACTAAACAGAAGCAAAAGTCACTTCCCAAAGCTAAGCAGGCAGGCAAAGCCACTCACAGCTTGGATGGATAAAAAGCCATCACTGCCTGGGAAGGGAAGGAGGAGGAGAAACCCTTCAGAAGCAGGAGAAAAAGCAGCGTGACACACAACCCCAGCAGGCAAGGTGGTGGCACAGAGGAAAGCCCAAAGAGAGACCTCTTGGGTTAAGCGCTGGTTGGAAAAGAGTTGCCTCTTCCTGTGTTTTGGGCAATGTGCATCAAAGATGCCCCACTGTAATCCTCTTGTCCTCTGAATGGAAACCACTCACAGGGACTGTGAGTGATTCCTCCCTGCTGTGCTGCCTTAGTCACACAGGGTATAAATGAATTTGCGGAGTTTATTTCCTGGAATTAGCTGTCAGATAGGTGGGAAATTTTCCTAACATGGCTTGCTTTATACAGCGTCCTCAACTTAATGAGCAGCTTGATTTTCTTTGCTCTGTTATTAATGTTGTGGCCAAAAGACCAAGCATCTTCTAAACAGGTTATCACGCTTTTGAGCTCTGGGGAGAATTTTCTGAATGAAAAGATCCATGGACAATTACTAGGCAGCTTTCTCAGAAGCTGCATGATTGAAGGGAGACTTTCAGGTAAGTTAGCTGTTATTTATGTCGAAAAGAGGAAATGAATGTTATTAAAATTTAGGATGAATAATTCAATAATTATATCCAGAGCTGGGATCTTGAAAGGTTCCTGGTAGTCAGGAGCCCTGACGCACCACTGGCAGCACTTTCAGATTAACTTCTGTGGGCTACTTAAACTCAGCCCTAACACCAAATAAGAGAAGCTGAACAGTTTAAAAAGTAATAAAAATCAGTTACAGGAAGCAACAAGACAGAACAGATGAATGTACAACAGAAGGAATTTAGCTCACAAAAAAAATATATTGGTGCAAAGTCAAAAGTCAGGAATTTCAGAATCAAAGTCACCTCTGTCACATGCTTCAATCTATCCATGCTCATGCAGCATGGAAGAGTCTTTAGTTCTGGGTTTATATGCTTAGTAACTCCACAGTGAGCAAACAAAAAAATAGCATGTGATCCTGTAATTAAAAACAACACTATGCGTGATGTGCTGATGGGAGAAGAAGGAGAAACTTAAAACATAAAGCTGACAGAAAACCTAAATCCCGGCCATTTCTAACTCTGATTGCTGGACTCTACAAACATTTATGAGTTTTTTTTAGATTTTGTTAATGAAATCCCTCCCTATATATGAGAAACAAACAAACAAACAAACAAACCCCAGAAAACTTATTGACTTCCCTAGTTTGAGATTTTGTGACCTTAAATCACAAGCCTGATTTTCTGTCTGTACTGCAAATCACAAGACAGCAGAACTCATCAAAACAACCCTGATTTTTTATTTTGTGATGGCAAAGGAGGGAATATTTTTCCTGAGCGTATTTTTAATACGAACAAATCCTGTTAGCCAAAACTTCCAAGAACATAGGTCCCAAGGCAAGCATCCCACTCAGGAAAATTTTAAGCAACTGTAACAGTGATTGTCTGAGGGGAAGTTATCAGGCTATCACAAGTGGAGATCCCTCTGTCTACCATCAAGAATAAGCAAAGGATTCAGTGATAATCTGCATGTGTCCATGCTTGGAGATGATTCACTTGAATGCTTAGTCTAACCTAAGTTTTCCAAAGACAGAAGAGTATTATTGTCCTGCCCATTTCCTTAGATGCTTCAGGACTCAAAACAGGCTGGTCAGTGCCAAGAAATATGGAAAGGAGCTTTAAACCTGAAGTACCTCAGTGCTGCCTGTCCCAGATGTGCTCCAGCAATCAGCCTGCTGGATTATGGGCTGGGCACGGGGGCATGAACTTTTGGGAAAATGGCTTCAGACAACACTTCACTTCTCTTCAGCTCCAGGAGTACCTGGAGTTAGCTGACCTCCCTCAGTATTTTTCTCAACAGGTTTTCTTTTCATTGAGGCATTTCTCCTCTGTCCTTTCTGCCATTTCTGGAAATAAAAGCCTCTCAACAGATATTTACAATAGTCACTGCTTTGAAGCGCCTTATCATAAATGCTGGCAAAAACAGGGAAGACACCTATTGTTGTGGTTTAACTTGGCCAGCAGCTGAACACCACCCAGCCACTCGCTCACTCCTCCCCTCCCTCAGTGGGATGGGGAAAAGAATCGGGGAAAAAAAAAAAAAGTAAAACCTGTGGGTTGAGATAAAGACAGTTTCATAAAAGAAAAGAATAACAACGTTAATAGAATATACAGAATATACAAAACAAGTGATGCACGGTGCAATTGCTCACCACCCGTTGACCGGTGCCCAGCCCAGCCCTGAGTATGACATCATATGGTCTGGAATAGCCCTGTGGCCAGTTGGGGTCAGCTGTCCTGGCTGTGCCCCCTCCCAGCTTCTTGTGCCCCTGGCAGAGCAGGGGAAGCTGGAAAGTCCTTGACTAGGGTAAGCATTGCTTAGCAACAACTAAACCATCAGTGTGTTATCAACACCATTCTCATCCTAAATCCAAAACACAGAACTATGCCAGCTACTAGGAAGAAAATTAACTCTGTCCCAGCCCAAACCAGGACACCTATACAGCCAGGACCCCTTAGTCTGCATATTTCCATCCCTCCTACCAGCTGTTATCTTAGGGGTTGTTCAGGTCCAGAGCATCCTTATTGTCCTGAAGAATGTACTTAAGATAAGCCTGGGAGATGTGCTACATGCTTGGCTCCTTGAATCTCTGACCTTTTGGGACTAGATATCCTTGTAAATGGGAGCATGGATCCGGGCTGAGATGAGGACATGCTGCTGCATAAGGCAGGGATAACCCAAGAATGTGAGATAAAGAGGCAACCAACACCCCTTGTGCTATAAAGACCTAGCAGTGAGTAAATGGCAAATGCTGTGGAGGTTCATTCCAGAAAAAACGTTCAAGAAATATTTGAACTGCTTGTGAACTTTGTACTGTTGAATATGCAGAGCTGACCCGGAATGGTCACAAGAACAATCTCACTCCAGAAATGTCTGTTCCTTCCTGCTTTCAGGGCTGCTGATAGACTTTCTGTCATATTTTGGCACATCAGCAGCTTAGGGTGAAGTGAATGACCCCAGCTTTTGCTCAAAATCCGCAGCAAAAGCGAGCTGAAGCAAGATGAAAATAGCTCTGTGTGTTTTCCTCCCCAGTTTTCTAGGCACATTGCAAACCAAAACATTCAAACTGGTGAAAGCTCAAAATCTCATTGCCCTGAGGTTCTCTGAAGTGGGAGAAAAATAAAACATAAACAAGAAATTCTCATTGAGAAAGCCACCCATCCGGAGAGCTGGCCATCAGGAACAGCACTAGTGCAAGGAGACCAAGAGGCAGCTGCCCCTTTCCCAGTTTGCCCAACTTTTGGACTGCTGCTGGGCTGGGGCTGGCAACCCTGGGCTTGCCGCCACCTCCCAAACTCATTGCAAGCTGGGCAGAGCTGGCCGGCAGCCAAATCTCCATGCGGGGAGCTGAGCAGCGAGGCCGGCTTTCCCACGGGCACTGAGGTCCTTGTGCATTCCCTCACCCTGCCTGCATGCAGGGAGCTGCCTCCCATCCCCAAAACCTGGGGATGCTGTGCTTTCATGGAGAAGGGAGCTTGGGAGAGGTCGCCCATGCCAGCTCAGAAACAGCCCCTGGGGTGTGCGGTGGAGCAGCCGGTGCTTCTGTTTTAATTTCTCTGACAGCTTGTAAAACAAAGCTGCATATTTGGACAGAAATCTTTCCAAGAGAAAATTCCCAACCAGCCCCATCAGAGGTTGCTCTTAATGTAAATTCAGCCTGGGAACGGAGAAGTAGGACTGGGATTTGCCTTTTCCACCGCTGGTTTGTAAGACTCCCAGCGTCTTTTTTCAGTTCCAATGTTAGCACCAACTTGGTATCCCTACAGTCAGCAGAGAGTTTGTGACTGATAAAATGGGAAAATACCATTTCTTCCGCTAGAGTTAGCTAGGAAACACTAATTTCTTCCCCATTAATTCTTGATGGCTTGGTAGGAAAGCATGTCTCTTAACAGCCCGGCTGACTTCATTATCTGGAGCAAACCCACGGTGAGGCAGGGCTGCCTGGTGCCAGGCACAGGTCTACTCTAATTACCCTGGCAGATGTCACCCTGTAAGAAGAGCTGGGCAGTGATTTTGGCCCTGCAAAGAGCACGCATGAGCTGAAGGTGCTGAACCAGCCACCGTCCTTTCTCTGTTTTGTCATTTTGTGTGTCACTCTTTATAATTCACAAAGCACAATTAAAGACATTTTTTCTTTAATGAATTAGAATGTCATGTCATTTAGCAGTGCAACGATTAAAAGAACAAAAAGTCCTCTTCCAAAAGCACAGAAAGCAGAACAACAACATCCCGGCTTCAGTCCAAGCTCAGGTTTTGGTTTCCAGAACCACTCTGGCTAGCTAATTTGGAGAGCCACACCTAGAAGCTGGTGGGGCTGGTGGCTCCATGCTGCTCCTCAGTGGTTTTGCTGGCCAGGCACAAGCCCTGTGACCCCGGGTGCCTGCCTGAGTGCACTGGTGCTAGCCTTGGTGCTCAGGAAGGGGAGGTCACATTTACTGCAGCATCTGCACAACTTGTTCCTCTCTTAAACCCCACTGTCACTCTCACTAGGCCACATCGCAAGCCTGGAGCTGGGCATGGTCATGGTTGTGGGGTGTGCTGGTGGCCTCCAGGGGCTGTTCCTGCCCTGTGTCCAAGGGTGCTAGGTCTTGCCCCCGCATCAGCGCTGCCTCCTGCTGTGGCGGGTGCCATGGAGGCAGCAGTGTGGACCCCTGCCTGGCACAGCAAAGGGTCTGGCTGCTCTCATGAGACTGAGAGCAGGGTCTTAGGGTCTGGAGCACAAGTCTTCTGAGGAGCAGCTCAGGAAACTGGGATTTTTTAGCCTGGAGAAAAGGAGGCTCAAGGGAGACCTTATTTCTCTCCACAAGTACCTGACAGGAGGCTGTAACGAGGTGGGGGGTTGGTCTCTTCTCCAAGTAACGAGCAATAGGACGAGAGGCAATGGCCTCAAGTTGTGCCAGGGGAGGTTTAGGTTGGACATTAGGAAAAATTTCTTTACCAATTGGGTTGTCAGGCTCTGGAATGGGCTGCCCAAGGAAGTGATAGAGTCCCCATCCCTGGAGGTATTTAGAAGATGGGTAGATGTGGTGCTTTGGGACATGGTTTAGTGGTGGACTTGGCAGTGCTAGGTTAATGGTTGGACTGGATCATAGAATCATAGTATCATAGAATCGTTTAGGTTGGAAAAGACCTTTAAGATCATCAAGCCCAACCGTTAACCTAACACTGCCATTGATGATCTTACAGGTCTTTTCCAACCTAAAAGATTCTATGACTCTTAGCTTCCCATGCTACCTCAGCCGACTGCTTTCTGCCAGGATGCACACACATTTCTGGTTCGACCAGCACAGGCTCCTTGTGCCACCCACTGGCACATGGACAAGCGCCCAAGAGCAAAGTGCGTGTGTGTGGTGAGTCCCTTGCACAGAATTTCTAGGAAAACTTTTTTGTGGTTGGGGGTACGATGAGAGTAATGCAGACCCTGGGGCTTTTCTGATGCACTTCCCTCCCTGGATTTGTGGGCAGAGGGACGCTTTTCTGATGCCCTTCCCACAGCAGCCCCCATGCTGGCCCCCTCCACCCTCCCTCAGCTCAGCCCCTGTGACATTCGCGTCAGCTTTTCCCCAGGCTGCCCAGCTCCACCATCCCCAGTGTGCACAGAGTGAGAAATATTTCCTGAAACAGCCTTTCCTTTGCACATTGCAGCAAGCCTTTTGGAGGCGTACGATCTTCTCTGAAGCATTTTTCTTCTCCTGTGATGAGAAGAGGTAGAGTGACGTGGAGGGTTGCTCACATCTCTCCCGTCACATTTCCATTTTTTAATATTGCGTGTGTTTCCTGGGCTCATTGGCATTTTCCTATGAGTAAGCTGTTACCGCACGCACCCAACATGCTTTCTTCTTAATGCTTGGGCCTAGAGCAGGAAAGGGGCGCTGAGGCATTTGGTAACAAGTGGGTACAGTGGTGGGAAGGTGTGAAAGATGGTTTCTAAAAGCTGTGGTGGCTGAACTTACAGGTACTTTGTACACCTGAAGCAAGAGGGTTAAAGTGAGAAACCTCTGCTGGCCCCAGGCCACTCTTACGAGCACTGCACCACACTTCATGCTCTATTCGCATAAACCCACGTGTCAAATGACAGGTTGAGCTTACCCCATCCCTACATAATATCTTCCACTCATTAACCATTTTAAACGCAGCATGGTTTTTACACAGCATATTATTCCAAAAGCCATGAGCAATCTTTCTTAAAAATAGCTGCCTGCAGTCAATCCAGGAGCACGTGTTGAGGACACTGTAGACTTTTCAGTATCCAGTTTCATATGGGGGTAGTTTCCCCTGGGATGATCTCTTTGCTGCTTGCTCTGCTGCTGCAACCCAGTGCAATACCCCCCAGAGGAGATGGATATATTGCAGGCTGTAGCATTTGATATATACATTTTAAAAAATTCTTTCTGGGTTACCACTGAGAAAGGTGAGGAAGCAGAGGGCGACATCAGCACTTTCTGAAGAAGGCCAGTCATCTCCTCAGCCAAGCTGTGGCATTTTAGAGGTTTTTCCACCACTGCTGCAATTAGCAACGAGCTGACGCACCTTTCTGAGCAATGCCGTGCTCCCAACCAGCAATGAACAGCCTTCTGCTCCTGAAGCCACCCGATGGAAATGAACAGGAGGGTGCCCAGTGTGTGTTTTTACTGGGAGAAAGCTTTCTCTCAGCTGACGTTGATTTTACCTGCAGGCTCCCCTTCCCTGCAGGCAAAGCATGTGGGGCAGGAGGGTGCCAGGGTGTGGGCTCACTGCACACCACAGGCCCTCGCTGAGTCTACATGTGGAAGACAATGTTGTTTATACTCCCCAACTTCATTTTTTTTCGTTGTGTATTTTTGTGTAAGGGCAATGAGTGTCTTTGTCCATATCAATAGGAATAAACCAGCACCATTAATAAAAAATGAAACAAGCAGAGCTGTTTTGTTGTCAGCTATATTTAAACATTTTATTGAAACCTGCAGGATTAAAAATGCTACCCTAATGCATTAGGGGGGAAAAAAAATGTACACACAAAATAGTGGCAATTTTATGGGCACCCATGCTGTTATTTCAAATAAGCAAAACAAATTACAAACAAAAATGAAGAGCAACAGCAAGCTGGTTAAATAAGTAGACAACATTTTTATCCACCAACAAGCACTCTATCAGAGAGTGATGATCACCCAAGGGTAGCCCAGTTGCCTTCAAGGGGACATCATATGTGCAATTGGCAAGATTTCCCACAAAGAGCCCCATTCAAGACCAGATTTGACTATCCCTATGCACTGCCAGAGGCAGACAGATCACCTACGGAGTAAAACAGTGGCAGCTATCAACAGGAGTTGATGAACTTGGTTCTTGTGTCCTTAAAAATAAAGGCAGATTCTGCTCTACATGCTGAAGTGAAGGACTTCCACACTCCATAAGTGTCGGTGTTTTCTGCTTCTTCAGTTCTGGATAAATATACCAATGACCATTGATGAGGGTAGAAATGGTTTCCATGAACTTTTGAATAAAGTAATGTAATAACAAAAATTATTTTAGGGAAGATAGTACAAAGTCTGCTGCTGAGAATACTTATCAAACTCATCAAAGGCTGCACTGTTACACCTTCCCTCACACACTGCTCCAGGCTTGACTGTGAAAGGCAAAAGAAAAAAAATCAGAATTGAAAGTCTTTGAGCCACAATATAATAATTTAATATTCTATTTTAACTTGAATTTTTGCCAGAAAGAAGCCATCAAACTGAGGCTTCTATAATGGTTTTGCAAACAATGACTATATCAACCATTTCTTAGATCATGAATAAATCATGGCCAATAAATCACTACGAATCTGTTAGGTGTACGATGAATCCTTGAGGAAACAGGATTATCTTCAGCGGATGCATTTAGGTTAAGGGAGCACAAGCAAGATTTGTCTTTAGTTTGCTTAGACTTTATTAGGTTACCTCCATAAATCTTCACAACTTTCCCTGTCCAGATATGCTCAACGCAAGAATTCATAATGGAAGAAGAGTCAGGGGAGGTCAGCTCAAGGGTCCACCCAGAGAGCATATTGCCTGTGAAAGCAGCCATCAGCAGAAGCCTGCCCTAGAGTACAGAAATGGGTAAAGCACAGAAAAATCTCATTTAGCCTCCAGCAGTCAGGGACATAACCCACCCACCCACTCCGCCCCCCCCCCGAGCTGCACCCTGGCAGTCACATATGGGACCAAACCTCTATGAATTCGCCTTGCCCCAGAGTGGCATCTTTGCACTTGTGGCTCCCACAACACCCGGTGGCTCATGTCTGCAGGCCGCAACATGCCTATTGCTTTTCCAGACTGAGGAGCTCTGAGGCTTTAGCTCTCCATCAGTGGAAGCCACCTTGCACCTCTGTAGGATGCTTCCAGTCATCCTCTTTTTTGTTTTTTTGTTGTTTTATTTTTGTGAGATGACATTACCCGAGCTGCACAAAATATTCGAGGTGCACATACACCATGGATTTATTTGCTGGCAAAATGACGAGCCCCATTTTGTGCTCTACACTTTTCTTAAGAAACCTTAATGTTCAATTTGCCTTCTAATAGCTCCTGAGCGTTGACAGGATTTTTCGGAGAACTTTCCACAGTGACATCAAAGCTGCTTTCTTCAGCAGTAGCAGTTCAGGCCTGTCATCTTGTACCTCTTTTTTGTCCAAATTACGTTGTTCTGTGCCTAGGAGTCTTTTTTATTGCTTATCAGTTTATCACCTTTTTTGCTTATTACCCTGTCACTCAGCAGCATTAAATATTTTTGAAGGTCTCCAAAGTCAGGTTTAAGTACCCTGGATAATTTGGTGTCATCTGCAACTTTTGCCATGACTATCCCTCTCCAGGCCACTCTACATTTCAGAAACAACCTGAGTCCTTAGAAAACCTGTGGGTTCCCACAGTTGGGACCATTTCCTCATGGTCTTTCCACTAGGAAAAATAATGGCTCTGCCTCCTGCCCCTGATTTCTGAAATTCTGGGAGACCAATTTTTAGCACGTGCTATGGGTTTGAGGGCAGTGCTTGGGTTGCCTTAGCATATGGTGCAACCCTGCTCAGAGGGAATTGCCCTGGTGTCTGCAGTGAAATGGCTGACTTTGATTTTTCAGGCAGCTTTGAAAAGCTCAGTGGTTATGTTTGAATTGTGCACGGTGAATATGCCTGCAGACACATGCCTTTTTAAAAAAGTCCGAGCGCCTGGTACACAGCCATCCCATGGCTGGGAGAAGCCCACTTCTGCTCCACCACGGAGACAAACACACACATGTGCATGTGTTGGTAAGTGCAGGGCACAGACTCAATGCTCTGATTTTAAACAGAGATCTTAAGCACTGGAAAAATACGATAGATAATATAGATAATCTGAAGTGTCGGGCTGCATGTTTAAGCAGCAGATTTGCCTGAGTCAGCATAGCAGGATCGAGCCTTTCATGCACAGCTAAGCAGTTTCTTCTGGTTGCAAACCAATTCTGCTCACCTTCAGCAGGAACTGGTAATTTCTATCACTTGTTCTCAGGGCCATGGAGAAGATTTAGGCTTTTTTTTTTTTTTTTTTTTCCCCTCTTCTCTTTGATTCAGTGCTTGTCTGTTTCTCAGGAATGTAAAAATGAGGACTTGCAGCCTGAGTTAGTAACACTGCTGTTTGCATCTCATTTTGTAAAAAACAGACTTTCTCTGCAAAACGCGGGGGAAAACCTGTATAAAAAACAGGAAGTGCCTTCAGGCTGCGGCGCCTGCTTGCTCAGCTCACCAGAGCCTCGCCACGCAGCAAGGCACTGTGGATCAGCCTGGTTCTACCCTGCCTGAGGCTTTTCCTAACCCTGTATGTCCAATCCGTTTTCTGAAATCAGTTAAATTGGAAGACTACTTTGTACGAAGTTGTTATTTGCCTGATGGCAATGATCAGAGGACCCCTAGGACTGCTTCGGGTCCCCCCGTGCTGGTTGCTGTGCAAAGACAGAAGTGGTTTTGTCCTGCCCTGAGGGGGTCTGCAGGAGAGAAGACCCATGAGAGGGACAGGTACAAGGTGGCAGAAGGTCCCCACACTGCTCCAGGAGTGGCCTCCATCTTCAAATGTTCTTCAAATGCGGCATAAACCAAAGCTGCCCTCACAGATTGCAGTGCACACAAAGCTGGAGGTGAGCTGTGGATTTAATGCTGTGTTGGCACACTGGGGCAAAGCAGGACATGCCCTGGTGGGATGCTGGTGGCCACAGGTGTCTGTGAGATCTCCATGGAGGCAGGAGGCTGAGGAGACGAGCATGTGCTGCATACTCAAGGCCAAGTGAACTTGAAAGCTTTGTGAACACACTTGATCTGGGCTGGGTGGAAGCAGCCCTCCCGAGGCACCTTGGAATCAACACAGACAGCTCTTCTGCAAGGAGCTGGAAGATGGTTAGCGCTGGGTGGCAACTCCTATGCTCACTGCAGCTTATCTCCCTGCTCAGTGCCTGCACAGATGCTTTCTCTGTAATGATGCTCTTTGGGCCTCATTTGCTAAGGTTCTTGGTGCCTTCATGTCCTCTGACTTCAGCGCTTGGTACCTCTGGAAAAACAAATCATGCATAACATTTTGGCTGTCTCACAGGTAATGTAAAAATTCCCCTTTACTTCACCGTCTGGAAAATTTCTCTCCTGTTCTTCGTCTTTCCACACAGACCCACACCAACCACCGTACCCTGAGACAAGACCTGGCTTACCCTGGGAGTAGGCAGGCAGCTCTTGCTCCACACAGCTCCGCAGGGAATGCAGAGCATCTCGCAGGGTGCAGGTCTATTCTGCTGCTGTTGCTTCCTTTAGGGAAAAAAATACTGTCGCTGGAGACCTCCCTTCACTTTTCTTTTCATGCTCATATTTTGCAAAAGGACTTGGAAATACTGTATGCAGACACTGGCGGATAAGTTAAAGCGTGAGCTGAAACTGAGATCAGGTTCTACCGATAGGCAACTGAAAATAGGCATCTGGACAGATGGTGCCAATTGATTTAACTGCAGCTGCGATGCTTAACAGGGTAGAAAATGCAAGTAGAAAGCTAATGGGAGCCCTGCCCTAGTTAAAGGAGCTTCTTATTTAACTTATCAGCAGAAATCATTGTTAATAAATTCCAGTTAAATCAGTAATAGAAAAGATCAACTGTTTTGTTAGGATTTGGAAGCAAAACTAGTAAAGCTGTGGGCCTCAAAATAAACCGACAAACATACACATATATGCATATCTAGAATATTTTAAATAAATAGCATGTTGATATATGTTAACATATAAATCATGGTACCATGCATATCATATACAGCATATATATGTTGCCATTAACATATTATCAGTATGCACTTGTATAGAGAGATAGGTTTAATTTACATTAATTTAAATATATATAAAAGCCTATCAAACAAAACAAATGAAAGCAACATCGCTATTTCAAACCACAGGGATAAAAAAGGACAGGAAGTGTGGTGGAGGAGAGGAGAAAAGGTGTGAAGAGGCATGAGAGAGCAGAGGCAAAGGCTTGGGACAGATCCTTGCAGCTTCTCTTCCTCACTCAAGTCCTCTTTCTGCTCAGGCGCAGGTTCCCGACTTTCTTGGTCAGATTTAAGGTCCCTGTTGGAGGTTCCCGAGGCCCCGTGCACTGCAGCAGCCACCTCAATGTCAGACACCAGCTCTCCAAGCTGCTCTTCTCTCCCACTCACCACTGCCTGTGCTTTGGGTGAGTCCTCGGAGGTCTGAGATGGATGGGCGTCCTGAGGTGCTGTGAAAACGAGTCAGCTTTAGTGCAGTACCTCAAAGGGACGTTGGTGCTGGAGTGCTGGGGTTTCTTCCCCTCGTGCCGCAATGCCTCATTGCCAGTGCCAGGCCACCTCTGGCCTTCTGGCCACCAGCCCAGGGAACAGAGAGATGTTGGTGTTGGCTCTTTAGCAGCCACCATATCCTCATCACGTAGCCCAAGGCAAAAAGACCTCCCCCAGAAGAGGACTCAATCACAAGATCACTCCTTTTCACATCAGGATGCATCTAGCCTTCACGAGCCCGCTGCAGACTGTTTTGTGGCAGGTGCACGTAGGCTAGCAAGCTCGCCCTGACAGGCATTTGAAAGCCTGATCCAGTTATCCACAATTCATCCAAGAGCAAATTTGTCGCCTTTGGCTGGAGGGTTATGTGTCTGCAGCTTTCTAAATTTAGCCCAGCTTGGCCAGCCACTAACTAACCTGTGTAATTGCCTAAAGTTTTTCAGCATAAGTCCCCGCAGACTAGCAATATATTCCCATAGGGAGCTTCTGGTTTTGGAAGCGTTAGATTTTGGGAGCTGTCGAGCACTGGCAGTTGCTGGTGAGTTCAGTAGCTATGAAGCTGTGGATGCACAGCATTTCTTAATATCAGATTCTTAGGTTAGAGGAATTAAGAGTATTTTCCCTTTCAGGCAGCTTTGCCCTTCTATGCACACAGTTATTTTTCTCTTTGAGCCTGTGCTTATGCAGGAAAGCTTTCTGAAATCCTGAGAAAATCATGCGAATAGAGTAAACCAGGGGAAAAGAACACCCACTTGTCAGTATGCCAGCAGTGTGCCCAGGTGGCCAAGAAGGCCAATGGCATCCTGGCCTGTATCAGGAATGGTGTGACCGGCAGGAGTAGGGAAGCGATCGTGCCCCTGTACTCGGTGCTGGTGAGGCCGCACCTCCAATACTGTGTTCAGTTTTGGGCCCCTCACTACAAGAAAGATGTTGCATTGCTGGAACATGTCCAGAGGAGAGCAACCAAGCTGGTGAGGGGTCTGGAGCACAAGTCCTGTGAGGAGCAGCTGAGGGAACTGGGGGTGTTTAGCCTGGAGAAGAGGAGGCTGAGGGGAGACCTTATCGCCCTCTCCAACTGCCTGACAGGAGGCTGTAGCCAGGTGGGGGTTGGCCTCTTCTCTCTGGTAATGGGCGATAGGACGAGGGGGAATGGCTTGAAGCTGCTCCAGGGCAGGTTTAGGCTAGACATTAGGAAAAACTTCTTCACCGAGAGGGTTGTCAGGCTCTGGAATGGGCTGCCCAGGGAGGTGGTAGAGTCCTCATCCCTGGAGGTATTTAAAAGAAGGATAGATGAGGTGCTTAGGGACATGGTTTAGTGGTGGGATGGCAGGGTTAGGTTAAAGGTTGGACTCGATGATCTTAAAGGTCTTTTCCAACCTAAACAGTTCTATGATTCTCTGATTCTATGATCTCCTGTGCACAGTGATCCAGTGCCTTTGCGTCAGGATTTCGGGGGCAAAGCTCCCCAGCCCCTCATGATGTCAGGAAACAGCAATGAAAGTATAGGGGGAAAATAATTATTACTATTTTTAATAATAATAATAACAATAATAATAACAGACAGATTTCTATAGCACGTGAAGTGAATCCAATTGCCATGTGCCCAGAAGCGCTCAACCCAAGCAAGTGTATTTCAAAGGCAGATGCATCATCTGCAGCGTATCACGGAGTCTGCTTTGATCTACGGCCACCACTGTTACCACGTAAAAAAGGAACCTATTGAAAAAGAAGAAAAAATAGAAATTTCTCTCTGCCTTACCGTAAAGTGTGTTGATGCCCTTAGAAAAACATCATCTTCTTGAGCAAATCTGAAAACGTTGAATTGTTTTCCTCTTTCTTCCCTTTGCAGAGTTCCAAACCTGAGGCAGGGACCCCACGGGCTGAGACCTCACCAGCTCAGTGCACACATGGCACATTCGCCACAGCATGGTAACACAGGGTCCTGATGGGGTATCACAACCTAAGGGGTTAGTGTAGAGATTGCAACCATGGGTTTGTAGGATTCTGTAATATGGAAGGACATGGAGGTGTTTTCTTCTAAACCTCTCTATTTTATTACCACAAAAATCACCACTAGCAAATATACCTATGGTTAATAAATTGACTATGAATAAATATAGATTTATCAAGCTATTACAAATTACTAGCAGTAATCAATTATATAGTATCAGTCGATAGTATGGTATCAATCAATAATAGAATCAATTAGTATCGTAGTACGACCAATAACAGCAACAACCAAGTAGTTATGTACTGATTACTACAACTTACCATCAGCAAAGCAGACTTGTTAACAACAGAACAGCAGATACACTCATGATAGATTACTTATATGAATGTATATAATATCGGTATGAAGCAAATTAGGCAGTTCTCAGAAGGAGCGAAACCATCCAAAAGAGGGGGGAAAAAACCAGTCTGGGAGAGGAACAACACACCCAGCCATGCCTAAAACAGGGGAGGACAGACTGAACCAACAGGGTAACAGAGTCTTACTTCGTGGAGTTTGAGGTCAGCCAGGCATCCCTGGTGAGAGTCCAAGATCCTGTAGGAAGTTTGTGTGGAATTCAACTGGGAAACTCCCAGAGAAAGAGGGGCTCCATTTTGGATAAAAATTAAGTCCTTTTTATAACATAGGGACATCACAGGGTGTAGGACGTCCTACTTCAAGCAGCCCATAGATGCTGGTTTTCATCTGGAACAGCCAATACACCATCATGTTTTCTGTTCTTTCAGAGCAATTTGATTTTCCCAGACTGTTTTCCACCTTCTCAGATGATAAGTTGCTGTTACAGTCCCTTGTTTTTCTGCTCATTGGTGGTATCTCAGGATGTCTCTGGTTTCTAGGTACCCCAGCTCCACTTTTCAGGGAGGTTTCTGGTTCACAAGCTCCGTCCCCAGGCTCGCAGTCTCAGGATGGCTGCCCTTTCTCTGTCAGTGTTTTTCAGCAGACAATTTCTTCCATTCAGCAATTTTTCCCTTCTAACCAGGCCACCTTTATGGCCGCTCACATCACAGGGCTGGGCTGAGAGAAAAGCGAAACGCCTGCTCGGCCGCAAGGTACCCACCAGACAAGGTGGATGCAGGACAAGAAATACCCTGGGCCATTTCACTGACAGCACTACTAGTGAAGCAGAATACTCAGCATTTTATGTGCAATTTCTCCCCCTCACTGGCTGTGTTTAGTGCCCATGGAAAGTACTGTGTCCAGGCAAAAGTTTGGGGTTTGCAGGGGCTGGGGAACCGCTGGAAAACCAGTGTTTTACAGTGATTGGACATGGTAGCACTCACAGGAAAACACATCTCTCCTCCTAGGATGTGATATGGATTTCTGTAAATTAAAAAAACAACACTCGCCCAGCCTCCTACAGCCAGCATTGAAGAAAAGTGCATCCCACACAGCCCATCTCCACGGCTCCCCTACAGGGTTTAAGGCACAGTTTGATGTTTCTGACTGTTCAGGCTTGGGCTATCAGATGTCTGGCTCTTACCAAAACCTTGTGGTGTGCTAAGTAGGGCTTTCAAAATGATCACACAGAGAAAACCTTACAAATATTTAGAGGCTGACTTGCAGTGATTTTGATGAGGTTTCCATTTCCTAATAATGTTTTGTAGGGTTTCGATGTAAATGACTTGGGGGGATTTACTCTGCCACCTTCAAGCAAGACTTGTTCTCTGCAAAAGGGCAGGCCAAAAGATTTCCATCATAAGCATTCTTTTTTGAAGGTAAACTAGAACTTTATTCAAATGAAATCTTTCAAAAGATACATCTTTTCTTTGAATATTGTTGTTTTTCATTGAAACAGTGATGCTAGAAACCCCCCAAATGTTCAGCAGTTTTGGTTGAGGGAAAATGGTTACCAGCTGCTAAAAAAACCAAATAGCTTTTAAACATTTTGAATGTACGGAGCTTTTAATGAAAAGGCAATGTTTCCTACGGAAAATTCCGATTAAAACAACGTTCATTTCACTGCCAAACCCTTCTGCAGAAAATCTCTCTTTCCGATACGGCATGATCTCTATATTGCCCACTTGGGAGAGCGTGTTAGAAAACCCCAGCCAGCACTCGGGCTTCGCAGAGGCACTGCCTTTACACGAGATTATTAAAGTCCTGGTGCAGACCTGATGGTTTGTGGTTTTCACATGAGTAGCAGTTTCACAAAACGACACCTGCGTCTCCAACAACCCACCTCAGCTCCTCGAAGGCGTTTCTGCAGCTGGGTAAATGAAGTTATCATCAGGGTTATCCAAGCCCTCCAGTCAGCTCCAAGCAAAGGACTTCAGCCCTGCTACATCCAATAGTTGGGTCTCTCTATTCATCTCTTCTCTACCTCAATCAATCACTGAATAAAAATAGGAATAAACAATTAATGTGTATAGACCTGATAGAGAAATGAACTTTTGCAAGTATGTACTGCACCATTTTCTTTTACTTCTTTATTATAGGTTATTTCAATTTGCATGCACTTTCTCTCAAAAATTAATTTGAGATTAATGTCACATGTTGCTCATCTTTAATAACAATGTGCTTGTTGCCAGCCAGCTGTGTCCAGCTCAGCAGACTTCCAAATTGCTGCCATATATTAACTGGATGGTAGAATGGATTTTGCATCTTACAAGGTGAAGATATTTCTCTAGACATTTATTGGCATGAGTCGTGGTTCTCATGGAAAAGCACAGTACGTGGAAAATAATGAAGAAATCAGGATCCAATTAATACAGAATTTTTAAAAATGCCGCTGCTAATAATAATACAAACAGCATCATTAAGGTCTGGTAGGATCAAAAGGAGACCTGCCTCCCTAGAAACACTCCCGGCACTGGAACTGCTAGGGAGTTAATAGTCTATAATACAACCTATTCATGCTCCTAGATTAGTCTGTCAAAGACAATTAATCAAAATACACAAAGCTTTTTCTTCTCAAAATAGAAATGTATAAGCAGCTGATATGATGGTTGTATTACTCAAATTTTACAGGAGTTTTCTTTACATATTTTTCTGAAGTTACACAGGTGGAGGACTGGGAGATAAGGCCTGGCCAGGCAAATTTGCAAAGCGTGTGTGATGGGTTGACCCTGGCTGGACGCCCAGTGCCACCAAGCCACTCTGTCACTCCCCTCCTCAGCTGGACGGGGTAGAGAAAAATGTATCGAAAGGCTCATGGGTCGAGGTAAGGACAGGGGGAGATTGTTTGCCAGTTACCATCACGGGCAAAACAGACTCAATTTGGTGAAATTAGTTTAATTTATTATCAGTCAAATCAGAGTAGGAGAGGATAAAACCCCCTGAATCTTAAAACACCTTCCCCCCACCACTCCCTTCATTCCAGGCTCAACTTGACCCCTGATTTTCTCCACCTTCTCCCTACCAGTGGCGCAGGGGGACGGGGAATGGGGGTTGGGGTCAGTCCATCACATGCTGTCTCTGCCGCTCCTTCCTCCTCGGGGCAGGACTCCTCACCCTCTGCCCCTGCTCCAGCCTGGGGTCCCTCCCACAGCAGACAGTAACTGCTCCAGCGTGGGTCCATCCCTCCTATGGGGTGCAGTCCCTCAGGAACAGACTGCGTGGGTCCCCCACGGTGTCACCAGCCCTGCCAGAAAACCTGCCCCAGCCTGGGCTCCTCTCCCCATGGGGCCACAGGTCCTGCCAGGAGCCTGCTCCAGCGTGGGCTTCTCACGGGGTCACAGCCTCATTTGGGCACCCCCCTGCTCCGGCGTGGGGTCCTTCCTGGGCTGCAGGTGGGGATCTGCTCCCCCGTGGGCCTCCCCAGGCTGCAGGTGGGGATCTGCTCCCCTGTGGGCCCCCCGGGGGGCTTGCCCCACCAGGGCTGCTCCAGAGGCTGAGGGGAATCTCTGCTCTGGCGCCGCTCCTCCTGCGGGGGGCCAGTATTCTTGCTCCTCGCTCTCCAGCTCTGTTCTGCATGGGGTTTTTTCCTTCTTAAACAGGTTATCCCAGAGGTGCTACCACCATTGCTGATGGGCTCGGCCTTGGCCAGCAGCGGGTCCTCCTTGGAGCCGACTGGCATTGGTTCTGTCAGACATGGGGAAAGTTTCTGGCAGCTTCTCACAGAAGCCACCCTGCAGCCCCCCCCCCCCCCGCCCCACTACCCAACCCTTGCCATGCAACCCCAATATAGTGTAGAAGGTCACTTGAAGGAAAAAGCCAGAAATCCACTTCTGTTTGCATGAATTTATTTAAAAACACATACATCTATTCAGTAAAAATGCTGATATTTACAGCGGCTGCATTTATTTATGCATTTTTTATCTTTTGGAATACGTTTTACAAATGCATTTGCAATAAACATGCAGGGCTGTATTCTGCCATCATTCAAACACATGTAATCTCATTGACTTTAATGGCACTGTATCCGCATCGCTGAGGGCAAAGTTGTGCACCATTCAGGGATCTCATTTTTGAAGATAATTGAAAACATCTCTGAATAGAAGGAAAGGGGATTTTCCATTAGGAACTTTTTTTAATACAAAAGTATTACTTCATAGTGTGTAGCTGGTTTTGTTATTGCTTCCTTTCTTATGCAAAGCAAATTTATAGGCAGTTTTCATAAAGAGGAATCAGAATGGAGTCAATTTTATAGCAAGAAATAATTGAGATAATTATTTCTTTCGGTGCTGACTCAGAGATGGTATTTTCCCACTGTTAGTTTACTTAACACGAATTTGATGGACACCTTAAAAGATCAGGTGAACATTTATGAATCAGTTATTTGATTGCATTTACTCTTGATCACACTTCATTCATTTAATTGGAAAAGACCCAAAAGTCAGGGGGCAGGCTGCGGGAGGGTGCAGCAGGGCTGTGCTTTCCTGGCAAATCCTTCCCTGGCACTGAATTTGCCGTCCCATCCGCCTCCGGGTCCCTGGCATGGTGGCAGTGCCCTGCATGTGGCCTGGAGCTGGAGGCAAGCCCTGGTCCGTGTTCCACAGGCAGCTCCATCCTCCATTGCTGGCATTACCGCATCCACTTTGTCTTGCTGCCAAGCCATGCTCCTCTAGGCTGGAGACCTTGAAAGCCCAAACTTTTTGGTTTGATTTTGTGGTGAAAATTAATGTTGAAATGTCAGAAATGCCCTTGGACTGAAAATCACGGATCCTGGCTCTCTGTGGCAGAGAAGTTGGACTATGAACATAGGTGGGGCAAGTGCCAGTTTCTACACTGATGGACATCCAAATAAATTATGTGACTGGAGCACGCTTTTGCTGATGATTTTACATTCAGTTATAGTCTCAGAAGTTCGTGTTCTTTGCCTGAGAGTTCTGGGGGGGTGAAGAAAGGACTATAGTAGAGGGTTTGATCCTGCCAAACTTTTAAGTGAGCCTTCTCCTTTTCAAAGGTGCTGCATTCCCACCGGCTTAACATTTTTTTGGTGCTGGTTCTTTGGAGACAGACAGTCTTACTGCTGCTAAATACCTGTCACTGCCATGCAAAAACATTCAGCATGCGGTTAAACCTCCCCCCTCGCCTTTTTTTTACCCAGCAGGGAAGCACAATGGAAGAGACTTGGAGACAATACAAAATTGTAGCTGAGGCATTTGTTTCTTATTACATTCACCCTTCCCAGAAACGCGAGTGGCAGCTTGCCATGAATTAGGTCTGCTCAATAATTCAGCCCCTTCGCAATCGTAAGACAGCAGTTGGAGCTGTGATGGATAACAGCCTTATGTCAGATGTCAGTGTTAGGTCTCCCAGTCTATCACCAGCCATTGTGGTCATCCATCATGATATTCTACTTACCTGCCTACTGCCACTGGCAAGCCATAAGGGGCTTGCATTAAACTGATGGTTAATTTCCTGGATGTAGATCCTTCATCAGCTGAGTCCTGCAGAGATATGCCATTTTGCTTGTCTTATGCAAGACCTGACCAAAGGCAACATAGGAGTGTTGGGTCAAACTTTGTCACCCCCATTGCAGAAAACACAACTCCCTTGCAAATGCAGAGAAATTCAGCTAAAGCTTAACAAAGCTCTGTAGTTTTCATAATGGGCAAAGCCACTGACTTTCCTGAAAATATCACTGTGTGTGTAAGGATCAGACTTGTTCTCCAGTGCTCTTCAAGGTCCATATCACCACAGTCACAACATTTCCTAAGTCAGGATTCCCAGTCTGGGAAAAGAGATTTGTCAGGTCATGAAACTACAAGTAACTGGCTTAAATATTACACAAGTCTCCAGTACTTTAAACCTCCTGCTTTTGTTGTGTGTGCTTTTTCATTCTGTTTATTTAGGAAGAGAGAATACAGGAAGCACAACCTAACCAGGGAAGATGCACAGACAAGTGCAACCCCAAACAATTTTAAAATGAACACAGTGGTGGTGGGATGGCTTCCACTGCTAAGGGCCACAGGCTCTGGTGACTGGATGCGCAATATTCAGCTCCCATCAGCAGTGCCTTCTTCCTGGGCTCAGGAAGATCCCCCTGAGTTTGCTTGCTAACAACCTGTGTGCTACGATAGCTACTTTCTGGCTCCCAAGTCTGGTATACCTCATCCTTGAATGCCCTGAAGAGGGTACCTTGGATTGCCTGCCCAAATCCAGCCCTTGGGTAACTCCTTGATGAAGATCAGTTTTGGGCATTTCAAAAAATGAAGGACAACAGTGTTTAGCCACCCTTTGAGTCACACAGACCTGTTCCAAGAACTTATATCTGATGTTCCCTGTGGAAATTTCTCTGGTTTATGCTTTTATTTTAATCTTTCATAGGCTTAAATATTTCTGGAAGTGGAGTTGAACAGATGTCCCGAGGAGACTCATACATTTGGTTATTAGTTGGGTTAACTAGAAATGAGAACTCTAGCTTGCAAACCTTTTTGATATTTCAACACTGATGATCAAAAGGCTGTTGAAATTTGTCAGAAAAATAAATGAGGGAAAAGAGAGAAAGTGTTTGGTAAGGCAGTGATTCACTCACTGACCTGGCAAGGGGAATCAAACTCAGGCTTGGTCTTATGCATTAAGATTATCTGTCTGTTTGTCTCTTTCTCCTTTTAATCAGAAACATCATTCTGAACCCCAAAACCTTTCTAACAAAAGTTTCAACCACAGATACAGATTTCCTTGAAAAGTTTTGGTTTCAATGAAACAGCATTTTCTGGTGAAAAACATTTAATTGAAAAGTTCCCATCCAGTTCTTGTTTTGACATCCTCTTCAAGCACTACAGGCTTGTAGGCAGTGAATCAGAAAGAAACAATAAAGCAAGCATTTTATTTTATCTTTCATTTTATTCAAGTTACAAAAACCAGTTACATATGACAATAATTATATATTTTATGTATTTGGCATAACTCTGAATGACAAGCCATAGTTTATTTCTTTTTTTTTTTTTAATAAACTTGCTTCATCTGGACTGTTGCTGAGCAAAAAAAATCTGCTTTGCTTTCCTTTCTCTGCATCTTACATCAATGAAAACAAAACCAAACAGAAAATATTCTGAGAAGCTCTGTGAGGAAACAAAATGGAAGAAGGTGCTGTTAATGCAGGGTATTTGTGTGTGTCAGCAGAGGAGGCATTCCTGCCCATGTTGCTTCAGGCAGGAGGTAGAGGTGCCAGCGTGATGTGGCTCACAGGGGTGCAACATCTGCCTGGACATTCTGGTGTGCCACCTGGAACTTGCCTGCCTCAGCAGAGTAGAGGGAGGAATGACATTGCCCCACGGCTTCGCTCTTCCCAGTGTGGGTAGTGAGCAGTGCTCACCTCTGGTACCAGCAGTGTGGGTTGCTTCAGCCCAGTGTGGGTTGTGGGTGCTGAGACACCCTCACATCAGCCATTGATGGGGATTCACCCTGCTGGCATCACTGTGTCTCGAGCCACGGTCCACCTATTGCCTGTGAAACGACAGGAGGTAGATGGCAGCACATCCTCAGGAGCGTGTTTAAACGTGACTTCCAATAAGGTTTTCAGATAAAGGAAAACGGTGTCATGGTGAGGCTACACGGTGGTTGGCAAGAACCTGGAGGTTTGATAGTTGTCCATCAATCTCTCACTTTTATAAATGTATTAAAAAGATGGTAACTTGCCTCAAACTCACTGATCCCGTTCATGTTTATATCTGCTCTCTAGTGCCAAAGTTATATCTAACATTTAGCTGAAATATTTCAGGAATGTTATTATTCAACAACTTCCTTTTTCAGAATGGGTCATATCCTAATATTCTTTCTCTTTTTTTTTTTCTTATAAAAAGTTCTGATTGGGACATCTTTTTCCTAATATTTCATTGAATGAAACAGTGCCCAGTGGTGTGAACAAGTAGGATTAGGGAAGAGATCCCAAGGATTATACCTGCTGTCTTCTCACCAGTCCTGGGCATATCCTCCTACTCTGGTTTCCTCTTTGCCTAGGAAAATTCCCCTTTTGGAGGGATGCTGGGTGCAGACATCTTCAGAAAATGCTGTCAGTACAACTTCTACAGAGCTGTAGGAGGAAAGGGAGTGTGGTAGGGGCCCAGGGCACTCAACAGTGAGACCATTGCCAACTATGGGAGAAACATTTCCATTTCCTACCAAAGGTCACAACACTTAATAGCATCATTGACATGAACACCACTAAAGACCAAATCAGCCTGATAGGCAAGGCCAGTTTGGGATGATCTACAACAAACCCCACTCAGCTAGACCAGCAGAAAGGCCCAGAATTCCATGGACAAGGTTCTTGCACAGAGCAAAAGAGCAAAAACTTCCCTCTTGAGCAGAACAGATGCAGGGACAAAAACCCCAAGCTGCAGGCTGAGCGTGGTGCTGCGGGGCTTGGCTGTCCCACCAGACAGAAGTATGGGGAGGTGCATCAAAACCTTGTTGTGCAGACTGGCTGTGTTAGCTGCCACACCGCTACATTAGATAAGAATCAGCTCAAGACTGGAGTATCTACACTGCAGTGTTTTCATAGAGACGTTGATACCTGAGCTCGGAGAGTGATTCAGTTGCCTCCACAGGGACTTCTCATGTTATCCGAGATGCTACAGGGAATCTGAGGCATCAACAAGGAGGTGGCAGATGCAACACAGGACCCCCCAGTGCAGCACACGGAGACCTGGAAGAATGCCCTGGATCACCTAGTCCGGCACTCAGCACCTATCAGCAACCTGGCCATGTCCAAGGGTGTTTAACTTCCCAATACAGTCAAAAGATTCTAGAAAATAATTTGGTTTGCTGAG
This sequence comes from Gorsachius magnificus, assembly GCA_034008185.1. Classification (NCBI taxonomy): domain Eukaryota; kingdom Metazoa; phylum Chordata; class Aves; order Pelecaniformes; family Ardeidae; genus Gorsachius; species Gorsachius magnificus. The sequence continues at coordinate 179,069,864 of CM067081.1, forward strand.
AACTAGACTCTTCATGGCATGGACAGGCACTGACTGTATTGACAAGATCTCCATCATGGGGACCTGAGACAACCAGCTCACATGCAGATGGCTAAATGTAGATATTTTAGTCTTCCAGTCCTCACCCAATCAAGAAAAGCAAGAAACCAAAATCTGTGCATGTCAAAAGTACTCTGCCACCTTGAGCCAAGCTGCTGCCAAAAGCCTCTTCTACAGCAGCAAGACCAAAACCATCCTGCGGTTAACTAGGGCTGCTGTTGACTCCATTGTGCCTCACAGGCAGATTCTTACCAGAGCATGTTAAATTCAAATCAAGGGAATAAACCCAGCAAAATAAACTCCCCACAAACATTAGCTATGGGATGGTCTTCTTGAATGTGCTGAACCAGCCTTTTTTTCAGTATGCACCAAGCACTGAACAAGGAGTTTGATAAAAGAGATTCATTTTGAGCAGCCATAGTCCTCCTCCGACAGGGCCCTGTCCCAGGGAGCCATCTGAGTGTGTTACAAAGGGGCTTGGTACTGCTCCTAAGCCGCTTCTTGTGCTGATGTTAAGAAAGAACCTGATGCTCTGGAACTGTCTCGCTGCCTTGTTGCCAGAGACATGTCTCGTTCCAGGTGCTTTTGGGCACACCAACACCATCACTGCAGTATTGTCTGAAGGGCTACTCCCTCCTCTTAGCCTGGGATCTCTGAACATGCTGTCTTTCTCCACCTTAGGAACTAGATTATGTCCCTCTGCTATCCTCATTTTTGCTCAGCTACTTCACACCTTTTCTCCTCTATTATCTGCTTGCCCCTGGTAGTGGTGCCATCTGAAGTAGCACAGCATTTTTAAAACAAGTCTCTGTTTTGGAAGTAGAACAGGGGATGGAGTCCAAACAGTTCCAGGAAGCACAGGCTTGTTTTGAGTCTGTGATGGCAAAAAGCTAATACCCTGTGAAGTAATAAAGCAGCTCATCTTGGCTGGACTGTAAGCTGATTTATGAAGGCAGGCACCAAGTGACTGTGTAGTTGTTGGGGCCATGGCAAAGTTTCATTTTCAACATTTATTGTTGGTTTTGTGTTTTGTTTTGGTTTGGTTTGGTTTTTTTAAACTAGTCTAAGCAGAAGTACTGTGCTAATAGGGGGTTTAAATGGATTTGAGAAGGAGTTCAGAACTCCTGTATAATTCAGAGGCATGCCAAGCCAGAAAACCTGCCAATATAAAGCCAGTATAAAGTTCAGCAAACAGTGAATATGCTCAGAAAAGGAGAATAAAAAACCACTGTTAAGCAGCTGTGGCACCTGCTGCAGTGACATCTTCTCCTCATAATGTTCTTGCACTGGCTGGGCCCATGACTTATGCACCTGAAGAGGGGTCATGGTTCTTGGTCCTAAACTTTTGCGCAGGGTGATGCAGGTTTCTGTGATTCAGGCAGTGAAAAACGGCTGTGCTACACTTCCAAATGATAGCTGAGCCCCCCTTTGCCAAGGTGAAAATGGCTCTGCAAGGAGCAGGGCAACACATCAACCAACCTTAATTTCAGCAATGCCACCTTGTTTATTTATCCTACATGGAGGTTGTTTACTACATTTTGTGCTACTATAGCACACGTGCTTTCCTATGGTTGCTCTGCATGCGTTGGACAAAAATGTGACGTTTGTACCATAGAGCTTGTCGTCCATGGATATGTTGGTTACAGACACATCTGGGCCCTTCTCCAGCCAGGCCAGATGTGTGAGCCAGTTGCAGACAAGAAGCTGTAAAGCTGCTTTAGCACACATCAGGGCTATGCTTCCTGTGGGACACTGTGTCATGCCAATGGGGCGTCCAGTCCTACACTGGCAGGCAGAGATACAATCAGAGAATCATAGAACTGTTTAGGTTGGAAAAGACCTTTAAGATCATCAAGGCCAACTGTTAACCTAACCCTGCCATCCTACCACTGAACCATGTCCCTAAGCACCTCATCTACCCATCTTTTAAATACCTCCAGGGATGGGGACTCAACCACTTCCCTGGGCAGCCCATTCCAATGCTTGACAACCCTTGCGGTAAAAAAATTTTTCCTAATGTCCAACCTAAAACTTCCCTGGTGCAGCTTGGTGCAACTTGAGGCCATTTCGCCTCGTCCTATCGCCCATTACCTAGGAGAAGAGGCCGACCCCCACCTGGCTACAGCCTCCTGTCAGGCAGTTGTAGAGAGCGATAAGGTCTCCCCTCAGCCTCATTTTCTCCAGGCTAAACAACCCCAGTTCCCTCAGTCGCCCCTCGTAAGATTTGTGCTCCAGACCCTTCACCAGGTTTGTTGCTCTCCTCTGGACATGTTCCAGCAATGCAACATCTTTCTTGTAGTGAGGGGCCCAAAACTGAACACAGCATTCAAGGTGTGGCTTCACCGGTGCAGAGTACAGGGGCACGATCACTCCCCTGCTCCCACTGGCCACACTATTCCTGATACAAGCCAGGATGCTATTGACCTTCTTGGCCAGCTCTGGCTGGGTTTGTAGCCACCCATGTGACATAACCTTGGGTGAAAAGCAACCTGGGCACACATGCTATCCTCCCTCTACAAATAGTCCCCAGTTTCAAAGTGCTCCTGAACCAGTATGAGAATGTCAAATCTAAGGTGTATTTTGAGCATGGGGAGCCGTTGGAGGTGAGCTGACAGGCACCCTGCCTTTGCTCTGTGCACGTGGAAAGGGAGGTCTGCAAGGAGATGCTGCCCAGCTTGGGGCAGCTCAGCTTGCCTGCTAGCGGGAAGAGAGCTCCCCAGGCTATGCCTTACCCACTGCTCACCATCACTTTTCCCCTTACATTTAGGGGGAACGAGGTGAGGTGAGCTGGCTTGCAGGAGGAGGACATTTCTCCAGCCATAAAGCAGCTTCTGTGAGCTGGAGAGGCCACTCTGACCACCCTTGTAGACCCTGACCTAAAACACCCCAGTGCAGAGCTGTGCAGAGGTGGTAACTTCAGGTCTCTCCACCCTACATAGTTGTTTCTAGGCCCCAAAGAGGAACATCACATCCCCCCTCTGTTTCCATCAGCGTCCCCCTGCTCATGCAGGGCTGGCGGTCCCTGCAGCAGGGCCCAGGGGTCCGGGGGCTCGGGGGGGCTGTGCGGGCAGGCACATGGTTCAGTGTCACTGGACAGCCCGCTGCGGCGCGGTGATGGTTTCCACCCCCTGCTTCTTTGGAAGGTAACACCAGCGACTCACGGCTTTGCAGGAGTATTTCTTAAAGAGGGTAGTGGCTCCTGCCTCAGTAAAATGCATCCTACTGTTCCCACTGGTCTTTCAAAATAACATCTGAAAGGCAAGGCTATAACTACATAAACTATATAAACTGCAGGACTGCTCGCACCAAAAAAAAAAAAAAAAGCTCTACTTTTTCCTCAGTGCAAGCATAATCTTTTCCTGCAGCCTCGCCCTGCCCTGCAAACCATCAGACGGCTCCTGCCTTCTTTCATGAGGTCTGTAGCCTGCTTTTTAGATCTGCAAGATTAACATCACTGGCATAAACATCCAAAAGTGAACCAGGCAGGTGCTCGGTTTATGACAATCTCAGCTGCGAAATTTCTGGCCCTGCAGCAGTGGAACAACCTCAATCCTCAGTATGTTCTGACTGAGGCACTAAACATAATCTTTTTTTTGTGATAAGGTCTTTTCCAAAGGAATGACTCCATAATAAATAATAAATATATCAATTAAAATATTGCGTGCATGCCTGAAAACCATAGCACAGAGCACTGAGAGGAAATATTCTGGGTTGGAAAATCTTCTGCTGCACGAGTCAGCTATCCAGATAATGGATCCTTATAAGTATGTAGGACAAAGAGCTGTACGAACCATCTGGGACTCACTCAGCAGTGGGGAAAGTCTGTTAGACTTGCAAGATCAGCACGCAAGAGTGACTGCTGATCAGTCACTGCTGCTTTGCAGGGAAAACAAAGGCTTTAGCGTTTAAGCTATTAATAGCTTTCACCTAGTCCAAGTGTTGCAAAATGTACTTATTGCCCCAAAGCATAAATTCAAAATTTGTTAGATGTTTTTCCAGACTGCGGTTTCATAATAGATTTAAGCTGATCCCTGTTCACTTGTTCCCGTGTCTCTCGTGCCAGCATTAGAGCCTGTGAAGTCCCTGGCTGAGCCACATCTGGCTGAGAACTAACCAGGTATAAAACCCAGCAAAACTCCTTTTCAGATGATAATTCCCTGACTCGGTTCATCCCACAGCTACAGGGACACTGCTGCTGGAACAAGAGGGCACAAACAGCTGGAATCAGATCTTTTGGGGTCAGCCTCCACTTAGGCCAATTTATGCTGATTGTGAGAGCTTAATCTAACCGTGCTGGATGCTTTCTTCACCTTAGTATTACAATTGAATGAAAGAATAGTTAAAAGCAGTGACAATTTGAATCAATTACCAAATGTGTTATTTAAGTCTAATTTGTGATCTCTTCTAACTGGAATCATGCCTGACTGTTACTTCCCCCCCCCCCAAAAGATGGCAAAGAACAATAAAATTGTTAATGATTTTATAATCAGGCAGGTGAGATGTTGTACTTTGTCCCCATAAGGTTGCAATTTTCAGTTATATACTGGTATATTAAAAAATGGGTAACTAAATGCCCAGCTACCTGAAATCACAGCTCTTTAGCAAGAACCTCTTATGTTCCATGCTAATTTTGCTCAATCTGAGAAGCAGAACAAAGGCCTTATTTTTTGGAAACACTTAATATAACTTGCCCCTGGAAAACCAGGACTGCGATTCGACTCCAGACAAAGAAACCTGCGTGTGAGTGTCAGTACACAGGAGCCTACCCGAGCACCGGGTGTCCAGGCTGTCTTTCCAGCCAGGGAAGGTGGACGGTTCAGTTCAGCTGCCTGCAGGAAAGAGTTGCCATCTAGGACACCCAGGGTGCAGTGACCTGCTGATGGGACCAACAGTTGTGACAGAGAACCTTCAGGGTCTGTGTCCCCCTTCCATGTGGGGACTGGGGCTTATACAGCAGAACTAGAAACACGTGCTCGTGTAGTTCCATTAGCCCATGGCCAGCCTCGCTCAGCTGGATGCCCACCAGGAGCAGGTTCAGCTGCCCACACATGAGTACCCAGTGTCATTCAAAAGGCTTTCAAGCACCCAGGGCACCTGCCTAGGGTTGGCAGATGTGATACAGGACTCGTAGGAAGCTTTCTCTCTACTTCTAGAGCAGCAATGTGAGGGTAGGTGAGATTTCAGGCAGTGCTGGATGCCTGTGTTGAGGCAGCGGAGGGGACTCCCAGGGCTGCCTTTCCCTCCGTTCACAAGCTGTGATGAGAATACCATCATGCAGGACTGGGTTTTGGCATTGTAGCTCATATTCAGAGACCCCTTGCATTGCATTTGTGGTATAAGATGCTTCTAGGTGCCAGCTAGGGCATCACAACATGTTTGTTAGGAAATGGCCATCAGTAGGTGATGTTAATCACACAGTAACAATCAGCGCATAAATTAGTTGCTGCTTTGCCAGGGTTGAAAATACCAGGCCTTGCTAGGCTGTGATTCTGCTGTCCTGCAGAATAATACCCAGACTTGAGCAAGGCCATTAGGTTGAATAATGAGGTCCAATTAGAGATGTCACAGAACTCACCTCCTAGCAGATTTTGGCTGGGAAGGCCGGCCTGTGAGCCAACCCACCTTCTTCCTGCAAAGGTCAGCGCGTATCCCCAGTGACCTGTAATTTTATCTTGACTGATGGGCCTTCCAAAAATATTTCAACAGCTGGAAAAGCTGAACATCTGGCCATGAAAGCTTTCCTGAGAGTGTTGCCTTCTGGAAGCAATAAAGATGGACCAAAAGTAATGCGAGTGCTCTGCTCTGTTTAACAAATCGCTCTTTCCAAATGACTGAGCCTGTTACTTGCTGTCTTCATTTTGGAATGAGGTGGTTCCCACTAAGGCCTATTTATGTAAGGCACGGAAACACTGAGAAAATCTTACTGATTTCAAATCTACAAATACGAAGGAACAGAACTAACACAGTGATCAAAATGATGAGCGGTGTTATTCACCACGCTCTGAACTGCTCTCTCCAAGGCAGGCCAGTGCGACACACAAATTCCGGTCATCTTTGGCAGGAGATGTAATTAGAAGTGCATAGCGTTGAAAAAAAAGGAGAGGGCATAGTTAGCAGAAATCCACCTTTACCAGGGAAGGCTAATGATTAGCCCACAAATTAATCAAAGCAGGTGTAAGTTAACCATGAACAGTCAACAATAAACTGAGATGAAAGCACCAAGGAGAGAAACTGGCCAAGCAGAATTGATCAGCGTGTGGGATTCAGATGTGCTTACAAGCCTAGGAAACCTCTAAGCAAACCCCAAAGCTACTGAAATGTAGTTAGCATGGCCTTTTGATGCTTTCTGCCCTTTGCAAAGTGCCTTAGAGGCCAATCATGGGACATTTGCTTCACCTTAATATAAAACAGCAATGCTGATTGTATTTCTGTTAGTTTATTGATCACTTTTTTTCAGACCCTCTTTTCATGGGGATGAAGCAGAGGGAGAGGGAAGGCATCATACTGGTGCACAAAACACGAGCAGGGAGGGGAGCCGGGAGGTCCCTTGCAGTGATATTTGACGTAGGAGCGTGCTACCCAAGCACCACTCGCCCGCGTGGCACTAACGCCACACAGGAGCACTTACGCAGCCTTGTATGGCAGCAGAGGAACTTGAAAATTAGTAGTCACGCCAGCTACAGCTCTCAAGGACTAGAACTACCCATTTTGAAAGCAACCCCAATGACCACGTGCACCTTTGAAGCTCCAGCCACAAAGGCCGTTTGAGTACATCATAATTCACATGGCATGGGAGGTTCCAGCCAAGGCCATGGGACTGGGCTGCCACAGTGTCAACCACAGCACGAGCTATGCCTTGTACTCCTTCATTCACAGTTTCCTGGCATGGTAATTTATGGCAATGAATTGTATTCGCTTTTAATTACAGGTTTATTTTTTGAGTAGCAGAATTAACAGTAATTCTAATATTGCAATTAAATCCTGAATCATTCATTCCTGCTGTTTTTATTTCTCATTCAGCATACGAATATTCCTTTTCTCCAAACTTAGGGACCTTGAAATTCAGGGCTTTTTTTTCCCCTGTGAACCTTTTTTTTTTTTTTTTTTTACATCTTTCTTTGGTCTTTTTTGGCTATACTAGCCTGAGTCTATGCTAGACAGACATGCACAGTTTGCTCAACAGAATCCAGACAGATTATTTTTTGCTGGGGAAAAAAAGGTAGACTCAATGTATCAGATAAACAAAACGTCCTTTGTACCAAACGTTCTAGGACTTGGAGGTCAGCAGGCACTGCTTCAGCGTTATTAATAACAGGATCCCCACCAGATGAAAGAGGACATCACTAGGACTGAAAATGAAGGATAAAAGATAAGGAGAAAATCTGTTAGGACAAGGAGTTAAATTGTTATGAAAGATGCAGAGGAAATCGTGACCAGTCTGAAGATTTTCTGTAGGAATTGATTGCCTTATGCTGATTACACTTATACTTTTGGGTTTAGCTGAGCATATTCGTGTTATAAGCAGACTTTTCGCAACTGCTCCAGTTTGCTGGCTGCAGACTGACCCCTGCTTTGCGCTTGTTCTTGTAGTGGTGAAGTTGGTCGGTGGTGTAATACATTACATGTGATCCTGTGAATCCAGATTTCCAGATTCTTTATCTCATGATAAAGGGACACTGTCAGGGTCAGATTTTCTGAATTGAAAAGCATAGGGAGATAGGCGTCACCCTAGGTACTCTTTGGTGGAATATAGTGCTGGAGCGCTGCTGAGGAACACAAAGACCTGATTGCGGTGCTCTGGTTTAATCAGTACCAGCACACAGTCAGTCTTGATCACTCTTACCTGCATCCTTGTTAAAGGCCCTGATTTGGTTTTCATTTCTGATTTTGAAATCCCTGCTGTTCGTTTTGCACCGGGTGGAAGATGCAAGCCAACACCAATGGCACCTGACGAACCAAGGGAAGAACAGGCATGGGGGAACGCAGGCAGGAGAGCCTGAAGTCCCTCTTCCATGCTCGGCTCCCTCGCAGCCTGGCAGGGGAGAGGCTGCGCGATGTTTAATCCTGCCACCAACTCCAGTGAGCTCAGCGGTGGAGCTGAGGTTCTGTCTGGGAAGAACTGAGCTATGCTGGGTTGGGGATGACATCGTTTCTCTGGTGGAGCACGAAAGGAATGCAGAGGACTTTATGTCTAATGTTACCTTGGACTGATTTAGTTCATCTCCAGAAGTGGCCGAATGCTTCTTGCTGCTACTCACTGTTTGTGCTGCATGGGGAGCTGCGTAGTCACTCTGTGCTTTCCCTCTCGTGGCCGGGTACAAACATTTATGAGAAGAGAATAACAAATGGTGAAGCATTTAATTTCAGGCATGAATTCTTAGATGAATGATCATTCATGCTAAAATCAGCAATGTTCTCGAGGACAAAATAAATGTGCAGGGATTGTCCAAATAGCTTCCAATAAGAAATATCATAAATTCCAATAAGCCAAACTTTGCACTTTTATTTGTTAAAAAATGATATTAAATATATTTTTTTATGCCACACAACCTTACTACCTAAAATGATTTATGAACTAAGTGACCAATATATATCTCTTCCTTACAAAAATGGTTTATGGTTTGTATAGCAACAGCAGTACTATTCCAGGTATTGAAATGTGGGGCTCAGCCTACATGTGCTCTTGATTTGGAATTCATAAATAGCATGTATTACATCTAGGATAGCAGAATGACATTGTTTTGGAAACATTAGAGCATTATATCAGGCAGAGGACGGTCTGGTAGTTCCCAGAGGCAGTCTTTCCCTCAGGGCTGGCTCTGTTATGCACGCTCCCATTCTTTTCAGTGGAGTGGCAGCTAAAGGAGTCAGTGCAGTGTCCCCCAAGGCCACATGAGGGTCATCATTTCATGGCACTAAAGCAGTTAAGTATTCATTTATAGCCCACTTAAACTGTAAGTATTCCCAGATCAGACATATAACATTTTTAGCAGGATACTGTATTCCTCTCCATAGGTTATGCTCTTTGCTTTTAAATACCTTAGTCTGCATTTTCAGACAGCATCAAATTGTCCTGTAAAACTGTAAGGATGTGAGTACACTTACATACACCTCTTTGCACACCCACAGAAACACACACACACATTTTTCCTTGTGTAAATAGGATGGTTTTGCAAATAGGATCCAAATCAGCCTCTGGTAGATCTGCTCTCTCCTCGCTGCAGAGGCAGCCCAAGGTGGATGTTGCTCCTGCCTCTGGTACCTCAGCTGACTGCCTGAAGTTACGTACCAAGAGTTTAGGCTTCAAAGCACACAAAAATATCTTGCACACGCAGTGCAATGAGCTTGAAGCCTCACAGAACGAGTGCTCAGGAACATCTTTGCAGGCTGCTGCACAGAGCAGATAGGAGAGCAAACCGTGGATTTTATTAATCGGGAATTTTCCTCCTTGAAGTTTGAGCCCCATGGAAACCCAGTTCATCCAGAGGGTCTATGGTTGCTGAGGGAGAGTGCTTTGGCACCCACTGCTGCTTAAAGATGAAAAACGCTGTCCTGGATTTGGAAATGTATCTGTGTGTTGATCATCCTGCAGGAGCACCAAGGAAGAAAGCCACAGCGTCTGCAACCCAATTCCTCTTGGCAATGGGCCTGGCAGATTTTTGTGTTTGAGAAGAGCATATATTCATATGATATTTTAAGAGTCTGTCTTTCCTAAGGACAGCGCTGACATTAACCTCTTGCCTGCAGACTACTCACCCAAGCTTGTAGCTGAATTTAGCCCCGATACCCAGTGGCCTGCTCACTCTGACATACTTGTCCTTATATTAACACTAGGAACCTGCCTGCATTAAAATACACCTGCTTCTGTGTGACAGCCCATTTAATTAAAAGGGATCCACAAAAGACACCTTATTAAGGAAGATCTGGTCATGGTGTATGTGAAAGAGGCAACTCTCTTTGCTCCAGCTGAACTTTTCTACCTGTTTGCCATGATCTGATACATCCTTAGAGCACACCCGCATGTGTATCTCTTTAAATCCCAAGTTTCACAGGTGAAATCCAGCACAAGTTCAAGGCTCTAGGCACAGGGCTGGAAGACTTTTTTGCAGACTCTTGTGTAATGTCACCAAATCCCTTCCCTTGTGCGGCAGTGCCTGCAGCTACGGAGCTGTCGACCCCCCTGGGCAAAGGGTGGGTAGAGCTGCCAGGCCGTGCGGGGTTTGAAGGGGTGTCCTGCTGCCCCGGAGGTTCAGCTCCGTGCTCAGCAGCTCTGCAGAGGACACATCGCTGCCCTGGGCCCAGTGGGAGTGGGACACTAAAATTTGTGGCCAAATGGGAGAAAAGGATGTCAAAAGTAAAAGCAATAATGCAAGGACCGTGGTTACTTTGTCTAAAAGTATGTTTTTTCTGACATTGATGGTGCCTTTTCTCTGGATTAGGCAGTGTTTAAGGGATGGGATTACAGCCTAGCTAAAACTGAAACATCCCAACTCAAATTTTGAGCCTACAGAAAGGGTATTAACTCTCTGAGTGCCTGCTCCGCCATGATGCCTCACTTCGGGAAAAACATCAAGGGCATATTCTTGTGGCCAGCCCTCTTCTGGTCTTCTTGCTACAACACTGTCCCTTTAAATCATCATTTAGCTTAATGAATTCATCTGTCTGTTTTATATTTGTTTAACTGGATTATAGTGAAGAGCAGAGACAGGCGGCAGATAAACTGTAAGAGACTGAACAAGACACCTCTTCTTCTGGTGGCCAGTTCCCTCAGATAACCCTGCTGAATCATTTGCTCAGGATTTCTTCAAAGCAGCACAGAGGACTCAAAATAAATTAGACCTCATAAGCCCTTTTGCCCTTCATATCTTTGCAAAGCTTTCGCATGCTACTCATTTTGAATCTTCTGCTTTTGGTTTCGGTGTAAGTTATAATTATGAGGAATATATAAAAAGTTTTGCAGTGGTCAGCAGGTTAATGGGCGTTAAGGTCTGCTTTTTACTATACTGTGCTACTGTGTGTTAAGAACCTCAGCTGAAGAAGAGGCAGAACACACAAAATCGCCTGCTTCATCTAAGGTAGAATAGCAATCTTAAACTCAGAAAAATCCATCAGATTATGGTAGAGTGAACACTCACAGTGATATTGCTATAGGAGGGATGGCTGCAACCTTTTATGAAAGCTTTACTTGCAGATCACCTCTCTGCCTGGAAAAGCTGTTTGGGAGATAAACGTCCTATAGTTTGAGATTTTGTTCATTTATTTTTGAAGTTGGGAAATATTCAAGCACTCTTCCTTGTTCCCCCCAGGAAGAAATGCAAATAAAATGTCTCCTTGCTGAGTTTACTTTTGAGCATAGAGCAACGGCCGTGGGATGCTTCGAATGTTAAAAGTAATTAGATGAAGTTGAAGAAGGAAGTTCCTCAAGGCCACAGTAAACTCAACCAGACTGGCTGGAGCCACTGGTGGTGGAGAGGTGATGGCAGACCGTTCGGAGGGGAGGTGGTACCCTTCTCCTCTCCCATTACTGGCATGCTTCCTTACGGAGCCCTTACTGGCTGCTATGGGAGTCAGCATTGCAGATATGGGGAGCTTTTTGTCTGTGCTGACACAGTTGTTCCCATGAGCTTTAGTAAGGGGTACAGGCAGAGCAAAAAGGAGGTACGAAGCAAAACTGGAGCGATGAGAAGTGGATTTTCCCAAGAAGAGCTCAGTGTGTCTGCATGGGCAGAATTGGGGGTTGTTACTTCCAGACATGAGACAGGATGAAGAAATTATCATAGAATCATAGAATTGTTTAGGTTGGAAAAGACCTTTAAGATCAAGTCCAACCGTTAACCTAACCCTGCCATCCCACCACTAAACCATGTCTCTAGGCACCTCGTCTACCTGTCTTTTAAATACCTCCAGGGATGGGGACTCAACCACTTTCCTGGGCAGCCTGTGCCAATGCTTGACAACCCTTGTAGTGAAGAAATTTTTCCTAATGTTCAACCTAAACCTCCCCTGGTGCAACTTGAGGCCATTTCCTCTTGTCCTATCATCCTGGGAACACATACAAGTGAGCCTACAGCTCTTATTCCCTTGCAGATTTTCTAGGTTTTTCATAAGACTGCTGGTAACTACCAAGGGATAGTGAGAATTATACAACAGTGGAACTGACAGCCAAGCACTTGCCTGATGAGGAAAACACATCTCAATTAGTGGCCTTTTGATTAAATCTGGGGTGTACTCAATAAATTTTGTTTGAATTGTATAGTCAAAAAGATGTGAGATATCAGCCTGTTTCCAACCATCAAATGTGAATTCCTCATAATTCTATATCGAAACCATGAATTCTTCATCAGCACACAAAATCACTAATGGATTAGTTAATTCATAGAAATTGAAAACATGTTTTGATAAAACATGGCTTCATCTCTGACTTTCCTGGGGTTCGCAATTGTCCTTAAAATATTTAATGCCTTGCAAAAAATGCAAGCTTGCTGATATTTTCTCCTTTCTCTTTCATATAACAATAAAGATTGCTACATAATTTATCTTCCCTTCTCATGCATGTTTCCAAGAGCATGCTTCCTTGATGAGCTGAAAGGCGGGATTCCTGGCATCGCTTCAAACCTTTCTTAAAGTGACCCGGGTTGTGGAGTGTTCTGAACAAAACCTCATGACCAACTTTGTTTTTCCTTTCCCCATTTGTTAAATCACTTAGATCTGACATAGATTGTTTATGCTTGTATTTTCACGGTGGTTTGTGCACAAAATATAACACACCTTGTGAGCCATGTGTTCACTTCTTTCACCTCTGTACTGAAGCCATATAAACAAGCACATGCTTACACGTGCACACACAAGTTCAGGGTTGAGCCGAAATAATGTCATCCTTAATTATGGCTGTAAGTGAGGCAAAGTCCTCAAAGCTGGCCACTGTATCTTCTTCTAGTCAATTATTCAACAGTTTAATTTTGAGGAAAAGGGATCACATTTCAAACGTTACCTTTCTGAACTGAGTCAATAAATTTTTGATCAGGTATAGGTTTTATAAGAGAACAGACTTTCAAAGATGGAATACACATTAAGCAGCAGCTGATTATAATGATTTTTAAATAATTCAAGTCAGCAGTAAATTAGCCAGGTATTTTGACTTAGTTATTATGTCATAACAGAATGGTGGATTATGCACTAATAATTCTGATATCACAATATAATATAGAAATAGCAAAAAATAGTACACAAAGCCTTGTGTTTGGCTGGAATGTGAGAAGCCACAAAAGCATACAAATGGTTTAAAACTAAATTTCTTTTTTTTTCTTTAAATAAATTCTTTTTCATTTAAAAACCAGTTGCATTCATGGGCAATATTTTCAAGATTGCTATGATTTTGTGGATAAAACGATAACCAGTGCTTTTGTCAAACTGGCTTTTTCCCAGCAGAACCAGTCAGCCTGGTTTCCTCTGGAGGTCTCCAGGGGGGCTTGAGCATCTCCCGGCTCAGCCGAAGGTCCCGGCTGGTGGGAGCTGCCAGCAGGGCAGCCCTGTTACCCACCACGCTCCATCAGAGCCCAGACCTGCCCCACAAAGCACTGACGTGCTCCCTGAGGCAGGACTTGGGTTTTGTGAAGACGGTTACAGGCAATGGGTGAAAGATATCAGAATATCATAAATTTGGGGAGAGGAGTGGAGGGTGAAGAGAGACTTGTGGGCTTCAGACACAATAGAAGTAAGACATAATATAGCGATATTAAAGGCTGACATGGGACATTCATCCCCCTCTGCCAGAGATAGGTGAAGCCAAGTCATTTATCAGTGCATGCATTAAAGTAAAGGAATTTATTTCAGATGGCCACGTTTTCCACCTGTGCTGAACACCTGGTGCTGAGACCATACCAGTGCCCACCACTGTGCCCGGTGATACGTAGTGGGCTGGTACTGGCCAGGCAGATGCACACTGTGGCAGTGCAGCTGATGCACCATGGACCCTACTTAAAAACACAGCCTTCCACATACACTTTCAGAAAATGTGTAAGGGGTAGAGCAGCCAAAAACTGACAGGCCAGGTTTATATGAGCCATGTTCTTTAGTTGTACTGATCCCACTGCAATGGCCATGCTTGCATTACTAACCTTTGAAAGCCCTAAAACTTGCCAGACTTTAGACTGCTGTCACAGCAAACACTGAGAGTGTGCCCAGGGGGAAGAAGAGCTTTGGCTCCAGCCTCGCTGATGCACTCAAAGCCCTCCTTCCAAAACGGAACCTTGAGTGAGCAGGCACAAGCTGGAGATGGACACAGGTTATTTTTAAGACAAGGATTAGATCAGCCTGAGTTCTGGGAATGTGAAGCGGGCTGATAGCCTCCTTCTCCTACTTTTGGCCTTGCATGAACTACAGCTCAGCAAACCCCAGACCCCAGGAACATGACCGACAGGGCGCACCAGTGAGTGATACCTACAGATGCACATTCCTTCTCAGTACAAACGGCTTTTAAAGTGTTTTTGCTAGCTGTGTAAACACAAGCACTGAGCACACTGGGATATGAAAATGCTGATGAGCCCAATATCAGCACAGGCTTTATTCCGCATTTCTGTCTCCAACACAGCCATGCTGTACACTTATAATACTGCTTTCCACAGAGATCTCTCTCTCTCAGTAGCTAAAGGCTCTTCACAAGTTCTATCAATGTTCATTTTCATCAATAATCCAGTTCACTGAAAGAAAGTATATGTTTCAGCCATGTTGTTCCTTATCTCTTATTTCTTGAAATTACAGGACCGTAGAGCCAATATCCTGGACTTGTTACATTTCTAATCTGGTAAACACTGGGAAAGTGAAGGCTGTAGATCTCATTTCTATCACACAACTGTTTCTCATTCAGAAGAACTGTGGAATAACAGCCTGTCAATGCTGCTCCTCTTGTAAGGGCACATGTGTCCAGCAAGCTCCACATTTAATCTTAGGCCATCATTTGCTCACTCTGCAGCAAGCCACGGTATAAAAGTGGCTGCAGAGTAGATGTAGCATGTCGTCCTCAGCTTGAAGGTGAAAGTTCTGTGCGATGGTTGCCATCATAAGTGGAAAATCCGTTCCTGGGGCTGTGTGGGATGTTGTTTGGTCGGCATTCCTCCTGGACATCCTCCCGGCCTGCTCTCCTGGAGGTGCCGACCCGGTGGCGAGGAGCAGGGCAGCAGCAGTTCTTCCAGTGCCTGCCTCCAAGCATCACCAGGAGAAGGAGGCAACACAGGCAGCTACTGTAACTGGACCCTAAGAAATAAATCAACTTTGAAAGCACTGAGAGGCAGCAGCAATCAGGAAAGGAACAGATTTTTTAGCAGGCAGAGTAGTCTACTGAAGGCAGCCAACACTTCCAGCCCCATGGGCATTTGTAGCCAGGCTGTATTTTTCTTTTATATTGCAGTCAGCAGTGAAGGAAAACAGAAAACACTTATATTCCTCTGCAAGTGATGTGTGCAATTCCTTTCCCAGTGCAATATGAAGAGAAGAGTAATGTGGCACCTGCGGCCATTTATGGCTGTGGGGGACTGATTAACCCCAGTGATTAACTGGTCTGCTTTGACATCTAGGCTGCTCTTCTTTGCCACAGTCAATCAGCATAACATATAAAACCTGTAAGTTCTGCTTAGGAATGCTCCCTTTTTGCTATACTCAGAAGGGGAAGGATGCTTTCTGACAAATCACCAAGGAAAAGAATTTTCAGAGACTTTTCTTTGGGCATTGGAAGTGCCAGACCTCTCCATTTCCCTCCCAGCTGCATTAACTGGCCATTTCTTCTCAATTAGGGAGAGGCAATCAGTTGGCATAGTCTGTTCCCTGTGCAACGGACTGAGAAATATCACATTATTTATTCTGGATTAACTGAATGAGGCTGGAAAGATTCATTTCTTCTCAGTCTGCTTTGACAATGTAATTTGTTACGTGATGTTTAAGTCTACAAGCTAGAATTAAGCTAGGAAAACGCAGGGTATCAGAAACTGTCTGCAAGCAAGTTCAGTGCCCATGAAGGACTTCATGCTCTGGAGCCCCGCGGGCCCGTGCTGGCCCTACGCACAACACCAGTGCGCTGCTGGACCAGTACAATGGGATGTACAGCTGGATCAGTACAATGGGACCAGTACAATGGACAATGGGATGCGAGCTGTACCCCCTTATTTTGTGAGTGGACGAGCATTATTCCCATATGCTGCTTTTTATGGGTCTTTCTGTGATTATTGCCACCTATAGCACCAGTTAGCAGAGATTTCAGTGATGCAGAGACCTATCTACCAGGTATGCACTGAATTTAATGCTAGTCTAAACCCTCATTAGTCCAAAGCAATTCATCAACAGGTGTAGCAGTAGACAAAAAGGTTCAGGAGACCGGGCTAATGTTTTGAGCCTTGCCCTCAGGCGGGTTCATTTCCATACCTGTCAGCTTGTCTCTACCTTCTGCATTGACTGTTAACACGTTGAGGACAGGACTACCCCTGGGAAGGGTCTGTACAGCGCCTGGCACACCCTCCTCCTCCTCTTCCTTCTCACAAACTCAATCTGTGTGCATCTGTGTGCCTCCAACATGCATAATCATTAAAATAGTCCTTTATATATTGTAGGTGCAGCAGAGGAGAAAGCTTGGTCAGTTTTTTTTCTCTGACTTTATTTACCCAATCTATTTGAAGGTGTAACACTGGTGCAGGAAAGTCATGCTCATGTCTGAGAACTGCACTTTACAGGACCTTAATTTGATAATTTCCTAATGCCTTCATGTTTTGCTCAAAAATACTTTTGTTCTTTCTCTGTACTTGGATTTCCTGCTGGCTATTGCAGTTGAAGCTAATCCATGCTAAGTGGTTTGGGCCAAATTTTGTGTGGATTTACATGGCAAAAATCAAGTGACTTTCAAATGATGCAGGATTCACTTCACTTTTAAAATTTACTCTATTTAGGTAATATTACTGGGTGTACTACAAGAGATTGATTGCAGGTACTAGGATCAGACATGGCTCAGGTAAGCACCTAACTTTGCATACTGCTTTTCCATTTCCTCATTTTTTTCCCCCATCTTAAAATATCTTCCTACTGAAAAGAAACCTGGTAGGTCACCTGGCCATCTCTGCAGGCCCAAGTCAACTCACCTCTGCGTAAACCATTGCTGATACATGCTCATCTGACTTTGCACTACTTCTTATAGAATTGCTTCCTACTTTTCCAGACCATTTCTCCCATTTGTCATGCTCCTATTGAAGACCAAGGCTTGCCTTCAAAGTGCTTGTGGCTCCTCCTGGCACCACACCAGCTACCCATTAGTACACCTTCTCCATTTTACATCATCTCAATCACTGTAGAAAATACTGATGTGCCTTGGACCTTGCACAGACCTCTGGACCCTCATTTGATACGCTTTCCTGGCTTGACACTAAACCTCTGATAATTATTTCTTGAGAGTGGGTTTTCAACAATTCGGGCAGTAACCTTCCACTTGCTCCAAGAACAAGTTCCTGTAGCCTGCTTTTAAAAATGTCAAGGGCAATACAGGGCCAAACCCCCTGCTACACTCACGTTATCTGACATCTCTTGCTTTTCTCCCTTCCATCAGGCTTTTGGTGCTGTCTGGGAAGAAAATAAGGTTACCCTGGCATGTTTAGTTCTTGAGAAATGCATATCGGTTGTGGCTTCTTGGTGCTTATAGATTGTTCGCTTCTTGGTTTGCTCCAGAAATTAAATTTAGGCTGGTAGATCTATAGCTTACTCAGCTTTTCTCTCCCCTGTTTAAGTGTAGAGAATAAGTTTGCTGCTTTCCATTTTCAGCAATTTATTCTGTCCACTGCAACTTTTCAATGATAAAATTTAATTCCTCTGAAACCACCTTGCACCTTACTGTGCTGGGTTTGGCAGAAAGTGGCGTGAGAAATTCCTGCCTCCGACCCCCGCTGCACCTCTCTCTCTCCATCCTGCCTCTTTGTCACTTCTTCTTGCCCTGAAACCACCACACCCCCGATCCCCATCTAGGTAAGCACAACTCTAATTTTCCCAGTTCAAAAATAACACTGTCCCTCTTCATCTTTGAAGGATTATTTCTACTCAAGGCATACCAGCAGTCCGGTTTGCAGGTCATACCCGAGGGAAGGCTGAACCGTGGCACAGGGGGCAGAGGCGACTACCCAAGAGACTCTGCCACCAGGCAGCTTCAGAGCTGGACTAAGGTGTTGTGGAAACGCAGCCTCCTCCAGCCCTCTGAGGGCTCGGAGGTGAACACCGTCAGGATGAGACAATCTCAATGCAGCTAATTTAGCTCAGTCCACTCTTTTCTTTTTAGACCTGAGTGCTTCCTCTTTTCTCTGCTGTAGGTTTTATTCATTCTGAGATCACAATTAGTAAAGATTGCTGGGTATTTTGTTTGCTTCATTCTTGGTGCTCTCTGCTGCAGGCTGTCTGCTTGTTGGGTGATGAACCCAAACTTCTCCTAACTACCCCCTAGCCACCACACAGCTTACAGACTGTTGTGTTCTTAGCTTTTATTTCTCTTGCAAGCAGAATTTTAGGACTTGATGTTTCTTGTCGTTCTTTGTCTTCATCCATCGTAACTTGACTGAGTTTCTCCTTTCTGTGCAACTTCATTGCCAAATAACCCCAGAGAAGCTCTGAGGGGGATCTAGGACAGGCGAGTGGATGAAAACTAATGGACCACATTCTCTATATAATAATTCAACAGATTAGGACATGTGTTCCTCTGGGTCCCCTGGATAAATAAACTTGGTGTAGCCCTCTCCTGATCTGCTGAAGGACCGTAAATGAGTCCAAATGCACTGGTGAACCCATCCCCAAGTTTTCAAGCCTACCTGCAATCATAGTTAAAAGCATTTTTAGGAGGTGGGAGTGTGTTGCCTTTTAGACAAAAAAACAGAATTTTGTGCTGGAAGGGCAGTATCTCCAGCGGAGAAAGGAGCCATCTATTCCCCCAGTCCTGGTCCCCGGCCAAGAAGAGCACCTGAGTATCTGACAAAGGCTGAGAGGGTGAGCACCAGGCCAGTATAGCCTGCCTGTGAGGCCATTAAAACACAACTGGGTGTGAAAAGATAAACCTGTAATGTTGCCAGGTTTAGCAAGACCCGTGGCATGATGAACTTCCCAATCAGTAATTGTCATGGTTTAACCCCAGCCAGCAACTAGGCCCCACATGGCTGCTTGCTTGCTCCCCCACAGTGGGATGGGAGAGAGACACGGAAGAGTAAAAGTGGGAAAATTCATGGGTTGAGATAAAGACAGTTTAACAGGGAAAGCAAAAGTCACACACACAAGCAAAGTAAACCAAGGAATTCATTCCCTGCTTCCCACAGGCAGGCAGGGGTTCAGCCATCTCCAGGACAGCAGGGCTCCATCACGCCTAATGGTGACTTGGGAAGACAAACACCATCACTTTGAACGTCCCCCCCCTTCCTCCTTCTTTCCCCAGTTTCTATACTGAGCATGACGGCATATGGTCTGGAATAGCCCTGTGGCCAGTTGGGGTCAGCTGTCCTGGCTGTGCCCCCTCCCAGCTTCTTGTGCCTCTGGCAGAGCAGGGGAAGCTGAAAAGTCCTTGACTGGTGTAAGCACTGCTCAGCAACAGCTGAAACATCAGCATGTTATCAACGTTCTTCTCATACTAAATCCAAACCACAGCATTATACCGGCTACTAGGAAGAAAATTAAGTCTTTCCCAGCTGAAACCAGGACAGTAATCTGTAAGTTATTTCAGAGCTGCCTGTGGCGGCTTTGCCCTCTTTTCCAGCATAGTGAGCCATTACAGATGAGAAAATGAATAACAAGCTTGACTCTTTCTTACCCTTTCTTTCTTTCTAGGACCAGTGAAAATTCACTGAAGGTCTTGAGAGATCTAAGCACTGTGCTAGTCCCTATCAGGTGCAAACTGTCGCAGTTTGCTCCGGTGTCAAAGGCGCTGCCTTGGTTTACAACAGCCAAGAATTTGATCCTCTGCAATTTAGGATGATGGTGCCAGCTCCCTGCTAGCCAGCATCCAGGGATGGCACATCCTGACTGTACAGTGCAGGGGGAGACACCCGGTGAGCGCAGCCCCAAGGGAGCACCGCTCCAGCACAGGCGGCAGGGAGCCAGTACCCCTGGCAGACACAGGCTGCTTCCAGCAGCAATGCCGGAGTGTCTCTGTGTTACAGCCCTGGCAGAGCAAGCTCTGGGCTGGCTCGTTTATTTAGGTGCAAAACCGCATTTGATGCTCCCACTGCACCGCGCTGTAGTTGGGCTGATAAGCCTCCCCGACACTGATGCGTGGGAGAGAGCAGTAACTGGCTTGGAGCATGCACAGCCAAGGCCGAGTGACAATGAATAAGTCCTTCCAGACCCGAGTTGACTCCATGCAAAACCAGTTTGCAGAGCACAGTGGGATTATTGTGCAGAGATAGCCCAGCTGGCCCTGTTGGGAGCTGGTTTCAGTCAGCTGAATGTATTAATCAAGGCTAACGTGCTTCCAGATAAGTCAAAAACCAAATTGATCAGGTAAATATCCACACTGGTGTATCTATATCCAGTGTAGCTAGCTCATCCAGAGCTGATTGTAGCCTGATTTCTAAGAAATCTGAATTAACTGGACCTTAAATAAAATGAAACCCCAGCAAAATCCGAAAACAATAAAGTCCCTCAGGTTTTTGGTCTGGTGAAAAGCATATTAGTTTGTTCATTTTAGCTGTATTTTGCTTGCAAGATAATCTTTTGCTCCTTAAGTCAGACCTCAATTTTAAAAAGGGGATGAATAATGCGTATTTTACATTGATGGAACACATTCCACTAGGAATCTCAAAATGTTTTGCAAACACTAAAGGATAAAGCCTTCCAACAAACCTCAGAAGGAGGTAAAATTATAACATCATAGGCATTTTATAGAGGGCAAACCACAGGGACCAGTCTTGTTCCAGGACCCACAGGAAAATCTGTACAAAGCTGAAGACAGCACGCACAGCTTCTCAGATTCCCGGCATTTTCTGCCTTGCTTCATGTCAACACACTGCTTCTCTGGCGTATTTAGATTGCCGTATAATACTTTGTTTTTCCAGAAGATAAAGAGCTAATTCTCATTTAAACAAATGACTTTTCAATCTTTATAAATTAGGAAGCAGGCAGCATTTCCTCCAGCTGCCATTCAGCAATTATGCCATTTGGAAATGGTACCCAGTGATTTGTGATAGTGTAATCCCTTTGGAGTATGGAAGTAGCTCCAGAGTCAGGCTTGATTAGAAATACCCAGTTGACTGCCAGGGACACATTTCAAACAGGCTTATGCTGGATTGCTGGTATAGTTGTACACGTGAATCGAACAGTCAAACATACAAATGACTCGATCTGCATTTGCAAAGCTAAACTGTGCAGGTCTAAACCATTTTCTGGCCTAAAGAGTGCCACATGCCCAGTACATAACCAGAAAGACAGTTTCTCATGTGCCCTCAGAACAGTGAGCGATATTAATCCGTGGAGCTCATCCATATTTGCACACTGTCAGCTCTAAGCTCTAGGCATCATTGTACCAGGAGCACATTTAAAAAAATATGAAACTTTTAACCATGAACTCTTTTGCATATCCATAACATAAACCCATTCCAAGGACAAAGCCAGTCTTTTAAGACTTGCACCAGAGCACCTCAAAGTCTCTCCGCTGTCGTGAAATTAGGCTTTAAACTCCATCTTGTTTTTTCTGCCCTTGTTTAACATGAGACCAAGCCCAGCCAGACAGAGAAAAGGACAACAGGAGCAGTTCCTTGTATTACCTCTCAAAATCTTATACATTATATAGCAATTTTCTTCTTAGTGGAAGGAACCTGAAAGATACTTTTAAGACTGAAACCAAAATGAGCTGAAAAATGAAGCAGATTCCCAGTCAGACAGTTGGCCTGGGGATGCTGAAGCTGATGTGTGTGATTTCTCTCCTGAGCTGAACTCTGCTTTCCCAGGTGCTCTCCAGCACAAATCCGTTGGGAGCCTTCCAAAAGTCTGCGTGCAGCTGATGTAAAACCCACTGGCCAGCCACTGAAGAATGCAGCTTGCAGAAAAGTAAACCTATTATAAGCTGCTGCTCTATCCTGGCAAGCAGATATACTGGATATCCCTCTGGAGAGTTATAAAACTGATTGGATGTGTTTGGAAAGCTGGCCTGAGAGAGAGGACAGTAAACTACACCAAAATCGTACCAACCAGAGCATGAGGGTGAGATGGAGACAGAAATATGAATACAACAGAATGCAATTTAGAAATACAGGTTTATCCACTTTATTTGTGCAGTGATTACCTTTCCTCTGCCTCCATCAGAGGGATCGATGCGACTTTGCGGCATGTGAGGCGGGAAAGCTGGGTGCCTGGGTCCCACATAAAGTGTGGTCCTGCGCCATCCAGCAGTGACGTTGAGCCAAGGAGCCGGATCAGCCCGTGCCAGCGCCTAAGCTCATCTTGCTGCCTAGCGCAAGCCTTTCAGCACAGAAAACCAGCTGATTTCCAACAACTTAACGCCAACGTGCATGTGCCCACAGGCCCTTTGGCTGTGGCACAGCTGCCGCTGCCTCTGCTTCTGGATGCCCAGGAAGGGCTGCAAAACCAAGGTCTCACTTGTGGGGACAAGGGATGGCTTTTTACAAGCAGCGCAGCTCTGCAGGTCTTATAGCAACCTCACTGGGGAAAAAAAAGGGAAGGATTTTGTTCCATACTGTATAATAAGAAGTGCAATGCGTTACTAATAATAATATCTGGATCACAGTGCATTACTAGCCTATTATTAGCTTATGCCTGGGTCTAATTTCCGTTTCAAGTTTGCATTTATTTTTCACTTTGCTAAATCTACGATATTAACATGGCATCAGACGTACCCATCAAAAAAAAAAAAAAAATTCAGACTCCAAGGGGAAGGATGGGAGGACTTAGGGGTGGGGGGCAGGTTTTATCTCCTTAACCTTGGTCTACAGGTATGTCAGTGCCCTGTCAAGTTTACTCTCAACAGCATTCTATTCCCGATGAGCGTCACTCAGGGAAATTGCCCCAGCTATCATATTGCCTAGTCACACTCACTCATTTATAGTAATATGTCTGGAGAGCTGACGTCTGAGTTGGCAGATATTTCAAAGAGCCGCTTCGGTTCAGCCCTCCCTCTTGAAAAACAGTGTTTATTTTTGTTTAATGGTTCTTGGAGGAAGGAGGCAGGGACAGGTTTTTCCCCTTGCAGGGTGTGCTTTATGTCTGACAGAGCAATGCGAGGGCCCTGGGCTGAGCTATTCCAGGGCAAGTCAGGTTGATCAAAAAAAAAAAAAAATTTCCATTGTGGAAGTGCGAGAGGTATTTTTAATCCATTGGGATGCTAGCTATGATTACTATGTGAAACAACTAATCTCCTCTGACAGGGCTTCAAACAACGTGCCACGCAGCCCAGACCGTAGTCTTGGTAAAGCTGAATGTATTTCTTCTCATGCAAATAAATTTTGTTTCTCTTTTGATGAAACTCCTCATATTTTCACCTCAAATCCCTTCTCAAAGGTGCAATTATCCAGAGCCTTGTTTACCAAGCCCCTTAGCTGAAACGAGCAACAGCTTTGCCAAGAGCGTTCTTCCTCTTGCCTCCACATCAGGAGGATTTTAACATGCTGACAATATCCAATATGGTCTCTGCTGAGCCAAAGCAAGTTCTCCAGGGGCTTTTCATGGAAGGTGGCACCAGTCCAACCCCAAGGGCATTTTTTTGAAAATGCCTATTATGTAAAACATGAAAGTCACTCACCTTTGAGGAATCCAGCCCAGCCCAGCTTCCTCTCAGGCTGCTATTTAGTGATGAACAAAGGTGAAGCCCAGACTTCTCTGCCCCACAGTGAGCATTTCAGGGCCACATACCGCTTCCAGTCCTGCTCAGGCTTGAAACTTGGAGCTGAATGGATCATTTGCGCATGTCCCGAAACCATAACAGATAAACATCTTCCTGGTACTGCATAGCAGAAGCACTACATCACAGGGGGCCTTGAGATCTCCCAAAATGAAAAAGGGAGAGTGCATTTACTTAGATTTCATGCAGAGCAGAAGCATCAACCCTTTTGCCTACTCCACCTGCAGACACATCTCAGCTGGCACCAGCCAGGATGGAGAGGTATCCCGGCTGCAGGATGGATCTTTCACAGCTCCCCCCGCAAACAACAGAAGCCAATGCTGCCTTTTTCTACTGTTGCCATTTACAGCCCACTTAAATGCAAGACCTCACCCTCTGAGAACTGACACTTGGACTGGCGTGAGCACTGTTAAAATAAAGACAGAAATTTTCCTCATGGTATGACATATTTTTTGTTCTGTTTTGTTTTTCTTTTTTATTCCTCTACTTATTTCTCCTTTGCATTTTCATTCCCTTTCTTTCCCCTGTTATATGTTTCTCCTCAGTTTTCCTTCCCATTTTTGTAGCACTCCCTCTCTGGCAGATTTCCAGGTTAAAGTTTCTTTCCTTAAACACAAACACAAGCGACCATGGAGTCCTCCTGGTCTAGACAAGTACTCGAAGGGTAGGCAGGAGCTGCTGCTGGTGCCTCACGGGAGCTCAGGACTTCAGCATCCCTCTGCTTTGCTTGAGCAGGCTGTTGGAGAGGAAGAGGAGAACCAGCAGCAGCCAAAGAGCAAGCAGTGGTGCTGCTGTGTTGGTGGCACACAGTTGGAGACCTGGCTATGCTGCAATAGGACCAACATGGGAAAACTTTTTGGCATGGTGTACTACCTTAGGTGCTTTAAGGCGCTTCCAGTTGACATGTTCAATTCATCTGGCTTTATTTATTCTTATTGCTCATTTTGCCTCCAGTATATTCTGATAAACAAATGAAATGACGGTGGCAGACAAAGTTCTGCCCCTAAACTAAACATGGCTGATCTTCCCACATACATTCAGCCCACGTCATTTTTCCACCTTACCCAGGAGGCCTTAGAAACGCACAGAAGTCTTGCTGAATCTGAGCAGTAGCAATCCAAGGGGAAAGAGAACAAGCAAACCACTCACAAATAAAACCTCTTTCTCCTATGCCCTGGGGAGGGAATTGTAGTGCCACAGATAACTTCTGACTGCACAGCACACTGGTTTTAAGAGACTTGATGGCAACAATGAACAAAAAGTGCAGGTACCCAGCACTTAGCTGGTATTCAGAGAAAAAAACCCCTCTTTCCTGTGAGTCTGTTCCCAGTGCAACACAGGGCAAGGGGAGGTTATTGTACAATGTAGGGGCATATATATGTTTGGTATGCTATGGTTTTTTATGTCACATTTTGTTGTTACATTGTCTTACATTATGTTGTGTTATCCCATGTAAGAGGAAACCAGCATTTCACATTACATCCCCAGTCACTGTCTCAATATGGTCAGTATTTTATTCTTACTATAGGGACAAGTGCTAAAGTAGCAACTAAAAAGTGCAATCAGGGACAGGCCAGTTGTGTCATGCACTGTGAGCAATCACAGTAGGGGACAACCCTGTGGTTTGCTGCAAGATGTTAGGGCTCATCATCAGGGATGATGAAGGCAACAAAGAAAGGAAAGAGCAGACAGCCCAGATCTACGGGGCTTTCAATCCGGTTTTTCACCTTACAGCAAGAAAAAGTAGTGCCGTTGCTCATCCTGGAAGGTGTCACAGCTTCTCTTTCCACCTGAAGTCTTCCCAAGCACCTTGGTGCTGTATTGCACAAGGGCACAGGCAAGATGGGAGCCAGGATAAAGCCCCACCTACAGCTGAACATAGCTCTCAAAGCTGAAGCGCTGAGCATCCCAGATGCATCTCGGTTGCACCCAAAGCAGGGCTCTGTGCCACATGGCGCGTGGGAGGCCTGTGGGAAGCCCAATGGGGATGGGGCAGCACTGCCCCTTGGGCCATGGCACCCTGTCCTCCTTGCACAGCCCCTCAGCATCAGCAAGGTGCCGCAGGTACGCTGGGACGTGTGTCAGCATGAGGAAAAGGAGATGCAGAGGAGCAGCAATACTAGCTCTGCCACGCTCTGTTTCAGGGCACAAGCAGGCAGATGGGAGCACTGGAGGGGACTGCCAGACCCCAGCCTGTCCTAGGGCTTCACCCCTGTGTGCCCACCCTCGCCGTTCCTGTTGCCACTCCAAAACCAGCTCCAAGACTGAGACGCTGCAGGCGCCCGGGGTATTTTGCCCCTAGGATGCCACTTGAGATGTTAGAACAGCAGCTCACTGGTGTAACCCATGGGTGTGAAGTTTGCTGATACCTGCTGTCCTGCCAGCACACCACTGCTGTGCCAGGCCCGACCGGAGCCATCGCCCTCCTCTCCCCCGCCTCGGCTGGCAGCAGCGAGGCCGAGCAGCCAGCAAAGCAGCGCAGCGCAGCTTGCCAGCAGCTTGCAGGTGCAGCAGAGACTTTCCTTGTTTCAGTTTGCATACTTCACACCTCCAGAAATCTACTTGGTGGTTGGTATAGGCTTTTTTACAGCTCCAAAACCTCAAACTGCAACTGATCTGAACCTATTGGCTTTAAAGCTTTGCCTGCTCTCATGTCAAAACCACGTGAAAGTGCTGAGCTTTGTCAGGTCCCTCCAAACAAAAAAACCCAAAAACCCCATAGCCCAAACTTCTAACTCACAGCTGAACAGAGTTTCACCCTAAGTTAATAAATTTTATAGTGAAACTTGAAACCAGGTGACTTTTGCATGGTTTCATTCAAAAATATCCGTACAGCACCAATTACTCGTAGCTGTTCTGTAAAGCATGTCCTTATACTTCGGATTTATCCACTGCTGAGTGAAGGGCATGTGAAATGAATATGTACTATTAAGACTAGCTTTTTAAATATCTTTTTAGAAATTTAGCTAGTCATTATGGATTTTTGGACAAGTAGGGTAAAAAAGAACAACGACAGCAAAAGAGGCAGCTGGCAGCTGCCTGGCGAGGAGCTGAAAAGCTGGGAAAAGTACTAATGAAAGTCGGGGCGAAGAGTGAAGGGCCAGACTTTACCCAAAGAAGACAAGGGAAGATGGAAATCTGGGATGGTGCTTCAGAGTAGCCTTTGACATGAGAAAAGCCAAAACTCTTCTGTATCTAGCACAAAAGGCAGGCTGGAAGATTTTCTTTCTGCACTTCCAATGAAATCAGTGACTCCTTCATTTGATTGAAGGAAAACAGGCAGCAGGATAAAGACCATAAATGAAATGTTATCCTAGGGAACCTGAGCAGCTCCATTATTCATGGCTCCACACCCTGCTTTCCTTGGAAATCATGGCCAGTGGTTCAGTTTTTATTGAAAGGCCTCCGGAGCTGGAGGGCAGCGCGGAGAGACAAATCTCCTGATGGAACAAGAAGCATTTTAGGTGACAGCAGCTTCCTTCATTTTGAGTGAGAGGCATCATAAGGTGGTGCAGGCTTTCTTCTTGCTCAAGCAATGTTGATCCTGCAGCGGAGCTATTTGGTGCAGCAGTGCATCAGCAAGGCATCCTATTCAGAGACATGACTGAAGTATTTTGGGCAAACAGCAGCGAGGGGTTTACTGTGCCTGCTCATTTGCCTGGGCTGATGCTGTGTCTCAGACATTGTGCCGTGCTCGTTGCTCTGCCTCACTTTACCAGTCCTAAAACTCTCATTTACATGAGAAGCTGCTGCAGCAGGAGGAAGCAGAGACTGGAGAGTGTCCTTGGCACGGGACAGCCGCTGGCATGCCCTGGGGCCATCCTCAAGCTGTCTGGCAGAGAGGCTGCTCCACAGCAAGGAATGAGGGAGGAGAGGCTGGGAAGACATCACAGAATCACAGAATGGCAAGGGTTGGAAGGGACCTCGGGAGATCATCCAGTCCAACCCCCCTGCTCAAGCAGGGTCACCTAGAGCAGGTTGCACAGGACATCGTCCAGGAGGGTTTTGAATATCTCCAGAGAAGGAGACTCCCCAACCCCCCTGGGCAGCCTGTTCTAGTGCTCTGTCACCCTCAAGGTAAAGTAGTTCTTTCTCATATGCAACTGAAACCTGTTATGTTTCAGTTAGTGCCCATTGCCCCTTGTCCTGTTGCTGGGCACCACTGAGAAGGTGGAAGAGAAGAGCATCAGACATGATGCTGATGTGGAGACTTTGGCAGAGCCAGAGCCTGGGGACAGGGATTGGGACCCCATCCCCAAGGGGGATTACACTGATGTCACCCAGTGGCACTGACACGAAAAGAGACGTGCTGTTCTGTGCAATTCCTCCTGTAGCAGCCACCCGTGATTTCACTCCTGTGAGGACAGGGAGCAGTTTCACCTCAGCAGACACATCCCTGTGTGTGTTTCTGAGGCCTGAAGGCTGTGGTGGGCCATCGGCTGCTTTTCCATGCCTTCACAGCCAGCTTCAGCCAGCAGCTCCGTTTGCCCAGGTGGCATCTGCTGCACCGCAGCCCTGCTAGCCAGATGTCGGCTTTTAGGTGGTGTCCTGGAAAACAGCCATGTTCTGGCTCGCACGCCGCTGAGGGATCAGCATGTCCTTCTGCAGGCGCGCACAAGGAGGGTGATTTTGCAGGAGATCTGTGCCCTGCCAGCTCGCCCTCCCCCAGCAGCCCTGTGCCAAGGCCCCCCCCTGCTCAGCCTCCGGGGAAAAGCAGGAGGCATGAGAAACTCTTGGAGGACGAGCACAGAAATGCAGACTTTTTTTTAAGGCTTTACGATGGTAGTGGCGATCAGGGGCCATGAGCGCGACACAGTGCTGGGCTGTGCAAACAGGCCTATGGGGGGGTAAAGGCAAATGCCAAATGCCTGGCAGCGATGCAGCTGGATTTTGGCAATGATTTCCCCTATAAACTTGCATCTCATCTCAGACACAGCCAGCAAATAGGAGAGCACAAAGGTGAGCATGACTAACCCCTCCTTAGGAGGGTGCGCTCCTCATCTGACAGCTCACACAGACGGATGCTGACCTGGAGCCCCGGCCCCTCTGCCAGCACGGCTCGTGCCACCACGGACACAGCATCTGCTGGGCCACTGCCGAGGACCGTGAGAAATGTTTTTGTGTACATCCATGCCACAGGTGTAGAAACCCTCCTCTGCCCTGCTCCCCGCTGCTGCGGAGCAAAACCATCACATGAACGCGCAGGATCTGGCTCAGCATGTGCCAGGCAAAGCAAGGCAGCTCTGTCAGCCCTGTGCCCACACCAGAAGCCACCAGCAAGGGTTGGATTGGCTCTGAAATGCTCTGTCAGTGCTCTCGAGCATATCCAGGCTTGCTGGATGTGGGGCTTGGGACCCGGACACCTGCGCAGCGGCAGGCACCCAAGTGGTTTCTCTTTGGAGGCAGTCAATCTCCCTGTCTCTCTTCAGCTGGTGTCCTGAACTCTTGGTGGTTCAGCAATTAAACCAGGCGCTTCACCCAGCTACAAAAACATACACTCTGCTCCTGTCCCCCTGCTCTCTGCTGCTTCTCTTAACTCATACCTTGCAAGTTGAAGGTACTCCTCGTGCTCCTGAGCCCAGATTTTTTACCCTTTACATTTCCTCTCCTTGTAGAGGAAATGGCCTCAAGTTGCACCAGGGGAGGTTTAGGTTGGACATTAGGAAAAATTTTTTCACCACAAGGGTTGTCAAGCATTGGAACGGGCTGCCCAGGGAAGTGGTTCAGTCCCCATCCCTGGAGGTATTCAAAAGCTGGGCAGACGAGGTGCTTAGGGACATGGTTTAGTGGTGGGATGGCAGGGTTAGGTTAATGGTTGGACTTGATGATCTTAAAGGTCTTCTCCAACCTAAATGATTCTATGATTCTGTGATGCTATGACGTGAGGAAAATGTGTCTCACCTATGCTCTGCCTGACTTGCTGTGCCCAGTTCTCCTTTGGAAGGGCAGCCAGCATGGTTTAACCCCCCACCACCCTGTTTAGAGGGACGTATACACCATCCTGACAGCACACAGCCAATTCATCCTACACGGAGGCACCATATGGCAAAGCAGCTCCACTGCCTCAGCCTCCGTGCAAGAGTTATGCAGACAGGGAGATTTCCCAAATCCTCATGGCCACCTTTGGTACGGTCTTATCACTGTCCTTCTGCACAAGCATTGTCCATGGGCATTTGGGAATTGCAGTAACAAGACTCATTTTGGAGGTAACCTCTTAAGTCTTTATATGGTTCAGCTGTTCCAAAAATAGCAGCTTTCTAGAATAAGCTGCTGCCTGAGCATGATTGCCCATATCCGAGCCCTTCTAACTTATTAACACTGAGCCGATTATGCGCTGAAGGATGTGCATTAGCCACGCAAGGCAGCATTCAAACTCCCTGATTTCCACATTGAAATGTCAAAGCTTTATGGTCTCTAATTGATGAGTGGGAGTTCCCGAAGGATGTCAAGTGTTACCTTTGTTTTACGGTGAGTCACTAACAATGTTGGCAAGCATAATAAAAGCAGAGGAATGCATTAGGCTCCAAATATTGTACTTCTTGCAGTAAAAGACACTAATCATGGGGATTGAGATGTTATACTGCCTGTGCAGACTGACGTCCTGGCAACTTGATCGCTTTACTGCTAAGTGCTGTATCTCAAAAGCTTGGCATGTCTATGTATGTCTCACTTGGTCACGCATTTTTGGGGGCAATATTGGGTATTACAAGTAGTAGAATCACACTGAGTTTTCCACTTACCTCTGGATGAGGATAGGAAAGCCATATGCATACATTTTGAACTATCTATATGTTCAGAGGTACCTACCTCCCCCTTCTATACAGTGAGCAAACGGCAGTGGTTTCCTTGCTCAACAGAAAGTCATTCGAGGGACTGACTTCCCTAAAATACATTACACAGCTGAATATGAGCCCTTTCCTACAGCAATGTTTTAGCCTGTGGTGTAACTGGATTGGTGGTCTCTGCATGGGCAAGCTGGAGGGATACGTAGGGATTATGCCAGTCTCTCACTCGTGTCCAATGTGATTCCTGCCGTGCACAGCTAAACTGGCAAAACTCCTGCAATTACAAGACCTGGGCTCATTAGCTGTCCCGATAACCGGGAAGGCAAAATCTGCATAACCACAAACAGCATTTCCTCCAAATCTCTCTTTTTTTTTTTTTTTTCTTTCCCTATGTGCTGAAATTGTCGGACCCCCATTGACTCCCGCAGGAGATTTAGATGATAGACTCCTTTACGTTCCTTTGCAAATCCCGCTTACAATGAACATTCTTCTGCCACGAAACCTGACCCGATTGTCTCCCTCTGAATAGTCAGTGCTCATGCAAAAAGACTAATCAGTGATTCTGTGGGTGTTTCCCACCGAGTGTCAAAAGTCCCGAGCAGCTGATTGAGTAGGTTCAGTCTGTAATAAATGCTTTGCTCACCAATGGAGAGCCTAATAAGTAATAAAGCACTGAACATAAATCCTCTTCAGCCA
This sequence comes from Gorsachius magnificus, assembly GCA_034008185.1. Classification (NCBI taxonomy): domain Eukaryota; kingdom Metazoa; phylum Chordata; class Aves; order Pelecaniformes; family Ardeidae; genus Gorsachius; species Gorsachius magnificus. Next base: position 179,101,235 of record CM067081.1, read on the forward strand.
GAGCATCAATATTTAAGAATATCAATGTTTAATGCTGTCATTTTAATTTCATTGTGTGCATTGATTTATTTCAGCATGCAGGAACAAAATCAGAAACTAATTTAGCTAATGAGTTCAGTTAAGCTTGTCTTTTAAAAAGGCAATGGAAATAAGTCAGAGGAGGTCTGATGCTTTAAAACTGTTAATTTTCAAAGGAAGAGGAAGTTGCACTCAGAAGAAGAGGTGTTTTGATCAAATCACAGACAGCTGCCAGGGGCATTTAGGGACACACGGAAGAGTTTAATTTTTTTTTTTTTTTTTTTTTTTGACATAAGCCACAAAGATTTGACATGAATGAATGAGTTGATTAAAATCCCCACGCTCTCTTTGCAGACACTGGCGCTGAGTTGCCAGTACAGTGACAGTAGTTAATCCCCAGTTACATCTATTTTAAAAGTCAATTTTAAACATATGTTCAGTGCTGATATATTTCTCTGTAGGTGGTTTTCTTTTAGCACAGTCTGTAGTTTACAGCATCTCAGCCAATTTCCCTCTGGGATATCAGTTTCCAAGCTTCTTGTCTTGGTTGGGAAATTAAAACTCAGATGAACAGACTGACATTGAGAAATCACGTCTGGATCATTTTTAGTATAACACAAGCCCACATGAAAGCAGGAGCTAGACAAGGAAAGACCAGGTGCAACTACATCCTACCTTGTTATAAATACCAGGAAAAAAAAACTTCTGTTCCAAATAAGTGCAAAGAAGTCTGTCCTTTAACTACATACCAGAAAGCACATTTTTTGCAGATCTGACTCCCTTTGGAGTAGTAAATCTCTTTCTAGAGACAGGTAGCATGTACCGGGGGAAGGACAGGAGCTAGCAGCCATCTGGTCTTTGATTGTCCCCTCCCCATCTTCCCTTCTCTACCTGCACCCAATACCCAGAAGTTTTGGCATTTGTGTGAGGGTAGGAAGGGGCAGGTCCTGGCCATACCTCAAGTCCAAGGTCTTTTAAGAGGGGTTGGAGGAGGGGACCAAGACGGTAGTTTGGGAACAGCTAGAGCTGGCTACAGGCTAAGAGACATCAAGGAGCTCTTTCCCTGGCTTCAAATGCTGAGTTTGCCAAGGCCAAAGAGGGTGATGATTACTGAATTACAGAACGGGCTCTGGAGGAGCCTAGGGGGCTAGAAGTGGGACATAGATGCCCATGACAGGGGGACAAAGTCTGAAGAGGCGAAATACTGAAACCCATGGGAAGAGCACTCCTTGAGAACCGCTGCCCTCACGGAGTCTGCTGGTGAATGAGAGCTGCAGACACCCCAGAGCAGCTAAATACATTGAGTGTCTTTTTTTCTGGCAATTAACCCGGACAGCAATAAGCAGGGCATTAAGCAAGTTCTTGAGTATAAGTTCTGGGTATCCTTAAAGATAATGATACTAAGAACACGGTTTTATCTGAGCATTGCTTAAGCAACCTGTTGCCAAGGCAGCTCAGCACCCAGCCCAACTGAGCCATGAACAACTGTCACCCAGAACAAACTTACCACCCGTTTTCTATGGGTGTCACGGTTTCTACCACACCTCTTCATTTTTACACTTTGACTGTTTGTGTTTTACTCAGCACAATAGTTTTAGCCTGCTGCCATCTTTTTATTAGGTTTTCATATGCGTTATGTTTTGCCTAAGCAGGAAAAGTGTGATTTAAGCTCCCATACATACAAGTAAATGAAATTAAAAGGAGGGAATAAATAAGATTTCAATTGCAGATGATGAATCATGAATGATACGTACTCTCAGCTGTGCTCTTCAAGAAAGGCATCACAGAAGCTGTCCCAATGTACTTTCAAGAGAATGCACCCCAAAGGAGTATGCAGCTTTCCTATTAAAATACATTCATTATAAATAGAAGTCCTGTGCAGGAATGCTTTTTTTTCACTACCATTATTCTGCCTTGAATAAACAGGAATTATAATCTATATGACCCACGCCAAGATAGGGAGACAAAGCTGGATAACTCTCAAATTCCTCCTCTTTTTATTTTTTATTTTAAATACAGTCAGATGAAGGTAAGGTAGAAATGAGTAAGAAATGCTGGTGACCCTATTTTTGTTGTAAAGCTACAGGGAAGTACATTTTTCTGGGTATGGCCCTGGAGTTGGGGTCAGCACGCTTGCCCTGCAAAGGGCGTGCCTCGTCCATGATCTTGTGTAAATCATTCTCTGCCTGCTGTGGTTTCCCTGCCAGCATCGCTCTGTCTTGTCTATTTATTCTGTAAGTTGCCTGGAGCTAGGGCCCTCTCTTGGCATTTTCTTGTACATGGTGGGATATTAAGTGCCAGTAAACGCCTATACTTTTGCTTGAGTTCAGCATTGGATCTCTGTCTGTGAAAGCCTTCATGTCAAGGTATAAATTTGGTACAAAATTAAAAGATAGGCTTTGCTCATCTTAAAGTTATGTTCTCCTCCCTACCCGCCCCTCTATCTTCAGCAGGAAAAAGAGCCGTATTACTAAAGCTCCTCTAAACTGCTTTTGTTCTTAGCTTGGCCAACAGTTTCATATGTGATCCTGGGGCTCCTTCCTGGTATCAAGGGAGGGATGTGGACCCTGGTGGAGAAGTTTATCAGGACACGGTGAAGGACCCATGTGGGTGCTGTATGCACTGCCCTTTTGTGTCCCTCCTAGGGATCGAGTCAGGGGAGAGTTGTAGAATACCTTTTACCAATCAAACTGTTACCGTGAATGGAATCCAAGCTACTACTACTAGTAGCAGGCACCTAGTCAGGCAGCACACTCAGTTTTTACCCCCCCCCTTCTCCTGGACGACACCCCCACGTGCAGCTACATGGCTGGGGCATGACTGGGGAGGCACCAGCCCCAGTGCTTTACTCAGGAGCAGGAGATCATCCTGACGTGCCACAGCTTCTGGGTGGGCATTCGAGCAACCCCTCCGGCGCTGCCTACTCGCATTGGGTGTGTGCATGGTCTTTGCCTGCTCGTTATCAGCTGCCACCTTCATGGAGGTGGCCTGAGCCATGCAGCCAGCATGTGGGGTAGTCTTGGACACTGTCAGGAGGCTCTGGGACTCCGAGTTTTTCAACTCTCACAGATTCAGCAGGACCACCAGCATCCAGGGCTTTCACACCCTCCTCAGCCCACAGGTTTCCTCTCCCAAACCTGCTGTTTTCTGGCAACAGTTTGCCCATCCACACTCACAGGTAGCTACAGGTTCCCCTCACACGAGCCTGCACCGAAGAGGTGTTTAGGATGCTTTATGCCTCAGCACTTCCCCAGCTCATACAGCTGTTCCAACTTGGAGGACCTCTAAAATGAAGTTACATGCGCTTTTATTTGAAGAAACACTTCTCATTATAACTCCTTTTCTAGAAGTGGAACATGTCCTGAGGTGGAATTTATAACATATTCATGATGGTATCTTTGCTTTTACAGCCCCTGGGGAGTGAGATTCTGCCTACAACGGAAAGAATGAGAGAAAAGAGGAACTCCTTTGCCGTAGGAAACAAAAAAAAAGAAATATTATGATTTTTCCAGCCCCTTTGCAAAAAATATGGCATGAAATTTTATATGCAATAGAGAATGTGTTGGGTATTTGCAAAGAAGATTGTATATACTTTGCTTAGTCACTTGTAATAAATGTTACCAAATGCATTCATAAGAGTGTAAATACTTTAAAAAGTATTTTTTCAATGTAGAGTTTTCTTTGACTTTCAATGCATTCAGTTTCTGAGTACCCTGGCAATCAGAGCCCTGGAAAAGTGTTCTCTGTGGAAATGAAGGGTATTTGATTGTAGTGACAAACTTACCAGTTCATGACCTGTTTGTGATTTTTGAGCTTCCTTGGACTGTACCTGTGGCTTATCTGCCCTTGCCCACTCCTTCCCTGGCTTGCGCTCCTGGGCTGCTCACGGAGGCCAGGGCTGTCACCTCTGCCCTGAGCCTGCCAGCTCCGGCTGCTCCGGGAAGGGAATTTCTTCTGAAAAAATTGGGTCTGTTTAGGAAACTACCAAGGCAACCGACATACATCTTTCCTGAAGGACAGGTGGAACTGCAAAGCTGTATAAATTGAAAGCTTCACGCGTGGAGCTCACGCCAGCAGCATACGCGCTCACCACCCAGCTGTTTGTGCTAGGAAGAGGAGAAGCCTGTGCTGCGGCGCGGGACCTCCCCAGCACTGGTTAGTCACCAGATCTTCTCCCTGCCTCTCTGCTTTTTCCCCTGCACTGGCCCTTCTCAGAGCAGCTTGTGGCCACGCAGGGAAGCAAAAAAGGGACGGCAAAAAAAGTATTTCTGTCAGCCATCCTGACCCTTGCATTTCACTGGAGGCTTGTTCTTCCAAAATGAGGCATGACAAGGAGTACTGTATCACACAGGAGTGACTCTAAGAAAAGCAGAAAGAAATAGTAATTCTCTGAGATGGACATTTTTGTGGTGGTGACTTCATAATGGACTTTTTTCCTCATCCAAATCCAGTCATGTGGAAAAGAGATATTCATGGCTAACAATAATGGTGAATTTATTTGTATCAGATTAATTTAGGAAATCATTAGTGACTTGAAAGTGTGACTCATGCTGATGCCCAGGAACCATTGTCAGTGCAGAATACCAGCATCTTCAAAAACAGGGGGGTCAAAAATATGCTTGTCTTTGCTGGGCAATTTCCCTCAGGCTTTCATATATAAAATTTTGAAGTACGAAAAAAGTTTTTTCTAAATAATTGGAGGAAAAGAATTTATGGAAGTATATATATTTATATTGAAAGAGAGAGTGTGTTACAATGAAAGGAAGAACAATTCTACCCAGTCTCTCCTAAAAGCTGGAACAGGACTGTAAATTCAAGTGCATGTTGAGTAACAGCAAAAGAACTTGCTAGACTGACAAATTAGCAATAATTAGTGCATGGGACATCCAGCTGCAGAGGTCCTGGTTTTGCAAAACTCTTGCTTGCCGGCTTAAATTTAAGAGGCATAGAATATATAAAGAAAGTATATATGAAGAAAATACAGAAAATATAAAGAAATTCTGTCAAGAAGACTGGGAATGCTGAAATGCTTATGGGGCTTTCCAATAACATCACGGCTTGGGCTGACGGACATTACTCATTTGCTTGAAGTTAAGCACATGCTTAATTCCTTGCCAAACGGAGACCTAAATAGTATCGACTCAATATTGGCTGGAGCTTAAAAACTGCTGCCTGTGCGGCGCGCGTTCCTGCACACCTCCTTCTCCCCTTTCCCTCCTTGTAACTACAGCGCTGGCCGCAGTGGGCCCCGTGTCTGAAAACCCACTGGCTGACCGCAGTAGATAGGCTGATGTGCCTCGTCGGGTCTCTGCAGCTTTTTATTCATCCCCATGAAGAATTTTGGAGCTCAGTTGCTATTGATAAGTAATCACCAGGCTCACTGATAGATTCAAGGTGGATAGCTTTACAGCCACTGCAAAACATTACAGTAGATAAGATTACTACAAGCCATTATTTCCTTTTTAATAGCTTGCTCAATATTTTATCACAATGAAAAGGTTCACCACTCAGTAATAATAAGATATAATTAACTCTTGTTACTAGTGTGGCACAGACCGTAAATATTATGTGGCATCCATACATTTCTAGATGACAAGCAGATTTAGAGATTTGAGCTGCATGAAATACTGTTTCTATCTCTGATTGCATTAGCTTAAAGGCCTGGAAGATGTATCCCAAATGTGCTGTGCTAATAGGATTATTTTATAAAAGTGCAGACAGATTTTAGGAGCAACACCCTGATTAAGCAGTTTGAAGTCTCCATTAAGCTTTTTTTTTTTTTTTTAAATTTCCATCTGAATTAGTGGTTCTTTGGTTTTACATTAGTTTCATCCAGTTGTCATAGATCACAAGAGAGTCGCCATTTACTGGCAAATGATCAGTTACCCATTTAGATTTCCAGGCCTCTGTGCATTCGTGCTGATTCAAAGGAAAGGCAATGAATGCTTTAGGTGGAATCTTGGTAGACGCAGTGAGGATTATTTACAAGTTAGCATGTCAAAAGTGATCAATGCAGTTTATAGAGACTCCTGATTTTCACACGCACATGTGCGCAGATATACATGAAGTGCATATTTTATATATTTGTTATTTATGTGTTTGTGCCTGTAGAGACACAACTATGATGCACATGCTAATATTAAAGATTCAGAATAAAGTCAAAGAGTGTAAGGGCTGACATTTCTTGTTTATATTTCATTTTGAAGCTGATGGCTGGATGAGCACGCATTTCGCTTTTAGTTTGTATTTATCCCCAAAGCATATTAAAAAGACAGTGGCCCTTCATTTCTACTTTGAATGTGTCTGGTGCCCTCAAGTGAAACCACTGACTCATGCTCCTTCAAAAGCCTCTGGTGATTGTTAATTCAGGAAACAAGATGTAAGAGAAAATACTTGGCTTTGCTGTTTTGGAGCAAGTTAAAATAAAAATCCTTGGCCATGGGACCATCTTCTCATAACACATTCCAAGGACTGACTTTCTTTTTATTGGTTGGCCTGCAACACGTTGTAGCCAAGTATTTTTCCCTACGTCTACTTTGTGGAATTAGAGCAAAGCTGCTATAACTTAGACACCATGTCAAACACACCTAAGAGGTGGCTGCTGCAAAGCACTTCTGCAGGGAAGCCAGACAGATCATGCCTTCCAAGTCATACTTGACCTCTTTGATTTCCATCACTTGTTTCCCAAATCTTGGCCAGAACTGGGAAACTGAAGTATGCCTTTCATATTCCAAGATTACTGTAAGGAAAAAAAATAATTGTCAGGAGCTGAAAAAATACACTATTTTTAATACAAGGAAAATAATTTATTAACTTCCTATTTTTTATACTAGTTGCAACAGCACTATGGTTTAGCTGTTGCAGTGGCTCTCACAGTGACCTGTGGTTTTCAGTTTGTCCTGTTCTCCTGTATATGAGAAAAAGATATTAACAAGGAACAAGGAACTAGAATTATCCTTCATTCAAAGTTTTTGCCCATCATTTTCATGGAAGGTTTGTATCAGTGCTAAAACCAGGATTAAAAGAAGCTTTCCTGTGTAAATCCTACACCACCTCTTACTTACTCGTGGTAGCAGCATCTTACCCTCTCTTACTCAGGCCAGTAATACAGAGGTGGTGACTGAGAATTCCCCTCCTAAAGCTAAAATGCCCTAAATATCCCATCCCATGTATTATCTCATGAAAATTTGGTTTTTTTAAAAAAAATTAAATTTGGATTAAAAAAAGAAGTTTTCAATTCTTCTTTTTGGTTTTCTTTCCCCCCCCCCATTTTTTTTCCCCTGTGGGTTTTCTTTATATGTTTTTCTTGAACTCCAGCACCTAGCTATGCATATGTGGATTGATGCTTCAGGGAATGCTGGTAGAAAACACAATATTTTACCTCATTATTTGTAATTCAATTAATAGAAACCAGACACCAGGCTTGAATTATCCCTCCTGCCTTTTGTCATGAAGACAAGTGCCTTAGAGATGGGCCATTATATATTCTCAATGCATAGACCAGAATGCCTAAAAATAGCTTCAGCAGAGAAACATCATTGGAAAACCTTATTTCTTCCAGGCTATGTTTGTTTATTGGATAACAACCCTCTCTGTAGAGTAGCTTGCTGGAATAAAATATACACAATCCATGAGCCCTAAAAGACGACCAGTAAAAATGAACTTCTGTGGGCTCTGTCAGTGCATAAACGCAGGAGTATGCAGCCCATGCCTCCAAAACCTACACCTTAAATACTTGAGAAAGACATGAGATTGCAGGAAGTGTAAGCAGAATAATCAGCACAGTCATAGCAATGATGTTAATGCCATTTTTTTTCATGTGTTTACTGTTTCTACTCAAATAATAGTCTGTTTTTCCTTCCTTTATTTCCTCCCTTATGACTGAGCCCTAAGAAAACCCAAGGGTTTGTCTTAAAACATCATGTGAGTGGGAATCATGTTGCCTGACTTCAGACACTGATGACTGAGATGTGGACAGCTGACCTACTCACCCCAGCTCCCTTCATGTTCCATTGAGCAAAATAGGCATATTTTAGGGAGCAATTCATTAGCCCTATTTTAAGCATTTGCTTTAGGGTAGGCGGATCAAAAATTCACGTGGGTGAATTTTTTTCTCCGGAGGGAACCTACATGACTAACTCAGATGCGGACGCCTTTACTGAATGTGGTTATTTCTCTCTGTTGGCATCTGCTGCCATGAAAATCCCCAGTCTGGGGTAGGGGCCCCTTTTATCCAATGCAGAATGGTCATTCCTGTATTCTGGGTGGCTCCTGGGCAGGGAGTGCAAGCATGGGCTCATCACAGAGACACAGCATATGTTGCTTGACCATTTTCTGGGTGGAGAGAGGATTAGCTAAAACGAGAGATGGGGGAGGCCGTGAGGGAAACAGTGGAGGAAAACCAAGTTGCCAGTGTCTACCTTATGAATTTCCCTAGAAATTCAGACTTGCTGTGTTTGTCTCCCTAGGCTGCTTTGACTGTTGGGGAAGAGATTACAAAATAAATAACAGAGCAACTGGAACCATCCATGAAACAGCTGCAATGACAACAGTGGGCTACTTCCCAAGGGCTGCTTGGGAAATGCAAAGGAAAACCTTGCATTGCACTGCCAAAACTAAGAGAACATTTCTGTGAGACCGAAGCCGCAATAGCTCCCCCCAGTCACATAATCACATCCTTCCTTTCACTTACTCTTATTACACAGTGGTATGGATTTGATTATTCTGTCAGCAAATACCCTACATCCTTGAAATGGATATGACATGTTTGGAAATATGGAGAACGCCAATAGGTTAAACATAATTCACATAAAGCTAATAAAAAGAACAAAAATAATTTGCATATTAATCACAGAGTTCTAATCTGCCAGAAGACAGCAGGGAAATTGCTCTCTCACAAGTACGGACCGAGAAAGTAGGTTGAAGAGGGAATTGAGCTCAAAGACAGGACACGGCGTGACTTTCATCGCATGCAGCCTGAATTTAAAAGCTACCAATTTGATAGGGAGAAATCCATTAGCCACAGTGCATCAGCCCTTGCCGGGTACATGGGGATTCCATAGCTGCTCTGAAGAAATTCACATTGACCGGGACAAAGAGCTGCTTATACACTGGTATCCATGAGAAATCCCATATAACCTTAGCAAGATAGACACACGTTGTGGTCATTTTCTAAATGACTAGATAAATTACAGGGTGAGAAGTTAAAGAGCGACTTAGAAATACTAGCTGGTCTCGTTCTGGAACTTAATTCATCCTTTACTAGAATTGCTCTCAAAACTGTTGTCAAGTGTTGTGTGTATGAACTCGGACACGCAACCCTGGCGGCTGAACACCGTGTTTGTGTATCTGCGTGTGTGCTTGTGTACATACACTGCAAAGAAGGATGAGCTGAAAATAATGACTTTGCTCCTGCAATTAAGATTCCCAGGGAGGCTAATTACAGTATACCGTTGTTTGTAAGCAGGTATAACACATGGAAATACACACAGAAGGGTTGTTAATACACTGACACAAACTGCTATGTGCAGTGCACACCTCTGTAGATTATTTAGCTTTAATTGTAGAGAGATTCTGCCTATCAGCAGAATATTAATTATGCCACCATTTCAGAAAAAAGGAGGAGTCCTCAACTGATGAAAGGCAAAATGACGGAAGTTGGCCATGGTATCTACCCTCCACTGATTTCCCCTAATGCTGACAGTGTCCGGCCATTTATATTTTGAAATCTTAAGTATTTCACCAGTTCTTGCCCTTGAAAAGCCATTACTGTAGCATTAGATCATGTGCTCTTATGGTTTATGAACGTCACCTGAGTTTTTAGCTGAAGTTTTCCATATGGGTTCAGTGTCTCAAACTACACAGCCGCTTGTTTTGTAAGAGGCTGTTTCTGAGAGGGGTGGTTAAAATAGGGACCTTTGCTTATTTCGGAGGGGAAGAAAAAAGCTTACGATGACTTCTTTTAAAGTGGTCCCATGCCTGTAGGAGACTGTGAAATTTAGCAAGGTGACACTTCCTCCGTAGATTTAAGACTATCCATGTACTTTTAAGGCTTAGTTTTTCTATATGGCTACCACTACCTTTTTTGATGGAAGTATGATTCCAACCCATCTTTGGAATGAGAATAACTAAACAAAAGAAAGCAACAGTTGGCCAAGGAAAAAATGAGCCCACCTTTGTTTTCCTTTGCCTAAGCATGCACTGCATGAACCAGTGCTCTCAAGGTGGGGACAGTCAGTATACAGGGAAGCACAGAAGATGCTGAGAAGAGGCAAACCCTACAACAAATCCAATATCCTTAGCATTAATACATAGATTTTCTGGTATAAACAATGCACAAAGCTAGGAAGTAGAGCTTTTACTTCATACTGACTAATATAACCAGTCATTTTTTATCCAGCTCGGAGACTTGAGAGCCCAGAGAGCTGGCCTTTTCATGTGAATGCCAGCCATTCGCGGTCATGACCTTATGATACATGCAATACGCATTTTAATTTCAAGCAGATTTTTGAGGCACATCTAGCATTGCCCCAGGTTCAGTCATAGTAACAAAGAGACTTTTGAAAACAGTTTTAAAAGGCAATTCCAATGACTCCTTCTTTCCTGATACTGTTTCACCTGATCAGAGAACAAGGAGGAGGGGAAGGCAGCCCGGAATGCTGACTTTCTGTCACATGCAGGAGCAGGCTGGGACCCCACACATAATGGAAATGGGTTTTACAAGGTGCACAGGCATTGGCACGCACAGACGTAGGTTAGAAAATAGCCTGCCTTACTTTTGTTGCCTGCAGAATGCATAAGTGAGTACATGTATTGGCAGAGGTCAAAGGAGACCACTTCAGATCCACTTACTCTGTGATGGGATGTAGTTTGCAGGAAGGGACTAAATTAAAGACCTACAGGTTTATTAAGGACTCCTCATGCTGAAGAATGTCACACGCTCAGGTTTTCTCCTGCCTCCTGTGGCCTGTAATTTGGACCTACAATACAAGATAGGCCAGGATACTTCAGCAGTTACCATACTGAGAAGAGCTGTTGCTTCAGGCACTGCTGACATAGATAACTATGGGCCAGCATGTGCTTTATTTAGTCAAATTAGGTCTTTCTGATGCTGCATAAAATCCCACTGAGGCAGTTTACTCAGCATAAGCCAGGTCAGTGACTTTGGCTAAACATGTGTAAGAAGATAACAGTGGAAAAGAACAAAGTCCATCAAACCCAGAGGTTATACCTAGGATTAGTTGTTTGTGGATGCTTAGTAAAGAGTTTAAAAAACAGCTTGGCCAGGATGATCCTTTTCCTAAAATATCCCCCACCCTAAGCAGTCAACCACTTCTTGAGCCAATATGAGGTTTAAAATGGGAGGACCAAAGTTTGCAACATTGCATTGCATTTGAGGTGTCTAAAGGAAATCAATGATATTCTGAAAAGCTGGATACAATTCTGCAGGTACATAAATATCTACATTTGGCTACAATTTACCCATTTAACTCGCTTTAGGGTTGGGGCTCTGATAGGATTTTACACTACTCCCAAATTAAGTGTCTGAAGTAGATTCCGGTATTACCAGACCAATTAAAAAGGCATTTTCAAATACTTCCTAAATCTATGGCCCCAGTCTCTCAGAAGATCTAAGGGTGGGAACAGGGAAGAATTATGGTTGAACCCAGGAAATATTTTATCTCTCACAGTGTAGGGAAAGAGTTTGTGCAAATGCTGACAGACTAGGAAGGGATGAGGACTGTCTTTTAGTGCCCTGGAGCCCTTGTCAGAGTGGAGTGTGAGGCTGCTTAGCATCAAGGGGACAGATGGTCCAGCTTTCTAGGAGATAACTTGATTTTCACCCATTTCCAAGCCTGAGCTCTGCAAACTGGCCCCTCTGTCAGTGCAGCTGGCTGCTGAAAGCCCATGGTACCTCTCATCCAGTCTCTGAGCTTCCCTGGGGAACAGGCAGGTTGTACCAAAGCCAGCAATCTCTATGGTGTTTGTGTCACTCGGTATGACTGTATGGGATCTAGTTGCTCAGCACTAGTGACATTGACTGGCGTTGAGTCTACGCTGAGCTGGTGGTGAAAAGGCAGGAAGACGAATGGATGCACTCAATGTATCTCTTGGAAGAGCTGAAGTAGAAAGAAGTGGCTTGGATCCACAGCTTGTCATAACTAACCCCGTATCTTTTTATGCTCTGTCTGAAACCAAACAAGTATTAGGGATGGAGCATTTGGCATGTAAATCAGTGCAGCCCTCAGCCGGGGTCAGCCAAGGCAGGTTCTGTTTCTGGAAATGGGAAAGGCGCGCTCTGCCACTCCAAAGACTTCTCTACATCTGTCACTCATGGCAGAGGGAAGGAGCCAAGTTGCACCAGGCGGTACACATTTTTTGAATAGTTTTTGTACTGTCAACAGCTGGTGATTTCTGTTCACAGTCAATAGACTACCAGAGCTGGTCTATTTTGGGTCTGTATTTGACACCCCCCACCCCTCCACCCCGAGTCCAGTAAACTCAGTCTGGGGCTCAGTTCTGCCCACAAGCCTGTGGAGTCAGGATAAATTTGTTTCCAAACCACTGAAGAAATGGAGCCAGTAGTCAAGCAGAGTAATCTTCCTTGTGTGCGTCTTGCCTCCCTGGAAAGCAAGCACTTTATGTTCTCCAGGGTTGGCCACTTCTGAGCCCTGTCCTGTCCTGTTTTCGGGGCCTGTGCTTGGAGCTTGTTTGATGATACTTGCAAAGCTCACCTGAATTTCAATCTTCTGCATTTCTCCCCAGTGAGTAAAACAGAAGCAAAAGCTTTGACTGACTTTTCGCCTTCTTTTCTACCCAGGTCTGCAGGTGAAGGCTACTCCCTCCTTATGCTTGCACATGGGATTTACCTGGCAATAATGACACTGAGCAGACTCAGAGAAGATGTGTGGATGGAGTAGCACTGCAGTACACCCTGCATCATAAAATAATGAGATTTTTCTATTAAAGTCACTTTACCCATGGGAGAAGTTTGGAAACCCTCCAGCCTCCCACAGCCACATAACTGTGCTACCTTTGCAAGAACAAGAGACTTTCTCATTTTGGGCATCTGGAGACATACACCAGACAGAAGAGGCATGCCACGCTACTGAGCCACATGCTGCCATGCTATGGGAAAGCAGGGCTGGTGCTCAGTCCTGGCTGATACACTGGAAGGCTGTGCTGCCATTCAGTAGGACCTGGACAGGCTGGAGAGTTGGGCAGAGAGGAACCTGATGAAGTTCAACAAGGGCAAGTGTCAAGTGCTGCACCTGGGGAGGTCAAACCCCATGCACCAGTACAGGCTGGGGGATGACCTGCTGGAAAGCAGCTCTGCCGAGAGGGACCTGGGAGTCCTGGTGGATGACAAGCTGACCATGAGCCAGCAGTGTGCCCTTGTTGCCAAGAAGGCCAATGGCATCCTGGGGTGCATTAAGAGGAGCGTGGCCAGCAGGTCGAGGGAGGTTATCCTCCCCCTCTACTCTGCCCTGGTGAGACCCCACCTGGAGTACTGTGTCCAGCTCTGGGCTCCCCAGTTCAAGAACAATGAGGAACTCCTAGAAAGAGTTCAGAGGAGGGCAACAAGGATGATGAGGGGACTGGAGCATCTCCCCTATGAGGAAAGGCTGAGGGAGCTGGGCTTGTTCAGCCTGAAGAAGAGAAGACTGAGAGGGGATCTCATCAACATGTACAAATATCTTAAGGGTGGATGTCACAAGGACGGAGGCAGACTCTTCTCAGTGGTGCCCAGCTCCAGGACAAGGGGCAATGGGCACAAACTGAAGCATAAGAGGTTTCAGTTGAACGTGAGGAAAAACTTCTTTACTCTGCGGGTGACAGAGCACTGGAAGAGGCTGCCCAGGGGGGTTGTGGAGTCTCCTTCTCTGGAGATATTCAAAGCCCGCCTGGACGATGTACTGCGTAACATGCTCTAGGTGACCCTGCTTTAGCAGGGAGGTTGGGTTGGATGATCTCCCGAGGTCCCTTCCAACCCCTGCCATTCTGTGATTCTGTGTGATTTTGTGAAAAGCAGGGACTATCCAGGCATTTCTGAAGAAGACAAAGCACCTTTCTGGGGTAACTGTTTTACTTGGAGACCTGTCTTTTGGAAGCCTGGTCTTCTCCCTTCATCTCTGCATATCCCAAACTCTTGCCTCTCTAGTAAGCCCTTGCACATGCAGAACCAAAGCCCAAGCCCACAGTTTGCATGGAATTACACAGCAGAGAACTGCAGCTTGCTTTGGCTGTACGGGTGCCTTAAAATATGAGAGGGAAACATGAAGTGTGTCTTAGGCAGTGTATGCGATCATTCCAGCTTAAACTGGGGTGATTCATTTCCATACAGGACTGTTTAGAGCAGAATAGGTTTGATTGATTTGACAAGGCTCTTTCCAATGTGAGTGGCTTTATCTTGCTAAACTTAACAGAATGAGACTGACAAAGCATTTGCCTTGAACTACAGTTTTCTGAGAACATCTGGGCCTTTATTTCGATCGTGCCTTCTTGCTGAACAAGAAGCTTTGTTCTGCAAGCAGAGACATAGTAAATACAGGAGCTCTAGTTAAGGGGATACCAGTCAGAGAGTGGTCAAGCCTCAGCCCAGTCTGGTGGAGGTGCAGAGGAGCCAGATTTTGGCTCCAGCCAGCCAGTTGGGAATTTCCTGACACCCACATGCCAGAAGCGTCTAGAGCAGTGGGGGATGACGAGACCTTCGGTCACAACAACCCCATGCAATGTTACAGGCTTGGGGAAGAGCAGCTGGAGAGCTGCCTGGCAGAAAGCGACCTGGGGGTACTGGTTGACAGCTGGTTGAACATGAGCCAGCAGTGTGCCCAGGTGGCCAAGAAGGCCAATGGCATCCTGGCTTGTATCAGGAATAGTGTGGCCAGCAGGAGCAGGGAAGTGATCGTGCCCCTGTACTCGGTGCTATGATTCTATGATTCTGTGACCTGCAGGGCAGAGCTCCTGTTCCTCTCCCCTCAGCTGTCACGGGGGGCTGCGGGCAATACCGACCATGGCCATACTGGGCACACAGACCAGCCTAACGGAGCTGTGTATGAATGTCAGATGGCCCTTCTTCTCCTGTCCTGAGCAGAACTCAGCCACAGGCAGATGTCACTTATGGACTGAACAAGGCATAAGGCTATGGGGCACCGTGTTTCATGTCTGGTTTCTATTCCTGAGCCTAACAGCTTTCTCCATGACCCCATCTCAGCGCAGATGCAGCTATGACAGCGCAGGTACGGTGACCAAAGTCCTGCCCCCAAAGATGGCAACAGATAGAGAGGGACATGCAGGCAAAGGGCCATGAAGATGATAAAACAGCTGGTGTCTGCCTGCTCTGCTAGCCTTTTCCTGTCTCCCCTTTCCATGAACAGCATGGATGGCACGGAATCAGCTTGTTTGTTACTTTGCAATTTTCCTTGCTATCAGTAGCAAAGAGCATAAAACACCGATCCAGGTTGTGCTCTGCCAGGACTTCTGGGGAAGCACGCTATAGATGGGACTTTTGGAAATGCAGGTGGACTCTGCCATTGAGGTTTCTAATCCATTCCTGCATGATGAGATGTAGAAAACAATATTCGATTATACTACAAAGGCAGTGAGACACCTCCGTCTTTGTGATCCCTGGGGGCCGGATTTGCTGCCGGGTCCAGGCATCCATCTGCCAGGAGCCTTGCCAGGCAGGGATGCTGCAGAAGCAAGCAGCTCGAGTCCTAGACCAGAGGCCGCCAGGGAGGAGGTGTTTAAGGAGCTGGAAATGGGATCGCTGTGCTTTGGTAGCTGAGGTGGCCCAACAAGTGAGCCCAGCTGCTGCCTTCTGTTGGGAGGGGGTGTAGGAAACTGCTGGCCCTTCTCCAGCTGACCTAGCCCGGCCCTTGGGCTAGCGGTGGCAGATTTTAAAAACAACTCATTCTGATCAGGAACATAGTAATATGATAAAGTATGCAAGGCCTGGCAACACTGCCTGCGTGTTTCTTATAAAACTCAACATCACCAAGAGAATTTCAGTGTATCATCTGAAAAACCTGCCCGAGTCGCACCTGCTGCTTCAAAACAGCATCTCCAAGTGCTTATGGCTGTGGATCTTCCCGCGGGAGCTCCCCTCCCGGCAGCATCCCACCACGGGGCAGGAGGCAGAGCGGCACCACGCTCCCCGTCCTCTCAGCGCAGCAGCGGTGCGGACAGGCAGCCAGCCACCTCCTCATCTGTTGCTAAGGGAACATGGGGAGACGAGCTATAATTATACCAGAAAAGTGTGAGAGACAGCCAGAGAAAGAGAGGGATGTGAAATGGACATTCGTGATGGTTCCTTCTTTATTTTTATTTCATTTATTGCTTTGTAAATCACTGACCGAAGGCGTCCAAAACATTTCATGTGTCGGCCGATGACTGAAATATAAGTGGGGCCTTTTGTGCAGAACCATCAGTGTCTTCCTGAACACAATGGGATGAGAAAAATTTATCCCAGCCACCAGCACCTCCCCAAATTAAATGTACAGAATTTGAGTATTACAGAGGGCAGGGGAGGGGGAGATCATGGAATATGGCATTATTTAGGGCTAGGTTACACCCTGAGTAAGGGAAGTCCTCTACTCTGAATGCCAGCTTGTGTACCTTTGCAGAGGGAATCACGCTGTTTCAGCCAGGGCTTTCCTAGGGAGCAAACCTCTCAGGATGGCAAAACAGCCTGGAAATGGTATTGCACTTCCCATCCCACTGTGAGAGCCCACCGTTTGG
The DNA here is from genome assembly GCA_034008185.1 of Gorsachius magnificus. Taxonomy (NCBI): domain Eukaryota; kingdom Metazoa; phylum Chordata; class Aves; order Pelecaniformes; family Ardeidae; genus Gorsachius; species Gorsachius magnificus. Next base: position 179,117,993 of record CM067081.1, read on the forward strand.
TGCAGGCAACCCATCCTGCCCTGGCTATGGGAACCTGGAACAGTTTTATGCCGTGGTCCCATTTGGCTCTTGGGCTTTAGGGGAAGGAGAGCCTTTATAGCAACATGCTTATCCTTTGGCCTAAACCACACCCTTTCTGGAAGAATACAGCCTGTTACTGTAAGCCTTACCCTTCCGAACCAGTTGATGCAAGTTACAGGGAGATGCTCAATCCGGGAACAAACTGAGTCACTCCCGTGCGGGTAGATGCCTGGATTAGTAGGACAGTAGCAAAGAATGTGCTAAAAGGAAGAGGAAAAAAAAAGAGGGAAGGAGAGGTTAGAAGGTAATTACAGATGTTTAACAATTAGCGGTTTCAGTAGGTGCTGCTGACTCAGAAGGCATCGCACCTCAAAAAAGCGGTGGTGTGACCTGCACCCCGCTAGGGACAAAGAAGCACTTCCAGCGTTTGAAAGCCAAGCACAATCCCCTGCACTGTTTGTAACTGCAAGGGAACAAACCACCACCAGGATTATTCCTTGTGCCCAGAAGTGGGGGAAGAGCCAGGTAATGCCCTTCACGCAGCCCAAGCTCCGCTCCAGCCTGGACTGTTTTCAGGGTCAGCCCTGAAAAGGCAGTCTTCTCTGGTATGCACTTTTTTTTTTTCATAAATTCTTCATTTCTTCTACATTGGTAAAATGGATATATTTTATCAGTACCATTCTAATACTGCTAGGGAGGGGGCAATGTCAGGGTAGTCTGGAAAAATAAAAAAATAAGTACCCCCTCCCAAATGATACTTTGCAACACCTGATGAGTATTCCGCCAGATCAAACCTCAGATCAACAGACTCAGCCCTGCTGATTTCGCCCCAGTTGTAGATGGCCCTCCAAGGTCACAGTAGGGCTGTGTGCTCAGTGTGTGCATATACATCTGCCGCCACTACAGGAAACAAAAAAGGGCAAATTCAGCTCTGGTCTAACTCTGCCAAGCCAGGCAGTGCTGCAGCAAGGAATCTGGCCCTACATGGCCACGCTCCACTGGGAGCCGGGGTGCTTGCTGCCGTCCGCTTCTCTTACTGTCAAACGCATGTATTTGTGCACACGCATTACTTAATTACTGACCTTAATGAAACACGTCAGTACAATGCAGTTCTCTCAAATTCCTTTCAACTTACCCACACTGAATGCTTGGGGTGAAGCTATTCTAAACAGTTTGCATCATTTCATATGTGCCAGTCCCAAGAAACTCTATGCATTTTAAACAATATGAACTGGGCCAGAGAGCTAATGAAGTTAAATGAGGCTGGCAATGATAGCGAACTGGACGTGATTTAGCAAATATGTCCTGCAAGGACAATATTTATGAAGGTAGAAATCTAGCTGCGTGTACTGTGGGGAAGCTTTCTGCAAACAGATGACTGTGGTTCCCAGGATTTCAGCTATCAGTCATGCCAACCTTTCCCCCTGGACGATCGCTCTACACTTTCAACCCTAAACTTTCCCTTCTCAACATGCAGGGAATTAAAGACTCCTGGCGAAAACTAATGTAACCTCCACAGGAAACAACAAATTTCTTTAGCCTCATTTGTCATCTCTGAGACTGAACAGTTCACATTCACTCAAGTGCACATGAAATCACCTCTTTTCTCTGGCAAACCCTGCTTCACTCCCCTTGTCCCCAACCCCCACTTTTTCTACAGATAACTAGTTTCTCAAAGCCCTTAGTTCTGGTAGGGAGCCCAGATCCCACCTGAGTATTCACCAGTTTGACTTTTCCACACCTATTTGACTTTTCCACACCTATTTGACTTTTCCTCATGGGGCTGCTCAGAGCAAGACAAGCAGCCCGTGGCTGAAGCACATGAAATTTCAGCCTGGAGCCGGACCAAGTCCCGGGCAAGGCATTTTTTTGCTGGCAGTTGGAGAAAAACCCTCACCCCGGTGGTTTTGTGAGCACGTGCCTGTGCCATTCTGCACAGCCAGTGTTCAGCAAAGGGGGGCAGTGGGGATCATTGGTCTTTATCCCTTGTCTCAAGTAAAGCCCATGGGATGCTGCCAAGGAGATTATTTAGCTTGACAGAAGACAAATACAGGAGAGCTGTTGAATGTTTATCATCCTTTTACGTGCAAGGCCCATGAACAATCTTAGTTTAAATGCAGAAGGGGAAACAACTGAGGCACGGGCTGCCCAATGAGAGGGCTGTGGACTGGAGGCTTCAGGAGTGCTCCAGCTCCCCTAGAGCAGTTGGAAGAGGACCATAAGCAAAGACATTTCTGTCAGGGCACCAAGGCATGGGCCAATGCCTGGAGCAATGTCTGCATGCATGCAACATTGATCCAGGCATGAGGAAGACTCCCCATCACCCTAGAAAAGAGTGATTATTCAGGAATGGAGAACCCTGCATAGGAAAACACATACAGATGTTTTTAGTGTTTTGTCTAGACCTAAAGACTTCTTGTGCCCGCTTAGAGTAAAGAGCAGCTGGGTTCATTTGCTTTGCTCTTCACACTCTTTGGGACCGATTGTCTGAAGCATCAATCATCAGTGAAACAAGGGATGATAAACCTGGAGTGCCCTCTTAGCTGGCGACGTGAGGTGTGTTTAAGGGAATTACTGTATCTTCCTTCTCAGATCGGTTCTGGATATAGAGGGAAAAACCCCACACATTTTCTAGTGTGACACTCTCAGCTGTATCTGAAGGCCACTGGAAATAATTAAAGTCTTTCCCTTGATCTCATAGATTTTCTAAAATAAAAGGCCACAACTATATCTCAAAGGCTCACATTTTCTCAGCAAGTATTTCTATTATCTATCTTCCCAGATACAAATACAATTCAATGTGCTAAACGGAGAGTGGTTTTAGGCATTTTGAGCCATTTTGAGCAAAGTAAGGCTAACACAGATTGAGAAGAGTCACAGAGGAGAACAGATCAGTGATGTACTATTCTCTGAGAGCTAAGAAGTATCCCTGCCTGAGCTGGAAACAGGTGTTGTCCAGGATGACCCTTCCCAACAGTTTTTCTGGCTGCAGTTACCAAAGGGAGAAATTTTAGATTTTATTTCCTTGGGAGAGAAATGGAAGTTGCAACTGCATTTGTTCATTTATCTGCAGGGATAATAGCAATGAACGTGATACAGGAACCTAGGCAGATACAGAGAGAGATCAAACAGAGGAGCAGCTGGATACCTGACACACGCAAACACTTCTGAACAGGGCAATTTCTGATCTTTTGAGTCAATACTCTGAGGAAAAGGACAGTTGAACAGTGACAAGGGAAGGAAACATTTCTAACCTCTCTGAAACACCCCTCCCTAACCTCTCCTTCATATCCCACTGATCAAGGCTTCTGAACCAGTAAATCACCGTGTGCCAAATTATGGGCTTTCCTGCTCAGGGAATGTTTATGCCTCTGATCAGTCCAGTAGAGCCAACCAGTTTATTTTGAAAGTTAGCTTAACGTTATGGTTAGACTTCCTAGACTGCTAGAAAGTGTTCCTCATTCAATCAATTTGTGTTTCCAGGTACAGACAGTCAACAGATGTAGGGCACCATGTGGCTATCAGCAAAGCAGAGTGACCAAGTCACAGGAAATCAGAAAGATGCTTACCATTAGTGATCCCCTACAGAAAGCAATTTGCTCCTTGCTTATAGGTAATTTTAAGCGTTTGTTCTTATATAGCATAACTGCTGCATTGAGAGATTGTTTTCAAAGTCCCCTGCAGTACAGAAGAGGCGAAGAGAAGGGGTTGCACCTATAAATCCGCGCTTCGCTGCTCTGAATATAGCTGCACTAATCCTCCGTGTGGCACTGTGTTCTGGCAGAGAGGTCTTACCCAGGACCCATCCCTCTCCCCAGGTCTGGTGACACCAAAGGGTGAGCTCCCCCCATCCCCTGGGCTGAGGTGGCTTTTGAGCAGCGGTGACCTCGTCATGCAGTGTGCGAGTGCATCTCTGTGATATGCACCCATGGGCATGAGCTACTAATTATTTCTAGACCTCAAAGACTCAGCCTGTAAGCTTTTGGCATGACTAACCACCCTTGTCCACCCACTTCCTACCCCCACAGCACACTCATTCTAGAAGTCCGACTGTTAACAACTGCGTTTGACACTTGCTAATTTACCATAAGCCAAAGCTTAAACACCTACTGACCTGCCGTGTTGGAGACCCACAGATGGAGAAGGGAGAGTATCCTGCATGCTTGAGTGCATCGCAGCTTCCATTTTGAGGCAAGGCAGTCCAGCCCCCAAAGCTTTCCCATGTTGGACAACGCTGCTCTTGTTCCAGCAGTAAGAAAAATTTCAGGGCAAACTCTGGGTATATATTGAATATTTACAGACTGTACTGGTGATCGTTTATCTACACACACAACACGCATCCCGTTATTCACAGAGGACTGGCAAAAAAACCCTAATTTTTGGAACAAAGCACGATTTTCTTTGCTTTTTTTTCCTCAGCGGCAGCTCAGACAGAAAGAAAGTGGATGACTGTTCTTGTTAGGAAAATGAAAGAACCCTTCTTACATCGTTCTTTCTAAAACTGCCTCGAGACTGACTTCAGCCAAGTCAAAGGCTGGCAGTTGAGATCTCTCCTTTTGAAGCTGTGGTGTCTCCTCATGTGTTTACCTCCAGGTTGTCAGAAAAACTCCATGTCGCTATAGCAGTATACACAGTAAATGCCAGGTAAATAGTGCAGGAAGCCAGAGAAAGGAATTTGCTCTAGAAATCCAGCTTTCCTTCGTAATGCTGGAGCATCTGTAATAACTAGAGAGAGACTGAGAGAGTCCAATAAAAAAAGCAGGAACTTCTCCTGTGGCAGTACTGGACCTGGGAGTTAATTATTGCACTTCCAAGCATGGATGGGAAGTACCATCATTTCCACTTATTGCCAAATGACTGTAATTGTGTATGCCTCAGGAGGAGGCAGGGTTTTATGCATTACCTAACCTGGGCTGTATGTTTCTGTCCACAGCAGGCTGAGCAGGAGTGCTTCTTGGTACCCCAGGCTTGGGTCACAACGTCATCATGGAAATAGTGCTTGGACTATGTTGTTATCAAATTGTAAGCTCATTAAGAGGTATGTTTTGAAGAATGAACAAAACACAAAGGTAGGCAAATCTCACCAAAGGGCATTAGTGGCTTTAAAGCAAGTACATACATGGACGTGTGTGTATACCTTCAAGACATACATATATATATATAAAACTATGTATGCACTAGGTATACCTTGTATACCTGCAGGAGTTAGATAGGAACGTCACTAAACAAATGTTAAACAAAGACAACAAAGTCTTTTCTGGAGAAAAAATATCCAGTCATATTCACACATAAAGAGAAGTTGACCAGCCCCAGAAGAAAAACAAAGAATAATATTCGCCTTGAGCTGCATCAGGTTTTCCAGTCTCTGCCATGTATGTTGCCTACAGGGCTGGAAAGCAAAGCTGTGGAAGAATGGGTATAAGACTGCAGTGCTGCTGAGAGGGCAGGGCAATGGCTTTGGGCATTCAAGATGCAGAACAGGACCACAGGACTCTTTAGACCCTCCTTTTTTCCTAGTTCAGAAAAAAAAAAAAAAAACATCAACCTCTCCATGGATCATTAGGGCCAAACTTCTGCCTCTCCCTGGATGCATTGAGGAAATCTATCTCCACAAGAGAATTTCACCTGCATTTCCCCCCTCAGCCTTCCTGACAGTGATTTGGCCCCGTGTGCTTTTCCTAGAGATTACATAGCCAAGTGACTTGCAGATGAGTGGGAACTAGGGGAATCCTGGGTCCATATTTAGCTCTTGACTCAGTACCAGACCTTAGAGGAGTCACTTGACCTTCACATAATGTACTCGGTCTGGGTGGAAAATGGGGAGAGGAAACCACAGAACACTGCTCTTGCTCAAAACCAGAAAACCTGCTTTTCTGGAAGGAGAACAGCTGTATATTTCCATGAAAACAAAATGTGGTTCATCAGATGCATCTGACTGCTACCACGCTAAATCCTTTATTAATTTAATAATTTAGGAGGGTGTCTCTTGGTTCATGGTCAGTAGATGCAAGGGGGCTTGCTTGTTTATAGAGAGGAATGTAAGTGGGCTAAATGCAGATGAAAGTCCTCCTGCTCCTAACAGTACTTTTTCACTTTCCTATTTAGGCATTTAAAACACAAGGTGTCTCTTTCTCTCACCTTCAAGTAGCACTCCATGAAAATAAGAAAAAAGAAAAAAAAACCACAACTAAGCTGTTGTTCACATTATAATGGCTGCCATAATTGCATTTAAATGCAATACACGTTTGCTGATTAATTTGCACGCAACTGAAACAAGAGGGTAAATAAACACTTAACGAAGGTTTTATTTTGCCGTGCACTAATTTTAGTGGAGGTATATGTGAGCTGAATTGCTTTTCTTTTTATTGTGAAAATAGGAAAATGTCATTTATTTCTGTGCAAGACCCTCTAAAGATAGCACAATCTGAGAGTTTCCATCAGGAGTCAAGTAGATTCAAACACATTTCGGCATTCCAGCAGCCCCCTCCCACATTTAAGCTGCTATTCCCATGTGCCCATTACTAAATATAGCAGCAGCTCTTCAGATTGACAGGAGAGCTCCTGATCCTGGCTCCTGGTCTTTGCTCCATACGCTCCTAATATGGTAGAGCACAGCACCAGGCGAGTGCTTGGGGAGGACTCGAGAGGGTAAACTGGGTCCGCAGGATCGTCCCTCCCCACGCCATGGGAAACCAAGCGGCAGCAGCCACGGAGGAGCTGCGCCTTAACCTTTTGGTGTCTTGGCTCCAGGGCAGCTGTCAGAGGAGCCGGCTGGCTTCTCACGAAAGTGCACGACTGTGTAGTACCGAGCGATGCCAACCTCCAGCTGACAGCACTGAGTATTCTCGCTTGTCCCCCCCCAACTCTCACAGCAGCAAAGCAGGATACAGAAACATCTGGTTTGGGCAAGAAGGGGACAAAATGCTGACAGCATTTGTTGTGAGTATGTTTTAGAATCATAAATGGACATGTAAAGCAACATGGGGGTCATTTTCATCACCCTCCCCATCCTAGTTTTATGAGCAAGACAAAGCTTGCATCCAGTGCTGGCTTGCACATCTCTGCAGGGCATTGAGCTGTGGAGGCAATGGAGATCGAGCCCGAGAGATTATTTCATAGAGCGATAGTTGATTTCATCTGCAACTATTTGCCAATGTTTTTATTACTAATTTTGAAATCTTTCCTGCATGACTGTATGAGTTTAGCAGGAGTCCCTGAAGCCGCACATCCTGGAACTCAATCAACAGAGCTACAAGGAAGAAATTCGCCTCTTCGCAGAGGGTCAGCAAGTTTGCTTGAAAAAAGCTACAAGTGTGGCACAGGCCTTTTCACAAAATCACAGAATGCAAGGGTTAGAAGGGACCTCTGGAGATCATCCAGTCCAACCCCCCTGCTAAATCAGGGTCACCTAGAGCAGGTTGCACAGGACTTTGTCCAGGCGGGCTTTGAATATCTCCAGAGAAGGAGACTCCACAATCCCCCTGGGCAGCCTGTTCCAGTGCTCTGTCACCCTCAAAGGAAAGAAGTTTTTCGTCATATTCAACTGAAACCTCTTATGTTTCAGTTTGTACCCATTGCCCCTTGTCCTGTCTTTGCTGCCCCCCATCCTCACAATGGGTGTTTTGGCTCCCAAGCCTGTTCTCCAAACTGCCAAACATCTCTAGCTCATTAAAAATCTCTGCTCCCTTTGCCATCAATCTGCAGACACCAGGGAACTCTGAGAATACGCTGTTTGGGACTTTCAGACCCAGGTGGTGGTTTCCCAAACCATAAAAGCACCCTCTGGGCATGCAACAAAAATACTCATTTGCACACTCCCAGCTCTTTGGAGGTTTATAAGGAAACATACTTTAGAAGACTGTACTGCACAGAGGCCAGCTGAAACAGAACCCATGGTGGAAAAGGCACGGAGAAGGGAACTTCAAAGCAGCAGCAATGTGTAACCAGTTACCAGTACAAAAGTGGGGAGGAGAAGAAGGAAGAATTTCTTCGGCACAAAATTTACTGTTTAGAAATCTATTATTTTATACCACATTGCATCCATTCTTAAACGGTCATGAATGCCACTCATTCCTTTTTATTGATGGGGGGTGGGGAGAGGAAACAATGCACAGAAAATGGAAACATTTTATTCAGATTGCAAGGTAGGAGACCAAACATCCCAAATTCTAAAATCTTTGGATAAAGGACATCTGTAGCAGAGCCTAATGCTCAGGGAAGCATTTACATCTTGAAAACATTTCTATCTTTGTGGCTGCTGTGGGTGGATAAGCTCCCATAACTCTGGTAGGTAAAGGCAGATGGGAAATCCCTGCAGGAATATCTTGCAGTACGTTAAAGCTCCACTGAAGCTTATGGCAGAGTTCTCATCTTTTTTTTTTTTTTTTTTCTGTGTTTCATTTCCACTATCAGTGATGCATGAAGGAAGCTAAAACTGCAGATAAATAGAAGTTCCTGTTGCTCAGGTTCCCTCCATACTGAGAGTGACAAATATACATTATTTACAGTCAGAATAAGCCAGTAGCTATGGTGTGTGTTTTTACCACTATAAATTGAATAAATAGGTTACCCTACACCACCTTGTTAAGCCCCACTGCAGCAAACTCCTCTTTATACATCAATCCAACTCACCAGCTAGTGTTCATCAACAACAAATCAAGAGTATGATCTAAAATACTGGTCTTTGGAAGGTAAACTGAAGTGGGTCACCAGGAAGAAGGTACAGATTGGAGGTATCACTCTGAAGCCGAATGCTTTACCAGTGGCTCTTGGAAAAGCTCACTGGGAGAAGGTACCACCTCATCTGCTTCAGGGTAGTTTAGGTATGCTTTTAGGCAATTTAGAGCATCTAAGCTAGACAGGATGAACATCCACTCACTTGCGGGTGGTTGTTGATCACCATCTCAGCAGACTTCATTCCTTGTGCTGTCCGCCATTCATCTCCTATTCATTCAAATGCTTGTCTACTCAAGATTACTAGCAGGTCAAAAAAGCCTAATTTTACATATCTATATAAACTTCCTGTATCTATATAAACTGCCTATATAGATATATAATTTCATATTAAAGGCAATGTTTTGTTGGGTTTTTAATGTTTATCTTCTTTAGATAAAATCTCCACAAATATGAAAATCAGTTCAATCTACTTTTGGAGTGTTTAAGCGGAAACTCTGAGTTTCCAAGCATTTATTTTCATTCTTGCATCCCTAAAACAAAAGCTAGGCAATTTAAAAAAAAAGGGGGGGGGGGAGGGGGGGGAGTGGAAAACCCAAACCCAAACAAACAAAAATGATGAAACAAGGTGATGTTGCCAAATCCAAGCTTTCTACAGAAAAGTCTGATTTAAATATCTGCCTGCTATGTTTGTTTCCAGGTCCCAGTCTTAGGTTGGTGAATGCTTTGGATTGTCACTTGGAATTGCCCAAATCCTGTAATGGAGTTGATGAAGTAGATTAGGCAGAACGGATCCCAGAAGCAGATAAAAGTGAGATATCACTGATGCAGCCAGGAAGCCCCCAGACTCTCTCCTACAGGAAGCCTCGCCAGGCTTGTCAGAGGCAGCTGCCCGCACCTTGCAATACTCCAACTTGAAGGTGAGACCATGAAAAATCAGGGTCCATCCTCTTGTGTGAGGTGTTGTGTTGGAAGACACTGTCTGGTAAGCTCATTAGGTGGGAAACTGAGAGCCAGCAGATTCTGGAAATACTCAGGAATGGCCAATCTCCTTGGCAAAGGTGGGCACAGTCGGGCTGTAGCAGTGCAGTCACGACTTGCAACCGCATCTCGGGTTGCTTCTCTTGCCCATCTCATCGCACCTTGCACCTCGCACCTCGGACCCCTCTTGCCAGGTTGCGTGCCAGCTGATTCTCATCCAGCCCTCTGCATTGGCCAGGTTCAGGGAAAAAAGGGAAATTACACCATCTGGATCTGCTGAAAAAGAGTCACGGAGCAGAATGTCACCAGCATACTGATGGCATGGCAGCCAAACCACAGCTGCCACGTGAATGCTCAGCAGGAGCGGGTCTGGTGGGACGCACCTCTGAGTTTAATGACAAGGGAAAAACTGAGCTAATGATCAGATCTTGCCAGATCCTGTCAGTAGAGGCACTGGGAAGCTCTGATCAGCTTCATTCAAAGCTGTTGGCAGGGGAAACAAAGTTAGCAATGCCATTTTGACTTAATCCATCATTTGTAGCAAGAAGTCCTGCTCAGAGAGCAGCAAGTCCTAAACATGATGGTGGGAGGACGGCAGCAGCAGCTGAGCCCTCAGCAGTGCTGTCATGGGTCCACAGCCTCTCTTAAACAGGAAGCCTTGCACTGAAGCAGAAATTAGAGGCTGATCAAGACATATTAAGCAGAGGCCGAGATGGCGATCGCTTAACCATACTTCTGTAAACATCCACAGTTCTCACCCACAGCAGACCGAGGCATTCACAGTTCTCTCTTTCCTCTTAATGCACCCACCTTGCAGTCTCCAGTTCCCCTCACATCTGCATATCCAACATAAAGCAGATCCTGGTACCAGCATGGACGGGAAAACTCGCAGCTTGGCACAAGCTGAGTACCTGATGCTTTACACACCTTCCCAAGCACTTGAGCCTGCTGGATGAAGGCTGATTTGGGCAGCTCTCTGTGGGGCGACTGCAAGAAAGATGAGCACCAGGCTGCTGTTCATGAAACTGTTGAATATTTTGACCTTTTAATTCCATTTCATCCCTACAGCTGAGGCATAAAAGGCATCCTGTGCAGAGCAGTCCCTGGTGGAGTGAAGACTTGAATACACAAACTCCCGCATTCATGCCTTTGGATGTACTGGCTGGCTTTTTCCATGACAGAGACAGGCTGTCCTTGAAAATTAAGGTGATTCATCTCAATTCAATCTATACTAAGACATTTTAAAACCACTCATTTACCCTGCATCATACAGACACTTAACACAGGCACATTATTATTCTTCGTAACGTACAGCGCTCCTTGGTTCCTACTGGCCTCCTGGCTTAACTCCTAGAAGTTTTATGTTCTCTAATATTAGATGAATAATGTATTTAGTCAATTTTTCTTTTAAATCCTGAACCTTCTATTACAGCAATATAATCTAAATCAAGAAAGGGATTTGTATGGACTTTCTTACACCGACACAGAAAAGCACCCCTTGGCCAGTCTTGGATGTAAGAAATGGTCCTGCCAAATGGATGTGGAGCCTGGCAGGTAAGTTTTATGCATCAGGGACTTCCAGAGGGTGTTAGGGCAAATGAGCCACATTAGATATAATGCCGTCTATCTGGTTCCAGAAAGAAAGGATTTAACCATTATCAATCTGTGTCATCTCCCAGGGATATGTGTTTAGGATGCCTTAGTCCCTCAGTTACTCCAAGTCTGGAAGATTTCCAATTGCCAAATGCTCTTTCTACCCCTTCATATGAGCTGAGACTTTTTACAACCATGGAAAAGCATATAAATACTGGGATAAAAAACCCCAGCTCATCTATGAGGCTGGATACTGTGACCCCCATCAGCTCAGTTCTGTCTTGTGTGGAGGACCACATAGCATGAGGAAGGCCATAGAACTTGCCCAAGGTGATGGCCAAGCTCTTTCTGTGGCAGCCCTTGCAGGTCGCTCCCTCTCAGGGCATGAGGCACATCTGGCCTGGCATGATGAGACTCCACACCAGTGCTGGTAATGCCATGGAGAAGCATGGGTGCACGGAGGGCCACAGGGATGCTGGCATTAGGGACCTCCAGTAAGAGCCAGGTTTTGCTGCTCTCATAAGGAAAATGTCATTTTGATTCAATAAAGAAGACATCCCATCCTCTCTAGAGCTGCCTCCCAAGATTTGCCTTCGCGAAATATTGGGTATCCAGAAGTTGTGTGTACTTTTTACCAAACTGAGCAATCACACCGACTACAGGAAATGCAGATGCTGCCAGCCGGCTCAAACATTTTACGAACAAAGAGTGAAGCTTCCCGATGGATTATTTATAACCTGCAGGCCATAATGAGAGGCTGCTCGGTCTGGGGAGTGAAAGAAATCTGGTAAGATACCAGGACAGGTGAGTTCAGGTGGAGATTCACGAGGCTGCAAGGAGGGGAAAGGAGACAGAGCGGTGGCTAAGGCTGCAGATTTAGTTGTGTGATGGCTGAGAGAGGAAAGTAACTGCTTTAGCAAATCCTCAGCACTATCCCAACAGAGGTTTGACTTCCTTCCACCAAATTATTTGGATCAAAATCAACTTTCTAAGCAGTATCCCTCTCTCCTTCCACTCCCTGGCATTCATCGACAGCCACTACTTCTGCCTTTACACCTCCATTTCTGAGCAATGCCTACCCTTGAATATGTCTGTCCTAGAGAGGTTAGCTGCTCCACCACGACTCTACCCTCCCTGTAGTAGCCGGTTTCACATCCTGCATGAGAAGGTCAGGTTCCTCTATTTTGTTGCCTAGGTGCCTGGTGTTTATGTGTGCAAACATTTCCATTGTTTCTTTGCGATCGCAGCTGAGCTTGGGCAACAAAAACTCAGTTGACATGGAAAACTGTTAATTTAGTTCCTAAGTAGGAGATGTGATTGATGAGGGTAGATAATCCTGATAGGACAAAAAAAAAAAGGTGCCAGTTTGCCTTGTTACCATCTTAGGGATAAGTAGTTTCCTACCCTTCCAGCCAGCGGCCAGCAGTCTCGCTTCTGGAATTCACAAATGTAGAGAAATCCAATGTATTTACTGACAAGGCTCAGCTGGGGGAGGCCAGGCTGACAGGCACATAACCTTATATCCGATCACTCCAATTTCAGGCTTCAGGGCCATGAACGGAGTAGCTTGGGGAGTTGTATTTAAAGTACACGGTATGGGGAACTGACCTGTGAGCGCCTGGGGGTGTGTGTGTGTTCAATGCTATATCACCGCTCTCGTACAACTGCTGAAAAATCTCCCAGAGATTGAAGTCTGCCAATTTACGCTTAGCTCAACAGAAATGGCAGCCTAAGCAGGTCCGTTCTGGTCTGTCTTTATTCCTTTCTCATCTCAAGGGATAGCAATAAAATGAAGCCATTCTCTTTCATAACCGATCACTAGGAAAACTTAGCAATCATCGGGCTAATTTTTTTATGCTTCTGCTCATTTTACAGCTGCGTGATGCTGTGGTGGGATTTTCGTGGGAGAGGCCTGGGGGACACCTCAGGGTCATCTACACCTGGATGCAGGCTAGGGAAAGCATGGCACCAAGCAGTGCACATTTTCCATCCTGTCCTTGCCAACGGGCTTCATTTTCGTCATGGAAAAACCAGCTGTGGAGACCAGGAAGCAACAACCTGACTGGCTTGGACTTTCACCCAACCCACGCTGTAAGACATTAATTACTCAGCTGTGGCAGGGCCCCTTCCTCCACACCCACAGCACCATCAAAGCCTGCCCAGTAATGAAGCCCATCACAGCAGATGGCTGGACAAGACAGCTTCCCCACCAGAGTGATTCCCTAATGTTATTTTGGGGCAAAAAGCAGCAGATTGGGTTTGTCTTTCACAGACTTTGAAGGAGAGTGTCTATAAATGCACCCTGCTTTTTATTAAAAGGAGTGCAGACCTATATGCTTTTTGCTATGAGAACTCAATTTGACGTTCTTGTGTCCAAAGGGAACACAAGTAGCAGCTGTATGTATGGTTGATAGGATGCACTGTTATTTGTATAAGGAGCCAGAGCTCAGGGAATTATACCTACTGTTTGTTTGTAGATAGGAAAGATTATTTAAAATTGCTCCGCTATTGTAAGCAGGCCCATCACCTTTGACATCAAAAATGACAAGAGGAGCTTGCTCCAAAGGTTTGGATTTGCATACATACATGACTTAAATCTAATCCCAGTGAAAAGCTATCATCTTGCTGCCTTATATGTGAACTTAAAGCTTTAACAAGCTTCCCATAGCCCCATAAGCAAACAATGCCTCCCTCTCAGCGGGCTCAAAAGGCTCTTTATAACCAAGATATCAAAGGACAGTCCTCCAGTGGGGCTCAGGGCTCTCTGCTGAGCCTACCCCAGGTGGCCCTGACGTGGGAGCAGGGATGCCCTCCCCGGCGGAGACACTGGGCAGCGGGGCAGAGCACTGGGAGAGTGCGAGGACAGGCTGGCCCGGTCTCAGCAGCTGCCTGGGGCTGTAAACCAGGGTGGATCCACTCCCTCTTTGGGACAGGCAAACGCCCTGGAAAGCCGGCAACACTGCTCCTGCTGGGGCTGTTGGAAAAGCAAGGAAACCACCGTCCTTCGGAGAGCTGGGGAAACCTGGAAATGTGCACCCTGGGGACTCATAACAGACAACAACCTTGCTTTTAAAAAAAATACTCTCGTCATCTGTAGAGCATTGCTGTATTGCGTTGGCAAGAGTGCAACAGAGAAGAAAGAGCTAGGGCTGGCTGGAAGGCTCTTTCCAAGAAAGAAACTCCCGAGGGCCAATATTTGTTTCTTACTCATTGCAAAGTTTTTTTGCGAGAAATTTAATTTTCAGATATCTTTTTTTTAAACTTCATTCAACAGTAAAACTTTTTGTGGCTGTTGATGCCAAAAAACCAACCCCACCCCACCTTTTGCTTACACTCACAGACTTAGACAACTTTCATGCCCATCACAACTAACTTTTGCTTCAGAAGGAGAGTAAACAAAAAACTGACATTTATTAGGGTGATCTTGAAAGTGGCTTTAATAAAAGTGACTTTGAGACAAGCTTAAGGCATTGGTATAAATACCAATGATGCAACTGAATGAAAAATAAAGCAATATGGGATTTCTGCTTATTTATTTCTTCTCCCTGAAGAGAACTGCTATGAATTCAGCGCTCTTCTATACCAAGCTGCAGATATGACATTTATCAGATATAATAATTGTTTCCTCTTACCATATGCAAAAATCCCGACACAACTGAGGCTCTAAGGAGCAGAACACTATTTTTAATCTGTGTTTCAGTAGATGAATCAGTGTAACTGCATAGCAGCAAAGGTAAATCATTACTTTTAACCAGAAGTTTTAGCGTTGTTTAGTTCAGTTTTAAAACTGAATTCTCATGTGTTTTTCACACTGTGGCACAAACCTATTAAAATTGTTTCCACGAACTACGCAAGCTGTCCATTACACACAAAAAAATAGGCAAAAGCAACTTTAATTGGCACTATATCCACTAGCTACAAGAACAAAAAAAAATGAGTAATTTGTTGAAGATTGGCTCAGGAAGTGACAGGCAAATTAGAAAAACTGTATTGCAGAGAAGGAGGCATTTTCTAGATGGCAGCAGGATAAAATGTAAATTAAACTAGCTAAGCATAAGCCAGAGTCCAGGATCAAATGGGAGCAGAAAAAGGAGAGTTTTGGTCTAGCGGGTTCATATCATATTTTTAGTCAGACCAAGATGCTCTGAAGGTGAAAACTCAATGACTGATTGAGGAGGTGGGTAACTGTGAATGTGAGATCAGTACAAACCCAGATATAGACAAGGAAGGATAACAATTTTCAAATATCCTTTCGAGAGTGTCACACAGCCTGGTTGCAACCCACATGTCAGTCCTTAGCCCAGGACCTCTAACAGGTCCCCACCAACCGCTCAGTCACTGACCTCATGCGTACCTGAGGTTCCTCAAGACACTAAGTTGCGTGGGTCCTCATGCAGGGAAGATACAGGCTCACGTGTATGAGAGGATACCTCTGCCGGTAAAGTTCTCTTTCAGATTTCCTAGATAGCATTTCAGCTGCTGGTAGAAGTTGCTGAGGCCCCAGTAAAGTAAGCACATGAAGACCGTGCTTTGTTTGCATTATCGATCTAATTGAATGTGGTGTTGGACCAGTCCTTAAGTTCTTGGAAACTTGGTTTCCCTGAAATACTTTCCTCTCCTCTTTTGCAGGGTTCCCCTTTCAATGAAGAGTTTTGGGTGCACAAGATTTGAGGTGCAGCAGCACGTGGCGAAGAGACATTCACACACACACACACACTTCAATCACAAGTTTGGGTTTCCTTCTGGTAGTAACAGCCCAGAAGAAAATAAAGCTTTGTTTGGCAAGTAGCAAAAAGTAGCACAAGGGCAGAAAGCTCTAGGGGAAAAAAACCCAAACAAACAAACAAAAAACAATCCCATTTTTGAATATTGTGATAGAATTTGAACTCCCAGCAATTTTGAAGTAGGAGTTTTCTCTTTGTGGGAATTAACTCTAACATGCAGAGGCTTGTGCAGAGAGTCCTTGAAATTTTTTGGCTCTCTGGATACTTTTGCATTAGGGTAAAGGGAAAACGTTGAGGCAAAGCTTCTGAACAGCTGCAGAAAGCTTAAGGACACACAGTCACTGGGAGACAGGTTCCTCCTACCTGGCTCCCTCCATGCCCCACGCATTGCCAGCAGCGCTAACCTATTTTACCTGTACAGTCTTATACGGCAATTAAAAGGAGCTCTTCTTTTGCACGGGCTGGAAACCTGCTTGCTTTGCAGAGTAGTTAATGCCCACGGCCATCATCTCCCAGCGCCTCCCCAGTCCCCCCTGCCACAGAAGGGCAGGCGGATTCAGTGAAGAGAGGGAGGCCCACTGAGCCGGGGGGCAAAGGATGCTCCTGGGTACAGTGCTGCCACAGCCCGTGCCATGGAGAGACCATACCACAAATCCTGGGGCACCCGCAGTGCCCAGGGCTAGGTTTCTCCTCCCCATTTTTAATTTTAGGTGTGTTTTTTTTTTAAAATCTCAAGGGAAAACTAGTGACTCCCGTCCCTCCCTAATGGATACATTGTACTAGAATACAATATTCTGTTTTCTTGCTTCTCCTCCTCATGCTGCCGTTCCCTGGGTGGGAACAGAAGAAGTGGTCCTCTTTACCACAAACAAAGCAGCTTTTAAAACAATTTTAAAAGAGATTGCAATTAAAAAACAATTAAGAAAGGACTTGTCTGTTCTTCTTTAAAGCCTGGGCTAATATCACTGAAAGGAGATCTGGACACAGCTCTGGGAATCTTTTTAACAGAAATATTTTCTAGGACATTAAAAAAGAATTGCCCCAAATGTCAAGTGTTTGTTGTTTTGGGGTTTTTTGTTTTGTTTTCCCAAAGGGCTCCACTTATGATGAAAATGCTTTGAAAGAAAATCTGCAATTCCCTCACTCAGCTTTTCAGCTCTTGTCAGCTTTGTCCCATACAACACAATCACTTCTTGCTGCCCATATCACAGTAATTTTGGCTAACGGAAGTAGGCTCCAAAGTGAAGCCAGCTCAGACGAAGCTACCTGCAGACAGCACAATCACATCTTCGGTGATCTCAACCCTGATGTGGATTTTCAGGCTTAAATATTCTCTTCAGCATTTATTTTACCCAGCCTTCAGCCAGGTGCAGTTTTTAGCTGGGTGTTGTGCTTACTTTCCAAAGCATGCAGCTGTAAAAGCCTGAGCACGGTTGAGCTGGTAGCTTGTGCTCCCTAGAAACTGAACATCTCCTTTTGTGGCAGCACACAAGACGCTTCAGTAATATTCAAAGCAGCAAAAAATTAGCAGGAAATTCCTGCTTGTGTTTCTCTCACCACCGACCCTCAGCACCTAAAGCTGTCCCTGCTCACTTTTTGTCCCCCTATTTCTACTCCGTTGTGGGCTAGTGCATTCGAGGACTGCTCATCACACCCTGCATCCATCCTTGTTGAGCTGCTGTGCATCCCTCTCACAGCCCCTATCAGAGCTTTTCCAGGTCTGCTGGAACCACCAGTGATGGCCCAGGCACTGCTGTGAGCGGCATCCCCGCCGATAGCATCCCCACAAGCAGCATCCCTGCGGATGGCAGCCCTGCGGATAGCATCCCTGCGGATAGCATCCCTGCGGATGGTATCCCCACAGAGCTCAGCAGGGGCCAGGCCTTGAGGGAGCGGGCGGGAGCCCACACGCTCAGATCGATGAGCAGTTCAAGTACAGCAGTTACACATCCCCTGCCAAAGCACTGTAAACACACTCGCAGCAAGTACCTCTCCCAGCCAGCAAATTACATTTCACACCCGAGGGGATGTGTGCTGCCCAGGTCTCCCTGGATGGGTCCTGGGGGGTTGGTGCCAGCACCGCTCCCTGAGCCGCACTGCCATGGGAGTAACCAGCTAGCCTGATAGCCAC
The DNA here is from genome assembly GCA_034008185.1 of Gorsachius magnificus. NCBI lineage: Eukaryota > Metazoa > Chordata > Aves > Pelecaniformes > Ardeidae > Gorsachius > Gorsachius magnificus. Next base: position 179,136,116 of record CM067081.1, read on the forward strand.
ACATCGAGGAAATGTGAGAGACTGACATTTAACCTGCCCTTTCTCTGAAGAGGCTGGTGTATGCATGTATATAATGCATGCCAGCCTGCCAGAAAACAGGACGTATGTATCAGGATTGTGGAGTAGCTGTGTGATCACACCATAGCATGTCACCTTCAGTGTGCCCTTGTTGCCAAGAAGGCCAATGGCATCCTGGGGTGCATTAAGAGGAGCGTGGCCAGCAGGTCGAGGGAGGTTATCCTCCCCCTCTACTCTGCCCTGGTGAGACCCCACCTGGAGTACTGTGTCCAGCTCTGGGCTCCCCAGTTCAAGAACAATGAGGAACTCCTAGAAAGAGTCCAGAGGAGGGCAACAAGGATGATGAGGGGACTGGAGCATCTCCCCTATGAGGAAAGGCTGAGGGAGCTGGGCTTGTTCAGCCTGAAGAAGAGAAGACTGAGAGGGGATCTCATCAACATGTACAAATATCTTAAGGGTGGATGTCACGAGGACGGAACCAGACTCTTCTCAGTGGTGCCCAGCTCCAGGACAAGGGGCAATGGGCACAAACTGAAGCATAAGAGGTTTCAGTTGAACGTGAGGAAAAACTTCTTTACTCTGCGGGTGACAGAGCACTGGAAGAGGCTGCCCAGGGGGGTTGTGGAGTCTCCTTCTCTGGAGATATTCAAAGCCCACCTGGATGAAGTCCTGTGTAACATGCTCTAGGAGAACCTGCTTTAGCAGGGGGATTGGACTGGATGATCTGCTTAGGTCCCTTCCAACCCCTGCCATTCTGTGTGATTCTGTGATTATTCCCTCCTTCCCTTCTCCTGTCTGCTGTGCACTGAGCATCCCCATACTCTGTACCAGAAATGGCGATGCCCCTTTCACGGACCAGTTTTCCCCCTCCCCTTTGCACTCTCCAGTGCCCCTCTGGAGCGGGTTGTACTCCCAACTGACAGGACTGGGAGAGGTTTGGAAACAGGATTTCACTGCCCCCGCACCCACGTACCCAACTGCCACGTGCACGTTCTGCCTTTTGCCTTAGGAGAGCTCGATCAAACCAGCGGCTCAGGGAAGGAATATAAACTTTCCTCCCACAACATCACCAAAAGAAGGACAGCAGAAATAGGAGCCACTCCCATTTCCTCCTCTCATGCTTTCCTGAACAGAAAAACCACAAAAAAGTAAAGAACAAGCCACCAGCCCTTCTGTGCACGCACCAGCACAGCCTGGCAGCTGGCTTACACGCTGGTACCTGCATCTCGCGGAGTTCATGTGGATTCGCTGATTTATGGCAAACTTCAAGTTAAGAGATCAAAGGCAAGGTGGGCCACCAGTCACCCTTGTAATGAGTGACAAATCACACACCGTTCCTCTTTCATCCCTTTACCCCTTAACCCAAGATTAGTAGTAAAATGACACTCAGAAAGGCATTTAATTGGGGTGGCTTTATCTGAAAGATCACAGGAGATGGATGATGGCTAAATCAAAAGTTTGTCTTGCTGTTTAGTGATGGCTTTCTGAACGTAGGGGAAACACTCTTGAGGCTGACTCTTCCCTGCAAGCTGCTATTTGTAGCCCGCGCTCCACGTGGTCTTGCAAGCCTGCGATTAAACGTTGTGAAAGACGGGCACTGCTAAGCAACAGAGAAGACAACACACAGGGAGCCAGCCCCCAGGTTGGAACAGACTTCGAGCTGTGAACTCAACCTTTCCAGCTTTCGAGGAGCGCTGAATTTCCTCACACAAAATTAGCAACCAAGCATTCTTCTTAAAATGGCTTAAAACTAGCGAAGCTCAGTCCCGAAGGTCTTTGATGCCAAAACGGAGCTTTCCTCCCCATCCACAGCTGTGCATGCAAAAGATGACAAATTAAATTAGCTATTGTTTCTCCAACTGTTTGTCGGGACTAAAAGTGCGCTTTTGAAAAAAAACTCTGGAATTTAACAATGAAACAAAACCAGCCTCATTTTAGTATTTGTATACATAAACTGAAAGCAAGAATTCACTTCCATTTGTGCATTGTTCCCTCCCCACTCCCATACCAATTAATGAATATACATCAACTGGGCTGAATGATCTGTTGTCCAAGGCTCTGGATTTTTGGCTTAGCACTGATATGCTTGGCACCGATCGCACTCATTTAGAAGTTATTTGTATGTTCTAGCTTACCATTATTCCATTATTTTTTTTAAAGTGAAATCCCAAACAATTATTAATGCTCCAAGGAGAGACTCAATTGCTTTAAAAATCTGACCAAATAATACAAAACCAGTGAGACTGTTGCACTCTGAAGAGAAGAGCTCACGACACCCTTGCCCAGGCTTGTTTTCCCAGAAAGAAAGTGCAGATTGAAGCTGTTGAAGTGGAGGGTTCATTCCTCATTGCCAGGTTCCCGGGCCCTCCGCTACCGCTGGGAGAGGGGATGTGGAAAGTACAAAGACAGACACATCAGCTGTGCTATTTCAACTCAAAGGCCGCGGAGACCCAGCAAATTGCTACTACAAGTCAAAGGGCTGTCCCGGGGGACAGAAGTAGAGCAAGAAAACCACAGCAAAAAGGTTTCTTAATAAGGACAAACAGCAAGGCAGCCAAAAGCTGCAGAAGACGGGTGCTGGTGGGGCCAGTGTTCACTGCTCCGCAGCACACAAGCCCCTACAGAAGAAGGGCTGCAAAGCAGACGAAGGCTTCTCTGAACTTGTGGGAGCGTGGAGGAGAGCCCCTTCCCCAGGGGCTGGCCATTGAGCCTTATTTCCCCATCCCACCTCCAGAAGGATCCCACACCTTGCACGAACCTTAGATATATCTCCCAGTCCCGTTTTCTCCTACGGCCGGGATATGAGCAGTTCTTCGCTTATATTCTTGGCAGGAAGACTGGCTTCATAAACAAGTGTTTAAAAAGAAGAAGCAGATGCTCTCCTCCTTCAGTGCCTAACGCCAGCAAATAGCATAACCAGGGGCTGATTACGAGACCGATTTCCGTTCTGTAATTTAAGACGCAGAGCAGGTAATGGCGTGTACTGCACACCATGCGCCATAGCTTGCGTGCTGATCATTCCATGCCATAACCTCAGCTCCTGGAAGGCAAGGCTTTTTCAACAGCATTTCTTCTTTTGGGCCAAGTTCACCAAAGGCTGTGAGAGATGGAGTAATGTCCTTATTCTGCCTGCAACAAAATGCATGTTCTGAACATGTAATCCACAGTCCACACGCTGAGAAGATCAGAGACCCAGGAGGACTAGGCAATTTTGCAGGACCCACGGTGAAAATGTCAGCAACTGCACAGGCTGTTCCGATGGTAATAAGCTCAAACAGGGTGTTTAAACATAGCAATTTAATCACCCTAATGATAACCCTCATTCTACTGGGTAAACCGTGCCACAGGTTACACTTTGGCAGGAGCAGAAAGGGTACCCAAAGGGGAAGATAACCCAAGCTCTACTTTAAATGCTGTTCTGAGCAAAGAAATGCAAAAGACAAGGAGCAGTTTCAATGGGAAGTATCTGAGGTTGCAGAATAGAAATGGACAATGAAATAATAAACAAAATGCAACCTGAGCACAGCACAACCCTGGCACTATAAATCAAGCAGGGGCAAATAGGCAGAACGCTTTTGAAGCTTGCCAAGCCACACTAAACAGCCAGTTCATCCCTGGAGTGCTGCCAGCACGCCCAGCCCAGCCGGGCAGAGGCACCTGCATGAAATGCACAGGAGCTGCTGCAAGAAGCAGAAATTCATTGCTTGCAGCCAGGCAGAGAGCCCGAGGGGTGGTAATCTCACTGTGCAAGCTGAGGGGTATGCAAAGATAAATAAATGCTACTTAGAAAGAAAAGCTTTGGGAGTTTATTATTTTTTTTAAGTATATAATGATTTTTAAGTATATAATGGGTTTAGGACCCATTCCACTGAGCTTTAGCTTCATTCTTCACTTTCCAAGCACAAAGGATTTTAGCGAAGTAGTTTGTCCTTTAGCATCTCTGCTTTTCCCCCATCATGGCAGAAGCAGCATGAGATCTATGTCTCTGGCCTGTGTTCTGGTTTTATCTTTTGTTTGCCCCTTCCACCAAAACCTGGCATTCAGGCCATCTCTTACAGTTATTGCTTCTTCCTGTGTTAACTCCAGAACCGTCTCCCTTGATCCTACCAGATTTTTACCTCTTCTACACTCTTGACTGTTACTGCCACCTCCTCTCAGGCAACTGTTCTGGAAACATTGCTGTCCTTTCCTTTGACAACATGACCACCACAAGCATAAAAAATAATAAATATAAGAAATACTGCTGCTAAGACTGGGTTTACTATACTTCCTTCCTGACCCTACCGTCCACCACATCAAACACCAGCTTTCTGTCTTATCTTTCAAAAGCCCTTGGGTTGCAATTCCTGTCACATCACCTCATTTAGAGAAGGTTACTGTCACTCCATCACCAGGAGCATCCGCAGTCACCTGAATCCGCATTTCTCCCACAAGCCCATGTTTGCCCTCTCCCACTTCTCCCCTTACCGTTGGCAAAATCCTTTTAGCACTCAAGGAACTGACTTTCACCCACCCACCTCAAAGCTTACTTTCTCCACAAAATATCCAGAAGAAACAACCTGAGGAAGGATGGCCATGCAGCGAGCTGGCTCTTCCACTCCCATGAGAGGAAAAGAGGGTTCAGGCTGCCCCGCTTCCCGATTCCTTTTCTTTTGCACATGACACGTGTTTGAAGACCGAGACTAAGATTTTTCCACGCATTAACACTGCACAACGAGACCTCTGCCATGACTGGCTTCAGGTAAGTACCATTAAGTAAAAATATTACCGGTAGTACTTTTCTAGTAATAAGACTCAAGAAAAATTTCCTCTCGCCTTTTACATGACCTTGATACCTCAAACTAATTCATATTAAGAATTTATATTTCTTTTAACTAGTGTTTGTGAAAACCTTCAGAATTTGGAATCACAACTAACGCTGCCACGTGCCAATGGCGTATGTGTGTATGCTCATGTATATACACATACAGACCCTCTATGTTTAGTCTTGCAGATTCTCTTATTAAAAAATAAGACCAGTTTTTTAATAAAGATTTCTCATCAGAATTCACTAAGATCGTGCATCAATTTTAATATTTATTTAAAACAACTGTGACCTTTTAGAGGCTCATTCGAGGGCTTATTACATTTTTCTATCCAAAATGAAATTGCTTTAATTTTAAGGGTTTATTGTTATAAAGCTGAGGAATGGCAGGGTACCGTTAATTGTGATATGGCAGAATGCAATAAATATGGTTTAGTGCAGAGGCTGACTGAGGTGACCCACCTGGCATATGGCACTGAATGAAAGAGAGCGTTTTCAAATAGGAAGAGTAACAACTTGCAGAAGTCTTCCAATAAGTGAAGGAGCTGGGGAAGGTGCGCTCTGAATGTTGAACATCCCTCTTCATCACCCTCCAGAAAGCTATAAAGGGGGGGGAAGGGCAAAGGCTTTCATCTCAGGGTCTCCCATGGAAGCGGTACCACAGGAAGGGATGCACGGCGCACCAGCTGGAGCAAGCTTTATGGACAACCCAGAATCAGCATGCCCCGGGTGTGTTTGTGTTGGCATTAGCCATTTAATGTACACACTGAGGTGTTTCATTAGACCTACAAAAATGGTTTGTCAATTATCTTGTTTTATTTCTTCTTTCTTTCAAAATGTAGGATCCTAAGAGTTCTGAGGCAGCCTGGCAAAAAGGCAGCCAGGTTTCTGGCTGTGTTTTGGCAGAGGTTTGCTGACACATTCCTGCAAAATCTTTTGGTTTGCCTGCAACATTGCTGGGTGGCTCTAACAAACAGCCAGCTTCTTGCTTTCCTTGCTACTGTCCGTGGATACCCAGAACCCTGTGGAAATACAGAGGGAACATATACTCATTCGAGAGAAGGGACCATGAGTCTTTCTGGCTGCTGCCAAGGAGCCTTTTCAGGGAAAAAGAGTCACGGTCCCTGAAAAGGCTCTTGTGTCCCCGGAGAAGCCTTCGTCGTTGCTGGGAGCAGGCTGGTCCTAAGCGATACCTTGACCTCACCTCTGGCTCTTGCTGTCGGCGCAGCAGCTGGAGCCTCCTTCGGCCAGAGGGAACATTTTCACTGCGGTTTTCCAGGGCTGGAGAGCTGCAAGCATGTCTGTTTACTGAATACTAATAATCTCCATGTGTTATGCAGCTTGACTCTCTAATGTCAGTACTCATTCAGCACAGAAGATAATAACTTGAAGAGACGAGAGCCACCCCTGCCAAATCTAACAATCAGAAATTCACCTCCTTTTCCGTATTACAAGCACAATCCCATATTTTAAAAATCTCATCAGTCTGCCAGGATATTTACCCCATTCTGTATTCATCCCCATGGCTGCTGAGCACTCACTTACCAAAGCATTCGTCTGTAAAGTGATAAAGAGATATCCATTTAATCCTGACCTTTAAAGAAAGGGGGGAAATGCTTAAGTGGCAGGCTGGATTGCAGGCAGGACAGAGAGCCTTTGCCCTTTGGACCGCCATCTAAAAGGAGTCGCTTGCGGAGGTCTTTGGTGAACTCAATCAAATTTGCAGCAGACAGTTGTCTGGGCTGCATCAGGCAGATCGCGGTAGCTCTGAAAGGGCTGAAATTCATCTCTCGCTGGCTCCTTCCCAGGGAGGGACTGCCCCAAGCCCCGCCGAGGCTGTACCTCTATTGTGAGGGGGCTCAAGGGGGGTACAGCAAGTAGCTGGAAGGTATCAGCCCCTGAAAAAATGCAGAATTGGGGCTTTTGTACTTATTTTCCACAGTTCAGCCTAGGGGTCAAACAACATGACAAAGAGAGCCTATGTGAAGGGACATAGCAATAAACAAGCCATTGCCAGAATTGTTAATGCCTTCTTCCATTTCAAAGTGTGAAGCTTAATTTCCTCCTTACACCTATGATATAATTTTACAGTGTTCAGCACTCTATGGGGACTGTTGATATATAAATAACTAATTAGATAAGGCTCTATTTATCTGAGAAAGCCACAGTCTTCTGAAGGCAGGCTCACAGCAGAGCAGAGACTGCATGAGTTGTATAATGCGCTCTTGGCTTTTGAAGGAAAGCCAGACCAAGTCCTGCATCGCTCTGTTGACTGAAGGCGTACTTTTCCAAAAAAAATCAAAGCTTAAGTTGGATTCCTGAGTCTGTGTTTAAGCTTCAGAAGCGCAGCTGGATTTTTCAACCTACCAACACCCTTGAAGTCAGCGTATGTTCCAAGTGTGCTGGAAGTCAGACCAGCTAAGTAGAAGCCAAGGTCTGGCAGCATGGCCAAGATGTCCAGAATGCTCTTCAGTGTTTCAGAGGCATGCAGGAGGCCTTAGCTAAAAACCCCAGCCAAGCCATGGGCAACCATCATGTTTTTCTTCCCTAATAGATGAAGCATTTCAGTGAAAACAGTGCTCTGACTTTCTTATGCCCTTGTTGCCCTGAGGACTGTCCATCTCTGCTGATGATTAGCATATAGGGTTTGGTTGCTGGTTTAGACTTGGTCAAGTTTTAGGCTTGACCCTGGGACTTTAAGTACAGAGGGTTGGAAAGGGAAGAGATGGAAAAACATTATCTAAAGCAAAGAACCGGAAGACAACTCTGGCAGCTACCAAGCAAGATTATCCATATATTTATCTGCCATAGAAGGTTTTTCCAAAAAAAACCCCAAACCCGAGACTTGAGAAAGGTAACCTCCAATTATATGTCCTCCCTGTTGTCAGAAAACATTACACCGAGTAAGGGGAGAAAATTCCCCTACCCCCAAGAAGAAGGTATCTCTTACTGAGAAAAAAATTGCTCTGATCATTTTTGTGGATTTAAGGTTGATCAGGCAGCAGCAGTCTCTCTCTGGCCTTTAAAGACAGGTCTATGACAACAGGAATGCTTGAAATCAAGGACGTTTTCTGTCTCTGTCTCAGTCCTCAGCGATGAACACAAATCAAATGGCACTAGAAGCCAAGGATGTCTACCCAGAGAGGTTTTTAATAGGATCCAGAGATGGGAAAGGGTCTCCAGGCAACCCAGAAAGACCACTTTTTGCACTGGAATCAGCAGGTTTAGGACAGACTGGACACCCTTCTGCAAAGGGTAAGCAGCAGAGAGACATCCTGCACCTTCAGTACAAAGCCAGTGCTGTCAGAGCTTGTCCTGAGCAACTATCCAGGATCAGGGCCTTACCAGTGAGAGCTTTTCAGATGAATAGATGAAAATCTCTCTGATCAATCTCATTTTTTTCTGGATAAGGTGGTTATCTCTGCTGGATTAACTTCTTTCTGTATAGGGACCAAACATTTACTCAGCAACAATGTTCCCACGTGTCTGGGGTACTCAGTGGCTGTTGGCACACTATGTTCTCATATTCCTTGATTATTTCCTACAGATTGTTCTATTTTACAGTGCTATGCTACCATGGTTAAGGTGTCCTATCCCTTGTGTTTCCTGTTTTGCATCACCGCAGGATGTCTGGTCATCAAGGCAAAGAACAAGGAAGTTAATAGCCAAAAAAATGAGAATCAACTCTGTCACGGCAAAATAAAGATAAAGCATGGCTAGAGTTAAATGCAGGTGGGCTGCAGACTCTGCACAGATAGCTGTCACAGGGGAATCTGTAGAGACCCCGTGTGTCCAGATGGTTAAGGTGAAAATACTGAGATAAAGTTTGGGCCAAGAAGGCAGGTCCACCCTACAATAATCTGCAAGATGAGGTGTGTGCAATAGTTAAAATGGGCCTGAATCCAACGGCGTGTTATCCCTGGCACTTCTCAGAAAAGCAAATGGGAACACCCATGCTTTACAGAAGGTGGGCTGGTGGGTAGATGGGTTTCACACCGGGACTGCAACTGTTCTGTTCTCTTCACTGCACAGAGGTGTGTGTGGTGGGATGGGGAGCTTATTGCTGGCATCGTGCTAGCTTAGGGCTAACGTTGGGCCTGATGGAGGAGACAGATGGGCTGGGAGAGGGGGACGTGTTGCGGAGCACCAGTTTGGCAGCAGTCGCGGGAGCTCGGTGAGTGCAGAGAGCCAGCCTCTGGTGTTCACAGAAGGTGCCGCAATGGCTGCACTGGCAAAAGGTATCCCTCTCCTTAGCAAGACACGAAAATCAGGGCAGACACCAGCAAAGCACTGGTGGCTGCTGGCAAGTATCCTTTAAGCCTGTCTGGGAAGAGTTCTATTGGGCATGAAGTGGATGGTTTTGTCTGTCCTTTCAGCCCTTATCTTCTTCATTCAGTCTGCTAGAAAGGTTGACAAGCTGTTCAAATGACCTTGGCAGCTCTGTGACACAGGTGCCATTACTGGAATGAGACCAACAACTGACTTCAAATAGCTCAAGCAGTCCTACAGTAAAAGGACTTCTAATTTCACTGGTACAGACACAACCGGTGGAGCCTGATGTCACATTACATGAAGGTCTTTCATCCAGCAAGTTTATCCAGACAGTGGACATGAGTTGCAACAAAAGATTTTCCAATTAGACATTAGGGAAAAAAAATCACCACTAGAATGAACAAACACTGGACCAGGTGTCCAAAGAGGCTGTGGGAGCCTCCATCCTTTACAATATTCAAAACCCAACCAAACACAGCCCTGAGCAATGTGATCTAAGTTAGCCGGGCTCTGAGCAGGGGATTGGCTCAGATGATCTCCTGAGGTCCCATCCAACCTAAATTATTCTGTGATTCTCTAATTCTTCTATAATTTCTTAACGACCTGTCACAAAATTACCTAGGCTTAAAGAAGACAGCCTGGGGGTATTGGGGCTTTCCTGTACTGCTTTTATAGGCTCAGCATTAGAGAATGCTTATCCAGCCCAAAGGCAGTTACGTGACGAGAACAAAGTCCTAGAAAGCTATTTTCTCCAGAAAGGTTGAAAGATATTGTCAGATAGAGTGAATTTTGTAATTTTTATATAGACCTCTTAAGCAGACACAGCTGTTGTCAGAATCCATCCGGACAGGTGCTCCCCCTTGCTCAGCTGTACAGCCCCGGCATCTTCTGGAGAACCAGAAGGGCAAATCAGAGCTTGGGAGATGCACCACACATGACACCAAACCAGCATGGTGGTGGAGCAGCTCAACCAGCACCCCAGGGAAGATGGGCTGCAGAGCCCCTTGAGTGCAGGGACAGGGGCAGTGGGTTGAGGGGGGGCAGGCAGTAGAGTGGCAGCCTCCTCCCCTTCTTCCCACCTGAGGCCAGGGTGGATGGAGCACACCACTGCGCTCCACGTTTCCGCAGGGACAGGGGGAGGGTACTATGCCGTGAATGAGCAGATGCCTGACACCACAGCAGCAGCAGAAATGCGGAGCTCACAGCCATGTTGAAGCTTTGGTATTGTTCTTTCCAAACCAAGTTCAGTTTTGCATTGTTTTTAATATCTCAGAGACAAGATCTGAGTGCACTGAAAATGGCTGAATGAAAGTCATCAGCTCCATACAACTGCAGTAAAACAAATAAAAATTATGCCAGGTGGGAGAATCAAGAATTACCTTTTTTTAAAATGAGGTGTTACAGAGTGTGAACGCTGATGGGATGGTGCCTTCCATGTTGTATTCATTATGTAAGTCACTGCCTCTCATTAAAAAAGGGGATAGGAAGGACAGGGTCCCAAAAGGAGGAAATTACTTCAGCTATCATGTTTGGGATGCTGAGATGAGACTCCACATGAGAGGACATCACCAAACCAGGGAGTACACCTCCCACTCCCACTCCAAGGTGCCTGCTTGTCACAAAATTTGATGAAGGACAAATTCTGCCAAAATGTGGCTACCCAGCATCTCCGGGAAGTCAGCATCTTGACCTATTTAGTTTGGAGAAGAGTTAAGGGATTATGAAACAGGCAGTGACTTTTCCTGTTTTCCACTGTAAAGGGAGCTGGGGGATTGGAGGGGTGGGAATGCTCCAAACGAGAGGGAAGCACAGCAAGATTTTTTAAAAGCCCACATACAGTTTGACATGACTTGTCCTGCGGTTTGCAAAGAGCAAGCAGCAGAGAGACATCCTGCACCTTCAGTACAAAGCCTGTGTTGTGTTGTATACAGTTAGTGAGTCTGAAAGGAGGGTTAGGATTTATTTTTAAAGATGCCATTTTCATTTAAAAAAAGGTATAATTGGCTCAAACCTCTATGCATAAATATGACAACGTACAGTCAGGAAGGAATATCCATGCAGAAAGCACTGCAAAATGCTACATGCATTTGACCAAAGGGATTTCTTTATGCCCACTGCCCATTTTTCTCCTCTCCTCACGGCCAATACCTCCTCCCTCCAAAGTTAAGGATCAGTAATGCAAGCATTATAGCAACACAAATGAAATTATAAACTAGACTCACAAAGTTACAGTTACTAAATGTCTTGATTACAAAACCCAGCATGAGCAGTCCTAGATGATTAAATCCATTGCAGCAGATCTGTTCCAGAAAACTAACTGGGACCTTGGTCTGAGCAGTTAAAGCAAATCACGACGTTGTTTTACTGCACTCACCACCCTCAAAATATTCAGCCCAGTTGCTAAAATGATCACAGTACTCAAAGAGTAAGAGAATTTTTTTTCTTCTGCAATTAATGAGTCTTAAAACCAAAAGTTGCTCTGTGCCACTGTCTCATACATTGCTCCAATTCCACTCATTACTCACTGTATTCATTAAACTGTATCAACCTTAAATTATATCAATCCATGAAGCAGATTTGCAGCTCACTAATTCAAAATCAGTTTGATAAGTGAGAACACTTAACAAAATTAACTTCATTTTGTGTCATTTGTAAAAGCTTGTTTCCATTTAATATCTTCTGAAAGTGTAAGTAGGAATTTACAGCAATGATTTCCAGAGCATATGTAGGAAATGACAGCAACAAAAGCCCATCAAATTTTGGTTTTCTTGGGTTTGTCATTATTGACACTGGATTCATGCTGTACTGGTCAACAGCGTATCTACCTATAAGAAGGCCTGAGGTTGGTGAAAAACAATGTTGTCAGATATATTCTGGCATGAAAATTCTATAGTTCTGTATATTTCAGTAAATCAGAGAGGGCTATTTTTTCATTGGTGTTGACTGTTTAATATTTTAAAACACTCCTGATGCAAAAATATCAAGGTGGATTGTAAAACTGTAGTTGATAAAATGTACAACATTGAATGGAATAATTGTGCTGTATTTTACATGTGATAGTAATGAGCAGCTAGATATCACGGTGGTTTAAAGGCATCCAAAATCAATCCTTGCCAGCAGAGAATTATAGAATCATAGAATCATCTAGGTTGGAAAAGACCTTTAAAATCATCAAGTCCAACCATTAACCTAACAATTACATTCCATATGAGGGGTTTTTTGTACTAGCCTTATCATCAAAACATCTTTAAGAAGTAGTTATCACCTTCCATGATTTTTCTTTCCCTTTTCTTATCCTCTCCTAAGAGAGGATTATATTAGCTTTCTACTGTTATGTCCTAATGACGGTTATTTTCCTGACTTCTGCTGCTGTTTTACATCTTCCTCTCTTTTTGACACAGGCTGTATGTACTTCCATTAGAGAAGCCGAAGTGACCCGCAATCAGGTCCCCCAGCTGGGGAGAAGCCGAAGGTAAATTCTTGGGCTTGGAGGGTTGCAAGTGGAGCAAGTGGAGCCTAGCCAAGCTCTCGTGCTGTCTGCCACCCTGGGGCAGCGAACACCATGGTCTCCAAAGCTGGTGGAAGTACCAGAGAGATGAAGAAGGAGGTAAGAGTAGTTGGATGTTACGTACTTGTAGCTTCATACAAAGTACTTTCTTTCCAGGCTGAAAATAAACACATGATGAGCAGGAGATCTGTGGAGGACCCATTTAACAGGTAGATACTTACAAAAGGTTCAGTATAAGACATTTGAGTAATCCTTGTATTACTCTGAAATGCAATCCGAATCCTAAACCTGAGGCACTGACTACTTTGCAGAATGGCTTGCAAAACCTCTGAAGTACACATCAAACTAGCCCTGACAAAAAAAAAAAAAAAAAAAGGCAATGAAATGATGCTATTTGATGGAGGGCGGGGGGTGTCTGCCTGTGTGTGTGTGTGTTCAAGTCACCCAGGCCAGTGTGCCAGCACTCTGTGTGGCACTCCAAGAACCTCACCCAGTTGCAGATAAAATGTTGCACCACATTGCAATGCAGATTTTATTGTCTCATCTTTCAGGAGCAGCAGGAGGCACTGAGGGAATCTGCAGTACAGTTGAAACTACCCAACAGCTAATAGAGTACTTTATTAGATCCTTCCTTACGGGAGTCTTCTGTTAAACATTTGAAATATAATGTATTGCCTTAGACAAATATGTAATAGGAATTGGGAGTTATTAATGCATCATAAAAAGTCTATTCCAGCAAAAGCGGTTACCTTATTAATTAGGAATAGTAATCCTGAAGATTCAGTTATTTATATGATTTTAATTTAGTTCCAATTCTAAACGAAAGTTTAATTATAATTGCACCTAATTCACCCAGAGGATGAAAGGGCCCATTTAACAAAGGACATTCTGCCTTCATTAAATGATTACAAAGAGAACTAGGAATTGATGGTATTTTACAGTGTTGTTCCAAATCCATGGGGATTTGCATCAGATATGCTCCATAACATTTAAGGAAATCAATTCTGGAACCCCGGTAAATGAATCCATAAATTACACTTTAATATCTCAAAGTGCTGCTTTCCTCAGACAGAATTTGTCACTCCCAGGATCGATACAGGGAGCACAGGGTTAGACGCGCCTTATGGAGAGCAATTCATGCGACGGCATCGTTATACTGTGTTTCGGCATGTCACGTTGCCAGTGCATTCGTATCTAAATGAGCAGACACCCCTGCCTTGGAGTGAAGTCTAGACATAAAAATTTGCTACAGGTTAGTCCTCTGTTTCAGAGGAAATAATGGGAATTAACGTTTTAGCCAAACTTGTCAAATGCATGGGGAAAAGCAACGCCCATAAAAATGATTGAAGCACTTAACACTTTGTAGGGTGGGTGTCGTGGTCTCAGCGCAGAAAAATCAAAACAAATGCTCCCTTTCAGCACCAACTTCTTGAACAAATCTCTCTCAACAGAGAATTAGATAAGCAAAATTGCCCTCCAGTAATGTCCAGATGTCATCGGCAAGTGGACAGCTTGTTTAAACCCCACACAGGGAAAGGGTTTGTGGCCTCCCTTTGTTTAACTACCCCGCAGAGCGCCCCGCAGAGCGCCACGAGGGATTTATTTGGCGGGAGTGCCAGATTTTTGATAGGCACTTCCATACTGGGACTCTGGACTGAGATGCCTCACTTCACAGGTGTTTTGCATAGGCAATGCTATGGTAGCTCTGGTGGGGACAGTGGGACCGACTGCCATCTCTGCACCGACACTGAAAGTCGGACGGCTGACAGCGGCAGAGACCTATATAAAAACATAAACTGAATCGTATGCTGCAGCTAGGGAGTGCCAATACCTATCCATGTGTCTGGCCCTTAAAAGGAAGAGCAGCACTGTATTTTCCTACTATGAGGTTAGGAAAGAGAGAGTGTCCGGGGACGGAGAGGTAAATTACAGTCACGTGGATGAAACTGTCTGTTAGCAAGAGCCATGGTCCAGCAGTTACCTATCACTGATGGGAATCCTGTGCCTGCCTTATAAGCCTTTGGGGCTTTTTAACTGTGGATTGGACATAGCCCATGCCCTCTGGGATCCCCTGCTCATGTGGTGGAGGTCGCTGTTTGGGGGGCATCTGCCTCACACCAACCGTGGGAGCATCCCTCCGCCTGCCATTGCTCACTCAAGACCTCATGCAGAAGGAACCTCTTTTCCTCCTCTGTCTCACACTCCTGGCTTATTTCTGCTTTTTTTGGTTCGGGGCATTTACAAGCAATGGTTCAGTGCCTGCCAGCCCGAGGGCTCACTGGCCAAGCCAAGGAGCGGGAGAGCAGCATAGGCTGTGCTCAGTCTTACGGCAATGGGAGCAGCTGGGGGGGACCTTGGCCTCTGCCCCCTGCCCCATCAGGACTGCACCACGATGTCTCACCTCATCCCTTGTTCTGCAAAGGGAGAGCGAATTAATGGGGGCAGACAGCACCAGACACCACTGGGCACTGCAGGAGATGGGCAAAAGCTGGCACTGCGTGGCCCCGTGATATAAGAGCTGAAAGTTTCCATTCTTGATCCTCACGTACATCTTCAAAAGTGCCAATCAAGGCTGGGTTTGTTGCACAAGAAGAGGCGAGAAGGGCTCGTTGGTGCGTTCCCAGCAAGCGGCCTTGTGTGATCGCTCTGCTTTTCACACTCTGCTGCTTGCTCCATCAAGAAAACACGCTCCTCCTCGGCAACAGCCAGGATCCCTTGCGCAGGGCTCAGCCTCCTCTTGCTTTCTCAAAAGTGGTGCAGCAGCTTTCCCTGCTTCCCTATTTTCTAGGCTATACAGCCGTGAAAGTGGTGCCCACTATTACAAGCGTGCGCTTTACCTACTGGATTAAAAGGAGTGATTTTGAAGCATCCAGAGTAAAAAGGGTTGCTTGGATGTTCCCACTGTAGAAACGGCCTGGACAGATGCCAGCATCCAGCCACGGTCCTATCATGTGCCGCAGGGCATTTATTTATCATGCCATTGCTTCTCATCTGGCTCTGGCAATTGGTCTATAACTGACAGGAGGGGCAGGGGGCTTTTGTCTTAAAGACAGAGTCCCTCATGTTTTTTCAGCCTCCTTTAATGGTACCTGCACCGGGCATGAATTCAGTAATAAGAGAGAGCATTAATCCTGAGATAGGCACAATTCACCAGGGTATCCTTCTATTTGTTTTTGGAAACTGGTACATTACCACATGCACATCCTTTTTCACTAAATCACAGCAAAATCTCTGCACAGAGAGACAACATCACGTTCTAACTTGTTATCAGATCAGAAAATGACAAATGCCTCCCTTGTGAAAAGGTGCAAGCAGGCAAGGGGAAAGCGCAGCAAGAAAGCAGCAAACTCCCTGCCTTTTACATGGTTAGCACAAAAAAAATTTAACATTTTAAATGTTTTCTTTTCTGATTCCACTCACCCCATTATGTTCAAAGGAGATGTTCTCTGGGTTACTCAGCTAAATAGGAGTAAGACGCACCAAACTGAACTTTTTTCAGGTGGCATCATGTACAGTGAGGTACCAGCCAGCCTCATGGATTTTTGTAACAAGGGACGATCCTTCTCCCGCACCTTTTTGCTTTAAAATAATTAAAGTAGTTAAAGTGTCTCTCCTTTTATTCTCATAGTTGCAGTCTGCAAGTGATTATACAGGAAAATAAAAACTTTTAAATTGGTTTTTTTCCCCCTGGGTCTGGATGGGAAGGAGACCTTTGATCTAAGGCAATATCAAAGTCCCCAGAAAAGAAAGTTTCCCAGATGTAGGGAACACAAAATTTACAGTGTGGAAAACATTTTATACGTGAGAGCCAGCAGTTCTCAGACAATGACAAAATACGAATCCAGAATAGCACAAAGGAAGGGCTGCTCTCTGCAACTAAGCAGACTGGCCTGGAGAAACTATTCTGGGCAGACCGTGAAGTATACAGGCTCAGACTCAGGGACAGGCAATATCTCTGAAAGTCAGCCTCCAGGAGACTAAATTTGGATACCCAAAATTAGAGGCCGTTTTTGAAAATATAAGCCTGGGTGGAAAATTTTGCACTGCACATAAGCAACATGCCATTTTCACAGGCTTATAACAACTTATTTCTAAGCCAGCGTTTCTTCAAATATGACAAAACCACTCCTCTTCAGTCAGGATGAAGTTATTTGACTAGTCAGAATTTACAAACTAAGGCAAACATAAAACCCAAACACAAACAGTTGCAGAATTATAGCCTGGTATGTGGAAAAATAGTCATCTTGTGTTACGCGAGCTCAAAACAAGCTTCACCAAGAAATGGTTTTAAAAGTAGTCTCAGAGAAAGAGACCTTAAATTTGCTCAGTTGAAGCATTGTTGTTTTTCCTTGGAGAACTCGGCTGTGTGGGGCATGACGGCTTTTCCTCCTCCTGCAAAACCAGCCTCCAAGGGCATTTTCGGAGGTAGGAGCCACGCTGTGGGAAACCCAAAGCCCCTTACATCAGGGTGCAGCCCCAGAACGGCACCGGGCGATGCGGGGGAACGTAGCCCATGGCACGGTCAGCAGGGGATGGCTTTGGCCACCCTTCAGGTTAGCCCCTTGCAGGTGTCACCTGTGGGAGCCATAACCGCGTCCCACACCGGCACTTCTGTCCTTCCCACAGCGTTTCCTTACCCAGGCACATGAAATAATTGGGGGAGATTAGTCAGCTACTAATTACGGGTAAGTTACTGAGCCGATTACTAAGAAGACACTCCTCTGTGTGACTATATGGTATATACATTGCGCAACAGTACGGACCTGTGACAACTCACTCTGCTGTTGCCATTACCCAGCATCTCCCTGGCACGGTTATCCAGCAGCAGTTTCAGTTACTGACATTTCCTTAACCATCCTTCCTTTTATTATTTCTCGTGTCTCTCTTACTTTGGTTCCAGGTAATAGGAACAATGTCATCTTCTTCATTTACATTTAATTTGCCTGTGTTCCCCCCCCCCCCCCCCCCCGCATAGTTTGTACAAAAACAGTCTGTCAGTTCCTCCCTCAGAGAGTTAACACTGAGGCTTTCTTCAATTTCTTTTGACCTCTACTATAAAATTCATCTTGATGAATTATTTATGTCTGGAGCTCCCCAAGGAATTATCATTTGTATCTTCCATAGGTTCTGCCTGTCACCAGCCATTACCGAATTACATCAGCTGGACAGCAGCTGCCAGTGATCAAACCAGGTCCCTCCTCCGCCTTGGCTTTTTGCATCGCCCAGCGGACACAAACCACCCAGCTCCTGGGGCAGGTTGGTTTACAAGCCTGCTCCCTTGCCCATTTTGGAGGCTAAAGTTGGGTTGATTTTATTTCCTGACAACCTTGGTGTGAAAGGCAGCAATAAAGAAAAAAAAAAATAGATGCTGTTACTTCTGTGCATTTAGGTGGGCAAATAATGCTCAACCCAAAATCTATCCCAGCCTTGGATCAAAATGTAGTTGTATCTGGCTGTGCTCATTGTCAAGTTGAAACAACTGTTTTCTCCTAAACTGGCTTAATCCAAACATCATTTTCAGGAAGCAAACCCACCCGCAAGCTCCTTAAGCCCTCCTTGAAAACTAAAGCAAACCCTGGGGCGTGGATATTTACCTACTCAGCAAAGGGCCTTGGTTGTCATCTCCTCCGTCATTCATCCAAAGCCAGACTGTAACATTGTCACGTTTTCCAGTCACCACATGAAGTGGGTTCTTCTGAGCTTAAGGTCTTTACTGTTAGATCTTACAGCAATTAAAATCTTCACAGAAGCCCTCTGAACATGAGTTCTAATCCACCCCAGCAATAATAAATGTTTATGTGTATTAAGATAAACAGGCAATAAAATCTTTGCAGGATTGGAGTTTTAGTCAGATAAAACCTCTGTGTACAGAAAATCCAAATGTGGACCTGTTTCATTTGTTTAACTTTAAACAACTTTTAACTTCGATTAACTTCATTTTTTTTTAATGAATTTTCTGTGTGTCTGAAAATGAAAGCTCTATGCAAACTTTTTGCAGTGTTCTCAGTTTCACATTTAAACTGACTTCCTTTGGCTTCTTTCACTTTTAATCTGTTTTCTCCCTCTCTCCAGGTTGCTGTGGCAAAATAAGCAGGTGCCGAAAAGAAAGAGAAAATTGTAAAGCGTGGGAAGAAAAACAAAAGCAAAACTTAAAAATTCATGCTTTTGACAGTATTTCAAAATAAATATTCAAAATGTGCTTGCAAAATGTTTTTCCCATCTTTAAAGCAGCCATCCATAATACTTTCTTGCCCTTCCATTCACTCTATTGTCTTAGTTTGTCCAGGGAACTTTGTACTGAAGGGAAATGCAGAAACAATCCTAAGCAGAAGCCTTTCTTTGCAAGAAAACTCCTTCTGTACAGGGGAGTTCACTGTTAAACAGAAGAAAAAGGATGGGCAGTGGAGACTTACACTGAGGCTTCCTCCCTGGTCATCAGGGAAGGCTTTGGTATTTTTAGAAAAATCCCTACGTTTGGGATGCACATTGTACAAAACAGCTAGCACTAGGGGTCAACACAGTCTAAACAAATCACCTTTGAAGACATGCCTTCAAACCTTGACTTAAACTCATTAATGAATCCTACCGAAGCCCGCAAGTTGGCACATCCAACCCCTCTCAACAGCTGCAACCCTTTTATGGATGACACGGAAGCGGGAACTGGCAGAGGCAGGGGCCAGCCCGTATCTTGCTTTCCAATGACCCGTGCTAAGAGCACGCCTCACGAAGTTCAGTCTCATTATTCATAGGGACTTCATAGGGACTAAATTCACCCCAGCAATTTTAAGTATTCCCCATTTTCATAGAATCATAGAATGTTTTGGGCTGGAAGGGACCCCTAGAAGTCATCTAGCCCAGCCCCCCTGCAAT
Source organism: Gorsachius magnificus (assembly GCA_034008185.1). NCBI lineage: Eukaryota > Metazoa > Chordata > Aves > Pelecaniformes > Ardeidae > Gorsachius > Gorsachius magnificus. Next base: position 179,155,588 of record CM067081.1, read on the forward strand.
GAGCAGGGACACCCTTAACCACATCAGGTTGCTCAGAGCCCCGTCCAGCCTGGTCTTGAATGTTTCCAGGGATGGGGCCTCCACCACCTCTCTGGGCAACCCATTCCAGTGTTTCACCACCCTCATTGTAAAGAATTTCTTCCTTAGATCCAGTCTAAACCTACCCTGGTTTAGTAAAATTTTCCACAGCTGCTTTACTATTATCATCTTCCTTCTTTGTGCCTTTTTAAGAGAGTAAGAAGAGTGTACCTGAGCTCTCGGTGTAAGACATTTCAATGCAAGATGGCCAGGTATGGCACAGCAGTACCACCACATCTGGCTCGATGTCTCTCCATGAAGTAACTCTCAATTAAGTGTGTAGGAAACCAGGATCTTTGCTTCAAATCATACTATTTCACATGGGTTTGATAACAGCGAGGACTAAACACTCAGAAAACCTTAGCAATATTGAGACGTCCTGATAATTCATTAGCCTAGAATTTAAATCTGCTTTCTTTTTCTAATCTGTTCCTTTTAAGTTCATAGGAATTGTTCTCTGGATTTGGGGTTTACAACATAGTTCTTTCCAGATCTAGCTCTGAGACTAGAAACTTTTATTTCAGTAAAAGGTCAGAAAATATAACTGCATAATAACAATTATAGGAGTGAGGATTTGAGGAAAAACACCAGCTGAAGTCATGAGAGCTGGCAGCCTAATAGTCAAAACATCTTTGCTATTTTTTTTGGTGTAACAGCAACACCTTGATACGTCAATGTTGATTAGAGCCAGCTGCATCACATCCTGAAACCTATCTTTGAAAAAATGAATGCTGAATACGATTTTTTTTTCTTACAGTCACATAATTTCTAACGTTTTTCCTAAAAGCTCCAGCTTCTCAAAAGACACATGCTCATGAGAATTGAAGGTTTTCATTTCTTGTGATAAGGCAATGGAAATCTTATAGGACAAAGTCAAGCAGTTAGATACCAGCCAAGAGAAATTTCGCTGTAACTTGCATCTCATCAGCTGTACAGGGCAGAAAGCAGGAGAGGCAGGGGGGCAGCCAAAGGACTGAGGAATGGCCCTGAGCTGCTGGCGTGACACAGAGGAGGAAAATCCTGGGATGTACTGAGTGAAGTACCGTGGTGGGCAGGGAGAGGTATTTTTCATACTGTACATATCCCCAGTGGGACCGCAACCAGCATGCTGTCCACAGCTCTAACAAAGCTGAACTCAAGCTAGAACAGGTGCAGAGACTCAGTAGGATGGGAACGGGGGAGTCAGTTTTACTGATGGGACAAATATAGCTTAATAGGGTTAGCCGAGCAAAAGAAAGGCTGAGGGGGATATGATTACACTTTATAAATACATGCCCGAATACCAGCAGGGCTGCAGAATCATTCAGGCTCTAAGACAATGTTGGCGCAAGAACAAATAGCCTGAAAAAAGGCGTTGACTACTTTAAGCTAAAAGCACCATCGGGGAAACGGTGGTTTGTAAGAGTCTTCCGACAGCAGCAGTAGGTGCTGGTAAGCTAACTACTTTTATAGCAGAAAAATAGTAAATTTATGTAAGGGATTTTATGACATGGTGTCTGCTGTAATAGTGGGTTGTCCCTTAGGCTCTGTGCTCCTGGAAAGGTTCTGATTGTCATGGCTGGAAGGTAGAGGAGAAATGTAAATGTAATCTCTGAAAGCTGAGATCCCTGAAGGCAATTAAAAACCAGCAAACAGGTAACATTTTTTTTAATTTCCTGAGTTTATGTGGCTTGAATCTGTTTTTTTAATATGTAGGTTGCTCATGGCTCAAGCAACGATACCCAAGTCAAACGCAATAGAGAGTTGAATGAGAGGGAAAAAAGTGACCGCTTGTTTACGGCTTATTGCCCTTCTTTTGCAACCACCATGCACCCTGTTGCTCCAACCTGCCCAGCTACAGAGGCTGGCTCCTGAAGATTTCCTCAGCTTTGGCCAAAAGGGGAGTTTGCCTGCCCAGAACTGCCAGACCCACCTCAGCCAAGGGAAAACCAAGGAAGTGGGAACAACGAGTCTGATCTTGGTCCTCTGCTATAGCTGGGGATGGATTATGTGACCAGCTCCTTCCTGCTCAGAACATCCCAGGTCCCTGTTATGCCACAGTTTTGTCAGAGGAGAAAAAAAATAATAAAATATCTCCTCAAAGGCCCGTAGCATCTGTCTCCCTCCTGTTTCTAATCTAGCCCACGTGAGCCCACTTCAGAGGCACCTTTTTGGCAAGCAGGCCAAGTGGGTTCTACCAGGTGGGGAAATGTTTCTGCTTCATGTCCTTCAAAGGCAGAGGCACGCTTGCCCTCAGCTTGATTTCACGCACATTTCATTCGCAGACTCTGAAAAGGCTACCAGCGTTGCTGCTCCTACACAACGGATCATAAATATCTGCATGGGTAAGTATTTCACTGAAGGCCCTTGGAGTGCAACCCCATAACTCCTGTAGAGTCATTGGCCACAAAGGATAATTTGTCTGAGTCAGTACCAGAGGAAGGAGGAAATTTGGGGTTGAAAGGTATCTGCTGTGAGAAGACATCAGCATGCCTTTCTGGCAGCTCTGCCTGCACTGATTTGCTGCAGGCAATTCTCAATCAACATATGAAGAGCACTGGCAGGAGCTACCTCCTAATTATAAATCATTTAGTCAATCAAAATATAGCTCCTCAGCTACGCAAAGATCCCATTTCTTCTCAAGAGCCTTACATGGAAAGAGAAGTGGAAATGCTGTACCAGGAGGAGGGAAAAAAGCTTTATTTAAAAGTGACAAAAAATGAAAGCTTCAGGATCCCATTTGTGGTGTAACTTATAGCAACTTAGGTACTTGTCAAAGCTAATTAAGACGGGCCATCTGCAAACGCTTATGATGGGAAACATTCCCCCCGTGCCAGCAGTACAGTGTGTTACAGCCTGCTCACATCCCACCCCAACAAGCGCTAAGCTGCTTTGCCTGATGCCACCAGTCCCGGGGTAGGGAGCACGTTCCTCCTCCTGCAGTATGAGGGAGCTTTACTTGAGCATCACCCTTGGGTTCTGCAGGAACCAGGCAGGAAAGGAGAGGGGAAGCTGCTGAGGGGTTGGGAGCACAAGTCTGATGAGGAGCGGCTGAGGGAACTGGGGTTGTTTAGCCTGGAGAAGAGGAGGCTGAGGGGAGACCTTATCGCCCTCTACAGCTGCCTGACAGGAGGCTGTAGCCAGGTGGGGGTAAGTCTCTTCTCGCAGGTAACGGGCGATAGGATGAGGGGAAATGGCCTCAAGTTGTGCCAGGGGAGGTTTAGGTTGGACATTAGGGAAAATTTCTTCACCGAAAGGGTTGTCAGGCTCTGGAATGGGCTGCCCAAGGAAGTGGTCAAGTCCCCATCCCCAAAGGTATTTAAAAGAAGGGTAGACAAGGTGCTTAGGGACATGGTTTAGGGGTGGGATGGCAGGGTTAGGTTAACGGTTGGACTTGATGATCTTAAAGGTCTTTTCCAACCTAAACAATTCTATGATTCTATGAAGCGTCCCTGCCTGGTTCTCGCACAGCTCGGGGGAACAGCCTGCTCTCAGGCCAGCTCCCACCGGTGAGCTGGGGTACCCTATGCCAGCAACTTCACCTTCAAAGCACCGTACGAAGCAATTCCTTGCCTTTGGCAAGCGATTTGCAGGCAGAGCCACGAGCGGTGACAGGCTAGCTCGGGAGCAACGAGGGCTGCTGGCTCAGCCCAGCACGGCGGGCAGAGGGGTGGCCTTGGAAGAGCAAGTCCAGCGGGGCAAAACAGCTCACAGGACTGACACCCAGGCCCCTTGCTAGTGTGCAGCGCCCTTCATACACAAATGTTTTGTTTCTCCTTAGCAACACTGCTTTTTTTTTTTTTGGTCCACCAAGTGTTCTTTGTACCCTGGGGAAGCCAGAGGCGCTGCCGCCTCCATGCAGGGTAGCCAGGGGCCACCAGCCCAGGGCTCCCCTAGGCAAAGCTGTCTCTGCACAGACCTTTGCAAAGGCCTTTCAAATCTTAGAGGCCATTTTGGAAGCATCACAGCTGGATGTGACAAGTACTGGGATCTTTAGAAATCCTTCTTTTTTTTTTTTCCCTAGCTGTGGGCTTTACAAACTCTGCCTCGGCTTTGGGATTTCTTTCTTTGCTGAAGTTTATCGATTCAGTATAGGTGCATGGATGTGGGCTTTAATCCCAAAGGAGAAATTGCAGTTGCCAAGCAGGGTAAGCTACAAAAGCAGCTCTCCTGTTGCTGAAAGCCCACTTCGGAAAAAGCGAGAAGGACCACCCATCCTTGGGGTGACACCCACCGCCTGCTCACTGTGCGCACCCCGCCGGTGAAGCAGGGACTCCCATGGTGAGAGCTGGCTTTGAGGTGTGTGTAACGCAAAGATGTCGGGCTTATACTGAACGTTCAAGGAGGCCAAGGGAAAATGAAGCCACATCTCTTCCCTTTGTAAAGCACTACAAAGAACGCCTGAAGAGTATTTGATATTGTTTTTCAAAAAATCATACATGCATACATATATATCACACATACATACATATATATATACACACACGCACACACATTCTTTAAGTTTAGGTCCTGCTCATCTGTCAGGAGATGGTATTAGAGTAGATCTCTATATGAGGTATATCTGTAGTGTCTGCAAGCACTCCATGCGCTTGGGGAAAAAAAAGAAATTCAATGTGGAGCTTTTACTGCCACACTGAAGCTGAAGTAAAAATCTTAATATTATCTCTTTATTCAGGTAATTTGAATTAAAGAGGTCTTACGAAATAGATCAATACTATATTTGAAAACTGAGTTTGGCCAAAGGTCTTTGTAGTGCTGTTGTCAATTGCTTTGCTTTTCCGCTTGGTGGACACGTCTCTCACGCATTATGTTTAATCAAGGTTTAATACTTCACTGCACCTCTATTCGGCAATGCGTTGCATTTAGAGAGTCTTGTATGGATCCGGTGGGTGCTATGCACAGGGCACTGTCAGGTCAGACAGTCTCTGAATGAGAACTTCTGGTTTTCCCAGCACCAATGTTAGTTATAAAGTAATACTTCACCGTTTGCGGCTACTCCAGACACTATCTTTAGGTACGTAAGGTATGCATAGTCATGTCCAGCTTGCAGATAACCAAAGAAAAGCAAAGCAATGAAAACAGAGTCTACAAAAAAGGGAAAACAGTTCCCACTCTGTCAGCAGGAACGCTGCGTTTGCTACCTCCCAGGGCGGCACACAGAGCTCCCAGCCCAGGAAATTCTCAGCAGAACCTCTCCCTACCTCCAGCTATATCCCAAACTTGCTCCAAAAAGATGTCATGACCTTGCTTTTGTAGGCTCCTTTTCCCCCTCAAAGTGATGGACACAAGCCGTTTCATTCTGCAGCACTCGGCATTTCTGCTGAACCTCATGCAGAGGTTAAGGAACAAGGTTAACGGCTGGCGTGGAGATGGGAACACAGAAGCTGGAGGTGAATGTGCATTCCCCATCTTCGGAGTTTGGTACTAAGCTAGACTTTCTGTTTATTGTTGGGAAAAAGCTAAAGAAACATTATTTTTGCAGTACTCTCTATCCCAAAGTGCTCGATAGTCGGCAGAGATCCAAGACTCACCACAGCCAGAGGCTGGAAAGCACTTCTTAGAAACAAACAAATGAACAAGCAAACAAACAACAGACAAAGCCAAACAGGGAAAACAACACTGAGAAACCCCAGTTCCGGGAGTCGCAGAGGATTTCTGCGAAGGAACAGAAACTGGTTCTATCAATGCCACTTCTCCTCCGCTATAGCATCTCTTGATGGCTGGAAGATGTCTGGTATTGTGTACTCAAGACAAAGACATGGAATGTTCTTTCTCTCAAGAACATTAAAATATAAACCTCAAGACTATGCTAGCAGTAGAATTGCATTATAGATCATGGTTTTTAAAGAAATGCATAATGGTTTTTTTAAAGTTCTAGCCACAGAAAAGACCCTTTAATGTTATCCTTTAATTATTAGCATAGGTTAAAATGACAAGCTCTCAGAGAAAGATGTTTTTCCATTGAAATAATAGGTTATCAATGGTTTTCAGACACTGAGATGCATTTAAGACTTTCCCAATCTCAACCCAATCTCACCATAACTATTGAGCCTTCAGTGAACCCAGGAAAGATCATGCTTACATCAAATTTGGCCCGATTTGTCTTACAGGTATCTTTTTCCCTCTAAATACTAGCTCCTGACCATAGACAGCTCTATACAGATACTTCCCTTAATATTTACCTGCTTTTTAATTTCCCACATTCTGATGAAAAGTAAAATTCATGCTGGATCTTTCAATAAGGAGATTTTAAAACAGGATTTTTAAGAAAAGCAGCAGAAGTCACAAGTGAAAAACATGGTACCTGACGATGGTAACATTTCTCACATTCTTTACATGGTTTGCTGTAAAAAAACCACCCAAGAGATCCACAGCTGACATCCAAGGGAAGCCACAATTTCTTCGCAAAAGGAAGTTGTGTGGAGATAACAGCAGTTACAGACCGTTACTCAGGGCGGGATTCTGCAGGCCTGGCTTTAGGAGGGGATCTGAGCTCTCCGCCGGAGACCCAGGAGGGAGCCGCGCTGGCAGAGGGCAACGCAGTTTTCCCCACCAGCTACCGGGAGTCTCAGCAAACGGCACAGGCCAAAACCCAGCTTCCAGACAACTGGTGAGATGGGCCCTACCCTTCTTCAAATGAGAACGCCCATGTGGCAGAGGTGTATAAGAGCTGGCCAGAAGGACAGATAGCTGGGGCAGAGAGAGAGAGACTGATGAGAAGAAATCCATTAAAAAAGCTAAACTAACTAAAAAAACCAAAAAGGCCCTTGTCCTCAGAAGAGCACGGTAATTAACAAATAGGTTTTAATCCGCAAAGATGTAACTTTTGGCTTGCTGCTCGTTGGGGCTGTAAACTGTGTTTATCTGTATTTCATCTCGATGGGGTTTGTGCTCTGGCAGCTCCCAATTATGCTGAAAAAGAGGCACTGAAGGGTGGTTCAGACCCCTTGATTTCAGCTGGGGCTCACCCGCACCAGAAGGCTCTTCCGTGCAGCTGCTCGGGGTGTCTACCGACATCCCCAAGAAGGGAATGCAGCCCGTTAGTCATGAGACAGTTCTGCCCCGACCAGCGAAATGACTGCGGATGTGCATGTGAACAGAACTCAGTCTGTTGGGCAGTATGGCCTCGTTACTCTGGGGCTCTATGAAATCTGACAAGTTCTGGAAAAGCTGGTCTGACTCAAAAATCGGAGCAGAAATCTGGGCGCTTTTTAAAGCAGTTTTAAGGAAAAGAACATACACCGCACCTTTCTCAAGCAAGTATTTCTTATAAAATCAGATTGTTATTTTAAAAAATCTTTAAAAAGCAGCTAAAAAACCAATTAAAACACCCACGCAGGCAAAACTCCTGCCAAAGATGTTTTCTCTCGAGTGTGGGGGCAAATGAAAACACAACAGTAAGTCCTGAGAAGGAGTTGAGAAAGCTCGGGGCAAGAGCAGCCTTTGGGCAATGCTCAAGGCTGTGGAGGCAGATGAAGCAGCAGCCAAGTCACCCTCCAGCTCCGGGTGATTCCTGCACCAGCCACCAGCGAGCAGGCTGGGGGGCAAAGGCGCTGCTGGCACCGACTGGGGCAGGCTGGGAGGGGGCCTTCCCACATGCAAGGAATGCCAGCGCTCCGAGGGCTGTCTTTACGACCAGAAAAAAACCCAAACTACAACGGAGAGAAGTAAAGTGGGACATAAAATTTTATTCTGAAATGATCTCTGGCCACAACGATAAAATGTAACAAATAGTCACTAGAACAGTCTTAACTCCTGTCATCAGCTGTACAATACATACAGTATCATAAAACTGGCCACTAGGATTAAAACCCACTACAACATCTTTAATGTTAAGTGGCAACAGCAGCATCTCACAGAAAATTATACATACATATATACACAGTCCACATTCAATCGTTTTTCACATGTTTTCAGTACACACAGTTGCAGCATATTACAGTCACGTGTCTAAGTCGTTGCCCAATAAAAACCCAAGCTACTGCTTAGACGTAATTGTAGCCGTTGAACTGAGGAATTACAATTTGTAGCGGAGATGTACAAGCCCCTAGAAACAATAATTCACAAATGGTGTTTTATTTAAATGCTACCATAGCATTACACTGGGCAATATTCTAATCTTTGCTGACCGGAAAAAAAAGAGTTCTTTTAGTACTTATCACAAATATTATCGATGGGAAACAAAATACTAAAAAATGGAGAGGATCAAATAATGCACACCCTTTCCTAAAGATTCTAATATTGCCCGATGCTACTTATGTCTAAAGTGTTTTCAACATTCCCATGAAGTCATTTATAACTCCAAACCACCCACCAAGTTAAAAGTGGCTTAAGTGCCTTGCACCCAAATCGTAAAAATCCCTGGCCACCTTTGTCAGAGCCAGGCACATATAAAAGGAATGCACTTTGGTTCATACCAAATGCCCTGGGATTAAATCACACTATAAAACTAAAGAGTTTGAGGTAAATTTTTACAAATACAGTTGATTTCTGTCTAGTGTCACCATAACAAAAACTCATTTTTTAAAAAAAATCAGTTTGATGTTAAAGTACAACCGATGAGGAAGGGCCATCTTTAACCCCTTAACAAGACGTACGACAAGAACAGAGCGTCCTCTCCACCCCAGCAGTGTGAATGCCTTATTGTTTCTATTAAGGCCTCGGTCATCTACAGGATGTTTTAAGATAGGTATAAGCATTTAAAAATAGGTTTCATCCCTACCATCCAGTATTCAAAGGGTTAAAGAGGCCAAACTGCATGCCCTACCAAACGGCATTTGTAACAAAAGGCACATTGTTAACACCAAGGGCACAATCCATCCTCTATTGTTAATCTACACATCTTGCATCACTCTGTTGTTCCAATACACTTAAGTGGTAATGAACACCCCAGTGGTGCAAGAAACTGAGCCAAGTGAGACTGCAACCAAAGACAAGACAACACCGTGCTATTACTACATCTGAAAATAGCTCAGACATCCCCAGACAATGGTAACATGTGAGACTAAGCACTGTTTCCAAGCCAACTTCTATCAGCCTAAACACCAGAGCCCTTAGAATAAAATCACATCAAAGCAAGAGGCAACGTCCTTCCTGCCCCCCCCCTCCTTTTTTTACAGGTATAAATAAGCTACAGTAAAAAGCAGCTGCATCACTTAAAAACCTGGACGTAGCTGCTCCTTTAGTATAGAGGAAGTTGCACTGTATCTGGGTTAAAAAAATAGCTCTGCACACTATATTTTGGCCTTAAAGTTTCCGGTAGCATTTATGAAGGTGGATCATAAATGCCTTATTGGCATTAAGAACTGGTTACATGAAAAAGAAAATTTAGTGGTTTTAGCCCATTAATGACCCATGAACATTATGAATGTTTTCACCTTAAATTGCCACAAAAGGCAGGAACATGTATCAATGTTCCCTTTAAAATATATTAAGGGAGGCGATTCTTCTTCCGCCCCTAACATAAGCATCCCTATTTCTTAACTTTTGCAGGAAGAGTTCAGGTGGAAAGGAGTGGTAAAGCCAAGTAGGTGGTGGAAGAAGATTCCCGGTTACTGTAGAAAAATACACGGTATTGTATTCCCACAGTCTCAGTTAGAGACTCAGTTAATATTATATGAAAATTAGTATCTCTCTTTTCCAGACTTAGAATTTACTGACCGTAACTTACGGGATAGTCATATTCCAAAAGCCACTTTCCTTAGCTGTATTACTATATTTCATTTTTTAACATGATTTCATACATGTTTACATATTGCACTTACACACATTGTATAAAGTTGTGAACATTTAACACTAAATAATTTAATTTGACAAGAGGCAGGAAACGAGGAAACGATCTTTTTTTTAAAAAAAGTAAGAAAAAATGGTTGATTGATGCTTTAATTTTTACAGTTATCAATCAACAAATACCATCCTCTACTCAGAAACTATTTTTGGAGCTTCTTTAGGTGTTGACTTTTTGGCAAGAAGTTAAGCGATATGTTTCCTGAGAATTCTGTCATTTTGCATTTATATCCCTCCCCCAGCCTTACATTAAATTAAAAATAAACCAACCAAACAAACAAAAAAAATTAAGCTGTAAGTGGTAAAGTAATGACTATGAAGGAGAACTTAACCGGAAACTTTCTTGGCCTCTCAGGGGACCATGCTTTAAGTATTTTTCATAATTTGTACAAGTAACTCAGTAAAATTTGTGCATATAAATGTTGCTTATAGTAAAGTTCTTGAGGTTTAATGCAATCCATTCTAGCATGTCTTGTTCTAATATCCAGAAATCCTTCTAGATTATGTTCTACTTTGTTTAAAATTCCCTTTTCTTATGTTTTATACATCCAATGTAGACCACTGCCATTGTACGTGATGAAATACCAATCTTAGATTTCAAACTGTTCCTGCTGAAAACATGCTACAACGCGTGAATATTTCTCTCACAGGTCTAGATATTATTCCTCAGTAAAGACTATCTTTCTTCCATGAATGCAATTAAAATCAAAAAAGAAAAACCAAGCATTAGCACACGCACGCACACGAACAAATTCTACACATATCTTTTAACTGTTCCTTCAAAGTTAATTTTCAGCTACAAATGCCAAAGACTAAAACAAATTCCAGCCATTTAATTTTCCTTTGATATTTCTCCTGTATTAGAAAGTATCTAGGATGGTGTCTGCCAACTGAAAAGCTTTCCACTGAGGATCTCTCCATCTACAGTTATGCTCTCTAAGGTAAAGTACTCTTCTACAGAAAGCAATGTAGTAACATAGTGTTTGCCCCTACATGCAGATTTGACCTGAAGTGTAAATGTACCAGAGAGGTCACAGTCGCTCAGACAAACATTGAAGAAATAAAAGCAATCTGTGAAATACGTGTAGCCTAACAGTCTAAAACAGAACGAGCATGTCTGCCTGTGTGATTTAAGGAGATCAAGCTGCACATCAGGAGAGAAAAGAAAACAGGAGGGGTGGAAAAAAAAAGAAGAGAAGCCCAGTGTGAATGCTCAATCTTATATACTTGAAATGAAGTCCAGATCATTTTGTGTTATCAACTTGTCCATCACTTTCAGATTTAGAGGAACGGACATACTTCCATCTTCCTTCCTTCTGACACTGCCCGTTCCTCTCACTCTACCACATGGCATACAAGGTAAAAGAGTCATTCTAGCCCTGGAAGTTCTTATTTTTTGCATTATATTTAAATGATCATTTTAATCAAAACCCACTACTTTTGGATAGAGAAAGCATTCCATAGGAGGTGACCGTATCATTAGTGATACCACCACTTTCTCTGGGCTATCATACAGAAAATGACAATGTAACATGCTATGGCTCTGCTTCAAATTACAAGTTTACAGGTGCATAACTGTAATTTCTTTGAGTATTCTCCCTGGAGTCCAGTCAGGCATAGGTGTGAGCGTTTGCAGAATCGAGACCCATACCCACAAAATCCAAAAGGTAGCGTCTTACAAATTTACCCCAGGTGAAACCTAATATGAACCATGGAAGAGAAAGGTTAATACCTTTGACACCACGCTGCAATGCATGACAGTCATGTTGTAACCAGTGGCCTGCCACTGATGTTTATTACTGTGTCACACTAGTTACAGTAAGGCTAATTGTACTGTAGAAGACAAACATTTTAAAAAATAAGTATAAAAACTTAAAGCATTGTCCCCGTGTTTTTATAAAAACAAAATCAACGTTTCTTACATTTAAAATGAGTGCTGAAAGATACAAATGAATAAAGTTATTGAGCAAATAAAAATGTATATCTGAGCTACTTTTTCATACAAATAAGGCTCAGCCACATTGTATCTCTCATATTAACAGCATTGGGTTTTTCAAACTCAGCTAACGAGTTTTGGCAACACTGTTCTTTGCTGAATATTCCCATTGGCATCTGTCATCTGTGCCAAATTAGTCCTCAGTTTTGAAGCCGAGCTTGAAGTTGGAGGTAACTTGGAAATCGACGTTATAGCACCAGTGCTCTCTGTAATTCTCTTCGCTGAGGCCTTTTCCCCAGTCGGAGGCTTTGGCAACCGTCTCCTTAGCCAGGGATGCCGCAAAGCCTGGCTGGGTGTCATACGGATAGCAGGATCCCATTCTAAACACTGTTTTAAGAAGTCAAGGAACAGGGGATCATCACATCCCTTTAATGCGTTACCCCATTCTCTGCTCTCTGGTGGGCCACGTAGTTTTCCCCTCCGAGAGCGTCCACCATTAAGTATGACAGAGCCATCAGACAAGGTTGTGATGCTGCAATAGCGGGGATAACCCTTAGAGCTCACGAAGTTTTTGGCTCGCTTGGATGAATCTAAGAGTTTTGGAGAAGGCATGCCCAATAGTTCAATCATACAAGCCAGTTGGTCTCCTTCATCTTCTCCAGGTAAAAGCGGATAGCCGGTGAGAAGCTCTGCTAGAATACAGCCCAAGCTCCACATATCTATGGGCATCCCGTAACGAGCACCAAGGATGACTTCAGGTGCGCGGTAAAAACGTGACTGAATATAAGTGTAGACACGCTGATGTTCGTAACAACTTGAGCCAAAATCAATCACTTTAATACCACTTCTACCCTGTTGCTTCAACAGAATGTTCTCAGGTTTAAGGTCACAGTGAATGATTCTGTTTTTGTGCAAAGCATCCAAGCACTGTAAGATTGAGTGGGCAAACTTGCGGACCAAAGGCAGGCTAAAGCCCTGAAACTTGTTTTTCTTTATTAATTCATACAGGTTCATGCTCAGCAATTCAAATGTCATGCAGATATGGCTGCGGAATGTGAAGTTTTCCAACATGTGAATAACATTCATGTTGTTATCCTTATCTTGTTTCCGGAGATGCTCCAGGATCTTAATTTCTTCCGCAGCTTGGCGGTGGAAACGTTTTTCATTTCTCACCATTTTTAGTGCCACATGCTGATGCATCTTGTGATCATAAGCCTTCACCACCTGCCCAAAACTTCCTTTCCCTATAACTTTCAGGACTTCATACCTATACGCAATATGATCGTGGGGTACTTGTATATAAGACCCTTGGTCATCATCATACCCACAATTGTTTGAACCACCAATCACGCCTTGCCGCTTCTTTGCATTTGGACCCAAAAAGTATATTTCAGGGTAGCTAAAAATTTCATGATGCTCAAAAGCTGTTAATTTTTGCATGTATTGCTTCATTGCCTGCTCTGGTGTCATAACGGAGGCTTTTACCTTCCCTGTTCCATCTGTAGATTTTAAAGAGCTGGAGCTCCCTTGTCGCCTGTGAGCACTCTCTGACTGTCTGTCCTGAACCACTGGCAATCCAGATTTGCTGAGTGTTGTAAGTCCATTTGGCTGTGTCGTTAGAACCGTCCTCTTGTTACTATTATCTTCAAACAGCTGCTGAACCTGGATTTGTCCATGGCTACCAACATGGAGGTGCTCATTCATTGTGTGCTTACTGCCTCCAACCTAAAATTGAAAATAAATACATACCCAGTTAACAAGAAAGGCATGGACTCCATGCTTCACCATTCATTCTGCAACCCGCCATCCTGCCTAAATTACCTCAAAACTAAGTATTTTCTTAGAAATCAGCTGTCTACAGATAATCTAAAAAGTAGAGCATATATACTGAGACACTGCTAGATGCTATTAAATTGTCCAGATCCTTGTTTCTCAAATGCCACTTCCATGACTCTCTAAAATGTTTGCAACAAGGAAATCACAGATGTGCTACCACAATAAGCCAACAGTTCCTCCAAGGAATCTTCAGGGCAATAAACAGTCCTGTCACATCAAGAAGCATGCTTGAGGGACATTACATTAGACTTTACAGAACACAGTAGTAGTTTTATTGATGCTGGAGATCAATGTATCATGCCTGCCAGAACTTACATGGCTAAGGCTCTCCTAGTCACCTGTTCTCAGAAGTCAAGATTTTAACTTGTTCCTAAATTTGCCATGTATCAAAAGCCCCAGATACCATTTTAAGCAATAAGGAATGTGCTGTGACATGCACAAAGAGGAAAAGGACCTGCACATTTCTAAGTTCAAGAGATGCCACCCACTGCTTGCAAAAGAGACAGTCACCACTCAGCACAGCATTCAGATCCATGAAGCATAGGCACATCCTTTAGCACTTTCCCAAACCAGTCTTACAATAACTTTTAACCAAGGTGAGATTTGGGGCCTGATACAGACTTGAGCAGAAAGAAAATCCTTGCCTTGAAGACCATACAAACAACTTCACTTTAAAGGAATGGGAAAAAAGATTAGTTGATGTTTAGAAATTACATTTGTTCTTGACAGTTTTCACAAACAGCAGCATTCAGCATTTTCAAGCAAAGAAACACCAGAAGTACTGGGGTGAGAAAACAACTATTGCTCAAACCCTGTTATTTTTAAGGAGAAATGAGAAATTTACAAGCATATACTTGCCACTAAAATAGCTGTCCTTAGAAATCCTCATTTGCTCTGAAGTGGAGGATAATTAGTTTGTCTTCTGCCTGGTCTTATACAAACGTGGGAAGAATTCCCCTGCTGTCTCTCCAGCTGATTCACCAGTCTTAATATTTATGCCACATTACTAACCAAAAGTTCACCGATACTGTCAGACAGATGATCAAGCCAAGGTTGAGAGCACTTTTAATCTGAACCTTATTTTTTCTAGACAGCTAAGGAAAACACATTCCCTGTTCACTTAAGGTTGCTGAAATGAAATAGGAAATGACAGTTGTGTGCTCTGATATGAGGCAATGAAATCTGTGCTGCAACCACAGAAGTGCTTCCTAATGAGAAAACCAGGACATGCAACGCAGACTCTAGCATACTTTGTGCTTCTGTTAAGGTATCAGTCTGATACAGCAGAAGCATGTTTTTGAAAATTCAGTAACTTGTTCCCAAGGAGTAGCCAGCTGGACAGGAGTTTCACCTTTGGATAATATTTTGAAATCTGCAGCTCTGAAACTCACACAACATAAGAATAGCAGCTCTCGGGCACTGATTCTGCTGAGTTCACTGCTCTTCTGATTCCATTTTGACTCAAGTTGAATAACTGGTCCATTTTATTTCATCATTGCAGTTTGTGTACATTTATTTGCAGAGCAATTTGGGCTCACACGATCAAATTTGATCAATCTCATAGAAAGCGTTACCACAAAATTGCAATTCAAAGCAAAGATGTTTATAACATTTAAGCACAGTGAAGATATACAGAATATCGATATTAATTCTCTTCCTAGTTTGACATCTCAAAAGCACCAGGAATTAAATCATCAAGGGAACGTAACGAGCCTCTCATGCCTATAGGGAATTCCTTCAGGTCAAGTCTGAAGCAGACTGTAGTAGCAGTTTCCTGAAGGTTGCCCTGATCCTCTACTAACAGCAGCTACTGAAAAAAAGAAAATTCGGCCTCAAGAGCTGCTACATGACGTGTCAGAAGAACCAGATCTAGTTAGTAAGATGTGTCGGAGGTCCAGCACATGCAGCATTGCAAAACCGTGTAAGTAAGAAATGCACAATGAAGCAGCAGACTAACTGTACAGACTACAAGAACTCAAGCTAGGAAATTCCAGGTACAAACGTTTCTTCTGCGGCACTGGTTGAACAACAAAGCAGAACATAGCCGGACGAACTGGGAGCAGACAATACTGACATACAGACAGTGAGGAAGAAAGAGCATAGGGGAAAAAAATATCTTTAAGAATTTCCTAACCCAAGTACTCATTGCCACAGTTCACATCTTGAATTTTTTTTTTCCACTTGAGTCACCTGTTTTCAGAGTTAACTATTTTCTGCCCTTCCTAAGCACTGCTTTTTTCAATAAATGTACTGGGGAATTCTTCGAGCTTCAGTTCTTTGCTTTGTATCGCGGCTTGGAAAAAAACCCCAAACATTTATCCACTCTCAACAGGGACTAGGGAGTTCTTTTTCCTAAAAGCATGTTTGCAAACACATCCTAAAGTGTAAACTATGTAGCTCTGCTTCCTGCACCTTCAGGCAGCCTCATGGTTTCTTTTGCTGCTCACAGGTTGGCTTTTTTTTTTCCAAGCAGCAGAATGAAATCACCATCATTATCCCAGCTTCACCCTAAATCCAAAGTGACCGGTTTTGCCAGTTTCAGTCAGCTGCTGCTTGGGAATGCAAATGCAGATGCAGACAGTAGCACTGGTTTTCTTTGTGGAAGAAAAGACACCAAATTAGCACAGGCTCTATTCCAAAAGCTGTGAGGGAGAAGAGATCTCAGTTTTCTTTCAAAAATCCCAACAGAAGTTTCAGAGCTATCAGACACATCGCAACCACAAAGACAGTTTGAAAAATTGATTTTCCCCATCTCAGGGTACTGCCTGCACAAGAATCGCCATCTCTTCTATTTCCAACCTGGATGAGGGGTAGATTCTCACCAGCCCCTTGCTCTGTCTATCTACTTCTGGCCACCGGGTGTCTGAGATTGCTGTCAAGTTCAGGCTTGCACTGCTTACAAGCTACGCAGGCTTCACCAGTGAATTCCCTGTAAATTCCCTGAACCACAACTAATGGGCTTGGGAAGCTACAAAGGACTACAGCCTTCTTAGTGCAGTACTGAACTGTTCACGGTACGCAGAAGCTCCATCAGCCTTTCACCCTAAACCATAAGCCTGAGAGGTTTATAACACGTCTCCCTTTTGCTGCTGCAGATGGGCCTGTAAATTCCAGAACCAACAACCTACACAGCTGACAACCTGCATGCACTTATGCAGCTTACTTATTATATATTTTACTGTCTGCGCTCAGACCCATCTACACCTTCTAAGATTTACATATTTTTATAGGACACATCTTCCAAACCTTACTGATGTACACATTTCTCCATAAAACATATTGAAATAACAGGCAAGCTTGAACTCAGAGAACTAATCTTCCTGCATCTTCTGGCAACATCAATTACAAAACAGCAAATGTTACAACAGGGTTTTTTGCCTCTGTCAGTAGTTTTTCGTAACTTCAAAATTGCTGCTACGATTTTGCTTTAACTTTGGTTTGCTCAGTTTATGGAAGCTGATGGCTATGCTGAAAACATTCAGTTAATCTTTGAAGTAGAGACACCAGGCAAAACAAAAAAGCCCACTTTTTGGGATGGGGTGGGAGTGTTTGGGGTTTGTTTTTTTGTTCTGTTTTCACAAATGGGTTTAGGGACCGAAGTAGAACAGTAACTTACTATGTGGAGACCACAGACCTGTAACAACATAGAAGTAGCATAAAACTGAGTCCACCCTGCTAACAAGAAGGCAAACCAATTGACAATTCCTTTGCGGTAACACTCAGCCAATGCAATGGTCTGTTTCAAGACTATGACTATAGGACTGAACACCACAGGAGCATATACCTCTTCTCAACTTTGTCTTCTAAAAGCACCAAGACATTATGTGGTTATATTGTATTCCATCTTCGTACAAGTCACTTGGTGTGGTGTAAGCACCCCATGAAACTATCCAAGACAGATATATGCTTCAGCTATGTATTAGCATTTTACTTTGAGGAAAACCCCAGAAAAAAAGATTTTGCTGTCAATCAGAATCTAAAAAGGGTTATAAAATGAATCTTAATAATAAAGCAATCATGAAGGCTTGCTGAAATACTGCATAGGAATAAGATGTCTTTACCTGCTATTACTTTGCATAGATGGGGACAAGGGAGAAATAGTATTCCAAAGTAGTAACTTAATTAAAGAATACATGTTACACTATATACCGCTTTCTTTACAGCATTTCTGGGCATGCCACTTTCAGCCCTCCTGTGTCTAACACGCTAGAGGCATACGGTATCAGGTGTAGCACGCTTCACTGTCTATTTTGTTGACTGCAGCCTGAGCAAATGTACAAAAGGCCTTTCTTTCCTTGATAAATGAATTCAACAGCATTCCTCTGTTCAGAACTAAAAATAGCTGCTAATTAGTATGATAACAATAATGCAGGATTATCATAATGGTTTTATTATGAGTATGGTTTTTATACACCGAAAAAGACTAAGCCCTTGTCCTAAAGAGCCTGTGGCTCAACAAGAGCCATAGAAAAAACACACCATTTGTGTTTTTTGCTGCTGTCATATCTGGTCCATATAAGCTTATTTTTTGAAAAGCTGACTTTGACTTTATATAGCAAATATTTTCACAGACAGAACTAGGCCTCAAGAGTGATACTGATTCATAAATTTTTCTCTTCCTGTCAGGCCTGTGCAGGTGCAGTAAGTCTGAATGCTTCTGGGACACCCTGCGTGTGTTAACGCATGTTGAGACCAAGAAGGACAGTCAATGCACACTACATTGAACCCTTCAGGTAAGCTGAAGTGTACACCTATGAGAGCACTGCGGTCCCCAAAGCACAGTCCCCAACTGTTGGAGCCCAAATTTTAGAGCCCATTAAAAGTTAAGATAGCTTCATATTCCCCCTAGACACAAGTTTTATGTAGAGGAAGAAACATCCAATGAAATCTACATATAGCAAAGTCCAGGTCATGACTCTATAGTTATTTCCACTCAAACGTTGACAGCATTTCTGTGGCAATTTAGTACATGAAAACACCACAGTGGGAAGGTATTTTCTTTGTTTTCACCTGCTTTAAAGCAGCTGCCCACAATAAAAATTTGCAGCATGTGACCCACCAGATCTTCATATTAACAGAGTCCAGGAATCTCTCTTGCATTGTAATGTAAACTAGTTTTAAAAAATTTTTTAATTTAACGTTTCTTAAGATTAAGTCTGAATGAGGGGTTCAAAAGTACATGGACAGACATTCAGCCCTAGCAGCAAAAGCAAGCAGGCCTGCTGTAGGGAAATCTTAGAAAGGGCTTGAAGAGGAATGGCACTGAATCATGCACTGTAAATGGGTTGTTGCTACAGTACTAGACAGGAGGAGAAAAAGATTAAGACTGCTTTTCTGCAAGAGAAACAGGAAAAGTGCAGAATGCAGGGATACATGCCAAATAAGAAAGAACAGAGATGGAGGTAGGCAGAAGAGACAAGAGACAAGAATCTGGGAGAGGGACTCACAGACGGGTGGGGATTTACATGAGTAGAGCAGCAGGCAAACAAGATAATCTCCACTGCAGCATGTCAAGTGGATGTACAAACACCAGAATGAAACAGGAGAGAGTGAATAGAAAAAGGTTCAAATCATCAAGGCAACAACTTAAGACTTCGAAACAGAAAGCAGTGACTTTGGGGAAGAAAATGATGAGGATAAGGTGATGGCAGTAAGTTCATGTTTTCCATCACAAGCCAAAAAGATAGTCAGGAATGGAAGCAGACATGAATAAGCCTTGGATGAAGCCACAATTTTTTTAAAAATAAATAAAACCTTTCCCTGGTACAATACACAAAAGCCGGCTTAGCAACAGAGGTTGCTGTGATTGCAGAGACTGCAGCCAAAACCTCTGCCCCGTTATATGAAGCCTGTGTAAAACAGCATCTTCCCCCCTTTCTACCCACGCTCTCCCATGCCATTATATTCTACCAAACAATGAAACTTCACTTGAAAGTAGGAGACAACAGTTTCACTAGAAGCTAGATCACACAACCCACTGCTGCAAGAAATATGTCAGGTAGTGGATTCCTTCTGTCTGAATTAAAAGAAAAACTTTTTAGCTTAACAAAAAACGATCTTCAGTCTCAGCCTCTCTTCACAACTAGTGTATATACAATGCACATGCTTATGTCTAGCCACCAGCAAGTTCAACCACATAAGCAAACTATACCTCCTGAAAGTTCGAAACAGTCAGTGGCAGCTGAGGTCAGTAGGACTGAAGCTTATAGAAAGATCTCATAACAGATATAGCCCTTTTTTTAGGTTAAAATCCGGCATTCTGATGTCACATCTGATCCTTACCGCAAAAAGTTATGTTAGCCAACCACAAAATAACCACCTACAAAATTCAGAAAGGCAGTCTGAGGTATTTCTGTAATAGTACCCAAGGCTAAATAAATACTGTAGAGTAGGCTCTTGTATCACAGAGGAAAGGCAGAGTTTGCAACAGTCAGAACCCAGAGAGACATGAAACACAGCAATATAATGCTTGATCATCCTTGTGTGCTTCCATAAGTATTTCATCTCTAGGTATATATATACACACATGCATATATGCTATATATAAACCTATGTGTCAAAATACCAAAGTTCTGTACTTCCAAAATTAGTAAGTAGTCCCAGATATATAGCTGGACCACTGTGCTTTCACAAATCCTAAATTAAGCTTGTGCTCCGTTACATGTAGGCCCTTGTTATTTGTGGGCCCATCTGTATGTGCAGTTTCACAAAGTCCAGGCTGTTTGTACTATGTTCCTTCTTTTCTGTTTTTAAAAAAAAAAATTAAGCTGCTGCCCCAACTCTAGGATCAACCAGCACTTAAGTGGTATATGAATGTGAAAAAATTGGCCTTTGATGCTAATGAACAATTCAGATATATACACTAGCTACATAAATATACAATGATGTTGATCTCAAGTATGCAGCTCCACCTTGAATTTGCAGAATATTCATCATGCCTTTTGAGAAAATCCTACATATACTGATTTTTTTTTAATTTAAGCCAATTCTTTCCATAAATGGATTTGAGTAAGATGCTTTTACCCCTGAAGCTACATAGAAAGTCACTGAAACACTAATATCTAAATGCATAGTTTCACCTTCCACCAGGCCATAATCACATTACCATTTAAGCTCTGCCATATGTTTACGAAGATAGTATGTGAGCATCCATGAAGAACTCATTAATTCTAAGAAAAGTATGCCATCAATGCCTTTCAGGGTCCATATGAAATCTTTCATAATTTAAAAGGAAATGTATGCAATAAAAATTTCAGATATTTAATGTTAAAGTGACAGCATATAGGCCCCTCTCTCTACTCTGTCATGCCTTCAGGACAGAGATACCCTCTCTCATCCATATATAGTGGCATACTTGGGAAGTTTCATTCCTAGTAGATTAACTAGGAGTGGGAGATAATGTGAGATATCACAGAACCGGAAAATAACATCCTTTTCATGCCATCAGTGCTTATTTCTTTAGGTAAACTACTGCAGCAATAAAGTCGGATTCATCCAATCATTGCCCGCGAGTACACTGATAGCTATTTCTAGGGAAGACAGCTATCGGCCTAAGCTAATCAGACATATAAGGGGAGAACAGCCTTCATTTTCCACCACAGTTCATGTGACCCTTTAATCACAGTGACTAACCTCATCGCCAAAATAATGCCATCTCAAAAAATGCATTTACCAGAACAGCTCCTCTGTGTAAGTGTGGAAGATCAAATTTGTCACTGAAAATGAGACACAAAAACAGACTGAAGAGGGGCTGGGGGAGGAGGGGAAGGAGAAAGCTGCTTCTTAGTGCAGTCACAGGGTTCCAGCCTCACAACAAACATGCACGTTTCATCAGAGTCTGCAGAAATTAAATGCACTCTGCTTGAGCACCAAGCGCCTCATTAAGCGGGACGGGGCACCCGCGGCGGTGGGGCCCCTGCCCTCTCCCCCCCCACGGGGTGGCCGTGAGGGCTCGGTTCCGCCGGGGCGAAAGGAGAGTGGCGGCCACTGCAAGCCCCCAGAGCCGGACGCCCCTTCCCCCCCCCCCGCCCCGGCCCCCCGCCCCGTGCCCGGGCTCACCGTGTGGGAGACGTTGCTGGGGGGGCCCCCGGCCAGGCCGGGGCGGGACGGGCCGGCGCTTCGCCGGCACCGCCGCCCTTCTTGCTTCAGGCAAGCCATTAAAAGCTAATCACCGCCGCGGCGCACACACGCACCGATCCGGCTAATAGCGCGGGCGGGCCACGCTCGCCCGGCTAAACCCTTCATCCGAGATTAACCCGCCACCGGCAGGCGCCTAACCGGGGGAACCAGCCGGCTCTGCCCCGCACACGCCTCGGGGCTGGACGGCCGCCCGACCCCTCCCGAGCCGTCTGGCCCGGAGAAATCCCGGCGCCGCCGGGGACCGGCCAGGAGTTCGCAAGTCCGTAGCGGGAAGGGGAGACGAGCACCGCTGCCCCCTGTCAAACGCGGCCGCTCCGGCACACGCAGCGATTCCAAATTTTTCCTGGGTCGTTCTTCTAAGTGATTTCTCCTCCTCCACACACCCCCCCCTCGCCACCCCGCACAACAACAGTACGCCCGAGCCCAACACGCAGCCCCTCGCCGGCCCCTGGGGCTCGGTCGCCGGGGGGAGGGTGGATCATTGTTCCGACACGCACGGCCCCGCTGCGGCGGCAGCTGCGGGGCGGCCAAGCCTCCTCCCCCCCCGCCTCCTTTCCTCCCCGGCGCCTCACGGCCCGGCCCAGCGCGGTGGCGAGGAGCCCGCAGCCCGGCGCGGTGGCGATCGCGGCGGCCCTCTCCTTACCGGCTGGGTAGGCAGCACCAGCGGCGGCGCTAGCCGAGGGTTTTCTGGTTAACATGGCCGCTGGAGAGGAGGGAGAGGAAAAGGCATGTCAGGGTGGCTCTCCTCCGCTGCTCCTCGGCCTCTCCGGTCGGCGGCTGCCTCTCTTCTCCGATCAGCTACACCCAGACCCAGACACGTCCTCCGCTGCATCCCCCTGGCCCCGGGCTGGCCGGACAGACCCTCCAACGGCCCGCCGTCGCCTCCCGCCGCAGCAGCAGCCGCAGCAGCAGCAGCCGCGCCGCCGCCGCGCCCCCGGCCCAAGCCATCACCCCCCCCCCCCCCCCGGCGCCCCGGTCCCCTCACAGGGGGCGCAGAAGGCGGCCGGCAGGGCCCTCCTCCTGGCGCGGCGGAACGGGGACAAACAGCGCACTGGAGGGGCAGTCCCCGCCCCGTCGGCCGCCTCCCCTCCCTCCGTCCCTCCCCGCCGCCCCCCTCCCTTCCCTTCCCTTCCCTTCCCTCCCTTCCCTCCCGTACCGCTCCGCTCCGCGGCGGCGGCGTGGCCGGCCGCTCCCCCCGACCGCCCGCACGCTCCCTCAGCGCGGGGTGGGGCACGCGCCCCCCGCCCGCCCAACGGCCGCCTCCCGGGCGCCGCCCGCCCAACGGCCGCCTCGCGCCGGGCCCCGGGCGCGCGTGCCCGCCCGGCCGTTGGTCACCCCCCGGGGTCACAGCCATCTTGGTCGCCGGCGGGCGGTGCGGCGGGGAGGGGGGGAGATGGCGGCGGGGGAACCGGCGTGTGTGGGAGCCCTTCGGGGGGCAAGGGGGGGGAAGTCAGGGAATCGCCAACTCCTCAGGCAGCCGGGGTCACTTGGGTCAAACTGGAAGGACAAAGATGGCACCGTAGGAGGCAGGAGAAATAACCTGAAGCGTGGAATGGGATGAAAACTTCAAAAAATAGCAGTGAGGGAAAAGAGCTTTCTGGGATTGCCCTGGAGTCCTAAGTGCTTCGAGCTAGAATGAGGGAAATGAGCATACGGAGGGCGTTACTTGCCTTGTTTTCCAAACTGTACAGCATGCTTTGTGGGGTACAATGCTTTGAATTCCTGGTTTGACAGTTTGAACGTCATTGGAGCCAAAAATAGATATCCGAACATTTGCTCAGCTTGGCACAGCATTGAAATGAACTCTCCTACCTACACTCAACCCTTTTTGAAGCCTGTACAGACCACACATATTTGCCTCTTTGAAACAGCTGGTAGATATGTGGACAGATCCCCCTTCATCCCCTTCCACAGAAAAAGACAGAAAAATAAATCTCTTTTCCTATGCCTAAGCGAAAAAAAAAAGAAAGAAACACCACTGCTGCTGGAGAGACTTTGCCTCTTCCAGTGCCACAGACACATGCATAAACAAAAGACATTTCCTGTACTAGTACAAAGAAATAAACAATTTCCCTAACCCCTCCTGTCACGCAGAGAAAACAATCGTACCTTCTCCCGCCCACACCCACCTAATCTTTTCCCTCTGCTGTAGCAGAAAGACGGCTTTGTCTTCCTCGTATCCCCCCAGATGTCCACAGGCACTCCCAATGCCCCTTCCCCTTGGCTGCCAGGTGTAGAAGCGCTGTTTTCTGATTACTCTCAGTATTTTCCTGTCATTGTTGCAAGCAGCGCGTGCACATCAAAAGCATCAGAGTAACAAACACTGTGATAGTGTTCTTTGTGAGATACCTTAAACGATTAAGGAATGGGACTTTTCTAGGTAGTCTGAGGAGGGGAAGGGGCACGAAGCTTGTTCACAAGTAAGCTAGATAAGAAAAACTGAAGTTGGTATCGATTGTCTCTTCATAGGGTTTGCAGGAGTTCATCTTAAATGGTGTGTCCTCCGACTGTCACAGTCCCAGATGGCTTCATGCATGATCTGGGGTTAGCTACACTTAAACATCCAGGTAATAGAAAGCCCATTAAGTCCCCTGTTTCAACCCCTTTCCAGTCAGGTATACCATTCACAGTATGCCTTCCGCAATTTGTTCAGTCCTGGACCACTGCGAAAAGCTATGTGAAAAAAGAAGTTAGTCTATCACGTCATAAACAATCTTTTAATTAAGTCAGTGGAAACACTTTACATTGGTACTTGTCCAGCTATTCTCTTTCTAAAACCGTGTGCATTGTAAGCTTTCAGTATTAGTCTTTAAACCTCAGAGTGGGCTTGGGCCTGCCTGGATGTCTCTCGTTCTCAGTCTCTTTCACCATCTGCAATCCATCCTGGCGGCTGCTGTCAAGGATAGTACCCGACAGAGTCTGAAGTAGAACTCAAGATGGGGGCAAGCCCATCTTGATTCCTTTTGAATGCAGTACAAGAAACTTCCATTTAAAAGCCTCTTTCATGCAGGATTTAGGTTGACAAAGAGCAGGAACATGCGGATGTAATTGTAAAATACCTTGGCTGCAAATAGCAATGCCTTTTAACAGCCTTCTTCAAAATCATAGTCACAGATCTACAAAGAAACCAAGAAAGCAAAGCCTAAATACTCAAAGACAAAGCAAAGATTAATTCTTTCACACCAACTGTTACGCTCAGGAATCTGAACTATGTCCCATTGAGTGGCCACAAAACTTTCTTCTTTCTGATACAGGCCAACTGAACATATCAGCACTTTCCAGACCAGTGCTACATCAAATGAGATCCACAGACTTCAGTTCCCAGGACAGAAATACGTGTTAGGCACCTGACAGGAGAAAGCGTATGGTGCTCAGAAAGTGGAGAGCAAAATGAATCAAGGTTTCCTTGATCCTTTTTCCTGCTCCCTCAGCTTTTGTTACCCAAAAGTGTGAGCTAACCTGTAGTGACAGAAGATTAGTCTTCCCTTTCTTGCAAACAGACCTACTGAGTGTTCATGAGCGTCAGGCTACTTGCCAAGGGGCTTGTAAGGTTGTGTCATCAAAGCACTTGTTTTTAAGAGAAATATCTGAAAACTTTCTTTCCAAATGGGTACCCAAGCAGGCCTGCAGACTGGGAAGTGCCAGTTCAGTGGGACACAGGCCATACTGGTTCTGCACCACAGTGGCCACCCAAGGAAGGAGGTAAAGAGGTCCACAGTTGGAGGTGCAGGTGCGATCAGAAGGCTGCTTGCTGCAGCTCTCTTGAAGAGGCTTCAGTTGGGCTGTTACAGGTATCATCCTCCTGTGATAAACCGTACAAAGTGTTCTAGAACAAAAATTAGCAACTATTTGGTAAAAATAAAGTGGTTAAATCACAACTGTTGAATGAGAAAATTAAAATTCATTAAAAAAAAAAACAGAACCAGAATAGTGTAGGATAAAACATGTTATCTGTAAAACCTTGTCTGAAAGTACTCCTGCCCACATAGTACATTAAAATGCATTATTGACGATAATATGCTAGTACAGTGAGGAGAGATACAGAGCATGCTGTGTTTCTTGGGCCATTCAGTCAGGGCCCTTGTGACCAAGACAGATACTAATTCCAAGCAAACTGCGAGGGGTTGTTGAGGTCTTTTTTGCCAGGCTGCCTTGGGACCCAGTTCATATCTAGTCGTCCTGTTAGAGCACTGTACCTCCTTAGCATCACTGTGAAATCTCCCATGCGAGTCCTCTTACCTCTCCAAAGTGGATGCTGGTTAACGTTTAATTATGTGGGGCTTAGGTATGTAGTTGTAGGGCGAGAGGGGCCAGCTGGTCAGTCACACAGCATCTCTGCCACTGTGGTGTTAGCAAACACTTACGTGGTCAAACACCAGAGAATTCCTGAGAAGCCACCCATGTCCAAAGCTGCAGTGATGACTCTGGGGGTTCCCACAGTGACGAGTGCAGCGGGTGCTCAGCACCTTGCTATGCTCTGACTGTTCTCACTGGGCACAGCAGACTATTTTGGCTGTAGGTAAATGACCACTAGGTAGAGGAAATGTGAGGCTCCCCAAACATGTGATGGGGTTGGAGGACGTGGCACTAAGGGACATGGTTTAGTTGTAGAATTGGTAGTGTTAGGTTAATGGTTGGTTTTGATGATCTCAAGGGTCTTTTTCAACGTAATGATTCTATGATTCTATGAAAAGGAGAGGTAAGACAAGCCTAAAACAAAGAAAGTGTGGTTTTCTGCTGCCTTTTAATCATCTTCTCATACTAAGCAAAATTTGCGTAAGGAGAATCTATACTCCATCTCAACATCTTTTAAAATGTTCTAGGACCTAAGCCTTTTAAAAATACATTATTTTTCCTATTGTTTTTGTGAAGCAGACCTTAGATGCTGAGCTGGTGTCATGGTTTAGCCCCAGTCAGCAACCAAGCACCACAAGCTGCTTGCTCGATCTGTCCCCCAGTGGGATGGGGGAGAGAATTGGAAGAACAAAACTAAGAAAACTCGTGGGTTGAGATAAGAACAGTTTAATAAATGAAATAAAAAAAATAAAAATTGTAATGAAAATGAGAGAATGAAAGAGAGAGAGAGAGAGATAAAACCCGGGAAAAACAAGTGATGCAATCACTCACCACCCACCAACTGATGCCCAGCCCATCCCTGAGCAGCAGTCACTGCCCCCTGGCCAACTCTCCCCAGTTTATATACTGAACGTGACATCATAATATATGGAATAGCCCTTTGGCCAGTTTGGGTCAGCGGTTCCGGCTGTGCCCCCTCCCAGCTTCTTGTGCACCTGGCAGAGCATGGGAAGCTGAAAAAGTCCTTAACTAGGGTAAGCATTGCTTAGCAACAACTAAACCATCAGTGTGTTATCTACATCATTCTCACACTAAATCCAAACCATAGTGCTGTGCCAGGTACTAGGAAGAAAATTAACTCTGTCCCAGCCAAAACCAGGACAGCTGGAGACATTAAAATACTTAGGATATGTCTCACCATTGCTTAAACATAGGTCCAAGCCTGTTGTCTCAGCCAGTAATCTGTATTTTAAAAGTAAACCCTTAAGCCTAGTAAGTGGTTGCCTCAGGAGGGCCTGAACACAATCAGCACCAGGTTCTCATTAATGTGTTGTGGATAATTTAGGCATGAGCAGGACTGTGTACACTACAATGTGGTCTTTCAGCAGATTGTGCTGAGAACAGTGTAGGCACTTCAAAATACAGCAACCTGCAAATGCACCTAGATTGCAGATGGAAAGCCCACAGGTCAGGGCTTGACTAGCTCTCAAACACGCACCTTGCTGTGTGGTACACGTGTAAGGTTTGCAACTCCACCTTCTCTCTACCCTCCCCAGAAAAAAATTCCCAGCAAAGCATGAACTGTAGCTTAGGATAAAATTGCATTTCAATACAATTACAAAAATGAGGTTATGTACTCAGAGCAATAGTGCAGAGAATCACTGCCACAGATCAGTTTGCTAGTACATATTCATACTGACATGAGCGTATATGAAGCTGAACTAGCTTGCCAGGTTCAGATGCTTGTTGGCCTTTATTCCAGCATGTGTTTTGTTGAGGCTAAACTTTATTCTGTGTTCAAGGGTTTGTTCTTTCTGCTGTTTAAGAATACATAAGAAGTCGCCACTTCTATTACAGTATTAAGACAAAACAAAGGATGTTTCAGTGGTCGGTGAGTACGCCCTGAAGAGATACTCTGAGATCCTATGACTCTGCAAGCATACAAGTAATTTTTTATTCTTACACTATTACAGGTATTTTGAGGGAGATTATCTCATAATATATTTGTATTTTAGTGCTGCCAAATTGCATATTAAGGAAAATGCTTTCCCTTTTCACCAGGCCATGCCAATGTTTCTAAGTCTCTGTATTATATATTTTCTATATTATTTCTGGATTCTTACAGCATTAATATTCATTAGAACATTAGACTTATTCCTTTGTGTAAACTCCCAGTGTGTGTAATGGGAGGAGAAAGGTTCCTGTTTTCCTCTCTCATACAGCAGAAGCAATCCTGATGGAGTCAGTGGAATAGCATTAATATAAAACTAATCTCAGGGAAAAAGCCTAATGGTGGCAGATTCTTTTCAGCTGCTGGCACACCCTTCTTTATATACTCAGAAAAAAGTGAACCTCTAGAACAGGAAAAGAAGGAAAAGATGCATGTGTCGTTGGCCCTTCTTCTTCTGTGAACCCTTCCCACCTTGTCTGTGAAGCCCCTCCATTCCCTCAGCTACGCAAACAAGGGAGATGTGATAATTGCTACTGGCTCTCATGTCACTTGAATGTTAGTCTTTCAGAAAAAAAAAATCCTATAAAATAACTGTTATTGCAGGTTTAGTATGCAGATGATAGTCAGGATTTCTACCAAACTGTTTCAGAGAGAAACCGCAAACTTGTTAAACCTTGTGTCTGAATTCAGTTTTCTTTTTATAACCACCTTGAAAATCAATACAGAAACTCAGTGTAATCTTTCTTGCACTCCTTGTGTGGGCTACTCAGTTTCAAAACCAGCTGTTCACACACAGGGTTAGTCCCAGCTGTTGAAACCCTGGTAACCTTTGCTTGTCCAATTCCACATGTGAAACTGAGAGAGACTTAACTTTAAAGGGTTTATGGGAGTCAGTTATTCTCCACAGCAGCGTTTCATAGAAGCTGGGATTTGATTCTGTCAGGTGCTGAGAGGTTTCAGTTCCCCTGAGTCAGGGAGCCCAATATCTCACAGGGTGCACTGAAATTGAGAAATTACATATCTCACTCACTTGTGATAAAGCTCATTAAAATCATCAAAATCACTGCTCTACAAAAGTACAAAAGTGAGACATAATTAAAAGATAATGGGTCAGAGGATCTCAGACTCTGGAAAGAACTCCGACCAAGTTCTTTTCCTCACCCTGGCTTTCTCTGGGCAGCATTTATTAATAATAAAAGGAAAATGAATCATTAAGATTAAGTCCTAGGGCCTGAGTGTTATGTTATTAACTAGTATAATCTACTGTCGGGATTTACATGGTGACTTTTGAGTTAAATCCTGAGCCACCTGCTGAAAAGCAAATTTAAGGCTACATGCTGGGAAAGAACTTTCTCATTAAAATATAATCAAGATTTGTTAGGGCAACAAGAAAAGAACCAACCTGATGTGCTGAATTAAACTGAGCTCTGCTCAAAGTAGGAAGTGACGTATCAGACAGCTGCAGAGAGTTCTTTGGCTCCCCATTTCACAGGGTGTAAGCCCTACATGGGCTTATCTTGGGAAACAGAGACTACATCTGCTGAATGCACATGATAAGAGGAGGCCCTGGCCATGCTTCCTAAGGATGGTATGTGCAACATGCACAGTACTTTTTCTTCAGCAATGAGCCTCCTTACCCTTCTCCACTTATCTCAGGAGTACAAAAAGTATTTTAAGTGGGCATGGTCAGACTGATATTTGAGTAACAAAACGGGATGTGCAGGCATATATTTATGTTGGGGAGGGAAAGTTAAGAGTGATCTCCCCAGTGCCCCTTTCAGTATTGTACTTTTGGTCCTTTGGTGTGGAATTACCCTAAGCAGCCCAGTCTCTCATTTAGATTGCTGTGTGAATGCCTGGTGGATGTGTGTACTCAGATGTGAAGAGGGGGAGAAGAAAAATAGCAAATACATGATGTGAAAATGAAACAGAGGCTTTAATTCACTATCATCATTTGTAATCTCCTTCTAAAGGAATAAATGTGCACATTACCACACAAAGGGTTCACAGTCAATTCAGAAAATTGCAACATAAAATCATTGTATAATTTGGAAAACTAAGTAAACAAAGGAGAATTCCTGTAGATGTTATACAAATAGAGGAAAAGAAAAAGGAGGCCCAAGGGAACACTTCAGTATGTGCGCTACTTTATTAGTAAAATTACTCCCACTGATTTCAAAAGGACCACTCACACAGTTCCACCTGTGATTAGGATCCGGGCTTTAAATTATAGAACAAATTATTTGCTTAGCTGTGATTTTAATTTTGATTTGCAGAAAGGTGGAGGTTGCTAACTACAGGTAACTCCCTAGAAACAGGTTTAGTTGTGTGTGAAATGGGTAACGTTAAACATTTGGGGCTAGGTCTAATAAGTGCCTAGCTCATAAAAGGAAATCACATGTAGCAGAAATGATAGGTGCCAGTGCTCATTCCAGTGCTTGGAAAAGTGTGCTGCAAAGTGTGAAAGCAGACAAACAGAAACCACAGGTGACTGGAACACCCCAGAGACTTCTCTTGGCCAGCTCAAGAACACCTTCTGGAGATGTCGCCTATGTATTCTTTCGAGAAAAAGAGTTACTGTCATCACAGAGTCCCCTTCTGTATAATAAACTAATGGCAAAAGCACTCATTTGGGGAAGTTAAGTATCTTTAATCTTCAGCCTCTGAGGGCATGCAACAAACTACTAGCTGCTGAACCTGGAAACAGGAATTCATGAATCACTGGGCCAGAGAGACAATGTGTCACGAAAGAGAAATTAGAGTAGAGAAGGAAAGGACTGTTGCTGTGAGGTTAGACTTTAAAAGTGGTTTTTGAATGTTGCATATGGCACAGTCATATTCTATCTCCCCAGTCATGCAATGTGCAAAGTTTTTGTCAGTATTTGGTATAGGAATGAGTATTTTCAAATAGAGTTTACCTTTAGTTTGTAAAAGGCTAATGATCTATTTCTGCAAACAGAAAACACCTTGAAAAACAGTCCATTAAGTGCTGCTTCCACTTGTGCTCTCCAGTTATAAGTCAACTTTTTGTCTCCTACTTCTTCTTGGCTTTGTTTGCTCTCCTAGCATTGTCTTTCAGTCAGTGAGGAGGCTGCAGAGACCACAGCCCTGCACTACCACACTGTCCATCTCCCAGCAAATTGTGCCATCATGGGGCTGCCCCCTTCCAGGAATCAGAGTGGGTGAAGTCTGGAGTCCTGCTGTCTGCAGGGCATCAGCTAAGGAGAAAGGAGAGCTGGAAGTGTGAGTGGATAACTGGGCAAGATCAGTGGGCTGAAGAGGGCTGAGCAAAGTTTCAAGGACTTCCCTGAATCATTTCCTCAGTTTCTTTCCTGAGGGCTCTGTGCTAGTCCTACCCCTACAGCTGCAGAATTTGTGGCTGGGGCACTTACCTATGACAGTAGCTGCAGTGCAAGGAAGTGCAGGGAAATGGGCACCCAGCTAGTGGCAGCCTATTGGCGAGGGAATTGGGGTCCTGATAGGTAAATTTAAAAAATGACATTTTCTAAGGAACTGATTTCTTGAAATATTACCAGTTTCAGGTATTTTATCCCATTTTCCATCTATTTCTAGGTCCTGCTTTTGCCCCTCCCCCAACTTGGTGGATTTATCCAGTCTGCAATTGCAGGGTCGAGTTCTTCCCGTATGCGGAGGTCCTCCTTTTCCACTGCTATGCTTTTTATTGTCATGGAGGAATATGACATGAACGGTACCCTGACAGCTTGGTGTTTGTGGTTGCAATGACATCTTCACAATTAGCTTTCCGGATAAGATTTTCACCTTGCACTTAAATTGCTCAGTAAGGCACACCAAGTTTCTTGTCACTGTACGATAACCTGTGTAGCATGATGGTCTCCACATTCCTGAGAAACACTTTATTGTAAGTTGACAAAAGTTCAGAGCTTCTGAACCTAATGGCACCTCGAAATAGCATGGTCAAAGGGATAACTTCCTTAACCACCGGATACGTAAAGATTCATCCAGGCAGCAAAAAGATGTTCTTGAACGAAATATGTGCCGCCTTCTAGAAGTTTTACTGGGGTGCCAAACTAAACTGCAGTTTCAAGAATATGTACTAAATGGTCTATTTCTGGTAATGCAGGCTGTGTATAATGTGAGGTTAAAGCACAGGTCTAAGACATCTTCAGTACCTGAGGAGTGCCACTGAACACAGAGGTAATATATATATATATTGCCAAAAAGAAAGTTATAACTTTTTTTTTAAAGCAAATGCTCCTCTCCACCTTTTTAATGAAGTAATTCAGTATAAATATATGCCACTAACTTTTTTTTTTCCATTTTTGAGATGAAAGTCTGTATTGGCAAAATGCCAGAACGACAGGAAGCAAACCAGAGGACCGGAGGCACAGGAGCTGATAAGAATGGAGCACACTTCTTCCAAGAATAGCTGATTTATTTATTTTTTTAAAAAAAATAATTTTCCTCTTTTGGCTTTTAGCCGAAGTTGTAGTTGCTGGTTCCAAGACATAAAGTAGAAATTCCTCGCTGCTCCACACCACAGCTTTTCCCAAATCCTGTAAGAATACCAAATCTTTTGGTCCATTTTCTAGAGTTTTCCCATGGCATTCAGTTCAAAAGAGTTTGCTCATTTCAGGCTCAAAGTTGGAGTGCAAAGAAGTATGCAGAGGAAAATCATTGCTTCATATATGTAGATATTTATTTTTTAAATGGAAAGATAAATTATCAAAACATGTTGATCCCTTGAGAAGATAAAGTTTCTGAGTAAATATTCAACTACTATAGCATTAGGTGTGCTGGAACAACATCAGTTGAATAAAATAGATCCCACATGCTTAATTCTAGGGAGCTAATAGCAGTGGAGAGGAGCTTGTTTCATAAGAATTCCATTCATAGTGGCCATCGACATCAGGTATGACACCTTTCTGCTTCGTGCTCTTTGCAGAGAAAGCCATAAATGTTTAGAAATTTGCTATGCAGATTAGCATGGAGAGATAAAGCAACTTCTTCAATTTATCCTGACCTATCCTTGTGAAAATGTGAACACTTCCTTTACTACTGTGGAGCAAAATCCCAAAAAATCTACATGAGAGGATAAATGGGAGGATCAACAGAATCTTAGCCATGAAACATAACAACCTTTGAACACACCCCCAGTTGAGGGGAAATTTGCTTGGGAAACAAACCGAAAAAGTTAACCTCAAGCAATCAACTCTCCCACAAGGCAGCCTTTTTATTTCCCATTTTCCCCGAGCACTGTGATGTGAAGTCTTTGAAATGACAGTAGCTGCAAAAGACAGGGGCTAAGGCAGAGAACGTGCCCGAGGGACATGCTGTGGTTCCAGCAGCTGTGAGGAAGACATCGATTTACGAAACAGCACCTAATGCAGCACCTCTGCCATGAGCATCACATGGAAGAAGGCAAAGGTAATTCCCAAAAAGCCAGCCATCTACAATCAGTGCACTTGCCAGTAACTTGTGTAAGAACATCTCTCAGTTGCATAAATGCCATTCACACAACTCACTGATTAAAACAAAGTTGTTTCAGCCATTCATCTTTAAATATAAAGCATCCTGAAATCAGGTGCCTCACTAAACTCTGGACTTCACATGTTTGATCTCAAACATTGCTCTTTCTTCTGAGTATTGTATATTTTAACCAGAAAATAACACTGAGGTCCAGTTTTCTTTAAGAGCAGATTCAGAATATGACAACTTCTGCTTTTGAAAGTAGATTGCTTTAGACACCTCTGGGCCTTGCTCTAAATATAAATCACCCATGCAGTATGCTTGTCAGCTTAGGCCAGACATGTCATACAAGGGTAGTTTGGGTTTTGGTTGGTTTTTTTTTCACCTAGATATAAGCAAACTTTAATGTAGAAGCTTGAAAAACAACCAGACTACTGTCATCTTCAGTTGAGAGAAAGAAACAGAAGCACTATGCTTAAGCCCTTCTTTCCCATATGGCTCATAAAATGTCAAAACTGCCATTTTCTTCTCCTGAAGCGGTTTTGAGGGTAATTTCCATTTTGATACAAATCCCTGGGAAGTAGACGGAACATCCTGACATTGCTTTTTTCGTAGCAGAAGAAGGACCTGGTATGCGACTGACTCATAAGTACCAGGCATTATGGCAAACACAGAATTCTCTCTGCCCCAAATGGGAATGCTCAGTACCAGCACAGTCCTGGTAGATCTTTAAACAAATATGCTCTTCATCCAGCTCTAATTAGGAAACACGACTTTGCTGGGCTGCTCGCAGTGATATTGCACAAGATCAACAAAATTACCTTTCTAAAATCTGCATCTTTAAAATCTGTTTCAAACCAGTGATTTGATATCCAATTCTTAATCATTGGTTCATAGCACATATAGTCTGTGCTTGCAAAAATCTTAGCTTTGTATATTTGAGGGCTGCATGTTTCCTTTGAGACTGACACTAATTTCAGCAGGGCCGTGGGCAAGAGTAACATGAGTGCTGCAAGCCTCCATAGGGCTCCCTCCTCAACAGCGCTGCGGAGAGAGCATCTTTGCACATCCATGACAAGCCCTAACCTTTCCTCCTACCCTCAACCGTCTTTGACTTTGCCCCCTCAGGCTGTGATTGCCCCATCTTTTCATGTTTGAGGCTCTGCAGGCTTTGATGTTGTTATAGACAGTGCTGGGAGCCAGGAGTAGGGGAAGGATGTGGTAAGGAGAAATATGTGTTGAGACTGAGGGGGAAACTAGGGAATTCAGTATTTGCCTTGGCCTGGCAGTATCAAGTCAGTGCACAGTGTGGATGGGGAGGTGTGGACTGAAGGGATAGATGGACATGCTTGTGGAGCAGAGCTCTGGGAAGAGGAGGCTTTTTGTGGGTAAATAGACTGTGTACTGCAGTTAAGGTTTCTTATTTCATTTAGTAGTACCGAGGAATCTTTGTTGGTTCCTACAGAATTTTCACAACATATGGGGTTCCCTTTTCATCTGCAGTACGAAAGAATCTGGCAGGCACAAACAACTTCTTCAAAAAGAAATTATGACCTTGACTGCAGAAGAACGGATTGGTGTCCTAAACACTACAGGCTGTGAGAATGGGCTGGTGAGACTCATTCTCACTTTTGATGTGAAGGAAATGAACTATTTGGATCTCTAGGAATCTCCAGTCATGCGAGTGACACAAAAAGTTGACAGCTCTATTTGGTAATTCAGATCTTCCTGTAAATTTTGTCTTTCTGTCCATCTGCCAAAAAGATACAAACCCCACACAATCTAACAAGATGGTGAAAGGGGAGCACTTATAGCTGTAGACAAAAATTAGTCAAGTCTGTGCTACCTGGCGACTCTGATCTCCTCTCTGTTACCATTTCTTTCCCCTTGCAAGCTTTCCTAATCAATGCTCTTTTATCAGAGTCTTGTCCTTGTTCTGTATGTGAAGATCAGCTGAGATATCCTTAGTGTAACCAATCTATCAGCCGGATCTAGATTAACCATTCTATTTTCAGCCCACAGGCATTTTTCTTGTTAGACAGCTGAAGAGCAGCTTGTGAATCTAGACTGCCTCTTCAAAGTTCACCTTGCACAACGGCATCTCAACTGCAAGCGAGCGAAAAGGATATGAGAAAGTGCAGCTATTGTCAGAAAGGGAGACAACTGCAAAAGTGGGTCATGAGAGTATTCTACAGCAGAAGTTCTAAATCTAGGAAATGGGTCAAAATGTAAATCACCCCAGACCTCTCAGCATCTACCTGGGACAAGCGCCCATCTGCACGCTGATTTCAAAGCTGTTTCACCACGTAGATTCATAGATTTTAAGTTCTGCTGGCTCTGTGATGATCACCTGGTCTGAAGTCCTGTGTAATACAGGCCTTAGGACTCACTAGAGAAAAATCCTTCTTTAGAGCCCACATCAGTACTTGAAATAGAGCATATCTTAAAAAAAAAAAAAAATATCATATTTCCAGTGGTGGATAATTAATCATAAGCCCTGTGTGTTGAACTTCAGTGACTGTCCCCATTGTTACAACACTTTGATTTCATTTCTGGTCTGAGTTTGTCTACCTTCAACTTCCAGCAATTAGTTCTTGTCTGAAGCATTTTGTGTCTGATTTAAGTGCCCTCTATTTGCAAATTTCAGCTCCGGACCTAGATTATCAAAGGCTCAGGCTCCCCTCACATTCGTCTTGCATATCAGTTGCGTGTGGTCAGTAGACAGAAAGTAAGATTTATGATGTATATATTTAATAAAATAATAGATATTTCAAGATCAATGAATAAAATATTGCAGAATATATGTATTTTTTTCAGAATGGACATTAACAGTCCTCAATCCTGGACCACACAGGTCAGATTTGGCTTGCTGCCTGCAATTTGTATTGTGATTACTACTGCATAGAAAAACCTGACATTCTTCCCCTCTATTGCAAAAATCATGTTGTTTTGATTCTTGAGAAAAATGACACATGCAAAAAAAATGCAAAAAAACACCAACCCAAAAAACTCATTAAATTTGCCTGACTGCTAGATTATATTTCACCATCCATAGCAGAAAATAAATACGTTAACTCAAAAAGTAGCAGTAGAGACACAAATCTTGCCTCCCAGAGCTATTAGCCATTTATTTCTGAGCATAACCTCATTTATTTTTGTAACCCTTACCTCAATTTCAAAAGAAATCTATGATATTGTGGCTAATTTCATCCTGATAGAAAAGCTAACTTGCCTTGCCTTTGCATGTAGCATCATGTAACTGAGATTATTTTATTTGGATAGAGTTATGGTAAAAGTGCTCATTATATTCTGCATGTGTACAAGGTGTTTTCCCCCCTGCAACTTAGAACCAACTGATTCCATTCTGTGCTTCGCATTTTTCAGGTCTGATCCTATTCCATTTTACTCTGCCGGGATACTATGCTGCTCTTTTTAATGACAGCGACATCAGAGGTTTTCAGCACTACATTAAAATACTCCCAGGTGAGAGGAGAAGCACTTCACAGCCTCTGTCAGAGACCAAAACAGCTACAGAAAATACACGGCAGAGCAAAACCAAGCCCACTAGGAGATTATTCGTGTAACTATGTTAATAGAATTGGATCTTCTGAAATGCCTTTGGATTCTTTTGGAAGAAGTGAGTTACGCTCAGGTAAATGTAAGTGACTAGTATGGATTTTTTTTTTTCCTGGATGATTCCAAAATACTTTTGACAGTGCAATGGTAAATTAAAAAGTGAGTAAATTCACTTGTTTGATGCTTGGGGCTGAACAGTGAAAAATACATAAATTCTAAATCACCCAGTTTAAGAGTTTAGATGTATTTTTCTTTAAATCAGTTTACCTCACCAGTAAAAGAAAATCCTTGTTTGTAGGAAATAAAGTATCTATTTAGTGTCTATTTTATGTGATATTTAATATATCACAGTCACACTACAAAGCTGTTGAGAGTGAAGGCTTAAAATATGTGATGTACATGATATAGCTATGTAATTGGATGATGTACATTCAAAAAATTCTAGCCGATGAAAGGAAAGCAAATCTTTCCAAACAGCACAGGGCCCACCAGAACATAATTCAGAATCCATTTAAGTAGATACTATGTTTTTGTGGATTTTTTTTCAGTTGCTTTTGGAAAAATCTCTATATAACACTGAGGTAGTTCTAGGTAAATAGAAGTACCAGGATACATGAAAAACATTTTCTGTAGGTTTATACAATCTAAGAACAATCAAAAGGGGCAGCAGCAACAAAAATAGTGAATATTTACCCTCCATTCTTCCAGAAGCATTTTTAAATGCAGAATAAAAGAAGAGTGAAACTCAAACCTAAGTGCTTCACAGGTGAAGAATGGATTAACACAGCAACATTGCTTGCCAATGTTTGCAGACATGAATGGGACCACACAGGGTATACTGACGCCATGCCACTTCACTTGACTTCACCCAACCGTGGCAGTGAGAAAGAACTTCAGAGAGGCTGTAATCATTATTTATGACCTTATTGAGACCTCTCCATGGCCTCAATGGGAGTTAGGCTTGCAAGTATCCACAGGTATACTAGGGAAACATGGATTGAAATAAGATATGTGAAGGAGAGGAACAAATGTGTATATTACAAGAATTACAAAGGCATTTCAGAAGAGGTAGTTACAAATTAGTAATGTTGCATGTGCTGGGAAATAAAGAAAAACAACACAGTATCCTGATTCCACAGGCTTTTTCTTTTCCTATCAATGGGCCAGGCATCAGCAAGTCTGTCAAGGTCCATCAGCACAAAGTGGCACAGGAGCAAGCACCAGCGTGACTGACTGCAGCGTGGTAGTAGTATGTTTGTCATTGGAAAGAGCCTGTTTGAACAATAATTAAAATTAGTTGTAAAAAGCAAAAATGATTGGCACTAGTTAGTATAAAAAGTTGGGTATAGGCAAAATTCAGCCTTGTGACTTTATGCAGCCACTTTCTAGGAATGTCACGGTTACAGGCTATTGTGGACACCACCTACTGAGAACCAGGTTCTCTCCAGATTCTTCTGCAGGAAATAATTTTATTTTGATTGCTTCTGGATTGTTGAACAACAATGCAAGTTTTTGCATGGACTATATCCTGTATCTTCCTGATTCAGAGCTGGGGGAGCTGGAGTTTTAGTCATCAGGAGCACTAGTAGTCCTCACTGAGGACTTAGGCATCTTAAAGTTTGGTTCCCACTATAAATGAATCTTTTTTATCCCCTTATCAAGGAAGACACATAGGCACCTCTAGAGTACCTCACCAGTCCCCTTCTTTTTCTCATTTAAGACAGTTTTTTTGCAGTTATATCTCCAGAGATTCAATAGGCTAAACCCAGGTCACTTCCCTTGTAGTGAACAGACCATACTATGTCCAGTCTGGCTCTGCAGGTATCATGAATCAGGAAATTTCAAACAGCAGTTTGAAGGAATAGGTTAGTTTATTTTTGTTTAGGACAGGGGTATCTTCCTTCTTGTGCTTCATGGGTGACATAAAATAGAGTCTGCACATCAAAAACATTTCCAAATACAGCTCTGCTGTTAGCTTGGAGGTTGCTTGTGACACTAGAAAATGGCACTGCTTCCAGCACTATATGGATGGCATAATGAAATGTCTTCCAGCTGAAAAGGCAGTGGTTTCTCACAGAGTTAAATCTCCAAATTTAGCAATCCTTTTTGTAGGATAAAGCAGTTCTTAGCATACAGCCTTGATAAAATTGTACATTTTTTAAACTAATGAGAGGTTTTCAGTAGGCTAGCCTGGGAGTTTGATATCACAGTATATATTTAGCTGGATGTATTTTCTTCAGTAAAGCTGCCAGTTTGTTCATTAGCCCCGTGTTCACGAACCAGCAGTTGTTTGTGAAAACTTTAACTTTCTATTTTTGCGCATGAAGTTTCTGCCAAAGTTTTTGAAGACTGTTTTATCTCTCATCTGTGTTTTTCAGGCTAGGCATATTGCATCTAAAGTTTGAGGTAGGTTTTCTGGGACAAGCTATCTGGGACATTTATTTTCATTTAAACCTACTCTTCCAGTCTTATTGTCTTTGTACAATACCCTGTAAATACTCGATAACAAGTCTATATGCATAAATAAAACTCTATCAGCCATTTCCCTGTTACAATATCAATTTTGTAAAAGATTTACAGTTCTCCAAGCTGTTTAGCCTGTGCTCAATATTTAAATGTGCTCCAATTGCGGACTGCTATACACATTCATCACTCCTATGCACTGCTTCCGTGCACAGAGTTGTTACTGCTTCAGAGCAGCTGGTCATGCATGATTATAAGCAGATATAGCTCTACTTTCATCCTGTCTACAATCTTGATATATCTGTCCTCTGCTGAAAATGAGTAACACAGCTTCATGACAATTCAAGTGTCATCACACTGTGTTAACAAGGCCTTCATATTGGGAGGAAATGTGTTGACACCTTGTTTACAACCGTCTTCTGTGGACGTCAAGAACTGACTTTCCTTTCACTCACATCTAGTTTCCATTGGTGCAATTCCACGGTGTTTACAGGTATTTTTCCTTGATAGCCATCTGAGAAGAGAATCAGATTCAGAATTCACCAGTTCTGCTCATTCTAGAGTCGAATGTTTGTTTAAGATCTCAGACTTGCAGAACGTTTTGAATGACTTTGTGCATATCTATTTTAAATGTAAAAGTGTAAACATAATAGTGTTGTTTTAAATGTAAAAAAACCCTGTTTCAATGTACAAGTGTAAGCATAGTAAAGCATAAGCTTGATACTCATATGAACCAATTTTTTTTCATCCCTGAGTATTTAAGGTTAGCGATTTGGTAGGGCCTTCAAATATGGACTAGTGAATTCAATTTTAAGTCCCTGATATGTCATTTTATATTGAGACTTAAGACTAATTCCATTTTTTTTCTCAGTGTTTAAAATCTGTTCTATTATCATGTGGGTGAGGCACATCTAGAAATAAGCAGCAAGAATATGGATCCCTCTGTATCTCTGGTGTCACTGCTATCACAATCTCTGGCTTCAGAAGCTTCAGCACCCATCAAGACATCTCCACTATCTGATAACTGCCTGCTTACGGTCTTTTACTCCTCAGTTGATCCCAGGCAGACTGGTGGTACTCACTCACCTGCCTTAAATACCACCCCCACTCCAGCTTTTGGGGGTTCTGTCTTTCCTCTTTCAGACATTGTGTTTGTCAGTCACAGAAACCTGTGACTTCACTTCTGCAAGTGTCCTCCTCTCTCTCTCTTATGTTGACTTTCCACATTCCCTCTGCTCTTCTCACACCTTCTTCACTCTTCTTCTTTCATCAGGTCTGTTCCTCTGTGCATTTTTTTCCCCCTCCTCCTTTTTTACCACAGCCATCCATGTCATTGCTGCAGTATGGCTCTGGAGAGAAACTATAACCCTTCCCATTCCCTCACTCCTTCCCACAGGATTCTCTTGATTCTTTTAATGAAAAGAAATCAAGGAGGAGGGACAGATGGGCAGCTGCCCTGTAATCTCCTCTAGCATGAGTTCATCAGCCTCATCTTTTCTGCACTGTAATACCTCTATTATTCCCATCTGACTCACTCATACAAACCATGCTTGGTAATATCATATTCCACAGCTTGCGAACCCCATCATCCCCTCAGTGTGATCCCTGCTGTGGGTTTCCCTGTCCTTTCATTCCACCACAGAAAAGCTCTTTGATTTTGTTGCCACCTTGCTCTTGCCTGTGTTTTTTTGATTTGCCCCTTCTCTTGATGCTTTGCCCTAGTGGTGTAGTTGAGAAGTAATGAAGTCCATCAGCTTCTACTTTGGGAAAAAACAGTGCTTTTTCCACTTCTGCCTGCCCGCCCAGCCAGGAATGCCAAGTGAGGAGTTTGCCCAGCTCTTGCTGCAGCCTCCTACTCCTGTCCCCAGCAGCTGCCGCGCCGTGCTCACCCCTTTGCCAGCTCCTCCTCCAGCAGCCGGCTTTGCCACGCAGGACGGCTCCTCGTGCCTCTGAAACTCCCCATTGCCCTCCGGCATCGCAGCCAGCAATTCACTCATGGCTCAGGTGACTGAAAATGTCTGCTTACACATAAATATGTACACAGAGACACGCTCACATATATAAACATGTGTATATATACATTTCCATGTATTCATATGCATATCTCTATGTATATGTATACACACTTGCATGGAAACAGCTGATGTCCTGGTTCTCTCATTTCCCTCCATAGGGCACGTTAGCATGCTTGTTTGAAGTGCAGGCATGGCACGCCACTTTTATCTGCCTGTTTCAAATCTTTATTGGAGGAAAATTACACTTTTGCATGTGCGTATGCATGTTTGTGTCATACAGGCTTAGCTGTAGCTGATTTTTCCAAACCCTTTCCATTTCGCGCATCTCTCTCAGTCCTTACATTCTTTGAGGCAGGGCTTGGCTTTTCATACCTGTGGGCAGCCCAGAGAAGCTCCAAACCCTTCTGGTGCTGGTAAAATCTCTTTTAAAAATAAGATATGCCTGAAAGTATAGCCTTCAAGAAGAATTAATGCAGATAGCTTCTGGGGTCTCTGGCTTTTCAGAACACTCACTACTAGGTGGAAAAAAAACCCAGCTGAATATATTACAAGTGTGTTAAATGCAGCTTTAAAATTGTTGTGCCATGGCCAACATGCTGTAATTTTTCACAGGCATTGCTGTGCTGTGGAAAAGAAGGAACATGGACGAGCATTTCTTTGTGCAGGAGGCTGGGTGTTTCTCAGCAGCTCTGTCCTCTAAGATGCTCACTCACAAGCTTGACTCCTTGCCTGCGGCTGGCAAGAGGCAAGTCTCCTTCTCTTGCGTTTCTCGCTTTCGCTCTCCCACATCTCTGCAAATCCACGGAGGAGCTCCACCCCTGCATTCTCATGCTTCTTACTGTGACTATAAACAGCACCCTATTCTTTGCCAAATCAAGTTATCTGGTGAGGTCATTTCAATCTAACTTTTGTGCCAATCCCATTTTAATTCAGCCAGAATACTGGCAACAACCTTTATCCTTTCCTTGGATTGCAGGAATGCTGCCCCAAAAGTATCTACTATTTCAGAAACAAGAAATGACTTAATGTTAGAAGCCTGATCTCTGAAGGGATGACTACACTGGGGAAACTATGTTTTTCCCTTGGCTGGCACAGTCTTGAGCCTTGTCTCCGCTGGATCTTAATCCACCAGCGTCAAGGTTTCCGTATAAAATCCCTTGCGTAGAAACGATTGAGATCACAATCAGTATCTCTTTTCATTGGCCAAAATCCCAAGACAGATTAGGACTTGCCCAAGACAACTTATTAGAATCCTATACCAAAGCCCTTTAGCTAACAGCCAGGAGAAGAAGTAAACATCTATTTTAAAATGACCAAGTCGGGGTATAACCTAGAGCTTGCAGATATGACCCCATCATAACTGATGATTTCATGCATCTTTGAAAAAGCCCCTATGAATAAATGACTCATTCCTGTTACCTCCAAAGCGGCCCTGTCATCAGAAGAGACGCTCCCTTTTGGCAATGAGACTCTATATGGTTGCAGTTTAGTAACTGGGACATGGTTCTGCCCTCTTAAAACAGAACAAGCAGGGGAGCCGAGGATAATAAGTGACTCTATACTTGATTTCCAAAGTAGTCCGTGCAGGGGGCAAAAAGTTGTGCATTTGGATGCTTGCAGTTTGGGCTTCTACTGAATAGTGCACCTTGATCACACCGCTGAGATGCTCCACAGTTCTGCTCCTCTCTCCTTACCCGCTCGTGTTCATCAGCATGTTTTTCCTTTTGCATCTGCCATCTCTATTTTAAATGGTCTGCCAGCCATGAGCGCCCTTTTGTCTGGCTTCCCTGCAAAGGTCCCTGTGACTTTGTTACAGCTACCAAACCAAGAGCCCAAAGCAGATGGCTGCTAGCCCCTCTTTTTTGTATCCAATCCACTGTTGTAAATAATTAAAGGAATCCACTAATGACAATCAGGGATAGTTAGGTGGCCTTGCTGCCAATGCTTTTAAGGTTTTTCAGAAAATTAGGAGTCGCACCTTGTGCCTATAGTTAACGTATACAGTCAATTCTCTTTGTCGTTTCTCTACCCACTTCACCTTTGTCAGATGCTCCCCTTGTTCAAGGTTGTTTAAAAGCCCGGAGGGAGGGAGAAAATGATAACTTCTCCACAGGTGTTTTTAGCACCCAGCTGGTAATGAGCAAGGCTTGTTCTCTTATAATGCAGGCAAGCCAGATAAAGCTGTATTGGTGCTAATAAAGAACACTGTATCGGGGAGATAGACACTAGTGATACCAAAGTGATATTTTGGATGCTTTTGCTTTCAGGTATGAGCAATCTGAAAGTATGAAACAATTGCAAGGTAATAACATAAGGTCATAAAGGGGAAATTGCGGTGAGAACTCTAATAAAACAATCTTTACAGGAGTCTTTATGGCCTGGAGAACTCA
Organism: Gorsachius magnificus; assembly: GCA_034008185.1. NCBI lineage: Eukaryota > Metazoa > Chordata > Aves > Pelecaniformes > Ardeidae > Gorsachius > Gorsachius magnificus. The sequence goes on from CM067081.1 coordinate 179,199,484, forward strand.
AGGGTCAAAGACAACCCATAGCCAGGAGGCACAGGAGACACAAGCATGCCTCGTACAGGAAAACACTCTCTGTCCTTTGCAGGAAACATTTGCCTTGGGGAAGGTCAGCAGAGGCAATGCACGTGGATTGCCAATGAAGAGGAAAAAAGGATTAGTTATGGTAGCTGTACATTTGGTTTTTTTCAGGGCTTAAATATGGAAAAACTTAGATGGACTTAATTGTTTGACCCTGATGGGTCAAACAGATCCCTGCTGCTGCTTCAGGTAGAAGCTGCCTCCTCTGAAATCGCTGGCTAGCCATATTGCACACTGTGAACTCTTGAAGTTTTTTATAGGTGTGGAATAAGTCAAGGAACCTGAAGTGTTAAGTTTAGTTTCGGGACAGCTATCTGAGGCTCATAGTTCAAATGATTGATGCATGATTATACTTCAAGTCTCAGCAACAAACAAACAAAAACTTGGCCTCTGTTCAGATTAGAGGCTTGGGTGTGAGACTGTTGGATTACGCTGCTGATGTTTTGGCAGTATGCTGAAGGAGGCAAAATTTAAGTGAAGTTAAAAGAGCTTGCTTGTTCAACTGACTGATACAATTAACACCGGCAGGGGAAAAAAAAAAAGAAAAAAAAAAGAGAACAGCAACTCAAATTGGAACAGAAAAATGACAGGTTAGAAAGTAATTGGATAAACTAGATTTGTTCAGATTGCTTGCGCCTGGTGAAATCCGCCCCAGAATAGTGAAGGAGTTGGCTGAGACAGCCTTAGAGCTGCTTTCAATTCTTCTGAAAGAATTGTGGTGGAGCAATGAGCATCCACGAGGCTGAAAGGGGGCAAGGCTAACACCTACTCAAAGGGGCAGGCAAGCCACTGAATTGTCAAGCTGGAAAAAATGAACAATCGGACTCTTTGTGACCATCTCAAAGAACACAAAGTGGTGAGTAACAGCCGAGATGGATCAGGGCAAATCTGGTCTAATCCAGTCCAAACAACCCAATTTCACATGATGAAAAGCGGTCAGATTACTGCCGCTTCTCCAGCTGCTGTCAGCTGAGGCAGGCGACATATGCTAGAGCTACCCCATTTGCAAAGCAAGCCTATGTCTACAAATATATGTATTAATTGATATATTTTTCTTCACAATTTGTGGGAGGTAAAAAGGCACACAGAGAACATCTGTTGAGATTTTTTTTATTTTTTATTTAGAGAACAGAAGATTTGCCAGCAATTGTGGCAGTTGCAGAAAAGGAATAACCTAATCTCCACGTGCACTATTAAAAAAAGAGGAATAGACAAGGAAATACTCTTCATAGAATCACCGAATCCTAGGTTGGAAGGCACTTCAAGGATCATCTGGTCTAGGCAAGATGGCTCAGCACCCTGTCCAGCTGAGTCTTAAAAGTGTCCAATGTGATGGATCCAACCACTCTCCTCGGAAGATTATTCCAATGGTTGACTGTTCTCATTGTGAAAAATTTCCCTCTTAATCTGAAACAAAAAAAATAACATTATACAGAAAATAACCCTCTGATCTTAAGGGTAATTTAGTGTTGGACTAGATTGTGCAATTGCCATCATCTGAACCCTTTAAGAGCTGATGAGACAAACACCTGCTAGGAATCACATGGTTATTCCTCATACTTTCATTTCAATTTTCTGTGGGTTTCTGTGATTTAGAAAGACTTGTGGCCTCTTCTAGTGCTGGTGAAACAAACAAAACTTCCTCTGTCCGAGGAGTAAGGGCAGATAGCCCAGGCAATATTTCCCAGCCCTCTTCCCTAGGTTCAGCTCCCAGTTCCAGCTAGTTCAACTTCTCAGGCTTTTTTGCTTTCACCGCTACAATGTCTAAACCTGTGGTAGCCGGCAACCCCGTGCCATGCAGAACACTGTACATAGGGCCACTCTCTGCTGTTCGTGTTACGATAAGTAAGGTAGAAGGAAGAGACATTCAATGTACTGTAACACCTGGGGGACGCAGCACACTATCAGATAAGCACCGACCTCGCTGGATGCGCCAGTATCCTCCCTGCACATTCAGCAAATGTCACTTTATAAAGTTCTCCCTGCCTGCTGTACGAGTGCTGCTGGCAGGACAGGGCAGCTCCTGTTGGGCACCGAGCCCTGGGTGGAAGCTCAATGTTCTCACCACACACCTTCAGCATCAGCTTCTTTGGGTGTTTTGTTGGGACAAGAAAGGTAACGAACAACCGGTCTTGCAAAGAATATAGCCAAGACAGCTGTAGAGACCGAGTTAGCAATTTGTTTAGTCTGATACCCATTTTCCCTCCCCTGTTATAAACTACTTCCTCCCCAAGGTTAGTGTGTTGTTTTTTATGGAGCAAGAGGCTCAGCTGGAGGCAGGAACTCAGACAGGGGATGATACGAGCCTCTGGGGGACTGAGAAACGTGTGTGGCAAAAACTTGACCTTTTGCATCTATCCTCTATTTTGCTGGGCAAATCTTTGTAAAATCAAATCCACTCTACAGGATTAGCTAGAAATAGTCTCTAGAGCTGAAGTGGTTGAGTGTCCCACAGGAAATTCCAGCTGAGAGCCATGCAACTTCTTTCCTACTAATTTCAACTGGAAATCAGATTGTAAAACAAGTAATCCATTTAAAATTAGTCTTTGCAGATTGGTCTTCCAGCAAAAAAATAATAGAAGCAAGAGTAATCCACAGAGACCAGCAAAAATTCCTGCGGAGCCTGGTGGAATTTCCATTAAAGAGATGACAACTGTCCTGAATTAACAGTCACCGTATTTGGCAGGGAGAAGCTAATTTTACCGGTACAGCCCTATCAATTACCAAACAGATCACTCAAAAGGAGGGGTGAGCGACTGGTGTTTAGGTGAGAAGTGGTGCTAAGGAAGCTGGATAGAAGTGCTTTACAGAAGGGAAATGGAAAATACAGAACAGGCTGTGCCAAGGGGAAGACCTGAAACAGGCAGTTCCGATCTGCAGCGGGCAGAAATAATGACTTGCAGAGAGGTGGGAGGTGCCAAGGAGCACATTAATTTTCCATTGCTTGAAGTGTACCTGCTAAAGGATAGCCTCAGAAACCCCTTCTGGCCCTTACGTGTTCCCAGGTAACAGTAAACTTTCCCCTCTGAACTCGTTCTCTGCCTCAGAGATGATCCTTGTCTTCTCTCCTTCTGTCTTTTGAATTGTTTTCGAAAGGTTTCCCTGAAGGGTGCTCAATCTATCAGTGTCATTTATATTATCTACAGGGAGAACGGGAGCGTGAACAGCTGCTTCCACTCGTGATATGCTCCTCTCTTTAGGCCTTCTGCTGATGACCTCTACAGAGCATGTGTTGAAATCTAAAATATTTTAAAATTGGGATGATACTCTTCTTCTCATTAGTGCAAATGATGTTCCATGTCTTTCATAGCGTCTCCTCCGAGACAGCATATGTGATCAGCTGTAGTAATAAATTTGTTCTCTCTCTCCCCTTCATTCTCTCTCTCCTCCTGTTTAAAGCTGGTTTTATTCTTGGCTGAAACCCCTTCCCTTTAGCACTGTCACATTTACTGAGTATCTTGGAGTCAAACTTGATCATGTTCTCTCCAGGGAACCAAGTAAATGTCTTTATAATAAGAGTACGGCTAAAGCACGAGGAATAGTACACTACCCTCAACCCTGTTAAGGTTGAAGCTGTGCTGTTGAGTTTATTTAGGATGCCACTTCTCAGATGCTGTTCCTCCAAATGATCTGTACGACAGTGAGCAGGGCAGGTTGGAAGTGAAAGCAGCGTAAGTGATTGCATTAGGGCTCATGCTCTGGAAGGAGCTCAAAGCCCTTCCCTGATTTGGCATTTCATGAGCTGGAGCTTGTTCCTTCTAGAGATGTGACTCAGAACCTGGCTGAACTTGGTCACTCCTGGCAGCCCAGAGCTCTGCTCTACCTTGGGCCCCTGCAAACTCTGTGAATGACCCTGAATAAAATGAGAATTGGCTTAACACTGCCAGGTGTCATGGGTAAAGTTAAATTGTCGTATAACTCTCCAGAAGGCCAAGAGAGAAAATAAGCAGATCTGAAATGGATGCTCATTGAAAAGCATTTTGTAACACTTTCCTCAACACTGTGTGAATATGAAATCCTTCTGCCAGTAACTCTTATGCCCAGGTGAGTAAATTGAGGCACAGAGGAGTGAGATCTTTGGAGGGGGGTAATACTGGAGGAGAACTCAGTGGCCTGCTTCCAGCTACCCTCTCTGAGCACCCCATGCCCATGATCTGTCCCCGGGGCCTCTGTTGCAGCTCAGTGTGAGGGATAGGAGCACCAGCCAGGATTTAGAGCAGCTTGATCGCCTGGTCCCCAGGGTGGTCTCTAGGTACAGCTTAGGGCATCTCTGCTGCTATTCCTCCACCCAACAGCAGCGTCCCACTGCTGTGGACTGGTGCTGCTGGTGCCCAGGGTCGGTGGTGACGGGCTGGCATTGCACAGCTGCGAGACAGTCGGGCTTTGCTGTTCCAGTTCAGCATTATAACAGCACAGAAGGTGCTGCTTTCTGCTTCTAGACCTTTCGTTCTGCTGTGGCAGGAGCATATGGGCAATTTGGATGCTGATTTATAAACCAGACGACTTCAGCAAAGTCCATTTTAAAGGCTGTAGTTGAACTGACTAATTTAAGTCAGCCAGAATTTTGCCAATGGTCTCATTTCTACCTTATTTGCCTTAGCTGAATATTTATCAGAAAACTCAGTCAACCTTTTCATGTATCATACCTGTCGTGGTTTAACTCCAGCTGGCAACTAAGCCCCACCCAGCCGCTCGCTTTCTCCCCCCACAGTGGGATGGGGGAGAGAATTGGAAGAGTAAAAGTGAGAAAACTGGCGGGCTGAGATAAAGACAGTTTAAAAGCCACAGATACAAGCAAAGCAAAGCAAGGAATTTATTCCCTTCTTCCCATCAGCAGGCAGGGGTACAGCCATCTCCAGGGTTCCATCATGCATGAGGGTTACTTGGGAAGACAAACACCATCACTCCGAACGTCCCCCCCTTCCTTCTTCTTCCCCCAGCTTTATGAGCTGAGCATGACGTCATATGGTCTGGAATAGCCCTTTGGCCAGTTGGGGTCAGCTGTGCCCACTCCCAGCTTCTTGCACACCCCCAACCTCCTCGCTGATGGGGTGGGGTGAGGAGCGGAAAAGGTCTTGATGCTGTGTAAGCCCTGCTCAGCAGTAACAAAAACATCCCTGGGTCATCAACGCTGTTTTCAGCACAGATCCAAAACACAGCCCCATATATGAGCTACTATGATAAAACTAACTCTGTCCTTTTAGATCCTGTACTGGTATATACTGATTGTGCCTGTGTAGATTAGGGCACGTGCTCTCACCAAGGTGACAGGGTAGCAATCTACTTTTTCAGGGCTAATGCTTGGGCAATAACAATTTGTCCATTAGGCAATATTAAAGTTTTCTTGTGATCCTCCGTCTGCCTCATGTTTCCCATGGAGAGTTCTGCTTTTGCTTTATTCTGCTTTTTTTCCCCACCACTTCACACATGTACCTTTCAGCATCTCAATTCGGCCAGGCTGAGATCCAGGATGGGGGCAGAGGGAGCAGTGCCGCCGAGCCCCTCTCCGCCCAGCCGTGCCAGGATGCTTCGAAGGGCACTGGCGGGGGTGAGGCATCGGGGTCTGGCCGGGTCGGCAGTGCTGCGGGCTGGCCCCGGGGCCCATCTGGCTGGCCCATCAGCCAGCTGGGCTGACACAGCTAATCCCCCATGCCAGGGACAGCTGTCAGACGGTGGCGGCTTTTTGGTCCCTGCCAGCCCAGGCCAGATTTAAACTGGTGTCCTGTGGACGGCCTTGGATCTCATCATTGCTCCTGCGAGTAACTTTCCCTTTGTTTTTTAAATTGGAATTTATTGTGCTGGGTCGGTGGTGCTGGGGTGCTGGTTGCAGTGAGGCCGCTGGGGAGGCTGAGCTAACCGGCCCTGCAGGTTTTAACCCGGGAGTCCAGAGTCTGCCACCACTGCCTGTAAAATCCAAACAGGAGGGCGTGTTCAGCAGTTGCCCTAAACCACATCCCTGCTTATTGTAGTCCTGATTGCAAAGGTCACAGAGCATGCAGATGGAGGCTACTTCTAATTATGATCCCAGTTACACACCCACCACCACCACGTGCAGTCACCCGTGCAGAAGTGAAGGAAGGGAAATACATCTTATATAAAGCAGCACCTTTGGGGTTTCACTTGACTTTGTGTGTTCCTATGTATGTGTAACATTTGGTGAAAAATGCTCATTCGGTTGGAATGGACATTATTTATTAATTTGGTTCCAGTTTAGCTCTTGACTAAAAAAAAAGAAAGGAAATTTCCAGTAAGTCTAAATACCTTACTTAGGCATCTCCAAAATTGTCTTTCAAAATTTCATTTTAAAAGAAAAATTTTGCATGATTATCAATGTCTTATTTAAAAAAAAAAAAAAGGTTTAAGAGGAGGAATAAGAAACTAAAGAAAAAACGAAGAGGCTGACCTAAAACTACATTTGTCAGGTATTCTGAAGTTGGCCATCTGACTGACTGAATCCATCTTTCACACAGCCCCTCTCAGAGGAGGTGAAGTGCTATCTAGCCGGCGAGTCTTTCACTCAAATCCTGCCTGATGGAGAAGTCTCTGCCTACCACAGGGATGAAAGTAGGCCAATCTTTGTCCTTCAGAGAGGCACCTGAAGCTATATCATTGAGGATTAAAACCTTCTGGGACTCTCGCCTCCAAGATGGACAGATGGCATCTGCATGTAACAACAAAAGCATCCTTGCAAAATAAATGAAAGACAATTCATCACCTCCTACATATCGGGAGACCCTAATCGAGGCAGCAAGTGTTTGATGGGGCTTTAAGAGTGATCAGACAAGCTGCTCTTAAGCTATACTTTTTCTACAGCATATGGAGGGTAGAATTTAGGGCTGTGCAAATAACAGATTTTATTTTTTTCTTTTTGGTTCTGCAGCTGACTGGCAAAATCAGAAATAAGAAATTACAATTTGCATTGAATTCTAGGTTTTCACTGAAACAAGACTAACAAAAAAGTTAGGTATTCACAACAGATCCTATGTATTTAATTTCACTTTCAGCCATTTAAAAAGCCACGCCTACATATGGTCCCATTAAGAAAACGCTGTTAGTACCCCTCTCTTAGTGCAACGTTAGTGATGACAGTGTTGGCTCAGGATGCGGGATACCAGCACCGAATTCCCCACCCTACCAAAAGGCCTTTCAGTGCACTTTCTCTGGACAGGGCTCTTACCATGCGGGTGGTGTCCCCGAGCTTGCTCTGCTGACGTTATCCTATTTATTTGTATGTCTAAGCAGGTGCTGGGGTGTAGACCGCACCCAGCAGCCTCGACAGGAGGGCGGTCCTGGGGTGGCAAGGATGGGCGCTGGTCCCTCCTAGTGGCAGTGGGTAGGGTCAGGGACGCCAGGGACGGTGCCACAGCCCTGAGAGCAGGACAGAGCTCACAGCCGTGCGGCGCCACAGCTGAGCGCCTTCCAGCTCTGCTTGAGCTTTGAACAGAAGCCTTCCTAGGGTATAAGGAAATGCCGTCGGAAGTGCAATAGGCTTCTCCACCAGTGTGTGTGTTTGCTTGTCTTCTGGCTTGCAGAGCCAACATTATCATGGCCCATACCTGCCTGAAAACGTAGCCTCTTGCTCCACCAAGGGCCACTGTTTCGTTCCTCTGTAACATCCTCCCTTCACCCTTCTCCAGCCCAACCTGAAGTGCTGCTACCAAAATTGCTTCTGTTTCAAATTGCTCCAGCCACGTCATACCTGTTAATTCCTTCAGGCTCCCAGAGGCATCTGCATCAGGTTCATCGAGTCCCCGTGTTTCCCCTAAGCCTCACTGCAGTTTATACCCCGCTGTCATCCCTGGTCCTCACGGCTTTAGTTCAGTCCCAGAAACCCTTCCTTGCTCTGTCCTTTGGGTTTTCTTTCAGGCCACTCACCAGGCTCTGCTCATGCTGCAGCTCCTGCTCAGATCAGCCTCGCTCCCTTTCATGCTACGTGGCCACATTGCCTCCAGTGCAGTCTCTTGGCACAGTTAAAGAGGTTTCTTCCACCGCTCTTGCCCCAGGAAGCCTTAAGAAATTCACTTCCCAGAGGCAAGATCCTTCCTGGGACTTGCGAAGTGCAGGGCAAGGCCTGCAGAAAAATTGCAATATGTATTTCTTTCAGACCTCAACCCCATCATACTGCATTCATCGGTGCAATGTTGTACTGACTTCCCATGAAAAAATAATGAGTGAGCGCCTTCTCTCTGCGTTTCTTCCCTTCCCAGCTCCTGATTGTTCAGCCTACAAACTGGCTGGGACTGGTGGTGTCGCCCATCATTTCTTAGCACAGTCTCAGGCACAAAGGGACTCTGATCTCCGCACGTCTAAGCCCTGCTCTATCAATAGCTAATTAAAGTTTCTTCCATATTTAGGACTCTAATCATCCTTTTACTGACAGTGCTATGAAATTGCAGTGACTGGAAATCAGCCTCAGTGATATTAAAAAATAACCAACCAGACTGAACACATCAAACATTTTCTGACCTGTTTCACTTTGTTTCCTTTATCTGAACCACATGGGTGGAATTTAGCTCCTCTATTTTTAAACCCTTAACTCAGGCGCTGACCTCTTTACTGCAGTCACCCTAGGTTCCCTTTGCAGTCAAAGAAGAGAGAGGCACTTCTGGGGTTCAGTTTGCTTGGCCTACTTTTGGGGTCTACTTTAGGGCAAGATGAAAGGGACCCCAGAAATGCTTCTCTCTCTTCACTGACTGTAAAGGGAGTCTTGGTAGTCATGCCCCATGCCTACAATGTCAAATAAAATGAAACCTGAGCGCTTTGAGCTGCCTTTTGTACGCCATTGTGCACACTGTTAACTCTGAATAAATGTATTATTCATAGCATATATAGAATGTTATATGTTACATATGTTCTGTGGTTTTATATGTATATAATAACAAGTCCGTGCATGCATGTATTACTAGGAAGTTAATCAAACAGCTGTCATTATCATTGCAATGTTTTTCTTACAGTTTCCTAGATGAAAACTCCACCTCAGAATCACAGAATCATAAAATTGTTTAGGTTGGAAAAGACCTTTAAGATCATCAAGTCCAACCGTTAACCTAACCCTGCCATCCCACCACTAAACCATGTCCCTAAGCATCTTGTCTGCCTGTCTTTTAAATACCTCCACTTCCCTGGGCAGCCCATTCCAATGCTTGACAACCCTTGCAGTGAAGAAATTTTTCCTAATGTCCAACCTAAACCTGCCCTGGTGCAACTTGAGGCCATTTCCCCTCATCCTATCGCCCGTTACCTGGGAGAAGAGGCCGACCCCCACCTGGCTACAGCCTCCTGTCAGGCAGCTGTAGAGGGTGGTAAGGTAACCTTCAAACCATTCAAACCAGTATTTATACCAGACTAGACTGCACGAGGTATAGATTTGCTAGGATCTTGTCCTTGGTGATTCTTTGCATTTCTGACAATGTCACTCCAGCTCCAGCTTTAAAGTGAGAGCTGCACCCCAGGGAATCTGGCTTGGGATATTTCTTTGGGTCTTAACAGAGCTGCACATCACCTTGCTGGGGAGGAAGACTGGAACTACTGAGTACTTGTAGCATCCACCATGAATTGATTACTTACCTGGGCACAACTCCCACTGAAACTTTTGGGAGTGAGGACTTCATGTGTCAGTGTGAGAAGCCAGGCTGTCCCCTTTTTTTCTGCCCTAGCTGGCCAAAAGGAGGTCTGGAAATTTGAACCTACACTCGAATCTCTACATGTGGGTCACTTGATGCTGAGGCCCACAATATGCAAAATTAATAACCCACCAGTGCCACTGGATCTGCATGATGGATGTTGTTAGCCACATGCCACACCACAACCGGTCCGAAACTGGAATAGGAACTTACAGAAAAGGATGTTTTAAAAAAAGCACTCAAAATAGTACAGCCTCTGAACTAACCTTGCTGGTACATTTATTGCAGAAGAGCTTTTTGGGGGGTGGCAGGCCACACATGCCTTTGTATTCGGTTTACATGGTCAGGTTTTGGTAGCGGCTTGGGCTACAGGGGTGGCTTCTGTGAGAAGCTGCCAGAAGCTTCCCCTGTGTCCAACAGAGCCAGTGCCAGCTGGCTTCAAGAGGGACCCACTGCTGGCCAAGGCTGAGCCCATCAGCGATGGTGGTAGCACCTCTGGGATAACATAGTTAAGAAGGGGGAAAAAAACCCTGTGCAACATCAGCAGCAGTCAGAAGAGAAGAATGAGAGGATGTGAGAGGAGCAGCCCTGCAGCCCCCCAGGCCAGTGCAGCAGGAGGGGCAGGAGGAGCTCCAGGCGCCGGAGCAGAGATTCCCCTGCAGCCCCTGGGGCAGCCCATGGTGGGGCAGCTGTGCCCCTGCAGCCCGGGGAGGCCCACGGGGGAGCAGATCCCCACCTGCAGCCCAGGGAGGACCCCACGCCGGAGCAGGCAGTTACGCCCTGTGGAGAGCCCACACCAGAGAAGGCTCCTGGCAGGGCCTGTAGCCTCGTGGGGAGAGGAGCCCAGGCTGGAGCAGGTTTGCTGGCAGGGCTGGTGACCCCAGGGGGACGGGGGCCGGGGGGCCCCGGGGGGGGGGGGGGCCTGCCCCAAGGAGGAAGGAGCGTAAGAGACAGCATGTGATGGACTGACCCCAACCCCCATTCCCCATCCCCCTGTGCTGCTGATAGGGAGAAGGTGGAGAAAATCGGGAGTGAAGTTGAGCCTGGGAAGAAGGGAGGGGTGGGGGGAAGGTGTTTTAAGATTTGGTTTTTATTTCTTATTATCCTACTCTGATTTGATTGTTAATAAATTAAACTAATTTCACCAAGTTGAGTCTGTTTTGCCTATGACGATAACTGGCAAATGACCTCCCCCTGTCCTTACCTCGACCCACGAGCCTTTTGTTGTATTTTCTCTGCCCTGTCCAGCTGAGAAGGGGAGCAATAGAGTGGCTTGGTGGCACCAGGTGTCCAGCCAGGGTCAACCCACCACAACCTTCTTATATATGCCTGAACAGTTGCTCTGAAGAAAGTTTTCATATTCTGGTTCAAATCACTCTTACAGGAAATAAATTATTTTACTTCTTTTTTTTTTTACTTCAGTATGTACTTGAGAAGAACGGGTGTCAGTCACAGCAGGGGACACAGAACTGACTGCACAGATGAGGGCAGACATGCTGCCATCCACATAGACTAAATATGCGTCCTAGGAGCACATTCTGACATCACTAGTTCATTTAACTTACCTACAAGATAATGTAAAAGAATGGAAGAGAATAAGCTGCTGCTATCACTTTTCAGCAACAGTAAGTCATTCGGTCTTGAGCACAAATATTGCAGTAAAGCCTCTTGATACAAACACCATTTTGTGATAGACAATTCCGTTTATTTCCTTGAATTGGAATGCCAATTAAATCTGTCAGTGGTTCTCCTGCCAAAGATCTGCTGCTACATCTGTGGGCAAAGCTGTATTTAAATACCCTTCTCAGCCAGTAGCATTTCATTGATCAGATTTATCAAGGGAACGTAACCAGGAAAATTATACCCTGTTACCTTCTCACCTCGGCAGACTCTTTTGGTAAAGGGTCTAACCTTCTGTATGGCAAGTGAAAGTCTTATGAAGAATATTTTAATCTTTCAGTGCATCTCTTTCCAGTGATGAATTGCATTAAAAATGCATGGCAAAATATTTTCCCTCTCTTCCTAAAAGGCATTGTAGCTGTTTTATTTTATGCTTGATGGAGCCTGCAGAAGCTGTCCTGCTACCCTTTACGTGCTGCAATCCTGGCACTCTTATGTACCCTTAAAAGAAAATTGGCCCTGCTGTACTGCATTTCTTATGGAAAGCCCCGGAGATCAGTATTCTCTTTCTCGCTGGAAATGAACCCAAACCATCGATCGATATCCCACTGCATTTTAGGAAGTGGGTTTCTCTGCAGGAACAGAACTTTGTGGGCTTATTAGCATTTCCCCTCCCTATACATCTGGCTTTACGCGTGCTCTGTGACAGACGAATGGTTGGTACTTCTACCAGAACCACGCCGAAAAACTGAACTACAGCAACACGTGCCCTCAGGCTGTTCCCAGGCTGGCCTGTGGCTGGCTGAGCACTGCCCATGGCTGCTCCGTCAGGCGCAGAGTAACCCTGCCCCCAGAGCTCATAGCAAGAAGATATGTCACTTCAGTGTCCAACACATCCTTGGCCAAACACATGGATTTTAGATTGCAAAGGCCTCAGTGAAAAATGGCAGGAGGGCTATGTGCTAAGCATTATGTTTAAAAACAAGTAGGACTCGGATTAAACTGATTGAAGTCCATGGAAGTTAATGGAAGTCTTTCCATGGGTCCAGGGCTGTGGAGCAGGTCCCATCTTCTCCCTGTGGCAACACACAATAACATGAAGCATCTTGCAGGGTGGCAAGGGACCAGGTAACTCCTCCTGACCATGCTGGACAAGCAAAGTGACACAGGGCACCTGAAGAACAGCTCCCACTCCATGAACCAAAGGGCTGCTGAGGCTTGCAGCACGGTGTTCGTGAGTGTTGGACAACCCCAATGGTCTGGCCCTGTTGGTATTCTCATGACCCTGACATGTTCAAGAAGGTGCTTGCTCGATAGCTGCTGCACTAGGAAGGCATTTATGGGACTGAACTCGCGTGTTCTCACTGAGCTGTTTCTGTGTGTATTTTTATAGACAGGTTAGTCCCCTCTGGGAGCTGGTTTAGTGGCATTACAGGGGCTTTCTGGCTTGCCCATTCACTTTCTGGCGTACAGATGTGCAAGCAAAATAGAATCATAGAATCATAGAATCTTAGAATCGTTTAGGTTGGAAAAGACCTTTAAGATCAAGTCTAACTGAGGATGTCCAAGGTCCTGTGGTCAGCTCTTGTATTTAGGATCCCTGGGAAAATCAATACACCCTAGCAGTCCCCAACACAGCCCAAGCGCCTGGCACACTGACTGCCCCTCAGACCCATCCTCCTTGCCCAGGCCCCTATGAGAGGGCAGTGGGGACCCCAGGGCCACCACGAGTCCCCTTGTATGTAAGCTCAGTATGAGCGAACAGTGTGCTGCTGTGGCCAAGAAGGCTGATAGGATGCTGGGTTGCATCAAAAAGGGCATCACCAGCAGAGATGAAGAAGTCATTATCCCACCCTACTCAGCACTTGTCAGGCCACACCTGGAATACTGTGTACAGTTCTGGTCCCCGCTGTATACAAAAGATGTGGACAGGCTATAGGGGGTCCAGAGGAGGGCCACCAAGATGGTGAAAGGGCTGTGATGCCTGCCGTATGAGGACAGGCTGAGAGAACTGGGTTTGTTCAGCCTAGAGAAAAGGAGGCTTAGAGGGGATCACCACGTACCAGTACCTAAGGGGCAGCTACAAGGAAGATGGGGACTCCCTTTTTACAAGGAGTCACATGGAGAGGACACAAGTTGCTCTTGGGGAGATTCCAACTGGATATGAGAGGGACAGTCAACCATTGGAATAACCTCCCCAGGGGAGTGGTTGACTCCACCTCACTGGGCACTTCAAGACTCAGCTGGACAGGGTGCTGGGCCATCTTGTCTAGACTGTGCTCTTGCCTAGAAAGGTTGAACCAGATGATCCTTGAGGTCCCTTCAAACCTAGCGTTCTATGATTCTATGATTCTGTAGCCTCCAGTGTAGCACTGGGGGCCATGGGTGCTGCGGGCTGGGCCGGTGCGAAGGAGCGAGGCAACAGTGGGAGCTGGCTGGTGCCAGCAGCCTGCCCTGAGAGATGGCTGACACAGACACAAGTTCCCTTCTGCAACTTAAAAGGCTGTTTATATATATAAATAAAAAAGTCTCATTTTTTAGGAGAATGAAAGCATCCTGCCAGGTCAAGCTCTTTGGGACTTGCAAGGAGGCAAAGCAGCTCTACAGTGGCTCTAACTGATGCTGAACTTCCTCATCACTCTGGCTACTGAAGCATGGGGATGCCCAGCTATATTAAGTAAAATCCTTATGCCGGTATCCTATAGCAGGTGCTCTGAGGGCAGCTCTGGGGATTTCACACTGCTCAGAGATCCTGGCATCTTCCAGAATTAGGCCAGAATTATGGCCCCTTAATGACATCTAAAGTAGCACAGGATCCTCAGAGCAAAGGTCTGCCTTGATGGCTGCTATTTTCCCAGCATAGCAAGTGTGATTCTTGTTCTTAGCTGGCCATCAGCGATGCAGACAATGGATCCATGTGTCTGGCCAAGAGCTGTTATCATGTACGGGATCAATATATGCCTGCCGGGGCTCAGCATTTTAAGAAGGACAGGGCAGAGGCGCTGAGGGTTGCACATAATGTCTCCTCTCCCTATACTGTTCTTGGTCATAGGTTACTGGGTTATTCTGACACCTGATGTATCCAGGCTAATCCACTGGAAATCAATGAGATCAGTTGGGAATGGGCATCCAGTGATGGCAGATTAAGTTAATGGTCTTTATCATCGGTTCAGTGACAAGGGCCTAATCCTGGTATTTCTGCACTGATGTGCTGAATGGAGCACACATGGGAATGCACAGAGACAGGCAAAGTAAGCGCAAACATGCTTTTAACTTCTTGAAGACCTGTACATATGACTGGTTCTGGTGCTGGAATAAATAACTTACCCTGTATTTCCAGTAGAAGGTCAGGACCAAGAGACTAATATTCATATCTTCCCCCACACCTCACGGGTAATACTACTGACTTAAACATTCCTATTGCCTCATCAAGTTACATACATTTTAATTATAGAGATGTTCTGGCTTCAGTCTTGCCTCCAAATATATCAAAGCTTTTAATGTTACCAGGGAGGTGGTTGAGTCCCCATCCCTGGAGGTATTTAAAAGAAGGATAGACAAGGTGCTTAGGGACATGGTTTAGTGGTGGGGTGGCAGGGTTAGGTTAACGGTTGGACTTGATGATCTTAAAGGTCTTTTCCAACCTAGATGATTCTATGATTCTATGATTCTATCATAGGTATCTAAATAGCAGTTACACCAGAGCTCAGTGCTGTCCTGCGCTGGGTTTTGAGTTATTTAATGTTAAGTGTTAATTTAAATATCATTTAACCTAGATTTTTTTTCTTCTTCAGCACTGCCACCCTTTTGAAGGTGATGTGGCAGAGAACTATAATCTGTATTTTCCCTTGTAGACTTCAAGGTCTGTTCCCCAAAGATGAAGAGGTAATATTTTGAATCATAATTGGGGATGTCTTGAATTTTGACCTTTTAAGGGAAGTTAGGAAAAAGCACCCAAAACCAGACATTCAAAGTCACCAGTCATCTTTTAAAGACTTCATCATTTCCATTTTCCTGTAATTTATCCTCACAGCTATTATCCATCTAAAAAATAGGCCTTTGCACATGAATAGAAGAAGTATCGGTGAGACTGCTGATATGGGAAAGGCCAGCAGGATCAGACCTTAATATTTCACATCTAATCCTATGAATATTGTGTTTATTAGGTCCCATATGCTCTGCTAATTCCAGCTTTATTTATAATGCATAGCTTATTTCTTAGGATTAGGTTTAGAACAGCAATTGGCTGTTCAACAAATGGTGCTCTAAAGCAGCCCTGCCTTACAGCTAGAAGTGACTTCTTCTTCTTGGATTGTGAAAAATATTTATCCAGCTGGATTCCTAAGCAATTGAAACTCTCCAGGATGAAAGCTGTGCCTCCTAACAGGCCACATGTATACACAAAATCATTTCCCTATCCGCTGGTGCTAACTCCTCCGCAGCCACAGAGGAACCCGGGATGATGAAGATTGTCCAAAAGCATTACCCAAACTGTCTGCTGCACCCACCAAAATATTTCTGCCTCCGCCTCTGCGGGGCTGTTGGGCTGCGGTTCGCTGTGCTTTGCAAACCCCTCGCTGCTTTTCGCTGTCGCTCCCTGCCACAGCCGAGACGAGCTGCAGCATCACTCCGCAGCAGGGGCACAGCCTGTGTTTTGGGCCAGGCAAGCGAGGAAGTGAGTGCATGAGGCTGGGAATGGTGCCGGATGGCATTTTGGGCATGGGGACCAGCAACTGGGCTGCGGGGTTGAGGGCACCTGTGCCCCCCCACCCCTTGCAGAGCCTGTGCTACCTTCTGCTGGAGGCTGCTGCTGCACCCCGTTTGGCAGCCTCCTTGCTTCAATGCCCAGGGCCAGACCCCACCGGTGACCCCTCCAGGCTCCAAATCACATCCTCACCCACAGAGCCCTCCAGCTCCCAGTTCCTTTTCCAAACCCCTTGTAAAAGCCCATCCTAAAAATAAGCTGCTTGGCTCGTGGAAGCAGCAAGAAAAAGTGAGAACACAGTTATTTAAACAAACACAGGTGAGGCATAAGACTGTGCAAAGTATTGGTTCATTTACACATTATCCCATTAGTTCATTTTGTCCTCTGCCATTTCCATCACATGCCCAGGCAGCCGTTTAAATGCTGGAGTTTTTCCTTTATCTTTGTTGCTTACAGGATTATTTTTCCTTCTATTGGCTGGTTGGACTCACGTCTTCTCTTGCAAGGTCAGGATGAGCATGAACCACCCGCGGTGCCATCACCGAGTGTCAGCAGCTTGTAGTCCCGTGGCCAAATTTCTGCCCCGCCTGGAAGGTCCTGCAGCCATTTGAGCAGGCTGCCATCCACCACACCACACAGGCCTCAGACACATTGTCCTGGTTTCGGCTGGGATAGAGTTAATTTTCTTCACAGAAGCTAGCATAGTGCTGTGCTTTGGATTTAGTGCCAGAAGAATGTTGATAACACGCTGATGTTTTTAGTTGTTGCCAAGCAGTGCTCAGACTGCTCAAGGACTTTTTGAGCTTCTCCTGCTCGGCCAGGTGCATAACAAGCTGGGAGTACAGCACAGCTAGGACCCAAATTGTCCAAAGAGCTATTCCATACCATATAACATCATGCTCGGGGGGGTCAGTCAGTCGGTCGGTCGGTCGCGGGGAGAGTAATCGCTGCTCGGGTGCTGATTGTGGCTCGGGACGGGCTGAGCATCGGTCGGCGGGTGGTGAGCAATTGCATTGTGCATCATTCGTTTTGTATATTCTGTATATTTTGTTATCATTCTCATTATTACTATTATTATTATTTTCTCTTATTAAACTGTCTTTATCTCAGCCCTCGGCTCTAACCTTTTTCCCCTTCCCGATTCTCTCCCCCATCCCACTGAGGGAGGGGGGAGAGTGAGCGAGCGGCTGCGTGGTGCTTAGTTGCCAGCCGGGTTAAACCACGACACACGTCTTGCCCTAAACCAGCCATCACCCTGGTGAACAAGGGTGCAGAAAATGCTTAGAATCAAAATTAAGTAGCCGTGAAGCCACTGTTTCAAATAAACTTCAAATAAAATTGGTTAACTGGGATGGCAAGCACCGTCAATCTGCTAGTCTATAAATTAATAAGAAATTATTTGACCTGATCAGAAGATTTCTTGTTCTCTGTGCTTTGGGAATTCACAACAGCCTTCTGCTTTAGCGCAGAAATTGTCATGAAAGGGTTCCTGGTCCAGCGGTTCCGTCCCTGTATATGCTTCCTCCTTCCCTCCTCTTCCCTAGCTTCTGCTTCACCTTGTCTTTCTGTCTTCTGATATTCCCTCTTTTTCCCTGCTGTCTCCTTTTTCATTCTCTCTCTCCAGAAACCATTTTGTCTTCCAAAGCAGCTTGTGTGCTTTAATCCCAAGACCTGTGTCCCAGAGACTAAGGTTCATACCAGGGACACCAACAGTTGCAGTAAAGATAATAGTAGCATAAGCATAATAGTTATAACAATAATTCTCATCTGCAGTGGAGGACATTGAGGGCAAATGCCTGGGGCAGGTGGCCAGTGAGGTTCTTCAATACGTGAAGGAAGACCCGCAAGTGCTGTGGCTGCCGAGGAACCTGGCCCTGAGCCATGCCCTGGGCACGGGGGGGCTCTGTGCATGTTTCCAGGGATGCAGTGACAGAAGCACAGGAGGTAAATTGCTGTTTATTGCATCCCCTGCTGACCAGCTCCGACCGACACTACTTTTTGGCAGGAAAGCCGTAAAGTGATAGAGAGGCGAATACGGTGGGAAATGTCTTCTCAATCGCTCAGTCCCTGTCCCAGCATGAGTGCCAGGCTGCTGCTTAAGCCCATGGGTGAAGCCCCCATGAGCGGCCACACGTGGTGCTTGCGGAGCGATGCCGCCCGCCCGGCTGCTGCCCAGCACCGGCCCCAGCCACACAGCGAAGCAGCCACAGGGCTGATGCACGGCTGCCAAGTGTGGCTTTCCAGCGTGTGGCTTACTGATACACGGCTTTCCAGTGGATGGCTTACTGCGTTTCACAGGCTGCTGAGCTCCCGGGGTTTCCAAAGGCAGCC
Source organism: Gorsachius magnificus (assembly GCA_034008185.1). Taxonomy (NCBI): domain Eukaryota; kingdom Metazoa; phylum Chordata; class Aves; order Pelecaniformes; family Ardeidae; genus Gorsachius; species Gorsachius magnificus. Next base: position 179,217,838 of record CM067081.1, read on the forward strand.
TCGCTGTGTATGAAGGAGCAGGGGGGAGCTGAGCACCCTCTGCTACTCAGTAAGGGAGTCCAAATCTTTAACTCAGCCATGGAGACCCAAAGACTCCCGAAAGAGTACCTCTCTCCCACCCATAAAAAGCTTAATCCATTGCTTGGTGCTTTTCTTAATGTCCCAACTGCAGAACAGTGAGTTATGGAAGAATCCCAGCTGAAACTGAGCAAGTCTGTGGCTTCCAGGAACTGCAACAAAAATCACCCAAATCACCCAAGGCAAGGGAAAAACTACAGAGATGGGTTTCTTTTACAATCTTATGGTTTTGTAGCAGGTCTCATGATTATTTTCCAGGACGGATAATACATGTATGTCAGTATGCTGAGGTAGGCCTGTCCCTACAATATTCCCTTTAACGTGATGCTTTTTAAAGGTGTGCACACCTATACATGGCAAGTTAAGTTTGACAGGATAAGAAGAATGATAAATGAGGTGAATTTGCAAGTTTTTGTCCTTAATCCCCGTTCCATGATCACTACTTTCTCCCTGCGCAGAGCTGCCTGCTTGGACTCTCACCTTAATTTGCAAGTCCAGTTTGGAAGAGAGCTGAATTCTGCATCAAATCTGTGAGGACCCTGTTGCGGCCTTATTAAAAGGGAACTATGTGATATGGGGGGTGTATTTTCAAGTTTGCCTTATTTATGGACTTCAAGGATTTTAAAAAAAATATTAAAGTGTTCTAATACCATCTTGTCCAGCTGGTGACAAGGAAATTTGGAAAAGATTAAAATTGCACTAAGGGGGTTTATTATTTTATGCAAAGGACAGGCAAATTAAATTAAATCACAAAGTGCTGGTAGTTTAAAGAATAGAAAAAACACATCAGAAATCAGCCTAATCTTAAAATCTTATGAATTATATATGTAATATGGTAATACGGCCTAGTGAATATGTTAACTTTTCATCCTCGTTCAGCTAAAATGTTGAGGCACAAATGTTGCACAGAAAATGCCATATTTGCAGTGGGATGTAACCATGGTCTAATTTAGCAGCATTTCTTTTCAGTTATCTCTTTGCTTTCCTCCTCGTGAGCCACGATGAACCTTTTCCCCTACGTGCAGCTCCACAAGGCGGGGGCGAGATGCAGCTCAGGGAGGAATTTAGTGGCCCCGCGTTGTTCTGCCAGCACCCTGGGCACTGGCTGCCAACCATGGGGGGCCACAGGCTTGCTGCCCACTCCCATCCAGCTTCTCCCTCCACAGCTGCTGAGTTTGGTAGCTTTTTGGCCCAGCTGCAAGGCCCCAGGGGGACTGAGGGGCTCCTGCCCTCCTGGACTTCCCCGGGGTGGGGAGGGGTTGCAACATCCAGAAGCTTTGGCTGCTCTGGTTTCTCAAGTTGATGAATGGCTGGAAAATTCAGTCCTGGAGATGTTTGCGCCTGCGTATATGGAAATATAGGAGCTGACAAACAGGAGCCAGAAAGACAGAAAGAGCAACAAGTTGTTATCCGGGGCAGGTGGCATCTCCTTCTGCCACTGAGAAGTACTGAAAGGGACTGAAAAGCAAGGATGGTCATGGGTACCCAGCTTGCCTCCCCACAGCTTTTAAAAGACGGTTTCTCATCCCTTTCCTCGCTGCCATCCCCTCTGGATGCTGGGTGGCATTGCTAGATGAGTGGTCCCATGGTGGGGGGGCAGAGGGACACCATTTCCCGGGGGCTGGCAGCTTGGGGCTGTGCTCCGGGTGGCCATGCAGTGCTGCAGCCCATGCCATGGATTCACTTGCAGCATGGGCATAAAAACAGTGTCTCCCTTGTCCTTTCACCTTTCCTAGAACTGAGACGAAGCTAACAGCTCTGAGAGCTCTGCCCATCCTCAAATTCAATTTAAACCGGTGCGATGGTTAAAAAATTGTTGTGGGGTGGGACAGAAGCACGCTGTGGTGAAACCCCACACAGTCAGTGTCTTCGCAGAAACCTGATTTCTTTAGGGAACTGGGCCTAAAATATTAATTAACCAGGCAATGCTGCCAAGAGAGGCTGTGCCTGTGGGGTCTGGCCAGGCTGGATGATGGGTGGAAGCCCTGAGGGTTCTCAGAGAGCTGACCCCCCCCACCACACACCCACCCAGTACACACACACACACAGACATGCACACACAGATGCACATGTGTGCGTGCAGACACACAGAGCACGGGGTCTGGTGTGGGATGAGAGCGGCACCGGCCGTCGCGACATGGCTGTCACAGGGCTGTCACGGGGCACGGGCAGAGCCGGAGGCTCACCTCCACCACTCGGGACTGGAGACGTCGCACAGATTCGCAAAGAGCGGTTTTTTGATGCGTGGAAGGAACAAAAGAAAAAAGCAGTTATATTTTCATCTCAAGTTGAGCCAAAAAAAAAAAAAAAGCGTTATGGTTTTCTTTGGGATTGTTCTTGTGGTGGAACAAATGCATTTCGCTTACCCAAAATGCAGTGCTTTATTGGTTGAGGTACGTGGAAGGCAGAAGCCTTAGGGCTGCAAAATGGACACAGCTTTTCCAGCCCAGTCAGAAGACTCCAGGCATTTTCTTACCTCTTTGAAAAAGAACTTGTCCCACTGAAAGAGCAACTGTTTCCCCGGGTGCAGAAAACCCTCAGGGACAGAAGTAACTACGAAACCTGCACACCTTCCCCCTGGTCCTTCCATAGTGGCTATTTGGTCCCTGCCCCAGGCCACAGGCAGTGTTGGACCCAGCAGCGCTGCTCTGGAGGGGGCTGCCCTCCAGGTGAGATACCCACGGTGCTCCGGCCCGGGGACAGCGTGGGTTCATCCACTAGTCTGGTAAAACCCAGATAATATAAATATCTGTATTAAATAGATAACATCCCCAGGTTGTTGCTGTGTTTTGTGTGACTTTGCTTTGCTCGTTACCACGTGAACGGGTGCTGCGCTGTGAAAGCACAAGCTGTTCCTCTCTTCTTCCCCCTGTCTTTTCTCCTTGATTTAAAGCGGTTTGCTTTTTGGAGCAGCCGTGTCGTTGGGGAGAGGCTCCCATCTCTCGCCGCCGGCACACGTGGCGTCTCCCTGGTGCAAATGAGATGCAGGTATAAATAGCACCAGCCTCCGTCAGCTGCCACCCTGGGGCCCACCCCAGGGCTAATCCACTTCAAGGCTGTCAAAATCCAACCCGCTGGCTGATGGTCCTTCTCTACAGACCTTTTTATTATCGTTTTCACAGCTTTCTGCCTCTGCTCCCGCCTGGGGTCTGCTCCCACCCTCCCAGTGAACCTGAGGGTGCCTCGCAAGGACTGGGCAGTGCTGGCTGCGGGAGCAAGGACCTGTGAGCAGGTTTCTTGCTGAGCACCCAACCCATGGAAACCATTTTCAGTCTCAGCTGACTGGGATGGGACTGAACTGATGGTTATTGTGCTTGTCAAAGGGCCAATGAGCAGAGCAGACCGCAGGCAGGCAGCCTGAATATTTACGCTCCGTGACCCCATTGCATGTTGAGCACGACTAGCCTCTTTGGGCCAGTGGGCTAGGTCTCTCTGTATTAAGCATTAATGAAAATATGTTGCGTTACTGTTGGAAAAGAAGGATTATGGACTTGCTGGGGCTTAATATCTGAAGGTTAAGGTTTAAGTTTGTTTTGCTTCCCTGACTAATATTTTACGCAGGAAAGCAAGCTATGACCTTAATACATAATGTTGCTGCTACCTGGGAATCACAAAATCCCGAGGACAGTCACAGTGCAGGCATAAACATGTATATTGCATCAGCAGCAAGCGTAGATATTTTGATAAGACTTACAGGCTAAGGACTTCAGTGTGGATCCCTCTAATCAAAATTTAGACGTGGCAGGCAGAGTCTGAGCCAGTAGCTCCAGGCCCCCTTCAAAATCAATGGAGAGAAGCTGGCATTTCTAGGGTACAACTCATCTGATCTGTATCAGACCTGCTTTAGGATAACATGAGCCCCAGAGGTGTCTCTGTGTCTGCTCCGAACTAGAGGCACTCTGGATAAGTAGCCCAGGCACACAGCCCACTGCAAGTGTCCGACTTTGGTTAGGTGAATCCCATACCAAGCGAAAAAATAATTCGAGTCCTTATAGCACAAAACCAGGAGAGGAATGGAAGGTAGGAAGCAGGGTGAGATTTTTTAGCACTCCTCCAAGCTCTCCTGCTGTTAGTTTGTCCTGCTCAGCTTGGGTCAAACAAAAAACCCTGCAGTGCTCTGGAAAGGAAGATGTTGTCTGGTGGGAGGGAGAAAGAACGGGACATGCCATGAAGTCCCTGACTTGTTTTTTGTCAACCCGAAATCCACCCAGCCCAGGTAGTTCTTGTGAGATTTTAAGTGCAGGCAGGAAAGTTGGGTCATGAACTTGGGGAAGTGTTTGCAGACAAACTCACGCCTTAACTTCAGTGGCTGCTGTTCAAGGTCTTCCCACAGCTGGAGCACAACCAGCGTCCTTGGCGTTCTACAGCTCAGGCACGTCTCGAGCAATGATTATTTCCCCCCTTAGACCCAGAAACCTTTTTCTTAAAATAGGCTTTTAAAAATAAATGCTTCTCTTGGCGTAACTGCTCCAGCCCAGCAGCTATGGGCAGGTCTCGACCCCTGATCTCACTGTCTGAAGACAGATTCCCCCCTGCAGAATACCTGTAATTCAAGCATTTGATTTTTCCCAGCAGGGCATCATTTCTGCAAATGAAACCTATTTGTGTAATGAAATATCGAGTAGTTCACACAGGGATGCAGAGCAGCCATATAGGGAAAGAGCTCTTAAACGAAATGCCGTGCCAAGAAAGATTTAATTGTAGTTACCGTACAATACAAAAAAAAAAAAAAAAAAAAAGAGGAAAAAAAAACCCTGCAGGAACAGTCTGTTTTCATTTCCCAGCAATTGCACAACAGCAAGCCCACCTCAGCGCTCAATAAGCTCCCGTTGGCACTAATTGGCACCCTTGCTGGAGGAGATGAGGTCTGGACGGCTTGCGGGGGCAGACCCGCTCCCACACCTCCGCGCGGGCAGGCGAGACGCCAGCAGCCGCTCGCTCCCTGTGCCGTGGCGGCCAGCAGCAGCCCCGGCCCCTGGCACCTTTCAGGATGTCTGCAAAAGAATTTCCTCAGATATGAAGCAAGCAGGTGGGTGCACAGCCATGCTGATATCAGATGGGGCACTCGCGCCAGGAATTCGAGTGTAGTTAGCAGCTGAGTAGTGTGCAGGGACACCTTCTCTTTGGGTACAGCGAGCGTGTAGATACCTGTATAGCTCGGAGCATAGGCTTCAGTGCTTTCTTCCACAGGGGCCTTAAGGAGCCTGTGAGTTCCTCCCTATCTTATTTACTGATAGCATCCAAGGTGATCGCAGGCTCTTCCCATCCTAACCTTTGAGGTGGTATTTTCCACATTTCCTATTTCCTATGAACCGTCCCTTCTCTCTTGTTGTTTGCCACTGCATTCACTTCTCTTGTCCCTGATGGAGCCTAGAATTTTTCATGTGGAGGTAAAGTTTATTACTGACTTTTGAGTGAATCTTCAACTAAGGTCAGCCAGGTTCTTCGCTTGGCCAGGGACCAAACCCACCCCTTCTCTCTGCCGTTTCTGTACCAAATGGCAGCCTGTCCCAGGGTGATGCCTGACATGGGTGCTTGAGGAAGCAGCTAGGGAATGTTAGGAGAAAAGAATAAACTTATGAGATTTCCTATTTTATTTATTATTCTTGTTTTTCAAACAACAGTTAACTGAGCTGAAAGGGCTGATAGAGCTTATACAGGCTTCCCCTATTGCTTGCATTACGCAGCAGCGTGGGTTTCAGGCAGATGGCTCTCTGGCTGCAAGACTATGGGCTGTGTTCGTACCTCAGACACGTAGATGTTCCCATTCCCTTCAGTGGCAAGTGTGTACTGTTTCTTGGGTGACTTGTCTATCCAAGGTATTTCCAGGGTGTTTTAATATACTTCCAGGAGTTCACTGGATATAGAGAGTAGATTAGGTGCGGTTTATTTTTTTAGCAGTACTAGCTGCGAGTTCTGCACCAACACATCACCCTCCAAACCCGAATCCTAGAGGCAGCTTCGCCCTCCAAACCCAAATCCTAAAGGAGGCTTATCTCAAACTCACCAAGGGCTAAGACATTTTTTTCTGTTCACTTCTGCAGGTTTTAGAGCATGCCTAGCTATATGATTAACCAAAAAGACTGAGCAGGATTTCAGCCCTACCATTAGCAGTGCAGCAGAAAGGAAGGGGATGGGCAACAGCAAGGCTGCACAGTCTTCCCTCTTCAGCTCTTCCTCTGTTTTGGCAGAGACTCAGCCACCCTTTGGACTACGCCTCCCCTTTCTGGAAAGGTTTTAAAGCTGGGGAGTAAGTCTGTGAGTGACAGAGAGGGTAACAAGGTAGGGTGTGTATAAAGGAGTCAGTGCTAAAGTTGGCTGCAAACTTTCAGTCCAGGTTGCCTTCCAACAGCAACCTGGGCTTTTGGAAGAAACAGTATTGTGCACACAGAAGCACTCTATCAAAAATGTCAAAACTGTTGCCAAGTATTTTCCAGCCAAATCTAGGTTTAGTTTTTGACAAGAAAAAAAGAAAGAAATGTTCCCAGAGCTAAAAATTATCTCTGCAGTAGCTCTGTGTAATTGCTGGAAATGTGGGCTCATATATGAAGGATGTCTTGCGATGCACAATACTGTAAGTAACTTTGTGAATATGTCAGCAATAAAAATGCCTGAGTTGTAATGCAAAATTCTTGCAGTAAGGCGGAGAGAGAAGAGCAAAATCTGATTGCCCACCAGCCAGTAAGCATTTTATTTTTGTATGGAAATAAGCATTTCCATTCCTAATGACTATGTAAGCAGAAGTGCTTATGACAGCTAGCTTATTTCTACAATAAGAGGCTTCTGGGACTGGACGGTTGGTAGAATAGGGAAGCTGCTTTGCATTCATTAACATTTGTCTGCACGCCTAATATTTTAGGTGGTCAGAAGGGAAGAGCCCTTAGAAAGATGGCCTCGGTATCACAGCAGTGAAAACCTGGTTAAGAGGTGGTCAATGGGATGGGATTTATTTTCTCTGCAGCTTAGTGTTAGCAGCACTCAACCAGTCTCAGCTTTCCCATGAGTTGGTGTATAGTCCCGGAGAGCCATTTAGCTCCCAGCATTGGTGGAGGGCAGCCTCCATCCCACTTGGCCACTGTTTTGCAGGAGCTGGAGCATCCCAGCCATTTTTGGTGGCCCGAGAGAAAAGAAAGGAGTAGGCATGGGTTGACTTTCCCATTCTCGGAGGAGACTCAAGTCACCAGCAGTGGTGATGGCGTTTCAAGGGACGCCACTCTCCTCCCTAACCACCCTTCCCACCATCTGCGCTTTCTTTTGGCAAGGTCTGTGTTTGCTTCTGGCATGGCATGGGATGGGATGGGATGGGATGGGATGGGATGGGATGGGATGGGATGGGATGAGATGGGATGGGATGGAGCAGGGCTGGGTGTCCTTGGCTGAGCCTGGATGGTGGGGTCCAGCTCTAGGCCTTGCTCCTGGGTCTCTCCCCAGATCTGCTGCCCCATCCAGCTCCTCTACTCCCGTCCCTGCTCTACAGTGGGAAGGTCTCTGCCGTGTCCCCTTCTGAGCCTCAGAAACTGCTGGCAGTCTTCCAGCAGGTATCCCTGGCCCCACATCCGATGCTGGCTCCCAGGAGATGAAGTCTCAGTAATGCTGTGGCCGAGGCCAAATATTAAGTGCCTCTGAAAAGGTTTAAGATCCTACCTTCAGGCCTCTGATTTTGAATACCCACGCTTTAGTTCAGGTGTGGTATGTGGGAAAAATATTAAGTAAGCAATAATTGCTTCACAGGTATAATAACCATGCTGGCAAATCACATTTTGACTTTAAAATTGATAATAAATACAAGCAATAAGTAAAGGTAATCATGCATTACATGTCCATGGCAGTAGATGATACCAAGCCTATTAAAACAGTATCAATCAGACACTGAAAGTGGTTTATATTTAGCACATCTCATTTTAGATTAAACAGACTCTGCTCTCAATTATCCAGTAATTACCTAGAGGCATGGAGGCATGTACACAAAGCTACAGCAAAGTGACTGCCTGAGCACTGGCTTACTTTGCTGTTGGTAAACTTCATTTTGTCAGGATTAATTGGCAAGAAGGCTGGTGATGAACACATGACAAGTGCAACACTCAATAATGCTTTAATAAAGTGATGGAAGCAAATGTTTTCCATCAAACCTCTTCAGCACAGGAGATGTGATTAATTAAGCACATTCATCTAATTACTGTATGAATTCTCAGGAGGTAAACGTATACTCCGAGGCAGATATGCTGGGTATGATTCCAGAGGCTGGATTCTATTTATTTTTACGTGGCATTTTTATGTAAACATGGAAGAAGTTCTTTTTTTTTAAGGAGAGATCTTAACTGTGATTGGTTTCCAGCACTGGATCAAAGCCCATCCTGATCACCAGTATTCACCAGAGCTAACAACAGCTCTTCCTTCAGAATAACTCTCTGGCTTTTCTTTTACCTCCAGCGAGGCAGAGTGTTAGGAAAAATGCAACCACCAAAATGTTCGCTGTATCTTGGCTGTGTCTTACAAGCCTTCAGCTTTCCATTGCATTAACAGTGTTTGGGTGTGCAGAGCTGGAGCTGCTTTTCTAATATGCATCAGCAAATGGAGGATACGAGGCTCAAAATTGTGTCCGTAAGAGCCTTGACGCTCGGTACCACCAGGGGATAAACCTTTTCAAAAACGAGAGCCATAGTGTTGCTTTCCTTAATCCAGGCGTAGACACCTACACCAGCAGCTGGAGGGGATGCTGAGCTCCCAGCACTTTCTGCAGCTGGGCGAGGGATGCCTGTGGGCAAGGCAGCCATGCCGGCAGCAGTGGGTGCCGGTGGCATCCCTGGCCACCACTGCCAGCCCTGCTCTGCCCCAGGCATGCCCCCCAGCCCTGCTTCCCCGCGCCTCCAGCCAGCACCCAGCAAAAATTGGCTTCCACAGCGGAAATACTCATTTCGCCTGGGAGAGGAGAAGCAGCAACCACAAGAACAGTTCAGCCAAGTGACCTGAGGGGCAGTAACCCTTGCCGTGTCCTCCCCTTGTCCCGGCACAGCCCAGGGCATGTGCCCAGGGCTGAATCCCCTCCCCAGCTGCCGTGTGCTCCCACCCGTGAGGTTGCGTGGAGGAAGGCTGAGGGGGTTGAGATGCACGACACAAACAGATAACGCAATCACAGCGGTGCCTTGCTATGGCTTCGTGCAGAAACACCAAATATTTGGGGAAGTGAAGCTGGGGAGAGGGAGACCAAAGCTAGCAGCGAGGGGAAGACCCATCTCAGACCTCCACCACTGCTATCAGCACTGCTTCCGCTCCATCCTCCTCTCCCTTCCCCACGGGAAAACCCGCGCCTGGTGCACATAGCCTTAAAAAGATCATTGCCAGGCTATAAATATCCAGCCATCAATTAACTGCATAAATACCCACAGTCCAGGGAGCTCTCCTTCCGCGCCACTAAGATAACTAACATTGGCATTGCTCACCGGCACAGGTCTTGCCATATTTGTCTCATTAAACCCAACAGCACCCTGGTCTTTACCAATGCATTCGTTCTAGGATTTTACAGCAGCCTAGTCCAGAGTGCATTTAAAGTCAACAGAGAGACTCTGCCTGACTTCTGTGGGCTTGGATCCCTTCCAAGAGAAATATTTTCCTACTTAAGTAACTCTGAAATGAGGCGATCACACCAACAAAAAAAAAAGGAATGTCTTTTTTCAAAATACGTTGTTGACAACAGAGAGCAAAGAAATCCTAGCACTGGGGCTATATTTTTAATGTGCCTTCAATCAAATGCTTCAGAATAATGAAATACTTGCAAAATAAACCTGCTTGCATTCATGGCCTTCCCAACTATGGCTGGGCGGGGAGGGTGGGAACTGCTGAGAAATTCTGGTCTAAAGGAAACAACTAAGGAAAGCAAGAGCTTTCTCAGGCAGCCTGGCAGCTTGATAGCTTCCCTGAGAGGGGCAAGGGGAGCGGAGGGAGGGGGAAGCCCCACAGTGTGATGCAGCTGGTGCTTCTCCTTACAGTCCCCTATCGCTGTATGAAGCATCTGCCCCTTTGGTGTAACCTAACTCGTTGCAACACCAGCTCCCATCAAAGAGCTGGAGACCTTCCAGAGCATTTCAGTGAGGACACTGTACTTAGATGAATACAGCCAAAGAGGCATCCCCAGGGGAGCAGGCAGGGCTCTGCTTGGCCCCTGCTTGCTGACAGCAGCCCTGGGAGGCTCCCACGCACGCTAAATAGCTCATCATAGCATTGCTGATGAGCCACAGGTATATACAGTGGCAGCAGGTGAATATACCCGTGGGTAGGTGGATATCTGAGAAGGCTCCTGTAATCACCCCTGTAATGTAATCAGTCCTCTGCCCTCTACTTAGTGCGCAATACCTCCTTGCGTAATGCTGGCAGGATTAATTTGTGCCACCTCAGCAGGGAGACCCCAGATAGGCAGCGCTGGAGCAGCCAGGTTACTCACCGGGGACATCCGTTGGCTCCTGATGGTGATAACCCACCAGTGTGGTCGAGGAAACCCTTCGTGGTGCTCACGGGGAGGGCAGGGTTAGCCCCTACCAAAGCACTCAGGGATGGTCCAAGTTTCAAACAACATCAGTGAAACCCAAGGCTACAGAAGTATCACATGATGTTTAACTACTAGGATTATTGCTTGGGAAGACATGTGGGCACTGGTGAGCCTGCAATCTTCTCTTGATTCTCAGGAAAAGGAGACATCTAGCATAAGCTTGCCCGCCCTATTTCATAAATCAAACCCATACGTAGGTATCTCTCCAGTGTGGTTGACGTGGTGCCTTCCATCATAGTGTGTCGGGGGGGTGGGTTTGGTTTGGCTGCACCTTAGGACACCAGGTTTCTGTGTGTCCTGCTGGGATATGCAAACCCTCTGACGTCTTTGCTCTAAAAATAAGCCAGAATTGCTGCTTTCCTCAGTCTGCTCTTTGCTGATTTTGGTTTCTACCCTCTGTCCAGGGGAGGTGGCATTTCGTGTGTGGTCAGGGCCTGTAAAGCACTCTGGGTAGACCTGTGCAATGTGGATACAGATCCGAGTCAATTGTATGGGCTACCTGGGAAGCCTCTGTGAGGGGTGCAGCAATCCAACTCCCTCCAAAGTGCTGCGAAGGGACAAGTGGAACTGTAGGACATGGTCTGCAAAGCCACGTTTTTTTCCCTCGCTTTTGGAAGGGCAATCCCAGAATTCACCTTACTGACATACACTAATACACAAAGGGCTCATCTCTCCCAGCCTGCATTCAAGGTGTGGGTATCAAGGTAACAGATCTGCTATTCTGAAAGCCAGCAGAGGAAATAATAATTTGTGATAGATCACAGGCAGGTACCACCTGCCTAGGACATGTCCCACGTTCTTCCCCTCCTTTGCAACCCCTCTGTGGACCTCAGGTAGGGACCTTGCTTACAAGAGTTGCCACTGAGTTAGGTCCCCATCATGGAAACCAAAGGACAGACAGCATTACAGTCCAAGAAACTGTGTCTGTGTCCTGTTGAGCATAGTAGTATCGGGAAAAATACTAGAACAAGCAGCGGAGAACTTGAAAACACCAGAAATAGCAGTTGCCCTTCCCAGCCCTGCCCATCTCACTGCAGGGCTGTGAAGGGACTGCCTGAGGAGGTGCAGCCTTGGGTGCAGCCCTGGCAATATTTCTCAGGCAGGAGGTGACCTGCAAAGCTGGCCAAAAGAGACCAATGGGCGTCCTGCAGCTGAGACCCAGAAAAAAGTCTGCGGGCAAGGAAGGAAAAGCCATCAGTGAGGAAGGTGAGGATCTGTATGAAAAGTCAAAATAAAATAGAAGATTGTCCTGTGCCATTCTCCTTGCTCCTCCCTCATCTCCATGGCTGAAAAGCAAGGTGGTGCTGAGAAGGGTGCGGGGCAGGGGCTGGCAGGATGTGGGCCAGACGCGGCAGCAGGAGGCTCCTGCCCCAGGCTCCAGCTGAGCTCAAGCACCAGCAGGAAAACGTCTGGAGAGGAGACACTTCACATTCAAAACCCATATCCGCATTTCTCTGGTGTCCCTCAGGTTAGAAGTCATCCAACAGCTGATGGGACAGGTCAGCCCTTTACATGGGAGAAACCCCCCCACGTGCCCTTGTGAAAGCATCCTCTCTCATTTGTCCATATCCTGCTGTCGCATTTTCTGAAATACATACCAGTATATGGTCATAATGCCATTCTAATGGAAGAGAATAGTATACAGGAGAGCTGCAAACTGAAATCGAGTGTGGATTTTGGAATAACTGGAATATCTGGACAAGGAAGGATTCGTAGATGCTGTTCACCCCATTTCTAAGGTGACTAAGGCAGGAAGTTATTTCCACTGCATTGCTAAAGCATATTACTGATCAAATATATCCTATCATTTATATACAGTGAGAAATGGCTAGAAATGTGGGTGTTTTCAGAAGGCTGGTCTGAATGAAGAAGAAAGAGTTTTTTATTAAAAACAAGCCAGAATTATTAAAAACATGTCTGGAAATAGATTTATCCTAGAATTAACTGTGGGCTACCTGGGCCAGACACCTCCTTTTCCTTCCCCTTTTGCTCGGTGCTGAGCACAACAGGGCCCAGCCCTTTCACAGAAGATCTGAGATACTGCAGGAGTCTAAGGACCATATGGACCATCATTTGGCTAGGATTTTGAAAAAGACACTAGCGACCCAGTGCCCAAATCCAACGGCACTTTTGAGATCACTAGTTCATAACATTAATTCTTAAAGACCAAAAGTTGCAGGAAGGTGTTCATGTCTACTGTAGTGCAAAGCCCACCTTGCTCAAGGACCCTTTCCCAGTACCAAAAGCAAATAGTCATGTATTTCCCTGTTACAGTCAGACTGTCCTTTTGTGGTTCGGGAGATCACAGATTTCTCTAAATGTTGAATACTGCTGTCCCCAGGTTTTTGTTTGGGAGACTACACACCACAAACCCTCTTCTTGTATCCCTAATAGTGATATAGAAGAAGAGTGATTGAGGATGCCAGGATCTGTATGGCATCCCACTCAGGAACAATAAAAAATGGATGCTAAATTAGAGAAGCTCGAGGTGGAGCAAGCATTTCATGAACTTTTCATAAATACTGAGCTCAAGGTAGCAGAATACGGTATGCATAGGGTGAACTACTTTAAAATCCTGGGGATAATGTTGATCAAAAAGGAGACAATGATTTGTCAGGCTTCCCATTCCCATAAATTCAGAAACTCAGTGATTCATTTCCAGTCCGGCAGTTCAAAGCCGAAGGTGTGCTAAGCTGGCTTCTTGACATTTGAGAACAGAAGCTGTCTTCGACCCAGCACGAGAAACAAGATTAGCCTTTCCAGATTAGAAGGAAAATATTAGTGAAGCACCAGAGGGTTCAGTGTGGGGTCTTTTTAATAGCGGCAGACTTGGATGATGATGTTGAAAGCACAAGCTGCCAAGTCTAGAAGGGAGGATGGATGAAGTATTAATTTACTTATTGCTTAAGTGCCTCAGCTGATGGTGAAATACTGTTCAGGATAGACTGCTATAAAGCAAGGAATCTTGGAACAAGGTCATAACGCACAGCAAGAGTATCTGAAAGAATAAAAGAAGGATTTTAAATTGCCATATGAAAAATTCCAAAGCCTTCAGCTAAGTACATCTGCAAGAAGAATAAGAAACATGAAACTGGGTGACCTGGCCTGAAGGAATAAAGGGGACCCTATTGCTAATATCAGACATGCCTCACCAGGGATATAATATATAAGCAAAGGGCGTGTTATCATTTGTGGACCTGCTGCTAATCAGAAGAAAGATTTTCCCCACAGTTTGGGTGTTTTCTACCATTTCAAAAATTTTCTTTTTACCTACTGCCAAATCTTAGACTAACTAAGGGCAGATTTCCTATGAGACCACAGAATTTTGTGTGTGTGTTAGTCACTAGCTCTGGAATTGCATTGATCTCTTCTTTTATTTTTTCCTTGCGTTATTTCATAAACAACATCACCCAGCAGCAGATACCTTGATAGCCTCCATGGTGTAATTTTAAGGCACGTGCATTGCCCAAGAATGATGTCTCTGTACTTTTCATCTACTAATTTTAATTTGTTTGCTCAGCAAAGGATATCAGAAGCTGTATGGTAGAGACTTAATCCAACAAATGCTAACCCAGCAGCTCAGGGCCAGAGCGCTCTGTGACACTGGCCTCAGCCCTAGAGAGGGCTCAGTTTGAAAATCTGGGCTCCCAGCACCACATGCCCCATGGGGGTGGGCCATCCCCGCTCCGTGGCGCGAGCCTCCCCATGGTGAACCAGATCTCTATGTGGTGCAGATCAGCTGCTCTCCTTTCATCGTGACGGAGCTACACTACTTCAACATGAAATAAAAACATAGGCTTGTACATGACAATTCCAGATGTTCCAGTTGAATTAGTAAACAAGCCAAAAAAAACCCAACATCAAGTATCTAAACAGTTTTTGTTTATTTGACTGTGGACATGAATAGCAATGTACAAACTTCCTGTGAAGTCGGCTGTCCTCCCAGAAGATGAACAAGACTGACATAATGCTGTGCATTTGTGATGCCTTTTCCCCTTTGCTCAACAAAAATCATAGAATCATAGAATCATAGAATCACCTCGGTTGGAAAAGACCTTTAAGATCATCGAGTCCAACCGTTAACCTAGCACTGCCATCCCACCACTAAACCATGTCCCTAAGCACCTCATCTATCCTTCTTTTAAATACCTCCAGGGATGAGGACTCCACCACCTCCCTGGGCAGCCCATTCCAGAGCCTGACAACCCTCTCGGTGAAGAAGTCACCTGGCCACCCAGCCAGTTTTTAACCCAGTGAAGAGTACATCCATCTAGGCCATGAACTGCCAGCTTCTCCAGGAGAAAAAAATCACACGGAAGAAGCACGGCTGGATATGAAAAAAGCTCGAAATAGCCCAAGTTCAAATGTTAACTCATCACACACTGCCTTGGTATGCGGTGCTACAAGCATTGACTGGTTTCTGACGGATAGGAAGCCACAGACCGTGGTGCGCACCTCTAGCGGGCTCACAGGCTGCTAAAAGGGATGCTAAACACTGCCTGTGCTCTGCAGGCCTTGTGCAGTCACGAACAAAGTTTGCCATTTGAAACGTATTCATGAAAGGCAAAATAAGAGGAAAAAAACCAAAACCCTTCTCTGAGTGTTGCAGCAAGAAACTGCTGCCCATCTGAAGTTAAAATAAGTGGTAGCGTGCAGGTACGTGCTGCACGCCTGAGCCCACGCACGCGGCTGTCAACGTGCGCTGCGGAGAGCAGGCAGCGTGGCAGGTTCAGCTGGAGCTGGCATCACCATTTTTCTGAAAACCAAGCTGTCTTTCTAAAACTGTCTCCTGCTGGGTACTCCTGACTTGAAATCCAGACTGCAAAAGGTAGTCAGTGTTTCCTGTCTGGCTTGGGCACAGCAAGACCCCATGAGTTTGGGGACCCAGGGCATCAGCACCAGGCAAGGCAGGGGCTGAGTGGTCGGCTCAGCACCGTGCTTTCCAAGATCCAGGGCAGGCAAGAGGACACGTCCTACGTCCTCCTACGTGCAGGGGAGTGCCAGCAGGTCTGAGGACACATAGTTTTTTTCCTTTTTTTCTCCAACTAGCAGAGCACTGGCAGTTCACACCATTACAGCCACTCTGGTGTTGTCCAGGTACACAGGAGCAGCCCCGGTTCCCATCGGCTCTGGGAGATGGTGCTGCCAGGCTCTGCCTTCCTCACGTCTGTAATTCACATGAAATGTAGTTTTAGTTGCTTTTGGTGAAACGACTCCAATTTCAAGGCAGCTTTAGCAATCAGATGCTCCTTTCCCAGAACACTTTCCAGCAATGGGTTTACAACAGCATCATTTATTGTCATCGCTTCGTGATGTATTAGCAATGCTTCTGCCCTGACAGTAGGGCTCTCCGGAGCAGCCCTCTCCTCCTCTCAGGCAGCTGCCAGGCTCCCCGCTGCCTGGGCAGCTCTCCAGGTCCACTCCACTTGCTGCTGAGAGCTGCTTCAGGTATTCAAGCTAAGCCTCGCCTGCTGTGCTCACTCCTTAGGCTTTATACTTTCTGGGCTAGAGTGACTGACCACTGAAATAAAGCTGACAGGGATTTTTTTTTTCTTTTTTTTCCCCTGGGAAGTGATTTCAGCAGAATTTCACCTATTGCCTCACAAACACAGTTATTTAACACAGCCTGGAAACTTAATCTGTTTGCTTTTTTTGTCCAATATAGGCAGAAAAAAAAAAAAACACCACCACTTTTTTTTTTATTATTTTTTTTATTTAGGTATCAAGTCTGCTTTTTTTCATTTAAAGGTAAATTTACCTCCAAAAATCCAAAAGTTCCCTCCTGTTATGGCAATAGGTGAGCTGCACTGGATTTCTCCTCCCCAAACTTGGCTTTTTCCTTTCTGGAGAACAGCCCTAGTTCCTCCTGGCCCCTGATAAGAAAGAAGCAAGCTCTAGATCGACAGGTAGCAGTTAAGATAGGTGGCTCACTGATACCGTGACTTTCTTGTTGCTTTTAATGACACTGACAGCCTTGACTTTCTGTGCTCTCCTCTCCAGGCCATAAACCAGCTGGGAGCCTGGAAGGCCACGAGCGATAAGAGGCCAGGACAAACACAGCACCTGCCTCCAAGGTTTGACCGTGTCAGCTCTTGCAGTCGTAGCTGTATTGCTCAAAGAAGCAGGGAAAAACTTGGCAAAAACTTTCTGACAATGTTTTCGTGTCTGGAAATATCCCTTAGTCATAACCACAGTGTCTGAAAATGCTAATTCTGAATAAATTTCTTCTGAAAAAGCAAATGAAAATAAAGCATTGAGTTAAGATCACTGTGGAAACATAGGCTGGAACATTTCAATCTGACATTTTGCAAGACTTTGAAATTACGAATGCAACATAAGGAAATCAAAGCTATAATTGAAAAAGCTGCATTTCAGATGATTTTGTCCAATTCAGAACAACAAATACTCCCAAATTTAATGTCACCAGAAACTCCAAACTTACTTTTTTCATTATCATTTTGAATTTTTTAAAATTTGAAAATCTTGGTGAACAGCTTTAAAGCTGCTTGTCAGTAACCTCCTTGAAAAAAAAATAGGAATACATTTCTCTTTTATTGCTTTTGATTAGTCTGCTTTCCCCTTGCATGCAGAGGGTTCTTATTTTCCATGCTTGAACACAGCATTTAAATTGTAGGTTTTTTACAAGAAAACTTAAAGGTAATTTTAGATGGAGACACAATGTGAGAACAGGGGTGTTTTTCCTCATTGTATTTATTTAGATTACTGAGCTAGTATAAAGGGACACCCAAGGTAAAGGTACAGCTTGACAACACATTTGACATACAGCAGTTTCAAACCATCTCTAAATTACCTCCTCCTCATGGAATTTGCCTTTGTTTTTCAGTGCCTGGAGAAAAAAATGAAACTCAACAACACGAAAAAGTGGTAAAACGTGATGAAATGAACTCTGAACATATGAACTACCGTAACATAACTTCTATGTTAATAAATTTGTCGCCTGTCAGACCAAGGGCTTCACAGCAAAGCACCCTCCGCATAAACGCCCTGAGCCAGGGAGGGTCAGGTCTGCCCTTACCCCCAGGATGCCAGTGCAGGCACCTGCATCGATCCCCACTGCAGCGGCACAGCTGGGGAATAAAATCAGCAGGCAGAAACAAAGCCGGCACGTAATCATGTAATGAGGGCTGAAATTTGATGAACGCCGCTGCATGTGACCAGGTCACCGACGGGATGCTGTTACACAGGAGAGGAACCCTCCCACCTGCAAGTCCTACTAGGGAAGAGGATTAAAAAATTCTGGCATTTCTGTGCCATTTTTCATGCCTCCTCCACCCCACCACTCCTCTGAGTTGCCACTCGTGTGCATTCCTGCTCGGTAAGGAAGGGAGGCAAGATGAAATGCTGCACCTCCGGACGCACAGAAGGGCTGGCTGGCTGGGGAGCTGTGCGCCCAGGGATGCCCCAACCCACCTTTCCCGCCCCCTTTTTTATGGTCCTAACACAGCATAAATGGGGAAAACAAGCCCCCTCTGGTTCTTAGGCACCGGCAGGTCTCCCCTCAAAGACCCTTGTTCAGTGCTTTTCACTCATGGGATACATGTGAGGAAGGAACCCAGCCTCTCTGGGCAAAAGGATGGGCCGGATGAAAACCCCAAATTATCAACAACATGCAAGCCCCTGTCATGCTGGTGCATCTCCATTAGAACCCGGTCTGATTTTAAGCCTCCAGCCTACCCCCTCCAGCACTGCGCTGCCATTTCCCTTGCGCCGCGGTGGTGACGGCTGCTGCCCACCCCTGCTTCGCTGGTGAGCACGGGCAGGGAAAGGGCACCGGGCAACCGGACCACAAGGCAGCGAGTCGGGGTTTATTTTTTGATGCCTTACGGATTGTGCTATCTGCCCAGCACATCAGGTGCCAGCTCCCAGTTTTTCTCATCCTCTCAGGTCACGGCTATTTGAGTTACATCCTCCATGTCGTCTCTGATGCACATCAGCGGGGACAGGGAATGGTTCCTGCCCGACAGCGGTTTGGTGGGCTACGAGAAACCCCAGCAGTCCAAGTGACCTCTGAGGGCTGCTGCTTCCCGCATCTGCAATGCCTGTGGCAGCTCAGTCCCTGAGCATTTCACTGCCAAGTTAAAAAGCTCATTCGCCACTTGGAACTAAAATGGTACATTGACAAATATTCCAAATATTTCTGTGCAAGAGCCCACCTCCATAACTAAAACCTGGTTGAAGGGATTTTATTCAAGCCTTAAAGGGAATTAAAGTGCATACTTTTAGGCACAAAGCAAGCCTGGAAAAATTCAGGTGGCAGACCAAAAAACCCATGCAAACTCACAGTGACAAAGTACAGGCTCTCTAGTTTATCAGCCCGTACTCAAGTGGCTGCAGACAGCCAAAAAATTAGCTGCTTGCAGATGTTTCAGCAAGTAGGTAAGTGCCCAGCTCAAGTTTTTTACCATGAAATGATCATTTGAAAAACCTGCTGTGGCATCTCTTTCTAGATCATACACAGTAAAAAAAAAAAAAAATGTTAGAAAAAGAAGAAAAACTGTGACGGTATTTCAACCTGCCTCCATACGGTGAGAAGGACAATTCCCAAATAAATAAATAAATAAATAAATCTACACGGTTGGTCTGATTCCTCTGCCTGTGCTGAACCTTCAGCGTGACATTGTGGTCCACAATTGATCAGCTTTGCCTTATTGCTTAAGCAAGGTTTTTTGTTATGTTCTCAGTAATTTCCTCTGTGTGCCTCAGTCACGCTGAACCAAGCCAAAAGCAGACATTTAATGCCACCACAGAGCACAAATAGTGTTTAGGGCCATGCAGGAGCCTTAACAAGGTGGTTGTTTAAGCATGAGACCTGTGTAACGGTTTTTAGGGGCAAAGTCTTGCACAAAATCCTGCTGTGGTCCTCCTAAAGTTTTATCTCATGAGGCCATGGTTGCCCACCCTGGGTCTCCACAGGGGCTGCTGTGGGGCCCTCTCTGCTCCACTTCCCATAACGCCTGCATGCATGCTCCCAACCTGCTGGTCTGGGCGACTGGGCTTCAGCTTTGGGGTGACGTACATTGACAGGCATCAGCGAAAGCAATGTCAAAGCCACGAGGTGGCCCTCTGTGTCCATCCATTGAGCTAAAACCTTTTCTTCTTCTGTACAAGTGCTCATCACCATAACCCCTAGAGCTGCTTCCTCTGCACTTGGCAAATGTGATCATCAGCATGTTTGTATTGATCTGTTTGCTAGTTTTGCTAGCAAAGCTCTCCTCTTTGCATCCCTCTGGAGGCCTCACCTTTCCTTCTTTATCAAGCATTAGCAACAGATTTTAACCTTCAAGGCTCTGCTGGCCAAGCTTCTGCAAAGGCTGTGTAAATACATATAGGCCATGACTCCTGCTGAAGAGAAGACACATCCTGGCATTCATTTCAGATAGTTCCTAAGCAAAGGCTTCAAAGGTGGCTTTCGTAGTTACGCTCCAAGGACGAGGATGGAAACTCCCATTTCCAGCCTCACTGCTGGCACATTCCATAAAGTCCCCACTTTTCCTTGCAGCACCTGGGGAGACTTGGAAAGCTGGCCACCTATAAGCAAACAGCCATGCTACTTCTGGGCAGCTAGGTACTTAACACTGTTAAGGATCTGTAGTCATGAATCTTGGACTGAAGTCCCAGCGCTGGAAAAAAGGAGACAGCAGTGGACTTCAGTGGGGCAGTGGACTTCAGTGACAGCAATGGGGACAGAAGTAATGGGTGGTCCAGGTTCAAGTTCCACACTCTTCCAGATCTGAAGCAGGGTTCTGAATCCCAATTTCTCTGGGAAGTACTCCAATCTCTAGGTCATTGGATAGCTCTTTGTGAAGTATAAAATGTCCATGGTAAATGTTTCACTGCACATAAATGAAATAATTACATATTAAGCTGTAAGCAAAGTTAAAAGGCTTTACAGCTAGACATTTAATCCCCTCAGCTGGGATTGCACAGTGAAAGTCTTTGTTATCCTAGCTAGAAGTGTGCACCACTAAATTGTTTGCGTATTTTGGGATGTGCGTAGTCTCCACCACCCCTCCCCAAACGGACACTAACTTTTACAGTGACTTCTCAGCTCCACCATCATAATCAACTTTCCCCCCTGCCACAGCGCGAAGTTTAGATACAAAAACAAGTCACTTCCATAATTAATAAATAAATAAATAAATAGGTGTAATATACTTCTCCCTGTAAATTCAACATGAAAATGCTCTGCTGTTGCCAATGGCCACCTAGAGTGACCCTTTCAGCATCATTTCAGCACCCACTGCTGAAATAACCAGCAGGTCTGTGGCAGCCAAGAAGGACCATTATGAAGATCCTAATGTTGTTTCGTGGTATTTCATTACTACGGTATGATTTAGTAAATATGGTGAAGAGTGAAGCTTGGAAAGTTCATAAGCTCTTTTGCTTATTTCAGTAATTCATGGATTATGTCCATGTTCCTAGGACTGGTTCTTCTCTGGTCTCAGCTATCTGTCAGAGGTGCCCAGGGACATCATCATGCTTTCTTTCTCCTAACAGCCACTCTTAGGCTTAGGGCAAAACCACTGCCCTTGGCTTCTGCTGCCAACAGGAGATCCCTGCCTGTCTCAGGTGAGATTCAGGCTCTGCCTCCAACAACACAGACTGGAAGGACTGAAGGCTGCACAATGTCTTCAGAAACATGCAAAACCACCCTACAGCCATTTTAACCGGACTGGTTGATCAACGAAGACTGACAGGCTGGAGATCCCAACTCACCCACCCAGCCAAGGCAGGGGAGGGGGCAGCAGGGGCGTGAAATGTGCAGAGGCAGAAATTTTTTGGTGCTTACCGGTTGATATTCCCTTAGTGACTGCCAGTGCTATCAACACAAGCGTTGAGTCCCCCAGCATTGCCCCTCCTGCTCCTAAACCAACCATAATCATAACTGCCTTTGCAAAAAATAAACTTTAATGAGAGGTTATAAAAGCACAGCAGCCCCAGTGAAAAGATGAGCAGTTTGAGCGTTGCTATTCTTGGCCAGGCGGATGGATAATCGTCCTGCAGACAGCGAGGCAGGGCCACTTGGTTTGTCCTCCCAGCAAGGCCACCTCTGCCCCCACGCTCCCAAGCAGTGAGATGTTACGTATCCAGGCATCCCGCTCATCATCTTGGTGTCAGCCACTTCAGCATCTCTTTCTAGCAACATTAGCTTCTGGGGGGAAGGATGGAAGGGAAAACCTGCCTGTTTTCCTTCAGGCATGCCGGTCATTGCACACGAGCTGGAGTTTGCCAGCAGGAATCATGTTCCCATTTTGCTGGCAATATTAATGCAAATAAGCACCCCAAAAGCAGAGCTTGAAAATAGGAGTGAAGTTTAAAGTGCCTGTATCATGGGTTTGCTTGCTTCTTTTTCCTTCTTCTTTCTTTTTAATTTGAAAAACAAACAAACAAAACCCCCCTTTATCTTTAAAATTTATATTTTTTGAAGGCCTAAGACACAGATAACCATCCCAGAAGAAGTCTGCCTGCTGCAAGCCAGTGTCAGGGCTCCCCATCCATGAGCCGACATTCGAGGAGCCCTCACAATTTTTCCAGTTGCCCGTGCTCCCAGTGACAGGAGGTGGTGAAACACAGCTAGAAATTTAAAAAGGCAACACAGCAAATGTTTTCATTTAACCACATTTCTAATATCTCAATGGAAAAGCTGTTAGTTTTGATAAGACCTAAAATTTTTACTACACAAAAAATGAACAATAAAACTCTTCAGGCAGTATCCAGTTCTTCACAAAATAAATTTTCCAGTCTGTATCTTTAGTCGGCTCTCCTGCAAGGGAAACCAGCATGTTTGTAAACAAAGCAGGTCAATAAGTTTGATCAAATCCTTTGCCCTTCATGGAAATAGGGATGGTCTATGCAAAACTGCAGGCTCCCAGTGAAGGGCGTTTTTTTGGCCGTCTGAAGCAGAAGGCTGTGCCCCAGAGAAGCCGCTGTCTGTTTGGAGACTGAGGAAATACCAAGAATAAAAAGAATAGCTGGGTGTTTTCCTCTCTGTGCGTAAATATGTATCCCAGCATCACTGCTCCCAGCACCTGGGAACCACTGGTGAATTTATCCTTGCCAGCCCAGCTGACATCCCGTTACATTCAGAGGAAATCTTTTCAGGATCTGCTGGATTGGGCCCCATGCAACTAGAAAATATTACTTAGGTTTTAATACATGCTTGTGTTTACTTACTTTTTTTTAGAAACCAAACTACCTTGTTCAAGGCTAGAAACTGTAGAAAACTCCCCAAGATGCAGTCTGATACCAGGCTCCCCTGTCCTAACTCTTTTTGAAGTCCCCCAAATATCTGTCACAAGATAAACAGGAACGTTTCCACTGCCAATTTATAAATAACTTATTTTGAATTCCCAGGTACAAGGTCTAACTCTGCAAACAGGGAAGGAGCCCAGCCCCCTTCCCTGCACAGCTACTAACTGCTCATGGTTTTGGGCAGGGTACTCTCTGGAATGGCCTTTCTCCATGCTAACAGGTGAAGAACAACATTTGCCTACCTCTCAAGCATGGCAACAGAGTTGAGACAGGATTTATGAAGCATTTCAAGGTACTTGGAGAACAGCAATTACAGAACTACACGCTGATACGGTATCAGGCACAACATATTTTATTTTTTTTTTTAGGATAACAAAACAAGTTGCTCTGTCTTATGGCAACATTAAGAGCTCAGCTGAGATGCTCAAAGCATGAAATCCAGCACATTTCTCTCCTAAAAAAAGTCCCTTCATCAAAGGATCATAAAAGGATGAATCGCTTTAACCAGTCTACGTGATAAGACAACTGTTACGGGCTATGAGCTTAACTCAGAATTTCCTCGGATTTGTGGGTTTAAGTTGGAATTGGAAATGCTTTCGGATGTGTTTGCACAAAAATGTGTGCATACTGGGGAGGAAAAGAAAATTCAGTGGGAGCTGCCTGTATCTGGCTGACAACCCGGCACACGGGGTATGTTGGAACTGATTCACAGTCTTGTGCAATAAGTTTGTTTTGGGTTAAAAGAGGGCAGAAAAGATAAACTCCACTGAGACTGTGTTATGTGAGTCCATGGACAAGGGCTTGACTTTTGATCTACATATATTTGGCAGTCAGCGCTGGAGATTTGTTTACAGGGTGTCATTTGAGGTTTGCTCTGATGTACCCTGCAGGATGCCCACTAGGGTTATTTTGCTTGGGGCTTGATCTTTCCAGCTGCCTTCTTTAACTTTCTTCACCCACTCAGGAGAGATTTCCTAAAGGCAACTTACTCCTACATTACACCGGGCTCAAACATTTCTGGTGTTCCTCCCTCCACTGCTCCCTCTTAAAGCTTGCCTGACTAAGCAAATAAACAGGAGGCTTAAATATGTTCTTATGTGTGCACATGCCAAAGAAAATACACATTAATTCACTCAAGGCCACTGGAGGGCCCACAGGCTCTCCTGAGGGAGTGTGAGCTTCCTTTGCCAAAGGTCCCTCAATTGCTGCAGCATGTTCGCCCTCGAGGAGAAGGTTACAGGTATTGCGGGTTACTCTAGATATGCTTCGGATGATGTAAGGCAGAAAGGTTTAACCTGTGTCAGGTAAGGATGTTACTCCAGAATATAACCTGATGGGCAGGGCATTTGAAACAAATCTCAGATCTGATTTCAGTTCTTCACCTGAATTGTTTAGTCCTTTGTCTCACCGTGAATTATTTTATGATTTCCATCTACAGCTTGTTATTAAGTCAGTGAGTTCAAAAACTGCTTGTATTACACGCTCGATGAACAGTTCTCATAAAGTTACATTTGCAGTTGCGTAGCGTGTAAGAAATCAGTTGTTCTCACTTAGCGTGAGATTCCAGTAAGAGCCAGTTGGGCACACAGCATCCATCAAAAATGTCTTTGATCTCTGCTGGCTGAATCAGTGATATGAGCCTTAAGGGACTGGAGGGATCCGCTACCAACAGAGTCATTCTCAGAGTCACAAAACCTTTGTAAATAAAAGCTAAGCACTGTCTGGTGGTGACACGGACTGCTCTTGCTTCATCCCCAGCATAAGTATTGCACAGAAACCCCTGTCGATGCAGACTGATTCTGTGGCTTTCCCACCAGAGACAGCACAGCCAGGGCTGGCCACACCACACCAGTCGCTACAAAAAAGGTGAAAAGGACCGCGTCTCATAATCCGTGCGCTACACAATCTTTCCTGTTATTTGTGACAAGACGTCCCTGGCCAAGGGGTGAGAGAGAAATGAGGGCAAAACATGCACTACCAAACTCTGGGTTGCTGGAAAGAGAAGCCATTTTCCTCTGCCCTCTCTTTTTCCCTGGTGCCGGCTACTGTGGATCATTTTTTTTGGGCTGGGCAAGGGACCTGCCCGGGTCGGAGACGTCTCCCTGGGAGGGGTCTTGCACATGGTGGCTGTCCCTCAAGTAAATGCCTTGGCCCCTTGCAGCGCACGAGGGATGGGGCAGGTAGCAGGAATGGTGGCGACGGGGAGGAGGGAGGAGTGGTTTGCCTCCAGAGCACATGAGAAGAAGCAGCTTGAGTGGCAGGAAAACAGAACAGGACCTTACAGCGAGCTCCCGTCGCGTGGGGCACAGGCAATCCAAGTGCTCCTGCAAGCGAGTCTCAAGTCTTGCATTCCCAGCTTGCAAGTATCACCTGTCTTTTAACATAGCTTAAGAATATTCAAGAGCACATACACCAAATAAGTTTCTACAAACTTGCACGTGCAATTTTTTTTAACCAGCCTCTTTCGGGTCTTCTGTTCAAGTGCGCAAGCAATCATTTCTGACCAACTCCTCTGGCCATTTTAACAACAGTTATGCGCATTTCTATGAGCCTTTTCACTTGGGCTTGTCACCACTCATTCCACAAGTGAAGGTGAAGACAACTCCTGCTTACCAGGTCATGATGCTCAGCAGAGAAAAATGTGCCTGTGCTGATCTCAGTTAGACAGAGACAGATCTCAAATTTGAGCAGATCTTACCTCTAGAAAGCTCCCATATTCTCCCCAGTCACTGACTGAGAGAGAGATCATTTATCCGATGGAAAAAGGGATTCATTTATATTGATTGGCCTTTTCCTCCCACCATACACATTGTGTAACATCAGGGTACACTTATTCCACATCAGTAACTCTCAGCCCTGCTGCAGTTTAAGTGCTCTCCCATTTAATTATTCAGGATGTCAGGACAGGCAACCAGCTTAAAAACAAAACTCAGAATGCTCTAAAAAGAAATGAATGGGGTTTTTCTTATAAAAAAAACGGGAACCTTGATGCTATTTTTATTTAGAAAGATCCAATTCTGGCAATACCAGCTCAGTCATTTCACTAGACAGAAGCCTATAAAAGAAATCAGTGTCATCAACATATAGGCTAATGCTAATTTTTTTTCTTTAGAAATCAGTCCTGCTTGCTGTAACTGAGGTTAAAAACAGAAGTGTGAACTAGACGTTATTTTAATGTGTGAGAACGGAAGCGAAGGATGGGCTGGAACAATAAATGAGTTGCTTGCTTGAAAAAATAACAGGGGAGGGAGATCACTGTCTTCATCTCCTGGTCACATAATCCGGTGGTTGTTTTAAACAAATTAAAGCAGACCGCTTTCTTTCTTTGCGTTCAAGTAAAACAGAGTTTTCAGCCAGCAGATATTCAGTTTTCCTGGCCAGTTTTTGGATGCTCGCCATGTGTGATTAGTGACCTATTTTCACTGCAATGAGATCAGCTATGTTTGCAGGACCCTGAATCAGCAGAATTGTCCTTATTCCTGGCTCTGCCTGCCAGAATGCCAAGCCAGACCCATTCTCTGAGCGTGCTGCCCCGCCGCCTCCATATAGATTTGTAGGAAATGGCTCTTGGTCATAATGGAGCTGTACCTGCCAGGCCAGGACCATCAGGATCCATGGTGTACAGGCTGCTGCTGAACTTGAAATTTTCTTTGTCTAATTAAAAGGGCCTAGGAATAGAAGAAACCTGTGCTGTTTATGAGAATTATAAACATTCCTGGATAATGATGTTAGAAAAAAAGCAGAAGGAGCAGAAGCAGCAGTCAGAGAAGGATCCTGGGGCTTTAGCTTCAGATCTCAAGCAGTTCTGGTCACAAACACCTGGCAGACTCTTGTCTTTGGAAAACGTGCCTCATATCATATCATATCATATCATATCATATCATATCATATAGTATATCATATATTTTGCCAGTACTGCATTAATTATCATTTCCTAATGCAATTTTGAGGTCACCTCCAAAGTCTTCTGCTGCTCTTTGCCACCAAAACCCAATGCAGTGTCTGTGCAGGTTTGCTGGTGCTAATGGGACTGGCCCCTACATGGCTGATCGAAGCCTCAGAGGGAAATTGAGGCTGGAAGGGACCCCACAGAGGTCATCAGGTCCCTGCTCAGGGCAGGGACAGCTGAGATTGGGTTGCTCAGGGACCCCTCAGTGGAGTTTTGGTGACTTGGAATTAAGTACGCCATGTCCAGGATCTGTTTTTCTGGGATGAAGTCTGTTTGGATTAGAGTGTTTAAAGAAGACATAGAAGGCTGCAATGGAGCCCAGAAATCTGACGGCAGTTCCTTTTCACTTAGCCCCACGCCTGCTGGTGCCAGCAGCACAGGGCGCTCAGCTATCGGGGGGAGAAGAGCTGGTGGCAAATAGGGAGCAGTCAAAACCTGCCCCCAGTGAGTGGCCAAGATCGAGGGAAGAGAAGGAAATAAAGACAGACAGATTTCCCTCCTAGCAGCCAGGAAAAGGAAAGAGATCAGCAATGGCTCACATCCTGCCTTCATTTACCTCTTATCCTGTGGCTGCAGGCACAAAGAGATGCTTCACTGGGATTAGGGTGCTGCTTCTCCTCTTCATTTAAACCCAGCGGACCACCTCCAAGGTGAAGCGATGTAAGAAGGGCTGAATTCGGTCTTGTGGTCTCCAGTGAAAAGTGTTGCTGTGCAGCACCTGAAACGTCCTCTCAGTGCTCATAGGGACTGTGTCATCACCAGCACCATTGGGATTTCATCCCACATGGCTGCGTGACGAGGGCCTCCCTGGTGATGGAGCCTCCATCCAGACCTCTGAGGAGAAAATAATTGACTCCATGGGCAGAGGTCAAAACCAGCTCTGGTGAGCGTTGTGTACCTAACTGCCTCTTACTGGAATCCCATGGTGAATAAAACCCACCAACTTCTGTGAAGTTCAGCAAAAAATACTATTTTGTGAGAATCATCTGTCTGATATGTTGTCTTCTTTTATTCTTCTCCGCAGTTCAGACTACTGTACTTGCCTGGTAACCTTCCTTCTCCACTGCCACCCCTGTGTGATCCTGAGAGGCCATTAAAATGCCAAAGATACGAATGTGAAATGAAGAGGGCGGACGTCTCCGCCAGCATGACTTCATGGACGCCAGTAGCCCAGGGAATTGAGCTATGCCAGGGAAGCATCTAAGATTTTAAGCCTCAGCTGTGTCCCCTTAGTGCCATAGACATGCTCTTTTTGCTTACGCAGTGACTGACAAGTTGAAATGCCGGCCCCCCAGGTGTGTGACAACGACACGGGACACCATGAAAAGCCAAGCTCCTTCTGAAACAAGGGGAATGATTTCATGGAGTTAAAATCTCCCAAGGACTTGTTTAGGCAGCCGCAGTAGGGAGAATGACAAAAGCCATTAGGCAGATGTGCTGCGGGCAGTAAAACGCAGCCAGAGCGGGGCAGGCGGTGAATGCAGCACGGGTTAAAGCATTGGTGATCTCCTGTGCCAGGTCACCTTCTTGCTGCCACAGACCCTGAGGAATATCCTGCAGCCTCTGCGTGCATTTTACAAATAGCTTCGCAGTGACTGATGTGCTCGGGCTTTCCTTCTGGATATAAAGCATCACTGCATTTTAGCCATTTCTTTGTTGTTTGCTGCCTCCAACAGGATTACTGGGAAATTTTCCTCCATCAGTGACAAAAGACCGGCAACAACAAGAGCAGCTGCCTTTGGTGCTCACAGAGGAGGGCAGAATGCTCCTGAGAAACAAGCAAGAGGTTCGCAGAGAAGTCAGGAGAAGTCAGCTAGAAATTAGCACCACTCCAGATTGAAAACTAACCCTCATCATAGTTGTTTTAAGTATTAATGAAGATGCTGTATAAAAAAAAAATAAATAAAAATCAATTGCTTTATTGAAAATAAAACAAGATGATATTTGCATTCCTCCAAGGTCAATCCTGGAGGTTTTATCTCTGCAAAAGGGCAGAGGAAATAGGAGGAGATTGCTGTGGGCCACCTCTCAAGCCAAACCTTCAGGCGCTATCTAAGCCGTCTCAATATCCTTACACACCTGCTAGCACAGGATCTTTGAACCTCAAGCGCAAGTCAGAAGGTTCACGAGGACTAATGAAACCTGAGCTTAAGTCCAAAGATTTCAAGAAAGGTCAACCAGATTGCTGGGAGCTAGAAAAATATGAGAGTGCTGCCTGACTCGGAGGAGCTCAAATGCGAATGGGTTAGCAAACGTGTGTGTGCTTGCACACACACACGAAAGCGGGGGGGATAGAGGGAAAGATTCTGGACAGGGACATGGGATACCCATCATTTTCCTTGCGAGAGACAAGGCACAGAGGTAAAATTAAAGGGGATTTCCCAGAAGTGGAATACGAGCAGCAGCAGGGAGCAGTCCCTGGATGGATGAGGCCAGCTGCGAGCCTCAGCCTGCACCGCAGCCATCCCGACCTCCCAGCAGCACAGCCCCTTGGCCCGTGATTTTCTTTCCAAAAAGGTGTTATGTGAAGAAAAACAAAATCAGCAAGGGAATCTGAAAGGACTTCTTCATTTCTGCATTTAACTCTGATTTTTCCATTGTGTAAGCAAGGTTGAACCTGGGGAGATGTACTGATCTCAGTGTTAAGGTGCCTGAGAGCTGTGTGTTTATACAAAGCTGTATTTAGATTAAAACTTTATGACCTCTTAACATACACTAGTCTAAAAATAACATTAAGCACATGTTTTTTATCACAGTTAAAGCTTTCTACCCAACATCACACCCAGCCGCTTGCTGTTATGTTGCATAGTAACAATATTCAGCAAACAAAAAACCACTTTTGGTCAAATGAGATGGGGAATGAAGATTTGGTAGTAGGTCCAAAAGCGCCACGAAGCCCTTGAAGGAGGATCACAGCTGATGCTGTGGCATTTACCCTGCTGAGGGAGACAGAGGGAAGAGGTAGACACGAAACGGAGACCAAGCCCAGTGCCCTGGTACCCAGTCAGAGAATGGGATGGGATGGGAACACGCTTTCCTGGGGATCAGCAAACATTCTTCCGGTCCCTC
Source organism: Gorsachius magnificus (assembly GCA_034008185.1). NCBI lineage: Eukaryota > Metazoa > Chordata > Aves > Pelecaniformes > Ardeidae > Gorsachius > Gorsachius magnificus. The sequence continues at coordinate 179,247,750 of CM067081.1, forward strand.
GTGCAAGGGAAAGACACCACAAGGCTGCACCCTGGTCCAGTCTGCTCCACTCAGCCAACGAAGTGAGGTAAAGACAACTTCAGTAAGCGCCCTCCAGCCTGGCTGTGCTCTGGTCCATCCTGCCAGGAGCTGGGAACCAGCTACCATGTGCCTGGGATATCTGGGAGATGGGCATTAGTGAAGAGAAGAAGGAAGAGGAGCAGGTTCTGCCTACGTGAGGGCATCTTCACGCAACCGAAGCAGCATGAAATTACATTAGTGCAATGAAGAATCAGCCCCCAGACACAAACGCGTGAAACCCTTGGAAACAACAAGTCTGTGTCCAGCCTCGTGTTTTCAGCATGGCCCAGCTCATACCCCTGAGTCTGGTCACCTCCAAACTTTCAAACTCAGTTTTTCCTGTATGGATAAAGGAGTTAACTCAGTGGCCAGACACTCCAAAATACCTCCGGTGACATGAACTTCAGCATCTGGCCTACTTATTTGAAACTCAACCAACACTTCTCTTCAGTTAATAGGAGCAGAAAAATGCTGTTCCTTGCATCTTTCTGTTCAGCTTAGAGGCGACAGCACATGCATTTGGCACTTTGTCAGTCAAGCGACAAAAATATGAGTTTATAAAGAAAATGCTGACACAAATGCTGGGAGCGCTACTGGGCATCCCTGTAACATGGGTGAAGATCATGAGCTGTTACTGTGATTGAATCCAAGCTGGTGAAGGCAATGCTGCTTATGCCCACATGTGAGGCACATTAGTGCTATCTTTGTGCTACTATTAGCTTTGGAAAGGCTGCTGACAAGATTCTTGATCTTAGTTGATCCTAAGTTAGAAGCCCAATGGAAGCAGGTAGCTAAAGGCTTGTGAGAATGGAGGCTTAATTACACCTCATTGCCGCCAAGGAAAAACTCCAATATTATGTCAGAGGTGGTTTTCTGTGTGTCTGTACATCACTGGTGCCATTCACAGTCCTCAAATAACCATTTAGAAACCAGCAGGTGAAAGTCAAGCAGTATCCTCCTAGCTGATGAAGAATTCTTTCTGCCCTCTATCAACACTGAGCTAAAATGCAATTATCGGGGCACGCTTCCCGGCACCCACACTGGAGTGCTCCTGGGAGATGTCCTGATTTTCCTCATCTGCCTGCTGCAGAAGAGTGGCTACCATCATTACAAAGCATAAATTTTGAAGGCAATAAATCAGCTATAGCTGTGGCTGCTGTTCTATCCAGTTGGGTACCAGGCTGCTTTGTGTGCCTCCCCGTGTCGGTGCACTGAGGGAAGCAGCGTGTTTGCCTCAGGAAAAGCAAACCTCTGGTGGCAGGGAATGGGTCGCTGTGGCCTCTGCCCCACCATGGCACAGAGGAGGGCTGCTGGAGGGAGAAACAGCCAAAGAAAGTGCATGCAGAGAATTTACTTCAGCCCTTCAGAATTTGCGCCATCCTTCCCTCAGCACCTCTCCACCTCAGCTCCACTTCATTTCTGGCCCTCCAACTTGCTCCTCTTCATCCCCCTCAGCTTTCTTTCCATGCTGCACATCTCTTTGTCTACCCTTCCCAGAAAAAGCCATGGCAATAACGTAGCCTTCGCTACTCCCATGAGCCGCCTTGCCCAGCTGCGCATCCCCACCCCTGCACAGGGTTTGTTATCGCAGGGGCTACGGGACAGGACCCGTCTGCTGTGCTCTGCTTTTACAGCGGGGTGCATACCCAGATGCTCCTTTTGTCATCCACAGAATACGCTTTTTTTACCAGTATTGGGGCTGGTTTAGAGGCTTTGGAAACATCATTCGGGACAGTCAGCTATTTTTATTTTTTTTTTTTTTCTTGTAATCCGTAGGAATTCCAGCCCGCCCATCAAAGATCCAGTTTGTTGCACAGCTTCCCACACCGACCAAAGGTGGTCAGTGATTCCTGGGCTGCATGAGTGGAAGACCTGCTGGAAATTACACGCTCTCTTTGCATCTGATTTTGTTTTGCCCGAGAAAGAACCCACAGATTTTGGTCATTTCTATACACATGCAGGGAGGGCAGGACAATTCAGTGAAGGGTCTCAAAACCACCCAGAAATAGGGCACAGCTTCTGTTTTCCCAAGGAACTGCACAGTACTTTCTCTTCCTTCCCACTTCTGGGAGCAGGTAACACCAAATTGCCCAAGGTTTGGATAAAACACTACCCTGTGTGATACTTTCTGAGAGCTGCTGGAAAGAACAACCCTGGCTTGTCCTCTGCCTGGACTGGTGGAGAGGACAGATATCTCATTTTCTGTGTGCTGCTGCCCCAGCACCTCCTAACCCACTCCACACCTCTCAGTCTTCAACAGACATGAAACGCACCCTTGGATAGCCTGATGGAGCAAGTTTCTCGCTCCCAAAATGCATCTCCAGCCTTCCCTAAAACAACCCAGGGAGGTGGTTTGGGGTCTTCTCTGTGCTCCACTCCAGAGGGCTGTGAACCCAAGCCAGGGGATGGTACAGGGTAAGGACCTTGCCACGACCCCAGGGGTCTGCAGGCACAGAGAGATCAGGGAGGGCGAAAGGATCCCACAGGGGAGGAGAGCGGCACCTTCCCCTGTCTGCTGGGGTCACCCCAGGGTTTAAAAAGCAGAGAGGTGTGTGGAGAACAGGTGAAAGCTGACTGTTAAAATTGAAACTCTCCTGCTTTTTGGGTTGGTTTTGCTTCTTTCTCCCCTACTGATGTCTCGGACCCCTGTCACCCCCATCCTGGTGCCACTCCAGTGCCATCAGCGGTGGCTCAGCGAGCACTGGGGGTCACCTGGCACAGCAGAGACCAGTGGCATGGCCCGGGGGCTTAGCTTGCTGCTGGGCTGGCAGTGAAGCAAGGCCCCTCCGTGCCCCTAGTGCTGCAGGGCTGCAGAGGAGCAGTGCCCCTGGCCTCGTGGATGCTCCAATCTGGGGGGTTGTTACAAAAAGCTGTGGGGAGCCATGGACCACTGCGGGGTGCTGGGGTATCACTCCCAGGATCGGTTTTAGCTGCATGGTCATGTGGTCCAGCCCTCGGTGTGCACCGTTTGCTGGCCCCCAGATCCTCGGTGAGGTGCAAGTGGCTGCTTCTCATCCTGTCCGGACCAGCACATCAGGCAGGTGCCCTCACCTGTGACCATCACACAGCCCAAATAGCAAAGCTCTCAGTGACATAGGAGAGCAGACCAACAAGCCACAGAGCTCCCTGTACCATTTTCTTTGCAGCTTTCAAAGGATCTTTTGATGAAGGACAGGCTCTGCGTATTTGCTGTAACCTCCCAGCACTTTTTGCTTTCTACACGGGGTGGAAGAGGATGCCCTGCTGAAGTCCAGGCTCTTCCACTTTAGTCAAGCCAAGGAGGTCAAGACATGAGGCAGAGGCCTGGGTATTAGCGCTCTCTCTGCTCTTTAAATGTGAAAAAATATCTTGCTTCCAAAGAAAGAGAGAAATTTCTCCAGCGCTGTTTTTTCCCTGCTACAGAAGTTAACTGATGCAACTAGACATGGAGACTTTGCCTGTCCCCTGCATTCCTAGTGCTCCCATGCTGGGGCTGTAAAAACATTTGAGAGGAACATGCCCAACCTCTTATGGCCCACAGCAGCACCAGTTCAGCAAGTGTCTCCGAAGAATAGAACTACTAAGGATGCTCCTGGTTCATGCACCTCAGCTATGTCCAAGCCACTCCCAAAGCAAACTAGGAGCCCTACAGAATATCTGAGGTGAGGCAATGTCCGTCTCCCACATCAGGGAGGAATCTGGCAAGGTCCCCTAGCCACAGCCAGGATGCACCTCCACCTTCCACCAGCCACAGGGAGGGAGGCCACACACCCTGCAGGGAGGGTGATCCTTCACCCACACCATGCTCTACTGCAAAGCCAGGGAGACAATTTGGGCCAGATCCCAAAACTAGTACCTGTCTATGCTGTTGGTTCCCTTAGGGCCCCTGTGTTGCCCTTAGGTTCCAGCCTGTGCCTGGCAAGAGGGTGAGCACCTGCCTCCACAGCCTCAAGGATGACAGTGAAGAGGACATGGGTGTCCCCCAATGCCAGGGCCGCTGCCATGCCCAGGGTCTTCCTCTACCCTCTCTTCTTGCTGCCCTTCAGGCCCTTCAAGTCTCATGCATGAGGCATCTTTCTCACCCCACATCTGCCTGTAGCCTGGACTGTCACACATATCTGTAGGGCAGTGCCACACTGTCCCTTTAGATAGAATCATAGAATCATTTAGGTTGAAAAAGACCTTTAAGATCATCAAGTCCAACCGTTAACCTAACCCTGCCATCCCACCACTAAACCATGCACGATGTCTACCCATCTTGTAAATACCTCCAGGAATGGGGACTCAACCACTGCCCTGGGCAGCCCTTTCCAATGCTTGACAAACCTTGCAGTGAAGAAATTTTTCCTAATGTCCAATCTAAACCTCCCCAGCACAACTTGAGGCCATTTCCCCTCATCCTATCACTTGTTATTTGGGAGAAGAGACCGACCCCCACCTGGCTACAGCCTCCTGTCAGGCAGCTGTAGAGGGTGATAAGGTCTCCCCTCAGCCTCCTCTTCTCCAGGCTAAACAACCCCAGTTCCCTCAGCCGCTCGTCATCAGACTTGTGCTCCAGACCCTCACCAGCTTCGTTACTCTCCTCTGGACATGTTCCAGCAACGCAGCGTCCTTCCTGTAGTGACGGGCCCAAAACTGAACACAGTATTCAAGGTGCGGCCTCACCAGAGCCGAGTACAGGAGCACGATCACTTCCCTGCTCCTGCTGGCCACACTATTCCTGATGCAAGCCAGGATGCTGTTGACCTTCTTGGCCACCTGGGCACACTGCTGGCTCATATTCAGCCGGCTGATCCACAACCCAATATCTCATGCACCACTGCCCAGTCCTACCCGCGATTCACTGACTTGCTGAACCAGGCGTGTGGGGTCCCAAAATTGGAAAGAAGCAGTTGGACTTGGAAACCAGATGATTTTCTACCACTGAAAACACCCTCGCTCAGAGGTGCCCATAGGGCCAGCTGTCCTGTGACCCCAGGGGTCTGTGGGGTGTCAGGAGGTTCCCAGGCTGTATTAGTTTGCCGTCTGCAGGACAGACACCTCCCTGCTGAGAGCCTGAGCTGTGCCCACCAGCTCATTTCACACCAGCCACAGACAGCCCCTCTGAGAGCACAGATCTGCAGTCGCCTGACCTGGTTTCTAATGACCAGCCTGCATCTGAAACACTTGTTAGGTTTTAGTTCCTATGGAACAACACCAATTTTGTAAGGTGGCACATGCCAGTGCAATACCATACCTACCCCTTCTAATTAAGAGATGTTTTCAGAGAGGGGGCGAAGCAAATTAGAACAGTAATTAACTGAGAAACAACTTGAGTTGTTCTCTCAATTCCCTACGCACCCGGCTGAGATTGTGTTCTGGCTTCCTACAAAATTGCATGTACTGCATCAAAAGTAAACACTTAATCTAATATTCTAATTGTGGTTTTAGATAAACATCACAGTTATAAATAATTTTAATGAGTATATAAAAAAGAAGCAAATACCACATTAACTTTTAATTACCTTTTTAACATCCCCCATGGATAATGCAATTCATTTACAGGTTTAACAGCCCCCCTCCACTATATGCTGAAGGTACACAGAGGGATGAAATAGTGTAGCTTTGGGGGTGGTTAAGGTGTTCTAGGGTAAGAAATGGCTATGACTTGTTGATGTGCTGCTTGTAAAAATAAAGGTTATGTATTGTAACAAGGAAGACTTGGATGGAAGCATGGATAATTTGATCCATTAATTAAAAAGAAGAGGTTTTTTAATTGCTGCTCCCATACAGAAAAGGTTCTTAATCAAAGGAAAAGTGAACAGGAGAAAACTCTGAAAGAAGTCAACTTTTCTTGACAGACTGTTAATCTAAAGACTCTCCTGCTACAGTCACATAATCAAATACATCCAAAAAATCACAGTCAAGGCAAACTATGCATCCCAATGGGGTGGCAACTTCTTAGGCAACAGAAACTGAACTGCTTTCAGAAGCGTAGCCATATGCTTCAGTAAACAACAGAAACATCTGGGGAATAATCATGCTATTCTGTAAGTCAGCAGGATTTTAACATTGACTTCAAATATGGTCAAGCTTTGGGTGTTGTTTCCAGTCCTCTCTTTTAGGGAAAAATCCTTCTTTCGAGTGTTTGGTTGATAGCAATAGCTTAAAACCATAAAATTTTAGTTACCTGAGCAAAAGCAGTATGAAGCTCCAATTTCTTTGAAATGAAGTAAGCAAATATCCCGCGAAGCCTTCCTACAACAGTACATCTATTGTTTCTGATCTTACACAATTTCTTTGCAACCTACTCTAAAATTTATGTTGCAATATTTATACAGGCAATAGGATTTCACACAGAGCTTTCCGGTAGCTGAATCAAATGATGGCAATGGTGAGGAAAATAAACTCTTTCACTGTATCCTAATTTATTACGCTTGACTGAAGTGGTTCAGAACCATCTCTGAGCCACACAGCCAGTAATTCTCTGCTTCACGGACAAGACATATTTTCCTAGATGTAAACTAAATTATTTATATAATGCATAGAGCATATGAACCATCCATTACCTGATACTTCTGAAACAATAGGATAGAAAGCAGCCAGCATTAATTGATCATCCAACTGTCCAGTTACTCTGTGTGGGCAATTTATGTCAGCTTCTATATAATCACACTTTGAAACATTTTCCAGAAATAAATCTTTCCTATAGAGGGAGGTGGTTGTCTTTGGGAAAACTATTTATGCGTAGCGATTTGCCAGCTACAGCACTTGGGTAGGACATGAGCCAAACTCTCGTCCCCACCAAACAGCAGGGCTGATGTTCACGTACAAACACACCTGACGGAAGGGCTGAGTTAATAGGGCACTGCGTAATTTTTCTAAGAGTGGTTTCTGGGAGCTGTCAGCAGCAGTTTGCCCTGGCTCAGAGGAATCAGTTATTAAAAATACAGCTAGTTTCCAAACCAGCGGTTTCAAAACCACCTTCGATGGGCTTCCCCACTGCCGCGGCAGCTCCGGGCTCAGCCGGGCTTGGCAGGTGGGTTGGCTTGCTGGTCTGCTCCCCAGACCTGCCGAGCAGGAGCTCTCACGGCTGAACCAGACACCCCGGGAAAGGAACACCTCCTGCTGCAGGGCACAGCTATGCTTGGCACAAAGCCCAGGCCAAACAAAATAGCAAGGGCAGCGCACCCCAATGCACCAATGCAGCCAGGTCCCAGCCCTTACGCTGAGCCACACTGGCTGGTCCATGGGGATGTCTCACCTGTGAATGTCACCCAGGGCTTCTGGGCAAAATCAGCTCCAGCAACGTCAAAGCATCACCTTCCTACTCTGTGTCAGCATGGGCTAGTTCATCCCATGCAAACATGGTGATTAATCAGTTAATCAAATAACAAGTTATTTATTTTGGCCAACAAAAATGTTGAAAACCTATTTTTTTCCTCTGATTAGGCCACCAGTTTTGAGAAACTTTCTGCTCTACCAATTTCCTTGTCTTCTTTCAACTACGTGCCCCACATGTGAAAGCTTTCATTCCTATATCTCAACTTTCTACTCCACCAAAGCAAATATATTTACAACAAAGACAAGCTGCCTCTTAAGTTTGCAGCCTTCATCTCTTTTTTTTTTTTTCTTTTTTTTTTTTCTTTTTTTCTTCCTTCAGAGAAGTCGGCCTCGGAGCATTCTTCAAGCTACAAGGTGATGAAATGCTCTGCACAATGCAAACTGGGGCAACAGATCAACACTGTATGTTTTAATGGACACGTACAGCACATCCACAAAAAGTTTATGGTTTATCTTCTAGGATATTACACATAATATTTTTTTACTGCATACGGAAGAATGCAGAAAAAAATCTCATTTGCTACAATTGCAGTGTAAATCTTCAGGTAGCCTCAGCAGGAGTACCTGTGGGGCATACAGAAACTCTACAATACTTGAAAAATAATTGCCTTTCTTCGTCTTTTCCTTGCTGCTCCACAAGATCCTGGTAACAGGTCACCTTGATAGGCTGAACATTTCACAGCTGTCTTTGCAATGACAAACTCATCTTTCCACGTGTGCTACTAATCTGTTTCCCCAGCAGATCCAGCCTGGGTGGCAAAGCATCCTTTTGGGATGCTCCACTGCCACCTACAAAGGCAGGGCCAGCTGGCACGCACAAGCCCTGCTGCTCTGGGAGGGATTTCTTTCCTTACCGATATCTCCCACAGTTCCTCTGTCTCTTCCTTCCATTTGCAAATTATCCCATCTTTTCCTTTCTTCCTGCCTCTCTCTTTTCCTTGTTTTTTCCAAGTCTTTCCATGACTAACTTTTTCTTTTCTTTCCTCATCTAGACTTCCATTCTGTTCACTTCTTCTTTTACCCTCCTAAAAATCACTCACACTCTCACACACACACACACACACACACACACACACACACACTACTGATGACCAGTAGAGGAGCTGCTGGTGGCAGGACCATCTTGTGCGTCTAAGACCTCTCCTCCACCTCTTCCCCATAAAGGTCATTTAAATCCTACAGTAAATGATGATTATGGAGGTTGTGGGTAAAATCTGACAGTGTCCCTTTTCCCTGTACCTTAACTTAGATGGAGGCTTCAACTGTACCTGAACTTAGACAGAGACTTCGACTTAGTAGGGGTTTTGCTAAAGTGCAGGAAGACCTCTACCTTTTCTGGACTTCCCAAGTAGAAAAGACAAGACTACAGTACACAGAATTACAGTCCCACAGCTTCAGTGCAGGAAAGCTTGAATATGGGTGTTAATAAGAAGTGCCGCCAAACCATTACCTGGGGTCTGAAGAAGTCTGCAGTGAACATGAGATCAGACCTGCCCACACAGACATGCCTGAATACTCAAGCTCCCTCACCCCTTTGGCACGATATCAAATGCTCAGTTTTCCATACAAATTTACCGTGCATGGAGCTCACCCTGGTGGCAGGCAATATTCTAGAGTTAATTCACTTCCCCTCCTCCTGCCACCTCCAAAGCAAACTGTCAGGTCTTCTGGTGATACTTAAAAACAGAGGTGAAATACATACAGTTGGTGACCCATTACTTTTTAACAGAATCGATCAGACTCTGGTTTGAATCCTAATGGCAAATCATCGATCCAGATGGTATTTTCACTCACTGTTGAAATATAAGTGGAGGCCCATGGGGGAATGGTGGAGATGGAGGAAAGCCACGAGCTGATTCCTCTTAGTGTGCAGGAACAAGGACTGCAGCCAGTTTCCCACAGAGCAAACCTGACCAGCAGTCGCCCTGGGACACACAAGTCCTTAGCAAAATGGTGGGCGAAGACTCAGCTCTCCACTGGGTGCAAGGAAACAACCAGCACAAGCCCAGCTTTCCAGCCAGCCTCGACAATCTGCAGGCCACGTTCAAAGCATGTTCTCACCAGCCCCTGCTCTGAGAGGACAAAGCACAGAGCTGGTTAAAAAGAGGTGGGATGTGGGCATCCCCTCCCATGCCCCTTTCTGGACGTGAAAGGTGGATTGTGCACCTTCCCTCTGCTTCCAGCACTGGTACTGAGCATCCTCCTCCCAGCAAGAGTGCAGGCATAAATCCAGAAGGCTCTCAGAAAAGAAGTCAGAGCGCATGTTCACCACAACACCAACGAGAAAGGGGAGGAAGGTTTTGCTCTTCATCCCTTTACTTAGCCTTGTCTTTTGAGGTCTGCTTACATGGTCCCAGCAAGCTCCAGAAAGTCACAGAAAGTGGATGCCTAACTCTGTAATCTACATTTGATCCAATACTCATTCTAAATTTTATTTTCTTCACGCTTCTTTCCACAGCAGAGGAATTTTCATACTTTAACAAGGCTTCCTTATTTTTGCAAGAGAGCCCAGCCATTTAACTAGCAAAATACAAGGCCATTAGAAAAGAGGAGAATAACTGCTTGACTGCTTATCTCAATGATAATTTACTCTCTAACTAAGGGGGCATATAGCTGCTAGCTGCGAGATAGGAATTTATTTACAATTCATACCTGACCTTTTTAATGTCTGGTAAAATCATGTTATGGAACTGTTTGAAAATTTATTGTCCCCATTTAGCAACGCTGACATTTTGTGATTATTGGCTCTGGAAAATCTTCTGGCACTGTCAGGCAGAGAAAGTTCAGAAATTGCTTCCAGGGAACAACAAACCCCTGATTTTTAGAGTGCTGAACACTAACAGATCCTTTTTATTGCATATTTTTAATATCCACAAAAAAAGAAAAACAAGCTGCAAAGCAAAGCTGAAAAAGGAAAGGAGAAAAATACCCTTGATTAAATGCAAATCAGAACAGGGCTTCACTCCCAGCTGGCTGAAGTCAATGGTAAAAAGCATCATTACTTCAAAGCACGGATGATCAGGTCCAGGGACACTCCGAGACCAGTTCTGTGCCAGTTGGGGCTGGCAGCAGGTGGAAAATAGCTCAGAGTGGTCCAGCTGGCAGTGGAGCAGCCACGCGTGAGCCTGGGGCTCGTGGGGGGCCTGCAAGCGAGGAGCCTCAGCAATTAGCACTTGTGAAACTTTCCCAGTGCTCAGGCCACGCAGGCGGCCCACATACGCACGTGGAGGGATGAGGATGGCCCCACGGGGCTCTTTAAAAGGCCAATGGCAAATTATGCTTTTCGTATGGGGACCAAGGACGTGCTCCTCAGCGGGTATCTAGCACACGGCATTGGTGAGGTTGGGCCACTGCAGGAGTAAAACCTCTACAAAATTGTCAGTAGGTAGTGGCTTGACATGGCACTCAGGATGGTGTTGAGAAAACCTTTGCCAAGATAATTCAACTGTGTTCACATAGAGCAGCAAACCATTACTGCAGAATGACCACGCGCAGTCTTTGTTAGGTATCATTTTTTCCTGACCTCTCAATTCTCAGTTTTGACCTTCCTTTTTCAAACATTACCAATCTTCCCTTGCAAAATTTTCCTTTCCCCCCTTAAATTTTTCTGCCTAAAGCTACAAAAAAGTAGCATTATGCTTGTAGAAACCAGTGATTTTTTGTACACGAGTAAAAAAGTAGCTCAAAGCGCTCTTAAAATTCAGAGTGATATTGATTCATAAAACCCTTTCCATTGACGAAATGAGGCAGCAGACCTCCACTCTCAAAATGCACGTGTTCATGATGCATCAGCGTTTCTGAAGGAATTAGCTTTACAGGCTTGCAGCTGCTATGGGCAAACGCATACTTAGCTAACCAGTTTACCACTGGAGGACATGGGTTTTCCAATACACTTAGTTTGCTATAAAACCTTTCATGAAACCAGAGTAAAATTCTTTCGGAATTGCAGCTACAAAGAGAACCAAGAAATAAAAAGACTTACAGCAAAAGACTTACAGCCTTTCAAAGATCCCATTTTCAGACCCGGTTTGCTATCACAGTCACAAACAAAACCACAGGGTAGAGCAGAGATCATGGCAGTACGTGACATGAAATACGTAACACTCTGCAAGTGGAAATGCTGCAAGTTATGTTTTACGTTGGTATGACCATTCTTAAACACTGTTATTTATAGTCTTTGCAACCGTTTCTCTAAATGCAGCAACTGATCTAACAGAATGAATTTATAAAGTGTATCGAGTCACTGGAAGCCCGGTGGTCTCGACTCAGCTGTGTATCCAGCCCATTTACAAGCTGCTGTGTTTTAAGTTGCATCTTTCTTCCTTCAGGTTTTGAGGAACTGTGAATGACTTCAGTTATTTCTACTGATGTTGCTACTTGGGAGAAGAAGTGATGAGCCTCCTTTCAGAGAAGGCTGCATTTGACTGCTGTGATTTTGGCATTTTAGTGACTTTTTAATACCTCTCATTATCACTCCAGAGCTCATATGAATTAATAGAATTATTTCAGCATTTTAAACAGATAAGCATTCATTGATAGTCAAAGACTACGCAGATAGAGCATATGAGCATCTCCTTACAATATACTCTGTGGTAAAATTCATGTAGAGTCTCAGCTGATTCCGTGTCTGGTCCAGGTCAGAGTCCAACTGATGGAAATAAGAAAATTGCTGGAGTGGCAATGGGGTGAGATATTAACACATCTCTGAGCACATGGGTACTGGAATTGCCAGAGATTTCTCCTCTCCCTGGGTGGGGAAGGCAGCTGGCAGGTCGGCATGACTCTGCTTGGTGGCATCACAGCACTTCAACACGCAACCAAGAATGCCCCAAAGAGCCACTCTTAGGTTCAATATGTACCAAATAACCCAAAGACCGAGTTCTCACTATATTGCTGAAACGAAATATCTAGGTTAATGTGGCTGCAGTCAACATTTAATTTCTTTGTGTGTGTTGTTTTTTTTATTTGGGTCCCTGATACCCGTCACTGGAGAGATGCTTTACAGAAGGCAGGTTTGGGAGGACAGTTTTGGCTGTACCTTTACTCTCTGTCACCTCTGAGATAGAAGATGGATAAAAGTGATTGTGCCTAAGTGCTGCAACCTCATGCTAGCTCAACATTTTGAAAGAAAAGAAATTCTGAGTACAAAAGCAAATTTAAATTCATTAAAATTGCCCTTACTAGCATGTAACCACCTCAACAGAAAATTCACTGGCAAAGGCTGTGAAGTGGAGGCAACCACAACCCCAGCTTTGCAGTCAATGGCTCAAAGCAGTTGCCCATGTACGACCAGGAAGGAGTGCTGGGGGTTCCCTTAGGTGTCCCAGCTAGCACCAGGGGGCTGGGCAGACCTGCCACGGGGCCAGCAGGAGGCCCAAGAGGTTCTGAGATGGCCATATGCAACCCATCTTTTCCTGCACCCACAGGTCCAGCGTCACATTCGCCAGCCCTCTGTGAGCAGCTCTGGTGACAGTCACACCCTGACCCGTCTTGACTGTGGCAGGACCCTGCAAATCAGACTCTGCCAAAGTGCACTGCGGGGATGTTTCCATATCACAGAAGCATCTACAGTCTTCAGCATTGCTTCTGCCTTCCTTCCCCCGACCCAGTGAGGTACTGCAAGAGCTGTTACCCGAGGCCGCTGAGCAGGTCTTATTTGCCTGTAAAATCACAGAATCACAGAATGGCAGGGGTTGGAAGGGACCTCTGGAGATCATCCAGTCCAACCCCCCTGCTAAAGCAGGGTCACCCAGAGCAGGTTGCACAGGACATCGTCCTGGCGGGCTTTGAATATCTCTAGAGAAGGAGACTCCCCAACCCCCCTGGGCAGCCTGTTCCAGTGCTCTGAAAATAATAGAGGCAAAGGCTGCACTGTACTGTAATAGCCATGGCATGGTTGAATTAAAATGCAACAGCATCTAAATAATTATCACTTTACTCCATTAGTCCACATTCATAACGAAGAGTTATCAGCACTCAGTGACTTCCAACAATTAAATGTTTTTTAAATGTGGTAATGGGGGAAATTTATGGAGCGTTTCTAAAGCCGCTTGCTTCTGAAGGACTTACTCATCAACTATTCATTTATCCCTGTATTAACATTTGCAAGTCAGCTTTTAAGGAAATTTTGCCTATTTCCACTCATAATAAACAGCACTTTAAAATATGAACTGCTAATGACTAAATGTTGTTTAGAAGGGAGAAGCATTTTGGGTAGTCATTCAGGAAAAATGCCTATGTCAAAATGGAAAGTGCGCTCCCTTTCTCAGCAAAAATGGAAAAAAGATTTGACATTTTTGATGCTAGGGACGGATTCAAATGTGAGTGGCCATGGGCAAGCAGATCTCTGTCCATTTAGTTAGTGTTTAGTCAAAACACTGGAACGATGAGAGTTTCTGATCCATAAGAACTATACTGTGTTATCGCTGCTTTTAAAAATGTCCCTTCCGCCGGTCTGTTACACGTTAAGAGGTTCTCCAGCTCCATGTGTGAACATGAGAAATTAAAGAGAGGTCAAGGGAACAGTAAGGTCCGAGGCTGCCTGTGCATTATTCACTATTGCTGCTCCCAGGCAAGAAAAGTTGGTGACAGCGTTAGAGTTCCTCTCGGTTGATACCACCTGAAAAGCGGGTACCAACTCTTCAGGAAGCACTTTGGAGTATGCTCAATGCCCGAGTATCTGAAAGTTCACTGACCACGTCACTCGCTTATTCTCTCTGGTGAATATCACTAATGAACCAGTGAATGGTTGGGAACTGCCCATAAATTTCACTTTTCCACAATTTTTCACTTTCCTCAGCAAGTTTGCAAGATGACACCAAGCTGAGTGGTGCGGTTGACACACCAGAAGGACAGGATGTCATCCAAAGAGACCTGGACAAGCTGGAGAGGTGGGCCTGTGTGAACTTTGTGAGGTTCAACAAGGCCAAGTGCAAGGTCCTGCAATTGGGCCAGGGCAACCCCCAGTATCAATACAGGCTGGGGGAAGAAATGATCAAGAGCAGCCCTGCCAAGAGGGACTTGGGGGTACTGATGGATGAAAAGCTGGACATGAGCCAGCAATGTCCGCTGGCGGCCCAGAAGGCCAACCATACCCTGGGCTGCGTCGAGAGCAGTGTGGCCAGCAGGTCAAGGGAGGTGATTCTGCCCCTCTACTCTGCTCTGGTGAGACCTCACCTGGAGTACTGCATCCAGCTCTGGAGCCCTCAGCACAAGAAGGACATGGAACTGTTGGAGTGGGTCCAGAGGAGGGCCACAAAATGATGCAATGGCTGGAGCACCTCTCTTATGAGGACACGCTGAGGGAGTTGGGGTTGTTCATCCTGGAGAAGAGAAGGCTGCGGGGAGACTTGATTGCGGCCTTTCAGTACCTAAAGGGGGCCCATAGGAAAGATGGGGACAATCTTTTTAGCAGGGACAGCTGTGACAGGACAAGGGGTGATGGTTTTAAACTGAAGCAGGGTAGGTTTAGACTGGATATAAGGAAGAAATTCTTTACAATGAGGGTGTTGAAACAGTGGAACGGGTTGCCCAGAGAGGTAGTGGAGGCCTCATCCCTGGAAACATTCAAGGCCAGGTTGGACAGGGCTCTGAGCAACCTGATGTGGTTAAGGGTGTCCCAGCTCCCTGCAGGGGGGTTGGACTAGATGACCTCTAGGGGTCCCTTCCAACCGAAAGCATTCTATGATTCTGTGATTCTAAATGAGAAGGCATTAGAACGATGCGAGTTTAGCAGGTAGCACGGGTGTACAGGGGGCTCATCCCCAGCCATGTGGGAAGGGTGGAAGAGCAAACACTGCAGTATGAAATTTTAAGTCAATTCTAAGAGATTTTCTTGACCAGTTTTTTCTTCACAAAGCCGAAAGGGAGGTCATAACTAGCAATTATGTACTGTAAAAGAGCTCAAATTGAACGCACAGAAACTTTCACATGTCTAGATGACCAAGGTCCACCTTCTCCAGAGCCGCTGGAGGACACCTGCTGGTTTAGGCACACAAAATCTCCTCACACTCCTTTAAAATTATCATAAGATAAAGTAATTAAAGATACTTTTTGTTGTGCGTTCTCTAAAGCCCTAAGTCAAAGAACTGGCTCAAAACTGTGTGCTTTAAAGAGGCAACATCAGAGAAATTCACACACTACACAGCACCAAAACACTCATGGAGGCAGAGGGCTGGAGAGAAACCTCCACTGGTACCTTCTTGTGCCCCTGATAAGCCACAGCTTCAGTCCTGCTTTTCCTTCCTGATGCAAGCAGCACGTAATGCTAGCCCCTACCCCAAATCAGCAACTGTCAAAAGCCAGTGTCCCATTAACTGGGAGGCTCACAGGAGAACTTGCAGAAGGATCAGAGGCAGCTTGCTCCCATAGAGCCAACAGCCCAGCAGAAAGGGAAGCATTTCAGAGAAGGTGACAGAGACAGCCTTTCCTTTCATTTGAAGCCCTCCCAAGGGAATGAATAATAAACATTTGCTGCTCCCTCAGCCCTCTCTCCCAGTAAAAAAGCATCACAGAACAGTTCTCCTTATTGCCTTACCACTTAACCTGATGCTACTTGTGCCAGACAGGGCTGATGATACTTTCTGATGATCCTGAGTGCATGGGAAAAGTGCAGTTGCTCAAAGAACCAGGAAAAAAAATAAATCACAGGACTCAAACCAAGTCAGTGTGATTCTCAAAGGATATTAAGCAGCTAATGTTAAGCAAAATGCTGGATGCACACAGAGGCACTGAGAAGCTATAAACAGGCAGAGCTGAAATTCCAGCTTCTCAGTCAAGCACGTTGCCAGTTCACAAGGTCCACTCATTCCTCACTGCTTGCCATAAAAATTGCTGCTTTTTTCTTAATGGCAAGTATGCACAGGCAATTTTTTTCTTCAGTCATCTGCACACTGCACTCTCTTTAATTAACCAGTGCACTGGATGGGGAACACCTGCAGTTTGAGGAGTACAAAAATCAATGGGAATTGCATTGGTCAATTAGACACAAAGATATCACTCTGTAGCATATTTTGACCTGCTGATGTTTGAGGGGACAATTCCGAATCACAGCGTCACAAGGTTCGTTCTGTTACTTTCCTCTTCCTGTCTCACAAAGAGACAACTGATAGGAAGTTGGGGATTAAGGGTGGGTGCTCTTTCCAGAGCTTCAGCCCTACCCCGCTGGTGGAGGACTCAGACGTGTCTCACCGGGAACAGCCTTCATCCTCTATTTGTTATTTTTCATCAAACTGTCCTTGAGCAGGCAGAGGGAAGCGAGAGCCACTTTTCCTTCTCGAACAGGGGACATACAAACGTGCTTTAAACATCTACAGCATTTCATTTGAGCAGCAAAGCTACAATGACTGATTTAATTTTTTTTTTTTCTCTTTCAGTGTTTTCATTTCACCCAAAACACTCCAAGTGACTATTTTAGAAGCGATAGAGGAATTTGTCATCTCTTTTCTGCACTGAGCAAATAAGGAGACCTTGGTTTGGCAACTTCAAGTCTTGCCTGCTCAGATTTTCTTCCTCAAATGCTGGTTTTATTCTATAAGCCAACATACCTCTAGCTGGGTTGACATGCACTGCACTATTGCATTACTGTAATGTCAATGGAAATCATTCAAGTGCTTTTCATAAAATACAGAACTTGCACTTTTGAAAACCACACTTTCATGTGAAGCACGCTGCAAGTCTATAAATACAGTAACATGCCCAAATGATTTTTTTCTTCATTCACGCTAGAATCAGATCTATTCTATCTCTATTCCCAATGCACCAGAGCTATTGATCAAAAATCTCACAATAAAATATCCAGGAGAAATTTGGACTCAGCTACTCTGAAGGTCTGGATTCCAACATGGACTATTGCTTGTGCACTGCAAGTGTTATTTATACCACAATAGAAAACTTCAATTATATTCAGTCATCCTCTTACGCCTGCTGCAGTGCAGAAACCCTATGGTTTTGTCTACACTCGAATAAACATCACCAATAGCTGTTGACTTGATGCAGCACCTCAGGAAGCTGTTAATTGTAGGCCATGGTCAGCATCTGTTCAGGTCCAGCAATGTGGTCCAGGTCCCACTGAAAGCATTTTTGCCACCGTTTTTCAGCAGAGATAAAAGCTGTATTCTCTGATGATATTTTTCATAGTATCAGTGCTTCATTCGTTCTGCAAAATGCACATCTAAAAATTGATTGCTCCATTATGAAGAATTGGAGAAGTAGTGCACAGTAATAAGTCACTTATCCCATTCACAGCGTAGAAATAGTTGTAACAGGCTTAAACTCAGCTAGAGGAACATGACTAACTTCTGTGTAACTGAAAATTTAGAGGTAAGATGTTTAGAAGTTTGACTGTTGTAAGAACTTGTCCTATTTTATGGTAGAAAGTGATACGGATTTGGACCAGCCTATGCTTTTCTTTATCTGACTATTGTCAGCCCCACATGCAAGCACCACAGGGTCCCTCACTACAGGAAAGATGCTGCGTTGCTGGAGCGTGTCCAGAGGAGAGCCACAAAGCTGGTGAGGGGTCTGGAGCACAAGTCTGATGGGGAGCAGCTGAGGGAACTGGGGTTGTTTAGCCCGGAGAAGAGGAGGCTGAGGGGAGACCTTATTGCCCTCTACAACTGCCTGACAGGAGGCTGTAGCCAGGTAGGGGTCAGCCTCTTCTCCCACGTAACAAGCAATTGGACAAGAGGAAACAGCCTCAAGCTGTGCCAGGGCAGGTTTAGATTGGACATTAGGAAAAATTTTTTCACCAAAAGGTTTGTCAAGCATTGGAACAGGCTGCCCAGAGAGGTGTTCTAGTCCCCATCTCTGGAGGTATTTAAAAGATGGGCAGGTGAGGTGCTTAGGGACATGGTTTAGCGGTGGGATGGCAGGGTTAGGTTAACAGTTGGACTTGATGATCTTAAAGGTCTTTTCCAACCTAAACGATTCTAATGTCAATGTGGCCTCTGTACCTGGCTGGTAAGGAGGAAATTAGGGGTATTATTTCAAATAAAATGTGACAGAATCCCCAAAGCTAACCCAGTGCGGAAAGAACGTCCTCCCGGCCAAACACAGACACAAACAACAGTGTTGGAAAAGATGCACCAGCTTGTTTCTGCAAAGAGCCAGAGACTGCTGCAGTATTCGCGGAGCACTCAAGTTAGCCTGTACACCAGCTATTACTTAAAATACAACTAATGAAGATTCGATGTGTGGTAAAGCAGCTGGTGGCTGTAAGGAGCACTGACGAAGTGTGGAAAGCCCTCCCCACACACGCGTTCTGCTTCAGGAGTCAGGCGTGCCTCAGCCAGCACCCTCAGGGATGCGCCCGTGGTACAGCTCCCTTGGTACGGGCATGCCAGCAGCACGCAACAACATCTCTGAGCACGACAGCAGGAAAGAAAAAAAATGAAAGGGAACTGCAGCACAGCGCTACATTCACACTGAACGGGAACAGAGACGCTCAGGGTGACGGAGTCTACACCTCAAAGATTTGTTTGCTTTTGGTATAAATAAGTGGCTGTGGGGAAAAAAAAAAAAAAAAGAAATGCCCTGATAGCAAATGCTGAGCTATCCTCAAAAGTAAGAGCTGAGAGGCTTTTAGTGATGGCTACAGCAAAAGATAAATGTCGATAATGTTTCTCTCATACCCTACCTTTTCATAACTATTTCCAATTTTGTGATCAAATATTTCAGCCTTGAAGCCATTTACTCCTAATGTTAAAGCTTTCTGGTTATAAGTGTCATGTGTAAGCACACAGGTAGGCACTGGATTCCCCATTAGCTGGTCTCCAGACTCCCGGGGCACATGTTGAGCAAGTGTGGCAGTGCTCTTGAGAGCGGGGCTCAGCTCTCAACCAGCTTGCAGCACCAGCTTAAGGGCTGCTAAGGATACACCCCATCCCAGAGATGATGTTCTGTAGATACAAGCCTGCATCTTACGCCATTATCTATCTCTTACTCTTATCTTTGTTTTGAACTGTTCTGCTTTCCAGGATAATGACTACTCACAGGACAGGAGCGAGAGCACCTCTTCTGCTGGGGCATTCAGAGATGAAGCTTCAAGTCCCAGCTCTGCTATATATCCAGTTTTTAGTCTCTAAGTACAAGCATTTAAACAAAGCAGAACAGCTCTAATAAGGCACCTTGAGGGAGACCCACCTCAGACTAACCTACAGTCTCATGCTTAAGCCACTGAAACTTAATTTCCTGGTCTGAGCCAAGCAAAGAACAAAACCAGACTCGAGCTCTACAAGATGAAGGTGATGCTCTCATCTGGCTGCAATCTCTTTTTTGGAAAGCAACAGAAACATGAAGTGCTGTGGAGACATTAAGCATTATTGTAATGCATGCCAATATACGAACCCACAGAAAATAACGAAGAGTTGTATTTCATTTTCACCCCCGCTCACTGTCTAGAACTTCCAATGATTATTCTGGATTTTTAGCATTTTCCAGCAGAAACACTAAGACAGAGAAATAGTACATGTGTTCTAGTATTCAAAGAGTCTTTGTGCAATTAAACATGGGATATATTTTCATTTCATTTGTACAATTCATCATTTTCCACGTGAGAGGAAACAGAAAATATGATACTATTTGCAAAAAAAAAAATAATAATGTAATTAAATATGGTAGATGACCCCATGATAACGGTATGTCAGCCATTGGCAATACTGCAAAATAACTGGCCTTTTTTTCACTAGCACCTACACCTGGCTGGTAGCCACTCTCTTGGCTCACGTGAGCATGAGTAGGAAAGGGCTACACTTCATTCTCAAATTTTCTTTTGTAGCTATCAACATTGGTTAACAATTTAAAAATAATATTTTCTCTCCATATGGGGTTTTTTTTGACAAGGCACTAAAACTCAGCCCTTTTTTCTTTGAAGACTGACATGAAATCAGCAGCAGGATCCAGAGCTGGCAGATGCTACGGCACCTCAGGCGTCAGTGACGCCTGAAGGAGAGGCTGAGCCCAGCATTCATAATTCACTTACACGTGCACTTTGATAAATTCCTATCATGCACCTCTCTGGATTTTAAGACAACAGTACTCTGAAGTCATTTTGCAATAGCACAGAGAGAAGCCTAGCAAGGAAATTGCAGTAGTAGCTCTACTGATCAATATTTCCATTACGCTAAAGAAAGAATAGTCATCTTTGATTTTTGTGTAGAAAGTGATTCATTCAGTTTTGTCATTACTTAGGCCTGAACTTAATTCTGGACAGGGCAGCCCATTTTCACTCCTAGCCACGTGAATGGAAGCATTGTCAGAAAACTACCTGGGGGCCCTGGTGGACACCAAGTTGCCCTTGTGGCAAAGGCCGCCAACAGGCTCCTGGGCTGCATCAGGCAGAGCACGGCCAGCAGGTCCAGGGAGCTGATCCTTCCCCTCTGCTCAGCCCTGGTGAGACACAGCTGGAGCGCTGCGTCCAGTCCTGGGCTCCCCAGTGCTAGAGAGACATGGACGTAGTGGAGCAGTTCCATCAAAGGGCCACCAAGACGATCACGGGCTTGGAGCACCCGGCATAGGGAGGGTGAGAGAGCTGGGGCTGTTCAGCCTGGAGAAGAGAAAGCTCAGGGGAATCTCATCCATGTGTATAAATACCTGATGGCAGGGGTGTGATTAAAAAGAACAGGGCCAGGCTCTTCTCAGGATGCCCCATGACAAGTCAAGGGGCAATCGATATGAGTTGAAGTATAGCTGAAACAAAGAAAAAAAAAATTATTTTTTTTTTGTTTACTGTGAAGGTGGTCAAGCACTGGAACAAGTTGCCCAGAGAGGTTGTGGAGATCTTCACCTTTGGAGATCCTCAAAACTCACCTGGATACAGCCCTAGGTAACCTGCTGTAGCTGACTCTGCTTTGGGCAGGGGGTTTCTTTCCACAAGCCTTGCTTTGCATGAGAAAACTAGCAACAACACAGAAAGAAGGCGGCAAAACAGAAAAAAAACCAAACACACACACACACAAAGAGAGCTTTCCTTATTAGTGATCAGCATTTCTGGAAGGATGTACATGAACACAGTACTTACCAACACCACTGATGGCACAGGCCTCCAAAGCCGTACACCCACCATGGGGCCAGGCCCCCTGACAGGTTCAGGGACTTGCTAGGAAATGCTCTGAAGACTTGATATGTCATTGTGCCCAAGCTCAGCCCCCTTTCTGGGGGCTCCGCAAAGAGTTCTTCTTGACGTCCTATGCCCAAAGGATTTCATATCACTGGTACAGGGTTGCTCCTTTGCTGACTATTCATGGCTAGCTTGTAATCTGGATGGATCGGGGAATGCTCCATCTCACAGCTCCCCACAGCCATGGATATGAATCATAGAATCATAGAATGTTTTGGGCTGGAAGAGACCCCTAGAGGTCATCTAGCCCAGCCCCCCTGCAGTGAGCAGGGACACCCGTAACCAGATCAGGTTGCTCAGAGCCCCGTCCAACCTGGCCTTTAATATCTCCAGGGATGGGGCCTCCACTACCTCTCTGGGCAACCTGTTCCAGTGTTTCACCATCCTCATTGTAAAGAATTTCTTCCTTATATCTAGTCTAAATCTACCCTGTTTTAGTTTAAAACCATTACCCCTTGTCCTGACACAGCTGGCCCTACTAAAAAGATTTTCCCCATCTTTTCTATAGGCCCCCTTTAGGTACTGAAAGGCCGCAATCAGGTCTCCCCGTATTAACCACAGCTGTATAACTGTATTTATTAAAGCCCTGAAAGCAGTTATCTGTGGCTCCACGGCAGCCTCACATAATCTCACTGTTTCTCCTCCAGCTGCCTCTCTTCTGACAGAAACTCACTTCCAAATTCAGGATGCTTCCTCTCCTTAAAAGATAATCTTTGTTGTCAAGGCAGTGCTGCAGAGTTGATAAAGCAGCCCAGATCATAAGAGCTGAGCCAGATAACCTCTGCAGGGACAGGAAGGGGAACAATATTTTTTTTCCTCTAGCTTGTGCAGTTCCTATAGCTATTCTGAGCGTAAGGCAAATGATTTATGAAGTGGGAGATAATATGAAAATATGATCCTCAGAAGTATGTGACATGACAGAGTCACAGAGGATGCTAGGTCCTTTTGTTACTCATTAATATGCATCTTGTGTATTAATGGCCTCTGCGGCCACACTGAGAGTTCATTTGTTTAAAGACCCACCAAAGCTAAACCAAAAGAGAGACATTAATGCTTTTCAATATAAATTGAAAGTTAAAAATTATTAAAACTTAGGATTTTTTTCCTAAGAAATTAACAGGGTTATGCACAAGGTGGAACAGAGCAGACTTAGCTCTCAGTTGTTCACTGGAACAAATATCAGCGAGGAACTGGATGTGAAGGCTCAAGGTTGAGCCCCCACACCCAGGAAACCACAGTTCAGGCAGCAGAGCTGTAAAAACTGCAAATAAAGCTCCGTTTTGGCCACAACGATGCAGTGCAATCTCTTTGCTATCAGAGAAGCCAACTCCTTCCTGACGCTTGCGATGCAGGCCCTGCCAGCGAAGGTACCCACTGAAGAGCTGGCTTTTCCCATCCATTACGGCGATGCTGATGTTCCCAAGTGAAAGGAGCAGGGAGCCTGTAAACACGTAACCAAAACAGCCTTTATGTTTGCCCAGTTCTGTTCCTAGCTGAATTCCATTCAATTGTTGCCACTGGTTACACCAGCACAAACTGATTCAAAGTGAGTTTCGGTTACCAGAAAAAGAATTTAAACTTCAAATAGACTTTCTTCCCATTGACTTTTAATATTACGTGAACATAGTCACAGGTTTTTGTGTTGCCAGCTAGACACAGGGTTTTTTTAAAAGGAATAATTTATGCATATTCTAATATTTACCATATCATACCGGACCCCCACAATTAGAAGATACATTTGGAGCCTAAAAAAAGCTCCTCATTGCCTGCTTGTACATCTAAAATTACCCATTCAGTTTTTGATAGCTGACAGCACTCAAGCATGGCATGTTTACGACATTCCTTGTAGCTTTACGTGCTTTCATTCTTCTAGAAACATCACACACAGGCTAATAAATACAGAACTGGTCCATAATAAGTACGGGGCGGTTAACTAGTGCATATTTAAAACCAAATTATTCCTTTCTGAAAATCCTCAAGCCTCAAGATGTTCCAGCTGGTCCTTTCCAGTTCAGGTGTGTCAGGGGCGCAGTGGGGACACCCCTTGCCTTGGTCATCTTCTGACAACAGGATGATATTTAGAGCATCACTCTATGAATGACAAAAAGTGTTGTCAAACTGATCTTTTGTTTTTGTTAATCGCTACAGTTTCAACAAAATTTGTTAGTATTTTACTCAGCACCGTAAGAGTCACCCTTGACAAGCTGTTCATACAATTGTCACCAGCTTAGTAAATTCATTGTAATTTTGATGCCTAAATCCAGGCTGGTTCTGCAAGCCAAAACCTGTAGTTGAAACCAGGTTCCAGCAAAAATAGCAAGTTCCGATAGCAACTTAAACAAACTGAGCATTAGCACGTCTGGGTGGTGGGGCAGCTTAAACACTGGATTTGTAATTTTAGTTTTGAAATGTATACAAGTGATATTTTACCTTTCCTTTTTCTTTTTTTTTTTTTTTTCCCTTAGGTACATATCCAATTCTAAAAATTGTAGCCAAAGCTGAAGTTTCCACCAGCAGTTCTTCAGCTTTAATGTTTGGGCAGATTAGCACCAAGCATTATCACATTTAGCATACAGGACCCAGTTTCCATAACCATGAGAATAAAATCATTCTTAGGCCACATAGTCTTCAAAAGCCTTTCTTTGTTTCAGTTTCTTTATGAAGCTGTTTTCCAGAGAGAAGTTGCTCCCTGCATTGCGCATGGCAGGAGAAGTCACCTGGTGAATGAGTCTCTTGATTAGGTGAAATTCAGAAAAACAAGGTGGATCAGGGAGACATCCTATCAGAAAGCTCCATTGATCTGCCATGAAAGCCTGTGTGCCACGTACCTTTGCTGTGGGAGTAGTAGCGTCAGGGAACGTTGTAAAGGAGTATCAGGGCATACCAACAGTTCTGGGTTCAAAGAGAATGAGCCAGCCTAAGAACAAGTTTGGATCCTGCAGAGCAAAAAGAACCCTCTGCAGGGGAACCGCAGAAGTAGATCACGTACAAATAGTGCTGAACTGAACAGGAGCCTCCAAAGAACCCCTGCAGGAAGGCAACAGGCACACAGGCTGCTCTGAGCATCACAGATGAAACCATTGAGGAGCACAGGCTTGTTAAGCTTAAGCAGACAGTCTAAAAATAGCAAGGAGAGCTGGGTGAGTTCGAAAATCAGAATCTACTTCAACCCACCAAAGTAGTCCTTCTGGGATGAGTCCTTCTCTTCTGAATGAAGATCTCCTTGACTGAGAAGAACCAAAGTCCTTCAGGCCATTGGGAAGCTAAGGATGAAACTGTACGGGAAGTGGCAGAAGCCTGCTCAGGACCGTGGCTGGGAGCGGGCGGTGCGGTACGAGCCACTCCACAGCTCTGTCTTGTCTTTGGTTTCCCTGGGTCCAATACTTGCTGCTCCATTTTTTTTATTTTTTTTTTTTTCATTAACAAGACCCTAAGACAACACTCCTTTATAGCTCCAAGACAATGCAATATACGCTGTACTGTCCTAGGGCAGAACATAGAATCATTGAATCGTTTAGGTTGGAAAAAACCTGTAAGATTATCAAGTCCAATCATTAACCTAACCCTGCCATTAACATGCTCCTCAGTGAGACAATTTCAAATGCAGTGCAAGCCTGTCCCCAGGGCTGCCAAAACAACCTCAAGGAGCTTGTGAGCTCCTGAAGCTGCTGTAGGCATACACACACACACACACACGTCCAGTGACAACTGCCGGGCAGTTGTCCAGTTGTTGGGGAAGGACAACCTTCCCCAGTCGGTCTTGTAATTATGGTGTGGGTTGTGGTTCATTAGAAATGCGTAGGGTTTGTTCTATATTATTATCGTTTTCCTCCTTTCGGTCAATGTTTTCCCAGAATGGAAACCCCAGTTGTGCAGCATAACAGAATATTACGGCTGGAGTTGGGGGCTTGTTGCATTTTTTGTTTGTTTTATGGTCAAATTCTACAATACCTGAGGGCATTTTGTTGGTTAGCCCATTAAAAAAAAAAAAGCTCTCAGTAACCATGGTAACTCAGACTACAAATATAAACTAAAAATGTACCCCTTTGCTTTTTTTAAACCCTAGACCTGAAAAGGAAACCAGTGTATTGTTACCCAAACACCTCGATTTTAGCACTTTCAGGTAAGAAATTAATGCACTCATTAAGAGGAAGGCAAACACTGCTGACACAGCAGTCTGCTCACCAGAACCCAACACCTAGTTTTGTCTTGTGTTAAGGGCCACCGTTCCCATTACAGCCACCTGCTGAAAGCCTGGGAGGAGGGAAATCATTAGCAAGGTAGAAGGAAAATAAGGAATTATGCTACAAAATCTGCTTTTTTGGCCATGTCACTCAGGTGGTGGGGCCCAGTGGTTTACTCCAGTCCTGCAAGGACTCCCCCTGGAGCAGGGCCAAGCCACCCAGACCACACCACCACCAAGCACCTGGCTGCTGGAGGAGCATTGCCGTGGTGACCACCTAGCCCCACAAACTTTGCCAAACTTTACAGTACGAAAGTGAAGTTTAGAAATGGCTTGTAAAAGACTGAAAAGGCCCTTTGAAGCGAGCCAGTCGTAACAGGAAGCTTCAGTATCTTGTCAAGAAAAAGAAAATTACAAGATCCATTTCAAACCCATTCTTCAAATGCTTGCGATTTCTTATCTGTGAAGAAACCTTGCTGGTTCCACCCCCACCCCCAGTTCGTTTGGCATTTGTTAATGAGGTTACAGCGCCATCTCCTGGAAGAAAATAAGTTGCTAAAACTGCTCCTGAAATTTTATTTTTATTTAACTGTGCTCATGCAGCTGGCTGATACACTCGATTCTGCCATGACAGCGCAACGAGGTGAAGTAACTGGATGGGCAAAACACGCTGTATTAACCTTCTTTTCCTTAACAGACATACTGTAAATGGTTATAAGGAACATAGAGAAAGAATGAAAAGGTTGATTTGAGCTATACCCTAACCCTTCGAATCCTTTATGCTCCATTTTCAAGAGGCAACAGCAGATTCATGATTATAGAACCAGCACTGGGAGAGCACAGACCTGCTCAGACAGACCTGGCCATCCAAAGGGAAATTAAAGGGTTTCTGGTTCAAGTCAGAGGGTATAAAACCAGAGTCCAAAAGGCTAATGCTACAATGAAATTAAAATACCACTGACAAATTATTTTAGATTTACGTTTGATTTCTTTACAAAAACACTGAGAAATTCATTGTAATAAAAATACTTGCACATAAAAATGCTCTTGTTGGAATTAATTTTAGCTTTTTAAAATAAAATACCTCTACATGGTTTTATTTAACACTTAGCATTGGAAAAGTATCAAAGAATTGCCTTTTTTTTTTTTCGGATGACTGAAATAACTTCTCCAAATGCAGTACTGATTACTTGCATTCAGGGCAAGCTGTAGCTTCAAAAAATTAAAACACTGAAAGATTGAAAAAAAAAAACCCCAGAAAAACTCACCCATTCTGATGCACGCGTATACATGGACACCGATAGCTAGGGGAGATTTCAGTGTATTAAATTAGAGCGCCACTTGAAGGAACAGAACGCATTAATCAAGAAGTACTAGCAAGCAGGTATTTTAATTCTGCAGCGACATATGATACTCCTAGGTACTTTGTTATATCCATGGCACATTCTGAAAACTCCGTTACGTGGCATAAAGAATGTACTTTATCATCTGGGGTTACTACTGAAGTTATCAGGAAAAACCAGTAGCTGTTTCCAAGAGTATTAACATTATTTGTGTATTATCCCATTAAGTGGGATTGTACCTAGTGTGCTTGTTACCGCATCCAACTCTGCAATTGCCAAAGGACAATGACAGCTACAGGATTCAAATGTTTCAGTATTTAAAATGTTTCTTTCATTAAAAGGTTTCAGGGTTCGATATTTAAAACTCCTGAAAAATAAAAAAAAAGGAAAAACACAGTTATTTTTATGACCTAATCAATGTAATGTAATAGTCTTGGGGCATCATATCTCCCTCTAGAAAAATTGTAGTGTCTGCGATCACTAAAACTTATTCATAAACCCCTGCCAAATGGGCAAGTTGGGGGCTACAGGAATTCATTGCACAGAATGCAGCATCTTGCTTTTGAGCACAAAAACATCCTTCAGCACTGTGCTGTATTTGCCAACATATGATACTGTATTTACTAATACAGCCAGGAAGAAACATTTGGGTTTTATTTTAACAGAGGCCGTTGATGAGCAATGAGCACTGAAGACAGACTTCGCTGTGCATCAACTCTTCTTCAGCCAGCTGTAAGAACAGATTTATCAAAGATGCTTCTGATGCTGTTCTCAGATACTGTGCTTTTAATAAACCTATTTCCACTACTTTGTCAAAGAAATATCTGGTCTGCGAAATGGAGTGCATTAACTATGACATCTTTGTGGTCAAACATCCTATTCTGTATGCAGTCCTCAGATGCTTCCAGGGGCTTCTCTGGTCTGCGACATCAGCTTTGTCAGAAACGAATTCTATTTTCATTGCTATAGGCTGAACTCTGGGCAGAACTACAGAAAAGTATGCAAGATTTAATCAAGGCAAGCAAGATCGGGTTTTGTAGTGACGTAAAGCAAAAGAAACGCTCACAATAAAAAGATGTCATCTGTTTACAATCCTGCAGTGCCTGTGTTGGAACATTTCTCTTGTAAACAACCAGTACAGCAGCACAGAAATAACGTGGTGACATTTAAGGCTAACTTCACAAATAAATACTTAAATCTTGTATGATATTCTTTGCCTCTTCAAAGCACTACCCAGAGAGATTGCTCCTTGAGGTGTTCAAGTATTAGCTGCAGTCTGCAGCAGTGGCAGGTCACTCTCTGAGAAGAGAGAAGCAGTCTCCTTCGAAGCTGATTTAAATGGGCTGCTAAATAAGTCTGCAATTTTTATTTTTTTTTTTAAAAGCATAAGCACTCTTCATTTCAAATCACTTTTATACACTAGACCATGTTAAAACTCAAAAAAAGGAGATGGACATAGAGTAAATGATCTCCCACTTTACCACTTCCGAAGGCAGGAGGTAGGAAGGACATCTGACTCAATTCCTGCAGAATGTTTTAGCTGATCCTGGCAATTGTGCACTGTGGTTGCTTGCTTTACTTCTTTAGTTGACATAGCAGCATTTTAAAGTTTCCTTTGTTGGAAATAAATTTTATTTATTGGAATGATTAGAAGTATTAACAACTCAGTTTCAGCTATTAAATGCTGTCAGAGGAACTACTGTATTATTTGAGATGAATTCTCCAAAAGGAGATCGGTGAAGCAAGCCAATTTTTAGGATGAACCTTCCCTTGAAAATATAACTGTGTGCTTACTAAAATTAGAATTAAAAATACATGGCAAAAGTAGAGTATTGCATCCTTAGAGCAAATTGGGTAGACCTGCAAATGAGCGTTAACTCCACCATCTCAAGTAAAACAAAGCTCCCTTACATCTACTTAATTCTCTGTTGCAATGTGAATAGAATGATGGAGTAGACCTGACCAGATTTTTTTCTGCACCGTATCGTCCCCATCTTACAACAGCCTATTTTGCTCAGCATCCACACTACATACAACTACGGGCCCTTGCTGCACGTGTGTTAACGAGCACGCTGCAAAACAGCTCCCAGGTTCTCTCCTTTCTGTAGCACAGAATGTATTTTGCTTATATGATGTAGCTAAGTGTATAAAATGGCATCCGCATTACGATGGCTGCCTTTGGGTTGTTCGTAAACAGGTCTGATTCTCTTCAGTAATTCCTGTAGGTTTCATGGAGACATTTGTTCACTTAGCTGCAAGGTCTGATCCCACACAGACATTCAGGATTTTACCAGGTCTATCTTGTTAGCCGTACTAGGCTTTTTTTTTTGTCCCTGATGTGCACCCCAGGACAATGAACAAAAAAATACTTTGACCAAAGAAAATTCATTGTATCCTGCAGTGTTCTTCTTGACCTCCGTTCTATAGAAGAAGTGCCTAAATCTGCCAATGGACCTTTTTCTTTCCCATCCTTCCATATGTTAAAAGACACAATGAAAAAAAGCCAGACAGTTGCCCAGCTGTTTCTGCACTCTTCCCAAACCATCCTTCAAACTCATTCTCCCTCAATCAAAGAGAACTTGGACAATGTGCAGAGTATTTTGTTGACAGCTAAGCTATGAAAAAGTCTTGGAGCAATAAATGCCTAATGACACCAGTATTAAGAAAAAACAGACCAACAAATATTAACAATTTGCCAAACAGCAATAGAATGCCGATTCACATTTGTATGTGATAGCCTGCCCTTGCCCTCCCTTCTAGCTTTAAGCTTCCTGAACCAGCCACATTCAGCCACCTAACAAACCTGAAATAAATCATTCATGGACAAGAGAAATTTTTACAATTTCAGAAAATTCTTTGTCCTTACACACCCCTCAATGATATCCAACTGTTTCAACCTGAATACATCTATTCAAACCATGGAGAAAACTTTTTTTTTTTCCATGGATAAGTAACCTCTCTTCATTTTTCCTAGAAAACTCTACATAGAATGACTGAATGCACAAGGCTGAAAGCCACTCAACCAAATTTCCACCTTTTTTTTTTTTCCCCTGGAAAGCTATAAAAGGGAAAAAAAAGAAAAAAAGAATGAACCTGCAGAAATCAAATACCAACATCACTAGAAAATTGCAAATTGTGTTTTTTCTCTTATTTTAAAAAGTTGGGAATGAAGGAGGAGAACTGAAAAAAAATTGTCAACTTCTTAGAAAGTGACCTGCAACTAAGGCCACTGTGTCTACATATATCTCTCCAAAAATCAAAATAACAGTGTATAATCTTCCATGCCAAACAACTTTTTAATCTTTTGTATCAGCTACTTGGAGATACAAATGTCCTACCATTTCATTAGAGCTGAGTTCAACCCACTTTATATGCCGAAATTGGTACCATGTGAGAAAGCAGCGCAGTTTTGTGGTTTACTTTGGCTGCCCCCTGCCAAGGTACTAAAATCAACCATCTCGTCCATCTGCAGCTTCAGTTCCACATTTCTGATTTTGATGATGACATGGCTTTTGTAAACAAGTCACAATTCAAACCAGAGAAACGGGTTTTCAACCAACAGTGTTAGGAAAAACAAGAACTCAGTGCAATTCAGTCATTTTAATTTAGTATCTTCCTCCTAATAAAGCCTCATTCGATCATCTTTGCATTTGGAAAAAAGTATGGCAAAGTTCTTTAATTCCGTAAAGAATCAGAATAATGGGAAATCCAACTTTTTTTTTTTTAATTCTGGTCAATTTTTATCCTTCTGTCAAATGTGGCTGACATTTCAAAGTTTGCTATCTGTGTGAAGATCAGTAACTGTGGAGGGAGAAGCAGCGACACAGCTCCTCCCACAGGTTCCATCAGCAGGCAGAACTTAGCTGTTACACCACCAAACACCTTCTTACTGGCAAGCTGGTCTGGAGCTGCAGATCATTTGATACAGTGCAAGCATAAAGAAATTGAGGGGCAAGAGAAAAATTTACATGAAGCCACATTCCATTAGTTGTGCTGCACATGGAAAAAATTCTTTTATTTTGTCCTTAGGTATGTTTTTTAATAAGGAAATATGTTGGGTTTTTGGTTTTGTTTTTTTTTAAATACTCTTAAATTGCAGTGAATTCTAGGTATACTGGATTTTCACTGTGGAGGGGAGTGGTTGAACTAGGAGCTTCCTAAAAAATGTCATTCAGTTGCATTTAAGCATAGCACCTCTGAGAAATCCCTCCATAAAATGGATACTACATGCAATTCATGAAAGAATTGTCTTCGTGCACAATGGAAATGTCGGAGATATGGGAGATAAACCTGAGACTTCCAGCAAATAACCTTAGTAAGGACTGAAGAAACTCTTCTAGAGGTCTTGAGTGGCACCAAAGAAACAGTAATCAGGTGATTAAAAGTCCCGTACCTATTCAGTTGAAGAGAAGAAAGGCTGGAGGTTGAATGGAAACTACAGTCATATGTGAATTTTCTTTTTTTTTTTTTAATCTAATAATAAAAGAACATTGGGAAAGAGTGAATTGCAAACTTTTTCTACTACTGGAATATCTTTACTGCACTGAACCAAGTGACACAGCTTATTTCCTGAAGTCTGCAGCAGCCATATTGAACGGCCTCCAAATTGTCAGGAGGAAGAAATCACATGTGAAGGGAAAGAATTTCTTCAGAAGAAAAAATAATGAAAACATAATAAAAACCTTTTAACTCCTTCAGAATAAAAGTCTTTTCAGAATTACTATGTACTTTTGTCAAAATACTTCTGGGTGGATTTTTTTTTTTTTTTTAAGGAAGCAGCAGGGAATAGAAATTAAACCCTTAGGTTCTGGGATCACAGAAGTTCACAGCTTGCTAATTACTTTTTTTTTTTCCTTCTGTATTTCTCATCCTTCAAAAATACAATCAAAGGCAGAACACAAAAGAAAGGAGAATTATTTTAAATGAAAATATTCTCACTTTACAATTTCATTTTCTCCAGTGCTACATTTCAGGTAACATCAGTCTTTGAGACAGCGTCTGCGTGGTTCTCGGAAAAACACTCTTTTTTCTCCTCTGGTTCAGAGTTATGTTCTAAACTGTAATATACAGACTAATGTCAACAGAAACCCTTTTGTTTGTTTTGGGGGATGGATGACCTTTCTGAAGGCAGTTTTCTACTTATCAAAGATTATGTGGAAACATTAAAGCCTCATGGGGTGGAAACAAATCTGAAGAAGTCAAACTCCCTACCAAGACAAAATTGCCGGATCCTCACAAAAGCACCTCTTGCAAAAAAACGCCCCGCTTGACCAACACCGGTCATGGAAGATTAATTTACTTCATTATTCTCAAGAACTCAGATTTCCTTCTCCTCCCCCAAGCTCAGACACAATGAAAAAATATAAATGGATACTGATGAAAAACTTCAGTTTTGGCATAAGAGCTGTAGCTCCGTACTGAAGAGCTCTTGTAGAGCAGGGGGCATTGCTCGCTGTCACGCCTGCCTGTTCACGTACAACAGTGCAGCAAGCAAAGCTTTCCACCTCATAGCAAGGAGGAAAAAAGGACAAAAAGAAAGTAATAAACTGCCTGGTATTTTTCATTTCTCCAGAATTAGTTTTAATAACAGTAACAACAAAAAAGTGCTTTTTATCTGAAGTTTAGAGCAACAGGACAATAAAACTCAGATCCTGCAGGCTTAACTGGTTGGTATTTGGCAGAAACAGGTGTCATTTCAGTCAGCATCATCAAGATTAACAAAACAAACCCAAAAAAAAAAACCCCCACACACTTCCAAGGCCACATGTTACTTTGCTTTTAAAGTCATCTCGAGGGGAGGCGAGGAAGGGGAAGTACCAGTAAATGTGAGAACAGTTGCTAAATCACTACTACTAACCAGTCCACCAGAGCAGGGTGAACTCATTCTTAGCATCACTACTGAGTATATCTGTTAAGCCAAATACAATAGTAGCAGATATAAACTTTTAATTCATATTTTTAATTTGAGTTGATTAAATGTTAAAATAATCCCTCATTCGAGAGAAGCAATGCTGCTTACAGGCATATGTACTGCTTTGTTCACCTCAAAAATACCATCTGGAAGTAGTTCAGCTCTTTTTATTTTGTCAACTACCTATATTAGATGTAACATTTTGAAGGAAAATTATATTTAAAAAAAAAATCCATTTACATGATTGAAGTGCAGCATTCCTAAGGTACCTGTAGTTTTCAGTTTATAGTTTTAGAAAAGACCTCCCTTGTAAGGATGGCAAGATTTTTCATGGAAAAATCAGAGCATTAAGTACTTTTGAGATACAAAAATATTTAAAGGCAAGAATCTACAATGCGAGGACTAGCCAACCATTTCTGTATTATGTGCAAGCTTCTTAATTGGTCTCAATTGCCTGATGAAAAACACCAGAGAAGGTTCTAATCATACCAAAAATCTTTAAGAGCAGCCCTTCAGAACTCTGATTTTGCTTTAGTGAGAGTAATTTTGTATTATAGTTTCAGATATTTAGCATTTAAAGAACAACTACGGGTATTCCTGACATCATCTTTAACAGAATTACCTGAACCTAACTGCAATAAAAGCATAAATACACCAAATCTACCCCAGTAAGGAAAAGAAAAACCACCCCTTTCCATCAAGCGATCCGGTGAAAGTCAGTGGGAATTTGAACACCTAACCTGGTTAGATTTTGTAAAACTAATAAATAATTTCAGCAATCATGGTGCAGTTACAACCTTTATGAGCCTGTCTTCCTGCATTGCCAAAATAACCAACCACTATTCAGCGTGAACGACACACACAGAATTTCTGTAGTTTACAGGGAAGACTTAATTCTTATGTTCCCACCTGCTTCATCAGTGGTCACAGTGCAAATTACTCTCCTGCAAGAAAGCATTTACTATGTAATATAGCTCAACCTTCTCTTCTGACTTTAAGCTTGCTCCACTGTAATGCACTGTAAAACAAAGTGAAGATTATTTGCATCCCCCACATTAGGCGTTATGGTAGTACATAAACACACACAAATCTCTCAACTACAAATATAAGTATTCTGTTTACTTACCACTGTCGCCTACTCCATTTACATATTTTAGCCTCACATTTCATATTTATCATACCATTCTCACACCTAGCTTAAGGTCTATAAAATATTTTAATGCATTCTGAAAACTTAACACAAAAGTTCTAAGATTAGTTTGACAACTAATTAGCACAACAGATTCTTAATTAGGAGGCCTGTATATTGCTGTAATTGAAGTAGATGAGTTGTACAGCAAGATAAAATGCACCTAATTTACAGTGCTTTTTCTACCATATGGTTTCTCTCTAGAGTCATCCCATTCTTTTTCATGACATTTAGATATTTTGGTATGTTTAATCTCATTTATTTCTACTTCTAGAAGACAATTGTTACATTAGTATGAAGACTTTGGAGACAGAGAAAGCTACAATTTCAAAATTTTCTACAGCATTAAAATTGTTACTACTGAATGAGCTCATAGATCTCTTCGTTCAGGTCCTTTTATTAAAGTAAAATGCACCAATATCTCCCCGTGCTTTTCCCAAGCTGCAAGCTTTTAAGGTGAAGAATTTGCCCCTGAAGCCCAATGCTCACAGGAAACTAACTGTCTCTGAGGTCATAAAAATGTAGGTTTGTTTAGTCACGTAGCAGCTTATGCCACGTATCCATGTAACAGGCTTCCAAAATATCAAACTAGCTAAAAAATACCAGTTAACTAGAGAAAAATCAAATTCAGATCTGACTTAAAAAAAAAAAAAAAAAAAAAAAAAAAAAGACAACTGCAATTGCATTAACCAGGTAATGACAAGTCTCAATTTGAGGCACTGTTTCCCCATTTTTGCTATTAAATTCCCAAATCCAGTTCATTGCGGGACTGCTGGCTGTCACCGTCTCATCCACTTAGCATATTCATATCCTCAGCATATTCACAGCAGATTTTTTGTCTTGTATCTGTTTACTTTCTAACTCTCTCCAGTCTTAAGACCGTTCCGCTTCCTATCTCGCCAGAATACTGTATGACTCTTGCAGCACTGTGATCTACTGGTGGTTCCACATGCCAGAAAACATTTTGACAGGCATAAAACGATGGTCTGGCAATACTTGCCTAGTTAACACTGTATATTAGTGCCTTAACAAAAGCTATTGGATGAATAATAGGAGGTAGAAGCCACTGAAGAAACCTCCTTTCATACTTTCATAACAAAATCAAAGTTGAATCCAGAGCTCAGCAGCCACTTAGCAGCTATTGTTGTTCTCTGCTTATTTTACCTCCATCTCATCCTATTTCCCTCCAATCTTCAGATTTGTCTACCTCAATTCCAGGGGATCCAGCCTTTGAGTATGGAAAACCATGAAAACTGCAGGAGTTGTCATATTTACTGTAATAACATCTGCAGGGTCATACCACTGGCATTTTAAAAAGCCAGGTTAAGACAACCAGCCTTTGTTCGTCCCTTCCTGTATGAATGTTCTATATGTCAAAATACTTGAAAACTGCACTGATACAGTAGAACTTATTTTAACTTGCATTACAGATAAACTGCACATGCTGTTTTACAGACAATATATATTTGTAAACTTGCTCATGCAAAATTAGTGTGCACAACAGGGATACTTGTTTTCCAATCCCCACAACTTTAAAAATGACATTTATGTCTGCTTTTTTTGAACTGTGCCCAAACCCTCTCTTTAATATAATACGTCTTACACAGAATTCATCTGCCAGCCAAACCAATTTATGAAGCTGAAACAAAAAAGAATAAAAAGTTATACAAAAACATGGTGCACTTGGATACTTGATTCCCACCCCCCACCCCACCCCTTTTTTGTTTACAAGTAGAAAGAGTGAATAAAAGAAAAAAAAAAATCATGGTCACAAAATTTTGACATTTTAATCCTAAACATTACAGGGCAAATGGATGTTGGAACCTATTTCCATACACCATGCGTCAACTTTTTAATTTCCAAATGTGGCCAAATCCACTAAAACAAGAGTGGTTAACAAACTCTGGATTATGGAAATACATTTCTGGAATAAATGCTAGAAAAGCAACAATGGGAAAAGCCAACTGTCTCCATAAAGGTAAATAAAGTGGAACAATGTGTAGATTAGATACTTTTTCTGTTTCTTACTCATAACCTGTCAATTCAGTGCATCATATGGTTCAACATAATGGTCCCCGTTTTGGACAAACATCTAACTAGTGTCCATTGATTCCAAGTTAGTGGATGATGAATCTTTTTGGATACTTTCAAAGATGGCTGCCAGCTCAGGGTTAGAGCTTATCTGTGACTGAAATTCACTCATTAATGGACTCTTCTCTGCCTCTGGAATGGTTAGAAGCGCTGCTACTGCCCTCATAGCAGATCGTTTCAGTTCATCTTGCTTTTCAAACTCCTGTTTCACCGAGTTTGCCTTTACCTAGGGAAAATAATGAAAATATGTTTGAAACTTTTGCTTAACCCTCCCTCTACAACCACTTTAAAAAAAAAAAAAAAAAAAAAAAAAAAAAATCATTATTTAAAAACCCATTTCCTTCCACACACCACTGCACACTTTAAAACGGCCCAGCCCTAAAAAAAAAAAAAAAAAAAGGAACCCCCCCCCAAACACATTTTAATAAAAAAAAAAAACAAAAAAGATGAAATAAAAAAGCAAGGTAAGCAGAAAAAGGTTGTAAGCTACCAAGTCGATTATGAAATCAAAGTAATTATAGCAGCCAACCTCTAGCTAGTAAGGTCAGTAAACAACATTAAAATTATATTATTGCAGTGCTTCCAGAGAATAGAAATTTTTAAGAAGTTGACCTTCATTAGAATAACTGCTTAACCTTCTGTTATAATTCTCAAAGATGTTTCAGTGATACAAACATAAATTGTCATTAAAAGCAGTCAAATTTCTTGATGTGAAATACAACAGAAAAGTAATGGAAAAGCAAGGTAAATCAGGCATTAAATGACTGTCAGAGCATGCAGGTGGATCAAGACAAGAGCAGGAATGGAAGATGACTAACTGTGTCAAGACCCAAGAATCCTGTAATATAAATGAAGAAAGGAAAACCAAACCAAACCAAACAAAGCCCCAACAAAAACAGGACCATTTTACACCGCCTCCATCCTTCATCACCCAAATGCTTGTCTGCAACAACGTAATCATTAAAAATCAGAAACACTCTCAGTATTCCAGTTTCACTATTTATAATGAAATGAGACTTGCAAGTTGCCCAAGTGGCAGCCAGATTTTTAAGGAATAAAAGAAATGGCATCAAAGAAACAAAGGATTTTTAAAAAGAAGCTAACAAGTCTACTCTTCCATTTGTAATTTAAAGAAATTTAATACATATATTAGGGCCCACATATTTATATTGCCCTATTGCAGCTTATGAACTGTCACTCAGGAGATGCTCCAGCAATACACCTAGATTCTCAGAAGTATTCAACATACACAAGTTCATTTATAAGACAACACAAAATAATTAACTTAAAGAAGTTTTAAGTGTAAAACAATACCTTAGTTGTACATGTAGCACGCAAAGGTTCAACAAGCCTATCCAACCTCTGCAGCACTGCACTTGGACAAAGGGTAGACAATCTCACCAACATTAAAAAGGTTAGCATCTAGGTTGAGAGAAAAACAATTCAACAGTTATGCTCAGCACATATACGGAGAGGTATTTCCTACAATGCTGTGCAACCTTTTTAACAGCAACACTTTAATGAAAATGGGAAATACAGTGAAGTTCTTAAGCACATGAAGCAATATATTTTTACCATTTCGGTCTAGTCACTATTTAAAATATTTTGACTAAGTCACTGCTTACACAGAAAAAAATGACAGCTAACCTTAATATCATAGTGATCCTTCAGGCCATCTTCAACATGGTTTAAGAATTCAAATATATCTAGTCTATCCAAACAGCTATCCAAAAGAGTATACATGCACTCAAAAGCTGCTTTCCTTATGTCCAACCCATCATCAACTGTATGCTTAAATGGTCCCATTTCCACCTGTCAGTGAATAAAAACCAAAAGTTAAGTAGTAATATATTTAGAAAAACATAGAATCTACTTACATTTAGCATTGTTTTTCTTAGTTAACATACCTCTCTGATTAATTCCTTTCTGACTTTTGTTTCATTGTAAAGATGAGGAAGCACAGTATCTAAGAGGTCCCTTATTAATGACGGTTTATTGTGTGCAGCTGAATTAAATGTCACTAGGGCTACTCTCCTGACATTGAGATCTGGGTCCTCCAATGTTTTCAGAAAATCACCTGCAATCACGTACAGAAATAAGTCAATCTACGAGGATCTTTTTCATTTGCTATTTCAAAAATACCTGTGCTTAGTTTTAACCTTTCAAAAAGACATATTTAGTGCAGGTCTTATTTTGATGTAACACAGATCAATACCTGCTATTTTAGCATGATTATAATTAAATAAATTTATTTGTGTAATCATATCAGAAGTATATAACTGAGATATAGAGCATTTCAGATAAACAGAAGTAAAAAACCACCACCAAAATCAATAGCTATCACTTAATGATATTTGAACTGGTTTTAAAGGTATAGCGGGTAAATTAATGAAAATTACATTTAACACAATCTTTCCTTCTCTCTGTTAAAGTCTCTCAGAATACACATTAGAAAATCCATTTAGATTCTACAGTTCAAGAATTAGAGAACAATTCTTAAGGAAACTATCAATATGTTGATTTTTAACCCCTAAATTGACATATATTGAGAATTTCTAAATTACCAGAAGGTAAGCCCATTCACTATATATTAATGTACCAACACCTCTCTCAGCCCACCCCACCACACTATCTGGGCATTTTCAATTTAGAATGTCTATAGTTCTGTAAAACACAGTCTTGTTAAAATAAATAACTGCGAGAATAGATCATATTTTTCCCCAAAGTCTGTGAAATTTTACCAGCAACTTCCAAGAAGAGTGTAATTTTTAAAAGGAGAAATACAAAAGGGTGTAAACATCAAAGTGATTTCTACACAGAAAAAAAAAAAAAAAAAAAGAGTAACAAAACTAAAGATGACTGAGATTTTTTTAAGTACTAGATAGCAATAGCTTTTTGACTGGATAATCAATAAGTATTTCCAGAAACCAAAGAGGCAAAGCTGCTTCAGTGGGAGGGACAGTAGGAGAAAAAACATCCAAGCATAGTCAATTGTTTAACATATTATTAAAAAATGTTAAGCTTAGCAATGAAAATAACACATAGGAACTGACACCACTTCCCCATAAATAAAAACCTTGCTCTCTACAAAACTGTATGTTTTCAAACATTAATCTTTTTCACCTGTTAGTTTTAGCAGTATACACAATTTTTACAGTTCTTTAAACCTGTAATCAAGACACTATAAAACATTCACCGTAGCATATTAAACAAATCTACAATACTCTGTCATACAAATGAATAAAGATCAAAAAAACACAGCATTGCAAAGCTCTTCATCATACTGAAGTTATACTGAAAGCTCCTATTACCTTATCTCTGTTAAAATATACACACTTCGAATAACTTTCAGAACACAGAGCATTATAGAATCCTGAGGACCTAAATTTACAATTTGCCATCTGGTAATACTCGGAATTCACATGTGCATGCATACTTTAAATGACTGAATGTCAGGTATTTCCAATACCACCCTTCTGGGTAAAGACAGTACCTTACTACATCAAACTGATACAATTTGGTAAGAGCATGGGAAAGGAAACCAGCTTTTGGGTACAGTCTTCCTAAAAGCCCTAGCTCCTTATATTCTTTGCCCATCACAGCTTCAATACATACCATTTTTATCACACTTTTACTGCTCAGAAATCAAACAAACTAGAATAGAAATAGTTAGCTAATATGGAAACATCCCCATTACTGTTCCAACAGTTACCATTAGCATCTAATTCTGGTACCTGCAACATATTTTTTTCTGAAAACACAACAAACAATTCTTAAGTGCAATTCTATTACTTGAAAACATAGAAGCTGTCACTAAAGTAAAGAACCTACCTATGCAGTTCTTCAAGAGTGGGTCTATGGGTTGTGGATGATCAGAAATAGTGAACTTGACAGCAGTAACCACCGAACTTCGAGCGTATGAGGACCCTAACATGAAACAAAAGTGTAAATATATAACATTAAAACACTACAACTACAGAATTTGTCATGTTCAATTCCATACTTTTTAAACTTCTAATACTCTTAAGAACACTAAAGAAGAAACGTTACTTATTGCTAGCAATGCAATATGTTTTTTCCATAGATATTCTTGCGTTCCATTTTAAACAGGGGAAAAGAGACCATAATATTTGTAATAAACATTTAACAATATCTGCTACAGAAAATGCAAGTAATGAGCCTATTGGAACAGATTTTTTTAATTTATCACATAAGCCTACAAACCACTCTCCTCTTTAAAGCAGAAGCACATGAAGAAAACATGTCAATATTCTTGATATGAAACTGCCTAATGAATTATGCACAATGATCCTTATCAATCCTTCAAAATTTCAGAATTCTTATCTGAAAATTAGGAATACTGTAATTTACACCAAAATGTCAACATGTTGCAACTGGTTTGTCAAGTAGTCCTGTCCCTTTGCACCCATGCTTCTTCTCCTTTGTAACTTTTAGTTAAACATAACACCATTAATTGAAATACCACAGTCTGAAAGCAGACCATGAAATTAATTTGTATTTTTTATGACTAACTTCTAGTAAAAACGGAACCATCTAAGCTTCACATTGTCGGGGTGAGAGGAAAGCAAAACTTGAAGAGTATTGCAAAATTTAAGCAAATAATTTGCAAAACTAGATCAATTTATTAATAGGTACCATAAGGCCATTTGCTACAGTAAGTACATGAGTTACTACTACTCACCTGATGCCAAGTATCCCTTGAGACGTGGAAGCAGAGTCTCTGGGTCTATTAAGGTAAGCTTGCCCAAGCATTCAGCAACAACATTCCTTGTACCCTCTTCTGCACATTCACAATGTTTCAGGAGTAAGGCCCAGATGTTCTCAACATATGGTTTGAGACCAATCACTGATGCAGAGCTAATTATTTCTTTCAGGGAATGAAGAAGAAGGTATTGCCTCTTAGGTTGACTGGTTATTTCTTGTAAGACAAATGGCAGATACTCAGGAAGATTGCCAACGCTAATACTGCCTAACGCGTAAGATGCCGCTGATTTGACTTCTTCACTAGGAGAAGAGAATGCTTCTAGTATTACAGACTTGAGCTCAATTTGTCCACTTAAGTCAATGTGATGCCCAACTTCCCCAAGAGAAAGCAAAGCTAAAAGCCGAATGGAATCCGTGGACCTTGAGTTCTTGACATCTTGAATGAACTGACCTACAACAGCTGGTCCTTCCTTAGGGCAGGCTCGAGTAAGGGCAGCAACACATTTGGCAATGGAATAGTAAGACTGCTTGTGAGTAAGTGCTGTGCTCTGTGAGTACACTGGACCCGTTAACATGCGCAGTAAATCCATATAGCCTAAATTATTTGTACCAGTCACAACCAAAGCTTGGAAAAATTCTAGCATGGCACTAAGTGCTCCACCCTGAAGTAGAGGCGACCTCACCAGCCCAATAAGTTCATTGAGAATGGACCCACTAATCTTTGATAGGGAGGAAGGATATACTTTAGCCAGTGTTGTCAGAAAACTGATGGCCATCTGCGATACATGCATATCACTTTCACTAATCAGAGGTGGAAGCTCATCCAGGACAGCATCAATCATGGCAGCTGTCAAGCTGTCGCTGTAATTCTTAATTAAAATATCTAGAGCAGAAAGAGTGCCCAGTTTCAAAGCTCGCTGGTTCTTTCTCAAAAAAGAAGCAAGAATAGGAACTCCTTCCCCAAGGATTGGTCTCAAATCTATCTTCAAAGGAGAACCAGCAATCAATGTCATGGCCTTCACTGTAGTTAACCGAGTGATCTCATTCTTCAGTCTCTCTAGGAAGATCTGAAGCGTACTAGGCAGGTCTGTGCCTAGGCTGTCACCAAGGCTACAAATTATCTGACCCATGCAAGATATTGCCCTTTCTTTCACCTCCTGATCAATGTCAGCAGCCTTTAATCTCTTGATTGTACAAGTAAACAAATCTTTGATGTAAGGAGTAGCATCAAAGGAAGAAGGCTGGTCTAAAGGACGAATGACTTTCACAAGTTGTTGGGTAACCAAAAGCGCCTCTGATGTTATCTTGTAAAATGGGTCTCCAACACAAGCTACAACTGGAGGTACCAATGCTTGAACGTGAGGATGAAAGACTTGGGGAGAATGATTGCAGAGGATCACATACAAACAGGACAAAGCATCTATCTTCAGATTAGAAGAACTTGATTTGTCATTCAGTGAAAATATTATTCCTGGAAGAAAAAATGAAAAATATATTTTTAGGTTAGGTATTTATATTCTGTTAGAACACTTTAAAATTTCTGAAGGCAGACAGCTATACTCAATTTACGTTTTCCTGCTCCCAGCCTTCCTTGAATGTTTCCAAGCTCCTTTCACCATTTTATTCAATCAATTAGTTTTCAAGCTTCCTCTACACAGAGGACACAGGCCACTTTTGTGATGTATTTTCCTAATTACAATGGGATTCTGAACATTTAACTTTTCAGAACTTACTTTTCCTTGTTACTTCAAAATGCAACATTTTAGATCCCAAAAGCTAAAATATGGACAATATTTCGCTCTGTTGAGATGAGAAAGAAGGTAATTTCATCTTGCAATTAAGAAGCCAATTAATTTTTTTTTTTCAGATATAGAAGAAAAAAAAAAAATCTCAATCTTAGAGCCAGCCCTTGTTTTCAAGATTAATGGAAATACGTCACTAAAATATTTATATGGATCCACACAGTAGCTGATTATTTTGCCAATTTCTTTAAATAGAAGCAACACTTCAAAGCTTTTGCAAAAAGCACAGTCGAAACTTAAAGATTTATTAGTAAATTGGATGCGAAGTTTTGAAATCTTTAACTTAAAATATGTTTCTCATACCTGGTACAAGTACAGGAACATGTTGTGTTAGGGCTCCAGGTAATACATTTACTAGCTCGGTCAGCATGTTAAAGCAACACTGACGAGTCTTCACACTTTTCTCCTTCATCTGTTTGTGCAAGGCTTTAACTATGTTGGGGACCTGTAATCATTACACATCTGTTAATTGATTCAATAGCCAACATTTCTTTCATCTTTGATCACTGGGGGGGATATAAAGAAAGATGTGTGTCCTACCCCTCTACTTCTGATTTCTCTACAGAACTAGAGAAGTTACAAACATTGGGAAATGAAGATTCAAAAGAATTACTATCCACAAAAACAGTAATGTAACTTTAAAAGGTGAGATGAAACAAAGCAAAACTAGATTTGCCTTAATAAAACTGGAGAGAGCAACAACTGAAAAGTCACCCAAGTAATTCACTTAGAAAAAGTTTTTCAGCACTATCCTTTTTATTCTGCAAATTAATTATGTTGTAACAAATCAAGTTTTATCTTGATCATCAGAGCTCACGTCTGCACTACAGAATCCACAAAATAACTGTTTAGCTTTGGTAACTTGGCTAAACTTATAGGACATGCAACTTTTACAGATGGCGGTAAAGAACTGAAGTCCGATAAGCACATTGCCATGATTTGGTAATTTTGGTTTCCAAGACTGCTGCACTTTTCCAGGCCAGTTTACCTGTCTTGCTCTCTATGTCAGTACTACAGTAATAAACCGTAAATCTGTGTAAGAATAAAGTACGATACGGCATATTTCAAGAACTATCCTTAGGAACAGGGCACAACTTCAGTGTGTCTTCTAAAAGATAATAAAAATCTTGACAAATAACCTGACTCTGAAGCATTGTCAAAGGTGTCTCTCCTTGTTCCATTGCATCAGGATCACAAAGCCAACTTTGCACAGGTCGAGTTTGTTTTAAAAGAGAAAGATATGCATGAAAAACATCTGCTTTAACATTCTCTTCACGTTCTTTGAATCTGGCTATTAAAGCAGGAGATACAGTTTTGTAGAATTCTGGAAGCATTTCATGTCGTGTGCTAACCACGGCATCCAGACATTTAGCAGCTGCACGCCTCACTTTCCAGCTCATGTCATCATCATCACTATATTCATCATCGCTCCCTTGAAAAAATAAATTATGCATATGTTCAAGTATAGACAATCAAAGCATCAAGTTTTATTTTAAAGAATTAATAAGAACACACTTGAGTTTTTTGTGTAAGGGATGCCAATGAAATAGGTTCAGAATTATGTTAAAAACCATACATAAAAAGCCTTCTAAACTGCCTAAATCATAAGGCTAATTATTTTCTCTGCCATTTTTTTCACACTAGTCTTATACATGTATTAATTTAAGCTGCAAACAGGACAAGGCGGTTCCCATCACATTTACAGCCTGACTACTGATTTAAATCACATTCCTCTTTATTCATGACATAAGCAACAATGCAACAACAATTATTAGCTGATCAAGATTCAACAAGTTATTCTGTTTGTTTCTTTCTAGGAATAAATCAAACCATACCTGCCCCCAAAAT
Source organism: Gorsachius magnificus (assembly GCA_034008185.1). Classification (NCBI taxonomy): domain Eukaryota; kingdom Metazoa; phylum Chordata; class Aves; order Pelecaniformes; family Ardeidae; genus Gorsachius; species Gorsachius magnificus. The sequence goes on from CM067081.1 coordinate 179,292,320, forward strand.
GACAACAAAAATATAGAATAAGCAATACAAATTGGACTTTTTAAGCACTAAAGCAACAACATGCAGCTCATTCATTGTTAAAGCAATGAGAATGTTATGCTCTGAGTCAGATTACTTGTGTGTCCAAGTTTTCATAAAGCTTACATATGTCAAGGTATCGCAAACATGTTAACAGTAAGTTACGCTTTTCAGTCTAAAACATTTTTTATCCTACAGAAAAATACAGAGTATTTTGCAATTTCCAATCTATTCTGATTTTATGCATTAGCTAACAACATATTATAGTAGAGAGTCGTGAGAAGCCTCTCCCATGCTGAATATGTATTTTCAATTAATTAACTGATGTTCTCACTTCAGTTACATCATCCTACATGCTTCTGCCTTTTTCCACCTTTCAAGCATTTTAAAGTATTGGTCTTGTACTTTATGTCCACCCTTGGAATTATTTATCTCCAACAACAGCATCCTATACTTTTATTCCAAGAAGTGAGTTCCTATGGTATGTTTTAAAACAGTACAAAAATTGAATACAAAAGGAGACAAGTCATTCAAATGCTGGTACTTAGTAGCAACACCATCCATCCATATCAATTTTCTCAGATGGGTGCAGGTTCACAAGCTCTTCCTCTGCCCCGAACCAAAAAGAGAATATACCTTGATCATCATCATCACCACCATCAGCATCCATAGCATTTTCATCTTCATCTTCATCATCATAATTGTAATTAGGGTCATAGGTAAGATATTTAAGACAAATGTTTATAATAGTAGATACATGAGGATAAACTTCTTTAGGACATCTGTGTAATACAAAAATACAATCAATGTCAAATTACTTTTAGAACTAAAATATTTCTAAGACTTCATGCCACATCCTGTACTTTGAAGACATTAGCCAAACCAAGAACCATCAATGCATCTGAAATACAGAAACTCAGGAAGGAAGGTCAGAAAGGGCAATGCTACTATATAACTTGATCTGCTAGACCAGAAGGTTGTGGAGAACCAAGATATCAGTTGAGTATCAATTTTTTGTCACCACTATTGGACAACAAATATTACTAGACTACTTCCCCCCTCCTCCTTGCATAAGTAGCAACAGCACAGTAAAAAGTTTCTGAAGTACAGACATAACAGACTGCTTAACAGCTAAGTTACAAGATAGAGTTATAGGAACAGTTCCAGCTCAAAGCTTGCAAAAACATTTTGTACCAAGGAGACTGTCTCTTGACAGCTTACAACCAAATGGCACACTATTAGATCTTAAGAAAGCCTAAAATAACTTACCTCCTAACAAAGGATTCAAAGGCTTGAATGCAATACTCTCGTAGTTCATCGTCATCTACAAAATTTAACCAAAGGAATTTTTTAATTCCGGAAAAAAAAATTAGCAGAGTAATTACTCTCATCTAAAAAAACTTTTAAACTTATAGATAATTTATGTATTTTTCTTACCTATTCTATGACCTGCTTGCCTACTGATAGCAGCAATACACTGTATATAGGTCCTAGTTGTTGACATGGAATCATTTTTAGAGAGCTCTGTCAACAGATGTTCAATGAGGTCAACAAAAACCATATTGCCACAACTCATAACCAGGTGACCAAGAGCAATGATGGTTCTTTTCCTCACAGCAAGTCTGGGGCTAGTCAGCTGGGGGAGCAGACAGGTCAGAATTGAAGGATGGAAGTTAACAAGCAGTCCTCCTTGCCTTAAAACAGACAAAACACAAACTCAAACCAATTGAATCTAGGTAACTTTGTTCACATACTGTACAACAATTCCTTTAAATATTCCCAAAACATAACAAAGATTTCAATACAGTCTTTGAATTTAAGCTTTTGGAATTTTTTAAAAAAGAAATTACTTTAAAATATACCCTCAAAGCAATAAACATTAAAATAAGCTTAAAACTGTAGTTCTCAGAAGATTAAATAATAAAGTGATCGATCAACTTATCTTCAATATATTCACTTTTTTTTTTTTTTCTAAATGAAGTTTCATCTATACTTAATACCTTACCATATTATTTCACATAGCTTAACGTAATTCAAATTTTAACATTTGGAAAATTGAAGTTCGAGTTTAAGGAATATTTATCAGCATTCACGAGCATTTTGGAAGGGGGATGTTTACCTGCTCAGCATATCAGCCATGATATCCAGTGCCTCCAGTTGAACAGACACATCTTCCTGCTTGGCTATAGCACTAGTGAGACGCCCTGTGATCTTTTTGCAAACATTGGCTGCCAGTGCAGAACCTGAAAGTACAACAAAACCTCAGCATCTTCCCAATTAAAAAAAAAATACAGCTTTCAACAACAGAAATCATGTTTGTGACTATGAAAAGCAACCTGATCTCAACATAAAGATGCTTTCCCCCCACACACACAAAACAAGCTTGAACAGCCAGTTTGTTTGCTAATCTAACATACACTCTGCATTAGAGCTGAAGGACTATCTATGTAGAAACATACCAAGAAGGAGGGCTTCTTAATTGTCCCATAATGTAAGTACAACAGAAAGCAATGGAAAGTGAAGGCCAAGACAAGTCTAGAGCAATAAATGAAAGGACTATAGCTAAAAATAAAGGAATAAACGAAAAGGTAAGGGGCAGCACAGAAGTAGACAAAGCCACCTCTAAAGAACAGCTGTATAATGAAAAAGCAAAATAAAATTCTTCTGCACAAGAATTAAAAATAAGTACCTGAAATACTGCTGAAAATTTCCAAAAGGGAAAAAAAAAAAAATGTATACCCAAAGTATATTAAAATTCAAGTAAAAATGTCTTTACCACAAATCCATGGCTTTCCCTTCCCACAACTGTCTAACGTTGTTCGGAGTAATTATGAGAAGAGAAGAAACTCACGTCATGGTAACAGCTGCCCAATGGCTAGCGCTTATCTTCATTTGCATGAAGTTTTTTTAATCACACTTTCGGAATTTTTATGTGAAATTACTTCTATTCCAACCTATGTTAATCTAGTTTATATATATTTATGGCTTACTCTTAACTATATGACTAAAAGTAAACATAATAATTGGACGGTCAAATGTGTTACCATAGAGGCTAAGAAAAAAAAGACAATCATCTATGTCTCGGTTGAGAGCAAGAAATAACACCTAGGCTGACTTTTTATTAGGAACACTAATTAAAGATTTTGCTACATTTTTGTTCAAGCTTTACCTCCACCCCAAAAATCTCCTTTTGTTTTGTGTAGGCAAGCAAAAGAATAAAAGCTTAAACTGATTCACTTAAAATCAGTTATTTATTTAAAGTTTACGCATGTCGCTACTGCTTGATAAAAGCAAGACTTACATGTGGATTTTCAATAAAGGATGTTAAAATCAGAGCTTTTTTTTTTCATTTAAGAAACATCAGTCTCTCAAAACTGCATTTCCAAAGCCTTTTTAATCACTTCTCTATTCTCATTCATATCCTGCACTACGATATCAGAAAAGCACTTGAATAAAAAAGTAATGCCATTAACTGATGAGCTGTTCATCATTACTATCTCTTTTGGAAGAAAGACTGCCTTCATTTAAAACTACAGGTAGGCATTTCAGTAATTTAGCAGCCAATTGTTAGAAACACAAGGTACTTTCCAAAACACTTACCAGAAACTGAGACAAGAAATCAGATCATTAAAGAAAAATACTCAAGTTATAATCAATTTTATAGTATACTATCAATCAAAAAGCAAGATGAGATTCAGCTGTTACTACAGCCTAGAAATGTTCCACCAGGCAACTATTAAAATAGGAGCTTTTACACTCAATTTGTTATACCAAAGTTCATATACTACAAGTTTGTTTTTCACATTAATGCAATTCCTCAGTAAAAATAGTTTTTAAACTAGTAAAATCTGGAAATAGTCAGAGAAGAAACTAAAGGATATTTGTGCCATACATTTTTCCTCTGACAGAAATTAGATCCAATGTTAAATGAACCGAATCCTTTTCACGAAAGGATCCAGCTTTTGCATTTTTTTAATTAGTAACGAAACAATAAAACTAGATAGTCTTGAGTACAAAATGCCTTACCACTGGAAGCTGGGGGAAGTTCTCCAATCACAGTTTTAAGGCCAATGCTTGAAATGTCACGTAACTGTTCTTTATCTGAAAGCATGTTTGTACAGAGGGTATCTACAATGGTCTCCACTTGATACTCCTTCACTTTACTCACCAAAGGGCCGAGGCTGTATGAACAGAAGAAAAGTATTAAATCTGCAACCTTAAATGAAAACCCCTCATATTATTTCAGTATTTCGTATTTAAGTCACAAACTTAAAAGTTGGTTTTGGTAGCAATATAAAGCAGAACTTCAAAATCTGAAAACCTTCAACTGGTTGGGTTGATAACTTGCCTCCATAAATCTAGTAACAAAATGCTGGTTTAGTACATGTTTTTTATCTGCTGGTGGAACTGTTTTTGCATGACTGTTCTGCTTCAGTCTCAAAACTACAGTCCCTGTTACCTCTCACTTAACTCCAAGATTTATAACAAAAGTTACCCAGCTAGAGCCATCAGTTTATGTGCTTGACCATCAGTGCCTGCTTAGTTCACAGACAGGTAAGTAACCTTCTTAATTACTCCATCTTTATTCTACACAACGCATGGGTTCGATCTGATATACACTGAGACTCATTCTATACCTTAGAGTGCCTTCCTTAACAGAATGCAAATGGCAAAATAAAAAACAATGACATGGCATGCCCTCCCTCACGCAGACTCCAAGCACCACCACACATAGTAACACTTCTTTCCTCCAATTTGTGAGTTTTTAGCCATTCCACCTGTTTTGAGGATCATAAAAATCTTGTATTCCTTTGCCAAATGCTATTTGTTCAAAACACTAAATCCGCAGATGTCCTAGTAAAGTCTAGTTCGTTGCTAAGAAATATAGCATCCTTCACCATCTTCCTAGCCCTATCACCAACTTTCAGCATCTCTCCATTGTTAATGTTCTGTTCCAGAAGGGTAGTTACGCAAAACCAGAGCCTTATATTGTCTCTATTTCCTTCCATTCACCTGTGAAAAACCTCTATAAGAACTCCAAGAACTTACTTTCTCCCTACCCCTCGCACTTCTCAATCCAAATTTGCTTATCTAGTTTCTCCCTATTTTTAAAACACCTGCCTTCAGACAAAGCATCTCAGGAATGGGAAATTAAATTTTGAAAGACTGTAAATTACCAAACATTTTAATCTAATTCAACTCCTTTAAATATACTGTATTAAAAATGAACGCATCAAATTCTGAAGTCTTACAAGCTGTGCTATAGACATCCCTACCACATTCCACCAAAACCGAGTATAGTTAACTACGCATACAGTAACTACTCTGAAAGACATAGCTCCCTTGTTCTGTAAGCTTCTGTTCTCTGTATGTTGATCTTGCTAGCTATTCTCTTTTAATTAATCCATAATATTACTATCCAATCAAGAAAGCATACTTACTAATCATCAACATCAACACTAGAGGTGAGATGAGACATGAAGTTTAAGTTCTACCAAGCTTAGATTCTGCACTGACCCTGACAGAAGCAAGGGCAAAAGGACAAGGAGCTTTGTGCAACAGTCACACTGGAGAAAGAGCAATGGCTTGAGGCAAGAAGAGAGACAGCAATAGCAAGGTCCATCTACAGAAAATGTGGGAATCGTGAACTGAAAGTGTAGCCCACCAGCAGAATTAACAGAAACACAGATGTATCTCCAGAAAACTACTATTTATTTTCTCTTCCATCTGAATCAATGGGATAATGAACAGCATTCTGACTTGGTCTTGTGCACAGACCATCCCCTAGCTGTTCTGCAGCTGCTCCAATTGTCCCACCAAGAAAATCCTACAGTCTGATTCTCAACAGCACCTCAATGTTTTTCCTCCTATGAAACACATAGAAGTTATACACATCACCATCAAATTCAACTTCAGCCACAGTGAGAAAGCACAGAAGATTTTCAAGAGATTATACATGTGTGTTCTCAGTGTGAACTTTAATGAGCAGTAAAGTGTGAGGATTTTAATTGAGCCCTTTGTATCAAAACAATCTGGTTAAGATTTTGATGAGTGGAAAGACATGCACAGAACTGTTATTTTTTTAGGAAGCATTTTCCAAAAGCTTAAGTTTTGTTGCTGTTTTTGTGAAAGTCAGGGCCCAACTTGCAGTACAGAAGTCAAAGCGAGCCCATGCAATGGTTCCATCAGATTTGTGCTGTGAGGACAGAGGGCGTTAAAGTGGTTTCAAGTGCTGAGCTAAGAGGCCATGTCTCCTACAGCAACTGACAAAGCCAAGCATTAGGGATCAGAAATCATGGATGTTTCTCAGCCTTACAAGGGAGAGTCCAAATTTTGAATCTGCCCTTCAAAATTGTACAGAAAATGTACACAGACAACTGCTCTATAGATCTGAACTATAAAACTGAAATACGTGGAAATCACTGTATGAAAAAATGCAGGGAAAAGAGCACCTTAAAACCAATCACAAACTCATTATATTAGGACTACATTAGAATGTAATGCCTCTGTATAAACTTTAGTTTTTTCCACACTGAACTTTAACACTGTATATATCTGCTTTTCATTAAATTTGATTCTAGCAAAGCTAACCGAGACTAAAACGATGTCTATAGTGTTAGTAAACTAATTTTGGAGAGTTGAAGTCAAACTGAAACCCTAGAGAAAAAATGAACAAGCTAACTTGTTATCAAAACAAGACTAAGATCAAGAAAGCAAAGTTTACATTTTAAAATATATGCCACTATTCACTACAGGTATGTCAGACTTTTGAGACTGCAATGATTTAGGTCATGACCTTATTGAATCATCACAAGTATGCACAAGTTAATACACAAGTAGATGGTGAAATTATTTGCAAAACAGATTAACTTAATTAACAATACAACTTTCTAACTAGAAGTATTTGCCTAGTTTAGCTCCTTGTCAAGTGCAAAGGGAAAGTGCTGTCCGAAGACGGACTGTTTTCTCATGCTTGGAAAAAAAAATAGTACTATTTGTAAGTTGTAATATATTAATTTGCACTTAAGTTTTCATTGATTTGAAACAAATAGCAATTATCAAACTTTTAAAACAGTTCAGCTACAAGTTAGTTTGATACACAAGGGTAAATATTTTTCCCCCCTCCCCAAATATAGGCTTTCAAAGCACTTTACAAGAACAAAACAAGCTCAGGGCACTAGCAAAAAGGTGGGAAGAGAACTTCCAACTTCACACATTTGACTGTACAATGTAATAAGAGTTGCCAGATCATGGTACAGAGCTAAACCCTGATTAACAAATATGAATGTGCAGCTCTCGTAAAACTAAAAAATTCAATACATCATATTCTAATCATACCAGATCACTGGAGACAAACTATCTGGGGGCAAAGTACTTCCTTTCAGACCTTAGTGATTACAATGGGAAAAAAATGTTTTGATTTTATTTCATAAGATTTTGAATGTTATTCTGAATTAAGAGCAAGTTTCACATTAAAAAAATGCAGGCATTAAGTCAACTGCACAAAACTGTGGGGGGTTGAGGAGGAATAATCTACAGGCAAGCAGAAATTCTGTCCCAGCTAGCAAGATACTAAGCTCTCAATGAAGACTATTATTCTGAAAGTAGATAATCCAAAATCCAAATTAAGTTATGCCACTCAGGCAAAAACTTATGTTATACTTAGTACTTAAATCATCTAATTCCCACATTATTGTACTACAGAAACCCACAAGTGTTTTTAGACAGAAAAATCACTCTTGAATCTTTACAATCTAAAGGTGAGTTTCTTTCTTAATTCATATGTATTGAGAGACAAGCACACAATGTACAAGATGACAAGCAAAACGGTGTTTCTTGTTTTACTGGAAATGGGTCTGGAGTTTAAGTATAACTCTCCAAGAATGCAGCTGGACCGTGGGTTCACTACTAGCTAATAAAACTGTCAGCCAGGCAGCTGTGAGGGAACACACAGGTCACAGATCACTATTCAGAATGAAAGACTCAAGGCTATGGCATTCAGCATAAAGGCACTGAAGTTAGTTTAGGAGCTTAGTACGGTATTTGCCAAGAATGACAGCAAGAGAACCCCATGTGTTTACCGCCTTGCTGGTACTGCTGGGGAGAAAAAGACAAATTCCTGCACTGCTTTAGAGGTGGAGATCTGAGGATGCATAGCTTAATTCCAAACTGCTGTTAACAAGGAAATGTTACCTTGTATTAATTTTACTTGTTCACCCATACATATATATGGATATGTGGACACACACACATGCTTTGCATTATCCCACTGTTTTTTAATGTGACTTGGCATCTTGGACCATACTGAATTAAATTCTGAATGTATAGTCAAACTTGACAATGCATTTGTTCATTTTGAACAAGTCACTTAGCAATCCCCACTTCTGGTCAGTGCAATTGTCCTTTTCAGCGTGGATGGGGAAAAAGAGGAACAGTCTGGTCAAACACAGTTTAGAAGCACCTACAGGGTAAATCCCACATGTTCCAAGTTCCTCTGAAACTCAGTCTTCTCTTCAGTCTCAGCACATCAAGTTTTCCATTCCTCCTGCTACAAAGGCTCCCAAACACACCTTTTTTTTTTTTGTGGAGTTCCCCACACCTTGCACACTTCCTGCCTTAGAAGTCCTCTCAGTCATTCCAAAGCCACCCCTCTCCACCATATAGCTCACACCACAGGACAACTGTAGACCCTCAAAAATCATTGTTCTACCTGATCTCATCACCCATTTTCTTCACTCCTGAAAAAAAAAAAAAAATCCCCAACAGTGTTCCACCAGCTCAAACTAAACCATCACACACACCTGTTAGAGGGAGCTAGACTGGAGGACTAGGCTCAGATTCAGAAGACTGCAAGCCAGTAATTCCATCTGGACTCAAAAGGGCTGAGATCTGTGGCCTTCCCTCTCGGACAGCTAGCAGACATGGCTCTATACAGTAGGACAAAACCAAAATACATCTTCCATCCCAAAACCTGTTGTATGTACCCCACTGCAGCTACCCTTCTTTCCCAGATCCAAGAATTCAGAGCACCAAGAACTAATTATGATAAAAAATGCCCAACGGAAGCAAAAGGCAGCAAGCAAGAAGTGCAGACAGAAGGAGGACATGGACAAAGAAGATTTATCTATCGTTTAAAGCAAGGCCTTGCACTCAAGCACTAAGCATGACTTACAGTACAATACAAACCAGAGTAGAGTTCAAAGTTTTGGCATTAGTGGTCTGTCACCATGTTAGGCAAACTTAGGAGCTCCTCTTCCCATGGCCGTGCTCATAATGCCTTACCCCCATGAACTCAGAACAGCGTTTGCACTCGAGGCCCAGCACTTAGATTAACACCCAGGAATATGCAGTTCCTAAGACAATCACACCTACCACTTTCCATGCCTGCCTTCATAAACTGTAACCTGCTTGGTTTCCTTCTCTCGTTACCCACCATCACCGTACTTGTGTGGTAAAACCTGCTGAAAATACTGGCCATTTGGGAATTAAAAAAAAAAAAAAGAAAAAAAAAGGCAGCAAAGGCAAAAACATATTGACCAAAACCATGCACTGAAATATCACATACAATTAATCAGTTTTGCTAATGCACAAAACTTGGAACTAATTTGACATCAGACAAATTAGGCCACAGACATCTGAAATTGATGCATTATGATCACCCTGATGCCACAAATTCAGGAAGATTGCAATTTACTCATTTTGCAAAGTATTTTACACAGATATGCAGATACCATAAAAATAAATACACAAAACCAACTTTGGTCCAACATTTCTAGAAGATACAGCATACAGATAATCTCAAGAGAACTGTTAATTAGATACTGACTGGTATCTGATGAGAGACATAAAAAGAAGCCCTTAAAGTGCACAGGAACGAAGACGCAATGGAATGGTTTCTCACTTGCTTCAGCAGGTACACCTACTCCTGCAGAAACGAACAGCTCTGACAGAGCACCCTTTGTTAAAAAGCAGCCAAACCTGAGGCCCTAACCTGGCACTGCCCTTTAATTTAGGAGAAGGGCACTGTACCGAAATCTTTAGATTCAATCAAACCATCTCCGCAGCTACTGAAGCCCCAAGAGCAGAGGTTTAGAGGACCATATCCACAATCTAATCTAATTTACTGCTTCAATCATGTTAAATTAATACTGCAATCTTACTAAAATAACTTCTGTACACTGACACTGATAAAGACCTTTTTCCTCCAATAGATAAATTCCTGCTAAATTTGTACACAAGCATTTGCCAATGCACAGATTATTACCAAGAATTATCTCCCAGTCTCAAATACATCCCCCTTTTCCAATTTTAAAAATTTCCTTTTTTTTCCCCTTTTTACTTTCGAAATACAACCATGTCACAGCAGCTACTCACAGCATTGCTGCACTCATTCACCCTTGGTGCATAGTAAATTGTTTTGCAGGCGATGCAAGCAGAAATCACCTATTACAGAAACAATCGCAATTCCAAGGTATGATGACTGTCCATAGTAGTCCAGAGAAATTCCCTGTGCATTTCAGTCAACAGACTACAGTATACACAGGTGCATGCAGAATCTGTAGAAACCATTTCACATCTGTAACACTGCATGCTCCAACAGAAGTACTGTAAATAGAAGCACTAGGAAGCAGGAACAAGCACATGCACAATTATGGAAGCATATTCGTATAAAACTGAGTAGCAGTATCCTTTCAAAAATACGGCGAGCCTTCAGAGTAGCAATCCTGAAAGTTTGCTTTTGATCAGTAGTGAGCGAGTTTGCTACTTGGTTGGTGAGGTTCCAGGTGGCAATGTCATCCCTCCTTTCACTGCCAGAAAGGTCATGTCTTCTGCTTTTTGCAGTTTGCAATGACTTGTGCAGCTCTATGAAAATACATCTTCCACATCTAGAGATCTGCAGCTGAAACCATCCTTTTATACATCGACTTTGACAAACCAGAAACAGATCTCCACCAAAAACCAGTTGTTCCATAAGTGAAAACATCTGAAATGATGGTAAGGATTCTTTTTGAACCTGAACTACTAAGCAACTACTAAATTCTTCTGATTAGCTTCTTGAGTCCTATTTATTAAGCCTATTAGTTCAATAAAGCTGACATACCAGTTATGAAATAAGTTTTTAAAAATACTGCCTCAAGCTTTTCTGGCCTTTAAAATCAGCAGCTATCACTTACAGACTTTATCAGTCCCAGATTACAAACTAAGCTTATCAGAAGTTGAAAATAAACTAAAACCTTCTTTTATAAAGTTAGTTCTGAATACAAAGCTTTTGTACTTAGGCATGTGTTTTACACATTTGAAGGCAGTTTCAGATATTGTTTTAAGTGATCTTTGATCTTTTCCCTTTAACCAGCCGATAACTTGTGTCCAGTTTATCTTAAAAGTTAAAAGCTCATTCAGCTGCCTATGGAAATAAACAGTGACTATAATGCACTATCTCCTTTAAGTTACATACATTAAAATTCACAAATGGAAAATAATAAAAAAAGAAAGATTCAAATCACCAGTACAGTGTGATGTGCAGCAGTGTATTACCACAGCATCCAAAACGCTTTAAAGCTGCTGAACCGGATCAGCCACACAACAGCCAATATGCACATTATCCTGTTCACACTAATGACTCACACCCACAGCATCAAGCAGGGTTCCCTATATTGAACTGCTGCCCAGGGAAATCACAGTGATAAATGCAGAGAAACTACAGTATCACAAGGGAGGAATCACTGAAAGTAGTTACTTTAATCACACCTTTTCTTTTTCCCATCTATCTATCTATAAACGTGTTTGTTTGGGTTTTTACAGGTTTAAGGAAACATTTCACAGTGCGAAACATTAAAGAATTTTAAGTATAGATTTAAATGGCAGACTATCAAACCATAGATAACTGCTCAAAATGAGAAGCAGTTCATCCTTAAACTGCAACACTGAAACAATTAATGTGCAATTTGGGCCAACAGAACATTACCAACATTACATTATCAGCAATGAAGAACAAACAGTCCACCCAACACAACACCTGTGCTTAGACAAACCATACTGCCTGTCTAATCCAGATGCACATAATCTTGGATAGAGCTATACAGGCAGTGTAACTACTACTGCCATAAGGCGCTCAGAATACCATGCTGGACTACACCAACAGCCTTAAACTAAGAATATGCTGTAAGAATGTCCAATAGCATTTTCTACATTGGCTGACTGTAAACCAGCCTGTGACTATCAGGTGAAGCAAAAAACAACTCCTCCAGAAAAAAAAAAAAAATGTAGACAACAAGAATACATTTAAAATTTTACATGCTCTTAACAAAAACAAGGTGAACAACCTGCAGTTACTGACCTAGTTTGCATCTGCTGCCTGCAATAACAGAAGCTTGACAAATACACTCCTTTCCCTTCTGTAGGGTCAAAGCTTAGAGCAGGTTGACTTTCACTCCAAGAGTACTAAGGCAGCTCACTAATTTTCGTTTTTATTCAGAAATGAACTGTACTACTATCTTGCAAAGGTAGCCACCCAAATATCCATGAACTCTCAACCTGACTTCTGCTAACAAAAGAACATGTTTTATCCTGTCCAAAACCAGTATAATATAACTGAAAGGATCAAAACCAAAATCACAAGTGTTCTTTGAAGAGATTATAAGAAACCAGTTCATCAGCATTTTAACCAATAGAGCCCTTCCTACCCAAATGTGAAAGCAAGCAGCCCATAAGGCAAAACCAGGAACACTGCTTACTTGTTGCTACACTTGCCTGAAAATAAATGCTGCTTTAAGGCTGCTTGGAGTTGTTTTAAATCTGCTTGATTCAGTGACCTCAAGAACCAAACCTTTAAAGAGTGATCCTCCCACAAGAGTTTCTTACTTGCTCAAGGAGTGGTCAATATCTTTGCCATTCACAATGTTTCCATTGATCTACCTGTAGAGGAAGCTCTCCTAACAAACTGCAAATCTTTCCTCTCTTCTTCAAGGAAAAATCTGTCTCAAATACGAACTCAAAGAGGTGCATAGGGTTGTATCCTTTTTCTGTGAGGGAGGGAATCTATACTTAAATGTATCCTCAAATACCAGTCTGATGAAAATTCCTGCTGATAGTCTCTGAAGTCCACCAGAGCACTGAAATTGAGAGATCTAAACACAGTTTATGCTTTCCTCAGCTGAAAGCACCAGCAAATCTATAGCAGAAATACACAAGTAAAGGATACCACCACAAAATATTTAAAAAACAAAAAGTCAAGAAAAATATGCTGGCTGAATTTAACTTCGCAAAAAAATCAGGCTTACACCCAGTGTTGTAGATGGAAGTCTTTAGATCAGCTTGAACTGTCTTAGAAAAACTACAGCTTACAAAAACTACAACAGTGTTCAACCTCTCCCATCCTTTACTGCCACTACTGTTTCTACCAATGCTCATCTGATTGCAGGAGGAAAGCTCTGAGTCAGGAGAAAACTAAGTCCCCCAAGCAGCCTACAATAAAATCAGATAAGCAACAGTGCAAGAAAAGGGACAAGGAGGGCAAAACCAGCAGCATTACCTTAGACTGGCTTAAAACTGCCATGGAACAATACCATGAATATAAGCTGCCTTAATAAGAGAAGACTCTTTTAGGGTGGGTTTTTTTGTCCTCAAAGCATATTTGCAAGTGATTGGGATGCCAAAAAAAACCTTGATACGCTCAAGAAGGTACACATTCTAGATGAAGGTTCCAAATTTACCTGAACACTTTTTCATCGTGTTTCTTCTCCCGTTACAGTAAATTTACCACTGTTCTTTAACATTATTTGGATTTCTTGAAGACTCCAAACTTTAAATAGATCCTGTCTCTTTAATTAAATCTAAGAATTTTATCAGTATGTCAAAGTAAACTTTAAAAACAGAAGAAATATTATTAAGAAAAGAGCAGGACACATGCACATGTACACATACACAAGCAGCCATCTATTTTCTCATTCTCTTGTCCTTGCAATCTTTTTGTAATGTTTTAATAAATATTATTTGTACTTTAGGTCCAAAATTCTAACATTGCTATTAAAGACTGTAATACATAAGCTGTGTCTATGTCAATTAATCTAAACTTCAGGATAACTTTAAGGTGTACATTAAAGATGAGTACTGCATGTATGCTGCAACGTAACTTTTCCACAAAATGCTATTTCACGCTAAGACAATTCTAAGCCCGAGCCAAGTTTCATAATAATTTACTCTTCTGAGTACAAGCAACCTGCTTCAAAGCCATAGAACTTAAGCTGTACCACAAGGAACTTTGACATTTCAGAAGTTTGAATTACAAAGAAACATGACATTTTGTGTTGTTTGTTTAAAAAAAAAGGGGGGGAGGGGAAAGACATGTTTTAACAACACTGCAACCCTGGTGAGATTAGTGAAAAAGTAGTGACAATTATGTTACTTTACTGCTAATATTAAGCTTTGGCTCGAAACTTTATATTCCTACACTAGTTTCTCTGTGCAAGGTTTTGGTTACCATCACTGAAAATATTTCAGAAGCTGAAGCAAGCACTGTTTCTAAGTACAGAGGCAGATGTACACACAGGCTTTAATTTTCTGCTTTGCTTTGAGTAACAAGCTGAAACAAACTAACTCAGCTAGTCACAATGTGAAACTTCCCTCCAGAGCTTGTCCAAGCAGCAAGTTTACTTCAATCCATGCCTCATGGAATATAAGTAATAAACGTAATATTAAAAAAAAAAAACCCAACAACAAAGCAAACCAAACACTGAGCTCACAAACAAGAAACATTCTCAGGAACACTAGAAGCTTCTTAACAGAGAGGCCTTCCTTAAAGGGCACAAAAAGTCAGAAGGGACAAAAAGAAAAAGTAAGTCATAATAAACATAGCACCTCTTCAAAGGGTGCTCTGGAAAAGCCACACCACATGTCAAGTTAAATAAAGTGAGGAAGAGAGGGTACTGAAGCAACAGTAGTCTCTGAAATGTAAGTAACTGCACCCTGACCCCACAAAACATTTACAGTTCCTGTAAAGCACATAAAACCATTAACACAGTATTCTGAATGTTAATGAACAGGTAAGTTCCACATTTGATAATCAAGACCATATACTTACCTTTTTTTGCCTTTATCTCTGCTTGAAAACTACTCCAATACTACAATACTTCCCCTACACATCATCTAACCTTCTCACAGTCAAATATCAACATGGCAACTACCAATGAATTACAACCTTTTAAAATCTACTTAGCATTCAAGAATTAGCACCAAAGAACAAGCATGTCATTCATATACTTTCACCAAGGACTGTATGCGCTATTTGTCACCTGAAACTCCAAATGTTAATCCGCAATGTCAACAAAAGATAGTTCTGTGAGAAGCTACAATTAAGGCAAGTAGCCTGCCTACAAGTAGAAGAGTTCCTTTGCGGACATCAATTTCACAATTATTTTGCATAGCAGCGGTCCTTTAAGTTTTTCAAAAGTGCTTTATGTTGTTCAGTCATTAAACAATTCTTCACACCACAGAAAAAAATACCTACCATTTGACAGCTAAGTTTTGCACCTCACCATTTTTATCTTCCAGTAATTTCAAAATCATCTTCACCACCTTCCTTTCACTGTCATCATCCAGCTTGATAGAATCTTTCTGCAGTTCTGTCATCAAGTCATTAGTAGCCATAAACCTGACAAAAGACAGTCAGATAATTATTGCTAAAAGGATATGGGTTATTCACAGTGCTCAGGATTCAAGATTCTCAGTTTCCACCATTTGTTATAACAAAAAAAAAAAAAAAAGAAAAATCAGATTTAATGTTGGATAACTGTTAGCTGTTCTGTGATGCAAGTAGCATTTATTTTAGTTATAGAATAAAAAGGAGAAAAGTGTGTTTAAAAATTACAATAATTTTTAGTTAGGTCATCATCCTTCCCTGATGAGAACAGCTACATATTTTACTTCCACTGTTTACATTATATTCCAAATGATCTCCACAAAGAAAAACTGACACTTTCCCAGATTTTTAAGTAGTCCTTTCATTCGCTATGCTGGTGTTGTAAAAAACAGGCTTTTTTTTTTAAAAAAAAAAAATTGTTAAAACCCAATAAATCTCTACTCTGAGTTTATTTTAAAACAACTTTTAAATACAGAGTTTTTCAAACTTTCCCCTAGAAAATTCACAAAAGCCAAACATTAATAAAAGGAGAAATAAAAGTTTTACGTGTTTTTCATTTTCTTGCCCTGTACAGACTAGTTTGTTTATATTCCAGACAATGGCTGATCACTTTTATCCAGCCTTCAATCCGGGGTGCCGCACTAAAGACCAAGATTAATTCTTGAAAGATCAAGCAAATAAAATCAACTTTCATATCAATTAATTTACTATTCAAGAACACTGTCATATCCACCAATACAAGACCACGCTGAGAAATTACTTTCCAAAAACATTGCTTCTATGCCTTTTGTTTCTTTTCCTTCTGAAGTCTGTTTTCCAATCTGTTCTTCTTTTGTAAGTGTACTCTATTCTCAGAAGAAGTAATACAGATGTATTACTCAATTACGAATCCCACGGGCTTCAGTACCAAACCCAACCCCCATTCAAAGTCCCAGACAGAAACGGTTTGTAATTAAATAGTTAAGGTTGACATTTGGACTTCAGGCACATCAGCCTTAAGCAGACATCACTTGAGCTCAGGTCATGCTTGGAAGGTTATCTCTAGAGCCTGACATGCTAGATACTTTTTTATTGAAAATGAAAGCCAAGACTCTGCATAATCTTAATATGCATCACAAATGCCAGATGCCTGCCCTCACATAATGGACCTCAACTTGCCTTTTAATACAGTAATTCCAGTCTAATAGTCTCAAGGTGTTTCTAAGATAAGACCTCACTCATTTGTCATTCACTCCAATGGTTCCACTGAAGCAAGCCTGTAATCCGACAGGAACCAGATGTGCGCATAAACAGATGATGAATGCGGGTGGCATCGGCTTTTAAGCACAGCAAGGAAAAAAGCTACTTGGTAAGTAAAGGTGATGGACAGATAGGATGGGAAGAGGGTGAGAATATACACGAAATCATGTACTTCTAAAACATTCAAGAATTGTCTCCATGTTACTGCTGTATTTACCTCCTTTTCTTAACCCTTCTTAATAGCCTCCCCTCACTTCCTTGGTCCATAGCTCCCATTTCCCAGCCTTATGAGTTCACACGCACTCATCACCTACTTATGACAAGTTCCTAAACTAAGCAGAGCTTGTGCATCCTCAGTGCATCAGCAGCTACGTCTGAGGAGTCCTCCTTGCAGACTCCTCCATTAAAAAAAAAAAAAAAACCAAAAAAAAAAACCCAAACCAAACCAAAACACAAAAACAACCCAGACCCCATAATGGTGTGGGGAAGCCTGGCAACTTCAGTTTAAAGTAGCTGGTATTTAGAAACATGGGTTTGAGTAGTTTAGATGTGGCCTTTAGTCACAACTGCTTCCTCCTCAGGCACATCAAACTTTACCAGGTACAAAGCAGCAACACATCAGCAGCTCCTTATACCTCATACTGAGAGTAGTCATTCTCCTCCTCCAGTGAGGATGCTATTTCTCCCACAGCCACGCAGTAAACTGCCACCCTGCATTACTGCCCATTTTAGAATTTAAGTCCAAGTTTCCAGATGCCACAAATATTTGCACTGGACAAGCCAGTTTATCCAAAAAATGGAGGATTAAATTTTACAGGGAAGTGTTTACTTGAACTGTGGTTTATACTCAGCTCCCTGATATCAACAAGTTAACTACACTGTCCCTCTTCAAATATACATGATCTAAGAATAAATGCACTTAAAATTACTACTACTAAATACCATATATATCCATTATGCAAATACACGATACACATAAAGTTTCATAAAATGTGTTATCGCATAACAGCCAGTTTGCAAAGGTCTATCATCACTCATTTTTATGGTTTGTAAACTCAGATTTTAATCTATGCTAAGAAAATTTTATTTTAAATATTAGAGAATTCCAAAGTTGTTCAAAGCTCCTAGAAAAGGTAATTTCTAAAGTGTGCTCTCCTAAAGCAACTACAAAACAAGTTTTAACTGCGCGTAGCTGTGGAAAAAAAGTGCTTGCTGCAACTGCATTTGACAGTGGTGACCTACCCCTTTTATGCAGAAAGTTTTCAACTCATCCAAATCAGCATTTGGTTGCAAATCCATTAGAATTTTTTGAAAGTCATGCTCCCCATAAGCACAAAACAGAAAGCTCACTTAGTCACAGAAACAAATTAGCATGGTAAAAGTAAAAAAATCTTCAGTAACATTTAGATTCAAACATTTTTTCCTCTATTTTTAGCACAATTTAAATAAATCAGGCAATTCTGGACTGTCTCTTTTTAGACCAATCAACATTTTTTTCCACTTCCAAAATTTCTAGCCTAAATTCTCCAGGTAATATCATGCTACTAAAATCTGAAAGAAACCGATATGAAAAATACATACATTTATCACATCTGTGTCCAGTGCTACAACAGTTCGTCAAATGCAAACAAGATTATTCAAAATCCAACTCCACAGTTATTTAATCATCACCTCTGTTTTCCTTTAGATTTTAATATATTAGCAAGAGACTTGTTTGGATGTTAACATGTTCTTTAACTATAAACTGAGCACTGTAATGCTGCAGCAAAGCAACAAAACCCAAGTGTCTTTTATGCCTTTTCCTTGTCTGTATTCATGTACGCTCTTTGACAAATAAAGGCTTCAAATGTGAATTTCTGGTTGCACACAATACAAAGAAATGTATTTACTTTTAACCTACTGCTTTGCTAGAACTGTGTACGTGTATCATCTCTGTCATTTTTTAGTAGCTTACTTACACCATTTCACTTTCTGATACTCAAATGTTTGCATTTTATCTGCTATTCATTTATTACAAAGCAAGTGAATGATCCAATAAAAAGCAGCGCTCTTGTGACAGAGCCTAAGCTCAAAATTACATATACCAGTCCTATAAGACTTAGCTGGACGTCTCTCTCTGGATGCACAGACTTGTAGAGGCAGTACCTTTAGAGGCAGTAC
Organism: Gorsachius magnificus; assembly: GCA_034008185.1. Lineage (NCBI taxonomy): Eukaryota > Metazoa > Chordata > Aves > Pelecaniformes > Ardeidae > Gorsachius > Gorsachius magnificus. Next base: position 179,311,374 of record CM067081.1, read on the forward strand.
CAAATTATGCGAGGAGCACAAAACCCCTCTGCCCGCAAGATGCAGCATCCAGGAAGCATGTGAGCTCAGGATGTTCAAGCCCACGGTGCTGGGTGGCCCTCCCTGCTCTCATGTGCAGAATCACAGGATCCGTATATTTCTGAGGTCGGGAAGGAACCCGGGGAGGTCATCTCACCCACCCCACCCCCCCCCCCCCCGCCACTCAAAGCGGGGTCAGCTACGGCAGGCTCAGGGCTTCGTCCATTCAGCTTTTGAGCATCTACGGGGATGGAAACCGAGCCGCTGACCTCCTCCCTCGCCCAGCCCCACGCCGGTCAGCAAACCTGACGACCGCCTGGGATCGCCGCTCGCGGCGCTCGGAGGCCGCGGCTTTTCGGGCACCGCCGGCACTCAACGGGCAGCGAGAAGAGGCGCTCCCCTCCCGGGAACTTTCTTCCCGGGGGAGCAGCAGATTCGCGCCCAGCGCGGCCCGGGGAGGGGTGGGCCCCTCTCCCACCCCGAGAGGCACAGAGGCGGGCGCAGCCCGGGCTCGCTGCACCGGGCCCTGCAGGCCGGCCTCTCCGCCCCGGGGGGCGGCCCGGGGTGGCGGCGCGGCGGGCGGGGCTGGGTGGGCGGTAGAGGAGGGGGGCAGCGGCGGCGGCTCCCACCTGAAGTCCTTGTCGCTGGATGTCATTTTCTCCAGCAGGTTGGAGATGTGGTACGAGGCGCTCGCCATGTTGACGGAGCCGGCCAGGGGGGGGGGGGGGGGGGGGGGGGAGGGGCGGGGGGGGCGGGCGCTCCGCCGCCTCCTGCGGCTGCGGCTGACACGGCGGGAAGGGCGGGGAGGCGGGCGGCCGCTCGCGCTCGGCGCCGGGTCAAAGGTCGAGAGGGGCCCCCTCGCGCCCGGCGCCCTTGATTGGCTCTGCGAGCGGGCGGGAGGCGCCGGCGGCCGTGTGACGCCAGAGCGTACGTGGCGGGGTTTCCTTGGAGGGGCGGGAGGGGCGTCGGCGGCAGGCGGTGGCGAGGCTGACTAGGACTACGTTTCCCAGCGTGCATCGCGCCCGCGCGGCAGCCGGAGCTGTTGGCGTTGCATGCCGGGGTTTGTAGTTTAGAGGGGCGGCAGGGCCCCTGGGATGTGGAGCCCGCTTTGGTGCCAGGCTGGAGAGCTGCGCGCTGGGGGAGGGTGGCGGTTGGCGTCCGTGAGGGCTGGGCTCGGCCCGGGTCACCTCGCCTCCGCTGGCGGGAGGGCCGGCTGCAAGGGCGTCCTGAATAAACTCCTCCGATCTAGATGCTGCCCACATCTCAAGGGTTCATCAGCGCCCCGAGTGCCTGTCGATGCCACCAGAGACTTCTGGTGCTTCTTGAACTGTGGCCGTTGCAAACCCACGACGTACCCTGGTGCTGCAGGGGCTGCAGCTTCTGTTCCGGGCCCTCTCATACGTCTGCAATGGCTCGCGTCATAGCTGAGCACGCTCTGAAAAATGTCTGATGGAAACCAAAAGCGGTGATGCCAAAGTTAGTTTTCTCGGTAATTAATGGCGTGCTTCCACTGGTCGTGGTTTGCAGAAAGCAGCTTGAAAACATGATGTGAGTGCTTTCAGGGGACTTGGAAGCCAAAGGGCACCGTGTAGATTTTTTTTTTTTTGCCAACCTCATTACTGATCATGTCAATATCTCATGACTTTTCTGGGCCTAGCCCATGATCTGTCTACACGTGGTTAGATGATACGGAGCAGTAGGAGAACTGGGGAAACATTTCCACATGTTGCATCTTCCTTAAGGTTCCTACTAAAATACAAGAAGGTTAAATAGCCTCAGTCCTACTCAGGTATGTGTGTGTACAGCAAAACCCCTAAAGAAATACTTTCTGATCTCTTTACGTATATTAAAAAGAACTAAAAGGAAAACTTCAAATAGTCACGTATTATATGCAGCTTGCAGGCAGCCTTGTACAGCAGCTGATGGAAAGCATGTGCTCTTTACTCGGTTGGTAGAGAGAAATTGTGTGTCACCACCACGGCCTGTCACCCAGCCACAGTGTACAAGCAGCTATTTTGGAAGAGACTCATGCCGTTAATGGTCTGGCAACTGTGTTGGAGAAAGAGCTTAATATGTACTGATTTCATTCCCCAGAGCAGCTCGGTGGTAGGTTAGCACTGTCCAGGAGAAAGGTGGATGGGGTAAGGAGGAGGTGGGCGGCGTGGTGTTGGATTAATGGCATTGTGGTGGTGGTGTGTAACATAGGGATGGCGTAAGGAATATGGGAGTACTTGGGGGGGGGAGGGGGGGGAAGAGGGCCCAAATGGGGGAACAGCGGTATGAGTAGAAGAACTGCAGTGAGGGGAAGTGCTCTGGAGAGCTGCCCCAGTGCTGACTGATTTTTAAATAGGCCATTCAGTCATTTGATTTGGGAATACTTAATTCACAGGTTACCTTTAGAAGAGGAAATTCTTTACTTGAATGCTTTGTTTGAAAATTCTTTGCTTGAACGCTTGTGTTGGATATTCAAGGAAGCCAGCTGGAACGATACAGATGAAGATAGACTCTTGACTTGGTTGTGGCAGCTGAAAATAGTTTATGATGTCTGAATTGTGATGATATTATACTACACACAGAAAAACTAGCTCCTCTTTGAAGTACTGAGGCATAAGAAATTGAAGTACAATTGTTTGACATTTGGCATATTGATTCATATTTTGCCATGTGAATGTTAGCGCTATTCTAAAACATTTTGGTGACCATGACTTGAGCATCTTACGGTTCCCAGGAACAATTTGTTTCTGAGATGTCAGTGTCACATTATCAGAAAACGCTGTTCTAACCTGGTCTTTATTTATGGTCATGACTTTGGTACTAAATGAGGATCGGGTGGTTATGAGGTGGTGAAAGATCTTCTGTTACAAAAATATTCTGCCCACGTGGTTACCATGATGCATTCTATTGGATAAGCATCTTAGACCAAACAGACAATAGAAAATTCTCTATGGTAGGTGAGGTCTTTATGTTGATTGCTGTTGTGGAGTAAAGCATTCCCAGTGGTCCCTGTAAGCAGATCCACTCAAGGTGGGATTTAGCTTTTTAAATCCTTACCATTTCCAGTTAGACACTATATCAAGCTATTTCCCCCTTTGGGAATCCTACATACATTTACTCATACTAAGAAAGTGTATGAGAGGAAAAAAAAATCAGAACAATTGCAGAACAATTCTGCTCTGGTCTGCTGTACAACCTTGAACACTTTTAAAATTATTTTCAAATCATTTAGCATCATCCTTCCCATGCTCGTTTCTATACCTCAGCCAGCTTACCCTGCCACTGCTTAACCTGAGCTTCTATTACTACCAGAAACACAGGCTATCATGGAGGAAGTCAAAGTATTTTTTTGTTCAAGTGCATTTATTACGATTGGGATTTAGCTATAGTAGATGCAATGTTCCAGAGGAAGTTAGACACAGAGAGAGGCTAATTGAGAAGGGATTTTTTTCCAGCTGATAGCAAACAACTTCACAGATGGAGTGGTACTCCTGATCTGTTCCCTGTAGACATGCATATTAGATGCTCTTGGTTCATTCACAAAGATAGCTGAAAGCTTAATTAAATGCTGGAACCTGAAAGGATTTATCTTGCTTTACACTTGCAAATATATTCCCCAAATGCTGAAGATGAGAGAAGAGCAGAGTTAGTTTAGAGATGCATTCACAGCACTAAAATCTGAACCCTCACCAATTTGCCCTTTCACTTCACACGGGAGTTGTGAGCCCGCTGATCAGCAGAGGACATTGGGAATGTGCTGCATCTTCATCTATCAGCGTGGAAAGAGCTATACCACACAGCTTTACTCAGCTTAAAGGGAATCCTTTAGGATGACAAGTTTAAAGCTGGTTATCATTTTTTACAGCTGGTTTTGGGGAAATAAAAGGAAAATTGCTGCTCTAAGTCAAAAGCTGCTCACCGCTGCAGGCAGATATTTGAGCCAGAGAACCTTACAGTTGTGGTTTATCACTTCAATACGTGACTGACTTTGTACATCTGAACTTTGAATTTTTAAAAGGATGCCTGAAAAGAAAGTCTTTACAAATTTATTGGCTGATTATATTAACAAACCACAGATGGCATCAAATAAGTGATCTAGATTTAAATATCAAAGAAGCAAAAAGGAATGGTGTGGCAATCTTTAACTTAAAGCAAACAAATTGAAAAAGCAGCATAACCTACACTAGAACAGTCACATGGGTAAATGTGTGTTTCAAGGCATTAAGACTATACTATTGCATTGTATAAAATACTGTGTTCCAAGAGATGAGGGTGAGTTAACTGTAGAACTAAAAACTTGGCTTTGGAATCTTAATCATAATAATGGTCTCTTAAGGGTATAGTTGTGTCCGTCCGTGCCCCTTATTTTCTGTTTTCCTTATTTTTAAATTTAGATGACATCCCGTAGCAAATTATAGCAATTTCCAAAGTAGGACACATTTGGAACTACATAAATCATGTGCTGCCTTTCACCTCAAAAGCCAAAGTTTGTTAAGTTTTTCTTTCTTCCTAAAGCTGAAAATTTGTCCATGTGAAAGTTAAATAAGAATCCCAAGGCATCTTTCTAAAAACAGTTGGTGCTACTGTGCTGATTCTCACTTAAGACCGTTTCATTTCTGCACAATAGAAGATATGGTTGGTCTCATCTGGGAGAGATTTCTACACATTTAACCAAGAAGAATAAATAATATTTACAGCTGTGAACTCCCTGGCCTTTCCTTCCTAACCCAGGTAGTCCGCTTCTGTAAAGCAAAGTAGAGCAAAGCGTTTGGGTGTCTGATTCCATCAGCTTTAAAAAGAGAAAGATCAGGAAAACAGTGCTGAAAATAATATATGCATCTGGTCAAGTAATGGGCTGAAGCAACTGTCAAATGGGCTGAAACTGCCTCTCTAAAAGAACAGAGCTCCAATAGCACCCTTGTCATAAGACTAAGATTCAGGAAACAATATCTTGAAGAAAAAAACATAAGTGTCTTTTAAGTAAAAAAAAAAAAAAAAAAAAAACCACCACAAAAATGATATAAGAAATCTCCCTTCTGGTTTTAAAGGGTGCACAGCTTTTTGCAGTGTTTGTGGTCCAAACTTTTGAAATACATACCACAACCACCCAAAAATAAAAAATAAAATTAATTTTTCAAATAAAATCTGATTTGAAATATGAGCCAGAAATTTAGATGCCAATATTTTTATCATTGTATTATTTTCATGCCAAATGAACTCTATTTACAGAACACAAGATTTTTTTCTTCTTTAATAGCTCTTCTGAAAATCAGTCCAGGCTGTGTTTTTTGCTTTACCATTTGCATCTTCATTCCTCATCACAACCCTAAATTTGTAATTCATGCAGAGCCAGTTACGTTTCCCTTTATGTCAGCACACCCAGCTTCCTTCATATAATCATCTCAGCTATGCTTGTACTACAGACACTTGTCTCCTGTAAACTTAAAAGCGCTTGTTTAATTGGAGCTTCTGATATTGAACAATACTCTGTGTTTCAGAAGTCGTAAAAATACAAAGTATTTTAAGCGTTTGGACTATTTAGGCCTATTAGAACCAGAGGTAGCTGTTTGTTTATTCTGGATCCCGCATTCCAGGAAAGTGTTGACCATACCAATAATTTAGAAATTTCCATGTTAGTACATTGGCTAATTACAATATGAGTCACTGTTTGTCAAAGTGGACATAAGAGCTAATCTGTTTCATTTCATAACATTTTAAAGCACTGCTGTTTTGTTGATTCTTGCTTAAGAGTGCTTCATTTCAGGCCGGTAGAATGTGCTATCTCCCTCATTTATGAGACTGTCGGTAACAGCAAAGATGAAAAAATGCAAATATAATTATTCTTCCATTAATCGAGGTGAATAGAGAGGGCTAAAACTAAATTGGAATGAGTTAGTGTATGGAATAGGGTATAACTTTGCAGAGTCTGATTTCGTGGAGCAAAACTGACTCATCCAAGGGATCGTCCAAGGTAAAGTGACTCAGTGACTCTCCTCTTGGAGCAGATGATGCCTGTGGCCAGCCTGCCATCACTGGAACAACAAACGTGGTCCACTGCCTGTCAGGATGTGTCTCTGTTGGCTGCCACAAACTGACTCATGTTTTCATCTTTTTCATACTCTGTGGATGTTTTACTGAAGGGCTGTATTCATCTTTAACTCACATGCTGGAGCTGAACGGCTCAATATATGATGTATTCTTTTCTTTTAAATTTTCTATTTGAGAAATAAATTGATAGTAATGACTCAATACACGCTGTCATCCACATTATCACAGCAGAAGAGTCTAAAAACATCCCCTGACTTCCATACGCTCTTGCAGGAGAGACTTCTCCAGGTGTCCTTATGGAGTTGACTGCAGTTCTTAGACCTGGCATGTAATACCTGTACTGTTTAGGTCCTCCTGAGCAGGAACGTACACTTGCTGGTCTTTTAGAGACTGTTTTGGGACTGAGAAGCTCTATGTTTGATCAACTCAAAAGTTCTTTGCTTTTTTTTTAGTGAACTGAAGTATATTTAACACACAGTAAGTGGTTATTATCCACAAAATCTTATTAGAGGAGTACTAAGTTCAAGTACTGATTAGAGCCTGCCTGTGTGGTTTCCTCTTGTTACTTATTTTTGCAAAGAGAACAAGGGCATAGCATGGCAACAGGCTGGAAAACTGCTGTAAGATTGCTTTTGCCATTTGCACCGCCAGAACTGCCACTTCTCCCTTCAAAATCTCTGAGTGCTTTGAATTGAAACCTTGAAAAGGACAGAAGTCAAGATCCAACCCCAGACCATACAAATCTGCTAATGTGTGAAAAAGCTACATACCTCCTTGTCCAAACTTAGTTAACTCAGCCTTGCTCATTTGTGCCACGACCATTTCCTCTTCACCCTGGAGGCAGGGCTGCTGAAGGGGCTGGGGGCTCTGGGGTCTTTGCATTTTCTGGCTGTCCTGCACACAGGTGGTGGTACCAAAGAAGAGACAACCACCGGTCTCTTCAGCTCCGCACTGAAGGGCTTTATGCATCTCAACAGCCATTTGAACAGAAACAAAAATTCATTTTAATTGCCAATATTCTCACCATGACCTGGTGAACCTTGGGGCCTAGTGTCTTTCAACATGATTTTGCTCTTTGATATAATTCATTAACTACATATTTTTTGCGCTAAAATGAGTTAACATGGAGTGATAAGTGACAAAGTTGTATAAATACGTATTATTAGGTTATTGGTATCATTCTAGGGTTAGTAGCCATGTATTATAATAGCAGGGTATAGTCTAAGTTTAGGAGATATATGAGACAGTGTATATTTGAACTTGTCAGAGCCACCATTAGAATTTTTAAACCTCTGGGTATGTACAATTTCTCCTTTCTTCATGATGAATATGTATAAAATTGAGTAGGACTGCCAAGTATTGGTGGCTCATTTGTGAATTTATGTATATGAATGGCAAATACAAAACAAAGTATCAAAAGAAGCACGAATACCAGCCAAGAATCTCATATATCTCATGTGCATTATTCAAGCGGGAAGAGCCTCTTAAAAGAAAACATTTGCAATTAGTTATAATACTTTTGAAATCATTACATGCCAGTAAGAAAAGCATATATTGAAAAGAATATGTTTAAATTTCAAAACAGTCTTAAGAAATGCCTCCTGTTGTTTCGTTATCTCTCGGGGGGTTAATGATGCCAGTAGCTCTCACTGAGAGAACTGGGTTTTTTAATAACTTCTATCACAAAAGTCAACCCACGCTGCTACAGTCTGATACAGAGGAATGTCATTTCCAAAACAAAAATAGTTCTCCAAAACTTCTTAGTCTTTTCATGCATTGAAATGCTGAGTCCTATTATGTTAGAAACAACATCTCCTGCCTGTCACAGTCAAGGTGACCTATATGATTTTTAATTTTTTTACCACTTTTATGGTACTGCCAGTTCAAGGGCAAAATTTTATCTCAGCTATAATGATACCAGGTCAGGGCTTTGTTCTCTTGTCATCTTGTAGAAAAAATTTTTATTATAGCCAGTGCTTCAGAGAGCCTGGAACAAGTACATTGTAGAAGCAATGTCACTTGGAGGGAAGAGATGCAGAGAGACAATTGTCTGCTCACATATCACAAGATAAAGATGATTTTGTCTCTCAACAATTTGTAAGAATGTCTCAAAGTCCATTCCTACAGTGTTTCTGGAGGCAGTGCTTTCTCTAGCAATAGAAAGAAAGAAGCTTGTTTCTTTTTTTCCTTGTACCTGATGTTGTCATTTACGCAGCACATACTCATTGTGAAAAAGCTGATCTGGTGGCATTTTGCAGTCACTTTGTCCTGCTATGAATAGTGGCACTGTCTGCAGCTGCAATGGCCACGGACGGATGGAAAGATGCAGCTCTGCAGCCTTATCCTCCATCAGGAGATCATCAGAGTGTTCTGCCCAGACAGAACCACTGCAAGAGCAGGAACTAGTGTCCCTCCACTCTCCCTCAAAACCTGTACTGCCAAGGAGCAGAGGAACAGATGGAGAAGCACCTACTGTAACCTGCCAGCCTTGTGCGTGGCCGAGCTTGTTGTCCTTTTGAGATACAGGATGTTTTCCCTCCCACGTTTGCTGTTGTGAATAAGCCACAGAGGCTCATTGCTCTCTGGTCCTTTTCTTGTGTTGCTTCCATTCCTTGCTCTCTTGTCTGCTCTGCTTTTCTACATGGTACTAACAGGGTCATTCTGGGAACCCAGCAAAGGCCAAGAACAGTGTGAGACTTGTATTATGTTAAATTCACAGAACATCAGCAGCTGAGGCTGAAAGAGAATTTTTGTTGTCCCATAGTAATGTATAGGCTGAGGTATCTAGCTGAGAAGCTGAGATACCATCTTGGAGGAACAGTTTGTACATGCTTCAAGGTCAGCCTGTAAATAAATCTATTTTATTGTAATGGAAATATCCCATTTTAGTCAACGTTCAGGACCAGGACTTTACTAGAAGGGCAGGAATACCTATGGGAGTTATTTTTTTCTATTCAGAACTATTTGTCCACAAACTGATGCAAACAGTTTTTGTTTCAAGAAGCCAACTCCAAAATTACATTTCCTTGAGGTGACTCATCTACTAGTGAAGTACCTGCAGGGCAGGCAAAGGAGGTTGGCAGTGGTCCATGGTATTTCAGACTTCTGGGAGAACAGTGAATTGTGGAACATATTTGGGTTGTGTGAGCCATCTTGGTTGATTCAAGTCTGGCTTAAATACAACAAGGCATTTAAGCACATTGCTTAATTTTAAACCAATCAGAGTATTATTATGGCTTCACGTTAAGCGTATGCTTACATACTTTGCTGGAGAAAGATGATGTTGTGTATTGCAGGTGTATCAAGCAGGAAGAAAATCTGTATCGCTATTCACTATATAAGGTCTGAGGCTCAGATCTTTCTTTAATTAGTGTATCTATTTTACATGCTTCAGAGGTCAGGAAAAAAAAATCATTTTTCAGTTTCCTTAATGAGGGCCCAGTTTGTCAAAGTTCTTAGCTCAAGTTAGTGCTATACAATTTAAATCCCATTTTCAGCATCTGGCAGGATAAACCCCTGACTGACAGGTTTGCAAAACCAAGCGAAGCCTGGGATGGTGAATACATTTCCAGAACCATGGGGACTGACTGAATGTGGCATTAAATCCATTTGATTCTTTTTTATTAGCAACCACCTGGATGTCCAGATAGGTAATTCAGAACAAATGCGTTCCTTTGAGTGATTAGAAACTGAATGGAATGAAAATCCATTTTCACATCAATTGCTAAACACTGACCAAAGGAGCAAATATTATGCTGAACCATGTTCTAATCTGGGAGAGGGAGAGAGAAATATCTATATATCTATATATATCTTTCAAGATAAAGCATTGGGCCATGTATGATCCACTGTTAGTAGACAGAAGGAAAAAGAGCTGCATGTCGCAATTATTCCTACATTTCCCACCAAGTAAAACATCTCCTATAAAATTGCTCTCTTTGTAGCTTCTGCCTCAAGATAACTTTTGCACCTGCTGTTCAAAGATTAAACTACATCTGTTGAAAAGAAACTGCCACTTGGGGTCACATATGTTATCAAATGACATTTTTTGTTTATTTGTGCAACTAGGGCTACTGAGTTAGGAATTCTTTCTCTTCATTTTGAGCTTTATTGTGGATCTTCATCATAAAATAATTTTTTGGAGCCAGTGAAAATGCTGAGGTTTTAAGTTTTATAGCAGGAAAAAAGAAAAAAGGGGCATAATTTTTTCCTACATTTCTTGACAATGATACATCTATATTATTAATACTTCAGTCACATAACTAATTCTATGTTCATCCAAAAACCACTTAGGTACCCCAAGAAGTTATAGATTCTCAGTCTTAAATACTTTATTCTTTCACTGTCATCTCTGTTAAGTACTTTACTCCCTGCCACCCTCACCCCTTTTAATGGCCTTGTTAAGGTAAGCACCATTCAGCATCCTTCTTGATGTCTGTAGGATATAGCATAAGAGCAGTAAGAAAGTAAGAACAGCGGCTACTTCTGAAAAAGAAGGTTTATATATGGAGGTATTCCCCAACATACATCTTTTAGAATATTTGCAGAAAGCTTATAATGTGGGTATTCTTAATGTGAAATACTATTCCTCTAAGAAAGTTATTTGATGACAGCTATAGTTCTTTAACTTTGTACAGGTCTTATTCTAGAATAATTCCTTTATGGACATAATAAGCTCAGTAACATTCAACATTAGTAAACTAAAGAATTATCTACATTCACAGTTTTTTTAATATGAAAAAGCTGACTAACCAGAGCCCTTGACAAAAAAGGGAAAGGAGTAATGGCTGAATATACACCTCTGCTTTTAACAAACAGATATGAATCGCTCAGTCCCTCAGTGTTGCTTCCTTAGAGATACTTTCTGTTTGACAAGATCATTTATTCAAGCTGTCTCTCTTTTGGCACATAGGATTGGTTGCATATAGAGTCAAGTAAGCCCCAGCTTTTCATCCTTTTTCCCATCAGGGAGTAAAATTTCTATGTAAACAGAATCAGGTGATGATTCAAAATGGAAGCTAGTAATTTGATTTTATGTATTGTTAGACCTCGCGGTCTTGGTATACAGTCAGACTTACTTCCAGCTGAAATCCAACAAACTTGCTCGCTCTCTCATGCGTATTTGTTTTGTTTACCTATAGGTCTCATGAAAATCTAATGCAAGATATTTATATCTTGCCATCATAATTTATGCTCAATATAAATGCCTAAAGAATAAGACTGTGCTTCTAGGAATGGGAGTAAAATAGGGCTTCAGTGAAAAAATAGTCTCTGGATGGGTCATCAAATGGTATAAGATCTTCCAGTGTATTTCCAGTGATTAGAGAATGCAAACGAAGTGCAAAAGAATGAATGTTGCCCTAAGTGCTGAATGATATCAAGAACTAATGGAGCAATCAGCCCTTCTTGTTCCAAAGATTCATCTTTTACAGTAGAAGGAGAAAAATACAGCAATCATAACCTGTAATACGATGATGGAAGATGCAGTGAGAGTGATATTCCATTAAAGTTTGTATTTCATTTTTCACTAAAGATCAACAAGTTCAACAGCAGCTGAAATCAGATTTTTATAGACAGTTATTGTTTCAGCTGTCATTACTTTTTCATTACTTGCCATCAATGAATATTTTCAAGCAGCAGATCCAGTCTTTAACTTAGCTGTGCTCAACTGATGCACCAAGACACACTTAGAAAGGAAATGCTGGAAGATTATTTAATAAGCAGTGATTTAAACATGGGGAAGAGTTAAAGGAATTAGTAAAACCAGCGTGCACTGAATTGCAAACAGGAAATAGCTTCTTTTTGCTAGTAGGCCTACATAAAAATACAGACTTAAAGCAATGGATGTGCTTCATGTCCAACTGATGCTGACAGAATTAAGGTTCCCGATATGTAAGGTTGAGTCACACTGTGTGCCAGTTGTGGTAGTTTTTCTCTTGCCCGTAAAAAAATCTTGTGATTCCAATAATAAAAACAATTTCACTCAAATGCTGCAGCTTAACTCTTATCCCTTCAAACCAAACCCAAGGAGCTGATGGCACAGAAGATACAGGAATTAGATATCACATCAGTGCAGAATGACCTGATTTGCTCTGATGCAGAAGTCCCGAAGAAATACACTGCTAAGGCAATCCAATCACCCAGGGTTTATTCTTTTCCTGTTCTAGTTAAGAAAGCAAAAAAAACAATATTTGAAAACTAAAGCTATGCCCTCCAGAGAGTTACCTTATCACAAAATCGGTCACAAATGGAATGCAGAAATCTTTCAGGGAAAACAGACATGGAATCCATCCTGGTGGTGTTATCTTCATTTTAGAGCTTCAGTAATGACTTTTTAGAGGAATTCATAATGAACAGGCAAAAAGGGAGAAGTCTGCAAGTTTCGCTTTAATTTCATACACGAGTTACAACAACAGCTCCCAGATTGAGACCATCCTCTCTAATGGTAGTAAGCAAACCTATGCCTAAAGAACTATGTCCAAAAAATCTTGCTAGCCTAAGCAGAGTGTACCAGAATGCCTTCAGAGTTCATCTGGCCAACTGCAAAGGTACTGAAGTGTGTTGTCTCTTTCTGCTACTAATAATACAACCAAGGAGGAAGATCTACAAGGCTCAGTGTGCTCACGATTGGGCATGGCCTCTTTTGCATCTGGGGTAGCAATTAAAATCCAGAATAAGTGAATACAACAGTGATTGAATTCTATTGCCACATCTTGCTCTCGGTGAATTGGTCTCAGAGTTCCTGATAAACAGGTATTATATCACATAGAACATGGCTCATGATAATTGTCACCCTCCTAATCCTCAGAGAAAGAAATAATGTAGACTGGAGCAGGCATGAAGAGCAAATTTCTCATTAATTCTGTAGGTTGTTCCCCTTTGGGCCACAGATTTACATTGAGGAATTGGGCTGGGAATAGCAAAGGAAACCATGTAACTCTTCCCACCTACAGCTTTTAGTGCCAGCCTTTTGCTTAGCCAAACTTGGTCAATTTTGTTTCTTCTTGAACATTAGAAAAGCATTTTCAGGTCTGCATAGAACCACTAAATGACAGCTAAAAAACGAGCAACTAAGGAAATTAAAGCAAGAAATCTATTTTTTTCCACTCAAGAAAATACATTTCAAATATGCATGCTGCTCATTCTCTCTCACTAATAATTTATTCTTTAGTCTTGTGCAACAGGTCATTAACCTGCTTAACAACCCTAAATATAGATGTTTTCCCGTTAGAGAAATGTAGAGAAAATCAAGACGTTGAAATATCAAATCTTCCTTCCACTTCATTTTCTTTGATAGCTTAGGGGAATACATGAACGAGGATTTTTCTTTCCCAGTGGCAGACAGTAGTTTAGCTATTAACTACACGGGATCCAGATTTGGGACCCTTACTATGTTTGTGTACAGTCTTATTATCTGCTGAGTCTGATTATATTCTGATCAATATTATCTAATGATTGTGACCACAGATGGGTCGTTTCAAGGATATTTCAACTTCCATTGCCATTTGACAGTAGGCAGAAAGTGTCACTGCAAAGTTATTTGTCTATCTTGATCTTTTCTCCCTAATCAGAAACAAGAGGAAAATCCTTGAGAGGATAATTCATTTTCTTCATCCCCATCTCCTATGTTTTACCTGCAGCATAAACCACATGGTTGTTTAAGAGACGGATCATGTAAAGAAAGTGAAAGTTAGAACTACGCCTAAAAGCCTCGTGACAGTTCAAAACCCCTCCTAGGTTTCGCCTCTCTCTCATTTGAATTGGAACTTTGCTGGGAGTTACTATTATTAAGATACTTTAAGATTTTCTATGTTTCCCTTGATGTGTTCAGTCCTGCTCTCACGTATATTGATGTTCTTTTCTGATTCATAACCTGGAGGCAAAGGCCAAAACCCTTCTAGGTGTAGAAGCAAATGTGCCACTCATTTTGCTTGAAGTATAAAAACGCATTTCTCTGTCAGAGATGTTCACTGAGAGAGATGTCAGCCAATATGGTGTTCCAGGATTAATTAAAGAGTTTGTCTGCCAGACATTCTTTAAGTCTGCTTTTTCTCATTTTATTTTTACTTTTTGGCATGTAATAGCATTTCCATACTTATTAAATCCTCACTGATAATTACATGCAAAAGAGCAATTAGCAGCAGACAATTTAGTGGCAAAGAATTTATAATTTGAACTGTTTACCATTCAAAGTTGACTGAAAGTGATGGCAGCTTGTTTCCAGCCCATTGGACTTCTCGGCTGTAAGAGTGTTTGGCCCCTATAAATAGAAGCCAAACTGCACTAAACGAAACTTCATGGCAGTGATATTGTTCCAGAGGAGCTTCCAGCTGAGGTGGTCTCTGTTTCCCCAGCCTATCTTTGTATTAAGCATAAAATCATACCTGTGCAGTAGACTGGTTCCTAAATGGCAGGCAGCATATCAGGTGTTTCCTAAAATCAAACCCTAGTGTCACTGCTCATCACTGTGTGTTGAGTGACCTGTCCACATGCTGTCTCCTGTTCTTACTAGAAAATAGCCCAAGTGTCACAAGTTAGCATAAATTATATTTCTTGGTCAGAGAAGCCCAGTGGTGACTGAGATCTGTGGAGGTTTTCTATGCTTGTTCTCTATTCTCGTTTTAGTAGAAACTTTAATTATCTGTCTGCAGGAACATAGTTTCTGTGTTCCAAAAATAGCATTGCCATTTCAACCACAGTCACTAGGCCGGAAATGCAAAACCCTCATCAATCAGTTGCTATCTAAAAGAAGGAAAAGATTTGATGATTAATACAAAGAGCTCATCCTGAGTGAGAAGTTCAAGGCAAGTATTTGGTCATGGACTTGCCAGGAACCAGAATACCTCACTTTTTTGACAGTCCTTGTGGCTTGAAATGTTTCTGTCCATTTGCATACAGACAAGAATATGCACAGGCACTACCATTTTTATAAGAATTATTATCAACATCCCCTGCCCCCTCTGATTTGAAAATGGTGCTGGAGAACCAAAAAGAAGGAGAATGCCTGGAAAAGAGAAGACACACCCCAGGCTTTCAGGCTTCATTTCTTTCTAATATTTGGATATGTTAGTCTGTTGCTTTTTTGCCTTGTTTACATTGCAGATATACAAAGTCAGTTCTCCTGGGTAAACCTTGCTATCAGTTGTCACTTTTCAGATCAACCATCCCACCAAAATCTGTATAGAAACCTCAATATGTTTATGGTTGAAATCTAGTCATCTCAAAGAAATTTGGTACCAGTTTGTATAATAATAGTAGGAAAGAAAAGACTGAGATAAGGGCCTGAGTTCAGGGATCCCTTTAAGATGGACAGGTAACAGAATATAGTCATGACAGTTTTAATGTCCTTGCTCCTCTAAAAAGCCACATAGATCTTAGCTGTCTGTGCCAACCTGAAGACTTGCAGTGGCATAGTGCCCTTTCAAATACTGGTTTAAGGGAGCCTGCTCTCTACTGATGAATCTTTCCTTTCTGATGCACCTCCTTTGTCTTTCCAACCAAGTATTGACCTAATCAAAACTCATTTAGCTTATGAGATCTGATGTGACTACGGCCTGGCAGGTAGGGTTTAGAATATTTCAGAACTCAGCAGAAGAAAACATGTCCACTTTTTCTTTTAAGCACCCAGCCCTGAGCATGTGTTTTGATTAATTATGAACAAGTACACTGATGTTTTTAATAGGAAAGGAGAGATGATCTGTTTTGAGGCTGTGGTATTTTTTAGATTTATTTGCATGTGTAAGTACTTTTTCGATCTAACTGACATAACAGGAAACTCTTGTTTGCTTTTCAGTTTAAGTATAATGAAAAACATCCTCCAGCATTTATAATGAATATACAGAACTGTGTATATTCAGCTCTGTAATGAGCTTTCAAACCAAAATTATGGAGCCTGGGAAATCTTTTGTATGGCTGTACTTGTTGCATTGAAGCCCTATTCATTGCCTACATTGTTCTTACCAGTAATTTTACAGCACCAGAAGAGGTTATAGCCTCCATATCTATGATCTGTTGCAGAATGATAACTGCAGACACTTGGTTTAATTCCTCTGAAATCAATGTCCACTTATAATTTTCTAACCCTAAGTTGAAACAGAAAAAAATCAGCAAGTCATTCAGACAAGTTTGTTTTGAAGAGAAGGGGTGTGTTTCTTTAACAAAAAAATAAAAGACAGCTGTGCAGTAAGACACTTAAAATATTTGCACCTACACAGAGGCTAGCAAAGCATAGGTAGCCAGGCAATATTACTTATTTATATTACAATACAGCCTCCTACTCTACTGGATTGAGAATCCATTCTGGAGGAGATCCCTACCCCCAAAAAAACAATTCAATCTGCATATATAAAAAAGGCACAAAACTTCTCATAATAAGAAAGAATCATTCGAGTGTTGAGATGTTATGACTTCTCTGTCCTAGTCTGGGAAAAAAATTAGTATTTATGGTAGGTCACAGGAGTCCGTCTAGCGTGGGGTGGGGGCTACCAGTCCTTTCCCCCTTTAGTGGGGAGTTGTCTGTCTTTCCACAGAGCTCATTCTTCCCTACCCGGCTGCCTGCACGTTAATAACAAGGAACAGAAACCATTCAGCGATTGATACCAGCTTATGCTAAACAATGTCCCCTCCTGTTTCCAATAAACATGGCTGTTCTAATAGATTATAGTGTCTCAGAACATCCACTCCCCCTCAGCCTGCCTTAGATGTCCTTTAGCTGCTCCTTTGTGATGATAATGAAACTAAACAGCATTTCAAAGCGGGCTTTGATTAGCATGATAACCGTGTAGTGGCTTGATGGCCAGCACGGAATGATTACCTAACCTTCCAGCACCAAGAGCTTCCAAGAAAAGTTATACAACCTGTTAAAATGTATGCATATATGTATATATGTATGTATGTGTTTGCATTCATGTAACACATACAGGTATAACTCAGGTATCAATAAAACCTGTCAAGGTCTGTTCATTGATATTCCCTGTTAGAACAGTGTTTTCTTGATGCACAGGCTAATTGCACCAATTTGCCACAATTTGCCTGGGTAGCGCATATGCATTTAAATAGAGGACAGGAGGTGGGATTGCAGCAGAGCTCAGTAATTACTCATCATGTAGAGCATCATCACATGCTGCTAGTCAAGCCACTGGGCATCGCCGGAGATGGGACATCTGGAAATGGCATACAGCGGGAAGACTGCAGAAAAACCCAGTGTCTCAAGACCCGTGTAACAGCGTCAGCATGCACACCGAGGGCTGAAACTAAAATGCCATGGCATCATTAATATAGTCTTCCAAATCAGATCATGTGGGGCAAGCCCTTCAGCTGCAGCAGAGGCGCATCTCCATCAAAATGAACAAAGATGCCTGTGTTTATGCTGAGGGCGTATGCCCCTTTCTCCCTTATAATATTTATTCCTTTCCTCCTGAAAAATAAATGTAAGACAAAAGCTTATTTCTGGACTCTAGTTATCTGACATGGATCGTGGTTTTAAGAGGTTATAACCACACAACGTGATGGGATGAGCAGTAGCCCATTGGCTATTCCACAGTATTTAGACTTTATGATACATGACTGACTCCTCTGCTTTCATTTCTTTTTTAGCTTCAGCTTTCAGTTTCCCTTTTTAAAATATTTGGAGCACGAACATGAAAAATCGCCTTAATTGAAATATTGTTTCCTCTGGATTTCTTTTTTAGAATGTTCTTGCATATTTTGGCAGCCCTTCAGGATGCCGCATGTTAAGCAAGTGTATGACAAGTGACACCTCAGTAGTCTGCAAATACTTAAATGCCAGAACATGGAGAAGCTATATTAGCAGCTTATGTATCTGCAGTCCAAGGGGAAAGTAAGAGATGAGTAGGTACATTGCAGAGGCAACACCAGATGAATTCAGCAGCATCATGAAGCTGATCACTGTGATAAAAAGCAGTGTGTCATCTCTGTAAATGTACTCAGAACTGGGGGCTATGGTTACTACAGAATGTCAAAAAGCCTTACAAAGAGGTTTATCTGCTTTATCTCTAGAAATATGAACAGCATGAATCCAATACATACTTTGCAAATGTTTTTTGATTTATTTCTTGTCTGACTTTTTACAAAATTCAGTAACTGGCTATTAAAATAGCAGATAAAATTCAGTGTGGATAAATGTAACTCCAGGTACATGAGGAAAACCAGTCTTAATTTCACAAATGAAACAGTGGGAGTTTCTAACTCAAGAGTTAGACCTAGGAGCTGTAATATATGTGGGTTTAGGCAACTATTAGCTAAATACTCAAAACAAGTCAACAGAAGACAGGGAGTTGTTTGGAATAGAGAAGGCAACAGAGAGTAGCCTAATGCTGCTCTGTAAATTAGGGGCAGTGGGGCCTGGGTTAACAGCTGGATGGGTATGGTACGGGGGGACTGAGCAGCTGGGGAGCAGCTCTGGGGAAAGGGCTGGGGCTCCTGGCTGACAGCAGGCTAAAACATGGGTCAGCTATGTGCCGTGCCAGTGGGGAAGGCCAAGAGCATGTCAGTAGGAGCACCATAGCCAAGAGATTCTCTGTGTTCACTCAGCACTCATTAGACCACAGCTGGGATATTGCTATTGCATCCAGTTTGGGGCCCTAGAGTACAAGAAAGACATTGATAAACTACAGTGAGTTTGGTGGAGGGCCACCATGATGGTCAGGGTTGGAGCACTTGTCCTGAAAGGAGAAACTGTGGGACCAGGGTTTCTTCAGCCTGGAAAAGGGTTGGCTCTGGGGGAACCTAACAGCAATACCTACTAACCAATACTAACTAACCAGTACCTACCAACCAGTACTAGTGCCTGCTGGTTAGGTTACTGAGAAGCTGGAGCCAGGGTCTTCCTGGCAGTGCACGGCAGGAGAAGAAAGAACAATGGCCATGAAGTGATACAGTGGCAGATCTGGCTGGGTATATAAAGGAAAACATTTTCTGATGAGACTAATGAAACGTTGGAACAAGAAGGTTGTGCAGTCTCTGCCCATGGAGGTTTTCAATAACCAACAGGATAAAGCCCTGAGCAACCTGGTCCGACCTCATAGCTGACTCTACGTTGAGCAGGAGGTTGGACTAGAGACCTCCTGAGGTCCCTTCCAGCCTGAATTAGCCAGTGATCCTGTGTTCCACACAACACATAGCTAAATGGTACAACTCCACTGCAGGATGCTGCAGGTGCTGGAGGTTAATGTAGGTTCCCAAAGCTGGACAGGATCACCAAAGGGAAATGCACTGATGTTTACTAAACACATGGAATCTGTCCGAACCCCAAACACTTGGAGGCTGGGAAATGTTAAAAAGAAATATTACTGTAGGTTTGCTATAATCTCATATTCTTTCTTGGGCAGCAGCTTATGGCCACTGTCAGAGATGGGTTACTGGGCTAGATGGACTGGCTGTCCATCTCCCAAACCATTGCAGCTCTTTTTGTGTTCTTATTTCTATAAAATATGCCATCAGCGTGATCTACTGTTTCAAACCTAAAATTTTGCAGAGCTTTTAATTACAGGGAAGCGCAGTTTTTAGAACGTCATCCATACCCTTGGTAGGAATAGTAAAATAATGAGGCTTTTCAGGATATTTTTTTTCAGTTAATTTTCATAATGACAGTATTTGGGGGGAAATTGAAGACTGTAGCTTGTTACCAGAAAGTACCAGAAATGTTGTAGAGAGATCTATTTTTATGTAATTTTTTTTTTACTTTTTCAAAAGTTCAACAAGTTCACTGCAATCTGCCTTTCAAGGTCATCCATCTGAATCAATGATCTTCTTAGCTCCACCAGTTCTGATTTTTTGAATAAAATTGTAATTACCAGCCTTTTAAGCACCAGCTGTTCTATTGAAACATGATACTGGTGGTGTACTCAGTCCTGGTGGAAAAATATCTGTGAGCCACTCTTCCCTGAAGCCTCCTAGCTGATTGCAAGAATTATGGTCCCAGAATTAAAGGGGCCAGAACCAGATCCTTTATGGATACAGTTGCCTCTCTCCCTTTGTGAATTACCCTGTTCAAACATGCATTTGAACCTCCACTGTACTCAGGCCTTATAAAATAAGGAGAAAAAGTAAAGTACAATATAATATAGTATAACTGCAAAGGAATAATCTGTTAGCTCGTCCACATGATGAGCCACATGGAATCAGCACACAGAAACAGAAATACCTTGGAGAAATGTTTCTCTCCCGTTATTTAGCAGTACCCATTATTTAGCAGTGTGTGCCATCTTTACCAAAAGGAGACCAAAGTTAGCATTTAAGGTGAAGGTTACAATCTGCGTAAGTAGGATACGGTGCTAGAGAAGAAATCCGCGATGAAAAAAGAAGCTGAAGAAGTGCATTTCTAGCACTAGGATTTGCAGGAGAATTGAAAGGCTGATTGGCACAGGAAGTGGCATGGGAAAATAAAAGCAAGAGGTAGAATTTGTCTTGGCAGGAAAGTGATGTTCCACTATTAGAAATGCCTGCAGGCCAAAAAGAAAAAAATCCTGTGCTGAGATCTACTATAGATTTTCCGACTTCTTTAAAGCTCAGACCCTACACTAAATATCTTCCTCAAGCAGATACAGTTTTAGCTGTACAGAAGTTTTCTGTCATGTTCAGAAAAGCTGGAGACCAGTGCTTATTTATCGTCTCAAACTGGGATCGTGGCAGCATCTGGTACAGATGGGCAAGATGAGAGGAGCAAGATGGGGCACGCCTGCCAACTGCTGCAGCCCTGCCTCCCTTCCCTTCCTCTGAAAGATTTTTTCTTTGCATATTATATTGTAGTGTATTTTTCTTTTTTCTTCTATTTTTGTAAGAAATGAGGACAGTGGTAGTTTAGCAATGCGTCTGGGCAGCAGCTTCTGCCAGGTCCATGTGCTACCAGAGGGCATTTGGACCTGAGGATGCAGGGGAGGGAACTTGCCATGTCAGCCACGAAATCTGAAGCATTGCAGTGATGCTGGCTGATTAGGCATTGCTATATTTTTCTCTATTAATGACATGGCCTTTTCTCTCTCCAAAGCCAGGAAAACATCCACGCTCTCACAAGTCTTTATGTCCGAGGACACTCATCCCTCTGCAGTGTGCTATTAGGAATCGCAGCGTCTGGCAAGTCCCTGCTCTCTGTAAGTCTTTCCCTTACACAACAGACCTTAAGCAGTATCCCTGTATCCAGCACTCCTGCCAGTCAGACCATTAACTCATAAGGTCCCAGTTCAAGAAGGCCTTTATGCACATAATGACGTATCTCTTTTTCTAATGATTGGACTTAGCATGCAATCATTATCCCTAAACCTGGCCTGAAGAAGTATTTCTTCCCGAGTCAGAGGTAAGTGAATACCTGGAGTGAAAAGGCAATGCACAAGGAACAGTGAAGGAATGCAATACTGTATTTTTTCTTCTTTATTACACAGAAACTACTACAGAAAAAGAGAAAAGCAATACATGCATATTTCAGTTGGAAATACTAGTACAATTGAATGGAGCTAATGAGGTTATTTCTTTTGTGCCACCCCTGTCTATCCCTGATTGCAGATATTTGCCATGGGAATTATATTTTACTGCTTTTGTATACAGCACCTTTTACCACAGTAGTTCTTCAGCTCTTGCAAGATCTCTAGGCAATCCTATAGGACAGGCAATAATAAAATAACTGGTAACAAGTACGGAGGACTCCTGTTGCTCATCATTAAGGTATTTCTGAAAAGCAATGAGGAGAAATTCAGGATGACCACATGAATTAATAAAAGAAAAAAGATATATGGGCTAGAGAGCTCAAATGATTTCATTTAAGGTAATATAAAAGACTGAGACTACATCTTTCTTTTCAGAGATGCTCATTTTGTCACTTCTTTGATATTTGTCCTTGCTTTAAACAGTATCTTCAGGGGTTGTATCATGATAACTGAAGCTGAATGGAGAGTCTTTTATTTTGAGATATGTAATTAGTCCCTTACATCTCCAGAAGGAGCCACTGCAAATAGTCTCAGCACTTTCAGTTCCTACTTCTGCACTGTGTCTGGCTTCTGCTAGCCAACACAAGGTCATTTCCTCTTAATATTTCATTGAATTGGTGTGTTAGTGATGCATCAAAGATGTCTTAATGAAATGCAACAGTGAGATACAGTCATGGCATTTGAAGGCTGTGTAAGAAAAAATCAGCTGTTTACTCTTCATGGAAAAGGAAGTCTGATATTTGTTCCGAAAGTTGGAGGATCCAGCTCTGGAGTAGGCGAAATACACAATATACATTTGGTGTTGTGTGAATTTTAGAGCTAGTGATAGACATGCAGTCCTAGTTAGCTGGCAGGGATTCACAGAGCAGGCAGAGGCTGCTGCAACCAAGTAAGCTTCCATATGCTGCCTTGTCTCAAAACTAATCTGGAAGCAGACAGAAAACACTTTGTCATACCGTGGCAAGTTCTTGGGTTTGTAGCCAAAAATGCTGCTGGCATTTGTGGCTAGCATGAAACACATGGTACTAGCGGTTTTTTGCATGGATGCTGGGCTGAGACAACCCAACTCATCCCATACAGGTCACAAGGTGGTCTTTAGGGGCTACCAGTCCTTGGCCACTAGTGATCAGCGGCTGGTGTTGGAAGCAGGGAGAGCTCAAGGTGAAGGATCACCATATGCCACTACCTGTGCTCTAGGCTATCCATCTTTTGTCAGAACACAAAGGTACAGAAGGATGAAGACCACAAATTGACAATGGAGGTTTCCTTAATTCCCACTAACAATGTGATATATTTTCCCAATTAAGTTATGATTTGTTTGCAGGAGTCCCCTTATTTTTTTCTCTGTGAGATTATAATCTTAGAGAAGCAAAAAAGGGTTCCTGTTGCCTTTTATGACAAAAGGCGATTACAGAAGTACTACATTTTAATTTTTTCTCCTTGAACAGATTTCATACTTTTTTTACCCTCTGTTCCTGTTGGTCGTTTGATACCTGAATGCATTTATGATCTTGAAGAACCCTTTTCCTCCAGGGTCTTAGTTTATACATTACTTACAGATGCAACACACAAAGCCTATTCTCAAATGCAATCTCTTAAGCTTGCAGAATGACTGATCAAGCTGTTGGCTCGATTTGCTATCTGATCATTTAGTTGATAAGGTGAATCTTGACTCAGTCGGATTTTTCCATGGTGGATCGATCTAGTGATGGAAGCTGAATACTGTATTTTCTTACCCTAAGATAACCAGGGAAAGGATCAGCATCATGAGGCATCTATTTTGGTAGGTAGTTTAAGCTCTTAAGCTTGATTTTTATCAGCTATTAATATCCATGAAAAATAACTGCATATCAGAATGACAGCATTTGTACTCACTCTGCCCTTGTGTAAATAGCTATGTGAAGTGCGCAGGAGCTATGAGTTGACCAAGTTGCTAAACCAATGTGTTTTACTGGTAAATTATTTTGCATGAGATTGCCTACAAATGACTAACAACTGAAACACTCTGAACTAATAATAGAAATGTGCAGTAGAACTGATCTACCCTGAGAATCACATTTCAACTTTTTCCTTTTAAAATTAATTTGATTTCCTCTGGACCAATTCATTCCTCATTAGTAAGAAGACAATAGGAAAATTACTTTTGGAGGAAGATAAAGGCAAAGCCAAAAAAAAGCAAAAGAGAGCTATATATAAAATATATCCTCGGATAAGATTATAGCTGGTCTCCTCATAGTAAGGACGTGAGACAATTTCAAATTTCCCTTCAACTCATCAGAAGTGAATGGTAAATGAAAAATGGCTTCCATCTTAATATTCTCCCTTAATGTAGAATGTACCATCAATTACTGAAAATACTATTGAAACTGTGCTTTAAATTCATTAAATATACTACATGACATGACTTTTGAAGAATATTTTTTGCCCACTTGCCTAGTTTACCTATTATTCTTTTCCTTCTTCAGAAAGTTTACAAATGACCAAGAAGTCCAGAGAACATACACCCTTTGCTTAACTTTTCACATTTTATTAGAAAATATCAGGAATGCTATCGATCATTGTGGATCCAAGTCCCTTTTGAAAATAAAAATATTTTCCTTTTTGAAAAAATAAAAATAAAAAATACAGCTTTCTGGAGTTTAGGTTAATTCATTAATTGTAATAATTGAAAAATGAGTAAGTCCTTTTGCTGTTGTAAAGATGTTTAATGATAAAAGACTTAATAATCTTAAATGTTCTCACTGAAAATGAAAGATCCTAAACAAATATAGTATTCAATCCATTGGCTATGTGGATCCTAATAAAGTTTAATTAGATGTAATCACCTTCTGCCACTTCCACTTCTGCCTTCTGAAAGTGTGGCATTATGAAAAACTGCTTGCCTTTTCATACGGGTATCAACTTCAGGAAATCAAAGAAGTGTTTATGCAGTCTGAATTTCTGGGTGAATTAAGGTGCTTGAATTACTGATCACTTCAAAAACCTCGAAACATCTTCCTTAGTAGATACTGCATCTTCGTTCTCTGTGACTTCTCATCTGAATGACTGTTACATGCTATTAAATCTATCAAAGTTGTAATTGTTATCCATAGCTTTTCCACATTGCATCTCTAAGTTACCAAAATTAATACTCTGTCAATTTCATGCATATTTATTTTTGTTTATGTAGATGGCCAGTTTTCTTATATGCATCTTTATTAAGAAATTCCTATTAATTTAAAGGAAGCCATGAAATGGCAGTATTCAGTTAAAGGAGATGTACTACTGCTTGAATGCAAAAGTTATTGTTCTGCCTTTAGGACAAATAAAAAAATTCCCTTTCTTACATCCAGTCTTCTGGTGTGATTATGTGCCAGCAAAACCTCACCCAAATCTACACAAGACTGGTAGTTTATATTATTAACTTTACTACTGGAAAGGAAAAAAAAAAATCCACTCTTATCATTTTTAGACTTTTGTGGAATTCGCTATACCAAATGGAAAGGAACTCTCTTATCTGCTCAGAGGATGATGTGAGAAAAAGCAATATTGCCTGTGAATATATTATCTGGATAAAATACCTGCTTTCCAATAATATGAGAAAAGGATGATAGTAGCCATGATATCCACATGCCTGTAAAGCTCTGCATTTTGCTGATATCTTTATTTACACACCAAGCAGAAAGATGAATCTTTGAGTCTCTAAAAAAAAAGAAGGATGCTCTGAAGTGCTTGAGAACTAGGTTTGGCACATTTTTTCCCATTGCTCTCTTAAATTAGACCCAAAGTCTTATGCTTGCTTGTTAGGCTTATAAATACAGACTGCTTCCTTTTCTTCTCTGGCTGCTTTCCACAATATGGGCTGGCTTCGAAGGATGGGGAAGAGGAAGACGAACGCTGACAATCTCTGTACTTTCTGTAAATCTCTTTCACCTGTTGTAGCCTTTAGTTCATATGAATTTCAGCTCTGGGGTATTTGCTTGTACAGTCATCACATCACTGATAGTTTCTCCAGCTGCCCCAAATCCTTTCCAGCTCCAACTCTATTTTAAGGTCCTGGTTGCACCACATCTTCTGGGTGAACAGAAAGAAAGAAAAATAAGTGTTTATTCACCAACGTCTTCTGAATTTAAACCAACTTAGCAGCTAAACCCTGCAGTTATCTGCTGGGGAAACAGTTGCCACATTAATTTAGTTCAGAAACGCCAAGCACCTTTCCTGTACTGGGGGCTTTAAGTGTTTCATAAATAAGTGATTCAGGATTTGTGCACTTAATCCTTTTTGTGTGGAAACCAATGAGGCTATTATTCACTTCAGAATTAAGATACCTAAATGTATGTGTCTATACATGGATGTTGACATGTGTGTTTGAAGTGCTTGGTGTACGCAGTGGAGATCTAGTCAATACAAGCAGTCAATGCAGGAGTGTGGAGAGCATTTCAGCTGGCCGGCCCAGAGAGGCTCAAGCCAGTTGCCCACACAGAAGTACCCAGTGCTATTTGAGATGTAATTGGGGCATCCACACCATGATGGTGGCTATGAGGCAGGGCCTACAGGAGACCCATGTCCTTCCAGAGCAGCAGTGGAAGGCCAGGATGGATGTGCTTATGCACCTCAGATAGCACCAGCCACCTGTATGTAGCAGCTTCCCAGCCCTCTGCTCTGAAAGGAGCTGAGTTTCCCTCTTGCAGGTCTCTGACTCCATGACTATCAGTAACCTTAGACACATGCTCACCTGTGGACGCTTACATATAGGCATCTACCTTTAGGTTTCATAATCTGAAGCTGAATTTCTCCATGAGACTCATCATTGAGTCCCCTCTTTTAACCACTTTGCACCACACTGGGACTGCTCCACCAGGTTTTGGAGAACTTCCAGACTAGCTGTCCTAATAAGACACTCCATTCAATAGAAAGACTACAAATACGCAGTGAAGGCATTTGGTTGTGAAACGTGCAGATTTAGAGCACCCTGAACACATAGCCATTGTGCTGGAATACAACCAGGCCTTAAGGCCACTGAGTATATGTAGGACATGGGCAAATCTACACAGCCAGGGCACTGGCTAATGCAAGTTAGAGCCATCCCTAAGGAAAGTTGGTCCTAAAGATTTGGTGGGACTGATTAGCCAGTTTTGACTGTCAGAGGTGGTGGTTCCATATCACTCCTCAGACCCTGCACCAAGTATAGATTGCAGGATCCAAAGACTGGACCATTGTTCTTCAGTGAATGTTATCTAGATAGCAGGCACACTGCTGCCTAACTTGTCTGATGGTTAGGAAAAGCATAAATATAAAAATAAACTCTGACACCAAATATATTAAAATGTGGGTATTCTAAATTCAGAAGTTGAAAATTGAAAGTGCATGTTGAATACCTTGAATAACATTTGACAATATATACTTGAGAAGGAGGTTGTAGTGAGGTGGGTGTTGGTCTCTTCTCCCAGGTAACGGGCAATAGGATGAGGGGAAATGGCCTCATGTTGCACCAGGGGCAGTTTAGGTTGGACATTAGGAAAAAATTCTTTACCAAAAGGGCTGTCAAGCATTGTAATGGGCTGCCCAGGGAAGTGGTTGAGTCCCCATCCCTGGAGTTATTTAAAAGGCGGGTAGATGAGGTGCTTAGGGACATGGTTTAGTGGTGGGATGGCAGGGTTAGGTTAATGGTTGGACTTGATGATCTTAATGTTCTTTTCCAACCTAAATGATTCTATGATTCTGTATGTTTCTCTTTCACACAACTCACTGGCAGAGAAGTTGGTAAGAAATGGCAGCAAGGCTCATCTTGTGACAAGACTTAAGATTTCTGGCCATATTGACGCCATCACTCATAGACATCCAGGCTGGCTTTGCTGGAGTTAACCTAATGAGGAAACAGAAGTGTCTGTTGTGCAGAAACACACAGAAGCTGCTCAGATCTGGAAATGTGTAGTTGCACTGGCACGGCACTGCCCTGAGTCAATATACTCTGCAAACACATCTGAACTGCCCTGAGAAATTTGGCCTTCATGTCTAAGCGTAAACAGATAGAGGAATATCAGATGTGAGCCATCCCTCTTTTCTTCAGCTCATCTGAGTCAGACTCTATTTAATAATACATATATTCAAGACAGACTTCATTCCTCTAGTGCCAAACCATACAAACTTTAACATATTCTCTGGTTGTTTAAGTCGTTCTCAGACACAGATGTTTGCCGCCACTCTAATGTCTGGATACACAAAAGACTGATGAAATCACATTCACTCTTAACTGTACAATGTATTTCATTAGTATTTTAAATAAGTCTTCTTTGCTACATCCAGATTTCTTCTTCTTTTGTTAACTGATGTAGCACTATTTCCAGGAGGATTTATCTCTCAGTGAAGACATGCAGGTTTTAAAATTCCTTACATTGTGTAGCAGACTTAACTGATGTGGTCCATTTATTCCCCCCTCCAGCGCATTATCTCCAGTATGTAAAATGAATTATTACCTCTTCTCCAGTGAAACAACACATTATGCTTAACAGAAGACCCGAGACTTTTAGTCTGTGCTCCCACAAAATGTTCTTCCATGATGTCTGGGTGTCTCTAATTATACTTACTTCACTAACTGGTCATTCATATTGTTCTAACAGTATTAAAATTATGTATTAACATAAAAACTTTATTGAATTGGTTCCCAAAGGACATTACAATCTGAGGGTGAAACTCATTCCCATGCAGCTCATTTGCCAGCCAAGAGAATACAGATTTTAGGTGTGATTTATTGATGCATGGCCCAGCTGTTCAGTCTCTGCTTAGGAGAATTTCATCCTGATTGCATAAACTCTGGGTAAAACCTTGCTGCTGTCTCACAGGAGTCCCATCAAATTTAAAAAGCACTATTTAAGTGTGTTAAGTGTATAAAGCTCATGGCATTTATGTGAGAATCACTTTGCCTGGCCCTAACATTGGGAACCACTTCTGACATAAAATACAGCTGCTATTTAATATCTCAAAAATGCTATAGAAAGTTAAATATGAGGTGCAAAAAATACCATATTCCTATGAAACTGCAGCCATGTAGTAGACAAGAAGCACATACGTATCCCCTCTGAAATTAAGACTCTACTAGGCTAATTCGTAGTAAATATATACAAGTGTCTTCTAAACCCTTGCTGTGATCTGTTTCCCCAAGTGAGTCAGAAGAGAGACTTGCACCTATTGAATCATCAACTGTGTTTCCAATAGCATATGGGATTTCCCCCTTAAATACCAATGCAGCCCAGTCCTGCTTAGGTTTTGATAGCTGATTAGATCACAGCTTGAGGCTTACACAATAATTGCTATCAACTTAATTATTTTACCTTATATTAAGCACACTACTGCTTTTCCACTACTCTCTCTCCCACTATTAAGATCTTATCCTTCCAGTTAGATCACAAAACCAGGCAAAAGCTATCCAGCACTGAACGGAATGCCATGAAACCCCCACTCTTGCTTATTCTTTCGGGTTTCTGTTTTTGAAGGAGACAGAGTAGTGTTGGTTAACATATGGCTACCATTTAGCTTAATGCTTGTGTTCTGATGATGTTGCAAAGAAGAGCTTTTTCCAGTGCTCCCTGTTAGTACAGCTATTGCCCTAGCTACTGCATAGGTTCATTTGTAAATAAGTGTATAGATTTTATATTAATCACATTATCACACCTATTCAGTTGGGAGATTGAAACGTGTTTTGCAGAAGTCACTAAGAGTTTGGAAAGAGTGGACCTTGCTGGAGCCACGTATAGCTATCCATCTATCTGTTTTGTTTGCCTACCCATTGGCTAGGTAGTCCTTTTTCCCCCCATAATGTTGTCTGAAATGTGAAGTCTTTTACTGGCTTCTCTCTTTTGAACTAACAAAAACTCAAGGGAAAAAAAGTCAGAACAACATTCTGGGTTTGGAGACGTGTGGTAAATCAGAAGCCATTAACAATGCAAGGCACATTAAGCCTAAATTATACGTTGAGACCCTGATTTGTGGTGGTGAGACACTGGAACAGGTTGCCCAGAGAAGTTGTGGATGTTCCATCATTGGAAGTGTTCAAGGTCAGGTTGGACAGGGCTTTGAGCAACCTGATCTAGTTGAAGATATCCCTGCCCATGGCAAGGAGGTTGGACTAGATGACCTTTGAAGATCTCTTCCAACCCAAACCATTCTCTGATTCTATGATTTGTGCAGCAGCACTGAGTTTTACACTGACAGTACTTGCTGAAAAAAACTACTTTATTTGCTTGTTCCGCATTTCATACGCACATCTGTAAATTCATACCAGAAACTGAAAATGCTGGAAACTGAAAGCAATCACCTGTCCCTGCTATTAACTTGCACCATAGAGTAGCACTGGGATATCCTGATTATGGAGCTTAGGAGTCCTTAAAGAGAAGAGCCACCAGCAGAGACTGGGTGGTGGTATGAGTCCCCTAAACTGCAGGAGCTGTGATCCGCAATGATGAGCTGCGCGTGGGAGTAGGCTTTCTCTTTTCTGCAGGTGCAAAGTTGTGAGGAAGCGTCTGGCTTTGCCCAGGGTAAGACCATCCTCTTTTCCAGTTGCACTTATCCTACAGGCTTGGGGCTGAATGGCGAGTGAAGGCAGATAATGGCCAGCATAGGAGTATTGACAGTGGAGAAGCATTTTACTCCTGTTGAAGACTCTTGCCAAGTTTACGTTACAAGAGAAACTCCCGTTCATACTCAAAGTTCATTGAAGAAACAGTTCTGGGTGCCTGTGCAATCCCTATCAGCTGACTTCCCACCTGGGTAGGTACTGGAGACAATACAGACATTTCGATCTGATTATCTTTTAAAGGTGGGGGATCATAGTGAGGTGGCCATTCTGAGTATTCGGGATCTATCTTGAGACTTTTGGATCACTCGCGATTGAGCATTCCCTGTTTGCAGGAGAGTGCAGCCCCGTACCATGAGAGTCTGTCCTGTTCCTCTCAGTGATTGCATATGAAAATGTCAAGCGTTCTTCTCAGTACTTTCACCAGCAAAATTACACAGGCTAAAAGTCATGTCATCTTTTGAATTGTATGTATATATATGTGCATATATATATATATATATATGAGATCAGGAAGAAGACAGTGAGAGCCAAACTATCTGCGTTCAGTCATTAATTTCTTCAGTCTCCTTCTTTTGAAATCCATTTTGCTAACCATGATCTGCCCTTTTAAATCCATGCAGACTCTCATGAGTCACTTTGTGCTTGTCAACATGTTCTAGCTTGTTGCTGACCAGCAATACCAAATCTTACTCCGTATCAATGTCATATATAAAAAAATCTTCATTTTTTCCCCTTGGATATCTACATTTTTGAGAAGGATTTTATTAGCCTATTTTAGGTTCTCATTTTTACTCCTCTTTTAGACCATTATTTTGAACAATCTTGCCTTTTTAATGCTCATTCCAATGGAGTGGTATAAATATTTTATTTTAAATGTATTCCAGCAGAAGGAGAGCAAGCATTAACTGTCTATAAGGGTTAACCCATTAGTGAAAAGGATGCCTGATAAATTGAAAGCGTGGCTCTTAGCCAAGAGAGAGTATATTCTGAGCATTCATTTTCTGCCTTAGGAGCGGCAAATCATGTTGCCTGCATCAGATGAGATACAGCTTCTGAAAGAAGCAACCTCAGAGGCAAATTCATACTTTGCTATTCAGAGAACTGTCCACCGACTCGGTATGTGAATTAAGGGCATGCCTTACTTACAAAGTTGTCATTGTATCTGGAATCGTAAATTGTAACTGGAAAACAAAAAGAAGCGGTAAACAACTTTAAACCAAGTCAGATTCCATTTTCAAAATATTATGTGGCATGCATATTAATGTAAAATTTTTGGGAATTATTTATTCAGCTAATATATTAAGTACTAAGTGTCATATTTTAAACATTTTCAGCCATATTTTCTTCTGTTCTGAGCACTAAAGTCAGTAATGAAGACAGTAGTCAGATGCCTTGATGGAATTGTTAATCCAAAAGCATTCCTGTAGCCTCAGTACAGATGAGAAAAGAAGTGCCAATCAAGCTGTGCCAATCAAGTGCCAATCTGGAAGTGACCCTGTCATAGAACAATCTATGTTTTAAGAATAATTAAACAGCAGTTAACCTTCCTGTTTTAAAGGAAAATAAAGATTCCACACTTTTTTCTTTACAAACTCATTTTTCTTTATAATCTCTCTTGCATAATTCTCTACCTGCAAACTTTGCTCTAATTCAGCAGCATTGTGTTTAATTTACATTTTGTTTAATTTACATTCTGTTTGATTTACATTGGTGTAAATACCTGCAGAAGAGCAAGGAACAGAGGGTCGGGCTTTGACAAAGCCTATAGTCAAATTCTTTCCAAAGGAAAAAATATGCAGAGCCCCAGTGCTCATATTGCTTTGATGTACAGGAATTTATGACAGAACACGTTGCTCGTCTACTTCAGCCACAGAGGGCTACAGGGAAGCTTTTGAGGGGTCTTCCATTTTGTTTTGGCAGATTATGCAGAAAGCAAAACACACCTCCTGGGCACGGTGAACAACTGTGCACTTGCTGCCTGCTTCGCCCAGTCCTGTTGAACCAAACCTGCACTGAGTCCTGCACTATGGGAGGACCGGACACTAATGCCTCCGGTCCACCAGCATTGGTCTTAGCATCAGAGCCAAGCACGTGGAGAAGGGAGAGTTTTGCGCGATAGGACTGGGAAGATTCCAGTAACCTCTCCCAGCTCTCTCTGCCGCCTCCTCCTCCCTTCTCAGCTCTTGAGGTGCCTTTTGCCAGCACGCGGGCAGCCGAGGGCTCTTAGCAAGAAAGAGAAGGACACTGGTCCCTGGGGCAGGCAGGTCTGAAGGGCACAGAGGTAGGGAAGTGTATCCTTGGAGAGAAGGATGGAAGAAGGGAGGAGGAGACGAAGGGGAAGGGCAGAATTAGACCATTATATTCCTGAATACTCTGTACCTCTTTAGCACCCTACAGTGACCCCTTTTCACTTACTTTTCAAAGCTATTTTCCATAATCATTGAGAAGCAATTCTTATTTAACCATGTGCCATTGTCTTTCCTGATAAAAGACAGAAAATTTGTTTTGCCTGTGGGATTGCTTCCATTTTCTCTATAGAAGTACTTTATACATTGAAGTATTGCAGGACAAGCTCACACATGAACACAGCAGGTTCTGAAACATCTAAACTCTGCATTCCTGAAGTGCAGCCTATTGTTCATTAAGGAAAAGCTCAAAATATTTTAAAGAACATAGAAAATTCATGTCTGCATACAGTTACGGGGGTGTATTCATTTATATCTCTTTCATACATTTAAAATGTATTTGTAGAATAGGTCTAATACGTAGAATGTGTTTGTTTTGAAATACACAAAATGAATACTGCCAGTATTCATTTTCAAGATTTTTCTAGTGGATTTTTCCTATTGTTCAAGCAGTGCAGGAGAAACACATCTGTTGCCATTTTGAAATTACAAAATAATTTCCCAGCAAATGTTCTTTATTTGCTCCGTTTTCCTTAAATTTTCTGGCATGGAGAAAAGCACATCAATAGTTCATGTAGAGCATGCAAGTAGAATTTATTTTCCCCAGTGTGATTATGTACTCTTGGTATTTCAGCAGTCTATGGAGGAACATCCTGTATATTCATGCACTAACTTAGGAAAATTATCATTCTTATTGGCTTCCAGCTGTTCAATGACATGATATACCCATCCACAAACAAATTGTAACCACTTTGGGCTTATAATTCATCATTCATTAGAACTTGAATACAACCTTCCTGTTCTTCTTTCTCAGAGACCAGACAAGATTTGCAAGTTTGGCAAATAGGAACAAAATAGTCTGAAAGAAACAGTACTAGAGCATGGAAATCAAACCTCCAGAAATAAAATTCCAGCAACAAGAGTTTTCCAAGATGCTTTACATATAGATCTTGCTTTCTATTTTGTTTTCTTTTGTTATGTATTTCATTAGTTAGACCACTTTCTACAGAATTTCTGGGCATCTGTACTTCCTTTGTTATTTATAATAAGACTCCAAACTGGCCAGAAATCCAAGGTGAATCCATCTTCACCTCCTCTTGAAAGAGAACATCCAAATGCACCAAAATGGCTTTCAGCTTTTAAATGTCGTATTTTGTTTGGACAGAAACTGCAGCTGTAACCTTTTTTTTTTTTTTTTTTTTCAAATAGCAAGCTGTTGGCTAAGACAAAATGTTGGTGCAGGGGTTTGTAAACAGTTTCCCTGATTTGCCTGCCAAATGCATTTTCGCAATGTGAGATTTTTCCTTCAGGCGTGCTCTTGGTCCAGCGGAGACCTCCTGCACTGTAAGAAATCCTATAAAAAACTCCTGTGGACCCTAGAAGAAGCCTTTCCTTTAGTAACCTTTAAGGCCTGGATCCGTCAGGGACCTGCCACCTGAGCCCACAGTGTTTTGGTGGGACTGCAAGCTCGGTCCCCTTACCCATGCACCCTTGAAGCCTCCCCTCCTTCGAGTACTCCGTTGCCTTTCAGAAACAGGATACTCTTCTTCCTGCAAAGGGAGCAGCAGGCACCAAAACAAGTGCACTGCTGGCAGGACATGGCAAGCAGAAGCCTTCCGTGCCACCCAGCCGCACCATGTTAAAAGGAGTAAATCAAGTGCCACCCATCCTGCCTTGAAACAAGCACAGCACTATGTCTGTGGCATGAGAGCAATCAGAATTACCCATATACTAAACAGGGAATTACTTTTTGCCAGCTGCCTTTTGCTCAAGAGCAGAATTCACAGCTAGTTAGTATAAACTAGCAGCAATGAATATATGATACATACAGCAAAGAAGAATGTGGAGTGAGCTGTACTCTGAACCCTTACCATACTGAACGTGCTTTATCACAGTAGACTGTTTACTTTTTTCTTTTCACTCAGTTACAGTTCCTGCGTGAATTAGCAACAGCAACCAGTGCTTTTATAGCAGCACCTTTAAGATTCATTGTTTCAGGCACAATAAAGCAAATCCAAGAACCTCAGCTTGGCAAAGTCACCGAAAATTTATGGTGAGCTTGTGTGCTCTGTTTTTAAACATGGGCAGCAATATCCTTTGGAAACCTTCTATATTTAAATGCAGACAGTGATTACTTACTCACTGACCACAAATGCTCCATAAATGTCTAGGTACAGTAGCTGGTGTGCAGGGGCTGGTCTGAGATGCTCGTATTTGAAAATCAATGTCCAAATATCATTGGTAGAGGTCCAGTGGGGAGAGGCAGTGGAAACAGAGTAATTCCCTTATGCACAGTGCACACTTTTCTGTAGGTTTTGATCCTGTGTGAAACAAATCTGTGCTACAAATCACTGTCATACGGTCCTGGTGCTAGCTGGTACTGCAAGGGGCGGCCCCTGCAAGCCTGGGCTAGGGTCTGTATCCTCAGCACTTGCTCAAATCAGGGCGGGGGTCTAGACACAGCCAGCAATAGCAGGGAAGTGCCTGCCCTCCTACAGTAGCTGCGTTACTGTTCTCTCACTCTGTTAGCAACAACTTCCACTAATTCCCTCTTTTTTTTTTTTTTTCTCTCAGGAGTGAGAGGGAGCTAAAGATCTCTTTTCAGACCCCGAAGAAGCGTCTCAGAGTCTTGCTGGGCTGGGAGGAACAAGAATGTGACACCTAAGCACAGCAGGAGCCTCTGCTTGGTGCCTGCTTCTCGCTGCCCCTGTGAATTTCCTTTTTTAAAGCTAAGAGTATGGCAGGGGCAGGGCTGTTACCTGCATCTGTGCTGTTGCAAGCACCCTGATAATACAATCTGCCATACTACTCAACATAATTTGAGTTAAAGGACTACCATGTAAGTAAATAGAACACACTACCTACGTGCTTTGGGAGGTGTCTTGGAAGATGTTACAGACCTCGTCAGCCCAGTTTTAGCTCACAGTTGGGTGTGAAAGCAATGGCCCTACCAGCTACGGGCTGCAGCAGCCCCAGGAGATGGGTCAGGAGTGACAATACCGTGCCCCAGCCCAGACCCCTGCCTGCTGGATATGCCTGCTTGAGGCACAGCCCTTTGGACAGAGGGCAAGAAGAAAGCCAGCGGTGGGTGAAGGGCTGGCAGAAATGCTCCCCTAGATGATTCCCTCCCTAAGAAGCCTTGTATGGTGAAGTGTAAGACTGGATTTCTTTCAGAGGTTTTGGTAAATCTTGAATTGGGGTATCTTCCCCCAGTGTAAATATCCATTACAAGCCACTGGAGTAGATTGAAACATTGCATTTGAATTACTTATAATAGCTAATTTGTTGATCTACACAAAGGGCTAGCTGCAACTTCTGAGCTGGTTCTATCAGACTTTATTTGATGAGACACTTTATTGCATTATAAAACTGCAGACCCCCTTGTTTGTGCAGTTTCAACTTCTTTGTTGTTGAGACATTGCCATCACACTGTTTTGGTGTCTGTAATCTGTTCTATGGGTCACAAATGAGCATCAAAGGCTTTTGGGTTTGGTTTGGGTTTTTTTTTTTGAGTCAGTCTGTTGTTACGAAGGCTTTGAGAGAGTTTATGATATTTTTGTACAGGAGCCTTGTAGGAGAGAAAGCAATGAATAGGCTGGAAAATAAAAAGCTCTTTCCCAAGTAGCATACTATTGTGCTACCCTCAAGTTGTATCACAGGGAAAATTACTAGCTAGGGAGTTTTATTAAAATATTATTTGATATCAGTCTGCTTATTCTATTATATGAGAGAAGGTTCAAAGCGCCGTGTTTGCATTGGCTGCCATAGAGGTGCCATTTTCTCTGACAGGTGTGTGTTACTCGACTATCATTATCCTGCATTTCTTTCTTTACTAGACCAACCCTTAATAAGGTTTCCAGCACCGAAGGCTCAATTCAGTAGCAGCCTGGGTAGCCTCCTCCTGCTCTTTCTCCAAGGGAACTGAGACCACCTGGCTCCTTCTAGGACTTGGTCTCCACTGAGAAATGATTGAGCAGTTCCCCAACAGTTCAAGTTTCTCAAAAACACACTGCTATTTTAATGTCGGTGGTATTTTTTCCCCTAAACATTTAGACTGTGTCATGGTAACAGCTACTTTTAGTTCTAAATTTGTTTTGCCATCCTTCATTTCAAAAAAATGACAGAGTTCCAATTTATTCCCTTTAAACGTAAAATTCACTGGTTTTAACTTAGTCACTCTAAACAGTTATACCAGTAGTTTGTGAACTGCTTTGGATTTCCTACACAAATGTAAACTGCTATATTGATTGCTAGAAAAGATGTTGGTGATAACAATTGATCATATTAATTACAAAGAGGCACCTAAACGTTCAAGACAAAAGCCAATGTACAGTAAGTACAACGTGTGTTGTAAGCTTAGCAGGGGGATGACAGCAAGAGGGGAAGCAGCAAAATAAGCATTCCCAGTACACATTTAAAAATCAAGAGGTGACCTAAAAATAATCATATCATAAATGGGTAACAGGGGTAATCAATGGTCCAGTTTTTTATGTCCAGCTAACTTATAGGTTTGCATGGGTGCAAATTCGATTGAATAATCGAATGTACAAATCCTTGATAGTAACAGTTGCACATTTTATTGTCCAAGCCAGGCCTAAAGGAAAGGGCATTTAAGATCTTTAACTGTAACCCTTAACGAATGTACCGCAATTAATTGTTACTATTATTATTATTACTACTATATTTGAAGAGTGCTGGAAGTAAAATGCAGTGGATTCAAAAATAGGTGCTTCCCAAGGGCAATTGGATGATTACTTAGTTTGGTCAAGCTAAGAAGAGAATTCTGCCATAGAAATCCAACATTCCTTTTCGGAGTGGTCTGATCAGCAAGTAAATTAACAGTCCACCAAATTTAAGGAAAATAGTGCATGCAAGTCTTTTGCCTATATAAGCAAAACACAGGATCTTCATGTTTTTTATTAAAAAATAAACTCCTCTACTCAAATTCTGATTACCAACTGATTCTTTCAAATATTTATTCAACTTGCATGTATTTATAAGGGAACAGGACAATGTGCATATATAAAATGGTGCAATTAATTCATTTTATAAAGAAAATCAGTATTTTTGTGACCTTTTTTTTCACTTTCTAAGTCTGAAAAAAATCCAGCAGCACTACCTAGTAATACTGAGACTTTACAATAAAGTTGAAACATGCTGCTAGTTTTAGCTCTGAAGTGGTACTGCTTTATGCAGGATGGCTAAGGCAAGATATGTGCTAGTATCTAGTTTGAGAACAAAAAGATTTATAAATGGACTGTGCTTACTATAAGAAAGGCACTGTACCACAGTCCGAAGGAGAAGGATACATAATAGACACGAATAGGGATATTTCATATCAGGTTGTTCTATCTGACACCTTCCCCTTTTTGTTTTAAAGTGAGAGCAGGAATCTCTAAATGTCACCGTGAGTATTGCTTTTTCAGAACCTGCTGGATTGCCTGATCCAGGAAAGCTCTTTTCACTCCGTTGGTGGAACTAACCGTATCGTTGAAGTTACGGTTTGTCATACATGTTTTTCTGGAACAGGGCTGTTAGCATTGGATAATAGTAGTAATTAATACTAAATAATATGTCTTCTTTGTAGAAAACTCATGATAAAATGCTTACCTTATTATACCTCTCTAATCTTAATGTTCTTTGAGTGTTTTAAACAATTTATGTAATAGTTTTTGCTGCTGTAAAGTATAATTGCAGGTTTTCTTCCTTGTCTGGTGCAAGGGTTGCAAACACATTCTGTATGATCATTACATTACTTCAAATACCTTAAGAAAAGCTTCTCTCTGATCAGCTCAATGTTCTGTATGTTGTGGGAGATGCAGAGAATAGTATCATTCACATAAATTTGCATTAATGATACTGAATTTCCTTAAAAGGCTAAACTTAATCTGCATTTCAAAAAATGAAAAAGTATGGCCAACATTTTTCTGATAGGCACCCTAGCTGAGCATCAGCTTTATGGCTGTTAAAGTAGGTAGAAAATATAACCCTTTTATCTAAGATTTTGGGTAAAACTTGAAAACTGCAAATGCATTTTAGGCAGCTGCGGTCCCATTCTCGAAAGGCACCCAGAGCACACCTACGTTGCCGTGTGCTTTCATGTTCCAGCTCCCCTGCTGCTGCTGGCACAACATCAAGTCATTTCACACGCCCGGTGCGGAGCCCACTCACAGCTTTTGGGGGCTGTTCCTCCTTCATGCTACAGTTACAAAGATTAGGTGTTAGGAATGCTGGGCCACGTAGCATCTCACACCTTGCAACCCAGTTTAGGAAACACTTCTCGGATTATCGTATAACACCGACTCCGTCTTTTCTGTCCCTGTAAAGTGTCAATGGCTT
Source organism: Gorsachius magnificus (assembly GCA_034008185.1). Lineage (NCBI taxonomy): Eukaryota > Metazoa > Chordata > Aves > Pelecaniformes > Ardeidae > Gorsachius > Gorsachius magnificus. The sequence continues at coordinate 179,350,172 of CM067081.1, forward strand.
TAACTCGGCTCTGCCCTTACTGGAGGCACTCGCTCCTGAGACTGCACACTGGTTGTTCTCCTTCCCTCCTCCCTGCTGTTCGTTCTGACTGCCCTCCGTGCTGGCCATGAGCTCATACAACAGGCAGATGTTCTGTGAGACCCTGGATCCCACTCTTTGGGTATAAGGTAGGAGGGGTAGGATCATATGAGCATGGTGACCTGAGGATGACAAGCAGTGGCTCCAGATCTTCCATCCCAGGAGGCTGATAGGTTTCATGAGCTTGCCCTGAGCCTCCAGGAATGGGATGCTTACGCCCTGCAGTGGAAACAGTTGCCCCGTGGAGCTGGTTCCCCCTAATTGCTCTAAGTTCATGACTGGTTCAGTACTGGCAAGTTATTATTTCTGGGCTAGCAAGATGTGTGAGACGATCAATCATGTGGCTTGTGTGTGGATAATGGGTATAACTAATGTGCCTGAAATAGCAGCTAGCTTTCGGATAATGGGCTTCCCAAAGTGTTCTGAGTGTCATTAATAGTATTCATGTCTGCAGGTCGCTTGCCAGAAAAAGTAAGTAAATACATTTATCAGAATTCAATGCAGACAAGCATAAAAATGAAACACAGGAAAGGCACATGAAGAAAGTGTATCCACCTTGGGAATTTCAGGGACCAAATTGAGTTTGTTTTGCATGGGCTGTTCGCTAATACTATGTCTTCTGGAGACACCGGAGCAAACCCAGATGGGCTGCTGAACAAGGAGCCCAGGAAACCTGAAAGTACAACTGGCACCCTCAAACCCCTGTGCCCCACCCAGGCAGCGCACCGAGAACAGGCAGAACAAGCACCCCAGGAAAAATCAGCTTTGTGAAGCTTACCGCACAGGTTACCTGTAATTCATGTCTTTTTAAGGAAAGATTGTCAGATAATGTCTGGTCTCTCTCATTTTCCCTATCCCTCCATGGAATCTGCCTTGGATCACAGAGAGGGAGAAAGAGGAAATATGTGACCTGTCCCCAAAACTGAAGCAAAATGCCATTTCACTGTATGTGGTATCCTCCACAATAACAATCTCGTTGGTCACAGTGAAATCAAGAAATTGTTCCCTGTGATGCCTGCATCAATTAACAGTTGCACTTGATGATCTTAAAGGTCTCTTCCAACCTAGACGATTCTATGATTCTATGAATTAACAAAATGAATGGCAGTCACCAGTGTCTGGATTTGATTCCTCTAGATCCAGGTCTTCTGCAGTCTTTTCCCTGAGCCATCCTCATCCCAGGATGCCTCACAGCCCATACTTTTCCGCAGGCTGAACCTGAGATTTTAATTCCCTGGGGTTGTTCCCAAAATTGCATTCCTTTTCTGCTGCAGGCTTTATCTCCTCCCTCTAAAACTCAGCTTGACTGTGTTGAGAACCATGCCTTAAAATGAAAGCCTATCCTATGCTGACCAGAGAATTTAAGTAGCATTTGCCTCCAGGCAGGCAGCAGAGCACCGAGTGATGGGTATCACACAGTTTGGTGCGCCTGAGCTGGACTGTGCAGAGGGTTGTGATCAGTGGCACCAAGTCCAGCCGAAGGCCAGTCACTAGTGGTGTACCTCAGAGGTTGATACTAGGAACCAGTGCTGTGTAACATCTTTAATGACTGGGACAATGGGACAGCGTGCACCTTCAGCAAGTTTGCTGGTGACACAAAACTGTGAGGAGTGGCAGATACACCAGATGGTTGTGCTCTATTCAGAGGGACCTCAGCAGGCTGGAGAAATGGGCAAACAGGAATATCCTGAAGTTCAGCAAAGGGAAATGCAAAGTCCTGCATGCGGGGAGGAGTAACCCCATGTACCAGTAAATGCCGGGGGCTGATCAGATGGAAAGCGGCTTGGTAGGAAGGACCTGGAGGTCCTGGTGGGCACCAAGTTGACCCTGAGGCAGCAACGTGCCCTTGTGGCAAAGATGACCAACAGGCTCCTGGGCTGCATCAGGCAGAGCATGGCCAGCAGGTCCAGGGAGCTGATCCTTCCCCTCTGCTCAGCCCTGGTGAGACACAGCTGGAGTGCTGGGTCCAGTCCTGGGCTCCCCAGTGCAAGAGAGACATGGACGTAGTGGATCAGGTCCATCAAAGAACCATCAAGACGATCACGGGCTTGGAGCACCCAGCATAGGGAGGGTGAGGGTGAAGGAGCTGGGACTGTTCAGCCTGGAGAAGAGAAGTCTCAGGGGGATCTCATCCATGTGTATAAATACCTGACTGGTGGGACTAAAGAGGACAGAGCCAAGCTCTTCTCAGTGGTATCCAGTTAAAGGCTAAGAGGCAATTGGCACAAATGGAAATACAGGAAATTCAGTTTAAGCATAAGAATAATCTTTTTTACTGTGACGGTGGCGGACCACCAGCACAGGTTGCCTGGACAGGCTGTGGAGTCTCCATCCTTGCAGATACTCAAAGCCTGACCAGGTATGGTCCCGAGCAACCTGCTCTGGTTGACCCTGCTTTGAGTGCGGGGGGTGGACTAGGTCATCTCCAGAGGTACCTTCCAACCTCAGCTATTGTGTGATTGATTTTTCTTCCTGGAACAGGACATATGGAAAAGATTAAATGTAAAGCACATTGGCAAGACCAGGGCTTACAACTCAACATACACTACAACCTCATTGCCAGAGGTGGGAGTGCCCGCAGATGTCAGTACATGAGGTCATTCATGGATTTTTAGTATTGTCAGTAATTTAGACACATTGGCATGTAGATATATTGGTTAGGGGCTTAAGTTACATCAAAAATCATTAGGTACTTTCAGATACTTTTGAATATTTTTCCATATATCTGTTTTAGCTGCTTACTTACAGAGACACCTTTTGCAAAGATAGAAGTTTTAAGTAATTCCAGTTTTTAAAGTCTCTTTCTAGTTAATGCTCTAATTTTACTCATACTTCAATATCAGCACAAAAAGGGCAGCAATGTCAGACTATTTGTATTTCCTTAATTTGCTTTTTTCTTTACATTGGTAATTGTGTAGCCCTTTGCAACTGACTTACGAGACTCATCCTTGTGCAAACAACACAGTTACAAACACTAATTAGAGCGTTGTATTTTAGCAGCACACAACCCCCCCCCCCCCCTCCACGTTTGAACTTGGGTACCTCTATTAGTCCAGAGCTTAAAACCACAGCATACTGGTAAACGGTGTCTCTTTGTTTTGGGGGTAGGCTATAGAAACAGGAAAAGTCAAGTTAAGAAGCCCCAGGAAATCTGCTGTCTGGTGGGGTTTGTATCTCTGTTTGGCACAAGGATGCTGGCATTACCGAGACTGTACAGATCATCTTCTGCTACTGTAAGCTTGTGTGCTGCCAGTTCAAGGACCTGAGATAGAACCTCAAAAATGTTGTTGTCTAAGGGGAACGGAGACAATCTTCCTGCCTCAAAACATTAGACGGCTAAATCCAAAGGCATGCAGACACGTGACATGGGCGACAGGTAGAAAGCAGGTTCCTAAACCCACGAAGACAATCCATAAAATGCCCACCTTCCCTTTCAGTTATTTGGAAGGCCGTATCTACCAAAGTGCTTACCTATAATCGCTTAGGTGCCTACATTTCTGATACTGAGCATACATGGAATTGCTGCCAACTTGCCTAAACTGTGTTCGTGTTTTATCTGATTCCTACATCTGTTTGGGATTGACAGACCCAGTAACCTGAGTCTTAACTTCCTGAAGGGCCTGTTTCCACAGGCGGGCTCAGACGTCCTCCTCTCCAGCTGAAGTCCGCCACTGTGCCAACGTGAGAGATTCACGGGGCCACAAGCAGAGCAAGCAAAAGGGACTGTGTCTTCTGCACTGTCCTAGGGAGGCAGCTCCCCGGTGAGGCTGACAACAAACAGCTACTGCTCTGTTGCAGGATGCCCTACTGTTTTTTTGTTAACTTTTGTTAATGAAAGTGCTAAAATGCATCTAAAAAAGAAAATAATCAATTGCGGGTATACTCCTCATGTCTCATCTGTGAACTTTTTGATCTGATGTTCAGCAACGTGACAAATAGCTTTCAAGATAAGGCACCGTATTAATAAAAGGAAAATAAAGAAAGAGAAAATAAAAGAGCGGTGTGCAGGGAAGATAATGCTGTATAGAGTGCATCTCCAGTCTGCTTGGTGCTCAGTTCTGGAAAGATTGGTATCACATTTTTAATGAAATTGCATCACATTTTAATGTGAGTCGTACATATTTATGTAACCCTTAGTAGGAATACCTAAGTCTCAGGCACACGTTGGTGACCGGTCCATCAACAAGGATCAGAACCCACCCTTCCTCCCTCCCAGATGGCACAGGCACATGCTACAGAGCCACCAAGAACAACGCGCCATTTTTCCATCATTTTTAAGCATTTTCCATCCATTCAGAACAATACAGAAGTTTCCAGGGCTTGAATGACCAGAAACCTGTAGAAGTTGTAATATCTTACTATTATGAAAGTTATTTTGATAGGTCATTTTGGATTCCTATTTGCAGGAAATACTCTCGTTGCCGTTTTCTAAAGCTCTTTTTAATCACAAACATGTATGTGAGCATGGATAGAGAGTGTCAGTCACTGAGGAAAAAAAAAAAGGGTTTAAAGGTCTTAAAGTTGAGGCATCTCTTGTAACATAGAGGTAACTGTTGGCGCAAATCTGCAGTTACTGAGAAACATTCCAGTCCTCCAGAACTGAACCCTCAGCTCTGCCATCTGCGTATTTCTCCTACCTAGCTTTAGGGAATAAATAAGAAGAGGAAATAAAAAAAAAAAAAAATCTCTTCTTTAGAACACTCACAGACTAAAACCTTTCCTTGGGAATATCATACTTCTTGCGCTTTCAATGAATTCTAGGGTGTTGTTATACATGCTTCAGGTGGCCTCCATGCTGCAGCATCAAGTAAGAGGAGAGGGAGCCTCCTTGGAAATCAAGATTTGGTTCATTTAAAATTCTCTGGGGGAAAAAGCCATGGAGAGAAAAGAACTGGCGGGAAGTTTACATGCTGCCGGTGTGATATATTCACCAGAAAATGCCCATCTAAATCAGGTGACCCCTTTCTTCCATTGCTAGCATTGGGATACGCTGCAGCAGTTGTTCAGTGTAAAATAGCTCATGTGAGTAAGAGAATGCAATTAAATTAACTCGAGCCAGGCACCCATGCAAGCTTTTCCTGTAGCACAGAAATGGGGAATTACAGAGTGCCATTGCCTGGAAGGATTTATCTGTAAAATCTTGCATAAGACAGAGAGAAGCATACATGTTCCACTCAATGATGCAAATACTGTCAGCTATTTAATACGTACTATACTTACTCCTGAGAAGCCAGTGATATTTAGAAAAAATAGGGCTTATCCCTCATTTTTGAAACGCATTTCTGGAGCAAATCCAAACGAGCAGGTGGGATTTTATGACTCCTGCAGGATGCTGAAAAATCCCACTTTCAGCCCCAAGGAATTTTTACTCACGTTCAAAGTGATGGCACTATAAAGAAAAAAATAGCTAGAAAATGGCTTATTGTGGACTGAAGAGTAGGGCAATCTACTACTTCATTCCTCTGACCTGCAATTTCGCAGAACTCCAATGCTGGCAAAAAAGCTGGCAGGAGGATCAGAACTACAATGTTAAGGCTCAATGTTTGTATTTTTTTCATTCATAATGGAAAGGCTAGGAGTAAGAGCCGGACCTCAGAGGTAGTAGGTAAGATTTAGGACATGGATGACACACAATCATCGCAAGTTTTATTTCATTCCATAGCACTTTAAAGCCCAAGTTTCTTTTAAGAAACGGCAGAGGTTAGGAGAGTAAGTGCCAAAGTAATTTTTTAAAAGTAGCTATATGGCTTCTAAAGCACTTCATTGCCTTGAAACCTGGTTCCGGGCTGTGTATTCTCCAGCAGCTCTTGGGGCAGTTTTCAGCACCTGGTGCCTGCTGGGCTGAGCAGCCGCAGGGTCTTCCGTCCCTCTCCCGTTGTCCCTCTGAAGCTGCCCAGGGCAGCGCAGTTGCTCTGCCTGCACGCCCCAAAGGCATCCTCTGGAAGCTTTGCCCTGTGAGAAAAGAATCCGGCTGGAGAGCTTTATTTTATAATGCTCAGAATTTCACATGCACAATCACATTTTCTTCAGAAATGCCGATAAAAAAAAAAAACCCAACATAATATTTAAGTAAAGGGACTATGAGAGGAAGGAGAGAATTAGCATAGACAGGCTGGATCAATGGGCCGAGGCCAACTGTATGAGGTTCAACAAGGCCAAGTGCCGGGTCCTGCACTTTGGTCACAACAACCCCATGCAGCGCTACAGGCTTGGGGAAGAGTGGCTGGAAAGCTGCCTGGTGGAAAAAGACCTGGGGGTGCTGATTGACAGCCGGCTGAATATGAGCCAGCAGCGTGCCCAGGTGGCCAAGAAGGCCAATGGCATCCTGGCCTGTATCAGGAATAGTGTGGCCAGCAGGAGCAGGGAAGTGATTGTGCCCCTGTACTCGGTGCTGGTGAGGCCGCACCTCGAATACTGTGTTCAGTTTTGGGCCCCTCACTACAAGAAAGATGTTGCCTTGCTGGAACAGGTCCAGAGGAGAGCAACCAAGCTGGTGAGGGGTCTGGAACACAAGTCATACGAGGAGCGGCTGAGGGAACTGGGGTTGTTCAGCCTGGAGAAGAGGAGGCTGAGGGGAGACCTGATCGCCCTCTACAACTGCCTGACAGGAGGCTGTAGCCAGGTGGGGGTCGGCCTCTTCTCCCTGGTAACAGATGATAGGACGAGGGGGAATGGCTTGAAGCTGTGCCAGGGCAGGTTTAGGCTAGACATTAGGAAAAACTTCTTCACTGAGAGGGTTGTCAGGCTCTGGAATGGGCTGCCCAGGGAGGTGGTGGAGTCCTCATCCCTGGAGGTATTTAAAAGAAGGATAGATGAGGTGCTTAGGGACATGGTTTAGTGGTGGGATGGCAGTGCCAGGTTAATGGTTGGACTTGATGATCTTGAAGGTCTTTTCCAACCAAAGTGATTCTATGATTCTATGTCTCTTCCTGAAGAAAGGACACAAGGCTGTGGTTCAAAGATGCAGGAAACCCAGATTTAGTACCCCCAATAACGAAACGAAAATATCAGCGGTCACACAATTCAGACCTGACATAAACCCAGTCTGAGGCTTCCAACTCGGCAAAATGGTTTTGGGTTTGTCATCATCGTGCCGTTGGATTTTGTTCCTCGATCAGGTATCCCCTGTGCTCTTGCAGGCAAAAAGAGAGTTGGGGGCAAGAGCCACACCTTGTTGTATACCCTTAATTCAGCAAAAATCCGGGATACGCCTGCTCCTCGATGGGATCACGCTGGTACTGCCCAGGGATCCTGCCACGCACGACTGCAGCGTTACTGTTGGCGGGACCACGGCCCAAGCGCAGCCAAGGAAAAGCCCGAAGCCGCAGCTCTCGCCAACAGGATTTTAATCAAGGGGTCTTCATGAGTATGAAGACACGCGTTCTGCTTTACGCGCTGGCACAAAGTCAGCGCGGAAAAACGCTGTGTCAGGAAACTGTCACTACGTTTACAGCAGAAATTAAATCCGGGAAACCCTTCCCATCTTCATCCGAATGAAGGGTTCACGGGTAGTTGTTTGACCATGTAAAATGACATGATTTCTATAAATATGAGGAAATGAGAGACAACACGAAAATAATCACAACGTAACTGTGAGGCAGAATGAAGCTGATATAGCAGTCCACCCCCAGAAATGCCGGGGGGGGGGGGGTGGGAAGCTTCACTTGTATTGCTATCATTATTTTAAAACAACATTCAAGCCTGCCACTTTGAATTTTTACAGTGATTTTTTTTTCTGTAAAAAATAAAAGGAATATTTAATTGCCGCAGCATTAGTCTCCTGTTAGCACATGGCTGTGTCAGAAATCATTTTAGTGGTGAGATTCGAGGCCTTCTGGTCAAAAGGTCATCAGGAATTGGCCGGGATAAGGACAGAAATCCGACCTGTCACAACCGGGCCCTGGGCTCTTTTATGGTGCAAATTCTGGTTTATTTGATCAAGGGGCCCTCAGCGCCGATCCTGGGGAGCTCGCCTGTATTTTAACTCTTTGTTACCCAGCTCTCCCACACGTGGGTGCCGGCAGGCTCGCCCGTCGGGAAGGGGACGAGCCCATTTCCGTGCTGCACCCGGGAAGCGAGGGCAGGGCGGGGTGGTCGCGCGCGGCGGCAGGCGCCGTACCCCGCATTTCGGGCGCCCGCAGCGGGCCGGCGCTCAGACCCCTCCGCCGGCGAGGAGGCGGCGGCCCCGGGGCGCGGCGTTGGGCCCCCCCCCCCGCCGCCGCTCACACGAGTGTCCCAGCCGCACCCGCAGCCCCCCGCCCCTCTCCGCCCGCGGCGTGGGCTCGGCGGGGCGCGGAGCGGCTCCCGCGGCCTGCGCCCGCTGCGGCGGCACGGCGCCCCCGCCCCGGCCCCCACCCGGCGGCCGAGCGGCGCCGCCAGCCCCTGGCCCCGCCGTGCCTGAGGGGGCCGGCCCGGGGCCGCCCGCGGGCCCTCCATTGTGCAGCCGGCGGGGAGGGCGGTCCCACCTGCCGGCGGCGGGGAGGGCCAGGGCCAGGGCCAGGGCCGGGGCCGGGGCCGGGCGGCCCCCTCCGCGCCTCCCCCCTCCCGTCCCCGGCTGAACCGGGGCGAGCCCGCCCCGCGTCCTCCCCGCCCCCCCCAGCTGGCGGAGCTCCGCCGCCTCCCCTCCCCCTGCCCCCCCCTCCCACCGCGCGGCCGCCGCCCCTCCGCCGCTGCCCGCCGGAGCCGCCGGCTTCCCCCCGAGCGCGGGTCGCCGCCGCCTCGCCCTGCCATGAGCCGCCCCCCGCCGCCGCCGCCGCCGCAGCGCTGAGCGGGGAGCAGGGAGCCATGCCGGGCTGGAAGAAGAACATCCCCATCTGCCTGCAAGCCGAGCCGGAGCGAGGTGAGCGCGGAGCACCGGGGGCGGCGGCCACTGCGAGGGCGGGAGGAAGGGAGGGAGGGCGGGGGGCTGCCGCCCCGCCGCCGGGTCCCCCCCGCCCGCCCCAGCCGTCGCCGGGGCAGCCGCCCCGCGGGGGGACGGGCGGGCGGCCACGCGCCTTCCATCTTGCTCCGCCGCGGCGGCGGGAGCGGGGGGCGCGCAGGGCGGCGGCGGGAGGCCGGCAGCTGGGGGCCGGCCCGGGGGGGCCCAGCCGGCCGCGCCGCCTCCGCGCCAGTGGCAACTAACTTTTCTCCGCGCTGCCGCCGCCGACCGCGCTCCGCCGGGCTGGGCTCCTAAAGCCGGGGGGGCGTGAGCCGGTGCGGGGCTCCGGAGTGACTTCGCGAAACTTCCCCGCGTGGGGCTCTGCCCCCGGGCCGCCGCTTCTGGCGGCGGGGGTCGCGGCCGGACCCGTCCCGCCCCGGCGGGCGGCGGGACGGCGGAGCGGCGAACGCCCGCTGCGAACCGGCAGCGATCGCGGCTCGGCGCCGAGCAGTGCCCGGAGGGGCTGCCCCGCCGTCGGCCGGGGGGTGGCCTCGGGTCCCTAAATCCCGGCGCGGGGGTCGGTAGTGGCGGAAGGCGGGTCGTTCGTGGTCGCCTTTCGAAACAAACAGCCTGGTTGTTCTCGTGAAAAGGTAACTTTTGCCATTTCCCCAAAAGAGGGCTTCCGCCACGGGAGGCTGGCGTGTCACCGCTCTCCCCTCGGTCTGCGAGCCGAAGGAAATAAGGCTAGCGCGCCATTTACACGCGGGAACTTCCAGGTACGCCCGTCGTCTTGGGTCTTTGGTTTGCAGGACGTTCATTCCGTGGTGGCGTGTGGAGTCCCCGCGCAGGAGGCTTGGTTTTGGTCGCCACCGTGTCGGAGAGCGAGCGAGCGAGCTGTGCTGCTAGGGACAAAGATTTCACCGAGCGTTAAAAAAAAAAAAAAAACCAACAAGCAGAGGTTTTGTTTGCTGTGTGGAAAGAAGTATTATTGTACCCTCGCGTTGGAGGCAGAGGTCTGCTGCAGAACTGCTGCCCTGCTTCTGGCGAGCAAATCCTATCCCTAATGGGAAGTTCATCGCAAACGTATGACATCATAAAAATAGCGGCTGAAACGGGAGTAGGTATTTCAGCTGCGAAAAGCTAGGTTTTCGGTCATAGTAAATAACCGTCATTACTAAAATCGGTGGTCATACTTCTTTATGTCGGGAATCTGCGTAGCGGTGGAGTCACAGAAAGAGGATGGACGACGGTTGTCAAAAGAGATCAGATGCTGTTACGGATGAGGAAACTTTAGAAAGGGTCTGATCTGGCTCTGTCAGAAACCGGCAAGGTTTTCTCCTTTCGTTCTGCGGAAGGACTGTCTCATGAGCTGTAGTGTGCGGGCTTGTCTTTATTCAAAGTAAACAGTGGTAATGGTTTTGCTCCGACGGGTTTAATGCCAGTTAGAATCGGGATTTGTTAACAGTTCTTGTTTATTCTTACTTTCTGTTTAATCTCTTTCATCTTCATTATGCAGCTGGATAGATTTATGTGTGAATAGTCTTACCACCGATGCTTTTCTTTATCGTATTTCCACTGCGTAAATAAACCGGCTCTTGCTGTGCTTCAGGTGAATGATTCCCTTCGAAAGTATGTTGCGTCGTATATCGCTCAAGTTTAGCAGGAATTCAGTTACTGGAACTTTTCTGCTTTAGACTGGGAAAAATACTGAATGGTCAAAATAGTTAATCAGTGTTGAATTTAATAGTCCTTGAGTATGAAGCGTAGATGAAATAAAGCTTTCAAACCAGCCAGAAAAAAATGGCCAGTGCAGTAATGAAATGAAGGTGCATCTTTAGCTAATGTAGGAGTTTAGTACGGCATTGAGTTAAAAGGCAATTACAGATACAGTTAAATTCTGGTTCAAAGCCAGTTGTGCTAACATCCCCCTCTGCTGTTTCTAGAAAATATCTCCATCCAGTTACTCGGCAGAACATTTTACGTACATTGTGCTGTCAGAGGACTTTGGTGAATGTAATGCTGTTATTTTAAACTAACATTGTAGCCAGCAGTTTTCTGTGATTTAGGTATGGAGCAAGATTGGATGTGAAACGTTTAGTAACGTAAATTGTATTTATGTTGCCTACATGAGCACAGTCATACATAGGATATAAAATACCCATTTATCCATCCATCTCAAATGCATAGGTATATTGGATGATAATATTTATACAGAATATAAGAATAAGAAACATTTAATGCACGTGTATTTTCTTGGATTTTATGTACCTGCAAGCTGATTGCTTAAACTCGTGCTTTCTTCTAGTGAGAGGAGCTAGTCTTTATGCAGCCCCGTGAACGCCAGCGGGGCTGACTGATTTTGAGATTCTGCTGTATAACAACACAAAACTGCTTCGTTAATTTGGTGCTGAAATTTCTTGGTGGTGGATGCTCCCAAAGCAGACTGTAAAAACGGGGAAAAAAAAAAAAAACAGCAAAAAAAAAAACAAACCCTGAGAAAAAACCCCCACTGCAAACCAAGCAAAACCTCAGAAAGCAAGTGAGTAGCTAAATAATCCTGGTTTGTCTCTGTGCCTCCTGCTGGCTTTCCCCTTCAGCCCCAGTTTTGTTGTATCCACCCTGTCTCCGTCATAATAAACAGTTACTGTGCAGCTTTAATTTCAAGCCTAAGTTGCAGCAGCAGGTTTGAACTGGAAAAGAAGAGGTTGCTGGAGGTGCTGGGAAAACTGGGAAGGCAAAGATTTCCCCATGGTAAGCCACAGGTGGTTTGTCCAGACCATCTTTCCTCACACTTTTTCTTTTTTTTTCCCCTCCCCCATCAAACCTCACAGGCTTCCTTTTAGCCTCTCCTTGGGAGCCCTGCATCCTATGCATGCATCTGTACAGACCTGATCAGGCCCCTCTGTCCTCAGCTGCGGAAAGGAGAGACATTGTGGGCGCTAAGACACGAGGCTGGAGAGGCGGGTGGGTTTGTCGGAGAGGCTGCGTGGAAATCTCGCTGCATCCCTGAGGCAGCATGAAAGGTTCACTGGCTGCTGCTGCTCTTGTCTCCATCCAAACCAAGGCAGTGTTGCTTTGGGGAGCACTTCAGATGCTGCCGTATCTCCCCTGGTGCTCAGTTCATCTCGCAGGTCAGGAACTGGATGGTGCTGCTACCGCAGCAGCGTGTTTCTGGCACGAGGGCTCAACTCAAAATATCTGCGGAGCTTCGTTGTTTTGATGCGAGGAGCTGTTTGGGATATTGCAAGCCTGTCTTTGAGCAGACAGTCTGGGTTTGCTCCAAGCAGGATTATTTTAGTATATTGGTATCCTTGTTTGCCACTTCCTTGCTTCAGAGCCCCCCTTCCATGTTGAATGCCTACCTCAAAAAGTCCTTCCCTCAGCCTATCGTTGTTGTTCCTACAAGTCATGTGCTGAAATGGAGGTTATCCAGAAACTCAACAAAACCAGAATTTTGCTTAATGGGAATTGGTCCGTCTTACTGAAACGAAGTAGCAGAGACGTGGCCAAAGCTGTTTTCTCACCGTGGCGATAATTGATACCCGGCGTGAAGGAGAACAACCCGGGTTAAATGTTCCAAGCATCAGAGCGCGCGCATTCACATAGGATTTAGTGTTTGTGAGGATGCTTTGTGGTGGAGAATAGTCTTCTCCAAGGGGTGGCCATCAGTGGCATTTCAACAGGTATTTTTAGACGTCTTCACTGCGGAGATGATGTGGAATGCTTACGTCAACTAAAAAATCGTGTTGTGGGGGCTTTTTAGAGACTAAAACCATATTTGAAGTGGGTAGCTGCTTTTTTGTGCATGCTGCAGCGTGGTTACCGGGTTTCTGCAGGCTGCTCCGGAATGGAGCAGTGCTCTGCAGGGGCTGCGCCGCTTCTGGCTTCTGCCGCCCCAATTGTCACGAGGAGCCCTCTCCTTTGGAGGACAGGAATTGTGCTCCATGTGGAGTAAAAGAACTGTAATGTACGCCCGGTGCAGTAAACTGTCACATGACTTCTGTCATTTCAGAAGTGATACGTGAAGACTTACCCATGTAAGACAGTGTCATTAAAATTCAGGGCACATTTCCTCTTCCCCCCCCCCACCCCCCCCAGTTTTCTGGCTAAGGTGCTAAATCAAATCTTATTATGAACCACCTAAAACACTTTTTGAGGTGACATCTGAGCAAATACTTTGAGAAATGTTCCTGGAATTAATTTTGTTCAATATCCCAAGTTAAATGAAGGCATTTTATGGAACTCTTGTTTCAACTTTATAGCTGATCAAGTTTGACAGGAGTACAGAAAATAGTATTTGTATATCTTGTATGTTCACTGTGGGACTGCTCGAGATCCCTTAATGTACGTGGTTATTAATTTTAAGAATGCATCTAAGTATTCTTTGGTCCTGATTTAAAAAAAATAAATAAATACGGTATTACCCCTTCCGCAGTTGTTCTGCCTCCATTCCCAACACGGTAGCCCGGTTACATGGAGGAAGAAGGAAAGACTGTGTTTTTATTTTCTGCTCTTCTGTCCATCTTAACAATTCCTGATGATCAGGGAAATTAGGTGAACTTTAGGAAGCATTTTAAAGGAAGCATTAGGAACTGTTTTAAAACCCAGGACTTGAGAATAAAAAAAAATATGCAGGTACTCTGTGAATTCTGCCTCAAATACAGAACCAGCGTTCTCATGGAAGACGTTCTGACGACAAGCATCTGTCCCTGAGGTGACTGCTGCCGGAGCCTGTCGGCTCATCTCAAGCTGGAAGAGAATTGATTTCTCAGATAAGGGAGAGATATGGGCCTGTTAACTGAACTTCATCCTGTTACTGTGGCCTGGCATTTTACATCTGATCCAACGAGGCCACTTTAACAGAGGATACGCTTCATGCTCTTCCCAGGGTGCATGTTAAAAAATCAGCTTGTGTTTTCAGCACAACAGGCTGAGGGTAACTGTTCGTGGTCTTTAAGCTCTGGTCTAACAGGCAAGAGGAACCTTGTCCTTCTTGAGCTGAAGTGGGTCCTTGGAAACTGAAGAAAGTAAGAGCCGGAGACCTGGTGCTTGCGTTTAACTGACTGATTTGGAAACTTTGGCATGTCAGGAAAGTTTGGGATTGGAAAAACCTTGTGCCAAGGCTTTCAGCCTTCCTTTATCTGTTTTCTCCTGAAAAGTTGAAGCATAAATTGGCCGGCAGAAAACCTTTTGTGAAGAGAGGCTGTGCTTACAATGGCAGCCCTAAGAGTTGGGGCTGGGTGCTGGGGGAGAACATTTGGATTTCAGCTCCGGGGGAGAGGTGCTTGGAAGATCGTCTCTACCCCAGTGGAGGCATTGCCTGGGCTTAGCGTAGAGTCTGGACGGACACTTGGTGAGTGAACAGTCTGGGCATTTGGTCAGTTATCCTACGTGAAGCACGCTGTAGTTGCTTTTTAAGGTGAAGAAGTCATGAATGACAGCGGTAAGGACAAAAATGGAAGGAAACATCACTGCATCTTAGCTGCTGACCTAATATAAGAAGCTGGCTTAACTAGAGCTGCCTTCCAGTCCTCTAGTAGCACCTGAAAATATAACCAAATCTCAAATTGGAAAACCCTTATAATAAAAGATACACTAATTACAAATGGTATGCATTTTGTCCTTGTCAGGGCTTCTGCCTCTTTTCACCTCAGTCTGACCAAACTGCGTCTTGGACAACAGTTGGTCTTCCTTCAGTTGCTAAACTGAACGCTGGTGAAGACCATGTGCCAGGTGGGATGAGATGACCCTCTCGAGCTGGTTTGCATCAGCATGCAAAGGACAGGGGTGCTGTGTCAGCTTTTTCATTCTTTCTCTTAAAACCAGCTGGGACCGGGAGGGCTCTAACATGGGGATAGAAGGGAGGCAAGAATTGCTCCCTAGTGCCCTCTGAGCATGAGAGGAACCAAGAATAAGCAAAAAGCATCTACATCTCTTGTGAGCAGCACAGCCAAGTTAACAGCATTTTATGACTGGCAGTATTAAAATAGTTTGATAAATGTTGCAGAATTTCTGTGAAGGTATAGTCTTCACTGATTGCTGGGAGATGATGGTCTCTCCTGGGTCTGGGTCGTAACCAAAGGTTTTTTCCCAGATGGAAAGAAAATGTGAGATAGTGGGTGCAAATAAATGATTTCTGTTTTTTTGCAGAGGCAAACCAGTTTTTGCTAACGTTAGTCAAAAGTGGAGAGTTAGGTTTGCCAGCAGTGCGTTATGACTTACTGATATGGCAGCAAACGCTCCAGCTTCCCACAACAAACGCCAGTACGTAGAAGTTGAAGCACTGACAGTATTTGCCACTGATGGGTGCAGTTGCTTTTGCGGGTATCTGGGGGCCGTGAAGGGTATAAGCTCTAAACCCAAATGCTAGATCAGACCTTCCTGTGCACTGCAACTTTAGAGAGGGGCCGTAACCTTAAACCACAGAAGCTTCAGCGTGAGATCCCTTGGGTAATTCAGATGTAGACATCTTCTCTTGAATCTTAGCACATACCTATAGCCCTCACATGGGTTGTGTCTTTGCATGATTCAAAATTACTGGAGCTGCCACTGCTCAAGTTTCTACATGAAAAGCTGTCAAGACTGGGGCTGTGGGATGAATGTCTTTGGTGTAGGCAGGAAGGGAGAAGGTGCATTGGGTCCTTAGGCAGGAAGGCAGAAGGTGCATTGGGTCCTTGGGGTAGTGCCTGCTGGTGGTTCAGAGCAACGGTGTTTGCTGATGGGAGGCCGTATTGAAGGTTGTTATTAAACCAGGAGTAATGCACCTTGTGGACTATTTGGATTGTATTACTCTCTCTTTTTTTTTTTTTTTTTTTTTTTTTTTTTTATTTATTTGGATTATCGTTTCTGTGGACCAGATCCTGTGTCCTTCGTACTGCGATTGCAAAGAGGAGCTTCCCCTGCTACTTCTGACTTTCATCAGCATTGCCAGCTCCTGGTCACTAAAGAGCAGCAATGAGCTGGTGCTCACCGGTGCCGCCTCTCACCTGCAAAGTTTTTTTGGCATCTGGGGTGAAGCCATGATAGTTCTGACAAGTTGAGTTGCATCAAGCTCCCTGCTATATTTTGCATTCTCAAAAATCTCTTTAAAGTGTTGGTAAGTGGCAGGATTTTTGTCCTCGCCTGTACCCACGCTCCTTGTGACAGGGTTGGGACCCGAGTCTGAGATGAGGCTGTTGTGGAATAAACACACCGTTTTACTACTCTGACAAAAGTTTAATTTCAGTGGCATTTTCAGGGAAGTATTTGGGTTGGTTAGGAATGGATTATTTACACAACAGCTGGGCAGAAAGTAGAGCGGTAGTCACACAGAAAATACTCGAGGGAGCGAAATTCACTGCCTGGTAAATGGATGCAGCTCTGCTGGAGGTTAATTCACTTGTGCCAGCAAATTTACTGAGCCCTTGTAGCAGTTAGCGGAGGCCATTCCTGAGTCCAAGGTCTCTTCTGAGCAGTCAGAGGAAAAACAATTGCCCAACAATATGTTGCCTACTTCACGTGTATCTGCCAGTTTTATTATTCTTTTTTTTAAATTGTTTTACATTTTCTGGTGGTTTTGTAAATATCGCCATGTTTTTGAATGCAGTGAGAAGATTTGAGCCTCAGCCTTTTCAAAATACCTGATTTATTTGATAAAACTTGCAATTTTGTGAGGAATATACCTGTAAATTACTTGACTTTTTTTTTTTTTTTCTTTTTTTTCCTGGTAATACTAACCTTTCCCAAACCAAACAAGAAGTATATAAGATGTAGGCTTCAAGTAAACTGTGTTGTAAAAGGTTCTATGTACGTCCTGAGTTGGCAGGACCAAGGAAATGCATCTCTTCTCTTACAGAAATGTATTTTGAAATTATAATTTGCGGTGCTTTTAACTTCACCTCTTACTAGGGCTGTTTGCAGAAGGTGCAGGAGCCAGATAAACTTGCAGGATTTGCCTGTCAAAAGTGAAGCTGTTGATTAAATAACTTTCAGCTGGGTTGTAGGCAGCTGGACGGAGAGGAGAGAGAAAGAATGAAATGAGTGATGTGCAAGGATAATTCAGTAGCTTTGTACTTACGGCTCTTATGAGTCAATAACTTACTTGATGCAGGAGCATTATTAGTAGCAAAAAAAGCCCAAACACCCCCCTCACGCCTCAAGCGCAACGCGTTAAAACATGACGGGTGTTTCTTGTATGTTCGCATTTGCTTATTGAACACACAGATCTTGTAACTTAAGTTTCACGTTGTCTCGATTTGAGTATCATAAGGCTTTAGTATTCCCAAGCTTTCCTGTCACTACAGCTGCTGACGAAAATGATGCGCTAATACCGGCTTTTCCTACGGTCTCTCTGATTTCCTCTGCCTGCCTTGAAAGTAGCAACCCGAAAGTGTTTGGAATTTCCTATCCGCCTAAGGCATTGCTTTCACGTGTCCACAGATTCAGGCATGCACTGGTACCTATATTTATGTGTTTAAAAAACCAAAAAAAATGATGAGTACTACGTATTGTATTAGCTCATCATTCTGCTTAGACGCATCGTGGATGTGTTCACTGCTATTTGTTTAAATATTTAGTGTGAACTGATTCTTGCTTTTCAGAACACTTTAATATGAAAAGAGCCTTAATTTTCAGATGAGCCTTAATTTTCAGATGACTTACCCTCTGTCATTAAATATAAATTTTTCAAACCAAAGTAAAAAGAGGACAGTTCAGCTGCTGGCTCTGTGTTCTATTTTCTGCTTTTGTCAACGATCAGGGTAGTAGGTAAGTAGTGCCTGAAGCCATGTTCCTATACATATGTTTCTTTTTTGTAAAGTGATTGAAGTAATTTTAAAAAACACAACCTCTGAGGATTTTATGGTGAACCTCTGAGAATTTTATGATGAACCTCTGAGAATTTTATGATGACCTCCTCAGGTAGGTGGCTTAAATATAGGAAGTATCCTTGTAGTTGAGTTATGGAGTCCCACGTCATGTGAAAAACTTGTCTTTAATATTTTTTCTTTCCGAGCTTATAATATACATTGGGTTTGTTTTGACATTTTCTTTCCTTTTCTATCATTCCTTGCTCTTTTTTTTTTTTTATCTTACTGGGGTTGGTGGTGGTTTTTTACTGACCCCCTTTTTTTTTTTTGTAACTAGGCATATTTAATTTTTATTTAACTGCAGAGAAAGAAGCCAGCATAAAAAGAAAAAAATATCATGGTGGGCCTGTTCATTGAAACTGAACAACTCTTTGGTGTTTAGGCTGATACTCTGAAGAAAGGTATTGAAAAGTAGCCTTTAATTAACTCGTTTCAAGTATTGCTTATTATTTCCTTAGTGCTAACTGTCTGTAATAGTTAAAAAAAGTCTTTTTGTAATTTGTACGGTTTTGCTTTCAATTATTAAAATGAATGTTCAGTATGTTTATGTGGAACTTGTAAATGTCCTAATTGGCAAATTCTAGATTTTACGCAGTTTTGTGAATGCACTGTAATTTTCTGGGGAGTTTAAACTGAATTGTAGATTATTGCTCCACAATTAGCATACTCAGGGCTGTAGTTGCACACATTTAGGGGTTTGCAAGGTTACAGGTAAGCATTTTTATTTTATTATATTTAAAAATACATCTTTTGTGGCATGCCATACTGGTAAAGTGCAGTACAGAGGGAGCACGAGTGACTGTCCTTTCCTGGGACTGCTCTGAAGTCGTGGTTTGTGGCAGCATCCCTTAAACGGAACAATTTTTAGCCTGTTGTAATGAATCGGGGTGTTCAAGTTGAAACACATAAATTATCATCTTTGCATGTGGATTCCCATTGATAATCAAACATTAGTCCTTTTGCCTCAATCAATAGCACTCTAAGGATTAAAAGAAAAGCAGCAACTTGGCATGTGTTGGTCCTGTGTCAAACAGATCTGCTTACTGGCAGAATACACATGTGAAAGGCTTGAACCAGCAAACTGTCCTGCACGGAGTCCCTAATCCAGCAAAGTATTTAAAAATATACACAAGTTTTTCTGGATCAGCTGATGACACTCCATAAACTGTTAGGCCCTAACTGTACGAATGGATGATGGATCTGGTCCCAGCTCACACAATGCTCATCTTAAAAAGATCTCTTAAATCAAGACCACTGACACCTTTGCCGCTTATGTGTTTGAGAATGAATAGTCCTTCTGAAGTCAATGTGCTTAAATTCAGGCTTATAATACATCTGCTTAAGTGGATCAAAGGATAATTCTAAAAAGAAATTGTTTATTTTCTTTAATTAAAGATCATTCTTGTGATATGTGCATTCTTGTGATATGATCTGTTTTGTGGGGGGAAGAGAAAGCCAGTAAAAGGGATTTAAAATATCCTAAATTTTCTCCCTTTCTTTTAATTAAAAGCCTTTTTTTCCCAGAGAACATGTAAAATATATTATTCTTTGGTGGCATTCCTTTGCTTATTCCTCATAATTCTTTGTTGGAAGAAAGTTAAATGTGTTTAACTGCAAGATCTTTTATACTTTTTTTTTTTTTCTGGTGGAAAACCATCTTTTCATTTCTGCTCATTGAAAAATGTCACATTGTGAATGAAAGTAATGTGCAAAAAATGTACACTCAGAGCTGGCAGCTTTATCCCCAAAAGTGACGCATACCATCTACCCGAACAGGTCTGAGATCCCACTGTGTTTTCAGAGTCGCCTGATTCATTATCACAAAAAGACTGTTACGTATCATAGCAGGGGGAAAAACCTCTGTCAGAATAAAGACATTGAGAGTTGGTTTTTTCCAGATTTAGCTTTCATGTGGATCCTAAAAAAAATGCAAGCTTTTTCCTACTGCATATTCGAATGTAATAGCCCTGGAAGCAGAAGTTGTCACTGTACAAAATGGGGTAGCGTCTTGGTTGAAATCAATGAGAATTTTCTGTTGAATTTGTTGAAGGTAGGATTTCAGTTTGTTACCTGTGCTGTTGTTGGTTGGGACAGCTACAATTTTGCCTTTGTGTTTTTTTTTTTTTTTTTTTTTTGAATCCAGAGTACTGCGTTGGATGCAGTGAGAGGATCACCTGTTGAGAAAGAGGGGTTTAAACACCATGGGGCTGGTGCTGTGAACTGGCATTGAACGGAGGAAAAACAGCAGCAGTGCTGTTCTTGTGCTTTGTACCTTAACTCCCAGGCAGTTTAAAATACATATACTTCTGGATGGTCCGTCCCACTTTGATTTGGTATTCCAGTCTCTCTGTTTTTGTGATCTTCTGATGTATTGTCCATGCTTTGAAAATGCTTTGCCACCTGGGATGTGTTACTGAAATCTTAAGTAATAATAAAAATACTAGAATTTCCAAGGGAAGTCATAAAGTGCTCCCAGACAAATCTTAATGTCTTCTGCCTTGTCCAGCAGAAGAGAGAACTTGGAGTTCATCAGCACGGTTCATCCTCAGCAGTGGTTTATAAACCCTAGCCTGCCTTCTTTAAAGCGAGGTAGGTATGTATTATTTTGTGAAAAAAATCGGGATGGAGGTGTAGCTGGTGTATGATCACAGTAGACATCTGCTTTGCAGTTTGAACTCTCTCATGTCTTGTTCTTCCGACAGTGGAATGCTGAGGTCTGTAGTCCTTCCTGTGTGCAGGAATTGGACAAGATTTCTCTTTAATAGTTGGTTAGAAAATACAACTAGAAGAAAAAGATACACTTTTTTTCTGAGGGGAAAAAGCTGCACTTGTGTGAATAAAATGGATAAGGAAGGATTGCAAGTCCTTTTGCTCATCCTTAGAAGCGGGAAGCCAATGTCAAACGGAAACTCCATTTCTGTGTTGTCATACATGGAGTAAGCTGAATAATAATAATAAAAAAGCTGAATAAACCCAATATTATTCTGAACTGTGACACTGCTATAAATCTCTTCTAATGCTTTATAGCTTTCCACTGTGTTTAAAAAAAAATATTCTCTGTTAACAGAAAATACGCATTTGTTTCTAAACAGACTTCAATATTGCAATAGTAAGTTTCATTGGTGTGTAAGTCATTAAACCACATGAATATTTATTCGTGTATGCTAGTTTCCTGTTCTACTGGTGCATCTCAACGTGTTTATTGAAGGTTTCCCTGAAAAAAAAAAAAATCTTCAAGGAACATCTTTTGAACATAAATGTCCAAGAGAGAGAGGCATTATTTTCATAATGAAAATGTCATCTTTCCCCTTGAACTGAGGTGCTGCATAAAAGGTAGACAGGAATAAAAGCACTTTTGCTTATTTGATCTTCCAGGAGCAAGTTTATGATCTGCTGTTGCAGAGTTTGGGGTCTGAGCCCAGTGGCACAGAAGAGAGGAGACAATTTTTTTCTTCGCATGTGAAACCAAGCATTTACGTTTAATCTTGTAAAAAGTCTACTTGGCTAATGCTAAGATGTGAACGCCAAGGTACATAAGCATGTACAGAAGAATGGTACCAAGCTGGACTTGGCAGTGTTAGGTTTATGGTGGGACTCGATGATCTTGAGGGTCTTTTCCAACCTAAATGATTCTATGATTCTAAGTTCATCTGTAAGAGACCGATTTGGTGGGTAATCTTCACCCTTCCTCCTGATCCCAGTCCCAGTAATTTGGACTATGCTGGAGAGAGAGTTTCTGAGCTTGGTCTCGGACACCTTTAGGTTTTATTGCTGAAGTTCTACTGAGATTAAAGCTTTACGGAGCTTCTAGGGTTGTCTTTTTGATGGTGATGGACTTATACCTTAGACCTGCTATTATATACCTTGGCTGCTTCCCCAATACTGTGTAGCAGAAGCATTTGCCATTCGTTTTCCATCTGACCTGAGCAGATACTGCTCACCTTCCACATGAGCACCCTCCAGCTTTCCGTAAGCTATGGGCATCACCTGGTAAAGAGAAGTAAATGGTTTTTGTGTTAGGTTCTGCATTCAGCTATCAGCATCATGTTCTGCTTCTTTCTAAAACTTGAGTTTGGAATGCGGTTTTATATAATTGATCCTTTTTGTGGTATTCCAAGGTTGCGATGAATTGGGGAAGTTACGGGAAGAATTTGGATCTTCAAGGCAAAGTACAGTGAAAAACACAGCCAAACAGGTAGAATACATTGCCATGGAAGCCTAATTAAATTGGCAGTGGTGAGAACTCCAGACTGATTAATGTTTCTTCATAAGATCTTTTATTAAACAAAAAATAAATAAAAAAAAAAAGGGTAAAAATTGCAAAGTATTATACAGTAAAGAGGGATTGTGCTGTGGTGTTCAAAGATGTGAGCTAATATTTGCCTATTCAAGGAAACCCTAACAAAATGTCACTTTGATTAGAGAACAGAACAACTTAAAGGTCTAGTGGTTCCTTCATCTGCTTCTTTACATACAGTGTAGACTGTGTAAGCATAATTTAAGATTCAGAATAAGGATTTGTTTTGAAAAAGTGTTTCTAATTTTTATTCATTAAAAGCCAAATTAGGATATTTAAATTTAGGAGTAAGCAAAAATCCACGGAGTGAAATTGTTTGAAACTGCTTTCCGTCATTCTGCAAATGTTTTAATTGTTTTTGCTGAAGTGTTAATAAACATAGTCAAAATAGTTTTTACATTTTATTAATTATATTCAAATAAGGTATTTCTTTTTAAAAAGGCTTTTTTTTTTCTAATAATGTAAGTAAACCTGACTAAGGTCCTAGTTTATCTAACGTTTTGATTTCCATTTGTTACATTAACCTTGATGTCTTTGTATGTTTTCAGTCTTTTTTTTTTTTTTTTTTTAACGGCTTCATAACTTTTCATTGTTTTGTTTCCTTCAACAACCCTCAGCTATTGCAATGCATCTTTTCTGTTGTTGTTTGATTTTTTGTTTTAACAGAAAGGAGTGAGAAAATAACGTTCAAACAGGAACACTCTGTTTTCCATGTTCGCCGGGGCAGAGGTCCTTCTCCTCTGCTTCATCTGCGACCACGTCTGGTATCTCCTACTTCAAGGCAATAAACTCTCTAGCAGCAAAACACAGGGTAACCTTCCTCTTGGGGATGTTGGTTAGAAATTTATTATTGTCCTGAAGTTTGAGAATTTGTGCTATGTTTGAAGCTTCTGTTTATATTTTATCGCTTACTATTACAAAGCAAGTATGCTTGTCATCTCTACAAATGCCCCATTTAATCCTGTAATCAGTTGTCACAGTAGTATTGTATGGAAATTAAATTCACAGCCTAATTTTGCATTGTGTGAAGGAAGTCTTTACGTTATTACTTGATAATACTAATGAATGTTCTAGTTTTCTTGAGAGCAGGTAAACAGGAGTTACCCGCTGGGGTATGCCCTCACCTGTATCTGTCCTTGTCACTACTGTCCATGTTCTTTGCTGTAGAGGCCCACTATACTTAGGTTGTATGTTGCTTTTCTCTCCTTCACCCCCGTGTAGTTGGTCAGTGGCTTTTCTGAAGTTAGAAGACTGGAACCCAAGACCGAGGTCCAGATTCAGATATACCTTTACTGCGAACTTTAAGTTCTGCCTCCCACTGTTCACAAATCCATCCTCCTCCCTGCTTGTGGAGCCACCGTTGTTCTTTGAGGAGAGCTCCTCACTGGATTGTCCATCAGTCCTCTACCATTATGCTACCCTTCTATTAATTTCCCCCAGGTGCCCTGATACTGCTCATACTCTGCTCTTCTCTTCGTTATCCTTTAATAATTCTTGCTTGATCAGTAAACATTTTAATCTCATCAGTCATCCTCAGCCTTGAGGAAAGGAGGCCCAGAGGTGATCTCATCACTGTGTACCAGTATTTAAAGGGTGGCTACAAAGAAGATGGAGATTCCCTTTTCACAAGGAGTCACATGGAAAAGACGACGGGTAACGGGTACAAGCTGATCCTGAGAAGATTCCAATTGAATACGAGAGGGAAATTTTTCACAGTGAGAACAGTCAACCACTGGAATAGTCTCCCCAGGGGAGTGGTTGACTCCACCGCACTGGGCACTTTCAAGATGCAGCTGGACAGGGTGCTGGGCCATCTTGTCTAAACTGTGCTCTTGCCTAGAAAAGTTGAACCAGATAATCCTTGAGGTCCCTTCCAACCTGGTATTCTATGATCCCTCTTTCATGTTGGTCTTCAATGTTTTTCTGTTTTTTTCTTTTTTTAGAAGATCACTTTTTCCTAGTTGAGGCACAGTCCTGGTCCTTCCAGGTTCATAGGAACTGATGAGAACTGTTCATGGAGTTACGGGAAGTCAGATCTTGTCCATGAACATTTCTTTGAATTCAAATAAGGCTGATCAGCTCTCACTCTCTCTTTTTTTTTTTTTTTTTTTTTTCTTCTTCTGAGTTTTGTATGTGTGAACCTTGTAAATGTCTTCTCTTCAAGATGAAGACTATTTTGGTCACTTCAGATTTTTCTTATTGTTTGGGCTCAGTGTTTGATTTTGCTTTCTGTGGGATGAATATATATATAAAAATATTTATTTACTACAGTCAGTTAACTTGACTGTTGAGAAGATGGGTAAGAGAAGGAGGTAGAAGGTGAAAGTATTTCTGCCCATGTATTGGAGAGCTTGGAAAAGCTGTGGACCTCTAACAGAGACTGAGGGCGCTCTGCTTCCAGATTCCTTGCCATTGAGTTGGAAGTTATTTCAGCTAGAGCTACAACTTTAGCTGCAGGTTTCTAAGCTCTGTGGCTGGGAACAGGGAATTCTTGCAAACCCGAATTGTTTTAAAATTTAAAGCAGGAGCTCTGGATCCACTGTTGCTAGCCACTCTGCATGGTGGAATATCCTAAAGCCATGGATCCAGCAGCTCAACGTGGGAATAACCAGAATCCATATATAGGGTTTTGGTTTTTTTTTTTTTTTTAGAATACTTTCTGTATGTTGAGGTTATGGGTTTTTCCCTTGAAACAGTTAATTTGACAAATCAGTAATTTGTTGGAAAACTTTTAACTCTAACTGTAAGCATCAATAATAAATAAAGTTAATATCACTGGCAAGATGTAGACTTACTGTTTGAACCCAGAAGTGTAAGTTCAGCAGCACTGTAGTGAGAATGTGATGAAGAAAAATGCATCTGATCATACCAGAAAAGTATATGCCATTAATGATGAGAGAGGTAACTTCTAGGAAGAAGACCAACTATAAAAGACCACTGCTATTCTAGAAATTGGAATAGTTGGAACTGTCCATTTGGTATTATCTGCGGTCGTCTCGTTGGAGGTGGGTGAGGTGATTTGATGTGTCTTGGAGTGACTTCTAGAGGAGGGCTATAAATTGACCTGGTCGTCAGGCTGTGAGCCATCTGCGTGCCTTGTCAGTGGTGGCAGCAAAAGCGTGCGCAGCTTTTGCAAAGCCAATTTTTTGTCTTGTCTTTAATTGGATGTTAATTGTGTTCGGTAGCGGACAGAACTGAGCTGCTCTGGCAGTGTTCCTGGTCCATGCATTGCTTTGCAGCAGCGGGGTGGGAGTACTGTGGCAGCCATGGCATTAAAAGTTTAAAAATTTTTGTAAATATTTATGAAAATAAATAAAAAAAATCAGTATAGTAGCTTGCATGTATTTTGATTTTACTCCGCAGCTGGCTTTCTCTCTGGCCTGGTTGTGGCATGAAGGAGCAAGCCCGGCAAGCCCGGGCAGTGAGCTCTCTCTTTCAGCAACTTAAACGGGCACTGATCGTTGTAGTTTGCACCCAGCAACAGGAGGAATTCCCAGCAACAGCTACAAGGCTTCCCGAATGATTTCAACTGTTGATTTACTTGAGATGTCAGAAAGCTTTTTACACGTGAGGTTCCATGCATGTGATTTGTCATCCCAGGGCTTTTCCCTACTTTCTCTGTTCTGCTCCCTAACAGCAAAGGCTCTCTGAACCATTCCCCCTCTTCCACCTCATCTGTTCTCCTTCTTCATTCTTTCTCTGTCCCCGTTATCTTTCTTTTTTTCCCATTTTCTGCCATCCTTTACCCTTGTTGTTTCCTCCTTATTTTACTGAGTTACCTCTTTAGACATGCATTATAAATAAGTTGTACTGTAATGATGGTGAAGACTAAATAAGATGTATGCTTGTTGTTATCTGGGCATAATTTACGACTTCTTTCCCCACCAGTACAATAACTGAGCGTATGGGCAAACTGCTGCATCTACAAGAGGAACAGTGCCAAAAAGGGACTGAAAAGGTCATTTTGGCTAATGTTATTCAGCCTCTGGTTCATGAATCAGTGCTGGTCCATAAATCACTGCGGAATGGTCTTTGAAAGAATTACAAGATGCCCCGGGCACAGGCTGAGCAGGGCTGTGTCGGAGTCGGTGGGCGGGCACGGTCAGTGCTAGGCTCCCAGCTTCATGCAGATGCTCATTGCAGTCCAGTTCTGAATTTATCCAAGTTCTTGTTGTTTTACCCAAATATTAGGCATCCTTGTTCTCAGTTTCCCGTGATGCCAATACAATAGTTAAACCTTGAGCTTTCCTGCTGGAGGAAGTCACTGTCTCTGGCTTGCAGTCCAGGTCACCTTCTGCAGCGAGTTACAGGCTGCTTTCTCTGCCTAACACCCGGTCTGCTCGTAGAACAGTTTTAGACCCCTTAGTCCCGTAATCCCTAGTTTTACAAGTTTCCTTTCCAGCCTTATGCTTCATTTCAGTCCATGCCTGGCAAATAATTTTTTCCTGACCCTGGTCTCACAATTGTTCTCTTCTGTTCTTCATTTTTGCTGTCAAGCTGCTGGTGGTGGTCATAAGGATTGCCGTATCATATGTGTTCTAACACCTGTGCCTTCCATATCTGACTGTAAAGCTTTTGGCAGCGATCCATACAGGAAAAGTCCAGTTTTGACCTTGTAGCCTTGGAATACGGCATGCTTAATGAGATCAGGGCTAATACTTTCTTAGGGGGCATGCATTAGAAATCTGAGAAATTAATGTGCTAAATTCTTTCTAATAAGCATGTGCAAATACCTTGTTTTGTGATTGATTTTGTACTGTAGTTAAATTTGGGTAGTTTTCCATGACACACGTGTGATACAAATTTGAAGTCCTTACTCTGAAGCATGTAAATGGGAGGACGTTTTAAAGAAAAGGCATTGGATATTTTGGAAAATATGACTTCAGGTGTATTCACTTGTATTTCAAGGTTGATAAAACCCTTCCAATTACCTGACCCATTTGGTTGAAACAAGAACCGTAGGAGCAACAATCACCCAGAGGCAAATAATTAGAGCACAGATTTCAGTCCAGTTAAGATCTGGCAAAGAAACGAATGCTTACAGAAGTCCTATGTTGGGAGTAAGTAGCAAGTGTAATAATATGTGGTACTAATAATGGAAGAGTTGCAGGAGAAGGTAGTTCCCACAGAGTGGCTAGAAGCTGATTTTTCTCTGTATTGAAGGGATATCATAGAGAATCAGGTCAACTGGTACACATTCTACTGTCTATCCTTTTTTTTTTTTCCCTACATGGTAAGGAATAGCAGTCAACATCCTCTTCCAGGAAGAGAAGGAATTCAACAAATATTTACAAAGAAAACTGCCACGAACGAATCCAGGTGTTCTTGCTTTTATCCTTTCAAGGAGAAAGAGTTATCTAATATAAAAAAAAACCCCTTTCTGATAAAGGCCAAAAATGTAATTAAAATTCTTGACATCCAAAATGAGCAGGAGCTGATAAAGAGCCCTTTTACTAAATATTTCCCCTTAGGACCCACAAAGGAGCCCGGCATTACTCTCCGCTCTGCTTCGGGAGGATGTAATTGAAGTAGAACGGGAGCTTCTGAATAAAACAGGCAATGCGTGAAACATTACAGGTTTGAGGAAGAAAAATCTGTTTCATATTCATTTCCCCGAAGTACCTGGAGCAGAGGCTTTGCTCACAAAAGAAACTTGTACGAAGTGCATGAACAGGGGCATTTGTTCTGGGAAATAAATAAACACATAGAGGTTCTCAGGAGAAATCGTGGTACCGGCTATGTTCCAGGTGTTGTCAGATTCTGCGTGGTTTTTTCAGGGCTCTGAGCCTGAAGACCACAATGTACCAGAATGAATGTCTCTCAGTAGAAGGGGTAACGTTCAAGTGGGTTTCACAAATTGGTGCTTTGTAAGCGTATGAGCTCTTGGAGGTGCGTTTTCACAAGCGCTCTTGGACATGTCAAGGTGGTGTGCCCCAGAAGGACAGGATTTTAATGGCTTGGTCCCAAAAAGTAGCAGTGTCCACTGGCAATGACCTTGCATCACCACAGGGGGTTGAATCTAGTTATTGGCTTAACTGGGAGCAAAATTTTTAAAACCATCAGCCTCCTATTCAACCATGCTTTGGGAGGGAGGTGGAAACCTCATAGAGAAGTTCCAACAAATCTCATATGTAGTGGAGGCTGAGTAGAGCAGATAGGTACAAATTAATGCATCATTAAGGTAGTCATTAAAACAAATGTAAATACATAAAACATGTTTTATTTAATGGGCTGATGACTGGTGCGTGTGGGCTAGCAGTCAGCATGTGTGTAGCTCTGAACTGGCCACAACACGCACTAGCTTGCCCCGGGGGCTGTTAAAAAGGGACGTGGAGGTGAGCTTTGGGTGTGATAGGGTGTACAAGTGTCAGTAGTGGGGAAAGGGGCAGAGGGGAGTGTGCAGGATTTGAGGAGGGGACTTCATTAGCAGGGAAGCAAACTCCTGTGGTTCTGCTGCTCCTGGTACAGCTGAATGTGCTATGTCCCCCAGCTGCTGGCCTGCTGTGTCAGTTGTACTTTCTGCCTTTATCACAGGTCTCTGGGAGGAAAATGTCTTTCCTGTTTCAATTTTGGTCTTTTTTTTCTCTTCTCTCAATTGTTTTTTAATTTAGCTGCTATTTAGAAACAAGGGGTAAATTCAGACCATTGTGCTGTGTTTATTGTGCGTGCAAAATTTTACAAAGGGAGTAAAGACAAACTTGCCTTAGAAAAAGGCAGTCGTCAGGCTGCACTGAGTGCACGTGTTACAAGCATTCCTTAATTACTCTGTGTGTGTGTATGTATGTATTACTGTATATAGTGTGTCCAGCCACTCTTCCCCAAGCCTGTAGCGTTGTATGGGGTTGTTGTTGTGACCCCAGTGCAGGACCCGGCGCTTGGCCTTATTAAACCTCATACCCTCATGTCCCTTTTAGCTCCTGACCTGTTAACCACCGCTGAAGATGACACTTTCTGTCTTTATCCCTGTAGTCCCAGGCTGATGGGAACAGGTGGCCCATTCCAAGCTTGGGCTTCCTCAACAGGTTTGTCTGTGGATGGTGGGTCCATGGACACGCTTCTCAAAAGCATCAACAAAATGAATGGACTCTGGAAAAATACTTGGTTTTGAACTCCATCGGAGCTTTAACAGATGTGTGCAAGTTAAGATCTTTGAGAGGTCTGTCTGGTCTGTCAGTCATTGCTGTGTAGGGTTTCTGAGCTCTCTGGAAAGCCTACCCAATCTCTAGTACAGAGCCCTCTCTGCTGGGCCTCGGGTCCCTGAGGTGAAAAGGCAGTATCTAAAATTCTCAAAAGAAAACATTGCCCCAAAAGAAATTTCATGTCATATAAAGTGTTGTTCAGTTTCCCTCAGCATGTCTATTAAAAAACAAAAATGGAAGGAATTTGTCATTTAAGTCTGAACACGGTATCATGAGAAATTTCAGCTCGCCAGTTAAAAATCCAGCAAAGCTGGAGGCACATAAAGGCAGCGTCAGTTTTAATCATTGACGCTGATATCAACAAGGATAAATACATATATAAATGTTACAATTGGAAAGGTTTTAGTCTCTAGCTGGGAGTGGATTGGCTTCTCCTGCTACCTGAGGAGCTGATTCTCATGACATCAGTCCTGGTTCCCAGAGGGAGAGCTGAGAGAGAGTTGGTGTGTCATTTCCCGGAAAATAAATGAGCAAATTAGGGTATTTCTTTGTCCGACAGCATTAATAGAACTTGAAGAATGCTGGTTGCATAGGTCCTGGTAGTGCGCTTGACAATATTTAGTATGAATTAAGTTCAAAGCTAGTATACCTTCACCTGATGCATTTGTTTTTTTGGAAAATGATCCTTCAGGTTCTCTAGAAACTTGAGGGCTTGCTGAGAATTTGAAACAAAGAAGAGCTGGGTGATGGATGAAACCTGGGATAATGAAAACATCAATTTTGTTTTTCTGTAGTCTTTTTCATCCTACCCGTTATTTAAAAGTGGTTTATAATATTGCAAAGCAAAGCTCTTCACATGCGCCTCTCTGATGTAGGATGGCTACAGGCAGTCTGCCCTCATGGAGGAAAAAATACCCAGTGTGTTAAGATTCTTCTGAAAAACTTAAGTTTGTTACAATAATGTTTTGGATTCTAAGCTCTGTGGGAGGCGGCACATTTGTTTTTCTTGGTTAGCGCGTGTTTTGTGCAACGCCTTGTTTGATGAATAGATCTCTTTCAAAACTAGCTTTCAGAAATTGGAGGAGGTCATACAACTTCTCATACAACTCCTACCTGATTTTTGAAAAACTATAATTTTACTAAATCATTAGGTGAATGAAAATAAAAATACAAAAAGACCATGCTGCTGTAAAAACCCCATTTAGCATTTCTGAAAGTGTAATTATAAATATTTAGAAAATCAAGCACTTTGAAAAAGATGGGCTGGCTGACATCAGAGGTGCACTGCATTTAATAACATTTTAAATGAACAGGTATAGTGGGTTAAGGGCTCAGCACAGCTTGTCTTAATTTCCTAATGATGTTAAAGCAATTTTAGCATGTATGGTTTGCTTACATAACAAGCACCATAAACCTTGTCCATCTTAAATTTTCTCTTGAGTATTTTAAGTGCTTTATTCTACCTGCTGATACTGAGCACTGTTACAGTCCTGGGGGAGGGTGCTGCTCAGGGATACAGCTCATTTAGACCATACACAGTTATTTTTATATGAGGGCTGGCTGCTGGCTTTACCTTTGGCTCTCATCCTTGCCTACTGCTGGTAGTTTGAGACTGGCCAAGCTGCAAACTCAGCTGGATTTGGGTTTGCATTTATAGACTGCAACTGGATTGCCATGTTCTTGGACTGGCAGCCAACTGTTTAGCTTGTGCAGAGTTCACAGAGCAGGTTACTTGGCTGTATTAGGTTTTATTTTTGTAGCGGCTAAATGACAGGTTCTGTTTCTAACATTTAGATCTCTCCTTTGGGCAGGCTTTCTTCTATGCTTCTCTTCCAAATCCTCTTACCCGTGCTTCTGCTGGGCTTGCATTCACCTGTCAGTTGCAGCTTCTGCTAGGATCTGCTTCAGAAATTCAAATTTTGATTCTTCTCTTTTCCTTCATGAAAAATAGCTTTAATGAAATTCATGTTTTTAACCAACCTTAATTTTTGTAATTTCCGTTGTGATATTAAAGGCAACACTCTACAATAATATCTGACTTTTCCCTTGCAGTAAGGGAAAGGCTAATAAAGTTGCTCTTCTGGTAGCTTCCATTTTAAGCAATTAAAGATAACCTGTATGTCACTTAAAAAGAAGAATACAGATCTAGAGCTTTTAGACACAGTTAAGCTAGGGTGGGTTTGTTCAGAGTCCTGCTTCTTTTTGACTGACTGCGACTGCTAGCATGTGGCAAAGGTTCATCCAGAGTATTTTGTGGAAATGAGAGGCAGAAACATCTAATTAATACATGGTTCCTTTGTATTTTAATCTGTATACTGATTGGGTATGCTGAATTGGTTTTAGTTGTGGCCGTGTAAATCACATTGCTGCTGTTGCATTCTTCCTATGCGATTTGAGAGAGCAATATAGATCTTGCTTGGAAAGAGGAGGCTTGGGTGGTATCTGCAAGAAGTGATGCCATTCTCCTGCTTCATGCGCAGGATTCATCAGGAGCCCCATCCGAGACTAAGAGCTTATTAAAACAATAGCTAGTGCTTCGCTTTGATAAGATTTATTCTCACATATTCTGAAATCAACTGCTTGCCATTTAAGGGGACTAACCTAATCTCAAGGATAGAATGGTTCATTAATTCCTAGCTTTTTCTATCATCACACTTAATGCTAGAGACTGCAAATGAAATGTTTTAATGGTTTAACACCATGGGTAGATTTCCCAATTCTGGTTAATACTTTGTCATTTTTTGTGTGTGTGTGTTTTATTTATTTATTTTTAATTAACCCCCCAATTCTGCTAGTAAGTAAATTGTCAAGAATACAGCTGGCTGAAGTCTTTATGCCAGAACTACAAAATAAAATGGGATTTGGACTATATAGACACACATACAAATATGTGTATGTGCATATAAAAATTATTGCCAAAAAAACCCCTCCTTCCCAGTTGCATTTTTTTGTTTGTAGCTGGAAACAAAATTCAATTGGAAATCAGGTGTCAGCAAGCTGTATTTGCATTTTAGGGTGACGTGAATGTGCTGTGTCTTAAAGAAATGACACTGTGCCAAGGCTTTCAGTGGGGTTTATGAGCTGAGTCTCAGTGCTAACTAACTGTATTTCCAGGGCTTCCTGTGCATTAAGGTACTACATGGTCTGGTGTTTCCCATTCCCCCCCCCATCTACGTTGTAAAGCAGTGAGTATCTTCACTGATAGTTTGGATGAAGTAAATACCTGCAAAAAAAATCTGCTCCTCTTGCGTCTTTTGTTTGAGCTTTTACAGATGACCGACTGTTATTAACCATCTGAGAAGAAAGTGGAAGTCTGGATGAGGATAGCGTAGAGTGCCCAAACCAGGTGCAACGTTGGTGAGCTCCTCCATCCTGCTGAAAGTTCTCTCCCTCACTGCGGGAGAGTTACAGATTACCCCGTCTTGGGTTTCTGTGTCTCTGCTCATGGTGCATAGTAGTTGTGTTTCCCTGTGTTTACATTGGAGAACTTTGGAAGATGGTTTGTCCCAGGGGTAGGCTCAAGGTTTGTACGTCTCAAGAATCCCAGTTCCGTGAAGATCTGGGTCTGTTCTGGTAATAAATTTCTCCCAGTTGTCCATTAGACTCTAAGCGTGGTGAGCTTCAGCTTGTGTCAGAGGGCCTTTCTGCAGTCGGGATTTAGGCAGAGCATTTTGTTCCGCTTTCCTTTAAAAATAAATAAATAAACAAATAAATAAATTAATCTGATCCTGTCAAAGTTTTACTAAGAGTATCCTTGTTTATCTTTTGTGTTTTAAATATATCTCAATGCTACTATGCCTTTTAATTTTTGGAAGTGGGAATGAATTACATTTATTGGGGTGTCTCATTATTGGCTTTCCATGCACTGATGCTCTTACTTGACCGGACTCAATGTCTGTTCGCTGAAAGCTGTTGTCAATCCATAGCCATTGTCTTGCAGATTTGCAGTTTGAAATACTACAGTTATTGGCAGTGAGTGCATGTTTACTGTTTCAAATGCCTTCTATTTTCCCCCCCTTTTTATTGCTTATTTCCTTGCAGGCATTTGAATTGTCTGACTTCATTGAACTTGAGTTTGGAGTTGCTGATTCTGTGTCTTTGGTCTCGACTCTGTCCTTCTAAATAACAGTAGCAAAGCGCTGTTGCGATGGCTGGGTTTCTGTCTCCAGTATGGGACAATTGTCTCTGCTGCTTCAGAAAGCTTTGCCTGAGGTGGCTCTGTATAATTGTAACATTTTAGATAATTCTTTGAAGTTTGTACTGTGCTTTTTACCTAAACCGAGAACTGTTTAAAAATTAGTTGAATGAAATCCCATCTCACCCTTCTCCTCTTTGATAGTGACATGGTGGTGCATGACTGGGGTTTTAAACATTTCTTGGAACACAGGCAGTTTGTGTCATCCTGCTTGTCTAAGGTGGGTATGTGGTGTGGAAAAAAGATGTTTCTCCCAAAGCGTGGGTGTGAGCAGGGTATAGGCTGGACTTCCTCTGTCACACAGGAGGTAGGCCTCAGGCAAGGCAGATATTTTCATGGAATTAATGAATCATGATTTTTGGTTTTGCTGTCGGTCTCAGCTGGTATTTTATCTTGTTGTCTGGTAGAAGCTGTACTGCAGGGACTACAGGCAGCACTGGGGTTGCAAATCACAGAATCACAGAATGCTTTGGGTTGGAAGGGACCCCTAGAGGCCATCTAGCCCAGCCCCCCTGCAATGAGCAGGGACACCCTTAACCAGATCAGGTTGCTCAGAGCCCCGTCCAACCTGGCCTTGAATGTTTCCAGGGATGAGGCCTCCACCACCTCTCTGGGCAACCCGTTCCACTGTTTTACCACCCTCATTGTAAAGAATTTCCTCCTTATATCCAGTCTAAATCTACCCTGTTTTAGTTTAAAACCATCACCCCTTGTCCTGTCACAGCTGGCCCTACTAAAAAGATTGTCCCCTTTTTTCCTATAGGCCCCCTTTAAGCACAGAAAGGCCGCAATCAGGTCTCCCGCAGCCTTCTCTTCTCCAGGCTGAACAAGCCCAACTCTCTCAGCCTGTCCTCATAGGAGAGGTGCTCCAGCCCTCAGATCATTTTTGTAGCCCTCCTCTGGACCTGCTCCAACGGGTCCATGTCCTTCTTGTGCTGAGGGCTCCAGAGCTGGATGTGGTACTCCAGGTGAGTACTTTCCCTCACTGGAAAAATCTAAGCTATTATATGTATGATTGCTACTAAAGGGCTATAGGAGCTGGACCCACTGCTATGTAAACAGGGGTGCAGGGGGATTCCCATGCATATGTGCCTTAACCTTTCTTTGCTCTTGCAGCTGTATATGTATAAGCAAGGCAAGGGGTGCTTGGGGTCCACTCTGCTCTTCTGTCAATAGCAGATCTATATAAACTGGCATTGTTTCCCCATTTCTCCAGCTCCCTCTTTCCATTTCCCCAGAGAAGGATGTTGGTTTTCCTTCGTGTGGCAGTTCTCGTGTTGGTCCTTTCTCTAACCTTGGTCTGCGAAATGATCCAGGTAAAAAAAGGAACTGCAGACGGAAAAAAGGGAAGAAGCTTCAAACAGATCTGTCTACATAATAAGAAAAGTATCAGCACTGTGTGGAGCTGTTCTCTGTATTATTACTATTTTTAAATTTTTAAAATCAAAATAAGAGCAGAATGTAGGAATTACTCATTCTGAGTCAGACCTGAGGCCCATCTAACCCCATATCCTTTCTGACAGTGTTCAAAAGTGACGGGCTCGAGAAGATTACAGCAACAAGGTAATGACCCCCCCATCCCTCCTCTCCCACCCTTCAGTGGAATGTGACTCAGAGTATTCTCCTGAGATAGGGGTGATCTCTGTGTGGTTATTAACCCTTGCTGCATTTTTCTTCCATAAATCTGTTGGGCCTCTCCTTAAGGCTGTAGGGTTTTAGGGTCCATGGTATCATGTGGCCTAGTCCCACGGCTTAGATCCAAGTTGTGTGAAGACCATTTCCACTTGTTCATTGCAAACACGCTACCCTTCGCTCCCTAGCTCTTGGGCTGCAGGAGGTACAGCTGATCCCCTCTCCATCCTGGGTGTGCCGCCTCTGAATTTTATCGGCTGCTGTGACATCTGGGCCCCTTCACCCCCCTCCCAGGCAGCGGGGTTCGAGCTGTTTAACCACTGGTTGCGCAGGGAGAGGAGCAGAACTGTAGGCACCATTGAAGGTGCCGACCCACAGTGGGGTTTTTGGCAGTGTTAAGTGTGTCTCTTGTTTTGTTCTCTTCTCTGCATAATTCCTAATAACCTGCTGGTTTGTTATGACTGCTAAGCATTTAGGTGATGGTTGCCTGAAAACACGTATTTTTATGTTGGAGGAAGATACGTCACGCCAGGCCCACCCATGAGCTACCGCTCCATGGCCCCAGGTCCAACCGGCGGTGAGGCTGAAACGTATTCCCCGCAGGCCTGGGTATGCACCACGTGTATGTACGGCCAGCATGGATAATGCACTTGGACACAGGCAGCTCTGCCTGAGCAGGAGGGAGGTCTGTGAGTGAGAACATGTGTATACACAGAATCATAGAATTGTTTAGGTTGGAAAAGACCTTTAAGGTCATCAAGTCCAACCATTAACCTAACCCTGCCATCCCACCACTAAACCACGGCCCTAAGCACCTCGTCTACCTGTCTTTTAAATACCTCCAGGGATGGGGACTCGACCCTGGGCAGCCCATTCCTAATGTCCAACCTAAACTGCCCCTGGCGCAACTTGAGGCCATTTCCCCTCTTCCTATCGCCGGTTACCGGGGAGAAGAGTCCGACCCCCACCTGGCTACAGCCTCCTGTCAGGCAGCTGTAGAGGGCGATCAGGTCTCCCCTCAGCCTCCTCTTCTCCAGGCTAAACAACCCCAGTTCCCTCAGCTGTTCCTCATCAGACTTGTGCTTCAGACCCCTCACCAGCTTTGTTGCTCTCCTCTGGACATGTTCCAGCAATGCAGCGTCTTTCCTGTAGTGAGGGGCCCAAAACTGAACACAGTATTCACATACATATGAGGAGGATCCTTACAGCAGCTGGGCTCGGACACTCGGCCTGCCCAGTAGCTGTCCCTGGATCCCAGTCTCCCCAGTTGCTGGCACCTGGACATGGGAGCCCCCTGGTGTCACAGTCACAACCCCCATGCTCTCAACCCCTCATTCCCAGGCCGCTTCTCCTGCTCTCCATCTTGCTATTTGCTAGCACTTGCATGCTTATAAACCCGATGCAATCCCAAAATGCCCTTCCCCTTCCTCCCATCCTGTGCCCCGCACCCCGAGGCAGCAACCCTCCTTAGTCCAAAAGATGGCGAGGAGAGCTGCTCCCCATGGCTCATCTTGCCAGGCTCCATGCCTGGGTGCCAGGGCTGAGGCTCTCCTGGGACAGACGGGGTGTTCCTCAGCTGGAGCCCTTGGTTTGGGGGTCCTGCCTGCTGCTGTGCCTCTGCTCCTCCGGGTTTGTGGAGGTGGGCTTTTGGTGGGCTGATGGCCCCTGGGAGGGGCCTGGGAGGGGCCTGGAGTGGTACTGTTTGTGCAGACGGAACATGATACACTATCCTGAAATTATATCCCAAGTGGTAGTCCTCAGATCAGAGCCCATTATTTCACCTGTGTCACTAGGATTTATTTTTTCCCACATGCATGACCTTCCATAAATATAACTTCAACTTTTTTTTGCAATACACCCATATTTTTACTTTGCTGGCTAATTTAAATATTGTCAACAAATCTTGTACCTCACTATTCACCATTTTTCCCCCCTAGTTTTATGTAAAAAACATTGAGTAGCATAGGTTTTAACACAGATCTGCAAAACTACTGAGGACTTCCCTGAGAGCTGATCACCACCCATCTTTTCTTATTTTTCTAAATTATTTATCTACGCAAGGGTAAATTAGGTACTGTTTCTATTTAGCAAACACAGAAGTTGTTTGTCTTTATTTTCAGGATTTTTGTGTGGTGTATTTCTAGGCTTGTCATCGGCAATGATGCTTCTGTCATTTTCTTTTGGAAATTGTTTCATACTCTAATACCTTTTTTGTCAGCATTTACGTACTCGACAGCTTTATTCTATCATTCATAATAATTTCCCCAATCCTTGTAATTTCCTGAATTAGTCCTGTGTTTCCCTCAATGTTAGGAGATTCCTATGCATCTCTGTTAAGCAGGTGGAGTATACTCAGCTTTTCTGACTTTTCTTTATAAATTCAGTGCTTCACTCAGTTTTCACATCCTAAAAGACTTGTCTTCAGGATCCAACAGAACTGAGTATCTTGTTCCATCTCTGTTCTTTTCCATTTGCAAGAAATGCATCTCTGGTTAGTATTACATGATGCACCCACTCTGGTTTTTGGACAAGTCTGAGGCTCCCCATTTGGTAAACTTTGGTTTAAGTCTTGCTAATTTTTTTTTTTTTATATTGGCCCTTGTTTTACTTGCAAAAAGGCATTTCTTTCTTTTTTAGAGAATTGTCATAGTAAGCGTCATAGCTATTTAAACAAATACTTCAAAGTTCTTCCTTCCTGACAGTTTTTACAAGTGTCTACCTTGACGAAAAAAGAAAATACAGAATGATTTATGAATGTTTTGCATTATCATTTTCTCCTTTATGAGCATATCTAGTTCTGATCTTTTTTCTGAATTATTTTTCGCAACGCTGTTGTTTTCAATTGAAAGTATAATAAAATAGGCCTTTCTCTTGGTCATTCCAGATCATATCCATAACTCCAGTCACTCCATTCCAGTGATTCCACCTGATTTTCCACCAGCGTTTAAGGACATTCATTGTCAAGGTTTTTGTATTTATTTCTGTGGTGTATCTGTGATTCTGGTCTGTTCTTTCCGACGTCCTGCAAACTCCGCAGTGGGCAGGGCAGTGAATCACCCCAGGGGCTGGTGCACTGCTGCAGTGCCTGGCACCAAAGGCTTCGCTGGGTTAAAGTCCTTCAGACAAATAAACATTCATTTAGGAGATTTTTCTTTTTTTCCTA
Source organism: Gorsachius magnificus (assembly GCA_034008185.1). NCBI lineage: Eukaryota > Metazoa > Chordata > Aves > Pelecaniformes > Ardeidae > Gorsachius > Gorsachius magnificus. The sequence goes on from CM067081.1 coordinate 179,388,379, forward strand.
ACCCCAGGCTACTAGTGATTGGTTCCTGTCTGGATTTTTTTTTCATTGGAGATGGGGTGGGCAATGCTTGCTCTCTGCCAGAATCGAGCTGGGGAATTAACATGTTCTGGTATAGGGATCCTATAAAATTCTGCCTGGGGCTCTGGAAATAATTGCTGATTACACTTAGTATAGTGGTTCTGTGAGGGTGGCTGAGTATTTGTCGTTTTGTTTTGACAGCACGAATTTTGTAGCCCCTCTAGTTTGGCTACTGAAGGCGCAGCGCGTGTTGCCCAAGCGTTCCAACCGCGTGCTTGTTCACTTATTTATTTCTAGCTGGAAAGGAGGGGTATGCTCTGATGCTCTATGTGCTCTGCTATGTATGGCAAGTGAAAGTGTTCAGAGACATCTGCATCTTGTTCAGAGACATCTGCATCTCAGGCCACCAGTCTTCACATCTACGCCCAGTCCCTCAGCAATTTTTTGGTTTTGTAAGCAAGAACGTTTCTTTCTGCCATTATCAAGCATTGGGTTTTCTTCTTCTGGATCAGTCTTGTCTACCTTAGCTTTGCATCCTTCAAATACCAAGCTCTTGCCTGCAGCTCCTTCAGACCTCTGTTCTAGAAGTTTGAAGTTTGTCATTGTGAATAGAAGTGAAGGAGGGTTTTTTTGAATCAAATGGGATTTTACAAGTCAAAAAGTTTTGCAGAAGTGAATTGATTTGGATGAGCTTTTACAAACTGGAAGTAGATTTCCTACAGGCTCTCCTTCATGGGCCTGGACAGCTTTTGTCACCTTGCAGCTAGTTTTGTAGGAACCTGAGAACGCAGGGATGAAGGGTCCCGATCTTCCGCCTCCTTGTGTACTTAGTGCTGGGAAAAACGCATGCTCGGGTCGTGGTTGTTTGCTTGGAAGCTCTGAGCAAGACTGAGCTCTCTCTGTGCTAAGCAGCATGCCATCCAGGCAAAAAGAGCCTGTGCTTACGAGCTGGTTGCACAGAATGGGCCAGGAGTAGGCAAGAATCTGCTCTTCCCGTTGAAGCTAAGGGTGACTGAATGCTATCTAGCGTTAGGCTGGGAGCCTGTGGGAGAGGAGAGGGTTAAGCCCAAGGATTCGGCATGGTAGAACATGACTTAATGGTAAGCCCAGACTTATGTATGACTCCATTATTGGGATGAAATGTAAATAATTAGAATAACCTTTACATGAAAAATGAAGATGTTACTGGAATGTAAAAGGCAACGAAGTACTAAATTCCATGCATCTAATTTAAGAAATATTTTGAGCAGAAATGGCTGCAGCAGTACTAACCACATTTACCAAAGACGACCACTTGTTAGAGGCCAGCTTAGAGCTTGAGGTGGTGTTTCACGTCTCCAGGCTTGGTAGAGAAGCTGTGCTTTATTCTCAGGGCAGGAAGACTGCAGCCAGGCAGGGTACAGCATGATCTGTCTCTGGGGAAATTAGTCTGCTCATCTCATCAGGAATTTATTCTGGCAAGTGACTGGTAAATGTTACGACACATTATTGTCTTTCTAATATAGTCTCCCTCTTTCTCTGTCTTTTTGTATGTGTGCGTATAAAATGCGTATGGTGATTTGTGTTTCTAAACATACTGCATGCTATTGGTATAATTCACAAATAACAGATGAGCATCAGTTATTATATTGAACTGATCCTTGCAGCAGTAAGAATTTAAGGAAGCAAGCAACAATATGAATCACTTAGCCAGAAAAGAAGAAATATCTAGATGCAAATGGCATTTGGCAAATGAGTGGACGTATACCAATCTGAGTGTAGTGTAGACCAAGACCCAGCTCTTTGCGTTATTTTTAAAGTATCCTGAATTGTTCAGCTGCCACTCTCTTCGAAAATTTCAGAACATTGTAAATACTTAAATTTTTATTTACTGGTTTAGCACGTTGCCAAAAGCATTAAAAGAATTGCTGTGCTAAATTAATTAACTTTTGTTTGTCAAATCTGTAATGTGGAACACAAATGTCAGTTTTATTCAGGCAGAAAGAAAGATTCCTCTCCAGGCCATAACTGATTTTACCCTGGCTTAACGAGTCACATATTTCCACTCGACCTGAAAGAGAATTTTGGTTTTTTATTACTACTTTTTTTTAAAACGATCGCTTCAGGCCACATACAACCTCATCATTTGCAGCAGTGCAATTTAACGGATTTAATGTAAACTACTTGAAGCTGCTTGATGATATGTTTGGCCTAAGCGCAGGGGAAGAAAATACAATGTTTGCCTGGCCTTCAGTTCAAGTAAAATACATGAAATGGAAGCTAGCAGATATGAAAGTGTTTTAAATGGCAGAGTCTGCCTGCTAGGCTGGGCAGCTGCCCCTTCTCTTGCTTTGAGCGCATCCTTGCCCACCTTCCTGCCTGGCAGCATCTTTCCTAAGGCAGAGCCGGAGGAGGTGTGGGACTGACCGGCTGCCCACCGGGCTCAGCACACCGTCCTCCCCAGGATCTTGTCATCAGGAGCAAGTATGGTGATGGAGGACTGTGTAATCTTTAGCCACAGGGACAAAGCGCGTGAAGTGAGAAGGCTGGGGTTTGCCATCATTCTTGCCCATTTTCTTTTTTCCCTAACGGTGTCCCTGTCAAATCTGTCCTTTTTCGGTTTCCTTATGCCAGGTAGGGCTCCTTTGTAGGAGCTGGTGGGAGCCAGTCTTACCTCCCTTCGTACCTGTGTTTTCCAACATAGTTCCTCTCAAATTAACTCAACATACGTGCGTGATAATTGGGTGTTGTAACAGCTTTGTAGATAATTTGAAGAGGCTTAGTGAACATGCAAGGTTTCAGGCAGACCCCAAATATCTAATTCTTGTTACCCGCTGTCAATCAAAGCCATAATAGTGACCTCAGCATTGTTAAAGCAGACTAATTCTCCACATAAATGGATTATGAACAATGAAATGCTATGTTTATATGAGGAAGTATCAAGTCTTCGTTAAGGTCTTGTAAATGGAGGGAGGGGACGATGCGGGGGTGTGCTGGGGATTGACTGCCTTTGGGGAGTGGTACCTTCAGTGCTGTGGATGCATCCAAAACCCATCACCACCATCCCTTCAATACATTACATGCATGCTTTATAGGGTATAGGGGGAGTGCCATGATGCAATATAATGGCAGCGAGGTAGAGATGGGAAGGGAAGAAAGAGAGGCAGAGAGAGATCTGTGTATTTGACTTGAAGAATCACAGGATAAGTGGTGGACTTGTTGTATGGTAATTCATCACGCCGCTTTGCGTGCCTCGTATGTCCTGCTCCTTATTCTGTCTCTCTGCGTCTTCATCCTTTTGTAGTATCTTTGTAATTTCAATCTGGAAGTAAAATGTTCTCCCCCACTGCTTGTGAAATTTTTCTCCAAAACCAATTCCTTCACTAGGATTTTTTTTTTCCTCGATAGGCTTTTTTTGGGGGGGTGGGGTGGGTGTCTAGTATCTTGTGATCCTAAATGGCAAAAGACTATAATTTTATATCTTAGGAAAGGGACATAATCTTTTTCTTTTCTATTGGGATGCAGTGTTTGTCTATACTAAAAAGAGTCCAAATCTTGGATTTAAAATCCTACAGCTTTTATATTCAGAAGAGCTGTTTTAGGATATTCTTAAAGGTTTTAAAAAGGCATTAACTGTAATTTTTCTTTCCTTGTGAATCCTGTAGTATTGAACATAGTAGAGTAGAATGAAGTACTGTGCTTTGCAGGTGGAAGGAGAAAATAAATGGTCCCAATAAAATATTGAAAGCTCTCTAATCCATTGCTCAAGTAGTTTTTCAATAAAAGTATGTGGTGTCTGTAGAATACGTGGCCTGCTGGACTCTAAAGATATATATATGTTTGGTTTTTTTTTTTCCAATCAGGACTCGTGTGAAATGAACTGTGAACACTGAGGTCATACCATCTCAGAAAAGTCTATACTTGGTAGCTCAGCACTCCAGCATTCATTCGCTGTTTTTTCTGAATCGGTAATTTTATAAAATATTTTGTTTTGTCCTGTAAGGATGATTCATTCTGCAGCAGTTGTACATATATATTATTCATTACTTTAAAGTGTTTGTTTAAATATTTTATTTTTTTAATAGTGCAACATGCTGAACTTTGAATTCTGCGCTTGTCTGCTACCCTTCATGGGCTGAGCACCAGTACTGGGAGTTGTGGTACTCGCTGCTGCAGGCTGTTTTAGATGAACTTAAAGACTTTTGTGAGTTGCTTGGTTCCTCCTAAGCTGGCAAGATTTCTAACATTTTAAGCTACTTCAGGAAAAGTCGGGCTGATTTACATCTCTGTGCACTTGGGTTTTAACGACGCTGTTGCAGCAATGAAACCTTCCAACAGTTGAGCCAACATACCCTGCCAACAAGGAGTGTCGGTGGTGTTATGTTGAAATGCCATCCACTTCTTCACGTCTTACAGTGTGAAGGAATGCTATACACAAACATACTAACTAACACATCTTACTTTTTCCTGCTTTATTTAGTACAGATTTTTAAAAGAATTTAAAATCCTGTTTTGTTTTTACTGTTAAGGAACATTATCTTAAAGTGACAGCAATGATGCAGCAAAATATGCAAAGAAGGGATGTTTGGTGGTGTGTTCCTCCTGCCTGCTTTTCTGCGTTTGCTTTCTCATTCATGAATTCACGGTAACTCAGTTTATTTGGATAAACTTTACGTTACCTGGTGTGACTTGAGATCCCTTTTTACTTGTGTGTGATTAACATAAAACCTCAACCTGGAAGTCTGCAGTACAATGTCTCATCACAAAAGCCAACTGACTGTAAAAGCTGATAATGTTTGGAAAGCACGTTAAGCTCCCTGGGTGAAAGGTACCATAGAAATGCAAAGTATTAAGCCAGTAGTTTAATTATTAGATAAGAAGTAATTGAAATTTTCCAACACGGTTGCATGTAGAAGACAGTCTGGTGATTTGCTTTGTAAGATTTAGGTCAGTGAATTGAGATGTTTTTCTAAATCCATTATGAATATTCTCTCATTTAAGTGCCTTGCTCGAAGGTGTCTGATACATTTATTTTGCTGGCTGATACTGCAGTTTAAAAATACCGTATTTCAAGTAGGCAGAGAAGTGCTGTATAGAAACCTTTGAAATAACCAATCTTCATCCTTCAAAATGACAGTTATTGTGCTATAATAATTGTAGAAGTACTGGATTTGCTTCAATTGATTTTTTTGAATAGTATATTGCTCGTTTAATACACAATGCCTCCAGAATTTTAATCTCCGTGTCCCTCTGGTGGTTTACAGTTTGGTGCAGCTTTCCCTTGAGGTATTTTTCCTTGCCTTATGTATATCTATGTAAGAACTGAACATTTTATCGTGAGTACTAAATCCCACTTTATGGCACTTACTGTGCTGTCAGATAGAATGATTCATAATTTGAAATCAGTGCTTTTGTATGACATTAGATCCCGAAAACTTCTGTACTACTTCCATTTGCAAAAAGAAAAAAAAAGTAGCCTGTAACAACTGTATGATATTTTTCACTTTGCAATGTCCAAGACGGATGGTAATTTAATACCGTGGTAGTTCCCTCCCTGGCGCACCAGTTGTGACCGTAGGAATGTGTCGGCTGGATGCAGCTGGAGCATCCCAGCATCCCCATGTCTGTTCCCAAGCTGCCTCCATGGTCAGTGATGCCGCCAAGTGGATCCGGTGCGGGACGGGAGGAGGGATTTGAGGCTGCGGTGTGCTCTCAGACATGCAGAGGGAATTCCCTCCACGGTCCCCTGGAGCTTTTCTCCTTTTGCAGTCATGGCAACACCGCAGGACCAGCAAGCAGCCGTGTTTGCAGCCTGAAACTGTCTTCCATGACTCTGCCCATGAGAGTTTAAGAACTAAATGGAGACTCTGTGCTGCATTCTGCATGCAGTGGGTCAGCATTTTAGTTAAGTGCTAATTTGTTTTTTACTAGGAAAAAACATGATAAAAGCTTTGAAAATATCTATAATCTTATTTTTTTTGCACAATAATCTATTTTCCTGAAGAGAGAAATCTCTTCCTTCTTTTCCTTCCTTAGCGCATTTCATTCCCCTGCGACTTTCCTGAGCTGCCGGGGAGGAAGAGCCCTGTCCCGTGGTGCACGGCTGCAGCAGAGCCGGTGCTGGCGAAGGTGCGCTGCCTACGCCTGGCTTCAAAGGGTGCCTTTGCCAGAAAGCTGCCCAGCCAAGAAGAGAGACGGTTCTCAGTCACTGGTCAGGCAGTCCTTTTTCCTACGCTAAAAGCTGATCTCTAAAATTTTACAACCTTGAGTTCACGGGACGCAAAAACGTTGGGGGGACCTGAATTTGGCAGAACTGCTTCCTAGAAGTAAAAGGCTCTTCAAATTAGTGATGGAAAGAGCTTTCGGGTTTGAAAAAAAACTATAACCTGGACAGGAGATTTATAATCCGAAAACTTGAATTTGAGAACCAGGCGGAGTTTTACTGTTTGAAAGTTGTCTGCACAGCTGCAGGGGTTTGACATTGAATTTAATTCTGAAAAGAGTTGCCCTTTAGTCTTTGGAGTTTTGACGAATTAAAGAGATTCGCTCTGTATTTCAGAATGTGAAAGCAAGCTTAGGACTGAACGTGGCAGTCTCGTCTTGTTCAGTATCTTTGTAGCAAAAGGCTGCATTTTCTCCAGCTGTGCCCCGGTGTGGTTGTGCTGGGGGGGAGCGTAGGCTGCAAGCCTTACAGACCTGTCGCAGTTCAGTGCCTCACTTTTGGAGCAGAAGGACTAAGAGGGCCATTAATTCTCTGCATTATGGTCTGTGGTGCAGGGCATCCTTCGCCAGGTGTGGAATGGTTTGCCTCTGGCTTGATAAAACTTGTCCTGAACTCTGGCTTTAAGCATCTGGCAGGGATGCGGCGATGCCACGGGGATTAAAGCCTGTGGCTCTTTAGCGTGGTGCATGGGAGCAGGTTGCCTGTGGCCAGCTGGCGTGGCGGCTACGGAGAACGATGAGGGCACGGTACATGTAATTGGTGAGTAGTGTCTTGTCAGCAATTTGGGTTTTTTCTGTAGGTAATGGGTTGAAAATACGCTTTATCATAGTCTAATCCTGCAGATTATTTCACTTCTTAGGTAGAGTCGAGTGTAAGGATGCAGCTGAGGCCTGTACTTTCAAGAGGAAATATTCAAGTTCCGGATTTAATCAAAGAATGGGTCAAAGAATTTGGTGTGTGTGGACAGTGAAGGTTCTTTTCTAAGTTAATGCAGTAACATTGCTTTGACTGTCTTCCCATTTCTTTGTCACCCCTGTGTTTTGCTTTGAATGACAAATCTTCCATTATTGTCAATGCATTTGAATTATCTGTTTGCATACTTTTTTTTTTTTAATATTGAGGTGGCCCTGTGTCAGTTGGAATTCAGGCAGGAGCTGAGATTTTATTGCCTGCATATACAAATGAGCACTCTCATGCTTCATGGACCATGAAGTTTGGATTGTATCTAGTAAATGAGCAAACAGTTTTTATAAATAATTAGTCTTCCGCTTAATTACAGGACCAGGTCTTCCAGCACATTTGTCATGTGATCTACGTATATGGTGATGCTGTTTTTAACTGAATGTGGGAAATAATCAGCTTTCTTAAAAAACTTTTGAGTTGATACTGCCTCATCAAACTGTAGCTGATGGATTTAATTTGCTCTTTACTGAATTATTGATAAAATGATGAGAATTCCCTGAGAGAGAGGTAGTTACCTAGAAACATACACTGCTGCTTCTCTTGAATGCGCTGGTGGAAACAGGTTTCTAAATGTTACTGTTGTTTAATAGCCCACTTAGACGTAATAAACCCAGTTTAAATTTAATATAACGTGGTATTTCACTGTTTGTAATAGACCCTCTCTCTTTTGACTTTGTGTTCAATTTACTTGCAAAGTAGCTTCTGCTTTTTGCAGAGTACTGGAAAGCTAAAATGTAATGTGTTTGCTTATAGATGTTTCATCTCAAGTTTTTCATGTATTGAAAACAACTTTTTTCCCCAAGGTCCAGTTAGGAGTGTTTGCTGAAAGACCTGTAGGCTGGCAAAGGGCTCCATCTCTTCTTAAATAGATTATCCATTTGCATAGATTTGCAGTGATGTGTGCATTGCTAAAAAGCAGAATTCAAGACCTTTCTTCCTCAGGGAGAAGTTGCTGGTGGTGTCTGTGGCACCGGCTCTTTCCAAAGGCTGCCAAAAGTCCCCTTTCAGCCCTTGTGGAGGGAACCTGCCAGAGGGGCTTCTTCACGCCCATCCCAGCCCCCTCTCACTGGCACTACCACCACCACAACCGCCTTCTCCTCTGACTTTTGTAAGCGATCGAGTAGAACTGTTGAATCCCTTGTATGTATTTCACTGTTTCTTGTTATGCATTTTTTATCTTTCGGATGATGGAGTATTTGCCTTCTGGATATCTGTTTACATAAAGCAGCTAAATCAAGTATCATTTAAAATTAGAATTACTAACTACTCCCCCCCCCCTTTGTAATAAACGCTAAGGTAGAGCTTTAATTTTCTTAAAAGGCTATGGACTCATTTAAAAGTGTGTTTTTAAAGTAAAAGATTGTTTTGTATGTCTTGCTAGAATAAAAATTTAAAAACATAATTTTATTTTGTGACTAAGTTAGTGTTTCAGGCTTGGGTTTTTTCTTTCTTTTCTAAGTGCCACCTACTGGTATTCTTGAAATTTGCTTTGGTAAAATTTGCCTGTCTTTAGAAAGTAAGTTTCTGTAGATTGAAACCATAATAATAATAAAGATGGAAATAACAAAAATGAAGTTTAGATTTTGCAAGTTTATTATTTGGATAAACTTGTGTTCTGTTACTGATCTGGATATCCATCCCCCCCGCTTTTTATTTTCTTTTATGAAAAATATTTATTACAACTACCTCCCCATATTTTTCCCAGTTGCAGTACTACTCTATGTATTTGTGTGTGTATATATATATTTTATTTGGCAAATGTGTTTCTGGTCTAATGTGCATTTGATCACAAGCCTGATCTTAAGAAGGAAAGAAAAGGAGTTTTTTCTGGAGGTGCGTTTTCTAGCAGGGATTTTACAGTTTGGTTTGAACAGCCCATGGAGTTCTTTAGTCCTGAGTTTGCAATTGGGTTTAAGTGGCGATTAGGAAAACCTCAGAAATCACCGCTAGAGGAGAATGAATTGCAGCTCCCGCTACTCTGGCCTGGGCTCAGAGGGAAGGAAAGGCTGCCGTCCCTCTCTTCTGCTCCCCTATCAGCCTCTCCAGTGCAAAACCTGCTTGCTTTCACTGCCCTTTTGGTAGATCTGTGCGGTTCTAGCAGATACGAAAAGCTCCGTGTTTGTTTCCCAGTGATGTTATTCTGGCTGACTCAGCAGGATTTGGTACGTATGCTCTTTTTTCCTATGGGAGCATGTGACTTAGGCAAACCTATACAGTTTCTCCTAAATAAATACATATTTCTGCATCCAGAGCTCACAGAATGCACAATAAAGAAATAATAGGATGAGAAAAAAGACTTGCGCAGTTGAACCTGCACTGCCATACTTTCTTCACAACTCCTGAATTTTCCACAGACCTTACCAGTACCACCAGTTTTGGCTCTCAGAAGGTGCTTGCTGTCATTTCTTCTTCCCTTTGTAACTTTTTTTAAACTTTCCCCAGTTCTAATAAATCTCTCCATTTCCGCTACTAATTCTAGTAGCTTTTTGATTGTAATGTTCCCTTTCATCCTCAGTTGGTATCTCTGAGGAACGAATTTTGCTGATCTGTGCAGAGCTGGGGGCAGTTCTCCAGCTGCTGGGATGCCTTCGTTTCCTTACAGACACGTTCTGTGGTTTGGAGTGTACCTTATCTTTCTTTATCTGCTTCTTCACAGCCCTTTCCTTTTGGCATAACTTTTTGGAGTTGGGAAGAATAAAAATCTGCAAGCTGAAGTGCATATGGCATTTGTAAAAACCCCACATTTGACCTTTCTTATTGCCTTGAAGCCCAGTGCGGTGTATGCTTTGAGGCAGCTAGTCCTTGGAGAGCGGTAAAAGTACACCTTTACGAATGAGACTTTCCCTTCATCTGTTTGGGTCCTGTATTAAACCACAGAAAGAAATCCCTCAGCAAACTTAGATCTTTTTAATTTCGCTTTTACAGGCATGCGTTTTCTTCGCATCCATCTATGACCTTTTCCGAAAACGACATGATGAGCTATCATCACCCTGTTATTAAAATGCTTCATTAATGAAAATGCGGGCAACAGAATAACAAGAGAGCGAGACCGTTTTGGGGAGTGTCTTGCAGCATGGGGTTCTTTGAGCACCTGGGGCAGGAGGTGCCCCAGCAGAGGAGGGTGGCCTTTTCTGTCCTCTCTTTGTGGCCAACGTGAGGGCGCTGATGAAGAGCAGCCTGCGAGTTGTTCTTTTGCTCTCGGCTTGTCTGGAAACAGTGTGAAGGCTGGATTCCTGAAATCGGGCTCTGAGGTGGAGGTGGCGGTGCTCTTTGCCCTTGCAAGTGAGCTATGAGACAGATGATGGCTGAAATATTCCACTCATAAAAAACGTATATTTGCTTCCATAAGGTGCTGTTTAGGGGATGCATTGTACTGACAGATGCCACAGGAGGAGGCTAACAGCGTTGCTGTTTCAACTTAAGATTGCAAATGCGGTTTCGGAAACTGAGTTTGAAGGGGGTCACATGCATTGGAAGGGAGGCGGCACCGGGGGAACCTCTGGGCAGGGCTGGTGGGGCCATGGTGGCAGTCCGCGCCATCCACCATGGCTGCTGCTATCCCAGCGATTGCTGACCGCTATGAGCGGATCCTGGAAATTTCAACGTAATAAAATCTTCTAAAACAGGTGGGAAAGGCTCTTGGCAGACTTGGGTAAGATGATGAGAATTAAGCTGCAGTACAGCAACCCTGGCTGGAAAAATTCTTCTGGTTCAGACTAAACTGAACAATTTTTTTCTTTACTTCGCACCATCCGGCACCCAAAAGGCTTGTCCCTGTTACTCCTCACTACCATAGGACAAACAGTCCAGCTGCTGTAGACCCCTCCCCAGGACCAGTGATGGACTTGGACACTTTTGTGTCATTTTCAAAAGCTTCAAGCATATGAGTCCTTCAACTGTATTTTGACCTGGTAGGTAGAGCTGAGCAATACATTGAAGTTGTTTCTGATCTTACATAGTCTTTACTTTGTGCAAAAATGTACTATTTCCAGCTAAACAAATATACACAGTTTCTGTTTAAGTGTCTTTACAGCTTTTATTCCTTTTTTCTATCATCAGGTTTCTTAGAGCTGTAGATCAAGTTGCTGGATGCTGCAGAAATTTGGCCTGCAAACTTAATGTACCTTTTTTATTAAGTTGCTTCCCTGTTTTCTCCACCGCCCAATTTTTCCTGACATATTTCATACATGTACACCTTAACACCATCAAACAAATCCTGGCTTTGCTTCTGGGGGATTTCCAGTGCGCTCTATTCTGCCAGCTGCTGGAAGCACTGGGGAAAAAAGCCTTGTCTCAATCTCACCACCCCATTCTTCAGCACAGGGTGAGATTTTAAGCCTGTCAAAATCTATATGGTAGGATTTATTGACCGCCTCTTTTCAGTGATGCTGTCTAGGTATGGCTAATGGGCTCCTTGGTGAAAAAGCAAGTGTGCAAGAGGTAAATAGCAATCGTAAGGTATAACACTTGGGTCTCTGAGCATGAAAACTAGAGAAGCCTGAATGCTGGCCCCTACGTTCACCCTTGCCAACATCCTGTCCAGAGCAGAGAAAAAAATCCTCTTCTCCCAGCCCCACCCTTAAAACTTGTCCCTTGTCCCAGAGGTGGCAGGCACCTGGGGACGCTGCCTGGCAGCTGAGTGGGGCTTAATGAGGGGTGCCACCATGCCTCCTTTGCTCTGTGGAGGCATTAGTTAGTGATGCTGCCCAGCGCCTGATTTTCCTTAAATTTGTAGGAGCGTAATTGTTTTGAAGGGGTTTTATCCCTCTTAAAATTTGGATAGAATCAGCCAACAGATTTAAAGGGTGAGTGGGCAGATAATGAGATAAAATAAGCTGAGTTTCCTTAGGAAACTACATGGATAATTTAAAAAAGTTTTTTACACGGAGTTCTTAAGTTGAGTAATTCAACTTAGGCCACAGCGACGGGAAAAATTTATAGTACTTGGAGATCCTAACTCATGGGTGTAGTGAAAAATTGTCCCTAACATGAAAGTTTTAGCTCCTGAGTAGGTATGATTTCATCCTTAATGGTGGTTTTGTTGCCGGTCTAGAATAGACTACCAGTGGGAATGCCCTACTATATGAGGGTAGAAAATTAGGGAACCTTTAGGGGATGATGTAAAAACATCTGCATCCAGCCAAACATCACCTCTCCTGTCAGTAGGAGGATGTCACCAATTTGTGGCATATGCCTGTAGCCAGTGTGTATTTGAAAGTTTTGTCTATACTTCATCATTAGACAGAAATCTTAACGTTGGTTGCAGACATCAAATCTGATCAGCACAACTTTGGAAAGCTTCAGAAACGGGCTGGAGCGGAAACCTTGAAGATCTGTGCAACTCAAGCTTCAGAGGGAGAGAAAGTCTTCCTGTAACATTCCTGTGCTCTGTCTGATAGAAAATGACATAACCTTCCTTTCATCAGCAAGAAGAAGTCAGCCACAATGAAAATGTTTCCCTAGTGGAAGTTGTTTTGTGAAAACAGACTGACAAAAAAAAAAATTGCTTTCATGTATATTTATCCTCTATGATATCCTTCGTGTCCTTATTTGCTCGGTTTGGTAATCGCAAGAATTATTCTTTCTACTTCGGTACTTAGGGTCAAGTTACTTTACAAATATAAATTGCTTATTTTCCATACAACTATCTTCTTACCTATATGCTAGGACATAGACCCACACCCCCCAGGACCCCCCCCCCAAAACAAACCAACAAACCAAACTCTTGTGGTAAGTATCTGCATATAGGGTAAGAGCTTTTGTCCATGATTTCATTTCCAAGCCCATGATTTCATTTCCAAGCCCATGATTTCATTTCCAAGCTCATGCTAATTCGCTCTTTCCAGTTAAAGGTATGGCTACATAAATAACTTCCCTTGGTGGATGATACCCATGGCTTTATGGTATGTTGGCTATTTGATGGTAATTGCCTGTGTGAATAGATGTGCCCCACCTGGTAAATTCAGGGTAATGTTATTGTAGTTCCCAGTGTAGTTGTGGTGATATATATCGTAGGTTGCAAATCACGCCCTAGTCATACTAGGTTGGTTTTTTTAGCTGCAGCACCAGTATATTTTGGAGTGTCCATGCCTGGAGATGCTTATGGTCAGTGGGCACTCTGATAGCATGGACAGGCTGCCATGTGAAGCCTGGCTTTTTGGATGGCAAGTGCAGTTGGTATATAACACTTTATTTTGACCTTATTTGCCTGTTGGGCAAGTCAACCTCACTTGTTATTGCTTTCTTCCTTGAGGGCAAAGCAGCTTTCGTCTCTTGGGAGATGAAGTCAGCGTCTGGAAGCTTACGTTAACAGCCAAATCCCAACTATAGTTGAAATGGAACAGAATAATGTGTTTATGAACTACAGAGAACAAATACAAAGAAAAAAAACCATCTTAAGCTCCAAATGCTCCTATCTGCTGGTTGGATAAAGTCACCGTAGCAGTATTGGGATATTCCTTGATCTATAAGAACGCTGGTACATGCAGGGTATGGTGTAAACTTGGGGTGTACTAGCTACGTTAGCTAGCTACGCTACCTTTTTTGGGTATGCATCGTTTTATTGTGGGCGAAGGCTATCGATACTCATTCAGGGCGACAGCATTTGAGTGGCAGAGCTGGAACAGTTGATGCTGTGGCAGCTGCGTACAGATATTTAGGCCATGACTTTTTAAACATCAGAAACAACCAGGCTGCTTATTGAAAGAATGGTGCTTGAATGCGAAGATGAGAAAATTGCTCCTAGTTTGCCTAAGGACAGTGTCCTGTGTCATTTGGGAACCATTCCTGGCTTTTTCACGCGGTTGGCTCTGCAGCAGTTCAGCTGCTTGTGTCCATGCCATAACAGCGTCCTTATCCCCCGTTCCAGAGGGGAGGAAGCTGCTTTGCCACTGAGCAGTTCTGCCCTCACCGGTCTGAAGTAGCAGCCTCCTGGCATCTCTCTAGGCAGAGCGTACTCTGCCTTCTGTCCCCAGGGCTGCCTCCAGCTGCAGCCCGCGGGCTGGCTGAGCGTCCTGTGCTGGACTTGGGGCGCGGAGCCCGGCGGGCAGCCTGTGGTCAGCCCCCACCCGCTTTGCTTACAGATGAGCCCTCAATTGCAAAAGTTCAAGACAGCAAAAGGAAGGGTGTAAAGCTACTGCCTGACTCTGGCTTTCTCTCTGTTCCTATCTGTCCCTTGAGCATGTCTTTTCTCCTCTCACAGCTTCACGGAGGAATAACTTTCTTCATCACCTTACCAGAGGCAATATATTGAGGTGTGGTGTGGGTTTTTGGTGGGTTTTTAATTTTATTTCTTTAGTATTTCTTAGCAATCACTTTGGATGGCACTTCTGTTTGTGCACAATGTCTCGGTTGTCATCTAATTCATGTATGTGTAGTTAAGACATTTTAGAGAGGTTTTGACCTACTTCAAACTTTATTTTCCCCTTAGGTTGCAGGAAGCCGTGGTTTATCATTTGGTTGGGCTTTGGGGCTGTGCAGAGCTGTGCATTTGGCTGCCCGCAGGTGGGATTCTGCAACCTCTCGCTGGGGTCGTAGGCACCTTGGCTTTTTGTAAAGCACATGCTGGTCCCTGGAAAGGGTGTGTGGGCTCCTGCGCCTCTCCTGGAGGGCATTTAGTGCCCGGAGGTAGCACTTGCAGAATTGCCAAAGCTGGCTGAGAAAACTAACCCAAGTGTTTTGAGTCGTTCATCTGCAAAACTCCTGTTTTCATGGTTTCCTCCAGCTGTGGTCTTGCACTAAGCCATGTGTGATTTTGAAACTGTTGACCATATGAACTTTAAATAGGTAGACGCATAAGAGACTGTCTTTAAAATTCTTCTTTGGAGACTCCTGTACCTCAAAAATGTAATTCTGACTGTTTTCATAAAACTGTAACTTCATTTGATAAAGCAACTTGTTTAGGTTTGGGAAACTTGAAGCATTTTAATGTTAATGATGAGGCAAAAGCCCATCCCTGCGTGACCTTTCAGGTCACTTGGGCTGGTGATTCAGTCCATGGACAGTGTTTGGCCTGATGGTCTGGTAGCAGAACCACTTTTAGAAAGCTTTTACTAACTGACCTAATTTTAAGGAGACGTGGAGCTCCTCTGTGTTGCGTTCAGCTGAGCTAATGGTGGTTTGCAGTATGCTGGAAGAGCAATGCTCGTCTTCTCACTGGGTAACGTGGGCCCAGAGAGGAGGGCTGGGGGGAGCGTGAGAGCAGACTGCAGGATGGTATAAATTACCATTCAATTCTGCTTTGATGCTTTTTTATTAGTATTATTTCTGCATCTCGTATATTAAATATATGTTAATTACGTATTTGGAGATGAAATGCGTTTTAATATCCCGTCTGATGTTCTTTCTTTCTGAGAGAAAAGAAGGTAATAGTGTTAGCATTTTGCCAATTTGGTTTTAGATCTAGGAGTTAGGGATATTGCGGTAGAATCAAAGGTAACAAATAGTGTAGACAACAACGAAACAAAATATTCAGGATTTTCGTATAATGGCTTTCCTCTGGATGTTCCCTTTATGCAATAAAACTGAACAGAAACAAAAAGGAGGCTAAAACTTGATTAGCTACTGCAACACGGTGGAGTCTAAGTTTATTAAAGTATTTAAGGCTGTGTCTCTCTTCCAGCGTGAGAACGCAATGACTCCATTTGGTGTTTGTAGTAGACATAATGTATTGTTTGGTATTTTTGTTTCATTTTACGCAAAACAATTTTCTGTTAGACAATCTAATTTTCCATTGGGCAGAGCTTTAGGGTGTGTTCAAAATTATTTGGAATTGAAAGAAACCCTGCTCTCCTGTAAGCTTCAGCTGGATGAAAATAGGATAGCATGTGTTTCATGGAGTCATTGCTCGGTTTGTGACATCCTGGTGTCACCAAAATTGGGAATAATCCTCGTAACATCAATGTAGTGTTAAAAGGCAGACATTCTTTATTCATGGTGCCGGATACACGGGGGATCGCTCCACCTAGCGTACATCCCTCTGTATTATCTCTCACAGTTTAAGTACATGTTCTATATGAATATTCATGGTTTATACAAACTACTTTTAGGAATAGGTGGAGAGTTCTGAGAAGCCATTAACATATTGTCTCTCCTTTTTACACATGCGCTATCTGTTCTGGTGGTCGCATCTGGGGGTCTTTTGGATGAAGGCAAAACATCTTCCTCACAACTTTCAAGGTTGGCCCATCCTGCCAACTGTCCATCTGTTACTTCTCTTCCTTTATCTTCTATGCACCGTTTGTTCTCGTTCCTCCTAGTCAAGCAACCTTGACAAATTGTCATTATCTTTTTGCTTTATCCTCTCCTGATTCCTCCCATCCTTTAATAAGGTCATAAATTTACTAAGTAACTACTGACTTTAGCAAAGCATCAGCAAACTAGACAATAAGGCCTAAGTCTTGTGCATGTAAACCGCTTACATCATTGTCAACTTTAACCCTTAAGGCATCACTGGGACAGCACATCCTCCCCCCGCTCTTCCGTTGCGCTTTGCTATCATTCGTCCGGGCTCACACGTGGAGGCAGGCGATTCTTGCGGGGTGGCTGGCAAAGCTGCTGGGGCTCTGCTGTGGGCACGCTGGTGGCTGGGGCACTGCTGTGGGCACACTGGTGGCTGGGGCACTGCTGTGGGCACACTGGTGGCTGCAGCTGCGCACCGGCTGCCCTTGGGGGGTGCGAGCTTCCTCCTAGCAGTCGTGTTGCTGAACTGCAGCTCAGCAGCTTTCTTTAAATAAATAAAAAAACCGTCCAAGTCCTCTTCGGGTCCCGCCAAGGTAGTCTTTTCATGGTTGTAACTGAAACTGTAGAAGTGTGGGAAAACCTGGACATCTGGGAGAAGTAGCTGCGCCTTCTGGGTCTGCATGGGAAGCCGATGTTATTGTCGGCATCCATGCTTCGATGGATGCCTGGGAACTTCTCCGGCATCAAATCGTCCTCCAGTTGTTTGCCTAAGCTTACACTTTCCCGCTCTGTTGTTTTGTTTTGTTTTGTTTTTTGTGGGGTTATTTTCCCCTCTCTTAAAGTCTAGTCAACACATAAACATTTTTGTCTTTCTTTTTTTGTGCCTTGTCAGGTGCACATATAAATGCAAGGAGTGGAAAGTTGTTAAGGGCTAAATATTTGTACCCCAGTCAATGTTTTGCAGGATTCGCTGTTTTATGGCCTTTTCCCAGTCTTTGCCTCAAACCCTGGCCTCTTTCCCCCTCATATCTGCTTGGATCCTTTTTAAACTCAGCGGCCCTCTTTTTCCCATTTCGTATGTTAAATTTTCACATACAGCAAGTGCGCCCAACTTGATTAGTCTTCTCTTTCTCTGCAGCGTAGTACATGGTTTTCAGTTCCACTGTTCCAATTATCACCTAAATTTTACAGCAAAATCCGTACGCTCTGGCGCTGTTGAGGCAGGCCTGTGCTGGCCTGTTAAGTCTCGCGTTCCTGAAGACTGCATTCAGTTTTTGTCTTAATGGTCGGAAAGCATCAGCTGGCCTTACCCTAGTCTGTTATTCTTTATGGTAGCAAAGATTTAGCTCAACTGAGAGAGCAAATGCTGGAATTAGTCAGATTTGAATGCTATGCTGGCAAACCTTACTTAAGGTGAGAATTTTTTTTTTCTTACTTGTAATAAGGTGAATACAATTGCCTGATTTTTCATACCTAACTTTTTTGCTTTATTTGTGTATGTTGAATTCGTGACCATGATCAGAGGTAGCGTGTGTTAAGTAAACAGTTAATAGTGAGTAGTTGGAAGACTGTATAATTAATTGGGGAAAATCAGAATTTTAGTAGCAGCGAGCCTTGCATATAATAATTTACTGGTGTGCACATACGTGCAAGAGGTAAATACGCGTTTAAATTCCCATTGCCTTGGGTAGGCAAGGCACTAGAGAGCCGTCTCTGAGGTTTGGAGGGAGGGACATTATGGATGCTTTGATCAAAACTATCCGTGTAGCATCCAAGACGGTCCTTTCGGTGGTTGGCTCGGTAGTTCACGATGCTACCAGTGGAGTATCTGAGCGTGATCGGGAGCCTTTAGGTGATGTTCCAGAGCTGATAAGTGGCGTATGCGTCTCTTGCTTTCTCTTTGAAGTGGTGAGATATCAAAGAGAAAAAAAAAACCTAACACCTTCCCCCTCCAAAAAACAGAGGAAAGATAATTTAATAGGTTTTGATGTAAATCCTAATTCTGTGATATGATTGAAAGAGGTTAATTGACACAGTGTTTGCATGGTGCTGAAAATTATCTTCCACAGATAAATGCAGAGTTACTGGCCTAGGCATAAAACCCTAAGTTAAGCATTTTGGCAGACTTGTGTGTACTCTGGTGTGTAAGAATAAAAAAGGTGGAGAAAGCCAGAACCAATATTCCTGCAAAAACTGCATCTCCAGGTCTGGCCAGTGGCTGTCCCCACATCTCACCACCCTGACCCCAGGCTTGCGTTGATGCCCTGGGGTACTGGGTCAACGCAGGGGCAGATTTCCCTCCTGCTGGCTTTGCTGGAAGGGTTTTACTTTAGAAGAGGGAAGCGCCGAGGCTTCCTTTTTCCAAGCGGACCTGGTGGCCGCTGTTGGTCCCCAGGGAGCCCCACTCCTTCCCATCCCTGCTGGTGCTGCCTGAGGAGGCACAGCCCCTGGTGGGTCCTGCTGCCTTATTTGTGTATTTGAATATAGAGGGTTTGATCAGTTTTGGGCCCCTCGCTACAAGAAAGACGTTGTGTTGCTGGAGCGTGTCCAGAGGAGAGCCACAAAGCTGGTGAGGGGTCTGGAGCACAAGTCTGATGAGGAGCAGCTGAGGGAACTGGGGTTGTTTAGCCTGGAGAAGAGGAGGCTGAGGGGAGACCTTATTGCCCTCTACAGCTGCCTGACAGGAGGCTGTAGCCCAGGTGGGGGTCGGCCTCTTCTCCCTGGTAACGGGCCATAGGATGAGGGGAAATGGCCTCAAGTTGCGCCAGGGGCAGTTTAGGTTGGACATTAGGAAAAATTTTTTCACTGCAAGGGTTGTCAAGTATTGGAAGGGGCTGCCCGGGGAAGTGGTTGAGTCCCCATCCCTGGAGGTATTTAAAAGACGGGTAGACGAGGTGCTTAGGGCCATGGTGTAGTGGCGGGATGGCAGGGTTAGGTTAATGGTTGGACTTGATGATCTTAAAGGTCTTTTCCAACCTAAACGATTCTATGATTCTATGATCATTACCACAGTGTACTACACAAGCGTATTTACCAATCGCATGCTGTCTCAATGTCTGGAAAGTTCAGCTCTTTAAAGAAATGAATGAACATGGCTCCCTATGGTATACAAGAGCTTTCTCAGTATGAGAAGAAAAGTTGGAGCGGTTTTTTTACTTCTACTTTAGAAAAGTTTAATTTTTACTGCTTCAATTTTTTTCTTTTTTTTTAATTAATACAAACATGCTAGCAGTTGGAGATCATTCATAAATTCACAATTTTTTATTATTTTTTTGTTTTAAGTGACAATTCCCTTAAAAATTCCTCCCACGTGAAAGAGCCAAGTACAAGCAACACTTTCACAGTAATTAGGGGATTGTGTCAAGTTTAGTTACCCTGGTACAAAACTTCAATTATGACCCCCACCACCCCAGCACCCCACAAATAACTGTTCTTGAGTCATGATGAGACCCGAGTTTTCCTCGTTTGGTCTCTTTGGAAAATGCTTGTTTTCTCTTTTGAGGTGGCTCTGAGTGTAAAAAATTAATTCATTAAAAAAACCCCAGAAAATTATTTACTGGGTCAGTTTATTCTTTTGACTCAACATAATCGTCCTTGAAGTCACGTTGATTGTACAGAATTTTAAGGAAGAAAGGTTCTTATGAAGCACTTCCACAATTCTTTTCACAACATGCTTTTAACAGAAATATTTCTATTAATCTGGTTGCTACAAAGCTGTGATATCCCCAGCGTCTCTGTACGTTGTCAGCCACAAACGCCTTTGATTCCGTATGTACGTCATCTGTGAAACAAGAATTCTGGTGCAATGCTGAAAAGTCTCATTCTGCTAAAATTATGCCTTATCTATTATGAGGGTGCACTGACACGGAATTTATTTCATCAGAAATAATTTTCACAGGTACACAAGGAGAAGAAAGGAAGGGTGGTGCTGCTGGGGAGAGAGTTGACAGTAGAATGCACGGGGAGAAAAGATCAAGGATGACTGATTAAATCCTTGGGAATTAATTCAGGCTCCCCAAACCTGTATTATAACCACTGCATTTTAGTGAGACCACTCAAATAGGAGGCACAAAACATGTCACGCACAGAGACATCTGAGGGACAGAAACAGAATACAGTTGTTACTTGCTGCATGTCCAAATTCTATCCAGTCATCACTGACATATTCAGTAGCGTATTTCAATAAAGGAATTATTAAATTAGCGCTAAAAGATTATTTTCAAACAAGCATCAACAAATAGCATCTTTGCAATAGTTGAACAAAAATACACCTTCTGTTGTACACAACTTCACAGGTGGGTCTTAAAAACCTGTTAACCTTTGCAGTCCTGCGATATGATACAGATAGTTTCAGGGTTGGCTGCTGATACATTATTGGTTTTGACAAAGTCATGAAAGCTTAGATTAAGCTTCTATTAAAACTTACAGTTTATGACAGATTTGTCAGGTTTAATTTATTTCTGGTTCAGCTGGATCAAATTATCCCAATTTGAGACTTTATGATATGATTTCTACCAAGGGAGAACATATTATTTGGTAACAAATGATACAAACTACTGGAGTTAGGTTCAGAGAAAAAGTCATCTAAAGGAATTTACTATCAGAGGCAAACATGCATATTTTATTCACTCGCAACGCCTTTCACCACTTTAAAAATAAATTTCCATATACTCTACATGCATTTTATATATTATCATGAAGTGGAGCACATGAATTTCCTTCTGTATGCGTAAGTGCATGACACAGACTTCCTTAGGTGCAGAGATCTGGTTTCCCATCAATTCTTATGTTTCACTTGCACTGCCGCTAATGAGAATTATGCACAAACCAAACACAAAAGACCCTTCCTAAGAAACTGCCAAGAAGGAAATAATACAGCAAAACCAGCAGGGTATAATCCAGGGCTGGATGAGACTCACAAGACTTCCTCATACCCTCAGCCTCAAGGATGCCCATCTTGTTCTTGGCGCAGATCTTTTGGTCAAACGCCTCACCTCACCAGACACATAAGATACTTTCCCAGTTATCTGAGGAAAATGTGGGAGGGAGAACAACACAGATAAATTATAGAATCATAGAATTGTTTAGGTTGGAAAAGACCTTTAAGATCATCAAGTCCAACCATTAACCTAACCCTGCCTCATCAGACTTGTGCTCCAGACCCCTCACCAGCTTTGTGGCTCTCCTCTGGACACGCTCCAGCAACACGTCGTCTTTCTTGTAGTGAGGGGCCCAAAACTGAACATAGTATTTGAGGTGCAGCCTCACCAGTGCCGAGTACAGGGGCACGATCACTTCCCTACTCCTGCTGGCCACACTATTCCTGATACAAGCCGGGATGCCATTGGCCTTCTTGGCCACCTGGGCACACTGCTGGCTCATATTCAGCCAGATGTCAACCAGTATCCCCAGGTCTTTTTCTGCCAGGCAGCTTTCCAGCCACTCTTCCCCAGGCCTCTCCTCAGAAAGCAACTTATGTTATACATCCTGGATATTTATCTATGAATATCAACTGGATGCTGATTTTATAAGGTGGCTGTAAGAGTTTTTCTCCCACTCACCCCAAGTCATTCAGAAAAGTTTCGTTTATTACCAGTAATCAATTTGCTTAAGGTAAATCAGTAGCAGGTGTAGTTATCTCTGTCTTTGCAAAGGTCCCTTCAGCTCTGGGTAAGATTATTTTATGAGAAGAACCATAGAATCACCTTGGTTGGAAAAGACCTTTAAGATCATCGAGTCCAACCGTTAACCTGGCACTGCCATCCCACCACTAAACCATGTCCCTAAGCACCTCATCTACCCATCTTTTGAACACCTCCAGGGATGGGGACTCCACCACCTCCCTGGGCAGCCCATTCCAGAGCCTGACAACCCTCTCAGTGAAGAAGTTTTTCCTAATGTCTAGCCTAAACCTGCCCTGGCGCAGCTTCAAGCCATGCCCCCTCGTCCTATCATCTGTTACCAGGGAGAAGAGGCCGACCCCCACCTGGCTACAGCCTCCTGTCAGGCAGTTGTAGAGGGCGATCAGGTCTCCCCTCAGCCTCCTCTTCTCCAGGCTAAACAACCCCAGTTCCCTCAGCCGCTCCTCGTATGACTTGTGCTCCAGACCCCTCACCAGCTTGGTTGCTCTCATCTGGACATGTTCCAGCACCTCAATGTCCTTCTTGCAGTGAGGGGCCCAAAACTGAACACAGTATTCAAGGTGCGGCCTCACCAGCACCGAGTACAGGGGCACGATCACTTCTCTACTGGCTTTCCAGCCACTCTTCCCCAAGCCTGTAGCGCTGCATGGGGTTGTTGTGACCAAGAGGCACTGTTGTAGGTATGGTTCCCTTCCCCCCAGTTGATACTTGACCTCTGTCCATAATATTTTAATTTTTTTTTTAAAGAAAAAAAAATCCTGAAGTTCCTCTTCCAAAATATTGCTTCTAGCATATTAAAACAGTGATGTACAATTCTTTTCTGGTGGTAACCAGGACTTGAAGCAATACAACGAAGTGTAATTCCCTATTTATAGTGATGAAAATAAGTCCTTACTTAAAACAAAACCAGAACCCTTAAATGTGGTTTTCTTTCTCCTTGCTTTAAAGATAAAAAGTGTCTTGGAACCTTTGCCTGTAATCTCCATCCTCTTTTGTCTTGCTGCCTTCCACTTCAAATGGACCAAAAGCAACCGTATCTATCATTACAGTTAAATTACAGTTACAGTTAATTACATCGTTAAACTAGCAAGGTAGAGGCACATCAATTTTTAAATGGAGGTTTTTATTTTTAGTGTCTATTCTGCAGGACCAGGGATAAATTCTGGACCATCTAGGAGGAAATTAAATTCTGATAGCTTTAAATGCCTTTGCATGCTTCTGTTTTAGGAGGAGGAGGATGCCAAGAGCAGTCGTGCCTGGGGGTTCAGTTCAAGTTTCCCGGGGTTCTCTGCCATGCTGCTTAAAGACTGCGTGCTCTGGCCCTGGTTCAGGGAGTTCAGGGATGCCTTCTAGCAGATTTCTGAGCACCTCCTGGTAAGATAGCCACCATGTGGTTGTCGAGTACAATATCCCTGCTGGTTCACTCCTTGTACAACCGATAAAGGGTCTGCTAGGATGTCATTATCTTGCATTAGCTCAGTTGCTGGTGGTAAGGCTGAAGCCAGCGTGAAGGTCATTCCTGACAGGCAATGTTTGTCAATATATCTTTTAGGAAATCTTAGAACACTTCAACTTGATAAATCTGCGCATTTCTGGGGTTTTTTTGGTAGGTCAAACAAATCTGAATTGTTGCATTTCATGTATTCATATATTCCGTGTATGTTATATGTCATATATGTTATTATTATAAATGATTACTGTTTTAACAGGGCACTGAGCTGTGAGACCCCTGCTTATATGTGCTCTTATCATGGATACTTTCAAATCATATGATGTCATTTGGCCACGTGTTCCAGTTGTGCTGTGCATGAGTTGATGTAAAATATTTCTCACAAATTTGGCTCAGTGGCAGCAGGAAGCCCTGGTGGGGCAGCAGGCAGGAAAGGGCTCTCTGGTTGGGGGGGCTTCGGCCGGTCGAGGCCACGGAGAAAGGAGAGGTCTGAAGGTAAAGATGAGCAAGAGCCGGAGGTCCTTCAGAGATGCTTTGCACTTCTTAAAATTGATTTCTGTGCTCAGCTATGAAACACCAAGAGCTAAAGGATTTAGATTGGTGTTTTGTTTGAGCAAGACTGTATCTTCTTGGGCAGATGGGATCAACCCATTACAGCTGTATTTTTATGTATTTTTTTTTTTAATGCCGACCAGTCATCTTTGGGATAACATAAAGTATTAGAAAGGCTTGTTTTAGAGTTTAGAGACATAACTCATGTCATGTCCTTTGTACCTCCCAGATCCCTTCCTGCCTGCCTCCCCATTTCCCATCTCTCCCAGGCCAGCTCTCCGCTGCCTGCAGCCTCTCTCACCCATGGGAAGGGTGTCTTGGAGCTGGTTGGGAGCTGCACGTGTGCTATGGGGTAGGACAAAACGGAGCATTACAGGAGAAGCAAACAAACCTAACGATGGCTTCTTGAGCCAAATTTATTTACTCTTTATAAATGGGTGAAACTGCTATGTTAGTTTGTATTAACTGGCGACTTGACCGGCATCTTTGTTCTGAGGTGGAAAACAGAATCATAGAATCGTTTGGGTTGGAAAAGACCTTTAAGATCATCAAGTCCAACCATTAACCTAACCCTGCCATCCCACCACTAAGCCATGTCCCTAAGCACCGCATCTACCCATCTTTTAAACACCTCCAGAGATGGGGACTTGACCACTTCCCCGGGCAGCCCAGTCCAATGCTTGACAACCCTTGCAGTGAAGAAATTTTTCCTCATGTCCAATCTAAACCTCCCCTGGTCCTCCCTGGGTGTTGAGGAGGGGGAAGGGATAATGTGCTATGTACCTGTGGTGGTTATTTTACTGCAGCCGATGGAAAAAGTCCAGCGCTGAGAGTTCTTAAGGTAAGCTGCATCTTTCTAGGTATAAAAGGGCAGTGACACCCGCTTATTTCAAAAATGCGAACACCTGTCTTGGCATCAGGGTAAGAATAAAAGGTGGGACAGATGTTGCTTTTGTAATAAATTCATAAGGATTTTTTCTTAAGCACATACATTTGTGAAACAAACTGTAAGATTGATGTATGTCAGACATCTGGCTCATGCTTAACTTTTAGTTTGCAGTTGGTATTTTATGCATGACAGCAAATAGGTGATCATGAATGAGAGCCTTTCAAAAACATCAGCAAAAATTACAGGTTTCTGAAACTCTAATGGTAAGGGGATGACTTATTTATCATAATTGATGTTTTCTCCAACTCTTTAATGATCATCATTTCTAACACATATTTTACGTTTTACTTCAGGCTTGTAGATCTGGTAATTCCGAGGTGGGAAGCTAAATGCCGAAGTGGAAAGGGATGCGAGTGGCAATGGGCTGCTTGACATTTGTCTTGTTTCTCTATGTGAAAACTTGTGAAGTTCAGTGAAAAAGTTGCAGAAATTCATCTGATCTGTTGCCTGCTTTGATTACAGAGGATTTGATCAAAATCCTCCCAGTATCAGCATGGCGGAGCTGAGCTGCATGCTGGCTGGCCCTGTGCCGGCCTCTTGAGGGGCTTGAGGTGGTGGGTTCGTTCTCTCCGTGTCTGACACTGTTGGCATGAAACATGACAACTGCAGACCTTTCCATTGAAAACCCAGGTGATGGCAGGGCCTTATTTTTTGTATAGATTAGATTATATAAGTTATCTATATAGTGTAGTGATTGGAACGCTCGTTCTGAAAGAGCGAGCTTCAATTCAGTGCCTTTGTCAACCCGAGGGACTCACAAAAGAGATTTTACCCTAAGGCAAGATGCTTGGTTGTAGCAGGGTCATTCTTATCTCCTGATAGTGAAGCTGTGCAGGAAAAACTTCCTCCAGGTTCATAGAGCCAGAGAAAGCGTATTAGTGGAAGAGCGTAACTTCTCCTGCTGGAGGAGAAAAGTCTCCCAATTCTGCTCTTTGGGGCTTCATTTTTTTCATTTTAAGTGGCAGTTGGGTGAATTGTGTAAATAGTATAGGGAATTGTCTCAGGTATCCCCTCTTTCAGCAGGGTGCTCCTATCGCTAAGCTGCAAATCACTTTTGTATTCTCTCTTTGTGGCTCCATAAATCCTGTGTTCTTCAAGGAGGATCTGAAAGCGTGACGAGCCGTGCCTCTTGCCTCCTTTGCTTCTGCTCCTGCCTTTCCGCCTCCTTCCCTCCCTTGGTGGTCACGGCCCTCTTCTGGAACGCTGCTCTGCTGAGCTGGGGACTGACCCACATCTTAGAAAGTGCTCTAGCCCTTAGACTGTTCAATAAAATGTAGGTAAAAATTTAAAATGTATTTAAAAAAAAAAACAAACCCAAACAAACAGAAAGCATTTTTTTTAAAAAAAAAACCAAAACAGCCCAAGCCCGCAGAAGAGACTTAGGTGCCTGAAATCAGGAAGGATGCGGAGTCCTGAATCCTAGGCGCGCGTGGACGTCAGGAGGAAGGCTGCAGAGAGCCCAGCCCTGGGGGTGGGAGCAGTTTCGGGTGCCTCGCTGTCCCGAGGGTGGGCAGGGTACCCAGGACTAACGCATGTGCTGTGTGCATGTCTTAATGCTTATATTTAAATTGTCACGATTTTTCATTTTTGTGTTACGATGAGAAAACTCTGACGTGCTGATTCCTTCGGAAGGTTTTCTCCCATATTAACGTCTGCTGTGCTTGCATCCGCTGACAGGCATCCCCAGGAAGAGTGTTGGGAAATGTCTCATTGTGATGTTTCCACGACGTGACAAGAAATCAGAACCTATATGGGCGATAGGCCTCGGCGCAGAATGGGAGTCAAGTAGACAGACCCACGTATCGTCCTTAGCACTGATGGAAAAGCAGAGAGTAAACTGTATACACCCACGAAAAATAACGTGGGCCAGCCCTTTTTGCATAACCTGTGGGGAATAGAAACAGTCACCGTCCAAATACAATTTAGCTGGACTTCCAGTCTGTTGGCTGCTTGGCTCTGTGATTCTCAGCCAGTCTGAGAAAAACTGATGTGAAATGGATGTCCGTGATCAGGGTGACTTTGGTGGTTTGATAGTCTCTTTCTTCACCCTTTCCCCATTATATGTGAGTGAACTTTTTTTAAAAAAAATTTTTTATTTTCCCCTGGTCTCCTAGGTTAAGAAAGCAAATCATAGAATAAGCTCTTGGGTCCTTTAAGGCTCACAGCTTTAGACAGCTTGTTGCCTTATCCAGAGTGACTTCCATGGCCAGTTATGTGATTTGGGAGGCTCCTGGGAAATCCGGATTGGAATGTAGAAGTTGGAGTAATCAGTCCTGGATGATAGGTTGCAAATGCAAGCTAAGCTCTGCATTTGGGCAATCGTGATGACACTTAACTGTCTTCAGTGAAAATGTACTAGTTCTAGTAATGAAGGTGGAATTTAGTCTTACAGCTCAGTCAGTTGTGTGGATAATGCGTATCACAACAACATCCATCCAGTTTTGGCTCAAAATGAGAGCGCTGCTCTGCTAATCAGAGTAAAAACATTCCCATTGCTGGTAACATTGGAGGTAACAGACGACTGTGCAGAGGGCAAAACTGATGGAACAAGGATTTTCTGTTTTTTTTTTTTTTTTCTTTTTAATGAACAACCAGCTCTTGGTTCCCCATGCCAGGCTGGCCTGGGTGGAGGCCAAAGCTGGCTTCACCCTGGGGTCGCAGGGCGCCCTGTGCCGCACTGCTGCTTTGCTCTTCTCTCTGCTTCCTAAAGCTTCCCCCTCTTTTCCCGAATACCTGTTACACTCTTTAAGGATGAAAACACGCTCTTACAGCACAACTGGCATCATTCATAGGGCTGTCAGTCTCTGGAATGGGCTGCCCAGGGAGGTGGTCGAGTCCCCATCCCTGGAGGTATTTAAAAGATGGGTAGATGAGGTGCTTAGGGACATGGTTTAGTGGTGGGATGGCAGGGTTAGGTTAATGGTTGGACTTGATGACCTTAAAGGTCTTTTCCAACCTAAACGATTCTATGATTCTGTGCTTTGGTATCAATCTTACATAGGTTACTCCCTGCATTCCAGTTTCTGTTGCACTTGGTAGTAAAGCGTGGGTTGCCATCACGTTTCAAAGCGATGATGTTTTCAAGTAACTGTACTGGGAAAAACAAGAAGGGTCTTTGGGGAGCTAGCATTTCGTTTGCCTTGTCTTAGTCAGTGGGTTATCAGTAATTCAGATGCCTTTTTTTTCCATGCTGGTGTCTGACAGGATTGAAAATAGAAACTGTCAGCCTCCTGATTGTCTGATTATGTAAAACCATCAGCAAAACCAAAACAAAGCAGGTATGATAGGATTATGTATGTGCATATATTTTGCTTGGGGATATTTTTATAAGGTTTATAAAGGAAGAAGCTGACTTCCAACTCTAGATCTTAGTGTTTTGAAGGCTGAGTAAGAAAAATACCAACAGTCTTCCAAACATAAACTTGTGTTTTTGATGCTGTTTCAAGTTACAATGGTCATTTTTGAGGCTGATCAAAATACTTAATGTAATGCTTCTTAATTAAAAAAAAATAAATAGACACCTTTGGCAAAATGATTCGTTGTACAAGGCAGGTAGGTCTTCAACCTGTTGCCCAAATGAAAGCTAAAGAAATGTCTTGGGGTATCCTCTATTGCAAGAATTTTTGGGTTTGGAACAGCTCTGGTCTGTCTATACAAAATAATACGTATTAGAAGCAGTTCATCTGGTTAGCGATAGGAAGGTGCAAATCCATGGCACTGTTGTTACCCTGGGGTCTGGGGACTCCTGGTTCCAGTCTCACAGAATGAAGAAAGAATTATCAAGCCTACAGGTCATTGCTATATGTAGCATTAATATACATCTAGACAACAATTTACTTGTTTTGTAACTATAAGCTATCAGTCAGGAATACTTCTGTACTTACTGTATAAAGTTGCAGCTTTGCTGTTGCTCTCGGCTGCACCATTTAGAGTGACTGAGTGATTTCTGTAGCGTACGAACCTGGTATTTCATTAGGCTTGAAATTCTTCCATTTCTATGTAGAATGAAGTTTTCTGAAGAAAAAAGATACGGTGTTACTTCTCATTGATTTCTGTGTTGTCTGAAAAGGTACCTTTATATTAAAACCTATAGCTTTTTGAAAGTGAATAGAGTGAATAAAGTGCCTTTAAATACCACTTGTCAAAGTTCTCCAACAGTCAAAGTGAAAGATAAAAACAGTCTGCAGCGTCCATTTAAAATGTTAAAGTTGCACTTTGCTTACTTATAAATAGAAGTGACTGTTTTCTCTAACTCATCAATAAAATGGGCACTTCTTTAATAAAAATACGTGTCAGTAAACCCAGATTACTACTTGGCATGCAGTGTGTTATTGCCGTTGAATTACTGATAGACCTGATTTAGAGAAATCTATTTTCCCATAGGGTCTGTTTTAGTAAACTTTATGGAAAAGAAAAAACTTCACGTTTTTGAGGCAAAACAGTTTTCGCCAATACTGAGCAGGTTTTCCCAGGAATAGGTGTTGAGAATGAATTTTACTCCCTCTTAAGGGAACCCTACGGAGCTGAGGGGGCCCGTAATTCGGTCCCAGACCCCTGGCAGGCCCTGGGGCTGCATCGCAAGTACCTGTTGCAGGTTTATATTCTTGCCTCGGAGAGCGGATGGGCAGCCTTGATCCCCAGGGCCATCTGCAGCACAAAGACGGTCTCAGCACCAACTCCTCAAGAGGGTTTGTTTCTGAAGGCTAAGCCTGAAAGACAGACCACGGTTGCCAAATTTATGCTGGCTATGTTTCCCTGTGCTACACTGAAAAGTGACTCCTGTTTTAATTACATTTTGTGAATGCGACTGAATAATTCCCCCAAAATTCATACTGATTTTGGCCTTAAAAAGTGGAGTTCTCTAATCAGAAGTTGTCATTTAGGTACATTGGTAAAAGAAATAATTGGACTGGTGGACTGAAATTGTACCAGGGAGTTGATGTTTTACACTTTAAAAAATGAAAAAAATGAACAAAAACCAC
Organism: Gorsachius magnificus; assembly: GCA_034008185.1. Classification (NCBI taxonomy): domain Eukaryota; kingdom Metazoa; phylum Chordata; class Aves; order Pelecaniformes; family Ardeidae; genus Gorsachius; species Gorsachius magnificus. Next base: position 179,418,317 of record CM067081.1, read on the forward strand.
AACAAAATCCCCCCAAACCAAATGAAAAACACTAAACTCAAAAACAGCCCTCTGGTGTGTAAACAAAGATTTGATTTCTTTAGGTTTGATCATGGGGATTTGTCTTTTTTTTTTTTTTTTTTTTTTTCCCCCTAGCAGTCCTCTTTCAAGCTACCAGGTTTCAGCAAATAATATTGTGTACAGTGAGGAATCATAAATCTTCCGCTTTGACCATTTTAGCAGATCCTCAAGTGAGGGGTTGTTAAGAGCAAAGAATCAAAGCAGCAGCTCAGCCAACGCCGACACCATTTCTCTGAAAGTGCTGTGTTGTCCCCCGAAGTTTTTTCTGCATGATACAGGGATGCCGGTTTCTGTTCTTTAGATCAACTTTTAATGTGCGTTTCCTGCTGCAGTTGCTAATGATCCGAACAGAATTAGTTGGCCGCATCATGCTGACTCCCTTAATTTCAGTAGGGAGAAACTGGTCGTATAGGAAAAAAGGGGGAAAACAAAGTACAGAGTAAAAAGCAGATCCTGTGATTATCCTTTTTTTTTGTGTGTTTGTTTGTTTTCCTCCAGAAGGGCCAGTGAAGTTTCAGATGAGAACCTCAGAAAGTCGTAATTCAGTTGTTATTATGTTGTGCAAGCTGAAAAGTTTGAGAGGGGATGCTTTGCAGTCATGCCTGGGTGGAAACAGGTATCACATAAGGTATCACCATCTGCAACTGCTTGAGAGTTTTGCATTTATTATTAGTCTGTGTTCTGGATGAAGGATGGAGGTGTGGGATCAACCTACCGGGCAAAGGATCTGAGAAACGAACTCTCTAAATATACTGCCAACGGCATTCAGCAGCAGATTCCTCTATTGCTTGAATTCAAGAAGTAGCATTATTTGTTGACACGGATGGTTAATTCTTATGTCCAAGCCATGAAGGAGGACAACTCAGATTGCTGAACGAATGCGTTACTTTTAGGTGAGCCTGAATTACAGGGTTTTGTAGCTGTCACACTATATAAGTGTGATTTTCACAGTTTTGGAGTAGAGAGATTTTGGCATGTCAAGTTATCGATTGAAACAAGCTGCTTTTTTTCAAGAGCTTGCGAGTCAGGATGACTTGCTCGTGCTCAAGCCCTCCTAGTGTTCAAATAGTCTTACAAGACCAACTCCGCTCGGTTCCGTTTTCCTGCAAAAATGAGCGGGAACACAGAATAAGTAAAAACGTGGCTAATGGCATACGTGAACCCTGCTGTTAAGGCATCAGTATTTATTACCTTCACCTTTGAAACTCTTACAAGCTGGCTTTGGCTGAAAGTAGGGGTAGCTCCGAGTAAGAGTCAGCAGAACAAAATGTAGCGTAGGGGGGGATCTTGTGCCTTGTGCTCTGGGCGCTCGGCTGCAGCCAGTAGCTTTGAAGGAAGAATCATAGAATCATAGAATGCTTTCGGTTGGAAGGGACCCCTAGAGGTCATCTAGTCCACCCCCCCTGCAGTGAGCAGGGACACTGCTAACTAGATCAGGTTGCTCAGAGGCCCATCCAATCTGGCCTTGAATGTTCCCAGGGATGGGGCCTCCACCACCTCTCTGGGCAACCCGTTCCAATGTTTCACCACCCATGTTGTAAAGAATTTCCTCCTTATATCCAGTCTAAATATATCCTGTTTTAGTTTAAAACCATTACCCCTAGATAGGGGGAAAGCAGAGCCTGGAGAGTCACCCGGAGGTAAGAGATCTATAGCCATCTTATGCAAATAAGAACGATAGAAATAGGACATCACAATTATTATTATTTTAATCAAAACAAGGCATTACTTAAGAGAAACTTTGTCTTCTGGATGGAAACAGTAATACTTTCTCAACAGATTTGCTTGAAAAGTTGTCTTCTCAAATGAACTGCAATGTATGAATTTAATTTAGCAAAATTCGTTTATTTTTCAAAAGGGATATCACAGTACAACTTTGTTAAGTGTATCTTTACTCTTTTATCTTCTTAATTTACAGGTTTTTTTAGGCAGTGGAAGTAGTCTGTGTTTTCTGGAGAGTAATTAGTTTCTGGATCTCTTAGTAGTTTCTGGGTATCTTCAAAACTGGGATTGAGTTTCCAGTTGTGGTTGGCATTTGTCTGTGTAACTTCTGCGGATGCTGGCTGGGAAGAGGCATGGAACCTTTGCTTCTTGCTGAGACAACATACATCAAGACTTTCAAGACTTAACTGTGATACATTTTCATCAGAATAATTTAGGTTTATCTATTTTCCTTGTTTAACTCACAAATTAGCTGTTTGAAATGTTTTGCTGCTCTAAAATTCTCTCTGTAGAGAACATTAATTTGCAAGCAGCATCAGTAATTTAGCAGCATACATTTCACGGTCGGCAGGGCTGGCATGACTCCGGAGAAATATTTGTACCCTTCTATAGTTACTTCTCTCCATGTTCATTTTGTAATCGATGAAATATCACAGCGGGCATATCAGATACATTTAATATGACAGCAGCATCTTTCATCCTCTCAAAATCTTTTTTTCCACGCCTGGTGCCATTGCTGTGTGGACTGGAGAACTCCAGCTTCCTCCTCCTCCCCAAACTGGGACTGGATGCACTTGCTGTTATTGAGATAGTCAAGAGAATCCAGCTGCAGTGTTATTAACCAGCTGCAGTGCTGTCAAACCTAAGCAGTTGAAAAGGTACAATGTAAAATTAATTTCTTTGCTATTTGAAGTTTGCCTTCCAGTTTCTGAGCACAGTGTTCTCCAGCGTTTTTGTGACCGTAAAAATGGAAACTCGAGGATCCCCTGATCTGATGAGAAATTTGCTTGTGATGAAATTATAAGCAGTATTTGAAATACTGAGGTACAGCCTACTGGGATAACCTCCCTGAAGTGTCCACGCATGCAGCACATTTCAGTTCGTGTAATGAAGAAACTGAAAATGCATAAAGCAGTAGATTGAATTCTCTATCCATTTAATGAAAGATGTTAGGTTTTTAGGGATTCGTTTTCAGGAGACCAAATGCTCCTGGAGAATGGATGGATTCCGATGTCTAATTTAAAATACAAGCCAACATGAACTCTCTTGTGGTACTCAGTTGCACGAATAAGAAGGTGATGGAGGAAGAGAAGCATGGACCAATATTTCCAAAAAAATCTCCGTAGTGTAGCAGCTCTGTAGCAGAACCGGGTGCCTGGAGGCAGCCGTGCGCCTGCGGGTGCTGTGGGTGCCCGTGGGTGCTGCGGGTGCATCCCTCCCCGTGACTGGGGGGAGCTCCCCGAGGCTGTGATGAGGCGCCACATTAAAAACCTGGCTGCATTTCCTTGGCTCTTGCACAGTAGTAAGTCACGGGGAGAGAGGTTTGGAAGTACTGTGAGGCCCCAGATATATTTCATGTGTGCTTATCCGAGTAAGTGCTACCCAGAGGGTGGTTTTCTCCTGTATTAGCGGCCCTCGCTACCCAATCCTGTGGGCTCTCTAGTGGCAAAGCCAGAAGTAATACATCTGTTCCCTAGGCCAAAGTGAACTTTTTTAGCCACTTGAAAGGCGGGTCTGTTTAGGGTCTCAAAGGAGAGAGAAAATTCTCATTGGAAAAGGAATGGAGACCTTGAGAGTGAGTCCTTTGCTAAGGGAAGGATGGAGTAAGAATATCTACTGGCAAGGCAAGTGCATCTCACTATATTATTCATTTCAGTGCAGACTCTGATGAAGTAATTATGCTAAGATATATTAACCTAAAGATTTACTGTGAACATTTCGTTGGCTGTCTCCAAGGACACACTTTTTCTTTTTCCCCCCTTCCTGTTTTACCCTAAAATATATTTAAAAAAAATAGCCAGGTGTTTATGACAGACGTCGTAAGCTGGAGCAAAGTGAACTCTGAAAATTGGCAGCTTTCTTACAGTCTGGGGCATCATTTGTTGTTAATAAGGGAATGCAGTTAAAAATGCATATTAATATTTAATTGAAGAAGATTCATGTAAACCCCAGCTGTGACCATAAAAATCGGCTTTTATCTGAGGGAAATAAAAGCAGTGGTTCCCTATGGTCTCATTTGATTTCTTTATTCAGCAGCCACCCATATGTTAGCATACATCTGTGTAGCCTTTTGTATACTTGCAGAATAGAGTATGCAGCGCTCAATCTTATTTTTGTATAAAATGCTAGTGACAAAATTGCGTATTGTAGGACTGCTTACGCTCAAAGTTTTTAAATCACCATCATAAGGTTTTCTTTGTCATTTTGGCAGTTGGAAGAATTGTACATAAATGAATGTACAGCAGATGGCACTATGCTGTAACCATAGGATGAGAGGTTTAGGTAGAAAAAAAAAGTGTTCATTCAGAGTTTGTACTCATGTATAGAATTCCTATTTTCTTGTAACGGTGATATAAGATTAGAAGGCCAAAGTGTTTTCAAGCAGAATTGTGTAAACTTGTGTAGCATACGTGTCAAGTAAAGCTCTGGTGGTTCTTTAGTAATGATGTTCAGTGCTGTTTCCAATGATCTTTTCAGCTTTCGGTGAGGCTCTACTGCTAAATGCCTAAGAGCTTAGGTGTTACTGAAAAACAGTGAAACTAAAGTCAGGCAACACACACCTCTTTCTTCCATTGCTCCACAGCAGATCAAAGATAGACTAGATATAAGGAAGAAATTCTTTACAATGAGGGTGGTGAAACACTGGAACGGGTTGCCCAGAGAGGTGGTGGAGGCCTCATCCCTGGAAATATTCAAGACCAGGTTGGACGGGGCTCTGAGCAACCTGATGTGGTTAAGGGTGTCCCTGCTCACTGCAGGGGGGTTGGACTAGATGACCTCTAGGGGTCCCTTCCAACCCAAAACATTCTGTGATTCTATGATTCTATGAAAGTGCGTAGAAATTTTAAACAAGAGAATTTCTCCAGGAGCTTCTTCAGCTGAATAGGAGTTCCCAGGACGGAGTGTGGAGAGCTTGCTGTAAATGGTTAAAAATTGTGCTAGAGCTACCTTTAACGTGCAGTTCTGAATTTTATTTTTTCTTTCCCTTCAACTGATAAGAACAACCGCAAAGATTGCTTTGTAACATCCCCAGGTAACCCAATGGTATATTGATCTATGCATTAGTTGTTGAAATATCCCACAAAAATTTGTCAAACTCAAGGTAACCAAAATGTAAACTAATTCCTCGCCTTGGGGTGAGAGACCTGATAGCACTAGACTCTAATTTTCACAGTATTTGTGACTGACTTACTAAAACCATTTGTCATGTATTTTAAGGAAAAAAAAATATTCAGTGAACGCAAATCATAGAGAGAAAGAAATAAGCCAAAGTGCGGCAAATTTTCAGATAATGGAATGGGCTGTGCCAGACCAGTAAGGGGAAAATAATAATACCATTATCTGCTGAGAATCCCACCCCCAATCTGATTCCTTTGGGTCTAAGGACTGTCGTAACAGCGTGTGAAAGAGAAATGTCTTCTCGTTATGTATGTCTGAAATGACGTGAAAACTTCAATATGTTGAGTCTCATCCAGAAAGGAGTAAGAAGCCTGTAGAGACTTTGAAGTCGTTTCTGCTGATAACACTGTCAAGCAAACAAGGCACTGCCATGAGTGTTGGCAGTGGTTTCCAGAAGCAGCGTGTGCTGTGCGTGGAGGTACTTTCATCTGGTAGTCAGAGAGTCAGAGTCCACTCCAGAAAAAAAAAAAAAACCAAAACATTTTTGGGTTACTTAGATGAATGCCGTAAAAAGTTTTTACCAGAGGGCCTCTTGGAGATCTAGGGGCAACTGAGCCTCTAGGAAATGTGCCAAAACTGTGAATTTTATCATCAAATGAGAAACAAATTCAGCTATGAGGAAAGTGTTCTGTGAAGTTGCTGTCATCTCTCCTTCAGTCCTCTTCCTACATCCCCGGCCCACGTAAGAACACAGACTGACCTCGTTGCTCCATTCAGAGGGGAGTGATACGTGTAATGATGATAGGTAAGGAATGGCAACCCTCAAACAGCCTTTTTGGTTTTTCCCTTCTTACATGTATGTATTGAAGAAGCTTGATAAACCTGGGGGTGGTGAGAAATTACTCGGTGTCACTGTGATTCTGCCACCTCATTGGAATTTGCCGCTTCAATTTGACTACCTTGGTAGCCTTGACTACCTCTTGTAGTGAGTTGAGTTGATGGCATTTTGTGATCCACCGCACTAGATGACTTGTGAAGGATCTGAAAGACTTAGTGAGTGCAAGTTTTCTTTGTCATTTCGTGCCTCAAAATTGGGAAAGTTGGGTCAATGCTATGTGTGTCCTGTACAAAAAGCAGAAATAAAAAGGTTTGGAGACCTTAGGATGATTTCAATTTGATGCTTTCTCAGTGTCGCTTCTGAAAGTAGTCAGTCGTCAAGCTACAGCGAACGGCTCCCTTCTTGTGAAGCTTAGTGGTGATATGGTTCAACTGCAGCCTGGTTCTTCTTCCTGAGGGATGTTGGGGTCAAGTCATGAACAGATATGGGTCTTAGGGAGTAAAACTGAAGTAAGAGAGGAGTCGTCATTGGCCTTTTCAAAACTGATGGGCCCCAAGAAGAAATAGCCAGTTTGCACACTGATAAATTTACCAGTTCATGTTCTTTTGGTTGGTCAGGAACATGCCTCATGGTTGTATCTGTGATACAGGAATAATCTTCAGTGGAGGACTGTAATCCCTAGCGTACTTCATAATGTCCTAGTGGCTGTAGTTCTTAAATTCTCTTTAAAGTAGCAATTCTTAAGTTTCCATGTTTTGTTGCATCCTCATTTAGCATTATAAGCAGAACTTTAAATCATTGAAAGGCATTTGATTCTTGTACATTGAGTGTATAGGAGTTAAAAAAGATACTTAAAGATCTATTTGTTTTGCTGCCTTGCTGTTATCAGAAGCAGAAATTTGAAGTGGGAATATGACCAAGAATTTGGTGAATGCTGAGAATTAACTGTTTGTTGTCAGTAATCATGGAGTGGTACAAATGAGTTCCTCTAGGCATGGCAAGTATTGCTTAAGAATGTTTTCTTCTGGGCATGTTAGTGTGCTGCTAAAGAGATTATATCAGGCTGTATTTACAGTGAGTTTAATGGCCTTTCTGGTTTAACCGAAGTGGTGTGTGATTTTAATCACGAAGTGGTTCTGAGAACTCTCCATTAAAAATTGACAACGATACACATGGGTAACTTCTTATGTGTAAAGCTATTAGTAAATTAATCAACTGCACGGTCCTGAGAAAGGACAGCAAAATGCTTTATTGGTTTGCTGTTCATTGCATTGATTATTGTGGGCTCTTCTGAATATATTCCTTTGATTTCTGCTGCTTGCCACTTCGTCATGGCAATAGTTAAATGACATTTTGCTAGCTCAGCATTCTTGTCCACACTGGATTTGTTGCAATAACTGAAGGTGGTTCCCTTTTACAACGTGGATATAATTCTCTAGAGAAGGGAATGCACTGCTAGCACTGATGGTCTGCAGTATTTTAATAGTGAACTTTTCTTCGCTTGCAATTAGTTATGGTTTGAAATCATGACTTAAGTAATTTTTTAAAATAAAAAAATTAATATATATTCATCTAAACTTTACATTTTATTGATGATTAAGCAAACCATTGCAAACTGAAATCAGATGGGTTTTGTATTCATTTGTACCTTGTTGTATGTATTTTGATTGTAGCACTAAGGATTTTGCAGTAAGTAGAGAATTTTGAAGAAACATTTGCTTCAGTTGTTTTCCATGTCTCAGAAAAAATGGACAGGGGAGAAAACTTGAGGAAAAATCATTAAATGATACAGATACAAGACACTTAATTGACTTTTTTCCCTGTTTGAATCCAGGGAAGTTCTGATCAAGGAAAAACAAATCTTTGTACTGTGATGAGTTTCTAGTCATGCTGTCTTTATTATTAGGCTCCAGACTGTATAGGGTAAATTATAGGATGATGTTTCTGTCCTCTAATAGTATTGAAATTGATTCATGGGATGTAAAGTAGTATTGATTTTGTCTTTGAATGTCTTAGATGAGTTAAATAGAGGGTCTTTAGTGGATGTTTATGTAAATGAATAATATAAAAGATTTTTCAGCATTTTTTTTTAAAAGATGTGCATTTCCACTGATGAATCGGTATCCAGAAACCACTACCCTCAGCAAGTTCTGCGCTTCCTGAGCTGGGGGGAGCTGATAACTTCCTGACATGAGAGCATAGCACTGCATGAGATCTTTGGTCTATGGAAATTACTTGGGGAAAAGAAAAAGGGAATGAAAATGGAGGGAGAAAAAAGGACTTGTCAACTGTCACTTGTTCGGCTGTTTTCTTCTAAGCCTTCCAGTGTGTTTTTCTGAGGAACTAAGTGGTGTTGACTTCTGTAATTCCTCAGAAGTCTGATGTAACTGTGCTGTAAAAAGGGCTGGACCCAGCTGTGGGGTGTTAAGGGTTGTGATCTCTTGAGGGTCCCGGGGGCTCCCTGATTTTGTGGGAATCTCTCAAAAGCAAAGTCGTGTCTCATGGAGAAGGCTTTCTTACCAGCCCTCTGCTCCTGCCTGCAACGTGTGAGCAGACAACCTCAGCTGTTACTTTATTAGTTACCTGAATTTTGTTAAGTGTAAAGTTGGGTTATTTTCACACAAAGCAGTAAAAATTGAATAGCAAGTTAAAAAAATAGTAAATGTGATTATATTTCTGTTAACCATTTAACAGAGACAGGTCATTTATACCGACGTAACTTCTGTTTCTTTGTGCAGGGCTGTTCCTCTTTTGAAGTAGCGGTGATACATAATAAATCAGGTCAGTCACGTAACTAATCGGCTGTGAACCAAGGCATAATCTTCTCAAGCAGGAAAACCATGCTGAAGGACTGACAGCATCTCCTGCTTGGTCTGAATGAAAAATAAAGAAATGTTTTAATGAAGTTTGATTTAAAAACTCCATAGCCTTCTCGATCCCCCAAAGTTGTTTTTTTTCACCCCAAAGATTTTAATAAAATTTTGGTAGACATTTCAAAATAAAATGACTGTTCAGATGGAAGCCTTAGAGATGCAGTATATATTATAGCACATACTATGTAATGTATTATTTGAAATTATGGAGTGATTCAAACAAGTTTGGCTCACACCGTCAGAACAGTTATCTCTCCCACCTTCATTTTCTTTGTGACTTGAATTCAGGTTTCTGAGATTTGCATGACATTGATCCTTTCCTTGGGCAATGCACAATTTCATAATTCAAGTGTGACAGCTGCTGTAACCATCACGCCAGCTGTCCCTGCAGATGCTCAAAAACCTACAACTCCTCAAAGATGTGTATATGTCCCTGGGGTAAACCATTTTGCCAAGAGGTAATGTATGAAGTATCTTAAAAGGGTCACTATGCTGGCAGTTCTGAGTGCATAGTGCACGTAGTGCTGCTTTTCTTGACTAAGGGCGCTTCTGTGCTTTTGCTATGGCCCATAGCAAAAAAAAAAAAAAAAAAAAAAAAAAATTAGCTTCCAAACCTGCAGCAAAACAAAAAACCCAAACAAAAAAACCTGCCTCTACATCTATTATTGTTATTAACTAAAGGAATGAAGCTCTAAAAAAAAAAAAATTTGGATGGTAAAATTTGCCAAGCAGGACACCAGTTGCTGTCCAAGGCAGATGCTTACAGATTTGGTTTCCCTGTTCACCAACCTGCAGAGGATTTACTTCATGTAGAAGAGATCCTGGATGAACTCTTGCGTCTGCCCCACTGTCATGGTTTAACCCCAGCCGGCAACTAAATCCCCACCCAGCCACTCGCTCACTTCCCCCGCAGTGGGATGGGAGAGAGAATGGGAAAGGTAAAAGCGAGAAAACTCGCAGGCTGAGATAAAAACAGTTTAATAGGGAAAGCAAAAGCCACGCATGCAAGCAAAGCAAAATAAGGAATTCATTCCCTGCTTCCCACCATCAGGCAGGGGTTCAGCCATCTCCAGGAAAGCCGGGCTCTATCACGCGTAACGGTGACTTGGGAAGACAAACGCCATCACTCAAATGTCCCCCTTTCTTCTTCTTCCCCCAGCTTTATGTGCTGAGCATGACGTCATATGGTATGGAATAGCCCTTAGGTCAGTTGGGGTCAGCTGTCCCAGCTGTGCCTCCTCCCAACTTCTTGTGTACCCTCAGCCTACTCGCTGGTGGGGTGGAGTGAGGAGCAGAAAAGGCCTCAACGCTGTGTAAGCCCTGCTCAGCAGTAATGAAAACATCTCTGTGTTATCAACACTGTTTTCAGCACAAATCCAAAACATAGCCCCATATGAGCTACTGTGAAGAAAACTAACTCTATCCCAGCAAAAATGAGCACAAAGGCTCATCCCTGCCAGGGTGTTTAATGGGGCAACTGCTGAGCTCCACTGCAGTTCAGTTGGTTAAGTTTCCAGTTAAGCCTTATGAATTCATATAATCTCTTTGGGTTGGTTTGGTGCTCATCCATGATCCCAGTTAAGGCGTGGGCACCCTGGGTATCAGATTGGGTGCTGGCTCTCCAGTACTGAGTGAATAAGTTGGGGTCTTGCCAAACGGAGGGTCTCCATTTCCATCCTTGCATTGAGGGCTTTGCCCAGTTGCTGGGCTGCAGTACTCCGATCCTCAGAGGCAGAGCCATCACATCATTGGTTGTTGGAGCTCCTTGAATTCATGGTTTATTAAAGAAGGCAAAAGACTTTTCAGTGCGTTGAAGAGTACTTCGCATTCAAACTAGGTCTAAGGACCTAATGGGCCTGTATTAATTGAACTAATTATTTTGTATGTATTCACGGAATCATCTCCTTACCTTAAATCAAGAATATCCAAAAAATGAGGAAAGCTTTAAAAGCATTTGTTTTGTCATGAAATAATAACTTGATGAGTAGTAGGCACCCTAAAGTAGGAAAGCAGGAATGTTCTACATCTGAATCCATAATCCACATGTTTCACTGCTGCTCTTCCATGACCAAGAAAGGGTCAGTCAAATGAATCCATTAATAAGGAATGCCTCTGGAGACTTGACGTTCCTCAGAACAAAGACTTGGAACAATTCATAGCTAAAATGATCCTTTTTTGTCCCCTTCCCCTGCTTACTATGAGGTTGAAAAGAAGTAAATACAGATTGTATCTGAATTGGTCCTATCTGAAGTGAAGATAATTGCCATGGTTGTCAGGCCAAGCCTAAGTTGGAATGGCATCTCTTTCTGTGACTCAAGTTTCCTGGATCCTACTATTTGTTCTAGTAGTTTGGTCTTGCTATTGCCTCTTCTTGGTACATGTACTAACCTGAGATCCTGGGAACAACCAGAAGTCCTTTTTCTCTGCTGTCTACGATCCCTGCAGTATGGTGAATGTGGGAAGTTGGGAGGTGATTTTATAGTCTGGGTAACTTTCTGCCTGGAAAATGCAACTGGAGAGAAAAGAGAGTTTATTTCTAATCAGCCCCCAAATTAAAAAAAGGATTATTTTGGAAATGTAATTAGAAAATTAATTGCTTTTATGTTTTTCAAAGTGCCATGTCTAGTCCCAACCATCTGTGCTTTACAAATGTAGAATTTTCATTTGGGCATTCTTGTAGTTGAAGAAATTGTTCATCTGGGGGACAGTTAAAGACATTGGCTATCAAAAACTACTTCTCTTTCAAAAGGGTTTCTGGGTGATTCGTTTCTTCAGGAAAACATGTTTTGATCTTTTTTTCTCCTTGAGTGTAATAATTCAGAGTTCCAAAATGTAGTAATATTGCAGGAAAGGGGAGACAACATGTGACAAAACTCTGAGTTTAGTAAGACTTAAACCCATGTATTTTATAATCAGTTCATTATTTAGAATGGGGGCAAAACTTGCTAGCCCCAGAGCACGGTCTTTAATAAGTAGGCCTTTGATGTTCTTTTATACTATATTAGAAAGTTATAGCTGACAGGTGAACTTTTGCTCATTATTTCAGGAGTAGGCATTGATTCTAAATTTAGAAACAATTTCTTAAGAATAGAAGGAAAAAATCTAGCTGATGAACAAAGGTTAAATTAAGAACAATAAGTCACATCCTCTGAATGATTTTCATCTCGAGACCAAGACAGATGAAAGTACTGAAAGATCATTGTGCCATAAGATAATAATTTTATTAATCAGACTTTGTATTTGTGTCAGTTCTGCAGTTGGGGGTGAAAGCAAAGTAAAACGACGGTATGAAAAATTAATTCCAAAAGATAATACATTATAAAGCAAATGTTGCCTGAACCTATAAATAGCTTGGGGCAGGAATGCTAAGATCCAAATCTGAGTCCCCGAAAGCCGTGCTGTTCAGCATTTCATTTGGATGTGTTATGGACCTAGGGACCATGCCATAAAGTTTGCCTAGCCTAGTGGACCCAAGTTTTCCTTAAAGGTTTGTGGGTACACTTATCAAAGGTGCAATACATTTCAAATCATATAATTCTTCCTGGAATGGAAATAACCAGTCTTTCATTGTAAATGGGTGCGAAATAAGCAGCTTTTGAGAATGAACACCTCAGGTTTGCTACAGTTGATGCTAGTTCGCAGCAGCTGTTTCTGTCTCCAGGCAAAATCATTAAGATAATTCACTTTGATTTCCTGTACAACACGTATTTTTGGAGTTACGCTGTCTGATTCTGTCAGTACCGTAGGACTTAATATGTCTGCAACGATACGCACCCACCATATGCTCTGAGCTGTCATCTATGGACCTATGGCCCTCTTGCTTCCTGCCCTCATGGCCTTGTAGCAAAGGGACGCGTGCTGCTGAGTTCAAGCATGGGATCGTTGTCTGTCCCCGGTGCTGGGCTGGACGAGAAGAGGGTTTGGAGTCAGGTGCTTGATCAAACATGAGCCGGGGTCCTGCTGCACATCTTGTCTGTCGTTATAGCTGTGCTAACGAGGGGTCTCTTCTTCCAAAATGAGATCCACAAGCAGACTTTTGTCTCTACTTGCCTCCTCCATTAGACTCAGCAGACAGGCTATAGGCATTGAGTACCTTTGTGGGCAAGCTAAGGACTTTGAGTCCCTGCTCCTTACCAGAGCTCAGGCTATTCAGAAATAAATTAGATTATAAACCTTGATGTGACTGTTGCATTTCCCTGTGTTCGCAGAATTCAGCGGTGCTGAAATAAAACATTTCCTTTTGTTTTTTTTGGGGCACCTGCAGAAGCCGTTGATCCAGCATCTCAGATGCAGATGCCAGCACCACTGGCACGGGAGGGGTGCAAGGTGCAGTGAACTCACTTTTGCTGTATGAGATGCGGTTTGTAGTCTCCAAGACTGGCCTGAGCACCGCTTCCAAAAGCCCCACAGGTACAGTGTGCAGCACAGCTGCCCAATTTCCAGGCTGCTACGAGCGGGTTATCACCCATCTCCTCTACAAAATCAAACCTACTTTTCTCTTCATTGTAATAACAGATCTCAATCACTTATTACTGATGTTTATCAACTCCTGCTTGCTGAAAGAACAAACGGACTACAGATATTGCCATTGACATTTAGATTTGTAGAGGGAGACATTATTACTGATTAGTGTGATACCTAGCTAATGGGGGAGCTTCTTGGTTGGAGTAAGTTTCTTTTTATGGTTTGCTTTCCTAAGATGGGATCTTTTTTCTGCACTAATCCTTATCTCGGTACTGGACAGTTGCCATTTGCTCAAATAATGGCTCGTAAAGCGTAAAAACTGTTTCTTAAATCTTCTCCTTGTTTGCTTTGCTCTGGGTACTTCTTTTATGACTGTAGCTAACCTTTAAACAGATATTTAAGGTGGTGGGCAAGACGTCAGCTGTGGTATTATTGCCACAGGGATAGAGAAAAAGCCCTTTCATTCCTCACTTGAATTCCGTGTGAGGGATGAGAAGTGAAAAAACAACAGGGCTGAACCTGTAAAGAGAAATGTATGTTTGTGTGTGTTTGACCTTTATGCCATGCGGCGGACAATGAAAGTGATTGGGCTCCTTTAAAAAATCGTAACATCACCACCTGCAGCAATGATTTGTCAACTGCCGAAACCAATATGCCTTTTCTTATATCTAGTCTTTGTGTCCCCTCGTTAAACAAAGAAAAGCGATGCGATGCTTCAGGGAGCAGGGGCACGTGGTCCATCTTGGAGTGGTTCCCCTGTTTGAGGAGTCCGGCAGTGGCTGAACATACACCTAAAATCAGGTTTTTGACAAACTGGTAACCTAATGCTCTGCTGCCTCTGTGTCACATCCGTTGACTTGGATCCCCATCCCGGAGGTCCGAGTGTTCGTTAAGCAGATACCCTGTACCGCTTTGCTCCCCATTAGCTGGGCAGCACAGGGGAAAGCGTTGTCCCTATCTTCGGGGAAAAGTCTGCTGCTGAACTGCTGAGAATCCTGCCAACAAAGCTGCATAATGATTTCAGCTTTAATTATGTGAAGGTGGTAGGTCCCAGAGGTTCAGTTCCATTGCTGCTCTCCCTGGCTTTCACAAGGAGCCACCTCCGTATTTACTGTTATGTCACAGCTGCCTTAGAGTTATTTATTTGCAAAGGTTTCATTGGATTTTAGGAGGTTGGGTGGTATCCCTGCCATGAGGTATCCTTCTCTAGATAATTTTCACCTCAGTTCACCTACCACTTTGGTGTTTACATGACTCTCCCGAAAGTATTAACTGGAAGATGGGTAAGTAGAGATGTGAATGAACTGTCTTGGTATCGGTCTTCTCCCCGGCTTACCAAAAGCTGATGGCACAGACCTCTTTCCCCAGTGGGATGCTCACAGAGTTCTCAAAAACCAGCATATCCAGTGCACCTTGGCCGTTGTTCCTCTGCGTCATGGAGGTTAAGAGCAAATTTTCTGTATGGCTTATAGGTGGAAGAAACTCTGTGTGCAACGCTGCAGTTGCAGGACGTGCGTCATGGGAATTGGACAATGTCTATGTGCTTTTACAGACTTGGGGTCAACAGAATCAACTGTTGGCTTTCTGGATTTGGTGCCTTGGAAATACACAAGAAGTAAATAGCTTAGACCAGGGTGGGTGAGTCTCTTCTAGGGAACCAGATTTGTTTGTAACATATATTTCCTTTCTTTCCATCCCACAGGAAAAAATGTTCCCCTTAAACCCTTGAAAAAAATACCAATGCTTTCTTTTTTTTTTTTCTTTTTTCTGGGAAGCTTAAAAACAAAGTGAGGGATTACTGCTTTCTCATCTATGAAATTTAGCAGACATGACCTAAACAGGCTTGGAGGGTGAAAAGTAAGGCATTGCTGGCATTGTCCAACACAACAAATTCAGTTGTTTCTTATGGCTTTGCAGCAGTGCACAGTAGGCTTTACCTGATAGATTCCACAAGTTGTGATGAAGCAATTGGGGTGATAATTTGGGATGAACAAATGAAAGTTTAGATGCTAATTTGAAGGCATGTGAAGTCCTTTCATACAGGCCTCCAGCCCACCTCTCCCAGCATTTGGCTTCTTCCTGCAGCTCTTATTTGGAGAACAAGTTTCTGCTGCTCTGCAGAAGGTTTTCCCCCTCCCCAGTGGTGTTTTGGAGGGCCTGTGCCTCAGTGCGCTATATCATAGAATCATAGAATCATAGAATCACCTCGGTTGGAAAAGACCTTTAAGATCATCGAGTCCAACCGTTAACCTAGCACTGCCATCCCACCACTAAACCATGTCGCTAAGCACCTCATCTATCCTTCTTTTAAATACCTCCAGGGATGAGGACTCCACCACCTCCCTGGGCAGCCCATTCCAGAGCCTGACAACCCTCTCAGTGAAGAAGTTTTTCCTAATGTCTAGCCTAAACCTGCCCTGGCGCAGCTTCAAGCCATTCCCCCTCGTCCTATCATCTGTTACCAGGGAGAAGAGGCCGACCCCCACCTCGCTACAGCCTCCTTTCAGGTAGTTGTAGAGGGTGATCAGGTCTCCCCTCAGCCTCCTCTTCTCCAGACTAAACAACCCCAGTTCCCTCAGCCGCTCCTCGTATGACTTGTGCTCCAGACCCCTCACCAGCTTGGTTGCTCTCCTCTGGACCTGTTCCAGCAAGGCAACATCTTTCTTGTAGTGAGGGGCCCAAAACTGAACACAGTATTTGAGGTGCAGCCTCACCAGCACCGAGTACAGGGGCACGATCACTTCCCTACTCCTGCTGGCCACACTATTCCTGATACAAGCCAGGATGCCATTGGCATCTCCTTCACGTGGGTGGTGTCCAGTGTGCCCACAGTCTAGCTGTAACAGCAAAGCCTTTTGAGAAACCAAGGTGCCACATAGAGAAGTTAGAGCATGACACAGAATGCAATTAATGTGATGAAGGCCAGTCTGTAATTTTAATTGTAGTCCATGCTGCTTACAGATCCACGCATACCATCCCAGCCCCGTTTGCCATCTTCTCTGCATTCCTGAAGACCTCTGCTGGGCTCTGACCCTGGTTTTGACTTCATCTCTGCCTTGTTCCTTGCGTTTCTGTTGGCATCTTGTTGTCTTGAAAATTCTCATGATCCCCAGCAAGTGTCTCCTAGTCAAACTGGCAAACGAAACACTTGAGGCATACCTCATAAGAACACCACCAACGGCGAGCAGAGTAGGAGACAACCATTGCCAATCCAGAGCAGGCTTAGGGAACCAAGTGTCCAGCTGACAGAAAGAAGTGGGATGCTAACCCAGCAGTGGAGAAGCACTTTCTTCAACTGTGTTGGTGCTAGTTTCATGCATCAATGGATTTTTTTTGCGTATTTATAGGAGAGCATGTGTTTGCACATGTACCAGTGGAATTTAAAGCTGTTGTGTTTATACCAAAAGGAAATAACATCAGACATTCCAATTAATTTATATTTAATGAATTATAACTGAACATTTGGAAGTTAGGCACAACCAGTAATACTGTAACTTCCCATTTTAATAAATCTGTAGAAATATAGCATGTTCCCGCTTACTCACACTCTTTTAAAAACTAGATTTCTACCCAGAAGTCACCTTTTTTGGTTTGAACCACAAGTTTCTTGGATCAGTTTGGGCTGCAGATTTTTTCCATTTGGTTCTGGAGGTCATCATTACCACTCAGATCCTTGATATCTATGGAAGAATGAGGATGACATTCTTAAAAACCTGTTAGGGGGCTATGCGATTGTTAGCTGGTTTAGGTATCACCTTTCAAGACAATAATATTAAGTGACAAACATATTTTCTTGCTAGAGCAGATTTTTCCATGCTGTTAGGTGTATCTTGTCCTTTTTTCCCTGTTTCTTGAACAGTTCTTCTAGATCATCTTTGTATCGTGTCTAAACTCAAATGATTTATCAGAACTTTCTCTTTTTGTATTTTCAGATCAGAAAAAAAGAGTGTCTACAGAAATTGAAAGTATCTCTCAGTACATTTATTTTCAATATTTTTGTCATTCTTTTTCCATAAGGTTTTTTGTTTGTTTGTTTTACAAGGAGGGCCTTATAATGAGCTAACGAGTACCAGAAAGTCAGTTATCAGTATCAAAATGTTTATTTTGGGGCCTGGTGAATTTGAACAGAATCCACCTGCACTGATGCAATGCCTGGTGGGACTTCTCATACAGTGACTTTGTGACCTGATTCTGTTGTGGCTGGACTCATCTCTTGGCTTGAATACACCTCCCTTGCGTTGTACAGTTTTGTGGTCAATGTAGTATCAAGCCAGTCCCACAATCCTGGTTTTATCATGGGAAATACCAACAAAGGAAGGACGGGATGTGAAGCATCCAAACTGCAACTCACGATCTGTCTGTGACCATGCCGTGTGGGTGCTCATCAGGATGGAATTAAACTGAAGGAAAACACTTTGCCTGGAGAAGGAGATGAAGGCTGATGAACCTAAGACAACGAGTTTCTCTGTGTGGTCAGCGGAGGAAGGCAAAACAATCTCAGTTCAGAGCAGACGAGGTTAAGCCCAGTGGTGTTGTTCCCCTTTATGAGTCTAATCAGGAGATACTAAATAACTGAAGTTACCTCTTACTAAATAAAGTTGTTATTTCTAAATAATACCTAAATCTCACAGAATTAAAAAATTTATTATTGGAAAAAAAGTATTGATGTGCAGTCTTGATTTCAAATGTTAATGTTAAATTTTTATTGGATAGATACCCTTTCTGATTTTTTTTGGTCAGCTCTGATTTTTCTTTTTTATACTTTCTCTTTCCTAAAAAGATGGCTGTATCTAAGTATCAGTATCTAAGGTAGCGTTCTGCAGAGTGCAACAGTCTAATAGTTGGTTTTGATGACACTCCTTAGTATTTTTAATGTTAATTCTGTATTTATTTTTAAGTGCAGAGACCAGTTTACTAAAAATGAACTGCCGGCATGTTTTTTTTTAACTAATACGTTCATGGATTTTACCTAAATGAGATGATGGTTAGAAGCTTTCGCTCTGCAAGAGAAACTGTGATTGGAATTTGTACAAAATGTTTTTTTACTTTTGGGAGTCTCCTTAACAATGATGCAGTCGTAACCTCTTGATCAAATAAATGTATGAAAATAAGACTGCTGATTTTATTTTTTCTACTTCATCTGGCTTCTGATAGAGTGGGAGGATGTTTTAATTTAGAGACTGTATTTATTTTGACAATAATTTAGGAAAGCACCTTTTAGTGACTGTCTGCTTTTTCAGTGTTGGGAGGGAACAGCTTGTCTGGTCTACTGGAGATCTTCTGCTCCTGTCCAAGAGGGTGATTAATTCCAGGTGTGGGCTGAGCAGATCTCTTGACTGGCAGAGAATGAGGAGATCATTTGGGTCCACCATGAAGCGAATACTAAATACTTATGTTTAAGGCTGCATTGAAGGAATTTGGCTTGATAGTTATAAATGTAATGTTGAGTATTATAGCTCAAAAGCCTTCAAGCCTTGAAGAAGTGGGACCTGAGACCCTACTAAGCCGACTGCCTGTGGGACACCTCTCAGAAAACGACAAAGATGTGGTCGCCTTCCAGCTGGCAGGCACTGGCATTGGAGCAGGAGAAGATTGTCAACCAGTAAGAGTAAAATTTCTGTTTAAAAATTCGTTCTACTCCAGCAGAAGATGTTTCGACCTGTCGATCACTAACCTGGGTTTGCATGTTCCATCACAGAAGTCTCTTGTTGTTGGTCATGTGCTGTGCTTCACAGTACAGGGGTTTGGCTGGGGCCAGCCTTGGCGAGCCTTTCCCACTGCAGGTTGCATGTAAACCTATTTCATGTAAGTTCTGATCAATTTGCATCTTAATTCCTGGTAAGATGACTATTTGGCTTTTGAGGATGAACCTTCTGTCTCCATTGCATTACAGTTCAATACACTTTTGCAAGGTAGTTTAATAGTTTTGTTGAAGGCATTTCTGCAGTGAGCCATATGCTCCTTTTTTCCTTTTCTATCAGTGCCTGGTTTTGAGGTCAGAAGAGTTAAAATCGCTCTTTTATGTGTTTACCTGAATCTACAAGCATATGTTGTCATTCTCTTCTCTCCAGTCCTGGTACACAGGACGCTACTCACATGCTGATTGAAAAGCCGTCCAAATAACTCCATCAGCCAATTCATTCAGTGCAAACCAACTGCAAACCCTTAACCTAGGACATCATTTTGCATCTGTAGATTCCTTTTCTTAAATTATTCCCTGAATCTCTCATCTTCAAATCTTGTACTTGATACTGCGGGTTTTATGTGGCCTTACTGGCTGGGGAGGGATTGTGGTGGCCCCTGGCTCTGAAACCTGGACAGTAATTCTGTTGTTCAGGTCGTCACATCTTCAGACAGACTTCTTTATTCTTAACAGATCCTTAACCTGAAACTTCTGTCCCAAAATTCAAGATGCTTTTAATATAATCCTTTGCCTGTCCTTAGCCATCAAGAAAGTTGCAAGGTATCCCTTTTTTTTAATCTCTTCTCTTTTGGGGATGGTGTTACAGGAGGATCCAGGAGGATGGATGTGCCCATGTGACAGAATTACAGTTAACAAGATGAAAAACAGCGAATCATGCCTGAAAGCTTGAAATAGTCTGTGGAAAGACGAAAAATAGCAGTGTAACTTTCAAACAAATATTTTTTCCTATACTATATCCTTTTTTCGCTGACAAGTTAATTCTTTCTGACAGACTTGGCAAGTGAGCAAGTGTCTCCAAGGCAGACACTGAAGCTGCTTCATGAATTCATGTTATAGTTTCTCTGATACTGTTGCTCTGCTCAAATGGTATTTTTAGCTTTATTCACACCTTGCTTTAACATTTTTGTGAGTGAGGATCATTTTGTTATCCAGTCCAAACCAAGTCGTGGGTTAGTGTTTCTCATCATTATTGTTGTCAGTTGTCCTTGAAGAAATGCTTGCAGGACCCAGGCTCCCCGAAGGGACCTCTCTGACTTTGGGAGTACTTAGCCAAGGATTGTACTCCAAAACTCGGACCTCTCACATTGCAATTTTACGATTTAAAAAAAAATAAAAATTGGAATTTTTCTTCAGAGATGTGTAAAATATTCAAATTCCTAATAGTAAAAATACTGTATCCCATTAATTTGGCTGGTTGATATTTATTTAGACTGGTTTGTCACACAGCTTTGCTCACATAGTATGTTTTTTGACTGAAAGTTTTAAGATGAAAGAGGTAAGGCCCTTCACTGACCTTTGCCTGTGTTCACTTCTACCTTGTGCATCGTACCGTAAAAGGGGTCTGGGCTGGGAGGGTGTTCAGCAGCAAAGCTAAAAGCACAGGAGAAATCAGTGCAAGATGGAAGTGCAGGACTTTGTTTTTTTCCAGTGTCAGTAGCACAGCACGATGTGTCCCATAGACAGCATCGTCACAGGCATGCGAGTCCTCAGCTTCCCACCACCCCAGCGTCTCCATCCTCCGCCATCCTCTGAGAAATCCTGTCGCCAATTAACAGGTGCCGTAACAGCTCAGCAGAGCATCATCGCCATGTTCCTGCGATAGCAGGAGATAGAAATGTCCTCCTGGGGTGGAAAAGGCAGGACAAAAATGTAAACAGGTAGGAAACTGAGAGAAAGGCTCAGTGGTGGAGATCCCAGCTTTCAAATTCGTTTTAAGGTGTTCTTCATTCTTGTAAGCCAAATAATTAAAAACCATTCCAAGTACCTGTCTCAGTAATGCATTGAGCTGGAAAGTTAAGTACTCCTGTATCTCTCTGAGATGTGTCCAAAAGTGATAGATGCCTGAAATTACTGAATGCTCTATCCTTGCTGTGGTTAGGAAGCCCAGACTGGTTTAGCAACGGCCGCTCTTTTCTTCTGGTGAGAGCCCAGTCCTTCCCTGGGCCTGGTGTCTGGCACGAGTGGGCGCTGCCTCGCCACCCGCGGCGCAGCCCGGCAGGGGTGCAGCAGCCGGCCCTGCCTGCCCGTGGGGTGAGCCCTGCTGATGGCAGCGCTGCCCTCGCTCGCCTGAACGCCCTCCCGCTGGTACCCGCAGTTGTTCTTGCATCAGACGGAGCTGGGGAAGACAAGAAAAGGGATCTTGCTTCGACGTTGGCAGGGAAAGCAACTTGAGAGATCCGCATCGGGCAGCCTTTACAGAGCTTTAGGAAGAAAAAAGTCTACTCAAGGGGATGTGTAAATGGAGAATTTCGGGCCCTTTTCGCAAAGAGTAGGTTGAGTTACGTATGTCAGCTGCAGCAGCAATGGAGAAAAATAAGAGAAAATTGATTTAATATTGTAGGTTTCAATGTTCCTTCCAAAATAAGTACAGTCTAATAATGGAGAATGTCTTTTCAAGTGGCAGATGGCCACATTAAAGCTACAGCTGTGCCACCATTTCAGAATTTCTATAAGGCACGCAAGAGGAGGGGGCAGCTGCCTATGGCGTAGGTGCTAGACTCTCCTAGGGAAGCTTATTTTTAACCTGGATCTGATCCCTGACCTGCTTGACGGTCCAATGTCCTGGAGGGCTCTCCCAGCTCAGCAAAGGGAGCTGGAGAGGGGGTGTGGGAAGATGGGGGGGAGAGCTGGGGCTGCTTGCCCTGACCTTGTCGGAACCATCCCTGTGGCCAGGGAGCTTGGTTCAGCAGGAGTCAGGAGCTGCTGTCTTGCGTTGAGGCAAGATGGGACGCTCAGCAGCATCTCCCAGTTCCTGCCGGGTTTTTGTCAGCATACTTAACCTTTTAAGTTGAAAAACAAAAGCACAGCTGCCTGTCACCCTGCTTTGAAAGTTTGCTAGCCTCGGCACTAAAGGAATCAGAAGACTTTGAGCTGGAGACACAGTTTTCTTGGGCCCAGAACAGCTGTAATTACTACTTCAGAAGCAATTTTCTCTTCTAATGAGTATGGTTGTTGCAATATCTGGAACATTTACCCAGGAATTAGGGCCTGGCTGTGTAAATTTTCCTAGCTCATAAGAAAAGTAAGCATAGTTTGTGCTTCTTGAGTATGATCTACCACGAGTGTTCCTGAGGAAAAAAAAAATACAGACAGAAATAAGGTAATAAGGAAAGGCAGAGGCTTTATCTTTTTATAAAGATTTATGTCAATACACAGATACGTGTGTGTGTGTGTGTGTGTGTGTGTAAAATCTGAGTATTGGGGTTAGAGGAAAATGCATTTATGGGGCATGGTAGAAAGCAGAAATTGGTGGCCATGGAGAGTGTAGGGAGGCAGCAGCACGACTGAAAGAGATGTGGGAGCTGGGGGTGAAGTGGTCAAGGAGGAAGGGCAGGTGCTGAAGGAGGTGGCTGAAATGCCGTTTGGCTGGAAGAGCCTTCAGCTTCTTTCTTGCACAGAGGCAACACGAGACTGAGAGGGGATCTCATCGACACGTACAAATACCTTAAGAGTGGATGTCACGAGGACGGAGACAGGCTCTTCTCGGTGGTGCCCAGCTCCAGGACAAGGGGAAATGGGTACAAACTGAATCGTAAGAGGTTTCAGTTGAATATGAGGAAGAACTTCTTTACTTTGAGGGTGACAGAGCACTGGAACAGGCTGCCCAGGGGGTTTTGGAATCTCCTTCTCTGGAGATATTCAGAGCCCACCTGGATGATGTCCTGTGCAACCTGCTCTAGGTGACCCTGCTTTAGCAGGGGGGTTGGACCGGATGATCTCCTGAGGTCCCTTCCAACCCCTGCTGTTCTGTGATTCTGTGTGAGATGTTCAGCAGCTCTTCTCAGTTCGTGCTGTGTTTCTTCCAGCATGTTTAAGCTCTCCATGGGGAAGAAAAGCAGTGGGCTATGTGGTCATTGAAAACAGTATGGGCAACTACAAGAGTAAAACTGAGTTTGGAAGGGAAGAAAGATGGTTAGAGGGTAAGGAAGAGGTAAGGATGGCTGAGAAAGTCTGGAGAATTGAAAAAGAGAAAGAAAAAAGGCAAGACCACAAGAGACTTCATCCCTAGTCAAGCAAAAGACAAGCAGGATGAATAGCACGCAGAAGGACAAACAGACCGATTTCATGTATGAAACATCAAACAAAATCATTGGAATGGAGACCAGAAAGACAACTGGAGACTGTGACAATTCATGTGATTTTTTTCTAAACGTGACAAAAACATACCTTCCAGCACATGTACTTACTGTTTGTATTTGGGTGTCCTTGTAACCAGTCGGGTTAACTTTTAATGCTTTATTTTTCTAGCCCCTTGGGTAGCTTTTAATTTTTTTGCCTTTTGAATACCCCAAATGGATAGGCATTTATTTTGATGTTATTTGGAGCTTTTTACTATTTTCCATGCAAAATAATTTGATATTTTCTAGGTTGTTTAAGAGATTCTATTCAATGGTTTTGAAGTTGCAAGTGTTTGAAGTCATTAGAATATCACCGCAGAATGTAAAAACTGGTGGATCAAGATTCTCATTTCTCATTCTGAGAAAGGAGAACAACAACAAACCCTCTGATCCGTTTCCTACCTCTGCAATGCAGAGCTTGCCACAAAGCACCTCCGTCTGATGATGCTTCGGGTTTTACGCTTGGAATAGCTAGTCAGTAGTCCAGGCAGTTTCTTGGAATTTTCTAGGTGTAAGTAATCCACCGCAGTTTTACAGTTGTTAATTTAATCCCGCTACTGTTTTCATACCTCTCCTTGACTAGTAACAAGTTTAGCCCAGACACGAGAACTCATAAATTAGCAGAGATAGGTAATTGAAGTGTGCTACAAGTGCAGTGCTTGGAAAAGAAGTGGTATTAGCTTAATCCCCTTCCTAAGTCAGTGCATCAGAATCCTCTCTTGCATGTCTCTCAAATACTGTTTTATGGGATCAGGTTACACCAATTTTTCCAGCAGCAATTCTTTTGAGCTTCTTGTTTGCTAAGGAATATGCCTTAAAAATGAAGCTAGTGATTGGTATTGCCAATTTCCCATTTTCTGGAAAGCAAACGGGTTTCATTAGAATGAACAGTATAAAAAAATGAGGTTTTCTTTTTGTCAGATGCGCAATAGTTTATTAATGTATAAAATCTAAAAAAAAAAAAACCCTAACCAAACAGCATTTAAGTGAGAAGTCTCATTATTGACAAAGACTGTTACCTGCGCGTTGTTCTGTCAGCCACTAAATGTCACGTTCAGACAGCGCGCAAAAATGCTGTTTGACAATTGCTTTTTTTCGCAGGAGATCTATAGCACAAAGAAAAACACCTCTGGAACTTTACACCTGCAAATAGTAGGTTTTCCTTGTAAACGGAATCAGAAATTCCTTTTCTAGTAGGGAACCATTCAGGCTAGAGAGAGCCCCTGCCAGACATCTTGGCACTTCTCTTAATTTGTCACGTTGGGAATTATTTATTTTGGTTTCCGTGAACTTCTGAGGGTTACGTTGTTCTTTTACAATTTTTGTAACAGGATGCCAGTTGGTTTTGAAGAGTAGGACTTCCAGCCATGATTGATGTAAAAGCTATAATAAGCATAAAATAATAAAATACTTTTTTTTCCCTACTATTTGGGAGGGTTAACACTTTGCTTTACCATTAAATTATTACTGACGTCACGAATACATTGTTTAAAGCAATGATGAAATCTTTGACTCGGATGTAGGGAAGTGAGAGAAAAATGACTCATTTTCAGTATATGTAGTTTCATCTAAGGCTTCTGAATTTTTATTCGTATTGCACATGCATTTGTTCTTGTTTCCTAGGTAACAACATGTTTTACAAAAGTAAATTTTTACCACGGTAGAAGTAAGAAAAGTTAATCTCAGATAAGTATGGAACTATCAAAATCTTACCAAATCTCATGCTTTTAAAATCTAGATTTCATCTTTCAATCAAAGGTCTCCGTGTACATGTCTTTAGACATACGTATATCAGTTCTGGAGTGTATAGGTATATGTATTTGCTTAATTTTAAACTGTAGCATAATTGTTCATTCCATTCAAGTTGTACATACACACTTCCAAGTTCAAAGATCGTACCGGTTTCTGCCTTTATTCTCTGCAGGTAATATTTATATACGCATATTTTATATAGCTGAATCACAATGAGAATTACTTTAAAAGGAGATACATATATATATACACATATATATAAAATAGATGTTTATATGCAGGTTGAGATTTCAGGCTTCTCAGAAAATGAGCATTCTATTGGTTTTGGCATATATGAAAATAATATTTTTTGCCTGCCTATGAGGTGCGCCTAAAGAGCTTTCTTCACAGAGATTGGGAACTGTGCTGGAGTATTCATTTTAAATTGAACTGTAATGTTGAAAGACTTCTACAGCTTTAGTTGGAGGAAGGGGAATACTGCCTTTTAAAAGAGTTATGAAAAAAGTCTCAAAATAAAGAGGTGCTGCTGGCCAATATTTCACTTGGCAGTCATGGGTTTTATTTACACAAAATATTTCAAAAACTATGGACCCTGATCATGCAAGCAATATTTATTCTTCCAAGTTGATAAAATCAATCACATTAGGTAATTGGTTTTACTGCGGTCTCTCATGCCACTAATGGATTAAATGTAAGCAATTCTAAGCTCTTTTCATCTTTTTTTCACGACACATTTATCAACAGCTTATTTATAGTGAGGACAAAGCATTACATCTGCACCATAAAGGAAATCAGTGTTGGGCTTAAGTTTAAAGAAGCATTTTTAATTTGCTTCTGAACATTCAAAGCAATATCCAGATATGAGAGAGGGTGTTACAGAGCTTTCTGACTTCATAATATTTTCAGTTCTTTTATTAGAAGGTTCCACCTTAAGGTTTAGTTCTCCATGGCCTGCATACATCACCCGTGGCCATGAGACTCTGTAAATACAGTAAATAGGGCTGTGTGATCGTCCTTCCAGTGTGAAATCAGTTTTAGAAAGCTTATAGGTGATCAGCTGAAGGGTTTTTGTTCCCTCCTTGAATCTTTTTGGAAGATCCACAGGTAAATTCCCTATGTGATATAGCCAAGCTCCCTTTGTCTTTTGTGCTGTGAAGGCCTTGGAAGTTAAAAAAGGGATTTTAAAGTTGCTTGCAATGATTTTGCGCTGTGTATTTCTCTGTCACTACACACTGTCAGCCCAGTACTCAGCGGAGGTTCCAGCTCTGGCTGTCAGCAAAGTGCCTGCGAGCCTCTCTGGGAATTGCAGAAAGGATAAGGGAGTATTTGAAAATGTTATTTTATATGCTGACTACGGTAACTTGCTCCACTGTCATTTCCATCCCACCCAACCCCTCCCCCGCCCTTGTTTTTCATGTATCTCAAATAAATTTCTGAGTTTATCAATGTTATATTTCTAAGTGTGGAATATTGTGTATTTATGGTTATAACCTGTTAGCTAAAATAAATGAGGGACCGTTCACGCAAAGAGAATATGCAAGCACGTGTTCTGTCTGAAGATTTATTAGTACCTTTCAGTCTTCAGCATTGCAGGAAAAAAAGCTGGAATGAACCTCCAGAGATTGTATAGTCGCTCTTCTAGCCCAAGGCACTATCTTTGTCATTCCTCACAGACACTGCATAACAAAGAATTGTAGAATAATTTAGGTAGGAAGGAACTTCTGGAGGTCATCTGGTCCAGGCCACTGTTCAAGGCAGGGCCACCTTTGAGGTTGGGTCAGGTTGCTCAGGGCTCTCTTCAGCTGAATTTTGAATAGCTCTTAAGTCTTCTCTGAGCGACGTGCTCTAATGTTTTACCACCCTTATCATGAGTTTTTCCCCTCTTCTGTTTAATTGGAATAATTCTGCCACTTGTGTCTGTTGCCTTTTGTCCTTTCACGATGAACCTCTGAGAAGAGCCTTACTCTCTCTTCTCCATAACCTTGAAAACAGCGCTTAGATTCTGCCTTAATCTTTTTTCTAAAGGTTAGAAACTAAACATGCTCAAGCTGCTTGCCCTCTCTCCATACGTTGCATGCCCCATCCCTCAATCATTGTGGTGGCCCTCCACCAGACTGGCTTCGATATGTCGATCTTTGTCTCTCCTGGTGAGCTCCAGATGGGACAAAATGCTGCAGATGTGGTCTCACAAGTGCTGATTTGTGGAGGACGATCACTTCCCTTTACCTGCTGCCTGTGTTTTTACTGACTCAGCCCAGTATGGAGTTGGTCTTCATTTCTGCGAGGATATACTGCAGGCTGATGTTCAAAGTGTTGTCCACTGGGACCATCAGTCCTTTTCTGCAGAGCTGCTTTCCTTTCCAGTTGGTGCCTGTCGAGTGGGATTAGTCCATTTTCAGCTGCAGGACTTGGCATTTATTTTTGTTGAATTTCTTGCGGTTTCTGGCAGACCGTCCCAGACTTCACTGCCCTTATCTACAGAATGCTTTACCTTATGTACCACCTGAATTTTCCAGACATCTCTGTAGATAATGGAAAACAGGTTTTCTTTCTTCTTCACGGTCTTTGACATTTCTGTACTCTGTTTATTCTGTTTCCACCTCAGTCTTCTCTGCTTTCTTGTTTCTTTTTCAGATTAAAGTTCACAGATCTTTAATACAGGCATGCTTTGGTTTTGGAACTGTAACATGTTAACTGTGGACAGAAACATGCAGTTGAGACCTTACAAGTACAGAAGAGAGCAGAGAAATAACTTTGTGTCTGCTATAAGCCTAGTAAATATATTTGTATGCTTGCCTAGTTTGCAAATAGTGGATGTTACCGAGCTGGGTCCAACTTCTGAATGACTGTGGTCCCCAGATGCTTTTCAGGGTAATATCTACTTAGTCGCTTGCTCTTCATCCTCGGTTTATATAGTTGAATATTCCTGCTTATTGGAATATCTTGAATTTCTCTTTATTGAAAGGCATCCTGTTTCTTTCAGATGATTACTTCAGTCTGTTTATTTTATATTCTAATCTGCCTATCCAGAGTGCTTGCAATTGGTCTAAGATGGGTGATGTGTTGGGATTTATTCATGACCTAGATAGATAAACATTGAAATTGCACATAAAGGTTTGAATATGTATGAAGTATAGGAAACACTGAATAGCAGTGGATCGAAAAAGTTCCACGTATTTTGCTTGTCTGTTTGGACTCAGTGGAGCTTTCCAATCAGTTTTGTGTTCACCCTGAGACAGGGAAGCTTTCTTTAAGAGAGTGACATCTATCACGTTCTTGTGAGAATATTTACTTAGCATGTATGACATCTATTGTGTTCTCTTTGTCCACGTGGTTTGCTGTCTTGCTGTTGATCTGACATGATTTAATCATGAGAAATCTGGGTTGGCTCAGCGTTTTTTTCCCCACGTGCCTTCAAACTGTTCTGTTTCATTTTTTAATTCCAGTATTTGCTTGAATGAAAGTTTAATGCCAACTGTATTAAGATCTTCCTCTCCCTCCCTCCCTGTCTCTCCCATTTTTTTTTTTTTTAAAGACCAAAGTTGACCTTTTCTAGTTGTCTCACATCTCCATGAGTTCTCAGAGGTGACTTCTAACAGCTTTGAGACTGTTGAATTATCACAAGCCAAGCCATAGCTTCTCTAGTTGCAACGGTGAAGAAAATCTACCTCATGCAAATGTAGTAGAATTACCACCAGTTGCTGGGATTTTGTCCAGGACATCAGCAGTAGTCACTTGTCCTACATGAAGGTGCCCTGGACTCTTTTAGTGATTGCAAATGACTGATCCTTAGTTCTAGGTCCAATTTTAAACTAATATAAGAGTCTGAGTCATATTAACCTTAATTGTGACTGGGCAAAATAAATTAATTCTCTTTGTGCTTAATGGATGTTGAAGTGCCCGTTAAAAATAAATACACATGGGTTTGGAAGAAGGCCTGCATGTGGTTTGAATATTGCATTTCTTCACTTGCAGTCAGGCCATTAACATAATTTAAACATTGTTCCACGTAAATTTTTAAGCAAACTTACACAGGCATTTGCATAACCCTGTTTCTAGACAACCCCCTGCAACTTTGTCCTGCCAATTTAATATTGTTTCAAATAGTGTGACTTCATCTGTTGGAACATTCACTACCTACTAACTTGCTGAGAGTGTAAAAAACCCCTTGAGAATGTTTTCCCTTGGTGAATAATTGTCAGTCCATGTATAACTCCTGTCTTTGGTGATACTGTGATATTTGGCCCTTTGAGCTCAGACTGCCCATCTAGGGGCAAACGAGGGTGGGTGAGTGAGAAATGGAAAGAAGCTGGTGGGATGAGGCAGTGGTTAAGCTGTATGTGTCATTCCATGGTTTCAAGGTGCTGGTACCTGTTGTGACCCCATGAATCGCTGTGATGCTTGGCTCAAAGAAGTGGCATTCTGCCCAGTGCGAAAAGCATCCTCCAGCTCTAATATTTCAGTCCTGAGCTGATCTCTCACAGAAATATGAAAAGTTTTTTCACCTTGTATTTTGTGAGTACGTGTGTGTTTTGGTTGTCTTGTAGTTCGTTCCTCCCCTTTAGAAATATGGACTATTTGGCATGGTAGCGCACGCTATAGGTTAGGTTCTCATTGCACAAAGGTTGAAAGGCTCGGAACTCAAGGCAGTTGCTTGATAAACTGAACAGTATTACCAATATAGGACTTCAAAATATTGTAGAGTGGGAAAAATAGGGGGAGGGCAAGTGCAAAGAGTTAGTAGGGAAGGGTTTGCTCTATTCAGATTCTGTCTTTTGACTTGAAGGATGTCTTTAAATTACATTTTCAAGCTTTTCTCCTAAATTTTGTATGCATTAAACTTATACTTGAACTACAAGTTGAAATTGTCATTTACTTTGGTCCAGGAGCTGGTGTTAAAGCAGCTTATGAAATACTAGTAGGCACACAATGCCTTCCACAATGTCATTTTCGGAAACAATGCCACCAAGTTAATATTCAGTGTCACGTTTTCCCTTTAACCTCTTGGAAGTGGCATCAGAAGGGATTCTGGTAAGATTGGCTGCCTTGGCAGACAGGAGCTGTCTTACTAAATCAAATTTAAATCCTCATTTGATAAACTTAAACGTGAGTCATAATTTTTTATCTTTCCCCTCAAGAGGTTATTAAATACACTGGGCAAAATAAAAGACAGAACTTTGCATAAATCATTAATGCATGCATTAGTATAGGTCTTAATTTTAGCCCAACTAGCATACATACTATTAAGGAGTATAGACTAGTCTTCCCAAACCAGATGGTTAGTCTTTTTCCCAAATTAGAGACAGAAATTCTTCCATTCCTATGCTCTTGTTACGAAAAAATGGCACCATGACAGTCGTCATTTCTGTACCACAGATACAGTGTATTAAAGAGCTGTCACTTTTTAAGGCCAGATGATAAGGAACATAAGCAGCAAAATAAAGGGGTTTGCCCCACCTGCCCCTCCATGCAATTTCCTTTAGGTTGTTGTAGAGGAACCCCTAAAGCTTGAGTTTAGGATCTGACAAAAAGTCCTTGAAATTCGATGACAGTTTTTCCCATTGGCCTCAGTGGAGTTCAGAGAAGTAATTTTTAAAGGTAACAGTAACCGAAATAAAAAATTTAAACAATTATTTTTTATTACTGACCAAGAGAGAATCTGGCCGAAATATTTTGCATTGTTTGCCTAAAATTGAGCCATGGATAACTTAGATGGAAGCCATGACTGTGGGAATTAAAGGCAGTATGAGTCAACGTGCTGGGCAGCGGTCTTGCTCCATTCGAATGGGCTTCACTACGTGAGAATCGAGGCAGGAGGGAAAGAAAGTGCGAGAGAGTCTGTTCCCAGAGATGGGCAGGATGGAGCTTAATTTAATTGTCTGAAGAGTCTGTCTGATTTCAGAGTAGCTCTATGCTGAGTGGGGAATCAGTTATTGGGAGATGTGTTGGTGGGATGGAGATGGTGGGTCTTTCAGAAGGGAATCATTTGGGGACAAAAAAGAACATGCTTAGAAGCAACCAAGCAGTACTTCAAATTAACTTTTGTTTGCTTTTGTGTTTTCTTTTTTCTTGGAAGATGCAAAATACTTCTTTTTCAACCTCCTTGTTTGTTTACAGTAGTTTACAACTCATTAGAGATCCTAGGTCCTTTTTAGAGTTTTGCAATTCTTATTCAATTAGCCTTCTTATTTGGCAATTAGACCGAAATGAATTTTTATTCTTTGAAAAAAATGTGATTTAATGTATCCACTGAGATTTGAAGTGGTAATGAATTATGATGTCTTCTAACAATAGGATTTTTTAGCTAACTAAATAATTAAAAAGTTAACACTTGTATATATTTGGTTGTTTGTTTTATATAGCAACTCTGGTGTAGTACATGAAATACAGTAGGAGTATCGGAAAATAATAGCTATCCCTTGAGTAAACAGAGTTGGAATTTTTCCCATAATTTTCCCTTTCATATACACATCAGTGTAGACTCAGCCCATGTTAAAAAAACTGATGAACAGAATTTTGTGTCTTTGTACTGTAACAGTTAGTCATCCCTTCATACAAGGCCATATATTTCCACTGGCTTCATAAAAAGAAAGCCAGTAGTAGTTTTGCCAATGTGTCAGAATCTCCACAAAAATAGTGTACGAGTTTACTTTTTATGGTTTTGCACTAAAAATAATTCTAGGAGTACTAAATACAAAGAAATTTAGCTGCTGTGCTTTCTCAGCATTTTTAATTTCAAAACTGAATTTTTCATGACAGTTCCGACACATGGTTCATTAATGCACTTTTAGAGACTCTTACTGATGATGCATTTTGTAAAGTTATTGTAAAGTGAAATTAGAGTAAATGTGACCTAACTTTGCAGTTCTGCAAAATCTGTAACAAAGTGACTCGCAAATGAAGTGACTTCATCCATCTGTGAAATATTTCAAGGTCAAACTTTTATTGGCTACAAGATTTCTAACTAAAAAGACAGAGGATGACAGTACTTACAGTTTGGTAATATTTGCTTACTGAGCGTGAAATGAAATTTAACAGTGTGGCATGTCTACATTTGTAAATTTATTGTGGTTGTTTAGACTTCTTGGAAAATGAAATGTCAAGCTATCACCCTCAGCTTCCAGAATGTGATCTTTAGGTCCAATGAAAAAGTTCAGGTTTTTCCCCCCCCCCCCCCCTTCTTTAAACCAGTGCAAGATTATTTTCATTTCACTTATACTTTTCTTAAGTAAAACAGAACTTGTGGCACAACTGCATCTGAAGTTAGGATGTGGCAATACCACTGCAGATGTGAGCGTCTGATGCATCGTCATAGCGCTTGCTGCCACTGGGCATAGGGCTTGGTGAGACAGTGCATGAGGTTGAGCTCTTAGAAGATTTGTAGACTGAGATCCTATATTACAGAAGCACAAAAGGGCTGTGATCTCCACCTGAATAGGTAGCGCATGGAATAATTTACAGGCAAGCCAATTCCAAGAGTAGAGAGGAGGATGTAAATTGTAAATACCTGAAACACCTTTTCTTAGAGGGTTAAACTCAGACGTAAGTTTTTTTTTAAGGAGAAAGAAGAATTGCAAATTCCAGAATAAGTTTATTAAAGAATCTGAAATGTCGGTCAATATCATGTGATACTCTCTGCACAATATGGTATAAAACCAGGGAGAATGCATGAGCATGTCTACAGAGTTGCTTTAGTGCTTCTGAGCAAAATGTTAATGGTTAAGTAATCAAAATACCAATAATTAACAAGTCAGTTTGTAAAATACACATCCAGGTTGAATTTTCATCTTTTAGAACCATTGTCTATAGGTATATACTGAGCGTCTAAAACAGTGAAAATGCTTCTCAGCTGGGATATCTGCAATAAGTTACAAAACTCTTGAGGACAGTGAAGTTAGTTGGGTTGGTTCTGTACACTGACCGATAATGACTTACCAGGTCCAATGTAAAATTTCCTTATTTTTAAATTTTATCATTTGGTTAGTGTTGGCAAAAACTGAAGTCTTTGAGTGTTTTGGTCTCTTGAATCTTGAGGTGATTAATTATGAGCTCTGCTATTTCACGCACGCATTAGGAAATATGGACCTTGCTCTTTGAGCAGTATATTCATCTTCTGTGGCTTGCATAATTAACCAGGAGGAACGCTATGCATTTCTTCATATGCACATTTTTTACTCAGGTGTCCAAATAGATCATAGGGAGCAAAAATTGCAATGGCTGCAATAGGCGATTCCTGCAACACAACTTTGAGTGTTTTGGTCTCTTGAATCTTGAGGTGATTAATTATGAGCTCTGCTATTTCACGCACGCATTAGGAAATATGGACCTTGCTCTTTGAGCAGTATATTCATCTTCTGTGGCTTGCATAATTAACCAGGAGGAACGCTATGCATTTCTTCATATGCACATTTTTTACTCAGGTGTCCAAATAGATCATAGGGAGCAAAAATTGCAATGGCTGCAATAGGCGATTCCTGCAACACAACCTGTAGACCAAGAAAGAAACAACACCTGAAGGTACGGATCTGGTTGAAGAGAACAGGGAAGAGAGAGTGAGGATGAAAATGTGTGTTAAAAAGTGTGTTAAAGTGGATGCATTAGGGACGACTTCCTGAGAACACCTTTATAAGCATTTGTATTTACCGGTGACAAGGAGGGCCACAAGAGAGGAATGAAGTAAATCCTGAAGTACAAAGCGTCATCCAAGGGGAGGTTGAAAAACCAGGCTATTTTGTCTCTGCTAAGTGCCGCAGAAGGTAAGTTCCAAGTAATCTTTTGTCTGGGAACTATCAGCTTTCAAAAAGAAGAAACCTCAGTAATCCTATCGCTTCTGGAATGTATGCTGAGGTCAATGATCTCACAGTCTTTTACAAACAAAACCAGAATATTTGTTCTACCCTGTATCATTACCCTGTGAAGAGTGCAACACTGAACAAATGATTGCTTTATATTTAGTCCCACCATTTCATATAGCCAAGCTGTTACCATAAAAGTGAATTTCCAGCAGAAAATGTAAAAACTCATGGCAGAAGCAGGTGGTTTTCACAAGCCCAGGATGCAATGCATTTTTGTCCCTGTGGTTTGCCTCTTAACATTCAAAACCAGGAGCACCAGTCTCACCAGGAGAACGGAGCAGAGAAATTTGAAGTCTATGGATTTACTTTGTCTATATTTTCTTTGTTAACTGCTTCACAACAGCGGAAAGCAGATTTTCTCTTCTTTTTGCCTGGATGGAAGAAGGTAGACTTGCACGAGGAAACAAATTACAGTCTGAACTGCAGAACCTGCTCTGTGCCCTTGGGATGGGGACAGAAGGGAAGTCAAACCTCATCCATAAAGAGGTGTCAGCAGCTCTCATTTCCCAACCTGCTGGTTGGCGTGAGGGAGATGAAGTACCACACTAATGTTCAATGGGCCTTGCTATTGTACCGAGGGCTTGCGGATGGAACCTGTGATCCTTCAGTTCTGTGGGCATGTAATACTCGGGCCTCATTAGTGTGAGCTTTCATGGGAAGTTGTCCCTTTGCCTTTCAAGGCTACGCTCTTTTTTACTTGGCATGCTTTGCGGTTTCAGATTGCGCAAGGACAGCAGGAATTACTTAAAACTCAGGATTTAAAAAGGAAAAGGGGCCAACTGGGTGTGGAGGTTATGTAGAGAGAAGGAGAAGGGTTAATCTGTCTGAACAACTGGATTCTTCATTGCCATCATGTTGGCCAGTGCCTCTAGGGTCGGGGACTCCAGATGGATGGTTTAATTTGCATATATATTTACATAGTCTTTAATCATAAATTCACAAGATCATAACAGAGAATTTGTCTGTAGTCATCTTTTCTTGACTCTTGAGCAGAATTTTCTTCTCGTCAGAGCTTACCTGTAATAAAATCTTTCTATTTATCCACCGTATCTTGACCCTGATAAAACATACGGGGCTCAGGATACAAATCACTTTCTGGGTGCCTGTTTTTTCCTAGAGGGGCTTTTTCATTGCTCCAGTTTCCTAGTTACAGTCTTCCCTGTCAGATTTCTTTCCTGTTGCCCATCCTTTATTAATTCTAACTTCTCCTTCAATCTACTAAAGAAATTACAAAAGTTTCTTGTTGCAGTAATTCTCTGATCAGAGAAGTGTGCAATGGATGTTTTCAAGAATGAAACACAACAAGGTTCTTGCTGCTACCAAAGGATTACTGTTATTGGGTATTTGTAAGAGAAGAGCTAGAACACGCATCATGGTGCTGGCAGAGAGTACAGACATTCCTCTGCACCAGGGAGTTTGTAAATCTAAATCTTTCAGATGATATCTGTGATATGGGGAAGTGATACCAGACAGAAGATGGGCAGAGAGGAGGATTTGTATGAAATGGCACGTGGAGGTTGCTTCTCTCTTGTGTTCCATATCATGCTGATCCTTGATGAAGCCTCTCTACGCCCATGGAAGTAGGGTGGGATAATCTATGGGAACATGTGTGTGAGTGTGTACCTAGAGGTCACTGCTCAGTGAGGCTGTGGCCGCAGACGGTGGGGAAGAGCCTTGGTGAGTAGGATAGGATGCATCTATGGGAGGATGAGCAGGAGGCTTTTCCACAACCATTTCTGCTAATATTATGAGGTAAAAGAAACTTAAGTCCATTTAATGTCACATAATAAAAAGTCATTTGCATAAACTTTTACATGGAAAGAGATGTCCAGCCATGGATTCTCCTGTAGCCTATCTTAAATCTCATGCATCACATTCAGGTCTTCTACTGTCAGTTAACTCTGAAATCCCACCTACCTCAGCCTTCTTTGATGGCACCCTACACCTCCTGTCATCCACAGGTATGCAGCCTAAGAAAACATCTTGATGATTTTATGCAAGAACTTAATTTAATGTATTTGCTAGGTATTTTTGTTCTAGCAAACTTAATTAATTAATTATTCTTTCTTTACAGTGCTCTACGTACATTTTAATTATGGTTAAAATTGAAATGTGCAGGTTTTGAAGACTGGAAAATTAGGGAAATATAATGGTTTTTACTCAGTGAGGAGTAAAAATCACATCCATATTCCAAACCACTTCTCCATATGTATTTCATAGCTGATTTGAGATACACTTTGTGCCTAAAACAGACACAGCATGCAAAATCTTGGTAGTGTTCCCTCTAGCCATTTGCTACGTTTCTTTAGAAAGATGAAAACACCTTTAATTCAGATTTCTCAAAGAATTATGTTCTAGTTTTAGTATTTTAAAATATCAGTCTACTGCTTCAGCCCTTGAGGGGTTTCAGATATGGCTGGAGTAGTACTCTGGTTAGCTTTTCTTGTAGAATGATTATTGGTGTCACAAAATATTAAGCAAACTCAAAAGGTTTTTGTACTTAATTTTACCTACGTTGTATTTCCTTGGTAGTGGTCAAGTTAACATTTGTTTCTACATATTCGTGTATTCTAATTAGTAATTTATTTAAAGCCAAATAGGCTAGAAAGAGAGGAAGAAAAATAGAATGTATGCAAACTGTTTCAGCTGAATTGAAGGGGGAAAAAAAAAAAAAAGGCGCTTCTTTTCCCCGAAGCACACATTCTGCATGAAATTCAACTTGACAAGTGACCCTTTTAAAACAGTGCTACAAAGATTTCTCAGCATTCTCCATATACAAGAGGCAGCATTCTTGTATTAAAGCCACAAGCAGCCCCCCAGTTCCCTCTAACTGAATGTAGCCTCTTCCTCCAGCCTTTGTGTTCTACTTTATCCTCATTCACTGCATTGGCATTCACAGTTTTATGTGCACTCTTAGATGTGAGAAAATGTTGCAAAAAGCAAAACCATTGGGAATGTTAATAGAAAATAATATATATATAATAAAATACAATAAAGAACTCCTCCAAGTATTTGCTGGAAGTTGCAAGTCTCTCTTGAAAATGTGTGTGTTCACTTGCAAAAAAAAAAAAAGAAAAAGAAAAAAAGATTTGCCAGTTGATTTACAACTAAGTGACGGAGAAGCTGAACTCCAGCTCTCAAGTCTTGCATACTTTAATTCAGGAGCAGAAGGAAGCAACGGTCTATGATGGTATGTGAGCAACAAATAACAAGAATGTATGAATGACCTGTGAAACCAAGTGCAATGCATTAAAATCAGAGCAAACTGATAATTCAACAGTACATAAAAAGTATCAGATCTTAAAAATAACAGTAGTGGATGAGCAGTATTTTATCACCATCCAGTTCTCATGCAGCAATATTGCACAGATAGCGCACTGGTTATTCTGCATTTTTTTTCTATTTTCGAATGAGAGATGTGTGCAGTGTAATGTTTACCATGTCCTGCACCTTCGATGGTCTCTCTGGGTGTCTTTACGAAGCGGACAGGACTTGGGTTCAGAAGCTTGCTGCAGACAGAGGGGTTTCAGGTGGTACTGTGGTACCTCAGGGGGTGGTGGGCTGCTAGTTTCTCCTCACGCAAAATACTGACTTTGTACACAACACTGCTTCTGCATGTATGGACCATATGTTCTTATGGTGCTTAATAGACTGCAAATTACAGGCATTTGATAATTTTCTAATAGATTAGTTCACGTTTTACACCGAGATTTTGAGGGCAAATTTTGAGTGGAAAATTGCAGCCTTAACATGAGCACTTATGGCATGTAAACAAACATCTGCTCTTGAAAAACAAGAAGGTCAGGCAAGATGATACTGTAAGATGAATAAGGGGAATGGTGCCTTTGTCTGTTATTGCTGGTCTCCAGAACCAACGACAGCAGATTATCCAAGACATCCCTCAGTTGAAAGAGAGCCAGAGAAGAAACTGGCTCTTCTTCCCTTTTGAGGTTTGCAGTGTCTTAATGCTTAGGGGCTTGAGGGAGGAGGGAAAAGAACCATTTTCTGTACTCAGCCAACCTCCAAGAACTGGTTACGTTCGTCTTAATTTCTGCATTGTGCATTTATAATTTTGTGGGTTTTTTTTCCAAGAGAGTAACCTGAAGCAGGTAGGTCTCTGCGGGTGCCGTTGTCTGCTCTCTTAGATGGCTGCCTCCCAGCAGGAGCACCCCTTTTAGGGGCTGCCCAGAGAAGCAGAAGGAGAAACAGGAGGGTTCTTCCACCTAAATTTTTTTTCTTTTAAACACTTCAGCATGATGAGGAACAGGATGCAAAATACCTGTTAATAATTTGGGGCCAGTTCCATTCCATATTTATGGCCCAAAACGTTAGAGAGGCTTGCTTCATACGTGGGCTCTGGTTTCAAAGCGTCATTTGCAAGCCCACTCAAATGGAAATCCTTGTTAAATATTTACCACCTTAGTGGCTTATCCATGGATACCAAAATGTTTTTCCTACTGCTTTCCCCAAATACTGGAAAAAGTGGTGTATTAAATAGGGACATCCCCTGTGAAAGTTTACCTAGATAACCACATAGTTAATTTTGTGCAAGTAAAAAGTTCAGATATTTTACAAGATGAGCGACCCAATCTTTGCTATGGTTAGAAAGCCAAGTTTAAGCTTAAATGCTTAAATACCTTCTAGAGAATTGTCCGTGGCTTGCAAGAGCATTTATGCCTCAGCTTAACTATTTGAAAAGGACAGTGTCTTAATTGTGTATTTATTACTGCCATGAAGTCTTTTCCAATAAGTCACTGACCTGAGACAGATCCAGTTTGAGGGAGCTTCTTCTTAACTTAAGCAAGTTAGTTATCAGAATGGAGAATGTGAATGTTACCTAATTGCTGTCAGTTGGCAAAATTTTTATTATGCAAATCAGGCTGGAGGCAGCATGAGGATCCTTGCTTCTGCTAAGGAAGCCACCTTTTAGAGTGGATATAAGGAAGAAATTCTTTACAATGCAGGTGCTGAAACACTGGAACAGGTTGCCCAGAGAGGTGGTGGAGGCCCCATCCCTGGAAACATTCAAGGCCAGGTTGGACGGGGCTCTGAGCAACCTGATGTGGTTAAGGGTGTCCCAGCTCACTGCAGGGGGGTTGGACTAGATGACCTCTAGGGGTCCCTTCCAACCCAAAACATTCTATGATGATGACCTTGGAAAGCGCTTGCTTCAGTTGCAGTAGGTGTGTTCACAGAGAAAGGATGAGCAAAAGAGCTTGAGCCATACGGACATTGTAACTGCTGCTGTGGCTTAGTAAGACCAGAAAATGGATTCCCCAAATTCTAGTTCAGAGACAGCTTCAGACTACCAGCTGACACCTAATTCTATGCCCTCTGGGTATAATTATCCTATTCTCTCTGGCATTAAGGGATGAAACTCACTGTCGTCTCTGATGTTTTACGTTTTAAAAATTTGAAAGCCAATGTTTGTTTCTCTCTCTGCTCCTCCCATAAAATGAATATGCCTTCCTGTTCCTGCTTTTTTATTCCTTTTCACGCAGAAGGTTGCAATAGCCGTGTTCATTTCCATGAAGGAATGAGTTGTTCACCACAAGAAGCTAGAGAAGGGTGAATCCTGAGCAATGAGGAAAGCAGTAGGCAGCTGTTTGTTTTTTTTTTTTTTTAACTCCAGTAAACTGTGTTTGTGAAACTGAATTCTCTGCTTATACATTTGAAAGTAGGACTATGATAAAATATTTACAGGTATGGCATGAGGAGTAGCTAATGAATGTCTCCAGTGTTCTCAGCAAAGCAGTAGAGGTAGTATGTAATGCGTATGAAACATGTTTTGTTCAGAAATCTTTATAATATAGTAAACCACTTAATAATCTGACTCATTAATGTATAACAACGTTGCCCTCAGTTAAGGTATTCCCTTCTCTTTCAATTGCCCTGAATACTAGAATATTTTAGGGCAGGGAAAATCCTATCAAAAACTCAGCTTGTTCTAGGTTTAAAAATAAAATAAAAATAAAAATGCTGAAATTGTTTGTCTCTGCTATTTGCATTCATGCAAAAGGAAACAGGTGTATAATTTATGTCCTGGCAAGACTGTCAGCTTGTGGGCAGCCTGCTTCTGCACCTTCGGTGTGGGAGATGGAGCCTGTCTTCGTGGGCAGTGGTAGTTGGGGGGATACAGGGAAAAGTAGCAGAGCTTGAACCTGCCGTGCTGATCGGAGGAGCCCTCAGCCCCTTCACGCTTTACATCCAAGATAATGTGGCAGTTGTTACCTTGAGCACTGATCGATAATACCGTTTAGTGCATTTTTTCTGCTTTACTAAATTAGCCGTATGGGCGTGTGATGCACCTGGGCGATGCACTTCATGCGTACGGGGAAGAGAAGGGAAGGTCCATTGCGCAAGGGAATGACATGCTTTCCAAAGCTCAAAATTTGCCCCAATTCAGATCGGTTCTCCCTAGAAAACAGTCAGGCAATCGGTGTACCACATCTGGCGCTTACTGTGCGGGCTGAGAGCGTTTGGTTGCTCCCTTGTCTGCTTATTTGCTGCGTTCGTCTTGTTACAGAAGGGACCAAAGTCTCCCTGGGGTGCGCTGAGGACCAGGAAGCTGCTTCTCCAGCAGAAGCTTTCGTGATGCTAACGTAGTGTTTTTGCTGCTGGGTGGCAGAGAGCAGAACAGACACGTGAACTGAAACCGGCAGAACACACAGGGATCCCTTCCTAAAGATCCATATAAAAAGTTTTATTGGCTTTTTTTATTTTTGGTAATATGCCTGTAATATTCCTCTAAGGCCTTTACCCTTTGAAAGTTGAAAGCTGTGTGATAAAACCAGACTTGTAATAAAACACAACCTCCTTATAGAAGTTACACTAAAAATAATTCTGGTAGTGCCCTCAGGGTGTTCATCAGCCAGCGACAGAGACTGCATTTTCACAGCAGAAAAGCAGGTGCTGGTAAGGTCAAGGAGGATGAGTCTGTATTGGGGAGCTTGCTAGGTGCATCCAGGGTTTTTTGAGCTTTTATGGATAAGATGGGGGGGGGGGTGGGGGGGTGGAGGTGTTGACAACATTGTTTTAAAATACCTGGGAAGCCCAGGAGAGCTCCAGTGCCTGCTTTCAGCGGGTGTTTGGTTTTGGGACCCTCAGATAGCAGGTCTGGCTGACTTCTACTACTAACTTTTACACGTTTCAAAACCAGAAAATCCCAACTCAATTCTGATCAATCTCTGCATAGTTCTGTTGAAACAGGGATGAATTGCAATCCTGGCTTTTGCTTTACTTCTTCTTTTATGCTTTAAAGAAAAAAAACTGCCCCGGTTTGCAAAATAATGACTCACTGAAGCATCTCAGTCACCCGAAACTCGTCCCTCCTCTGCCTGCGCCTCATTTTCCAGGTGATGATCCTGTAAAATTGGTTTTACTGGAAGGCTCTGACTTCCTCATGCTCACAGGTGCAAAATGGCATCTCCTGCAAGCATGGGTGCAGGTGACGGCGCTCAGCACGTGGTTTGACTGAGGCCACTGATTGATCCCTGGCTTGTGCCAGCAGACAGGGGAGGTCCTGGCTGGACTACGAGACCTCACTTGGCTCGTGGGAGCATGGTTACAAAAAAAACCCAAAAACACCCAACCTGTGGCAGATGTCAGTGTGATAGGATTATGAGCAGACACCGCTTTTGTTCTTGTGCGAGAGGGGAAACTTCATCAGAAACACGGATGAAATTCCAGCCTTATCTCAGGGAATGCAGGTGGGATTCAGGCACACAGCAAGAGCAAAGAGCCAGCGCCTTTTCAGGCTTTTTACCCCCTGTCGCCCTATGCAAAGGACAGTCTGCCATACCTTAATTTTAAAGTTTTTAAAACTGCTGGGATTTTAAATGGGTATTGCCGTGGCAAGCTCGCGACGTTGCTTCCTTTGTTTGCCGTCTAGCCTGGCCGGCTCTATAGGAGACCTCTCTGTGGAGCGCTTTTTCATGTTTAGATCTAGCGATGATTAGAATACGCTAATGCCCAATGGGTATATGTGTCATTTTTTTAACAGCTGCCGAGCTTTCTCCCTGCTGCTCCAATTAACACATTCAGCGCACGCTTGCCGGCGAGTGGGCTGTGTGTATGGACCAAACCACTTTGCTATTTATTCGCCCAGCGTACGCCATGCCAGAAACGGGTCGGCGCGATTCCTCTCCTTACGACAAACAGAATCAAACGGGCTCCTGAGCCCGTGCCAGGGTAAATACGGGGGCAGCGTTTAAGTGGGGAATGAAAGCCTGCTTTGCCCTGAGCTGTGGTTCAGTCCATTGACTAACATCTCTCCCCGCCTCTCAGCCCCTCTTCAAATGATGGAGACACAGGGAGCTCTCAGTGCCGGGCTTCCCCTCGCTGGCTGGCGCGTCTCTTCAACTTTGTCCTTCTCCTCTTCTGTTTAATAACCGCTTTGAAATCCTGACCTTTCTCCTTCTGCTTCGATATTTTCCTCCTTTGTTTTCACATTGAAATATTCCAGTCAGTAGATTTGACAAAGTCCACCCCCCGCCTTTTCTTTTTCTTTTTTTTTTTTTTTTTTTTTAAGGGAAAACAATATGCCTCCCCGTCACAGCTGAAATAGATAAGGGAGGAGGTTTTTAATGGTAGCAGAGTGGCTGGTCGGGGGCTGCAGCGTTGCTCCGGTGCTCGGGGTTGATTGATGCCGGGGCAGCTCTTTGTGAAGCAGAGGGCAAAGGGGGCTGCTGGCTGCTGAGGAAGGAGATGGAGCGCTTCTTGGGCTTCGTCAGGCAGATAAGAAGGTCGAGAAGAAGAAAAGGCAAAAAGTACCGGCCAGAGGAGGATTACCACGAGGGCTATGAGGACGTCTACTATTATGCCTCAGAGCATTTCCGAAGTAAGTATTTTGCATAACCTCATTTTCCTTTGACTGTGCGGTGTGTGCTACGCTTTGAAGATGTTTAAAAACCCCTAAGCCCCCCAAAACGCGAGCGGTATTCCCTGCCTGCTAGAACCTGAGCCTCCTGCGAGTATTTAAAGGGTTGGTTCCTGTTGGGGCTTTGTCAGGCTGGGGGCTGTGGAGGCACAGTGGAAAGCAGCTGAAGGGGCACGACCACTCTCAAAGTAAGCGGGGTCTGCCCGTGCACCCGGGCGAGGTTTCAGGTGCAGTTAATCGAGCCAGACTGCTGGCGACCTTTTGTTAAAACACTCTGTGTTGGGAAGCGAGAGGGTGGTGGTAGCCCTGGCAGAATGCCTTTGGAAAGCCCCACGGTGGTGGGTATTTTTAAAGCGCTGCAAAGGCAGCGATCGCTCATTCGTGCATTAGAGTTGGCGATTAATGTTTGTTGGCGGGGGGGAGTCGGTCCCCGAGCCTCCGCTGTGACCTGGCCTTCCCGGGAGCGAGTAACTCAAGGGGGCTGCTTCCTCGCGGCAGGTCCAGGACTGCTCCTGAAGAATCAAGCGGTGGGTCTGTGTTTGCTTGCGCTCACGTGACAGCAGCAGCTCGCCCGAAACCAAAATAAACCGCCTGCTCCCAAGTCCCTGTGCAAGCTGCGCGTTGTTCCCTGCAGCTCGTTAGGGTTTGGCCCCTGAACCCATCGGGCTCCGGAGCTGCAGGTCTGCCTTGGGCAGCGAAGCGGTGCCTTTTGTCGTGCAGCTGAAGTTTGATGCACCACTTTTTTTTTGTTGCTCTGTTACTGTGCAAGCAGCTGTCGGTATCTTTCTGCATCATTTGGCTTCATTTCCATGTTGCCGAAATAAATTATAAGGACCTTATGTTTGTTTTAAGGTGAACATGATTGCGCTTTATAGCACCGGAGTACTACTATCCTGTGGGAAATTAGGAAGCAAGAGATTTTGCCTCTTGGTTTTTTCCCAGCGCACCATGCTTGCCTATCTCCAAAAGTAAACTAATGAAGAGTGTTTGGTTGTTTACTGGGTTTCTCCTTAATGCAATCTTGATCTCTTTCTGTTTTAAAGAAAATTTACTAGCTGATAATCATCTATGTTGTTAAGACTGAGTTCTCATCAGAAAAGACCTATATTGGGGGGCAGTACAGTCGTATCAAGTAACATTACTATAAAATCTTCTACACAAGAACTAAAAATTTTAAATCTACTCAGCAGTGAAAAAGATGTGAAAATGATACATGTTAGCAAAAGCACGGAACTTTTTCTTGCTTTAATACGTAAATCAAAGGAACGTGTCAAAGCAGCATGTCAAAATATTTCCCTAGCTGATTGTTGTTGTTGAGGGGTTTTTAAATAAGAAAGCAAACCCCCTCCAAAAACTGTCGCATGTAATAAGGATTTCTTGAATGCTGATTGATAAATTATTAACTCTTGACTTAATGGAAGGCACTAAGATTGAGCCAAATGTCTAAGAGGTTTTTCTTTTTATTCTACATAGAAAATAAAAGGATAGTACACCTTCCAGCCTGGGGAGGTCATAAGTATTTCAGACTGGATGAATGCGTGTCAGATTCTGAAGTGCCGTTTACAGCAGTGATTGTAACACTCAGATTGAACGGTCAAAGTGGTGCACGGTCCCATGGCCTTGCACGCGCAAGGAGTTTGCAACTTCTTGCAGTGATTTTAACCAAACGTGTCATAGGCGATTCGAGCCCTGGAGTCTTTATAGAGATACCATGTTAAACGCAAGTGC
Organism: Gorsachius magnificus; assembly: GCA_034008185.1. NCBI lineage: Eukaryota > Metazoa > Chordata > Aves > Pelecaniformes > Ardeidae > Gorsachius > Gorsachius magnificus. Next base: position 179,462,867 of record CM067081.1, read on the forward strand.
TCCTCGTGTGCTTCTTTGGTCTGGTCTTAGCGTGTGCTCTACGTGTCACTGTTTTGGTTGGAGAGGTACGGTAGCTATGTAAAGCAATGTACAAGATGTGCAAAGATGCTGCTGGTGCTACTATAAATGCTTTCTTGAAATTTAATTTCATGTAATGGGGACAACGAAATGTTTCATATTTAATTTAATTATGGCCTGGTGTTACGCTGTTTACAGTGCAAATATAGAGTAATTGCTGAGGCTTTAATAGCCATTCCTTCTGCACTGGTATGCTTAGAATGATGCGTGCTTCAGAATAAGATCATATTTATTGGTATGATTTTCAGAGTATCAGAGCTACTGAAATCAAAGACCTGTTTTTCATTCCACTGAACAGAGTTGGAGCGCTTTTGGGATTTAGTTTCCTCTCCATATGTTGTTATCCATCCCTCCTCTCTCGTTGTTTGAGTTATATATCTAGTTAGCCAGTGCATTTGAGGATTGTCTGAGCCAACCACTTCATGGGCTTGTTACTCTCTCTTCCACCCCTTCGTAGTATTGCTTAGAGTGTTGTATGGAGGCAGAATTAATGGAAAAATGCAGAAAGTACATTAGAACAACCAAAGGATGAAACAGAAAGAAAACAAAGTTAAAAATAGAATAGGCCTCTGGGAATCACAGGAAAAAGGTGACTTTCGTTTGTCCTCATCCCAGCTGTGCCTGGATATGGGGATATTATAGCTCTTGGAGTTAGGTATACTGTCTTTACTCCTCTGAAGTTTTTTCATGGAAGACCACATTAGCTGTGATGCTGGGATGCAGCTGGATGAAAGGAAGGTGCCTGGGTAGAAAAGAGCTCCCAGCTCTTGAGTCAGATGTCTTTTTTCTTGGACATTTCATCCATTTGGGCTCAGTTAAATGGATAGCCTTTTCTGACATGTAACATCAGCTCTCTTACCTTTCTGGACAGTCTCTTTCTGTGCTACATAATGCTAGAATAACTAAAATAATAACTTTGGTACACAAACATGTATTGACATTAGTAGTGCAGGCATCATACTCCTTTCAGTGAGACTTTGCAGTGTGAACATAATGGGTGATGAAACTGCCGCCCAACCTACTCAGACAAGTTGGTGCTTGCTGCATAAAACACTCTAAAAAGCGTTATATTTATCTTGTGCGGCATTACAGCGCTGCCATTGAACCTGTTCCTTTTAATGAGGCTTTGCATGAAAAAAGCCCTTGTTATATTATTAACAAGACTGATAGCGAACGTCAGGAATGCTGTGTAGCAGAGCTGCCTGGAACACTCCCCAAAATGACATATGTCCTTTCGCTGAAGTCAGGGTGTTTTGCCAAGACCTTTGAGTTTCAGCCTAGTCTTCAGCAGGAAGGCATTTTTGGGACCCAGCCTGATTTGGTCACCTCTGGCCAAAACAAACACAAACCCCCTCCTTCCCCCACCCCAGTCTGATTTCAGCGCTAAGTCTTTTATTTCGCAAAGTGCTTGGAAGGGTTTGGGCTTGTTCCAACTGATTCTGGAGCCTCGCAGGTTGCACGAAATGTGGTTGTCACGGTCTGCCCATGCAGGTCCAGAGGGCATTGCTGTGAACGCTCGCTGTTAAATTTTGTCTTATTTCTGTTACTTCTGGTTTTTGTCATCCATCTCTTCCTGAAAGAGCCTCTGTTTTCATTGGTGGTTCTTCTTACGTTGTGCTCCCAATATGATGTCAGCAGCATAGGCTATTGGCATAAAGGCTTTATTTTCTGTGTTGATGCAATGAAAATATTAAAGAATGATCCTAAAAACCAACATTTAAAGAATTCTACTAATAAACTCCCCAGGGGGGGACCCAAAAGGTCCCATTTTTTTAGCTCTGACCTTAAAATGTTCCATTTAGTCACTCAGATAATAGTAATTTTCTTCTCTCCTTTGTCAAGACCTTGTATATGTTGTTTGACAAGAGCACTGAGATTTTAGGCAAAGTAGTCTGCCATAGTGTATCTGTGGTAAAGTCACGTATCGTTTTTCTCTGTGATGCCCTTCATTATTTCTTCCACAATTCTTGTGTGAGAATCATCTGGTTTTTCAGTTTTAGGATGATCAACCTCTTTGAATTTGCCTCCAAAATGCATGTGATGACCTTTCCCTTCTTTCCATTAATTGTCCCATCTCTCTCCTTGTGTCATCACTGGAAAGCGAAGGTAAGATATTTGACTCCTAGCCTAGCAAATAAGGCAAAAAGGTAAAAACAAAAGTTTTATATAACTCCAAGTTGAATATGTCCTCTTTGTTGATTGAAATCTGGAATAATTAGTTAAAATGAATATTGGATATATGATGCGCTATTTGGGATGATGTCAGCAGAAAAACTCCCCTTGGGCATTATTCTCCAACACGACTCGATCTTATGGTGCAGAAACTCCTCAGCTGCCAAAATCTTACTAATAAGTGTCTTTGCATTTCATAACCTGGGTGGCTTTAAGGCTGTATTAAACTATTGATAGAAGAGACTTGCTACTGAAATAGCATGAAGACAAAACACCGAGGAAAGTGATATGCCTATGGTTTCTTAATGCTACAGTCAGTAGCAGCATTGTTCTTGTCAACATTTTCTCCATTTTGTAAATAGCTCTTGTTTGCAGCAGTCTCATAGATGTGGCTGGGGTTGTAAGAGAGTTACTGGTTTTATGAGTAATGTGGTGACAAGGGCATTGAATATCTCTAGCTCATGTTGCAGAGGTGTTAATTGATCATAAGGGTGAGGAATGCAGGACAACCACTTTTCATTTTACAAAGAGTGCTAGTCTGCTGTTTAGTTGGATGTGTTTGTATGCATGGGGGGGGTTTTCTCCTCCCATCCCAGATCTTGTCACGTCAGTACAGTAAAATCTCACCTTTCATTGAAATTAAAGGTAATACATTTGTTGCAGGCTACAAGGCAAAAAAAGGGTTGGTAACGTGAGTAGAGAGTATTCTCCCTGGTAACAGACGATAGAACGAGGGGGAATGGCTTGAAGCTGCACCAGGGCAGGTTTAGGCTAGACATTAGGAAAAACTTCTTCACCGAGAGGGTTGTCAGGCTCTGGAATGGGCTGCCCAGGGAGGTGGTGGAGTCCTCATCCCTAGAGGTATTTAAAAGAAGGATAGATGAGGTGCTTAGGGACATGGTTTAGTGGTGGGATGGCAGTGCTAGGTTAATGGTTGGACTTGATGATCTTAAAGGTCTTTTCCAACCTAAATGATTCTATGATTCTATTCTATGATACTATGTCAGGCCTTGAAAACACAATAATGATTCTATTCTATGATTCTATGTCAGACCTTGAAAACACAATAAAAATAATCCTTTTTTTTAATAACTGTAATTTATTAAAGCTTCTTGTTTCCTTCTCCTTAATGACTGTTTCATGATTGTTGGACCTTGGAGATTTTCATTAATGCATTAGTTCTTCAGTATTTCTGTCTGTTCTCCATAAGGCATGTTTTTCCTGAGGTCTGGGTAACCCCAACACCACAAGTTCAGCAGGAACGGGATGCGATGCCCATATCCAGAGAGACTCTGTCATCTCAGGACCACCATCCAGTTGTCAGTTTGCAAGCTGGGCATGGTGGTAAATAGGAAAACTGTATTTGAGCTTTACTGTCGAGACGGGCAGTATCAACTTTCCCATGCAGAGATTTGTGAATGAAACAGAAGTGGTAGCAAGTGACTGTTGTGTTTCAGGCACTCCTTAGATCAAGGCATTGTACCCTCGTGCTGTTTCTGCTGCTTTTTCATCTTTGTGTGTGTTAGGTTCTGGGGTTTTTTTAAGCACTTGGACATTGCATCAAGTGCAGTTTTGTATTTCATGACAACTATCCTGTTGCAAAGGGTCACTTGACTTCTGACGAACTATGTGTGTGTCTTGAAGGTGACCCCGTTTATCTACCATCTTGTTCGTCGTGGTCGTTAGCGAATGTATCCTTTCTAGAAGAACCCAAGGGGTGGAGAAGAATTGCGTACCATTTTCATTTTATAGATAGCAAACCAGTAGGCATGGGTTATAAAAAGGAGAATGTTAGCAGCTCTTGAGCATCCCGTCAAATTATTTAGGTCTTCCAAGCCCGTAAGAAATATGCATATATTAAAATCTTATTTTACTTCTTTCCTGTTTTACATTCGTTAAAAGCATGTAAGCCTTGGGATGGGGCTTATGTTTGTAGATGCTTAAGCTGTTTGAATAGTGGCTTTAGCCACATTATGTTGTTTATATAAATTCAAAGATAATAAAATTGGTGTTGTTACATGTGCACTAGCGTGATGCCCGGTCGTGGGGTCTGTCAGTGGGCACCCGGGGCTGTGGGGTTCCCCCCAGGACTGGGGCAATGCAGTTCTTCTAGCCAGGCGTGTGTATGACGGTTTTGGTGAAATATTTTTGTTATCCATGAAACATGCTGCAGAAATTTTACTTTTTTTGTTCCTAAACCAGTGGTGCAACAGCCAATTTAAATTTGTTAGCAATAGGATTATTTTTTTAAATGGCCCTTTGTGGTTCTTCTACAAGTGGCCTTCACACTCCTGGGGCAGCGCAGAGCATGGATGGTAAAACATTGCTTTAGAGTTACTTGAGGGAAACCAGCTTATTTATTTCCAGTCACTAAAACAATGATGCCTGAGCTATCCAATTCTTTGCATGAGGCGTAAGCACTTCTCCCTGCTAGCAACGACGAGTGCACAATTTCTGTGCTACTTTAATTTATTTTCTTTACTAAAACATTCAAGACCAGGTTGGTCGGGGGTCTGAGCAACCTGATCTAGTTAGGGGTGCCCCTGCTCACTGCAGGGGAGTTGGACTAGATGACCTCTAGGAGTCCCTTCCAACCCAAAACATTCTATGTTTCTATAAAAGCAAAGATCTTGATTGTTCCGGCCCAAGACATGTATTCATTGTAGGTCTTCCTCCTCTTTATAGTGGCTGCTGGTATGAGGTTGTACCTCCAGGGGTTTTGAGAATTGGGCACCCTTTATATTGTAGTATATCTAGAATACATGATACTCAGGTTCAAACAATGAAATCTAGTGAGACCTGGACTTTCTACTTCCTGAAATTATGTGTAAGTTCATGGTTTTAATCATGACTTCTTCAAGTTACATCATGAACATGGAGTGATGCGATTATTTTTTTTCCCCTTGGATATTGCGAAGTGAATGAAGCATCAGGTTTTATGAAGTAAAATTAGAGAGAGAGGTAAAAGCGACTACTGAGGTGTCAGTTTTAATATTGGCCTTCAGTTCCAGTGAAAAATTTAGAGCAATTAGTGGCACGAAGAAGGAAACAACAATGTAAGCTCCTTGCTGATGAGATTATAAACATTTATTGAATGATTGCTGTGTTTTTTCAGTAGGGCACGCCAGCAGCTATAATTAATCAGCAGCATGAATATAAACACCTGTTTGCTGTAGATAGTGCTTGCGTAAGGCAAATCTGGTAGTCCTCATCCTATGTGCCCAAATTACTAGGCAACTTTCTTTAATGTTTTTCAGCAGAAAAGAGCAGGAATAGTGCTGTGGCTGGGCACGGGGGTCCGTGATGATCAGGCTGCTGATGACCCTGGCACCTGAATGCTGCCGATTTTTTTTCAGAGGAAAATTATACAGAAATCAGTGTGCAAGAATATTGCAGTTCTGAGGGCATGTACTTCAAATTTAAAAGGCAGTAGGACTAGGGGTGCCTATAAACCTTAATCTGGCCTCTCTTTAATGAGTCCTTAATGAAGGACTACCTGTTCATTTTTGTTGCGGCGCTTGCGATGGATTCGGTGTGCGGAGGAGGAGGCTGCGCTGAGTCCCGGTGCAGCGTTGTACCTGCCGTCCCACCGGCCTTCCCATCGGGGCTCATCCCTTGTTTCCCTAACGTGAGAGCTTGAATTTGCAGATGTCTGGCACAAGCTGCTGTAGCGTGCCAAGGGAAGTATGGTTTGTATATATAAAAAAATTATATAAGCCTACCTACTGTGAAAATTCAGCCTTAAGGCATCGCAGGCTGCAACCTTTAAATTGTTGCATACCTTTGATGATAATCTCTCCGTGATCTAGTTCTCCACCTGTGAAATGAGGTTAATGGTACCTCTCCTTCACTGGTACGCTATGAAAGCAAATCAGTGTTCGCTAAGCTCTCAAATGCTGTAGTGATGAGCACCATAGAAGGGCTCGGGAAGAAATTAATGTCTGTCCAGAGAGAAGGGCTTGAATAGCGTGTGGGAACTAAGGCGTGGAATTACACTTCAAGCAATGAGGGGAAACCAAGGTCTTGAATAATTTTTTGGGTAGTTAAAATCATTTATTCTGGGCGTTAAATGAGGCAAGGTCTCGTGAGCAAGTAGGAGATCAGGTAATTAAAGACTGTTGTAATGCATACGCAAAAGGAGGCCAAATTAAGGCTTGCTAGGAATTCTTAAATCTGGCACTTGCAGCTTGCAAGTTTGCTTTTTTTAATTGTGTATGTGTGCGCGCGCATGTAGTAGGGAATATGGAGCAGCAGTTCCTTGGGTTTTAGCATGGAGTGGAAATTTCGTAACGGCAGGTTATGGGCATAATACTCACTATAAATGAACCAAAATCTCCTTGGTGTTAAGGTGGCAGAAGTAAATTTTGGTGAGTGGCTATAGGATCTGATCGCACGTGTAGCACTTCAAGTGCATTTTTTAGTGCAGTCCCCATGCTGACGCTGGGAGCACCCCGGGCAGCTGTGGGAGAGCAGATGGAGGAATTGGGTTTATTTTTCTGCTGCCCCTGGGCACTTCGGGCAGATGATGACAGACATTTGAGGAGAGCTATCCTTGGGAAGGTGGCCAAGGAAAGAGCCAAACTGAACGGGAGTGGCAGGGTGCTAGAGGAGGTGCGAGATCCCACCACCCTGCCGGAATCCGCAGGCTGTGGAGGACCTCGCTGCTCTGCTCCTCCAGCCCCACAGAGGGAAAGCAAGGAACGAACCCTTCAGATTTGCCCAGCCTGTTCTGTACTCACTAAACACGATATAAAATCTGGAGCCCCCATGTAAGGAACGAGGACACCACGTCTTCTGCATAAAGCTGACACTGGGGATAAGGCCATCAGAGATGTTTTCCAGGTGTCAGAATTAGGCTTGTAGGTGGTTGTAAGACCTGTGTGTACATGCTCGGGGTTGGAGATGAGGAGGACAAAGAAGACTGAAGGGAAGATACTTATGGGAGAGAGAGAAATATCTTTGGAGATATTCAAAACTTAACTGGACAAGGCTGCAAGCACCCCGATCTACCTTTTTAAGCTGGATCTGACTTCCAAGCTGGCTGTGCTCTGAGGAGGGGATGTGAGCCAGAGGACTTCCAGAGAGCCCTTCCAAACTCAATTATTGTGTGGTTTTATGAAAGGGAACTTCGGTTGGAGAAAGAACTTTGGGTGTCAGAAAGGAGAAAAGAATGCTTGCAGACAGCTCTGGGGGAAATGCTGTTTGAATAAAACTAGGAAAAAGAAAGCGAAACCAGAAGTGCACAGATGCCATGTGAGTATTAACTCAGTAAATTGTGTTTTCAAATCTGTTCGCAATGCTTCCTTTGGGTATGTGTCCCAAGCTCTGTGGCTGCTCTGATCTATGTTATTTTGGTAACACAGCCCCTCTCCCAGAGGGGGAAACTCCTAGCTCAACAGTACGCCTTGTTGCTATTCTGTCAGCTGGTAGCATCTCTCGTATAAAAAAAAAAAATAATAAATCCCAATGTATTACAAATAAATGCGGTAAAAAATTAATGGTACACAAATACATATTTTAAATAGAGTGATATTAGCTTTTTGCCCTTGCTTTCTGCAGGTGAGAGTAGGAAATACCTTAAAGCCCTGATGACCCCATTCATAGGAGCCCAGCTGAAGTTGTGGAGTCAGCAGGGCCCTCTGAGATGAGGCAGGGCAAGAGCTGCGGGCTGCGGTGCCGGCTGTATTAGCGCTGAATGCTCAGAAATGAGAAGGGACATTTGCCACGCTGTCCGATAGGGATGTTGCATCTGACAGCCTGTTTTAGGGGAAGCGAGAAGATGCCCGTGAAGGAAAGTTGGGAGAGAGCCTGGATCTCTGCTGGAGCGCTGCCAGCAGCAGCAGCAGTGCCCAGGTCAGTTGTCAGTAAATCTAAATATGTCCAGTGGCATTTACAATTTGGGAAGTAGGAACGCGGGGTTTCTGTTGGGTGGTGGTAGAATTTCGCGTCGCTTGTTCATGAAAATGCTACATTCCTTTCATTGCGCCGCTAAACAGGAGCAACTTCTGAAATGGAGGGACCAAAGCTGTTGGGCCTGGGGGTTATGACTGCCCATCAATAATTAAAAGGATTGGAGTGCAGCGAGACGGTGGATCCGCTGGCTTCTCTGCAATCTCTATGAATTTAGCGATGCTTTGGTAGTCTCTGAAATGCTCTCTCTGTAACTTGACCCATATTTCTCCTGGGCTTCCCAGAAGATTTCCTTAGGAGTTATGTAGGCGTCCCCAGCACTTCTAAATCTGTTGCCGCTCACTTGTGCCATACCCTGCCTGGAAAAAAGAAAGAAGCCTTCTCAAGCTTAGGGCATTAATGATTTGCTTACATTTTTCTTGGTGTACTCCAAACAGAATTACAAAAATGTAAGTATATTTAGACACGTAGCGGGTCTGATAACATTCCTCTGCTCTCCCAGTTGTCGTGTGTATCTTTGCCGGCTCATTCAGGCAGGGAATACCCAGCCCTGCCCTACAAGCAATGGAGGAGAGCAAGGAGGGAGAGGTTTGTCTACTGGAAAGAGTACGGCCACCCCTTTAAGACACCGCCACTCCTCAGCGTATCACAAGGGATGGAGAAGGCACTGAATGTTTATTGTTTCGTAGCCGGTACTTGGTTTGTATCCTGCAATTCAGTGTTTGTGGTTTGTCCTCGGATGGGTAGAAAACAGTGCTCCTTTTCTAGTATCTCTTACCATGTTTTTTTCACTGCTTCTCTGAACTTGGGCTCTTACAAGGCATCTGACCGGCTGCGGGTTTTGTAGGGCGGGTTGTGTCCTGCAAATTGTTTCCAGAGACTGAGCAAAACTGTCGAAGGCCGTTCTAGTTACAGCCCGGGGTTGGTGGTCCTTTGTGTTGTACAGATAATTGGGCTTTTTACAGCTGCATACCCACTCGCAGTAGGTTGTTTTCTTCCTCATAGATAATCATAGAATCATAGAATTGGCAGAAGTTTATTAGCTGTTGGTTTAAGTCTCTTACAAAAAACTGTAGTGCCGGTGGCATAATTACTCAGGAGATTACGTCAACGTGAGTAGAGAAGGCGGCCAAGGTAAAACACCTTGCTATATATATATATATATATTGCTATGAAAATAGCTTTAATATACGGAAAATGCTCAAAGCCTGTATCTTTCTCACGATATTTCATTAGGATAGTTTTTAAAATTCTGTGAAAGTAATTGCTTGGAATAAATTCTCGCATAGCTTCAGTGTGTTAGTATTTTAGGCGCTGGTAATGTGTCAGTGGATTTGCAGGTAAGGCCGATGGAGTTTTGGTCACTGATCTCTTATTTTGTGATAAAATGTCTTTTCAGTCTTGATGGCTTGGTAAGTATGTCTTATATGATTAAATGGATGATAAGTAGCAGTATGGCCTTAGATGTAAACTACCAAGAACTGATATGGGGACATGTACAAACAAGGAGAAAAATTTAGCTTGATTTTGAGTAACCTACAGAAGGTAATTAATAAACACTCGTGATCACTTCTGCTCATTTTAACTGCTTCTCTAGACAGGTAACGTTGTTCCTATTATTACTGTTCATATTTTCTTGATAGCAATTTATATTTTTTAAATGCACAGCTAAATTAAACTTAAAGAATCTGAAAAAACAGCAATATTTAAAAATCTGTAATAGTTTAATAGGTGAATTGTCACAAATTTTTCTTTTGATTGCTGTACTGATTGGAAATTATGAGTGCTTCCCAGAAGATCGCTGGATGGTTTATCTGTCTGTAGGCTCCTAATTTCAGCTTAGAAAATTTTTAAGTCCAGTCTAATATATTAATAAGGACCACAGTGTGAAGGGGAAGGTTAGGAGATAGTGTCTAAATGAGAGAATGCACATTTTGGTATTACATTCAGTGTGCTGTGTACTACGGCATGGCTTTTTTATCCTCCCCCCCTCCCCCCAATCTTTACTGATGTATATAGTTCTTAAGTTCTTCAGCTGAGCCTTGGGCAATTGAATTATCTTGTTTTATTGGTTTGTTTTCCCAAAGTGGAAATTTCATGAATTTTCTGAATTACAAGCCTAGAACACCTTTCTCTTCACATATCCCGAAGTCCTTTAAAAGTACTTGAAAAATACAATGATGGTACGCAGTACCCCCTGAATTTGCAATCTAAGAAAGATTTTTCTTGCATTTTGTCATAAAATCAAATCATATTGCAAATGGGAGGAAGGTAACACATCCCATCTGTAATCAAACCCTCGTGCAAGCAAGGGCTTTCTAGTCACATTCAGACTAGAAAGGATGGATATGTAGGTGTGTGTCTTATTAATACAAAGCGGGCAACTCCTGCTGGTGGTCTACCAGACTGTAGACTGTTTTTGTTTTAAAAAGCACGACTTACCAGTATTATGACTGCCAGCTGCCTTTTCTACTTATTTACTGAAACAGAATTGTATGTGCTGCTCAGCAAACCAGGAGGATGGTCGGTCATTGACATGGCAGCATAGTCTAGAGCTTGAGATGGCTTGACCCAAGGCCACTGGGGATGCCTTGACTTAAGCCTAGGTCAAAAAAAAATGTGAATAGGAAGCTGTTCGGGGAAGAAGGAGAGGAAGCGAAGTTCAGCCAGCTTTTGTATCTGCAAATTCAGCTGTTTTGTTTGGAGATTGTGGTCTTGGGTTTTAATGTGGTTTTCTGGGCATCTTAAAATGCATGGGGAGATTTATTTGTTTGTTTGTTTATAACTGCTGCATGGAAAACAAAGCTCTCAAAAATCTGTCTGCAGTGATTGCATTTTTCCTGGTTGGTGTTTATTTTATCAAGCAGATTTGTTGAGTTGACAGTGGGGTTTTGTGAGGTTTTATATTGTCTTGGCTGTGCCTTGCTGTAGGCTGGCCAAAGATTTGGTCCTGTAAATGCCGGAACCGTGAGTAGCTCCATTAGTGTGAGTAGTGCCACTGGTGGAGGATAGATATAAGGCTCTGTAGCAGTGAACCCTGAAGAAAATGGTGTGTATGGGTAGAATAAAGTTGTAATTCTAAGTGTTTCTTCCAAATGTTTGCTGTTTGTGTTGTGTTTCTGTACTCTGTTCCACTTTCTGGTGGAGATAAAAGGATATTTTGACAGAGATCAGCATCCCCGAACTGTTTTCCCGAAGATAATTTGTAAGCATGTGCGGTTTTATTTCATTTTGGTTCTCAAGTGAAGTTGTTCAGACTTCAGAAACTGAGCCAGTTGATTAGTTCTGCATGATTTCAACCTTGCTCATTAAAGCTGAAGTGGAAAACCTGGGTCTGAAGGACCACTGTTGACATGAACCACTAGCCTGGAGCACAAAATCCAATAATCATTGATTAATACAGTTTACTGCTGATGTCTTTTATTTGAAAAAGCCAATTATTCTTGCCAATATCTTTTATACATGAGCCTTCACTTAGAATTTAAAATTTTAACCTGTATTAATAATAACATTTTAAATTGTAATGCTGCTGGGAGGGAGGAGAGGGAAGGGGAGGGAGGGTGAAGAGAAAAAGGTGAGGCTTATTTAACACTGACCCCAAAATGCCGTTCCACTGAAGTAGATAGATGTATTGTAGTAAATATTAAATGCATGAAATTGCCTGTCAAGTACGGTGATCTATTTGTTTTATTCACTTGGAGGAAAATGGTTTCAGGTGGAGCTTTAGAGAAGACCTGACTGCTGCTCTTTACTGTATGAAATTCAATTACTGTTGCAGAATCCAGGCAAACGAATGCGTGCTTCCTTTGCTGTGGAGGCCAGTGGGGATGCCAAAGTTGGGCACTGAGTTTTGGACAGGAGCTGAGCGCGTCTGTACGCGTATGTAGAAGATGCACGTGCGGGTAAGTGACAGCTTGAGAGTTTTTTGGTAGGGTGTAAAAGCTTGGAAGCGGCTTTGCGTTTGTATTGATCTCCCTGCTGGAGCAGCTCGGTGTTGTTTCTTCAGATGTGTGAAAAGCAAGACCTGAAGAACTTGCAACAAAGCGGGCTTCTGAGGTGCAGTCAGTGTGGAATAAATCCTTTAAGTCTGGAGCTTAAGGTCGCAAGGCAGCGAACAAAGACACGAAGCTTTGGTCTCTGTGTCTGCAGTTAAGACTTCAGTAATTCGCAGAACTGAGCAACTGCCCTCGCGGGTGGGGGCATGGGCGCTCCTTCCTCTGAGCTTCTCCTCTGAGAGCAACGATTAGGGGAAAAAAACCCACTTGATGATGAAATTTTGACTCGAATATGTGTGTGTGTGTATGTATATATATGGTTTGGGAATCGTTACTTTTGAGCAGAAGCTTCCTTCAAGAACAGTGTATGCGAAATCTCCTTACGCTGCTTCTCAAGTGTAGATAAGCTGCATTTCCACGCAGCGAGCCTGTTTGAAATGCTGAGGGGGAAAAAAAAAAATGAGCAGCCCCTGTAACTGGCAAAGTTCTTGTATCCTCAAGGGTTATGACCACTTCAAACATCTTCGGGTTTCTATCTGTAAATTATTTCCTCAGCTCTGTGGTTTTGCCATAGGGAATAAGAAAATAAATATTTAATCCATTAAATATTCAGCACTGCATGTGTTGGGGACATCTCCCTCCCAAGCCTGTCCACTGGCAGGCTGCCTGTCTGTCCCCTGGGGTAGATACTTCTGTGCCGCTCATGATCTGATGGGCAGCGCTTGGTGTGTGGGGACACCAGCAATTTCTTTCACTAATATTTACTAATTGCAGATAGTATCTTGTCATTTCTTGAAGAGTGATTGAAGTGTAGGAGGAAATTGGGATTTTTTTACTGGTTGGTTTTTTTGTGTTGCTTTTTAAAATTTTTTTGATTTCTTGTATTTTTGCTATTTACAGTGGGAACTGGGAGCAGAGGCACTGGATGAGCAGGTGCCAGAGACAGGACAGGGTGGCCCACACTGAGCAGGGCAGAGCATCCGTGTTGCTTCTGCCCTCAGCACTGCCAGGATGATCCCAGAACTTAATTCTGGAACTTAATTCTGCTTTTTCCTGCTCTGGTGGGAGGCTGCACTTCTACAGAGTCGAGGGGAGACGCCTTGAAAGATGTTCTGTGGCCTGGGAGTTTCCCCTGGGTTTTGGAGGAGGCTTTTCAAGGCTGCTTATTCCATGCCCATCTCTGCTCATTAGCAGGCCTAAGTGGTGTTTTCCTAGGTGTGTACCTTAGCATCAAGTCTGGCCTCAGGCCACCTTCTCCTTGGGCACAGCAGATGCACTCCCAGTGAAGACAAAATATTTTGTGTTTTCCGTGTGTGCTTTGGTTTATCTTGACGTGCTGATGAATTTGAAGGCTAAGAATGGTTTTGTCTACGTAGGATTTTATGAAGTATGTGAATGGATGCAAATAGATGGGCTTTTCCCCCCGCTCTGTGTATTGCTTTCTGTACAGAACAGCGTGTGTCTATCTCAAGATTGTGAGTCCACCCTGGGGAAAAGGCTGGTGACTTTTTGGATAACCTTTAGGTGCCATTCAGAGATGCAGAATTATGAAATGACTTAAAAATGTCAGTCTGTCTACAACATGTTCTTCAAGTATTCTAAGACCTAAAGCTTCCTAAAAGTAATGTGTTGGAAAAACTTTGGAAAATTTTGTATTGGAAACCTTGTTTTTACTAAGCCACCAGTGGGGCCACCACTGTTGTTGAGAATGAAGACAACTTGTTTTCACTTCCTCATTATGTTTACTTTGAAACCAAGATACTGAAAAATGTGTGGGAATGAGATTTGTTTCTACAAAAGTTAAACTAACTGGCCCACGCATGCCCTCAAGTAAGACTGATGAATGGTATAAAATTAAATAACAGGTTTGGAGCGCTGCTATAGCAGACATGAACAGTGTCCAGCAGAAGGCCAGAGCTTCCTTCTGATATCTGTCCCGATCCAATGTTGGGGAGGTTTCGATACGATACCAAGGACGAGATTAAGACACTTAATCCGGTCAAATGTCATACAACCTTTCAACTTTATTTTTGACACAGGGGAAGGAGGGAACCACGTGAGAAGGTAACAGAGGAGGTGAATGGGGAAAGGCAAAGGGGAAGAACTGAGGAAAAGGAGGGAGGAAAGGGGAATGAGAGAAAAGGAGAGCTAGAAAGGGAGCGGGTTTACGTCAGGGAGGACGGGGTGAACGAGAGAGATAGAAAGAGAGGACTAGCTACAACTGCCCTGGGTCCAGCGATGTTCTGGTGCCTCCGTCTGTGGTGCAGTCGACGCTCCGGTGCCCCCGTCTGCTACTCCAGGTTCAGTCCATGAGATGCTGGCTTCGATGAGGCGGGTTCCAAGAGGTCCAAAGGGGAGGGACAAAGACAGGAAAGAGCCCCCCTACTGGACCACACACACTCCTTTTATAGGGGTTGGGGTCCCTTGCTCATGTGCAGATCTCGCTCGCCATATGTGCTGTCTCCTTTGGATGCTTTCTACCTTTTTCATGCCTTGGGCCTTGTGCAGGTACATGTTGTTGTTTTGTCTGCAGACCGTGAGGGCATGACCTTCTGAGTGGCGGGAAACGGTGGTACAATGGCAATGTCGAGACAAACTACATTCAGTAATGGCTCTCTACAATATCTCAGCCACATCATGTCATCATGTCTATCACGGGACTACGTTGGGCCAAGAATTAGACCTGTTTTGTTTTTTTTTTTTCTAGCTTTTCTTACTGCTTGAAGCTTAAGATCCACGTGCGCCAGTGTTAGGCTGAGTTGCTGCGGTTGAGGTGGTGGTAGGGACTGGTGGGACCTCCTGGCTTTGCTCCCAAAGAGATGGCTGAAGGTCCTGTCCCTCACCGAAGTGGCTTTCTCTGCTGCTGCCCAGCCCCGGTTCTCCCTCATCTCCTTTCTCTGAAAGCCCCATTAGGTGGTGGGCACTGGTGATGCAGCAGCTCCTGGTTTTAGCCTTTTTGGGTCAAATCAGATCCCATGCGTACTCGCCTAACCAATACTTCCTTGAGAATTAGGGAAAAGGTCATTTAAAAAGGTTTATAGGAAAAATAAAGTTTCGCTGAAAATGATGAGGAAGAAAACAAAAAATAGCTAATTCTTCTTGTCAGCAAGATATAGGTTACTCTTTGTTTACAGTCATAAAATGCTTGCAGCTCTGAGTTTTTTCTTGCCTAATTAATACTGGTTATACTGGTTAGATATTGGCTGTTTGTATGAAATTACTGCTTTTTTCTTTTTTGAGACACCTACTGAATTAGGGGAAACAAAAGAACCTTGCAGTTATTATATTTTTACCTTAGGTATATTTGGTGTTTTGATTCACTACCTTTTCTGTACTGACTGATTGGCTGTCCTGAATAATTTATATTTATCTGCATATATTTGTGCCTGAGTCAAGATTTTGTCTGTGAGAGTGATAGATACTTATTTATATAGAGATATAAACTATGTAAAATTTTAAATGTCTTTTTGAGCAATCTTCATGCTTCTTACTTTTGATTTTGAAAATGGCTGGGCATACTGGATGAAATTAAGTGTAGGTTCAGTGATTGCAAAGGTGCTGTTTTTGAAAATTTAATGTCAAGCTATGTAGGGAATACCAAAAATATGTAGATCTGTTGAACAGGGAGTGACTCCTAACAGTTTTGGGGAAACCAGTTTGGGGGTTGGTGGATTAAAGGGAGCATGTTTAGATGTCTTAAATAATGTAATTGTTTCCAAGCAACTGTTGAGAGTAAAGTTAATTTGCTAATGGTAATACTGGACCCTTTGAAAAGCCATTTCCAAGCACCAAGTTCACTTCAGAGATTTAATAATTAATCAAAGTGACTATATTAAATGTCAGTGAATATATCTGTGCATTGCTATCATTCCTCTCTCTCAACAGGAGTTTCCAGGCTCTTAATGATTAACGCAGTGAGATCTGTAATGTAATAGTAATGCTGGTGCACTGGAAGGTAAGGTACCTCTTGAACATTCTTGCAGCAAATTCTTCACCTTGGTCTTTGTTACAAGCAGTGCTTACAAGGAGTGCTCTGAATGGGTTAACCCATACCCACGTCTTGCTTGGAGATTGCTTTTCTTCTTTTCAGAATTGAGCCCGAACATACAGGGCCAGATCCAGCACCCGCTGTCACTCCCCCCGTGGCTTCCCTGTGCCGCTCTCATGGAACAGCAGACGTTGCAAGGAAGATGCCTGGCTTGCAGGGAGCTGCGTTTAGCATAGTGAGATTGGCTGATAGAATTTACGTTGGTGGTTTCGGTGTATTTCTTGTGTATTAGTTGCGTGTTTAACCATTCGTGAGGTCGTTCAAGGAAGGCTTGTGCTGAGGAAGGGCATTAAAATGATAGAATATCTTATGTAAACACATGCGCGCAAGTGTGTGTGTGGATTGTTTGAGGTATCAGGCATGGTAATGCAGGAAATTTCTGAGAGCTGCATGTGATGATACAAATAATCTGAAATTGTAACTCGTAGCATGTCCTTTCCATGACTGTGGTCATGGAAAAGCAGCAAATCATTTGCACTAACAGAGGTGTCTCTGTAGTTGTGTTCTGTGTACTGCAGTGAATTACTTCATGTGTGGGTGTACACCCATGCACACACTTGAGATATTTTAAGAAAAGTCTTCCGGCCTTCTGGGATGAAAGAAATCACTTAGTTCCTAAAAATCCACTTAGATGCAGGAGAGTGTGCTGTCTACTCTGGCTTGCAGTACTCCCTACAGCAAAATTAAATCACTAAACATTCTTCATAATACCCTGTTTTTGTGAGAGGCACATACTTGATACGTTATGATAAAGCAGTCACGTTAGTAGTGAATATTTGCATAATGAAGCTGGCTTATAACCATGGGGTAGGCAGGTCAGAAAGTGCTCCAGAACATGAGGTTTGGTAGTGGGCTTCCTCCAAAGCTTGTGGCTCTACCCAGTGCTCAAGGAAAGATGCTCTGGGCAGCAAGGATAGTATGTCGAGAGGATCCAAGCCGTTACAGGATAAAGAGCACTACTAATGCTCTTAGGCAGTAGAGAGCATTGTTTCCTTGAGGACTCAAGTCTCAAGGTAAGCTGCCATGTCATATCCATTTGTTATTTCCCATGGTTTCTCATGTCAGAGATGGCATTTGCATCGTGCAGCTTGAAAAGTCTGGAATAAAAAGAAAGACTGAAGTTCTAAATGACCAAAATTATCAAAGGTTCAGCATCAAAAAAGACAACATCCTTAAAAAGGCAAATTATAAGGCAGTAGGGTCTATGGTGGCAGTGATTGTTTTCTGAGCTACATTTAGAACTCTCAGAAACTGTATGTTTCTTTAGAAACAATATCTGCCTGTGAGTGGTCGCCCATAAACTTACATGAGTAGTGTACAAAAATCATTGCAACACAGATGTGGATTAGATTTAGTAGAAACGTGGCCTGAGTAAGAGACCTTTGAATTAGGTAAGAGTTCCTGCATTTACTTCTGCAAAGATCATGGTTAATCCAGTTCAGTCAATATGCTGAAGTAATGAAGGAATTCCTTTTATTGTATCCCTCCATGCTCCCTGTCTCCCTCATGGGTTTTGTTCATAATGGTTATTTTCCAGGGCTTTGCAAAATTACTAATTAGGTCTAATAAAATTACAGATTACCTTGTATTTTTATTAGACATAGTTGAAATGCAGAGGTGTGTTTTGTTCTGGATGTAACACTGAGCTCCCACCTTTCCCCCTTCTGAGGGAGCTGGTATCTGCTCCTCCATCCGATGTATGCTTGGCACCTGCTGGTAGATGGGCATGGACCACAACTGGGCTGCTGTTGGCAAGCCAGCTGGGCTTTGCCCAGGAGGCCCCTGGAGAAGGGGGCAGCTGGGATGCAGCACCTGGTTGGATGGATGCTTCTGGTGAGCCATAGAGTTGGCATCATTGTACTACTTGAATGTATGGCAGGTCTTCAACAGTATGCCCAGTGTGAAGAACTATTTTATGGCCCAAGAAATAAGAAGAAACAAGACACTTTAAGCTAAAAAAAAAAAATTGAGATTTGTATTCAGATGCAACGACATAACAGTTCCTTTCCCTGTATTCTCTATGGTCTTCAAGTTCAGCTCTTCCATACACTGAGCCATAGTGATGAGCACTGTAAGCAGGTTTGCAGACATCAAACCTTTTGGTGGTAGTGAGAAAATCTTGCTAGATGGAGTGGGATTTTTCAGTGCTTCTTGAACACTAATTTAACTATAATTATCCAATAAAAGAGTAAGAACCAGGAGTTTGGTATGTGTATATGCAGCTCTAATTAAAAGCAGACTCCGAAGAGGTTTATTAAAATACAGACAATGCAGAGGGTGGTCGTCGTGTCGGTGGGCAAGAATTAATAGAGTGCAGTAGAGGCAGTTGTGTGCTGCAAAATCCTATTGTTTTATTAGCGAAACTGTGCTGTCACTTGAGGCTTTGAAAGTGTTTTGTGACTGTGGGAAATAGCTTTTTTTTTTTTTACAGAGAAATGTCTCAACTCTGGATGTAGCAAGAAAGTACATTTTAAAAAGACGCAATTAAATGTTACAATGTGACCGTTTAACAAACCTAAAACGGAAATTACAGTGACTTTTTTTTTAAGGCCTTACTCTGCTAGAATTTCCCATAATGCAAAGACGCTCAAAATCTTTTTATTCTGCTCTGCTGAAATCTGGGGATAACATCCATGTTTGTACATATTTTCATGTTTGTACAAGACTTTCTGAGTGGTAAAGCAGGGATTAAAATATCGAAGATCATTGTTTCCTTCTATTTTCCAGTCATAAAGGTTACTTTGTATAGTTTTCTTTTATAACCATTTAATCAGTTGTCCTTGAATTTGTCACCCTTTGCTGTGAAATTAGGAGGGAATTAAAAATACTGTTAAAAATCAACAAAAAAATGAGTTCCATCCACTAATGCAGATAGACAAAGCAGAGCAAGGTGAGCTTGGGTCTGTTTGCTCTCATTCATGCAGCTGTACCCGGCGTTTCCCTTGAAGTCTGACCCTTTCTTGTTACTTTTCCTTGTTACATATATAATTATGTACATTTTATGTATCTAGATATTATCTAAACACACATATATAAAATAAATAAAAAGGCAGCCTGTCCCTTTCCTCTCTGTGCAGAGAGGCAGCTGGCTGCGCGGCCAGGCCCTGAGGAGCGCAGCGACGCGTCCTGCTGAAGCGTGACGTAACGCCAAGGCATCGCTTGCGCCTTGCCTGCCAAACCACTGTCGCTTTACCAAAGTAAATTCCCACCCCCCCGTCCTTTTCTCCTGAGTGTTTGAAACTGTCAGGGCATCCTTTTTCTCCTCATCTCCTTACAGTTATTCCTAAATGTTTACCTGATTTTATTCCAGCCCTGCCGAGCAGCAGTTTTAGAAGGGGACCAAATGGGAGAGGTGTTTCCAGAGTTGGTCAGTCCTTTGTGCTATATGTTGCTGGAACCATAGCTGCTGCCCCAAACTGGTTTTTAGGTCACTTAACTTGGGTAAGTGGTGTGGGCATGAGATCGATGTATGCATACAAGTGTACACATACAATGTAGGTATGTAAATATGAAACTAATTTTCAGTTCTCTAGACAATTGAAATTGTTTTCCAAGTATTCCCCATAAAAGTGATAAACTGTGTTACTCTGCCCTCAAGATTTTACCTCAGTCACGTATCCCAGTGTAAGCGTAGCAGTGGGCTCCTATCAATCTGCCAGTTATTTTATGGGTTGTAGAGAGCAGTCTGTTTTGGAGAAGCAATACTTGTTAAAATGCACATGCTTTTATTAATTAAATTAGGAATAGTAGCACTGAACTTTTGTGATTGCTTGTAAAATGTAAATGCACATAGTGGAGACTAACAGATAAATTCCTCTGCAATTACAAGGCAGGGGGGTTACTTCTTGGGTTTTGTTCACTTTTTCTCCAGTGTAGTCTTGGATGCCACAGCTGCCAAAGCCCCCATTTGTGCATGCATGGAAGAATTGAATTCCCTCTTGAACGTCCTCGTTCCCCTCCAGTGACCTTTTGTTGTACTTGACCTACTTTCCGGTGTTTTCCCCATCGGTAACAAACATCTTCCCTAACTTGCCAGCCTATGAGGAACAGCTAAATGACCGTGACCACCTGCTTTCACAGACAGTGCAGAGCTGGATATTGCAGAAAGTACATCCCAGTCATCCTTGTTGAATAAAAAGTAAGCCTGTCCCTAATGAATAGTGGTCATTTCCAATAGAAGTTGGTTTTAACAGCAGCACCCATAAAGGAGATCCCTACCATTATCTTCAGATAGAGGAACTGTCCACTTACCATCTTCAATATTATCAGAGCTAAGGCTCTTTGTAAGGGAAAAAGGTGAGGAAACTACCAGCTAAAATATTTTAACTTTTATTTTCAGAAAGTATTGCAAGCCAGTGCTTTGACAAGATGGTGTGAGAAAAAACTCGCATAACTGTGGACTCTAAATCAAAAGAAATTTTGACATTTTGAGTTGACACTGAGAATCAGAACAAATGGTATTGTGAACTAGACGCAAATGTCAAAGGATTTCCCAGATACATTTTTTTGAAAGAAACTTACCACGCGTGCACCTCCTCATGTGGCCTGTTGGCCTGGAAACAGGGCTGGATCCTTTGCCCAGTTGAAGTTTGCCCAGTTTGTCATAGAATCATAGAATTCTTTGGGTTGGAAGGGACCTTTGGAGGCCATCTAGCCAGCCCCCTGCAGTGAGCAGGGACACCCTTTACCAGATCAGGTTGCTCAGAGCCCCATCCAACCTGGCCTTGAAAGTTTCCAGGGATGGGGCCTCCACCACCTCTCTGGACAACCTGTTCCAGTGTTTCACCACCTTCATTGTAAAGCTTATGCATTGTCAGCATAGGAAAGTTTCTTAAACAGAGCGCTCATCTAGTCTGTCAAAATCACCTTTGTAATCTAAATATATGTGGGACTCAAGCTGTTTTCATGCCATGAAACATTTGATTAGCCAAATGGTGGACTGGTATGTGCTCGAAATCAGGAGATTTTGAGACAGATGATCCCCAAATGGGAGTCTAATGGATGCTGTGTGTTCCAAGATGTGGTACGTGAGCCTGTGCTTACCCTATTTTAGCTTTTTAATGAATCCAGCGAAGAAAAATTCCTCAAGGTATCCCCAGTGGAACTGTCTTAACTAAATCCAAGCAACAAAGACAGGTGAGATGATACTTAAACTTCAGGGGATAGTTTGTGTGGTACGACACTTAAGGTTGTCTGTCAAAGGCACCATAAAATTATTATTGTGGCTGAGAGAGCTGAAGTATGGAAACACTTAAGCTTTTATCCAGTTGTAGCAGGACCCTTTTTAGCCAAAATCCTCATTTGCTCTTGTGTTCTGAACCTTGCCTGCAAAGATGGAGCATCATGTGGACTTCTGCCCTGGTGATGTCCAGTGTATATGCTCCATATAGTCGCTGGTTGCAGTAGAGGGTTATGCTGAAGAAATACACTCTACAGTTGGTTGGCAGATGACGGGATGTGGCAAATTACACTGAAATCCACAGGGTTTCTGGTATCATAGCAGAACCTCTCCTAAAAGCATGAGCAATTTATGCTATTTTCTATGTTCCCTAACAGTTGAGAGGGTCAGACTGGTTTTAGTATTTTTTTATAAGAAAGGGTCCAAATCTGTTTGTACCAAAAGCCTTCATCAGAAAAGGGAAATGTCAGTATATAGATATTTTCTGCCTTGTTCTCCTGGGGTATTTGAGCAAAAAGCTGCAAGTTGAGAGATGCCCTTGTCAGGACTCTGCCAGGCATCTCAGTGGTGGCTCACTAAATTTTCGTAAACAATGCAGCAAGAACATGGCTCAGAAATAAGTTAAGCTGGAGAAGCCAATCTCAGAAAGGGAAATACCCAGTAAAACAAAAATGATCTGTTTGAAATGCGGAACAAAACAGATTTACTTTTTTCCTCATTCCCTCTAGACCAGTCATCGCTAGACAACGTCTCATTGTAGTGTGTTGCCCATACGATCTAAATGTGTTACTTAAAAGAAAAAGGATATTAAATATTGAAAACTGAGGGCGACAGAGAAATAGAAATATGATTTTGTATATAGGTTGTCAATTGTTGTTCAAAGACGAGTGAAAACAAGGAACATCGGCCTTAGCATACAGAATGTCTTATTTGTGACACAAATTTAAATCTGCTCTTCTGACTTTCATGGAGGGAGAAAGGGGAAATAATTGGAATACCTGTTGGCTCTGGGTGCTAGAACTGCTTGCCAATTCCCCAAAATGTTAAGTCCAGTTAGCACTAACTGCCTTGGGTTTTCTTTCTGAGGGGAGTGAGCTACACCTGCCCTTGGTTAACCTGATCCAGTTTTCACTGGGTGCTGAAGCACTACTGCTGCCCATTACTGGTATTAGGTGTGGTTTGATTATGAATACTGAAGCATCTACCAGCATCACAAGGGTACTTAAAAAATGGCTAATTTTGTAAGTCCTCCAGATGAAACACATCTGGGATTTAATTTATCACTGGAGAAATTGCTTACGCAGTTACAAATGACTGTCAGCTGGGAAGGTGAGGAGAGGCTGTTGCTTTTCATGTGAGAGAGCAGCAGGGATGCGTGGAGCTCTGCCTGCAGAGAGGTGATCGGTCAGCTGGAAGTTTATGGGCCAGGAGCAGAGCAGAGACCACTGTGGGTGATGTTGTTATGGGTGTCTGCTATAGATGGCCCCATCAGGAAGAAGCAGTACTCGATGCCTTCTTCAAGCAGCTGGAAGAATCACAGAATGACAAGGATTGGAACAGACCTCGGGAGATCATCCAACCCAACACCCCCGCTAAAGCAGGGTCACCTAGAGCAGGTTGCACAGGACATCGTCCAGGCGGGCTTTGAATATCTCCAGAGAAGGAGACTTCACAACCCCCCTGGGCAGCCTGTTCTCTGTCACCCTCAAAGTAAAGTAGTTCTTCCTCATGTTCAACTGAAACCTCTTATGCTTCATTTTGTGCCTGTTGCCCCTTGTCCTGTTGCTGGGCACCACTGAGAACAGTCTGACTCCGTCCTCATGACATCCACCCTTAAGACATTTGTAAGTATTTATGAGATCCCCTCTCAGTCTTCTCTTCTTCAGGCTAAAGAAGCCCAACTCTCTCAACCTTTCCTCGTAGGAGAGATGCTCCAGTCCCCTCATGATCTTTGTAGCCCTCTTCTGGACTCTTTCTAGGAGTTCTTCATCTTCCTTGAACCAGGGAGCCCAGAACTGGACACAGTACTCCAGGTGGGGTCTCACCAGGGCAGAGTAGAGGGGGAGGATAACCTCCCTTGACCTGCTGGCCACGCTCCTCTTAATGCACCCCAGGATACCATTGGCTTTCCTGGCAACAAGGGCACACTGCTGGCTCATGGTCAGCTTGTCATCCACCAGGACTCCCAGGTCCCTCTCAGCAGAGCTGCTTTCCAGCAGGTCATCCCCCAGCCTGTACTGGTGCATGGGGTTCAACTTCCCCAGGTGCAGCACCTGACACTTGCCCTTGTTGAACTTCATCAGGTTTGCAGGACCTAGTCCTCAGGGGGACTTTAACCACCTTGGTATCTACTGGAAGAGCAATACAGCAGTGCACAAATAATCCAGAAGTTTTCTGGAGTGCACTTCCTAGCACAGGTGATCAATAAGCTGATGAGAGGAGGTTCTTTCTTGGACCTCATACTTACAAACAAGGAAGAGCTGGCTGGGGATATAAAGGTTGGGGCAGTCTTGGCTGCAGTTTCCATGATCTGGTTAAATTCAGGATCCTGAGAGGAGGGAACAAGACAAATAGCAGGATCACAACACTGGACATCGAGAGAGCAGGCTTCAAAGTGTTCCTTGAAATGTGGTTCTGGAGAGAAGAGGGATGGTAGATTTTTGAGAATCACCTCCTCCAAGCTCAAGCGTGGTCCACCCTGATGTGCAGGAAACCAAGCAAAGGTGATAGGAGGCCTGAACAGATGAGCAAGAAGCTCATGAGAAGGAGGATCCAGGGACTACAGGCTGGTTAGCCTCACCTCAGTCAATGGGAAGGTAATGCAGCAAATAATCCTGGAAAGCATTTCTAAACATCTGATGGACAAGAAGGTGATCAGGAGCAGTCTGCTTGGATTTAAGGAAGGGAAATCATGCCTGACCAACCTTAATAGCTTTCTGCAATGACATGACAGCTGAATGGATGAGTAGAGAGCAGTGGATGTTCCTTATCTTGACTTTTGACACTGTCCTCCATATTGTCCCCACAGAGAAATTATTGAAAAATGGACTAGATAAATGGGCTGTGAGCTGGACTGAGAATTGGCTGAACTGTCAGGCTCAGAGGGTTATCATCACCAGTACCAAGTCCAGCTGAAGGCCAGAGACTAGTGGTGTACCCCAGGGGTTGATATTGGGACCAGCACTGTTTAACATCTTTAATAATCAGGACATGGGACAGCGTGCACCCTCAGCAAGTTTGCTGGTGACACAAAACGGGGAGGAGTGGCAGATACACCAGATGGTTGTGCTCTATTCAGAGGGACTTTGGCAGGCTGAAGAAATGGGCAAACAGGAATCTCCTGAAGTTCAGCAAAGGGAAATGCAAAGTCCTGCATGTGGGGAGGAGTAACCCCATGTACCAGTATATGCTGGGGGCTGACCAGCAGGAAAGCAGCTTGGTAGCAAAGGACCTGGGAGTCCTGGTGGGCACCAAGTTGACCCTGAGGCAGCAACGTGCCCTTGTGGCAAAGGTGGCCAACAGGCTCCTGGGCTGCATCAGGCAAAGCATGGCCAGCAGGTCCAGGGAGCTGATCCTTCCCCTCTGCTCAGCCCTGGTGAGACACAGCTGGAGTGCTGGGTCCAGTCCTGGGCTCCCCAGTGCAAGAGAGACATGGACATACTGGATCAGGTCCATTAAAGGGCCACTGAGATGATCATGGGCTTGGAGCACTCAGCAAAGGGAGGGTAAGGGTGAGGGAGCTGGGACTGTTCAGCCTGGAGAAGAGAAGGCTCAGGGGGATCTTCTCAATGTGTGTGAACGCCTGCTGAGAGTGAGTAAAGAAGATGGCTCTTCTTAGTGGTGCCCAGTGACAGGGCAAAGGGCAATGGGAACAAATATGAGAAATTCTACTTAAAAATAAGAAAAATGTCTCACAAGTATAAAATGAGAGATTGCCACAATAAAACATTAACAGATACACAGTAAGTAGACACCTTAACAGTACTGCGATGTACTATTGTGCCTGTAACAATTTATAGAGTGCCTTGTCAAGGACAAGGAAGTTATTAATCATTGTAAGTAGCAAATTGATCTTGATTTTACAGACCAACTGAAAATAAATGTTCAGCACAAAATGGGTTGATTTTTTTTCATTTTGCTGTTGTGCCAATTTCTGCTAAGAATGCTGTCATGATTTTAGCAGTGTTTGTCAAAAAAGAAATTATTACATCCTAAGTACTGTCTGGAAGAATATAAAATTCAGCAGTCTTGTGAGTGAAGTAAATGAACGGATCTTGTGCTCGTGCGTGTTGCTAGCAGAAAAGGCAGGCTAACATCCAGCCAGAAGCATTACATTCAGTCAGCTTGTCTATTACATTTCATAGCCTTAGTTGCTACCCTAATTATTATTATTTAGTTTTTATTGGTGCTGATTATTTATTCTTGTTTAATATACCCCTTTCTATTAAACAACGTATATGTAGTTTAAAATTATGGTTGTGCCGTAATATAGATAGGAAGGTTGTAATCTTTATGGGGCAGAGGAAATAAATCATAGGTCATGTGCAATAAAACGTAAAGAAGAAAGATTAATGTACCTCCATACCTACAGACTCCAAAAATGATTGCAGCAGTTTCTAAGCAAACATGTACAGGAGAAAGCAATTCTCTAGTCCAGATTGGAAAGTAGTCTGTCTCTTTCTAGTGTCTTGACTGCTTAATGCAAACTGCTGTTGTGTCCATTCAGTAATAAAATCTTGTCTCTTCCAGCTGACAGATAGGATGCAGGTGATAAACTCCTCCATATAGTATAACATCAGTAAAAGTTAACATTTCTTGATACTTTATGTATTATCACAGAATGACAAGGGTTGGAAGGGACCTCGGGAGATCATCCAGTCCAACCCCCCTGCTAAAGCAGGGTCACCTAAAGCAGGTTGCACAGGACTTCATCCAGGCGGGCTTTGAATATCTCCAGAGAAGGAGACTCCACAACCCCCCTGGGCAGCCTGTTCCAGTGCTCTGTCACCCTCAAGGTAAAGAAGTTCTTCCTCATATTCAACTGAAACCTCTTATGTTTCAGTTTGTGCCCATTGCCCCTTGTCCTGTCACTGGGCACCACTGTAAAGAGTCTGGCTCCGTCCTTGTGACTTCTGCCCTTAAGATATTTGTACGTGTTGATGAGGTCCCCTCTCAGTCTTCTCTTCTTCAGGCTGAACAAGCCCAGCTCCCTCAGCCTTTCCTCATATGGAGATGCTCCAGTCCCCTTATCATCCTTGTTGCTCTCCTCTGAACTCTCTCTACGATTTTCTTATCTTTCTTGAACCGGGGAGCCCAGAACTGGACACAGTAATCCAGGTGGGACCTATTATGTTAGATCTTGTCTTTGTGATACTAGATTTTTAATTATATTCCGTTGGTAAATAGCTTGCTTAGAAGCTGGTTGGTGTTTGTCTTCAGTTACTTCTTCAGGGTATGAACTCGAGTAAAAAGGATCAGAGTAAAAGAAATCATTAGTTCAAAAAGCATGCAATTGTGGTACTTGATCTTATATTCTGTCTTTGGAAGATAGATGAAATAGCGATTATAAAAATGGCAAGTAAAGCAATGGGAAGAATGCAATCAAAGCAGGATTTTATATGCCAAACTCTTCTTGGCTGAGGTTGGGAGGGCAAGACTGGTGTATTTATTGCACGCGACTGCCTTGTGTTTGAATCTCAGTGCAACGTCAGTAGGTAGAGCATGCATAAATGCAAGCCCTAAGATCTAAGGGAGGGACTTGAACAATTTGTGGCAGGTTGTTAGTACATGCTTCAGAAAATAAAAACTGGGTATTTATTGCAACTTATAACTGGTTTCTGTGTTTTGACTCGGAAAAGCCATTTTCTGTTATTGGCCTCCACTGCACATCTGCATCTTCCTTTTGGCACAAGGGGTAGTTAGAGCTGTAAGCAGCAAGCGGCAAACGCTGATGGCGCTGGCATTTGTCTTCCTAGGGAATGCAAGCGCCTGCTCCATTACTTTATAATTTATGTCACTTGAATAGAAAAGGAAGACTTAGCAAGTTTTAGGGAAAAAATGGAAAACAAACCCCTTTGGTAATCTGAGAGAATAATGTGTGCTTAGCAGCTGGCAATGTAATTTTTGATTTCTATGTAATTATTATTCCATTGTAGGTGGTGCTTATGTTCCTTGCTCCTGATGAGAAGATGCATTTGTATGCATCATTATTATCTCTTTTGACATGTGCGTTAGTGACATTAATCTGTGTTTTATTTTCTGCAGTGGTAATAACGGGGTTGTCTTTTCCTAGCTTTATTATGTTGTCGTGTTTTCTGAAGTTGTCCTCATACCACAAAGGAAAAGTATAGCGTAAGGATCCAGTGGGAACCAAGGTAACGTTTAGCGTGGGGCGAAGCAGCTCCTCTCATTTTTCGTGCTTCCTCCTTGCCAAATTATGATGTGCTTTCCTTGCTGGTGGGCAGGCAGGCAAAACCACTCCTTTTTCAAGTCGTGCAATTGAAAAAACAGTTTATTAAATCTCTCCAGAAAGGGTGCAGCAATAGGAGCTTTATGCTCTTGACAGGAACATTTCAATCCCTTTTGCAGTTTATTCTAGAAATGCAAAAAAGATTGTTGGGGGCAGTTAAAGATTTATTCACCGGACTAAAATAGCCTCATTACTTTCAAAATATGAGCTGATAAAATGACTCACTCATCTGAAATCATCCAAATGGTGTTTTTTAGGAGCCTTGTGATACTCCTTGCCTTATCACAGGCTGCTAATTGGTCTTGTCAGGCTGCTGAGGAAACTTTGGGTCCCCTGCGCTGTGACAGATCCTGGCTAGCACAGCGGTGTACATGTACTGTTTTCTTCTGTTGTTGTCTTGGTTTCCTGGTTTTTTCCTACACGTTGTATACTTTGTGTACTGAGATCTTTCCTCTTGTCTCTAGTCAGAAGCTATTTGGGGAATTGCTATGAATAAGTAATATTTCAACTTACGCATCTGATTGTAATATTAATATAACAAAACCCACAGGGTGGAATGTAAATGGAGGATGGAGGTTTCACCTGAGTAGCTGTAATTCTCTGTTTGTGTTCTTTATCCTCCTCCTGTTTTGATTAAATACTGCATTTGGGGAAGATATTGCAGTATATGCACAGTAGCTGTACAAAATAAATATATCAATATTAAAATCTGAAGGATTAAAGTTAGGGCTTTTTTTTTCTTTATTTCTAGCCTGCTTAGTATCCTTCCTTTTCCCTTTTTACTTCCCAACGTAGTACTTGGAATTTATTCCCCACCATATAAAGTCTCCATCTTTACGTACGACTGACCGAGTTTGAGTCATGGATACTTACTTTGTGAGAAATCCTTTTCTTCGGGATGTTGCTGGAAAGATTTCCCATTGCTTACTGGAATTTTAAAAATGAGGGCTCAGAGGTTGTGACTCTGAACTGTCACTGAGCGCCTGAAGGTTTGCCTTTTGTGTTGATAGCTAGAAGTCTGGAGGCAGGGGCAAAGCGGGGGGCGTCTAGCTCCTACGTGGTCTCAGATCATCATACCCTCTCATTTAAGAAAGGAGGCCACGGAATGGTGTCTCTTGGTCTGCTCATTAGGATTTTCACAAGATCTGGCAGGGAGAAGATGTTGTAGTTAGAATGCGATTTACCATATATTCTCCTTTTCACTGAAGAAACTGAGGGCAAACCTTCTCTAAATTTAAATTTTGTGTAGGTTTTCACCGAGTTTTAAGTGACTCATGCAAATACAATCCGGTATGCTTTTTCTTGTTTTGACACACTGCTTTTTGTTGTTCTCTGGTAAGGTTCCCCAAATCCTCCAAGCATGGCTGTACTGAAAATTAAAGCATAATCTCATTGTTCTTTATTTTTTTGCAGCATAGAGTGCAAATGTGAGAAAATGGTTTTTTTGTGTTTTTTTTCCTTTTTCTCAGACTGAACAAAAGCCTTTTATTTTGCAGGCATTTAATCTGCAAACAAATAAGTCTAATTACTTGTTCATCCATGTGTTAAACTATGCAGCACTCTTTAATGTGTCTGCAGTTCTGAATTTACATGGCTGTTTTAAAATTGTGATAAACACCACTTTATGCTGTGACTACTTAGGAGTAGAGACACCGGGCTATATCCAGTACAGCAAAACCCTGTTGACTTTGGAGTTGTCACACCAGTAGTGGTATCTCCATGTGTTATTGCACAACCATAGAATCGTTTAGGTTGGAAAAGACCTTTAAGATCACCAAGTCCAACCATTACCCTAACCCTGCCACCCCATCACTAAACCATGTCCCTAAGCACCTTGTCTGCCTGTCTTTTAAGCACCTCCAGGGATGGGGACTTGACCACAACCTCAGTTACTGGTGTCTTTGCTTGACAACATTTATTACAGTCATTACTACCTTTACTTACCTTTTATCATTAATGTTTTGCTTTACTGGAACAATAATTGGATTTCTTGGAGGCATAAAGCAGTTCACGTTTAGTGGCATGCAGTAGTTCCTAAAAACCTACTCAATAGCTTTGTAGTGTGTGAGAGAATATACCATTGCCATTGAGTAGAATGGATCCATCAAAACCTTCCCCTGCAAAAATCCTTGGCAGCCAGCTGCAAACAAGAGCAGTAAGGCTCTGTGCTGTGTGGAAAACTCCACATTATGACCTAAAAGGTAGAAAATAATTTGATGGCCTCTAGATGAAAATATGGCTTTTGGTATTGTGTATCTAAGAAAGCTGTTTTAAGCAATTGCCTTAAAGATCATTCCGCATGTTTGTTGTTTTTTTTTTTCCATACAATGTGCTTGAGTAGCTAACCGAATCATTCATCTGTCTTTTTTCAGTCTTTTGGTAGGAAAAATGCTGCTGTTGCCAAAGATCACAGCAGACCATAATTATTTGCCATCATTCTCAATGCATACAAGCGTTCAGGTACTGAAAACACTGTCAAAAGTAAGAGATTATACTGAGGGGTTTTCCTCCCAAAAAGTAAAATATATCAGTACGCTGTCATATGAATGTAGGTAAAGTAATATATAAGACAGTAATTTTGGGTAGCAAATAACAAACAGGCAAAACACAAACCAGAAAGTCTTCTCTTAGGAGGAAGAAGGTGAGAGGATAAACTTTGAAGGGCCGAAAAGAACACATGGAAGGTCCTCAGGGAAGGGTCCCATGCAGTTGGTCCGCTGCTTGGGGAGGAGCGGTTGGGTGCATGCATTGCTTGGCGGATGCACACCCGCCTGAGATGACTGCACAGCGTAGTAGCCCTGGATGCGCTCAACCTGTCACCTTAGACTGTATGTTGATACGCATGCATTTGTGTGAGAAAGCCTGGTCAGAAATAAAGACAGACGCTCTTGTCTTTACTATTTCTGGTATGTGTTAGAGGAGAACGTAGACCCTAACAAGGCAAGGGCCCTGCAGAGGTAAGCCCTGTGTAGGTAATTAAAAGACAATTCCTGCCCTAAAGAGATCCTTAATATAGCCTGTGGCACAGAGGGGTAAAAACTAAAAGGAGGATGACAAAGAACCGCTGTTCTGAGGGAGTGGGCGGTTTAAAGTTTTCGGCTGTACTTCTGGTACGATTTGTGGATGACTGGTTTTGTGTTGAGGTGTGAATTTCCAAGCATCACTGCGTGCTTTCACGAGGACGCATTGCGTATCTTGTCATAGAACTGCTGTTGAAGGCTGCCAGTGAACTTAGCTATCTCGTTATAATTGTACCAACTATAAAGACTTTCATTTTATAGGAAAACTGTTGAGGAAATTCTGGTAAAGCCACTCAGGCAGCCCGAGATTTCCACAATTTGATGGGAGACAGAAGTTTAACTGATAGAATTTATGAACTAACTCTTCATGATGGTAGTAGGACATACGTCCTTTTTTGACAAATATTTTCTTCTAAGCAGTACTTCTCACTGCTGTAAAATCTGGTGCCCAGCCTACCCCAAATGTCATGAAAATCTGTGTTAACTGGAGATTTTCTGTGTCTTTGAAATTCAGGCTGCTTGGGCTTGGGCAGCTAGATTTAACACCCCAATTTTAGTCACCCAAAACTTACAACCTGGACAATATTTCTTCACTCAAATCTCTACCCTCACTTTATGTCTTTTGATTAAATACTTTTGAATAGTAACTATTTCAATTATGAGCTGACAATAAAGTAAAGCCTCTCCTTGGCACCGTATTCCCCCGTGCCCTATTTCTTCCATTGTTTAAAATGAATGGGCTGCCTCTCCCCCTCTGCCCTTGCTGACTAAGCCCTTGGCTCTGCTGCACCTCTTACAGATTGCTTCTGCTGAAGGACATGCTTCCCCCAGCTGCCTCTTGGCAGAGAATAAAGGGGTTATCGTTGATAAG
Source organism: Gorsachius magnificus (assembly GCA_034008185.1). NCBI lineage: Eukaryota > Metazoa > Chordata > Aves > Pelecaniformes > Ardeidae > Gorsachius > Gorsachius magnificus. The sequence continues at coordinate 179,494,609 of CM067081.1, forward strand.
ATGAGCTTCTATGTGGACAGTGATTTCTTCATATGCGCACACCTTCAGTTGCACAACCCGCAGATGGGCAAAGTTGGTCCTATGGACTGAATCTGGTTCACGAGGGAGTATCAAGTCATAGAATCATAAAATCACTTTGGTTGGAAAAGACCTTTAAGATCATCGAGTCCAACCTTTAACCTAACCCTGCCATCCCACCACTAAACCATGTCCCTAAGCACCTCTTCTATCCTTTTAAATACCTCCAGGGATGAGGAATGGTAATACAAGATGGCCAAGCCAAACACAGCCATTGGTTAGTGTGAGCACTGGCATGGGGGGTGATCCAGCAGGTTAATGAAATGTCCAGTATTGCCCACTTTTCCGGGTGGGCTCCTTGTTGGAGGATACAGGTTGAGTGGGAAAGGAAAGGGTGGGCAAGACTGGGGCTGGCAGGGAAGCTCCTTTGAGAGGGTGATCCAGGCCATGGGTGGAGAGCTCAGTCTGGCCTTGGTTGGGTTTGCACCATATGGAAAGCTGAAAAGTTTGGAGATGTGTATTACAGCAGTTTCCCTGCTGGGACTCCATGCTGAAGTGAGGAGATACAGACCAGGGTGAGGGACAGTGCCACTTTTGCAGGGGTTTGCAGTGCACTTTGAGTGCTGTGTTGGGGCTCGGGGATATGTGACTGGCATGGTTTGGATCTGTGTTTGAGTTGAGGATCACCATCGCTCTTCAGCAGTCTGGGTGAGAGAAACGTCTCCTGCGTTAGGAGGCACAAAGACACTACGGCTATGGTGTGCCTGAACCATTGCCCAAGAAGACAATATGCCAGGCAGGGAAGGCACCATGACCTCTAGAAAAATCAAGGGGCTATTTGGAAGACTGGGGGTTGTGTCCTTAAGGATAGCCATAGTGTCTTACTGTCCTGTCTCCACCTGTAAGCAGATGCCTATGGAGTAGCAAGAATAGAGTGTGCAAGCATAGGCAATACTTTGCTTTCCCAGCCTCAATTATTTTTTTTTTTCTGGTTTAGGACCTTTGAAGAAGGCTTTGTACTTAATAATCAGAAACATACCTTTATTTCATGGTCTCTTCCATTCTCCTCTTGAAAAACTTTAAGCAACTACAGCGTCCTTTGGCAATGAGTTCCCCAGGTCTGCTGCTTGCTGTGTGAAGAGCAGCCTCCTGTTCACTTCTTCTCCTTTTGTTTATGTGCTTGGGATAGAGGGCTGGCTGTTTTGGGATAGGTGGGGAAGGGTTTATATAGAGTGCAAACCTGCCTCTTAATCTGTGTTGAGATCTCTCTAGAAGGTCAGAGTGGCCAGCCCGACCACCTCTCAGCAGCTGGCTTTGATCCATCACTGATCCAGACCTAATAAATAAACTCCAGTGAATGTAGGCTGGCTCTTCGCAGTCAAGAGTTTCTTCACTGTATTTCTTATCAGTGGTTTGTCCTATACAGAACTTCCCACTGTTCAAGACCTCCTCTTGCTTTCAATTAGAAAGACATCTCGATGTGTTGGTCTGGCTGCAGACAAAAAAAAAAGCTGTGTGATTTCTACAGCTTCCCTTATAGTCCTGTAAAAATTGTGATTTTTATAGAAGATATGAAGATGTAGTGTTGGATGTTGCATTTAATGCTGTCTTCAGGCTTTTGGTAGGTTTTTGTAATGCACCAATATCCTCCTGCACAGTTAATTTTTACAACAGATTTCCTTAGTGGTTGGATGTTCCGAAAGATGATACGGGGAGCAGTAGTTAAAAGGAAAGATGGCATTGATGGAGAAAGAAATACTGAGCAGGGAAAGCCTCTAAATATTTTGGCTAACCAGTCTTCTGGCTTGGAAGAGCCATTGTAGGTATCGGCTGTGCATCAATGAAAGTTAAACATGGCTTTAACACAAAGCTTGTTTTCCTGAAGCAATTGTAAAAAGCCCACAGTGATAAGGCATTTTATTTTGTATTTGTTGTTTTTCAGCACAGTAGAAAGTCATTTAATCTAAGCAACTGAAAATCATTTTAGGCTTAGCAACATGTTGAGACAAATGATAAAAGTATTTAAAAGCCTCATTTTACTGAAGAAAAACTGTCATAACAATTAAAGTTATTAAAAAAAAAAGCTTTCAGAGAGGCACAACAGAAATTTAGCTTACAAAATGGATAATAAGTTGGGATTTTTGGTTATATACAGTTTTGCACTGACGATCTCACTGAAACTTCAAAAGTGCAGTGAAAATCAGATAATATTGAAGACGTTGGCAGGTGTTTTCTGTTTTGTTTTGTTACTGTTTCTTTTCTAGCCTGGCATTTCAAATGTGAATTATCCTTGGCTGTCCCTATTCTTCGTTGTTTTCCATACTGACTATGATAAAAATACCATAGTTAATTTGATTTTAAGTTTGAATGTCTCATAACTCTTGATAGTGTTTGTGTTATTTGTTTCTCCAAGGAAAAAAAAAAAGGGAAATAACGTGGTTCACTGAGTTATGTAGACACCAAATTCAGACTTGAAATAAATGCATTTCTTTCTATAATTATGACAAGCGTTGTGCTCGTTGCACCAGGCCTTACAGTTTGCTTTTTGTGCTGTTTGGCATTTCACTATGCTAAAATGGATTTGTAATTGTCTTTACTGTTGTGTTAAATAATTATTCGTATACATATACTTCTATATTTGAATGAATTCCTGGGTTTTGGGTCACCCCACAGCCGTTGGCTAAGCCGTTCTGGTTCATAACCGATGCTGTTTGGAAAAGCTGTCATGGTACAGCGTTGTATCCAGATAATAGCTTGCACCCCAGTCTGCCTTGACAGGCAAAAATATATGAAAACGTCCACGTGTTAGAAAATAACTTAAGAAAATAAATAGAAATGCTAGCATGTTTTATGCTGTATGTGTCTGCAGTTTTCACTGTGCTTTTTACCAGTTTCTCTCCGATTTATGGTTTTCCTTGGTCCTACAGTCAACAGAAGCTTTTCCGGATCCTTCCTTTAGCACTGCTTATGCTCACTAATTAAAAGGTTCCGTTGCATTGGCTTTATTCATAGCAAGTAGTCTTTATTACCAGGCCAAAAGTTTGCATCTGCTTTATGATGGCTGCTTTATCTCAGTAGCTGGTGAATCCTTTCCCCATGTTGACCCAATCCAAGTTGAAGTTGAGGTCACCCCAGATTTTCATCTTTTTTTTTTTCCCTTCCTTCAGCTTTAGAGAGTTTGTTTAGTTTGAACAGCTATTGCTTCAGTACAAATGGTATAAATGTAGACTATGTGTTTGTATACAATTCCTATATGCAAGACTATCCTGTAATAGTAATACAATTGCACATTTTCATTGCCTGATGTCATCAGTCACAAAAAATTGATTTTGGTGGGGGGTGGGTGTGTGTCCCCTTTCATCCCTCACCCTCTCATCTGGACTCGTACGCACTTTGCTCATCTTTTTCAATTTATATGTCTGATTTTTTTAAAAAACTTTTTAATTCAAGTTTGTGGTTTTCATTATTTTGAGACTTACAGTTTCTATTAATAGTTCCAAAATGTTCCCAGTTACACTTACTGAACTCCTACACATGGCAACTTTACTTAGATTTATGATAATACATATTCACAGTTTTGAATTCGTGATCCTTTTTCACAGAGTTGTCAAAAAAAATCATTCTTGTTTACTCTTCACATAACATGGCTCTCTTCCCCTCTCCTCCTGCAGTTCCTTGTAATGTACTTGCTTTATTCAAAACTCATCTTCTTTTCCAGATATCCCAGTCACCTTGATGAAATTATTAAACTGAATTTTTTTAATATCCTGTCAGCTTGAAAAATATTAGTACTTTACTGTTTTTTTTATTTTGCTATCAGATCGGGAAAACTAGGTAGGCGTATTATAGTGGTTTCAACACATTAAAAATTAGGGGTTTCATAGCAGACACTTCTGTATCTCTGTGTTGTATTCTACCATGGAATTAATTCAGTTCTTTTTTCAAGCCATCTAGTTTGGGGTTTTTTCAGTATAACTGCAAATGTCTAAATTCTGCTTCAGTTTTTCAGGGGGCTTGATCTTTCTAAATAAAGCTTTAATTGAGTTTTCATCTCTTTTTGCAAAAGTGAGCTGCTTTGCTTTTCTACCTTAATTTTGGGAAGGCACAGAGAGGGAAAAATATACAAACCAGATGTCTTAAAGAAAAGGGTATTTGGTGAGTTAGTTATGCTGAATTCCAGAAGTATGAAAAACTTAAATGCCTTTTAAAAAAAGATTGGCTCTCTGATACACAATATGCAATTAAATTCTTTAGAAAATATGAGAAGACTACAATGGCTACACCCTTGACAGGGAAGTAGAAAGCTGGGAAAGGTTGCAGATAAAAATGTATCCTAGCTCTAGAATAGTTTTTCAATTGCATTTATTATTTAACTCACCAAATGCTTAAATTATTTATCTACGTCTTGTCAGAAAAAAAAAAAAAAGAGTAGAAACGCGATATAAAGCCTCGTATTTCACTTCTGTAAGGCAGTATCCCTGATGCGATGGTTCGGTCGCTGGTGAGCTTTCCAGCATGTTTGGGCATGGATGGGCTCGGACCGGAGTTACCTTATCATTTGCTCGTGCTTTCCTGCCCCGCTCCGTGTATCCGTTTGCTGCCTCCCATCTCGCCCGGCGCCGGAGGCTCTTTGGGGCTTACACACGTTCTGTGCCACACTCACTGTTCTCTCAGCACGATAGGTTTTAAAACATCATTTGGCTGCTTCGCTGTTATGGTTTGCCATCACCAAGGATGTAAAATGGTGGTAGGAGTACAGTTCCATCAGGGGTACTCAGCTTTTAGGGGGGGGCCTTCCCAGGACTGACCGTCGTGCAAATCCCAGCTCTTTTTTCTGAGAAGAGGTTTGGCAGTACTCGGGGCACTCGGGACTGTATGGCTCAGACTGAGCGTCTGCCGCCAGACTCTGCCCTCGCTAGTTCATGAGGACTTTTGTGGGACTGTGGGCAAGAGCCCACCAGAGACGCAGCTGTCGGGAGCGGGCCGTGCGATTTTTCTAGACATAATATATCATTATGTCTTGGAGCTCTCCCTAAGTGGTTTGCTGAGGGTCACACAGCTGTAGTGGATGCAGGAATGGAGCTCAGCTTTGTATCAGCTGGAGAATCTTACTCATTTGCCTGTAACATGCAGAAATAAGAGAAAATTAAAATAAGCTTCAGGAATTGGAGCGAGGAGGATGAAACAAATCTGGGCTGGTTGGTATAGGAGCAGTGTGTCTTGAGAGAGAGGCGAGATATGGAAAGGAAGTAAAAGATGCATAAATGAGAGACGAAGATGGGGCACGCATCGCCGAGTCGGAACAGGCACAAAGTGACGGAGCTTAGAGACCACAGAGGCTGGAGCAGCCAGTGGCACTTGAATTGCACCTCGGAAGCTCAGTGTCTTTCACGCAGAGACAAATGCATTAGTAAAATCGTCATAAAGGAAGAATAAACACACATTTTGTGTGTGCTGTCAGTGAGAACCCTTCATTTCAGGTGGCACTGTACATTTCCAGAGTCGTCTGAACGCTGCCATGCACCAGATTTGGAGCTGAATGGCAACAATAAATACAGGCTATCTCAGAAGCAGAAATATATCCACAGCCCGCATATTTCAGCAAATGTATGACTGGAGGAGAAATACTGTTTTCTCCAAGGTCTTACAGTAAGATGAGATTTTGTTTATGATGTGTTTCAATCTACATGGTACCACAGGTGGCTCACAGTGTATCCACCAAACTTGCAAGAAAGTCAATAGACTGTGCTCTCCGACCATCAGCAGTGCGACAGATAGCTGAGCTGTTCAGGGCTGTTACTCCTAATAATTGTGTTTTCTTGTGCGTGGTGGTTTTTTTTTTTAACTAGAATTTTTGTTTCTATAATCAATCCTTAGTGCCTAAAAATTAAATATTCAGCTGTTTGGTTGTTTTAAGGTAGGCGTAGACTTTCATGTGAGCTCCCTAAATGACCTCAGACCAATCTCTTGCATCATTCTTCTGGGGATGCTATAAGAGTTGTGTTTCCAGTTACAAGTCCTAGGTCCTAACACTTAAAAGTTTTCCAAAAAATAATTAAAAGTGAAACATCCACAAAGAAAAGATATGCCAACTTGCAAGTCCAACATTTTCGTCAGTAATTGCTCAGTGTTTTATAGAATCATAGAGTCCTTTAGGTTGGAAAAGACCTTTAAGATGATCAGGTCCAACCGTTACAATGCAGTAGTGTCTAAAGCAAAGAATTGGTGGAGATGTCTGAGCCTTAAGGGCTCTACTGAGATAAGAAATAGCAGGAACACTTAAGACCATTGGTTATCTAAAGGCGCTGAAAGCCTGCTCTGCACTTGGCTTGAGGAGTCATCCAAGGTGTGGTGCTTCAGTTTTGTTAGGATAATGTTTTCTAACTGAATATATTCCATCATGAAATCTCTAATCAGGTATAACTGTTAACTTACCTGTGCAAAAAATTGTGAAATGCTCTTGTACTTAAGGCACACTGGGCACAGCAGCAGGGCTACTTAAACCTGTGTGATGCTTTTCTCCTCCATCCTCTCCGTGTCTCAAGAGAGATCGAGGGGAGCAATTCCTTTTCAGTGACTGCAGCAGAAGATATTTCCTTCTCAACATTGTTACTACGAGGTGTATTTTTGCCTCTGCGTGCTGGTTTTAGTTCGGCCATCATGATGAATGAGGTAGCATAGAACAGATTTCAGGAACAGGTCTGTACAGTGTGAGGTGGAATGGTTTGGGGGAGAAAAAGAGATGAGAAAAGAGAGTGCATTTCAGAGGTAAGTGAACATGATGGAGAGAATTGGAAACAAAATGAGAAATGCTTGCTGAATTGACATGGGAAAAGATGTGGCATGAAAAGAAAGGAAGCGTGCAGGGGGAAGACAAAGGGAGAAAGTAATAAAACACAAGAAATATTTCATTACAATAAAAAAAAGTTAATCAGTTGCTGATGAGTGTAACAGTAGCGTACTACACTTAAAAAACCAGAGAGAATACGGGTCAGGAGTTCTAAATTTTCTCATTTTTTTTATAGAATAGAATTGGTTTGGTTGGAAAAGACCTTTAAGATCATCAAGTCCAACCATTAACCTAACCCTGCCATCCCACCACTAAACCGTGTCCCTAAGCACGATGTCTACCCGTCTTTTAAATACCTCCAGGGATGGGGACTCCACCACTTCCCTGAGCAGCCCCTTCCAATGCTTGACAAAAAAAGGATAGTGAGCCTTCTGCAGGTTACTATTTTGCTCAGACAAATAAATTAAATTATCTGTCGGAAATGAAAAGCTTCTTTCAGGCTGAGGCTTGTGTGCCAGTTTTCACCACAAACACATTTTTAGAGTTGGGTTATAATCTCCTGGAAATAGATAAAAATGAAAATGCTCATACAGCCTAGACTGTGGTAATGAGAATATGCCTCAAAAATAAATGACAGCAATTTTATTGCACTGCATCTCAGGATCTTAGTGTATCACGCTTGCTTGTTGGATAATAATTTCCCATTCATATCAGTTCTGTTCTTCCCTCCTCTTCCTCTTTTTTCCCCACCCTTCCTCCCAGCCTGAGAGGACTTAACCAGCACTGCAGGCTTCTGCTTTGTATGAGCATCCTCCAGTGCACTTCACTAGAGCAGTGAAAGTGCTGCAGTTCCCAGGCTAATTGCTCTTGAGCTGGCATGTAGGTCATCACCTCATCGTTCGCTTTGTCTTCCATCCAAAGAGCTGGTAAAATGCGCGTTGCTGCGCCATGGCTTTCCAGCGACGGTTGAAGGTTTGTCAGAAATCAGCGTCATCTGTCTGCACCTGCAGCACGGCTTCTTGCTCTTTGCCAGGCATAAATAGCAGGTGGTCCCCTTATAGGAATATTTTATGTAAGCAAAGCTTTTCCGTGTTTAGCTCTGCTCCTGCCTCACAAACCCAAGTCCAGGCAATAGGCAGCAGCTCCTGTAACCCATCTGCTGGGAAGGGTTCTCAGAAACGCACCTTGGTGAAACAGCTTAGCTCAAATGAAAGAGCTTTGTATATGTTGGGCACTAGAGCTCAGCTGAATCAGGGCATGTATAATTGAATATCCTTTTTTTTGTTTTTGTTTTATTTCAACCGCATTCTCTCTCACTTGAGAGGAGGCTGCATCTCTTGTCCCTCACTCAGCAGTCTGAGTGCTCCTAGGTCACGGACTCCTGAATGGAAGAACTGAAACAATGCGAAATTTCCTGTTTTAACTGGCTTCTATGAAAATCACTGGCCAATAATGTTAGGCTGACATTTGCTTTCCTGCCACGGGAAGGGACTCATAGGACGAGGTTTTCTCCACCACAGCGGCGTGACTCCGGCGGCGCAGGGGCTTGTGCGTGCGAGGCCGCTGGGTCAGTTCTGCAGTCATTTGCACCAATTTCACACAGCTCTAGCTCTGCTCACCACATTTTTCCCAATTCTCATTTAGCATCCGCGGAACTGTTACACAGGTCAGTTTTCACATGATCTCGGTACTGATGTAATAGCGAAGATAACACTGCACTAAACCTGTAATGCTGCTTTTAAAATGTGAATGCTTTGTGTCACTGTCTCGGTGCCGGGTTTGTGCAGCCGGGGCCTGGATGCAGCCCTCGGGGCCCTTCCAGAAGTGCACAGACATGGGTAGAAGCGTCTGGTCAGGGAAGTGGATAATGTCCCGATCCGGAGCTTATGGCTGCCCGTCTGCTCCCCGCGGGAAGGCGGTGGCGTTGCCACCACTGTCCTTCCCCAGGGAGGAATTGCTTCTGCTCTGGAATGGCTGGCTCCAGCCAGCTCCAGGGAAAAGGAGCATCTGGCAGCCTTCCTACCCACTGAGGTGTCCTTGTGGCATTGCCACAAAACGTCTTCATGATTGAGCAAGGTAGAGCGCATCAGCGGCCGTGTCCAGCTGTAATGTTGTTTGTTATGGGTTTTTTTTAAACAAAACCAGACTTTATGGTAAGACACAATCTACTGCCATTGAAAAGCTTTTTACATGAGGAAAAGGGATATTGGGGTGGGAAGGAGAGAAATGGAAGGGAGGAGCTTACGTGGTCAGTGCTCCGGGCTTTCTAGGAAGGGAACAGAAAATTTGGGCAAGAATGAAGAAGATGCTAAAGGTGTAGGTGGTTTCAAGTCAGGAGCATCTGTTAAAATTTGCTTCAGAGTACTTAGGGAATTAGCAATCTTTGAATCATTAGTGCTGTATTTTTAAGAGCTCATGGGGGGAGAGAGAGGGTCTGAGAGAACTAGGAATGGGCAGAGGAGGATGCGGTCTCTAACAGGGAAAGAGGAGAAGTTATTGATAATTATAGTCCAGGCATTAAAAAAAAAAGGAATAAATTATTAAATAATTCGCAAGTACTTAGCGAGCAGCAGGGGAATACTCAAATGGATTTGTCAAGACCAAATTACATCGAGCTAGTCCGACTTGCAGTGTTGATGGAGTAACTGGCAGAAAGGCATAGAAAGAAGTATTAGACGTGATCCGTTCTGACTTCAGTAAGGCTTTTGACACTATTTCACTTGACACTGTACTATGTAAACCAGGGAAGTAGTCTGAATGAGGTCTCTATAAAGTGACTTCTGCAGCGGTTGAAAGGCTGCAGCAAAGGTTTGGCTTTCAATGACTTGATAGGCCAGGCCAAGTAGTGGGAGTCAGTTTTCTGAAGAGCTCCATCACGTGCCCTGTTCTCCTCAGTATTTCTTTCATGATTTGCACAATGAATTTGAAAATACTTAGGGAAATTGTGGATGACTCTCAACTGAAAAGGGTTATGAGCGTTTTAAAGACAGGACAGGATCAGACTTAAAAATATTCTGGATAAATTAGGATAGTGGTCTGAAATGAGTAAGGTAGTATTCAGTGGAAGCCACAGCTGGGAAGGAAGAATCAAATGTACAAATGTAAAACAGGCCATAATAAGCTAAGCAGCTGTGCTGCAGAGCAGAATCAAGTGTTCGTTTTTAGCGGATGACAAATTAAGCAGCTTAGTGGTGTGATGCCATTGCAAAGAGTGCGAGTCTTGTAAAGTTTTGTAAAGACTGTGTGCCCCAGGTAAAGCCATTGTGGATGCTGTCTCTGGTATTTGGGTACCACACTAAGAAAGGGGTTGGCAAACTGAATACAGGAGCAGGAAGGAGAGAACATGACATGAGACAGGGCTGAAGGAATTACGGTTTTTTAACTTGAATTTAGGAATTCTCTCTCTTTCTGGTCTCATCAGTTCACCAAACATCCTACTACTCAAATCAAATAATACAGCATTTCCAGGTCCACTGGACTAGATCCAAGGAGAAGCAGAATTTAACACCATTTGAAATTACAGACTATGAAGCAGAGCAAAACGAAAAATACTTCAGAGCTGTACAATTCATGGAAAAAACTTTGAAGAGCTTTGGGGTTTGACTGTTTTCTTAGCAAGGGAATTTAAATTTTTAATGCAACCCTGCTACTCCTACTACTTCTCCCCCACTGGAATTAATAACACTGCACATAACCTTACTATTTAAACAACCCCTAATTACAATGTCAGCAAGTTTGCCTTCCAGGCTCTCCCACAAGTCGATGTTGTGCTGCCTTTTCTTCTTTCAGATGAGCGGGTCCCAGCCTTTGCCTTACCAGTCATACTCCCTTCAGACACCTACTTCTTTCCAACCCCTCTTTTGGTGTTTTTTCCCCCCTTCTCATAGGAAAAATTCCAACTCAGGTTCCCCAAAGTTGCTACCTTGTTCATGTTTTTTAGAACAAGTTGGTTGGTGAGCAGTTTTCCACCAGGGATGCACTTAGGTTGCTCGCGATGGACTTTCTTGGACAACAGCCCTGCTTCTTTCCAGCCTCTGGTTTGCTCTGGAAGACTTGTGCATCATCTGCCAGAGCAATGGGCCACAGCTATGAAGGTGAGGTCAGCAAACTGCCAACTTTTTTTTGGCTGGTCAGCCCGTCAGATCATCTCCGTTGCTGTCAGGACTGATGATGCCCAGTGGGAGCTGACGTGTGCTTTCCATCCCCCTGTGCATGTCCCTGCCTTGCAGAGCAGCACGGCAAGGACAGCAGCTTTGCGCAGCTCGGTTCCTCTACAAGATGCGTGGAAAACTGTCATGTGCTAATTGTTGAGCCTTTGATGGCATGAATTGGCTATGGATTATGCAGCTTCCTGGTGGGTCCCATGTCTCAAAAGATCTTTCCTTCCAAAAATGAAACGATAGTTTATCACAGGTTGAGACTTCTGTATGGCACTATAATGCATTGCAGTAGTTATTAATGAAGTGAAGAATGTACTGGAGAAAAAAAAACTATAAATGCATCCAGCAAGAAAGAACTGGAGTGACTAATGATTTAAAAAGACAGACTGAGAATTTATGTACCGTATAATATCTAAGCAGGTTTTCCCTCAGTATTCCATACAAAATGTACTCCGTCAGTACTTGCTCTGCTTGCAGAATTTCTCATCCTGTTCCAAACAACACCTTGCTGTGTATGAAATACCTGTGGCACATTTTGTGGTCCTTAGGTGACTACAGACTAGTTGCAAACTATAGTAACGGTTATGTTCTGCAGCAGAGCATAAGGGTGAACATTTTAAATAACCCGTTTGCTGGACTAAAGCAGTGCTTCCGAACCAGGTGTGACCAAAGTCACTGCAGTTGTGCTTTCCAAAAAACTGGTATCCCTTTCACCTGCCAGAGCTTTGGGGTTCGGCTCAAAAAACCTCTTGATGCTGCTGATGCGTGTGGAATCACACAGCAGTCAGAAATCTCCTGATGCTGGGAGGGGTGCAAGCAGAGAGTTCTCTCTTACTGCGTGCAGTGTGCATGAGAGGTGAGGAAAAAGCGTGAGAGAGACTTTTTAAAAAAAAATTTATGTGCTCTAAGCAGCCCCTTTAATAGCACGCAGCTTAGCTCTCTTGTTGTAGCCTCTGGGCTGGTGGCAGGCTGCCGTTGCAGAGCACGGTGTTGGACGGGTTAATGATGGTCCTGAGGTCCCATGGGAGGCCTTGTGGTCTTGGGGGGAAACTTGTTTGGTGTTGCTTTCCCGGTGGCGATGGCAGTTCCTTTCAGGCACTAGGCAGAGTTAGCGAGGAAGGGGAGATGGGGTCAGCAGATGGTTTTCAAGCAGGTGCTTCCCTGGCCTTTTCACGCAGGTGGCTTTGGCCGTGCACAAAATGAAAGCAGCAAATGAGATTCCTTATGCAGCAGGTCTGCCTGCCAGGCTGTAGAGTTCCCCTTGCTTTCATCCAGAGGTATGGCTTTCTTTTGAAGCGAACTTTGTGCAAACACTAATAAACCAATATAACATGGACTGGTACTTTCCAGTGCTACGTGCTGACGGTGTTCTTACTCCATCCTAGCCAGGGAGAGCTGTGCAAGCCCCCTGACTGCAGGGGGGTTGAGCGTCATTTTGTGTGCCCTGCAGTCTTGCTACAAACTGCACGGGACAAGAGGGAAGGGGGAAAGCCTGATGCCTGCACCTAGAAAACAAAGGCAAATTATTGTATTTGAGACAAAAACGGAGAAACAATAAACACGGTTTCCCTGTGGTATCATTTTGTAGCCCATTTCTGAATATAAGCTTATATTAAATATCATTTGACAAATATATTCTGCTGCTTAAGCCTCCCTTGGGACTCTCACTGTTTACCCATGTACTTTATTATAGCTAATGGCGATGCAGGTGTTTTTCTTTAAAAAAAAAAAAAAAATAAAAATTGTAGCATTGCACAGAATTTTGTTTTTCACTCCTAGATCAGAATTCTCCAGATTATCACGTACAAAATTGTGGTCCCATTTTCGCATGAACTGCCTGAATCTAAGTCTTTATCCCAAGTATTATTAACTGAGAAGGATCTGTCCCTCAGCATCATAGCACAGGCAGAGCTGAACCGAAAATGTCGGAGACGAGAGTCATCCGCTGTACAGAGCGAATACTTTGTGTTACGGCATTTCTCACGATTCTTTGATGCAGAAGGAGCAAAGTCAGGCAGAGGCCCTGCTGAAGGTCTTGCTGGTTTAGGACTGCTGTCTTTTAATCTGAAAGGTGAGACTTCGGTGCAAATTCTTCCCTGAGAAATCTCCTTCTAGTGTCTCCTACCAGGCAGCCAGCCTGCTGCTCTCTGCTTCTCTGGCGATTGTATTGGTATGCTTTGAAGGTGAGTGCCTTTGGTGTGATCACCTTTGGCTTTCTCCACATCCCTTGGGAGAGGCCACGACCACGAGCCCAGCTGAGCAGCGTCTCAGCGGAGATGCTGAACTTCTCCTGCTGGGGCTGTTGCAGTACCAGCCGATATGAAATGTAAAGCTTGAACTTTCAAACTCCAATTCCTACTGAGTGCTCATGCAGGGAAGGTCAAGCTGATGGCTGTCAGCTTGAGTCAGTCCCACGGGGAACGGCACGGCCTGAAATGTTGAAAGTTCACTCCATACTGCCCTTGCACAACTTAGTTTTGGTTTTTTTTAATGTGAGAGCGCTTCTTGCTGGATATAACTATTTGAAAAGATAACTGCACTTCTTTCAAGTCTTTGTGGCCAAGTTGGCTACATCCCACAGATTGCCTTGAGGTGTTTGTGGGGTGTGTTGTCAATCCAACATTTCATGCCAGCTTCTCTTAAATTTACTCTCAGACTCTTGACTCTCCAATGTAGTCTACTGGTGTTGCTTTTGGGGCCAGTCCTTGTATACCTGTTACACAGGGCGGCAGCTGTCCCCTTTATTTTTAAATTATTGGCATCTAATCATATAACCTAGAATAGTCTTTACTTACTTAATCACCACCTTGAACTAAATTTAAATTAGGGATGTTTCACAGCTGATCTCACCTTCAGTCTCCCTCCCCTCTGTTCCCAGGTTGCCGTTCCTATTCACTGACAATGCTCCCTTTGCTTGGGGATGCTCACGGAGCCCACAGAGGTTTCACAGTGCTGATGTGTCAAAATAAAAAAGTGTTTCTCTTCTTTGTGAGCAAGTGGACTCTTCAAATCCTGGGTAAAGCTATGTGAGAAATCATTTCATATCATTAGTAAAAAGGGCAGAGCAGGGTTAATTTCATTTTCATTAGAGAGGATGGATTTCTTAACGCTTTTTGACACGAGTAGAAACAGGAAGGGAATTTAGGTGTAGTGTGCCATTCTCCTGATTTTAAAATCAATGTTTGCATCTCTTCTCTTTCCCCCTAAACTACTCAGACTAAATTACATTCTTCAATTAGGAACATAAGATTTATTTGCATTATCAGTTATAATTAAAGAAAAGCCCATGGTAATTACCACCTAATACAGATTATCATTATATGTAAATGTCGAACTCTTGCAGACAGCCTTATATAGTCAATTAAAAAAAAGAGATCTGCTTAAGATTAAATTCTTCAGTCTTGTTCCGTTCCACAAATATGAATCATTTTGGCAGTATATTTCTTAGATTTAAAAGATGGCTGACCTTGACGAGACAAGTTGTCATTTATAATGCATGTTCTGTTTTCCCCACACTTGGGTTTTCATCGTTCCTACGTGTTCCTTCCACAAAGCTGCAGTGACATTTTGGTGCACGGTTTTTATTGACTTGAGAAGATTAACATTTACTAGGACCACAACCTAATTTCCTTTATGCTACACAGAGATGCCATCTGCAATAAAAAGCACGTTTTTGAAATCATAAACATGTATTTAGTCAGCTTCCTCCTTAAATGACTAAGTATCCTCAGGTTTCAGAGTCACCATTAAACAAAGATGATCTCTTCGTGAGAGTGAGCTGTTAATTAAAACTGCAGGCAGCACTGAGACAGCACTGATGGCTGGAGCATGCTGCCCTCTGCCTACAGAATTTAAGAAATGTGTTTTGCTCCTCTGTCTTCAGCATTTAATGTTATGAGTGTAAAACTTGCATGCAGTTACCTTGGTGTCTCTTAGGATTTCCCTCCCATTATAAAAGTTGCTTTGCAACAGGTTTTAAAATCTCTGCTTTTAAGATGATTTGGGTTGTTACCGTATTGCTAAGTCTTGCTTTCTGCGAGGAGATCCAAATCTTTTGGTTACGATAAATGATAGCACCCCTTACCCACCTGTAGCATCTGTTTGTGTAGAAATTCAGGAGCCCTTTGTACTTTCTGAAAGTAATTTGAAAGTAACCTCAGCATTGTAGCCAATATTCCCTTTCTCTCAATAATCAATTTTGTTCCCGTAGAAGCCGTTATTGATCATGCAATGTGTGCCGTCTTTGCCTAAATAATCAGCATATCAGCGCGTCCGCTTTTTATTTTATATATAAAGTCTTCTGGGATAACAGGCATTGTATCCAGTTCTTTTCTGATTTTTCTGATAAAGGCCTTTATGAAGAAGCGTGAGGTGTTCAGAGAGTTTCAATTAAAAATTAAGCGTATTTTTCTGGAACTAAAGTAGTAATCAAGCAAAAAAACCCAAGTCATTGAATGTTTTATGATTATTAAAAATGGTGCTTGTAGTGTCAGGCTCATGATTTGAAGAAGGTGATAATATTTACATCTGGATACCATTTTTACTGTGTTTGCAGATCACCAAGTGTGCAGATGAAGGTTTTTGTGTTTAGGTGTGAGGGACATTATATAAACAATGTAAAACTAATGGTTCCTTGTATGTTTGCGATCGTACTAGGGGCTTGTGGAGTTGTGTCAACTGTATAATTACTTCAGCATACAAAATAAATTTTTCGGAAAGATATTTTGGGAAACAGTGAAAGAGAGTTTTGAAACAGCTTACTGAAAATAGCCATAAAATATGTCTGTTTCTTTATCATCTTAATGGTCGCATTCCTATGTACCTCTGTTGCTACCTCAAAATTTGTCTTCTAATATGTAGAGGCTTGTAGAACTCTCTTAAGTGGGTCCAGCTCCTGGACTCCTATGATTACATAGTCTGGTTTTACTTAAAAAGGAGTACTGTGTCCAGTTCTGGGCTCCCCAGTTCAAGAAAGATGAAGAACTCCTAGAAAGAGTCCAGAAGAGGGCTACAAAGATCATGAGGGGACTGGAGCATCTCCCTTATGAGGAAAGGCTGAGGCAGATGGGCTTCTTTAGCCTGAAGAAGAGAAGACTGAGAGGGGATCTCATAAACACTTACAAATGTCTTTAGGGTGGATGTCATGAGGACGGAGCCAGCCTCTTCTCAGTGGTGCCCAGCAACAGGACAAGGGGCAGTGGGTGCAAAATGAAGCATAAGAGGTTTCAGTTGAATACGAGGAAAAACTTCTTTACTTTGAGGGTGACCGAGCACTGGAAGAAGCTGCCCAGGGGGGTTGTGGAGTCTCCTTCTCTGGAGATATTCAAAACCTGCCTGGATGATGTCCTGTGCAAGCTGCTCTAGGTGACCCTGCTTTAGCAGGGGGGTTGGACTGGAGGTCCCTTCCAACCCTTGCCATTCTGTGATTCTGTAATTTTCCATCCTTCCTCCAAAAATAAAATATCCCACTGTATCCTCAAAACCCAGAAGAAGTATGCAGAGGCCTAGGCATGCTACTTAGTGTATCTTGCAAGTCCAGAGTGGTCCTGAAGAAGGGAAAAGGAGCTCTCTAATTTCCTCTTAACTTTGAAGAAAAGCCTTTTGGGTTGTTGCAGCAGCATGACAGTGCACGCGTGGCTTTGTAGTTGTAGTCACGGTCCCAGGTCAGTGCCTGTCTGGCAGAGGTTTGTGGTAGGGAGGTCTATGCTTCTAGACATGGTGTCTGGTGGTGATGCCTTCAGGTAGCTGAAAGGGTTGGCAGTCTCCAGGTCTCAGGCACTCGGCCAGCCTGCATGTTTCCAGACATGGCTGTTGGCCATCCTTGTATGGTCAAGCCAACACACACAACCTGTTGGGACAAAGCAAGGTGTTATTCTGACATACTTTGCAATGCCTTCAGTTGGTGAATTGTTACAAGTCTTGACCCCCAAGATGAAGTGACTTTGGGAATCTGGTTTGTTGGTCATGCTTGTGGGAGGACTTCTCCATGAGAAGGCGTCACTCACACATCCCCACATGTGCACAGACAGCTTATTTGGCCCACAGTCAACTCATTTGAGGTGTAGAGAGTCTATACTCTTTCGACTGTGGAAGTTTGATTTATTTTTGCTCAAGAAACTTACGGGATCCTCTTATTTTTTTATTTTTTTTTTTGTGCATTTGTCTTGAAGCAGCCGGGTGCTGCATGGGACTGATAAGGGGGCTGGGTGTTGTGGGGCTCCTCCTCGAAGCTTGTAGTAGCTTGTAGTGGTGTCCCATGCAGGGTCCCTGTCCCTTCTGGTTTCTGGCTGCTGTTGGCATGATGGGATGTGGTTGCGTCCCTGGAGACCCTGGCAGGGCACCTCAGCAACCAGGTCTCCTCTCTCCCGCATGCTGTGCCTCGTTGTGCTAGCAGCTGAGCCCAGGGGATGAGAGGGGGTGGAAAACATTACAGAGGCTTTTATGCCTGTAGTGTGCTCATTCAACTTTCCTCTCCAAACTTTTCTAAATTTGTCTGTAACAGGGGATTTGTTGGATGGTCACGTTTATGGAAATAGTGTGAGCATTGCTTTAGAGTAATACAACATTCCCATGAAATGTTGTAGGCAGGTTGTAAGAATTTATTCTGTTAAACAGTGAAGGTGGCGTAAGTAATGGGCCTGTCTCTGTAATTCATCTAGCCAAAAATGTATTGGGCTGGTGGCCACTCTCAGCTGGTTTCGGTTGGTCCCTTCCGTCCAAGCGAGAGCAAAGGCAGGCAGATGGTAGGGCTGGACGGCTTTGCAGCCCTTCAGGCTCACTCATGCATATCCAGCCTTTCGCCTTTCAAATTTCAGAGTAAAATGCAAGTAATGATTTTTCTTTAGAAAAGAATCCCATAAATATTTTAAATGAAACTCAATGTACTATTGCATGAATTTTACATTATTTATTTTAAGGCTGGCTTTAATAAGAAAATCTGAATGTCTGCATGCAACAAAGAGCAAATAGAGCCCAATTTCATTTCCATGACTGTTCCTGTGCAAACTACAATTGAAGTGAATACTAGATACTTATTCTAGGCTTATCTGGAATTTGCTAGGAAGCTGCTTAGATTCTAAATCATCTTGGTGGCAAATGTGCACTGCAAAGCAGCCGGTCACAAGCACTGGATAAGATTTGACTCAATGTGCTGCAGTGTTGATGTTCTGGATTGCCTTTTGGGGTAATTTACTGCTTTTATATCTTCCCCCACCACCATCACACACACAGCCTTTCAAAGCGGCCTAACAAGACTAAGGCTGTCATTTTGTAGGTTTGGTCAAAAATTATAAAGCCAGCAAAAATGTAGTTATTTTTTGGAATAGCAAAGCGGCACTTCTTGCCAGTAGAGGGAGTCGATGGACGCTGATTTGGGACTTTCATCCATGCACAGGGAGTGCTTGTGTTTGTGGATGGGTCCAGAGATGTAGGTGCTCTGCTGCATGTGCATACATACTCATTTTTTCCATATGCTGCAAAAATTTATTTTTCTATTGAGAAAATCCTGACAGGGTTTTATGGTTATGGATCAAAAAAAAAAAAAATCAGTGTTATCACATTTCTCTTTTAAATAAAATGGGGGTGGGTGGGTTGAATAATGATCACCTTGTTGCAGATACGTCAGGCAAGATGACTGTTTTCACTGTTTTGCTGTAATATCTAAGGATTTAGTGAAATGAGGTCTCTTTCTTTTTGTTACTCAATTCACTTTCACAGAAAATCTTTTTTAAACCATGCAAAATACTCCAATTAAAAAAAAAAAAAATCATGCTGATCCTGGTCTTTAAAAGAACATTGTCACAGTGAGCCCCGATGCCAAACTCCTGGTCACTAACATTGCCTTTTCTAACACTTACACCGGTTTTCTTCTCCCTGGCAGAGTTTGTGAACTTATCGGGGCAGCTGTTACTAATGCTTACAGGCCTTACAAGTCCTAAACGCTTGTAATTCTGCTGCTTAAAACAACCTCCCTTGGTGCCGCAGTAGGTGAGGCAGCACCACAGGTTGCAGCGTTTAGGGCCAAAGGCTTTGTGCTTGTCCTTGCCCAGAGCTCGGTGGTCTGTGGAGCAGCAGGGAGGCCCGTGCTGCAGCATGAAGGAGGATCTGGCGTTTCAGCTGGGGGAGCAGAGGGCAGCAGGGGTAGGGCATGGCATGGCACAGGGTAGCCGGCTCTTACTAATCCACCCTAGGGACATTGGTGCAAAGATCATAGAATCATAGAATCGTTTAGGTTGAAAAGGACCTTTAAGATCAAGTCCAACTGTTAACCTAACACTGCCATCCCACCGCTAAACCATGTCCCGAAGCACCTCATCTACCCGTCTTTTAAATACCTCCAGGGATGGGGACTCGACCACTTCCCTGGGCAGCCCATTCCAATGCTTGACAAACCTTTCTGTGAAGAAATTTTTCCTAATGTCTAACCGAAACCTCCCCTGGTGCAACTTGAGGCCATTTCCCCTTATCCTGTCACTTGTTATTTGGGAGAAGAGACCGACCCCCACCTGGCTACAGCCTCCTGTCAGGCAGTTGTAGAGGGTGATAAGGTCTCCCCTCAGCCTCCTCTTCTCCAGGCTGAACAACCCCAGTTCCCTCAGCCGCTCCTCATAAGCCTTGTGCTGAAGGGGGTGGTGGTGAGGTGGCCAGTCCCAGTGGCAGTGGCAGGATCCTTGTTCTCCTGTCACCACAATTGCCTTGGTGGCAAAGGGCTGGAGGCAGCTCCATTCCCCTGGCTCCGAAGCTCTGGTAGGAGGGAAAGGTAAGGAGGAAAGCTGGGTCTCTGACAGTTTTTTTCATGCTATTTAGGGCTTGAAACAGAGCTCGGGGCATGTGTGTGGGAGCAGATACATTCCTGGAAGCAGCTACAAAGGGCTGTTTACAGGAGGGCATCCCATGGCAGAGGAAGAGCCACTGCACCCATCGGCGCCATCTTTGTGCCTCCCAGACTACGAGCTGGCCGTAAGGGAAGGGCACATTTAAGACAGAGGTTGCTGAGTGCCCTAGGAGGTGCACTGGCCAAAGCAGAAGACTAGATCCTGGGACTCAGGAGGTTGTGTCACATCTTACTTGTTCCTAAAGCCTAAACTGAGCATCTCTTGCTCCTCGCAAGTGGAAGATCGTTTTCAGATTACACAGGGGAGGGAGGCGGCTGTTGCCTGTCTTCTGGGCAGATCTGGCTTTAAACTCAGGGATACCATCACTTCCGCTCCACCTTCTGATGGAGGGAGGAGCATGGTCGTCTTAGGGATGAAAGGTTGCCGTTGTTCCACATTTGAGACTTTGTCTCCTGAGGGGTTGGGGTTGGTTTGGTTGTTGTTTTTTTTTTTTTCCCCTGAGGTATTTGGGAACAAACTGTCACATTTCAAAAAGAGCCCCTAAGTGCTGCTTTGGCATAAGTAAAATAGTCTTCATTTTGTTTTCATAGGACCATAGAATTATTTAGGTTGGAAAAGACCTTTAAGATCATCAAGTCCAACTGTTAACCTAACACTGCCATCCCACCACTAAGCCATGTCCCTAAGCACCTCATCTACCCTCATCTAACCTCATCTACCTCATCTATCCCAACCTTCAGGGATAGGGACTCAACCACTTCCCTGGGCAGCCCCTTCCAATCCTTGACAACCCTTTTATTGGAAAATTTTCTTGTTTGTCTTTATGTAATTCAAACCAAAGGGGTTTTTTTTTTGTGCATGGGTCACTCGGTTTGTATCCCAGTCACTACTCTGGCATATGATGGCATGTGTCACTTCAAATCCAGCAGTACTTTCACAGGGCATACTGTGCCCTAGGCCTATGGGAGGTAAAACGTGACCTTATCACAGGCCTTTGAGCCAGGGTAAGCAATCCGTCCTGTGGAGGCGGTGGACCAGTCCGCAGCAGGAAAGAAGCGGTGTGTTGGCAATGACAGAGCTGCCTCCAAGGTGGTTTTGATGAGCCGGTTCACACTCAGAGAGGGTTTGAAACATCTCCAGCCTTCTCCGTTTCCTTTTTCAAGCATGGAGCGATCTTGGGTTTTCAGTCACGCCTTCCCAACAAGCAAACGGCACAGAAGCCTCCAGGTGCATTTTCCTCTGGTGCTTCCTCAACAAACTAGAAGTGAGCAGAGAGAGACTTGGTGGAGGACATTTGAACAACATCCAAAAGGCGCTGAGAAAAGAGCACTGTAAGAACCTGACTAAACTTAAAACGATGTGATGCATGAAATAAAATAGAGCTGCCTTCCCTGAAAGCTTGTTTCTCGCCCCCTGCAATGAAGTGAAGGAAGCTTCTGCATCATCAGGGGTTTTTGTTTGCGGCAGGCTCAGCGATGCTCTTATGTTGAGTATATATACTGTAGCATATTGATAGCTAAAGGTATGAAGGGAAACTTCTTTTTAATCCCTAAAAAAACCTTCTTTTATGACACTTGTTTAATAATCTAACGTAGCAGAGGAGTATGGGAAACAGCTCTTAACCTTGAAAATCAACTTGGAAAAAAATGCTGTGAAGAGGATTTATGTGGTGACAAATTTAACAATCCACGGAATCGCTTTTTCTCCTGAGATGTGAACTGTTATAGCTCTCCAATAGAGGCATGGTGTAAGACCAAAAAAAGTATGCTTTCAGTTTTATAAAAAACTTTGTGGCCAAGTTTAAAAAGTATTGGGAAACTTATTTTTGATATAGTAAAATTTGCAAGAGCTACTTTTATGTAGCTGTCGTACTGAGTTTCTTATTGGGTCTTTCTGAGTTTCTTACTGTTTCGTGGCTGTCTTTTTTGGTTTGCTTGGTTGGGGGTTTTTGGGTTTGGTGTTTTTTCGTTGTTTTTTTTTTAAGCGGGTTCATTATTGACTTAACTCACATGTTCTTCCCACTCATGAATGAAACACCACATGGTTCCCAAGCAGCTGGAGAAAGAAAGGAAAGATGGAATTGTAGATTTTGTCACCTGTGCCAGGGAGATGTTTTAAATATTATGCGAAGAATGGAACAAAAAGAACACTGGTTGTAAAAATTTACAAACAAACAAAAAAAAGCCCAAACAAAGCCTAAACACCTTTTCATAGTATTACAAAAAACCAATACCAAAATAAAGCAATTTTCTAAAACGCAGTAGCCTTTTGTGAAGTGTATATGATATGGGTCTTCTGTTTAATTGTAAATCCCATTCATCAAAGGCATGACCTTTCCTTGTTAACTAAATGATTCATTAGCTTTTTTTAGAAGATGACTTGCCGCGTCTAACGCCGCACTGTGCTGAGGTTCCAAGCAGGCTATTAACGTGCATCATATTGTATCTTCCCTTGCGTTGTTATTGTAACTGGTAATTGAAGCTGTCTTTTCTTACACTGGTTCTTACTGCCGTTTTGCTGTAACTCATTTCCTCGCAATTAGGTATGTCCCCTCCCTGAAATGCAATTTTCTTTGTTCTGCTAAACACACAGCACAAGTTTTATGTGAGTCCTTTCATAGGACTTTTGCATTCAATAATAAATAAGGATCAGAAAGCGGTGCTCCCAAGGCAGGATTTTGCAGTACTTGGAGTACTTAAGGCAAGTGCACCGTGGCTGGGGCAGAGGGTTAAAAAGAGGAGAAAATTCTCCACGAGAGACTGAGGGTGAGCTGTGGGCATCAGTCATTCCTGCTCATCACTGACTGTGCGACCAGCGCAACTCAGAAAGAAAAGTGGGAGAAAAAGCCTTTTTTAGTCTTTGGCAGTCTCTATCTGTTTGAATGTGGCTGAAATGAGCTCGTTGGTCTCAGCATAACATTAAATGGAGAGGAAGAGATGCAATACGAACCGTCGTTCAAATCCATTGCTAATGGCAGGGTTTGCTTCTGGAGCCAAAGATGGGGCTCACTCCCAGCCTGAAGCATCTTGTGCAGGGAGCCAGGAGGAGGTGAGCTACGTGCTAGCCATAGCTCCGTGCCTTCCTGCAGGACCTGCGCTTATCAGACTGGGATGATGATGGGCTTGAAAAGGAGCCCCTCCACAAAACCTGCTATTTTAAATAAAAAGTGAACATTTCAACGCTGACTGGTTTTGAGTGAACAAAAAGTGGCTTTTTGTTAGCCAGGCATCATGTAACTATACTAAAGGTACTGTTCCAGTAAAACCATAACGGGCTATTGAAGGATGTGCTATGGTATAACTGCAGGGCTGTTACTTATTTCCATGCTGAAGCTTAAGGTATTTAGTTCAGGTGTGATTTGGTTTTGGTCTCTGGGCCTTGTTTTCCAAGCAGCCTTATACAAAGGGTGTCAGGTTGCCTCTTAATTGGTATTGAACCTTCTGAGGAAGGACTGCTGACTCACTGTATAACTCACTCTGCAACTGCTTTGTCATTTGTCATGTGCCGCTAAGCAACTCTTAGGTATTAGAAACAATCCATCAGTACCTCCCTCAGCTGGATCCAAACTGACAGCTTACGAATGAAAGCCTCCCAAAATCAAAGTCAATCTTCAGAGCTATTCAGTCCCTTAAAACAAATGTTTCATGTGGAATAAACTGAATATTAATGACCCCGATGAGAAAATGAACCTTCAGAGTCCTCTCTGCCGTTTTCTCTTCCGTCTTTGTTTCTGCTCAGAGTGGGTGGGGAGTCTTCTCTTGGTTTGCAGCTCTCCGTGGGGTTGAACTCCAGGCTCCATGCAGGCATAGCAATATGGGCTTACCCCTCTTCTGGCTCCAAATTGGCTTAAATAGCTAAAACAGGGATTAAAGGCCTTTGGGCTCTCGATCCAGCCGAGGACTGGATCCAGAACTACAAATTTTGGATGAGACATCTGTTGTGCTTCTGATCCTTCTGGAGCCTGTTGCGTTACAGCTTCAGTTTGTAAACTCAGGCCTTTAGGGGAAAAGATCAGTGAACATGTTTATTCATACAGGCTTCCAGATGTTGTGTCAACAAGTAGGGCCGATAGGTCCTATGAGAGCAAGTGACAAGAGAACTTGAGTTTATCTCTGCTCAAATCTTAAAGGGGTACTGTCAGTATAGGGTTGGTATCCAGGCTTTATTTAAAAAAAAAAAAAAGTGCAATGTTGATAGGGGACACAGATGCTTTATTTAGAGGGTTTTGTGTTTTGCAGTTGAGGTTTATATGCGCGTTTATCAGAGCGAGTGAAAACCGGCTAGGAAAGGACAGGCAAAATGAATATAAATGAAGTACTTCACAATTTGTGAAAATTGCTTCGTTTTCCTCTCTGCTTTTGACAATAGGATCTTGAAGTAGTAAGTTCAATATTTCCAGCATTCCAAGTAGTCCTTCTAATATCTGCCCCATCTTTGTGCAAGAGGCAGGGAAAAAATTTATCTATACCTCAGATGCAGGCACATCCCAGATCTGTCAATTTAGAACGCCCAGGCAGAGGCCCGTGGGATGTGCAGCACCATGCACCCAGCAAAAGGCTGTTCCATGTGCACCCCCGCAAGCGAAGAGTCCTTGGTCATCACCTTTTCCTAGATTAACAGGTTTAAAATGGACAGCCTGAAAATGAGTCTGTCAGTGGAAAATGTGCTGCCTCTGTGTGTGGGTAAGTGTATAAATGTGGATTATTGTTATTTTTAGAGGGGTTTGTTGATTTTTTTTACACTTATTTTGGAGAAAATTTAGTATCCCCACTGAAGCCTCATATGAAAATGACATCAGTAGCTGTAGGCTTGTCCTCACGTCAATAAGACATAGATTGGCATAAATGAAATACCTATTTTCAGGAGAATGCTGTGCTTCTAATTAAA
Organism: Gorsachius magnificus; assembly: GCA_034008185.1. Taxonomy (NCBI): domain Eukaryota; kingdom Metazoa; phylum Chordata; class Aves; order Pelecaniformes; family Ardeidae; genus Gorsachius; species Gorsachius magnificus. The sequence goes on from CM067081.1 coordinate 179,519,298, forward strand.
AGAAAAAAATCAAGACACTGGCATGTTGTTATGGGAGGGAGTGCAGTGGGTACCTGTGTTATGACCGACTTAAGGAAGATGCTTCCTTTCTTGGCAGCTTTTCGTATCCAGATGAAAGCAAGCAGAGATTTGCTATTTATGGGGGTTTTTTTACACTCTTATTTCTTTATGCTATACTTGGATTGTGCATCTTAACTTCCTGCAGCCTCGCCCGTTTGCTCCAGCGTGTATTTGGCAGTACTGCAGGAGCCAGCATCCCTGTTGCTGGACTGCAGTACCAGCAGAGCTTCTCTGACCTGGAGCTCAACCGGCGATAGCAATTGCTCCGTAAATGTGGGCTGTCTCGGTTGCATTTGCTCTAGGTAGGGCTTCTCCTTCCCAAAGAGTAACTTTACCACTCACCCAGCTCCGAATGTCTGGATTCCCTGTTATCAGCCTGCACCATTAGGGGTTTTCCTCCGTGACCTGGAGGGTGAGCCTCAGGTGTGGTAGCCAATATTGATGTAAGCAGCTTGAAGCCCCAGTTCTGCCCAAGTAGAGGATGAATCTTTAATGCCTTCTGCTTGAGCTGCATTGCGTCTTCATGCATCATGGAAAGTGCTGCATTCAATCTTTATTTAGGTTTTCTTACCAGGTTCGAAATGAGCTGATGGCAAAATCTGCAGTTACTTCAGATTTTTAAATGATGGAGATAGATGGCTGTAATCTTCTGTCATTTGACATGATTTTTGCCCCTACATTTTTGTGCCCTGGCAGAAATGATAGGAATTCAGATGGTAATGAGGTGGCATCCAGATGCACGGCACACATGCGCGTATGCACAAAATATTGATTTAAATATGTCCTGACAAGCTGGTCAGGCAGCAGTCTGAAGGAAAGGAAACTTCTGAAGTGAAAGAGAAATAATGACAATAATGAAGAGGCAGAACATTGATTTTAATACGCAGCAGCAGTATGAAGATCTGGGTCTGATGAATCAGAAGGGGGAAGCTGGCACAGGAGCCTGCTGTGATTTGTTGCATACATTTGTTTCCATTTTTATCCATTAGCAGCACTGTGAGTGTTCGGATGCAGCCGAGAGATCGGGAATGGGGAGCAGGGAGGGAGGGGAACTTGGGCTGTTAAAGCTTTGATAGGTGGTGAATTTATATCAGCCAGCTTTCTAATTTCCTGTTAAAACGCCCAGGCCTCTTTCTCCTTGCCTGGTTTTTAAAATAAATAATTAAATGGCACAGTTAGCATCCTGTTTCTGCATTGCAAGCGGCAGCTCGGGAGCACTTCCATCACCTCAGTAGTTTTACGGACCTTTCCGGTAAGGCGGCAGGTCTTGGAGGTTGGTGCAGTACCATTAGCATACGCCTCTGCAAAATATTTCATCCTTTTGTGACTCCCTTTTGAGCAATTAAGTTTGCGTAGCTCTTTCCAAGTAAGTTCATAGAGAGAATCTGTACCCAGCCTTCTCTTTGTGGGGCTAAGTTTATTTTCATTGCTGAAGTGCAGCAGCTGGTGCGATGCAAACCTAAATGTATGTTGGGGGGGGGGAGGGGGGGGAAGGAAAGGCAAGTGCTTTACAGCGACTGCTGTATGAGCCGGTTTTCGTAAAGCCTGTGACACGTGAACAAATACAAAGAAATTCAAGCGCACAGTATTGCCAACTTTTTGGCTCTGGCTGATCTCTGGTGTTGGTAGATGCAGCCTGTTTGTGCTAGTCCAGGTAGAGTTTGACCTTACATTTGAACAGAAAGCTAGCGACATGCCATGGAATACGTTAATACATGCACTTAGAAGGAGGAGAGAGAAGAAAAAAAAAAAATAGAGAAGCATCTTTGGCCACAATTTTCTTTTTAATTTAGTGTTGGTTTCTGTAAAATTTCAGTAATGAAATAAATATTGAATAAACATTAAAGAGGGAAAGGGATTTCAGGTTTTGAAGATAACGGGACCGGTTAATAAGCAGTATAGATTTGTAAATAATAAACTCTGTCACGGTTTGGAATATAACACAAAGTTAATGGAAGAAATACTTGTACTTGATGCAATACTTCAGGATGTGTGTGGGTCTTTTGAAGCCTTTGGTGAATTTTAAATGCTCGTGATCTAACAAGGAAAATACCTCAAAATCAGTGTGTTGAGAAACACCCCCAGGAGTTGACTCAAGGATAACGAAGGCAGCAGTGACTTAAGAGCCTCGTTATCTGGTGATAAAATTAGCAGATGAAATTAGATCAGGAGACCTACATAGTAATAAGAGTGGAGATGCGTTTAACTAGTCTTTGGAACAACTAGAAATGTGTAGTATGCAGAAGAATATTGTATGACTTGGCAAGTTAATGCATCTGTGGGGAAATAATCCAAGCCACAATGATGCACTGTGAACGGAAAGCTGGGAGAGCAGTGCTGCAGAGGGACCGGCGGTGTGGACAAACGGCAGCTGGGTTTGCCATGCACTGATAGCAGCAATACCTGCAGAAAGGAGTTACTAATGCTGTACTAAGCAAGCGCATGGCACGGAAAAGTAACTGCCCCTCCTTGAATGGCTGTTGGACAGCACCAGGACTGTTAAGTTTAATTACGGCTGCTTCCCATATTGAAACACAAACAGAAAGGGTTCAGTAAAAAGCAGCAGATGGGTTTCAGGGCCGGTTTTATGAGAAAAAGATAAAAAATCACGCATACGGTGTATTTGTATCCAATGGGTAATTATTAAAAGAGCCCAGATATCTATGGAGAGAGGAGACAAGTTTTAAGGGAAATTTTGCAAGGTCACCGTAGTTGCAGAGAAGTGTGGAAGAGTAAGGGGAAAATTGGAATGAGTTATTAAGAATTGTTCACTGAGGTTTACTGGATCATGTGAGGCATCTTCAGAAAGATTTTTGGCTGTGACGGAGATGGAGCAAAGTGGCAGCTTTCAGGACAGGCTGGTGTGGCCCTGTCTGCCTCCCCTCTGAGCCCAGGCGCCTGGCAGGGGCGTTGGGACCAGCCTAGGCCATAACTCTTCTCAAGTCCCTACAGCCAGCCTGAGAACTTTAGGGACTCGTCAGGAATTCAAGGAGAGGACGGTTGTGCTTTTTAAAAATACATGCAAGTTCCAGGCAAAATTACTAGTTTGTTAGTGGAAACGTAACACAGAACTTGGGGTTTGATGTCTATTGGTAAGCTGTTAATTCATACCTGACAGTGCCAAATAGACATGTGAGAGAGGTTTTGTATAAGAATGTTGGAGTATTAGAAAAATAATTAAAAAAATTATTTGTCACTACTAATTGATTGTTTACAAATTATAAGTTTACAAAAATATGTGAAGAATTTGTCCTTTATAGGAAGATATCTATTGCTTTGGGTTTTTTTTCTGGTTATCCTTTTAATTTTCTGTGATGAACATTTGTTTTACTGACTGGCATATTTTAGTTTTCTCTTAGGCTCTTCTTGAGTACATTGTTTTGCCTCTGTATTTACATGCTCCCAGTTTATTGCTCATTCTTGTGTATGATGTCATGTTTACCTTAGGAGACTGTAGGATTTCTCTGATTAAAAAAAAAAAGAGGAAACAAAAAACCCCCAAACCTGATAAACATGTATACAGACTTTTAAGTGTTAATGTTGTCTGGCCAAGCTTCAGACTTTTCTGAAGAGTATTTTAGAAGGAGCTATTAAAAGTGTGATGAATAGCAGCGGGACACCACTAAAGCACTAATGATCCGTGGAGGAATGACACTAAAACAAGCTTGAGGTTATCAACCTTTTGCTTTTGAGACTTAATGTTACAAATACCTCAGCCCCTTGCCTAGGAACCTTTCCTTCGTTTATTTTGTTAACTGTTTCCTGAGAGCAGTACATGTTATAGATGTTCTCTTTTCCTGATGTAAATAACATGCTTTATGCTGCTTTGCGCATGCGTTTTTGCCATCTGTTGCTGTGGATCCTGTCTTTTCTTTTACAGCCAAAAGGAAGGGATGTGTGGGGGTGAAGATGGCTCACAAAGGGTTTCCCTGCTCTCCAAGTGTTGGCACGTTGAGAATGTGGAACAGTTTTGGAGTATAATGGGGAAGTTTTTCTAACACATTAGGAATTCTGATTATAAAAAGATTTTTACGTGAGTATTAATTATATACTTGATAAAACATGCTCTGCAGCTAGTCCTATTTTTAATAACATTTCATTTGCATAGATTTCACCGTTGTGCAAACGTGATTAGTATTTTAAGGATGAAAATAGCCTGAAGGCTCTTCCAGTCCGTTTTTAATTGTGTCCATTTCTTTCATTCAAAGCAGTAGTTTAAAGTAGAACCAGATAGCGGGAGGCCATCACAATCTCATCTTTTGCTTTGTGTACTTTCTAAGGCAAGAAAAGATGTGTAGGAAGTTTGGTTACCCCCCGTGTAAGCAGGGTGCAGCATCCAGCTTGTTAGTGTTCCAGCAAGTCCAATAGCTGATATTTTGCACAAATGCATCTTCCAGAAAGGCAGGCAGGCAGCGGCTCTCCAGAGAACCATTTTGATAGTTTTATCTGTCAGTAGGTCTTCCCTTCAAGAAGGTGGTGATTAGTTTGAATTTTGCTGGCTTTGAGTTCCAACCCTTTGTTTTTCCTGTGCAGCTTTTCATTGCCTCCCTTGTCCATCAGGTGACAGAGAAGCTCTTGAGCACTCAACACATCCTTCCTATGACAGCTCTTACGTACTGTGTAATCAAGTCACAAGTGCAAACTCTTCCAATATGATATTATGCTTGCTGAGTCTTTCACTGCACGAGGCATTTTTATTGTTCAAATCACTCTTGGCACTCTTCTCAACACCCTGTCCATTTTTTCATCCTTTTAAAAACAAACAAGCAAATCCAAACCAAGCAAAGCCCAGCATAGGTACTGGACTTGAGTATCGGGTTCTAGTATAGGTCTCCGTACACAAAGCAGGTAGTGATCTTTCTGGCACTTGTACTCAGTCTTCCCCCATTTATACAAGCAGTGATTGCATTAAACCCGTTGTCGCATTTGCTGTTCATGTACTTACCTTGAATGGTCTGCTCAGTCGTTTTGAGAGTCATCGTGCGCTGGGATATGTTGCCTGGTACTGCAGGGGTGGTCTGTGTTCCTTGTTCTTGTGTCTTGTATTTGGATGCTTAATTGCATGACTTTTCACTAAACTATGATGATAAAAGTATTTGGTAACATACGGAGGGTTTTTTTTACAGTGTGCAGCACTGGAAGATACCCAAGCCAACTCTCGTTTGGCTGCCAGACGGAGTCTGGTCGTAGTAACACAGAATTAATTCAGACTAACTCACTTTATTTCTGAGCCTTGAGCTAGGCTAGGGAATTCAAAGTGTACTGTGTTGTGGGGTGCACCAGCCCCTGGTGGGGTGTAGGTATCTGCAGTGGAAGAGCACACAAGTCTCGGTAGGTCTCAGTTCTTACTTTTTATTTGTAATTGTTTCTCAGCAGTTTAAATACCTTTTAAACAGTTACAGTTCAAATAGTGATCCAGAATGCCTTAATGATTCATTAATTCCATTTTAAACATTGTCACCTAAAAAAAAGGCTTGGGATTTAAAGGCTGTACTGAAGTGTCAATGATACCGGCCATATGCTGCGATATGCTGATGTACAACGATACAACACTCTTCATGAGGCTGCAAACACCGATGGACACTTTAGGGATGTGCCTCCCCAAATAAGTGCATAGTTTCAGAAGATGCCAGAGAAGGCTTGGTGTGGATGCTAGGCTTCAAATTTGAGGCCAGCTAAAGCCACGTTTTTCTCACAAATTTTATTTCAGAACACAAAACGAGAGGAAATAACTTAGTCATTGAGTCACAGGTCACCATGTGATAGAAACTGAGGCCAGGGCAGTCTGTAGGGTATCAACATGGCTGGTCTCAGGAGGCCACAGAATATGTGGCACCAACCTTGTAAAATGTTGTCAGCCACAGTCATAACAGCACTGGTGAGGCGTAGTAGAGTGACAGCAGGGGAGCAGAGCCTGCTGATGCTGCAGAGGGATCCGAGGAGGCATGGAAGGACCTTCTCACCTGGCAGGAAGATTTCCTTCCTCACCCCAACTCTGCTACGTCTTTCCTGGTTCCCTGTGTGTTAAACCAGCCTACCGTAACCATGCTCTTCATGCTTCCTACATGGTGGCTGATTGTCAGTCCTCAGAAGATGGCAAAATTTCCAAACAAGTCAAATTTTGTGTTGCCAAATGAAAAATTCCCAGAAGGTGCGTGGGGCAAGCCTGGGATGCAGCGTGCTCTGGTGTAACCTCCAAGCCTTTGCAAGGTCTGCACGCATGGACCCAGTGTGCAAGCACGTTGCAGACAAACGGATCAAAAGGTTGCGATCGCTTCTTCCTGCAGAGATCAGCAACGGGCAACAGCAAGTTTCATACTTGCAAGCCTCTGTCAGCCCTAGGTTTGCTCTGTTCCTGTTAGGGAATTGTCAAATTTCATCCAAAGGTTGCTCAGTACCTACCCGTCTGCCTCCAGGGTGGGTACCCCCTTCTGTGTCTGGTGTCACTGTGTAGCACGGCTGGCACGGGGACAGGACAGTGCTACGCAAGTTTGGGAATTAGAATAAAACGTGAACCTGCTATCAAGTTCAGTTAACAGCTCTATCCAACAAGCATGTCCTAATCAGGTGTTGTCAGCACCCGTTCTTCAAACCAGAATAATTTTTTTTTTCTTTCCCCTGTTGCTTGTTTTTCCCTGTCCTGCATATCCGATCAGTTTTTTTGGACTTTCCTTTTGTCTTTGGTTTTCAGGCACACCAAGCCCGTTTCTGGGATGCAATAGTTGATGTGGCTTGGGAAGGTGCAGTGGTCGGTGCCAGTTGCCTGGCTGCTGCGAGATGCACTACACGACCTGATTTCGGTATAGAAACCCAGTCTGTTTTGGCAAAGCAGCTGCTGCCATGTCTTCCTGCAGCTTGCACACAGGTAGGAACACGACTGTGTCAGTGGATCGGTGTTCCTCTTCATCTTGCGAGGCTTGGAGGTGTTGCCGGTTGAAACTCTGCTTGTGCCATGTCTTCTTTGTGCTGCATCTCTGGAGCTCTAATCTTCCATTGCCATCCTTCTTGACAGTGTCTTGCGTATAAAGACTTGCCCATAAAAACATACTGAGTTAATTCCTAAAAATCTCCTGTAGTAGATTAAATGACCTTATGTTATATTCTGGACTCATCCCTCCAAATACACGTTTTATTTTCTAGTGTGATATTCCAATTTCACGGCTGCTAAATAGGTTGATAAAAATGTGGAAACAAAGCAGTGTAGCTAGAGAGAGGTATAATTATTCCACTTTTGTTCAAGTGGTTTCAGTGGAACCATAATCTTTTTTTGTTTTTAAATGAGAGTAAAACCAGCTGTTTTCTGGTAAGTGTAAGAGATTGTCCCCGCTTCCAGTATGGTAATTTTGAGGAAATGCTTAGCTGTGTTTTGTTAAAGACTGATGTAGCAATAGGAAGGTCATCATTTTGACTAATTGAAAAAGCCTCTACAAAGTACAAAGCCTTACAGAAATTGTAATTACAGGAGTCCTTAACCAAGTACTGCAGCATGTGGAAGCTACTTGTAAGACAGAGTCATCCTTTAGTTTTGAGATTACATTAAATCCCAGAGCCTGTAATTATATGCAGGTTGCTGGCAGGAGCCCATGCTGGGCTGATTGTGTTCACTGAACAGGGTCTTTACTTCTTGTTTCTCTCCATGAGATCTACAAGCATCTTGGAGATGTTTGCGGTACCTCGTCCTTTCGCCGCTGCTTCTGTGGGGAGGGCAGACAGACTACCTTGGTTGTGGTTTATTTCATGGTATTTTGAAAAAAATTATGGGTTCTTTACTAATTGCTGAGTCAGGAGATATAAGGGCAAATTATTAGTAGTGCTCCTGAAAGAAAGCACACTCTTCTGTCATTGGAAACCAAACCAAAGAAAGGGTACAGACACATGTACCTACTAGAAATGGAGCGGTGCCTGAAACCAGTCACAACTATGGGTTTTGTGAAGAGACTTTTTTCTGAATTAAATCTCAGCTGGTTGTGGCTGTGCTTGAAATTACCTTTGAGAGACTGCAACGCACTTGTGCTACTAGAAGTTCCTAATTTTTGTAGTACATGCGCTATCTTCATGTTTTGTAATTCTCTTAGGTCCCTAATTATTTTTAAACAAAGATTTGCCACTAGGAAAGCCTGGGAAAAGCTGAACAGCCAGCAACTGAAACGAGATTAGGAACGAAAACCCAGAGTTGGGCTGCATATCTCAAAGGTCTTTTGAGGACAGTTTCTCCAGTAGGAAACATCTCTCAACCTTTGTATAGCAACGTGGTTTCACTGTAAAGGGCAGTTTTTAATTTTTGCCAGTAATTTATATGGTCTGGCATAAAGCATTTTTGTGAAGCTCTGGCCTGGGATTGCCGTGAGGTTACTGTAGGGAATGCCATTCCTTACATTACGCTAGAGGGTAGAGTATACTGGAGAGTTATTTTCGTAGAGAAAAGGTGTATGTATTCTGTTTCCTTTAATATTATAAATTTTATCAAATATATCATTAAATCAGACTAAAAAAAATAAAGATGTGATTCTTTGCTGTATTATAAAACACTTCTAACAAGAAGCCATCCCAGAATGTGGCAATATTGACTGATTTTACCACCCGTTGTTCAATACCTGTTGATTCAAAAAGGCTTACATTGCTTGGAGCCAATAAATTAAGATATTTTTTTTTCTATCCAGAAAGGCCCTGAATTACTTTTTACTAATTTAGTCCCAGGCAGTGCGGCTACCATATTGTACGGTGCCACAGCAATGGTGTTTTGGCATCCACTCAGATCTTTTAACAGATTTATTCCCATCACCAATTACCACTTCCAGAACACATGTATCCTTGCTTTCCGTCATGCTGCACCTTCCACATGAAATGTTCTCCAGCAACGGTCCTCAGAAGCCACCACACCTCTTAAAGACTTTTCATGACCTGTAAAGCCTTCTTCTGCAACGTCTGTGTGAAATTGTCTGACACTGTTGCAAAGGTGGTTAATACAGCTAGAAAATAGCTGCTGTAGTTGATTTAATAAAAAAATGTAAATTTACAAGACCCTCCAAATTATGCAAAGCTGACAAGTTCTCTGCATTGATAATCTGAGCGCTGGGGAACAACGGGATGGTTTTACTGAGCTTTCCCTTTTATTCCCTCTCCCTTGTAGTAAAAGGGGAATCTTTGTAATAAAACAGTATCCATTGCAAAATGCTGGATTGCCTGAGTCTGGTGGTGCGTGGGAATACAGCTCATGTCTCTGGGATGAAAAATGTTCAAATTTTGTTTTGCTAAGATTGATATTCTTGGTTTTTTTGCTAGTTCTTGATTGATATGAGGATGTATCAAATACAATAGTGGAAATATTTCTGTTTTCAAAACAGAAGTATCCATATGGTCATTTATTATTTTCAGGCCTAAATTAATTCTCTTTTTGCTTAAAAATATGCCTTTTGATTTGAATAATGTGGTAGGTGCCCGTGGTATTAAAATGATGGAACAAAATATTCAGTTGTACAAAGTCTTAATGCATTCAGAGTTCATAATACTTCATTTCAGTTTTCTTAGCTGGATGGATCCGCTCCATATCATTTGTGTCTCCCTGACACATTAAACATTTGATAACTGTATGTCTTTCTGGTTGCCATAGTGTTTCACTGAGGCTGTAGTTTGAGTATATCGCCATCTTCCTTGAACCCTATGGGTTGGCTTTCTACAAGGACCGGTCTTCGGTGTACACCACTTTGACCAAGTGAATAGTCTGTGGTGTATCCCCTTCAAAGTGGTGACACAAAAACTTGACCCACAAAGAAAAACAGGAGCACACAACATCCAAACCCAATGGTGGCAGCTCACGTAGACAAATCCCCCGTAGAGTAAAAGAGGGGAGAGGGGTGTAACTGGTTTTAAAATGCTGCTCAGTTCAGTGTGTGGAAGGAAATATTTGACTCAGCGTGTGAGTGGGATTGAACCAAGAAGTATCTTCTGGATATATATTCCTATGAAACGTAAGGGTGTGAGTACTGGAGTTACGTTTTCTGGATTAAAAAAATGCATTTTTGGCAAACTGAATTTTTTTTCTCCAAACACAATTTGATATCTTGCAGAATTTGTATTTTTCACTGAATACTGTATTTTCACAGAAATTTCCTGATTGCATCTAAACATCGTACTTTATAACATTATAATCTTCAGTTTAATTTAGAGAAATTTCATGACATAAATTTTTTTATTCTCCAGAGAAGTGTAATAGATCTTAACTTTTTTGATTCATTTATTTCAGCTAATTTGATCTGATAAGATTAACTAGAAGATGGTGTTAAATAAGATATGCATATTATAGTGCCTGTCTTACCATATGGAAAGATAAGTGACCTTCTACTGAGTATTTATGAGTACACATTCAGTTGAGAAAATATTTGTATGTTATATATATCCTAGAGTTTATAAATAACCTTTCAGACTCCTGAAGAAAGGAAAGAGTGCAGCAGTAAGCAATACAAATTCATGCTGCTGTCCAAAACGATCAAAATGAAAAAGGAGATTTTACAAACGAGCCCAGAGAAAATAGTAATAAAATTTGTAGCTCTGTTAATTACTAAGGAAGGCATGTAATTAGTAAAGACTTTAATCTGTGTTATATAGAGTATAAATAAGTTTTCAGTATGTCTGAAGGTTTTTGATCGCCTAATATTACATTACCTACCCTTCCTTCCTCCCCTGCTTTTTTTTTTTTACCTCCTCCCCCATTTTTTCTCCTGAACAACCAGTTGAGTCCATCGGCAGAGCTGAATGACAGACACCTCAGAAAATGATGGCTCACTTATGGAAAGTTCAGACATACAATAATCACAGAATCCTTAATTTAGTAAAAAAAAAAGTATATTCTGAACAGTTAAGAATACCTGAGGTGTACTTACATTCATTTTGGAAGCAGGACTTTAGCAAGAACAGTTCTAGCAATCCCTGGTGATTGCTGTCCTGAAAGAAGGTGTTAAAGCCATGAGCATTGTGGGTGAATATTTTAGAAATTATAATCACTGGATAACTTTTAATAACTGGGTAACAACTGGATTACTTTTCTTGAACTGCCAAAAAAACAGGAAAAAAACCCTGCAGTAAATACAATATATCATTACATTCAGTGCTGTACTTGAAGTATGAAATCTTTTTCTTATGAAATCTTTGTGAGGAATTCAAATCTGCATGTGACCTCCTTTGGCAAGGACGGAAAAATTGTCTGAAGAAACATAAGCAAAAAATAACCCTCTTGACTTGGTTGGAAGTGGCTATTGCTGTGCTTCAGAGGCTATTTAGCATATGCATTAGTAATCTAGAAGAAGTAGTAAAGAATACAATAAGCTTTTTGGATCAAGGGCTACATCTTTTCTCTGTTAGTAAAGCCTTATCTGACCAGGTCTGCAGCTGGTTTTGCATACGTATCACAGTTTCTGTATGGCTATTACAGCTTTATATATTTATATACATTTTTACATAATCACATTGAGGCTCAGCATGTCCTTACACAAAGGCTTGATATTTTATTTTTTTCCCGTCCTATGTCTGAACTCTGTTTGTCATGACCTCCTAGCTCCAGAAGTGTGCTCTCTTTTGCCTCCTCTACCAAGGGGCTGAAGCAAGGTAAGTCGTGGAGACAGATCACAAAGACAAGAGCAATTCTTTCTCATGGTGTAGATACAACCTCTTGTCGTTCTCCGCACAGCAGAAGTCCTCAAGGATGTCGGAATTGCGCTTTGAAGGAGAGAATACAAAAGCAGCCTCTTGAGTCCAGAGATGCTCCCCAAAACCACCTTATTTTGATGGGCAGGAGGAGCACTGCGGGCTCTGATGCTGGCAGGTGATGGCAAGGTTTGTCTCCAAAGAGGTGGGATTGGAGACCTGTCTGCCTGATTTAGACAGTGCTGACCCCACACTCTACGCAGTCTTCCTTGTCAGTATTGACTGGGAAGAATCAAAGAACAAGTGTTAGAGCAGCTCAACGATTGTCTCACGGTATCTTCTGGTTAAGGGTGGGTGTGTGAATGGGTCTGTCCGTGCACGACAAGATTTACAGCATCAAGGACAGGCACCTGGCAGATGTGAGGACAGCAATATGGATTCTGGATGCTGGTCTGCAGAAAGGGAGCAGCAAGTCCGGGGCAGCTTTGGCATCTCAAACCCAAAAGACCCATGAGTGGGGGCTGTGTGCTGAGGTTGTAGCCCTGTGCTGGTGTCTGGAACAGCTTTTCCAGTGGAGCACAAGGAGAGGAAATCAGATACAGGGTGGTATTGATTGGTATTACTGGTGTGAAGTCCTGCTACCTGAGCAGAAGGTGACAAAAAGGAACGATGGCAATTTTTTTCCTCAAAAAGCATATTGGCAGCATTGGCAGACAGAGAGCCACTTTCTCTTCTCTTGGTTTTGTCTTTATGGGGGAATGAGAATACACAACTCCTCTCCCTTTCCCCCTCCATAACAGTCCAAGATTTTCCATTTTCCTTCCAGACCGCTGAATTACTGGCTTCAACCCCCATGTTCTTCCCCTGGTTTCACCCCTCCTTGCATGTCCTGTCCATCCCTGGCCAGAGGCCTGCGGTTACGGGGCTGGAGCAACCAGCCCACAGCTTCAGGTGCATCTACTTTCCTGCTGGTTGGATTTTACAGCTGTGTGGAACAACAGCAGCTACAAGAAGCGGTAACAAGGTTGGTGAACAGATGACTCGATTACCCCTATTTGGTTTTAATGACAACGAAATAAAATCAATTTTCACCAGGCCTGTCTGGGCAATTGTAGTTGTGCTGATAGAGTGTTTCACCTTGGCCTTGGGAAATACAGCTGTTGGTATAACCAATAAAACAGAAATAAGAAAAACAATTACTGTAATAGTGAGTTGGAATACGGGAAGCGCAGAGCTGCTGATGCAGCACAGAAGCGGGCAGGGAGAGAGAGACGGCTCCAAGTGTGAAAGGTGTCCATGCCCCCTCCTGGCTTGCTGTAGCTGACGGTAGAAGATGTGTACCCTAACGCTGGACCGTAGCATTAAATATAGCAATGGGCAAAAGATGTCAAAAGATCAACAGAGCGATTTTGAAATCAAAGCAAGTGAATGGGACAGAGCATACAATGACAGGTTTATATATATCACCCAAGCGAAGCAGAAGTCTTCACAAATAAATAATTATCTCTTGCTTTAACAGAGAATATCTGATGGAGCGCTTGGTTTCTGTGCATGAATCTGACTTGACAAACTTGATGTAGCTTATTTGGCTTCGCTCGCTTGCTTGGTTTTCAGAATGGGTGTGGAGTTTTATCCTTTCCTAAATTTTTGGCTCCATAAAGGTGGGATGGAGCTCTTGCTTACGTGGTGTGCTCCACTTCATCGTTTCCTGAATGCATGGCAAAGGCAGGTTAATTTGCTGTCTGACTAGGCCTAAGAGGACATAAAACTCCCAGTGGACTGAAGAAATCTTATATAAACCTTACAAATGGTGCAATGTTTGGCAAAATAAATTCTCAGCTACGCTAAAAGCTGCTCTCTTCTCTAGTGAGGGGAGAAAACCTGATTCACTGTGTGTTTCCTATGCAGCATCATTTTATTTATTTCGGTGTGATCAAATGCTCGGCGGTCCTGCCCACACGCACCAATCCATCACTTCCCTCCGGCTCTCGCCCTCCCCCTGTGGTCTGTGCTTCAACGGCTGTAATACACTTGTCCACAAATGTCAAAAAGCTTTCCTGGTGATAAAATCAGGCTTTTTCTCTTCTTCTTCCCTACAGATCTGTAAGATTAAATCTTTAATATGCTTTGATTAGAATGTTTTCCATTTGAAATAGGCTCCTTCTCCCCCAGAAGTCAGATTCCTAGTATTTTTGGCCTGTTTATCCCGAGGGAACCATAAGGGAAAGGAAAGAAACAGGGAAAGAGAGAGGAAAATCGCCACGTCTGCCGAATCGGGGGGCCCTTTGCCTGGCACGGCAACCATCGCTCCCTGCACAGTCGGGGAACGCGAGAAACTGGGGAACAGCTCCCTCTAATATCCGTGTCCGCGCTGTGCATTTGGATGCTTTCTAGCTTTTAAAGAAATACTGCTTTTCAAGCCCCTCATCTCCCCGTGCAGGTGGTGGCAGTGGCGGTAGCAGTGAATGACACAGCTTTGCTGGATGACACGGAGCTGATCTCTGCATCAGCCAAGAGGAATTAAGCTTTGTCACTCCCCGCCGGGGCTACCTTTCGCCTGGTGTGGGGATGTGCGGGAGGAGGAATTCACAGGCTCCTGCTGCATTTGCCCGAGCGGAGCCCTGAGCGCGCTTTGCCAGGGGAGGCAGGCAGCCAGAATGATAGCCGTCTCGTTTAAATGCCGCTGTCAGATCCTGAGGAGACTTGCTAAAGGTAACGTGCTTTCCTTCTTATTCATTCAGGGGCTCCGCTGCAGCCTTCCAGAGGCACAGCCCCGTGGTTTTACTTTTAAATATGACTGTCCTTCCAATTTGCTGTCAGGCAACAAAGAACTCCGAATACAGAAAGGTATAGGGGCTTGCTCAGTTAAAATCCTTACACGTCCCATGCTGTGCTCCTGCTGGAAAGACAGGTTCCTGGGTTTTTTTTCTTTTTTTATTGCTGCAAGGAGGATTTTTTTTTCTAAGCAAAGTGCTGAAGTTATTGTGGGGTATAATTGTCTTGTGTTTCGGCTAACCGCTCGGAGGAGTCCCTCCTGGGTCAGTGCATGTTCTGCCTCACCGGGGAGAACTGACAGTGATGTTCAGGACCTAGATCCAGGATGAGTTTCTGTTGTTTAACGTCTTCCGTAAGCTATTTCTGTCTATGCTTTAGGTGCCAAAAATAAGTGACGAAGTATGGAGAGCAGCGTGTGTTTTTTTCAGGGCTGCACTAATGTGTCATGCTTGTGAAGTTAATTTGCCTGTTAGAGCAGTGTGCATTTTATGTTACTGTAAATCTTTGTAGTCCCTGGTTTTATTGCTCAGAACTTTAAAATACTACTCGCATCTTACTCCGAGTCCTGTGGGATTATTAAAGCAGCTCTGTGAAAACCTGTCTGGATAAGACACTGTCCCTCTTCAGAAATCAACATATCTTAGTTTGTAAAAATAACTTTAAAAAAAAGAATGTTATATTTGATAATTTTTCATTCTCTGTGATAAAAGGTTTGGTTTGGGACTTCAGCTTGGTTTTTTGGTGGAAACTTCCAACATTACAGTAGCATTATGTGCCTGCGAATAAGAAGCTTCTGTGTTTTACCTTCGGTACTGTGAAACATTTAATGGCTATTACTTGCAGCTGGAAACACATCCATATGTGAATGAAACTGTTTGTATCAGCGTAGCTTGAAAAATCAGAAATCTTTGGTTATTAGTCAGTATAGCTCAAAATCAATTAGTATTTTATTTTGTGGAAGCGTGAAAGAGTAAGGTGCTCATACAATGAGGTCGGTAATGGGAAAAAGAGAATAATATCGCAATCAAACTTATATAATGCATTTTTCCCTTCTTTAGATTGCTGTATGGGGCCACGTTGTTCAAAACCTAGGAACTGAAATACTTACTAATCATCTTCCCCTCTGTAGATTTGCTTCTCTTTCAGATCTGTGCTGGGTAATGCCTGTTTCTCTCGTATGTGTGAAATGTTTCTATTCTTTTTGTTTGGTAGCTCTATTACACGTTTATCAGGTTGGAAGTCGGCGTTTTCTCTTTTCCTGGTTTGAGTAGAGGAACCTTTTTGTCTGCTGATGTCTTTGTAAGACAGATCTGGGCGCTAATTTAGTCTTTCACTGATAAGAGTTGTTGCTCCACTAAAATACAGTTTCCCCAGGAATAATCAATATTCTTATACATCATAGCCATCTTAATTCTTTCATGCTTCCATCATTCAACAGAACTTAAGCTAGTGCCTTTTTCTCCTTCAAAATAATTTTAACTTCCTTTGAGACTCCTCGCTCCTCCCCCTCCCTCCCAATAGGAACTGGCATGATACTATTGATGTTTTGCGTTAAAGAAGCATGCCTTATGCTTGTCTTACTATTAACAGTCGATAAAAAAAAAAAAAGGCGGTGTAGAGGTATGTTCATATTTTCTCCTGTGAGCCTTAGCATGCGGGACGGGAGTTGCTGTCCTAATTGACAGGCTCCTGAATGTTCACCATTTTGAGTAACACCTTTGTTCTTTTAGCTAACTCTCTGCCTTCTATGGCCTTGGCTTTTGCATCTCGGACACCGGTTATGGACTGCTCAACACAACCAGGCTAGCTGAGGACAGGGGTGGACCTTCACGTTGGTAGCGTGGAGAGGACACTTGCCATCAGCTGGCAATCTCCTGCTGCTGCATCAGCTGGGAGGTCCCCTTCTCTTCTGGCTTGCTAGTCCTGGTGTTTGGTGCTTTCATTCAAGTCCTTTGCTCCAAAAGCAGATTTTCTTGCTTTAGTACTTTCCCCCAGCCTGTCTCTGCTAGGGTCTTTTTCTCCTGCACTAAACCCGTACCTTTGTGCAGTTCCCCAAAATAGTTTCTTTACTCTCTTCTGGGCCCTGCCATGGTGAAAAGAAATAGATATGCTGCATACTTGGTTAGTGTCTTGTGTTTTTAATAAACCATACACCTGCAGTTAATTGTACATCAAAAAATGGAAATCTCTGCTTTCCTCTGTTTGTGTATGTCATTTTTCATGCCCGTCTTGACAAAGTAAGCTTGTAACTTCATTTCTTGTTCTTTCAGATAAGGGTATATACGGAAATGCATCATCTGGGCAGCTGGAGATTCTCCAAAAGCTATTCTTCCCGACAGGGAGGCGTTCAGGCAATATTGTGTTCTACAACAATTACACTCCCCTCTTCCTGTGCTTCATCTTAACCTTTCAAAGCAAAAAGCAGAGCTGCGTCTCTTTGGATTGCTACACATGCTTAGTTTGCCATTTAAAAATCTGTAACAGGAGAATCTTCAGGTGTTCTGAGTGAATTTCAAGACAAAAACACCATGTAGTTGTGGGCACGCTTTCCAAAACCTGGTCAGTGACCCACTGCTTCTCTTCCTTCCCAAAGCCTTGAGTCAGACCCTGCAGCATGTCAACCCGTACCTCTCTTGTCCTCAACCCCAGCATCGTCTCCAGATGAGAACATTGGTCTCTTTCTCTGTCCTCCACCCTCAAACCTACACCAATTGTAGAATAGGCACGGTTGTAGCATCACAGAATGATTTAGGTTGGAAGGCACCTTCAAAGATCATCTAGTCCGCCCCTGCCCCTGGCGAATGTGCTTCTTCAGTGCTGTGTTGCCTCTCTGGGTACAAGGGCCACCGCATCTGCTGAGCCTGCTGTACATCAGGTCTTCTTCCCTATTTCCACTGTAACAGTTACCCCCTCTGAGGTCAAAATATGTGGCAAATGAAGTAATTACTAGTACGGGGAATTCAAAATACTGTAAGACTAGTTCCTTTAATGTGTATTATACTTCAGTGTTGCGAGCCTTTACTTTGGAGGTCAGTACATTTTCGGTAATGAAATTGCACGTTAGCAAGCTTAGGCAAAGAGCCGTATTTGTGTCCATTAACAAGCAAGCATGGAAGGAAAATACTATTTTATTTGATGATGCAATTTGCAAGAAGGATGCTCTGTGAGACCCTTGTCTCATACATGCTGAGACATGATTTGAATTTAGATCTAGTCCGTCTAGTTAAGAACCAAAAAACCCACTCCTGGTATTTTGCACCAGTGTGGTGTTTCTTACGCTATTTTTCAGTTACACCTTTTTTTTTAACAGCAGTTAAAATGTTTATGGTGGATGGGAGCTTGTGCTGCAGTTACCTTTCTTCTTTCATGTGTAAATACCTTTGAGCTGAAATATTGCTGTCTCAGTCTCTTTTTAGTTGTGATTATCTGTATGTATTCAGATATATATGAATGTATATATATATAATTTAAAGCAATGTTGAAGTAAAAGTGGTTAAGTAGTTCTGAAAAGAGAAAAGGTATCTTCTCTTCCATATTAGCTACTAAAATTTGCACTGCGAAGAGGTTTTTTTAAATTTTTATATATTCTTTCAATTTTTTATCTCTTTCCCATCCCAAAAGAGCAAGGTAAGCCAAAAGCTATATTAAGAATCTGAAGTAGTAGCCATTTTTATAGATCTCCCTACGAGGAGTACCGGGCTCAGGGAGAATGGTAACTTATATTCAGACTAGTTAAATATAAGGAAATGCCACATCTGAAATTGTAAGTGCAACCACAAATCTGCTCTTCGTACAGCTGCTTATATTGTAGAATGTTTTTTTGGTGCGGTGGAGAAATACGGGGTTTTCTTCTCCTAAATTTATTTCTGTAAGACCTTGGGCACTGAGCAGTACGCTGTGCATACCAAGGAGTCTGTAGTAATCACTTACATTGAATGTACATGCTAAATCAAAACTGCACAATTTACAATAATTATGTTAAATATAACAGTGTAGTACAATAGTGAAAAGTTGCTGAAATGTGTAAGCTGGTCAGGTTTACAGCTAAATCAACTGCTTTACAGTTTAAAAATTGCCTTTCAAGCAGTGCATTACAAAGCCCTGGCTATGGTTAATTTATGTATGGACATGTTCAGTTTTTTCCTTTATTAGCCCCAAGAACGGGTCCTGTAGGAAGCTGTGTCTACTGCATAAAGTTGCTTACAGACAATGTGTCTCTTGGTTAGAGGCAGGAATGCATTTTTTAACATACCCAGATCGGTGAAGTTATTCTGGATATGATTATAATGGAAACAGAGTAAGAGCACTCTGATGAAGATGTCAACTGCTGTGCCACAGCGCATAGCGTAAGGAGCGGTGTGCTCTGCCTTTCCCCCAGCCAAGCTTTATAGTGAAGCTTCAGGATCATTTATCACCTACTGCGCATACAGATCCTTTCTGCAGACACAGATTTTTCTGCTCCCACTACGTTTCCAATACAGTGGGATAAAGCAAGCCTAAAAAGCAGGATGCTACGCTCCAATTTACAAGATGATCAGTTATCTAAAAATTGCTTTGGGGCCTAAGGCATCAAAAGGATGAATTCTGAATGTAGGTGGATATAGGTTATACTCTGCTTTGTGCACAAGCAACTACAACAAGAGCAAACCCTGATTTTTATTTTTATTTTTTTTTTTAAAGTGCGGAATAAAATGGTGCTAGGGACTTGATGAGGCTGCGTAGTATCTTTTTACAAACTTTCCAGTGTTCCAGAGAATCAGTCCTGGTTGTGACAGCAAGTTGTGACAGCCTGTACGTTGTTTTAATAATAATTCTAACTTTGTGGTCTCTTTTTGTCATGAAGTTGCTTAGAAAAGTACAAGTTTACACTAATAAAACTGAGTCAACGGCTTGCTTTGAATGAAGTAAAAATCACAAGTAACAATATTTGTAAGGACTTTTGGAAAGAGGTTAGTTCCCTGTCTTTCGAAAATTAGTTCTGAACATTCAGAAAACTCTGAAGTGTGCTGACAAGCTCTATGAACAGGCGGTCAGCATGGATTTGCTGGCTTTGTTCATTCTGTTGGGGTTTGGAAATGTGCTTCGAGGTTTTTCGTATTCAATGTGTTTATCCCAGATTGTCCACAAGTCTTAATTTTTTTTCCATTATGTTTCTGAAAGTGACGACTTCTGACTTAGCAAACAACTTGAGGTGAAAGAATAAAGAGTGGAAGCAAAATCTGGAAACTTTTTTTTCTGCTAGCGTGTGAGAACTTCAGGGCCACCTCCATCACTGCAGCCCTTCCTCCACAGTGGCCATCAGCACCTACTGCCTGAGAAGGTAGGAGAGAGTCGACAGGGGCGAGCCGTAGGCAAGTCTGTCAGTAAGGGAAGTTTCGTTTTTGCCATCACTCTTAGCGTTTGTAATAAAGTAAAAATTTATTTTTTAAAATTCCCATTCTGTGGGACTTGGATTTGTTTTGGTTTTTTAGGGAAAAAAAAAAAAAAATCATTGAGAGGCTGTTTGTCAGGTAAGAAAATGAAGCCAGAGTGACCGTGACCTGCCCTACGTCACCCAGCTGGTCCATGGCAGTCTGGGATACAACCCCAGCGTGCTTACTCCTGTTTCGGCATCACTGGTTAGGGTCGGTTACTGAAGTTGGTAGAGACTGTGAGAGAGCAGAGAAGACTACGTGACTTTTTGCCTTCTAGATATTTCACCCATTCTGACTTTTTTTATTTGCACTTAAGAGCGCCTTTAGCCAGGATTGTTTTAAGATTGCTTTGAAATGGTAAGTGCCTGCGTTCTGATCACAGATGGAGAGGGATTCTTTTTTGTTAAGATGATGTTCCTTCTGTAATTGCTGTTTAGTCTTTCTAGCACCATGTATGTGTAGAACAAAAGAGGCAGATTTATTACATTTAATGAGTATTAGTCGTGTGCAATAATGTCTTTTTGTTCAAAAGATTTCTTTGAACGTATTGTTGTAAGAAGTAATGAAGGGAGAAGAAAAGCTTTTTCTCTTCTGCAGCAAGCTGATCACAGTTCACAAGTTCAAGCAATATTTCTTCACCACTAATATATTCAAGAACTGGCAAACTCTTTATTAATTATTCAGGATGATCTAAAGTGCAGTGGCATACTAACCAATCTGTGTGAAACTTTGACAGAAAAGACAGACATAAAAATTCTTCCCAAATCAAGCACGTAGTACTTAAAGTAGGAGAGCTGCTGCAGCTCTGGTGGTCTGAGAAGGTACATGTGGCCGGAGTTTTGCAGCTAAATTATCTCTCTTTTAGATAACTTAATGTAATGGTGTGCAGGTGTCTGTAAGATGTGAACAGAAAGCCACTATCAGTCATGTAAAGAGATGGCAAGAGGCCATTAGCTATCTGATACCTATCAGATATTAGTAGCTGTTACCTGATATGGCAGGTCTGATCTCTGTCAGAACGTGTAAGATGTAGAGATCATTTGAGAGTTTTTCTCAGCACGTTTGGGTTTGTGGGAGCTGGGTGTGTTACACAAGTTCTCAGCTAGTCCTTGCTGACCTTGCATGGGAGTTCAGCAAGTGCCTTGGACTTTGTGCCGTGTCCCTAGCTGCGTGATGGGGATAGCGGTAATTCTCTCAAAAAAATTTTGTTGGCAGGTTATAGGCTCTCTAAACATTAAAGGTGAAAGGTTTATTGGTAAGTTTGTGCCAGTTTTAATATGAATGCATGTGAGGCATTTGAACGGTAAATAATGGAAACCCAGGCTGGCTCATGGGCATTGCAGAAATGTCTTTCCAAGTATCAGCATTGCTGCAGGTTAGAAGAACATTGCAAATGTTTTATGAGTTTATCTTCAATGTAATTGTTGGCTTTTTTATATAGTTCTAGTAGACATCAGAGGGCAGAGACTCAAAAATACTCCAGCATGTCATTTCTGCCAGGAACCCAATCTGGATCAGCGTCCAGGAGCGGCAGAGGACGTGTGAGGCAGGCTGGAGCAGAGCACTAGGAGGGAGCACGCGTTGGGTATGGTGGGATAGACATCACAGATTTCACCAGTGTGCAAAACCGTACGCCCATCCTTGCACTCTCGTGACAGTGCTGGGGTTTCCTTTGCAACCAAATCAGATCTCTGTTTGTGCAAATCTGGTGCCCACGGGAGTTTTTATTACTTTAAGTGAAGGGTATCCACAGAATGACCTGAATGGAGGTGAAGCCCGAGGAAACGTGGAAAGGCGAAGGGTGTCATGGAGTGGGAGAAAGGAGGTGGTATGCGTTGCAGCCTTTGCTTTGCAGTTAGGTGGTGGGACCCATGGACCCAAGCGCGCTGTGGGTGCTCCAGTGGCGAGCTGCAACTGGGGGAACGGGCAGCAGGAGCGCGGGGTGCGGCACTGCCAGGAGCTCTGCAGAGCACACGGGGAAGAGGAGAATGGGTGAAAGAGGAGCAATGAGTGGGATGTGAGGGAAGGTGGAGGTGAAGCAGACACGGCTCACGCGGAGGGCGCAGCCTCTGCTGCTGGAAAGGCGCAGGCGATGTGAGGAGAAACAGGGACCTGAGCTGCCAAGGGTTAAAGAGTAGGGATTAAAAACTGGTCATTTTTTGAAAATGTTTTATCCCATATAAAATTAAAGCCTACAGTTATTTAGTAGTACTTACCTAGATGTTTTAGGAACGCATTGCAAGGTGAGACTTCAGGTGGCAATGGGCTCTGGTTCCTCATGTGCCCAGGTGCGATAGGGAAGGATGGACTCACTCTCTCATGTGCTTTATAAATACTTAGTCTGCAGATCTGCTAAGTCTGAGGTACTCTGTGGAATAAGAATAAGGCCGTACCTCCATTTTTAGGCAGATTTCTGCATTTTTGCAGCTTAATTTGTCTCCCAGCATGACTCCCGGGAGTAGCACCCCGTCTGCATTTCATTCTCCGCCACTGCGGCAGTGCTGAGATGTTTCTGCTGCTGGAAAGTCCCGCTGTCGGCACAGCGCCTGAGAGGGCAAGTCTCTTCCAGCGTAGGTTGCCGCACCCCTCCAAACAGCTGGAAGCAAATCCACAAAAGGTAACCTCATTTCTGCTGCCCTACCTGCACTCCCCACGGGAGTTTTGCCAGCCCGGGGAGAGGGCTGCTCGGGGGACGCATAGGGAGGACTACCCTGGGTGAAGACTATCCCAAAAGGACGAGTTCATGCAAGTTGTGAGCAAAAAGAAGCATTCCCTGCCTCCCCCCACACCTGAAGGGAAAATCTGATTGTTAACTTCCGAAGTAATTAAAAGTTTTGTATTAAAATATTGTAAAATTGTTGGGAATATAAATGGATGGGACCTTCTGCATCATCAAATTCAGTGACCACAGTGTTGCCACAGGCACCGTGCCATTCCCTCTGTCCTGTGAGTGTATGAGGTTTTAAAAATGCTCATCCTTTTTGTCTCCGTTGTTCTTTCGGGGAGTTGCTTTAAGAGCATCACTGCTCTAATATTTAGGAACCTTTTAAGACTCTATCTTTAACATATTTGTGATGGGTTGGCTTGGCTGGATGCCTGGTGCCACCAAGCCACTCTGTAACTCCCCTCCTCAGCTGGTTGGGGAAAGAAAAATATATCAAAAGGCTCGTGGGTCAAGGTAAGGACAGGAGGAGATCATTACCAGTCAAATCAGAGTAGGAGAGGATAAAAAACCCCTGAATCTTAAAACACCTTCCCCCCACCCCTCCCTTCTTTCCAGGCTCAACTTCACTCCTGATTTCTCCACCTCCTCCCCCTGACCGGCACAGGGGGACAGGGGGTCAGTCCATCACACACTGTCTCTGCCTCTCCTTCCTCCTCAGGGCAGGACTCCTCACCCTTGCCCCTGCTCCAGCCTGGGGTCCCTCCCACAGCAGACAGTCCTCCACGCACTGCTCTAGCATGGGTCCTTCCCACGGGCTGCAGTTCTTCACGAACTGCTCCAGCGTGGGTCCATCCCTCCCATGGGGTGCAGTCCCTCAGGAGCAAACCTGCTCTAGCCTGGGCTCCTCTCCCCACGGGGCCACAGGCCCTGCCAGGAGCCTGCTCCAGTGCGGGCTTCCCACGGGGTCACGGGCACCCCCCTGCTCCGGCGTGGGGTCCTCCCTGGGCTGCAGGTGGGGATCTGCTCCCCCGTGGGCCTCCCCGGGCCGCAGGGGCACAGCCTGCCCCACCATGGGCTGCCCCAGGGGCTGCAGGGGAATCTCTGCTCCGGCGCCCGGAGCCCCTCCTGCCCCTCCTGCTGCACTGGCCTGGGGGGCTGCAGGGCTGCTCCTCTCACATCCTCTCATTCTTCTCTTCTGACTGCTGCTGATGTTGTACAGGGTTTTTTTCCCCCTTCTTAACTATGTTATCCCAGAGGTGCTACCACCATCGCTGATGGGCTCAGCCTTGGCCAGTGGTGGGTCCACCTTGGAGCCGGCTGGCACTGGCTCTGTTGGACACAGGGAAAGCTTCCCTTATAGCCCCCCTGGGCTACTGAAACCTCACCATGCAAACTCAATACAATATTCAGCCCTGGGCAAAGATTAGAAGAAAGCTTCATCCCAGAAAGTTGTGATTATAGAGAAAAATGAAGTATTATGTAAGTCTCTACTGCAACCTCTGTATCTTACCCCTTGAACTGCTCCTCTGCAGTTTTTATTAATGCTGCTGGGAATTATGTCTTTAGGAGAACGGCAGGCTTCCCTGAAAGTGCATAGGGGCAGAAAAGTTACTCCAGATTGGACTGATTACGAAGAGGCAAACACTAGGCATAATTTTGTGGGGGAAAAGAAGTGTTACTGGAAATAATGTTATCGTCTAACAGGCTTATGCTGCCTTAGCTTTTCAGTAGTGAATAGAGAAAGATGTTTAGCAAAGAAATACCAGCTATTCAAGTGACTGAATTACCATAGTGCATTGGTAAATGTCACCAATAAAATACAGTTTAAATCCACAGTACTCTGAAGGAAACATTTATGCTTTTAATGAACTAGAATTTGACAGCCATGTCTGGCAGAAGAAGTTGTTCCGGTATTGAGATTTCTTTTCTTCGGGCATTCAGCATGTGTTGTGACCTGTCAGAGATCAGTGCAGCTTTGCGGAGAGGCTGTGGGCATGTTGTTCTCGGCTATATCACCAGCCGGTCATGAATAACAAAGATGAAATTTCCTAGCCCGTTATGCGGCTTAAGTTGATACAGCACTGCCTTCTCCCCAGCAGTCAA
This sequence comes from Gorsachius magnificus, assembly GCA_034008185.1. Taxonomy (NCBI): domain Eukaryota; kingdom Metazoa; phylum Chordata; class Aves; order Pelecaniformes; family Ardeidae; genus Gorsachius; species Gorsachius magnificus. Next base: position 179,543,955 of record CM067081.1, read on the forward strand.
AAAGAGGGCACCTTTTGAGTATTTTGAGTTTTCCACTGACAGGGTGAATGTGTTTTGGTTTTCCTTTAGTGACATGCTTATGTACATGTACCTAAATTTCTGTAGAGCTGAGATATTTTGATATTGTTATAGCATCTGTGGATCAGGACTTGATTTTGCTGGACCTGAGCGTGACATAATCACAGTTCTCGTTCCACTGAGCTAAAAGCGGTTGGTAATTGCGAGAAAGCATGACAACCTGACCACATATGTAGTATGAGCAGTTCTTTTTTACTGGATAAAAAAAAAAACAACCCCACAATCCTTGACAGTAAAAAGAAGTTGCATGCTTCAAAAGAAACAAACATAAACTTTGTAATTAATAGCTGTTTTCTCAAAGCATGAGAAGGAACAGGAAAGAAAGGGATTCCGTGTTAGGTCTTGTTTTACTACTTTGAAAAAAAAATGCAGAGAAGTGCAGTGTTGGTGACGGAGTTCCTTGAGAAGTTTAGCAGTCCAGAAGACTGTCTAGTTGCATCTCATCTCCATTTTCACTCTGGAGCTGTGTAACACAGTGATAAAATGTGCCTGATGGCCACTTCTAGGCAATGCTAAGGAACTCCCAAGGCAGCAAGGAGCCCTTCCAAACACCGGCAGGAGCAAGTGGAAGGTAGGTTACACCTTAGGAAGTGCTTAAGCTCCTTTTGTTGAAGAACACAGTTCCCTCTTCTATGTTCCTGTTACGGACCATATCAGGATGGTTCAGGCAAGGCCACCAAGCCACCAGCAGCAGGAGTTCCTGCAAACACGAGTCTGAGAGCCACCTCTTCGCACATGCTATGTAATACTGAACAGCATCTGCGCTGTGTTGGCTGACAGCTGCGTTGAGGTAGTGACTTTAGCCACCGGGAGCAAGACCCCCCTTCTCTTTTATTGCCTCTGTGGCAGTAGCGTGGTGTGGAGCTCCCCTTTGTCCAGCGTAAGAGAAAAATCTACACACAGTTTTCACTTAGTCTCTACAGAGATGTGGGTAATTTCTCTGGTCACAGTATAAACTCTGCCCTTACTCTTTACGGGATTCGCACACTCACAGTTTACCCGGACTGAGAGCTTGGAGAGGTCGGGCTGGAATGTGGAATGCTCAGTCCTGAGCTTTGCAGCTGCCTTCAAGATTTCAGGTGCGCTTCTCAATTCAGCCATAAGTCAAATGGCAGTTTAACAGTTCTAGCCAAGTCAGTTTGACTTCCAATGTGTATTTCAGACCTGCTGTGTTGTTCCATGCTATGTGGTTTGGTGGTGGTTTTTTTTTTCCTGGCTGTCAAAAGAAGTGCCTCTACTTTTGCAAATAAATAGCTCAGTAGAGGAGGTCACAAGGGCAGTAATGAATCCAGGCTACTTCTTTTCTATGGTTCACCAACACGTTAGGGAGCCAACTTCCGAACTTTTTCCTGATTTCTGCCATTCAACAGCAGGGGAAGTTGGACCTTCTTGAATGGGCATTGGCCACATGGGCTACATAGAACTTTGAAATGGTTTGCACGTTGTGGCTGTAGATGTATCACAGTTTGAGATCTCCAGGTCAATGTGCTGAGGCACTTAGTTCAGTTTGTCAGGTGTTGAAGTGATGCCCTGGGTAGCAAAACAAAAAAGGTGACTTAAGTGCATCTCTGGGACACCAAGTCTGACTAGGTAACTTTGAAGTTACTTTGACAGCATCTTCTTTCTGCTACACTTACTTTTAAAATAGAGAAATTTATAATTAGTTATGTCAAGAAGAAAAAACTAATAATAAAAAAGAAAAGTCAGGCATGTAAAAAGGAAAAATATATTAGCACTTGGGTTTTTTTGTTCTGGTGATTTTATGTTTGGTGAAAGTTTGTAGCCCGACAGCTAAATATCCATTATGAATCAAAGAATCTGGCCTCTGTGTGTGTGAATTTTTACTTGTTGCAATTTTAAACTTGTATGGTCTTGATACTGATGAAAGCTGATGGAGGGCTGCCGAGAAGAAATTAGGGCCAAAGTGAACATTTCCATTGTGTTGTCCCACTGAAGGTGGCACTCAGCACTGCAGCTCATCCACTCGCACGCTCGTCCACTGCACGAGAAGTTTCTCTGCTTTGAGTATTGCTCAGGAGTTACTCAGGAGCCAAAACATTACTGTAATGAGCTCCCTCCCCCACCTATTTAATCATAATTACTCATAGAGTAATGAAGTAAGTGACATTTCCTCTGATCTTTTTACAGCAAATGCTACTATCCCTGTTGCCATAAAAAGGAAATAGCAGAGGGAGGATTGGGAAAAAGCGAAGCTGGCTTGTATTTACATTGATTCGTCTTAATTTCCTTAGTTTGTCCCATGGTGACATTTTTGCGTATGCCTACCAAAAGAGATGAAGCTTGCTTACCTGTTTGAAACATTGTGCTTTCAGGCATTTGAGTGATTTATGGTTATCTGAAAGAATTTTCAGATTGTCTTTATTGATGTGGTTTTCTACTTATCTTCTCAAGCTGATCAATAATTGTATTTTCAGTTATTTTGTTGATCAAGACTATGCTATATGCCCAAGTTTGAGAATCAGAATATGGTTTCATTTTATTGGTTTTACTCTGTTAACACTTGATGTTCATTGTGATTGATTGTGAAGAAGGAAGAAAAACAGTAATTTGAACTCAAATCATTGTCTTGCTTATCCAAGAGCAAAATATCTTTCTATCTAATGTGTGGTATATTTACACCACTTGTCTTTAGACATCAAATGCCATGATATCTGAGGTTTATGCCTTAACAGATGGAGACAAGAGTATTTGAAGATGTCAAAAATTATGGTGAATAGCAAACGAATAGAGTAGACAATTATTGTTCAGAAACAAACTTTAGGATTGGCAAACGTAGGTAAATGTTGACTAGAAAGCTGAGGACGTCACACCAAGTGACTCTCAAAGTTACCATCAATAGTTTACAAACTCAGATTGGAAATCCGTATATAATTCCACCAAAACTTAATGCAGTCATGGCTAGCGACATCAGGAAAATTCTTTGCATAAGCTGAAAAAGGAGTTAAAATAGTTTAGCCAAGGTTTAGATGGAAATAATGTTATTCAAAGTGTGGCCCATTTCACAGAATTTCACAGAATGACAAGGGTTTGAAAGGGACTTCAGGAGATCATCTAGTCCAAACCCCCCACTAAAGCAGGGTCACCTAGAGCATGTTGCACAGGACTTCATCCAGGTGGGCTTTGAATATCTCCAGAGAAGGAGACTCCACAACCCCCCTGGGCAGCCTCTTCCAGTGCTCGGTCACCCTCAAAGGAAAGAAGTTCTTCCTTATATTCAACAGAAACCTCTTATGTTTCAGTTTGTGCCTACTGCCCCTTGTCCTGTTTCTGGGCACCACCGAGAGGAGTCTGGCTCCGTCCTCGTGACATCCACCCTTAAGATATTTGTATATTTGATGAGGTCCCCTCTCAGTCTTCTTCAGGCTGAACAAGCCCAACTCTCTCAGCCTTTCCTCGTAGGGCAGATGCTCCAGTCCCTTTATCATCCTAGTTGCTCTCCTCTGGACTCTTTCTAGGAGTTCCTCATCTTTCTTGAACTGGGGAGCCCGGAGCTGGACACAGTACTCCAGGTGGGGTCTCACCAGGGCAGAGTAGAGGGGGAGGATAACCTCCCTTGACCTGCTGGCCACGCTCCTCTTAATGCACCCCAGGATGCCATTGGCCTTCTTGGCAACAAGGGCACACTGCTGGCTCATGGTCAGCTTGTCATCCACCAGGACTCCCAGGTCCCTCTCGGCAGAGCTGCTTTCCAGCAGGTCAGCCCCCAGCCTGTACTGGTGCATGGGGTTCGACCTCCCCAGGTGCAGCACTCACGTGCCCTTGTGGTCACCTCTCCGCCCAACTCTCCAGCCTGTCCAGGTCCCGCTGAATGGCAGCGCAGCCTTCCGGTGTATCAGCCTCTCCTCCCAGTTTTGTCATCAGCGAACTTGCTGATGGTATACTTTGTTGAGTGTTCATAGTCCATGCACTACTTTCAAGGCATCTGTGAATGAAATCAAGAAAAGCAAACTTAAGTTCAGCATTTAATTTTCGCTGTTGTGGAAAATATGAAAGCATCTGAAAATCATAAAAAGTGGCAGATATATGTGTTCATGTAAATATACCTGTGTCTATATATACAGTTATGTGGACACATACATAACAAAGGCTGAATAGTACTGAAACCAGAGATTATAGCTAATGCAATAGTTCACATCCCAAATAATTACAGTAAAAGATTTGCACAATGTAGGAAGGAATAATTCTAAATTTTAATTTCCTTAGAAGAGTGAAATAGATCTGAAATCTAGAACAGCCATGTTCTCTGCAACCAGTCGCATTTGGATTGTTGCATATCTGTATACAAAAAGATCAAAATTTGATCTCTCTGCATAGATGAATTTTTAATACCTAGATTAATCCATAGTTTAGTAAAAATACTGTAATGTGAGGAAGAGTGTAGCAGGACGCTCAAATAGTCAGTCTCAAATTCCTGATTTTTTTTTTGAGATCTGACATTATGAGAGTAAAGAAATAACCACTGTTCTTCCAACCTGGGTGATAAATATAAAAGAGGGAAAACGTAGTAGTAGTTTAGAAGGTAACTTTACAGCATGTAGCAAAAGATGAAGAAAGCTGTGTTTGCTCCATAAACATAGTAAAGTCTTGGAAAATGATAGCTAATGCTCTTTCTTAAACAAATGTTCGGAAAACATATCCACTACATATTGTATGAAGAGGGTATCTAAATTATGTATCTGGAAAATTCAGTCATCTGTAAGAAAGAGTCTCAAAATCTCATCTCTTCCTGAAAATGTGTCTGTGTGTGTATGTACTGTCAAGGGTGTGGGTTATTAGGTTTTAAGCTATATAAGATCAGACCTGCTATTTCAATATCAACTTTGTCTTAAATAGGAAGGACGGCAGACATGGATTGTGTGTGTGAAAGAGAGAGAACATAGTCAGATTAAATCTTTTTTATCCTTGTTTGTGATCAGGGTGTCATCAGGAATGTTCCCGTGCGGAGAGCAGGAAGCTCATAGCCATGTTATTATCCGTGCAGCTGAAATACAAAGAATTTATGGTAATTTATTCTCTCTGCTGGTTTTCATTACAAGGGGTTTTATTCTTGATAAGCCTTTCCTGCAGAGGGGAACAGTCTTCCTGTAAATGTAGGTTTTGTGACACGAATCCGTGGGGACTGTCTGTCTGATTTGGAGTTGCTAATGGATTCGGCATATTACTGGAGCATTTGCTCATCTAATACCACCTCCTTGAATCATGAACTACATTAAGGTTTTGTTCCTGGCTTCCTTCTCTTCAGCTGCTCCTTTTGCAGTGTCTGTGCCAATGAGCACATCCAAGTCTCTTTCTCTGTTTCTGATCTTAGAGGTTCAGAGCTTGATTTTCAAAGCATTCTGTGTAGTTTTTCAAACAAAGTTTGGAGAATCAAAATTGTAGGTGCAAATGCTGGAAATCTGAATCCATACTGCATTCCCGACCCAGATATATGATATAAGAGGAAAGAGATCATGTGCTGAATCCTTTTAGTAAGGAAAAGCTGTCAAGGGTCTGATTGTGAAGCTTTTCAAATGCTGGTTTTATATATATGTGTGTGTGTTTTTATATATGCGTATATCTATGTGTGTGTATATATGTGTATATCTATGTGTGTATATATGTGCATGTGCATATGTGTATATGTGGAGCTACTTCTGTATTTGATCAGCAGCATGGCCATGCTAGTACGAGGGCTGCTGGCTAATACGAATCCCTGGTTTTGGGAGGCAACGATGAAGCGTGGTGTAATAAGATGGGGGTCATCGGGAGCTAGCTGCCTGCGCTGCATACGCCCCTCTGCTCTGGTGGAGCAGGACTCCTGGGAAGCCACTGGAGTGTCCCCACTTTCTTCGGTCTCCCAGCATAGGTGGTGCCCATGTTGGGGTGACTGTCCTCCTCGTGATGGCTTTATTTATACAGGAGCACGCCCATGTAAGCTGCTCATCTCCCATCCAAAGACTTGCTTTGATGGCTTGGATAGATGTAGCTACTGACTGCAGGTGCTATTTGTTTTCATGGTTGTGAATCCTAGGTTTGTTTCAGGATTTTAATTTTTCCTCTGGGATGGTATTAACAAGGGATCTGTAGATGAAATCAGGACCCTCTTAAATTTATCCGTTGCCCATGGAATATGATCTTACTATAACAGAAAACCCTGTGATTTAAACACTACTGCTTTTCGAGCAAAAACAGTAGTCCATGTGAAAAGGACAAAAAGGCCCAAAGTAACAGGATGCCCAGGAAGTGGTCGAGTCCCCATTCCTGGAGGTATTTAAAAGACAGGTAGACGAGGTGCTTAGGGACATGGTTTAGTGGTGGGATGGCAGGGTTAGGTTAACGGTTGGACTTGATGATCTTAAAGGTCTTTTCCAATCTAAACGATTCTATTAATTCTATGATTCTATAATTCAGTACTTAAAAGGTCAATAGTTCTTTTCCTGCATTGTTTTTTAAATTCATCTGCCTCTTACGCTTTTATGTCTGTAGCATTCTTTGCCAAAGCTGCTGTCATAATGAAGGGGTTAAAGAAGAGAGACAAGCTCATCTGACCCTGCTCTGCTACCTTCAGAAATAGGTCTGAAGAGGATAAAAGCTGAGGAGCCACAGTGGGTCTAAACCAGCTGCCTCACTTGAAGCTCAGGAACCTGTACCTGGGTATGGAAACTTGGGATGGGACTTGTGAGAAAGGCGGATGAAAGCAAAGCCTGGTGGGGTGAGAGCTTTTATCTAAAAGGAAGTGCAAACTTTTCTGTGATGACTTGACTGGCTGGCGAGTATATATGCCAGTGCATATATTCGCTGATAATCATGGTGGGAAACTTGGGATGAAGTGGCAGGACAAGCCACAAGACATTTGTGAGAATAAAATATCAGCTGGAAGAGATAATCTTGGTGCAGGAAGTGTAAGAAGAAATTTTCCTTAAACTGCAGAGGCACCAGAAATAGCTGAAAAATACAATAAAGAAACAGTCCTTGCAGCATTGCTAAAAATAGCTAAGGCTTTGGGTGTAATAGGTTTGTATAGGTCCTCTTCAGGGGATGCTCGAGCGCCATATAAAACCACAACAAATAAACATAAATGAGCTCCTGCATCACCAGAAGGAAAGCTGTGTCAGGGGAGCAGGTTTGATACTGGAGGCCAAATGCCAGGCATTTAAGCAAAACTGTTTTCCTGAGACACATGTCTGGGGAAGTTGACTTAAAGTTACAGGTCCAGAAATATGGGGGAAAAAACCATGGACCAAACGTGTCTGAACTGGTTCCTGCAAGATCCTCTGATGGAAGTCTTGATCTGGGTCGGGACTGACTGAAACAAGAGGAAGAGCAGTGGCCCTTCCAGAGGACAGAGGGGCCAGGTGAGATTTGGAAGAGATTTTGAGTCAGTGATTCTTGCCTGAAATAGAGCTGAACTTCATTAATGGGTTGATTGGAGAGCCGTATCGTTATCTGCAATGAAGACAGGATGGGGATCGAGCTGCTACCTGACAGTTAATGTTGGGACAACATTTCTGCAACTCCTGTCAAATCTATTGCATTTGGGATAGGTAAAAAAATCATAGTTTGGAGTTTTGAGGGGTGGTACTTGGCTGACTCTTTCTCTGGGTGATCCCTGGATTGTTTCCAGCTGTAATGCTGGAATATAATGTAGACAGTATCATGTAGATAGGATGATTCATCACACAGCCTTATAACTGGAGAAATGCATCGGCTTTTTGTGTAGCATTCAGTAGTCTTTAATTCTTTAGGTGATTCTTGGTCCCATAAAGACCTTGTCCTAAAGTCCTTGGTCTCTTAACGCTTCTCTGTTCTCTAGCATGTCATGTTATTAAAGGTCACAGCTAATATCCAGCTGTAAATTATTAATGCTTAATAAATTATTAGTGGATATTTTAACAAGCTGTTAATACATAGTTACATTAATCAGGAGTCAGAAAGCTTCTTTACGACAGTAGCTTATAATGCTGTAAAAAGCTGTTTTACTGACGTGGCAGGTATATGTCAACTAGTTGTACTACTTGGCTGGTTTAGAAACTTATTTATAAATGTTAACTGCTTGAGAAATGTTTGCTGTAATTTAATTTCTGGGTGTATGTTCTGGTAAATGATGGCTTGCTTCAACCATTTCTCAAGTAATCATCTTAATGCCACTGTACTACAGTATGCTCAGGAAGGGAAGACACTGTGAATCAAAATGCATAAATGCATGCCATTCACACGTCTGCTGCCTAGCTGAGAAAATATTGTTATATCCGTATTTTTATATGGATATATTTATATAAATATATTTTTTACTCTATACAAATCAAGTACCTTTCTGACTGAACTCTTAAACTGTCAGTCTTCAAACCTTAGCAGTTATGCTGTTTCATATATTTTTATTCAGAACATCTTCTAGCACTTCTAGGTAGCTGTATTTCGGATTGTTAATGTTTTTACAAGGCAGTAGTTTGGGCTGCCGTTTGAGAATCGGTAGTCATCGCTTCATGCATTGAAGTTGTACAGAGTTCATCCTTCTGTTATGGTGAGGTTTTTGGCTGAAGTCATATATTTTTGACTGAAACTCTCTGATTATAGAAAATTGGTAACTTCATTTTTTGGGACAGATCCACACCCACATTTGTGAGGTTCTATTGAGTTGACTGTATTTTCTCTTCAAGCCTGATTTTACAGGTCTCTTGAAAAAAACCAGTTTCACTCGGTGTTAAATCCTGTAATATATATTGTTTTGTTTGTTCTTGTTTTTAACTGGTAATTCTTATTTATGAAGAAAATGAAAAATGTTATGAGTGGAGAATGGTGAGAGAATCATAGGGGCTTGACTTCGTGGACATTCATTCTTATAACAGTGGAGAATTATAACTCTGTTTTGAGCGAGGAACAATTAAGAGGATGGTGGTGATATTTCATTCCAAGGACAAGAATATTCTGATTTATCTGGCAAGTAGTTTTAATTCCTCACGGTTCTGTGGCATTGGGCCTGCCGAATATCCCTCGCTGCTGTGCTCTGCTCCAGGTCAGTCGTTTGACAGAGAGCTGCTGGGGCTTCGTAAGCTTTTAGCACTCGGCAGTTCTGTGTTCTGTCTCCTCTCTGTCCGAGATCATCTCTGTTTCATTTTCTAAGAGTTTTTTTGAAATCCCCTGCTCCTTTGTTACTTGAGGGAACCTCTTCAGAGTAAAATGTGTCCCGGAACTGATTTTGCAAACCCTCAAGTAATGTAACAGTAATAACTAATTTAAAATCAGAGTTTTCTTCGATTTTCATGTAGATGCCAGCATCTACAGAGGCCAGCATTTTGTCTCTTAATTTGCTGTGCAGAAGATAACTCAAATTAGCAGATACTATTTTTGTAGTGTAAAACTGGTTGATATTCGTCCCTTAAGTGTGATTACGTCTTAAAGAAGTTAAAAGGTAACAGCTTCTGGTCTGTACACCACGCACTCTTTCTTCTCTATAGTCATTTTTTCTCCTCTCAAAACAACCCCGACTTAAGGAGCAGGAATGACTCCCATCTGCATATGCAAACTGGGAAGCCTTGTGTATTGGACAAAATACGAGGGAAAAGATGATTAACAGCTGTGGTCCAGCCAAGTTCGCACTTCATCCTCGGCAGTTCCCACGGGCTCTGAGTGAGCTTCCAGTCTCTTCTCATCCTCTCTCTAGGGATATCAGACAAAGATATGGATACAGCCTCAGCCTAGGGCAGGACGTGGTGAAAATCCTTTGATGCTGGTCCTTCTTACAATTTGTTTGTTCGTAGAGCCTTATGAAGGTTAGGGTAGAAATGTTATCGTGCTTTGTGGTAGTTTGCTTTTGAGTCGGGGTGCCGTGATTTCACCTCAGGGCTTGAGTGTGAGGCTTTAATTCCCACCTACTGCCCATGGGGCTTTCTGGATTTACACTATCACAGGAAACAAACACGGTGAGCATGAATCTGATGGGGATGAGCAGAGCCTCATGTTGCCCAACCACACTGTGTACTTAACATTTTGGGAGCCAAGGAAAGGTAAATAACTCCTGACCTCAACTCTGGGTCTTGATGTTTCTTTAAGTACGAGCAAGCAAATGAGCTCCCCAGTGGCAGCTGTGAGGAGAGGGACTTTGGGTGACAGATGTTAACTGAGAAGACATCAGTATCTCCAGACTCGTCATTCTTTTGGTTTAACCACTAGGAATTGTGTCTCTATGCCAACGCATCTTTGCCACTGTATTTGGTTTTGACCTCCTTTAAGTTGCCCCTTTTCACTAGGTATCTTAGTTGCTTCTCACTAAGTATCTTAATTGTGGAAGATAAATTAAATGTTTCGGGAATTAAAGTCTTGCTGCAGTTAGGAATAGCCATGCAATATCTACATGTCACGCAGGTATAAAATAATGTCATTTTCACACATATGCTGGATAATTCCTGTTACATATATGACTTTTGAAGTTCCATGTTGGCATATATCATTCAGGAGAACGGCGTTTCAAGTCACATCTTCTCCCAAGCAGAGCATAGACCCGAAGTCATATTTCAAACTATTAATGCAATGTTATTTTCCTAAATGCATCATTAAGGGCTGGTGTGGATTTCCACTGCTTTTGGTCAAATTGTGATATAAGTGGACAGTTCTATTAAACATTCAAGCGATAGGTAATAGCTTTACTTTCCTGGGGGATATATGCAGTTGTCCTTGTGTTACCCCAAAACTTTAAACTCCATATTTCAATTAATTTACTACCTCCTAGCTCTCGGCTCAGTGCATGGTTCCTACCATATCCTAACATTGTGAAATGCCTGATGTACGTAAGCCAAGAGTTGAAAGAATAGTGACTACAACTAGCAAATTGCTGCAATAATCAGGTATGAAAAGGGATGTAACTGGAAATTTGGATGGTGGAAAAGATGCACTGCATTAAATTGCACCGTGTTAGTAGCTTTACCATTTCCATAAGGATACATAGGCAATTTTATCAGCTTAATAGGGCGGTGTGATAGTGCAGTTCTCTCTCCCTTTTGTACCTGACACTTTGTTGTAGCGCTACGATGGCTTCTTGCAGTTTGTCCATTAGTCTTTTTTTTTTTTTTTAAATATATTCAAAATGTGCAGCAAGCTCCTTCTTCAGAAGTACAAAGCTCTTCTTTTTTTCTAGTTTTGAAGTAAACTCAGCTTTTTGATGTGGTCTGATCCATAATATACAGAGGGGAAATAATACATCTGATGAATTCTTCCTAAAGATGCATCCTCTGAAATTGAAACACTAAATGTAGTTCTGTAAACTGCTAGGACTTATTTCGAAGAAATAGAAATAAATGAAAGCAATTGAAAAATAATTCTGAGTATATCTGTATTTTGTGTAGTTTTGTAAATAACTTCATAAAAAGAAGCAATTGTTTAAGAGCTTAAAACCTGCAAAATTACTTTCTTAGTGGAAAAAAACCTGATGGATGCTGGGTATGCTATTGCACTTTCTTAGACTACACATTAAAATGTCTATTCTCACCTTGGATTGTATAGGAAACCTTTTCATAGCTTAAGTCAAATTAGGTGTGACAGTTGATCATGGTTAATCAGTTAGTCACTGAAATAGTTTTGTGCTGAAAAAGAGGATTCTGCAAGGAATCATACGTAGTGGGAAACATCACCCGTATTTTTATAAAATCTGAAAGATAGGAAGCATGTCATTTTAATGGATGCTGGTGTATTTTATTTGGAGGTTACAGTGACCTTTCTTTTGTTATCTTGAAAACCCATAGTGAGGTGGAGAGAGAATCATACAAGAATTTTGGTTGAAAGATGACTGGCAAGTCAGACTGCCCAGAAAGCACTGTGTCTGTGAGAGTTTTTCATTGCCCCCCATCGTGGCTTGGTGTAGGTACCAAGGGTAAAGGAGAAATATTAAGCTGGGTGGAGGTGTAGTTTGATACAGGCTTCTATGAAAGGAACTGTTGTGTGTTTCTGAGTGTCCTGAGGGCTGTAAAACTTGTTAAAGGCAAAATGAGTCCCAAGAGCCATGAAAGAACCTTGAAAAAGTTATTTTATGCCCTCCTCAGCTTTAGCTTCGGAATGAAAAACATAGTAGGTGAAGTACTAAGTGGATCAGTCTCTCCACCAGCCTGGATCTTCATGTAGGAGTTAACATTGGAAGACCTTTCCTACTTCTGTGACTCCCAAGTTTGCAAGGACTTAGTAAAAAAACCTACAAATACTCAGTGTTTCTGTACATGCACAAGTAGTGCTTGGGCACAGAATAAGTACTGCATTCATTCTGAGGAAAGTTATTAAACCATAAAACATAGAATTGTGACATTTTACTTGCTAACAGTTTTTAACACAGGAATTTTTACTACACCACAGATGGAGGAATAGTGTACATAAGGCATTCGGGTGAAATTCTGATTGGGTGTTAAATAATTCCCAGCCTTATAAAGGAACTAAATACTTCAGGATGAGGAAAAGTTTCAAAGGTTGAGATGAAAGATTTCAAACAAGATCACATTCTGGTTTATAGTTGGTTCTTAATGAGTTTTACTTCATAAGTCTATGTTTTAATTATCTTCTGTGTATTAGCGTAAGCCATGCAGTATGTTTGCATGCGTTTATTCGTATCAAAACAACTTTTGAAAGATTTATTTTACCTGAATTTTGTGCACATTAATTGGTCTTGTAGGGTTTGATTCTCCAAGTATCTGCATAAGTATTTGAAAAAACTCACCCCAGTGAAAATACTGCTGCCGTTTGCATCTTAATACAAACAGTAAAACTCATTGGAAAAAATCACATTAAAATGAGTATTGAGAATGTTGTTATTATTAAAGGATAAATTTCAGGTTAGTTGGTTTGGTTGTTTTTTCCCCCAAAAAAGCATTTTGCTGTCATTCCCACTCTGTTTCTTTAGAATTATGGTGATAGTGTGACTCTGATAACTGTGTTAACAACTGTGAAATGCAGGTCATTACGGAGATTAGGCTGGCAGCCAGTTGCATAGTTATTGCCTGTCAATCTTATGTGCTTCGTAAATTATGAATTACGGCAAGAGATGTAGCCATATGTTTTAATATTTCTTGAAGACTTCTTAAGGATATTGTAATAAGCGAAACCACACGTTTCTAATACTGCAGTAGGGTTCTCAATTGGTTAGAATATGGAACCATACAACCGTAGATTTCCATCGCCAGAAATGATAAATGATAGTGGTTGGAGTCGTTCTCATGCAAATGTAATTACTGGCAGGAAAGAGCAGCACTTCATTATGTATTCTGCTTTTGTCTTTTTGGTGGCTTTGCAACATTATGCTTACATACTGCTATGACCATCTTTTGTGTTTGTTACAAACCTGTGTACTGTATTTATGTGGATTTTAAGACAGTGAGCATGTATTTGTAGGCCAGACATTTGGATGGATACACAGATATACCCGCACATGAATACACATACGGTGTGCGCATACATACTGCTTTGTGTTTCTGCACATCCCAAGAGATTTGAAACTTGTTAAAGGCGAAATCAGTCCCCAGAGAATCAGAGTTGCTGTTACAGAAGCACAAGCGGAGCACTAGAGCAACGTTTGACATATGCAAGTGACTTATTTGTCAGCCCTCACAAATCCGTTTCCCACATCTAAGTATGTACATCCAGCCCAACTGCAATAGCTCACTACGTCTTTGGGTTCCTGCAGTAGAAAAAATTCTAATGTGTATAAATCATAGCAAGATTTAGCAAAAGTATTAAGTTTGAACTTTAGCGAGTTCTAATTAGGGGCTTGTGTAAGTCATCCTTTGATTTAGGAATATTCTGTGTTTTTAGCTTTCCCACTTTCTTGAAGCAAACTCCTTTTGAAACAGATAGTAGGGTTTTACTGTAAGTCTTATGAATTCAGGTTTTTAAAATTAAAGTAGAAGGCTACTCAAAAGAGCTCAAGTTTTGCACTTCTCTCTCTTCTGCAAAACTTCAGGAGGCTAGGACATGTTGCACATCAGATTTCTTTTTGCTTTTATTTGACATAGATAATTCTGTGAATGCAAAAACAAGCCTTGGCATGTCCTCTTTTTTTAACGGTGTTGTGGTTTCATTACCTATTGCTTTTTCAAGTCCTGTATAAGAAGCTTCATATTTTTTCTGGGGATTCAGACTTCTCTAAAGGTTGGCTTCTGGAGAGGAAGCTTCTTAGCAAGAGCTATAGACCTCTGAGCCTGTGCTCTGGCTCGAAGTCTTTTTTAGTACGACACTCTGGAAATTCTAGTGGCAAAGAAAATGGCAGTGATGAAATTTTTTTCCATATTCTCTAGTTTGTTTAATTAATAAATTCATTTTAACAGCTTTAGGTATTTACCAGTTCTAAAAATACAGCCCATCTCCCAGTATGTACTTGAAGGAGTAACTTGAGGCATCTTTCCGCTCCTTATAAAATAATTTGGACTAATAAATGTAATACCAGAAATCCACAGCATGGGTAAGATTTAGAGATGCAACTGCTATTGTGTAATTAGCAGCTGTACATGTAAAATTTCTGAACAGTCTTTTAAAAATTCTCTTTCTGAAGGAACTACTCAATCAAATACGATAAGCACTAGCGAAAAGTTTTTAAGCCATGAATACTACTTCTTTTAACAAGAAGTATGTGAAAGCTGGCAGGTGTACTCTAACAGGCTTTTTCGCTATATAGAGACATAAGTGCCCACAATACTTCTGATGATGTTACTTCTGTCATTTAGGGTTAGATCTGCACTTTGTTGCCGAGAAAGTAGGTGCATCTCTAGTATGCTTGACCCCGAACCGGAACACCACCTCATGTTAGATGCCCGTGTTCCCCACACAGTGTATGAGGAGAATTGACCGTCACAAGGTGAGATCACCACCAGGCAAGGAAGCAAGAGCTCATGTGTCACTGTCACACCGCTTGCATCCACCTTGAATTAGCCGGTAGGTAGCGCTGAGTGTGAGGTGAGTCGGAGGATTCTCTTGGGTCTGCAGGAATACGTTTTTTTCCTCTGTATTCCTCTTCTGAAGGCACATGCCCATAACCTTTCTTTAAAAATTCAAGTGGGACAGGGAATGGAAGAAGTTACTCTTTTTAAAAAAACCTCTCTCTGCCACTTAGGGACTTGGGTTCTACTCTTTAATGATAGAGGATTCAAGCCTACAACTTCCACCTCCATATCATAAAAGATGTCCCTCAGCCACACCATTGCAAGCTTGGCTGCAATAGTACATACTCTTTTTCTTTTCATGGTGCACAGTGGTGGCATTTGTACTGACAAAGTATTTGGGCAAAGATGAGAGGAAGATGAGAGAAAGCAGAAGAGCAGTTGTACCCTTGCAGCTTATAGAAGCTTGCCTTCCTGGGGAAGGGGCTTCTTGGCTTCTCTTTCTGGGAATATTTCACTGTTCCACATGAGAGAGATTGCAGATAAAACCAAATTTGTGTCCTGTCTCCTGAGACACTGTCCTAATGGGGGTCACGTTTCCTCTAGTGTGCACTTTGTCCAATCAATGCCAAATGTTTTTCTTAAAATCCTTTAAGATCTACTTTAATTAAACTTCCGGGCAGGAAAAAAAAATGTAATCTCTAAGTAAACCCAAAGATATGGTGGACTTATTTAGGCAGAGAGATGCCCAGTCCCTCAGTTCTGATCAAACACCTCCAGCTGCTTCATCCTGTCAAAAACTATCCTTTTGGTATTATCAGACATCCCTTGACATGGAAGTTGTGGCTTGCTTTCTCTGTTGGAGGGTCTCATGCCTTCAGATGTAGGTGGCAACTGAGCGAGGATTTTTAGGATCACGTTATGACAATCTGGAGACCTAAAGGCCATTAGGAAGTCTTAGTGTAGGTACCCAACATCGATGTTGACTCTATCCCTTAGGCTGTTTTGAATCTTATTGCTTGATATTTCGTACTCTGTGGTACAGTAAAAACACACGTGGTTTCCATTGGCATTTCTCTTTATAGAACATGCAGATGCAAACTGCATCTCTCAGAGGTTTGAAGTTTGTTGTTGTATTTCTTCTTCTTAAATGCTGTGTGGAAATTCAGCTGCCAATATTCAGCTATCTGGGATAAGGTGTAATGGAAATTGTATCCTTGCCGATTTAAGAATCCCTGCAAGGCAATTTTCTGAGTATATATTTGCATACTGAAGCATAGAGGTATTTTTATGGAATGTTTTTGAAAGAATTTTGCTGTAATATATTACAGTTAATATTTATATACTGAATTTAGACCTCCCCCTCCAACTCAGGATAGCATTTAAGTACACAAAACTTAACTTTATAGGCTTGCTTAAATCTCACTGACTTGGTATGTTTAAGTACTATGCTGAATTATGAAATTCCTCAACGACTTTCTTTGGAAATATTATCTATGTTGTTATAGTTTAATGGTTCTAGTAAATTTTGAGATACTTCAGTGGAAAAGGGAACTTAGCTTTGTAGAAGCTTTTTTAACCTCGTTGCTCTCTAACCTCTTGAAGTGTTGGACACTTAAGTTATGATTAGACAGGTACAATTTTCACTATGATATATTTTATTAATGCACGATAAATGATGTACCCCAACAATTTTCCATGCATGTGTTCCTGGGTGTGACATTGTCTCCTTGACCTTTTAGCATCCACAAACAGGTGGAATGGTCAAAGACCATTAGAACAATTTTCTGAGTGTAATTGGAATAGCAGAGGGATGCCTTCCCCACTGCAGGTGGGTCAACCTAAGAGTCACAGAATCCAATACATGAATGTGTCATCTGGCTTTCCATTATTAATGTAGAACCCTCTACTGTGTGGATGTTTCTGACCATGACTGTGATGGTGAATAGGAATAATGACAAAATACTGTCATGAGTGAAAAGAAGATGAAATTATGTATGGTTTTTATTATGTATTTATTAAATACAGTGTATTTTCTTTTAGTTGAAAAAATGTAGCTGTAGGTTTTCATTTGTGGTAATGATGGGTTGACAAAAGTGAAATAATGTTTTCTAAGGAACGGCAGTACTTTTGCACCTTTCAGGGTTAGCAAATGTCCTTCTTGTTGGGTACAAAATAACCACTCCATCTGCAAAAATATTAATCAGCCTATTCTTACACCTTTGCAAAGGCATCGAGTGCTCGCAGCTCATTTTACTGAGCATCACTGATACTCGACATTTATGGGAAACAGTGCCTCTGATGCAGGTATTAGCAGCAGTCATTTCAGGTTAGCCATCTGGGTATAACTACAGGTGATGGAAAACACCAGCTTAGCCACCTACGGCATTTAAGTGGATGAGGCCAGATTGCTTGAAAACAGACATAAGATGACAAACACCACTCCGTCACGTCACCCATGTTGGCATCAGTTAGGACATTGCACTGTCAGATTTGTAAGGGGGTTGCAGGATATGGCCTTTATGTTTGTTTGGGGAAAAAAAAAAGTATTTTGTCCCTTTTTTCTCCAATAGTTCATGTGTCACGCGCTATTTCTTTGTTTCATTTAGGTTTGGAGAAGGATTATGTCGCTACTACTGAAAGTGATGCTCTAATATATTACTGGAATTCACTGGAATAATTGTGAGTGTTGTGCAAACTGCTTTGTACTGCTTCTAATTCCCACCGGCTTGATTAGCAACACATTCACTCTTACATCAGCTGAAAAAGTGATAATTACCTCTGACTTCATGAATAAAGCTGGGAAAATTTTTTTTTTTGACAAGTCGTAAATTTGCTGAGGAGCAGAGTTAGATAGGGATCAGAAATATTTGCATTTTCAAGGATGATTATTGCCAGTAGTTTTGACTGAAGAAGAAAGATGATTTCCCCAGATGCTGCAGTGTCTTGTTTCAGCATTTTCAAAATTAGATCTTTACTCTTCTTTTTTTTTTTTCAAAATATTTCTGAGCTTTTTACTTAAAAAACTATTTTTCCTTAAATATTTAAGGATTGAATAGCTTGAGAATAAAAGGAAGCATTTCATTTTGGATTGAAGATAATGTTTCAGGTTGACCCAAAATGAGATTAACTGTTTGTAGTATTATCATACTGTTTTGCAGCAATATCTGTTTTTTTAAAATTCAAACACTTCTCCCCTTTTAAAACTTTTTTCTGTTTACTTTGAGTGCTCAAATCTGTCATCAGCCCAGCACTTATCCAGAGTTTGTATGAAAAAAATCACTTAAAAGTTTCCAGCAAAATGTGTGTAATTTATGTTTCAGAATATGTACAGTATCTCCACATAAAAACCCAGACAATCCCATCAGAATATATTATGGGAATATTATGCTTTACCAAGCAGCTGGTTTATGTTGGCAGCTTTACAGACACATTCTATAAAAGTCGGATCCTGAGAGAAGATTCATTGCTTCTTCCAGTTTCCCAGAGAGAGTTGCAAACCGAGAATCGGTCGTCCCCATCGAAGTCCGCATTTTCAGAAGGTGTAGGGACAGCCTTATGGGGTGGTGCCTTCGATCCCTTTTCCTGCTGCAGCCGTGGGGTTCGGGGAAGTCTCTTGGTCTCTACAGCGTTGTGGAAACCAAGAATCAGCCGCATCCATCGTGAATGAAAGCCAAAGTAATTGCTCTGATCTGCTGCAGATTAGCCTGTATTCATTTGGTTGAGTGGTAATTCTGAAAGTCAAGATGGTCGCCTTGAATATCAGTTTCGATTGTATCCCTTCCGATCAGAGAGCCTTTGAAAGAAAAGAGACTGTTGCTTTATATAGGTCCGTGCAATGTGCCTGCAAGTGTAACTTCATCGTGGTGTTGAGCGGGCTGTAGGTGCAGAGATGCTGAAGTGGTGCTTCTTTCTCACCCCTCGCTGGAATCCTTCCAGCCAGCGAGGGGGTCCTCGGAGCCTCCGTGAGTAAGGCAGGGGCAGGTCACCTTGCCTAACCTCTTCACTGTTGCCGCTGGAATCGCCATGTTTTCTTCCAGCTGTTTGGTTAGGTGGACACAGTTTCTTTTCTGGTTAGTGGAGGTGCTTGTCTACCTAGATGACTCACGTGAAATGCTTCGAACCACGCCGTGTTAACTGTCCAATGAGTAATTTTCTATTTAACAGCCTCTGCACACAAACCTGTTCAGACCTCCCCAGGGAACAGGCAAATGAAGCTATTACTGGGTACCCGTCAGATATATTTTCCTGTCTATTTTGTTTTCCTGTTGTCTCACATAATCTTTTGTGCCTGCATGTGCTTGTCAGGTCAAGTATTCTGCAATTGGGAACGCATGAAAATCTTTAATTAAAAAAAAAAAAAGTGCCATCGCATAACAATTGGGTATCTGCCAAATGACTGCGTGGCAGCGGTACATGTTTGAGGACTGCTGGTGAGTGCCCTTGCGGGCAACGTGATTTGTGGTCTTGCCTGTTGGAGCTTTTCATCTGCCACCTCACATCCCAGGATGCAGACCCCATGTTTCAAACTCCAGGTTTTCATTATCGACTTCAAGGTATGACAAGAAGGTAATGCATCCTTGGGAGGTGACGTGGATTGTTTATTTTTTGCAGTTAAGAGAAGTAAAAGTGCTGTAAATATTCCGCAATGTTCCTACGAGCATCAGGAAACTCCTAGCACCTACAGAAATAAATTTCCTGAAAGAGAAATAGTTGTGAGTCAAACTTTAATGCACAGGTTTTTTGTACGTGCCTCTTCCGTGTATCTTTGCTGTATCCATGCCTGGAGTTGGGCAACTTCAGGCAACGTAATTCTGCTAGAAATGGAAATGGCTGAGAACTCGGGGGCAAAACCACAGAATCATTGTGCTGTGGCCTCTGTAAGAGCTGCACTTCAAAGCAGTTCCACCAGGAGTTGTTCAGTTTGGTAGCGGAAGATAAATGTGCTCCTGCACACACAGCGGGTTGTGCAGCCCTGCTCGTGTGACCTGTGAGTCGTTTCCAAGCACTGGAGATGATGGAGCTTCTGCCCTGCCCTGCCTTTTCCTGAAGGCCGCAGGAAGTGACGTTCACCTCCCCTGTGTTGAGGGCAGGCTGGGGGAAATAGAATAGACGGGACTATTGCAGTTGGAAGGGACCTATGATGATCATCTAGTCCAACTGCCTGACCAGGTCAGGGCTGACCAAAAGTTAAAGCCTGTTGTTAAGGGCATTGTCCAAATGCTTCTTAAGCACTGCCAGGTAGCAAACCACAGCACTGGTTTCTTTACCACGTCTTCCTTCCAGGGCAGTGCAGGAATGGCTTTTATGGTTTTAAAGGTCCTGTCCTTAAATGTGAACCGCATGTGACCTGCTTTAGGATGGGTTTTCTCCCATAATTAGTTTAGAATTTTATAGAGGTTTCGGGGGAGGGGGGGCTTTGTAAAGTCTCCATCTGTGGTACTCTTTGCGCATCTACTACTAATTAGTGTCTTTGCTCGTATGGGTGTTCCTGGCTGACCATGCAGTCCACACTTCCCCAATCTTGAGATGCATATTCCTTTGACACAGGTGTTTGGTAAACCCATGATAACTCCCCAATATCTTTCTGGCCAAAATCTCTTTGTTTACAGGCATGCAGTTCATCCACTCATCTGGTACCATGTAGGAGACTGGCCCCTCTCATCTGCCCAGCCTGACAGTCCAAGTGCTGCTGGTGGTGTCCCTTTGGTGCCTCACTGGCCCGGGGTTGAGCTCCTTTGGGCTGGGCTCGGGAGCGGGGCTGTGCCAGGGACACCATCTCCAGCCTTGCCGAGGGCGGCTGCAGTCCCGGTGACGCTGAGCTGTGGTGGTGCTTCATGGTGCTCTCAAATGGCGTACGGCTGGCTGGTGCCACAGCT
This sequence comes from Gorsachius magnificus, assembly GCA_034008185.1. Lineage (NCBI taxonomy): Eukaryota > Metazoa > Chordata > Aves > Pelecaniformes > Ardeidae > Gorsachius > Gorsachius magnificus. The sequence goes on from CM067081.1 coordinate 179,564,758, forward strand.
TGCCCCTGGAGGTGACCTAGCCAAAGCACTGCACGGCCAGGGCCATCTCCTCCATCTGACTATCTCCCCTTGCTGCCTCCCTGCCGCTCTCTGGCACACCATGGTGCAGCGAGTCCATCAGGGCTTCTGCCTCACCTTCGGGTAACTTTCTCAGCTTTTCAGCCTCTGTTTTGGGGCCTCGGGCAAATCCTGCATGGCACCAGTGTGCGTGGGTGGCTTTCACAGCACTGCAGTTCAGCAGTGATGCTTACCTCTGTGTACCTTTCAGTTTTCATGGATCATGCACAATGTGTATCCTTGGAACTGGCCACTGGATGCCAGTTAATCTTGCTGTGTTATCACTCTTTGCTGTGGTTACATTCAATATGCCAGTCAAAGACTTAAAAGAAAATAAATCTGCAGTGATCCTATAGTATGACTTCTGAAACACAAGCCTCCCATTTCCCTAAGAAGTTAAGGAATGGAATCAATCCTACTTAAATTTGAGCAGCCTGTAGATAAACATTGATCTTGATTTTAAAAAAATGTTTAGTAATGGAAAACTGACATTTGTACAAAAATGTTATTGAAAATCAATATTAATGATCGAGAGAGCTCTTTGGCTTAGCTGTTGAATCGAAGTCATCCAGACCTGCTGATACTGGACTGCTGATCGTGCTAACATTGTTTAACATCGTTCTAAGTTACTGCTGGATTAGAAATACACTGCTATTGCTATCATGATGTATTATGTCAGCTAGCGTTTTCTCAACTATAGAACAGAAATATTGTATTTATCACTTTTTTTTTTGCATTATACTCTGTGAGCCATATGACAGTTGTGATTCTTTATCCTAAAATAACTGCAGAGAGATTATATTGTTTTTTAGTTCTGCTAATCACAGACTTTTCCTTGAATCCTTTTAACTTCTGTAAAGCAGTTTTCTGACAACTGAATAGTTTGTGGCTTCTGTGCATCACCGTCTACTTCCACTTTCTCCCATATCAATGAAATACCAGTGGTTTATAAACCAGTAACAGCATTTCTAGATCCGTATTACCCTTTACCTGCTCTCATTCACACATTCTTTCCAGCAAAAGTTTTAATTACTCATTTTAATTATCTAAATGTGCTTTTCTTCACACACTGATATTTTCTATTATTCTCAGCTTGAATTTTTTCCAATAAGTGAATTGTTCTGGCATCTTCTGTCCAGCACCGAGGTTTCTAGTTCTGATGCAGACACAGTATCTTCTCTTCCCATCTTTAGTAATTTCAGTTCAATTTGTTTTGAAAAATCTTTGATTTTTGTGCTAGGTAAATATTTATTTGTTCTCTCTAGCCATTCTCCTTTTTGTTATTAGTTTTATCATGATATTAGCATCCGGATTGACCTATTTCTTGTGACGTTGGCTCCCCTTCTGCTGAGTTGGAGGTCATCTGGGTTATCAGCCTTTTTCCTTAAGAAGATGGGCAATAGTTCTGCACAGCCAAACCCTACTGCCTTTGAGGGCTGCTAACACATCTGTTTGCTGGGTTAATCTTGGACCAGAGGGAAGCCTAATAATGTTTCCAGATCAATGGCGATTTGGGAGGATGTGCAATAGGGAACAGATGTTGCATTTGAATATTCGTCCCAGTGCTTCCTTGTGCTGGCCAACATTTCCTCTTTTATCCGAGTTGGGCCCGCACCAGCTGGCTTTCATCCAGATGCCAGACATTTGTCTAAGCAGGGGATGGAACCGCCGGACATCTATGGGAGGTGACGTATCTCATCACACCAGAGGTGCTGCATCCCAAACCTCGCCAAGTGTGCTGGCGGCTTCCCGTGGGAGCCCTGCTGGGAGGAAGAAGCCAGGTGCGGACACCCTGTCTTTGCCCATTGCCCTCTCGACCTCAACGGCCTCGATGATTTCGTCCTAGCCAAAGGCACGAATCTGCGTGAACTCCAAACTTGTGAACACCTAGAAAAAATTGGAGGTCAAATGGTGCTCGAAGTGGCTGACCCGCTGCATTTTTGGACTCACTGTACCCAGAACAGGTAGGCTGGAGTGTAGCTGTTATTGCACAAGATTTGGTTTACACAAAACGCATTTTCTTCTGTAGCACAATGTTTTGCGTGAAAGCAATAAGCCCTCCTGTGGAGGTCTGCATGGCTTGTGAGTGGATGGTAATTTCCAGTTGCAGTGAGTTTTTATGGAAATTCCCTGATCGCTGTAAATCCTGCAGCTACACCATTGCCCTTGAGTGGTTTGTCTACTCCCTTAAAGAGGGCCCCCACCAAAGGAAGTCCTAAGTCTGCCAGGCTTTCCTATCAAGCAAATACCAGCAAATAATAGCATTTCTGGTTTTGGTTTTGAGAAAATCAGCATTTTGTGACTGAGATGTGCCACTGAACCGCTGTGTCTGTGGGGCTGCTGTCAGCAGGGGTGGTGTGGCTGAGCAGGGTGGAGATGAAGGGAAAGGTGGCTTAACACAGGGCTCTAACAGAGATGCAACCCTCAGATGGAAGAGGGTTATGCACAGGTGTAGCAGAAACGGAGGAAAAGGGAACCATAAAAACACAAAATGCTGCCTGTGAATGGCTTGGACTGTGCAATATTCAGGGGCTCTGCTTGCTCCGAGCATGCAAGGGCCCAGGCGTGGTGGGGAGACACTGTGTGCACTACAGGGTGCAGAGCTGTCCTTCTTAGTGCGAAATGTATCTCTTCACAGTTGCGCTGTTTCTTCTTGGATCTGAATTAAGGTTGGCTCTGGCAACTTCTGTGCACTCAGAAACTGACTTCAGCGTAGACTGAAGCCTGCAGATCAAAAGAACGTTGTGGCGATTTAACTTCTTTTTGCTTCAGAGACGGCAATCTGAATGACTTAATTTTTTTCATTAAAAAAGCGATACTCCTTTTATACCACTCCTTGCCTGCTGCATTCTGTAATAGGCCCTCCTTGCTTTACTTGTGAAGACCTGATGCTCCCTGAGGCTGAAGGATCAGTACAGAAACATGCGTGTTGGCAATCCTCCTGGCAGGTTGAGGAGTACCTCGAGAGAGTGGCCACCTCCCTGGCAGGGGACAAAGTCGGGCGTCCCCAAGCCCTGTGGCTGGGGGACCGAGGAGGTGACCTGTGTCTATACAGTACGGTATTTGAAACCTTACAGCACATGAATCAGAATCATAGAATTGTTTAGGTTGGAAAAGACCTTTAAGATCATCAAGTCCAACTGTTAACCTAACCCTGCCATCCCACCACTAAACCATGTCCCTAAGCACCTCATCTACCTGTCTTTTAAATACCTCCAGGGATGGGAACTCGACCGCTTCCCTGGGCAGCCTGTTCCAATGCTTGACAACCGTTCTGGTGAAAAAAGGCTGAATCTGCAGTTACAGTGCTCAGGGGTAGGGGTTTGGGGTTGAAGTTGTGGAGGCTGCTGTGCAGGAGAGCAGAGGAGAGGAAGCCAAAAACGTGGGAAGAGACTGAGTAGCTGTAGGCTTTCTGGTTTTGTTTCGTTTGGGCTTTGTTGCTATTATTACTCTGACTAAACCTCAGACCTCTTTTTCAATTAACCATGGAAACATTTAGTTGGACTCCACAGCCAAAGCAAGTGGAAGCTTTAAACTTAATAGCTTTGAAAAAAGCCAGCAGAGAAATTAGCAGATTGACTTCAATGCTGTACGTCGTCTTCTAGCACCTTCCCTTCTGCATTTTACCTCAGGACAAGGACAAGAGCCTGGCTTTGGATGACCTGAGGATCAAATGCTTCTTGTCTGAAGATAATGCAATCACATTTCTCCTCTTTTTCCTACCTCCCAAACTCTTGCTCCCACCTCAAGGGGACCTTGGCTCAGGTCCTCCCCAAGTCCAGAGCCAATGAGCAGCACAAAGTGTAGTGCTCACCATGATCTTCACAGCCTCTCCTAGCAGGGCTTCTTCACTGGATAGCTAAGAGGGTTCATGGTACATAGTGTTGCTGTCAAAGGTGAGTACTGCTATCTGCCAAATTCCTGAATTGGTAGCCAGCTTGCGCGCTGGCATACGCACCAGTTCGCTGGGTCTGTGTTCAGGCTAGACTCTTGTGTGTTGCTTGCTAGGAAGGCTGTGGTAGATGAAAAAGAGAGAAGTATGATAGACGTAGTTGATCCAGTTAAAGAAAAATCTAATAAAACAGATCTATGAATTCAATCTTGTTGAAAGTTGCTTCACAGCAAGTTACTAAAATTTGATTTTATGGCTTTGTTGGTCTAGTGTGAATAGTGGTCAGTGTGGTTAGCTGGGGACCTGCACTCAAAAGCCAACCCAGGGCATGGGGGCAGTCTCCCCCATCTCTTTATGTTCTTGTTCCTGGGGAGAGGTGGTAGCTAGACGCCAAAGATGAAGGCTGGCTAATGAAGATTATGTTTGAAGAGACCAGTGGGAAGTCAGAGATAATGTTACCTCTGGTAGCTTTAGCAGGAAAATTTTAAAATACCTTTTTTTTTTTTTCCCCCTCAAAACCATTCTTAGCAGTATAAATCATCTGCTTTCAGATTGTCAACTTGCCCCCGTAGCCTTGAAAATTTCTGTCTGTTTTAGTGAATGTTTCAGATAGTTGGCATAGAAAATGTGCCTGCTGTGGGGCTGGGGAGGGTGATGTTGCCTGCTGTGGGGGGCAAAACTTCTGGATGGCAGCTACAATTCTAGTCCCAGTAACCCATAAGCTTGATCTCTTGCGTGGACTTCTGTGGCTGCACACATGAAAAAAAATATAATCTCCAAATAGCATCAAATGCGGCCGTCCCGATGAAACACGGGTCACTACGTAGTTGTACTTTGTTCTGCACGGGGTCTTCTCTTTCAATGTAGTTCAAGATCTCTCTCCTGTTTGAAGCCCTTCTGGGAGGACACATGTAATTGCCTGCAGGATCATTTCTCCTCCTCTCAGTCTGTTCCCAGCAGCCATGTCTGACAGCAGGGAAATGCTCCGTGACAAGCGGAGCCGGGCCAGTGCTGGCCATCAGGCTGTGGTGAATTGAACCTAGATTAAGTGATCTTGTTCCTGCAGGAGCTGGAAATGATCATAGGCTGCACTTCATGACGATCTTCACGTAAGATTTAATTTCTCCAGTATAGCTTTCCCTTGATAAGTTATTGATAAACTCAAATTAGTTTATAAATAGTTGATAAACCCAAATTAAAAAAATTATTTTGCAGAAATCAAACTATTTTCCTTGCACAATTGTTGTTGAAGAAAGAGGAGAGAATAATTGTTATTTTGTAAAACCCTAGTGACAAGTCAGATGAGACGCTATTTGGGGGCATTTCTGAGGCAAGCAAAGGTGTATTTTACCCAGGGACTTTATTGCTTCCTTTATAAGTGTAGTGTCTCATAACTGGAATTAACTGTGTAGTCCTCTCCTAGGGAAAAACACGGATTTGAACTGTGAGCATAGCTCTGTAGACTCTTTTATTATTTAAATGCTTTGGTTTCATGTTTATTTGGCTTTTATGCCAGTATTGACACCACAATTTATTTCCCGATTTTAGCCAGTTCACGTAGAATGTTTTAAAGATGCCAAACCCCTGTTCACTGAGCAGCTAATCTGAATGTTTTCATTGTAATGTTAAAGGTGATCTTTAGCAAAATCCTGTAGCTAGAACTTGAGAGAAGCAGCTGTTATATTTAAAATTAGCACATAAAGTGTCATTAAAATAATGATGGAGGTTCACAGAGTTGCATTCTAAGTGCTAATCATCCTATCTTGTGGATGGGTTGACTGCTGTGCCTTACTCCGTGGTGCTTCATGGGTTTGGACGATTGGCCTAAATTAATCGGTAAAAGGCTGGAGGTGGTAGAAATAGGAGCAGAGATACGGGTAATGTGTCACATCTGCCAAATACCTGCCTGCTGAACCCATCAGCTAAATTAAAATTTCTTTCTTCATCCTTGATCTTTGCCAGTGTCACTGTTAGGTGTAAAGTATTATACTCTGTAGGGTGTCCTGAGGATTTTCAGTGACTTGAATTGGCAGGGGAAGAAAAAATTACAATGGACTGGAGATGGTGTAAGTTGTATGGGAAGCTAGAAAACTAGCAGGGTTGGCGTTTCTTTTTTGGCAAGGTAAGATAGCAGCGTGAAAAAGTGGTGATTGACTAAGATTGTCCAGTAGAGCTGTAACTATAATCCATGATGGCTCTTCTCTGTTCATTTAGCTGCGATTTCAGAAAAGGATGCAGTCAGTGAAATCAGCACCCATAGCTTTACAGATGTGCACTACTCTCTATCATTTATCTGGTCGCAAATTCATTCTTTTCCATAGTGCACTAGAAAAGGCTAAAATTTGTGTGAGACTGGAGATCAATTGCAAAGAATGCATAAATGATTAGGAAGTCTTTAAATGTTAGAGTAAATTAGGGCGGAGAAGGGAAATTAAGGAAATAAAGTTGGGTTTTTTTTAAAATGGGAAGCCACAGCTCATTGTCTATATGCATGGATGGGTCACAGCCTCTTTTCTTTCAGGACTTTGATGCACTTTTATAGACCTTAGTCTATTTTAAAGTGTGTATGAGCACACATCAGATAAAATCTTTGAAGAAAGGGATGCTAGCCCGCACATCTGGGAATTTCAAAATAGATGGTGTTTTTATACCAAAATGCTGGGTGATCCTTCATGGCCTTTCTATATCAAAGTGCGGTTATTCTGAAATTGGTGTTGTTTTGAATCATAAATCTCTGCGTTGGGAGTATCTATTTTTATGAGCTTTATGAGAATAAATGTTACAGAATTCTTTTTAAAATAGACTAAAGTGATGAATGTATGACTTCCAGTATCCACTTATGGATTCTTACATAGAAATTGCGTGTCAGACTTGCACACAGCCATGCTCACTGCAATGTGCCAGTGCGTTCAGTGGGAGCGCGCTACAGTAGTGGTCTGTATTGTCATAACCGCATTTAGGAATTTAATGTGAAGTTCCAGATTTTAGAAACGTGTTTAGAAATGACAGGGTATGATTTGTGATGGATTTTTGCATACTTTTCGTTACATTATAAAACATGATATGACAAAGCCCCACAGAAAAGCATACTCATGGCGAGTACATGTCTTTATTTTCACAATGCGCTTAGAGAGCAAAAAGCCATGCATGTGCCCAAGCGCCTGCAAACCCAGGGCATGTAATCCCACTTGAGGAAAGCAGCCCAATTGGGAGAGCATCCAACCCGTGTTTGAATCTAAAGTATCCTGCTAACTTTAAAATCCCACTGTCTTTTCATTGGGCTTTAATGGGCACAAATGATCCCATAAATTGACATAATTTCTGAGCAGGGGCTTAAAGAAAAATATTGCTTTTACTATTGGTATAGTAGCCAATCTGACTGAACTGAAGATATTATCCTGGCAATGTCAATGAACAGAATAATCCTTTTGTGTTTAACTTACTTGTTTTAACTTCTGATTTGCTTTGAATAAATCTACTAGTAAAGGGTAATGGGAATATTTCATTCTTCATCATCATTTTTATTGAAAAGAACATTGTGAAATAACTTACATTGCTTGTATGAAACATTACATGTATATGGATCTTGGCATGAACTTGGGGAATAGACATTGTTTGATCTCTGTAGTCATTTTATTCAACTTTTAATTAACTTTTTACATGCAAGTCTCCATAGACTTTTGTTTTATACTGGAAGCGATGGCAGCAATCCTGAGGCTAATCCAGTCCCTGAAAAAAAACATGCTAGAAGCAAAAAATTGTGTAGAACAGTGGTGGCTAAAATAATTATTTCTGTGCCGAGACTTTATGTTCACGTTGGTTTGTCCTTAGGTTGTCACTGACACTTCTCTATTTTCATTCCACACGTATAATGCTACCAGTAATGCTGTCACTGTTATCTGCACTTCTCTGCTAAGCAGAATATTAAAAGTATCAGAGCCAAAAATTTCTGCATGGTTGAAAAAGTATTGAGTTTTGTTTCCTGATCTTCATACCTTGTTTTCAGTTCCCACACAGGTTTTTTGAGCTAGTGATGGAGATAGAAAATATATACAACTCTCGCTAGCTCCCTTACTCATTTGCTTCTCGCAGGGAGGAGCATTGGCCCGGAAGCAGAGGAGACAGCTCAGGAAGGAAAAGCAGCAAAGTATTAATTCCTGCTGTGGTACCGATGGCCTGGCGTCTCTTGTCAAATCAGCTTCTCCAGAGTTTTCTGATTTGCCCTTTTGCTATTAGAAGTAGGAACTCAAAGCTGAGGACTTGAACTTCTGTGTGATTCCAAACCAGGCTGCTTCAGTTCTCCTGTGTAATTAGCAAAGGAAAAACAGCTTGTTGAGGAGCTTGGGAGGGGATTGAGGAGTTAAGAAGTAGGATTGGTCTTTTCCCATTCATCCCTCCATACTGTTCCTTCCTTTCTTTTCCCTCTGCAGCCTGATTTATTTTTGTTTTCCTCTTCTCTCCCTCTTCCTTATCGGACATACAGCATCCTGTGCATTGCATGTATTTTTTTTCTGTTGTTTTCTGTCAGACCTCATCTCCTTTATTATTCCTTCTATCCCACGTATGCTGTTAAAATGTGATGCCCCTACAAAGGGGAGGAGTGTGGCCGCAGGGAAGCAGGTAGAATGAATGCTGCTGTGGAACATGCAAAAGCAAGGCTCTGCTGTGTAGCATCCCTCGCCTCCAGTCTGACCTTAGACAGGAGTATGGGGTGTGGGAGCTGCCTTCACAGAGCTGTTCAGTGGAAGCCTCTTTTGACGGGAAGAGCAAAGAGTTTTAACATCAGCTGTGGGACAATATGGGTTCAGACAGCCTAGGGTAAATACAACCAGCTCAGCTGCCCTACAACTCCCTCAAGGACAAGTCTGCTTGGGTTTATACTTCGCGTGGAAATGGCAGGTGACTGGCAACTCTGAACACCCATAAACCTTGTAGACAACGAGCTTATTATTATTTATTCTCTTAAGGCAAGAAGACAGGAATAGTAATGGAATTTTTTTGTGGGGATAGGAGACAAGAGGGAAGTGTTAGCAAGATGTTTTATAAGCCTCACAAAGAATAATTTAAGTGAGTCCTGTAATGTGTGTAGTGAAAGGCAGTTTTTTCTGCTGGAAGACCTCTTCTGGTGTGTTTTAATGTGTTCATTTTTTAAAAGTGACTGATGGGAACCCGGGCTATTTTTAAAATAAATCTGTCTAGACCTTTGACTTCTAGTGAGCAGTCTGTCTTTCCCCCACCCTCCCCCCAGCAAGACTTTTGGACTAAACAGGTCCTATTTATTTATTTATTCATTTATTTATTGCAAACTCTGCAAAGACTTCCTGGGTCCCCAGGAGGTCCTCCTTCTATTGGGTGCTTGTGCAGCACATTCGCCTCTGATTCTTGTTATCAGCCTTTGATTTCCACCCTCTCCCATGCACTACACCCTGCCCTGCTGATGCTTCCACCGCGCTACATGCTCTTGCACTCCCGTAGCAGAAGCAAGGCTCCCTTCCTCCAGGGCACGGCACCTCCACCCCATGCTCTCCTCTCAAAGGATGCGCCAAGGAAGCTGAAAGCACATGGAACAGGCACTGTCCCGCAGAGGAATTAACACTTCTTGTTCTGCAGTCAGCAGTTGCTGTCCTAACCCCTGTTAGGAAATGTTTTCAGAAGCAATTACATTTCTAGCCAGCCAAAACCAGTCCATGTCTTTGAGCCTGTGTAAGACCTGGAAGGCAGAATATGTTGGCTGTGGAGTGCAGCAACTTGCTTTTTTTCAGGCTCTTGGGGCAGTCTGGGGCAGCCGGCTGTGCCTGTTAGTCTTAATGGCTTCATTCTTCCTTGTTTAGATACTTAGTGGTGTTGCACACCTTGATGTATATGTTCCATAATTAGATTGCAGTACAGAGTAAAGGCGTCTTTTTTTTCTTGGGGACCTTTCAAGAGATGTGGCACGGTAGTCTGTGATCTTTCAGGGCTTGGCAGACAACAGGTTAAAAGCCACCGCTTTCACCAGCAATTCTTATGGGTCTCAGTGGCTCGCTTTGCTGTTCTTATGGTCTTAATGAGTGTGTTCAACTCTCTGACTCTGCTGCAAAGTGCTTGTTCTGTGCAATACGGAAATCATAGCTTGGAATCATTGCCTTTTTTTTAAAATACTAGTTATTTCTTGAAATACCTTAAAGATCAAACTTCTACTGTCATCTATCAGACATCTTGCTCTGGTTATTGATATACATCTTGTCCCCTGTGTTTTCTTGTTGATTTGATCAATAAAATCCCAGCTGTGCCTGCAGTTGTATCTTCTGGTTGATAGTGGTGGTGATGCTGGCTATAAAGATGCTTCCTGACACGGTTAATAAGATAGTGTTGTCTTCTGGATTTCAAAGCTACGGCAAGTAGTTGGAAGCATTTTGCTCTGGTCTTGCTTAGGAATTGCAGTTTTAATATTTTCTGTCATTTCTCATCTTGAATGTTTTTCCCCTTCCTTCCCAATGGCAGTTTACATTAATGTGTACTATATTCTGCACCAGGCTCTCCTTTTAGAGACTTCAGATAATGAAGAACGTAGCACCTTTGTGAAATAATGGTGTGGCCTATTTGGCTTGAAAAAAAACTATGTGGTTTTTTTCAAGGGCTTACTACAGATGTATTTCATTGGCTGCGTAGTGTGCAGATGTTAATATATTTAGCGCTTGCTTGAGTCTGAAGTCTTATACACTGTGTCTCATTAATTGCCTATATTCTATTCTGGCTCCTAAAATCAGCTTGGATTCCCTCAGTCCTTCACTGTAAAAACCTGGACAGGGCACAGGCTGGCCATGATAGAGTGATCTGGACTCTGGCATTCGTCATGTTGTTGGTCTGCCAAAACAGGGCTTGTTTGGCCTTCAGAGCGTGGTGAGTCCGGACGGTTTGTTTGAGCTTCTGCCTTAAACACCCTGTTTCTGCAGCGTCCCTTACCTGATACTGTGCCAGGTTTGTTTGAGCTATTTTTAATGTGTGAGATTTCCTATTATTTTTAATTGCTTTCTGCTGTCTCTTTTGAAATTAATTTAGGAATTGAATAAACCTGTCATTAAAATTAAGCACATGTGCATGCACGCACACACACGGAGTATTATGACGGATCTGAAAGTGCTGGCAATACACTGGTAATACAGAGAAAGATTTGATAATTACCTTACCATCACTGCAGTGTTTTGACAAAAAGTTTAAGTAGAGTTTTCACATTATGAAAAAATGAAATCCGTGTTTTTTCTCTCTGCAGTTGTGGTAGGCAATAGGTTGATGCTGTCATCATTTTCTAGGAGCTTCAGAGCCAAAGACATTGTGACCATGTAGCTGTGAATTCCTAAAGGAGAAAGAGTCCTGGTTAAAAAGCTTGAGGGATTGGTGCATGGAAGGATGAAAAATTACTTGCCTATCTTCTTGAAGGTTATGGGAGTATAATTTTACTGCAAGTGTCACACATCCATCCGTATCTGTTTGTTTATTGTTGTGTTTTTCATAGGATTACAACAAGCTGACTCAGACATGGCTAAGTCGCATGTAGGCAAAGATGTGGGCAAGCAGTTCTAATAATTACTATTTTTCAAATTTTGAGGAATACTGCAGGCAGTGAACTGCTTGCCCTATATAAGCTTGGAGATTAAATAGGACTCAGGAGGCACTGGCGAATAAAGAGTATTTGACAGGTTAAAAGGCTTGCCGTAAAGAACCAGGCACATGGATAGATGCTGTCTGGAGCACAGAAGGTGGCCTAGGCTTTATGTGAGCTTTAAGTAAAACCACTATGTATATATTGTTTTGTCAACTTGACAACCCTTTTGTTACCGTGCTTTGTTCTCACTCCTAAAAGTACGCAGCCCTTTAGTTCAGAAGACTCTAAACTCTGCACTCTGTTCAAACTTTTCACAGCTTCCAAAACCAGTGAAGGTTTGCTGACAACCGAACTTAGTCAAAGTTATTGCATAGTCTTTGTGGATATATAGAGTAAACTCTTCCAGGGCAGGGGCTGAAAGTAGGAGAGTATTTCACAAGGGCACAAGGAAGGTGACAGGTTTATAGCCTGACTCCTGAAAGAAGTGCACTCTTGAAAGATCAGGTTTTTGCTAAGCCTGAGCCGTGCTGGTTTGGACTAATGTGCATCATTTAGACTATAAATAAGTGGGGCAATCCCACCAGCGTGCCAATATAAATACGCTGGTACAGGTATAATGTTTATGCAGCTCCTAGTGGCAGTGTTAGAATTGTTTTATGAATCCAATAAAGCTTGTCAGGGGGATTAAAAAGGGTAACTATAATGCTGTAAATTTATACAACATATTACTAAGATGCAAAAGTATGCTTTACTCTTAACGTTGTCCACACCAGAGTTACACTCGTGCAAATTTTTCGTTTAAAAAAATAACTTCACTCTTCACCAAATGGATATCCCAGTACAAAGTCAGTGCGTACACCACCCTTTGGTGACAAGATCGGCCTGTATTTGTGGTAAGTCATGCCCGGTAAGAAGGACTGGCAGGATCTGAGCCTAAAGCAGTAAGCACAGTAATCGGTGTGATTTCTGGAATGAACAGTACATGAGAGATATTTTTTATATAAGATCTTCTGAAGAGGGAAAGAATGTTATTGGGAGTAATGGAATGACAGTCAAAGCAAGGAAAGAAGATTGTAGCCTGATGGAGAGAACTATTTTCCAGCTGTGAGAGCTGATGCATCCTGCGGAGCGGTCTCCAAAGGAAAGAGATGGAGGTATCATCACTAGAGACACTGACAGACAAAAGTAGGCTGAAAAATACTTGATATAATTTACAGCAAATAGCCTTAGTACAGCACTGGAATGGAGGTGGGATAAACAACCTCATGAAAAAATTACCATTCCTAACTTCTTGTCGTTGAACATAGTGTTGTGACTTTGCTGATTTTTATTTTTCCTGAGGCAAACTAAACTCCTGTTTTCTGAACAGTTTAACATATTTTACTTACTTTTTATGCAACTCGAGTGATGGTCTCACTGTCTCAGCTATTACCTCTGTCTTTCCCATCCCACAGTGCACACACAGCGAGCTTCTGCTTTGCCTGGCATGCAGTAGAAAAGTTCCTAGTGGACATCCTCCACCACATTGGGCGCTTTTAAGACTCAGCTGGACAGGGTGCTGGGCCATCTTGTCTAGACTGTGTTCTTACCTAGAAAGGTTGGACTAGATGATCCTTGAGGTCCCTTCCAACCTGGTATTCTATGATTCTATGATCCTCTTTTCCCCAGTCTCTGTCAACTGCAGTGACAGCAGCCTGGGCAGATGTTCCTGATGTGCTTTGCATTACAGTCTGCACAGGTAGAAGGTGGAAGGTGTGTTCCCCACGGGTACTCCTAGAAGGTCATTATGTGTATATATATATACTGATAGGAAGGTGGAATACAGAATTTTATTTCTGCCAGTGGAAAAATCAGAAAGCTTTAAAAGAATCTAAAAGCAGTGTTAAGCATCTCTTCTACTTTTTAAGTTTCAAGCAGTCAGACTGCAGGGAAACCCTCTGAAGGTCCCTTCCAACCCAAAACATTCTATGATTCTATGAAAACCTCTGCCAAGGTTGGACTAAGAAAGCACAGGAACAGTGTTGATGCACAAGAAAGTTGCTGTTAACATCTGCTGGTACAGTGGAGGTGCCATGCAGGATATGCAGAGCTCAAATGACCAGTATATATCTCTCTCCTATTGCATTTTATCCACAAATGTAATAGCAGATCATACCACATGTCGTCTTTTCTTAATATACAGTGAAATGCAGCCCACCGGGAAGCCGATTGCCTTTTGTCCCAAGGAGGCATGGCGGTGGGCAGCTATGGCAGGCAGGAGCACGGTGGCTTAGCTTGAGGGCATCATCCAGGAGCCATGGGTTATGGCTTGGCCCCTTTTCCCCTAATCAGCTATCGTTGTCTTCCCAGCCCAGCAAAATCCCATCTGAAGGGGTAGCTGAACCAAAGGTAGAGAATAAAAGGTATCATTAAGGTCATTGATGTATTTTTAAAGTAAGTATATTTTCCATGAAGTGTGGCATTAATGCCATCTGGTTTTCTGGTCTTCGGCCGCTGCCTTGACTCAGGTCTTGCTCCTTTGCTAAGCTCCCTTCTGCAAGAGCCTTGTTGGAACTTTTATCATCTTGACAGTGGTGTTTCTCTGCCAAGTTTGGCTCGTATATTCTTGAGGGGTGCTGCTTTAGCATTTACCAGTGTTAAACAATGTAATTGAATCTTTTAATTATTGGAACTTCATAAAGAAAACAGTTTTCATTTTTTTTTCTGAAAAGCTTATGTATGGCCCCCTCACACAATGCCAGCATGTGGCAGTACTTGAGAGCGATGTGATGTTCCTAAACACATATGCAGGGGGGACAATAAAACCTTCCTATGGACCAAGATGCAACTTGTAACAAATGATGGGTGTTCAGAACAAAAAGCATAGCTTGAATATCTGGAAATGTTTCCTGTCAGTGAGATCTGTGTCACTTAGGGATTTCCTTTTAAATGAAAAGAGGTACAGCCCCATCCTCGAGAATAGCGTTGTCTGCAGAATTCATGTGTACAGAAAAATCCCAAACTGTCTCATAGAGGAAAATAGTTTGCATCTTCAGGTTTTTTGAGCTTTTTCACTTTCCCAGCTTCTGCAGTTTTACCTATTTCACTTACGTGATGCCCGTATTATTTCCAGAAACAGTAAACAGAAGCTCAAGAGAAAAGAGAGAAACTCGCTTTGAATCCTAAAATTATGTAATGATTCAGTAATGATTCTGGTTTATGTCATTCAAGCTTAATCTCTTAACAAATGCTTGATGCTGTATAAACAAAAAGACATGTTTATCAGATGTGAAGTACTTTGTGGTTGCGGTATTATTTGAATAGGATTACTTCTTCATTAGATAACCCACTGAAGTGAATTTCCTCATATGCTAGTATCTCTTGAGACATGTTTTCAGCTTTCTGCAGATCCTGCATGTTTTAGATGGTCTTGGAAAGTTCTCGATTTTCCTGAGCAAAACAGCTTTGGGAGGAGATCTGCATACTTAGCCATTTAGGACACCAAGCATTTCCATTCAGGTGCCTAAGCACAGGCTTCGGAAATTAACTTTGGACAAGCAAACTTGGAGGATATTCAGATCATTTTTCAAATGGTCAAGTTTGAGGTATTGTAAACAGCAATAGGAAATGGATTCACGGTTATGCATAATTACAGTTCCCTACTTTTGCTTCTAGATTAAAACTGAGCTGCTACTGTAATAAGTAACCATATAATTCAGAAAAGAGAATTAAATTTACATAAAGTATAATAAAATTGAATAAATTTTCACTTTAGAGAGACAACACAGTTATTCATTGGGTGCTATAACGGTTAAAATTAAGTTTCGAAGAAAACCTGAGGACACGTCTGCTAAATGTGAGAAAGCAAATTACCAGAGAAGCTATTCTAACTCTTCCTTCTCATAATTCTTCCATGTCACACACACCAACAAGTGTTACTTATGCAAGCTTTTGAAGCCCTGTGTTTTCTTAATAAAGACTGCTGGAGAGCACTGAGCACAGAGTTTGATAGAAAAGGATTAAGATTAAATGCATTCATATTTGTCCTACTTGGAGCCTAGTTCATTAAGGACTGCTTTACATGCAGCTCTTCGGAAATCTTAGATATTTCTAAGCACTACTTTGAAGAGCAGCATTGCCATTTCAAACATGAAGTCTCATTGGAAGTGATTGAAGCCATAGCTCTAAAACGAACTCGAAAAATTGTTATTCCTCTGCACCAGTAGGAGAAATTAATGCTTTCTTTCATGGTTGGAGCTCCCATAACAAGTCTGAAAGGGTTAGCATGTGGGCAAAGCAAATTGTTGGTATTTTGTTGTTTCATGAAGCATATACATTCAAAACCTGTACATTATACATCTGCTGAAAGGACTTAGCCAATTTTGTGTCTTTTTTTTTTTCAACTGTTTATAGTCCATTACGCTCTGACACAGCTGTGGTGACATTGTGGTAACCAGGAATGTTCCAGGATGTTAATTTTTCTCTAGACTTTTGCATTTTTTTAAAAGCAAATAATTTGAAAACATCCTCCTTTCCCAGGAAAAATACATTATCTGAGATATTTTTTCTGTATTGTTGTCAATAACAGTTACTAAGGAGAAAAGTTACACCAGGCTAAAAACATTTGTGCCAAATCTCCCATCAGCAGCCAAAGTAAAATTCCCACTATTCACCACTTCCTGGCAAATTTCAATGTGGTTTATTGATTCAAGCATATTCAATAATTCAAATTGTAAAACTTATCAGAGTTTTAGAACGTTCGGTTACCTTTATAAGCTTCGGTTATTTAAAACAAAAAAAAGTGGGTAGTAGTATTCTTGCTATGATTCATTTACAGCTGCCATAGCTGTTACGGACTCAGTTAAGTTGTGTTGGTATCTGTCTACTGATTGTGACTGCTACTGGTTACATCGATCGGGGCATAGTTATTTAGTCAGTTCTCATTCACAATTATTCGGTCTTTTAAGTTCAGGGAAAAGATTTGTCCACTGTCTTTAACAGGAGTCCTCTCAGCTGGAAGCTGTAGGGCAGAGTGATAACCAAGCTTCAGCTCCCTTCTTGCTATTTTTTTTTCCCCCTCCCATTGCTGTAGATCAACCTGAAAATTACATTTTCCACAATTTGTAACAGTTCAGAGAAAATGTTTATGCATTTTTACCAGAAACAAGGAACTGGGATTGAGGAGGTGAGCTTATGTGGGATCAGGGGCGTTTTTCTAGAGTGGTCCTGATGACTTTGTAGTGGCTGGGCTACTCCCAGGGATACACGGGGGATCTTGAGTTCAGATTCCTTCTTCTGCCTGATGCGGTGCAGGGCTTGCAATTGATTGTAGAGAAGATAGCTTTAATCTTTTTTACTTTGTATGACATACCTAAAACATCGATCAGAGCGAGCAAGCAAGACTGAATGATTGTGTAGCTGGGAGTTTAGGTACTCATCTGTGAATGTGAGATCGGGGTTCAAGTCCCTGCTCCAGTAAATATTTCAGCTTTCTTACAGAATGGAAGATCTTGAACAGAAAGGTCTGAGTTTAGAAGAGAGTAAGTTGCTCTGGGAATGGTCCTAAAAGTTGTAACGAGACTCTGCGTAAGCTTTCCTCAACTTCAGGGCTTCTGTAAACCACAGACATCAGCGGATACATGTTTATTTTTATCTGTGAAAGCCTCCAGCTGCAAGCTGTGGGGATAACAGAGAATGCTGTAGCTCAGAATTTACCAACTGTCACTGGTATGATACTGTGCCAAAAATTACACCTTTAAATAATGCTGAGCTTTATGCCATTTAAAGATAAAATTCAGGATAAGTTTCAGATGTAGGAAGTATGAGAACCTGTGGTATTTTGTACTGTACTGGCAAGATTCATAAAAATCTGTTACTTTTACTGAAAAATATTCTTCATTATGAAGTTAAGGAGTGGCAAATGTCTGTGAATGGTATATTACAGATCTAGGAATGCCTGAAGTAATAACTGCAACCCTGGTGCTTTTAATTTTTGAGAAACTGGGGATGTTCTTTTCTCGGCTGTAGTCATCCTCTTGACATCTCATTTTGTTGTCACCCTCTGCCTCTGTACAGGTATGTGATTCTCTGTCCCAAATGGTGCTATCCTAAATGGTATAAGCAACAACACGTGCAGTCAGTCTTACTCCTCCTGTACACTGAGACAGCTGGAGGTGTAGCCAGCTGGAGATGTAACGTGCTTCCTTGTGGAGTCTTGGGAATCACGTTCGTTGGCGATGCTTCACAGTGGGGAATGTTTGAGGAACACCTCAGATTTCACTTGCTTGGGTTCTGAAGTCTACTTAGGAGCTACATGGTCAAACGCTAAAAAGGCTTAAATTCAGTTCTGCCTGGGCCAAAGAACGGCTTATCCTGTCGCGAGACATAAGATGTTGAGGAAAGAGAATGGAAAACTGAAAGATGGAAGCTCACTGTTCTCCCTCATAATGCTTCCACATCTACTGTTGAAAAAATTTAATAAATGCTTCCAAGCTCCTCAATATTAAAAAATTCTTGTGCGTTTGAAATTCCTCACTTACAAATTTGGTGCTACGTTATTTCCCTTGACCCCAGAGGAACGCAGGCTTTGCAGAAGAGAAGCAGTTATGAGTGGTGACATTAGAGCTGAGAAGGCACTGCTGCGTGGGAGAGCCAAGATAGGACAGTGAGGGATCTTCACATTCCCTCTCCGTGTAGGAGGGACGAAGTGGCAATCACTGAGTTGTTCAGTAGCTGTTGCAGGGTGGTAAGAGGCTTCCCCTTCGTATCCAACAGGATGCTGTCATGCGTAGTCGCCTTCTGGGGCCGCCTGGTGCCGCGCAGGATTTGGACATGTTCATGGGGTTCAGTAGGCATCGCCAGGACATGCAGCAACAGCGAAGGAAACATCCTCTAACTGCTCATGCAGATGTGAAGGAGGGAGTGCTCTTCGGCTTTGCCACATCTGTAAACAACATCCTTGCATCAATAGCTTTCACAGCCACCTCAAGAGACACGCAAATGGTTCAGTGGCCATAAACCACCCGGTATGTTGAATTCCTGGCCTTGACTGCTGAGGAAATATCTTTAAGCTTTCCTTTTATTCCTTCTTAACGTGTCCCCAGTTGGTATCTTTCAAAGGATATTGAACTGAATACCGCAAATACCTAAAGATTTCATATGGTCATTTTGCTAGCACAGTACCAAGCACTTATATATATATCTGTACATATATATCTCTATATGTATCTATCCAGTGTATGATCTTTGTAGGTTTACATTGCTGTTGGTTTGTTACAGTGTATAGAGCCCCTAGTCCTGGACAAAGCCCTCCCCCCCTCCCCCCCCCCGTATAGTAAGAGCAATGCAGAACGGTATAAATGGGTCACAGCATGGTCCTTAACTCAAAGAATGAATCATGCAGTTACAGGATAGAGATGCCAGCGAGTTAAAAATAAGCAGGAAAGTGCAAAAAGCTGTTTATTCTGCCTCACAGCCAATAGCTAAAGGCAATAAGCCTACAGTAATAGCTGTAAGCAGTAGGACTACTTGCCTGTCCACTTGATCACTAACTTTGCAGTCTCTAATTAGAAAAATTGCATGCAGACCTTTGAAAGGACGATATGTGAGCTACTGTTACTGATGTTTGGGGCTGTTCCATGAGGAAGAGGGAAAGGAGAAAACAGGAAGATCATGTTGTTTTGTTGGTTAAGAATCTCTGTAACCTGCAAGGCGTCACCTCCGAGATTATCATGGAGTTCTGCCAGGAAGGAGGTGAATTACCACAGTGGGCATCTTGTTCGCTATTGCACATTTACAACTGCAAGAAACATGCAAAGTATGAATTGGGGGGGGAAATGACCCCCACCTGTTAACAGCATAAGAGGATTGGTTTCCTGTAGTCATTGAGTGAAGAGAGCTGCTGGCAATAGCAGTCACCTTTATATGCCCTACTGACTTGCTAGAAATTGTTCACCTTGGGCTGTCTAATCTCTTAGCTGGAGGATACTGGGGGGCGGGGGGGAAGAAAAAAAAGCTGGTGATGTAATCAGTGCAGCTCCAAGAGTGCATCCGCATGGCTGAGCTCGTCCCGCCGTGATGAAGGGGGGCACCTGCCGTGCGGCTCCTGCAGAAGCAGGCAGGGGCTGGTGCAGGCAGCGGCAGGGTTTGCAGCTGCCTGCCTGCGTGTCCATGGGGAAGGCGCTGCTGTGCTGTGGGGCCATGTGGTTTGGGCCTGTGGACTCTTCATGGGCTGTGACTTGCTCCCCGCTGGTGATGTGTTGGTCTTAGGGGCGTAGCTAGGTGAGATTTATGGTTCTGAATCTAGCTTGTTTCTCCCTGTCCTGGTTTTGGCTGGGATAGAGTTAATTTTCTTCCTCGTAGCTGGCATACCGCTGTGGTTTGGATTTAGGATGAGAAGAATGTAGATAACTCACTGATGGTTTAGGTGTTGCTGAGCAGGGCTTACACCAGCCAGGGACTTTCCAGCTTCCCCTGCTCTGCTAGGGGCACCAGAAGCTGGGAGGGGGCACAGCCAGGACAGCTGACCCCAACTAGCCACAGAGCTATTCCAGACCATCAGACATCATGCTTGGGGGGGGCTGGCCGGGGAAGAGTGATATCACTGTGCGGGATGGGCGGGCATCGGTCAGCAGGTGGTGAGCAATTGCATTGAGCATCACTTGTTTTGTATATTCTGTATATTCTATTACCATTACTATTGTTATTATTGTTATTCTTTTCTTTATGAAACTGTCTTTGTCTCAACCCACAGGTTTTACCTTTTTTTTTTTTTCCCCCCAGTTCTCTCCCCATCCCACTGAGGGAGGGGGGCAGTGAGCGAGCGGCTGGGTGGTGTTCAGCTGCTAGCCGGGTTATACCACAACACTCCCTCTGCTTTGTATGTGTGGCTTCTTAAATACATCGCAGCTTTACCTAATTTTGAGTTATTGTCTCCCGTTGAGGGAGAATCCTTCATACCCCTTTTGTTCCTTTGTTGGCTTGCTGGGTTGAGTTTAATCTCCAAGAAGTCTCCCTGTGCTGTGGAGGGGGAAGCTGGTAATACAAAACACTCAGAGAAACCCATCTAGGGACTGCTATCACGAGACATTTTTGCATGTTTTAAGACCCTCCCTCCTAACTGTAAAGCGGATGGGGACATCGATAAATTATGATTTGATAATAAATTCTTGTGGCCACACATACGACTTTGCTACTACATAGAAACAGACTTTTTTCCTGTTTTGACAGCATGGACGGCATCTGGCATTTCAGGGCTATCAGGGTTTCCTTGTCTCTTTAGTTACTTTGTTCTTTAGGATGGCTTCTATTTCTGCTCTTTATATTACTTTCCTGTCTCAAATAAGCATCTCAATAAGGCTGTTGGCATTCTTTCTCCAGTTGGTTGTATTTGTTTTCCTTTGCTTCTGGGAATCCTTTACCCTGATTTCTAGTTATGTTGCAGTGTGATTTTACTGTTAAATGACCATTGAAAGAGAATTTCTTCCTGTCCTGAAAACATCTTCCCAATCCCCCGATGATACAATGCCTCATTGTTCTTTCCCAATAATAATTGGGCATATTTTGCATTAATGGGGGTTCAAAAGCTTATGAAGCAACTTTTTGGGCCTCTTTTTTTGCTGTGAAAGTCTGTAGACAGATAAAGAAATGTAACGCAATTACATCCCTACAGTACCTAACCCATTTAAATATCTGATAATTTTTCAGTGTTAATATGCATAAATTACAATACTAGCTTACTCATATATGCAGTCTCAGTTACCTTTCATATCTGCCAGCCGTTGTGTAGAAAATACTGGACTTTCTGCTCAGGCTCCCTAGTAAATGACTTGAACGTGCACTCCCCTCCCCTCACTGGTGCCATTCACCAGACAGATTTGCAGGCTTGTCCTTTTTCTTGAGCTCAGGATAACCACAGGTACCCCCAGTGCAGTGCAATAGTGGGAAAATCCTATTCCAGCACGAGACTGTAGCTGATTTACTCATTCGCTCCATGACAGATTCTACGAAAAAGGTCTCGCTGTGAAAATTCTTCTTTCCTTTTTGCCCGCTCTCCAATCAGGTGAAAATAATTCCTATGTAATAATTCTGGCTAGGAGAGGACTCTTCTGTTCTGTAAATTGATAGATTTTTCATAGGTAGGGCATACATTCAAATAGGGCCCCAAAGTCATCACCATCCATTGGTTCCTGAGAAATTGTATTATGGTTCCTGCCAACTTTTTAATAGAAAAATGCATGTCTCACACTATCTGCTCTCACGTTCAGCACCTGCAAATAACTAATAATGGATGGGACATGTAAGCCACGTGTTACTGATGAGCTCTATTTTTTGGTATTGATATGAGTTAGCAAGGTTTGGGAGAGCCTTGTCTTGAGTTCAAACTCAATGGTGCCTCTTCTATGAAAGAAAAAAGATAATCCTACTTGCTTCAGAAGTTCGAGTTCACTCTTACTTTAATTTTTTTCTTTAATGAGGGGATATGTATTCTGCATATGCAGTCAGAAGTTCTAGTTCACTCTTGCTTTAATTTTTTTCTTTAATGAGGGGATGTGTATTCTGCATATGCAGTAATATTAGCTTTACCACTTTCCTCAGATGGAAGAATAAAGGTCTACATGTCTACCTTTTTCTTAAATTGGGTAGCTGGATCTATGCTAATATTTTTTCATGCTTGTTAATGTTTTTCATGCATGTTAATATTTTTTCATGCTGCTTCCTGTAGCTGACAGCTTTATTTTCCTGGAGTTTGTACTAGCATACAGTGTAGTCAAGCCTGTTAATCTTTCTCTGTGTAAGTGTAGCCCTAAAGCAATGAGAGTTCATTTTACTGTAGAAAAAACAATTATATTGGCTGTTGAGGTATTTTACCAATATGTGTCCTTCATTCCTTGCTGCATTTTCATCAAGGTGCCTGGCTATAAAACAAAGTTTTGCCTTTTTCTTTCTTTTTAATTCATTTAGGTTTTTTGTTACTGCGCCCGCCTAACAGTAGCAGAGTTCATTGCAGAGGTTCTGGTTTTAAAAGCCAACCGGCTCTTCTAGTTACATCTTTCTGAGACCTGGTTTTAAATTAAATTATGCTGACCAAACCCTTATCTCACTTGTATGAAAAAGGACTGCTGTCTTTGACGCAAGTTTCTAAAGGCGTCTGAGACTTTGCAAGACACAAATAGTGCAATCAGCAAAGAAGGCTTATAATGTCAAGAGCGTCAGCTGGAAAGAAAATCTGATTCTCCAGAAAAATGTTTATATGGTTCTACTTGATCTGAGGGTGCTATACCAGATAACGATTCCTTTTGATTTCTGTAGTCATTGATCTGTATTTAAGCATCTATTCATGCACATGCTGTAAATGCATCGGTCCTTTGCAACCTGAAGGAAAATATGCAAACAGGAGGGTTTGATAACACTTTCAAGTGTTTGAGCACTCAATTAAAGGACAAGCAAGACAGAAGCCTAATTTCTCCTGATTTCCTTTCTTTTGATTGAAATAATAAAATGCATAATATTCTTTCTTCTCTTTTATTCACATTTCTTCCCTGAGCGTATAGCTTGTCCTACAACACAGTGGATTTTTTCCCTACCGTTGTTCTGCTCTTAAGAGGGATGTAGAAATGACTCACTTTCTGCCTAATGGTGCCTTTAATGGGTGACTCATCTGCTCGTCCCCCCATTAGTGGTCTCTTACGTGCCGAGGTTGATCAGTAGGTGTGCCTCCTCTTTAGACACAGACTGTTACAGTGCCGTTCTTCAGGCATAAATGTGCCTGGCCTGTTTGGCAACAGCTTTCTGATGTTTTCCCCAGTCAATCGTTACGACAGGAAAGGAACCACCACTGACAGATCCCAAAGGAAAAGGGGTGCATCTTTACAGCCAGAATATCCAAAAGCTTCTGCAAGACTTTCACTCCTGAGCAGGGATGGTACCTCTCTCACTCGAGCCTTTGACATGAGAAGCTTCTTAACACTGAGAAAAAGGGAGTTTCTATGAATACATTAGAACCAAAAAGGTCTTTGTGTATCATGCCTGTCATCAAGTAAGTGTTATTTCTGATCTGAGCTTTACCCCATCCTTTTCAGCTCTGCTATTCAGAGGCTTTGTCATCGAGTCTAAACACTGAGCATTGAGTCGGCATTCAGAAATACCCATCCTCATCTAGCTCATGGCAGCTCTTGTGCTCTGCGTTGCTAGTTTACACAGTATTTGGGTTAAAATGACGTTGGTTTTAACATTATATTTAACAGTAACTGGAAGTGTTGCTTGTTTCTGTTTAGATGAGAGTCCTTACACAAAGTCTGCAAACCAGGCAAAGCCACCTGATGGAGCACTGTCTGTGAGGAGACAGAGTATTCCAGGTAAGACTCGCTTTGCTTTTTATAACACCTAACTTGTTTGTGAACAGCAAGGTAATGCTAATCAAAATTCAGCTAGTTATAAAAAGTAATTGAATTACAGTTAGGACTAAGCAACTTTATCAGGAAGGTTCCGTGGGAGCTGTAAAGAGTTCCCACAGTTAGGTTACCTTGGACTTTTTGCTGTGAAGAACATCCCCCTGTCTCGTGTCTTCTGCAGCAGATTTCAGGCATTGATCACGACAACCTTCTCATCAGAGGCTTGTGTATATTCAGGCCCCGTGAAATCTGTCCTTTGATATCTGGCTTCGATGGTATAGGGAGATTGGTTCATGTTTTCCACTGCTAATCAGACAGGCTCAGGAACCTAGCAGAGCAGCCCTCTGTCAGAGGTCTCATCTTCACGTGATTTGCTGCCACACGTATACCATCCTTGTCTTTTCTGTCATCCTATCGCACAAAGCTGGACCGCTAGATCAATGGTTAAAAGATGGGTTCTTTGAACCTGTGTCTCTCTTAATTACTTCAAACAAGTCTGCAAAGTGCGCCCATGAAAAGGAAGTTTTGTATGTATTATGCAGCAATCTAAAGGGATTTTTCACCTCAAGTCAAATTTGAGAGCTCTTTTAATGAAAACAAATGAACCCTGACAAAGGTCGTGCACGGGCAGAATAACTGATGTTGCCAGTCTTGCCTCCAGCACAGTAACCTCTGACTCAAAGGGAGGATGTATTGCAATGGAGATCAGAAACTGTAAGGTTATGTCAGCCACCTTCTAATGACTAACGTTAATATTCTCGGCACTCCGTGGCCTTGTTATTGAACAAAGTCGCACAGCCCCCAGGGAGGCTGTCGATACAGGGGACGGAGCTCAGGCCTTTACCACTGCCAGGCTCAGATCTTACCTCAGTAACTGTAGTGTTTCTGAAGGGCCAAAGTAGATGTTGTGTGGATGCTTTGTGTGCGTGTTTGTATGGGTGAGAGAGAGATGGATGATTACTGTTGCTCATAATGAACATTTTCGTCTGTTGAAAACACCCTAGTGATTTAAAGATTGTTATTTTTATGGGAGAATCATGAAGATCATGACCATTGTGAAAGGACATGTCTACAGCATCCAGTGCACAGTTATTGTTATGAGAAATTCTTTAATTATACAAACACCAGCCAGATATTTTTTCTCCAAGTGAGTACAAATCAAGATTCATTGTTCTTCAGAGTGAACTAAGACCTCTATACGGGTACCTTTAAAGGTCTCTCGTAGGTCACTGATATTTAACATACTAAGGATCTACTTTTTTTTTTTTTTAAATCTTTTGTATTGTTTCACTGTGAACTTAGTAATTGTCCTTTATGGTGTGGTCATTGTATTTATAAAACACTTCCACTAAGGTCCAAATGCAGACTGCAGTTCATGGTTTCACACGACGTTTTGAGAACCCCTGATGATTTTCAGTTGTGTTCTTTACAGAGAAGGTTCGATGAAAGTTAAGTGGTGCAATTTTTCTTTTGAGCGTTTGATAAGATTGGGAATTTCAAGTGTTGAATAGTCACCATGACCCATGACCATTTGTTTTGAACTTTTAAAAAAGTTGCTGTATATTCTGGAGTTTTTGAGAGCATTGCAGATAAATCTTTCCTGTGTGCTGTGCATGAGTCACAGTTTGTTCAGAGAAATAGTACTGACAAGTGTTTGGTGAGATGTACTCTGTTTTATTTCAGGTGTTCCGAAAAAAGTCATCTAAGCTTACATACATTCTTCAGTTTTTAATATAGTGAAGACATTTATCTTAACGCATTCTTGCATCTCTTGACCTTAGGGGCCCCAAAGGATAAATGAGATTGAGCTGGTTGGATATTAAAAAATAATAGTTAAAACTTTGTGCCCTGACAAATTCACATTCTAGCACAGGGGATGTTGTGGGTTTAGATACACAAATACCTTTGTAAAACTAAGCACTGTTTGGGGAAGTAAATTGAACCCATAGGAGTTGACTGAGGTTTCTGAAAATAACCCATAAACTTTTATATCACTTGGACACTGAGAAAATGTGACCCCACATTTCATATGTAAGGTAGCACCTTGTAAATAGCATCTGTTCTTGCTTGTCTGTGGGCAGTTTATCCACATTATGGATTAGTCTTGACACAGATGCAGATGCGTCCCCGCTAGCCAGCTTGGCTTAGCAGTAAGAAGAGTACTAGTAGTATTAACTAGTAGAATTAACTAGTTTGAGACCAGAAGTAGTACAGCTGCTTTTGCTTGGGGGCAGGATCTGGCTTATGACAGTATGTAGGTCAGCTCCAAATAGCTTTTGAATTGGAAGGTATGATGCAGCAAACCTGGTAAATTCTTCTAGACCTGGTCTGAGACATGTCATCTGGAGTTACTGTCAGTAATTCTTACATGGAGAGCACATGCCGTATGGAAAGCTTTCATTTCTATTCCCTCCGGATGGTATGCCTGATAAAACATCACATTCCTAAAGTGCTGGTTTTTCAAGCTTGAAGCACGGCAGTGCCTTTGACAGTATAGCTGTCTAATCCACTTGACGCTCTGTCATTCCTGAGACACGGACAGCAGATGTCCTATTCCCAAGGAAAGCTCTGGCCATTGAATCAGCCAAGAGAAAACTTTTGGGTTTTAGCAAGTTAAATGATCTTATACTGAGCTTTTCACAGGTTTGAACAGTCTGTGGAAAAAATACTAGTGAAAATGTATATCCAGGGTGCGTGATGTACATGTTCCAGCATAGGGGATCGTGTCATCTCCCTGTGCCTAGTGAAAGTTCCTTCTCATGACATTTGAATTCACTTTAAAGGATTCCAGTGCTTCTTTCTTTGGCCAGGTATCAAAAAGAGGAGCTCTTGTTGCTGTGAGACCTGAAACTACGATACCTACTGTAAACCCTAAGAGGTTGGTTTTATCCTTCCATGTGAAACTGTATTGAAGGTGCAGTATTGATGAGCAAAGATTGAATGCACAGAGAAGTAATATAATTCTATAGAGGTTACATGGAGCTCAGGCTTGGTTTATTTTACAGGAAAAAATGTTGAAATAATCATTTTATAATTAAAGTCAAATGAGCACATACTGTGAAATCAGTGCACTGAGTTTAATTCCTTTCATCCCCAGAAGCAGGGAATGGATTAAGCATCTCTCTGGAGCAGAACTTGCTTGCTTAAGATGCAGAATGCATTATTCATGTGATGAGACTACATGTCATATTTATCATGTTTTCACACGGTGCAAAATCAACAGGCAACAGATCCTTTCAAAGGGATTTACAGAATTGCTGAAATCAGTTAGTTCAAATTATATGCATTACTATAATTGCAGTTTGAAACTTGGACTTGATTTTGCAGATGCGTAGGTGTTTAGTTATATGTACATGATTGTTTGAAATGTTATTTAGCTTTACAGTCAGATTTTCTCAAGGTAAAAAGGAAACTTGAGGTAACACCAGCATGACAAGCAGCCTGCAAAGTAAGAAACGAGATTTTCTCCTCTGAACCTTTACATTTAGACTGTTGACCAGTATATAATGAAAACCTTACTGCTAGTCTGCCCATGTAGTAGGTTACAGAAGCCAAGGGAGTGTGTACTGCGCCTCGCTCAGGAAATTATCGCTGTCGGACTAGTACTTAGGCACATAAATGAAAGCAACGTGTTTCAAAATTCACAGTTAAGACGCTTCCCTCAGAATCACAGCTGATGTTTTAAAACATCTGTCATTTAAAAATAAGGTATTTGATACCCACTTGTTAGCTAACCTCTTGAATCCCTAGATGTAGGTGGCCGTAGTTCCCATTGAGTTCCTGGGCTGAGGTTTCCTCCTGGCTTGCCAAGGGTCGGAAGCCGTGCCTAGCCAAGGGGAAGCATAAGGCCAATAGCACTTGTGTCAAAAGTGTTATTCCTGTGGTTGCTTATTCTTGTGGGAGCTTTAAAAAGGGCATCAAATATTCCAACAATACTGGAACAAAGTCAAGAGCTGATGACACTGTTAAAAGAGGGACTTTGAAATCAAGGAGGCTTTAACACATGCTTAAAGCTAAGCATGTTCTCAGTACTGTCCTGAATATGGACAGGCTGAATAGCTGCTCCCATGTTTTCCAGACTAAAATCTAATGCCCTCTTATCTGTTTTAACAAAATTGAGAAATCTGTCGACACTAATGCAGTGCAAATAGTTCACTTCATTTATTTATTTGTTGGTTTTCAATTCATTCACTGAAAACTGGGGGACGGAGGGGAAAGAAATGACCTGACACAAACATAAAAATAATTACTCCATGAAACAAAATAAAAGACAGCATAAATTTGAGGTTGATTAAAATATTTCATAAAATCTGCAACAAAAGATTCATTTTGGTTTTAGTCCAATTATGTATGTGCTTTTTACTGAGTCTTAAAAGTTACTATTATTAAAAAAAAACCCCAAATAGTCAAAAACCCCACAGTTTTTAAAGGGCTGAAATGTTTTAGCTTCTCTACGTTTTATTTTTGTTGGCTGAAATAATTAATAAGCTTCTGTTAAATTCTGCAAATAGTTTTGGTTGGGTCGAAAGTCTATTTTTTTAGGGAAAAGCTAATTTGTACCCAACCTATTTGACATTAAATTTGAAAAAGCCGTACTTTTAACTTCCTGCATCTACTGACTCAGGCATCTGCACTATGGGAGACTTCTAGAAATGTGAAGTTTTATTGCCTGAAGTGGTCAAGGGCTCTGAACAACTATGATGCAAATTGTAGTCTGGGACAGCTATTTGAATCATCTGTGAATTTAGTTTAGCTAGGAGGATTGCAGTCATGTAGCTGTCTCTCTCCTAAGGAAATTCTTGTTCAATGAGCTGTCGCCAAATAACGAGGAGACATAGCGGGAATATTTCCTGAAAGAGAGGAAATTTCCTCTTCTCTGGGACAGAAGAATAATACAGCTGCCCGCCTTCTGCCCTGCTCCATGCTCCTAGCTAAAGGTCCTTGAAGTTCCCAAATATCATTCCAGCCACCTTCTACTCCATGGTGATACCTGATCTGCTTGAACAGGCAAATTGTCTGTTTTTATGGTGAGGGTGCATGTCAACGCTTACGGAGAAGAGCAGGAAAGACCAAACCTAGATGTTATAAACCATTCCTTTGGCATTTTCTCCACCATGGGGAGCCTGTTTTTCTCTCTAAGCAATGTTTTTTATTATTATTTGTCATTTGCAAGTTTTGCATGCAGTCGCAGGGGTGTGCTAACAGGTCAGTTGTTAAAAGAGGTCACTCTGCTCCAAAGGAAAATTGTCAAAACTTTGAAGTCTGAAATTAAAGTGACCAGGTTTTTCAGTTCCTTTGTACATGTGTGAATACTGAGCTTTCTTTCCACGCTACCTGATGCTTTGAAGCATGCTATAATGCAGGTTTCCTATTTCAGTGCAGTGTTTGATCTCAAAACCAGGACTAGCCATCAAACTGGAGGGAAAACACAGACTGCATGTACAGCCCTGAGTGCATCCTCTGCCGTGGCTCAAGCTCTGCTGTTGCTGTTATTAGCAGTTTGCAGCCTCATTTTGGGGGAGTTTGGTAACAGAATTTCAATGCAAAAATGAAATGTTAACCAGATATAATTTTAGGGTAGGCTGAATTTTAAACTACCGAGCTAGACGGGAGCACATGCAAATCAAAGAACCTAAAATTCCTTGCAAGGATAATATTTACAGAGCTGATACTAAAAAAATAATTACTGTATGATCCCCGTATTAGGACACAAAATGTTCTGAGAAGAAGTCATAAAATACTAAACTATTGTAATAAAAACAATAATTGAAGTCCTGGGAATTTTCAGGCTCAGAAACATCTAAATACACAATGTATATGTCAGTAGAAAGCAGTAAGGCAGTTTTCTTCTGATCCTTGGCTCTGAACACATACAGGTGCTGTTTAGCTGTTTACAAAAAGACAAAAATACGCCTTTTTTTTTCCCCTTCCTGACCCGCAGCCTGCTGTGCAGCAAATGTTCATATTCTGTCTCAGGCTACACCAAACGAGGCTTTCCTGAGGGGGTTGTCTACTGCCCACAACTAATGAACTCAAATGTAGGTCAACTGGAAGCTGAAGGATTTTAAAGACCACTCTACTTTCTTCACTATGATTTTGGGGGTTTTGTCACCTGTGGAAATGTCTGTTTAATCCTGAAATCAAAAATATATTGCTATAGGAAAACAAGCAAAGGTTGTGAAGAAGTAAGAAAATAATTGAGTTTAAAAATATATCTATATAATTCCAGGATCCAGTGTAGATTACAGTTAGAGACAGAACAAGTGATCCAGTTACAATGTGCTTGAGTTGCTGATATAAAATTGTATTAGCTGAATTTAACATTGGTGTGTGTTGTGCTACAGTTTAAATGAGGAAAAGGTCTGTACAACACAGTATGATACGAGAATAGATAGAGTGCATTCATTTTTCTTTTACAAGATAATCTCGGAAATAAAGCAGAAATATAGAAAGTAATACAGAGAGATGGGAGGAATTGGAAAATTGGATTAAAAAAAAAATAAAATCAAAAGACTTCTGATGTGATCCATGGATACAAATTTCATGAAGTGATGCTGCTTAGGAGGGAAGACGGCTCCCAGGTTATTCTGGTTGTAGCTCAGCTGTTAACATCTGAGTCAGGTTCACAGTGACTGACAAACATGACAGACAGGTGATCCATCCCCAGTGGGTTCCTATGTGCAAACACACCTCCAGAGCCAGTTTTTGTTTTCCTCTGTAATTAATATGGCATTGGCAAGACAGCGGGTGTTCGGAAATAGCTGTTCTCCTGCTTACAGTTAAGTTGGTCCAATTCCTTCAGATTCCTGTGTCAAGTAAAGCCGCAGAAGATGTAAACGATCCTGTTATTTTTTGACAGAGGGCTGCTAACTTCAGCAGCCCCCTTTGCATCACTTGCGACAGGGCAGCCACCTTCTCAAGCGATGTTGCTTACCTTGTGCAGACCTCAGTCACCTCTTGCAACCTCATCAAAATAAAACCTGCCTTGCCTTAGACTTCAGCTTCCCTCTGATTTCGTAAGCACTCTGATTTCACAGATGCTGGGCTGTCTTGCCCTAATCCTTCATTCCCTACCAAAATATTAAGTAGTCTTCACTGGCTAACTGGTTTTGCAGATTAAGAGCATGATTTACCTGAGGAAACCTGTCACAAAATCATCCCCTACCTTTTTCATAGTTCTCATTGTAGAAAAAAGAATTCATTGCAGAATTAAAACCTGAAAATAATATATATATATATATATATATATATATATATATATATATATCTGCCTCAGTAAAGGCTGAGTTAGGAATCTGGAAGTATGTGTCTACAAAAGCACTTTTTTTCCCTGAATTTGCATTTGTCTCATAGGCACTAACTTTTACTGTGTACTTTTTTAAAATCAGCACAGAATGCTCAGATTTGCCACCAAAGAGATTTTTAGCATTTAGAAATCCATTAGGAATAACCTCTGCAGTCACAGCTATTATGGTAACTGTCTTGGGCGATTTCCTAGCAGAAGCAAGTGTTTTGACCTGTGAAACGCAGATCACAGGCTAGTAAGCTTTTCTGCACTTGAGGTGTTTATTATATCTGCAAAGTCATTTGCTGATTTTCATGTTTGATGAGAGGCTGCAGTTGCCGTATCATTTCCAGTCTTCCCTCTGTGTTTGTTTAACCTGCTGGAGGTTTATCAAATGGTCTGTGAAGCATCTGCAGAGCTACATGTTTTTTTCCTTCTCATCAACGTTGGAAATTCCTGAATTTGCTTTCACACATTTAGTGTTGAAAGAAGTACGATTTCTTCCTTATCCTCCCTCCCTTCCACCAAAAATAACTTTGTTGGAATTGTTTCATATATGGCATTCATGTAAACATGTTCCATACTCAGATAAACCCAAAAGAAGTTTAGCTCTCACAGAAAATGGAAAAAAGCCTGCTGAGTTCTTACCTAAACGAGATTGCTAATGATTTATTTAGACATTTTATTTACAGATGAACAATTACCCCACCATGCCAGTGCTTTTCAATACTGAAAAGGATTAGCGTAGAGAACCATCTGATTTCCATCCTTTCACCATAAATGAGGAAGAAAATGCATTAAAGGCAATACTGTACATGAGGAACATGGTGCTTGTTCAAATATCCAACAGATACGAGGTCTGATCTTCACTTCTATATAGAAGTTGATTAAGGGCACCACCAATAGCAGTAATTGTTGCTGATGGTACCAAATGCCTTCATTTTTTGATGTTTGGATTTAGTTGCAGATAATTTTACTAAACTTCAGCCCTTCAAAATAAAATGTAATAAATTATTCCAGCTGCAGATTTTACCAGCAAAATCAGTTTAGTTATATGTAGTATGATGAGGATGAAACCCCGTATAGTAACTATAACACCATTAAAAGCAACTGTCTCAGCTATTTAGCCCTTGCACACACACATTTTGGGGCAGAGATGGCAATTTAAGCGAATCGTTCTGTATTCTGCAAAGGTGCTTGCGTGTGTGCATGTACTCCGTCATCCCTTTGTCAGTTTGAAGCATGAGTCCCCGGCGCCTGCCGTGCTGCCGCTGTGACACCACAGGGCTTCTCAGTGGCGCCTGGGACCTGAAAATAGGCTGGGAAGCATCAGCGCGTCTCCTTGGGTTGGGAGTGCCATCTCCTAGTTGTTTTCCTGCACAACTGTGGCACGCTCACTCAACTCCACAAAGGGAAGGCATCCTGGCGATGGTTGGTTTCATTCATTTTAATCCAAGTGTTGGTGATGTCTTTTGAAAAAGCTATTTTCTTTTAAAGGCTTCGGTTAGAAGAGGGAGCAGGCTCTAGAGGCCATGTGAGGAGAAAGAAACTAGGAAAAACCAAACAAAGATGGTCAAGAGGAAGGTTTGAGAGGTATGGAGACCTAGTCTCTGAAAGAGAAGCTGGATGGGCCAGGTGAGTTTGGAAAGAGGGAGGAAAGCCGTATGCTCGTTAAAGGTCATGCCAAGAGGTAAGAAGCAGAGGGAGATCTGTAACCCTGTGATCGCATAACTGATCACAGTCTGTCCAAGACTCATCAATCCCAATAATCTCTGCTGTCCACAAAAAGTTGTAAAACTCTTCTTTTGTGAAACTGGGCTTTGATTGTCCCTTGTGGATTAGAACGGCCCATTACAGCCACCAGAGGTTCTTTGTTGTTTTAGGTAACCGAGAAGCTAAAGCTTGATATTGACCTCTTGAAAACCACTGCATTTCCACAGGATAGTATGGCTGGGTTTTCATGGGGGTGTCTTCAGAAGAATGGAAATTACATGAGAAGATCCATGCAGATGCTTGGGTTCCCCAGTCTGTTCAGAAGTGATGAAATGTATTAAAAATTTTTCAGGTAATATCTTTTCCTCTTGGGTGGAAATCTATTTAGACATTCTTACCTATGCAACTATCAGTCCAATATTGGAGCAAAAATGTGGATTCAACAGAAAAAATGATTTCTGCATTGTTCAATCAAGAGAATCCTCCTGGGTGCAGTATCGCCAGAGAGGAAGAGTAAGCAGTAAACCCATGGATGCAGACTGAGTCAGTGGATTCAGAAGGGACTGAACAAATTAGTTGGCAAAAGATTAATATGTAAATATTACAAAGACTGACGAGCATTGTACCCTCTAATGTGACTACTGGATGTTGGGGACCTGTGAAGGACTGGACTAGACAAAGTAGGCAGGATCTCATTCTCTCCCTAAAAAGGACTTCATTTGCTTGCTTTGCAAGGTGGAGCAGGACTAGATATGGAGCAGGACTAGCTGGAGTGTTAATCTGAGCCAGCAGGGCACTACTGTCTTTTAAAAGTCCTATTTCCCACAGTGCTGTAGGCAGAGGGGTATGGCCAGCAAAGGAAATCCAAGCACGTTTCTTTAAGGCCTGAGTAATTTGCTAATCTGAGAAGTTGAAGATAATTTTTTATCATTTGCCTACTTGGGTCTTTTTGCAGTTGATAGATTATTTTCATCTTACAGTTCTAGATTATTAACTTGATTTTTTTAACGATGTTCTTAATGTATTTTCCAATACCTTTTTAAAAAAGCTAATGCATGCTTTCTTTGGTTTGTTTTTTTTTCTAATCTCCCATTCAGTTTCTGCAGTGATTATAAATTCAGGGCATGAGGATAGCAAGGAAATAATATATCATCTACCAAGATAACAGTGCTGTCACACCAAAATACGCTATCCCAGATCTGGATAATAGCTTCCCTCTTCTTTTCAACTGTATCAGTGGGTCAAAGCTACCAGGTGTCACTGTAAACCTTGACTTTTGCATCAAAATCTAATTTTTATTTTTTGTTACAAAATTGTATGTCCATTTTGCCAATATGAAGTGGTTTAAAGTGTTTCACGTGGATGGAGAAAGGGTTGTTTCTTTGCTTGTTTAATAGCATTTTCATGCTTCTTAGACTCAAAAGAGGTGCTTGTGTGTCTTCCTCATCACACCCCTGGTATGTGGGGCAGACAGGGATAGGAATTTGTGCCTCATAGTGTAGAATAAAAGTTAGACACGTCTGGTTTGTGTAGGAGCTGTAAGACCACAAGTTAAGTATAGCACCATTACAAAGTAGGTTTTTTGTTTGTGGTAAGAATAAGGAGCTCATCCTTTCAGGTTTTTCTGTATTTTTTGTGAATTTATGTGAAGTTCATGGACCAGAAGAAACCTTGGTGACCATCTAAACTAAACATACAACTTCCCTGAATTTACTCATATTTCAACTTGTATTTGAATTGTATTTCAGAGGGACATTCAATCTATTTAAGGTTGCCAGTGATACAAAATCCATCACAGCCTTTTGTGGTTAATTAGCCTTACTGCTTTTATTTCTAGTTTGAGTATGTGTGGTTTCAGCTCCATCTGGTCTGTGATAAAGGGGTGGTTTTCATCAAAATTCACTTAATCCTTTATAGGTACTTCGTTATGAAATCACTGTTTAATCCTCCCTTTTTAAAAGCAAACAAATTGTGCTTCAGGGGTCTTCTGCTCCCAGGCATGTTTCTGTAACTATTCTGAAAATTCTTTTCTGACTCTCCTGCCCTCTCTTTGGTTAGTAATAATCTTGTTGAATCGTGTCGCAAGAATGAGATGAAGCATCCAAGTGACAGTCACTACTTCACTAAATACAAAGTTATACTAAATAGTGCTGTGTAAAACTGTTGTGTTTATAACTCATGGTTTGCATTAATTATTCTGGCCAGTGAGAATTTTGATTACCTGTCAGGATTCGCAAATCCTTTTCTGTCCAAATTAATTTCATAATTAATTTACTGGGCACTGGCTTTTTACTTTTTTTTATATATATATATAGGTGCATACATCCATTCATACTTCCTACATTAACAGAGTGGGAGACGTAATTATTAACTTTGGTGATATACAGGCTAGTAGAATGCAGAACCTTATCTTCTTTTATTTATTGTCCTTGTCCAAATTGCAGATATCATTCTCATTTTGTATCTGCATGGTCTTGGGAATCCACTAATGTTGTGTGAGTAAGGCTTTTTCAGTAGTCTCACTTATTAACAAGCTGAGGGGAGTACAGAAAGCAAAACAAGGAGAATTTTAATAGGGTAAAATAGCAACGAGGCCAAAATCAAGAGATTTCAATGTTCTTATTCACAGAAAACATTCGTGGAAGGACACTCTGAATATCAGTCCAAGCAGGAACAAGTGCCAATCTTCAATGCTAATTGATTTTATCAGTGAAGCAAAACGAGACCAGCCTAATAGTTAACTCTGAGACAAGATGCTGCCAAGACCTTCCCATATTAGATGACATTGCAAGCCCAAATACTTGTCTGATAAACAATATAGAAAATGGGCATTGACCTCTGCGATAGTAAAAACCCAATGTCATAGAAAAATGAGGGACACATGCTGCAGCTGAATTTTAGATACCACTGACAAACTGTGCGTGATCATACACGGTCACACAGTGTGAATACTGATCCCCAAAATATCCCTTCTGTAAACAAAAATTAGAAGTAAAAACTGATAGAGGTCATACAGGGGGGAAATCTTGTCATTAGACAAAAATGGAGCAAATCTATGCAGAATAACTAATGTTGTAGTACAATCAAAATGAATAATAATTTCTAAATAACTTGCATGGAACATATTCACATGGGAGTAAGCACATGCACTTTTCCAAAAAGTTTTCAGGTTGAGTTCTGGCGAAAAGATAGATCATTAGGTCTGAAAATTTAGCAAGTGTATTTAACAAGTCATTACAAACTTGTAGCTGCAAAACCAGATGCCTAGTAAGGAATTTCTGCAATTTTATGATAAGGATGGTACCTAACTCTTAATGAGACTATTAAAATCCAAGAGCTTTATTCCTTACACACTAACAAAAGGTAATCGTGCAAAAGAGAGCATATAGTGGATGGGAACTTACGTTCATAATAAAAATCATGGAGCTCGACTTACTTAATCCCACACCACAGACAAGCTGTTTTTTAAGTCAGTCAGTCTAGCTTAATTGCTTAAGCCAACTGGGATGATAGCTGGACGTGGCTGTAATGTATGGTAATGGTCTGAGTTAAGGGTGTTGAGAGTCTCAGAGTATTTTTGACAAGTTATGGCTACATTTTATAGTCCAAATTTTCTCTATGTCCAAAATTGGAGTAGAGTCTAGAACATTTTATATGCTGATCCAATGCACATTTTAATATATCCACTATGCTGTAAAAACATCATTGATCAGTAGACAATACATGGGAATCAGAAGGGCATCATCTCGTATTTTTCTAATGCATGTATGATTTAAACTTAAACATTACAAACTCAAAACCATACCAAATATTCTTATCAGGTGGTAGCAGTTAAGCACTAGGCTAGTATCTCTTATCTCCATCAGAAGTCTCCAGACTTTCCCAAACCAAGAAGGGAAAGAAAATCCAGAGCGGAGAGTCTTATTACAGGCATTCTGTAAGATGTATAAACTAGAAATTATTGCTGGTGAAGCCAGGTTGCTTGGGAGTATGATTTTTGCAGTATTTCTAAATGAGCCAAAGCTTCAAGGTAGGCAAAGTGACATCAGCACAGAAGTCCTGTCTCTCTTCTTTTGCTTGTCAAATGGGTCTAAATTTTGTTGGCTTCGCCCATTATGACCTCATCTCTGCTGGGAGGGTTTGACATTATATCCCTGCTTATATAGTCATGCTGGGAAC
Source organism: Gorsachius magnificus (assembly GCA_034008185.1). Classification (NCBI taxonomy): domain Eukaryota; kingdom Metazoa; phylum Chordata; class Aves; order Pelecaniformes; family Ardeidae; genus Gorsachius; species Gorsachius magnificus. Next base: position 179,601,840 of record CM067081.1, read on the forward strand.
ATTTTGTTAATGTACATCTGCCCTTAGCAGAGAAGGGTTTTTCGGGATGGGACCTGCAAGCCATTTATGCAGAGCAAGCTTGGGAGAAAAATCCGTACAATAGTTAAACATGTTTTACAAATGCTGGAAAAAAATTAGGGCAAATGTGTTTATTGGATAGGTTCGTTCAGGCAGAAATCATGTTTCCCATATATTTGCAGTCAGAAAAAAATCTTGGAGGAGGTGACCTTCAGAATAAGCTAAATTCTGGGAATTAGATAGATCCTGTCTAGAAACATTTATCATTAGTGATTCTTCCGAATTCTTCAGTTTAGAAAAATAGCTCTGTGCAGTATTAGATACCATCAGCAGCCTCTCCTGCTCTCCTTAGGGAATCCCAAATTGTGCCTATAGGTGATGGTAATCTTTGTGGTCATTTCAATGAATGGTGTGTTGCATATTTAGGAGTTAACAACAGATCCTATCACACCAGATGTTCTTTGTTGGTGTAAATCGTAGCTCCATAAGGTACATTCAGATGGGTATGATACGCTCCCAATAACAGTGCTAAGGTAAGCGATGTTATAAAAATGGCAGAAATACTAAACATGTCTGCATGTTTGGCATATGGTATCCTTTTATATGCATGCCCAAACTATAGAATAGACTGTAAGTTAGGAAGAAAACAAGCTGTTGAATCTGAGTATCTGGTACAAGTTTAAGGACTGGAGTGACATCCTTAAAAATGTCAGAAGTTATAGCTGCAAAATTTGAGTCTGTAATTAGATCTCGGGTCAGTTTATTCTCCAGGAACTGATGGGTTAAAAGGAAGCAAATCGTAAATGGTTTGTTGTTACTGTCAAAGTGTTAATCTGACATAGAAAAACAAAAGGGGAGGATTGAGTTTTTATATTTCTAAAATCTAAATCATGGTGCTTTTTTGCATTAGAGCAGCTGAAAATGGGAGTTAAGGAATCCAGCTAGTTCAGGTTGATGCATTTGATACCGCACTTGGGACAGGCAAGCACCATATGATTTATGCCTTTGCGATTGCTTTGGTCACGTGAGTAAGCCTATCACAATTTTTCAAAGCAATTTAACAGTATAGTAATACAAAGAAAAAAAAAGATTTGAGCACTGGTCTTTTCAGGTTAAATGAATGGCAATTGCAGGTGCTCAGTGCCTGTTCTAGATGGAAATTTCTGAGTGATGCAGACCTCAGCTGAATAGCGTTAATTTATTAAACCTGGAGTAGTTCATAAATCCAATGATGAAGGATAACTGAACTGCACATGAACTACCCTGGCATGGGGCCCCCAGCCTTTCCAGACTACTGAGCACACATAGAATCATAGAATCATTTAGGTTGGAAAAGACCTTTAAGATCATCAAGTCCAACCGTTAACCTAACCCTGCCATCCCACCACTAAACCATATCCCCAAGAGCCACGTCTACCCGTCTTTTAAATATCTCCAGGGATGGGGACTCAACCACTTCCCCAGGCAGCCCCTTCCAATGCTTGACAACCCTTGCGGTGAAAAAATTTTTCCCAATGTCCAACCTAAACCTGCCCTGTCACAATTTGAGGCCATTCCCCCTCGTCCTATCACCTGTTACCAGGGAGAAGAGGCCGACCCCCACCCGGCTACAGCCTCCTGTCAGGCAGCTGTAGAGGGCGATAAGGTCTCCCCTCAGCCTCCTCTTCTCCAGGCTGAACAACCCCAGTTCCCTCAGCCACTCCTTGTAAGCCTTGTGCTCCAGACCCCTCACCAGCTTCGCTGCTCTCCTCTGGACATGTTCCAGCACCTCAATGTCTTTCTTGTAGTGAGGGGCCCAAAACTGAACACAGTATTCAAGGTGCGGCCTCACCAGCACCGAGTACAGGAGCACGATCACTTCCCTACTCCTGCTGGCCACACTATTCCTGATACAGGCCAGGATGCCATTGGCCTTCTTGGCCACCTGGGCACACTGCTGGCTCATATTCAGCCAGCTGTCAACCAGTATCCCCAGGTCTTTTTCCGCCAGGCAGCTTTCCAGCCACTCTTAAAATCATAGAATCATAGAATCATAGAATCACCTCGGTTGGAAAAGACCTTTAAGATCATCGAGTCCAACCGTTAACCTAACCCTGCCATCCCACCACTAAACCATGTCCCTAAGCACCTCATCTATCCTTCTTTTAAAGACCTCCAGGGATGAGGACTCCACCACCTCCCTGGACAGCCCATTCCAGAGCCTGACAACCCTCTCGGTGAAGAAGTTTTTCCTAATGTCTAGCCTAAACCTGCCCTGGCACAGCTTCAAGCCATTCCCCCTCGTCCTGTCGTCTGTTACCAGGGAGAAGAGGCCGACCCCCACCTCGCTACAGTCTCCTGTCAGGCAGTTGTAGAGGGCGATCAGGTCTCCCCTCAGCCTCCTCTTCTCCAGACCAAACAACCCCAGTTCCCTCAGCCGCTCCTCGTATGACTTGTGTTCCAGACCCCTCACCAGCTTGGTTGCTCTCCTCTGGACCTGTTCCAGCAAGGCAACATCTTTCTTGTAGTGAGGGGCCCAAAACTGAACACAGTATTTGAGGTGCGGCCTCACCAGCACCGAGTACAGGGGCACGATCACTTCCCTACTCCTGCTGGCCACACTATTCCTGATACAAGCCAGGATGCCATTGGCCTTCTTGGCCACCTGGGCACACTGCTGGCTCATATTCAGCCGGCTGTCAATCAGTACCCCCAGGTCTTTTTCTACCAGGCAGCTTTCCAGCCACTCTTCCCCAAGCCTGTAGCGCTGCATGGGGTTGTTGTGACCCAAGTGCAGGACCCGGCACTTGGCCTTGTTGAACCTCATACAGTTGGCCTCGGCCCATTGATCCAGCCTGTCCAGGTCCCTCTGCAGAGCCCTCCTCCCCTCAAGCAGATCAACACTCCCACCCAGTTTGGTGTCTTCTGCAAATTTACTGAGGGCACACTCAATCCCCTCATCCAGGTCATTGATAAAGATATTAAACAAGACCGGCCTTAGAACTGAGCCCTGGGGGACACCGCTTGTGACCGGCCGCCAACTGGATTTAGCTCCATTCACCACGACTCTCTGGGCTCGGCCACCCAGCCAGTTTTTAACCCAGCGAAGAGTACATCCATCTAGGCCATGAACTGCCAGCTTCTCCACGAGAATGCTATGGGAGACTGTGTCGAAGGCTTTGCTGAAGTCCAGGTAGACAACATCCACAGCCTTTCCCTCATCTACCAGGTGGGTCACCTGGTCATAGAAGGAAATCAGGTTGGTTAGGCAAGACTTGCCTTTCGTGAACCCATGCTGACTGGGCCTGATCCCCTGATTGTCCTCCATGTGCCTGGTGAGCACACTCAAGATAAACCTCTCCATAATCTTCCCCGGTACCGAGGTTAGGCTGACTGGTCTGTAGTTCCCCGGATCCTCCTTCCGGCCCTTCTTGAAGAGAGGCGTCACATTTGCCAACCTCCAGTCATCTGGGACCTCCCCTGTTCTCCAGGACTGCTGATAAATGATAGAGAGTGGCTTGGCAAGCTCCTCTGCCAGCTCCTTCAGCACTCTTGGGTGGATCCCATCCGGCCCCATAGACTTGTGGATGTCCAGGTGGCATAGCAGGTCAAAGACTGCTCCCTCCTGGATTATGGGGGGTTCATTCCACTCTCTGTCCCCATCTTCCAGCTCAGGAGGCTGGGTACCCTGGGGATAACTTGTCGGGCCATTAAAGACCGAGGCAAAGAAGGCGTTGAGTATCTCAGCCTTTTCCTCATCTTTAGTGGCAATGTTCCCCCTTGCATCCACTAGTGGATGGAGGTTCTCCCTGGCTCTCTTTTTGTTGTTAACATATTTATAAAAACTCTTCTTATTATCCCTTACAACAGTGGCCAGGTTAAATTCCAGCTGGGCTTTTGCCTTTCTAATCTCCTCTCTGCATAACCTGACAAGATCCCTGTACTCTTCTTGGGTTGCCTGCCCCTTCTTCCAGAGCTGGTAAGCTCTCCTTTTTTCCCTTAGTCGCACTAGTAGTCCTCTGTCCAGCCAGGCCGGTCGTCTTCCCCGCCGATTCGTCTTACGGCACATGGGGACAGCCTGGTCCTGTGCCTTTAAGACTTCTTCCTTGAAAAACACCCAGCCTTCCTGGACCCCTTTGCCCTTCAGGACTATCTCCCAAGGGACTCTCCCAACCAGCGTTCTGAGCAGGTCAAAGTCTGCCCTTCGGAAATCCATGGTGGCAGTCTTGCTGACCCCCTTCCTTACCTCACCAAAGATTGAAAACTCTACCATTTCATGATCACTAAGGCCTAGATGATTTCCAACCACCACCTCTCCCACCAGTCCTTCTCTGTTAGTGAACAGGAGGTCAAGCAGGGCACTTCCCCTGGTAGGCTCACTTACCAGCTGTGTCAGGAAGTTATCTTCCACACACTGCAGGAACCTTCTGGACTGTTTCCTTTCTGCTGTATTGTATTTCCAGCAGATGTCTGGGAAGTTGAAGTCCCCCACAAGAACAAGAGCTCGTGACTGAGAGACTCCTGCCAGCCGCTTGTAGAATTCTTCGTCAACGTCCTCATCCTGGTCAGGTGGTCTGTAACAGACTCCCAACAGGATATCTTTCTTGTTGGCCTTTCCCCTCATCCTCACCCATAAGCATTCTGCCACACCACAAGCGTCAAGCTCTGTACAATCTAAACACTCCCTAACATACAGAGCCACCCCACCGCCTCTCCTTCCTTGCCTGTCCCTTCTGAAGAGTTTGTAGCCATCCATCACAGCACTCCAGTCATGGGAGGCATCCCACCACGTTTCTGTGATGGCGACTACATCATAACCATCCTGCCTTACAATGGCTTCCAGCTCCTCCCGTTTGTTGCCCATGCTGCGTGCATTAGTGTAGATGCACTTGAGCTGGGCTGTCGGTTTCACCCCCAGCAATGGGGTGACCCCCCCAGGCTCCTCTCTAGTGAGCCTGTTTATATCCCCTTCCCCCTTCAGGCCTAGTTTAAAGCCCTCTCTACAAGCCCCGCCAGTTCATGAGCAAGGATCCTATTTCCCTTCCGAGAGAGCTGGGCACCATCTGTTCTCGACAGGCCCGGTGCCATGAAAACCTCTCCATGGTCAAAGAAGCCCAAGCCCTTCCAATGACACCAACCTTTGAGCCACACGTTAACCGCTCTAGCTTTCCTATTCCTTTCCGTGTTCCCTCCTGACACTAATGGGATCGAGGAGAGCACTACCTGCGCTCCTGATCCTTCAACCATTTTCCCTAGTGCCCTGAAGTCCCTTTTGATCAATTTGGGGCTTCTCTCTGGCAATTCATCGCTGCCTGCCTGTATAATCAAGAGCGGATAGTAGTCAGAGGGTCGTACCAGACCAGGGAGTCTCTTGGCAATGTCCCTGATCCAGGCCCCAGGGAGGCAGCAGACTTCCCTATGGGATGGGTCCGGGCGGCATATCGGGCCCTCCGTTCCCTTCAGAAGGGAATCGCCCACAACAATTACCCTTCTTTTTTTCTTCCCCAAGCCTGTAGCATTGCATGGGGTTGTTGTGACCCAAGTATAGGACCCGGCACTTGGCCTTGTTGAACCTCATACATTTGGCCTCAGCCCATCGATCCAGCCTCTTCAGGTCCCTCTGCAGAGCCCTCCTCCCCTCGAGCAGATCGACACTCCCACCCAGTTTGGTGTCGTCTGCACGGCATACAGCTGGGAGCAGCCTGGTGTAAGCAGCGGTGAAGGAAGAAGATGCAGGTCACAGGGAGCAGAAGTTTATTTCATTTCAAAACCACCACATGTTGGTATATGAGGAAGAAAAAAGGTTTAGAATGCACTTCTTTGTGTAACTTTCAGAAGTTTTGTACCAAACTGGAACCATATCAAATGTAGCAATACAATTTTCCCATGGTTTTTCCTCTAGTTCTGGTTAGCAAATTTTACAGTAAATGATAACAGAATATCTCTGTGCTGAGACCTCTATATTGAGAAGGGCCTGGTAGGTTCCTTAGGTGATTTTGTAGACTTTATTTAGAATTTAGATATCTGCTTAAAAAAACAACCTGGCAGTATATCCTTTAATGGCAGAGGAGAGAAGAAACAGAGACAGTCCCATCTTGTGAGTTGTTTGCATGGAGCCAGCAACCTGAAGAAGGGCTCAGAAGCAGGCAGTTTCCTTCTGTTTTAAGAACAGCCTTGATTAAGTGACAGTTCTTTTTCACAGACAAACTTACTTTAAAATAAATGTTTTCAACAGGCATGCTTTGAGTCATGTTAGCAGTTTCCCCTATTAGCATCCTTGTTGAGATTCTGTACATTGCACTTCTTGAAATGAAAGATGTCGTTGAAGCCTCTAGATAGGACTGCTAAGCTGAATCTTTTATCTGTTTCAGTCTATTTGAAGATTTTAGCTATTTCTTCAATTCACAGACACACTTACCTGTTTGTGTCTTAACCTCCTGGTCACTGAAAGGAGAGAAAGCCATTGCAATAAAAACAATGAGCAAGATGCGTGTTTGAAGTAGACGTGAACCAGAATCAGTGGCTAGCATGGGTTAATATTTTTGAAGAGGCAGGTAGGTGTAATCATCTTTGTTCCTTTTCACCTGAAGTTTCTGGAAGATAAGAGGAAATGTTGAAAGAAAAGCCAAAAAAACTTCCTGTGAAACAGGTATTGCATTTTGGAGTTAGACAGAGGAAAGTCTTTTTTTCCTGCGGCATGTAATAATGAGACTGCTCCAGGATAATAGAAGCCTCTTACATTGATTTCACATTCAGATTTTCACTGAGAACTGCATGCAGTTTCTTGAAGTGACCTGAAGATGTAAAATGTTCCTATTGACTCACAGGCTAATACATGCAATATTACTAGGTGCTAATGGGATGCCATTTTAGTTTCTGCGCTGGTTCAGTGGCATATGCTAGCAATTTAGGTGACAAAGGAAATCACATAGGTATATTCTTGCAGCTGTGCATTTTACTGCTTCACTGCAGTGATTTGTTCAGCAAGCTTGGCTATCTAAGTTAGTTCATGCAAATGAATGCATCTGTCTTCATTCCTCTCTGCCATTAGTTCATTATTCATACATTAAACCTTAGGGAATAAGTACAGAGATTGATTAGAGAGTTACAGAGTGCAGGTTAGCAGCTGAGAAATGCCTGAATTATTCCTTTTCTTTTTTTCCTTTTTTTTTTTTTTTCTTTTCCTGTTGGCAAACTTACTTTACAGAAATAGTAAGTCCTTGTGGATTTTAAATGTCTATTGACAGCTAAAGTCATCATTATTCTTGTGATTTGGCAAATTTTAATATAAGCCAGCATCTTATTTTGTAGTTCTTTAACCCTGCTTTTCCTTTGGCTTTAACTATATTTTATCTTCATCGTGAATGTTGAGTAAGTTAATGGCCCTTTTGTCACAGGCGTTTTTTCCCTATTATAAACGCCTAATAAAAAAAATCCATACATCCTATTTGTCAGGTGTTATTGCATATTAAATTTCCCCCTAAGCCATCCTTGTAGCTTTAGTTTTATATCAGACTGAAGTATAGAAAAAGAATGAGTCATTATCAGGTCACTTTTTAAAACATTCATAGCTATGCATTCTTTCAGTCTATTTTTGAACTACCATCTTCCAGAAGTGGACGTTTCTGGGTTGTGCTTTTCCACAAAGGTGGAGAGTAAGCAAACCTCAAAGGTATCTGTGATCGCTGAGCACAAAGGACAAAAAGTAAAATCGTAGGAAGTATTCACTCTCATTTTCTATTATTCATTCTCCTCAATTATTTTCATTCATCTCTCATTTTTCCAAATATTGTCTAATCTTCCACACAGAGGCTTGGATAAACTCTTTTGTCATGCCAAATCTCCTTCAGTACTACCAAGTGGAAAGACAGGGTGTGTTCGTATCATTCAACTTTGTATGTTGTACAAACAAAGAGGTATATGATCCCTAAAAACTTAAAATACCTTTTCTTAATCCTAGTACTAGGGAAAGTTCTGCTGGCTCACTCCTCCAAATTTCAGTCATCATAATACATATTTGAAAAATCACCTTCCGTTATTTGAATGCTTGCACAATAGTTTTATCTAAAAAGTTGTGACACTCTGACTATATTCTTCCCCGTCCTTACTGCTTCAGTTTTGCCATGATACTAATGATCTCAGCTCCATGTCATAAAAAGGAGAACGGATGTTTTATATTAACTAAAATGTTAAATTATGTAGCAACTGTAGACCATGACAGGCAACTCAAAGTATGTTTAGTACAAATAAATGACAGCTTAAATGGAGAAATGGGATCTAATGGCACTACCGCTAAAACTTACCTGGTAGCCACAGGATGTTGAAACATTGGAATAAGCTGCAAAACATGTCTTAAGTGGCAAAAAACTAAGCAATTCAGGCAGTTCTTAATCCAGGATTGAAAGAAGATTAAGAGGTGATTTGATCAGAGGTTACAGTTCCGCATCTGCAGGGAGATCCTGGATGTAATGGTGGTAGGATAATGAGATCTTGGGATTGAAGGCTTGTCTACTCCAATTCAGTTAGAAATCACCTGTGCATGTAGCAGATTTTCTGTCGCATGGTGCTTTCGAAACCATGTTGGGTTATCTTTCAAAAAGCTAATCGGTAGCTGCAGACATCACTATATTGTGTTTCTCTGCTTGTGTCACTCAGGAGATCAGGGGGAGAATTGTTCTCCGTGGTTCCTTCCTGCCTTGAAATGCACAAATGCAATCTAATCAATCCTGCTGGTCCGTTTTCGTAACTGTAGAAAGCAGAGAAACTGGAACAGCCAGGCCATGCTTTCGTGAACAGTGTCACCTCAGTACGACTAAGTGCTAATTAGCAAGAGTTCTCCTGGTGCTAATTTCTGAGGAAAGGAAATGGAGAGGAAGTTGGAAGTGAATCCATCAGAATTACAGGAAGAAGTTTTATAAATCAAAATACCACATCAGTGTCAAAGCTGTGTGCTGTTCTGCACAGCAGGACTTCCACTAGCAAGGGAGGAGGGTTACTGATGCCTTCATCCAGTTCAGACAGAAATCTCGAGAAGACTAATGTTGTCATGGAGCTCTGTCATTTCTTCATCCATAGTGCCTCACAGAGCAGTGCAAAGGTGTTTAGGGAAGCACTGCTGATGCACAGGCTGTTCTCGAGTTTAAGACTTGGTTGCTTATAGCATGAAGCAAAATTTGCAAAAGGAGCCACTTGCTTTATGTGGGAGATACAAATTTGAGATAACTATGGATGTAAGCTCCAGCTCAAAAGTACCTTCTACCCATTCCCTATCCAAGCAAAAAACTGGCATTGTGTGGAAGCAGGTTGGTTTGAGCTCAGGAAAGCACTGTATTGTCTATTGAAGTGGTTACGAAGGTTGATACCATCAAGTTGTTCAGTGTTGTGCTTGTTTTGCCTTACCCTCCAATGTCCTTGCTTCAGAAAGCTCCACCTTGACAGTTTAGTGAGCTGCGTTGGGCCCCCGCAGAGGTTCAGGAATTTTAAGTGCCACCACAGATAATGCAGAAGCAGAAAAATGCTTGAACTTACTGAAGCCTTGCAAGTGCCTCAAGGTGGCCTGGGTCCTTATCCCAAGACAAGGAAGTTGATCATCGCAAGTCTTTGAGCATGCAGGTAGTGATCAATGGATAGTGTAGATACTCTCCCAAAGAAGGAATGTAGATACTCACCCAAAGAAAGCCATCAATGAAAACGCTAGAACTTCACAGCTAGCTCAAGGAATAAATGTGCTTTAACTTGCTCACATCACTGAGCAAGTTTGTAGTTTGCACTGCATCTTTATTCCAACCATGTGGTATATCAGGGATAAAATTTCTTTTTTTGTAGGTAATAATGCAAAAAAAAGTTTTGTTGTTATGATTCCACTAAAGCTGCATCTTCTTATTAAAGTATTCATATTTACTGAAGCCAGATGTTTTAATGTTTTATAATTTTATTAATAATTTTTCCAATTTCCAATTTGGTTAAAATTTGTTATTTTTAAATTTTTAAACCTTTAATTATATTGATTTCTTTTTGATAAGAATTCAAGCTTGTAATTTGATTCTTTACCTATAACAGGGGATTATAAAACTGTAGTCTTGTATGTTTTTGGTTTCCTTCTAAACAGATGTTCTGCATTGCATTGCATGCCACCTTTATGGGCATCTGCACAAATTCAGAAAACAGGAAGCATATGAGCAAAAATTGACAGAAAGATGCCTTAAAAATAAGAACTCTTCCAAATGGCGTGGCAGTTCTAAATGTTTTCTCAGTGGCTGTGATTTTGCCCTTCCACACTATTGGGCTCTCCCACACAGTCTAAAATAAGGTGGAATGAAAAAAAAAAATGTTTTCACCTATCTTCTTAATTTTTGCATTAATTTTCTTGCTCCACAAGCCTTGTCACCAGCTGTCTCAAGAAAATGTAGAGAGGGAAGAGCTTGTTGTTCCGACTGTGTGTGGCCTGTTACTTTCAGTCCTTCATGTAGGGTGAAAAACAAACTACAGAGAGGATAATTCAGAAGTGATTACTGAAAAAAAATCCTCTTCTAATAGCCCCAGCTATTAGAAGATTGAGAAGCCATTGCCGTATTGACATAACTCAAGTTAATCTCTTTGTATGTGTTGTATCTGTCCAAGTAGCATGATAAATAAATTTAGACTTCTAATACTGGAATGTTAGGGTTATTTTGTGTATCAACACACATTCTTTCTTTGTTTTCTGGCATTATTGTGCAACCCAATCATGTAAACAAAAGAAAACTAAAAAAATTATTTGAAACTTATATTTCAGTATGGAATTTCTGGGAGCAGGACTATTCAGAGGACCAAAAAGCCTGGTGTTCCCTCACCAGCGCTCGTCTGCTTGGAGAAGCTTCTAGCCAGGTGGCCATCCAGCTCCTACCCTAGTCCTACCCTAGCATAGCTGCTGCAGTTAGCCCAGAGAAACTTCTCTGCTTCTTATACAACTGTTTCCATGGACCACTTTTCCCTCTCTTAAGTTCAAAGCAGCTTTTTTTGCATTCTCGTATGGCACCTTCCATTGTAAGTTGGCTCTACAGAGATCATTCGTATCACTGTTGCGTGAAGCTGCTTCTCTGTGAAAATTGGTTTTACGCCATGCCATGGCGTGCCATGCCATTTTTGCATTTTCTGACAAAGGTTTTTCGCTGCTCCTGTTGAAGAGGGGTGGATTCAGACACAAGCAGGATATCGGCTCTTGAACATGTGCTAGCTTGGCTGTGCTGCTGCCCGAGAAGCGCTGGGACAGTTTGTCGTAACTGCGCTATGGGCTGTGGGATGGAAATGTTATGCCTTACAAAGGTAATAATGGTTTAACTGTGGTTACTGTAAAAAATGAAATGTAGTTCCCCAACAGCTGATTGTGGGTTTTTATCTGTCTATTATGAGGACAATCTTTTTAGCAGGGCTGGTTGTGACAGAACAAGGGGTAATGGTTTTAAACTAAAAGAGGGTAGGTTTAGACTAGATATAAGGAAGAAATTCTTTACAATGAGGGTGGTGAAACAGTGGAACGGGTTGCCCAGGGAGGTAGTGGAGACCCCATCCCTGGGAACATTCAAGGCCAGGTTGGACGGGGCTCTGAGCAACCTGATCTGGTTACGGGTGTCCCTGCTCACTGCAGGGGGCTGGGCTACATCGGCTCTAAAGGTCCCTTCCAACCCAAAGCATTCTATGGTTCTGTGATCACACTCTCAAAGAACAGTTGTTTTTGTAGAAAGGGTCATACAGTCCTGCTAAATGTTCCACCCCTGAAATGTAACTACTGAAGTTATGTGGTGTGCATTGATAACTGTGTTGTGCGTCAGGTATCCACTACTCTTCTGCTAAGAAATTGATGAGGTCCGTGTCATTAAGAATCAAGAGGCATTTTTTGTTTGTTACTGGCTTTCAGTTGGTGGTTATTTGATTTCAGGTTTGGGATCTCTATATTATTTCTAATCCTTTAGAGTATAAACAGACTTTCAAATGTAATGCTTATGTTTGACACTAAATTGAATACCACCCCTGTTGTTTTGGTTTAGGGAGAGTCGGCTGCCAAGGTATCCTTTCTGTGCTTTAGAATATGACAAACATAGCCAAAACCAAATAGTGCAAGAACTAAGCTGTTTTTAGGTGGGAAACCAACCAACCCAGGTGTGAGCTGTGCTGACGTGTCCTGCAGGCCTAGTGTTTTCAGTAAGTTATGAGATCACATCCTATGTGTCGCAGCCTGTGGTTCATCATAAAATATCGTTATTTGCTTTTCTGTGTCATGCCTAGGCCAGGCAACAGTCAGAGTTTTTTCAGTTTCTAAGCGCTGGTGGAAGATACTTGGGTTTTAGATAATATTTCCGCAGTGGCAAAGTCATCTTGTAGGTGCTCCTACAGCTGAAAAAAAAAATAAAAAAAAAAATTGTCTAATGCCCTGTATACCACCAAAATAGCCATCAGTATAAACTGAATCTACTTTAGGCAGGTTTTTTGCAAGTGCCTGAGCCTTACTCATCTCCCTTTCTTTCACTGAAAATGGTACAACATTTCACCTGTACAACATTTTTCCAAGTTATCAGAGTCACGTTAGCCCAGCTGCCAACCCAAGGCAACGTGCTTTGGTGGTGTTTTAAATTTACGGCCCCATTGGTAACTGCAGTGTGTTTTGCATTGTAGATGTGCTCTGATCACCTCATACCAGTTTGTCTTCTGCGGTGCGTTGCTGGGTTCTGAACTAGGACTGGCTTGGGGATTGTCCCTCCACAGGCTGGAGGAGATAGCACAGAGTAGGTTGAGGTCAGCTTCATGTTTTTGGATTCTCTTCACCGATGTGGTTTTGCTTGCTTGTTTTTAATAAAAATTTAGGTGGTTTAGGAGTTACTGACAGCCAGTCAGGAAAAAGGGCAACAAGGAATGGAGTGTTCATCATCTCTTGACATCCCTCCTGTCACACTCTGAGAAATACACCTACCCACAGGACTTGAAAAGTTGAGTAGATGTGATGTCCCCAGCATAACAAATTGCTATCTGTTCCTTAAGAATTGACTTTATCTTTGTGTGATTTCTTATTAAGCTGTGAGATGCCTGCTGGATTGTAAAGCAAAATGTTTCCTCTGCAGAATTTCTGCTGACATACAAGAAAAATCCATACAGGACAGCATTGACTGTATTTTCAACAGACTTACCAATTACTTACTTATTGATTATGTATGTCTTTTCATAGGAAACAATCAATAACAGCAAGTATTTTTTTACTTTTAAGTTCCATTTATGCCCTATCCCAGCTGCACTGAACAAATTCATTCACTAGGTGGAGGATACAGGCACTGGACCTGCTTGTGTGGATTTTAGGAGTTTTCTTGGATTTTAAAATTAAATTTTCACAGAAGGCCCAGAAAAGACTCTCAATATCTGGAATGAAGGCAAATGTTTTTCAGTTTTACTTTAATAAGTAAATCAAGGTACAAAATTGTAGGAATATAGAAAATAGATGATAAAACTTTTGATTAAGAGTTCTCTCAGTTTTCAAATGTTGTTCTGTGAAAAAAATGTCTTCTGTAGTCTAGTATTTAATTTTCTTTTTGAAGAAGTTAATATATTCCAGTTTCAAAAATCTCATGAGTCAATTTATTTTCCATGCTCTTTATTCATTAAAACATGTTATTTGCATACATCAAAAGGCAGGAAATTACAAAAAGTCTGATCATGTATAAAATTCTAGGAACTTCACAGAATCATAGAATGGCAAGGGTTGGAAGGGACCTCAGGAGATCATCCAGTCCAACCCCCCCTGCTAAAGCAGGGTCACCTAGAGCAGGTTACACAGGACATCGTCCAGGCAGGCTTTGAATATCTCCAGAGAAGGAGACTCCCCAACCCCCCTGGGCAGCCTGTTCCAGTGCTTGGTCACCCTCAGAGTAAAGAAGTTCTTCCGCATATTCAGCTTCATCATGATACTGTTTTCCTTGAAGAAAAAATAATTTGGCATTGTGTTTCTTGGATTTTACTTAGCTGCAAGTTGTTCCATTTATTCATCTTTCTACAGTAAGATTTACCCAGTCTGGTATTTGAGCACCTGCTTATCTTTGAAATTTTCTTGTCCTGTGTTGAGTATCCCTGTAGTCTTCCAGGTTACAGAGCAGATACAGCAACTGACTCTACTGCCGGTCAGGCACACACAGTTATGGTATTGCAGCAGCGAGCCTAAGAGAATCATCCAGACCAGGAATTAAGAAAATAGGCTCAGCATAATGTTTCCTTCAGAGTTCAGCTGCTATGTATGCTCCACCTTACAGGACTGGAGATCTAAATGAAGCTCTTTGGAGCAGAACACTGAGAAGAGAAGAGATGAGACGAGGACTATTTCAGTTGGAAGGGACCTACAATGATCATCTAGCCCAACTGCCTGATCAGTTCAGGGCTGACCCAAGTTAAATCATGTTATTAAGGGCATTGTCCAAACGCCACTTTTCCATCTTCTGTCTGCATGTGTGTACAAGTATGTGTGTGCATACAAGTACGCATGTTTGCTCTACCCTGGTCAAGCCCATCTCCAGTACTTGGTGGGATTCCTGAGCCTTGTACCAGAGGTAAGCAGTTGCCAGCAAAGCTGTAGGGTGACTGGTGCAGCACGGACAGATGTGTGCCCCGGATCACCCCCGGGGCAGTCCTGGGTGCTGATCCCACCGCCCAGAGACCCAAAACCCTCCCCAGGCCAAGGGAATGCAGGACCCAGTCTGACCTGCGTTTTGCTGAGTGCTGCTGGAGTTGTTAATGGTGGAAGGGGAAGAAGTTCTCGAGTGCATTTCTCCAACTGAAGTGTAAAATGGTATTGATTTGGGCTTTTTATGGACTTGGAACCATCTTTTCTCTACATGGTTTCATTTTAGAATAATTCATTTGGTTCATATCACAGAGCTGTACTGCAGGAGTGGTGTTCTGATATTTGATCCTTCATAAATTGTTATGGAGTAAGAAGACATTTCTTAAGCTCATGTTCTATATTCAGTTTACCACTAAGCAAAAGACTTGTAAATTCAGTTCCTGTTTTACTCATAAATTACAAGAAATCTGGAAATAACTTCTTTACCTACCCGTCTGATGCTGGCTATGCTAATGTTATTAGCAATGTGGGAGTACACACATAGGAAAGAACAGGCCCCAGAGAATTCTAATTAGGAGTTTGCTGGTTGGCATAAGTAATGAATTATGAGTGAGGTGATACATGAAGTAGTTTGATTTTTAACTTGCAAAGAGTAACATAGTGTTGTGTTAACTAGAGAATAGAGACTGACCTTGCATTGGTTGGGGAATAGCATGTACAGATGCGGTGGCTTGTTGGATTGGAAATGAAGTCCCAGGGTTGTTCTGATATTGTGCATTTCGATAATACTCCAGTGGGATTAGACTGTAATAATCATGTTGAAGCAGTGCAGATGAGTAAACATGTAATATATAGCATTATAAGAACAGTAATCATGTGCAATTTAAGAAAGCAAAGATGAAAAATTGAGAGACTGGGGTATCAAACAGTCCTGGTTCAGAGCACCTCCAGGGAGAAGAGTCTCTTAGAAGCCAAACCAGCTTACGTAGTTTAATTTCTTCCTGATATGATTACGTACGACAAAAGCTACAAAATCTTTCAGAGGTGCAAACCTAATGAAACTGTCTTGCGCTCTTAGGTAACCTTATCTGTCAGTTAGCAATGAGCATTTCACACTGCCACTCCTTGCAGTGTCAGTGCATCTTTCCCTCCTGCCTACCAAGGAAGAGTGTTTAGCCATCCATGTTCTGTTGGCAGAGCTATACAGAGTTGTCAGAGTAGATGGTGAGAAGGAGCAAGCCTGGTCATTAATTTCCATGCCAGTAGTTGCAGGGAACTTTATAATCATTAGCTAGCTTAAAGCCCTGCATGGATTGTCTGTTGTACACTTCACTTCAGGCTGCAAAGTATTCCCCAGCACTGGACCGCCAGCTCAGAATCTATATAAAAGATCAAAACACATGGCGGTGTATTATGCTATGGCAAAAGATTAGGCATATGCACTGCATTTTTGATGTCCTGTATACACATTCTAGCAAAGTATCTGTTAAAAAAAAAAAATCTTAGATGAGCCTGAGAACCAGATTGTACCACTGAAAAATACAAAGGAAGGATTTGGTTTGGGAGATGGGGGAGAGAGAGGAATTTTCCTTTTGGCTCCAGATGTCACGATCGAGTAAACCCTGAATAACCAAGTGTGACACACCAGCCAAGCACCTGGGGTTGCATCATGGGTGCAGATGCACGGTATTTTTGTTAGCAGTAAGTACCATGACTAACTCTTGTAATCATTATGAATACTTACGGGTCTTTATAAAACTGAAAGCAGCATTTTGGTCCATAGTGTCTCCTAGAGCTATGCAAGATGTCTACATGTTCAGATGCGGGTAATCCCATCTGTTCTTTCTGAACTGTCAAAAAGGCCAGATGTGAGCAAACACTGTGGAAGCTCAATAGCTTCCCAGTGACGCCAAATGATGGTCTGGTGTCAGCCAAGTTGGAGAATGCACTAGGTAGCTGTGCTGCTGTCTGCTTCTGACTGGATAGAGGCATCTTTTTAGTCCCACAGTCTCTTGTAATCTTATCTATTTACAAATACACCTTACAGGTTTTAAATACTCATTTCAACAACCCATGCTGCTGACTGCATACACTGCAGAATTTTGTCTTACTAGAAGCTTTATAAGCATAGAAGAATTCTTGCCCAAGCATTTAAGTCATGCCGTGTAACAGTAAAAAAGTGAATAACTGACATGAGATCATCATCACCTAGAACGGAAAGAAGAGCCTGTCAGACACCTAGAAAGGAGCAGGAACACCACATAGGATGATGCTACATTTGCAGAAGATTCAGCAGTTAACCCTATCAGAAGTACTACCAAGGTTTACAGGATACTCCACCAGGGCTGGAGGCTCTTAGGATTGCTTTCCTCTGCCCACCACCATTACCTCAGTTTTGCTTAGGTTTGGCAATTCTCATTCAGGGCAGCTGTTCCTCATCTTGAGGTCAAGATGTATTATGTCATCTTCTTAGTCATATGAAAGGTATTGATAGAGCCTTGTTGCTGTTTGTATAGTGCTTATGCTAGACCTTACTGGTGCACATCATATGAATGTATGTAAAGAACTTGCTTGGGTTTTGGGTGGCTTTTCGTCTTTAAATCTCATGCTGCCACAGCAAGATTGCTAGTGCAGTGCAGACATACTGTTCGTTTACAGTGCATATATGATGTTTGTATCTGACCAATTCACCTAAAAGCTGCATATTAACACTGAAAAGGACCAGAGAGATGGATGATCCTGCCAGGATCTCATCATTTTCTAGGTGGATCTTTAGGACTTCATGCATTTTTCCAGAATACCTGGCAGCTGGTGGTTTTGATAGGTCTTCTCTGACTGGAAACACTGGACATGAGGTGTGATTGCCTCGTGGTTTTCCAAACAGTTGCAGCCCTGCTGGAACTGTGCATATGTAGATTGCCTTGTCCAGCCACATGCAGTAAGGACATCTCTTTTCGAGAGCTCAAGGCTTTCCGTTGCAGGTGACCTGCATTTGTCAAAGGTCTGTGAGATTAGCTTGGCGTTTTCCGAGAATGCTAAATGGGCAAACTGCAGGAGAGGGTGTCCCAGGCAGCATGTGAGGGAAATTTTATATGTGACTCTGACTATGAAAGCCCTTTACTTCCTTTATACGTGTTCTGCAGAGATTTCAGAGAGTTATAGTGGAGATCTATTTGTGTACGAATAAGGAATAAAACTGTTAAGATCTGATACATTTAATCTCCATCTGGATTCTTGTTATGTTCAATTGTTTTGATTAACACTGACACCTACTAGTGGCCTCAAAGTGCATATGAACTAAAATTCTCTAGTACCATTATATCATTGTCTTTTACCCTTCTATTTAGTTAATCAGTTGAAGTACTTTATAAAACACAGGATTCAGAGGGAGAAAGCAGAAAATGAGAAAAGATAGCTTTTTAAAAATGTGAAACAACTACCTTTAGTCATAAGTGTTGCCAGGCTTTGTATTTATTGGCTCTGTATAGTACACTAGCACATTGGTGTAGTTTTTAATAACCTTTTACAGAACATATGTCTCAGATTTATCTATATGCAGAGCCTTGCCGTCAGAACTTGTGAATTGTAACAAAGAATCTCCAGATGTACACATTATTTCTTATTAACATACATAATGATTTTCTTGGAAAGTAGATGACATTTTAGAAAGGCAACATCTGTGTTATCACTTAAATTTTAATAATGCCAATAATTTTCTTTCAACAGAGGAATTCAAGGGCTCAACAATAGTTGAATTAATGAAAAAAGAAGGCACCACCCTAGGGCTTACAGTATCGGGTGGAATTGACAAGGATGGGAAACCAAGAGTATCTAACCTTCGTCAAGGAGGAATCGCTGCTAGGTAACCCCATCTCGAGCCACAAAATGCATTATAAGATGTGATTGCTTCAGAAATACGTACCGCATAGGAAAGGTCACTAACAAATATGTGACTAGATGCATCTATAATGGCAGCCCATCAGACCAGAGAAGCTCAGAGAGAAATGGCAACAGCTGGTTCCCCTCTTCCCTCAAGGCTACTTTGACAAAAACTAGAAATACCAATGAGATATTTGAAAGTCATCATAAGACTAATTAAGTTTCTTCTAAATTATATAATTTTATTTCTCCTTTTTTGTGTCCTTGAACAAAAATCTGAGAGAAGAAGCATGAAATACTCAGAGGAAAAAGTGAAATTGAAAGCCTAACCGTAGTACTACCATAATTTAATTTAAAAAAAATGTTCATCAACTGGTTTTAAGATTTAAGTGTAGAGTCATAGCTACCTTGCTTACTACTACAATGGAAATCAAAAAGCTGTTACTCATGAGTGAAACCAGTCAAAAGAGAGAGGTTAAGCTAAATCATTCTGAGTAACTGAGCAGAACATATGCTTTTAGGCTGTGGCCTATCTTCTGTAGCTGTGATGTTATCTGTGAAGGCAACTGTTGTCCAAAAAAACCAGTTTTGGATGCTTCCCAAAGAGAGAGAGAGAAAGATGGGGACATGAAGATGTTTTCCCAGATCCTGTGCCCAAACCAGTCAAGTCATCCAACTCCTTTATTGTACAGCTGGTTTTATACATCAGAAATTAATAATGCAAGAATGTTGTTTTAATATTTAACAAACTAGAGTAGATTAAGGTCTTAAAATGCCACTTTCTGTTTGAAAGATTAACTTCTTTTAATTTAGATGAAAGGAAAAATATTTCTTACCATCACTATACAGTAATTTAAAGGATTTAGTTAGTTTGGGCCAGCAGATCTGTCTTTAACAAAAGGAATATGTACTTTTTCCTAGGAGTGACCAGCTGGATGTAGGCGACTACATCAAATCTGTGAATGGAATCAACCTGACCAAATTTCGCCACGATGAGATCATCAGCCTGCTCAAGAATGTTGGCGAGAGGGTTGTTTTAGAAGTGGAGTATGAGCTGCCTCCAGTCTGTAAGTAATAGCAGAGCAAACTAAAACCTATGCAAATAGCATAGCACTGTTGTCAGCAGTGAGATGGGCATGGTTGGTGATCTTCATTTTTTTATAGTGGTTGTTTTCTTATACTTTTTTTCTTCTGGCTTACTGCAGAGCGTGGAAGCAGTATGAAAGAACTGACAGTACAGGGGGATGCTCTCAGAGATGCTCAGGTGGTTTAGGAGCACAATTCCAGCCAGTGACAGAGAAGAATTGTCAACCTCCACTGGTTTTTTGTTTGTTTACAGTTTTGAATACTGGGAATTAGGTTTAATAGATGCCAGGGCAAGAGAATCCTTCTTGTTATAGTAAGGTCTGAGACAAGACAAATGAATATCTGTGAGTTCTGCCTCTGCCTTTTCCTTCCTTTTCTCCACTTGCAACACCCTCCCGCTCTAGCAGATACACAATGTATTTTAGGACTTTTCCAGTCTTTTCTGACATCATTTTCAGGCAACACCTCCTTTCTAGAGCATAAGACCCAGTGGGGTAGGTTATGCGGACATAAAGCTGTGAGAACTGTGTGACTGAAACAAGGGCTTCTCACTGAGCAGGACTGTCTTCAAAATACAAGTTTATGCTGGTGCTGAAGTCAGAGCGCGCTACTGAATGCTTTTCTCGCCTCACCTTTGCTCTTTCTTTTTGGGCTTATGTCCAGAGGAGGGCTACAAAATGATCCGAGGGCTGGAGCACCTCTCCTTTGAGGACAAGCTGAGAGAATTGGGGTTGTTCAGCCTGGAGAAGAGAAGGCTGTGGGGAGACCTGATTGTGGCCTTTCAGTACCTAAAGGGAGCCCATAGGAAAGATGGGGACAATCTTTTTTAGCAGGGCCAGCTGTGACAGGACAAGGGGTAATGGTTTTAAACTAAACCAGGGTAGGTTTAGACTGGATCTAAGGAAGAAATTCTTTACAATGAGGGTGGTGAAACACTGGAACGGGTTGCCCAGGGAGGTGGTGGAGGCCCCATCCCTGGGAACATTCAAGGCCAGGTTGGACGGGGCTCTGAGCAACCTGATCTGGTTACGGGTGTCCCTGCTCACTGCTGGGGGGCTGGGCTACATCGGCTCTAAAGGTCCCTTCCAACCCAAAGCATTCTATGATTCTATGTCTGTGATAGTGTGCCTGTAAGAGAAAATCAGTGGGAATTGAGGCTATCGGGTGTGAAGTGAAAGCTAGGGAAATGGTGAGTTGGAAACCTGGGACCTAAAGTGAAGGAGTGAGCGGCAAGTGGCTGGCTGGCACCAAGGGGGCTGCACCAGTCGCAGCTTTGAGTGCTCCTTCACGCTGCTTACTGGAGAGGAGGAGATGTCGTTTGGTGATGTTTGGCCAGAGGAATCTGTGGAGCCAGCTAGGAAGCTCTTGTCTCCTTAAATAAAGACTCTCCTTGCAACAGAAGCCAAAAAATCCATCACTGGTGCTCAGAGGAGGATGAACTCTCCATTGGTTTTTGGCAGTTAGAGAGTTAGCCTAATGTATTTGTTTGCTTTTATGACCTCCTGACAACCACCTTAATATGTTTTGAATGTTCTCTTTTGATGAGTGTTTGTTTGTGGTAAGGGAACTTCATGTTCAGAAACACAGTATTTGAGTTAATGAAGTCATCTGAGTTCAGAATTATTTTGCTGCAGGTGTAGTTGTTTCATGAGCGTTGTTTTGCACTTACTCAAGCAGGCTTCCTTCCATTTCGCCTGCTTTTGGCATATGTGCCACTCTTGCCCACTGAAACAGGATTTTGACGTGGCTAAATTACAGTAGTATTCATAACTTTTTCTTTAAGCCCTCAGAATTTCTGACCCCTTCATACAAGCATAGCTAATAAACTTGGAGATAATTAGCCATCTAGTTGTTCCCATCAACTTATAGTGAATAAGCTAGACACAGTGCCTTCATTATATGCAAAAGTTTTCCAGTAGGTCAGGCGGTGAAGTCCTGGCTCCTCCTTCCCTTCCCCATAGATAATGAAATTCTACTGTTGGTCTCACAGTTGCCCCCTCAGAGAGGACTGCCGTGGTTACAGAGTGGGGAAATGTCAGGACTTTAATAATGATGGATTAAATCTGGCTGAGCACTAGTAATCCCACTTTCCCTAGTGCTTCCTTCCCTGTCTGGCAGTGTTCAACAGCAGGAGCATCCAGCTGCTATTTTCAGCACGAGCCACCTCAACGTTTCCAACTGGAATGTGAGCCATGGCTGCCTCACATCTTAGCAACCTTTTGTCGTTGCTAAAGGTTAAGGGCTTCTTTTTCCTCCCAGGCTGTGGCTGGGGTGGAAGGAGCCACCTGAATGGTTGTTGCCCAAGTGGAAGGACACTGCATGCTGTTCTTTGCTGCTGAACTACAGGCTTTGCTTCTCCCCAGTGGAGGTTACAAGCCACACCAAGCAGATTAGGATGCATAGATTCAGCTTGAGCTACCTGCTGGGCCACTTTCAATTGATAGGAATGAAGGCAACAGTTGTCTTCTCCTCCCCATAGTTCAGTCCTTTTCGGGCAGTAAAATATTTCTAGCTGAAAAGGAACCAACCACATGGACTTCAGTAACACAGTCCTGATCTTCATGCTGTAGCAGAAGTTACTGCAGTACAAAGCAATGCTTTGGAGGGCCATCTTTTGCCTATTTTCTGAAGGAAACAAGATTTATGTGTTTTCACTGCGTGGTTCTTCTGGTTCCATGCAGTAACTTTTTTAACAGGGAATTGAAAAGACTCCAGAAAAAAAAAAGTACATTACAGCATGTTTCCTGGAAATAGACACTTGGGCAGAAGAGAGGATCCCAGAGCAGGGGAGCCCTCAGAAGGAGAGGCACCACTTCTCCTTAGGGTCACTCGTGGGTGGCAACGGGTGCCTCCCCAGCTGTGTAGCCTGCGGTGTCCATTGCCCCCTCAGGGTATCCTTAACAGGGACCAGGGAAACTGATTATTGCAGGCAGGGAGCATTAAAGGACATACGTTTTCATTAGTTCTGCTGCTCACAGAACATTTATTTTATAGAGGGTTGGGTTTTTTAATCTATATGTGTGTTGTGCTGTTTGCATTATCTTACTGGAAGCTGGGAAGTGTGCGTAAGTGTGATTTTGCCCAGTGTCCTTTTCCCTTTGGAAAAGGGAGTTCTTACACCCTGCCAAAGTTTTTCCCATAAAAGCTAAGAGCAGACTGGCCATTGGTCTCTTAACAGCAGTGGTTTCAAATTCTGCAAAGTGGATTATCACACCCAAATGTGTTGGTTTGTGCATTAGGCTTCTCACCTCCTAACCCAGCTGTGCACCACTCCTCTAGTGCTTACAGAGAAAATACTGACTCAAGTAAAAGTCAAAGATTTTTTTACTCATTTACCAATGATGAGAGAGCATGTTACATTTTGAAAAAGGAAAAAAAAATAACAAATCCTTATGATACAAAATACTTTTTTCATCTTAATCTAGCAATCTGAGGTTAGAGAGACACCCTAAAAATCTCAACTGTCTTGACTTTAAGTAATACAAATAAGTGTTTTCATGGCTGAACAGCCAATTCCATAGGTAGCTTTAAGAATTTCATTTGTCATTTTTGTGTCTCACTGTGTATTTCCATCTCTTCTAGCTCTCTTCTGTAATGATAAGAAAAGCAAAATTATGCCACAATTTAAACAGTAAGGCTCCTCTGTTATATGCATCTATGGCTCATCTTCCAAACCATTGGCAACCTGCAAAATACATGGCAAAAAATTCTCTCAAAAAGAGAATGAGTTGTATTTAATTACAGGTTCTTAATCTGACTGTTCTGTAGTGGAATCTTTCCAACTGTATGACCAGAAACCCAATAGCTGGCTTAAACCGGAAAAGGCGCAAATCTCTGTGTATAATTAGAAAAATAATAATAATTAAATTGGGGAATTTTTTCCCTTTTTTTTTTCTTTTAGCTGTACAAGGATCAGGTCTCATCTTTAGAACTGTGGAAGTTACTTTACATAAAGAGGGGAACACTTTTGGATTTGTAATAAGAGGTGAGTTACTAAATTTGAACTGTCTGTATTTTCTAAATCAGCAAAAAACCCAATAAGGTTTTTTGGCACTAAGAAATCATTTCAAGATTTATGGCTTACAGTTAGTAAAAATCTCTGTGATTTATCTGTTACTTTTTCCATACATTAATGGCCTGCTTTTATGAACTGCTCTAATTTTTGTTTATGGGAGAACAATGGTTAATCACTATATCAAGAACATGACAAACTTGGTTTCATGTAAGACCAGATTCTACTAGCACTGAACTCAGCAGGAAGACTGTAGCTCTTAAAAAAAGATTCAGAAGTAGTATTTGTATAAATTAGGTATGAAATTTGATGAATCATGCTGATAGTCTGAATTGTATTACAAAAGTATTATCAATGACTTAGAGCTAACAGAAGAAAACATGCAGCTGTTAAATAATACTCCCCAGTGGTGAATTATTAGTTTCTTCAGGGAAAACTGTTTTTTTTTATTTAATATATAAATTTGTTAGTGGCCACTTATTATTCTGAGTATGCATGAAGTACGGGTGCTTTTTTTTCTCTGCGCAGCAAACACTGCAGAACAGTAAATTTTCACACTGAGATCAGATTTGCAGAGTAGAGGTTCTAAGAAAAGAATATACATTTATTAAGAATCACTCTGTAGAAATATTTTCTAAAGAATCATCTATACCATACAGTAGGTCAGTTTTATTTAAGATCAAATTCAGCAGAGGTTCATTTTAATGGCTTGGCCATTGTTTGATCTTTTTAGCCCATCTGTAAGTATGCATGCTGCAAGATTCAGACTTGCCTCTTGGCAATGAGCTTTCATAAAAAGCATAAAATGAAGGTGTGCTTCCTTTCACTTTTCCCTTTCTAGGTGGAGCACACGATGACAGAAATAAATCTCGTCCTGTTGTAATAACATGTGTTAGACCCGGAGGGCCTGCTGACAGGTACAATTAGTCTTTCTCTGAAGTGCATGTGAAAGAGAAATGGAGAAAGGTGAATTATTTGGGACAGAAGTTAGGATTTGGAGTGAAGTAGATATATTCAAACCTGCTCCTTTGAAATCCATGGTTTATGCGTTTAATTATAATAATAATAACAGTAATAGGCAACCACAGAGGCTCGGCACATCATGGTGAGTGTGAACTTTCATTCAGTATGTTGAATGTTTCAAGACTTTCCCATTAAACGCTTAAAAAAATCAACCTAAAATAATAGAACAAATGCCTGCAATAGGTCAGAACACATTTTTTTGCAGCCTTCAGACAACTGATGTAGCTCTTAATTACGCTTTTTATACTTTTAACACCACAATCTTTTTCTCTCACGCTTCAGGAAAATACTGTCATGTGTTTGGATGTTGTTGTGTTATTTTAAGATATTTGTACATATCTGCATGTGAGTTCACACATAACTTAACCTGGACAACTCCTGAGTACAGATTTATGTTTTCGCCCAATGTTTGTATGTATTACCATCTTGTATCTATATAAAGAAAGAATATTCACTTTATTTATATGCATGAATTATGTTTTCAAAAATTGAATTTGTGTCCTTAAACTATTAAAGAAACTTAAAGGGCAATTTCTTTAAAGCAGGCTGTTTTTCTGTAGCTTATGTTGACATTTTTGACCTTGGAAATATTAGTTGAGAAGCAAATGTTTCAAGAGAGCTTTTGTCTTTTGTCCCCCCCTTTCTTCCCACCCTCATCCCCCTTGCTTCCTTGTTTTTAGCCCTGATTCTTGAGCTGACAACGTTAGTACTTCATTTTGTATTATAATTCTGAATACATTATGAGATACACCTGGGAGGCAGTGTACCTTTATAGCCAAATCATTTTTAGGTAGGAAGAAAAGAAAAATTGAATTATCCAAGTAAGGGATGTTTTTGAAGAAAATCAGTAAATGGACATTCATCTTTTGCAGTCTGTTTCTTCACCCATGTGTTTGCACCTCGTATTCATTTTTAAGAAAATACCAGAGGAGTTTACGTCTGAAAGAGGAGTTGTGCAGACAAGGCAGAAAGAAAGCATATGTTGACGCAGAAGCTATACTTAGTTGCAATTTAACATGACTTGATTATTTTGCTCTGTGTTAAGCTGTTTTCCAGTCGCTGACTTTCCAATTAAAGCAATTTCCTTTCCTCTGCGCCCTCTGAATGTTCTCACCGTCAAAGTAAATGTTAAGTGTTAAGGCAAGAGGGATGGATGTCAGAGAAGGTGTGAGAGAATCGCTTTGCATAAAAATGGTATTATCTCCAAATCAATTTATCTTACATTAATAAAGATCATTCCTTTAATCTCCCTTCAGAGAGGGCACGATCAAACCCGGGGACAGGCTGCTGAGTGTTGATGGGATCCGACTGCTGGGAACGACACATGCTGAAGCCATGAGCATTCTCAAACAATGTGGGCAGGAGGCGACTCTGCTGGTTGAATATGATGTCTCAGTGATGGGTAGGTTGAGAAGTGGGGCTTGAGTTCTGGGAACCATCTGTGATGTTTTGCTGCCCGTTCTTGATGAGCTATTTTAGAAGTGATCATGACCTGTTACGCTCCTAGTAGCACTGCTATTCCCTTCCGCACCGTATCATTAATCTTGGGTTCATAAGGAGGTGAGCAGTATTTTACTGTAATTTAGCATTCTGACATTTCATGGTTTGTAGAGTGAAACCATAGTGTGGATTCTAGCAAAGTAACTTTTCCAGTGACTAGTTTATAATAAAGGTTAATGAAGTGTAAGCATTTCGATGTCACATGAAAGAAGGGTTTACTTGCTCTTACAGGAATTCTTTTGCCTTTTGCCAGTGCTGCTAGGTGGCCAAGACATTATTAAAAAGTCACAAAATTGCCACATAGAAAAGAACGGGGACGAGAAAATTTGTTAAGAAATGCGGAGGTGGCAAATCATGGCTTAAAAAATGCGCTTATACTTTATACAAACTGATTGAACTCACTGAAGATATGGGAGGTTTTTTTGGAAAGTCAAGGAGAGCAGGTGATTTTTCATAACGGATTTGGGATTGAGTTATTTCCATTTGTTTTGGAAGGTGTCATCTCCCCTCCATTCTTGCAAGATACAGAAAATTCATGGCAGCAAGAAATAGAAATACTCACCAGTCAGACTGAAATATTTCTTCTCTGTTTGGGCATCTTTCTCTTCTTTTCCTCCTTAGTCCCACAGTCAGATTTCTAGCCTAGCAATAAAGCAGCCTCACAGGAATTTGTGAAATAGCACTGTCAAACTTCAAAGCCTTGGAAGAGATTAATACTTAGAAGAATAACATCAGATATTTGTTTATTCTGGAACAGCCCTCTTTGTTCTTCTCCAATACACAGATGATGATGGTGATGGTGATGATTACCATTATCATTATTTATATACCTTTGTTTACTTAACTATCAAGAACAGAGTGATAGGTTTGCATGGCATCTGGCAGGCCTGCTGGACACTCATGCAAGGTTCACATCTAGAAAGGTGGAGACAGCTCAGTATCTGTGCAGAAACCTCCCATGTAGAAAATGGAAATGCGGGTGACCTTGTAACCTGAAAAGGACTAGAATTTAGATGTTTTTATTTATTTCTTCTTTTTCTTTGGAAGGTGATGGATGACCAAACCCTACCTATCTGTCATTACAGTTAGAACCAGGTTCTTTATGCTTTATGCTTTCTCTAAGAGTGAGATCTCATTGGAAAAAAAAGAACCCCTGGCTTTAGACAGACAAAGCTCCAAGTGAGGCTTTCATTTCAGAGAGGACTCCCAAGCCCATTCTCCTATACACCCCAGGGAGGCAATCAGCCCCAATTTCACTGCGGATCTTTCAGAAATCTTTGCAGGTTTGTATGAGGACAAGACCGCATGATGAGAAGCTCTGTTGTACTCTAAATTACAGGTTGTTCAAGGCAGGAACCTTCTTTTCAGTGTTATCTGGATAGAGATCAGCTCAGGAGGATACGGATCTTAGTTGGAAATTGCGGGCTTAAAGCTATAAAGGCAGTACCTACCAGTCGGTCTCTTCATGTCATTCTCTCTCTGAATAAACTCTGCTATCTCCCTTTTGTTATCAGTAACAAACCTGGATTTATTTATTGTTCCTTCCTTCCTGGCAATGAATGTGTTATCCTGGGGAAACTTAAGGTGGTGAAAGAACCTGAGACTTGTGGAGTGAGAAAGAAGGGAGGAAAAGGGAACCAAACACTGGGAAATGTATGGGATGGTGGTCCTGCATTGTCTGCAAGAAGTAAGGAGGGGTCCAGTAGGCTGTCTTTCTACTGCGTTATGATTTTGTAAGATTTTATCTAGCCCCAGTAGGTTTTGACTTTTTCCAAATTGCATGTCCTGCATAGTTTTCCGGCAGGGGTGTGAAAAATTTTGCTTTTTGCAGTTATGTTATGACCATGGCAGAAAGGCTGAAAATCACTCATCCTAATCCATCGATTCCTGGCCCAGGAAAATGGTGCTGATTTGAATCTTCCCTTCTTCTCAAGAGTGGTGAAGTCAAAGTTGGGAGTAACGTGAAAGGAAGGTTATAAGCCGTGAACAGAAATTTAAGAATTACAGAAACATTACTCTGTTCCCCAACTCTTATGTTACCCACAAGACAAGCTCTTTGTAATGTCACCTCAGGGTTGATGTGAATATCAAAATAGGCTAAAACAAGAGGAGAAGCATCGGAGTATGGTAGCTTATCAATAACTGATGCTTGAAACTAATTTAGTAGTTTAGCCTCCTGAGAGGGGGCAACAGTCCAAAAGTTGCACAGAAGTCTGGTGCATTCTGTAAGGTCCTCCCGGTATAAACTTTCAGTAAAGTATCGTACTCCCAGAGATATAATTGTACCATTACTTGCTTTAATATCTTCTCTTCTGTTAGCAGGTGGTTATATCCCATAAAGTAGCGTTCCATGTGGCCAGAACTGGAAAGAGCCATAAAATAGATTCTGATAGCATGAAATTGGAACTTAATTTGAAAAGGTTACACTAGATGAAGAAAATAATCCTGAACTATTTTTCAGCTACAGCCCTGTAGTGTGTAACTGACTTTTTGTATTCCTGTAAGCATAAGCTGTTTCAAAGGTGCTATGTTTCTTGAAGTTTAATTCCTTCGCCTGAAGCCTTCAAGAGGTCACCTGGGAAGCTTGTACATTTTATTGTTTCTGGAACCTAGACAAACTGGAGTAAAAAAAAAAAAGGGTTCTGTGCAGGTAATTAAGTGTGTATATAATGTAGGAGATGTGGCTAGTCCCACTGAACTCTCTGGGGTTACACTTGTGCTTGCTTAAATACATCCTGAAGTATTCTGCTCAGCTGGGTCCTAGGAAATAAACTTGTCAATTCAACTTCTTGGAAGAGATGTTGTTAGCTTATTGGGTCTTTTTTTTTTTTTCCTGCTGAAAATGTTTCCAGGTTGGTGTGTGGAGAGTACTGCGGTATGGTTTCAAAGAGACTTTGAAATAGGCAGAGTTTGGAAATACCAAGATAATCCCTGAAGAAAATAGGAAAACATAATTTCTGAGAAAATATTTTATAACCTGATAAAAGTTACATTTGAAGTTGTGGGGGTATCAGTCTTCCAAATGTTTTTCTGTTTTCCAAAACCAATATGGTTCCTTATACTCCTTGTTGATTTTAGAGGAGACTACTTGCATTTTTTTAATTTTGTGAGGCTTTAATAATGCTGCACTTCAGTGTGTGCAGAGGAAATTAATACGGTGACTTGCCCTACGTGCAACTGCATGGAAGTAGCATAAACTTCTGGGGCTTTATCACTTTTCTTTGTAATCCTTAAACCTGAAGCAAATATTAATTCCAAGCTATAAACTTAGGTTGGGAAGACAAGTTCTCACTGTTTGTCAGAGGTTATGGGCTGTGTCCTAATGAGCTGCTCACAACTTGAAAGCTGTAGGTTGGGGATCCTCAGTTAGAGTGAAAATTAGAGGTAGAATGCAATGCTAATAACAAGCTGCAATCAACAATCTCTGTTGATTCACACTGCCCCTGTCTGAAATGAGAAATAAAGATTTATCACTACATTTTATTTGGAAGCAGAGCAGATGCGGTTTCCATTCAGGTTTTCCACAATCTGCCATGATGCTACTGGGCTCTCTGTTGTCTCTGTAATTGGGGTTGCACCTGCTTGCATAATCTTCCATGTTTACTCTGAAAGGGAGCATTCAGGAAAATTCAAAGGTAATGGCTACCTTGAGTTTAAATTCTGTCCCATAACATTTTAGGTAGCTCTAGGTTCATAAATCACTGCTGCTGCTGAGCTTTTGAGCAATCTACTTCTTAAATCTTGGATGTTCTTGCTGGGGTAATCTTTGAATCAAGGATACTGTAGTTAAACAGAACTATGAGCTATTGCCAGGACTTTGGCACAAAAGTAGGCTTTTGTTAGCTATTTGCACCTGAGAGACACAAAGTCTTTCTTATCTCTTCACTGGATGTTTCTTAAACTCAAGCCATGGAGGCCTGTGGTCTTGAGGAATGAAGGAACATATTGCTGCTTCGAATTCCGTATGTTTCTCTGGCTTCTTGAACAATTCTGGCACTTATTTGAGCCAGAATAGATTGCTGCAATGTGGCGCCCTGTAATTGTTCTCTGCAAAGCAGAGATGGTCATCTTGGTTTTCAGTCCCAGGCTGCCAAGGTCACTGGTCAGCTTTCACTAGAGGAACACCCTCGATTTTCTGAACTCTACATTTACCACTGGTACAACTTTATGGAATGGGAATTATTCATGCAGTCGCTTGCTAGTAAATCTGACTGCAGTTTAACAAACTCTGCCCAAGCCTTTTGCCTCTTTAAGTTCACCCATTCAAAAAAAAACCAACCCCAAAAGGCAATAACAATTTTATGAGAGTTATATTTAAAAAAATCTGCCTCACCCTTCAGTAATTCTGCTTAAGAAGAGCACCAGGGAGAGAAAGCTCAGGTGAAGTAATCTGTGATCCAATGTAGAGTTTCAGTAATTTGTGCAAGTCAAGAAATAAAAGAATAAAAAGAACTTATGGGCTGCCCCTTAAGTTTCATAAAGCAGTATCACTCGAGCATATCCAGAGCTGTGGAGACCTTTCAGAGCTATGGAGTTTTACAGGACCAAGGAACAGGAGCTCCAGACACTCCAAGGACTGACTCAAGATCCTCATAAACCTTATAGATGTTGCAGGACCTTGAAAGTTGAAGGAAAGTCAGGAAGCCTGTAGGATTCCACACTGCCTTTTTCTTTCTGTTTCTTTATAAACTTAAAATTAACATGTCCTTTGTCTCTTACGAGTCTTTGACAGAACAGATAGGCAGCATACTTTGGCATTTGCCTGCGACTGCAGGTCTCCTGGCTGTCACAGAGCAACAGACCTAGATCCCTTGAAATTCTAAATATGAATGAGTTACTTAAACCTTTAAAGAATGCTTCCTCTCTTATGTTGCTTCAGAGACAGATGGAATGAAAATTCATGTGCAAAGCAAAGGTCACGGCAGCTGTATCAGTTGAAGTATTACTCTACTTTAAATACTGCTACACAAACACATACACAAATTATGCTAGAAGACAATGTTTGAAGTCAAAAACTTGAGCATGCCAGTTAGGAAATGTCAGGATTGAGATTGTCTGCTCAGCCTCCATCCAGCTAAGTATGCATGTGATACAGTCACAAGACCCGCAGGAGAGATGATAACCTTTTTTATGCAGCTATTCATTTTGGATTTTCTTTCTGTTTTCAGTATGTGACCACAGGCTTATGGAAAGCACTGCCTGGATCCTTGTCTGAATGCAAAGTTATTGATTTCCTGGTGTTTTTTTCCTGAGGCCCTAATCCTGCCACAGATTGAGTGCTTCAGGCAATATGCAGATCTCAAGGAGAAAACCTCAGTGTCCCAAGGTCATTCCAAATGTATTGGCTCTATCTTAAGGCAGAAGACAACATAGATGTATCTCTCTCTAACAGTTACGGAAATATCCACTCACAGAGGTGCCACTAGGTAAAACACATGGGATATTTCTTCTCTCCTGGAGGCCAATGCACGATTCCCGTTCACGCTGCGCAAACTACGCAGACATTTAAACCTACATGCTACGGCACATTAGTCTCTCATCTGACTGTACAAGTTCCTTGTTTATCAAACACGCTATTTGGGCGTTCTGCTGTCAGTGCCCAGACGCCTGCATCAGGGACATTAGTAAGAACTGACAGGTGAGGATGCGTACAATAAGTAAGTTCTCCCTCTGTAGCGCTAGCTTGTTAGGATTTCATCTAGCGAAAGATATATGTTTTGCAATGTGACTTATCCTTGGCACCAAAAGAGTCTTTTTCCTTCAGAGAAGTCTGGGCTTGTGATTTTTTTTCTGCGATCAAGTTTTCTGGCTTTCAGGGCGGCTTTTTTACAATAGCAAGTGGGGGTTATTCCTTTTAACCCTTCATCTCTCATGCTCCTGACTTCACTGAGTCTCATCAGGAGCCTGTAAGGGGTCTGATACTTATCAGTCAGGCGTCAGTTCATGCTTGCTTACCTGCTTTAATCCACTCTATTTACCTGGTTTAAAAGGAATATAACACCTCTTCAGATAAATGGGTAGCATGGAAACCTAAGGGAAATAGGCGTTATGGTTTTAAAAAAAAAAAAAATCCAGCGTTTTGGGCTGGCAGATTCAAAACCCAGTTCTTGACTCATCAGTACTTTGTGTGATCAAGAGATACTGCTGCTCAGTGCTGATAGTGAAACAAGAAAATGCTTGCAATTAGTGGATCGACACAGTTTAATTGTCGTTTTCGGCATTTACAGAAATTGTGACAGAAAGAGAATCTGGTACTTCAAAGCAGCACTCAGGTGTCTCCTCCATGTTACGTGACCTTCTTCTCTTTCTTGCGGTTCCCGGTTTTGTTATGCCTTACACATCTGCCACCCAACTCATCCACTGCTAGCTCCCTCAAAACTTATACTGCTCTGTTTTGTGGGTAGGACACTTGTTTTGTCACAGGGACTGCTGAGTGGTGAAAGAGGTGTGGAATGGGGACTTGTAAGAAAATAGGATTTCTCTATCTAATGAATGGTATCACTGTGTTACATAAGCAGCCGTCAATCTGTCGCTTCCCAATATTTGTGTGAGCTTACATCATTAACGGTGTTGACACATTCTTATGTACCATTACCTAGGTGTCTCTGTGGGAAAAACTTTGTATCTGACATTATGTCTGTACCCAAATAGTTCCTCAGAAGAGTGAGAACCATTAAGCCCACCGGTCCGCTCCCTGTCAGCTGGGTTATCAGCCCAGCTGTCCAGCACAGTACATACGTGCTTCCTGGGGACCTGACAAGACTTAAGAGGCAGATGTGACCAGTAGGTTTCAGAGTCATTTGCTGACAGCAGAGAACTGTGAAGGTTCGGGATCCCATGTTCCTTCCTGTCCGTTTCATGCAAGCGTGATGCTTTTCTCCTCTGTTCTTTCATCTTATCCTGGTTCCTAGCTGCATTACTGTCTTTTTTTTCCCAGCAGCTGCTTGAATTTCCCTTTCCTTACTGACCTAGTTCGGGTCATCTTTTCTAGAAGGTCTTAAATCCCCAACATGCTATTCCCTCTCCTTACAGCCCAGTTTATACTTCTGCTTTTGCCAAGTAAGGCTTAGGTAATTTTCCAACACATTTCTCTCACACTGCTGATTTCCTTCCATAAAGGCCTTTTGCAGTTTTCATGCCTGTCCTTCCTTAGCCCTTTCTCCTGTCCCCGTCTCTTAGCAAACCATTCCCAAGTTGTGTGTACTGCAGCTTCTTTTCAGATCAGTCACCTTCTCACCTTCCCCAGGTTCCTCCCCTTCTTGCCCAAGAAGTCCTACCCTACTCTCCCCTCCTCCCGGCTCTTCTCTTGATTCTCTGTGCCAGATTTGTCAGGTAATGAGGACGTGTAGAGAACATAAATTTTCAGTGTGAAGCCTACAGAATTTTCTGTGTGGGGGCAAAACAGTGTGGTTTTCCCTAATGATGCTCTGAGACACAGCTGACCTGTTTCAGCTGAAGTAACCAAGGGAAGAAAAAAAATGCAGCCTGCGAGAGGTAACCATCAGAAGGAAAAAATCGCACCAAATGTTTGAACTGTGGCCTGGTTGTAAATTGTAAGCAATTAGAATCAAGATGTTTTAATGAGAAAACTCTTATGATTCCCAAGTATATTTGCCCTATATAATATTTTATTTTCTTTTCTCTGCCTGGTTATGATTTGTTGGTACGTTTTGATAGCCATGTTGCTAGTAGATGATTACAGAAGGGAGGAGTTGTCATGTTTTACAAGGATTTCATAAATCTTACAGATACTTCTTTCTTTACAAACTTCTTGATCATCCCTAAAGAGAAATAAATGGAGTTTAAATGGAGTTTAGCTGAACCATACAAGTTACAAATGACTCTAACAGGTCCAATTAACATTTCTCTCTAGTGCTTTTGAAACCATGGCCTCATTAAAAGCAGCTTAATAAACATTGCTTTGTATGGGAGGAAAAAACTGTAAAGGTGAAATGAGATGTCCCTGTAACAGAAAACTAAAAATGCAATTTCACTGTCATAAATAACTAGGAAAGGGGGTGGGGGAGGCTGTATTATCTTCCAAGTTCCACTTATATGAAAATATTCTACCTTTTACTTACTGGGTACCAAGAGTAATGGACAAATTTGTCTTCAAAGACTTGTCAGGAAGTGAAACCTATACTTGTATGCAGTTAGTCTAAATAGTGTACAATTCAAAAAAATTAGTCTGAAATATCTAATGCATTTCATGGTGGGCATACATTAAAGTAGAGCCTTCCTAATCTATGCTCCTATCTCTCACAAAAGTCTGAATTTTTTAGATCCTAATTCAAGGGTTTGGATCCTCAAATGCAATGCCTCTGCCTATTAAAAATATGATGATGTGCTGCTTTTAGTAAGTGTTTAAAAACAAATGACGGAAGGAGGAGATGGCTGTTATAACCTCTCCTGCACACTATCCAGGCTCTGAGCAAGTGGAGGGAAGGAGCAAATAACCCTCCTATATATTTAATAAAAGATGGGAAAAAAGGATTGATCAAATCTTCCCATTTTGCATGAGGGCTACCCAGATGTGCCATGAAATGCAGTGTGAAAGAGAATTGCCATCTCTACATGCTCATACCTCTGGTCAGCTGGAAGTGTGTCAAGAGGTCTTTCGGTAAGTTGGCTGGTCAACAGCAGGCTAACAAAGGTAATGAAGTATCCTGATTTGTGCTGGTCTGAAAAGAAAAATGGAGCAGGTAGCTGAAGCACTTAAATTCAGAGTGAAGGTGTGAAAGTTTTACAAAGAGGATGATAATTAAGCTTCTTGGAGATTAAAGGATCTTCTGCATGTGCCATGCAATTCAATGCAAGAGAAACTCTGTAATCAGAAAAAAATCCAATTAAAAAAATTCAGCCTTGGATTTGGTTTAGTGGCATTGCAGTCATCCAAGAGACTAAGAAATAAGGGACAGGTTCCGTTTTCTTTATATTAAAGAGAACTTGGGCTGTAACCCCAGAAGCTGTCTCTAAAATGCCCCAGCTCTGTGGAAATCACAGCAGCAGTAAAGGCTCCATTCCTGCCTGCATTCCAGGGAGAGGAAAATACTGAATGTCTCCCATGACTTTCCTTGAGGGAGGTGTTTGAAAAATCCAGAAACAAACTACTCCATCCCTTTGACTTTTTTCATAGGTATGACATGCCCACGCTGTGCCTGGCAGGTTAGGCCAAGGGGAGAAAACCTGAGAATCCCTCAGATAATTTCCTGGAACACCTGTACCGGGCATTAACTAAGAGGTTAAACTGGGAGGCAGTAGGGCAGATTTTCATCCCTTTATGCTCAGGTTCATTCTTCATTTTATGGAAGAGTTTTGCTGAAAAGGATGGATTTTAAAGTATGATTATTTGTAAGGTATTTTGCCTAAATCTGTACTGTCTCAGTTCATGGTGTTCTGGTGCAAAACTGGTATGAATGAGATCCATGAAGCAGATGCTGTGAGACTGCACCATCTAAGTATTCAGCGCATGGGAGTTGTGTACTGATTGGAAAAGACAGGACTACTCACAGTTCCTGCGAGGTGGAAATGTAGGTGGGGAAAAAATGGACATCTAAGCTGAATGAGTTTATTTTGAAATCTGCATGCTTACTCAAAGATAATTGCACCAGTGCCACGTCTTGCAACGTGATT
This sequence comes from Gorsachius magnificus, assembly GCA_034008185.1. Classification (NCBI taxonomy): domain Eukaryota; kingdom Metazoa; phylum Chordata; class Aves; order Pelecaniformes; family Ardeidae; genus Gorsachius; species Gorsachius magnificus. Next base: position 179,637,548 of record CM067081.1, read on the forward strand.
TTGTTACATAGAATTATACTTCCGACGCTGTTACTCAGCTGTACAACGACTGAAATGTTATGTGCTCTGTGCATTTGCTATTCAAACCACATTCTCAGACAGTAATTATAAAATCCCATAATAACCTGTCTTTGTATCTTTTTCCTAAATGCATGGTTACCGTGCTTTGTTCATTTAAAGAGGTCATTTCATAGCCTATGAACTCAATATTTATCAGAGTGGTTTGGGGAAACAGTATTGATAAAAATTGCTCTGTGTGTTAGCCTATGTTCAGCCAAAAAATCATTGGATTTTTCTTTTTTTAATCAATTCATTGGTGACTCACATAAGTGGTGTTTGACCTTCTGTGAGTCTCATGATTTTCATTTGTAAGGAAACTGGCCAGAATATTCTGACGGCTATTATTGATGGTCATGTTGCTATTTCAGTGTAGATACTGGAGGACCCTAACAAAATGATGTTTCTGTGATAATTGGACATATATTCGAAATAAACCAAAGGCACCTGAGTGCAGGTTTCATTTAAATCTTACCTGTTCTCTTGTTGGGGGAGGAAAAGGAGGTGGGAATGATTTTATGAAGAGTACTTATCTAGACCATTCACCAGTTTCATCTTTGATTGCAATTCTGACACTAACAGAAAAGTCATGGCTCACTACAGCCAAAAAAAGGGTGCCGAGCCCTCCTGAAGAGATGAGTAATGAAGGACACGACAGCTTCCGAAGGTTACAGGTAAAGCTGTGGCAAGCTGAGGTTTCTTCCTTCCTCTTATGTGCCTCCAGACATTTCTTCCCTGGCTGATAAAATTGCATTTGTACACGCAGAACCCCCACCAGTATAAAAGCACTCTTTCCTGGAAGCGAGTCAAGTCATGTGGTTACCCAGACCCTCAGGTTACCTGCATAAAACTGGAAGCAGAGTAGGGCTTTGCCAATAGATGAAATTGGCTGTAGGACATCAGAGGCAATGAGACTCTGGGGAGAAAAGAGACAGATGATGGGGGAGCAGAGATGGGGATGCTAATGAGAAAGAAAGGGCTTTCTAGGATGAGGTTTCCTATTGTATACCCAAGCATCTATAACCCATATTGCCTCTGAATTACAGGGTTGGTTTCACTTTTTTCTGGCAGATAATCCAGAGGTTATATACATGAAAAGATGGTAATATGTACACCTTGAGGAAGAGCTTTGGGACTTGTTACTTAGGAAGTCCCTCTACACTTTCTTTAAAAAATCCTAGTTGGGTTTTTCTTTATCCTTTATTTTATAGCCAAAAGCTATTGCTGATTCAGGTCATCTTGCCTGAGTTCTTAATTGAAATCTAAAGGCTTCAAGCAGCTTAAATTAAAAAAGAGAAAAGGAAAGGAAAAAAACCTGGACTGCAGACACACTGAGCCTATGGTTTCCCCTCTGTCATTAATATCATTTGGCACAACATCCCCCATAGCTGCAGAGAAAATCTAAAACAAACACTCCCTGCAATTCCTCCTGACATTTCTTGGCTCAGGGAGGCCAACAACAACTTGTATCTAGCCATTGTTCAAGTTTAACTTTCTGATTTTAAAATAAATGCTTAATCCAGGTATTAAAATGCCCTGGAATTGCATTTTTAGCTAACTGTATAGTTTTGATTGTTGAAAATGCTCTGTTAGGTGATTCTTTCCGCAGAATTCAGTGGGTTTTGCGTGCACACGAAGCTGCGTATAATCCCTAGCCACAGCAGCGCTGCAGCATGCTGTCATCTGAGGTGTTTAGGATGAGAACAAGAACTATTGATCCTTAGGTCAGCCGTCAGGTGCCTTTCGTGAAGTTAGCCGAGGCCTGATCCAAGCCTCTTTGACTCAGTTGGAAGACTCTCCTGAATTTCAGCTGGGATTTAGAATAGGACCCAAAGGACAAAAATCTAGCCTTTATCCTACTTTTGAAGAGCTTTGCCCATAGGGAAATAAACAGCAGAACTGTGTTTCTTTGCCCCCCTCCTTGGTTCTCACCAAATGGACACCCAGTTTATAGCAACAAAAATATCTTCTGCCAGCATAAAAGTCTTCTAGCTTAAGCACTGTTTGCACCACTAAATCAATGTTTTATTTCATTGTCAGCATAAGAGCATCTGCTTTAGGGAACGCAAGTCTGAAGTGTAGGAAAGACCTGTATTACAAGGACGTAATTCTGATGCACGTTATTCTTAAAAAATGCTGTTTGCACTGTTTAGTTGCACCCGGTTACCACTCAGTCCTCTCCTGTCTACTAACGAAAAGAGAACATCGAATCACAGAAGCATTAGGTTGGAAAAGACCCTTAAGATCATGGAGTCCAACCATAATCATTCCAGGCCTATTTTCTCTTCGCCCCTTTGCTAAAATATTTCTCTTCTGGTATTTCAGCATTAGCATGGGAAAACAGTGTACATGCATGAAATTACCAGTTTTGTGGTAAGTTTTATGGGTCATCCCAGTTTGGATCTAGATCACAGCAAAAGTCTCTACCCTCAGGCATGCTACAGAAACTCTTAGATGAACAGCCACCATGCATTTCATTAGATTTACTTTTTGGCTTTCATGTAACAGAACAGATTTCAAATGTTAGTGTTTGATGTTATAAATCATGGCAGGACATTGGTGCTGCTGGTCTCTGTGCATTCTGTCATTCTTTAGCTGGATAGAGAATGTGGGAGAAGTATCAGCTGCAAAGGAAAAGCAAAGAAGAAAGGATGTGTGCTCTCTGTGGTTTTTGATGATCCCCCTTGCAGTAGGAATGGCTTTTTTGAGACTTCTGTAAACTGCCTCACAGTTAAACCCATGATTTTAAGAACAGTGAAAACTTCAGCAGTTTATGCTAAGGTTTTGTTGTGGCCTCCTTCCACCTTCCCCTTGGTAACTGCTGAAGTTTGGTGGTTTTTTTTTTTTATTTTGTTTGTTTTGGGTTTTTTTTTCTGTTTGGGGGTTTGGTTTGGTTTGTATTTATCAAGCATTTTCAGGCAAAATTGTTCTGCCATTTCCAGGAATGAATTTAGAGGAAGTTGTTTTGCCTATGATGAGAAAGTTGGAGAATCTTTTCTTTATGAAGATGTGTCTTTTTGAAGCACCGGAACTTGGACATGCAATTCAGTAGTCACTGGCTGAGGGAAAGAAAGCCCTTTTCAAGAAAGTGTCATCTGTTTATCCCAGTGAAAATCCACCCAGACTTCGCTACATTTGGAAGTCTTTGAAAGGATACAGCTCAGCGTGTTCAGGAGAAGCAGCATTTTGTGACAAATTTTCCAAACGATTCTGTGCATATTGGGGCATACTTTTTCTTGTCTTTGCAAAGTTCTTTCAGTTCAGCTCTTTGGGGATGGGAAATGCAAGAATTAAAGATGCCCGTGCAGCCTTACACAGATGCCTTGGAGCATACATGTTACGATACAGATTTTAATTGGAATGATTGCATACATTTTTCCTTCATCAGTCACCTGCTGCATAGTACTAAGTGATCTGGAAAACAGTCAAGTGAGAACTGTTCTAAAGAATAGCTTGTCTCATCTCAACGTAGATGCCTAAAGTAGGGCAGATGAAACACATCTTTTAAATGCCAGTTTTTCTCTGATGGTTGTAGAGGAAGTTTAAGCCTCCAGCTCAGGTGTAGCTACCTCAGGTCAGCTCTAGAGATGCCTGCGTTTTGCAATGTATCCCAGCATAGGTGTCTCAGATCAGCCTCTCTGGTATAATAGATGCTTCGACCTTCATTTCTTTAATCCTCATTTGTTTATCTGTACAGTGGGGAAAACTCCATGCTTTTTCTCTAAAGGGTGGCTATAAGATAAAATCATTAATAAACCTGTGTTGTAATGAATATTCAGAGGCTGCACCATACAATAGCTCTCCCCCACCAGGTATGCTCAGAGAAGGATGAGAACACTGTTTAGTAATTAAGGCATGAGCACAGAAAAAAAAAGGGAAGAGTGTTGCTGCTCATTAAATAGTCACTGTCTGCCTTCAGCATGAGGCTCTTGAAGAAAGAATATCTGATTATTTAATTAAAGAAGGGAGGTAAAAAGAAGTTCATCCAGGCAATATTCATTCTGGGGTTCATTAAGTTTGAAGTACTTTATGCCCACATGGTGACCGTAATATTTTCTTTTTAATGTCAGTCTGTTTGTAAACAGACACTTCTGAGCTTTTTTTTATGTGCTTGTATTTTTATAATGATTTATATTGATGTTCTGCTGATTTTAATCAACTCCTAATTCATTTGGGTTTTTACAATTTGCATAAGCACAGTCTTTCTGTTAGGGTCAGTTCTGCAGTGTTGAATGGAATAACCTTCTTCTGAGCACCGTGACCTCTAATTTTTCAAGGGTTTTATAGCTTAGGTAAATTTGGGTGTATTTTGACTGGTGAAAGAAAATAAAACAGAAAAAGAAACACACCTGGAGAAGGCTTTCCGCAGTTTCTCCTTCACACAAATACAGTAATTACTGAATTACAGGTCTGCATACCTTATGAGCACTGGAATGTCTTCCAAAAGAAAAAAGTCATCAGGCTGGGGGCATGAGAAGCCCAGAGGTCCCTCTGAGCCTGGCAGCAGGAGCTGCTCTGGCAGGAGGCAAATGGCTTGTCCCGCGGCAAAAGAGGAGCCGCACGAGAACCTGCCAGGGCTGCTGAGGAAGCAGATGAAAGAGTGTGCTTTGCCTTGTTGGGATCCTGACAGTTATGGGGGTGCTTGGGTTTCTAGAGGTTATTGCTTGGTTGGTGTTTTGGGAGAAGAAACAGGGGATATTGAGGCCTTCTTTTACTTTAAATGCGTGAATACTTCCAGTAGTCCTGTTTCTGTATTGCTTTGAACAAGCACTGGGAGGGGAAAAGCTGGAAATACATAGGCAACAGGTAAGCAATCCTGGATTATTTTTGCAATGTGGGATCAAAGAGTTTATGTTCAGAACCGTGGCTTCTGTGTTGGATTTGAGGGCAATTTACCTAAATTACTTTCTCTGTGTCTTTGAAATGTTTTTGCTGAACTGCTGCTCAGGCAATACCAAAGTGGAAAGAGAGGGCAGTTAATAAACTTTTTTCCTGACTCATTCTACCAAAGTTTCATTTCATGAGTGGTTGGCAATTGAATGGCAAAATATCCTGTGCAACCTCCGAGAGCTGCAAAACTCTCACTCTGCTCCTTGGTGCATAAATATCAAGGTCAGATCTCAGCCTCGACCTTCTGCTTAGTAGCATTTTATACCGTGGCTGTGCCAATGCACCCATTATTTATAAGACAGCTGTGCTAGAGCACAGATTATTGAAAAGAGACCAAATGTTATTGAGAAAAAAGTGGTACTGATAGTACGAACTGTAGCATCAGAATTTTGTATTATCTGTTACGGACAACAAGGTAGAATTTACTTCAATTTTTCTTTTCTTCTGGTTTATACTCACCTAAATGGGCTTTGCAGAGGAGTGTTTTGGACTAGCCTGAAACCTCCTGTCTGTTCAACCAAGCCAAGTCTGTTGATTTCAATGTTAGCAGAAAACACCCAAAGTGAGCTTTCCAAGGCAGAGACTTATGCTTAGCTTGCGTGCAGAGGTCACTAACTCATGCAAGTAGTAAGTAATGGTGAATGTATGAGACAGCGTGGCTCAGTACAGAGGACCCTTGTGCAAGGTCTGGTCACACACCTCAAGTACGCCAAGCAGCCCCACCACGTGGGAATGGGGCTGTGGTTGGGTCAGCCTCCCTGGTGAGAAGCAGAAGTGGCTGTCACAAGCCCAGCACCTCTTGTGTGGTTCTGCTGCTTCCAGGGCTTCCCACCAGCGTGGCAGGGAGAGAGGGACAGCTCAGGTATCTCACTGCCACAGCGTTGGCATGTCCTTATTTGCCTTAACTGTTTCGTGTGCATGTCAGCTCTCTTACCAAGATGTCCAAACTATCCAGGACACACCTTTGGTCCGAAGTTTTTGGGATTATCTGAGATGCCATTGTAGAGCCCTGGGCAGATGGGAACTGTCAGCTTGACACAAAGTTTGGATGTTCTCAGTGTTTGTTCCCATCTGTCACGTGCTGGCAGCAAGGGGCTTTGTGCTCTGTAGGCTTTTGAAGAGAATCAAGTCCCACTCTAATCATTACTGTTCCCATTAGATGGAAACTTAGGGTCATTATGTCAAATAGACATAATTTATCGGTACTGCAGCACTTTATATTATCTATAGTAATGTGTACTTACAGGCATACTTTCGAGACTGGCAGATGTAAAATTGGACACACCAGCTGTGCCTTAGTTTACTGTCAGAGATACAAATTGTGTTGTCCTTATTCTATTTGTTGTGATTAGTGAGGTACAGAATCACGCAAGAGCTGGAGTGTTTTGAAGAAATCAAAGTTCTCGTGTATTTTATTTCCTGTCCTACTTGCAAGAAAAAATACTTATGAGAAGCTTTTTTGTACATATGTATCTATCTATCAGGTTGCCCAGAGAAGTTGTGGATGCCCTGTCATTGAAAGTGTTCAAGGTCAGGTTGGACGGGGCTTTGACCAACCTGATGTAATGAAAGATGTTCCTGACCATGGCAGGGGGGTTGGACTAGATGATCTTCAAAGGTTCCTTCCAACCCAAACCATTCTGTGATTCGATGGTTCTGTGATTCTGTCTATGCTTTGTGCAGTAGAGAAAATAGTGTTTTGTATTGCAGGGTCCCAGCAAGAGAACTTTGCATATTTTTTGCACCATTTCAGGGGTCTTATTTTGGGAGATGGTTTTAAAAAGTAATTATTTGTGAGTTTAATTCCTGGAATGAAATGCAGGCAGAATTCCATCGCTGATGACTTCTGCAAACATTTCATGATCAATCTAATGCTATGGAGAGCTTCATGGTGGTTTTCAGGAGCCAACCTTCAATAGAAAGGTGGTGTTTGAGGCCCAGGTTGCCAAACTAACCATAAAGGTGTATTTATAGGCTCCCAAGTTCTGAATGTGCTGCCATCAGGGGTGGAGATTGAGTTTTCAGTAGCTCTTTAAGTGCCACTGGAATTTCCTATGTAGCATTCATTTTTCTGGTAACAAAGGAAAGAATTTGCAGAGCCTGAGTTTACTGAAAATGCATTCAGACTGCCTTCAAAGAGGCAGATCCAGGATCTTCTGTACAGGCTTCATCTGCCATGTTCCCTCTCTGTTGTAAATTCAACAACAGAGAGATCGGGTTTTAAATTAACAGGGCACGCAAAAAGGAAGATACAGATGAATTAAGAGATTGGGATTTAATACAACCTTTGAGCAGGCCTGAACATGAGAAGGTCTGAGAAAGAAAAGAAAGTCCACAAGCGGATTTTGAGTACATCTCCACCCACACGGGTGTGAGCACTTTGAAGGCAGTCATGGTTCTTCAACTGGTCAGCCGGCATTTCGGAGCTGAGAAGGATGATGGGGCTATGGTTGCAAAGTGTGAAATTAGGTAAAGGCAGCTCCTAAGCTTTTGATTTGAAGAACTTGGCTGAATCAGAGGCGTATAAATGAACTGCAGGAATTAGGCAAGAAGAGGAAAATGGAAAGACTGTGCCAGTCAGTTGACAAGAATAGGAAATTGCTTGTGTATGTGGGAGGAGATAGGTGGCATGTTAGTTTAGAGACTAATGTCTCTGTTTTCCATTCTGAGGTTGAGAGGTCCCTCTGATGTCACTATCACTCATATCACTCATTCTGCTGGCATCCTCCTGAAATTATTCCTATTTTTCATTTTTGAAATGTGATTGTTCTAAAGGTGAGAGGGTGTGAAATGCCATTGGTAGCTTTTTTCCTTAGCAGCAATTTCTTGTTTTTCTGTGGACTCTCTGAGCTTTCTTTCAGTTAGTAGCCCAGCAGCTCCAGTGCCATGCTGTTACTGGCAATAAGGAAAAAGACACTGCTACTTTTTTATTTATTTTTTTTTTCAGTCGTGTTCTTGCCCCTCTAATTCTAGCTGAGCTGGGTAAAACTAGAACAACTGTTGCTCACTCTACAGCCTGCTTGAAACACACAGATGCCCCATAACCAAGGGAATACCAGGAGCACAAGTATTTTATGGTAGGTTATAAGTTGTGCCTTGGAGACTGCCACTGACCCTTTGAACAAGAAAAATACTTAATTTTTAAGTAGTTGTTTTATTATTAAAGAAACCACCACCCTGTCTCCCCGAATATTGCTTGCAATGTATAATGCCAGCTTACTCCATTCAAAAACATATTTTAGAGTAAAGTATCACATGTCATTAAGCTGATCAATATTTTCTGTATTCCAGCTCTCACAGGAGAATCAGAAACACTGTCAATGACTTTTTGCTTTTCAGCCATCATTATCAGACCTTGCTAGCTGGCATTGATTCTGGTTTTCCCGTAAGATCTGAGATGAAAAGGGGTTACTCTGCTAAATGAAGCATGAACAAAGCCGGGGAGCAAACATTGTCCAGTATCAGTAGAACAGAATATCAAGGCCAGCACTGCACATCAGTGCCCTGTGTGCGGTTTACTTATGACCTTTACAGTCACAAAAGTATGAGGAATCAAATAATATTGCCCTGAATGAGTGATAATGGCGCTACCCAGCCATAGGGCATCTTGAATGTTGTTCCTGTGCCCTTTAGACGCTGCACAAATCTTATTTCTGCCTCTCCTCATTGCTGCTGCTTTCCCTCTTGAAACCATTGACCCATGATCCCAATCTCAATTTCTTAATTAGATCATTTTTTAAAAATATGTAATTAATATTCCCTTTTTTGTGCAATGGAGATTAGGGATTCGTTGAGATTAAATTATCTTTGGAGCACAAGGAAAGGGTATTACATAAATAAGCAGCCTCCTACCCCAAAAAATTTAGTATTTAAATAACCATTAGTCAGCTCTGTGTAGGGGAGACTTAGCTAATCATGTAGTTGGTGTTAAATATGAATGAATGAAAATGCCCCTGCAAAGGAAATTTTAAATGTTAGCAAGATAGCCTAAGGAATATTTTAGGATGTGGCTGAAAAATAGTGCCAAAAGTGGGCTTTTTCATCTCTGCATCTGTGACCTGGTGAACCACGAACCTGGGGAAAGAAGAGGAGAGGTGTTAGTGGGGAGCCGCACAGAGGAAGCAGAAGGGTGGAGAAAAGCTTCCTCACTCCCGGCAAATCCTTCTTTTGGACGGTAAACTAACTAATCATTTCTGGGTTTGGCTCTTGTTTTGCTGGAGATCATGGAAAAGGCAGAAAACTGGAGGAGGTTGACCAGCTGTTGCTGGGGCAGTCTCAGGGAAACAAGAGGAGGGAATAGCGGGGCCATGGTACAGCAGAGGGTTATGAGTCTCCCTGTCACAGACAGGGACATGATCTTGCCACTGGTCTCTGAGGCGTTGGGACAACTTTTAAGCATATCAGTCTTACACAGACAGAGTTTTAATGGGCACAAAGAATCTTCTTTCTGGGTTGGTGTTCATGTAAAAAAAAATCATCCTTAAGAACACAGTAAGCAAAAGTACCTGGAGGATGACAGGATTCATTAAGTGCAGTTTAAGGTACTGTTTGACAGTAGCAAATAATCTGTTAGTTAATGAAGAAAAGAGGATGTGAATGCACTCAGAATCCCTGAGTGCTTTTAGGTTGGTCCACTCTCAGCTGAGAAGTGCTGTAAAGGGCCTTGCAAAATGATCTGTATGGGGAGTGTTGATGCTAAAGCCATGGGTCTTAGAAACAAAATTCATCCGGTCTGTTAGAAGTGTTGCCTGTTCTTTGGGTTGGTTACCTGGGCTCAAATTTGTACAGCCGGCCATGGATTTTAAGTGCCCTGTAAAGTATCTATCAACTCTGATTTTTGAATTTCAGCAATCTAGCTTTCCAAAGGAATGGCAAATACTCAGATCTCATGGTGGTAAACCTATGGTATGTCATGACACCTGAAATCTCGAGCCATTTCTGGGGGAAAAAAAATGGGTTTAAGGTTTCAACTCCTGCTACCTAGTACAGAAAACAGGTCCTAACCCCTAATGCACTGCTTCTGAATGGACGGACACAACTATGCCTGCTTGGCATTCCCCACCATCGGTTATTCTGTAAAATACCCTATGGCAACTGAAGTATGGCAAATAAAGGCCCAGGTCTGGCAGCAGAAGCTGACAGTGCTGTCATCCCGTTTGTGCCTTACACATCAGACTCACTGCTGCAGTTTCTGTCTACCTTCCATTTGTGCACTGAGTGCTTACAGTGGCATGTTGGTTGTCTCAACCTTTCTAGGGTAAGAACTAACTGCAATAGAGTGCTTTGCATTCAGCCCTTTCTGTAACTCGCACCGTCTCACATACGTAAATACGCACACACCCCTACATACTGTGGTACTTTGGTTAAAGAAAGCAGGTTCAAGGAAATGGCCACGCATTTCTGCGTTTAAGGACTTGTGAAGGTCCTTCTAAGAGGACCTCAAGAGGAAAGAATCAATAACTGTCCTGTATACATCAGAGCAGTAGCATGTATGATTGCTGAGCGGGCCCTGGAAAAGCATAATTGATTTTTGTGAATTAAAAAAGAGGGAGTAGAGGATAAGAAGCAAGAATAAAGCGTAGGGCATTCAGGAGTCATGGGGGGATTCAGACTGATTTCTTCAAACTGATTTGCTGTAAATGTTTCCGAGTTTTGCTCTTAAAGGAGCAAGTGTCAGGGATTTCGGATTTTTTCCAGGTCTCAACAATCTTTCTTAACTTGACTAAAACACACCTCTGTGATCCACCCAGCTACTGGTCCAGTCTCTGGATAGCAGTAGTGGAAATTGTGATTTAAGGGTAGAAGGTGGGGTTTTTTTCAGGAGCTTTACAGGAAGATATCCGGGTATCATACGACCTGAGTTTAATGAGGCTTACTGCTCTGAAAATGGGGGGCCCATTGTTCTAATTAACTTTATGCTTTCTTGACTAGTCTGAGCATGAGGCGCACAGGTACTGGTAAAAATTTGGATTACAGAAAAAGAGAGAAGATAAAGAATCAGATGTACTGGCAAGAACCGGACAAAAGAAAGCTCTTACCTGACAGAGATACTGCTCGACTCTCTATCTGTGGGCTGCAAAGATTTTGTATGAAGAGAAGAAAGCTGTGAGGAGCAAAAGAGCACAGGTTTTGACCAGGAAAAAAATATTTCTCCGAAATACTGGCTTCTAGTTTGACAGGAGTGAGGCACATTTAGATCTGTGAATGCATTGCTGCAAAAGCATTAAAACTTTGCACTGGGAGAACTGCAAGGTTTTGAGGAGCTACACATTTTTTTACTGATTTGAATCGGCACGGACTTGCTATGGTGTTTTTTACTGCTTTCAGTCAGAGAATCACAACAACAACAGAGAAGGCTGCATGGACCTGCTATATACACTTTTAAGGTGGAAAAACTGTTAGTCTGTAGATGCCTAATAGGGAAGAAGCTTGGTGAGAGGAAAATTGGTGTGACATAATAAGGTATCCACTTGTTTGTCAGTCACATCATTGCTAGAAGATACAGCAACATCCAGGCAAGATCAATAGCAGTCTTGTGGAGCCGTGTGTTTCAGCTGGTTCAGCTATCTCTTTAAGGTCAAAATCCATTTTGACATCCTTCCTCCTTGTCTGGGCTCTTTTAAGCTGCTCAGAAAAATTATTTGTACCTTGTGTTGCCATGACTTCTGAGAAAAATAAGAACGCACCCAAAACCTTCTAGTTAGAGAAGTGAGAAGTTGCAGAGCACAGATAGTAGCAACAGAGCTCAGTGTTCCTATATAAACAAACTCACAGTACAGCAGTACTTTCCAGTGTGCAAGAAGGCTTTGGGAAGAAGAAAAAATAAAAGCATCATAAACTAATAAAGTTTGGCTTCCCGTGAATTTAGTGTCATTATGGATTGCAGGCTATGGCTGAAATTTTTCCCTTTTTAGGGCATTTATATGTACTGTTTCACATGTAGATCTTCTGCTGCCTAATAAAAGCAGCTCACCTTCTGGCTTCCCCACTGGGGGAATCCTGAAGAGGTTTTCTGTCCTTCACCACTCACCAGTTGTTGCACTGGATTCGACCAGCCATGAGGATAGGTAAGGATTACAGATACATACATTTTCAAGGACATAAAGAAACACAGGTAATATGATAACTTTATCAGGCTAAAAAGTACGTTTTTTCAACTTTCAAAATCGTTTTCAGGTGAGGGAGGGTGGTGACAGGTTTTTTTATCCCAAGCTTTTTATATATCATATTTACACATCATAAAAGTATATTCAGAATAAAACCCCTTGTGGCCAGTGATTTAAGCTGTCAAATAAAAAAGGTATGCTGCTATCTAGCTGAAGAAATGTATTAACATGCAGAAAGCAATGCTGCTTCCTCTGGGAGGTTTTAATCAAGCCTCTTGTACTGATTGAGATGCAGTGCTCACAAGTGAGACAAATGATTAACAAAATCAAAAATCTAGAGCGTTTTTCACGTAAATGTTCATCAGTATATCTTATGTAATTACATAGCCAATAAATCAACATAGTGTGTAAGCGCTTCAGTCACGGTGTAAATATCTTAATGACTGAAACATCTTCATGCATGAATAAGTTATACCTGTATGATTCATTTTTCATATCCCTACTTTACTTCAACGTGATAAACTAATCCTTCTCTGTCAGAGAATGTGTGCTTGATTATTGCTTTCTGATTTCTCTTCCTTGTGTTTATTTTCCACAGTTAGCCACACTCCATTTCTTCTTCCCTTCCTTGGTTTGCCTTCCCCGTGCATTTCAACAGGCACCTGGGAAATAACACCAGGGCATAAGCAGATCATGCGTTTCTCAAGTAACTCCGGAGCAGCGTCTTGAAAGCTTCACTCATTCTCAACAGATTTGCATTTAGTTTCCTCTCCTCAAGGCAGTAGCTACAGAAAGAACTTGCAATAAGCCAATAACAAGTTGAGCTTTGCCATTTTCTGGATCGATGAGAGTTCAAACCTTTGTCACAGTACTGATGACAACCATTGTTTGTGTCTTCTTCCAATATGTTTGTAAGTGCAAGCTTGTTTGTAGCTCCAGAAACCACTGGAATATTCAGGAAGTAAATAATTGTTCCTCAGTGCAGGAATGGGAATTGGGTATTCTCAAATTCTGCTCTGCTGCACGTGCTTATTTGGCTGTATGCAAGTCATTGCCTGCATCCCACCTTACTTAGACCCTTAATCAAGGCATCTAAGATAGCAATTTGATTGCTGTAACCTCCTCCTTCAGTTACTAGAGAAAGACAGGTAGCTGCTGAGGGCAGTTCATCCAAATTTAAAGCTATTTAGTGCCCGAAGCTATAGGCAGGAATGCTTCTGGGTGAACTCTCTTCTTTTGGATCACAACTGAAAAGTTTGGTTCAGATTTATGGAACAGCTTGTTTTGGAAGTGCGTCTGGAAGTTCAGCCTTTAAAGAGTCAGTCCCAGTTGGGCACAAATATGAATCACTCAGAATTCATGGGTACTTTCAAAAATAGTAAATCTCTCCTTCAAACCCTCAGGTTTCTGACTGGAAAGAAGACAACAGGAATATAAACATTATTTCAAGTTGTGGGGGAAAAAGGAGTTCTATAATGATTAACTGATGCTTTACTGGTAATGTATGTTATTCCATCCAAGCACCTTTTTTCACTTCATATATCACATGCTTCTATATTCAGTTTACCTATGTTGTGCTCTAATTAGGAAGAGCACCCAAGCTGGGTGTTAGTTAATCAAGCTCTCATTCCGTTTCTCATGTCACAGTATATGGCTTGTTAGTTTTGTATGATAATACTCTCTTTCACAGTCTTTCTCTGTCAGAATTACATTTTTGGACTGATTTTCTAGACTGAATGGAATATCTTGACATCTGTCTTCTCCATACTTTGAAGCCCAGCTGCACTTCTTTTACAGCTTCAGTCTCAGGAGCTTCTGAGAGACATCGCAGTTGAACGTTTTCTTAGTATTCTTACAGCAGGCTCTGGTACGCTGTGAACATGATTCTGGCCCATTTGCTAACAGGATGTTTGATAACTACTCCAGCGTGTCTTTGCTTCTTCATTTCTACTTACTCTGATTGTAAGCACCTCCGAAGGCTTCTGATATCACTTTCTTTGTCTTGGTCTTTTTATGTCCTTGAAGGATGCCTTCTCTTACTGTATTTTACTCCGCTGAGATCAGTTGTTGATCGACAGGTATCGGTCAGTAGGAATTCTCAGGCTGTCTTCATCCTTATCACTGCCTGCTTTGGTGTGGCATTTAGGGAGCAGCCTGCTGCCTTTTTCCTTTGTTCTGTCTAGCACTTGTCTCTCTCGGGCATAGTTCCTCACCACAGTCGTCAATCATGACTGTTGCTGCCTCCTGTTTTTCTGCTTTCTTGTTTCAGTGTTGGTCATTTACTCTTTGTGCCCTGTTGCAAGTCAGTCCTTTATCCAGTGACAGGATATTACAAGAATCTTCTGAACCTCTTCACATGCATTTTGCTTTAACTCCTACTATTTCTAAGCTGTCATGCCTCCTGCACTTTCTCCATTTTCTCCTAAATTGTGCTTTCTTTTTGTGAGAGATTTCTGGTGGACCCTTGCTTCACCTTCTTCATTTAATTATTATAGCAGTTGTCCACAGACCTTCCCCTTCTTTTCTGAAAATGAATTTATCATCCTTCTCTAACCTGTTCACTTTGGTTCATTTTTTTTTCAGATAATTTTCTACTTTTTTTATTAACTCTGTTTCTTCAGCAGGCCTGTTTTAAATTCCAGGTGATTTTTAGCTTAGTTGTGCAAGTGAGGGATTCGCTTTGCCCACACATCCTGGTTCCCTAACCTGGTCCATCTCTGATTCTGGCACACTCAGAAGCTTCCCGACATCCCAGATTCACAAACCTCCTCTCACTTTTATTAGTTTCAACATTAAAAGCTGATTCTTGACACCTAAACTGATGCTATTCCAGAATTTCTTCATGTGGCATGTTGTCTGCCTAGGGAAATAGAATAGCCATGGAGATTTTATGTGGGAAAATGTGAAAATGGCATATGTACCACATTGGAATAATACTGATTTTTCTGTTGTCTGATTTTAACAGATTCAGTAGCAACAGCGTCTGGGCCACTGCTAGTTGAAGTTGCCAAAACTCCCGGTGCTGCTCTTGGGGTTGCACTAACTACCTCGATGTGCTGCAACAAACAGGTCATTGTCATAGACAAAATCAAATCTGCGAGTATTGCAGACAGGTGAGTGTGACAGAGGGCTGACACTGCAGGTCCATACATCCATTTTATTTATACTTCCGTTTGGCTTGGTTTTAAAGAAACCTTTCCATTTTTGATGAATTTGACTGAACCAGGTGCTCTCAAGGTTGTTAGGTCTTAAAATTAGCACTTTGTCAGATCGTTGTTCCATACTGTGGCATTTTAAGACTTCCAGGGCACCATTTACTTTAGCTCAATCACATAATATTCAATGACATAAGCCAGCCCCCATGTAGTATGTGACTGTCTGCTTGCACTGTGCAACACAGAAGTTTAGAGGTCTGCTCTGACTATTAAATGTTATGCTGCAGTAGAGATTTGTATTTTAAAAAAATAAATAACCCACTGGAATTCTTCAAGTAAGCATACAATATGGAACAGCTGTCAAGGGAAGTAAATTTCAAGGCTTTGCAACCTTGAAGTGTTCTTTTAGAATATATCGCTCATTCTTGTGGCACAGTGAGATGGAACTCCTTATGTCTGGATATTTTTTATTGACATTTTAGAATACAACTGAGGTATTAGGAAGACTGGCTTCTGTATTTTGGAGTTATTTTGCAGTATTTTTTCCACTTCATTTAAACCTTTAAATAAACCATTTAAACTATTTTTAAAAATATATGTGTCTTTCCCCAGTGCTCTAAGCCTTTGTTAACAGAGCTGTGGGATCTTTTCTGGGGTGCGTGTGTGTGTGTGTGTGTGTGTATGTGTTTATACATATACAGTATATTTCTATATACATACCTCTATCTAAAAAATCCTTAAATATTACGTTTCAGCAGCAAATTTCTCCTGCATGTCCCCAGTCACCCTACCGTGTAACTCCTCTCTGACAACGGTGCTTTTGGTAGCACCCACTTGTAGCAGTGAGTCTACAGCTCCTCTGTGGGCTTTTCCCTACAGTAGAAACTTTGAGAGTGACGGCCATTGATCCAGGGGTGTTCTCCAGTTCAATGGTGCAGGATGCTTTAATTTTCTCCCTCTGTTTTTTCCCATTTCGCAGGGGGTAACCAATTAAAGGAGCTGTCCACTTGACTGGTACGTCGGGATGCTGACTGCTGTGTTTGCATTTCTCAACTCATCCAGTAGCCAGTCTCTTGAGTGCAGCGAGATTTAGCAGATAGCTCCCCCTGCCCACCCCACTCCTCAAGTCACCATGCTAGCCCTGGTTTCATTATTTGTTTGACTACTGCATAATTTCATCATCATTGACAGCTTTTGTACTAATAAATGTTTGAACTATAACTCAAAAAATGATGAACTGGGTGCTTGTGTGAGGGATATGTAACCAAGTTATTTGAGTCTCCTTAAGCTCTTCTCATTTTATTCTGCTGCCATTCACACATATTTTTATAGTCAGCTACCCCATTCCAGTTCTGTGAGTGATGTCTTGGCATATACTGTATTAACGGAATTGTTTTTAAGGTTTATACTAATAGATATAAAGTCTGACCAGTGACAATGCCTACAAAACACAAATCTCTCGAAAAAAAAGAACGCGCTCATAGTTGTCATGGTTTTGAAGTTTGAAGGCAGTAAAACTCATTTTCCAAGCAAAGAGCATACCTGATCATACCGAGTTTTTCCCCTTTTATGTAGATGTGGTGCATTACACATAGGAGACCATATTCTGTCCATTGACGGCACCAGCATGGAGTACTGTACCCTGGCAGAAGCAACGCAATTTTTGGCTAATGCAGCGGATAATGTCAAACTTGAGATCCTTCCTCACCACCAGACACGGCTAGCACTGAAAGGCCCGGAGCATGGTAAGAGGATTTGTAGCACCAAATAGCCCTTTCTTTTTCTGTCTTTTACTTTGCCCACCTTTGCTGAATGGTCAAGAAAGCTGTCGCGGCAGTTATGTCTGTAAATGTTGTTTCAGCTCCCCAGGTTATGCTTCTGCAGTTTCCGAGCAGCTCTGTGTTTTCTTGCCCTTAATGTACCCTCTGAGATTCCTATGGATAGAGAGGGAAATGTTTTACTGAGAAATGACTCTGCACGCTTGTAGATGTACATAAAGACACCTGTTGACTCTACTGTTGCAGTCATTGGGTGGGGGGGCAACTAGGTACTTCAGCAAATGAATCTTTAAATTGCTTCTTAAATTTATAGGGGGGAGGAAGGACCACAGCCAACTTCTTTTCAGCATATTGACTTGATAGTCTGTTATGACCAGTTCATTAATTAACACCTGTTCTCCCCTAAAACACCTTAAACCCCCCCCCCCCATTTTCACTTATTTATGGCATTATTATTTATTGCCATCATCTTCTAAAATACTTCTGAGATTTGCTTCATGGGCTCATTATCAGTGCTTGTGAAAAAGCTTTGTTTGGAAACAGTTCCCTAGATGATAGCCCTTTTCACCGTGATATTTATTTCATATCAACATGCTTGAAGAGAATGGCTTTCCATTTTCAAATCAAATATATTTGAAGATGGGGGCTTCCTGTCTTGTCTTCTAACTAATCCTGAGAAAGTGGCTAATTCACAGTATTCATAAATTCGGTCTAAAATACTGCAAGTTGATGGACGTCAAAGAAATAGCAAGGGTTGTCAAATACACAGTGAACAGGTACCTGTGTGGCAGCATGAACCAGTGGTACCATTTTCTGAGTCTGTGGTACTGTGCTTCTGCCTCCTTTAGACCAAGGCAAGATTTCTGAGGCCTAGAAATGTCAGTGGTGGTAAATGTTCTTGGACATCTGTCTAAGAGCCAGGCTGTCCCTGGATAAGCGATGCTCTAGTCAGTTTGTCAGAGTGGTGAATATTGAACTCATGGCTGAGGAGACCCTAGTTTTTCCTAGACTAGGGTGAACAAAAATTAACCCGTGTAATACCATGTTCTTCCATTATTCAGCTGCACCTCTTTCCCCTTTCTGCTTAAGCCAGTTAGAGGGGCAAGTGATAGTGTAGAAGCAGAATGAGATGGAGACCAAATTTTGCAATATATTTCCGTTCTTTTCACTTATGACAGTACATTGCAAACAGATCTTCCAATTTTTTTAAGCAAAGATGTCACACAATCAATTTCAGGCTGTTTAAAGAATGATTGAAGAGTGTTTCTTTTGGGAAGATGAGTACCAGCGCCAAAGTTTTGTGTAGATGGTTGTATTACTTGAAGCAGTTGGTTTCTTAACCAGCATTTAAAACAAATTGATGCTGTTAATGTGCTAGTCACCTTGACCCAGTGTAGATACTTAGAAAAAGCAATGCTCTTGCCATGCCAGAGTTAAGAACTGGCCATTACAAAATCACGTCAAGGGCATCTGCAAAAGCTACATAAATGCATCTTTTGGGGAGAAATCTCCCTAAGGTCATAAAGTTGCTTTCTTAAGTAAGACAGAACAACTAGGAAGTTTACAGCCCTTCCCAGCCCCTCACCAGGTGATGTTACTCCAATATCACGACCAATTCAAGATGTCACATGCTTTATGGAAGCAAGTACCCTCTTGGAAACAGCCTTTCATCAGGTGTGGTATGGCCTAGATGCTGCAGAATTTGAAAAGCTCCCTTTATGTGTCTGGGATAAGCTAGGTCATTAGGGCTGTATCTGTTGAGCTCAGTTATTGGTCTTGGGGGAACATGTTTGGAATTTAAAATGGGCAGGAAAGTCAGTATATAAAATAAATTGAAATTTTAGCCCTAAAATAAAATGGAGAGCACTATAAAAGATCAGAGGTTTTTTCATGTTTTTTTTTCCTTTATACTGTACTGCTAACATTCATTTCTCTTGCTTGCCCCATTAGTTTTATGTTCGCTGGACACAACCCTGGGTTGGAATAGCTCAAATTACTGCTAAATTATTACAGTTACACACAATAGGATCTTCTTTTGCAGAACTTTTGTTGAATTGGGATTATCCTTCTACAAGCTGAGCAAACTGAATTTGTGTACCTTCCTACTTTGTAGGACATTTTTATCTCTACTCTCAGTGTGAAAATAAAACATTAAAAAAATCAAAGACTACCAGATAATTTCCTGCTGGAAGCAGTCTTTTTAATTAAACAAGGCTCACAGCAACTTGAAAATAATGAAAATCCACCTGGCCACATTGTTCTTATCAGATTTTAATTTTTCCACCATAGTTAAAGTTCAGAAATCTTGCTGTCTGTATGCATAATCAAATAGGTGGTTTAATCTAAGAAGATATGATAAGTCTGTAAGATACATATGGCCATACCAGGCTACTGGTATGAGATAGATAAATATATATATTCGTGGAGAAGGCTGCGGGGAGGCCTTATTGTGGCTTTTCAGTACTTAAAGGGAGCCTATAGGAAAGTTGGGGACAATCTTTTTAGTAGGGCCAGCTGTGACAGGACAAGGGGTAATGGTTTTAAACTAAACCAGGGTAGATTGAGACTGAATATCAGGAAGAAATTCTTTACAACGAGGGTGGTGAAACACTGGAACAGGCTGCCCAGAGAAGTGATGGAGACCCCATCCCTGGAAACTTTCAAGGCCAGGTTGGACGGGGCTCTGAGCAACCTGATCTGGTTAAGGGTGTCCCTGCTCACTGCAGGGGGGCTGGGCTAGATGGCCTCTAGGGGTCCCTTCCAACCCAAAACATTCTGTGATTCTGTGATTCTTCTGCTGCTGTTTCTGGGACTTTTCTGGCTGACATGAGATTTTCCAAAGTGTCCCAGTGTGTGAGGTGCCCTGAGGCGCAGGCTGATGGTGGTGCCGAGTGCTCCTCCTGGTGCTGGTGTCACACCCCACCTTCACCTTTGTTATCTGTCTAGGGGCAAAAAATTAAAAAAAAAATAGTTCTTTTGATTCAAATACATGTCAGGGCACAGCAGAGGTGCTCTTAGGGAGGGGCAGGGGCCTGGGGCACCCCGGCCTGGGGTGCGGGGTCAGGCCTGGCAGTGCCAGGGACGCCAGAGCCCAACTGCCCCACGAGGCCACAGGGACATGGTGGGCCCCTGTGCTCTGCTTTTCCTCTCCCTTCCCTGGCGTGTACTCCTCTCTGTAGTGACAGGCACTGCTTTTGAGTCAGGGAAGGGTTCATATACTCAGACAATTAGTAGATCGTTACTCACGTAACATGAAGTGAAACAAAAGGATAGCTTTTCTTCTGGCACTGCGCAGTGCTTGCTGGTGGCTACCCTTTTCCCCATAAGATGTGAACGCAAGGTGAGGGTTCAACCTAAACAGTCAAGATTTTTGGCTACTGTTAAAGTCCAGCGTGGGGTCATATGTATCTGCAGCCACTATAGATACACAGGAAGCAGAGAGACACAGGTAGTGCAGCTCATGGGCCAAAGGCAGTGACAAGTTTCATCGTACAGGTCAATCCCTTGGTGTTTTTTTAAGAGAAAAATTCAGTGAATAGTTCCCAGTTTGAAGTGTTCCTCTACAGTTCAGCAAGGGCACGGCTATGCTGAATGTAATGATGACTACACTGTATTTAATGATAGGTGACTTCAAGCATTTTCCTTCAGTATTTGACACATCAGCTGAAATGCTTCCTGCTCTCTTGGTAAATACTGGCCTTCGCTTTTGGCATATCCTGGACTCCCCATACTTAGAATCGGCAGTAAAATAGTATCCATTTTGATACAGAAAATGATAATTTTAAAGTTTTGAAGACCAAGTTTAAAAAACATTAAATTGCACATCCAACTAATCAAAAAGAACTCTAGGTTTTTGGTTTATTTTATTAACCAGGCTTCAGGATAGAGTTTGTGTGCTGGTGGCCTAGGGAAGTCATTTATTACAAAGAGTAGCATACTGCTAACAATAGATGGTGGCAAAATTAAAATGTCAATGAAGTAAATTTAAATGAGCGGCAAGTAAACCTCTCCATTCTAGGCAGTGCTATGTATAGGATCTGGTTTTATTTTTTAGTGTAGATGAATGCAAGGAGAGACTTATTAACTGTCAGTTAGTGGTCATATATAATAACTTAGTATTTTCTAAGGAAGTTTGCAATCTTAGATCCTAAAGCCAGAGGGAAATTAGAAATTGATTCAGTACTGATCTTTTTAAAAATAAATACAAGGAAACAAAAAAAAATCAAAAGCATTTATTCTGAGAAAAAATATTATTTCTGTTCCTCAAGTTAGCACCCCCTGATAAGAAAACAAGGTCAGTTTGTTTATTATTTCATTTTGGTTTATTTTCTTTTTTTTTTTACTTTTTTGTTTGTGCAATTCAGTTACTTTTCCCTCTTCTCTGGTCCTTTTGTTTTCTGATTTTTCCATCATCCCTTCATGAGGGCAGTGAAGGTTCAAAGAAGCAACAGGCAACTTACCTGGGATTCGCGTGCCAACAGCCACAGCAGCCTCCTCACCTACCATCATTATAACACCTACCACCCTGACCATTGCAGGATGCCAGCCTTGAAATTCCAGAAAACGCCTCCTCAAAAAAGCCTTCGTAATGTTCCATACTTTTTCCTGCTGACATATTCTCTCCTTCTCTTCTTCTTCCTCCCTCTCTTCTTCTTTCACTCGTACTTTTCCCATTTCAGGCACTAAAACCTTTTAAGTTTTGTGGATGCTACACTTTTTCATAGCCCTGGCAAGGTTATTTCTGACATTTTACGCCTTTTCCTTTCTGTAATAAGGCAAACTTTGTAGACAGGAAACGGCTTGAAAATTCTCAATGAACCAGCTCTTCAGCCATATGAGTAGACCATTAGATTTGAGTAGTTTTTTATATAAAGCACAATCTTTGAATGCGGAATATTGCTTACAAATCTTTTGTCAGAAATTACCTACTACAAAAAGGCATCTCTAAAATCAGTGTATCTAGATATATTGATCTGCATTGTTTCATGGATATGTGTTGAAAAATTTAATTTAACATGCTTTGCCTAAACCAAGTTGTATACTATGAATGTACTTTTTTGTATCTACAGTATCTTTGTTAGCTTCCAGCAGGTATTTTCATGAAATGCTGACTTTACTTTTACCTAGGGTCACCTGTGTGGTTTAATGTCTTTGTTATTGGAAATGCACAAACCATTCCTGTGCATCATACACATTGTTTTATTCATTGATGAGTTACAGGCATGTGTCGCACTCTTCCATGAAGACTGAGTGCTGTATGCCAAGTGTTTGATTTCTTACAGCAGCTTTGGTGTCTTCATCCTTCTCTCCTACCTCCATGAGTGCATACAGCCTGAGTTCCCTGAACACGGGGACCTTACCTCGCAGCCTCTACTCCACCAGCCCGCGTGGGACAATGATGAGGCGGAGGATGAAAAAGAAGGACTTCAAAAGCTCCTGTAGGTGGTAACGGCATTTGCTCAAAATGTGCAGTGAATGGGTGGAGGAGAGGGAAGATACAGGAAAAAAGGTACAAAGTACCTTAATTAATCCGTACACTAGGCAGAAGAGAGAAAATTGGAGTTTCTATTAGATGTAGGGAAACATCATCATAAAAATATTTGTCCGATGAGATGCCCAATGAGATGAGTAGAGGCCATGCAGCTTAACTATCTTGTCTGAAATAGACAAAGCAATGTTTTCTTCAGACAATTCTGGAAGTGTTTGTTATACTGTTACTGAAGTGATTTTCAAAATCCTTTTTTCAACTCTTCCCATCAGGGAATAGAACTCATAGCTGAATAGTCAAAAAGATCTCTGGTAAGCTCAGCCAACTATCACATTACAGGAGGAGAAGAGCTTGCCATAGTACTTCCTAGGTAGTTTTAATGTTTATATCTACACCATAACCTGTAACAGTCATTTTTGTGAGGAAGAGTGACAAACAACAGCGAAGACTAAATAGCCTTGCTTCTGACCACTCTTTGGGATTCAAAGCATGGATTTCCCGTGAGTCAGTAATTTCCCAAGCCAGGGTGGAT
The DNA here is from genome assembly GCA_034008185.1 of Gorsachius magnificus. Lineage (NCBI taxonomy): Eukaryota > Metazoa > Chordata > Aves > Pelecaniformes > Ardeidae > Gorsachius > Gorsachius magnificus. Next base: position 179,660,554 of record CM067081.1, read on the forward strand.
ATATTTCAGGCTGTTCCACTTTGCATATTTTAAGTATTCACTGGGCCGGAGAGAGTATGGCTGTATCAGCGCATTGTTTCCCAGACTCCACGTAAGTGCCACCTCTCATTTTGGCTTGTCCATCTTGGTGTGGTCCTCAGCAGCTCAGTTTTCCTCCAGAGAGGGGAAGTGAGAACTGCTTTGTAAACCATCTGCTCTGGCTAATAATGCTCACAGGTTCACTCTGGAAAAACTGAGCTGCTGCACATTACAGTGCTGCTGCCCTGTATTAAAGATTTCCCATGGTCATAGCAAAATCACAGCAAAGCAGCAGCCTTCAACTGAGGTCAGTCACTATGGAGTTGTGAGGAAACGTTTGAGAGAGGAACTAAGGTTTTGCTTTCTTGCAGTCTTTTGTTGCTTGCTTGTTCTTATTTCTTTTGTAAAGCAAATATTTTTACATAACATTTGCCTCTAAGTGCATTTTTTATTTTTAATCTGATCAGCCATTTTTCACAACTCATCTGTTGGCATGTTAGTTTCTAATGTATTCTTTTGGGTCACAAGGAGACGGTGTGTCCATTCATGCTATGTTCTCGGTAGGGGTCCAGGTCTTACGTGTCCTCACGTGCACGTGAGAAACAGTAGTAATGTTACGCTAATACTAATTGATTTGAATAATAAAATAATGCTGGATGCAAAAAATAGTTCTTCGATTGTGCTGTATTATAGCAGTTCCATCCAACAAAGGGCTGTTAATCCTGAAAGCTAATCCTATTATGGGTCTTGGAGACAGCTGTTACTTGTGTTATTACATTTTTCAGATATTTTTCCTTCAAGGAAGCCTTGCCCTGCCATTTGCTCTCCTGCAAAGGCTCAAAGCAAGGCCAGTGACTTTAGATATAAGTGGGACAGTCACAGAAGCACTGCAGCCCACCTGAAAGATTCCTCAAGTCATAAGGCCCTGGGGATGACAGGCTGCTATGATTAACCAAATCTCTAGCTAGGAGGAGTTAGGATGCGGCCTTGTTGTGGGGTAGTTTATTATGCATTTGCATTGTGAGGTCTGGATATAGAGCATTACAAAATGGAACTGACCCCATCACTGAGTGAGTCTGTGCCTCACTATGAGCAGTGACTACATCAGCAACCCTGAATCAGAGCTGGCGTTGGAGGAATTGGCTGGCCAGCCAGGCTTGCTTGCCCTTTCTTGCTTTTCAGCCCATGCAGAGCTCCTTACTCCTGTTGATAGACTTATGCCCATACTTGTGACCTCAGTAACAGCCAACTTAAGATACCCACACTGGACTGAATGTGCTAAAAGTGACCATGAGAATGACTGGTCCTGTACCCTTCCACCATCCATCAACAGGACTTGGAAAACCTTACCCCTCACCCTTTACGGGAGACTCATGAGAACCAGGTAGCATCGACTGATGTCCTTTATGTAGAAAAGGAATAGCACACTCTCTTAATTTTAGTGGGATTTTTTTTCTTTAATTGAATTGGATCATTTGAGCGTTTTATTAATGTAACTTTTAATAAATCTTTTAGGACATATTTTGGGAAGAAAAGGACGTATTGGTGAAGGTTGCTATAAAGTTTACATGGCCAATTATTTAGGAAAACCCACATGACTTACTGTAAACATGCCAAAATTCATGATGATGAAGTGTGATGGTACAGGAGGTTACAAGACTTTTATGGCTATGATTTTACAATCATTGCATTAGTTATACAGATCTTTCCAAACATGTGGCTGTAAAAATTGAAGGCATGCGGTGCTGTCACGTGCTTTATTTATGCCGCTTGTTCTCAATTTTTATTCTTCCTCTGCTTTTTGGGGGTTTTAAAATATGGTATCCATTGTGGAAACACTTAGATTATTATTTGGTTAAAGTTTAAATCCTGAAATATTTTGTAATATGTCCGTATTAGTACTTGAAAGTGAGACACAATTTTATACCAACTCACATGATAGTTACTAGGGTTGCGTATCTGGTAGAAATTAAGAGAGGGTCTTAGACGTGCATGGTGCTGTTTTCTCAGCTTATCCAAGTTAGCTGCTACCAGGAGGAATAGTGAACATTCTGCAATTTCTCCAAGGTCAGAGCAGGAGACTGCAGGCATAGTAATCCGTATGCGTACCTTTAAATACACCTTGCTCCGCTTCTCCTGTCGCTGCAGGAATAAAAGTAGCAAGTACATAATCTTCAAATTCAAGATTATTATTTATATAACTACAGAGTGTATAGTAAACCAGCCCCCCGGACTGTTTCTAAGAGTTGGACGAAAACTATACAAGTATGCTAAAATGTATCCCTAGTAGTAGCTACCAGCATTCACTGGAGCTACGTATACATCCGTACCCTCTTTTTAAATCAATAAGGCTGCTTCCTGGCCTGTGAAACTTTGAATCCATCAAGCAGCCAAAAAAAAATGGCAGTGTTTTTTGTTGCAATTATTGTTGAGTTACAAACTCCAAGATGCTCTAAGTCATGGGTTTGGGTACCTGTGGCATTTTATAGAGGCTTAGCAGACAGCTATTGTTACATGATTTGGAAAGGGTATTTTCATCTCTGCTTTTTTTGTTCCTGTTGCTGTTTCAATTTCTTTGGGAGTGGGAGGAGTTCCTGATTGTCACTTTTAAGTGTCTACATCATCAAAATATTTACCAGGGTGAGTTTTAAATCCCACAAATAGTAACTTAATTTCCCAATGTGAATTAAAACCTTAGCTGTCCTGAAAGTTGAGATAAATGTTGTGAGACCTATAGGTTCCTGGTAGGTCATTAGAAAAAGAGTAAGAAAGTTACAGAGTCAGCTAAGTGCCTGCTGCACAGGGGGAATGGACACATAAGTGATGGGATGCAAAGATGCAGCTGACATGTAATTGTTGAATGACCTTAAAGAAAGGGAAAATGGAACTTTTCTGAGCTTGGATGCCCTAAATTTAGTCACTTCTACAAGGTGCGTTAGGGGATCTGGTATTATATTGCCTCTGAATTTATCTGGTTTAGTCATATTTTAGCCTTTGCAGTGCTGAGAGATGGAGAAACCTTTGTCACATGCCGTAAATGCTAAAGCTGGTGGCCATTTCTAAGAACAGATTATTAGTATTTGCATTTGGGTATGAGCATGTCTTACTGAGTGCGGATAAAAGAAATGGTAAGAAGGAAGCTATTGAGTAACTGAAATAATACACAATTCTTATAAAGGAAAATTAAAACAAGATATGAGTGAGAATTCACAGTTATTTAGAAAAGACCATTTCAGAGTTGAAAGGAGCTTTGCTGGGAGAAAACAGAAACTCATGAGGTTTTTGGCAGGAGAAACTTTTGCAACAGAACTGTCATTGCCAACTGTGCCACATTAATCCGATTTTATACTAGCTATTTCAGAGCAAAAGTCTAATGCTTGTAGCCCCGAAGTGCAGGAAATACTTACACAGCCTCTGACGTCTTTGTACAGCAGTGCTAATATTATCTATAATATGAAAACAAGAACTAATTTTTTTCCCACATCTAAGAAAAAAGAAATCCACTGTTAAGCAATCCCCCAGATAGACCATGAACTAAACTATCCCTCAGATAAACCATGAACTGTTATCTAATTCTTAGTAGCTACTGCAGGCAGAAATGAGTCTTGAAGGAAATTAGAGGTGGAGAGGTAATGACTTGAAAACATTGAGAATCCTCGACATCGGAGGGTTATCATTAGTTTACTGGTCTGAACGGGAATTGAAAAATTCTAGTTTTCTGTCTATGACCTAATGAAAGGCAGTAGTTTGTCACTGGGGGAGTTCAAACAATGTAGGCAGAGATCAAAGAACCAAAGGTGCAGTGTCCTCCCTTCATAGGTACTTCCATTGAATCTCAATGTTGTTTTTTTCTTGATTTCTTTTGTAATGTAGCCTATTCAGAACAAGAGTGAGAATAGAAAGGAGGAGTAAATCAGGAGTACAGAAGCAGCTGCCTGTGTTTCTCACAGAACGGTCCCCCAGTTCCTTTGAGAGACCCCAAAGAATTTCAACAATCTCTTGAGATAACTGGTTGCTAAAACACAGGGGTTTGTTCGACTGACTGACGCTACCCAGTTAGCCTGACAAATTGCTGACGTGGAGTAAACATGTGCAAGAGGAAGGCATCCTTATTTCTTGCAAGCAAGCCTGGGCCGTGTACTTTGTTGCTAACAACAATGCATTGCTGTGAGATGTTTAAAAGAGCTCGTGGGAATCGGCCTGAAAAACAGCAGCTGGGCTTGTGCCTCCAATTCCCTCAGCTCCTGTGAAAATTCTGCTCCTCCACGCCTCAAACCTAAGGCAAACAGAATTCAAGGATGTTCTGAGATTTTTGGGGTGGGGGTGTCAAACACATTTATTTTATTCAGTACAAGAACTATCTTTTTGCATTCTAACATACAACCAGATGTTTTCTATTCTCTTATGTCATAACTGTGTATATGTAATTTATAAACTTTAAGCCTAAATTGACGTTAAAAGAGATGTTTTGTTGACTAGGTTTGTTGTACAGATCAATTTTCTCAAAGAGCAATGAATTTTCTGCTGCATATGAATGTCTTTCCTCCTGGTCTGCTCTGTTTTATAGTGTCTTTAGCCTCTAGCACTGTTGGTTTGGCTGGGCAGGTCGTCCACACAGAAACCACAGAAGTAGTGCTGACAGCTGACCCCGTAGTAGGGTTTGGGATACAGCTCCAGGGTAGCGTGTTTGCTACTGAGACCTTGTCTTCTCCACCTCTCATTTCCTATATTGAGTCTGACAGTCCGGCGGAAAGGTGAGGTTCTTTCTGTTGACTGCTAAGTACGTTTTGGTGAGCATTCCTCGGGGTACTCTGGGCTTGTTGCTTTCGATTTGTGATAAATTGCAGGGCCCTGCATGGCAAGTAATAAACTGTCTGTTCTGACAATGATATTTCATATGCTTGATCAGCTGTAAGAAGAATGACAAGCACCAGTGTTTTTATCATCCTGAGTCCTCCAGCAGGAGACTGGAAGCTATATTCATGCAAAAGGAAAAAAAAAATCAGAAATACCACTGAAGTCAAAATAGTAACAATTCAGTGTGCTGTGGGGTGAGGCCATATCCAGCTCTGTTCAGTTTTGGTACAGAACCAAATCTTAGGGAATACCAGAGTTTTGACTTAGTAATGATTTCATTGCAGCATTTCAGCTGCATTTTTATGCTTATGTATGCCTTTAATCATGGCATGAGAACAACAGTAGTTGCTCAGGCAAGTTCTTGCTGCCATTGCAGAGCTATACCACCCGTAGCCCAGGGTCAGAGGCAGAGGTGATGCCCATGGGTGGGGTGGAGGCATGAAGGCTGTGCCCCTCTTCCTGGGTCCCAGCACCTAGAGAGCACGACCCATGCTGGGAGTGCTCAATAGTGTTTTGGTGCAAAGAGGCAGTGGCAGTTTCTGTCCCCCTCTGTGCCTGGGTAGGCTGTTGAGCTGCTATGCCACGCTTCTCCTTCAAGGTTAGGTTGAATGCGTTTGATATTGTTGGTTCTGCTAACATGCACCTCTGATGATTGTTTTGTATCGTTGTCCACCAAGGTGTGGGGTGCTGCAAATAGGAGACAGAATAGTGGCAATAAATGGTATCCCAACGGAAGACAGCACGTTTGATGAGGCCAATCAACTGCTCAGAGACTCCTCTATCACCAACAAGGTCACTTTGGAAATAGAATTTGATGTTGCAGGTATGAATGTACTGTTATTCTGTCTTGCAAGAAAAGTGAAGGAATAAATCCCAAATACATTGTGAGTGTTAGGCATCCAAGGTGAAGACTTTCTTCTCACATATACACCACTCAGTTTTCAAGTGACCTATCTGAAACATGTGTCTTTTTGGCCAGCTTTCTTATTTCACCTAGCCCTGCAGTGTGCTTCAGAACACAAATAGAAATGACAAGTCCTGTAGTAAGGTCTGGTGATGGTCCCTCCTCTGAGTTATTTCTGGACATTTTTCTGCCCTGAGATAGAAATATTCTGCTGAGCCGAGACAAATCCTCTACAGGCCAGCTAATGAAATGTTTTACTAGACAGAAAAGTATTATAAAAGGGTGGATAAGCAGAAAACTCTGAAGAGTTTCACTTACAGTATCTCAAACTAACAATCTAAATAAAAGAATAGAAATTGCATTAATAAAAGCCAGAAAAATCATTCTTAATGTTGCTGGTGAGTCTTTATTACTACTAATGCCATTCTGTGATTCTGTGTGTGAATGGCTTTCCTTTGGTCTGTAATGTGTTTAAGCATACACAATACACCTATAAAATCACAAATTGTGTAAATCAAACAAGTACACGTTACGTATGTGCACTACCCCACCATGTAATTAGTAAAACTTTTAAGACTTCTGTGTTCATCTGACAGTAGCTCCTTTGAAGTCATGACAGTGTCAGATGCACTGTATTTTGCATAGTGTGATTAATGTTAATGGCATTATAAATCATGATATCAAAAGCAGGTTAAAGGTTCCTAGAGTAATTCTGTACAATCTTTTAGTATGCATGCATCTTGTATGATGTTAAAAAAAAGCGCCAAACACAGTATGTCTTGTTTGTGCTCCTCCCATTTGCTCCATGACAGCAGACTCATACCCACAGTTAGACTCCTCTGCCACATGTATGTTTATATGTATTCATAATTGTAATTTCAGTCGCTCCTTTTCAGGTCAAGGCCCAAACTTTTGCTAGCAGTGATGCCAAAAGTCAGGATTCAAATACAGTGCTGTGTGTTCAAGTGGGTTTGGCCGCAGTCAGCTCCAGGCGCTTCTCCATTAGTTATGTTTTGATTCCTTTTCTTCCCAGTAGATGTAAAATCCATGGCAGTTACCTTAGCAGACAGTTAAAAATGTGTTAGACCTACAGCAACAAAGGCCTGAAATCCTTAAGACTTCATCTGCTGTCCTTTTAATTAAAAGTTATCTGCCAGCACTAAGATTTTCACATGTGCTCACAGAACTTGCATACAAGGAAAAACCTGCAGTCTCAGCTGGCTGCTGGCCCATGCGATCTCCATAAATTCAGTTAAACCTTAAAAAAAAAAATGAGTTACCGTGAAATTGCCAATAGACTTCACACTTCATATGTCCTACTTCTTTTACTTCAGCACCTGTGTTTCATCCGTGGCTTGTGATGCTGAAGTGATTTCATCAACTTACACGTATAGCTCTTGGAATTGCTGTGCCTTATAAATTATCTAACGTTTAAAATATTTTTTTATAGAATCAGTTATACCAAGCAGTGGAACATTTCATGTAAAACTACCAAAGAAGCATAATGTGGAACTTGGCATCACCATAAGTTGTAAGTGAAAGTGCTTATTTTTTAAGACCACGTTTATGGGATAATTTGCAGATAGTAGGTCCTGTAGTATAGACTCGATGTTTAGTTTGGTATAAACTTCTTTTTCCGTTCTCTAGAAAGGGATGATTAGCAGTGCTCTGTCTCTGATGAAATACCATTCTGTAACAGATTTATACTCCCCTTCTAGTACTTAAGGAAGACAGAAGTTTGCCAGGCCTAAAGCCTGACCTATTCCTTCATGCGCAGCCCATATTTAACTCCTATTAAAATTATTTTTAAAAAAAAAGAAAAAATTAAGTCAGTAGAATTAGGCCTGTGCAAAAGTATTTCCATAGCTGGGAAGTTCAAAGTGAAGTCTGTTATGGTCTCTCACAGGCTCTTAAACAGAACCCCACTGAACTCAAGGGTTCTCACAGGCATGAGGATCCACATACATTGGGGTTATTTTCTGCTTCAGAACCCAGACATCCTCAGTCTGTAAAACTAGTGGGCAGTCCTAAATGTGCAGCTCACAGCAAAATCCCCTTTTGCTAGGGGTTTCAGTGATTGCTAAAGAAGGTAACAAGGGTGTGCATTAGTCTATTTCTCAAAAAGTATTTGTTGCTGTTGTTTGAAATCAAAGTGCTTCTATACTTACTTATTTTGGGAGCAGGCAGTAAACGCTGTGTTAGGAGTGGATTTTGACCAGGTGAACTCCAGCATACCAAGTTCAGCCCTTGATGGAAGGAGGATCAATCCATATCAAAGTTAATGGGCTTGTGTTCAATGTACTTAGTGACAGTGCAGAATCTGGTCTCACTGGAATTAACATTCCTTTACAGTTGTGGCCTTTCTTGGACTATTAGTCTTTCTTTGGAATTATTCATGTGTCCTGGGGGAAGATTGTGCTTTGACTTATATTCTCAAAGCTTTTTACCAGCACAATGGAATAAGGTTAATCAAAAGTACAGCAGGGAACTCAGCGCGAAGAATTACATCTGAGGAACAAATGAGAGACACTGCAGGCCTGTTTTCTTCTGTTGCACACTTGAATGGGTAATTCTTAGGCTCTGTAAGATGCAATGTGATGCTTGAAGCAAAATTGTAGGTCTACAGGTAGTTGTGCAAATGAAAATATTGAGAAACAAGAAAACCTGGAGAGAGGCTGTTCTGTTCATATGTTATTCTTAGGATCGGTAATAGTTTGTAGGATTATTGTAAAAATACGGCCTTCCTAGTAATTTGATTTGTGCTGCTTTTTGGAATGCAGACATTTTGTATGTTTTTTCTTCTGTAGGAGTAAACTTTGAATGGAATGCTAATGTTGTTGGGATTTAGTATTTAGCACTCCTCTTCCAAACTTTGCATACCTTCCTGACTTGGAGCTTAATTCCAAAAGTCAGTGCTTTATAAAATTAGTGCTTTATATAATCAGAGTGACACCTGGTTGGTCTTAGCTCTGCTCTTCTGAGTATACTGCAGTATCTTTAATATTTAAATTGAATTATCCATTATATATAATAATACCACTTATTAATAGTGTTTAATGCATATGAAATGTGTCTAGGATTAATTATTTATTTGATTTTAAAGGATTTATACTAATAACTGAAAGTTTGTAAATTTGCTTGGTAGAAGTCTTGAATTGCTATATTTCATGCTTGCTTTTCAGTGCTTTGCTCTGTTCTACCTAATTAACCTCTAAATGAGGCAGTGTGATTTGACAAATACAAGTGGTTCATATTCATTTTGTCAAATTTTTGTCAGAGCACTTTAGCACATTAGCATGTGATTTATTACTGATTGTCAGAAAGCTATATGATTTCTTTTAAAAAACAAATACTAAGGGAAACTCAGTAGAGTTGGTATAACCAGACTTAAACAGGGGTGATAGAGGAGATCAGGTTTATTCACTTTCGGGCTTGATCTGTTTAAGTGCTAGAGACCTGTTTCATCCTCTCTCTTCTCAAGGCAGTGGAGTTAATGGTGAGTGAGAAAGTGCTTTCTCTATGAAAACATTACAGAGAAACGCCTGTCTTGCATTCCACATCCTCAGTTTAGTTTGGGATTTGGATGAAAAAGTCAAGAAATGACCTGACATGACAGACAAGACAGACGTGTTTTGTCAGAAGGGAAAAGTAAGACTCACCTCAGGTTGGCACCTGAACATAGACCTATTTTTAAGTCCAAGAGTTCTTCTAAGCCAGCTGTTAGGAGACAGATGCCCTGGAAGAGGAATTTATTTCTCTCCCTTTGTCTTGTTTTCCTTGGTAATAAACAGTAAGTGTGCATGCATGGAGTTACAGCCAGGTAGTTGAAGGCATATCTGAGGTGACACACAACACTAAAGACAGTTAAGCTAATTCATGGTCTTTGAAAAACATGACGTTTAATATAGGGGAAGAGACTAAGCTTCTTTTAGTTTCAGATTTATTAATGCAAGTAAAAAAGCAAAACAAAAAAAAAAAATTCAAAATCCCCTTAGATAGCAGAAACCCCTAGCAAGCCAGGAGAAAAGTTTCATGAGCATCATTGTCAATATTAATCCAGGACACTGAGGTTTGGATAGTGCATGTCCGTTGCCTCCCAGTATACTGGCCTTGCCCATTGCTGCCTTTGCACACATACTGGGCTGCTATCATCCTATCAACCTTCCCTTATCCCTGCAAGATCGGTCTAATCTTCCCATTAATAGCTACTTACACCCAATAAAGACCCTATTTCATAGTTTGCAAATGTAAGTGACCATATATTCCATGCTTCAGGTACCAACATTTTCACACCCAGTTACCTGGTTGGAGCAATTAGAATGTCTCCATTCTTAAAATTACATCATCCAAATAAAGCATGACACAGCAGTGTCTTTGTGTGTGATAATGCTTTTATAACAGAACCGTTACCTAGAAGAAGGATGGCTTTCAAGTAGATTTAGCAGTGTTCAAATCTGTTTCAATTTATTTGCCAGTCACACTGATTTTAGACCATGTAATGGAATATAGACTTTTTTCTTTTTTTAAAGATAAATTTTTGTGCCACTGGCTACTTTATCACAGACTAATATTTTTTAAATACATTGAATGATTTCCAAGAAAATGACTTACTAGTACAGTCTGGTAGTTGTAGTTAACAGCTCCTTTTTTTTTTTTTTTTTTTTTTTTTCTTTCCTTGCTTAAGTAAGATTCTGATATCCTTACTGGTCATGAACTGCAGCACCTTGCTTCATAAATAATCTCTGAAGCCAGCGGGACTACTCAAGGAATAAGAGGCTGCAAAGCTGGTAAGAATATCAGAATCTCACCCAAACTATCATCAGGTTTTCTAAGTCATTTTGACTAGTAGCTATACTATAGTCTGCTTTATTGCTTTTGTGTTCCATCAGAAACAAGCTTTCTAAATATCTACAGATATTTAGCACTGACTATGAGAATTTACTTTCTGAAGCACGTTTCTGTATATTTTGGGATTTCACCTAGCAAACTCAACTTCATTTTGCAATGTTACAAGTAAGACAGGGCCTGAAGAATTAGCAGGTTTCTCAGCTGCTCCACATGAACTGATAGCTATGGAACAGAAGAGCTACATCAGTCTAATTTTAAAAAGCTCTTTCATCTATTTAATAATCACACTATTTTTAAAAAGTCTAGTAGTTGTAAACCAGCATAGTGGATAAGTGGACTGGCTTTGTATAAAAACTATTTTTTCCATCCCATGAGCATTTTCTTCTGCTTGTTCAGTTTGTTCAGAGTTTGGTCAAGCTCCAAAACTTGAAGCCAGCCTGAGACTCATAAATGAGTTTTGGCTGGGTGGTAGGTGAGATGGCCACCCCAAAATCTGTTTAAGTCACATTGGTTTTTCTCTTTGGGTTAGCAGTGAAATAAGAAAGGAGGGTTGTTTGAGGGGTTTTTTAACCTAATGGAACAGCTGATCTACAAAACAGGCAACACTTCACTGAACTTGCTTTCAAGTGGCAGGGGAGAGGCAGGGGAAGTGTATTTGCTAGTAGAAGTGGGGTAGAGGCCTGGGACGGAGACCTAGGATCATGGAGTAATTTAAAGGGAGAGAACAAACAACTTGCTAAAGATCAGCCTTCCAGCTGCAACACTAAATTTAGTACCCATACCACTCACTTTATGCACTCTTCAGTCCACTTGTAGTTCATCATACAGACTGTGTAAGGTCTCTACAAAAGGTCAACATTAGGTAGACTAACAGCTGGACCCGGGAGGAGAAAAGATGAGATCTTCAGTGGACAAGGAGAGAAAATGAAGGGAGAGCCATAACAGGGAGACAGCAGATAAGGAGAGAGGCTGCTCAGTGATCGGGGTAGGGGAAGCAGAGACTTGAACAAGAAGGCTGGACATGGGTGAGTGGTAAGGTGCTTTGTTTTTAATTGGTTCTTAAAAACAAAAAATATTCTGAAATGAAACATTAAAATGGAGACTTAAAGCTGTACAGTGTCACTTCAAACTTGAGTTAATTCATGAGGATATCTTTTTTTAATTAAGTGGTCAAATACCGCTTTCTCACTGGGACTCTTCCTTCTCTGCTCTCTGGGGAGAGATGAAACAGTGGTGCGTATCAAAGGGGATGGAGGCTGCATAATGAATGAGGTGGAGGATTGCAGAAGGAAAAAGGAGGTGATCTCATGGTCAAGATGGTTTAATGCTACCCTGGAAAACAGGGGTTTTTTCTTTCCTAAGGTTGTCTGAGGAGTTTCAGGGGGGGGAGGAGGGGGGGGGTGGATTTTCCTCAAGCAGCTGCTTGATTTTCTGTGGAAACTGTTGAGATCCTGGGTCACGCTCACAGTAATGCTGAGCATTTGCAGCTGTTGCTGAAAATGCCAGTAGCTGTGCTTTGGACATAGAAGCTGTTATATACTGCAAACTATTGTGAGAAATAAAGGCATGGATATCTCAAATTGCTCACTGAAAATTGTCATACTTTGACCTAAATGTTGTTGTTTCCTTTCCTCATCTGTAAAATCAGAATAATAGTACTCAATCTTCTTGCTAGGGACAGCATCCGTTCACTAGTGTTTGGAAGGCAGTCTTAGGCTGTGGTGATGTGCAGTACAAAAGTTCAGGAGGAAATTAATGATTTTATCTCTGCAACACAACTTGAATAGTTTGTAGTAAGTATGTCATGAGCATTGAACAAGAATAAAACAAAGTGTGGTGTAGCTGCTTATTAAGGGCTTGTCAGCATGGGGGGATTCATTTCACACTGAGCTGTGTTTGCTGCCTACAAAAAGGCTTTCATCCACCAGACACAATTAATAGCCCGGGATAACTGACAAAATACTGCTGGTTCACACTTATCCAATTTGATACTGTAGTAACTTTGTGTGCAATATTGTGCCCTTTGCATCCACATGTACTCTGTGGCTTCACACTTTGAGCTATACTCTCTCCTCCATTTTGGGTCCTTCTCTCTTCTTTTTGGAACAGTAATGGACTGTTTTCTTTAGTACTGGTAATTTTTATAAAACAGTTGCATAAAAACTATCTCAATACTCGAATCTCAAACTGCAGACATTGTACACTGGGTGGCATATAACCTCAGAGATTTATAAGGCAATCCAGAGAGTAAAAACGTAGAATTAAAAAAAAAAAAATCACCAAAGTGATACTTTGAATTTTTAGCAAGATATTGATTCGTGAAACAAACCCAAAGAATTCAAGTAAATCATGGAACTGTCATTTAAGATACAGTTGACCCTTGGTGTAAAAGTATGAGAAACAAGCTATGAAAATTACACATCTCGCAAAAAATTAATTGCTGTTCTCTAAATTGCAACATAGGCATTTCCTGAAAGCGTGCTGTTTTAGACAAGTTGAAAGTCCTTGTATGTCTGTTTCTGGTTTTGCATTTGAAATATGGCTATTTAGCAGTTCTTAAACAGTTCCTTTGGACATTCAAAGGCTTTGTTGGCCAGGGCAGCCAAGGCTAACAAGATCTATTAGAGTATTGTGTTGGAAATGTCATTATTAATACACCTTGTGGTTGCTGTAGGTGAAGATCTGTCATTTTCCATCAAAGAGAAGAATCATGAGCTGCTAAAGTAACTGACATCAGGATTTTGTAGGTGATCCTGCAATATGGGTAGCTTTTGGAGTGACTGTCAGTTAGGCATTGGAGCCTAATGGAAAAGTACCTTCTGGGAACGAATGCAGAAGCCTCAGTACACAGAGCAGAAATGGCTTGGGACAATCAAAGAGCCCTACATGTGCAAAAACCATTAGCACTTTCAGGTGAACTGAGAGCCTTATACCAGGTGGCAATGTTTTAGTATTAGCACCTTCTTTGTTAACAACAGTCCCAAAAGTCAGTCTGTTCACTACATGGGATACCTCCTGGCCAGAGCAGCTGTAGGTGGTGTACTTCCCAATGGCAGAGAGCAGGTGCCACACCGTTGTCTAAAAATGTGTCTTTCATCACCCTCAAGTTCTGAACCCACTGCTTACCCTATCAGATCTTCAGTGCAGTCTTCTGTCAGCAAATGGATGAACCCTCCAGAACAACGCATTCAGTGAAGGTGCTCCAAGAAACAGTCCTCTGGAAGCAGTCAGTAATCGTCGTCTTCTTCCTCTGGGGTAGTTAACTGCTTCCTGTGCAACCCAAAGTCAAGCAAAATTGCTATGCAAATTGCCTGACCAAGGAGATCTTGTCAAATACTTTTGCACCAGTCAGTAAAGAATTGCAATGACTGGCATTGTAGAACAGAGCATCCTTTTAATGATGATGGACAGATAGAAAATTGAAAGTTAGGTCAGATACCTTCAAGAGGAGATAAGTTAGGTGTGCAAGGAGAGGACTGGTGGGGGTTTTACTAATTTGACCATTGCTGAAATTGCTGGGCTTCTAGTACGTGTCCTCAGTACAAAGCGGGGAAAAGTCCACAATGCTTGAGGCTCAGCAGCAGTATAGAGGAGCAAGGTTACCCATCAGAAGAGGCACATGTTTGCTTCAGAGAAAGCAGCGAGTCACAGTGAAGCAAGCATCCGTGTGATGTAAGCTACATCTCTGCAGACATGATAACTCTGCATCAGCCCAATGGGATGCATAGCCGCTATCCACAGCATCTCATTTACCGTGAAGTAGATTCCTCCTTCTCACCTAGGAAGCATTATCTTCATCCCTCTACCTTAAGCACTGAATGAGACAGGAGTAAAGAACATGGTCTAGCCCACTCCAGATATTTTGCCAGAGAAGCTCTGTTGGTCAGGGATATAATAAAACATGATTTATGACTGGCAGCAATATTCTGGCAAAAGATCAGCATTAGTAGTTCTGCTGAAAGATTCTACGAACAGAAAGTCTTCCTTATGTGTTGTAGCTACACACCATTTTATGACATATCAGGTTTTCACTTTGCGCCAGTCACCTCGATTGTGGCATTTTCTAGTTTTTGAGAGGTAGAGTATGCAGTCTTACTAATATGCTGCTGCTGTTTGTTTGTATTCATGTACGTACAATTTAGGGAAAAGAGAGAAATATAATACGGTTAAATAATGTATATGAAATATTGATTTGTGGGCAGAATTAGCCCATCTGCGTCTCTAGAAATAAAAACCAGATACTTGTATATATTCTTTCTTACAGCTCCGTCCAGCAGAAAACCAGGGGACCCTCTGGTTATTTCTGATATCAAGAAAGGAAGCGTTGCTCACAGGTAAGACATTCAAGCTCCTGGGAAAAGTCTGTTTCCATTGAATAGCCAGCCAGACTCAAGTTAAACAGAGGGAGCTTGTAAGAGACTTGTGCTTTTATTTTGTAAACAGCAGTTAAAAATTAAATGTCCAGCACATTAAGAAATAATTGTTTTAAAAAAATCCATCTCATTTCTATAATAATGTTCATACCTTCTGAGATACCTTGCTTTAATGCTACTGGAATTTCATGTAAGCTTGTTTGCTTGTTCACAGAACGGGGACGCTTGAACTGGGTGATAAGTTGCTTGCAATAGATAACATTCGACTTGACATTAATGGAAGATGCTGTTCAGATCCTTCAGCACTGTGAGGACCTTGTAAAGTTAAAGATCCGCAAAGATGAAGACAATTCCGGTATTAGCAATGAGCCTATTGCAGATTTTTGTGTATTTTCAGGGTTTGAAGATAATTCTGGTATTAGTCATGAGACTATTGCAGATTCTTGAGTGATTTGGGGATTTTTAGAGCCTAGGGTTATTCTTTTGCATTTAAATTTTAGTGAAATATTTTTTCTAAACATGGGTGGTTTACGCTAATGCTAATCAGAAGGTGTCACACTAAAAAGAATTGTAATGGTATATAAAGTTTTGTATTTTCTCCATGGCTATATTGCCTGCAGGAGCTGCACTGCAAAATGAGCTCTTTCTGGAAAGGCAATTTCCCCTCAGGTGCAACCATGTAAGGGTAGTTTTCTCTTACCAGCATATTGAGGTTTTCTCTGCTTTTAAGATTGGAATCATGGCTAGCAAAGCGTGGATCCATAGGCCTCAGTTCTCCAGCAGAGTGGTGAAGTGCATGCTTTATCCATAAACTTAGAAACTTGACTTCAGTATGACTGTTCACATGCTTAAAGGTAAGCAGTACTTTACACGCTGTGCTGGATGGCTGATGGAGGAGCCATGTCTGATCAGCCCAGTGGAAGTAATGGAGCTGTCATAATTTTGCACACCTACATCTATTAATATTCCTGGATCTTCCCCTTTTTGGATTCTGTAAGAGCAAAATTTCTACCTGGAGATAATAAAGCAAGTTCTGTTATGCATTCTAGTGGCAAAGGAAGTTAGACAGTTACAACTACCACTACTGCTGGGATTTATATTACGGCATT
Organism: Gorsachius magnificus; assembly: GCA_034008185.1. Lineage (NCBI taxonomy): Eukaryota > Metazoa > Chordata > Aves > Pelecaniformes > Ardeidae > Gorsachius > Gorsachius magnificus. Next base: position 179,676,663 of record CM067081.1, read on the forward strand.
ACACAAAAGCATGAACTGTACATTCACTTGTCTTAAGCTCTATAGAATCTCACAGCAAAAAGGCACAGCCTGTCGCACTTTATTATTTAAAATCAAGTGCAACTGTTGAAATGGTGTTTAGACTTGCACTGGAATGCTCTTTTCCTTTAATTGCTTCTGAAAGCAAATAGAAAGTATCTTCTCAGTATGATCAGTACAAAGCAAAGGCGGATGCATTTAGCACCTTGAGCAAATTGGCTTTCGGGAGTAAAATTTGATCCAGCAAAGTGAATGGCCGCTGCTTGGCAGGATGTTGTGGTGAGGTCCCCACAGGTGGTGAGGTGGGATTTGCTACAGATAGTTGATCCATCTTGGACAGAGGCTGGACAAACTGGCCATGGGCTGTACATCCAAAGGGACATCTGACTGACAGTTACTTCGGAAAACTGAGCAAACCAGGTACGTTATGAAGAACAAACTGCAACTACACTTGGCAGAAGATCAACAGGAAAAATGCCCATAGAAGGAAGTTTGAGTTCTCTCCTGCACCAGAAGGGTTCTGTCTTTTAAGGATCCCTCCTTCACCACCTTCCCCTTGTTGACTCGTTGGTTATTAATGAGACTCCCTCTCATTAATAACCCTGCAGAGAAATTACCAACAGACCATGAAGAAGGGCATGAGTTAGAGTCATGTAGAAGAAGTAGTAACTTCTCCCACGCTTTTAAATACTTTTGGGTTTGTCATGTGTATGTATCATGTCATCCCCCCACTCCCCCTCACCTTGTGGACTTAATCTTTTTCTAGGACAGCTTCCATTTCCATTGAAATTGGTACACATTTTCTGTTGCTGTCACTGAAATGTGGATTTCAGTCTCCACCCATGTAAAATAACATCTTTGCTCTCGCTTAAGTATTGCACACCATGGTAGCTGGTACAGATTTTAGTCTGAGTGAGATTCTTATTCCATAGTTTTCTTTTGCACATTCACGTTGCTTATTTTACAGTTACATCATATATCTGTATCAAGATTCTCACACAGTTACATGTTTTATCCAGACATGATTGGTGTAACTGAACAGATTCAAATGTAAATGGACAGCTACTCACAGACCTGCTGAACGAAACTCTCTATACAAATGGTTCTTGTAACAGTTGACTAGGTGTCAAAGTGTAATTGGAAGTATTTCTAGTAGATTTCAGGTACTTTGGAATCTAAAATGAATGAGTATCTCCTGAAATACCAAAGGAAAAATATTTTTAAACAGCAGCAAACCAGTAGCAAAAGAACACCAAAAAGTGTACCTCAATTAACATAAGTTTATGTTTATTTGCCATTAGTTTATTTATGAAAGTCTGTTTTCTCACAAAGAAAAGAAACATGCTTCTCAAACTCAACAGAAAAAAATGATTAATAAATTCACCAAGAACAGAAAAGCCTGGTGCTAATAGGTGAGTAGACGTGGAGCACTCCAAAAGACTTTCTAAATCACAGAATGAGATTAAGACTTAAACTTTTTTTTAGTTTCTCATGGCACGCTTCTTTGAGGAGGGGAAGGCAGGGAGCAGGTCCTCCCTAAGTTCTTGTTTCCTCACTGTCTTTCAAGCTCTTTATATTCCTTTTTAAGTATTTCTAGCTTCTAGCTCTTCTTTCTGCCTTCTGTTTTTCCTTTCTCTGCTGTCTCTCCGACTCCTCCCTTCTCCAGAGAGTCATACGTGTCTCAGAGCTGTGTTCCTCAGAGCCAGCCGTGCAGGTGAGGCCAGCAGCAGGGTAGTACACATCATGTGCTCACCTGGACCGTGCTCCTCTTTGCCCTTTTGGCTGTACTGATCAGGTGTTACTCTGAAGAGCAAGAGACCAGTGGACAGAGCAGAGGCACTGCAGCACAGAGGGTCTACTTTCATTAAATGTTGTTTCTTTCCAAGAACTGTCCATAATTGCATCACGAAAAGAAAGAAGGAAAATCTCAAAAACACGAGACCCAAAAACATGGTAGTGTGATTGTATTTCCTCCCCAGGTGGGAGTGTGTTTTCAGCAGTTTTTCTCTTTTCTTTTTTTTCCTGACAGCTTCCCAAACTGAGGACAATTTTATCTCCTGATTAACCTAATGGCTGCCAGCCTTTTTTGAGTATCAGAGTTCTTTGCTTTCATGACAACACGGGCCTTCATTGTGAATTCAGGCCACATATATGCCATGTTCTTGGATAGCTCGCATTTCTGCTGCCTGGAAAGAGCGCTGAAGAGAACAGTGTAGCAATTTGACATTTGTTGCAGTCTGCCATTAATTTTCTTAACTAGGGCTAACCAGAAGACAGACGTAATGGACCAGTCTCCTTTCCAGTCATTCACTAAGATCTATAAACTTCCCACTGTCATGTGGCAGGGCTGCTGTATGATTAATAACTTATTCACTTAATGTTGATAGCGGAGAAACGTCAGTATTGTGTCGACCCTTAGCAAATACTGGCTATTACATTTTCAGTTAGCTTCATGGGTTACTTTTCATCCTTCAGTTGAAGTCTTGTACCGTGTCAATGCCACACCTGTGTAAATGTTATCAGCATTAGATCACAGAGGATTTGTTTTTGTTCCATAAATGCTCCAGCAAGCAAGCAAGAGCTGCCAGTCTGCTGCTGTGCAGAGCAGCTTACGTGCTAGCCCACTGTATGCCAGCCATCGGCTTCCAGTGGGGTCTTGGGAGTTGGGTGCTTCTGGAAAGAGCACGTCAGATAAAGCACAGTTGATGTGAACTGAGCCAAAACACCAATGATAATGCCCCAGGTAGGAATACAAGGCCAATGTTAGGCATGAAAATCCCAGTATTCTTTGCTGAATAAACACCACTAATTCTTCTCTCCTTTGATTCTCTTTGTGTCCCATTTTCTTCATGGGGGCAATAGGAGGGAGTTGGGGCTGGGCGAAGCTAAAGGCCTACATTTTCTGCAAATTGGGAAGAAACGAAGTAGCTCCAAAGATATTAGTGTTTCTCCAGCTCTGCTTAAGTACTATGTTCGGCATTAGAAAAAAGCAACTCTTTGCACCTTTACTAGTGATGCAGGTATCTTCTTCCCTTTTAAAGTTTTTCTATCTACAGGAACAGAAATGGGAACGTTTGAATTTTCTAACTTGTCTCAGGTTAGTTCTAGTAACATTTACGGAATGTGCATCCTAGACATTTTCCACATTTGGTGAGCCGTTCGAAATGTCATTACCCACAGATCTAGGAAAAGTTGCCCGCCAGGCCAGATGTCCTGGCTGAATACCAATATCATAAGATGGGCAAGGGAGCATTTGTTATTTTGATCTGAGGAGAAATCTGACATTTTAAATTTTAAAATATCCCTTCACAACTCAAAGATACTACAGTTGATTGCTCTCCTGATGATTTTTTTGATAATATGTAAAGAGTATAAATACAGGAACCTTTCTTGCTGCAACACCTGTTGGGTATTGTTTAAGGAAAATACATTGTATTTAAGCTTACCCGGTGACAAATTCCTCTCCATTTCTGATGATTGTTTGGTGAGACTAAAATTTCAAAATAATGCAAATTACTTCATGCAATATAATGAAACCAAATCTAATGGATTTATTATTCAACTTAGTTGATAACTCAGAATTCAGAAGCTATTTTTGATTCTGTAACAAAAGTTTAAAACTTGTCCATCAAAAACATGGGATATATTTCAGGTTCTCTTAGCAAGACAGCTGCTTATCTTATCATGACTTTCGACTTTTCCCACAATTCTTTTAAGGAAGTTTGGGTTTAAAACTTTTGAATTATCTTTTATTCTAAATACCTTCTATTCAGTCCAAGAAACAGATGAGTACCAGTATATATACCAGTAGTAACTTGTCTTTTCTCTAAATAATGTGCCCTTGTGGCAAATGTGGCAAACAGGCTCCAGGGCTGCATCAGGCAGAGCACGGCCAGCAGGTCCAGGGAGCTGATCCTTCCCCTCTGCTCAGCCCTGGTGAGACACAGCTGGAGTGCTGGGTCCAGTCCTGGGCTCCCCAGTGCAAGAGAGACATGGACGTACTGGAGCAGTTCCATCAAAGGGCCACCAAGATGATTAAGGGACTGGAGCCTCCTATGGGGAAAGGCTGAGAGAGCTGGGACCATTCTCGAGGAGAGAAGGCTCAGGAGGGATCTTATCAATGTATATAAATACCTGAAGGGAGGATGTAAAGCAGATGGAGCCAGGCTCTTGGTGCCCAGTGACAGGACAAGAGGCAATGGACATGAACTGGAACACAGGAGGTTCTTCCTGAACATCAGGAAACACTTCTTTACTGTGAGGGTGGCCAAGCGCTGGCACAGGTTGCCCTGAGCTGCTGTGGAGCCTCCATCCTTGGAGATGTTCAAAAGACATCTGGACACAGTCCTGGGCAACCTGATCCTGGTGGCCCTGCTTGGGAAGGGTGGGGTTGGACCAGGTGACCTCAAGAGGTCCCTTCCAACTTCAACCATTCTGTGATTCTGTAAGAAAATAGCCTGAAGTTATATTTTAATAGGAAAGAAGATAAAAGGATTTTAACCAGAATAAAATTTAGTCTTAATAGAATGAGGGGAGTTTTTCTATTGATTTCAATGTAATCTGGTTTTGCTAATAAAAAAGAAATTGCACAGGAGAGGTTTGGGGGTTATGTTTTGGTTTTTTCGAAAATAATCCAGTAGAATATGATTAAGAAGTGTATCTGAAATGTAATCCTTTGAAAATGTTGTTTGATTACCAGTCACTAGACTGAATGTGCTATTTTTTTTCATTCCCTCTTTCATAAGAAACCAATTGCATCCCCTTGGCATTTATTGCAGATGAACAGGAGAGCTCAGGAGCAATTATTTATACTGTTGAGCTCAAGCGCTATGGTGGGCCTCTTGGAATTACAATCTCTGGTACTGAAGAGCCCTTTGATCCCATAATCATTTCCAGCCTTACAAAAGGAGGATTAGCTGAAAGGTAAATTGGAAAGCAAATTATTTTTAAGCATTCTTTTTGTCAAAATGAAGCTTTCTTTTGTTTACCTGAACATGCTGATTTTCATGATTTAACAATTTTATTTTTTTTATAACTCTCCAAATCTGAGTTTATAACCTTTTTGCTGTTGTTTCTTGATCACTGCCAAGTTCAGGAGCACGAACGGTATCTTAACAAGATGTTCTTGCACATATTATATAAGACAGAGCAGAGGATTGTGGTCCTTATTATAAGTCACCTAGGAAAGACTAGTCAATCAAACTGCTCAGTCACAGGAACATTTTAGCAGCCTTTTAAAAGCAATAGCCTTGTATAGTACAATAGGTAAGGAAAGCACTTCAACGTGTCTAAGTTTATCTGAACTTACTGTACACTTATCTGCCACTTACTGTATACACACGCTGCATCTGTATGTGCACTTACACACACCATAGCAAGCATTATCCGAGGAGTGGAGATGCTCCTCCTGGTAAGTGATGGATAGAGAATAATGAAAATGCTGAGGTTTTCTATCACTTGTTATTTCTAAGACAGGTAGAGTCATTGCAACGGGTACCTTTGGTGGTGGTTTCAGAGAGAGCCTACAGCACACACAGAACACGGTACGGTGCGCAGCCAGAACAAACAGTGCATTTACACAAAGAGAATTTATTTTCTTCTCCTGATGTGATCCACCCTGAAAGCCACACTGGTGAAATAGCTGGTTACTTGCTCACACTGCCATTATCTGTTATGTTGTGAGACTTCTAGAAACTTGACTCATTTCAGAACTTACTGAGCTGTCTGAGATTGCTCTTAAACAGGTGGGCTGCAATGAATATCATCTGTAGGTGATTAACTTAACTACCACAGTAACACAGAAATCTGCATCTCCGTGCCTCAGCTCTGCTGTTGTCACTACAACAAAGGCGGCTTGCTTTAAGCATTTCTAACAAAAGAATTACTCTGTAACACAGCCATAAAAGCAAAAGGAAAGAAAGAAAAGGAGATGAGACTTTCATGCTCCAAATATGCAAAGAAACTGCCTTTGTTGCTTTTTGTGCTCCTCAATGTTTTACTTCTCTCTCTTATTGTAGGACTGGGGCAATTCACATAGGAGACAGAATCCTAGCAATAAATAGTAGCAGTCTGAAAGGAAAACCTTTGAGTGAAGCCATTCATTTATTACAGATGGCAGGAGAAACTGTCACCTTGAAAATCAAGAAGCAGACAGATGGTGAGCATGGCCAAGGGTATCATCATTGGTCTTTAATGCATGTGTTGTTACAGATTAGCAGGCGTTTGGGCCATCCCTGGAAAAACATGGTGTCAATAGTAAAAAGCATGTTCTTAGAACTGCAGTAAAGCAATGACCACTCCCCCTCCTTATTTTTTTTATAATTCTATTCAGCTACCAGTCCCAAGAAATTTTCTGTCCCTGTGGGTCACGTAAGTGAACTGAGCGATGCTGAAGATGAAAACTCTGCTGCGCAGAAATCTGGCAAACTCTCAGACATCTATTCCACTACAGTCCCAAGTGTTGACAGCGCAGTAGAGTCATGGGATGGCTCTGGTATTGATACCAGCTTTGGAAATCAAGGTACCATCAAGAATGCAATCGACATTTTAAAGTAGAAATTATTGCCTTTGTGGTTGACCTTCCTTTGCCTTAAAGAGAACTTGATCTGTACCAACTTCAAACCTTGTACTTTGTAATGTGCCAGTGTCTCATTATGTCCACACGCCTCGCCAGGCAGCATGATTTCTTACACTTGGCTGGCCTCAGATTCATTCTTTCATGACGACGCGACGTGTTATGAAGCATTTATCAATACATTAACAGGTTTTTGTTAGCTTTACTGACATCTGAATAGCCCGGTCCATAGTTCATCCACAACTAAATGAGTTTATCCTTCAAATACAGATCAATGCAAGGCACAGAACACTCTGAAAATGTTCATGACTTTGATGCCCATATGCAGTAATTTTTAACCCACAATAGATTTATTGTAAATTGCTGAAGGAGGAACATAAGGCATTGCTTGTGATTTGTAAATCTTCCGGTTATTCATCATTCCTGCAGCATTAACATCTAACTTTCAGCCCTAAAAAAGTTATGCTGTTCAGAGACATGATTTTCCTTAATGCTAGATTTTCTACTGCTCTTTGACTGTTGTTTTATATAGGATTTTCAAATAATCCCATTTTAATTTATAAGACACATCTATGTCAGCCCTGAGGAATACGGACATCTTGTAGGATTCTAGGTAAGAAGAAAAATAATTTCCACACAGCTTCAGTGTTTTATTTAACTATCTTTAAACGTTTATTTCCATAAAGCAGGTGTTCCCACTACCTGGCAGGTATTTGGACAGGTAGATCCTTACCTCAAATAATTTTCTCTCGCTCACTCTAGTTGCACACATTCTTTCAATTTTATTTCTCTGTTTCTTTCTGTTGCTTTCCAGGAGCTCATGGACAGATGTTTTGTACCCTCACACAGAGAACTGAAACTGAGCTCTGCCCAGCAGATTTCCCATATAGGCTGAAGTTCTGTGCTGATTACTTTCATTGCTATTCTCTAATGTGCCTGCTCAGTGATAACACTGGCGGTTTCTTCTGGAAAGCAGAACGTTTCCTTTGAAACCTGCGGAGCTACTTGAGATCAAGAAGTAGCGGATGTCACTACTAGTGGCCCTTTTTTGCTGTTCTTTAATTTTTTAAGTTTTTCTTAGCCTTACTGCATATATTTGGCATCAACTTGCTTTAAACAAGACAGCCTTGATACATTTAACTATAAATCCTGTTTTCTACATATTGCTTTTAATTTACTGTTACATATAACATTCTATTTCATACTCAGTGTACTGGGCTAACCCCACCCCCCGTATAATTTGTATTTCACTGAAGTCAGAGTTGGGATGAATTTGTCCCCTTTTCTGTTTTTAACTGTTTTGGTCAATTTATCAAAATAAATCATGCTAGATTTTCTTCTGATATTTTTAAGTTCTAAGGATAAGTATTGCTAAAAAAGTGTCAAAATTATAATTCTCATTTCCTGGGTGAATTGGTGATATTTGGAGCAAATCGTTCAACTGTGTAAAGGATTGAGGCCCAGGCTGCTTTCCTAAGTCCTGATCATTCAAGTACCATGCTAAAACTATACCAGTATCGCAAAGCAGGTTTTTTTTTTTAATTCCCTTGAAAAATCAGCCCAGACTTGGCTGTTTACATGGTACTTCTGCTAAACAGCCTGAGTAAAATCAGATTTGCGCCTTATCCCTTGCTGTGGTACTCATATGACCCACATTTCTATTAAAGTTCATTTTGTCTTGACCTGTCAAGTTGAGTTTGGCTTCTTTCCAAACCTTTCTTGGCATAAGCACAGGCTAAGCAAATTGAGGAGTTAGAGGAATGTTTCTGGAGCACCAGATAATGTTTTATCCTATTAGTTACTAATTTAATGCCACTGAGCAGTCTTTTCTCTCCTTGAATTAATTAATACCCATTTTTTACCTTTGTTTAATGCATATGCCTTACTAATCCGAAGCCTTCCCCACACAGCAGTGACATTTTCACAACCAAAACCCTTCCTAGAACCTGGGAGTATGTTAATGTCTGCCAGTGGGCTGGAAGACACACACAACTCTGTAGTTACGTGGGATTTGAGGGAGACAGGTCTAGACTGATTTATGGAAGCAAATTGGCCTCTTTAGAGGGGTGACAGCAGTGATATTTGTTAGTCGTCAACAAAATAGAGCTTCCTAATCCAATATGCACATCAGAAAACACCAGCTATAGAGCTAGAAAAAGAATCTGTCAAGATGAAATATATATATAGCAGCTCTACCATAATGCATTTTTCGTACCAGATCAGTATCAGCCTGTGACAAGTCGATCCATGTGTTCTTGATACATCACCTGGAAGCCAGACTGTCTGGTTCCTACTCGGAATTCAAATTACACTTAGTTTGGTTTAAGAAATACTATCGAACTAATACCAACATTGCTTGTATGATAAAAGCACCCAGAAATAAACTCTTCAGATACAAAGGCTGTCTGATGCCACTTACACAGCATTGAGATATTTGGAAATAGCTGACACAGAAATCACCTTCTGCAAGGTGAGCTTTCCAAGGGTGGATATTGGTGCCGGGCATGTGTGCCCATCGTGAGACGGGACTTTTCTCAGCTCTCGGAACCCTACCAAAAAGCAGTAGCTCTGCTAAGTGCAAGTCCCCCTTCCAAAGGGGCATGGTACAGAGATTTCTATGTTGACCTTTATGCAGGGCAGTGCAGGGCTGTGACAGCACGGTCCTGCACTTGTATTAATGAGTCCTTGCCTCGGCGGTGCCGAGACATTCACCCTCCTTTATGTTCTGTCATTACTCCAGTTAATGGTCACTCAAGAGCCTCTGCACCGTGCCAACTTTTGCATCTAGGAAGCCATTCTACAGATTGGTAGTATTGTGCATAATTGACGCTAATTTTTGGCTGCATTGCTTCCAAATTTGAGAAAGTTACCAGGAGGAAGAAAAAACTTTTCTGCTAGTTGTCTGAAAAGTCAAGTTGATGGGGTTTTTAAATGCCTCCTTGCAAATTCTTTTTTCAATAGGTCTGAAGAGCAGTTTTCTGAATGGCTTAGGTTTAATTTTGGTCATGTTGCACATGACCAGGCTAACACATATTTAACACATCCATAACTCACGTGATTTATTCAGTAGTATTCAATGTATGATGTCAAATTGGAAATCAATGAATTGTGAAGAAGTCTAGAACTAAACATCAGAAGCAGCTGAGACATAAACAGTATGAGAACAGTGTTAGATGTATTTAAGATTTTGCTTTCAAGACACTTCCACAGGAGAAGCTCTAGAGCACACCTAATTCCAGGCATAATTTAGGTCATAAATAATCTGACTAGTACTGTGGAAAAAAAAAGGTGACAATCATGAGTCTACATCCAAGTTCTAGAGAACCCAGCTTCAGAGGTGTGCTTTTCAGTCATTACAACATATACAGTGTTGTAAATATATAATTCATCTTTTTAGGACACAGCTATCAGGCTTCAGGATACAACTTCAATGCTTATGAATGGAGGAGTCCTAAACAGACAAGTTTGTCCCCTCCAAGCAAACCACGAAACCACCCATTTCATGATGCAGGGCTGAGTGATGACGAATGGGACAGACCTACAGCAAGCAGGTAGGTTGCCATACAAGTTTCTGTTTTCTGATTTGCAGCTGCAGCAGTGCCTCAAAAATGAACACTTACTGTCTGGGATGAAATTATGTTTTTCTAATGCAGCTGTAACAGCTCTTTCTTTAAATATGAGATACAGTATTTATACTTCATGAAACTTATTAGGGCAGATTAGTGACATTTATGGAGGATTATGATGCCAAGACATACTTATTTTGAGTTACTTCAGACAAAAAACCGTAGCATTAATCTCTTAAGAATAAACAAACAAAAAATGAGGGCATTCCCCTGGGTAAGCTTTAGAAAAAATCTGCTGTTTTCCACTCCACAAAAGTAAACCTACAAATAAAGTGGCTGAAGACAACTGGCATGTTGATCTTTTGTCTTCCATGAAAAGTCTTCATTTTGGTTTCGGCAAAGAAGCAGAAATTACAGTCTTCCTCCAAAAATGCTTGAGACATCTGCAGTGATTCAGTAGGAAAACAAAGTGATCCAGGTAGATATGTCTTGTCCAAAGCCATGGTAGTTTGTCATGCATTCATTCCTCCTCTTCTGAGAAGTAAATCTCCTTTTTGATTAATTTCTCTGCAGGCAAAAGAGCTTCCCGAGTGAAAATGCTTAGTTGACAATGCTTGGAGATAGTGGAAGACCCAAAAGTCTCTTATTCTCTGTTCTAAGGATGATCCAGCAGTGGAACCACTGCAGAGACTTGGGTAATTCCTGCCAAAGAACAGTTCTTCCTCAGACAAGGGAAGGCAGACAACACAGTTAGAAAGATTCTGTGCTCTTTGTACCCATCCTCAGGCCTTGCAGACATGCATGTCCTTCATTAGAAGTACAGTTTCTTGGTGTAGCGGCACAATGAGCCTGAAATCCCAGTCTGTGAGAAATTCAAGTTTCATACTAAAGAAAACCTTCCTGGTTCCTGTATAAACATACTGGATAAGTAAATCCATAGGGTCCAGTCTGTTACCTTTGAATTACAAATCAAAGCAAAGCTTAGATGCCAATGCTGCTTTTCAGAATCTGAATGACAAATCCTCTGATACAGCAGATTGCCCAGTGGCATTTTGTCTGGAGATTTTGTCTGGCAAGATGATAGCTCAGATCTGGGCAAGTGTGAACTCCTAGTCCATATCCAGCTCCTTTGGTCCTTACTGGCCAGAAGCATACTAGAAGTTTTCAATAGGCTAGTAGTGGGCAATATTTAATAAAGTAAATGCCCGTAGTTTTATTCATACCTCCCATTCTTGGTAAGATAATAACTTGAATTTAGTAGCAGCATCTTTATCCACGGTTAAAGCCCATCTTTTGTTTCTCAGATGAGATGCAGCCATAGATTCCAGAACACCTACTGGTCTGCAGTTTACATAAGTAATAGGCTGAAAAAGTTGATGAGCAGTGAACCAGGAAGCTGGATTGTAAAATACAGAATCTTCTAAATGAAAAGCATGTGTTCTACTACTATTTTAAAGCACTATTCAGCAGAAAATATGCACGATAAAGAATCTTGTTCTACTTGTCAATGTGACTGACACCTGAGATATATGGCACAAATTAAAACAATGACTATTTTAACCCTGTATCTGTAAAATGGATTATGCCACACCTGCTGGTATTCCTATACCAAGTGCTGGAGTATTTGAGAAGGGCATGTCTGTTCTTCTAGCTTGTTACAGAGATCCCAAAAAATCCACCTCTTCTCTGAACCCTGGCTAAGCATTTTATCTTCTCTGACACTAAAAAGTAATTTTTTTCTTACCTTTATTTTGTGTAGCACAGCTTCCAAGAATATGTGGCAACAGAAGGAGACTGAGACATTGGGAGAGAATCAAGAAAACCATTTAAAGCAAACTTCTGTAGAAAGATCAGGGGGAGAGAGCATCAGGAGCATGAAGAAAGAGGGCAAGATGTGGAAAGGTGCCTCTGGTGGGCAAAGGAAAGGTGGGGGACAGCTGGAAGAGTGGAATACTTCCAGGTAGGAGAACAAATTGTGTACAGGAGTGAGATCCAGCTGGGCTGGGACGGAAGCAGGTGGAGAAAGGAAAAAGCATTGAAATGAGAAAAAGGAGAAAAATGGGGTAAAAGCAGAAAAAACACATCATTAACATGCTGTTGAGTGACAATGAAAGTTCAGTTGGCAAGTGAACAAAACCAGAGAGTTTAAACCACCTTGTGTCTACCTATCACTGGCAGGTAGGACAAGTCTGTTGTAGTTCTTGCTCCAGGGAAAATTTTTTGCATATTAATACAATACTTACAGGAATGAGCCTGCCAGATCCTAGAACATCCTATCACCTCCTGAATTAAAAACAAACAAACAAACAAAAAATTGTCTCTCATATGGCAATAAGACACAAATTATAGGCACCTGTATCTTCCTATCTGTCCCACTGCCTCTCCTTCAGCATTTTTATGCATCTAAACCCCTCTTGGGTTTCAGAAAAAAAAAAGCCATCTAGACGAGAAATTATTTTGGTACCTCTTTTTTTCTGGTGCAGTAGCTCAGCTACAAATCAGTTTATTCATGTGGCTGTAATGGAGATGCAAAAGTTGAGCATTTCACACACCAGGAGACAAGACTCAGAGAAAAGGCAAAAGAGGAGGTGAGGGCAGAAAAAGCAATTGCTTCAGCTAAAAAGAGGTCCAGACATATTGGCATGGCGATTTCAGATTTCACAGAAGTCGGAGAAGGAATGGACCTCCAGTTCTAGGAAATCCAGTCTTTGCTGTCACAGACAATTGCCTCAAATAATCCTGTTCATTAACTCAAGTTCCATTTTATATTATAATTTCAGTATGCAATATTAAGAAAGGTATTGTAATGGATAAATTAGTCTATGGTACAGCACTGGCTATTAAAACAACTACTTAGGTTTACTGAAAGAGCTAATTTCAGAAGTCAAGGATTTTTCTAAAATCGTGTTTTAAATACTTTCTTATCTTGCCTGGGAGGAATTGCCATCTGTGATCTGAGTAGGTATTCTCACCATTGCTGTATCTATTGCAATATCTTAGGGGAGACACTGATGCTAGATGGAGAATCATTGCAATAAGAGATTGAAATGGCTGACCATTGTCTGCTTGACTGATCGTAACTGTAAGAAAGCATCTCTGAGGCAGAGTATCGTGTGTGTGTGAAGCATTCGAGCTGTCATCTGTTGTGCTGGGCAATTCTCCTATTTAAAAGCTGTTCTGTTAACAGTGTTACGTTCACACTGTTCTCAGTAATACATTGTTTGTCAAGCAAGGCCTCAGATGCTTCCATAATAGCGTTTGCTCTCTTTATGTGCTCTTAAGCACCACTAGCTGCAGTCCATGGGCAGCTGCTCCAAAGTAACAGCTTGCTGCCACCAAAGGGGCGGATTCTCATTCTTTCCTTCCTCATCCTTCCCCTGTGCCTTTCACATAACCAGCCCCCTCCCATGCAGCAGCTCTGATGCTTGTGTGAGCCTTCATTGAGCTGATTCCCCTTGCTAAGACAGCAAAATACTCCTGCTTCCTCCCCACACACACGTACGCTGTAATGGTGTTTCTTTGGGCTGTGTTGCTGCAGTCCAGAGTTGGTGTTTTTTATCAGACCTCTTTTGCTGGGCAACTTCCCTAAGCATCGCTGTCACCAAAATACTTGCTCAAGAGCGCTAGTAATTAGGCTTCGGTGCACTTATGAAACACCAGTGACCTAACTCTCCATGTAAGACAGTTGCATCCTTGGAAGTTTCTCTGTGTTGGTGTATGAAATGAGTGGAGCAGTTTATATGATGGCAGTCCGGTGGGCTTAAATCGATAACAATAAATGCAGCTTAGGCTGAAGGAATCAGGTAAAAAGCTCCACCGTCCCTCTGTTGCAAAGTGCTGTTTGCAAAAATGAGGGCTCTTTCCATACTCCCTAGGAGAAGTCTGTGAGGTTGAAAGGTTTTATTGCAAATATTCCTTGCACGGAGCAGCTCTGCACACAGCGACTGGGTGATTCATTAATTTTCATAGGGAGGTCCCAGTTTCAATCCAGTAAAAAATGTATTGAATTGTTCTTGCAATCCATTTATCTCCTTACTGAATAACTCGCTGCTCAGATCCTGCCAGCTGCTAGCGACTGCCAGGTTATGAGAAGACTTGTCTGTCATGTGCTCTGCATGTTCATCCAGCCTCTCCTGATCAGCGACTCTTCCCCACTCTCCTGCTTACCTACTGTAACGTTCTGTCATACAAGTTGCAATCTGTGGCAAGGCATGTGTGTAAAATATATTCTTCCAGGGGGAAAAAGTCCACATTTTTTTAACCTCTCATTGTAAATCTAGCTTCGCAGGTACCCATGATAACACCGAGGCTGACCAGGAGGAAAATTTCTGGTCTCAGGCTCTGGAGGATTTAGAGACCTGTGGCCAGTCAGGAATTCTGAGGGAACTAGAGGTAGAACAATCTTAACCTTTCTTTCCAATTATAGAGAAATATAATGGGTTTTGTTTGGTTTACATTCATTTTATTTTCTCCTTTTTTTCTTTTAAGTTGCACTAATCACACCAATTCATTTAAAAGCTTTAACCCCTCTCCACAGGACAAGGCTGACAGGCGTCTGTGTTTGAGAAACATGACTCTCTTGGTACCTACCCTTTACCTTTATATTTTTGCTTGTGCAGCTGCCTCCCCCGCCCCTAACCAGAGCTGTTTTCTTTTGTACAACGCAACCAAAATTCTATAAACACGTTCACCCCAGAGCTTTTGACTTGCAGCTTCTGCTGTGCATAACCATTGATGCTGTCTGCACAGGCAGCAAAAGGTGCAGGACTTCTTAAGTGGGCATAACCTTCCTGCAGCAATGCATCCCATTCTCTGACAGACGCTTTATGCAGCTTTTCTTAGCATGTTGTAGGTTGTCTTTTAAATTGAAACTTAATTTGATTAAGATGAACATAAAAGAAAATCAGCTTTTCAAAATGTTTACCTATAACCTTACCACTCTGAAAAAAAAGCTACCAATGTGAGAAATGTTCATTACACAGAAATTTCTTCACTACAAATTTTCACATTTCATCCTGAAGTTAATTGCAAATCTAACCGTGCTTCATATGAGATTGTGAGGGGGATGGGGAGAAGGGACAGAGACACAGTAACTTTGAGTATTTTTCTAATCACCTTTTCTCTAAGTTGTCTAATCAGAACAATTAAGATTACACTGCCACTTAAAGCTGCGGAATGAAAGGTCCTAAAATATTTTCTTTTATGTTCTTTTAAATTCCTGGAGCTGCAAAACTGGCAGAATCTCATTTTCATTTTTACGTTATATAAAGTCCTTTAGCAGCCAGGAGGAATGTGAATGGCATAACTGGGTGAAAGTTTTTCAGTTCAGATTAATTTACTTCCTCAGATTTATGGCTTTTGTATTGCATGTATGGGTAGCAAAATGTGATTTTCGTGTATTTGTTATTGCAAACCAGAGAAATGTAGGAGAAAATGTTATACTGGTTTAATTCCATAGTTAGATACGGCTCAGTACCGCAGGCTTCTCTTGCAGTTTTCAATATTCAGAGCACAATAAAAGGATATGGAAATAGATCATTCTGAAATGGAAATAGATCATTCATGCTGGCCAGAATTCAGTTACTTCAACACGCTGAATTTTCCTCAGCCTTTCACAAAAGTGAAATTCAGAACTGTAGATGCTGTATCATTTCTAGCATCGCCTTGTTGCACAACCCACAGCTCTAAAAAGAAAGCAAGGCTCACTCAGTAGGACAGGGTGCTGAGAATGGCAACACCTCTATTTTATGAAGTGCCATTGCGTAGTCCAAGGACTCCTTATCGTTTTTCATTTCAAGGTCTTCAGCCAAAGAGCAACGAAAACTGTTGTTTGCCAAGTCCTCTGGATAATTTTGCTCCATCAGGGAGTAATATCAGTCATTACTGAGCACAAGAGAGACTGTTGAGTCTATAATATATTATCTCATAGTGAAAGTAGTGCTGGAGCTGGGAGAAGGAAGGATGACAGACATGCTCACCAGAGGTAGAAGCAAATGTTTATTTGCTGGTTTTCCCCTTATTTCTTCCCCCTTCGTTTTCAATCAGGCTGCCTGCATCCTGTCCCAGTCAGAGTTCAGGATATGGCCTTTTTACTTCCCCTTTCACTTGTCCATCGGCACAGGGAGAATAAATAGGAAATTCAGCGTAACCTATCCCAGCAGTGGCGTCTCTCTACAGTGGCTGTGCCAAAGTGCATTTGCCTCCTGCTCCCCAGAGCAGAATGTCTTTCCCAAGGGAGGAGGCTCCTTGCAGTGCATGGGTGCTTTTCATGTCAGTCCTTTCCACCCAGGGGATGAGATGACTGCTGCCATCTTCTTTCAAGATTTCACCCTCTGTGCATTCTTGCATCTAACATAAAAGGCTAGTTTTTACTGAGGCAGGGGCTCCTATCTCTGAAACATTAGTGCCCAGCTAAGGCAGTTACTCTTGCAATATGCATGTTACAAAAAATTTCTTTCCAGGCCAGTGAGCTTACCTGCACTGAGCTTTCCCCAGCCTGGGATGGTCTCTGGATACGCTCTCTCTGCCCGTGCTGACTCCAGAGCTGCCTGCATATTCTGCTGACTCACATTTTTTTACCTTGCACACACAGTCTGAATTGTAAATGCCTTCCTATAGCTCCGATTCCAACAAATGCAATTATGCCACAACTTAAATATCATTTTATTTATGTGCAAAATATTTTTAAAAGAAGAGATTATACAACACACTCTTCAGTCTGCCAGGGGACTAGCTCACAAGCATAGCCTTTCTAGTGCTCAGTATTTTAGTTTGAAATGCCATCTGAAACCTTTTGCCCATAGGGTTTTGTTATTGTTGTCATGTTTTGTTGTGGTCCTTTATTTTATAGTGACTTGCAAGCAGATTGAACGTCTGTGCTCTTGCCTTTTGCTGTGCCCTGAGTGATTGTGTTTTAACAAAGAATAGAGATGTTTTTCCTACTGCTATGAATTAACCACTTACTTAACCCGCATTCTGTGTTAAAAATTAACCTGTTCATTAATGCTCTAGGCCACAATTATGTCAGGAAGTACAATGAGTTTGAATCATGAAAACCCACAACCTCGTAGCCAGCTGGGAAGACAAGCCAGCTTCCAGGAGAGAAGTACTGTAAGGCCACATTACAGTCAAGCTACTCGTAGCAACACATTGCCGTCAGATGTGGGGAGAAAGTCCATGGTTCTGAGAAAGATTAAGCAAGAAATGAAAGAAATCATGTCACCAACTCCTGTGGAGTTACACAAGGTCTGTAATTTTCTTCTGACAGCTTTGAAATAATATATTCAGCATAGAGAATCTAATTATATGGCAATACAGTAAGCACTTTTTATAATGACTCCACAGATTTAATTTGGGGGCCATGCATATTAGTTCTTACAAACACATTAATGATATATCCTTGTGGGGGAAACAAACAAATAAGATGCATCCTTGTCTACTGTTTCGTTTTACAATAAATCCTCAAAGGGACTGCTCTTTTGCAGGGAGGATCCACTGGTAATTTGAATTGACAATACCAATAACTCATCTCTGCAAAATGTGTTCATTAAGAAAGCAAAGTTTAATTTCTAGAAAATACATTTCTTTAGGAAATTACTCAGGAGGGTTTGGGGCTCCCATTGGTCCTTTTTCAAATTAACACTTATTTTGATTCAAATACATGAGACTCGATGTACATAATATAGAATGTTATTTCAAATCAGCTATTGCTTCTCTCCTCTTTATAATTCCTTTGCTCTAAAAAGGATGAATAATCTTCAGTCTATGCAACTTTTCACTGCCTCAAGTCCAGCGAGGCAGTAACAGCAACCAGTTTCCAAAACTCTGGCGGACATTATAATGCTGTTCTACTTGATGGGAATGAGCCTCCCATCTCCTGCACCCATCATCCTCCTAAAGATCTGAGATCTTCCCAGAGAGGAGGCAGAAGCACAGAGAAGTTACGTTAAGACGTCACATGTTGTCATTCTCATTGGTTTGGTTTCTAGCCCCTGCGGGTTTGACTGAGTTTAGTTTGCAGTTCATTGGGTTTAGTTCAGTGAGGTAAGAACTCAGTATGAGCTAAATGAATGCTTGTAGAAGGTAGTAGAGAGTGGCTCTTATATACAGAAAATCAATCTATTGCCAATGTAAACAATCAATAGGATGTGTTGTGATAGTTTTAAGCTATTCGTATGTCCAGCTTGATGTGAAGTGATTAATGGAATTAGCTATTGTGCTCAGTTTTCCTAAGTGGCGAGTAAATGTGAGATACAAAACTAAACTGCACTGGTAGGCATTTCATGGTGTGCTCACATTCAGCAAAGGCAGAGTTTTCTCCTATGGATCATAAAACCGCCTTTCATGATTGATAAAATAAATCCTTTCCTGGAAAGGAGGAGTCAGATTTCTACTAATGAGTTGGCATTCTATGATAGCTGCTAGCTCTTAGAGTCCTGGGCAGTAAAAAATACCCTGTCCTTGAGCTGTCTCTCTCTTCAGCTGCCTGTTTTTTAGGATTGCTGTGACCTTCCATTTTAGTAATTTCCAGTTTTTGTTCAGACAATATACCCACTTTTCCACTGTCTGCTGAAGTGATGTTGAGTTTGCTGTCTATTCTGTCATCCAGAAAAGAATAAATTCCTTTCTAAAAATCTAAAAGTTGAACCTGCACTGAGGATTTTCCAAATCCTTACAGTCGTTTAAGAAAAGTAGAAACCAGTGACTGGATCTTACAGTCTCATTTACCAAAGTGGGCTTGTACCCCTATGATCACACATGCAGGTTAACCCAAGCATTGTGGGCTGCTTTCATATTCATGCCCATCTTAACAAGTTCTTATCCCTTAGTTTTCTTACTAGTTCTTGCGTAGCAGTATGCCTGTTACTTTCTTCTCCTTCCTTTTTGTGTTAGACCTCTAGTTCAACACTAATAACTAGTTCAGTTGCTATTTCTCATGGACAGCTTGTCAGTGATAGTTTTCCAGAAGAGCTGCAATGCCACAGGAATGACTTCACTTCACTGTCAGAGAAATGCCTCAATTTAAGTATTTTTCATAACAGGTCTTATGGAAAATGCGCTCTGCCCTCTGCAGGCAAATGTCTTAATCAGCTGGGCCACTGACAGGACAACCAGTGAAATAAGAACTGGTTTGGAAAACTGTGATGGTATAAACAGTCTTTGAAATACAAGCTAAGGCACAGCTTGCCTGAGACTTACCTCAGCAAGACATTCAAGCATGTACTTGACTGCATGCTGCTGAGCTTCCCGGCTTCTTCAGCAGGACAGGTCAGGTGCCTATTTAATGCCTCCGTGCGATGAGTCCCCATGCCTGTTGAGTCAGGGCCTATGTGCCCTATAGATCCGAGTCCATACCTTAAGTTTGATTGCAGAAAACAGGGCAGCTAAGGTCGATGTTCCACTGGTTTTTCATAATCTCATTGTGAGAGAGCAAGGATATATGCTTCTACCAAAGAAAAAGCCACACATAAAAGCAAAAGGCATCAATAGCCAGTCTGACTGTATAGGGTAAGCAAGAATAAGACTGGATAAAAACTGCTCAGGCCACAAACCCACATGAGTACGTCTAACAGAGCAGCATGGTGAGCAGATGACGTTACTAGCTTGTCCTCCTCAGATACGCACCTCTCAGAAAGGTAACACAGCCCTGAGGATGATTTTGCTGAATGCTGCAAACTTTGCAGCAAGTTAACCTGAATTCTTCACTGCTCTTTCTTACTTCACTGCATTACAGTCACCAAATGTGTACTTGACCTGTCCTTGTCCCGAGGAAGCTACAACTGAGAGGTGTCATACAAATCTCTTCAAACATTTGTTCTAGATGGTTTAATAAGTAACATTTCATTTAATTGTATAGCATATTGCTATACCAGTACCCATATTTAATTAATGCCTTTAATTGACTTTATCTACCTAAGTAAGCATATAGATTAATATTTTTCTAAAAATCATAGCAGACCATTTTTAGAGCATGCATTCCTCAGAAAAAGACTAACATCAGATAATTTTCCAATATTATTATTGCAAGTAGTCCTTAACCTAAAATTATGGTCAGTTAAAATGCTTCAATAGCTGATCTGTGCGAGATGTATGCATATAAATTAAGCATTTTCCCACAGATTTGAGAGTGAGGAGAGGTATAGAAACAGACTCAAAACTTGTAAGCCTCTGTTTAAAATGTGTAACTATTTAATTGCTTATGAAATATGAATTAAATTTCCATTTCAGTTTTCTTCTTCCCTTAGGCTCCTGATGTAAATTTAAAAGTCTAACAAATTGCCTGTAATGGAGATTTTGCTGTTGAGATCAAACCTCCCAAACAGTTGTGATCAGAAGTACAGATAAACCAGCATGATTTAGGTGTAGCATGAATTGCCTGCAATCTCATACCCTTCAGACAGGGCTGCGCTGCTGGCAAGTGAAGATGAGAAACCCGTGTGGTAAGGCTTTGCCCAGACAAAATACCCAGATAAAAATCTGGGTATTTCAGATAGCTGGGTTTTTACTCTGAGATTGTCTTTTAAGAATATATGCTGCCCTAAAGAGAAGTAGCCCCAAAGAAAAGAAAGTTCTCTGCAGGTGACTTGCACCTAAAAATGTGACAGCTGTCAAACATGCAAAGTTAAATCGCAGCTTCATCCCTTAAGTGAGTTAAGTATGAGTTTCTTTAATTTCCAAGCCCCTGTTAAATAAGCCAAAGGTCAAGAGAAGATTGCCATAAGGAAAACAGGTTTTAAAAATCTTTTATGATCTGTAGATCTGAAGAACCAGAGAAATGAGAAAATATTTTTGTATCTAAAAGTTCTGCTTGCAGGGTAGTGAGTAATTCCCTTTCAGCATGCTCAGTCCATATAAATCAGGAAAGCCCAAGCTGAACAACTAGGGAAGGCAAGAAAGGACTTTGGATGATCATTCTGAAGTTCTGCTTCACTCCATGCCTTGCTGTTGCAGTACTTCGCCCTGTCCTGCAAAGGCAGTTTCTCACCTCCACAGCAAAATTCCACTTTCATGTCCCTTATCATTTGCAATGCTCCATTTTTTGACTCACAAGCTGGGCATGAAGTAGCACATGGATTCCCCAGGCGTCATTGTAGACGAGACACAAGATGAGCTAGTGTGGAATCCTTAGATCCGTAAAACAGAATTTGTAGGTGTTTGGTTTGCTAATACACCACTCACTAAAAATAGGAAAAAAGCAGCTCTGTCCTAGACCATAGGAATGGGACCACCATCTGTAGTACATGCAGAATTATTCTCCACTCTAGCTTGGCTTTGATAAGGTCTTGACTGTAATAGAGTGTCCAGTGTGGGGTCTGAAAATTAAAGAAGGATGTTAACCTACTGAACAGAGTCCAGAGAAAAACAATCCTCGTTTCACATCACTTCAGAGAAGGAGAGAATAAAGTGATCGTGTTCTCTGTGGATAGTAGCAGGCTTAACTCCCAGCAAGGGTGATTTAGTTTAGACCTAAGGAAAACATCTGAAGCACTGGAAGGGGATTGTTTTAAGACTGTGGAGTCTCCATCACTGGAGATTTTAAAAAGCAGGACACAGAAATGTCTCTCAGAAATGGATTAGATGCAGTCAATCCTGCCGTAGGGCAAGAATACGGTCTAGATGCCTTCAGAGAGTCCCCTGCTTCCTATGTTTTTGTAGTTCATCTGAGGTTGGATCCAGCTGCACTCAACTCCAGTGCCTGAAGGAGGAGGAAAGGGAAAAGAAACAGCAGAAAGGGGAAGTTCCTTTTAAAAACTGTGCCATCTGTGCTAGACCAGTGTATGGTATTTTAAGTAAATCTCCTCCTCTTAGGCAGTGTATCACATTTTTGTGTTTACTTTGCAAGGCTTCTTTAAGAAGCAGTTAACGTGAAGCACTCCTATCCTTTGTGACAGTGTGGAAAAAAGTTGTCATCTCATTTGAGGAGAATTTGTTTCTTGGTCCAGTGCTAATTATTTTTCATTCTTGCCAGGAAATGCACACGAATCTGTCAATAAATCTCCTCCTTTATTTATTTTTTTAATCTTGTGGAATGGCACCTTCGTAGCAGCTTCAAACGTCCTTCAGATCAAAGCCATGTCAGACATGCTACGATACGACAAACAGAAGCCTCTGTTGATAACAAATTATTAGAAGTTTCCCAGAGTCCTGCTGGTGCAGCAGCTGTTGATACAAATTAAAGTCATTTTATGAGGAATTATTTTGAATTTGCAGATAGGTTTTTCAGTAGCTGAAATGCCCATCGACTCCTAAAATTCACACTGAGATGGAGGAGGTATGACAGGTTCAGCGAAAAGTTACTTTGGGGGAAGATGGGAGAAAAGATGGCAAAGACCTTAAACACAGCAGCCACTGGGAAGTCTAAAATGACACCTCATACCCAAAAAAGTCACTGGAAGGCAGAAAGCCTTCAGCTTAGTTCATGGGGCTATAGGTGTGGCTTTCTGCTTTGCTGTGCTGTACAGAGGGCGAAAAACAAGGGAGGAGGAGGAACTGGTGTAAAGTAAGGGACAAATACTGAAGGGGGGTATTTGTGCTTGGCACGGCATGAGACAGAGAGATGTTTTCACAGCAGCCCAACATGCACCGTCCACGTCTATAGCTAAAATGGTGCTAATGTGGCCGCAGCTGGCGTTGTATCAAACTTCTCTCGACCATTGCCCAGGATAGCTACCAAACTTACCAGCGAGTCTGGTTTCATTCTCATGAAAGCACTGTTGATGCACCACTGAAGCCAAGTAAATTCAGGGAAACTGCAGGGAGCAGGAAAAAAAAACCTCACACCAAACTACTTGTGCTCTTTGTTGAGCTGACCAAATCCTTCACTCCTGCTCAGAGACAACCTTGTCTGTTTGTGCTTACCTTTTCACAATGGCACTTAAGGCAGGATCTGAGACGCTTTCTGAAGGCAGCACCAGCCAGCACTGCACGCCAGCACTGCAGCGCCTTGGCATGCTTCTGTGAAATTCCAACTGAGTCCTGAGCAGCCCGATCTGGATTCGGTCTTGGCCCTGCCTTGAGCAGGAGATTGGGCTAGAGACTTCCCAAAGTCCCCTCAGTTTGAATGACTCTGTGACACCAGATTGGAATTCAGTGGCTGGCGCACACAAAGATGCAGCGCATGGAGCACTGCTGATACCCAGCCATTATAAAATTACAGAGGACTCTCAATGTTGTCATTTCATCAGCCAAGGTACATTTTGAATCAGTATTTTGAACCTGAAGTGAAAAAAACCTGTAGCAGTAAAAGCCTGATTTTGACTGTGTGACTGTATCTGCACACACATTTTGTGCCAGTGGCAGAGTGTCAGTCAGGTGTCACACCACTGACTCACAATTTACTTGCGTATGTCTGCACTCCTGATGTGAGAGAGAAGCAAGGGGGAAAAAAATCCTCACAGAAATAAAAAAATCATAAGCATACCACATAGCTACAAAAAAGTCTGAGTCTTCTTCTATCAAATAACTGAATTCACAAAGCTACTGGTGAGGACTTGTTTTCTGAACACCTGAAAAACCTTCTCCTAACAGTTTTATTAACTTCTATTGTCTGCTTTTGAAGGACGCTCTCTTGGCGATGTGACTGTAAGAATGCTGCCTGCAAGCTCTTTCTGAAGGAGCCTTATTCATAGTCTTTTAGCAGATTGCATTGGAACTCTCATACTGAGTACTTCTGAGGTTAGGCCTTACAGGGTGGACCATTGCCTGGCCGAAATCAGGCTGGCTAGGTAGGGCTTACGGTGCCGGTGGCGTTTGTGGCCTACAGAAGTTTTGGAAGACAGGACACTGATTGTTTGGTTGAGGCCAGGTCTCCATCCCTGAAGCAAAACTAAACTGAATCGGATGACCAGCTGGGTGCTTGTACTCAGATCCTGGCAACTAGAGAACAGGGTAGGAAAAAACCACTAAGACGCAAAAAAAAATATGACACCACAAAAGGTGAGATAAAACCCTGCAAATGTCCAGCTGATAAGCAGAAGTTAAAAGGGTTGCTTGTTACTGAAGAATAAGGAGGCTTCCGAGAATATTAATATAATGTCAAAATGGGGACAACACTCATATGATGCTGTAAGTACCAAAAAGTAGGTAAGTAAGTGAGCTCTCTAATGTGGAGGGGGGAAAAAAAAAACAAACCACCAAAACCCCAAAACATGCTAGGAAGAAAGCCTGCCTAGTACTTGTAGAAATGTGGCCACTTTCCCCCCCCCCCCCCTTTTCCTTCTCATCACATCAAATCACCTCCACAGGTAACTTTGTACAAGGACTCTGATGGAGAAGACTTTGGGTTCAGTGTCTCAGATGGTTTGTTGGAAAAAGGAGTGTATGTTAAAAACATTCGACCAGCTGGCCCTGGTGATCTGGGAGGTTTAAAACCCTACGACAGACTTTTACAGGTAATGTTTGTGGCACCACTCAGGTTTAGCATGAAGGGACATGGCATGCGGGTTACTTTGTAAAAAAGATTTGTAGCCACACTGCAGGGCATCTGGGTATCCGTGTACACAGCCCCGATGGTAGAATTGCATAAAGCCTTTACACCGCTTATTTGGAATGACTTACTGTCTATGTTGCTTATTATATTTTGAATTCTGAGCAGTATCATTCTGTTTCTGCTGGGATATGTGCAGCGGGGCAGGAAGGAGGACAAAGGATTGTAATTGCTCTGTGCCACAGGCCATGCAAATCACCAAGACCCTCAGTAAAAAAAGGCAGCGCTTCATGGTGACTTGGGCTTTAGGCAGTGGCATCGAGGCTAGATTTTCCTGTAAAATCATATTTAAAGAAATGCATTCTTTCAGAATGTCAGGTATTTCAGAACTCCCAAGGAGACATACACATGCTCACTGGAAAGTTGGAATTTCCTAAGGCATTTCCAGACAGACTTGTAATTTTTGCTGTTCTTCATGTAGACTTGAGAATTGTTTCTGTGCTTAATCCAAGTCGTTGATTGGCACAGTTGTAACAATGTAATTCTCTCTGAGCGCCACACTTCCCCCACTGCCAAGTTGGGTTGTGATGGAAAAACTAAATTTTTTTGTCAACTAGCCCAATAAAATACTTGATACGTTAATTATGACCTGAACTGAAATTTTAGACGTGATCTGTTGCATTTAAATTAATGAACACCACGAAAGACAGAATAACCGTGCGCTGTTAAATGTCACTTATGGAGCGGGCATTGTGACAGCTGCCAAAAGGTACCAATGACGGGTGCAAAGACGCCCGCGTTAGCGACATTCTGCTAAAGGGCGAGCAGGAAGCTTAACTGGTGACTTCAGACCAGGCGCCACAGTTAAACAGTCTTGTATCGGGCGATTGATTCTCTACCTGCAATATTTAAATCAGGTTCCACAGTCTCAAGGATAGATCTGGTTCTCTTGCGATCTCATTTCGTTTTCCTAAAATGGTAACAAAAATCAGTCTTCTCGTCGTACAGGTAAACCACGTTCGCACCAGAGACTTTGACTGCTGCCTCGTTGTGCCCCTCATCGCAGAATCTGGCAACAAGCTGGAACTGGTTATTAGCAGAAACCCGCTGGCACCTCAGAAAGGAGGCTTGGAACAACAGCCTTCAGCCAGCGGGGAGTGGAGCGATCAGAGTAACGCCTTCCTTCCGCAGAGCGGGCACCCTAATGTCCGTACAGAGACGCGGGATCCTACAAACACATTATAGCAGAAAATCCTTGTAGTGGGACATTTGGTAACGGAAGAAATTATGGTGCTAAATCCCTTTAAGATTTCTCCGAGATTGAGGCTCAGACGCTACACAGCACTAAAAAGCACAGGAGGTCAGTCTGTCTGTCTCAAGGCTTGTATTAATTCATGGTTACTTTTTCAAAAGTTCAATTCTTCATTTAAGTCATTCCATTCTAAATGATCTAGCATTAGCAACAGTACGAGAAATGGTGAGGGCCTTTCCCCCCCCCCCCCCCGCCCCCCCAAGTAAGAAAGAGGGGCGATGTTTTAAACATGATTTAGATGTTCCTCTCCCTTCGGCAGCAGCTGCTGTTTGAAGGCAAAGCAGGGAGTTAACCTCTGCTAACAGCGGTGTCCAGGTTACATGGGTTTTAAAAACATTTTAGTCAGAAAGGCATGCTGTCTGATGGGTGAGGAAGGGTGGCGTGCTGCGCCGGGGCTTCTCGGTCAATGGCTAGAGCTGCCATTGGGGGGACCTCTGTTCTGCGGGCAGGAGGGGTGCGCTCTGCAGGCAAAGCACCGTTGAGATGTTTTAACAAAACACTTGCAGGAAGCTGCAGTATGCGATGAACGCTACTCCCCCACTTGGGTCAATTTTGTTAGAACGTATGTTATTGCCTATGCAATGAAACATTTAACGGTATGTCTTGCAACCTGTGGGGATTTTTAAGCAGAGACTTTTTTTAGTGGGATCAAACCCTCTGAAGGAGGATTACTGACAAGAGTAAAACTGAGTTCAGACAAGTCAGAAAGGTTTTAAAAGAAAGTGGCTTTTTTTTTAAACTATGTCAGCGGAAGATTGATACAAAAGCTCTTTGTTGATCCATAAACCTGTAAACTTGTACTGTCACACGTGAGCTTTTTAAGTCAAACAATTTCTTGAAGGGACAGAAGTCCCATTTAATATGCTTTGTTTTCAGCCTTCTTTACGATAAACATTACTCCCTGCGACACGTTTTTAGAATTTAAAATTGTAAATATATTTTACAAACACATCACACAGATTCCCTCCTCTCCCCTCTCCCCCCCAAGCAATAAAATACTGCCAGTTGCTTTATACGCTCACCAGCAGCTGCTTTGGTTTATTCCGGTATTCAAGTTGTTCTTGGTAATTCTTGTTATTGGTGAATATAAAGATACTGGATTTGTACATTTGTAGAGTCTCCATATCTAAGCAATCACCTCACGGAGTTGTTTCTGGTCAGTTTAAACTGTCTAACTGTATCCCTGTTGCTGTTTCCAATACATGAACAAGCTCACCTGCCCCGCACACGCGCCTATCGCCGACTCCTATTTCAGCACTGCCAGAAA
Organism: Gorsachius magnificus; assembly: GCA_034008185.1. Lineage (NCBI taxonomy): Eukaryota > Metazoa > Chordata > Aves > Pelecaniformes > Ardeidae > Gorsachius > Gorsachius magnificus. The sequence continues at coordinate 179,703,825 of CM067081.1, forward strand.
AGGTCAGAATGACATTCGATGCTGAATCATGTGTAAAAACAAAACAAAACAAAAAAAAGCTCATGAGTCACTTAAATATGTATTTTTATTTGTAACAAATAAGTATTAAACTGTAAAGTATTTTTGTACAAATTTAATACTTTAATAGCATGATATTTATCGTCTATGTTACGTTTTTTGAAATTCAAACTGTTGCAAATATTTGTATGGAAAAACTGTATAAATTGAAATAAACAGTGATTTAAAGACATTAAAAATGAGGTAGCATTTTTCTACTCCATATTTTTTCCACATTTTTTTTTCTGCAGTTTTAGCAAAAAATATGTTTATATTTGCAGTACACTTTTTCCTGCCATATGTGTAAAAAAAAAAACCAACATTGTTAGAAGCAAGCAAGCCGTCCAAACCTTAGCACAATTTGACGTTTGATTAAACATTCAGCTTATTCATCTCAAAAATCACAATGCAGCAAGTCACATAGTACACAGAAAAAAAAGCTTGAAAGCGGAACGTTATTTGAACTCTGACTTGGAATTTTGCTTTTCTCACCACGATCACTGTCGGCATGTAGCGACCAGCTGAAGCAGCAACGGCAAGTTCGACCACCTCTCTCAAGTACAACACGGGAAACATTTTCTGTGTCACTGATTGCAACTTTCTTGTTCCATTTATAACAAGATGAATATCCATAACCCATCGACGCGTCACACCCATAAGTTAGAAAAATCTAAAGTCCCCTTTGTCAAGTATTTTTTTGACTCGAGAGCAAACTGCAGTTTTGGCACGTCGGTAACTGCTTCCCATCCACTCTGTAGCACGAGGAGGTGGGTACATCTCGGTACGACTGGCTGCAGTGTTTAAACCTAGAAATCCCCATGTATTTTTGAGGGAATGTCTGGATCCCATAAGCCCTGTAAGTTCATTCTCCACCAAAACAAAAGAATGATACGATTTTTTGATGACTGACGTGCCAAGGAAGCTCCTACTAAAACCAGATGACTGAAAATGTAACCGGCTCACTTCAAAACAAGCCGTTCTTCACAGAACATGCACATCCAGGAAAGCCTCTGAAAAAATCACCTGCATTCCCAGCTTCTCTGTTCCAAAACTCTTGAACGAACGGGTTCAAGACAGGTTCATAACGGGGACAGTTAATCAGCTGTTAGCTTTTGAAAAGCTTCCTAGGAGTTGGTTGTCCCAAAGTTAGATTCTTAAGTCTGGAAGACCCAAGTGGGGAATCTTCTACTGTTGTCTGTCAAAACAAAACAAAAACCTTATCAGAGTTTGAACCAGAACTAAAATAGAGTGGCATCTTCAGAAAAACCTAACCTCTTTCCCCATGACAGGGCTCAGAAATTAGATATAATAAAAAAAGCATCCGTTAGGCATGTTTGACTGTATAAAAATCAACTTTGACAATTAAACTTTTATATAAATCTTTTGCTGCAGGTCAGCTCCAAAAAACTGACTTCTGTACCCAAAGAATAAGCTAACAGAGGCTAAGCTAGCCAATGGGTCACACCGATGAGTAACAAGATGTATAAATTTACTGCTATTAACATTATGACTTCTTTTTCCCCATTAGTCCTATATTACTCTGGGAAAACATCTGCCAAACTTGACTGCTTCGGCAATTACTGGTCATCTTGAAAACCGCTACATAAACAGTAATAAAACCGTCATAACGGCATCCAGGCGCCTTGCGGTGGCGAAAGGGAGCGCGTAAGTTTGTTTCAAACGTCCTCAGTAAGGAGATACTTACAGAGGGCATTTTCGTCGCATCCTCAGAATTCCCGGCAAGAGTTTGTTGTCTTTTACACGGACTTTGCTTCAAATTGCCCATCTGCAATTCTTTACTGGGAACTGCTGACCCTTCCTGGTCAGTCAAGTCAGTCAGGGGTTCAGGTGGGTCGGGAGCACCTTGAGTTACAGACACGGACCCAGTCTCAAGCTCTTGACTTTGCCAGCTCTTCGTCAGGGGAGAGGAAGTCTGTTTGGGACAGTCGCTTGTGTCTGCAATTGCCTCTTTCAAAAATCTCTGTAAGCGAGTTTTTCTGGGCACGTTCTTGTTAGTGACTGCTCTCCTGAGGTGCATCTCTTCAGCGATAACATAAACACGGCAGCGCCCTCGCGTCACGGCTGTGTACACGTGCTGCCAGTGCTGACGGCCAGGATTGCCAACCACGTAGACAACCGTTTTTTCCTCAGAACCCTGAAACGTGTTTACAAAGTAAACATTGTCATAAACACTGTTATCAAAGTAAGATCTCCGGTAAGTAGTTAACGGAAAAAAAAAACCCAAAGACAAGAGCAAGGAAGCTGGAGACAACTGGGGACACTCTCAAAGAATATTTTCTAACCTGCATTCAAGGAATTTTAGTTTCAAGAGAGCTTCTGACTTTTCCCATGAAAATACAGCGCACTAGCAAGACAAACCCTAAGAAAGTTTCATCAGCTCATAGCTTCTTTATTTTTACCTGAAATGTGTGAATAGTTCTGGCCCACGCATGTTTTATGTGACAGAGATTCTTCAGTGCCTTATACTTCACAGTGAACGTGGAGCCGTACGTGCTGCTGATGGTCAGCAAGCGCTGCTTATCAATTTCTACATCCTAACAAAACAGCAGAAGAATGCTCAGCAGTAAGCTTGTACCAACAGGTCGATCAATGTCTATACATCCGTGTGCGTCCATATTCTAGCTCTCCCTGAAATCACAATAGCTGCGACATCACCCGAGTGAACTGGTTTCAGAAGACTTTCAACCCAAAAGATGGCTGTCTTTCACTGACCACCTCCAGGGAAAAGAGTTTTGCTGTACAGGGCCTGCCCTAACTCCTTCTGTTTTTAAGAGAAATGCTGAGAAAGGCAATTTTAAGCACCAGAAAACTTAGATTACCCTAGGTACAGTGAAAAATACCAGCACGGCCATTTAACAATTTGTTGCCACAAACAGAGAAGAGCCCGCTCTCTCCCGCCAACCCCCTATGGCCCCCCTTTCCCATGCACAAACATTGATGCTTTCGCTGGGCCTTCTTCTGAGCCAACTCAACTCACTGAACCCAGCAGAAAAATACAGAGTTTTTTGTTGCTGTATTTTTTGGTCAGCTTAGTTTTCTGCGAGGGGAGAGCTCAAGCTGTAACTTTATTATTCTCTGTGTTTCTACCTGTACCCAAAACATTACCCACTTCAATTACAATACATTCCAGTATTTACAGAATGTATTTACCCAGGACACAAGCAACACAACTGAAACACATTTTACAAAAAAGCCCAGAGATTTTTTTAGTTCTCTATTGTGTGTCTGCCTCTTTCCTGCCCATCACATGATAGTTTAGCAGAAGAACTAGTATGTATGATGGACTAAAATTATAAAGTGTGAATTGTTTTGTTCTGGGCATTCGACAAGGACTGAATCAGTTACCACTGGGATTTTTTTGTGCAAGTTCCTGCAGCAAGGACTGACTTACCCCTGTTATGAAAAATATATCTCCATTGCACAGTCGTTTGCCCCCTCAGTTAGGGGGGTGGTTCCACTTTTGCATTAAGGCGATTATATCCTCCAAAACCAAACTGGTACGTGATATTTTAGGTACGTATTCCGCATGCAGGAAATCTTGTCATCAATTTGAAACAGAAGACGGTTTTTCTGGTCTCTAGGTCAGAGAAAGACAGAGGGAGAAATGTATTTACAAAGTATGCATTTACTGTCTCTCAGTATTTCTTCTCTCTCCCCTCTCTATACTTGGACCAGATTAAAAACCTTAATAATGTTCAAAACAGTTAAGACAACTCACATTTAAAAGATGTTTCTTGAACTTTTTTCAAACCTCTTGGTAAAAAACAGTAATATGGAGCAGCACCAAAATAATTAACACTGGAAGGGGTTGCCCAGAGAGGTGGTGGAGGCCCCATCCCTGGAAACATTCAAGGCCAGGTTGGACGGGGCTCTGAGCAACCTGATCTGGTTAAGAGTGTCCCTGCTCACTGCAGGGGGGCTGGGCTAGATGGCCTCTAGGGGTCCCTTCCAACCCAAACCATTCTATAATTCTATGATTCAAAACCCTGCTTCCAAAAACATTTCAGAATTCATTTAGAAATTGTACAGTGGCAAAGAATAATTAACCTTGAGGGTTTTTTTTCAAGTCGCCTTTATGTCAATTTTAAATATTCAATGGTAATTCAAAATCTTGGAATTCACATGAAGACAATTTAAGTGAAAGGCAAACAGTTTATGTTCTCTCTGTTTACAGTCCAGGATGAGATTAAAGCACCCATCAAAGAAAGTTTTTTATTGTATAAATTATTTCTAAGATAAATAATCAGATCTAGATCAAACATTAGAAGTTTTACAATCTTGTTTTAGGATGTTAGCCTGGCTGTAACACTTTTAAAAATAAAGTGAGATTGTTCACAGAAAAAAATTGCAAAACACTGGCTTACCTGGTTAAGTGATTTGAATAGTGTTGGCAACAAAGTTCATTTATTAGATCGCAGTCTTGCCTAAATTGTACAAAACAAGAACATGAACAAAATCACGATGTACAGAACATACAATGTCACATTAGCATTAGCATTAATTTATAAATAATGGAAAAAGCCCACTTTAGCCATGATGATCTTCCAGAGTTTAGAAGACAGAGCAGTAAAGGAACAGTTTTGTGTAGATACCATAGAAAGCGAGGCAAGGATGTTTGCGATGCATAGCTAGATTAGCTAGATTTGGTTTTAAGATAAAGAAGAAAACTAAAGCAAAACTAAAGCTTGGATATATTATTTTCTGTCTGTGGATATATTAGTTAGAAGATTTAATTGCTTTTTAAAATACCTGCATTTTAAACTTCTAAATGCAGATTAATTACATATATATATATATATATATATACATGGAAATTTAAGAACAGTATTGTACCTGAATGCAGGCTGGAGAAATAAAATTGACTTCAGAGTTACTCAGTGTTCACAACAAACAGGTGAACTAGCTGAAGTTTATAAATCACTTACTTTGCACACTAGCAACCTGTAAATAGTCGGTGGTTTTTAACTGCTGAGAAAAGGTTCTTCACAAACAAAAGAGGAAGAGTTTTTTCTCAAGTACCCTTTTGTGCAGACATGTAAGTTTATGGACTATGAGTACTACTGGACATTACATTTATCCCTTCAGTGTTTCCGTGAGGCCATCCAGACTATTCATGCTCCTGCTATGGTTCACACTATCAGTGATTATAGAATCACAGAATCATAGAATGTTTTGGGTTGGAAGGGACCCCTAGAGGCCATCTAGCCCAGCCCCCTGCAGTGAGCAGGGACACCCTTAACCAGATCAGGTTGCTCAGAGCCCCGTCCAACCTGGCCTTGAATGTTTCCAGGGATGGGGCCTCCACCCTCTGGGCAACCCATTCTAGTGTTTCACCACCCTCCTTGTAAAGAATTTCTTCCTTGTATCCAGTCTAAATCTACCCTGTTTTAGTTTAAAACCATTACCCCTTGTTCTGTCACAGCTGTCCCTACTAACCTTTCCAATCCTTCCTCAAAGTATGTTCAAGTCCTACACCCCAACCCTTCTTAAATGACAAGTATGTGCTTCCAGATTTAGTACCGTGCTTCGCCACTGCCCAGCAGGAGCTCTAATGCCCATCAGATTATGTGACTAATTCTGGCCCTTGTCACATGGTCAAAACGCAAGTTTATCTTCTGCCATTTGGTCAATGTCCACCTGTGACAGAAGCATGCATAGACGGTAGCTGATACGTTCCATCATGCACCCTGGAATTCACTTCTGGCACAGTGGGATACATTGGAATATGGACTTTTCTTTGTATTTTGCGGGTTCCTCCTGAAGTCAAGCCCTCACCTTTCGCTTTCGAAGAACACTGCACTGTTAGCAAACACCAGAGCACAGGCTCTCAGAGAATCTACTATAAAACCTGACCACTTAGGTCCATCCTTTGCGTTTTTAACATAAACAATACAGATGAACATGAACACAAAGGCAGAAATCATGGTGCAAAACACCACTAAGCAACTCTCCACGGAGAGACTGGGGGCAAACAGAAGGTACGGGAAAAGACGCCTGGCCCGTTGTTCGAAATTTTATGGTATCGCCACTAGTCTCTCCAACTCAATGCATTCATCTATTTTTAGACTGTGGCTGCTAGCAAGGATGTTTTCCATGTCTGCCTGCACGCTCCGTTACCTTCTGAAAGCAATGAACTGCGATTGTTTGGCATCCTGCAATCCCGGTCCTTTTTGAAGTAAAGTCCTTATGGCAGTTTGCAGTTCTGTTTTAGAAGACATAAAAGATAAGGCATAAAAATATGCAGAAGAAACAATTTAAGGAGAAAAAAACCCATAATTCAATATGAAATTGACTTTGCTTATTTCTTGCTTGAAAGACATTTCCGATTGTTTAAAACAACAAAAAATCCTGAAACACACATGCCCCAAACAAACCCACACCACAAAACACCCACCTATATACTGCCCTCAAAAAGTATCATGCAGTTATGCCACTGTTAAAATGGAAAGAGAGAAATTCTTATTTCTGTGTTAAACAGCTGCACAGAGCATGTTTCATGCAAAATAAGGTTTTGATACAGCACATTAGAGAGGTAAAGATAGAACATTTTTAAGCCACAGACCTATACATTTAGATTTCGCAGAAGAAATCAGATTTTAGTATTCTGTTGGCTGAGTAAGTTACTATAGTAAGATAAGGTGATAATATTCACACGATTTTTTTTTCCACATCCCCTTGAAGCTTTTTGATGCACATAAAGTAGAGGCCACTCAATCCACTTATCCAATAAAGGCCCAAAAAAAAAAAAAAAATCAAAAACAATGGCCCTAACCCTGACTCCAAAACATTTTTAAAGAAATACTGCTTCCATTTTCCTAATTTGATTCTACAGTTGGGAGCATGTTCCTGTCCAATATACCACCCTGTTACAGTTGCTGTTTACTCAAATGATTCACCTCTAAGAATTTAATCTTGTAAGGTTTGACAGCTCCAGCTACAACATAAAGAGACAATCACATTTGATTACACTGGTGGAAGCTGTATCACCCCCATTTCAAAATGTAACTGGTGAGCTGGAGCTCTACAGAGTATCCATCGCACTTACGGTTCTTGCTGTGTGCACTTACAGAAGGCAAAAGGTAAACTATGAATCTAGCATTTAAATTTATACCACAAACAAAAGCAGACTAAAATCTTCCCAAAATGTTCATTCCAGATAAATAACCTATGCTTTACCAAAGGGAAAGTCAAGATCACAAACTGACTGTACACACGTACTGTCACAACCCCCGCCAGCCGGCAAAGCAATAAGAATGAATTTCTTCTCCGGGCTTGGCATCGTCATTTTCTCATTCCAACCAGAAACTTTCAGCACCTCATCAAATACAGGAAGCTTCCGGTGAGAGATTCTTGACCAGAGCAGTGGAGGGAAAACAGAAAAGAAAAATTATTTCCAGTTAAAGGATTCCAGTGTATCATCACCTGCATCAGCCTGAAGTTCACCATTTAACTATTTTTGGTCTTCTAGGCTACATACACCAAAAGCTCCTTCTGAGCGTAACTTAATTTCACATGAAAAAAAATGGTCATTTGTTCTCTGAACCCTTCAGCACTGCAGTAGATAAGTAGTATTACCCATACAGTTTTTATCATGCAAGCAGACTGAAGTAACATAGAGCGTTACTGAAAAAAAAAGTGAGAGTGTTTGTAAAACACTTAGTAGCTCTGGAAAGATACTGCGTTGCTGGAGCATGTCCAGAGGAAAGCAGCAAAGCTGGTGAGGGGTCTGGAGCACAAGTCTGATGAGGAGCGGCTGAGGGAACTGGGGTTGTTTAGCCTGGAGAAGAGGAGGCTGAGGGGAGACCTGATCGCCCTCTACAGCTGCCTGACAGGAGGCTGTAGCCAGGTGGGTGTTGGTCTCTTCTCCCAGATAACGGGCAACAGGACAAGGGGAAATGGCCTCAAGTTGCACCAGGGCAAGTTTAGGTTCGACATTAGGAAAAATTTTTCAATGAAAGTGTTGTCAAGCATTGGAATGGGCTGCCCAGGGAAGTGGTCGAGTCCCCATCCCTGGAGGTATTTAAAAGACAGGTAGACGTGGTGCTTAGGGACATGGTTTAGTGGTGGGATGGCAGTGTTAGGTTGACAGTTGGACTTGATGCTCTTAAAGGTCTTCTCCAATCTAAATGATTTTATGACATCTTGCAAATGTTCAGAATATTCTCAAATTCCAATCAACATCAAAAGGTCTTGGGCATTCAGACCTAGATTATGTTGTTTGAGGTTTAAAAAAAGAAGTCATGCACCAACAGAAAACAGGATTATTTCCAGACCAAAACTAATGCAAATGCTGGAAACATTTAGTGGTTCTAGGTATTAATACAGCAAAAAATAAAAAAGAAATAAAGAAATATGATTTAATGGCCCTTGACATCTAAGCTCTCAATGTAATTCAGCCTGTTTCAGCTGTTGTCACACTTACCAGCAATGTCTTTAAAACTTCCTTTTTAGAGAAGCAATTATAAATCATTTCAGAAAGCATTAAGTGATTTGTGCATGCACAACTCATTTGAAAACATCAGAGAGTGTTTGATAGTGAAATATGTCCCATAAATTCAAGAGTATTACAGCACATGCATTTTTTTGTCCAATACATATACTCCTGGGAAAATTTGTGGTGTTTTGGTGGTGGTGGTTTGGGGGTTTGTTTGTTTGTTTTTAAAACCAGTGTTACTGGTTTTGAGTAAGAAACTGTAACAGAAGCAGTATTATAGAGTCAAATCTGGATGCACTACTACTTTGCAGGTAAGGGACAAGGCCTACTACAAGAATGCTGCTTACATACATAAGGAAATCCTACCTTGATGCATTATCTACAATTAGCTGTGACTCAGCTCGGTGATTAGTTCGCAATTCCACAGAAAAGCCTCTTGATTTTAGACCCTCAAAGATATCAGCTAACATGTTTCCTGGGTCTATGCTTGGTAGTTGTCTAGTATCACCTAAACAGGATGCAAATTAGTATTTGTGAGAATCAGTAACAGATCATCTGTTAAAAACTGTCTTAAAAAAAAAAAAACCAACACTGGAATTAATAAATACTCAACCCTCTACATAGTAATGTGCTTCCTCAATACAATTCACATGAAATAAAACTTTCAAGAATCTAAGAAACTTTGTTTGGGGAATCAGGCTGTAGTGTAGTTGAAATTTTTCATATTCCTCACTCAGTAATGCTTTACTAGCAGGTGCAAATCACTCTGCATGATTAACACTGACAGTGATCACATCTTACTCAAACGCATTTTGGAAGTTACACATTTAAAAACAAATGCCATAAATGGCACACCAAAAAGCAAACCTCTGAGAAAGCAGTAAATTTTGATTTTACACTTCTTTGCTTTCCTTTCTGAATTAAAACAAGATGATCCTAGGATTAGGAATGACACAAAACCTCCTTTCTAATGTGTGATTAATATGCTACCACATGGAAGTCATAATACTTTCAGAATCAGGCAAAACACTGCTCAACAGAGAACAGAGATACTGATACTTTCATATGGACAGTTGAGATAGACAGTTTTCTACCTCATCTGACCTTACGAATAAGCAGAAATATTCAAGTACAGAACATTCTGGATTTTTTAAGAGACTCAGTGAGACCAGTGGCAACTCCAATACTTACACTGTATATTGTGTACTATTAGATACTGTATAATGCTAAATTTGCTGTTTCACTTACCTAGAATAATAAGTTTGGCAAGCTGAGCATGCTCACACAAGAGTTTTAAAACTAAACTAAGAACATGCACAGACACCAAACTTCCTTCATCCACAATCAGAATCGTCACCGTAGAAAACTTCCATGGCTGTACTTGTTCACTCTGCCTCCATGATTTAAAACTATAGATGATCTAGAAACAGATAAAAATAAATCAAGCTCTGATACTAAGCAACTGTAAACAACTATTATAAAGGTAGCCAGAGCGTAGTATCTTCTAAAGTTATATTTAGAGCTATTCTCTGAAATTAAAAGTGTAAAGACTCAGAAGACTCAACCGTTCAGTCCTATTTTCCTCCTTGGAGAATACACTTATAGCTGAGATTATCAACACTTACTTACATAAAAGCACAGAAATGCATTCTTTTTTTTTTTTTTTTTTGCCTCTGTAGGGACCCTAAAGGATATAAGGTCAGCCATTAGGTTAGTCAGTTACAGAGCACCTCCTACCACAACTTGCTGACATCAGTAAAGCCCCAACATTGCATGGGGAAGGAGAACAGGCAGCTGTCCAGTTCCCAAAGATAAAATAAGCCCACAGTACTTTTTATGTTATTATAATTTTGATCTATAAAGGTTATTCCACAGCTCCAACATCTTCTTGGCACCTTCCACTACCTTGGACAACAGAGACTTGACCTAACTTTATTAACAAAAAGTTTGCTTTCTACTTTTTTCTAAAAAGATTTGCACAATATTTAACAGTAATTAAGAAAACACTGTGTGAATGAAATTTATCTCATTATTCAACCTCAGGCTACTGATCTCTTCATGTATATGCAGGTAGCAGTATGATTGCTAGGCAATGGGACCCTAGAAAACAGCTCTGCCATCCCGAAAGTATTTCTCTCTTAATTGGAAAAAAAAACCTGAAAAGCTAAGAAGACCAGATGCCCTAGAAAGGCACAAATTTGAGATGTGTGTAAGTAGAAAACAAACCCCAAAGCTACAGCAAATAATGTATTTCAAATGATTGATTTATGATTCCCAATAATACAACACTGACTTCAAATGCTGACAAGCTGTACCCTAAGCATCATCATTAACAGCTACACATTTCATAAGGAAATTTCAATAACAAGCTTTTTTTTCAAAACAGGAATGGACAGTGTCAAAAGGTCTTTCAGAACACCATTTCGGGGGGAAAAAAAAAAATTCCTTACCTGATGCAGTGTATACGCAGGAAGTTTAGTTTTTTCACTCAAAAGGCTTGCCGCCCTCCCTGTAGGTGCAGTAAATAGTACGTTCAAAATTTTTTGTGTGTCCATATTCTCTGGCTCCCAGTGATGATCAAAGGTATTCCATTCCTCAGACGCATCCAGGTCTTCTTCAAAGTCCTTAGAAGCAGCTTCCACCTCTTTTTCCATCTGCTTTAAGTGACGAAAAAGGCAGCTAACTATTGTACTCTTCCCACAGCCTCCTTTTCCACTTATGATTGTGACAGCATTAGAACAAATCTTTTCCATAGCAATCATCTGATCCGAGTCTACCTCTGCTTTACTTTGGGTACCACACATAGACCCCACTTCCTTTTCAGGGAAGTGATTTTCAGAGTTATGGTTGTCCACACTATTTTCCTTCAGATGTTCCATTTCATGAGCCTGGGTAACATTAGAAACATTAAGTATCTTTTTCACATCAACATCCAGTTGCCATGAGCGGTTTGACAGAAGATCACCTATACACATTGCAATGTCTTTTTCAGATTTATAAAGATGAGGCAGAAACACTAGTTTTTTCTCCCTAATCACTACTTTCTGATCTTTCAAAAATTCGAGAGATTGCCAAACATGCTCAATGGACATATCTTTAGACACAAAACGAGCTAATTCATCTTGATCTTCGTAAGTGTGTCCCATTTCTCTACACTGCTTCTTGAGTTGATCATACAGAATTAATGCGTTCTTCTGCAAGACAGGAATCTTCCAGAGGAGATGTTCACACTGACAGAAGGCGGCCCATGTTGCCTCACAGTAAGAAAGGTTCAGTTCCCTATAGGTAATCTTCTCCCCAAAAAGAATAAAAGCAAACATACTTATTTCAGAAGATGTTAGCCTCTTGCTGAACAATATTCCTCCTAGTAAATACAAACTGCAATTCAGAGGGTGGAAGTCTACAAAAAATTATGTATTCTTCATAATGTACAAAGTTAAAATGCTTTTCAAGCAATATGCAGGCAAGATATCTAAAAGTAAGATGGCATGGTAATTCCTCCCAGTCACCTTTCTGTATAAAACAGAAACTTTAAAAATCAAGAACCTGGCGCAAGGGAGAACTTGTGCACACCTAATTAGCACGATTTCAAGTAAAGGCACAAAAACTGTAGAAACAGAGCATAGGAAAGGCATTAGCCAGAATACTGTACCCAGTTCTGAACACGCTACTTCAAGAAATATACAACCTTTACAGAGACTACCGCAAAATAATGGAAGACCAAGATGTGCAAAGACGAACTACAGTGGGCAAGAAAAATGAATTGGACTTGCTGAGCCTTAAGAGAAAAAGCAAAAGAGAGTCTGCAAGCAATTAAAAAAAAAAAAGAGAATGCAAGTCCTTGATACAAGAAACAACAGAGCAACAAGTCTATATTGCATCAAGGAACAGTCAAATTGGACATCAGAAAAAGCTTTTTGAAGGAAAGGATGTGAAACATTGGAATAAATTGGCTAGGCTGCCGAATCTCTGAAACTGGAGGTCTTAAAGACAAGTCAGAACATCCTTCAGTAAAAGCATTGGGAAGCCAAAGCAGAGGGATTCCCTAATCACGTTTCTGAACTATTAAGCTATAGCTCCCATCTGAGGTACAGGAGTGCTAAGGTGAGGTGCAGCTGCAAGTTGCACAGCAAGCATAGCAAAGGAAAACAAGAAGGTAAGTAGCAACCGCAGATCCCATTATAAAAAAGGAGAATGACTAGACCAGATGCCCGATTACAGAGTAACTTATCTACCTTACCATAAAAGCATAGATGCTGTTTTATGTATTAAGAATAGAAAATCTCATTTGCAAAACTGAACGGTACAATTGAGGGTTTAAAATTAGTTTTCTTACTTTTGGCCCAACTACCTCCAAGTATTAAGTTTTCTGTTCCTTGTAGAAAAGACTAAGCAAATGGTTGTAACAAAACCACCTTTAAAAATCTCCCGAGACTGATTTATTGTAGACAAACTGGAAAAAAAAAAACTTTGCTAAAACTGAGTCCAGTAAATCATCCATTTCCAAATGAACTAAGCTTACCTTCTACAAATGCCCAGTTAATAAACTGTATGTAATGGAAACAGCACTGTATTCTAATGAAGCTCAAATGCAACAAACACCAGATTTTTTATCCTCCTTAACATTACTTACCCTGTTGAATCCAAGTTTCCATGGCTCATTCCTTAATATCTCATCCAACCTTGTTAGCATCTTGTCTTGATAATGTACTTCCTCACCATTGCTTTCTTCAGTCTCTCTTTGCCAACACACCATATCCAACAGACAGCAAAAATGGCGCGGCAGAAGAATTGGCAAGAATTCCAGAATCACCGGAAAAGTCAGAGCTACCAATACTGCCTTTCCTGCAACTGTATGCACCATAAACCAACAAAGTTTTAAGCAATATACAAAGGTATTTGCAAAGGCAATTTAAACTGACTCTGGCTCTATCCTTCTGCCTCCCCTACATCCAAAACATCCTAATTTCTTTCAGTTTCTTATTCTTTGTAATCCTTTTCAAATTCTTTTAAAGTCTATTTTCCCTGGACTGCCTTGGGAAAAAGAACATAACCAGATGACAGATATAAAAACCGCAACTAAATGTACTCATTTGGAAAATATATTATACATTTGGTTAAACAGGCTACTCAATAGCATTTTGTAGAACGTCAGTTCAGATGTCACCATCCCTGCCTCTCCTGCCTAGAGAGAATTTTCACGGAGATGTAGAGAAGAACATTTAAAAGTCAAAATAAGAAAACAGACAATGAAACCTATTTGCTCTATACCTTGCTTTAAAAAAACAAATTTTAGAAGAAAGTGAGACACTTAGAAGTTTTATCTCTTCACAGAAAAAAAAACAACCTTAAGTTTTTAACGGAGTGTAAAGGAAACTTCACAATTCCAAATTTAAACCTCTCTTTTCTCAGTTAAGTACCTTTTCCGATCACTGTCTTACCTACAAAAAGGCAAAGACAAAACCTTTTCCCTGTGAAGCAAATACTTAATTTGCAAGTGGAGAATCAATACACACTACTGCTAGACAAAAGTGTCACGAAGGCTTGAATAACAAACTGCTTGAGCCCATAAAAACAACCGGGAAAAAGTGACAACAGTCATAGTAACAACATGACATACAGGGGGTGGGTTGTTGTTTCTATTGCCCAATGACAGAGAAAGAAGAAACCTTAATTTGTATCACAGTCATTTAAGTTAAATATTAGGAAAAATCTGCCAACTACAAGAACAGCCTACCAGTGCAGTCTTCAACACTGAAGATTAATAAACATATTAGACAAGCTTCAACCACAAGTGATCCATATACCCCATTAAAACTCAAGCAGCAAACTAGATCCGAGTTTCTACCACTATAGATTCCCTCGTCTTCGTAAGATTTAATGTCTGTAAACAGACATTAAATCTTCTACCATTACAAATAACACAACAAAAAGCCTTAAGTCCATAAAACTGTGAAAATTTTCCTCTCCTTATATGTGTGATTTGGAGTAAAGTCTAGCAGAAGCTATGAACCCTCCTGTCAGACATGATCTGACCTCCAAAACAGTCACCTCCATCTTTTGACCTGTAAACCAGGTACTGGAAGACTTCATAGATAGACCCAACCCATCTATACAGATTTATACACAGTTGTGCGTGAATTTAAAACACCTCCTCCAATTCAGAGCAGAGTCCCACAGCACTGACACCTCAGTGGCTCTGCACAGCACCAACCCAGGGCTGCCTGGGTCCACAGCAGGAATGTGGCATAATGGAAACAGATCATCAGAGCAAAACAAAAGAGCTAGGGCTGAAGACATATCCCAGACATCTTGATTCTCTGTATTTCGGTGTTTTGCTTCAGACCAACTATAGTCTGGTCCCACAGGCCGAATGCCCATTAGGAGTTGGAGTACCTTAGGTGTACAACTGGAACACACCTTCTGGGTTTCATTCAGCATGAATACAGTCAGTACTCTCAGAGACTGCACCACAACTTGGACAAGAGGGATGTTTGCCTCAAAAGCACACTCCTGCTCCAGTCCCTAACATTCATGTAGTCACACAAGCATAGTCCACAAAAGGATGCTCAGCAGTCCTGACCCATCTCCATGTGGAGACACGCCAGTGCTTCTGCACTCTGCTCCCCAGCCACACCTACTTGCTGATGGGGAAGATTCAAATATACCTACATAGCCCTATTTAGTGCAGCTGATTTGGACTACGCAGAGCTCATTCGCTGTTCCCCTGCACTACAAAGCAGCAGCTATACTATTTCTGAACATGTATTTGTCCTAAAAAGCCATACCACCATGTTTAAACAGTGCTGAATCCTAAGCCTTGCTGTATCTGAATAAACCACAGGAAGCCAGCGCCAGTGTCTCTGCATCCCTAGCACAGACAATTGTACTTAGTAAGCCTACAGAATTCAGGAAACTCCTTAGGCATTTCTAACTGTATGCCTATCTTTAATTGGTCAGCTGTCCCACTGTCCTCAGATTTAAGAAAAAGAAGAAATCTTTGCATGGTTAAAGTTCATTTGAATATACACTTCATATGAAGACATGTTAGCTTGAACACAGTATCTGAGATAGAACTCATTAGCCTATAAACCAATCAAAATAGCACAGGATATACCTACGTGACTTTGAAACGTAGTAGAAGATGTCATGATCCTTGGTGTCTCTTTGATTCTTCCCCGTATGTAAGTGTGAAACTTGGAACTGTTTTAGTTTTTCTTCAAGATTTCTAAAACTCAGCATAGATTCCGTAGGAAGCCAAGTAAAAAACTTTTCTTTAAAAGCATCAGGAACGGCACATTCCTTAAGAAACAGTGAAAAGATCTGTCGGCTGTTTTCTTCTATATCAGTCCGCAGAAAATATGATGGATATCCTTGTACAAAGTACTTCGACCCCATTTTTTTAGCTTTAACATTAACTCTCCACCAAGGGTCAACTAAAGGAAAACGTCCGACTACTTCATACTCCTTTTTGGAGCCGTCTTCTTGTATAACAACTGAATCATTAAAAAGAAAAATAAAACCATTGTTAACCGATAGTCATAAAGATTAAAAGTTTGGTTTGATCAAAAGAGTTTTGTTTGTTCAAAGCTTATTTTTGTCTTTTGTGCAAGTTACAGTAGTAAAAGTAAAGCAGGGGTTTCCATAAACTT
Organism: Gorsachius magnificus; assembly: GCA_034008185.1. Classification (NCBI taxonomy): domain Eukaryota; kingdom Metazoa; phylum Chordata; class Aves; order Pelecaniformes; family Ardeidae; genus Gorsachius; species Gorsachius magnificus. The sequence goes on from CM067081.1 coordinate 179,719,989, forward strand.
CCTCGTATCAGTCTTTCTAGCAGCATCTAAAAATAAAACCAAAACCAACCTCAGGAACAAACACTAAACCTGCTTCTCCAAGTGTCAGAACTACAAAATTAAATTTGTGTATGAATGTTTATTAAGCCAATTAAACACACTGGCATATGGTTTAATATTTATGCCAAGTCAAGTTTGCAATTCAATTTTAAATGGTTTTGCCACGAAGCATTCATTGTATCACGGTGCCTGCACGCTCTTCGGAGACATTCATACAGCAAATACTTCCTGTAACTGGAACCACCAAAATTATAAGCAATTAATATAATAAAACTCTTTACATGATGTATGGCTCGGTTTGCCTCCTCTTTCCACCATCTTTCCCTCACAAAAATTAACACCCCCTTCCTCGACCTGCGACTGGGAACAAAGCAGGCACCTTTGTTTAGCAGGACCTCCTTCTCGCCAAACCAGAGGACCAGCAGCTCTTAGGCCTGTAACAACTTGTCTCTTTATTTCCCCCTTGTTACTTAGCTCAATTTAGCCATTTCTAAAACAACTGCCGGATAAAACACTCTCGCTAGGCGGAAGTTGCTCCAACATCACCTGCTTTTTTAAGTACTAAACAGAAAGTAGGGAATCATTAAGGTTAAGTATGTCACAAGAGGGGGAAAAAAAAAAAGCGGTTTTTGTGTAAGGTTAACTTGAATGGGAAAACCTTCATGTTTTCTTACTGTTGCAATACTGTGGCTGTACAAAAGCGCCAATTACACGACGCTTCTGCTACCTGACCGAGATTTATCACCTACTTCGGGTCACTTCCACTTTACGTGTGGTGAACGCAGGAACCGGGGAAGGAGCGACTTTCGATTTGATTTACTTTTAAAACATTCTGCCTTAGCAGGCAAGAGCCGCCCGGCCCCGGCGAGGAGGCTGTCCGGCACCGGACCGGAGCCGCCTCTCCTCAAGGCCCCGCGGCTTTGCAGGCCCTCGCCACCCCCCCGGGGCCGGGCCCGGCGCAGCCGCCGGCTGCCGCGCACTCGTTTCAAACCGCCCCCGGGGGGGGCCCCCCCCCCCGGCCCCCCCCCCCCCCCCGGCGGCGCGGGGGCGCGCGGCCGCCAGGGCCCCCCAGCGGCTCCTCCCGGCTCCCCCGGTCTCCCCTCCGAGCCCCCGCGCCCCCCCCCCCCCCCCCCGGCTCCCGGCCGGACACCGCCATCCCGCCGCCCCGCTGCGCCGCGCCCTCCCGCAGGATCCCTCCGCCCGGCCCGCCGCAGCCCCGCGCCCGGCCGCGGAAGGAGACGTGGAGCGGCAGGGTGTCTGCCTGTCCCCGCCGGGCCCCTGCTCCCCTCCCGCCGGCAGCGGCCGGGCAGCCCGAGGAGGCCGTGCCGCCTCTGGAGGTGCGGGCCCGGCGGCTGAGTTGCGGTGAGGTAACGGGTTAATGCACAAAACAGGCGCCTGCGGAGCGGGGAGCAGAGGGCTGGTAATGGCGGCGAGGCCTCTCGGGGTGGGAGAAACGCTGGACGTGGGCAGGGCCCCGCCGCCCTCTGTACTCCGACATTGGTACCCCACGGCAGTAAGTGGGGTATTTCTTAATTGTAAGTGCATTTCTTAGTAAATCGGGTGATAATTCTGTCTCCTTACATGACCCCGATCACAAAACCATCAAGTTATAAAATGTATTTCAGCCAGCCGCCCTCCAGTCGTATAATATTCTGCATAACTGGCAAATTGTTTTCTGGGAGGTCCTCATTTAAGACCACCAGTGCTGGCTGATACACTGGAAGGCTGCGCTGCCATTCAGCGGGACCTGGACAGGCTGGAGAGTTGGGCGGAGAGGAACCTGATGAAGCTCAACAAGGGCAAGTGTCGAGTGCTGCACCTGGGGAGGTCGAACCCCATGCACCAGTACAGGCTGGGGGCTGACCTGCTGGAAAGCAGCTCTGCCGAGAGGGACCTGGGAGTCCTGGTGGATGACAAGCTGACCATGAGCCAGCAGTGTGCTCTTGTTGCCAAGAAGGCCAATGGCATCCTGGGGTGCATTAAGAGGAGTGTGGCCAGCAGGTCGCGGGAAGTTATCCTCCCCCTCTACTCTGCCCTGGTGAGACCCCACCTGGAGTACTGTGTCCAGCTCTGGGCTCCCCAGTTCAAGAAAGATGAGGAACTCCTAGAAAGAGTCCAGAGGAGGGCAACTAGGATGATAAAGGGACTGGAGCATCTCCCCTATGAGGAGAGGCTGAGGGAGCTGGGCTTGTTCAGCCTGAAGAAGAGAAGACTGAGAGGGGATCTTGTAAATACTTACAAATATCTTAAGAGTAGATGTCATGAGGATGGAGCCAGACTCTCCTCAGTGGTGCCCAGCGACAGGACAAGGGGCAGTGGGCACAAACTGAAGTATAAGGTTTCAGCTGAACGTGAGGAAGAACTTCTTGACTTTGAGGGTGACAGAGCACTGGAAGAGGCTGCCCAGGGGGGTTGTGGAGTCTCCTTCTCTGGAGATACTCAAAGCCTGCCTGGATGATGTCCTGTGCAAGCTGCTCTAGGTGACCCTGCTTTAGCAGGGGGGTTGGACTGGATGATCTCCCGAGGTCCCTTCCAACCCTTGCCATTCTGTGATTCCTCTGTTGTAACCCAGGCAGTTCAGATAGCTGCTTAAGTCTTTGCTTTTGTTCAACACTGCAGATCTTTGCGTTTTCTTCAAATGGTAGCCTCGTGTTTTCTTGCAGCTCATCCATGAAAATACCAAGCCGTATCATGTTTAGTGTTTATCTCTCCTGAAGTCCACCAGAAACCCTGCTATTCAGTGATGAAAGCAAGTATTTCTAGGATCTGTTTTGAACTGGTTTTCACTGGCTAGTAGTTAACAGGTTAATATTTGCCACATTACTATGTAGCTCTATTTTTTTTAACAAAATGTCACAAAGTTGTATTTCTACATGTTCACCCCTATCAGCTGGTATACGCTTTCGTCAAAGAATTAAATCAAGTTTGTTTGATTTTGTTTTTCAAAAAATAAAATTTGTTTTGCTGACTCTTGTGTTTTCATTTGTCCCCTCTTTAATTTTTTACCTACATTTTCTTCCCGTTTCTCGTTTGTTCTGCTTTGGACTGATGTCACAATAACTAAGCTGGAGGCCGCTATGGATGTCTGGCTGCTGCTTCAGAGTACTTGCACGCAGGTTAAAGGAGAGGCAAAAGCAGTAGGTGCTGGTGCAAAGGCTGATGGATTTTTCCATTTGAAATTAAGTAACTGGGTGTTTTTGCTCTCCGGACCAAAGCACAACATAGAAATGCCCGATACTCGGTAAATATAACGCACCAGTCTAGGCACAGCAGCAGATAATTTGCCCAGCTTCTGAGAAGCTGTCAGCAGCATAGGCATACCCTTCAAAAGGGTAACAGAGGCTGTTTGTACATATATTTGGAAAAACTGACATATAATAAAATAGATCAATATGCAACATTTCCTTTTGATCTAAGCTAAAAGGACATTGTTTCATGACTCCATCCCATGCCTGATCCAGGAGGCCCTCAGCCCACAGGACTACCCCACAAAGAAAGCCCTCTCTTTGCCAGCTTCCTCCTTATAAAACTGAGGGGCCTTCAGCTCAGTCACACACAGGAGCGTGGACTTTCCCTCTGTCCTGGCATGGTTCTTTGCCACTTCTCCATTCCTGGGAATACCTACATTGCTGTGTCAAGTAGTATGTATAAAAAGGCAGAGACATACAAATACAACCTTTATGATTTTTAAAACCAGCTGCAGGTCTCATGTGAACTTAGAGCCTTGAAATAGTTGTTTTCAGTTCTTGTGTGAGTTAACTTTAAATAATGGTATTCTTTCTCCAGCTTAATTCACAGATAATGAAATAACTCCTTTACATGGCAGGCTGAAAACACATGGCCTATCATAGAATCATAGAATCATAGAATGTTTTGGGTTGGAAGGGACCCCTAGAGGTCATCTAGTCCAACCCCCCTGCAGTGAGCAGGGACACCACTAACTAGATCAGGTTGCTCAGAGCCCCATCCAACCTGTCCTTGAATGTTCCCAGGGATGGGACCTCCACCACCTCTCTGGGCAACCTGTTCCAGTGTTTTACCACCCTCATTGTAAAGAATTTCTTCCTTATATCCAGTCTAAACCTACCCTGGTTTAGTTTAAAACCATTACCCCTTGTCCTCTCACAGCTGGCCCTACTAAAAAGATTTTCCCCATCTTTCCTATAGGCCCCCTTTAGGTACTGAAAGGCCATAATCAGGTCTCCCCGCAGCCTTCTCTTCTCCAGGCTGAACAAGCCCAACTCCCTCAGCCTGTCCTCATAAGAGAGGTGCTCCAGCCCTCGGATCATTTTAGTAGCCCTCCTCTGGACCCGCTCCAACAGTTCCATGTCCTCCTTGTGCTGAGGGCTCCAGAGTTGGACACAATACTCCAGGTGAGGTCTCACCAGAGCAGAGTAGAGGGGCAGAATCACCTCCCTCGACCTGCTGGCCACGCTTCTCCTGATGCAGCCCAGGGTATGGTTGGCCTTCTGGGCTGCCAGTGCACATTGCCGGCTCATGTCCAGCTTTTCATCCACCAGCACGCCCAAGTCCCTCTCGGCAGGGCTGCTCTCGATCCTTTCTTCCCCCAGCCTGTATTGGTACTGGGGGTTACCCCGACCCAGGTGCATGACCTTGCACTTGGCCTTGTTGAACCTCATGAGGTTCACACAGGCCCACCTCTCCAGCCTGTCCAGGTCTCTCTGGATGACATCCCGTCCTTCTGGTGTGTCAACCGCACCACTCAGTTTGGTGTCGTCCGCACCGTTGCTGAGGGTGCACTCAATCTCTCTGTCTAAGTCATTGATGAATATATTAAACAGCACGGGTCCCAGTACGGACCCCTGAGGGACACCACTCGTCACCGGTCTCCATCTGGACATCGAGCCATTGACCACTACCCTCTGGATGCGGCCATCCAGCCAGTTCCTTATCCACCGAACAGTCCACCCGTCAAATCCATAGCCCTCCAATTTAGAGAGAAGGATGTTGTGGGGGACTGTGTCAAAGGCTTTGCAGAAGTCCAGATAGATGACATCTATTGGTTTTCCCTTGTCCACTGATGCTGTCACACCATCATAGAAAGCCACTAGGTTCGTCAGGCAGGACTTGCCCTTGGTGAAGCCATGCTGGCTGTCTCGAATTATCTCCCTGGCCTGCATGTGCCTTAGCATAGCTTCTAGGAGGATCTGATCCATGATCTTCCCAGGCACAGAGGTGAGGCTGACAGGTCGGTAGTTCCCAGGGTCTTCCTTTCTACCCTTTTTGAAAATGGGCACAATGTTTCCCTTTTCCCAGTCACTGGGGACTTCACCTGACTGCCATGACTTTTCAAATATCATGGAGAGTGGCTTGGCGACTACATCGGCCAATTCCCTCAGGACTCTGGGATGCATCTCATCAGGTCCCATGGACTTATGTGTGTTCAGGTTCCTCAGGTGGTCATGAACCTGATCTTCTCCTACAGCAGGAAGGGTTTTGCCCTCCCTGTCTCCCTCATGCCATCCATCAACTCGGGTGGGGTGAGGAGAGAGCTTCCCAGTGAAGACTGAGGCAAAAAAGTTGTTGAGTACCTCAGCCTTCTCCTCATCTGCTATTACCAGCTTGCCAGTCTCGCTCATCAGTGGGGGTACGCTTTCTTTAACCATCCTTTTCCGGCTGATATACCTGTAGAAACCCTTCTTGTTATTCTTTGCATCCCTAGCCAAGTTTAGCTCCAGCTGAGCCTTGGCCTTCCTGACCCCATTCCTACACAACCGGGCAGCGTCCCTATACTCTTCCCAGGATGCCTGTCCCTGCTTCCACTGCCTGTGCAGCTCCCTCTTCCTCCTTAGTTTGTCCAGCATGTCTCGTCTCAGCCATGCTGGTCTCTTCCCTTCTTTGCCCGATTTCTTATCAGCTCTGTCTGTTCCCCTGTCTCTGAGGACCGTTTCCCAGGGAGTCCTTCCAACTATCTCCTATAAAATGGAGACAGGAGAGGGGACAGAGACATTCATGTTAATTTGAGAAAAAATTAAAGCATTAGCTTACTGAAGTGCTTAACAGTGTTATGGAGTGATACATTTGAATCAGTGCTTTAAGATACTTTTTTCTTACGAAACTTCGTTTCACATTTAACTGTGTATTTCTGTAAGTGAAACTGGATGTCTGAGTGCCCTGGTCCATTCTGGCAATACAAATACAATACTGTATTCAGCAAGCTTGACTCTGGAATTCCCTTGTCTTTCTACAGACTGTACTATACATGCTGAATTCCTGTATGGTGTCTTACATTTCCATTCCTCTTTGTCATTCAGTTAAAGAAATACTCTATTTTGTAAAAACCGAGGAACAGATACTGAGGCTTAGATGCATCCTGATTATGAACGGCTTTCTGTGTGCCCAGCTTTAAATAGGTAAGCCTTGCTTTTCAAAAATGTGACTATTTGCTGCTCAGGTGAAGTAAGTCTGGTTTTCTAGAGCGAGGTGGTCAAGCACGGAGAATTAGAGGATCCTTTCGAAAATTTGGGACTAAATGATTCGCTCATCTCTACAGTGTAGCCGAGTTTAAGGTTCCCATCTGCTTGGTTCTCTTTCCTCCCCTTACTCAACACTGCTGCCTGTGCAGTTAGAGTAGAAAAGCAAAAGTAAATCTTCGATTTTATTAAGTCAATGGTAAAATCATTAGCTCTAATACAAGAGGGATTCCATCCATGAAAGTCGTATTACAAGAGTGAAAAATATAAAAATAAATGAGCGGTTGTATAGATTCAGAAATTTACAACACATATGTGCAAGAGAATATTGTTAAACGTTACAAAACATCCTTTCCTGAACACAAGGCTAGGAAATTCAGTCAAAAACTACTCAGTCATGAAGGTTTTAAATCATAGTTTGAAAAATACTTTGAAATCTTAGATCAGCTTTGGGGACCAGCTTTTTCTCCATCATGTCTCACTTTAAATTCCACCCCAGAACCCAAGAATGTACAGTAAAAGGAAAGCACGCTTTGACAGCCCTATGATTTTTACCTTCTAGTGCACCATAATACCACTGCCATGATAATTCATGACTCTTAGAGTATAATCTGACATGACACTAAAGAAGTTATTACTCTTCTGTCCATGGGGAAAAATCTGTTTATAAATTTGAACTCAATATTGCTGCATTCAGTGGGAAAAAAATGCAAAGCCCTAAAAAGCAAATAGTCACAATGACAAGGAGAGACCATTTGTGCTGCCTCTTTGTGTCTTGACACGCAGTAGCAAGTTTTCACTTAATAAAAAGTATGTACATATACATCTCCATCCTTTAAATGGGTATTTGAAATCCCAGTCTGAAAACTATTTTCAGAACATTCTGGCAGGTACCGTTTATACACTGAAGGGATATATTGATGCCAGCCTCCAGAATTAAGTAAGACTTGCTACATTTCTTAGCGTTGCCCCACACCAGACACCCCCTTTAAAGGGATGACTAGCAGCTAAAGGGATGACTAGCAGCTCATCTTGGAATCTGACTACGATCAAGGGGGATTCTCAAATTTGTTTGGATATTCATTGCTCCCTGGTACTCTGGTGGGATTTAAGAGATTCCTGTCTGCCAAACTCAGAAGTAAGTCTGAGTTTGCCATCCAGGAGCATCAACTGGAAGCCCTCAGAGCAGGAAATTAGGTGATGCACCTAGCACAGCAGGAGGCAGGAGTAGAAGAGAGAGGTTTAAACTTCCATTCTTCTTGAGATGGAATGGTTTGGGGTTTTCCCTATCATCTTTCAGGGTGCCATAGAGGAATCATCTCCACTTCTGAGGAAGGGAAATTATGGACAACAGCAACCCAGCTTCTAGCTGCCTTTCAAGATGCTAAATTCAAGTGCTGGACCCACACAACAGTGTGCTATCCTTACTGCTAGTAATGAGTTTCCTGGAAGATGGCATAAGGCCCAGGAGTTGTCAGCTACCACCCGTATGACCTAACGTCAGAAGATGGTGATTTTGGAGATCTAGGGATCCCACAAACAGGTGCCAACATACAGAAGCTTTTGGAGAGTGGTGGCTAGTGAAAAAGGGCTGTAAATTAACTGCAGATAGATTAAAACTTACTTAGCAGAGTTTCTCATGTGAAATCTCTTCACAGCTGGGTAACATTTCTATAGATAAGGCAGGAAGTGGTAATTCCACAGACGTCTTTTTTCCCCAGACAATGAATTTCAGAAGACATCAGACATGCCATGAATGAGATGTATATGTCTCACAGGCTTTATTAAGCATCAAACTAGCAGAGCTCGAGATGTATGTAAACATTAAAAAAAAAAAAGGTGAGAGTTGTTATAAGAACATCATATTGCAGCACACTTAATCATTGTCTAGAAGAGGGGCTTTCTGAAAACTTGAGAGCTGTAGGACAGATTCCCCCTGGTCAGGACAGATACAGTGATTTGAGTTGGAACTCTGCCAAGAGAAACCATAGCATTAGCAATAATGTTGAACTCTTCTTGGAAAACATGCTTGGCGTTATCAGAGCTTTAGGAAGCAAGACAAGTTCTTCACATGTAAATCAAAGCTCTGACACAGGACTGCTCTCTACTAAAGGCTTCAGAAGAATCTAAAAACCAACACAACCTATTCTTTACCCCAAAAAAAAAAAAAATGGTGAAGCCTTGATGCAGTGTGCAGAGCAAATGGTTTGAAATAGATGTCAAAAAATCCTACTTAAAAAGACCAGTTTCTAAAAAGTAAAGGAGAAACAAACATGTTTGGTAATGTCTTAAAGCTTACATAGCCCATATAGTCCTCTGTGTAGCCCTCTACAATGAAATCTCCTTAAAAAAAAGTTCAGCAATGACTGGGTTTTGTGCCTTGGCTACTGGTTCTTGTTCCATAGCTTTGTGTAGTGTCTCAGCATCCTCTCATTCTTCTGTCTGTAAGAAACGTTGAGACAGAAGCTGTTTCAGCGTTCCCTCGGGGCACATGGTATTTAACATAGAAGCCAGAATTGCTGTGTCAAATAGCAAATGCTCAACTACTATTGGACATAATCAAGCCCTGACTGTGTACCTTTATGCTCTTCATACACCCAGGCTAGTAGCACTTTAAGAACCTAATGTGGCATGTAGTGTAAGGCCACCTACCTTTTTCTTTGATATTAATGCAGCCATCCTAAATTTCCTCAAGCTATCTAAAAGGGCTTTGCCAGTATGACACAGCAACATCAGCTTCTGCTGCATCCAAATGCTGGGTACAGCGTGTTTGACAGACAATAGCGTTATCTCTTGATCAGACACAAGAGAGAGAAACTTGATTCAAGGGCCTATGACTATTAAGTAGGACTGGTATTTCTAGGAGCTGTTAATCAGCGTGTTATTTTTGCGGTCAGCGTGCTGAGATGAGGTACATGGCTGAGAATTTTCTCCTTTTGCCTGAGATCTTGGAAGCGTGTTATTATAGGAATGTTAGGCTTACTTCTAAAAATCAGTAAGCTTCTAGTCTCAAGATTGTCAAGAAAATGGATACTAAATATGCTCTGACAAGCCCTTAGCTGCCTTTTTTTATAGGCAATGTTCTTTATGGGCATTTATTTGTTATTCAAAGGCACGATAGATTCATTTTTAAAAGCAAATTCAAAAATACTGTCTTTGGTATTGCAAGGCTAATTTCCCAAAAAAACTGGTAGCAGGAAGAGAGGTCTCCTTCTTCTTTCTTCCCAAGACCACAAAACATTTGCAGCATCTGGCATGTATTTCCCCTTTCAGAATGGTGACCTCATCTGTAGGATCAGGGTTGCTTTACCTTAACCACACTGTTGCAGAGCATTAAAAAAAAATGGTGTTACGAGTTTATTTTCTATGTCTGAGAGAGGAAAAAGCAACCCCAACACAAAAATCTTTCTGGATAGAATGTCTGTGGCTACAGACTTAAAAAAGACATAGCTATTTTTATAATTAAATGTATGTGTACAAAGAGTTCTGCTTGAATGTATTACATTCATTCACCAGGCTCCATGTCATGCTTACACGTTTGTATCTCTCAGGAGAGAAATCCAGAACCGTTATATAATTCTCCAGGAACAGATAAAACCTCCCTTAACACTGTTTTGTAGTGGATAATACTTTGCAGTGCTGTTTCTAAAACAGTCTGTATCTTGGCGGCTTATTAAAAAAAAAAAAGTCTACATTATCCCAATGTGTTCCATTAATGAAAAGGCTAAGGAAAACAGAAAAAAAACCACCAGAAAATCAAAGACCAGCCTTCCTATGAAATTCCTGAAATCCCCCAGTGCTATTTGTAATGAAATTTTGGGTAACTATAATGACCATGTGATAATATTTTGGTTTGCGCTTTTTTTTTTCCCCCTCCAGTATCCTGTCACAATTAATGGTTTGGAGGAGAAATGTTTGTGAATTGCAGAAGTCTGCATTTTTGCAAGAGAATCCAAGACTGTTCATTTATCTTTACAACTTACAGAGGTATGTTGTTCTGTAATGGTGTAATCTCTACATGCCTGGTGAACCAAACAGCAAAGATCGAGTTGGTAAACTCAAATTTTAATAGAAAGGGGTCTCAGAAAAGGAAAATTCTCTGTCTTTCCAGACTGTCAAACAAAAGGATATTAGTAAATATGTTTTAAATACTGTTCTGTACTTGCTCATCTTTGCTTTTCAAGATTATTTGTCTGATAACAAGGAGGAATAAATGGCAGGTATATGCTTCCCTCAGGATTTGACTGAAGCCTTCACTATGTTCTGAAGGGATGCTAAAGGGTTAACAAGAGACCTCTGTGAAGCCAACTGTAGCTGGAATGTGGTAATAGCCCTGAGAAAACAGAACATCCTTGAGGAGGATCCAGCTTTAAGTACTGACATTGTGTTTTAGGTTAAACTTACTAACCATATGAGGTGAAAAACTGTAGATAAGAAACTAACAGTGTGTGGAACGTGCATCATTAGAGAAAAAGGAGATATTTTTTTGTCGATATGGGGATAGCCAGGTATGGGGACCATGAGATACGGAGGTAAAGGGGAATGTTGCAAAGATGGGGAGCTGGCAGGTACCGGCTGTGTTGTTCTGACAGCAGAATAAGGGGGGTAAAAGCTGAAGTTCACCAAAAGGACAAGGTGAAGAAGAGGAGTGGATGAAGTAAAGGACCCCTGAAGACCACTGACTCAAATCACTGAGCATGTGCAACTGGGAGAAGAATATGTAAATGATTTCCAGAAATTAATTTACCTATCCCTGCCTTTTCTGAAGAATGTAATGAATATGTATGTAAAGTTAGTATATAAACTATGCAATTAACCCTGTGCGGCGTGCACATTAGGAGGAGCGATCCCCTGTGCGTCCGGCGCCACAATAAAGCATACCTCCTTAATAGTCACCAAGACTATTGAGTTCCGATTTTGGCTTTTCACAGCTTCAGTTCTGTGCTTAATGAATTTTTTTTTTCCTCCTAAGCAGAAGGTCACCCTACTGCCAGCAGTATGATACTGGGTGACTGTCAGGATGTGATTCTGGGCCCAGTTTACATCTATATTTGCAAACTAACCCAGGCCAGAACAGGGGCTGAAGCAGAGCTGTGCCGTTGTCCACACTGTATGCGGCTGTGGGCACCCTGGCACATTTTGGTCTGTGCCAATAAGCACCATCCCAGAAGATGCCTGGGCCCTGAGACCATTTCTCCCCCTTCTTGCAGTTCAGCTTCAGGACCAAAGAACAGAACCTGGCTGTTTTCTTTTCTGGTTCAGGGGTAGCCACTAAAGCTTCCCAAGAGAAGTCATTTACCGGCATACAGTTCTACTTTCCAGCTGTTTGCCACCAAAGGCCGCTGCTCACATTAGCTATATAATGCCTTGCTTGACACTCAGACCTGGAAAATATTTGTAGCCACTTTCCCCCTGTTTAATTTTTAACTGGAGCTTTACTTGAACAAGGACTAAATAAAAATGAGTAAGCACTTTCACAGTCTGAGGTTTGAGCCTGTTTCCAGAGGGTCCTTTGAGAGCCTTTCCAATTATTGCCCTTCAGCTGGGCTCCTGAGTTTAGCTATTAATCTTTCTTCATAAATAAATCACTGTTGTGCACTAAACCTTTTTTGTTACTGTTCCTTCAATTTTTCTATACTTTCCGGGTAATGAATTTAATGCAATATTCTTCATGTGGTCTTACAAGCATAATGAGCAGATGGAAGTGCTAGGATTACAGCTAAAAACAGCTTAAATGCACTGGTTCATCTTCTTTTGTAACAACAAAATTAACAAATACAAAGATTAACTTCTCACTAATTTTTATTGTTCTCTTTTTCCTCAAACAGCCATTTCCAATAGGTGGTCTGTTGGAAAAGCAAGGGTTCCAAGGGGGATTTACAGAGGAGAAGGGATGGGGTGGGAGACATTGATAGAGCCCACTGAGAGACACTTACAGAGCTCAGCATTACGTGAAAGAACTTTACAGTCTTCCCATTCATCCCAACTGCTTCCAGGTCTGGATGGATAATAACGGACTGTAAACCCTGCCTTTTGTTTTTGTGTAAGACACTCTGATACAAAGGGCTTGTGAATAACTGAAAAACTGAGAAGAGTGGTGAGATCTTGTTGATTGATGCTGCCAAGCAGCAATGGGCATAGAGGTCAGGAAGATTTTAAATCCACTGGGATTTAATGACACTGCGCTGTTCCCTGTGACCAGCTTCCATCTGAAATAAACCACCTGGAGAATGGAAGTAGTTCTGACAAGAGGGATATGGCAGCTCTGAACTTAATAAAACATTAAAATGCTCACATAACACTGTGCTGGTCACACATCTAGTATGGATCAGAAGATACATGTGGAAAATGAATGCGTAAGGACAGCCAAATTGCTCAAGCCATGGTTTTTTTTAGCATAGGAGAGAGAGTAAAATAAACAATAAAGCTCCCTTTGGGGTCCTCACACAGAGTGAAAGTTGAGTTTTCCAGACCAAAATGCCAGAGACATTATGGACTGGTAGAAATGCACTGTGTTTTGGGATTGATACAGGTGTGCTGGTTTTGGCTAGGATAGAGTTAATTTTCTTCACAGTAGCTCGTATGGGGCTGTGTTTTGGATTTTTGCTGAAACAGTGTTGATAACCCAGGAATGTTTTCATTACTGCTGAGCAGGGTTTACACGGAGTCAAGGCCTTTTCTGCTCCTCACCCCACCCCACCAGCAAGTAGGCTGGGGGTGTGCAAGAAGCTGGGAGGGGGCACAGCCGGGACAGCTGACCCCAGCTGACCAAAGGGGTATTCCATACCATATGATGTCATGCTCTCAGCACATAAAGCTGGGGGAAGAAGGAAGGGGGCGATGTTCAGAGTGATGGTGTTTGACTTCCCAAGTCACCATTAGGCACATTGGAGCTCTGCTTTCCTGGAGAAGACTGAACCCCTGCCTGCCCATGGGAAGCAGGGAATTAATTCCTTGTTTTCCTCTGCTTGTATGCATGGTTTTTGCTTTCCCTATTAAACTGTCTTTATCTCAACCCACAAATTTTCTCACTTTTACTCTTCTGATTCTTTCCCCCACCCCACTGCAGGGGGAGCGAGCAAGCGGCTGGGTGGTGCTGAGCTGCTGGCTGGGGTTAAACCACAACAGCAGTGCTGCAGCTAATAACCTGTTCCTTTGGAAATGTGTTAGACCTTTAGCGATCACTGCAGGCCAGGACTTTGTCGTATCTGATAAATAAAATTATAGGATGATTTTTCAAAACTTAAAAGATTTTTCACTCTAGATTGCAGGTAGCAATTCCTTTGTGACCCTGAAACCAGAACCTGTTTTCTTTACTGACATGTTTACTCCCCTTTTGTTGATACACAACGATCTCAACAGGTAGTGAGTTTTGTGCTCTCGTTTTTTTAGGGTTGTTCCCTAGTTTTTGGTTGCTGTAGTTTTTGCAATGAACTTTTTATTTCTTCTGAAACATAAAACTCGATGTGACGTACAGCAAATAAACTGAGATAAAGTAGAAGGGCAAGTCTAATGTGGAGCTCTATCATTTGCAACTTAGCCAAGATTTCTCCCGTAAGAGATGGAGGGGTTTGCAGTGGTGGCTGTGGTGTGTAGGGGTCTCCTCCCAGTACCTCCAGCCACGCAGCGCTCTGGGGCTCTGGGGTAGCCCTGACAGAGCATGCAAAGCTGGAGGGGTGACGGCCAGCACAGGCAAATCTGGGGGCTACCTTGAACTGCAAGCTGAAGAATGTTAGAAGACACCAAATTATGAAGGAATGGGGGAAGATGTGAGCATTGACAAGAAAAAGACATCTGTCCTTTCTGAGGATGCAGAATGAAAAAGTAGAAAATGAATCTAAAACAAAGCAAAGGAAGGCAGACTTTCCACAGCAGTTTTTCAAGGAAAAAAGCAATATTTGAAATCACTCTTAATAAGCAACGCTCACCTAAGCTTATTTAGAAACCAGCTCCTGGGTAGAGTTTTGATGAGTAATTATAAGCAAGTTTCCTTTCACACCTACAGCTTTCCATGGAGAAAGGCAAAAAACACTGACTGAATTCACTGGTAAATCCCACAACTTATGAAGCTAGTAATGAATCATCTTTTCTCTTTTATTGTATTAGCACTACTCACACAGTGTTCATAGGCCCCAAACAGTAGTGACGGACATATTCTGTACAGTGAGACCTTTGCATCCAAAAGTATTTGTTTAATAATAAGATGGTCCCAGAAAATCTTGTGTTAAGATGTAAAACAGAGAAAATTATTTCTAGACATGACATGTGGCCAAGGTTTTCTAACAAATAAGGGAATATTTTTACCCTTCCTGCTCCTTTGTGTATGAGTCTGCTCACATAAGAGCTATTCAGAGCATAATACAAAATTGTTTATATTAATGTGATAGATTTTAAAATTTAAAACTCTTCTCACATATTTACTTTTAATTTAAGAGAGCTGTTCCCATGAGGCATACTTGTGTGATAACATACGTGTGGTTTTGGTTCTAATGAAGAATGGAGTTTGCTATGTTCTGACTTGTTTTGTTCACAGGTGAGAGTGCTTACAGGAGAGCCCCTGGCTTCTTTAACATAATATCAACAGACGCTTATATTCAGACTGTGTTTTTATTACTAATGAAGGTAATTTCATGTATTGGATCTGATACTGAATTAATGAAAGACAACACACATGCAAATGTACCAGGTCATTCTTCCACAAGACATTTCTCAGTAGAACTCAAATTTCACATGCATATTTTGAACTGTGCCAACATATTCCATTGCTACTAAGTTTGAAAGAAGGTGGTGTTTATGAAAAAGGCTTTTTCAGTGGTTCTAAGACCAGCCCAACAGGATTCAGGTTGTTTACCTTCCAACATAGTACTGGTCAGGAACAGAACAAGTTTTTTCTTCTTTCCTAGTAATCATGATTCCTTTTTAAATTATTTTCATTAAGACCTTGATATGTTGATATATTGCTTACATTGCTATTCTACCTCTTGATGAACCCCACTTTTGTCCATGTGCCATGGCAGTAAATATTGGAGCTGAGAATTTAGACTGTGGTCAGATGGACCAGATGTTTTCACAGCCTATTTGTTTCTCCTACTCTGTCAGTCTCCGCCCAGGTTAAGCCAGTCACCCAAACTGTCCGAGCACTCATCCACTCCTGCGCAAAGTCAGTCAGTTCAGTTTAGCAGCTTTCAGCAGCAGTTCAAGCTAAATGGCCTGTTTTTCCAATGACACAGATGAAGGGCGTTCACGATGAGGTGAGCAGACAGAACAGTTTGGAGATGATACTTTCCTAAATTCTTTCACCTTAAAGAGACTGTCTGATCAGTTACCTATCCTCAGGGCATTTTGACTCTCTTCCTGACTTATCACAGGGTTTAGGGGAGAAATCCAGATTCATTTGAAACAGCTCTGAGAATAGCAGTTGAAAAATATTTCTTGAATATACCATATTTATACCTTCTGTTATGCAAGCATTATTTTCCTTCATTCTGATACCAGAGATGTGAAATGAAATACCACCTCAAGGTAAATCACGCAGCTTCTTATTAATGCTGCTCTATCAGAGCATCCAAATCAGTGCTAAGCAATCTAGCAAGTGGAGGAAATTGTGAGTCATTATTAAATTTATGAGAAGCTGGTTCATAAATCCTATATAATCACTTTTTCTGAGATGACTTGGGAAAATACTTTAAAGCTACCTCATTCTATTTGGCATCCACAGTAGCTCAGTGTGATAGAAAAGATTTACCTTTCCCCAGACTACTTCCCAGAGCCCTTGCTTTTCAGCTGACAGTGAGGAAAGAGCTTCTAGCCATGCGTTTTGAATTAGAGTTAGATTTAAAATCTTCGAAGGCACCTGAATTTAAGCAGAGATTAGGCACATAAAACCAAAGTTACAATTCAAACCCCCTCTGTAATTCCCTCATTCTTGAATTATTGAAACACCCTGGGTACCTAGCTTATTTACTTCAAAGCTTCCCATCTCTCTGCCCATGGACCTGATCTGAGCAGCCCAAAGCCTGATGAGGATCCAGAGCTGCTGTGTTTTTCCTCCTAAATTCCCCATGGAGTCTGCTTCAGCAGCCCTCCTAGGTACCTAATCCTCTAGTAAGATTAAAGATTCATAGGTGGAAAGTAAAAGAAAAGGAGCAATCAATACTTGATGTTGCAGGTTGGTCCAGGGCAGCAAGGTCCTGGGGTCTCAGTGGACATCTTCTCTGATGGCTCTTTCATGCTAGATCTGCTCCCCGAGGCATGGGCTCCATGCTGATGTGTGTGCCCACCTCCAAAGACAGGAAGGGTTTCGGACCATGTTGTGGCCCTTGAAGCACCCTGCTGGGTGCTCCTCACTGGCTGCCTTCTCTTGGCCTCCTCTTTGGCCTCATACATAGCCCAGCTGCAATTCCCAGCAGCAGCATCTGCCTTGAAACAAGGGCAGGGCTCCAGGGTTGGTTTCAGTGCCCAAAATACAGGGCGCTGGAACCTAGCTCCAGCTTGAGCTCTCAGTGGTCCGGTCTCTGGAGTGGGAGAGGGGTCTGGGGCTTGCAGAGCCTCACATCTGCAGCTGAGTTTCTCTTGAGTCAAAACCAAAGTCTGGAAAGCCAGAAACTGTAGAAAAAGTGTGCCAAGAGCACTCTTCTAAGATGTCTAAAGCACTTATTTTATGTAATCTTTTTGAATGATTAAGATGTATTTTTCATCTTAGAATTGCTGAATGAAAGCTACATTTTTTACTTCCCATAGCTTTGAAATATTCCCCAGTTCCAGAACAGAATTCATTGCCTTGTTAATTTTGGGGGGTTTTGACATTTTGATCACCATCCCTCATGTTTCTCCTAAGACCCTTAGCTGATCAGCAGACCTACCAGGGTACGCTCCTGAAGTATGCTGCACGTGGATTTTACATGGGTGACTACTGGCGCAGAATCAAAAAGCCTAACTGGGATTAAATATTCACATAAATTAGAGAAGAGTGTAAACAACAGAAGCCTAATTGTGCTGGAATGACTGGGTTACCTAACCCACGTTCGTTCATCAGTGTGCTGTGAAAACCACGGTATCACTTATTCCTCCTCATCTGTAACAGCGAGAGGTTCCTGCTCGCTGGCCTTCGCAATGTCTTATACCATCCTCATCCTTGAATTGAGAGATTCCTCCTTGTCACTGAGTTTATATATAGGGGTTTTCCTTCCTCTTTGATTTAAAATAGTGGTTGTAAGAGCTTGGCAGCCACCGGGGTGTTCTTTTATTTAAGCCATCAGACTCACTTTGTTATATTAATAAATGAGAGACAGTTTTCTTCAAAATGCATTCCTCAGTCTTCTGCTGGCTCAGAGACAATTTTTCCCAAATTTACAGGAGTTGTGAAGATGAACAAGGCTCACAATTGCTCCATTCTCTGTAAGCGTAGCAGATCTCTGCTTGAAACATGACGACCACCTAAACCATACAGTTAATACAGTGCAATTTTTATTTTAAGGTGCTTCTTATATATTTCATGGTCCTTTGCTACAGTATTATTAGAGAAGAAAGTCTGGTTTGTAATCATCTCCAATAGAAGAATTTATTACCTGAGGTTTTTTTGTTTGCGTTGATATAACCAAGTAATAACTAGCAATTGATGCCTGTCGTGGTTTAACCTGGCTGGCAACTAAGCACCACGCAGCCGCTCACTCACTCCCCCCCTCCCTCAGTGGGATGGGGGAGAGAATCGGGAAGGAGAAAAAGGTTAGAGCCGAGGGCTGAGATAAAGACAGTTTACTAAGAGAAAATAATAATAATAGTAATAATGAGAATGATAACAAAATATACAGAATATACAAAATGAATGATGCACAATGCAATTGCTCACCACCCGCCGACCGTTGCCCAGCCCGTCCCGAGCAGCAATCAGTACCCGAGCAGCGATCACTCTCCCCGCGACCGACCGACCCACCAACCCCCCCCCGAGCATGACGTTATATGGTATGGAATAGCTCTTTGGACAGTTTGGGTCCTAGCTGTGCTGTACTCCCAGCTTGTTATGCACCTGGCCGAGCAGGAGAAGCTCAAAAAGTCCTTGAGCAGTCTGAGCACTGCTTGGCAACAACTAAAAACATCAGCGTGTTATCAACATTCTTCTAGCACTAAATCCAAAGCACAGCACTATGCTAGCTTCTGTGAAGAAAATTAACTCTATCCCAGCTGAAACCAGGACAATGCCTGAGAAAAAAGTTACTAAAGCAGGAATTTTAAAAATAACAGACAGAAAGCAATTTAAGGACAAATTATCAAAAACTGGCCCTGAAGTTTTTGGGGTTGTTTTTTTCCTTGATTAATAGAGGAAAATGATACTTTATATTTCTTCTTATTCAGTTTTCTTTTTCTTTGGATTTCTTCTGGTTTATATTGATTATACTTTTCAGCATGTTTTTCCTTTCCTTTGCAGGAACTCTAAAAAGAGTTCATCCTTCAAAACAACTGGCATGACACAACACCAGCACTGTGCTTATTAGGACCTTAAATAATTTTTATGGTGCGTTCAGTGATCTGAATTTTCATCCTGCAAATGTAAATGCCATGTTCAATTTTATTTTCTGCTGCTGTAATGCAAGTATGAATATTGCCATTTTCTGTAAACACAAAGATCTGGCAAGACAACACCGCTCCTGGGCTTGACAGTGATGGCAGTGTTTCAGCTTCCATTAAACAAATGGGAAAAGTCTTAAAAAATTGAATGCAAAGTTGAATATTTCACAGTGACTTTGCTAAATGGGACTGGTCTGTCTCTTCCAGAAAGCTGTACAGAAAGTGACCTCTCGTGGCTGGTGGGGATGTGCCGTGTCCGAGACGTTCATCTGCAGGCGTGCGGGGACTCCCGCACCCCAGCACTTCTTGGGCAAGGCTTTTCTGAGCAGCCTGAGCCAGGGGAGCGCAGCCCCCAACATCTGAAACTGGGACCTTGGAAAGGACAAGCATCATAAAAAGACTGGAGAAGCACTGCTGTTCCTCAGCACCCGGCCTTGTTTTCGTGCGACTGCCAGGAGGTCTTCAGACATCCTCCTCTTCCCTCCCTAGACCTTGAGAAGCTGAGATGGATCTCATCTGTGCATGGTTTTAGATACAAGCTGAGAAAATTAACAAATAATGACGGGGGTTTTGTTCCATTTCCATGACAAAAAATGATTCCCACTGTTTTCAGGTGCCACTTCTTAATTTCTTCCCACTACTGGGGGACATGAACTGTTCGATGCCCAGATCTCAGATGTAATGAGCTCCTGTGATACTTTGGGGGTATCTGAGAGGTGGGGGGGTGGTTGTGGATTGCGGGCTTGTGGGGCCTGGCAGCACATGGTGGGCTCTGCCTAGCACTAGGGAGGACAAATAATTGCAATGAGAAGAGTCGGAGCTGCAGCTGCACCTGTACAGTTGTTCTGCCAAATGGAGGATGTGTCAGTGGTTGGATGTGACCTGGAAACAGGGAGGATATTTGTTCAAGAAAGCTCCCTCAAGGGAGCCCAGTGAGGAATAAGGTGATGCTCTTCAGCCCATGATCCCTCCTGGTCTACTCTGCAGTGCGGAGGACACTGGGTGAACTGAGGCATCTCTGTTTTGTAAAGCTAAATAGCTATAGTAAAGCAGTCACTGTGCCTTAAATCCCATTTTACTTTCCCTGCAAACTGCACGAGCTCTATCACAAAATAAATAGCCTAGAAAAGATGTTCTGGAAGTTTAAGCGTTAACTGTTTTGAGATGTTCCTATTTTCTCTGTGCACTTTCATATGTATGCAAGCTTGTATGGGAGCTGATCCTCTAAAAAAGGGCTTATTGCTAAAACATTCTACATAATATTTGATGAAATTTTATAAAATGCAGCTCATAAAATGCCACAGAATGTCTTATATGATACAAAGCTGTGGAGTTCATCTCATAAAATACTCTGAAACCTGTATCCTGAAGCAGAGGATAGATCAAACGCTGCAGCAAATGAATTTGGATGACACCTGGCTTTCACAGTGATGGGTTTATTATTGGAATCTGCTGTGCTGGTAGAGATGCAAGAAGGGAGGGGAAGGCAGGGGGATGGGAAGCATGGATTGCCATCTTGTGTGACGAGCCAGCCCCAGCCAGGGAATATTTATACGCACACAGGGACAGTGCTACTAGAAATTATTCCCCTCCATCTCTCCCAGCACAATCGCCATTCTGGGCAAGGAGCAAAGCCATAGAAATCCCTCTCAAATGGGCAAAGCTAAACAGCCATCAGCTCCCTGGAACGTGGCAAACACTGTGTTTGCCTTCCAGTCTCTTAATAACACATATACATGTTTGTCTTGCTCTCTGTAAGATGCCACAAGAGAGAAACTGGCTCCAGCTCCTTCCTTGGGGCTTTTGGGATGGATAGTTGCCAATCACCATGTTCATGGAGGGGTTTTGTTGGAGGGAAGATTTTGTTGCATGGGCAAGTTCTGCACCTCACAGCACCACAGATCCTGGTACCTGCCCGACTCCTGTGGCCCTTACTGCTGCACACAGTAATAATCCGTTCAGTGTTGACATCCCAGCTCAGAATCTTAGGACTGCTCTTATAATGAATGTACATTCACAGAGGTCTGATCTGTGCTCTTGGAGGTGTTATGAACTCCTTAGTCTTATTACAGTATTGCCAGTGGCTGGCATGTGATTCCCCACCCTTGGCCATTGCCTTGGCAGACACTTCAGGTCAACTTTTGTTTCAATGCAAGAAACCTTTGCTAAAAAACACGAGAGAAAGCCAAACCTCTGGGCTGAAGAGAGGTCTCCTACCTGTTTCATCTTCCACATGTTTCTCTCCCATTTTACAACGCACCCCTTGTTTGCCTTTCTCTGTCCTCTCTATCATAGAAGTTGCACTCAAAACCAGAGCCCAAGACTCCGTCAGCTTGACCCATTCTGCCATTTCACCATTTTCCTCCGAATCCTTTGTCTTTTACATATGAATGTCCTTGTGTCCCTGGATCCGCACTGGGAAGCACCTGCAACAAGCACCGTAACCATCTCACGTGCAACACCAAAGGCTTTTTGCCTGAAAGGGCTTTGTTTGCTTCCAGACCCAAGATCCCAGCATAGCCATTTCCCATGATAAGTCTGGTGTTCTTGAGGCAAGCTGCATACTACCTGCCTACAGTTCTTTAATACAGCCTATTACTGAGGCTGCTATAGGCATTTCAAGGTAATGACAGGATATTAATCTATGATACAATACTTCAGAAAAAAATGTAAAATATCCATGAGGAGAAAAATATTAACATGTAAATGGACTTAATTTTGACCAAGGTGATGGCAAAGGAGAGGTGATTTCTATATAGCTGGATAAAAGGCGGTATTGAAATTCACATGTGCACCACAGGCACACAAAGGGAAAATAACTGCAATTTTGGAAGTCTTCTTTTTCCAATACAGTAGCTACTGTCTTAGGGAAAAAGGGTAGTAATTAACATTCCTACAGAGGTCTTACAGCTGCATAATAGTATTCAGAGTAGCTATTCAGATGCATTAGTTGGCTCTTACCTGACTCCATGGCTAATACTGTAGTGCAAGGGTCTGGTATTTCATTCAAAATGAAAACAGGAAGACTGTGCTGAGCTCCTGGTACCTACACCTAGGACTTACAGCAGTTCCCCAAGAAGATGAGCTGCTGAGATCTTCCATGACTGACACATGGAAGACACAGAGAGGAAGGGTCTCCCATGAGTGCTGGTGGAGGTGTATATCCAGAGTGTGGTGGTGGATGGGGAGCTGGGAAGATTGGAGCATTTTGTCTCAATATTAGGCACAAGGGCACACATGAGCCAAGCCCGCAGCCATAGATGAAGTGTGTGTGAATCACAACCTCTCCCAAACTCACCCAATTCAGTTATTGTTCGGACTCCCTACTCCAGTGGAAGGTAGGGTGCACCATTTCTGGCTGCTATTTGGGCACTAGGACTGCAAATGATTTCTCAGCCTCCTGACATACTGCTACTGCATTTCCTACAGGTTTATTTAGGTCTTTCTTTATTTCTTTCATTCCTTCCTTTCTTCTTTTCTTTCTTTCTTTCTTTCTTCCTTTCTTTCTTTCTCTCTTTCTTTCCTTTTCTTGCTCTTCCTTCCTCCCTCCTTCCTTCCTTCCTTCCTTCCTTCCTTCCTCCCTTCCTTCCTTCCTTCCTTCCTTCCTTCCTTCCTTCCAATTCTTCAGCTAGAATGGATTTTTTTTCACACCTTAAAGCTGCCTGTTTTCACTTCCAGCATTGGCAAGGAATGCAAAGAATAACAAGAAGGGTTTCTACAGGTATATCAGCCAGAAAAGGATGGTTAAAGAAAGCGTACCCCCGCTGATGAGCGAGACTGGCAAGCTGGTAAGAGCAGATGAGGAGAAGGCTGAGGTACTCAACAACTTTTTTGCCTCAGTCTTCACTGGGAACCTCTCCCCCCACCCCACCCGAGTTGATGGATGGCATGAGGGGGGCCGGGAGGGCAAAACCCTTCCTGCTGTAGGAGAAGATCAGATTCATGACCACCTGAGGAACCTGAATGCACATAAGTCCATGGGACCTGATGAGATGCATCCCAGAGTCCTGAGGGAATTGGCCGATGTAGTCGCCAAGCCACTCTCCATGATATTTGAAAAGTCATGGCAGTCAGGTGAAGTCCCCAGTGACTGGGAAAAGGGAAACATTGTGCCCATTTTCAAAAAGGGTAGAAAGGAAGACCCTGGGAACTACCGACCTGTCAGCCTCACCTCTGTGCCTGGGAAGATCATGGATCAGATCCTCCTAGAAGTTATGCTAAAGCACATGGGGGCCAGGGAGGTAATTCAAGGTAGCCAGCATGGCTTCACCAAGGGCAGGTCCTGCCTGACGAACCTAGTGACTTTCTATGATGGAGTGACAACAGTGGACAAGGGAAAACCAATGGATGTGATCTATCTGGACTTCTGTAAAGCCTTTGACATGGTCCCCCACAACACCCTTCTCTCTAAATTGGAGAGGTATGGATTTGATGGGTGGACTGTTCGGTGGATAAGAAATTGGTTGGGTGGTCACATCCAGAGGGTAGTGGTCAATGGCTTGATGTCTGGATGGAGACTGGTGATGAGTGGTGTCCCTCAGGGGTCCGTACTGGGACCGGTGCTGTTTAACGTTTTCATCAATGACTTAGACAGCGAGATCGAGTGCACCCTCAGCAAGTTTGCGGATGACACCAAGCTGAGTGGTGCAGCTGATACACCAGAAGAACGGGATGTCATCCAGAGAGACCTGGACAAGCTGGAGAGGTGGGCCTGTGTGAACCTCATGAGGTTCAACAAGGCCAAGTGCAAGGTCATGCACCTGGGTCGGGGTAACCCCCGGTATCAATACAGTCTGGAGGAAGAAAGGATTGAGAGCAGCCCTGCCGAGAGGGACTTGGAGGTACTGACGGATGAAAAACTGTGTGCACCGGCAGCCCAGAAGGCCAACCGTACCCTGGGCTGCATCAAGAGAAACGTCAGAAAGGCCAACAGGTCAAGGGAGGTGATTCTGCCCCTCTACTCTGCTCTGGTGAGACCTCACCTGGAGTACTGCGTCCAGCTCTGGAGCCCTCAGCACAAGGAGGACATGGACCTGTTGGAATGGGTCCAGAGGAGAGCTACTAAAATGATCCGAGGGCTGGAGCACCTCTCCTGTGAGGACAGGCTGAGAGAGTTGGGGTTGTTCAGCCTGGAGAAGAGAAGGCTGCGGGGAGACCTGATTGTGGCCTTTCAGTACTTAAAGAGGGCCTATAGGAAAGATGGGGACAATCTTTTTAGCAGGGCCAGCTGTGAGAGGACAAGGGGTAATGGTTTTAAACTGAAGCAGGGTAGGTTTAGACTGGATATAAGGAAGAAATTCTTTACAATGAGGGTAGTGAAACACTGGAATGGGTTGCCCAGAGAGGTGGTGGAGGCCCCATCCCTGGAAACATTCAAGGCCAGGTTGGATGGGGCTCTGAGCAACCTGATCTGGTTAAGGGTGTCCCTGCTCACTGCAGGGGGGCTGGACTAGATGGCCTCTAGGGGTCCCTTCCAAACCAAAAAATTCTATGATTCTATGATTTGATGGAAGGTATCTACTTTGAATAGGTTGGAGGTAGAGCTGGCACTGCTTTTAGCATATTTTCTAAATTTTTGCCTAATGCAGTATCTAAGCTCTACCTGAATTCTTCTTCTTAAACCATATGCATCCTGAGCTGTAGTACACATCTATTTGTTGCTAAATGTCTTCACCCCTTCATAGGGTGACACCCTTCTCGTAAACCACCTTCTTATCCCTTATTCTGTGAAGTGATTTGCATTTCTATTTTCCTCCCTACCTGAAGCTGTTTATTTCACTAACAATGTTGTTAGATAAAATTTCATGCTATTTATTTGGGTTTTATAAAAAATATTTCCTCCTGTTCTAATGAAACTGTTTCCTTTTAACACTTTAGCAGCTGCAAGAACTTGCTGAAGTCCGGTCTCAGAAAAGGAGAAAAGAGGAGCACACTTGGACTAAACATCGTGCAGAACACCCTCCTTGTCCTCCTAGTAGGGTCCCACATGCTTTTGCCAATTCGGCTACTGTGTCTTGATACAGTTCCTGTAATCGAACAAATCTAGGAGCAGCTCTTGAGTTGGAAGTTATGGGGTTTGGGGTAAAACCCTTCTCAGTCTTATTTCCCTGTGTGCAAAGTAGGGGCAGTGCACAGGCTAACACCATTGCAGCCCCACCAGAACAGGGAGCACACACTGGGACAGGACACATATTTGTGCCTGCGTAGTAGACCTCAGTGGGGATTTTCTTAGTCATCCCCAAAAGCTGCAGAGACAGGCGTGCTCAACTTGGGCTGAGGCCATGCATGGGAGAAGGTTAGATGGTCCTGACACCCCAGCTACCCTCCTGAGATTTTTTTTAGTGAAGTAAGCAGTGAGACTTCACTGTGTAACTTCAAAACTCCATTTTATGACAAAGTTGAATGAAGCAGACTTTTTTTTGTGCTGAAAAAGAAGCTCAGAAAATGTATCTCAAAGTTGTGGGTGTTCATGCACTTACACAGTAGCTCTCAGAGGGGATTTTGTTGACCATTCCCGAACTTGCAGATATATGCATGTGGCAACTTTGGCTGAGCAAAAAAAGGAACAAAGAGCAGAAAGCTACAAGATCCTTTACGGTAATGGCTGTTTTTTTCTGTTTCACAACATACAGCAATTAAATCTTCTCATCTTGTTAGTGTTATCTTGATGATAAATAATCTATAATTTTCTTACTTTGTATGATACTGTCTCTTAGACCTTCATTGCAATGTAAGACAGACATTCAGGCACACAGAAACTTAAGTCTGCTATGAATTTTCTATCAAGTCCCCCTGGTAGATAAGAAGATTGGAGCTGCCATTGATTGAATCCATGCTGGATTTCTCAGTTTGAAAGACAGTTCACAAAGCATTGCACTGCTCAATTGCGTGATTCAGGCATATCCAGAATTGCCAGCTCATCCTGTGAATCCAGATCTGTGTTCTCATGAGGAATCAAAAGTAACACAATGAATTTGAAGCTTCTTCTGAATTTTGAAATTTTATTATCTTTTATGTTTTATCAAGATATACTTTATTTTTTATTGACTCACTTTGGCATCACACAATTTCTAATCTCAGCCTTTGTGATTTTTTTTCACCTCTTCCTTGCTCTGGAATAGCATCGTCTGTAACATTTATCCAAGGCAAACCTTCCAGGGTTACACATTGTCCCTGCTGACACTCTAGAGTCGCAGTGACTGACTTTCCCAAGAGCTTTCTGAATCACAGCCTTGCACACTCAGGGCTAAAAGGTTGACTGGGAATTTCTTCCTGCACCCGCCTTAATTGAACAGAAAAGATCTTTAGCATGTTGGACTGAGAAAGACTTTTGGTGGATTTTGCTATATTTCATCAGTGGTTGTCTGAAGATATTGTAATTATTAGGTGGCCTTTGAAGTCTAAAGGACTAATGCTGACCTGCAGGTTGCTTGGCTTTCTGTCATTACAGTGCCAAACCCATTTTTGGCTCTTGATTTTCAGCATACTATCATGGATGCAATCAAAGAGGACTTAAGATAAAAAAAAAACCACAATGCTTTCTAACTTGCCTATTTTTACCGATTATAAATTTTGTTGGTAAAGTAGTGGTATGAATGTAATACATGTCGATATCTATATGGGACATGGCCTAGCAGAACATTTTGATTAAGCAGTTAAAGAGATATCAACATCATGCATTAAATGGACTAACCAGTGGTGGATCTTGAGATGAAAACTGGGAACCTTTGTTAAATAGGCCTATTCCTAAGGAAATTAATTAGTTCTTTACCATTAAAAGTATAGCCAATAAAAATGGACACTTTTCTAAAAGTTATGTGCTAGGTCAACAGCAGTTGGATTTTAAGTAAAGGATTTAGGGAAATTCTAAATCTTCCATTATGGAGAAGAGAAGACTAGATAACAGAGTAGGCTCCTCTGGCCTCCAGATCTATTAATCTCATTCTTATACTGCCTGGAGAGCCTGGTTGATATCTAACCTCACTGAAATCGGTGCAAACCTTGTGTTGATTTCAGTGGGTCACGGATTGATTTCTAACATCTGGTTTATGTTACTTAGGCTGTGAACTCTCTGAGGCACTGGGCTTTGAGAGCGTTCGTTCATAGCGTGCCGAGTACAATGGGGCCCTGGCCAACATTGCCCTTGTGCTCACTTTGCTTTTACAATTAGTGAAAGCTTCGTCAGGATATGATTCTTTTTGCTTGATGCTACTCCATTATACATCCAGATTTACGTCTAGTTTACAGAATTTGTATATCTGTCAAAGCTATACATTAAATGACACGTTTTTGGCATAGGATATCCCTCTGCAGTTTCTCCTCCATTTCTATTCAAAATCATAACCCAATGTTACTGAGCAGCTTTACTTGCACCTATATGAGGTGATGTGTTGTGCTTTGAACTGTGATTTTACATTGCCACTTTCACTGTCTGGAAAATTCGTATACTTCCCCCAATTTTTTTTGTAGCTGTCATATGGTGGCTCTCTTCTCTCTCATGATTTGTGCTAGCATACAGCGATCTCTGTGCTGTACTAATTTTGTGGGGTTTTGTTTTTTCTGTGGTCTTTTCTTTCACTGTATCCTCTCCCACCCTATTTAAAATCCTGCTTGCAAAGAGTGTGTGTGTTGTCTCACTGAAATCGGTGAAGTTCTGCACTGGTTGCATTTTCTCATGTAGGCTCCAAACCACAGCCTATCTTGACTTTTGATTGACTCATTTATTTCTCTGTGCTTCAGTTCTGTCACTTTGCTCTTTCTCTGTATGGGTATAAAAATTAAGTATAACTATTGACATAGAAAAAGAAAGAAGTGCATGTATATGTACGTGCACTGATTATCAATGCATCTGAATAATTAGTAAAATACAGACTATAAACCCATGTCTCTCTGGAGAAAGATGCCCTTCCTTCAGGGAAGAGGTGATGGAAAACCAGAGCCTATTAAAGCACTCGGCCATTCTGCCACCTCTGTCACAAATCAGTCATGCATGAGGTGTCAAGCTGTCACAGTTTTGTGCCACTGGCAATGCACTTAAAACACATTTGAAATACCAAGGTTTTGAGAAGTCTTGTTGAAGTCGGAGAGAGTAATTACATATCTGAACCCATCTACGTGGTTCCTTGGGCCATATTGGCCTGAAGGTCCGTTTGTGCCGTGGCTGTTGCATTAAAGATATGCTGGTCATACACGAAACTCCTTGCAGTTCCTTCAGTGTCTGAAAGGCCCATGCTCTCCACAGCAGGCAGCATGGATTTGCTCTGATTTTTGTCCATTTGAAGTTCTCACCGCTGCACCCAGCCAGTGGAGCTCCACAGCAGAGCAGCTGGACTTCGATTGCTGGGATGTAGGGACCTGATCTGGACAGATTTCCGTGACACCTTGTAAAAGCACCCAAAGCCTGTCTACAGCAGTGTTTGCTCTATTTTAAGCACCAACGCCGTTTCCACATTGCTAAAACAGCTCTAAAACAACCCACTGCAGAAAAGGCTGGAGATGTTGGGCTTCCTCACCCATCTTCCCTATCATGTATCACAATGCCACCTTTGCCTAGGGGTCCTAATTTTACATCCATTTGTGACTCTGTAGTCCTCCCACTGCAACAGAAAAAAAAAACACCAGAATCCAATTTTAGTCACTTTGTACACTCTGCATTCATCCAAATATTTCTCCTTTCTGTCTTCTAATCAGTTTAGCTTTCTTATTGGGAATTAAGTCCTTCCCCTACTCCCCAAACCCCCAAGCCTGTGTAGACTGGTGCATATTTTACAGTGACTTAATTGATGCTTTATAGAAACTTTCCCTCAAAATATGCAAGATACAGTGTTTGGGAGCACAGACCACCTTGCAAGAGACACAAATTAAATAAAAGCGCCAATTCACATGTAATGAATGCATGCAATTCTGGAAGCTTTGCAATTATTTCTTCCAAAAGTGGAAGGAGTTATGCAAGCTCAAAATGGCAGACAATCAGTTTATGCAAAATATGTTGGGCTGCCCAGGGAAATCTCACAATTCTCCTCACAAATTGTAAAATGTAAAAATTTTTGTAAAAACAAAAATTATACATTAATATAAACCCCATGCTGAAGTCAACTCAGAATTTAAAATACTGTCCTTCATAATAATAAAACATAAAGAAATATGGGCAAATCAGGTATTTAATAGACTGGGATTGTATTTTAATTAGGTTGCACATTCATAAAATGACATAAAATCATCTCCAGTGAATAATTAATTTTAAAAGGGCTAGTTATATGTATATTACTTAGCAATAGCTCTGAAGTTTTTAGAAAACTGTTACTATGGAAGGAAATGCTACTGTGAGGTTCTTTTACTCTTCATCCCATTCTTTCCAGTATTTAAACAACTGGAACCTTATCTGCTTCACCTGCAATGCAAAATCGCCTGCTGTCTTGCCCAGAGAAACTGTTTGTTATACACCACCACTGGTGGTTCCGGCAAGAAGGCTCTGGAGAGAGTGCCAGGATGCTGGAGGAGGAGGGGCTTAGCAGACAGCACTGGACTTAGACCCGTGCTCTGCTCTGCACCAAGGTTCAGCAGCGCTTGGGCCAGGAGACCCATCCAGTTTTGTGGTTGTGCTCAGCCGTGCATTGAGTAGCCCTGCTGATGCTTGTGGGAGCTCTCACAGGTCAGAGCCTGGCTGATCTGAGCAACAGGGACTCAAGGAGGATCTGCTGAGGTTATGCCATCAGTCTAGATGGGAGCGTGAGAACGTGCCTGTACTTCTGCCGAGTAATCCAAAGCACACAACACAATGTTTAGGCTGGCTTGCTCCATAGGCATCCCTTGCATCTCATGGTGCCATCTGAGACACCTGGCCTTGCTCGCCTACCCACCTGCTGCATGATGAGAGGCAGCGTTTGTAGGATGCCAACCTGGGAGACCTGCCTGATGAGATCGCCCACCACTTTGAAAAAAAGCACCAGCTTTGAGATACCGCCAGCTTCTTAACACCACATAGCATCGCTACACCCTCATTTCTCTACTTCCTGGTCACATTCTGAAAATTGCTGAGCAGTGGCATTACCCACACTTGGAAGTTGTCTCTGAAAGACTGTTCCTTCCCGTCACGAATCCCATACAGCAAGAGATGGTACATGTGGATGCATACTCCCCTGTTTCTCAGCCTAGTCCTGGGCAGAGAGGGTACACGAAGGGCTGTAGTCCTCCTCTACTCCACCCTCTAGCACTGCGCTGAGCCATGGTTAAAGTAGCAGCAGGGAATGGGACTCCCCTTTCTCAGACCTTCAGTCACCTTACACCCATGCCCTTCTCCAAGTAACAGCTTCACCTGTGTCTAAACCCAGCCAAGGCGACATGAACAGATGGACACTGCAGCATCAGAGAGACTGCTGCAATCACTAGCAAATGTAGCAGACGTACCAAAAATGCATCACAGACCACTAAAACTGAACACTTTTATAATTTTATTTTCCAGCGCAGAAAGCACTGACATCTTTTGGTGTCCATTCTTCAGTCCCACAAGACCATGACAATCTTGTAGGAATACTGCAGCCAAGTAAAAGAAGGTCGCCGGCTCTTGTGGGTATCAGGAAGCATGATTTTTTTCCGGGGTAGGCTGGAGAAATGGCCCGTTGCCAGTCCCCTTTCAGTAACAATTTTTCTGCTGGTCCCTGAACTGTTTTCTTTTTCTGTCCAGTCACAGGGATGTGACTTCAAAACCACTGTGTTCAGGAGGAGTGTTCTTTACTCACTTGTCTGTTTTGGGAGGAGAGAACAGAAAAGTTTGGCACTTACTGTTTTCTGCAGGTATACTTTAATGGCAGGAGCCTGCAAGAGGAAATAATGTGAAAGACTTCAAAGATCTTGGCTGACTGGCAGGGAAACTCAAAGTATATAGAGAATTTTCTAGTGTCCGGTGCCTAAAAAAACCCCAATTAGATGGAGAGACAGAGGCATTACAAGTGAGAATAGCAGGAAATCCCAAAGCTGATCTCTGCGACGCTGTGTCTTGACACAGTGCAAGGGAACTGCAGGTGTTCAAGAGCCCCGAAAACGGAGCTGTGAGAAACAACTCTTATTCCAACCAGGCTTGAGCTTTTTCCTCCCTTGTGCATTCTCCATCTGATTTCCTACATCTCTCACCGTGTTTCCTTTTAACTTTTTGGTGCTTGTTCTACTCCCAAATTCCTCCCTTCTGGATTCCCTACTGCCCTTTTAGCGATCCTTTGAATACTTTCCTCCCTCCTTTTCAGTCCCATACAAGAAATCAGAGAGTGGAAGACTAGCTAGCTTAAAGGAGCCAGAAAATCTTTCAGAGAGTGCTCTAAGAGGTTTACCTCAAATCATACACATTATCAACCCAAAGTAACCCAAATTCAACTTACATGAATATATAAAGATAGGCATCATTTGCATGAATATATAAAACATGGATGCAGGACTTCCAAAGGAGATCTGCATATCACTAAATCAGCCAGAAAAGAACACTTTCACTCTTCGATAGGCTGATGATTTGCTAATAATGTTGTCAAGCACAAGGGCCCCTCGTTAACAAGTTCTAATGACTGGTGGCACAAGGAAGAATTGCATGAAGACCAGCACAGGTTACAAAAGCTATGATTCTGCTGCCACCTGAGGTTTTCTTCTGGAAATACAACCGTTGTGTGGAAGGGATTGCACAAAAATTGGGATGTGGATGGCAAGGGAACCCCGAGGAGCCTCGCCGATGCAAGAAGAGGAGACTGTCCCCATGGGCAGCCCGAAGCTGACACCTTTGCCAATGCTGCACAGGAGCTGTACAAGGTGCTCTCAGCGCTCACCGCTGCCAGCAAGGGCAGTTCTGCCCTCACCATCCCGGGCCTCCTCCTTGCCTTGTGCTGGCACCAGTGCTTTCGCAGGCTCCAGCTGAGACAGATCAGAGGAGTGATCCAACTAAAATCAAGGGGGTTTTTAGACTGCATCTAGAATCCCGTGCCCAAATTTGGGTCCCCCAATACAAGAAGAAGGCATCAACAAGCCTTCTGGAAGTTTAGCAGAGGACCACCACGATGGTCAGTCCTGGAGCACTTGCTCTGTGTGAAGATACTGATGGACCAGAGCTTCTTCAGCCTGGGAAGAAACATCTTCAGGGGGACCTTACAGCAGCTTTCCAGTACCTATGAAGAGGTTATCAAGAAGACATGGGCAGGCTTTTCCCTGCAGGGTACAGCGAACGGGCAAGAGACAAGGGGCATAAGTAGAATGAAGAAGTTCAGACTGGCTATATGAAAAACCGTTTTAACGATGAGGACAGTCAGGCAAGACTACAGGTTGCTCAGAGAGGTTGTACAGATGCCATCCTGGAGGTTTTCAAAACCAGTCTAGAAAAACCCCTGAGCAACCTCGTCTGATCTTACAGCTGAGCCTGCTTTGAGGTAGGACTAGTGATCTTCTGGGATCTGAGATTCTGACTTGCCCTGAGATCCTATGATCCTTAATCCAGTTGTGTCGTTATAGACCTTTGTAGGTGTGTGATCTGTTTCAACTTTATATGCAAAAATATTTTCAGCTGCTTCTACCTTGGCCGAACTTAAACTGAGGCTTGCAAAGTAACCAGCTAAAGCGAAGGCATTCCACCATTACCACACTGGCAATCTCTAAAACTAGAATACTGAACAACTCTCACGTAGGCCGGGGTCCACACACATTGCTGCAGAGAGTCTACAGCATGGCAGAGAGCCTTCCCACTCCGCACACAGACAGCTGTGTCAAGCAGTGTGTTAGCAATATTGGTGCCCAAATCCACACAGTCCTGATACAGCATGGGACAGAGAGGCAGTTGAGAAAATGAATGGGGTTTTTGCAAAAAGACCAGTAAATATAAAAAATTAAATTATATATATTTGAACATTTTCCCATCTTCTATTGTTGGTATCTGATTGTAATCAGTAGAGACCATGCTGTCATTGTGCTCAGCTGTTGATCCTGTTCTTGGCTTTCTCCTCCTGTTGTAAAATACCATTTTAATTGTAAAGGTTATCATCTCATACAAACTTCTCTCACTCTGGACAGGTGATGTACATTAACATACTACCCAAGCATTGTATGAATCAAAGCTCGTTCTCCATCATGTTCACCATCACATCTTGCTGGCTAGAAAAAGTATAGCCTAGCTACATTTAAAAAAAAAAATATCAGTAACATAGCATCCCTTTTTGAACTGTGACTCTCACCAACAGAGTGGTTTGGACCCTTTATCTCTGCTTCAAAGCCTGTCAAAACTTCCATCATATCCTAAAATAGTTCAAAATAAAGTTAGGCTATTTTTTGAGATCATAAAATATTAATAAACCATGAATAACAAACTATAGCTATTAAATATCTTTTAATCTATCTTTTAGCTATCTTTTTTAGCAAATTATTTTATTCTTTATTGCTTACATTCTTTATAATGGTAAAATCATTGCACAATATTTAACATTAAATCAAATAATACTAAACGATTAAGATCATCCCCTCTCCCAATCAGATAATTTAGAAAAAAGGTTTGTTTATTGGTTTACAGAAGTTGACACTTGCTATTCCATAGCTGTAGATGTAATTTTACAGAGGGTTTGCCCTATTTTAATAACTCATCTGCCATGTGTCTCCAGAACTTACTGGTATCCATACTTTCAGTGCAAATTTGAAGTACTATATGGGATCTCAGACATGACAGAGCAAAATCCAATCATTTTGGTTGATTATGGTCATCCAAAAGTATGTTTGTACTGGAATTATATATAGATGTGTGTGTGTGTATATATATATATATACACAGCTTACATATGAGAAAAGGCGGGGAGGGAGAAAGAAAGGAGGGAGGGTGAAAAATCAGGCAAAGGAATTCAATGCCTACATTTTGCTAATGCATCAAATTCTTCCTGTTTATTAGGTTAATATTTTATTGTGCATTATAGCTCCATTGAAGCAATCCCATTTATGTTTGTGCTGGAAGAACAAGCTGAAAAAGCCTATCACTTTCAGTGAGATTCCTTAAATTTTTTTCAAGTTGAGCAGATGCTTAAAATAAGCATACAATGGGTCAGTGCCTAACCGCACTGTTCAGTATTTATTAGTAGTAGTGCATGGCTAATATAATCATTGCTTCCATTCTAAATTCCCTCTTCAGCTGTTCATAACTTCCAAAACCAAATTCCTTTTTGACCTTAAATTCCAAATACTTGGCCTCATGCAAAAAAAGGTTGCCAGACATATTTGTGATGTCACGACAGGTCTGAGGCCAAGTCAGGGTCTGGGTCATCAGGGTCCACAGCCAGGCAGGGCTGGGACAGGGCTGGGGACAGGGTCACCTACACTGTAGCTGGAGCAGGGACTGAGCCCCAGGCTAAGCTCAAATGGGGTCCCCTGACGAAGAACCAGGTCACATTAATGCCTCATTCTGCTAAGAGCTCTTCACAAAACCAGGCAACTGGGCAACTCTAAGTAAATTATTTATTACCTGAAGATTTGAAAACCAAAAAGT
Organism: Gorsachius magnificus; assembly: GCA_034008185.1. Lineage (NCBI taxonomy): Eukaryota > Metazoa > Chordata > Aves > Pelecaniformes > Ardeidae > Gorsachius > Gorsachius magnificus. Next base: position 179,754,516 of record CM067081.1, read on the forward strand.
TTTGACAGAATGAAGCAGTTATACTCTATAGAGCACTTGCTTTCTAAATACATGTCATGCCACGCTTGTTCCTCCAGCTCTGTCTGCGCATGCATACTATACAGCATGTATGAAAATCTCATTTCTGTGACATACCTTGCTACTCTGACAGATATAACAGGCAGGGCTAGATAGTACGCAAATAGTGAAAAGCTTCAGCTATTCCTATTAATGCATTCAGACAAGTTTGCCAGGACAGTGAGAGATCATCACGATAAAAACAGAGGCACTGTAACTAAATATTGTGGTTTGTGTAATACAAAAATTCCACTTCAGAAAGCACAACAGTAAATTGCAAACTTAAAAAAACCACCATGTGATAATCGTTACCCTTCTGCTTTTGAATATAGACTGGATATTCACTGAAGGGCTTTTATATAGAGTCTCATATACATTCCCTCCACCATTTCTTCATTAAATGTCATGCAGTTGAGTTTTGTCATCAAAATTAAGAAATAACCTTGCAACACTTTCAGAGGGGCTGAAGTTCATATTACTCTTTTTTAGTACAAATTATGACAATGCTGCTGAAGAAGTGCAAATGTATTTGCAATACCGAGACTCTCAACACCTTCTTTTTCTTACCTTTACAAAAAAGAAATGCTTAAAACAGACATTGAAGAGATGGGGTTAGTATGAACACTAGCGGTAATAGACAGTGTTTTACATTGAATTGTACTGGAGGTTTTCAAAGCCCATTTAATCTTAGGAAAAATCTATTGCTATTGCAGGTTTCAGTTATTGGCAACAAGGGTTCCTCAACTGATGTTGACAGGGCAAATCCATTTTCAGTGCGGTTATAAAAGGATTGACAGAGATGTGGGAGATTATGCACCATCACATGCCTTGAAAGGGCGCTGAAAATGCTTTTGTTCTGTACATGGCAGGATTAAAGAATTTTTTGCCTCTCTACCCCCTGCTGCTCCTCTTACCTCACAGTAATTAGGATAAATGACCTTCAGTTTGACCCTCTTCAATGCCTGCAGTGCATAAACGCAGTGTATAAGATAACACAGGTGCTACACTTAATCCCCAGTTCAGCAAAGCACTTAAATGTATATTTTGAGACCAGACTTAAAGGTATGTTTAAAAAGAAACAGTTCTTAATGGCACTGGTGAATTGGGGCCTTAACACATGTTCACGGTCATTGCCCAAGGAAACCATGAGTTAATGTAAATCTGCAGAGAGCAGCACTTCCTCCACGCCGCACGCCAGTAACGCAGCCATATTGCCCAGCACGGTCTGTCCCGGGACTCTACTCCCACGTATTTCTCCATGAGGGCCTCTGCTGAATCGCACTTGAGTGTTCCTCCTTCCTCCATGTTCCAGTTTTCTTCAGGAGCATCATTTGGTGGCATCTACCAAGAACCAGCTGACATGGATGTTGTCCAGGGTGGAAGTAACGTTAATAGCCCTGGTGTCCCACGGTATGGCAAGATGTATGGAGCACTGTGTAGCCACACCTGGAAGCAGAAAACCCCAAACACAAATCCAGACCAAATTCTCAAACCAAAAGTACTCTCCAGCAAACGTTTTTTTCTTTGGGAATGTATTTTAATGTATTCCACAACAGGATACCTCGTCTAGTGTAAGCAAATATTTTGATAAAGTCTGACACAAAATGGAATTGCCAGTATTTATTTCTATTTTGTAATTAAGACTTCCACATTATTTTTTTCTTAATATAAAGCAGAACAGTGCATTCTCTGAGAAATATCCATCTAGTTCAAGTAAGTTTGGATGAAGAAACCTAGGCATAAGGTAGCTTTGGAATTCTTGATCGCTCAGTAGAAAGAAAAGGACCAGTATTTTATACATGCCTGTGTGGTCTCAGGAAAATCACTTTCACAGGCAATAGTTACCAGCACAGAAAGGAATTAAATGAAGTAAACAGTCATCTTAGGTTATGAATTTGAATGTAACATTTGCTGATGACAACACAGAAAAAATAAGACTATAAATGAAAGCTTAACTTCAAATGTAATGGCTTTGAACTTTTTCTATAGTGTTCCAAGTGCAAATTAGGGGGTTTTACCGTAAATAAATGTTTGGTGGATAAAGCCTGTAAGATTTGCTGGCAGAGATGCACAGCCACAGCTATAAATATGTGGGAAAACCTAATAGTTCAAATTTACTCCAAAGGTCATCTGGAGTATAAATGTATTCTCAGAAAAATTATGCAGAAATTTTATCATTCTCTTCTTCACATGGGCTGAGATTGCAGGAAATAAGTAAATCCTCACAAAATATAATGACAGGAAGAGAAAAACGCCTGTGCTGACTGAATCCAGTTTCTTCTAACAAATTATTATGTGTTCTGTGACATAAATTCCAAGCATTAACCACTTCCATAGGCATGAAGCCAAAAGAATAGCACTGTTAAGACTGGTTTCAGCTAGCCCCTGGAATATTTTACTCTTGAAAAGGTTGCATTTTCTAGACAAAGGAGGTTTACATGCAGCTTGGCAAGAAGTTAATGTGAAAAGGAAAAGCTAAAACATAACATCAACTCACAACTGTAAAGCTTCAATTTCTGAATGAAAGAGTTTCCACTGTTTCCTCATCTGTTTTGCCTATATATTAGCCAGGAAACATATATAATCAATATGTGAGTTACAGTGCACAGATGTTCTTAAGACTTGTTAATGTGGGATGCAACTCCTCTATCATAAAGGGAAAATGCAAAGTCATTTACTTCGCTTACATCCAATACTTGGGTCACAGGGGAATGTGCAAGAAGTGGTGTGTTTGCCAGAATAAAAGGTAAGAATAAACATATGCCAGGGAGGATACCAAAGACTTTTCCTTCTCGTTTGCTTGCAGACAGGCAGAAGGTCCCAGGAGCACTCTTGCGTTGGAAGTGTTTCCAGGATGGCTGTAAGAGATCCAGTTCACGCTCTTGTCCATAATAAATGGGAATAAGCTACACTTCATCAGAGCACCTACATGCTAATTAGTACCATTTCTTCTGCAATTATATTTTAATTAAACAATCTTTAACAGAAATCAGACTGACAGCAAGTGCACCCAAAAACAAGCATGCAAAAAGCCTGTGCCTCTTCAGCTTCAGTGACAGTGAGCTTGGATTCTCCGTCACCACTGCAAAATTGCTACAGACAACACCACATAATAAAACTCAAGAGAATTATTACAGTATTTCCATATGTTCCTAAATTAAATAAAACCATGTACAGATATCTTCTATCACCTCTGATGTCTCAATACCCCCTAGCCAATGAGTTATTTGTAACATTCTTGACAGCAAAAGGTAAGTCAATTTTCCCTTCTTTGTTCTATTCTAAACGTTCATCCCGTTGAGTGGAATTTCAAGCCATTTAGTTAAAATTTTCCTCCTATTAAACCACCCAGCAGCCTTCAAAAACCCACACCAAAATAAACATAGATAAAATTAACACTTACAAGACTCGGATTGCATACAGCACCACCTGCCTGGCCTGCTAGCTCCAAGGGATGGCCACCAACCTCACCCAAAGATTGCACATACACATGGTGGAATATGAGGGCACATCTTTACTGATACTGGCTTAGTTATCTAGTACAGAGTAAGCTCTAAGTCCCCTTACTGATTTGTATTTATTGCTAAAGATACTCAGCCCAAATTTCAGAAAACTTGTATTATTTAATGTTGCACTGCTCATGATGTTTCTTTTCAGCCAGACCTTCAGGAAAACTATAATTATTTAAAGCATACTGAAATAAAACCTTGACACGACCGGGAAGTTTTAAACAGTAGAGCTGAAATATGCACTGCTTCCAAGATGTTCAAGTTGCTCCTGAACATACTTCAAATTACAAGCAAGGTCGCTGGGCTTCTGTACTCTTAAGCACAGGCAAATAAAGAAAACTAGGAAAAAAAAAAACCCAAAACATTTCCTGAATGGAATTATGCAAAAAATGAATGTTTTGGACATCAAGGAGGAGTACCCATTATTAAAACAAGCAACCATCAAAATTAAACCAACATTCAGCCTTATTTCAAAGTAATGTCTGTTATTTATATTTTTTCACACACACTGGACTACTTTGCCATAACTCACTGTTACATCCAGTCCAACATTTCCACATGAAATCTCTGAAATTGCACAAAGTGACAGTCTTAAAGCCAGTGTAGATCAAAACCACTGCAAGAAGTAATAGAGTATCACATCAGTATCTTCAGCACCAATCCATTCATTGGAAGACCCTGCTTATATCCATGTGCAACACAGATTGTCTGAGAAAGTTAAGACTGTTTCAACCGAGAAGATAAAGAAATACTGGGCAAGGTCTTAGTAAGGCAGCAATCTTGTTTTCATACAGCAGCATTGTTTCTAGCCTACACCTGCTTCAAAAAATTAATAGCGTATTTTTGACTCTGAGTATCCACTCTGTGGACTTCAAAGAACTTTTCCTCTCCAACGGGCAAGTTTTCACTGAAGTTTTCTGTTGTATCTCTGATGGTTTTAAGTTAATATGGGGGTTCAAGGTTTTTCATAGAACGCTGAGCATTATTTATCAACCATTTATAGAATCATAACAGCTTCATGGTTCTTTTCCCCTTTTTGTCACCACTATTACTCCTATTACTCTCTTTTCACTGCTGTGTCCACAGAATTAAAACTAATAGTTGAAAAGAGAGTGGCACAAGGATGCCGAAGCTGGTCTCCGGGATTATAAAGCAGAGAGAACAGTGAGACTCCCTTAGAGGGGATTTTCCCTCTCTCCAGATATCGCAGTTCGGAGCAGTGATGCTGTGATCCAGAACCAGCATTGGGCATTCACAACCTACACTTGTGCTGAAGGCAGGAACAGAGCTGGAGACATATGGGAAAATTTAAGCCTCTCTTGTATTCCTTGCATTTTGGAGCTCTTCAATGTCTCTACTTCTTCAATCTCTCCAAAGACAAAAACAAAGTTTACAACAAAAGGAAATAATAATAATGAAGTGGTAATGTATTTTTAGAAAGAACCAAATGCTGAGTAATGAAGTGATGTAAACAAAATAGCATTATTGCTGTTCATTTCTTTTGTGTTGCTGGAGATACAGTGGATGATTTTCTGTCCTTTGGGTGTGGATCCATGATATTTCACAAAGACTTGTCTCAGCCTACTTTTTCATCTGTGTCACAAGAGTAATGTTGGTGAGTTGGTAATGAACTTACCAGGAAAGCAAAATCTTTTATTTATTGCTATTTAAAATTTATGTTGTTTTTAAAATATTAATTTTAAAACATTTTGCGTTTGAAAGCTACATATTTTGATACATAAACCCACTTTCTCTATTGTCGGAAACCTGATAGGGTTTTGTTATTCAAGAGCTTTTCACATGAAAGACTTTTCTGTCACAGAAAAACATGGTCCCAGAGATTTACTAATTAAAGTAGAAGCTTTCTGCTTTGTTACTTCAGGACAGTGGCATCAGTGGGATGGGACACGGTGGTACACATCTAGTGCTTAGGCTGGTATAACCTAAGAGATGAAGTTACAGTTCCACAGCCAAAATAAAACTGTGCTAAACTTAGTCTGTATTTAGAAACACCATCAATGATACCATAAATGGTATCTACATATTGCTAGATTGTTGATGAATTAAAACATCTATAAAATTGCAAAAATGCAGCAGTTTTATATTTGTTTTCTATTCTGTGTAGAAGTAACCAACTTCACAGATGCAGAATGACAGTGAGCCTCTGAAGGAAAAATCTACATTTGTATTATGAGAACTAGAAGGCACTTAACATGAGTTTTATAATTTATTGCCATCATGGGAAGCATAAATCTCAGGAAAGCATGTGAGCTTCTCAAACTATATTCCCAGCATCAACCTATTTACAGAAAGAATTTCAATGAAAATTATATGTGGGGCTGATGAAAAGCATCTTTTCCCACATCAGTGCTGCTAGAAACTGTCAGTCAAGGCGTATTTAAGTATTTTTTTACCTCAGCGACAAGATTCAGGGATGCATGCTACACTAATTGTTTCCTAAAAGAAAAAGGGAAAGAAAGAACTGAATTCTCTGTATTTTTATCAACACGTCATTAGAATTTTGTAGCTTACCTTAGTGATTAATTCCCATACAAAATTCAGCACAGCCAATTAAAACCATTAGTTAAAATGTGTACGTTGCCAATTTGCCTCCAGAAAGCTCTTGCCTACAAGCAGCCAGATCATCATAACCACTGCTACAACTAGTCTCCCAAACAGAATGCAAACATGCCCAAAGCTCTGCTCTACACATCTCTCCGAAAAAAGCTACAGAATATTTAGGGTGGTTTATGCAGGTACTGTATTTCTAGAGTACCTAGTAGACAGAAGGATGTTCCCTAATATTGCCCTGAAATGCTGTTAAGACAAACTGAAACTAGATGAATGATGCCCTCTACTTCCTGGAATAAAATGCAAAAGATTGCATTTGCAAAAGATGCAAAGATTGTTTAAGTAACATTTTCCAGCACTGCAAAATTTACACCAGTTTTTGTATTAGGAAGATAAAACCATCATGAGATCAGAAACTTTTGTTCCCCTTAGCTCTTCAATAAAATCATACCCATTTGGAAATTTTCCAGATGTGTATTTTAGATGGAGGAGGAGTTCTGCTTGAGATTTCTTCCCCCAAAATAATATCTGACAGGACTGACACCTTCAACTGCCTCCTAAGGACTTCCTGAGTGTAACCACAGCAGTGCAACCTCTCAGTGATGTGCAAATCTCACAGGAACGTGAAGAGAAAAGCAACGTGACTTTGGAGAAAGTTTAAGGGAGAATTCACTACCCAGATAATGCCTAACTTCTGTCATCCACTCCACGCAGGACATAGATGCGGGCATGGCAATTTTCCATTTTGAGATTGCGTGTGCATTTCCATCTCTGGCAAAAAGCCTAAGAAGCCCAACATGAAATACCAGCCACAGCATTTATTTCTGATACTGGCAAAGAAATATTCAAACTGTTGGCGCCACAGTATAGTTGGGAACTGGCTGGTCCTGCCACGTACCTTCAGCCACACACTTTTACCCTGGTACCTGGCGTGTACCAGAGCTCCAACCTGCTGCACAGGAAAAGTTATTTTATCTGACGTTGTCCCAAACCTAAACACTATCGAAAGGCTAATTTTTGCTCTGAGTAACATTTGAATGTGATCTCCACAAAGGAAATAGTTGGGACAAATGTTAACTCAAACTGTGACTTCCTAATTAGTTTAAGCTGCTGGAACGCAGGCTGCCACCCAAAAAGGCAATACCCTCTCCCTGCCAGGAAACTGTGCGCCCATCGCCTTCCTCCTGTGAGCACAAACAGCAGCCCCCACGCAGGTCAGCTCACAGATTATGATCTACATGTGAAGTTATTCGGTACGGAGTTAGACAAAAATATGGTTGTCTGTGAAAATTTATCTTTGGAAATGTCTGCTCCTGAAGCTCTTCAGGATGAGCTGCTGCACTTTCCAACCACATTCCTTCTAACCTAGGCTAACATGCAGTTGTAAACCAATCATTGTATAAAAATCAAACAAGTGAAGCAGTTTAGGAGAGAGCAAAGTCGTAAGTCTGCCCCATGTCCATACAAATTCTGCTAAAATTACTAGTTAATGTTGGCGATCAAAGGCTTTTTTAAGTGGGACTGTAAATCCCACCGTTGCAGGATGAACTTCTGGCTCAAGCAATCTCAAAGATGGCCCCATACCACACCTTCAGAAAAGCACACAGATCTTCAAGATGATCTTTGTAGCCATCTGTATTGCAAAGCACTTCAGAAAACCAGCAGTTTAACTGCAAGGCAGTCCTGGACCTAACAACAGAGGTGCAATCCCCCTGCTCCAACGCAGGGAGGGCATCCGTGAGGCAAGGAAGCCTTCCACAGAGAAACCCTCCACTGACCTGGGAAATTCAGAATCTGCCTCAGAGTTTAAGTCCATACTGTGCCATTTGTTTGCGGAGAGCCTGCTAGTATTTAAGGAACAAACCCAGAGGCATGGTAGGGGGCATCTGAGTCTAATTTTTTTTTGAAGATACTTAATTTTTTTATAAAAGTTTTTTTTTTTTTTCCCATTTCAATTTGTTGGAGGAGCTTATGCGGGGTTTGGGGCAGGTTTTGGACTTTTTGCATGGAATAACTTGCATCACAGCCATGTATAATCAAATATTTCAGTCTTGCTATATCCTAGAGGACAGGAGGCTTCAGACTGAGATCCAGTACTTAGAAAATGCCTTGGAAGTGAGGATTTGGAAGCCAGTTGACGGGTCACTCACTCCTTGTTACAGTTACTCTTGAAATAGGAGAAATTAATGTTTGCATATAAAGGACTAAGTTCCCCAAAACTTAAGGTTATCGGGAGATTCATAAATAACTATCTTAATACTTTAACCATCACACCCTTCAGAGGCCTCACAGATATGATTAAGCAGAATCCTGCCCCAGCAGTGATTTTCAGTTAAAGGAAAAGTGGTAGCATCTAAACCACAGCTGCAAACTTTGGACATAGTGCTTTAAAAGAACTGCGCAACAGTTGTGAACAATTACGTATTTTGGCCAGGAATCATGAAAGCACCATTAAAAGGTTTGCTTGCAATTACAGTTATTTTGTTGGCAGGTATTAATGAAAGTGTTTAATATTTTAGCAGAGATATTAGATTTCTAACGAGATTAGATGCCTAACACCAAGTATTAGGCTTAATGAATCAATCACTTTAATGGCTGACTCATTAAGATATGCAGACAACCATCTTTAACGGCTGCTTCATTAAGTTATAGACACAACCATCTTCTAAAATAATTTTTAAATCTATTTTTCTCAGGCAAGGGTCTCTAAAAACCAAAAGCAGTATTGGATAACTGGATTAGGACTAATACAGTGCAGAAGTGCTCCAAATGATGCATGCTTACAGAATGCTCAGTAAGATCTCATGCAGATGACAGTAGGCCAAGTTCAGGGATTTACAGTACAAATTTACCTGGATCACTCACTTTCTCAGCATAACTACCACTACGACATAATTATGGCTGCTTTTCTGCATTCTCAGTATCAACCTTTTCTGAAACAGGCTTAAAATCAAACACTGCTGTCAAAAATATTTTTTTAATTATATTTTAATTATATAAGTGTACTTGACCTATCAATTTGATATGGTTGTGCTTTCCTGAAAAGCAAAAGACATATAGGGCATGTCTCAACGTGGACTTTCCCCTTGTTTATGTAACTCAGATGCCTTGCTTTTAGGAGGGAGGGAGCTCAAGCACAGCCGGGGTCTTAGCAGAGGACCTTTTTGCAAGACCAAGACAGGACCTACCTACTACAGCCCACTCAACCAGCACATACCCTAAAGTTGGCTGTTATTAACCACAGTGTGGACATTTTGATCCCAAGTGGTAGTGGGCTGACAGCCACCACAGGGATTACAGATCTGTTGAGTGCAAATCCACTCTCTAGCCTGCTCACCTCTTAGTATAGACAACCTTCTGGAGAAGGTAGCACCGTGGATTTTTTACTGAACTGGATAACACATGTTTTGTAGAGGTAATGCCGCTAATACCAGTCCTTGTAGGCAAAACCTGCAGAGGTGGACATAGAGCGCAATATATAATTAAGTCTTTTTAAATGAACAGGGGCTGCTGAGCTGCTTTGTTGCTGCAGGAGAAGTGACGCTTCTGCTTGTTAAGTCACAGCATTAACCCTTGGCGTTAATACACCTCAACCTTAAAAGCATTGGAAAAATCTCACCCTAATTCCACTTCCAAAAAAACTGAGCAGTTTTTCACAGGAGGCAGGGTTTGTCCAAACAACATCTTCAACAGGACAGATGGGGATGATGCAGACAAGAATGCTGAAAAAATGCTGGATTGTCCAGCCCATAATCTCTACAAAGGTACCACACACCAATGAACAGTATTTCTCCGGCACATCATTCAAAAGCATGTTTTAAAAGGAACATCTAGCTAAAAATTCAATAGTGATTATCCAAACCTCTGGCTGACTAACAGACCACTGTTCTTCCTGCTAGTATCTGAGAATGGCAAGATTACACAAGACTCACTAATGTTCTTAAAAATGGTATTTAAATATTAGTTAACACTAGGAAACACTCAGGTGAGAGACCCGTCTTCAATTTTTTTCTCCTTTGCTGGACCAAGTGTGGTGTTTGGGGATCTGTACTATTCTTTTCTGACTGCTGTTCCAGAAAGGCACCTTGAAGCAATGTGGACGTACTTTGCTACATCTGGAGCCATGAGCTTTGTTTCTGCCTCATGCAGAACAAGCAGTAACTATATATCTGACACACATATCCTGAGACTTAACACTGGTCTGCTTCATGCAACTAAATAATTAAGCTGGTGAATAAGCAAAGGGTTTGCCACTGACCCACTTCCCGAAGAGCCTGCATGAGGCTGCCAACAGTCTTGTTCCATCAGCACCAGAACAAATGTCTCACTCCACTTTTGTCCTTCCCTTCATATTTTTCAATGCTGTGAAGCTCCAGCAAGTGTCTTGAAAGCCATTCAGCTGTGGGAGAAAAGTGTGGGAAAACCAAGGGTTGCTCGATGAGTAACAGCACCCCATGGCCCAAAGCCCCCTTGGTGCCCTTGGCGTTTTTGCCTAAAGACAGGTGAAAGACAGTGAAAATCTCGTTTCTTTCCCCAGACCTGGTTTGGGGCATTGCAGGACTTGCAAGTAGCTGCTGCACATTGGGGTCAACCTGCGCGTGATGGCAGCGTGAGATGAGGTAACTTCAGGCATGCCTTGTGCCTTAGGAAGCCACTCCAGACAAAACCCTGGTGCAGGCAGTGCCTGAGGGCGAGCTGTGCCCTCCTCTCCTCCTGGCTCTCCCAGCATCAACATGCGCCCAGAACAGAGGGGGCCATACGTTGTGTAGGCACTTCTGCACTGATTAAACTGTCCTAGCATCTCCATCAAAGGAGGTTTGCTGGCTTGGGTTTATGGGTGAACCTATAGCAGCAACAGGCCTGCTCTTTCACAGAAATAACCAACGCCCTCATGTTTTTTGCCAGCACCTCCTCCCCCTTTTCTGCCCTTGCTGCGTCCGCAACCCAGCTGTGATATATTTTCCATATATGCAGGGTGCCATTGCTTAAGCATTGGCATTCAGTGCCTTTTAGGATGCTCTGGGGTTCCCAAGGCAACTGCGTGGCTTTGCAGATGTAACAGAGGATTTACAGAAGCTCGGTGCCTTTCTGGAGGAGAAAATATAATTGAGATTGATACCCTGAGGGCCATAAAATGGCACTGGACACCTATGTTTAGGCATCTGCATGCCACCCCTATTTCCATTGACAGTAATGGTTGCTTAGGCACTTCATACACATCTAGATAACTATTTATAGGCACCTAAATGCAGTTGTCTTCATCTGGAGCTGAATCCTGCTCTTCAATGTCTCCAGAGTAGACCCGACCAACAGCTGCAAAGCCATTGCTATTTTAAATGCACGATTTCTTTTTTTTCCTTTAACAGCATACAGACTATTACTGTTGTTACACATGGGAGTTCTTATCAGGATCCGATTGCACTAGACACTCAAACAGAAATAAGCAAATCTGACCTCAACTTTTCAAAATGCCAGGAAAAAAAAGGTTCAGAATTAAAAGCGTTCATGACAAAATAAGCAAAAAGGTTTAGATAAACTAATGAGTACAGCCAGCTTTGAGATGACAGAATGACTAGCCATTACAGGTGATGTAGGCAGTCCAGTGAAGACAATTAAAGCATGTTAGAATTTGTACAGAAAGAGTAGTTAAGTGTTTTATAAACAGACGCCATATGGCACTCCCCAAAATCAAGCAGCTCTTATTGCTAAATTAAAACTGAACAAAATAATAGCAAACTCAAACCAGGGTATGTTTTGATGTTTCATTCAGAGAAACAAATTCAAGAATGCTTCCCCTTCTATTTCACGAGGCAGTGCAGCTATTAAGTTGGTTTAGTTTGTAACATTACCTCCATGTAAAAAAAAAAAAAAAAAAAAAGGAAAATAAAAAGAAAAAAATCCCTTCTTCCATAAAAAAAGGAAAAATTACCTATAACTGGGCTGTCAGTGTAGCACTCTATATTTCCCCAGGATTCAGTCTTACACATGGAATAAAATGGTAATGCTCTTTTTTTTTTCAACTCCAGCAGTTACTAAAATAACAAAGGTGGGATTATAAGCACAGCTTTCAGCTTGATCCTGACCTTCAAATATAAAATACCTAAGCTTGTCAAAATAAGATTGCACCCTTGAAAGATATGAGACTTGCATAGATGGACAAACACCTTGGGAGAAGACTTTTAACGCTAGGATTAATTTATTAACTACCAGCACTACTCTACTAACTGCAGAGATGTATTGATCCTGAAGTCCTGTTTTCAAAAGGAAACATACCCACCCTGACCCTCTTCAAAATGTCGCATCAAATCGCATCAGTCAAACGAACATGCCTGTTCAAGAGCTGTTCACAATCCTTAAAATAAAGGTCCAAGCAGCTAACTTCCACATCGTGCTCCACGGCAGGTAAGCTCGTACCCCCCACATTGATGGATTAGTGCCACCAAGGCAGCTCAGTTCCTAGCTGCAACCCATTTCTTATTGCACCTGAGACCTCCAGTGAGTCCAAGACCCAAAACTAACCTGGCATGTCTTATCAAGAATGCACAGGAAAAAAAAAAAAGAGCTAATCAAGTTACAATATGTTGAGGTATAATGAAAAAATATATAACGCAGATGGAATTTAATGGAAAAAAGAATATACGTATCATTAGGCAAAGATGAGGGCTCTAGGAAACTGAAGGAACATTGAGAGAAGTTTTTGATCCTGGAATAATGAAAGGTCAGCTTGGTGACCTGCTTGCTAAAGGGTAGAGCCTTTCTTATGAAACTGTAAGCACTAAAGAAGATAAACTTTCTTCCCTTGATCAGTGGATTTGAAAATTCACCATTGGGGATTTTAGAGCAACAGATGGCACATCTGTCCCTGAATTTCTTCGTGATTTTCCTGCCCTGTAAGAACATCATGACAGTTTTGCAGCTACATACTGTACATTTTGAAATATAATTTGGAAGAACTTTGCAATTACAAGATTGTCTCCACGTGTCACGGAGAACTTTGTATTTTGAGTGTGAGGATAATTTCACAGTAACTCACATTTCTTCAAATTAAGATTCCTCAGGGTCACACAATAAAATGATCCCTCTAACTTAACTAAGCAGCTATTTTGAAATTGAGAAAACAAAGTTCACCTGGGGATAAATTAATGGTTAATGGCCATGCGGATGCACCTATATAATCAAACTTCGCCATTTTCCCACATCGCTTTGCATCTGAACAGCGCGTACCGTGCCACTCTGAACACAAATGGCCTGGATGTTACCTCCTTGTTGGAAGGCTGGCAGGCAGCCACGGGGCCCCATGTGTGACTATGTACTCCTGGAATCGCACACCCTGCACTCCAGCAACATTACAGCAGTCGCGTCTCCTGCGTTTGTACAGAGCCATGCAGAGGTCACGGGCTTTGCAATCTGGGAAGAGGAGACCGCTTAGTCCTGCCTCAACAACAGCCGTGATGATGTGAAGATACACAGATATATATCAAAGTGATGCTGAGAGGGGTCACTCTGGGAACACTGCTCAAAGCTGCAGCAAATGAAGGGTGTCTGGCACAATTATTTAAAAACAAACCTCTGGAAAGAAGCAGAATCCTGACAATGCTCCAAGTACCTTTCCCAAGTACCTCAGTGTGCCAGATGGACTTTTTCCAGCAAAGCCACCGATTATGTGTAACACAGACAAAAGGCACAGAGGAGTCCGTGGTCCTTAACCAGGGCTCTAGTGAGAGCGAGCTTCCTTCCCCCATACCGGAGTCCAAACCAGAACCCGGAGAACAGAAAGCTCTTTCAGCCCTGCACGCACGCACGCAGAGTGGAAGCGTCTCGCCAGTCCTAAGCAAGTCACTGTGGGACTGCAGCGGTTTCAAATAAAAATAGTGTGATGGAGGTATGTTTATGGAAACATCAAATACAGAAAAGAAAGGCAATGTAAAACATACTTTGCTTTTTATAAGGTATATTTAGCATTTTATAAGGTATACCTTCCCAAGTGAGGAATGGAAAATTGCAAAGACATTGAAAGCACTCAGCCAGGCTCGGTGTTATTAAACCTTGGTTCAGCACAGTCACTCCAAAGCGCACTCTGTGCGCCTGCAAGTAACAGAGAAAGATCTTAGGACAAGAGTGATGCTCTCTTTTGGCACGAAAATCGCAGGCTTTATCAGTATTGCAGATGGAAATAATTTTTCCATTCCCATCTGAGGCAACCCTGGCAGATTGTGCTCATGAGTAGCGTCATTGAGTCATTTGCTGCTTTGTCTCCTGCCTTTCTGAATAAGCCCATTACTACTTCTTGGCAGCTTACATCCGACTAACGTCTTCCACACGGGAGGAAGTCGGATGTTAGCCTCTTCCCTGCGATCAGGATCCTATCTCCCAGCCTGTGCTGAAACCCCCAGCTAACTATGCCACAGCTTTACCCTGATGACTCCTTAAGTTCTCAACTTTTCACCTTGAATCTTCCTTCACTGCAGTTTAAGCCACGCTGCCTCTTACGTGATACTTTCTCCACAGCAGGAGAACTGCAACAGCCTTTTATGAAGTATTTGAAGACTACTATTACGTCTCTCCTTCAGTCTTCTCTAGGCTCAGACTACCTGCAAATCTGCAGGAGTTGACTCAACTCCAGTGCTCTGAAATTTTCTGCTTCTCACACAGAAGTGAGGCTGCCTCTAAGAGGTATTTTCAAGAAAATTGCACAGCACATATTAGGAGAAGGCAACAACAGATGCTTGTCCAGACTCTAAATGCTTCTTCTGGGAGAGCATCGCTGCTGTCTTTCTGCAGAGGCACGCACAAGAAAGCACACAGTGTAATTATTTCAAAACAGTTACTATTCAGCAATGCAAACAATGCAAAAAAATTGGTTAAAGCTGAAAATCCTGCTCTGCAGCAACGAAAAATGCAAAATGGCATTAGGAAAACCATAAATACATTCCAGAATATAAAGTCATGTTCGTAATTTTTGTATCTGCAACTGAAATGTAGTATCTTAAGTCAACTCAGTAGAACTTTGCTCAAAATTATTTCATCACAGAATCATGTAATTTATTTACTTGTCCCTCGAGAATCTGAATACAGTAGAGGCCCCTATTTTCCAATTTTTAAAAGCACTTGATCTGAGACCAATCTATTATGTATATTTCTAAAATGTCTATCACTTTAGTTCCTTGGCATACTTTAGATAATACTCACAAGTTAAAGAATAACATATTACGCTCCACCTCCCAAAATCTTAGCCTTTGTGGATTCCTAAATGTGAGCTACCATCTTGGGTAACTTTTGGGGAGGCAATTCCACAAGTACAATGTCTGACCGTACAAAGTGCCCGAGAAATGTTGAGCATCGTTGTGTCCTATTGAATTAAGCTGAGTTTACTTTGAAGGATAGGACACATAACTAGGCTGAATAAAATTCTACTTTGCATTAAAGGTTTATAGAAGTGAAACTTGTCTCTAGTGGGATATACATGGATAGTGAGCACTAAGGCCTGAAGCCTCTTCTATCCATTATTGCTGAAGGCACCTGCGCGTTCATAGGCGTGAGCAGCCCCAGCCTGCTGGAGAACCCTTTCTGCATAGCAGCTGGAGGTGAGTCAAAGATGAAAACTAGTAAAAGGGCCTTTTTTTTCAGTCATTGGAACTTCCTCTCCAGAACTTTCAGACCTAAAACAGAGTCAGGAAACAGTGTTTAAGATGAACACAACCACGTTTCCTCAAGCCAACCTGACTCGGGCGCAGGGCAGCCCCGGGCGGGTAAGCGACACTACACTGCAGAGCTCTTCACAGGAAACCCAGTCCTACTCTACTCACACAAATCCCGCACGCAACAGCTAAAGGGCGTGGGTGCCTCTTCCCTCCCGAGGTCACTCCCTGCTCGGGCACACCACGCCGGGTCCCGCAGCCACCGGCCATCCGCGGCCTGGCGGCAGCCGTTACGTTACGCCGCAGCCGTGGGCACCGCCACCCCCGGCCGCCGCCGCTCTCCTCAGCCCTGCCTCCCTCCCGCTGCAGACTCTGCCCAGCCTGCGGCAACAGCGAGGGAAGCCGGGCGGACAGGGCCGGTTACCGCCCGCCGCCACCGCCGCGCCCCCTGGGAAGCCGGGCAGCCGCGATCGACGAGCTCGGCCGCTCGACGGGGAGCCCTGCTCGGCGGTGCGGGGTGCGACTGTGTTTCCCGGAAGCGGGTCGGCTGTCGCCGTTGACGGGTGAGGCGGCGGCGATGGCGGCGGCGGAGCAGCTCTACCCGCGGAGCTCCATCGAAGATGACTTCAACTATGGCACCAACGTGGCCTCAGCCAGTGTCCACATCCGCATGGGTAGGGACTGGGGCGGGGGATGAGTAAGGCCGCCCCCCACCAGGAATTTCCCCCCCTGTAGGCCGCCCCCCCGGCCTTGGGGAGCGGCCCCTGCTGCCTCCCCTCGCGGGGCGGTCGAAGGGGGTGTCGCACCCTAATGCTCCCAACAAGTTCTTCTCTGTTGGCCCCATCGCCTGTGGCGTTTAGCTGAATTCAGGTTCTGCGCAGTATTTTAACCTTCTGGGTAAAGGCCGTGAGCCAGGGCGTTACTTAGTCCAGATTAACCATCGAGGGTGAGAGAAAGATGAGTGGCCGGGAAGGGCTGGGTTTTATCATTTCAGTGTACAGGGGGCAGGTCTTTTTGTCAGAGGACTCAAACCCATGTAGATTCAGGCTTGGATTTTCCGCAGAGTGATGCATTTTGAAGCCCAAACAAGATATGCAAGATGTATAAAAGCTAAAATTGGTGCCTGTAATTACAGTAGTTTAATCAGGAAACTGAAGGATTTGCATTTCTTCTGTGAGGTGTTAAACTGCTGAAGTGTTTGTGTGCCGTAAGGCCGTCTTAGTGGCCATGAAATATTGCTTTGCTGTTACTGTGCAGGTCTCAAATGCACTGAATGCTCTTGTAGAAAGTGTCTAATCAGTAATCCTTGCTGAAATAGCTATAGTGTTATTGGGTACACCTTGGAATAAAAACAGTGATGTGTTGTGAATTTTTTTATTAGATATTTCTGATAAACAGGAGACCTCTTCCTACAAAAATACAGTTTTATCTTGTTTGGAACATAAAGGATGCCATAGGCAATGTGAAGGAGGTATTGCCATTAGCAAAATTGCTGATGCATTTAATAATGTGGGGAGAGGACTATGCTAGCTAGCAGGCTACTTCCAGGTTTGTTCAGTTTATTACAACAAAATAGGCCCCAGTCCCTCATGGCTTATGAGTATATTTAACTTTACAGCTGCTGCAAGCACGTAATTCAGCTTCTCATAGTATGTGCTCTTAAACTTGTTTAGGCTGTGCTACTAAAGATTGAATTGATTTTTCACTGTAAGCTTACTCTTCCTTTCAGAGCATTTTGTGTAATGGACTTGGTCTCTTTCCATTCAGAACAGAGAATATCTGTATGATATATTTGTATGTCCCAAACCACTCTCCACTCTTCATCATTCTAGAATTATGAAGCCTGTTAGATTAATTATTTTTATTTTTTCTAGCAGTTTGTATCTGTAGATACCTGTTCAGTACGATGTAAGTTGCAAATGATGATAAGCAACATCTAACATGGCAGGTCAATCAAATAGATATTACTGTAAAAGCTTTTCCTTTTAAACTTTTATGGCTGTTTCTGTCTCCCACAGAACTTCCAAGTTAACCTTTCTTCGTCTATGTCCATTAGATACTGGTAACGTTTTGGAGAAGGTATACTGTTAGTAATTTCTTAGTGAGACTAGGTGTATGTAGTTTTTAAAATAGTCTGAAGTAAATTTCTTGAAAATGTTTTTATCATTGTTACTGTTTAAATAATGATGTCCAGGAATAAATGTAATTTTGCTGGAATACTGTGTCAGTTTTTTAAGGAAAAATGGCTTCTTACCACTTTGCTCTGTGGTTTTTCACTGAATAAAGAGTTTCTAATGGTCCTTATGGAACAGAAAACTTGTATCTGATTTACTGTTGAACTTTGTAAGTGTAACTCAAAAGTGATTTCATTTTTATTTTCCTTATTCTAGCTTTTCTACGGAAAGTCTACAGCATTCTTTCCATTCAAGTTCTTTTGGTCACAGTCACATCTGCCATTTTCCTGTACTCTACTGGAGTACAGGCATTTGTCCATGAAAGGTAATTACTAAAATGAAATGAGGCTGTTTGTCGTGTGTTAAGTATAGTTTGTGTGGTTTGTTGCTCTGGAACACTTTGGTATTCCTAATCATTTTTACACCCTGTCTTTTGATTCTGTAACAGAGATTTTGTAACCTGATTAGGAAATAACTTTTCTGACATTTTTCTCCTTGGTTTATTATTAAAATTTATTTTTGTTACTATCATTAAAGTTTATTTTAATCAATACTTTATTAATAGTGCTTACTTTAATATTTACACTATGAAAACCTATACATCACTTGCAGAACATCTCAATTATTGATGTTGATTGTTTTATGGTCTGAGTATCTGCTTTTAGAATCTGTTTGGAATGCTGTTGTTTATAGGTACCTGTTCCAAAAAGCTGAGTCATGTCTTACTCCCCGCCCTCCCTCCCCCTTTGTATTTTGTTTTTTTCCCGAAAACTAGTCTGCTAAAATTCCCATGGGTATGCTTCTTTTTGCCTCTCAGATTTTCGTGAGGAAAAAAACAAGTCTCAAAAACCAAACTGCGGTGAACGGGCAGGGGAAAAGAACAGATGGGGAAAAGCGAGCACTGGGTCCAGTTTCTGGTTTCTCCTAAGTACACTTGCAGACTTTGCTTTTACTTTCATTTCAAGGCCCATATATAAAAGGACCATCAAACACTATATGAAAGTTTCTGTACAAGCTAGAGTGTATACAACAGAGGTTGTAAAACTACAGTTTTCCTCTTAAATCTGATAATCTAAAATCATCCTGCTCACTTAGAACTGTTGTGATTTTGAGTTTGATTTTGGTCCAGTTTTTGCTTGGAGGGCTGCTTGAATGGTTTAATTATAGTGATACTTGCTGGCCAGTACTGATTTTCTTTGGTGCAGGTAGTGCCCATGTTTATTGCGCTTAGGTGCTTATAAAAAAACAGTGCCCTGTATGTGCAGTAGTTAATAGGCAAAATATTATATATACTTTAATAGATTATGGTTAATTTACTACAGATGGATTTTCCTGTTCATCTGGGTTCATCTCCAGGTGATGGATTCCTGGCAATCTTCAGCTTCAGTATGAAAAAACTGTCTTTACTTGTGACTGTACTGTTTTTAACTGATTGTCTGTGGTGGTACGTTTTAGAGCAGTTTTATTGTAAAACTTGCTTTACATTTACTTTGGATATACAGAGCAGTATCTTTATCTAGGTGATCACTTAAAAACTTGGGTTTACATAAACTGGGTTTTAGTCTTCCAGCTATTTTAATTTTGATGACTTTTTTTTTTTTTTGTATGGAACTCTACAGGCCTGCCTTGCTTTTAATATCTGGGTTTGGATCTTTGGCTATAATTGTGGCACTGACCCTCTACAGACACCAGCATCCTGTTAATTTATACCTGCTTTTTGGATTTGTAAGTATTTATATAAATTCAATTTTAATAGTCCTTAGAATATCTTTCCTTGTGATTAACTCCTTGAAGCAAACTAGTGGTGGCTATACACTTAAGAATTCTGAGTTATTTTTTGGAGGTTCTATCCACAGATTGTTCCTAGATATCCTCTACTTCAGATTTCTTCCAGCATCTTTTTAGGAAGAGTGTTAGAACTTGGAATCAGGTTTAGCAAGCTTTTTTTTTGTGTGTGTGCATCTCTAAGTATATCTGTCTGCTCTCATTGTTCTGTTGATGTCAGTGTTTTTTCTATGAAACTGCTCAGCAGGAAAGAAGGAGGCATTTCTGTTACCTTATTTGTTTAATGCACAACCTCTAGCAGAGACCCAAACGCAGCCAGCCATATGTGCTTATTTCATTGTTTTCTTTTGATGCTGAATTCTGAGCATGTTTCCAACACAGGCAGATCAATCAGAGCTGTCCTCAAATTTCAGTCTCCTGCCTAATGTTGCAAATTTGTAGATATGGGCTAACTGTTGCTCTTGGATATTTTGGATTATGTAGCAAATCAGTCTTCTGAAAAGAAGTCACAGTAGCACCATTGGAATTCGATGCTTTAGGAGTTGCCTAAATTGTATTTGTGATACAATGGGAAGACAGCTTTGCTGTGTAACTAAATGGACTGTTTAAATTGTAATGCAGTTATATGCTTCCTGACTTTGGAACTCTTGCAAGAGAGTAAAATGTTTAAAAATTTTCAACAAGTGCAGCTGTAACAAGGAGTGATATAGTAGTTTGGCCAAATGTGATCTGAGAGTTTGTGGTATGACAGTTTAAGTATTACATTGTGTAGGAATAGAAGGATTCAAATCTGTGTGTGATAAATTGGTTTAAACAAAATATGGGTTAAATGTTCTGTTATTTGTGACCTCTTGCATCATGCAAGAGTTTCTTTTTTCATCTTTTATTGTTATGAAACTTAATTTGAAATTACCTTTTAGAAAAACTTGGGGCCCATGTTAGCCTTCAGCCCAGACATCAATAATATGTTTGATTTTAAGTTAGCTGTTTGAAAAGAAGGACGAGTAGGAAAAGAAAATTGATGTGAACACTTAGCTGTCTAATGAGATATTGCGTTGAAATATTTAAATATTGAAAAGTATGCAAAAAGCTGAAAACAGTTAATTTCTAATAGCAGCTCTGAGAAATTTTATAGCCCCTTGAATCGTTTGTGAGAAGTGTGATAAGGATACTGTGTGCTTTGAGTAGAAAACCTAAATGGCATTTTGCTACAGGGGCTGTCTCTCATTCATTTTCAGTTTATATTCAGTTTATATTGTACTATTTTTCTGTAACACAACAACTTCCAGCACAGTAAGTCAGTGTCAGTGCCATTTTCTTGTTGACAGTTAAACATGTTTTCACATACAAAGATTTAACAGGAGAGGTAATGTAATGCATGCTGGGGCTATGCAGCAGAATGGGTCTCATTGCATGTGAAGTCTCTGTGTGTTTTGTGGGTTTTTTCGTCCTTGTAATTTTTTCTTTTTACTTTTTGCAGACCCTGCTGGAAGCTCTGACAGTTGCCATTACAGGTAAATGGTAGCCATCCTAGTGTATGATTCCTTAAAGAAATTGGAAAAGGAATCCAATATGTTGTACTAATTGCCATCTGAGTTTCCTAGATGTGACTAAAGAGATAATACATCCCCTGCTTGAAAATTTTAATGACAGTGATATGAGTATAGCAAAAATCAGGGAACCAAGGGAGAAAACTGGATTCTGACCCAGGAACTGAAACTGGGTAAACCCGAAGTGAGAAGTGAGTTGTGCCATCTGTTCTTTTGGTACAGCTAGCAATGCTCTTTCCTATAAGGCAGCTCCCAGCAGAGCTGATCTGCAAGTGAAATACCCTTATCTTCCCCCTCTGGTTCCTCCAAGGGAATTACTTGGAGTTTGGAGAGTTCTGTACTTGGTTGTCAGGGTTGACATGGGGCAGTGTGCAGAGAAGTCATGGCATCACCTTGCACTATACCTCCCAGCTTTATTGTGGCTTATAATCTCCTGCAAAAAAAGAAAAGTCGTTTGGGGAAAGGAAAGCTTAAGGAGGAAGGAGGAAAGAAAAAGGTTCCACTCATTTCTCTTATCTTTCCCCTCCTACCCCCCAATCAAAACTTGTATGAGCTTTACAGAGGACTGACTGTGGTGTGGTTTGGCTTTTTTATGTCTCGCAGATCTAGGCTTAAAATACTTATTTTTTTTTTTTTTTTTTAAAATTTATTTTTTATTGTTAGTAGGGAAGATCTGTTACCTCCATTTAAGAAGCCACAGCCATACTATAGATGTCAAACTTAGCTAGTGCAAGCATCTGTGTGTCCTGTGGTCATGATTTTGAAGCGCAAAGACAAGTTCATGCGTAATTTACGTTTTTTGTTCACAGTTGAGATATTTTTTTTTTCCTGTCTGTGAAAGTTTAAACTTCTGTTTCCTCAAAAGATAACTTGGAACACTACACTATGGATTTGCTTTAAATGACAATTTACTTTTTCTGTTTATAGTGAGTTTCTATGATGTGTCCACCGTCTTGCAAGCCTTTATTCTTACTGCTGCTGTATTTCTTGGACTGACTGCATATACCTTGCAGTCAAAGAGAGACTTCAGCAAATTTGGAGCAGGGTATGTTGTCATATTGATGATTTTTTTTTTGTCGCTGTTAAGCTAGTTTTTCCTATTTTCAAAGCAAGCTTTGCAGATAAAATAATGAATACAGATCAATAAAACCTGCTTCAAGGGAATTGTGAGGGTGTTGTTTATCTTAAATTATTCATTTTATGCAGTTCTGCTTTCTCAGTAAGAAATTCTTTCCTGTGATTATGATTCTTAAAACCATAGTATTACACTAAAAAACTAGTTTACCTGGGTTTTTCACTGAGACACAAGGGAGTTGCTTCAAATATTTTTTAAAAGGTAAATTTAGGACAGAACTTTTGACAGCTTTATAAAAGTGAGTGTTACTGCTGATACCAGTGAACAGTTGGTATATAATAATTATGGACAGGAAGGATAATTATGGATAGGAAGGGAAGAGATTTTAAGTGAATTTAAAAGAAAAGATACTAATTGCTCACAGGTTGTTTTGGGGTTTTTTTTCAGCCTCTTCGCTTGTTTGTGGATTTTAATCTTCTCGGGTTTCTTGAGGGTAAGATACCTTGTGCTGAAGGTTAAAAAATATTCTTTTAATATAAATCCAACTGACTTGGACAGTCCAATATAATGTAATGAAAGAAAATTCCTAACCAGATCTATTACTGTTGTAGATCGTGCTGGTGATCTTTAACTATTCATTTGCAATTCACGTTTTTGTTGGATGCTTTTCTTGCTAATATAAAAGTGGTATTTGCGTTGATTGACAAAATTTGTCAGTCAAGATCCATGACTTGATTGAGAGAATGGGAAGGAGGTTTGGGTTTTAATTGTATTTTGTTTTTCTGATTTTTCTGCTGCTGTTAATATTCTGGAGACAAGACCTTCCTTAAGCAGAGGCACTTTTATTCAGTTAAAGAGGTTGTGTGACTGGGGACTATATGAAAGAACATTGAAATGTCATCATAATATTGTATTTGTGTGTACATAACAGCAAAAAGACAGCTTGTATCCTTGTTTTAAGTGTGGCATATAATTATGCAGGAATTTTAATATTAAAAAGAAAATTAAATTTACAATTTTTTTTCTTTTTTCATGTTTCATTTGCCTCCAGCTGTTTTTCTACAGTGAGACAATAGAGTTGGTGTTTGCTGCTGCCGGAGCTCTTCTGTTCTGTGGATTTATTATTTATGACACTCATTTGCTGATGCACAAATTATCCCCTGAAGAGTACATTCTGGCTGCAATCAATCTCTACTTGGACATCATCAATCTGTTCTTACACCTGCTGCGTTTACTGGAAGCTTTTAATAAAAAATAGTCAGAAGCAGCGTGGTTTGACTGTAGCGTATACAAAGTTAAGTACCTAAATAGCATTTGGATGATCTACAAACACTGTAGTTCTGTCTTCTAGAGACTGAATCTTTATTACTTTTTCATTCCACGAATATTGGTCCTCCCTTAGGAAAAAAAAAAGGCTTTTTATGTAGCTAGAGTTCTTCTCTAGAATATATATTAGAATATATATATTTTATGTCGTTAACATGCTGTCATCATTTCAGTCACTTTTTTTAATCACTTAATTTGCACTTGACATAAGTCACGATTGAAACGTTTGCCAACTTCTGATTGCTCTGGAGTAAGCCCCTCTCTGCTCTTCTGTAGCTGCTGGAAATGTTTCCTTTGGGATTTACAAGCATGTGTATCCACATAAGGGTAGCCTGAGTTTATCATTGTGCAATGTTTTACTAAGCTAAAATTTTTTCTGTTTTTTGTTTGGTAAAACAGAATGCTGTCTTTAACAGAGATATTCCATTCTTGTTACGGGCTGTCAGATTAGTATGGAAGCTGGGAGGGTATTAAAACAATTGTAGGGAATGTTCTTCATTTAAGTATTATTTATTGCCTATCTTTCAGTGTTCTGAAAAATCATTTGGAGATGGATTCTGGCATTTTGTCAACTTGTGTATATGAAGGTTAATTGTCCATCAATAAAAACTGGAAAACCTTGAGTCTGTTCTTGCAGCTGTGACGGGAGAACTTCAGGGTGGGGAGAAGGAGCTCTGCCAGCGCCCGCCGGCAGCAGCGAGGCCCTGCGGCAGCGGCTGCTTTGCCAGCCGTCGAAACCCTGGAATGGCAGGCAGGGTAAAAACCATTTTGAAAGGCTTTCTTACTTCGTAGTCGGTGTTGAAGTCGAAGGCCTGGCCTGTCGGCGAGAGGTTAGCGAGGCGGTACCTGGCCTGCGTCCCCTGTCCCGCCACAAGCAGGGACGACGCACGCGTTCTTTCCCTGCGGGAACTTGACGGAGGCAATTGAATTTGACCGCCCACCCTTTGGAGCAACCGTCACGATTTCTCTCGTCTGTGTTAGGGTTTCATTAAGAGTAGCTAAAATTAGAACTTCGCTTTTTTTTTTTTTTACTTGCGCTGAAATACATCTTTATTTTTCCGTCCTCCCCCAGCGCCCTCCGCAGGCCGTGGAGGCTGCCCGTTATCCACACCCGCAGCGGGCAGCGCGGCGCTCGCAGCCGGCCCGCGGCAAAGGAACGAGGCGGGAAAGCCGGCAGGGCGAGGCGGGGCTCGCCTTCCTCCCGGCGGCGGCGGCCGGGAGCCGGGGCGGCGCGCTGGCTCGGAGCGTTACGGTAGAAGCTGCCGTAGGGGGGGGAGGCTGGGGAAACGCGATGGAGGCGGGGCCTGACGTGTCAGCCTGCGCATGCGCGGAGAGGTGCGCAGCCTAGGGGGGGCCCCCCCCCCGGCTTGCCTCGCCCTCACCGTTTCCCTCTTCTCTCCCCTCAGGCCATGGCGAAGAGCCTGAGGAGCAAGTGGAAGAGGAAGATGCGGGCGGAGAAGAGGAAGAAGAACGCGCCCAGGGAGCTGGAGAGGCTGAAGAGAATCCTGGGCACCGACGCGGATGTCGTCATGGAGGAGGTCAAGGAGGTGGCGACCGTGCTGCCCGCCAAGAAGGTCCTCGAGCAGGGGGGTGAGTTGGGCGCTCGCCGAGCCGCGCCGGGGGTGCGGGGAGGGCCCCGCTGACAAACCGGACCGGGGCCCGGGGGAGGCCGCGGGGCCCGCGCCGCCCTGCCCGAGGCCTGCCGCTGCGTGCCCGACTGTGCTCTCCTCCCGCCCCCCCTCCCGGGCGCCTTCCTAGCGTGTCTGTCACGCCGGCAGTTGTCCCCGCCCCCGTGCGGGGGCGCCCCGCTGTGTATTTGTTACTGTTCCTGTGACTTTCACTGTCGTGGCCGGATTTAGGATTATTACAGGTTGAGAATAGCCACTTGGAAAACCAAATCGTTACCCTCTAAAGCCAAAAGATGCTATTAAATCCTTGAATCCCGTTGTTTCACAGCACTAACTTCTCTAGTGCATCCGATCTCTTGTAGAATAAGCTTATTAACATCTGATTTAAAGTATGTAGTATCTTATGGAAAGACACCTCTTTGTGAAGATACCGGGTGAGTGAGGATTCATCACTTTGCAGTTGTTCCAATCACAACATCACATTTGCTCTCAAACTGGAGATAGGATGCAATTTCCCTCCTAGTTTAAGGAGGACACTAAGCATATGAAAGTTGGACCTAAATCTAAAGTAATTTTATAGAGATTTTATCAGGAATAGAGTGTTATACTGTCTCCAGGTGGTAGGGACCTTGGTTTTGTATGCTAATTAAAGCTGCATCGCACGTGGTATTAGGTGTCTACAGGTAACGCCTTTTTTCTGTTCCTTGAACAGGATGTTACCCATAAAGGAAGTAACCTGGGAAGTGGAAACAAAGGTTTTCAATAGCTACATACTGGACAAGAGTCAGAAAGACACCTTCTCTTTCTAGAACTGCTGTCCAGACTAAATCATAGTCCCTTCTGCTTCTCCAGTTTATGCCACTTAAGCTGTTCTGATATTGCTGATGTGAGCTTTTCATGTGGCGTGCAGAAGTCACTGGAGACACCATAGTGGGGATAGAGGGTAATGCTAGTAATCACCGTCAGTCACGCAGCCAGTTTTGTCAGTGTTTCAGAAATTAGGAAAGACAGGGAAGTGTTGTGAGGTTGAATAGCAGAGCCTGTAAACTATATTGAAAATGGAAATAGAATGCTATATAAAAATACTTGACCAATTAAGGATAGCTTGGAGTATAATTTGTAATTTTATCCGTGGTTCTGATTTGTCCCATAAACCAGTTGTTCTTTATGGGATCGTTAGAATTGAATTTCCAAAATATTTTGGAACGTTGTCAACCTTCTGATACCCATGCTGAAGCTGGAGGAAACATTGCTGTCTTAAACCTAGTTTCTGAAGCAAATGCTTGGCTGTCCCTTCCAGGTCTGCTGGCAACTTTTATACGAGTGGCCAATTTCACTTGGCCTCTGTAGAGAGATAACAGCCTCAGAAATACCTGAGAATATATATATTTCACAAAACAACTACAAGTTTTGTGAAAATAGTGGTGTTTTCTCTGGGAGGGCTTTTCAGCACTAATTGTGGACACAAGGGAGTTCACATTGCCAAATGTTATAAGGACTGAAGTAGGTGAAAGCTTCATCCAGAACATGCACTTTCCATAGGTAGGTGAATAATTTTCCAGCCTAAGAACATATATAGGTGTATACTGGGGACATTTTCCTGTGTTACTTTAAGGTATTTTTCACAACACACTGTGAAACTTTTTTTTTCAGTTTTTGTTGTTAGGAAAAAAATAATGGAAGGTCTGGCTACCTCGGTAAAAAATGGTTTTCTAGCTGTTTTTAAAACTTTGTAGGCGTGCACATATTTTTCAAGATAATCATATCCATTGAATCTGCTTCAGTAACCTACTTCTATAGCTTTTTTTTCTTGGTGTTTTTCTCTTTGTCTTTAACCCTTTGATAGGTTTTCCTTATGTCCTTGGACCACTTCTGTTCAGTAGGTTTCTTCCTGTTACTGATTCCTACAGCATCCTTGAGATTGCAAAGTATGGTGAAAATGTTGTGCCATGTGAACAACTGGTATTTTTTTCCAGGAGTATTCCTTCATTTAGTTAATGTTGCAGCTGACATTTATTGTGGATGTGATTTTTTGCAGTCAAAATTCATGTAACAGATCAACCTCAGTCATATGATAGTGCAGGAATCGGAGAAGCAGCTTATGTATGTAGAGTCGGTTTTCTTGGGGTGTTCGTGTTTTTTGTTTTGTGTTGTGTTGTGTTAGAGGTCATCTCTCCTTCCATGACATGTTGTGTTTCTCTGATGTCTCAGGAGTCCTGTTTCTGGAGCTGGGACTTTTTTTTTTTTTTGCTTGCTGCCTGTCCCATGCTGGATCAGCCTTTGATTGTGCCAGCAGGCAGTAGGCCCCTGTGCTGGTTCTCTGCTGACTGCAAGTATCCACAGCCCAACTAGGGCTTCCTAAGCAGTTCCCTGTGGTGCAGATCCCTGTAGACCGTCGGCATGTTTCAAATGCTGAAGCAGCATGTTGGCCTTTTCCTCATGAACTTTGTCTCCCAATGTCAGAGAGGCGCAACATAAGTCTTTTTTTCCTCTCTGTAAAACCTTGTGATAAAGCTTTTAGAGTTGCACAGAGATGGTTTATAAACAAGGTTGAAATGAAATACTAGAGCATGGTTCAAATCAGTACTTAACAAGGCGTTCCTCTTGTAGCCTTGATGTCTCACCAAGACGTGACGTTCATGTGGTGTTAGCTAGCTGGGGAAGCCGTTCTTGGGAGTGACCGTGTCACGGGCAGTCTGCCTGATCCCAGGGATTAATCCTCTATTTCTGTCTCTAAATGTATTAGACTTGACCTTGTGCTCACTTTGAGGCAAATGTAGCATCACTGGCTCATGCTTTGTACCGTCACTGCATTTCAGCTTTTCTCTTTGTTCTTCTCTTTACCTGTCTTCATCTTCCCGCTCAAACTAATTTAATTTTTTAGAACAGATCTTAAACGTTACATCATAAAAAGTATTTAATTGTGCATATGTTTCAGTAAGCCTATGGTTTCCTGTATGGTTGCAGCTTTTGATGGAGACCACACACAATGTTTTTAGGCACAGTATTGGAACAGATGGCAGACTGAAGAACAAGGTGCTTTGCCCAGACATGGGCCTTTAGGGAAAATGCTGCGTATTTACTATCAGCTGTTGAAGTTCCTGGGTTGCAGTTGCATTGGTTTGGAAAGCGCTTTTAGTGTATAAAGCCTCCAGCTTTCTGTGTACAAATACTGTTGTGTCTAGGGATATTTTTAGCATTTTTGGGAATCTAGTAACAAAATAGCTTCCATGAAGGCAATTCATGTATTTTGCTCACTATAAATACCTTTCTTTTTCAGATGACTGCAAAATGGACGTAGATAATAAACGAAACAAAAAAACTCTTCTAGACCAGCATGGACAGTACCCAATATGGATGAATTCCAGGCAGAGAAAGAAGCTTAAGGCACAGCGTGTTAAAGGGAAAAAAAAACCAAAATTGGCCAAAGGCCTAGTCTGGTAAAATTGGAGTTTTGTAAGATCGTGAATATTTTACTCGCAAAATAAATATCCCAAATAAGTACATGGTATTTTTGTGCTTGGCCACCAAGTAGAATTTATGGTGTTGTGTGAACTTTTGAAGAGACTGTTAGGTCAGCAAATGATGA
Source organism: Gorsachius magnificus (assembly GCA_034008185.1). Classification (NCBI taxonomy): domain Eukaryota; kingdom Metazoa; phylum Chordata; class Aves; order Pelecaniformes; family Ardeidae; genus Gorsachius; species Gorsachius magnificus. The sequence continues at coordinate 179,783,418 of CM067081.1, forward strand.
AAGCAATATCAACTTGGTGTCTGCTGAACTTAAATACAAAAAGCAAGCTGAGTGCCTTTGAACGGACTAAGTGTCTGTGGTTATCTTTTCTTGGGGGGGGGGGGGGGTGTCTTCATCTTTTATATTGTGAATGCTGAAAATGCTAAAGGAAATCCTAAAAATAATGAAACAGTAAATGGTTTTTGTACTGTGGTCTTTGTCAGTGTAACTTGTCTTTTAGTACATTTAATCAAAGGATTCTGTAAACTCACTGTATCGTTTAAATTCTTCTGTAAAATAACTTTTGTTGCGCCGATTTGTGTCGCTTTTAACATTTGGTAATTAACAAAAAAGTGCTTTTAATGTGTAACTAAAAAGAGATTATACACTGAAATCAACACCAAGGCTTCATGAAACTTCTCTAAGTAGAAAGGCAAAGTGTCAGTCTGACTTGAATTTGCAAAGAGAAAACTGTTGGAACAAAGAAGTATTTCGCTGCTGTCTGCAGCTGAAATGCTGTAGGAACTAAATAACTGAAAGTAAAACGGATTCTTTTATTATTAATCTGAGAGAATGCAAATGCACAGGTTGGAAATAAAATGGTTTTATTTAAGACATTTTCCAAGTTTCAGTAAAGTAAATGAGAATTTACATTTCCATATGTATTTTCAGTAGCCTTTTATTCCTCTTAGAATGGTACTCATCTATCATGCTTTACAATGTGGGCATAGGATAAAATATTGCATGACTGCGTAACAGATGCCATTTATATGTGATTAGCTACAGTTGGTTGCATATTACTCGGCAATAACATGTGATGACAGATGCAAGAATTAGTTGCCCTGAAAGCCTGTGTTTTTAAAATGTCTCTCATTTCAAGGATGGAAATAATTACAGTACCAGTCCTGCCGTATGTTGCCTGCCAAAGTACCATTCATTGGTACAGAGCATAACCTTTGTTTGACTTCATCCAAGGCGGGATCCACGATCTGTAATTGTGTCTGTTGTGGTAACTTGGGCATAGGGAAGAGGATTTATTGTTTTGAAAGTAGGTACACTAGGTTAGGCTGTGCTAAAATCCACAAAGAAGAACTCAACCTCACAGAAAATCTAGTTTTTCTGGAAAAGTACGGTGGGTTTTTTATTATTAATGTTAAGGGAAAAGTATTCTGTTGCTCAGGTAAAGAACTAAAAAGGTGTTGGAGGAAATAGTGATGCATGTTATGCTTTCACATACATTGACAATTAATGAGACTTGGTAAGATGTATAGATCAAAGTTTACCAAATTATATGCCATTAATAACTTTGTACTTAAAAAATATTCCCACTAAGTTGATAATACCCCCGATACAAACCAGATGCTGCTCTTAGTTCATTTTTTTGTTTTATTAGATAAGCAGGTCTAGATTTCAGTATCCCATATGTTAGCATTTGGATTAGTACTACTTTAAAATTGATTAATATGGAGGAAAGTGTTCATTAAGGTTCATAATTATGTTTATCCAGGAATGGAATGAACAGTCAGTTTTTATTTCTTTACTGTTGTAGTGACATAGGCTGTATTTTGCTGAAAGTGTGCTTTGGGGAGTTGTGGAAGGGGGCTTCTTGGGTTTAAGTGCTAACAATCTGGGGGTTTTCTGTAGGGTAAGCCCAGTGCTATTTTTGACGTGCTTGTTTGTAAATCAGATTACTTTCAAGCAGCTGCTAGTGGGAAAGCAGGCTGCTTCTCCTGAAGGGAGAACACCAGACTGGCAAAGTACTCCCCTTTAAGTGTGCGGCTTCAGAGTCAGTTTATTTTCATTCTTTAGGTGCGCAGCCATACTCCGTGTCTCATCTTACTCGAGGCTGCCACCGCTGTACTTGCCTTACCCTCCTCTCTCTCGGGAGTCGTTGCCATTCTGCCTCTGCTCCTTCCCTGATAAGAGAAAATGATCTGCACAAATGAATACTCTCTCTTATTTCTGCTTTTATGACCTAGCCCTGAGCTTTGGTGCACAAATTTATTAGTCTGCTGCTTTTGTGACCAGATTAGGGATTCAAATCTCAAACGAGAGACAGCAGATGCTGTGCTCATCTTCTATTTAGCGGTTTTATCTACCAGCTGAAACAACACTGGCTGCGTGAGGTATTTCCTTCGTGGTGTCCAGGATAAAGTCAAACAGGTTCACTTAAACTACAGATATTTTAAGACATCCTGTTTTATTTTTGAGCTGAAACAGAGGATAGGAAAGGAATAACCCCAGCCTTTACTGGAGGGCAGCTCTTAGTCTAGTACCGAGGTACTTCTGTGCACGACACCACAGCTCACTCAGGTGAGGCAGACCTCTCTCTGGGCCAGGATGGATTTTGAGAGCCTGGTTGGGTGGGATCTGTAATCCAGGCTGAAGGCTCGCTTGTAGGCAGACAGCAGGGACCTGGCTGAGCATGCAGCACGGGTGTAACCTCAGAGGTCGACTCACAGATGCCGCAGGGAAATTCTACCTTCTGTTTTTCAGCATCTGCTATATACGGATATTGTAATTTTGTATTTGGAATTTGCTTTAGATCTGCTTTGAGCAGCTATTTTTGGACGTGAATACCACCTTTTTAGTTGTCATTGGATATTTGATTTACATTGCTGAATGTCAACCGCGTTCTTTTCAGTTGATGAAAAAAAATCATTCTTGTTTCTTGACAACAAAAGGGGAATTTAAACATACTAGGTTTGGTCTGAAATAGGTGTTTTAAAAGCCCGCAGAGGTATTTCCTGAGAAGTATGCTGTCTGCCTCTAAACAACATTCTAATTACATCGTCATTTGTTGATCTTCATCTAAAAATTTTTTTAAAGTTGTGATTGGGGGAGAAAAATTTGCAGTCGACTAAACAAACTAATGGAAGTCAAAAATTGTATAACTGAAATGGCATTGGCAGAGGTGGGGGTTTTCTGAGTGTGTAACTGCACCGCTGTGAAACCGCTTTGTTGAAGCGTCCTACCAGTGTGACTCTGCCACCTGCCCGCAAAGTCCTGTGGTAGCTGCACTTCCTGGACCCACAAAAGGTAGGGGAGATAGCGTAGGCAGTCTTGGACTGCAAGTGTAAATGCCAGAACTGAAAGAATTAAATAATGTCATTTTATTGAAATGTTTGTGTGTATAAAGTGTGTGTGTATACAGTATAAAATCTGCGTTAGCAAATTGCTACATGTCCCGCAGATTGTTGGTGGTTTCCTGAGAAGACACCAGCGTCTGCCCTTTTTGACACAGTACGCAGGGCTTGGTTTTAAAGTGATTTAGTTCAGGTGCTTAAAATAAGTGGTGGTGGCGGTGGAAGTGCAGTTCCTGGGCTCTCTTGTTGCGTAGTCAAGCGGGTCGGGGAGCTAATCTGGCTGAGACGTACTGAACGTATTCCTCTTTCCCCCGTGTTTCGGGGGTTTTTTTCCAGCTGGAGCAGATTCCAGCCTTGCTCTACAAAAAGCGTTGTCAGCAGGAGGCAATACAAGACTGGGAACAAATAGCTAGAGAAGGCAGGGCTGCCCGAGACTGCCCTCGTGCCTGAGCCCTGCGTGCTGAGCTGCCTGCTCACGCGCCACCGCTCCTCCTAGGGCCTGACGGCTCTTCCTCGTAGCACGGCCACCGTGCAGCGCAGCGTTTTGAAGATGGGGAGAGGTTCTGGAGATGAGGTCAAGCAATCGCACTGAAAACGCCGAGTGGTTTTGAAAGTTTTGTTCAATGGAGGGTATGGTATTAGAATAGTTGAAGTCAGTGTTCGTTCTTCCAGTCCCCAGTAAATTTTGCTGTAACACTCAGACAGCGTAGGCTCCACTGGTGCACGTAGTCAGCTGTGAGCTCTTACAGATTCTGGCAGTTTGCTTTATCTTCGCCTTTATCTGCAGCTGACACTGTGGTTCTAGAGGAGACTAAATCTGGCTTGGGGATGTCTGGTACTGGAGAAAGAATGTCACAGCCACACGATGCAAAGTGCTCCTCTGGTACATGGTCACCACTTTTGTTTTAGACAGCAGTAGCCCTCCTTTATCTATACAAAAGCTTTATACTGTACGTCTGTTTCTAGTGTGCTACCTTTTCCTCCTGCAGACTCCTAAAGAGTTGCTTGGGTTGTAATGCATTTGATGGAAGCTGGATGTCTGATCTGTATCAGATTTGTCTGACATTAAAGATTATATGACTACAGCCTCAGTGTTGCAGAAATCCGAGGGGTGCAAAGCAATCTATTCCTCTGGGTGGCATGGTCTTAATTGAGATACGGCAGTTATGGGGATGATAGAGTCTGAAACAATAGCTATAAATTGCTCTCTGCAGGCCAGGGGTTTGCCATCAATTTTAACTTCTCTATGGGTGAGGTTTTGGGGGGAGGACTGAGCCATCTGATAGCTCGCTGCTGCAGGAAGAGGCTCTTCTTCTCAATTTGTTCCCCTCCCTTCTCCAGCTGCACTGCCCAGTTCATGATTTACTGCTTCAGAAGAAACAGACATTGGGACTTCTTTTTTTTTTTTCCCCTGAGCTAAAAATGAGAGAGAACTGACGACTTTCTTCCATCTAATAAGCCCTGCAGCATGGTGACGAGCCCCCCGTCACCACTGTCCTTTTGTTCTTCCTACACTGCTCCAGGGCTCTGATTTCAGCTTTCCCTTACCACTAGCAACAGTACTCCAGGGAAAAGAGAAGGCAGGATGGGCAGAGGATGATTTTTGTGCTGCTCCCTCGCCCTCTTCCCAATCACTTTAACATCACCCTCGCAGGTTTCTGATTTTTCTGATGCGCATATATCGATATCAAGGGTCTGAAATGTTACAAACAGCATGTGGTACAGTGGCAGGGGGTCGTGTGTCAAGGGTCCTGCGCGAGGCAGCGCGAGGGCTTGCATGCTGAGAGCAAACCATCAGTGACTTGCTTTCCACTGATTTCAATCTAGTTGACTATGAAACAAGTTGTGTTCTGGTTTGGTAAACTGTTATTTAGCATCTTTCCCCTCTAATTGCAGTTAATTTTCTTGCAAGGTTTCTAAAGTCTGGATGTAGATTTTACAACATTCTTAAACTTCTGCCTTTAACCAGAAATTGGGTTTGAGGGCAGTTTTTCAGAAAACAAAGGCACGTTTTGTGGCTCGGTACTGCTCATCCAATTCAGTCCAGCAGATCCCACCATACCTGTAGCTGTTACGTGCAACCTGTATAATGTGTCTTTTTTGAAAGCTGACAAACTCATAAGGTATAGGTGCAACACCTATTCCACGCGACGACTTGCTGCCTCATGTCTTTAAATTACTTTGACAGCAGATGTTCCGTAAGCTTGCCTTTGACGGATTGTAACATATGTACAAAACAAGAACTTTTTAGATCTATTGATGGTGCATCCCAGTCTGGCTCTATGAGCCTTACAGTTAGTTTCTGTCCATCTTGTTCCTGGCAAACGTGACAGAACTCCGTGCAGAGCGGATCAGAGGCACAGGTTGTCTCGCAAGTGAATAGGAAAGGTTTCTACGAAGGATTAGAGAGAGGGCTCTGTGTCAGCAGTTTCTTGCATGTGGTCATGGGTTTAGATCATGCTGACTGCTGCTACTGAACATCCCCACCCCAAATGCAAAATTCAAGTTAGTTCACTTAATACAAAGAATGTGTGCTAAAATATATTTAAAAATAAAGTGCTTGTGAGAAGTAATTGAGACGGCCCTGATACATTGCTTTTTCTAAACTTCTTGCACGCCCTGGAAGAAGCTGGAGACCAGAGTGCACCAGGTTATGTGGGAACAGTGGAGCGGCAAACTGACCCCCTTGAGCCCCAGCCTGCTGCCCTCAGACACTTGGGTTTGGTTTGGTTTTATTTTTTCTCTCCTAAACATCCTTAAGACTGTCTGAGTTCTTGAGGAAACAACACAAGGTTAGCCGCTCTTATTCTAGAGCAACTGCAGCCGAGATGGGGTCCGTAAATTAGCCATTGCCCGGACCACTCATCGTAGCCTTGGTTGTGAAGCCTTGTGCCAAAGAGAGAAATTTTTTTTAATACCTTGAGTGTAAGACCAGGGTGTAAGATTGTCCATGGGAAAGGTTATGGGTCGGTCAGCTGAACTTTAGGAACCACTGCTCCAATATAGGTTATCGTGTTTATATTCACAGACGCCTACATCTTTATCTGTCCCTTTAAAGATGTAACTGAGTACATGTCAAGCACTAGGTCTTATCTCTTTCTCCTGGAGGGAGAAAATTGCATGTGGATGTCTTATTTTTGTTATTTTGGTTGCTGTTTAAAATGAATACTAATCTGCTGAGCCCTCTCGGAGTCCAGTATTTTAGAATGATTGTTATAAAACTTAAAAACAAGCCAAAACCAACTCTGTCATTGTTTCCTTAGCTAACCAGTATGATGCTAACAGCCAGTGCATGCCCTTAACACGTGCTATTGGGGCTCATCTCCAGAATGTCACCCCCTGCTACTCAGAGAGAAGATAGTTTGTGGAAGTAACCTTTTTCCCCTGTGGAAAAGAAGCTTTTTTTTTTTTTCCTAGCCCCTCACCAAGCTCCCAACAGATACTCCCATCAACGGGAACTGGATCCATGCTTCCATGTGTGGTGATTGCCCTGTAATGGTGATGGGAGGAGGAGGAGGAAGTAAAAAGGATTCTGGGCAATGTATTTCCCCGGTCAGAATCTTGGCATTTCATTGGCCATAACATCATCATCCAAGGTCACCAGTAAGAGGGGCTGGGTTGCCTGTTGTGGGGCCCAAGGGCATCCCCTCCCAGCCGAGCCATTCCAGTTCAACCCTGAGGCTGGTGAGAGGAGTGAGTGGCTTGGGGTCCGCTTCCTCCAAAACGCTTTGCCAGCATCGCTAAGTTGACCACCTCCGGCTCTTTCTCAAAAGACACCGTCAAGAAGGAGCTTCCCCCCCGCGGAGCGACCTGATGCGGGCATGGAGCCTCCGTGCAGCCCGGGGGTTGCTTCAGAAGCCGCTGCCCGGCAGATGGCAGCTCCAGGACTGCTGCGAGAAATCCCATCTCTCACACCGCATACCATATTTTCTTTTTTTTTTTTTTTTTCCCTTTAAGAAACGCTCCTAGTTTCCAGTAGGGGCAGGTATTAACCACGGGAAAACGCGGGGGGCTGCGCGGGTTGCAGGCTGCCTGGGGCTGGCTGCCCGTCTTCCCAGCCCTTCCAGGGCCACCGCTTTCCCAGCTGTCAGACACACCGCCAGAGCGATGGTCAGGCAGCTCATCCCAGCAAAAAGTGACATTTAAATGTGTAAAATCACTTCTTGATTTTACTGATATTCAGGTACCCTCTAAAAAAATATCCAAAAAGCACTACCTGATGCGAACGCTTCCCCAATCTAATTTTTTTTTTTACTCTTTAAACATGTCACAAAGAGATCCGTGGCTACTCCTAACATAACACGTTTTGTTTTCCAAAGGAAGGTGCTTGAAAAGCCTTTTATCAATCAACTGAAATGTTTTAATGAAAATTTCAGAAACTTGGTGGAGAGAGAGTTGTTTTATATCTGCTTGTTTTATTCGGATTTTAAAATCTCCACGTGGTGATTTCGGCTAAGGTAGTGTGTCAGGGAAACCCAGAAAGTGAAGTTGACCAGAGACAAGTAAAAATGCCTGTGTTGTTTTCATTGTCCAAACGTAATGATGTGCAATAATTTAAACCAGCAGTTTCACATGGTTAAAAATGGATTGGATTTTTTTTTTAAATTCTAAAAGTAACCTCAGAAACACCAAAAAGGATGGCTGTTGGTGTTAGGCTCGAATTAGGTTTGAAACAACAAAACCTGTTTTCTGTGCATTCACCAAAAAAAAATAAGTGTTTTTATTTTTAGGAATGCATAGAAAAACCCCTCGTTCTTATACCAACACACACGGTTACAACCAAGCATCCATTCCTGCAGCTATCATTGAAGCTGAGAAATATAAAATACTCTTACATGTGTCAGGACTAAGAAGCAAGCAAGGTAATATAAAGTTAAGAGAGAAAAAGCAGTTTAAAAGTACAAGATTCACTCTGTAATAAAACTATGGAAAACCAGGTTTCTTTATCTAAACAGTAATTTAAGAAACAAATACACAGCGATACAGTTGAACGAATTTATGGAATAATATTTAAAACTGAAAAATATTTTTTAAGTTATAAGAAAATAAACATTTTGGAAATAGATTTGTACTTGGAAACAAAGATTAAAGCTTAAAAAAAAAAAAAAAAGAGAAGCTGAAGTTTCAGCTTTCATTAAAGAACAACAAATGAAAATAAAATGTGCAAAAAAACCTTGTTACAAAACTTTTTCAAATGTAAATTAAACTGCTGAATACATTTGAAAGAATGTTTTAAAAATTATTATTATAATATTCTCTTTCATTCATAGTCTCTATATTTTAGGATCTTGTTTCTGACAGAAGCCTCACTAACACAAAAATGTAAACCAACGAATGCAGCTTCTGGTCCGTGCTGATACCCTCAGAGCTTGTTTCATGAGAAACAGAGGACCCGCAGCTTTCGTTCACTTTCAGCTGTAATGTGAATTTGCTGTGGAAGGAAATGAAATAATTTCCAAAATGATCTTTCCCAAGTATCTTTTTGCGTTAAACAGGGTTTGGATTCAGTGGCTCCTAATGAATTTGGGTATGTTAACAGTGGCTGGATCGTATCCAAATATGACTTGATGGGAAAGCCGTTAGTTTTCTTCCCTGAGGTTACACTGGGATCCCATCTGGTGATTGCTAATAAATGTGGATATGTTCTGAAAAAAAAAAAAAAAAGATTAAAAAAGAGCTTGTATGGGATTCCAGTATGAATTACTGGGAGCGCAGTTTCTTGAAGTTCCATTCATGTGCTTCAGGGAAGCTGAGTTCGAGTGCCTTAAAGTTTGACAAAAGGAACGCGTTACGTGACGTAAGCCTTCAGTTAATTCTTCTGTTCTGTAGCAACTGGTTTTGCGATAGAATTGTATTTGCAATCAGCAAAAATGTATTGTTATGTAAAAACACTTATGAGAAAATCGGAAGCAAACCAAATCATTACAAGCAATTTTATATTTGATTGTAGCTACCAAGCGCTTACCCTAAAATAACAACTTTAATTATCAAGTGACTGCCACTCCTCCGTAGTGGGATGAGATCTAAATCCCATTTATCTTTCCTCTGAGCCATCCAGAGCACTTAGGCAACTCGTTTCATTTTTATATGCAGTGTTAGGGAGAAAATCTATAAAGGAATAGAAACATATGTTTGCCTCAACAAAGAGGAAATGCTCATCCATTTTCAGAATCCTATAAATTCTTGGAAAATACAGCACTACATTTAAAATAGTAAGGCTAATGGTTGTACGCAGCATGTGTTATTTGTGAGCACTACAGCTATTAATTACAGGCAGGGAAAGACTACATTTCTTTCAGAAAGAAAAAAATTCTGTTGTTCGCTTTTTGTTTCTCGACGCACCAATTATTAGGCAGGGCAAATTGACCCTGGTTTTGATCAAAGGAGCAATTCATCTCATCCTGCAAGTCCTGCAGCCTCACAGCTATCTGTCCTTGCAGAATGTTCGGGTCTTCTTTAGCTGCTGACCCCATCCAGGCATGAGAAAAGGGAGTGAGGAAAAACCTATAAAGCCCAAAATAAAACCGCGGATTCTTCTGGTTCTTGTCAGGTTCAGTTACAGTGGGGCAGAAACAGCAGTAAATTCACTGAGGCTCTATCAGATCAAAACAGCTCCGTTATAAATATCATTCATATAAACCATGTGGGTGAGAGAGAAACTGTCAGAAGAAGGGAAGGGAAAATAGGTCTTCTGCACTTCAATAAATTATGTGATGTTTTTATAGATTATAACATAAAAAAATAAAATTTAACATGTGTATGCCTCTACATGTATGAATGCATGTTATGTGTGCATACCCACACGGTAGTATTAACTTAAACATTCAAATGTTATAAATCCAAATACCTTACTTTAATAAAATACAGAGATTTCAGTGACTGTAGATAAAATTAGAGTATGGTATAAATCTGGGCAAACGAGAGCTTTGAAGAAGTGTTTCACGTTTTCCTTGGGAGTCGACTCAATGACTTGAAGTGCTTCTGATGGGATGAACGACGGAGTCCCGCTTGCTTTGCCACTGGTGAGTGGCTCAGAGGGCTGTGGTCATTAGAGGTGATGACCTGTAAAGGTGATGACCAAAGCCCTTGTTTACCTACACAGTTGATAGAATGAGGTTGTTTCCTATGTCTTCCTCCTGTAATTGAAATTATCAGTAAGAATCTGAATGACGTACGATTTTGTCAAGTTCTCTGTGCTTGATGGTGATGTGTTTGGGTTTTTTATATTTTGAGATGCCTTGACACTATTATTGGAGTACAATTAGCAGTTCATTTACATGAAGTAGCTAGAAGTTGCCAGATGATAATGCACTTCCCCTCCTTTCCCACCTCAGCTAGATCTAGAGTGGTGTCTTAGCTACCATTAACTAGTGAGAATTTAACATATATACGTATGTGTCAGCTCAGTAAATCATAAATGAGAGGGAACACACTAGCAAAACCATTAACATTGCAACGACTACAGGTATACAATAAGAGAATAAGAATACATTAAAATGCTGGGAGTGCACCAACCCTTTTAACAAGGGAATCAACTTTGTTACAGAAGTTCATGAGAAGTGAAGCTACGTACAGCTTACACACCATCTACCAAAATCAGTAAATCTGTTTTCTTCTTAAAAATTGTCATACTTTTGGGCACACCACTAACTTTGAGCTTTATACATTTTTTTAAACAGTTTTCAAGTGGGTTTTTTTGCCACCATTTCTTGATTTCTTGCCTGGGGAAGCTGAGGTCGTTGAGTTCTACTGCCAATGCCATGTACTTACTGGTTTAGGTCCCGAGTCAGCTAAACACACAGATACTTGCTTAACTTCAAAAGGGGTAAACCATGGGCTTCAAGATAAGGTTGTTACTTATCAGCTCGGGGTAGATTGCTCACTGCTTTACCAGGTCAGTCCTTAATGACCACAAGGAGGAAAGCCAGAGCCAAAGAAAGTGAAGGTCACTGGAAACCAGGAACACAGAGGAGGAAACATACAGAAATTGGGAGCCCTAACTTCAAAACTGTGAAGCAAAAAGACCCACTAACTGCCCCCAGGGCTTCCTCCGTTCTTCTCTGTTGGGTTCTCGTGTTCACTTGGTGCCTATGACTGTGTCTCTGGTCATGTCCAAAACTATTGTGGACTGATAGCACATCCTTAAGCACAGCTGGGAAATCAGAGCAGCATTCATTTACTCCAGCTTTAAATCCTTTATATAGGACACTTAAATCAGGGCTGGTTATCCTTAGCTCCCTTTTCAATCAGTGGAGGAAACACAGGGCAGCTCAAGGGGATATTTAATCTAATTTCTTTTTACTACTTCCACATCTACTAACGTGTCCTCTGCCCACTTCTGTCTGCTAACTACAGTGAGAGCCTCAGATGAGTTACTTAGATCAGACCTTTAGCACAGGGATGCCCAGTGTCTCTCTCCCAAAGTTTCCTCTTCCCCTCCCACACTCCCTTCCCCACCAGTAGAGCCCACAGTCTGGTAGTTTAAGCCAGAGGGTGACAAGGTGGAAGAACTTGACTCCTTGCAAGCAGAATTTGTGCCTTGCATTAACGTTGACACTATTGCATGAATGGGGCTGCTCCTCTGGCCCTATCTGAAAAGGCAAGACTGTTTAAGTTTTTTGGGAGGAGGGCTGTAAGCAGCAGCCAACCCTCTAGAGATCTTCCCAGGCTGTGCATTCCAGGTAAGCAGATATCTCCTGTTAGTCCTGGATGTGGCACTTCCAGGGAGCGACAAGATTCAGGATACATCTTGAAGTAGATGTTCAGCAGACTCTGACTCTTTGTCAGAGCCACTTATTGCTCCCCGTTTACTGTAAAGAGCCATTAGACAGCAAAGCCTAAGGATCACTGCTGAAGTCTGTGATCCTGAAGCTTGACATTGAGCACTTCTCTTTTCTGGAGTTTGTGTCTTTTGTTGAATGTTGCTGTGAGGGCTGAAGTCGGTGACTTTTGCACATGCGGGTGCATATAAAGTCGCAGGAGTTTGAGAGTTCCCGGCATGGAGGAGAAGGATGGAGGTACTGGGCTCTGAAGCTGCTGCTGCTGCTAATGCACTGGCAGGCCAGACCTAGCACGCGTGCCTGTGCGCTACTAAAGAACACAAAAAACCTACAGCTCTCGCATTTTAAACCTGAAGGAAGTATTTGGCAATACCTTTGATGGAGTCGCCATACCGGTGACCTCCCTACTGCTAGGATATCAGAAACACCTCCTCTCACCAGGAGTTATCCTTCCTGCTCTACCATATGTGGGCTTGGAGGGGGCAGGATTATCAGTAGCACAGCCAGAAATAGTGGGGTGGCCGTTTATCCAGAGGTGAATCGCAGTGCATGCACTGGGCCAGCATTGTCTGTGGAAAGGATACCCTGAGCATTGCTGATGCCTGAATGCATAGACCCTCTCTGTAAGGTACGTTTCTGTGTCTCTTCTTGACTACAGATGATGAATGATATTTTTCTGTAATTTTATTTTCTGCTGCAGCTGCCAGCTGACCTTCTAAAGTAAAAATCTATAAGCTACTGCTGTAAGTCACTAGGTGGAAGCATCTACCTTAATTCTAGTAACAGAACTCTATTAGGAGAGGTAAGCTTGTCAGTTCCTTTCTCATCTTTAATTTCTGCATCACATTACACAGTGTCTCATTATGAAGTTGCTGTGAATTGTAGTCCTATCATTGTCTGGTTCAGCAAAGAACTCCAGCACAAGCCCAAGTCCACCCTGGGCCCCGACCCTGTAACGTTCAGGAATGCACTTTATTTTGTTCAGTGACTAGTACTTGCGGGGTTGGGACTTCATTTGGTGAGACATGCAAGTATGTATTTCAGTTGGGCTCACAGGAGCAAATGCTTGAGTGGCTGAGCTAGGACTAACATGAGTCTTTTTGCCTTGCAACCACCTTTAGCAAAAACCCAGTATGATGCCCTCACAGATGGGCTTTCTGAGCCAATACCTCCCATTTTCTCCACACTTGTGATTTTCTCTTCTCACTCTCCTCTCACCACTCAGAATAATTGTTTGCCCTGGAGGGAAGTCAGGATGCCAATTAGTTGTGAGCTGGGCAGCCTGGGGAGTGGTATTGTTGTGATGGAAAACATCACTGATTTGAGCCATAGGTCTTCTGCAGCATCGCAGCTCTGTTAATTAGGTGGCGATGAGCCACGTGTCCTTCTTTCTCCAGGATTTGGTTTCTGATTCTTCTGCGAAACTGTTCCGGGCTGGAATACTCACAGATGTTTTGGAACTGGGCAAGTAGGAGGGCAGTGATGTTATACAGATAAGGAGGCAAGTGGGCCATCCGGCTGGGTGTTGCATTCCAGCATGCCAGAGGCTAAGGCTGCAGGGTGATGATTTCTAGGTCTCTCTGTGCCTGCCGAAAAGGCTTCCCCTCTTATGACTGCTCCTTTCTAGCTCTTTCTGGCTGGAGAAATGATATAAGCATCTCCTAATCTACTTTAGGCAACGGCAGCCGGGCTAATTCAATTTAAACCTTCTAAGCTAACCTGGTAGATTTTGCATGAAAGTGGATTAGCGAGTGTTGAAACCACCGCTTCGCCAGCAGAGCTCCAGAGATGATAACCTCATGCAAAGGGACTGGGAGCAACTGCCAGAGGTTGATGGTATGGAGGCCGTACTGCCCCGGGAGACTTCTACCCTTCTTGGCTGTGGCAACTCCGCAGCAGGAGGGCAAAGCAGCCAGACCCTAATCCAGCTCTTCCTCCATCAGTGGGGTCTCCCCCAAAGGCCACAATCTTTATTGTGGGCGATACATGAATGGGAAAGCACCGAGTTTGCTTTTCATACTGCAGACTACAACGCTGAGAAATAAACAAAAAGAAATCTGGTTTTTACTTGTTAACTGAGCAGTTTTGATTTGAAAATCACTGACAGACGTCAAACATGGGACCCCACAATGAAATGTTTACAGTGCCATTTCAGAGAGGGACTCCACTTTGAAATTAAGTGAAAGTATGCGGGAAGTTTGCAGAGCACGGCATATGTAGGGGTAGAAAATTAAAGCACGATGGAGCCATCAGCATTCAGGGGTTAGGGAAAAAACTGGTATTCATATTTCTCATGTTTCTTCTCAATTGACAAGATGATCCCTTCCATTTGTGGTTATTGGGCTAGCTTTTGTCTTGATTTCTCTGTATTTTCAATTTGCCAGCTTTGGCTTTGTGTTACTTTCCTTTATAAATAGTACTAGTGCACCGCGGAGCTCTGCACAATTTATTGTGAAACGGACAAAGACGACTATTTCTTTATGTTTTTCTTCTGCTTGTTTTTCTTGTGCGAACACTTGCAAAGTGTTTCATACGAGCCGACGTGTGATTTAGTACCGACTCTGTAATTGTGTTTTAATTTGACGGAAAAATGCTTAACACACTTGACGCTCTTAATTCTACTTCATTTTCTCTCGGAACAGCAGGCGCCGCTTTCCATAACATGAATGAAGAAGGCTAACTTCTATAACTTGACACTCGGAATGACTTTATTCATAGAATCTGTCTGGTTTGTTTACTGTTGGCAAACCCCAAATATTCCTCCCAAGAGGATGTTACTCTGTTAGGCCAGCCATCATATTTATTGTGCTCATACCTCGTGCTTTATCTATGTAAGGCTCATTTGCTTCCCAGTTCACTGTTTGTTACAGAGACTAGAGAAAACAATTACAAGGCAACTTGCTTTTTATTTTGAAAATGTAGAAGTTATAAAGTGCAGTAGGTTGGAAAAAAACGAGTAACTCTATGGGATGGAAATAATCCGAAGCATGTTCAATCGGCTGCGGAAATACAGAAAACATGACCATCAAGAGACACTTTGTGGATGTAGCTCGCAGCAAATGAGAAGTGAATCTCTTGTGCCTTCTGATGGCAAAGCTCTTTTTGCAATTTGGGTTTGGGCTTCGAGAGGCAGCGTTCAGATGAGGGGAGGAAGTAATTCTGCCCTGGTACGATCACACCTGCAATATTGCTTTCGTACTCCAGGCCAGTGATTAACAGAAAGTATCACACAAACCAGAGAACTGCTTAGAGAAAAGAGCACCGGAATGGGGAAAGTTGGGGGGGGGGAAGGGATTCTCATCCATGTAGCTTGGGGGGCAGGGGGTGCATGGGTTTAGGGGCCATGCTGGCAGCATACACAGTCTAAAAAGCTCTGTGCACCGTGAGTGCTATACTGATAGGCAAAACTGAGGAAAAAAAATGCATGATAAATAGATGTTAGAATGTAAAATGGAAAGAAGAGGGAAGATACGGGCTGACAAAAATGAGGAGAAGGCTTCCTGCAGGTCAGCAGTGTGAACTTGCTGACTGCTCTCCCTGGGGAAGTGGCAGAAACCTCGTTGTTTGGAGCATGTGAAACTAGTCTAAACAAGACCATAATAAATGTTTGCTGAAGAGCAGTCCTGTGCTGGCAGGGAGCGCTGGGTGACCAAATAGGTCTTTTCCATCTGTAGAGGCTATAAATAACAACAGACGATGCAACAACAAAAAAATAAAAAGTGTGAAACTTGGGCAGGCATTTTTCAGAAAGAAAACCGCTCTCCTAAAACAGAGAAAAAGCAATCTGAAATCACCCAAAGACATTTATTGGACCTTATCTAAGTCTGTTTTTACAAAATGTGGTTGGTACTCAATTGGCGGGGTGAAACCTTGTGCTGACTGATGTCCAGTGGAGTCCTACCACCAACTTCAGTAGGGCCAGGGTTTCACCATGAGGGAGGCTGCATCGCTTGGGACCTCCCCTCTTGCACCTTGGTGGTGGGGAAAGCCATGGCACCATGCAGCACCAGGGGCATTTCACTGGTGGGGCTGGCACATTTCTTCACGGCTTGCTTGTGCGGTTTCCCTGAGGGCAGATTTGCCACCCCCAAAAAAAAAAGAAAGAAGAAAAAAAGGGTCACAGCTATGTTAAAGTCATCAAACAAAAGAGCAGATAAGAGCGCTGCACTTGCAGTCTCGCTCTTTCCTTCGCACAAGCTGGCCTCTCCCCCTCACCCGTCGCGGTAATCCCGCCGGGCTGTTTTGTTTGGTTTGCTTGTTTTGATTGGATTGGAAAATTCCCATTAGTTGTAGCTCAAAAATTGTGGCAGGAAAACTAGAAAGTGAAAGCAGCCAGATACATAAGTAAAAATGAATGGCCCGCTTTCATTATTTTTACTTCGATTTCAGACGGAGCAGATGTTCTCTCTTCTCTGCTTGTCCCAGAGCCGACGCTCTTCGCTCAGGCTTTGTCCCTGCTGTCCTTGGGGATGCTCTGCCCTTGCTGGGCCTTTGGCTCTGCCTACATTCCCCCTTGCTCCTGAGGTTTGAGAACATGAGGACGATGGCAAGGAGAAGCGGGAGGACAACTGGTGCAAGGCAGGAGGGCAGGACCTCTGCAGTGGGCCAGCTGGGTGGGCAGGGGGACGGGATGGGACAGCAGCAGCACCCCATGCTGAGCCTGAGCTGCCGCAGCTCAGTGGGGCTCGGCAACTCCCCAGCACCTTTTTCTACCCATTTCCCCCACCAGCCTCCTCCACTTGGCAACCTGGCCACATGCTCCTTCTTAAATCACCCTTTATGGGGGGATTTCTGTGACCCAGGGCTGTGAACTCTTGGTCCCCTTCACTGGGGGGGGAGAGGAGGGGAGCAGTCCCTGCCTCCAGCCCTGCTGTGCTTGCTGGGGGGGTGCAACCCCAGGATGTTGAAGAAAGCACAATAAAAAATAGGGCAGTGCTGAGCCACAGTGTCTTTGATTCATGCTCAGTAACCACATGAGAGGATCCCATGCTTATAAAACTAAACTGCTGCAGCATTAAGAGAAATATTTATGAAGATGCTGCCAGCACAGCTGACCTGCTAGTCTTCTGCAAATGGACTGATTTCCTGATGTCTCCTCCCTCCCGCAACCTTCCTTTTTCTTCCAGGGTGTTACATCTTTCTTTGGTCAGCGTTTGTTTTGTCATGTCATTTCAGAGAGCAGAAAGGGTGAATCCTGCACCCACCACACCCCGGCACACCCCCGGCAGCCCCCTGATGTGCAGTGATCTTCGTACTCCTTCGCCGTATCTGACTGCTGAGTTTGGTATCTTTCTAACTGCTCCCATGATCTGTCCAAGGTTTTGGGGGACACCGAAGTCTACTTCCTTGGAATTTGTGCCTTGGTTTTCTGACCCATCAGAGCCTGTGCTTGGCCTCTCCTGGCAGTCATAGAATCATAGAATCACCTCGGTTGGAAAAGACCTTTAAGATCATCGAGTCCAACCGTTAACCTAGCACTGCCATCCCACCACTAAACCATGTCCTGCTAGGGCGTGCTGCGGCGGGCTGGCTTCGACAGCTCTTCCCTATCATGCTCTTCCCTTACCCTCGGGCTTTTGAATGTCATTATGGTCAGCTTTGCTTTGATTGACTCCAGTGGCTTTCAAGGTGTCTCAGAGAAGATGCCGAGTGTGCTCTGATGCCCGTTCAGAGCAACAGTTACATTATGCCCTTGGCAATGGCCAGGTACGCCAAATTGTACAAAATGTTCCTCAACTTTCCAGCTCACGGTGCTTGTCTGAAAGCTCTCCAGGGAGCTCCCCTGTCAGAAATGGAGGAAATAGTCCCTGGTGACCGGGGAGTGCCCTTCCAGCCTTTTCCCATGGCTGGCTTGGGATTTCATGATGCAGCAGTTTCCCATAGTTGTTGATCACTGTATGCACTGAAACTTCTCCATCACACCTGTCAAGCAGACACACCCTGAGATTCATCTCGAGCATGGTTCTCCTTTTGGCCAGAAGTTCTCAGCATTTCGCCCCCAACCCTTGCTGCCGTTGCCTTTTCTTCCCAGCCGTTACACCTGGGAAGACTGAGATGAAGGTCCCTGCCTCTTCATCTCAGTCCCTTCCTTGCCCACCCAGCTACTTCCTTGCACTTGAACCCTTATCCCTTGCCCTTCAGGGGGAGGCAAATCCAAGTTTTGCAAACCATCGCATGTGGCTTTAGGCATCTGAGCTTTAGAAGGTAGAGACGTGCATTGATGCCTGCCCTAGGTTATCCTGTGGTTTTTCAGAAAAGCTCTGGGCTGTTTCAAGGAAGCAGAAATGTTAGGGCCCTGACCACCATGTTTTTCTCCCAGCCTTCTCTGAAATATTTAAGCCTGTCCATGAGGATGCTGGAGCAGTGTTCATTTCAGAAGGGTGCATATGTATGTATGTGTATGCATATGCATGCATTTATGTGTGTATGTGGACTCCTTGTGCTAGACCAGGTGCCAGCAATGGGGTACAGTGAAATGAATGCACACTGCTTGATTTTTTGGAAGTGCCAAGAGCCCCACAGTTTCATTTGGCATTGTGGTTGCCCGGAGCTGGGGAATTTTTTTGTTGTCTTTTTTTTGACAATTTATACCCTTTGGCAGGGAAAGGTTTTGACGGTTTGGACCTGAGGGGCGTGAAGAGGACATTTTGGACTGGAGGCTGGCAAAGCATTTGCCAATATTTGTTCTATAACATAGTAATAATATTAATAGGAAATGGCTAAGAGTGTTCAACTCTAAGCAGCACGAGGATGAAGCAAGCCTTAGGAAATAAATGGGTAATAACAGCGGTATAGGTTGGTGGCCGAGGGCTGTCTCCCTTAATTTTGCAGTGAGAAAGTGAAAACAGCATTCAATGTCTTAGGATGTGAAACTTTTTAAAACATTTTTTAAGAATGAATGCTGCAGGCATCCCACCTGTGACCATCATGAGTTGTCCGGAGAGATCTGCTGGGACCCAAAGCATTTCAAAGGCGGGTTCCCTGATTAGATGTGTGCAGCAATCCCTGGTAAAGGACTCTGAAATCCAAGCCACGTTTTTAGTTACAGCAAAACAAAGGATCAATCATAAAGAGCCACCAAAGGGAGGATGCATAATATTTGTGTTATGCAGCCTTCGGGATACTGTAACGCCAGCTCTGGAGCTTACCAGGCAAAGCATCACCCTGCGAAGCATCACCCTGCGTGTTGCAGGCAGCCCTCACTCCTCTAACCCCACCAGCAAAGCTCTGAGTGATGCTGCTGGGGCCAAGTTTCACCCCTTACCTTTAGTCTCCGAATGCTGCTAATAGCAGTAACACATAGGCCAAAAGTACAGGCATTCTTTTCTGCAAAATAAAATCACGGCCCTTTCGCGGGAGGCCCCAGAAGCCCAGAAAAATCGGTTTCCACAGCATTGTGTGGGCTTTTGCACGATGGAAGCCACACATATCTTTTGCTGACTTGTGCCCCAAGAGATTATGGTTTGGAATGTAAAATCGTTGACAGTAATATACATTGAACAATCATTTTTTATTAGGAGGTTGAATGGTAGCGGTTAACAAATTAATCAGGGAACAGGGATACAAACATATGCCTTTATAGCTTATGGCCCGGGTAGAACCCTTATTTTCTCCACTTAGTTAGTCTGTATGTTTTAAAAAGAATAAGTTATATGCTCATCATTTTTCTTGTTGTCCAAGATCCCAGCAACAAAACAGTAGGGAACTCCCATTACACATTTCGGCTCGAAAAGTATTCCTTTCTGCTCTCTGTAAAACGCGCAGGTCTAGTGATCCAAGTTAAACATTACTGGAATTTCACCATAAGTCAAAAACAATATTAATTTTGAGCCCACATATTTTTCTTCTGGTAGGGTATAAAAGTTTAAAATAAGTACACGCTCCAGACAATCTGTAAATGGTAGAGAGCAATGGATGAAACGAGGGAAGGAAAACAAAACAACAGGCACGTTTAACAAGACAGCAGCAGCGATGTTGGGTGGTATGAACTTTTTTGGTATGATAGCAGGAACGAGAGGTTTCCCCCCCGCCTCTGTGGTCTGGTTCAAAGGGAAGCGAAGGCTGGCATCACGCCGCTGAGCTGGGCTGGAAGATTTCTGTCCCGTACAAATCCGTAATCGGGGTTACTCCTCAGTGGGAAGCACGGGCTTTGTTGCAGAATATTAGCGTGGCGTTTCTGAACTCCCGCATCCCTCATGCCCTCCCTGTGCGGGAGACACCGCGCTGCTGTTTGTCTGAAGCCTAAGGACCGCCACAGCCATCTTTTTCAAATTAAAATGGCAATGTAAAGTTTTGTAAATGTTAGTTCTCCTAATTGACAGTGGCTTGTATAATTAAAATGAAATCACTAATATTTTCTCTTGTTTTCTTTTTTATCACTGAAGTTCATTTTTCAGTAACTCAGACAAGGTCTTCATTTTTATGAAGACCCATGCTGACCTCTAAATATCTGATTTTTTTCAGTGAGTGTTTATGCCCATCTGGTTTGAATTTTGCATTCTTATGAGTCATTTCACTTTGATAGGAACACTGTGCTATAGAAAACTTCTTTTAATATTTTAACGTTTTAAATCAAACACTGCATAGTGCATTACCTAAGCCCAGCTACAGTTATGGAAACCGGTAGGTTCCTTTTCTTCATCGGACATTGCGTTTGCTCTCTTTGTGAAATAAATGTTTCTCATAGTAGAAAGGTCTACAAAGCACGTGTGTTCAAGTGTTTTACCATCTTTTGCTGCCACATCCTTTCCCAGACTTAATAACAGCCTTTTTGGAAACAGCCTCAGCAGAGGAAGGATGAGTGATTCTATAGGAAGTAAGGATGCTCAGCACTTCCTTACATCTGACATTTAACCCAGGCAAAAGTGCTATATTTATTTTTCTATCAACACTGATTTTATTGCTTATTATGTTCTTACTACATGCATTTCCTGATGTTAAAGATGTAACCAACTCTTTGGGGCTTTTTCTTTTTGTGCAGGGAAGCTTTTAAATAGGTATTTTAAGAAACTCTGAGTGATTTGCAAAAGAAAGGGAAGGACAAAAGTTATAAGCATGACATTAAAAGTACTGTGTCATAGAGACCATTCTATTTCAAAAAATAAAATCTGAATTTGCCAGTATGTTTTGTTGAGTTATAACTGAATCATCACATAAAATAGAATGGGTCAGTTCCAGCTGGAAAACAAACGGAATATTTTAAAGTATTATTTGTTTGCATTAAGTGGAAATATGTTCTAACAAGTTCAGACCCCACTTCCTTCCTTGACTATTTCAATACATTTTAGCTTTTAAGAAAATAAAAAGTAAAATAAAAAATTGATGTTTTCTCTGAGACCCCCAACCTAAAGAATTAGTTTCTGAGTAAATATGAGTGAATTGCTTTAAATCAGATGAAAATTACAGTATGTGATAGAGGAAAATGTAAGGGGTACTTTTTTCCATAAACACGAACTCTTTAAGGCCTCACTTATTTTAAGCAAATGTTTAGCGATTTTAGAACTTACGTGTCTTCCCTCGTACATACAAATAAGACCAACGCTTAAGTCTTTTCCCAGTGTATGGCCCTATAATTTCCTTCTTTGAAGGGTCCGATTCTCCTCTCATTTCTATCAGGGTAAGCCAGGATTTGAGTAACGAAAGAGGGGACCGAATCTTCAGATGATCTTTAGCAGAAAACACATAGCCACACCATGAGGATGGAGCTTCATGAGGATTCAGAACGATCGGGTTTATACCCGTATGCTAGGGTATATTTTATGTTGACCAGGGCAGCAGAGCAGCTAAGGTGCTTTAAGCAAGACCTGTTCATTGCAACAAAGCAAGTTCTTCAGTGCTATGCAGATCAGTCGTTGTGTCTGGTTTATTTTGGTTGCGTTTTAGGTAGGATTTAAAAAAGGACAGGCCCATTAACAGGGGTTGAAATACAATCCCTTCTTTTTTATCATTCATATCCAGCCTGGAACATGAAGAATACTTTTGTAGCTCACATTAGTCACATTATCATGATGGAATAAAGAAGGAAGAAAGGATTTATTCTTAAGTACAGTTCAGGGGTGTAGTGTTGTCTGACTGATGTCAGAATACAACCCTTCTTAAAAATACTTAACCTTCATCAGTCAGGCAAATAAAGACCCTTTCTAATCCGTTAATCTAAAACGTTTCTAACCGTTCTTACGCTCTTCTTATCTTTTTTAGAGTAGATAATGGAAAACTTCAGCTTTGTTAAGAAATCTGGGGATGTTACATTATTGAATTATCATTTTGCCAATTTTCAGTAATATTTTTTTCAGAGATTGCTGAACTTTGCTTACTCATTTGCAAAGACAAACAGCAGAACACTTTCACCCCTTTGCTCAGTATGTGTATGATGTGGTGATTCTTCATTTTCACGGGAGGAGTTCTAACATATAATAGACATAAGTAACACCTATCGCATATGCATGTATGCTCTCTGTCATTTTACTTGTGAGGATCAGAGGGAGGTAGTGGAGAGGCTGCCCTTGTGAAAGTGCAAATTATGAGGGCTGTTAAGCAAAATGTGTTGTGAAGGTCTGACATTATTTTTTTAATAGCTTCATGCCAGTAATCTGTTCCTTTTGGACATACCAAATATGCAGTCGTACCTAAGTATCATCCACAACTAGCAAAGCACAGAAAGATGTCCCTACAGAAAATCATTCTGTTGCTGGCTTTTTATTTAATTTCCAGTGTTTAAAGGTAGAAACAGGACTGGCTTTACAGTTAAGGCACTGATCTGAAATGCTAAAGAGTGGGCTCAGTTCCTGATTCTGCTACAAATACCTTGCCCACCACGGCGTGTGCTCCATCAGACACAGGTACGCCCTGTGGCAGGTCCAAGTCTGACACCGAACCCCTTTTGCACTGACATTATATGGATGCAATGCCACACTCCATTGCTTTGCTTTAGTAAAACTGGGGAGCAAGGTTAGACTCTTGCTACTATGGACACCGAAGCAAACATGCGCTGACCCACGGTGTAGATGGGGAGAACATACCCTGTTATCCCAGCTGGTAGACATGGTGACAGCAGGTAGCCAGCCTTCAGCAGGGGAATTGGCTGAGAGACCCTTTCCAAACATGTCCTGGGTACTTTCCACAAAAGCGAACAGGATTTACAGGCAGCTGCTGCCCAAGCTGTCCCTACAGCTCTGGGCAAGGGCACCCTGCGCCCCAGGCTGAGGGGGACTGTGGTCCTCACTCAGCACAGCAGGGCCTGGGACCCTGACTGGCTGGGCATGGATTATGCTGTTAAATTTCGTTGAAATTGGTCAAAAGTTGTTTGCGAGGAGACTGACAGCAGATGGACAGCATGGTTGCATAAACCTAGTTTCCTAAGGACCCTTAGTTTCCCAAGGAAACTGGGTTAAGAAAGGCGGATAATAGCACTTCCTGACCACACGAGGATGTTGTGAGAATAAAAACATCTCTGATGGTGAGGTGCTCAGGTGCTACAGGGATGGAGACAATGCAGATTCCTAGACAAGTAAATTAATTTTCAGCATCTTTCCTTCCTCTTTGAAGCTGTGTACTACAAATGTCTACTTATGGGCATGTCTTTGGAGCCAGTGGCTCTGCTAATGCAGATGTGTATGAAGTATCAGCAATGAACGAGGTGAGAAGAGATTCACATTTTGTCTGCTGAAACAAATGTGTGTGTGGCAAAACACAAGAATTCTCACTTATTTTTCTGTGAGAAGAGTATGTTTAGAGTATTTTTGTATTTTTAACTGTAGCATATTTCCTCTCCTTGAATTTCTGAAAATTATGGGTGTGTAATGGTGGGAACAGCTTTGCAGTTCAAAACAGAAGCAGGTTTGAGCCTCAGCCGTACACAACCTTCCAGGAGTTCTCAGAAAAAAAATGAAGCTGTTCCAAGGCTGAGACCCTCAAATCTGCCACTCGTCCACTGCCCAGTGCTGCAGGGAATGAAACTCCGGGATCAATTCAGTTTTCCATTTCCAAACCCTGAGCAGGGGTAGCTCGGCTCCTGCGCACAGAGAGGCCCGGGCATGTGGACATCTGCCTTGGACTGAAGGTCTGCTGGGACCCGTGGAGGAAGTATGTCTCCTTCTCATATTGTGCCCAATGAAACAGGTTGCTCGCTAACCCAGCGACAGCTCTTTTATAGTGCCCAAGGGCAGGAGGGTGGGGAGAGCAATGTGCTGCCCTGTGCCAGCTCTCCTGTGGTCACCCCACGCGTGCGAGCTGGGGCTGATCACAGAATCACAGAATCACAGAATGGCAAGGGTTGGAAGGGACCTCAGGAGATCATCCAGTCCAACCCCCCTGCTAAAGCAGGGTCACCTAGAGCAGCTTGCACAGGACATCATCCAGGCGGGCTTTGGATATCTCCAGAGAAGGAAACTCCCCAACCCCCCTGGGCGGCCTCTTCCAGTGCTCTGTCACCCTCAAAGTCAAGAAGTTCTTCCTCATATTCAACTGAAACCTCTTCTGCTTCAGTTTGTGCCCATTGCCCCTTGTCCTGTTGCTGGGCACCGCTGAGAAGAGTCTGGTTCCGTCCTCGTGACATCCACCCTTAAGATATTTGTAAGTCTTTATGAGTATTTATGATCCCCTGATCAGTTTTCCATGTACTCTGCCCTTGCTGGGGCAACCCCTGTTGCTTAACAAAAGTAGAAATTACTTGGCCAGGAAGAAGGAGTTGGTACATCTTTGGGCTCTTCAGGGTGGAGGAATCCAGGCATCTGCTCCAGCATCTTTGTATACATCTTACTTAATGGCTTCTCCATCTACGCAGGGGCAGGAGCCTGGGTCGCTGCAGGCAGATGGGGAAATTGAATTTGGGTCTCCCACATGCTGGACGAGCACTCCTGCCACTGCATTACTGTATAAAGAAACATAGCTGACCCTGCCAGCTGGCTATTAAGGGCAGAAAAAAAGCAGGCTTGCTCTGCTTTTGAAGGAGAGAGGTTAGCCTCCCAGCTCAGAGGAGAGGGAGCTGGGGCATGCACCTCTTAAACCTTCTGTTTCTTCAGCATGGGTTTTTCTGGAGCACCTCCAAAGACCATGAACTCCCCCCGCGTGCTGGAGCTCAGCACCCAGGGAAAAGGTCTAGACTCCCGTATCCGTAACAGGCATCTCAAATTAGGTGGTGCAAGCCCTGGCACGCGGTGATTTGGCCCTGCAGTGTCTGTGTTTGTTTAAAGAGCTCTATGCTGAGCCAGGTCAGTGCCTATTGCATTAGTCATAACAAGCTTTCAAGATTATAAATGGGGAAAGTGCTGAGTAACTTGTGATTCAGCCTTATTACGATTTCTAAGTACATATTACTAATACACTCCCTGCTATTACACTACTTCCCCCTCGATTTGACACCTACACCCGCTCCCCGCACAAAGCCAGAGCTGAGAAAGCTCCACTTATTTTTGGTAGCTGGTAGGAAATGTGAAGTTTGCTCATCCTCCACTCAGAATTTCTATCACCCTCAAACACTCCCTTGTTTTAAACTGTTTACTCTGTGCCGAGATGTTTTCTTTAGAAAATAGTAGCGGCAGAAACCAGCCAGTTTAAGGCAAGGCTGCAGGTTCTGCGTCCGCTCTATGTAGCAATCAGTAGTTTTTTGCCTTTGTATTTACCATGAGTTATCCACAGGATTTTTAGGGAAGAGTGAAAACTGAGCCATCAGGTGGTTTCTGTGGTAGGAGCTCGAATGTTTTATATAAAAAAAAGACAACTTTGTTTCTTTTGGCATTATCTTAGATGAAGTTAATGGTGGGTGGAGGCTTCCCAGGAAGGAAATGTGTAGGGGTAAAAAATGAAATTGTGGTGGGCCGCCACCCTGTAGGGCCTTGGTGGAAACCCTGAATACTTATCTGAATGTTTTGGGTTATGGAAGTTTGGGTCCTCTTCAGCCAGGTTTTTGCAGAGAAGCAGAAGCATTGCAGAAAAGCCCGTTTGTGCACCTTTCCATCGGCAAGAACACCATCCCCTTTTCCCCCAAGGAAGGCAGACCCTTACTCTCTGGAATGCCATCTGATCAACCTTACTTACACTGAGACATCTGTTACGCCAAGAAAGGTCTCTCTTGAAGAAAGGAAGGTTATTTCTGTGGTAAGGGCCTGTGGGCCTGAAGTGCTGGGGGAGGCTGGGAGCAGCAGCGCCAGGCTCAGAGGGGTTCCCAGCACCAAGAGTCATGCTCCTTCTCCCTAAATGGGGCTGTGGTGGTTCCCAAAATTGGAGGCAGAGCCCTGTGGCTCCCTCGACAGTTGGCAGGAGGAGAGTGGCACCCACAACCCCCTGCTCGCCTTTTCCTGCTTTCTCTCCAGGGTCTGTCAAGGGACCCCGACATGACCAGGCTCCTAATTTAGGCACCTCGGTTAATCACCTGAAGTTAGAAGGGATGCATCTGGGACCTGAAGAGCAGATTACATCCATGACAGCAACCTAAGTAGTTCCTCTCCCTCCTCCCCAGTTTCACGGAACACCCAAGACCCCAAATTTTTCTGGCATGGTTCCAGTTTAGGAACTCAGGCACGTGGCCGGAGACACTGCCGGCACAGCCTCATGCTGCAAAGTCAGCGGTGCAGCGGTGTAGGTGAAGCCCTGGGGATGCTGAGGTGGGCACTACAGCAGCCACCCAAGGCAGGGGACAGAGGAAGGTTGTGGGTGCCCAGGCCAGAGCTGCAGTGAGGAACCTGCTGACCATGGATGTGGGAAATGCCACATCTGCAAAAGTGAGATTTGGCAGATAAAAGCAATTTTTAGGCATAAGCACCATAATAATCATGAGTTTCTCTGGAAACACTGGTGCTGTTTGTCCCCCTTGGCTGAGTGGCTTGGTGGCTTGCCTAGGAAGGAGGGACATGTGTGCTCCAGGGCTCCTTGGTTCAAGGGACTGGAAACTCAGCTTCTGTAGCCAAGTGAGTTATTTTGGCTACCAGGTTTAGGCTCTTCTGGAGCAAAGCACCCCACTGAAGCTGCAGAGAGATATGCAAACCTCGTGGATCTGGAAGAAGATCCTGCTAAAGAGAACCTATTTCTGTGATTTCACAGTGAAGGGTCTTGATTGGAAGTGGGGGAACCCGTTGGCCTGGTCCCTGCTTTCAGGCCTCTTTATAAATTTATTTTAATCTGTAGATAAAGGCAAAAATGGCATGGGAAACAGGGCCTGGGATGCACCCTCTTTCTTCCACCACTCCAGCTGCACCACATCCACTCAGCTGAGTCCGGCACTGGCTTGAGGGCACCAAGCCAAAAAGGTCCATTGAAAAAGGAGGCACAGGGATGTCTGTTCTTCTCCTTGAGTCCAGACAGCCTCAGTGAGGAGAGAGATACCTGCAGTGTGTGCTCAGCACCACCCTGGACACTTCAGGAAAACTTTTCCCAACTACACTCCCCCTGGGAGCTGGGAGTAGGTCCTTATCTCCCTGGCAGAGTGGTGAGGTGTGCCAAGATCACAGCCAGGGATTAACTCCGGGCCACCCTGAAGGGGTAGGTGCTGACTTCAAATAGAGATTGATTTCATGCCTTCATCCATGCTTTGTAAACAGAGGTGGAATGTGCCATCAGCTCTGCTGCATCTGGTCAGTGTTGTACTTCTCAAGAATAATACATTCAGCTAGAAAAGACCTTCCCAGCATCTATTAAATGCAGACAAAAGAAGAGATAAACAAAAATTAAAATTACAGAAGAAGAGCTAGGGGCAGTGATTCATTTGGAGTCAATCCATGCAGCCCTTGAAGGCTTTAGTGGTCTTCCCCTGGTGTGCAACTGCTGGTGACCTGGGAGTGGGAGTGCACGGTGCAGGTCAGGGTAAGCAAGGGGTGGTACCTGAACCCTCTGTGTCAGCAGGTACATCTCCTACATGGTATCAAGTGCTTCTGCAATTCAGAGGGGCTGAAATGGTCACTATTTTCTGTGAAAAATGAAAGCTTACCATTTCATAATTTTCATTTCACTTTCTTTAAATGTTTGGATATTTTCCAGTGCTTCCCAGTAGCTGCGATTATAGTGCTGTTTCGAAGAGACTTGCGTGAGTCACTGTGCTGCCAAATTTAGCATTCATCCTAGAAGTGCCCAGGCTCTTCTTTCTGCTCTTCTTTCTACTCTTTCTCCCAGTCCCTTGGGCATTACACAAGCTTCCTCCAGATTTTATCCTGAGGTCCTCACCATACCACCTGACCTCCTCTTTGTGGTGAAATCTAGTTATTACAAAACATCTTGACCTCTGAGAGGTTAAGCAGGCAAGCTTACATTAAATCCAGAGACATTTGGGTAAGCACTTTCTGACAAAAAAAATTTTTTACGTGTTTGCAGTTCAAGGTCTGGTTGGAGGTGCCATTCATAGAAAGCAGAAAGGAGTTGCATGTGGTCCTTGGGGAATCTGCTGGCAATGCAGACCCTGTTTACTTCTGGACAATGGGCCCTGTGGCCATGGACCGTACTGTTGTCTGACCAACTTTATTATCTGTGGTGAGATGGAGGCTTGGTCTGAAGGATGAGATGATGTCAGTTTGGGTGATGAGGTGTCTCCATACTGAACTGGTAATGGGAGAGGGAAGGGACAGGGCTATGGACCTCTCACTTTCCCTATTCCACGAACACACACCAACTATTCATGTTGGTTTTGGGTCTTCAAACAAAAGAAAATACTTTTTTTAAAAAAAAAACCCAACAACCTGTTATTAAGGAACATAACAAGGACAACTATCTTCAGGTAAAAAAGAGACTAGTAATCCCACAGCCTGCATTATTGTACATATTCGATACCACCTAAATTGTGCTAAATTGCTGGAAGAAAGCTCTGTTTATCCTCATGCGGCGGTTAAGATCTCCCTGCCTCAGGGCTGCGTAGCCATGGGCTTCAGGGGCCGGCTCTGGTGACGGGGTGTAACACTCACCGCTGTGTTTAAGAGCATTTGTTACTGGGGATTAGTAGTTTTCCCATAGCGCCCAGGAGCCCCAGCCCCAGCGCAGAGCCCCGTTGTGCTCGGAGCTGCACGAATGTGCGGTGGTGTTGTCTTTGTAATGTTTCAGCTTGATCCAAAAAAAAAAAAAAAAGGAGCCTGTGGGAGGAAGGTTTGTGTTGGCTGTAAACCAACACGTGCACAGTTTAATAACATACATCTATGTTCAGTGATTTCAGCTCTTATCTTTTAATTAGAAACTATAGGACCCTAACCCAATTTTAAACAGCTTACAAGTGCAGATTTTATAGTCTTACCTTTTATTTTCTTTGTAGTGAGGTGAAGTAGTGAGAAAAATCACTGCTGAGGAAAAAGCCCTCGCAGTAACTATTATTCCTCAACAGATTTTAAGTTTTTCTACCAGCTTTGAAGCCACTATTTCCAGGTCTCCCTTAATTAATCCTGGGAACAGAAGGATTTGACAAAAGTGTGTTTTGCCAGTTTGAGAAGCCCTATCCTTACGAGGTCTTCAATTACATTAATCAATTAGTCCTCTATAATTCAATTCACACAGATGAATAGACCTAATTAAAAATAAGTACATTTACAAGCTATCTTGTTACGGCAGCATTAAGGGTAATGAGTTCATTAAGCTCCACGTGAAGACATTATCAGGCTGAGGGTACGGGCTGCAACATGTCGAAGACACTCTCCGCCGAGGAAAGGAAGCTCTGCCAGCAGCGATAGCCTATCTGCTCCAAAAGCATTTACTTCAAAGATCATAGATAACGTTGGAGGGCTTAATGAGGGTGTATTTTTAAAACATAAATAGGAGGATCTAGCGGGCACATAAATTGCGTAACACTCATAGCGTACCCTCCGTGCTGGCTTATGGAAGTGAAGAGGGTAGAAGTTAGGCAGGTTACGTAGCCCCCCCCATTTCCAAGGGGTTTTCTGCTTGTAGATGGGGTCGTGTTAGTGCAGGAGGGCCTGGCTGTGCTTCCTCATTGGAATGGTATCACAAGCTCAAAATAGCTGCTACCCCGCCCCTCCTTTTCCCTGAGTACTCCTATTTGTGAGGTTTGTCCCAAAATGTTTGGCTGGAAACCGAAATAAACAAAAGGTGGCTCACAACACTGCTGTGCTGCTCCCCTTTGGAAATTGTGAACATTCAAAAAACCTCTTTCAGATCAAAATGACATAAAAAGCTTTATGGTAATACTGAAAACGGGATTTATTTTATGATATGCAGAACCAATAATTGATTCTTTAAAAGTTTGCTGTGTTTTCACATGAAACATTAAAATGTTATGCGCTGAACTGGCAGACACAGGAAATTTTTAATATGCCGAAATAAAATGTACTTAAATAACCCTCCACAATACTCTCGCATTCTTTGCTTTGCTTATATTGAGAACCAGCCGTCACTTTTAAGTTTTAATAAGTTTCATATGTTTTGTAGAGGAACTGTGTTTGGTTAATTCTAACTTTTAATTAGTAGCCTCTGGATTGGTGTATACCCCAGGCACGGGGATGTTATTAGTGTGAACTGAAAGCTATGTGTGTTACTCCATAACAGATCAAAACAAACCTTGTATGCTCTGACAGCATTAAACCCCACTGAGACCTGGTGCAGGGTATGGTTTTCCACTTGCAAAAGAAAATTGTAATTCACAAGCCTTTGCCAGATGTTGTCCCCCCGATACTTCAGCTTCATTACATACCTACCGAGTAGGTGGTCACCTAAGGTAAAGGCAATATGCCCTCTTAGAGCGTTTGCTAGGCTAAATAATTTCTCCATCTTTTTTCTTTTGCTTTTTTTTTTAAAGAACAACAACATCTACAACAAAATATTAAAAGGAGGTACTGGAAAATGGCTGTTTAATATGAATAGGATCCTGTTCCTTTCTGAGAGGAACACAGTAGCTGCTCATCCCTGCTATTTTATTAGCACGTAGATAGCTGGCACAAACGTGTGCTACTATCGGACTGGTATCATTTTTTTAGCTGGACAGCAAAAATCATCTTTATTACCTGTACAAAATTAAGAAAACTTTTTTTTTTTTTTTTCCAGAAAAAGGTTGAAACTTTGCGTGGAAAACAGAAAACTGAACAAAAAAAATTATACTCAATTTACTTTGGAAACAGCTTTGGTGACCCTGCCTTGGTGTCTTCACACACTCAGCTGTAAACACAAAAACATCACTTACATTTTGAAAATGTTATTGTAACTTTCGTGGTCCAAGAATATAGGTGAGGCAGGATTGTGGACAGAAATTAAAATTAAAACAGTGTTCCATAATTGGAAAACATGGAATAATGTTTAACTTCACCTTCTTCAGTAAGTTTTTGTAAATTTCTGTAAAAGTAGAAGGAGAGGTTTCTGGTTTAGGATACGCAGATAGCTTTTATTTGTTCCAGGAGATTTTATAGGCATGGCAAGCGATGACTGCGAGTGCATTTTACACGATAAAAGGCATTAAGGTGACTTTTAAAAAGCAATAAAGTTCTCCCCAGCTGCAGGACTTTTTGAGAAGAATTAGATAAATGTTTGACTCTGAATGCCATACGGTATGACTACTTGAAGCCATAGAAATCTTATCTGCTACCATGGTGGAAACCAGCCTGTGAACATCAGACCTTCAGTGACATACTTACATGATCTATTTTTGACCGGGCCTAATGTAAGCCTTGTGATAAAAGGGCAGGTCCTGCCGACAAATTGGCGCATGAAGTACAAATGCCGGTGGTGCTACGCAGCCCTCCTGCAAAGAGTTTTCCTTCCAGGAGCAGTGCAACAGAGCTGTGTCTGTAGGCACGAGTGCTCTCCTGCAGGATCCGGCCTGCCCGAATGCAAATGGAATTGCTTTATTGATTGTTTTGATGCTTGTCTGAATAATTTCTCAAAGAATGTATTGCAGCAAGTATATTTCTTTTCTTCTGTAAAAAGCCTCATGCAGCTTTAGTTCTATCAGCGGGCTGCTCCATCAGGAAAGTCAATAGCTGTCATGGAAGTGATTTAAAACTAGTCACACAGCAAGTCCTAGCTATTTTATTACGCTACACAGAGTGCAATGTTATTTCTTTGTCTAGGAACACCACACTGGCGACCCATTTTGAGCAATTGCCTCATATCTGTCTTTTCACACATCTGGGATTTAGAGGTATCACACCCCATGTCCGTGCAATGGAGGAAAAAATCTTCTCTCTCTTCGGCAGCAAGAGCAAATTCTTTTTCTGAACCTGGCTTTTGAGGGCTTCCAGCGCTAAATTTTGTCTGTGAACAACGCAAGAGAATTTGCAAGCCAACCTGAGCTAAGCTTTGAGGTTTGAGAAGAAGTCTGAAAAGCCAGGGTAGTTTTTTCTCCTTGTTTCCCCTATTTTTCCCTTCCTTTTTAATAAGCAGACCAAGGCAAATCTGCCAACTTCTATTCCAACAGCCTCTGCAACACACATCTTTCTCTATAGGTAAACACTGCAGGTCATTTCTTTCAAGCATGTAAACTTCCTGAGTTTAGACCAGGATTAATCTTTTCTTTAGACGGGTGACTTTCAACTCCTTGACAAAAATCTGAACACCATAAAAAATTGGTTCTGGTCAAAACTACAGATCAGCTGGAAGTTCACATCCAGTCACACAGGATTTCCTCTGGAGGAATGAAAGAATGAATGAATGAATGAGAGCCATTTTATTTGTCAATTATGTTGTTTGCCTCCAGAGGATAATAGCCAAGCAAATTAATTAGTGAAAATGAGCCACAAAACCATCAAAACATTCAGGCAAAGCTTCACTCAAACTAACATGTTCAATTAAACAGAAAGCTGGACTGGCAGCTTGGTGTTTTTACACTATTTGTTGATTCTTCTGACAGCTTTAATCATTGCCGAGCTGACACTCCGGTGGTACAAATGAGTAAATAAAATGTCAGTTTTGCTTACGATGATGTTGAACATAACTGTTCAACCTTGACAGGTCTACATTTGTAGACAAGAGAATCACTTCTTTAGACTTTCCTGCAAGAATAACACAGCCAAAAGCTGCACAGCTACCACATACGTGGCCTGTAACCAGTGAAAGTCAGTTATTTTCATTTGCGATTCTTTGACAAAAACTAATGGTGTCATTTTTTTCCCCTAGTCAGAAGGGCAGAACAGCCGCGACGTGCACCCAGCTCCAGATCTCGGAGCAAAAACCCCACCTCACCGAAACCGATGGGAGTCTCGCTATCAGCTCCTGGGGGCTCAGCGCTGGCTCTACGCTCAGTTCGAAGGATTACGTGAAACTCTGGGTTTTTCTGCGAAAAATCCTGTGTCAAAGAGGTTCTTTGTTTAAGGCATAACCTGAGTTGTCTGTCAAATGTGGGCCCCGATCCAGCAAAGCACTTAAGCACATGTGTAGCGTTGTTGAAACCAACGGGACTACCGCTCACATGCTTAAAGTCACGCGTGTGTTTAAGTGCTTTGCCGGCCTGAAGCCTTGCAGAAGTCCTTTATATCATGTTGATTTCAAAGCACATTTCATTATTACATCACCGTGCTGTTCTTGGCAGGGAATGAATTAATAAAGGAGACAAGGAGAGGTCCAGCAGGAGCTGCTGGGGGAGTGGGACACTGCATTCCTTTCAAAACAAGGCCGTGGCAGTAAGTTTTCGGGAGACATGAATCAGCCACATAGGCAGTTATAAATAACGTGGAGCAGCTGGGCCGGGTGACATACCGCTGCACTATGTACGTTGCAAGAACATATCGATACTGGGTACTTTGTGTTTTTAATCTTCCCACAGACTTGGCATCCACCCACCCTCCGAGGCCAACCGGAGTCTGGTCGGTGGGAGAACGCACTCGCTCCTTCTCTCTGCACAGGATTTTGCTGCTATTTCACGAGCTGGGACTGTACAGCTGGAGAGCAGCACTGTTGTTTATGCCACGCTATTGGCATGCAAGTGCTCTACAGATATATTAAAGCCAAACCATCTCCCTGAGGACCAGGTGGTAAGCATAGGCTTGGGTGGAGAGATGTGTTCGCTCCCAAAGCCCATGAGCTGAGCTCTCCCAGAGAGATGCTCTGTTGCACCCTGGACCCTGTGGCCATACTTGTGTTGCCGTTTGAGTGCTGGAGTTAAAGCTGGGCTTCTTTCATGTGCTCAGTCCCCTTCAGTTCATGCAGGAAACCAGGAACCCACCACCATGACATGGCCATGCTGCTACTTCATAGAATCACAGAATAGTTTAGGTTGGAAAAGACCTTTAAGATCATCAAGTCCAACTGTTAACCTAACCCTGCCATCCCACCACTAAACCATATCCTTAAGCACCTTGTCTACCCATCTTTTAAATACTTCCAGGGATGGGGACAGGGATGGCTTCTTACCAGCAGCCAACCTCACACCCCACTGCCGGTGGGATGGCTTGGCAGCCGTGCCCACCACGCGTGTCAGCAAGGTCTCAGAGCCCGCGTTGCAGAGAGCCCTGTGCCACCGTGTTGCAGCACCGCATGCCTGACACCTCGCCTGGGCTTGCAAGGTGCGCTGGGGTCTGCGGGCAGCATCTGGGTGGGTAGGGATGGTGGCAAAAGCTATGCTGGCTTCTCCCCTTGTCGTGGTATCGGGAAGCCTATTTCAGAAGGGAACAGCTAACTGGAAAAGCAAGAGCACTTTTGGGAATGGGGCAGGAAAAAGAGGGTAGGGGTAGAGGGGCTGAGGAAGGAGGAAGAAGGTAGCAAACAATTGGTATATGAAGGCAATGTTCTGGGAGTAGCCAAAGGTCCCTTTTGGGACCTCTCACCGGGGAACTACCGAAGCAAGGATGGGGAGGGGGGTGCAGCCACGCTCAGCTGTGACGGTGAGAGCGTGTGCTCCATGCTGCGGGAAGACGGTGGAAGGGGGGAAATCTGGGAATGGAAATTCAGTACCACAAAGAATCTGGCCCGTTGGTATCTGGGAAAGGCATCAGTGCCCCTTTTGCTTTGCTGGGATTGAATTAAATACAACTTGTATTGATCACACGAATGGGAGGGAACAACAGAAGCCATGGGGCTTCCAAAGTTATCTTCACACACAATAAAATGTAGATAAATAGCACAAGTCTAGTACTTCTTCCCTTGGAAAGTTTCTTTTAAGGAAGCCACTGTGCTACAGATACTGACAAGCAGCTGGAAGAAATACCTCCCAGTACCGGGGAGGCCAGTGGGAAGAGGGGCCAAGCTCCCTGTCAGAGCCTCAGCTCCATATGCCTTTCTGTTGAAATCTGCAAAAACTTGGTAGGAAGGACAAGGGATTTATTTATTATCGTTTCATCTTGGAATTCTAGCAGTTTGGCCCCATTCTTCATTTTCTTGCGTTCTTTTGATTTGTTTGCTTATTACTGGGAGATTATTTCAATGCCATTCATGACCAGAACACAACAGATCACATAATTAAATTTAAACAAAGTAAAACCAACTACGGTTTTCTAGTCTTAAAAAGGGGCATGATTTAGATTATTTTCTTGAACTAGGACCCAGTGTCCCCTTTGATGAAAGTTACAGGAAAGCTCTCAGCAGCAGCTTAAACACACACTGCTAAGCTTGCAACAGAGAAGGAGTACTCGCACACCGTCAGGAGGATGTTTTGCATCCTGTTATTCCAGCAGCACATGGCATTGCTGCTGTTGTGGCAGCTGGATTGCTGCTTATCCTGGGAAACCTCACCTGGAGATGGGCTATAATCATCTTTTCTGATGCGTACATTGCACAGGGCTGGGACTTGATGCAAAATGAGCACCTAATCCAAAGTCTCCTGTAACCAGTGGTAAAGCTTCTGTGATTTCTCTGGGATTTGGATCAATTTCTCTGCCTGTAATTGCTGATATAGGAGGAATGTTATTTTTGCTGTGGTACTTGCATTAAGAATCAGAGCTATCATTCGATCAAGCTTGTTGCAATATGTTTGCTGGCAAGAGACTTAGCTTCTTTGAAGGATTTAAATCTGCTAAGCCATCTGGGAAAGCAAAGATAATGCAAAATGTAATTTTAATGTATGTAAATGTAATGCAAAATGTAATTTTAATCAATATCAGAAGTGAACTACTCTTTACAGTCTGATTCTTATCTACAATTCTTACGAATAATGTATTACAGCTCTTACATTTCTTGTTTTGGGACAGCTACTTCCCAATGATTTTCCTTTTCAAAATGTTTCAGGATTGAGGCAAGAAAAAGAAGAGCTTGTGATAATAGGCTGCAGGGTACGCGCTACGTTCCTGATGCCTGCCACATTCAGCTTATCTCTGTCTGCGCTGTTCTGGTGCGGCTCTGGCTGTGCCGGGTAAGGAGTTATCCCTCCAGCTTGGCCCCTGCGGTTCATTGCTGCCCTCATGCAGAGGGCAACAACTTCTCAACTCGTCGGATCTCATTTTGAGCAATTTCAAGTTATGGGTTTTTCTCTGGAGGAGCTTTGGCAGCACTCCCCAAGCAGGAGCTGCCTCCTGCAAGTGGTGAGGACCTTGGTCCCATGTCATCATGCTTTCCCACCCCCATGAGCTCCTTGGCCATGGGTTGCCTGTGCAGGAGGTTATCCATCCTGGAGCTCACTGGCAAGACCAACTCCAGCTGATACAGCTGGAGGCAGGGCAACGGTGACGACCACTGATCAAGCTGAGCCTGTGGTGGTCTCACCAGGCAAAATGTCAAAGATGCCAACAAACTGCACCTCTTAAAAATCTCTGAGATATCTAACCTCTGCCACCAGAGAAGAGTTAGTTGTGAAAAAATCTCTTGAGGTCCTCACAGGGGTTTTAACCCTCTGCACGGGTTGAGCGAAGTGGCTCCACTCAAGAAGGGTGCCTGGAAACCAAGGTTAGAGGAAGGAAGTGTTAATTTAGGTAGGGGATGTCAGTGCATGGACAGGCTGTGGACAAAACTGACACCACCTCCCAGAAAGACTCAGTTGTTGTATAGCAGTAGAAATTGGGGAGGGCAGAGGTCTCCCGTGGGGGCAGGGAAGGAAACTCCTGCAGCCTGCAAAGCGCACCAGGGCAGGGAGCAGGGGAGCACCTGGTCACCATTTACTGCTTTCCTGCACTCTTCTGCCCTCTGCTCCCTTTGGCTGTTAGCGGTGGTGGTGTTTATCACTTTTTGAAGATGGTGTTTCTTCTGCATGACTCTATTTACTCTGGGTGGAGGAGGAGGTGACCCATCGATTATCCTAACAGGCCGAAGGAGCAGAAAGTCAAGTTTCAAGCTATTGCTGTGACTTAAGAAACATGCAAGGCTTTTGCCTCTGGACATAATCAAGTCAACGTGTTCAGTATTGGTTTATGCTTAAAAAGCAAAGTAAAAGCAGATGAAGTGTATTTATAGGCTCATCAGCCAATGAATGGATGAAAGGGAAAAAGAAATTAATGGGAAAATGTCAGCCAGGATAGAGGAGAGACGCACTGTGAAGTTCATGTCCAGACCAACAATTTGGAGTTAATTCTAAAGACCAGGATATCTTGATTTACAGTGGAAGAAAAATTGACACTTTATCAATTCTGAATTTAAAAATAAACCAGTAAAAAGAGCCATGTGAGAAGGAGATCCTTTTGCCTGACTACCTCAGGCTGGGAAAGGCTAAGGGGCACTTAGGTCTGTCCATCTGCAAATGTGTGGCTTTGATTTGAAGCTCAAAATCTTAAATAAAAAAGGGAACATAGAAAGCAATGTTACAGCAATGAAGCCTAGGCTCCTTTACACTCCCCAGC
Organism: Gorsachius magnificus; assembly: GCA_034008185.1. Lineage (NCBI taxonomy): Eukaryota > Metazoa > Chordata > Aves > Pelecaniformes > Ardeidae > Gorsachius > Gorsachius magnificus. The sequence goes on from CM067081.1 coordinate 179,820,873, forward strand.
TTCAGATAAACCTGGGTACAACCCTGAGAGCGATGAAGAGGAAAGAAAAGTGGAGGAGTAAAATACTGCTTCTCTCTGTGTTTTTCTGCTCTACCGAAATTGCTGCTTTTTGTGTAGGCAAAAATCTCATATTTAAAAGCTATTTTTGGCAACATGAAATACAGGGACAAGCAGAAAGGAACAACAGCCTTATAAATTGAAATGTGAGGGCAGGCTACTAACAGGAGATACGATCACTGAACCATCCCCCTTTTAAAAATGATTTAGGGAGTTGAGAAGATGACTTTATATTTCATAAAAATCTCATTGTCTGATCTAGTCCAGTAGTTAAGAGAAAGGGATATGAGGAAAACAGCATAATGAAACCCAGCCCAAGGAGGCCAGACCAGAACAAAGGAGTTGCTGTTGATTTCGTGTCAAGCTTTGCCACAGTTTGCCTGTGTGATCTGGAGCAAGTTTTTATGTCCATGCTGCCATCAAAGGTGTGATTGCAGCTCATATAATCATGCCTTCAAGCTCTCTTTGCATCAGTTCAGCCATCTGTACTGGAACCATCGTACACGTTTACCTCTTTTAAGGTCCGTAGCAACGACTGACGTAATCCGAGTTTGCAAAAGCTTTTGTGGTCTTCTGATGAAAAGCATGGAAATGCAAGACGCTGTAGTATTTCTGCTCATTGAGCCTACAGATAGAGGCATGTGTCTTGCCGCTGGAGGAATCCTTTAATAAAACAAAATCCATTGCTCATCCACTTTCTTCTGGCTGCAAAAACTATTGCTGTGAGTTGACGCAGACTTAAAAATGTAAGCCAGAGCACAGAACCGAGCAATAATACACATATATATGTTCTTGGCAGTTTCTTGATGCAGATCATGACCGTGATCTGTTTAACGAATGTATATTATTTAATGGTCTCATCCGGTGTTGATTTAAAAAAGAACAAGTTGGAATATTTGTGCTCAAATGACAACTAAGGGAAGATGACTCAAAATCAAACTGTTCCCTTAATTCTGGTAGATCTCAGGGCTAGAAACAGCCCCTTGAAATGGTTTTAAATGAGCCCAAGTGGAGTTTACACACTGGTGTTCATAATACAACTCATGTTCCAGAAAAGTAATAACAGAGAACACACGCACAATAGAGGCTCAGTGCACAAAGCCTGTAATGTATAATTTGCGAGGAATATTTCTTTAAAAATGTAGAGCAGGAGTATCACTTATCGTTCCCACATGGAACAAGTGGTGAAAAGGTGGTGGAAATAATTTTTATTGTTATCATATGTTTTCCCTAAATGTTGCTATAGGAGTAAACCTTTTTTGGTATTACTGACAATATGCTATTGTTTGACATCCAACATTACACTTATGTTTGAATAGCTAACCCTTGTAGCATCCTTCTTTTCCTTTGTTGATTAAATCTGAGATAAATATGACATTGTTTTCATGAAGACTTAAAAACTATTCAGTCTCCTGCTGGGTGACTGAACATTAAAAGAATGGCAGGAGCGATCTTAATGGAATAACCCACTCAAACAGTTGCTCTTTGGACTGAAGGATCCAGATTCCATGCTCTGATCTAGTTGCTTTCAATTCCTGTGCCCTAGGATGGTGCACCCGGGTCCCTCAGATGCTGGCTGACTGTAAGCCTCTTGCTGCTACCCAACTCCATCAGGAAGGAGGAATTTGCAGTCTGAAGCAAGTCTACAGGATTTGGGGATGAGCAAAACTTCCTACAGTTGGTTTCATTTGACTTGTGCGGTCAAAATGAATCATTGTGGGTCTTCTGTGAAAGCTGATCAAGGAGGTTCTGCTGAAGAATGTGTGTGTAAGTCTCTTGCAGAATGTATGTCAAGTTTTGGGAAAATGTAACTTAGAGATATAGGGGAGGAGGTAGTTTTCAATGTTCCATTTTCATATTTTTCAGGGGAACATCTGAACTTTCAGAAAAAGAAATGCTTTTTTTTTTTTTTTTGGTCCCCCAGAACATCTAATTTTCTGACCATATATATTGCCACTTCAACGTGAAAGGCATAGCAGGTCACAGTTTTATTCTGTGCAAAACAGCTGCAGTAAACCAGGCAGACGTCCTTTGCTATGTCCCAGCTGCCAAGAAACAGTTGACTTCTGATGTCGATGGATATATGATACCTAACTATATTTTTAAATATATTCACCTCTATCAAAAGTTAAGAGGTCTGGGACCGCCTGACACAACTTCTCTTCACTCTTCTCAATGAGAGAACTGAAAGTGCTTTTCTTATGCTTAAAGAGATACACTGCATGCATACAAAGATAAACAGACATGAAGATGTGTAGATATGTAAAGGATTCAGTGGTTTAAAAGCTCAGTGAGTCCCCAAGGGCTTTAGAAGAAGCCAGGACTCTCAAGACACTGGTGGGATCACCAGATGAGGTACAGTGTCAGGGTTGTCACAGAATCACAGGATGACTGAGGTTGGAAGGGACCTCTGGAGGTCATCTTGTACAGCTCCCCTGCTCAAGCAGGGCCACCTAGAACAGGTTGCCCAGCACTATGTCCAGATGGCTTTTGAATATCTCCAAGGATGGAGAATCCATAACCTCTCAGGGCAACCTCTGCCAGTCCTCGGTCACCCTCACAGTGAAAAAGTGTTTCCTCATGTTCAGAAGGAACCTTTTGTGTTTCAGTCTCTGCCCATTGCCTCTGGTCCTGTCACTGGGCAACGCTGAAAAGACCCTGGCTCTGTCTTCCTTTCACCCTCCCTTCAGGTATTTATACACACTGAGAAGATTCCCCTGAGCCTTCTCTTCTCCAGATTGATCAGTCCCAGCTGTCACAGCCTTTCCCCATAGGAAAGACGTTCCCATCCCTTCATCATCTCTGTGGCCCTTTGTTGAACTCTGTCCAGGATGTCCATGTCTCTCTTCTACTGGGAGCCCAGACCTTGACACAGTGCTCCAGGTGTGGCCTCACCTGTGCTGAGAGAAAGGATCACCTCCCTCGACCTGCTGGCACAGGAGGCATTTATTACCATCAATATTCCTTTGCAGTATTTTAGTGTTCTCACAGGCATCTAATTTTCTAATTTGGTCTCCTGATCGCACCTAGAATAAGACCATATCCTGAATTCACTGATACTTGGACAAATAAGTCCAACCACTGGCAAAAGGAATCCTTCTTAATCTAGAAAATGTAACTGGGGAGGGGAAAGGGAAGCAGAATTTCTAGAGAATTTTCTAGGGGAAGCCCAGCCTGTGCGAGCAAGATGGGCAGCATCCATCATCCACAGAAATAAAGAGTCCTTAATCGCTTAACACGGGGTCAGGACATCCATTGGTGGAGCACAGCCGGGACTGCTCCAGCCTGGCAGCTGCCATGGCCTCCTGGACCCTGTGGGTTGGTGCAGGGGCCAGAAAACTTTAATAAATTAGCCCTGCTGGAAAGAGCAAGTGGAGGTGAGGTGATAACTATTTTCGCGGGTCATCTCAGAGAAAGGCAGTGCAAGCTGAAGGAGAGAGTGACCTTGCTGCGTGGCCCTACCGAGGCCCTTTTACCCCTCGAGTCCTCTTTCTCCCTTCACACACCAGCCTTGCCAAGCATCTGTACGAAATCCTTACTGCTGACTGTGCCGGTGTGATGCAAAGAGTTTCACATGGTATTGCCTGTATTTGCTACTAAGCAGTATTTCTTCACAGACCAGGCCTGGTAATACAAAAACTGCAAAATAGCAGGAAAATTTCACTGGAAACTACCCCAAGACTGCCACTCCTCCCTTTTTAGGGGCACGAAGTCGCTTCCTTTTGGAGCCAGCGGTTCAGAAATCCCCATCTCCGTAGAAGGAGTTTGCTGTTAGCTGTGAAATGCATGCTGCGCCCTGCTCCCTGGGCTAGCATCCACAAAAAAAGTGCCGAAAACCTGCCCGAGCTTGCAATGGTGTTACACGTGGCTTCCCATCGTGCCCTCCGAGGTGTGCCATGGATATGTTCTCAGAAAAAGCAGCCCCTCGCGCTGAAGTGTATTGATTCAATAAACTTACATCAGCCTTTAAAGGCAAGTTGCTTTCAAATAATGGTGCATAATGTCAAAAATATATGTTGTGTAGCTTACGTGAAGTTTTCATCTCATTTTCAGTAACCGTTTAAAGAGAAATGTTTCATTTTAGGTAAATGTTAACATTATGTTAAGCTGTATTCTACTTCTGTGTACTAACAAAGGTCATGAATAGAGTAATAAGTGTTTGAGGTTTGCAGGATTGCTTTGATGTAAATTCTATTTGCCACTGGTATTCTCCATTTACCACATATATCCCCGGAGAACGGCTTGCCTGCATAGCTCATAAATTTGTTATAAATCATAATGCTTCTATTACATCATTTCCAACCTATCCAAGCTAAAAGCACAATGTGATTTTTTTTTTTTTCCTATGTGAAATTTCCAGTTTGGTGGCATATCTGCTGCATAATAAATTCCAGACAGTCATTCTTTCATGATATATCTAACGTCTGCATTTTAGACCCAATCTAGTTGATTATTGAGAACTGTGGGAGTTTGCCAGCGGTTACAGCAGGACCAGAATTGGGTCCTCTCTGTATCTAACTTGCCTTTGTTGGAGCGGCATGCTGGTTTGGAACCAGCTTCTAATGAGAATGTATCTGGGGCTGCAAACATCAGATGTGCTAATTGTCTGCTGAAATGCTGGTTTTGGTGCCAGCTGTAAGCATTGTGTTTCTAATTCAATGCTGTTTGTTTTCTCTTATGATTTAGTGCCACAAAATTAATCTGTTCCACTTCGTAACAATGGCCAACGAGGAAAATGTTGGCTTGCAATGAACAGCTCTGCTATAAGGCAAAATAATGATAGCAATGCACCGTATTTCTGATATGTTTCTGCTACGTATACTTTCACTCCAAAATAGGGAAGGGAAAAAAAATGATGTGATTTTATGCCACAGTATTAACAATGCTAGGTATTAAATCTTGCTGAAAGATAAGTCTGTCAACCAAGTAAACTCTAAAGTGTAAACTGCCATTTGCAAGCATTTTTATACACAAGTTAGTCTCCAGACGTGCATATTCCATTGAATTCAGTGGAATTACCCATGTGTATTCAGTTATTCAGTTGTGTGCCTGTAGTATTGGGACTTTGTTTGGTAGGAGACAGAAAGTGGAGATAAAACAGCTGGTTTATAATATTCAGAGATACTTTAGCCTAAGGATAATAAATGCATCATGGTCATAGTAATCATGTGCTCTACTTTTGACCAGGGGCATAATTTGGTGCTTACATGTGAGTCTACCTGTTTTCTGTTTATCTCCGATAACAATATAACAAAGAAAAAAACTAACTAATCCTGCCTGAATAGCAAAGCAGTGCTAGCAGAACAACCTCTAAAAGCGAGCAGATGCCACAGAACTTGCATCTTTCCTCGAGATCTTTATACAACTCATTAAGAAACAAAATCAGATTGGGGGGGGCTTAGTTGTTTCCAGCAGTAAAATGGTAGAAATATTTTCAACAGTGTTATTTATGAAAACGGGTTCTGAAAAAATGTTGACATATTAATTTTTCACTTCTTCTCATGCTTCTCATCTCGCTCAGTCCATTCAGCGCAAAGGCAGCAGCATTTAGAATCAGCAAGTGGGAGAAGCTGCCTCAGGTAGTGAAACTAGGGAAAAAATTATGACTAAGGAAGCAGAATGGTGTAAAAGGCAAGGCTTTTTAATTAATATTTTGGTCTTGTGAGATGGCCAGGAGTGTGCAAGGCCTAGAGACCTTTTGGGTTTCAAGATGAGGGCAGGTTTGCAGAGGGGTCTTCAGAGATGATTCTCTGCAATGCAGCCATCAGCAGAAGGCTGCTGACGTCCAAGGGTTTCCCAATAGACCCGGAGCAGAGACACGCTATACCATGGGAAATGCTCAGCCTGCTGTGCTAAGCACTGAAAAGATACAGGGAACCCCACGTAGTCCCTTTTCCACCCCCCCCCAAAACACCCTGCAGGAGAGCAATCTACATGCAGAGCTGAAACACAAGTTTAAAAGACAAACGCAGCAATGGGTCAATTAGGTACATTTTTTCCAGCAATTTCCCCCATATACCCAAGCTCCATTTAAAACAGAAGTCTGCTATCAAGCAATCCTTTGAAATTATTTACTCTTTTATGGTTGCAAAGTATGGCAACATAATACCTTTAATGGAAACCCAAATAAACGGCATATGCTGCAAAGTGTCTATGAATGGGCTTTATGGGCTTGAATTCTTACGTCACACGCTGGTTGCAATTATGACTCCAGCAAATGCCTCGAGGACGTAGAAGAGCATGTATAGAGGTTTAATGAAGGCATAAACTGATAACGTTTATTTTAGAAGTATATTATCACGCTGAGAGAGAAGGCAGGGGAAATGTCATAAATAATGAAAAGATTTATTGTTGCAAAGTGCTTTACAAGTGTTATAATATGTTAAAAAGCAGTGGTCCCCAATAAAGGCATTGGCTGCATGGGGCAGTCCCATGAGCTCAGCAGCGAGCACCACAAGGACCCTGTGGACTGGGCCTAAGGGGCAAGGTGACGATCTCCAGGCCGATGGCTTGCGGCAGCGAGCATCTGCCCTTAGGCTCTCTAGTCCGAAGGGCTGACACAGAAGTTTAGGGGTTTATGCAGGCGGGGACATACGGGGCACATTCGGGTGTATCCCTGTGCCTTGTTGGGATAAACTGTTATTAAACTGTGATTATCCAGATCTTGACATCCTTTCGGGCATGCTTGGCGCCAGATCGTAACCAGACTTTAGTCCTTGGTGGGAGCCATTTTCTGCACATATTGCCAAGTTAAGACAACAGCATGTAGCTGCTTCAGCTGGAAATGTTTTAAAACCAACTCTGGTGTGGCTCAGTGTTCTCATCCTCTTCCCATCCCATATTATGCTCATCTCCTTTTTTGTTTTAAAATCTTATTTTCACAGTACCAGAAACATGATTTATTTTTCCCATTAACAGTTGAAATGAAATTCCTTTGCAACGTAATAACTATCCCATGTAGAACCTTCCTCTCCCCAAAACTTTAAGATCCCACACTGTTAGGAGACTATTCCACAACTGATGTATTTATGAGCAAGCATTTCTTGGCCGTATTTGGTGTGTGTTTAGCTGTTTCAATATGCATTCAGCCCAGATATACTCAGCAATCGAACAGTTGTTGTACGTGAAGAGCAAACAGCTTCAGTGGAGAAAGAGAGTCAGAGCACTGCTATTTCGGTGTCCTGCCCTGGTCCCACTCAACAGAAGATGTCAGGAAGGTGTGTGGGTGCTTAGGCACATTGAGATTAGGATTTGCAAAGTGTCCAAAGGAGATGCCAAGTAATTAGCGAGTCATGGGAGGAAAACCAGAAATCATCTAGGGTCCTGAACCCAGACCTAACCCATCCAGGTGAATGCTGTAACTATTGTACCAGAGTCAGGTTTAGGCATGTCTGTTTAGACCCATACACGTCTCCTGAGCCGTGCTGAAGTGGCAGATCCCCCACACTGCAAACCTGCTGATGTCCGTGGTGGGTCCAAGCACCCCAGCATGATTCACTACTGCAGATGTGCAGGGACACACCAGGGCAGCCCCAGGGTCGAGGTGGCCACTTTGCCTCCCAGTGAGGGGAAAAGGGAAGATTTTTCTCCTGCTCTGAAAGGAGTCTAGCTGAGTTTGTCACTTGTCCCTGGTGGAGGGCTTGCGACCCTCACCTGGGAGGGTGCAGGCTTTGGACAGGGCGTGCGAGCAGCAGGAGAGGCTGGCAGTGACTGGAGACTGTAAAGATCAGTGCCTGCGCCTGCAGCGTGGGCTTCTAAATCATCTGGGGAAAGCATCTGACAGCTTTACCCTAACCCACCACATGTGGGATGCCGTACGTGTCTCCCCAGCTAATGCTTTAAGGGAAATACAAACCAGAAATTGTTGACCCAGTTCTGCTCCGTGCTTCTACCACTACCCCCCCTGGGACAGTGTTGCCATCATGAGCCCTGGCGTGTCAGTCCGGCAGCCTGGCTTCCCCACCAGCTTGTCCCTCCATGCACCTGTAGTACCAGATGACCCCAGTAACAACACGTTTTGGCTCCCATCACCTGGGCGGTTGCAACAAACACATCCCCTCCACCCTTACATGGGGAGGGTGGAGGGGCTGCATTTTGGGGATGGGGAGCAGGCAGTCCTCCCCTGGGTTACTGAGCACAGAATCAGGGAGAAGCCCGGGGGAAAACTGCATCCCTTCCATGTAGCACCTCCCAACCCTGCCTGCTCCCCAGCATGCAAAAAAGCCCCCCCGTTCACCCTATATTTGGAGCTGGGCCAGTGCTCAGAACCGGCTGGTGTAACAAGTACCCTTCTTCTCTGCGGGGAAGGAGAAAATCCTGGCTCCGGCGAACTTACAGGCAAAACTCGGAGGCATTTGCTTTATTCTAACAGCACTTAGCAGATGGGTTTCACTGTTAGCATGAAGCCCTGCGCCTCCTTTCAAACTGCTCTGTGATGTGACTGCTAAAGCACTACAAGACCAGCATTTACTATAAAGCTGAAATGTTAATATTTATACACTGTGTCCATTGGGATGGAGTCATTCATTTTTTATTAAGAAGCTATAACAGCATTTTTCTAAATTGCCCCAAATAGGTTTCCCACCTAAAACATGGTTCTTTTTTTTCCCCCCTAACTTCTTTTTCTTTTCAATGTATGGCTTTGATCTTTTGTTTGACTTGTGCTTCACAGAAAAATACTCATAAACCTTCACAGAAAGGTTCTCTTGGCTTTATTCAAGAAATATAGCGGATCTGTAGCAAAACCATTTTAGAAGCACTTAGGAAGAGAAGTCTACTTGCTGAGTACGAGAACAAAAAAGTTCTCTTCCCCAAAGTTACAGAAAGACGCTTTCCAATATAGAGAAGTCTATTCTGATATTGGCTACAGATTGTACCACACTTGATAAAGCTTGGCCCTTTAAAGTATGAATGAGATTTCACATACTTCAATTCTTAAAAAGCTTTCAAGAATGCCACGGCAAGCTCATGCAAGTCTTTCTGAATGCTTCCCCAGTTCAGACAAGCACGAATCCTGTGGCTATGAACAAGTCCCCACCTGCCGTAACTCCGGGGTAGGACCTGACCATGGAACAGCAGAGTGAGAGTTAGTAATTTGCCATAATCCAAGATTACTACTGTTTTATTGCAGGTCTCCACAAATTACAGATGTATGTGGAACTAATGTTTTTTCTAAGCACTGATATGTGCTCTGCTCAGGGGTACAGAATTAAGAGCAGAAAGATTATTTCTCAGCAATTAGCACTTAAGCTGCTATTACTGTAGCGTTCTAATAAAATCCAGGAAGAAAAGCTCGTTGTATCTATATTACTCTCTCTATTGTGCTGCTTTAATCCTTTCTTTATAATTTCACTTTCTTCTGCTAGAGGCAAATAGGATGAAAGTAGTAATGAAAACTTGGCACGTTACAACACAGGTCTGAAGCGCTGTCACTTTGTATTTTAATGTTTAAGCTTCACAAGGTGCTGTTTGCAGTTGCAGGAGAAAGACAGACCGGCCACCCTGCAAGGCCAAAGGAGAATTTGGGCAAGGATATCCCAAAGCTTTTGAATCAAAGTTTGACCCAGATCTCTGAAAGCTGAGGTGCAGGGTGTCCGGGGAAAACCTCACAGAGTGCCGTGCGAGGTGGCTCTCAGCCTTCCCCGCCCTCAGCTTTGGCTGCCCACACTGACTAGAGGAAGTAGATGTGAGAATCTCATTTGGTTGCGATACCTAATGTAGGTTAGGGGATATCAGTGCTAAAAGGGTGCTTTTGGCCCAAGGACAAGCACCTATTCTGAGAAACGCACTGTCAAGAAGGGGCTGGAGAAAGAAAGGAAGCAACCTTTAAAATAAAGTCTTGTCTTTCCCATGCAGCAGCTCTACAGGATGAAATAGAAAAGAGTTGTGGTTTTGGAGTTCCCTAGAGTTCAGAAATTTTCTTCTGGAAATTAATAGAAATATTCCTGCCTCCTACAGCTGAGGGCTGTAGTCTAATTCACAGGCGCTGGAGAAGGTATCTCTCTCTATGACACTCAGCAGGTTTGCACGACACCAATGTTGGGGCAGTCTGGAGACGTTGCTATTAAATTTTGCAGGGTGCCGATGCTGGTGACTTTGGGTATGTGCACACTTGTGTGTGCTCGTAGGGGTTGTCCGGGGGAACTACGTGAGTATGCGAAGGGGAGTGGAGTGATTGTAGAGCCCAAGGTCCTCACTGGGAAAATCCAGTCCAGTGCCTTCACCCAGGAGTCAGTGCATTTAAATACAAAGTTTGCTTTCCTCATTAAAGTAGGTGCCAACTAAGATGGGCTTCTCTAGACAGTGTAGTGAGTCATGGCAAGAGGAAATGGCCTCAAGTTACACCAGGGGAGGTTTAAATTGGGCATTAGGAAAAATTTCTTCACCACATGGATTGTCAAGCATTGGAAGGGGCTGCCCAGGGAAGTGGTTGAGTCCTCATCCCTGGAGGTATTTAAAAGACGTGTGGACATGGTGCTTAGGGCCATGGTTTAGTGGTGGGATGGCAGGGTTAGGTTAGTGGTTGGACTTGATGATCTTAAAGGTCTTTTCCAAGCTAAATGATTCTATGATTCTATGACAAGGTGGCCTCTTGCAGGGCTCAGGACGCAGCTCATCCACGCAGGAGTTACCTTTACAGCCCCGACTACTCCTGGGCACTCAAATCCTGCAGAAACCCAGCGCTGCCCTCCCAGCTCCCCATGGATGCTGCTGGTGCCCTTGGCTCCTAGCTGACCACACAAGCCCTTCCATGGCTGCTCCTGAACTGCATGACGAGATGGCATCTCTACTTCTGTTGTTTTAGTTGTTTCCATTCAGCTCAGATTGAACAGGAAAATGGTGGAAACGGCCCAGGGAGAGGGGAGAGGAGACGCTGCCCCTAGGAGCAGCACAGGTTTGTGCCTGGCTAAAGGGGCTGTGCAGCTCCAACCTCACATTCCTTCACACCCCTTCTTCTGGTTTTTATTTCTCCCTTCTGATTCCTAAAGGTTCAGGTCTAACTTGCTTTTTTCTTCCTCTCACACGTTTCCTTTCTTCCACAGCTTCCGTTACTCACCTCCCACCATTTTCTCTCCCATAGCCCATCTCCTCCATCTCCTCTATCTGGCACCGCTTGCTGGGTGCATGCAGGGTAACCTGTCTGCAGGCATACAACTGAGTGTCTCAGCGAAGACCGGCTTGGTGGATGGGTCCATGGCTCTGGACAAGGTACGTCTGTATGAAAACTAGACGTGACAGCACAAAACCATGGTGGCCAGCATGCGAGTGAAGTTTCCATTCTGCCCCTTCAGGCCACATAGCAAAAAGAGCTGAAGGACAGAGGCAACAATAATTAGAAAAACATTGCAATTCATGCAGTGTGTAATCCAAAATGCCGAGAGTTCAGTGCAAACCTCTGTGTTTACTCCAAGTTTTAGCCTGAGAATTGCGCGGGAGACTTGGGCCCGTGAAACTCAATGGGAGGGCTCCCACTTCACTCTGGGGCTATTTCCTTTGTGAAGAAAGGGTGCAGGGACCTGGCTGTGGGCAATATTGAAGGATACAGGGAAGGCTGCCCAAGACTTTTATGTGCCCTTCAGTACACTATGTGAGCAAGGAGAAAGGAAGCAGCTGGAGATCTAAAATGCTTTTAAAGACATACATCCTTTTTTGCCCTCTGCAAAGATTTCTCAGTAGGATAAAAATTTTAAACTCATGGATAACAGTAATATCTATATTAATACCAGCTGAATTGCTGCTTGTCCCAGTAGAGTTACAAAATCTTCAGATGAAGTGTTTGCAGTACCTTGCAGCATAAATGCTGACCCTTCTCCCTCCTCCCCAGATAACTCCGATCCTATAAAATGAATAAGCTGCACTTTAGATTTGCCCTGGAAAAGTACCGTTGCACTATCCTAATGTTAGGAAGAGAAGTTGTGTTTATTTAACACATGAACATCAGCAGCCAGGCAGGACATTATGATCCATTGAGATCTGCACTTTTAAACTCAGGAAATACAAATCAACCTATTTCTCATTAACCTTATCTCAAAAATCTATTCAATAGGACATACTCTTAAGTTTACTCCTTTTTCAAAAAAGCCTTTCCCTCCTCCAGGACTGCTGGTGTTTGCTGCTTAGATCAAACTGCCAAAGTTAGCAATCAGGCTATCTGCTAACTACTTCTGGGGTTAAGACATTCTTCTCAAATTGTTTATAGGCTGCTCCCCTCCCTTTCTGCTCAAGTCTGGACCTCTGGTTTTTAAATTACATACTGTGTTAGGCATCTTATCCCATCAATCCATGAGATCTCTTCTCTGCCCTCCTGGTTTCCTTTTATTCTAAACTAGATGGGTGCCATATGACTAATCTCCCAACACAATTCTTTTCTTGTAAACCTGTACCATTTTAGTGGTTTTTCTACTGCACCTTTCTAATCTTAGCAATATTCTTCCCATAACAATAGAGCCGGCCTCTCGCGCGCAGCGCTCAGAAAGGGCTCTCATCAGTGTGCTTGACACTGCTGGAATAGCTTCAGTGGATTTAAACATCAGGCCTATATACCCAAAGAGCTTGCTTGGCTTTCTGACAGCTGCCTAGCATGGTGCAGATGGTTTTAGTTTATTCCCCATTTACCACCAAATGATTTCCCCCTTAAAATTAATAGAAGAAAAATATTTGGAAAGTGATAGCTGGTTGTTAGATATTACTTTTAGTGTTCCTGTTCATATTTTTCTTTTCTTTCTTTTCTTTCCCATATGCGCTTGTTCTTGTGATCTTGCAAGGTCGTAAAGTTATGATTCAGCAAAGCGCTGAAGGTGAGAGCACGGCCCCACTGACTCCGTGCCCACCGCTGCAGCCCGAACCCCCTCCCTGATGTGCCGTCTGGTGGGGTGCTCGGCTTGGCCACCTCCACGCCAGCTCTGGGGTCACCATCACCTTCGGGATGTGGAGGAGGAGGTGGTGCACATGGTGCTGGGAGTGGCACAGGGATGGTCTGTAGCTGGGGGATCGGCGCCGTCCCTGTGTTTGCCGCGGACATGGTTTTGGGATGCAGCATGTGGATGAGGGAGGTTTTTCAAAGGTTTTCAAAGAGGGGTACAAAGAAACCTCCCGTTGTCTGTGGTTTGTTGCTTTTGGGGACATCCAGCCTCTCGATCCAGACCATTCCAAGGCTGAAGAGAAGAGGAGGCTTTTGATTCATACAGAATTGATAGCATCTATTGAAATGAATTCCACATGGGGAAGTAAGCGCTGTCTCCGCATAGTAACACCCAGCGTGGCGTACACTGCCGAGTTCAGGCTCTGACTCTGAAAACGCTTGAAGGCAGAACATATGTTTGGGGGGGTTTTGAAGATACCACAACCCTAGCTAAGAGATAGCTAAGGCAGCATGAACGTGTTTCATATAACCCATGAATGCAAAAAAAAAAAAAAAATCTCAGAAGGCTTGAAACTTCTCTCATACATATTGTGCTCAAATGAGTATAACCGTGGTTTCTGCAGGGTGATTCCTCATTTACCCTCATATGATGGGAATACGCCTTTGCCTTCTAACTGGACCTTGTTGGGATCTAACCTAGAAGTTCAGATGGGCCTTAGAGCATCTGCCCCCAGCTCCAGGAAAGTGCTGTTAAATATTACCTCTGCTGCTCCTATGCATCTCCCTTCTCCTCCTTTCAGCCAAGGGGGCTCTGAAAGTGTTTTGGCCTGAGCTTGATAGGCCGACTTCTTCAGTGGCGTAAGGCAGAGTGGTTTCATTGATTCCCCAGAGCTGCACAGATTCACACCATCTGGGAAGCTGACACAAAAGATTTACAGTGAAAAAGGTATATCATATTGTTATTATTTCCTGATGTTGTTTTATTGTTATGACATCACGTTCTGGACAATGATAATTCAAAAGCCTTCTTTTATAGCCTTTTTACTGGACTGCCTAGATGGAGGTTTAGGCCCCGTTCAAAGGCTCGACTGTGTAGTTTTCACTCAAACTCAACCCAGTACAGGCAGAGTTGGTGCAGCAGGACCGAGCCCGACGGCAGTGTTGGTAGAAAAAAACATTGGCTTTAAGGAATCAATCCAAATCACAGGAGGTGTCTGGCATGTTTTGATATGTTTAATTGCGATAATATCTATAACTGAGGGAATCTGATCAGGTTTGGGCTTGCAGTCTCCCGTTCCCTGATGCCATCATCTGCTCCGAATTGGGAAGAGCAGTGCTGATGAACTTCCCAAATCTGGAAGAAACTGCTGGCCCTTATTTGAAATATTTGTCCTTGCTATCTGTGACATATCTGTGACATCTGCTCAGTGCACCCACTGAACAGCAGGCCTCAGCTGAGATGGTTGTTTTCCATCAGAAATTTAAAACTTTGAGCATTTTTCCCATCCCTTATCTTCAGCCCACAAGGAACGTGACTGGACAGAAAGAGCCTGAAGTTAAGTCATGAAGGTGCTACGTTCACTGCAGTAAGACTTTTTTTTAGAGAAGGCAAGGAAGTGTGTCTTGTGTAGAAGTTTATTTTGGCAGGACCACTTGTGACTGAGGACACTCCAATTTTTTAGTCTATATCTCTAATTAGCCTTTCTTATTTAATGAATTGTTCCAGGTGATTTTAAATGGAAACTATCTGAAAAATTAGAGAAATCAGATTGAGAAAGACCAGAAGACAATGATTTTATACTACACAAAATGCTTACCACTGACTCCTCAGCTGGGGCAGCCCACTTGGTCCACCCATCCTTTGGGAGAAGCTGCGAGCTTGGCATTAACTCTGGTATTTGTTGTGACTGTTGATGCTGTTCCCCCCACTTTTGAGTGCTGAACAAATCATAAGCAAAATACACAATGATAAGAAAGTGTACTGGTAACATGACACTGTATTTTTGCCTTTTGTTTCCATGTTTTAGAGGTATACTTATGTTTGTTTGAGGCTTGAACTGATGATATGACCAATGAACATCTCCTTGCAGGTATGTGACAGCATTGTATAGCAGGACTTCAAAGCATGTGTGATCTTAGTGCCCCCAATGTACTGGGGGCATCAAAGGAGGGGCTGGTGCATGTGAATAAATACCTCCAAGCTCTAAGTTTGACATTACCCTAGCCTTCGACAAGCAGCATTCAAGGGACAGGTATGGGAATGCCAGCCTGCTCCAGGCAATGGGTTGTGCTGGCTCAGAGAGGAGATGTCAGTCTGTACCGACCCTGTCCCCTTCCCAGCCTGACATTTCTGTGAAACTGTGTCACAGAGCCTGAATCCTATTCTGGATGTTATGCACCTACCCCATCCATGTGATGAAAACACACATCCCTTTGGAGACACAGCTGGAAGAGGAGTGCAAGGGTGAGAGCAATTGCTCATGAGTAGGAGCTCTCAGCTCAGCAATGTAACTGGTAACAACATATATTCCCGTTTTTTTGGAGCTAGGTTAACATCACTGTCTCAGCTTCCTGAACAGTCAGTGGGGAGGGATCAGTGATTCATCCCACCCAGCTTAGACCCATATTTTAGGAAGGAATGAATTGCCCTCTGGCTGATGAAAACCTTAGATGAGACATCTAACTTTTAAATGACTAAAGCTCGGTGACACAGATCTCCTTCTAAATGCAGAAAACCTGTTTAATTTGGCTACTCTTTTGACCTTTATGTGGAAAAAAATCCCCACTAACTTTTCATCAAGACCAAACACTTAAGTTCACTTTTTTATTTACTATTATCCCATTGCTTCCTGGGGTCAGCCCTCCCTAGCTTGTAAGCGTTTGCCTCAATTGAAACCACAGTGTGGCTGCTCTAGTACAATCCCCTACACCTCCATAGATGACGGGGGCACCCGATCATATCACTGATGCTGTCAAAGTGTCTTTAACTGCCCTTGTGCATGTGGTGGGGGAGAAGAGCTTGTCCCGTGGTTTGTACTGCTGACATTAATGCAGGGCTCTGTCACTGAGAGACTCAGTCCCCTTGGAGCAGAGAAGCCTTTGGACTTTTGTCACTGGGAAACAGAGAGACTCACACCCCCAAGGTGTCTGTAGCCTTACATGTCTGTGCATCACCTTCCTGGCAGTGGAAAATCACGTCTGTACATGTCAATCTCCCATTGCAAAACTGTGGGGCTGGTGCAGGTGCATTGAACTTACAAAAATGACTGTTTTGGAAGCTCCTCAGATGAAGGTTGTTTTTTCTCTGCATAGTCACCTCTGGGTAGTTTTACTGAAATCCACAGCAATGGGTGAAAGGGAAACCTCATGTAAAGTGATTTAACACTCTATATACAGTACAGCAGCCATAGTGAGGGAACTAAAGCGAGGCCAAATTCAAGGCCAGATCCTGAGAAGTGCCAAGGGTCTCAGGTCCCAGGAACAAGATCATAGAATCATAGAATGTTTTAGGTTGAAAGGGACCCCTAGAGGTCATCTAGTCCAACCCCCCTGCAGTGAGCAGGGACACCGCTAACTACATCAGGTTGCTCAGAGCCCCGTCCAACCTGGCCTTGAATGTTTCCAGGGATGGGGCCTCCACTACCTCTCTGGGCAACCTGTTCCAGTGTTTTACCACCCTCCCAGTAAAGAATTTCTTCCTTATATCTAGTCTAAACCTACCCTGTTTTAGTTTAAATCCATTACCCCTTGTCCTGACACAGCTGGCCCTACTAAAAAGATTTTCCCCGTCTTTCCTATAGGCCCCCTTTAGGTACTGAAAGGCCACAATCAGGTCTCTCCGCAGCCTTCTCTTCTCCAGGTGGAACAACCCCAACTCTCTGAGCCTGTCCTCATAAGAGAGGTGCTCCAGCCCTCGGATCATTTTTGTAGCCCTCCTCTGGACCCTCTCCAACAGATCAGCATCATTTAGAATGAGGCCTCTGGACTGTGCCATGCTTGGTGAGCTTTCAAAGGCACTTCAGAAGAAGTCCCAATCTTACCAGTAAGGCTATTTCAAAGCGACTCTGTTGTAGAGTGTAATGGAATTTGTGCATCAGCTGTGATAGCAAGGAGCAGGCAGGGAGTGGTTACTTCTGAATGGTTTATTGATCTGTTTCCTCATTTTTTTAATTTTCTAGAATAGCTCACAGCTATGCTTAAGCAAACAGAAGAATGTTAAGTTTATTAGGAGCTGTGTGTTAGCCTCTGAATTTCCATAAAGTATTTGAGCAGAACAAGAAAAAGGTGTGTAAATAGCACAGTATCGTAGAATCATAGAATCATAGAATTGTTTAGGTTGGAAAAGACCTTTAAGATCATCAAGTCCAACTGTTAACCTAACACTGCCATCCCACCACTAAACCATGGCCCTAAGCGCCTCATCTACCCATCTTTTAAATACCTCCAGGGATGGGGACTCAACCACTTCCCTGGGCAGCTCGTTCCAATGATTGACAACCCTTGCAGTGAAGAAATTTTTCCAAGTATCCAGTCCAAATCTCCCCTGGTGCAACTTGAGGCTATTTCCCCTCGTCCTATCTCCCGTTACCTGGGAGAAGAGGCCGACCCCCGCCTGGCTACAGCCTCCTGTCAGGCAGCTGTAGAGGGCGATAAGGTCTCCCCTCAGCCTGCTCTTCTCCAGGCTAGACAACCTCAGTTCCCTCAGCCGTTCCTCATCAGACTTGTGCTCCAGACCCCTCACCAGCTTTGTTGCTCTCCTCTGGACATGTTCCAGCATGTAGCTTTCCATCTCAAACAGGGGGGTGTGAGCAAAGGCAGTGGTCCCAACCTGCTGATACGCTCTGGGATGCGCTATGCTCTGCTCTGCATGTGTGCATGTGGCTGTTTTTGAACGCTTTCCCATTTCCAAGCCAAGCAATTAGCCAAAATTCAGGGCCTTCGATGCAGTTTCATTTAGAAAAACAAATCGAGTCAGATTTTGCTTGACCTAAGCCTGCCTCTTCATGAGTCTGGCCTCTTGAGCAGGGCAGGAAGGGACCAAGGAGCCGAATGCAGCTCCTTTGCTCACAGGTTTAGTCTTTCCAGTCTGCACGTGGGCTGAAAACACTCTTGCTAAGCTTGCCTCCGACCACGGTCCCAGTGCTATTTAAATCACTCTGTCGCTCCTTTCTCTGCTCCTGTTTTTCTCTCACTGTTTTTTGCATGTAATTTACTATAATAGCAATAAAATGTCTTTTAATAGCTTCTGTGTATGGAGCAGAGGTTGCAACTTTAGCTGGTCTTCACTTCCACAAAAGAGATTAGTTCCTGCTAACACTCATTGTCATAAGCAACTCCAGTAAGATTTCACCCAACCCCCCCCCACCATTTTCTTCGTTGCCTCTGTCATTTGTGTGAACCCCCATTTCTGCCTATTTAGCCTCATGATTTTGCAGGTTTTGGTGTTACCGGGAAAGTCATTGCTTATCCAAGACCAGTTACTTGCAGGGCTGCACGTCCTAGAAGTGTATTTAAGACCTCAAGGTTCCCCATAATGTAGAGTTCAGAAAAGTACAAAGGTAAATCTATGCACTACAAGCTGATCTAAGTCAAGACTTCATGAGAAAAAGGCAATAGTAGAGGTCATCTTTTCCAGGTCAAGGCTAATTACTGAAAAGAATGGAAACAGCCTTGAAGTTGTTAAGGGAAAGGGGATAAACAGAAGATTATGAATGCTTCCTATGTTTCATAGGAACTGAAACCATCCTATTTTCCTTTCTTAAGCTTATTTCCTATCGAAATCAAGAGCTATACCATTTAATTGTGCGTTTTGGTTAAGAAAGATGGGGACTATTTTCACATAGCACACACATATAGGCAAACCAAGGTGTTTTGTGTCAAATTCTGGCAGAAGGAAGCCAGCTTCCATTCCCAGCACAGATAATTAAGTATTGATGAAGCAATTTGATTCTAAGGATTTTCATCAGAAACTGTAACTTCTGCCCTTATATAAAACTGTAAATAATGATACACTGAAACTTATTTATGAAACAAATGTCCTTATTGGTCTGGATAATACAAGGCTTCTGGCATCCATTCTTGTCTCCTACCTTATGCTGTGCCATTGCTGTGTTGTGTTTTTAAATACAATATAACACTTTGCTGAGTGTGCCAGAGGTACATGTGATGGAGAATCACCAGAACCCTTTGAAAAAACTAAAATATAACTTTTAAAAAAGTGTTATAAAGATACAGTCACAGTTATGGTCCTGCCGTGTCGTTTCATGCACCCAAAGACACACAGAGATGCGTTTCGTGATTGTAAACATTTTGCAAAGGTGAGAGTGGGGTTTTTGTTAGGGCCTCCTCAAACAAGTGCTGCATCCTGGGCTTTGCCACACACGGTGTTGTTTTGGGCAAGACCCCTTTCTCCCTGCAAAGAAGTGAGGTGGCCTGTAGACCAGTCATGGTGGTACCTCTGTGAGACCTATGGGGACTACAACTGGACAGTGAGGTGGATCTCAAGGGCGTTGCTAGTAACACAAGAACAGCCATATGTGGTCCTGCTTTCCTCCTGCTTTTTTCCTGCTCTGGGGAGACCAGAAGTCTGGATCGGGAGGGGAAACACCAGTGGGTGACATTCCCCAGGTCTTGGATCTCATTGAAGTTACTGTGTATTTGTTGGGATATAAATGCCAAACTTAAACCATCCCAAACTGAGCACATTATGAACCTTCGGCAAAAACAGTCTTGTAACAGCGCCTTAGATAGAGATTAATTTGTCTTGGCCCCAAGCGCAGCTGCAGTCTAGGAGTGGCAATTCATTGTAAACACCCTTAGAGCATGTCGGGCCTCATAAAAGCCCCATCTTAGACTGTGATGTAGCTTTAAAGACAATACTCTGCAGTTCTGTAGGGCCAAAGTAACTCCTTCTATGCATCTGCTGAGCTGATTTGTTTTCAAATGTTGATTTAAATTTTAGCTTTTATTATGTGATATTGCTAAAACTATGGTTTTATGGCAAATGTGTTCCAATGCAATAAAAATGTGCTTATTTTTCTGCCTACTCCCTGAACTAAGAATAAAATGCCTTAAGGGACTATATATATTTAATAGATTTTCTGAATTAAAAACCCCTACGATTAAAATCATAATCTTTGGTGGTCCCACATAATATTTTGTAGCTGACATTCGTATATAATGTAATGTAATCTTGTTTTTTGATGGGACTTCTGCCTTTGCTGAGTTTCCTCTCTGGCTAATTAATGTTTCTGCCTGCCATTGATTTTTCAGACCCACCCAGCTTTCATTTGTTATTTTCTTTCACTGATTATTTTAATAGCGCGGCTTAATGTAGCATATGTTTGGATTCCTGCTCCAGTTTTACCCTAGCCACGATTAACAATGTAAAGCTCCTCCTTTCTGTGACAATGCTAATGTTTTTAGCTGTGCTTAATTATCTCCATCTTAGTGGGGAAGCACTGTTGAAGACTGTGTCTTATCTCCTAATGTTTCAATTTCCCCTTTTGCTAGCAGATAAAAGCTGATGATAATCCTGCGCTGCAAGTTTGGGGCACAACCATCTGCAGCCTTATTTTACAATCTAAACAGGCGGATTGCTTCCCACTTAAACTGCTACCACATTGGACTGTTATCTTCAGGCTAAGTGTAATTACATTTATGTATCTTCAGAGGATGTTAATAACAGGAAGATGCCTTCTTTTTCTTGAATACTGGAACAAGTGTGCTGCAAGTCTGGAGCAATAAAGGCGGGGGGAAAGCATTAAATCACAGGTGGGAAGGTAATAAATTAAAAAAAAATTTCCAATAGACCAAAAGATTGTTTGGGTGGCAAAGGGAAATAAAAAGTGGGAAGAAAACAGACAGGTTAAACCTTGCCATCACACGGAGGTGAATCAGCCTGGAGGGTAAGAGCAACAACAGAGCTCACCACACTGACCGAAGGACGCGGGGATGGTCGGAGCAGCCACTCGGCTAGGGCGGGAGCTGCACGCCAGGGGTGTCCCTGAGCAAGATGCAGTGTGTGCATGGAGTGGCTTCGCTCCTTGTGCACCTGTGGGTGAGGTTGGGTGGCAAGGGGGTCCAGGTTTCCCCATCACTGGAGTCTCCTAGCGTGGCGCACAGCCCGTGGGTCCGGGAGCCAGGCAGGAACAGAGCATTAACCCACATTTATTTTGCTGGCTATGGAACGTCCAAACAGCAAGGCTGTCTGTATTTTTCAGACAATGTGTATAACACACAGTAGCAGACATTCGTTTGACTGAGCAAGTAGATGTAATAAAGCTTCAACTGGTATTATTTCTGAATCAAGAAGGCATACAGCAATTGGACCTTTATTTGCACTAAAGGTTATGCGCCAAAGTCCATTTGTATGTTTAAAAATGAATGTGATCAGGAAGATGGTGGGAGATTAGAAAAGGATGAATTGAGAGACAGAAATTCTATGTCCATATATGCAAAGGTGCTGGGGGTGAGAAACATTGCTTCGTTCAGGCTTCAGGTGAAGTTCGAGATGTGACAAATCCAACACCTCTCTTGCTCTGGATCCTGTCTCTAATGATGACCAGACCAGATGTTCTGGTTTTAAAAAAGGCTACGGACACTTAAATTGCTGTGCAAGGCACTGGCACTGGCAGCACCAGCTTTCAGTAATTCTGTGTCTTTGTGTGGACGTGATGTGATGGGAGTGGAAAGCAAAAGCAGAAACTTAGTAAGACCCTTGCCACGGGCACCTTGGATAAAGCACTCTTGGCCACTAGACAAATGCAGGGCTTGATCCTGCAGAAGCACATCAGTTTTATACACACAAATAGTCCCACTGTGGCATAAAGCGTGCGGAAGTTTGTTGGAAGATGCCCTGAGAAGGGAAGTGGGAGTGAAGCAAGCTGGAGGAATGACTAGTAAGAAGTAGAGGGGAGTTAAGCACAGGGTAGCAGAAGTTCAGCCACTTGGCCGATCCATAAGGTGGGTGGGTTACAGCTGGAGCATCACATCAGATAAAATAACAGGAAAAGCCGAGTGATGGCAACCACAGTGAAGAAGACCACCAGGAAGACTGAAAAGTGGAATGATCCTTTAATACCAGCGAGCAGGGCGAGAAAGGAGAGGAGAAGAGGATACATAATGTGATGAATGCAATTACTCACATCTCTGACTCAGGACTGAATGTGTGTTAATACTTTTTTGTGTGATTTTATTTTGGTTATTTTACAAGTAACCGAGTCCAAAGGGAACATGCCACGAAGCCCTTGGGAAAGCAGAGGTTACTAAGCCAAAAGAGATTAAGTGGACAAGTTTGCAAATGAGTGAACACAAAGAATGTGTAAACCTAAACATCTGAGGAATTAATATCTGAACAATCGTCTTAGGTGAGAGAGACACAGTTGCAAATACGAATTAACGGACGTGCACCACAATCTTTAAATCTCATTTTAACAGGCCAGGGGACCATGTAAGAGCAAGTGAAGGGGGGAAGCCAGAAGAACCCAGTCCAACCTGCCTGTGACAGCTTTGGAGGGGTGGGTGTTTAATGCAGAGTTTCCTGAGCTCCCCAAGTTTTGCCCCGGACCGTACCCAGCCACACCCCTGCCTCCGCTGCTCTGAGTACCTGCTCTTTTTAACCTACTGGCCGCATAACATAAACTCCATGAACTTGGGTGTGAACTGCAGTCTTGCCTGAAAAGAGGAGAAGGCTCATCGTCTCAGTGGACCTCCAAGAGGCAGGTTAGAAGCCAGGCAACAAAGCCTATTTCAGCCTTGCCTGTGCTACAGTACTACCTGTCCGGCAGGTAGGATCCCTGCTCCCCAGTGCACGGCATAGCCCTTGGCTCGACACGGCGAGTCCCACATCAGGAGCAGGTGCCTCACCTTTAGGGGAGCCTCCCAAGACATGTCCCTCTGCTGAGCGCCCACCCCCGGGGCCCCTCACAGCAAAGCACTTCTTCTCAGGCGCATGCCTATGGTCCTGGGACAGAAAAAAAAGACTACTTACATGCGAAGCTTTTACAGATTTGGTCACTGTGACCAAACTTTATTACCCATTTTATGGAACTGTGACAAAAGTCTAGGAATCAAACAACATGGGGATCACAGAGGCTATTATGTTTATTGTGCTGAACAGACTGTGATAATCCATTAAAGAAACATTTTCAACAAGCAAGCGATTCGAAGTACAATCATAGACAGCAACTCTACACGAAGAACAAAGCAAAAAGTTAGAAGACACTCAAAAGAAAAAGTAAACTGTAGTTAAACATCTTGAAGCATTTTTTTTTTTCCTGCAAACACACCTCTCTTGCAGAAATGGTAGAAGAGTTAAATGTCCAGTCTTAGTTAGCAGTGACCAATGACAGCAAAGAACAGTCGTATAAAATTTATCTCCCATAAAAATAAACTATATATATAAAAAATTTTATGATGTTCTCACTGATTCAATGGCCACATGCAATTTTTCAGTCTGAAAAAAATGAGGTATAGTAGGCCCTAAGAGGTAGTAATGTGTTTTGATTGTACTACAATATATAGAAAATGCAAGATTCAGTTCATCAGAGTGGTAAGTCTCTTGGAGGTTGAAGTGTGACACATACCCAGTGATTATTTGTGCCATCCACTGAATACTGTGGTTTTAAAAAAATGCAAATAAACCCCCAAACCCAAACCCCAAAAGGGACTCGCTAAGGCTTGATTCGATGCCCTCTGAAGTCAGCAGAATTCCTTCTACCGCCTTCAAGTGACACTGGATTTGGCCTTTTAGAGCTACTGTATAGCTAGGATTATTTCTCTTCCACTCAATATTAACGTGCCTAGTTGTAATACTCCGATCAGCTCTTTCTCAGCGATTTCCAGTCACTGAACCCTCCGCAGGCTTTCGAGGAGGTCCGCATTTCTTGACACTGCCTCTTGGAAGAAGCCAGTAAGTAGTTATCTTTAACTGCATTTGGCTCGGTACTAAAGCCATGCCAACAGACGCCTTCCTGAGAAACTACCCCTGGCCCAGTTATTAATAAAATGGTACAAAGTACTGACTAGGAAAGAGAGGAAGAAGGGAAATAAAACAGAAATAGAGAAAACAAACTAGGAGGGGAGAGAGAAAGAACAACAGAAGTGAGAGAGAGGAGAATAAAAAAACCTCTACATAAGCATTTAAAATAAATCTGGCTGAAACATATTACAAAATCACATTTGTGTAAAATACATGAAAATACTTGTCAAGTATTTTCTTACAATCTACTAATTATTTTTTTTAAACACATATTTGTGATTGCATTATGCAAAAGCTGAGCTTGTTGCTTCCCACCTACAAAGCTTCAAGTTTCTTTGAAGGGTTTTTTTTTGTTCGTTTTTTTTTTTTTTTTTTAATACGAAAGTAATTTAAAATGTGTTCATTTTCCACAAGTTATTTTACAAAAATAGTTTTGAATTAGGGATTAGTTGCAGTCCTAACTGTTTCAAACGTCTCAAAACTAATGCTGAAAGTAACAAGTTCATTCCATTTAAAGTCTGGAGGTAGGTCTTTGTCAATCAATTAGTCCATTTTTTTAAACGATTCATTTGAGGTACAAACCTGGACAGTAATATTTAAACATTACAGCTAATTTTTTTTCTATGTCATGTAGTGTCATTGAAGAAAATTATCCTCACAAACCTATCAGCAATTCAGTAAAAAATATATTCAAGTTAACAGTACATTACACAGAAGTCTAGCAGAGAATAGGGTTAAGTACATTAAAAAAAAAAAAAAACCAAACCAAAAACAAACCAAGAGAAAGAAAAATACATAGTCATGCTGAAACACAATAAAGATATTGCTTCCTTAACTGCAATTAGGTGTTGAAGTAGAAATAAGGGGAAAATGCAGATACTCATGATTATCTACCCAGTAAAAATTTCCTGCATTTAATGTGTATAGCAGCATGTATTTATCAGTCTGTTGAGTTAATTGTAAAAATCAGAGGTAGTATTGAATAGTGGGGTAATATTGCATCTGGTGCTAAAAGTGCTGCTTTGAATGAAAAGATGGAGAAATGCCACTGGCACAGAGGTGCTCAGCGAACCATCCTATGTCAAAATACATTGCTTAAAGTAATGCACGAGCTTAGCTGAGGTACGTGGTGTTTGTTCTTAACGTCATGACCAATGAGTAATGAAGAGAGATTCAATTCTTTTGAAATACTGGTACAGGACGAGTGGAATTAGTCGAAACTAAGCAAAACATATGGATTATTTTTGTTCGGATAAATTCATGATTCATTTTTAGGTACCTTTCTGTACATTTTAAAACACTTTTCTCAATCAAGACTTAGTCATTAATGGCATAAAGAGTGTTTAGTGTCAGTCATTTTTGTTTCCATAGAAAACGCCTGGCTCTACAAAAAGCCGACTCCATCTGGCTTCCTATCGTCCAGAAGATGAGGGCTGTTCACTTTGTTTACTACTACTTCTGCTGATATGTTTGTATCTATAACCATACAACGTATCTTTGTCTTTCTTCCCTTTTGCAAAATGAAAGTACCTTTTTCGTGTTGATTTCTTTCTTCTGATTACCAGCTGAATGAAGTGAAAGATCAGCTTTCAATTTTTTTTCCTGAAATAACAGTAAGTCTTAACAAAAAAAAAAAAAAAAATCAAGTACAAGTCTACAAGAAGGTTACAAAAAAAAAAGAGTAGTATCTATCCCTTATCTTTGGTGTTCTAAAACAGGGAGTTCACTAAGTAGGGAGTGGGTTCCTGGAAGTGTTGCAAGGCTTTAGTGTTACACACCCAGCCTTTCCTATTTCAATGCCCATTATAATGACTATGTTACAAGTTTCTTGTTTATATGCAGTGCAGTGAATGACATAAACCTGATTAGGAGCTCTTCATGACCCATTCACCCTTACTTAGCAGCTCAAACAAACTATTAGTAGGTTAAGAAAAAAGAAAACAGTAATTAAAAGTTGCATCGTTAATCTGTGTCCCCGTTGTGTTACAGCAGTTTTTCACTAAACCTGGGACTGTGAAGGGATTACAAAGAAGATTAGTCAAATCCTTTTTAAGTTTATGCGGTTTTTTTTCCCCCAGGCAAAAGTGGAAAGACCATGGCAATAGAAAATAAGTGGTCAAGGCAGTGTCTTCTCCCTTCAAAAGACCCAACTGCTGATGAGGTAGAAATTGCATGGTGCGGCCTCCTAGTCTTCCTCTGCAGACTCTTGTGAGGACGTTTCTTCAGTCTCTTCCTAGAACACACAAACAGAACAAATAAAGACTGTGGTGACTGTGCATCTTAGGCTGCCCCTCACTCTTCTCTCAGGAAGCTGACAACCTCCCAAGCTAACAAAATGCTCTTCATGGCTGCTGTGACATCTCAAGAAGCCACCTTGCGCAAGAAGCCACCCTGGTGAGGAGGGGAAGGTCTCTCCCTCTCCAGTCACCCCACTTTGGTTTGCCAGGCTTTCCTCCTATGTCAGGGGGTGCCACGAAAACGTAATTTGTGCCGTGCTCTGTCACAGCCCTCTTACTGCCACTAGAAAAGGGAAAGCATTTTGAGCAGATATCCAACATTAAGCGGGTTCTCTGGGAAGCCTTCTCCTCCTCCGGCCCACCGCTGCCTTCATGTTCGACTTCAGCAAGCCTGCCCAAACGCGATGCTCTTACACTGCTTATTTAACAAATGTGCAGTACCTGCCCGGACACGGGCAGTAAACGGGGGGCAATAAACATTTCTGATAAAAGGGGCGGTCAGTGAAAAGTTGGTTTTTGTCAAATGCTGCACATCATCGCCTGAGACAGCACGTGAAAAAGATCTAGGAAGAGCAGGAATTTACCCCCTCAGCCAACTGAGACCTTTTAAGAATGACCAGCTTAAAACAGCTTATAACAGTCTTCATACTTTAATAGATTTGATTTTCCACATGGCTTCATTTTGTCTGGGTGGCTAACTGACACAATTTATAACTCTCTTCCTTTCCCAGGCCACTACAGTACACCATTCAGCAAAGCATGCCTTAGAGCTTGCCTGCGTTATATGACCAAACTTCCATTCATTAGTGTTTGAAACACCTCAGCTGTGAAGGGCTCCTAAATGCTACCATGTGTGACACTGCTGCGGAGGAGCGGCATCAAGGAAAAACACTGGGCTTTAATCATAGGCCACCACTCGCTGCAATCCCCTTTCAAACGGTTTCAAGCTCTCCCCCCCCTGCCCCCCCCCCCCCAAGAAAAGGCTGAGGGGGGGTGGGGGGGAAAGCTGTAAATCCAGGGAATAAACATAAGTATAAATGAATGGATGACAGCTTAAAAAATATAACCATAGCAGCATCAAGCCATGAGATTTCACACTGGTTTTGTTTAGTCTGCTTTGGGTTATGTGGGAAATGTGAAAAGCATGAAGCAAATGCTCCCCCCTCTCCCCTCGTGCCCCCACCCCCCGCTAAAGCTCGGGCCTCAGATATTTAAGCCAGTAGGTTTTTACCTCTTGACTAGGAAACAGGCCATGACCCTGGGGTACTCTCTCGAGCGCCAGGCACAAAGAAAGACGTAGCATGATCAAAGCCGTGGATGGAGGGAAGAGAGCCAAGTCAAGTGTCAGCTGCCCTCTGACCCTGACTTTTCAATTAATATTTAAATTCCAGAAGACACCGATCTATCATGCAGATGAACAATTTCTTCCTCACAACAACTCGTGTCCACTTGTAGCAGGGTTACATTCACAGTGCTGCTACGAAAATGATCCCTGACTCACAAAATGATTAAGCACATTTTACCCCGTCCCCAGCGGCACTGGGGGGACCTGCGCTCACACTCCATCGAATCCCATTAATGTGTAATGCATTTTCCCTGCTTACCTTCCCCACAGAACGAGACTGCGACTGTCACAACTTTTCAGTCAAGAAGAAAAATGGCACCTACAGGCACCTAACAAAGGGCTAGTTTGGGCTGCACGCGGAGAGACAGTGCAAATTATGTTGGTTTGAGCCTTGGTAAGTCAGAACTTGGGATGATCGAGGCAAACACCAGCTTTGCCTCCAAGCCAAGTATTTCAGTTAAAAATTACCACTGTGGGTTCTGTGCTCTTAATATAATACAGGTAGACATGTTTTGGTATTTGACGACGATCATGTGCTTAATTCCTTACAGCACCGCAGTCAGCCCTGAGCCTCTCGTCATCGCTTCCCAGAAGACGGCCGCGCAGGCGTGGGTGCGGAGCGGCAGCTCACTTTGTTTTACACTTGGCTTGCCAGGAGACTACTGAAACTACTGAACTCACTTTCCATGAAGGTGGACTTCCGATCACAGGATAAGAAGGATGGGGGAGAGGCAAAGTATGTGGAAGGACATACGTCAGAGCCCAGCCAGGGTAGCCACACAGAGCTATTTTTAGTTAAAGAGTTGCCCGCTCTAGTGACTTTTACTGTGAATCTCACAATATTTTTTTTTCTTTGTAGCCCTTGCTGCAGCGACCAAGAAAATGAATGAGAAGCTCTTCCTCCATCTATGTGTTTATGCTCATGTAATGAAGGATGAGTTTCCTTCATCTGCATATGCACATGCAAATCTGTGTACCTGTAGTACCTGGAAGGATGAGAAACCAAAAATCAAGCTAACTGCCCCCTCCTCCCCACATATTTAAATAAAAAACTAATTATCAAAAAATACTTGAGACTGGCAGACCTCAAATTCACATCAGTCTTGGGCAAGACTTTTTTCATGAAGAAAAGCTGGCAAAGGAATCAGATTGTTGTGCAGCAGAAAGAAAACTTTCCTTCATTAAGTTCATTCCTCGCAAAAGCCTAAGATAGCTCAGTTACAGACGGGTGGTTTTAAGCCAACCTATCATGTAAGTCCCTTGTCAAGACACAGATGGAGACATGATTGCTGCTCTGTAGTGCTTACAATTCAAACAAAGGGATAATACAAATCAGACATATATGCATGGAGGGACCCAAAGGAAGAAGCGAGTAGAGGTTCTGAAAAAGAAAATGCAGATGTCTAAGACAGGAACAGAGAGGGATTTTTTTGCACTGGTGAAAAACTGGCTGCAAATATCAGAAGGTTGTGCAGCTGTCATCCTCAACCCACCCTGTGCCTCTACAGCACCCACATGCACACACACTTCACCCGAAAAGATGGAGAGGGGCAGGCGTTTTGAAAACTGTGCACCCCCTAGAAGTTGCAAACTGGCTCTGCGCTGAGTCGGTTGAGCCAGAGATTCACCAAAGTGCACTGTGTGGCACATCAGGGTGCTGGGCACCTCAGGGAAAGGATGCTTTCCCATCAGTTAGCACCCTCCAGGCACTTACAAGTCCTCAGAGAGCCACCACGGTCGATGGCATAGCCACGTATCATAGGATCAGTCCCTGAGTCAAAAGTTGAAGGAGGAACTGGGACTGGGGTGAAATACTTTGTAAGTCCAGATGTGCTTCCGATCAAGTTGACAGAAGGGCAAAAATCGAGAAGAAAAGCACAGTCATTAGAGCAGGCATTAGAAACCCAAGTCACTCCATCACAGCATGATAGCCATGCAGAGCATAAATTCAGCAACACCACCGCAGGAAGCGCTCAGCCAAGAAGTAAAGGTTTCAGGTTACGCGGCAGCCTTAATTCAGGTTGTTCTCACTTTTTAGGTGCACTCACTGCAGTTGTGGAGACAGAATGGTGACATGTGTTAATGGAGCGTAAATGTTCATCGACCCAGTTTTGCCTTGAACAGCTACTCCCCTGGTTATTTGTTTTCTGCTGCAGGAAGCTCGCAACAGGCTGGGCTAGCAGACGGCAAAGAGAAACCTGAGAAAGCTTCAAACTAACCAGGTCGGATCTGGCCACAGCCCCGCAGACCTCAGGGTGAGCAGGACACGCACCTGAAGGGCAGGGTAAATACTCACATGCGCAGCTCAGGCTTTACTCCCTGCCGCGAAGACAATATCCCAGGTGGCTCCCCGTGCATCCGTGTGCCCCGCATGCATGTATCCTCGGGGCTGACTGACACGGGGGTGCGCCAGAGAGGAAGTTTTACATGGCACGTCCTGTCCTTGGTTGTCCCACGCATGGGGATCACAGAATCGCAAGGGTTGGAAGGGACCTCAGGAGATCATCTAGTCCAACCCCCCTGCTAAAGCAGGGTCACCTAGAACATGTTACACAGGACTTCGTCCAGGCGGGCTTTGAATATCTCCAGAGAAGGAGACTCCACAACGCCCCTGGGCAGCCTCTTCCAGTGCTCTGTCACCCTCAAAGGAAAGTTTTTCCTCATATTCAACTGAAACCTCTTATGTTTCAGTTTGTACCCGTTGCCCCTTGTCCTGTTGCTGTGCACCACTGCAAAGAGTCTGGCTCCGTCCTCATGACATCCACCCTTAAGATATTTGTACGTGTTGATGAGGTCCCCTCTCAGTCTTCCCCTCTTCAGGCTGACAAGCCCAGCTCTCTCAGCCTTTCCTCATAGGGGAGATGCTCCAGTCCCTTTATCATCCTAGTTGCTCTCAAATATGGATGTTTATCCTGAGTTGCTACAGGTCACAGCGTGATATGATGACAAAATGGCAAGCCAGCACCCTGAGCTGTTTCCACCCATAATTGCCTAACTGCCCCACCAAGCTGGGAGTGATGTGGAGCTGCTGTCTCTCCCAAGAAAGAGCAACAAGGAGGCTTTCTCCAAATCTCCTATGTGCACAAATGTTTTACAGGTCTTTTCCTGAGAGGTATCACTGGCAAGTGGCTGGCAGATGTGTACGCTGGACTGGAACCCAGCAGTGCAGCCCCCTCACCTCTCACTGGTGTTGAGTCCCACCAGGAGAGAAAGGACAGCTGCCTCCCAATGGATCACAGCAGGTTATCTGCCCTGAAAAGGGCTACTCTGGCACCGCTGCTGTCAGCCCTGTTTCAACAGTGGTGAAGGTAGCAAAAAGGACCAGGAGGCAGGACCACAGGCATCAGTTAGACGTGCCATCTGCAGCCAGCATGCCTGTTTGGGCTTGCCCAACACATGATTGCAAAATATGACATCCTTGGTGGGATCTGGCTGCCCAAAGATTAGAGCCCGGAGCTGGTTTAGATGCGCTGGGTATCCCATCTGGTACCCAGCAGCCAGGCCAGAAGGGTGCTGGTCTCCTGTGTCATGCCCTCCTGCTCTGTGTGGATGTCTGTGATCCCCTGGGAACCCTAAAAGGGCACAGAACAGCAGTGTCGAGATGCGTGGACCCACTAACCCTCTCCAGAGCTCTGATGCTGCATCTCTGCTTTTGAAGGTTCTCTGCTGTAGAAAAACAAACTGGTGTATACTGCAGGAATATGTGAAGTGATAACCACTAGTGTACGCACCTCATTCCCAAAGCTCAGGGGTGGCACCATCCAAAATGGAGCTGTGCAAGGAATGACTGTATTTAAACTATAGCATCTTTTCAGATCAGAGTCACCTCATGTTCCCAAGAGACTTTCCCATGACATCCTGCACCGGTAAAATGTAGCTCTGCCACCCAAGACCTCTATTTGGTGATCCACATTTGGTTGGCGAGGGTTATTTTTTTGGCAGTACAAGCAGCCAGTAGCATCCTGGTGTCCTCAAGAACAGAAAAGCTTAGTTCAGTCTTTGTATGTCCTCTGCATTCCTTTTTTTGGTGGACCCCCACAGAGCGGTCACAACAAAACCCGAAGATAAGTCAATTGTTGGTGTCTGAGAGGAGCATTCCCCCCACCTGCAGAGGGGCAACTGTTTGGCATTTTTGTAAAAATATTTGTTCAGTTCTAATACCCTGGGGCAAAGCTCCTTTAGGGCTGCTTCAAGGTTAATTGTCTTTGCCTCAAGAAACTCACTGGCAATTCAGCTGGCAATTCAGTTTTTTCACCTTCTGCTCATGCATTTCTGAACTGCAGATTTAAAAAACTAGAACCAATTTTGTGAGATGAACTGCTGGATCACAGTAATGCTACATATGGAGCCTCTGAATTTGTCAGAGCTTTTATTTTATAACAAAGTATTAGCTATTGGCACAGATTTTGCTGGCTGCTTTCTAAGCCCGAGAGGGTATGCTTGAATAGATATGTCAAAAAGAACTGCTGACAAGAGCAACTTGCAAACTGTGGACCATTGTCTGCTGTTAACTTGTCTGAAATCCCCTGGTATGCAAGCCAATATTTTCAGAGGAGTCCCTGAAGCCAGTGGCTTCTATTGCAGACACAGGGGCCCGGGCTGTGCCCAGCTGAGACACAGTGCCGTCCCAACTGCTCTATAGCCAATGCACCGAATGGCTTTAGAAATCTTACAGCTCCAACAGACGCTCACAAGTAGGTTTGCTCTGCTTGAAGCTTAAGGTGGGATCTGCTGCTTCAAGCCACTTCACCCCCTGCAAAGCACGCTGGCAAGCTCAGTGACGGCTGTCATTCAGCAGGAAGGCAAATTTTAATTCCAGAAGCTGGATTCGGAGCTCAAATTGTTGCAGGTATTTACTTCACACATCACAAAAAAGGATTTATTAGGGCAGAAGAGATCAGCATGACCATATACAGACAGGCCACACAACTCTTCTTACTGCTGGGTTAAAGCATGTTTTTAAGAAGGGCACCTAAGGAAATTATTTCAATACAGAAACTCCATATCCAAATACATGTAAGTCAATCGGCCCACAAGCAGTTTCTGTGCACTGTCACTCCTAGCATGAAAGAAGGAGCACAACTTCTCCAGCCTGGTGGCTAAGAGCACAGTTAAAACCTCTGCCTACAGGGCAGTTCTGAGACCCCCTGCCCTCTCCCAGCACTGTTTCTGCAGTCATTGACTGAGGCATGGGACAGCCCTGGTGTAGTGAGGTCCCCCCAAGGAAGCAAAACTCATTACTTAAATGACATTAAAGATAAACAGACAAATAGAGAGGTGGCAGCTGAGGGGACAGTTTTGGGTTGAGATTTAAGGACTGGAAACCAACATTCTTGCTTTAACCATCTAAGTCCCTATGGACTTAGCCTCTGATGGTCCACCTTGACTCCTAAGGATCTCATCCTTCAAAGGATTCCAGACTTGGCCATAGCGTGAGTCCAATGTTTGGATACCAGCAAGCAGCCTTGCTGAGCTGCTTCCGCTTAACTCTCCCAATCCCCAAGTACCTGGTGGTGGGCATGTGTGGAGCTGCCTAATGCTCATAGGAGCAGACTAAAGGCTGCCAGATGTCTTAAAGATCATTTTGACTTGGAGGTGTCCTCAAAGTTTCCACGCTCAGGAAGGCAATGCACAACAGGCAAGAATAAGACTTATCTTTGAGTGTGCATGTATGCAATAGCATAGGTTTGGAAACTCACATGCAGACTGTTTTGAAATCCCCATGCTCTCTCATTTGAAGCAGATACCTCAAGCCAGGTTTTCTACCTTCTAGGAAGAAGCCTACACACCAAGCTGTTGTGTACAGAGGATGCATCTTTCTTTGTTGAAGTCACTCCACTTTTATATAAATAATCAAATATTCTGCAAGGGATGGAAAGGGAGCAGAGAGAATAAAGCAAAACACTGATGCTGTCCTGCAGGTGACCGGCCTGTGGCTTTTGAGCTGCATAGTTAGTAAGCAAATTAAGGGTGTCCTCTCACTGCTGGAACAACACCGCTTGACTAGCAAAAAGGCTGCTCATGGGGATTACTGGATAATCCACATCCCCAGCTGTTGGAGGAAGTGAACTAGCTGGGGCAGCCAGAGTGAAGTCGCCGGGGCTGCGCTGGGACTCAGCTGCTGGTGAGCGTGACCCAGGCCAACAACAGCGGCAGAGGTCAGAGTGAGCTGTGCCATCCTTGTGCACCCACGAACCGCCCCTACAGACCCCCTTCCTCTGCTGCAGGAAGTGTCTCGCAAGGCTTGGCAACATTTTGGTCCTTGAGTAACAGGTTCAGTTAACTGGAGGGGACCAGGACAGTGCTCAGGAGGATCCCCTTGGGACAGGACAGGACAAGACATTCCTCTTTAAGTTAGAACAGCCTTCTTTAAACATAGATTCAAGTCTCTTCTTCCTGTTTGATTAAGGGGGATTCAAAAACATTTCTCTATCTCCTAGCTTATCTCCCACTAGGAGAACTGTTTGATATAATGGAGTGATAATGAGTCTTTCTGGTTACTTAAAAAGAAAGGGTTTATCTGACACAGGTTTTTTAAATCCAGGAGGGTTCACACTGAGAACTTCCAGAGACAGGAATTAGGCTGGCCCACACATTTAGATACCGTAAAAAGTACCTGTCTTAGGCTCTGCCTCTCAATGTCTCCTACTGATGGGCTTAAATGAACCTCAGCTCCAGGTGCCCAATTTTGGCAGGGATTTTAGAGCAGCCCTGAAATTAACTCAGCAATGCGGTTTCTGCAAGGCAGTAGGTCGCTCAGTGCTGAAGCCTGCACTGCTGAAGCCTTTTGAAATTGAGACTCAGCTGTCTAAATTACGTCAGGCCATATTTCTTAAATGCATTTTGGCATCTGAGTATAGCAAGTGCCTTTTTGACATAAGCAGGTCAAAACACTTTGAAAAAATCTGTTCCCCATGTGATTAAAAGGAGGGTGAAAATCTCCAGCAAAATCGCAGTCCTGGTCAGAAGAATTTTGCAGGAAGCACCATTTAAAGTCTGCAAAGCACAGACCTAAAGTGAAAATGGTGCTGTGGTAACACTGACAGAGACATATTTTGTCTTGGAGAGCTTCAACCCTACAAGATGTAAACAGTTCTGGAAGGAAGGAAATAAAATATTAAGGAAAAGAAGGCAGCGGTGCTGTTAGAAACATATACAACCGAGCTGGACTAACCCCAACTTGAGAAGCTGCTCTTACAAACCTCTTGTGGAGGCTGTAAACCGGAGGAGTGGTAAACTGCTCTGCATTCACACAGCACACCACACTCCAGAGCCCAAATCCAGACTGGAGCGTGAGGCAGGCAGAGGCTCTAGGAACAGTCTCTAATCACTAATATGTGTGTCCACAACCAGATGAAAGAGCAAAAAAAAAGGAGGACACCGATCTTTAAAAATCCTTGGGCTCATACAGTTCACTGAAACGCTGTGGGTCACTGCATTAGCTCTGCTTTCTTGTGGCAATGGAGATGGCAAAGCCCAAAAGGAATACTGGAGCCCACACAGGTAAACCTGAGGGAGTCTGCCTTCCCCCTGAGCTCCTGAGACACCTGAAACAGCACCGATTTCTGTGCACATTTTATGTGGAGTGACAGAGGAAGGACTGCGGTGAAGGTGTCCCGGAATGGAGAAGGGAAAGGAACGCTAGGACAGGCTTTGAAATATAGGCCAAACCCCCATCGTTTACCTTTTGCTGCCCCCCCCCATTTTAGAACATGAAAAAGAGAATAAAGTAAGGCCTGTTACATTTTTATTCTTGTTCTCCGCCCCCCCCCCCCAACCCCCCCCCCCCAGCTGCTTGTTACAGACAGGAAGCAACTGCCAGAAGTTATTCACCTCCAATCCTTTATCACTTAAAAAAGCATTACGGCTCGGTTCACAGAGCCACTGGCAACTGTGGTTTGGGAACAGCTATCTATCTGTAATGATAAATAATAAAACAAAGCATCTTCCCTTTTGAATCCCAGCTGAGAGATTTTGCCAAGTGATCAAACTTGTCTGAACCTCGGAGCAGCAGCTTTGAAGTAATAAGAAAGAGATTGAAAACCTGCAGCCAAGAGCCGCACACACCTCATTAGGGCCCAGCCATGCGGGGAAGGCTGAGCGGCAGCCGCCGGGCCCGGCCCCGCGTACCCACTGGAAGGGGGCTGCGGGAAGGGAAGATAAAAGAGCCTTTCACAGGGGAAGGGCACTGGTGACATTTTTACGAGCGGCAGCCCCGCAGCCGGGCGGCCTGCGGCCGTGTGCGAAACCCATGCCATGTTGCCGGCCGCGGGTGCAGGCCTTGCAGCCGGCAGGGGTGCGGGGGGCTCTTCCTCAGTCTCCCCCGGCTTTTCTCTTCCTTTCTTTTTTTTTTTGTTTCTCAAGAAGAGAGTTGAACATAGAGGGCTCTACCTTCCCCAGGTTGTGCTCCAAAAAGCCTCCCCCTAAATGAAAAACATATTTCCAAAAGATAGCAAGCTGGGCCCTCCAGTCTGGTTCAGCAGGGTTCATGTGAGACTTTGCGGTATAATTCAGCTAAATGATTTTTTTCTTAAAAAAAAACAACCCAAAAACAACCCAAGGCAAAATAAAAAACACTAAAGCTTAACAGACTTGTTAAATGCTTTTTAAAACGTCTGAAGAGTTTAATCATAGATCTTACCACACAGACACTGGTGAGGCTGTGTGCTGGCAGTAAAGCAGAATATTTAACTTTGAGAGCTGAAGTTCTGGGTTTAATTTTCAGTTTCAGACTAAACAGCAGGTCTGCAGCAAAAAGGCAGGGTGACGACTCCTGAGCAAAACGGGGTAATGGAAATGCTTTTCTTGCAAACTTTACTGATTGTGTAACCACGGAGCACCTCTTTGTGCAGGCGAAAGCACAAAATCAGAGAAGTTTGTGTTGGTTTTAATAAACTCCCCCCCATCCCCTCCCTTTTTTTTACTGCAAAGAATTCTGCTGTTATTTTATTATGTAATGCTGCAGGCTAAAAATATATCCCTAATTTAAGCCATCTTGCCAATAAATCTACAAATACCAGGTAATCCAAAAAGGGTACTTATGGTTTAATGACATACTCTTCTTGTCATCTTAATACGTTCAACTCCTAAAGGATTTAGAGCGATGCATTTAAAGATTTTTTCAGTTCTTGAATATCTCCACACAATCCTGTGGAAAGGGTGATAAAGTACGGTCCTTTTCAGCGCGGAGCGACAACCCAACTTCTCCAGGTCCATCTGCACCACGATTCATGCTACCACAGGACGAAGCTTGTTCTTTCTCTAAGCAAAGTAGTCTGATTCGAAGGGAGTGGGGCTGTCCAACTTAATAGATAGTGATTATTTCTTTTTGATTGTAGAACCTTTTATGGGAGTTTCTTTTCCAATTGAACGCATCTATATTCTATTATCAAATCAGAATAGGTAACCTGGCGGAAATGCGTGTTCAAAACATGTTTTCTTTTAGGACAGAGACAGATTTACTGCAATTCATACCTCAATGTTAATCTATTCTCCTCTTCCTAAACATAAAAAAATACTAATATAAATTACAGTTAATGCCTCACTATATAACACAGTTCTCAAGAGACTATTGAAGCGATGGGCGAGCCGCCTAACGTACTATAACTGTCTCTCTGCTGTTCTGATTTCAGTTTCCAGATTTTGCCTCAAAATAAGCCTGAGAATCAGGGAAGGGAAGGGGGTGGAAGCCATTCACTGCCCTGAATCTGATATCTCCCAGGTCCTAGAGCTCACATGTCCCTTCCTTCCAGACTCAAGTCTGGTTTCAATGGAGTGCTCATTTTTCTTCCCACTAATCCTGCCGTGAGATCAACCATTGGTAACTCTGTGAGAAATTAAATACCAGGATGTGGGAAATCCGAGATCTGAATTCGGGCAGAATGTGGGTGATTCATTTTTTTATTTCTCTCCTCTTTTCCCATGGTTGTTGTGTGGCAAATAACTCTCCAAACCTGAGATCAGAGATCGACCCTGAACAATGTGACTACATTGACAGAGCAGAGGCAAAGCAAGTACATTGGCAATATTATATTCCTTTTAATATAGACAGTCATTTCGAAAGAGAGATTTCAGCCAACATTTTCTGGAAACATTCTGGCATTTCCAGAAATGCCATACAATGGGATCAGCAGCAGAACTTCATCATGGTGATGCTCACTGTCTGCTGGAGCAGACTTCATTTAGAATTTAACATTTGTGGCATTGGGATCCCAATGAGACAGGATCCATGAGGTAGTTTGCTATGGTGATGTGTGCTACAATGCCCAGGCAGTCTTTTTGAAGAAAAGCAGATTTATTTATTTAGGTCCTATAAGGATGAGCTCCAGACGCTTACAGACACTGGACTGTCCAAAGGTTCAGGTCCTTTGTGCACTGCTTGGCATTGTGCTGATGTCTGAAAACCACCTACGTGCTCCTATAGCCTTCAATGTGAAGTATTTAGGAGCATAATTCTCACTGCATAGACTACTAAGAGGTAGGTCCAGCCTATCCATCCCAGCCTTTATGTTTGGCACAGGTATCACAAGTTGATGGGCTGCCCCGGCGGGGGGTGTGTGTGTGTGTGCAGATATCACCCCAGGATAGCATGGCAGCACTGATATCAAGGAACTAAATTGACCAAATTCCGCAAATGCCCCATATTGACTGACAGAGTAGCTGTGAAATGCTTCCTATTCTTCTTCTATTCCATGACTGTTATTTTGGGTAACAAGAGGACCTTATAAAATTCCCCGGATGTCATGGAAACCCCAGAATAAAATATGATATTGGCCTCTTATTGCTTCCTTCCAGAACATGATTAAAGATGTATATCAGTTAGGAAGGGCTGAGCATACTGCTCTTTTCCCTTGCCAATTCTTTTTAATAGTGCTGGTATGCAAATACTGTAACTGACCATCCTAGCAAATTATTTAACAGATAAAAAAATGCATTTTCATTGGTCTTAACTTTAATTTTCATTGTGTTTACCTTATTCCACATCCATTGAAGAATACATCATTTTTAACATACAATTTGCAACAGAATTTATGTGGTCCTGAGCTGGCATGGCAAAGACTTAGCAATTT
Organism: Gorsachius magnificus; assembly: GCA_034008185.1. NCBI lineage: Eukaryota > Metazoa > Chordata > Aves > Pelecaniformes > Ardeidae > Gorsachius > Gorsachius magnificus. The sequence continues at coordinate 179,859,424 of CM067081.1, forward strand.
CTAGAATTGGCTACCTAGAAGGTTCATGTCCCATGTTTTTCAGTGCAGTAGATGAACTGGGTTACAGCCCTGGAGTATCTATTAATAATATTTATGTTGGGAAATAGGGCACCTTTCAGTGACTTCAGATGGGTGTGGAAGAGCAACAACGATCGTGACTGAAAGATGCAGAGCCTTTATGAGAAGCTCAGGAATCAAGCTCTCAGCAAAGAGCACCTTCTTCCTGCGCAGCCCTCTGACACACCTCATCTTTGCTAATTAGCATTTTGATTGTTTTTGTTTCTGTAAGTCCAGAGGCTGATCATTCTGGTAGTTTCAACTTTCTGGATATCATTCTGGAAACATCTTAAAGTAATCCAAGTTTTCAGAGGGTAGCCAAGTACTGCCTAGAATCCTGTGCATCTGTGAAGCAAGATACCCAAGTGTTAGCAGCACAGACTCTTGTTACTCTTGGAAATCTTGGCCAAAATGCATTGCATGTGTATGCAAAAGTAGCACTGTTTAATTTATTCTCAACTGACATTTTTTTTAACCACTGTTCCCTGCTCAGCCACCCTCCTCAATGGTGTTTCCCAAGCACATGTCACAGCCCCTTCACTTCTGGCTATTGTTAGCAAGATTTTGGTTTGCATCAAATCAGAGCCAAGTTCTGAACTGGATAGGGTACATCCCTGAACAGCTTCCATGGCCACAGCCATGGGGTCAAACCCAAAGCCACCCTGCCCACAGCCATCACCTGCCCATCTCGGGCTTCTTCCCCAAGCAGGGAAGGGAGAGTGAGGAGGCGGGGAGAGAGCAAGGAGGACATTGCTCACCTGGGGAAATGTTTTACCTTACCCCTTCAGCCTCCAGCCTTCTAACACCAACTGCTGCGCCTGGTCAGAGCAGCTCAACGACTGTAGTGCCTGAATGCTTCAGCGACCCGAGAGCATGTCTGTATCAAATGGGCAAATGTGTGACCAGTGCTGCATTCAGAAAGCTGCCTCCTGCTCTAGGGCTTGTCTCAAGGGAATGAAAGGTTGCATATTTGAACAGTTGAAATAACCTTTTTTGCTCTTGTTCAGAGCTGAAGGCTCCTCCTGTGTTGGACTATGCCATGGCACTCCTGCACTTTGACTCAGCAACTGGCTGACAAGGACACAACATCTCCAAGCAGCACGTTGCAGCAGGCAAGACTGAATCCCCCAGGCAGCCCCTGACAAGCCATGAAGCAAAAGTATCTTGCTAAATCCTTTTTAGTCACATCAAATCATGTGTGCACTCTCGTAACTCCCTTATGCAAGAAAGGAGCATCAGCACCTCAGTCAGGGGCATCAAGGCACTAGGAGATTTGCCTAAAATGGGACTTGCACAATGCAATGCTCAGTGCTAATGGCTTCAAAAGAAGCAAGAGGCTTACCCAGGACAGTGCTGACTGGGGCACCTCTGCTCCTTAGGCAGCATATGGGAACATGGGGGCAGGCAGCTCAGCCTGCTTTGTGGGCCACTGGCATGCCAAGCAAGGGGATGCATAATTCAATCTGCATTTCCTTGACTGAACTACGCATCTGAATTTAACAGACAGGACCATCCAAAATCCTGTTTCTTCTTGTTTCTTTTTTGCACTGAGGCCGGTGCTGCTGCGAAGCTGGGACTCAACCAAACTGTCTTTCTCCTGGTTGTTCACGCGGTGGCTCTTCGACCTTTGAATCATTAGCCACGCTGTGTCCCTGGTTCAGTGAGTGGCACAAAGAACACATCTTGCTTGGCAGCCTGCAGCGCTGCTGGTATGGAAAATGGGGCTGTTGCCCTGGTCACCTACTTCCAGAGGAACCCCTGTGGCCACCACAGTCTTCTGAGAAGCAGGCAAAGCTTATTCCACTCCCACCACCACCCTCCAAATATTGGATCCTAGCAGAGGCTATACAGGGTTTGTAAGTCCCAAATAACGTGAGAGAGGAGCCTGGGGTAGGCAGCACCTTATGGCAGTGCAGCCCCCCTGGCCAAGTGCCCCTTGCTCCTGGCGGTGAAGCTAAGGCACCTGCTGAGTGCCAGAGAGACTGGGCAGGCAGGGAGCTGGGCATCCCGTCCTTTTCTCTGTTAAACACCCAAATGCTGCCTGCAGGGAAACAAGGCTGGCTGTATATCTCCAGGTAAATCAAAAAGATTGAGGGCTTATTTGCTTACCTGAAGTGAAGCAGCGGCTTGTGATACACACTTAAATGTTTAAGTACCTTGGTAAAACCCACTCCTGTTTCCTTTCCATTTGCCACGAAATGGTGGAAATGCTGGGTGAGCTCTTTCTATATTTACATTACTGCTAGGAAGGGTTCAATTGAAGAAAATACTCAAATGAGCTGTAAGCAAAAGCAATTTTTGTAAAAGTGATTTTTATAAAATCGACTTGTGCTAATGACCCCATGACTCCAGTGTTCAGCGTGTGGAACTGTACTTGCTGGTGGAGTCTTTGCCATTCCAACACTGAGAGGCCAGTGTGTACCTACCATCACCAAGAAAAGAAACTATAAGAACATTTAAAAAAATTGCATCATAGAGCAGCAATTTATATCTTCAGATGACTGTATGTATTCCTGATTTTTGACTCTTTAAAAGTGACTGAGTATCTGAATATAATCCTGTCCTGAAGGTAATTTTTTTCCTTTTCTTCCCTTCCTTCTGGTCACATAAGTTATGTCATAAAAGTAACAAACTATTTGCTGTCAGAAATACCTGATTTCCTCTTCTAGCCCTCATTCTCTTGCACAGGTTAGTGCTTCATCTGTTCATAGAACCGGTAATTGCAACTTCTATATTTTTCTCCATATTTTTTTTGTTTTATTTCAAAAAACTGTGCTCTTTTTTTTTCTAGTCATCAGACAAACTATTCAGTCTCCCTGTCACAATAAATTGATTATAAAAGATGACTTAGTATGTCTGCCTTTGGAAACCACATCATGCAGTTGCCACCATTTTGCCTTGGAAGGAGAAAGAAGGCAAGGACGTAAAGGCCAGTACCCTCCACGAGACAGAAAAAGTACACGACACACAACACAGCTTGCTGGGTGCAGTGGGAAGAGCAATGAAACCCTGGGGCACCAGGTCAACCTCCAGGGCAGAGGTTTTTCAATGCTTCTACAGCCAAGGCTCAGCTGAGTAAGGCTGCAATATTCCCGGCTCGGCAGGACACAGGCACGCTCTCTTGGATGTGCACGTGCACCTGCATGGGTGCACAGGATTTGCCATCCTGTCCATCACACTGGAAGCTTCTTTTCAACATGCTAAAGTGGATCTCTGGAGTATTTCTACCACATTTCTCTCTCGGATTTCCCAGAAGGGAAAAAAATAAATCCACGTGTGATGTCTAGCACGCATGCAGAACGCCTGAAGCTTGTTGGAAGTGCAGATTTATTGCATGGCAGAGAGAGGCGACGCAGCACGTGCACCGCGGACCCGCCGGCCAGGGTGTGCCAGCGCGTCAGACCTGCTACACAACCACCACAGGTCCTGGGCTGTGCTCTGCTCACAAAGTCTGCTGCTTTTGGGCTGCATGTGAACGTGTGAGTCACAGACGTAGCTCCTAGCTGCAGAGCCTGGCTGATGCTCATTTACTGTGTCCTACATTGAGTAGGCACATGTGATGGATGCTGCTGGGGAACACAATATAACTTGAGGTTGTGAGGTGTATATATATATTATGACTAATTAACATGCGTAACTTCATTGACACCAAGACTAAGAAAGGAGCAACAGAAAAAAATACAGCAAATCTGCATTTTCTTTCCTATGCAAAATAACACTTCTCTTTTTAGCTTTTATTCTTGTTGTGATTTGATTTTTTTGGACATTGTTTTAGAAGCATCCAATGCATTTAGCATTAGGTAGAAGAGTATACTTTATGTGTACTTTTTGTGTAGTTTCTCTGTATCATAACCCTATAGAAGTTTTCTGTGTACACTTTTCTATGTAGACTTCTTCTGACTGACACACTGTCTTTCTGGCTGCTGTGCTGTCTTTCAGACTCAGATACAAAGGATTTGCATGATTTGAGACTTTAAGAGACCTCCCAAAGAGATTATACGAAGATTTTCAAAGGGCTGTTCTACACTTACAGTATTTCTTCTCTCCAGAAATGATAAAAATAAAACATGTCTTGTTTCCAGAAAACTTTGAAAGCTTTCATGATGTTTTCCTAAAAATACCTATTTCCTTTGTATTATTTAAGAGCGTAACTCCCCCATATGGCTGAGGCTACAGCTGCTGCAAATAGCTTAAAAATGAGAAAACGGTGAAATTTCTATTTCTTTTTGGACTGCTTATTTGCACACCTCGGTAAGAATATGACTACATCATGCTCGTAAGATCTGGCTGTCCATTCTTTGGAGACAGAGCGGATTTCAAAGGAGCGTCTTGTTTTTGAGGTTTAGGCACATATTTATGTGAAGGTGCTAAACTTAGCAATGTCATGCAGTTAGGCTGGCTATCTTTTCCTCATTTCCCCAAGGAAGTGTGAGAATATGTGTCAGTGATCATCACAAAGATATGTGCAGACCAGAGTATTTAAATATTTGCATTAATGATATGGACGTGTAGATTTCCAGTGGATTTTACTGTTGCGTTTACCAGCTGCGTGATGGTAAATCTTCAGAGCTCTGGGGATGTTTGTAGATATTGCAGCAGTTTATATAGGCACCTGTATGGCCCTAAACTGGACAGCAGATACCCATAAAGAGATTTAGAGCATGGCAGAGCCCCGCATGATGCTTAAAATCTGGGAGACAGTGATGGGAACAGAGCTGTTATTCATAAAATGAGAATTTTATCTGCTCTTGCTGTTTCTATATTTTTTAAAATGACACAAACCCAAGAGGCATAGGTACTAGCAGCAGTAACAAGAGTAATGGTGGTGTAAACTAAGGTTCACAGAAATCTTTGAGGATACACCAAAATTCAAGGCACGGCACTCAGGGGTGAAACCTGACCAAGAGCTTCTGCCACTTTTAGCGAGGCAGGCTGGGGTAACGCGCTCACCATCACACAGCAGTTCTTGACTGTAACCTTTTACAGTCCCCACTGATGAAGAAAGGATACATTTCTAACTTAATCCAGACTGCCACATGGTAAAGCCATCTGGGAGGATATTTTGAAGGAAACAGATGGAAAAGGAAGAGATTCCTCTGAATGTAGTGTAAGATTTACATTATCCTCCATGAACTTCCATGTAGTCCCCATGTTTATATAATTTATCACTATTTCCTTAGACAGCTCAGATTAGGAAGCCTGCATGAGCTCATGTTCTTGTTGTTAATTCTGAGTCTGAACCTCCCTCCTTTAAAGGGAAATTCAGTAGTGTAAAACGAAAACGGAGAAAGGCAACCAGACTTAAGTGAAACCCAGCAGCGTGAAGTTCCTGACCGACCCAGGAATTACCTGTTTTACCTCCTCCTCCTTTCAGCCTCAGGAAGACACTGTCATGAGCACTTGCTCGCAGCGATAATTTTTGTTCTCTGCCATGCACCCACACCCAGCAAGACCACAATGTTGTGCTAGCATAAGCACGGGAGCAGGGCCTGTTAAAACCAGGAAGGGTTAAAGACAAGTCAATGATTTCACTTAACATCCCTCAGGCCGAGGATTAAAAGAGATGTTCTCTGAGTGAAGACATGGTACACAAATAATTTAAAGACCGTCATTTCACTAGTTGTGCTGTGATGACTGGGGATTTCTAAAAAGCCCTTTCTCTACTTTCACTCATTCTTCCGTGCCTCCTCGTTTTCTATGCAAACATTTCCATTACTAATGGGAATGTCAATGGGCCTTCTTTTTTCTCTCCCTCTCTCTGTGTCTCTGACCACGGAGATGCTGCTGAGGCACCCTGCAGCAGCGGCTGCATCCGGCTGGCTGCAACACCCTACGGCATCCCCACCAGCATCACCGCTTCAGGAAAGAAGGGACGGGAAGATCCATATGGGGAACCCTGGTGCTTCGCTTCAAACATCTGCATCATTTCGCCATCAATTAAATCTGTTGTTACTTTGTTCTGCTGCGAAAAGACAGAGCGCCCCATCCCCTCTTTGTCCCCCCACCCCCCAGCCCAGCTTCAGTCCCAGCGATTTCTTCCTCTCTTGCGCTAGGGCTCACGCTCCATTACTGTTCAAACAAAACACTCACAGGAGTGAGTGCCCGGGGAGATTGGAGACCTAGCGGCACCACGCATGCCGACAGCGGCAACGGCTTCTGCCAGGCTTGGCTGCAGGCAGAGCCACCAGCTCTAGACCCCTTTATCCTGCTGACCCTGGTGGGGACAAGCTCTGGAAACCTCAACACGAACATCCTCCCGGGAGTCTTTGCCTCCCAGATTTGGCCTCCTTTGCACAGCAGGGTTTAAGCTTCCCTGTCTCTCAGGTGCCACGGAGGAGACGGCTGGCTTTGTGCTCACCGGCAGATTTACTACCATGTTGTAGTCAGAATAGCCTGACTGCAGCCGTAACAGTGCAAGGATGTAAGCGAGACCAGGGAGAGGAAATATCTTTTATTAGAACAACTTGGTGTGTTTTGAATTGTGTGGTGTAGTCATAAGGTTATAGATGGTAAGTCCTTGGGGACTGACGTTGTGTTTCTTGCATAAGCTGGCCTAATAAAAGACAGTACCTCTCCTTGCAAAACTTAGCTCACTTGAAAATACTACTACATTCATCCTGTATGTTATCTCCGCCATTCGGAGACATTAATATTATTGCCAGTGTTATGGATTCATCATTGCTGCAACTGTACTGATTTTTTTTGTAGAAACCCGATTCCTGCACGTGCTTTGGGGAGTTACAACGCTTCACCCCTCCAACTCACAGCTTGGATGTTTTCTGTTTCTTATGTAACAGCTCCTAATTCAGATTACAGTAGACATTACAGTAATGTACACTGTAATAATGTATGAAAAGCATAAGGTGGAAACCCAAAAGTATTCTTCTGAAAGCAGACCTCTTTCCAGAAAAGCAATGGACCCTTTATGCTCTTGACTTAGCAATCACTCATATTCACTGAGGTATGGCAGCAGAGCCCATGGACTCCGCTGGGCAGGGATGGGCGTGCTCCCATGCCCACAGGCTGGTGCATATGTAAAAGTGGCAGAGTTAGGATGTTGGGGTTTTTTTTTTAACATGGGGTGGGCTGGAAAGAACATGGAGGCGATCATAAATGCAGTGTTTGATTGGTTTCATGACACCCTAGCTTGCACTTTGTCCAAGGTATTAAAGAAGAATAATACCATCCAACAGAAGCCGCCTAAACGTGTTAAGTCTTTATAACGGATCCAGTCTAGTTACCAAGTTCAGCCTATTTCATTTTGTGGATTTAGAGACTCCTTTAAGACCGGTGGGGGGAAGGGGTTTATTCCTTTTATTCCTTTTATTCCTCCTTGCTGTAAGCAGTCCCCAGTTACCCATGTTCAGGGCACGCAGAGGTACCTATCACATGCTGGACTTGTACCAGATGTGTGTGTGCGTGTGCCCACACTCTCATCGCAAGGTGGCTGCTGCAGAAAGAGGACATTTCTAAAGCAAGCACCGTCCACTGCTTCTCCCTCTCACTCCCAAGGGCCACCATGTGAATTGTTCTGGTGGTTGTGCCTAGCAAGCCAAGAGCTGTCCCCCAGCTCCTATGGTTGAGGCATTTCCCTTCATTCTTTACAGTAAAGGAGACCAGTTTAAACACTGAAGAATTATTTCATTTAGAGCAGTCTCAAGAATTTAAATTAGCTTTTCTTACCTGAGCAGGCTTCTTTTGAACCACTTGCTGAGGCTGAAAAGTAAAACAAAAGCATGGTGAGAAACAAAATTCACTGAGGTCATTTAACTGTGATTTCACAGATGCTGGGAAAAATGTTTTCAGCAACAGAAATAAAACACAGGCAAAGCACCCATTCAGAAATGGAGTGATGAACATACCCAGCTCACACACCAGCCTCTCCTACACCTGTCTATGACCTTGCTCTGAAGTAGTTCAGATTACGGTGGATGCAGAGGAGTACATGAAGTTTGCATAATTAAAACCAAGGTGAAATCTAATTTAGCATGTTACATTTTTCAGCTCCTCTATGGTACTGCTAGATTTATTTTGCTGCGTTACTTAGCAGACCCTGCGAGTGGCCTGATTTTATATCTAGATTTTGTTGTCTCCACTGATGCTGTTCACTCTCTTTCCACACTCTTTCAGCCGTGAGTGGAGTGTCCTGCTGTGGGGCAGCCCTCCCTCCTGTTCATGAGCAGGAACATGGTTCAGGCAGAGACCTGAGGGACACATAACCTCATTCCCAAGCTGGGGCTTCCCACCTGACCAAAGCCATCCCTGCTGAAGCTAGGAGGCTGAGATGGGCAGCGGCTCCAGCCCTGGGAAGCTCTGGTTTGGGAGGTCTAGCTGAATGAAGGCAATGCTGTGCTGACCCTCCTGAGCCTGTTGATGTGATTTCGGGGATGCCCATCACCAGGCTGGCTGGGTGCATGGCAGGGAGAACTGGAGGCTGCGTCCGCCTGCCTACATGGGACCTGGCAGCACAGCCACTGGCTCCTCAGCAAGTCTTCCTCCTGGCTACTTCCACCTGGGAATGGGAAACATGGTCCAGACACAAGTCAGGAGACCCACCAAGGTGCCCGTGCCCTTCATCCCTGCCCCGGGGAGGAAGAGGAGTACTGATTAAGGAACTAGCACAGGCGCGCTTAAAATACACCACCGCTGCCCAGGTGATGTGACAACCCTTGTGGGTGCTAGGAGCAGCATGGAACAGTAAGACCACAGATAAAGGATGAAATCCTGACACGGAGAGCACAAAAGGGCTTTTCTTACTTCAGTGGGGCAAAGCTGCTGCCTTGTCCCCCCCTCCCCCCCCCCCCCCCGCAGACTTTCTGTTTTCAAAGTGTATGAATTGCACCCAATAATTTTCTTTCTGCCCTTCCTTCCTGCTGGTTCCTAATCCCAGCCGTGATTTCAGTGCCTCGCTTGGGCAGAAGCCAACATGCTGTCCCTCTGCATGGCCAAAACCCTAATTTTCATGACAGTGTAGTAGGAAATAACTGGAATATTTCTGAATAAACAGTTTAGTGTAACTGGCCTTTCAGAGCAATATTTCAGTCGGAAGGATCAATGAAAATGTAAATTAAATGTAACTGATTCAATTCAGACTGCCCACCACAAGCGCCCCATTTTAACAAGAGATGCTTTGTTTATTTTCAGTCTTTTTCTAATTCAGCAGAGTCCTATTGCTGTTATATTTTTGTATCTGTGCCTCAGGCTCCAAGTTCTGCTTTCAAATAAATATGAGAAAAAAACCTATGCGATGACTGGGTCCGTCTTTAAACTCCAGGGTGGACCCTTTTCTTTTCCATTAAATTCCCTTGCAATGGAGAAGCTATTACCAAGGCACACATTTTACTGATGCCTTCTCCAGGTGGACTGCAAGCCCTGAACTCATTAATGGACATTTGCTGCCCTCGGACAAAGGAGTGACTTGTTTCAAAGGAATCCCTCGTAATTACAGCGCTCATTGAGCTCTTTGGTAATCCGCCACTAGTGCTTTTCCACCTTATTTTCTTTTTTTTGCCTGCTGATTACACCTGTACACATGTTTACTCCCAAACCACACCAAATCCACACACATTCTTAGAGGCTAACTGTTTTCTCCTGCTCAGAAATCCCCATATATTTTTGGCCGTGCACTCTGCATTCATGTGACTCTCACACACTGTAGCTCAATGAAATCTTCTGAAAGAGCTGCCAACTCACCAAATTTTCCATGAATTAGGTCCTGACACTTCAATGAGAGGAAAGACAATGTCTGAAACAAGGCCAGCTCTGGCTTTCTGCCTAGTATGTGTCACAGTAATTCTACCAGCTGCCCTTCTACACAGCACTTCATACTTTTCAGACCACCAAAAAGCCCCTTGAATACTTTCAGTGATAGCTGGGGCTCAAGCTGCCAGTGTGTTTTCCCAGCCTCTGGCCCCCGGTGGCTCCAGACTGGACCTAGAAAGTTTTTTGTGTGTGTTTGTTTTGTTTTGTTGTTATTTTTATGAATGGCTTTCGCAGGGGACTCTGACTCCAGCACAATCCTATCCAGCCATTCATAAAAAGCAGAGGGAAAATATTGTACTTTGCCCAGTTGGAAACCGTCTCTGACACTGACCAAGGCTTTCAAGAATCTTAGTCATTCAAGACCTCTGCTATCGTAGTGCTTCATGTTGAGAGCTCTCTGGCAGGGCTCGCTTACTGCCGGCTAGGTTTCCAGTGGATTTGGGATCTGGAGTTCAGCACGTGTTATGTTTGCTCCCTTAAATGGAAGCAGCGCAGCAATGGAAGCTCAAAAGCAGAGCTCAGTCCCTCAGCCAGTATCCACGGCACACACCACCACCGACACGCCAGGAACTGTGCCCACTCGTGCCAGGCTGAGGGCTCCAGCTTGTGGCAGCCGAATCACTGCAAGTGATTTTTCTGCACTGCGCGGGAGAGCTATCTGGGCGAATGCAGGCTGGATAAAACCAGCAAGGTCCAGTCCTGCAAGGATTGCAGTGTCTGCTCACTTAGGTCACCCCAAGCCAGAAGAACTGAGGCGTACAGGAATAAGGAGAAACTGCCTAAGCACCTCCTTTCATTTCTTTAACTGTTGTGGATGTGATGCCTTTGGAAACTTCTCAACACACTACGGATACAAATGCCTCGACTTGCTAAGCTTTGTGTTCACTGAGTTAAGAGATCTTTTCAGAGCTTCAAAGGAGACACCTCTTGATTCAAAAGAGTGTTGCAACTGCATGTTCAACTAGCTGGAAAGAAAGAGAATCTGTCTTGGTTATGGAAAACACTGCAACCATAAAAAAGCCAAGGACAAGAGACTTTAAAGAGGTGCTTTGGAGCAAAATAAAGTTGTACGCAAGACACAAGAGCTCTGAACTGTTACGCATCCCCCCCCAGGAGCCTGCAGAGTAAGATGGCAGACCTGCTCTGCCAGAGGGTCTCTTTCTTATGGCAGTGACCCTATGTAAGGGGAGCTTCGTGCAACACAGGACTTTCATGTTTTATTTTTATCCTAAGTTTAGAAAACAGCTATTGCACACTGAGTGTGCATCAGCTGAAATTTCATACACTTGAAAGCAAAGTTCAGGGTTTTTTCCATCATATGCAAGTACCAGTCAAGCTTAAGCAGCTTTCTTATACCTGTACAAGACAGAAAGAACAACTGACAGTGCTGGAAAAATCCTATGACCATGTCACTCACGTGTCTATCACACAAGAACAAATCCAAAGTACAGCAGAATTTTGTTTTGCCATGTTTAAGCTATTAAGTATGTGAGCTAAGGCAAAAGATAGTGATTTAAAACTTCACGATTCCTAACTTTGAACAGAAAAAAAATTAAACCACCTAAAAAGGAAAGTACACAAACCTTTTGGTGGTTTTATCTTTGCTCTAAGTTTTGGATGTGTAAAGCCCAACTGTTTATCTTCTATAACACACTTCTTCCACTCCTCCTCTGTCACGTCACCCCTCATTTTTATTTATTTTCCAATTCTGTTACTTTACTTTGTCAGTATCTTAGATGCATCCTTATAGCCTATACAGACACTGGTCAAATGATTTCTTTGCCTTCTATATGAGAACAAAAGAGCAGCTTCATGTGATGGGTCCATATTCGTCTTGTACCAGCGGTCAAAAGTTGTATCAAATTCAATTTGTCACACTTCTCATTCGCTGGCGTAGTCCTTCTTACCCTGACTTTTCACAGCATTATAAAAATAAAGAAAGATAAGGGTAAGTCTATGTCAACTAGTATGAGCACCGCTGGAACACATTTTTAATGGTCAGAGATAAAAGTACTGGTCTGAATGCAAATCATCCCCTGACTGCTGTGCCCGAAGCTCCAAGGGCAAGCTGCACACTCGCACCGCTCCTAGATTTTGTGTTCGTGTCTTCCTCTTCAAACTGAGTATTATGAAGATGTTTGACTGATGTGTCTCGGCAACAGTGACTTTCTGTTTTATTCCCACAGCTTGACACAGACAAGACATTCACATGGAGGTAGCTCTGCTGCTGAGACTAAATGACCATGATGGAAACTAATACCCAGTTAGGATGACATTTATAGTGCTGACAGTTCAGTGTTGTGCAGAGATCATTAAAATAATTTCATAGGTCACCCAAACACTTGTAGTTCTAAATTAAAAGATGAGTAAAACCATATTTAGACTTTTTGTCTACATATCCTCAAAAAATCAGGAAGTTCATATTATACCAGTTGAAACCAATATAATCCAAAATAAATCACGTCTTCCAAGCAGTTCCATATGACAGCAGAGTAACTACTGTTCTGCCCTACAGCTTTAATTGGTTCGAGCCCAGCCTTTCCCTCCCTCTCCCAGCACAGAGCGATACAATGCTGGGACCGAGGGCCCATGCCGCCCCTGGGCAAAAGCTCTTTTTGGCTTTGTGACCTTCAGCAGGGATGCACCCAGGACGGCACGCCTGCCATTCGCTCCTCTGATCCAGGTATGCTCATGGCTTGCTTTAAAAATGCTCTTCCTTTCAAGGGGGTAGCAGGAAAGCCTTTTTTAACACCATCGATGGTGAGGGGGGGATGCCCTCTCTGCCCAGGCAGGACCGGCTTGTGTTTTGGAAGCACAGGTCATGAATTCTCCTGCCTCCATCGCATGTTTGCAGTCAACTGGCAACTGTGGTGTCTGTGTACGCACACTGCTGTGGGTCATTAGGATCTAACAGCAAAACCATCTGGCCCTTAGAGTTCAAAGGATATTTCACAGTCCTCTGTGCAGTCTCATAAATGAGGCTAATAGTAATCTGTGGAGAATTTTGGCAAAATCCGTGGAACTTTTATTCTTTATTTTCTATACTACTTGGCACTCCTCTGAGTTTTTAATACCAAATACAAAGTCAGGTCATTCAAAAAATATTTATTAGCTTATTAAACTGACCTCCCCTGACTGCTGCTGGAAAACCCTGCAACATCTCAGGAACTGCACCAATAACTTTAGCTGATGACAAAGTAAATAGTACTTCTATTCCACTTGTGGAGGAGAGCAGAGAGCATCAGAGTTTTCCAAGTAGACAAAGTAACTTTTAATAGTTATTTGACTGGCAACAAAATTTTATATTTTAATTGGTGAATTCAAAACACAAATGACTCATTTGGTAGCCTGAAAATTCAGGCACTGGCATATATATCCAGTCAGGTATGTATATATCCAATGGCAGTCAAACAACTGACTTCACCAGGGTTAGGATTTCGTAGGTTTTGTTTACAGAAATCTGCCTTCACTGCAAACCCTCTGTAAGTTGCTACATTTGCAATGGTTTTATGTTCTGAGAGGATAAAAACCATGGAAGAAATGTATTATAAATAAAATTCTGTTTTCTCTTACGCTCGTACAAGCCATTATTTTAGAGTTGCTTTGACCTAGCCTTCCTCACAGAGGTACCTTTCCCACCATTACAGATCTTGGTCAGTACAAATTTAATGGTTAGAACAGGAAGGGAAAACCCATAATTTTTCTTCATCTCCTAGGTGAACTGTTAGTTCAAGCACAACAATACCCCATTGAGTTTATCAAGGATATAATCAGGATTCAAAGCACAGTAGCTGTTAGTTCAGTGCCCTTGATAGAAGCTATTAATTTTTATAATGTTTCAGCCAGTATTGGTTACGTTTCCATAAAACAGTAGTGCAGCTTATGAAATACCCATTTAATGGGCCTTGTATCCTATGGTTCAATACTACAAGCAAAGTTTAAATTGGCGTACTCAGCTAAAATCAATACAGTTTGGCAGCAGGAGGACGTGTTGTTGCTGACTGCTCTTTTTTGGAGCCACCGCTGCTCTGTTGGGTTCCCCTGCTATTTCGCTGTCATCCATCACATATTCGATAAGCTTTCCTGATGCATTTTGCTCAGGTTTAATTCAGCACCCTGCGTTATTTTTCTGCTAAAAGAGTAAGAAGCAATTTCTGCCTTTCAGAGTAATTCCAGTACACAGTTCAGCATCGAGGTTTTCTCGATATGCACCTAAGGAAACATGAGCTGGCTCCTTTGTCTGGCAAACGTCATCTGTATCTGTCTATTTATAACTCCCTACACAGACAGACTATTGAGAAAGCCAAATGGGAGGTTCCAGTTATTCTTAGTCACAGCACAAGGAAAAAACCTACATTTTAGCAGACAGAAATAAATGATAAGTTATTTGCAAAGAAACTAAGCCCTCGTGAGTCAGGGATATAAACCGAGCAGAAACTACTCAGCTTTATATCTTGCAGACTTCTCCACACAAATAACTATTGTGCAGCTGTTTATCTCCAGACTATCTTGTCCGTTTCGATACAGCAACCCCTGTGTTCACCATGCATTTCTCTTGGCCCATGTGGAAATGATTTTTGGTCACTTCTAAACAGGCTAGATTTTAACTGATGACCTAGAGGTGAAAAGCGCCGTATCACATTACCATCCGGTTCCAACTTTTGTTTTAGAGTCTTCCTTCTCTTCTTGCTCAGGCACCTCCTGCCATACGGACCGAAAAAAACACAGGGGCAGTTCCTGCGTCAGGGGCCATTCCTGGCAGCACCACTGATGGTGGCTGCATGGGGCTGGTCGGAGCTGCAGGACTGTCTTCAGTGGACTCATCTCTGGAGCTGACCGCTGGGAGCTCTCAAATCCCCCCCCCGGCCTTTGCGCCGGCCTCCAGTGAAATAACAGAGTAAACAGGGCAGCGAAGTCCCAAACCAGACAACCTGCTGCAGCATCTGCTACTGTTTGGAAAGTGAAGTCTGAACTTCAGCGTTTTGCTCAAAATGTACCTAGTGTCAGGTAACATTTCTCCTTCTAGCCTCCTATCTTCATTCTCCTCCCCATTTTATGGTCACAAAGACCATAACTCGTTCAGTAACAGTGTCCTCGTGTCATTTAGAGACTGGAAAACATGCACAGCCCATTTTCCACAATGTAGGCTCAGATACAAACAATCACATTCATTTCCAGGCCTATGAAAGCTTCTGCCAACAACAGGGCCAAGCCTAGAAGCAGGGATGCAAAAAGAACTGAAGTGGCAGTGATGAAAAGCAAGGGGTAAACTGCTCCACTGGGCAGCCCTGGGACTACCAGAGTGTCCCAGCAGTCCCAGGTGGCAACTCATCCCCTGCCCCAGGTCTCCACCACGGTGCTGCTGCAATGGCCCTACCGCAGCCCGGGGCTGCACTTCTTCCCAAGAGCCCCTGAAGCAGGTGAAAATACCATGTGCACTTCCCTCAGCCCTTGGGCACCTTCACTACCCTGGGAAGGCAGCCATTCAAGCCACCTCGAAGGCAACGACTCAAGCCGACGAGTCTCAGTGTCCTCCCTTGGCTACTTCCCGGTGGCGGCCTGTGGCATATTTCTTCAGTTTAGCTGCGTGCTAAAAGTTCTGATGCCTCCAGAGATTTGTGCTTCGTGTTTTAGCAAGGCACATCTCAGCCTGAGGAGGAGAGCATCGGAAGCGAGCGCTATGTAAAGGCACATGCTGGAGAACATGATCCGCCTAGAAAACCTGCAGGCTTCACATGTAGGAGAAAACAACCCAGTCCATGCCCACAGCCTGGCTTGCATCCATACCACCTTTCCTTCTCCTGTACGGGGCCATCTCTTCCACACTGCCTAGAGGGAAGAGCCCGTGAGCCGTGCTATTTCCTTAACCACACATGGGCACCCTGTGTTAGGTGGCAGAGGACAAGCCAGGGAAGGAGAGAAGGCTCCCAACCCTGCAGCACAGACGACTGCAGGGCAGTGCTTGAGGCTGTGCCCAGGCACCGTTCAGCTCACTGAGCACAGACACAATTCTAGATCCTGTTAGGAAGAGCTACCTCACAAACTGGGGTAAGGATACAAGGGATCCAGGCAGCCGTTTTTGCACGGCCATTTCTGCCCCTTCAGAGATGCAAAGCACCTTACACAGCTGATGTAGTCATCCCTAGGCCCGACCCCAAACTCCTGCAGGAACTTCCCCTTCCCATCCAGCCCATTGCCTCTGTGACCTCCCCATTGCCCTGTGACGGCTGGGCAGGGTTTTCCTCCAAAGAAAAGGCATGCAGCACGCGAGGAAGGCCAATCGACTGTGCCTGGCTGATTTTCTGCAGCTGAGGATATGGCCTGAGGCACTTCTCTTGAACTTCTTTGTCTGAGCAGATCCATTGGTAGCCACATGGTTGGCTGGAGATGTTTTTGTACGTCTGGGATATACAGATGTCTGATAGCTGTCTGTCTATTGAGTAGATTTGATAATTATTACTGCCTCCAGGAAACTGATGCTGCTAAGAGCGTCTGTCGGAGTCCAACCAGAGCCTGATGACATCCTGGCACAGTTTCATTAAGAAGTCAGTGTCCAAAAGAGAAATACATTTTACACATATTTGAAATATACCAGGGGCTTGGTGGCGAGTTGCTGTAATTAATCCACTTCCTGGCCTGATATATTTTGGGATCATTCTCGTGCGTGGTACGTCAAATACTGAACTCAGTTCATACTGTTGTTTTTTAAATGGAAGTCACATTCATTATGTCCAAAGGCATGATTTGTAGGCATTCCTTGCAAAGCAGAAAAAAACCCCATTGCACTGCTTTTCTGGTGTGCTTTTACTGTTCACTCATTACTAGCAATTTCATCACGTGTCGTTGTGAAATCCCCGTGACATAGTAACATATTTTAAAAGACGGTAGCAAAGCAGTTTTCTCTTTTATCTAGCTAGAACCCATTTAATAAAAGATTGCAAAGTCAAAGTCTACGATATCCTATCGTCAGCCTCTTGACAGCAGCAGAAATATGAATAGTGTCTGTGCACACAGCTTCCCTCGGTCTGAAAAAAAAGGGGGAAGAGAGGGAGGGAGAAAGAGATTCTGCTCTTGATAATCCTGGTGTAATTTTGGAGTTGTTCTATTTATGTCTCTGGACAGACTCTGAATTTAGCCCAGTCTAGGAGAGAAGAATTTGACTGTAATTTTTACAGGACAGTTACCTGACTGTGTAGCGGCAGTTAATTTAATAGCCTTTCGGAAGCTACCATCTGACCTGAAGATCCTATTTGTTGCTGGGATCTAACAATGTGAACATCAAAGGTATGTGTGTTAGGTATGCACGTAAATCCCCTGCAGCTTTTTTCATAATAGTCCTGAAACCTGATATCACATCAAGAATGCGGCGCCTGGAGCACCCTACTCCAGCCCCGCTCCCTGGTACAGCTTAAAAGTGGTTTCCTTGCTCAGAGAGCTCCATCCGCCCCTTGGAAAGCGGCCTGCTTTTAAATGTTACGGCTGCTAAGGGAGGGCTTGTGAACATTTTACCAAACGCAGGTCATTTCAGAGGCTAGGACTGCTCGATATTTACCCTCAGTTCCTGATAACCCTTCCCCTATTTTGTTGTTCCTGTTGCCTAAAGTGACAAAAAATGATTTTTCATGCCACAGAAAACAAAGCTAAATCCTGCCCTTGGCTAAATTCTGCCCTTGGTTCAAACCAGTTGCAGAGTTTACACAAAGAGGTAAATGCTTCCATTTCCCAACTAGTCACATTTTATTGTGCTTGGAACCTATGTGGTTTGGGACGTGCCAAAAATATACCAGTTGGTAGCATCTGTGGCTAGGTGGTCCTGGCAGCAGAGGTAAAAGCAGCTCGCTGGATGAAGGAGCAGGATAGCTGGGCCTCCAAATGCTGCTGTAGTTGGCACAGAGAGACAGACCCTTTCTGGGAATTAGGTACACTGGGTAGACAGAAGCTTGCTTTGTAGCTGAACACAATCCACCTCCATGAGATCAGGTATTATATCAGCACCAGATTGCTTAACAGCAGCTGCGAGATCATTTTTAGCATTGGCAGCAATGTGGCCAAGGACACCCTGATACTCTAGATACAACAGGTATGGGAGCTACTGACGGTGTGGAGCAAGGTCCTTCTGCTGGTGGTCAGCAGGCTGCTCCCAGGCACCTAAATGTCCCCACATTCCATGCCTGTGAGCCCCCAGCCCCACCTCAAGCAAGACTTTATCTTGAGAAGAGAGCCAGGGAGCACATGGGTGCTCCTTGGGGAGAGCCCCATGGATACCAGAGGTTGCTGCGAGCCCACTGCTCTCCCAGGCAAATCCCATGGTCAACAGAGGGAGGACCCCAGCAAAGGAAGGACAGCATCTGGAGGAGGGGCAAGGAAACCACAGTATAGTTTGGAACAGCCTGTGTACACCTAGGAGCTTCTGGAAATCTTTGGCTGGTGGGGAACAGTGCTGGGAAGTTGTGGTTGGGTTGCACAGTGGGAAAGGTCCAAATGGATGGGATGGAGGAATGAAAGCGGCAAGGAGAGATGGTGGGGAAGAGGGGGACCAAACGCACACCACCTTCCCTGCCTGCACACAAATGGGAACGAGGTCTCTGCGCTGCCCATTTTATGTGCCAGGAACTGAGAGGAAACACAGAGAAATACCTTATTCGTATTTCTTTTTGTCCACCAATGCACACAAGATGGCTGTATTGTTGTCATATTTTTGGCTTCTTTTATGCTCTTAAAAGTGTGTGCGTTACTGACATATTTGGGGGGGTTCGTGGTGTTTATAAAGAGAGCAATTGGGAAGTTTGGTTAGAAAGACCGTTTTTAGGTACTGGTGGGTTTTTTTAGATCTGAGGATCAGATGCATTGTGTAGGCTTTATCGGAGCGCTTCATCTTCTTGGATCTTAAAAAGGAAGAGAGAAATAGGAAGGCCCTGGGAACTGTACTGACACGGGGAACGGGGGACTACACCCCTACCCGCAAGCAGAGAAACAACCTGCCGTTCACGGCTGATGACAGCAGGACCGGCGGGCGCTGAAGAAGAACTGGAGCCATCCCTCAGCATGGCAATCTGTGCAGAGGCAGGGCTGCTTCAGCTCTCTGGTTAGGCGGTGCTGGCAGCGGGACAGCCAGGACATTCACCGTTCATGGCACAAGCACTTCAAAAGGGTGGGGGGCAGCGATGGGATAAGGAGCTGCCCATGCCTCTTCGCCTTTCATCACCTCCCAGGAAAGTCTGCCTTCGGGGCTAATTTAGATGTATTTACGTTAATAAATGTGTGGTCTTTTCAGCTACGTTTTTTCACTTTAATTCCTGTCTGCCCTTGTTGGCACAAGCCCTTGGCAATTTGTGGTTATTTTGCGCGTTTGGCATTGTGTAATTGTCCTTTATTACTGAATATACTTTTTTTTTTATAGTTAAGCAAATGCAGAGCTCATGAAAGTGATATAGTCTAACTCCACTTTGCTGAGCAAATACTGGGTTTTTTTCTTTTTTCTTTCATTTCTTCTTTTCCTCAGTCAAAAGGACAATGTTTTGCTAACTGTAAACTGGTTTGCAAGCCCGAAACTGATGATTTTGTGAGTCTTCCAGATGCATCATCACAGTTCCAGAAAGCCTCCTGACTGACAAGAAAGCCAGGACTTCTGTGAGATCTCCACATCAGGATATTATTAATAAATATTCTGTACCTCAGAGGGAACACCCCCCCAATATCACGTAACCTCCGTATGGCTCCCTGCTAAGCACTGTGGCGGTCTCCTCCTTCTCCTTACTCCTAAGTGTGATGGAGCCCAATCTTTTGGGCTGGGGTTGGTTGAACAGTCCCTTCCGGAGGTACTCAAGGTGTCTACATTCAACTCCAACCATGACTTAATACATGAAGACACTTCTTTCACACCCATGCTCATCCCATGACAAGATGATGTCTATGCTTGGACCGACCAATAGGCATGAGATTAGATGGGTGAAGAGCAGGATGCACACATCCTTGAAGAGAGAGCACAGTGGAAAGAAGGCTGTTGTCCTCTGCCCAGGATAAGGGCCTTCAGAAAAGAGGATGCAGGGTAATTTTGCACTGTTGATAATTCTGGCAGGGAGGATCTAGCTCACGAGCTTTACCAGCCCTGCCCCAGTTAAAGTTAGTAGGTCCATTTAAAATTTTGAACCTTCACTTACAGCACTGGTCAGTAATATCTGGGAGCACGCTTTCGCCTGGCTGTCTCAGCTGTACTACACTCCAACCACAGGGCTGCCAACGTCCTGGGGGAGTCTTTAGTGTGCAGGAGTTCCTGGAAGAGCTTGGGATGCTAATGAACCACGGAGACTTTAGGAGAAAAATGCACAATGCATTCACTGATTAGCATCCCATAGTAACACAAATACAGACAAGGACATCTAGTTCCTGAAGACCACAGAACTAATCCCAGTCTGAACCCGACCTATTGGTACATAGCAGACAAGGGCAAGCTCTAAGCAAAAAAACTTGGGACATGCCTGGACACCATCATGATGAACATATTTGTCTACCTCCTCATCAGTATCACTTGTGGTGGATTTCTTCTTTTTTTTCCCCAAGAACAGTTTTCTTAACCCTCAGTATTCCTTCAGAAATGGAAATCTAACTCATTACCTGTGGGAGACCTGTGGTGCTGCGTCATGGGTCATATCGGTACTAATCCTCAGTTCAACATGGACTTCCTTATGAAAAGCTTAAGAATATGTATCAGGTAACTAAAACCAATCACACTATTTAAATACATAATCTCATCTCTGAATATCCTTTTCATCTCCGTACATCCCGAAGTGATTTATACACTGGAAGTGACATGGGAACCTTAAAAAAGGGATCTCTTTTCCTCTGCACCAAAATGCAGCCATTTCTGGGATGAGGTCTGGCAGCTGTTTTAACAGAACAAGACAATGTTACATACAGTTGGGGCATGAGGTGAAGAATAGCATATCCAGTGTACATGGCAGGGAAGGAAGGATGTAATTATCCAAACTGGAATTTGGCCAGGACACTGGGGTCAAAACCCCAACTCTTTTGAAAAGTGCCCTGGGAACGCTAATGACCACAAGTGGTCAGGGCCTTGATTTTACATCTCATCTGTAAACCAACACCTCCGACGACAGTTTTCTTGAGTACCATGCAGAGGCATTCACCCTAAGTGAATCAGAAGGAAAAGTGCATCCCAGCGCAGCAGCTAGGTGTCCTTGGAGGTATTCGTTTTGTCTATACAGTCTGAGAGCCCAGGGGACATATACATACCCCTTTCACAGCACTGCTCTACAAAAACGACAGGACACTGCTTATGTTGCATATATTTGTCAGAAACTCAGATCAGAACCCCGCTATTTTCAAAGCAGCAACACTCTTCCCATGACCATCTCGTGACTTGACTTCTGTTGTCTAACATGGGAATCACACAGAGTATTTAATCTGTGAACGGCTACAAACCAAACAGCTTTCCATTGTGGTATTAGTGAGCTACTGCATTCTGCATGATTTAAGTACACAAACACATCACTGACTTCAGTCAGTTTAAAAGCCACCACCACGTAAGCAGCAATAACAGGAAACATACAGATTTTAGCCTACTTCAGGTGTGAGGATATACAGAATCACTTTACATCTATTTTAACAAGGTGAAGGAATAGTACTTAGCAATGAGGACAGGCTAGCAGCCTGTTGTAGTCACTAATACTTATCAAAGCCTGGGTAGTCACTAACACATATCAAAGCTCAGCCAGGACACTGTAACTCAGTCATGCATTAAATAGTTCAGACTAGAAATTATGGCCATACCTATTTTTATAGATTTGGAGAGAGGAACTTAGTACTAATGGTGGCTTACACCTTAGGACTGTTAATTTCTGATCAGTCTTAATTCTTAAAATCAAGTTCAGCAACCTACCCGCCCTGAACAGGTTCTGCCCGGCACAAAACATCACACAGTTCTCAACAAGCCCCTGCTGCTTCTAGGGTAATTCTTAGACTCGGTCAACTGGGAGCTGGACCTAGTGGCAGGCGCCTCCAGGCACTCAAATGACTGTAGCTCTCCAAAAGCTCATGAACTGTATCATGCTGGGCTTCGTACCACAGCCAGCACTGGGAGCAGGAGGAATCAGATCCTGTGCTATTGAGACAGGAGAACCCACCAAAGCTGACGTTTCCAGGCTGCCCAGCAAATGTTCACTCAGCTGCTCGCCCTGCTCCTCTCTCCCCGTGGCACTGCACAACTCTGGGGAAACAAGCAATGAACCCAGCAAGGGAGGCAGAAAGACTCTGGGCAACAAGATTTTCATACAACATTGGGAGAATCAGGGGAATTTACTGTCCCTGCATTAGATGTTGCACAGCTGATGCCCTCATGTGAAGAACGGGTGCTCCAGACATGGAAAATTGACAAAAGGTGGGCTGTGGAAAAGAGGCCCCGAGAGATGAAATGCTTCCTCACGGAACATGTCGGTGTCAAAAATATTACTGAATTCAGGTTTCTTGGAACTGGTCTGTCACAGTCCCCGTTTTAAAAACATGACTCAAAAGATGATGAGAGTTTGTCACCTGCATTCAAATGCCATCCATAGGAAGGAATCCCCCTCTGGCCATAATCCCAAGCAATCTGTAGCGGACCTTTGCTTGTGATGGACTCCGATGGCCCATCCCGCACAGGAGGTCACATCAGATTGTCACATGGTCCCATCTGGCTTTAGCATCTGTGAATCAAGGGTCAGATACTGATGTCACTAGACTGATAAGGGAGGGCTAGGCTGTCTCGTAGAAATACTGCCAAGGTGGCCTCTTTTTCCCAAGTGGTTCCTTACATAGCAGGAACACGCGCACATGTGCCACACAGAAATTAAATAATAAATTACGATCAAGGAAAATTAAAGGCGTTGACGCAAGATCCGCTAAGACCAGACGCACATAACAAGAAATCTCGAATTTGTTTGAACAATCTCACAGAAGTGAACCCAACTCAAATCCACCGGGTTGATAGTGTGAGTAAGAGCAACCATACGTGGGAGAGCGCAGGACTGCGGCACTGGAAGAAAATGAAACTTGAAGGTTCTACAGGGTGAGGCAAGGTATTACATAGGTCGTTCAGCTATAAAGTGATATATAATGAAGGAATATGCAGCAATGCCTGTTCAGAAGAAATTTAAAATCAGTTATCAGTCTTTGCGTTAGGTAGGCACTGGTTTTGAATACACTTGAGGAAACAGCACTATGTACAGATGACCACATTAGATGGCTTTCACTCGGTTGAGGTACAAGTGGCACTATGTGAAGTGTAGACCAGCAAACCTAACAGCTCATCCCCTTTTTATGAAATCAGAACCAAAATTGTGATTTTCCCCTGACAGTAACCAAGCACAGCTTGTCCTTTTTTCAAAGCAAAAGCTAGTTACCAGAAACATGGGTATGTTTGCTCCTAATCTCACTGTTAGAAGCTTGAGTGAATGTTTGCCTGCTTTGCTCGACATACACAAGTATTAGTTAACCTGTCACCCAGCTAATTTTTACTTATTTAATAGTACTAATAATTATTCCAGATTACTTGCTTGTGCCCTTAAAAGCAATTGAACTTAATGTTAAATGTTTTCTCTTATTTCCTTTCCGCCACTGCCTTTTCTGTAAAAAGAGCATTGCTGCATCTTAACTGCACCCTGTGCCCATAGCATTATAAAAAAAACCCAGCAGCAAATATACAGAATCCAAGCCCTCTCTTGCCTGTTGCTTTACTCAGTTTACTATCTGGAGCTTGATACTGTACTCATTTTCCTCGGTCAGTTCATAATATCAATTTCCCTGAAGGTCAGAAACAATACATCAGGAAATACCACCTGCTATTCAGGGATATCACAGGAAATTTGCATTTCCACTTTGTAAAGTATTATTATTTTGGACGGACGACCTACATTGATTTCATTATCCCAAAGTGTTGGGATCCCTGAAAGCTAGAAAGAGAGAGAAGGGGTTTCCTGGCTGGCCTCCCGCTAGCATTTCATGGCCATTAGCAATCAGGAGTGAGAAGACAAACAACTTGCTGCTGAGAGATGGGTGTGCTTCTCTCACATGCAGCTCTCCCCGTCACTTCCACAGGAGCGTGGGAGGGATCCAGCCTCTTCGCCGGTCTCCCCCAACTCGACCAGCCCTCCTTCGGAGCTGGGTTGCTGCCTGAGTTCTTCCACCCTATGCAAACAGCATTGAGGAATGAGGTGGCGGACACAGCCGGAGGACTGGCTCTCTTGCAGGAATACAGGATGCTTGGGTACAGTTTCTGTAGGGAGTTGGATGGCTTCCTTCTAGCCTCTTATTCAGTGGGTGTGAGAACGTAGCATTTTGGGACCACTGGCAGGAGAAGGAAAGCCGCCCCCAGTCAGGTGGTCACAAGCCTTGCAACCTTCACAACAGCTGTAGTGAATATCCCAAAACCAAACATTAGCCTTTCAGCGTCTTCCCCCTGAGGGGCAATTGAGGCGGCCACCAAGACAAACTCCAGCAATTTTACTCCTTCAGCGTTCTCAGCCCAGCCGTGAAAGGCTGGGCAGGAAGGAGAAGACCTCTTAGTGGAAAGCTGCACTCCTGCACATTTCTGATGCATTTTCTACACAACATGGAGTACGTTAAGCTTGAGTAGCCTTCTTCCCAGCTCTTCAAATTCAAACTTAGCTTTGGCTGTTTTGTTTTCTCCTCTCAAGCTTACACTGGCAGGGAATCATAGAATCATTTAGGTTGGAAAAGACCTTTAAGATTATCGAGTCCAACTGTTAAACTAACCCTGCCATCTCACCACTAAACCATGGCCCTAAGAACCTCGTCTGCCCATCTTTTAAATACCTGCAGGGATGGAGACTCGACCACTTCCCTGGGCAGCCCCTTCCAATGCTTGATAACCCTTTCAGTGAAGACGTTTTTCCTAATGTCCAACCTAAACCTCCCCTGGCACAACTTGAGGCCATTTCCCCTTGTCCTATCGCCCATTACCAGGGAGACCGACCCCCACCTGGCTACAGCCTCCTGTCAGGCAGTTGGAGAGGGCGATAAGGTCTCCCCTCAGCCTCCTCTTCTCCAGGCTAAACAACCCCAGTTCCCTCAGCCGCTCCTCATCAGACTTGTGCTCCAGACCCCTCACCAGCTTTGTTGCCTTCTCTGGACACGCTCCAGCACCTCAATGTCCTTCTTGTAGTGAGGAGCCCAAAACTGAACACAGTATTCGAGGTGGGGCCTCACCAGTGCTGAGTACAGGGGCACGATCACTTCCCTACTCCTGCTGGCCACACTATTCCTGATACAGGCCAGGATGCTGTTGGCCTTCTTGGCCACCTGGGCACACTGCTGGCTCATATTCAGCCAGATGTCAACCAGCACACCCAGGCCCTTTTCTGCCGGGCAGCTTTCCAGCCACCCTTCCCCAATGGGGCTGCTGTGACCCAAGTGCAGGACCCAGCACTTGTCCTTGTTAAACCTCATGCAGTTGGCCTCGGCCCATCGATCCAGCCTGTCCAGATGCCTCTGCAGAGCTTTCCTACCCTGGAGCAGATTGACACTCACGCCCAATTTGGTGTCATCTGCAAAGATGACACCAAATGACAAGAACCATGCCCCGCGGCACAGAGCAGAGTGCCTGCTTCAAGCGGCCGGGGTCGAGAGCGGCGAGGCTGCACGTCACATCCCCTCACGCGCATGTTGGGAAGCGTGCGCCGCGTGAAATGTTGGGGGAGAGGGGTATTCACAGCCGCCTATCGCTTCTCCCAGTGAGCCTGCCCAGCAGCCCAGAAACGGGCGAGCATGAGGCAACGGCACTGAAGGCAGAAATGTGCTTAAAAATGGCTTTATTTGCGGAGGTCTGTCCAAATCCAGCTCCACGGCTCAGGAGGAAGCGTGACTGTGGGAACTTTCTTACAGAGTTTCTTCTTGGCTGACCGAACACATCCCAGAGATTTCACTTCTGGGAGGAATGCCTTGAAGCGATTTTTTTTTTTTTTAATGATGAGGGTGTTTCAAGACATATCTGTATTTCAAGCAACAGCACTGGAGACTGCTGAGGGAGGGCAGAGAGCCTTACTGGCCGGATTAAAGGAAACTTTCTTTTTGGCTGGCTGCAGGAAAGGGCACGGATGAGGCGGCAGTGGAGGAGCGCACTCACCATTGCATGAGCTCAGTTTGCTCCTCTCGCCCAAGAAGAGGAAATGCAAAGCGGTATAAAGTCACCCTGCCCTTTCCCAGACATGAGGACTACCCCAAACTAGCTGCAAATTTCCCCCAGCAGAGTCCTGCCCAGGTATTTGGACGTAGCAGTCGGTGGGTGTCGATGGTGAGGTCTTGCTGTCAGGAGAGAGCTTTGAGCTGGCACCGACTCAGAGGCTGTTTGCACAAGGACTGACTTTTAAAACTTCAGACTGATAAAACTAATGACTGTGTTGAGAGGTGCTCATAAAACACTGAGTGTCCCCTTATTCAATTAAGGAAGCCGTCACTGATCTTTCAAAGAAGCCTGAACGGGTTATTCCTCTCTACGCCGTGCTGAACTCAGAAATATCAATCTGTGTGACACTTCGGATGACCTAGGCTGGCAGTCAGAAAGTTCAAAAGGTGAGGAACACCTCTCAACAGGAATAAACAGTGACACACATTTGGAAATAACCCTTGCAATTACCATTAGCTACTTGGTACCCTCTTCTGCCTGGGAGCTTTTGTGCTACTCAACAGTTACCTAGGAGGGATGGCAAGAAATGACTGTAAACCAGCCCCAGCCGCCTTCAAGGTTGATTTAAAAATCAGGAGGAGGAGAAATGCCAATGTTTAATATTTAAACAAAAAAATGTTTAATTTTTAAACATTTATGTTCCTTTTATGATTGTTAAATCAATATTAATACAGAATGTAAACCGTTTTATAGCCTCCACACAGGATTCCCCTGTTGCTCCTTTCCCAAGAAGTCTGTTTTTTAGGCAGATGAGCACTACCAGCAGGAGGTTCAGAAATGCTGGTCCTAATAAATAACTGCAGAGCGAGACCTTCTTCAGACACACTGCCTAATGACTTCAGTGAGAGTTCTGCCTGAGTGAAAATACCGAGTTTTGGCCCATTACCTTCAAATGAACAGAACAGTTTATGTGTGGTTTGAGGTGCTTCCTCCTGTCTAAACTTTCAGTTTTCCAGGCTGAGCCAAAGAGGCACAAAGGGGGTTTCCCGCGATCCCCCAGGTTGTACGCGCACTCAAAAGGGCTCCCAAATTACTCTCTGGAGTTCTGTGACTTGAGTTTGTACCTGCAACCCCTGCCTTCACTGAGCAGAAGCAGCGGGTACAGATGGGACGTCTTGACAACAAGCTTTGAGTTGAAAAATAATCTTTTTCCCATGCTAGCCTCCACCGACAAAAATCTTTCTCTAACATTCTTTACCCTTCATCCCCTCTGCAAACTATCTATGCTAAGACGCGCTGTGTTTCTAAAAAGCTCTTACAACCTAAAGATGAAAACCAGGACAGCGCAGAAAAGCAGGATTAGAAACAACAGCCAAGGGCCATGCTTCCACCATTTATTTCCATAAATATTTGTTTGCTGCAGCAAGACCATCCAAAAAGCAGTCGGTGAGCAAACCTCACAGCAGTCCGCTGCCTCCTGCTAACGTCACGCAGCTGCTGCCCCCGTCCATTCACTTCCTCGCACGTTTGGACTTACTTCATTCATTCATTTGGGAGAAGGTGCTGTGGTTCTCACCCCTTCTGCCCCCCTAGCCCGCTTCCCTTCCAGAGAGCACCCCAGCACTGAGGGCTGCAAAGCAGCCTCCCGGCTCCACTCCTTAGTGTCCCCCCGCTGTGGTCCTCAGGAGGGGGGCACGGGGAGGAAGTGGTTCTGACATGTATTTTACTGATGTTTTAAAGCATATGGTCTGAATGCTCTGAATGCCGTGGAAGATTACTGTCACATGTCCTAGCCCACTGCCTATCTGTTGACACAGTATCACCTTTCATAAATTGCTGGATACCACTTTCCCATCAGCATTGCTCTAAACACAGGAATTATAGGCAGGACACAAACCCCAACAACTCTTATATGCTTAATAAAATAAATAACAACCAGCCCTTTAAATGTTTCTCCTTTAAAGGAATTTTATTTTAGATCAAACACTTCCTTGGGTTCCACGCTAATTTGTAGTTTCCAGTGCCATAAATAACTAACACAAAAGAAAAAAAAAAACAACCCAGCACATACAAAATCAGTCTGATTTATATTTTTGAATTCTAAAATATGTGCTCATGTTGTGCTTTGGGTACTGGCACAATTTCTGAATGAATTCAAACAAAGCAAGTTCTGCTTGAATGCATCAGCCCCCCTAATGCATACTTAGCATAGCTCCAGGTCAATGGGGCCAGACCAATTTACACCAGTTCAGCAGTTGGCCTGCAAGGTTCGCCTGAGCGTGGCATCTCCTCCCTTCCCTCCTTCTCAAACTTGTGAATGGGTTAATGCCATGTATCTCGGTACACCTCTGAACTCTGCAAACGATTTGGATTTGGTTCAGGTCATGCGAAAGCAGACTGGAAGGCGCACACGCACCTCTGCCACCCCCCACCCCCCCACCCCCCGTGCGCCGCACACACTTCTACACGCTGGTGGAGAGGGAACCTCAGCTTTTCGTAGGAAGACTGATTCCTGATACGCTAGTTCGGTGTGGACTATAAAATCTTGCATTTGGGGTTTTTCAAAATCTTCTGCAGTCAGGAAGTACTTTCAGTTCCAAATTTCATTTTCACCTGAAACCCAATTTTCTGATGAAAATACTTCAACAGGAATAGCCTTGTCAGTAGCTAACAAAGCTTTATACTCTGCCGTAACAGTGCACCTCTGTGTGCTTCCGCTCCCAAAACCTGCATCCTTCTCAATCCCTACACATTTCTGCTTCCAGTATGGCCTGCAGGTCCACGGATGGAGACATCCCTGCTAAGACCCCCAAGCACCCTGCTTTTTATCCTCTCATCACCTAAGCAGAGATTAGCACATATTAAACCATTGGATTCATCTGCTCCAAGTATACAGGGGAAGACTAGTGATGTGTTTGAGAGCCAAACGTAAGCCATTTGGGGATGCGCCGGACAAAATCCAACACCTGGCAGCTGGCCATTGGCCAGGTTTCGCTCCAGGGATGCAGTACTGGTGAGAACTGGCTGGCGTCAGGCGAGGAGATGCGCTCTGCTACAAAGAGCTCCAAGAGGAACCCATGTGTAGAGCCCCTTGGAGCAACCCAGTCACTCCGCAGAGTGGGATCTCTCTCTGGCTTGCAGTACCGTCCGAAGTTTGTACGAAGCTTCTGCAGTACCAGACAATTTCCCATACACTAAATAATATACATAAATAAAGACTCTGTCACTCTTTTTTTCTCCCTTCCTTGTCTTATTTATATTTTTGAATTCTAAAATATGTGCTTGATTGATTACCACTTTATCTCACATCAGCAAGTGTCTACGGAGGATGTTCTCATGAGTGTGCAGCAAATGCCAGCACATTGGAGGAGCCATGCTTATGCACCATAAAACAACTTCTGCCATCTGATCTTCTAAGATCTCCTTTGGATGCTTCATGTTGCCAAGGTCTCTGAGGAACATACATTTGTACTCTAATCCTTCCATCACATCTGCGTGAGCCTCTGTCGAAGCTGACACAACAGCAGTCTGGGAAGTGCAAAGTTAAGCTGGCAGCCTACCCTTAACATAGGGACTTTCATTAAAAAAACCATCAAACTTCCAGAAAGTGCCATTTTATGCCATATCATGCCAGTGTAGATCCCAGGGCCATTAACCCCTTCCCTGTGGGCTCATCTGGGGCGGCAGTGGCCGTGCCGCCCCGGCTGTCAGTAACCCCTGCAGGACCGGCCCGTGGGGCAGCCAGGCCACGAGCTCCAGCGGCATGGCACAGCCCAGGATTTGCCTTGTGGGCACAATTACGGTGCCGGTCACCGACACCACGCTCTTAGGGGCTCCGTCAGTGCAGTGAGCAGCAGCACAGCTTCTAGCATAAAAGTTTAAAACCTGGATAAAGACACAGCACGTGTCACCCAAACTTGCAGCAAGTTTCTAAGCGCAAAACATGACGGCGGTGTCCCTGCCCCACTGCAGCATCTATTCGCTCCGTAAGCAAGGATGCTGCAACTGCTGCTCGTCAGAGCTCTCGTTAGCAGTCACAGAGCGGGGCAAGCAACCAAGCTCGAAACCCTTTTGTTCCTCCTGATCAGGACTTCAGCACATGACTGTTCCCCAGAATTATGGGGCTAGTACCTTTTATCAGGCAGCTACGATAGCAATGATAATATGGTAACGCTATAATCCTATATAATCCTATATAATCCTATATAAACGCTATAAGAGGAATTAGCAGATGATTTTAATTCCAAGACCGTCAAACGAGTACCTTTCACAAGAACTAAATTCACCTGACAAACAGTTTTTAAAAGAAAGACCATACAAAGCACTGGGCTGTGAAAAACAGGCTGGGAAACACTGACAGCAGGTTTTATAACATGAAACAATCCTAGAATTTCCAGGTGAATCTAGTGGGTGTTACAGGCTAACAATACCTGCAAAAGCTCCACCTAAAAATCCTTCTCTCCTGCCTGCAAAGAAGTCCCCTCAAAGCGGTCTGCCACCAAGAAACAGGGGGAGTCCAACTGTGAGAAGGCGAACTTAGCTTTCCTTCTGCCAAGCCTTGGGCCACTTGTTTCGGGGCCGGCCCCCCTACATCGAGAGCAGCAAGGGTGATGTCGGTGAGCAAGGTACCACCCAGTGCAGCTGCCTCTCGGTGATCAGACAGCGGCTGCTAGGAGCTGGGAGCATAGAGGGAGTGAATCACCCAGCCTGAAGACACAAAAAATCTGGGCACCCGTATATTGTGGCACCCCCAGAGTTTAAACCATGTTACCTCTACAGTCCCCAAACCGCCCACGGCTAGAGAGTGCCCTGGGGGGGCTGCCCGAGGTGTCCATGGGGCCAGCATCCTGCTTGCTGGTCTTTTATTTACACCAAATTATCCAAAGTAGCTGTAGAAGCTAATGGAGAATGGAGAGAAATGAAAATGTAGATTAGCGCCGTTTGACATCTACACCCTCCTGTTTCAGGGCATCTGACAACCATTAAAGGACCATAAACCAGATTGAATCTTCCCTCGTGGGCTTCCTTCGTTAATAACTGTCTGTTAGGAGGCCATTTGTATCCTTTTCTTGTGCTGACTACTATAGACATGACATTCTATTAGCAAACCCATGACCCGATCCTGTATGAGTATGCTTTTTTTTTTAAAAAGGAGATGCCTACACGATACTTGCAGAGCACAACGACCCCTATTCCCTCACCGCTGACCTTAAAACAGAATCCCCTCACTGCGGAGATGGGGAATTATGCCATATTTTCACATGTGGATAGTCAGTTAAATTGTACGCAAAATCCTTTTACTGTCCAGTTCCTTAATTTTGTTATATATAAAAACAGTAAAGAAAATTATTGCTTATAAAATGTTTGTTTCTGTTTTAGTGAAAGAAATGTAAAATATGTCCAAATGCAGCCAAAATCCTATTTTTGTCTTATTCTAACTAAACCATGGCCAAACCAATTTCCTTCAAATTTTACGGAAAAGAGAAATGTTCCTGGATCTCGGCTGAGAACTTGCGCACTACATTTCAATCTGGAGAGAATTTTTATGGCTGTGTTATTACTAATAAACAAAGTTTATAATGGAAACATTGACAGGACCTCCACCGAAGCGATACCAGCAAGGGCTGCTGTAATAAATTCAATTAACATCTAATAGAAACTCTGATCTCATCACATGCCAGCTAACATTATGCTTGGAATAAAATAAAACTAGCGTGGACTGGCTTCTGTCAGTTCTCAAAGACCGCCATCCTCCAATTCCTCCCATGGAGTAGGAGTTTTTATAAACCAATGCACCTTCTTCAAATCAACAGAAACTACCGATTTCCTCTTCATTTGACCAGATTACACTCCTGTAAATCTAGAATATCACTGCTAGGGATGCAAGCCCTCAGCCTCCTTTCTGAGGTTATGACTACAGCTGACCTTGGCTCGGTAGCTGTTGAAAAGATTAAACAAAAATTAGCAGTTCCTGTACAACAAAATATTTGGATATTAACCAGAGTTAAAAATCAAGCCCTAGTTTGCTTCCTGCCCGTCGGACATGCTAGGCTGAACATCCTTTTTAAATTCCACAGGTAATAAAACTCGCACTAAATGAGGCCCGTCTCGACGCAAGTCTGTACTGATGCCAGGCACAGCAATCTCTTTCATGTGTGCTGCTCTGCAAGCGCTAAGGCTGCAAGGCATAGGGGTTCATGAAAAGAGGCTGCTTTATAGGTTCGCTGATAACTTGATAGAGCTGATAATGCAATTACTGCTTGCCGGGAGCTGACAAACAGATTTTCGCAGGAGTGGCAGAGTAGTGCCAGAAATGAGCAGGAAAAACAAGGCCAGTACAACTCACAGGATGTGAACTTCTGTTTCCTAGACGAGTAAATAAAACAAATCCTTTTCCAAAGGATGTGCCTGTAACCCGGACTCGATACGGCGGAGGTGCAGTCAAAATAATTACAGTGGAATTCAGGTGGGGCTTGGGTGCGTGCAAATATGGCAGCAAAAAGCCTCGCACCACAGGATAATTAGATATGTAATACAAGGAGCCCATATATGTTCCTGATGAGACAGCCTCCAAGTTGGGAACTGGGCAGCAGAGACGGGAAGGCAGAGCCAGGTCTGAACTTGGGGACAGGCATCCTCTTCCCACGGGAGGACGGCACCGCTGCTGGCTGCTGCTCTTCCCGCTCTGCCACCGGCATGCGTTGTGGCACAGCTTCCATCCCCTTCAGACAAAATTGGCCAGGCTCACTCAGATCAGCCATTTAAACTGACTGAACCAAGCTGGCTGATTTTGCTCAGAGTGGATTAGGAAGCGCTCACAGAGAGCACTCGGCAGCGGCTGGGCAAGGTCGGTAACCTCTGGCCAGGACGCTGTGATGCCAGCAGCCGAGGGCAGTGACCTCTTCCACCGGCAGCTGGATCTCAAAGGGGACATCTTCCTACCGCTTAACTACACGGGGCCCTCCACCGGCAGCGGGCAGCCAGGATGACTCGTCCTCTTTCCCAGGGAAATCCCTCACCCAGGGAATCATTCCCTTCTCGCGAGCATGCAGCTCTGGAAGGGATAAAGTTTTGCTTTCAGATCATTTTTACAGCTACAGCAATGCAAACAGTCTTCATGGTAACAGCAAACTGAATAAACACTGAACTGAGGCACAGTGCATGGGCTGCAGTAATTAATAAACCCCCAAACACCCCCAACAGACACCAGTAAGACCAGAAGGTGCCATTGCCATCACCTAGTCTGACCTCCTGCACAGCACAAGTCACAGAGTTTTGCCCAGCAATTCTTGCATCAACATCGTAATTTCAGGTTGAAGTATTGCGTATCTTTTAGAAAAACATCCAATTGTGATTTAAAGACTGCAAGTCTTGAAGAATTCACCACATTCCCTAAGCAAGCTGTTCCCATGATCAATTGCCTTCATTCTTCAAAATGTATACCTCATGTGCGTGTGGGAACTGAAAACGCAAAGGGTGAGCCAGCCAAGTTCTGGTGCTCTGGCACGAGTGAAGAATCAACCTCATATCAGTTTTACGAGGCTATTATAACTCCACATAAGAGGCTACACTATCCTTCTGGAAGATCTCGTGCAGAACTTAGCACTGATCACGAAACATTCTCCCCACTTTGCGAGAAATTTTCAGACCATCTTTCCTTCTCAAGACTAAAATGGACGCAGCAAGTTGCATAATTTTTGCACACGGTATGTGATCTACAACAGCCACCATGATGGCAGTGGTACCATAGCTCTTCTCTGGCCCCCAGACTGGCTTGCTTGCCAAGCCGCTGGGGCTGAGAAGTTGGGTCCTGAAGTTAAAAGAGCCCATGGTGCTATCAATCAAAGAGCATGTTTTTCTTTCCAGCTACAACTCTGGTTCCTCCATATGAACCAAGACAGCAAGAACCATGCCACCATCATGCAACTGAAGGGGAATGACTTTGCCTTGCAGTCTGACAAATGCCATGATAAGGGTCAGAGAACTGGAAGTTGTATGATCCAGCAGGCAATATTTCAAGGACTGAG
This sequence comes from Gorsachius magnificus, assembly GCA_034008185.1. NCBI lineage: Eukaryota > Metazoa > Chordata > Aves > Pelecaniformes > Ardeidae > Gorsachius > Gorsachius magnificus. Next base: position 179,893,408 of record CM067081.1, read on the forward strand.
GAAGGAAAGTAACTAAAAGTTCTTTAAAAATAAAACCATCAAAAAAGTTAATGAAACAAAAACACCAACACAATGAATCAACTGAAATTTCTCATTTCAGACATTGGTACTCAGTTCTGATCTTTCATGTTTGTTCTAATCATAGATAGACTCATATTTTAAACAGAAAAGCAAATTTTTCATTTAGAAAATGCCAGAACAGGATATGTAACTTTTTTTTGTCTTAACCGAAATGGAAATTTGTTGCAATGGACCTTTCCTCTTAGGAATTCATAGAATCAGGGGTTGGAAGGGACCTTTAGAGGTCATCTAGTCCAATTCCCCCTGCAGTGAGCAGGGACATCATCCACCAGATCAGGTTGTTCAGAGCCCCATCCAACCTGACCTTGAGTGTTTCCAGGGATGGGGCATCTACCAGCTCTCTGGGTAACCCGTTCCAGTGTTTCACCACTCTCATTGTAAAAAATCTTCCTTATATCTAGTCTAAATCTACCCTCTTTTAGTTTAAAACTATTACACCTTGCCCTATCGCAACAGGCCCTACTAAAAGTCTGTGCCCATCTTTCTTGTAAGTCTCTTTTAAGTACTGAAAGGCCTCAATAAGGTCTCCCCTCAGCCTTCTCTTCTCCAGGCTGAACAAACCCAACTTTCTCAGCCTGTCCTCGTAGGAGAGGTGCTCCAGCCATCAGATCATTTTTGTGGCCCTTCTCCGGACCCGCTCCAACAGGTCCATGTCTGTACTGTACTGAGGACTCCAGATCTGGATGCAGTACTCCAGGTGGGGTCTCACTTGATTAAACAATTTAGTGTTTCTGGATAAAAAAAAAAATCCTCCGAAAATTCCAAACTAGCTCCAGTAAACTCTTACCCGAGCTCAACCCCACACCAGAGTGCCTCAAGTTTTGCTGCAGTTGTAATTGCAGCCCCGCACGTTAACTGAGAGGATGCAGCTCCTCGCACTTGATTTATATCACTCATGAACTACACCTATGCAACAGAGAGTAAAAGGAAAGGCGGTGCTGCGGGCTCACGGCAACGGTGGGACACGGCTGCCCACAGCCCATCTTGTGCAGGAGCCACGGGCAGGAGGGAAGCAATGAACAGTAAGGGACATCCTTTTTGGGGGGAAGAAAGTGTTGCATGTCTGTTGTTTTCTTAACTTGGAATAAAGTCCAAAACAAGCACTTATGTATGCTGTCATCTGTTCTTCCCTTGAAGAAGATGTCAACCCATTAGCACCACTGGGGACTAAGGAGACAATTGTCATTGTGCTCTTTCTGTAATGCCAAAAGGTTTTCTCCAACGTAGACCTTATCTCCCACACAGTGCACATATTCTCCTTCAAGTTTTTTTTCACTTGGAGGAATCAGATCACCCAAAGGGTATGGCTATGGAGAAGACCCTCAGCAGACCCTCATCTGCTGGTTGACTCCATCCAGCAGAGGCAGAGGTCCAATGTCCTTTTTTGGTGACCCAGAAAAGGCCAATCGGCACATGGAGGCACAGTCTTCCCCCTCCTCATGCCAATATTTCCTACGTTTGATGGGAAGGGCAGCATTTTACTTGAGTCACCACAGTTTTCAAATGGTTATTCTTACCCTTTTTCAGTCAAATACATGAGAAATAGATTTGCAGAAAACCTGAGCTTGTGGCTATAGGCTGACCTCTGGGGTGACCCCTTCATGACTCTACTCTAGTCTCCAAGTGAAAACTAGAAGGACTTCACCTTCAATCACTGTTAAATGTGACCTTGCGACTGTATTTGCCTGCATCGGTTTAGCTGCAAGCTTATGTTTTAAAGTTCAGCACTATAAAAAATGAGATTATTAGACACAATCAAGAATTAGACTTCAAAGACTGTCATGTGTAATTAACATACTGAATCACGGTTAAACCATGACTGGCATTTTATAGCACTAGTTCTTTGAGGACAGCAAAGCTCATTTTTACCAACAGTCTTCAAGAAAAAGACTCCATTATTTAAAGATACCTCTAATTTCTATACCATTCAAGGTATTCTCAGGAGGTATGAAACATATAAGTTCAAATATAAAGTTGCTTTCACATTATTTCACTATCCCTGAGGTATTTCTGGCAATGAGTGTTTTGGAAGGTGAATTTAAAAAGAGAACAAATACAAAATAAAGTTGTCAGTGCACTGATTGGAATTATGACTACGCATCCTCTAATCATGTGTCCCACTCAAACCATGCATTTCTGAGTCCACATGGCCCAGGGCTGAATCTCCCACCGTGGGCATTAAACACTGTAATGCATTTAATTAATTCACTAAAATGCATGAATGTCCTTGGACACCACAGTGATTGGTGCCAAGTAAGTGCTCATAGTTATAGCAACTGTTAATAAAACATCGTGCGCTCCAGGTTTGGAAGCTGATACGGAAGAGCTGAGGGGCTCTGGGGCCTTGAGGTCATTCCTATCTTGTGTCTCCTTACAGTTAAGGAGACTGAATTTTTGTCAAGACAGTGCCTCGTCTCCTTTCTGTGCTCTCCCAACCCTCAATAGCTGCCAAATTTCCACAAGCACACACTATCAAGTGTGCTCTCCTTGGAAGTACAGCACTTGGGAGCTGGTGAAATACGCCCAACAGGTCCTGGCCATGGCATGACCAAGGCAGGTGTCCCACCAGCATGTCCAGGCCAGGCAGCCTAGTTAGCTTACACAACACTGCAGCCATTCTCACCCCATTTTTCCCTTAATTTGTCAGAGACGCAATCTCTTACTCTCACTTGTCCACATTCATTTTCCCTTCAGAGCTGTCAGCTGGATCTATTGGGGGTTTTCCATTCCTGTGACTGCCAGCTCAGGCAGCCTTTTCTGTCTACCAAGCACCTCAGAAAAGCCCTGCCTTCTCCAATAGTTTTGCAATGAGACTGAGATGGGTGGATGGATAGACGGATGGATGGACGAAGGAAGGAAGGAAGATTGGGGAGTTTTCCCCAGAAGAGCTGTAACTCTTATCTCCCACACAGTGCACATATTCTCCTTCAAGTGTTTTTTTACCTGGAGAAATCAGATCACCCAAAGGGTATGGCTATGGAGAAGACCGACCCTCAGCAGATCCCCATCTGCTAGTTCACTCCATCCAGCAGAGGCAGAGGTCCAATGTCTTTTTTCAGTGACATGGCATTTAGGGACATGGTTTAGTGGTGGACTTGGCAGTGTTAGGTTTACAGTTGGACTTGATGATCTTAAAGGTCTTTTCCAACCTAAATGATTCTAACTAGAATCTAGAATCACAGAATTATAGAATACTTTGGGTTGGAAGGGACCTTTAGAGGTCATCTAAGCCAACCCCCATCCAGTAAGCAGGGACACCCTTAACTTGATCAGATTGCTCAGAGCCCCGTGCAACCTGGTCTTGAATGTTTCTAGAGATGGGGCCTCCACTACCTCCTCGGGCAACCCGTTCCAGTGTTTCACCACCCTCATTGTAAAGAATTTCTTCCTTATAACCAGTCTAAACCTACACTCATGGTAGATCTCTTATGTTTCCTCCAAGCTAAGCAGTTCCAACAGGTGCTTAAGGTTAAGGCTGTTATCTGAAAAGCTAGGAGGGTTCTCCAGGGTACCAGAAAAAAGGAGTTATAGACTGCAATGCTTTCACATGTAGCCTGTTGCTCTACTGTGTATGAGTCTAAGAGCTCTCTAACATACAGTACATCCAGCTTTTCCTCCAACACTTTCCAAACAGTGTTGCTCAGCAGGATGGAAGTGTGAGAAGTTATGTGTGACGCATGGAAGACAACGTGCTCATTTCCCTTATGGCTGATTCCTCCCACTTTTAATTTTGGAGAGGAAAATTCCAGCAAATTTTTTTGTGTGTGGAAAAAGATTGGTCAGCTTAAGGAAATTCTGAAACAAAAATATCTGGTTTATGTTTACTTAATTGATTCATTATCAGCTTCAAAAATAGATGAATTGACATTTTAGATAGTGAATGTGAAGATTAATTGGTTTGAAACTGCTGGTTGGAAATCTAATGTTTTTCGAACCCAGAATTTTAAAATTAAAGTTTTTCTAAAGAAAAATCCTGCAATTTTTCAGCGTGCTCTACACAAACTCTGGCAGATCAGCTGAATCTTCCCTCAGACTGAGAAAGCACTTCTGCATGTTAACCAGCCTTGGGCTCAACAGTTGTTAGAACAAGCATCATAGTGTTCACATTTTAATGGCTCCCATCGCCCTACAAAGACAAGCAGAAACAACTTCAAAGAAAAGATGCAGTTCTGTCTTATCTTCAGTTGCTGAGCTCCTTTGTTATGAATACAACTATTTTTGTATTACCTCTGTGATCTCAGAATATTACTTTTCACAGCATATCCATTACGAGGACGGTATAGCACTTCTTAAAAAGTTACTAGAGAAAAAACCTGCAAATGTGTTGTCTAAAACACTACAAAGTCACTATTTCCAATGGAGTTTAAAAGCAGTGGCAACTTTGGCTTTTATTTTGTTTCCAAGGTAAGGCCTTCCTTAACTTCTTTGCCTTTCCCTCGTCCCTCCAATGCCAGTTATTGATGGGAACGAAACCCATTGATGGGAACAAAACCCACTGATGGGAACGAAACCCATGGGAGGGGAAGACAGGAATCAAGATCTGTGGACATTTCCACTCTGATGGTGTATAAGATGTCTCGGAGGAACCACCGAGCTGCTAAAGCTGGGCGGTTTGTAGAGATTTACTGGATCTCATGGGGCCAAGCGCATGTGGTGAGCTAGCCCGCTGCCTCTTGAGGTGAACAGAGTTGGCAAGATTTGCCACTAAAAATGGTCCTGCAGACAAAAAAGAAACTATGTTCAAAAAAGCAAGGGAAGGATGAGGAAAAATCCAAAAGGAAAATGGAGGATGGAGGAAAACAGAGAGAGGAGGGAGAAAGAACCGCAGTGCCCTACAAGAGCAGCTTTGTGATTCCTCCAGTAATGTTACTCTGTTTTGTTTACCATGAAAAGATCCCATTAATGCTTCAGCCCCATCAAACAGCAGACCAAATTCATGAATGGCACCTATCAGAGCCCAGGGTAAATCCAATGATTAGAGGGAATTTGCCAAAGGGCCTTTGTAGCTGAGAAAAATGCCTACTCCAGAGAGGAATGCAGAAAATTCCTGGGAGGACAGGCCCTCCTTTGTTGGCAGTCTGACGGTATTCTGGAGCAAATAAAGGCACACAAAAAATGGGATCTTAGATGCAATGAACATTTGAAGAAAACGTTCAAAGACCTCCTTGAAACATTCACACCTCCCCCCCTTTTCCCAACTGTACTAATTCTGTTTAGGATGACCGAACGGGCTATACTCAAAACACTACTATTTTAGGATTACATAATAGAAATGTCTCCTGACAGCAGCAGCGGTAACTTACTTAGTTTTTTCTACTGCTTTTTCCTCGGTTAAAACTTTTGTTGACACAAGCCTTTAGGGGCCAAATTCTCAGCCAGTGCAAATTGCTACAGATCCACTGAAATAAAAAGATCTCCGCTGGCTTACAGTGGTATAGAATTTGACCTCCGATTTAGCACGTAAAATAGAAGAAATGCACCCAAACTAGAGAATGGACCTGCAGCCAGTGGAAAAGGGACGTTGACGCCCCGTCTCTGATTCACCCCACCTTGTTAATGTCTGTGCCAAATGAATATGCATCGCCTACAAGATATGCGGCAGCATCTAAGACTGTGCTGCAGAACACAGGATTCGCCTGGATAGATTCGTCTTGGGAGTATGAACACATCCAGCCAGAAATTAAATTCACAAGATCGGACAAGACAAGCTGTCACTTAGCAACTGAAAGGGACACGACACGTGGGCGTTCTTTCATTTCAGACTCACACGAGGGATGCTCTTTTACTTCTTCTAAGATATGAACTCATTGGGAAGAAACACATTTAAACTCGCAAAATTATACGGAGACCCAAAGAACTCGGCCAAACTATATTAAAGCTGCAAATTGTTATGTAGCGTTTCTCCGTATTTGCTTACCATGACCTTGTCAACTACATTACAGCAATATAGGTTCTGTATTAAAATAGCCCCAAACCATACTGAACGTACAGAGACGATCTTCTGTCTGCCCCAGGCAAGGCTCTAATCTCGCTTACATCAGTGTAAATCCAGCATATTTCCAACAATTTCACTGAACACCAGCAATAGTGAGATCAGAATTTGGCCCTATGCCTCCTTCCCTCTGTTTTCCTCCAGAGAAAACAAAACCATTTTTTGTTATTTCTTTGGTGTGAAAAATCAGATACAGATTTTATGGCTGATTTAGAAGATCTTATCTGCTTCTGAAATCTTGAATTGCATAAACTGCATGTAATCCTTACATAAACACATTCAACAAACATGATTTCCTCCTCCCCTCCTCACTTCCCATGCTCTGAACAATCTTAATGCCTATTTTTCTTCACAATGTGTGCTTTAACACAATATGCTTCCTCATAAACATTGTTAATGACTTTTATTTTATGCCCCACATTAAAGAATTTGCTGTGATGATGGAGGAGTGAAGTAATAATCATGCAGTTGGAAGCAGGCTCTGTAAGCATCTATGGGCGTATGCTGCATCTGTTTGCGTGCGTGCATGTGAAACCCAATAAAAATATTATTTGCAACTTTGGAGACCGATACTCTTAACATTTTGCAAAATGGGAGTGAATCGTTTGCAAAGGTGTTTTCCTTTATCACTCTGCAAATGCTGCTCATTTTACTATTTGTTTTAAATGATCTTTTTACTGGTCCAAGCAGATTTACCTTCACACAGCAGCGCAGCGGCGGCGAAGGGGTAATGAGCTGGGTGCACAAACAAAGCTGGGCTGCGCTTGGCAGCGGTGCATAAAAAAGCACTAATGTTAAAAAAAGCTCTTTTCCTCTGTTCTTTAAGGAACAAAAGCAACCAAAGGTTTCTACTAACAACCAGGTTTTGCTTTCTCCTGAATATTCCTAGGTGAGCTGGTTAGGGGATGCTCTAGCTTCCCTCAGTGTCAGTGGGAGCACTGGCGCTGCCACTGACTGCAAAATTCGGGACAGTATCTCCTCCTCCGGTAGGAAAGGGAGAGCTGGAGTCTCTCACCCTCCTTCACGTTGGTTTGTTTTCTTCAGTGCCATTCCTTTGAGGGTAAGATGTCGAACTGCTCTCACAGGTGAGATGCCCTGAGAACGGGGCCTTGAGAAAAAAAAAAGGCATTAAGGCAGACAGGCTTGGAAGGGCTGTGCCACTCACACAACCTCCAGGCCCACGGTTAACAGGGACGCTGAGAGAAAGAACAGGTCTCAAGATGCATCATTCCTCCAGTGAAGGTGCACACCACCTACAGTGCCACTTAAATGCTAATGGGAAGCGCAAACATGGCACCCTCTGAGACAATCGAAGCACAGTCAGCTACAGTAAAAAAAGAAATGTGCTGCGAGATAGCAAATTCCCTCCAAGCAGGGCACGTGTCTCCCCAGCATAGTTCTTTAATTGCCATCAGCTGTGTAAATGCTAGGAGCATCTTCCGCAAAGTAAGTATCAACTTAGAAAAGCGGTCATTGGAGAAGTATGCAAAGCCTGCAGAACACAACGCGTACACGTGTGCGCACTAACCTTCTCCTGCAACCTTGATTTATTGAGCCTCTGCCTGGCAGATGGCTGACACTTTAAAATAGGCTCCTAAAACTACAGATCTGTTTGTTTGTTTGTTTCCCACCAAACAGACCGTAACGGCACCAGCCATAATCCATTAAAATCCAGGCTAGCAGGGTAAATGACTGTCACTGGAAGCCTGACTTATCACGCTGCCACGGAGCAGTGTGAAGCCCTGGGCTCTTCCTCCCAAGCCGGGGCTACATCATAGAATCATAGAATCGTTCAGGTTGGAAAAGACCTTTAAGATCATCAAGTCCAACCGTCAACCTAACACTGCCATCCCACCACTAAACCATGGCCCTAAGCAATGACAGGCTACAAGAAGCGGGGCCTGATCCTGATGATTTTGAGCCAGGAATGTATTTACCGGGATTTAACGCATCAGTGCAACAATGTTTAGTGATATAAATGTTTTGGAAAATAAATGGGCAGGGGAAACAAAGACATGCTGGCAGTAAGAAAAATTGTATAGAAGGGAGTTCGAAAGAACTCCAGAAGAAAAATCATGTGCCTGAAAGGATGTTATGCTCTACTGTATAAATTAGGATAACGTATTTTGATAACGATATTCAATGTGTGTTCCATTTAAGGGGTTTCTTTCAATAGGTTTAATTTAATGATCAGACTTTAATCTCACAGGTGCTAGCTGGTGTTTTGAGCTCCCTTCAAAAATCTCCACAAGGGACGTACTGCTTTACTCACTGTTCTGCGCCATCAGGGTCCCTTCCCCGGGGAGAAGTTTCTCCTCTACCACAGACTTCCCCTGCGTCTTTGGGAAGATGTCTACACCCCAGCTTTCACAGGTATTTTAGGAACCTAAAGGCACAGACAGATGTTTGCCATACTACGTCAGACCAAAAAATACCCTGTGTTAATCCAGCAGCTGACACCTTGGCCGGCTCCACCAGCAGCACAACTTCCCGCACGAGGGGTGACACGGAGGCTCAAGGCAGGAACGGGATGAAACCACCCTGCGTGACGTGGCCCATGGGTGAATCGTGGCAAGCACAGGCAGTAACACGCTGGTGATTTCTGCTCTAAAGGAAAAAATACAGACTGGCTGTTTAAAAGACGGGATTCAGTTCAGATGATTTTGAACTCTCCTTTCAATCAAAGGCAGGGTTATTTACCACTGCAACAACTATTAAGTCCTAAGCCATTAAATCCTGTAGTGAAACAAGGATTGAAACAAGAAATAACTGACTGGCCTAGATTCAGAGGCCGGTACAGATGAAAGGAGAAGTGGAAAGGCAGCTTGGAGGCATTTTTGCACCCTGTGGTTTCTGGGGCTGGTTCAGTTTCTTCGACAGTCTCTTCCAAGGAGTCTCTTCCATGCTCATGTCCATGGGAGACCTGCTCCTCCTCCAGCCTCTTGGCAAAGTGACCAGATCCCACAACAGCAAGCTGAATAAAATGGGTGTTTGTCCAACAAACGCTAAGAAGTGAGAACATTTCCAGAGGACACAGAAAGGGTCAATGTGTCACTGCCTCTTTCTGGTTACCATTTAGACCATTTACCATTTAGACCATTTACCATTGCCTCCTCCAGGTTCCCGATTTACTCATAATTAAGAAGGAATTATTCCAATTAAAACAGCAGTGCCAGATCAGTATGAGACTAGGAGGAGGACTGTGGTTTATCAGTTCACAATGGGATTCTTCAAAGCCCCAAAGATGCTGGCACCACTCGGAACACACGCCGGGAACCTCTGAAGCCCTTACTGTAAATGTTAGATTCTTCCTCCTCTGCTGTCACAGCAAAACAGGGAGAGGGCAGAGGGAAGGAAGGATGGGATGAAGGAGTATCTGGTCCTAGACTCTGGCAGAGCTAAACTTGACATCTGCTTGTCTTTCGGAGCCATGGGCAGTGTTCACACCCGGGCTCGGCCACCCAGCCCCAGCACGGGAGGCAGGAGGAAGCAGTCACCGTCAAGGTCAGACGGAGGATGCGGTGATCACCCCTCCGAGCCACCCCGGAGTTCATCAGGATACGGATGTGTCTGAGCAGGAGTAGGCACTGTTTCCAGAATGAAATCTGGACAGCGTTAATTTATCATGTCTAAGCCTGAGGCCTGAAATAACAGTTACCAGCATTTGTGTTTTTGTATACACTTCGACGGTTCTGGGTAGCTGAAACTGCCTGGGGTTTTTTTCAAGAATTAAAGCACTTCTAACCTTCTTTTCAAATACCCTCTGTGAACATCATGAGAGATAAAGGCACACATTTACTGGCTTTTCATAGGGGGGGAAAAAAGCGAACTGAGCATAAAGTGAACGGGCGAAGAGAGGGCAGAGGTAGCTCTGAACACAAAAGGTCTTGCTCTGTTTCTTAAAGGTTCTCCTGTACTAACGGCAATTAGAAAGTTCAGCTGTAATTTCAGCCCCCATTCATATAGGACCTTGTCTCACCTTCAACAGGAAATAGGGACTGAGTTAGGAGAGCCCGAATATAACAGAAGTCTGTGGCTGTGGTGCACTGCTGCCATCAATATAAATCTGTCACAAACGCACTCAGCGAGGAAGAGGAACTTCCATACACTGTGGCCTCGACATTTTTGGATGCAGATGGAGATTTATGGCACATGGGAAGCAATGAGCCTTGGAGGCAACGTGGGCCTTGCGAGTGTGCGGGGCTGCGCAGGCTTGTGTTCCTCCACCGAGCTGCGCTTCCATAACGGCATCCGTAACCTCCTCCTGCCGGACAGGGGGGCTGGGTCAAAATAAGGCTAAGGAGATGGTCTCACGGCTTTGGATTTTCACGACAAGGTGGTCTACAAAAGGAAAGCCAGAATTTTTAATTGGAATTGATTTGTTACATGGTCTTCACCATGTACCTCCATGCATATTAAATGACATCTTCTGTCACTTCTGCGCAGGATGGGGATGGGACACACGTGCAAGACAGGGCTAAGGGGCCATCCTCTATGAGGAAGGGTGCGAGAATAAGGCCCACAAAGCCATTGCGATCCCAGGACAATTTTGTTCACCTTTCCATCAAACTTCTAACCCCTGATAAAAAGAAAAGAGCCCTATCTAGAAGGCAGTTACATCAAGTGACAGGATTAAGGTGATTACTGTTCTAAATTATGGTATCTTAAGAGTGTTTTTACGTAAAGGGAACTACAAATGAAAGCAGTTTTGAGCAAATTGAAAAACAGCTCAGTGTCACTATTAATTAATTAAAAACAATTTTTCCAAGCCAGCCTAATAGAAGGCTTCCTACATGCAACCAGTAACTGATTAAGTGAGTGACTCAAGCAGTAAAATCACAGTTGGGCCTATTTTCTTCATCCTGGAAGGCCAAGTTCAATATTTTTCCTATGAGGCATGCCTTACTATAAAAAGAATGTGATGTTTGAACGTGAGTGTCTCTGCTCTCAGTGCTGGCACCCGAAGCCTTTCCTAGCCCTCCTGCCACATTTCAAGAGTGCAGGATGAATCACAATCATGTGGCTCACCTCCCTGCCAAATTCTTTTCTTCTGCTACCACTGCGAGTTCCTCCCAGACGGCTGCCAGCAGCGGCTGTCCCCCAGCCAAGACCACGGGGGCGAGTGTCAGCGGGAGAGACAGGGCTCCCTCCCTCCCTCCCTTCCTCCTCCTCCTCTGAGGAAACAAGCAGGCGCAGTGTCAGAGACCCGTAATCACGGGGCTAACTAAATGGGTGGTGGAGTAGCTCAAGAAGGAGAAAAGGAGTAAGTAGGAAGCTGGAACGGAGGGAGAGAGAAGGGAAGGGGGACGCTGCAGCCTGCACAGCACTGCAAGGTGGCCAAGCATTGCATCCCCCCTCCCACCCACCCACAGACACACTCCTCATCTGTCTGTCCCATAGCAGCTGCTCAGTATGATGCTGCTTGCATCCAGGCATGTGTCTTCAGCAACGGAGACCCCAGCACAACAGAGCTGTGAGGCTGCCGAACTCTTATCATAACCTATTTTCCAAGGCTGTAGCAATCAGGGCCCCAGTCGACGGTGGACAGGAGAGTGGGAAGAAAGGTGTTAACTGAGAGGGGCTTGAGCAACATCAGCGCACAGGTCGCATCGTTTCACTTTGCAAAAGGCAAGGAAAGAGGTTATCACGCGTAATGCCGCTCTGTGTGCCGAGCTCATGCGCGCAGCTGAGGCAAGAACGAATACACTTTACATGTGAAGCGGGGGCATGTTGCAATTAAAGTGCCACAGGCTTCTGGATGTTTCAGCAAGCAGTGGACATATACAAAACCATGCAGAGCCATGGATGGGAGTTTTTCCTTTGTTTCCGAGAGCTGCCCACCCTGTCACCGAGGGCTGGAGGGATCTGGGAGGACCTGCAAGCCCTCTCGGAAGGGTGCAAGAGGGGCACTCACAGCCTCACCCGAGCTGCCCAGACACCAGCCCTCCTGCCAGCCAAGCTCACAAACCCATGCCCCTGACAAAGGCTTCCACCTCAGCCGCAGAGAGGAATGAGAGGTTCTGTGCCCTTCTCTAGGGTCTTTGCTACTGGCATTGATTTGATGCAGAAGACACCTAGGAACTGCAGTAAGGGATGACAATACAAAATGCTGAAATAGGGTTTTAAGCAAAGAAAAAAAGATAGTGCACAGCACTCGCAAGTCACCATCAGCTCAATCCACCCGCTAGCTGCTATTGAGTACCTACGGAACGAAGAATACAGTGAGTACCCCTGCTAAAAATAAAATAATGGAAAATCCATGAATTCTTTAACGCAGAGCTTTCAGACAAAAGAATCCTGCCTGTCAGATGCTTTTCTAATAATGTGCTGATATTATTTACCTGTGCAAAAAATCACCGCCCATCTCAAAGAAAGTATTTCCTTTTCATAAGAAGAATGGCTCTGACAGCCCGGAACACTAGACATAGGAGCAAGATTGGAGATTCAGGATTGCACAAGGTTCATTCATTAAGGCACAACTAAAAGCATCTCTACCTGGCCTTACAGATTACTGGTCTGCTTCTAAATGATTGAAAAATTATCAAGATGAACGTTTGGCCACTAGAAAAGCTTTACTAATCTTGCATGTTTTTACTTGCTTTAGGGTAGTGAAAAGGTTCTTGCTGAATAATACAGAACTAGCTTTATTTTTTTTTTTTCAAATGATGCCCCTATTCTTATACGCAAGCACTGTCCCAATCTCTTTGATGGCTCTACGCTGATTTACACAGAGCTGAAACCTTGACCTTTTATAGCTTACCCTGTGCTAAAAAGAATGAATATGAGACTTGAGAAGCGTACAGTAAATCTAGACTTGTATTATTCTCTCAGGTTTATTCCTTGTCCATAAAAGCAAGGAAGGAAAAGCACCCCAAAGGATATTAAACGCTGGAATCTCAGAGCTCTGGTGCTTTGTTCTGTGTGTGCGGCGTTCCCAAGCCCAGAGACCCCAGGATCAGGGACGTCCCAGAGGTGAATGCCCATCTTCCCGAGACATTGCAGCTATGCTGAGAACCCTGCTAATGCTAGGACAAAAAGCTTGGACTGACTTCTCCCAATTTACATTGAATTAATCCCCTTTTTTCTAAGCCCTGTTCCCATATCAGTAATGTCTTAAACTTTCTCTGCCCAACGTCTCTTAGGTAGATTTTTACTACCAAACGACTGCCTCTGGGTCGGTTCAAAATAGGAATCACAGGCACACAGTCAAGTTACTGACCACATGCTTGCTCTCCGAGAGCGGTTTAAGTGGTGCCTTTTGCCTTCCATTTGCAGGGGGCTAACGACACACACGTGGCTGGCTACTGCAAGTGAGCCTACAGGCGAAACGGAGCCCAGCTCGTGCTCCTTTTGTGAGCTTTCTCTATGAAATAACACACCACACCTCTGACCGGCTTTGCGGGGAAGAGATGCTGAATAAGAACACATGAAACACCCGGGGTCAACCCTTGCTCCTTTTCTGTAATGCGAGCAGCTCATTGACTAGATTTTCCATTTTCAAAGTATTCCTTAGCATGGAGCCGAGGCAGAAAACACTGGCAAGTTTCCACGTAAGAGAAAGGACAGTCTTTGAGAAAACATACTGTCGGTTTCTGAAACACCTTCATGATAAGCCTTTTCTCCCAGCTGAAGGATAAAAATTTTCAAAATACGTTCTTTCTCTTGCAACCAACAGCAAAATATATTACGTGCCTTATAACATAATTTAAACTTCTGAAACACACTTGTGGGTAATAGAAGCAGCAGAGTCTGTCAGGCAGGGAATGAAGAGTCGGAATACACCACCAGTTCACTTTCTGCTGCCTAATTTCCTAAGTGGGACAATGCCGTTCTCCTTTATACAGTACCCAAGAGATCTACACATCAGAAACGTGGAATACATAGAAGATATTAAATTTTTCGCTCTTGTAAAAAGTGCTTTCCTGTTCAGAGGTCCAGAGGACTGAGAACAAAAATACCAGTTAATTCAGAAGAAAAAGAGACTTTTTAAAATGTGGGTTACTCCATTTGAAATAAATGGTTATTAACTTTCCCTAACTGCATTATGTTCTCTTAGTCTAGAATTTTCAGAAAGCTGAATAAATCACTGTTACCTCTGTCTTAATGGCAGAAAGCAGTATTTGCAGGCACCAATAAATTCTGTAAATAAAAGTGTCCAACTACAACAAGACCGTACTATTCACGTTAGAAATATTCCCTTCCATCATTCTTGATAGCAAGTTGCTTTACAAAACATAACAGACTGATCTGAGGCTTTGAACTAAAGCTAGTAAGTGGTTCCACCAAGGTTAGCGTAGGACAAAACACCCTGGGGACTCCCATGGTGATGGCGTAAGTAAGTGGTTCAGAATGAGTGGGTGGCAGAAAACCCCAAAAGACCATTTTCCAGCAAGACACCAAGGGCTGAATCCAGTCCCAGCATCAGTAGGTACTGTCCCCACAGGGAAAGGCCAGGATAAGCCTGTTTCTATCAGCAAGTGTATCCTTTCAAACCAAGCCGTCCCGAAATGATGACTACCTCAACAAACAGCTTTTCAGTGAGAATCATATTCACGTTGCCAGTTCACATTCAGCATCCCAAATGTCATTTGTAGGCTACTTCTCCGGAGGATGTTTTCAATTACTTGGCTGTTTTTCTTGCTTCCCTACCCCTCTGTTTCTCCCAACTATTATTCAGTCCCTGTAAAAGTATTTCTGTTGTGGCTGTAACTTGGGCATGAGACACGTAAGTGTATATGCCATCTGCACATGCAAGTTAATGATTCAGATTCTCTCATTACAGGCTGTTTATAAGCAGCTTTTACCATTTCCTGGTCAGAAGAGATTTTTACTTTTCTGCTATACCGGAGCTCAATTAAACGGTCTAATCAACTTGATCAGTTCAGACCAAGTTCATTCACCTCCACCTACATTTGAGTAGCAAGTGACTCGGGGCTTTCCTTCTGGTGTTTTTTGTCTAAGAAAATAGCTATTCAAGTTTAGAGAACCACATGCCTATTTTTGCTTTTGACTTTCAATAAATGTAATGCCTTCATTGCGACTGAAGAGGAAGGGAAGCTCCGGGACGTTGCTCCAGTACTATTCAGCAGACCTATTCATTAGCGAGCACAGCTGATTTGATGGGGTTGTTGTGTTTTGTTTGCTGGATCCACTACAAACACAAGCCATTGGCAGCTCAGCTCGCAACACATGAGAAGGGGCTTCCTCTCCCGCTGTAGTGTTCCTGGCTGCTTGAGCATGAACAGAAAAGGTGGATGGATGCCAACTGGCAAAACAGATAGAAATAGCAGCGCCTGATTCTAATACAAGCAGCAAAAAGACCAAGCACAAAACATCTCTCGCTCTCCCATTGACTAAGGTTGCTTTTGGCAAAGAGCAGCGGGCTGTTGCATGCTTATTTCCCTCTGGTCAGGGAAGATAGCTTTAATTACGTAGCCATGCAAGGTAATACTGCACAGTCTCTGGCACTCTTGGCATACTAGGGTAGTGAACAGAGGGCAAAAGGACTGATCAGCTGTTAGGCAGCTCACTCCCCACCTTGGCTTTCTAATGAAATTCCACATCAGGGGTGTAGCTGGAGGACTCCCCAGACCAATTCACGCGTGCTGCAGGAATGCATGGGAAAGGGTGTGCACCTACAGGGAAGGGAAATGTGTCAACAGCAGTGACACAGTAATCCCGGCACATTTATGAAAGGCATGTTCACTGGGATTCACATGCCTCCTTCATCAGCAGATCTTCATTAGCAAGGCGCCTGCGCACGTTTCAGCATGCACAGAGTATGGCAGTGGGTGGACGATATTATTTCAAGTTTTCTTTCTTTCTCTCTTTTTTTTTTCTTTCTTCCTTTCTTCTTTCCTTCCTTCCTCCCTTTCTCTTTTTTAATTTCCTGCAGGATATTGGCAGCCAAAAACTGATGCAGGCCAAGGCTGATCTTTCTACCACTTTGTAAGAGTATGGGGACTTGCAGGCATTTTTTTTCATAAATTATTATTCCTATGATTATAATCATTATTATGACTATTACTGTTTTGCTTTTAAGGATTCCTTCCCCACTCAACCAACATTGACCCTGTGACCAACCAAAGCAAGATGGTTTATTCAGGGACTCCACAGAGCAAGGAAATATAATGTAAGCTCATTCCCAAATCAGAGGTGACTCTTCTGCCACTTTTTTCTTTTTCTGCCACTTTTTACTTTTTCTGCCATTTCCCATTTCTTAATGGGCTTATTTGATAAAAATAACAATTGCTATTTCTTTGTAAAAGCCTCTGGCAGATGTCACCATCCCTGGAGGTATTTAAAAGATGGGTAGACAAGGTGCTTAGGGACATGGTTTAGCGGTGGACTTTGCAGTGCTAGGTTAACAGTTGGACTTGATGATCGTAAAGGTCTTTTCCAACCTAAAAGATTCTACAATTCTATGATTCTATCTTTTGTTACTGGAGGGACTGAGCAGAAAGGGATGGTGACTGGTATTTCACACCGGGCAGTGACAACTGATACAGATCCTCTAGGAAGACATGTACTCTCCTGAAGTACTAAATTTGGTGTCTGCATGTTGGGGAGACCACTAAGCACCCAAGGGCAGCACCAAGGACTTGATCTAATCCTCAGCAAAGCCAGTTTTCCACTGTCTTTGGTGGGCTCGGTATCTTACGCTCAAGCCATAATAAATGTGCTCAAGTGCAGTGTGAGCTTCTAAGACATCTATTTTGATAGACAAACCCAGGCAACTTGATGTTTAGATTCACTGTATATGGCCTGTGATGTTACTAAAACATGGCAACTGTGAGGTGTATTTGAGGATGCCAAGGTCAGCACTTAGCTCATCAAGATCCTGACCAAAGGATTTAAGACTGTCCTAGGACTGGTCTCCTATCCAAGCAGATTTCCAATGAAGTCAACACAGTGCTGAAGATTGAGCCTTTAGTACCCTGTCATTGGAGGCTGATCCTGTATGGTGCTCATATAAGAAGAACATACAGAAAAGTAAGAATGCTCATCATTAGGTGTTCAGCATCTTCAAGAATTCATTCCTGCCTGCATTACTATTGTTAAGAGGGATGGCAAGAGAAGCTGAGTGCACTTACAAGATATCACCACTGTTAGATTTATGCTATGTGTACAGGAATGGTCCTACTAGGACAGAACAAATGTTGATCTATCCCTTTATTCTTTTTCTGTAAGCAGATGCCTAGAAAAAGGACAGACAGAGAAAGGATAATCCCCTGATGCTCTCCAAGCCTTTAGTTATTTTAAGTTGGGGGGGCTCCTCAGCCAGATGTGGTCTGTGTGTGTCTAGTAACCCTCAAAGGATCTCCTTTCCATTAATTTCTCCAGTCTTCCCTTGAACCCTCATAAAATATTAGCATCCAATGTCCTATGGCAAGGAGTTCCACTGATCTACAACCTGCAGTGTGAAGAACCATCTCTGCTTGTTCTGAAAATCATCACTACTGATTTTAGTTGATTCCACTCACTCCTATCCTAGAAAAGTTAGTCAACAGCCACTCCCTACCAACTCCCTCCATGCCTCTCATGACTTTGTAGACTCTTCTAATCATCTCTTTCCCAGGCTGAAGAGTCCCAGCTGACTCAGTCATTCATCATAGGGTAGCCACTCATATGGCAGCCACCTTGACCATCCTTTGAGCCACCTTCTGTTCTACTGCTTTCTTTCTAGGATGAGCAGACCAGAACCGCATGTCGTATTTACAAGATGCTGACAAACACATAAGCACACAGACTCCAACTCACCTTCAACTTGCATGCAACAATTTTGGTGGGGAGCTCAATACAAAGGGAGTCTAATTATATGAAATGGCACCCTATAGCACCATAAACGGTACCATCTTAATAAAAAAGGTTTCTCTGAAAAGACAAGTCAGATTTAAATACACAGCTCTACAGGTTACGCCTTGCTGTAACAGAAAACAGTTCAAAGAAACAGTTGGTTGAACAGGCCTCACTACACGTATAGAAATTGCATGCTTTTTGCTTGGCTATGTGGGTGGGTGGGGAAGAAGGATCAGGGTGGAGTGAGGGAGGAGTGAGGGAGGGGAGAACGGTGTGTTTTGTTTATAACTGCAGTGATGTGGAAGTACGTGTGTTTTCCTCTGGGAAGTGCCTAGCTCTATCTCTAGTAATCTAAAATCAGCATCAAAGGTTTGTGAATGGGTTACAGAATGAGCAATGGCACCTCCCATCTTTAGCCGTCTACATTTTTTATAACCACTCACATACTTTTGGTCAACCACTGTAAAATAAACAGTCCTTCCCAAATGTTTTTGTTTTCTTTGACAGCACAGCAATAATTCACTTGGAATGCTGCAGAATATAATAGCACTTTAAAGCTGTTGTAAAACTGCCTTTTTATGATTTATATTTGAGTTGTTTTCAAGGAAAAAAGATGCCAGAGCTACGAAAGTATATGAAATTAGAAGATGTATCATGTGTGCATGTACACGATATGTATGTGTGTGTGTGTGGGCTCAAGTGGGAGAGACTATTCTAAATAATTTTCATTTTGTGGGGAAGATCTGATCATTTGCCTGTGTCTTTGAAAAATGACTCAATGCAACAGCCAGATTAACTTCTGCAACTACCAAAATCTAATCAAGATGACCGGAACAAGTCTCTTTCAACACGAATTCTAAGGACCTCACGCTTGCTACATCCCTTGAGTAGAAAAACAATACGGTCATAACGGGACATTGCATCTGACCAGAAGAAACGTTTTACAGACGGAACATTACATGACTGCAAATGCAACTCGGAAATCATACTCCAGGCTAGAGGAGAAACCTGTGAAAATTACTCTGGGGCCTGTTATCCTGCACTACGAGGGAGCGAGTCCGTGTGACCATGCATGTTTATGTTCTGTCAGCATCCCTCTATTTATCTCCCTCAGCTTCTTCCTGAAAACCCTCATCTCCAGCCTGCACAGCTAAGGCCCTAAATCGTGCTGCATGGGGAACAGGAATCAGCTGTAGGTTAAGTTTGCTCTTGAAGGCTCAGAGGTTATTGGTTGGGCCATCACACCTGCATTCCTGACGAACAGCTGGAGACCCAGCACTGGCCCAGCTCAGTGCTTCTCCAGCAGAGAGCAGTGATACACTGTCAGTGAGCTCAGCCCTGGAAAGCAGGGCAGCTTCCCAGCTGGAGAAAAGGCAAAGCTCAAAGCTGTCGAGCTTGCCCATGGGAAGGCCAGAGGAGCTGGAGTTGGAGCAACAGGTGACAACATGGGGTCACCTGAAAAGAAAACCATTCAAAGCACCTGCAAAGGCAGTGCCTGAGCCAGCAGCCCTCACTTCAGGAGGAATACTCACATGAGCAAGGGCGCTCAGATCAGACTTGCGGTACTTGCAGCATTTCGCACTATAAGCCAAGTAGTGCAGTGGGCATTCCTACCATAAACTGCACTTGCTCCCAAATTAGTGTCTAATACTCTCTGGCAGCCATTGCTAAAGATGCTTATACCTGTTCAAGTGACATCAAGGAGAAGACACCATGCTGCCAAGAGAACAGAATCTATCTTACAAACTGTGCTTGAGATAGCATAGTCACTGTAAATTTGACCAGTTCAGGTTGTGAGCAAGGCAAGATTTGCAGGCAGGCAGAGACTCTTTTATTAGACCAGCCAACACTGACTTAAAAAACCCGACAAACTTGTTTCCAGCTTTGCCCTGTATATAAGCTGCTTCACTTATTAGAAAGATACGCTTACACATACACATCCAGAGACACAGCCACTTCACTCTTTACACCTTGTATGTATTTTATCCTTGTATATATTCTCAATAGCCACTACTAGTAGTAACAAAGTCAAAATGTGAACCCCTCTTAGGCAATAAAAGATACTGAATGTTAAATTACAGACTGCACGGCCATGGTCTAAGCAGCAGACAGATGCTGGCCTTACCTGTCCGAACCCCAAAGGAACTCATCTGGACTCCTAGAAGCAAGCGTCCCCAGGTGGAAAGGTTTTCCTCTGTCCCACATGCTAGCAAAATGTTTGGTTTTCATCTAAAGATCTCAAAATATTTCACAGAGTGAAAGACCAGGATTACCATTCCTATTTTATGCATGATGAGAACTGAAGCACACGAAGTATGCTGTCTGGACTGAGGAGATGAAGCCGGGCAGCCAAGTTTTGCGCTGTACGCTGATGCTTCCCAACCTGCTTGTAGCCAGGACACCTTGCCACTGCTTTTTTGCCTGCCACATCGCCTCGGCTCTCTGCCACTGCCGCCTCAGCATCCCTCGCCACTTCACTCTTTCCCCTCCATCCTGTTGACACCAGCCTGCTCCCTCCTCCCTGGCTGCTGCCTCCTCTCTCCCCCACCCTCCCGCGGCAGCAGCATCGGTAGGGATGCTCGCACTCCCTGCAGAGCTTTCAAGCCTGCGCTCCCCGCAGCGCCCTGGCTCGGCAGGCGACCTGGTTGAGTGAGAGCCACTTCCTTGGGTGACAGCAGCTGATTTAAATCATAACTCATCTCTCCTGGCTTTGTGTCCCACATGCAGACACAAGTCTGCTCTTTCAGTGGAAAAAACCACAGCGCATCCATTATACCGCACGAATTGTACTCTCTGAAGAGCACTGTTAGGCCAGCCTTAATATTTGAGCTGTAAGGCTATTTCGCGCCAGCTACCACCAAAAGAAGGCTGTTATGTCAGCGGGTAGCTTGGTGAATCAAGAGTATGCATGCGTACACACACCCTCCACCCCTCGCCATGGCCACCTCACCCTGCCTAGAGCAGCAAAGGAGTCTTTCTTGTCTTAATGAAACCCAGGCAGGAGCTGTTCTTTAAGCAATGACAGTTCAGTCAGCGCTGGCTCTGGGTTATATATAGCTGTATAACCTGGCTAGCCAGTCTCTCTTTCCACCCACATTCAAGATAAGGAAAGCTTGTGAATCCTGCTACACCCCCTGTTGCAGGGGATGGCTGGGGTGTAGAAGAAAGGGTGGTGGTGAGAGCCTTGCCGGCGCTGGTAGGAACCAGACTGGCTTCCCTTTTGCTGGAGCCTATCTGCATGGTGACAGGGCTGGGGAGTTCAGGCAAGCTTGCATCCTCCGCTGCAGTAACCTAGAGAGATGCTAGCCACTGGCTCCCAGCGAGGAGCTCATCTTGATTCTTCCTACTTTCCTCCTCCTCATTCCTACCTTGGTAGCCCCAAGATACTTCCAGGTCAGCATCTACTATAAAACTTATCTGTAAAACTGCTGAGGCAATAGAAACGTGTAAGAATTGCATCAGGACAGAATTTCACAGTGGTAAATATGGGATTCTGCTGTTTCCTCCTCTCGTTTCACCATATCCTGCCCAAAGTAACCCTATGCTGTTTGGTCTCAAGCGTGCATGCGTGCGCAATTCCTTTTTTACTCAAATAACCACACGCTCTTTCTGCATCTTGTGGGCACATGACCCTGCAGGATACAGCATGAATGAAAAGCTGAGAGTGAGCTTTGTATTCTGTAATGGTCCCCAGCCTTCCCCATGACTGGGCCACCGCACTAAGGAGGCGGAAACCCTTGCTTTCTCTGTCAGCCGGGGCTGTACTGCCAGTGCCATGTCGTATCTATGGATCATGCTAGACGGTCCTGTAGACACCACGTAGCCTGTAATCAGCAGATCAGCAGCCTAAATGGTAAGAAAAATAACCATGTAAGCAGAAATGAAGGACTTCTTAAATCAGATCCTTTGCTATACCCTGACCTTACACCCTTCTGAACGCTGCATCCAATGCCCCTGTTTCTGTCTGAATTTAAAAATGATACAAACCTATCTGTCATCAACATTTTGAGATTTAAGTCCAGCACCATGTGAAAAGTAATGAGCTGCCTTTTTTTTAATTATTATTATTATTATTATTAAGAGAGCTGAGACTATTTTAAGGACAGCCTCTGTTAGGGTTTTCTAGTATCTTCTCAATAAGAGAGGTTGAGGAGGCAGCGACCTCCTTTCCCCAGGTACCTGGAAAGCATAGAAAGAGCAAAACACTCCTCTACGCACATAGCAGGTGCAAAACTTTGGAGTAGATGGTTATCTCTCATATTCTTGTGGAAAAAAATCTGGGTTTAATTGGTATTTTTTGTAGCTCACTCTTCATCAGTACCAATATGGTTCATACTGGCACATCTTTGTAAGCCTCATGCCCTTGTGGCCACCTTTCGCGCTTTCAGGAGGAGCAAGAAAGTGCATCTTCTTTGTATTGTTGAGGAAATGTGAAAAAAAATCCAGCTAGAGTTTTCAACCAGGATAGTGCCCCGCAGGACTGTGATGAGATGGATGTCGGGCTTGCTATAAAGCCTGTACGAGGCAAAGCGATGCCCTCAATATCCATTACAGGTTCCACTTTTGAAGAGTGGTTCACGTGACAGCTGGAACCATGAGCTTTAGGCCACCTTCCCAAGTTGAGCATTCAAGGAGACAGCGGAGGAAGAAGGATCAGTGCGGCACCTTTCCCAAAAGGCACACAGGCAGCGAGGTGAATTTTGGAGGGCTGGCTCAAATCAAGCGACACTCCACGTTCTGCATTCCTCTCGGCGACCGTGATCTCCTGCCACTATGCGAGATCCCCTTCAAAGCGATCCTACCCTGGGTCCCAAAAGCACCTGTTGCCCTGCTCTCTGCCCGCTCTGCCACCACCCTGGGCCATGCTGGCGGGCAGCAGCAAGCAAAGCGGCGCTCAGCACACCTCGAGCCTGGGCTCCCCAGCTAGGGAAGAATGCGGGCTGCTGGGCAGGCTGAAAGGCTTGGGAAAGTGCAGCCCTGCTGTTTCATGTCAACATTCCTCCCCCTCCGCCTTTCCCAAGGTCTCCGGCAGAAAATCCTTTTTTGTTCTTATCAGTTCAAACAAGAACAATGAATTCCTCAAGCCCGCAAGAATGTGACAAGGTGCCAACAAAGCCAACCAGGAAGGTGATGTATGGTCTATAGGCTGCTGCTCAAATAAATCACTTCACAAACCAGTGCTGCAAGGAGGGAATTCAAACAGCTTAGAGCCTCTATTTCTAGTGCTTCCCTTCAGATTTTCACCTGCCAAGTATCCTGAATAAAAAGCAGTATGTGTGATGCTAAAACGCTGCACGCCCTTTGCTTTTGTTACCAGGAATAACTGTGCAGCCTCTAATTAAATCAATATTACAGTGGTACGCTTGCATGGCAGAGTCGCAGTTTCCATTATAAACCCCTAAATTCGAGGGTTTACAACTGGCTGTAAAACTGGCTCACCGAGCAGGACTTGGTGCACACAGCTGTCAGCCAGGGAGCAAATTATTTTTACCATATTTCAAAAATAATTGCTTTGGCTCTTTTAAAACCATACTAATGTTTTTTTTTTAAAAAAATGAGGTTGCCACGTCTGGATGCTTTTTAGTATATATCTTCCATTTCTACACAGAACCACTGATCTCCTAGTCAGCTAGCCTGATTGGGAAAATAAAAGAATAACGACCAACATATCCAGCTGGTATGTAAGGCAGCTTAGCAGGTACATATTCTGCGTGAGCAAGGATTCAGATGTCTCACTCTGAATATGCCTTCTAGACAGAATTCACATGATGCTTGGCATTGAAGAAATCAGAAGAACTATTTCATGTTAAATTACACGCATGATAGTGAAAATTCACAGTCCAGACAGAAGGGCAAGCAGGTGTCTAAGATGTTCAGCCCACACGTGGGCTCTTTACCAGCCAGCGACTGAAATGAAGCCCAGCTAGCCTTGATGTAAGTTAGGGGATCCTCAATTTGGCTTTGCCTGTGCATCACCTAGGTAGCCCTCTGGAAAAGAGCCCGTATGCCGTTACTGGTATGTACAGCACAGCTCTGGCTCTTAAGGAGCAAACTTTCTGGAACAACCACCCGTGACTCACCATCAAACTTTCTCATGTATTCCTAACGTTGTCACACTGAACCGGTCATTTGAAAAATAACAGGTATTTAAAATGGTTTGCTCTTTTCTTGGCCAGAGACCTGCACGGACTTCACCGGGCCAGCTCTGTGTGGAGCGAGGGGGGAATCTGCTGCCGGAGCCAAGGCCCCCCATGGGCCACAACCCTGCCCCGCTGTTCTCACCCAGGGCTGTGGGAAATAATGGCGTGCAGCCTGCCGGCGCGGATTTGTCACACCTCCCCAACCCTGTCCCTTAACACTAACCTGTATTAGTATGAAAAACTTTATTGGTGCTACACCTGGGGCATCCAGCTCTCTGCCTGCAGCTCTTCGACATAGCCCTGATGTGGTGCTTCGTGGCTGCAGAGAACATCTTCACCACAGACGGATTTTTCCTATTTTACATCACCTAAGCTCAGCGCAGGAGATGCACTACTCAGCAGACACTCCAGCACTGCTCCTGCTCCATCACCTGCCTCACCTACACCCTGCCCTACCAGTATACATACCACGTGATGCCAGTTGCAGCAGGTACACTAAATCCCTGCATCCCTGTCTTGCCTACGTGTCCTCAGAAAAGCACCCCTGTATCTCCTGCTATTAGCCTGTGGCAACCAGGCTTTCCTGGATTTGCCGGGTCTAAGTTGGCCGTGTTTGCCATCTAGTGAATAAGAAACGCAGTGAAGAGGAAGCAATAACATACCTGACTGATGGAGGATGGTGCTTTTCGCATCAACTTTCACTGCTTATGTTAATAACTGATAATGCACCAGCAAATGTGCTGCAGAGTCCTGAAAAAAGTTGTGACACCTCTGTAATGAGAAATCTTAGTATGGCTCTGGATTACTACATTTTTCCTAACAAATGGGGAGAGACAGAGCTGGCGCTGTGTGAGGCTCCAGCCTATTGAGCACCTCTTAAAATGGCTTCAGTTAAGGAGGACTTGGTCCTCCGTCTTTAATGGACGGACTTGCACATCTTTGAAGAACCCGTTTTCTTTAACTATGCACAGATACGTTTAAAAAAAAAAAAAAATTCCTTGCCCTAAATACATATTTTATCCAACATACCAAAGCATTCAGGTAAGTAATTCATATGCTGGGTTGAAATGGCTTATTTGGAACCGCTGCAGTCTGCTGAGCATGTCGTACGGGTTGGGAAAAAGTCCTCCTCAAAGATTCCTATGTAAAAGTTATTCTAGCAGAATAGGAAAGGTTCACTTCTGATATTCACTTTGCCCCTTGTACTGACTGGAGGAGCACTCGTGGGCATGGATCTAAGCCTGGAAATACTCGTGGATATGAATACCCATGGATTATGCCAGTCAAAACCATAATTCCAGAAACGCAGCATTCCTGATGGGTGAGGTGTGGCAGCAACAGGGGTGAGACGTGGCATGGAGCCCAAGCTCATTCCCTGAGACGTCGTGATCAGGCTGAGCTCTTTGGTGGGACTGGGGGAGAGGCGGAGAATGGGAGGAAGAGAGGATATCTGGGCTACTGGGGCCAACAAGGTAGGTTATGGAAGCGGCAGTCCAGACTGGGAATGGATGGGATGCTGAAGAGGAGGGAGGGTGGCAATGAAGGCTGGTAGAACAGCTGGGAGCCACTACCTTGAAAGACTGGCGCACTAAATTCCATGATGTGTCCTGTGATATTGGTGAGTTTCTTAAAACTCTCAGATGCTGGAGCCAAATGCATATATAAAAATATTAAAATACATCACCATTAAACTATTTTTAAAGGAAAAGTTCAAAATCCTGAAGGCAAATATAAAAGCAGCTTCTCTTTTAAGTCTCTTGTGATTCTCAGCCAATCTCATAAAGCCTGGTGTATACATTCTCTTTTAGAAAAACTTCTGTACAGCTACAGAAATTACATACAGAAGGCACCAAGGCACTTTTCACATATAGAGATTTTATATGAGAGAGCTTTTGATGTTTTAAGAGAAATGACAACTAAGGGGCAAAGAAGAGGAACACCAAGGAGCAGAAACTATTTTTACATTATCCCTATACATTTACACTTTACGTTACTTATAAAGTATTGACTATCTCCATCTGCTCTACAGTCTGCTGGCCTAGCTATAGAGAAATTACAAAAATATAAAGCACTTCCAAGTAAAATATGTAATTTTATCATACCCTTAATTCACTTCTGCCTTTTAATTGTAATTCAGACCGTACTAAATTATTCATCTATACAACATAAAGATAAAAAAGCCTAAGAAACCTGCAATTAGCTCCATTTTTCTATTAAATCAACTTTTATATCAAACTTCAAGAACAACGGGGGAATTTTAGCTAACAGAGATAGTACTTTAATCCATTTTACCCCAACAGCCCAAGGTCCTAGTACATACTACAAGCAGAAATGCTCTTTAGCATCCTCTTATTCTCACCTCATAAAACAAACAAGTGAACATTGTTTGGCACAAACCTCCCAGCTCAAGAAAGGCCCCAAGTGACATTAAAGCAGATGTCACCAGCTGGGGCTGAATTGTAGTAAACAGCCTCCCGTCACGAGCACTGTCTCCTGTGCCTAACCCAGGTATATTCTGCTGCAGCATCTTAGTCAAATAAATACACATTTGCATAGCAAATTAATGCACATTTTGAATATAAACAAAAGATGCAGTGTGATTAATTACCAATTTATCCCTCTGAAATGGCGTCAAAAAAGAGTCAACTGACCACCTAAAAAAATTACAGCTCAGAAATAGAATTTAACAAAATCCTGCATGCAGTTTATCATGTACGAATTTTGTGATGTTGGTTAAAGGAGAATCTCATTTTCCATGTGACCTAAATAAGCACTTTCATCTGGGGGGAAGAGGGATAAATGAACTAATCCTGCTTGTTGCCAATATGAATTCACCGTGCTCTCAGGAGGACTCCACTGACAACTGACAGTACTCAGCACCTGGGGCTCGGAGACCTCACAGAGTTTCCAAACAGCTGAAGCAGGGCTGCAAAGGTCTCTCAGAACAAAAATGAGTGCCTGGTAATACGGCATACTCAATCCTCCGCTTTTAATTACAGTAAAGCCTTGTTTAGTTGGTTATTAGTATCATGTTATTAGTAAAATCTCTGCACTGTTATTCAGATCTCAGATGCTATCTTTTTTCCATTGCCTCTTCCCTAAAAAGATGAGAACAGGCATTCCAGTTAGACTATCAAGGCCAGTATCCTTTCTGAAATGGTCTCCAGTGAGGAACACATAGGGAAGAGCGTATGAGTAAGACAAGCACGCAGTGATACTTCCCATAATGCTGCCTCAGTTTTCAATGATTTATGGCTCTGGGACTTCCTGAACCTAAGCTTTGGTATTGAATAGCCTTAAATAAAAATCACACTCTTTGAATCTGTCCAGTTAATCTTCGAATTCACATAAAAACTTTCAGTTTCTGCAACATCCTGTAATAAGGGGTTTCAATACGCCTTGTGTGAAAAATCATCTTCTTCTGTTTCCTTCAGACCTACCAGCTACTAGCTTCATTAAATGACTCCCAGTTCTGCTATCAGAGAACATTTCCCTTTCTGTGTGCCACGAGTGACTTCTGAGACCCCCTGAACACATCCTACCCACAGTCACCTTCCCTCCTGGCCGAAGAGCTCTGCCCCATTTGTCACCTGAAATTCATTCCACACCTTTTAATGATCCATTTTACTCTCCCATGTGTCTTTTCCAGTCCTACGCTCCTCTTCATTCCTCACACCCTCCACGCTCTCATTTTTGGCTAGCAGAGGAGAGCCTCCAGGATGGCCGAGGAATGCTCAGCGGAGTCTGGAGGAGACCTGAAGTTTCCTTTGGCTGTGTCTAGACTGAGTGGCGGCTGAACGCTGTGGTGTGCCAATTGTCCAGATCAGAGATGTGGCTTCAGCATGCCATGGCTCCCTTCTGGCCCATGCGTTCTGGTTTCCTCTGCACAGACAAAAGTGTGCATGTTTTGGGGGAGGGAAGAGTCAGAGGCTGGTTAGCTCCTGGGTCTTCCCTGGACACAGATTGGGAACACGGCTGGCGTGCACATCTGGAGTTAGGAGCTCACAAACACTCTCAAGTCCACTAATTTATATGTAACCTTTTTATTCTCATAAAACTGCTGATGGCTGGCGTAGCTGCTTGGGTAAGTAACAATTCCTCTTGCTCTGAGGGTCAAGCAGCACATGCAAAGTCACCCTGACTTTGCCCTTTCCAACTCAGAGTAGAGTGGTGATGCTTTTCTGATGTTAGCATGAACTCAGGCATCCTAAAAACCCCGCATGCCCTTTCAGCACACAGCTCTAGGAAGAAGACTGTTGCTATCTCAACTTTCCAGTTTCGGTCACATAACTTTACCCCAAGGACAGGGGATGGCCTACATGGCAGTGGCTTGAAACATGGTGCCAGCTCATCCTTTTTGTCCCTTTCCTCCTCTGGCTCATTGACTGCAAGCCTTCCCTGTCACCATACAGAATGTAGGACGTTTTGGAAACACCTGCACTGGAATCGCTGCATGCCAAGTCTCTGTCCTCCCCTGCAAAACATCAGCTCAGCTGCAATCTTTCCTCAGGACCTCTGGCTTCCCCAAAGGTTGATTCTGCAGAAGGCAGAGGAGATACAGTAGAACTGGGGACAGTCATGCAGGTGTTACCTTGTTCTCTTTATAGATCTACTGAGATTTACCATAAACACAAATACAGCCTCATGGCTGTTCCACCAAGTTTCCAAGACCTGTGCTAAGCATGCAAAGTGCATATTCTCGAGGATTTCTTTTTGTTTACGGGTTGTTTGCTTTTTAAAATAAGCTGCTTAAATTCCCATTAAGGAATCATGCCCTGCATATGCAGGCCCAGCTAAATTAGTTTTGCAGCAACCTGTCTTTGCCCTGAGCTGCTCTACATTGCTCCTGACAACATTCCAGTTGTTTTGGGAAACCCAGGATCTGTCAGATGGTAACATGGTCTTCCTGCTGTTAAACTGTCCCCTTCAGGCATGGAGCCAGGAGCAAAAAGGATCTGGTTTCTCTTCTGATAGCTTCGGTAACTGGACCTAAATTGGAATTGGAGTGGAATTTCATGGTGAGAACAGAAACACAGTCATCACATAGCCTCTGCATGGAGCCCCGGATAGATCTGCACACTCAGTAGATTTTTACGTCCATTTTAACACCTGCTGTTCTCCAGAGAGTTAAAAAATGGGGAAATTAAACCACCATCGAGCTACATTAACATGAGAGAGGCAGGCACTTCATTATTTGGCAATGCTTTCATGGCTTGAATTAACCCAACCATAAACATATAACTGGTCCCCCATCTTTGACAGGAACTTCCGTACAATATTATATAAATCTACTTTAACATCTGGACAATTTCACAAATTGCTGTGTAAAGGCTTCAGTGTCTATGGCGCAGTAGTTGATGGAGGACAAACAACCCTGTAGGGAACAGGACTGGTAGATCTTGGTGCTGTTCCTCGTTATGCTAAAGCTTTTCTACACTTCTCTGAGCAAGACGATGACTCCAATTTTTGCTGACTGTTAAAGGGGATACTTCTGCCTTGTATCTATTCCAGCTTAGGACACAAACCTTTATGGAAGTGCTCACATATTACTGCAATAAGACTATGTTTTCAAATGTTATAGGGACTAAAGAGTCTCTACTCGTTCAATATATTAGAAAAAAAATCCCCAATTCATGCCATCTTCCACTGACATAAACCAGAGAAAAAGGAAAAAAAAAAAAAATCTCCTAGTAAGGTGGAGACAGCACTGCAGAACATGCTCTAACGCAACACTTCCCTACCGCCCCTGCTGCCAGGAGGACTTACCCCCCTGCAAAGGGAAAGCTGCCACTGCCCTCGCCGTAAGCCCCGGAGGAGAGCTGCAGCAGAGGTACCTCTGCCACCCCATCTGCTTGGGAACCCACCTCCTTGCCTGGCAGCCCAGCAGAGCGGTGCAGTTCACTGCGCAGCGCCCACTGAGGGCATTTGGGTCTGAATCAAGTAATTTAAATTTTGTGCATTGCATCTTGTGCAAAATCACCCATGGAATAAGTCAACCGCCTCAACAGACTTCTACCACAGGTATATAGAATCACAGAATCATAGAATGTTCTGAGTTGGAAGGGACTCCTAGAGGCCATCTAGCCCAGCCCCCCAGCAGTGAGCAGGGACACCCTTAACCAGATCAGGTTGCTCAGAGCCCCGTCCAACCTGGCCTTGAATGTTTCCAGGGATGGGGACTCCACCACCTCTCTGGGCAACCCATTCCAGTGTTTCACCACCCTCCCAGTAAAGAATTTCTTCCTTATATCCAGTCTAAACCTACCCTGCTTCAGTTTAAAACCATTACCCCTTGTCCTGTCACAGCTGGCCCTACTAAAAAGATTTTCCCCATCTTTCCTACAGGCCCCCTTTAAGTACCAAAAGGCCGCAATCAGGTCTCCCCACAGCCTTCTCTTCTCCAGGCTGAACAACCCCAACTCTCTCAGCCTGTCCTCATAGGAGAGGTGCTCCAGCCCTCGGATCATTTTTGTAGCCCTCCTCTGGACACGCTCCAACGGGTCCATGTCCTTCTTGTGCTGAGGGCTCCAGAGCTGGAAGCAGTACTCCAGGTGGGGTCTCACCACAGCGAAGTAGAGGGGCAGAATCACCTCCCTTGACCTGCTGGCCACGCTGCTTTTGATACAGCCCAGGAGGTGGTTGGCCTTCTGGGCTGGGCGTATGTTGTCCTGCCATCCCGCTGGTCTCTTCCCCAGGAGCTCTGTTCGGGAGGCATGTGCGTGCCAGTGGCTTTGGATACCGTTTAGGAGGTGAAATGCGTATTTCACGTGTGATCTTCACAGCTGGAGAACCCATGACACAAGACAGAGGATGGGGTTTTATGACTTCAAGGGGTCACAGCTATGTCACTGTCCTGGAAGATTTCTACAGCTCTTAAGAAACTACACTCAGTCGATTAGTAAGTACAAAGTTTACATTAATAAGAATCTTCCACGCATGTCTTTTTTCATGGGAACCTTAGGATGATGCAGCCCAGAGTACGGTTGGCCTTCTGGGCTGCCAGTGCACATTGCCAGCTCATGTCCAGCTTTTCATCCACCAGCATGCCCAAGTCCCTCTCAGCAGGGCTGCTCTTGATCCTTTCTTCCCCCAGACTGTGTTGATACTGGGGGTTACCCCAACCCAGGTGCATGACCTTGCACTTGGCCTTGTTGAACTTCACGAGGTTCCCAGAGGCCCACCTCTCCAGCTTGTCCAGGTCTCTTTGGATGACATCCTGTCCTTCTGGTGTGTCAACCGCACCACTCAGCTTGGTGTCACCTGCAAACTTGCTGAGGGACTGACTTGTTGTTTTCAAAAGATGCTTTTAATTCATTAGCTGCTTTTTTTTATTGGGTTTGGGGGGGGAGAAATGCAATACAGGCATTATTTTGCTCTGCGTGTATTCATTACCTCATGATATTGGGATGAATTTCAGTGAATCCAAATTTAACCTCTACCACAATGCTACCTGAAACTCAGCATGTTCACAATTCTTCCTATCTGACTAATAAATACACTTCATTACATATCACTAGCTCTGAACATATGGAAATGTTGGGGTATTAATATGAAAAGCTTTTCAGCTACAGAACTTACTTGCAACATGCTAAAGGTTATTCTCTCTTTCAGACACATATATATGGGTATATATATGTACAATAATAGAAATGGAGAGATAGATATGCTGCTATGGAATTGAAGTGCTGTTACAAGACATGTAAGTCCTACACCCATATTCATTAAAAATGCTAATGTTTCTATTCAGTGTTCAGTAAAGTTCTCCGATAGCATCCTACCATACACTGGTGTATCTCAAGCAGGCAAAGAACTGACAGAAAGCACACAGAAACAACTGCAGTTTCTCTACAAACAAGCAAAATTCCTACCTTGATTTGTGTAATGTAAAAAGATGTTAATTACAGTTGGAGAGACACCTCCAATCCCAGATACTTTACATCCATCAAAATACATATGCCTTATTGTGGAATATGTTGGAACTGCTACTTCAGCTGAAATTTCTTATTATTGGAATAGTAACTATAATACAGAAGCACACTGAACTAGAAATTTAAGAGCACTTGCAGTGAGTCAGAAAAAAAATCTATTTCTAGAGTAGTGCCAGATCAGACAGTGGCTAATAACGGATGCTGAGGAAAAATATACGTGGCAAATATGGAATGCCACTTCCTGCATTTTTGAAGTGGGAGATGTCATTAAGTCCACTGAGTTTAAAATATCTTCTGTATAAGCTTCTTCTTGTTCCCTTGAACACAGGAACACAAAGTCTTGCCTGCCGTTGCATTGCCAAGCCATTCAGCACCATGAGTTCCTTCTTCAACTGCTCATAATCCATTTTAGTATTAACTACCTAAATAATTTATCATCACCAAATCATAACTTTACTCAATTATAGTTTCAGAATCATGAGTTTTGAGCTGCATAGGTCCCAGCATAATTAATGTTGGAAGGATCATGATATCTCCCCTCCATTGTTAAACTAGAGGACCTTCTCTCTCGTTCCCTGATCGCTTAATTCCTTTAAAAGCACTCAATGCATAACATGACCAGACACATACCATTGATTGAACCATCCCTAGCCACACACTTACCAGTTTTTTTTAAGAGAATTCCAACAGGTTTGTGATATACTATTCCTTTCTAAAAAAGCGTATTGCTTTTCTTATTTTTTTACTCATTTTTCCTATCAATATTATACTTACCAAGTCTCTATAATTTTATTCTTTTTCATAGCTTATATCTATTTGCCTGGTGTGATGATCAGACCTACTAGCCTGTAGTTCCAGGAGCTCTCTCGGTGTCAGCATGGCTGCTGCCTTCTTCTCTGGGACTGAACCACTTAGTCTATGCCCTACAGTCTATGCTTTGCTGTAGGACATTTGGAAATTTCTTATTTGTTTGACCTGACTACTTCAGAGAGCAGTATTTGGTCCTGACAATTTGTCGCTACTAATTTATTGATCTGTTTGAAAACTCCCTCACCTGCATTTCAACATTAGACAGCCCCCCAAATAATTCCCTGTAAAGAAAGGTTCTGGAGTAGAAATCCTAAATTCTTAGGTGCTTAGAATTCATATCTCTCTACTCCTGTGGCCTTGCCTTACTTGGGCTCTCCTTTTACTTGTTCAAGATTCATTGCCTCTACAGACTCTTCAATGACCTCCTGCACCCAGCATGTCTGAAAGTGTTTTTATTAGTACTTCCAAGCCTTTAACAGGCTGTTCCTCAGCACCTTTTTAGGCCTGCTTCATCAATGCTTCCCACTTAACATGCTTCACATTTAACATAAACATATTTTCCTTTCTTCTTCATATGGACTTGACTTCTACTTTTCAAAAACTATTTATTTAAAATTGTCTTCTCCACTCATTTCCTTAAAAATGGCAGCCTTTTCGTAATCCTTCTGAAGTATTTTGATAGCTGGTAAATACATACTTTGAACACTTAAGATGTCTGTAAGCACTCTTTGTCCTGAGTGAAAGTCACTTCACCCTTTTGACTCTTCCTTTGAATTGCCTTTTAACTTCAGTTACGTTGTTCCTCCTTACAAACTCAGATACGACTGTGGAGAAATTACAGTGAAGCAGAAGAACAAGGATGATTCAGTAGGACATCTCTGCCCAGTCATGACTATGACTGTATGGATTTATACACGCTATTTTTAGATAGGATAATTCAAGGTGCCTTTTCCCAAGGACCAGTAAAACGCTCTTTGCTCTGGAATTGTGCATTCATGTACAGACCCAATGACAAGTGACTGAGTATTGCTGGGCTTTAGACACTGGTTAATTAGCTTACATCAAATGAGTCTGTGGCATCAGCTTCAGCTCCTCATGAATATTATTCCTCGTTTCAAGTATACATTTTGGAGGATTTCAGATAAAAGGCCTGTATTTAAAACTACCCTTCCACAGCTTTAGGCAAACTGGTGGAGCGGTGTGGGCCAACATGCAATTCTTCCATCCATGATCAAATTTTTATTTGCACGCAGAATACTATTTCAGAAGCCATTTATCCAACACCTTTAATTAATACCTTTAGTTTCATTAAGATGTTTATATTCTACACATGTATTGCTTTTGTCAATAGTGTTAATCACTGCTTTAGGTCATTGCTTTTCGAGATTAATCAAATATTTGTATTGTCATTCTCCTAATAAAAACTGTGGCAATAACCATTTTGTGAGAAAACTAATTTAGAGGCGCTGGGCTTTTTGCTGTTATTGAAAGGGCCTGACCTCATTAATTCTTTGGTTGGAATTTTGCTTCCAGAAATACCTGTGAGGATTATTTCACAGGTTCATTTTCTAGTTCTTAGATGTCTAATTGCCTAATTTGTAGATGTGATCACATAGTTAGTGTTCTAAGTACCATAAATGGCAACCACAATTATTTCCTGAAGCAAATTTGCAGGCAAAAAAGGAAGGCCATTTTTCAAAAACAGACTAGAAATGTGGTTTTAATTGCAGAGAAAAGCATCCCCAGCAGCATTAAAATACAGCTGGAGGTGGCATGCCCGAAGTGGCAAGGCTAGGTCATAGATATTGGCTATGTTTAGTGAAGCTGTAAATGTTACGTGGTGGCAAGTACTTCTTTACACTTGGCCTTTTCAAACCTTTTCTTAATTATTATGGACTGATTATCAAACCTAAAAAAAGTCGGGCAAACGCACCTAAGATGTGTTTGCCTATTTGTACTTCATTGCGCGGTGCCTCTTGCATGTATACCTGTGTAATAAAAAGTGAAGCCTACCCTTGGCCTGACTACGTGAGGTATGAAGACAACGAGTCTGGTACAAATGCTACTCTGAGTTACTCCCTTTCAACTTCTGGCAATTTCAACAGCGTCATAGGCTCTGTCTATCATCCTCAGGTCTTTATCTTCTGTAGATTAAAAGAACAAGAGGCAAATAGCACGCAAGATAGACATATATAGAGAGAGTCATATATAGACACATACAGTCAGATATAGTCATCCTCCTACAGGATATTCAGGCTCTTGCACTGACATCAAGACTCCTTAAAGAAATGAGGTTTGGTTATGGGAGCCACCACTGACCCTGCTGGCAGCACCTACTACAACCCAGTAGACCTCACCATTGCTGCTTCCAGTCTTCTGGTGATTTATTCCAACTTATAAAAAATGTTTTTTAAATCTCAAGCTGCAGCATGCTGGAATCCTCAAGTAGTATAAAATGTACAACCCTGGTGGAGCTATTGCAGCTTGCTGCAGCTAAGAAATCTTGTACAACCCCTTCTCTAACTCCACTCACTTCCAACCTGGCTTCGGCCCCTAGAGCTTAGCACCCTCGCATAAGAGAAGGTCACAGTAACACAGACCCCCAGATTCTCCAAAAACACTAGACTGTGTCTGTAAAATCTTTCCATGGGAATAAAAATCCACAACAGATAAAAGGCATTTTGCCTGTTTTTGCCTTGGGTAGTAATGAAGGAAAATTACAAAATCAACACTCTTGAGTACAGAGGCAAAGCCTTCTCTGACTCCTACTTCTTTAACTGAAAGTCCCATCTGTGGAATGCTGGAACTGGGAAACTGAAAATCTGACTCAATGTAAAGCACTTAATCGTCATTAGATGTAAAAGTGAAAGGTATCTCTACTATACTTCCTGTCCTGGAACTTTAAATGGAACATATGGCACAAGTGGGTGGAGAGCCTGGATGTGAAAATACAGATACAGTTCTCTTTCCAGAAAGACTATGAAGAGTAACTTACTGATCAAATGAAGTTGGAAACTCGCAGCACACCAGATATGGTCAAGGAATGTCAGAGTTTTAGCAATTGCTGATTAGTTACAGAGACCTAAACTTGCTTACAGTTGTTGGTTATCTGGTACCCATTAGGGTTAAACCCGTTATAAAGATCAACCCATCTCTACAAAAAGGGAAGGAAACAAAAGAGAAACTGGAAAATAGTATCTGGACTCTGCCTTTCTGGCTGGTATTATTAAGGGACAGAAGTATGTTGCAGTGTTGAGTACCTAAGATAGGAATGCTATCTAAATAATCCTGGAGTGATACTAGTGTGCAGAGTTTGCTGGGTGACGATGCCTGAACCAGTTCTGTGTTATTTCCTTTTCCCCTTAACCACGGACACTAATAGCAGAAATATTCTGTCTCATTGTTCTTATATAAGAGTTCTCCTCCTACACCAACATTTTAGTCAGAGGGCAGGTCAGTGGGCAAAACACGCTCATGACTGTTTCCTTTGCTTCAGAAACACTTGCCAAATTGTAATGGCAAAAGTTTTGCATTTGCCTTTCGGGCTGAGTGGTCTGCAGACTCTGGAAACAAGCCAACGCAGAGTGGGACAGGTCTGCTGACCACATTGAGCTCCTGACCAGGCTGTGAGCATCGTCTTCAGGGCTGCTCGGTACAGCTTCCCAAATGAATAACATCTTAATCAGCGGACAGCTTCACTGACTCTCCATTTAAATATGCAAGTATAAACTCACAATTCTGTGAGTTTATACTCATAAACTCTGAGGTTTCCTCCAAAGTTTTGTCTTTATTCCACTCAAATTCTTATTTTCTCTCTCCCTCCTCTGAGCTCCCCTCCCTGATTCTGCTGCTTTAATGTCACAGAACCACAGAAGACTGGACTGTGAAAGACTCTTCACCTCATCTGGTCCACTGATTGCAGGAAAGCCCACTGACTTTCCAACACATCTTTTTACAATGCAATGTAATCTCTTGCTTTTTCTTACCCTCTCTGGCTTTGCTCCACTTTTCCTTTCTTTTATGTTACAGTATCTTCTTTCCATTCGTCCTTAGTATCTGTTTCCTCTTTCCTTTTCATCCAACCTCTCTTTTTTCTCTTTTTCTTTCTGTGATGCCTCTTCTACACTACCCCTGCATTTTCCCTTCCTCTTTCTCATGCTAAATCTCTGCCGATCAATCCTGGTTTATCACCCCATCTTCACACCTGAGGGCTAGGTCACCTAATCAAAGAGAGAGGAAAGAGCTCTTGTGTCGCTGCAATCCCAAGTATGACACTGATTAGTTTGATTTTATACATTATCCTCAGGTTTTTGACTGCCTGAAGACTATGAATTCTTCTTTACCAGCCCTTTCAGCCCGTCTTGCTCTGAAAGAGCAAGTTCTTGTTTGCCCCTTTTCTTTTTGTGCATGCTCAGTCCCACTGAGCTTTTCTGACTTGTCCATACTCTCTTTCTTACTCTACCTCTTCTCAACCAGATGTTTTCCAGTTTCTGAGAAGAAACCCAGGGTCTAAAGAAAGAGCAGAACAGAGAAACTAAGTGTTGGGAAAAGCTTTTAAAAATATGAAGGCAAGGCAGAGAAGAACAGTACTCATATGAACAGGAGGCTTTAGCAGGAGAAAGAAGCACTCTTTCCTAGGAGAAAAATGGAAAGGAATGAGGAAGATGGAAATTCCCTGCCAAGAAGAAAGCAACTTCATGGATCATAAGAGAACAAAAGCCTCAGAAAGGACATCACAGACTTCTCACATGACTTTGCTCTTTCCCCATAAACCTATGAAGAAACTGAGGCAGGAAAACATGTGTGGACACTCACAGAATCATAGAATTGTTTAGGCTGGAAAAGACCTTTAAGATCATCAAGTCCAACCGTTAACCTAACCCTGCCAATCCCACCACTAAACCACGTCCCTAAGCACCTCATCTACCCGTCTTTTAAATACCTCCAGGGATGGGGACTCCACCACTTCCCTGGGCAGCCCATTCCAATGCTTGACAACCCTTGCGGTGAAAAAATTTTTCTTAACGTCCAACCTAAACCTGCCCTGGCAAAACTTGAGGCCATTTCCTCTCATCCTATTTCCCATTACCTGGGAGAAGAGACCGACCCCCACCTGGCTACAGCCTCCTGTCAGGCAGCTGTAGAGGGCGATAAGGTCTCCCGTCAGCCTCCTTTTCTCCAGGCTAGGTCTCTGGATGTTAAGGCACCTTAAAGACACCTTATATGTCCATTTTCTTTCACAGAGCACACATCTCTCAGAGCAAATATTGTACTGCTGTCAGGATTGGCCCTCTGGGACGATACGAACCTGAGAAAGAGTAAGGGAAGTCAGTGGCTGCAGAGGCCATCTGGCTTCACATCTGTGGAAAGTCACGGCTGTAACAGTGGGAGAGACTCAGGCAGACCTTGAAAAATACTGCCGTAGAAACCTTCCTAGACTACGAAAGCATGGAGTTGACTGTACCGGGGCATCAACTCAGCAACCTGGCATGCTTCTAGGTGAGCAGCTGAGATGAGTGGGTTGGACTCAGCCAGAGCAGCAAAAGGCAGCGGGGAAATTAAGCAGCTAAGCTTGCTGTGATCCCTCCTGACCACCGCTCAGCTAGCGGTGCATCAGCAGGGCATAGCTGAGCTTAACTCCAATTCCATTTCAGTTTGGTAGCTCTCCTTCAAGTGTCTCAAAGCACTGAGGTTTCCAGTACAACCCTGGGGAGTCTGCTCCATGGTCTAATACATTTTGCTTTTTTGGAAATATTCCTGATATTCAATTTAAATTTTCCTTTGTTCAGTTTTTCCTATTACATCCACTTTATCTTTTAGTTTTCATTGGGTCTTTGTTCAATCTTTGTATTAAATGTGCAGAAAGTGCTGAACCTCTGCTGACAGCTTTTATAGAATAAACCTATAAGCATTTCAGATGCTGTTCTGAATATTGACTCTCAAGCCCCTGATGGAAAAAAAAACTTTAACTAAAAAATCTTTGAAACATGAATTTCGTTACTGTTAAAAAAATATCAATAGCAGCAAAAGGAAAAAACCCAAAACAAATCCTAGTATACTTAATAAATCATATCTTTGCTACTGCATTATACAGGATACTTTAAAAAGAACTTATTTTTCTGTTATTTGCTACCTCTTTTAGAAAAATCGCTAAAGAAACAAACTCTATAGCCACATCAATTTCTACTATAATCAATCATTAATGACTTTTCTATGAAAGTGAATTTTCAGCCCTGCTCATTCAACATGTCCAAAATTCCTTTCTAGGGAAGAAAGCAGCAAAAATCACTGAAAAAAAAAAAGTACTGAAAACCAGCTACATACCCATTGGGGGTTTTCTGCATTCATTTTACGACTCATTACTCCTAGTGCATCTATTACTGTTGCTATGCTGATTTTTAATACATAAAAAGAAAAAAATTTTAAAGCCATCGAATTCAGTTACTGGTA
The DNA here is from genome assembly GCA_034008185.1 of Gorsachius magnificus. Lineage (NCBI taxonomy): Eukaryota > Metazoa > Chordata > Aves > Pelecaniformes > Ardeidae > Gorsachius > Gorsachius magnificus. The sequence continues at coordinate 179,932,608 of CM067081.1, forward strand.
TGGAAAGGAGGTGATTTTAATCGCAATAGGCTAAGGTAACTTGGCAATATTTCTCCTGTCTGCCCTACAAAAGCCACTAACAAACAGACAAGGGAAACACTTGGAAGTCCGAGTGAAGGGAAATGGTTTTCATGTAAAAGAGCTTGTCATCTTCAATTTAAACACAAAAACATTCTGCAACCCAACCCAGCAACAGTTTTGGACTTTAGCTGAACAAACAGCTTTTACTGCTTAGCTCTGCCAACGGCATTCTAGTACTAAAGAGCCATTTTAGTAGTAATAGCAAACTGACAATTTTACATCAGCCGCTCATTACTATTCACAAATCTCCACCGACCACGACAGAAAGCAATGTTAATAAAGGTCAAAATTATCATCTATCTGCATAATTGCCTGTAAGAACCACACTGTAAAGGATCAACCAGTCTAATTGTTTAATGTCTTTGTAAAAATCTGATTAACCCGCACTGAAGTCACAGAAGACACTTCCACAGATTTTAAATACTTGAGCTGAGCCTGAGAGATGAAGGTACAATAGGTCCTTTATCAAATATTTTAGTTTTATATTAAATTATTTCCATTCCTTTAAAGAGTACATTAGCTGACTTATTAAATCGACTAGTTAGTTACTCATTTAAAATTACTTCCTCGGTTTGCAGTACTAAGAAATGACTCTTTAACAAGTATTCTTGAACATGTATCATTGCTCACTTGCCCAGCAAGATAAGTTGATGCCTTTTAAAGCAGCATTAACAACTTGCAATTTTTAAAGTAAGAACTGAGGCAGCAATTGGCACTATAAGCATGCAAACAAGCAAGAGACAGAATTGTTCAATTCTGATTACCTGCCTAACCTCAACTCTTCTCACTAACCCCGCCAAACATTTACCTTTCGTATTTATTTTGTAAAGTGCTACATTACCATTATTTTCCTGAAAGAGATTAGTTGCTGCAAAACTTCCTTTTCCTAAGCACTTCAAGAAAACCAGCGCACATGTCAGTGAACTTAATGGGAAAGTCACAGGGAGCTGAATGCCACATGTAGGACACGCCACATTAAACGCAGCCCCAGCTGCATGACCGGAGAGCGAGACTGTTTGCCAAATCATTAAACATTGTTCTCAGCGCGCTCCGTACATTTTATATATTCTGTACATAACACTCCATATTATTTATTCCATACATATTATTCCATAATTTAAGGATTTGTATCACATCACTTTCTATTTAGAGATACAAGGTTTTTGCGTCTAAGGGCACAGAAATAATTGTTGATAAATGTCGTGGGGTTGTGTATGACTTCAGGAGCAAGATGGACTCCTTTTTTGCAGAGAAATAGGAAATTAAGTAACTTTGCTACCAGCGGGCAGAAACAGTGATGCCCCCTCCCAACCTGCAAGTTGGACTTGACCCAACAGACAGCTCAGACTCCGGACCCGACCGAGTACATTCCCCACAAAGCTGGGCATAAATAGGAGCTGCCGCGGCAACTCCATCATTGAAATTGAGCCAGAAAGGTTGGCCAGCTCTTTTCAAATGATACCACATTGGTATACATTCAGGATTCAAAGTCAAGCTATTTGAGGACATAAAAGTCACTATTAAAAAGAGAAAAGAAACCAAGTGATTTCACTGGGGAGGTTAAAATTTTGTCTTTGCTGATGTCTGCCAGAGCTGTGATGAAAGGCAACTTATTAAAAAATATGCTTTTAATATTAGGGGTCACTACACTGTCTCTACAGGAAAGGTTGTCACTAAAATTCTGCTTGGGAGAAAAGGAACATCAGGAGGAGATAAAGTTGATTTATCTTTAAGTAAGCATTTGCCTATTTTCCGAGCTTTGGGAAATAGCAAATGGTGGGGCTTTGGGTTGTTTGTGGGGTTCTTTCCAAATATAACCTGAATTTTTAATCTCTCAGGCTTACAGACATTAGGATTGAAAAGTTTTAACTGCAGTATTATTTTCTTTTCTAATTTTAATTTAATTTATTTTGTGTTCTATTAATGTATTTTCTATTTCTATTATTTACAATAAAAGATTCTTGCCTTGGGATTTCTTCAGTTTAAAAATACGTATGCGTGTCTGTGTGTATAAGTATATATATGTTATGATGTATATATATTATTATATATTTTATATATATATAAGAGTGGCTCAAATACAGGCACTTCTAAGCACCTGACCAGCCACATACCGGCTGATGGGTTCTTTCTCAGACGGTATCCAATTCACACAAAGGCTTTCTCCTTCTCATTTCTTATGCAGCATCCCACTCTGACCAGATCGGGTCTGACTGGTCCTTACAGGACTCCTCGCCACAGCCACTCACAGTCTCCTGACGTCTCCTTCAAACAGATGAAGGCGTTCTTCAGGCCTTACAAAATGACAGCAAGCCCTTCAGTGCTTTTGTAACTTAAAAAAAAAATATACTAAAATGTACTCATCGGCCACAGAGGTTTTACATACGTAACATCTGAAGAATATCGCACCAACAAACACTAAAACGCATTCCCACCAGCCTCTGGAAGTACTCTTCACCAAGGCTAACGGAATAAAATACTCATTTAAGAAAGTGAAGCAGCTAAGGAGAGGCTGCAACATATCAAACCCAAACCATAAGACTAATCTCAATTTTTGTAACGTTTAAACCTCTCAGGAGAATGTGTTTGTCTCCAACCCCAGCTCCACAAGCTGCAGGAAAGTCGGTTTCTTTTTTAGCAGAGATGTTCCGCTGCTCAAAACGCAATAGAAGCGACTTACTCGGAGCCTGCGAGTTAAGCACTCCCAGCTGCGGGAAGCCCAGACTTGCAGCACGGCTGTGGCAGAGGTGTGGGTACGGAGGATTCCAGCCTACGCCACTCATCGCTACCGCCTGCATTAAGATGTTTCACATTGTTGCTGGTGTAATCATTACAGGTACAGTTACTGTGAAACTGAGACTAAAATAACCACCCACATCACGGCTAAAATACGGCTCTGTGCGTAGAAAGGTGAACGACTGCAACAACTGCAAGCAGGACTTTGGAGCGCTTCAGGTGTGTGCACAGACCAGGAATGTGAAGAGCCTGTATGTTTGCATTCATCCATTGACAACCATAGATTTTCTAGGTACCTGATAAAACAAACGGGTTTTCTTTTTATCCTCTTTGTCCTTTCTGGCATGCAAAAACCTCAGCAGACACTACCTGTTGGCATCTGCATATTTCCTCACAAAACTGAAGGACTTGCTCTCTTATCTATAAGGCCCAGGGAAAGCAGTGCCTCCAAGGGTATATATTTCTAAGAGCACCGTTCCCATACATCAGATTTACGTAAGTGAAAGAGAACTGGAAAGAGGTGCCCACAGCAACCTGCCGCAGGCTGGGAGACCTGGCCCGGGGTGCAAAAAAGGAAAATGTGATAACAACACGTTATCCACAGGGGGAAGAGCAATCAAACAAGAGCCTTACAACCAGTCCTCTCATTGCTTCACGGCATGGCTTTATGTTCCGACCACACAGACAGCTCAAGGGATGGCTGATCACCTCTCATCTTGGCTCATTAGTCAATGAGGAAAAGCGGTGAATCGCCTCAGTTATACATCTAGCCTAGCTAGCTGGATATTGCCCACAGAGCCTGAAAATAGTCCACATCCCTCAAAAGATGTCAGTACCACTGCAACAACGCTAAAAACTACTTCTGCCTAGTACATTTATGTTTATACAACCTTAATATTCAAGCACCTAAAGAAACCGTACTGGGGCCAGAGTTACTAAAAATGCCAAACATTCAGAAGAGAAAAGGTACCATCTTGACAAACAGTTGTACAGGTCACAGAAGAAATTTGATTAAAAAGGTCTGCACAACACGTCCTACTCCTCAGAAGGACTGCTCTACCTCTTCTCCTCTCAGGTCATCAAAACGAAGAGCAAACTCACACTGGCCATTTCCTCAGGATGGATAAATCAAGCCTCAGCAACCCCTCCCAGCCAGGAAAAGCCCTATGCATTTGTTGTTCTTACTCCAATACCAGTTGTGAGAAATCTTTCTGCTGTCTCGGGAGCAGCAAACAGAAAATTCCTGTATGAAACCCAGCGCATATGACTCCATTAACAGGCCATGGCTGGGCACAGAGGATGTAATTATTAAAACTCCAGGAAGCGGAGAGTCCCTGTCCAAACTTTGAAATGCTAGAAAAAAAAAAAAAAAAAGAGACAAATCCTAGGGGAAATATTTCTGAGAAACTACAAAATAGCGCCCGTGGGAAACTAAAGGGGAAAGGAAATTTGGAAAGCATTTAGGGTTAGGACGACTGGCCCACACAGAAACCCCTCCCGTTGTTATCAAAAGAGGGAAATGAGAGTAAGACAAAGATGCCTGAAGAATACAAACACAATTAAATAAGGGAAAACCTACAGTAACTCATCAACTTCATTAAATGACATGGCCATAACTATGTATCCCGTCTTGGAGGTCTAATATGGGAAGAAACTGAAGAAAAAGCATGGAGAGAGGAAAGCTCCACACAGGATATGCTGCCCATTTAATGAAGTCTCCATAAACTTGCTATCCCTTTCCAGGTGCTTTTTGGTAAAGATGTCCAGGGATGGGGTAGAGGGAGAAGGTCACTGCCACAAGGAGGTGAAGTGGTCGCAGGGTGGCAGTTACCCATCTGAAGTGAACCGGGGCCATGAACCCTGCACAGAGCTCTAAACTGAGGCCAAAGCATGGGCATGGAGAGGCTTCTATCTCTGTTAGCAGCCAAAAACAAGCTCCCAGACCTGCTGTGATTTGCAAGCTCTCCCAGCAACTTGCCCAAGGAAGAGGAACGAGGGAAACAGAGATACGAACACAAAAGGATGGCCACGGAAACTACTTGGTTATGAACTCATCCCCGCATCTCCTGTCTTGTTTAAACTAACAACTCCAGTATATTGGGGAGGAATTAAAAATCTACCTGCTTGGTGAGGACATAAGGCAGACATTCCTGAACCTTGAGGACGGTCATGACTCCTTCAAGTGGGGTTAATGAGTCCAACTCAACAGCAGAAGAAGAGCCATAAACCCAAAAGTGAAGTTGGAAGTAAGAAACATCATCAAAAAGATTTGGGAACTTCTGGCATCAAAAGTATAAGATAATCCTGGCAGAATCCCTTCACCGTGTCATTCCAACAGTGAATGTGATGAAGTTCATCAGAAATGTTTTCTGCTGACAATCTGAGGAAGCTCTTGCAAGAAACTCATCACAGCTGTCAGCTACACATGGATGACACTCGCAACAAGGTCCCTGAGGAACCAATAGTGCCTTTTTCAATAATAGTTATACCTTGGGGGTTTGTGTTGTTTTGAAACAACACAGAAGTCAAGATGTAACTTCTTTCTGACAAACACAGCAGCTTTAAATAACTTCAGCATTTCTAACAGAGATTCAAAAAAAAAAAAAAAATTCTTGCAGCTTCATGTATTTTTATTGCCTTCAAACAATGCTTTAACCTCACAGGAAATCCTAACAACTGTTCAGCTTGAATCACCTCCATCGCTACTGCACATCATGTGTTTGGGGATTTTCCCCTCCCCTCTCATTCTTTATTAATAGGGTCATTTGCCTTAAAACCTGTTTCTTAAGAGTTCGTCTGTGAATTCTGCACCTGAAGTCATAAACCTTTGTTTGCAGCCTCACAATCAGTTTTTGTGGAAATCATTATGATGTCACAAAAAAGAAGGATTAATAAAAGTCTAAGTAGGGAATAAACAGATTGAGCACATGAACTCTTAAAAAAAGAGGCTGTTTTCCTGCAACTACTCACAGAAGTAAAAAAAAAAGGGAACAAAAACTTTCCCCCAAACCTGATCTATGACATATGTTCACAAAGTGGTGTCACAGACCAAGGATGGAAGAATTTCCTTCATTACTTTTGGTCCAGGAGCAATGTTCAGAAAAGCCTCCTGGCCGTGAATAGATCTACTGCGTCTTGGTAAGATACTTCCAGAACACAGGACCTTCCATTCAAACTACTGTGAACCTTGTGCTTCCCTTCTCAACAGAGAAAAAACCAACTATTCTGGGGCTAACATACGGATTCTTTTTTTTCCTTGGACAACGATGCATTTGGCATAGTGGTAAAAATAAGCCTCTTGGTGGACTTCAGATCAAACTAACTACAACCAGCCCCTCGTGGCTCCTACCTGCTGCACCATCCATCAGAGCAACGGCTGCTCACGCACCTTTGCCGTGTGATACCCCTAGTGCTCAGACCTGGAGACTCTCTCACTTTGGGAGGTGACATGTGTGCAGCGATTCACAGGACAGGGATGCGGCTGGCCGGCTGCGGCGTGAGGGTGGCAGCACAGGCACCAGCCCGCTGCTGAAGCATTTGCCTGACGGGGTCTGTCTCTGAGCCAGGACCCGTCCCAGCAGCTCACTGACTGCTGCCACCTCTCTCCTCCCTGACTGGCAGCAGCCATCTGAAGCAGCTGGGTGCCAAATCCATCAATTGGTTGTGGCAGATGACATGAGAGCAGAGGAGAGAGGCTGTGGCTTTGCACAGCCCGGATGGGATGTGCAGCCCATGCATGTGGGAGCGCCTCCACTCTACAGGCCTGGAGTGCTGTGGCCAGGAGACATCCCAGAGCCAACCATGCCTCGACTGCATCCCAGACGGCTCCTGGATTGGTGTCTAACCATGCCGGTTTCCACTCCCCTGAAGCTTCCCCTCCCTTGCATATAACAGGCACAGAAGCGTAGCCTGTCATCGCACATACATGGGATACCTCAACAGCAAGTGCAGTAGAGGAACAAGAACAGGATAAGGTATCTGGTACCTTTATGGCCAGTCCTGTTACAAGCACAGATCCTTGCTGTCTATTCCTGCTGCCTTCCCAACCCATCCATGGGCCGCCCCCAGGTCCCTCCCCTCACAGCCCACCAGCAGTGCTGCCAGGAGCCCATATGCTCTGGCACAAGCCCTGCCTTACCACTCGCAGAACAAGCACAGGGTGCTTGGATAGATTTTGGTCCCCCGGTTCTGCTCTTCTAGGTGACACAACAGAAACACAGACAAAATTGCCTTTCTACTTTGTTTTATGACTTAAGATAAAGAGCAGCAGATTCTCAGTACAAGGGGTAAAATTTGACTTAATAACGGGGGAAAATCTCTTCCTCTAAGAAGCAAAGAGCAGACACAGAGCTGGGATGGCACCTGGCTCTCACCAAGACTTTTCAGAACCAGGGCTCTCTTGGCCTCCCCCTTCAGTTACTGCTGAGCATGATGGACATTTAGAGTAAAGCTGGGGCAACTCTACGGTTCATTCCAGGCTTGATCTGCCATAAAAGAAAGCCTGTAAGTGGTCAAGACTTAAATACCTGTCGTTTCACTACAGTACATCAGGAAGAACGTGAGGAAAGCTCCACAACAAATTACTCTACCCAGCTGCTTGGCAAAAAGAGCTGCCCTAGCATGCTCTGGCCATTCTCAAATCCTTTTTCTCCCAGGTAAAACAGAGGAAAGCTGACAGGCTTGTGACAGGCCTGTGCTTGATGGGGAGGAACCCAGCACAGCTGTCCTCCTTTTATGCACCAGAAGAGCTTTACATTCACCAAGTCTAATATCTGGCTAAATACTTCCATAAAAACCTAATGGAAAAGCCTTAAGCCTAATGCATCCCAAACAGATCAACTAAGAATCCTTCTCAAGTTCGCTGATGACACAAAACTGGGAGGAGTGGCTGATACACCGGAAGGCTGTGCTGCCATTCAGCGGGACCTGGACAGGCTGGAGAGTTGGGCGGAGAGGAACCTGATGAAGCTCAACAAGGGCAAGTGTCGAGTGCTGCATCTGGGGAGGTCGAACCCCATGCACCAGTACAGGCTGGGGGCTGACCTGCTGGAAAGCAGCTCTGCCGAGAGGGACCTGGGAGTCCTGGTGGATGACAAGCTGACCATGAGCCAGCAGTGTGCCCTTGTTGCCAAGGCCAATGGCATCCTGGGGTGCATTAAGAGGAGCGTGGCCAGCAGGTCGCGGGAAGTTATCCTCCCCCTCTACTCTGCCCTGGTGAGACCCCACCTGGAGTACTGTGTCCAGCTCTGGGCTCCCCAGTTCAAGAAAGATGAGGAACTCCTAGAAAGAGTCCAGAGGAGAGCAACTAGGATGATAAAGGGACTGGAGCATCTGCCCTACGAGGAAAGGCTGAGAGAGCTGGGCTTGTTCAGCCTGAAGAAGAGAAGACTGAGAGGGGATCTTATAAATACTTACAAATATCTTAAGGGTGGAAGTCACGAGGACGGAGCCAGACTCTTTGCAGTGGTGTCCAGCGACAGGATATGGGGCAATGGGTACAAACTGAAACATAAGAGGTTTCAGTTGAATATGACAAAAAACTTCTTTACTCGGAGGGTGACAGAGCACTGGAACAGGCTGCCCAGGGGGGTTGTGGAGTCTCCTTCTCTGGAGATATTCAAAGCCCGCCTGGATGAAGTCCTGTGTAACATGCTCTAAGAGAATCTGCTTTAGCAGGGGGGTTGGACTAGATGATCTCCTGAGGTCCCTTCCAACGCTTGCAATTCTGTGATTCTGTGAATCTGTGCAAAAATTGGGCCCTGTTATCAACTTACTCACCCTGGTGACATCCTCAGTCATCAAAATATTTAAGATACATTGGGCTCAAGTACATTGACAGGTATAGCATAAAACATTGAAGATTTGGTTTGGAAGCTGCCTAGGGCTTTAGTCCAACCTCCTGCTCAAAGCTGGGCTAACTTTTAAATCAGAAGTTAGATCAGGTTGGTCTGGGCTTTCTCTGGTTGACATCTGGAAATCTTCAAGGAGGGAGATTCCTCAGCCTCTCGGCAGAGTGTGTCCCATGCTCATCCCCTTCCACTACAGAATTTTTTTGCCTGCACCATGGGAATCTCCCTTGCCAAAACTTGTGGCCATTGCCCCTTGTCCCCTTACACCATTACATAACTGGGGAAATGCCATGGACTCTGGTGACCTGTACAAGCGAGGGAGAACGGAGTTCTGTTTCTGTTAGGGATTTGGCTGGTGCACAAACAACACCCTCCATTCACTTCCATTCTCAGAAGCCTCCACTCCCTGTGGCCTGCCTTTGTACATAACCTGTGCCTCCCAGCAGGCTCAGAATAGGGAATTCTGATAAAGAATAACGGTGAGCAACTTGCACATAGGTACAACACATATCGTTCATCCTATCTTTCCACGTGTCTTAAAAATAATTATTTTTCAAGGTTTCAACAAGCATAATGTTTAATGTTCTATTTATAATGCAGATCATTAATTTTAGGAGGTTACAAGCACTCTGCATATAGAGTTGGAGAGACAATTTAATTCTTTTGTAAAGAATTAAAAATGACAATGATATTTAACTTTGGAAAATAGGTGCTAAAATGTTCTTTAAGAGATATTTGCATCTTTTCATTGAAATGAATACTTCAGCTACACAAGCAACAACAAGGATCTGAAATAAGGAGATGCCTTGCACTTGGTAGCTACGCAGTGTTCATGAAAGCTTTGTGACCTCCTCAATGGAAGATTGTATTTACTTTCATTAAATATATATATATTATATCCCCAGTAAAAACAACCCAAAAGACATCAAACACCAGAAAAAATACATTGAAATAACATTAAGGATCTAATATAAATCCACAAAAGCCAGGAAATTCAGAGATAAAGAAAGACTTTCAGACGAGGGAAAACTTTCCAATATATTAAACTGGAGCATAAATTCACTTCCTCTTCACATGTTTGCCATCAAGTCATTCCAGACACAGGGGGTAAGTTCCTCCCTGGGGTAACTCAAGCGCCTTCAGCAGTACGACACCAAGAATCAGTTTGGCCCTACCGAACTATGTCTTAATACTTTCTCTATTTCTGATAATTACCAAAGATATTTGAATTTAAACAGCAACTTCCTCTCTTACAGCTCATTTTCCCATCATTCAGAGACTGCATAAAACTGAGTTTCTGAGATGGCAACAGTTTCCATGATTACAGACTATGATGTCAATTGGGGGGTTATAACATCATTGACAGACCGACTAGGAGAACCTCTGTGAGAAGGAGAAAATCCACACTCAAATGCAAATATACCTGAGATTAGCAAAGACAACACTGCACCTCACTGGGCACGGACATTTCCATCTGCATAAATAATATTCTCTACTTTTCACTCGAGCCAAGTATGAAAATGCCCCTTAGAAATTTCTGTTTCATTCATAAGTCATTCATGGTGCTGATGTGTTGCCACCCAAACTCAGCCTTGGTGCTAGAGCTGCGCGGGCCAAGCTTGATGTCAGCAGCAGTTTAAATCATGCGCTGTGGGTCCTGTGCTTTGCTGCAGCCTCTGGAAGTGCAAAACCAAACGTACAGCTTAAGACAGGATATGAAGGGAATGATTTTGAACTGCCTTCAACCTTCCCATGGTTCTGCCCTCGTCCTCAAGCTGACATGGCTTTTGGCTCTGGGGTCTGGCTATTCCTTCCCCGGTAGAGCAAGATAACCATAATGAACTAGTTACTAGAAGATCCCCAGGTATCTGGCTGAGCCATAGGATCCGAAAAAGGAATGTGATAGGGAAAACTGGACAAAGGGAAGGCAGGAGGCAACCTCCTGAACTGTATCTTTCCAAAGCTAACCCAGGTACGCAAGACAACCACCCTGAGCCTCAAGATACAGCGCAGAACTGCTGTAAACAAAAGAGCTTTCCGCATCGCTTTTGTTTTGGAAAGAGGAAACATGATTTTTCCTTTCAATTTCCTAGACTGCAAGGGGCAGAGGGGATATGACTGACCCCACACAGCCATGTAAAATAAGAGAGGGGTAACTTAGGCACTCTCTCACCCTACACTGCACACTCTAATAACCAGGGCATGGGACACAACTGAGCTGCCAGCTGGTGAGGTCAGATTCAACCCAAGAACCCAGGAGTGACAATTCCCCGTTGCTCCAAGTCATATAGAGACTTGGCCTCTACGTTCGCTCTTTTTGCCCATCTTCTACTCCTTGCTGTAAGATCTTCTCAAAGGTTACCTGAAACCTCTCATATTTAGTCTTGGACCAGATGTTTATTTTGTTGGATTGCTTCCAAATAAATCCAGTCAGACATTTTTTAATTAAATAAATGCCCTTTTCAATTTTTCAGCTGACTTATGCTCAAATTACTCAAAATGAGAACTTTTTCAAAGCTTCTATCCATTACATTGATGCAGCCCTGAATGAGGAGAGTGGGCAAGCTAAGTATTCAAACATGGACCTGGAGAAGACAAACTGGGAATGGACACAGCGACAGTTCATCCCTGCCTCTATACTTGTGCAAAGTGTCTGGAATGCTCACGTGTGCAAAAGTGCAAAGGAAGGACAGAATCCCTCCACTGGCTTTTTATCATAAGGCCACTAAAAACTTTTCTGAAAACTACAAAGTCAACAAAAAAAGAGGAAGCTAAATAAATCAATCAAGTTCTGCCTCCCAGTTATTACACACTCAAGATAATGGCTTTTGGGGGTGTAGAGAAGGGTGTACAGAGCTTTGCAATGTACAAAGCTTGCTCTGGGACATTATTTAATTAACTATTTGAGATTTTAATCACACAAAGCAAACCACAATGATTTATAATTATGTAAAAAGATCATGATGGCTCTAACTTCTCTCTTAAATAGCTTTCTTAGTGATTTGGAAGGATAGGATTAATAATCTCTTTCTTGGAAACCAATGGCACCTGGTTTGCCTGCAGAGGCTCTGGGACCTTCGACTTCCTGAAATGAGCAATGAAAGAGATGAAGTAGCTTCTGCTTGGAGGAAAGTTATTATTAAGTATATAATTTTGAAACGTTTTTGTGTGCATGTGGGAACTTCAGCTATAACATAATAACTCTTTGTTGCTCTCTGTGCAATGGATATTGCCTTTACCTAAGGAATTTTGATCCTAGTTGAAACAAAAGGTATGACGCATAAAACCTTCTCCCTCAAGATGTGCTGCAGATTAAAGAGCAAATGCTTTCCCTTACTCAAAACCATAATCAGTGGCTTTTTGTTAGCATAACTAAGGAAGGGTTTCCAATTTACATATCACCATTTACAAGTATTTGGAGAGAAAATCCTAACTCCAACTAAGTCAGTTGGAGTCTTGCTATTGAATTCACTTCAGTGGAGCCACTACTTTACACAGACTTGCGTTCAAAGGAATTTGTTTCAGTGAGTAATATACCCTCTGGATGTATCTACCTATGGCCACAGCTGAGCATATGCTTAATGAAGTTATACACGTGGAAAAAGCAAGATCATTCAGGCATTTTCAAAACCATGTCTTTGTATATCTTTGAAAAATTTGCTGAAGGTTAAACTACAGAGGTGTCCATACTCCAGTTTTCAAATAGTCCACTGAAATGATTAAACAAGAAAAAAACTTCTACTTTTAAGAAGCAGTACTGTTTATACGGCATACAAGTTGCTTTACAATTAAAAAAGGCATCACTAAAAATCTTCTGTCTGTATCTCTGCACAAGTCTAGCCCACCTGTTACTCATGCAGTGACTGCTCAAAACTTAGCGATGTAAATAACAAATTTATCCTATTCACAGATTGATTCAAATACTATTCTTGCTATGTGAGAGTCACCGCAGAGTTTCTGTTCATCTGGTGCCTGACTTGAACATGTATAGATCTTCTTCCTCAAATGACCAAAGTTTTGTGCAAATATGGCTATTTGCGCAATTTATAGAGCTTATAACCAACCACCAGACGCAGTTCTACATCACATTAGTGGCAGGTGGGGAAGGACTGAAATTCAGGCAACCGATTTTATTAGGAGTTTGGCCACTGACTTCAACAAGCCTAAGATTTTATCTTGCATCTCCTGGCCGCATATTCAACCTACTTGACCAGAGGCACCACATGTGACTGACAGACCATTTGTCCATCTACATATCTCAGTCAGACTTACATATCAAGCTTGATAAAAAAAATTGATGCACACTTAAATGGCCACACCTGACTTGAACAAGAAGTTTTCAAAAGCAGCACCTTAAAAATTGCATACACCTCTGCCTCCTCCATAGCTTATGAATGTTAATGAATGCTAATGAATGCAAGAGTGCATGCCACGGCAGAGATAGCCTTGTCTCCTCTACATTTTTAATACTGTGATCCAAGTACTTTGTCAATGTGTCATGTGAGCTGTTTTTTCAAGACCCAAACAGACAGTTGTCTGTGGAAGGAGAGTCCCCAAGCAGATTTCTCAAGACGTTTAGCATCGTTAACAGGAAACAACGCAGGAGGAGCAGCCAGAGCATGAATGGGTTCTGTGAGAATACTAAGGAAACCCCAAGAACATGTTAACACAATGGAACTTTGATAAGGTCATAAAATAGTGATGCTCACATATGTCTTTGTATTACGTCTTGTAAAAGGCCCCAATTGCTGTCTATGAGGATAATTGATATAACAGTCAAAATGGATTAGGATAATATACTGGGTAAAGTCACGATTTCTGCTGTATACAGGAACTGCCAGGCTGACGGTTTTTTAAGCTCCCAGCAGTTACTCTGAACAGACAGGATGTGAAAATCCTAAATCTTGCCAATTCACTGATAATCTTCAAGGCTCCAAAATGGAGACTGCCACTACTGGTAAATCACTTTTAATCAAAGCAAACCAACCTCTGCGGACCAGACTCCGTTCTCATTGACACTGAGACAGATATACAAGTAATACATTTCTTCAAATGTAATTTATCAGTACTGTTCTTTAAATCATCACAAGTAGTGCCAAAGTCTGACCCTGCAGTTCCGCAGGATTGACAGACTGAAAATAGCAGAATAAAGACACACAGATATGTAACTGAACTGCCAAAGCCCCTCTGAAACTCTACAATACTTGCAATGGTAACAGGCAATACCATTTGAACTGGAAAGGGAAAGAATTAAAATCACGTGCAAATAGATTACAGCCATGCTATAAAACACACAAATATGTCTTACATGTGTGGAGATTTCTCTAGGGTGGGATTCGATCAATCTATTCTCCACAACTCAGTTGCCTAGGATTTGACTACTTAACCTTAAAGCCCTCTGCAGACTGACGTTTAATTAGCTGAACATGCTCAGAATCGTTAGTCTAAGGTAGCAAGCCTTACCTCCCAACTAACACTTCCATGCATTTCAAGTTTCAACTGACAGACACCCAAATCCAGCTTCACCCTCTGGAGAAACCTTCAGAGCTACATAAGGTCAGGACGGAGACGGGTCCATACACAGTGCTCAGGCCCATCTTGCACATTAGCATCTCGGAGCAAGAGTGCTCACAGGGGGTCTGCCCATTAGTAAACATGAAGATTTAAACCCACACCTCCCATACAGGTGTCCTAATCACCAGCTCCCATGCTTTCCTGGATGAGAAGCATTCTCTAGCCCTTCTCTTGAAGCCGAAATGCCGTGCAGAGAAAAGGCTCCAGAAGAAAAACAAGGAAGGGAAAGAGTATTAGTCAAGGCCCATTCTCAAATCAAGACAGAAGGGGGGTTCCAGGCTATGTTCTCTGCTGTCTGCACTTTAGATCACACAAAAAGCAGCCCTAGGGATACCACCTCAGATCTTTACATGGATGCCTAAAGCACCAGGCCAGGCTTCCTCTTGTTTTCTTCTTCTCCCATGTAGCCCCACTACTTTTAAATACATCGCCGAACAGCAGCCCTGGGGCTAAAGAGTTGTCACCCAGACCAGCTCATAGCACATCACTTCTCTTGGCACACAGGTTCGGCCCTGGCTGAGCAGCACCTCAGGTCTCTCAGTGCTTCAGTTATACTAAAGATGGGCTTACAGTCCTCCTCCTCAAAGTGTCCTGAGTTGTATGAGGGGAAGCACCGCATTTCTGGCTCCCCATACACAGAGTGGAGGGGTAGATGCATTAATTCAATGTAAGCTCAGCAGATCACCTTGTGGAGAGTGGGAAGCACATAAGCTAGGTGAGTGGATCCCTCTCTGCAGGCTTTCTAAGGCACCTATTTCACAGCAGTGACTGTTATAATTTTATAGTGTATAGTTTATGCTTGTGTTCAGTTTTGTGCCCCTCACTACAGGAAAGACATTGCATTGCTGCAGAGTGTCCAGAGGAGAGCAATGAAGCTGGTGAGGGGTCTGGAGCACAAGTCCTGTGAGGAGCAGCTGAGGGAACTGGGGTTGTTTAGCCTGGAGAAGAGGAGGCTGAGGGGAGACCTGATCGCCCTCTACAGCTGCCTGACAGGAGGCTGTAGCCAGGTGGGGGTCGGCCTCTTCTCCCTGGTAAGGGGTGATAGGACGAGGGGAAATAGCCTCAAGTTGTGCCAGGGGAGGTTTAGGTTGGACATTAGGAAAAATTTTTCAATGAAAGTGTTGTCAAGCATTGGAATGGGCTGCCCAGGGAAGTGGTGGAGTCCCCATCCCTGGAGGTATTTAAAAGACAGGTAGACGTGGTGCTTAGGGACATGGTTTAGTGGTGGGATGGCAGGGTTAGGTTAACAGTTGGACTTGATGATCTTAAAGGTCTTTTCCAATCTAAGTGGTTCTATGATTCTATAAAGGCTAAATAAGAATAGGTTTTGTCAGGTAGATTTTATCATTTGTCCCCTTCCAGGACAGGCTCCCAAAATCCTAGAGAGGCAGTGTGTAGATTGGGTGGAATGGATTTCCCACAATGTCAGGCTACAAAAGAAAAGGGATGAAACCCAGAGATGCCTGCATTCAGGACACTAACTCACCTCCTTCTCCTGTCTGTCAGCTCAGGGTATCTAGCAGCTGCCCTTGGGCAGCAGAAAGATTTCCTTCCTAAAAAAGAAATCACTACAACATCAAAACAACAAAGAAACCTCCCTGCCTCGCTGTGTTGCAAAGAAGGAAATTGTACCCCATCAACAGCCTCCAGTAACAGCAAGGCTGCTAAGCATTTTCTGTGCAACCAGAATCATTCTGAACAGGGAGTAACAAAAGTTTGCAAAACAAACGGTGCGCTATGCGCGTTATCAGCATCAACACCACAACTACACACTCCTCAACGTAGGGCTTTCTCACTCAGGCTGTCATCTTCCCAGGCCTCAGTGTTTCCTGTTTCAGGGTTCCCCTGAAGCCTGAAAATATCTGGATTCTCCTGGACCTGGAAAGATCTCTTCCTCTTTTAGCAGCAGTGTCACTACCGCATCTTTCAACCACTAAACTGCGTATCCCAGTCTGACTAGTTAAACAGCACAGCCTCTGAAGTCACAATTTTAAAATTTCGGGTTCTTGTCCCTCTATTTTTATTTTGTTTTTCATTTGCAGTCTGATGAATATCTCAGGTCTTGAGATAGAAAAATGGGTGCACCTGTAAACGCCACTGTAAACTATGCTCCCCCTGTATTTCAAATTAGTACCTAGCAGAAAATAAATTCAAGACAGTTAGCATCCTGCTAACTAAATCGTGTGTAAAGTACATTACTGTTGATAAAAAAAATATTTTTTTCCTTGCTCAGAGTTGTGTGCTACAGAATTAGAAGCCACCTCCCTGTGAGGATATTTTGCAGCTATTTACTGAATGAAGCCCACTTTATTGTTGAAAGTCTAGCTTCGTACCTACAATGTAATACTGAACTGCAATTTGAAGTGAGGCTTAGTCCCAGGATTAAGGAAGAGGAAATAACAATACTTGCACTTAAAGCATGTAATGACTTTCATTCAAACACCTGAAAGTACTCTCACAACATTAATTATCACAGGACTAGCCTCCCCCCAACCCTTGCAGGAGAGGATCAACCCTGCATTCCTTCGGCATCCACAACACCTGCTTGGGTCTGTAAAGAATGCAGAATGAAGCCAAAAGTATTGCTCCTCTTTACTTATTATCGTAACTCTTAATTGAGAGGAGTAAATTCACCCACACAGGGACTAACTGCCCTTTGTAAGATGGCCTTTTTCTATCACTGGCAGAGAAAAAAATGTGATATTTTCTTGTAAGGCTACTGCATTACTGGGGCTTGCAGTATAAAGCAGAATTAAATTAAATTACATTAAATAGGCCACACAATTAGCCAGAAATGATAAGAAAACCTAGAAGTCTCGACTCCGAATCTTCTGTCCCGGATCACACTTTTAACACATGGGTTTTCATTCCCTCTGCACCATCACCTGTCAAGAGGACAGGGAATGGAACCACCACCTCTGGATGAGGTGACCTGGAATGGCCCTGTCCTGCCGCTATGGCTCAGATTGGCTAGTCCTGAAAAGTGGAGGAATCACATTCAAAACATTGAAGGAAGTAGGCAGTTTGGTGACTACGTTTGCTGTTTACTGGATCGGTATTGGTCTTCTATATGTAATTAAGGTGCAAAGATGAGAAAATACCATCAATACACATCAAATACCTTTCAGGCTTACGTTTGGGCTTGGTTCAAAACCCTTCTGGTCCCAAATCTCTCCACTCTACCCTGTATATAAAGAATACATAGACTTTTTTAATATCTTACTCCTACCCCTCATTGCCCACCAGCTAGACATATGCTAGAGATACTGAGATACATCCGAGTTTACAGAAACAGGTAAAAACCATACATTGGTTTAAGAAACAGAATTGAAAAGTGCGTTTCCCTCCCTCATCCAACCTGTTTGCAAGCAAGCTTTACTGGAGGAGGATGGCCTTGAGCTGAAGGCACCGGGCAGGCTGCCAGGAAATCCAAGTTCTATTCCTGGCTCTTCTACAGATTTCCTTGGGCAAGGCAATTAACCTTGTGGAGTACAGTTTCTATGGAGGTGAGGCCCAGCTTCGCTTTCTGCATTCATAACATTTTCAATGATGAAAACGGAATTGTCAGAGCAAGAACTGTACTTTTCACCACCTGGTACGTTTTCTCCATCAGGTAGTTGGATGCACAACTGCTGACGACTGCGCTAGCAACGAAACCAAGAATTCAAACACCGCAGGTGCCAAAACGCCTCCTGACACTGCCACAACTAGCCCCAGCGCTCAGTTTCCCTGTATGCAAAATGGGCAGTGAGGCTTATAAAATCAAAACTCACAGCCAAAGGGAAAGTGGATTTTTAAAGTTCTTGAACGTCCGTTTATCTGAGATCATAAAAGGGAAACAGCTCAGAATTTCAGTTTACCTTTCACTGCAGATGCTGTATTTTTGCTTTCTGCATTTTTTTTTGCCCATTAAAATTTCCTCTTTGGACCTCAAACAGAATAAAATATTTTCCTTTAAGGATTCTGAAATGACAGCTGAAGTCAAAATATTTTTTATCTGAATTGGGTAGCTTTTAATATCCCTTAACAGAAATGAATTAGAGAATGAGTGAAATAACCTTTTGGTAATATAAATGTATTTTAGAAAAGAAATATCACAGCTAATTTTCCTGTCATGGTCTACAGGAAGACCTGCACTTCAAATAAACATCTACTTATACCAACAAGGAACAGGACTCTGAGATTCCAAGGAAGGACACTGTTGGCTTAGACAAGCTTCCAGAGAAATGAAGATGCATGCCTCTCTGAACACAGGTGAGATGGAGCATATTTTTAGTGAATTTTTATGCACTTGATACAAGCATACAAGATGTTTTTTCCTTTTCCAGAATGTTGAGTTGAAAAAAAAAGACAAAAATTGGCCAAAAAAAAGCATTAAGTATCTTGTTAG
This sequence comes from Gorsachius magnificus, assembly GCA_034008185.1. Classification (NCBI taxonomy): domain Eukaryota; kingdom Metazoa; phylum Chordata; class Aves; order Pelecaniformes; family Ardeidae; genus Gorsachius; species Gorsachius magnificus. Next base: position 179,951,238 of record CM067081.1, read on the forward strand.
TCATAAGAGAAAAGTTCAATAATCACTGCTTTTGTCAAAATTTTCAGGTTTTGAGAGATTATTTCTTTAACAGATCATCTTGATCTGGAAATTAAATCTATAGGTATAAACCTTTCAAGGCTTTCAATTCATGTCCTTCATCCACTTCTTAAGTTTAGGAATTTTGAAGGAGAGAAGTCAATAGTCTGTTTTTCATAATTATAAAAGCCTCTTCAAGCTCTTTAGACAACTGAAACGATGACCCCTCCCAGGTGACAGTCTTGCCCACACAGATGTAAAACTTGTTCAGGGAAGTATTTTAAATTGCCATTTTACAAAATAATACCTATGACCTTCACAAAGAAAGTAAGGCAGTTTGGAAGATTAAAATAACAGCAACATGTGCCAATTTTCATTATGTGCTTCACATGAAGCAGTAACACCACAGATATTGCAGTCAAACTTTGGAAAGACGTAAAGTAACTAAAATGACATTATTCTTCCAAGTACAAGAAACTGAATTTTTATCTGTGCTATCTTCTATAATTACATAAATAGCAACTTCCTTTTTCATTCATCATCCAATACATGTGCTTTAAGTTCTACCTCAATCCTGGTTTGCTCCAAATGGACCATGAAGTCATTCATTCAAACAAATATATGTTCTCGTAGCAATGGAATCTCTAGCCTAGCTTACGGATGCACTGGTAAGCATCAAAGGGGGGATCTCTCACACATAGCTTTTGCTATCTGAAAGTCACATATCTGTCTTATTTTATCATGTAGGTTGTCTTTCCCAATGTCAAAAGTCTGCTATCTCCAGATGAGAATTCACCACACCTATAACAAAGCTTTGTTTAGTGCAGGATGGACTACGATCTCGGCACATCCTTCTCTCTCAGCCATCTACTGAAGAAGCCTGGGTGACTTTAAGCACCTCCTAGACTATAACTTCATATGAGACAAAAATGACTGCACTGAATGAGAAATAAGCAAAATTAAACAGCTTCACATCACAGAGCATGGCACTACCAGACAGAAACTTCCACTTAGATAATGGTTTGCAAAGACTCATTATGGGCAAGAAATAGCCTCAAAACACTGATGGGTCTTCTGAGGCAATGGGGTTCTCTTGAGATGTATTTCTTCAACATTCAGAACCTCATTTTCAAAATCTTACAAGTGAATGAGCATGAGGAGTCCTGGCCCTGACACAGGCCTTCTGGAACTGCTGGCATAGAAACATCTCACAAATTCCATGTTTAAGGTTTGATATCTCAGCTATGTCAAAACTGCAGTGGAAAATAATCTGAAGAAAAAGTTATTAGAAAAAAGCATTTTCGTAATGATTTTTTAAACATGGTTTGGCACTGCTTAAATTGACTCTCAGTATAAAGTGAAATTATGCCCTCATTAAAAAGGGGAAAACCTGAGCTTCAGAAGTACTATAATGTCTAGCTAATCATGATTGGATCAGATAAAGCTCCTGCTTAAGGAAATTAAGTTCATTTCTGATTATTTTTTATCGTCTACCAACCTGAAATGTGCTATCTAGACTATCTAGCAGAAAAAAAAATTCTTGAAAGAGAGAGACGTTTTCTGACCAAGACACAGTTGTTACTTGGGCATCAGTGACGAGACGGGCAAGCGGATGCTTCAGATGCACCCTGAAGTCACTGATTCTCTTCCACCATTATAATCATGCAGCTTCCAGAACTGCATCTTTCCATCCTTTAGAGCAGTTTCATGGCATGGCATCAGCCATCTCTCCTCCCCACCAAAGTCCTGCTCAAAGCTGTAAAAAGCTCTGGGCTCTTCCTTGGGATTTTTGAGCAATTCTGCCATGCGGTAAATCTGTGGTTCAGGTTAAATAATGTGGGGGTGAAATCAGACAATGCCAAAAACTTCTATCTAAAGACACAACAAAACCAATGGAAATAAAAACCAAATACTCTTTTAAGCATCACCTTCAGAACTGGGTTTCAGGTTTCTCCATTAAACTGACGCCTGGGAGCACTAGAAGTCCAAGAAATTTCCAGGGGTTTTCAATGAAGTTCTTTGGAACAAACAGCAGAAAAATTGATTATTCAGTCCCCTGCTCTACTCGTAACTCTTCAGTCCCCTCCTTTCAGTCAACTTCTAGACATACACAAATTAAAAAGATAAAATAAAATAAAAAAGCTTGAACTGTGAGCTCTTTACAAAGGGTTATGTGTTGCTGATTCCATGAGCAGCAGCAGCAGGTCTCAGTGGCAACAACCTGGCACTGATGAAGTCAATGACAAACCCTCCACTGACTTCTGGGAATGTGAATCTCCACAGCTATGAATTTGACTTTATGCCTATGCTACATAAAACAATTCTGCTAATAAAAACTAGGGTGCTTCATCTGCCCTTTTCAAGCATCAAAGGCTATGTCTACAATACATAGTGCTGAGGACTAAAGCCCACATTAAGCACCTTTCAAGAGGTTTTTATCTCACTCTAGCCTAGTCCTATGGTTGAATGCCTACCGGATTACGCTTCTGTAGGACACCTTCCAGTTTTGCTTCATTTCAAAGGAATCCAGCCCATGAGCTCTGGGACTGCTCCAGAATGCATACAGTACGTGGGGACAATTAGGAGATGCATTTCCAAAGCACACTCCTGATTTGACCTAACATGCTGATGTAGATGCATCCAAAGAGCTTAGAACATGTTCCTGCCTTAAACCCTCTAAAATTAAGGAGTATCAAGGTCATGAAGGGCTTTACCTCCCTCTCAGTTAATAGGACGCACAGCCCTCAATGTGCTTCACGCAAGTGCAGCAACCTGCAGTGAGGATGAGTTTTACAACAGCAGGCAATGTGTTTCTGATTCCAAATATGTTCATTTCCCACCTGCTTGACTTTGTTATCTTCAGGACTTTTTATTCAATTAGCTCTCCACATGTAGAAAGCTCTTCTGTGTAGCTGAATTTTTTATTTTCAGGAGACTTTGTCAACCTTTACTGTCCATTGTACTGAGAAGGATCTTCTTTTCCTCGACAACTTTGCAAAGTACACATTATTGCATTAAAAAGACCATTGCATGTCTCGTATGCTTGTGATAAACTGGGCTCCTTGCCCTCTTCACTTGGGCTCTCCCTCCCCCTTCCCAGTTTTATACTAGTCAAAAAGATTTACTTCTCTTCTACAAAATAATATATAAATAAATACATTGTGAGTCACAAACATTAAATACTTAATTTGAACCGGCAGAAAGACCAGCTACCGGAATTCTACCGTGGTCTGTTAGCCCGTATGTCTCTGCCTGCGCATATTGAAGGAAACAGCAGAAATAATACTTTACAATTTGATGAACAACATATGACACAGAACCTCTAGACTCGCAAAAAAGGGTTACAAACTTAGGAAAATACCTGCCATATAGAATTGTGCCCTCTCCAAGAAAAAAAAACCCTAGGTGCGCCTTACTTTCACTGATACAGAGCTGTCATCATTAAGGCTTGATATATAAATAAATTGGATTAAAGAAGAAAATAATCACTAAAGACTTAACTGACGTTTGGGTAATAAAAAGGGACATTTTCTCAGTACATCTTGGATGTCAAAACAGAAAGGATGATACCGTGCCATCTGCTTTTAGGCAGAATCCTCCATTGACTTCAACTGTAAGCTTTACTTCTAGTTGGCACCATAATGGCTTATAATAATTTAACCACATTTCTTTCTGTAGCAAAATACAACATCACTCTCCATTTCATCATGCACGGAGGAGGAAACCAAGAACCTAATTTAAACTGGAAAGAGAGAAGAAAGAGAGGGGAAAAAAAGGCATATGTGATTCTCACAGTCTATAGAATTAGCTCAGTGCAAGCTACGGATAGGAATGTTATCTCCGAAAATCACCACAAGCAAGCATATCGTCAGAGTAAGCAAATAAAGACTGTGCTTTCAACAGGCACAACAGCAAAGTAATACAGACTTTGAAAATATGCCTTAGTTTCAAAAAAATGAGTGACAGTGTCGTAAGTATCGGTGTCACACTAAAGTAATGCATACGCCTACTAGTTAACCAGTAATTCCCATTTCTGCAAATCAGATTCTTCACCCGACAAACAGCCCCTACTAAACTTAATGCTCCACCAGTCCTGCCTATTCTTTCTTCCCCATAAAGATGCAAAAATAAAAGGGAAACATTCTAGCCTCAAAGATGCCACAAGCGTTATATTTAGCCTTTTCACTGAAAACTCACCTTAGTTTCAGACTATGAGTGCTTGGGCGAGAAAATCTTTTTAACATTTCAGACTGCTGCATTTTCCCTTTTTGCAGAGCTCTTCAACCATCCCTATTCAACAGTCACACGTTCCTAATTCAGGGGGGATGGCCTGCCTGTTTAAATCATTCTCATAAACCAGCTATTTCTGCTGCTTCCCCTGGGATTGCACCCAAGGTGAGGATCAAGCAAGCAACGCTCAGTATCCACATGTGCGCGGTCCGAGCCGGACAGGAGGAAGCAGACAGTAACCGATCCATGTTTTACTGCACTTGGCATTTGCCTTCCGCAAGCTGCCTTTGAGAAGATCTCCAGCACAGGTACGTTTGGATAAGCCACCTTTTCCTAGCGCCAATGAGCCCCTCCACATCCCTGAAATCTGCCTGACTTAGAAACTACAGGCAGGAGCAATACATCTAGTATGTAATGGTCTGCTTTCTCCAAAGAAATATCCCGGGATACTTCATTGCTGCACAATGCTACAGAACTAGTTCTTAATGACTGTTAAAGCCACCTCTCCTGTGCTTAGCTGCTGGTACTCTGGAGAAGCTCAGCTGTGGTTTTAAGTACCTTCTGGTGCCGTCTGGGCTTTTGCAAGCGTATACTTTTACAGCTGTGTTAACATCTATGCAAAAGAACTGAACAAAACGAGGGGAAAAAACGACGGGACTGCAGCGAGGAAAGAGAAGGCAGAGTAAAATAAGGGAGCACAAATGAGATGGGGAGGGACGGATTTGAAAAAGAAGTTTAATGAAAAAGGTTGACCAAATAAAGGGAAAGGGAAATCAGAAATGTTAACTTGTGATGGAGTACGCGGCCACACCTTCGTATCTTCTAATACCCCCTCGTGTTTCCCAAGTGACATCCCCATCACTTTTCTTTTGAAAGCCCACGCGCACGTGAAAGACGCGGAGGAGAGGTGCACAAGGCAGACTCTCATTAGCTGTAAACAGAACACAGAATTTCAAGTGCCTGAGACTGAAATCTTTCCACAGCCAAAGAATCACAACACGTGTGCCTGATAGCCACATCTACAGAGTAAACGGCTGGGGAAAGAGGAAACTTCTAATGAAACATATTACCAGTCACTACAATTATATGAGGCATGAAGATGGCCCAGAATGGAAAAACTAAATTCTAAGTGCAAGTATCCTGCTGTTCATTTCTGCTCTCTCACTGGATTTAAGGAAAATATGCCATGTTTCCAGGCAATGTAGGACAAAGACATTTCAGTTTTTAAACTTTATCTTGTGCAGACTACATCTGAATGTTATCACCTCTCTTAATCACCTTCTGATGTCTGATAGTGCCCCTTTAAACTTCGTTACTCAATTACTGAACAAGTTATCTCATTGTTACTCTTTTTTGAAGGAAGAGTTGTGCCTCTTCTCATGCTGATAAGAGACACATAAATATTCACTCCCAGCAAACATTTAATAGTAAAGTGTCTTGAGCAAACTACCAGAGTCTAAAGGTAGGAAGCTGTGGTTAACTTCTCTGCTATCTTAACCCTTTAGTCAATCCACCAGAACAAACAGACATAGAAGATGGATGCTCTTTTTTACAAACAAAGCAGAAATAATTGTTCTCTAAAAGAATGGACTTCATAACATGCTTTGTAACACAGCAAATAAATCAAATGATTGGAAGTGAAATACCTACCCATTTTCTGGGCCGGCCTCTGGGTCGCTTTTCACCAGTGGCTTCTGCTTTCTGTAAAGGGAAAAGAAACACAACATATTTTATACCTCAGCATTATTTAACAGCTTCAGTAACTAGGAACTCCTTTCCTGTAACATTATTCATATCTCTTGGGTGGCACACCAAGCCCCCCTGCCACTCTACGGGTTTTCTGGTGGAACGTCTGTATGTTTGTGCTTCTGACGTTTCCTAGCCAGTGTGGCCAGGGGACGCCTCCCCTGCGCCCAAGGGTGCCCCCAGCCCTGATCTACGCTGTGTCCAGGGGCACAGAGGAGCATGCCCAGGGCTGCCCAGGGACGTGGTCGAGTCCCCATCCCTGGAAGTATTTAAAAAACGTGTGGACGTTGTGCTTAGGGACATGGTTTAGTGGTGGAGTGGCAGTGTTAGGGTAATGGTTGGACTTGATCTTAAAGGTCTTTTCCAATCTAAATGATTCTATGATTCTGTCCACCCACCCCCAGCTGCTTGGTGCCCACCCTACAGCCCAGAGTGCCCCAGCCCTGGCCAGCCACAGGGCATGCAGGCTGCAGGTGGGGTGCAGAGCAGCTTGGGAACCTGAAAACCCCCAACAACATCAAATCTAGTCTTTCACAGGCCATCAGGAATTACTAAATGAAAAATACAGACTGTTCCAAGCCTGAACAAAGCAGTTTATAGCACCCACAATTCCTTCTTTTAGTCTCATGATGTTCATGCATGAAATGGGTTCGGACAGACTATCACCATGAATGTGTGCGTGTTCATATTGGGAGATAACTTCTCTACTTCATGTGAAGTTTTCCAGGTAAAAACGCATCCTTAAGCTGCAAGCAAACCTTTCACTGATCCAAAACACACCTTCCCTTTTCAGGTTTAAGGAAACAGCATGGAAGGTGCCCTAGAAGTGACAGATATATTTATGTAAACCCAGCAGTTGGTCCTGGAGCTCAGCTTAAAGGAAATATGGGTTCTCTTAACAGACTCTTCCATTAATTCACTGCGTGACACTGTGAATACTACTACTTAGGCGCTATACTAAAATACTTACAGGCTTTAACATCAGAATTGCCAGGTTATTTTCATAAGATAGGCTCTGCCCATCCACACACCTCATTGGGTAAATAATCCTGTCCCACTGAGGGTGATGAGGATTTTGCCACCAGCTTTAGTGAGAGCTGGGCTGTTGCTGCACACAAGGTCCCCGAGAATGAAGACTTCTAGTACACATTCAGTAAATGTGCTTCCACATCTCCACAAACTGCTTTTTTTCCAGTTAACTGTATGTGTATTTGATTTGCCCTGAGAAATCAACTGTGTCATCAAATAAATCACTTGCTGGTCAATCTCTGTAACGTATACTGTAACCTAATGCTGTGTAAAGCGGATCCCTCCAGAAGAGAACTTGAGCTGAGGAAGTAGTGGAGGAATCTCTACCAAAAAAAACCTGCCCTGAAAGTTAATGCAAGTACTTTGAAATAAGTATCTCACCAAGAAGAAAGCTGTGAAAAATAAAATTCACACTCCTAAAGGGCAAAATTATCACTCAGACTTGTTAAAAGAGTAAACTTGCTCTTTAATCGTTTATACCCGTGTTACATGTAAGGTGAAACCCTCTTATGAGAATACTTGTTAAAGTGCATTTACTATACACTGTAGCTGTCTATTTCAGAGTTTTGTTTCCTTTTAAAGGGTCCTTTCTTTATGCCTTACAACCTGAAGGGTCCAAAAAAAGGTGTGGTTTAGTCTGGACAAGCTGTAGCCCCCTGCGCTTAGGTTTATTTCACAAAACACTGGGCATAAAACTTAAAAAGAAAATATTGGTTAAAATTGTTCTTAACAAATCAACACCTGACATGTTATCAAAGCACAAATGCCATTTATTTTCTTCTGTATTTTACCACATCTGAAAGAAAGACCCTTTTCCAAAACTCTATAAGAAAAAAAATTAACTTTTTGGAAACAAAAACTACTTTGCTCTCATAATTAAAAGTTCCTACAAACCTGACACAAATGGTAAGTTTAACTACAGCGTATAATCTAGTTTGATGGGAAGGAGAACATGAGAGATTTCTTTGAATAACTAATCCTTGCTTCCTGCCATAAACTGTCACGCAGCGTGGCCGCTTGCCATGAACAATGCTGCGCTTTGCCCCCGAGGAAAGCCCATGTCAGAAGTGGCTGCTGTTCCTGCTGGCGAGTTTGGGTATCGGTTTGTCAAGTGCTTGGGGACCTTCCAGATTGAAAGGCACTATATTCCTGCTGTATATGATTTCCACCTCACGTTAGAAGAAAAACATTTCCCTAGTTCTTATCAAAACCAAATCTTTCCCAGAGGTGAGCTGAGCAAACAGCGGGGCATACCAGAGACGATGTTTTGGTACGGAGCGATTCTGTAAGTAAATAGGAAGGTTTCCACAGACTAAACTGCAGAAAATGAACAACAAGAACCTCCAAAGTGGACGTTTGTATCTCCATTCCAAGGGAAGAGAAAAACAAAACACTGCTGGAACAACCAAAAGGAGTAGTGGCCGTGGCACTTTAAGCACTTGAAGAAAGGTTTTATTGTGTATCAGACAAATAATTCAATGTTTCTCCATATAATTTTCAAGTAATTAATAAGAAAAGGAACACTAAGTGCCAAAGCATTGCCTTTCCTCTGAAACAGGTATTTGCATAACCAGAAACACGCCAGTCCTTGGCTCTTTGCTTTAATTGAGGTGTTGCCTCTGAAGCGAGGAACAAATCCCGAGATAGCCCCAAGCCACCCAAGAGGTGACCGGGATCCTCATCCGGGCAGCACGACGCCCGTGTTCCCAGCCACCCTGCACACAGCAGCCGCTACCTGCGTAGTCGGGAGGGAAGCTGCCACCTTCATCCTCGAAAGTGCTTTTTGCAGTGGAGATGCGTTTGGTCAGGGTTTTCTTAACGTTTGGTGCTACACTACGAGGCACGATCTTGCTCTATACAGCTGAGACATGAAGTCACCAAATTTAAAGGAGGGTCAGGTATGTTATCCAACACAAGCTTCTGATACTTCATGAAAAATGATGAAATTTCTTATAACCAGTAATATGAATATATCATTTTTGCCATGTCACGTTTTAGGAACGGAACTAGACTTACTTGCCTTTAAGTGCATGATCTATACGGGAAATGTTGGGGATTTTTTTTTTTTGACCCAGGTGAGAAAGATGGCCATTGAAGTCATTGCTGTCTGGAAGAGAGCTAACAGTCCCCAGGCAGATTTGCGATTCACCAAAGCCCTGTCCCACAGGGCCATCAAACCCTGCTTCCAAACAGCTGCTGTCAGCAACCAGAGGACTTGACTGCCCATCATCTCTGCCTCCTCTTTGCATAAATGTGCTGTGCCCCGCCAGAAACTGAGGCTGTACTACTGAGAGCAATGAACAAGACAAGTATAAATAATTGAACGGCTATAAAGTGTTCTTTGGGCACCTATCTATTGTCAAGGAAGATCTCAAATGCAGCAGAACCCAAATTTGGAGAACTCTATGCACTTTGCAGAGTGATCTGCTGGAGACCTCAGATAAAATGTGCCAGAGCTGTAAGAGAGGAAAAATACCCGAGAGTTCTCGGGAGGAAGATCACTGTTGTCAATCCATGTCAAAAGACCTTGCCCAGGAATGTGCCCCTCTCCTAAAAAAAAGTTATTTTGTTAAAAAAATCCTCTTAAAAGAAAACTTAGGCATTGGCTAGATACAAAAATATCACACTTCCCATGTCCTGTTTTACCCATTTTAATTCTAAACAGGAGTCAGTCTTCTCCTCCCTCTCCCATCTTGCTCAAAACGCCTGATTTTGAGATCTCTAATTTTTTCAGTACAATAACCACGCTACGATCACTTGATAAATCCGATCTTGTTTTCCCTTTAAGCCTGTAATGACTGGTGTTGGTGAGAATGAATGAAGCATGGAGAAGCCAAATAGATTTTCATGAACCAATTTAGGGCAGAGTCCTGGTCACATGCGCTTTTTTTTTCCTTACCTTTGGACTGCTTAACTCAGGGACATGCCTTTCTACATACCAAACTCTGGCCATGTAATGCAGAGACAGTAGTTAAGGGTAGTCACACACAGTACCACAAGTTCTGCTTTCCAGAGGATGATATTTCAGGATCTGGAGGTATTTTCAGGGAATTTCACTACATCAGTAACTACAACACAACTCAAAATACTTTAAGTGAAGGAGAATTTTACTAAAGAGTGTTTACTTTTGGATATTCCTGAGATATCCCTTGACATTTTCTTCTGAGACAAACATATAGTAGCTACTACTCCTGCTTTTTTTAACCTCACAATTGCGTTTCCTCCTTCCAAACAGGAGAGCATTTATGCGTATACAGTATTTTTGTCAAGCCCAACTACAGGAGCTAAACAAAGAAAAGCCCTTGAATGCTTAAGGGAAATGTGATGGGCTGGGAGCACAGCTCAGTCTCACAAATAAAACTCAACCACAGAACACCCAGGAAACTAAAAAGAAACATCCCTAAGAGGATCTTCCCGCAAAACTAGCTGTCCTTTAGGGGGAAAAAAAATAAATAAATAAAATCTTCACTTTTTTGCTAATTTTTTACAAATATTTTAAATGAATAACAAAGTGACTTGTTTAAAGACGCAGACTTCAACAACAGCCTAATTGTGGGGACTCAAGTACAAGGTGATTAAGAGCCTTTTTGTGTCTATCTTTTCTCATCTGCTAACATGTTGTGCTTCTTCTGCTCCCGAAAATGAACCACTCGAGAAATGGTTCGGTTTTCCATAAAATGCAGTTTACCTTCTGTGTCCCCTTTCTAACAAGTTAGGCATGTGTGATATGCAAGGCTTTTAAAAAAATGCGTATTACCTAAAATTAGAGTAATTGCCACATTATTAGCTGTCCAATTGGTCTTGCAACATTCTGTATGCATTGTCAAGTTTCACATTGCTAATTTCCTAACAAGCACAGTTTGTTTTCAGATGCCCCAAGGCCAGTTTACTAAGACCAAACACAAGCTCCGAAAGCTCAAAAAAAAAAAAAAAAAAAAAAATCCCATGAACCAATAAATTTTAAATACAAAACACAACCATGATTCCAGGGTAAATTGTCCCTCGACTGATTTCAGGGTGTTTCCTTTTTGAAGTATAACAAAACAAAGCCCCAGTTCTGGAGTATTTTTAACTCGCTGCCACTTTGTGCAATACATTTTTAATTGTGATGTGTAATGGTTTGCAAGAGAACACCCAATCAATTAATCATGAGTGCCTTCTCATGGCTGCTCGGTGGGTTCTCCCTGGCCGACGTTTATCTTACGTGTTGTGAACACTCTAATACATCTTACGTGTTGTGAACACTCTAATACATTTCAATGAGCTCCCTTTGAAAAATACAGGCCACACACTATTCTTTAGAAATTCCAGCAATTTCCAGTTGCGTGTATAGTACCCAGGTTCACATGTAGAGGGGCTTCAGCTCAGTCAGCCAGCTCTCTTGCTGAGAGTTGAGACAGGCTGCAGAAAGCCTTAAATAAATATAGGCATGCATATGTATGGGTAAATATGTTTACCACAAAATCAAACATATAGCTGGCTCTTTTAAGAGGTGATACCGTCGCTGCCAGATGAAGCTTTCTTAGAGTGCCAAAACCTTTCCATTCATATTACTGGTAGAAAAACTATCAAAATTAATATACTAAAAAGATACTTTGAGACGCCTGGTGAGAAGGTGAACCATTTTAGAGAGGGTTAATTATCAATTTGGAAAAAGAGCTAAAATATTTATTTGAAATGTGAGCTCAGTGACTTTCTTCTAGTAAGGCTTTCTAAGTGTTTTGTGTTTTAGAGGATTTCTCAAACATTTATATATCTTATCTATAAACCTAGAAACAAATAAGACTTGTAGTTACATACCCCTCAAAGATTTTTTTTCATGATAAAAAAGACCGGGGGTCTTTGGTCAATTCTTTGTATTATCAACACCCAAAAGGGTTTGCTTTAATTAGAGCAGTAACTTGATGCATTCTGAAAATCAAAACGTTACAATGAAGTTGCTCAGTTCGTAAATTAGATTAAAAAAAAACAACTATATGCACCAGAATCATCTGGAAAGCTCTTGACTTGCTATACCTACATATATATGAATGTTTTTAAGTTATTTTCCATTTATACTGATTTTCAGATCACTCACAAATGAAATGTTAGTATTTCTTTTAGCAATATCTTTTTAAAACACATTTCTATGAATTACTTAAAATTTAATCTCATTACAAATATTTCTCCTAGGAAAGCCAACACTCCTAAGAGTAATATTTAAAATATGAAAGCTCACATTTGGACTTGCTAGACCAATAAAAAGCTGCTCTCGCGCTTTTGAAGAGTGAAATTTAAACTATTTTAAGGTGAATCTGAGGAACATTTTTACTATATAAAGAAAAAAATCAACATTTTAAGCTCACTAAGTCGCAGAATGGCTTTGATATATTTGAAATACTTAACCTGTAAAGCATTTTTTACTAATTCATGAACTTATTCACAGAATATACCGCTTTTTTCCAGCTCAGAAAGTAAAAAACAATTTTAAATTTAAAGGGAGCTGGAAAACGTCCCTGAAATAAATGTTGAAAACACTTACAACGAAACAGACATGAAACCATAGTCACCCCCTAATAGTTTAGTATTTATCGGTATTTGCTGTAGTAATTTACAACACTGAAAACTATCAAACTTAATATGGTCAGTACCATAGGCATATTGAAAAATGAACCATAATTAGATGAGGCCACAAATACCTTCCACACCCATTTTGTCGCAGATCTACTTAAAAGATATGGATACACTTAAGCACTACAGATCACTACCAGATTTTGTAAGCTTTTGTTTCCAATTTAGTACCTGTAAATTAGTGCTAACTGCTGTGTAACCATCCACATAAACAAAACTCCCGTACTTCTTTTCAAGCCTCTACCCAACTATTTGCCTTCACCAAAAATACTTCATACAGAAAGGTATTCTTTGCCTTGATAGCACAGTTTTCTAAGGCTGAGCTTTCCCTACTTCATATAAAATTAAGTGGCATTTTCACGTTGTGTTTGTGATGCACCAAATGCAGTGACTCCACTCAGCTTCCCCCAGAGCTGAATGCATTCAGAACCACCAGAATTCAAGTTTGCTCCCATCACCAAGCAGAAGAGTGGTTCAGAGGGCTAACAGCTCTTCCAGTAAAAGTCTCTTTGAAACTCATTACTAAACAAGATATAGTAGGCTTTTACTGTAACTGTTTACTTTACCATCACATTTTAAAGCTGTACATTTCAATAGATGCACTTATTTCCATTAACACATAATTGGATTTACTTCTAATTAACCTATGTTTGACAAAACACTTAGCTTTAATATACAGATTTGGTCTGTAGTAGTAATGACCGTGAGTGGCCAAGAAATTAATCTTCCTCTTTCAAAAATCTTAATTGAGAAAATAATATCCTTAATATTGATTTCCTTACTAGATGCAGGAGATCTCAGTAAATACATCCAACACGTTATGTTACTTCACTAATCTGTAGACTATTCAAAAAGCAAGCTGCCCTTACAGGTTCTGTACCTAGGATTTTTAATCTTAAAAATGCAAATACATGTTTTATGTAGCTTCCATTATTAAAAGGCTTCCAACCCCTCAGCTCACAGCCTAAATGACTGCATTTTTTGCATTTTAGTTGATGAAAAAAGAGCATTAGGAACTCCCTCTCTTTAATAATCTCACCTTCTGAGCTGCTTTAGAGGGACTCTTGTTTTTGCTTCCTTTGGGTCTTCCTCTTGGTCTTTTAGGAGATGGTTCACCAGCTGGTTCCTAAATACAGGAAAACATGCTATTGTGGCTACAACTAACCCAGAAGGTCAGAAGGATAAACTACAACTGTGAACTTACTCACAACATATGAATGAACAGTATAAATAATAACACAATATTTAAAATGCAACATTAAAAATTAAACAACTCGAGGTAAAGAAAAAAAATACGTTTTGCACATTAAAAGAGTTTAACTTCCCTCGTAACTGCATATAAAGCTTCGAAAAGTTTGCATACTCTAGCATGGAAGCTGGAGCAGAAAACACATTTTTAAAAGAAGATGGCTATGATTTCCCTCATGTAAGAAGGGTTATTCAAAAAAATTATGCAGTTACCCATTTAATTTCAATCACATTTCATTAGAGCAAGATACAATTATCATATGCAGTTTCTAGCACAAACTTTTTTTGGGGAAAAAAAAAAATTAACCACTGGAAAACTGGAAAGTAAGCTTAGACTATTTTCTCTCTCAAGGGCAGAAATATTTGGGGGGGATTTTTGTCTGTCGTTCTGATCGACAGACATAATATTCACACCTATTCTAAACATAACTTATTTGTATTAAAATGCAAATGTAAAGGTTCTTCAGATGGAGCACTAGCAAGCCAAGAAACCTCGACGAAAGAAAATAGCCGAAACAAAAACCCAACTCTGAAATGACTCGACAGGAACACTGATTTTACTTTAGCAATTTGCTTAACTAGCTCCTCTGCCTGACAGTAAATAACCAGTCCTTAAAAAATGGGTATGAATTACTAAGAGTTCAGATTCCAAATATTTATTCAGTGAATCATAAATACTATAAAACTCATCTAGCCTTAAAATATTACACATTACATTCAGATTATAGGATGTGGTAAAACTAATTAAATGCAGTTTGTTAGCTTAAACCAGCTTAAAACCCTTCAGCTTTTTAATTCCCGGGGAGGTTAAGGGGAGGCAGGCGAGGGGACTCCCTGACCGCTCCAGCTCTCAGGGGCGAGCCTCGCAGGCGCTGCACAGCTGGGCTGGACACGTTTAAGAGGACGCACTTTTCTTTCTCTTCCATACATCCAAACGCTATAGGGGAAGGAGGCGGGGGGGGGGGGGGGGGGGGAAAAGAAAAAGGAGAAAGAAAAAAAAAAACCAAAAAAAAAGGAATCCCTGGTGCAAGCTTGCAGGGCTGATGCCGGCTGTTGGGGCTGGCCGGGGGCAGAGCCCTGAGCCGCTCCGGCGAAGTAAAGTGTCACTGAGGGCAAGAGCGGGAAAACCAGGGGCTCCGCTTTTATGGCTCTCCAAAAAGTACTTTCTGTGCAATTTGCAGGAGCACATCGGTGGGAGGCGGGGGGGAAAGCAAAGCAGCCGGGTTTCCCCCCGGCTCGGGGCTCTGCTGTTCAGCTCCCTCCGTGTTTTCGGAGCCCCTCGCAGGCGGCGGGCTGATGTTAAATGAATGGAGTGAACATTTTTAAAGCCCGCGGAAGCTCGCTCGCTTTAAACCGAGCTCCGCGGGCAGCCCTGCTCCCCAGCCGCGACTTCCGAGGGAGGCACGGGAAGGGCTGCGAACAGCCCCGCGCTGTCCCCGCGGAGCCGCGGGCTTAATTGGTTGCATCCGCGGGCGAAATCCCCCCTCGGCGGCGCCCGCGGAGGGGCCGCCAAGCGCGGGGGCTGCGGGGCCACCTCCCCCGGCGGCGGGGGCTGAGCGCAGCTCGGCATTTCCAGGCGATGCGACAATGGCACTTGGGGAGAGGAAGGGAAGGGGGGGGGAGGGTGGAAATAAGGCACGCATCTAGCAACCTCCGCGCGGGTTCAGGTCTTGCGAGTCAAAAAAAAAAAAAAAAGAGGAGCCCGGCGCGAGCGTTTCGGGGCGCGGGAGCAGGCGGTGGGTGCGGGTGGGAGGGCGCCCAGCTCCGCTCCCCGCGCCGAGACCCGGGGAGCGGTCCCCTTCGCCTCGACCCGCCTGGGGAAAGCGCCGGAGCCAAGGCAAAAGGTGTTGCAAATGCAGGGCAAGCCCCCTCCGGCTACCTCCCCCACCTCCATCGGCGACGGGGGCACCTCTCTGCATGCGATGACGGGGGTGAGGGAGGAGGTGGGGAAGGGGGGGACGCCAGGAGGGAGAGAGAAAAAAAAAAAAAAAGCAAAAAAAAAAAAGCAAAGCGAAAAAACCTATGCGACTTTCCTAGACACCCTCCTCTCCCCCAACCCCAGGATCTTAGGGGCAGTCAGGGGCTGGGCTGGTCAAGATCGGAGGCGGCAGCAGCCCCCGGTGGGACCCGACACACGCACACACACACGCACGCACACGCAGCTTGAGACACTGCAAGGGCTGAGAGAGGAGGGAGCCGGCAGAGCCCCGTTCCCCGCTCCTCGCTTTCGCAATTTCAAAATCAGCTCGAAATGACCCAGCGAGCGCTGGTTGGTCGGAGCCGCGCTGCTCCATGTTCCCCATTTACATTGAAAAGCCCCGGCTCGCTCCCTGCACAATAGTGAAAGTCCCGAGGAGGCTCGGCGGCTGAGCCGCAGGCAGGCGGGCACCCCGCCGCTCCCGGGCTGCGGGGTCTCCCCGCCGGGGCGCCCGGCGAAGCCCCTCGCTGCGCCGCTGCTCCGCCTCGCCGGGAAGCAGCGCCCAACAAAGCCCCCCGCCCCGGCTCCAGGACGCCTTCGCTTGCAGCAGAATACGTACACGTACATGCCTATAATACTATAGATCTGCGGCTCTACGTATCTATACGATACTGACTTGTGGTTGCTTCCTGGGTCTGCCTCGTCCTCTCTTCTGAGGCTCTGCGGTTGCAGGTTGCTCCTGGGCAGCAGTGGAAGGCTGACCGGGTCCCTCACCTTGTGCACTCATCGTGACTTCTGCCGCTCAGCCTTAAACCAGTCTCTCCAAAGCACCTTGGAAGGGGGGGGAATCAAAACGAGCTCTCGCTGCTTTTGCTGCTCGCTGCCACCACCACACCGGACGTCCTGGTGCTGCCAAAAAGGAGAAGAGAAGGGGAGGAGGAGGAGGAGGAGGTGATGGTGGTAGTGGTGCTGGTGGTGGTGGAAGAGGAGGGGGAATGAATCTCTCTTACAATTTAGGAATGGTTAGTAACATGAAGCAATTCAAAAGAGGGGAGGTAGAAAAAAAAAAAAAAAGAAGAAAAGGCAGAGTAAACTGCAACCCTGGAAATGCAAAGGAGAGAGGGAAATACTCCGAGGGTAGTCGGAGCAAACCAAGAAGGGGGAAAAAAAAAAATCCTACAAATTGAAAGCAAGTGGTGGCTATCGCGCTTAGATCGGATCAGGACAAATTAAGATAAGACACACTGAAAATGGACTGAGAACACTGCACGATCTTGCCAGAAGCATGCACCCTGGGAAGACGGGGATTTCGGCAGCAGCGGGAGCAGCGGGCAAAAAGAGCGATCATTTAAAAAATAATAATAATAAAACGATTTGGGAGATTAAAAGAAAAAAAAAAGGAGGGGGGGGCGGTCCCGGGTTCGTGTCTGTGATGCGAGCTGCTGGGACTGGAAATATTATTATGCGAGTCCTGCCCACGGACTAAACTAGGATGAGGGTTTTAAAAAAATAAATAAAAATTAAAAAAAAAAAAAAGTAAAAGAAAAGAAAAACCACCGTTACCCGTGGGTGGAAAAACCAGGAGGGGGCTGTGGAGAAAAAAAAAAAAAAAAAGAAAAAAAAAGAAAAGAAAACGAGGAGGAGGCAGAGCGAAAAACCGAAAAACCCAGCGACCGGGGGCTGGCGGCCGGCCAGATAAAACATGAGCCGCACGGCAGCCGGGGCAGCGGCGGCAGAGCACGCCGCCGCCGCCGCCTCACGTGTCCCGCACCGGCCCGGCCCCGCCGCCCAGCGGAACAAAGGCGGCCGGGCCGGGGCCGCCCCTGGGCCGGTCCCGCCGGGCGCGGGCGTCCGCCGGGAGCGCGGCCCCTTCGCCGCCGGTGCGGCCGGCGGGGAGGCGCTGCCGCTGCGGGCGCGGGGGCCGCGGCGGCGGCACGGGGCTGCGGCGGGCTCGGCGCCTGCGGGGAGGGCGGCCGCCGGGGCGAGACGTGGGTGGTGCGGCCCGGCGGCGGGTCGGGGCTTTCCTGCCGCGACGGTGACGGGCGCGGGGAATGACCCCTCCTGCGGGGCCCTGCCCCGGCATTGTTCCCGCGGGCGCGGCCGGGCTGCGCCCCGCGGATCGCCCCCCGCGCCTTCAGCGGGGTCTCCCAGCCAGCCCTCT
This sequence comes from Gorsachius magnificus, assembly GCA_034008185.1. NCBI lineage: Eukaryota > Metazoa > Chordata > Aves > Pelecaniformes > Ardeidae > Gorsachius > Gorsachius magnificus. The sequence continues at coordinate 179,969,198 of CM067081.1, forward strand.
CTCTTTCGGCGTCTGATCCTCTCCCGTGCGAGCCGTGGGCAGGCGGCCCGCCGCCGTGGCAGAAGGAGATGGCCACGAGGGCCAGGGGGGACCCCGCTGCCTCTGCGTCCCCCAGAGAAAACGCTCGCACCTGGGCTCCATGTGCGACTTTGGCCTTTTCCCCCGGTCCCACGCCTCCCTCAAGGTCTCGGACTTTGGCTGAGAGCGAGCCAGCCCTGCAACTGTCTGCTCACATCCCTCCTCCCTGCTCAGGGGTGGACAAAGAGGAGAGAGCCCTCAGAAGGAATGAAAAGTTATGTTATCGTGTATAATGCTGAAGAGGGCAGAGATGGTGCTGCAGCGCTTCTTGCACTGGCTGTCTAGATTCATTCAGCTGTCCTGATACCTTATAAATTCTTAGGTGCTTGTAGATTGTAAATGAAGAAACAGAGTAAAGTTGCTCCAATCAAACATACGCAATTGCTGACGGGTAAGGACTGTGCTGAGGAGACAGCTGAGTTATTTTCTGTGGAATAGGAAAAGTACACTGCAGACAGATGGGCTAAAGAAAGAGTAATCCTAGAACGCTTCTTAAGGCTGAAAATATTCCCAAAGTGTTCTTAATCCAATCACAAGCCTCCCAAAGCCTGCTTCCCTCCCATCCCCAAAAGCAACCAGCTATGGAAGATGGACACAGTCCACCTGTTAAATCTCATAGCAATCAGAAAAGTCGTGTAGTCCCAACTACACAAGATATTCAGTTCCCATCACACCATGAAGAAATCCGCAGGGCCCTACATCCATTCTGTACATCAAAAGATTAAGCTGCTGTATGAGATCAGGATTCCAAGCGGCGACTGTAAAGTCTATAGTTTAAAGCGTAGCGGCAAATAACTTTTATAACATCCATTCATCTCTTTGAAGCGTATCCATTTCTCTGGAAAAAAGTGGTACATGCAATTGTTAAAAGCCTGTAGCTCCAAAACTCCCGCCTCCACAGATTCATCTTATATGGGCTATTAATAGTTCCGTCAGTCTTCCCTTGGGTAGTTCTAGTAACGATATCACAGTCAAAAGATTTTTTACACACAGCCATAATCTTCACATGGGGAGCAACGTTCCCAAACTCACTGTTTGAAAGCTGTTCCGGACAAGAAAAGTCTCGGCGCTTGCGCTGCGCCCAGCGCAACAGAGTTTGGATCTTTCTAGGGATGTCTGCCTACAGGTTCACTGTCATAACACGAATTAGCATCAGAGATCTCAATGGCTATGGGCCTTTCATTTACTTGAAACTGTCTTGATTCCCTCCTTAACCAAGAGTCCTTGGATTATAAACCAGTATGGCCTTTCTGACGGCAGCTCTGGCGATGCAAACCTGCCTAGACTAATCTGAAAACTTGTTCTTATATCATTTATATCCCGAGTACCTTAACACAGGTAGGCAACTCGACATCCCGGCACCCAGAAAGCCCGACTTCCTCAAGTGGCTGGTGGAAACTGAGGAGCCAGAAACAGCTCTTGGTTTTGTTCCAGATTCCTTCCCAAAAGAGATGCGGTAAGTGTTCCTTCCACTGTTCCAACCCATCCTCTGACAGTATGGATTATTGCTCCATCCAGTGCAAACACCAGTGACTATAACTCTGTAATTCACTGAAGAGAATACTGCAAAGTTACTGGAGTAGACATGACCTGTTTTCCACCAGCTTTGGTCTGAGATTTAAGCTTCGGTCTATCGACAGAAGTATTAATTGTCAGTGCTTTTAGGGTTTTTTTTCTGGAAGCGTTCATAATAGGGTAGGAAATTTATAAGCATAAAATAAGGCCTGCTTTCCACCCTCCATGAGCCTACAAACTCAGGAAATTTCAAAAGAAATTAGAGGAACTTCCTACAAGGTTAAGAAGAAGAGAATGAAAAATAAGATGTAGTCAGAATAACACCGTCTGTGTTCTGAATATTCTGTAGTCAGAATGTTCTGCACTAACCACCTTCACCGACGCCCCTATTCTCAGCCAGTCAAGCTTTTTGTGGTTGGTTGGGTCACACCGTAGTCAGTGTGATGGCTTGTAAAGGGTTAATTGGCCTCTGTTCCCAGAGGGGATCTTTTTTAAATTGTGCAGTCTGACAGCAGCAACAATATTTTGCATCAGAACACAAAACTCCAGGTTGCAGCAAAGGACCTTTCAGAAAGACAGAAACTCCCAGGTTGGGGATTATAAATAGCAAGAAGGAACCCCCTCCCCTTGCTCACTTCTTCTTCTATCTCCTTTCTCAAAAGCCTGTGGATGCAGAAGAACCACTCGCTGTAAATCAACAGGCTCCTGCTGTGCACCGTCACAGGGAGATGTCACCTATAGAGAACAACCTAACATAACCTGTATGTAACTACCACTAACTCCCAGCTCTGGAAGTCTGGGAGCTCAGACAGTCTCAACTGGCAGTGCATTACGTGAGCAGAGAACGTTTGTTTTTTTTTTCTCCAAGCTGCTACATTTCCCCGAAGGTCTGCAGTGCAGTCTGTGTGGTAGGAAGTGTGTCACCAACTTTACGGTGCCTGCTCACCATGTGTGTAAGAGTGCAAAGAGTTGGGTGCCCCTCCGTTCTGCTTGGGGGGGCGGGGGCCTGTTTTCTCCACCCTAGTTCTCATGGAGTGCAAGCTACTCGAGAGGAAAAATGATAAGGCGAGTTTAAGGCCCTAGCTCAGGGGAAGCAGCAATGGTTTGGCTTTGAAAGAGGTCTCTGGCCAGGGATGGGAGGGCAGATGGTAGGATTCAGAAGAATTTTTCTGCCCGTTTCCTCAGTTCTTCAAGGAGCTCACAGCTCTGCATGGCCTCAGATTGCTCCTTCAAGGAACAGTCAGATTGCTCCTTCGAGGAACAGTCTTGGCCTACTAGCGCTAAGGCAACCCTGGCTATCAGGGCCGTATACTGGTTGGGTATTTCCCTTCTGTGGCCAACCGGAGCAGCCAAAGATATTTATGTAGTCAACGGCTACAGTGGGTACTCAAGCAGCTGGGAATCCTGATACTGTTTCTAGAAAACCAATCCTCCCAGGAGAAGTACATTTTGCAAATATTTTCTGTATTTGTGGGAAAAGTTAACTTCCCCCCCCCCCCCGCCCCCCCAAGTTATTTTTGAACAGACTCCCTCTTGGCCTGTGGAGATACAAGAGCAAGAAGGAGAAGAGCAGGCACGGGAACTTTGAGTGTACCTATCGGATGGGCCAGGGTGAACCACCACTCCTCCACTCCTTTCTTTTCATCCAACTGGTGGAACCAACAGTGGCTGCCGCTTCCTAATCAGCAATCTGCAGATGGCTGGGAGAATGCTTTAGGGAAGCATGACTGCGACTGACAAACAAGACCCAGAAAAGAACATTAATGCTCACTCTCAGGCCTTGTCTGCACCGGGGAATTTTCTTCCCTCCTCTAAATTCCCACCATTGCTAATATGAATGCAGCTGCACAATTGTTAGGGATGTTGGGAGCCGTAATATATGAGTTTTCATCTCGTCAGCCATTTGCAGCGCTGTGTCAATTAACCCTCCTCAGAGCAGGGTTAACTGATACAGTGCTGAAAACGGCTGCTGGAGCCGAAAGCTGTCTGTACTAAGGCTCCCATTGTTGCTAACCCCGCTGCAGCTGCAGTGGAATCAGCCCACGTGGGATTATTTTGGTAACAATTCTCCAACCTAAAAACAGCCTAAAAATGCAACATAGCCACCTTACGGGCCAAAACACGCTTCCGCTCCACCTCGACAGCTATGTAACTAGGCTGTCACCCTTCTTAATAAGATTTTTCCTTCCAGTCCTTTCAGTCCAGATGGTACTTTTTGTATTTCTGTATGAAATACTCGTTAGACTTCATCTCAGCAAAGTGGTGTTCCCGTCACCTCCGTAAGACTGCCGCTGCTCATTAGTTCTCACTATCTCTGGACTTGCAAGATGTGTGGAGGAAGAGCCAATTGTCTGGTAGCATCTTTTCATCGACTCGTACATTCATTAATTCAAAACCAAATTTACCCTTTCGTTCATGGAAACTTTGTGATTTGTTTTTGGTTTTAATTTCTTAATGCAGATCTAGTTCTTTAGGTTATGGCTGGAGGTTCTTGTTCACCAGCAGTTTGCTTTTTTTAATGCTAACAAGTAAAGCCTTTTTTATGCAGAGCAGCACCGTGAAGACTCGAGTGGATTTCTGATGGAGTAAAGTTCTATTTCGAATGAGCAAAGTTGGAAGAATCAGTCCCACTTGTTTCCGTGTGCTTTAGGAGGCAGGTCTGAAACAGGCTGGTGTAATGGGTGTTTCACCCCCTGCTGAGTAAGACTAATACTTCTAAAAAAACCTCTCTCTATCCTTCTCCCACATAGATGTCCAACACTAACTAAAACAAGGAAGTGTTGTTTTGCATTTGTTATACTTTCGAACAACTATTTATCAGGCAGATGCCAGCAGTCAGGGTTTTTTAAGCACAGTTTGCAAGTGTGAAAATGTTGAAGCCCAGGCTCAGCAAAAACTTTAGTGAAAAACTGAAGCACGCTAAAGCCCTCGATGAACGACAGCCAGGTTTCAATTCATGCATGGCATTTTATGCAAATACAAAACATAGCTATATGCAGACTGATGGGCAACTGCGTATGCCTATAAATACCTAGAGAGGCTCGACATATCTGCCCAGGGGAATGGCAAAGGGGCAGATGCAGCAGAGGTGCTGCCCGCAGCCTCCCAGCCATGGAGGGCTGAGCTGTAGAGCTCAGCGCAGGGTGCTGGAATGTTGAGCAAAAACTGATTTGGCGGAAACTTGGATACAGCTGGGTCTTTCGAGAAAGGGGAGAGGAACTGGCTCACTCTTGTTCACCTCCGATACTGCTGCAGTGGCTGTTTCTCTCTCCCGAGGATCCCTTTAGACAAAGCGAGGGAGCGGGCAGAGTAACTGAGCTGCCTGCAAAGCAGGTGCAACAGCAACCCATGGAAGAAAGGAGGAGCAGCGCACTGACTACCCCTTTTTTAGCTCAGACTGAGCTGGGGGGATGCATGACAAAGTTCTCAGGTCACAGTTGGCACACGAGGAGCCTGCCTCTTGGTAAACATATTTATATGTTTGCTTAAATGGTCTTCATTAATCTCTTGAAAGGTTCTTATAAAAATGCTAAAAACCTACCATCCCACATCCCAGTGGAACTGGATTTCTCCTCTCCCTTAGCCCCTTTCCCCTTCAATATTGGGCTCGGTATCTTGCATATGTTTTTATATGAAACTCTGTGATTAAAAGTACTTAAGACTGGCTCATTTTTCTCTGCAATGAGTTCAGTTATTTCCTTTTTATACCTTCCAGAATTTACTATACCGTATCTAAATATTGGCTGCAGTCCACATGTTTTAGATCATTCTCTATAATGGCCCTGTTGTTACAGAATCCTTTGTGTGCGTGTGAGAGAGAGAGAGAGAACATGCGTATGTGTTGGAAGTGAGGCAGGGTGCACATAATTGTTTGGAAAGAGAAATTAGGGTATATTAATTCCATAAGTGATTTCTGAACTGATAACGTAAAAGCGATAAAAATAGTGAGCAGTGAAATTATAGACCTCCAGTGCATTACCTTGTATGTGTGGCAAATAATACTTCTGATCCCAACATGTTACTCTACTGTATATATTGTACCAATAAAATGACTCATTCACCTTTCGTTGCTATATAATTTTAAAGATTGGATTTATTGTTGTCACATTTCCTTGTTTTTACTTATGTTCTTAATGTAGATCCTTCGACCCGAGTCGTACAAGGTGTTAGTCAATGGTAAGCTACATGAAGATGAAGCTAAGGAAGTCCTCACTCATTACACAAAAAGCTCGTTACACAAAAAGCTTATTACCTGCTAAAGACCGTACAGAGAATGTAGATGCGTAGGGTAAGCTAGCGATCTGGGAAAAAGCGGGATTCAATGCTTCATTTGACAAATCATAAGCTTTACCCAAAAGAAGCAGAAAAACTTTACTCACATCATAACGTATGGGTAGAGCTCCTGAGGATTTAGCTGAGAAACACCTCCCTACTCCCAGGACAAAATGAAATGAGTAGCCCTGTCCCAGCGGGCACCTCTGGCTCTTGCCTGTGACTCTGCACACAGAGGATGCATTTAAGCGGCAAAGGGACAGCATCGATCTACTGCGCGATCATTCCCTACGTGGACAGATGTTGTGCGCAGCAAGTGTGACTTAGCTGACGGCACATCGGATAAACCAGTTCACGCTCACGGCAGGCTGAGCCTCCTCACAGTTGCGGGTATGGAGTCATGAGTGCATGGCAGATTTGCTCCTAAATTTCTTTTCACTTCTCCTTGTGGACAAGTCCCAAGGAAGTCTGACAGTGATGTAAATTCAGACCACTTTCCCATGTGGAGAGGTTCTCAACCACCCAGAACAGAACAGATGCAAAACCCCCTGCACTAACAACTCCACTCATGTCCCACCCTGCAGGGCCCTGAGTCAGGGATTAGGCAGTTCAGAGGGCTGAGTGGATATCGTTTTATGCTGGAATGAATTTCACCCAAAGAGAGTATATTTAGCTTCTATAATTTTTTTCCCCACAAGCTAAGATAAATTTCTGCTTTGGTCCATTAACAATACTTGTATTTTTAATCAGAATTATTTTGTACTATATTTTCTTTGGAATAACAGTAATACAGTTTATGTGAAATACAAACAAATGAGGGAACGATTTTTACCTAAATGTATGAATAGCATTTTGCAATTTGTCATTGTGATATATTTATCTTTTGAACTTTAAGTGAGCTCAGCTGAAAAAAATGCTTCTCTTCAGCACATGACTGGAAAATATATTACACCAGAGAAGTATATTGCTGTTTCAGTTTAGAAATTAGTGGCTAAATATAATTTTCCACTATAATTACTTTCACAAAGTATGTAGTAAATTATTTACATTACAGTAAACTCTTAGTACGTTTTCCAAAAGGTGTTAAAATCAGCATTCTCGCTCAAATTAATGGATATTTTGTGAACCGTGCATTAAAGCTAAGATCCTTAAGATCTTTTGTTGCCTGCTGAAGCCTTGAAACCACTGTAAAATGGCTAGACCAAAACAAATTTGTCAACAAAATGAACCCTGCGAGAAGGAAAAGGAACCAGCAGAGAGCAGAAAGATGCAGGCTGGCCAGTGAAGGAATGCCAGTTTACTGCAGCTGAAGATCTGGGTCTGCTATGTCTCACACCCATCACCTTCTGGAGGCACAGTGTATGCTAGTTGCTAGGTGTGCTCCTAACCAAAACTCCGCGTGGATCAGGAGACGCCTGTGGTTTCCAGCTGGGCATGCTACATCACTGGCCGCAGGGGCGGCAGGGCAGGCGCCTTCTCCCCGGCTCCAGGAGCAGAAGTGTGCAGGAGCACCGTGCCTGGGCTCCCCAGCCGCGCTGGCTTTGCTGCGCACCTGCACAGGTAAGTCGCTCCCCGCTTCTGAGCTGCCCCGGCAAACGGGGCCACCGGGAGCGAGCTGCTACCGCAGCAGCAAAATCACGCAGCCTGCGCCTCGGCTGCCTCCCGTCCCCCTGGACGGCTCGGGAATGGGGAGGAGAGCTGGCTGCAAGCTGGATGAACTCTTCCGGCAATGGCAGCTGCTCCCAGCCGCCATTTTGCCCAGGGGTCATTTGCCTGTCACATCCCAGCCATGTAACCCTCATGTGATGGGAGAGCAGCCAAGCAGCCATCAGGAAGGGCTGGGGCCGGGTGGGAGCTGCGGCTGCTGCCAGAACAATCGGCACACAGCCCGTTCCCTACACACTCCAGCGCCGTACCCAGGGAAGGGGGCTGCTGGGAACAGGCTGCAGGCCTGATAAATTGTCCCGTCTTCCACAAAAGCCTGCGCTCCATGGGCGAGCACCTGTTCCCTATAGTGTACGGTCATCGTGTTTCCAAACTGCTCCGTGTCTTTGACAAGTCGATTGCTTTTTGTCCGTTTTCCCCATGTGCATAACATGGAGTACAAAGGAGGGTCCGGGGCTTGTAGCACCGGTTGGGAGCTCAGGAAATGGAGATTCCTCCTTTCCCATTGCCAAGCGTTTGTTCCTGTCTGACCGTGGGCAAGCCACATACACCCAGCTCCTTGGAGGCGCTCGGATGCCTACCTCCCACCGAGCTGAGCAAGAATGAAAAGTCTGTGCCCTGTCAGGAAAAGGCAGATGCAAATATTCCCTATCTTCCAGAGCCATTATGAAGATGAAGACATTTCTGGCCTAGAGAAACTAGGGCAATGGCAGCCATTCAAAAAGCATATATATGAGAGAGAGTAGTGCAAACGCTGAGGAAAAGCTGCGTGGTTACCTAACATCTTTAAATGTTTTTAGTCATGACTCAGAATTAGTTAAAAGAGGTTTAAACAGATCTTCGTACTTAAAGTTTGGTCTGAAAATATTCCTAGCCTTTTATTTTTTTGAATAATGATATTAGTAAGGGTCCATTATATAATCACAAGAAAATTAAAACTCCCCAGGGCATGATCTTAGCTGTGTAATTAACTGGGGTGGTTAAAAGTACAAAGTGAACCTGAAGCAAAATTTGTACCAGAACCACACCTCATTATGTTTTGCTGCCTAAGTCTGTCATAAATAGAGATGTTTATTACACATCTGCCATTTAAAGTATGTATTACATGCAATGTTATATTTTATTTAGATTTAAAAATTTAAAAACACACGATGACAAGCTGTGTTACTATTAACACATGCCTCAGGGGCCAGGGCTGCACATTCACATTGTGCCTTAGGTTATATTACAATTCAGCCACTCCAGAGTTACAAATCGTTTACAGAAGTATATTGTGTAATTAGTGTGCCTGATCTCAGTCGATGGGGTTTCATTGGTGTGAAAGAACAATCAAGCCCTGTATATCCATTCACCTTTATTAGCCCAAACTTTGTAGTCTGTCCTCAGAGCACCGCTCCCTCCTCTGCTTTCAATAGCAAATGGCACTAAAATCTCCAGAGCTTCCCAAAGCAAAAGCAGTTATTTTCTTTCCTTATGAATATTTTCTTTTTTTTTTTTTTTTTCCTTCACAGCAGAAGTGATTCAGTATTGACTCAAATGTATGGGCGGAAAGGGCAAGAGATGGTGCACCAGTTATATGCTTCTTAATTCTCTCTTGGTTTTGGGTTTGCTTTTCTGAACAGACTGCCCTCCTGGACTAGCTCCAGGGCTGGCTTTGAAGAAATCTTTCACAGAAAAGCTTTCGCGGAAAATCATCTTGTCCAAGATCTGCATGGAACGAAGTCCCTCTGCGTCCATATGGGCTATTTCCAGCAGATCCTAAGCAATTCACTTGGCCAGTGAGGAAAAAGAAATAGTTTCTTTGATGCAAGAATGATGAAGAAAAATGCCACCTACTTGTCAGCTTTTCTTTGTAAGCTGGTTTTCCAAAGTCAGTCTCTTTCACCATCTCTTAGTTATCAGATCCTCTTAGTTGTGTGCTAAGGTAGGACAAATTTAATATATCTTACATATCTAAGATATATATCTGCATAGTGAACACTTGCTGTTGTGATGTTGTGGATGGTGTTACTCAGATCACTGGCAAAGGAAGTTAACCTTTAATATCAGCCCTATCAGACTTTTCTGTAGCATTTCATTAGTATGGAAAAAGCTAAAGTAGCAAATATGAATGCTCCAAAATGAGTCAGGCCCATCCCTTTGGACCAAATCCAGGGAACTGTAAAGTCCCAGTGGCACCTTCAGCACCCAGCCCTTACCTGAGGAGTCTTTCAACATTTAGTCTTTGCCTGATCGGTCAATCTGCAAGACCTAGCAAGAAGGAAAGAGCTGAAACGCTAGTAATTCACAAAGCCTGTCCAGCTCCATACTTATCTTCATCAAATATAAACAGCAGATTCCTCAATACCATGCTATAATCCAGACCTGTACATAAAGGAGCTGGCAAAAACTGAACTCAAGCCGTCAAGTGTTAGAAAGAGGGACGCACTTAAAACAGTTTCCATAACAGCAACATTCTCCACCAAGGAGACCTCCATCCTCAAGTTTTTAACTTAGTTGAGAATCTTAGGGTCACTTCAGGCACCAAAATCCCTCCAGCAGAGGAAAAAAACTGAAAGGCCATCTGAGCTTAACAGAGAAAGACGAAGAAAAGCTGCAGTGGGAGCTCAGCGGTCCTCTTCCTATTTCGTCTGTCACCACCCCTTGGAGCCCACTCAGATTGTTCAGGCAATGAGCATATATATAGCTTGGAATCAGACACAGCATATACTGTCTGTTGTCCAAGTGATTGTCAGGGTCATGGAGGGTGCTGGGTTAACCACACAGGCAGTGGCAGAGCATACTGAGGGAGGGGAAAAAGGCATAGGGGACAGAAGCAGGAAGGGACTGCAGCTGTGGTCAGGGGTGCTGAGAAAGGTATATAACACAGAAAACTGTTCCATTTATCCCACTTATGAGAATACTTGGATTTATTGACAATATTTTCGTGCACTTTTTTTCTTGCATTTTTAAAGTCAGGCTACCTTAGTACCACAGGTCTAACTACCAGGCCTGATGGAAGGAAAAAACCACATTTTAACACATTAGAGCCCTCTTAATGTTATCCAGAATAGCTTTTCCATATAGCAGTTTGATGCACAGCAGTCCAATGGCAGTTCTAGGGTCTATTTCCATGTGATTGAGTATGTACAACAACTAATGCCTTAGAGATTCTCGGCTGACGTGTGGAATAAAATTCTGTATTACCTGACAGGTTAAAATGGATACCAGAAATTTAACACAGATCCAGGCAGAGTATTGTTTATCCTACCCCTTAAAGGATGATATTCCACATTTATGGAAAAAGAGAAATGTTTTACTGTGGGAAGAGGGTGTTTGTAGGGTGTATTTAACTGCTTGAGTTTGGTCCACTTTCTGTACAGAATAGCCAAAAGCAAGCCACTCCAAACAAGAACCAGTAAAATATATGCAACGTAGACCACGTGTCTCTCATGTGTAAATGTATAGTCTATAAAGAAACCCGTCTCAATGAAAATTTGAACTGAGTTTAAGAAATAAAAAGTCACTGTCTTTCTTCTTTGTCCTTAAAGCCAAATGTTTACACTTCTGAGACTAGTAACAAATGTTTTATATACAAGCTTATAAATCACAGTTCCACACAGAATTACTATTTTATAACAGAGTAGTTGGAGTAGGTGCTGCAACCATATTAGAAGTGGACAAGTAGCAACCTTATTTTGATTCCTGACAATGTATAACATTGGTACAGTAATACCAGTACAGATGCTTCTGTTGAGCTGAGTAAGATTCTTGGAGTGTAAATTATAAGTAAATCCCCAATATCTAGATGTCAGACATTTGAACATTGCTTTATTTCAGGTGTGCACGTCCGTTAAAACAGAATATATTTATCTGGAATTCCTACTGTTTGACAGATCGAATACTCTCCTAAGTGCATGAACTTTGTGTGAAGTAAAAAAAATTAGATGGAACATTCATACATTAATTGGCATAACTAAATAATGGAATAACAGAGCTGCATGGAATATAATACTCTCCTATTTCCAAAAGTCTATCTCACTCCAGCCAAGACAGCTTATCCTCACTGAGAGTTCAATACTTCATAGGCTAAGTAGGCAATTCTGTTCTCTTCAGTGGGGTTAGTCCCGTGCCTAAAATTAGGCAGGAGATTATGTGCTTTGCTGGACAGAATGGAGAGTACTCCAGATCTTTTCAGATTCTCATCTGTAGGCTGAATATATTGACACTTCGTATTTTGTTTTGTTGTATAGGGCTGCATAAATTTGAAAAAGGCAGAATCAAGAGGGAAACTGATGAAACTAGGAACAGAGACTTGGAATTGGTCTTGGTTTTGATCCAAAAATGACCACCAATCTACTTTTGCAGGATTCTGCCACTGCTGCAGTCAGCAGACAAGATCAGCTGAAGCCATCTTAGTTTTGAAGATAGGTGCTGTTGGAAGGGTGTTTGTATTGCATCAGTACACCTATGATGTTAGCATTTAAGGCAAGCTGCAAGTACTGATTTTGCAGGGACTTGGGAGTCTCAATACAGAGACAGTATGGCAAAGACTGCAGAGCACTGGAATATTTGGGAAAGGCAATTTGCTTTTGATGTCATGATTTGGTGACTTACTTTGTTCTGTGGGGAGGACAAGCTTCTCAGGCTTGTATATTTTTAAAAGAAACCCTTAGTACCTTCTGCAAAATGGATGGCACGCCACCAGCAATCACGTTAAGCCTGATCTTCTAAAGAAACAGTCCATCAATTTCAACCATACTTGAAAGAACAGTCAAAGTCTCAAAAATAATTAGGCTCCTACAAGTAAATGAGAGGGATCTAAATTACTGCTGCAATAGAGGGAAAGTCGAGCAGAATTCAGGTGTAATATGTTAAATTTGGCAGTAGCCCTTTATCCAATCAGTCCAAATGATTGACTGGCCATTCAGAACATGCACTGTTCCAGGCTCACTGCAAAACTCCTCTTTTTGTCCCATAGAGAAAGTCAAATGTGGGATTGTTTGCAGCAAAAAGGAGGAGGGGAACCAGAGGATAACCAACGCCCACAGAGAGTGCATTCAGGCTTCATTAGCTGCTCACAGAACAGTGCATATGGTAGCTGTCATTTAAGACTTTAGATCGTAAGTGGATATGTGTAGAATCCAGTGGTAGCTAGAGCAGGAGAGTGTGAGGAACAGTATGAATGAAGCAAAAAAGGATTCAAGCGATCGGTGTTTATGGGTAGGAACTCCAGTTATGGAAAGTACATTTTTTGTTCACACTGGAAACAATAGAACAATACACACCGAAGAGACATTTATTGGATACAAGAAATATGATGCTGCAAAAAGTAATAAAAAAGGAAATATAGAGAGTTATTAAAATGGAATATTAGAGAAGCCAAACCACATTTATGTACTCATTTCCTCTAAGAAATTTTACAGTGTTTGAAATCTAAGATCGCAAAAAGTAATCAAGTGTTCTCATGGATTTCCACGGAACAGCACTCTGGGACATGACAGACAAGTAGAACATAGTAAATGGGTAGGCAGACACAGGTGCAGAGATACTGGCAGCTCTGCTCTGAGGGTCCAGCAGTTTCTTCATGACAGTTCTCATTGTGGGATTATTACTGACACGTATTCCCCCTTTCCAATCAGTTTTGCTTTTTTCTTTATTTATGGAACGCTGCTTGCTTTCATGAGATAGTCTTTTGTGAAAGAAAATGCCTCAAATACAAGCAGGGGAATGGTAGCCCAACGATGTAGTCTTTTGGATGTTCATCTTCTCTGGGGTCATGCTTTGCAGGGAGAGGCATCTGGAAGAAGAACTGAGTCTCCTTTCTTCACTTATAATGCCAAGTCTTTTAGTAAAACAGTGAAACAGATCCCTTAGATAAAACAATACTGTGTCTCTCCTGACAGTTTAGAAGAGGTGAGTATCTTGGGGCCAAAATGTAAAGTTTTTACTTGGTTCTTATTCATTCATTCCTTGGGCAGAACTCCATATGTTTCAACAGCTTTGCCTGAAGAATAACCTCAGGATTCAGCTCTTAAAGGATACCAAGTATCTTAAAGATTATCCTAAGTGCAGCTAAGATTCTTCAGACCAAAATGTATTCTTACGCTTCCCAGATTAACCATTCCAAGGTCTACAGGAGAGATCATTGTAAGTCTTTAAGCAAAAAACTGAAACATCATTATTTAAGCCTGGGAACATTGGTTAAGGGCAACACTCCTCTGCTTTGATGTTCTAGAAAAGTGTAAACAAAAGCTGTAATTTGTGAGGTTGAGGATTGATCAAGTTTTCAGAGTACAAAATAGCCCTACAGGAATCTGGTGGAAGTATCTGAAATTGCTGTAGGGGGAAATTTGATCTTATTTTAAACCTGTTAAAGCCTTCTCATTCCACAAAAACCTCCAAAACCCTGGAGATCTCTGATGGTTTACCCTCTGGGGAGAACACACAGATATGAATTTTAATAGTGTCTTTTGGTAATGTGGTGGATAAAGACAAATTGATTACAGCAGTCTGGAAAAAAGCAGGTGATGCATTACCAGGGCTGCTGGGTTCATGTTTTCCCAGACATGGTGAAGGCCACCCAGATCGTAAAAGAAAGTTGATATCTTTAAAAACTTGAGTTCTATGATTTGGAGCTTGATACGGATTTCTTGTTTCCGGATACACTGGATTGTATCAAAAGAAAAATAAGATGTATAGTCAAATTCTATTCTCGTGCACACAAAACCAAATCTAGGCTAAAACTTCTGACATCGATGGATTTGCTCCAGATTTACACCCAACAGAAGAGCAGTACTGTCCTTCTGATCATAGTGATGCCTATCATTATTTAGTATCTGAAGAGCAATGTGAAACCAAAAGAGAGTAAAAGTCTAAGAAATCTGAACTCTGATATAAGTGTATCCACATATTCACATGAAATACCAAGGAGAACACTCTTGTGGAAATCCCTTATGAAGATGCTTGTTCCCGGTCTCAAAGGACACGGTCATTCAAAATTGGTTTCCACGAGAACACTGGGCATGCACCCTGATGGGACATAAATTGAGTGTACCGTGATAACTGTTGCCTCGCCTCCTTACACTCTGTTTCCTTCTAGCCCATTTGGATTTATATGAGGACAGTTAGATACACACATATGAATAGAAAAGACATTTCACTGGTATGCATGAATATCATAGCAGCTGGCAAGCCAGATGACAATTCTACTATTGTTTAATTCTCTAGCTTTGAACATTTTCTAATTTTGTTGATTAATATTTGGTACACATGGATATACACGCCCCAATGCAAGTTTGCACATATGGATCAGATTGACATATGATCCGCTTTCAGATCTAGCCGTTTCTCAGTACCATAGCTAGCCTGCAGCCTGCCCCCTGCCCCCGAGCCGTGAACTTGGCGTGCTGAGGAGCCTCACTCACTTCGCCGTTCCATGATACTAGCCTAGGTTTGAAAAAGAACGTGGATCTAATCCAAACAGAGGCTAACTCTCCATACAGAGATGCGGCCCTGGAAAGCTCTGCTCAGCTGCATCTAGCTTGAAAAAATATGAGACCCCTCTATCTGTGCCATTGAAAAGCCTGAAACTTCTGCTTTCCCAGATGTGCAGGGCTGTCCTTTATCAGGGCTAGTAATGAAGTATGTATGGGAAACAGTAACAGAATTAGATGTCTTGGAAAGTGCAGTATCAACCATCCTCTCTTTGAGGTCAAGCATGACTTCATTCGTATTTCTAAGTTAACATTAAGTCCTCGCCTAAAATACAGAAACTACACTGAAAACAGCAAGTGGAACTTTCTTAACCATTAGAATGAAGTCACGCTTGAGCTTAAACTCTTATTTACGTTTTGCAATAGCACAACCCTAACAGAAAGAATGGAGAAAGCCCATCTACTCCCTCCTTCCAGTAGCCTTTAATTTGATGGTTATAGCACCCTGTTGGAAGGCAATTCTTTTGTTTGTGAATCCCCACCAGCAGAGATGGAGATTGACCCAGATCTCTTGTGCCGGAGGTGTGTGCTCAAACTGTTATACCGAAGGCAAGATGGCTAGGCTACCAGAACTGGAGCCTCATTTCAGAAGAAAAATGAGCTGTGCTGAATTCCTGACAGAAAGGGTGATGATAACCTCCTTCAAGAAGCACCAGGCTGTAGACGCAGAGTGAATGGAAACAGTTCCTGCAGCCTTGAATAAGATCCACTGGGAAGGAGGTTTACAGATGTATCTACATTCTTCAAATTTCTCAACTGGCCAATTCCAGGCATTTAGAACAGCTCAACTTGGGAGCTGTTTTGGAACCCAGCTCTTCCCCTACTGCAGAGGGAGCCTAGGCATCTAGCACAGAGCCCTGAGGAGCAGATGTCAAAAGACTGGTGTTGCAAGAATTAACTTTTAGGCACCTAAGTCCTCACTGGATCTGGCCTTCTGCATCTGTGAACCATATTGAACACTAAACCTACAGTCTAAATTCTTGAGGTCTTGCTGGGCAGAGTGGTGCCTGCATACCTGAAAGAAAGTCTAGGTCATTTAGCTTGCATTTACAGAGGTTGGCTTAGCTGACCTTGTCTGCAAGTTGAAGGTAGCCTGAGAGTTGTCCTTTGTCCACCCAAAGAACTTGGGATACAAATAGGCAGATATTTAATTCTATTTGGTTTGGTTTTTTCCATGCAAGGTCTGAAATTACACAGGTCTGTAATGGGGATTTTCCTTCTGAGTTACAAGCCAATGTCATGCCTTTATATAAATCCTATTTTTTGGTCCAAATATGAGCTAACAAAGCTTAGCTGGTATACTGCAAGTTAGTATTCATCTTTTGATCCAAAGCTCCTATTGTTGTATGTTTAAAAATAAAACTCTATTATGCAATGCTAATTCAATGTCAACCTTTTTCCTCAATAAAATATAATATAGCCACCCACCTCCAGAACAGCAGAATGGTTGCATTTGTAACAAGCATCAGTGTATGGTAAACAAGGAAGTGAAGGTGTTTTCCTACACAACAGAGTGAGTCTTCGACTTGAGAAACCAAACTGGGAGAGGAGACTACACAAAGATTGTGTAAGAACAGACAGCGTTTCTGATAGATTTGCAAGGCAGGGACTTACTGGCTTTAGAGAGTGACTGAAAAAACAATCAAGACCAATTTAAATAATATTGCGTAGTATCTGTTTGTTATGCATGTATGATTTTACAGCTAATTTGCAATCTGGCAGAGTTTATGCAATTAATACAGTGATACAGCTCTTATAGTGTAACAACAAAACCCAACACAATAAAAATGCCTCTATGACTTAAAGATGCAAGAATACGGGTTTCCCACAAAGTTGTGGTGAAGAGTCTGGGAATTACATTTTTTTTTTCCCTTTTTTCTTACTTTGCTTTTGAGATGAAACATTGACTAGTTTCTCCTATACCCATTCCAGCCCTGGATAGCTGAACTTGTGACAGAGCTAAACATAACATGCTAGCATCTAGGTTGCCGCTGATCAATGATGTTGCCAAGAAAGAGTGACAAAAACTGTCGTACCGTGACTTTGAAAATAGTGAGAAGTAACTAAGGCGCATGCATATTGATGTGGAATACAATGATCAGATCAATGTTGTGTACAGTCTGATATCACATCTCCAAGAACGTCAGCAGTCGATGAAGGCTCATGAAACCAAGCAGAAGGAAGCTATAGATCATTCCACTGGTGTATAATGCTGCCTGTGGTCAGTTAACTGGTTAGACCAGCCACTAATAACTTCCTTTAGAATGAGTTCAGCTTCATGAGCTGAGGGTTTGTCTCTCTACAGCTCTCATGCTTTGTTTACTGTTTTAAACTGAATATACATGGCTATAACAGTCTAGCTGGCTTCTTTATGCTTGCTAAGTTCATAGTCTGAACGTAGCAGCAGTCAGTTCCTTTAGCTACGGATGTTAAGACATACTTTGCTCCCTTTGCAGTTGAGCAACCTTTGGTTACACTGAGAGAGAAAGCAGAAGCATCCTATTTGCCTTCCCTCCATTGTTCACTACTGCGTAGAGCCTGTAAAAAGACACACAACAAACAGTTCCTATCTTGTCGTTTGCCTTGGCTGGATCTCCCATCTGACAGACATTCTAACGTGTTACCCATCTATGCACTGCTCTCTTGCCTTTACAGCCCAGAGTTCAGATTTGATTGACATCTCTGTTGCTTTGACTAGCTACAATGAAGGGGGAAAAAAAAAAAAAAGCCACACAGCTATAACTGCCCATTGCTCTTTTTAAAAATGGGACCAGCTTTCAAAAGCTATCCAACACTGTGAGAAACTCACTGACGTAACGGTACTGCTGCCAGAAAACTAACAGGAGCGAAATTAGCCAACTGAGAGTATTCATGAACTACAAGAGAGAGAACCAGAGACCCGTCTTCGAAGACAGCAGCAGAAATAATACAATTCTGTAGTATGGTTTTCATGTGATGAACTAGCTGTTCCAAAAGCCAGTATTCTTTCATAGGCTGCCAAAGCTGACTGAAGGAAACATCCAGTCAAAGCCTGTAACTTAGGACCAGTTTTCCAATTGCTTGGGCAGTTTCCGACTTGTACAGGTAGCAGTAAAGAGCAGAGGATTCGTATTTCACAGAGCTCAGGTTAAATCCAAACATTGATGAGGGTCTCCTGAGAATTCTTTGTGGGGTTTGCATATACTTTTTTTTGTTTTCCCCCTTTGACAATCCTGGCAATAATCTGCAAGGAGTTCTTTGTTTGGTCCATGTGGGAATTTTTGACTGGTTTATGTTTACAGAACCAAAACTGGAATCAGTGAAGAGAGACGGGGAAAGCACGGATACTGATGTAGAGCAATGAGCAAACTGGGAAGTGCCAACCTTTGTTGGTACCAACAAAACCCTACCCATTAGCCTTTGTTTACCCTCCCCATGTAGTGTGTGCTCTGTCTTCTCTCATTTTTTTACAATCTAACAGATCTAACTGAGAGGATCTATCTCTATAAAATAGGGAATCCATTTTAGTAGGTTGACTGAGTTAGTTGGCTGGTCCTCCCATTGGAGCAATTTGCTAACAGCAGGAGTGTATCCAGCAAAATGTAGTTCTTCACACAGACCTCCCAAGTTGTCCCATCTCTCCATCAGAGAAACTTTTGTGGGGCCTGGGGAAGGGAGAGTCCTTCTGTGAAAATAAAAATAAAAATGCCATGTCTAGGTGGAACCCTGGAAAAATTCCACAGAAGAAAATCTCATTATGAACTCTTTCCCTACACACTGTATGGCTACTCTGAAATATTAAAGAGGAAGACAGAATATCAGCAGGGAAGGAAAAGAGGCTTGGAGTAAGGGAGATCTGGATTCTTTTGCTTTCTCTTATTCAGGCTTTCTAGGAGATCTTGGGTGAGAGACACAGCTGCTGTGCCTCACTTTCTCCTCGGAAAATAAAAATTGATTAATGCTACCAAATGTCCCTCCCAGAACCATCTGGAGAGATTACTTACTAGGGTTTATAAAAAATCTCATAAGGAGGAACAAAGTATTTTTTTAAAAAATAAAGTAAGCGTGGTGCGCACTTCAAATGTCTAGTGCAATGCACAGGACAGGGATTAACCTGCAAGCTTAACTCTAGCAGATTTATCGTGCCTGATGTGCAGTGTTCCACCCTGAAATGCTGTCTTGCTGTCTGCATGTTTTCTTCAACATATACACGCTATCAAATCTATCTCAGATCAGCTGACTGTGCTATTCATCGGCAGGAACTGAATGTGTTTGGCTGGCACTTGTTTTGAAGGTTTCTAAACCTTGGTAGTTCCCCCAGAGAATCGCACTCACTTTAGTCAATCTTTAAAGCCAGCAAGAGGAGAGGTATACAAAGGCAGATTTGATGCTGTTAAAGTGCCTGTACTGGGTCGTACATCTGACTTGGCTTTCAGGAAAATAAAATGGCTTGTATGGGCGTGGGGGGAGAATTACTTAAACGTGCAAGTTATGCACCTGGACTACTAAGCTGTTTGTCTTCCTTAATACCTGTTTTCTGTCTCCAAAAATGCACACAGGAGTATTTTCAGACTAAGAATATGTTATAGTCTCTCATCAGTTATAGAAGTGGGACTGAAAAATACCAGGTTCTCACTATTTCTTTGCTCTAATGCCTGTTTCAATAGAGACATGAGTTCTGGGAGCACTGTATGACTTCATGCATTTTTTTCCAGAAGTAATGATAAAGAATTAACATGAAAGACCAGTCCAAACAGAATCTTTGGACTGGAAGATGAACCAGATAACTTGGATATATATTTTCCAATTCATTTCTATTTGTGCTTGCAAATTTTTGGCAGAGCAAGTGATCCCTTGAGTTCCCAAATGCCCCATTCAATTGGAAATCTCCAAGGCACAACCCAATGTATGAGCAATTTTTCAGGAACAAAGGAAATGGGAAAACAGCAGCCTGTTTGGCTCTGAAGCTGTAGAGCATCTATGGATCAACATTCCTGAGTGCAAGCAACTTTTAAATTAATTTTGTTTTATATTTAAGGAAAACATTTGCATACAAAATTGCCAGGATCTATGTTAGTCAAAATGTATTGTGCTCCCCTAGAAAGAGCCAGGGAGGGAGAATATGAACTGCAACATTCCCTGGGCTTCTGCAATATTGCAGCTGCTCTCAATTAAAGTGAGCGGTGGTTTCTAGGGACCGTATCTATGGTATTTATCTTCCAACCATTTTTTTATTATTTTGCAATGATTTCATGAATTGCAATTGCAGCTTAATAAAGGGGTGTTACAGTAGTGACCATATTGTCTGCATATTTCTTCCTTTGAGAATCCCAATACACATTATGTTACTGTCAGAGATTTAAGGTACAGCTATCTATAAAGTACCAGAACATGAACGAGGCTTAAATAATTAAATCCACTACATCCACAGAAAGCACTCTCTACTGAGGGACAAGAGGAGAGAAAATGTATGTGCTTTCAGGAGCCTGGAGAAAGATACCTGGCAAACCACTGTCACTAGGTTACGTGCAGTGGAAAACAGACACAGACAAGCCTTGTATTTAAAACCCTAAGTAACTGGTAGGGTTTCATCCTGCTGCATCGTTTTTTCCATCCCCCGTCCTCTGAAGTCAATGGGGGACCAGCTCAAGGATTAACATGCAAGGGTTGAAAAGGGACATTCTGTCTGTGCAGGATAAAATCCACCCATCAATTCTAATTCAATCCCAAATGGTTCCCAAAAGCAGTTCTATTCATATTTGTCTATTTTCTATTTGGCACTTGAAATCATCGGTCGAGGCGTATCGTGATCTGTCAGAAGACGTGTTATAGCGTGTCTCTGCTTTGGGATTCTTCCCCGACTCTGGATGATTTTTTAACGTTTACCATGGCTGTGTGAAAGGAATGGTCACAGCCAAATATCTTTCCCTCTGCCCTTTCTCCCCGCAGCACTGGCAAATTGTTATCCCTCCTGTCTGGATGTGTAGTACAACCAGGTAGCTCTGTTAGCTGCCGAGTAAGGTGAAAATAACCACCTTATGCTTATGATGTAGGGCACAAAGGAGGCTCAAAACCAAGACTGAGAGTTCTGTATCCACACACCATCAGCCCACACTGCCAGATATTATCCTCTTGGGTATTATCCTGCAGCTCAAAGCATCCACAGAGTGGGTAACAACTGCCGACCTGGGCTATAGGATGCTCAGCCCCACGCGTAGCAACTAGACCGTATGAACAGAAACTGGACGATAACAGTGCTTGCAGACTCTGGAGGGCATGGGTGCTTCTGCTGAAGTGACCTTTCCAGGCAGACACGAGGGGTCACAATGAGCATCGTTGGTGAGTCTGAGTTTGACAGCGAGCTCATCCCACAAGAATCTGGTCAGGCTAATCCCCTGCCAGGACTATAATGTTGGTTACAGAATATAAAATGTAAAAAACAAATCTGCAAAGCCTGTAGTAGGTGCAATCACACAGGAAAAAAATACTTTCTGTTTTGAACCACTTTTAAGGAATAGCCCTGCCAGCAAAACCGCAGAAATGTCAACAAGCCCATCATTTCACCACTATGAGCTTTGTAAAACTGTACTAGTTTGGTTCACAGAGCTTTAAGGAAAAGATTTAGTCCAGAAATGTTTCCCCAATATAAATATAAATTATCCAGAATACTTGGTCTGAAGGTAGTGTAGCAGACGTGCCCATATAATTTTTGAATGGTAGAAAACACTCTCTTTTCACATAGCAGCAACTACAGAAAAAAAGGTTGTGATCACAGGTTACCAGTGGGCATGAAGGAGAGTACTCTTTCTAAACCTAGCAGCCCAAGGTGACTATTGCTAGCCAGCTTAATATGAAAAAGATCACTTATTAAACCTGCATGCTGCCTTATACGATATTAATACTGAAATAATAACCTCTAATTACAGCGCAGCATATTACAGTTGCCCCTGTGCTGTAGCTAAAATATTTTGGAAGCTGGAGTAGTTGAAAATTTCTATATAACAGAGAAAGGGCCAAGCAGCAGAAAAAGGGAAGGCAGCAGCCTGTGGTTTCGGATGGCCCTGTCCATTTTTCTTCTAAGTACTGATACACTTGCAGCCAGCCCATGTTAACATTAACACCAGCCCTGAGAGTACAGGGCACTACTAAACTGATGTCGCAGAAGAAAAACATCAGAATCTCCGAAGCAGTTGAAGTAGTGAAAAAAAGAAAAAAAAACAGAGATAAATTTGTGTCAACAGATGTGTTTTACCACTAATGATCATGAAGCCATGATACAGTTTTAATTACACAGACTTCCCCTTATTATAATGGCCCCATAAAACGCTGACTAAGTAAAAATAACATCAATATACATAAGATGGAAAGCAGATGGCTGAGATTTTTGAACTAGAAGCCATTGCTGGAAAAGAACAATTGCTTTTGAGAGTCAGTCACCTATTTGGCTAGATATATTATTTTAAAATGTTTTACTACACGATTAGCAGATTTGAAAGAGTCAAACACTTGAGGAGTGTGCTAACAGATACAGAAACACGAAAGAGTGGCTTCCCTTTAAAAACCCTGGTCCAGATGCTGTCCTGTACCAGAAGGCGCAGAAGAGGGCAAAGCAAACTCAGACACAGCCTTGCATACTTTCTCGTACAACAACAAAATTTTGTACTAGTGAGTCTTGATAGCAGCACCCTTATGCACATCAACTTAGCAACTGCTACCACCGATAGAGGCTTTTTTATCATGCTCACTATGGCTTTGCTCCTCAGACCTCCATCTCACATTGCTCTCCACCCATCTAGCTCTCCAGCCTGACTTTCTGACTCCTGACAAGATGGCTCCATGATTCCCAACTCCCTTGTTCCACAATACAATACCTGAAGCACACAGTAAAATTAGTTATCGTTGAGAGAAGATAAAAGGCTGGCAAGAAATTCCGGTATGGTAAAACTGAAATCTCAATCCTGGTTGTCCAGATGCAGCCAAAGATTGAATTCCATCGGGTTCTAACCAAATGACATGTTCTTCAGCCGCAAGACCATCTGCAGAACTCTATGGAGAAGCTAAACATAGCAGTTACTTCTCTGAGTGCTATTATTAGGGGCTATTTGCCAACTCAGGCAGGCACTACTGAATGCATGACACATGCAAACATTTTTGCTAGAAATACCAATAGTAAACAAAGGAGAAAAACAAGGACAGGAAATTAAAAAGATGAAGCCCTAATTCTTTGACACCTCCTTTGAAAGTGAGGTTGGAATTCCATGGATACCAAACTCCTGGCACCTTTTTAGTAAGAGACTGTAACTTCTCTGAGACAGAAGAAAATGAAGTGTGGTAACTGTCAAGCACTCTGTGAAAGCCTCTCTATAAACTTACTATGGGTTTAGTGCTCCACTGGCTTTGAAGAAAAGGAGGAAGCCCAGCAGAAGAACAGTAGCCCATGGACTAGCCCATGGAATCCCCTGGTGATGCCAAGGAGAGAAGTATTATTTCTACTTCATGACTACATCTGAGTTGGAGGAGAAATTCAAATAAGTATACATGAAATCCATGGTGCACAATGAAGAAGGGCTTGATTTGATTAAGGTTTGTCTTCTATAGACCTTGAGCTCATCTATTTTCTACTTGTTTCCAGTGAGAGCCCATTCCTCCATGAGTTGGACCTCTCATGAATCTCTGTATAATACGTTTTTCTAAAGACCAGTGAGTGTGGAATGTGGGAACCAACCTTTTCTTCCTGATGATGTAGGTTTCTGCATCAACCACATGGATGAATATTAAAGAATTCCCCCCTAACATCACAACTCACCTAACCGACTGTAGGTACCTACAGTCTGGAAGCCTAACTGATTTGATTGTTGAGACTGCTTTATTAGTCAATGGAAAGAAAGAAGGTATAAATAATCTGGTTCTAAAGTAAACAGCACAAATAATGTTGATGAATTGTGCTCTAAATGTATTTCTTTCTCTCCTAAAAAGGAGCCTGGGATGACTGTCTCTGTTGTCGAGGGCTCCACTACAGGCATACCAGAATAGGTGAGATGAATCCCAAACCCATGTTTAATGAACTTATTGGAAAAGGAACTAATCTAGGAGAAGAGATAGATATGGCTTGGGCTTTTCTAGTATTCTGAACTACCATGTAGCAACTATCTGGTGTATTTACTAAGCGAAGAACCCTGCTCAGACAGCAAGCTTACCAGTGCAACCAGTATCATTGCAATCAGTTCCCCGGTTACCATCTTTCTCCTATAATCTGAGCAAAGCAACATGACAAAATATCACTAATTCCTGCTTCCTTTTCACTTGCCAAAAAACCAAATAACCAAGACCTAAATATACAGTTCATGGCAACCAGACAATTTCTGTCAAGACTCTGAATGTGCTTCTACCAATATGTAAAGACTGGTCCTATACAGTAACTGGCCATCAATAGAAAGCAAAAAGGGAGGCAATTCAGCAACTTCTAGAGCACCAGTTTAACTAATAAAAGAAATTCTTTCATAGGGCCCAGTCTTGCAAGAACTGAAAGGTAATCAATCCCTGGTCTCAACAGAATTTGAGGAGGATAAGCACCATGAAGGGTAGGTCCTTAAAGCAAAAATTAAGTCAGGAGCAGTTCCTAAAAAACCTTCATCAAAACCCATGAAGATCTTATAAATATTTAGCAAAATGTGAAGCACTTGGGAAGATTTACAGTACATGGTTCTTGTCATGGTGAAGGAGCCACCCATTCACATTTAAAGTGTTAAACAATTTTGCTGCTTCTTCGCTCTATTGAGGTTTCAGCTGTCTCAAGTGGATGCCCCAACATGAAGACTTGTAAAATTAGTGGATTTACTACAATTATAGCCCCATAATCTTTCCAGTTTGTACCTATTTTGTAAAAATGACAGCAGCCAGACAGTAACATATTTCTATGTTTTGTACATTTACTGAATCTTAATCTCTTTCATATTCTTCTTCATACCCTAGTAATGGACATAACTGGAATGCATTGCACTTTTCCACAGTGACAAGAGACTGACTGGACCAGACAAACTTTTTAAAGGCAATAAACCAGACCATGTTAATTTAAGAAGCTCTCTTCCACCTGAGAGCTTCATACAATTAAAGAAAAAAGAAAAATCATGCCCCTGTAATCTATATACTTAATGTGTTCCCCAAAAGCCACCAACAATAAACTTCTTTATAAACAATCTAAATTAGTGGCTTCACTTTAACTAGTTAACATATCCTAGTGGTAGGGTAGAACCTCAAACAACAAGCATGTTTGCAAGATTTTTTTCATGGATTATACCAAAGTGTCTAAATATGTACAGATGTGCTGGGGCGCAGAAACAGCCCACAGCTCATAGCCAAAGATTAGAAAGAAAGAAGTTACTATGCCTAGTCCTTTCTTCTTACAGAATATATTATGCTAGTCTTCTCTTTTCAGATTTCTTTATGTTTACTTAAAAATTGCTAAGCTATATTTACATGGATAATGAGTTACTATCACTACAAATGCACTCTATCATTAGGCTAGTAGCTGCCAATTACCATCTGCATTTCTCCGTGACTTCGCTTTCAAACTGTTCTAATGGAGAGCTCTAACTACCCTTTAAAAAACAGGGTTTTATTTTTTTTTTGAGTCAGTAAGACCTGAGTTACTGGATTCAGGACTCTATCCCACTTATTTGGTCTCTGAAGGAAAAGGTGGGATGACAGTCTCACTAAGGGGAACATGTTCTGAGATCCCAGGTTATTCAGTGCTCGGCAATAGCTCTTGTAGTTGTTTACTGTATGAAAAACTGATGTTGATCAGTTTGTGCAGTTTGGGGAAAATAACCACCGTTGGCAGGAGTGACTCTTTTTATGTCCACACATGTGTATTCAGGGAACAGACTACAACCAACAGCTTTTCCTAATACCATTCCTTCTTCACCCCTTATTCATTTTCCAGCTTCCAACCCTGCCCTGCCAGTTTCTCATGGCCATTCCCTCTACGCCATCAGAGCAACTGGGAGCCACCTGAGTATGCTGACTCTTACTTTCTGCTCATTTCTTTTGAAAGCGGGCCCCCCATTTGTTCAGCAGTCAGCAGGAACGGGCAGCTTTCTAGAAGGACAGTTGCTGTAGCAAGAAGAAAAAGCCAACCATTGTGCGCCTTCAGCTGTACGCAGGCTGCGGAGCAATGTTAAACTGCACCATTTGTGGCTTTCGTTTGAGTATAGTTTCACAAGGGCCTGAGCAGGGGACTAGAATTACTAGCGAAAAGGCATAGCATGAAAAATGGGAATAACAGGTGCATGTTATAGTAGTATTACCCGGCAACACCTGTAACTGATAGACCAGAGTATGGGACTTCTAATACATGGACACTGCCCAGCCCCTCCACCCCCCTGCCTCTATAATTATATGCTGGAAAACTTCTTTCTAAAATCTGTAATAAATGTAATAAATTACTATAGCATGGAAGGCATGCTGGCACCTTTCCAGTCACAGAGTTCTTACTCTCATGTCAGACTTTGCCCAAAGGACCTGCATTAGATAAGCAAAAGATTAGGGTGGACGCATGTGGGCAGAATCTGAACGGGGATGGAAAACAGACTGCTTGTGTGTCTGGAGCAACTTCGCTGTGGGAGGAATGGTGGTTCCCACAGACTAGCGGAGTATCGAGGCTAACAACTGCATTGAGAAAACGGGGGACAGGGATCTTCTGAGAATGGGACAAGGGAGACAAAATGAGTGCAGGATTAAAAAGATCAGTATAATAAAGCAAGAAATACATGTGGAGCAGTCACAAGGGTAATTTCACTTGAGACTAAGTGGGTGTGAGGGTAAACGTCTGGAAGCAGTCCCTGCAGTAGGGCTCAGAAGAATGAGGAAGGAGGAGGCAATGCAAAGCTGTATTAAAACTGAACAGAGCAGTGGTATAAGATACTTCCAAGCAATTCCATTAAAACACAAGATTTTCTCCCATCCCACAGAGGTTTAACTGCCTGTCACACTGCATATGGTTCTACATCAGGCTTCCAAGTAAGTACAAATCATCTCAGCATATTTTCAAGAATATTGGTTTGGCCATTTTAAAAGTTGGAAGCCAGTAGTGGTGTGGAAGCGGTTTTGTAGCTGAAAACTGGCTGCTTTATGTTTTATAAAACCAGTCCATAATGATGATTAGCCTCTTCTAAAACCATTTGTGTAGTAACAATTGGGAAGCTTAATATTTGCAAATTGGCTACTAAACACATGTAATACTTTCATATCTAAAAAATGTTGTGGGTGAATTTGGTGCATGTAAAGGCAAAGGACAAACCACACTGGCCCGAGTCAAGAACTGCAGGCAGATACCGTTCAAGCTGTCACACACAGCTATCAGTGCACCCAAGTTCTTATCTGCAACACTTCAGTGTGAAGCTTGGGCAAAGTCCTTGCAAATGGTGACACCTCTGCATGGTTCCAACCCTGACTCTCTTTTCTCCCATGAGTATTCCAACTGCCATCAGGCAACCCAGTTGGGCTGCTCGCAGTCGTAAGAGTCAAAAGAATAAAGTTATTCCTTCCTCTAGAGCACAATCCAAAAAGCTCAGCTACTAGAGCTGCAAAAAGCACGGATACTTAGAACTAAGCAATGTCAACTTACTTATTTTTTATCATCGTTCTAAAAGGTTTTGCCTACCATTCCTTCCCTCAGTTATTTCACCCTGTCAGCTGTGGTAAACACCTGCTCACCTGCCTGGGTGGCATTGCCCACGCCACAGTGATGAAGCCACCAGTAGGAGAACAATCATTGGGACTCAGAACAAATTTTAATGCAATTAAAACGGATACTTGAGAAGGCAAAGTTAGCAGTTGCCATTAACTCTTACCGATGTGCCCTATCCTTCCTAGTATTTTGTATTACCTTTCTCACATGCCACAATATGCATTCAGCTAGACCATATCAGATATTCCTCTGTGCTAGAACCATGGATTGTGCTACTGTATTGTCAAGGTTTGAGTTTGCAAGACCAGACAGGTGTGTTTATTTGAGCTCAGATCCTCCAGGGAACACATGTGGCTTGTAGCACTCTGACCCCTGGCACAAGCTGATACAGTCACCGATGGCCACCTTGGCACTTGTCTGGCATGGGAAGATCCCTTTGCGGCCAGGTTCATAGCTCCCATGGGGCTTCTCCGGCATCATTAAGAGATCTCAGCTCATCAGTTAATGAAACCCATAGTCTAATTCATAGAATCATAGAATCATTTATGTTGGAAAAGACCTTTAAGATCATCAAGTCCAACCGTTAACCTAACCCTGCCATCCCACCACTAAACCATGGCCCTAAGCACCTCGTCTGCCCGTCTTTTAAATACCTTCAGGGATGGGGACTCGACCACTTACCTAACAGACACATAGACTTGCCTTCACATACCTAACAGACCAAATTATGCAACTCTCACATGTAGATAAGTGGTTCTCAGATGAAAGAACTGCCCCCGACTCAGGCTCAGTGATGCAGATACCAGCATCCTGAACTGACATGGAAAAACAAATCCAGCAGCCTGCAAACACAGGTATCTATACTGACTGAAAACCTAGTTATGTCCTTTATTTTTGTTATACTTATAAATCATGTGATTGTATCTGGAGTTGACTGAAAATGTTGCAGTGAAGTATTCTGATACTGTGAGTAACAGTTTTCAGGAAAAATTCTGTTCCGTAAAGTTTTTAACATCTCATCCCTGCTCTGGATGAAAACACATCAAAATAATGGAGCTTCCTGCTAAATGAATTTTTGCTTCTCCAATCTATATGACACATTTCCACTTTAGAATGTATTCTATTCCATTTGATGAATTTGAATTGGTAAGGTAAAGACTATTCGTTCAACACTATTCAACACTATTCCATCTCCCTCTGAGACATGCAATAAACCTTGGTGATGTACTAGTTGTAGGTTCTGCTCTTCCTTATAGTTTGTGTTGTCTGCATATCCACAGCTGAACCTGACATCCAAAGAGGCTTCCAGCTCAGACAGACAGAGATACTTTATCAGCCTGACATTAGGGAATTCTAGTTCAGATCCCTTGACATGTTTTTATCTAAATCTTTCTCAAGAAAGTTAGACCAATTCAGTTAGACCTCATCTTACACCTTTTTCTGAACCTGTAGTTAAAAATAGATCTAGGTTCTTTCTGGGTCCTGCTACAGACAGCTGATGAGACTTTGCTCAATCATATAAACTCGGTTTCTGTCCCTGAAAAATTAGGATACTATCTATGTGTCAGATACATTTTAAGGCTAAATTGTCTGTAGGGGGTTGTGATTTCCTTGGGTAGGAGAACAAAGTCTTGCCACAGATTTGACGTACTGTACCCAGATAGCTCGACACAGACTCCATAAAACCCTACTAACTTTCTTAAGATTTCCCCAAAGCATGATAGAATGACTTCAGTACTTGACAGTGCCATCAGATGATTATTTAAGCTATCTGTGAAAAATAGAAGCTATTCAAGTCTTCCTTAGTGCTCTTATGGGTCAGTGGCAGCAGTAAGTTCAGAGAGCCTCTGTTGACACTGTAACATGCCACCCGAGTGCTACCAGTGCTTCACAAATTGCCCTATAAAAGAGGGCAATTTTAGTAGGTGTGATTTCGCTAAACTTTCAGCATGTGCATGTGCTAGGGTAGCTTGTCAGGCCAATAAAATCTCACTGAATTGAATTAAAACTGAACACCGGCTGACCTGCAAGAAGTCTGCACACTAGCTATATGGTGCTGCCTGTACCTTAATAGCTAGACAAATGATCCACCATGCACAAGGTATTTTCCCAGTTTCTTAAAGCTCACAGTGTGAAGGAAAATGCAATGCAAGGTGGCCTCAGGCCACAAGACCACTCCTGGAGATTGAAACCAAGGAAAGATTTGTCCTATGGATGCGACCTGCCTCTTACTTCTTCAAAAGATATCTGATGTCTGATGACAGTAACACTCCTTTAAGAGTCTGATCATACAGTTGCCATTCTGCGCTCTCCAACACACAACAGTTCTGGAAGCTCAAGAAATTTAAGGAACGAGAACTCCTGTATTTGACAGAAAAAAAGCCCGTCTTTTATTTCTCAATTGATTTGAGTCATGTGTTCAGAGGAAAGAAGTACAGGAGAGGATCCCTTCAGCAGACAAGCTTCCTCTCCTTGCTCAAAAGGAGATGTGGGCTGTGGCGGTTTCACTGCACAGATGCTCCTTCGCATGTGCTATTACTCTATGTGAACCTAGGACTTCCAGAAAACGCTGTTTAACTAAAGCAGTAACGTACAGGAAGGCAGAAGAACAAGAGTCATTCCTACAAACAGCTCTTACATCCAAGAGGAGTTTCCTACCCTGTAAATCTTCACAATCCGTAGACAGGGTTAGAAAGCAAAGGGGATTCAAAATTCACATTTCAACCCATAAATCCCTCTCTCCAAAACAAACAGGACGAAGAAAACAGAGCAAAATTTCACTAACCTTTCTCCTCAACTCTTTGAATGAGCTTTCCATGTGAGAAGGCTGCACGGCTTTCCTGATACGCTGGGGAGTGAAACACTCACAGGATATACCAGCGCCCCAGCTTTGGGACCTAGTGCTCAAAATACAGGTGGAAGATGGATGTACCAACCCAGCTAGCAGGACAGAGGCCTACTGGCTACAGTTGAGGCAGGTCAGGAATATACATTAGTCTTTCTGAAGCCAATTCAAACTTGGGTTTGTAAATTCAGCTCAAATTCTAGTTGCTTTGGGCAATAGCACGTAACAAAGCTTTCTGCTAACATTGCCAAATTTAGAGCAAACCACAATACTTTTGGAAACTTACCATCATAAATGTTGAAGACATGGGTATGAAGAACAATACTTTCAAGAGGAAGGTAAGATATTATTGGATGGTAATTAAAATTCAAAGATTACCTCAGGCCTTCAGACACTTCAAAAACCCAACTCCCCCCCACATTTTGAAGATAACCTGTTCAGCTCAAAGACTGTCTTCTTTTTTTCAACTGACACTCCACTGTGTTCCAGTGTTGACTTGCGACTACATTTGTTGTGATCAAAATTATAGTTGCTTATAATGTGAGAGCATTCGGTGGTCCCAAAGAAAGATTTGGATCTCCCCAAATACAAAGCCAAGTGTCCCTCTCCCTCTCTCTCTCTGCATATACATAGCAATACAGAATTGTTATCTGAGATCTATTAGGCCAGGAAGTTGTGTCAACCGGTGGAACCAGGTACTTCAGAGTTAGCTGCTAGAAATCCTTTCTAGGTAGCTGTGGGATAGTCTGCTCTCATGAAATTGCATTCTAATCCCTAAAAAGTTGTCTTAAACTGTGAGCCATAATGAACTATGAAGCTTCAGGTTTTATTCCCTGTGCAAGCTACACATCTTTTAAACCATTAACTGTAACAGGGGATGTTCTTGTTATCATGTTTACCAGCCTTGGAATATTTTGCAATATTCTTCAGTGCAAGATGTTGGTGAAGTCTCAAGTGCCACAGTCCATATCTCCTTGTATAAGAAAATATTTTTTGGGCTGGTTTTCAGTTTGCCATCTTTCACTAGAACTGCCTCTTGTAAAAGATGGCTCCCACTCAAATCTAAGATTGTATTTAGTTATTTTTTACTACAACCTCTCTTATTTGTCTTCTGAGTGGATCACTTCCAATCCTTTCAGTCTCACTCCAGTCTTCCCATGCTCCAGCCCTTCTGTCCATTCTCCATAATGGCAGTCTCCTTTTGGAAACGGCATGACTAGAACCACTTGCAATATTCTCATCAAAGAAAAAAAGTTGCCAATTCTTCTAACGGTATAAAACATTTTCTGTATTGTTCTCCAGATCATTCTTCACTCAACCTACACGGCCCCCACCTTGAAGACTTTACAGCCTAATTAAAAACAAGCCCTTTCCCTGTCAAACACACATGGAAGGTAGGAAGGAAAAATGTGATGTTCAAGCAAAGTCATTAAGATGACAAATTCTAATGTTATGTTAGTTCTGTAATTTTCTTCAACAGAATTTCTTTATTTATACTGGAAATGCTTAGGGAATGATTCTCCATCACCTTTGTACTGTAATAGGGCAGCTGGGCATTCCCTGATGTAGGAAATCCCTGCACAAAATAAGGCAGTGTAGGAGGCCTTCATAGGTGGCCAAGGCGGAAAGGAGCAAGTGGCATAGGATAGGCCCTTGGGAACTGTTCTAACTAGTGTAATTTAGAGCATTCCTGCTCTCAGTTATGCCAGGGGCCACTTTGGCATCAAGTCAACCTAGAATCCAAGGAGATGAAAAATGGCTTAGAGCCACTTTCCCCCTCCCTATACCCTGGGCCTGCACCATGTGTGGTTTGGCTGGCTCCGAGGATCTGGCCCCTACATTTTTAAATAGAGCATTTTAAGTTGGAGTTGAAAAGTGAAAGAAAATTGAATATGAAGAGTAAAAGGAGTAGAAACTGCTAAAGGGAGAGATTCAAAAAAAGGAGGGAAACAGAATGGGTGGTATTGGTAAGTGTGAAGCAGAGCTCATGTTTAGCAAACCGAAGGTGCACTGCAGAGGTCTGGGTTCACTTCCCAGCTACACCAGAGACTTTTGAATGTCAAGACTAGTCTATCAGGGTAATTTTCAAGGTGACCATGGAGCTTCTTTGACCATCTAATGCTATATATATGTTTAGCTTATTCCCTGAGAACTAACCAGCTTTGCCCGCAAGCACCATCACATAGTCTGAGGTCAGAAGTGCCTTTTAGCCCTAATTATCTCTAATAGGGACATATCTGGAAAGAAAGACACTACTGTCTTGAGAAGACACATGCATGGGATAGCTTTGGCACAAGGCTGCATGCATGGTACTCAGGAAAAGATGCTCTGCACTGTAGCTTCCCTCTATTGTGTGACAGAAGAGCCCACGCTGTATCACACCACGGTAACGGAGAGCTCAGGTCCCACTGTGAGTCTGCATTCATGGTAGACAAGAGAGGGAGTAGGAGGTGCTTTTGCAGCTGGGGGACTCTGAGGTTTCACCTCAAAATGTGCACGTTCATCAAGATTTACTTGGAGACTCTCTTTGCCTTGGTTTCTCGCCTGGGACTACTACTTCCTCTCCAACAGCAGTGTGGTAAGGAGGCATTGAGACAGAAAATGAGGTATGTCCGAACCCAACAGCAACAAGGAAAAAGGGAAAAAAACCTCTAAACCGATGGAACTTCAGCCTCAGATTTAAGTGTATCTTAAAGGGCAGGTGTCACTAGCATTATAGTTCAGAGTGCATCCAAATATCAAAATGTTGGTAAAACTTTAAAATTCTTAGCCTAAAAAGGTGGATGATCTTATTGGAATCTTACAATATCCATGATACTCAACTTGTGCCACACTATGCACCCCCTGTGCCAGCCAGCCCTGTGGTGCCTCTTTTTCTCCTTTCTTTCAAGCCTTCTTGACATTACTCACGTACCTTTTCCACCTTAACGATGGGGCAGAGGAGATGTCCCTTTTCTTCCCTGTTTGAGCTAAGGTGTTTCTCCCTACCCTCTGCAAAGTGCTAGAGCAGGAGTGCTGGGAATGTGGATGGAGGTAGAAGAGGTGCAAAGATTAATTCCCAGCACCTTCAGCATACCTTGTCCTGCAGCCTTTACCATAGGATGAAGTGTCCCAGGGATAAATCATCATCCTCCTCCAGCAAGGTTAACTGGTAGCAAGAGTCTAACAAAGGAGGAATGGAAGGAGGGAGAGGGAGAAAGAGAGCCAGAGAGGGAGTTTATTTCCCAGTTACAGCCCCCCAAACCTTACTGACCACATCTAAAAGGTTTAATAGTATCACAGTAGTGGTAGGCGTTGTGATCTGTTTCTGCAGCAGGTTTGTAGAAGATCCATACAGCATGCCCACCACTACTGCTTGTCCTGTGTTACGGTGGGAGATAATGTTCAGCAGCCCTGAACATGTTCCTTACCAGAAGCTGAAGTCCTTGTTCCATGTGCCCAGGGAGACAATCCTAAGTTTTCCTGACTCGGAGATCCTCAAACCCCAAGTTCAAGGAGGGGGTGGGGGTGGTGTCACCAAACCCCAACCTCTTGTACCTTTCCCCAAACACTTCACAGCTTTAGTGGAACACTACCCCAAACTTCCCCTGTCCCCAAATCCCCTTCAAACACTAGCACTATTCTTCTTATCAACCCAACCTAGAGCATCCTCTCTCCTAAGTATGATCCTCCAAACTGCCTTCTGCAGTTTGGAATGGCACCAAGCTCTTCCACCCAGTGCGCCCATGTCACTGCCATTGCCTTGCTTGCCTCTCCCCCTGCGCTCTGCTACCACTCTCTCGTTAGATACCACACAGGACCAAGCCCACCCCTTGTCTAGTTCTCCCTGTAGCAAAACAAAGCAGAAAGAAGGGGGGGAAGAGAGAGAAAACAAAACAAAAAGCCCCAGTTCCCACTCTGGCAGAGATTTTAAAACACAGAATGCAATTATGAAAAGGTTACCCAGATGGGACCCAGAGGGCGGGTGAGGGGAAGGAGAGCTGTCATCCAAGGGAAAAAAAATCAGATGTATGGTAGCCCTTTTCCTATAATACGATTCCTATTCCATGTGCAAATGTACAATGCAACGATAGTTCTCCTAGCCAGCATGGGCTGGGTTAATTGGATGTAAGGAATTTTTTTTTAAAAATAACCCATTCATTTGATAAAAATCCAGCCCCAGTGATCACACCAAAGGCTTGTTCCTAATTGACTGAGGTTCCTTCCTACTTCTAACTCTGCACCTCACAACACTGAAAACCCAGCCCTGTTGAGAATATGGTTCCAACGTAAAATAATAGGCAAGGGCTTTTAGCATTTCCAATTTTAATTTTGTATTTACGCAGAGCTGAATATTTTTTTCTGAAATAGCTCCTGAAAAACTCACTCTGGGAATGAAACCAGACAGAAAACTATGATGTAAATTTAGGGTGAATAACTGCAAGGCTGCAATCAACTGAATGGCAATGGGCTTTGTAATGTCCCAGCACAAGCACAGGGTGTTGCCGTAAGCTCCACCTGTATTCTATATGGCCACGTGTAACACGTAACCATTTTGCTACTGCAACACTTAAAGCTGACCAGCGCTGACTGTACAAGCGGAAAGACATTTGAAGGGTTACTATGTATGTGGAGAATATTATTACTTATTAAAAAAAAATCCTATTACTTATCTCAAAAACTCTGAGAATGACTAAACCCCTGTCCTTAGCATAACACAGCTGACACCTAAGGTGCTAGAGATGCCAGGCTGACTTGCACTTATCTTTTCACCTCTCCTCTGTCTGAGGCTTAATCGAGTCCCCGTCACAAGTTAACAGCAGCCACAGAACTACCCTAAATTATAGTTGCTGGCACAACCCAGCATTTGAAATAAGCTTGCTCCAGCTGCATGCCTGCTATGTGCTACCAGGGGTTTTTTTTATGGCAAGGGAATCCCAAAATGGGCTCAGAGTACTAAAAAGTACTTTCTCACAGTACTAAAAAGTGCGATATCGTGATAGGCAGGTGTGTGGGGGGGGGGGTTCTAGAGCTGATTGCGTGGAGTTTTCTGCAATCTTATCCCGAATATTTAGAACATGCTATGAACCTACCGCTAACAAAAATAGTTACACGCCCTTTCTACTCTAGTCTACCAAAATGGTGTTCTAATGCAACGTCCTTCAGTGGGAGAGCACATTTCCATGACTTCGGATATCCCTTCCTAGACGAAGTTTTCACATGTTGGCAGATAGGACCGAAGTCCCAACCGCAGCTGGCTCTGAGCAGCAGATGTGCGCAGCCTGGGTACGGATTGTCTTGGCATCGGTCGCGCTCCCCCTCCCTCTGCTGCTAAATCTGCGTGCCGTAGTAGATTGCTTTGTCCTACACGCCACGAAGGACAACCCTCAGCTGGTGCCAAGCAGCTATTTTTTTTTTTCTTCTATAGTAATTTACACTGTACAGTCCAAAAACTGACCTGGGGCGGGGGGGGAGGCTAACCACTATTCCATATATAACTCGAATGCAGCTATATAGAAAAGACAGGGGAGACAAAAAAAGTGCAGTCAGGAGCCTATGTGTTTGACTCGGATGCATTAACCCTCCCTACTCTTTTGCCTCCCTCTCACTCTTTCCACAGAGTCTGCATTTTATTTATTGATTGGATGTACTTTAGAGATCGGAGGGCTCTTCCCCTCACTCCCACCCCACCCAACCCCCCCGCTCCTGGAGGAGGAGTAAGAGGGGGAGGAGGCAAAGTGGGTGCATTACGAGCTGATTGTGCTCTTGCCCCGACCTCCAACAGCCTGATCTGCCTTTGAAGTTTTCCACCCCTCGACTTGAAGTGAGATCGATTACAGAAGAACAACAGGGACAAAGAATCCGCTGCTTTACGTGCAGCCACTTTCCCACGATCGGGGCAGCCAGCTCGACAGCAGCAAGAGATCACCGCTTTCCCTACGCTCCTCCTTGCCACCATTCACAAAACACGCAGCCCCCGCCCCGAGCCCTCCGCCTCGCCTAGGAAAGCCGAGGGGGGAGGTGGGGGGGGGGGGAAGGTTACCAAAATGAGTCATGTTGTTTAAGAACGAAGGGGCTAAAGGGGCGACCGGCACGGTCTCGATCTTTAAAAGGAGACGAGAAAGAAAAAAAAAAAAAAATCGGTGCAGAGTATTTGGGGGTGGGGGGCGCATTTAAAGCGCAGACAAGTTGAAAACCTCGGGTAAGGGGCAAAGTTTAGGGCAGATGCGCAGCAAGCGCCTCCTGCCCGGGGCCCGGCGGGCACTCAGCCCCGCGGAGGGCACCCGGCAGCGGGACAGACCCTTCACCCTTCCGCGTGTGCGTGCCCGTGTGCCGGGGCAAACCGGGAGGGGAAGGAGGCCGGGGGAGCTGAAAGGGCAAAACCGAGATCGTAAATGCCTTACCGCGGCGAGCGGCGCCGCTCCTTCCCGCCCAGGGCCGGAGGTCCCAGACCTCCGGCCCTCCCCCCCCCCCCCCGCACCCGCCGGGGCCGGGCCCCCGGCCACCGAGACCCGCCGGCCTTAGGGGAGCGCCACCGCCCCCCCCCCCGGGGGGGGGCCGGGGGCCCCCCCCCCGGGGGGCCGGCAGGGCCTCCCGGCCCGCCACCGGAGGGGGCGGGGCGAACGGGGCAGCCGGCTGGCTTTTTCCAAGAACGAGAAAAAGCGGTTAACGTGTCACCGGGCATCCACTCCATTCATAAAAATTAAAAAAAAAAAAAAAAGGGAAAAAGGCAAACAGCGGCCCGGCGCAGGGACCCCCAAAGAAGGCGGCTGGGGGGGGGGGGGGTGTCTCCTCCCCCTCCCCGCCCGGCCGGGCTCCTCCTCCCCAGACTGCGCGGCGTCGGGGCGGCGAGCGGCCGGGACGGGACAGTCAATAGCCGCGGTCACAAATTACCGCAGGAAGTGTTAGCCGCGCACCAGCTCCTAAACAAGACCGATTGCCTTCCACCGCCGCAGACCCTGCGCGGGCTCCCCCGGCCGCCCCCGCCGCGCCGCGCTGCAGGGAGGGCGGGGGAGGGGGGGGCTGTCCCCGCCCCGCGCAGGGGACGGGACGGGACGGGACGGGGGCGGCGGGGCCGGGCGGCCGCGGTGTCACACACAAACCCGCCCGGGGGAGGACCGGGCCCGCGCCCAGGTGGCGAGGCGGGGAGGCCGCCGGGCCGCGGTTTGGGGGAGCGGGGCGCTTCCGACCCAGCCCCGCGCCCTCGGCTCCGCGGACGGTGACTAAGGCCCCGTCCGCCCCGCGGCTGGTTCCGCGGGGGCGGGCCGCCGCGCCCCCCGGGCCGCACCCCCCGACGGGCGGAAGCACTGCTCAGCCCCCCCCGCCCCGGAGGCTGCCCTGGGCCCGGCGCCCCCCCCCCGGCTGGGCGGAGAAGCGGCGGCCGCCCCGCCCCGGGGCCCTGCGGTCCCGGGCTCCCCGCCGCCGGTCACCCGGCGCCGAGCGCGGCGGAGAGAGGGGCCGGCAGCGGGAACACGGCAGCGCCTGA
The DNA here is from genome assembly GCA_034008185.1 of Gorsachius magnificus. NCBI lineage: Eukaryota > Metazoa > Chordata > Aves > Pelecaniformes > Ardeidae > Gorsachius > Gorsachius magnificus. Next base: position 180,007,180 of record CM067081.1, read on the forward strand.
GGTGTTCCCTGAGCGGGAGCGGGACGGGGGCGGCGGGGAGGCGGATGAAGGCGGGACGGGCCGCGTCGGTGCCGCGGGCAGGCAGGGGCGGGCAAGGCCGCGGTTGCTACGAAGGCTCCAGCCTTGCAAAACGCTGCAGTCGCCGCTCCCAGCCGTTCTACCAGGCCGCCGAGGCTCCGATCCTGTGGGAAACGGGGCTTCCTTGGCTCTCCCTGCCGCTCCCGGCGCTGCTCCCGAGGCACTGGGAGCACCTGGTGCTGGCTTGGGGAAAAAGCTGCGACTTAAAAAGAAACTCTTATTTCTGTACCTTCTGGTTGTAAAAACACACTCTCTTTACCTGGTGGGAAATGCTCTCTTCGCTTTCAGGTTTTTGGGAGGTTTCTTGGTGGTGTTTTGGTTTCTTTTTTTTTTTTTTTTTCCCCCGACTGCTTCCACATTTGAAATGTTACGGCAGGTTTAATTTGATAGTGTCTTTAAGTATTACTCAAACCAGTAGTTTCATGCTGATAACTGCATTGGCAAGGTAGATAAGAGTCCCGCTTTAAATGCGTGCATTTGTATAAGCATAATTATACCTCCATGGTGTGTGCGTACGCTGGCACGTCTGTGTCTGTGTCACAACAGGTAACCAAGTCACACACAAGATTCATTGTCACGTTGGTTTAGATGAAGATTCATTCTCCCCGTGGTGATTTAATTGCAAGGAAGGTATAATATGCAATGGGTATTACATACATATATTACTGATGATAGAAATACCGTAATTGAAAGTAATCAGGCTGTAAAGTCAAGCATACAGTTTGGAAAATACCTAAGTTAAGGGTGCCAGCTTAATTGACATGCGTCTTCCATCTGGGTGGTGCTCTTTTAATTAAACACTAACGGGCTCTTTTTTTCTGCTGCACTTTCTTTCAGTGCATGGGATATTTTTTGTTAAGCACTTCAACAGTTTTTCTGTCCTTAAGTCTGTGACTCCCTGTATTGACAACCACATGCTATTCAAGCCTCACACTGAATGCAGAATATCCTCATGAGATTTTTGTGTTCGTCTTTCATCCTAATATCTCGGGTCGGACTAGATGACCTCTAGGGGTCCCTTCCAACCCAAAACATTCTATGATTCTATGATCTTATTATCAGGTGCATATTAATAAAATTGTCTATGCAATGTCCCTATGGACTAAGATATCTGATCGATACTGAACCATCCCAAGACCCAAAGTGCAATTAATTCACCTCAGTGCTCAAAAATTGACATCCTTCTCCCTCAACGAGGTTCCTCGCTCTCTTTAAAAGAAGATTCAGAATTTGCCCTCGGTGCCTTCGTGCTGTAGAGATGCGAGGTGTAGATCACCCTAGCTCAGGGACTGGTATTAAATTATCAGCTCAGGTGTTGCTAGTTGTAATAGCGCAGCAGCACGTTGCTCGGCATGGATTAACCACCCAAGGTAGTGCCTTGGCCAGCCTGAAGCAAGTTTTACAGCCCATGCCGAGCCACTTGCTGCTGCGTGCCTCCTGCCAGGAGAACTCGCACCACCTCGCTTAAGGTAGCTCAGCCATCTGCAAGGGCTGTGCTCACGATGTCAACATACGTTTTGCCTTCGTCCTCAATTCCTTTCACGCATTACTCCTCTGCAGCCAGCTTGCGCTTGACCAATTTCCCTGTTGCTTCCTCTTCACCTATTCTGCAGCGATTTTTTTCAAAATCACACGTGAGCAAAAAGGTAACAAGCACGTATTTTCTCATTTTAACAGCAATGGGGTAATTTTCAAACTACGAAGGATGCTTGGACCAAAAAAATACAAACACATCTACTCCCTGTTTTGCATCATTAGATTGACATCCCTGACCTCTGTCATTAGCTTACACACACAGAGATAAATACACACATAGTAATACATACAGTAGACGGGAGTAACAAAGCTGATAAAGCCTACTTTAAAAAAAATAATATTAAAGGCATTCAATGTACGGAACATTACTACAAGTCTTGAACTTGCTGTCACCACAGCACCATTAGTCTACATCCTTAATGTATGTCCCTTAACATACATCTGTACTCAATGTACCTTGTAATTACCTCATTATGGTTAACTACTGCTGACCCCTGGGTGGAACATGTTAACATACAGAGCAACTGTGAAATAGCTAGGGAAAAGCAAGGGGAGGTTTTTCAGAACTCGCAACTCCATTTACGTGGTCTGTGCCACAGAGTTACCATTATCATGGACTTTTCTTCCATATTTAATTCGTTGCCGTTCCATAAATACTTCTTTAACCAGCAAAACAAAGAAACGGCTATAACATGACAGGTGAAGCAAGAACTTATCGTTAACATAAGGACCAGGTGGTGATCAGGCCTGGTTATCTGCAACTCAATTTAAGTCCCTGGAATAATACATCAGAACTGTTTACGTGCTTAAACAGAGTTCTTCACGACACGATGTTATAAGAAATAATCAGCAAACTGTGCTTCGCCACAGAGAAGCCGCTTGCCCCAAATCCCAGGGCAGTGCTGCCATGCACAGTCCCGCAACCTTGGGGAAGGAAAACCTATTTCTGCCTCGGTTTCTGAACCCTACAGCCACGGTTCCAACTCCTGACTTCACCCTTAGGACTGACAAAGCTGGAAACTCAGGCACTGTTAGGATGGACTACAGTTATTCACACTACATCCCCAGGAACTCCTCCAGCCCCTACGCAAAAACATAATTATGCACTCCAGTCTTCTATAAGTATGGGTTAATTTTCATGCGCAAAATTCCTTCCTTTGCAGCCTCCAAAATTGATTACCCACCTCTCCTTCCTCCAAACACAATTTAGGCTAACAGCACTCATTAGCTGAGGGGCTATCTGAGCTACCACTGTTTCTTTAGCTCTTCTTATCATACGCCTCCTATGATTGCGTCCCCTCTCCTGTGAAGTGGTGAGCAGGAGAACAGGGCAGCTAGAAAGCAAAGTCCCGGGCACCCGGTGCTTTAAAGGGATGCAGCTGGAGCACCTCTGGGTGACTCTTTCCCCAGGAGGCAAGTGGGAGAAAGGGAACCAGCGGGTCAGGGGAGCTCCTCCTACAGACCCAGTTTATCCCTCCGAAACCTTAAGCCGGTCTGAAATCTTCCAGCCTATAAGGAAAACCATTAGAGCTAGCAACTCTGCTAATGGTTCTCAGTTGCTCAGCTTTCACTCTCTTGGCTCTTGTAATGTCATTGTTTCCCCTTGCTCCCCGGTTGCCAGGGAGATTTCCAAGCCAGACAACACCTGAAGTTCTAATGCTAAAAGAAAAATATCATTTTGGGGTTTCTTTACGCGTCATAAAGAAGCACTGAAGGCCACACGCTACTCAGAGAAGCTGCGGTGTTGGCAGCTGGTGAGCCAAGGCGATTCTGGCTCTAATTAGCGGCAGCCTGCCCATGGGGAGGCTTCCCAGGCTGCTCGCTCGCTCCTGCCCTGCTGCACCACCGCTGCTCGGGGAAAGAAAGAAACCAAGGAACGTTCCAACCCCTGCTCTTACGGAGAGAGAGCTCCTTCCTTCTCCTGCGAAAAACAGTTCTCTGGCTCCCTTTTTCTTTTTCTTTGCTTCCACAAAATGGTACCAGCCCTGTTTTGATCTCAGTAATGCCCTACAAAACTGGGGACAAAAGGTTTCTACAGGTATAACACATGCTTGGCTGTTTCGAAAGAACTAAACCTGTCCCAAATGGAGGAGCTGGGAGCCAGGGCAGCCACCTTACCAGCCCCATGCTCCCTTCCCAGCAGTTTCTGGGAGCAGGGGCCGGGACACAGCCTCCTGGCCAAGGGAGTCACTGCAGGTTCAGCTGGAGGAAGGGGAAGGTGTGGGCTGGGCTGGACTGGCATCAATCACCGGGAATGCCTACATTAAGGAAAAGCTGTTAGTTCTCAACAGTATCAGATAGCACATGATTTCTGTGCTGCGTTTCTTTTTTACAAGAGCTTTTCCAGAGGAGGTCAGCGTTACTTTGCTCACTATAAATTTGTGGAGGGTGGTAGGGCTGTGATTGTCATGCATGCATCCTGCAGGAGGGGAGGAGGTGTTAAAACAGAAAGGTAGGCTCAAAAAAAAAAAAGGCTCTAGGTGACCATATTTAAAAATTTTCCATCTCGCAACTTTCTTGGAGTCCGACTCCTGATGTTTTCATTTGTTGGGAGGGGAGTTAGCAGCTCTGAGCGTAATGTTTGAAATAAACAATTCGGTATCTCCAGCAGCAGTTCCCAAACTAAAAGTCATGACCAGAAGTGGGGTCACAGAAGTTACAAGTGGGGTCACGAGCTTGACAGAAATGAAATTGTTTATAGCAGCCTCTGGGGTTGCGAGGCCATCAGAAGGAAAACTGTAATGTTTAGTATTTGCCCATCTCCAGTACTTGTGTATTTTTTCTGAAACTCCAACTCCCGGAGCCCAGTGATCTTCTATTTATAAGCAGCGATCAGGGAGCCTAAGATCCCTTTCTATGTTGTGGGGAAAAAAAAGCATGAAAAGGTGAGAGAAGCGTGTCCTAATGACTTAAAAGGAATCACCCAGGGTGGAAAGGTTGAGTTGGTTTTGGTTTTGTTTAATTTTCAGTGCAGTGATGTTTCTTAAGACGCGCAGTACTGACAACCGGCGCTAAGTGGAAGGGTGTTTCCACTTAGATGAATGTGGGAAAGCTCCTCCCAGGGCAGATACCACCCTACACTTTGTAATCTGCGCAACTTTGGCACCTCTAATACGTTACTCTGGCCGCTTTCAAGATTAAAGCTCAAATGTCCTAGGATGACAGTACATCTACTTTTGTTATGGTCAATCATTCACTGCAGAGACAAAACCTTGGAGTACAGCAGTCTCAAAGGTGATATAGCACATATTTATTGCAGTACATTTATAAATCACAGTGAAAATCAAATGGATTTGTCTTTGGTTTTTTCTGCTGCAAAGGCAAGGAGACACATATCTGTACCTGAAGAAAGAGGTGATGTTTGGAAGAAAGAAGTTGGAGAATCAGTGACACTGGGACTCGTCTCATGCCATTGGTTTCTTTATCAAGCTGGACCTCTTTGGCCTTTGGTTTCCTCATGTGTCAAATGGGCATAATTTATGCTTTACCTGACAGCAACTCTGAAATAATTAATATTTGTAAACGCTTTCAAAATCCCATGTGTGCAGTGGAATTTTAATAGAGTACAAAATATCAATGGTCTCTGAAAGTACAGATGCACAAAGCAACTGTGTTACTCTACTACTAACCGGTTTTTGTTAGAACTTTTACTAATAAAATACTATCTGCATCGAATCGCTGGGTTTGGGGAGCAGGTGCTTTACAACTCTCTCCCTAGTTTCCAGGGAATACTCTATGTCTGGTTTTGCCCCAGGGTAAATGTTTATGGGTGAATGATGAAATCCTTGAAAGCAGAACTTTATAATGGAAACTGGGAGACTGACCTATCATAGCATCTCCGTATGTGTAACGTTTTGTGATGTGTTTGTATGTGGCTATTGCCTTAGTGTCCAGAATGACTAGCTATTATGCCCAAAATAGCCTTTGTACTTTACTCATTTTTCTTTCTCAGCAGTCACACTGAGTCTTTGCAGTCAAAATTTCCTAGCCGGTCATGCGGTAGAGAACAGATCAGCTGTGTGCACACTGCCAAAGACAGCTTGTACCACAAAGGCTCCTCAGCTTAGCCACTTCTCACAACTTCCCACGAACAGCTTCATAAAGGAGGCTTTAGGTGGATGCTTTGGCCATTACTGGAGCCCACACTTTTCAGTCATCTGACCTGCCCTTCCAACCAGGGAGGGGTTGTCTGATTGCCTTTGGGGGTTAAGGGGGAGACCTCCAGAAGCTGAGATTTCTCATCACCCATCATTACTTTCCCAGGTGGGCTGCACAAACCTTGCTCTCCATCCAAAACAAGCGACCTACCAAACACCAAAGCAACAGCTCCTGCTTCTCCATGATGCTCTGGCCAAAAGTGATGCTTTGCCCCTTTTTTTTTTTCAGCTGCTGGGGCTTGCTTCCCCCATCTGCAAGGCTGGGAAGGCTGCTAGGGAGGCTTTGGCAGCAACACGGGGCATGGCTCCAACCTCTTGAAAGCTGTTGATTTCCTTTGGGGAGGAAACCGGTGTGTGCCCCGCGAGCACCCGAGGGGGAGCCGGGAGCCGGGCAGGCAGCACCGTGCCCACCCGCATCGAGGCGCCTCCAGGCAGAGCGAAGGGGGACCAGAGCTGCTGACAAAACCAACTTTGTTCCTCTGAGCCTTTCTTTCGGTGATAGTAGATGCGTAGGAATTAGTCAGCCGGCCAGCGAAAGGCCAGCACTGCTTGGGTTTACTGGAGGGAGCTTGCGCCCCAATCAATACAGCCCCCTGCACAAGGAAAGGGCGGTTTGCTAATTATTAGACTTTCCACAAACATTATTTATTTGCCTTGAAACAAACCACATTCCATTCAAAATCCCAAACGGCTTAGGTTTTGGGTTTGGTTTTTTTTTTTGGTAAAGAAAATAATAATAATAATAAACCCCCAAATGGGTATTATTCCTATTTGGAAGCGAGTGGTTCTAGAAGTCACCTTTCAAACAAAGGAAACACTGGCTTGTTATACAGAATTAACTGGAAAAAGTTACTGATAGTCCAGGCGGCCATTCGGGGGGGGTGGGGGTGGGGATGTTTAAATATAGCAATAGCCATAACTATCATGACTTCTAAAATTAAATAGAAAAATGAGAACAAACAAAAATTTACAGTGTCAGTGAAATTAATTCACTGGAAAGTGAGGATAATCCATGCCCATAAAAAGCAGAAAATAACTTCACGCAGTTGACAGTTTTATTATAGGAACACAGGAAAATGGTGACAGAAAATGATATTTTGATGCCGATTGTTTTATTGTGCCTCTTTCTGTGTGTTTTCTTTTCACAGGTCTGAGCTTTTAATACACCCTGACTGTCAAGTAATAAGCAAATGGAATGGTGTGAATTAATTATCTCTTTCATTTATATGTACATTTTAATTAAGTTTATTGGTGGGAGAATTGACATCTTGAAAAGTTCTTTACGTTTAAAAGATGTTAAAATAACAAAATCACTGAAGCTTAAAGAACATCAAGTAGGAATGGCATTTGTTTTCCTTAACTACTGGGAGACATAAAAGACTTATCCCGTTGCTTTTAAAAGACCTAAAAAATAAAAGAAATTAAAATAATTAGAGAACCCAACTAATTTAAAATATAATTCTGTTAAGTAGTGAACCTGTAATTAAAGGCAAAAACCAAAGTGGTAGCTATAATTAAAAGTGTATTTCCCAGCGGAATTACAGTTTTCTGTACCTAAAAGAAGAAAACTTTTAAGGGAGAGTTAATGGAAGGCACAGTTTATTATTTTTGAGGGTGGAAGGCAACTTGGTCACTGATTTTTATTTTATTTTTATTTAGTTTTAAATAGAACCCTGTAAATATTTTTCACACCTATAGCTAAACTGGTAACATGGAGGTATTTGCTGGCTTTACAAAAGATCAAAAAGATTGACTTTTCCTCTGGCACAGCTTCGTTGTTAGTAGAAACAAAACAAAACACACCAAAAAAAGGCTGTTTTTTCACCAGCTTGGGGTTGGTAAGTGCCTGTTGTGTATCACAGCAGCTAGAGGGACAAGGTCAAAGATTAAACTGAGCTGGCTGCTTTGCTGGGTCTCTGCTTGAATTTTGCACACAGGGCTTGATCCGTCTTTTCCTTGCATGCCCCTCGCCCCCACCACCTTGCTTCCCGCTCCTGCTCGCCGAGGAGAGGAGAGGAAAGGAGAGGAGAGGAGAGGAGAGGAGAGGAGAGGAGAGGAGAGAGGAGAAAATGTGGTGCTGGGGGATGGGGTGGCTGGAGGCAGTTTGGAAGGGGAAGAAAACTGGAGGGAAAACGAATGCTCGCAAATTAAAAGTTGAGTGTCTCAAGCTATAATAAATAAAATGCGCTTTCTCGAGTTACAGAGAAAAAGCACCCCAACGCAAGGGATAGCAGAGGAGCTATGGAAATAAGGATTAAACCTTTAAAAGGAGAGGAGGAGAAAGAAAGAGGGGAATATAACAAAGCCTCCAAAGATTCCCTCTTTTCAAAAGGAGAGCAAAAGGCAGTGGCAGACACGAGCGCAGCATCTTTCCTCCATGTGCTTTGTATTCCACTCCCAGGATCCGGGTTTCCCAAGTTTCTCATTGTGAGCCCCTGGAGGCCAAGGGGGGGACATTGGGAAGGGGGGCTAGCAGGGCTGCTGCTGCTGCAGGCTACCAGGCCACCCAACTGGCGCCTGGCCTGGGCTGCCATGACCTCCCTCCGCGCTGACATCTGCGGAGGCGCATGGCGTCCCAGCCACACGGCCAAAAGGCAAATTAAAGCAGCAGCTCCCTGCCCAGCCGGCACACAACTACCACCTGCCTGCTGGAGCCATTTGCAGCCCCAGCAGAGGAAGGGGAAGGTGTAAAAGCCTCATGGGCCTGAGGCAGAAGAGTGCCATATTCTGGTCCCCATCTCCAGAAGCGTTTACGTCTTTTCAATTGACTGGCGAGTGGATAACTTATAGACAGAGCTGACCCCCATGGGCAACCAGGACTCTGCCCACCCTGCAGTGAGGAAGCCGAGTTCTTTCCCTGGTGGCTCCTGATCTTGACTGGGCTGGAGGTTGGGTGGCAGGAGGTGGGCATAAGCCCCATCACAGTAAGGAAGGGACTGAACCTGACTCTCCCAGCCTGGGTAAATGATCAAACCTCCACTGTGTTACCCATAACAGGGCAGCGTATTCACACCACGGCTTATTAACCAGCCTCCTGGAGAGAAGCTGAGGCCTCCCGGTGAAGGGAAGCCCTCCTCGTGTTTCTGGAGAAAGCAGCCCCCCCTGGGCTCCAAAGCGCTGTGCCAGCCCCAGGCAGCTCCCCACTGGGCTGACGGGCTGCGGGGGGTCCGGGAGGCACCGGGGAGCAGAGGCAGCGGCAGGCACTGCAGTCGAGACCTGTGTGGTGTTGCACTCCGGAGTCAGGGGCTTAAAAACAAAACACTGCATCATGCAACTTTAAGGTACCCTTTTTTTTTTTTTTTTTTTGGATCGAGACCCACGTTTGTAATTTTGAAAAGGCTTCTGAAGTGGGCTCACTCCTGTTTTAATCAACGTATTTTTAGACAAACCTTTGAGCTTTGTATCCGTGGTGAAAAATTATTAAAATCATGCTGGTGAGTTGTGGTTACACATAGAACTGACCACAATTACTGAAATTGAACGTGACCTAAAGCTGCTAGAAGTTGCCCCTGCAACTAAAACTTTAGCTTCTCATTTAAGAGTTGCTGCATGCTTTGCTGCTGCTGATGTCTTGGTATCAGCAGAAAGACTGCAACTGTTGTTTCCATTTTTCTAAGACAAATACCTGCTTCAGCTGAGCTACAGGACAGCCAAGTAGCTGGTTTGTAACCCCCTTGACAGCACAGACAACATCTTCGGTGCCCAGCAATGTTTAAGCACAAAAATATAACCGGTTCCTTTAGTAAATAGGGTGTGTGGGAGGGTTTTAGTCACTTAAATTTGTGGCGAGGTGCAGTCGGAGACTTGGTGCCTTAGATGTAGGGTGGAGTCAAGCAGAGACTAAGGCACAGGCTCTTCCCTTCCTCCTGCTGAGCTTTGCATGTCTTGAACTGCTGCCTGACTAGGCTTGGGACCTCAGGCATGTTTTCTTGTCCCTGAATCCAATTCTGCTAGTGTAGACATCTTATCAATAACATTGCAAGTGTTATTGTATGATTATACATTAAGTAAATTAGGTTTTCATTACTTGTCTTGTAGCTGTTGTATAGAGAAGCAGTGGACTTGTCACCTTTAACATTGTCCTGTGTTAGGATCTGGCATTGGAATGGCTCACATGGCTCCTCTTTTAGTAAAAGCAGTGGCAGCTGTAATTTTTTTAGCTTGAGGGGACCCACAAATAAAATTTTGTTGCAGATTAGCTCATGTATATGCACATGCACAAGTATAAAGCGGTGGAGGGCAATGTCTAATCACTCACATTCGCAGGACCTGCTCTTCACAGAGGAAACCAAAAGACCAAATTTGAACCATTGAAAGATGGGGACAATCTTTTTAGCAGGGCTGGTTGTGACAGGACAAGGGGTAATGGTTTTAAACTAAAACAGGGTAGAGTTAGATCTACTAGATATAAGGAAGAAATTCTTTATAATGAGGGTGGTGAAACACTGGAATGGGTTTGCCCAGAGAGGTGGTGGAGGCCCCATCCCTGGAAACATTCAAGGCCAGGTTGGACGGGGCTCTGAGCAACCTGATCTGGTTAAGGGCATCCCTGCTCACTGCAGGGAGGTTGGCCTAGATGACCTCTAGGGGTCCCTTCCAACCCAAAGCATTCTGTGATTCTATGAACTCCAGTCATTCCCTTTGCTAGAGATGGGAAGGGAGAAGGAGATGTGGGATCTTGTACGGCTCTATTAGAAACCTGCAAAAATTGTACATTGGACAGCTATGAACTGATTTCTCATACTTCTTGCTTTTATGATTTTTAAATCCGATTCAGTGAGCTTAATCTAGACCTGAAATTAAATCAAATGCATCCAGAGAGTTTCAGTACTGTGTCTAAGGAGTTAAGACCTCTTGCTTTTCCTTATTTGCAAATGCTCTGTATAGATCTGTGTCACGGTACTCACCTTGGACAGGCAAGGAGTTGATGTGCAGGGAGAGGCTGTGTCGAACCTGAAGTCACTCTGCAAAGCTGTGGCAGCACCTGAGAGCAGGATCTCAGCCCTCCTGAAGCCTGGTCTGAAGCACATGAGTAGCTAATGGAACACCGTCCAACCCTCAGCTTCTGGCACCCATGGCTCTGCTGAAGCATATTTATCTCTCCGGTTTGCCAGTACAACTGTACAACAGCCCCGAGTCGTTCTGTCTTTATTGACACTATCTTTTATTTTTAACTCTTTTGCAGTCTTCTTGCATGACGTATGGCAAATCATATAACCTTTTCCTGCTCCATTTTCTTTATCTACCAGGCGAGTATAACGCTCACCTCCAAGGACTGTAGGAGACTAAATTTATTAGCAATGGCAGGGTGCTCTGAGATGTGTGGGTGGCAAGTTCTGTTTAAGTCCAACGCATTTTTAAAATTGAAGAAATGTTTGATTCCATCTCCAGCTGTTTGCTGTGGCTTCTCTGACTCATAAAAAATGTTGCTGTAGAGGCTTTAAAAGCTGCTGCCTGTGGCCCCTTGCTTTTTTCACTGCTCTCCTTTCTTCATTGCATCGCTCACAGTTACGCCTTTTCCTTAAGCAGCTTTCCTCTAGCAATATACAGTTTTCTCTTCCACTTCTCTGCACATGAAGAGCACCTTTCATTTTCTTGCATATGAGTTTTGTGCATTTTGCTTTTAGCTTTAATATAACAGTTTTAAATTTAATAGATACCTTTTATGAAGCCGTTATTACATTTTTGTATTTCACCATAATCCTGAAGTGGTTACAAAAGACATTTCAAGTACAATAAAAATCCAGAGGATTCGAAGATGATGAGGGGACAAGAGCATCTTCCCTATGAGGAGAGGCTGAGGGAGCTGGACTTGTTTAGCCTGAAGAAAAGAAGACTGAGAGGGGACCTCATCAACACATACAAATATCTGAAGGGTGGATGTCACGAGGACGGAGACAGGCTCTTCTCAGTGGTACCCAGCAACAGGACAAGGGGCAATGGGAACAAACTGAAGCATAAGAGGTTTCACTTGAACATGAGGAAGAACAACTTTAGTTTGAGGGTGACAGAGCACTGGAACAGGCTGCCCAGGGGGGTTGTGGAGTCTCCTCCGGAGATATTCAAAACCCGCCTGGACAAAGTCCTGTGTAACATGCTCTAGGTGACCCTGCTTTAGCAGGGGGGTTGGACTGGATGATCTCCTGAGGTCCCTTCCAACCCCTGCCATTCTGTGATTCTGTGTAACGGTTTCATTCACCTTCCTAAAAAATGATAACATATGAAATTCATGTTATTTTCCACAATGTTTATTAGTTTAAAAAAAAAATTAAGAAGATAAAGTAAAAAAAATCACAAAGTTTTTAGGGCATAAGGTTTCCTTTTATTTTTGTAAACACACTTTCCAGCAGAGCTCAATCTATTTGTAATTACTCAACACTAGAGAATCTCTCCTTGGGCGGAAGATTAGATAATAAAGTGTCTACGACAAGCACCGATCTTTAAAAAGGCCAGAGAAACAGCACCTAAGATATCAGTAAGAGCAAAAATTCTACTTGAAAGGATACACCGGTGTTTCTATTTACTAACTTATCAGCTGTGCTTAAATTAACTATGACTGAGGTATGCTCTACCCTTTTCCACAATTAACTTTTCATTCATTCGCAAATTTGTTGGGCCTCGCCCTGGAATGAGACCCTTCATTCTTCAAAGAGCCGGGATGACCTGCTACAGTTTCCAGCTAATCAGAAACAAAAAAAGGCTGAGATTAAACCCCAAGGAAGCCAGGCTATCTTGGAATTCACTTGCGAGAATAAACAGTCACTTACAACAAGCAGATCTGCAGATATTTAACAAACCCCAGGGTGCTCTATACAGTGAAGATTTCCACATTTGATTGCCATCTTCTCCACCAGAGTAGCTTTCTTGGGTCTTTATCTAATCAAGAAGTTAGCTGGTGTGTTAGACAAAAGAAACTTTCAGCACACTTGTAAGGGTTTAGACAACCCTCTTATGGCTCTATTCACTGCAGTCAGCTCTGATGTTGTGATTTATAATAATCACATTAAAATCATAGTTAAAACAAAAATACAGTATTGGGAATCATAATCTATGTGTGCAATGAGTGAACTTCTGTGTGCCCTTCATTTTTTGTAAGAAAAAAAGGATGCACTTAAAATTTATTGTGGTTAATGCTACCGTTTCTGAACAAGCCTTGTAATAATTTAGCATTAATTATCCTTTTACAGAAAATGTTGTTTCAGATGTCTTTTCACTAACAAGAGCGGGGTTTGTGCACTGACTGAATGCTTGGAGCTGAACTGATATCAGCATTACAGATATCCTTAGAAAATAAAAATATGGCTCTGGAGTTAGAAAGTTGGTGAGACTTAAGAAAAACGTTCCTTGATCTGCTGGGCTGCTGGGATGTCCCGGTGCTGTTGATTCATGGTTTTCATTTTACGTAGCAGAATGTTCAGTTCAGTTTAGATGCTGCAGAGCTGTCTGGAAGGTGCCCATAAAAAACAGTCTGCCAAAGCAAAACCTCAAAAGAGTAAAAATATCAACAAACAATTTGGAGTAAAGTAAACTTTCTAATATACTGTTTCATGTTGTATGCCTTTGAAAGCTCTTCCTGATGTCTTCTCCTTGGAGGTGCAAGGTATGGATGGTAAATATCTTCTCATAACTGCTGTGTTCATACAAAGAAGGAGATAAAGCAAGGGAGCAGGAAACTTGAAACAAAATGTGCTAACCATGCACGGCATATGTCATGAAGAATGAAAACAGGACAAAAGGAGTGGTCACATTAATGGGTTTCATGCCCGAATCATCACAACACACCTGAACTGTGTGCATCTCCAGCAATTACTTTGGCCCCCTTTAATGGCAGACATTTCTCCCTATCACATTTGCCGCATTCTGGAGAAGCAATGGAAAACAAACCCTGCAGTAAATTGAAAGACGGAGGTAGAGCAAATGGGCAAGCTTCCTTAGACAGAAAGGTTTGTGTGCCCCAACCTGTTCTGGGATGTTTAGATACAGATGTTTAGATACAGATTAAGAGAAAAGTCCACAGTGTGAGGAAATGTGGTTGCTTGTGTAGGTAGCTTGTGTGTGGTAGCTTTCGTTTCAAGACTGCGCCTTTACAGGACAAAAAAAAAATCTATCTTTCTGCTTGCCTACCCACTTACCTACCTGTGTATAATATTGTTGTAGCAGTAGATAAGAACATAAGCAATGTCCTCGCAAGTTCTGTAGGGTGAGGTGGTGTCTTTTTTGTTTGTTTGTTTGAAGACCAACCAACGTGGCTAAAAAAAACAAATAAGCAGTGGGATACAAAGAGCCTCCTTCAAGTCAGATGGCTGCTGGAAGTGGATCGAGCCCTCCCAGCAGCCGTTGTCTGCTGTGGGTTGCCTAAACTCTCCCGCACGTCCATTCGCTGGCAGGACTGGGGAGTGCTAAACAGATGGTGGGAAGTGTGAAGCAGCCAGAGATGGTGGATTCTTTGGTCAGCACAATTGGATCTGAAAGCGGATGTCTGCCTTCCACCTTCGCTGCACTGAGAAAATGAAAAATACAGCAACCCTGGGACTGAGGCAGATCACTTACCTTCCATTTTAGCACAGCTTGGGTAGCCACGATAAAATTTTGGCGGTTTGACAGTGAACTTTGTTCCTTAAAACACAACACAAACAGGCTATGAAGGCAAAGTAAAAGAGCTTCTCATACCCCCTCGCTCTCCAGAACAACGGTGTAGGGCTGTATCTCATGTGCGGGTCTAACTCCGCTCCTGCTAATCTAATAGTCTATAGATTGTAGTGGTAGCAGTAGAAAGGGGAACAAATAAGGACTACTGTGCTGAGTAAGAGTTTGCACAGGCTGTGCGCTTTTTGCAGTGTATGTCTACATTTGGGATGAAGATTAGCAGGCTGGTTGCCTCAGTGCAAGCAGAAAACTTGTTTCAGACTGCACATTTTCACGGCTGACTTGCAAACTGGTTTCAAGAGCACGCTAGCGCAGACATATTAAACCCACTATTGTTTGAGCCCTTTACCCTTTCTTGTTTAAAATTTTATGAAAGACTTAAAATGACTTTCCTTTGATTTCAACTAACCTAGTTACTCTGTATTTCTCCGTACAGGTTGTGGAAAACAGGATCTTATGAGCGATTCAAACTACGCATGAAGAGTCTGTTAACAAATACATAGTGCCAAATTCTTAGATACACAGGACCACTGCAGTAAAAACAAAGGGATTGTAAGGGTGGGAATAGGAATAGATTTTGCAAGGAACGTGGATTCCCAAAGGAAGTGGTAGCTTTCATAAACTCTTGAAAACCCATTTTCTATACCCGCCACTCTCACCACCTTCTTCTTATAAACTGGGCTGTTCAGTAAAACCTGTAGTTTTCTGGCCTGCTGTGCCGTGCTATTATGGCTGAACAAGTGGGGTGAAAAACAGGCATGTGAAATTTTCACAGTGCAGCACACACCAACACGAAGTCTTGCCTTGGTTTCAAATTTCTTTACCAATCCAAAACCCAGACAAGCTTCATTGAAAGGTTTGTTAAGGTTCATGAACCGCAGGATGAGTTTGGGGGGGTGCCAAAAAAAAGAAAGGTCTGGAAGAGTGAGCAGAAACTGGGAGCAGATCTACTTTGGGCTCTGCCACGGGCTGGCTGCGGGTCTTGGGAAGATCACCCTCCTTCTCTCCCATCTCTCGAGTGGCATGGCCTGAGTAATGCTGCTCAACTCCCCGTCTCTCAGGAGCATTGTGAGGATGAAGGGCTGAGAAGCTCTTTAAATTGGTGCAGTGTTATACTAGGGCTAGAGTGGGCTACGGGGACCGGCCCCTAGTATGGGTAACTGAGCAAAGCCCTCACAAGAAACTGAGACACTGTCAGTCTACACTATTGGGACTTTCCCAGTAGAGCCACAGCAGCAAAGCTCCAGCAGAGACCCAGCTGGAAGAGTCCTTCTCCTGGTTTGCAAGAGTCATACTGAGGGCAATATTTTCCTGAAGAGAATTTCTTTTACTGCTAACGTACACCTTCTCATGGATTTTGCCTGTGGCCACTATTCCACTACCTCCGAGGCAAAGGAAATAAATGTAAAATGCAGTTTCCCAAGTGGGGCATTGGAAAGATGGAGCTTTGGGCTCACCGGGGAAAAGTAGGCAGAGGGGGCAGTTCTGGTCCCGTGTTCACAGGCAGACTGGTGTGTGTATGTGCACGGGGGGAGATTCCTGTCAGTTGTGCTACAGCTCCTTACAAATTACCATCAAGTCACAAACTGGAATTAAGTCTGTCTGGCAAGTTCTGAACTTGGCTTCCGTTTTATTGGGGTCATTTAACGTTTCAGCCATTGCTTTACCAAGGACATAAGAAAAGATGCTGAGAGAGAAAGAAAAACAACAGGGCAAACATGAAAACCACAGTTAATACTTTCAGAAAAAAAAATGGTCCAAATACCAATGTTTTCTTTCAGGTAAAATTCTGCTGCTCTGGATCACAGCTCTACAATTTCATGAAAAACAGGGTGGCATAAGAAGAGACAGTCATCACTCCACCAACTTCAGAGAATGCTTTGTTTTAAAGCTGAGTAAACACACTAATCTGTTGCTAATCTATGCTGCTGTTTGGAGAAATGCAACTATTTGAAGCCATGAGACTCTGTGTTAGAAGTATTCAGGTGTGTTACAAGCAATTATATATAATAAGGTATCCCCCTATGAGTCTATATTTAATCGAGCACCTTATTTTGCTGCTTAAATTCCATGATTGCCTTTAACAGGAGCCATGTGGTTTCTGACCATGTTATTAGAAGTGTTTAACATATCTTGTTGTTTTGTCTATAAGCTTCATTTAAATATTGCAAGTCTGCAAAGCCCTACCCACAAATTCCTCAATACCAGAGGGAAGAGAGAGCTTTTTCATGTCTGCAAAATAATTTTATTGGGTATTAAGATTACTTGCTGCAACCACATCCATTGTGGGGTGATGAAATCAGAGGCTTTGTGACAATCCCATAACATACACAGTGGAGTGTCAAGATATTGATTACACTGAGCAATTTTGGGCAAATTTCATTTTGCAGCAGCCACACCAAGTGGTGTCCAATACATTCAAAAAGGAATTTTCTGCTGTGTATGTCTAGACATGTAGTCTAGTGAGGGTAGAGAAATACTGGATACAGTATTTGCAGCCACGCAGTAGGAAACGGGGAAGTCTCTGTTATCTTTACTTCATGTGGGATGAAGTGAGTCTGTTGCAAGTTAAGGTTGTTGAATTGCAGTAGATATTGTTCTGATATAGGGCTACGTAACATTAAAAATTATATTTTAAAAAAGGGTGTCAAAATCAAGACTATCAGCTGCATATAGGGCCACAAAAATGATCAGAGGCACAGAACACCTCTCCTATGAAGAAAGGCTGAGAGACGTGGGGTTGTTCAGCCTGGAGAAGAGAATGCTGTGGGGAGACCTGATTGCGGCCTTTCAGTACTTAAAGGGGGCCTATAGAAAAGATGGGGACAAACTCTTTAGTAGAGCCTGTAGCAATAGGACAAGGGGTAATGGTTTTAAACTAAACCAGGGTAGAGTTAGATCTACTAGATATAAGGAAGAAATTCCTTACAATGAGGGTGGTGAAACACTGGAATGGGTTGCCCAGAGAGGTGGTGGAGGCCCCATCCCTGGAAACATTCAAGGCCAGGCTGGATGGGGCTCTGAGCAACCTGATCTGGTTAAGGGTGTCCCTGCTCACTGCTGGGGGGCTGGGCTAGATGGCCTCTAAAGGTCCCTTCCAACCCAGAGCATTCTGTGACTCTATATTGTTCCAAATGAGGTGTACCTCCAGCTTTTTGATACGTTTGTGTGATTCTCAGCATTTCTGTGGGGAAGAATTCATTCCAAAATGCGTGAGCAGAAGCAGGAAGGTGTACGTGAAGGGACTCATTTTCATGGGAACTCAACATGGCCTAGGCCAGTTAATTCCTTCTGCCTAAGATAATAAAGATCAGAGGCCATCTGACAATCATAACAAAATGTAAATCTCATCTATTGAATTTGTCCTCCTCACTAGAAGCTTCAGACACCATCTCGATGTTACTGGCTCCCGTACACGCACACATGTGTGCACCTGCACATACACATTCAAACACACCCCCATTTATCCTGCAGGAAAAAAAAAGACACCATTATTGTAATTTTCAGGTCTAAACACCTGGACACAACTAATAATCAATCATGATATTATATCACATATATGTAGGATAGTTTCCAAAAATGAAAGATTTGCTAAGAACAGATCTATCAGATACTTTATAGCTTCACCCTGCAACTTTGTAATTTCTTTGTTCTTATCACCACTAAATGCCTTGTAAAGCCAATGAAATCTAAACATATTATTACTTCCAATATCTTTATGATACCAGTTAGGAATAAGTTGCTGTTTATGCCACTTTACATTTCAGAATAGCTGATATATGCTGATTAAATATGACAACCTATGCAAAACTTGTCAGCTCAAATTAGGTCCATCATGCATATTGTTTTACTGAAGATTTTTTATAATACGTTACATCATACTTCTTTATCACTTTCTGAAAATACAAATGCATTTTCCAAATTCATACATTCTGTCTCACAATAAATCTGTTAGGAAGATGAGTATTGCAGATTTATCCCCTGTGTATCAATAAGGAGACTGAGACACAGGCCTAAAGCTTTGATGTTGTAATTCTTCTCTTGCAGTCTAACCAAGTCCTATGCATAGAACAATAAATGCCATACATTTATTTGCTGCACTGTTTTAAACTACATATATACTGAGTTAACTGTCCTACTATTATGACAAATAGTCACTGTATATTATTGGAAGGATGGGGCATCAGATTCCTCTCTTGTATCCAATGTCCTAAACACTGTGGTCCCCTCTGGAATGTACTGGTTCTGGAGAGTGCTTGAAGTGTCTCCTAAGGTTCCCATGAAAAAAGACATGCGTGGAAGATTCTTATTAATGTAAGCTTTGTACTTATTAACCAACTGAGTGTAGTTTCTTAAGAGCTGTAGAAATCTTCCAGGACAGTGACATAGCTGTGACCCCTTGAAGCCACAAAACCCCATCCTCTGTCTTGTGTCATGGGTTCTCCGGCTGTGAAGATCACACGTGAAATACGCATTTCACCTCCTAAACGGTATCCAAAGCCACTGGCACGCACATGCCTCCCGAACAGAGCTCCTGGGGAAGAGACCAGCGGGATGGCAGGACAACATACGCCCAGCCCAGAAGGCCAACCACCTCCTGGGCTGTATCAAAAGCAGCGTGGCCAGCAGGTCAAGGGAGGTGATTCTGCCCCTCTACTTCGCTGTGGTGAGACCCCACCTGGAGTACTGCTTCCAGCTCTGGAGCCCTCAGCACAAGAAGGACATGGACCTGTTGGAGTGTGTCCAGAGGAGGGCTACAAAAATGATCTGAGGGCTGGAGCACCTCTCCTATGAGGACAGGCTGAGAGAGCTGGGGCTGTTCAGCCTGGAGAAGAGAAGGCTGCGGGGAGACCTGATTGCGGCCTTTTGGTACTTAAAGGGGGCCTGTAGGAAAGATGGGGACAATCTTTTTAGCAGGGCTGGTTGTGACAGGACAAGGGGTAATGGTTTTAAACTAAACCAGGGTAGATTTAGACTAGATATGAGAAATAAATTCTTTACTGGGAGGGTGGTGAAACACTGGAATGGGCTGCCCAGAGAGGTGGTGGAGGCCCCATCCCTGGAAACATTCAAGGCCAGGTTGGACGGGGCTCTGAGCAACCTGATCTAGTTAGCGGTGTCCCTGCTCACTGCTGGGGGGCTGGGCTAGATGGCCTCTAGGGGTTCCTTCCAACCCAAAACATTCTGTGAGTCTATGACATGACTGCCACTGCTAATGACCGCTTTCCATGTAAGTCTGTGGTCATTGACTGGACACGGCTGGAAAACTTCCAGCGCAGTTGTTTAGACTACTTGACTGGGTGATATATAGGGCCGCCTTTTTTTACAGCGCTGTTAGTGTCTTCACCCTAATGTGGAATAGGGCTTGATAAGAACACTTTTTTTGGGGGCAGGGGGGTAGTGTTTCATTTTAGCTGGGAGAAGTATTGAAGTGTTTCAGTCTGAGTGGAACTCGCCGTCGGGGGGCGGCTGGGGGGGAGCGGCTCGGCTCGATCCCCGGGTACGGCGGGACGCTGCCGTGGGCCGGCCGGAGCCGGGGGGCGCTCAGCGCTCACCTCCGCGGGCTCGGGTTCATGTCGCCGGCAGCCTCCCCGCCATCAGCCGCGCCCTCACACCGCAGCCCCCCCACGGGCCGGAGGCCGAGCTCCCGGCAGCCGGGGGTCGCGTTGGGAACCCGGCGAGAGCGCGGCGCAGCGGGGGCAGGCGGAGCCCCCTGGGGCCAGCCGAGGCCCAAGGCCGGGCAGCTCCCCACCGGCCTCGGGGCCGGAGCTCTGCACCTAACTCCAGGGCGGGATCCGGCGGCCGCGCCCCCCGGCCGGGCGGCCCCGGGGCGGCGCAGGGGGGGCGGGCGGGGCGATCTTCGGGTGTGGGGCCGCCGGCCCGCGGTAAATCGCCCCCTCCCCTGGAGCTCAGCAGCCGAAATGGCGCTGGCCGGCCCTGCCGCCTCGCTGCGATCATCAGCCCGGTGCTGGTGGGGGAGGCAAACCCGCCCCGCGGGAACGGCAGGACGTTTGGGTGGAAGCCGAAGCAGCTCGTGTAAAAAAACACGTTTCCAATTCTCCCTCCCTCGCAGGTTTGAACCTGCAGGTCCTGCCCGCTGAGGTTCGGGTTTTGTTTGAGAAGGGCCGCAGTGAGACAGAAAGGGCTTGAGAGAAAACGTCTGTTTGGGGGTGTGGGAGTACAGGCGTACCAGGAAAAGGAGATGTCACATTTGATCCTACACATGTTTATATCTGCACAAATAAGGCGGGCCGGTGACATATGGTTTTCCTATATTCTCCCTGTATAAACAGAAACATAAATGCGCACAAACATGCACAAATACACCAAAAAGAGTGTATGAAGAGAATCCGCTATGCTGGGCAGCTGAGGTTCTTGTCACCTAACTATAACGCAAGTACTAAAAAGCAGCCGTAACTTCCTCTTTGCCTTTACAAACAAGTTTTAAACAAATACATGAACTGAGAAGCCTATAAAATACAAGATAAATTTTGGGGGAAAACATTTGTGAAAGTTGTCAATGGCGTTAACAGATTCCCCACACATACTGAAAGGTTTGCAAGGCCTTGAATGTCATAAAGTTGCCCCATTTCCTAATTTGCTTGTTTTTATCTATGTCACAAAATACTGTCTCAAAGCTGTTCTACAAAGACTGTTATAACTCGTGACAACAATTTCTTTTTTTTATTTGTAGACACCAAAAATGGTTTCTGGAGATGCCCACCATGCTTTGCAAACAAGCAAATATAGTAATGGCAAACTGTTTTTTTTATATATATATATCTATATATATCTATATCTATCTTCCGGTAGAAAGAATGCTTCCTTCTCCATCAAATCTTTGCTGGAGGACTTGAGTTCACTGTATCAAGAGATTTGTAGAATTTGTAGAATTCTGGATTAATCTTATCTGGAGAGCATACCCGGTCTCCCCCTTCTTTCTTTGTACTCACAACTGTTCTCTCAACTTCTTTGCCTCACAGCTGCAGCGCTAATAATTTATCGGCCCAGTCACCTCCCTCATACTGGTTGAGCTGAGTCTTCTTCAAAGCCAAAGGATTGAGCTGTCGGACGGCATGCAGTACAGGCGGCACGCTAGCGAGGGGGATGCGAGTGAGCTTCAGCTTCTCTTTGGTCATGAGTTCATGAGCCTTGTAAAGCTGCTGGGCAGGGTAACCAGATAAAGCGGAGATTAAAAAAAATAACCTTTGAGATGAGGCCAGATCATCTTTGATCTAAGGCAAATTTGCGCTGCTCTGTTACTCTAAGCTTGCACTAAAACAGACCTAGCTGGCGGCAGGAGAATGGGTGGAGGAGTTGCCTGAGCGGTCTTGGGAGGCAGAGGTACATTGCTTTGCTGCCATCTCGGTGCAAGTGGCACGATAAAAGGGATGAGTCTGAAGGTGTTTTGGCATCTCCATGACTCGGGTGTGGTAGCAGCCCCTTGGAGATACCAAGTGTTGGCACAAGCGACTGCAGCCCCTAAGCTGCTCCAGTGTGTACCAGAAGCCAGTTCAGCAGCGCAGGGGTCAGCAGTTGGGGCAACAGAAAGGTGGTTGGGTTGTACTCTGAGCTTGTAAGTGAAAGCAAAGATGGGGCCAAACTATGTTATCAAGACTGGATTCACTCACATCTGGAAGTAGCAGCCAGCCAAATATATGCGGTCTCAAACATTTGGAATGGGATAGTTTCCTCTGAGTCTCCATGACCCAGGCTACTAGTGATAAAAGGAAATTCACTGTATGTGAGCTTTCTGTATGTGAGTTATTTCTGTGCCAAATCCCACCACCCCCCCCCCATTCCCCCTCCCCTTCTGCACTCCTGCCTGGCTTCATGCGAAGGGCATTCAGCACTGAGCCAAGCTCCCCTTGTTCCCATTTGTTTTGCTGTTCACCTTAATGTTTTCCTTTCCTTTCTCATTGCGTCTCAAAGGCTGAACAATGTCGTGTGTGCAAACACACTCAGTTTCCCAACCACTGGTGAGAAGACCTCGACACCTTTCCATGTTGCTCTCTTGCCACACAAGTCTCCAAGATAGCAAACTCACCGTAGGGGAACAAGTGGCTGTGGGCATAAACATGATGCCTGGTGCCCTCTTAGACCCACTGTGGTATCCACACATCAGCACAGGGCTTGCCGCTATGGCAGAGGACTTAAACCAGACCCATGTCTTTCCAGAATCTCAGCTAAAGACTAGGGGAGACACCTTAGGGGTCTAAAGCAGCACCAGATGCTGTAGGTAGGCAAGCTCCCAGCTTGTCTACTTACCCCTGTGCTGGTATAAATTGGAGTAACTGCACTGCCTTCACAGAAGATTTGGGCCCCTGTTAGTTTTGTCCTTCTTTTAAAATTATTTTCCCAAATTAAACAACCCAAAGTCAGTGCCAAATCAGCTGAGCCCATCATACATTTTCAACTGAAGCTGGATGATTTTGTAAAGGTTTCATTGCAACCGCAGCTTTCAATTAGATAATGGCCATTCTTGAGAGCATTTCCCCATTTTTCAATAATAGAAATTTAGAAATATCGACAATATCAAAAAACGTGGCCATCTCAAACCTAGTGCTTCTCTTTGAATAGAAATTTTGAAACATAGGGTTTCGCTTTGATCTGGAGAGTTCCCTTTTCTCTTTTGATATTTTCAAACCAAAACATTGGTTGAAATTTGCCCGGCATGTAAAAATGTCCAGTATTATGATGTTTTGATTGTTCTTTAAGAGAAAAAATCTGTCCTGTAGCAGTGTGACCACTCAAACCCAGTGGCTTACCAGGGACATCCTCACGTCACGGTTCCCTGGTGACGTGCAAGCCACTTTGAAGCGATGTCTGCATACAGCTTCCAGCAGTGTAGGTGGAGATAATTTTCCAGGTTCTGGCGTGAGGGTGTTCATGCTCTGCTTGTCATACATCCAGCAATGGATGGATGTGGATCAGCAATACCTTATTGCCTCAGTGGCTGCTGTAAAAGCCCCACTGGTGCCAGCACCTGCATCTCCTGGTAGGACATAAAAGCAGGGCAGGGCAAGAAGAGAGTGCAAGGTGGGAGACAACGGAAAGATGCAGACTGAGTTGTCTGACTGGGTGAACAACGAGGGTACAAGGGGGAGGATGCAAGGGCCTGGGTTGTTTTTGGTCATAGTTTGATGAGGCGGGGAAGAACAGTGTTGGATTCCAGACTCAGTCTAGTGATGGAGTAGAGAAGAAGCCTCCTCAAGCCCATATGGATGAGCTGCCACAGGACCAAGAGCTGCTACTGCCAGGGGTGCCCTGTGGCTGATGGCTTGTAGGTAAACTACATTTGGAAACATGGGTTTGACAAGACCTAAGTCTTTTTAACTCATCCTTTTAATAGAAGAGTGACAAACTACACTGCATTTCTCAAGCAACAAAGGAGTTGATTTGTTCATCTGCTTGTACCTACCAAATAGCATGTGTTGGTAAAGACTATGTATTTATACCATGATTATAATTTCCTTAATAAAAAATTTCTGCCAGAGGGCCCAAATAGCTTTATAAACCTTGTCCCTGTACTAGTGTGGGCAAACAGAGATGCAGAACTACTGAGACATGAGGTTTTCCAAGAGATGGAAAGGAGTCAGGCACGCAGCTTTGCCTGGTTTTCCCTGGGAGCTGTGCATCTCGGCCCCTTTGGAAATTCCAGCCTAAGCGATTTGCCCCAGGGTCAGGCAGTGAGTCAGTATGTGAAGTGGGAACAGAGCCAGGCTATCCTGACTCTCTGTTTCCTATCCTAACCACTGGACTACTCACAGGATATTTGGTCATGCAAATCTCATTGCACAACATCTTGCCAGCAATGTTTTGCCATGAAAAAATTGTCATCCCTAACAGCACATGGGATGCCTTGAAGATACAAATAGTAAACCCAAGCCGTTCTATATATTCAATACTACAGATGACACATCCCACAGTCAGATCTTATTATAATCAAATATTTGTGGTGAAAGGACCAAGATGAAATGATGCAGTCCTGATAAAATGGCCATTAAAGACCAGATGTATGCACCTGGAAAATGAGACACACTGCATTAAGTATCAGGCCACAAGTATTCCATTTCCTATTTGGGGTCAGATCTAAAGTCAAATGAGATCACTTCTCATGCTGAGAAGACTCTTCTCAGTCTTAAAAAATCATGTAAAAAGGGAAGTAATGCAAGTCAGGTATTCATATAGGTTCATCTAACCCAAGGAAAAGTATGCTACATTTGTATATGTAAACTCAGTTAGCCAGTGAAATAAATACAAATATATTAGTGCAGCTGGAAGGAAAGTTTGGCACTATAGATGAAACTAGGATACTGAAATTAGTGAGTTATAGTCAGCTATCTGTTCAGTTATGTATATACATTTTAAAAGTATTCTTTCAGCACTTGCCTGCTTAAATGTTGCACTGAAATGAGGAACTGTTACAGGTACCTGCAAACTGCAGGTTCAGCTTTATAAATGATTTTAAATTTAAAATAAACAGTATAAATAAAATGTGTCATTTTCATTCCATGGGAAAATAGGAATCCAGAGAATTAGTTAATAATACAAAACAGTTCTCTTCTTCTTCCAGCAGTAAATAAATACAACTGGAATTTAGAAAACATTTCCCTTGGTATTCTATACAAAGACGGAACTTGCTGGAAGCTCTGCAGCGGGTTGTCCATTAACTGAGTATATAATCTATCACCTTTCCATTACACTGTCTTTAGCTGGAACACAAGACCAAGAAAAACACCATTTTGTCTTAAAAATAGCCACAGTCTCCCTCAGAAGCAGATTACACTGAGCTACAACAGACTCTCTGGATGGGGAAAACGTTCCTTGTTTCTGTGTGCCCGTAGCCTGTTAGCATTATTTACACCATGGGACTTCCTAGATACTTGGAGGAGTGGAGCTCATTCTGCTAAGTGCTGTGGAAACATGTCATGAAAAAATAGTACCTGCCTGCAGATATAAGCTTTACACTGACACTGTGCTCCTCTGTGCTGTTTTGACAGCGCAAATCTGTTCCAGCTGCCATTTTCCAATACATGTGCAATGCAATAGTTAGCTCCAGGGTACATGAAAAACTATAATGCGCCTTTTAATCATCATGTACCACCAAAGATTGGAAAGTGCAGCAGCCAGCTGACCTTGTCTTTGCATCCAAGTGGGTAGAGGACAGTGTTAGATCATACCTTTGCATGCGCTTGTGCCTACCGGAGTGTTTTAACAGCTTTGTTACCAGGTGAGTTGAACTCACCTCAAGACCTGTCTTTCCATTCAGCAAATTCTGTTCACGATGACAGGTAACACCCCCCACCCCCCCCCCCCATGTAGCTGAAGGCCCATGATAGAAAAGGGCAAGCAGCCACTGAACTTGATGGGAATGTGAGCAGCCAGCTCTGAGGAAAAAGGTTTAAGGCAAGCACTGACGTCTCAGCATTAATTTCTTTGTTACTAAAATTAAAACTCAGGAAATGAGCATATTTGGACACTGAAGTGGATGAAAAATGCTTCCAGGTGATTCACCATTTCTCGGTGAGCTTGCCTCTTGACCAGGCTGCCAGCTCCATTTGGAACACACCCTGCTTGTCGTCTCCTGCCTTCTCGCCTCCCTGGGAGTCAAGTTCCAGCCAGCAGTGGCACAAACCTAAGTAACAGTGGGCCGTATGAAGGAAACGGTCAAGCAGTCGGGTGCAAATATCCCTGAGCAGCACTGCTGAGCATGGCTGTACCATCTTCCTGTGGCCACCATCCAGCTTTCCCCCCAGAACTGCCTTCTCATTCCCCTTGCATTTGTATTTGAGTTGTCAAAACCATTTGAAAACCTCTCTACCAAGGCAATAGCCTGGCTCCTACTGAGGAGAGGAGAGTTCCCAGGGAGGTAGGCCAAGCTGGCAATGAGATCGCATGTTAGACATCTGTGGTCATGGGTCAGGACAGACCAGAGTCTGCTGAGGGTTACGCAGTGGCAAGAACTGACCATCAACCATCTCCAGAGTTGAGGGTGAAGCCTGATAGGGCAGTAAAGAAACACTACCTCCCTGCTCCTGGAAGGGTCCCCCAATTTTCCACTGGAAAAGTGAGTTCAGGAGTAAGATAGTATATTCAGGGAGTTTACTGTTTTCTCCTGAGATTTATCTTGTACAAAAAGACAAGCTAAGAGAATCAGCATCCAGCCTACCTGTGTCAGAGTCCTTTTCCTTGTTACTAAGCATGTCTTGGAAAGGCTGATCTGCAAAGAAAAAGATTCACACTTCGAGCTGGATCCTGGAAGACGCCTAGAGTTAAAAAGCAACGTCTGTTTGGCATGTCCTTTAGGAGAAAAATGCCACTGATGTGAAGGCTTTAACTGCTTTTCCTTCCTACAAGCACCCTGAGCAGGAGGAACACAGGCACCTGCACTCTGATCACACCTCCCTGTCCTCTGACCTTGAGAGAAGAACTGAAGGTCCTATGTCCTCACAGGATCTGCCAGCTGCTATCCAGAGCAAATGCTGGCTCAGACCTACTGCAGGGGAACCTCACTTAGGAGACCTCAGATCCTCTTAAACAGGAGCTGACAAAAACTCATGAGCAAGACCAAAACCTTAAGCTGGATGAGACTATGGGTACTTGGATGCTTGCGTCCATCCTGTCCAGGCTGGGTCATTGTAGTTACTATCTGAGCCTGGGTCCAGAAGCAAATAAACCTGTTCTCAGTGGAACAGGCTAGCACGAACCCCCATTTTTCTGCTCTCTACCCTTGCATTGGTTTGTTGTGCACTTTGGTCTATGCTTCCAGCTTTTACTTCTGATTTTCCAAAGACTCTAAGGTTGACTTAGGACCCACTTGAGTCATATCACCACCATGATATCACCAGCCTGACTCACTGAGTTCAGCTGTATTCTACGAAGATAACACAGCTTACAAAGCCTCAGATGAATCAAGTAAACAAAACATTTTATGAAAGGGGATTCTAATGAGATTTTAAAGATAGATTTGACTAGTGCTTGGGCATGTGACAACATCTTCCTCTTTACAAAGCATTTTTTCTCAGAAATAGTGTGGTGATGATACAGGTGATTAGAATGTTTCCCACTGCCTTGACCAGAGACAGAAAATCTCTCATGGTAGTCCCCATGAAAGTCTCTCCTGGTAGTCCCCATGAATATATAGATCTCATTTACCTCAGTAGCATTTCAACATCCTGGAAAGAAATTCTGTAAAACCCCTGAGAAAGCCTTTGCCTACAGTGGGAAATGGAGCTATTTCATTTAAACTCAGCCAGTGCTGGCTCTGGGTTTGCTGGAGGTGTGGACAAAAATAAATAAACCAAACACTTAGGATGCACGTGGCTAAAACCCAGTTGAAGGCAAGTAGGTCAAAAAAAAGTTGGCCTGCTTTCTTCTGGCAGGTTGGGGCAAATCTGACCTGCATATGCACATTTGGTTTGTAATCCAGTCCTTAGTTTGGCTCCTTCATTGAGAATGACCTGTTTTGTCTTAATTTTATCCCTCCCTGAAACCAGGGGTTTGTGTAACAGCTACACAGAACAGCTGCTTGGACTATGCATAGGCTAGTTTACATTAGCCTGTTTTTTCTTGAGAAAGTCATAGTTTAAACAAAGGTTTTTTAATCATTTTTGTCTTCTTTTGAAGTGTTTTTTCAAACATTAGCTTTTTTTTTCCTTCAAAATCAAGTTTAGCTTTACAAATTAGTCTGCTTGTCATGTCCCCTTTAAACACAGCTGTTCTACAATGTAAACATAGGTTTAAAAATGTAGATAAACAGTTACAAGAAAGAGGGCTTCAAGTGTTTTTAACACATGGTCAGCCCTTGCTTACTTGATTTTCCTTGGTTTAAAATTAGAATTCAAAATACAGGCTGTATTTCACAGATGTCAGCCCTTCAATAATAACAGTTACATAGTGCTTTACGTTTGCAAAGTGATGAACAGACACCAACTAATAATCCTCCAAATGCCCCCGTGAAAGAAGCGAGCATTATTTTAGAGGTGGTGAAATGGAGTTACGTTGGTTGGCGTAGGAAACATTTGCAACATTTTCCTACCCTTGCAAACAGCTCCAGCCCTGTCAGCGATAAGAGCTGTCGGAGTCCCACTAGGGCTGCAATTACTGTATAGTGCTTCTTTATGTAGCGGCAGCCTGTTGGAGCACAAGGCAGGGACCGGGGTTTACTCAGTGGAACTAAACAGTCGGTCCCTGTTCCAAGAAAGGCGGAAAATCAAAATTAGTGGTGAAAATGCCCAATGTCATTATATCGGTTATTATATCTTGTGCTGCCACAAGAGACTGGTCAAAAATAAGCAACAACATTTTAGAAATTAAATGATGGGGCCGCGGTCATCACTGAGGGAGGCAGTGGCTGGAGTGGGGAATGGGATTTAAAAGCTTCTCCACTGAGGCCGTAGGCACTGATCCTTTCTCAGCAACATCACCTCTCTTTTAACAGAGCTATTCTCTCGCCTTTTCTGAAAATTTTGCCATTATGTTCAGCAGCTGGCCTCGCCGGGACATTACAACCCTGTTAAAAGAACCTCAGTCATGTAACGACAGAGTGCGCATGATTTTAATGTGAATACTTCTGTGAATGAGAGAAAGGGCATGGGGATCATAAATCTGAAGTGAATGTTTTCCTTTTAATGAATTGAGAATGACTTCAAACTTAGGAAGTACTAAAATAAAGTGAAATTATGAATGAGCTCTCCCTTCATGGTTATCTCTAACAACCAAAAGTAAAGTGTATGGTATTTTTGCTGCATTTATATCAGACAAGTGGGAATGCCTACGGAGCCATTAAAAGTCTAGCGTAAAATATTATACCGTTCATTTTTTCTACAGGACTGCATACTGGTTCCCCCAGATGAAGTTACACGTGTGCTTTCATCCCGAAAGCTCATTTTCAGATACTTAGAACTATGTTAAAACATCACCTTTTTGGAATGCGTGTTTCCAGTGTTGGACTCAACTGCTTCAAGCAAAATTGGATAGGCCTTTTGAGAAAACAGAGATTGAAATAGTATGTTTGGGGCACTATAAAAACTACTTGTTTTGCTTTTCTAAAATTGAGAACAGTTGCTTCTTAGGAAATCGAACTTCTAATTTGCCCCGAGTGGTAGGACTCAGCATCAGATGTCATCCTCTGTGGGAGTTAGGTACCCAGATCCCTTCTGAGGCTGTGGTCCTCAAGTTGTAGCTTAGATCCTCTGAGAAGATCAGTTCTGAGCTGGCAGACTTCAGTCCAATACATTTGCGGATGCACAGTATACGTTATCATATAATGGAGTATTGAGGTAGGAAGAAGGATTTTTTTGCGGTTTAGGCACTGGAACTGGGAAAGACACAGAGGATTAAGACTTGTTTCACTTTAGTCATCAAAAAAAATTAGGTGCTCCAGTTCAGACCATCTGTGGTCTATGGTAAGAGGCAGGACACCACTAAAGGAAGGTCTATCGCAAAACAGTGTTTCTAAGGTAGAGGAGGTGAATCGTTCCTTAGAGGTACTCTTGATAAAATAGAGAGCTGAAATAGTTAGCTTTTAGTCAGCTAAAAGTGCTGAGATAAAAACTTTCATACCAAGTGCTTATCAGCAAAATAAAAATAAACCTAATTTCTTCATGCACCCTGCAGTGCCTGCAGCACGTCCTTTGTTGCAAGTAACTACAGTACATAATATGGAAGAAGGGAAAAGGAGGTCACTCTTTTACATAATACAGAGCGTAAATATCAATTTTCTGATATTCCATGCCAGCATGTGGACCGAAGGGAAATTTCAATCTGGTAGTTGCTCTGCTGTTAGTTTATTTATAGTCGAATGCCAGAGTAAGCAGAAGAAAATGGACTTTCATTTTTAATTAGTGGGTGCTTTTAAAATAGCCCTGCACCTCCTCTCCTTCTGTATGATATGCAAAGAACATGGCTTTGTGAAAGGCTCTATCAAAGGAGAGGGTGCCAAAAGGAGACCTTCTTCTGCCTGGTATATCATTTCCAGCCATTTTTTAGAGGAGCTTTGCCTTACCGAGCATGAAAATTGTGCAGACTGGAGCACTGAACTGCTATCTAGCAAATAAAGGAATCCCTTGCTTGATTTATTTGCTTATGTACATCTAAGAAAAACCATACCATCCACTCTCAGAAAAAAAAAGGAGGGAAAGGAAGGGGAAAGGGAAGAGAAGGGGAAAGGACAAAGATGGGGGCAGGGAAAGAGAGAAAAAAGGAAAAGGAAAAAAGGAAAAGGAAAAAAGGAAAAGGAAAAAAGGAAAAGGAAAAGGGAAGGCAAGGCAAGGCAAGGAAGGGAGAGAAAAGAAAAAAAAAAGAAAAGAAAAGAGAAAAGAGAAAAGAGAAAAGAGAAAAGAGAAAAGAGAAAAGAGAAAAGAGAAAAGAGAAAAGAAAAGAGAAAAGTGAAGAGACAAGACCAGCTGGATATTGAGCCACTTGCTTATCAAGAAATATCAAAAGCAAGCTGCCCGTCCATCCGTACCTTTACCCTACCACAACACAGGCTTTTATTGTGAGGCTATGTGTTTTCCAACCCTCACCCACAACACACTTGTCTTTTCTTTCCGTATGATGGATGGTTTGTGGTTGGGGATGAACAAGATTGAGATTTGCATAGTGTTTTCACTTTTTTCTAGGAAACTGAATATGAGATGGACAGAGGGAAAAACTTTGTGAGGAAAAGATGATGAGTAAAAAACCAGTTAGTTCACCAGTACCCTCATTTCAAGACTAAATTTTGTTGGCTCTTTCAGAGAAGGGTCCTGTTTAAAGGAGAGCGGCTAGGGCTGCTCGGCACCTTGGTTGCTGGGGCCGCAGAGCCAACCCTGAAGTGACCCTTGGCCACTTTGGACTAATGGACACACATCATACAGATGTTTCCCTGGTTTGCAGCCCTACCACAGCCATGATCTGACCCAGTGTCACTCTTTCAATTTGTAATAGAAACATACGTCACACATCTTCTGCATTGTCGTGAAAGCAGCTCCTCCGTGCACCAGGCTACACAGGCTCTTTGCTGAAGAATAAGGCAAGAGATTTCATGTGTTAAGTTATACACCAGAGGGAGTTCCATGAATGTAGTACAAACATCCTGATATTACCAAAGAAAAGTCAATTTAAAAATGACAGGACTTGAGTACTGTGGTCCATAGTTCACACTGTAGCTCCTCCTGTCTGCTAACATTCACAGCCATCCAGCTTCATTTGCACTGCACTTCTGTAAGCAGCCAAACTCAGGAGCTGTGTAAAGTGAAATTGTTCCTTACATTTTTTTCCCAGGGTAGATCCTCATCTATTTCTCATTGAGAAACCATGTTAAACTGATCCTTCTAGGCCTGCATGAAACAAATACATTTCTCACATTTGGAACTGCTTTAAGACAATATCCGAGATTTCGCAGCCATTTGGCCCTGTATGATGTGCATGATGACAGAGAGCCCTCCTCCTCTCCCTGTTCACCCCCTACACGAACATGCAGTTTTAACTCCAGCCTGTTTGCTGAAAGGATTCCATTTAATAATTTGTCTCCTGTTTACATCCATTATAATTCCTTCCCCCCTGCCCCTCTGGAAATGTTACAAATTTCATTACAGAAGACCAGCCAGTCCCTGCCTTTTCACCTGTACTCGAGTCAGCGATGTTCAGCTTCTCCCTACAGAAATGACATCCAGAAACCTGCCATATACTTGCTTTATGACTTCAGGAGCTTACTTCAAATCTAGGCTTTGAACCATGGAGGAGACACAACAGGTCAAACGCAGTTCCTGATGTTTTGGCAGGTCTTCTTTCCTACTTTTTTACTGTTTTGGGTTGGTTTTTTTTTTTTTTTTAAAGCAACTAAATGGACTTTGTTTTGTTCTTCTGCATTTCATCGGGCTATTTATAGACTAGGTCCCACCATACAGCTGATTTTATTTTTTCTTCCAGTAACATAATGCTAAAAAAGGTAGTGCCCTCATTGAAGGCGACTCTGTTAATTAGAGGAAAGGCTTGTATTGTGTGAACATTTGATAACTCCGACTGTGGGCTGAGTCGCTGCTGCTCTTTGTCTGAGAAATTCAGAATCCATTAGGCTGATAGCCACTGTTCTTCTGCGGAAACTACAGCCCTTGTGGCCCTTCCTGTTTCCTTTCAACATTCTTAATGTGATAGTGGAAGAGGATATCCTAAGGTCAGACATTAAAATGTAAAGTTGTGAGGTGATGATTAAATGGGAACACAGTGAAAACTTCACTCTTCATTATTTTAATATAGTCCAGCCTGTGCTGATATAATCATTTCCAGCAGATATTTAAGGTAGTTGTAGAAATGATGAAAAGAAAGGCCTTTCATTTATTATCTTAATTATATTTTGTATGTTGCTTTTTTTTTTCCCCCTCTTTTCCCAGACCCCAACATTAAATGTTCGGGTTTAAGTCTTACAAGCCCATTTTAAAAGACAATAATGTATTTTCAGCTCTGTATTGCTCTTTGATCTTTTGAAGGATAATGCCTCACAAAGTCTTATAGCAGTGGCCGCTTCAGTTGAGATTCATAAACATTTTCTGTTGTAACTCCATTGTTCCATGGTCTTGTAACCTTCTGAAAAATCCCTTTTGGGCCAAAACTGTCCCTTCTCAGTCACTGCAATTAGTTTGAAAATTTGGGAATGATCCGTTCAGCTTTTTTTACTTACAGGAACAGTAGAGAAAAAAAAGCACCCCTTTCCTCACAGTAAGCCATTTTCTGAACCCTGCTACAGCAAAACCAGCTGAAATATTAATTATTCTTCTATATCAAACAATACAGGTAGAACAAGTGGCAGCCTCCAGGTGCGTGGTGCTGGTAGACACGATCTCCCAGCTTGCAGGAAATTTGTGATTCAGCAACAGGAGAGTCCAGCAGGACTGCTCGTGGGCGTGAAGAGAGACACTCACATACCTTCTGAAAATGGGTTGTAGTTAAAGGGCAAACCCAAAGTAACCAACACAAGCTCCCACATGAAAACAAGAGAGTGAAATAAAGTGTTGTGCCTTACGTGGTGAGCAGGGCATGAGGGCTGTGACAGTCTTTGCTTCTCAGCTGCGAGGGAGGGGAAGGCAGAAGGGGCGTGCAGGCAGCATCGGCAAAAGTCATATGCACCCCACACTGGCTTTACACTTGCAAGGAGAATATTAACTCAGCCACACAGGGACAGCTTTCAGTTCCTGTTTTCACTATTTAAATGTCCCAAGTATTAATTTTTTACATGTTTTTTACATCCAAAATACAGAGGTTGAGCAGCTGAATTACAGTTTGCTGTTAGAACCTTACCTTTGCGTTTCCTGACATTGTGTGTGATTTTAACCATTCAGCTGTAGCAAAGCATCAGCCCAGGGTTTTTTCCCTCCATTTAATTTTAGACTGAGTACAGAGTGAGTACAATAACCTTGGTAAATTAAAATGTCACATGATTTCCTTTCTGTGAGCCGAGCGGATGTGTCTGCAGAGCCCTAATGAAGAAGGGTTAGCACAAGAATGGAGAGCTTGCACTCCAAGCACATCAAAGCCTGTCAGTGTTTGTAGAGTTCATGTGCAAAAAAAAAAAACAAACCCGCAAATGCGGTGTGAAATTCCTATTTGAATGATGTTGTGGTCCTCTCCTATCAGCTATTAGGTCTTCATCTGGAAAGAAAGTATCATGGAGCTGGATGGAAAAAGCTTGGACAGCAAAGATGTGCTAAGATTAGGCACACCAGTAAAAGCTTTGAGACTGGTCTCTTAAGTTGTTACACCTGGCTGGAATTGCAGTCCTTTGCCAATTCATGTCCAGCGCTTACTTGGAGCATGAGCTAACTGTGGGCTTGTGCAAGAGGTCATGGATTCGTTCAGTTTTAACTTCAAGTCTGGTATTTTCGCTTTTCCTTTTCCTTTAGAATCGTTAGGGCTGTCACTACATCACCTCGAGGAAAGGGAACAGACTCATGGCGCTTTGAAGAGACGTAAGGGACAGTTGTTGGCCAGGGCTGACCTCTTTCAAGTCCCATTACATAGAGTCAAAAGCTCGCAGCACTTCCCAGGAAGCATTCAGCAATTTGCAGGAATGGGTTCTCAGGATCTAGGTCACCTAATGAATTTTAACAGAGCGGAATCACATTATGAATGGAAAGCACCAAATAGCAGATACTTTTCTTTATTTAAACTGGCTGCCTGTAATTTCTGAAGTACAATTGACTTCTTTCAGTCCGAGCCCTGTTGCAGAATTGTGTGGGGATGACAGAAGGATTTGGATAGTCGAATGTGCAATTCTACTCCAAAAACTGGCTTCAAAATGGCATTATGTATTAATGATTCCCAGAACAAATTTGCTCAGTTCACAAGTGAAAAGCTGAGGGGTTTTATATCTGCCAGCTCTGCAAATTCCCCCTGGGCCATGAAGGTCAAGCTTGCGCTATTTCCTTCTCACACATCATCATCACCGTCATCATCAGTAATAATTATGAGGACCAAACTGTGCCTCAGTTACGCCTGTGTAAGCTCGGATGTGTTTCATGGGGTTACACAGATGTGAGGAATTGTCCTCCCGTGGTTGCAGAGCCATGCCTCATGGCCAGCATCGCCTGGGGACCTGTGCGTGGGACGAGCCCCAGCCCCCTCTCCCCTGCCCCGCAGGGACAGAGCGGAGCTTGCCTGCCTGTGACGGGTCTGACCCTGCAGCATTGCCTCCCAGTCACCCAAGCTTCTGCCCCAGGTGAGACCTGCAGGGATTTGTGGATGGAGTTAGGCACCATGCAGGCAACCCTGCTCATACAAAAGATGAAGGTCTGCTTGTAAACGCCATGGCCGGATCCAGCGCTGCAGCCAGGCCCCGGTGCAGGAGCTCAGGGCCTAGGCATCAGCTATGGAAAGGCTTTAGACCTCATGTTTGCTGTCCCGATGCCTGGGGATGCCTTCTGGACCACGGGGCTCAGCTCACAGGCTGTCTTTGAGCCTGGACTCATGCCTGTGTTGCAGAGCAGCTCCTATAGCCTCAGTCAGCTGAATACGTACAGGAACTAAATGACTTCCCACAACTTTCTGAAAAGAAAGGCGATATTGCAATGAGATTTATCCCAATTCATAAAATAGTCCCTAATAGGGAGCAGAGTTCCTGGGGAAAGAAGTGTTATTCTTCCCACAAAGTGTCATTTTTGCCACTCCTCAGAAGAGGGCTGTGCTTCAAACCCATCTCAGTGTGATGGGAGTAACTGAAACTAAAAGCTGGCCTGAGACACATCATCCCTTTTCCGTCGGAAGAACCAGGGCGTGCTCCAATGTTCTGTAAGAGTCTCCCAGATGTCATTTCTTTGTGGAGGTGCAGCATTGGACAGGGCTGAGCAGCTAAGCTTCCCGTATAGGATTTCAGATCAGACTCTACACGAGTTCAAAGTCTTTCCATAACACGCGTGCAGTGATGCAAGTGAGAAAGCAGGTGGCTTTGTGTGCTTGGAGAGTAAGTTCAGGGGCATTTTCAGCTATGTAATGGCTTTGTCTTTTATGTTGCTTTGTATTTGCTGTCTACCTGATGCAGGCTGTGCTTGGGAGTAACTCCAAGAGCCTCACTGCAGCCACACAGGAAGCGGTAAAAGGGGAGAAATAGACCATATATTTGTTAAACCCTAGGCTTTGGGGGGATATTTTAAATTTATTGCTTCCCTAGATGATTTTGTGAATATTGCAGGTGCTTGGTTAGTAAGACCTATCTTCTAAGCAGCACAACGCACAGCTGACAAAAGCTTTTTTGGCACGCTGTCTCTGTACCCTTTTGCTGCTGGGCTGCTCTGAGGACAGCAGAGTTAAGCTGGCACAAGTTACCTGGCACCAGGTGTGTTCCTAAAGAGCAGCAGCAGCTTTCCCAGTGGATGCGAGTGGTTGAGAGGCTGCTGAAATCCTCGCAGCTCTGTCCTCCTTCTCTTCACAGTCCTCCGTCACCTCCTCTAACATCCCCTTGGCACTGATGCTCCCACATGTTTCCTGACCCGGAACGACTCTTTCCCAAACCAGTCAGATCCCCTTTGCTCAAAGTGCAACCCTTTTGTATGAAGGGATCAGAGCGGAGGTGAGAATTTCATTTTTGTACTAAGAAGTAATCTCATCCTGCACTTCTCTTCCACGCATTAAGCTTCTACCTATGTGAACTACGCAGGCGTTTGTGAGCAGACACCCTACGCCGGGTCAAATTACTGTTTGTATCACGAAATGCCAACAAGATCACCAGGAACTGGAGAATACTGCGGGAGCACAGAGCCTCGGCTGGGAAAAGTTTGTGTTTTACAGACAAGTCAAAGGCTGTGGGAGAAAACAGGCACAAAAAGTTGAGGGGACTTTACTGCGAAGCTTACCCAAGGCTGCACAGTAAATTGCTGTGAAAGCCAAGATTAGGCTCCGGTTTTGCTTCTGTACTGGTATCCCACTCCCTGAAGATAAGAATCGGGAACTTCTTTACAGATTACAGCATTTTTCTATATAGACCTCCATTTTGCTTTGCAATGAATTAAAAATGGAAATGTATACTAAGGTTTAAGGCTGATCATGACCATCTCATATACTGTTTGCTCTCAAAGAAGTGTGCTAGATTCACGTGTACCATATATACATTGCTATCATTATTTGTGTGTATATGCACAGCGCATGTGTGAGCTATAGCTCATGGAAGCCCATATCTTCCTCAGAACTTGTACACTGCAGACAACAAGCCCATGGAAGGGTAATAAATGCTTTTTTGTAGCTTTTGGCCACCAAAAGCACTTTGGGTTCCCTGCAGTCTGCAGCTGGGTACAGAGGGGATGTTGTCCAACTTCTTCAAGCACACTTTTTAATTTCACACATCCTTGGTGGCTATGAAACAACCAGCCAGGCTTCCCAGGTCACCGAGGCCAGGGCCAGCGTGACTTCATTACACACGGGTGATAGGAGTTACCATGCTGGTGAGGAAGAAAAGCATGCAGGAGCATAAGGCGGTGTCATTTACATGCCGCGGGGACCAAAGAGCAGGTTTTCAGATGGGAAGTCAAGCAGCAAAGCGAGGAATGTAAAGGGCCCTGCCATGTACTCCTCGCAACCTCTTGTTAGTAGTTTTCCCTGCAACAAACTTGCCCCTTGCTCTCAGCAGATACCCACTTACAGCAGTTTACAGCCAGGTAATTTATAGCACCATGTTTCAATCTGATGCCTGATCTTGCACAAGGGGGTATGGTAAGCAGGCACTTTACAACATCATAGAAATCCCCTACAGAGTAAACTAAGTGACCTTAGCCCAGCCACTTGCTCCTGATGTGACAACAACCTTTTCTTTAACAATATTTTTAAAAAGGCAAAAAAATCCTTTACTAAGAGTCTGTGTTAGTCTCATTTCCTTGTTTAAATCTCTGTGGAAGCCTCTATTTTTACTTGTAGCCTTCAGTGTCATGCCGGGTGAGGCATCTGTCATTATTTACTTATGCAGTAGGTTTCACTCTTACACTGTCTGATCAAAGCATCTAGTAACTGTTTACATCGAGCATCTAATAACTCTTATGAAACAGTTCTGTGTTAAGATTTGTTTTACTCTAGGAAGTGCTCTAGCAGATAAGATTTATGATTACTGCCATTATTAGAAGTGAAAATGAAACGACACAAGTCCTAGGTTTCCTGGTGGGCTTTAGAAAATCACCTATCTTTGCACTGTATCTGAATGCCTATACCATGGGTACCTATGGTGCAAGCATTGATGTATCAAGACAGGTATTTATACTCTCTTGTCTCCCCTTTGAGCAATGCTAGATGATGGTAACAAGGTTTGTGTCCTCTTCACACCCTTGCAGCTGCCTACAGCAGTCCTTCCCAGCGGTGTTCTGCTGGATCTAACTCATGTCACATTGGGTGCTTTATGGAAAATTCAGAGCATTATAGGGCTTGCATGGACCTCAAAGTATCCTGTACCCCAGAGGTGGCCAACTGGGGACCCATGGACCAGATCTAGCCCACCAGAACAACCAGATCATATCATTACTCACTCCCACCCGTAATCCATCCTCCTTCAGGAGGGCTGGGGGGCTGGATGAGCCATCACACCAACACATGCTCACTGGTGCTGGGATTCCTCACTGTGTGAGCAGGCACCCATCCCTCAGCTCACCTTTCAAAAAAAGGTCCACTATCATCTTCTATCCTCCACAGATTTCTCACCTACAGACAGTGGCTGACTGGACTACCTCTTGAATGACCATGTTCTACTGCTTCTCTTTTGCATCTCATTCATTCTGTTGCTGGTGAAAGGGAACACACATTTCTCTGGATTTTCTGACAGTTGTTTCATAGACCATGTACTGCAGCCTTCTGTAACTCTCGTGGTCTACGAGCAAGCTGGTCTCCGGCAACAAAGTGCATGTAGACGTGGCCTTATTCAGTTATTGTGTTCATCAATGACTGTAACTGGAATCCTTTTCAGTGTAGAATAAAGTCTCTAATTCAAACAGAAGATGGAACCATCTTTTACTCAGCCTATTTTGTGGATTGCACATTTTTATCGTTGCAGTTCCTAACAAGCCAAAGGTTTACTCAGCTTTTTTTGTTTGTTGATTTTGAGAAGGAGACTGGAATTAACCAGCGTACACACATACACACATTTATTTATACGTATATGTCCATATATGTAGCTGTATATAACAATGTGTATATTTTTTATGCACAATATTACAACAGGAACAGTTCCCTGGTAGTTCACTGTTTGCCCTCTTCAATATTACATTAATGTCCCCTTCCAATGGTTCTGGCTGTCGGGTCATTACCTAGTTTTTGTTAGAGAAGGTTGCATTCAGCATCTCTTCATATGATGAGTACTGACTCCTTTATTCCTTGGGAAAGAAATGCCTCTGCCCGCAGGAGTGTGAAAGCAACCTCTGTGGCTGGCTTGAAGCTAAGATCCTGCCGCTCCTCCAGCAGTCCAGTTGGCTGCTGCCTACCACTTCTCGCAAAAGCTACCAGCTGCCTTTCTTGCCTGCTGCTCAAGGACTCCTCATCCCTTCTCTCCATGGGTATAAGTATGGTGCCTGTGGAGAGACACTCTGGGCTCTGGTGGGGAGGACAGAGATGGACAAGCAAAGACTAACCTGTATCTCCTCAGCTTCAGATCTGCAGATGTCTGCTTCCTCCTGGGCACATCGTGTGGCTGATGTTGGGTAGACTGCAGGGCCCTGGCTCCTCCCTAGCATGGTCCCAGCATTTCTGGGAAAGGGGGAGTACTGTTTGGAGGAGCTCAGGCTGCTCCATGTATTGCCATGTATTGTAGACAAGTTCCTGCACGTGGCAGAGGAGGAATCTCTGGTCTCCCTGGGTACTTGGGATGGGTGCAGATCCCAGCTGCCCATGCATTGGGGCGGTTTCCAGAGCTTCCTCTGTGGTTCTGCTCGTCTCCCTGTCTTGTGGGTTTTCCGTGAGCTCCTTGCACAAAAGGAGCAGGGGAGAGACCGGACATCATGGAGTCTCTGACCCCAGTGCAATTAGCCCAGGGGGTCAAGGGGCCTCCAACTGGCATCTTATTTGTCTTGTTGTCCTTGTCGGGATCCCTGGCTGAGGCAGGAAAGCAGGGGTTATATAAGCAAAGCATAAAAGCCATTGTTTTCTGGGCAACGAACAGATCAGGTGAAGGCTGTTTCCTTTCTCCCATCTGCCACATTGTAGACCCTTTTAGAGAGAACAAGGGGCTACACAAAAGCCAGGGGCCGGCTACATGTTTTGGTATTGTGTGGGTTTAATCCCGTGCCATTCTTACTAAGCGATCAGTGACTAACTGAAATGAAAAATCCCAAAGTATAGATTTTAAAAGTGCAGAAATGGAATCACTTGAACCATGGCTGATTAAAAAAGGAGGAGACTAGACCTTCAACAAGTGGATCAAATTTAGCTGGTGGTAGGATTGACATGTCTCCGGTGTCGTCTGCAACAAGAACCAAATGTTAATTGCCTGACACTATTAAAACACCTCATCAGCTGTGACTTAGGGCTCTCCCTGTGCATGACTTTGGAAAAACAAGCCTGCCTTTATGCTTATCTCAGTTTTGTGATTTTCTGTGGACCTCTTTTTCCAATGTTAATGGGGGCGATGTACTTTGTTGCTACCGTTTTTGCAAACTACTTTTGATGAAGCGCACAGAGGAAGCTTTCACACAGTCTGGATTCACTAATTGGAAAAAGACTTGACACAAATCTGAACAGTACCATGTTTCCCCATGTCATCGCGGAGCCGTTGATACTCTTCAAAAGACCACAAGGAATGGTGGTGACATACTTCATTTTCAGAACTCTCAGAAGAAGGGAGAAAACAGGAAGATTCTAATAAAAATGCTAAGTACAATATATTATCTTGCCAACAAGAACTTGTCCTATGAAGCTATTATTCAGAACAAGACGAAAATATGAAGAATTTGACCGCAGCTTTTTTCAACTGCTATTTCTGACATCAGAATGTGATCCCAGGACTTTTAAATGGTTGAGAAAGAGTCAAATCAAATTCGCAGATTCTGTTGAGATGCTTTAGTACTAAAGGGCATTTCTAGGAAGTTTCTAGGAAAGCAGGATGCTGCTGTGGCAAATAAAAA
This sequence comes from Gorsachius magnificus, assembly GCA_034008185.1. Lineage (NCBI taxonomy): Eukaryota > Metazoa > Chordata > Aves > Pelecaniformes > Ardeidae > Gorsachius > Gorsachius magnificus. Next base: position 180,048,161 of record CM067081.1, read on the forward strand.
TCTGACTTATCCAATGAAGGGCAATTAGATTTATATCTGCAGTATGTAGGTGACACAAATGATTGCAAAGGGTTGGCTGCAAGACAGCCTGTAGCTTGCCAGAGATAACTATATCTGCAATTAGAGAAATCTCCAAATCTGAATATTGAGGACTGTTGTGGGTCATGATATGCTGGTTTTTTTTGGCAATCTGAAGCCAATAAGAAGAACCACAACTCAGGAATACATGTTATCATGGGCAAGCTATGACCTTGCCAACCGTAAAGCATGCAAGACGATGTTGTGAAACCAGAGCTCAACAAGGGTTGATACGGCAACTCAGATGGGAAAGTGTGAAGGAGCTGATACTGATATAATTTAGAAAGTCTTAAATATTTAGTAGAAAATGCATGTATCATATATTACAGTCACAGAAGTTCTATGGCCTGGAAAATGACTTTTTACTTCAGGCCACGCACCATATCAGGCACAAATTATTCTAGGAAGAAATCCATCAGAAAGTTGGGGGTAAAATGACTGGTTGAATTTTAAAGGTGAATGAAGCTTCCAGGAAGTTATCAAGAGTGAAAGAGGAACCCAAACACCCACACTGGGATAAGAAACTTTACGGACTCATCAACTCAGAAATAATGAATTGTAATCAATATTCCACCAAGATGTGGCCATAAAGTTTATGCCATTATTTAAAATGTTGAGATTCTCAGCATAACTCAAACTGTAAAAGAAATAAGTGTTCAAGGAGGTATGTTTCTTATTTCAATCAAAATGAATTGGGTTTTTTTGCTTCCCCTCTTGCAAAATGACTAGAAACTTCCCAAAAGATAAATGGAGATATTGCAGATACAGATCAGAGTTTGTGCCCTTGAAACACTAAGTTCCAGGGAGACTGCAGCTGGATGAAACAAAGATAAGAAGTTAAAACTTAATTCATAGATTACATTAAATCCCTGCATCAACATCATTATTTAGAAGAGACTCTACTTTTAATCAATGCAATTTTAATATTTTTCTGTACTGATTTTAACTTTGGTTTATACAGATATGTTAGCCAAAATGCATACCATCTGTTTTCTGAATTGGTGCAGTTGATAAAAATTATTTTGGTGGGACCCACGCTGGGACCCACCCAATTCTAGCGCTCAGCATGAAAGGAAAAGGGGGTTTCAGTTTCGAGTAGGACAGCCATGGCTCAACTACTGCATGATTTTATAAGTCAAATAGGACAAATTTGGTGACCTACAGTTTACAGCTGCCTTAGAAGAATTGTTTTCAAGAAATGACACAATCAATCGTGTGCTAGAACTTTTTTTGTATTTATAGCTCATGCTTTTTATTAATACTGAAAAGAGTAGTGTTTCAAATGGTAGTTTTTTAACATAAGTAAATGGACTGGTTTTGACAAAGTGAGATAATCTAGTCCTGTCCCATACTCCATCTCTCCTTTATAAATAGAATTCCTAAATATTGAGGACGAGACTAAATCTATTATCCCAGACCCAGTATCCTGTGTCCTACAACTGTGTGTGGGGATGCAACATAGAATCATAGAATCATAGAATGTTTTGGGTTGGAAGGGACCCCTAGAGGTCATCTAGTCCAACCCCCCTGCAGTGAGCAGGGACACTGCTAACTAGATCAGGTTGCTCATAAAACTAAGGAAAAGAAAAAGGTTTCCTCATCTGTATGGCTTTCATTCAGATTTTCTTAGTCAAGATTATTGGGAGATGCTGTTGCATGTGCATTTCATAAGAAATATTGATTTCAAATTTAAAGTCAACTGCTTATTTGTTTTACAGGTGAATGGAAAAAAAATATTTGGAAACAAATGGGAATGGTCTTGTGAACCCCAAAGACTAGGACCTTTCACAAGGCTATTTGTAAAAAATGAGGCTGATTTTGATTTTCACTATCCAGAAAAAAATAAGAAAAGAGGGGGATAAAAATAAAAAGAAAGCCACAATAGCTAATGGCGCATGCACTGGATTTGTACAGCACTTTCTTTTTACCACGATGTTTTCTGCCATGTGAGTAAAGAGTTGTGAGTACAAACTTTACTTTCATGTGCAATAAGTCCATTGATTTGTACCATTTCTTCAGCTTGCACAATTGTTCTACATCAGAGAAAATACATCTCTCTCCAGTCGGGCAGTAACTGCAGCCAGCACCTCTCTCATTCCAATCACATACCTTTTTTTAGGCAATATATTACATACAAAGAAACCATTGTACTTTCATTCCTGCCAAATGTGATACAGCTTACAGGAGACAAAAGAGCAGAATGGTTCCTTTTAATAGATCTTGAACCTCCAAGTAAATATATAGAGGTTGCTCAAGCGCTAACCTCTGAAAACTGAACCCTGCAGCTTTGATTGTAGTAGCTCAAACAAACCAAAATCTGCAGGGCTTGCCCAGCGGTAATTGCAATAAACAACATACAAGAGCTCCCAAATATTGCTCAACCGAGCATGGTGTTGGCCACCCGCCAGACGTCTGACGGCCACTTCTGATCTGCATACAACAGCACAGCACGCAACCACCCCGTGGCCGGTGGGGAGGGATGATGGCAGCCCAAGGGACCAGGGTGGCTTTCCTCAGCTGGCTCTGCTCTGCTGACAAAAGCCACTGGGGAAATTGTGGACATCTGTGGATCACATTTGGCCTCTGCACCTCCCCTGGTGCTTACACGTAATGAGTCAAGGAATAATACGTGCACAAGTAGTGGAGAGTAGTAATACAATGGAGTGCAACTGAGGTAGCCAAAATAAACAAGTCTAACAGCACTTTCCATTCAGAGTGGTGCTACTTGTAGCAACAGGGAGCCTTTTATTATATTTAGAGCAAAATAGTGTAGGGAGAATATGGCACTTGGAGGAGAAAACTGTGCAGAGAAAGGCCTGCTCCCATTCGCATTGAAGTCACCAACAAAACTACCACCGCTCCTTCCTGAGAGGCTGGTTTGCCCCCACGTCGTCGGTGACTTTCGCAGGTAGTAAGCCTGTGTGTTATCACGGCAGAGCCCGAGTGAAACACTGGTGGCAAAGGGGGTAATTCTCAGCAGCGGGGTTGATGTGTAACTTCCCAAGTACCTGGGAGCAATTCCCCTGCTGCCTCCGCTCCATGCTGTACTCCACTGCCTTCCCCGTAAAATGTGTTTGAGCACATAAAGCTGACCTCCGCATGTGAAGAAGGGTTCTGAGGAAAAACAAAAGCTGAGTTTTCTTTCAGGATTGCCAATATGGGCAATATCACTTATTTGTAGCTATTACTCTGGTTGCCAGGAGGCTAGGGGGAAATAATACCAGCAGAAATACCGTACCCGATGAGAGAACCCCATCTAGAAGGCAGTAACGAAGAGACCAGGCAGTGATGGTATATAAATTAATCATGACTGCATGACAGGATGCTTTGTGCAAGAAAGCAAATTGCTATTTTTGGACACATTCCGAGGGAACCTGAGTAAATCAGTGACATAAAGCATTCCCCTTTTCACAGCTCAGGACTCGGGCATGAGACGCTGGCTCATGTTGGTGAGCACTTAGTCACACCAGCAGTCCCACTGACTCCAAGAGCATAACTCATGTAATCTGTTTTGTTCTGGGCCCCTTGATTCAGAAGAGCTAGTGATAAACCAGGGCAGCCTAAAATCCAGCAACACAATTGATAAAAAGGTCAGGGGCCATGACCTACAGGGAAAAAGCAGGTAGACTTTGCTCAGGCTAGAGAAGAGGTGACAATGGGCATATATGCCTTTTGTCAGGAGATGATGCAGGTGCTAGTGAATGATTTGAAAAAAAACCCAACACTCCAGAAAAAAGGTTCCTTGAAAGGGAGAAAAGAAGGTGCAATAATACCATTATAGTAAAACTCGCAAGTGCAACTGTATGAAAAGGTTTTTAAAGATGTGTTCAGTCAGGCAAGAATAAGTATAGCCTGAGAAACCACTGAGGTATATGGACCCCCCCCCCCTCCCCACCCCCCCCGGATAGGTGCAAGACAAAGCCAGACTTAATACTTAGGAGTGACTGTTAAACAAATACAGCATTGAAGTAACAGTATTAAAAAGTGCTGCAAACTTGTCCCCTCCAAAACCCAGCAGGGCACTCAGTAATGGTTCCCACACCAATTTTGTTGTAATTAAAGGACACTCCAATCTCAAAAAAAAAATGCCAAGCAGATGTATAAATAAAAACAATAGAAATAAATGATTAAATAGCAACAGTGGTCATAACAATTTCATCACTGAGAAAGAAAAAAACCCCATGTGAGGGGGAGAAAAAACAAGCTAGATTTCAGAAAGAGAAAATCACATGCTATTGGGCTCTTGGAAGGTTACTGATATGCCAAAGGGCTTGTGACTGCAAAACCTACTAAATGGTGGACAAATTGCTTCACAAGCCTGAATCTAACCAGGTTACTTTTAGGCTGGAGATTTACATAGTATTAAGGCTCACATAAGCTTCACTGTGTCTTAAAAGGTACTCAAAGTCAAAAAGGCACTATTAGACTGAATATTGTCACAGGACAGGAAGACCACGAGTACTGTAAGTAAGTTGTAAGCCAGCTTCTGGGGTCATGCTTCTCCAGGCTGTCGTGAGATAAATGGGAGAATTACTTATGCAAAGCACATAGCTGGAAATCACGTTTTAACTCTCCAGCCAACTCAAGGCTTTCCAAGTGCAAGGAGATATTAAAAATGATGCCAGTATTATTAACCTGATTCACAGTCTCCAGATAAGTCCCTTCTAGCCAAGAAGACAGTATATCCAGCAACAATATTTCTGTCTTTCCAAAGCTGAGGACAAGACACCCCTAATGCAGCCAAAAAGCAATAACATTCAGACATTCCTCCATGGCTTAGACTGAACTTGCAGTGTCCACATGAAATACAAGACGAGTATTGTCAATATACTCTACCTTATATTTTATAATGATCTCCCCAGCTGGCTATACTTTAAAGAACACAGGCAGCAAAGCTGACCCATATTTCAGAGTCCTCAGTGATGAGTCCAAGCAGCCATCACCAGGAGTGTATTCCAGTACTCTGAAAGGACAGGAACCACCAGAGAGCAGCTTCAATTAAAACAGCAATATCTCTGGCTGCTGAAGCAACCGTCCATGATCAGATATATCACTAGCTGCCAAGAAGTCCAATACAAGTCAAGTAGCTTGGAGAATTTGATCTTACATAAGCAGGAAACAATTTACAGCTTCTCATGCATGATATTGACTCCAAAGACCAAATGATGGAACATCTGAACCAACATCCCTTGAGGTGGGAGAATCACTACCTTTCTCCAAAAAATGAGCTTTAAGATGGGCTGCAGCTGTCAGGTATTCCACAAGAAGAGGTGATTTCTTGAGGACTGGGTGAAATGTCCATGTGTTTTAAAATAAATGGTGCTTTACCTTCAGTAAATAATGTGTCAATAATCACTGTACCTTTGCTCTTAGCTCAAGGAACTGTGATGGAGAGGAGAGAATTACAAATGAGTGTTCTCAGGGTATGAGAATGTCAGAGCTGGCCCCACCAGAAGCTGACCTGAACCCAAATGCATAGCAAAAGACCATGGAAACCCCAAGCTCCTAGTCAAAAGAAAAGAGAAAACTTGCTAAAAGCCAGTTTTCCAAAATGAACATTAACAAAGTATTCATAGCACTTTATAGAAGGTAGCTATAAAAGGTGATACACCACATATTGCCATGGCCACTTTTATGTCCCAGATTCAGTCATGTCCCCTGCTTTTCCCCTCCAGATATCTGCAAGGTCCAACAAATGATCAAATTCCAGGATGCTCTTCAGCCATTTCCTCTCCAGGCTGTAATCCAAATGCTCCACATCCCCCTTAAATGCCAGTGGCTTCCCAGAAACCTATGGTATAGAGTTCACAAGTCAAAAGTTTCCCTTATGAATGGATCACAGTTATTGATGAGCCATTTTCCTGGCTAGACAAATGTTACATCCATTTGTCAGTAGGCAAGCACTGGAAGAGGCTGTCCGGAGAAGCTGCGAAATCTCTCTAGTTGGGGGCTTTCAAGACCTAACGGGACAAATCCCTGAGCAACCTGGTCTGAATTCAGTGTTGACCCAGGTTTGAGTGGGGACTAGGTGACCTGCTGAGGTTCCTTCCAGTCTGAATTATTCAGTTGACTGCACTGGTATGAAAGTTACTAAAATAAGATGGGTCTTATGCTATAAGGCCGTACTGAAAGACCTTGACCACAGCATTAAGAGCAAGGAAGAATATTTGCCATGTCATGAATGAAGTGGCATTTCAGGGAAGATCTCAGAATCAATGGCCTCCATACCATGGGTTCAAGCCTGATGGGCAGCCCCACAAATGCTCTCAAATAACATGGGTACAAAGCTTTCATTAAATCCACAGGACACCAGTTGCCACGTAGAAAATCTAAGTTATGCTGAAATCCCCTAAAGATTTCCAACACCAACGCCACCAGCTCCCTGGGATCATCTGAAGATTTGTCCAGTGGAACTCGCAATCATTTCAAAGGTAAAACTGTCAGTTTTGGTCTATCCCCCATCACAAAAAAAAAAGGCCAAACACTGCTTGTCCTGAAAGCCAGCAACCTCTAATGCTGTGAGTCCACTTGCCTCTCCCATCCTCTGTGAGACTGCTAAATCACCAGTGAGGACAATGGGGACCTCTATGATGTTGTGGAGTGAGAAGCGAGTCATGTGCAAATTCAAAAATACGTGGGTAAACTGCAATGCTATTTGTATAATATGATTAAAGCTTCTTTTGGCTTCAGCAAGCTTACAGATTAATGAGAGAATTTGAAAAGTCAATTGAAACAACAAGAAAATAATGTCATATTTTTGTTGATTTCAAGATTCCTTGCCAAATGTTTGAGAAAGAATCCCGAACATTGCTCAGTTTCTTAAACAGATTTTTCTTTAATTTTTTGGCTTATAGACAAAATTTTAATTTAAAAATATTTTACCATAAGCATGAAAAGCAGAAACAATTTTAAACAAATGCATTTTCCATTAAAAATAATATGAAACAGGTGAAAACTCTGAGCAAAAAAAAATACTTAATTTTGAAAAAAAAAAAAGTTTTATATCAACACTTCCTTGGTGAGAATTCTTTGTGTCTGGAAGTTACTTCTGATATACACGGTGTAGGAGAGGGAAGAATGAAGCTCTGGTGTGTATAGCACTGTCAGACGTATTGGCATAACCTCAAAGGCCTGTGAATGAAAATCCCAGTCAGACTGTCTCTACAGGAAACAGTCCATTCAAGGTCTGGATTCCTTTCAGAGAATTTGCTAGCCATATATATTAGCATTTATCAGTAAGCATTAAACAAGTCTTACAGGTATGTTACTGGCTGTTTGTTAATGACCAGTACGAGACTTTTTCCAGGGTCACTGGCTCCCTGTTTGACTTTCATGAGAGCAGAGCCAGTCAATCTCTGGGGCATGATAATGCTTCATCTCTTGCAAAAGATACAGATTTATTACTCAGCTCTCCAAGGGAGTTGCGGCATGCTTGGGTTGCGATAGTTACTTTCTGACATCTAGAATTTAATGCATAATAAGTTACTGTTTGCATGTATGATCAGAGGTGACTGGTTTGGGTTTGTTACCTAAGTTAATCTTTGATTTGTCACCCAAAGGCTGCTTTATTTTTCCAAGTCCATTTGGAAATATGTGGAGCCCAAAAATATTAAAGAATTCCTAAGTCTTGGATCATTCTACTAGGAATGAGCGCTTCTAAAGGAAAGAAAGCAAGCAGGAGACTGGAAAGCCGTCCTGTCCTGCAGGACTAGGGGCCAGGAATCCCTCAGCTCTGGCTCTCGTACCCAGGTACCTTTGTGGTCTCGGACAAGCCACATCAGGTACAAATGTGTGTTGCCCACATATGCACACAGGAGACTGAGTGGGTAGAGACCCTTCTGACTCCCGATTACTGTGGGCAGCAATCTGTTTGCTTTTCTTGCTCTTTAGGGCAAGCAGGTTTTGTCATTACACTGATCCATTCTCATCTTCCCTTCAGCCTCCCTAAACAAACACATTTCAGATTTTGTGTGGTATAATGCTACTGCCAGCAAGTTTCTTCAGTACACCCTTCCTTCAGTGTCCTCCGCTGCACCCAAGAGCTGTGATTAATCAGAGAAAATACTTTGGCGATGTCCAAAAGTCCACACTATTCACTAGACCCTATTTTAGTATCTACATGGAGGAATAGTTAGGGTTTTCCATGATTTAAAATGAATTCTTTATTGAATTATGAAGATTTCAGTGTCCGACTGGTATCAGTTATTACATTGCTGCTATAATCTAAAGTCAAGTCAGAATATTCAGCCAGCTGTGACAGGACAAGGGGTAATGGTTTTAAACTAAAAGAGGGTAGGTTTAGACTAGATATAAGGAAGAAATTCTTTACAATGAGAGTGGTGAAACACTGGAACAGGTTGCCCAGAGAGGTAGTGGAGGCCTCATCCCTGGAAGCATTCAAGGCCAGGTTGGACAGGGCTCTGAGCAACCTGATCTAGTTGGCAGTGTCCCTGCTCACTGCAGGGAGGTTGGACTAGATGACCTCTAGGGGTCCCTTCCAACCCAAAACATTCTATGATTCTATGACAATTCTTCCACCCCTGCCCTGCATTTGTTGCTTAAGAGTAGGAGAACTGCTCTTAAGTAGAAGACCACAAAGCTGGTGAGGGGTCTGGAGCACAAGTCTTACAAGGAGCAGCTGAGGGAACTGGGGTTGTTTAGCCTGGAGAAGAGGAGGCTGAGGGGAGACCTTATCGCCCTCTACAGCTTCCTGACAGGAGGCTGTAGCCAGGTGGGGGTCGGCCTCTTCTCCCTGGTAACGGGTGATAGGATGAGGGGAAATGGCCTCAAGTTGTGCCAGGGGAGGTTTAGGTTGGACATTAGGAAAAACGTCTTCACTGAAAGGGTTATCAAGCATTGGAAGGGGCTGCCCAGGGAAGTGGTCGAGTCTCCATCCCTGCAGGTATTTAAAAGATGGGCAGACGAGGTGCTTAGGGCCATGGTTTAGTGGTGGGATGGCAGGGTTAGGTTAACAGTTGGACTTGATGATCTTAAAGGTCTTTTCCAACCTAAACGATTCTATGACTCTATGATTCTATGAACTGTGGCAGTGCATCATGCTGCTGAACACCTTACCTGACAATGGCCAGCAAAGGGTACTTCATGGCATCATAAGAAATGAAACCTCTGCAGTTGCAGTCAGTGGCTGAGGGACATCTTTATCTGCAGGTTTCATAGAATCATAGAATCATAGGCTGGTTTGGGTTGGAAGGGACCTTTGGAGGTCATCTTGCCCAATCCCCCTACAATGAGCAGGGACATCTTCAACTAGATCAGGTTGCTCAGGGCCCCGTCCAACCTGACCTTGAATGTCTGTCTGGACAGTCATTGTGGAGCAGCCATTGATAGACTTCCATGGATTTGTTCTAATCCTGGTTTTAACCTATGTATACGTTCGGTCGCCACAACATCCTTGTAGCAGCAAGCTGCATGATTGTGTGGAAAGATTTATTTGGTTTAAATCTTGTTCTGTCCAGTCAGTTCATTGAAGGCCTCCTGGGTTTTGTTTGTGGGGAGAAGCAAATAATCACTTCCCATTCCCCCCCCCCTTTTTTTTTGTCCTGTCGTATATCCCTTCAGATGCATCTTTTTTTAGTTGAAGACTCTCAGTCTATTTAGTCTTTCTTGGTATGTTTGCTGTTCCATGGCTGCTTATGTGGCATTTCTTTGTAACGTTTCTGTTTCTCATATACTGCTGTTGAGGTGGGTGCACTATCCTGCAAGTGCATTCAGCATGGGTTTATCCAGCGGCACAGCTCTCTAGCACCTTCTCTCCAGCAATTCTCACCAGTCTGCTTGCTTTCCTGAGGCTGATTCCTTGTTTTCTTTGCTGATCAAGAAAAACTCAATATTTAGTGGCCTAGAGGTGCACTTGGTTTCAGCCCAGAATACAACTGCCTCTTCTCCGCTCCCTAAAGCCACCCAACAGCAAACTTTGTGTCTGTCAGAAAGGACCACAAGCACGCAGAGCACACTTTATTAAACACATCAGCGTTGATTTGCAGGCTTGTACTTTGCAGTTCCTACAACGTTAACAAAATCAGCCGAAGGAGCAGAATCGAACAGCCCGGGCAAGCGGCGTTTGACTGTATTTACCGCGGTGTGAGCAAAGCACGGTTACTGTGAAGCTCCAGTGAAGGCTGAGTTGCATGTGGTCACCTCTGGGCCAAACCTGGCCTCTGCGGTGCTTGCTACTGTATCTCATTCACCTCTTGCCTTTGGAAATTCTATTAATCCTTGAAGCACCACAGAAAGTACAAAAGGTTTTCATTACATATCGGTGAGTGTATTTCCTTAAGAAGGTTCTTGGCATCCCGTGGAAGTAAATGAATCACTGGCTCCTCTGGCTGCTGCATAACTACTTATTGTTTTATTGAACAAGAGAGTAAAAAGTCACATAAAACCTTGCATACTATAAATGGCCAGGGTATAATTCAGACCTGCCCATGTGCACATTAATTTACGCATTGGTCTTTTTGGAAAAAATGTCAACTGAATAAATATAGCTTAGGCTGAGCACTTGAACCACGAATGACTTTTATTATTTTTTTTGTTAAATTCCACTCACCTTTTTTTCCCCCTTTTTTTGGCTTGTGAGTTTTTCAAGTGTAGAATGAAACCATTTGCTAACAAGGGGAAAGAGAGCTAGGACTACAGAAAAAGCGCATACCTTTTCCAGTCATTAAGAGCAACTTTTGGCACTTTCCATGTATGGGACATAAAGCTTTATGAACCTAATCCTTAATCTCTAGGTTCTCTAACTGATTTATGTGTTTACTTATGGTATTGTGTGTTTTCTCCTTCTGAAGAGCACAGTCAGGTCTCTTAAAATTCGTACGCAGGAGACCGTTTTTATGTCAACAGAATGGTGTGAATTTCAAGAAAGTACTACAAGCTCCTTAATACTTCAGCATCCCTGGAGCCTCAGTTGCACATGTATTTTTTGGAAAAGCCTAATTTTAGTTTCTTTCACAAAAGTACCTGTGTCCTACAGCTTGTTGTGGACTTTCCCAGAGCCTCTCCCAGGGCCTGATCCCCTAAACACCAGCTGTGAGGTGCTAAGTGCCCACAGCACCTGTGAATGTCCATGAGTCACCATTGAGACGTGTTGAGTACCTGCAACTCCTTCTGAAGTTAATGGAAACAGCAGGTGCTCGGCATTTCTCCAGAGGGTGGCCAAGAGAGATGGGGAGTACCCTGACACTGGAAAAAAACTGCAAGCGGAGGCCCCAAAGGAAAGAAAATTTGCTGAGGTCCCCCCACATTCCATTTCCTCACAGGTCCTCCTCCTGTTGATGCAACAGGGAGCCTTTGTGCTGTGGGAGGCTGCGCTCCTGAAAACCCTCCTGTGTTTCTGAAAACCAGGCTACCCTCAGGACTGGCATTTAAGGGAAGAGAGATTAAAAAGGCAAAGAGGTGCTTGCTGGGAGTCACCTCGGCAGGCTGGAGCATCTCCTGCACTGCACCCCTGCGCAGCATGCATCTGCAGCTCCCTGGTGAACAGCTTCCTATGAAATATTTGGAGAAGTGTTGAAGGTATTTCAAGTTAGAGGAATATCTACCCACTTCTAGTTGGCCAGAAAGCAAAGGAGATGCTGACTGTATTCTTTAAATGGGTAATTCCCGTATGCCAGCGCAGCTGTGGTGGGTCAGGCAGCTGAGAGCACCTTGGAAGCACAAGCTCTCTCAGTGCAATCTGCCCAGACCTCTTTCATGAAGAAGATATCTATCATTCTTTGGGTGGTGACCCACTGGTACTCTATGCAAAGGATACAGACAGATTGCCTCTGTACAAAGGTGCTGACTCCTAAGAAATAACAAAAGGAAAGAGCTAGGAGAAACATAGCACATATTAAGTGTACTTACCAGCTGGTTGGAAAAGAGGGAGAAATGGCAGCAGCCAAAACCAAAATGGTCACTGTAGGACCACAGCTGCACATCTGAGTCAAATTTTAAGGGCCAGCTTTGCAGCAGCATGAGCAAAGCATATAGGAAAAGGTCTTTATAGAAAGGCTTCCTATAAAGATGTGGTAAGAATCAGGCAGTAATTGGGTGCCAGGGTGCTGCTGGGTGGTGAGGTGATGGTATACTTCATATGTACATGCATACATAGGCAATATATAATGGCATGAACAGCCTATATAGCTTACTTGCTGCTTCTGTCCCATTAAAGGGAAAAAGGCTCAGCCATCTGTGCATTGCGCTGTTCCACATGTATGCCATAGGCAGTTCTGCAATAGTGTTAAATTGGAGATGTAAATATATGGAGAATGGATGCAATTGGATACATCCAAAAATTTACGTATGAACTGAACTGTAAATGGAGTCTCTTTCCTCAGTGTGTAGCATTAGCCTTGGTGATATCTCAGAATGTCCATGCCTAGTTGGGAAACCCTTCTTTTTGCTTTCAGGTCCTTTGAGCCCACTGGATAAGTAAACCCCATGTATGTGTAATACTGCACATTGTCTATGGAAATCTGAGCTTTAGGTAATCCACTAGATGTGCGAGATGGATTTACTGGTCTTTATGAAGGCACACATTGCTACTATTCCCTTTTGCATTTCTGGGATCAGAGTGTTTAGGCTGATAGCATGTTGATCTATATGAGGTGAAGGAGACCTGCTTTAGGACTCTCCCTTCAAAACAAAGTGTTGCAGGGTCACTGCCTTTCAGAGGATATTGTCAGGTTCTGCTTTTCAGAAGAACTATAGAAGAGGTTCTTGGTCCTGGAGATGAAATTTACAGAGGGAGACCGGTTTGCTGGTTCATCACTGTTTTCTTTGAAGAGGCTATTGAGATATTTTATAACGTGTTAGAGACAAGTAGGATGAAACTCATGTCACCTAATTATAGGTGTCTGCTTTGCTGACTGCTGGACTAACTAGTAAGTAGTTGAGGGTGCAGCTACATCAGTGTTTCAAGCTGGATCCGAATAGTACTTCTGAAGCGAATCTCCTCATTGCCACCATTTTTCACACATTCTCTGCATTGTGGAGTCCTCTCAGAGTGCGCACACTGGATTCCTTTTGGATGAAACCTAAGCCAGGAAATTATTTCCAGAGGACCATCAAATGTGGTCCAACCGCTAATGGGCATTCAATCCACAGGAGCAGACTAGAGCAAGGCCAAAAGAAAAGCCTTAAATGTGGATGTCAAGTCCTTTGCACCAGCAGCTTTGCACTACAGAGCTGCTCCTACTGCTCCTGTGATGTCTGATGTAGACATAGCTGCAGATCCACTTTACAGTCAGTGGAAAGAAATGGGTAGGGTATGAGTTATTTGACCTATGTTACATACGTGTTTTAGGATGAGATAAATTATACTGTGGAAGTGTCTCTCTCACTTTGTTGACCATAAAGGGAATCCAGTTGACAAGCTCAGTTGTGGATGGGTAATGTGTAAAAGTCAACATTTGTTCAACTGAATACTAGGCCTAGAGTGTTTGGGTAGGTGTCTTTTGCCACTTTTATATTTTAAAGATTTAAAGAATAAATAAATACATTACATTACAGCCTCTGAAATTTAGGGGTGCTGCTTTGTAATTTTGGAAGATGCATGCAGGTTCTTTGGAAAAAAGCACAGCAGCTTTTTATAGCTGTAAAATCATGTTTACTGGCATTATGGTTATTTCTGTAGCTGAGTTGTCTCAGATATAGAATGCATTTATAATAACCATTCTGTCTGCCTTTCATCTTACCTCCAATTTATCTTCCTTTTCCTGTATGTGAATGTAAGGGAATAACAAAGCAGGAGTGACCGAGGCTATGCTGACATGAAGTTAACGCTCAGCTTACGTCAAGCATAAATACATGCTTTCAGGCATATGACGTATCTTTACAAATAATATTTCTTGCATTTCACTGCAACTGTTTTCCAATAAGCAGGAGAAACTGCTTTCCAGTAACTAACCAGGAGGACAATTCAATTCACATGGTGCCCACCTGAGCTAAAGAAATTACCTTCCCAGAGCAATCTTGTGCTGAGGATGGAGGAAAGCCTCCCTGCCATTTGATAATTATCAGGCATGATGAATAAAGTGGCCCATCAGTGTCTTCTCCTTCCAGTTGTTGGCTCTGGAGGGGATCTCCATGAAGCTGGTGAAAGAGGTGCCAATGTCATGTGCTTAGGTTTCCTCCCTTTCCGTTGCAGACCTTGAGCTAATTAAGGTACTGATGTACAGTATATTTCCTTCAGGGCTCTTTGACTAATATGTCACTCGGTGTGTGAAAACTAACGTGCATGGCATCAACTACAACCTACATAAGAGAGCTGTGATAATATAAGTACTGAAGTGTGATACAGATCATCTTCCACAGAGCCAGCAGAGACTGAAAATGATTTCTTCACCATCCCCATTGCCCATCCATTACCTGAACCACACTGGTGACACGTCTCCTATACTTGCAGCCATTTTCAGATATTGCAGGTAATAGTATCATTATTCGATTCTACCAAAACAAAATATTCAATGGAAGGTTTGCCTTTCCTCATAAGTGTTTGCATCAGCTTTTTTTTTTTTTTTTTTTTCAGTTTTATATATTCTCTATATCTCTGTCTTTACTTCTGAGGTATTAAATCTCTTGAGATATTTTAAGGCTTTTATGTCTTTTAAGTCAGTGAAGATACTTTTAGCTCCATCAGGTGACAATGGCAATATTCCCCATGCCCTGCTCATGATGCATATATGAAGCACTGGGGAGTCAGGCTCCCAGTGTCATCAACACAAAGACTAAGATTACACACCGAACCCCTTTCTGTCTTTGATCCAGATCTAAGGCAGGAAACCTTTCCGCCTATTAAGAAATACATATTCCATTTTTCTAGCACTACGCCTGAAATGCTACCACTTCCATGATGATACTGTAGCATCGTGAGCAATGGCAGTATTTGTGAAGAGTATAGCGTTCCTGTGGGGATTTGGATTTCTCTTTCTAGGTTTACTTCAGTAAACAGTTTTTCATCTGTCTATCTCTGATGCACAAGTCAGTCAGGTTTTTCCCGTGTTTATTTATACAAATGTTGGTGCCATCTGAACTAACCTTCTCCTTGCCTCCCCCAATAGCTGTAATGCTTTTCACCATTTCTGAGTGTCAGCTGGAGTCCTGAACATCTCAGTGCTCTCCTGGCTGTCATGGGTGCTCTGGTCACTCAGCGCTGAAGCTGACAGCTCAGCTTGGCTTTAGACAGCTATGAGCACAAAGTGAAAAAAAAAGGAAAGGTTGTATTTATTCCATGCAACATTTGGCTAAGTCAGCCATGTGGATGGGATGGAACTGGGATTCCTGCTGGAGAGATTCCTCGTTTTTATTAAAGCATACAAACATGTAAAAGTTAAGCCAAAAGAGATGTATCTGAGGGTAGGACATGATTGGAAGCAGTGACTACAGTTTTTGTTGATAATGTGAATGTTTTTGTTTCCCTTCTTGTAGAACAGAAAGAATGCCTCATCTTCATCAGGAATAATCCACTCCCATTGCTGAGAAAAATGACTCAGACCTCTTCCTCATGGTTTATTCCCTTGCAAACCTAATTATTGCCTTGTAAAACAGAGTATCTCCTCCCATTATCCCTTTAGTGACAGAATAACAATCACTACAAGTACAGAAAACTCATCTTAGTCCAGCTGAGTTCAGTGGGAGAACAACTGGCTTAGATCTGCTCCTACTATTAAGAGAGGAATGCCTTTATTTGTATTACATGTGATGATTAGTTCCGATTATCTCTGCAGAGCTTTAAATAAACAGGGACTTTAGTGTCTGATTAAAGAAATAATGAGCTCTGAGTTATTTGTTTCATATGAGTGGAACTTAGGGAAATTCCAGATATGAACCAAACCCTAAGAAGACATGGTCCTCACCCTTTAGAAGGCATGGATGCAGTTTCTCCAGGACCTACCTGGTCTTTCTTAGGTGGTGTAAACCAACAGAGTTTTGGTGGCATCAGTGGAGCAATGCTGGTTTCCACCAAATGAGATTCTGGCTCTGTTGTCCTGCCTGCCCATAAGAGTTCTGTTTGCAAATAGGCTGTCACCATGACTGTGCTTCCCAAAAAGGAGACAGCAATGCACCCACACGCATTTTGCTGCCACCCTGTGAAGTATTTTGCCTTCCTGAGGAAAAGGCTTTATGCCCAAGCTTCACTGTTCTGTGATACTGAAGAGTTGTTTCCATACCCTTAATATTTTTTACTGTCAGCTAGTTTTCCCTGCAGTAAACAGGAGACATACATATGCAGGCATTCAAGGCCAATCTTCAACCCCATAAAGAATCAAGAGCAGCCTTTTCATGGACTTCCAAGAGCCTTGGATGAGCAGAAGCAGTTAGAGATTTCCTCTACTGCTGCAGCCTACAGCAGAAAGGAAACATTTGGGGAAGATTTGAAAGACACTGGGACAGCAAAGGAGTAGCAGCACTATGCTTGCAGTCTAGATGGACTCAACAGCAAGACTAAGGTTTTGGTAATGACCGCCAGAGAGACTAAACCAACTTAACAGAACAAGAAACCGAAAAAGTATGGTAAGTATTTCCCCAAAGATTAGCTACCCACGTTTGCCACTGTAAGGGAGGGAAGGAAGCTTCGGGCTCTCTGGCAAAGCCAGAAACAGATCATTAGAAGCAAGCAAACCTCAGAAACATTGACCTGCCTGAGACACTCAGAATTTCCATGTGGAAGAATGCGTTAAGGGAATTCACCAACACTACCTCAAATTTCCTCAGAAATTCTTCAGGAAAAGGGAGCTGCAGTGCATAAATAAAAGGAGATAGTAAATCTCACATAAAATATCCATTGGGGAGAAAGGTAGAAGGAAGCTAGTATGCTAGTGCATGGCCAAGAGCTAGAAGGAGAGAGACAAAACCCAGCCCCTCAGTTTGTCTGTCTGCACAGAGGTAGGACCATGTCAACATACTATTCTATAGTTGAAAGAGGAGATTTGGCCCATTCTGGAGGTTCCTCAGAATCATAAAGAAGCTGAGAAAGAAGAAGGAGAAGCTCTCCAGAGCCTTCTCTCCTGAGCTAGATCTTACAGCTGCTCTGCAGGAGGTTGCAAGCTGCCCAGCAGAGCCAGTGGATGAAACACACGAGCGCTGCTCTGGTTACTGCAGAGAGGGTCTGGCCCAACATGCCATCGTTGAGGTATGACGTATGTGAGGTATGCATAAGAACAGCTGAACCCTAAGTCTTAGTCTCAAGGATGTTCAAATCTCTGAATCCAGTTTCACTGGAAATCAGAGGAATTCGCTTTGGAAAACTGGAGTTCAACTGTTACCTCATGTGGACACTTTCCAGTTTAAAATGATCTTTCTTTTCCAAGGATCCCAGAGGTGACAGATTGCAGGAAGAAACTTTTCAGGAGTGTAAATATCATTATGTTTTGACATCCTAGGGAGGAGGTCTGACCAGGGCAAGTCCCTTTCTACTGTGGCAAGCGGAGGGGAAGGTGGGTGCACATGTGGGATGGTGAAGAGCCCTGGAAGGCCAGGATTATTGCTGCTGTGGTAGATAAGAAAGTTTTGGCAAGCCTGGGGGATTTTTTTCACTGAATTAAGTCAGGCACAGGCAGGTCATGGCCATTTTTACTTCCTCTCCACTTTATTGCTACAAGCAGCTTCCCCATTTGTGCTGGGCCAGGACAGAGAAGCAGCGCTCAAACCAAGGCACAGTAGGTTAGGACAGAATATGGTCAAAACCAGTGTTTTTGTAATTTCCAATGCAAAGAAGAGGAAGCATGGTTATCAAAGATGAGGGGCACAGGGCAGCCCTTGCAACATCCACTTTGCCTTCCTGATTTCCTTAGCCTAGGAGCAATAGCCCAGCAGGGCAAATGAGGTCAGTGAAAGCTCTTCTTGCAGGACCTGAAGTGAAAAACTGTGTCACCTCAGCTCCCATGGAAAATCACCTTATGCTGTGCAGTGAATTGTCCCCGTGTGCTCCTGACTTTAGTCTAGAAAGAACCCCAAGACTTTCCCCTGAATTTAATGTACAAAATTAAAATTCACACACCTGGTAGCCCTTTAGGGGAGATGTAAATCATTCCACCCATCATGCAGTGGCCCCTTTTCATGAATCACACTCATCATAAGTCATTTGCTCTCCCACCCTGCCAAAGTTCTTGTCAAAGATTACAGACCTGCATCTCAACACTGCCTTTACCCGCTGCTGATGAAAGCCAACAGCATCTGTTAGTTCTGCCTGTTGTATGATGGGGTGAATGAATGTACTCACTGTTTGTACAGCAGCATAACTCTGCCTCTTCTGAAATACACTGTGGTTACGCACTGATAACTTACGTACTGCTCGCATGAGCTGGAGCCTAGAAATCTAAGCACATCTAATAGGTCTTCTTCTGGGCAGGGGCACAGGTCCTTCTCTATTTCTGTGGAACACAATGGTTTGGCATTCAGAATGTGGACTTTGAAAGACAAATGAAAAGCCACAATTTAGCATTAGCTTTCTTTTATCTTCCCAGGAATATCTGCCACAGAGTTGGCACCACTGTCCTGGGTGGTGACAGGGATGCACAGAATCAGGATGCTGCTCCTTCCCTCCACCCTCTACCCTGTAGCCAAAGTTTGGCAGTCCTACTGCCCACAGGTTTGGAGAAAACCTGTAGTACATGGGTGGAAGGACCAGCACAGTTGTGGTATGGTGGAAGCTGACTGAGGAACAGCTTGGTGCAGGAGCTAGGACTTTTTCCTCATGCCTCCCTCCTTCCCTGAGAAGGAAGCATGAGTCTGGAGTAGGGGCGAGAGGCTGAAGCGAGGAGAGGCAGCTGGGGAGGGGGAGAGAAGGGGAAAGGGGGCCTGGCAGAAGGAGTGGGGTGAAGACCAGACAGAAACCAGAGAAAGCGAGGATTTCCATGTCTCCCTCTGACACACCAGTGCAGTTCATGAGAAAGGCAAGCTTTTGATAAGGAAAATATTTTATTTTCATTGTTAACTTAAGCATTTGCAGACCCCTGAGATCAGAGAAATGCTTTGGGATGCAATCACACGCGCAGACAGCCATCACATTAAAGGCAGGAATAAGCACAGCAGTATTACCCCAGTATTATTTTAGCCACAAGCGAGCAGAGCAGTCGCCGTACTGTAGGCTGGAGGATTACAGATGGGATCAAGAGGTGGCTTATAAGACAATCTTGTCCTTCAGAGCGGTTTCGCACCCTGCAAGAGCTTGAGTGCATCTGCGGGAGAGTAGCCCCCGCAGACCTCGCTGCTATACCTCCACCAGATGTGAGGGCCCATGGGCAGCATCTGGTGCTGCACAACTCCAAGGCTGAGCGCACCAGCGTGATATGAAAATCCACATCACACGCTGCAGACAGTGAAAGCAGAGTGCCGCAGGGGAAGTGCAACATCAAAAAGTGGGCTGCCAAAAAGTGTAATCTTCCTTCAGGAAATTTATTGCCTGGAGGCCTCTGTGCTATTCCCACATAAAGACGTTTGCTGCTGGTGGAGCCATGGGCCTGTCCCAGCCACCCCTGAGTGCAGCAGGCAGGGTTGGGGTGCCAGGGCACTCAACAAGCTGCCGGGGGCAAGGCAGAGTTATCTGCTTCTCCTGCCCCAGGGAGCATAAGCGACTGCACGCCTGTGCACGGGGACACCCTGCTGTCACTGTGCCACCACCCTGGTAGTCCTTTCATTGCTTTGGCTTCTCTTTAAGGACACTCTGGGTGCGTCTCCATGGTGGACCATCCCTGTGAAGCAGGACATGAGCTTGTGCTTGAACTTGTGCATGGAGAGGAGTGCAGCTGGGGGGCTGGTGGGACAAGCCCTCTGCTCTCCATCCCTGATGTGGTCCCACCAAACAAAGGGTGCTTGTCCAAAGGAAAGGAAAGGCAGCCCCCCTGCCCAGCTGGGGACCAGCTCCAGGTGGCTCAGAAATGCTAACAGCATATACCCTCACTTCTGTCTTTCTCATTTCTGTTTTTACTAGCCTCACACACACACACAAATGCTATTTTTAACCTCCAAAAATAAGTTAGTAGGGAATTTTTTTTCCTATTGGCTAAAAGCTGTGGTGAAATGACTTCATATATTGACTGGAGTTTGGCTCCAAACATGTTGAAATATTTGTGTGAGGTTTGTGTATTGGGACTCAGCAGAGTGCCGTACAGGTTGATGCAAGTGATACACTGGTTGCCACGATACTGCAAATGTTGGGATCTGTCGACTGGCCCAAGCACGCCTCAATGCACAAAGCACTTCTTATACCCGGCCCCGAGCAGCCCAGCCTCACGCTAACGAAGGCTGAGAGTTCATTTAGCTCATTGCAATCTGCAGATCCGCAAACATTTTCCAGCGGATGTGCGAACCCCTTTAGAAATGTCACATGCGTAGATGGCTGTGCAGCACGTATGAACTTGCTTTGCTTCATCACTTTTTACACACTTCTTAGAAACCCTTGGCTCCCAGGCTGAAAAAACAGAGATTTCAGTTGCATGCAGCATTTGAGCTTTTAAATGGCTCCTCTTCGCTTCACTGACCATGCTCGACCTGAGGAAACGTGGCTTGTACTTAAACTCAGACAGAGGAGAGTTTCATTGCTTGTCCTTCCAATTTCAGATGACAGAGGATACGCCCACTGTGCCACAGGGCCTGCTGTGGGGTTTTTAAGCTAGGATGATGCCTGGACGGTTGGTGCTGCCAGAGCCAGCTTGGGCATGAGGGATGGCCAGTGGGCACAGCCAAGACCATCCAACCTACAGGGCTCGGGGCTGCCCCGTGTGGCTGGACCATCTGTCCCCAGCAGCCATGGGGTGACATGGGCCACCCTGTGCCAGCTGGGCTGTTTGAAGGCTGGAACATGTACATGGTGCCATGAGGCAGGGGAAGATTGGGAAGTGTCTTCAGGGAGGCGGCTGCCTCCAGAGCCACCCCCTTTGTGTGTTGATGGAGGGGATTGGTGCTGGATGGGTAGACCTTGGCACCAAGTGTGTGTCCATCCTCTCGGCCAAACCACCTAGGCTGCTGGCCTCAGAGCAGTCTGTGGGACTGTGCTCACAGTCACACAGAGCCTGCTGGCTGCACTGGTCCTTGTACCACTGTGAGTGTAGGACCAGGGCTGGGAGGAACCATGAATGATCCTTTTGTCCCATTTTCCCCCTCCCATCACCTCCCCTACCTCACTCCAGCACATATATCCTCAGGTGCCCAGAGCCCAGTGTATAAATTTGCTTCTCCTCAGTCAAAACTTCCACTAATTTGATCATGGTTTTGCCAAGGAAGGAGTAAATATGGAGCAGGGACTTTGGGGATTTGAGCTATAAAAGTGAGAGCTGGAGAAGCTGAGACAAGTAAATTTTTGAAGCAAGCGGTCAAATCCAGGCATCCTGGCTCCCTCCTATACGTGCTCCTGGCTGATCCTCCACCCTCCGTCTCGACACCCTCCCCACCCCCGGCACAGAACACAAATTTTTGAGCACCGGCGGGGGGACCACAGGGCCGGGATGCTCACAACATCCTGAGTTTCATGAGGGCCAAGTCAGCTCTAGGTCAGGCCAAGCCGCAAGGGTTGAGAGCCAACTTTCTACTTATGACCCCGTACACTGTGCTGTGCACAGCTCTTGGTCCCAAACCTCTTCAATACACTTACAGACCATACTCTCGTTGAGGCAAGCTGGAAATTTCACACTTCTGAATGCAAAATAGGCCACTCCATACAAATGCTCCATTTGTGCAGACGTATTTAGTGTTGGTGCCAGCATACACATATTTCCAGGTACAACCTATATCCCTATCTTGTGAAAATTCAGATGCTTCTTGTCTCCTGCCTGAAAACTTGAGATTTGTCTTTCCCATATAAGGTTTAATGTCCAGTCTAGGAGCAGTTTAAATACCCAAAGGAGTGGGGTTAAAACCAGCTGAATGATCCCCAATGCAGTCTTAACAATGAATTTCCTGTTCCCTCAGGTGGGGGAGTCCTTTCCCTGCAGCTGGGCCAATGAATCGGGCACCTTATTTCTCTCCCCTCGCTTCCCCATTAGCTGGTGTGTAATAAGGCACTGCAGGCATCAAGCATGATTTAAATCACCACTTCTACCTCTGCTCAGTGTGCATGTCTGTGTAAGGTATAAGGGTTTTTTTTTCCCCCCTTGCTCTCTTTTCTGTTCCAATTTATCTCCCTCACTCAGGAGTTTGCTGGTGAATACAATGGCTTCAGACTGGAGAGAACTGAAGCTAATTTTCTTATTCCGTTCGGATTAATGGCTGTTGGCTCTTACAGGAGTAGGTTAGCCTTCTCATGTGGTTGTAATCTCCTTAAGTCCCAGCCACAGAGCTCCTAATGCCTGTTGTATAAATAATCTGCCTTTCATATATGGCTGTGTTTGTCCTTGTTTAATTCTTTTTCCATATATCTATCTCTAAAAATGCTGCCCTGGGAGGGTCCCATTGTAAATGCCTTTTTCTGAGTGTTCCAGTTCTCTTTGTTCAGGTAGTTTTTACTGCTCGCCCTATGTCCTACCACCAAAGAGGAAAGGAAGCCTCCAATGCCATGGGAAAAGAATAAATCTCTTGCTGTGGGAAGCAGGGTCTCTGTGGCCATGAGTGCGCCTCACCACAGGCCCCTAGCTGGCCAAGGGAATGACTGGAGAGTAAGATCCCACTTTGATGCTAGCCTCCTCTGCAGCTCAGATGTCATCTCCCAAGGCTCAGGAGATGTCATCTCCTCCCGCTGTCCTTAGGATCCTTAGGACAGCACTCAAAAAATCATAGAATCATAGAATACCAGGTTGGAAGGGACCTCAAGAATCATCTGGTCCAACCTTTCTAGGCAAGAGCACAGTCTAGACAAGATGGCCCAGCACCCTGTCCAGCTGCGTGTTGAAAGTGTCCAGTGTAGCGGAGTGTCCTGTTTTCAGCTGGGACAGAGTTAATTTTCTTCCTAATAGCTGGTATAGTGCTGTGGTTTGGATTTAGTACTACAATAATGTTGATAACACACTGATGGTTTAGTTGTTGCTGGGTAGTGCTTAGACTGGCCAAGGACTTCTCAGCTCTCCGCTCTGCCAGGGGCATAAGAAGCTGGGAGGGGGCACAGCCAGGACAGCTGACCCCAACTGGCCAAAGAGCTATTCCATATCATATGACGTCATGCTCAGTATATAGAGCTGAGGGAAGAAGAAGGAAGGGGGGAACATTCAGAGTTATGGCGTTTGTCTTCCCAAGTCATCATTAGGCGTGATGGAGCCCTGCTTTCCTGGAGGTTGCTGAACCCCTGCCTGCCCATGGGAAGTGGTGAATTAATTCCTTGCTTTGCTTTGCTTGCGTGCACGGCTTTTGCTTTCCCTATTAAACTGTCTTTATCTCAACCCATGAGTTTTCTCACTTTTACTCCTCTGATTCTCTCCCCCTGCATGGTGCTGAGTTGCCAGCCGGGGTTAAACCATGACACGGAGTCAACCACTCCTCTGGGGAGATTATTCCAATGGTTGACTGTTCTCAGTGAGTGTTGCTGAAATCTTCCCAGTATCGTCAAGGATGGGTGGCTACCAGGGAAGCTACACATGTAGGGCTTCAACAAAATTTACAGCCTGTCATGGTGTCTTTCCATTGCAGTGAGCTATGCACTGTGGTTATTCACCATAAACCTGGTGGCACCCAAAATATTTTTGGCTTTGGTCATGGTTAGTCTCTAACGAGGCCCAGGAATGAATCAAGTCCATTGGTCCATTTCATACATTTCCATAACATGGGGTGGCTGATTTCTCTGTCTGGATACAGTTTCCGGAAAGTAAAAAGTGTTGAGTCCTAAGGATGGAAGTTCACAGTCTTCTTAAATCAGCGTGAGGCCATGTTGCTGTCAGAGCAGGAGTTGCAGCCTGGGTCCCTGCTCCCAGGACCACCCCTCCTGCTATCACTGGCTGGGCAGCTCAGCAGCTTAGGCTGGTGCAAAATGACCGTGAAACCACACGCTGGGGTTTAAGCGCTGCTCTGATGGTCTTTGCATAGGCAATCCCAACAGTCTGTCAGGGTTTCTTGTATGAAAGGTAGATGATTTGTTTATAGCCAAATACTGCCTGTGGACGTGAGCCAGCCAGTGGAGTTTGCATTCACATTCGATAAGGGATTTTCAGATGTGGCATCAGCATTTCTCAGTGTAAATCCATGTACGTGGTACACAACTAGGGCAATCTAAGGATCTTCCCAAATGCCTAATACAATTGCCTCTGTAGAAAAGTCTAGCTATATTTGGAGAAGCACAGATGATACCCTGAAGTATAAAATGAAGCTGCTCCTATATTTATTTCTTATCAGTCATGATATGGATATTAAGAAAACACATGTGCAAATATTCTGCCTCTGAAATGTCTTAGGTGACTGCTGCCTCTCAGCTATGTCCCCTTTTTTTTCATGGAGTGACGGTCACCTCAGTTCACTGAGTCACCTGCATGGTACCGATATTGCCAAGGTGATTGAGCCTCCAGGTTGTGTGGTCTGGGGCTGGACCTGCGGGGTGAGCTCTGCAAGGACGGGACGCTGCAGCCAGGATACGGCCTCCCACGTCTTGGGAAAAAGGTTGCAGGTAGACATCCCCTCCTTTGGTTATGCATGTCAGAAGCATCCATGGAGAATGGCAGGAGGGATATGAAGGACAGAGTTTCAGTGGTCACAGACCCTGTCATCGTTAGGTTAAGGTGAGAGCTGAGAAATAAGCTTTGGGAATGATGGTTTGAGATTTAAATTCTTAGTGGAGTTAGGGTAAAAATTTCATATTCAAGTGCTTTTGTGGATCCAACACCTGAAGCTTTGAAGGTCTTAATGCAGCACCCTTGATATACTTGGCAGTTAGTTATAGTGTTGAGAACCAGCTATGTACCATAAAATATCTATCATATTCTATGGATGATAGGGACTTTATGTATCATTTATGTGTCTTAGGGATAAGGTTTTAGCATCTGGGATCAAAAACCATGAGCACGAGGAAAACCAATGTCCTTTTCATTACATCATTCTGTCAAGCATAAATCGGTGAGACATTTCAATTTACTTACTGTCATTTTTCAAACATAAACATTCTAAATGGCTTCAAACACTCAAACCTTGCCACAGCATTGCAAATCTAAGCCACAATATTGAAAAGTGCAAGTATTTCGCAAGCCGAACAGCATTTGGGTTGTTCAACAGGTAAAAGATAAATAGCAGAAATTTAAGCTTGGCAAAGTGAACTTTGAAGGACAACATACTCCTCCTTTTAATATTTATTGTTAACTCAAAGGCTTCAGGTTAATTTAATTTCCTTCCAGCATACGAATCAACAGTTTGACTTTGCTAGACGCACAGTTCTGTTCCTCTGAATCCTAAAAGCATATTGTTTACACGACATAATCAGAAAATGAAAATGATCTTGTTCACAGAGGGTCCGGTTCCCACAAAATATCCACACCCTTCCTTGCTCATGAATTATGGATGTCTGGGGTCTGCGCTCTACCAGAAACTTGGCTGGGCTATGTAAAACCATTTTCTGGAGAGTGTGTTTTATTTTGAATGAAGCAAGCAGGCAAGAGGCCAGTAGGATTAAAATGGATTCTTTATTTAAGACAACTCACAAAACACAGCAGCTCCTACCATTCTGTTAGTCTCCCCTATTTCTCTCCAGATCCCTTTTTCCAGGCTTCGGCTGGTGCTCTTGAGTACACTCTGCATCTCGGGGTGCATCAGAGGGTGGCTGCTAACCCAGGGCCAGTCGCCACCCAAGAGCTGGTGGACAGGAGAACAAGGACACTCTTGTGGCAGCCCCAGCCACGGAGTCACTGGATCCATTATCCCAACCCTAGCACGAGGAAGGGACATCCATCTTTCTGCTCCCTCAGCTTATGGGAAATAATTCCTCCAGGTATAATTCGGAAATACTGTGAAGCTTTAATTCTCTGAAATCATAACAAAGAGCTCTCAGATTCCCTGATGAAAAAGGGAATGCTCTATATCTATCCAATATTATGTTCCATCCAAAGCTCCCTGAATTTATTTGGTCAGTATTAACAGAAGTTTATTGAAGACAAGCTAAATAGTGAATGAGCCACATCGACAAGAGCTGAGAGACCATGAGGTGCTCTGGCAGTGCTGAGAACTGTCCTGCTTGACCCAGCACAATGCAATCTCCTTCTCCCTCCCAGCAAAATCGACGTGCATGATCTGCTTTAAGTCACTGCGACATTTTTCTCCTTGTTGACTTTCTCTAATGCAAAACAGAGAAAATATCCAAACCTGAAACAAGGAGTATGGACCCTCTTTGCCGAAGAAGAGGTAAGATGACAGCAACAAGCAAACAAACAAACCAACCTCACGTGTCAGGAAAGATATTTAATTGAGAAATCTACAAAATGCTTCTCAATGCTATGAAATGAAAAGCTGCCAAATCATTTAGCAATGGCCTCTGACAGGAGAAATGGAATCTGTGGCTCACAGTTCCACCACAATTGGTGTTTAAATGTCAGCTGTCCATCTGCTGCCAGACCCGGATCCTGCCCTCCGCGTGTGTCAACAGGGCTGAAGTGTCGCTGAGCTCAGTCAACAGCCACCCCTAAATGTCTGTGAAGGTGCCTGCTCTTACCCGCTGCCCGTCGGTCCTCACCACACAGGACCCCTTCCAAGGCCACTGCCATGAAAGAAGAGACTGTCCTTTTGCTATCTGCCCTCCAGAGAGGCCAGAAATAACCTCTCCCAGACCAAAACCTCTTTCCTTCCTTGTGACACCCTCATTACGAAAGCGGCCTTTCCGCCTCTTTAATCACTACGCCTTCTTTCTTGTTTTTTCTTGCCATGTTCACTGCTTATCAGTTTGCTCAGCTCAAGGACTTTGAGTTTTATGGGTTTTCAACACCATAGGCACCAACTGTCGTGGTTTAACCTGGCTGGCAACTAAGCACCACGCAGCCGCTCGCTCACTCCCCCCCCCTCCCTCAGTGGGATGGGGGAGAGAATCGGGAAGGGGAAAAAAGGTTAGAGCCGAGGGCTGAGATAAAGACAGTTTAATAAGAGAAAATAATAATAATAGTAATAATGAGAATGATAACAAAATATACAGAGTATACAAAACGAATGATGCACAATGCAATTGCTCACCACCCGCCGACCGATGCCCAGCCCGTCCCGAGCAGCGATCAGTACCCGAGCAGCGACCGACCCACCAACCCCCCCGAGCATGACGTTCTATGGTATGGAATAGCTCTTTGGACAGTTTGGGTCCTAGCTGTGCTGTACTCCCAGCTTGTTATGCACCTGGCCGAGCAGGAGAAGCTCAAAAAGTCCTTGAGCAGTCTGAGCACTGCTTGGCAACAACTAAAAACATCAGCGTGTTATCAACATTCTTCTAGTACTAAATCCAAAGCACAGCACTATGCTAGCTTCTGTGAAGAAAATTAACTCTATCCCAGCCGAAACCAGGACACCAACCCTTGCAGAGCACCCTGCGTTGTGGGAACCATGTCTGCTGCCACCCTGCGCCAGCCCCCGTCCCGAAACCACCTCTTCCCCGCACTGCAACCTGGAGTTGGGGCTGGGGTGGGAAGAGGCAGGCCCTTCTGGGCTAGGACAACTGGTACTTAAAATGAGGGGTAAAAAAAAGGAAAAAAAAAAAAGAGCAAGAGACCTGTTAGCTGCAACTGGCAGCCACTGTGTAGTTAGGGGGACCTAGAGGGCTCCAGAAAGAAAGCATTTCTCTGTGTGCTTTCCAAGATTTGTTTTGAAAAGATGCCAGGCAGAGCTCTGCAGAGCTAAGTGGAAGTAGCAAGCATTATGGTGACATCTTTAAACCTGGCTGGCTACCAATGGGCTTTTACAGGACCAGAGCGATAAGGCTGGTTGAAGATTATTTTCTTTGTTGTCGTGAAGTCCTTGTTCTTGATAGCCGTGTAGCTATTTATCCAAGAATTAAATGTTAAAGAAATACCTATGTCATTGAGACAAGAGCAACCACCGTAATTTATATGAGAAGGCTGACATTCCAGCGCTAAGTAAAAAAAATCATGACATTTGCCATTTTAAAATCACCTCTGGGCAGGATATCCAGTCAGACATTACCACAGCCCAATTAACCTGATAAGAAGAGGGACAACAGTTAACGTTCAAAAATACACAACCCTCTCCCCTTCCCTTGCCTAAAAATTAAAAATAATGAGAGTGGGATTATAAATTTGTTATCATGTCTATTAATAATCAGCCCAAGGGCATGGAGAAGAGACCTTCTGACAAAACAGAAATTAATAAGGAATAGTTTAGGGACATCTGCTTAGAGCAGATTAGAATTGTCTTTGAAAAGTTTTCCCCCTCCCCATAAGATGCTTGGAGTTGCAGTATCATCTGAGGGGAAAATACTGCAAAGGCTGCCAAAAAAGAATCGGAAGAAAATTAATATAGAGAGGAAAGCTGAGATGAGATGGTGATCCAAAGGTTATGGGCTTAATATTCAGAATTTCTCTAGTCCAGCCTTTGTCCTAGCAGCAAAAGGTGCTGAGTTAAAATAAAATATGTATCTTCTATTTCTACTTGCAGATATTACTGAATGGTATGTAGTAATTTATTTCCTGCATTATGCACTTTTTTGGCTTATAAGGGAATGAACATGGAGAGATCCACTGTATTGCAAAAAAAAAAAGCTGTATTTTCGTGTCCAAAAGGGTCATATCTCCGACTTCTGCTATTTCTGCTCTGATGAAGAAAACTGTTTCCGTGTGCAGGACAGAAGGGCCAGCTTGAAGCTTGTGGAAGTTAATGATGCTTCAAATCAGAGGGAAGAAGGGAAGGAATCTTTCTGAAAATGAGTAAATGCAAAAAATAGAAATGTACTAGAAGTCACCATTGGCCACTGGAGTGAGAACTGGGAGTCAAGGGTGTTTGGTGTTTCAAACAAGTGAGAAATGGAGCCAGGGAAGGAGGGGAAGAGCAGGAAAATACTTTTTTCAGTGGCAAATTCCATCCTAGAGGTATATAAATATCCCCAGACAGACACAGCCAAGGAAAGGCAGCAGACAAGAGGAAGAAGAAGACCTACCCAAGAAGACCCACAAAAAGACATGCTGACGGAATGATGCGTTTTCCTGGTGTAATGCCACTGCTCCCTATCCTGCTTCCTTCTGGTCAGTTAGGCATGTAAAAAGCAAACAAAACAAAACAAAATTCACCAGTGCCTTTTGTGTTTCCAAGTGGAAAGAGAGGAAACAGAGGAAGATATGCTGGTTCCATGGGCACACACTACATCAACTTGTGTAGAAAAATGGGGGCTTACAAGGCTCTATTACCAAAATAAATTCTCCGTGCATGACAAAGCTTCCTAGCTTAATGCTCTCACTGATAGAAGAAGGTACCTTCTCCCATGTACGTTAAAGCCCATCAGAAGCAGTCTTGTAGTCACACTGCTTAAGTTATAGCTTCCTTTCCAAGCATGGTGTAATCAGGAGAGTGAAGTGCTCCTGCCCATAATATCCTAGCAGCAAAGGTGGTGTTAGGCAAAAGAATGGCTTTCAAATAGTCTACAGAAAATATGTTCAAGGGACCATACGTGACAGTTAAACACAAGTATCAGCTTGCTTTTTCGTTGGGCAGAGCATCAGATGGGGTGAGCCACCCTGGAAAGGTGGGAATGGAGAGTTTGAGGAACCTGGCAGGCATCCCCTGGTGAACTGCACAGTGGCTTAAGACACAGGAGGCCTTGTGCTGCTGCCTTCCTTCTGCCCTAGAGAAGACCATACCTGCAGCAGGGACTGTATGCCCACTTTAGATTAAACTCCCAGTGAAGGAGACTGCTCTGCAAGCTTTAGTGCCTGTGGTTCACCATGCACAGAGCCAAGGACAGGGCTGCTAGCTGTGGGCCAGGGCTGAAGTGCAACCGAGCAGGGCCACCCCCTCCTGCTAGTCTCCTGCAGCCATGTCAAGGTTGCAGGACTCTCCCTGAGACATTGCTGGCTACCAGGGCAAACAGGGTGTGCAGGCAGCCTGAACCTCACCAGCACGAACCCCCGCAGCTGGTGGGTGCTGATGGCCCAGAGGCAGCTACAAGATCACCCCAGGCTGAAGCCTGCTCCCTGGTCCAGTACCTCAAGTTCAGTATAAACATGTACTCTAATTCAGGGATGACAGCAGCTTTTTACGATTTAGCTTACACCGTGTGGGACAGTTATCACGTCTACCGGTTAAAATGTGTTTCAACACATGCTTCAGTGTACATGATTATAGCCAAGCCCTTAGTGTGAAGCAGCAGCAGGGTTGGGTTGTTTTTTTTTTTTTTTTTCCCAAGCAAAGACTCAAAGCAGAACTATTTTTCCTGAGATAATACTAACCTGAAGTGAAATCATTGCCTTATGAGAAGACCCTAAGTAATAACATTTGTGTGCAATAGCATGTGATAAGATCATTCTTAAAAAAAGAACGCTTAAGTGCATGGGAGTAATCATTAACATGAAGAAGGGAAAGGTGGGCCACCTTTAGTTTCTGCAGTGTGAAATTCCATGTCTTTTCCTGTGTCTGTGGAATTTAACACATATTATCACTCAAACTGTGACAGATATGTTTTAGCAGAGCAGTCAAGAAAGTCTTCCCCTTTCTATCTGCTCTCCAAGATACCGTGGTAACACAAACCATTCCTTTCTCCATCTGTCTGCATGGCTCCTCATTATTAATTGTATTTCCCAAGGTTCAGGAGTGTCTTCAGTAACCTTGGGAAATCTTGTTTTCAAACTCAAAATGTGGTTTCTTCCCTGATCCTTCTTACATCCCCCTCTTTAAAATGAAAGGCTCCCATTCATAGTTACGCTTTCTTTCCTCCTCTTTTGCCAGTTTTCAGTCCAATATGCTCATTGTCCTTCTATTCCATGACTTCAGACCTTAGACATTTTAACCAACAGTGGAGAATGTTGTCAAATGCTTTCTGAAAAACGGAGTCTATAATATCCTTTCCCCTTCCTTACCAGGGCAGTAATTTCCTCAAAGAATTCCAACAAATTAGTTAGGCATGATCTCCTTTCCCTGAATTGATGTTAGCTGTCTTTAATCAAGCTCTGCTTTTCCAAGTGTTCCCTATTTGATTCCTTAAAGGAGTTTCGGAGTCTTTCCCCTTTAGTGAAGTCAAACTGACAAGTCTGATTTTTCCCAGTGCCTGGGGAAGCCGTCTTCTTTTTTCCCTTAAGAAAAAAATGATGAGAAATAAATTTCAGGTAATTTCAGCAGCCTACCACCTAGAGACTCTTATTCCTTTTGATTTTTAAGCACAGCTTTTGCTGTTAAGAGAGGGGACGCATACTAAAAAGACGAGGGCGAGAATGGAGAGACGCAACATTACAGATGACAAGTTTGTGTAATTGGATTGTATATTTTGAAAGCTGGGAACCAAATAATGACAGGCATTTCTGATGAAGTCTGAGATTTGCATGGATTAAACTCATGTTCAATTCCTCCTGCAGGCGAGCAACACCGGGACCCGTACCAGCCTACAGTGCTTCCCCACAGACCTTGCTGGAGAACATCTGTTGGGATGTGGCGTGCTTTGTGTTAAAGTCTTCGGTGTGTTTATGTTCTGATGAGGCTTTGCAGGCTGCCTCCAAGCTAGGCTTCACTTTGGGCATGAGTAAATTGGGGAGGGGATATGTGGGAGTTTAACCCCTCTGCTGGCATCAGCATTGCCAGCCTGTGTGTGCCTCTGCACACATGTATGATGTGGCATGTCCTCTCCCCACACACCTTTGAGGGTGACTGCATCGGTATCAATGTCATTTATTTGCCACACATTGCTGTAGCCCGTCTCTTGCTCTTGGTGGACATTTGCTGGCTGTAGCCAGTAACCTCCGCCTGCACTGGGGACCAGGGGTGTGGGGCAGACAGGCTGCAGCGAGGTGGGAGGCAGCATCCCCCCTCGCCCCCGGGACCTCCTCTGCCCCAGCCTCACCCGCAGTGCCCCAGGGCAGCCTAGGGAGCCTGGCATGGGGCTGTTACCATACCCTGCCTCTCTCAGGTCTGGGTTTGGCCTTTTTTGTGGGTGGGTTTCAACGTGATCTCTCCATAAATTGCTCCTTTCTTCAGCGGCACACTTCATTGCCACTGTCCTCCAGGGACAGAGGTGGCCCCAGTGCAGTGGGAGAGCTGCCCCCCTGGGGAAGGGGACAAAGGCATGGCTGTGCCGGATGGCCTTGCATCTGGCTGTTGCACCTGGTCTCGTGAAGCAGCGAAATGCCCAACACATGTAATTGTGTCTTGAGGAAAAAAAAAGTTTTCGCCCCCACCATTGGTAAGAAAAGGGAAATAAAAGAACACCACAGAAAAGGAGTTTTTTCCTCTCGTGAAGTACGAGATCAGCTCAAAGTCATGGCAAAAGCACATCCCGTGATACTTTGCATTTTGAAACAAATTTGGATTGTATGCTCTATGCATTTCTTGGATTACTGTCTCTGCAAGTGATACTGTATTGATCTAGGATTAGCAGTAAGATATCCCTGTATCAGTAGGTTCCTGTCCAGAGGGAAGATGACTGCCGGATCACCCTCATTTCTAGAACACGTTGTTAACGCTGGCTGTTCTGGGAACACATCATTTACTGCCCAAAAGGAAAAGATATTCTGGTGGCCGCACCTTGCACAGGTAAAGTAATATGCATTTGAAAAGAGAACAGAAATCCGTCATTAACAGTTTTAGTCACTGTGTTTTAAACACACGATAGCCCTCAATAGTCCCAAATGTTGTTTCTTTCTGTTCGAGAGAACAAGATCCACTTCCACTTTCTGACTCTTTCCCCTCTTATTTCCTTCTTGCCATTAAGTGTCATTCATAAAGCATCAGACTCTTGAAAAGGGACTCCTGGATCACTAGTCTAGTCTCCCGGTATCATAGGCAATCGCACCAAGTAATCCCTTTCATAAACCCCCTCTTAAAAGCCTCTCCCTCTTAAAAAACCCAACTCCCTCATAAAAAAACCCGATATGTTATTTGCTGCTGTTATTCCCACAAAAGACCATTCAGAACCTCATCTCTCTGCTGTTCTGATTTTCCTTTTTCCTATTTCCAGACTGCATTTTTCATGACCCATTAATGTCCATTTGTCCTTGTGCCAAAATTTTCCTTTGACTTAAATATATCTTCTTGCTTCCAGAAAGGTCTCCTTTCCTTCTTACGCCATTTTTTTTTTCTCTTTTTACCATTCTCCTTCCTGTCTTGTTTCTGTTCTCTCCTTCTCAAAGTCTAATCTCACTCATGGCAGATTGTCTAGAAAAAAATGTGGGTGGATCAGGCACCAAACCTGTTCCACTGGGCTGAAAGACTCTGTAATGAAGAGTTTGGGTACATCAGGAAGGATAGATCAGCTGAACCACAGGTAATTGACCTGGGCTTGTGGCACATGTCAGGTAAATCACATCACTTCAAAACTCAGTGGAATGGATTAGGACTAGTATTTGAGACATGTTAGGAGCATAAGCATGGTCATTCAGTTGTGTTGCTTAGACCTGTTCTGGAGCAAAATACAGCAGATATCCCAGCTTCTGTAAATCTTACTCCATTTTCTGGGTTTCCTCATTGCAGAACTGATGGGAATTAATGAACTGAAAAAGGCAGCGGACACTCCTACCTTATAACATAGCTCTTGGGGCCAGTAGAGGGCCTGGTATAACGAAAAGGGTGAGGGTGTCAGCCCAACACTGAACACTTGCTCTCACTGTCAGAGGAGAGGGAAAGCAGAGGAGTGGGAACCGCAGCTGGCAGTGCCTGGGCCACAGCATCATCCCTTGCCAGCCCTGGCCAGAGAGCTGAGCACACAAAGATGAGCCGGAGGGAGGGGGCAGCGGAAAGTGAATTTTTCATAGCATTACTTGGGAGGCCAAATTGTGTTAATCTTATTAGTAATTCCTGCAATGCTAGTGAAGGACAGCCCTGCAAGACCGGTGATGGGACAGAACAGGAACACTTCTTTTTTTTTTATATTTATTAACTGGCTGGAAAGTATATTGTGCATGGTCCTGGTTTCGTGCAGCAGTCAGATAACCTTCTCCTTTTATAACCAGCAATTTTTCACTGCAGTGGCCGCACTGTGTTCCAAGGATGCCCGGTGCAGTGTAGGGAACCCAACAGAGGAGCAGACCCACTTCATCTCTGATGTTTTAGCCCCTTGACAGCCCAAACATGCAGCATCAACTCCTTTGTTAAATCTCAGCCCGACTCAGAGAAGGCTTCCAGACCTCCTCCAGAAACAGTAAAGCGCTGCTTTTAAAAAGCCAGGAATGCTGGTGTTTGGATGGGCCATGAAAAGACACATTCTACTGCTACAATTTTATCATTTGCCTATGTTACCAAGACCTACAGCAGCTTCTTTCTTTTATCAGGCTTGACATTTTTTGATAGATTTCTGATTGACCTCCCATTACTGCACCTGAAAAATGTATCCTTGCTACATATCTGGTGTCTTATTAAGATCCACATTTGCTCTCTGTTAAATACTCTGACTCAGATGATTTAAAACAGTTTGGGTTTGCCTTGAGAACAGGCCTTCGGTTAAAGATTGTATGTGCCTCCTTTTCCAATTCCTTTTCACAGCCTGCTTTTTTTGGCTAGCTTTCCAATGCTGACTGCTAGGCTGGCCCTCGGTAGGCCACTCTACCCCACCCCACCCACCCTTAGCCCTTACCGGGGCTCCACATGTGTGTGGCTGTGAGGACAGGGACCTGGTTAGGTCTTTTTGATTCCAGCTGTGCCCCTTGTTCTGACTCAGCATCCTGAGGAGAGCAACGCGATGACTGCTATTGCTGTCACTCACCCAGCTGGCGAGGTCCCCCCCACGGTTGTTTGCCTTTGGTAGCTTCAAAGAGCACCAACACCAGCTCCCTGGGGTCTACCAGATGCAGGTTAGTGCTTGCCTGCTTTGTACTATTCCAAAAGGACTGTTGGAAGAAAACCACAGAGAAATGAACTGTAAGTGCATCCTGTCATCCTCCTATGGTGGGCTCAGAAGTCGCAGCGTTGTGAGCCTGCCTCAATGAAAAGTGATGTCTTAGCTGACAGTTGGGCATGAGGAGGCTAGCAAGCACTCGCACTGCTTTTCAGCCAGCTAATAGAAATCAGTTGTGGCTTATATGTAGCCTTTACCTCCATATGCACCAAGGGAAAAATCACTGGTACTGTCCACTGCAGTCATCTGCATTTTTAACATGTCCAGTCAACTCTCAATGTTATGCTCAACAGACTAATAGAGAACATATGTAAATTGGACTGTAAGAACATATTTAGTATATTTAGCTTTGAAAAATGAAGTTACGATGGTGAATGAACATCAAGGGGGGAGGAGGGGAAAGATGGCGGGGAATACTTTTATCGGGGCACAGCTAATTTGCAACATGGATGATAAGCCACTCCCAGGTGATCAAGCGCTGACTGGGTTTCAATTGCAAATGTGGCTCCTTTCATTTCTCCTTTAAACCAGAGTGAGCTTGAATTCTCTGGGCCAATCTGCATCTTCTTCTCATTGCAGAACTTGGAGCTATTCAGTACAAATAGCACGCCTTGCTAGAGGAACTGCAAGAGTAATGAAGGCTGAGGCTTTTTGAATCGTGCCCGAGGTGCATTAGCAAAGCCATGGGGCACTTCCCGCAGTGCCTGCCCAGGCTCTTCCTGGCAGCACTGGGAGCTGTTGGGTTTTCCCTCTCCTGATCCCCAGATGACAACAACTTTTAAAGAGGCATTTCCCATTGCATGCTTGATTTTGGCAAGTAATGGCTGATGCTTAGGTGGGAAGAGAAATCATCGTGACCTCTTTACCTCAGCTTCCCTCCACATCTGTTCCTCTTACCCTGTGCCTCTGATACACCTTTTCTTCTCTTTGTTTTTCTCTCTTTATAACTTATCCTCCTCTTTTGTTACCACCTTTCAAAACCATTATAGCCTAACATGATATTTCCTGCTATCATTCCCTCCTCAACTCCTCACCTGTGGTCCTGGTTGCGGCCATAAGCTCTTTGGGAAATGGACTTCCCACCGCCTCCTCTTTGCATCTGCTGGAGGGGGGCCCAGTCCTGGCTGCTTGGTAGGTTAATAAATGTGACTAAAAGTAGTGATAACAAGTAACAGCTTTGCTCCTCAGCTAATTAGTTCCTACATATGTCAAGTATTTTGCTTTTTAGAAATTGCATGTCCAAGAACACAAAATGGGAATTAATCTATAATTTTATGTGTCATCAATTCAAGGGACAGAAGTCACCTCACCTGAGTTGTGCTGCTGACCTAGCGCAAAATAAATTTTGAATTTAAGTAATGGGACTGAATTTTTCATGAACCGTTTGAAGGTGGAATTACTGAAGAATTTTGTGAAAATTTTTTGCCTAGCAATCAATAACAAGGAAGTCCTGAACCACTCCTGAAGAGTTCACAAGTCAAAAAAGTGCTGAACTTCATCCAATAAATTATTCATTGTGAATTGTTCGCACAGCTGTGCTCTACTTACAAGGGAAGTTCAGGGGGTCTAATAATCCCTCTTCATGCAGAATATTTTGTTACATGGGGAAAATAGTAATTCAGAGGATGCTCAATTTCTATGCTCTTGTAATAAATTAAAAAACTGTTTGATTCTGGCATGTGTGAGGAAAATCCTTTTTTTTCCTTCACTGCCGTGAACTATCTCAGAATAGTTTTTCGATGGAAATTATTAGCATGGTTGCCATTAAAAAATCAGCATTGGTCCAGCAATTACCACACAATCCCAAATGATGTAGTACAGGAAAATATATTTATCCCAGAGACAGTGTGTGGTAACTTATGGTAAAAGTTGCTTCTTTAGGAGCAGCCACGACAACTCCATCTGTTTTAGCTAAAATAACTGTCCAAGTGACCCCAATTTCAACTTTATGAGGCTCATATTAATAGGGAATCTGAAGAAAATGAGCCAGAGTTTAGCTTCATGTCACTACTCACATTTTCAAGCTCTTTATCAAGTATCTCTTAAAAGTGTCCTGTATGCTAGAGGTCCGAATGCCTGTCTGTAAGTGATGGACTTGTCTTTAAAGAAACAGATCCACTTAATGTGTCCGGCTACAAACATGAGCCTATTGGTGCATATGAACTAACATGTCACAATGTGATTGATGTTTCCCTATTACTCTGCCAAAGTACATTAAGTTAAGCTCCTTTTCATCTCCACAAATAGTAGGGACTACAGATGGCCCTCATCTGTAATCTGCAGGAACTAGCACAACCGAGCGATGGGAGAGGGTGCTGGTACCCATTGCCCACCTGAAACGGATTAGGGAGATTTCTGTATGGAGCAGTGTTACATGAATAAAGTAACATAGCAAGTAAAAATGGAAAGGAAGGGGTGCTGGCAGCGGCTGCGAGCACTAACAAACTGTGGAGACGACAATACTCTCTGAGCAGGCACTTGTGTTTGGTGGTGAGTATTTTAGCAGCGGGCACGACTCAAATCTGTGTATTCTTTGCTGCTCATCTCCCTTATGCCATGAGCAATGTGCACCATGAGAAGCCACATCCACTGCTTTGGTGATATCCTGGTCCCGCTGAAGCCCATGGCTAACCTACTGACTTCAGTTGTGGCTGGGGTTTCATCATGGCCTGGAGCTTCTCAAGTTCCTGGGTGAGAGGCAACAACAGGAGTCTAAGGATTGCTCAAGGTGTTTTTTTTTTTTCTCAGAAGTGTTTGTATATGGATCTTGGGCAAATTGGAGCTGGCCAAGCACCTACTTTTTAAAGTTATACAAACTTTGCACTCAGGCTCTTTGCTGGAGGCTCCTGGCGTAGGTGTCATGGCTGCAGCTGATCAAGGGAGCTGTGTTCCAGCAGCCTTGGGAAGAGAAGCTCTGGCCTCCCAAATCCCAGCCAATGCTGGGGCAGCCTTGAAGCCTGCTTCAGGAAAAGCAAACAGGCCAGGAAACCAAATATTTGGGAAACTGAGCGCTGAAAATACTTCCCTCAGGTGGAGCTAGTATCAGCCCTTGCAAGACACAAGTCTTATGAGTAGTGGCTGAGGGAACTGGGGTTGTTTAGCCTGGAGAAGAGGAGGCTGAGGGGAGACCTTATCGCCCTCTACAGCTGCCTGACAGGAGGCTGTAGCCAGGTGGGGGTCGGTCTCTTCTCCCAGGTAACGGGTGATAGGATGAGAGGAAATGGCCTCAACTTGCCCCAGGGGAGGTTTAGATTGGACATTAGGAAAAATTTTTTCACCGCAAGGGTTGTCAGGCTCTGGAATGGGCTGCCCAGGGAGGTGGTCAAGTCCCCATCCCTGGAGGTATTTAAAAGCTGGGCAGACGAGGTGCTTAGGGCCATGGTTTAGTGGTGGGATGGCAGTGTTAGGTTAACAGTTGGACTTGATCTTAAAGGTCTTTTCCAACCTAAATGATTCTATGATTCTAAGACAACCTCCAAGGCATATTTTTTCAAAAGGCTCCATGGCGTCAGCAAAGAGAGAGGAGAAAGGCCCTCTACCACCTTCACCAGTGTTATGATCCAATTCTGTTTGGACGAGAGGAAGGCCCCCTTGCTTTCTAGCCGACCTCAGACGAGTCTGGGAGGCTAGGGGCGGCTAGACCAACCTCTCGTTTCAGGTTCAATCCCTTTGAGCGAGATTAAGACAAAAACGAGGTCAGATGTTGTAAGTCCACCCGTTTATTAATTGTTTGGGGGAAAGAGAGAAAGCAGCGACAGGAAAGGAAGGAAGGAAAGATAAGAAATAAAGCGAGAGGTCCGGATAGAAGAGAGCAGTCACCACCATGGATCCGCGGCGTCCAGGGGGTCCGTGCTTCTGGGGTTTTCGGTGATCGCACATGGAATCTTCGGTGGTCTCTTCACAAGGTCAGTGATCTTCCTCCGGCGTCTTCGATGGTCTTCCACGAGGTCCCCCCTCAGTCTGAGACTGCAGCCTTTTTTACAGAGCACAGTCCAGCACACGCGCACACATTTCGCGCGCTTTCCTTTTGGCGGGCTCCGTCCGCGCGCTTTCTTGTTGCTGGGCAGGGGCAGGGTTCTGCTTGCATGCTTTAAGTGGCAGCAAACTGCAAGCCTTTGTGGGCAGGTGGGCCCCACCTGGGTGTCCGCTGCCTCAGCCAGCGTGCAAGCCACCTTGCCGCATCTTTGCAGCCACCTTGCCTGCGGCAAGGCTGATCTTCACACATTGCCACACAAAGGAGCAAGCTTTGAGACAGTTAGCTGGCTATTCAGTCTCCCACAACCAGGACGGAGGGCCAGAGGCAGGCAGGGCCCAGGCTGCCGCACTCTTTGCTCAGGGTTGTATGCACCACAGCAATTGAAGCCATTTTTGGACATGGCGTATGTGTGCCTGCTTGCCAATAACCATGTCTTCTCGCTGTCCTCAGAGCCTGCCAGTGCTTCTGTGGGAAGATCAGGGGGCTGGGAGGGGGACGCGGATCTCCCTCTCCCATGGGTATCTTTTTACCTCATGTCAAAACTATTTCCATCTCTCATGTTAAGGGAGCACATTGTAACATAGATCATCTTCACTTGACATACATTACAAGAGTGAATTTATGTCACTTAGCTTTTTAAAAGAAGAGAAAAAAGTGAAGAAAGCAAATGTCACGGTAGTTTTGAGGGAGAAATTTGTGAGGCGGGAGACGAGTTTCGGACCTGCTGGTGGCGGCCATGGCTGTGAGCAGACAGTGCCGAGCACGGTTTGGAGGCAGACAGGAAGGGAGCCCCGGCCTCCAGACGGCATGAGAGATAACGACAGTCTTTCCAGACATCGTTATCTGCTCCAGCGAAGCACTGGGACTGGCTGACGGACCTTCTCCAGGGAAAGCCACACAAAACTCCTCGGAGGTCCACGCTTAGCCAAGGGAATGAGGCTGGTGTGGGACTGGGCTGAGAAACTGCAGAGACGGGGATATCTGCCTCTTCCGCAGGGCTGCCGCCTCACTGGCCTGCTGCTTGCAGCCACCCAGAAGCCTGCTGGGCTGGATCCTGGCCGTGTGATAGATGAACAGATATCATTCTTCCACATTCTCACATGTTGTAGTTAGTCCTGACTGACTGAGGGTGAGAACAGAAAGGTCCTTCTGGAGCTGGCACCAGCCTCTGGTGCTGCCTCGGTTTCCCTTCTGCACCACTCAGTGCCAGCTCCATCGGTGTGATGTCCAGCAGTCAGCTCCCAACACCCAACATTTCTGCCGTGGAAGTCACACCTGATATGAACTCCAGGTCTGGCTGCTCATCCTGCCATGGTAGCAGGCCTCCCAACATAGAATCACTTTGGTTGGAAAAGACCTTTAAGATCATCGAGTCCAACCGTTAACCTAACCTGACATCCCACCACTAAACCATGTCCCTAAGCACCTCATCTATCCTTCTTTTAAATACCTCCAGGGACGAGGACTCCACCACCTCCCTGGGCAGCCCATTCCAGAGCCTGACAACCCTTTTGGTGAAGAAGTTTTTCCTAATGTCTAGCCTAAACCTGCCCTGACGCAACTTCAAACCATTCCCCCTCATCCTATCGTCCATTCCCTCCTCTCATCACACTGATGGTCATCACCTTGTATGCTCCTCACTCCTTTCTTGCCTCTGCATGCAGGGAGAGAGGCACCAATGCATGGGATAACCCAGGAACCTTCTGGTCTTCCCCTCCCCATGTCTCACCCTGAGCAGACCCACACAGCCTCTCTGTGTGCCCCAAGGACAGGGAACAGCTTCACAGCATCTTGCAGCCCTGGGTGCACTTCTTGTCATCCTGCACTCCCCTGGATGCCCAAGGCCCTCGTCATCATGGTTGTGGTTGGCAGCTTCCCTCCACCCTCGACCCAACCCACATTTCTCCCTCTTCTGTCCCCATCACAAAAGGCCTCAAGAACAACCTTCAGGGGGGCAGGAGAGTCTGGAAGCTCCCTCTGGCCCCCAGGTGGAGAGGCAGTGGGGGAAGAGGGAAAGGTGGGCAGGGAAGGAGGAGGAGATGAGGTGGTGGGAGAATCTGGAGGCTGGGAGCGTGGTCTGGGCAGAGGGTGACTGAGGTAAAGGGCTCATCCCTCTTCATGCTAAATTGAAAATAGCTTTTACTTTCCATAGGAAATAGCAGACTTCATAAAATTGCATAAATTTTCTTGTCAGAGATACAGCCTTGGATGTTGCATTCAATTTACTGACATACCTTTATCTTAATCCAGTTGAATTTAGATAAGACCTTTTTCATCATCTCTGCAGAACTGAGTGTCTCATCCCAGAGCCAACTGTGTCTTCCTCTAGAGTACAGCAGTTTGTTTAATAAAATGCATTTTTTTAATGATCGTTTTTATAGAATTCCAATTAGACTGAGCTTGAAAATAATGATACAGTGCAAAGTATGCACTTGGGTGGTAACTAAGTATTGAATATCCAACACCAAAATACACCAGTGATGACACAGGCATGTAATTATGCACACGAAGGATCCATATGCAAATTATTGACAGAATGTGTTCCTTGTGCACATAAAAGCTCTTACCTGGAAAGGCTATAGGTTGAACTTCTGCATCTGCTTTTCAAAACAAAAAAGGCTCCTGAAATGGAACTCATTAGTGCAGCATGGTCTATATTTCCAGGGCAGCTGAAAAGGTAGTAAAACCAGAATTACTCACTTCTCTTAAAATTTAAGTTTTGCAAATACTTGGATGTTTGAGATCCGCAGAAAGAATATTCTCTTTCGGATACAAATAGCTTGATCCTGCAGCCGCTCCATAACCATATGGAACAAAATTGGAAACAAAAGCCATTTTCATATCTGCTGTCAGTCTTCATTTAAAAGGTGGAGCTGAGTGAACCTTCCTGTTCGCTTTCTCATGAACATTCCTGTGAATAAGATTTTGTTGCAACGGAGTCAGACAATTGCGGGCTTTCACGTGGGGCACAGTTGGTGCTGTTGTGGCTGCATTCACTCTCTGGGTTTTAAAGGCTTGGGTGGAGAATGAAGTTTTAAGCTCTCCATCGGCAAAGACATGTGGGGGTGCCTTACTGAGAAGAAGGAGAAGAGTCTTGGAGAGGAACTTCTCAATATATTCCCAATAAGAAAACAAAACTCTGGTCTGTGTTGATGTTAATGTGCAGTACTGAAGGAACTTGAGGGAACCACGTGGGATAACTTCTATGAATATTTTTATATCTTTTTAACTAATTTCACTTGTTGTATCTGCTAGGAGAAAAAAGGTGGAACTTTCCCCCCAGTATTTCTTTGTGTTACACAGGAGATGCAATCCTGCTTTTCTAAATACAAAGAATAAAACAAAACAGGATCTGCTTTCTAGTTCGTCTACTCAGAGGGGTTAGTTCCTGCAGTGCTGCACAGCCTTTCATTGCCACGAGGTCCGAGGGCATCCCGGCAGGTGGCTGGAACAAGAAGTCCAACCACAGTTAATTCTGGAGATCAGGGGACATAACCTCTTGCAAAGCACCAGGGGTGTGTAGAGGCTAATGTTACTGGACTAGTAAGCGGTTTGTCATAAATTGGGTCAAACTTTCCTCATCTCAATTTTTGTTCTGCTAAAAGAAACTAAAAAAAAAAAGTAAAAATGTGTCATTTCCAATGGCACATAAATTCCACTTTTTATCAGTCAGCAGGTAAACTTTGGAATATTTTTTGTTCACTGTGTGTCACTGTAGGAAAGCAAAATTACCTTTGTAAGGAGCATTTTTTAAAAAAGGGGAGCTGAGCTGTTCACTACAAAGTTATTGTAGCTCTGTTAAAGAATTCAACCTTTCCCTTGTTCTTCCTCTCTCCCTCTCCAGAAATCTGCTCTAGTTCAATGCATTTAAATGGCGTCTGAATTTTTCCCTCCCGAATCTCTGTTTATAAATCTCAAATGCTGACATAAGCCGACAGTTTCTTCTCTTACCAAACATGCCCTTTCCATAGGATGCAGAGGGTCCTTCCAGGGCTAGCATGGGATTTCACAGAAATGAGCCAGCCTTCTGTGTCCCGGTGCCTTATTCAATTTCTGGATCATCTGCTCAGCGGCAGCATTTCAGCTGTTCATGGACTTTCCTAGCATCCTGCAACCTCCGCTGGGTGCGCCGAGGCTTTTGTTTCATTGTTGGCTTCCCCACTATGCTGCCAATGACTGACGGCACACATATTCCCCCCGAGGGCGCGATGGACGGCGTATAGTTCACCAGGGATATCCTGGCGGTTTGTGAACCGATGCAGGAAATATTGTCAACTATGTGTTAGTGATATATCCCAGCTCTTCTCATGACTCATATCTTTAAAGGGTTTTGGTTTTTTTATTTCAGCAATTGGTGATGACTGGAGCAAACCAAATCTGGCCATTAACCAATAATGATTTGTTTTAAACTATCCGAAGTTAACTAACTAATTTACATGCAGAGGACTGACTGAGAAGCCATTTATTTAGTCCCTTTGATCATATCCTAACAGGGTGCTTAATTTACAGCTGATTCATCATCGTGCATCTTTAAAAAGGTGACTCCAAGGGGTCCAGCTGCACAGCACGAGATGAAAATCAGCCTTGAGGAGCCACGGGAGGCAGAGGAGAGAGTGTGGGCGGCAGCACTGCCTGGGGAAGGTGCTTCTCTTGCACCAAGGGGCAGCTTGGCCTCCCCGTGCCCCCAGGACCAGCCCTGTGCCCCCGGGCCCTGGCTGCAGCTGCCTGCCCCACAGCTGCCCCTGCCGCTGCAATGCACTCGTGCTCACAGGCGTCTGGCAGACAAATGCATCTCGTGTGCTTATGCTGACGCACCTTGCACCCTTGCACACACATCTTGCATGTTCACACAATTTGCAGCCTCACACACACATCTTGCATGCTCACACACCTTGCAGCCTCACACACGCGTTGCACGCTCACACACCTTGCAGCCTCACACACACATCTTGCACGCTTACATATCTTGCAGCTTCTCACACACATTGCACAATCACACACCTTGCACCCTGACACACACCTTGCATGCTCACATCTTGCACACACATCTCACGAGGCCACACTCACAGGCTTGTCTTGCACATCTGTCCCCAGCCTCCCTCCTGCTGTGGTATCAGGCCTTTCTTCAGCACCGCCAAGAGAAAAGCCTGACAGTGAAATGAAGGACCTTTGTCTCCTGCAAGTCTTCTCCTTGGCATGTCAGGAGACAGCGCAGTGGGACAGAGAAAACTAATTAATTTCTTCTAATCAATCAACCTTTGCTAATGAAGTGTGACTAGCTTTCTCTCTCCCTGCCACTAAGACAAAATTTGATTTAGCCACAGCTGATTTCACTGTTGCTTTACCAGTCACAACAAAACAAACCAGGAAAATAGATGGGATTGCTGAGCAGTTGCCCATCACCAGTGGGTGGGGAAACACACGCAGAAGCAGAACCCCTGGGTCCAGCCTGGGGCAGCACCACCTTTGCCAACTGCCCTTTGAGCAGCGGGGAAGTACCCAGTTCCATTTTTATGAACTGTTGTGCTTTCCTGATCCAAAATATGCATCTGCTGCAGGGAAGGGAGGCTGTCTACACAGCCTGGACATCTCCGGGCAGAGGAACAAAGCTATTTCTGAAGGAGCCCCGATCCTCAAGCCCAGATTGCTAAAGATGTTTTGGTTGTATTTTCATTGACACTGGCTTCAGTGCAGTTAAGCAGTCAGCTCTCCGGAGGAATTTGGTTCATCCCATCCTGGCTATGAGGTGCTCTCCCACTTTTCCGCCAGTCCATTCCCGCATTGCAGCACTGTAGGACAGGATCGCCTCTGTCTGTGCAGCCAGTGCAGGTCCTCAGCCTGGGTTGGGGACTCCGGGTGTACCTCCAGCAAGGAGGGTGTATCACCACCACACCGCTTTCAAACCATCCAGCTGCTCGCTGACACCTGCAGACAGCCACCAGCTCTTCGCTGACAATTTGATGTATTATTTCTGATGGTTTAATCCAAATTATTACTGAGTC
Organism: Gorsachius magnificus; assembly: GCA_034008185.1. NCBI lineage: Eukaryota > Metazoa > Chordata > Aves > Pelecaniformes > Ardeidae > Gorsachius > Gorsachius magnificus. Next base: position 180,093,078 of record CM067081.1, read on the forward strand.
AGGATGAACAGTACATGAAAAGATATTGCATAAACTTAGTGGCGTGCTAAAGAGAGAAAGCTCCAATATTTAGGTGACTGACCAGCTTCTCGCTTTCTTTCTAGCTTCTGGATAAGTCCTGTTCTCTGGACAAAGAGGGTGAATTTGGACTTTTGGCTGATATTATACCCTGTTTTATGAGCACAGGTATTCTGGAAAAGGCGTCATTTGCCAGGACACCATAAATCTGGTACAACTTGTTTGCTGGAATTCAAACTGACAGGTACTGTAGCTAGCTGCAACTTCCCAGCTATGCGTCTGGCATCCTAGATCAGAGGAAAATCCACAAAGCGTGGAGAAGTGGTTAAAGCTATGATAATTGCTACAGTCCTGTATTTTCTACCAGCAATGAAATCAGCCTATAGCTCCTGTATGGAAAAAATTATTCCATACCACTGTCCATTGTTCTGCATCATTACCAGGAAACAGGGTTATTACAAGATCGGGTCTCTTATGTTAACCCTGGAAAAGAAAAGTGATACATTTTGTTTTTAAAATACATTAAAGAAAGAAGAAAGTAAATCCTTTCTGATCTGGTAAATTGCTACTGTACACATTCATCGAAAAAGAAAAAGACTTTTTAAAGAACATCACAGGCATAGCACGAACCAAGCAAAACCAAGAAAAATCAAAGTTAAGGCAGGCGCTGTGTGCTCAGCTAAACCAGGGATAAGCATATTAAATCTTTTTCAAGAACACCAGAGCTGGGCTGCTCTGTGCAGCTCTGTTGGGGAGCAGCCACATCCATCACAGGCTGATAGCAACCCCCAAGGAGAAGCCCAGCCGTGGCTCAGAGAGCCTTTACTCTGCCCCCGCCGCGGGTGTCCCCTCGCTGTATCACCCGCTCCAGCTTTGGTGGTGGCTCCCAGCCTGCAGCAGTTGTGTGCCCTGAAGATGCCAGCTCAGCACCTGCGCCATAACTCAGGAACCAGAGCCCCCTTCTGCAGGACACACCTCCGGCTGGAGCTGGGGGCTACGGCTTTCCCAGCACAGGGTCAGGACGGCTGAAACATGCCATTCTGATACACTAAAATTTGAGGAGTTTGATTAATTTTTTTACACTTAGATAAATTATACCAGTAAATGCCAGTAAGCGCATACTGCAGATTTTGCTATAGCATGCACTCATATTTATACACCATTTGTTTTATTATAAAACATAAAACAAGTCAGTCAAGGTGACAGTCATTACACATGCTTTATTTTATAGAAGTGAAAGGCTGATGTTAAAAGAACACAACAAAGAGATCATTTTCAGCTTCGTTACCTCCCCGTGTGACATTCTCTCTGGGGCAGGGGAGGACATGGAGCTGTTTCCAGGCTGTGCCATGTAATGCTTTGTTGTTCTGCTCCAGTCATCGTTTTCAGGCACTTTTTCTGTTGTTGTTCACTGCATGGGAAGCCGGTTTTCCCTCTCCTGCCACAAAGTCATAAAGAGGAAAGACTGCAAGATGAGTAGACAAAAGCTTCCAGCCTCCCTCACTGAAGTGGCTGCTTGCTCACCTGCCTTGGAGCTTCCTGGCTTCTGCCAAACCTTTCTCATTGCCTGGAGAGGAACCATGGAGCAAGGAGGAGAGGTGATTCCCACCAGACTCTGGCCCCAACTGCCTAGGCCCAAACCAGTCCCCAGGCAGGGCAGGAATGGGAAGCCAGGTCTTCATCACATGGACAAAATTTCCCTTGCTGGCAATGGGGCAGGAGGAGGTGCAGCAGGTCCAGGGATTGCCCACCCTGCCTGCAGGCATCTGAGTGCCACGGGTGGACTTTTGGAGATGGTGTGCTCAGTTGCCCCTTCTCAGGAGCCCCGCTGCTCCCCAGCCAAGTGGCATGGGCTCTCCTGCACCCAGCGCGGGGCATCCTGCCCATCTCTGTGGCTCAGCCCTGGGGCATGCAATGGGATGAGGGGGTTAGCCTGGGTGGTGGGAACACCCTTCTGGGCGCAGTACCCAAAAAGCCTGTGTCTCACCCAGCAGGCTCACACAGCCAGCCCAATTTACACATGCACTCCTGGCAAACACGCTCTTTTAATGCCTCCTTTTCCTCTCGCCAACTCCCCTGCCACCCCCATTGCCTGTGACTGCCTGTAGTTACTTGGATGTTGAATTAGAAGCATTTAAATGTACTCTTTGATCCTCCACTAGAAATGGTAGCCCAACACATTTGGCTGTTGGCAGATCATGGGGACTGTATGTACAGGCCTGTAAAGCAAATATCTTTGGTTTTGTATAGAAACCCAGCTGTGCTCGCGCACGTGCCATGGCACACACTGCATTGAAGTGTGATGACAATCGCAACTGAAAACACAAGATGCTTTGAAGGCCCCGTAATTGAAGCAAAAGAAGAAAAGCCTGGGCTTGGAGCCCATAGTGATCAGTACCAGGCCATGCACTCAGCAGAAAACTGCCTTGTAACCAGCGGCTTTTTGCAGACTTTCTAATTGGCTTCCAGGGCTGGTGGCTGTTTCTTGTGCAGAATTGGAAATCAGAGCCATGTGGGGCCAACCGGGCGGCTGAGGTCTGTGCTGCCTGAGTTTGCCTGCAGCCAAGTGGCAGCAGAGGCGTTCCCCAAGGGAGGAGAAGCAAGGGACGAAGGGCTGGGAAGGGCTGGCCACCATTGGCAGCTACTTGGGAAGGTGCCTTGCCACATCAGTGCCCTGCATCTTGGCCAAGGGAAGGGTGTTTTCTGCTGGTAGCAATGAGTTCATTACCTGCCTGTGCATTTTTGGGGGGGGGGGGTGGTGACTTTTAACAGGAAGCCAACAGGCCAGTCCCGCCACTGAAGCTGCCTGCAAGCCCCCAGCAGCCCCAGCTGGGATGTAATTGCTGTGCCACCAACCAGCACAAGCCTGTGTAATGAGGCTTTTGCATTTCTTAGCTTGCCTTATTTGGCTTTCCACAGATGAGTTTACCCTCGCTCCCCCCCTTCTCTCTCTCTCTCTCTAAATACATGCCTGTACATACCCTATAAGTATATGTAGACCATACCATACTCATTTGTGTAGTGTACTTGTGGTACTGTTGGCTTATTTCCCTGGATTAGAGGACTACATGCTAAAGATGCCCATACAGGCTTGAATATTCATGCAATCCTTTGGCAATTATTTCCTGGCAGTCTGATGGGCTGGGTTTGATTTCCTGCTGGCAAAATTAGGTGTCACCAACTTAAACTTGCTGTCCAGAGACCCGGAAAACTAAATGCCCCATGTCAAGGAGCAGGAAGGACTAACCTCTCTACTTCCAAGAGTTTACCAGGGCTTAAATAAAAGAGCTTTACAAGAAGAGCTGAAACAGAGAAACGAAACACAATAAAGCATCGGCTTGGAAAATCTGGTGAATCTGCCCAGACTCAGAGAAAACTATGGAGAAGGTTGCTCTCCTGCACCTGAAGTATGTGTGGATTCAGGGAAGATTACAGCATATTCCAAGCAAAGTAATCACACCCTTATGGGCTTGGCAGAAAGGCCTGAGATATCTATGCTGCTACTTTTATTAGATTCAGCCTAACAGTGTCTTGCCAGATACTTGCTGCCATCAGTCGTCTTCTTCTCCACCACTTCTTCTCCTCCCCCCCCCGCCCCCGTCCAAAAAAGCCCCAAAGTATTCCAGCTCTTTCAAATAAGGTGCAGAAACATGACAGTGTCTCTTAGAGACATATCTGGGTGGTTGGGTATTCCTTCCCAGAAACTCTCCCCCATTCCTCATGCTCACGGAGCCCAAATCTTGCTTTTCTTCCTGCCTCTGCTGGCCCCTGGGGCTTCTGGGACACAAGTACCCCATTTCTCTCAACTCTTAAATAAAAAGATTTTTTTTATAAAACGAATTCCCAAATTTGGTTGTAGCTGGCAAAGACATCCCAGCTGGTACAGTCAGCTCCTCATGCTCCTCTGCCGCTGGCAGGGGTCTGGCTGGAGCTCTCCCAGCTCAGCTCCTTGGCCTGTCAACAGCCACCAGCACTGAGCTCTTGCCCTTTTAAGGCTCCCAGCCCCCAGTCTGTGCATATGCATGTGAATATATATATATCATATACACACACACACACATATATGCATTGCAGAGAGCCCACGGGAGAAGGGAAGGAAGCATCTTCCCACTCCCCACACAGTTTGTGGGTGCACTGAATTCAGGAAATAGATTCATCATGTGAAGGACCCTAATAATAATTTTAAAAGACTAAATGAGGGGTACTGCACAGAGCCTGTGTGATCATCTAAGCTCACTTGCCTTGTAAGCTAAAGGCTCCCATGCTGTGGAGGGTCTTGGGATGAGTCTCATTTCGAAGGTATGGCCAAGCTGTGCCATCTGTGAGGTTCAAGACCTGTCCAGAGAAACCCTGGCTGGCTCCAGGTTTGAAAACAACTCTGCTAGCCAGAGGTCTACTAAGCTGTGGCTTTGTTAGCTGGCCTGTAGCAGAAACCACGAGGCTATGACAATTCTGACTGTCCAGTCACTGGAAAATACTACAGGACCAATTGTTTCCCAATACGTTTTCTACCCCTTTTTCAGAATAGTTTGAGGTCATGAGCCCAGTTTCATTATTTTCCTTAAAAATACAAGTTCTGTAAAACAGTATTGGTCTTAACTTGTCTCCATTTTCATAAAGCTTTTTTTATAATTAACAAGAACATTAAATCAAGAGAGCACTTGTTTAACATTTCAACACATTTTTGTCTGAAGTGATTCACTCAGCTCGTTTTCCTGGAAAAGGTGTTTTCTGGGCCTGTAATCCCCTAGGTATGTGTTTCATCTTCCAATATTGAGCTGGTGTGGACACATGGAAAGAAAATCTTATCTTGTTGAATAATACCTAATACCCTTTCCAGAAAAAACAATAATGATTTGGCACCTCTCCAGCTATTAGTGCTTTATGAGTAACTAACTCCTCAATACACAGAGTTTTCATCCTTCTTCTTCAGTACAGGAACAAAAAGTCCCAGGCAGACGAGGCAGGAACAAAAAGTCCCAGGCTCACCAACCCATTTGCCAAGTTTCTCAAGCACCACATCATCAAGACTTGCATAGGTGCTCGCTGTAATAACAAAACTCATGGTGCATTCTTTGGTATTTATGTGGATATCTCATGTAATTTCATGAGCTTGCTTGCTCTTTCCCTCTCTCTCTGTGTTTTTACTTCAATGACAGGTATGAACTCCATGCACAGTACAGGGAACGTATTTAATACGCAACAGTTGTTCTCTCACATGCAAGTGGTTTCTATAAAGAAACCATCCATCACTGCTATATAATAAGCCGTGTCTTTTTCTGCATGGTCTGTCCTTGTGAACTGACATATGTGGGGATAAATAATATCCACTGTAAAACAGGGAATGTGCAAATACCAAAGTTACTCCTGGAAGAGTTATTAATTTGAGATAAAACTATTAAAAGTGCCCGGATAACTTATGACTCCAAATCCCATTTTCAAAAGGAGGTGAGATCTAGAACAGTGAAAAGACGTAGATGCCTAACCAACATAAATAACCTATACGCTAATGTGGCTGCCCCAGACTATGTTTTAGATCTTCAGCCCTTCTCCTGTCCCATACGAGCTGCACACTCGTACTTCCATCAGTGACATTCCCTGGGCCTGTCTATATCCATAGGATCACCTCAGAGCTTTTGAAGCTCATTCTTACTTCCTGCACAGGTCAGTCTCTTTGATATATCTCCCTTCTCCCACCCATGACCGGTATGAGAACCACCACGAGCATCCAAGAGCCATAATGTGCATCACTGCCCACCAAACCAACATGGTTCCTAACCAGTCAGGAATTGATAATTGATGGCAATATATCAAAACCAATATGTTCCATGAAAATGTTTTTGATTCTGGAAACTTTTGCCATCCCCGAATGGCAGCTTTCTTGGCAGTCTTGCAGGCTCAGTGTCCCCTGGGCAGCACCTGATGGGCAGCACAGCTCTGGGTCAGGAGCCACAGCTCCCAGGCTCTGCCACACAGCAGGGCACATGGCAGGTCCAGAGGCCCGAGAAAGAATGGGCCAGAGGGGTTTCTGTGCACCACACACCACAGGAGCAGCCCAGGGGATGCTGCGGAGCCGCCTCCGACACCATTGCCCTTCAGACTTGGCAGCCATCTCAGAAGACAGCCCCCCCCCACTGTGAGTGTATGTCTGCTGCATTTGGTTTCAGCAAAAGTGAAAAACAATGTTTTAAGCTTCCCAGAACAAAACATTTTCAGAATTCCAATTCCACAGGAAAGGTAAAACTGTTTTAGTCTTTGTTCCAATCCAGAATGAAAACTGTCTGGAAATGTCAGGATTTCCCACAGAAAGAAAATGCCAGGTTTTGACCCACACTAGCCTTAAGTCACTTTTTCTAACCCCCTTTTTTTTAATTTAATAATTCAGTCCCAGAGCATGGATTGCTAAATATTCTGTGGAAACTGTAGTTTCAAAGCGCTTGTTCTTTATGAGGACATTTCAAGCTTCTGCACTCACATCCTTCACCTGGAAGTCGTCTCGTCCATGTGTGTGTGTCCCCTGCCCGTGACTGTGTTACGCGACGGTGTTGTGGGGTATTTCGGTCCAAATGTGGAATTATGATAGGAAAGGGAATGTCAGCTTATCTGTTTAAACTAGAACTAAATGAAATTGTAACGAGCAATGTGTGACAAAAACATAATAATCTGCCAACAGAAAGGATCTAACTGCATTTCTCCGGACACCAGAGGGAATTGGCTACACTTTTCCTGCTAATATAGAAGGATGATGTACAGTCGGGTCCTTTTGTATGCATGGGTTTCTGAATTTCTCCCGGTGTGGGACCTGATCCTCTCCTGCTTGTTCAGGGACTCTCACCGGCTCCTGTGTAAAGCAGCTACATGATGCTACTTAGGCTGCATGGGGACACTTTAGAGCCACTTGCTGCCTCCACGCGCAAGTGAGCTTGCTGGCCTGCTCAGAGAAGGGCGACCGATGGGAAGTCAGTGAGTGACCGGAAAGCTGGAATTATTACTTTCTAATGCTCTGAAAAAACAACAATTTTCTAAAACGTAGAAGGCTAGACGTAAACAAGACGTTACAAGCAAAAAAAATCCTTTCCGTTTCAAACATTTCGCCTGAAATTTTGCACATTGTCCTGCAAGGTGGCAAAAAGCCCTGGCTTCTCCTGCCGATCTTCCCCAGGAGAGGATGAAGCCCAGCCCTGCAGAGGACTGCGTCCTCCACTGGATCCAGCGCCCTGCTCTGAGCAGTCACCGCGAGCTGCCATTCCCACTGGCCAGCGTGGACCCCAAACATCTCCCTTCCACCTCAGCTACATTCTCTACTCTCCTTGTTCTGAATCCCTGTGTCGTGGTCTGCAAGATAAGAACCTGGAGATATAACTGCAGAATAGCTTCATCCCAGCTGAAGCTACAAAATTTTTCTTTCTCCTTAATTCAGGAAACTGGGTATTCCAGTGGAGGACATGAGCCTCACCTATTTATGATTGTTGCCTGGATGTAATCACACGCTTTCAGTAAAGAAGATCCAGATTCTTTTGTGGACCTTCCTAACAGGCCTTAAGTCCCAGCTTCTTGATACCTGCAAGTGAGCAATTCTGCTTGCAATAAAAAATAATCTCCCAAAAGGACCTCTGATCTTAAAACAAATGCTGTTTAATTCACCACTCATTAGGAGTGTATCTGGATTGATTTACTGAGCACTTCTGACCCCAAATCTTTTGAACAGCATTCCTTCACGATTAAATAGGGAATGGATTTGGGCAACACGTCTGGCAGGCAGACTGGAAGAACACAAGTGATTCTTAAAAACATTCATATCATGTAACTTAATGAAAATATACTACATGTTGGCATGCACTTGGCCCAGACCAGAATGGATATGTTTTCCAGCCAAGGCTCAGGTAACTTCTGCAGTAAATATGGCCAGAACAATTCATTAATTATACATTTGTGGTTGCCCTATCTTTGTGTATTTTGGAAATACGCAGTCACATTCAATCAATCAATCAGAAAAATGGCGATATCTTTGGGTCCAAAGGAAATCGATGCTTTTGGTAAGTACACGACAGTCTGTGGCAGCAGAAAGTAGTATATCTTCCAGGAAATCAGTTTCTACTTGCTGCTTAATATTGAAAGAAGAGAGAAATGGAAAAAACTATCCTGAAAGTCTTTTATAAGTGACTGGCTACAGACAAATGCTTTCTAGATGAGAAAAACAAACTTTCTTGCTAGTTGTACCCAAGTAATTGCAAGCGTGAAGAGACTTGGCCTCTGTTCTTTGAGTGTGTAAATGAAAAACTTTGAACCTTGTAATAAGAATCAAGAGTGCAAAATATAACCTCCTGCCATATGCCTCGCCATTCTCATCTGGCTGCAAAAGCAGAATGAAGCCATGGGTGCTGCATGGAGTAGGCTGTTGGCTGTCTGCCTTGTTTGGCCAACGAAGGTATATGCAGTAAATCTGGTATGTGCCTTCCCTTCTCTTCTGGCTTCTGGTTAACAGTGGAGTGGAGTATCTGGCTTGTCTCTCCCTGCAGAGATCCAAGAGCAGAGAGTTTGCCAGAATATTTGCATCTACATAAACCATTAAGAACAAACGTTGCTTTAGGTGCTAAGCGATGTCATCAGCTCTCATGACTTTATCAGAAGATTCCAAAAAAAAGTGAGCTATTCTCTTTAATCAGATCTCCTGTTTGCAGGAGACTAAGTTGGGGAAAGGCTTGACTAGTGATTTTTGAGGATGTAGACTGGGCTTATCCCAGCGGACTTTAGGCACTTAACTGCCCAAATCAGATGCCTTTTTCTGGTGGGCTCCCTCTGTGCTTACCAGAGAGCAAGGGCTCCTTCAGACAGTGAACTAGGTGGTAGAAGGAGCTTACAGTGATTGAGGTCCTGAAGGTGCCTGTCACCTGAAGTTAGTAAGAACTGGGTAGAAAAGACCTACAACGTTGAACATGTGGCAGCAGTAAGGATCTGACAGCACAAATAGAGGATTTTGCTGTGCAGTGTAGGCAGGTTCCTGTGAGCCTGCTCCATCTGGGACATGCAGAATCAAAGTTTTCCCAAAAAGGGGCACTGCTGGGCCGGCTCCTCCGGCTGTTCAGGGTGAGCTGGTGGGACAGGTATGCGCATCTCCCCAGGCTTCCCTGCATGCAGGCTCCTGAAATAGGGTCGGGTTGTCCTCATCAAAATGTTGCTCCCAGGAGAGCTGCCCCCTCCACAGGCAGCTCCCCAGAGCATCCCCCACGTGATGAAGTTGGGCATGGTCTCAGCTGCGATGGGTGGTGGGTGCCTTGAGGGGCAGCCCACGTTTCTGCAGTGGCCAAGGTGAGTAGCTGTGGAGCTGGCTGTGCTTCTGGTCCCACTGTGGCATGCCCTGCTCCAGTATGGAGTCTTTCTCCTGAGATGTGAGTAGAAACCTTGGCAGAGAGGAATGGAAACTGCTCATCTCCACGCACTGTCTCACCCAGGGAACAGGACTTCTCTGTAGTGCAGGAATCCTTCATTCAGGAGGACCTACGCACCCGAGAGCAATACAAAGCTGTTAATTACCTTGCACTGCTAACAACAGGTGACAGAAGAAGCTTTATATCTTACACCTGCTCGCTGAAAGTGCAGGGAAAGTTTGTTCGCTCTTCTGCGACCTTTCCGAGGGGCCACACAAGCGGTGAGCTGAATAAAGCCAGTTTGAGCCAGATCTGCCTTTTGCTTGGGCCTTCTGGATAAAAAAATATGTGGTACATGAAAGAGCTCTTTGAAGTGACTGATGTTGATGCTGCAGCGCATTTGGGCGAGCGCAGAGAATACCAGGGCTGACGGCGTCCAGGAGCGAGGGGGGCTCTTCCTCCTCGCGCAGGGAAGGGAGAAGCTGAGGATATCTGAGAGCCCTTTCTAATATGCTACGTTATCTATATTTAAAGGACTGGGTAAATTTAGATTCTGCTGAAAAAGGAGAAGGGTTCATGACACGGGGCGGGGGAGGGAAGAACAGCATCTGCGCGGCTTTGGTGTCGAGCCCACCTTTCCCTGGGTGGCTGCTACAAATTATTCTGATGGTGGGGTAGTTTTCTGCCATTGGAAAATGTTCTCTGCAGATTCCAGTGAGTGGATTTATTTTTAACCTAAAGAAAATTTGTGATCTAGGGTCTCCAGAATAACATACACAAGGACCTACGGTAGGTGGTAGTTTTAACAGCAATTCAAAGAGCTGCCAAATGACCTTTCTTCTCTTGGTGGTGAAACTATCCAGTGTGCTAGAGATGGAGTCTTCCATGTAGATTCGTTGTAAGGCAGTTAGAAAGAAAGGGGAAAAGAGCATCACAAAAAATCAATAAAGAGAAAAACATCAGTTTTCTGTCACATCCAGAGCCACCGGAAAATCCACATCATAAAACAGACTGAGAGTTTGCATAGCTGGTGGAACTCTCCTCATGTTACGATATATATAAAGCACCATTTAGAAAACAAATAGTGTCTCAGGCCGAAGGCGTAACAAAGAACAAAATCCAGTCTGCCTCCTCCCATCACACCAGCGGGCAACCACATCACCACCCTGCCCCAGTTGAACCCCTCCAGGAGAGAAAATGGTGGAGAAGATGGGAGTGGGGGTGACCTGGCAAGGCACCGGCAAAGGAGTAGGATGGTGCTTGCATGGGAAGACGGACCAGGAAAGCCTAAGAGTGAAGGAGGTGCATGAGGCCATCTTTGAGCCCCTTACCCTTGTGGGTTGTGGAGTCTCCTTCTTTGGAGATATTCAAAGCCCACCTGGATGATGTCCTGTGCAACCTGCTCTAGGTGACCCTGCTTTACCAGGGGGGTTGGACTGGATGATCTCCTGAGGTCCCTTCCAACCCCTGCCATTCTGTGATACACCTGTTGTCTTCCTGTTTTAAAAAGGGAAAACACTGGGGCACAAAGCAACCCAAAGATGAATCCGATCTGTTCAGCTGGAAGCATTTCCCCATTCATAAAGTCATGAGTACTTCTCAAATATTCCTGTGAGCTTAAAAAGAGGAAATGCAAATACTTTGTATTTAAATGCAAATTATTTGCAATATAAGCTTTGGTTTATGGGATTAGGCCTGTAGTAGTTTTACTTGGCTTTATGGGCCCAATCCTGTCCCAGTCAACATGATGGGAGGTCAGTTTTCACGCCACAGGAGGCAAGATAAAGCTCTATATGAATTGCTATTTTTACTCTTAAAGTTAGTCTTATTGGGCCCAGCCCAACTTCAGCTGAAGTCAATGAAAAGACCCCTGCTGACTTTAATGGGAGTTGGATTGGCCCTATTGTCCTTTGCTGAGTAAAGTAATTTTAAGAGGTCGGGAGGTGAATTAAAAGAAAAAGAAACAACTACATCAATAAGCTTTATTCAATGTGCTCACCTTATAGAGAAGAAGTGTTGTCTTAGCTGGTGAGAGAAGCTCAAACTAGTCCTTGTAGGCTCTGGCAAGGATAACAAAGTATGGTTTTACTCACAAAAATGAGTGAAAATTGCTGGGTTCCAATTTAATGATCTCCCAGTGGCTTCTATCTGCTCAATTTACAAATAAAACAGACACCAAAGTTACAACCTAATCTCAATGAAACAAACCTTGTGCTGGTGCAATTCCACTGACTTTAATGGATTTCTTCTTGATGCTTCAGTGGATTACTTTGTGACTGACACTGGTCAGAGAGCTAAAATAAGATGTTGTGGTTCTAATTGCTATGGCCACTGTTCGACTCAGACATCTCGCTCTGCTTTCAGTACCGTCACAAAGTGGCAGGGGCAAAAGGCGGAGGAGAAGGAGGACTAGTTAATGAATCTGTTGATGGTGTAAAAATGAGCGCAGGTGCAGCTGGGTTTCCAAATGCTGCCTCGGCTCTGAAGGACTAAGAAGATAAAAAAGAGAGAAAAAACCTACAGCGTGTTTTTCCAGTTGGGCTGTGTGAACCTTCTGGGTTTTGACTTGCTCTCTGGGTCCTCTCCAGCTCTAAAAAAGCAGACCACAGGTTTTGTCACCATATTCAGCAGATAAAACTATCAAATGAAAAGTTGCTATTTTTACACAATACCTTTTCAGAGTCCAGCAGCATCGTAAATTATAGATGCGTCGCCCTCAGAACAGCTCTCGTGCACTAGCTGTTGGAAGATGCTGTTGGCAATCAATCAGCTTCACAAAATTTTTATTTTCTGGATTATCCCTCTTCCAGGATACATTTTAGGATCCAAAGAGCATAAACCATGCTGAATTTCTCAGGAAATGGCTGAAGGAGCTTGGTTTTGATTTCTTTGCATTGTCCTTACTAAATGCTTCATGCTGTGAAATTCAGAGTCTTCTCTGATACAGGCAGTAGCAATAGGAAAATTAAAGTGTACACCCCCCGCCCCCAATATATTGCCATTTAATATATTAAAAAAAAACCTCTACCAAGCTGAGATGAATCAGAGCCATCTTTCCAGCAGATGGTTAAAACTAAAGGGAGAGAACGATGGCTTCATCAGGCTGATCCAAGGAAGGGGAAAGCCCTCTGAGCAGTTCCCTTTCCAGGCAGGTTAACAGCCCTGTGCTCAGCAGGTTATGACCATCAATGAACTAACCCTTTCCTCCAACCTCGCCTCCCGCTGGGCAGGAATTCAATGCATGAGCAGAGGTCAGTGTTAATGCCATATTGCTAAAGGCATCCCGCTTTCATTCACAAAACAAACCACTTCACTGGCTTCAGAGGGAAAAGGAAGTAACCCAGGCAAAAAAAAAAAAAATGTGCAAAGATTTTCTATTAAGGGAGAGTCAGTTTGCGGTATAATAAGAGTCGCAAAAGGGTCGAATCAAACACTGATATAATATATCTTTAAAGCAGCTTCTTAAGTGAGAATCAAGGAAAGATTATTTTGCCCATGTCTAAGCTTAATGGCACACTTACACAAATAAGATGAGAAACTACAGCTGCAGCGAACACTTGTGCTGCCTGCTGCAGTTTACAGAACAAACATTTGGGATCTATCTGCCTAATCATGATATATTTTTCATGTGATCATCTGTTTATGCTTCTTTGGTTTATATTTCTTGGGACTGGGCAGCATGCCAAGGGGCTGGGGGCTGGAGTCGGCAAACACACCACCCCAGCCCTGCGGGACCCTCGGTGGGACCCTCTGCCACAGCTGCTCCAGCCCCACATGGGAACAGCCCCCCCGCAACTCCTCTTGCCCATCCCTGAGGATCAGCCTGCTTGCAGCTACATGGCTTAACCCCTCCTTTTCTTCCCACAGCCCTTCTTGCACTGGAGCCACGGAGTGGGCATGCATATGTAAGGACATCTGCCTATGCTGCTTACTGCACATTTTAACAAAAAAAATGCATGGTGCCCCGGGGTAGCTCAATTAGGAGGTGACGCCACTGATGGAGGCACATGTTTCTGCACTTGTTTCCAAAAAATCCTTTTTTTTCCCCTATGTGATTCTGTCCATCAGCTCCCATGGCCAGCGGCACCACAGGGGACTTGCTGTGGCTGCCCACTTGGCCGGGGTCCTGGGGTGGTCACTCCCACTGTGTCCCCAGGGGCTTTGCACTGGGGGCTCTGCACAAGCTCTTTTTCCATGCGTGACTCCCACGACCATTTCGCCAGGCAGAAACCTTCATCCTTCAGCCGTGTGCATCTGCAGAGGCTGTGCTTTCCACCCCGGCTATCTGCCTTGTGCCTCCCCACCCGCAGCCCCACAGCCTGCTCACGCCCCAGGGTTCGGGGCTGATTTCTGCCCTCCCAGGGGTTGACCTGGGTCACGTCACCCGTGGTGCTGCTTGTGCCCATCGCAGCCCTCACGGCTTCTATGCACTAGACTCGGCGGGTGCTCCTCTCCAAAGTACAGGCACAGCAGCAACCTACCGCTACTTTGACAATCAGATCGCTGAAGCTGAAGGAACAAAATCAGGGAGAAATTTTGGCTAAGCAGCTTTTAAGACACTGGAAAGAGGCCAGCTGCATGCCAGATCTCCCGCTTCTCTCCCATAGAGGGAGCACGGCTTGTCCAGAAAACACTGAAACAGATGCACTTCTGTAGCCATTGCAAAATTAAGACATTAAAGGAACCGGAAAATAGGCAAATGATGGCCTATGCCTCCAGCTCAAGGCAAAGATGATTTTTAGAAGTGTTGCTTCTGCTTGTTCAGCCTCCAGCTGGAATGCAGCAAAAATGGGGTCTTCTCAACATCACAGCCCTCCTGTCGGGTGTCGGCGGCAGGCAGGAGGGTTCAGAGCAGCACCTTAGGGTGGTTCTAGTTTTGGCAAAGAAGCTAGCAGCTTTGAGCCCCAGGCCAGAGCAGCTGGGGTCATTCTGTACCCATGCAGGCTATGGCATTTCCCTGCAAGCACAGCTCTGTGTGTGGAGCCAAGGAAAGTACACCCAGGAGAAGGGAAGGCAGAATGGGCCTGGGTAAGGGCCACAGACACATCGCTCTACCTAGTTACCCTGCTTATGGCCACTTCCCTGATTAACAGGCAAATAACTAATATCACGTTGCTTCTTGCTTCTCCATCCGTTGTTTCTCAGCAGCAGTGTGGCCCCAGGCCCCATGGGTCACAGAGCTGATCCAGGTCCAGCCTCGGGAAGAGCAGTGCTGGCTCAGGCCTCCAGGCACCCCCAGCCACCTCAAGCTCCTTCACAGCTCCTTCTCATTTGGAGAGCCAGGGTCCCACCTGACCTAGAAAGCAGTCAGGCTGTGTTTCTGGTTAGCAATGAGGAATGCGGTGGGTTTTTTTTTACTGTTCAGCTCCATCTCCCAGCTATGGCTGTGTTTCTGCAATGGTCCTGAAAGACTCCCATTGCCTGGAGTGGGTGGACGGGGCAAGAGGAAGGCAGAAAGACCCCAGAGGCATGCACTAGGCACCCCTGCCCTTTTCCAGCCTGCAGCCACATCCCCTCAAGCTGCGAGCTCAGCAGAAGCGGAGGACCCCGGGCTTGCTGCACGAGCAGCCCTCCCTGGGCATGGCGCTGGGGTGGGGGTGTGAGGGCCACGCTGCGGTTGTGCCACGCAGCCCCCGGGAGGTGCTCGCCCCGTCTCAGCCAGGCTGGGGGCTTGTGGGGTTGGCCAGCTGTCCCAAACGAAACTTCAGCTGGGACCTTCCCCTTCACCGTGACAGCGGCCAGAGAACCCGTGGGTCCTTCTTGCGCAGACAGGCACCGTGGCTCTGCCAGTCCGGTGTATGACAGCGGGGGCCGTTACACCCTGCCAGCCCTCCCAACACTTCAGAATTTCGCAGGATGGACATCACCTCGGTGCCCAGAAGGCTGTAAGCTGAAGCTGTCTCATCTACTCTGACTCCTGGCAGGATTTGAGCCTTCGCATGCAGAAAACAGCTCCTCCTAACATCCCATCACCGGGGAAAAGACAGTCAAAGTCCCGATACGTAGCAGCCTGCTCATCTGGAGAGAAATGCGTCTGTACTTTTCCAATGCCTCAGAGCTGAAAGCAGGTCCCACGCAGCCCGGCACAATGAAGGACACGTGCCTGGGAGCCTGACCCACAGGGCTCTGCAGCCTCCCCGGTTCCCGACAAAGCCCGAAAGGGCAGTGTTGCACGCAGGACTGACATGCAGAGCAGAAGGATGTTAAATTCCTGGTTCAAAAGGGTGAGTGAGCATTTTTCTGTGCGGTCTCTACCTCCCTGAAGACATTTACTTTGCTCCTTGTGCTTCCCCCCTATTTCCTTCCTCTCCATTTCACACCACTAATACGTTATGCATAGACTAGCAAGGAAACCGAAGAAAGGAAAATGCTGTCTTGGCAGCAGTAGCTTTGAAACTGTGCTAGGAGAAGAGTAAGGTAAGATGGGTGGCTGAGGGATGGGAGCCATGCACTTGTCCGGTTGTGGGTCCTCACAGGGAAGCTCAAGCACAACGGGCTCTTCCGTCCTTACGTCCCCATGGCATAGCACTAGATTCTGGAAGAACACCTTGCAGGTGCAGCGGATCGAAGCCATGCAATCAACCCGTCACAATCAACCGCCACTAAAATTACTGGTACGCACCCTTGCTGCTACACAGTGTGCTCAAGGAGTAAGGTGAGGAGGGGCAGTGAGGGGCAGGCTGGCTGTCCGGAGGCAGTCCCCCTCTCAGGCTGGGGTGTCCCAGCTCATACGCTTTTGTAGAGAAATCATATTTCATCATGTTTAAAGTCGGTTATACAGTGTAAATCCTCTTCCTCATTGCTCGCTAGCATCACTGAGTCTTCCAGACAGAGCCTAGAGGCCTTTTCCCTGCGTTGAACACGTTCAGTCCCACGAAGGCGGTAGGGATGGCTGAGCCAGAACACGGCTGGCTGCCAGAGTGGCTGGTGGTTGCTGTGTTGGCAATTTTTCCTTTCACCAATCACTTTTAGGCAAGCCAGGATGTTCCCATTTCTGAAATCTCTATCTAAAAGCACAAGCCTCAGATTGCTTAATATTCTGGGTGTTGAGGGAATTTCAGATCCCTGCAGCAGGAAACTGTAGTATTTGAGACCCTGTAATATCTGAGTGGATTCACATTTTCTCTTTCTTTTCACAACAGCAACATGAGAAAGCTCAAAGCCTCCCACATCTGATGATTGCACGAGTGGGATTGGGGCAGGGAGGGGGGGAAGTATTTCAGTCTGATCTTTCTCCATTACTTTTTATTTAACTCTACATTCCTCAGTTCAGCTCTAGTTAAACAAAAAGTAGAAACAAAATGAAATGGCCCTTGTGTGAGGAACAGCACTTGGAAGAGATGGTTCCTGGGAGACCACAGGTGCTGGTGGCCTTGTTTTATAGGACAGCGACTGATATCCACCAGTGTCTGGAAACGCCAAGTCTATTCATACGAAAAATAAATCTCATGTGAAATACAGGCTTTCATGGCTCATCTAGTAAAGGTGAACATTTTTTATATCATATTGCACACTAGGAAATAAAAAGCAAACTGCACTGACAGAATGCATTGACAGTGCCCTTTCTACGGCAGATTTTTATGTGTTTTCCAGAGTCTTTAATGCTCTTACTTCAGTCCCCCTCACTGTGGATTTATGACATGTTTCCTGCCTCCCTCCTCCTCATCTGTTCCCCCATCTCTCTTACTTGAACTACTTTAAAGTGACACGTTGACGCATATCCATGTGATGAAAGTGAGCACATAGTTCTGGACCCGACAGAGTGTGTTTCTTTGCAACTTGGTGACCCTGAACCAGCCGACACACCCTGCCAACGTCAGAGCGCAAAGGCAGTGGACAGGCAGTGGGACGCCTGCCCGGGGGGGAAAGTCCACGAGCCAGGAGGGGGAGAGCCTTGGCCCATGTGGAGCAGTCAAGATACTGCTCTTTTTGAACCCCTTGGATGCCTACTTGGGGTGAGAAGTAAAACTCTTA
Source organism: Gorsachius magnificus (assembly GCA_034008185.1). NCBI lineage: Eukaryota > Metazoa > Chordata > Aves > Pelecaniformes > Ardeidae > Gorsachius > Gorsachius magnificus. Next base: position 180,110,438 of record CM067081.1, read on the forward strand.
CTGCTATTAAGCCACAGCCCCTGATGGCAGCAGCTTGACGGTCCCCTCTGGAATATTTACCTTCTGGTAACTTCTGCTATCCAATATAGATGTACTCACCTTAAAAACCCAAAGCCACCCCACCGCCCACCAGCTCTGTCACCAGTGACGCCCCCCCACACCACCACGTCCTCCCTTTTCGCCCTTCCTCTAAGCTCAGGCTGCACCCAATTCCTCAACCGTGAGCAGAGGGCAAGCAAGGCCAGCATCCAGAGCCAGGAGCGGATCCATCTCCCTGCACAGTCATGGTCCCCTGCCTCCCTAAAGCAAGGACAGGGAATTAAAGATTCCCCACTCTCATCATTACTGTCTGACTGACCTCAGATGGTTCATAACTGCTTTTGTGCCTCAGTTTCCTCCTACTTAGATGGTATGAGTCCATCTGGAGCACAAGTCTTATGAGGACCAGCTGAGGGAACTGGGGTTGTTTAGCCTGGAGAAGAGGAGGCTGAGGGGAGACCTTATTGCCCTCTACAACTGCCTAACAGGAGGCTGTAGCCAGGTGGGGGTCGGTCTCTTCTCCCAAATAACAAGTGATAGGATGAGGGGAAATGGCCTCAAGTTGCACTAGGGCAGGTTTAGGTTGGACATTAGGAAAAATTTTTTCACCGCAAGGGTTGTCAAGCATTGGAAGGGGCTGCCTGGGAAAGTGGTCGAGTCCCCATCCCTGGAGGTATTTAAAAGCTGGGCAGACGAGGTGCTTAGGGCCATGGTTTAGTGGTGGGATGGCAGGGTTAGGTTAACGGTTGGACTTGATGATCTTAAAGGTCTTTTCCAACCTAAATGATTCCGTGATTCTCTATGATTCTATTCTATGATTCTATCTGTTCCCATGGCTTTTAATTTTCTTCCTTCTCACTGTGTTCCTCCCCAATCTTACAGATTCTGCTCAATGCCCAAGAGCATCCGCATTTGCTAATGTTCTGAGATTAAATCATTTTGAAACATGTTTTCAAGTCCTTCTGTTTCTCAATGCACTGCATCTCATAGAGGCGTGAGATCCTAGCACGAGGTCCAGACCCATGAGTTAAGCATACCAAATGCTGTAGGAGGTCAGTGCCCTCTCCCCACCAGTGCTCATCCCCATTCCCTGCCTAACCCAGGGAATCCCCTTCCTTCTGTTCTCACTAAGAAACACTTATCCTTAGGGCAGCCTCCCAAGTCTCTGCAGAAAGTGAAATGCCAAACACCTTTACAAATACAGTGCTTGTTAGCACCTCTTCCTCAGGCGTCTGTTCCCGGGCAGCCTTTCCAAAAGATGTCTTGAGCAGCAGCGATCACTCGCCCTGCAGAAACAGCAGGACATGGCAGCTCACTGCCTTTGCTTTCTGCTGGGCAGAGGCTTCTGGATTTGTAATTTTAAGGGCTGTATTCATATACTTTTGAAACCACGTGGCTGCTTTCTGCAGCCTTAAAGGGGCTGCAAGTAGCCTGGCTACATCGTTGTAGAGAAATTTCTTGTTCCCAGTCAGTACAACCATAAGTTAAATCTCAGGTGTTCTCTGTGTAAAGGTGGGGCTGCACCCAGAAAAGTGTTATGGTGCCGAAGTCTGGAGTTTCTCTGTCCCATAATCACCATGTGCAGGATGTCAGTGCTATGTAATGTTACAGCTATTAAGGCCCTTTTCCCTACAACCAAAGTAAAAAAGAGTATTTTCACCATCATGCTTTTCAAATATTTATGTGAAAATCTACAGATCTGCCTTTTGATCTCCTTGCAAAAGCCCCTGCAAGAAAGTGCCTCTAAAGACACTAAAATTTTGCCAGTGTTAGCATGACCCTTAGAGCTCACGATCTATTGAGATTAGCAAGGGGACAGTTTTTAAAGAGGGCCCTGGAAAATCATTATAAAAATTCAGAGCTGTGGGCTCATGCCCTTCCACACCTTTGCAAACCATCCCGCCTTTGGATTAGTTCAAACACCTGCCACCTGGAATAAAAACACTCATTGATAAAAACAGTGCAAAGCAAGGCTCTCACAGAGCTCACCAGCGCTTGCCCTGAGCCAACGGAGCTCAGCAGCATCTTGCAGAACCACATTCCCATTCCTCTCTTGGGATGAAAGACAGTGCAAAGGACAAGGCAACCACGTTCTCGCCCTGGCTCTTTGCAAACACACATGAGATGGAGGGTCTAGGGTGGGCAGAGTTACTGCAGGGCAAGTGAGAGCGAGCTTGCTTGTGTACACACATGCACACCCACACGGGGCGCCTGGGCGCGCTGCATGTGGTCGTGTTTGGCGAGCAGCTGCTCAAGGCCATCTCCCTCAGCCTCCTTTCTCCCACCAGTGCCAGCGGTGGCCTCTTAAAGAATGTTTGCAAGGCAGTTATCACTCTGCTTTCACTACAGACTCCCAGCTTCCAGCAATAAATGGATTAGGATATCCCCAAGCTCATGTTTGTGCCTGTATCACTGGTTTTAAGTATGTTTGTGCCTGTATCACTGGTTTTAAATTGTACCTACCTGCATTTCCATAATTTTGCATAATCCCTTGGAATCGGGTGTGCTTGTGCACCCCATAACATCCTGCAGCACTGAGTCCCGTAGAGTAACTCGTGTTGCACAGAAAGGTTCTGCCTCTTGCTTCCACTAAACCTCCCACTTGGAAGTTTCACTGGGTCCCTTCTAGTTTCTCATGCCATAAGAAACAGTGAACCCCTGTTCCCTATCCGTCTTCTCATCCTACCGCAATCTGGTCATCTGCCGGGACACTGGGGACAGATGAAGATGCCAGGTTTGAGACAGAAACAGTTAAAATCTCACTTTGACAGCTGTGTACGTGGGAAGCAGCCTGTCCATCTGGAAGTGTGAGAACAAAGCCTGCTGTACCCAGAGGTGGGCATGTGTGTGATTTGTCAGATTAGACCTGGTCCCCCCGCAAGGGCACAGTTTGCCACCATTGCACCAGGTCTAAGGGGCTTTGGAGTAGCTTTTGGGGAAGGTTCCTTAAATTAACCCACTGACCCAGAAAACACCAGTCCATTTCAATACCATAGCTTGGCTCTCAGCTCAGATCTGCCTGAATTGTGCAAGGGGTGGGCTGGCCCATAGGGAGTTTATAGTGCAAATCTTTGCCCAACTATGACTTTTGGGAGTCCTTTTGCGGCATGGCCCCCTCAAGGCAGCACCATCTGGATATGAATGACTGAAGCCAGAAGAATACTGAAGCGTTTTCACATCATGTTATCCTGATACTATAGAGCTGGGATAAGTCTTGAGTGCATGTGTCTTGCTCCAACTCATGGAAGGGACACTCAGCTTTTCAGGCAACATTAGCTTTTCAATCACTGGAGGCTTTCAAGATATCTGTCAAGATATTTTGCAAGCATTAGCAGGGGTTTGTTAGCTATTTATATAGATGGGGAAAGAGCAGCAGAGCAGTGAAGTTACATGCTACAGCACAGCAACTTGTCTCTCCCATTAGGGGTGACACGTTGTCCCCACCACCTCCTCCTCCAGTCCTCCCAGTCCCCGCTCCTCCTTCCCTCTGCACCTGACTACCAGATCAAGTGCTCATCTCACCCTGCTCTAAGTCAGTTCACCTCAGCAGTCCAAATTACCCGCTTCTGTTTTGCTGGGTTAGTCTTCTGTGGCTTCAGAAAGATAAACCAGCTCAATGCCGGTGTAAAACTACCAGCATGAGGGAGTGGCCAGAGTGGGGGGACGGGAGCAGAAGGAGGGGTGCAGGACCAGCATCACCCAGCACCAGGCAGCCAGTGACGGCCCAGAGCCACACTCTTGTTTCATCCACTATTGTTCCCATTTCCATTCCCATTCCCATTCCTGTTCTCCCCTCCTCTCCCCTCCTCTCTTCTCTCCTCTCCTCTCCTCTCCTGGCCATCTCTGGTGCACCATGCACCTCGCCCCCAGAATAGCAAGGGGAGCAAAGCCCAGGGTCACCGAGCACACAGCACTGTGAGGGGTTTTGCAGGATTAGGCCCTCACGCCATGAGAAGGGATCTTTTTGCCACGTGCAGCTGAGCAGTCTCAGACAAACGTGCTGTGCAATCTTGCTCACACAAATGGCACAGGGCGGCGGAGGCACTGAGGAACCATTTCTGCAATACGCTGGCAGCTGGTGAGAAACTCTGCAGGGAAGAAAGCACACAGCAGCTCCCAGCCGCCCTGGGCTACAGGCATCAAACCTACAGGCGGCCCTGCTGACACTATATAATTGTCCGCAAGTAGGGTAGTCTGAATGGCACCCTTTGAATCACAGGCTTTCATGTCTCTGGCAAATGGAAAAGCAGACATCGATAGATGATGAATATAGTGAGAATTGTATTCTAATTGGAAATAAGACGTATATTACCTTGTACTGGATCAAATAACACGAAGGATTAAAATGGCTGTGCTGAATAATTGAGATTCCAGTTGTATAATTTTTCCTATCATTTTAAAGTTGTGCCACGGAACCAGCAATATTCCACTAATAAAAAAAGGTTGCTCATAAAAAGGAAAAATATCAAAGAGCCATTGGTGAATAGGAACATTGGAGAGAGAGAAGCAGAATTTTCACACTCCTTACCCTTTTGTGCGTGCAAGTACTACTTTATAGGCTTTGGTTCTTTTATAAAATTATAAACACAAAGAAATTCATGATGAGCAGCTAGTGTACTCAGACAAGCACATCAGATGTACGGCGACACTGAAAATTTTCTCTTTACCCTTCCATCCCCCATGATGCCGCGTGCACTTGTGGTGCTGTGAAATGAGGAGGAATTAGGCAAGACTTGACTTGATAACCAGAGTAACAGCTACATCCAGTTGTAAACTGGGGGTTCAGAACTTAAATACTCACAGGGTTGAAGCCAACTCCACCTGAAGGGATCACTATCTAAATCCAGGTGTGAGTAAACAGATTCCTTCCTACTGGGGCTCCCAGTACGGCGCGAAGCAAGGGGCTGTAACCATAGGCACAGTCGAAGTCCCTGCTTCGTATTACTGGTAGCTTGAAATTCAGACTACAGCCTCTTTTAAAAGATAGTATTTTTCCAGAAATGTTTATTTTAAGTGTAGATCTGTTATTGTTATTTCTTCTCAGTGGTGTAAAAGTCCAGTTGGAAGAGTTTTCTTTCCTCTGCATTGAGGTTGAAAATTCCTGGAAAGCCATGACAATATTCAGCATTCATGATTACACAGACAGACATATTTCATGAAAATTGCATAGGCTTTTAATACAGGATTATGAATGAGCTCTAATGTTGAAATTATATTAGATTGAATTTCAGAACGTATTTAACATATTTCCATAGGGATGTCTTTTCAATCCTGAAAAATGTTGTACATCTTTATGGCTGACGTTTTAGTTGGTTTGAATTAACTTTTTTCACAGCCAGAATGAAACGTTTCACCATATAATTCTTCAAGCATGTCTTCAAACAAACCCGGAGACTTTGCTGTGCATTTTCTAAACTGTAACACAATCCCGGGCATGAAAACGCTTTGTGAGCTGGAGGTGAGCATTTCGTCCCAAGTTATCCTGTTACTCTCAAAATATAAATATTCTTAGCTAACGTCTGGCTTTTAAAAGCAGTGGTTGCCTCAGCTGATTTGAAGGCACCTCCAAGTACCATCTTGTAAACAAACCCAGGCTGACTCTTTCACAGGCCTCCTATGGCCGACTGCCCGGCCCACGGGTCTTGATAAGGACAAGCTCTTTGATTGAGTGGAATCGAGTTCAGATTTTTCTTTGCATCATAGAATCATAGAATAGTTTAGGTTGGAAAAGATCTTTAAGATCATCAAGTCCAACCATGGCAAACACATTGAGATTACGCATTGCCCAGGACAGCGTATGCATTTGTAAAGCAGGAGCTGGCTTCTCACCTTTGGGATCTGCCTGTCAGAGCAGTTTCCCCTTCTGTCCCCACGGCACAGCTCAAGGATGGTCCCCTGGACAAGTGTCTCAGCTGTGTTATTTTGCCCTTTTTCCCTCCCTTACAGAAAGCAGCAGAGTTCATATTCCCTCTTCTGGAAAACCGGTGGTTTAATATGTAGGTCATTTGGAAACGTATCCACTAGGTAAAGCTCAATCGGAGCATGCGTTTGGCAGTCGGGGTGGTTCTCTGCTGGGGTTGCCGGGGTTGCCTTGCCATATCCACTTGCTGCCATGAAGAGCACCCGGACCGTTGTGTTACACTGACGCTGCATCCCATTTGCCTCTCACTCACGTTGGTGCAAATCGGAAGTTAACGCTAGAGAAAACACTTAATGTTTTACCAGGGCAAGGCACTGAAAGGCTTTCTCTCGGTCATTAGCAAGTTTGATAGCTCTCATTAGTCTAGTTTAGTCATTGGAGAAAAGAGATGTGTGTTTCCTACACTGGTGGCATAAACGCTCCCCTCACTTTTATATTGCTGGAAGAAATGTGTATTTCAGGGCTAAAACAGTAATCCATTCACAGTACGCTCCTGAAACCGACCCTATTTTATTCACCTCTCTTAAATGGTCAAAACTGTGTAACTGGATGCCACAGGCTCTATACTCCTAACACCTAATAGAGATTCTTTGAAGGGATGTTTTGAAGACATTTGAAATAGGAAGCTCTGTGCCCTATCCTCACGGCTGTTGTGAAACTCCGGGTGAGTTTCACATAGATGTGGATTTTTATTGCAGTTTAACATTTCTAAACACCATTTTGCTGGTTAAGAATGGGCTGAATCATCTAAAATTGACTTTTATTTTTGCCCTCTAACTTGACCCACAGAATGTATCTACTAATTAAATGTCAACAGGAAACAAATGTCTTCGCAGAGGAAAAGTAGTTATCTATGGCAATTTTGGTTTGTGGTGAGAAAGCTAGGATGAAAAAAGAATCCACATACAGAAAGTCACACACATTTTTAAACAGCGTTATAAACTCATGCATGGCCACCCAGCGAGGGATGGAAATGGCTGGAGACGCAGGGTTTCTCCAGAGTGGATTCAATAAGGTCTAGGAGACCCTGCCTTTCCAGACGAGCTGTCCTCAGATATGAGAAGTCCTGTAGTCCTAGAAGGAGCAGGCTTGGCCACTTAGCAAGGGGAAGAAAAACTGTGCTTGATCAGCCTCAGCCCTGCAATGCAATTCAGGAGGGAAGCAAAAACTGTACATAAAAAGTGCCTCCATTTGTACTAATAGCAGGAACCCTCCACGTGGGTTTTTTTCTTGCCACTCTATATCAACTTCTAAAAGACTGATTTCTTCTCTTTTTCCACTAATGACCTAGAAGGAAATCTGACTTGGAGAAACCTCCATAGTTTGCATAGTTGACCCAACTGAAAGATGAAGTAAAATACCCAAAAGTAAGAGGAAAACCTACCATCCCACTTGGCATCTGGGCGAAGGAAAAGTGCTGCTCCACTATGACCAAAATGCTTTTAGATGCAACCCACTACTGGGCACTGTCTCAGCCTTTCAAGAAACCACTTTCCACTGTAAACACTGACTGCAGTCAATGCAAAATATTTATTCCTCTCATCTGAGGATCTCCCACATGCTTTGAGGTATTTGAGTTCCTAAGTGAGAATACCAAATATTATTCCTGTTGCATGTACGTCAGTCAGCTCTTGGATGCTCTCCCTCTATGTCATGGTGTCAGTAAGGATGAGTGAAGCTGCCCTTTGGCCAGACTGCTGTTTGGTTTAAAACACTAGGTTTGGGTGTTGCTAAAAGCACCTCCCACCACAGCTGTCCTTGTTTTCCAAAGTAAACAGCCTCTGGCGTCTTGTGACCTGAACAGCCCCAAATGTCTGACCTTGAAAAACAAAAAATATTTTATTTTAAAAGAAAAATCTGCAGTCTAAACGATTTGGGGCACTGCTTTCCTTCCTCAGCAGGATGCTGGAATGCCCAGGCTTTGGTAGGAGCTGCTTACACGCCCCAGACATACACGGGAACATATTTGCCCTCTAATGATATATTAGGTAATGGTTTTGAGTTGGCAGGCTACTAAAAGCCCTAGCCAAACAAAGATAAAATTGTAATTTATCAACAGAGAATACTGAATTCATGGTCACTGGTGGCTGCTGGGTCTGGTGGTAGCCCACAAAGCTGAAGTTGACAACATGGAGACAACAAATTCTAGAGATTGCTTGGAATTTTCTCAGCTTCGGAAAGAAAACCGGCTCGTATTTTTTTTTCCTAGAAATTGTTCAAACTAGGAACAAGATGAAATGATCACCTTTCTCAAAATCCTGTACAATGGGGCCGAGGCAGCAAAGGTGTATGAAAAGACTGCAATTGCAAGTGTCTTCTGCAGGACGTAAAGGAAGGTGTGAAAACGGAGCAGTGACGGTGCATGCAGAGAGGCAGCTGGGGCACTGCCTCGCTGAGGGGTCAGCAGTGCTGTGCTTCAGTTGGTACAGACCTTCCTTTGGAGAACTGGGTCCATGGTTTTTAGGATTCCTCTTCTCTGTACTGGTTATTTGCAGGAGCAGGATTTTCCAAAGGTCTCCTATTCCTACAAAAGATTTTAACGAGTCTTGAAAATACTTTCTCTCAAGTATGTTTGAAGAATCTTTCTGGGTGGACCTTAGTCCTTTCCAGCCCCTTGGATTTACAGGAGCTTTGTTTCACTGAAGTCAGTGGTGTTAGACAGATACTGGAATGAAGTTAAGAATTAGGACTGGTTTTTATGGGGTTTCACAAGCCCGTGTTATTTTAATTGTCCTGAGTTAAACGTGATCTTACAGTGCCATGGTGGAAGCCCATGTAATTTAAGGTGAACAGGAGGGGCAAACAGCAAGAGGCAAAATGAAAATTCCTCTTTCCCCTTCCCCATCCTCCACCTACCCTTCCATCTCCTGACTGCTCTCTGGATGGAAACTGACACTTCTTACAGCAAGGAATTCAACCTCCTCGCTCGCCGCAGCATCACCGAAGCTCTCAGGGATACTGCCACAGCCATTTCTGTGCACCGGTACCAGCACCAACTCACTTCACAAAAAAACAGTGAACAGAAAGAAAATTGCCAGGGATACTGGCTGTTACAGACCCAGGCCAAATGTGAAGTGGTGTTCTGGAGGTGCAAGGATCTCTACACCATTACAGACCTTCTAAGTTTCCCAGTCCCAGGGGTGCACTTTCATGGGAAGAAAAACCTGTTTCAGATCACGCCAGATATTTCTGCGCTGCCCAGAAGTTATACCTGAGGATGTTCTCCAGATGTTCGTGTTTGTATGAAACATACAATAATAAAGTTGTAAACTGGAGGAGACAATACCCAGACTGCAAGAAGAAGGGCTTTAGGGCGGCCTGGAAAAACACAAATATTGACTAGCCCCGCCACAAAATCATAGAATCATAGAATGTTTTGGGTTGGAAGGGACCCCTAGAGGTCATCTAGTCCAACCCCAAACTTGTCCACTTTAATAGGATGATAGAGACATATTTTATTTGCTTTTCCAAAGAACTGCTGCTTTTCCCAGCAAGTGGGCACACACAATTTGTCACGGTTCTTATACTGCCAGTAGGTGATTGCTTGTATTGTGGGGAACAGATATTCCTTCCACCTGGGCAGACAAGAAGTGAGAAGTACAGAGTCTGAGGCAAGGTGAAGCCACAGTTCAGACAGTTTTTAGGCTACAGTGAAAAGAAAGAATGCTGTCTGGAATGCCAGCTACTGAAAAACAAAAGAAAAGGAAAATCCTTGCAGCAACTGAAACTGGAGCGGATGGAAACAGACCTGTTGCATTAGGGCAGTAAAAATTCCTGGCTAAAAGAAGTTAGATGGCAGGTATCACCTGTACTCGAACTATAAAAAGCACCAATGAGATTGCCCTGGCTAAGACATTTGCAGAGTTAAATCTCTTCAGTGTTTGCAAGCTGTCTTAACAAGAGGTGAATAAAACAGGAGGTTGAAACTGGAAGCTTTTGCTCTTTTCTTTTCTGGAACCGCTTCTCTTTTTCTGCTGCTCTGTGTTGGCTAAGTCTGAGAGGGCTGGCTACAAGTCCTAGGAGGTCTCTGGGGAAGGTTTCTGAGAGTACTATTCCTGCTTAATTTGGGCTGCTCAAGTGGGTCCTGATCCCAAAAACATGTGGACATAACCGAGACCTTCTTGCTTAGTGCATTTAATATTACACTGCTGGCCTGTATAAGGATTTCAGAATGTCACATTCCTACACTGCTGTTTGAGTGATTTCACTGTTTGGGGGGCGTTTGGAAGTATTATCTCTTTTTTTTTTTTTAAAAGAAGTGACTAAAAATAATACAGTTGCTGACTGCTGTCATGGCTTTGATCTGAAAAGCATGGTGAGCCCCTGTGGTGTATCACTTCTCATTATAACAAAGCAGGAGCAAGCCAGGCTGGGATGCAGCTCTTCAAATATGCAGGATTAACCATTTTTGCAGGTTTATTGTGGGACCTGTAGGTGGCCTCATTTTAATAGTCAATAAACCAAGAACTATTCAGTTTGCCAATGAGCTAAGCAACATTTTGTCTTATTGTACTGAATCTGGAAGCTGATGGAATTTGCTTCCAGTGCCACTGAATGTTCTGCCGGTTGTTCTGTAAACAAAAGTGGGTCTAGAGCACACTGATTTTAATTCTGGAAGTGCAAACATCTGCTTTGTTTTCATCCTTAAATTCCTTCAGGGATGGGAAGGGAGAGGGCATGATTTTGAAACACTGGGTTAGGACCAGTCGGGCAGCCTGTACCATGTATTTCACCTCCCCTCCTGGACCATAGGGGAAGGAGCAGAGGACTGCTGGCCACGCACTGATACTAACCACGGACATTTTGCAACATACTGAACAAGAAGAAAAAATAATACATGTCCCATATTCTGTTAGAGAAGGCCTAATCTCATGGCTTGCCAAATACAGTTGGGTAAATGGGCTGCAAAACAAGGCTAAATGAAGGGAGACCGAGACCTTTTCGATACCATCAACAGAGTACCAACATCTACATCCACACCTGGCATCACGTTTGTGACAACGAGATCTTCAGTGTCACCCCAGCAGAACCGCTGACTTCCAATGCTGTCCGATTTAACTGAGCCATTTTTGGGGGTGTGGAAGAAGAGGAAATACAATGGAGCTCAGCTAGTGCCACAGAAAGCTCTGCTTTTGTCAGCTGTTGAAAGGGCGACAAGGCCTCGTGCCTCGCGCCCCCGGGCAGCTCCTGCCACTGTCCCGCGCCGGGCCACCGGAGGCAGGCCATGCACTCCGCTCCTGTCTTGCCTTTCATCCCGGGAGACGACAGAGCCCTCAGACACCGCTTTCCTGTGAGCGCGAGGAAAAGGCCAATGCTCTACTCCACGACAAGCTCCCTCTCCTTTCCTGCAGCGATGCCTCTGCTGCACAAACCCGGCTGTCAGCCTGCCCCTGCCCATGTGGGAACGCACACTATAGCCACTGTGGCAAGGTTTTAACCAGTTCGCATACACACACTGTATTTTTCTCAGCCTATGAGAGTTGATACAGCTTCTGCAAAAGGCTTACGGTTACGTTGCCTTTAGTATCTGGACGCCATATAGCTACAGTGGTAAGAGAATCACGAAGCATTTAGTTAACCAGCCTCGTGTTGCTGCCACCACTCCTTCTCCCGCTCTGCGACCAGGCTACCCCGGGGAACAGCAGGAGCAGCAGGGAGAGCATCTCTTAGGAGAAATTTCCCTGGTTTTGGAGTGGTGGGGTGTACACCCGTGTCTTAGGCACAACTTCATGCTATGCACTGCAAAACACGGCCTGCCTTGAGCCAGACTGGAGCACAGAGCCGTCCCTCGTGTCTGCCATCAGGCCAGCAGCAGCGAGAGGACCGCACTCCCCCCCCCAAGCAAAGATCGGCCCCAGCACAGCACCTCTGGGTGCTGACAGGCTGGCCCGGTGCTGCTGGGAGTGCAGGGCAAAGCCACCGCAAGGTGTCCAGCTGCATCGCATTTTCGTGGGTACCAGTTAGTCCCTCACTTCAGAAATACCAAACTGTTACAGCTCTGAGAGGGAACTACAGTGGACAGGTGAGAGGCTGAGGGCTACAAGGGATTAATTTTTTGACTAACAGGGATTATACTAAACTTGTAGAACAAGTCTTCAGGGTGTCCTCTGTCCTAGGACACTCTGCAGTGTTTGAGAACAATTAGCAAGTGAATTAATATTGATGTAGCTCTCTGGTTCCCACAAACACAAACAATGAAGCTGGTTTTAACACTGTCTGCAACTTCCTCCCCTCCCTCGCGCCTTTCTTTTAAAAGCCACCGCAGAGCGGATCTGATGAGCGGCACTAGCCTGCTGCCCGCGGGGCTTTCCAAACACGCATCCTTGGAGACGAAACCTTGACAGAAACCAACCTTCCAGCCAAATTCCTCCACTGCAGATTGAGCCTGGACACTGCGGGGCTGCTACTCACCACATCCCACACCGCATCTTTCAGAAGCAGCCAAAACCTCTGCTAAGTAAAAGTTGAGCCTTTCTCTAAACATTTCCCCTCTCTGTTGGGCCCGGGTCCTTGCAATAGTCTCTCGAAAGCAGGTAAGTGCAAGGACAGCCAGTACCCTGCAGTGCTGCACCCCTGCCAGAAACCTGCTGGAGATGAAGTGCTATATATATAATATTCACAGTAAGGTAAGGGAAAGCAAAGTAAAAGCAGTTCCCGAAGACGTGCTGCAGCTAGGGGCACAAAACCCTGACATAAACACAGGTAAATAAGGAAGGAGAACAAAATTACTTACAAAGAAATTTATTTTATATTTGTGTACAACAAATATATGAAAACTAATTTAATTTGAAAACTGTATATTTGATTTCTTAAAAGTATTGAACCCTCTTAAGGAAAGGTTTTAGTTATTAAAAAGGTACCGAAGGCTAAAATTATACTTGGATAATATATGTGTGTTTACGTATATATATATAAAAAACATGTGCAATTTTATATATATATATATAGTATATATAAATACTTCATGATTTTATTTATCTAGGTTTCCTCTGCCATGTTCATAACCAGACTGAACCAAATTTGGAGGGTTCAATACTAGCCCTTACTAGCATCTTCTAAGAGCAATAAAAGGAACTCTGTCTCACCTTGCACTGCACTGTGGTATAGTTTGCGCACAAGAGAGAACAATGCATTTCCTATGTTAAATGGTCTAACTCCCAGAGATCACATACACCTCACCATATTGACTCATTTCATTGCACTCCATATCCTGCAAAAATAAATCTCCTGTAGGACAGCATACATTACTGCATACTGAAGTTTAAGTAATATATTTCCTTAACATAAGGCAGGAATATACTGAAATTTGATAACACTTAAATCCAACAGCAATCTGGAATTAAACCACATCTATGTACCACACTTTTATAGATGCTGCCTTTTTTATGTTTATGTCAGAAAATGTGGTAGAGAAAACCTACTTTTCTTTAAATAAAAGCAAGGGATAAAAGCAGTCCTTCTACAAGAAATTGCTGAAAACCAACAGGGCCAGGAGAAACTTGACCACCTTCAAACACCAAAGGTCAGTCTGCACAACCTTTGCTGCAGCCGATGAGCAATTCCTTGCGTGACATCTGGGGGAATACTCATGCGAGTAGGTGCTCGCCACAGTGTTTTAGCTCTAAATATTTATCATCCTTATTTGCGTCTATTCTATATTAAGGTATTGTATGCTTTTTTCATGTCTTTCTTATGTTGCTAAAAAAGGGAAATTCTGACCATTCCATATGTTTTTACAGTAGCTATTTTTTAACTGAAGGATGTTTGTACTTTAGATAATATGTTTATCACTGAGATAAAAACCTCAGTCCTGCTTCCATAAAAATCAGTGTTTCCTTTGCTCCTACTAGAAATAAAATTGGATCCAAATATGTTAGTCACAAAGTTTGCTAATAAAAGTAAATACTGTATTCATTAAGTCTCTCAATGCTTAAAGGCAAAGTGGTGTTAGCAAATACCATTTAGCATAGCTTAAAGAACAGTATTATGCATAATTAAAAAGGGAATTTTGGAAAGTTTCTGGAGCTCTGACATTTATTCAAATTCATTTCTTAAACCAACCCCCTCACTCACGTCCTACACCGCAATTGCACAAATTAAAGGCTGTGGCCTTGTAGGCAGTATGCATCCAGACCAGCTAATCTGTAAAATTGGATACTCCAGGAGGGTCTCCCTCTTTCCGCATTCATTCCTAAACTCCCTTTTAGCAGAAACTGTCGCATTTCTGAACCCTTGTAGCAACCGACAAGATAAAGAGCCTAGTGTCATCCCTCATCTACTTCACTTCTCAAGTTTCTCCCTGCACTTGTCCATATAATTACCCCCTGCAGATTTCAACTTTTATTCAGATTTGAGTTACAGTTGCTGAATAGGCCTCACAAAAAGACAAAGCCTCATTAGTAGCCCGCAAAAGTGAGCCTTAATAGTTAAAACCTTGATTTAAATACCAAACAAAGGGGAAAAATAGATGCTGAGACAATGTTTACATCCTTTCAACCACACCCTTGCAATTCTGGCAGTAAATTAGCCAAAGGATGGGCTTTACATCTCATCCATCTCTCTCAGTTGGGAAGGAACAGCCATAACTACAAGTTTTCGCAGGGTGCGGCTGATGCTGGGAGATGGCAGAATACATATGACCAAAGGCTGCATGCCTCGCAAGTCAGAACAAAGCAGAAATGTGCTAGGAATTCAGGATTTTCTTATGCTCAGAAGTTTCCTATAGACTGGAGATAAACACGAGTCCTGTCTCCTGCACAAAAAGGAATAGTGTTCAAACCTAGAGTAACACAGCACTAAGAAGAAACTAATAACTAATGCTGCCAAAGCCTCTTGATCTAAGGATTCCCCAAAGCAATCTCAAAGAAAAGAAAGGAAAAGAAAACCTGTGGAGTCAGTCAACACATTTTTTTCAATCCAATTATATAGTAAATGCACCGGCAGGCAAGGCCTCATTTCCAAAAAGGTGAGGAAGAAGAAGGGTGGTGCAAAATGCTTTCATACATTTAAACATTCTTAGGATATAAGAGAGCAGGCAACTTAGAAAACATTCCTTGCAAGCTGTGTGGGATCAGCGCAGTTCTCTGCAGGCTTTGCTTTGTCCTACAGCTCAGCTTTGCCTGTTTGGGCAGGACTGGTGTTACTGCTGCCTTCTCCGGCGTTGTTCTTGTCTGCTGGCTTGAAAGATAACGAAGCAGAGTTTGTGCAGTACCGTTTGCCAGTTGGGCGAGGTCCATCGTCAAAAATATGCCCCAGGTGAGCACCACACTGAAACAAAATACAACAGAGTATCACTGTCTGTGCAACTTGATGACATCACTGTGGTGTTAAGCAATGACTAACAGCCGCTTCCAAGGAAGCACATTGGTGCCTACATCGCCCTTTCAAGTGGGATTTACAACCTACATTTATTTGCAAGAGTGAGACAGGAAGATGATCTTCTGAGATACCATGGGCACCTAAGACTTCAATGCCAAATTTCCTGGGTGTTTCCTGTCGTGCCACTGCATATGTTTGGTTGGGCCACTATTTCTGAGAAGCCACCTGTCTCTGTAATGATCTCATGGCGGGAGCTCAGTTAAAAACATGTCAGCGAGGGCAGCGTTACCCACATTTCACTTACTGCTGTAAGGATAGCCGTGTAAGAAAGAGGCAGCAGATCTGCTAGGCCCCTCGGTAAGAAAACACTAAACCCCATGGTGATGCTGGCAAGGACCTAAAGCAGTTAAGATGTTCTTTGAAGTATGCCCTCATACTCTTTTTTTTTTTGTGGCTGTTTCCATAGCCTGGCACTCTTCTGAGCATCAGGGTCCTTTTGGGTGCACCTCTGCTTCTCACCCCTGGAGGGGACAGAGCTCATCCACTACTCATCTGATACTACTTTCTGTTGTATACAGGAGATAGGGACAGGTGACTGAAAAAGACCTGTAGTGAAGATATGTAAAGTATTTCTGAATGAATAGTCCTTAACTGGGACTAATTATAAACAGGAATGATGCTGAATTTGCTTTTTGTAAGGAATATGAAACTAGAGATGGTCTGTTGACACTTGTTCTGTATCCATCAGCCTGAGATACTCGCAGTGGTATTCAGGCTGAACACTACTGCTCCTGTCTGTAAGAAAGGTAACAGTCCCTTGCTTTACAGGAGAGTACAATATTTTGAAGAAGCTGATCCAGTTGATCCTTATTCAAAAATTAGGATTACTATCACTGCGCATAATGGCTGACAACTTATCTGGATAATAAGAACTTCTGGTAATTAGTCACTTAAATTCCACAAGCTCATTTTTACAGCCTGTCATGAGAAATAAAAAAATAAAACCTCGCACTGGAGAAATATTTATCTTCAACAGGAAAGTCATGCTGCTTTACCAAACAGCCTTGGCCTTTCAAGTCAATAGCTGATCTCAGTGAGAGCCAGAATGATGTAACTGAGATCACAGAGCTGCTCGTGGGCTCGCAGTCAGACAGCAAAAATTAAAAGACTGCAAATTATTCTTAACATTTAATTAATTCATAGCATTCCAAATACACAGAGGCAATACTGATTATTCTGAACTGTGAATGAGTTAGTGATGGCTAATCTCCACCCTGCAGTTAATGTGTTACTAATACTCTCCTGCTGTTACTGCCTTTAATTCACCAAAGCAGTAGGAATGGTGTCTGAAGAAGCAGGTAAAGTCTTGGCTTCAGGTTAAACTCTCTCAGCAGACTGAAAAGCTGGGGGAGGCTCTCACGCCAGCTAGTAGGGACAGAAACTTCTTGTTTAATGACCACTGAAACAATAATCCTCACTGACTCTGGGAGCAGGGCAGGTAGCTGTGGAGCCTCAGTGCTCCAGTTCGTCAGTCCCACGCACAGCAGCCACATCCCAGGCTCCTGGCTCCTGGAGAAGTGTCGCTGAAACAGCCACGGCAGTCCAGCAAGGACCCCAATAACAAGCAAAGGCCCGTGGTATCAGCAGGACGAGCTCCCACAGGCCATGGGAAAAAGCATGGATGACTTTGGGTTAAGCAGCAGCTGCTTGGCTTTGTAAGGAATGAAGACAAAACGTGGCAAATAAGGGAAAGGCAAGGGAAAGTTGCACGGCAACTAGAGAAGACAAAGCTTCAAGTCTTGTTCCTGAAAGATTGCTGTCTTGCCACCTTTTCCTCCACTCTCCAGTTTATTTTATTTAATTTCATTTCATATTTCTTTAGGTTGAAGGCCTTTTTTAGGCAGTTTGGGCAGAAAACCTGAGCTGTTTCTCAGAGTTGGGTCTCTCACAATGAGGCATTTCACCTAATTATAAAGCTTTTCCATACCTTGGGAAAAAAAAATCTAAAAAAACCTTAAGTGTCCCAGAGAGAGTATTTTTCTAAATGCTCAGCATCCTAATTAAATCATCTCATCTCAACTAAGAATGCTTCAAAACCTCCTGGCTGAAAGTGTTAAACAGATCTTTTCCAGATTAACATTTAACCAAAGATAAATCATTCCTTCTCCACTGGACAGAAACAGAACAAGAGAAACCGTAGAGAGAAATGGTCTGCAGGAGTAATATACTCACATACAGACTACAAAGACAATCTATCAAAAAGGTTTTCCTCACAAAACCTGAGAAGCTGTGTGAGAGCCCAAGGTAGTCTCATTACACCTCCTTGTGATGGCAGAATCACACCAGGATTGGATTACTGCAAAATTTGTTACCTTTTGAGATTACCCCTCACCAAAAATTTATGTGGCGATTCTCTCTGTAGAGGACTCTATAACTCATCTGCCCTGAAAAGAAACGTAATTCAATCCTTTGTATCACAGTATAAGAAACCTGGCCCTCAGCTGAGAGTACAAAGGATGAATTGATTTTACTGTCCTCCCCACACATAATAGGTGCCGACCATTTTTCTAGGACGTATATCCATGTCTGCAAAGCCTCCCAAAAAGAAACAATCATCTGTTGCAGCCTTGCACATAAATGTATTGGGCAGAATGCACTGGGACGGTGAAATGGTCAGAGTAAAGCATTTGAAGTATATGTTTGGGAGCAGGAAAGGCGGGGGTCACTGCTAACTGTCAGTATGCTTGGATCTCCCAAGCCTCCTGGTTCTAATATGCTGCTGGGAGGCACGGAAAGCAGCTTGCAGTCAGCTGCTGTAGCTGAGTCCAGGCTACTGATGTGCAAACAGTAATTCTGTGACTACAGAATTTTGTTGATTTGTACAGGCACAAATAATAGCTAGGGACACCTCAGGGGAAGGGACTCTCGAGCAAGAAAGAGAACAAAAGAGAGATGCAACCAGTTTTACATTATCCCTCAAATGCAGTTGTAATTAACTTCTACCTGTCACTAATCATTGACCTTTTAAATACACCTAGAGTGTTTCCAAAAAACTGTAGAAGTTATTTCTAGGATAATCCCATGGATGTCTTTGATTAATATTACAGCAATTTTCCCCTGGCATTTTCTTTCTATAATGGAGTACATTAAAAGAGAGGGGGTTTTATTCTCTCAGACAGGTGGAAGGACTTTTAAAGAAAAATCAACTACTTTTTCACCTGTGAAAGATTAGTAAGGTTTTGGGTGTGGGAGAGGGTATTTCCCTCCAGTTCTACCAAGGCCTGCCATATCAATCCCACTGCTTTCCAGGCTGCAGTAAAACTGTGGTTTTTTGCAGCTGCGTGTGTGATTCACCTTCCT
This sequence comes from Gorsachius magnificus, assembly GCA_034008185.1. Classification (NCBI taxonomy): domain Eukaryota; kingdom Metazoa; phylum Chordata; class Aves; order Pelecaniformes; family Ardeidae; genus Gorsachius; species Gorsachius magnificus. The sequence goes on from CM067081.1 coordinate 180,129,075, forward strand.
AGGGCTCTGAGGAGGGGAGGAAATGGTGGTGTTATGGATATAAAATGCAGTGGTATTAACAGTGCTGAGCGGTGACTGCAAAGATGCTCACCACTCCTCAAGCTGTTTTCCTGTGTGATTTGATCATCAGTGGGGTTATTGCCCCAGGAAGTTGGAGCAGCTGGTAGGAAGTTGCTATTGGGTTATATAGCAACCTTGGTCGTATTTTTTTCTTACTGCTTTAAATTCGGGTTTTGGGTTTGCTTTAATTTTATGGTGTCTGCATGTGATTGCTGCTAACACTGCTGGTCACAGGTCTGCTAACGCTATTTTGTTTGGCAACAGGTAAAGGACATTCCCAGATTCCTTGGCCTGACCACAGGCTGCCTTGGGCTTCTCTCAGATGAAATCAGGAGCTCGGGCCATCTTGAAAGGTGTCAGCAGATACAGGCTCAGCAGGTTGGCAATATGCTGATTTTAGCACTATTCAGGCCTACTAAGCAGAGCTGAAGAGAGTGGGTTGCATTTTTGATTATGCCAGTCACTGGTTAAGCACGAGATTCCCAGTCTGCAGTCCCATTGCTACCTCGCTAGGGAATTTAGGGAAATGGATGTTCCCAAAAAGTGTTAAACGGATCTTCTAAAGCGTATCATAGTGAAAAAACTACAGAATTATGTAGTACACATGACATCTAGCAGACACACTGATTTGGCCATTAACATGTTGGGTCAAACCCTCTACCCAGACTGAAGGTAATGGATTCTCCACAAAGACAATCTTGCCTCTTTTTAGGAAGCTTCTTAACTCATTCTGAGCATTTATAAATGAGGACTGACTGACTAGTAAGATGCATATTGTCAGGGATGAAATGAGTTATCCCTCCATCGATACTGTCTGAAAAAAGAACAGCAAATTCTGAGGCCCCCAAGGAAGCTGCTGCTTCTCTCAGGAGGAGCTTGAGCATGTGGGACTAGAGGACTGCAAGCTGCTGGGTACGTCTGCCAAACACCAATGCAGCAGCTTCCCCCTTTGCTGGGTAATGATTATGCCATTCTCTTCACAGAGAGGAGGGCAGCACAAAGGACAAGAGAAAGTAGAACAAGACAGATAACGGAAAATTTGGGCATGTTTTGAATGACTACTGACTTCATTATTACGGCAGATGGGATTGTTTCAGGCATCCATTAAGACTGTGCTGGGAATGAGTGTTGGGAATGAGTTAGCACGGCTGCACAGTAATGCACAGTGATGGAATCAGCACACAGACAGTCGCTCCACTGCTTTCAACTTCCCTCTCAATTGCTCACGTGTGCAGTCAGTCGGCCAGGCTGAGGCTCAGGAGTTCCTTTGAAGGGACCCTCTTCAGGAAGACAGTTTTTGTAGACTCAGCACTGAGTCCAACCATTTACATCTGCTCTGTTAAATCTCACACGAGACAACAACGTGCATTCCAACGAGCCCTTTGTGCCTTCAGCTCTTTCCACCCAGCTGTTATACCTACGACCCATTGTGCTCTCTCACAATGATTACTATTTAATGGAACTGAAAGGTTTGCAAATCTTAGGGAAAGTACAGCACGCTGTAATGATTTTTGCAGTCTTTGCCATCGGAATGGTCTGTGTGTGCTATAAACTAACCTGACTGCAGGATATTTCAATCCGATGCATCCCGTAGGAGAAATCATCATTGAAAGTAATTGCATCGGGACTGATCACATCATAGAAAGAAGGCCAACCTGGAAAGAAGAACAAGATAATTAAGAAAAGAGGGTGTCTTGGTGGCAGATAGCATTGTAAAAAGCAAGACAGAATCACACTTTGAAAAATGTTTATCTTACTCCAAAGCCTGGAAATAACTGAAATGGAGATTTTGGATCCTAAATCACATAGGTACTTTGGAAAATTTTCCCCCTAAATACAAAGTTGTTTACAGGCAAGGACTGAACTGCCACTAGCTGCCCATCTTCCATCTCAACAGAGACTGTTGCACTCCACCGCAAGCAGCGGTAGCAGTTTAGCTCAGGCATGAAGGTGGTTGCTCAGGTAAGCCAGATTCAGCGTCACCATCGGTTTAAAAAAACCACAAAACAGACCCTGAAGACAAACAGTGAGGCTTTATGGAACACAAGTGGTTTTGCTTCTGCAGTGTAAAGGTACTTTAAAAAAAGAGTTGGTAAGTTGCAATTTTGACCTCCAAAACCTGCCTTAACATCTGCCTTCACCAAAGCATGGTCATGCCCAGAAGGATGTGCTCGGACCCTGACCCATCACACATTAGAGGCAATGAGATGACTACTACTGTGTCTAATTTCAAACCAGTAATGAGTGCTTCAGATCAGCCATGGACAGGTGGAGTCATAACTCTGCCTATATTACACACTAGGAGGTGGTCTGCATGTGGGCTGCCTCCAGGAAAAAACAATTGCACTCATTAACACGTATGTTCAACACAGCTGCTAGCTGAGCACTGAGCAGCATGACCCAATACCAGATGATGAGGAGGTGTATACCTGACCCACAAGTAATGGCCACTTATCATCTAAATAATGACCTTCCACTCTTTTAACTATCCCATGCCAAGCCTCCTCCTCTCCACAACACAGGTAAAAAACAACGCAGGTCTATTCAGTGTCCCACTAGATACCCATTACACAGTTGTAACGTTTCAGCCACCCCTCAAAGACTTGTCATCATATGCTCTGTTCCCTGAAGCACAGTTCCCACATAAGAATCTGACAGGCTTTGAGGTCATGTCAACAGCTACCAGTGCCCACCTGTAATTCCACCGGCTACCTGTTCTTCTCATGCAGTCTCTTGCCAAATATCGTAAGATGCACAGGCAACTCTTGCTCTCTGTGTATTACACATATGCCCACAAATACAGAACTTCCTTGTTTCTTCTTTTAATATTTGTTAAGCATTTGCTACTGATGATTTCATAAAATGACTTGTAATTACCTATTAAGAAATGCAGCAGCAGCTGCGAATCACTGCATGCAGGTGAATAAAGGATGTATACACCTTCCCATAAGTAAAGTGTGTAAAATTTCCTATACAGTAAAAGGAAGCATGGAAGCTATCGAGTTTTCTGAATGTGGGTAAAGAAAGCATACATGCTGGAAAAAAATCTGTATGCCTTCAACCGTATCTTAAACCATTAAATACAGAAGATCACTTGTTAGGATGCAAACATAACAGGCGTGATTTTTTAAGAAAGAAATGCTCAGAAATGCATTTCTCTTCCTTTTGGGAACACCCATATAGTAGCATTCCTAAGCCTGCAACCTGAAGGCATGGCAAGCTCCAAGTCCTATGCTCTCAAGGTGTCTACTACCATAAGTGTTTCCACCCCAGAACTCACTGCTGAAGTAAGTAGAGTCATTTTTTTTCCCCAAAAGGATTGCAAATGGAAGAGTTGCAGACAGCAGACAGATTGAGGAGCAAGAACTCTTGAACAGGGAAAACATCCCACAAGACAGGAACTCAAAACAGCGCAGCAATGACAACCGTAAAAAAACAATTTATAAATTCTTCTCCTCATGCAAAATATCTCTGCCAAACAAATACCTTCACAAACAGAAAAGGAATAAACATATGACAAGTTTTGCAAAAGGGGTTATCCTGTTGACAGAAAAATTGATGTCTCCTAATTGGGGGCTCCTTTCCAACACCATTCGTCATCTTCTTAGCTGGGCCCTTCGTCTAATGAAAATTGAGGCGTTACATAGAACTGATCAGAATATTTTTAATGAAGCCTTTTTAGTTTTTTTAATTTAATACTTTTGCAAAACAGACATATCAGTTTGCCCTTGTGTGATGGCAGAGAAGTTCCAAAGAGGGAGCTGTCTGGAGCAACCAACTATCTGATTGTGTGAAAGTCTCTGGAGAAGGAACACTTCAGTGCTGCAGAAATTGTCAAAGACAACCCTTCCTCCTCCATAGCAGCAATAAGGGGGAAGCTTCAAAGGCTGCTACAAAGAGATTGAAGCAATCTGTGCCTTGCTGAGAAAATTATCTTGTGAGAAGGGTTTGGAGGAGAAGTGTTTATGTCAGATTTGACATTAAAGGAAGACCATCCATCCTCCTTTCTCCAGACTTTTCCTTTTGGTCTTCCCATTCACCACAGAAGAATTATTTGCTTTGGATGCACTCCATACACTTTTGAAAAATGAAGTCATCTGAAACCTATATAAACAGGCAAGCTCCTCCTAAAGTAGCCTTTGTACCCAACTGGAGTGAATTCAGTTTAGGCTGTCAGTTCATGCTACACGTGACACATGTTCCAAAGGCTCCAGTGCTGCCACATATGGTCCCCAAGACACGGACTAGGAAACAGCCTGTGCCTCCACAGTGAGGACTTCTGACTCCCAGTCATGCCACCTCTTCTTGAGTGACATGGCGGGCCAGGCGCCAGTATAGCTGTGATGAAGTGGTATCTCCACGAGGATTGACTGAAAGCTGAGCAAACCCTGCAACAGAAAAGGTCCTGAAGGGCACAGCGAGACACACTGCCACTCTGCTGACCTTGAGAGGAGGACAAGTGAACTGCTCATTGAGCTGATGAGCCAAACTCACCAGGAAAATCAATCCCCCTCTGCTGTCTCATTTCCTCTCTCCTGAGCTAAAGTGGAAAACCCATTTGATACTTTGCTAAGCCTTCTCTGGCCATTTTCTCTACTTCAGAAGCTGCCAGGAACAAGCTGTAGAAGCAGTCTGCTTGCCTGCACATCAGGCAACTCCCAGTGACACAGAAAGCCAGCCAGACCTCTGTGGACTCTTCATATGATCTTTCTGTATTTGTAAGTGGTGAATGACCCAGCAGCGGCCTCCACTTTGCAAGGCCCAGGCTACTTCTCCTGCTGACTCGCTGGCTGCTGCTCCTCCACTCCTCTCCTCCTGAGCGCCTGCCTCCTTCCTGCTGTAAGGATGCAAAATGGCTGACTCGCTCTACATTTTAGACTGCTGTTAGCTGTGCATTAAAGCTTTGGCCTGCCTTTGAAGGCTATCCGGCTACTTGGAAAAGGCATGCTTCTGCAGGAATGGGGGACAAGAAGGCCATTTTGAATTTGTTCTGCTTCTGCTGTGCTGAGAAGCAGCAACCCTTCGCACTGCAGAGGCTGAGTGCTGGAGGAGACCCTTTGCAAAGGCTGGTGCTGAGACTCAACCCTCCCCAAATGATGGCTTTCTGTCAGGCCTGGCTCACCACATCTGACGGGCAGCAGGAGCGGGGCCGCTGTCTTTTGAAGGACGGTAGAACGTAACAGCTAGGAAGAAATAGCTGCTGGAGGAAAGGGGCAAAGGGTAATTGCAGGAGACAAGATGGGGGTGGGGGAAGTCTCCCAGCTGAGTGAACAACTTCAAATGACACTTGCACATTATTTTTGGTGTGTGTATGAGAACAGTAGCTAAGATTTGTGAATACATTTATCATTGAATGTAAAGTTTGGTTCAAGGGAGAGTATGACACAGTAACGGCCAGCAATTTTTATCACATTATAGACATTTAAAATGGGCTCATTCAGTTTTCACAATCACTTTGCAACACACTGGCAATATAAAAGGGCTTTAAAGTAAGAGCCTGTTGTGTTTGTGCTCACTCTGATGACCCCTTTACATGGGAGTCAGGCCACTGTGTCCTAAGGGCCAGTTTCTGGTATGTTAATAAGCCAGCCATGGAGATGAATAGCTTTTCAGATATATAGCAAGTATCCTTTCTTGGATCTAAAATACACTAAATGAAGCAATGAAACTTTCTTCTGTCAAGTACTTAAGTGAAAACCATGTGTAAACTGAACATTACTGACAGATCTTTTCCGCTCCATCCTGCATGAGTAATAGAAAGGATCTTATGCTGCTGGGTGTCACACATACTGAGTCATGTCCCGTTCCTCCTCATTCTGGGACATCCCCCAAATACTTTGTAAGCACTGCACAGCATTTCTAAAATTCACCCCACAGCCCCTTACCAAAACCCAATCTTTTGTTTTTCATAATGGTCCCTATTCTGGCAAAGAAGAGACAAGCAGTTCATGCTGCTTCATCAAAGAAGGCTTTCTTCAGAGCAGAGATGTCCTTGTACTGCCCTGGGCAGCCGCAGTGAGGAACAGGGACGAAGAGAAATGTGGCTCTGGTAACCTATGCTGGATGCTGCTTTTGCAGCCCTGGACGTAGGGTTTCAGATCATTTAGAAGAGGCATCTTCTCGCTTTCAGACTTCCTACTCTAGGTACCTGATTGAGTCCGTATTACTAACGAGCCGCCTAAGGCAGGCACCTATACAGGCAGCTGGCACAAGGTGGGTATCACAACAGCACAGGCGGCCAGCACACAGCAGTCCCAGACAGCTGACAAACTGAACAGGTTGTCTCCTTCTTAAACTGAGGTGCCAAAGTAGTTGTAATGCCTAAGGCAGCGACAGCAAACAGGGAGCCTACAGTCCAGCCCTCCTTGTGTAGTCCTGGTAGAGATGTGAAACCCCGGCAGGAGTAGGTTGTTTCTTTCACATTAACCCAGGAAGTTCTCAAGCACTTCATCTCGCGGGCTACTCCAGGACTCTTTCTTGGGGCAATGCTGACCTCATGCAAAAAAAAAAAAAAGGCATTTTGTTCCCACAAACTTCTGGAAAGCAGTCCAGCTGATAATTGATTGATCAATTTTAGAAACATCTCAAACCTCCTTCCAGTTTTGCAAGTTTGCACACATTTTGTTGTAGTTAGATCTCCTACTTCCTCATAAATGGATGCAAGCACTTAGACATCTAACCGTTAAAATATGAGTCTATAATTATTTGCAGAAGCAAAACGGCAGGCTGTTTTTGAAAATCAGCCCTGCTAGGCTATTTTTTCCCTTCTCCTGAACTAATATTCCTTCTGACATTTTTTTGAACAGCACAATTGCAATCCCGAAGCATCTAATGCTCTGACATTATTCCCATTTTATACACCTGCCAACTAGAGACCTCCACAGTTTTTCAATAACTGTGATGTCTGTAGTTATGTTTTTAATTTTAGATCCCAAAGAGATTAAGTTCAACCTGCATTTTATCATTCCTTGCTGTAATTATTCCAAGCATTTACTTCAGTGAGTTATTTACAGATGGAGAAGTAGGGGGAGATGGAAGATGTTAGAACTACCAAATGGCACCAGATGGAAAAGAGGACCTTGACCTGAAAAATACCTTGTTTCTCTGATGTGCTGTATTTTTAGAATTCTGATTCCCTTTTAACCTAATGTGGATTGATGAAAACCCTAAGGCTCTTTAAGGTAGAGTCTCATCATTTATCTTCACTGAGAAGCTATGTCTGTGTAAAAACATAAAGCGTATAGGATTTAAAAAAAATGGTAATAAAGCTTCTGCTTTGAAACTGCTGTAAAGCTGAAGGGCATTCACTTTTTTCTTTCTCACAGGTTTATTGAAACAGTATCTGAAAGACGCTGGCATCCACAGCTGTAACTTCTCACATACAAGTTTAATGTAGAACTACAAAGTGACATATTGCTATTATGTAGAATGCCTGGGCAGATAGAGGGCCTTTTTTGGCTAACATCCTGCGTTATTTTTCATAATATCTCCATGATGATGAATTCACAATAAATATTCTTTCTTACAAATATTTTGCCATCAGGTAACACTACTTTCAGTTGAGGTTCATCTCATTTACCCAAATGTAGCTAGAAACAGAATCAGGCACAGAAACATTCTTGTTCACCAGCAAATGACTTCACATTAGATTTGTAATCCACTAGAAAGAAAACAGTCGGTCCTTTCCAGCACCATCCAGATGTAAGAAGGACGACATGGTACTGTTTTTCAGCAGAGCATGCAGAGCATCGGAGTGGTAGCTAGGTTGAGGCGGTGGGGGGGGAGGGATACAAAGACAAAATGAAGCTTAATTTTGGGAGGAAAAGTAAAGAGAGGGCTTCTCTCTAACATGCTACCTGTCTCTAACAGCAAAGTTGGGCTATTGAAGCAGGCAAATACCACTCTGACAGAACAGTGTGGGAAGGGAATTTTACAAAACAATTGGACTTCTAGTAGCAGCTTTTATGAGACAATCGTCATCTGTTTTGGTTTTTTTTTATGTTTCTCACTTGGGAAATAAAAAAGTGAAAGCCATAAATAAAGGTAGTATTTGTTTTCTTCCACTACGGCACTCTGAGCATCAAAACAACTTACTACAAAACAGAATATGCAATCCAGATTTCTTTCTTTGTTAGTGGGAGGAGGTTATATTTGTTTAAAATGATTATTATGGGAGATCTGAAACTTTGCACCTACAATTTCATCTGACATCTGAATTTTTCAGAACAAGAGTGCCCCTGATGTCTCGTGAGCAATGAAAACATGGGGCCTGCTCTTTTTAGCAATTAATAACTGTACCATGATACCGCTATTGCCCTAGCTGCTTCCTTAGTCCTTTCACTATGCTCTAAAATACTGCTAAATACAAGCTGGCTGTTTTGGAGCCTTCCTCTGTAACACTCCTGCCACCTCCAACGTCTGGGCTGGTGCTAAAATCAACAGGTAGGTGGGAGCTGGGATCTTCCTCAAGTCTTCTTACAAAGATTGAGTTACTAATGGTTTCTTTCTTGGTTCAGGTTCAACAAAACTGCTGAACCTAACTCACTTCCTCCCAAAGGATGGGTTTCTCCCCTCATCTGAACAGTGTCTCTTGTTACTTTAAATCATGGCTAATGTTTTTAAAAATATATCTTACACATAAGTCAGCTGTAGATCTTCAGCATCAAAGGCACCAAACAGAATCATGTGAAGCAGTGTAACCTTAAGCTGTAATTTTAAAATGCCACCAAGAAATGTCTCAAATAGTTTTTAAAATTTACTGTTGACCTGGTAACCTCAGTCCAAAGCATTCAACTTCAAATAAATATTTTTGTTTTCCTTCCAAAAGCAGTATTGGTAAAACAAATGTATATACTGCAAAATATCTTGCAGTCGGTATACCTATGAGTTATCTGTGCAATTCACTAAAATAAAAGAAGCTTTCATTCAGGATGAGTAAATCAGGATGCCAGTAGAGCTGGCAGGCCTTACGATGGAAGTGATTTGACGAAATTGGAATCCTAATGCAGTGTGTTCACAGAGAAAGTAAAAAAAAAACCCAGCAAATGCAACCTTGTAATAATCAGCATCTGGCACTGAAACGAACAGCAGTCACAGATGAAGTACATATTTGAAAAATTTGTCATGGGGTGTTTCAAGTCATGAACATCCACAATTTGTTTGCTGAAATATTTTCCTGCAGTATTGTTATGCATGTCTGGGAAACAAAGTTTGCAAAGAACAGCCAGAACTCAGTTACAGACTAAAACTGAAACTACAGAGGTGAAATTCTGACAGAATTATTTTTAACTCAAAAAAAAGCAGCCTGTACTGTCTTCTTTTTGCAGTTACACTCCTTCGACTGAGCCTCCTTCTACAGACAAGCACCCTCCTCATTACAGCTAGACAAACAGGCTCTCATTGCAGTTATAAAGTTCTCAAACAAGGGAAAGAGTTATTACACTGATTAAAACCAAAAAAAGACAAAGGCCCTTCTTCTTCTGTTTACTTTAGATATTGAATGAGATGTCTTGGTGAGGGAACTTGGTCACAAATAACTAAGAAGGGACATAATTTTCTTGGCCATCAAGGAAAGCTTTTGTCAGGATTTGGGCCAAGACTGGGGCACTTAGCAGATGGCAATGTCTGCCCAAGGTTGACAGAATAGAGTACTGACAGCAGGGTGAAGACAGCCACAAACCACCAGGTCTGCTGTAAGGGCCATTTGGCCACAGGACAAGACTCTGCAGGAAGGTGGGGTATGGCTCCTTCCAATGCCACCATGAAGCGGTGGAGAGCAAACTCCTCCTCTTTGCCTAATATTACAGCTTATCCACTAAACTAGTCCTTAAAATAGCTGGATTTCCAGAGCAGGATTTTCATCCCAGTGCAGGAACATCTTGTCATGAGCTACAGGCTCGTCAATCCCTGCAAGGAACCTTGCCATGGAGCCCTCCTTCACCTGGGAAGTGCAGAAGCTACTCACTGCAGCTTCGTGCAAAGTCTTCTGAGGTACTTCTGCCACCTTGGACCTGGTACCCAGGGCAGCTTTACATTGCCCTCTGCCCAGGACAACAGATGGTTGAAAAAGATGCAACAGCTATAGGCACTGCAGAAAATTCTAAAAGAAGAAAAAAGGAATGATTTGTGGGGTTAGACTGTTTGCAGTTAGTGTTGGTTTGGGGGGGGAGGTTTAAATCTTTTTAACAACCTCTTATGCAAACAAAAGGAGGTAGGTAATAATGCTGACTAGAAAATAAAGACCTTTCTTCACAGAAAAGCCTGACAAAAACAATATACGTGTGCACACACACTCCCCCACACTCCTTTTCCTTTAAGTTTTCTGTGGAAAACTTTAGCTGTACTTTGAAAACTTCTGAAAACTGAAACTATTGAAATGGCAAAGTTCATATTTCAGATTATAATGTTCACCTTCTGGTTTGCCTTCTGTTACGGTTTCTACAGCAAAGCATGCCCTTTCTGCTAAACCCTGTATTTTCTTTCAAGAAAAATTTCAAAAGGAAAACTTTTCACAGCCATACTATGTAGCCGGTGACATAGTCCAAGGAAAGAAACAGCAATCTGCTTAAAAGCAATCTCATGAGGAGCTGTTCTCCTTTAATGATCTGCTGGGGTGTCGTGGTTTAACCCCAGTCAGCAACTAAGCACCACACAGCCACTCGCTCACCCTTCCCACCCCAGTGGGATGGGGGAGAGAATAGGAAGGGCAAAAGTAAGAAAACTTATGGGCTGAGATAAGAACAGTTTAATAATTTAAATATAATAATAATAACAATAATAATAATAATAATAATAATAATGACGATGTAGTGAAAAGGAAAACAACAAACAAAAAAAGAAACAAAACCCAGGAAAAACAAGAGATGCAACTCCTTGCCACCTACCAACTGACGCCCAGTCTGTCTCCAAGCAGCAATCGCTGCCCCCCAGCCAACTCCCCGCAGTTTCTATTCTGAGCATGACATCATATGGTCTGGAATAGCCCTGTGGCCAGTTGGGGTCAGCTGTCCTGGCTGTGCCCCCTCCCAGCTTCTTGTGCACCTGGCAGGGCAGGGGAAGCTGGAAAGTCCTGGACTTGTGTAAGCACTGCTCAGCAACAACTAAACCATCAGTGTGTTACCAACATTATTCTCGTACTAAATCCAAACCACAGCGCTATGCCAGCTACTAAGAAGAAAATTAACTCTGTCCCAGCTGAAACAAGGAAACGGGGGAAGCCCAGCTTGCCTCTGGCATCACCCAAAGACTGAGCAAGCGCTAACATGGCTGCTGAGCAGATCAGCTCAGCACAGGTCTCTAATTTGCTCCAGTGCTTGTGCTATTCCTTACATGATTGCATCTTTGATTTCTTCTTTTTCTTCTGGATTAGTCTTCTATTATATTTTTTACTTGAATAAATAATTTAAACAAAACAAATGTTCCATACACAAACTGCTCAAGACATGGAAGTCATTTTCAACCTAAGCTAAGAGCATTTGTAATTAGGCACAGTACGAATGGTCACAGTGGAAGTCAATTATACTCATGACATGTTTTTGCAGACAAATAAATTGGTTTATAAACATCCAACTCACTTCAGGGTCATGTTTTCTTTTATGCTATTCTAGGTAAAGAAATACGTAAAAAGGAGTAATTTTCCTGAAAAAGAAACCTGATGCAATAAGCAAGAGGAGAAATAAGAGATTTAGAGAGAACTGGCCGAAGGAAATGGGGCGGTGTGCAGGAGAAAACTGGAGAGAGGCAAGATGCTAGGAGTAGGCATGCAGTCCTCTAAGAGATGCATTCAAGTACCTCAAGGCAAACTCTCCGTACTCATGGAGATTTGTCTCCATTATGCAGTGCCTCCCAAAGCGCTAGGCCAGCCACTGCTGCAATCCACATGGACGCTCTTTGGATGCTCCCTTCTCTAACTTTGAGGGCTACTCCATGTTTGTGCTTCATGTTGGTGTTTCCCCGGGGCTTTCTCCTCTGGGCCATTCAGAGGTCCCACAGCCCTGGTGGGGCAGACATCCCAACTCCAGGGCTCGGGCACAGGCCATCGCAGGGTGCCTGCGCTCAGGGTGCCCCGTACAGCCCAGGTGCAGCATGCCTGATGCCTGCTCCAACCCTCTGAGCATCGAGAGCAGGTACCTCCCAAATGAAAACCCTGGTGAGAGTGGGGGAGAGGAAGATGAGAAAGGCTTTGGAGCCTTCAACATGGGAAGGACATGGACCTGTTGGAGCGTGTCCAGAGGAGGGCCACAAAAATGATCCGAGGGCTGGAGCACCTCTCCTATGAGGACAGGCTGAGAGAGTTGGGCTTGTTCAGCCTGGAGAAGAGAAGGCTGCGGGGGAGACCTGATTGTGGCCTTTCAGTACCTAAAGGAGGCCTATAGGAAAGATGGGGACAATATTTTTAGTAGGGACAGCTGTGACAGGACAAGGGGTAGTGGTTTTAAACTAAACCAGGGTAGGTTTAGACTGGATATAAGGAAGAAATTCTTTACAATGAGGGTGGTGAAACACTGGAACAGGTTGCCCAGAGAGGTGGTGGAGGCCCCATCGCTGGAAACATTCAAGGCCAGGTTGGACGGGGCTCTGAGCAACCTGATCTGGTTACGGGTGTCCCTGCTCACTGCTGGGGGGTTGGACTAGATGGCCTCTAGGGGTCCCTTCCAACCCAAAACATTCTGTGATTATGTGAAGTGCCCGCGGGCCATGGCGTGTGAGGGCGAGGAGGACGCCAACCCCCCCGCCGCTCCCCCTCTCCCGCTGCCTCCGGAAGGGCCGTTCGTGCAGAGAAAGGCGCCCGGGGAAGGCGCTCTGGCCGCAGGGAGCGGCCCGGCCCGCGGGGACAGCGCGGCCCGGGCGGGGGGGGCGGGGAGGCGCCCGCCCGCCCCAGGCCCGCCCGGGGCTTCCTCAGCGCCGGCTGCCGCCTCAGGGCGCGGGGAGCCCGGGAGGGCCCGGCGGCGCGGGCGGGAGCGGCGGCAGCGCATAGCCTTGTTCTTGTCTCCACCTGCTGATTTCACAAGCAATATACCCGGGGAAAGCAACCTCACAACGAGATACACGTGCCGGTTAGTTTAAAGCTGTGTTTTGGAGCACCTATGTAGGAGCTCCAGCCGCAGCCAAACACCATCATCCGTGAGAGAAGACACGAAAACCAGAACGCGTGACCGGTTTTTTCTGCTTTTTCACCCCGACTTTTGGAAGGCAAGCGCGGTGCCATTCTGCTGCTTCTTTCCTCCTGTTCGAAGACGTTCAAAGGTACCACCAAGCTCCGATGCCCAAAGGCAGCTGGGCGCCGTCCGTTTCGCAGAGAGGGAAACGAAGGCAGCCGAAGCCCTTGTGTAAGCAGACGAGCTGGCACTTCAATCATCCAATACGTTTCTGGAGCTCACGTGTCGAAAAGCATCGCTGTCAATTCACTGAACCCTTCAAAGGAGCCCACACCCGGGCTCCAGCCTAACCTGGCCCTCACCCTCCTCAGAAAGGACTAAAAAAAGACAGGGAGGGGACAGACAAAGGCATTTCTCATCGCCTGCTAAATGGTCCAATATACTCGTAACCTTAGCTCTCTGCTTTATAGCAAGTGAGTGATGAAAACCTGATGGGACAGGCTTGCAGGCTGCACTCCGAGCCACCCGGGTGCGTTTTTGGAATTGGACAGAAATATTCTGAAGTGGACACCTGGAAAGGGCATGGGCAGCAAAGGGAAATACCGTTGGGAAATGAATTGTTTAAAAAGATTAAGAAAAATGGGTGATTAAAATTTTAAGAGGTGAGGTGCTGGCACAGATCGGTTTTCTTGAAAAGCAGGAATCGGGCTCTGAGCTGGCTCCTCAGATGTGATTTGGAGACCTCAAAAGCAGAGTCATTTAAAAAGCAACTTCTTCAAGGAGTCCAACTAAAACTACAAAGACATAAAAATCCAGTCAGACACAGGAAATTCTTAAGGGAATACAAGAGTTTTATGAGTCAGAAGATAAAAATTCCTCTGAATACCTAACTAAACTAATCTAATGAAGTAGTCACCAGGAAAGGAGCGTGATGAATCTGTGTGTCAGGAAGGACAAATTTAAACAAACAGGAAATTGAACAACCTGAAGCTGGTTTTATTTTTACTCCCTGTGCCCTGCTCCTTTTTTTCTTTGAAGGTGCAAACCAAGTTGCAGAAGCTGCCATGTGGGTCTGAGGGGACCATTTCATTTTAGATGATGTCTTAATTTAAAAGAAACGTATTGTCTGGCTTCCTTTAGCAAAGTTAGGCAGTCATTTATTTATGATTCATTATTTACACTATTGTAGATCCTACAAGCCCCAGTGCAATCAAGCCACTAATCATTGCAAAGGCACACAGTGAAAGACAGTCCTTGATGTAAAGTTTATAACCTAATATTTAGCTTTCTCCCTGGCATGCAGAAGTGAGGCTAAATGCTTCCCATTAGATATTTTACCCATGCTGGTAGCTAAAGGGTTATATATGATGTTATTCTATATGACACAGGTAGACCTGGTCCCTCTTCCTATTTGGGCACATACTTAGCTTTTCACGTGGAAAAGTTCTCAGAGAGGTTTCCAGAGAGATCCTCACATCCACAAGGGCCTTGACTTTAGGTACAGAGAATTTCAAGACCACCTGTCTGAAGTAACACTGTACAGAATGCTACCTCCTCTACGTTATGGAGCCATGCGTTATCTAGACTCAACACAGAAGGGTTTTACACATGCATAGTATTGCATCTTGATGCCTTTTGTAAGGAGTGAGGAGCTTTCTCAGTTTATAACCTTTTTATTAAAATATTTCTCATTTTGGAAATAGGTTTCAGCAATTTGCACTTTACAGAGATCATGTTAGAATTCTTAAAACTACAAAGATTGCTACTGTTCTCAAAATGTTGCTTCCACTAAAAATAAGTTCGCAATAAAGCCCTTCTGTTACTTCAGGTTTACTTCAGCTTGAAGGAAGTAAATGCATAGAGAAGCCAGATTTTTTTGTTTGTTTCAATGAGTTTTGTGATTTCAAATGTCTTCATTCCAGAATGGAGAAAAAAGAAAAAGGAAAATTCTCTTTAAACAAGCCTTCCTCCAAAACTGGTCTTGTGTTAATTAAAATGTTTCATTATACAAAGAATTCATTATATGAAAACCAAGATACTTTCTTCTAATTTTCATTGTGTGTGTGTGTGTGTAGTATTGCATCTTGGATGCCTTTTTCATACTAAAATATTCAGATAGAAAGTTGTTCTGAAATGATTTTGAGATGACAAATGAAACCTTCATCCCCAAAAGGCAAGCCACTGGCATGGTCTAATGTGCCGTGGTAGGCGGTATGTTAGGCATAGACTGAACTGACTGCAAACTACTTTTATATAAATTTAGGACACTGCTTAGTTTCCTATCTGAACTGCCTGTCTGGATCCTCCTATTTGGGGTTGATTCTGGACTCCACTTAAAATACTAATTGTTTATATTAAACAGACAAGAGAATGTGTGATGTATTTTAACTGTCAAAAGTGTTGTGAACAGCAGCAGCTGGAAGAGGAATGTTTAATTCACTCTGTTACCCCCAAGCCTTTTAGAATCCTGTATCAGCAGCTAAATCTCACTCTTGAAAGCAAGAAAAACAGCGTATGAAGGGGTAGCGCTGCAAAGCTGCTTCTACAGGAAAAAAAAGAAGGGGTATTCAAAAGCCATAGCATTGTCATTATTAGGTCAAAATAGAGCACCACAAAATTTGCAACAATATTGATGCACCCATAAAAGCTGTGCACGTTTTTGTGTGGACCAGCTCATGTTTCATGGCTCCTTTCTTGTCCTGGTGTACTCACACTTAGCTGATGCCAGAGATGTGGTGCAGGCAGCAATGGGAGATACCACCTGAACCATTTGCTGTATAATACCCCTAAAAAAAAAGAATCTCAATACTATCAGTTACCGTAATACTCTCAAATCTTCTGGACAAGGGGTGGGTGACTTGCACGGAGCTGTGAGTAAGGGTAAGTTTCCTCCTGTACCCAACTTAATCTCACAGGGCATCTCAGACACATGCTCAGGACACATGTCTACTACAGGCCGCCAGATCAAGAGGAGCCGACTGACGAAGCGTTCTTCCTCCAACTCCGGGAGGCTTCGTGCTCGCAGGCTCTCGTCCTGCTGGGGGACTTCAACCACCCTGACATCTGCTGGAAAACCAGCACGGCAAGCTGTAGGCAATCCAGCAGGTTTCTTGAATGCATTGAGGACAACTTCTTAAGCCAGGTAATAGACACCCCTACCCGAGGGGATGCGATACTGGACCTGGTGGTCACCAATGCAAGTGAGCTCGTCGGAAATGTCAAGATCGGAGGCAGCTTGGGTTGCAGTGATCATGCGCTGGTAGAGCTCACACTCCAGAGGGAAATGGGAAGAATGAAGAGTATAGTCAGGACCCTGAATTTTAGAAAAGCAAACTTCCAGCTCCTCAAGGAGATAGTCGGAAGGACTCCCTGGGAAACGGTCCTCAGAGACAGGGGAACAGAACAGAGCTGGCAGATCTTTAAGGAAGTGATCCACAGAGCGCAAGAGCTCTCGATCCCCAGGTGTAAGAAATCGGGCAAAGAAGGGAAGAGACCAGCATGGCTGAGACGAGACATGCTGGACAAACTAAGGAGGAAGAGGGAGCTGCACAGGCAGTGGAAGCAGGGACAGGCATCCTGGGAAGGGCGGCCCGGTTGGGGGGAAGGGGACAAACGGCTAGGGATGCAAAGAATAACAAGAAGGGTTTCTACAGGTATATCAGCCGGAAAAGGATGGTTAAAGAAAGCGTACCCCCACTGATGAGCGAGACTGGCAAGCTGGTAAGAGCAGATGAGGAGAAGGCTGAGGTACTCAACAACTTTTTTGCCTCAGTCTTCACTGGGAAGCTCTCTCCTCACCCCACCCGAGTTGATGGATGGCATGAGGGAGACAGGGAGGGCAAAACCCTTCCTGCTGTAGGAGAAGATCAGGTTCGTGACCACCTGAGGAACCTGAATGCGCATAAGTCCATGGGACCTGATGAGATGCATCCCAGAGTCCTGAGGGAATTGGCCAATGTAGTCGCCAAGCCACTCTCCATGATATTTGAAAAGTCATGGCAGTCAGGTGAAGTCCCTGGTGACTGGAAGAAGGGAAACATTGTGCCCATTTTCAAAAAGGGTAGAAAGGAAGACCCTGGGAACTACTGACCTGTCAGCCTCACCTCTGTGCCTGGGAAGATCATGGATCAGATCCTCCTAGAAGCTATGCTAAGGCACATGGAGGCCAGGGAGATAATTCGAGATAGCCAGCATGGCTTCACCAAGGGCAAGTCCTGCCTGACGAACCTAGTGGCTTTCTATGATGGTGTGACAGCATCAGTGGACAAGGGAAAACCAACAGATGTCATCTATCTGGACTTCTGCAAAGCCTTTGACACAGTCCCCCACAACATCCTTCTCTCTAAATTGGAGGGCTATGGATTTGACGGGTGGACTGTTCGGTGGATAAGGAACTGGCTGGATGGCCGCATCCAGAGGGTAGTGGTCAATGGCTCAATGTCCAGATGGAGACCGGTGACGAGTGGTGTCCCTCAGGGGTCCGTACTGGGACCCGTGCTGTTTAATATATTCATCAATGACTTAGACAGCGAGATCGAATGCACCCTCAGCAAGTTTGCGGATGACACCAAACTGAGTGGTGCGGTTGACACACCAGAAGGATGGGATGTCATCCAGAGAGACCTGGACAGGCTGGAGAGGTGGGCCTGTGTGAACCTCATGAGGTTCAACAAGGCCAAGTGCAAGGTCATGCACCTGGGTCGGGGTAACCCCCAGTATCAATACAGGCTGGGGGAAGAAAGGATCGAGAGCAGCCCTGCCGAGAGGGACTTGGGCGTGCTGGTGGATGAAAAGCTGGACATGAGCCAGCAATGTGCACTGGCAGCCCAGAAGGCCAACCGTACCCTGGGCTGCATCAGGAGAAGCGTGGCCAGCAGGTTGAGGGAGGTGATTCTGCCCCTCTACTCTGCTCTGGTGAGACCTCACCTGGAGTATTGTGTCCAACTCTGGAGCCCTCAGCACAAGAAGGACATGGAACTGTTGGAGCGGGTCCAGAGGAGGGCTACTAAAATGATCCGAGGGCTGGAGCACCTCTCTTATGAGGACAGGCTGAGGGAGTTGGGCTTGTTCAGCCTGCAGAAGAGAAGGCTGCGGGGAGACCTGATTACGGCCTTTCAGTATCTAAAGGGGGCCTATAGGAGAGATGGGGAAAATCTTTTTAGTAGGGCCAGCTGTGAGAGGACAAGGGGTAATGGTTTTAAACTAAACCAGGGTAGGTTTAGACTGGATATAAGGAGGAAATTCTTTACAATGAGGGTGGTAAAACACTGGAACAGGTTGCCCAGAGAGGTGGTGGAGGCCCCATCCCTGGGAACATTCAAGGCCAGGCTGGATGGGGCTCTGAGCAACCTGATCTGGTTAGTGGTGTCCCTGCTCACTGCAGGGGGGTTGGACTAGATGACCTCTAGGGGTCCCTTCCAACCCAAAACATTCTATGATTCTATGATTCTATGATTCTATGATTCTATGACACTTCCCCCATGATAACTGTTGCAGCATAAGCTTGTGCTGGGACCAGCAGGGCCCAAAACAAGGGTAAGAGCTGTTACTTGAGAGAGATTAATACAGGCCTTGCTAAGTTCCAGGATGAAGTTGTTTTAACATTTGTAAAAACTTCACGCTTTCAAAAGCAGAAAAAAAATCCAACCACAGTGATACTATTTAGCATATTTCCTTGAGGAAATCTTCTAAGTAAAACAGCAAATTGGCTGCACACAGACAAATGATCCTTCTAGCGTCAAGGGAAAGGAGGGCCCGAAACATTAAATAGAGATGCGCGAGCTTGTGCGAACTGCTACAGTGCAGGGTTTCCTTGGGAGGCCCGACTTCTGCCGTGTGGTTTGGGGTCTTTTTTTTTTTTTTAATGCCACATATACAGAACAGATTTGGCGCGCTCAGGAAAGGAACACCGCTTTTGTTCATCCCATCAGACTTTTACTTGTCCAATTGCCACTGCTGTATTAGTAGGAAAAATAGACCTAACGAGGTGTAAAATAATGCTCTGCATTCAAAGGCAGCGCTGTACCTCATTTCACTTTAATATTTACTTCAAAAGTAAAACTCTTCTGCAACCTGGCATAAATAGCGCCGAATGAGTTTGCAAGGTATTCTGTACTTACTGAAGCAAAGTCAATTCACACCTCATACATACAATTGCTTATTTGGTTGCCTACTGCCAAAATTTCTGCAGAGAGCCCTGGGATGAAGCAAGTGGGGACACAGGGGTAGGTCAGGCTTAACTGGAAGAAGAATTGTTAACAAAACAGAAGTTAGCCAGCAGAAACATCGTCCACACCAACTGGCAGTAAGCATGAACAGCTAAGTTGAAAAGTAGCTGCAGGTAGATATTTTAATTAGATTTTAATTTGACTAAATGCTTTTTACACCCTATGTGTCCAACTTCTCATTTTCAGCCTTTCCAGTTTCTTATTTTCATTATTTTTTCCTTACACTACAGGAAATATTTTTTTTTTTTCCCCCCCACTCAAAAAGACAGCGAACTGGGTATCTGAGCTTCCTCTCAGGCAGTGTGTGCTTGGCAGTACGAAGTCAAGGAACTGTAGCCTTGATTAGATGAGATTTTAGAAGGAGCTATACAGAGATTTTGTTTAGGTTTGAAAGATGAGTTTGTGATTCATTCTAAAAGGGAAGTCTTACACAGACTTTCACCAGAGAAGGCAAAATACAAAATCTTGACAAGGGCTCAGTAGGAAATCTTCTATAAAAACAGGTTTTTAAACAAAAGAAACATGAAATGCTTACTTGCTGGAAGCAAAAGTTTTCATAGGGATGTCTCTGCTTCACCAAAGACCCACTCAACCTGGTAACCTGCTGGTCAGGAGGTCCCATGGGAGATGCATGGGAGGTCTCTGTTTAATTAGCTTCTAGTATTTTCTATGCAACGTGGAGAAGCTTTAGCAAGGCAGGCAGAGGGGAAGACATCATAAGATGGCTGAAGAGCCCTGCTTTTGCCCTGTCTCTCAGTTGTCTTGGTCCTGTTGCTTCCTCACCCTCCACCAGTTCTGGTGCTCATCCATTTGTGGGGAGAAAGTTCAATTCACTAAAGCAGCAGAAAATTATTCAGCGCTTTTTTTTGGGCTAGCAAGCTGAATCAGTTAACTGAGAGAGGTTAAACAACCACTGGAGGCAAAGCAAGGCAGAAGGTGAGAATACAGGGCAAGGGGTGTAAGGATGACAGAAATACTGCTGTGATGACTTACTGTGATGTCCCCGATTGATAGAAACTCTAAGGTTAGAATAAGGTAAAACCTCTGAGCTCAGCGTTGACACTATGTCTTTGCACTAACATCACAAAAACATGATTATAAACTGACCACAGGATTTGACTAAAAGGCTGCTTGAGGTCAGTGCCTTTATAATTCAAATAAGCCTGTAATCCCTCTGTTCCAAAGATCTTCTCTGTCTCAGCATCACAAAAGGCAAAGCATGTGAATTTAGAACTTAAAATAAATTACCTGGGTTATTATCTGGGCGAAATCTTTTCTCAGAGAGCAGGTAGCAAAGGATGTGATTTCCAGGAAAGGGACTGAAATGACTGTACTTTTCATTCTCTAAGCATGTTGTGAGCGCTTAAAAAAACCAGATGACTCAAGAAAAGCTACAGTACGTCAGTTCCCAACCCGATCTTGGATATAACAAAATCTAACCTTTGACACCCAGCTACCCCATTACTGATCCAACTCTATTCAACAAACTCAGACCTTTTTTTAAATGCTGCATAACTCCCCGCAAGTACAATGTCTGTTTACTTAAGTTCTGAGCAGGCAAAGCGGATTTAGCAGCATCGCAACAATGGAAGTTGCAGGGATGGGGAAGAACTGGAATGCCGGAGGTTGCTGGGTTTTCCCTCTCTACCCTTCACAGGTTCATCAGATTGCAACCAAAATAACACACATTCTGGCTGCGGAGCGCTCTTAGCCTTAGCAGAAAAGGTCTGCTTTCAGTTGCCTAAAAGGGACTGTTCTAAGCTTAAAACTCCACTGAAATTTAAAGGGCATCTAGTACCCTGAATGGTTTGCAGTCAGCCAAAAAAATCTTGGTGCACTCCCTGACTTCTTCCCAGCTCCCCAGGAAGCTAAGGCATACCCATGATTTTAAATGGTCATGCTGTAATTGTATCACCCCAGGTGTTCTCAATAGGATTCTTTCCTATAAAAAAAATAAAGAGGTAAAGCACGGTCCAAATCTCCGCAGGAAAAGAACGGAGCCAACAGCACAATCAGTTTCTGAAAAATGACTTGGTTCCCATGCCACAAGCAACAGTCCATAAAGCATCTCGCAGAAAACCCAAACAAGCCTCACAGCTTCTGGCTTCAGAGCCAGAACTAGAGGACCTGGGGACCTCCGACCCACATTCCAATATGGACCTTAAACACGAAGTTCCCTCCTTCCCTCCCTCCCAGGCAGCTTAATGACCTGCAGATTTTCAGTACAGGCTGTATCTGACATCAGTTTCAGAGCCTCACCTTCCACCACATTAAAACGGTTGTACATTTTGACATGAAACATGATGGTGTTTCATATGCACAAGGCACCACCCCACTGATTTGGTGTATTTTTGGGGGGGGTAGGAGTGGGGCAGAGGAAGGATTCCTACTCCGTTGTAGTCAAAGCAGCCTCAGTAGCAAAACTTCAGTGTCCAGCACTGCTATCATGAGGTCTAATACTTGTTTCACGCTGTTGCAACGCGTCGTTTAATCTACACCCTAAGAAATGTTAAATCTAAAAATACTCGCAAAACTATGAATGGTTTTCTCGAAAGACCTGAAACAAAGTGATCACCCTTTGGAGAGCTGTGTGTGCAATGACCGATCTCTATTGTCGGCATTCCCAGGGGTCACGGAGGGGTTCAGCTGCATTGTACCAGGGCGGCTCCAAAAAGAAAGGCCGTCACAGCCGGCTGATTGTGCAATCTAGGAAACCAACCTGTGGGTGCCAGTAATTAAGTATCCAATTAAATGGGGCCTGAGTTTTGAGTCAATGGAGGGTTTGGGAATTTGGGTTTGGTTTCTTTCTAAATAATAAAAATGCCTTAAACCGCAGTCTCTAGGGGTCTAGAAAACTTGCTAAAAATTTCTCCGTTTTTGTGAAAAATTTTGACTGGAAAAATTGGAGAATCTGGACAAAATTCAAATAGCTCAACTGTTTTCCACTCTTCATTTAAAAAGCATATAGTTCAAG
The DNA here is from genome assembly GCA_034008185.1 of Gorsachius magnificus. NCBI lineage: Eukaryota > Metazoa > Chordata > Aves > Pelecaniformes > Ardeidae > Gorsachius > Gorsachius magnificus. Next base: position 180,151,433 of record CM067081.1, read on the forward strand.
CCTTTGTTTCAAATGTTTTCTTTCCAATATCAATTTATGTTAAAATATCTGAGGGATTTACACCCTATCCCAGTTCAATACATTGAAAAAACCAAAATCTTTTATTTCTGCTTGCCAACTTAAAGCAAGCTTTCCTGGAAACACAAGTCCCCAGCCTTGTTTCCATATACAGGTTTGGACTCCAAAGAAAAAATCCTACTGTTCTCACAGACATAGCTGTGGCTACTCCAACCTCCGGGGCTAACTTAAGCCACCACTATTTGAACATCTTACCTCTTTCTACAGTAAGAATGTATAGCAAAGGCTATACATCTATCCAAATACGTAAGCTCGGTGAGCAGGGCAAACAATTTTATTTGCAGCTTTGTACTAGCAGATCTTTCTGCTATCCCTGTGTTTAACAATCTGCTTTCCTATGCCCATCCTATGAGACTGTTTTTCTTATTTTTTTTTTTTCTTCACCGATCTTTATTAGATCTTTTCAATGTTTGCATGGTATTTGGTAAGTATCAGTTGGTTTCTTGAGAGTGTAGCATTCTTCAGTCTTGCTTTGAATGTTTGTAAAATACCCACTATCACTGCTGGAACTCTCTAATTCCCCATCATTCATTACTTTTAAAAGGAGACTTGCACAAATAAACCATAACATTGAACTAATGAGATATGGGTGGGAAGTTTCTGTAAATACAGCCTGAATTAAAGGTAGAATTTCTGCATAACTTAGATATTCTTTACATTACTCTGAAGATGACACTGAATACCCTTCGTTTATTAATCTTTATGAATTTGAAGAATACCCTGCCTTATTCTTTCAGCTTCTTTAGCGGACCACCTTTCTGGTTTTAAATATGAAGTAACACACTCCTATCCAAATGCTAAAGCAGAACTGCAGGCTGTAACACATTTGATTACTTAGGCATTTTAATGTTACTGTCCACTTCCGTCTGTGCAAGGTTTAAGCCTGGCACTGGCCAATACAGTTTATGAAAATTTAAAAAAATACGCAAGAACTATTGGCAGAAGAACGAAAGAAATACGCTGTTGCTACTTGTACAAATTATGAGAAACTCATTAAAGCTCAATCATTTGTGGATAAGTAAAAACATTCTCAGAGGCAAAGTGCCAGTGGAAATCTCATGAGTTTCAGCTTCTGAAGTTTCCCGATAACCCCCTTCGCTGTGGGAAGGAGGGCAGAGGGGGGAGGGATGGACAGAGTCTCTGTATGGTCCCACCCCTTTCTGGATCTGATGAAGGAAGATCAGATCACCTTAAGGCCAAGGTGCATTTGGATGAGGAGCTGTGTCCTCACCCCCACCCAGATACAGTCAAGTTGCCTTGCCATTCTGGTTGCCATACTAGCAGGCACCCTAAGTGCGTGACAACATGGGTCTCAAACTTGGACTTGAGTCAGGTACTCACTCCCTCCTCCAGAGAAGCAGGAGCCCAGGAGGGGGCATGTCCCACCGGGAGTCTCCCCGGTCTGTTACACATCCTAGCCAGGCGTTGCTCCTTTGGGCACAGACCCTCCTTGTGTGAGAAAGCAAAGGGTAAGATGAAAGCTTATGTTAATGTATCATTAAAGAAATTACTTTTACAGAGACTAGAGCAAGGGAGTTAAGATTACAGTTCTGCTATGTACATTTCTCTATTTTTTTAGGAGTGGGACTTACTTTTTATATGGTCTATACTGTGATTCCTGGAACCAAAGGAGTAAAAGCAGCTGCTGGCACAGGTTTCAACATCATGCTGTTCTTTGACGATAAAATGCAGCCCTGTTTAACCATAGTGCCGCAATGACATGGATCCAGGTACGCCCGAGATATGCCATCATTGCGGGGCCAGGGAAGAGTCTCAGAGATGCACACAGTAAAGAAAATAGAACGATTTAAAGAGAGGGCTCCTATAATTCCCTTATCCAGTAAAGCCAGTTAACTGGGTAAGCAATAGCCAACCCAACTTCAGTTTGCCACAGTCTAACACTTAATATTAACTCATGACCTAAAGTCCAGCTCTGACAGCACTCTTTCAACCAAGGATTTCTTCCTATTCCTGAAAGCAGGGAGGAGTGAAATTTCAGTGAAATGCTATATCTTCCCCTCTTGCCTTTTAAACTTGTTTCCAGAGCCCTAAGGCCCTCAACACAATATTTTATGCAGCAGATTTTTTATTCGCCAGCACGTTTTTTCCACTGCTCTTCCACGTCTTAATCAGTTTCCAGGTATTCTATCAGCTCTGACAATTGACATTCCAAATCCCACCACTCTACAAATCCATATTCCTGGGACTTAATTTAAATCCCTTAATTATAGAGTGTGTGGCAGGGCAAAAAAAATCACTGACTCCAGGAGAGATAATAGTATGGAAGTGAGTATATGAGCACTTTCAAACACCAGAATTCTTATGGGTAAACACTCTAAAAATGAGAATATAAACAGGGGGATTCTGTTCTCCTGACTACCTCCTTGAAAAATAAGAGGCAGAAACAGAAGTCTTCTGATTCTAAATTTTAATGTTTTAAAAATACACCTTTCAGTTTCTGCATCTGCATTTATTGTGTCAGGTGTCCTTAACTTGGTTAGAATGGTTAACACAGGTTAAAAGAATTTGACTTTTGAAAAGCTCAAGATTAGCAACATAAAATCAGCACAATCTCTGCCTACTAAGCTTTTGGAAAATTTCACATGCTTTCTGAAACATGCTAAAGACCAGCTTAATATTTGGGCCCTGACTGAAGCTAGACTTAATATATTTACAACATTTTTGATTTACTCTCGTTACCCCTAGGCCACCTCTCTTCCAGTTAACATATTTCTCTTCCTGCCCATGAATGGATGAACAGTGGTGAATGATCTATTTACACATTTTGTCAGCTTTTTCACATCTGACAATTCTTACTCGTAATTCAAGAGAAAGAGATGAAAATTGATGCAATTCTCTGGGGTAACAGTAGCTGGAGACACATAAGAGCTGAGACACATGAGAGACATGAGACACATGAGGGAGCTGGGCTTGTTTAGCCTGAAGAAGAGAAGACTGAGAGGGGATCTCATCAACATGTACAAATATCTTAAGAGTGGATGTCACGAGGATGGAGCCAGACTGTTCTCAGTGGTGCCCAGCGACAGGACAAGGGGCAATGGGCACAAACTGAAGCATAAGAGGTTTCAGCTGAATGTGAGGAAGAACTTCTTTCCTTTGAGGGTGACAGAGCACTGGAACAGGCTGCCCAGGGGGGTTGTGGAGTCTCCTTCTTTGGAGATATTCAAAGCCCGCCTGGACAATGTCCTGTGCAACCTGCTCTAGGAGAACCTGCTTTAGCAGGGGGTTTGGACTGGATGATCTCTGGAGGTCCCTTCCAACCCCTACCATTCTGTGACTCTGTGATAAGCAGATTTGGTTTTTTTGAAGAAAGGTAAGAAAACAAAAGGGAAATTAAAAGGCATACAAGGAGAAACAGAACTAAAATAACCGCAGGTAAACTCATCTTTCCCTTAAATACACTGCACCCAAGCTCTGTGTACACGTGGTTACTGACACCCAGCAGAAGAACTGGAGAGTAATTGCATCATGCTCTTCTTAAATTTATGAATTTTTTCCACTACACCTCCACAGTGGCGGCTTTGGAAAGTGGCTCGGGGATCACACCCACTTGTTCCCAGCTCTCTGCACATCCACTCCAGACGGAGATAATCTCTCCTAACTTTAACGGTCAAAATTATATGCATAACTCTAAAGTTGATGGGCACTCAAAAAGGTGATTCAGTGCACCCCCAGACAGACTTCTCCAGCAGAAGGGGTGAACCCCTCTGAGGATGTTTATCTCTTCCAGCTGACTCTGGATGAAGCTCAGAGGGCTATGTTAAGGTAGACAGTTACAGTTAGATAAGAGGATCCCACTCCCCCTGATAAGGTAAGAGCTTGTATAAAATGTCCCTCCAAATGAAATGCTACTGTTTTTCCACAGACACACAGGGACTGTGTGAAAGCCAGACACAGAAGTAACACAAAAAGGATATTATGCAAATAATCAAAGCACCTCCATTGCTACAGCTAGTAAAGAAGAGCAAAGACTAGTGCTAAATTAGATGCTCCAGAACAACCAAACACTGACAATATGGATTTGTGATCTTGATAGGCATGGTGTTTGGAGAAGGTTATACAGATCTAAGATTGTTCAGACACCTGGACCATAGCTGATGAAAAGGCTTGGACCACTGTAAAGAACAACAGGCAGGCATGGCAACGGTATACCAAACAACAGAGAATGGCAATTCAGCCCCCAGTGGAAAACAAGGTTGCCAAGGCTCCTGATCACATCATATAGGGATGCAATTCTTTCCTTGACAAAATACTTTCAGCCCTTGTAACTTAATTCACTGTTGTCTGGCTTAAGACCTGATCGTGCTGTCCTTACTCGCATAAAACTCAGTGCAAATTGTGTCTTACTTAAACTGGCAGCATTAGACCTCATTGGTGTTTTGACTTAGGACTTAATCCTAAGCAGATGGGTGTACAGTGGCAGTTGCAGTGGTATGACAGAAACTTGTCTACCATTACATCTTAAAGGCTGTGGTTGCCACTAAATTAAGTCAACAAAAGACAAATTAATGTTCTTTGCTTCATACTCAGATCAACACTGTAAAGATTTTGATGGTGATCACTGAACATTCCAGTTTGATTAAAAGCAGCTTGCATTCTTCCCTTTACTTTTAGTACTACAAAACCTGAAATCAGTTTTGATAAGAGACTAAATTGTGAGATAGTAAAAGCTGACAGATCTTTCTTATGATTTCCTACTGGTCATAAATGTACAGCACTATATCAGTGAAAGAAAAACATGAAATATTTTAATCCTTATTGAATCTTCTATCATTAACAATTATCACTTGGCTAGTTTGTACAGTCTAATGACACGAGAAAGATAATTTTTTTTAAAGTAACAGATTTCTTTCAGTTTCAGCTAAAACTGTATGATATCATTCTCACCATCTTGTACAGAAAATATGGTAAGGGTTTTTTTCTCTTTGACAAATCCAGAAGGAAGAAACAAAACCAGCTTTCACCTCCTCCTTCTTCAAATTCATGACCCCATAAACCATGCTAATCAAAACAGAAGATGTGCCATTTTGGACACCATGCACTCAGACGCAGAGCTATTGTGCTTAATGAGGCATTGCCTAAAACCACAACAGGAAAATGCACTTTATGGTAGTGAGAAAGTAATGAGAAAAAGAGCGGACACGTTGACCATAACCATCCTGTCCTGTTAAATTCATCAAGGCACACAGGCAAAAACCACCTCAGTAGTCCTCTTTGCCTGCTGTTTGGCTGCCGACTGTCCCATAGATAAGCTACTGAAATCAAAGAAGCCACCTGACACATAGAGTATGGGGATGGAGGGGGGGCACCCCCTGAATGCCACGGTCTTGCCCTCTCATCTATCCCAGAGGCTGACGAGGCTGGCAGTGTGGTGCTTGTCCCAGTGGTTTTACACAGCCCTAGAAGATCTAGGCCTTGAGCCTTGGGACTCAATTCAGGTCACAGCAGTGACAAACATCTCCAGTCGGTCACAACCGAAATGACGCTATTGCTGGCTTAAGTTGTTGCTGTACTCCTTGAAGCTGTGGATTCCTCCCAGAGCAGGAAGAAAGAGCCAGGGCAGCTGAAGGAAAGTGTCCTAAGCAATTCTTCTTCCTCAGCCAAAAAGAGGGAGTTGGGTTAAGTTTGGTTTTATTTGATTTTACTGTGAAACTGGAAAGCCAACATGAAGCAGCTGCTAGACTGGATGAAAAAGTGGGAACACTCCTCAGCTGAGGAGTCACGTTTTTCATCATCTTCCTCTGATTCAGTAGGGCAAACAGAAGAACTTCCCTCCTCCGTGAGAAGCCAAGTAAGAACTGGATTTTAGTATCTCACAGAGGCCACTCATCTTGCTACCTTGCACCTGCTTTCTCCTCCTCTGACCTGGTGTATTTTCAAAAAGGTGGAACAAAAAGCACTATGAAGAACAAGGGACACCTTTTCATAGGACGATCGATGCCATGGTCCACCCAAAGAAGGGTCTGGGAACTACTGAGTTGGCATTTGATTTCCCAGCAGAGCCTTAGTCACTGCCTAAATCAAGGAAAGGCCCCAGCCCAAACTCCTCTGCTGCTTGTCCTCCAGGAAAATAAAAGATGAAGACTTTTTGTTAGCCACCAGAAAAGAGAGCAAGAGGAATTCTCAGGTGAGTAGGAATGAATGAGAAAAGAATGAATGTACTGAAGATCTTCTTTTTAAACTTTCCTGAAGGGTGGAGTGGAAACCTGCAGTGGAGACTCAACATGGACTTCTAGAATAAGCAAGGAATTTAATGATTCAGAGTAAATTCAGGTATATTGGGAGGGAGATACAGCTTAAAAAGAGACTACCTTTTAAGGTGGGAAAACGAATTTGTCTCCAGAATGCATCAGATTGTACCAAATACAGTATATATTAACAACCATCTTATTAGGATCTCTTCGGTATTCACAGGGCACTGTCTTTCTGATTCCACCTCCTTTTCCTTTCAAAATCAATATTATTTCCACAATAACAGGAAAAGCCATAAAACTGATCCCTGACAAGTGTGCAGCATCTTCAACTCTCACGGCCTGTGGAAGACATCAGACTGCTCAGAATCTTGCAAGATTCAAAGTGACTTCGTGAACTGCCACTGACCAGGACATTTAACATCTTCCAGGCCCCACTATGTTATGTGTCATTCACATTTGCAAATACAAGGGTTTGGTTTTTCGGGGTTTTTTCCAGAAATTAATGCACGGGTGAATGATCCTATGATAAACAGGTAAAAGCCTCCTTTCTTAGACCCATATTACTGATAGGAGTATTATTCTTAAAGAGCTTTTGAAAGTTTTACATTCTGTCAGTATTTTCTGTCCTATATGCCTAAGCCCTCAGCTCATATCTACATGTAACTTAAAACTCCACTATTATTACATATTAGACTTTAACAAACAAATTCAGGCCTTTACCTATAGCCATGGTCATGCAATCTATTGCAGAAATCATGCAGTTCAATTAAGTGAGGGATTCTGGACCTGAGAAGACCATTTGCATGAATTGTATTTCTTCTGCACGGAACTGAGATCCCCTTGACACAAACTTTGTGGTACAGGTGACTGTGCAGGCAGAGTGAAAAACTTTTAATTCAGTTGAATATGTTTACCATGCTGCCTTTTATATTGCTTTCCAAAGACCCTTTCTAACATAACTTCATTTACTCAGTCTAAACGGAGACACTTTGAAAAGGCCACCCATGATTTGATTTATGGTGGACCTAAGAGGTGATCTCAACTGAGAAAGTGTTTCCACTGCACTAGGTCTTGGACATGCTCAATAGCAGGAGACGGCTCTTCCCCTGAAAAGCCTTGCAATGTAAACAAACTAGACAGACACTGGGCAGGAGGAAAAAGGCAGAGGGAAAAAGTGCTTTGCCCAAGGTCACAGAGCTGTCAGACATGCTGGAACGGGGTACAGAATCAGCAGATGCCCATACAACATTAAAAATATGAAGCAGCCACCCAAATTATGTCCAAACCTGCACATCTCAGCTACCTGTATGCACCCAGATGGGTGCTGGCAGCTTCTGCACCAGAGGACCGAAGAGACGTATTCTTGTATCCGACAGAGTTCTTGTTTCCTGGCACTGCGCAGTCAGCTAAACAGTATCCCATGTTGCCATTCTTCAAAACCTCTGCAGAAGTATGTACATGATGCAGAATGCCGTAACACTCCACTTACAAATGACTCATAGTTCAGCTTCCAAATTCCAAAGCAGACAGGCAATTTTTTCCCCCCCACTTCATGGTTTAAATCAACAGAGTACTAATAAAGCAATGAAACAATACAACTGACTTGAGCTGTACATGGTGTGGGTAAGTCGCGTTTGAGCTACATAACCATCTCAATGAGCCACAGCTGTGACCAGAAACCTCCCGGCTTGTCCATTCTTGTGGCTTCTCTTGCACATACTCCATTTTTGGCTAATTAAATGGGACTATAGCAAAGTTAATTATCACAGTTAGTCTGTAATAGGGTTAATTTGACTGAATGAATTTTCATTTAAAAGGAACAGAAAAACTCTTTATGAAGTTTGTAAGTACAGGATAATTCAAGAGTATCACCAAAAATCTTCTACTTTGTCCACTGAACAAGACCGCAATGCAAGTAGCTCTTGAAAAGTAATTAGGTAGCCTTGCTCAGTAAAAAACTGCACAATGCTTAGCAAGTCTAAGCAAGAATCACAACATTTTGTATTTAAGTAATCCAGCCCTCCAGAACAGTAAAGAAGTTATGCTGCTGAATGCTAACTTGAAAGAGCAATTTGCCGACTAACAATAAACTAACTCCCCAATAGACCAAACCTATATGAAGCAGCTATACTTATGATGAATAAAAAATCCTCAGCCAATCTACTTTATAGTTTATAATTTAACTGAGTACCACAGTTTCCAACTCCATTAATAAAACCATGATTTATATATTACTCATGTCTTCTCAGACTACTTTTGCCAAATTGTTTCTTAAAGACAGCTTTTTTTTAGCTATCTACAATGAAATACAAAATAGAAAAGATAGTCTTTAGTACTTCGAAAGAAGGGTAAAAAAATTCTCCTAAATAAATCTGATTAATTTGCTTACATTAATGATAATAAAATGGAAAACCTAAATCTAAATATTTTCATTACAGGACCAATTTAAACACATTGCAATATCCTTCTCAGCAAGATCCTCAGAGCAAGGCAAGAAAGAAGCAGCAAATGATTGCTAAAGTGGATGTAAGACAAAAATAGATAATTGTATTTGTCTTTGTTGATATTATATTCCTGGCTCCAGGAGCAAGGCCCTTTGATGCACAGTTCTGACCACATGCCAACAGGCAGTGCTTCATGCAGGAGCAGCGCGGCAAGCCTGTGTGCTAGCTCACACGGGCAGAGCATCTTTAAGTAGCTGCCCTATTAATGAGAATACCAACAGGATTTTTGGGAGGGGGGGAATATATTATCCAACCCCCCCCTGAAAAATAGAAATTACACAAATTATTCACACAGAAAGACTTAAGGCTGTTGCGAGTCCGACCAAGGCTGCTGGCCGCCACTGATAGATTTACGGATCTAGATTATGGAAGTAAACAGGTTTCCCATTAAAATACTTCAGTAACTGAGAAGAATCATGCCAATGGTAGCAAGGAATATCCCAGCTCAGATACAAATAAGGTGAACAGAGAAAGTGGGAGGAAGACATCTGCGACTGCAAAGCCAGTATTAGAATTCGGAAAGTTATACATTTGGAGTCCTCTGGCAGCTGACTACCTTCTTTAAAAATCCTAGACGAGCAAGCTTGCCTGCACGCTTACATTTGTAATCAGCCCTCCACAAATTGAAACAATGTTCTATACATTGAAACCATTTGACCAACTTTTGCCACCCTGTACCAGAGAGAAGAGCGAGGCGATGATGAGTTACCGCAGGTCAGCGCTGTTACAAGCACTGGGATGTACCAGTGAGATGTCCCAGCCATCTATACTCCAAGTCACACTGCAGTATGGCCCTGAAAACATTCAACAGATGGTTCAGCTTGCATCTGAATCAAAACGCTCATCTCACTGCTGAACAAATGTAACAGACCATGCTCTCCAGCCATTGCAGCTTGCAGAGTTGTTAATGCCAAGAATGAAGTAGCACTGACAAGTAACGACAAGTAAGATCACCTGAGCTGCTGTTCTGTTTATGTAGTTGCTGTCTCCCACTGTGTCTCTGTGCCAGTTTACTCACCCTTTCAAGAAACTATGTGCTGGTGGTGGCCAGAGAGAAGGAAATAATTCCTCATAGCTGAAAGACACTCTGGAGAGGTCATTTCCCTCACCCAAAAAGCTGTGGAGCATCCCTGTTCTTCAGTATCTTGGTTGATTTGGGCACTTCTCCCTGTTACAGACTCTGCAAGTAAACTTTCTATGTTTTTAGATCAAATATTCTGGTTGTAGGGTGACTGATGAACTTGTCAATATGATTTTGCTATGAACACCAAATGTCTCTTCTCCTCCTTGTTCTGAAACTACTTGGACTTGCTAAGAAGAAATTAAGAACCACTCTATCACAACTGGATGAAGAAGCGGACATCAATGAAATTTAGGAATTGATTTGTTAATCTGTATTTAGATCTATGATCCAATCGATCGATGGATGATATTACTAAGTACCCTTAAGGTTTCAGGCAAGTTAAGTTTCTTCTGGGCTTCCCTGGTAGCAAGGGTCAGTAAGAGATGCTCGCTTTCAAGATGTCTTTTGGTTTTAATTTCTTTCTTGGGAGAAGAGTTCCTTGTGCTCTTAGTAGTTGTACTGAAGACTTTCATACAATGGGACTGACGACAGGCTAGGGGAAATCAGGGCTGATAGTGAGAGTCTGGAAAGCGTATTGCTGAGTATCTGGAAGCATAGCCAAGAGGAATTTATTAAAGGAAAACACTGACCACCCCCAACCTTGTAATTTTTACTCACCCTTTTAAGAAACTATGTGCTGGTGGTAGCCAGAGAGAGGGAAATAATTCCTCATAGTTCAAAGACTATGAAAAAAGCCAAACCCTTGTAATTTTCTTTGTCTGTTCTTTAGTACCTGTCATGTAGCCGAGCAAGTTAGTACATCGTAGGGGCCACATTAAGGGAACGATACCAGTAACTAGAAAAGGTGCAAAAGGAAAGGATGGGAACTTTGATGGGGATAGAGGGGTGGCAGCTATTATAGCTTAATTCCTGATGTATAATTGGAATGTTTCTAAAGTGTTGACACAAACAGTAATACAAAATCACGCAGGTCACCTCTACATTTGATTTGATCTGTATAGGAGCAGGGAGACAGAAAAACAGGTTTTGGAGATGCATCTCTCTTTGAGAAAGGTGGGAAGCTGGCACAGTGAATGACAAAGAACGCGGCTGCCGGCAGTGCGCGCCCGTGGACACTCCCCTCGCCTCTGCCAGCACACGGATGCGTTTCTACAGCACGGTGCTTCCACAGCCATCACTTTATGGCACCCTGCGCTCTCTGACTTCCTCCATTCACCGTCTGAGTGACATATATATAAAAGAAACTCCACTGGAGGCCAAGTGTATTGTCCGGGGATTTGTCCTTTCTTTTTAACGCAGAACAAAACTCAAATTTCTTCCCCTTCACGATTTCACTGCCAACACTATCACTTGAGTATCACATGGCTCACCTCCACAGTGGCACGCAGGATACACCAAATATTACAGGAGATGCCCCAAGAAAACTCCAGCCCTCCCAGCAGGCAGTAGGAAATTCACCATTACCATTCCCTGGCGACCAGTGGGTACGCTGAGGCAGTTGTTTGCATTTTCTATGCTTATTTTTCTATTACTAAAGTGGGATTAACAGTGTTCAGTGACAGCTTTTGAGACCGACAAATTCTTCCTGTCACAGAACAGCATCATGAGGGCCTGGTTTTCTCTGAATTAAAAAAAATTCTTTCATTAATTGATTATTCTAATGTAATTCTTACATTCTTAAATTCTAAAATTTGCTAACCAAGCACATAGCACAACAAGCACTTTAGACACTATCAAAATACTAACACTTAGAACAAAATCATTTCACCTGTGGTTTTTGTGCTTTACTTTGTTCCCTGACAGATTTTGAGAAAAAAAAATATTTTTCCTACAACCTTTTTCACTTTGAAGTACTTTTTTAGGAAAAATCTATTTTCAGTACCACTGAAATTCATCATATTATGACAGGAAAGCAAAATTGTTTCATTTTGTAAGATCTTCTAACAGCATGAAGCTAACCCCATGGTCTGTGAGACGGAAATTCTGCCAGCTATAGACTTATAAAGAATCAGCAGAGAAAAAGAAGTTTCTCAGATGGAACTGTTAGTCATGATATGAAGAATGTGTGTCCCCTACAGATGTTATAGCTATTTATATGATAAATCCCGATCATCACTATAGGAATTTTACAGCCTTCTTTTAAGTTAATGCTTAAGTTCAAATTAATCTTCTTTTGACAATGTTTGCCTAATATTTCAGTGTTGAACAACATTTCCAGGGTTACATTTACAGTGAGTCTGCCGGGCACTTTTAAAGCTGTATTCCAGACTTTGTACTTGCCTCAGAAAGACTTCTTTTCATTCTTCAATGCTTCACAAATATTTTTAGGAAAGACAAGCACAATAAGCACTGACAAATGCTTAACAAGGGCACATCTAGACTTGCAAGTTAACCGGAATTAACAGTAGGGTTAATTAAGAGCACGCGACAGGCTGTAGAACAGCTCCCTGGAAGAAAACATCCGTTCTAGAATAAAAATGACCTCATTCTCACGTTCAACACTTGAACTGTTTTGAGTAACGCGAGATAAACGAGAGCAAAGCATGTTTGTTCCAGTTTGCAGGATCATTGGTTTACTCGGGAATCCCAGTCTGGGGAATTCAAAACAAAATGAGGGATATGAAAATACCTTAAGGTGTCTCCAAGGAACTCAAGGTTGCACAAATATAGAGTCACTGGTTTCAAATGGCAGCAGCCCTTTTAAAACCAACGCTACATTTACACACTTCAAAGGCCCACATTGTGCAGAATGTGGTGCTACAGAAGGCACTGCACCCCCTCACACCAGAGAAATATTTTTTTACGAGGAAGCCTCTCTGCCATCACCAACACATCCCTCCACTCCCTACCCACACCCTCCTGTTCACTCGGAGGCAGTGGGAGGTCTGGGCTTATTGTCTGGTTTTGGATGGCAAGGTGTTTGGGAGAGAAACAAAACCAGCGATGTTTTATTCAGGTGATACATGTTGACTTGATCTCAGTATCTCCACTTCTCCTCTGCTCTCACTTACTGGGAACAAAAGATAAACTCTAAGTGCTTTCACTATCTGACTATCAAGAAGAGCTTCTGGGTGGAAGAACTGAACACCACCCCTGTAAAGGGAAGGCTGCTGTATGTTTCACAAAGAGAAATATTATTTTCAGCTTTGGTGTTTCTGGCCATGAAATGCAATTTGAGGTTATGGACTTTCTGTGATTTCTTTTTTTTCTTAAAATACCATTTTAATTGGGTGTTTAATCTGCTTTTTCTACTATCTTCTAACATCTATCTTTGGATGAGACTCTGAAAGAGGCAGCACTGATAAGACCGAGGTGCTAAACCTCAGTTCCACATCTAACATTTGGGGCAAACCATAAAAGAAGACCAGGAGCCCAGCCTGGCCTGGTCAGCCACACTCACTGGCAATCCACAACGGATCACTGGGTGAGGAGCCTTCAGCACCTTGGGGGGTGGCCAGGGTCCCGTGACAGGCAAGCCTGAAACAAGGGATTTAGGGGAAAGGGATCACAAGCAGAAGATGACAGTGAGACCCTGCAGAAAAAGGAGGAACAAATCTAAGAAATCACTCAGCCCTGGACCTTCCCGTACTGTATCCCTGATAGTACACAAAGCACTTTGAAGTGGGAAGCAGCACAGCACAAGACTAAACATTCTTATTGACATTCATGGTACCTGCTGATGTTGACGCTCAGCAAAGTAATATTAATCACCTGCTGCAAAGAATTCTGGTGCAGATCCAGAGAATATTTAGGTGCAGCAAAAAAAGCAGATGCAGAGAAGATCGTGGGTCTTTTAATGCTCATCTACATTTATGTATTTTTTGTGTGGTCTCCTATGAACAGTCTTACAAATCCTTTTACAACCTCTGTGTGCTCTTTGCTCTTAGGGAGACAAAACTGCATCCGGTGTTCACGAGGCCAGAGCTCGGACCTTTTAAGAATAACGCCTAAGGAGTGTCTTCAGAAGAGCAGGGCAGGGAGACCAACTTTTGCCCTCCAGTCTATGGGCAATAACGGTTTGCAACACCCCTGTGTGAGGAATAAGAGACAACCTGTGCCCAGAATACAGACCCAAGCTTAAGGAAAGCAAGCCTATGCAGCCCACACAGAAGAAGAAGAGACGTTCGAGAGCTCGTGCTGAACCTAGAGGGTCCAATCACCGAGGCCTGGTGACATCTACTGAGCAGGCGTTTGCCATAGCTGCGATGGTGCCAAACTTTTTATTGATACTCTGTCCTCCCTAGGAAAGACCATACCCCTGCCTCCGCTGCAAGGAGAGCGGCACACAGAATAGTGCACGTAACAGGAGAGCTGCTTCAAAAGAAGAAGTCAGAAAATGGTTTGTAGCTTACCCCACCGAGCAAGTCAAGGTTCTGCAGAGAGCATTTTCCCCTCAAGAGAAAAGTGAGACATTTGATGTTCTGCTCCACACCATAATTCTGGTGACTTTATTAAAAGAAAGGGCCTGATGGCAGACAATGTGTGAAGCTACCCCTGCCATGTAAAATTGTTTTAAGATCCAAGAAGCAATATTAACATAGAGTTCATTCAAGCAATATTTAAAGCAAGTAACCTCAAACTCACAGACTAAAATCATATTAGAAGCAAGATGACTCAAGCATACAAGACGTAGGAATTGGCTATATAAATGCTTCCTGCTGTAGATTTCACTCCAATACAGTTCCAAAGATACAATCTAATGTGGAAAGAAAAAGCAATGTAATACCTCACATTTCAAACCCAAATCATGCTGTAACTGGGATAAAAGGAAACATGCTATTTCATAAATACTCTGAATAATATACATTGTAAAAGTCGTATCATTATAAGCAATTACAATCACCGCATTAAGCAAACCATATAGAAGATAACATTGGCCTAAATACAAAATCGCCATAATAGTATTAGGTTTTCTGTTTAAAGTAGCTGTTTTCATCTTAACAAAAAAATCTATTTTGAATGACCTTTTCAGGCGATGTACATTTCAGCTAGTTCCAGAGCAACAGCCCATCCTTAATTTACTATTGTTTAACTTCAAGGAACACCCAGGAATAGTTAACTGAATAAATAACAGCCTGGTATTAGGATCTCTGTTTTTGCCCCAACTGTTCCCGTTTGCTGTCCTGTCTTTTTTGTCTTGTTAGATACACATTAACCTGTTAGACTGACCTTCACTTCCCTCCCAATCCCTACAACACATTAAAATTCTTTAAAAAGACAACTTGAGAGAGACTGCCTTTTGGTAAACCTCTGAAAGCAAGCTCTACAGACTGGTCTGGCATGCATTGTGTACATGCATCTGTCACGAAAATTTGATGACAAATCATCTGTTTCCTGACAGATAGGCTGCACTGACTTCAAATTCCCATGAAATGTCTTTGTCCACCAGGAAGAAAAACATTCTCCTCTAAAGCAGTGATCATTCTCAAACTTCATTTCAATCCTCCATTTGCTTTAGTCTGTATTATCCTTTATTTGTACTACTATAATTTTGCTGGATCAATTAAAGTCTGTCACAAGATACATCTTCTTGATCATCTTTTGGGAAAATGTAAAGAGACAGGAACTAATGAAAGGAATGAAAGCAAATGTTTCACAGTAATAATGCTGTTTTCAGAGGGTGAGAAATGAAGATCCTTTTTAAGACTGACCTACCCCAGTTTGTTTAAAACTAAACTGAACTTGAACTGATAAACTACTCTTTTGAGATTAACCTGAATAGTGTACATTCAGCAAAACACTGTAAATCTAAACATACCTGAATTGGAGTCAAACTTTGTTTCTGACCTGCAAAAGAAAATAAAAAGATCGTAAGTTACAAGAACTGCTTTATGCCATGAAAGCCATTTGTCAGACTGATACCCCAGCAAATACTGTCTTTAAGAAGACTGTCTACGTTAATACTTAATGTGTTCAAGGGCGTTTGAACCCAAGTAATAACTATTATCTTTAACATTTGGCGTTTTTTACAATGTAGAGTTACAAAGAAGATATTTTAAAAGACAAATCACAAAATGAATGCAGGAAATAGAATATAAATTTAAAACAGGATTAAATTATATGATGTGAATCCTGGAACACAGTTGTTCCTGTGAAATAAATATTGTTTTCATTCATTTTCATTTTTGAAAAGTCATTAAGAGGATTTAATTTATTCATGAATGTTTCCAATCTATTTTTGAAGCAGATACCGTTTCATTAATGTCATATGTATTGTATCCAATGATCTGTACTTAATTGTACAACATCCTAGGAGGGTTTTGTTTGTGTGTGTCTTCAATTTACTCACTCTGCACATAGGAATAAGTGGTTTGATTTTCTTAAAAGTGGAAAGCAGGGGGTGGGAGAGAGGGAGAGAGGAAGGGAGCCAGGCCTAAATTTTAACTTGTTTTAGAGTCTTTGCAAAAAGACAATGATGTGTGCATTATGCACCATTAGCTCTGGTCGTGCACTGCAGATTTTTCTCTAACAAGTAGTGTTTTCTTCTAAGGGCTTAGCACTTAGCAAATGAACCCTATAACCTGTATATTTAATAAAAGGAAGAAAAAATTAGCCCGTGTGGGAACATCATGTTTTAGATATAGGTTAATAATACTTGTAAATGTAGAAGCCTTTGAAGATCTCAATTCAACTGTGGGAAAACTTAAGTTGGGTAATTACTCTCAAGATGCTGCTGATGTGCTGTCAAGCAGAATTAACCCTATGACTAGGCCTATCTACACACTCCGCTACAAGACAGCATTGTCTATATCGAGCTCTCAAACCAATTAACAGGCATGTTCCAATCAGATTTATATTGCCCACTAACAATCGGTTGTACACATAGTCATGGCTGTCACAGCAGGACACAACGTCTGACCAGCAGGAAACCTGTTAAAGGATGTTACGTTGGCAGCAAAATGCATTTCCCCAGAAATTCTAAGGAGGAAATACAATGTTGGACCCCTTTACGTTGCGCCAGGGAGGGGATGTATTTTGGGAAGTTACAGTCCTGTTTTCAAAAATAAATGACTGAAGCTCAAGAACTAATTGCAGATGTATTGTCTTCTTTTATTTTATAAGCTTGTACATGCAGGTATGTGTAGATGTATTTTACACATACTCTATATATTTTATACAATTGGCATTGCAATCCTGTACCAAGGATCTATGGTACAGCAAACAACTATCAAATCAACCATGAATTAAAAAATGAACACGTTCACACTAATAGTTAAAGCCATCAGAAAGGAAACAACTCCCTTCTCCCTTCCTGCTCATTCTCCACCTTCCCCCAGTGCTCACAATCTTTTTATGTCTTAAATATAACTCTCAGGGGGTGAAAAGATGGAAGGGAAAAAACCGTAACTTATCTCCCTAATTGGTACTTACAAAATACCACCAAAAGCACCGAACAAAGAAAGCATGTTGCCAACGTGCCTTCACAAATACCACCACCAGTAACTGCCCAGGGCACCAGCCCTGGATGAAGTCCCCACCCTGTGAAAGGTCCATGCCCGTAGCTGGGGGGAACTCCGGCATCAACAAACTGTCCCAGGGGCCAAGATGGCAGAGAGCCCGTGGGGAGGAGGGTCACAAGGGTCACTGGGCACTGTAATGAGTACCAAAGCTCCAAGCAGTCATAAAGTTACTGGACAACAGATCAGGAAACGGATACAGGGCGATAAATGAATAGAACTTTGTCTGGCAACAGCAGAATAGCTACGAAAGAAAACACAACATGGGAGGTAGCGCTAGGAGCCATCGGGAGGAGGAGGGTCACCTACGTTATGGTCACCATGTCACTGTGGGAAAACAATGCAAAATTTAGGACACAGTATCACAGAAATTGTTAGAGATCTTAGAAAGGCACAGAAAAAAGGGAGGAAAATAACAAAGCATCTCTGGCACTGCAAATAAGCAACAACTAGCAGATGTGAGAGAAGCACTCGGCAAGAATACAAAGTCATCTTGACTACTTGAAGGAATGTCAAAGCCTCCAGCAATTTCAATGGAACCAGCACTTTTCTCCTAGATCTTCCAGTATTTACATCTTTTTCTTGACAGCACGCTAGACAAAGGTATCAGAAACTAGTTACACATAGGTGTTAAAAAATATGCAACTAAAAAATGGCCAATAAATGGATAAAATTAAACACTGAAAGTACATTCCAAAGGGATGTTCTGGTACACACAAAAATATTCACTCTGACTCCTTTATACTTTTAAAACTACATTAACTAGAAGGAAAAACTTCTCTGTACATTGTTTGTTATCATACCCAACCTAAGCATCCTACCAAACAAGAAGCACCTTACAGAGCCAGGTGCTGACTTTACAAACTGTCTTTTATCATTTATCACACCAAGAAGGAAAAAAAACCCCTCAACAAACAGAGAATAGTTTTGTGCATATTTTCTCTACTTTTGCCCCATAGGAGTACTCTGAAAGTCAGGGAATCATTCATAAATACCTTTGGAAAGGAGTCTATATGCATAGAGCAAGAGAATACTTATAAAAGTGCTTTCCATTTCCAACTGTGGTAGGACTCAAATACACACAATACATGGCAATACAAATGCCAAGTGGCTCATCTGCCAACACACAATACGCAAGGAAATAGTGAGCTACTGGAAAGGTTTAGCTAAGGACAAGGTGCTGCAATACTTTTAAAGATCCCAGAAATAGTTAAATCAAACACAAGTAATAAAATATATGGTCGCTTTATCTGTACTGCAGAGAGGTGCAGGATTTCGACCTGTTCCTTTTAAAAGGCACCGTAAACCAGATGTTCAGACTGCCAGGTACTGAGAAACAGAGTAATGATAATCACCATGTGTTCCTCTAGTGTGAATTTTTCAACTACTTCAACCACTTCCAAAGTATGACTGGCGTGCAATTGTTCAGTGCCACATATGACAGTGTGACCAGACACACTGCAGCTGAAGCTAACACAGATCGGCTCTTTGCCAGTGAAGTGGGCTTTCGGCAAAAGGAGGGGAAAGAGGACCTACTGCAGAACCTCTCCTGTTGCGTTGCGACTGCCTTTTTCTTTCACCCTTCTTGACAAAGTCTTTATCAGGTTTATTCATGTTTTGTTGAAGCCCATCATTGAGAACAGCCTTTGAAAGCCCCACAGGTCTCTCTGAAAGCACCTGATGAAACCTCTGCAGCTCTGATCCTTTTGGTTTAACACTGAAGGATTAATTGACTCCTCTTGGCTTTCTTACACCTTTGCATTAGCAGTTTATACCAGCTTGTTCCTTTGCAAGGTTTTGCTTCAAGGATGCTAAACACAACATTGGTAGGGGCAGACGTTCAAAATACTACTCCCCTCTGAAAAGGACTTTGATTGAACGCAGATCTGTTGCAGTTGTAAAGGCAATAGCTGCAGCTTTGGTACATCTTCATTTTCAAAGAACTTTATTCCATATTGGCACGGGCAGTTTGCTGAAGAGACAAGGATCTAGCAGGCACCTGATGCAATCCAAGCCAAACACTGTCCTGGCCCAGGGGACTGAGCAGAATAAAATCATTCCTCCCGCGTTCCCATTTGCCCCCAGTAGTACAGAAAATACCAAGTTGGAGTATCAGTGTTCTTGGCTACAGCACTGCTAGCAAGCTAAAGAAGGGCAGGTCGGAAATGCTCGGTTGTGAATATGTCCCTGGACGCTGTATGGGCCTGTACGTTCATGCGAACCAGCACTCTGCTAGACAGGACCTGGGCAGGCTGCAGGGGAGGCTCAGCCCAGGGACCATTCCCCACAAGCAGGATGAACCAGGCCACTCTGTTTCAGAGGAGAGGAATTTAGGCTAACAAACACAAGCCATGTCTTGTCACTTGCCTTTGGGGCCAGAGAAGAGGCTTTTGTCCATTTGATTTACAAGTATGGACACAGCCCTTCTGAAAACACAAACCATTACCTGGAAGCGGTCAATGGATTCGGTCGCTCATCTTACTCATGAGCCCAAGCTCCAAATAACAAGGCAAGCTTCCAGGAAGAAAAAAGCAGCAGTATTCCAATGTAAAAATCAATACCTGATGTAACTATCTAGGAATTTATGAGACCTGCACCATTAGGGAATTTGATAAGCCCCTGAGCGTTAAGAACCAAGTTGTTCCTCAGGCAGCAGCAGGAGCAAAGCTGGGCTTGCTGCTGCGTTGTGGCCAGGGGACAGGCCCTGGTGGTGTCTAAGGCGGCCAAACTACTCACAGGTACCTCCCAGAGCTGGACAGTCATAATGCCTCTCTCTCTTCCACCCTCATGTGGATTCTCTGCTATAATACAATAATATATATATTATTTACAATAATATTATCGGGTATAATCTAATAATATAATTGAACTCTTGTTCAGGTCTCCCCTCAGAGAGGGCTTGCATGTGATCTCTCTCCCGATTTCATGGAAGTTTTAAGAACTTAATATCTTTGAGGTTTAATAGCTACTCCCCTGCCAAATTTGGCTGAAATTGGCAAGTAGATTAAATGATACAGTTTTATTATTAGGAAAGGATTGACACACAGACAGCATGATGCTGTAAGCCTTACTTACAGAAGTAAGCCTTACTTTAAGAAGCCCAGTTAAAGATGTATTTTTAATCTCGCTTTCTTAGACTACAGAAAAAAGATTGATTCAGTGTTGATGGATGCTGTGACAATTTCTGTTCTGCCTACTGATGAAAAGCCAAGTTCAGAAAGAGCATTTTAACATCATGCTAGTCAACGAGTAGTCTCTGGGTGAGTTCTGTCCAGAGTGTATTTTAATGTGACAAACAGATAAATATAGAAACGTACAGCTTCTGCAGTCATAATCCGTAACAATCCTCCCTACCTGATTTTTACTTCAGGTACATACATACAAATAGTAAAGCACAAGGTAAGTTAAGACTAGCTGAAATTCTTCCAAGCAGGGTGACTGATGAACAGTGAATACAAAGCAGTGTGAATTTCAAAGAGGGGAAATTAGGTATCAGGCTTAAAAGTTTACAAAGAAGCCATTGAAATTTTATAGTGAAAATATCAATGAAATTCTTAGTAAAATCCATGGAAGTTACCTATACATGTCTCTAGGATTATGGAAATCTTTGCATTTATTTCCTCTTGTTTCTAAGTACCTTCAACAAGGATTTGCAATTCAGCTGTACTCAGCAATACGTAAATGAAAACAATTTCACAGGCTTGTCTCAGTGAGACCTTTGGAAAGGATACTTGTTGAAATGTTCTCTGCCTAGCAAACTGTGACATCGCCCGTATTCCTGTACCTGTTTTCACTGCCGGAGATGGTGTTACCCAGAGAACACAAGCAAAAGGAAATCTCAGGTTTGCTGTTGTATTGGCCTGTAGCTGGCAGCCTCATCCCACCTGCTCCTCGCACAGCCAGTGACCTTGGCCTGCAGTAACTCAGCCAGTGCCTTACCACGTTTGTGAGCAGCAACCAGCTCAGTACAATAGAGCTGATCTACTGAAAAAAACAAGACCAGGTGGTTTGTGGATCAAGGAAAAAAAAAAATCAGATGAAGTGTTTTTTGTTTCCTAAACTTGCTCTTGCTCTCCTAATCCTCAACGTAAAAATCTTTCCAGACTTCATTGCTTGTATAAGCGTAGTGAAATGAACATTCAGCACCAGCCAAGAAGCTGCCAGTTAGAGGATATTAAAAACTACCCATGAGCCGATTAGGAGTGCAGAATCATTTGCTGTAATGACTGCAGCTCTTCTATGCCACACTCACCCAGCATCTAGTGGAAGGAGCTTTTCCCCGAGAGCCGCCCAGCAGCTCCACCCAAGGGCAGAATTGTACCATTCCTGCTCCACGGGGCTCTTGAGGATGAGGAGGACAAAGTCCTGTCCCAAACCACCAGAGAAATTAGTAATTGCCAGGTCCAAGCTCCAGCAATGGCCCCATGCCACAGCTGTGGTAAGCTGTACACAGCTTAGCACATTTTCAGCATTCCGGGTAGGATTAGATGTGGATTCAACATTCAGGTACGCCCAGATGTGGAAGATGCCATGGGCTGTATTCACAAAGCAACTTTGCTGCAGGGACTGCAGTAAATACTGCATTCATATTGATGGTCACCCTCAGAGGTGGATTAAACCTCCAGATTCTGGATGGCTCTGAGGCAGACGAGCCTCTCCTAGCTTCATTTTCGGTGAGGTGATTAGGAATCTGTAACAATTTGTCATCCAGCACTGACACCGCAGACTCGAAACAGAGGCTGGTTTCAACCAAAAACCGATTAAGCAAAAGGAAACCAATGCTCAGTGATAACAACTTCGCTGATTTTTAACTCCACCAGCCTTTTCTAGGGGACAAAACACTGCAGAAGTTCTTGCAAGTTTTAAGATCCTCAAGCTTCTTGGAGCTACACAAGACCTATTAAAAATCTGAGTTTGGATGAGAACTGTTTGCTAATACTGCCAGCTGACCGATTCCTACACTGGCAAGAGCTAACTTACTCCACACGAATTTTATTAAACAGAAGCTGCTGGTTTTGATACACAAAACTACAAGTTTTGTGAGTAAATTAAGAGTCAGTCAGGGCAGATGAAGTTGCTCAAGTAGTTCTATTAGATCTTATTAGAGACGCTACAGCAGTTACTTCATATGGGCTCTCCTAGCCAGACAGCCAGTGCTGAATTGTCCTGTGGCCTGCTCAAAGGATATAAAGACTATTAAGAAAGCTTAAAGACCATTAATTAAGCACTCAGCACCGGGGCAAGGAAATTCCTTGAATAGATCTAGCCTGGTGACTGAAATCCTCCCTTGTGTTGTGAAGACAAGAGTGGTACAATGCTAACGGCACTGCAATGGTGTCCAGCTATGCTTTCCTTTTCTCACGATTTGCTTTTGGATGTCTGAGAGATGTTGAGAAGACCTGACACAGTTCAACGAAAATCAAATGAAAACATGACATGAATAAGGGTGTTGCTATTTCTCCTAGCGCATGTTCAGAAGAGCCAACACCATTACCAAGAATTCCTTCCAGGAAGCAATAAAGGCAGCAGTGGGTGATTTATGAAGCCTTGGCAACTCATTCCTTGGCCCTAAAAATTGGAAACTGACACAACAATAATATTTCTTTTTTTAAAAGGAAATCATTCTCCCAGGCTTCCCAGTTCCCATCTATACCACACCTTTCTCACACAGTCCTGCATATGGTAAAGGACATGACCGTGGTTTATTAAATATGGAATAGCTCCTCTCCTACGGCAATAGTGCGAGACACGGATTTCACTTAGGTCCATTCTAACCTGCTCTTGCCATGGCTGTGGACAGAATGGTATTTTTGCATAGTGTACAAAAAAATGTCTTGAAAAACTGAAGTGCAATCTTGCAAGTACTCTTGGCCCTCAGAAAACACTGAGGGTTCGAGTGGCGTACGTGGCCCTCTGTGAGCTGATGCAGAAACACACCACCTCGCCACAGAGGCTGTCCAGCCATCATAAACGTGGCTCACAAAAAATTAACACGAGCAGGTATAGTTGATAAGTGTGAGGGTTTTTTTCTTTGGCTGATTAGTTTTCTGTAAGATCAGTGTGCTGCATCGAGACATGCTCCAGCCACACCAGGCGAGGTCTGGTGAAGGGGAAGCTATGCAAAAACACCCTAAAGAAAGGGGCGGGGGGGGGGAGCAGGGCTGCTTCTTTTAGCATAAGCCTGCAGCGAGATTGGAGTAAGTAACACAAAACCACATCAGGGCTGGCTTGAAGAAAAAGGAGGTCCTTGAGATTAGTTTATTGTCTCTCTCATTTATTGCTTTCTTTAGGCAGCTGTACTGGGATGTAGGAGACTGTCTGGCGTGAAAGTTCAGAGATGGAATAATTAGATGCAATGGCATGATTATGGATTTTATGTGTGAGGCACCTCTGATTGTGGAAAAAGTTAAAGCATGTTCTCCATAAAGCTTGGGAGGTTTCTCATAACACTAGTGCAAGTAGGTAGATGAAGAGATGTTAAATTCCTAATTGTTTCTTTTATCTTTCCTGTGATAGAGATGGAGTTCTGTTTTAAAGACGTACCAAAACCCAGGTCTTTCATCTGGAGTGTAAAATTCATGTGTTCCCTGACCTCGTGTGTCACATGGTAATGAAACAACGTAAATCAGAAATGTTAAAAGTTGAAGTTTGTTAATATTACTGCTGAAGCTCCAGCCTCTTTCCTGGTTAAACTGACAGGTCCATAGTCCAAATATATATATTTACAGATTACAACGACATAAAGAATAAAATTAATGGACACCCAATGAGAAACAAATGGAAATGCAAGTTTCAGATTACTATCTGGAAATTAAAAAAAAAAAAACCACCCACCCAACAACTTGCATTTTAAATGGGGCAATGGACTTTGTATTCTACTACCACCTTACTCCTAAGAAAATACTTCAGTGATTCACACTCTGTGGCAAAAATTTAGTAAATAGCATATATTTTGCCTTCTCTTAACTGTGTTCCCTACTCACTTTTTTTAGCTGCCTGGGCTGAAGCAGTCACCAAGATACAGGAATGTATCTTCCCTAATTGAGGAAGACATTATATACTGATATTTTGGGGTCAGTAAACAAAAGAAGATGAACACCTATTGGCCTCTCCGTGTGTTCCCACCCTTGCCAGCCACTTCAGAACAACTGGCTGAATTTGACATAGACCAGAGGTGGCAACAGCTGACAAAGCAACACAAAGACTTTGGGGAGACTGGGCTAAGGGCAGTCCAGCCTTGGGATACAGTCAGCAAAGTGTTTTTTTCAGGTGCCCACTGGCCTGGGATTTATTAAAAATAAAACCCAACTTCCCTCTTTCCCTCTCCCTCCTCCCATAAAATCCATGGGGAGTCTCAAAGAGAATCTGAAAACAGGGACATTTCCATATAGCTCATTTCACATAGAGAAATCCAACTCATTAATGTAAAAAGTCAAGACTACGCCAGAGCATACAGTGCACTTGAGATAATCACAGGTAAGTCTCATATTGCAGGTTTTTTCCCATATTAAATGGATTGTGAAAGCAACTGGAAACTACTTCACATTCATTTATGTGAACTACTGCTGTCCAAATCTCACCCCACAAAAAAACGTACTCTTTCTCCAGCAGACGACAGAAAGGAAGCCAGTCTTGAAGGTAGAAGGTGAAGTCCTGGTTCCATTGTATTCATTTGCCAAATTTGAACTGACTTCAGCTGAGCCAGGATTTCCCCCATAAAGATTTAGCTACAGTAAGCAGGGGAATGTCTAAATGGCAGAGTCGAAAACCAGGTAATGGAGACTTTAGATCCCCACTTTGTACCCCCAAGCCAAGCACCACAGTAACACATGACATGCCTTGGCTGAGTTCGTAACGATCAGTTTTCCAACTCAAAAGATGCACGTTATTACTGAAGTTTCTGCAGGTAATCCTCCCAGAATAAAGGAAGGAGGAATCAAACATAACAGAGACAAAGTGCTTCTTTCATCTTTACAGACAATCTCCTGAGAACAACTATCACTGCCACATCTGGTGATTCTGGAGCTACGTCAATTTTATTTTCCTTTGTAACCTATTATTGACGCAATTTTCTCTATTATTAGCACTATCCTGACCATTCTGCTTCACACTGCTGTAAAGGTATCTCTTCAAGTGAGAGGGACTGAGCCAGTGTGAACTGAGGGAAAAAACAAGCAAAAAAGTGAAATTCTTCAGCAGAATGAACACAAGCAGCCAGAAATAAGAAAAAACAAATAAACAACAACTGAATCGGTGCAGAACAATGCAGCGATTGAGAGAATTCAATCAGCACTGCTTCTAGCACCAAATTTAGGGCTGTAATTCCCACAGTACTTCTAAAGAGTATTTTTCATGCAGGACACGGAAGTTATTATTTCTTTCTTAATCCTTGCCTCAGTTCCTAACCAGGCTCTCTCCCTGTGTGCTAATTGGGATGGATGAAAATTCAGTAAGTAATGCAGTTTTCCTGGGGTTTTTTTTTCTTAACTGCTTGAATTCTTAAAAAACATCTACTTTTTTCTCCATTACCAGATACAATGCTGTAGCATGCATGCAGCATCACTGCCCAGGATCCAGATCTTAAAGCTACCTGTGAGTAATGCTAAGAGCCAAAACTCTTATCTATCAGTACGGTGAAAGACTGTGTTACAATTACTTGTCATGGCTGTATAAGAGGAGGGGAAAAAAAAAAAAAATACTGCTTTTTACAGTCAATTATCTGTTTTATCAGAATGTTATCTTACTATCTTATTTACTAAAATTTTTAATCTTTACTATAAGACTAATTTTACTATAGCATTATTATTTACATTGCTTCTCACATATCCCTTGTTAATCTGAATGACTTAAATGATCTTATACAATTCCGTAAGTACTGGAATATACACAAGATGACATGGGAACACAGCACACGAACTAAGAGACAGATATCTCAAAACTATATTTAGCATACTCACTTGAATAAAGGAGTCCCACAAACAACACATTTGTATATTCCTTGAGCTTTATGATGTGTGTACTCCCCCTCAAAGGCACTGGGAAAACAACAACACTACATTTTAAAAATAAATAAAGGAATTTGGGATTTTTTTAATTATTAAATTAGCTAAGACGTTAGGAACATGCTACAGAGAAAACTCCATGATTTGGAAGTTGGCAGTTGTTTTTTATTAAAGGCAGCAAATAAAGCAGGCACAGGAAAAGGGGAATGTCCTCATTAGCGTGCCTCAGGTGTTATGTATCATGCAAGAGGAAGCGAATTGTCCTGCAGTTCAAAGGGCAGGACAACAACAACAAAAAAAAAAGGGGGAAAAATGGAATCTTCCCTGATTTGGCAAGCGAAATGTAAGCTTTTGTGAACCCGGACTGTCTGGCATGTAGCTCGACCTGACGCGCTCCTCTGGGCCTGTCCCTGGGAAGCATGTCGGTGTGGGGCGGCCGCGAAGCCGTGGCGCTGGGTCAGGCCGCCGTGGGCTGCCGGGGCGGCAGAGGCATTGTAGCTGAAAATGAAATAATTGGTCCACGATTTCAAGCTGCGTGCGCCTTATATTTTTTAGTTGAAAAGCAGTATTACAGCTTTAAGGGAATATTTTTCTAAGTTAACAATCTAAAAGGCTAGGAGGTCATTCATCTAATACAAATCAGCTGTGCTAGCCCAACAAAAAGCCTATGTGCTCGGCAGCTTGTTTTTATTATCCTTTCACCCTTTTTATGAGGTCCAATTTTTTTTTTATAAACAGGATTTTTAAGAATGACCTAATCTCCGATTGTTTGTGTGCATTAAATCACGTTGTTGGTCCCGTACACAAGAGCAAGGAGGGCCGGGGGGGGGAAGGCAAGGCCTCCCGGCAGAGGCCAACCTCCCCCTGCCCCGCCGGGGCTGCGGGAGGACGATGGGGGCTGGGGCGGGGAAGGGGAAGGGGACTGTCCCCCCTCAGCAACTCCAGCCACCGGTACGCGCCGTCGGGAAGAGTGCTGCCGATTTACCGGGACCCCACGTGCGGCAGAGAGCCCTTTCAGGTCATGAATGAAAACAAGCAGTTACATCATTAGTACGTTCGGAGCAAGAGGTAAAGCCAGGGCCTTGTGCCAAGCTCAGTGGTATAAATTAGACAACAAAAAAATGGCTAGGCCTTGGCAAGTTACCTTCATGCTGGAATCAGCTGAGAGAGAGACTTTATTCACTAAAAACAGTCTTGGAAGCGAGTCCTTTTTTTTTTTTCCCTTCCCCTCCAGGACTCGGGGATGGCTTCCAGCGACTAAAGCCATGTGAGGGCAGTTATTGAAAATTTTTGACATTCCAACCACAAATGAGCCAATAAATACCTTCTCCACATGTGCTTCAAAAAGAAATTGGAGTGGGGTGGAAAAGAACTAAATTATGCTACCTTCTTTCTGCAGCCAAAACGTCTATACTTACAATGGCCACCTTCAAAACTCCAGCCTCCTGGCACGGGGCCATTTCCCTCGTGGTTCTGCTTACTGCGATGTCTTCCAAAAAAAGTGTACCTAAACCGCTATTACTTCCACACATTTTGTAGTAAACTAAAAACAGACTCTAAACATGAGCCCGGTGACTTTATAAGACATGCAGTGTTCATTAAAAGAAAAAGTCACACAAGACCCGTGGCCTCGGCCCCCATGCTGCAGATGCTTGTCATTGCAGTGGTGTTAATTTGTAGGGGTTAGTAAACAAGTGCAGAAATCCTGGGGGGGAAAAAAAAAAATAAATATGCCAACTTGGTGGGGAAGGTGAGGAATCACCAGTAAGAGGAGAAAAGAAAGATGCCTGTGTTTTGAGGACTGCGTTTCCTTTGTCCTGCCTTACCTTTCAGTCCCCTTCTCCTGAGTGACATGGTACTGCAAGGGTGTCAGCCGCTTCCTCAGCTCCTCCTGGGAAAAGACCACCTTACAGTCCTTTTTATCCCTACATGACCCTGCAAAGGGAGAGGATATGGGAGAAGGAGCCTTTTTAGCTTAAATCCTGAATAATTGCTTTGGCAGACGGCCACAGCATAGCTTCTGCTTTCACTTGTCAATGACCAGACCGGTCCCTAATGCACGAAGAATGGCTCAGCTGAACTGCAGCTGATTATTTCTTCAAATCCAAGTTTAAAAAAGAATTTTGCTTGAGAGCCAGGTGATTCCACTGGAGCAGTGACAATGTGCTACAGCCAAAGCCCTCTGGTGTGTTATACACCGAACTGTTGCGCACACAATCATTCACAAGATAGTAACATTTTTCCCACCGTTAAAAAAAAAAAAAATCTGCAAAAAACACAACTACAGCTGAAACGTTCTTTACAAGACATCTATATTGGAGAATTACGGTAATGGGCATATGATGTTCAGCCACGACATCCAGCAATTTCATTACCCTTTAAAGTAGCTGAAAAACAATTCTAAATTTTTAGAATGCCAATAAGGGTGATTCAACTTCTAGTCGCATATTTGTCCTTTTACTTTATAGCATTAACCATTGCATTTTTTCACTGTCGAAGCACTAGAATAGGAGCCCTGAGGAGCAAGTAATTTCTTTATGCACAAAGCTGTACCAGGTTCAACAATAAACTTGTTGTAAAAATTAGGGCTGCTATTGAAATTACCCTCCTTTGAAAATCTTGTCTTATGCTTTGCTTCATTCACACAGAAAATCCAAGGAGTACATAAGGATTACTGTAAATAAAACATTTGTATACTGCAAAAATTCACATCAGGAAAGAAAAAAAATAACAGCAAGGTTACTTTTGAGAATGGAAACTCCCAAAGTAATAACAGAATTTGCCAAATATGCAAATAACTTTGGTAATTGCTCGCAAAAATCAGCTGACAAAATAAGGCAGGGAAAAAGCACTCTAATTATGACAGTAATTAAAATATGGTACAATTAGAAATAAACAGTCCCGACAAAAATATTTTTTGCTAGTAATGTATATACACTCATAAAAAGACCAATTGTGTTCCCAAAGTAGAGGGAACAGAGCTACCCATCTGTATGTCATTTAGTACAGGAGAGGCAATGGCAGGTTTAAATTACATGGTATTGGATTGCAATTTCCTAACATTGGATGCTTTTCTGCTTTTTTACCTTGAGTCATTACTAAGGAGTGTTCATAAAAAGTAGCTTAAAGCACAGATGCTTGCAAATCATTTAAGAAAAGATGTTTCTTTCTTCCTCCCCCTCTTCTTTTCTGATTTTTTTAATGTGTGGAGGTGGGTGAATAGGGGAGAGAGAAAAAGAATAATGCTGTTGGTCACTACCGACTAACCCTAGGAAGTATTTTCAGGAAGAAAAAAGTAAAATTGAAAACATCTGATTGAAGTAAATAGTGCAAACATAAAAAGCTTTACTAGTGAAAGAAAGGTATTGAAAAGCGACTTTATTTCATAGATTAGAAATTACTTTTGATCTAAACATTCTTAAAAACAGATTGTTTTCCACTCTGAGCCATCTCATTAGCTGTGCTGCAGAGCCTTCGTTTTAATGGCAAGCTTTGAAAGAGCACTGCTGTATGCCTTTGTTAGCTTCAATCTTATTTGGGAGAGGGATAAAGATTTCATTCCAGGTCTCTTTGTTTGTCTTTCAAGAACCACTAAAGCAGTATTCACACAAATTTTGCAGGAATGTGCCCTGTGCCATAGCTTACAAATTATTTGGTTTTGGTGCACTTAAAGGTCACCTTCCAAATTAGCAAAATTTTCCTACATCCTGGCTTTTCAACCTTAAATGTAAATATTGTTTCCTAACTGTAAGTGAGGTTTGTTCTTTATAACATTTGGTTGCTTATTTAAAGATGTCAAACGTTGGAGGTTTTTATTCTCCGAACGTGCAGGGCTCTAGGACTAATAAGTCTTTCAAAGTATAGCCAACAGGGAAAGGAAGCATATGCATTATATAAATAGCTATTGTTATGTTGCCTTACGCAGCTCAGAAAGAAACTGTTTGAGAGACAGTCTTTCATCTATCATTTCAGTATTAAAAAGTAGTCTAGAGAGCAGCAGAGAATCTTACAAAGCCACACCTCTTCACTTTTAAAAATACCTACCGATCATTTTTTAAAAAAATTTTATTTGCTTTTCAGATGTTGCAAAAAAGCAAACTACGCATGACTTCACTTTGGAAGAAGTCAGAGGAAATACTGAATGTTTTAAAGAATGGTCAGTATTGTCTCTTTACTCTCCTTGAATAATTTTTCATCTATTTTAGAAATTTAGTATTCTTCAATCAACGGGCTCACTATATGCACACGAAAATTTCTATATGCCACTTGATCCACAAGACAGATCAGAAGTAGGGAGAGTGTTATAGAAGATTTTTTTCCCCATTTTTTTAACAATTAACTGAGTGTTTTACAATACAGACAAGTATTTATGTCTACAGGGCAATTTTGCCAAACTGTACTGGGGTAAACTGCAACCTACCTGGACAAAGGACTGTCCAGGTTTGTCATTTCATGGAGTATACATCAGCAAAAAGCTATAGTTGCACTACAACTCGTGAAGGAAATCTTTTCGTCCAGCCCCCAGCATTCGAGAACATCCCTATGCAATTAATTGCACTTATTATTTAACCGCTAGCAACAAAAAAATAGTTCAGTAAATTGATCGCATTATTTCCATTTTGCCAAAGAGCCAGGGAGGTAAAACAAGACTCATCCCTGTCTGTAGAGGATGTAAGGATACGTTACCTGAACCAGGGCTAGCCTACAAGCCCTGATAAAATGCAGTGAATCCTAAAAATTACTGGATGAGATTCTAGGAATACATTCCTTCAGCTAGGAAAAAAGTAACATGCAAGAGGGACAAAAGTGCTCAACTTGCAGTACAAGAGTGGCTGCTTCCATTTTTTTAACTGTTCCTTTCTGGCATATATGAGATGTCTGCTACATTCAAGCCTGTATCTGTATTCTCTGTATCTTGGGAGGGGACAACATAAAGCTACACAAATACATGCCCAATATGAGAGAAGCCACTACTAGTAATGCAGCTGTTATCAAACTCGTTATTAAAGCAGAGAATAAAGGTATAGGCTGAGCACCTTCCTCAGCCTGGTGCCCCAAAGAAGGGACCAGCTATGGGCTGTGGAAAGGGATCCCATACAGGCAACAAACTTCTTCGGCAACTCAGGCATGAAGGCAGGCCTCACAGTTCATTTGCAAATTATACAGTTCAAGGCAGGAGAGACAAAAGGTCATCAGTTTTACAAATAGCATGACATCAGTGCGATTACATTAAAGGTGAGACTGACGTAAATACACCGTGAGGGTAACAAGAGTCTGGATTTATTAGATCTTTATTAAGACTCTGGGTTGGATCTCACTTGTTCTTTGGTGGTGATGCTCTCAGCAATGACTTTCAGCAGAGCCCAGGACAGCTATGTACCTAACTCCAGTTAGACCTCACTGTTAGGAGAGGTGAACGCCAGCCTACAAGGGCAGACAAAATCCCCTTTACATTCCACTGTGGGATCGGAGGCCAAATTAAATCTCTCTAATCAGCACACTGCAGTGCCTTCATTGGGGTCGGCGCTCATTAGAAGAGCAGTGCGCAGACAACTGTTCCCCTTGAGGCCGCCTGCCGTCAGCCTTTTGCCAATAGTTACAGCAGTCCTAAAAGCTGTTAAGATCCTGGAGTGGGATGGAAGGCTTCGCAAAGGAAAGGCCAGGCTCACAAATCCTAATGCATAAATTAAAAAAAAAAAACTGAGGAGGGTGAAACAAACACCAACAGAAACCCGGTTGGAGCCTTCATGGTGTTCCTGCGCTTAGGAATGGCTTTTCTGAAAAGCAACGCAATGCACGCTGCCATTTATTATTCACTCACAGACTACGGGCATTTCAGACTTCAGCTCTGGAGTCCTTCTCTGTACAAATGAAGTGAACAGAAAGTATTTTCTGGGTGTTGACCTGATAATGAAGACATTAAGCATCTCACCTCGCATATAAATTCCAATTTCAATTGACCTTTTCAAATCTGTGGTTCATAACGCAGGCGTGTGCCATTTTCTTCCATCTAAGCAATCACAAGACAACTAGCAACAAGATACGTCCAGACAGACGGACGCAAGTTAGCAGACCATTACTCCTCACCACTCAGCCCTTCACCTGCTCCAGCGTGCCGGAGGGTGGCGATTAGTGTCTGACATGCCATGAAATATGGTGGCATTTTGCCTGACGGCTTTCCTCCTTCAAACAATCTTTTGAACCGTTCTAATGATTTTCTCTTGTGTTTTGTTGCTTCCTATCACTAAAACTAACTCAACATTTCAGCTGCGTGGAAGACACAGCATATATTTTCCCCCTTCTATGTATGCTTATGTTCCACTAGCATTAATGGACATTACAGTCATGCACTGAGCACATACCATTAAGACTTCCTTAATTAAATACAGCAAGATCAAATGTTCCAGCAGAGCACAGCCATATAATAAATCGGGCTTCCAGTTTTCAGTACTACTTCTTTTAATATACCCAAGCAGTTTTTTAGGGGCCTTCCAGGACATTTTATTATTCATATACCACCCCAGCCCCAATCCTGCAATGTGACCTGTGTGGGCAGACCCTTGGGAATATGCATAGCTCCAACAAACTACATAAGGGTCTACGAACATGCATCGGATTACAGCATCTGGCTCTAAGTATACATCTCCCTGCTTCCCAAAGCCTGTCCCCTCACGAGTGGGTCATACCTTAGTCATCAATGGTAAATTATCTCGAACTGATGTTAAGAGGAATCCTGCGAGGTTAAAAAAATATTTGTGTGCATTTCTTTAAATAAATATCCTTATATATGCTATTGCTGACACTCAGTATTATTAAAAGTGGAATCTCCCATTTTTATTGTTTCCAATTTAATTTAGCCAGTTTATACCTCTTGTTTACGGTTTTGCCGCGCTCTCTGCTTAGCAAAAGGCAAATGCACAACTCCCTATTTCACTTCTGTTTAGTCTGTTCTCTGCAGCTCTAGTCCACAGCCTTAGGAGAATTCCACAGTGCTCTCTTACTGCAAACAAGTCAGGAACTGCTCATCTAGCTTAAAAAAGAACAACTCTTGAAAATGTAAATCTACACAAATGGTTCTATTGGCTTGTAAGTTGGAAAACGCTGTTTTACAAAACATGTATTTGACATGATAGATCTTTTTATAATCCCATCATGAGCCATTTTAAATTACCTAAGCATGCTGCTGACTAAGATAGATGCTGCAAAAGAACTCTGAAATTTTGGGAGGTCAAGTTAAAGTAAAATCCAAACTTCATCATTAAAAAAAACCCCTGTAAATGTTTTACACATTGAAAAACAGACCTGTGTTTCTTCTCTGAGGGATGGCTCCGTTGCTTTCTTGCTGTAGGTAGCTAACTCCCACCCGCTGTTGAAACACCATTTGCAGTTTCATGCAAGCATTAGGAGTAATGGGGCGAAGACCATTTCCACTATATTGTGCATTGAAAATCCAAAACCAGGTACTGGGACAACAGTTAGAATTTTGGGTCAAATGCCAGGTTCTATCTTAAAAGAACACCACGCAAAATTTAACTGTCTTTAAAAAAAAAATTATTTACTTAAGACCGAGGAGGGTCACATGGCTGCAAGGGAAGGGCAAGCCCCTTCTCTGCATATTCGCAAGCTTCCCATGCAATCGTGTAACAGACCTGTCACATTTATTTTTTCCACCTGGTCATCTACATGCCTTGTGTTTTATATAAATGTATATATTTTGAGTCACCATCAGAGCTCTCCCATGTATGACAACAAATTTCTCAAGCACTAAAAAAAAGAACTCCAAACTGCCAGCTAATGCATCTCCTCTGTGTACTCATTTTCTTTCCAGAGGAAGTGCTACTGGAACCCCAGTGGTCCCAGTACAGGCAGCATCTATGGGAATGGGAGCTGCCTTGTTGTTTCCTCAGGTCTGCAAGCATCTTTGCAGCAGGTTACATGGCCGAGGTAGCCACCCAAGCCAAAGAGACATTCCCTGGAAAAGAAATCTGAAGCTGCCTCCCCTCCCTGCCAATGTAAAAAAATGTATAACAAAAGATTGAAGTGTTTTGTGAACTGGGCTAGGGGGAAAGAAAAGCAGCTCTGTTTGTCCTCTCCAGGGATGTCTACTTTACTTCCTTATCTCATGTTAATGAAATAAATGTCACTACCAGCCACAACCTTCCCAAATGATAACCACTGAGGACTCCAGAACCACCCTGCACTGGCTGGTGGAGGTGCAGGCAGCTTCCCCTGGGGCTTTTGGAGCTGTCATCTTTGCCGGAACTATAGCCATGGGAGCATGCGGCTGCTCAGCAGAGGATGGTGAATAGAAAGCACCTTCAGTTAAGTGGAGCAAAAGCTCATTATGTGATAAACTGCCACTTCTGTTAGCCTTTCTGCTGAGATGGCCAAAGACAGAGTGCACGGGGCAGCTGACCTATTTGCCTTACTCTTGGATGCAAACCAGGCAAGACAAGATCAAGATCTATTGGTGCAGCAGCGGAGGAGGGAACATTTATAATGATGGATTTCTCTTCCTCTTTCCCCTAAGAGAAAAAGAGACTTTTGTTTTGCTGATATGATCCTAGCACCTTTCACAGGCACTACATTTGTTTAAATTAAAAACAAGAAAGGGAGAGACACTGAGCACTCTGTATCTGGTCAGTAGATTTCTGTCAGAATCAATAAAAGAGTGCACAACATATGGAAAGGCATTTTATTAACAGCAGAATTAAGCTGTATTTAATAAGAGTGCTTTATGCTACCTTTTGCATTTAAAATATTTCAGTGAGCCATCAAAATAAGTTTATTCACACGGCTTTAATAAAGGTTTAACCCTGCAGCGGAAACAATTAAAAAGTCAGCATTTACCAGCGGTTACCACAGTGGTGTGTAGCTTATTGTGCCATTCAGGCTGTTGCTAAATCCTCCTGCTGCTTCCTCCACAATAGTGATGTGTGGCCTGTGAAATGAGCACTGCGTTTCAAGAATCAAGGTGCCGCAATCTATACTTGGGATGGGGGTGGAGGAAAGGAGCGGGGCGGGGGGGGAGGTTTTTCTTCTCCTCCCAATTCCCCACAACGGCCCAGATCTAACCCCCTGCAAAACTCAGTCTGCCTCCAACCGTGCAGGAGCCCTTTCAGCAAAGGCGCAAGCAGGCACAGCCTGCTCCCCAGCCTTTCATCCCATGTCTCCAAGCACTGAGGGGTGTACCCAGCATGAGGACAGGAACAGCGGAAACACGCTGTGCTCCAGCTGTTGCTCTCCTATGGCCACCATGGAAAACAGTGTAGCCCCCTCCCTTCTCAACCTGCTTCGGGACTAAAGGTAGAGAAACAGCCAAAAAGGTTAGTAACTGCCAACTTCTCTCCCTAGTGGGCCTTCCAGACTTCCCCACCTTTCTGTAAAATTCAGCCATGCTTTATGGTTCAGGAAGATGGGGTCAAGCCCTATAAAAGGGCTTTAAGAGGACTCGGTCAAGCCCTTCCCAGCTCTGCTCTCCTTGGCACTCCCTGACCTGGGCCAGAACATTGAGCAGGGAGTTCTTACCTGCGGTGCACAAAGCTGCCAGCGCTGAACCTGGGCTGCCAGCAGCTACCGTCCCATGAGAACCTCTCCTCCAGCTGGAGCAGGGGGCACCTTCACACCCCAGCCAGGCACCCTTTCCCAACACAGCTTCTTTTGAAGGAAATCACGAGATGAGACACGTATGGTTAGCTTGTAACTAAGAACATTTTCTGCTTCTTAGCCATCTCTGGGACACAATTTCTCTCTACTCGTTTCCCCCCAAATCATGACCTGTGCTGTAGCAACCTGTAGTTAACAGAACAGCTAAGTTATGGTAATGTTCGTGTCTCTGGTGCCTGACTCCCAGTCCATGCTCTAGACCCACCAAATTCCAAGCTCGGACCTCCCCTAAGCGACCCCCTGGATCACCTCCTCCCTCACCTCCCAATATATTCTTACTGACTGGTTCGCATTCCCATCTTGCACCTTTTCTTGCTTCCCCTCCCTCAGCTTAGCAATATCCTTTCAAAAATCTCCTTCCTTTTTGTGTGCTGCCACCTCTCCTTTACATCACATTCTTCTCTGCGACCTTCAACATGTACTGCTCAGAGAAAGGACAAAGCCAGGGGTTGCTTTAAATCAAAAGGAAAACAGTGAAAGCAGCCCTTGAAGGACTTCTCAGACCTCCTGTTACAGACAGACAGTCCAGTAACTAAAAAAAGTAGCTTTTCGTGGGAGACTTTAAAACACAAAAACACCGTTAGTGCTGAAACTTCATCTTTTCCATACCCAGCTTCAGCAGAAAATGCAGTAAGCCTGAGCTGCAGAGGGCACAGGAATGGAACGCAGGAAATTTATGAGCTCCCAGAATTAAAACATTCCTGCAAGAAAGGTAGAAATGGCTTGTGGTGGGTCCTTTATGGGAGTAGGAAGGGAAAGCAAATGACCTTAAGAGATCCATCAGGGAACACATTAAGGAACTGGCTCTGCGCATGGTGCTGGGAGCACAAGAAACTTACCATCCCTGTGCTGCTCAGCACCACGGAGTTACTGCGGAGCCAAGGCAGGGACAAGCGCCTTCCATCTATCGAGCAGGCGAGAGAGAGTGCAAAACTCCACCAGAATAAGGGAGTTAAAAAGGGGGCCAAAATAGGGTACAAACCCTAGGGTGCAAACAAAACCAGGGCATTAACAAAGGGTTTCTGGTGGGTTTTATGATCCCAATTTTGCAAGCATCAGGCACAGTAACAGTATTACTCCCAATAAGGTATCTACAAATAAATTTCATTCCAAACTGTATTAAGTAACATATTCTAGACTGAATACTATCATACAAAATAAACATTTGTCAATACAGGATAATTTTTTAAGCAAACACAACATCGAATGTACTCCTGTTAAGACAGTTACCCAAAGGTGACTTATAAAACCCATTTTCAAGCCATTCCAAAAATATGATAATGTTATGCTCTATTGCGATAATGCAGCATTCTACTACTATATTACTAGGAGGCAGGCATACACACAGACATTTTTATAATAATGACACACGGACAGCTTCACATGCTATTGACTGTTGTGCTCACATAGTGCTTGTTTTTAAGTCTTTTCAAGCATTCACCAAATTCCTCGTAACTGCTGGGAGGTTGCAAACTAGGTAATTTGTAAGACTGTATTTTAAGTTTAAAAATCTATTTTTGTTCCAAATTGACATTTGCTTTTTTTTTTTTTTAAATTTAGCTTCATAGAAATGAGTTTTAATTTTTGCCCCCGACCAGTTCTGAGGAACAAGTACATCCAACTGAGACCTTGTACGACATGTTTAAACCCAGAGCAAATTTTTACGTTCAAGGTATAAACCCCAGAAAACAGGGATTTATAATGAAAACACTGACAGGCAGTTAACCACGGCCATGCTGGCGGGTGTTGCTATACAATTTATCAGTCTTACTTTTATTTTCTTTCAGACCATGTGAAGAGACATCTGTAATAGTACATCTTTGGCGATACACATTACGGAAAGCTATGGGAAAGTTATAACATATATTATGGAAATTATATCTCTGAACATAGGAACATACAATATGAAATGTTTAGACATACTTAAGTCACACAAAGTTTGACAGCAGCTACTGCACTTTGAACACATGAGACTAAGGTCTTTTCTAGACTTTTCGTTGTTAAAGCCAGATCTGGCAAACACTACACACAGAGATCATTTCACTGATGTGAGCAGATTGAGAGTTCAGAGGGACAAATGCATACGAATAACTCAGGTATGCAACTGTTTGCAAGATCTGCTCCTAAGAGTAATCCTT
Source organism: Gorsachius magnificus (assembly GCA_034008185.1). Taxonomy (NCBI): domain Eukaryota; kingdom Metazoa; phylum Chordata; class Aves; order Pelecaniformes; family Ardeidae; genus Gorsachius; species Gorsachius magnificus. Next base: position 180,189,577 of record CM067081.1, read on the forward strand.
TATGTTAATAGATTACTACTAAAAATCCAATTTTTTGTTCATTAACTATTAATTTCAGTTTTATGGAAGGACATTATACCGAAACTTGGAATTAACAATGTTTTAATAAAACAAGTTCAATAAAACTATAACATAGACATTTACTTAATAGACTTACACCATATGCCCAGCACCATCTTCATACAGATGTATTGTAGTTTAATCTAATCCTATAAAAGTATGGTTTCCTACTAGCAGTTATTTTAGTAATTAAACACTTCACAACAACTCAATATTATCTAGGACTTTATTATTTCATACAGAAAAAAAATACTAAGTCTACCCCTGTACTTTCTTCATCATTATTTTTACTTAATTTTACAAGCACAATAATTTTCTCTGATCTACAGGAGAGGAAAAGCCAAATTATCTCATGCAAAAAATGTGATGTAAGCAGCACAACATTCAAAGTGTTAAAGAAATAAATTTTTTTTTTAAGAAATGAGAACCTGTAATAATTAAAAGACACAGCAAAGCAAAATAAGCTATCTTTTCACTTTATAGCTTGGTGGTCTGCTACAGAAAACATATGTACATGGAATCTGCGTAATCATTACTTGTATCAATTACTTGCTGGTATGCACTAAAGCAGCTGAAGTAGTTCTTACGTTCAAAATTTTGGAGGGTTTTGTTGTGGTTTTGTCTGGGGTTTTTTTAAAGATTTCATTTCTTTGAACTAAATCCTGGCAGGTGCTGAGTGCATCCTACATTTCCAAAGACATTTAGAGCATCCAACTCTAATAAAGCAGACTGAAGACACTTCTGCATCGCACGACAGACGCAACAGAGCTGTAATCATTACTGGAAATGCAGAAACCTTCAACAAATGTGAATGTAGCTTGCATATGAGCACAGATCGATGTGATTTTTTTCCCAATGCCCAACGCTTTTCTTCAAATACTTGTAAATGTTCGTAAGATCTCAGGGTGTACTTTAGGTATGAATGACTCCTAAATGGGAAGCTTTTCATACAGCTGCCAGGCGTGCAACCAGCATATGCTTAGTGCCATCTACTGGGAGCGCCTGCTTATGCTCTGACTTTACCATGTCGGCTATAAAAAATGTTATGGGCAAAGCGTGCACTAGGTTTGCACACATTGAAATGTTTAGTCCTAACTTCGGACAAGAAAATATTTTTAGAATGCAATTTGGAAGACTTTGGAAGAAAAGAGCCTCACCCCAGGTGCTAATACACAAATAGAAAAAGAGCAAGCAAAACCACTTTGCTAGCACAACTGTTAATCCAGTTTACGAATTATCCAGTGTAACTCGCACATGCTTACAAAATAGTGTTTCAAAGAAGAGACAGAAGGTCACCCCTGTTCTAAGATACTTCTTAGGATTATTTCATTAACTTTTTGAAAAAAAAAATTGTTTCACTTGCTTCTGATCTACAACTATGACTTTATACTAAATATAAAGTAAACACTACTTTGTACTACTTTGTTCCTTACAGGAAGGGCAGAGGTACCATTCCAAGCACAGAAACTGAAATGACACTTTCATTCAAGTCCTTGTCCTGCAAATATTTAACTGCATGGAGTTTAAAACTGCTTTCAGAAGCCAAATTTACAGCTCTGCCGGCACTTTGCTCCCTTACGCTGAGCAGGCAGAGGTTCCATATGGCATTTGCCATTCAACCAGAAGACAACCAAACTCCACACTATTCCAGACCCGGTGGGCACATAGTGTGGTGGTATGGTTGCAGGGCTGCAATTCACACAGACCTGGGTGGTGGGAAAAGTACTGACTCAAAGTGTTATGTTATTAAAAAGTAATGAGAACTTGGGCCGTTTTCTGTATATCCAAAAGTTAAAGTCACAGTGCATTGTGGCAGTTAAGCAGATGTTGGCTCTAGATCTCGTTCCCATGTTTAATTTGATACCTGCTATACTCGCAACCCCCTCAATACACCACACACAAAAACCAAACCAAAGGCAAAGCAAAGTTAATTTATAAGCATCTGGGGAATTTAGATTACTCTTAAAATATGTGAGATATGTGATTGTATATTATTCCACTGTTAGCAGATGAATTTGGGTTTATTATATATAAATACATATCTACCTCTATATATAAAGTAGCCAGTCAGTGGACCTCAATCTATTAATCTTTGCACAGTTATGGATCAAAGGGATAGGAATAAACAGTAGTATTATGAGCTTTTTATTCCAAAATGTGACTACTGGATTATGCCAGGAAAACGATTGGACACAATAGCTAACACGATGCTTTGCAAGCAGGTATGCAACAGCAAAACCTCCCACGGGCTGTGCTTCTAGCTGACCAATTTTGAGATCTCCTTTTCAGAGCAGGAACAAAACGGCCAGAAGACCGAGTGCCTCCATTTTAAGGTAGACACCAGCAATACGAGGGTGCATCAAAAGGTGAATAATGAGGGCTAAGGAAATTTGCTTATCCTATATTTTTAGGATTTTAAATTTGGCTCAGCAGCAAATATAACAGGAAACCAAGGTCAGGCTGACACAATGTGGGCTATTCTCCCTCTTCCTCAGTATGTGTTTGCAGCTCCTATCTAGGTTAATGGGAGTTTTGTGCACATGTGGCGAGAAACAGAACACAAATGCTGCAAAAATTGGACTCAGATTTAGTTCAAATAAAGTGTAATCAGATTTAGAAAAAAATCCATCATCTTGAAAACTGATGTCTTATCACTGGAAAAGATCTTTAAAGCATCACCTCCATATGCTTGTTAAGTCCAGCCCTGGGAAATACTGCTGGTAACATTTTGCACCCTTATGAACTGGTTGTGAGCATAGTACAAACACCCCAGCTGGTTCTTTTTTGATGCTTCAAATACTGATCAGCCAGGATTGTATCTTTTTTATTTGGGTGTCAAGAAAATTCCTAATAACAGTCAAAATTAGCTCAGTGCAGCTTTTATTTTCTCCCACATAACCATGTACACTGACTTTATTATGCAGACATTACAGATACTGTTGCTGTTTAAGTGAAACACAAAATACTGAGGTTCAAGGTTTCCGTGATATAACTAATCCATGGAGATGGGGTCTTATGGCAGAACCTGGACCTTACACGAAAAGTGCAGCTGCATCTGGGCATTAAATTGCATGTTTCCATTTATTTATTTAGTGAAGTGTCACATAACTAAAGAATATGCTGTCAGAGGAATGAAAGAATTAAGTTTGAAATTCTGCACACTTTTTGTACATAATTTTCAGTGCAACATATTTGATTTATAATAAAGATGTAAAAAGGGACACATGGAGTGTTAACTATACTATACTGCTAAAGAAGTTGGAAAATATTTTTAAGTCCTGTGATTTAATAGAAATCAATAAGCTAAATTCTTTTATTCATCTTTTTAAGAAAAGTATAAGTGGCATTTAATAAATTATTTTCAGTTTAATTCCACTGTTTTTGCCAAGAATGAGCAAAATAATATAAAATTTAAGAGAGAATATATTGGGCAAAGAAGTCAAAAGAGCATCTCCAAGTATCCTAAAATCTCGTCTATGAAAACCCTCACTCAAGCCAATGACTTTTACAATAACAACAACAAAAAAGGAAACAAACTTTGGCTTCAAACGAAAATTTAAACAAACCAGAGCAACCCATAGCACATGGTTTCCTGCAGCAGAGACACCCATTCCTAAAAGGGCCTTCATTATGCATGACACAACAAGCAGCACCCATTCAACCTGAGGGAAGCCCACAGGCTCGCAGGGCCACTGGCTGGCTCTTTGTCACCAAATGCAGCAGGTTGAATGCAGACATCACTGTGATATCCTCACCAACAAAACCAGAGGCAAAGAACAGGGGCAAGAGCTGAGTAGGGAAGAAAAAGAAAAAAAAAAAAGAAAAAAAAAAAAGATGAGAACAAATTAAAACATCAAAAATGTTAAGATACATTCACAGAAAAAACAATGCTTACAATTTCATGAGACCACAATTTATGAGAGCACAATTCTAAACGCAGTTTTCTTAACACGCTTAGCCCATTTTTGATGCCCCCCCCCCCAAAACCATTTTGATACATATACATAGGATTCAGTAAAGCAACTTCCTATGCTACCAAGTGAGAGAGAAGGGGCATTTTTACAGGGGGTATTCACCACAGCTGCTTTAGATACTCAGCTGGGAGCAACTCGGGGTAGCAACCTCTGCGGTCAAAAGTGCGTCGGTACTAAGGGAGAAACCTCAGGACCTCAGCTAGATAGCAGGAATCCTGCTTTGAACACCCAGGAATGCCGGGCAGATCAAACGTGCAGGCTTTTTCTATTTATTTTATTTAAACCAAAAATCACACTCTGCAACATTTCTGAATGGCGAATGCTGGAGACCAGTCATTGCTAAAAATTGTTCTTTTGATGGCTTGTTTGAGGAACGTGACATTTCATTCTAATAAACTTGCCAGATAACTTAAAACCACAACTTCTTTTTTTTTTTAAAGGCAGGAAGTAATTCGCATTGTAAACTGTCCATGAGATATATTTAAACAATCTTCCGGCCAGTTTAAATATAGCAAACAGAGAGATGGCAGTCGCAAGATTTTATTTTAGAAGGATTTAACGCACGAATACTAATTGTTTCATTTACCCACGACGGGAAAGAGGAAACACAGCTGCCTTATAGCCCCGCCATTGATAGCCGCAGCTCGCTTCGGAAGATTATGTGGCATGGGGGACTGGAGCCAAGCCCTAGCGAAGTCAATAACGGAGCTCTCATGGACTCTGGTGGAAGCAGGATTAGGCCCCAGGTGGCTGATGGCCAGCAGGGCACGAGTCCCAGCCTCCTCCCGGGCTCTTTCCCCAGTGTCGCTGCGCTGAGCTGGAGGACGCAGGGCCCAGGCAAGGCCCAGAGCTGGGGCTTCTCCCAGGGCTGGCCATGGCCTCATCCCAAAGAGCAGGCGGGCAGCATGCAGCCAGGCCCCTCGCGCACCGCTCCGCAGCGAACCCGAGGGAGGCCCGCTCGCGTTAACGTGCCTGACCCCCCGATTTCTCCAAACTGCGACTCCCCGCCAAACCCCAGCACCTTCCTGCTGCTGAACGGCAGCAAAGGGCGTGCGGGGAAGGTGGGCGCTGCACCGCGGACAGCCCGAGCGCGCCATTACATCGAAATAAACACATCACTCTCACGAGTGACTGCAGAGCTGCTTACAAAAAAGAATAACCCCTCTCCCGAGCAGACTACGGGCTGATGAAAAGGCCAGAGGTCTGCCAGTGGCCACACTACGACCACCCAGCTTCCTCCGCCACCCCCGGGTGCCAAGGGCAGGGCCGAGGGGACCACCCTGCAGCCCATCGCCGCCCACCGGTATCAGTGCCCCAGCCATGACGCCAGCCGGGTGGGCGAGAAGACCCTGCTCTGTCAGCAGCGGCATTGGGCCGTTAGGCGGCGGCTGGCGGGAGGATGCCCCGACCGCCATTACAGCTGGGCCAGGGCCCACCTGCGGGGCTCCGTGAATGCTTGGCTCCACCATGGCTCTCAGCGGCGTTGGCCTTCTGCGGCCGTCATTTGGGAACAGGAGGGCTCCTGGCCCTTGCGGAGGTTGGTCCAGTGCCCTGGTTTTGGCTGGGATAGCATTAATTTCCTTCCTAGTAGCTGGCACAGCGCTGTGGTTTGGATTTAGTACGAGAAGAATGTTGATAACACAATGATGGTTTAAGTGTTGCTGAGCAGGGCTTACACCGGGCAAGGACTTTCCAGCTTCCCTTGCCAGGGGGCACCAGAAGCTGGGAGGGGGCACAGCCAGGACATCTGACCCCAACTGGCCAAAGGGCTATTCCAGACCATCAGACATCATGTGTGGGGGGGGCTGGCCGGGGAAGAGTGATATCACTGTGCGGGATGGGCGGGCATCGGTCAGCAGGTGGTGAGCAATTACATTGAGCATCACTTGTTTTGTATACTCTGTATATTCTATTATTATTACTACTTTGCTTTCCTCTACTGAGTTATTAAACTGTCTTTATCTCAACCCACAGGTTTTACCTTTTTTTCTGATTCTCTCCCCCATCCCACTGAGGGAGGGGGGGAGTGAGTGAGCGGCTGGGTGGTGTTCAGCTCCCTGCTGGGTTAAACCACAACACCCAGTCTTTACTGACCCTACCTAATGACCTCAGGTATTGATGAAGCCTCCCAGGGCAGCCAGACACAGGCACCTGATGAGAAGAGCACAGTGATGGGAGGCACCACGTCACCTTACTGCTGTGCAGTCCCCCGGCCCAACAGCTGCGCTCCTCCGTGGTCCTGGGTTGACCTCCCAGACCGATACTGTTTCCCTGCTCTCTGCCAGGACCCTAACTCCCTCAAGTGTAAACAATTTAAAGGAAATTATCTGAAATCTCCAGGGATTATAAAATAGATCTCAACCTCTTGAAAACGTCAAACATTTCAGTGTTCACCAAAATGTTGTTATTTAGTCTCAAGTATTCATAAAGATTCGGAGGATATATAAGTCCTGAAAGCCCAATAAAGTATAACTGAGCGTTCATGAAAGTACTTCATGGCAGTTAACATTTTATTCTTTTATTGCTGACGTTTAGATCGCTATTTTTATTTACTCTGTACATTACAGCAATGCCCAGTAGTTTCAAGCAGGAGGGGACCTCCTGGTGCTCGGTACTGTACACACGCAAACAAAACCCCTGCCACGGGGAGCTTACAGACCACCGTTAAGAACTGCTTGGGAAGAATGAGCGAAGAGAAGCGCAAAGTCAACCTCATTACAATTAACACGTTTGGTTCGTGGGATGCCTCACACCCTGATTCCACAGGTGCAGAGAACAGGCTGACAGAGGACGATGGTAACCTACTTGCCCTGGTGACTACTGCGGTGCTGCGCTCCCACCATGGAGACTTTTCATCCTGCACACATCTTTAGTACAGCACTGCAACACACTGCTTCGCTGCTGGGACTGATGCTCTACGAAGAGCTCAGTGCAAACCCCACAGTCCATGGAAGGGGATGCTGCTTTTATACATTACTTTTTGTTGTTGTTCTGATTTATGGGGTTTTTGGGTAGGTGGTTGTTCGGTGGGTTGTTTGGGGTGGGTTTTGGTTGGTTGGTTGATTATTTTATTTTATTTTTTTTTTTTTTAAACATGTGCTGCTTGCTGCACTGCCTGCAACACCCAGGACACTGCTGGCTCCTCCACAGTTGTCCACCGGTGTCACGAGACCTCTTGGAGCACCTTCACTGCACTTCACCCTTTAACCTAGCACAGCACAGAGCTTTCATCTGCCTGGCTCCTGTAATATGGACACTATGCTCAGAGACAGCTTGTAAACCTTATAAATACAGATCACTCAAATACAGCAGTAACTACATCCTTAGGTGGACTTCAGGAGCCTTTTGTTGGGATGATACACATTGCAACTCCAAGAAAGCCTTCCTTTCAGGATGCTGATATCCGAATATTGACATATCGTTGAAGTACTGCCAGCTTTCAAGAGCTTCTGTACTGTCAATTGCAAATGTTCAGAAATCACAAGTTTGGCCCCCAAACAAAAACGATTTGTTAAACAGTAATGGGGGGGGGGGGGGGGGTTTTCCGGAAATTAAAATTTGTACGTACCCAGGTTATGTTTTCCCAACCTCTGTCTGCAACTAGAGAAATTTCTTTGGGGAGGGACAACTTGAGAGATTAAATTCTGATATTATCACATCTTGCTTTTAAGAGCTGTAAGGGAAACATCAAGGGTCTTGGGTGCTGGTAACACTACTGGTTTAAGTTTTTCCATATTTAGTGTTTTTCCTGACAACTCAGGTCCAGAATTCCTAAAATTACATGAGAATCCCAGCTCTCAGGAAAAATGTGACATTTTAGCCCTTTACAAGTAAATTAAAAAGTAACACAAATTCTTAAGGGAACGATCAATTTTTTTCTTGCCCCAATAACAAGACCTTAATAGTGTGAGGCTTCTACAATTTTTCCAACTTCCCTCCCCCACCCCCAAGTCTCTGGCCCCATTTGGAGGGCAGGAAACAATTAGAGATAGGTACACACTAGCCAGAGAGCCAGGCTCTTATGTCAGGAATTTCTATGTCACTGGAAAAAGCAAAAGAGCAAAACTATTGCCGTCCTGGAGAAACCCAAACAACCAGAAGTTAGAAGACAGTAAAGGCCTGTGAGTCTTCTATACTCAAGAACTATATTAACAGTTTAATTTTAATTACTATTTGTTTTCTTAAGTTTCTCCAGACCAGCAATAATTTCAAACAGTTGTTTTGCAAAGGTTTCATTTGCTTCTTTATTTTGACATAAATCGAACTATAACCAAATGTTTCACTGATAAAGCTTATTTAATATATACATTTATTCCAGCCCTGGCATTTGGTGGTTTTTTTTTTTTTTTAATTTGGCTTTTGCTCACCTACAGCTGCTCCCAGTCAAACTCAGCAGACAGAAGAGAGCAACCACGGGACACTGCAGGAACAGAAAGTGCAGCCTAGAGAGAACCACATAAGCAAGTACGTCAGTAAATCATAGATTTCTGGGTCTAAACAGTTATTTATCCCCTAGTCATCTTCCCTTAATGCATTCTCTGTTAACACCGAAGCATGTCTGTCTGGCTCCCTGCATTGCACTTGGTCGTTTTTAGGGACTTTTTACTGTTTGTGGTATATATCTTAGGTTTGTCATGCTGTGTGCTAAGGTGGTGGTGGTGAGGGTAAAGGCAATGTTTAATAGCTTATGAGGAGATGTTTAATGGGGTCTGACCCAATAACCATCACTGAGCTACCAGCTGTGGCAGGAGACTGGAGCACAGGAAAACTTTTCAGCAGGGGGATGAGGACTGCTGGTTATTTATTCAAGAAAGGGAAAGGGAAGAGTTCCAGTTCCCCCTTCTGATCCAAGAAGGTCTCTGGTCCTGAAACTAGCACCCTTTGCACAAAGTATTCTCCTAACCCACCCCCCCTCCCGCTGCCTGGGATAACCACCCGTTCTGTCCTGGCCTGCGAGAACAATGAGGTGGCAGCCTTCAGCTCTCAAAAAACCACACATCCTGTGAATATGCATTTGTGCTTTAAAATTATATTTTTAGACAACTGCATGCTTCAATGCATTGTATTGTATTTGAAGCATTCAGCACAAAGTTGTAAAGGTAATTGACAAAACCTTTGGAAATTCACCTCTAAAGAGAAATTTTAGGGTCTGAATTTTCACATGCTTGTACATCCACTGATAATGCAAATGAGGTGTCTTCACAAGTTTGTGATTTCCTATTAAAAAACCTTGCAAAAGCTCACTGTCTGATGAGAGTAAAATACTTTGTTAACAGATAACAACATGCAGCAAAACTGCATGAAGATAATTATAAATATAAGCTTCTCAAAGGCTTATTGAAGAGGCATAAAACATTTTAAAAGAAACTAATCCTGTTAGCCTTAGAGGTCTACAGAAGCACTGTAACACTTGTGTGCTTGTCTGCATATACTTTTTCCCCCCCTCATACAATACTAGCTTCTCAATTACAGCCACAGAAATCAGAAGTATTAGACCTGGATTCCCACTTCACTTTTAACACTCTCAATTAAAGCATGTTCTCTGTAGCTGTTTGTGCTGGAATATGCAAACTGAACAGCAATCCAGTCTACTTTTAGGAAGTTTACATTGTGGCCTGATAAAGGCGGTAATTACTGCCATACCTCATAATATTTGAGCAGAAAACCAGGAAACGTCAAGCTTTAAACTTGAAGTTAGTACTGCTATAATAAAGGAGCCTAAAAAATGAAGTTCAAAACCTTCTTACTTTCTCGAATTTTACATGCTGTTTTTTGTTAAAACCTTCCCATAGCAACTGAGTGTATTTATCATAGAAACTCAAACCTAAAATATACACCTTTCCGCGATACAGAACACGCAGTCTTAACGCCTAGGAGATTTCTGAGCTACCAGTTTGGATGGCACGTGCTTTAGGATACTGACAGGTCCAGCTACAGGTGTTTTAATGGGCCTTACTCACAGGAACGACCTTTTGCAGGGGTATATTTCATATCTCGTAACGGAACACACACCAGTTGTCCTGGCACCTGCAGAGCGAGGAGGGCTGGAGGTGGGCACCCGCCTGCCCGGGCACACCAAGCACGGCACAGTGCAGCTGATGAAGCTCGAGGGGTGCAGGATGCCCTCCCTGGTCCCATGCAAAATGGGGTAACATGGCCCAGTCTATTAATGCTACTGATGTATCTTTTTCACATTCTACCTGGGAAGCTTCAGTAGCAGTATCTTCTATATTCATCGTTTTATCAGCTGGAGTAAGGGAGGAAGAAGAAAAGCCTAAAGGTTGAGATCAGATAAAGAAATAGAAGAAAGCAGGAAAAGAAGATGAGGACGGATCAGACAGCATGGAAGCACTGCTGTCCCTATAGAGGGGACTTACATTCTCACCTGCTCGCCCCAAGTCCTGCTCTGTGACACAAAGTGACAAGCAGAGCCTTAGGGACTAGCCACCCTCCATAGTCCATCCTTAGGCTGCATACAAGTTTCCCACTCAGGTGAATCAGACATCTTTTTAGGAGCACAAGCCTTTAGTCCAAGCTTTATTACCCAGACTTTGCTCCTCCGGCTAAGAGAGATGAGATTCCCACAATAAGCTTCAGATTATTGTGCAGGCTAAAATTACTATCTTTCCAATAAAATAACTGTTAAAATCTTGGAAAATAAAGAAGATCCTGAAACCTTTCTGCACAATTCAGGATAATTTCACTGACTTCAATTGTTGAGAAAAAAATATGCTGTTAGGAGGTAGGACACTGCGTGTCTGTGAGTTTGCATTTATATTAGAACAGCTATCCAGAATAGGAAAGTGATTTATACTTATAAAAGGAAAACACTGCATCTGAGTAGAGAACACAGAGCTATATTTAATTTTCATTTAATTACCGAATTGAGCTAACATTTTCTCCAGCATCAGCTGCCAAAGATGGGAAGCTCACAGTCCTTTACAGGAACACCCCTTTTTGGATGCTGAACTGGCCACCGCATTGCTCCCCTCTCCAGCTAGTGAAAAACCAGTTTGGCAACAGAGAGGCTGGTGTAACTAAAGCCCAGAGGTGTGTCTAGGGGCCAAATTAAACAGGGCCTGAGATGTGAGAGGATAATCAAGACAAAGGGGTTTTTGAAGGCTGTAGCCTCCCGAAAAGCAAGAAGGGTTTTCGAAAAGCGCGTTAATGCCTCCCTGTTCTGCAACTGCTCCCACAGAGGAGAGAACTGTGAGCCTGAATTCTCCTTATTTTACTGCTTAACATTTGCACGCAGCAGGGCAGTGGTACTGGTCCCCTCTGAACAGCCAAAAGACATGGCCTCTTAGAGTGGGGACGAGGAGAACATCCCTGCTACACTGAGTACAAGGGGAAGAGGGAGTTAATTAATTCTCCTTTAAGTAATACAAAACTTAAGAGGGTCTTCCTCAAGGGATTCTGGCATGTCACTTAGGGAGGGGTGTAAAATGGAAGGAGATTTCATTAGTGTAGAGACAAGATGCTGCAAGCATCGTGGGCGACAGATGAAACGGGGGGAGAAAAGTGGAACAAAAAAAAAAAAAAGACAAGAAAAAGTGGAGAGACCCCAAGGCAAGGAAGAAACTAGACAACTAAGGCATCCCCAAAGCCTGGGACGAGAGAGGATCCCTGGCTAAGGGCAGAAGCCAGCAAGGCTCTGAGCTTTGCAAGCGCTCATGCATCCGTCACTTGCAGATTGTTTCCCAACAGTTATGACTGGCAATACTTCCCAAAGGAGAGTAAATATAGGCCAATTGGGATTTCCCACCACCACCACCCCGTTCATTCCTGCCCCTCCCAGATGTGATGCACTAAAATAGCACTGAGCTGCACTTTCGTTTTCCCCGGCTTGGTAGCCTGCCAACATACAGCCCAGTCCTTTTACGGCAGTGAGTTTATAACTACAACAGTCATAAACTATGCTTAAATGGGTCTTTTCTGAGAATCACGATCCTTGCAACATCTTGAAAAATATCTAATTTTTTCCATTCCAGGCAGTCCTCTCCAGCACAGTGGTAAAGATTTAATTGCTTCTGGTGCTCAGATGATGAGATACAAGTGTTCTGGAAATAACCTTTTCATTTAACAATTCCTACTGGCAAGCCCAAAAGCTTTTTGTGTTGCTCACCAATAAAGAATTCATTTTCAGTACTAACAGAAAAAAACCCAAAGTTTAAAAACTTCTGGGTTACTGCTGTGGACGGAGCTATCCAAGAGGTACCCCAGCACTGAAGACAGGACACTTACTATCAGGTCGATTTGAGTAGGTATGCTCTTCCTCTCCAACAATATTTGCTTTGTCAAGCTTACCAACACAGCAGAGCTAACAAGCTTTCTATTTGCTCTATTTTTAGCTCAGGAAAAATCCTGTCCATCATTTAGCAGGAGGTGAAACACAACTTTCTTTTTTTAGCAGTGAACAGAAGCCGTTCAACGAGAATTTTCCAAAACAGCTTCATGATAGTTTTAACTTCTCAGAGAAAAAAAAAAAACAAACCAACTAATTTCGAAGAGTAAACAAATACAACAGTTGGAATTGGAGTTCTTTTAAACTGTGTTACAGGGTGCTCCATAGCTCAGCAAACCTCTTCCTCAGCTTACAAAGCTTATTCGCCTGGGTAACGATACACAATAGATATGTGATATGAGCCGTCTCTCTTAGGTAGAATATCTCATCAAATAAAGTCTCCAGCTGAGAATCAGTATGGCTTAACAGGACTGCCAACCTGAAACACCAAAGGAGTACACTCTTTTGGAAAGATCATCGTCTCACTCATTCCTCAAGCAAGAAGAGTGAACACCAGCCCTGCAGCAGTTTGCAGAGCGCACGCTCCTGTCCCGCACAGCACGGAGGGGCTGCGGTGCGGGAGGTGCGAAGGAAGCCGCCGCTCCTGCTGCGCACAGAAGCCGAGTTCTGAAACGTCGCAGACGAGTTCATTTGCTTGCCCTGTTTTATGAGGCACTGTAAGGAAATGTAGAAATGACACTTACTAGTCCACTGAAGGAGACAGGGTCCCTGAACACATCAGAGCTAAACCCACTTGTGATTTCAGCCATGGTTTTGGCCTCTGATTTAATGAGCTCTCAGAGTAAAATCTGTACGGGGGAATAAAAAACGCCAAAGAAACAACGCTCCCTGCCACAGCAGCAAACTAAAGCACCCTCAGCGCAGGATCAGATGCCATGGGGTTATTGCAGTGTATATAGGAAATTACCAACAAATGATCAGTAAGTGTATGGCCAGCAGATTTTTAAGATATTTAGAACTCTTTCAGTTCAAAAAGTGGTTGGTGCTAATATCCGTCTACATGTATATGCACATAATGTGCCTATAAACACCACGCACCCTACTAGAAAAATAAATTTATAGTGCAAAAGAGACACATAGACCCACATCCTATCCCAACATCAGCCTGAGAAAATATAATCTTTAGATTAGACTGTGAACCAGACCTGAGTATCATCTCATATATTGTATAAAAAGCTTATAAGCATGGGGTTTGTAAAATTTAGTTATGATCTCTCCGTTAGCTAGCATAACCGCATTTTGGACCAATTCAGATTGGTTGTTTCTTTTTTTATCATCCCAGCTACTAGAAAAGCATTTCGAGTTGCAGACATCATAGCTGCCAATCTCTCCCCAGCAGTCTCCCTTACATGGAAATTTTCTACGTGGCTTTCTCTAAAAACCAATACCGCTCATCACCACAGAGAGGAGCCGTCTCCCTTTCATAAAATTAGACCTTACTAAGTCTCATGAGTTACCCTTCAAGCAACATCCTTCAAATAACATCCTCAGCACACACAAGTCTATGCATATGTCAACAGAATAAAAGCACTCTAAAAATGTACCTTTGATCACACAGATTGTGTCATGCTGGTATGCAGAGCAGCCTTATGAATATACAAGAAAACCTCAGCCTTTTATCCAAAAATAGTTTAAATGATAGCACAAAGAAATTCTGATAATGCACAAAAAACATAAAAGAAAGGCTCATACACCGCAACAGTTAAAATTAACCACCCTAAAACCAAAGAGCATTTACGCAGTTGAAAAAAAAATTAAGAGAACATCTAATTCATACAAAAATAAAATTCCATCAAGTAAAACAGAAATTCCTAAGTCTTCCCTAGTCAGAGAGGTACTTTTTATTTTTATGAACAGCAGTGAGAAGACACTACCGCAAATCAGGAAAGAATATTTATCTTTATACTTTAAATCTTTGAACTGAGAGTAAAATCAGATGAGTTAATACTGAAGACTGAAAAGGGAGAGTGTAAAGAAAACGATTTCTTTCCTAACAGCAACATATTTGATTCAAATATAAAGATTATTTGATTTTAAACCACTGCCCAAGGTGGACTAAATTAACAAATACTTTTATTTACATTTCTGTAACACCATTTTCTTAAAACAAATCTTCACTTCGTTAGGCTATCATTAGGCATGTTGATTAGCAAAAAATATATAACTTTACACAAAATTCTCTGCCACTATTTGATAACCAGGATTATATGCACATCTCCCTGTATTTAAGTAATTACAGAGATAAAAACATTTATTCAGGACTCTTCTTCCTTCTTACAAGAGAAAATGTCCAGGGACAAACTTTTTTTCCAATGAAAAAATGTTACTTGGAATCTGTGTGTCAGCTGAATTCCCATTTGCATTCCAGGGCAGTTTAAAAATGCAAAAACATAGCTTCTTTTTTTTTTTTTAATTACCTAAATACATTTACACTGGATGTGTGGCAGAAGCAGCTGCACATCTAGGCATCCTGAAGCTATTTTTCAGTTCATGAACAAAGTATCAATTCTAGCTAAAAATACTACTTTAAAACCTGCTTTGATTATTTCCCTTCTCTCCAATTATCTCTCAAGTGTCCAGAATGCAAAGGTGTCTCTTCCACCTCTTCTAAGTGACTGAAATATTTATTACACCTTACATTTTTTCAATCCACATTTCCCAGCCCTCAATGCATTCAAAAGACAAAAATACTCATCCTATACCTGCCAGCTGGACCTCCAGCCAACAGTAACCACACAAAACCTTCCTGCACAGCGAAAAGTACTTACCTTTGGGGAAAAAAACAGAAATACTTTCTCCCGCTCTGTGAGAGTGAGCCAGGGACAGGGCTGATACTGGAGCTATCTCCAGGGTCAGCTCATGCGGCCTCGGCCGTGAACCACCTGCGGCCAGGAGCCACGCTGCCTGCCTGCTGACGCCAGGGCTGGCAGCGGCCCCGCACCGAGCCCCCCCAGCCGCACAGGGCAAGGCTGGCAGCGGCCCCTCAGCCCCACACCGAGCCCCCCCAGCCGCACAGGGCAAGGCTGGCCGCGGCCCCACGCCGAGCTCCCCCAGCCACACAGGGCAAGGCTGGCAGTGGCCCCACGCCAAGCCCCCCCAGCCGCACAGGGCAAGGCTGGCAGCCGCCCCACGCCCCGCCCCCCCCGCCGCACAGGGCAAGGCTGGCCGCGGCCCCACGCCAAGCCCCCCCAGCCGCACAGGGCAAGGCTGGCCGCGGCCCCACGCCAAGCCCCCCCAGCCGCACAGGGCAAGGCTGGCAGCGCCCCACGCCAAGCCCCCCCAGCCGCACAGGGCAAGGCTGGCAGCAGCCCCACGCCAAGCCCCCCCAGCCGCACAGGGCAAGGCTGGCAGCAGCCCCACGCCAAGCCCCCCCAGCCGCACAGGGCAAGGCTGGCAGCAGCCCCACGCCAAGCCCCCCCAGCCGCAGGCCCCAGGGCTGCCGGTGCCCGCACAGCTGGCTCACGGGGGGGGGGGGCACACCGCTCCATCCAGCTCGTCTGGTTTGGAGGGTCACAGGGGGAACAGTGCAGCTGCCAAATTCTTTCCCCTCTTCCCTCAGCCTTTTGCTAGTCTCAAGGCTTTGTAGTTCAGCCTCCCATCTGGATCAATATTCAATGATAAATTTGGACGTTTTCTTTGCATAATCTGTTCTTAAAAGTGACATCTGTTCCACTTCCTTCAGCAGAGGCAGCAGCACGGCACCCACAGGCAGCCCCCTCCCGCCGAAGCCTGCTGTCAGGAACTTCATTAAGCCTTGCCCCAAAACGCAGTTTGTTTCTGTCCTACTTGGGACTCACGCTCCAAAAAAGGAAATCCTGCAATTAAAACATCGGGAGTCCCTCTTTCCCCTCTTGGTCCTGACATTTCACACCACTCTCACGAACACATCAGAAATTCCCCAACGCCTCAGCTAAGCCCCCACAGCACCCTCTGTACCCAGCACAGGACCATTCCCCTCCCTTGGTTCACTTCAACGCATCTCAGTGCGGAGTGTGCAAGCCTTCAGCACCCCTTACCAAAATAAAACAAGGGACATACCAGCTCTATGTCCACCCTAAGGTTTTTTGAAACAATAATTAGATGGTTAGAATTCTGATGTATTTGTTCAACATGCTATTTTCATAGCATCGGTATATATGTACAGAAAGATTCTCATCCTCTTACATTTATATGTGTACTTAAATAGATATTCACAGATAGAACCTACCTAGACGTTTGGAAATCTTATGTAGTGGCTAGGCAAAACAAATAGGAAAATTAATAAATCATAAGCTATGATCAGTTAAGCCCATCCATAAATTTCGCTGTTTGTAACCCAACACACACAACAGATTATCGGGTTGGAAATAGGCTGACTGCCCAGATGACCTTCCAATGGCAGTATATTTGAGGGATATTTTTTAAGAAACACCAGAGGTAATCATCTGAAGTAGCTGCAGTGACTAACTCCCAACCGCTGCAATCTGTTGCACAGCCCTTCCTCCGCACACAGGCTGTCAGCGGAGCATGACGCTCACTGGGGTCTGCAATGAACTATCTTGTCACTGAAGCTGCTGAAGCTGCATTTTTACTTTTTGAGAGCATGCGCTATATCAAAATCTATCAAGCTTTCCTTCTCACTCCTAGGAACTCACTTCAGGTGCTTTAGCTGGATAAATATGAGACCGACTATCCGAAATTAGGCACGCTAATGCCGAATCACTGTACTTCCGGATGACGGAGCTATCTTGTCTGCCGACCTCTGTCTGAGGTCGCTCTTCCTCCTCTGGCAGGTTAGGAAACTTATCCTACAGTGTCTGGGAAACAACCTGGCGGAATCGTTCAGAAAAAAGCAAGCCCCTTGGAAGAGTTCTGAAAGGCTTTTGCCTTTCCAAAAGCTCAGGAGTAAGCTGACAATGTCCACTTTTAAAAAGGGAGACAAAAGTGATTGGTGAACTACACGGCCATAAGCCTTCCTTCAACACCCAGAAAGCTTTTGAAACGAAACAATCCATACACAGGCAACTGAAAATTAGAAAGCAATAAGCTGCCAGGATGAACCTGCCAAAAATCTAACCCCATCAACCAACATACTTTCTGTCTTTCCTTCTATTCTACAGGCAGGAGGAAAGCAGTAAATCCAACAGATAAGTATAAAATACTTTTTGACAGAGCACACTGGAAAAGCACCTTCCTTCTGGATCGAGGTCCTACAATGCAGGTGCAGAGCTGCTCAAAAAACCACACTCGTTCAGTGTTCTCCTACTGACTAGGGTCAAAACCCAGCATGTAGTCCTACTAAAACTGCAGAGACACCAACCTGCAAGGAGTGTGAAGCACTCTGAAGAGCTGAGCAGAACTCAAGATGGTGTTAACAAATTGGAGAAATGGTCAAAAATCAGAAAGATGAAATTCACTACAGCCAAGTACAAAGAACCACACTTGGACTTGAATAAAAGAAATCCTCAAATGTACAACACCAAAAGGAAGAATACCAGACCAGCAGGAGTACTGCAGGAAAGGATGTCAAGGTTACAGTGACAATAAATTGAGCCAACAGTGTGAAACTATTAAAAAAAAAAATAATTTAAAAAGGCAAATTACAATCTGGAGTTTATTAAAAAGAGAAGCATAATACATAATAGCGGGGGCAGGGAGGAAATCCTCTCTCCTCAGCAGCAGTGAGGTATCAGCTGGAAAACCCTGCTGGTTTGGGGTGTAGGACAGAGACAAAGGAGGAACATCCGGAGGAGAAATAAATAAAAGAGTGGTTCAGAAAACCAAATCCCCACAAGAATTTTTTGAGAACTTGTTTAGTCTGTAAGAGTGACTGTGGAGATGGGATAATGCTCTGAAAACCTGCATCTTGTCTTAAATAGCATTACATCACTCAGCTATTACACTGTCTATATGACTATCAAAATTACTACTTGACTGTAGTTAGATAAAAATGTACTACTCTCTAATTCATAGCTAACAGAGCAACAAAAAGGCTTGTTTTCCCCCAGACAGCTACTGTATTTCACATTCTAAGGGACTTCACGGGCAGTGTCTTAGGGTCTTGCAAAGTATCTGTTCTAATCCTTCCCAGCATGGTTCAACAACCACTACAACAGTTTGGCACAATCCAGCACCTCTCCCAAGTTCAGAGGCAAGCAGCAAAGCTGCCTTGTGGTTTTGGATGAGGGATGCCAGGTTCTGCGGAAGATTAGAAACCAGCAGTGTCCGGTGGGTCCTTTCCTGAGTGAGCCCTCTAATTTGCTATACAGATCAGTGGAGATCTTGTCCCTTACGTGTGCTTGCTTTTAAGTAAAAGCAGGAGCACACGGAACAAGTATGTACACAGACAATTTGGTTTCTCTTACAAAAAGAGATGTTAAAAGGTGTGCTGTCAGTATATTTTTCCACTATATATACAAAAGACCTAATGAAATGCTGATTTTAATCCTGAAAAAAAAAATAGGAAAAAATTAGGATACAGTCTAAAAGCACAGTTCCCACAGCAAGCAGTTAAATACTAAGGCTTTGCCCAACAGGGCTGATTTTCTGCAACCATTTGAAAAGCAGAGATGACAAAGCTACAGAAAACCCAAACCACTTTATTTGTGGAGTTGCTGAATTTGCATCTCAGGGCTTTAACTTCACAAAGTTGGCTGATCCACCTCGACCCTTCCGCCTGTCCCCAAGCTCACAGCCTATGCCTCTGTTCCCGTCTTATTCCCTTCGCTCCCTCAGACTCGTGCTGTGGCTACTGACCGTGCCATGGGGGTGAAGGAGTAGAAGCCTTAACCAGTCTGATCCGCAAGCCTTGGTTTCAGCGTCATTAAGACCGGATCAGTGCGCTGCTGGATCACTCGCTAGTACAAATTTGACTTGAACTGGATGTAAGCCGTGACTGCTCGTCATCAGGACACATAAAGAGGGATCTGCATTGGTTTTATGTTTAACATCAAGCTTCCTCCCTCCTTGCCTGCAGATTTCACCAAGAACCGGACACCAGGGAACAGAGAGGAACAACAGGGCAATCCCTCAGCCAGACTGACCACTTTCTGGGCTGTTTTCTTTTGGCAACAACTGGCACGGATCACTTCCCCAGGAAGCTGCTAAGGTTCCTTGCCTTGATTTTTTTTTTTTTTTTTCCCCATTTTCATTGTGCAGTTGGAGTAAAAGTGGTGGCATTTGGCAGCTACTTTCCATCAGCACTATTGTTATTCCCTGGCAGTAGGGATTTGTTTTCCATCAGGTGCAACGCAAAGGCGTTGTCCCTGTTTGGAAGAACACGGAGTTAAAGAGACCCCTAGGGAAATACTTCCAAATGCCATTCTTGGATGTGGTTAACACTTCCCAACAAAACAATGCCTTAGCACACTACGTGTGCTCTGCTAAGCTGCTGCCCACATTTCAAAGAAATCATTAATCCTGATGTTCAGATGCTACTGAAAGGAAAGAGCGAACTGGGGAGCTCTGCAAAAGTCCCATCCTCAGACTTTATCTGTGCAACACTCAAAAGCTGAATCGTGTTTAAATGCAAAACTTACCAGGAAGACCACTACCACTGCTCAGCCTAAAGAAAGAAGTACTTATGCTATTAATCATATTACAAAACAATGCTAAACTGTAACTTAAAGTCTGTGAAGACAGTGAAACCATGATTAGCACCTTGTAAGTTTAAGCATTGTTCTTGCCTGTTTTGGGCTAGTGCCGTTCAATTCCTCAGGTTTTTAAGTCTTTACTGAGAAAAGCCTCTTTATTTCCAGTACCAGTTGCTAGATTGTGTGGTTTTCAGATAATGCTATTGGAATTGAGGTTGCTAAATGAGAACCAGAAGGCTGGAGCTAAGCAGATAAATTATAATTTCCAATTACCTCACCATAAATCAGGTTCCCAAAGAATTCTTCTACCCTATTTTCAGACAAAACATAAGGATCACCATCTTCACAGATTAAGGACACAAAAGTGCCTGTTAAAACCGAGAATGACATTATTCATCTTCTGGTAGAAGTTAACGATGCAATACATGCTCCTTTCCTTTTCTTAAGTGGTTGGTTGGAAATAACTTTTAAAACACTGCTAGGTGGCTATACATTCACAGATTTCC
Source organism: Gorsachius magnificus (assembly GCA_034008185.1). Taxonomy (NCBI): domain Eukaryota; kingdom Metazoa; phylum Chordata; class Aves; order Pelecaniformes; family Ardeidae; genus Gorsachius; species Gorsachius magnificus. The sequence continues at coordinate 180,209,993 of CM067081.1, forward strand.
ATGGAGGAGGACTTAAATGTTTAGTTTTGCGCTTTTTTTTTTTTTTGGTTGTACATATTAATAGTTTACTGAGAACCCAAGATCTTCCTGAGGCAAATGAAGTATCCAGAAAGGTAATACTACAATCCTACAGAAGCAACAAGAGTGAGGGAAGGGAAAGCTAACCTATGAGACGCTAAACAAAAATGCCCCAAAACTTGGCAGGTTTTTTGTTGTTACATTTTAAAGACCTCTGGCTTCTGTAGAGAAAGCAGCCTCTAAATAACTCCATGTATGGACACGATTATTCCAGAGCAAGAAACACCCTATTTCCATCTAGCCTTGGAGTCTGTTCCAAAACAAGCATACCAATTTCAGAGTTACTTAGGGAAAGATAAATCCATACCCAACTTTATTTTACAGTAATTCCTCAACACAGCATTACAAATACACCAGGAATTTGAGGCTCCGTTTTTTAGGGGTCTTTTGGCTAAAGGAACCCTTAACCAAATCAGGGCTCAAACAAGCTATAATTAGGCTGATAGTTTACCCCACTTCCCCATCAGTTAAAGCCTCTACAGGTTAAGTTCGTAGCCTGGGTGCTGCTGAAACTGCAGCTTTTGATGAAAAAAGAGAAAGAATACAACGGGGAAAAGAGGATCATGTACCATACCTATGACTAAAGTAATGCTGCGCGTAGCTGAAGCGTTGCTCTGTCATGAGGACACACTCACTTGAATTACACAGCTCAACGGAGCTACCTCAAAATTAGATGGCATTACCACATCGCGGGCTTGTAGCGATGCCAGTCAGACGCAGACAGGCAGACTTCTTAACCTTCTGGCTGAGAAGATTAAATCCTTAACAGAGTGATCTCTTCTCTCCCCCTTCTTCCTCCTATTCCTCCACCTTTTAAAATAAGTAACAAAGGAACCTTTAACAATCCACCTGAAAGGGAAATTTCATTTCCTAGCATTTCTAATGTAATAGGCTGGACCTCCAATGACAGAGAAACAAGTATCACCTTACCAAGCTGACAAAACGTGAGTAGGTAAACAAGAGCCTCCCATACCTTCATAAATACCAGGACAAAGGACCAAATATCTTTCTCGTGTGCAAGTTTCCCTTATTGAACAGCTGTAAGGAATTCTGATGGCATGTACAAACATAAAAATCTGCGTTAACCAAATCCCTGAGAGAGCATATAACTGCCACCACTTGGAAAAATAAGCAAGGTCATTCAGTCAAAAGATTTTATTTTTGTCTAGGATCAATTGCTTTATATGGCTTTGCTACCGAATATAGAAACATTACCCCATATACAGAGACACTGTTCTTAAAGATTGTGTTTTGGGGGAAAAAAGAATTCTGTTTTTCCCCCTAAAATATCTTTTCAAATGTGTATTATAAAGAGCCAAGGAATGCCAGACAGGAAAAGGACCAACCAGCCACATTCTGGACTGAACTGTATGTGGCTTAACTCCACTAACTTTAGCGGTTTTCAGAAATCAATGCAAACATCATTAAAAAAAAATAAATTATCTTCTTTCATCTCGGAATTCTACGGTTATTTAGTAACTCTGGTTAAGCTAGCCACCATGCTTAATTCCCTACATAAATTTTAAAAGACAATTAAGAAATACTGTTCTAAAATAAGCCGTGTCTACAGCAGGGCAGGCGATTCTTTTAGAAACTATGAGCAAACGTCAGATTAAGATGACAAGCCACATGGAAACTACTTCCAGAATCAGACTTAAAGGGCACTGTTACCAACCAAATTTGGCAGACAAGGAATCATGACGAACCGCAAAGGCATGCAGCAGCGCCGTAAAAAGTTGGGAATCATCAACAAATAAGACGGCAGGCACTCATGTCAATTCGGCGAGGGCAAGAACACGAACAGGACAAATTCTGAGCATTAAGCGCTGGATTGAGATGAAGGGCACCGTGCCACGGTGGGAGTGGAACTGGCTCTTCCATTTACAGACCGCTTGCCATAAACAAGCCGTTATCGGTAAGGCAAAGTTATCTGCCTATTGCAGATATCTCATCCTGACATCTATCTTTCAAGAGAGCACAGTTTCAGGACAATTTTAATAGTAACAACGGGAAGCTGGAAAGAGAAAGAACTGAAAGCACGGCATGTATAACGTAAGGCTCTATATTTTCCTAAAAGCTGTGTTTAAGGTCAGAACTCTTACGGAGATCTGATGTTTATTGCCAGATAACAGCAGGCGTCTAGCCTTATCTGTAGACATCCACTGCTAGATTTGGTATTTTTAATTCGCGGTTATCCTTATTTAAGATCGCTGTGCCTTCAGACAGCCTTTATGCTCAGGGGACGATGACTGGAATTTCGGCTCAAGCGGAAAGGCCAGCATTTATAGCAAATTCGTCAAATATTACAGGAAGCTGAACTGAGTCTCATTTCTATTTCCAGGAATATTAAGCTGCGCCAAGCACAGCTGCATTAACTTGGAAAGGGGACAGTAAGAAATAAACGGCACTTTCTTCTTTGCATCGACTTTAGCAGTAGTGGAACACAAAACAAACCCAGCGAGCGAGCACACTCAGCTCCCTTAGAATAACACGACCAAATCCTGAAAGCGCACGTGAAGTTTAAGCTCCTTTTTTTGACCAGCGAAGCACAATCCAGCGAGCGGGCGGCCGCAGCAGAACTGAACCAACTGCGCCCCGGCTCCAGCACCGCTCCGCCGCGCCAGCTGTGGTGCCGCACATCCCTCAAACGACCTACCTCGCCTCGGAGGCCGAGGCGGCGCCCACGGCAACGGGCACCCGCAGCCTGCCCCGCCCCCGGCGCTGCCCGCTCCGCCGGGGGCGGCCCGCCCGCCCCGGGGCCGCCCCGGAGGTGCGGCTCGCCCCCCCCCGCCCCTCCCCTCGCCCCCGCCGCAGCCCCCGGCCCGCCCTCCCCGCGGCGCGGCGGCAGGGGGCCGGCGGGGAGGCGGGGGGGCAGCCGCCCGCCGCGGCGGCGGGGCTCCTACCTGCGGCTCCTGCGGCGGCCGCCAGCGCCAGGCGCGCGGAGGGAGCGGCGGCGCAGCGCGCATGAGGAGAGGCCCGAGGGAGCGGCGAGCGGCCGTGGCCCCCCCGCCCCCCGGGATGGCAGGGACGGGCCCGCCGCCCGGGGAGCATGACGGGAAATTCCTGGGCACCGGCGGCCGACGCCAAATATGAACATAGAGCCGGGGGGACACCCGCCCGGCCCGGCCCGGCCCGGCGGGGGAGCGGCTGCCCCCGGCGGTGCGGCCTGCGCCCAGGCAGCCGGCGGGGAGGGCCGCCACCCCGCCTGCAGCGCCCCCGGAGCTCGCCGCCCTTCGGTTCCCAGGGTGGGCTCCGCCATGGCCAAGCGAGCAGCGGCTCGCCTTGCGAAACCCGATTTCCCCGCTGTTCCCGAGGGGGCGGGGGAGAGCAGGAGGCGCAGCCCCGCCACGGCCCGCACCTACCTGCGCGGCGGCGGCGGGGGGGAACCGGCCTGGCAGCGGCCGCCGCCAACCGGGCGCGGTGGCTGCGGCCCAGGGCTCCCACTTGCGGGCAGACGGCGGGTGCCTGACTTAAGTTTATCATTAAGACAGCTGTCACCGCCCGCCTTAAGTACCTCCAAAAAAAAAAAACCCACACCCAAAAAAAAACCCAACAAAAAAAGGGGGGGACACACAGGGGAACAGAATTACAGCAAAATTCTCCTGCCTCTCTTCCACGGGGAAGGGCTAAAAGCGAGCCAGGCAAATCTGTGTAAATAACGAACTCACGCACCCTCCTTTGGTCCTCCTACCCCACAGCCCTCCAACACAAATCGTCACCGAAACAGTTTCAACACAGTAGAAGGAGAGAGAAAAAAGCCTGTTGCCTGTTAGCCTTAAAAAAAGTCCTCAGAGGGCTTTTGAGATCTCAAAATGCAAGAAATAAGCTGAAAACACGTAAGCGTTTCTTAGTGCTAAGCCTCTTAGCCTCTGCCATCTAACAGGTCAGAAAACATGGCCTCCCCCGGACTTAGAAATCAAGGTAATGCTTCCACACTCCCTGTGTACAAAATCCAGGCAAACTCCAAGCTGACAGACATTGAAGCTAAGGATGTTGTGTATTTCAGCTCGCAGTAGCACTGCCCCAGCTTCAAATGCTAACAAACATTAAAATGATGAATTTTTCTCCCCCTTCATCCCCCAGATGAAAAAAAGTATTCCAGTCAAAGAGACATCCAAAGATCTAGAAGGTGAGACGCATATAAAAACCCCTAATAAACCTTTAATTCGAGTTTGTTTTGGTTTTTTGTTTGTTTTTACAGGACAGGGTGACAAATTACAACAAACATCTGATTTTCCTCAAATGTTCAGGTATTATACACATTCCCATCTGTCTTGCAGGAAGGGATATTGGTCAACTTAACAGTTTAAGGTAAAATAAGCTGCATAATAGTACATATTACAATAATAAAATGTACAGTGTTTACAAGAAATATATTTTAGAAGCGAGATAGATGCATTTGCATCAAGGCGACCTTTTAAAATGCCACGACTATTTTTACATTCACTCTTGCAACAGGTCACAAGATGGGGTCACTAAGGTCAGGTTAACAAATCACTATGATGCACATCAAATACAACAAAATTAGTTTATATACATATATATAATACATATACATGTATATTATACATATACATATATGTATATAGTAAAACTCATGAAAATCTACCAGACCTGGCACAATCTACTTACCCATCAAAAATATGTACTTGCCTTGGTAAGTAGAATTCTGCATGGCTGATTATATATTATATATACTCATTCATTAGCATCTGAGACATAAAACTGAGGATTTAAAATTTTTCAGTTAACAAACTCTCCAATAATAAACATGGTGCCCACAAAAGCACAAAGGTAAGGCACAATAGGATTTTCTGTTGCAGAATAGTGTGCATCATGTTTACTTAACCATAAGAAAAACGTGCGTTATTTGTGCAAGTTCATGCTGCAAATCCATCGTATCTACAAAGTAAAGTGAGTTTCAGTAAAATTTGTGGGACTGGTGTGCTTCCAGTCTCACCTCCTACAGGATATTCAGCTGGATGATTAGATAAAATTGTTGTAGGAGTGGGGATAAGTAAAGCCAATAATCTTAAATTTGCAACTAAGCTTCTCGGCAACAATTTTGTACATCCAGGTACACATTAGTAAATTTGCAAGCTTGGAATCACAAGATTTACTGTCAGCTGTACTTTTAGTTCCATCAGCCAAAACTGTTGCAAGGAAGTATGTACCTTTTAGAATTTTAACAGGTAACTGGTTCATTAAAACAAGTTATAATATATTAGGAAAGTCACTTAATCCCAATGGTATTTTGTCACAGCCCTGGCAATTACAATAATACATACTGCTTTTCACAAAATATTTTTCCGGTATCTGCCAATTGCTTCTTTATTGCTCACAAATTTGAATTCGTTACAATTGGTATCAGACCTTTCACACAAAATCAGTCAGGTATTTTAATATAAAACCTATAAAAGATATTTAACCTGTATATCTAACACTTTAAGGTATTTGGCCTCTTGTCATGGTACGGCCAAAACCATATAAAACATTAGGTTTTGAATAAAGTAGGAAGCTTATTCACTGCCTCAGTGCAGACATCCTCACAGAACACAACCATTTTTGCCACCACCAGCATTTACATTTATATACAAAACCTAGTACATCCACATTCAGTTCGTTTTCCCTCACACTTATATGCAACCACGAATGCCAGATTAACTTTCCCCATACCCTAGCTGCAGAAAAAGATTCTTATACAGCAACAAAAAACTAATATTGACTGAAAAAGATTATTTTTTTTTTTTTAAACTTATTCACCATCAGGAACTGTAGGTTGTTTGTTACAAAATACCCACAAGATTATTTCACAGGAAACTATGGAAATACAGGAATTTGTCTTTTCTCCATGCTTTTGTATTATCAAAAACACTTCTTGGTGCAAAAATACAGTCACCACATCTGCAAATGTATAATGAATTCGGTATTCCTCATGCAAAACTTAAATGCATTGGTTTACTATAGCCCCGGAAAACCTCCTGAAGCAATTTTTTTTTTCTTTTTTTTGTCAGCTCAGTATTACTGCCTCATTGCTAAGTCCCTTTGGAAACAAGATTTCTGGAACGTTCAAACTTTTATTTAATTCATTAAAGTATTACATACAAAAAGCACTAAAAAAGGAAGACGGCAGCCAAACAGGAAAACTCCTGTTGCAAGTAACAGTCCTAGCAGTTGTAGAAAGTCTTCTCAGGAACTTCCCTGAGAATTAGTTGTGCCTGTCCGAAGACGCAGATGTGACATAGAGTTCATGTGTTTGTTTGATGGCTTCAGTGGAGTGTTACAAGTAAGAGCCTGGGGAAAACGATGATGATACCGATCTAGCCGCAGGTATTTTACAGTTACCAGCTTTCCTATGAAGCAAAAAAAAACAGGAAAAGAGAAACCTACTAGTTCAGTATTACTGCATTTTGCTTCAGGACATAATACACACAAACACATCATGACACTGAAATTAGATGATGATTGCTAAAAAGATCCAGTTTTTGTTACAGCTCAATACTTTACTTTAAATATAAAAATATTTCACCACTTAAAAGACCTCCAATTGCACCCATCTATTGTCATTTCTACCCATGTTTTGTTATAAACCCCCATTTCTTACCATCAAACCATGAGCCATGTAATGCCTTGAAAGCCTTTCCAGCATACTCTGGAGAGAGACACTTGACATATACACAACCCTGCATTAAGAAAGAGAGGTTTTGGGGGTTTTTAGAAGTTCAACAGACAAGGATAAACAAAGAATTAAGATATTACTGGAAAGACACTGACCTCACGTGAATTTTTGTCAACAGCAATATGAACAATTCCATCATTATCACTGCATTTCTCCAAGATTGCTTCTTGAATTGCTAGATGCCAGTGATCACCTATTTCCCTATGCAAACAATGAAATATTTAATTAAGCACATAATTTTTTAAACATTCACAACAATCTCATGCTTCCCCACTGAGTGTGGTTTCTCTGTAACTTGACATGATTTTCTGTTAAATGCCGTTGGGGCAGATTAAGTACTTTAGCTATTGAATATTCAGTAAATTGGGTACTATGGTCCACTTCAGAAAATTCAACCCTAAGAATCAAAAGGAATAATCTGAATTTTTGGGGTTTGCCCTCCTCTTCCAGCAAGCCTGCCACCACCTTCCTGTATGAAACTGCAAACAGCCATAAACTCATCTTCCCACACTGGCTCGGACAGGCTGGCTGTTGTGCCAAGGAGAAGGCTGCTCCTAGGCTGTTCCCACTGCAGTGGAAGAAGAGCAGAGGAAGACAACAGTGTAAAGGCCTCTGCCCCTTTCTGGTATCACCTCTACCGGCACTCACAGAACCAACATTAGGTGTCAGGCTTCAGCAGGCTGAAGGAGCTTTTTAGCTATTCAGACACTCTTCATCACTGAAATAGCTATTCACCAGCCCAAACAAAGCATCAAATTGCATTTGTCCCATAGGGTACTGATAGAACATGCCAATCTAGATCCAGAAATAGAAGTTATTAAAATTAGACTCCAATTTTGGGAGCTTTTCACAAAAAAATATTTTGTTGTTAAGACTCATGAATCTTTAGGTACATCATTAGAGAAGACAGAAGTGTCTGGGTTTTTTGTGAAGGTACTGCAGGAACTATCTGGTCCTAATAAAATATAAGCAGAGAGAAAACAATTTCAACAGCCTTAATACACTTTTAAGCCTGCCTGAATAGTCTTTACATGAAAAACAATGAACTTACTCTTTCAATAATACTATCAAGAGCTTTGGGTAGTTTTAAAGAGTTTTCTCTACATAAGGCCAAAACCCTTGAAATATTTGATCTACCTTCCTCCTTATTCATGAAAATAAACCCCAAAACATGGCAGGGGACGGAATGTACATTGGGACGTTAACTGGTCAGGGATGTTACACTTAAATCTGTCAAGCAGGACACTAACATGACACTCGAGGGACTCCGGCAACATGGAATGTCAGATTTGTTTCTGTCATTTGACCTCAATTGGTTAGAGGATCAGACTTCCAGTTGACGCCCCTTATACAGGCAGATCATATATAAAGCAAACCAAATTGGAAGAGGGACACAACGCTGCAAAGAAGATCCAAATGAAGGTCCTACTGGGAGAAAGACTTTCCAGTGGAAAACACCTACAATTTAAAACCCTGCAAGTTAGGAGAAAATGCATCCTACTCGGGCTGGAAGAGTTTTCTTTTCACTAGATAGCTCAAAATGGAGGGAATATACAAGTCTCCTTACCCTTCTCTAACAGTGTAAAGAACAGTATTTTCTAAATAACATCCTGTACTCAGGATGTTAGGGAAATAAAGTAATTCCAAGTTGCAAAAGCCAGGACCTTTAAAAGTTCCCCTCCAAACTATTCCATGATTCTGTGAAGTCTTGACTTCTGTGCATTCCTTCCCAGCCCAGGACTCAAGTCCAGATTTTCTTGGGAAGCATGCTGTCAGCAGCAGAAAGCCAGCTACCATAAGAAGGGATCATATTGTGAAGAGTAGTCAAACATCTTTTCTGCTGTCTATTCTTCCCAAATACCAAAGTCACTGCATTACTCCCAAGTGCTCATTTCCTGTTTGCAAATCAAGCAGAACTGCATTCTCAGTCTAGTCTGCTTTTTGTGTTTTGAAGACCTGGGACATGAAACATCATGAGTTATGAAATAACTTTGATTTCCCATAATGAAATAGGCTCCCTGGTAGAATAACTTGCCCTTCCCTGATCCTGCACATATAAGTTCCATTAGCTGTCAATATGAGTCTTGCAGGAATGCTACCAATGCTTTATGAACCATTCTTTTACTGACTTAGTGGTAGATGCATAAATGCTAAAATGGCCTTATCAAAATGATGCTTAGACTGATATTTTAAAAAAATAGGTTTGTGTCTGGCATAGTAAATGCCCAGAACATACACCCAAGTTTAAGTCTGCTGCTGTGGCCTGAGGGTTCACAATGTCCAGGTAAGTTTTCTGACTTTTGGGAGTAGAAAAGATGATTATTCATTCTGTTAGCATTGATAAATACAGATGAACTGGTATATTCCCCAGATGATTCTCAGGTCAAGAGAAAAGACCTCTAGTATGGATGGCTGCTTTTACCAGCTGCTGGCATATTGTTACCAAGTACTTAGTTGAGTGTTTACTGTTAGTATACAATAGCTTGACTTAAAGAGCATCTAAAAACTAATTTTGTTAAACATACCTTGCACCCATGGCAAATGTCATAACAGTATTTGCCAATCTAATCAGATACATTGGTACGTTCTGTGTTTCAGGTGGTCACAGAAGGCATTCATCCTTTCAGATCTGGGACAAGAACATAAACCTCCTTCCTCTTTTGACACAGGCAATTGAATGAAGTAGTTTGTCTTGCAGTGAGGGTTTGGTGCTTTTGTTTGGGGTTTTTTTTGGGGGTGGGTTTTTTTTAAGATTACTCCAAGGGTATAATAAAAAGTACTTCCTTAAGCAGCAGTCCTCTGCAAGACAGCTCATGGAAGAGGAAAGGGCTGGGGTGTGCAATATGGAATTGCATGAATATTTTATAATTGCACTATGACTATAATCCCGCAGTCCAGTAAAGGAGGTAGGTCAACTTCCAAAAGAAAAGGTCTACAAAAAATGAATGTATTAGAAGTTGCACCATTCAAAATAGCTGACTGGACATAGACACTATAGCAGCGTCAAAAGAGAACTCCTAGTCTATAAATGTTTTGGTTTTTTTTTAATACACTTGCTGGGCATAGACTCTGTCAGTACTGAAAAACTCTGAAGTTTACAGCAAAGATACAGCCTATAAAGGGAGATTGTTCTGACAAAAATAACACCTCAGTCACTAGATCCATTAATAGCAGACATTTTGAACAGCTAACATGTTGAAACAAGATAGTAACCAATACAGCATACCAATAAATAATACAGTGAAGCTTCAGGAACAGATTTATTTCAGTACTACTCAGACTAACCAATATAGCTCATGAAGTCTCCTTTGTAGCAAGGACAACAAGGGCATTATCTCACCCAAAATTCTCAGCAAGTCTCATTTTATTTCATCCTCTTACAGGAGGATCAATTTGCCTCAAGAACAATGCCTAAAATTTCAGTCTTGCTCACCCTACTGCAACCTGAAAGTTACAAAAGAAGCCACAGTTGGGGTCTTTTGCCCACGACGGGCATTAAGTCTTAAAGCCATTGAGAAAAGCAGGTTTTAGAGTACTTCTCTATGCTAGTGATAACACTGTTCTCAGCTAAATTAGCTAACAGCTTTCCAATTAATAAGGGAAGGAACTAAAGTAATTAAGTGTGGCTAGGAATAGAAGTGAAACAGAGCTGAAGAAATATATCCAAACTTTGCAATCACTTGTGTCCATACTTCAGTGTCCCTTTCCTGTTACTCCCTATTCTAATCAATAGCTTTTATTTTCCACTCAGCTTCTCATATTCTTCAGTCCCAATTAGCATCTCACTTTTACTCTGTAAGACAGTATAGCACCTTCATTTTTCCCTTATATAATCACATCAGGGAATAAATTACTTCAGAGGTATTATTGGAGTCCCTGTATCTCTTCGCACTGGAAAAAACAGGTTTCAAAGATTAGAAAGGATTAACTGGCATAACTTGTGTTACTCCCCAACTCCTAACATCATCTAGCCCACAGCCAATGGGGATATAACATAAGAGCGGATAAAGCTTTAAGAGACTACAAAAAAATTAATTATTCTTCCTTAACTTTTGGCATGTAAAACAAGGCTTGTTCCTTATTCATACAGGGTACATTAAATTATATGTGAGCATTAGAAGCCAGTACTCTGCATTCATTTGTTTAAAACCCTCCCAATACAAAAATCCATTTGCTTCAAAACTAGGCACACTGCCGTAAAGTAATAAATTATTTAAATTCAGTCTTTTAAATGCAAACTGTGCAAGCTCTGTAACAGTCTAAATACTCCAGAATACTTAACAATACTTCTAGCAAATTTACAGTCTGTTGTTAGGCCACCTGAATCTCCCCTGTCAGCTGATATAACTGAACATTTAAAAAATTAACTGATGGAGAAAGATCAGTTGTTGCTCCAAGTATTTTGACTAAATGCCATGCTCTTCAAGAAGACACAAAGCAAGACAATGAAGGACAGAAGACAGACACCAAGATTATTTATGTCTTCTCATAGATGTTAAGAGGAAGATTTTTTTTTTAAACCACCCAATTTTCATATTCATGTTTACTCACTTCTTCCAAACCCCTCTGAGACGAAAAAAATGGACCCTTCCAAAAGAATACAGAAATACAGATAGAGAACTGGTTTTACTTACATAACTGGATCAAACATATTGCGAATCTTTAGACAGGGTGTCAAGCTGTTTGGTGGTGAATTTCTTCTATCTAGATGAAATGCTACAAGAAAAATTAATAGTATTTATTGACAGGCATGATGCCATCTAGTTAACAAGGTCAACATTATATATTAATACCTTTCTGGTTTTACTCAAAAAGAATACTTTCCTTCATATATGAAAAAGCTTCAGTCAAATTAAGTTCCCCACAATCTTCTACTGCGCTGAAGAAAGCATACCATACTTAACTGAATTTTTTAGATTTACAACTTCTACATTTAAAAAGATAATGCACTCTCTTATATCCAGGCCACAGTACACGGAAAGAATTCAGGATACTTAAAAAAACCAATATAGTTTAAGAGAAAGTATTTGCATTACATCTCCATGAAAAGGCAGATATTCTTAACATCTGGAGCAAATTTTTGGAGCTTCAGGTTAACCACTGAGTTTTAACTGCCTGATGAATTTTCATTTTTTCTACTTTTGGGGCAATTTACTGCCCATCTGACTAAGAAATAGGGAGATGCTTAGAAGGATGTTGTATTGCATCTGTATTGCAGTAACAACTGTCAAGGAGTACTCTACAAGGATGGAGCTTTTGTAACCTTAAATGCTCCACATGCATGACCAGAAGCTTGCAAAAATCTGAAATGAAACACACCAGAGAATAAAACAGGTGTAAGAAAAATGGAAATTAAAAATAACAGAGTAACTCTTTCAAAGCCGAACAATCCCATGAAATACATTCTGAAGTTCCAAAATAAATATTAACTTCTCTAAAGTTCACAAGTTCTACTTGTGGGAGTCACAACAGAAGACTGCACCATGAGAAAAGGAATAGAGGAGCCCTTCAGATTGAGATAAAGTAGTTCCATGCCTTGAGAAGGGCCAACAAAGCAGCAACAGAAGTGGAAGGGGATAACCTAGTAAAACAACTTCCAAGGCTTGAAGGAAGTTTTACTTTGAAGGCTTGAGATGAGTGGAGTCAAGAACTTAAACATAAGATTAAAAATCTCAACAAGACAAAATCATGTTCCAACCCGATGCTAATGCTTCTCCTTTGCAATCCCTACTTTGGAAAAAGATTGACAGATTCAAGATGTTGCGTTCCAAATGTTTTAAGTCTCAGTTTTGAGCAGATGACACTACAGGTCTGTGCTTCTTACTGCTGACCTTTTAAAATAAAGTTTTGCAAGTATATCCAAAATACCTGAACACTGCTGCTTTTCTGTATGTCACCAAAACAAAACCCATGTCATGTAGAAGAGATTCAGTCATGTGGAAGACACTGCGTGTGAAAGACAAGAACTAACCAAGAGAAATTTCACTGCCTGTAGATATGGCATAGACAAACTTGCTCCTTACATAAATTTGAGGCAAAAAACCCCTCAGTTGCCAACTAGAAATCAGAAAAGGTGGCCTCTCAATCTAATATGCAACCTACTGTAAGTTCCCCAAATAACTAAAACTGTTCTTGTTAGAACATACACACAGAGAGTCCAAGTCACCAACATCTGTAACAATTGTCTGTTTTTTCTTGGGAATAGATTTCTAAATATGCTGGTGACACTGCATCTATCTCTGAGCTGCCTATAGTTTAAGGACAAGTCCTTTTTCAATAGCACATGGTTTTGTAAAGTTTTTTCGCCCTTGATTAAAAATTATACATAGGGTATACAATAAAAACTTTACAGAACTAAGCAACATTGAAAAATAAATGGACTTACCTTACTCATGTAGGTTGGCTCCAGCAGATCAAGGTGGGGTGAAATGTCACCAGCATATTGTACACTGGGGCACCACACCATACTGGAGAAGGTGATCTGGGGTGGCTTAGTCATGGACCTGGACCTGAAAAGGTGTGGGGTTGAGGAAATTATGTGCTGATTGTTAATAGCTAGGTTTATTCAGCACATGGTTTTAATCGAAGGATAAAGAATGGTGAGGTTATTTGCAGAGACCCTAGGCCCAGAGGATCAACATTTCTGCAAGTTGTTTATGAACTCAAAAAAACCCCATACTGTTGCTTAAGGCAGTTACTGTGCAAAAGTAACTAAATGGGGAATTCACACTTTAGTGTAAATACCTATAAATAACAAGCTTTGCCTGCTCCAATTTCTAATAATCTTGATGTCTTTTTAACTGCAGAGATGACTTCAGCCAGAGCACACCACTAGCACAAAACTAATCTGCTACTAACTTAATGTAACATCATACTAGTAGAGCAAGTGTGCCCAGGGCAGTGCAGCATAAGAAAATAAAGATGAATTCTGCTTTTTCTCAAAAATGTTTCAAAGTCATGGTATATTAAAAGAAAGTTTTGAAAATCAGATGGAGCTTTTTATGTGTAAGAAAAAAGTGGCAACAGAAATCAGTGAGATACAAAATTAATGCTAACATAGTAATAAGCATTAAAATCTATACCAGAAATGGGACCAAAGGGAAGGTGCAGGCAAGTTAAAAATAACTTGGAATTTCATTACACATCTATAACAATTAATTCTCCCCAAAAGAGCAAGTTTAAGTGACAAACCTATTTAAATTATAGTACTGATGATTTGAAAATTGACACTGGTGTGGAGCATACAAAATATCTCCTCACAACAAGGGCATAAGCAGACATTCTTGTGGGACAACAGTCTAAACTACACCATAACTAAGCCACTTCTTTTACTGTATAGGTCTCAAGAATAAGGACTTACAAGATGAGGATAAAAAGGTGGAGACAAAATAGGAAGGCTGCACACAACTTTGTGCAGTAAGTCATTGACAAGAGAAATTTTAGGACTTTCATAAATTATCCTTGGGGACTAGGGAGCACCTTCAAGAAAAGGAAGCCACTTTGTATTTCATTCATATTCATTTCAATGTACTTTGTTTTATTACCTTAAACTGAATGACTGTATCATTCCAGATTCAAAGAACAGCAGCAGCTAAAAGTGTGTGCTTTCAACATCCTCTTTATCACCATGACTAGAATACTTCTATGATAGAAGCAGCAGCTCTTGCACAGACTTCAAAATGAACATCTAAGAAACCATTGTACAGCTTTCTATACCTCTTGAATTACTACTGTATCATTGCTAAAGCAATTCCCCAGTATCACCACCATGGGTTATAAGACAGCTTAACAGATCTTTTGGTGTGAATTTGATGCACATGGTAGGGTTGAAGACTTGCATCAAATACAGGTAACCATGTTTCTGAAGAACAGATTTATTCATGTTAAGCCACAGATCACTAATATATTCAGTACTAACCATTCTTATCAAAGACAAGAACAAAAAGATGAAACAGTTGAAAATGTTGAAGTTACGCACTTTCACACAACATGAGGTTCTTCAGTAAACAGGAAAGATACTGAAATCAAAATATTACTCTCTGTTATTGAGAGAGGAGAGTGTGGTTGCTTTGGGGCTTAACACGGTTGAGTTCAGCTATAGAAGGACCAGCATTGGATGGATACAGCATTTTACAACAAGCATAAAATCCACAGTTTTCTTGCAACAGTTAAGAACAGAGTTTGTGGGGTTTGGGTTTTTTTTGTTGTTGTTGGGGTGGTTTTTTGTTTGTGTTTTTTTAGTTTTGGTTGGTTGTTTTTTTTAAGATGGAGGAAGGATTATATTCTCACAAGCCAGAGAGGAGGGGTGTCATTCACATAAGGTAACAGGTTATCTTCCACGCTGCAGGATGAAATATCACCCTAGATTGGTACTTCAGAGAACCTCTTTATCTCATCTCCAGAGCTGTCAAGAAACTTTAGCTATTGCTGTTAGCTTAGCTACATTGGAGTTCTACCTACCTATTTTAAATTAGAGCTCCAGATATCAAAGGCATAAGGAGGACAATAGTATCTGTTCTTTCAAAAGCAAACTGAACACACTAGAAACGTTTGGGGTGTTTTCCCCCCCCTTGACTTAATTAAATTGCACTGTGGCATGATTGAGATTGTTTTTCAATTGACCATACTCTTGTCAACTGTTTTCAAAATATCACTCATTGTCCATTATCCTACCATGAGTTTACCCACCCTTTTTTTTTTTTGACAGATACATCTACTATGTCCAGTAGATAGCATTTCAAAGAAGTACACCAGACTTTATGCTGACCCAGTAAAAAAAAAAAAAAAAAAAATCCCGAACTGTCTGTCAAAAGACAGGCTGCATCCTGAAGGAAGGGACAAAATACCACAGTGATGCTTGAAATCTAGATGCTAACAGACAGAAAAGCCTAAATCTTCATGCACGCTACAGGTCCCATATTTGAAATGCATGCTATTGTCTACCAATATCTTAGTACACACCAACAGGTCAAGAAACTTTCTTCTTCAATTGTATGTACTCTGGGTATTGTGCTCTACTACAGACTACTACCAAATCTCAAAAGTTTAAAAAAATTGTGACCCTGAAATTTATTCACAAGATTCAAAACCAAGAATTTATTCTGATTTTATATGTACTGAGTTTGTTCAGGACCTAGCAGTCTTGAAGAGTATTTAGATTTATGAACTTCTATATTCAAACATCAAAACTGGAGGATGAACTTAATTCCAGTTGATTTACACTTCCAAAAATGAAGAAAGCGACACATGCATATAGAATACCTAACATCAGGAAAGAAATAGCTGTGTAAAAAGTATGAGACTTATGGAACTATTTCCAACAGTCATATGAAAACAAGGAACACAAAATAGAAAGAGCCTTTGCATGTGAAAATTGCCTTTGCCTGCTGACTACCAAGATAGACAGAGCCCAAATGACCTTTGTCACTTCAGCCAGCCCTATTTCCATGCCCTGCTAGAGGGGGCATGTATGCAATTTCAATTCTTCAAAGATCTTTGCTGAACTACAAACATAACAAGAAAACTAGGAAAACTGCTATTAAAAGAACTGAAACAGGATAGAACTTAATATATCCTATCCAATAAAAAGCATAAGAGTCTGAAGCACATACTCTAGGCAACATACAGCTAAAGCCACAGCTGAGAGATAAAGTTATTCTGTCCACATTCACAGTATGCCAAAGTAGGTGTCAGATGCTCAAATTCAGATGGTACCTAACAGTAGCTACATCATCAGCTGTCTTTCTAGGAAGTACTGTTCTGTTCAGTCTTGAATGCGTATTTCATGTAGCAAAGCAGCACCTGAGCTACCACACACTGAGAAGTCTTCCAAATGAAGGGAAGTCCAGCCTGATTTCTCTTACAGGACAGAATGTTATGGAGTGATTTATACTGCAATCAAACAGGACAAGAAAAAATGAGAGCAAAAGAGTAGCAAATGAGAAATTCTGGAACTGGAGTGTCACGTTTCAAACAGCCTGTACTGAACAATAAACTATGTAGAAGATTCAGCTTTATAATATACATAAATTGAACATAGCTGCTACAAGCTAAGTGTTTGAAAATCGATCATAACAGTATTAAAGAGATGGAACCTAGAAAGCTGTTGACAAAACCCACCGTTTTCTGCACTGCACTTAAATCACTTGCACATCCCTAATGGACAATGTCCTAGAAAGAAAAGGCTCTGCAACTCTCATAATAAAGTTACTATTCACATCTTACTAAAATTTTGAGAAACTGAAATCATGTAATACAGTTGTCACAGCAGAATGCTATGTTACTACTACTGCAAGACAGTGCCTGCAGAACCTCAAGCCTGCAGTAGTATTCACAATGTATTTAAAAAAAACCAGCCCTCATTTCCAATGAATGACTTAAAATGAGAAACGTAACACTAACACCAGTAGTGTAACTTTGAGAAGTATATCATGGTATCCCAACTTAACATTTTGCATAGACAAGCAAGAAATGGGTCTCAAGACTACCAAGACCCTCATCAGATAACATGCCAAGTATCTGCAAATGTCTCAAAATATTTGGCTTTTCAAGCTGACAGAGAGAATTGTTTGGTTTTGCTTTGAACTTACAAAAAAGCAACATTTAAGACCCAAGGGCTGAAAGCATACACAGAACTTATGAAAACATGCAAGTGGCCTGGGACAAAACTAGAGCATTGGCAGTACTTTTACTCAGGCGATCAAGCTTGCTAAAGCATAAATATTCCAGGCTACAAAGAAGCTCTTTCTGTCTGTCTTTGGGAAGGAAATAATCGCATTGGAAGGAGCTACTTTAAACTGTGCCCTCTTATGTAGGAATAATAAAAACATTGTTTGTTACAAGTAAAAATATATACCAGTAAAAAGCAAAAGAAGGAAGCCTATTACCACTTGCACTAGTTAAACTAAGACCAAAATTAGCATACTCCAGAAGAACATAGATGAGCTTGCAGTGGGAGTTTTTATTTTGTTTAAGGGGGACTTGTAAGGGCAGAAAGTCTGTTTGTTTTTTAACTAGGCTTTTTTCAGCATCTAGTTCAATGCCATAGAAGTAACACATGATACAACCTTGGTAACATCTGATTTAAAAAGTTGAACTAAAAACTAGAGAAGCAACCGCTATCTCCTTCCTCACCATCAAAATAAGCTAATGAATTTATAAACTCAGATTCTGCACAGCACTTATTTCAGTCCCACTAGAGAGATAATACAGCATCACAGGAGAACATAAGGCAAGACAGACCCTTTTTAGAACAGTCGCAAGATTTAAACAATCGGCAATTAAGATTTCACTTTAAACATTTACCTTCAACACTCAGACATTGATAGAAATGACCATTCTTTTTTATTGCAACCCAGAATTTAAGTCTTAGCTTCACTTTTTCATTGACAAAAAAACCCCAAAAAAACACAAACACACCCCAAAACCTGAAGCTTAATGTGAAGAAATGCAGAAAGAAAGAACTAGGAAAAGATGACCACTGCAGACAGACAACTGCAAACCTACTGGATTCTTGCCACTTGGCTTCTTGATAAAGCTGAGAAGTGACAGACCACTGCAAAAATCTATACATGACAACAGCCTCCTCTATTAAAGCAAATGCTTTGCTGCACCACAGAGCTTAAAATACAAATGCAGCGTAGAAAAACATTTATGACAGAAAGGACGCAACTACTAGGAGACACTCAAAATCCATGTTCTGCTGATTGAGTTGTCTCTTGTCCCAGCAGTTTCCCTTTCAAACTAGACTATCACCTCTTCCTCCAAACTCGTCTTTAGGTACCCAACAGATAATTTAATGGTAGGAAACTCAAGTCTACAAGCTCCAATCTACCTGCTGTCAGACACAACCAATTACACTACTTCCAGTAAATATAAGGCACGTCAGAGTTTGACCAACTGAAGAGTATTTTTTTTTTTTTTTAATTCATGAAAAGGAACAAACAACTAATTTTGGCTACATGCCCTCTTGATGTATTTCTGCAGCTATAACAGAAAAGCTCAATTTTGCTTGAAAACAAGGCAGACCAAGTGCACAGAAAAAGTAAGTCTACTGAACGACAAGATAATAGAGAAATAGCACCGACGGTTCATAACAATACTTAAAGGTGTGAGAGAAAACAAGTCTTTCATGTTCAAGCAACAAAATACCATTTAGAAGTTAGTTGCTGAAATTAAGACAATTATATTTGCAAAATATAACTAAACTTCAATACCTTGGCCTTGCCACACTTTCGATGGTATTACTAAAATTTTGTCACATGCTGCAGAAGGTTGCATCCACTTCCAAACCAAGGACTCGGCACCACCTATTCTTCGTGTCTCTGTGCGAACTCTAGATTCATTTGCTGCAAGAAAGTCAACTGCTCTATTCCAGACTTTCTTCATTTTCCTCCTTAAAATTGAAGCAAGAATCACAAAGTTAGCATTCTAACAACCTGCATAGCTGGCATCCAGCATGTAGGAGAAATCCAATGGGTTCCCCCCAGTCTGTGTCTATAAGAAACTCCAAAATATTAGCCTATGCAACCTACTGAAATTAACTTAGTAAAAATAAACTGGTCAATTAACTATTTTTTCTTACTTACACCTAAAGAAATTCAGTACTTCGAGTGAGAACATACCTGTCCTGATGTGGTATTAGAGAATCACGCACGTGTAAAATAGGCATATAAGGCTGCAAGTCTTTATTTTCAGAACATGCCTCGCTGTGACTTCTAAGAACATCTGAGGACACCATAAGAAAAACTGGTAACTACATAGTTCATGCAAACATTAAGAAAAATATCAATTCTGGCAATGAACAGTTACTCTGAAGACCCCTCCCAAATTCCGTAGTTAAAAGTTAAGGTGGTTTGGACATTTTGAAGCATTTTTCTTCTTAGCCATGCTGAAGCCAAATGAAGAAAACTAACCACACACAGTGCCTCCAAGTATCCCAAATAACTTTGGAATAAAGGAAAAGAGTTTTTGCAGTTACTCTTGATTGGTACTTTTAACTGTTAGCAAAGACAGCCACTTTGGAAAATGAAGTGCTTTCTCCCCAACCCAAGAAAACTTGATTTGCAAACAAAAAAGGTACAGAAATGGCAAAAACAGGAAAACAGCTCCAATTTGTCTACCATCTCTGTATTTATGATGATTACCACTGGTGACAGCAGTAAGACAATTTAAGTAAAAATGTAGCCCAAACCAGAGCTTAAAAACTACAAACACAAACTACTGAAAACATTGTGGCTTCAAGTAAAAAGGCAGAATTTCAGAACTCAATTATGCATTCTATTTTAGTAACATAATTTCTGCTTAAAGTGACGAAGTAAAAAGCTACTTTTTCTATGAAAAGCCATTAAGGATCAAATTGAGAGCTAACACATATTTTAGGAGTGAATATTTTGGCTAAAAATAGATAAAAAAAACAGATACAGAGAGCAACAAGTCACCATACCTCTAGTTAACAAACATCACATTTATATTTGTTTTCTATAGTAAGATAAAATACCACCAAGCCAACCGGAATTTATTATAGCCATGGTGATGTAATTCACAAATTACAATCTTTATTATAAAAGCTTTGATTAGGTATAAAGGATGATTTAAAAAAAAAAAAACCAACAAAAAAACCCACACCAAAACACACGAACCACACATTTGACCACAACTCTTAATAGCACGACAACTAACAACTAAACAGGCAGGAAACATAACTGAATTAATGCCAGTACTTTGAAAGCTTATACAGAGCTGACACAGATACATTAGACGTGACTCAAGAAGCCATACCTATGATTTTTACCACCATATCATACATCTGCCTTGTTTCTTCTTCCTCTTTTGCCCAACGGTATTTCATGTAGTGCAAGACTCCCCATACCATTGCTATCCCTGCATTAAGATGTATAATACTCTTTAAACAGTATTGGAACATTGGTTATTTAATAAAGTTTACAGCACATACTCCAGAAGTTGGTTGAACTAGCTAACATTTTAAAGTACTTTAAATTTCAAAACTAGTGAAACACACTGTACTTGCTATCAATATTCTATATTTTACTAACACAGCAACACAAACTCTTAAACCTTGAAGAACAGTTACCTTTAGAAAAACATTTCCTTGTTTTAACAGTAGCCTGGTGTCCCATGACTGTGGTTTGAAATTTTACCCATTTGTGAAGAACAGTAAAGCTTTTCCAAAATCACATCAGAAGTCACATAAACTGGTAATTCAGAACATGTTAAGATTTAAAACTGCCCAATATTCTTATTCCTTCTTCCATCTCAGGCCAATGGCACTACTACACCCGTGATCTCTTAACAATAAAAAAATGCAACAAAAACACACATACACAAATTATAGTCACAGTTTGTTTCATATACCAGTGATCGTAAGGTGATGTTAACTGATACATTAAAGAGACTAAGGGAGAGCATTTTAGGCCAAAATGGGTGTTAATGACAAGACATCTAACACGTTGGTTTATTTTTGAAAAGGTACTTCATATTAACTTTAATTACAAATGAGAAAGCTGAGACACAGCACAATTTGCTCAGCATGGCTAATGAGACCAGTGGTGGACTTGGGTACTGAGTTTTATCTCCACATCCCAACTCAGCCCTCATATGGGCTATTATCAGAACTATGCGATCAGGGACAATTTGCCTTTAATTCTTTTGGTTCAAAGGCAAGTGAAGAAGATCTCAAGACTTCTGCTCACAAGCATGAGATTGTTAAGACACTGGTATAAACGATTTATTATATATTCAATAGGTGCATGAGATGCAGAGTTCAATATTTCTAACCAGCCACATGGAAAGGAATGAAGTGTCTGCACTCAGCTAAACCATATTTTTACACTGCATAGTTTTCAGTATGGTTACGAATTAAATAAAATTGAAAGAATTTGAAACTTAACTAGAGAACTATCAAAGACTAAATGAATTAGTCTTACTGAAGGATTAGATACATTTTTACAATATAATCTTAGAGGTAAGAATTTTTGGTGACAACCGTGCTGGGTATACAACTTTTCCTAAAACTAAGAAAAAAAATCTTTTCCAAAGTTCCTGGAACAACAGCGAAATAATCTCAAAATTAAGGCTGTCTTTTTACTGAGCATTTTGCTTTTTCAGATCAGTTCAACCTGGAGTTTTTGAAAGCCACAAGGTATTGCTTTGGCAGGAAGAAAGAGTTCCCAAAGAATGAATATGTTCAGCTGACGAGAGCTGCAGATGATAGCAACAAATGTGAAAATACAGTGGTCCAACAGAAGTGCAAAGCAAACTGCGTTATAATCAAGATACTGATAGGAACTCTAAGTTTTACAGTTGAATAAAAACTTTCTCTAAGCATTGTTTACTTTTCCCTGTGCACTTAGATAACGCAAGTTATAATAAAAAAAAACCCACAACTTTTTTGTTAACTTACCCAAAAGCAGTATGGATAATCTGTGAGTTACATTAACAAACGCGCGGCGAAAACGACACCTGAAAGACATCTTTGGACTAGTGGATTCCAAATACTTCACATCTGTCACATTAGTGACATCCATCTCATTAGGGTCATTGCTGAGACACCTATTCAAAAATATACAGTATTTATGAAAAAGGATACATTCTGCTAGAAGAAATTAAGTTAAGAAATAAAGAGCACTTACTTTATGCCAACATCTTCCCCACTATTCAAGATCCATTGTAATGCTGTGTTAAGTACACTTTCATAGTCTGGATCTAAATTCTGTCAAAAGACAATCATTAATAAGTAATTTCATAAATAACCAGAAAGTTGTCATGCCATAATAAAATTCAGATACCGCACAGATTAGTAGCCAAAACTATGTGGTTTTGTTCTTGATTCTTCATATTTTGCGTAAGTGTTCACTACACGAAGTGAATCTATATGTGCTATGCGCAGCTATCAGGCTTACTAGCATTCCTCAAATTAAGAACTGTTTGAAATGTGAAACCACATTCACTGTTTCATTAACAATTCTAACCTACAGCAAAACCAAATTATTCAGCCACTAGGCGGTGCTCGTTGAAAATATACTTCAAGAGTAAAACTCAAACTAGATAAAACTCAGCTGAGAATCGGTCCTATAAAAGCAGTTCAGGATTATGGTTTTGGTTGTGTTTTGTTTTTTTTTAAAGAAGCTTTACTATATAGAAATTGACTTTTTTTTTAGTTAATTCATATCAACTCTTATAGGAGAACATTCACTGTTATCTAAGCTAAGGCTGTCTCCATAGTTCACCTTGCATATTCTTTTGCAGAAAAAGAAAAGCAAAATGGAAGTTACTATTGCATTTGAAATGATACTCTCCAAAAAGATTTATCTCCATCTTTCCTTTGAACCTCACATAGCATAACTGGCCTAGAATTAAAGGATAAGAACTTAAGAAAAACCAGTAACTCTAGTATTTTACTATCAAAGTGAAAATAGAGTTTTATCACCAAACACTGAAATTCTGCAAAGGAGTTATATTTATACTCCCAAAATGAGGAACTGTAGAGTTAAATTAGACTTCATGCAAAGTTGCAAGTTTTCATATGAAATTTAAGCTTCTTATCAGAGCTTAAACAGTCGTTATGATAACTGTCGTTCTTTCAGCACAAGAGATAGGTAAGACCATCGGTTATCTGGCATCAACTTAATTTTTTCCAGTGTATTCCCACAATGCACTGGTTTTAACAGATACAGAGTATCATTGCCAAACCATAAATCAGTGCTAGCAGTTTCCTCAGGATGCTCTTAACATTGCCACATTTTTTCTATTTAAATATTTGCCAAAATGTAAAATTTCTATACATTTGTATATTAAAAGTCACATCAGCTTAGCACTCCCCCGTCCAATCAAAGAAATCTTATACTCTCAGCCTTTTAAAAGCTTCAAGTAGTTTTCCACTGAAGGGTACACCAACATGGGCTAAAATAAACCCTACAGCTGTCAAGACAAAGCAAGAGTCATCTTTTATTTGGGGAGCGAGGCAGGGGAATGACAGCAGAGAGTGGGATTTCATAATACTGCACACCTATCAAATTAACAAAAAGGCCTTTTTTGACCATTTCTATTGAAAGCATCAATGGTGTCTCCATACAGCTGCTGTCTGTCAGGCCTGCTGCACAGATACACGCGTCAACCTCTCCTCTCCAAGAAAGGAAGACAGCATCCTTTTCTAAGTCTCAAAACATAGTATAGTGATTTCTGGAGAAGCTTCTAGAGTTCTGAATTTCATAGATTTATTATTTTTGTGTTGGTCAACTATCTCCATCAATTCAAATTATGCCCTGGTGTTTTAATTATAAGGGGTAAAAAAACCCCCTGCATGCCAGTGGAACACTACCTACCCTTCCACTGCAGTTAAGCCAGTTTCTTTTTCCCTTTCCCTCAAAACCTTGCTACATCCCCAAATAAAAATCTTAAGTACCTTTGTTAAAGACATGAATTCCAATAATTTCCAAATAATATTCAATACTAGGTCAAATTTTAGTCAATACACTAAAAATGAAACCAGGCCTTACAAAATTGTAACTTACACAAATCTTATATAAAACCAATGAAAAATACCTTGTTTGCTTACTTTTAAATATGCAGCTGCCTCCTGGACGGTAAGATTTCTTTGAATAGAGCTGCCACATTCATGTTCCCCTGGTAAAATTAAACTTTTATTTATTTTGATCTACTTATTACTGTATTACATAAAATCACCTAAACACAAGCTTACGGTTAACACAATCTAACAAGCAGCAGTTGCTCAATAATTCTCACAAGTTCCACTAAAATACAGGAAAATCTCTGGACAAATTTATTCTTCAAAAAAGTTAAAAACCCTGAAGATTGTCACAGCTAATATGTACAAGTCACATCAATACAGCTTCAGGTACTGCTCAGAAAGTATATATCAGTATTTACACTGGAAATAGGACAAAAGGTAGTAAGAAGAACAATCAAAAGGACATTACCATAAAACAGTTGCTGTACCCTGACTCAGCTTCTTCCAAATAATTTTCATTTACTCTGAAACACGTATGATCTTTTATACAGACCAAGTTAGTTCCAGTTGCAACATATCCATAATAGTATTTCAGGCACTATGATGTTACTACATTTGAGATTGGTCCAAGTTATTGTGATAACTCATCGCCTTCCTGAACATGCACAAAATCCCAATGTGGCCTGAAACTGGTGGTTTTACCATTCTCCTAATTCTTTTGGAAAGTATGCAGAAGTAGTCAGGAAATAAAGGTATTATATGCACAATCAGTCCTCACAGCCATGTGCCATCATCTTCCTGATTTTCTTTGCTAAACTGAAGGTACCCAATTCATGCAAAAAAAAAATAATGTAGCAACAGTCATACCAACACAAAGTCACACAGGAAGGAAAAGGTCTAACACCAGTTTTTATCCACCACTAAGCTAGCATTTCTGAAGAACTGTCAGGGAGTGGCAAATAACTTTTTTCCTGATCCTTCTGAAAAAAAAAAATCTTAGCATCTATGATTTTACTGTGCCAAAAAAATAAAATCAGAAACAACAAATCCAGTCAGCTCAGGGTTATGCCTGCCTTACCTTCCTGAATTTATGCCAAGCTGTATTATTCCCAAAGCCATAGCAAGGCTACAAAAGTTTAAGATACTCATGCATATACAAAATATAAGCCTTTGCTTATACTCTTACACAGTATTTAAAGTTGTAGTTATTCCACACTGGAATACCCTTTAAATGGAGCAACTGCAAGTACTAATTTCTACACAAGAACATTCAAGGCAATCTGAGCAAAAATGAGGAAACACTAGCAAATTATGGAGCAGCATCTTCATGTCGCATTCACAGCGGGGAGTTTCAAAGAACTAAGTGTTTCTCTGAAGCACAAGTCCGTCTCAGACTCCTAAAGCAAAGTTGTGTTCAATACACTTCAAAAGATTTAAGTGAATTTGGCCTTGCAAGCACATCAGCGTAACAGGGATGAGCTTCTCTTACTGTTGGGTTATAGAAAAATAAGAACACTGTTTTTAAGAGTGCTCACATGCTACCTGGGCCAGAAGTGCTGCTGGAACTAAGCCTGTGTGCATGCACGTATTTTCAATCAAGCACTGAGAAGAAAAGACACTACTTCAAAAGTTGTTTCACTTGATAATTAACATGCAACATCTTAAAGACTTTCAAAGTGCCTGAGTATACTGCAATAGCAAAACTACAGAGATCACTGGTGAAAATTGACACCACCTTTGCCAAAAAACATTCTGAATTTAGAAGTCAGCACCAGGACTGGAGTTCTGGGCTATTCTTCTATGTAACTTAGGCAGATACTGGGTTTGTGCAGTATAAAGTCTACAACCTGTAAACTTCCATGTGCAATCATCAGTGATTTCATGTTTCAAGATAAGCAGACTTGGAATAACTACATATCATACTCATACAGTCTCTGGTGTAAACATTGTTTTAAAACTTGAACTGATGGAATAAATGTAACAAAACCAAAATGTATCTTTGTAGAAGCCATATACACAACCTCAGCTGGGTATTAAGTTATATGACATGAGCAAGTCCGAAAGGTATTCATCCATTTAAGCATTTTCTGTTGTTTGGTAAGACCTGAAGTATTCCTGGGGTCTTTCTAATACAGAAAATGCCTGTCAGTCAAATTATGACTGAACAAAACAGCTTGTGAGAGCAGGGGGATGAGACCCTTCTGCTTAGGAGTTTTTGTTTTGGTTTTTTTGGTTTTTTAATTATCTAGTAAGCAGAAAAGCCCGTTTATGAAATAAATAAGAATGAATAGAAAGGGTGAGGTTAATACACAAAAAAACACCAAAACATACAAGCAGGAGACCAGATTGTGAAAAATGAATTCTTAAAAACAAGTTTCAGGATTCATTTTGGATTTTCAATCTTACGAGAACACAGTATTACCCATTACAAGACGACAAAAGCTCCCTTAGATGGTGGACTACTGGATTACTTTAGTAGTTTTAAATCCTAATCTTATTTGCCTTCTTCCAGGAATTATGTTTGTGCAGCATGCAGCCAACATACTGACTTCACAGCTTCTGGTCTCATCTTCAAAAGTCAGCAGACAGCTTCCTTGCAGTCCTGCTTCTGAAATTTTTTTCCAGCTATATTCCCTCTAAAGTTTAACAGTTAAAAACACCTTTGCTGCCTAAGCTCTAATAATGTCCAAGGCCCATGAGTTGAAATTACCCTCATGCAATACTAGGGGGGGGACGGGACAGGACAGGGGAGGGAGGAGAATAAAAATCACTCTCACCTTGCCTCCCACTCTTGAAACAAGTAAGCTAATCAGAGTTAAGGAGTTTCAGTCCTGTACAAAAGCTGTTGGAGATGCAGTTTCTCATTCCAACCCATCTATTGCTAAGAACTATTTAACAGCTTTCTTCTGAGAAACTAATGAATTTGAAAGCCTGCAGAAAGTTAGGCAATTCACAAGTCAGACAACGGTTCTGTTTAACTGCAAACAGCAGGATATTCCTATATGCCATTTCAGTCACCGCTTTAGCTAATAGTTCTGCAAATGAAGGCTTACTTTGAATAACTTCGGTGCAATCATTAACCACTTGGCTTGGAAAACCACTTTCCACAGTCTGAGCCAAAAATGTTTCCCAACTGTTCCATTTGAGGCCCTATATCCAGGAATAAAACCGAAGCAGAGGCAAAAAAACTTTACACAAGTCTGCTGCAAGATACATCTGAGCTCTTTGTAAGAACTGCCCTGTTGTAAAAATGTCTATCACAAGCTTACAGAAAGCATGGATCTTTGTGCTCAAACTTTTCTTGGGCACAGATCACTTCAATTTCAAGTGCAGTCAGAGAACCATTCTACTTGCCTTTGTAGGGAGGTGAGAAGTAACACATCCCAGCAAGTATCACAA
Organism: Gorsachius magnificus; assembly: GCA_034008185.1. Lineage (NCBI taxonomy): Eukaryota > Metazoa > Chordata > Aves > Pelecaniformes > Ardeidae > Gorsachius > Gorsachius magnificus. Next base: position 180,237,637 of record CM067081.1, read on the forward strand.
AATTACCTTTTAGCTTGTTAGTGTACTCGGGCAAGCCACATAGAAGTTGAAAGTTCTTCTAGAAATACTAACAAAAAGCAACTAAAGCCTCAGTTCTAAAGAAACATTTAAGTCTGTTCTCACAATGGCTTTCAATACAGAAAATAAGTCAGATCTGCTTTTCCATGCTGGTTAGAATATTTGAAACTGACTTTCACTTGGGCATTTAGCTTAATTTAGGAGCTGCAGCATATAAAGTTAACAGAAATATTCAGAATTTTAAAATACTCGCTTTACAATGTAAATCATTCTCTTAAAGTACCAGAACCAAAACCCAGTGGAAATCTAATACTTTAAGGAACACACGGATTTAGCACAGATCTCTAGCTTATAGCTTGATGTGATACAGTCAACCAACATAAAAAGCAAACAGCATATAAAACATTTGTTTAGCAGGTCTCATGCTTGCAGGTTACTTGCAGCAGGACACTAAAGTGGGTAGCTGAAGAAAAGCAGGAACAGAACAAGTGGCATGAGCGCAAGTAAGAAAGCCTGAGCTCCCAAAGGCAAATGCAGCAGTTTAACAACACTGCGGAAAATCAGAACTTGCTAAATAGTCTTTAAATTGCTGGTTGGAAACAGCACAGTATCAATTACATGAAGAACTCAAAATTAAGGAGTGTGACAGAACAGAGAGCCTGTGACAGCAATCAGATACAGTAGCTGACACTTGGAATTAATATTGAGTAATATCTAGTGTTTTGCCAGGATTTTCTTCCAGCCATGGATTTGTCACTAAGCCTTATTACATATGGAAGTCTAATTCATCCCTGCATCTCAAGGATCTGTGCTGTCCATTAGCTCAGAAGGAAACACTCTAAATCTGAGAGATCATCACTCTGCAGAGAATGTCAAGCAAAAGAAATGTCTAACTAAATAAAAATTCTTTATGTACAAGAAAGCAGGGTCATACCCATGGGTAGCTGGCACTTCTTGTGGATATAGTGGTTAGGTTTATTCATTTTGCAAGCCTGACTGAAAACAAATGCGATCTACTGAAGTCTCTCCATGAAAGACCAAGACATCCAGTAATTAACATACACCTGAAGGAAGTCTAATTTAAATAAAGCACATATTTTGGTTTAGGAGCAAGCGTTAAGCACTGGAATATATACTGTCTACAAAAAGTTGCTGCTTTGAAGGCAGGCTGAACCATTAGTCAAGAACACAGGAACACAAACTTCAACTCAGAACTGGCTGAGTAGATACTGCTTCTACCTCTAGTTGCTTGTGAGGCAGGCATTACTCACCATAGGTTTGGTAGACTAGTAATTCTGAGAACAGTGATGCATTAAGGCAATCTATTTTTACATAGGATAATTAAATCATTTTACATTGTATCAGAGCACCACAGTACAGAATAGACACCTACAGTTGGCACATAGTATATTAAGTCAAATAAAATTAACAAGCTGTTACCCTGACTTTTTCTTCCTTTAAAACAACTTCCACTGATTTACCTTCTAAAACAAAAGCCCCATCACTTGCTCTTCAATTGAAGTTGACAAGGCAAGAATCTAGCTCAATAAAAATATAAGAAGTCTAACAAAACAAAGAGGGCTAGAAACCAAATTCTGAAGTGACCATCTTCATGGTAGGCAAGTTGTTGAATAAAGCTTAACAGAACAACTACGAGTTTCCAGCCTGCCTTTTTAATATTAATAGTTATAACATGAACAAATGATTCATAGCCAAGTATGAAATGAGAGAAACTTTTCCAAGTATGTGACAGAGAGACCTGAAAAGCACCAATTTAGTAAAACTATATTCCTTTACTTCTCTCTCTTTTGAAGTGGTGCACTACGTACAAGATCAACACTTTTAAACTGCATCTCTTGAGCAGCTTTCTCTGGTTGATGACTTTTAAACAGCTTCCAGATATTGTGCCAGGTCTACATCAATACAGTATTCAAAAACAGATGGCAGACTTCTTCCTCTCATACCTTAAGAAACCTGGCATTGAGGATAACTTCTGTCTAAGTACAGATGAATTAGGTCATTCGTCAGACTGCACGGAAGCTACTTTGCTGAGCAACCAGGTAATCTCACAATACAGCTTCAGTTTAGGGGAACATCTAACCAGAAAGTACAGCTATATATTTTGAAAGTACGTACTGAAGATTCTCCTGGCCAGGAATATACTAATAGAGATTAATGCACCTTTGAGACCTGGGGAAGAAAGCAGTCATCTCGAAGCATACAAATTCCTCTCATAAGTCAGACAGGTAAACATTTTTACAAGTGTACATGCACATATGTAAGCCCCAACTAACGAAGAAAATTCCCTTTCTTTCACAGATGTAGAAGTGAGGTGCCAAACCTTTTTATCCAGGCAAGTACATGATTTGCTGTATGGCCACTGGAGGGCCATATGGCACACTGAGGGTACAGAAAGCTGTTGCATTTTCTTTTCAAAAGAGGGAGACAAGTAGCATAACCCATTACTTCCACTTCACACAAGTCAGTGCTCTCCTGCACACAGCTGTGGGTCTCGTAAGGCATTCCTACACACCACAGGTTGGCTACCCCACATGGAGAACACAAAAAAAAAAATCTTTTGGCCCCAGTGATTTATAGCACAGAATTATTTACTACCATCTATTAGGTATGAAAAAGTTTGAAACAGATAAAAACGTATCAAGATGTAATTGACTTGTGAAAGATCAACACTAAGAGGCATTCACAGTCCGAAAGCAAGAAACGAAGACTAAAGCAACTATTATTTTGCATGCACTTGGGTTAAACATCGTTCTTTCACTATTTTGGGTTAAAGAATAATGTAAGCAAGAAATTTGTGGGGTTTGTCCAAACATCTATTTTATTCAATGCAGATATTGTAAATGCTCTGGAAACAAAAAGCTTCTGCAGGAAAACTGTTCTTGCAATAAAAAGGTATTACAGAGTTGTTCAAATTTCTCACAGATTTCCTACACATCCCTGACATACTAAATTGTCAGCCTCGTGTCTGACACATCGTTTCCACATTTTTTAATGTTTAAGAAATGTCTGTACCACCCGATAGCAGTAGAAAAAGCCGCCTTGGTGAGACTTGCTGTTGCAAAACAAATAGTTGGCACAAAGAACAGTAAGGCTTAAAAAACAAAACAAAAAAAAACCCCCTGAACCACTGCTTCCTAAACACATTATGGATTAAATAAGCAAGGATGATAAATAAATGGCTTAACAGTCATGAAATAGATTCTGCTGTAACTCACACTCACCAGATGCCAAAGTTATAAACACAGTCTTAACTTTACCATTTCCTTATTATGATATGTAAATATCTGTGCAGTTTAAAGCTGTGTTAATTATGACTCCAGGCAAAAACACTGTATTTTTTACTTTGAATATTCAATAATTAATACTAATCCTAAACACCATCTCTGACACATTACTATATACAGCACTTTTCAGTTTCTAAAAAATGTTCAGCCACTACTTTTCATTTTATTAGTAACCATTTTCTGATTGCTGCAACGTATTTTTTCAGACATTTTTCCATCATAGTGAAATAACTACCTTTAAAAGAAATATATATTCCTCTCCACATATAAAGTATTTAAACCTTTTAATGCTTTATTAATCTGATTTCATTAAGACATTACATCAAAACCCATACAGGATCACAATATTCAACAGCCTATCCCGTTAACTAAAAAACATTGCAACAAAAGACATTACACTGGTAAAAAAAAGTTGGTGTAAGTGAACTAGAAATGGGATTTTTAATTTGCCAAAATGGAACTCTAAATGGCTATCAGGGCTCCAGCATAGACCAGTTGTTGCAAATCACTATCTGAGCATAGATTTCTTTGTAGCCGTTGCCATAACACTCTTAGTCACAACATTTTTAGTGTTACCTGCTACTTGTGCCAATTTATCATGAAGTGCATATAAACTGTTCATCATGAGACTTAGGTCATCTTCCTAGAAATAGAAAAATACAATAATGTTAAAACAAACATTAGTAGAGATGTATTTTCTCCATTTACCAAAAAAAATTTTTATATACCATGAGAAAAAAAATGGGTTTACACATACATGTAGAAAGCTCTAGTGTTTCACACATCAACAATGATGCAAGCAATAGATTTTTGAATCAAAGTATTCACAATATTGATTTTTCAGATTGTCTGAGACTCAACTAGATTGCAGCCCAGACTCTGATGGATCTGCCAGTTAAAACTGGCAGCTCAAAAGGTTATTTTGATACTACTGAGAGAACAGTGCAATGACCCAAAAGAAGTTTGGTGGGTTTTTTTTTCATAGCTACTACATAAAAATATAACAGTATTATTCTTCATAAATGTGCAGTGACACTTCATACAAGGCACACTAAAGTACCATCTGGTTATATTCCCTCATAAAATTTATAAGAAAGTAAGATTTTTGCTGTCTACTTTCAAACTACAGTAACTTAAAAAAAAACCCCAACAAACAAAAAACCAGAAAACTGAACTGTACAGTTTTGTTGATAATTCCTGCATATGCCACTTGTATAAAAAAGCCTAAGTCCCAAAACAAACATGAATATGAGATGTCATATAATTGTTACTTCCAGGGAAGTTAAACTCACGAAGATATCAAGCAATTCCATTGAAATATATCCAGAAGCATTTTATATTAGAAGGAATTAATCAAAATATGAAGATGAAAAACATCCAATTACACACACTGAGTACTAAAGGCCATTCTAAAATGCTGGGGGTTTTTTTTTGAAGTTGGCTCTGACTCCTGGGGCAGAGTCAAATGGCTGAGATAAGACTAGAGCCTTTATTCAGAAAATATGTAAAGAAAGCAATTTTCCAGTTTGTGCATCTGCTGTTTGTACTTACACTGAAAAAAACTAAATATATTTTAATTTCCTGATGCACCAGCTCTGCCTGACATAATTTTAAACTCTGAATGCTCTGATTTCTTCCATAAGAAAACTGCTACCAGAAAGCAGAATACTTCTTTCATTGATCAAACACATTTGACAAATTAGTTCCCACAGATGTTATCAACAGTTACCAACATCACCTCTCCCTATTCTGGTCCTACAAAACCATAGAGATTAAATTGATATAGTTGGTACTCCGCAGGAAACTAACCAACGTTATTAACTCATTTTCTGGCTGGAAAATACTGGGCATGGAAGAGGAAAATCAGTCCTCTGCCACACACACACATCAACAACAGTACTCCAAGCTGCATTTATTTACCAGTAGGTACAACCCAACTGCACTAATAGCTACACTGAGACAGACACATGAAACATTTTTGTGACCAAATTCTTTTTCATAAATTAACCGTCGGACCACATAAAGAAAGAAACTGAACAGCATAACCTTTGTAGCTAATGACCAGTCAAGCATGGAGTAGGATTCCTATGGAACAGAATAAAGAAACATACAAAGCAGGTTCTCAAGCTCTCAAGTTCAGTGCACAAGATGCATTCTCTTTGCACTCCTGAAGTAATTCTGAAAGAATCCTCAGAATTTACCCCACAAAATTCAGTTTGTTCAGAAGATTCAGAAACATTTTCTACCAAAGAAACTAGCCAGGTTTACCTACTTCAAGTACACAATTATTCACTTTTGGAGAGCTCCTAGACAAAAAAAACAAACCCACCACCAAAAACCCCACACAATTATCTTGTAATACTTGCTGATATAAGCCTAGCAAAAGTAGATCAGTATGTTTACGGTCCAGGCAGAAAGACTTAAGGTGAGAAGAAGAGAACCACCAAAACACGCACTGCAAAACTAAGAAAAATACAGATACCCTCAATGGTGACATCTGAAAAATGGTTATCCCAATATTCCAGTTGAAAGAGTGAATACAGGAACAAGTAACAGGATAGAATTAAAGTGAAAAAGACAAATTTTTTAATCTATTTTCTGAAGGAGGGTAACCCTTGCTTTTCTATAGCACTAAATAAGATCCTGGAGTTTCAAGTCAATCATCTCTCACCAGCTGTCCTTTCAAGGTTGAGAAGCCAAAATAAGAGTGAGAGACACACTGATCAAGTTTAGTCTCAAAACTTGAACACCACAATTTTTCCTCATAGCTCTACAACACAATTATGTAACATTTCCTTTATATATAAAGCAACCAGCATGCCACAGCCAAATCTTGTAATCCTAGTTATATTGCCAGAGATGAAAAACAAAAAATTAAAACATTAGATTTGCAAGAAGTACAAAACATTCTGAAACTGCATTCTCTGAACAGATCTATATTGGTTTTACACAATCTTCTGACAGACTAAAGTCTCAATGTTAAGTGGTTTTACTTACTTCTATTTTTAGTTCTTCACCGAAGGAATTCTTGACTGTCAAAAAAGAGAAAAAAATAATTTATTCTAGAGTCTGAAAATACTAAAAAGGTATATTAACACTGTAGCTTTATGACAACTCTATATTTAGATAAAAACAAACAAATCCATAATATGACAAATAACAATTAGACAGCTATTAACCTTTGACTTCACATTTGATAATGCACTATACTAGCATTTAGGTTAAACCAGAATCTTGTATATCTGCAGGTTTCACAGCTATTTCCATGCAAACAAAACCATGCTTGCCAGTTGCCAAACTCTTGCTTTATTGATTCAGTTGCACCGAAATCATTTGAAGGTTTTAACATTTCTTTAGTGTCTAGTTTAAAAAAGTAAACCTACTTTTTTTGCTAAGCAATAATCCATACAAAAAAGCTGTGCAACTCATCAGTATGTTCTGTTTTGACAAGACTAAGAGAATACACACACTGAGAGCTTAGGCGAAAAGTGCACTGTGACTAAATGACCATTCCTTCCCTTCTAAATAAAACAGTTTCCACAGCTCCTGAAAGCTTATCTATTACATTCCTCTTGGCTACAAGAATATATTCTTCAAGGAAGAGAAGCTGAAATCAGACAAATAATTTGTGCTATGCTTCCACTTAAGATTGACTGACCAGCTGGTAACTGCAAAGTTACCAAGGCAGGAAGCAGTCACAATTAAAGCACATTGTCTTGCATTTCTAAGCCACAAACTCTTGTTTCATCCACAGTTTGAGTTTATACAGAAATTACTAGTTCTATGTGCTATTCAAACAGAAAATGAAGCTTCTACTGACCATAGTTCATCAAGCAAAAGCAAAAAAAAGTATCCTGGGGAACCCGATACAAAATTGAAGCTCTAGGTTGTAAATGTCATATTTATGTTGAAAGCACACCAAGAATAGGTAACACTTGAAGGGGCATGCTGCTCCATATACAGTTCTACAAAAAGTAGAGTTCTTCCAAAGAATAAGAGTACCTTCCACTACTTCTAGGTCTGATGCATTTGCATCTGGGAGAAATCTCAGCCTGGGAAGAATTTTGTGTATTTTGAAATCCTGCGGGTCAACTTTCTATATCAAGGCATAGTAAAAGACACGTACCAACTTAAATAGCGTCCAAAATACATAATTCCATTTACATGGTGTAATTACAGCCACCACCACCCCAGATATTGCAGTTGTTTACACAGCATTTCTGCTTGCATCTGAAGGTAACTCAGCAACAGCCTCTGACAGTGCTAACCAATTTGACTTTTATAAGGCACTCCCATGCGTGAAGATATTCATGAAACATCAAGAGTTGCCACCCCAACAGCCGGGTGATTAACAGTATCTTGGCTCTTGAACCATAACCATGATTATTAAGTTGATCAGTTAATTTAGTTACAAATGGGGAAAAATAAGATAAATAAAAGTGGACACACTAGATCAAATTCACGGCAAAATTTCTCATTTAGGAGAAATGGAGGCTACAAAAAGAAACTAAGGGTCAACTTATAAACCAGGGGTCCCCTAACCTTTGCCAAGTGTAATCACATCTGGATATGTAACTGAAAAAATGGAGATTTATAGCAATGAAAAAGAATTATTTGTAAAACAGTGTAATTTTTATTACCTGCACAAACTTCCATAACACTGTGGGAGCAGCCAGACGCTGACCCACTTCACCTTATTTTTGAAAGGCAAGTTTGAAGTGGGAATGATTACCATTTCATTGCTCCTACCTGTAGCAATGGTAAGGAACACATTTCTACAGTTACAAGAAATGACGTATAGAACAGTGGGGCAATGAAAAGGCTTTCTGAGTGAAGAAGAAAGCTTGACTCTCTGAAGCTTTGCAAATAACAGTTTGTCCATGTACCTGAGGTCAGAAGAAAACAAAGCATGCTCCATACCCAACAGGAATAAGCATTTCAGCTTCCTCTGACACAGGGAATGGAAAGAAACAAACAAAACCACCCAAACACAGGGACTGCTTTTCACGGAATCTGAATAATTGATTCCGATATCAGATTAATTAGAACTGATAGAAGCAGAAGATGTTCAAGCACTCTTGTAGACCAAGCCCTATACCACTACATGATTTTATTCTATAGGTGCAAATTCTTAGGCATTGCCTACTAGATTATCCAGCTACCAACTTTACAAATCTTTTATGCATTTCATTCATTAACTCAGCAGAACATTCCCAGTACACTAAACTTTTAATCTAAATAGCCTAAAATAGGATTAGAGAAACACAGCCAAGGCTCTAGATGACTGCCAACTTCCCAGTTTGATCATTAGTTATCCAGACAGGATAATTATGGTCTCGTCCCAAGGTCAGTCTTATTGAGCATACATGAAATCTTGATTACATGGGTTTAGATTGGAGGAGGTGGGGAAGGGCATGAGAAAACCGTGTGTAGATTTCAGTATACCTGACAAACACATATTTTAGCACTGATGAAAGCCATAGAACAAACACAAATGCAGTACTTCCATGCCTGCAAAGATGAAAACTGAAAACTGCCAGCTGCAATTCTACATACACTAGGACAGTACAGCAATTAAGTGAAGGCAATGGTGTTATTCTACTCAGACTTTCCCAGCATCACAATCCCAGGATAAAGTCAATCTCACATGTGAGCAACTTCATATTTGGATAAATTAAAACACTGAATTTATGAAGCAATCCAGAAGAGATGTCAATGTTTGCCTCTCCTTCAGAAATACATAGTGGTTAAAGCGACAAAAAAAACCCCAACCACTCTCCTCCAAAATTATCTAATCACAAATATTTAAAAATAATTACAAGGATTGTAACTCACACTATAGGATTTCCATGAAATCCCTCTGAAGTTACTGATTTTATGGCAAGTTAACCAATAAGAGAGACACATTTTATACAAGTTGTTAATATAGTTTAGGATCCCTGATGCCTTAAGAGAGAAGTGTGTTAAATGCAACTGCAGCAATTTATCAGCTGCATATGCAATTAACAGCTGTTAATCACTCTGCATCTATTTATCACATAACCTTGATTAGCTTGAGGTAATAAGGCCACTCCTTAACTACTTCAGTAATTCCTCGGTTCAGAATCCACCCTTCTTTCTTTTGTCCAGGATCTAAGCTCTTGCCAAATCCTCCCACTTGCTCCAGCCACAGATGTAAAGTTTTCATCTACTCACACATAGGCAAGGTATTTCATTATATTACAATAACATTATCGGTTCAAAAGGTTTCTTGACAGTTCTTAAAAATATATAAATCGAGTTTTAAGAATAACAAGTTCTTGTTCTACCAACCTAAGCATTAATTCAATAAGTGATTACTAATAGAAGAGTTTATGTGAACATATACTACCAAGGCTCTTCCTCAAAAAGGGTTCAAGACCTCCACTATACAGCAACAATTACCAGCCTTGAAAGTAGTCTATCTATCAAGCTCACGTTTTTATGAGCTTCAAAGGACAAATTCTCATCTACCTATACTACAAAGCTAAAAACTACAGAGATAATTTTCTAAAATAGGAATCTCCTTGCCGTTGTCCCAGGGGGTCTTCTCTCCAGGTTGGCCAACCAACCTACAACCATATCCACCACCCTCAAAAAAGGAGGGATGCAACAAACTACCTGGACATGGCAACCTCATTATCCATTACAAGTCCACAGACAGCAGCAAAACTGTGATAAACATGGTGGTTTTACCTGGCCACACGTGAATACTAGCTGCAGGACAAAAAATTTTCATGGAAGAAAAACCTCAATAACTTGATAAAGGGAACCATACCAAGTCCACCAAAACACTGTAAAAGCTAAACATTCTCCTTGAAAATTTGATACACTGGGAGAAGAGCTTTATTCCTGGCATGGTGTAATGATAATAGGATTCTTTGCCCAGACATGGAAGGAAACAAAAAGTAAAGCACATTAAGGGACATCATCTCCACATGAAACTGGATTTCAGAACAGGAAGGGATATGCTATTTAAATTCCATTTTCAAGAAGTTATCTTACTTCAATGCTAGTTAATCAAGAACAAGACAATAAGACTACCGAAAAGCCTGAGAAAGAAATCAAAGCAGCATACAAATATTGTTCTGGTTAACTGAAGACTATTAATGAACCTTAGAAATAACTAATTTACACATACTACTACTGGCACAAGCTGAAAATTATGACTTACAGACTACTAGAATTCCTCAAAATGGCAGAACTGGTCAGTCTCAAATAACAAAAAGTCACCAAAGCTAAGGGTCACAGCACAGCTCCAAAGCATTCCAGTGAAAGCTGTCAACACAAATACACATACCAAGCAGTCTCACAGAGATGCTCAATTTTAGGAATACAAGTGCAATCAGTGTCAACATACAAGGTTAATTTTCATTAGAATACAGAAGCTTTCATCTTTAAAGTAACAATAAAACTACTCACCACCACTCATTTTCCTCCCTAATACATTGGTAACAATTGCAGACAGATGCAGTATTTATAAGGGTTTAGTTTTCTTCAGCAAGACAAACAGGGAGAACAAAGTGTGATTTCTCCTCTTTTTCAAAGCAAGGTTTAACAGACATGAAGTTGCAGCCTAACTGCAGACTTTCGTGAACACACAAGTCAGCTTTTATTGAGTACAAGTTTCAAAGACTGACATAGCTTCACAGGCAGCCATAACTAGAAAGAAGACATGCACAAATAAAAATGCTTTGCTTCGGACATAAGCTATAACCATACCACTAACACGGTACCAAAACAAGGGATTCAGTTACCTTCTGGTCACCAAATTAGGATGCCAAAAAGTAGCTAATCCTTCTGCTACAGCTATCTCCTAGATGCTGTGGTACCTTGCCCTAAACAGTGCTACCGTTCTTGCAGCTTCAGTATTCAATACACTTGAACAGATAACATCCAAACTGAAGTATGAAGGAAGAGTCACACCAAGACAAGCCATGGGATTCAACTAGCCCAGAATCCTGCCTCCAGCAGTAGCAAGAAGTTTTACTCTCTTCAGAGACACCTGTCCCTAACTGGAGGGGAGAAAACAGAACAGTGGCAAAAATTAGTGTCAGAGCATAAGAATATAAAGTATATGCTGATACTTCAAGAGAATATTCTCCTAGTTTAAAAAAAAGAGTGCACCTCAGAAGCTTCCTGAAACAGACAGAAGTGGTATTTTTTTTTCCTAAATTCTCAACTCCAATGTATTTTTCCCTACCAGTTTGTCTAGTCCCACATTAACCCCAAGCAAGCTTTTAGCTTCAGCAGCGTACAAAGAGTTCCACAACTTACATGTGCACATGTGAAAACCAGTTTCTCTGCTTACTCTGAACTTGCCACTTGTTAATTTGAGAAACTACTCCTTGCATTAGAGGAGACAGCGAGTATCGGACCCTATTCACCTGCTCCATAATACTCATGCCTTTACTTCATTCCTCGGTCTTTCCCTTGGTCCTCACTCTTCCACACTCAAGAGTTCTCCTTGCTGTGAAAGCCATACTATGCTTTTGATCATATTTACTACTCTCTGAACCTTTCTGCAGCTCTGCTGTGTCCTTTCTGAGATTGGGGACCAGAGTTGGACACTATTCAAAATAAAGGAGCACCATGGATTATTAATGTCATACTGATATTCTCAAATACATCCTCTCAAATATACTTTTTTCTCAGTTCCCTTCCTAAAAAATAAAAAAATCCTACCATTGTGTTTCCTTCTTGACCACTACTGAATATTAAGCTAACATTTTTAACAGAATCACTGTAATGCCATAATCTATTTCTGAATGTACAGATAATTTGATTTTATAAACAAAAAAGTAACTTTCCAATGCAACCATAAGGAGCTGTAAAGCCACAGCTGTAGAAACAAGAATGATCCCAATTAACCTGCGAGCACTTAATTTCTCAGTGTGATGATGCCAGAAGTGCTATACCATCCACGCAAGGAACAGAGTCTACACTGCAACACACACTTCTGAGCTAGCAACTTCTGCAGAAGCAAGAATGCTCGCCTTCCCTGCAAACAGAAAAGTACTTTTCTCCTCCCCACCCACCATGTCACAAGCAGACTAATCCCAAACCAGAAACAGTATTTTTTCCAAAATTTGTCCTGTAAAGGTGCACTCAGTAAGTGGATAACCTAATGCTTTCCATTAGAATTTTTTCTTCATCAGAAAAAAACCATTAGCTGGATAATGCACTGTTAACAGAGGAAGCACCAATACTGGAAGCACTGCTATCCAAAATGGACAGCCCAGCCTTTTTCTACATGACCTTGGAAACAAGTTCTCAATCAATTTACGATCCAAATACTCTCAACATCAACTAAGAGACCTGTAATTTCTTTTCAGTAAGCTTGGGGTCAAGTAGTGGTTCCACCCAATGACATACTGTTTCTGTGTCAAGGACAATTCTAAAACATTGCCTCGTAAAGCTCCTAAACCTTAAAATACCAGGGGAAAAAAAAAATCCAAACAAGTTATTACAGGAAATAAGCTATTCCAGAGCTCCATCTTTCAAACAGCTTAAATAAAATAATCCTGCCTTTATTTTCCTCTCTGCAATTACTCAAATGCTCAAAACAAATGAGCAGTTTTGCATGACCTTATCTCCGGGTTGTGCTAATTCAGGTAGAAACCACTTTAGATCAGTAGGCTCAATTTCTGTGCTTTGATATTAAGACACCAAGTCATATGTCAAGCTGAGCAATTCTTTCACTACAGATCATCTTTGTGTGCTCTGGAAAAAGTTTTTGTATTTCTAAATCAGTACACCATTACAGTTTGAATAGTCTTTGGCCATGCCAAATTTGAACGGCAGCATGATCTGCCACAAGGATTAGAGAATTCTAAACACAGTGAATCATCCTTAACATCAAGTCATTTTTTCAACTACCTCAGTTTACAGAGCTTTTATTGACCATTTGTAACCAATATAATTTGAATTTGTTCTGTTTGTGAATAGGTGATGTAAGGGTTGATGATATAACCAAGCTATTTCATAGTCACTGGGGTTTGTGGGCTTTTTTTGTTTGGTTTTGGGTGGGTTTTTTGGGGGTTTTTTTTTTTTTGGTTTTTTTTTTTTGTTGGGGGTTTTTTTTTTGTTGTTTTGGTTTTTTTTTTTTTTGGTTTTTTTTTTTTGGTTTTTTTTTTTTTTACACAAACCCCTCCCATAAAAGAACTAAAACTATCATATTTGTGACTGATATTTCAGTTCAGACATATTTTCTATCAGCCCTGAAAATAACAGTCTTCATTATTTTAGGTAAAAGGGTGGGAAATAACAGAATTTTTCTTTGGAGTTCTTCACTGCTTCTTAAAAAAACCCCTCCATGTTTTAGCTGTATCATCCTTCCTAGAAACCCTCAAATCTACCCCTGCCTATTTAAATACTATTTAGAATAGACCTGAATGTTGAAAGATGCTCTTAAGAGAGTCAGGTCAATTTGGTCCGTATTTAAGAAGAGACACTAGTGTGTTGGGAGAGCTTCTTATCAGATTATTCAGTTTCATAGAATCATAGAATGTTTTGGGTTGGAAGGGACCCCTAGAGGTCATCTAGGCCAACCCCCCTGCAGTGAGCAGGGACACCGCTAACTAGATCAGGTTGCTCAGAGCCCCGTCCAGCCTGGCATTGAATGTTCCCAGGGATGGGGCCTCCACCACCTCTCTGGGCAACCCGTTCCAGTGTTTCACCACCCTCGTTGTAAAGAATTTCCTCCTTATATCCAGTCTAAACCTACCCTGCTTCAGTTTAAAACCATTACCCCTTGTCCTGTCACAGCTGGTCCTACTAAAAAGATTATCCCCATTAGATACTGAAAGGCTGTAATCAGGTCTCCCTGCAGCCTTCTCTTCTCCAGGCTGAACAAGCCCAACTCTCTCAGCCTGTCCTCATAAGAGAGGTGCTCCAGCCCTCGGATCATTTTAGTAGCCCTCCTCTGGACACGCTCCATGTCCTCCTTGTGCTGAGAGCTCCAGAGCTGGAAGCAGTACTCCAGGTGGGGTCTCACCACAGCGAAATAGAGGGGTAGAATCACCTCCCTTGACCTGCTGGCCACGCTGCTTTTGATGCAGCTCAGGAGATGGCTGGCCCTCTGGGCTGCCAGCGCACATTGCCAGCATTGGATTTCACTAGAATAAAAATACTAGTTTCATTCTAGTACTTGTATTAATGACTGAAAACTAGAAGTCATAACTTCTGTGCTTAAAAAGATTGAAGTAAAATATTTTAATCTGTGTAGTGCCTGTAGATAGCCCAGTACTGCGAAACTGGAACAGAATAGTTGTAAGTCAGTTCTTAAGAAGGTCACCTTTTTTAGCAAAAAGCCTTATAAAATAAATCCAGAACTGAAACAGTTGCCAAGACATCAGAGCTGACTTTAGAGGAAGACCAGGAACTGCTCTTCACCCCAAATTCTATCTCCTCTATGCCTACATTAATCTCAATGAAGCATACTCAGTACAAGAGCAGACGCTTAAGCAAGAGCACATTAAGCTTCTAGGTTATTTACAAAATAATTTTTTGCAATCTGTATTTATGGAAAGCTAAAGTGATTCTGACAATAAAGTATCCTCTTCTCTGGTTTTATTTCTACCAGCATAAGGAAATGTTTTATAGCAACAGAATTTGCAGACACACTCTTTAGCATTATATTGCAAAGCACGTTTCAATGAAGAAAGAGCTGTCCATGTTCTATTAGGAAAAATGGCTCGTAAGTGGTGCATTTGCTATGCATTGTAAAAATTAGGCAACACTACATTCCTTGCACACACATACACACAGTCACCATTACAGGCTAGTGTTTATATGTAAGAAAAAAAGAAAAAAACCACACTTCTGAAACTGCTTTTATCAACAGTTGCAAAACATTACCAGGAGAAACATCAGACTTCAGATATCTACCAGCATTTTACAATGGGCAGAGAATACCTTCACTTGCAAGAGAATTGGAATAGGCTTCTGTAATGACTCTTCTCCCTTCTTCTGTGCTCCCTCCCAAATATTTGAGCTCCTTATACTTTATAAGGTCAAAACACACCCACAACTTCAATAAATTAACACAAATGAAAAAGAAACAACCAACAAAGATGTTCAGAATCAGGGAAAACTCCACCCTGAAAACATGGCAGCACAAGCAGATCAATGTTAAATTAGGAAGTGGTCTGCTTTCCTCAAGCTCCAAAGTTCAAGATGGAAGGCAAACTTATAAAGCAAGCATTATTAAAACACAGCAGGTTTAAGAATCAATGGAAATCTGCAATTAAATATTAAATCTGCCACTCTGCCAAGGGTGCCTGGATAGAAACACTCCTGTGATCTCATACAAGCAGGAAGGATTCCTGTCTTGAAGAGTTTACAATGTAAAAACACCCAGTTATAATCTCTTCTTCAGGATAAACTTCAGTTGCGAAGTATTAGTAATATATTATAATAGTATGAACAGTTTACAGCATCCAAAGATAACATTCAAATGGAGAGCACTGACAGAACTCTTAAGAGACCCTCCATCATGACAGCAAACACATTAACAAAGTCAAGATAAAGATCACATAGGGATTTTTCATATTTAAAACTGGGGTTCTGTTGTGCCTCTGTCCTTTAACCATTCAGCACGCATTGGTCTATCACTGCTTGCTGCACTAAGAGCAGCAGAACAATGATCTATACAAAGCCTGAACACAGCAGTAAAACTCTGAAAATAGGTGCCCTAGTGTATCCTCGGGAGAAAAAAAGAGCTTATTCTATGCAGGACATACAGAGACAGCTGCTAGTAGGTCTCTTGTCATGACAAAGATGAGCTTTTGCAGGGGAAAGCAGCAGCTAAATTACTAGAAGTATCCATATTGGCTAAATAGAGGAGAAAAACTGCCCACTATGTATAACAGAAGTTTGCAGAGCTCAAAACCGGGATGAGCTTAGCAGTAATTCGGGAATGAAAATCAATAAAAGGAGGCAATATTCAGTAACTTCCATTTCTACTCAGCTGCACTAAGACTAAAGACTTGGCTAACCTTCTAGGCTGTCTACCACACCAGCTGCGTTTGTTTGCTAGCGTAAACTGGCTGGTTCAAATAAAAATTATTACCTGAAGGGAACAACTGGACTACCACACAGCCATAAATCATCATTATCCTTAAGAGACTTAAGAGTCTGCTTGAACTAAGACTTCCAATATTGTTATCATAATTGTTTATTAGACAGGTTACACCTATTAGTTAGAGGGTTACATCATCAGCTTGTGGATTAAGCTGATGAAGTCTTCTAGCAGTACTGTGTGCACTTCTCCCGAGCCAGGAGAAAGAACCTGTCTTGGCAAGAAACTCATCTGCCACACAGAAACAGCAAAATAAAAAAAAAAAGGCAAAAAAAAGTAATATGGAAAGGAAGAACAAGTGACTCTTACAGAGACCTCCAACACTGGGGACAATAAAACCTTACCACACCAATGGCTATTTGTAGATACACAAGAACTCCGTAGAGTATAAGTCACTACATAGAAGTACAAAGCTAGGCGTTTAAACTATAACACAAAGTTTACAAAACAAGATCTTAACTCTCCTTTCTCAAACCATTTCTCTCACACTTAAGGAAGCATAGCTCGCCTTATAGCTAGTAGCCTGATGCCAAGATTTGTGGGGGAAGATCAGTATATTCTTATCTCCTGAACGGCAAAGAACATGACAAGCAAATTCATTCCCTTACAGAAGGGATAGACAGACCCTACTTGGCCTTTGGCCCTCAAATCACCAGGACAGCTCCTTCCCAGGGCTGCTACTTTCATGTGATTTCCCTCCACAGTTCACTCTCCCTCCAAAGGAATGACTTTTAATACCACATGTCTTATCCAGCAGAATAAAACAAGTCTGGATTTAACATAGAATTGTTTTTTTCCCCCCTACTTCATATGCATTTGTACTCAGTCTGCACATTTCGTTCATAAGCAGCAACTTCAGGTGAAAGTCAAGAGAAAGACAGTAGCATTTATAAAGTTATAAATCAAGAAACACATTAGCCACCGCATTGTCCAATTCCAAGTACACAGACACATTAGTGCTCAATGTAAACAAGCTAAAAAATAAGTCTACAGCATTTCTGCAGGGAGTACCCCCTTCGATGGAAGTCAAACTTAACAGACACTGGCCATAATACACATAGGATCACCAAGTCAGACTGTGCATATACACTGGTCCATTCTGAATGAAGGAGCTCTCGGGTGTACTTAACAGGTTGGCACTTCTGGTTTTTCAATGAGAACTGAAATACTACAAGCTCAAAGGACACTCTACAGACAGTACAACAGTATGGCTCTTTCAGATGTTCTCAACACTCCATTGTATTTTTTGCTGAGTTTATATCAAAATGAACATGGGTTTGCTATTGTATACAAAATACAAAGTACCCAAACATGAATATACCCTTCAGATACAGCTCAGATTCCCCATTTCCCACAGTGTTTTAGGAACACCTTCATCCAAAGCTGCTTTTGCATAAGCTGTACTTCACATGCTTACAGATAAGAGAACCAAAACCCAAAAATAAGTAGCGAGGCTAGTTCCTTCTCCAGAAGGAAATCTGAATCTCTAGCCTCATTTTCTCAGCTAAGATAAGTCTCCCCAGGACAGCATAAAGTTCCTTTGACCACTCAGGGGAAAAAAAAAAAATAATAAAAAAAAAAGCAGCACACACCTTTTCAGCTTTTTCCTTGAAATACACTATGCCTCTCACCTCCAGAACATTCCTTGGATCATCAGGTGCAAATCAGTATAGAAACAGCCTGGGATGAACCTGTCATCATACCTGCCTCTTCAAGATCCCTCCAAGGAATTTCATAAATAATTTTCCCTTATTTACAAAGTAACAGCAAACTATTTCCAAGGAATTTGCAAGAATGAGAAACAGCACAAGCAAGACTGCGAGACTGGCCCTTGCCCAATCATTCGGTTTGACTGTAGATTTCCATAGCCTGAAAAAGGCCCCTCAGGGGTTTGGCACATATGCACCACCCAGTCTGTCACTGAACAAAATTAACAAATACCCTCTTTGGTTGTCTGAAGCATACCACCTGAAAAAGAACGAACAGCCCAGTAAACATTTAGATATAGGTCAAATACCAGAGATTAACAGAAAATTTTGTGATTAATGTTTCACCATTTCCCAGAAAATATCCTGGAAATTAGAAAAAAAAAAACCAACCAGAAACAACCAACCAACCACCATACACCATAACCAAGAACTGTTTCAGGCAACACTAACAAAAAAAAAAACACAAACATCACAAAAAAAGAAATCACACATCCACCTTTTGATATTTGAAACCTCTCATTCACAGTAAATTCTCCATTGCCCAATATTTGTTGACAGGTTTCAGATTAGTTCTACCTAAACTTCCGTTCTCTATGACCAACAATATCTACACATTCACATAAAAATTTGTTTGATGAAGTTGTGCTGTGAGACAGGGGAACACTGGACACGAGGGGCTCATGTGCAGCTTGATGATACTGAACAGACACTGGGATAAGTATTACTGAATGAGTGGGCTGTGGAATGTTTTATTGTTAACTACATAGGGAAATGATGAGTATTGGGGGACAGATGGTTAAGGTGCATGGCTTCGATAGGCAGCCTATTAAAAATATCCGAAAGCTAACATAAGCAGTTATGAAGTCAATGGACAGCCCGAGGCTTCTCCAATAAGCAATTCAGAGATTTAACTAACCTTCAAAGAAACACTTTTCTGTGGAGAGCCTTCATGTCATTAGTTTCATTCAAGAAGCCAATGGGGTTTTTTATATACTTATAACAGGATTCAACATCAGACATCATAAACTGGAGCAAACCTTCTATACAGAAGGAACCTATGAGATGAGCTTTAAATTGTGCAGTGGTTTTTCAATCTATCCTTACATCCATCAGTATGCTTCTTTCCATCAGTAACACTGCCTCTTTTCCAAGTTTTTCTGAATCAGAATTCCTCAGTGGACAGAAGCCATCGAGGTTACTTTGATCAGTGTCAGAGTTACACCATGTCCTCATTTATTATCATTGCAGCAAAGGCATTGCCGCCTTCTCCCACAACTCTAGACCTACCAGCAGCAACGGTGGGAGCCAAGAAAGGAAAAGTAAGGACAAAGATACTACTACTGAAGTTCTTAGCAAACATGCAAGTCCCCTGAAAATCACTTTTTCTTCTTAATATACCTTGATTTCACAATCCTTTAACCAGTCAACTTATTCCCTTCAACCTACTACAAATCACAACAGACAAGTAATTTTACCACAGAATAGAAATGCCCACAAGAACATTGAAGGTGTAAGGAATAGATTGCCATGTGGTTACAGACTCTGTGTTTCTCCACAGCATTGGAACAGCCCCTTTCATCAACAAAACCTGATGTACTTGCTTAATCTACTTGCCTAAGCTTTTCTGTTAAGTGACAAAACAGCTTTCTCCAACAGCAGCTATGGCCTGTTCACATGTTCATACTACCTCTGAAGCACAAGTCTAGAAGCGTGACAGGCATCAGTTAGGTATGAGACTAGCACTCCTGACAGCCTAGCTGGGTAAGCAATAAAGCCAAAGTTTTGCAACCTGCTACTCCCAGATGAAAGACAGATGTCAAGAGCAGTTAAACATACATGATTTTTTAGAAACATAATTGGTCCCCAGGAATAGAAAGACTGCAGGCCTGATTCTCCTCTTCTAGTGGGATACTTAAAGATTATCAAACAGTGCAAAGTGGGGCTCCTACAATGCTAAATTTAAGTCCTTGGGTATCGTGGGCTCTTCCTTAAAATAATTCCATTGCATCCATTATTGCTGTATATGCACCTGCCCTAACCAGAAAGAAATCTACATTGCGCTTGAACGCTATTATGAGTTGGCAGAGGTTCTTAACAGAAGAAACAAAAGGTTTGCTTTTTGCTTTCCCACTCCTTTCTAGTCTGCAGCGGAAAAATTGCAACCAGATCTGCTTTCAGATTCCAGATCAGCCTTTGTTTTCTCACATCAAAAACCAAATTTTCTTTTGAGAAAACTACCATGCACTATGGAACGGAGTGCAAATTTTTGATTAGTTTTTGATACCTAGTGAAAACAGATCTTCCCAGACCTCTTCAGCATCCCTGCTCTCCAGGCAAGTAATTTTAGTTTCTCATTCCTTACTCCACAAAAAAGCATAGCCTACAACAGTAACATTGAAAAAAGGTCATTGTAAGAATATCTGAAGTCACGGCATAAGTTTTGTGTGCATCTGCAAACAGCAGCATGTTTAAGGTATGAATACCAAATAAATTAGTTGTAAGTATTCTGAACAAAGTATCAAACACAGCTATCTCCTTAAAAACACACACATTCTGAAATTGCATCATTTTTGTTTCAAATTCTGATGAACAATTTTCATATTTATACTTTATATTATAGATCTGCTGCAAAGGTAACTAGACTGTTTATTATCCTTCAGGTAGGATTTGAAGTTGTCAACCAAGATTACCTATTTTGCACTATGTAACAACTATTTGGACTTGCCTGGGTACAAGCCTTGGCCGAATTTGTTCCTCATTTTTAAGAGTTATTTTTTATATACCATAAGGAAGACTAAAGTTTAAAAATATCAAGAATCCTAAAGAAATTTAACTATTCTGCCTGGCTTTACCTTATGGAGGCAGTCTAGGGGTTTTTTTAATCTACTGATCTTAATCCAAAACTCATCAAACCACAGAAGTGAGATCAGCTGCAAGAGAGATTAGTCTTCAAGATGCACATCAGGATTTTCTTTTGTATCACCTAGAAAAGAAATACTTGGTAACTAGAGTTTAAAGCAATATACAGAAAGTGAGCCAGAACTATATACCAACATGTCAAGAGAAGTTGCTAGGTTGTCAAATACAATTCAGAGTATCACTTCCAAAGCACAAGCAACATTAATAGCCACATAACACAGGAACTCTCCAAATCTTTTAATTTTGCTTCCTCCCTTTACTAGCTTCTCTTCTATAAATGTTTCTTATCCAAAATTAATTTTCTTCCATTGAAGCCCAACACTGTCAAGAAGACAGACTGCTGAGAAGGTGATCTTAGAAGGCAAGTAGATTTGTAACAGTTATCTGTGAAATACCACAGCACTTCAATAGTAATTTGCAGGCCTGTGAATGCAAGTCACCTTCTTGCCTTTTATACAGCAAGTCTAACTTCTTAACAATGAAATTCCTGCATAAAATTCCATAGAAGTTTTAGCGCTGGAGAGATTTAGAAGTCAAGAACAAAGGAATGTCAATGGAATAGAATTAAACTCTTAGAACTGTGATTTGCATAAGCTTCCACTTGCAATATACACAACTACCAAGTCTCCCCAAATTAACATTTCAAAAACACAAATTGTAGCAAATATAGTAGGCATTATCCTCCTAGCAGTTGTTTTGTAACAAGTATCATAAAGACCAAAATTACTAGCAAGAGATGTCACTTTCAAAAGCCTCTCCTAATAAGAACATAAGATATTAAACTAGACCTACCTGAAAGTTTCAAGATTACTTTTTGTTGTTTTTTTGCTACATCAACCCCTCCCCAGGCAAAATACTGGAACAGAAACAGGGAGAGTAACTTAAATACAACCTATTTCAGATTACAACCTTAAACAGCACCTGTACTAGCGCCTTCATCTTTCAGAAAGCAAACCAGACCTGAAAGCAACATCTACTGATCTGACACATTTTTCAACTTCCCATGAAAAATAACTTCAGAACTAACTCCTAGGAGCAGCCACAAAACAAAACCAAAGAAGTTGGAAGAGACACCCAACTCTTCAGGGTTTGAAGAACCCTAGCAAGTAGACAAAAGTCAATTCTACCATTTTCCTGACAAAAAGGCTAGCTTGGCAAGAAGTTGATACAATTCCATGGTATTCTGAAGGCAGGTGCAAGCAAAACATGCTTTACAGTGAACGAGGTCACCAGCACCAAGCCCAGACTGATCTTTCTTTTCACATGCAACTCTGTCAGAGAGCAAGCACAATATGCGCTTATGCATTAGTTGGTCTTTTATGTAACCTTAAAGAGCATTTTCATTTCAATGGCTTAAGATGCTTTAGGAAAAGTCCCGCAGATATTTGTCTGCATTTTAGACAGTTAAATGCCTAAAAACCTTCCCTCAAGTGACCATATGTAGGTTAGACACAAAAATTAGCCCAATTCTGATTTGTCTTTGAACATTTTATGTCACATGTGGAAAAACTAAAGCACTTCATAGCTATTTTAGAGTTCTGAATAAGAAGTCATTTTAACATTATGCATGATACAAGCAACAATCCTCTTCTGAAGTTTTCTGCTTACCACTTCTAACCTATATCATTTTACCTGGCCTAAATTCAACCCCAACACCTAGTTTTAAGCCTCCCCCATTACACACACCTCTGTTCTCAGATTACAGCCTGACAAATATGGTAAGTACTGCTATTGGGTGTACTTGGTGATAAACATTCTTCAATGTCACATACATAACCACTTCATTTTGATTGAATTTCATTTTAGGTAATGAACAACTATGACAATGAACATTAGAGCTCATTGTGCATTGTTCCCTGCAAAGTTAAAATAAGAAGCCACCCAAATATATAAATAACTGCCTTTTTTTGTTTCCGTACAGTAACTATAGTAATTATAGAGATAGGTACAGTGCAACTGCATTGAATCCTAAAGCCTTTTATGATAAAAGTTTGAAGTTGAAAAAAACTGAGTTTTTCACAGTCAAATCACTCACAGCCAAATCACTCACAGCCAACAGAATATTACCTACAGCCATCTGAAAGACAGAAAAAAATCAGCATCCAACCACCTAACTGAAAGGTTGCTTCTTGAAATACACTATTATTTTTAAATAAAATGTACAAAACAGTTCTGCTTCTATAAAGAAAAGAGACAATACACCCACACAAGTGTAAGAGCCAAAGGACTCAGATGATGTTTAAGCCTAGGGAGGCATCTAATAGATGACAGGTTTCCTTCCCTTCCCAGTAGCAATCAGTCTTTATTGGCCCGTCTTGTCTGCTCTTGTCTGTTCTACAGACCCACCATATTTCGATTGCATATGCCCATTTGAGAAGAATTTAGTGAGCATGTGCCAAGCACATGGGCAAGGTAACTCCCTCCTCATTCCCACCTCATTCCCACATTACTTAAAAGAAGCGGCCTGCTCCTCTTCTTATCAAAGGAGCTAGTCACAAAACCTGTTCTTCGCTTCTTCCAATGGGCCCTATTCCCATTTGTTATGTTGCGAAGCCCGAGGCTGTGAGGAAGGAGGACAGATGAAATGTGAGTGCTCCTGCCAGAACAGTTCTTCAGGAAATCCACTTTCAGGAGTTCCACTGAGAAGAGAATAGGAACAGGCCAAGAACTGGCTTAATTGAACCATCAAGAGACACTGAGCTACCAGATCTTTGGCTCGGCAACCTAGCCTAAGCAAAAGGGCAGAAGAGAACAATTTCCCCTGTATATCAGTACCAGCTGGGTTAACTTTTTAAGAGCAATACACTCAACACACAGTGATCCTACATGCTCTACAGGAAAGTTCACAATTTCAAAACAAAGTTTTCTTATGAGACAAAAGGTTCAGAGTGGATTCACAGTATTACTGCTATCTGCATAGCTGAGACATTCAGCTTTATCAGTCAGCAGGGCAGGCAAGTTTTAACTCAACCACTGAATTTGACAGTCAGAAAGTTTACCCCAATAGGCTGACAGACCTTCTCCTCTAATAAAAATCATCAGAAAAAAAAATCTAATACATGTTAGTAGAATTACACAGCTTATCAGTACATAAGAAAATTTATGTATATCTCTAGAAATTAGAAGTAGTAGTCCAGAAGTTAACCACAGAATAGAATGAGTAGTCCCAATAGTCACACTACACTCTATCTAATTTTAGCCCACCTGCATATGTTTACTGCCTTTCCAAAAAACAAGACTGAACAGTAGTTAAGAGCCACGTGGACAGCAACAAAACCACTGCAAATGCTTAAATCCTTGCTGCTACTGTCCTTCCTAAATACTAAATCCTTTACTCCGCCCTGTAAAAGAGCATAAAACAGAATTAAGAACTATTATACTCCCATAATGTAATGAATAACATGGCGGGGAGAGGGGAGGGGGAATGAAGAAAAAAACCCAAACCAAAAACATCCCACACTGCTATTTCTGCCCTGTAGCATCTAGCAGATCCCAATCTAACAGTGGGATTGCTCCTTTCAAGGCACTGCATACGTGCCCACACATGAGTATATAAATCCTCTACTATCTATGCAAAGAAATACATGCACATGTATACATCCCCCACACCTTCCTCAATCGTTTCAAGAAAAACCCAAGCTCCCAAGGACCTTCTAATGTTCTCATGTCCCAAAACTAGCTTTTTCCATAAATTTCTCATCAAGGAGCAATGAAATATATGACACCAATGGCATGATTTTTCTTTCTGATGTTAGAATCATCACTGCCCATTTCAAAGCAGCCAAGAATTTAATTAGCATGAATCACCACCCTGAGGTGGTATGTTTCCATTTTCGTGTGCTTTGTGAATAGAAAATGGTAGTTTCTAAATCCAGTCCAAGAAGTTACTTTCACATATTAAAGAAGCTCCCAAGTAATTCAGGATAAAAAAAAAAAATGCTCTGAAATTCAAACTAAAGCACAACAGCATTTCATGTATAATCATACTCTCAACTAAATTTAGAAAAAAGTACTTATTAAAAAACAATACACAATAGGTGCAGCATTCACTGCACAAAGTTTGCTTGTAACATCACCTCAACCTAGCATCCTTTTCCAAGCCTCAGTACACATAAATGAAAACAATCTGCTTTATTACCAAACAACTACAGTCAAATCTTAGCCCTGCAGGAATCCCAGGTATCAAAACGTGCCTGATTGCTTCTGTGAGATTAGCATAAAGCCTTACCTCGTCAATTCTCCATTAATCATACATCTGCTACATTGAACGAAACACATACAATTGCTTTGTGAAGAAAACATGCTAGAAAACAAGGTATCAACAGATTACAGCAGGGAATGCCAAGATTTGAGTTTATCCTCAAATGTCTTGCAAGCTTATTATACCAGCTTGCAAGGAAAGACAATTTCTCTGTGCTCCATCCTATACAGATACCAAGCCAGAACTGCTCAGTGAGGGATGTCTGGGAACGCAAAGGTGAATTAACAGTTGCATATCCAGCTGCAGAAAGAAACTGCTCTTACCCTTCGCCTAATACTTACTGTTGACTCCCACATCCTCAGCTACTCCAGAACCTCTCATTCTCAGGTATGTGAATCCCAGTATCAGAAAGAACAAGCATGCAGCAGTTAAGAGGAACATGGACAGGTAATGTGCACTGAAGCCTCCAGTGGTGGATACCTCCTCTCTTTTGAACTGTTGGAGAAGCTCCTCCTCGGGCTCCGAGAGATTCTTCTTGTAGGTGTTTTTCAGGTAGGTATGATTTGAACCCGTATGATTGGAGTGGTTGAGTCTAAGGGAGGAGGCGGTTCCACCCGGGGGAAGGCTGTTAGTAGCTGAATAGATCCTGGATTCAACATTATAGCTACCAGCAGCACCGCTGAGAACGTGATTATTGGTCGCTTTCCTAATGCTGCCCGGAGGGTCAGCGATTTTACTGCTGTCCACGTCCGTGAGCGGTGGTGGCAGCAGTAACACCGTAGGGGATTTCTTAGGTAGGCCAACGCGGTATCTGGGGCTGGGAGGACTACAGTCCAGATTTTCACATCCTCCTCCTCCTCCTCCTCCCCCCGCCGCCGCAGCCGCCGCCTCCTCCTGATTTCTGCCCCTGTCTAGACTCCCGGCAGCAGCCACCTCCGCCGCCGCCCTGTCATTCGTTACGACTACACCAGCACCGCAGCCTCCGCCAGCCCCTTCTTGGCCCGTCTCCATCACGCCAGCGCCGGCTGCAGCGCATTTGCTCGTTATGAATGGAGCAGGAGATTTGCTGAGGCTCCGTCTGGGCCGGCGACCTGCAGCCTCCTCCTTCGGTACCTGCTGCTTGGCCCGCGCCCGCGCCCCCGCCCCTCCTCCCGAGTCAGAGTACTTGTCCCTGCTGCCGCCGTAGGAGAGGAGTCGGTTACCGTTCACGGTCCGGTTCTTCCAGCGATGCTGCTCGCTCTCCTCCTCCTCCTCCTCTTCGTCCTCCTCCTCCTCCCCGTCCCCGGGCTCCCTCACACCCTGAGCCGCCGCCGCCCCCGGCAGAGGGTGCTGCGCGGCTCCGGCTGCTCCCGGCGGCAGCCCCGGGGAGGTAGGGGTGCTCGGCGCCGACCAGCCGCGCGCCCACGCCCGGGGCCGCTCGCCCGGGGCCGCCGCCCGGCGCCGCTCCGGCCCCCGTGTTATTGTTGTTGCTGTTCCGGGTCTTGTTGGCGCCGCTGCGGGCCCCGGCCCGCTCGTCCTCGCGCAGCTTCTTCAGCTTCTTCAGGTAGACGGGCCGGGTGCTCTCGGTGACCGGCCCCGGGGAGAAGCCGAAGCGCCTCAGCTCCGAGAAGAGCTCCTCGTCCGTGAGCTGCGCGGCCGTCGCCATTTTCCGCTCCCCCGCCGCCGCGGCGTTTCCTACCCACGCGCCGCGCCGCGCTCCCCGCCGGAACTGACGCGTGCGCGCTCGGCTGTGGCCTAGACCTGCCTGTCACCCCGCGGGCGCCGCCCGCCGGGGCCGGACGGGGGGGGGGGGGGGGGGGCGGCGGAGGCGGGGCCGCGCGGCGCCGGCGGCCCCTCCCCCACCCCGCCGCCCAGTAACGGCTGGCGCGCGGGGGGCTGGCGCCGGCGCGCGCAGCGCCTCGAGCCGCCGCTCTCGGGTGGCGGCCGGCTCGCCTTCCGCGCGGGGCCTCGCGCAGTGGCGGCGGGGGCGGGGTCGGCCCGGCGGAGCCCGCTCGGCCACCGCGCTCAGGGCGGGGGATCGCCCGGCGGTGGGAGGCGAGGAGGGCACCCCCGGTGAGGGCGGCCCGCGTCGGCTGTGAGAGGCGTTTTGGCCGGGATCGGGAAGTCGGGGCGTGCGTGCCCCCCGCCGGCCTGGGGACGCCGCGAGGGACGGCGAGGGTGGGTGGCGGTCGCCTGTTGGGGCGGGAAGGGCACCTCGAGCCGGAAAGGCGCTACTTTCCTCACGCCCGTAAACAGACGTTAAAACGCGATTGATGGCTGAATGTCTGATTACTTGGGGATGGACTGCAGCGCGAGGCGTCAGACCGAACGCCAAACATCTTTTAACACCATCTCCGGGTGACAGGCTTAGCCTAACAGTGGCTGAAGGAATCCCAAGAGCCCACCTTTCTTGGGCCCTTCCCCAAGGTGGCAGGCAGCGTGCTCGCTTCCGCTGACGGCACTGGGTGAACTTTTCGCTGTCAGAAGTCCAGCATCAGGACAATGCAGCTGTGAGGAGACAGATGACGTGTAATGGCATGGACGCTCTCGGAAGCTGCATCCTCACCGTCGGTGGCTCAGCACCACCCTCACAAAGTTTGCAATTGCCCAGATGTATTTTGCTCTTTTCTTTGGGAAAGTACAGTCTTTCAGATACGTTACAGTTGAAACTATCTGTCTATATACAGAAATGTGTGCCTGTCAGAGTGATTGTGCCAACATAGAAAGATGTCATACTGACATTTCTCAGAGCGTGAGGTGCGCACTGGCCCTTCCGGGTTGGTCCTTTGGCAGCAGAACATCATGTGGAGGCTTGAAAATCTTGTTCTAACTTGTGTGTCTCTGTCTATCCACTCTGAATGACAAAACCCTGGGCTTACCTGCTGCTTATCATAAGTGCAGGAGGCTGAGTTTCCATTTTGACCTGACTCTCCCTGGCCTTGTAACACCATGTGCAGAAGTTGTCCTGAAACAAGATCCAACGGCAGGAACAGTCGTACGTTTCCCCCTCACAGTCTGCTACAGCAAGGATAGTGTGGATGTGCCCTGCTAATGTCAAAACTCAAGTTTCTAATCTTGTTATTGAGGAACATTTGCAGAGCAGGAGTTAAGGTAGCTGTGAGGCAGCTACGTGCCGAAGATCAAGCCAAGTCTACAGAGCTGGAAGAGAGGCTTGAAGCCATCTTTCATGATGATGGTGGTGATGATGATGAATGGTGATAATTAACTCTTGTACCCCACCCTCCATTTCTGACCAGCCACGCCTGGGAGTGCAGAACCTGTCCTATTGTTCATCTAAGCCTCCTTTGGCACAACTATTCTGAGGCTGAGAAGCACTAGATGAGGGTCTGTATCACTGGTGCACTCTACATGGCACTGCTGCGCACAGCCTCCTCCTTGTTTCCCTGGCAGAGGAACAATGGTTCAAGAGGATCAACACACAGAACTCCAGCTGTAAGGAAGATTGCACTCAACATGAACTCTGTAGCACGTTAAACCTGCTTTGATCTATCTCCCAGTCTCTAGTAGCTAACTGATATCCCAAATGCCAGAAGTCCTTCTGACATTGCACTCCTCCTCCTCAGTGAGAAGCAACCCGCACCTTCCACCAGCTGTTTGGGATGCGTGTTTGACTATGCCTCCCCATGTTCAGTGCTTACCTCTGGCTGCCTGTGACACTGGCCAAACCAACAGCCGTCGGTCCCAGACCAGATACCATTCTCACAAGCGCACTTCTGGCTAGCGCCCGCTTGGACACCTTCCTTCTATCAGAATAACGTACACTGTCCTATGAGAGAGGTGAGGATCCTGTGATCTTACCAATGCAACTCACATATCCCGTCTGTTTGTTACAGCAAGGGCATGAGTTAGTTTATAAACCTGTTTACTTAGCAGCAGGAGGGCAATAAATACTATAAATTGCTAACAATTGAATCATCTCCTGCAAAACTATAGCATGTAGATACACAGAACAACTGACTGAAAAGTCTGCATATTCCAAGTCACGCTTTAAAATCTGTGTGCCGAAATACTTTGAAATGTTTCAAAAATACATCTTCTGGTTGGTACTGAAGTAAGGATACTTCCACTACCAATCCAAAATCTCCACATTTCTTTAACAGTACACGTTAGTATCAATAATATCAATACCTCATTAGTATCAATACCTCCACATAAATTTTTAAGTAGATACTGGAAGTAGATCCTTTTTTTAAAGGTAAATGTTGACTACAGGGAGTGTGGAGACTGTTCTTCACCAGCAAAACACTGGCTGTTGGGTTTTGAATAAAACATTTTGTTATATATTTTCCCTCTCATCCTTAAAGTACTGGTGTTCTCAGGAAACCGCCAGTTCTTCCATTGGGTGAAAAGGTGTTCTTCTGGACGTTAACAACCACATTTCTGTCGACCTCATAGGAATGGAATTTGATGCTGTATCTTAATCCCTCTTTTTTTACCTTTCTTTCCTGATTCCAAGTTTGTGTGATGTAAGTACTTGGAATCTGTAAGTGACAGTTGCCTTTCTGGGGTTAGCACATCTCTTACTGCAACTTCCTCTAGCAACTAATGCAGCCTGGTCTTTATATTACTCACTGTTGCATACCCGAAGCATTTGGAAATCATGAACGACATCTAAAAGAAATACGATCCTCTTGTAAAACTTGCAATATTGTAAATGCTGGTGTCTTTCTATTTACCTTTTGATTTTTGAGCCTTAAAGTACGCTCAAATTTTTTCTTAGGAAGTCATGTTAATGAATGTGAATGTCAATGAAAGTAGGAATGTGCTTTTCCTTTCTTTTTTAATACAAGTGGAGGTTGTCCACAATCGCGAATTCTGGGAGTATACAGTTACTCTTAAGATAGTATGCATACGAAGAAATCACTCTTCACTATGAAAACAAACTGTATTCATCTATCTTTGAGACATGCACTTTGGTTTATCCAGTTGTTTCAAATACTACATGATGAACATGAAATAACTTTCTGCTTATAAAACTGAATGGACTTTTTACTAAGAAAACTCATTTTTAAATATTACAGTTGTTGCCACCATGCTAGCTCTGTGCGAACAGACTCACTTGCACATCCCTCTTTTAAGTTCTTATTTCTCCTCCTTACAGCTTCCTTGCGAGTTTTTGTAATAAGAGTGAATCCATCCTTGTTAAAGTTAACAGTGGTGTAGTGGTAATAACACTTTGTTAACCGTTTGTTTATGTATTGACCATGCTGTTCTGGGTGTGATCCTGTGTGTTTTGCTGATAGGCTTTTCTTTCCTGAGGGCATCCTATTAATGTTCAAAAGGCTTATGGCATCTCTTGCCTTTGCATTGACGCTTATTTGTGGCTAAGATGTGGGCACCCATGAGGTATCTAATGCTCACGCTTCCCATGTGGTGCTGGACTGTGTGCATATTGCAACAGCGTGAGCACAGCGTGCTAGATACCCTACATCCCGCAAAGAGGCCATGTGTTTCCAGATTACAGCTCTTGCCTAAGTGTCCCACAGTAGTTCCACTCCCACAAAGATGTGATAACCTGTTGTGACTGTGCTGTTCTTGTCACTAAAAGTGAACCATCTTAGTTTGTAATTCTGAGACTTTGGAAGGCAACAGAATCCCCTCTTGTAGTTAATACTTTGCTTTTTATAGAATGTATACTGATCCATAGAATAGTGTGTTCTCAATTGGGTGTTCATCCCCTGTCAGTTCATGTAATTCCTGGCTCACTTTATGATGTCTGTATTCCTGGGCACTGGCCATTTTAATGGGACTGTTGGAAGCATTACTGCTGACTCTGCATGTTGAAAAAAAATCCACAAAGCAGAACTCCAAATCCTTAAGACTGGCTTAAAAAAACAGTATTTATTTAAAAGGAACAGTTTATTTACATATGAGACTTTCACTAAAGTTTGCTTTATGTGTTCAGTTCTTCTCTCAGGAACCAGAATGGCTGGGTATATTTATTTTCAAACCTGAACCCGAGCTGTCCAACTCCCCAGGAAGTGCACTTAAAGAAGAATGCCAGCTATCAGAAGACAAATTTAATGGCAAAATGTGACAAAGAAATAATAAGGAAAAAATGCTAACAGGAAAAAAAAAACAACAACAAGGGCAAGGGCTTTAGGAATAAAACAAAGAAATTAATAGTGGCTAAAAAGCTGGTGTTTATTACAGTAGTCAATTTTAACCTTCCAGCCTCTTTTTTAGGAGAAGCTAGCAGAAACATCATTGTTACAGAGAGGCAGATGTATGAAGTCATCAATGCAGATGAATGGTTGAGAGGCCCATCCTGAAGTTATTCAGAGAAAATGGATAAATCTCGTAAGTAGGACAGCATCAAAATGTCACTCAGCTGTTGGTCCCTACGACCTTCTTGCACTGTATATGTCTCAGAGTAATTGTTGCTAAGAAGACTACTGCATGCTGTAATGGACAGTTCTAAGTGGGTGACAAATCAGTTGTGTAATTCATTCTCTAAAGCATAGCAGTAAATTCATTG
The DNA here is from genome assembly GCA_034008185.1 of Gorsachius magnificus. Classification (NCBI taxonomy): domain Eukaryota; kingdom Metazoa; phylum Chordata; class Aves; order Pelecaniformes; family Ardeidae; genus Gorsachius; species Gorsachius magnificus. Next base: position 180,269,366 of record CM067081.1, read on the forward strand.
CTCTAAAGCATCCAGGGTTTTTTTGTTCAAATTTGAAAAGGAAAAAGTGAAGCTGAGCTTGGTAGTCAGGCAGAGTATTTTTCATATTGGTTCACTACTCTTGAACGTACAGAAACTCTGGCTAGCTAAAACACATATTGGCCACCCAGAATTGGTGGAGGTACTTCTACATGTGCACGACACCCTACCAGCACAGTTGTGGCCAAAAGTCATGGCAATACACCATTCTGGCTTTTGAGCATCTACTTTCCTATTATTAGGTATCCCTCAAATATTTTCAAGGTCTGAGGAATGATAAAAGCTAGAGAAGCATCCTTAATCACAGGAGAATGCTGGGAAGGGATCCCGTCTGTCTGAAATCCACAGAACCCTGAAAAGGTGGAGATGCCTCATTTCCTGCATTCCTGTACCATTCTTACTTAAGGAAATACCTGTGAGCACCATGCAGGATGCAGACATGTTGAATATACCTGGTGAGATTTTTTTGTCATGTCCTAAACAACCTTTAATATGGGTGTAGACATGGCACTCTAGCCTGGGACCTTGATACTGGCTGGTGGCAACGCGAAGAGTGGTGTGGACATAGCCACAAAGAGCTCACTGTTGACAGTTACATCCCTGACTTTGATCCAAGACTAATGTCTTGAAAACTTAACCTTTATTTCATTCATCTAATAATGTGTGAAAGAAGAGCCATCGTTCATGGAACAGAAAAATTGAAGTTTACATTTTACATTTTCATTTAAGGCTGATTGTGTAAAGCATTTCTTGTGCCACAAAGCCCTCATTTCAGTTTATTCAATGAATAAGCAGAGCATAAATACATACAACAGGCAAAAACAATCAAACCAAAGAAGTTCAGAATAGGCCCACCGTTCTGCTTTCCGTCCATGTCACTTGGCTGCTGCAAAGCACTGAATTCCGTGTGTTCCAAACAATTATTGGTATTACTATCTATGCTTGTTTAGCACTTGAAGACCTGACCCAGTTTCACTGCTCTCTGGTACTGGGCGCTGTGCAAGCACAAGGGAAGACATTCCCTGTCACTTGAGTACCCACTTGCTTCCATTACCTCCTGCCTGAGCTGCAGGCAAGATACATAAGCAGGAAGCCAGCAGCCCTTAGAAAATTCCACGTTCCTGCAGAAACCACTTGTATATCGCAGCAGTGCAGACTGCCACAAGCATCTGGGTCTCTCCTGCTCTCAGCTTCTTACTGAGTATTGAATCAATCCTTTCGCTGCGAGTGCTCAGTGGTGTGGACCCCGCATATTTAAAAGATTTCCTTAAGCCATGTAATTTCCACTGTCAGTAACTCCACTTATAGAGAAAATTTCTCCCATAGAGGAAGGAAGAATTTCCATAAGAACCACTCACAGAGAGCAGGAACAAAATCCTACTGGCCCTAAGGACTATGATTTCCTACTAACAAAATACATGCCACATTTCTAGAACTTGGCTTTCTCTTGTAAAAATCAAGTACATCTAGGGAGTGTTAACAGCAACCAGTTTTTGGCCTACGGGTAAGTTACCCACATGCCCATCTAAAAGCAGCTTGGTCCTACCTGAACCGGAGCTTCTGTGTCACACGTCACGGGAGTCTCTAACACACACCACACATTCTGGTTATTTAACACACATAGATGTCATCATTGCCCTCAGTTCCTCTCCGTGAGAATGATGCACTGAAAGTTTTCCTTCACCACTGCTTAGCTGTCCTCCCTGAACTATGCTGCTAATGGCTTCTGCCCCATTGCTTCAGCTTCTACTCTGTGGGGTGTGACATGGCAGCAAGCCCAACACTGTGCCACATTCATCCTTCAAAGGTGCTGAACTCAATACGCCTGGTCATACGGCAGGGAACATGAGCAGCGCATGGCAGAGAGGACCAGATTTCACCATTTTGAAAGGTTTGTAAGGCGCCTGCCTTCTGCTCAGGAAAAGGTGGCTATAACCCCATACACATTCTCCCCCTACCATTCCTCTTAGGTTGACCCAAATGTAAGCAAAGTGTCCTTCAGAGCCAGGCTACGTTGTCGACATTGCTGAGCATCTTGGTTGGAGAACGGAGATAGGCATGCCAAGAAACTGATACCCTGACCCCACAAGAATGTCCTCCAATTATGGGGCCTTTTGTTCTTAACTCTGCATGATCATTAGAGGCCAGAGATCTGCCTCCTCTCTTCTATGTCAGGTTTCATGTGAAGGCTGGATCCTTCAAGTCCAGGGTGTACAATGCCGCATCCTGTCCAAAGGTGTTACTTAATTTCTCAGACACATCTGACAAGCTGCTCTTGGTTATTGTACCTGATGTGAAAAAAGATGGCCTTCACCTTGCTGAACTTGCATTAGAACTGCAGTCCTTTTACTGTAAACTGTTGGACCAGCTCCAATACCTCTTCTGGGAAATCCTCACAGCAGCAAAACACTGGTCCTCCCCCTGCAGAGCCAGACAAGAGTAATGCCTTCTGCCAGCTCTCCAGCTCACCATTCCATGCCTCTATGAAGAGTTGGGCTAGAGTGGAACACCTCCCTTTTCTTGTGGAAAAGAAGCATAAAAAGGGAAAAAAACACATACAAATGAAACAGGGAGACACAGGAGAAATAGGAGAAAGAGTATCAAGAAGTAAGAAAGGTAAAAGGAATAGGAAAAAGCAGAGGGAACAGCAGAAAGTAGTAATAGCAAAATATACAACAAATTAAAAGCCAAATGCTGGAATGATTGCTTCATACCACATGAGGCTTTGTAGGATGGTGCAGAGGTGTTCTTATGAGGAATCCTAGAGGAAATATTCGGAGGAGCTCTATGTGCAAATAGGATGAGGTAGGGCAGGGGAAAGAAGGTGTTGGGCTGTTACTCATCCATGCTGCGTAGGGAGCAGTAGGTGGAGGAGTGAACTCTCCTCTCATCTGCACCATGACTTCATCTGGAGTGCAGACAGTTGTGCTCCAGATGTCTATGGAAAAGGAAAATAGTATTCACAAAGCTGAAGAACTGGGGGCCCGTAGCAGACAGGTAATGTACCCTCTGAGCAACAGAATAACTTACCACTTTCTATCATCTATGGACACAGATTTCCGTTGGCTAAAATTAGTGTTTGTGAAAACTTTCTGGGAAAAAATAAATGCAGCAGGAAAAATAAAATATTAGAGCTGAACAAAAAATTTTCCCCTGCAAAGAACCTGTGAGAAAGAATGAACCATCCATGTATATGGCTGATATTCTAGTGGAGAGTTTTCAGCCAGTTGTGATCTTAAGAAAAGCTAGAATTAAACATGCACTTCAGTGTTAGGAGAATAAAGGGCTCAGATGACTCACCTAAGGTCATAAAGATGGCTGTGGCAGAGCTGTAAACTGAGTTGATGTCATGAGGGCACCAGATGGGAAATGAAGAGCCTTGTTCTTTGCTCTTCGCTCTGCTGTGTGGCAAATCACTTCCTCTTCAGGTGACTCAGTTTCTCCCATAGGCAAATGGAAATAATGATTCATCTTTGTAAAAGTCCTTTAGGAATGAAAATGGAAAATGTTATAAGCTGATGTCTTTGTTACTGTGAATGGTATTCTTGTTAGAGATAATAAAGCTACAAATTATATAGCAAAACCATGTTAATGAATTAATGGATGACTTCTATTATATGCTATAAACAAACAGAACATGTACAGAAAATTAACTATGTTGCAGAGTCAGTCAGGCAAAAAATTAAATGCCTGTCCACTACTCAATCTGGAGGAAAAAGCAGTATGTGACTAAGTAATTTAAAAAGTTGTCGTAATATAAGCAGGAACAAGGTGGGCATGTATTATTGGGCCCATACCTCTCATTCAGTTCTTCTATCTGTGCCTGTTTCAGATAGATAGAACTGAATGAGAACATGTTAGATCATGAAGACTATAATTTTAAAGTCAACAACCTTGTTTACAGCAGAAATGAGAAAACATATAGCAGCTGAGGTAAGGCCCTATAAGAGGACAAAAAGGAGTGCAGTTACTTTGTGGGTTGGTACCCAGGGAAAATGAATTAACTCTGCTAAAAGCTTCAAAAAGTAAAATGGGGAAGGTAGGCAAACCAAAGTTTTCAAATGAGCCTTCTGTAATGTATTCCTTCTCTTCCAAGTGTCCAAGTTTGGACGTGCATAAGACCAGTTTTTAGAAATGCTAATCATTCACAGATCTAAATGTAATTAATTGGAAAACCATCTAGAAAAATAGAGGAGGGAAACTATTCCTGCTAAGATCTATAATAGCTATTATTAATTACTTGAATGAAAGTTTTCAATATCCTACATGCACATTTGCAACCTGGTGTACACCTGGTATTTGTTATAACCATGTGAAAATCTACAAACAGCCAATTAGCCAGCTGTATCTTATATTGACCAAGATGATGCCTTCAAATTAATGCTTAAATCTACATTTTACATATGTAACAATGTACATCATTTAGAAATGATGTTTTAGGTTTGTTTATAAAATGTTTTAAACCCTCTGGCATTGAGAATATTGTGCAATCTCAGTAAAACCAACTTCCAACAGGTCTTAAACATAATTTTATTTTTGCTCTTACCCAGGCAAGTCTTCCATGCTCTTTTATCCTAAACTCAAGGACAACTCTATGCCCATTCTTAGATACATCTGGACCTATTTTGGTCATCTGAAAGAATATAAATATATGTATGAAGCTGAATTGTTCCATGAAAACAGTAGTTGCTTCAATTACTTCCATATATTTTACGTGATGCTATGACATTTATTTTATATCACTGCCTTGTAATTTGGTTTTAGTTTTCTTTTGTAACATATCTTTGCTTTCCATGGCTTTTTTACCGACTCTCTGGAGCATTTCCTATTTAAATTATCAATTACTGAAGCCATGCTTTAGGACCTATTACTCCTTGCTCCTTCCCTTAGGGAACATTTTACTATGCACGGTTCAGCATTTTTTATATCGTTTTACATCATTCATATCGACATCGTGTTGGCTGTACAAGTTACCTCATTCATTCTGTTAACTGTGGAAGTCTGGGCCCTTTTAAATCTATCAGCAGTTGTCATTAGGATTTTCTGAAGAATTCATGCCAGACAAAAGTCTCTAAATACATGTTGTAGATAATGTATACATTTTAATGCTCTCATTATCCATCTGTTGCTCTCAGAATTAATGTTTTGCTTTCAACTTTTCCATAATCTCACATTATTTCTTCTCCTTTTTACATCTGGTAGTGCTGTAGTACTGTAACTTATGTAATGAATGGATTGCTGAGGATACATACGAATTCCAGATACTCCATCGCTCCCTTCACTCAATCTCTTCCTTCTATGTGTTTCTGCATTGGATTTGTTTGTCTTAGCACACCCACTCCGCTTCGCCTGTTTGGGACTCACTGTGGGGTACTCAGTACTACAGGAACTATGCAATTCAAGAACCTGCTTGCGTGTAAAGGAGAACATTAACCTATTAACAAACATGCTACGAGGTTGCTGCTCTCACGCTGCTTCACGTGCTGCCTGTGCAGGCTGGAACCCAAAAGGCTCTTTTTCATTCTCTACAATCTGCCATGTATGTAAAAATATTTCTGGGTCCTGGCTATTGAGCAAACCTCCATCTCCAGGAGTTAATATGACAAAAAGAAAGTGTTGAGCTTTCTAAGCAGCATAGTCCTTTTGTATCTCATTCAGGCACCCACTGTCACTACCTGCCGTACACATGAACCCAAAAGTCCTCTGGAATGCCTACTGCTTTCAGTAAAAAAGCAGCACAGGCCTTCTGCAGAGCTTTAGAATTCTCTTATTGTGTCAGAATATCCTATTTTCATTAGATAATTTCCAGACATGTCATTGAGTAAATATGGAAGAACTTAAATGCAATTAAAAAGGGTTGTAATTATTGTGTTTAATGCCAGGCATGTCATATTCTCTTGGTGATTGGATCCTCTCATAGGTTTTGAATTTGCCAACACCCTGTCTTTCTACATCTGTTACTGCATTTCTTCTCCCAGCTTTCTTGTTGAGGATTACAGTCCTTGGCATTCAGTTCCTCAGCTCCCTTACTCCCCATTACCAAAGGGACTGAAAAGCCTTTGCCCTCAGTTCGGATGTTTTGATTCTCTATACCCACTCCCACACAAAACCTGCCTCTTAGTCTGCCCCATGCTGAGGCAGTGGAAGGTCCACAAAGATTTTAGTCCCTCATGTGCAAGAAATTAAGCTTAGCAAGTGTAATAAACATTGTCAGTTCGAAAACAAAAAGTGGCATATGAATGGCCCAGGGAACAGAGAAATTAAAACTTCTGTGGCAGAAATAATTTGCTGGGGAAGGATTATTCCACAACTAGAGAATTACTGTAAGAGGCCCTAATTTTAAGTTAATGATTTTCATGGTATAGAGTCATAGAATTGTTTAGGTTGGAAAAGACCTTTAGGATCATCAAGTCCAACTATACAGAGAACTGTATAGTTCTCTGCTGTTCAGATCACCTCAGTGTGTTAATTTTTTCCTCCATCTAGCTTTATCTATAGCTCGATATACTTCATTTATTCCTAAATGATGTTATGTTACACAACTTCCTGTGTATTTAGACTTGTCAGTATACCTTTGCCCGCTTGCCACGTAAGCAGAACTGCCACATGTCCTATCTTCTCCTAACACGTGGATTTTGAATGGGGCTCCTAGAAAGCATTCCTTCAGGGTTTCTCATGTGTATGCTCCCATCTCTCTGGCTGCATAGTAAGGAAGGCAGTAAAACTGAGGAATCCAAGGGGGTTTGCTCCAAGGAGAAAGGTAACTGTATTCCCTTTTCTGTAAAAATTTGGCCAACAGACTGTGGGGTTTTTTTTAAAAAAAGTGACAGGAAAGGAAGAGCTGACAAATGAGCAGCTCCCTGTCATAGTCCTGACACCACCTAAAGTTCACATACATGTAATGCAGGGTCCAGGCAGTCCCGCTCCGAACATGATCCACTTGATATTCAGTTGTATCTCCTGGTGCCATCGGCAGAGCTGTGTGGTACAGCAGCGTGGGGGCCTGGGGCGATGCCTTGGCAGCAGCTGCTCAGTCATTCCAGGAAGATGGGGGTGCAGAAGATATATAATGAAACATAAATTCTGGCCCTGTTAGGTCAACGGCAGTTTTACCACTGCCTTTGTTTAGGCTGGGATGGCATCCCGTGTGCCTGACTCATATTGTACCGAAACTCTGAAATGAGTATCAGGATCCCCGCCCTGCCCACCCTTGCTCTTCTGTCTCCTTGCCAGTTCCAGTATGGGGAAGGTTTGAACTGGGAGATGAATGGGGCCATGCTCCCCTTTCTTCAGCACTGTTCAAAGTGTTGTGTAGCTTCTCATACAGCACGTCTGGATCCTACTCTGTGTAGCGTACAAAGGCAGGAGGAGAATGCAGTTGAATGGCTGGGCTTCAAAAATCACATGATTTTTGGATTATTTTGTCCTCCCGTGCAGTTTAATGCCAGCGGGAAACATATGGCCCAAAGTAATTTTTTCCCACTTTACAATTCACATATTTTTTACCATATGCAAGGCATTATTTCATGCTATGGCATCTATAATCCCTCCCATGTCTATTCTTCCCTACAGCAGGGTGGACAATATACATTTTGTCCTTCTGCTCCTAAGGCATGATCACTCTGATGGTCTTTTCAGACATTGGCGATAGTTTTCCAAGAATGTTCCTAAAAGATTTTGGTGTCCTTTTTTATTATTTCTGTGAGAAATTGTAATGGTATCTTTAGTTTTTACTCTGTAAGTGCTCGAAGTTTTCTTGCTAGGCAAGTCACAGACCACTTGATCAGTTATCAAAGCAGCTTGCATGATCCCATAGTCGCAGAATTTGAGCTTTTAATCTCCAGTGTATGACATACGCATCAAAGGCTTTGTGGGCAGCCACATTCAGCAACAAATCATACAGCTCTCATACACTTCATTCCTTTTCAGTGAGCAATATTTATCAAATCTGCCCGTTAGCTCCTCCAACAGACATAGATGTTAAACCCTCTGAAGCTGATGTTGCAGGTAAGTAACTTTGATAAAAGAGATTGATTCGTTTGGTACAACACAAGAATAATTTTGTAAAGGATGAATTTCTGTCAGCTGTTACTCATGTTCTCTGTCATTTCTAAAGTAGAAACTTAATTGCATCCACTCTTTTCTCCTTCTTCCCTTTTATTTTTTACTTTGCTAAGATCTTCTAGCTTTCTAAAACCCCATTAAATTCAGTGTTGCTTAGCGTAAAACAATGTCCACTAGAGTGGAAAAAATAAATCCCAGTACCTCTTCATAAGATCTAAGAAGATTTGTCCCAAACAGACGTAAGTAACTGAGATTGTCGAAAAAGAGCTAAAAGAGAGTTAGTTTATGCAGAAATGGGATAATGAACAGTACTAGCAATCTCAGAACGTACTCGGTCTAACACAGACTGGATTGCTACAGTTTGCATCTTGTGACTTTCTATCATTGTGATTTTCTATCTGAGAAGGTGTAGTCTTCAACTGAAGTTCCCCTGCATTTGGGGACATCTAGGGAAAAGTAATTTTATTACATGTAGTAATGCGTGAGGACAGACTGCACTTCTGTCACAGACGGGACATTTAGAGTATGTCTCTTTTTTTCTGCTGTACTATTAACTACTTGCAATAAGATATTAAATATGCTTTGAGACCTATACTTGTCTGTCGAAATTGGTAGAAATCAACTCATCAGTTCACAGACATCGTGAACATTGTATAGACATCATTTTCACAGGAAGCCAAGCTAAAAAATAAAACAATGTTCTCAAGAAAAATCAATGATGTGGCCTTGTGAACAGCACTTGCCAACATATCTCTGAAAAGAGTATTGCAAAGGTAATGAATAGCCAGAGAAAGGGAAGAAGAGTGACAAGGAACATGGAAGAGGTCTGACATAAAGAGAAAGCAAGGATGTGCGCTGCAGGGAAGGGACAAGCAACTTGAGTCACAATAATATTTAGAGTACTAAGTAGTGGAGAGCAGAAGGATAAGGGTTTCCTCAGTCTGCAAACTGAGGAAATGCTCATGGAAAATAAAATAAGGCAATTCAAACCTGGGAGAGGGTTTCCTCTTCACCCCTAGAATGGCCAGCTGGACTCTGGAATTCATCGTGTCTAAGAACAGGCTAAAAACAGTGCCCAAAATAGCCTGGCAGCCTCCCAGCAGCCTCCAGCACTTCTCAAAGGTGAGACCCTGCAGCGAGACCCTGCGGTGGCCTGGGCCTGTGCTGGAAGCCAGCGTCCTGGCGCTCTGCCTAGTGCTGCTGGGCTTCAGGGAGTCCTCAACTGCAGCATCCCCTCATTGAGCCTTCTTCCCGTGACAGCAGGGCAAATGCCTGCCCTCTGCATCACTCCAGAAATCCATCCTGGTAATCAGAATGACACAATTCAATGGGATTTTTTTCCATCCTCTGCAGAAGAACCGGTGTGGGCCACCGGACCCTGGACCTCCCACCTAACCTAAGGCTGCCATTTCCAAGCAATGTTCCATCCTCTCTCAAACAGCACAGGCAAGGCAGCCATGTGCTTTTTATTCCCTAAAAAGTACTACAGCATTTTCATAAATGCAAGGAACAAAAGGAAACTCATGAGAATTGTTTTATATATACGCATTTCAATACAAAGTTCTCCTTTAAATATTTCCAAGAATATTTCACAGCTAAATACTTCAATGCAACTTAATTTAATTTTTAAGTCCAATTGCTAACCTTATAACTAGGAAAGGTACAATAAATTACATTAACACTAAACTAATGTAACTATTTAGTATGTTTTTCAGTTGTTTTAAGGACATAAAATGTTCATGATATATATATATTTTTCAAGGAAAAAATCAATAATCAAGATTTGAGAAAACTGAAACAATAAAAATACACTTGCATAGAAAATATTTTAAAAAAATAAATAAAACTGAAAACAAAAGGTCTGCTTTCCACTGTTTCAAATTGCTTTGGTCTGATAGTTTTGAAACGAGTATTCACATCTCTCGGGCAAACACAAAACTGGTTTCAGAAATGGAACTTGCAACAAAGTTAGAAGTCATGTCACCAGGAGAAAGAGCTGGGAACAGATGCTTTCAGGCTAATACAAATGACCAGCTTTGGAATTAATTGATAAAATAGTTGGTCTTTTAAAAATGAACCCATTAAAGTCTAAATTTACTACAACCTATTAAGATAATGAAAACTAAAATAAAAATTAATTACATTAAAGCAGTGCGTGTTTGCTTCTGCAGTTTAAAAGAAGGTTACATCTGCTTTTTTAGAAGCTGAGAAATACCCAAGTTAAAAAAAACCCAGGCATTGAAAAAATTGAAAATTCAACGATTCAAAAATTTTTAAAACTCCCAGGACAAAGATTGTGCATGTAACACATGTTCGTGCATCACAGGATGGTAGCTAACAATACAGTTGCAGAAAACAAACAATGCCTACTTGATCCTTCATTTTCTCCAAACCCTTCTCTGCTATACTATCCTTTTCAAAGACAGAATTATAGTTTTGTAACCACCTCTGGGATTACCTGCCTGGGCTCTGGGATTCTGCACACAAGACTGAAGATCTGATGTCAGGCACCGAGAAATTAAGAACAAAAATTGGTGACTACCTGGGAAAAAGGATGAAACAACCGGCCTATTGCCACACAGGATCATGACAGAACAAGGGCAAGGACATCTCTCTCTACCTTCTTCTGCAAAACTCCTGTCTCATTTGCTTTTAAACTTGAAAAACTTTGAAGTTGAAAACTTCAGCAACAAATGAGGCAACAGCTCTAAAAATAATTGTCTTCAGCACCACGCCTGGTTCAAAGTCCAATCAATTCCACACTCTCCAATGGATGAGCCAAGAATATCGTAGGAAAAGAAACAGACTATGAACTGTATCATAAGGGATATAAAATAGGAGACCTCTCCTCTAGAGTGTGTGACGTTACAACCTTCCGAGTGTTGCTTCAACATAGTTTTTAATACTATAATATAAACTATGTTCTAAAATAAATAATTGGAATGTTATATTCAGAATAATTGAAGGTCTTTGAGTTTTTGAGTTCCCATTTGAAATTTCAGAAACTTCAACAAATTCCAAAACTGATTTTTCTAATAAAAATAATTCTATGATTTTTTTTTTTCCCCTGCCAACTCTTAATGCCAGTTGTTTTGGCCCAACCAGCAAGAATTTAAAGGGATCTAGTTCCCAATGCATAAACTTTGTTTCTGCTGAAACTGGCAGGAATTCTGTGATTCGCTTCAGTGAATAAACCCAGTGAAGGCTGAGCACTTCTGAAAATCCTGCTGCAATTTGGCATCTTCTTCCTTATTTAAACTGTACAGGTGTTATTTATTAGTTACCAATGTTCACCACAAAGAAACAAATAAATAAACCATATATTTACTCTTCCTGTACACCTGAGGTGGAGCAGCTCGTAAAAGCTTTGGGACGCAAATTATCACCTCAGGCCATATTTATGCCCATGACTCTTATTATTTGTGCCTTTTTCTCCCTCTTTTTATATTACTCATAACTGATGATCAAAGGGCATCAGGCACTGACTTCCATATCCCTCCCTAGACATATCATCATTCAAACCATCCATTCATTAGTTCATTCCAAGGCTGTCGGCGGGGGGATGCTGTCAGTTGCAATGAACGTCAGAGCCAGCCACAAATGCACTATAGATGCATTCCTATGGAAGTTAGCGGATCTCGAAGCCTCATTCAGAGCACAGTTCTGTTTTCATGTATGTTTTCCATTTCATTAAACAAAGAACCACAAAACGTTTGCCTCTCCAAGTATATTCCAATCCACCCTCCGTAGTGCTTCTGAGTCACTTTAAAAGTGACTATTTTTCCCTGAAATACATCGCGTAAGTTAGGAAAAAGAGACATTTAAATAAGGGAGCGAGAAGAAATACAAGCAGCTTTTACCTAGATCTTCACATTGAATGCAAGCCGGCAGCATGAACACAAGCTTTGCAAACCATATCCTCAGTGGATCTCATCACGGTAAAACACTATGATGGAGAGAAACTCGGGAGAAGGGACACTGCAGTAGGGCAGGCCAGGCTCAGCACTAACACAGGGCTCACCCAAGCCTTGGTGGATGCTGCTGGAGGGGAGACAGACGTCGTGCAAACATTTACAGAGGTGTATACGGGCTAGGGTAGCCTGCAGATGCAAACACACACCCACTGAACAGCATCTCGGTCTCTGCTGACTGCTCAGTGCTTCAGGAAGCCAGCTGATCGCTCCTGCATTTTTTACTCAGGAGTGTTCATGGTGTCCCATCACAGTTCCAGAAACGATGTTCCAGGGTTATCACTTGGCAATTCCATTCTCTCCCTTTGCTAGACCTTGAGGAAGCTCCTTTAAGTGACAAAGAACAATGACGATAATTGTAGCTCCAGGGATTATTCTTCCCCACTACATTTCCCTTTAGTTGCAAACGTAAAATTGCCTGCGCATTTTGAAGTGAAGAAAAATTAATCGTATTTAACTCTTAAAGTATTTTTCTGCTTTCTCAAATGGAATCCACTAGCAGTAAACTCGCGGAGTGGTCAGTAGCTGTTCTCTCAGAGCCATCTCAAATCTCCCCGTGACGCAACTCTGTCGTTAACAACGTAACAGTGGTTAGCAACGTTCACCTGACGGCTTGCCGGGGCCGGTCGCGGCCGGCAGGGGGCAGCCTCGCACCGGCCGGCTCCCGGTGTCCCGGGGGGGGGGGGGGGGGGGCGCTCCCCCGGGGCGGGGCGAGGGCACCCGGGCACCCCCCTCGCCGTGCAGGCGTGCCGCCGGTGAGGGGCGAGCACAGCCCCTGCCGACCGTGAAAGGCGTTTTACACAGAATGAACGGTGATCGTACATAGTAAAAATAATAAATACTATATATATAAAATAATAATATATAATAACCACCATCACCTAGCAAGCATCTAGAGGTGGGGCGTTGTCTGCGACGAGTACATTCGCCGACTCCAGCTTTTGGAGCCTAAGCTTTACTGGGCAAGTTACTGGGGAACCACCCAAGGATTTAGGAGAACTATTCCAGGCTCCCTTTGCCCCCAGGTGTGTTCCTGGGGTGAATTTGGGCCAGTCGCTCCCTCCTCGTGTCCCAGCTCCCCACCCATGAAGGCGGGAAAGTGTCTGGAAGCGTTGGGAGGTGCATGAGTGCCTTACGGGTGCTCGCATATGGAAAATGTGGAGATGTCATTTTCACATTGTGCTTCACAGTCACAGGGTATTTCTGAATGTATACCTACAGATACGCACGTACGTGCAATATGTAAATATGTGCGTTTCTCTCTGGTATGCATAGATGCCGTTCTGGGAAATTTGATGAAAAAATCCTGAGCAGACAGAATGACAGAAACGAGGGAGAGGACAGGAACAGCGGTGCAGGATCAGTGAAGCAATCCATCGACAGCGTCAGAAGACTCCTCAGGAGATGCAGGAAAACTCACGGTACAGCACATCAGTGGGAGGGTGAGGTTATTGTATGTGTTGAACCATAGACCTTTTCCCTAAAAAAAATCACCACTACCAGCTTGGCCATGCTCTTCAGACAAGAAAGAGAAAAGTAATGGCCCAGCTCAGTACCTTTTCCCTGTGTGTAAGCTGACATGGCAAACTCCACTCGAAGAGATCTGTCTGGAAAAGCAAGATCAACTGCACGTTGTTTCCCATGACCCACAGAATTCCGTTCCAGGCAGTTAATCCAGAGGTAACTTCTGCAGTCACGCTAACGGGATGGGATGGAGCACAGCAGCATCCAAGGCAGCATTCACAGGGAGAAAATACCCTCCAGCTCCTTCCAGAACATTACAGAAAGAAACCTGGGGCTGTTACTCAAACTTTATCTACCCTGGTTAAATTTAGCTTTTAAAAAAAGGCTTGGTGTTTTTTCTTATGAAAGAATCCAGAAAATTTAGAAACAATATTCTTTATTCCTTTAAAAGGCGCAATTCTGTTTCAACAACTTTTTGAACAGAAAATTCTTTCAGCTTTACTAAGTTTTTAGTCTGAGCCAGTTACACTTTCTGTGCAAATGACACATTTTGCTGCTTTTCAGTGTCTCTGTTCTTGAGACCTGTGGACCAAGGCAAGGTGAAAGCCCGTTCTCCCAGTTGCACAGTGTCACAGCCCGTTTCCTACAGCTGGGAAGAGCGGTCCCAGCTGCACTGCCCGGCTGGCAGCCCGCTCGGCAGCCTGACCTGCTGGCATGGCTGGGTGCCTCACCCGGCTTTGCTGGATCCCACCAGGAGCCCCTACCCAGCTGCACCCATGTGCCATCTCAGTGATGCTTAGAATCATAGAATTGTTTAGGTTGAAAAAGACCTTTAAGATCATGAAGTCCAACCGTTAACCTAACCCTGCCATCCCACGTCCCTAAGCACCTCGTCTACCCGTCTTTTAAATACCTCCAGGGGTGGGGACTCCACCATGTCCTGGGCAGCCCTTTCCAATGCTTGACAACCCTTTCAGGGAAGAATTTTTTCCTAATGTCCATCCTAAACCTGCCCTGGCACAACTTGAGGCCATTTCCCCTCATCCTATTGCCCGTTACCAGGGAGAAGAGACTGACCCCCACCTGGCTACAGCCTCCTGTCAGGCAGCTGTAGAGGGTGATAAGGTCTCCCCTCAGCCTCCTCTTCTCCAGGCTAAACAACCCCAGTTCCCTCAGCTGCTCCTCGTAAGCCTTGTGCTCCAGACCCCTCACCAGCTTCGTTACTCTCCTCTGGACATGTTCCAGCACCTCAATGTCCTTCTTGCAGTGAGGGGCCCAAAACTGAACACAGTATTCGAGGTGTGGCCTCGCCAGTGCTGAGTACAGGGGCACGATCACTTCCCCGCTCCTGCTGGCCACACTATTCCTGATACAGGCCAGGATGCTGTTGGCCTTCTTGGTCACGTGGGCACACTGCTGGTTCATGTTTAACCAGCTGTCAACCAGTATTCCCAGGTCCCTTTCTGCCGGGCAGCTTTCCAGCCACTCTTCCCCAAGCCTGTAGCGTTGCATGGGGTTGCTGTGACCCAAGGGCAGGACCTGGCACTTGGCCGTGTTGAACCTCATACAGTTGCTCCCCCGAGCCCTGACCCCAACACCGTGTGTACCGGGTCACCGCTAGGTACAACCTGGGTTCTGCACGCAGGCTGGAGTTCCTTCAGCAACGCTTTTGTGGCGGTGCCATCTTGGCTTCCCCGGGGGCCGACAGTGCCCCTGCGGGGTGAGCACCGGGAGGGGGTCAGGGACTCGCGGCGCCCGGTGCACGGCACGTGCCGGACATGGCCACCCGCTGCCACGTCCCCCGTGGCAGGGCCGGCACCGGTCCTGGCCCTGGGGTCCGGGCGCGGGGGGGCCCCGGGCCCGGGCGGGGCGGGGGGGAGCGGAGGGCTGACCGCCCCGCTGCACCGTCGCCACACGTTGCACCGTCGCGCAGCCTCCCTCCGCGTCGGGGGAAGGAGCGCGCCCGCGGGGCTTTGCAAGCTCCGAGCCGCCCGCCGCCCGGAGGAAGCCCTGCCCGCCCGCCGCCCCGCCCCGCGCCTCCCCCCCGCCGCCGGGGCCGCCCCGCGCCCGTGGGCACGCCGCGGCAGAGGGCAGGCGCGGCCGGAGCGGCAGCGGCAGCCGGCGAGCCCCGGGCGGGCGGTGCGCGGAGCATGGCCCCGGCGGGGCGGCTGTGCGCCGCGCTGCTCTGCGGCGCCCTCAGCCTCTGCAGCCTGCGGGCCGCGCCGCGGCAGCCCGACACGCTCTACATGTGGATCGACGCCCGGCAAGCCCGGGTCCTCATCGGTAAGCGGGGCGGCGCCCCCCCTCCGCCGGCTGCCGCGGCGGGGGCCCTTGCGCGGAGCGGAGCCCGGCCCGGCCCGGCGGGGCTGCCGCCCATCGCGCCCCTTTGCCTTCCGCAGGCTTCGAGGAGGATATTCTCATCGTGTCCGAGGGGAAGATGGCCCCCTTCACCCACGACTTCAGGAAAGCCCAGCAGAGGATGCCCGCCATCCCCGTCAGCATCCACGCCATGAACTTCACCTGGCAGGCAACGGGACGGGTAGGTCCCGGGACGGGGCCGCGGCGAGGGGCGGGGGCGGCTCTTGAAACCCGGGCAGGTGGTTTGGCCTGGGGACAGTGGAGGGAGCCCTCTGCGGGGCGCGCCCGGCCGGCCCCGGCTCTTGGGTCGCCCGCCGGACCCGCCTGGGCAGCGCCTTGAGCCCCGGCGTCCGGCGGGTCCGCGGCAGGCGCGGGGGCGGCGGGGAGCGCGGGAGGCAAAGGGCGGCCCGCGGCGTGGAGGGGCCCCACGGCACCCGAAGGAGCAGCGAGAAACGCGGGCAGGTGTGTGAGGGCGGGGGGTGTAAGGAGCGTGGGGGCCGGGGTCTCGGCCGCGGGGGCCCGGCCGGCCGGGGGGGAGGGGCGGGCGCCCGAGCTGAAGAGGGGCCTTTAGTTTTAAGATCATTTTACCTGACGCTGGTTACGTGGATGCAGTTTTTCAGCTTTCCTTAGCTTGCGGGCGTATACCGCAGGCTGTTGGTTGATTGCTAAATGTGCAGGCTTTAATGGGTAGCTCTGGTAAGCAATAAATCTCTTCTGGAGACTTAATTTTGCTGAGTTTAATTGCAAACCCGCCTAAACCCACAGTGTATTGCATCCCTTTGGATTCTTTAGTCAGACAGATAAGAACGCGTGACATATTTTCACGCAGAGACTTATGCATGATTTGACACAGAAAGCATATGTTAAATTTGCATAAAGCTGAAACACATTAGCGTATGTCATCATGGACACAGGAAAAAAAATCGTAACGTAAAAATGATGGGTAATTTCATTCATTTTTACAATGCTGAACATTGACTTTGTACAACAAAGCGCTCGGTAGAGATGAAGCAGTATTTACCTTCAAATAATTCAGTGATAGTTGGTTGTATAATTTGGCTAATTGCAGCTTCACAGATTTGGTTGTGGTTTTGGTTGTTTAAAAATACTCTAACTACAGGACTTGTTTGGCTTTGAGGTGTTGTCTGAAGCCCTTGTAATTTTTGCTATCTTCACAAAGCCTTTGAGTTTAGGAAATGTTTCACCTCCTCTTTTAGAGAGGGAGGGGAACGTGGAGAGACAAAACTTGCTCACAAAGGCTAAGTGACTTGCTCAAGGTCTTTGGCGTTCCAGTCCAGCTTTACAGAGAAAACAACTTTGTACGCCAAGGGCTGGCATTTACATACCTAGAAATAATTAGTGTGTTTTGGGACTGTATTTCCTGCTCCGTTTCTCTGCGAGCTTCAGCTGCTGTCCATGATAAACCTATCTCATTTTTGGAAAGGAGGATTGAGATGTTAGGCAGAAACCTGCCCTTCTTCTCTTGTCCTTCTTTCTCGTGCTCTCCTCTCCCTCCTTTGCTGCCTACGGGCAGCTCATTAGGAAAAGATGATTGTAACACTGATTTCGGCAAGAAGAGTCACAGGCTTAACGACCGCATAGACAAGTGTTCCCCTTGATGCAACTTGCAGGATGAAATCCCTTCTGAGCAGCAGCCAAGTTGTTTAACCCATTATTCCTCCTCCTCCTCCTTGCTGAATTACTGAATTCCTGTTAGACAAAACGTAGTTAGTGGGTGAAATACCTAAATGGTGAAAGTAACATCGTTGCACTACTCTGTTCCTAGAATGGTGTGTTAACTTTCAGCTATTTATGGGTCAAACAAGCATTAAAACTGAGAGGCTCTGCATTTGGAGATGTTATAATCCCATCTCGCTACTCCTTACAAGTTCATCTGTGTGTACAGTCAATATAAACATTGGCACTCCGGTCTTAATGGCTGTGGATATTTAGATACTTACGCAGGTCTGCAGACGAAGAGCGGGATTTCAACCGGCAGCCTAAGCGTAGGAAGGAGTTTCAACTCTCGACTGTTTTTGGAGTTGCAGGAAGAATGGACATACTTACTTAGCATCCTAGAGAAAATGTCTCCTTTTTGGTATCACAAACAGTCCTGTTGGGTTTTGCATCCCTTAGAGGTGCTTGAGTACAGTTGCCTGTTACTCACAGTTCTTGTCATCCTCTGTGGAAACCAGGGCACTTACTGTCCCTATGCCACCCAGCCCTTTACCTGATGAGAAGGGGCAGGAAAACACATGAGTGTTTCTTCTGTAGCCCATAGGGCAACAACATCATCGCCCATGGCAGTGTTGCAAAGAGAAGTAGGATAAAAGTTATTTGTGTCAAAAGAACACAGTTTCTTCAGAATTTCCAGTATTTTATGAGGGGAAGAAATGAGTAAATTTTAGCAGGTTTTTTCAGTGTTCTGTTATGTTTTTAAGTGTATGTGTTCTTAGAAGTTTCCATTGACATGTCCAGGAAAGTACTAAATACTTGCTACCTTTATTCTGGCAGAAGACTTTTTTCTGGGAATTTCCTAAGGGAAGTGGGAAGGGGAAGGGAGGAGAAGAGAGAAGAGAAGGAGAAGAGGAGGACAGGAGAGGAAAGGGAGAAGAGAGGCAAGAAATGAAGAAGGAAAAGAAATGGAAACTAGTACTCTTTGAAAGAAGAAAGGCATTAAAAATATTGAAGCACTAGACTGCTTTCTGTAAAACAACTGTTAACTAGCATACAGTTGTCTTCTGTTCGGTAAAACTGAAATAATTTCTTCTGCGAGTCTTGTATCTTGTGCCTTACACACCTCTTAACCTTGTATCCCACTTGAGACTTGAAGAAGTTTCTCTAGGGCTCCAAGGTTTTGGGGGCTGTCAGTAGTATATGCCACAGCCTCTAGCAGTAGCTAGACCCTTTTTGGGTCTGTAGATATGAGACTTCTCCCGAGTAGGTATGGGAGATCCTGTCTATGTCATTACATGCTTGCTAGCCCTGATACCACCAAGACAGGGGAGTGAGAGAGCAGCTGGGTGGGTGCCTGGCAGCCAGCCAAGGTCAACCCACCACAGCTGGGATCTCCAGCAGGGTAGGGCTAAGTCTCTCCTGACTCGCACCTCGCACCCCTGTTTACACCTGTGGTAAGTGGGTATAAATATCCTGTGGGTAGATGCCATCTACCTGCTCCTGGGATAAATAATGATCCAAGTGGTAGGTGAATAAATAATCCAACCCAGGGAGTGACAATACTTCTCAGTCCTGCGCTGCTGCATGTGTCCATATTCTAGTTCAAAAATGTCTGTTGAAAGGAACATTTTAAGTACTAGATTGTACCTGTATTCTGTATAAACTGAAGTGGTAAAAACCCACTACATTTGGATGTCACGTTTCTAATACAGTGGCCTTTGTGCCCTGGATCCATTTTGATATGGAAAAGAATTTGTATGGTTAACAAACAATTAAAGCCATTTTCACTAGGAAACATTAACCAAAGAAAAGTGTTAGTTGCCTTTAGTCCTTAGTCCATTACTTCTAATTAATTATTAGGAAATATTAGGGGAAACCTAAAATTTAAGGGTTGGAAGGTGCTGAATACCTTTTTCTGGTGAAGTCAGGGTGAGCCAGGCAATACAGGAAGCTTAGAGTACTGCAGAATGGAATTGTTAGGTTTTTAAGCACTTTATTTTTTTTACCTATGAATTTAAATGTAAGATTGCAGATGTTATGTTCACTCTGGAAAAAATGTAATCTGACTAAATTAGTAGTTACAAAGATTGCTTCTTGGTTTGAAAGGTTTAAAAAAGCAAAAATCAGTGGTAATGTGTAGCATACAGTAGGCATCCGTGTAACCACTAGAGCTCACTGCTGTGCTTCTTGCTCTTACTCTGTATGGTTTTTGCAAAAGAAAGAATAATGACTTTTGGGGGCCTTGTCCTCTGGGGAAGATTGCACTTAAAGACTTCACAGCGAGAGAGGAATAGACCCTATTATGCTAACTAATGCTGCGGCGTGTTTCACCATGTCCACCAGTGGAAGGTACCAAAGATTGCACTGATAACGTCATCTCTACAGCGTTTAGGAACTTAGGACAGGTATTTAAGCTCCAAATCCACAAAACCCAACGTGGATGCTTAACTTTCAGTGGAACTTCTGACAGCAATAAAATTAAGATCATGTATGAGTAAGTATGGGTGGGAGAGAACCGTATAAAAGACAAGGTTGATCAGTGCACAGGAAGCAAGGGCTCAGTGACAGAGCAGCAGCTGGGTTGATTTAATAGATGGGAGACAAAAAAAAAGAAACCAAAAAGCAAGCTGGAATTTTTGTTCTGTAGCAGTCTCTGGTCTGATCCATATTAACAATCAGTCTGGGCCACAACCTGCGCCTGCATTTGGGGTCAGATGAATTACTGTAGCAACTTGCTTCCTACTCCCATCCATCCTGAGTCCCCCATGGCTCCTCTCCTGTTGCAGGGCTGAATGCGTGCCCATGCTGTGACATCCAAACGCTCAGTCCTGTGCTGGTGCATGCATGGGATGTGGCCCATGCAATGGGAAGATGCATGTACATATCTTGTAGTGCATGGGTATTGCATGTAGATTACGTGCTAAAGATACATCCAGCCTTGCGCTGCTGGATGCAGGCCATTTTGTGATACGGCAGCGGTGCTTCTGCCCTGTGACGGGCAATGCACACACGTGTGCAAGGGGATCAAGTGCTGGGGAAAGGTCTTTGGTCTGGGAGTGCTTCTGGGCACAAGTGTCAGGAGATAAGGAGACATCCCAGCATGTAGTCCTCGGGGCTCTTAAAGGAGGTGATTGGATCTGTCCCTGCTGGGAAGACTGTGTTACTTCTGATCAAAGAGTTATTGATGACCTTGAGTAAAGCAAAAAGATGCTCACCTCTTAAGAAGAGGGGATATATGTCATCAGTGAGTTTTCTAGCATTGTTTGTATATTGTAGAGTGGAGCTTAGGAATGGTATATAATTACGGCTCCTGGAGGCTAGTTCTGGCCTCGGCAATGACACCATGAACCCCAAATAGCTCAACTGATTTCTCTGGAATTACCTTATATTGCTGAACCGTAGCCTGACCATGAAGATAAAATGGAATATGCAGCTGTGCCAGGAGAAGTTTTGTTCCCTTGCCCAGAGGAAAGCTAACAGACTACCAATTTTAAGGCATTATTGATGCAATGGGGTGCTCCATTCAAACATCACTATTACCCTGACAAACTGAAAGAACACAAAACCCAGTGAATTTCAAAACATGTAATTCTTCAGATGAAACTTTTCTTCAAAGAAACTGCTGAACTATTTGTAAACGTCTTATTCGTACCCCATGATTACAGTGATGCTTTTCCGCTTTAAAAAATGTCTCATACGCACAATTTAGGTGGTTTTTTTGTTTTCCCCCCAATAAAAGTATGGCTGTTCTGGAAGTTTGGTCAAGGCAATCGCATAAACTCGCACTCTTGGGATTTACAGTAGTACCTTCACTGCAGTTTCATGTCACCAAACAGAGGAAATACTTTGTTTTCTGACCTCTGTACCAAAATTTCCACGTGGAATGTGAAGATATTTACATACTGTGAGCATGATTTTTAGACAGGGGTTTCTCATATTGAGAGCACGGCTCCAAACCTTTAATATTTAGATTCTGCTTAGCTGTGGTATTTTGCGTCTCAGTGTTGTAGACATGCCACCAGGGATCAAAGTAATGCTGTAGAGATCCCACTTTCTTAGTAAAGCAGGCATGTGCCAGCCATCTGTTGTATCTGCTGATAGAAAACAGCAGTAGTTTCTCAAAGTTCTGCCAAGAAGAAAAGGGGGGGATTTATTGCTCAGCAGAGATGAGTTACAAGGCACCTTGTAGTGTAAGCTACATCTGGTTTCCATAGTAATTTACATGGTGTATGTGTAAACTACACAATTATTCTTTTTACACAGCAGTGTAAAGCTGTGTTAAATAAACCGTTCTTCAAGATTTTCATTGTTTATCTTTTCTATAAATATTCTAATACATTTTAAACAAAAAAGCTTAAGTGATAAAATATTTTCACTGCTTTTACAGTAGTAGCTGCATTGTACAATGTTACTGTTGAAAAGCACTGGAACTAACAGGACACCCCAAGCTTCAAGACTACATTTTGTGAAAATGCACAGCTTTCTCTCCCATGTTACTAACAGTTTTTCTGAAACAGAAAATCCAGGCGGTAGTGTTTTCCTCTTCTTTGTGGAAGTGAAGGTGTGTTCTGTCAACATCACCTCTTTTTTACAGACAGTTTCCCAAGTATGTTCTTAGTGGTCTGAAGTTAATGCCATTGCAAGTAATGCCATGGAGTAAAACGTAAGAACAAACCATAACAAGAACTAACTGGAAGAATTTTTAATGTATTTAACTTCTCCTGTTAGTATCAGGCTTTCCAAAGAGGATTTTTTTGGGTAGCTGCAAGTATGAGTAACTTGCTTCTACCCAAGTGAATTGTGTACATATAAAACAAATGTAAGAAACCACACTCGTCCTAGGGCATACACATATGTAAGGAACATGGAGTGACCCAGGGCTTTCAAAACAATGATATGCAGTAGGCACTTGCATCATGTTGAGCAGAATTTTAAGTATAGTATACCTTAGCTCAGAGCAATGAGTTCCCGATTGGTATTTTTAAAGCTTTCAAGAAAATGCATCTCAAAAGCTTTTTTGTTTTACCTTCTTGTGGCTTTACACTTGGCTTGCCAGGGTTTGTTCTTATTTTCCTTTTTGTATACAAATTCCACCTTTTGAAAGATGCTACTTTATTTCTATTAGTCTCTTTTGTTCTGCTGTTCAACCATGTTGGATTTTTGTGGATTTTTTTGTTTTGTTTTTTTTTTCTGGGGCTTTTTTGTTTGCTTGTTTGCTTTTTAACTGTTTGTTTGTGGCCAAACTCTTCACTGCATCAGACAGTAGCCCAGACATGGTGGAAATGGTAGTCACTCAAAATGCACAGCAAAGAATGGACAGTTGCATTGCAATACTTAAGTCTTTCCATAAAAAAACACACAGTGTTATTTGCAGTGAATTATATGTTTAAAATGTAGTAGATTGTAGATGATAGAAATGTAGATGCTGCAGGTGTATGTTTCAGTAAAAGCAGAAGATAGTTTTATTGGTATTTTCTGTTACATAAATGGCTTTTTTTGAAAATCGTAAATGGAAGAAACACAAAATCAATCAAATTTTGGACAAGTTGTTGAATGCCCAGCTAACTTTGCATTTTTCCCTTCTGTTTGGTTTGTGGAGACTGATGTTTTGAAATCTTAGTTGTAAAAAACAGTGATTGTAATAAAATATATGTAATAATGTATGTAATAATGTAATGAAAGGCTGGCTCTACTTACACAAAACAAAGTTGAGATCCGTGTACAGAGAGCACCTGGGCTGTCTGTGACGCTTTGAGCTGAGTTAGTTGTATGAAGTAACAGAAGTCCTGCTCAATGGGTGTGTGTGCATTGAGGTCAGATGTGTTTTCCCCTTGGGTGGCACCCTGGCAGATGATGTGTGTGAACTGACAGTCCTACGGGGTCCCTGCCTGCATTGCTGGTCCTCCCAGTCTCTAATGAGACCTGTCAGCCTGTAGAATAACCTGCAGAAGAGTTGTCTCTTTTCTTACACATACTTCATAGAAGAAAGAGCTAAATAGGGAAAAACAGACATGTCCTCAAACTCCTGTGAGGCATGTTCCCATCCCTTCATGCCCCTTCCCTGGACTCTCTTCAGTATGTCCATGTCTCTCTTGCACTGGGGAGCCCAGGACTGGACCCAGCACTCCAGCTGTGTCTCACCAGGGCTGAGCAGAGGGGAAGGATCAGCTCCCTGGACCTGCTGGCCATGCTCTGCCTGATGCAGCCCAGGAGCCTGTTGGCCACCTTTGCTACAAGGGCACGTTGCTGCCTCGGGGTCAACTTGGTGCCCACCCAGACGGCCAGGTACTTCTCTGCAAAACTGCTTTCCAGCTGCTTGGCCCCCAGCATATACTGGTGCGTGAGGTTGTTCCCCACCAGGTGCAGGACTTTGTACTTCCCCTTGCTGAACTTCATGAGATTCCTATCAGCCCATTCCTCCAGCCTGTGAGGTCCCTCTGGATGGCAACATGACCTTCTGGTGTATCCGCCACTCCTCCAATTCTTGTGTTATCTGAAAACTTGCTGAGGGTGCACTCTGTCACAATGCCCAGGTCTTTAATGAAGATGTTAAACAGTATGAGACCTAGTATCAGCCCCTGAGGTACACATGAGATGACTGGCCTCCAGCTGGACTTGGTGCTGCTGATCACAACCCACTGAGCCCAGCAGTGCAGCAGTCCACCTCACTTAGGTAAGTTCCACTTCCTCACTTCTTCCATGGGGATGTTGGGGGAGACAGTGCTGAAAGCCTTACTAAAGTCAAGGTAAACAAAATCCACTGCTTTCCTCTCATCCCCCAAGCCAGCCATTAACACCAAACGGGCCAGACAGGGACACAAAACTGAGGCTGGCTTGTACAATCACAGTGAAGCAGCAAACCAAGATCTGCCTCAGAAAAAATAACATAAATAAAGCAAAGACAGTGATACCGTTGTACAGAGGCACTGAGAAGACTTTATCCAGGTATGATACTTGAAATCTACCATAGCATGTGGATTCATAGTCCACTCAGAAGACCACTTACCTGCACAAAAATGCTGAGGAGGAGTTACCTGACAAGTCTGTCTGACTTGGAGAAGAGGCACGTATGGAATAGAAATGCCTTAGTAAAGGCTTACAAAGATTTGGGGTGGACTTCTTTCAGCCAAACAAGAAGAAAACCCCTGGATTTTTTGCATCTAGTATGAAAGTTTGCTTTGTTTTCCAACCAACTGGTGGAATCCAGCTTGTTTGGCCATACAAGGAAAAGTGGGCAATTACTTTCCAGCTGCTTCAGCACTTGCTGCCATCACTGCCAAATACTTCAATAAATAACTTGGAGACCAAACACTGCTTTCAGAGCTGGTCCCACAAATCCTCTGAAGTTGCCCCTTAGCCTGGATAAATAGCTAGCTAAACCCAGCCGATCCTAAAGGAAATAAATATGCCTGACATCAAACCTGGCAATCTCCCAAGCCTCAGGTTTTGGCCCATCTCCAGGGAAAACAAACTCCCCAAACAGCAGCCCACTAATGAGAAGACCTGTCACCAGCTCTGAGCGCTGAAGCACAGAAATCAGTAGTGAGAGCAGCAGAGCTAGAGGAAGCGAGGGCAAGCTCTTGGACCATCCCAACCATCAGAGAGCAAGTTCAGAGCTTTCAATACTGTGATTATGAACCTGTTTTTTTTTTTCTGGGAACATGAGGAACAAGGAAGACATGGAGAGCTCACAACTTGATGAGCAGGGGAAGATGGGGTCTCCCTGCAATGTTTTCTATGTGCTCTCGACTTGCAAATGTGTGAATATTGATATAGTCAATGGGAATCTGTGACTAAAAACCATATAGGCAAATAAATCAAGTCCACCGAACACCTTCAGTGAGGAGTACAAGTACCAACTTCAGCCTGTTCCTTTTAAACTGCAGTTAACACTGCTTTCATTTTTCCAAATTTGAGCCTTAGCCAGTTCTCTTTCTTGCAGAGGTTCTGGGAAGTAAACTGAACTGTTGAAACAGAGTCCATCTGAGTGACCAGGCTGAAACAAATTTCTTTTTCCCTTGTGAAGCCACAGATACATCAAATAGCTGCAAGCAGGTACGAGCCTGCAGTGTTTCATACAGGGACCTTCAGGGAGAACCGGCGGGTTGCACAGTAGAGCACACTGGCATCTGCCAGAGAGGAAGGAGAGGCAAAATACAATTGCCCGGGTCTGTAATCAAGCAACAGATGAAATGCATAGCCATGTTAAGAGTTGGGAAATAATTTGCTAGCAGGGCACGTTAAGCATTACCTTGGCTGATTTTTTTTTTATTTTTTTTTTTTGGTTTATGCTGGGGGTTTTTTGTCTCCTTCCTTCCAGTTTTGCACAGGAACATGTATTCCGATTGCGTAGGCATGATCAGATTTCTGTATTGGCAAAAGAGTGTGTATAGCTGAAAGCTTGTGGCCCAACACGTTGCTCCCCTGCAGTCAGAGCTGTGACATGTTGGTATTAGGTACAGGGTGGAGAAGCTTATACTGTCCCTTACAGACAGAAGCCTTCATCACATCAAGAACCACTTGGGTTTCATGTTTTTACTTGACATAACAGTAGCTTTCCTTTGATGGGACAAAGTCTGCACCTTATCCTGCCCATTAATGGAGTTCACATTTGAATTGTTTCAGGGTGAATATCCTGTTTAGTTGATGGACCCTTTTAAATTGTCCTGCCAAACACTTGCAGTCAAGTAAACTTCGTAATTTATATAGTTGGTGCCACAATGCCACTGTTAACTATGATTTGTTCAGACAGCAATTAATTGAAACCTAACAGTAGAATTGCAAGATTTTAAACATTCCTAAGTATTTAACTTATTTACATAAGACCTTTATTCATCCAAAAGTAAGATTTTCTCATCCTGTAAAATACAGTAAAGCATTCTAAGTTCATTCAATTAAATTAATGGGGAAATATTTAACAGGATGAGGAATTTGAAAGTTTGCTGGCAGTTGGAATGGTTACCTGGAGGTACAGAGCTCGCAGCCTCTGTGAGTTCTCATGAAATCTCTGTTTCTCCGCCTCTCCTCAAGCCCAACAACTCCAACAGAAACTTCTGTCTCTAGGTTTATATGTGTTTTCTTGTCCCTGTTTACACGGATTGAGGTAACTGCAGTAAGGTCTTTCCTTTCTTGGTTTAGAGCAGGTGATGGAGCGTACCCGGGTTCTTCGGTATTTCTCCCCTTCCCCAGGCCAGAGGTCTCCTGAAGAGTGGGAAGCAGAAAGCCAGTTTTGTGAGAGATGGAAAGAAAGGGATGGCCATTGCCCTTATGTGGAAGTGGTGGTGTGAGATCCTTCCCTCTCTGATTCCTTTATAAGCACTCCCCATCGAATCAGAAGAGGACCCCCAAACTAACCCTCTCTGCCCTGAGGGGACAACTGTGCCAGTCTCCTCCTCAGGCTGTCCCTGGTTATTCCATCCAGGAGAGGGGAAGGTGGAAGAAGCAGCCAGTCCACAGGGGCTTCCTGAAGTGTGGTGAGACACAGAAGGGAGGGCTGGAGCTCTCCTTACAACGTGAGTAGAATTTCTTGAACTGATACTCAACTGTGAGAGTTTGCAACACTATTTCACACATTATTATTATGCCTTGACAACAAATCTGGTTTTGCTACCCCATCCACATTCACAGGACAGCTTACTTTAAATGCATAAGCATCTACTCTGGCGATAATCAAGCAGCAGAGATGTTTAGGTGAAGCTTGCTTTTTATCTCTGATTATAGACTTCCAGGTAAGCCAGATTTAGTAATGGTATACTTAAATTAGTTCCTGTGGTAAAGTCTAAGTTATATTTCTGGCAAGCATGAGATGAGCTACTGGCCACTATCTATGCACAGAAAATACTGAAGACATTTCTTTGAAAAAGCAAAAAGCCTTGGATTAAAATTTGTATGGCCTCCATGTTGAAAACTCAACCATTAACTAAACATACCTGTCCATGTATCATGGAAAACAGACCTTCTAACTCAGGTGCATTGTTCACCTGTTGTCCTTCAGGAGTGTGTTAATGGCCTACAGATAAATCAAAACTTTTCTGAAAACAGATTTCTACTACTTTAAAAATCCGCAAAACATATGTGGATATTTGCATACGACCAGTGTGGTTTGGCCTTGAGAGTTTTTTCCATACACATTTCCCCAAAAACCATTTCTAATGAATCTTATGGTCAGCAAGTTGTGGCATTCCAGTTTCTTCCAACCCTAATTCACATGCGTCTTGGTTTGTTAAATACAATTGAAAGGTTACAGCAACAAACTATTACATTAAGGTAATTGGCCTTCATGTGAAACCCTATTTTCCCTGGACCTCTGCATGTCCTGTACTGCACACCTTGCAATTTTGCGGTGTATGGTGTATCTGCATATTCATGTGTCCAGTTGACTTAATGGGCCAGATTTTTAAAGGCTACTCAGCGTTTCCAACAGCCGTTCACTCTGAGGAAACCTGCAGGACTCCAGCACCAGTTCTTTGGTTGTGTAAGATTCACAGTTACAGAAGAAGCTGCATGATGTTATGTCTCATAGATAAGAATTAGAATATGGGCTTATGTACTTAATGAGGTTTTAATGTCCTGTAAAAACAGAGACTGAGTTAAGTCTGTACATACAGCATTATTCACTGGTATTTCCTGATTTTTGACTGTTTAACTGGATACCTTAAGACTTCTTGAAACTCTCTTTTATTAACACAAGTGGGTTTTGTATAGCATTTCCTCTGTTTCCTTAAAAAAATAAAAGAGATTGAAAGGTAGAAAGGATTAGGAAAAAAACCCAGTTTCTTCCTCAGAGTTTTTAAAAGTTTAAAAATAGTTTGCATGTTGTGTAAACTTAGTCCCATTGCCTAGACAGCAGTGTGTCTCTTCACTCTGAGCGGAGCAGAGATGGGCTCTCCTTCCCTGTGGGAGAGTCCCTCTTCCCAGCAGAGTTGGAGAGGGCAGGTTGTGCCGTGTCTTCTTCAGCTGCAGTGCTCCCGAGCTGTACGTGCATGGTCCGTCTCTGGTACATCTTGTGGAGATCCACATGAGGGAGCCCATATGCTGTGTGCACCACCGTAGCAGAAAAGGCTGTTGGAGGAGCGTCAGTCTCGTGCGCAAAAGCAGCAGAGCATGGGCCTCACCTTTGCACCAGAACAGCATCATCCCTAGCTGAGACAGGTCATACCCTGACCCATGGGTTTCCTCACTGGCAAACTATATGTATGTCTGGTATGAGCACAAAAGCCTCCTGGTGCAGCATCCTTGTCCAGTCCCTCCTGCAGCTCTCTGTACGACGTTTTCCTAAGACGTGGCAAGACCGGCTGTCCTCGGTTCAGCTGCACAGCACACCTAAGTGGCATGCCACAGTTGGACAGGCAGCGCTTGGCGTGTCTCACTTTTCCTGAGAGGTGTGTCATATGCCATATAAAGAGTACAGCTCTTTGATCACGTTTCAGAAACGTGTTCTTAATCCGGTGTGGCTCCAAAGAAACCTGTTATAATACGAACAGCCTCAAGCTTAAAAACATGACAAACGTGAGTCAACTTGAATTATTCTTATGGTATCCAGTTAAACAGTCAAAAATCAGGAAAGACCAGTGAATAATGCTGTACTGAATTATTTCTCATAATGAACAATTGCGAGATCATATTTCCGAGGATGGAATCATGTGGTTGGATTTGTCATTTTTCTCAGAGATAAAAAGCCTTGTGTCCACATGATGGCTCTGGCAGTGCCATCAGAAACGCACATGCCCTATTTGGGTGCAGGTTCTGTTGGTTTTAGTAATGCATTGGAGGAACTGCCATCTTGCTGATGATTGTCAGCTTAGATCCTTCCTCGCTCCAGGATAATGAAACTAGAGAGCGCGGTAAGAGAAGTTGACGTCTGCCCAACGGCACAGGAACAGCCATTCCAGAATGGCCAGTGCCATTCCAGAACAGCTTCAGCCGGGCTAGCAGCTGACACGGTCCCATCCTCTTTCCTATCCCTGGTCACACATTTCCATTCTCTTTCTTGTGCCAGTGCTGATGTGGCCGCTCAAGGAGCTGCTCTGGCTGCAAACTAGCCCGACAGAAAGGAGTGATTAATTTTGAACTTGATCTGCTGTCTTGGCTAGCTTGCCACATGACCACGTCTGAAGAGGGTAGGACTGCGACAGCCCAGTCTTAGGCGGCCTGGAGCTGCCCTGGTGCAGTCCCAGCGCTGCGAGCTACAGAAAACATGGCAAATCAAAATGGAAAAACAACTCCCGGACACCAAGCCTCTTCTAACCAGCAGAAATTCAAGCAGAACCAAACAAAATTGACCCTGACCCAGCTGACTGGTATCAAAGCGCATCCCACTACAGGGACAGGCAGGGTTTGACCGACGGGCTGCTGTGCCGAGCACTGCATTTCTGTGCGCTGTAGTGATGCAGGGAGCAGACCTGACAGCCCAGCAAGGTTTACAGTGTGGGGCGTTGTTCTCCTCCAGTCTATCTTTCTGAAAGTACTGTGGACCACACTCAGCCCAGAACTACTTGCTTCATTTAGTCAATAAAAGCTGGTTTGGGGGATTTGGAGAATCTCCAGCAGCCTTTGACTCCAGCAGAAGTTACAGATTGTCAGCACATCTGGGACGTATTGAGGGACAAAAAGGACAATTTGGCCTTGGTCTACAAGGGCAGACCAGATTCATCGTGGCTGTGTGTCAAGGAATAAATTGCAGCTCTTGATCTCAGCAAAACACTGTAATCCCAAATGGGGGGAGTTATTTCAGAGCAGAGTATTGACTTCTGCTGTCATCAGACTCCCACTCGTTTTTCATCAGAGGTAAATTTGGGCTTGGGGAGGTCCACACATTCGTGTCTGAAGCTGAACTGTCCCACTGGCATTTTCTCTAATTCAAATGAGGTTAGGGTCTCTGCAAAACATTCTTCTAGTGAACTGCCAGCTGCTGGCTGTCCCTGTTGGGATTTATATTGACAGATGATAGGTCACATTATCCAGAGTAAAAAAAAAAAAAAAAAAAAAAAAACCCAAAAAAATCCAGAAGGATGTAGCTTTCACAAAATAAACTTCATACCTTCCTGATTAGGACTCATTCCTGCAAGTGTGTTTAAAGGGTTTGTCTGGAAGCTCAACTTTACCCAGACTGTCATAACTCTTCCTAATTTCTTTCATCATCCTCAAATGGAGGATTGCCCTGGTCATGCCAGCACTGCCTGTATCAGAATGCTACTTTTGTCCTTCACCAAGTTCACCTGCAGAAAACTTTTAACCTTTCTTAATCCCATTGAAGAAAGGGACCGTAGCAGAAGGAGAAAAAAGGGAAACCAGCATGACTCTTTGCCGTGTTCATCATCTGAACCCCCTCTAAAGAAAGTTTGCGACAAGAAGGGGAAGGCAAAAGAGACCAGCCTTGAAGAGTAGGAAAGGATTGGTACACGAGCAGTGGCTAGGGGCAGAAGGAAGATGCTTTTGATGAGAGGAATTCTCCAAATAACTCTTGCTAAAACTCAGTGATACCAAGCGCAGAGAGCTGTTGGTGTTCAGCAGCGCAGCCCTTGTGCCACAGTGAAACTCGGGACTCGTGGCTTCCCTGGAGTATGACTTTGCTAGCGAACCTGCGCAGAGAAAGTCAGTGGAGTGAGGCCAGGTGAAGATGCCTACGCAGGGAGAGAAGAGAAAGGTAGTTCAAGACAGCAAGTAAATCAGTCTCTGGCTGGGCTGAATTTTCTTCTGCAAGTGCTGATCTCCTCTGAGTGTACACAAAGTCGAGGATGATCTGGCTTTGAAGAAGATACTTAATTTAAATGCTGGAAAAGTATGTGGGACCATTCTGGACCTTAATTCAAAAGACTGGACCCTGTGAGACTGGTACTGTAACCCAGGGATGAAGCTGTGCAGACCCTGCCGATGGAAACAGCCTGAAAGACAGAAAAGTTTGTAGAAACTGTTTGGTTTCTCCTCAGAAACTGGAGATAAGGCAATACTTCCCAGCTTTATTATGAAGATAAATCCATCTTGCTTTGATTAAATCATAGTTATGGAGGACATAACTATATGGAGGCCTGTGTGGTACATGGAAATATTACAGTAATATATGTCCACATACTCGGGTCTTGTCTCAGTAGACAAATCAGTGTGATTTCAGGTACAGCAGCAAACATGCAAGTTCCTTTTCAGATACACTGATCAAACATTCTATTTAAATAACAAATTTAGTTCATCTTTCATGGTAGCCTCTAGAATTTGCTTTGGTCAGTGGCAGCCTATAAAGCAAAACCAAAATTACTCTGGATATTCACAAAAAAAAGGCATTTAAAATCCACGCAGCAGATGTTAAAAGAGAGTAGTGTTAAGGAAGTCTTTCTAACAACCAGTCAGGAAAGAGTTGAATTTTTTTCAAAACCTTTTCACCATAACTTTTAAATGCTTGTTTGCTTGGAATACAAGGCTAAAGGCCATTATCTACTGAGCAGTAAAGAAACTCTCACTCAGAAGTGCTGCAAACCTTCTGTCATTTGGGTGTACTAAAGGGAGAGCATCCCCCCCTTTAAGATCCTAGAAGGACTCCGGTCTGACAGAAGCTGCTGTGAGATTTCATAACTTTTGAAAAAGTTCATTGCTTACATCTTGGGGAGAGGTATTTATTATACAAGAGTGCCAGTTAAAGCCAAGAGTGAAACACATGGACTCAATAAAGGCCCAATTACGTGACCTTTGCTGTTTGCCGCGCTTTTAACTTGTGTAAGTTATTGATTACACTTTCATGAGATCATAATCAGAAGGTTGTTCTTTGGTAATGGTGTGCTAGAGGAGCTTTATCCTCAACTTCAAAGCTGTCCCGTGAGGCTTAAGAATAAAGGATTGGAAGTTTGAAGCATGGCCAAACTGAATCTGTGTGCATTATCCATGTTTACTACCATGCAAGAGGTGGATTAGCTTATTCATCAGCTGTGAACTTTCTCTCATCACATTAGATGAGCCACCATCTCTAAGGTTTACATTTGCTTTTAAAAATACTCTGTTTAATTAAATGTAGTGTCTGCTCAGATCTCCACCATAATTAGTCTAAATACTTCTTAGTGCAATCATTTTCCTAATTGTACAGGTTTTATTGAAATTCTTTGACATTCTCTGAAAAAAATTTTCAGACTTATTTATTAATTATAAATAAATCTATCCAGACCCTGAAACTGCAAACAGTCTGTAGTCTATGTAAAGATGCACTCCCAGGACCAGCCAGCCCAAGTTTTCACTTGTTTTTCAAGCTGTGAGGGGAAGAAAATAACCTCACAGTTTATTTTCAGTGTAGGTAGAGCCACATAGATGTGTTGCAGGTGCCAGTAGCAGACCTGTACAGCATTGTTTTGTTAGGAACCAACCCAATGAGACAGTATTTTAGGTTCTTTATCTAAGGACCAGTGATAATTCCCCCCTTTTTTATTAGACTTAGGAAACTGGCATTTTGGACATCCCTGATCATGGAATCTCCCCTGGAGAGAGCACTGATCTTTTGCTGAGTGACAAAAGAATGAATTAGCCCTTGCTGTGCCGGAACAAGACATAACTTTTCAGGAGAACAGCTTTTACCAATTCTCAGGATACCAGAAAAATAAGTTTCATTAAATATTTGAAGATAATGAAGGCTTGTGTATCTTTTACTTTTTCAAATCTGAACTCTTAATGCTGTTTCTCTTTTTGGTGTGTCGCTTGCTTCTCTCCCCTTCCCCAAAGCAGAGTTATCTGATGCTCATCTCTAAGACATAGATGAAAACAATTGGAAGGAAACTTGTGCACCACGTATACATTCCAGCTTGATTCGCGCTGAGAAATATCATTCCTTGCTAGAGATTTTCCAGATGTAATTAACTGTGCATATTTATCAAAACCCTAATGAGTTTGTCTCTTGTAGCTTGATTTTCTCAAAAGTAACTCTAGTGAAGCAGTAATAAAATATGTTACAGAAAATCTGTTAAATAAGAAAACGTCTAAATATGGGGAGCTGTGCTCTCTTGCTTTCTCTTTTGTTTCCGAATAAAGCAAGGTAGAGGAGTGAGAAACTCCAAGGTTTTCCTCAACGGGGAGCTGCAAATTTATTGTGACTGTTTTTTAAGAAATCCTGCATGCCACATGCCCTTGTATCGGCATACTTGTACTTACCTGGAAATTGCTGTGGATCTGTTTGCTCCTATGCTGCTTTCCAAGGCTTTAGCCTTATGGAACGACCCCACCATGCCCACTGCAGTTACCTACTATGTCAAGGGATTGACTCTGACCTAAACCAAAATAATATTTTCATGGACAGGAATGTGCAATAGGCACTTATTTGGCCCTCTGTTTCAGGCAGCCTGCTTTTCCTGCACATAAGGATGAGTTTCAAAGTTAACGTTCTGCGGGTGTACTTGGATTTTTCTTTTTCACTGGTGTCCTTCTCGAACCCCACTCTTTCTGCCAAACCCTTCAGCTTCCAGTCCTGGGTTGGTTTCAGATGACCTCTTCAAATGCTAGAGCACTTCCAGAGTTCAAGGTCTGGTGAGAGAAAATACCAGCTCAAAATGACCAAGTAGCCACCCTGTTTCCCATGTCTCCCAAGGAGCAGACAACTGCCAGAAACTCAATTGCTAAATGTAATCTAAATCTATTACTTTGTGGCCTCACCAAGCGTCTTGACAGTGATTTGTTCCTATTACTTATCTTTACAGGAATTCCTTTCTTATTACTTGGAGGAAAGGCTAATGTATTCTGCAAAGATTTGTGTCCGTCTCTCCTGTGCACAGCATTCTTGGAAGCCTGCAGTCTCACCTTTCAAAATCTGGGGCGCCTTTTGATAGCAACAAAGAAATTTCTCTTTTCCAGCTTTCTAAATCATTCTGTTGGATGATCTGATCTGCCATCCACAGCCACATGCCACAGGAGACATTAAGCACCAGTTAGTCATCTCCCATTGACAAAATTGGAGAGTTTTTGTACCATTCTTCTTCTAAAACCATTAAAACCACAAGTGGTTATTGTTGAAAGTTGCATGCAGGGATTCACTCTGTTGTTAAAAGCGTCATCCTCCTCATGCATGGATTTTCTTCAGCCTGCCACAGTTTTCTTAACGTGAAGAAAGCAGGCATAAACCAGGCTCTGCAGAGCTGTGTGCATTTCAGCACAGCATTGTGTAATTAACACTGTCATGTAATGTGTTTTCCTTTGAGATTGCCCATTTCACTGAATTCTAGTTTGGGCCCTTCTTTTTTAAAAACACCAAAATATCTCTATTTTTCCTTTTGTGCACCTCTGATTTTTTTAATCCTGCTGCTTTGGTTCACTCCCATACCCTTAGCAGCCAGTAATGGAAAACGGGCTGGTTTTCCTGTCTTCTGTGTAAAGTGTTTTTCTCAGAGTGTGTTTCTGTATCCCTTCATATTGTTAAGCCTGCCTCCTACTTTGGGACTACCTCATGAGGCTGATGGCAAGCCTCTCTGAGTGTCATGCTGAGGTGCAAAAAAATGGTTTA
Organism: Gorsachius magnificus; assembly: GCA_034008185.1. NCBI lineage: Eukaryota > Metazoa > Chordata > Aves > Pelecaniformes > Ardeidae > Gorsachius > Gorsachius magnificus. The sequence goes on from CM067081.1 coordinate 180,304,382, forward strand.
CCCACTCTGTGACAGGACCAATTCACAGGTAAGGCAAAGCTGCCTTCCCTAGCAGAAAAATAAAACCTTGTAGGCAGACAGTTTATTATCTGCTTGTCTACGGAGGCATCACGGCATTGTTCATTACAGCAGTGTCTAGACTGCACCGCAGTAATAAAATGTGCTGCTGACATACATACTCATACTCTGGCCAGTCTCCTTCCATAGACTGGTATGTGCGGTACAGCAACGGCCTCCCCTTTTTGTTGAAATTCATCTAATTTTGCTTCATGCTTCATCCTGGAACATAGATGGACCAACATCTCTGACCTAATGCAGTTAGTATCTTGGAGAAGCAACGGTCCATGCTGTAAACACCTAACAAACACATACATTGCCTCACATTGTGATTTTATTTATGGCATATGCAGCTGTGAGCATCTGCTATGGATAATGCATGCTAGAATCTTCTAGTCTGTGCATAGCCAGAAATAGCCATGGATCTGGGATGAAAAGGAACTTTTTTGATGAGTTTCTTTCTTTAAATGTAGAAAATTGGTGTTAGGGTATATTTGTCATTTAATTGGTAACAGAACATTCAGCACTGATCTCTTTAAAGGAATGAGACGAAAATACAGTTAATTTCTTACATCTACGTGGAAGGCTAACACACATTCCCTTTTCTTTGTTAGATTTCATTAGGTTATTGAGCTGTGACATACAACAGTTTAAGCTACTCTGCTTCGCTTTCAGGTACTACCATTACTTCTAATCCTACAGCTTTCATGTGAAAATGAAGAAAACATAAAGCATGATCCTGTGAGTGCTTTAATTAAATTTGAAACAAAACCAGGGTAGGCGTAACATGGCATCTGAGTGATAAGAAACTCTAATGCAGTAGATCTTGTACTGAGGAGTGGAGTTCTGTAGGAATTTTAAGTGTATATCATTTAAAACCAAACTGCCGACAGATGTTTGCTACAATACTTGTTAGAGGGCTTCATTATTTTTATAACCTTTTAAATTCCTCTGATTTATAGAAAACGGCCATTTAAAGTCCATAAAACTTAATCCTGACCGTGGAATTATTTGCCTAAAACAAAATTTCCTCCTTTTGCTGAGGGCTTTACCCACATGGGGAACTGTTAAAAGGCAGCTGTGTGGGGCTACCTGCTGCCTGAAGGCATCGAGTCCCCAGACTGCTCACACAAGGTCTGCAGGAGCCCCTGCCTCAGGTTCTGAGGGTCTCAAACAAAGTCTTTTTACACAAAAGTAAAGCATGTTCTTCCTTGGGTGCTTCCTGAAGTCAAGCCACCAAAAAGTCTTCTGTGCATGCAGAGTGTGCAATTCTCAACGATCAACAACTTATCTCAAACCCCATTTCCTCCATCACCTCTGATAACACTGTTCCTCTAAGATTTAGCCTCAATACCAAATTTTGCCCCTCATGTATCCGACAGTCCATAGGCTGGCTTAAAAAAAAAAAAAAAAGTAATGAGAATATTTTTATAATCTAAAAGGGATGATGGGTTTTTCCCCTTTCTCTCGCAACAGTATCAAAGGAAATTTTGTTCCCACTACCAGATCACTCACAATGACCACTTACAGCACAAATTATGGTAGTCACTAGACAATATTTTAATTGCATGGACCTATCTCTTCAATTAACCACCATGACTAGATTTCATGCTAGGCTGGAGCATGGTAAATATTTGCCGAGAGTGTTGTTTGCTTGATGATTAATGCACGTTAATTTGCAATCAACTCAAATTACAGCAGGACAATGCTGGAGACTGGATGTAGGGATTGTGTCAAGATAGATTTTTTCCAAATAGATAGGATTTATGACAGCCAAATCTTGTTTCAGATTCACGGGTTTGAGGAGTCAAGCTACTCTGCTCCACTGTGCAGCCTCTCTACACTGTGATTTTTGTATGCAATTTTAATATCAAAATTTAACCAACTCAGTCTGGCACTCATGATTTGCAAACGTACTCTGCAGCACATGGCTTCGTAACTTTGAAGTCATGCTTTCAGGATCTACCTGAGGTGTTTCAGTTCTTCTTACTATCATTTCAAGAATTTCAGTTTTTGTCAGCTCAGCAGGTGTACAAACCTTTGTACAGAAACGGGGAGAGCAGGTATCTCCCCTCCAGTGCAATGGGTGGCTTTCCTCCTGAGCAGCCTCTTGCTTGTGCAATGTCTCTTCCCATCTTTTTAACGTGTGAACAGAATGTACTCCTGCCTCAGGCACTAATCACTGCTATGCCTCTACTCTGGTTAGAGGAATTCCTTCCTTAAAGGAATTCCTTCCTTGAAAGGCAGTGAGTATTGTGGCTCATGCAGCAATCAGTCCCCTTTCCCACAGAGAACTTTCTTTCTGTCTTTGTCCTTAGGCATCATTTCGACTCTAGAAAATAGGATTCCCATTCGTTTCCTACAAATCAGGGCTCTGGCTCACAAGCCGACCTGCTACAACAGCGTGGCTGGAATGGAAATATGGGAGTGGAGCTATTTGGTCTAGTTACCAGTTGTTGTTTACTAGAATGCTAAGAACATAATGTTTTAATATCCCAACCCATTATGACCTGGTTTAGATATAACCAAACATCAAAGCTAACCAATGAAAAACAGACAGTACAGCATTGACTCACTCACTGCACTATTCTATAGATGTGTGGAGACATATAATAATTTTTCTGAACCAAAGTTTTATTTGAAAACAAAAATGTTCACAATCTGACTTTATGGCTTGTTTTCATATTTTGGCATGGTATATTGTATTGGGAAAAAATGTCTTTAATTAAAAGCAGCCTTTTGAACATACCCCAGACTTCACTTTTCATCTCCTGTTTTACTGCTTCTCTCCACGTCCCCTCTCCCTCCCAATTATACCCCATGTGTTTAACCCACCCTTAGAAACTTTCATTGCTTCCTTCCCAGTTGTTTTGCGAGTCCTCCTCTGAGGTCTCTGTGCCTACACAACACCCTCTGAAGATTGTCCTTGCGGCATGTAGCCCCTGCATGCTGTTTGGGGTCTCTTTGCTGTCCCCACAGAGCGGGTGGATGTTCTGCCAGGACTGATCAGGAATTTCAGACCAACTTTTCTACCCAGCTCATGAGCGCTTTGCTGGTGTCACCAGGAGCTGAAGGGAGATGCATGCTGCTAGGGCTTCTGTTCAAGTTAGCAGAGCACAACACTGCAGAAGGGCTGAGGCTGACCTGAAAACAGACAGCCTGATCTTGAGATGATCTAGTCAACCCCCCTGCTCAAGCAGGGTCACCTTAGAGCTGCTTGCCCAGGACTGTGTTGAGTTGGGTTTTGAATGTCTTCACAGATGGAGGCTCCACAACCTCTTTGGGCAACCCATGCCAGTGCTCAGTCACCCGCACACTAAAAAGGTGTTTTCTCAGGTTCAGATGGAGTTTTCTGTATTGTGCCCATTGACTCCTGTCCTGTCACTGGGCACTGCCGAGCAGAGCCTGGCTCCATCTTCTTTACACCTCCCCTGTCAGCTATTTATACACATTGATTAGATCGCCTTCAGCTTTCTCCAGGCTGAATGGTCCCAGATTGCTCAGCCTCTCCCTGTATGTCAGGTGCTCCAGTCCCTTGATCATCTTTGTGGCCTTTCACTGGTCTCACTCCAGTAAGTACATGTCTTCCTTGTGATAGGGAGCCAGGATATTTACAGGAGAAAAAGGACAGTCTTCTGGCTAAGGACATTGTCTGCCATCTGGTACACATAAATTTACCATTTATCAGCCCAAAGTTCTCATAAAATTTTGGCTTTAATCTCTTTATTTCACTATTTTAGCTAAAAAGCAGACATAACAATACTGTCTACTATCAGCAGGTTGCTGGATGAAGACACATTTTTGCCAGTGCCCATGCTAAGGTTTCAGGTGCTTTTCTGAGAGCAGCAGGTACAATTACCTGCGATCCCTCATGTGCTTCAGGGTAAATGAGAAGCCAGGCTTCAGGGAAGGCTTCATTTCCACTGCCTTTGCACGCCTGCAGCTGTGCCATTGACAGCAGTGGAAGTCTCCAGTCTATGCTAAGATGCATACATCTCAGATGTACATGGCATGTACAGCTACGCTGCAGACGCATGGCGTCACTTTGCATCGAATATGAAGAAATATTGAGCAGATGACTCAACAGAGAGGCCAGGGTCCCAGGGAAGAAAGTAGCAAAGCCTACAATCTGTGCCACAATGCAGGTGCCTATCGGGAGTAGGATGAAAGCAGTGGAAAGTATTTTTAAAATCATGGCAACACCTTCTGGGGATCGCCAAAACAAATCATTTATGTTGTGGTTAATGATGAGTGACATGAAGCCAACTCTGTAGGAAAGCTCTCAGCCCCACCCTTGGAACAATTTAATGACCTGAGGTTGAACAAAGCCGTGTCAGAGCTGTAAGCAAGATATGTGCCCTAGCATGGCACTCTAGTAACGTGGATATTCATGGCCTGGCACTGTTTCCCCAAGGCAATGTGCTGGGCGCTGCAGATCAACCAAGAGTAATTGATATTCTCACGCCACAGTCACATCATACGTGTTATGTCCTTCAAGCTGTGCTTGTGGTGCAGGCAGATCATCCAGGCTCACCAGTCGGTTCCAGAAGGATTCTGCCCAAAACAAATTCACTTGCTGTTCATATATTTTTTGTGGCTTCCAGATAAAACGTGTGGGTTCTCTGTATAACATGTGTTCATTGTATGCATGCCATTTTCTGTGCTGTTATGCTGCGTCCTGATTACTGTGTGGCCACTTGCAATCTCTGAAATAAGAGGAAATTACCTGAAAATTACGCTTAGGTAAATAAGCACTCAAGGAAATAATGGGAACAAATCCAGTGAATGGCATAATGAAAAGTGTGGCATTTTCTGCTGTAGTTTATATGCTAAATTGTTTGCTTCCATGAATGCAATTATAATACATACTGATTTTTTATTTCTTTTGTCATAGGCTGAGTACTTCTATGAGTTCCTGTCTTTGCACTCTTTGGATAAAGGCATAATGGCAGATCCAACCATAAATATCCCTCTGCTTGGAACAGTTCCTCATAAAGCATCAGGTTTGTGCTGTTGATATAATAAATTGTGTTCCGGTAAAAAATATTCCACAGCCAGTAAAGTCTAAATGTCTTACTATGAATTGCAGTTCTGAAGTTTATTGCTAAAGAAATGCTTGCCACAGTGCTTGACATTGAACAGTTTGTGAGTGCCTTGCCTGACTACAGCAGCATATTTTGTCTGAGCCAAGCCACCTGAAGCTTTTATGTGTAGATAAACCAGCAGAAACTTGTGCAAAATTGTTGCATAAAACTTATGTGCATGAATATTATTACTCAAGTTGTGCAGCTTTTGGAAAGCAAAATCTTTGGTCACTGTGAGGAACTGGATAACAGTCTACATGATCTGTTCCAGGTAGTCTCTGGCACAAAGGCGGAAATGTACATCTGGGTGACAGTAGTGTGTTAGTGACCACGGTTTCATGATCAGCCTTAGCAAACCTAAGACCACGTGGGAAAAAATGGGAGAGAAGTGAGAAAAGGAATGAGAGGATGGGGCTGCATGTGGATCCAAGTGTAGCACGGATACATGGGTTTACATCTTTGACTGGTCTTTCTTTCTCTTCTCTTTTTTTAATGTATAAATTGTGAAAGTTTGTGTTTGATATCTTCTGTTTTCAGCTTGTAGTAGAATGTCGTTGAAGTAATGTTGCAGCACAGCTTTTTACTGTGGGACCTGGAATTTTACATTAATGATTGGTCTCTCCATTCACTGTGGTTTGAATGAGTGGTACTGAAAATGGATTTGGATGAAGAGTGATATAATATTTGCACCATAATTGCTGCAATTTAATTGACTGCAAGCCAAATAAATTGGCAAGTAAAGACATTTACTCCAAATGTAACTAAAAAGGTCACAAAGGCAAAATTCCTGTTGAGCATTGAGATTATTTCCACCTCCATATAAAGCAGGTGAGATATGTGGGAAACTCTGTGCTCAGCATCCTCTACTCTAAGCTACTTTCTCACTTAATTTTTAACTATCTAGAAAGGCTAAACCAAAGCGAACCCCTTCTGATTGTGTTTAGGAAAACATATAATCTGCAAGTGAAGGGAGGCCGGGGATGCGATCTCACAGTTCCAGCAGAAGGTCTGTTAACCATTATGATAGGAGGTGTGATTAAAGCCAAAAAGGACCTACCCTGTTCACAGCACTGGTACCTCAGTTCCAGGACTAATATGGGCACGTCCATGGTGTTGCCTTACATGGAGCACTGCATTTAGTATATATAAGCCATATTTAAGTTCTGTTTGGCATTATAGTGAGGCCGGTGCTTAACAGCGATTGATAATCAGTACATGTATGGTATTTGAAGCACGTGTGCTATTTAACAGTGAGCCACCAGCACGATGGTGGGTTTTTTACGCTGCCTGCTAGCTGGCCAAAATGAACTAAGTAGCCTTAAATAAATACGTGCTATAAAAATAGTGAATGGTGGCTACTTTGTAGTTATTTCTATAATTTATATGTTCGCAAAACTGTGCTGACAAATCTAGTCTAGTTTGGCTAAATCTATTGCATTGCCAAATAATTTTTCTACACATATGCATATCAGAAGAAGTTCAGTCACAAGCTTGTATTTAATAACAAATCAAGAGTATTAAGTTATTTCTTGAAAAATTATTTTAGCCTGAAAGATTAGAATGAAGACAATTAAAGAGGAATAAAAGAGGACAGACAGCTGTATTAGACATGAGAGCGGGAAAGTAAAATGAGGATTAACAGTTCGATGTCTTACTCAGAGGTAGTTGAACTCAGAGGTCTTGTCAAAATCAGTGGACTTCTAAAACTTCTTTGAGGGTATTTGCCTACAACCAATAAAGTATAAGGATGGCTTTAGCGCTTCAAGGCCTGCCTAGCCTGCATTTTGTCTTATGGCCAATGGTGGCCATAAGACCTGTGGAAGAGCAAGGGGAGGGCAAGCATATGTGATACTTCTGTTTACCTTCTCAGCTCTGACTAGCTTCAGCTCAGAGGATTTCCTGAGTCTTGATTTGTCTTTTTTATAACCCCACATGGATTACAAATCTCTCTTTCCAGTACTTATCCAGGCTCTTCTTGAGTCCATATAATCTTCTGGTGTCTTCAATGGCTTTGGCAAGGAGTTCACTGCCTCCCCTTGCATGAAGATCCCCCTCTTGTTGTTTCAAGTCTGGCTACAACAGCTTTATCTGATGGGCACTAATCCTTGTACTGGTAGAGACAGCAGTCAATCCTTACTGTTGGTCCTACCCATGCCAGTCATGATTTTGTAGGTGTCTATTATATTTCCCCTAATTCTTCTTTTTGCCAGACTGAAGAGTCGCAGCCTACTCAGTTGCTCCTCATTGGATGCAGCCTTGTTGTCCTTCTCTCAACTTTCTCTGATCCGGTAGATCCTTAATGAGATGAAACATCAAATTATCCTCAAATTTAAATTAGATTTAAATCGCTTAGGTTCCTTAGACTCATTTGAAAATCCCATCCCCAAATCCCAGGACTGCTACCCAATTCCACGCGCACAACACAGGTATTGTTGCACCTAGCCACATGATAAGATGTTAATATATGGTGAGAGGGATGGAGAAGATGCTGTCCAGTGAGAGTTTAAAGAGCTAGGACTACTCAGCTTGTCCAAAAGATGTTTGAATGGTGCGTGGGTACCTGTCCAGGGAAAAGAGGCTGGCTGCTCTTTTCACAGGGGACGGCCTGCAAAAATCCAGTGGTTCAAATGGAGGTCAGCAAGTTCAAAACAAAGTCAAGCAGTTTTGGTAGTGGCAGTGATTAACACTCTGAGCACCACACTGAGGAAGGTCAAACCAGCTATTGGTCTGCGCCCAGAAGAAATGCAGTAGCTTGTGGAGCTGGCCCCCTAAGTGACCTGAGCTGGTCCCTCCTGTCCCAGTCTGCACCAACTGGTGCAGTCCTGTGCTGGTGCCACTGGTGCAAGCTGATGTGCCAAGCTGCCGACACGGCACTGCCTCATGCATGTCACACAGGCCCCCAGCCCACCGGTCAGGCTCAGGACACCTCCTCTCCCTGCCCACTGTTGGTGTTGACACGTTAAAACATACGTGCTGAGCAAGCAATGGTGCTGAAACTCTCTCCAGGCTTGGTGGGAGAAACTGGAGCCTTCTCTGGGTGCAGGAGCATCTGTGCTCGCTCTGCCACGCTGATAGAGAGGGACAGTGGGCTGCAGGGCTGTGTATGGACTCCCACTCTTCTCCAGACCATGCATGCCCACTTCTATGGGGACTGGTAATTCAGAGATGTCCCTTAAGCAATCCTACCCCTAAAACTGTAGGTGGCTTTTGGTGGTGGCTTTTGCATATTAACCAAGTGGGTAAAGCAATTGCATGCAAATTTGAAGAGCTGTGCAGATACACAGGGGTTACTCTCAACCTGCCTCTACTGGAGACAATTTAGGGAACCTTGCTTTCCTGAACAGAAGGAAAAGGCATGAGCTCCCAGTCAAAAGGGATTAAACCTGCTTCCTCCACATCCCAGGAGTGCATTTTAATTGCCAGCTAATATTACATTAGATATAAATCACTAGGTTTCCTTAGGTTCCTTTTCAAAACAGTTAAATTTTCCTCCCACCTGCTAGAGCCATCTGCTCTGCAACCCTGGGTGCAAGTGCTCCAGAGCATGCAGAAACATAAATTTGCAGGAGAGGCGATTCTGTGGCCTGGGATTCTGTGGCGGGATGATGGCTGGCAGGGAGAAACCCTGAGCTGTGATTCCCTGTCCTTGTTTTTGGCCAGTGATGGGCAAATGTAAACTGCATCCTGAATTTGGGAAGCAGGGACCACACCTGAGGTTTGCCCTGCCACAGCCCTGCTCAGTGCTTCTGTAGCCCACGGGAGCTCATGGCCTTGGTTCTGGATGTAAGGAACTTTTGCTCTGTGATTTTTTTTGACTGTAGTGCTGTTGCTGCATGCTTAGCATTATTCCAACAGGCATAAAAAGGCAGGGATTGAGGCAGAGTTTAGGGACTTTATTTCAGCTCTGAACACCACAGAGCTTAGCCGGGATCCAGGTGCTTATCGCTCACAGGGGGTCCTTTACTGCATTTCTGTGTGCTTTGGAGTTCGGACATGTGGGAAGTCCAAAAATACGGATGCTTCCAGAGTGGGGAGTGCTGGAATAAGGGGCTTCCAACCTGTCCCCTCAGACTTTAGCCCTCAGAGATGCATGCCCTGGTCTTTGCCCTAGGCATTTAAACGCCCAGCCATATCTCAGGGGAGGTCAGGGGTTTGATACTGATTTAATGAAGTCTAGATATGACTATAGTGCCATCGTTCATCTTCTGCCATATCTTCCTCCCCATAAGAATTTGCTCAGCTAAGTCACACATATCCCAATACAAGCACTGATTTCTTGCACTTGCGCTGTAAGAAGGTTACGACAGTTTAAGAAGTTCACTGCATTTAAATTATCTTTAATCCACTGTATGACTTTCCTTCTTACCACATGGTTACATGCTTTCTGTAACAGTCTTTTAAAAGATCGGTGTGAAAGTGCTTCAGCAGTGAAATTGCTTTATAATGAAAGCTGCAACAGACCTTTCAGTCTGTAGGACTCAGCAGAACATGTTTCAGCAATAAATTATTCTGTATTCTACCAAGGCAACAAATAACAAAAATGGCCCAATTATGACTTGCAAAACTTTTTACAACAAGCAATTTAAAACAAACCAAATGTTAGCTCAATATTTGGTTCTGAAATCTCAGGCCAGCTTCACAAGAAATGAATGAACAATTTCTGTTAGCTGGATCTAACTTATAAAGCAGCTAGGAAGAGCCAATTTTGAAGAAAAGAGATAATATCGTTTCATCTGAAGATTATTTAAGACTGCTTGTGACAATCACAGAGAAGCATTCCATAGCTCTGAGGTATCGGGCTTGCTTCCTCATTAAAATACTCCAGATTTACTGGCCTTTATTATTTACTTAAACTCTTTGTAGTTCAAAAGCGTTTGAATACTTTTCCTGGAAAAGCAATCTCCAAATATTGCTGCACTTAACAAGTTCTGTCAGAGCGATGTGTCTTTGTCTTCTTTTTAAATATTTGCACCCATGATCTTCTTTATCAAGTGTACCATCTTGCCAGCACTTTGTGGAGTAAGTTTTGATTAAATCAGTGTTTTATTTAAGTATTAATTGCAATGTCCAAAACAGAAAAAGTAACTTCTTTTCCAAAATGTGTAAGGTGTTTTTGCCGGAGTTGTGTGAGACCCTGCAAAATTTAGACTCAGAAGTGATTGACTCAGCTTAGAAAATTAAATGTAGGCTTCCAGCTTGTTTTGGTGTATCCTTAGCTACCTCCACATGAGTAATTGATTTGTCTGCAGCCAAGAGTATGTTTGTGTTAAGATTGCTGTCTGTGCTGCGGACTGTTGGGGTTGTGTCAGTAAATGAGCACGGGCTCATCTCCTGTGTTGCTGTGCTTCCAGTCCTGGGGCCACCCATGAGTAAGGTGATCGGTGCATCTCTGTGTTACAGGTTTTCATCAGTGGCATTACTCTAAAGCTTAAATAGAAATATTATTTATATTTTTTAGTATTTTGATGTGTGCTTTTATATGTATATAGATATATTCGTATGTAAATATAAATATTGTTGTTATTATTCTCCTTTTAAGTCGTTCAGGTTGGATTTCCTTGCCTTGGAAAACAAGATGGAGTCGCTGCATTTGAAGTGAATGTGATCATAATGAATTCAGAAGGCAATATTATTCTCCAGACTCCTCAGAACGCCATCTTCTTTAAAACCTGTCAGCAAGGTAACGCTAAAGCGGACATGCTGAAACACCATTAGAGCTGGTCACCTAACTTTCTTATGTTTCATTCAGGAGAATGGCTAGAGAAGATGGAAATAAAGTGCTCACACAATGTGTAGCAATGGTGATCAATTCCAGGTTGTTCTGGCTCTGTCTGTGGATTTGCTGTTCATTTACTACACGTTTACTAACCCTTTCCTTAACTGTCAACTATGTCTCCCTTAGCAGACGGGGTTGGAGGCATTTCTCCTCCCGTTCACAGCTCAGCACATCAAGGACATTGACAGAAATGTATCGTGCCAGAAGCATCCGTTGGCAAATGATTTGAGGTGCTTGGAGGAGAGCTAGTCCTGTGAAAACAAGCTGAGGCTAACATTTCCAGAAGTGGTACATAATTTGGGGAATTGAACTTCTGGGATCTGTAGTGGGGACACTGACTTCAATAAATACTGTTTGTGGCCATAGTTCAACAGTTCCTTACATCTCAACTTGCACGTTCCTTAAATCTCAACTTGCATGTACAAACTGAATGCTAAAATCCTAAATCAGAACATTTTTGAAAAATTCGGCTTTACCTTCTCTGGAGATCAGATGGCAACCTCTTGGTTTTCGGTACAGGTAAGGTGGTGGAAGCTGGCCCTCAATACTTGCAGTCATCAAGCAGTAAACACACGGGGGATGCACTGGTAGAAGGGCACCATGAAGTTATTGCAGTGTTTACTTGGAAAGGAGGGAATCTGTTTAATCAACCAATCTAAGAACCATAAACACTATGTAATAAGACTTTCTGGATTAATTTGATACACTACAAACAACTGTAATTATCACTTTAAACTGAGATTGTGGAAATTGAAAAATCAGTATGTAAGATAAGGCAGTTATCCCATGCCGTGTGCAATTGTATCAAATTAACCCATGACAAGGCTGATGTACAAAGAGTGAGATTTTTATTCTTCTCCTATTAAATCTTCGTTCCCAGTCCCACACTTTCTTCTCTGCGCTCTTTTCTCTGAGCTAATCGGCTGTAGGGTGGCTTCAAAGAGCGAGCAGCAGGAGCAGGACTTGTTTATTCTTTGAAATCTCACTACAACTAAATAGCAAAGCTGCTTGTCTCCTTTGAAGCCTTGCTGCTGCCAATTAGCCCAGGGAAATTGGAGGAGGGGGAGAAGAAGTGGGCAGAGAAACAGGAAGGAAAATGGGGGCTTAGTGGAAACAAAATCATATCTTGCGTGGGAAGTTGGGTGTCTGATGTAAATACAACACAAAACATTTGCTATCTTTTTCTTTTCAGTTCAAAGTTCAAAGATACCAAACTTAATAAACTCTAGAAATAGTGTTGTGGTAACCTAATGGGGAAAGCAGAGTTACAGGTCTGTGTTGCGGAAAAATGTAGCTTAAACAGAGAGAGCTCCAAACTCAGTTTAGTAGTAGCATTCATCCAAGTTAGCATTTCTGTGCTATTAGTTGTTGTTGTTGTTACTATTTTGATATGAGATGTAATATTTAACAATCTAGCAGTATTGCATGATATGGCCCCTCAGGAAAGCTGGGAGTGATTATTGTCCCAGTCCTTTGCTCCCGGAGCCAGCTGAGAGACGCGAGGATGATTTCCGAAACTCTAGAGGTGGGCAGAGGAGGAGTTTTCTCACATTGTCTGTTCCAGCGTGTGCTGGGGTAACTCCCACTCCTGCCCTCTGTCCTGTGAGGCAGACACCGCAGTGTTTTGGGACAGATGCTGAGAAGGATAGAATGTCCCTACCAGTTGGTGTTAGAGTAGGGGTGAGTTTCCTTCCCCTGAAAGACATCGTTCATGGTGAGGAGCTCCGATTCCTCCTGCTGGGGCCCTGGTCACTGTTTCCAGTCATTCTTGGCTGTCCAGAAGGGCCCCTGCCAGAGGAAGTGAGGGGAGCAAGGGAGCAATTTTGTGGGAGAGGAGAGGCTTTGTTGTGGCTAAAAGATGGCCACACAAAAATTATGTTCTCCTATTTTTTTCTTTGAAATGGTATGTATTTAAGCATGCATTTTCTGTAATGAATAGCAGCTCTGCATTTGTGTACAAAGAGAGAAGCATTTCCAGGAAGAGTTTTAGAGTACAGTGTTGGAACACAGTAAGACAAAAAAGCCTTTACCGCTATTACTACTGCTGCAAACAGCTTTACTTTTAAAGCAGCACTTCTTGCTTCATGTGTCTATAGCCTTGGATGGAAGAGCATTTTAAAATTACACCTTTCCTGTTTGTTTGGCAGTTGTACACAGCATCCAGCCATCTGACCAGTACATCAAATTTTCTTTCATAGAATCATAGAATCATTTAGGTTGGAAAAGACCTTTAAGATCATCAAGTCCAGCTGTTAACCTAACCCTGCCATCCCACCACTAAACCATGGCCCTAAGCACCTCATCTACCCATCTTTTAAATACCTCCAGGGGTGGGGACTCCACCACTTCCCTAGGCAGCCCGTTCCAATGCTTGACAACCCTTGCGGTGAAAATTTTTTTCCTAATGTCCAACCTAAACCTGCCCTGGTGCAACTTCAGACCATTTCCCCTCATCCTATTGCCCGTTACCAGGGAGAAGAGACTGACCCCCACCTGGCTACAGCCTCCTGTCAGGCAGCTGTAGAGGGCGATCAGGTCTCCCCTCAGCCTCCTCTTCTCCAGGCTAAACAACCCCAGTTCCCTCAGCTGCTCCTCGTAAGCCTTGTGCTCCAGACCCCTCACCAGCTTCGTTACTCTCCTCTGGACATGTTCCAGCACCTCAATGTCCTTCTTGTAGTGAGGGGCCCAGATTGAACACAGTATTCGAGGTGCGGCCTCACCAGTGCTGAGTACAGGGGCACGATCCCTTCCCTGCTCCTGCTGGCCACACTATTCCTGATACAGGCCAGGATGCCGTTGGCTTTCTTGACCACCTGGGCACACTGCTGGTTTCCTTTTGCTTAGTCTCAGAGTTGCCCTTCGCATCCCACTAAATAAAGAGCTGTAACATGAGTGCAGCAGAATACTGCTCGTAGTTATAGGAGGCATCGTTTCCTGTGGCTCTAATCAGCTATTATATAAATTTTCAAAAACAGAAGTTTGTGTGTGAATCTAACTAACATATATGTCACCCGCCTCAAATATTTGAAGAAGGGAGAATCATTCAAATTTGTTCAAGTCCCAGGTTATGTTTTCCTCTGTATTAATAGAAGTTACAGTTTAAAGAATCTCTGTGGGTCGCAAAAATGTGTCAGGCAACCTGACCCTCCTGAATTTATAGACATCCTGCTACTCCTTACCGCGTAAGTGCACTTTAAAGGCTACAACGGCTTGAATTTGAACTCCGGTATTCAGTTGGGAACTGGTGTGAATCAATGGTACATCTTTATGGATGGTAGGTTCCAGCGCTTCCTGATGAAATCAGGTCATAAGGCAATGGAGAAGAAGTAAGGATGCTGTTGGCAGGTGTTGTCAGTCACGATGTTTACAGCACTGTTACACTTAAAAAACCAAACCAAAACAAAACAAAACGTGATGCCTATTGCTGTCTAATGGATGACCTCCAAGTCTGGGTTGAGATGGTTGCAATAAGATTGCTCTCTGAGTTTCGGCCTACCTCAGAGTTTTTTGAACCTTCTCACTTGGAGTGTCACACAGCATAGCATCGAGATGAGCAGGTCATGCCTGCTCTGCTAAAGCTGCCTTGTGGCCCTGGTACCACTGATCACAAGTGATGTTCACGTTTCTAATGGGAGTAGGCAGTCATTCCTGCCTGCCGCCTCCTCTGTGAGAGATCTAGGAAGGTATTTTTGAGCAATCTTTTTTCTACCCAGCAGTCATGTTTTCATGGGGTTCCATAGGGTTCAATTTGTTTTGCCTCTTGTTCAATGGACTCTGGTGTTTTGAGGATGGTGATGGTACCCAGAGGTATTTCTCATCCTTGCATAATGCAGCCAGCATTGCCAAATGCTTTAACCAGTGTCTGATCGATAGTTTGAGATGTGAATGAGTTGGATGATGATATAGGACCACTGTGCAGGAATGCTTTCATCTTCCTTTCTGGCTTTCTTTCCTCTAGCCTTGAAGCTGGCTCTTTCATTTGGGTACAGATTTCATCACTTTGTCACCTCAGTACTAACAGATGTAGCAATTAATGCAATGCAAGTTGCACTGCAGTCTACTTAAGGCTGCAGAAATTGAAACTGGTCCTGCATACTGAGGGCAGGTCTAACCAGCGATGCAAGTCCTGCACTGCCTGCTCGTTTCCACGTGGAGGAGAAAGTGCCTGACTGAGCAGAGCATCCTCATTACCCATGCATTTACAGAACAGCAGAGCAATGGAAATGCACAGTCTGTCAACAGGCACATCGTGCGTTTGTCTGAACACATGATGAAACCTCTATTTGTAGACTAACAAAAAAGAAACTAATTTCTCTCGAGGAGGTCTTAGCTGAACTTCTATTTCTGCCAGCATTTGCCTGTCTGTCAGCAATATTTTTACTGTTGTGTCAAAGGGATATATTGAACCTACCAAAAGTTGGCTGACAACCGAAGTATGTAATGTCCAATTAAGATTGTCATTATATTTTATGAAGCGGAGTGTCCAGGAGGATGCAGAAACGGAGGGTTTTGCAATGAAAGGCACGTCTGTGAATGTCCAGATGGATTTTACGGGCCTCACTGTGAGAAAGGTAATCTTAAAAAAAATCTTCTCACTGTCTTCTTTACCGTAAGCTCAAAAAACCCATAGCTTCTCCTAAAAGGATGGCCTTTCTGAAGATTTCCTGTATTTTGAGTCCACACATGTAAGAGAATTACTATCGCCATCCATGGTCTAATGGAAACATTAATTGCTTACAAGAAAGATGTTTTCTCTCTAAGAGATTGTGTTTAACAAAAACTGACACGATAGTTAAGTGATCCTTAATCACAGGGAACCCATCTGGTAAAAAGGTTAAATAAAATTCTTCTGCTAATGAAGTCTAGCTGGGAAAAAAAGCACAGGACTTTTGTTGTTCAGCATTTGTTTATTTGGAGGTAATTTCTGATTCGGAGATAAGATCTAATTTGGAGGCAGGCTGACAACAAAGATGAGATGAAGGAAAGAGTCTCCTCCTTTCCATTAGTGACTAAAAGCTCCAAACAACATTTCCAGGAACAGGGGACCAAGAAATTAAGTGACTTGGCGAGGAAACTAGCTTTTCTTCCTATCTCTGCCTTCACCTCCTCCAGTGGCAGATCTTCCCTGGGGTGACTTGAGATGGAGCAAACCACTGTGCCTGCGACGGTTTGGCCAGTTGGCCAGGGACAAAGCTGTGCCAGGATCAGCACCAACAATTTCACAAGATAGATGATGCTGTGCCCCGACTTGGCCCCATGCCTGGATGCTGTTTAACTCACTAGTATGGGCCCAGCCTTACTCCATGTACCAATTGTGGGCAACCACGAAATGAAGCACTGCCACCTGATGTGCCCTCCTGGGAGAGCCTTGTGGGGTGGCCACAATTGCAGAGAAGGCTTGGGAGAGCACAGGGGCTCTGGAGAAGGTTCATGGGGAGCATGCAGGACATTTTGGCCACCAAACCAGGCTGCGCGACAGGCTCCCCTAGCCTAAATTACGTAGCCATACTTATGCTCAGGTATGCAGAGGGAGAAGGGAGGGTTCATGATAAAGCCTGCCTGGGAACCCCTCCGAATTGCTGACACCTCTGAGCACAGTCCCTAAAGCAACAGTCCTGCAGCTTCAGAGTCCAGTTGTAGGTGGGGGGACAGACGGACATGATGACTTCAAATATCCAGAGGGTGTAGGTGGGCACTTTGCTCTCCCCAGTCTAGAATTAAACTGTACAAGAGGCAATTTCTGCTTACACACGGAACCAGATTTGAACATAATTTAATATTCACTTTCTTATTAACTCTCTATACAAATGGCCAGATGCAAACCAGAGATGTAATTGATTTAACCCACTTAGACACTTTACAAAGGTGACTTGTCACATTCAGCAGAAGGAAAAGTAGCTTAAGGAGACAACGTGCTGTGTGTTCAAATACCCAGTTGCTATTACACCAGCGATGTTTTTTTTTCTGTTATTCCTGCTCCTCAGCACTGTGTGCTCCTCGCTGCATGAACGGTGGGCTCTGCATTACACCTGGCCTCTGCATCTGCCCCCCGGGGTTCTACGGCATCAACTGCGAGAAAGGTAACTGCCGGCCCAGCCCCCCCGGCTCCATATTCAGCAGCCTCTCTTTATTCCCCTGAGTTAGTTTCCCTCTAGGAGTGGATTTTGGAAAGTCAGGCAAGTGATGAAGTAAGTTTTAAAAGTTTTGCGGTTCTTCAAATAGATGCTCTAGCACGACCTGGGAGCTGTTGGAAGTGCTTTTGCAGCTGAATGTGCAGGCATCCGTATACGCCAGCTCTGTGAAGGGTAATTTAGATAATCGCTTTAGTTACGCTGAAAGCTGTGGGACCTATCACAAAAGTCACTTATATTTCTGGCCTAGGAAAAAAAAATTACCTCTATTTGAACTCTAGTTTCCTGCAGTAAAATTAGTTTTGCTAATTATTTAGTACATCAATTCGCTGCATCTGGACACATGAAAAAATAAGCAGGCTATTCATTTTTTTTGTTGCTGCATTGTGGCTCAGGAAGGATAAAAAGGAGCAATCACTTGTTCAGGACAGTAATTTGAAACAGTCCAAGCTACCATGTAGAAAAAACCAAGTAGTTTTCTGCAGAGATATGACTGATCTGCTCATGGCAGAGCAGATTACAGCACATCACATTGCGTTTATTGTTGCAGAACTATATGAAGTAAAGACTAAATGCAAAAGGTCCTAGTGGACTTTCCAGCAAAATAAAGGGAAACTTCCTAGGCCATTCAGTATGCTTGCACCAACTGTTGTTGTCAACGTCCTTCTGACTGGTATCTAGTCCTTGATGAGACTTTTACCTCATTTAAAAAATGTTTCAAAAGTGCACTGTAATGAAATGCTCCCGATGTCTTGAAGGATTAATGGGAATCCCAGCTCTTTGCTGAAAAGTCACGTCTAACACAATGTAAGTAATTTAGCAGGTGAGAGACACAGCGTTTGCATCTATGTCACCACACAGCAAAAGCTTATAAAGGTTTCTTTCTATTCAAGGCATTAATTAAGAACTGTAGTGAAGTACACTCTTCTAGAAGGAACTTCCAGTCCTAGGTTGTGCTCCTTTTATCAGACATTGGCAGTTTCAATAGCAATAGAGACTTGATCCTTCAACGAGCTTTACATGTGAGGATTGAAAAAGACACAACACATTCTGTCCCCAGGGATCTCATTGCTGGGTTGTTCACTTGTCTCTTTCTATACTGACTGGTGATGCTTTACACTGTGCCCGTGTAAAGCATCATGTAGGAAAAAACACGTTTCAGTCTTCTTTTGTAAACCAGATGGAAAGATGTTAATGCAACTTTTTTAAACCTACCTGATGTTTGTTTATGATGAGCAGCAGAAAACACTAAGGCCAAGTCAGACTGAGTTCATATTAGTGACTTAGTTTGTTCCTGTTTTATTTGTTTCAGCAAACTGTACAACAACCTGTTTCAATGGAGGAACGTGTTTCTATCTGGGAAAATGCATTTGTCCTTCGGGCTATGAAGGAGACCAATGTGAAATTAGTGAGTAGCATCTCCATGTGCTTGCTTTCACTTACATCAGCTTATTGGAGTGTTGGTGTCTGAGTGATGAAGTGCTACCTGCCTCTGCTGGGCCCACAGCAAGGGTCTCACGTGGCAGGTTGGGGCCCTTGGAGGGTCAGATGCCACATGCCTTCAAATGAGTTTCCTACTGATAAGTTTGACTCATTGCTAGACCATCTCATCTCCTACCTTGTTTTGTTTTGGTTAGTAACTGGGCTTGGTATTAGCCCTCAAGGTGTAAGTATGCAAGGAATACTCTGCAACAGACAGATGTGCTGCCGTGCCAAGCCTGTGTGGAGCAGCTATTTTCAAAATTTACAGCAATTTGTACTTGTGCACAGCAGATTAGGTTTGAGCCCGCACCTCTGAAAAGGGCTACTGTAAGCTGGGGATGGAAGGGTTTGGGGTAAAGGGAAGACTGAACTGTAAGAGCTGAGAGCCTTCACTTAACATACTAGGTTGCATTCACATGGCAACTTGAAAATCCGTGTCACAAACATCGAAATACTTGCTATTTTCAGAAGTTTAGCATCAAAGCAATTCACAATATTTTAGCTCATGGTTGATCTAAGTGTGCTGTGTAAAGCTGGGGGTGGAGATACAGCCAGGCTGGAAAAGACCTGGGAGGTCAGCTGTCAAGTATTTGATCTCACTAAAAGAAGAGTTTTCTCATAGCTCGGTTAAATCAGATTAATTCTATAGTTCCTCAGACTTGAATAGAGTATGAGCATTTCAGTTTTGAGAACATATACCTGGGTCGTTCTTTCTGGGCTTAAAGCTTCTAGCAGGACGCTGTGCGAGGAGCTTCCCTGCCATGAATAATCTCACTGGCGTTCCCCAGTGCACGTCTGTGCACGTTCACAGGAGCATGGAGAGCAGCATTTGGCCTGGGAGAGCCCTTAAGAGCTGATTTCTTAATATACATCAGTAGAGACAGGCTGTTCTTAGAGTAATGAAATTTGTATCATCAAATAATTTGGAAACACATGGAAATAAACTCTACTGCCAATATGGGACAATAAATGAATTAAAAGAAAGAACACTGATACTGTAAGACCTACATTTTGCACATATTTACATGTAGATAAACAGTAGACCTACGTAAATGTTTCACCATATCTCTATGCATTAAAAGGCATTTTACCTAATCAAAACTGGAACTAAACAGAAGCAGTAAATTAATAAAGATTGCCCTCTGATAGAAATTGAGATCAGATGTCAGCAAGAACAACCGTGTGGGTTTCCACTGAATTTACCTTTGCTTATATCAAGTTCAAATTTGACACTCTGACAGAACCTCATTTCTTTCTTCAGTCCCCAAGAAGTCAACTGCTGATACTTCTCAGATGATGAACAAGGTTTGGTTCAAAGTTTGAGAAGCATGTATTTTATGTCAGTAGTTGGGTTTTTTCAGGAAAATTCTTAGAACTGATATTACAGCACGTATAATTAAGGGTGCTCCACTTAATTGGTCTGTCCCAGGGACTCTTAAGCTCATTGTTGTCTACTTCTATTTGGGATAGGTTCAACTGACTTTGGCTTCTTGCAAAGGCTTATCTGTGCAACTCAAATTACATTAATTAAAATACAGGCAGCAAACTAGTTTCTGTACAAAAGAAAGAAAAAAAAATCAGGATCAGAGTACGCTAACAGATAAACGGGGATCATGTTGATGAGAGCAAGGAAAGCTATGCACTTGCCTTGGCTTTTGTAAAGCTGGGATGGCAATTGTTAGGCTGTGATTGATGTCTGCTCCCACCTCTGGACGCTGCACCAGTGCCAGCACAACAGTGAAAGACTGCAAGAAATGCTAGATGGGGCTTAGAAACACCAGAGAAGAAACACAGCTCAGTCTCTTTTCTTAGATCCAGGGACAGCTGCATTCAGTCACAGGGGTCTTGAAATAACAAGGGGAGAAACAAGCCATCTTCTGGAAACTGCAATTTTTTTTTTCAATATTGTTTAAAGGTTTTGAGTGCTTGTCTAATAGTTGAATCATTCTCTAAGACTCCTGGGAAATGTACTGGACCCAGCCTACAATGCTAACAAGCATTCACAGTCTTCCAGATTTTTTCTAGCTGTAGCTACGCATTGTCTTTAATTAGTGTTTCAGTTTGAGTCCAGAGAGTTTTATTTTGTTTTGGATTCCTCCCCCATTTGTCACCAACTGTTTTGTTGCTTTTTCTATTTCTCAGTAACAGAGAAAGTTATTACTCTCTCCTTCATTCTGTGAAAATGCCTTAGTCCAAAGTTAATTGGGCTGAACTGAGCCAAATATTTGCCTAATGCAACTCTGAAAGTTGGTATCAGACCCCTTGACCCCATATTCTCCAGTTTTACTTCAAGAACTAGGAGAATCCCTGGGTTTCCTTAGCATTGCTCCTTTTGGTCACTAATTACTTCGGATCCAAATAAGAATACCTACAGGTTCCCTCTCCAGAGGCTTCTGCAGGGAAACAGTGCTTTTGCAGAAACTCTCCTTACCGTGGTTTGTTCCGTTGGCTGGTTATGAATCTTGTTTCAGGGCTATTAAAATAATTTTGCACATTAGGAACAAATGTTTCTTTTATATTGGCAATACAGACGTGCATCACAGAAGTTTGATGGGGTTGAGAGCTGAGCAAGTGCTACCTGGGGTATTGAGGCTGTGATCCTGAGATGAGTGCATTTGCTGAGGTTTTCAGCACAGCAAACCAGCAGCAGAAAGGATGAGTGTTGATAATTTAATCATCAGGTGCAGGTCTCAGGCCCAGGTTCTAGTTTCTGTTGGCTCACAGATTCAGGTAAATATTACTGCTAAATGTAGGGAGGGCTTTTTTTAATCACTTTTCTGAAGAATCCAGGAAATGTTGTGGGATTAGAAAAGATGCAAAAAGGTTTTGTATGACAGTGAGAAAAGCTGCACTGGTGCTTATGGCCACCAAGAAGGGAAGGGTGTAGCTCTTAATGGCCCAAGATTGCCCCGCGGAAGTGGCAGTGAGCCTCCCTCAGCCTGGGGGTGACCTCACTCATGGGGGCTGTGCTCACCCTTAGGATCATAGAATCATTTAGGTTGGAAAAGACCTTTAAGATCATCAAGTCCAACTGTTAACCTAACCCTGCCATCCCACCACTAAACCATGGCCCTAAGCACCACATCTACCCGTCTTTTAAATACCTCCAGGGGTGGGGACTCCACCACTTCCCTAGGCAGCCCGTTCCAATGTTTGACAACCCTTGTGGTGAAAATTTTTTTCCTAATGTCCAACCTAAACCTGCCCTGGTGCAACTTCAGACCATTTCCCCTCATCCTATTGCCCGTTACCAGGGAGAAGAGAGCGACCCCCACCTGGCTACAGCCTCCTGTCAGGCAGCTGTAGAGGGTGATAAGGTCTCCCCTCAGCCTCCTCCAGGCTAAACAACCCCAGTTCCCTCAGCTGCTCCTCGTAAGCCTTGTGCTCCAGACCCCTCACCAGCTTTGTTGATCTCCTCTGGACACATTCCAGAAATGCAATGTCTTTCCTGTAGTGAGGGGCCCAAAACTGAACACTGAACCCTTCCTAGAGATGAGTGAAGATTTAATTAGTTCAGCAATGCAGACAAATTCTAACAAGGGATTGACGGTCTGGTGATGGGAGACTTGGCATTAAGTCTGAGGAAGGCTCTTGGTGTGAGTCAGGCCCAGCAGGAACTTGAGTGTGGATTTCCTCCACCAATGTGGTCCTCCTCCCTCCCAGGCGCCATCAGGGCCAAACAGTGCCATCAGACCCAGCCTCTTCCTCTGGCAAAGTGTGTGAACGTGAGGGAAAGTTATTCCCAGACCAAAAGCCTTGAAAAATGTCTGCCAGTTTAATTACTGTTACTAAAGATGCTCTGTTCTTTGCAGATAGGGAAGAAGGGCATGCTTTTATGATGCGCCTTTAGTTTCTGAGCTGTGGCATGGAACAGTCCTCACTGCATGACCCACAGCATCGTGGTGCTCCACAGCCACAAGTTGACAGGCCCAGCCATTTATTGTCTGCAAGTAATGGTCATACCTGTCAGTTCCTGAGCTTCCTAGTGCTTAAAATCTCTCTCAGACACCACCAGATTTTCTTTTGCTTGTGCCCCCTGGGTCTGGATCCCACTCATTGCAAACATGAAGTCTGGACAGTGCTGCCTCCCCAGTGAAATGTGAGGAGAGCAGGAGGCAACACTGACCAGTGGCACAGGGGACTCTGAGAAGTCCAAGTGGCGTAAGTCTGGGCAAAAGCTGCATGGAGACATGGGCTTTGGCCGTGCCAAATTATTGTCATATTTTCAAAGCAGAAGAATGCATATGTATTGGCAGCACAGACTTGCAACAGAGTCTACCTGACAGATTTTCCTGGTTTCAGCTGGGATGGAGTTAATTTTCTTCCTAGTAGCAGGCATAGCGCTGTGGTTTGGATTTAGGATGAGAAGAATGTTGATAACTCACTGATGGTTTAGTTGTTGCTGAGCAGTGCTTACACCAGTCAAGGACTTTTCGGCTTCCCCTGATCTGCCAGGAGCAGAAGAAGCTGGGAGGGGGCACAGCCGGGACAGCTGACCCCAACTGGCCAAAGGGCTATTCCAGACCATATGATGTCATGCTCAGCTCATAAAGCTGGGGGAAGAAGAAGAAAGGGGGACATTTGAGTGATGGTGTTTGTCTTCCCAAGTCACCGTTACGCGTGATAGAGCCCTGCTGTCCTGGAGATGGATGAACCCCTGCTTGCCGATGGGAAGCAGGGAATGAATTCCTTGTTTTGCTTTGCTTGCGTGTGTGGCTTTTGCTTTCCCTATTAAACTGTCTTTATCTCAACCCATGAGTTTTCTCACTTTTACTCTTCTGATTCTCTCCCCCACCCTACTGCGGGGGGAGTGCGCGAGCGGCTGGGTGAGGATCAGTTGCCAGCTGGGGTTAAACCATAACACGGATCCATAGCGCACCAGCATAGTTCACCAGCATCCAATGAGGTTTTCGGGTACAAGGCAGGCTTCTCAGACACTCGTCTCCAGTAGGTGCAGTGGACTAAGACGGTTGTTTTTGTGCTTTTGGTTTCTAGGTAAATGCCATCAGCCCTGTCGAAATGGAGGCAAATGTACTGGTAAGAATAAATGCAAGTGCTCCAAAGGCTACCAGGGAGACCTGTGTTCAAAGCGTAAGTACCAAAGCCACTCCATCAGTCCTCGTTGTAGGAGCGTCAAGCTGGCTGTACAGTATCTTTTTGCACAATGTCAGCACTACTTGTTTGTCGTCAAAGCATTTCAGGTTAATTTACTTCCTGGACGTACAACGTACACCAGACTTAAGGGAATTATGAAACCAGAAATGTATTTTTAGAAAAGCCTCCCCACAGTTTCTTCTGAATTCTGAGTTTCTGTAAAATGGGGATGTGTTGGCTTAGTAACAGCAGTTCAGTAATAGAGAAACGCTTAAGAAAGCGTCAGTATATTGCAACATTAAAATCCAACGGGAGCACTTTATGAGGGAGATGCTGGGGGCTGCCCACCTCTCCCACCAGTTCTGGTGCACGCTCAGCTCTGCTGTTCCATCTGCTTCACTCTGCCAGGGACTGAGCCAGACCTTGCAGGGGAGTGGGGGGGTGGGGGTGGGGAGTGGGGGTGGGGGCGAGGAATGTTTTGGGGCTCTGCACACACTTGGTGCAAAGTCACAGATTTACCACGAGGGCCCCAGCCTGTGCCAGGACCAACCCACCATGAGGAACAACAGGAGGGAAAGCAACCGTGCAACCGTGTCTCTGGATGAGATGTCAGGGGGTCAGGCGTGTGCGCTCCCTTTCTTACAGCTGTCTGCGAGCCCGGCTGTGGCCTGTACGGCACCTGTGCTGAGCCCAACAAATGCCAGTGCAAAGAAGGCTGGCACGGGAGACACTGCAATAAAAGTAAGTGAGCAACAAACCCCGAGAGTCCATGTCGGGAGTCCTATGCATCTGATGCCCTACAGAAATGACTGCTTCAAGAGCCTTTCCAGCCTCACTAATGATACCCCACTCTGTTTTTTCTAATCATTAATCCAAGCAATAAAACATAGATTTTCAACACTCCATAATTTTTCACTACTTAAAAGAACCCCTCAGAATTATTCAAAAACATTTTACCAAGATCGTCCTTGTATTAGAAATTCCAGAATCTGCTATCAGCCAGATTTCTAGAAGACCTCATGTGTCTTCCACCCATGGTATGGAAGGGATCTAAAGTCCTTCAGCACTCCTCAGTAATGTCAGCTGGCTTTAAAATGTTGGGTAGGCATTTTTAGAAATAAAACTCTGTGAGGTTTTAAAGCTGATTAAAGCTTAGAAAAAATGAAGTGTCCTTTAGAAACTTTGGGGAAAAACTTGAAGAGTTATGCAAGATCTATGCTCACCAACTTTCAAGTTTTCTCCTCTTCCCCACTCATGCTCCACAGACCACAAAAGATGCTGTCCCAAAGCCAAGTTAAAGTCCTTAAAATGAATTTCTGTTGCGCTTATTGACCCATTTGACACCCAACGAGGCAACTGATCATTTCACTGGATTTAAAATAGCACTAGAAAATTATTTGAAATACAATTGGATATATCCAGTAACAACTTCAGATTTAATTTTATTTTTCATGTGCAATAGCGCTGTGACAGCAGATCTTCAGGAGACACACTGTACATTCTCCTATGAGGTATTAATGTTTAGCTTAAACACTGTTAGCTAATGATTCACCTTTAATGTTTTAAGTGGCAACTGATAAAAAAGTTGACAAAATTTGCAGCTATAAAAGCCGCCAATTGGCCATAAGGCATGGGAACCTTACATTGCAGCATCAGCTGAATGTTCATTTTTATTAAATGCTTTTGGTGCCTGTGATTTGTATGGCATTAAAATATATAAGAATAAATACAGTTGTCTCATTAAAAAATGAGTATTATCTAACTAAAATGGATTATGCTGTGAAAATCAGGTTTGGGGAGTCCACTTTTCTGCTGTCAGCTAGCAGACCTGTGTTTAAGTATTTCTGTCATTCCCTGAAGGAGAAATACCATTAACATAAGTTATGGTTAGAAGAAATGGAAAACAACATGAGCTTCATAAGTTCAATATGAACTTTTTCTTCTTGTAATACTCTTCTTATAAAGAACTCAGATAGCAAGTGAAAAAATGTGTGATGGATGACCATCCCCAAAGAAGTAATTACCTGTACAACAAAACCAAAACTCATAACTACCGTGTTATGAGGAGTCAATACTCAGATATTAGTGTCAGCTCCACGGTTTTCCATCCTTAATTACTTGGAGTTTGGGTACAGTCCTGCTGGTTTAGCACTGCAAAAATCTCTTTGTATTCAGCAAAGAAACTGAGAATAGGCTGTTTGGGTAAAATTCACCCCCATCTTAAGGGCCCGTGTAGGGTTTAAATTGCACATACAAGTCTGCATGCACTGCAATTTGCTCTTTTCAACTAAAACCAAACATCTCCTGACTTGAGAGGAGATTTATAGTTAATTTAAGAGACTTGCTTCATACTCCATTGAATCAATGGCTCCTTCCTTAAAAAGAAGTGGTTAAAAAAAATTGAACCTGGGCCTCGGTTTTTCAACATCATTTCCTTGAGCTTTTGGTAACGAGATGGGTAAATGAAACTATAAATAATTACAACATAATACCTTGAATTCCATTTTTATTGTTCGTTTTCATTTTCCACAACAAAGCAGCTCCGCTAAGCCTGTTTCAGACTCCCTTTCCCCGCCCCCCAGGTGTTTATTGTTCCTGCTGTTCTTTCTCTTTGCATTCAGCCATAAACCAAAGCCAAGCTCAGGTAGCTGGCACAGATTGTCCCCGGGGAGATGCTTGTGCCCCTCTTTAGAGCCCATCGCTGGCAGATGGGCACAACTCCCGCCCACCCGACGTGGGTTGTGCACAGGCAAACCCAGGGCCGAGGGGCAGCCTGGGCGGGCTAGTGGTCCCCCGGGCTCCCCGGCGAGGCGAGAGCATCTTTCCGTCTGGCAGCACCTCATCTATGCTGGGGGCACGGAGAGGGGCGAGTGCTTGCGTAAGGCAGAGCAAAATCCTTTCTTCAAACAGTGGGGGACTGTTTCCTCTTGAAATATTAGCAGTGGATCGTGAGCCCGCTTCTGTGGTTTCTTTTCTCTTGATTTGGATAATTTTCCAGGGTACGGAGCCAGCGGTCTGAGCGCCCTGAGGCCAGTAGGCAGCAAGCACAGGCAGCACACGCCTTCGCCAAAAAAGGCCGAGGAGAGGCATGTTCCACCCGAATCCAATTATATCTGGTGAACTCCAACATCTGAAACGGTTCGTGTTACACAAAGTTCATAGCCTTCATTAACCTCTCATGGATTGAATGTTAAAACGCTGTTCATTACAGTTAAGATTACCGGCTGGAATTTTATTAGCTTCGTTATAAACCACTGAGCTGATATTTACTATTCCTTTTAAGTTTTATAAATATTTCTATAGCATGATTATATAGGCTGCTTCTTTCAGTGCTTTGGATGGTGTTTTGTACTATACTTCAGTTATGTTTAAACTTCCTTTTTTGATTATATAGCTGCAGATATTTTCCAAAAATTAAGTAACAATATTCAAGCAGAAAACCTCGCAGATGCTAACCTGAATCATTTCAATGACTACAGATTTAATTTGCCTAAGACAAAGGAAAGGTGCATTTTACATTTTTGCTGTTGTGTATTTAGACTTTTCCCTAAGGAAAATAAATAAATAAGTTGCCTAATTTAAAAGCTGAATAATTCAATTCAGTGTTATTCTTGGCCTTACAGTTTTGCAAAGTACTGTGTCTTAAAAATATTGAGTGGTGCCATTTAACCAACGTAATATATTGTAAACAAAGTAGAACTATAATGTATGAACTTTCTGCATTGGCTTGAAGCAATATAATATATTGTAAACAAAACAGCTCTTATGTAATAAACTTTTTATACTGACGGTTATGTATAAAATAAAGATGCTGCTTTAGTTTTTCGAATAACTGCTCTGTGTGGCCTGCTGCAGTCTCACCAGCGCTGGGTTGGGACGATGGCTTTCCTAGTGCACTCTTGTAGAACGGTGGCCCGGTGGGGTTGGTTTCCCTGTCTCTGCTTTTAGCCCCACAGCTCTGAAAAATATTTCAGAAGAGCAACTTCTTCTTGTGCCTTTGCAAAGGAGGGGACAGCACTGAAGGCCGGGTGTTTGTCTCCCTGTATTTACCCTCCACCACGTCCCCCTTTCTCCCCCTGCCCTGCCAGCTGGCCATTCCAAGCCAGGGTGCCCTGTTTGTGGTGCCTCCGGTACCCGGGATCTCCTCAGAGCCTCTCCCCAAGCAGGTGACAGTCCAGCACTGGCGGTGTTTCCTGTTCAAGGGTGATGCTCCCGTGTTGTGTTTTCTTCAGACTGTATAAAGTTTGGGTGCTGCTTCTGGAGACAGTCGAGGGCCACACAGTTTGTGATGTGCTGCGGCTAGGAAGCAAGAAAAAAGGTTTCTGTCTGCGCTGAAGAACAACAGCCGCTTCAACAAATGATTGCTGACCCTTGCTATACTGCAGTTCTGGGAACCGTATTATCTGGGAGATAAATAATAAATAAATAAATTCCACAGAATTTGGGGCATAAAATTAATGAGTGAGAGGTTTTGAGTTACAAAGGAAAAAGTCTAGTTTATTAACCTGACCTTGCTGGTGTTACTTAGTCAATGGACCCACAGATCAAGTAAAAAGACTCGCTTAAGCCGGAGAGAGGGAGGACAGCTCTCTCTTAAGGATCCGTTTTTACGTTGCCCTTCATGCGGTGGGACTGTAGGTGCTGCCCAGCAAGCCTGCCCCGACAGGAGACCGACCCCCATCGCCATGCATGGCTGCAGCCCCCTGGGTCTGGTGCAGGCAGAAATGCAGGAAGGAGGGGTAGGGCCAAACCACCCCCCGTCACACCCCAGGCGATAACGAGAAACAGCCCAGACAAGGGCTGCTTGCCTGATACCCTTCCCCAGGATGGCAGTAAAAGAGCTCAGGTTTCCTGAAGAAGGAGCTTTCTCAGCATGGATGTGCTAACAGGTACGGCAGGTGGGCGCCAAAGTGGTGGTCCCCCAGCCCTCGGTCTCATGCCTCCTGTGGGACCCCCAGCACTTCCCCACCCTCCTATGGGACTGGGGGTGCCTGGGGCACGGAGCCCTCAGGTGGCAATGTGGGACAGGGTCTGACCTGCAGCCAGCTTGCCTCCGTGCACGCTGCATCGCTGTGCCGCAAGGGATTTTGAAAAGCAAACCTCAGTCCCCGTAGCAGCCCCCATATTCTTGCCTATGTCCTGGCAACCTGTGGATCTCTCCCCCCGCACCAAGGCTGTTGTTGACTGTGGTGAAATCAGCTTTCCTTTAAAAAGGATAATCTGCTGTATCTACAGGCAAGGTGGCAAAACACCAGCTGCTGGTGTGAGCTGGGCTTTTCCCTTCACCGGGGGCAGCAAAGTGGGCTGTGGGGCAGGAAAGGAGCCCAGCCTCCGCCCTGATGTAGTGCTCTCCCAAAAGCGCCCTCTTCAAATTGAAAGAGGATGGAAAACAGGGAGCCTGAGGCACAGGAGAAGCCACTTAGGTGATGAAAACCCAGGGCAGGGAATGAGGACAAGAACATTTTTCGAGATTTTCCTTAAAAGCGATGAAAAAAGGAGGTTAATATTAGGCTGAAGTTAAATGTGTAAGTGTGTGCCCTGTATCCCTAGGGATGCCCCAGGAGCTGTTTATAAACATGGATGTCCCATTTGCTGGCTTTTTGCTCTTTCTGTAACAAGGATTGGCTGGAGCCATTGGTCACACGCCACAGTAAAAAGCACAGAAATTTCTTACTTAAAATTCCTCTAATATTTTGGCTGAACTTTTTCTGCTCCTGTCAATTTCTTAGAAAGTACTTCCTTAAGAATAACAAGTGTATTCTTTTATATGGAGTAATTTATTTTGCTACTTGTTCCAAAGACACTAAATGCTGCTGCTTGGTTTTCTGAGTTTCACCACCGACTCTAGGAAAGATCATTAATCACGAGTAGAATATAGTCAGAAAGATTACAAAAGGAAAAAATATTCCTTGAAGTGCATACTTTAACACAACTCTTTTTCTTAAATAACATCAACTTTCTGCAAGCAAATTTTCCATCACTTTGCCTTTAATGCCAGCAAGAGCACAAAGTTCCCTGTGTAGAGGCAGTCCCTCATGTCAGAGAAGTTGTAAGTCAAAGTCTGTGAATCTGACAATGCTAAAAGAAGACATCAATGCCTCAGAAAAAGTCCAGTAGCAAGTTTGAAGTAATTTTGCCATTAAAAAATAAACTACAGAATTTATCACACCCTCTCACTGGACAGGGCATATGTGTGGGAAAAGCACATGTACGTGCCATAGATGAAAATCAGTTAAAGAAAAAAACCAAGTCAAAATATCAGTCTATTAAAATAGGTCAGACAGAAACTGCCTTTGCTAATGAAGTTTGGAAGGCTTGCAGTTAGCCAGAGAGAGATGCCAAACGTTGCACTTGTGAGCAGCAGCTATGAGATAATCAAAACCAGTAAAAGAATATAAGATGTTAATTCACTATAGCTCTAGCCCCAAAATCCCAATTTAAGCAACTGACAAAATTACAGCTTTATAAAGTGCTTCTAATAGTGCTCGATAATTTGGATATCTAATATTGGCATCCTGCTAAGTCCAGGTGTGCACAACAGTTCAAAGGACAAATACATAAGGCACAGAAAGCAAGCAGGGACAGAAGCCCTGAGGGCAAACTGCCTTTTTTCTACTGCTGCCATTAGCAGACCCATGCACGTGCTTTTTTTTTGGTAAATCACAGTTTAGGTTGGTATCCCTTTGCTCCAGCTATGCCCCTTGATTTAAAATCTATTGTTTCTCAGGCCTCTTCACTTGACTTTTGGGGAACCGGAGAGAATTTGGGCCTTTTCTTGTTTGTGCTATGCACAAGCTAGTAGCATAACTTCATTACCGCCTGCAAAGCAAGCTCTGCAGCCGTGCCACTGGGGTAGCAGGGAGCCGGCACCACTGTGCACTGGGCGATGCCCACCTGGTGTCTCGGACTGGGAGACAGCACTGGCTGCTGGGACCCTGCACACTTTCCCCATGTGGTGGGAATGCACCGTCCAGTTGATCTTCTTCCAGCTTCAGCTGCATTTCAAGGAATATTAACGTTAAAAAAAAAGGATAAAGAAAAAAATTCAAAGCTATTCCAGATGACTCGCTGCCTGCAAGGTTCAAACTCCAAAAGCGAGGCTCAAAGCTTTGGCCAGATCTAGTGCTATTAGTTCAAACACTGCAGCTTCGTTTCTGCTGGACAGATTTGTTACCTTTCCCTCCCTCTCACTTCTCTCCATCACCTGTTCTACTGAGTTTGCCCACTATGGAAGAAATTCTTACTCACGGTATTAAGGAGAGACCTGGCGGTAGCAGAGCGGGAGCTGCCTGAAATGGCCCGGGTTGCTCGGGTGCCTGCCCTGCCCAGGGCACTGCATCGGGTGCTGTCGAGGCGTCACTCAGAGCCCCAGCTTCACAGCAGCTCCAGGTCTTGCAGTCATTTCAGCTCAAGTCTAGAGAAACTGCACTAGCCAAAAGTGCTCTCATCTGTAACAGGGATTAAATGCTACTAAATCCCACAGGTGGGAATACGACTTCACGTTTGATGAGGTGACAGGGTGCTGTGATTAGCCAGGCCATACCCAAACCTTAAGATCGTGATCAGACCAGCAACACCCTCTCCAGCTCTAAACTGTGCCAGCAAGATTCGCTCATGTGATGCTTTAAACAAAAAAGCAACAAGTTAAAACAAAAATTCTCAAGTGAAATGAGTCCCAGTTGTTATTTTTTACTTTTTCTTGCAGCTCTCTGCCAGGGTGGCTGCTGAGCTACAGGCCAGTAATTTGTGCATGGCTCCCAGCACGCAGCTCCTGCTGGAGCACGGCTAAAATTGCACACTCCTCGGTGCCTAGCTGGAGGCAGCTGCCCAGCCCGGCTGTGCAAGTTCACTGACACTCAAAAATGATGCAAAGCTGAACTGGGCACAGAACAACTGGGTTAGGAGAATGGCAGGGTTTGGAAAATGCATGCATGCAGATCTGAGCAGAGTTATTGCTTACCTCTGTGGCTTTCTAAGATTTGCAGCATTCAGACAATGCTAATTTAAATGAACCACCGCAATTTAAAGTTAGCTAGAAAAAAAAACCCACTCTGTATTTTTGGCTTAGAACAACATATTCTATTATTTATACTAATTACAGAAATTGCATTTTAGTGCCTTTCCACATAGCCCATCAGAGGACAGGAACAGCCTTGTTGCACAAATCTTTCCATGGAAACGTGAATTCAGAGGGTTTGGTACACAAACCCTGTCTGGCCAAGCCACAGCTTATGAGGGACTTTGTCACAAGTCCTTTCTAACACTTCCTTTCTTCGTGTATCCTTTGAGGATCTTACGGCCGGGGAAGGAGGAGGGGCCAGCCTGTGCTTTAAGCACATACTTTGCAGAAGGGACCCCTCTCCTCCAACCCGGTCTACAGGGATAAGCTCGAATGTCAGGCACACTTGGTGACCAGCTGCTTCTGGGCACACGTGCCCCAAAATGACAGTGAAACGTAGCACTGGCTTCAGTATCTGGCCTTGCTGGTGCTACCTGGGGACAGCCTGGGCAGAGGAGGAGGCAAGGCTGCCCACAACTGGTGGTGAATGGGGCCCTGCAGAACCCAGAAAGAGAAACCATAGAGAAACACCTCTTTAAATCCTTGCTTTTCTTCAGAACCATTTAAATATTTGTCAGGGAGACTAAATTGAAAGCCTAAATGTCCCAGGAGAAGGAAAAAGGTGTGTGCTCAAGACCAGCAGTGCTTCCAAAATATGTTTTGGCTATTTGCAGTCCAAGTAGACTTTTACTGGGTAAACGAGGTGTCGGCTCAGAGTTGCAGTGACAACATTCACACTGTCTGTTGCCTCAACACGCCCCACTGTGCCTGAAAAGCAGAGCACGAAACCAGTGTGTCATGCGAAGAACAGCTCCAGTGGGTGTGCTGCCCCATAAACGCACTCAGCATGGCGATGGGTTCTCAGATACCTTCCTGCTGGGTCCCTGCTTATGCAGCTCCCACGTGTAGTGGATGTGATGGGGGAGTAGCACACCGACCACTTGTACTGAAGAGCTAAGTGGTTGCAAAATCAAACTGCAGGTTGATGTTTCTTGTACCACTGGGTTTTGCAAGGGATGTATTTCGGTTGAGTCACACACCCGTCTTTGCCTCCTCCTGCTCTGCCCAACGTGGCATCCTATCAGCCTGTGCTTCCAGAAAAAAAGCCCTGCAGTAGCTGCAGCACAGTCCTTGAGTGAGTGTTTCCTAATAACCTCCACCCATTGCATCTGCAGGATTAAGGATACAGATCCAGAATCACTACACCCAGGCACCACTCTTCCCCAGGCTCCTTCTAGCCATGCCCACTCTACATATACAGACCCCCCCCTTTTGGGGTGGCATCTTTGTCTTGCAAGGAAGGTGCTCCTATTCATCGTCCTGACCATCCTGTGCCCTGGGTTACAACTTCTTACATGTAACACCTTGCACTGAAAGAACATAATTTGCATTGGAAAGTCAAACACTGAGCAGCCAGAGCCAGCTGGCTCTGTAAACCCTATGCGGCTCCCCCCAGCAGGCGGGTATATGCCCCAGTGGTGTCCCTACTATACAAGGACCCCTGTGTCCCCAAAGGCTGCCAGGTTCTGCCTGTGTACACTGTGACGGTGCAGCTCCTCAGGCCTCTCCATGTGCAGCCTCCCTGGGGCTTCCCTGCATGCTGCCCACACTCCCCTTGCTGGGGTGTTCACCACCACTCTAGGACAAACAGATACAAACTCTTTATCTCCTCCCATATTCCCCATCAGTTTAATGAGAACCATCTCATGAAACCTATAAGGGTCTAGAAAAAAATTAAGGGCACTACTGAGTGCCCAACTGTTCATTATTGCCAACTTACCACCTACAATAGCATACCCAGTTTCTTCCTTTCACTTCATATTTCCTAGTTTCCATTCCATTTCCATTTCAGTACAGCTCTTCCTACCAGCAACTCCGATAAAAGTCCAAGACTTGCATATCACATACGAAGTGCTTGGTGCGCTGTTCCTAAGACAGTCACATGCAGATACACATCCCCTAACCAGCAGGCTCCTTCTTGCCTGCCCAGAGACCCCAGTGAGCCTCACGCATAGGCAAGGACCCGCAGGACTCCGTTAATTCTCCAGCAGGCAGTATTTGGAAAGGCCACCCCACTCTGTTTACACCTCATGCATCACATTTCAGCATCTTCTGTGTTAGCCATCACGCCTGGCTTGCAGGAGCCTTGCCAAACGGAGCCCACCATGACCCTGGGCTGACATTTTCCCCAGTCCTCATACTACTGATTACCAGATTTTGTTGGACAACTTGGCTACTATGGGAACTCCTTGTGTGCTGGACTCTGGCTTGCTTCAAATTAGGCTAATCCAGCTGAAAGTCAGAGTGCTCAGTCCTGGCTGTTTTCAGCATGCACAAGTCCACACTTCAGCAAGAGGGTGGTCGCTGTGTGTACCGCCTCTCCCCTGGTCTATCTGGAGAGTGACTGCCACACTTATATGTCTCCCAGATGGTGCCACTATTAAAAAAGTTAAGTGAATGCTCAGCACAGTTCGAGTCAATTTTTTAAACCACTTTATTATGTAAAGGAGTAAAGATTTCTACCCTTCTACAGTTACAGCCCAGTAAAGAGGGTGTTTTCTGAACGAGAAACTTGGTATTGACTGTACTGCTTCATTTTATCAGTTATAAGACAGTGATTCAGTAGCAATAGTTCCACCTCCAAGGCTTATTCTTAAAAGGAATCAACTGTGTTTGAAATGCAGATGAAATGTTGACCTAGTTTGACACTTTCTCCCACCCCAAAAATTACCAGGGCTCCTGGGGGTTTCAGATGTCACAAGTTACACCAATCCACTTAACAACGAGGTGTGAGGGTTTTCCAGGGAGCAGTGGGTTTCGGGACCTTTGAGATCAGTGGGAATAGGAACTTCCTCAAGCCCGGAGGAAATCCGCCAGTTGGTGTTGGGGTAGGGGCAGCAACCCCAGGCGAGGTGGGTGCACTGATCCTCTGGAAGCAAATGCATCTTTATTGCCACCAAGGAGCTGAAACTGGGATCACCATAAACCCTGTGGGTCTCTGCAGCTGTTCCTGAACATATTTACCATGTATGATTTAGTAATAAAGAATCACAGAATGGTTTGGGTTGGAAGGGACCTTTAAAAATCATCTAGTCCAACCCTCCTGCCCTGGGCAGGGACATCTTTCACTACATCAGGTTGCTCAAAGCCCCGTCCAACCTGACCTTGAACACTGCCAGGGATGGGGCATCCACAACTTCTGCGGGCAACCTGTTCCAGTGTCTCACTACCCTCACAGTAGCAAATTTCTTCCTTATATCAAATCTAAACCTACCCTCTTTCAGTTTAAAACCATTGCCCCTTGTCCTGTCACTACAGGACCTGGTAAAGTTTCTCTCAGTCTTTTTTGTAAGCCCCCTTTATATATTGAAAGGCCACAATAAGATCTCCTTGGAGTCTTCTCTTCTCCAGGCTGAACAACCCCAGCTCTTTCATCAAATATTTGATTTAGGTTTTTCCCCTCTACTACTACTCCCCTTCTTTGGTTTCAGTTAAAACTCAGTAACTTAAACAAACAAACAAACAAAAAGTCAAATAGACCCCAAGTAATTGAAAATCCACAAGGATTACGTTTGTTCAGAATTCCCTACTTCTGGCCTATTTTGAGAAGCCATTCAATACTGCAGTAACACCGTGTTTAACCCTGCACTTGTCCCTGGCAGTACAACAGTACCACAGCGTTTTTGAACACCTTGTGGACCACCCACAAGCAAGAGAAACTGTAACCATGTGGCCAGCAGAATGCCTTGGATGTGACGTTTCCTTGGGGATCTGGAGGACAATAAGAAAAAGGCTTGGTTAGTATTTTGACTGAAATAGGTTTTGATCACTCGGACGAGTCCGTTCTGTTTGGGAGCAGTCTTCTCTGAAGCAAATGAGTAACACAAACACCAAAGTAAAACAGGTGAGTTGTTAAGTACAGAAAATACCTGAAAAGAGCCAGGACAGTAGTTAAATATTTAGATTCCTGCTCACTTTTTAAGTGGATTTGACATGTCCTCATGCCACAGCTCTGACTGCACTGCAGTACTCTCATATCCACCGCAAAGGTGGATCTGAAAGAGTTTAAGATAAAAGAAAAAGATCTGCTGAACACAACATCTTGATGGAAAGAGGAATGCAGAATCCCACATTTCTTTTTAACTCTGCTTCCTCTCCTAGCAAAAACCATTCCTTTTGTATGTGTCCACTTCAGCATCCCAGAAAATAGAGAGGGGATAAGTACAAGGGAAAAATTGGCTAATTGGGAGGTATGCTTTGTCCGTCGTACTCAGCACGACAAGTAAGGCCCCTAAAAGACAAGCCAATGAATGTCCCTTTGAAATGAAGGGAGGGGGGATCTTTTAAAAACCTTGCAAGCGATTTACAGTAATTATAACCTCATCTGTTATTAATGCCACCTTCCTATCCATTGTGTAATGCTCCACTCAGGCTTCCTCCTCTTATAAACGGCGAAGCAACAGTGTTATTTCATCTCTGAAATTGTTATCAGAGGTGAATAGTTTTGATGTGAAAACGGCGTGCGGCTATAAAGCTGCTGCCTCACCCCTTGGGATCTGAACACAGAACTGCATGGCACAAACTTCACTTGGCTCTTTATGGGACGTATTTGGAGCCTGGAAGTAAATTCTGCTGAATGCATGCAGGCTGGTTTGACTTTGAGGCCATTCTGGGTCAGCTGTGTTAGCCAAACCCTGGAGATGATGTCCCAGACTTAAGGGCATCATGAGCTGTTTGATCCTGCCCACTTTTCCCAGTTAAGCAGGGCTCTCCCAGCTGAGTTACCCATTGAGGTACAGAAGGGAGCAGCAATGAGGAGCTGACAGTGGCTCTCTTCCCTTCCAGACAGTACCAAACCATCGCTCACATGAAAAGGCAAGAGAGGACCTTGCAGTGATGTTGATGTAACTATCTATGACAGACAGAATTAAAGATCCTAAACAGATGTTGTTATTAAAGAGATGTAGCACTAGTTCCAGAAAAAAAAAAAAAAGTGTCTGCTTCCAGTATCCATATTGCAAAAGGATCTTGGAAAATTTATGAGAATCAAGAAGAAAGCAGCAAGAGCTATTCAGAATGGTGTGTCGAAGAGTAAGAGACTTTGAACACGATTCAAGAGGACTGGCTGAGCTGCCCAAATCTCTCCCTGTTGCTAGAAGAGAGGTCCTTCCTTCACCCCACACACCATCCTCTCCAGAAAAAAGAGGGTTTCTGCTGGATGAGTAAGCTCAACTAGCTCTCCACCAGATCAGCAGAAGCGAGGAAGTCTTTAAAAAGTATCTCAGCCACGGTCTTCAGCCACTTGCGGGACCACCTCCCTTTTACAAAAATACCTGCTAGGCCTGAAAGATTGGATCTAAATAAATTTCAGACTGGATCCAGGGTACATGTTTTTAAGAGTGAATTAGGTAACCATTAGATATCACCTGGGACGGCAGCTTCATCAGCTGTGTCTTAAAAGCAGGACCTTCTAAAAGATACACTATTAGTTAAAAATGAAGTTGCAGGCTTGATGTAGAAATGATCAGATGAGGTTCTGGTTCTTTCCACACTGAGCGAGTGCCTCTCTACAGTTTCGGTCCAGATATGGATGAAGCTAATTAGTGACTGAAGTCCCAGCTAGGTGCAGTTCATACACCAATATTTGGTCCATAAGAGTCATGTTACAACTTCAACTAGTGACAAAGCAAAGAACTCAAAGCCATGTCAAACCCTAAAATGTATAATTTCCAAAGAGCTCTGGCTTTTTTATTTCCTTCCTTGCTCCTGAAGCACATTTTTCGCTGTCCCATGGCAACTGCTTCTCTTCACCCTGTGGCTGTATGAGAACTGGGATTTTAAAAAGGTATTTTGAAGGAGTTTTGAGAAAAACTTCAAAAGTTTACACCACTTAAAGATCAGGAGCAGAGACATTTCAAAAGGAAGACAAAGAATAGCAGCAAGCCTGCGATACAAGCCTTTGTAGAGGCAGCTACTCGCAAAAGCCCCACAGCAGGGTGAATGTCTTGGTATATTTTAAATGAAGAGGTTTTGCAGCTATGATCACTGCCATGTGGCCTTCACTTTCCTGGGTACCAAGTGTGGGTCACAGTGGGTTGCGTGATTGCTCCTGTGTATCTTGGCACGTTGGGTTTTCCAGTCCTGGCCAAACTCCACCCTGGACAAGTGTTGCCTTCACTTGCTGGCAGATCATTCAAGGGATCTTTTTGTGCAAGTGACAGCTGAAAGGCATTAAATTGTACAGTAAATCATTTAACTGGAGCCTAGAATGTGTGAACACCGAACCACAAACTCTGACAGAAGAAAATCAGAATTTATTTTGTGTTTTGAACAGTTTCAACATTAATGGCCCAGTTTAACCACATATAACAAGCATAATCTGTTCGGTTTTCAGCAAGGTCTTCAACAGGATACTGTATACCTCTGTGGTGGTTTCCTCTAAATTATTTGAGGTTTTTTCACTTGGGATTTTGTGTTGTTAAAATGAATGTCATTCTCCTGAAAGGTGACGGAATGCTAGCTGGGAAAGACAAAGCCTGTCCACACCACAGTTCAGTGGGGCAGTAGCAAACCTCGCACGCTTGCCCTGCTCCCACGGTGCAGGAACGAAGGATGAAGAAATCTGGGATGAACAGCAAAAAACTGACGACACTTTTCACACTCAATCTTTAATTCTCCACATCTTGGGGAAGGTCTGCTTTATTTCTTCTGGGTTTCAAGAAATGCTTCCTTTTGACAGTTTAATTAAAATA
Source organism: Gorsachius magnificus (assembly GCA_034008185.1). Lineage (NCBI taxonomy): Eukaryota > Metazoa > Chordata > Aves > Pelecaniformes > Ardeidae > Gorsachius > Gorsachius magnificus. The sequence continues at coordinate 180,342,817 of CM067081.1, forward strand.
CATTCTTACAGGGGAAAAAAAGTTGATTTTGACAAATCAGCATTTTCTACAAGAGCCATTTCATTGAAAACTCCCAAGTCACTCTATTCAGAAAGTACCCTCACCCAGCATCCAGTCAGTTTGGCTTAGTATAAACTAAAGAATGCAAGCCATATTCTGAAGTCAAAGGGGACCAAGCCAAGGAGAAAGCCAAAGGCTGAAGGAAAACGAGCTCTGGACAGGCAGATGACAACTGTTAAAGGGAGACCTGCAGGGGCCACCCTGGGAGCTGTGAGCAGACACTGCTGCTGGCAGGAGGGACAACAGGCACTTGCTGATTTACCCTGGCACTGAAATGTCAGTTATGTGTTATAGTCACTAACAGCTTCTCACTTGCACAGCCATCAGAGAGAAAGCCCTAGTCTGTGGGGACATTGGTGTGCTGTAGCCAGCATAGGGGTTGGAAAGAGGCGATGGCGTTGATGCTGGAGCATCCAGCCGCCTGCTTGCCCACCAAGCTGGACTCCCCAGGACCTCCTGCCGCAGAAGGAGATACCATACTCGCAAATGGTCAACACTGTGCAGAGGTATCACCTTCTGTCCAGGAAAGGTGCTCATGGCCAGCAGGCTGCCTATCTCCTCTGCTGGCCTTGCCCTCTCCAGCCACCCACATTTCTTGGCCGCAGCTTCTGAGTAGGCAGAGCCTGTGTTCACAGCTACTGGGGTGCCACACCTCTGGGTTTGGTGACATTAGGAACCAGCTTCCAAACTAAAGCAAAACCCACAAAAACCATACGTCCCCAAGACACCACCTGAAGTAAGAGTCTCATGAGCACAGCAGTGCCAACATGACCCTGCTCCAGGGGCCCCTGAGTTTCTGCTTTCACCCTCTCCACCTTATTCTGGCAGCTGGACCTGTTAGTGTGGCACAGTAAGCAGAGGCTTTGGTTTCAACATTACTGCTCATTTCAACAGAGCCAGGGCACACGTGTCACTGTCATTCCTGCCAGCAGCTACCCTCAGATGGTCGGTCCCTCTGTGGGCCCATCCGCAGCACCCTGCCACCACCCTGCTGGACCCGCAGCAGTCCCAACCTCTAGGCAAGACTCTCCAAGTGCCACCACATTGCAGAACAGGAGAGCAGAAGGACTCGGGGTGTGTGCATCTTTGGTGCTGCGAGGCACTGCTGGGCTGCCCCGCTGCTGTTCGGGGCTCCCACGACAGTGGAGTTTCAGCCTTTTTGACTCCCAGCACTTTGGATGCCTCCTGTGTTTGAAGCTGCTGGAACCACATCAAACGGCCACGAGCAAAGAATGCCGTTGAAGGATTTATTCAGCCTGGATATGAGTGTTGCTGATGGGAGAGAAGGGAACAACAAAGATTTCTCAGCCGCCATTGTGATCTACCCATTTAAAAATAATAAAAAAAAAAAAATAAAAAAAAAGAAAGGTTCCTTTTACTATCAAAACCATTTGGCTGAGCATTTTACTGCAGACCCTGAGCAAGTTCCAAATTGCCTGGGTTACATAAATACCTCTACCACCAGTGAGCCTTTGCAGAAGGAAAATGTTGTTTATAATTGAGTAGTAAACCTTACTAAGCAACAATCATGAGATACAATACATTTTTTAAAAGCCAAGTGTCGGACTTTTGAATTGAAAACCTACAACTGGAAATATAAATTCCAAACCAAGAAGTGTATTAAAACATTACTGCAATTAAATTAGTTTCACATTGGTACAGTAATGCAACTGTATATAAAAAGTAGTAAATTGTAACTTTTTCTCCTTAGGGAAGCTGATTTTTAATAATAATCATTTTTCTTAGTTCCTTTTCATTTTTCCATACTTTCTTCCAGAGTCAGGGAAGAACATCAGTCCAATATATTTTCATCTTTATGTTACATTGCGTGCATTCAAGAGAGAGCAAAAGCCCAGTCCACAAGCACATTTGCACTAAGTAAATATACCCATTTTAAAAACTGGTTTGTGCATTAAACCAGAGCAACTTCTCCTTCCCTCTTCCAGTCTAATCCCAGTTACATCTCTGTAAACAGGGCATTTCCACTGCTTTCTCATGCTGGTCTTTTACAAGAACAGGAGCCATCCAGGGTGATCTGGACCCCTCTGTAGGGCTTTTCACAGTCATTAGTATTGCCCCTGCTTTAGCAGTGTGTCCTGTTACCAGGTTTAAGCAACACACAGCATTTTCCCTTCCTTGCTTCTGTTCTTCCTTCCTTGCTGTCTTTACAGCAGGCATACCTAAAGGGAAGGTGTAGAGAAGATGGAACCACAGTCTTCCAGGAGGTGCACAGTGACACAAAAGGAAACAGCAGACATCAGCTGCAACAAGGATGCTCCAGTTGAGTAAAAGGGGGGGAAAAAAGGATTTACCATGGTGATGGTCAAGCATTGGACCAGGTGTTCAGGGAAGGAATGGGGCCCCCATCGGTGGGGGTGTTCACACTTGCCCAGACATAGCCCTCTGCAGCCTGATGCAGCTCCCAGCTGGCCCTGCTCTGAGCAGGGGTTTGGACCGGGCGATCTCCTTTGGTGCCTCCCAACCTGAATTACCCCATCATTCTGTAATGGCCCTTGATGAAGGGACACCGACAGGGATGTCTGGGATCTGTAATAAGATCACAGGCAGGTATGCACTGTACCTACTGTCTATGTGCTAGATCCACACATCATGTGGAGATGATAGGTTTGAGACAACAGATAAAACTATCCATGTCAGACAAGTCCGACAGGAGCGATTCCCTCAGACCTGTTTTCATTTTTAAAGACACATCACAGTTCAGTTCTTGGGATGCACAAGCATGACCTGAAGTGCTCAAGCCAAAACTTTTTTACCATATCCATACCTGAAGACATGTAGAATTCAAAACAATTTAGCCTCTCAGATGTGCATGACCAAGTGACATCCTTTATTGGATACCTTTCTATTTATAAACAGCATTGTAAGCTTAAGACACAAGTTGACCATGATTCACCATGGTCTGCAATCATCCTTAATGACCTGCTTCACACATGGCCACACTTTGCAAAGGCCGTAATCCTTGGGACTGCACTTTCCTCAGGGTCTGTTGCCATCGTCCCTGCTGGACACTGGGTGAGAGTAGGAAAAGGAGGAAAGAGGATGGAAACAAGACCAACATGAGGTAGTAGGGCAAAAAAAAATGCCTATGTCTAACACTTAAATTTTGTTTAAAGAAGGGACAGGAGGTATCAAGGGTTGCTGACTTGGCATTCTTTTCACCTCAGAACCAAAGGAAATGTCCAAGCAGGACTGTCCTTGGAAGGGGAAGAGCAGCAACAAATGAATGAGAAGACAGCAAGAACCTGAAATACCACCCCAAACCCTCCTGCCTTTCCCTCTGGCTGGTGGTCACTGACCTCTCCTTTCCCCACACAGCACACAAAGCAAATAACCTCTCCTTGCAGCGCTTTCCTCCCACCTGGTGAGAGCCACAGTACTAAAATACCTCCGTTTCTGTTAGTATTTCATGCTAGTTTGGAAATATGTCAGGGGGTTTTGTGCGTATAATATAAATACCTCCCACCGCAATTAGTCTGTGCTACTGGGAGAGGAACAGACTTCATCAACATTACTTTTCTGCTAGAGTGCCGCTGTAGTTTCAGTTCATCCTACAAATGTGGCATTGTCTCCTAAAATTACATTACTAATTACAGCTAATACACCCAAGCCCAGATGAATGCAACTTTGATCTGAGTAGCACCCCTACGCAATCCCTCTGGCATGCAAATGGAAATTACACAACAGAGCTCAAAGACAGCTTGAAAGCAAAGATGTAAGGCCAATTTATTTAGTGCCCCTAGACTAAACAAGGTGCTTATTCCAGTGCCAGATTATGATTGACTGAGATTTACTCACAAAACATTTCCCACCGAGAATGTGCAACAAACTGCAATTATTACTAGTCCAGTTGGTTTAAAAAATAAATAAAAAAAAAATTTTTAAGTCCATCTTTAGCTGAAATTTTGACTGGGCTGCCTGACAGGAATCGACTTCCAACTACAGCAGCAGAGCAGGCTGAAGGGAGTAGGTGTGGGGGTATGAAAACCAGAACAAGACAGGTTTGGGGGATGGCAAGGAACAACAGGAAGGAAAGAAAGGGAGGGAGGAGAGAAAGGGAAAGAAAATATAGTTGAAAAGGACAAGGAAAAAAAGAGAAAATAAGGCATGTCACAGGAATATAAGGACACAGAAAGCAAGTGTGGAAAAGAGAAAAACAGATGTGAGAAAATGAAGGAAATTGAGAAAGAAAACAGAGTAGACCGGTCAAAAAATAAAACAGAAGGACTAGCCAAAGATAGTTCCCTTGAACACTTGCCACAGACAAGCTCACTAGGGCAAGAGCAGGAGCACATGCTTTCAGCTTTTGGAAGGAGCCAGTTTAGGCTTCTTCTGCTGCAGTCAAGCATGTGAAATCCCCATTTCTCAGCTTAAACAGCTACAGGCATGAGTTCAAGAGCACAGCTCTCCTCAACACAGCGAGAAGAGAAAGCACTTGCCACGTGGCACCTAGTCCGAGACGTTTTGTGTGCAAGCTCTGCCACAAAAACCTGACCGAAAAAAAGACAGGAAAAAAGAAATGCAGGGTCAGTAATTTAGCAGTACACGGTGACAGCAGTAGACAGATGCAAAACAGGCATGCATATTTGATTAACAGGTATGTAGCAGTTATAGTCTGGGGGAAAAAAAAAAAAAAAAAATCAAAGGAACAGGACTTTTTCACTGCACAAAAGCAGAGATAACCTTTCCCAGTTATCCCAGTCCTTTGGTTGATATATCAGAATAGAGTTGAGGTGGGAAAGAAAATCTGACATTTAATTGCAAAAAAAGCAAAGTAATCTGAAATCATTTACAAATTCTTACTTATTTGAAGAGACACGGAAAAAATGATTTAGAAGATATAAATGTGGTCTTGCATCTTTTTAAGAAAACAAAACAAAGAACAATTACATCAGAAAGACTGAAGTGAACAAAATAGGTAAATTTTGTTTGCCTTAACATGGAGGGTGATAGAAAGCCAACATCTTACAACTCAACATTTACAACAACTCAAATTTACTCTTTCTTTTAATTCAGATCTTATTTCTGTTTTTATTTAACATCCACCTTTAAACACACCAAGGTAAAGTTTGTGGCTCTCAAATAAAATACAGCCTTAATGCATGCAAATAGAAGAGTTATTCAAACACTGATTGAAAGGCACATAAAGCTATCATTTGCAGCAAGAAAAATAATGCACATAGCACAAAAACCTTGAAGAAATACAAGCCAAGCAGAAGCCATTTCAGTAACAACTAAATGAAGTTTTTAAGCAGGAGTTAGGGACTAAACTTTGCAGGAGTATAAAATCCTTCTGATGACTCACCCTAAGCTTATCTACTGAACTCCTGCATAAATATTCAAGGTAATTACTACATAATCACGAAGTCATGCTGGCATGTGGGCCTAATTTGTTCTAAGAGAGATGAAAAATGTGAATTGTCTCTTCAAGCAAGAGATCAGGGCAGGAAACCCTAGGGGAAGGAGTGCAGGTTCTTATTTGTGTGCATTATTGTTTTCAAGTTAAATCAGTCAAGCCAAGCTCACAGAGTAGGTCTGACTGCACAAGAACCTGGCCTCTTCTAGTTCTTTGGAGCAATAAGTAGGGTTTCTATCTATTTTGATCCCCACTCAGAACATCCTTTTCTTATAATTATTAAAAAAACCCAAAACCCAAACCCAACCAAAACAACAAACAGGAAATAATTTGAATACCTTAATAACAGAATTCCTGAAGTCAAAGGTTTCCTTCCATAACCTCCTGTAGAATTTACAAGATCAAAGGAACCATATACCTTTAAGCCACAATCTTGTAAGTCACCCTTTACAACTGTAGGTCCAGGCTCAGCAGGGCTGCGCTTGTATTAACTAGTTTTAAGGCATCCACCACAGACAGAAGGTAAGTGTGTACATCAAACTTTGCCAGATGGGTCTCACCGATATGATTTAAAAGGAAAAAAATCCCCCCACCCCCCTTGCTGTTCTAAAAACCTTTGCTATAAAAAATAGCATAGGCTTTTAGCTTACTTTTTCCCCTGAATGACGGAAGAGCCACCATAGGAGTCAATGTACTAAACCAAATCCAGCATCGCAAAATCAAGCAATGTTGTGCTCCCTGTGTTGACTTTGCCATGCACTGAAATTTTAATAAGAACCAAATGACTGTGGTGGTAACACTGAAGTGAAGAGCCCTGGTTTGGCGCTTTGCTCTCATGCAAACTTTGATAGTGAGCTTGGGCAAGGAACTTATTATCCTTGTTTTACAGATGGAGATTTACTAATTGATTGTCACACACCTAGATTTGCCCATTCAGGCCTTGAACCAGCAAATCCTCAAAGCCTGCGACATCCTATGTGAGGGCAGTCACCAGACACCAGGTGGCTGGAAGGTCAGAATTTGACTGCAAACTGTTTTGAGAAGCATCTCCCTTCTGAAGTACGGCACCCAGGACAACAGGGCTACAACGTCAATAACAAACACTGCATTCTGTGGTCTTTTCCTGAGCCAAAAGCAAATGTTCCTGCAAAATATGCAATTAAGAAGATGCTAAAATTGTTCTGCGGCTATGAAAATGCTCAGAAGCATTCATTTTTAGCTCTCAAATTATTTGGATAGACTTCTCAAGGGACTGGATAAACACAGTGGTCCATTGTCAGCTTCAGATTGGCGTGCCACCTTATTTCTACAGCTATAAGTCTCCTGAAACATTTAGATTCCCTCTCGTTAGCACTGGCAAAGCAGTCAAGATATTGGCGTCAGACACAGGTTCACAGCTGCACAGAGCTCCCAGATCCAGCCAAAGTCCGGAAAGTCTAAAAGGGGCAGGGGAGCAGTGGTGGGTGCCCAGGCTGTGCATGGGTGCCACGGCATGTGGGATGGGTGCTGGTGGTCACTCAATGCCATACAAACAGATGTGGGACCAGAGACTACAGGACGAGATGCTTCATTTCAGCTGCTGAGGAAGGAGTTAACCAAGCACCTAAATTTGGGGTTAAAGGCTAGATGCATAAGAGATTTAGGATGGGATCTGTGAAGTGAATATGGTGCTTGGCATCTAAGAGTCAAGCAGCTTACTAACTGAGTAGGATCCACAGAGCTCTGCACATCCCTCCTGACCTTAAAACTCAGAGTAGCTCAGAACATCGAAGATGAGGGGAGATGCTTTACTGATCCCCAGGTAAATCCTAAGTGTTTGAAAAAGCACTTGGATTGTTTTTTATGGATTTCACCTGCAAGCATCCAGTTCTGAGGCTTGCAGCCACCCAAGCTGCAGAGTTCGGCAGGCTGCAGTAGGTCTTCATGCCTTCTGCGGGGGGCTGGTCTCCAGCTCTGTGGCTAACACAGACACCTGCGGATGCCTTTTCTAGTGCTTTTTCTAAGGACTCCTATCCAACGAATGGTTAGGAAAGGTAAGCAAACCCTGGGACCGTCTCCTCCCAATGAAGGCCCTGGTCACCAGCCCACACATATTTTATAATAACGAGGAAGGACAGCAGCAAGCATTTTTTTTGAAACCATGGGTTTAAGTAGTTCTGGCACCACAACTGACAGTAATGGCTCTCAAAACCTTAAAAGATGAGGAGGTTTATGTTTGCTGCATTTAGCTTCCCAGACAGCATGCTAGCTACTGCAGCTCTTCTTCTGAGGGTCCTGGACATCTTCTTAGACATTTAGGTCAAAAGCTTAGCTTTGTTCATGGATGTAGTCATACACCCAGAACTGGCTGGTGCCAGGCTGGAAGTCCCAGCAGGTTCTCAGGGAATGATCCAATGCAAAGTCCTGCTGAGCCTCACATAAACTCCTTTTAAAACCCAGCTATTGTTCTAGCACATAATTTGTCTTTTGCTACCCCTTTTTGTGTCTATCTGGGGATTCCTGAGAATAATGCTTCTAGAAAAGAAAGAGCAGAAGTTCCAAATTTTATCCAAGTCCCTGGGAATTTCTCCAGTATTTTAGTTCTTCCTCTAGGGTGAGAAGTCCCTCTCTGCTCATATGTGCATATGATTAACATATGGATGGCTAGGGAAAAGGGCTTCGCTTTCCTTCCTCTTAAATCACTTTTTCAGTGATCTTTTCACAGAACATAAAGAAGTTTATTTTTATCTCCCCTTTAAAACTCAAATCCAGCGGGACATCACTCAAGATACAGCTTTGCTAAAAAAATTGGCGGAGTTTCTCTCTGGAGAAGAAAGCTTTGCACATAGCAGTTTTCGTCCATCTCTCCCTCGCTCTTCCAATCTATACCAATTATTCAGTCCTGGAAAATACCAAGACTTTTACTTGGTTGCTCTTGCTTCCCGCTTGATCCGGGTCCTGTCAGCTATTTCCTGACAACTGCCTCACATAGGGCCACCTGCACCAGCTGTGGCCAGTTTGACAACTAATAAACAACCAAAAGACTCACAGCAGCTTGATGAGACTCGTTCATGACTACCATGCTCTGCAACACCCCCAGCTGCACCCGGGGTTTACTGTAGCCTCCTCTCCTCCAACAAGAGTGTTTTAGAACAAGGCCGTTCACAAATAAATAAGTAATCCCTTAGGCACAAAAGCTGTGCGGCAGATTCTGCCCTCTGCTGCCTGCATGGGTTTTGGATGAAGAAGAGAGTTGATGTTGGCTCCCTGAGACCATTTTCAGCTGATGACATTGGCTGAGGTGGGAAAAGGCAGAAGAAATCAGAGGTTGCCTGCTGGCCATGCCTGGGAAAAGAGAAGGACGGCATTCCTGAAGTACCATGACAGCAGATTACATGCAGGCAAGATATTTTTATTTTTCTTTGTTAAACTAGCTGTGCCCAAGCTACTCCCATTCTCAGTGGAGAGCATAGCAATAGATAGTAGGGTTTTTCACTTTTTTTTTCTTTATGAGAGGAAAAAATTCTATAAAAATCTTTCAAACTTCAAAGCCAATTCAACAGATCCTGCTTTGTGATTGAGACATGGGAGAAATGGGGTCACGGCTAAGAGGCAGAGCATCTGCAAGGGTAGCAAAGTGACGTGGTGCAGATGGCCGTGCAGTGGGAGCTGGGGAAGTGGCCATTTGTGAAAGGCTCAAAGCTGCTTGAGGACTAGGTGGGAAATGTTGTGAGAAACCAGCAACTGCAGAAACTTGGTTCATTTTCAAATCACCCCTGATTTTTTAAATTAATTTTGTAATCAGGATTTCCGCCCCCCCCCCCCCCCCCCCAAAAAAAAAGGAAAGAAAGGAAGACTTTGTTACCTGCAACAGTGGCACTTGCTGATGGCACGCAGCAGAGAGAAGACACATTCCTTGCCTAGAGCTATAATGGCATTGAAACATCTAACAGTGGCAGCAGTGCTTCTTTTATAAGTAATGATCAAATTTTGAAGGTGTGGCCGCTCTACCTTTTTGTCAGCAATTGCAAGGGGGCTTTTTTCCACCTTTGCAAACCTAACGTTACTTTTTATAGCTGCAGCTGATGACTCGGCACAGTAGCTAAGCATTAGTGTCTGGCACGGAGGTGCTGGTAACGAGAAGATGCACCCATTTGGTCTGTTTATTTTGAAAGCTTCCTCATTATTGTTGTTTTTGTGGGTTCAAGTACTGTGGGCCTGTCAAGAGATAAAGAGGCCTTTCCTGGCTGCTGAAGCCAGGCTCCAACATCTGCCCTCCCCAGAACGAAGGAAAGCTATGTTAAAGGAAGAAAAAAAAGCCACCACAATTGTTAGCTATTTGCTAGTGTGTTTAGGCAATGAGATCAGAGTGGTCAAGCTGAAGAAAAGTTTGCTCAGTTCTGATTAAGAGAACCAGAAAGCTTCTAGCACATAGGTTTTCCCTTACAGTAAATCAAAGGAGTCTCTCATGAACAAAGCCCTTTTCATATTTTACAAACTATAAAACACTCTAGTGGGTGTTTACTTGTAAATGACAAAAGGAACGACATGCAGATTTTGCAGTACATTGGAAAACGCTGGTCAGAAGTTAGTTTATATTTAAAAGCAGCTATTGTAAACGTGATTGTATAACATGCCGATCTTTAACAGCAAACATCTGCTTATTTCTCTCAGACATTTTCCCACTTTTCTTCTAACAAAATGTTTTGAATGCTGGGTAACAAAAGCATCTCCATGCCGTGTTCAATCTGCATGCACATAAAGTCAACGTGTGTGCATTTTCCAGGGACATTTCATGGGTGTTCAAGTGGTTTTACTACCAACAATGTACCCTGGAGCTGAGAGGTATGTCTGCCACACAGAGTAGGTAAACAGAGCTTCATTTTCGTCTCTCTGCTTCAAAAGGCTATTTTTTAAACCATTCCAAGTTGTCTACTATGATGGAAAAATGATGAGAAACATTTGCTTCCAGACCTGACTCTCTAAGGCTGAAAATCAACAGCACACTTTGTGGACAAAAGTTACCAGCCAGGACATGCACTGGAAGGACATTGTCACTGGGTTGCATATCTGAACCAAAGGTTTAAATGTCCATATTAGCAAATGTTCTTCTCACCTTCTATGATGGTAGGTTCAAAACTCTAATTAATCTGACACGCCCCAACTGAGACCCAGAAAATAGAGCAAAGCCCAAGTAGGGCTTTTCCTTCCCATAATTAGGTCGAGAACCTGGAGCTATTTATCTGCCAAGAGTAACTGTGGTGTCTTTAAATTAAAAACTAACTAAGCACAAACAAACTTTAGGGAAATCACCCCTTGCAAATATTACTTGACCCCTTTACTGACCATTCCTGATTTCAGCGGGATGTATTCAGGCTGCATTAGGATTAAGGTACTGTGCTGTTTATAAGAGAAACCTGCAGCAGCTCTTCAGCAGCTGTGGGAGCTGGGAACATAGGAAAAGCAACAAGTTTAGTCCTCGAGGGAGGAGGAGGTGCCTTGTGTTATTCAACAGTGATGTGAATGGATGAGTAGATGCTGTGGCCAGGGGAGGCCCTTCCAGCCGTCAGCCACAGGAATGGTTGCAGGCCGGGCTCTCCACCACTCGGTGTCCCATGCCAGGTCGGTTTGGGCACCGCACTGAAAATCAGAAAATAGCGGCATCCGTACTGACTTATCCCTGGGGGAGGACAAGGAACAAGTGTGACTGCTGTCAGGAGATGGTAGGTCTCATCTCAGTTTATGTTAGGCAGAGAGTTAAATTTATGCTGGTCGCCACATGTTCCCTCTCTCGCCAGTGGAGCCCATTGCTGGAATAACTGCTCTGTTTGTTTGTTTAGGATGGGAGGAATCATGATGTGGAAGTGCCTGGTTCTCTCCTTTAATTAGAGATGGCGTCTAGAGGACTCTCTCAGCTACAAACATCTACACTGGGCAGATGAGGTTCTTCTGAAACAAACAGAAAGAGCAAGCCTGGAGCATTTGGGTAACTTGGCTAGGAACCCAACCATATCTTTCCAGCAGGTATGAATCATGTGCTTGGGGAGGGCTCAAATATTTCTGGGAAACAACGTGTTTTGGCTTTTACTTAAAAACAAGTAGCAAAAGAGTCGTTAAGCAATGCTTATTCTCTGTCTGGTCTGCATCATCAGTGGTGTCTACATTGTCATTCACCCCGGCAGTCCCATCCTCTATTGGAGACACCAAGTGGTGCCAGTAGTGGAAGAGGTGCAAAATTAAGGCAAAGGGACTGATGGAAGGATGGGTCTGGGAGTTCCTGGTGTGCGTGCTAGCTGAGGAGGCAGAGTATGCTTGGGTAGGGCCTGGAGCAGGGGGGGCTTCCACTTGTTCCCGGCAACTGCCTAAACTACACTTCTCTGCAGTACAGGTCATGTAAAAACGTGTGAAAAAGAGCTAGGTGAGAGGGATGGTGGAATTAAAGTGTTCTGCCTGATGGTGTGTGCCTGGAGCACTGCATGGTGGAAGGGGGCTGTGAAGAGGAGGAAAGAGGACAATACAGGACAATAGGACTGAGGTCAAATAAGGAGGGAGAGCACTTTCCTCTTCTCCTACCAACCCTACAGCTAGGAGGGTTTCTCCTCTCATCTTCAAGACAAGGGTTGCACGAGGGCTGCGTCCTGCAGGTGCCCTGTTACGCTTTCACCTCCTCAGACAACAGAAGCTCTGGCCTTTCATGGGGGTGGGTGCCTCAGGATGTAGGAAGGCACATTTTGCAAATCTACCTAGGTGCTCAGTTTCCGCTGCCTGCCTGCATACATAGCTCCCTCTCATCTTTAAAAACCTGACCCCACAGGAATTAAGTCTTTTTTTGGGGGGGGCTTAATATCTTGTCAGTCTTCTAGATGGATCATCTGATACTAACTCATGTGCCCAGAGCTGTGACAAAAGAAGGAAGTTAAATGGCATGACTTTTTCTCAAAGGGGACGTAGCACTGAAATCTGTCTGTCACCCAAAGATGGAACTTGGGAAAAGTCCAAAAGGACAGAAAAATTTATCCTTCTGCAGAAAACCCTCTGTTCTTTCAGGCATAATTTTTTGATCAGAGATCTTCTTGAACAAAAAACAGAGCAGGTTTCCAGTAGGATAAATGAACCTGATCCTTGTTATTTATGGATAGCCACACAGCAGCAGCTCACATATTGGGGGCTGACCAAGCCCTCACAATCCCCTCTGAAGTTCATGGCAAATAAAGATAATGAACCTTTTGAAAATCTGGACATATTTATCCCCTAAACCTTAGGGGCAGCTGCCTGGAACCCAGTTAACACTACACAAAGTCACAGTAAACTAAAATCAAGCAGCAGCATGCCTGGGTGTTATGACAAGACTTAGCTGCATAGTTTGGGAGGACAGGTTTTCACCCTTTAATAGGTATAGCCAAGTTCTAGAGACAATTGGGCATTTAATTTCCTGTAGAAATCAGTGACGTTAAGCAGCTAAACATATATGTGGACCTGGCACAGAGATATGTGAAGAATTTCCTAATCTGGGTAAAAATCCTGAGGGCCTACAGTAGATTAGAAAGCAACCTCAGGCTTCCAAGATGATGCTGTGCACTGCATCAACCTTTGCTCGTCCCCACAGCCAGGAAACTTTAATGCAGGAGTGTTACCGTCTCTTACTATACAGAAGTGTCCTTCTGACTGGCAAGACATAACAAACAAAATCTGAAGGTATTACAAGCCATAAAAAGCAAACCTGAGGAACCTAAGTTAGATAACTCCACTGGAGCAACCTCAGTATGCTAACACATTTATTCTTACATCAGCCCTTCTGAAGTTGAAAAAAACCCCTATTATTTCCATTTATGCAGGTAAGGCAAGGCAAAGAGACTTCTTGCTATACTGACTCTCAAGACACCGTGAGAAGAGCCTGGTCCCCCTTGGCACCCTCTGAAGTCAGTGAAAAGCAAAGTCTTTTCCAGGCAGAGCACCTGAACTAATCTTGCCTTGGTGTTTGGAAGTGCCTATCTCTCTTCATCAGCAATGCTGAGGGTTGGACAAGGAACCACTTGAGTTAGCACTAGAAATGTAATGAGTTCAGCTTCCTCTCTGTTGAAGTGCATCCAGGCTAGATTCTGTGGCAAATCACTCTGTCGATGGGTTCACCAGCATTAGGCAGCACCCTAACTGCTGAGCCATCTTTGCTTTCTCGAGAGAAGCTCACCCAGAGAGGTATGAATGTAGAGTGACAGGGTTCACCAAGCTGCACTTTTTTAGGAGGCAAAACAAGGACATATCTAGAGATGTTTCTCAGGGAGTTAAATTTCTCTTACCTCTAATGTTGCACCACAGAGAAATCTGCCATAGTGTGGGGCACAGTGGATGCAAACCTCATCTGTACAGGCTTTTTAGATATTTTGCATGAGTAATGTCAGCTGTTGTATTTCTTTCTAGTGTTTTTTTGATGACACTAAGCCTTGAGATTTTCTTATTCCCAGCAGAAAAACACCAAATCTTATCTCCTCAGTTGCAATTATTTTTTTTAAGACCAAGTGATAACCAAATGCACATAAACTTGAGCCCTGACTGGATAGTCTTAATCTAGCCACAATTCCCACTGATGGCAATGGAAGTTTGTGTCTACCAGCAAGACTGGACACGGCTACGCAGATGATGTGGTTAGCCTGAAATGTAGCTCTGACCCTGCTGTTCACATTAGCATACTTGTTCCAGTACCTTGTGCAGTCTTGACAGATGGGTATCTGAGCTCATCCAAGGGTATCCTTGTAGGTTTAAGCTTAAAATATCTATTTTAGCTGTAGTGCGCCAGCTGAGACTGTGTTAAGTGATGTACAAACACATAGTCAAATAACTGATGTCTGAAGTCAGCACACCCTGAACCTGGAAAAAATGTGAAACAGCTTTCTTCTAGCTCATGCACACCACAGAAACCACGCTATGGAGAAAATGTTACACCTGGGTCTCATCTTGACACAGATGATGTGCAGATGGGGTGCCTACCTAAACTGAAGTTAAGAAGTGGTCTACACTGATCAATTTAAACGGAGCAAGAAAATCCCTCCTCAGATGAAGGTATGCACTAACCCAACCAACCAAGGTCTTTGTCTCTGCAGACTGGTCTGCTTCATGTCCTCCTCCACGAGGATCCAGCTCATCAGTCATACTTTTCTGCTGCATTCCAATGTGTTCTTGTATCTGTGCGGTACTGATGCATAGAATCATAGAATGTTTTGGGTTGGAAGGGACCCCTAGAGGTCATCTAGGCCAACCCCCCTGCAGTGAGCAGGGACACTGCTAACTAGATCAGGTTGCTCAGAGCCCCATCCAGCCTGGCCTTGAATGTTTCCAGGGATGGGGCCTCCACCACCTCTCTGGGCAACCCGTTCCAGTGTTTCACCACCCTCGTTGTAAAGAATTTCCTCCTTATATCCAGTCTAAATCTACCCTGGTTTAGTTTAAAACCATTACCCCTTGTCCTGGCACAGCTGGCCCTGGTAAAAAGATCATCCCCGTCTTTCCTATAGGCCCCCTTTAGGTATTGAAAGGCCACAATCAGGTCTCCCCGCAGCCTTCTCTTCTCCAGGCTGAACAACCCCAACTCCCTCAGCCTGTCCTCATAAGAGAGGTGCTCCAGCCCTCGGATCATTTTAGTAGCCGTCCTCTGGACACGCTCCAACAGGTCCATGTCCTTCTTGTGCTGAGAGCTCCAGAGCTGGACACAGTACTCTAGGTGGAGTCTCACCAGAGCAGAGTAGAGGGACAGAATGACCTCCCTCAACCTGCTGGCCACGCTTCTCCTGATGCAGCCCAGAATACGGTTGGCCTTCTGGGCTGCCAGCGCACATTGCCGGCTCATGTCCAGCTTTTCATCCACCAGCACGCCCAAGTCCCTCTCGGCAGGGCTGCTCTCAATCCTTTCTTCCCCCAGCCTGTACTGATACTGGGGGTTACCCCGACCCAGGTGCAGGACCTTGCACTTGGCCTTGTTGAACCTCATGAAGTTCGCACAGGCCCACCTCTCCAGCTTGTCCAGGTCTCTCTGGATGACATCCTGTCCTTCTGGTGTGTCAACCGCACCACTCAGTTTGGTGTCATCCGCAAACTTGCTGAGGGTGCATTCGATCTCGCTTTCTAAGTCATTGATGAATATATTAAACAGCACCAATCCCAGTACGGACCCCTGAGGGATGCCACTTGTCACCGGTCTCCATCCGGACATCGAGCTGTTGACCACTACCCTCTGGATGCAATTGCTCTCCCTCCTTCCCCAACATGCAGGGTTCAGCTACAATGTTAATGTAATCCAACTACTGTCATTAGCACAAGTTATTTCTATTTGTTATGGGAAGAAATCCGATAGCTAAATATAGCTTGAAAATTTGAAGAACGACCTGTTTGTGAATAGAGAGAACAGTAAATATATAAACAAAGAACAGAATAAAATGTGTGATCACAAAAGTTAATTCTAAAACAGTTTCTTGTTCTCGCTTGACTTTCTAGGTGACCACCAGATTGCAGAGTACATGTTGTAACATTTAGAAAACACACACTGGGGCTGGAGAAGGTTTTCTATTTGTTTGTTCTGTATGTTAAAATTATACTGTGGTTTCTGAATCATAAATCATGGAGTGGAGCCGGAGCTGTATTAGCTGTACTGCACAGCCTCCCTCCTGCACATAAATTCCCTTTAATCCATTTGTACCCTATGGTGGAGTTAATACATCCACCTGTGTATTCTCCAGTCAGTAAACACAGAGCAGGTGAAATCAGGAGGAAATTTAAATGAGATCAAAAGATAAGTTCAAAAGAAGGGCTTAAGCCATCTGGAATCCCTCAGAACTGCCAGTCACAAGAACAAGATCCACTGGCATCCTAAGTGCAATTTCTTGCTTCCCTTTCTCCTGGAGCTGGAGGAAGTTCAAATGAAGGCTGGGCTACCAGTTGGCGCCTTCTTTGTGAGGAGGGTCATTGTTCAGAGAGCTGAGGTCAGGCACCCGGGTTCAGACCCCAAAAGTTTGCTGCTTTTGTCTGAGGAGCTCTTTAACACAGGGAAAAAAAAAAAAGTGGATTACTCCCTGTTTTTCCATTCTTTGTTAATATACTTTGACTTGTCCTACATCTTTCTTTAACTGAAGCAGAACAAATCTAGGAAGGCCACAGGAAAATTTGTTTGGCTTTTTGTTTGGAAAGTCTCTTTATTTAAAAGAAGCAAAATAAACAAAATGAGCCCCAAGCCTTTGATTTCAGAGGAACTGGTCTGGCTACAGCGTAAGCGAAGAAGCTGTGGACTGCCCTGCTATGATTGGAATAATGTGTGCAATTCCATGACAGAATGAACAGGATGAGAGGAATCTAAAGTAAACAAATACACATCTTTAGTCCTAAAGTCAAAACTGCAATTACAGGGAGCCACGTACTTCAAACAAACATCCAACAACATTTGCATATCGGGAAGGAACACTGCGCTTCTCTTCTTCTCTCCCCAGGCTTTCAAAACAGGGTTGGCAAAGGGATGCTTGATGCAACATATTTTACACGTTCAAAAATAGCTTCAGCTCAATCCTTTAGGTGAACTGAATGCCTCGAACTTTGTCTTAAACACTTGCATTCTGAAAGATGCACTCTTGGGAAACAGGGACACTTCATTATAGAAGCTACTGGGAATGTATTTCATGGGCGTGTGTGTTGTTTTGGGGAAGGAGCAGGACAGTTTGCAGAACTCTCCGGTAGAAGGGGAGCTGGCTGTTCCTGATGGACTGCCAAAGGATGATGGGGGATTTTCAAGCATGTTTGTCTTTTTATCTAGCTGCTGAGACACCCCAAATCTAAGACTGATCTTCTTAGGTACTTCTATGCTGGATTTCCACTACATCTGAATGGGCCTGTGTTTGCCTTAAAATGTACCCCTCTTTTATGCTGCCTGGAAGTGAGACAACCCTCTTCCACCCTCCACACGCATCTCTTAGAGCTAACCCAAGCTGGTATATCCCTAAACTATGGCCAGGAGGGTTACTACCTGCCAGACCTACCTTGGTGATGGCAGTACGTGGCTAATGCTGAATCCAACACTGTGTTCCAAAAGGCAAAGCAGAACATGGAGGCATCATGACAGGGTTGGCGTGCAGAACAGGGTCCCAAAATACAGGCCTCCAGCCTGCTCCCAAGGAGCGTGTAGATGTAGTCTTTAGTCTGTATTTATTTTGGCCTCAGTATATAAAGGGTGATATTTGCATGGGATATTAGAAAATATTTCATTATAACAGTGTCTCTGAAGTGGAGACCATATTTTGGAAGAACTCATAAAGCAAAGCAAAGTAAAAAAAATCCTTTCATGTCTCCAGGAGAGACTTAAGTACACGCATTTCTATCATAACTGAAGCCCACAATAACCTGTGTGTGCTGAGCCATGTTTCACAGACTAGGAAGTAATAATTTCAGTTTTAGAAACGCGGGAAGACTGTATCAACCACATACATTCCTAGAAAACAGGTATCTTCCCCTTCAGAATGCATGTTATAAATCCAGACAGACTTTCACTAGAGCACACATACAATCTTTCAGCAGCAGACTGAATTGAAAAAAACCCCAACCTTGCTGCTTTAAAGTGCCTCCTGTTCTGCAGGACTCTTTTTTGGTTTTAAATAGAAAAACTATATGCACTTAGTGGTGTTCAGCTGGCAGTTCAGAAATTCTCTTGCTGAAAACAAAGAACTTGCTAGAAAAGCAAGTCCTTCAGCAAGTTCTTTAGTTCTCATTACTAAAAACACAGATATGCACAAGTAAAAAGAATGGACTACGTCCTCTGATGTTCTGTGAAAGATAAAATAGTAAAAATTCAGCGTTAAAGGGGGAATAAACAATGGTTGGGTTAATAAACAAGGAGCCCGTGAAGCAGTGGAGTGCTTGCGACAGGAATAATCAGCCATAGCTGGGTGGAAACTGTAACAGGTAAAATGCATTTAAGCAAGGCCAAGGCCAGATGCTGTAGATGGAACCCAGAGACTGGTATCCATCGTGCATTGATTCTTTAGTGCTGTCTTGCACCCTGAGACATAACAGTCCTTTCTTTTCCAGGACTTCAACATTTTTAACGCCAGTGTTTGATGTAGAAAGGTTATATATTTTTTGTTCTCTATTTTTTGCCGTGAGAGGAGGAGGTCCATTGGTTGCAGCTCAGATTTCACTGCCCTGTGAGAGCCTCACCCTTCATCCAGTCCGAGGCAGGCAGGAAGGGATTGGAAGAACGAGGTCAGGGAAGCAGAGGAGATACAAGCCTGAGAAGCATTAGGTAGTCTTAAGATTCCACCTGAGTGAAAGGTCCTCTTAGTATCTTCAGGGGGCATGGACTCTATGGAGAACACCCTAACAGCCCTAACAGGATGCCAGCTCAAGGGAGACAGTAAGTGTGATTGTTTGGACGTTGACACCTTGGACAGGGCAGGTTTCACCCTGGATGTGCAACTAATCCCCACCCTTTTCTGAAATGGATGTATAGAAAACTTGGTTTCTGAAAACTCAAGAGAGAAAATTAACTCAGACACTCTGCCAAAGCTCACTTAGACTCTCCCCACCCCATGGGCACACAGCCAAACAGCTCAGTGTTTCAGAAAAAAGAGCAGCTCTTCCCCATTTTCTCCCTGCTCTTCTGCTGTCCCCAGACAGATGCTGTGCTTCCTCATTCTCACTAGGTTTGGTGCTTGTTGCACTGATCTGTGATCTTAGTTAACTTAGTAATGCAGCTAAAAAACTGTGTTTGCAGGCTTAGTGAGTTGTTGCAATTCACAGATGTGTCTGTCAGATTCCAGGGTAGGTGTTAAAAGAGGGATAAACAGACGGACAAGAAAAGAATGAGACAGACTCACAGAATCATAGAAGGGCTGAGGTTGAAGGGACCTCTGGAGGTCATCTGGTCCAACCCCCCTGCTCAAGCAGGGCTACCTACAGCTTGTTGTCCTGGACCATGTCCAAATGGCTTCTGATTATCTCTAAGGATGGAGACTCCACAAACTCCCTGGGCAACCTGTGCCAGTGCTCAGTCAACCTCACAGTGAAAAACTATTTCCTGATGTTCAGATGGAGCATCCTGTGTTTTAGTTTGTGCACATTAACTCTTGTCCTATCACTGGGCAACACTGAAAAGAGCCTGGCTCTGTCCTCTATGCAACCTCCCTTCAGGTATTTCTATACATTGCTGTGATCCCTCGTGAGCCTTCTCTTCTCCAGGCTAGCATGTTGGGTTGACCCCAGCCAGCAGAGAAACATCCACATGGCCTCTTGCTCACTCCTCTCTCCCAAAGGATGGGGAGAAAATAGAAGGAAGACAAGAAGACTCATGGATCAAGATAAAGACAGGAGAATCTCCATCCTTTACTGGATGCGGGGAGGAACATTGCCACCAAGGATGAGGAAAGGGCTGAGATACTTAACACCTTCTTTGCCTCAGTCTTTAATGGCCCAATGAGTTATCCCCAGGGTACTCAGCCCCCTGAGCTGGAAGACAGGGACGGTGAGTGGAATAAACCCCACGTAATCCAGGAGGAAGCAGTTTTTGACCTGCTATGCCACCTGGACATCCACAAGTCTATGGAGCCAGATGGGATCCACCCAAGAGTGCTGAAGGAGCTGGCAGAGGAGTTTGCCAAGCCACTCTCTATCATTTATCAGCAGTCCTGGATAACAGGGAAGGTCCCAGATGACTGGAGGTTGGCAAATGTGACACCTATCTTCAAGAAGGGCTGGAAGGAGGATCTGAGGAACTACAGACCTGTCAGCCTGACCTCAGTACCAGGGAAGATTATGGAGCAGTTCATCTTGAGTGTGTTCACTAGGCATATGGAGGACAATCAGAGGATCAGGCCCAGCCAACATGGGTTTATGAAAGGCAAGTCTTGCCTAACCAACCTGATTTCTTTCTACAACCAGGTGACCCACCTGGTAGATGAGGGAAAGGCTGTGGTTGTTGTCTACCTGGACTTCAGCAAAACCTTCAACACAGTCTCCCACAGCATTCTCCTAGAGAAGCTGGTGGTTCATGGCCTAGACAGGGGTACTCTTCTCTGGGTAAAAAACTGGCTGGATGGCCGAGCCCAGAGAGTTGCAGTGAATGAAGGTAAATCCAGTTGGTGACCAGTCACAAGTGGTGTTTCCCAGGGCTCAGTTCTGGGGCCAGTCTTGTTTAATATCTTTATCAATGATCTGGATGAGGGGATTGAGTGCACCCTCAGTAAGTTGACACCAAATTGGCTAGAAGTGTTGGGTAGGAAGGCTCTGCAGATGCATCTAGACAGGCTGGATTGATGGGCCAAGGCCAATTGTATGAGGTTCAACAATGTCAAGTGCCGGGTCCTGCCCTTGGGTCACAACAACCGCATGCAATGCTACAGGCTTGGGGATGAGTGGCTGGAAAGCTGCCTGGTGGAAAAGGACCTGGGGGTGTTGTTTGACAGCTGGTTCAACATGAGCCAGCAGTGTGCTCAGGTGGCCAGGAAGGCCAACAACATCCTGGTTTGTATCAGGAATAGTGTGGCCAGCAGGAGTAGAGGAGGGATTGTGCCCCTCTACTAGGCACTGGTGAGGCTGCACCTCGAATCCTGTGTTCAGTTTTGGGCCCCTCACTACAGGAAAGACATTGTGTTGCTGGAATATGTCTAGAAGAGAGCAACCAAGCTGGTAAGGGTCTGGAGCACAAGTCTTACGAGGAGCAGCTGAGGGAACTGGGGTTGTTTAGTCTGGAGAAGAGGAGGCTGAGGGGAGACCTGATCATCCTCTACAACTGCCTGAAAGGAGGCTGTAGTGAGGTGAGGATTGGTCTCTTCTCCCTGGTAACAGATGATAGGACGAGGGGGAATGGTCTGAAGTTGCACCAGAGGAGGTTTCAACTGGACATTAGGAAAAATTTCTTCACCACAAGGGTTGTCAAGCATTGGAACAGGCTGCCCAGAGAGGTGGTGGAGTCCCCATCCTTGGAGGTGTTCAAAAAAACATGTAGATGTGGCACTTTGGGACATGGTTTAGTAGGCATGGTGGTGTTGGGTTGGCAGTTGGACTTGATGATCTTGGAGGTCTTTTCCAACTTTAATGATTCTATGATTCTAATAAGTGAAGCACAAGCTGCGCGCCCAAGCAAAGCAAAATACAGACTTTATTCACTATGTCCCATCAGCCTCCTCCTGAAGAGGTAAGCAGGGCCTCAGCATGCATGATGGTTACTTGGGAAGACAAACACCATAACTGTGAACATCCCTGCTTTCTCCTCCTTTCCTTGACATCTTATTGCTGAGCATAACATTATATGGTAGGGAACATCCCTGTGGCCAATTTGGGGATCTGTCCTGTCCCAGCTGTGTCCTCTCTCAATGTCTTGCACACCCCTAGTGGCTGTGAGGGCAGAGGAGGGAAAAAAGAAAGCCTTGACACTGCACAAGAACTGCTCAGCAGTAGCCAAAACACTGCCATGTTATCAACACTGATTCAATCACAAATCCAAAACATAGCACTGTTGGGGCTGCTGTGAAGAAAATTAACTCCATTCCAGCCAGACCCAGTACAGGTAAACAGTCTCAGCTTTCTCAACCTTTCCTCACAGAAGAGAGGCTCTAAACATCTTTGTGGCCCTTTCCTGGACTCTCTCCAGTACATCCATGTCTCTCTTGCACTGGGGAGCCCAGGACCAGACCCCGTGCTCCAGCTGTGTCTCACCAGGGCTGAGCAGAGGGGAAGGATCAGCTCCCTGGACCTGCTGGCCATGCTCTGCCTGATGCAGCCCAGGAGCCTGTTGGCCACCTTTGCCACAAGAGCGCGTTGCTGCCTCAGGGTCAACTTGGTGCCCACCTGGACCCTGGAAGGTACTTCTCTGCAAAGCTGCTTTCCAGCTGGTCAGCCCTCAGCACGTACTGGTGCCTGGGGTCTGTAAAACAGCCACCTAAGGCGGCCTAACAAGACCCCCCGTACTGCAGGTATTTCTTTAGGGGGAGTGGGAGGGCTCATAATTTTCAAACAAAAGAAAAGCAATAACTGTCCCAGATACCTTGCTGGATACTTTCTGCATATGGGGAGATGGCGACTGTGTGTAAAAATGTAAACTTATTCATAGTTTCTGTTAAGAGTGTAGAGCAGACTTACAGCTCCTGGCTAGACACTGTATCCACAGAGGATTCAACCTACCAGTAGCACTAAGGTTTCCTCTCCTTCGATAACTTCAGAGGATTTCTGCTAACTAGAGATCCTGAAAGCCAGTCTCTTTGAGTCTAGCATGTTTTGCTTTGTACAAGCTAATCCAGAGACCTACAAAAGTGTACCAGGCTTTGCTAGCTATTGAAAAACTTCATGTCCGATTTTCATGAGGTGTGGATGTTTAGAAATTTTTTTATATTGTGTCTAATTGATACTGTGTCCATGGCAAAAGAACTCAAGTTTTGGTGAGGTCAGAGGTTTGAATGATGATTGAGTCCTGCAGGACCTATCTGCGATATTCAGGAAGGAGAAAAATAAGGGTTTCAAGGATCTCATGTTGCAAATATGAGTTCTTCCTTAATTTCTGAGAATGATAGGCAACCTCTGAGTTCAAGTATTACATCCAACATGGGAAGGGTTTCTATTTAGCCCTCCTGTTGACACAGAGGCCATTCACAGAAGTAGGAGGTATTGGTAGTTTAAGAGCCAGCGATTGTGATTTCATTACCTTTGTTCTGTGGAACTAGAACAGAGTCCAAACCAGTAAACTATATACATCCTTGGGGCTTGAAAAAGGGCAGCATTCTACCAAGCTGAAAACAATTGACTGAAGTCAGTTGGGAGATGACTCTTAAAAGAAAAATGTTAATTAGGAGATATTTAAGAATATTTCACTAGATGCTAAGAAAGCCACAATACCACAATTGGGAAAGAAGGCTGTGCTGGTTACAAAATAACCTGACTTAGAAGGAGAATGAAATAACCTAAAAACATTTTTCTTTTTTAAAGAAGAAATGAATGAGAGGATGAATTTATATCAATGAATGCAGACTAGGAACTATGAACTGTAAAAAGCTAAGAGAAACAAAGACACATGGGTAGAATTTTATGGCTGGTGTGTCTAAGAACAAAAAAGGCCTTTCCTTAATAGACCAAAACAGAGAAGAAACCTAACAATGGTACTGGTTTATCACTGAAGAGAAGTGGTAGCACTGCTGCTGTAGAGGTCAGTGATTTATTCTGTATTTGGGAAGAGACCCCGTGGAGAGCAACTGTTTCCCAACCCCTTCACAAACACATTTGACCTTGAAGACTTAAGTCCTCCCATATCCAGCCTTTCATCCTCCTGTATCTTTTCTTGTCTCTGTTTTCCCTTTCTACTCTTAACCAGTCATGCTTGGTTCTTTTCCACTTTCCACCTCAGTCTCATGCCATAGGCTGTTGGCAGGAAAGCAAAACACAAGGCTAACTCCTTGCCTTACTCATGCAGCCTTCATATAACTTCCCTGCCTTCAGAGGGCTCGGCTGAGTTTAGCAAGCACGCTTTCGAAAGACAGCTACACCCTCGACAAGTGTCCACTGACACCATTTCTTGCCCAGCTTCAAGCAATGCCAGGAAAGCCACTAGAGCTCCCCACATCTATCTGTCATTTCCCTGACCATGCGGGATGCATATCCCCCTTTGGAGAAGGTACTGTAATTAATCCTGATCTACACAGGCTAGGAGAAAACAGATCCTGCTGTAATTTTTTAGACCTCAAGGCTGCAAGGCCACTATGTTGCTTTATATAACTAATGAGTGGTTAAGGTGTCACACCAGTGCCAAAGGAACATGGCAGTGTGTAAGTGTATTAGAAACTGGATAAATTAGGTGTAAATGAAGGTGGAAGGATCACTCTGAAATCACTCTCCAGGACTGCAAGGTCCTGTACTCAACCCCACTCTCGTTAATGTTTTTTCAGCAATGACTAAAAGAAAGGAAATGGGAGGCAGAGAGTCTCAGAAACCACATAGACACCAAGAGGCATTATCTGAGTCCCATGGGCAGTAGCTAGACCTTCTCTCCTCTGCTAGTCAGTGTTGTGGGTACCATTCCTTCCCACAAAATCCAAATCCAAATCTCCTAAACCCCATTTTTGTGGCACAGCACAATTCGCAGGGCAGATGAGGGTAAAAAAAGCCTGTTTGGCTAATGGAACGAGACCTCCCCAGGACACATCTACAGGGCTGGACCTCATGCAGAGCCAGCCACAGGGCTTCTCATGCTCCCTCGGCAGAGAGCAGAGATTTGAACCCAGTTTCTTGCACCTGATAAGATTGCTCCCTACAGCTGAGGCACAGGCTGCTCTGGAGCAGGCTTCTCTCAGCCTCTCCTACTGAAACAATTTCTATTTGCTTAAATTAATTACGTATTTGTTTGGACAGAACTAAAAGCATGGATATTCAAAAGTGAGCTGTGAGAATAACTGAAGGCTATCTGTGGTTAGACTACAGCAGGGAAAGCTGAAATTGTATGTACATACCTATGTAGGTACATCTGCTATTGGAAGGTCCTTCTCTTAAGACGACGCTAGGGATTTCCATTTAAATAAGTTCAGAAAATAAAGCCCACCACCCTACTAGCACAACTGCCATCATCTGAAGGGACAGTCCATTCCTGGAAATTAGGCTTTGTGGAAGAACAGGGGCTGGCTGTATTCTCCCCTGCGGTCTGCTGTAGTTCAAAGGGGGAGACCTTATGACTATGGTAGAATCAGACAAGATTATCAGAGTGGTCTATTCTAGTCTTACCACATATGGTGAAGGATAACAAACAACTCACCTAGTGTCACCTCTCACTGAAGTAACTCCCCACTTTTTTTTAAACATTTTTTAGATTCAGAGATTTGCAGGCTCCTACATAGTTTGCACTCAGAAATATTCCCAGCTATTCTCAGCCTCCCTGGGCAATCTCCCTTCCCTTCTCTCTCTGGCTTCCCCACTTGTTGTTCCAAGGAAAATATCCTTCATTCATTTTCTTGTTAAAGCTTTGAAATTTGGAAAGAGCAGATAAAAGAAAAAATATCCTTGAGTTTGGACAAAACCAACCAGAAAACTGAGCAGAGCTTTGCCAGGAATATTGGACAATTTAAATAGACGATCTAACTGGAGGCTCGGGGTGCCAAGAAAGGTAAATAACATGGCTGGCTGTCTCCTTTTCAGTTCTCTAAGTTGGATTTGTAAATCACCAAATGATAAAGACAGCAATTCTGAAATTTGGGAAGGAAGAAGGGAAAAGGGGAACTGTCAAGACAAGTGAATTATTTACACTTTCACAATAGCAATGGGGTTCAAAGCAGTTAACCTGGATTAAACACACAAAACGATCATTGCTTTAAACTCACAAAACCACAGCCCACAGACAAAATCCAAATCAGCCATGCTACGAACAGAACGGCAACATCTCAGAGAATGGTAAGCACCATCCCAGAAATACACGGACTACATAAACTCTGCCGACAGATATCAGAGACCCTTTTTTGAAAAGGGGGTTTGGGGTGACAGTCACTAAGGGGTTTTTTTTGGTGGGGGAAAAAGATTTTTAATGGCATCCTGCACTGCTGGCACCTTCACAGCTGTTGCTTGCTGCAGCGGAAGTCCTCTCTCCTCAAAAAGGAAAAATTTGGCTGGAGTGTAACAGAGGTTGGTCAATTAACCACATGACTAAGCCTGACTTCTCTCTTTTCAGTTACAGAGGGACCTGACTTACTAATGTGGAAAGGCAATGGCTACATAGCAGCCACAATGCTGTGGCAGCGTGCTCCCCCCTTTGTCTCTGACTCCCCCTCCTTTGACCTCTTTCAAGTGATAACTACCTGTGGCTGTGGTGATAGATGTGTCTGGTCGTGAAGGATGCACCCCCTGGATGTGGGGGGGACACAGATAACAATGCAATAGCCAAGGGCTATTGTGGAATGTGCCCATCTAAGCACAGTGGTCAGTATGCAAATATGACTATGAGCCAATTATCTTACCCCCATAAATAGTGAGCAGTCCAAGAGCCCTTTGAGCTCTCCTGCACGGCAGCGGGCTGCACGCCAGGATCTCCCCTTGAGCAGGGACACCTCTCAAGGTTACTCCTCGGGGTTGAGAGATTCCTTACCATGACAGATTTTCGGTAAGTGACTAACAGCGTGCTAATTTGGAAATCTTAGCTAAGTGACATAAAGGATTAATTGCGTATATATAATCCTTTAGGCATAAACTGTTGACCAAGTCTGGGACTAGGATTGGATCCAGCCGCACCTAGACTCCTCTCTGAGGGAGTTTAGAAAGCAAGGGGATCTTTTCTGAACCTCATGACTCAACAGGAGGGTCTCCCTGACAGTTTTGTCTAACCCTGTCCTCTGTGCAGTAAATAACAAAGTGGACCTTGCCATCGAATCTCATAAACTATTGTTGCAGTTACCACTGAACTTTGTTAACTCACTGTTTTACACCAATAAACCACATTATTTTTGCCTCCCTTTCACTCCATCCGTGACAAATGCTCACTAACGTTTAACACAAAGAATGCTTCATTTATGCCATTGGCATAATTTCTGTAGTCTCAAGGACATTGAAAGCATGAAGCAAAATTCTCTTATTATTTTGATATGATGATCCCTATTCAGGCACTTTCCTTTTCTGTAAGGAAAGGTGCCTGAAACTCCCCTTGAAATCAGCAGGGAATATCTGTCTCATTAGAGACATAGTCAAAATCTCAAGCCAAAATCTGTATTCTCTGGTGGATAAATCACCAGAGGCAAGTTTGCCCTTTAGTCCTCAAATATCCTGGTCTTCCTATGACTACAACAGTTTTATGGCAAGGAAGGATCTTCATTTGTTCCAGTGAAGAACCTTCAACTGAATTTTAAAGAAAAAGTGGAAATGTTACCCAAAAAAGCACTATGGGGATGAGAAACTGTCTAAGCTGAGGGAAATGGGTTAAAGCTGGAAAAGAAATAAACCTGAAACATTCCATTTTTAGAAAATTACACACAATGTACATGTCAAAGGGCAGGAATTAGAACAACAGATTTGTGCCAAGATGTGCTCAGGAGAAGTAAGTTTATTCACATAACATACAGGACCATCCAGATACTGTGAAATGGCAGAAGATTATAACTAACATGCCAGAAACATGACTGAATGCAAAACCCTCAGAGATAGGGTACATCTTACCATAAACTAAATTATGTGTTTTTCAAAAGTAAATAAACATATATAAAATTGATAGTTCCAGCTTTAGAACCCAAGCAACAAAATGTATAATTAATCAGACACTGGAAGGAACAAAATCCCACAGTTATTACAAAATTGTAAAAGTCTCTAAAAGACAGTGCCACTTATGGACACTAGAGGTTACCAGCTTGTACCCAGGAGGAATCTTTTTTGTTTATAATTGGTTGTTTTTGAAGAAAAGAAGCAATTTTATGGTTGTATGTGAGCCTGGAGATGACAGTGGCTGGGTTCAGCTTCTTGTTGGCTTTGGCTTACTGTGCTGTGCTGAGCAAGTCAATTAACTTCGCTGTGCTTGTGTCTCTCAAATGATAAAACACCAGTAACTTCTATCTGTGCAACCTTCAGACTCTGCTGCAAATTCTGGGGTTGTCATTTACTATCAATATCAGGCTTGCCATAACAAGATGCTGGTTTTGTTGATCCTTCTAGATATATATATATAGCTAGTATACTATAGCTAGAGCTACAACAGTAAGGATAGCAATCATGGTACAGTGAGATCTATACACTCTCCAGCTGTGCAATTCATTCCTTAACAAAACAAAGACAAAAATTACTGTTCTATTTATTTTTATTTTTTTACCTGTAGAGTAGCTGAGGTACAACTAATAGCCATGAGTGAGCCACTCAGTAATGACTGCTGGTGATTAAAAAGGCCCTGAAACAACCTTTCTAGCAGATAACCCTCCAGGAATATCTGTATCTACAAGAGGCATGAGCTAAAATATAACAGCCCGTAAAATCCTGGTAAATGTTAGTTATAGCAGATGGTTAATGAAACAACAGGGTGAGTGACCTTCCTCCATCTGTCAGGAGCTATTTCCTTCAGTGTTTTTATTCTGTCTGTTATTCTGTTATATATTTCTTATACAATATTTAATTAAGTATTTAGTTATAGGTTTCTACCCACAGCTACCATTAATGACAATGCCAAGGAATGATACAAGGTGGTGGAGGAGCTGAGATGGACACAGAAGAGAAGAGCTAGAAACAGAGAACTTGGAGAAACGCTCATGGGTAGAAAACATGAAAGGGAGACCTCCAGAGAAAGCAGAGTTTGCTGCAAATGCAGCAGACACCTTCAGGGGTTCAACGAAGAATGAGAGCTCCACCCCTGCCAGGAGGCAATAGGAGAAGCAGGAATGGAAAGGAGTGGAAAATAACTAATTCTTTAGTGATTCAGGGTCAGAGGGAAGAGATTCAATGATAGAACATAAATTCATTAGAACAGCCCCATTGGGTTAACCCAGGGGTTCCCCTGGCCCAGCCTATGACACTGGGCGGAGATGCCGAGGAAAGAGTTTAAGAACAGGGTAAACACAGTGATATTTTCCTGTTGCATTCTCCAAGTGACCAGCAGCGCTGGAGACAAAGGTGACATCTTCCAGCTAAGTCAGCTAGAGAAAGTGAGTCTACCTGCAGGCTCTGCTATAGAGATTTTAATAGCATTGTGCTCCTAGAAAGAGTAAAACTTTCAGAAGGTACATGTTTTGAAGGGGATAGAAACATTAAGTTTTTATCTGAATCTGAGCTTTCGAATCAAATGCGCATGGTGAGAATTACAATGGGAATCAAAGATCAACACCGCTCAGAAAAAAGGAGTTATTTGGGGAGTCTGACTTGACCTTGGGAAAAGCCATTTGCAGTTGCTGTGCTTGGAGGTTAAGATCGCTTGAAAGTTTTGGAGAGGAAGCTAGAGACTGCTGCAGTGCACTGAACCAGCAAACCACAGATTCATAGAACCATGCAGGGGCAAAGTAAAACTTAAAAAAATGTGAGGATTAGTTTGCAAGAAACAAAGGAACAGATTGCACAGGGTAAGGGAATAAACCTGCTCCTAAGCAATACCCATCCCTTGGATATTGCCATTTTTCCAAGAAACAAAACCAGTTTTCATATATACATATCCCTAAAAAGTGCAAAATTATTCTCTGCACCTGTAGAACTGGTTCAGGAGATGATTACTTCCTGTATCTAGACAGACTACTGGAATATCAGTGAGGCCTGATCTGTGGGAAAATGTCACTTTATCCTTAGAAGCAGGACCCAGGAGGAGGGCAGTCATTCACCCCATGCTCCTTGTCACCACAAATCATCTCAGTTACTTTTGGGGGTGGACAGGCAATCCCATGAACCCAGCAGAAGAGCAGCCACCTTCTGGCTTTTCATGTCCAAGGCAGGTTGGAGGAAGACCAAAGCTTCTTTATGTCTGAGGTAAGGATCTAGATATCCGCAGATGGGATGAGTAAGCAAGCAAGGGTACCTGAAATATGAAATGAAGTAAGCCCAGTATTCTTCAACAGAGAAAAATCTGTAGGGGTCCTCAAATCTATCAGCAGGCAGGTGTGAACACCGATCACTTAGGTACATCATATGGAGTGGAAAGCGCCTTTCTATACTAATACTAATTATTATACTTTAATATACTTTGTATACTATTGCTAATCCAAGCAGTAATCAGATATACACGGTTTTCTCTTAATTTTCCTCTGTCTGTGCTGTTTGTATTCAGTCCTTCTGTTTCTTACTCTCCTCTTATCCTGGCTGATGCCAGCGTGACTTTGGAGTATGGTAAACATCAAGAGTACTCTATCTATAGACAGGGGGGTGAGGCACTTCCACAGTCCCCAGCACAACCACTTGTTGTTTACAGAACCACATGGGAAACAAAACGCTCCTCCACTTCTCTGCATGAACATTTGTGCCTTTGTAATGCTGAGGAAGAGAGCGGTAGCGGTATCTTTCACGGACAGATATTATAGAGGTAAGTGTCCTGGAAAAGTTACAGCAAAGAGAGGGCCTGAATTCAGACGGTGCTATGAGTATGTGCAAGACTGAAGTTCAGCAGGAAATTTTCCGAACAGAAACAGTGTTTTCCCACCCTTGTAACTGGATCAAATTTCTTTAAAGCTGATCCCCAAAGGATGCTACTTAAGCTTCCAAGCCTGTTGCACCTGTCCACCCGGCGTGGCTCCCATGTGCAGCAGCAGCATGTGGACGATGCAAAACACATCAGGAATTCCTTTCCTGAGCACCGAGAAAAATCAGCTGCTAAATCCACTGCTCTGTATCAGTTTCTTCACTGTATGAAACATGAGTCCCTTTGATGTAAAGTTGAGGGAGCCTTTGGTGGTTTAGAGATTAAACTAACAGAAAACATATGAATATTATGTGCGTTGGTTAGAGTGTTGATCCTTCTCTCCTGAGAGATGTAGAAATCCTTCCTGATACTCAGAAGAGTCAAGTGCAAATCCCACACTGATAAGAAAAGTCCCAAGGAAATGTAGTTAATAAAACCTCATCTCCTTGACACTTTGTCCTACAGCCTTTCTGCTCTTAGTTTTGGCACAGTTTTATGTGAATGTCAAAAAGCATAATATCTTTCTAGGAAATAGGACAGCATCTATAAATCCATCCAAAAAACCAAAAGCCCTTCACTTTTAGTCCTGTGTGACCAGGTCACTGTAGCTACACGGTAGATGTTACTTAAAGAAAACCCAAGAACTTTCAAACTTATGTGGGCTAGTGCTCAAAAAGAGAAGAGTGGAAAGGAGAGCTGTGCTGGTTTCTCTTCCAGCCATGGCTTGACACCTGAAGATATATGTGATGCAATGCAAAGGCTCTTTTGGAGGCAGCTCAAAGCAGTGTAAAAGTCTTGCTGCTCACTGTGTGATCTGCCAGCTTTTCTTGGACCACAGGGTGGGAACATCTGGTCTAGCTCCTTAGAGGCTCCTTGCAGTTCATTTCCCAGAACATATTATCTGAAAAAGTGGAGATCTAAGTCTGCTTTCTGGAGTAGGTATCATCATTTGTTGTTTTGGGGTGCTTAGGAGCAAGGCACCCATTCTAGAGAGGCGAGAGCAAGAGAGGAGCTTTGCAGAGGTTCCAAGTCTCCACGCAGCAGGGAGCTACAACTGCCCTGAAAATGGTAGTGGAAGATATTTGTCCTTGGAGCATCCTCAGATACATGTCCCTGCCAAAGAGGGCTTGCTTGCCCCCAAGCCAAAAAAAAAAGGAAGCCATGATTGGATAATACAGATACTTTGGTTTAGCCAGCTCTGAGTCAAGGTGCCTGACAGGGCACAACAGACAAGCAAAATAGAGGAACGTGTGGAAGAACTGGATAATTTGGTTTTGTTTTTTTCTTTTTTCTATTATTCTTCAAATTTATTTTCTTTCCTTTCTATTTCTTCTACTGCTATGTTGCAGGACACCTCCTCCCCTGGCATAATCTCTCCTCACCTCCCCTCCTCAAATTCCAGCCATGCCTTGCGATGGCCTTTCTCCTCTGGGGTCCCAGGGGTGTTCCCAGCAGCTCGTTAATTAAGTAGAATCCCTGTGCTGATAAATTCCCTGTTGGTGCCATTGTGAAATACTGAATTACATCAGAAACTTCCGCTAAACTGAGCAAATAGTTGGATCCAAGTCAGAAAGCTTTCTGTTGAACCCAAGATGCCTGAGAGCAACAAAAAAAAAAGGGGAGATTGTTTTCTGCTGAAGTCACAGCAAACATTTGACTGAATTACGGCTTATTGCAGAAAGGAGGGGTAAAATTCAATGCAAAATGAGAGCTTATATACCTATTCTTCCTCAAACTAAAAGCCACTCCATCCCTTCAGGGCCTCTCTGCCCCTTAATGACTTCCTTATTTACTTGATCTGTGTATTGTAGTCTTGCCAGTCGCATCTCATCTTGCACATCTCTGAGCATCCTAACTTGGAAGATTGGTTCAATTCTGTCTTTGTTAGAAACAACAGCAAACACCAGAATAGCACTAGTATTTTCTAAGAAGGACCAAAATCTGCCTTAGGTTTCAGATGAATCCGAGCAGCTATTCTGCAGGCAACTCAGGTTCTTGTTGCGCTGAGCCCTCAGCCTCCAGTTAGCAAAAACCAGGAGCCCGCCTGGTCCGTGCGTAGCTTAGTCCTCCGATGAACCTGCTCTTTATGGAAAGGCACCCATATATTGTGTGCCAAATGTAGGGAAGGACAAACTCCTCCTCCCTTCTCTACCAGTCAAGTTGAGGGAGCAAAAAAACCCCATGCTTCTCCCGAAAGTAAAATGCTAGAGGATTGGGGTGTTCTGAGTCAATCAAGGATGATTTTTTTTGATGATGTAGGACATACGATTTGAGTTAGATCACATAATGTAAACATAAAAGTAGACACTGAAAATCGCGATGTTTTGTTAAAAAAGTGAGTGTGAGGTGTTGTCAACACTGCTAGACTTTTTTTTTTTGCTTTATTTCACTTTCACTAAACCTAGTGAAATCCACCCAGAACGTTTCAACCCCCTTCCTTACAAAATATTAGTTTACTTTTCCTGTTAGCTCTATAATACACTCTTTGGGACCAAATCAGCCTCGTTTCATTCAATGTTATACATTTATACACATACCATAGAATCACAGAATCACAGAACGCTTTGGGTTGGAAGGGACCCCTAGAGGTCATCTAGGCCAACCCCCCAGCAGTGAGCAGGGACACCCGTAACCAGATCAGGTTGCTCAGAGCCCCATCTAACCTGGCCTTGAATGTTTCCAGGGATGGGGCCTCCACCACCTCTCTGGGCAACCCGTTCCAGTGTTTCACTACCCTCATTGTAAAGAATTTCTTCTTTATATCTAGTCTAAATCTATAATAATGTTAGTGATTAATGTACCAGTAAGTGGTGCTCAAAATCATACAGCCAGATCCCCCCCCCTTTTTTTTTTTCAAGTGTTAGAGCTCTGTGCAGCCCCACAGAGACCTTCCCCCATGTAGCTCTTCAGCTTTCCTACGCAGAGATCAGTGACTGCCAGATAAAGGAATTGTGCTCATTAGCTTGGTTATGTTTTTCCATTTAGATCTCAACAGCAGCAAAGAAGAATCCAACTTCTTCTAAACTTTCTGCTGTTTAGCACTCTAGTCACAGACTAAAACCTGATGTGGTAAATCAGGGTGGCCCAACGGCAGCTGTCACTGGGGCTGGATGCCAATTTTGGGATACCCGCTCCCCACAGGCTATATTATTGATGGTGGTGGTTCCTGGCTGGCTGGCTGACGATGGGATGATGCTTCTCCACAAATCCTCTTCCTCTCCCCGTTGTCCTGATCAGCCTCCCACAGCCACTGCTGTGCTGCCTCGGTCACGGGTCTAAGCCACTACAGGATGCTGGGAGGATAAAGCCAGGGAAGTAGGTTTCCTGTACTTCAGCCTTAAAATCAGACTCTCTGGTGAGAACATACAGAAAATGCAGGAAAAGGAGGCGCTTGCCTGCTAGGGCAGCGTTCCCAGCCTCAAGAGCAGCTCCCCATCTCCTCCAAAGAAAACAGCAATGGCGTCGATGGAGGCATCCCACAAACCAGTTGTCATAGCTGAAGAGCTGGGCAGAACCCACAGCTCAAGCTGAAAACTTGGCCTGATTTAGAGGAGCCAAGGGAGGATGGGCAAGGGACACCTTGCTCTTGCGTCTCAGCTCCCTTCAATAGGCCCAAGAATCTTCCAAGCACTAAGGGAAGAAGGAGTCCATCCTTCCTCAGCCGAGACCACCATGTGAAGGCAGCTAAGGACCTAAGCTGACATCCTCTTCCCATCCTGAGGTGGCCTTAACTTAAAACAAGAGCCTGTGGTGCAAGCAAACTAAAAATCTGCATCGCGGCAACATTGCATACGATTTCAAAAGCCAGAAAGAGAGCCTGGCAATGCATCCCAGACAATATACTCATATTGCAACACTTATTCTGTGAGTAATAACTTCAGAGTTAGAGCATACGAGGCATTTTCCACCCCAGTCCATCTCTGCATGGGATTAGTGAGCAAAACAACATGAAGAATACATTTCATCTGTAACGATCTGCATATGTGAAGGGCAGAGCTCAAAAATCATGCAGGCACATGTTCCGCCTGTCAGAAAGCAAGCGGGACTTACTCTCTGTTCTGTGATCCTGGATGGAGTTTAAAAGCTGGTGAATAATCAAGATGCAACTTAGCAATCCCATTTCCAATTAGCCAGTCCATTGTGTGAGAAAACGAGGAGATAAAAGAAGGAATTCTTTTTTATTTCTTCACATATGTGATGGTGCTTTTCATCATCATCAAAGTATCTTCATCAAAGCTTTCCATACTCTCCAACAGGACCTCATAGCAGAACACACTTCTGAAAGAAAAATAACTTTATTTCACTCACTCACTATTCACGTAGTGAGTTTTGACTGCAGCAAAGTCCCAGTACCTTCGTCTTCTCTGAGGGATGGCGAAATAGTAGCAGTGAAGTACACAGACAGTGAGCAATTTTAACCTGCACCTAGTTCTGCAGCAGTGTTATCAGCTGTGTAGTAATTCCCTCCTATGCCTTATATTTTACTGGAGTGATTCCAGTGAGTGCCAAAATCCAGTCTCAGCTATGTACTTTACCTGTTTTCTATGAAAGGGAGGCAGAGCACAGGTCACTCTATGGGAAGGGAAGAGAAAACCCATGCCCACCCCAAGCATCCCCAGGCTGGAGCCTTGCTCCCACCTTCCTTCGAGCTTCTGCAGTTTCTGGCTCATCTCACTCTGAGAAAAGTTGCCTTCACAAGGCAGGTCATTTATTTGGTTCAAATAACCACCGGTCTCTCTATTTTGAAGGACAGCACCATTTTTCATGCAAAAAAAAATACTAAGAAGTCACACATTAGGCCTCCAAAAGCATCCAGATTCAAAAAACAACTTTGAGAGAACTTTTTCCCTTCTGATGTCCAAACTTTTGGCAAAAACCTTCCCAAACCTAAGAGAGCAAGAAACACAGTGTTCTCCTTTTAGTTTTGTAAAGAAAACTGAGGGAGGGGCTTGGGGGTTTTTTGGATATAATCTGATATTAGCAGCTAAGCCTCCAAGAAAAAAAAAAAAGACCAGAGAAATTCCCCACTGACTCAATATCTAACTGGGAGAGCTTGTAACACAGGAGGAAGACCCCCAAAAATTTTGATGAGAAAAGTAGACATGAGGAAAAAAAAGGAAAGTTGTGGCTGGTTCGTAACAGGCGTGTAGGTGTCAAAAATGGCCTGTTCATCACCAGATGGTGCGCTCAGGCCCCTGCGGTGTACTGGAACAGAGATAAATCATTCTGGTCTTTCCATAATTTCCCCTGGATGCCTGGAGACACATCACAGGTCCTGTGCAAGAACACGAAGAAATAAATATGAAACGGAAGGCTGGATAAATGAAACATCATATCTAGGTCGGGTACCGCTGTGCAGTTTATTTACCAGCTCTAGAAAATGCTCTTGATCTATTTGGGGATGAAGGAAGGAGGGAAAAAGGCAGGCAGGCAGGCAAGGAGACAAGATGAGGCAGGCAGGCAGACAAGAGCGAAGGAGGGAAGCATAGAAGGAAGGAAAGAAGGAACAGAAAATTTTCAGTCTGCCAGCTTTAACAGTGGTGGCACCAACCTGTTTGCCATGGAGACACCGTGGGAGGGCATAAGTCGAACCCAGAACATTTATTTATGAGGTAACTCCTTTCCTGGAGACCAACAATAGCTTACGGGATCAAAAGTCAGTATTAGCACCAGTGATGCTGCATGGCAATGTGCTAGCAGGTGAGCATGGTAAAAAAAAAAAAGTCACCTGCCCATACAAACTGTGTAGTTGGGGCTTCGTTATGGTAAGGATGCTTCTGATTCACTTTTTTCCTGATACCGAACTTCAGCACATACCAACCTTGCATGTGTTTGTAGTGCCCCGGTCCCTCTAAAGTATCATCGAGGGCTGCACATGGCTTCAGAGACCAGAGGCCACCACCTTTTCTGTAGGCTGCTGCCTGAGCTGTTGTGATTTCATGCACCAAAAGGGGAATGGTTAGAGCAAGCTAATTATAACTTTAATTCAAATAGCAGTTAGTGTTCACCATACAGATTCGCAATACCTGTAAGGTAACAAATCTAACAACTAAATGCCTGATGCACTGTGCGTTCTTCAAGGAAAAAGGTATACAAAAATCTGTATATTCAAAATATAGAATAGAAAAAAATAACCTCTTCTTGTACTCCCTCTCTTATCTATCCATGCTATCCTTCCCAAGTCCTACCTCGGAATCAGTACCCACTTCAGCTCAAAGTACAGTCAGTCTTTCCCTTAGCCAAAGGTTCTCAGGTCTCCTTTCCATACTCACTGGCAAATAGAAACAGAGAAGAAAGTTGGGAAATGACACAGGAGACTTATTAAGGGTTATGCTTAATATAGAACATATATTTAAATTATGTCATTGGTACCTTTCAACCTTTTTTCATTAATCTAAAGAAATATGCCCCAGGTTGAGATTATTCCCTGTGCAGGGCTCCATCCTCTTTTTACATAATTACTGCATAATGTAAAATCTAACCACAGGCCGGTGCTGGGGCCAAGGTCTCCATCAGCCATCTGAGTGGCCAGATCTCTAGGACAGAGCTTTTCCACTCTTCATGATTTGCAGCCTTCCCAGTGGATACACAGACCCATCTATAGCTATTTTTTAAACAAGACTGTTGCCTGTAACTTCAGAGGAGGTCAATGCCTTCTTCCCCTTTCACCCTCAGGAAGCCACAGCCCACAACACAAAACCCATGCATCCCGTGGAGATGGCACAGAGCCATGTCCCCATGACCTGGAACTTGACTTTGCATCTGCGGTGTCGCCACCTCACCAGGAGGCACAGAAAATGCCCCCAGGTACCCTAGAATAGACAACACTCAACTGTGAAGACACTTGTTCATCAGGAGGGGAACTGTTGGTTGGAACTGGTCAGGCTCAAGGACTTTTGAGGTCAGGTCATGGACATCACTGGCCGTACAAGGAAAAAACAAATTCTGAGGATAAAAGTAATGCCGCTCTTTGAAGCCTATCTCAAAATAGATATTAAAAGCAACCAATTGCTGAATTTCCCCAGATATTGTTGGACTAATCACACTTGGTCAGAGCTAGAAATGACCACACTCTCTTTAGGCACATCTTGATTTAATGATCAAAATCAGTCCATTTCTGGCTCTGCCCAGGCACATCAAGATTTGTCCTGTGCTGAAATTCATTATTGAATGGCAAGTAGCAGCTCTAGGTGTGCCAGCCAAATCTCAGAGTTAATTCAAGTCAGTTTTTCAGCTTGATTTTACTACATTTTTGCTCACATGTGGATTAGCCAAGGGACACAGAGGTGGCATAAGCAGAAGCAGAGCTCTGGGTGCTCTGGGAGTGCTGAAGCCAAACAGGGAAATTTTACAGAGCACCAAGGACCTCTGTTGCTGTGCAGTAGCTGAGCAAGGGTTGTGTTTCTTTTTAAGCATCTTAATAACATCTTGGTCCTGTTTTAAGAGCCTAAGTCCTTAAATGGATCTAGGATGTTGGTTTTTCAAGTGACCTGCATTCAATTGGTGTTTTTTTCCTGGCAATAAACCAGCTGGTGCACATTCAGTCAGGCTGCGTCAAGCCTGTGTGTCGCTGCATGGGTCTGGTCATGAAGATTTGCAGAGCACACTCCTGAAAAATTGAACTGTAAATCTAAGGCTCATCTCATTTTGCTAGGATGCTGGCAACGGCTGTGTCTGGGGCACGCGTGGACCTGAGAAGTCAGTACTGATTGCTGAGGACAAGGCAGGTGGACTGCAAATTCCAGCTCTTAGCGGAGCCAAGTAATTCTTCAAGGCACAGGATCCACATGTGAGAGACCTGAACGTGGTTTTTCTTCAAACTCCAGAAGCTTGAAACACTCCTGGGTACAATAGTAAGGTCTCCAGGGCAGGAAAGCAAGCTGGCAAGTACCTGAGAGGGGGTACTCATTAGTTTAGCTATGTCTTGTTTTTACAGAAGTTTGACAGAAAGATTTTTTTTTTTCTTTCAACCTTCAGCATGGAACAGCTCAGCTCTGGTATTTATGATAGAAATATCTCAGCTGATTCATGCCCTGGTATCTGGTTGTCATTGCTGACCCACTCTTAAGACAAAACAAGCCTCTACAAGGCACCCAGTGAATCTGGTGAGCTTCCTTCACCTGCCTGCCACCTGAATTATATTTGCCAGCTCGTCCTCCAGAGAGAAAATTTATTACACCACTAAGAGCCTTCAGAGTGTCTTAGTGTGCTGCTATGGGCCCCGTTTCCAACGATACACCATTAGGCTGCCTCTGTATTTTGGGATCACTGCTCAAGGTTAGCAAGCTTACTAAGAGGAGTCAAGTAGAGCAGAAAGGCTGCGATGTGAAAGGCGAACGGCCTGGAAACTGCTCCACATCTGATCGAAAATGGAAGAAAAAAAAATGGAAACGCTAAGCTATACCTGTATTTCCTTTCACAGGAATTGCAGCATAGTTGTGTTTGCGTGGAGCACCAGTGGCATCTAGTGACTGCACTGAGAAGATCACCAAAAACTGGTATGAGCGCAGAAAGAAACGGTGCAGGCTGAGACCAGGGATACACCACCGGCAGCTGCAAACCTGGTCTAACCTCTAGCAGTTCACAATATTGCATCTTCATGGTCAGATCCTTTAAGCACTTTAACAGAAGATGCTATCACGTCTTGCAAATTACAATAGTGAAATCCCCCAGCAACCCTCTGTCCATCACACCGGCCTGGAGGTTCAGCAGTGGTGTGGGACAGCTTGCCTCTCACGTGATGGCAGAAGCAGCGTCTCTTTGGCATGAGTGGAACAAGCACTTTCCAGTCTGGGTGGAAACCAGTGACTCAGTGGGACTGGAGAACGTGTCAGGCAACACCAAGTCATCTGTCCCTCTGCCAAGTGGACAATAGTCCTTCTGTTCCCACTGGAGAAAGGCCTCTTTTCCAAGAGGGCTGGGGGCCAGACAGTGAGCAGTAGTGTTGTAGCTGGGTGAGAAGTTTACTAGTGCAGGGGAAACAGTATAAAAAATATCATACGCAGTAATCTGGAGTTCACAAGGGCATGATGGCCAATGCAACTGACTGGTAGCGTGAGAATGAGCAGAAGACGATCAGGTTTACAGCTGCATTTTGGTGCAGATAAAAAACAGAGCAATAGGCCTACATTTATTAAAAAAAAAAAAAGAAAAGGAACCCAGTTTCATGAAAAGATATCACTGGGGGAGTAAGGAAAGCTGCAACTGTAAGTTGCAGTTGTGAAATACTTGTAAGATTTCTGACATCGCTTTCAGCGCCTGGAACTACGAGTTCACACCCGTAAGGCTTCGCTCAGCTCTCCTCCCCCTGAGCCCCGACCGATCGCAGGCGAGCTGTCAATCACCGGCCTTTCAAAGTTTTAACATTGGACTCCTATGCCGATGCTGGATGGTCGCTAGAGACCTTACCTACTTTTCCTAAGAATAAATTTGCCTCCTTCTTGCTGGCCAAACCCCTTCCCTCCACAGATGTCCTTGTGGCGTATCTGCACTGACTGGCTCCTGCCCTGGGCTCCAGGCTGATGTTCGTAGCCGTGTGTCATTTGGAGAAGCCACTGGAGCCATTAGGAAGGAAAAGCAAGGTCTGTGCACGCATGCAGCGAGGAGCCATGCTGGGCAGTGAGCAGCAGGAGCGAAGCAACACCACTAGGTGTGACTGAAAAGGGCTGAAAAACTGGTCGGGAACTACTGCCTGTGTGTCCTTCACCACTGCATGGGCTGCATGAAGCACCGGGCCCGGGTTTTCAGCCATGACTGACTCTCTGAGGGCCTGAGAGGTTTCCCAGCCTGTTCCCACCTCCTGCCCCATTGGAGGATCCAGGCCAGCCCTGTGGCATATCCCTGGCAAGGGGAGGCCAGGCAGCCTGGAGGGGAGGAATCACCATGTGGCTGGAAGTGCAAGCGGAGCCCACAGCGGCAAACCAGCACGCAACAGGAATCACAGCAACAGCTGCTGCTTCAGGCTCACATTTTTTGCTGTTTATTATTCTTTTCATTCCTGGCCGTGCCTCCATTATTATTATTCTTTTAATGTGAAGGAGGAAATTTTGCTACTGAACCACTGTTGGCGGTCCCTGCTGTGCATGCGGCTGCCCGGATCAGCACGCCGCTGGTTTGCTGTGGATGAGCTGCCAGCCCGGCCACCCACCTCACCTCTGGGCGATGTGCACAACCCAAACAAAATCGGATGGCTCCCCCAAGGGAAGGCTGTCTCTGGGTGCAGCGTGTTCCTACAGGACTCCTTTCTTAGGCGTTGGCAACCATTAGTGGTCAGAGGAAAGATGCTGGGCTAAGCTGACCCGCACGGCTATCCTTATCTTCCTGAAAATTATCGTCAAACAGCAGTCAGTGAAAGCAAGCAAGGGTTGGGAGTTCACAAAGGGAAAGCATAAGCCAAACGTAGAGAGGAACAGTTGCAAAAACTATCGAGTGCTGCGATGCAGAAAGCATCCCTATCTCTCCTGCTCCAGTATTCAAAAAAAATGAGGCATCGCTCAAAAAATTTCCCCATCACCAACAATTATAAAATATCAGAAAACTAACAAGTGATAACGAAAAACAGTACAGACCCTTGAGAGAAGGGGAGAGGGAGCAACGTATCATGCAGCAGCCCTTTCTGCCAGACCAGCAGGGCTGCTGCTGACAACCCAGACAGGGAGGATCACATCCCAAGCGCTACTGTGGGTTGAGCGGTGTGTACATCCACCGGCTCCCCTGCAAACTGGTGCAAGCCGTGCTCTGAGCACACACGGGCTTGCAAAGCCTTTGGGCTGAGCTGGCAAGCCAGCCCCGCATTGCAGAGCTGCAGAGAGCACACTGAGCTTTGCCCGGGGTTGCACGGCCACATCCATCCAGCAATGGCCCGGCACACCTGCCAGTTAGCAACACTTGCTAGCCTAGTTTTGGGGCGGTATCATCATGGCTACACCCTCCCCACAGAGCTGGCTCGGAGCACGAGCCAAGAAAAGCCAGGAGAGCCAGCAATGACAGCGCATGTCTCACCCCAGCTGGGAGTCAAATGTTTGCTCCCTTTTCAGCAGCTCACTGTGTAAACTGAGTCACGGTGAACCGCACCGGAGGGCTCTCTGCTGGTATGTCCCTCCTGCCAGGGCAGGCTGGGAGCAACCACTGGGCTACCAAGTGGGTGGACAACAACACCATGGGATGTGGCTCCTTGCTGTCATCAGGCAAGTCCACGATCACTTTGAACACATGAGGGATGGGCAGGGAACAGCACTTCATGCATCCGATCCTTTGATTTCCTCTTTATAAACAACCAGCCTAAAAAGAAGCACAGGCACAGAGGAGTTTCCTTTCCCTCAAAACTTCTCGCACCTTTTGCCTGGATGGGTTGCTCCTTCCCTAGCCCCAACCGCTCCAGACACATCCATCACCTCCCACGCTACCACCACGCCTGCCTGCTTATTTTTGGTAAGCCAGGGTGATTTGATACGGATTTATCAGAAAAAGACTTGGAAACATTTGTGGTTCTTTTTAAACCTGCACTGAACCAGTAAGCGCTGCACACTGCTTGTAGGATGAAGCACATCTGAACCAGCATCTTGCAGGCTGGGGGGAGACTGGGCCTGAGCATTGGCTACCCTGACATGGTCTTGCACTGCAAACCACTTCTGTGTCCTAAATTGTGTTAAATATCTCAAGTCAGCTTGTGCAAACCTTGAAGGCTCTTCAGGCTCTTCTGCAGGGAAGGATGTGCAGAAGATACCCTTCATACGAGCCCTTCCCTGCAGTGCACTGGATCCACCCTTCCCACACATGTCCCTCCTGGAGTTCAGCTTCCCAAGGATGCTGTCACCAGTGCAGAGGTGTCCAAGCACAGCAGTTTCTGGCTGCTTGAGAAACCACTCACCCGACTGGTCCCTGCTGGCTGATGACACACGGGCTGAAGGTGCTCGTCTGGGATGACCGCACACCTCAAATCACTCGTGGGGCTCCACGATGACCCCCTGAACAAATCTTCCACCAACAAAAAACAAATAAAACTGGAGCAAGCAAAGCACTGACAAGAACAAGGATCCATTAGGACGAATTTTTGTCTCTTCATGCTTCAGTACCAAGTGATGAAGTTGCTTTTGCTGTATGCTCAAGAGGCACATTTCAAGTAGAGAGTGAACATCCTTTGAGGTACTGAACAGCTAAAATGACATTCAGTTTTCTTATCTAGCAGTACTTAAAAAAAATTTCCTGCAGCAAACATCATCAAACCAATGCACTGAGTTGCCGTGGTACCTTCGCCTCAACCCTAACGGTCCAAGTAGAGTGCAAGACCCTCAGAGAACGCTCATCAATTACTGATTAGGTCCAAATCGCTAGAATTAGTATTCTATTGGCATTTCTTTTCCCAGACCAATATCCGTGCAAAGCTTACTAATTTTCCACTGCTTAATCACACCTTAACATATTGGAAATTCATGCACGTACTTGCAACGTGTCAGACATTTTTGCAGAATGACAGCCATTTTATTTTTACTGGTTCAGGATACAGCTGTGTGATACAGTGTAGCTAAGAAAAACTGGGGAGAATGATTCACAGTAAAATTTTGAGAAGTCCATTTCTTCTAAATCAAGACAGAAACAATTCTCATACAGTCCATGATCAGTCACAAAATTCTACATTATTTTAAATTTACTTAACACTATAAATAATCATTAGTGACAATAGCACTATAACCTGAAAATAAGGCAGTGGCAAGATCTGATCTACATGTGGTTTATATTTATAATGTTCATACTTGCATATTATTTTATATACATACACTTGTATAAAACAACAACAAAATAAAACTGTCCCCACAACAATAAACAGGGTATACTGTACAGCTTATAAGTTATGGCATACAGTAAAAGTGGTATCACATCCTATAGGTTATGGGATACATTAATAAATAGACAATGATATATTAATTTGCAAATTTAACAAAGAATTTCAAAAGAGGAAAAAAGATATTACCTACAGTGGGACTGATTCATCATTACTGCTTTTACTCCAGTTTAAAGTAATGGCACTTCTGTGTCACGGGAAACTTGGAAGCAATAAGGTAATGAACCACAGTCAATACATACAATTCAGCAGAGCTGTAATATTTTAAGAGCAACCTGAATTTTTCGGAGTGCTTGATTTTACAACCCTGAAGTTGAATTGTTCACATTTAGTTTCTCTGCCTCCTATTTAATGTATAGAGGGGAAAAAAAAAAAGTACTTGTCTTAAGGTACTCACCAGCATTGCTTTTTTGATTGGGAAGTAAATACTCAAGCTTATCGCTTTGCCACTGCTCTTTCACACCAAACCAGAACCAAGCCATGGAAGCCCATGGCAGACCCATGGGTCCATCCCACTTACATAGTGGCTGATGTGTTGGCTTTTAATGATAAGTGGCACCCTAAGTATCTAATCACTCTATTCATAGAATTTAAAACCTTAAACTAGTTTGGAACATTCACATATTTTACCTACTGCTAAGCTGGCAAATATGATTTAATTATGAGTCTGTAATCTAGATAATAGCTTTTAAATCTACCAAAACAGAGATGTGCCATAATATTCATACAACTACACATATAGTTGTATTTCATTTTGCAGTGCTGCAACTCTCCAGCAGCAAGTGACAGAAACGTATGTATGTACATATGTAACAGAAAAGGAGCAAACCAGTGTCATGGATGGACTTACGTCTGCTATTCTCACACTCACTGGTTACATTTATATTAAAAACAGTATCAGCAGAGGACTG
This sequence comes from Gorsachius magnificus, assembly GCA_034008185.1. NCBI lineage: Eukaryota > Metazoa > Chordata > Aves > Pelecaniformes > Ardeidae > Gorsachius > Gorsachius magnificus. The sequence continues at coordinate 180,387,042 of CM067081.1, forward strand.
CTGTGGGAAGAGAAGCACAAAATGCTGCTCAAGAACGTCTGGAGCCAGACGGCCGGGTGGGTAAGTGGTCACGTCAGACACAAAGTGATGCTTTCAACTGCTAGGACTGCTTGTGCTTCTGTTCGTCATGGCTTCTCCAGCTACTCGCAGAGCATGATGATGAGGTCTGACGGGGAAGCTGCGGAACAGTCAAAAACTGTTATACCTGTCTGCTGCACCAGGTGATTTGTCCTTCGAGCTTTGAAAGAGACAGGAGGCAGCCATGGGGGGCTGAGGGGTTAAAGGCAGCCGGTGATTTTATGTCTGAGTTAGATTTAAGGAAACTATGCTTCACACTGCAAATCAATGTTTATTTTACCACAGAACCATCAGAACTGACAATAGGGTGCCCGAGTGCACCTTCACTAATCTATCCCATAACAACATGGGAGCACAATTTTCAAAGACACATATTTATACATCTGGTAACCACTTTTGTCCCCATTACTTAATTAAAGATTAGAAATGCTCTGGGACACTCATACACACGTACACATTAAAAAAAAAAAAAAAGCAATACAAATTTTTTGTTGCTGTCAGAAATGGAAAGTGCCAGGCAGTTCATCATCGTTTCCTGGTCCCACTACTGCCACTGGCAGCCTTATTGAAACTTCTGCTCATTTGTGGGAAGTGTACAGTTGGCGTTCTTTCAGTGGGGCCATACAGCCCTAAATTCCTGGCTGTAGCTGACTTTCGAAGAGGCTTGACACTAGGAAAAGGATTGAAGACTTGTGGCTTTGGGTTCCCAGGCTGGGGAGATTTAGCCAGGTTTCCACTGTCAATGGATGAACTGGAGGACTCAGATAAACGTGTCTGGCCGGACTGGTGGGATGTTGACTCAGCGTCGGTTTTGTTATCCGAGGTGAGTTCCAGTGCTTCCAGTTTTAGCTGAACCACTGACATGTTTGTACTGCTGTCCACAGAGACTGGCTCAGACGACTGCCGGTCAGCTTTTCGAGTAGTCCTGTCATCCAAACCACCTCCTTCTCTTTCTCCAAAGTCAGAATGTTTGGAAGTCTCCTCCTTTGCACCAGGACTATTTGCTTTACAGCTCTCGCTCTGCTCATCTATTAGCCCTACAGTATCCCCATAGCCCAGCTGGCCTTTGGCCCTAGCAATGTTCTTTCGATGAACTCGTATGTGAGTGCGCCATGGAGAGTTCAGTTTTGTTTTAAGATCTTCTTGGGGAATGGGAGACATCTTCCCTGTAGCGTGACTTGGGATGTGAATAACAGCATTTCTGAGAGACCTGTTATTCAGTTTCATCTTCTTTCCTAAAAGGAGGTGGTTTATCACTGGGGAATGGTTTACCTGAGAAGGGAGGAGGCTGGTAACTGGCCCTTTGTCTGAAAAAAAGTGGTTAAAAGAAACATAGTATTGTTAAAGAACAAAACAAATAAATGTTCTAAGGATCCACCACTGAATCTGATGTGTTTCTTGAGGTATGGCAAAGGTTTGTAGGACTTAATACTATTTAAAAAAAACCAACCAAACAAACCAGAAAAATCACTGAATTCCTCTTACATCTTGGAGTCAAACACACAGCTGTAACTTCTACAATAAAGATTTCTTGTCCTCCCTCCCTGCTTCTTACCTACACGTAAGTCCTGAGCCAAGAATACCATGAAAATAAATCAGAACAAAACCAGCTTGTCAGTTTTTGGAACTGCACTGTAATTGATAGTTGAACGTTAATATTGGCTTCTGATCTTTCCCCTCTCCTTCATTTCTCTTCTAACTGTGAGAGGCAATGCAGTCCCTATATGAGGTCAGTCAAATAAGCCTCTCCATGAGGCTTGTGTGACTGGAGAATGAACCAATGTATTTTTAATGGATAAACTGCACCAACTCTTTTCTATTAGGTCCTCTTATCAAACCAGAACAGTAGAGTCAGAATTAGGTAGTTAGATGACAGTTTGATTAAACCACGAACCCAGCCCCACATCTTGATTAGTAAGATTAGAAAGGTTTGTGTTTGGGGGGTGGGGGTTGGCAATCCTTGGGAATCAACATTTTACTGTTTGCACTGTTTGTGCTGGCTACAGCCTTTGTTCAAAGCAAATACTTTGCCAATATTTAACAAAAAAAGATTCCTTACAAATTATGTTAATGAAAAATCGCAGCTCTATCTATTCAAATGCTCCTGCTAGGACAAGTTTAGACAATCTAGAAGAGGAACAAAATTCTCCTCAGTGACCCATCTGCATGGTTCAGTGCTGACTTAGAAAGATGACAGCTAAGTGGGGTGGGGAATGAGTGGGGTGGGCTGTGTTCAGCTTGCACGCCCACTAAAACCTTCATCTGCACTGTCCATGCTAACCCCTGCGTTGAGTTTGCCAACTGGGGAAACAGATTCCATAACACAGATTGCTAAATAACGGACTGATGTCCACCTTAATCCTCACAGCAGTATCATTATGGACAGGTGACCTATCAGACACAATGGAACATCTAAACCAGTTCTTCAGCTGCATAACTTGCCAGGGGAGCTAGGATAATGTGGACCAGCTAGGAATCTACCCGCCACTTGGTCTGAAGCGTGCTTATCTCCTCATTTCCCTTTTTCCAGTGCATCAGTATGTCAACTCCAAGAATGCCAAAGATTTAAAGTTTTTAATCAGAGAGATCAACACAATGCACACAGATAGCAAAGACACTTCTAAATACCATTGTTCAGCTGGTCCCTGGGACCTAAAAAAAGCCCAGGGTCGTCATCTTCAGATCCTGACAAAAGAAAAAAAAAAAATCACCTTCTCATTTACAATCCGTCTGTATGAAGTGGTACCCACTTTACTACCAATGTGTTATACAATCCATCAGTCTTTCTTGTTTTTTGTCTATTTGGTTAAATGTAAAAGAAAATTATTTGCCTTGTTTCCTATGATGAAGGTAGCTTGCAATAAATCAGGAAATGAAGCATGTTTTCATATGTTACCTGCTCTGATATACACATGGTGCACCTGCTGTTGCTGCTTCTTCTTTATCCTGGAATATTGCTTTTTCAGTGCATTAATGTCAGTGGTCATCCGCTCCATCATCATGCTGTTAAAAGCAGCATGATACTCGCTTCGGCAAGAGTCTATTGCTCCTGGACTTAATTCTGCAATGTTACTGGAACCCAGACTTTGTTCTTCATTCTGATCTGCACAGAATGGGAATAAAGTGGGGATGAGGAGTAAATTGGCATACTCAAACTCAAGAGTTCCGCAGATTACCTACAAGGGAAGTCTATGTCCGATTCCTATCGTATTATTTAACTGTCATCTTTAATTTAAAATGTATTATAATATGCATATTTAACAAAGCTGCATTACTTATAATAAGAATTACATTTTGAAAACTACTGCTTAAGAACAGCAAGGGTTTGAAGGGCGTTTAAAGAGTAGAAAAGTCAATTAACACAGTGAAGCAAAGTTACAAGCACAGTTCTTCAATTACCTGGAAGTATAGCAAACCATCACTAAAGTAATTCAGAAACTGATTATTAAAGACACTCATCTGGCTAACAATGCAAGCTATAAATACATTACAGTCAAGCAGGCATGAGATTAAACAATCAACCTAGTGATACCAGCAAGAAGCATCAAGAAACAGTTACAGCACCACGGGGAGAAAGCTGCTAGTAGCAGCAAAAGGGGTAAGCGCAGAGCAGCTGAAGATCAGGCAACTTGATAGCATCTCTGATCAACAGCTGCAGAGCAACAGCAGCAGTGCCATTTATTTTCACAGCTGTTTCTGATGCCCCACCAAACTGGCCAAGGGGATAATTCTTTTTCAAGGGAAGTTTGTTTGGTTTTGGCTTAGTTTGCAACAGCAGCCTGATGCTCTGACTAAGCGCTAGCTTGAAGCGGCAGGTAGAGACTTAGAGTCCCTCAGGAAGGGAAAACCGAAACACCACAGCCATCAAAAGGAAAATTGCAGCTTATAGGTCTCAGCAAACCAAGCCACGAGAATGATGATGTGTAATCAGGTAACAGCGACTGATACAACAGTCTGGGTTTTTTTTAGGGGGGAAGGTGGGGGTGCCTTTGGGGATAAATAACTACAGCCCTTCCCAGGGTATCATAAAATCACTGTTGATGCAGTACCATTCCATAAAGTCTACTGCAAGCGAACAAATTATCTGCTTTTCTTGCATGGATCAGAATTTTGTTTGGCTTGTAGAGCTTGCACAGGTGACCATACAATTCTGTCAGAAATTTTATTTCAACATGAAGGGATTTGAAAAACAGTAACATTTTGTCAGAATACCCTAAACCATACCCAAGTTTATAAAAATGTGAATATACCCAAAACATACAAGCCTGAAGGTTTGGCCAAAAGGGTGGTGAAATGACCTGCAGAACTCACTGCTGACAGGTTCCAATATTAGCCATGCATATGCTAATAAAGGTCAAGATTATTTATTATGTGTACATTCTTCAGAAACTGCTAACAGCTTGGAAATAAGTGTGGATTTAGGATGGACTTTTTTCCACACATGTGCTTCTTTTTTAGTGGGTGGGCAACACTATGGGATTGTTCTTTTAACCATTACTGTAGCCAGATCCTTAACCCATGCTGTCGTTTATTGTATACATATAGCTTTCAAACTTGCCTTTGAAGACATCTTCATGGACCACAGAACAAGTCATTTGGTACCTGCTGTAATCCCTACATGAATATACAATACAATTTTCACAGCAGCTTTCACAGAGGAAGCTACAGACGATTTCTGCAAGGTCATGCAGCTTTAACTACATTTTCCAAAATGAACAAAAGCACTCCTTACCTTTCATCTGTTTTTGGTATTTTTGGAGCTCTGGTGCCAAAAACCCACTTAACGGTCCAAGACAGCCAATTGCATTGGCAATTGAATCTTCGTCATCTAGGTCATTCTCCTCATCACTGTCTCTGGTTCTGCCTAGCCTTCTGTCAAATGAGAACATAAGAGAAATAAGAAGGAGACATTCTTAAATATGACCATTACCAAACATCTTTATCTTCTTTAGGAGCATACAAGGGAGGATGCCACCTGCCTTTTCACTATCTGCATAGGGTAAACAAAAGCCCTATATGTCATAAGCAATGCATTTCAAACTTACCCTGAAAGTGAAGTTGATTTTACTGCTGCAGGGAAAGGAGTAATGTTGTACGTGTATTTTTCCCTTAATTCTGCCAGCTGTGGGAAGGGAAACTGAGCCATGGTATAAACAGTCTGGGAAAAAAAACAAAAGCAGCAGCTTTTAAAATTGTCACTTTAACAGTCCCACAAAAGATTTCTCCTTGAACAGACTTGCAGTCTTGCAGGTTAAAGGCTGCACATTCTCATGTGCTGTAAGAAAATTAAAATGGTCTAGGTTTATGATTCAGTCAGTATTTCCTGTAAGAAAAATAAAGACTGACTCATTAGAAAAATACATGGTTCAGAGGAAAAAGAATTAAAATGGAACAGATAACATGAGATGTAGGGTCCTTTTCAACTCCTGTACTTATTTAATAATCATTGTCAATCCTCTCCTTGTCAGCACACTGGAAATCCTCCTCCTGCAATTATGATTTCACTTACATGAATACTTCATTGAGGTTTTGAGGCTCTTCCAGAAGACCTACATTTCTGCCAAGTATTCAACAAGGTATTGACACTAGCATAGATAGGAAGGAGCAGACCCTCACTCGATGTGGACTCTTAACAGATCCTGAGCAGCCCCAAGACCTTCCGTGAAGGAAATGACTTCAACACAAGAGTTACAGCCAAAGAGGAAGGACCCAACATTATCCAGTTAACTTTTCTCCTCTCACTTTCTGGTTTTGGTGGTTGTTTTGGGGTGGGGGGTGGGGGTATTGTGTTTGGGGCTTTTTTTTTTGTGGGGTGGTGGTTGTTTTTTTGATATAAGTTTGTTCTATGATGAACAAAGAAACCTCTCTGCAACTCTCTGAACTCAACACATAGTCCCTAGAACTTAAGGCCATAAAAAAACTCTAATACATTTTATTTACTTCAATACTCGGAGTTAAAGGAGATAAATAGTTGCAAATGCATTTGCTATCAGCATTATTTTTGCTTTAAGTCATTTTGTAGTAACAGAATGTGTATTGCCAGCCAACCTGGCATAAAGACACATCAGATTCACTGCAACATCACTGCTCATTTGCTCTTACCTATTTTAGTTGCCTTTTTTTTCCCCCTGCTTTTGTACACTTGCAACTATTCAGGACTTCCAAATAACTGACACACAATTCATTGGGAGTCTCAATGGCAGAAGTGAAAAGAAAAAACAGCAAAATATAATTTCTCATAGTTCCTCTGAAAAATCATAGCTTTTCCCCATGTTGAGTATTAAATGTCTTCCAAAAGACAATAACGCAAACATTTCTCATGAACTATGACAGAAAATCTTCACTTATATATATTTCTTCCTGTGCTATTAAGTCAGTGACATTTTCATCTGAAGGCAAAAAGGCCTCATTTAAGATGAAAGGAAATTTTGAACAATTTCTACATAATCCATTCTTGAACTGTGCCTTGTCTGTGCTAAATACACTAAGAAAAAATGCAGACATAAATTCAGTACTAGACCTTTCCTGACAGAAGGAGAAAAAAATGTTTCACCCATGGCAACGGTGCAAGCCATGAGGAGCAGGAAGGACATTCCTGGCTGGATCAGGCACGGGGCAATCGTGCAGCTCAACAGGCTTCGGCATAAAAATGCTTCTACGCGCAGACTCTAAGGCAAGGAGAATGGCTACAAAAACCCAGAGCGTGAACTGAAGCTTTGCCACTCCATGAAACTACAATGCTACTGTGAAAGACAAATATTCTCTTGGGCCTGAACAGTGATACGCCGGCAGTCTACCAGACGAAGGAATTTTATGATCTGGAGAAAGACCCACCTCCGTCCCAACATGTCTGCCTGTTTGTTTGATCTCCACCACACTTTCCTGGTTTTTTTTTCCCTCCCATATGTCTCAACTCTCTCCCTTCATAGAGAAGGAGGTGTGTCTGGAATTTATTTCTACTCTTTATGTCAACAGCCTTTTCAGGTAACTTATTCCATATGCTAGTTACCCTTTAAGTGAAACAGTCAACTCAGAGTCCTCCATTTACTCCTTGCACCTACTGTTTTAGATTATGCTTTTAGCTTTTGCCTGTCTCCAATCTGTGTCTCTTCCAGATCCTGTCCAATTTCTTTCATTTCGCATATACGTTTTTAACTTAATTACTCGTGATCAGATTGTAACTGGAGGCCTCGCTTGCCACCTGGCTGAGATCCACAAATAATATTATGCTGATGCAAAGTTCCACTGGAAATTAAAAAAATAATGTCAATCAACATCTGTGACCTCCTCACAGCAATGTTTTGCAGTCAAACATCCTGTTCCTAGTTTGTACACAGCCTTGGATGCCATTTGGTTAATTCTGGTGAAACTCTGGCAGAGGGAAACAGCCTACGCGTACGAAGCATGATGCAGCCAAACTTACTATCTTATTTGTGGCTGTAAGGGGCTGATTCTGGGAACAAGAAAAAAGACAAGGAAAAAACCTCTCTTCTCACCTTAACTCAGTAGCAATTTGTCAATCCTTTGCCTTACCCTAAGAATGCAAACCATCTACACCGTCGGCAGAAGGGTTTGGGCTGTGGCTTCTAAAAGAGGGTAAGCAGTTTTGCCTTTGTAGACAGCCCAAACACACTTATCTCAAGAGCCGCCCCACGCTGGTTTAAGGCTCCTCTCTCTTTGCGCTTTCAATAAGAGAACAAAACAAAAAGCAAAACCAAAAACAAACCCAAAAGAAAACAGACAAAGTTCTACTCAGGTAGAAAGTTAACAGTGCATACCATCAAATCACGGTAACTCCCTACCGGAGATAGTCTAAAACGCTAGGCTACTACAGAGGGATTAATCCCTATTCCCCTCCACCACAGTAAACACACAGGGATGCCTCTCCTTTTCCTGTTTGCTTCTCATCTCCTCCATGCTGGAATGCTTCTAGGCATACAAACTGAATTAGTTTAGCTGCTTATAAAAATGCTCGCTTTCTGAGGAGGCATGAGAGCATGTGCTCAATCTAGCACACGCTGTTTAGAGTACCTGCAGACACCCGGCGTACAGCCTTCTGTCTCCATGTTAGAACCAAAGTTTATTAATAGGCCAACAAAATGACGTTACCGAATAACTAGTCCTGAACACAGACCCGGTCTAGCATCTGATGTGTCCAGCACTTACCCTTTATTTATTTAAACTGTTCAATCTGAAAAAGGAGGAAACTGTAGGCTTGCTTGCTCCTCCAATCCCTCCATGCTCTCCCCAGCTCAACATTGTAAGAACTCTTGCCATGCAAGGGCCAAATCTGCAAAAGCTTTAAGCCCTCAATCCTAGGTATACGTACTGCCTGCATGGGAGGGAGGCAGGCAGGCGTTTTTAATTATGAACTTGCACCAGCTATACATGCTGGTGGATAGAATGAGGACAAGAGTCCTCTGATCTACTTTAGACGTCTGCTCCATCAACACTTGCCCCTGAAGCTGTATCTCCCACCCACCTCGAATTCCCAAAGAAAACAGCGCTTTTAGAGCACAATTTGTTTTCTGGTGTCAGGGAAGTGCCTGCCACTCTTCGCTGGCTTAACTGAGCCTGGGCAGGTAGTTCAGATGCAAATGTAGGTGTCATACAAGTCTGAAGAAAAGCAAGATGATTGCTACCAGCACCCTTTACTGAAATATGTAGGGAAGGCAGAGTAGGACATTAATCCTTTCCCGCAGTAGGATACTAACCCTTGAGCCACGTTGTAAAAAGTATTAGATGTAAATTCACAGTTCTGATTCTGATTAGGGAAAAAAGAAAAGAAAAAAAAAAAAAAGAACATTTTGAAAACAAAGTTTTCAATCACTGGCTGACTCCTCTGAAAAAGCCTAAAGCAATTTAAAAACCAGTGTTTTCAAGCAGCCTGGACCCTTTCATTAATGCAGTGGCTCGTATTTCTTTGTTTACTTCTCCAACACAGAGAAAATTGTTCAAATGCAGCAGCTGGGCACACGGTGGCATTCATATCCCCTAATGGTAAACACTTGTAGTGCTTAATTCTCTCCACTTACTGTAAATAGAGCCTAGAGTGAACACCTCAGATGGAGACGGCTACACTGCCAGTGCCTGCCTTTGACTTGACAAATGCTATCTAAACGATAGTGTGGTTTCTTCAACTGAGATGACACACGTGAAACAGACACATTGCTTCTCTGTGCAGAAAACTTAAACCTGCCACGTTCTCCATACCAATGGCAGCACTATCCTAACTTAACGCTCCTGTCAGGGTCACAACATACGCATGTACACTATGAATATATAGATACTTTGTACCAAGTGCTCATTTTTTTCTGGAGCACAAAAAGACTGCTAATTTAGTATACTTGTAATTGCAATAAAGACCCAAAAAGATCCTTTCATCCCCCCAGTAAGTTACCTATGCCTTATCTTCTGTTACACACAATGGCGAAGAAACAAATCCACACTGAGTCACTAAAGCCCCCTTCAGCTTTCCCAACGTTATTCTTTGTCACAAATGCCACATCTTGATTTTGTACTGCACTTGTGACCAGGAACTGAAACACAATGAATATGAGAAGGCATCAGCTTGGGCCACTGTCCTCGTGCACCTCCAATGTCTGCACTGCCTTGTGAGAAACCTTAACGCTTATTTTAAAAGCATGCAAGTACCTCTGTGTTCCCATTTTTGAAGCAAAACAAAGCCACAGTACTCATCCCTCTCATTCCTAGAGCTCCCTCATTAAACAAAACAACGGCACTAACAAAAGCCAAAAATCTGAAAGTGATCTTTTAATTCAGAGCAATACTTCACCAGACAGTGGAAGTGTATTACCCCAGACAGTCAATAAGCTTTACTTCTAATAATGGGTAACAGAAGTCACCTGTTAACTACTCTAACAAACTCACTCAACTTCACATACTGAGACTGACTTTGTTTTTGTTCCCCTAAGTTAGGTAAAAAAATTCCGATGAATTATGTGCTCTGTATTTGCACCCATTTAATCACCATACTCATCACAAGCAAAAGTTCCAGAACTGTAACATGAAGCCTCTATAAAACATCTAAGTAGACAACACCTCAAGGATATCAGAAAAAAAAAAAGTGTAAGTGCAAATCAATACAATTACATCTGTAATACTAAAGTCTCTTTCCTTTCCCAGAACAATGTGCATCTTTTTTGGGACTGCAATTATCTACAAATGTCTTTGTTTATAGTTCACTGATGACTATTCATGGCTTTTTTTTAAATCGTGAAGGATTTTTTTTTCCCTTCTCATTTGATAAACTCTTGTCTCCCACCGTGTCTGCAGAATGAAAAGGACACAATGTAATAAATAACTGACAAAAAACATAAACCACCCTAAAAATTATGACTACCAGAAGATTTTACATCTTACTTGCGTAAATCCAATTGGACATTATATCACAACAAACTTTCAGCTGTCAACACACAACCAATTTTTATCAAATGGAGCCTAGTGGTTCTCTACACTTAATGTACAAGGTAAGATTTTAGCTTTAACTGCAGGTCATCTGTTTGTTTCATTGACATGCTAGCTCAGCTCAGTTATCTTAAACTTTTAGTCTTGGGAGAGTTTAGGTTTCTGCAGTATCTGAACAAAAATGTAATTTGTTAGAAATCAGCACCTGAAGGATGCACAGAAAACACAAACAATAATTATATCACAATTACTCACCTGCATGAGTTCATTGCTGTCAATCAGACTGTCTTCCAGCATCTCCTGGGTCAGCTTGCCCATGGTACTGTAAAACTCATCTGCAGTTTCACAACACTCTATTTGCCTACATCAAAATAGATAGTGGTTTTCGATTTTACTTTTACATATTATTACACACCTCCAAACCAAAACTGAACTTTCTGTCATCATAAAACATGCGCTTCCATTAGTCACCTTGATTCTTAAGTTTATTGCAATCCTCCCTCCACTTCCAAATAACAAAACTCTGCACATCATGTTGGAAATACTAGTGCAGTAAAAGGATGCACTGAGCACAGCTTACTGTCCTGACTGCTCTCGATAAAGGATTCATGCATGTCCACACAGGTTATTCCCTCTGCCTCTTTCCTTCTACACTGTGAGAATCAACAAATCCTGCCACCTCCCAGCACAGGGGAGCTCTCCCATCAGCTCAAAAAGGGAGCATCAAGATTTCTTCACTGCCTCATCACCCATTCTTCACTATGCACCAAACCGCTGAATTCACTGGTTGAACTATCTTTTTGTCAGACAGGAACATATTTGCTGGCCAGAAAACATGCTGGTGGAGTAAATTAAGTATAGGTGTATTTACATATGTCCTTGTATTCAAAAGAGCTGAGCTCACATAATGCAGAATGAAGGACAATTCACACATATCCTCCACACTTGTGAAAGCTGTTTCTAAAGTAGAGATGCAGAATCTTTTTTTTTGTTTTGGTGTTTTTTTGTTTTGGTGTTTGGGGTTTTTTTTTGTTTTGGTTTGGTTTTTTCCCCACACTTTTCTTTGAATTTCTAAAGACACGGAATCACCCATGGAGCGTCAGCTAGAGAAAGAGAAATATGGATAATATGCTTCTGTGAGTTGCTGTTCTACATACATTAGGGTCAACTGCTAAACAACTTCCCCTGTCAAGTGAAAAATTCGTTTTACTTCTACTCCAAGCAAGTGCATTGCTGGCTACATATTGTAGCCTTCCCTGTCAAATACAGCTGATGGAATGATCAAAAAAGTACACGGCCTTTTTTCTTAAGGATTAAAGAGGAAGATTCCCTTGATTTTCACTATCTACAGAGAACAACCATTGAACTATGAAACTCCTACTGAAATCTTAATCATTCTTTTAGCTAAACTATTTTTTTTACTACTTAACAAAAAAGTGCAGAAACAATAGCTATGTAGGCAATTATCACAAACTTGCTGCTTACCTTCCGTGTTACCTTCAGTCTGTTATGACCTCCACATACTGCTTTCTCTACTGCACCTATTTTTAACCTCCCCAATTCCTTCAGTCTCCCTCAACACAGAAGTGTGATTGAACTGCCCACGTTTTAGGAAAAGCACTTCTCACCCCATTTTCATGTCTAGAAAGATACTTTTGAGAAGTACAAAGATCATGAGACTATGATCACTGTTTCAGGCCCCACTTCTTTAAATCCCCCTGTTCTATTTCTAGTGGAGAAGAAAGAGGAACAAAAATCACAGACAGCAAAGGCATAGTGCCTGATCTTTTACTTCCTCATCTGATATCATTAATCACAAGCTTACTGAATTTCAATTCTGGTTCAGTTTTAGTGCTCTATTGTCTTCTGGATCTCTAGTTATCGCACCATTTCTGTTAATTGCCCCCAAATCTGCCAGACCTTCAGCCATTCCCCACAAACAATAGTTACAAGCTGTGCAGTGTGATCAGCTTATTCTTTTGGACATATTCTTACAGATTTCTTTACTCTGTTCCTTCCGGTTTTTATAAAACACCTTTCATTTTTGCTTTAAGTTTTACAGTAAAATCTTCAAAGCAGTGACTTCCTTTTTTATCATGTTGAGCTGGAACTTTTCTTAATTACAGCTTTTAAGTGCACAGGGACCCACTGCAATAGGTCGTTTTATCTATAGGTATGGTAAAATAATAAAGCACAATGGGACTACATATAGCTTGATCCCAATGCAAATGATTCATGCAGGTTTCATTCATGAACTGAAAAAATAAAGCTCTTAGAAAATTATTATTCTAATTATTATACTTCAGATTAACTATTAAATATACTAAGCAAAGTCTCTGACAATGCTACTGGCCCTGTAGTGCTAATTTATTCAGAAAGAGAAAAAAAAAGAAATCAAACCTCCAAGGACAGAGCTGAACATAAATCCCAGTGGTTCACTCTTGGGGAAAAAAAGGTGAGTGTTGACAGGCATCACAAGAAAAATTTGAAGCAGCTGCTGATGCCAGCTGAACTAACATCTGCTCGACCTGTCAGAGCTCACACCTCCCACTGAAGTCAGGGACAATACTCGTTTCTCTGGGAGCACTGTACACTCCTTGGAATGCAAATATTTGCTATGACAACAGAGGAGTTTAGAAGAACTAACCCTCTCGTGTTTTGTCCTGTGTGGTGAGTTTCCAAAGCCATAAAGGACTATAATAGAAACTTGGCTAGAATATGCCTAAAAGCAGAGAGTCTCAGGAAAATTTGTATGCAGGCCTTAACAGAAGAGAACCGTGTAGCACCAAATCATTCTCTTAGCACCACTAAACTCTTTTCTTGGATGTAGCCAATGTGCTCAAATCCTTAAGTCTCCTCAAGGGAAAATAAGGGAATTAACATCCCCAGCTCCAGGTACCCAAGTAAATTAGCTAGTCATCCTCAAGTCTCTCTGTATGTGTTTCCACAGAGTATTTCAGCTCCCTCAGAGGTCTGTGTGCATCTTGTTCAGAATTGAGAATACACTTTTCAGAACAACGTAAGTTACGCACATTGCTCATACTGAAAAGAAGAATCAGATCAAAATGACCACTTACTCTCCTAACTTTGCCCAGATAGCCAAAGCTACTCTCAGTATAATTTCAGAGCCTTCAAAGAATATTGAATCCCAGATCTTCAGAACTGTATGGTTAGGCAGGCAAGTGGCAAAGAGGGTCAGAAACCACTGCATGGTGAAGACATTTGTAAGTGGGGGTTCATAGCCTCCTGAAACAAACAAACAAAAATTAAAAATGCTTAAAGTAATTGGAATTTACTATTATTTTACAAGGAGTATAAACTGCATACTGAAATCCACTAGACAGTCTAGTACCTCTGTTATTGCTCAAAGCTTAGTTAGCCTGCAGCTGGCCAAAGGTAAGCTGAGATAGAGAGTGATGGAAAAATTACATACTTCGCCTGCTTTCATTCCACTGCACTGCAAAAAGCTCTAAGCAGCAGCTTTGGTTTTGAACTGTAAACCTTGGAAAACACCACCACACTTTTTTTTTCCTTTTCTTATATCAGAAAGATTGCTTTTCCTTCCCCAAAGCCATATGAGCTAAAAGATTTTATTAAAAAAAAAACACACACCACCCCCCAAAATGCTGCATTTCTTCAGAAACTAATGGCATAAGAAATCTTTATCTACATGAAGGTGAGGGTGACTGTCTCTGTAAAGTCTTATCTATTGTTTTAATATCCTGATGCACTGACAGCTTAGCAGAAGTGACTGTAACACACTGTTTTCCTTTTGGCTTGTTAGGTTTCAAACAAGATTTAATATTTCAGCCTGAAACTCTGAAGTTTTGCTTTCTTGTTATGCTCAGAGAATGTGTCCTGGTTTCAGATAGGATAGAGTTGATTTTCTTTCTAGTAGCTGGCACAGCACTGTGTTTGGGATTTAGTACCAGAAGAATGTTGATAACACACTGATGGTTTAGTTGTTGCTAAGCAGGGCTTACACCAGTCAAGGACTTTTCAGCTTCCCCTGCTCTGCCAGGTGCACAAGAAGCTGGGAGGGGGCACAGCCAGGACAGCTGACCCCAACTGGCCAAAGGGCTATTCCAGACCATATGATGTCATGCTCAGTATATAGAGCTGAGGGAAGAAGAAGGAAGGGGGGGACATTCGGAGTGATGCCTTGTGTCTCCCCAAGCATGATGGAGCCCTGCTTTCCTGAAGATGGCTGAACCCCTGCCTGCCACTGGGAAGCAGGGAATTAATTCCTTGTTTTGCTCTGCTTGCACACACAACCCTTGCTTTCCCTATTAAATTGTCTTCATCTCAGCCCATGAGTTTTCCCAGTTTTACTCTTCCGATTCTCTCCCCCATCCCACTGTGGGGTGAGTGAGCGAGTGGCTGGGGTTAGACCATGACAGAACACTTTGTACATCCTAGTATCGACTGATGCACTGAAGGCCATGAACACAGAGGCTGCTGCCTGTGAAAACACTTTGAAACAGCAAATACTTCCTTGATACCCTTTCTTTGTTTTTATACAGTTTGGGCACAGTCACAGTTTATTTACATGGAACATGGTAGAATATCTTTTCTAAGATGGAACTCAGGGTGCGCTTAGCTTCCAGACTGAAAAAAAAACCCAACCAAACAAAACCAAAACCCTCACCCTCCCCAAAACATTCCCAAATAAAAGAGCTGTATCTTTTTTAAAAAAAAAAAAGAAAAGTCTGGAGGGAAGGCTATACCAGGAAAAAAAAAAAATAATCACAGTGCAAAGCCAGTTCTTAGGTAGCAACCCAAGAAGTACTTCTGAGTTTTGCACCTGTGTATTGCTAGGCATCCAGGTGAAGAATTACTAACCAGCCACTGGTTAGTGGCTCACATTGTAACTCTTCCCAGAGCAGCTGTGTAAGCTAGCAGCTACAAGGAGCAATGGTAGGCCAGGTATCTTGAGCTAAGGCGAGAAACAACCTTTTCAAGGTGGTCCTTGTACTAAGCTGTGTGTTACAGTGTTGTCACTCTGTACATTTCATATCGTTGACAACATGATTCTGTTTGCAGTTAGTGGTGGGACCAAATTTCTTCCCCTTTGTTTTTTCCTGAGAGAACCACCTATTCATGTTATGTTATTTAGGTTAGGGTTGGAAAATGGAAACAGTCATCCTTCACCTTAACAATTTAAAATACGTATTCTAAGGAATAATGTAAACACTTAAACGACTGCATTTTTAGACCAGTGCTCAGATGAAACAATAGCAAAAAACAATTTAATAGCATTTTCTGTTGACTCTACCTCCACTTTCTCTGTTAGCAGCTCTTTGCAGGGTGTCTAAGTGCTGGGACAGTTCAGGAAGCTTCATTCGTAAAAGATCTCGGAAAACAGCCATATCCACAGAGAGAGCACGGAGATTATTGACAAAATAGCTATCAGGAAGCACTTTATCAATTAGGTAAATCATGATCTGTGGGGAAAATGAAATATAATCATGTAGGACTTACAGAGCCAGTAATTTTCTAGGAATAACGGAAAAAACCCAGAATTTTAAAGTTCTTTGTTCACTAAAGAATGGCTTGGAGCCGGTGGCAACAGATGCTTCTGGTATCTCCATTTATATGGGGAGAAAACATTATCATTTTAAGCATCCACAGGTACCCTAGGTATCCACAAGCAATCAAGATGCAAAGGCCTCTTGAAGCTGTCCAGAATTTATGAACCATTAATGACTGAAATGAGTGTCACAGTAAGCTATGCCCAAATTGGACGCATTACTCAAACCAAAGGCAACTTTTGGCACTTCTGGTGCTGTACATGTTTATGAGATTCTCCACACTGTTGGAACATTCCACTGTCCCTTCTCTGGTTGTTAACTGCCACAACTAGAAAACTGATCTTCCAAATCATCTTTTTTTTTTTCTGCTCCAAAATGCAAGATACTGTTCTTTAAAAAACATCCTCCACATATTTTACTGCGATGTGTTACCGTGTGCTGCACTTCATCTTGTCACTTTAGATGGTGCTAAATTAAGCAGCATGAGACATTTTGAAGAGACATCTGTTTCAAGTGAGCTAGCTCAACTACATGGGTGGTAATGTATTAACAGGATACTGTCAAACTTTTGAAAATGAACAAATGCAACAAAGAAATATGCAGAAGTTGATGTATATCATCAGCCCAACAGAAGATGCTGGCCTTCACTTCAAGATCTTTTACAATCTCTATGGCCACTCTACGAAACATACCAGAGAGCCTGCACGTAGTCATCCCGTCTGCTTCAACTCTGTTAAAATTTCAGATGAGCGTCCCTATCATCCATTTCATACAGCCTCTAATGCTTGAGAGGAGCACGGCACCTTCACACACAGGAGACAATCCTCCTTCCAATCCCTTTTCATAACATGCCCACAAAAATACCTTGGCAGACACTGGACTTCCAAGAGCACCATCTTACATAGTCTTACTGCTTCCTTTTCAATCCCAGCTGCTCGTGACCGCACACTACCACTTGTCCTCGCAGGATTTTTTTGGGCAATAGCAATCTTCTGTTCCATGTTTTAAAGCATGTAGATCAGCAGTCAGTACAGGCAAATCAATAGCTTCTTACACATTCTTGATATTTTTGGTTTTGTTAAGTTTTAAAAAGGAAATAGGTGACAAAGCATGGCACACAATTAAGGTGGAGGAGTCCCATGTTTTGTCAGATGCATTCCCTTACCTTTGCTGAATACTGGGACACCTCATTGTCTTTTAAAAATACGCTTTTTTTTGTTTAGATATATTTCAATCAATGGAAGAATAATTTAATAAATCAACATTCATTTACAAGTATGCTATTTGTGTTTTCATTAATTTCTTACAACATAAACCATAAATCCCTACCTTAAAGAAACCATTTTATAAAGGCTTTTGCTCCCTTCCCACTGCATGGTATCACTTCAGAAATCTCAGTTATATGAAAGCATAGGAAAGAACAGAAATCTTTTTGCAACACTGTATTCCACTGACGTGAATTGTTTTGAGAATGTTTTTTTTAAAAAAGCAGTTTCATGTATTTACCTTTTTCAATAGATGCTTTCTTCATGACACATCTCTACATATTTATTTTTATTATTTGACTTTGCAGTATTTCCCCATAGTATTGTGCAGGAAAAAAATGTTTTTTAAGTTCCAGTATCTATTAGACTTTTATGCATACGTTGATAGCTTCTACACATGCAAGCTGTGATTTTCCTGCTAAACATAATTTCAGTAGGCTAACTTTGAGGTGTCTTCAGGGATTTAACTTCAACATGCTTACCTTAACTAGTGAAGACTCAAGCATCCCTGGCTGGGCATTCACTGAAGCTACCATGTGGGGTCCCGTGCTGTTAAAGCCCCATGGTGTCAGTAGTACCTGCTGTTTCTCAGCCTCTGGGATACACTTACCAGACACAGAGCTTTTGCTTATAACGTCCTTCCCAGAAAGGGGACCTGACTGGCGAGTCCCAAGAATCCCCTTGCTCCCTGAACTCCTAGACTCTGCAATAATCCAAACACAGCTTCCCCATAGCTCCAATCCTGAGGGCAGTTTTAAGGCAACAGCCTCTGCAGCTGTTCCGAAGGCACTCCTCACTTGCTTTAGATGGCACCATGACAACAACGAAACAGCGACACGCTAACCCCCAATTCCTTCCTTCCCCCACTTTTTTCCCCTTCCCTTTTCCCTTCCTCTTCTTGCAACCCTGCAAAGACCATACACTAAGACTGGAAAAGAAATTACTTTATTTTCCATTCCTATTTTTGCCAATTAAGACCCATTTTGGTGCTAACAGCCTTCAGTGCTTTACCTCCCCAGGGCAGCCTGGTGCCATTCCACTGTCTCCTTAGCACAAGGAGCCTGACACCACTCACAGCAAAAGACAATCCAATAATATAAGGATGCACGCAGCTCTTATAAACAATTTGTACTTCATAAACCTTGGGCGATCACATTTCCTGTATTATCATAATGTGTTTTAGGAGCTTCTGGACAGTATAAGATCACAATAAAATGTGACTGAGTATAGTAAAAATACCAAGGAAGTTTTTAGCACGAATTACTGAAAGGAAATTTTACTCTCTGATATAAAGTGGGTATATTATGGTATTTTCTTCCTATTACAGATAGCTGTATAGAATGAAGTAGGAAAAACCAGCTAGCTGGACTCTACTACCTCAAGTTTTATATTTTAGGAGCTCTGAGTGAATTCAAATATTGACCATATTTAAGTCACGGTCTAAGGCAAAACAAATGCTCAGTATCTCAAGAGTCACAGTCATCTTTTACTAATTTGACCCCAAACCACACATATGAGGAAGCCTACTTAAGGAAATTTGCACGTGATCTTGGCAAACCTTAAACCACCTCCTGTAGTAAACTGTATTTCCATTTTCTGATATATTATACATTTCATGAAGCTTTCTTTTAATTAGAATAGAAAATGTCTAAAAAATAAAACATTGTATGACTAATGTAGCTCAGAAAGTAGCTTCAAAGCAATATCCTTTCATTTTAAATATTTATTTTGTATTTTCCTAGAATTTGCTTTAAAATGCAGCAGATTTATTAACTGCCTCACATGCTACTGCCATGCAAGAGATTGGTAATGGAATCTGAAGGTTTCAGCTACCTATGGTGTTTGGAAGCAGATTTGGGATTATGGGATAAGATATTCTAAAGTCAGTAGCAGTGTTCCCATTTATTTTTATTATGGCCAAGCCCTCATTTGTTTCTGTTCGAAAAAAAATTTAACAGTGATAACATTTAAACTGTTCATTGTAGCTCAGACAGGATAACAAACAATCCACAGATATAAGTGGATTAACTCCTTTGGGTACTGCTCTTTTAGGCTGTCTACAAAATACATGCACTGGTTTATTCTAGTTTACTAACTAAAAGCAATCTTCAACACTTAAAAATAAAACAAATTTACTCACTTTCAGGGCATCCCCTTCATTGCCCTCCATTACTTCCAGAATAAGTGCAGCTAGTATGTTAAATCCTTGACAATAGCCAACAGATTTATTCCACCTGGCATAAGCCAGCAAAACACGTTTTAGTACCACTCGATCTTGCTCTGCCTCCTGGCCACAGTAAGAACTGCAACCAGTTCGGTGAAGATCCTTTAAAAAAGGAAAAAAAAAAAAAAAAAAAAAAGGAAAATACAAGAACAGATAGAAAATATGTGCATTCTCCTTCTCCCTTTAGCTCTCCCGCCTGTCCCAGTTTTCCTACCACCTCCACCCTCCCCATACATACTCCCAAAGTCAGTGACAGTTTCTTTTTTAATCTGTAAACCTTTACCTTACTGAACAGAAATATATTCAGCAAACTGTTAAATAAGTTACCTAAAAGATGTTCATATGAAGTTGTCACAGATGATTAACAGATATCTAGGTTTCAAAGAGGCAAGATGTAACAGCTGCTTAATTGAACAAAAAAAGAGCAACTGTTTTTATCTAAGTACAAAAGAACTGCTAGGCAACTAAGTTTTCAAAACAGAAAAAAACAGAAACAGTGTCCTTGAGATTTAAACAATTTATATGTGAAAGGCAAAACATGTACTGTAAAGTTTAATATTTCATAAGCAATACCTGTAAGCTTAAATTACCAAGTGCAGATGACAACTGTAATAATCAGGAACACAAAGTACTCTGCTCTGCATGCTCTAATTGGGGCAACTATAAAACACAAGTACCTCCTAAATAGAGTAATACCTCCTAAACAGGTAAATAGAGTAACATTTAAGTCACCACAGCAGTACAAATCTATTAAGTTCTTCCCTAAAATGGCCCACTGCTTTAAATATTAAACCTTAATTAGCTGAGAAATATACATAGACAAAGGTGCTTCACTCCTGTAAAATAACTGAAAAACGCTCAATTGCTGTATTATAAAACATACTTTTTAATTGCAGCAAAAAATTGTGTTTATTTATAGAGAAGAGAAAAATCCCATTGATGTTCCTTTGTCTCCATTAAACTCCAGTATTTGTTTTAAAATAAAAATTAGAAATTGAGGGGAAAAAACCCAAAACAGTAATAGCAATTTTTTTCCTAGCTAACACGAACCAGACCAGTGCAGAAGAAGGACCAAAGAAGCCAAAGATATAATTTTGTTGGGCCAAAGGGAAATAAAATGTAATTTTTGCCAAAGCAGTTGCAGAGAACAAAATAAATCCAAATTCTCTCTATTAAAAATAACAAATTAGCTGGCTACCTTTACTATCTGGATGCCCATAGAGTCATCATCAGGATTACTTCTTTCATTGAATGTGAAACGCATGGTTTTATCCCAGTCAATGGCTATACTGTGTAAGTACTGATCAGCTAGTGTCAGCCAAACCTAGAAATACACAAAGCAAGTCAACAAAATGAATTATTTCGCAGATAAAATATGAACAGTTTTGATATATACCGTTAGATGAAATGCATCAGCTTCACCCATATGTGATCTGCTGTTACGACTTGCAATATGCAAAAGAGGACTAGATCTACAACAATTTTTGCACAATTAAAGTAATACCTTGCTCCCTAAAACATAAAGGAAGGAAGGAAACAGCATTAAGCATCCAGATCTGTGAATGGCTTACAAAGGTGCAAGTCCATTGTCAGAAACAGAGTCCACAGGGCCCCTCCAAGATGGAAGCACACTCTCCTGCAAGGACCCTCAGTCAGTTCAGCCCTTCTAACCTCATAACCAGCAAGGAGTTCTATTAAAAGGTAACACTGCTGCAGGCTTTCCTCAAACTCAACCATGGGTCCATCTCCTGGAAACCCCCCAAAAGAAATCTAGTGGTGCTTCTCTTTACCAGAGGTCTCTTCTGATCAGCTTCAAGAAGAAATAGTGTCTAAATATAGAATCATACAATGTTTTGGGTTGGAAGGGACCTTTAGAGGTTATCTAGTGCAACCCTCCTGCAGTGAGCAGGGACACGTTTAACTAGATCAGGTTGCTCAGAGCCCCATCCACCCTGGTCTTTGGGATTGATCTGAAAGTATCACTTGGATCAGAGTAACTTATTCTTACAAGAGGGCTTCCTAAACTGTTGGGAGTTCTGAAAACAAACATTTTGACTATTTTTAAAGCCTAATAATTACCAGAACAGATTTATGCATGTGTATCAAAGGCAAAGGCTGGACCTTTATTAAACATTTGAAAAGCTCCTGAACCAGGAAAGACACATGACAGATCATACAGTGACAACAAGTAACAATAAAGGAATTCTCTCTCTTCAGGAAACGGAAAGAAATCATGAAAGCAAATTGGCCGAGTTTTGTATCAGCCATTAACTCGCTCAAGTGAGAAAAGCAATTCAGACACTTCCCACAGATTTAAACACTTAGATAGTTGCATGATGAAGGAATTTATAGACAGCTCCCAGAATCTCATGTTTTCTGCATTTAAATGTCCCTTCCCACACTTTTGCAAAGCCACGCATGCGGAGGAATGCTGCTGTTCTGCCTCCCAGCAGCATTTGGCACTGCTGACATCCTACTGATGTTGTTTGATGTTTGACTGCATTCTTTATCTCTGCCAGCCCCAGAAAACAAATGTCACATGCCACAGCAATAATGCAGATGTCACCCTGCTCCTGCTGCTGCCAGCAAAGGAGGCAATCAGCATGCTGCCAACACAAAATGCTTCCTTTATTTTGCGATCTGCCTTAAAATCATTGGGAAAACAGGGAATGGCAGTGAAAAGACTACATCCCTTTTTTTAACGCTACTTCTTTGGTTAGCATCGTGTGGTCATGTGTGACCAAACAGAGAGAGATGGGCAGAATGAGAAGGAAAAGACAGAGATCAGAGTTGGATGATGTGGAGAGCATACTACCCTCAGCAAGTCTGCTGATGACGGAAAACTAGGAAGACTGGCTGATAAGCCCAAGGGCACCTTGACAGGCTGGACGTATGGGCTGACAAGAACCCTATGAAGTTCAGCAAGGGGAAGCGCAAAGTCCTGCACCTGGGGAGGAACAACCCCACGCACCAGTATATGCTGGGGACCACCCAGTTGGAAAGCATCAGGCAGAGCACTGCCAGCAAGTTGAGGGAGGTGATCCTCCTCCTCTGCTCAGCACTGGTGAGGCACACCTGGAGCGCTGGGTCCAGTCCTGGGCTCCCCAGTACAAGAGAGATACAGAGCTACTGGAGAGTCCAGCAAGGGGCCACAAAGATGATTAAGGGACTGGAGCATCTCTCCTGTGAGAAAAATTCTATGATTCTATGAAAGGCTGAGAGAGCTGGGACCATTCAGCCTGGAGAAGAGAAGGCGGATCTTATCAATTTACATAAATACCTGAAGGGAGGGTACAAAGAGCCAGGTTCTTCTCAGTGGTGCCCAGTGACAGAACCAGAGATAATGGGCACAAATTGAAACACGGGAGGTTCTGTCCAAACATCAGGAAACACTTTTTTACTGTGAGGGTGACAGAGCAGTGACACGGATTGCCCAGAGTGGCTGCAGAGCCTCCTTCCTTCAAGATATTCAAAAGCCATCTGGACACAGTCCTGGGCAACCAGCTGTAGGTGGCCCTGCCTGAATGGGGGGGATTGGACCACATGACCTCCAGAGGTCCCTTCCAACCTCAACCATTCTGTGACTATGACCTCTGCCACTCATGTACCACAGAAAAGTGCATGAGAGACTTATTGGAGTGTGGGAAAAGAACATTTCAGGAAAGAAAAAAAGGCTGTTAGATGAATATAATGATTCACTAGAGTTGTAGATTAAAAACAAAATCATAGTGGTGTGAGGAAAACAATGCCACTATAAGTCTTCTGTTTCCTTTCCCCTGATTTGTAAAGAGGAACAGTTCCATTTGGAAAGATATCAAAAAGAAAACAGGAAAAGGAAATTAATCTGATGTGTCAAAAATATATGGAACTACATATATTTTATAAAGCTTTAAAAATATTCTTTTTACCAAAATTGCATTTTTAAAGCTGATTCAGTTTTAAAGAAAGGATGAACAGACACGCCTTTTTTTAGGCTAGGGAACTTCAAACATTGTTGAAGAAACCAATAAAGTAAGTTTAGCAAAATCCCACTGGACCCTTTCCTACAACACTAACTCAGTGCAATTTCCTATTAATGGCGCACTCTACCATTCTACATCACTCCTGACTCTGAACTTTCCTACTTCAAGCAACCTGCCTTTCCCCCATCAAATGGTTCTGTGAACATTCTTGTCAGCCTGAAACTTAAAACTTCCAAATATATGTTAAAAAACACTGATAATATCGATGTCATTCACCTCTCCTGAGAAACCCACAGGCAATATGTCCCACAAAGCATACAGGTCTACCTACCTTTCTCCGCCATTCTTTTGGTATGCCTGTTGGCAATCTGGCCACTGCTTTGAGTGCATCATGCCACTAAAAGCAAAAGCATCCAAAAATGTGTAAAATCCACCATTAGTTCAAGGCAACACTACAGCAACATTTACAACACTGCACACACGCACATTCGTTTCGTTTTACTGTGCACATCTCAGAGTTTAACAGCTTAATCCACTCACAGGGAAAATACAGATTAATTACTTAATCATATAATAAAAATATAACATTCTAGGATACAAAGACTTATGAGATATCTGAGTAAACAATAAAAGCCTATTGAATTTTCCAAATACTAATGGAACAGCTCTTGATGCAATTGCAAATAATATGCTGACATTATGATGACAGATGCACTTTTGAACTAGGGCAAGTACCTCGATTAAAGAGAACCCAGTCCTTCATAAACTCAAGAAAAAATGAATCAAATTACCTGCTGAAAACCATTTTGACCTAGAGATGGTTCAAGAGTGAATTTCAATTTTGTATCAACCCCTAGAAACACAAAAGAAAAAAAACAACCATGGTTATTATTTTCATTTAGCTCAGAAGGAAAAAAAAAACCACCACAATTGAAATATGAACACAAGAATTCAGCTACATGTTTCAACAACTACATTTCAACCTGTTTCTGTGAATTCTTGTCTTTACAGTGGATTCAAGGCACATGTTAAGAAGTACACTGACAAAATGTTTTTGAAATGCAGTAATACCCTCTTTAACCATGCAGTTTGGCACAACTCATTTCACTAAAAATCATCATGCAGTTCACTATTATCATAGTGATACTATGCCGCTATTCTACAAAGTATATTTGCACACTGCAAACTATCATATGCATCCACAGAAAAAATATACACAAACAGTTTATTTACATCTGTTTCAACTTCTTGATTTAAATCACTCAAAACTCCTTTCTAAGCTTGGGGTGCTAAAATTATTTTATTCCTCAGAATATCAAACTTTTTATAATTCCTCAGAATGTAAAGCTCATTTGGTCAGAATTCTCATTTAAGCTCAGCTTTTATTTTGGCCATATGAGCAAATTATTTTAATTGTTATAAAGTATGCCTGCTAATAGTCTATAAAATACAGTATTACATAATAGTCCAGGATCTCAAGCTTGGCCTACACTGGATCCTGGTTGCGGCACTGGAGTATGCCATAACACGAGGAACGGTGACGCTTTTAATTTGCGTTACGTCCCGCATTTTGGGTGTAGGAGCCGTTGGTCCTGCAAATGCCGCTGTCCAGAGCTCAGGTGCTGAACACCCCACCGCACCCCATCCCCTCCCTACAGTCTAAAGAATAAAACTCTCCTTTGTTTTTCCTCCATAATTTAATACGATGTATTGCTCCATATTTTAAGCTATTTTATGCATAGCTTCTTGTCTGTCTAGAATATCAAGCCAAGCATTTTTAATACGTATTTTAATAGCCATATATATACATATTAAAAAAACCACCAGATTTTAATCCTGCAAGGTTTTAAGTATATAAAATCCACGCTAATCAACTCACCGGTAACAGTGCATTGGAGGACTAAGCCTGCAAAGTGTGACAGAAACCCAAACTGTAGTGGCATATGCTAGTTATGGAATGGAAAATGCCTTTCAGCATTTGCATGCTGAAGCGGTGATAAGTAATTCTAAAACCTTACTGCTTGATAAATACATATTTAAAGACAAAGCCTTCTCCTTCAAGGCTCTTTTTTTTTTCCTTTGGTGAGGGGAGAGGGAAGAGAAAGAAAGAAAATTCACACAAACCCCAGCATTGTTTAGAATTTTAGCATTTTAGAATGGCATCACTGAGACTTGGGGATTGGTGCTTTCATTTCCCTGCTTCAGATTTAAAAGACATGTTTGTCAGATCTAGAAAAATAAAAGAAATAAAAGCTTCGAACCATAATAGAAATGTCTTGAAAAACATGAAAGAATTAACAGTTATTCCCTGGAAGTAACTGTTTATTAGCATTCTTCCCCATAACTCCATGGCACTCAGCAGGGGCTCCTAATAGCAAAATCTTTTCATAATAATTCCAAGCAATATAACAATGCCAGTAACCTACTAGGATGAAATTGTATCACGTTTGCTGTAAATGCAAAAAAGTGAGCCTCATTCCCAAGCAATCTAGTGGTAAGTACTGGAAAACCCCCAAACATACAATAAGATATCATGAGCCAAGAACTCCTTTGTTAAGGTAACAGATGTTATCTAGCACTGCCTTGTAGCAAAGAAGCAACAGCCTTCCAAAATAATCACGTATTCATTTCCAACTTGGCAGCCAAATATTAAATCACTTCACAGTTTTCTAAGACTTAGAGATCCCAGTAACAACTTCACTCTTTGTCTTATAAATTTCATAGGATAGATGCAAGCAGAGACAGCCAAGTCTGCAAAAGACCAAGCACAGTAAGATACAACCTCAGGATAAGGTAAAATGCATGAACATCATGACCACGGAGCTCACAAAGGGGCCCAGATAGCTGTCTCTCTGGAGACTGAAGTGAGACCCTTGAACCTTCATCTACCAAAGTTTACTAAATCATAGCAGACAATTAAGACAAGTGTAAAAAGTACGAGAAATGGGAATAACATCATGTGGTAACACCAGACTACCTGGTGCTTTCTCTTCAGTATGGTGAGGAACCTCTTGGTCAGGCCATGCACTGTAACCTCTAGTAGAAGCCACAGAGTCCATGTCCCCTTATTTGTTCCAAGTTAGAAATAGTCCCAAAATCAAATTATGTGATGGTTTTGTGACAGCGGAGGGGAAGCACCGTGGGGAGAGACCCACAAACCATACAGGAGTGGTTCCTCATTCCTACCCATTTTAAAGAATTTACCTTTCCCCAAACCAAAAAATTACAACCCTGATCAATAAAAATACAGCAAGTAAAAAAAAAAAAAAAAAAGCTGCAAGACAAACACTACAGACAGAGCAAGGAAGGTTACACCCACCCAGGAACTTCCCCGGGCATCTGCAGGAAGGCAACCAGCAAGCTGGGAGCAGCACTTCATTGCCTGCTACTTATCTATGGCACAGGAACCATCTTGCTATGTGCAGTTTCTGCACTCTTCACTGAATTTGTCCTCGGACTTCAGAGCTTCAAGGAAAGCAATGCCTATCCCTACTCCAGCCTCTCTCGGTTTCCCAAACCATCCTACCTTCATCGTTCCCTTTTTTCTAACAAATCTCCCACCCCTACACATACTTGTTTTTCACACACACACACACACACTCAGTCCTGTCGTTTTCATCCTGTCCACTTTTGCCTGGATCATCACCAGCCCCTCCCCAGGGCCTCCTTCCCCATACTGGCTTTTCCCCCTTATGCTTCCATTGTCTGCTACATCTTATCAACACCTCCCTTTAATTCTGTATGCAGCTGCCTTCTCCCCACAAACTAACTCAGATTTCTTGATAGCGTCTTCCTTCCTTCAGTACCCCACACCCATCCAGCTCTGCCACAGCCCTCCTACACCCATTTTCACTGGATTTTTCTCCTTTTTGTCAATCCTCCATCTCTGAGCCACATTCCCCTCCATTACGTAAACACAAACACATGCTTTTTGCAGAAAAGACCCCTTGGGGCCTTGTGGGAACTTTTCTTCTCAGCTCCTCTGCATGGACAGCCTGGCAGAAACGTACCATATACGCAGCAATAGCTCCGGCTCCCGGGGACTGCAAGTGCTGTCAGTACAGCTCAGCCCCTTTACATCAAGCCAGCCAGGCTACAGTGCCATCTGACACGTGAAGTACCACCTCCAGTTCATACACTTTCAACTGATGCTTCCTCCCTCAAAAGCATGTTAACTCACTTAAGTGGGAATGTGTTGGGAACACCTATGAGTTATTAGCTCCACAAATATAAGCACATACAAAGGTACGTATGTTTGGTACCGGTCAAATTTCTGAACGGTAAGGGAATGCCAAAATAAGGGCTTTTCAATGCCCTTGCAACCAGGTCACCAGAAACCACTGCAGAAAAGTTATTTAAAAAAGGAAAAAAGAAAAAGAAAGATAAAACCCCACAAACCCCAGTACCCGTTAACTTTTCCATGTAAAATACGCGACGACTCCTGAAACAAAAGGCAATAAGAGGGAAGATTATACCCTTAGGACTCCCAAACCCTAGCAGTCTTTCACTGCATGACCAAAATGTAGCACAGGACTACATAAAGAGCCACAAGAGGGGAGAAAAATGTTGTGGTCAGCCAAGTATCTGGGTGAAGGAATCAAATCCCCACTCCTCAGCAACATTAAACAAAAGGATGGGGCAAGTTCTGGGAATTTCTCAGAAATACTAAACCAGAAAAAGGATGGGATGATAATCTATTCTGATGCATGTATGTGAGCCATGGCTTCACTCTTACAAAGCACATCACTGTAGATTCTCGGCTTACTTAAAAGCAGGTGCTGAAACCTCTCCCATGAAAAGCCAATAAATATTTTATTGAAAACAAATGAGGAAAAAGGCCTAAAGCAGCTTCGTGTGCAGTGGGAGTCCAAACTTGGGCAAAAAAATGGCAACATAAACTACCACCTTATTGTTGCTTGTTATTTCAAGAAGAATCTTAGCCTTGCCCTGTAATTTCTCTCTAAATGTGGGGTTTCATCTGCAAATGAGAAATAAAAGTAACATTCCGAGTAACTCTGCATGAAACCACTTTTGTCAGGAGCCAGAGCTCACCTGGATGTATCAAAGCACATCTAAAAACTGCAGCCTACAGGAACTTCTCAATATAAACGGACAGCTGATACAGACACTATGAAAGTCTGAACGCAACTTCAGTCAGCTTATTTTTTAAGGGCTCAATAGGAGCACCATCCCCATCGCTCTATGAAAGCATGCATCCTGAATGACATTACTGTATTTACTTACACGTGAACAATATGGAAACCCCAACCCAGTGGGATTTCCTAGCTTTAAGACTATGGCATTCGTGGTTATGCCTCCGAAGACCTCCCCTGGTCTTTGTGGGAGTGTAAGTAAAAGAATGTCATTATCCAGAGAACAACGTTACCTGGGATATTATAAGGCTGCTATAGGAACAGGGTCTGTGAGAATGACGAGTCAGGAAATCTTGATAACAGAAACCCCATAGACCTACACCAGACTATATCTGAGACCTTATTAATAACAGCATCCAAAACTTATCTGAAACACAGAAGCAGCCAGCATCATGTGCTTGATGCACACGCAGCGAGCACAATGGGAACCCGAACCTTACGTATTTCTATGCACTGCTCTCTTTCAGTAGACCTCAGACTTGCATGTTTCGTAAATGCCCAGGATTAGGCAACAGATCAACAACATTTTAGCTATGAGTGACATCTCTAACATTACACATTGAATTTAAATTGCCAATACTTCACAAAAAAATACCCCCAAATGATCCACAATTTTGATGGCAGAGAACTAGAATCTAGCACTCAGTAATGATCACCCATCGGTGCTTCTGCAGAGCCCACTTCCCTGGAGCAAGCGCACGTTCTTGGCTGACCAGCTGGTCCTTCAAAGACTTTGGTACTGAAGCAGGATCCAGAAAAAACAGCCGCAGAGCCGATGCCTTCCCCCTTAGGGAAGGCACGGTTGCCAATTTAGACAACACCCTACCGCAGACAAAGGCTGGGCGGGAGGAGGGGTCTCCGGCAAGCCGAGGGGTAGCAGGTTTAGCGGGAGAGGTCTGGCGAGGCTGGGGAGACCGCCGGGCCCCGGCGCCTCGGCCATGCGGGGGGTGGGGAGGCTGGGGGCCGGGACGCCAAACGGCACAAAAGCGCTGCGAGGCGGCGGCGGCGCCGGGCGGGAGGAGCGGGGAGAGGAGCCGGGAGAGCTACGGAGCGGAGCCGGGAGCCGCCGGGCGGGGAGCGCAGGAGGAGCCCCCGGGGAGGAGGGCAGAGCGCGCCCCCCCGCGGGAAGCCGGCCCGGCCCGGGCGGGCCCCCCGCCGCCGCGCCTCAGGCCGCGACCGCGGCGCCTCACGCAGGCCGGGCCCCGCCGAGGCTGCCCGCGCAGCAGCGGCGGCCGGCGAGGAGCGGCCATTTGCTTCGGGCTGGTGCCGGCCGCCGCCCCCGGGGCGCACCCCGCTTCCCCCCGCACCCCCCCGCCTACCCGCGGCCCCCATCGCCCTCCGGCCGCGCCCCTCGCCGAGCAGCCCCCGCGGGGAGGCGGCGGCCCGGGCCTCCGCCGCTCCCCCCCTCTCCCCGCTAAGCCGCTTACGGGCTTGCAGCCGGCGCCTCGCCGCCCAGCCGGGGGAGCGGGGTACCTGGCTCCAAGGTGCAGAGCAGGCGCGGCGCCGTCCGGGAGAGCAGCTGCGCTTCTTGAGGACGTTGCTGAGGATGGTGCCCACGCCGCCGCCCGAGCTCTGCCGCTTCAGGCATCGCCCCCCGCGCCGCACCCAGCCTGTCCTGCCGCATGGCAGCCCCGGCCCGCCGCCCCCCGGGCGCCGCGGCCGCCCCCGGCCCCCGGGGGGGGGGGGCGGGCCGCCGGGCGGGGCCCCGGCCGGGCTGCGCGGCAGCGGCTCTCCCGGCGAGCGGGGATCTGCAGTGCAGAGACAGCGAAGGCGAAGCGCGGGAGAGAAGAGGGAGGACAAGGAGAGGAGAAAGGGGAAAAAAAAATAAAATAAAATAAAAAAAAACAAAAAACCGAGGAGGGGAGGGGAGAAGAAAAAAAAAAAAGGGGTTGCTCCCGCCCACAATCCTAGCATCACTGCCTGAATAAACCAGCAGCCTCTCCTCCTCCTCCTCCAGCACCACCTGGGATGCAGCAGGCGAAGGGGAGCAGCAGCTCCGTTTAGAAGTAAGGGCAGCCCAGGCGGCAGCGGTGGGCTCGGCGGCGGCAAAGGGCTGCGGGGCAGCGGCACAGCCCCCAGGCTGCGCACGGGTCACCAGCGCCGGCAGCCTGGACAGGTCTCGCTGCTTAACAGGGGGCAATACTGAAATTTCTCCCGAGAATGAAGTGAGCCGAACATCCAGCAAAGAGACTTCTCACGTGGGATTCTGGCCTCCAGCCGGACATAGATAGATAGTCCTGCTGCCCCTTTCAAAAAGCTGTCCTGGGAAGGAGTCCCGCAAGCGCTGCCAGGCCACAGAGCACAGGGAGAGCGATGGCTGTCACAGCATCTCCGTGCCAGGGCAGGTGGGGTCAGGTCCTGCGGCCAGGGCTGCTCAGGGAGAGCCCCAGCAGCAGCAAGCGCAAGCAGGCTGCACAGTTTCTGTGTTTCTGGCTCCCCAGCACAGAGACTGTGAATATCCTCAACCAGAATAACAGCCTTTTCTATGAATCTAAACTGCAACTGCAATTATTACTAAGGATGTGCCACGCACTAAATAGTCAAAAGAAGCTATTCAACAGCATTTTATTAGATGCGTTTTCCAGTGCTATTTGACCTAACAGCATCTTAAAAGGGTTTGATACAGAATTTCAAACCAGTGGTTTGACTGACAAGAAAAAAGTATTTGAAATAATGATAGCTTTTACCATCTAAACCGCACAGGAAGCAGAGCAGGTTTATCACACCACATCAGTCAGGCTCAAAGACTAAGCTACCAGAAGTCCGAGTCTCCCTGCCAACATCTGTAACTTTGAAACAACAGTTTGCTGCTTTATTAAAAAAGACGTTTTTCTCAGCCACATTACAAAGATAGGAGAAAACTGGCAACAGATAGGCAGCAAAGCCAATTACAGATAAGATACACAAGACACAGAAGCAAGCTTTTTTTTTTTTTTGGATCAGTATAGCTATCTTTAGAAGTTACAGTTAAGTTTTCAGAGAAGCGTGATTTTGATCATGCCTCTTTAAATATCTCGTTCGGTTTTGGAGAAAAGTCACTACATTTGAGCTGCTAACTTGCACTCTAAATAGATAATTAAGTCTGTGTGTCGGTGGTTCTTTTTTTAACAAAGGTGACACTTCCCTGCTGATGTAGATGATGCAAATCACTTTACTTCAGTGCCAGCTGGAGATGATGATTTAGTGGTTAAAGGATCAAATTTGAAATGAATTAATCTCCCTAAGTGTACAGATTGTACCAATGGGACTGCGAGAGAAACATTTAAATACAGAAATAACCATGTAATCTCTCTAATATTATTTTCCTTCCTCTTCCTTGAGCACCATACATGAATAGCACCGCATCATTCTTGGATCATTTTAAGACTAACCCAACACCACATGCTGTAGCCTAAAGTCTCAGGAGCCATAGCCAAAGTTTCAGGAACCACTCATTATCCATACAGTGAGACAGTCATCCCACTAAACTGAGCATAATCATATGTTACCTTCCATTTTCAAACAATTACAAATCAGCTCTAAGAAAGACATCAATATTTAACTGATGAGGTTAACCAGCTCTCGAAGCGAGAATTTGGTGTCCTCATTACTGCTATTTCTCCTACTTGTCATCTTGTCACCTATAAGAAAACTGGAAACAATCGGGACGATCATCTGTGACTTGCGACTCGGCTGCTTCTAAGGAGCAGCATACCATTAAGGAGCTTTCCTGCATGCCAGACAATTAATGCAACATTACTTCTAAGAAAAAAAAATGCAAAAATGAAGTTCAGGAGACAAAAATGAAGAAGCCAAGCCATACTAATGGGTTTGATGACTCACTGGATCATTAGCACGAACAGATAAGCCTCCCATTAAGCATATATATACATATCTTAAAGGCAAGAGCCTAGCTTCTAGAAAAGTGGATGGCATTGAGTTTTAACCACTGATCAGGCAAAGCCTCCGATTTGCCTGTGGCAAGACATGTTTTGCACCACTCCCTGGACCTGCAGACATTTAAGCAGGACACCACATGCCAGCAGCTTGTATAAATTTGCTGTATTCACCATTGTTAAGCTGTAAATAGTCTTCAGCGATGGGGACATTTCAGACAAATCACCATAGTTCTGAGTTGGTGAAAACAACAAATTTGAACTCAAAGATGTCACCAGCCATCATGAATCCAGTTTCACCCACCAATGCAGAGAGGTCTGGCCACATCCACAAGTCCTCACCTGAAAATACTGACAAGACAGATGATGCTCAGAAAGGATTTGGGGGGGGGGGGGGAAAAAGTGTTTTGGCTAGTTAAGATATTTCAGCTCCAAATTTTTTGTAATAATCAACCTGAGACTTTGCTTTTTCCCCCCTGTAGTTCATTTATTTCCTCCCATGTAACAGAGTCACTTTCTGAAAAACCTTACCTCCTCATTTGATATCGCCTTGCAGTCTTGCCACCACTTGCTAACCTTGCCTTTTTAAGGCCACAGCATACTTCATAAGAAATACTAGTTCACACATATAACTTAGTTGTTGCAGTCGGCCTTACGGTGATCAGTCCTATGATCACTGCCAGGTTTTGACATAGAGAAACAAACTCCATTTACCTTAAACCTCCCTGTTTATCAGCCCACTTCTCTTCTGTCTGCACTGGGACAATGAGGTAAAAGACAGGCAGCTAGAAAGGGAGCATGAGCACAAGCAGATGGGGCAGCAGCAGGAACAGCAGCAGAAACGGGGCCACAGACCGATCTGGCTTTTAAAGAAAAGGTCACGTTTGTTTGCACAGAGCTTTAACTACCTAGACCCAGGATTGCTGTAAGGCACAGTTCACTGGTTCTCTTCTGATGTGTCCAAAGAAGACTGAATGTAATCAGAAGACTAAAAATGGCAAGACATCTTCAGCTGGGTCACCGTATTTCATGAACTCAACATCCTCCTCTTTATTTCACAGAAAAGTGTACAGACCTCTTGTAATTCTGATTCGCATCACAACATCCCAGTAAAACACTGAAAGTCTGGGGAGAAAGCTTGTTCGCCACACTTCTGGAACCTGTGTTAGCAAAAATATTTAAAGCAACACGTACCCATGAAAAAATATATTAAATACATGGTATGATAATATTGTAATATGTTTCATCCCAAAGCATTTTAGAAATTGTATTTAGGCAGCATCACTACACCAGATGCTGATACAGCAAACGTCGGAAAGAATATATAATCGACAGGATGAGGGGGAAAAAGAATGTATTGCAACCACAAGGCAAAACCTACTGCATTGACCACATCATAGGGCCATTTCTGCTAAGCCCCAGAGTTCCATATACTACCTTTAAGAGCACACAAAATGTAACCAGAAAAAGTAACCCCATTACCACTTGGCTTCAAATAGCTCTACAGAAGTTAGCAAGTCAAGAAATTTTTAATCTGTACCAACACGTGTTCTGATGTGCATTCTAGTTCATCATGAGCTTGGTAAGAGAAAAGATTTTACTTTCAAACTGTAGCGTATAGGAGAAAACACATGGAATGAAATATGTCCACTTTGGAAGGAAGAAAGGATAAGGCAGTTTGAGATTCTCCCAGGAGGCAAAACTATTTTAAATACATTTAAGCCATTAAACCGTCTTCACCACTGGAGCACAAAATTCCTATCCTACCCAGCACTGTATGTTTTCTGTTATTAAGCATCCCCTCTGCCAAAACCAGCCTCACTTCCTTCTGCTTGATCCTAAAAACCTAACAACAAGCATGACCCACCTGGAGTTTCACACTCCTCCAACGCACAACACACAAGATGGAGCCACCTCTGACAGCTTGAAGAGAGGCCTCTGGCTTGTTGGGTCTTTGACACCGAAGGGGTGCAGGTGCTACAGCGATGCTACAGTGTGCGCCCTTGAACATGAAAGCCCCCAAGGTGGCAGAGCCCAACACTCCTCCCACCTCAGCCTGCGAGTAGGGCATCATCTCCTGCATTGCCAGTGCTGCTCTACAGGCTCTCTTACCGCCTCGCTACCTCAGACACCGCAGGCGAGCAGATGCTCTGATCTACCGGCTAGCTGTAACTATTGTGTGGACCCCCAAGCGCAGAGCCTGTAGCACTGTTTTGCATATCCACAGTTGCATGAGCACAGAAGGAGGGAGTCTGCAGGTTAAGAGCAGGCAGATTTGTGTTATGCAGAAGGAGAAACATGATTTTGGACTAAAAGATTCAGTTCTGCCACCAAGCTGGTCTCTGCTCTCAGTCAAGTAATCCAGGGCTGTCTTTACTGGACAAGGGATGGTTCCAGAACCAATACAAAAATGAAGTTTTGCTACTGTATTTGTCCCTAGACAAGGTTCACTTTATGCACTTTCAACAAGCAGGGCTCAGGAAAATGGTGCAGTGTGTTGACACACCACAGTCTCATCAACACAGCATGAATATTTTAAACTTTTCCATTGCATTAGTCATTAGTATCACTTTGCACATAAACGTCACAAAAGAGGTCAGGACCTCACTGCGTCCTATATTAGATACCACAGACAAAAAGAGCAGAGGCAATCCTTGCCTACAAAGGTATTCAGCACAAAAATAAACTACACAATGGACAGGAAACAACATCTACGATTTTCAGAAACAGAGAACCAAGATTTAAACGATTAGTCTCAGGAAGCGCGCAGCAGAGCTGAGAAACAAATCCAAAGAAGCTCAGTTCTAGTCCAACGCTTCCTCTTCCTTTCGACTTTAGGCACATAGCCTTCTTACTCATTTCCCCCTTCAAAAACTGACAACACAGTAAGTACTCTTTAACAGAACCTCCTCTTAGAGGAAGCCCTAAACCAGCCCACTTGTTCTTGGAGGGCTTAAGACAAACAGAGGATCTGAGGAATTCTCTTACTAGAGAGCACTCTCTGGCCATAGGGCTTTGTTTATAGCTAAAATATCTGAAAGAGAATATTGCCTGCACAATGTTTAGCCATATCTATTGAAGATGGATCTAGTGAACATCATTAAAATAGCATTGCTTAGTGTAGTGTATAGCTTTCAACAGGAAATTAATCCAAAAGACTATCACTCCTGTAAGAAGCTCACAACGGTATACACACTACATGATCTTTCAGCTTATCACAATGACAAGCATTCAGCCAAGACAGAACTTCAGACTCAAGATTCTTCATTATGATCTTTAGGTGGTTTTGTTTCTCCCCCTTCCCTTCCATACACTCCTGCCTTCTGTACTACACATGCGTACATTAGGACAGGATTGATGCGAGAAAAGAGAAGGTCCCTTCAACAGAGCCAGGTCTCCTTGACCCCAACATCATCTGCTCAAAAATGTGCGTTGTAACTTATCGTTTGGGAGTGATGGACAGTTACAGCTAGTAAGTGTATTTACAAGTTGAGTAATACTCAGAATCACATTGCTTCTTGAAATTTTTGGCAGATACGATACGCCCTGAGAAGTATGCCAAACTTTTCCAGCATCAATGGAAACACTTGAAATATCATACATCTGTAATGAAGGCATCTGTAAATCAGTTGTGAAAGCAGCTTCTAGCAGTTTACAGCACAGCGGGGTGGAGCTGTGATGGCCACTTTCCCATCTAGGGAGGCACCACATTCGTAGGCAGTGAATCAGCGCAGGTAAGGCTGATTGCAGTCCCTCAGTTTGGAGCTTGTTCTTAGCATGCCACAAGATTCTTATGCAATTGGATCGTGTAGGTGAGAATAAGAAAGCCCTCAAAAGCATGACAGGTTGCTAAAACAGAAGTACAGACGTGCCTGTAACCCCCCTGAACCTGCCTATAACCTCTCTCCATTTGTAAATACATAGATATTTCCATGAATGGACTTGACATATGTACAGTACCTAAGGCCAGCACCAGCAGAATTGCATGTACCTGTCTCCCACACCTATGCTCAATCCAACAGAGCACGAAGCCCTTATTTTCCAAAGTTCTTTAGGAAACCACTCAACAGTAAGCTACAAGTTTTCCTTAAACCTGTCTCTACAACACAATCACATTGAAAGCTAGGAATATGTTAATATTCATATGCTTTACATCACAAATTATTAACTCTCCTATGTCACCAACTATCACCATCAGACCATTAAAAAGCTAGTATTCTGCAGCATCTGGAGTTCCTAGGTCAAACTGGGTTTGAGGACAGAAGAATTAAATTTGCTGATAATTCAGCAACCCTGAGCACACAAGTGACAGCAACCAGTGCCAATGGGCTGGGTACAAAGGGTTGCCTATTCCACTCCAGGCCCATCACTGGGAATTGACTGTTCACAGAGCTTAACAGGAGAGAACTGAAAGAATTCTTGAAAAGTAGAAACCGACTCATGTCTTTTAAACATCATGCACCACAGATCAAAGGCACCGCAATTATCTCAGAAGAAAAAAAAAACCATACTCTGACATTACAAAATAGATGCAATGTGGAAACCTTTACCTTAACATAGGATTCAATGGCTACACTGCAAGGACAAGGCAGAGATTTAACTCAGAACTATCCATGTGGGAAACAAAAAGGGGCTTAAATATAATATTACTTGATCACAGACAGAAATAAGTTAGTTCCCCTTATTATGCCAGTAATAGAGGACAACATACTTGCACAACTGAGTATTCCTGATATTCTATTAAAGCTATTTGTATTCACTACCGTCCCCATAAATCCTAGTTCTGGGCTGCAGCATTATTGCAGTAGGTGCTGTACAAACACAGCAAAAACCAGACCGTCTGCTTTAAAAGAAAAGAATAAGAGAAAAGAAAACACATTAGCATATGGAGGAGTGCAGGGAGACAGTGAAATGACATTGGAAAGCATAGTGGACAGTAGTCTTAATATAAGAGCTACTACTGTGTTTCTGTAGGCTTCATAGCAAAGATGAGTACCAAGGGATGCACATGAAGGCATGAGGTCAATAAGAGGGCTGAGGGATTAGGTTTTAATCATCAACTCAAGTTCAACATGGCTAAACATCTACAAGGAAATACCAATGTGAGAGGAAAATGAGAGGTACTTGTTTTAAACTAAGTGTGGGATGGAGGTAGGAGGCATGAGCTAACCTTAAATACTAAGTAAGAAATTACAAGGGTGTGACAACACAGAAGAGTAGGTTGTGAAGAGCTTTGAATAGTAAAACAATGAGAGCAAGACATTGACTAGATCTACAGTGACCATAAGGGAAGCACAGGCACCTAGCACTCATGCAAACAGCTACGTACAAACATTAAAACGTGGGTGTGTTAATCACAATCTGAACTAGCATGTAGCTGTCCACTGCTACATTTAATTCTTTGTACATATATATGCTGTCTTCCAAAAGGACAAAAGTACAACCAGCAAAAGAAGAGTCTGAAGAAGCTTTCTATGTCCCAAATGCTTCCAATAAGCTCTTAATCAGAGAAAAAAGATAAGTAAGTGGATGGATCTTCTCATGTTGTGAAACTGGGGCGTGGAGGGTGGCTGTGGAATTCAACAACAGCATCCAGGTTTCTTGTTTTTTTCTAATTTGGTTCAACTGTATAAATAAACTCTAAAGTTAGAGAAGCACAGTGATCTGTGTTGCCCGATGAAAAAAAATAAAAGGGGGAGGGGGGCAGGGAGTCAATTTATTTTGCTTATCACCTTCATGTGCCAACTATAACAGTAAGGCAGTTACATTAAGCAGATAGCTGCATCTCATGAGCTGCATCTCATGAGCAAGGTAAAAGAGATGTCATGTGAGGACTGCTAAAGTAACAATATATTTCAACTGCTGTAGTAATGAGTAGCATAAAGTCTAAAGTTAACAACTGGAATAAAAGTCACAGCAATGCTTATATGCTCAATAAAATACAGAAAGAGGACCTTTTAAATTAAATACAAAGTAATGAAGTGAGGTCTCAGAGAGCAAATACCCTTCTTTTTCATCATAGAAATTAACTGTCTCTGCTGAATCATAGAATAGAATCATAGAATCACCTCGGTTGGAAAAGACCTTTAAGATCATCGAGTCCAACCGTTAACCTGGCACTGCCATCCCACCACTAAACCATGTCCCTAAGCACCTCATCTATCCTTCTTTTAAATACCTCCAGGGATGAGGACTCCACCACCTCCCTGGGCAGCCCATTCCAGAGCCTGACAACCCTCTCGGTGAAGAAGTTTTTCCTAATGTCTAGCCTAAACCTGCCCTGGCGCAGCTTCAAGCCATTCCCCCTCGTCCTATCATCTGTTACCAGGGAGAAGAGGCCGACCCCCACCTCACTACAGCCTCCT
The DNA here is from genome assembly GCA_034008185.1 of Gorsachius magnificus. Taxonomy (NCBI): domain Eukaryota; kingdom Metazoa; phylum Chordata; class Aves; order Pelecaniformes; family Ardeidae; genus Gorsachius; species Gorsachius magnificus. Next base: position 180,425,923 of record CM067081.1, read on the forward strand.
GTCAGGCAGTTGTAGAGGGCGATCAGGTCTCCCCTCAGCCTCCTCTTCTCCAGACTAAACAACCCCAGTTCCCTCAGCCGCTCCTCGTATGACTTGTGTTCCAGACCCCTCACCAGCTTGGTTGCTCTCCTCTGGACCTGTTCCAGCAAGGCAACATCTTTCTTGTAGTGAGGGGCCCAAAACTGAACACAGTATTCGAGGGGCGGCCTCACCAGCACCGAGTACAGGGGCACGATCACTTCCCTGCTCCTGCTGGCCACACTATTCCTGATACAAGCCAGGATGCCATTGGCCTTCTTGGCCACCTGGGCACACTGCTGGCTCATATTCAGCCGGCTGTCAATCAGCACCCCCAGGTCTTTTTCCACCAGGCAGCTTTCCAGCCACTCTTCCCCAAGCCTGTAGCGCTGCATGGGGTAAAAGCACAGAATTAAAAATATTATTTTGATAAGCAACATATTAAGAAGAAAAATTGTTGAAGAGGCCTACATACAAATATTGCTGAAAAGCATGATTATAAAAATTAAGAAATGTCCCCTAACGTTGCTAAAGGATATGAAGCAAATGCATATCTTGGCCAGGGTTCACACCCCAGAATCCTGCTTAAATGCTACATAGGCATTTTAAAAAACAAATCACCAAGTCAGCAGAAAAACTAATGCAATAGATGAAAAAAAAATTCTGGCAGGTATGATTTGTGGTCACGCTTAAGATAGTATCTGTAGAAGAATGGATGTCATAGCAGATCGCAGGCTCCCAGCTCTAAAACTGAGCTGCTCTTCCTTTTATTAGAACCTGATTATTTGTGTAGCACGTACCATAGAAATTGAATTTTACAGTGTGGATCACCAGCTTCATTGGTCTGAACTGCTATTTCAGAAACAGCAAGATTTTAAATCTCCCCGACATAATTAATGAAAGAAAAAACACCCTACGCCCCCAAGACAAGATTTATCCAGAGACAGAACATTTTCAAAGATCTTAGATTAAAAAGTAATTGCCAAAGTTAGAAAAGTGACTAACCACAAAACGCCTTTGCTTTGGGCCAGGAAGTACTATGGGAATGGGACCATGCTTATACATAAAAGTTTTTATATGTCGTTTAGTACTTGTTTGCAGTAATGCTAAGGACATCCATGAAAGGCTAGGCTCAGGCTGTGCAAGGCCTTCATTAAGACACGTAGCAAAAAGACAGGTTGTTCCTGCACTGCCCAATGATAAGAGTCCTGCTTCCAGCATGGATCTTTCTTCTTCCAGTACACGTGGTCTCTGCAGACAGAGCTCTGTTAGATAGGAATGGAAACGAAACCCTTTCTTGGGGTTGGGAAGGGGGATGGGGTTCACTCCACGAGAAGCTAATATAAGCCCCATAGAGCTCCTGGAACCACAAATCTTGATCAGTCGGTACGGAAGTCCTCCACCACCCCTCAAGTTCTTTGATCACATACACATCGGTTCCCATTTGCAGATGCCACTTGTTCTGTAAAGAAATGGAAACTTTCCCATGAAGTTTTGCGTGTATGTGAAGCTACTGCAACCCCAAGTCCTCCAGATCACATAATTCCTTTCATGTCCCACGTGGGCCATAGCTTCACAGAGCACATTCCACAAGTGTTGGAAAAGGAAGAAGCTAACAAAGCAAACAAACCTCAAACTGCCACCTCCCCTTCCTGAAAAAAAAAGTACGTACATTAGTCATTTAAGCAAGTTTGACACAGAGACAGGTTTTTTGCTGAAGTTCGTGAGTCTGATGAAGAGAAGAAAATAGTTGTCAGTCACGACAACATTACTATTCCAAGCTTTTTTACTCAACAGTTAAATGACAAAATTTCAGTTCATAACCCACTCTCACAGGACAAGTTTACTGAACTGAATGTGTTTAGGATTAATCAAAGGCTCATATAGTACGGAAGCCTTGAACCATTAAAATTGATTTTGAACATTTACAACACCATGCCAGTATGAATTTTGGTAACAGCAAAGCTCTGTTTATTTACTACTGCATAGCTTGGGACAACTCACTTCACTCCTCTGAGAATGTGCTGCTTCTACCAGCCTTCAAGTGGTCTTGTCTTATTAAAAGTTTGTTTTTCAGAGAGCCGTGTACCATGTGTTTGTCCAGCAACCAGCTCATTAGGTTTCTGACTTCACTGGGCCTCTCTAGGCATTACTATAAATATTAGTGATATTTAATTCCTCAGACTAAAATTCTTTTTTAAAAAAGATTACCTCCCCATTCTGATTTCCTTTAGTCTCAGTGGATAATTATTTTTCCTTCAGGATCTAAGGCCTAATAGCTATTTCTGCCAATGACCATTGGATAAGAAATTAACAGTAACATATTGGGAAAAAAAAAAGCCAAACAAACCCCACATTAAACTGTTAGCTATCAGTGATGCCTAATCCAACCCAAGAACCAAAAACTGGTCATGCTCTGTATTTTGGCCATACATACTGTATGGATGGCAGGGAAAACATATTGATCAGTACCAGGTTGCTGTGATTTTAGGGAGGTAACTATAATTAGAGGGAACTAAATTTAGAAGCTGTTTCACTGTTGGCAAAACATAGCAAGAGGTTTCCAATTTTTACTAAGAAAGAGATATAAATTATAGATTTGTGTCACTTTCTTTTCAGAAAGCGTTCTAGTAAGATGATGCAATGTGGAGACGGAACATGGACTTGACTTCCTAGACAAATTTCAAAGGGTAGGTGAGGAGCATTCATTTACTGCTCAGTAAGTCAAAGCCCGGTTATTGACAGCTTCGAGGAGAAAAGCATTTTAAAAACTGAGGTTCTCATTTAACTCTTCCTCCAGAGCTGCTCCAGCATAGAATTATAAGCAGGACTATTGATCCAAAGAGAACAAGTTCACAGCCCACTTTTCTAGCATCTTGTTTTTAAATGTCAAGCTTATCTCACAAAGCTGCAGAAACATAGCTGCTAGCACTGCCTGATGCTCCATAAATCAGTCTATTACTAGCACTAATTATCCCAAGCAGTTGTTATCTTCCATTTGATCTTCAGTATCCAGGAAATCTTTTCTTCAAAGACTAACTCACTTAAAGAATGTTCACCGTGTCTCATATTTGGAGAGAAAATGTATCTGTGTTACTTAAAGGCCACGTACCCTGTTGGGCATTTTCAGTGAAGCCCCATTAACCCTCCTACAAGCTCACAATGGTGTTTAAAAAAAAAAAAAAAAAAAGACATTTAATTAGGAAAAAGAACACTGCAGCTACTTGTACTGAAGCATAATCCCCAGAAGAATAAAAGGAGCTAGTGCTAAGCTAGACAAGTGTGAAAGACTACGCATACAATTTAAGTGCACAACTTCTTCTCTCAGGCTTTTTTTCACATCCAAAAGCTTGTCAGAGAAAGATTAAAGATTGCAATGAGATGGTATTATGATTATGCAGCTCACACAGCCACCCCTGCTGGGAGCTTATACACACAAATATAAACCCTTACATCTTGGTTGTCCAACATTTGCCGTAGATGCCAGGGCTTATCACTACCTGCAGGAATCGGAGAGGGATCTGTCATGAGTTCAGATCTGTCTAAAGGATTTGTGAAATACACATGCACTCACGTGCACTCCTTGCACATCACTCCTTCACACGTGGCCTTTGGCAGCACCGGCTGTACAGCCAGCTTCCTCGCAAATTCCCACTAAACGCGATGAATTTCTAGGTTATAACCTGGATGCTGACAACACCTCGCGGCAAAGCGCGTGGCTGCTTTCACACACAGACCTGTGGGCTGAGCCCTTTGCTCTGCTGGGCCGTGCACCCCGCTCCTCCCTTCCCGGCCGACACTCGCCCTGCCCCAGGCAGATGCGCTGGGCTGGAGCGGAATGAGCTCAGTTTCACGCTCGTCCTGCACCTGTGCAGAAATTGGCACCTCACCTCATTTAACTACAATAATCCAAGGTTAACTAAATAAAAGCCTCGCTTTTCCAGTTTTTCAGGGAACTATTAGACTAATCAAACGTTACCACTAAAAAGGTATCCATCTGCATAGCTGCGAATGAGCAGAGGGAACAGTGGTGTCTGACAGTTATTTCTGATGTCAGGACTGTCTGACGGGGACTGTAGATGAAGAACAGGCTGTTCTGACTGCTGCGGTTGTCAGCAAACAGCAGCATCCTTCCTTCGGGTAACCACACGCCTCCTCAGTTTGAGCTGATCAAATCCCACCTTCCAAAGTTACTGCAGTACTACAGAAATAAGACATCACTGGTTTGAGAGCCCCTTTGCTCAGGCAAATTAGTATATAAGTACTAGAAGTATTACTTGATAAGTAATCCAACACACACACACACAATAATCTATCACATTAATCCCTACTTCTAATATTCAGGAAGTATTTTATGTAACAAGTACTATCCAATATATAAACTTTTCATGGCACAGCTGTTGTGAGCAAGTGTAACTCAGTGCACTCAAAACTCTACATACATCACAAAACCAATCCTGCGAGGTCAGCTACCACTCTGCAACAGGATCACAGTCACATGGAATAATACGGAAAAGGCGGCAAGCAGTCAACCTCCGAGTTGTATGCACACCCAAAATAAACATAATCTCAGGTGTAGCACTAACTCAACCATATCACTGTTGTCACAGCTACTAGCACACTTGCAAACAGTATTTACAACATGCTATACCAGATGTTGCAGGACAAGAATTTGGTAGCAATTCTACAATCTATACATTCATATACTTGAACAAACTGCATTTTTTTTGTTGCAAACTGGGCCTAGAATCAGCAGCCAGATTATTGCTTACAGAAGGATTTACCGAATTTACTGTTCAGCTCCACAATAAGCAATGAAGCATTTATTCTGCAAGAGACATTTTTATATTGTAAGCACATTCAGCTGTTACTATCCCATCAAGTTTCTACGTAACACAAAAAATATTGTAGAACTATTGGGGAGCAGGGGGAGTAAAGCAGTTGTAGTTAGATAAGCAGTGGCTGGATGCTCTCACCACTTCAGGTGACCATGACAGGGTGCCCTTTCCACGTCAGCAGCAGAGACCAACTACAGAACATGCCTACATGACATACTTTAGAAAGGTACATTTAGCCCCACTTTGCCCTCATCCCATTTTCCAGGACAAGTAATCAAAGTAGGGAGAGAAGGAAGGATGTAGGGGTATGGCTCTGAATTTCACAGGGCCCTCAGATCACAGAAGTTTGGACACCACGTCTGGTTGACCAGGGCCTCCCAGGTCTCACCACACTCCTTTGGGCAAAGACCTGGTGTCTCCCAAACGGTAAGTTGCTGCACTTGGTGGCCACCTGCCTGGCACAACATGCCACCCATCAGCTGATCTACAGCTCCTTGCTTCTGTGTGAGGCACATTTGGGGCATTTGGAATTTACCAGCAGCAGCGATCCCAACTCTGAATGCAGCCAATTTCCAAAAGTAGCAATGGAATGATATTTAAAAGAAAAGGTGGCAGTCAGGTATATTCTTATACCACCTGCTGATACTGTAAGTACCTAGATCCTGATCAGACTCCCAGGTTTGTAACAGAAGCAATCCTACCTCTGGATCCTGTCCCTAGTCAAAGCAGCCACCAAGAGAGTTTGCTTAGTTGAACCCTGAAGAATGTAGCTGAAGGAGTCCATGATCAAAGCCATTTTTGAGAACTGTGCAAGTTTTAGCCAGTGACGAACATGAGATGGCATTTGTTCGGATGGGGCAGGAAGGTATTTTCAATGGAGGTAAGGCACTTCGGCAGTGAGAGTTAGGGACAAAGCAGCACAGTATGAAGTACGTGACACAGAAAAGTAAAGATTCGTATCATCCCAGAAGAGGCAGAAGGAAAACATATGGCTCGGGAACGCATGCTGGCTCCTCAGCTCCCTAAAACAGCCTGGCAACTCCAGCATTGAGCAGCCAGGGAGCGAGCTGCCGAGATGGCTGGCTGCATGTTCCCAGGAAGGTCTCCAGTAACAAAGTTAGCTGGAACCATTTTAATGGAAAGCTCTGTCATAAAATACCAACTTGTGGAGAGCAAAGGCCTTCAAAGCAGAATGTTATCTTTGATGAAAACATATTTCCAAATGCTAACAGCACAATTTTGACTCTTTTTAGGATTAAGCATTTTAACATCTTACTTGAAAATGGCTCGTTACATAACATGAAATGAACACGGGTGAGGTGTCAAAGTCTGAACAAAGCATTTTAGTTCAAAATGTAAGCTTTCAGAATTTTGCCTCATAAGCAATTGACTTTTGTGAGTGGGTGCTTTATTTCATGCTGGAACAAGATATTTTTGCTGCTGTATTCTTAAAGCAGAATTTCCCTCAAAGTAAGGACTCCAGGTTCTGTACTGCTAGGACTAGTTTTTGCCATTTTTTGAATTTGATATTCTGCAATGGCACAGACTGCAATAGAATATCAGTAAGAGAAGACAGCAGTCAGCTGAAGTATTTTGAATTAGCCAGCCAAGGTCGTCTATGGACTCGCACACCAGCCAGCTTTCTGGGGCTAACACAGATCATCCTGAAGAGCTGGCTGGAGACAATGAAGTGCGGTGGTCTCCCCCCGTAGGGCTTACCAAGACCACTGCTCATCAAGTGAGCATCAAAGATGTCACAATTCATTACCTAAAAGATCTATACTCTGTGTGCACCTCCCATCAGCAGCACAATTACACTTTAAGTCTGGGAACTTCGTTCATAGTTCTCTGGAAGAACATCCCATGAGAGGCAACGGAGCAGCACAGCGCTGTACCAGAATTTTACTGACTTGCTGATCTGTGTCGTGGTTTAACCCGGCTGGCAACTAAGCACCACGCAGCCGCTCACTCACTCCCCCACCTCCCTCAGTGGGATGGGGGAGAGAATCGGGAAAGGGAAAAAAGGTTAGAGCCGAGGGCTGAGATAAAGACAGTTTAATAAGAGAAAATAATAATAATAGTAATAATGAGAATGATAACAAAATATACAGAATATACAAAACGAATGATGCACAATGCAATTGCTCACCACCCGCCGACCGATGCCCAGCCCGTCCCGAGCAGCGATCAGTACCCGAACGACCGACCGACCCACCAACCCCCCCGAGCATGACGTTCTATGGTATGGAATAGCTCTTTGGACAGTTTGGGTCCTAGCTGTGCTGTACTCCCAGCTTGTTATGCACCTGGCCGAGCAGGAGAAGCTCAAAAAGTCCTTGAGCAGTCTGAGCACTGCTTGGCAACAACTAAAAACATCAGCGTGTTATCAACATTCTTCTAGCACTAAATCCAAAGCACAGCACTATGCTAGCTTCTGTGAAGAAAATTAACTCTATCCCAGCCGAAACCAGGACAATCTGTTAAACTTACTTCCTGTCACACTTGCTTCCCTGAGTCTCAGCAACCTGGCTGCGCCACTGAAAGACCAGTTCCAAGATCATATTCTCATCAAAAGAAAGTATCCATGGAATTCACTACCTGAAAACTCCCCAGGATTATTCAGTTAGTGATTAGCTGTCTGCCTTTAACACAGAGATGACACTTTTCATGTGGATAGCTTCCAAAACTGCATAAAATACTATGATGGCAAATTTCCAATGGCATTTAAACCCCCAAATCATTGCCCTTGCAAAGCATCACCATCTTGATCAGTATTCCACACTGCTGGTATTATGCCCGATAGCACTCACTTATCTCTTCTTTCTCCCAGACAGATATCCAGAATACACAATCTAATTTACGCTAGCAAATATTAAACATGACACACACCTACTCACTGAAACAATTCTCTGTGACCTGGTGCACTGCAGTGAATGATGCTGTTTGCAGTCCTTCTCCTCCAAGCCTAGTGTTAGAAGGCAAGTAATCCTTCTCAGTCCAGGCTCCCCTTGCAATGGAATAAGCTTTCAGATTTCCCAGAATCTTGGCTGGCGGATGCTGAATGAAATATGATAATCAAACAGCATTTAATTTTGAATTCACCACTATAGCTGGCTCTTTCAAAGGCTTCTCCAGTAATATTTTTAAGCATCATGCAATTTATTAATAACGCTGGATACCAATGGACAAGTCAGTTCAGAATACACTTACATCTACAGCCATTTTTCCTCATGCACAGCCCATACCCAAGGGACTGGCAGGTGAACTTCACCATCCAGATCAAAAGAACTGCTGCCAGTGGCCATATGCAGCTTATGGACCAAGCACACAGCTACCATCCCCACTGCGCCAAGCTCTGGCATCCCTAAATACAGGTTCTCTCCTTTCCTAACTGTCCCATTACTTCACTCCTTGCAAACCAGCACAGGACACAGAATGGATTACAAAATCTTTGCTAAGCAATCCTCAGCCCACCTCCATACCTTGAGTCACAAGTAACACAGAAAGCCTTCACTCTATGCAGTATAACTAACAGTTTGATGAAAATGGCAATAACTAAAAATCAATAGCAACATTCTATTTATTTACACATGTATTGCTACAAGTAGGCAACTGACTGTAAAGAAAAGTTAGCCTACCTTTGGCAACAGTTTAAAGAAACAACTTAAGATGAATATCACATTTTCAAGCTCATGATTCTGTTTCATTCCATTTCCCTTTCCCCACCAAAAGTCTTCAAAGAACAAAAGATCAGGCAGAACTAAATTAAGAACAATTCATTAGGAAAACCAAGAAGTAGCCACAAGCAACATTCCTTAAGTATACATTTCAAAAAGCCACAGCATCAATTTAAAGGATCAAAATCATTAGCACCCACGAGGGGTAAAGACAAGTACTATAACCAAGCACACAAATACAGATGAGGTAATAGGAAAGCTACTGAACTCAAACATGCGGCCAATTGAGTCATTTGAGGATGAGTCACATCAAATCAGACTCCATAAGAAGTAAACCTCCTATTTTAACTGCATCAGAGGAGGAATGTACTTTTGATAGATCAATTAAATAGTTATTTCTATAAAAAGCTACTGAAGCAGATTAATCTGGCTTCAAACATCAGAGCTACTAAGTTAAATTTAAAATGTATTAGACCAACACCTTGAAAATGAGACATGGTTTTCTAAATGAATGACCTGTTTCACATCCACTGGAAATCTAAATTAGAGTGGGAGATGAACACTGCAAGTACATGGTAGTCTCTCTTTTAACTGTAAATGCAACACTGAAAATTGAACAGATATTAATATTTTTAATTTTTAACACAGAACACCCTCCTCTTTAATATGTATTTCAGATGTTAAAATGAGGAACACGAAAAGCAGTACAAGCTTAAAATTTGGCCCCTAATTTACAGCAATGGAGATTTGGGGGGGCTGGGAGGGTAGAGCAAAATTGCCACAGTAGCAGCATTCACTGAGTAACTCAATTCTTCATGAAGAAAAAAAAATTAAAACAGAGCAATTGAGGTGTTCCAGGTCAAAGCATTTTTATACACCTGCAAGAGTACATGAAACTACTGGGAAGTGAGTGGGAAAAGACAGGTAAGCCACTTGCATAATTTGACCTGCATGAATTATTCCACGTGTACACAAGTGTTTGCCCCATGTTACGAGACACCTGATCCAGAACGACAATCAAATCAATATTATCTGTGTTAACAGTCCACAGTATATTGTATTAAAGCTGCTCTTACACTTTTAATCAAACTTTCATCCTATGAAGTAAGATTTGTGAATGTCTGCCTTGGTTTTACAACAAATGTTGAGGGAAGAGGAGGGATAGAGAAAGCAAGTGAGCAGATAATTAGCGCATGCAGGAAAAAGACAAGGAAGAAAACATGAAAGGGACCAAGGGACAATGTGAGGAAAACTCGGGGAGTAACCTGACTGAGAGACAGTGATAGACAAGACGTAGGGAGAGGAAAAAAATGGAACAGGGTTGAGAATTCCAATATTTAAAGACACGGATCAAGCGAGAAAAGCTAAGAAAGAGTTAGGAGGGCGGGGCGGGGGGGGAGTAGAAGATGGGACGGGACACACAGATGTGGCAGGACTGAAGCTAAAAAGAAACTTGGGAGAGAGGGAGCAAGAAGAGAAAACAGAAGTTTAATCTGGATGTGTGAGTACTTTTGCATATCTAAGGTGCACTTAACCAGAGACACCTGATGGTGGTGATCTTGCCTAGTCCTCTCCTAACCAACTCATACAACTACAACATCAGGCAGGGCTTTCCCAGTTTCCTCCAGGTGACTTCCATACCCTGTGAGGGGAATTGATGCTACAGAGGCAGTAACACGTTCTCAGAAGTTGAGGAGACTTCATAGCCCAGTCTTCTACCAGGGAGCTCTGTTCATCCCCTGGGAATATGCGGGTTACCTCTCTGTGCCCAGATGATACCAGTTTGTGTTGGCTTTTTAGCCAGTCAAGATGCACTCAAAGAGATCACAAGTATTGCTAATAAGTATATACATAAACCTCTGAATTTGTGTAGGTAGACTCCAAAACATTCAGCTCACTCAGTCAGGAGCTTCTGAATAACCTCCACAGCCACATGGGAACTAATGATCTCAAGTTATAATTAAGAAGTCATTCGTCACCATTTTTCAACTGCTTCATATAAGGAACCTAATACTTCCTTTGTGAACAACATTTATATGACAGTCTGTGCCTGACTTAAAATCTTTTAGTCCAATTATTGCCTGACTACATTTGTAAAGCACTTCCCTTCACATTTAAGGAAAGGATATGAAAGCCACCAACCTAAGAAAACCAGAGATACACCTCTATCTCTGCACAAAATAAAATATTCTGTCTCCCTCTACTGGCTCTGCATTAAATCAAACCAGGAGGAAAAAAAGAAAAACTAGAAAGCTAATATTTACTGTTATCCTAGAGAATTCTATACAGGAGTCAATGCTGAAATAGCAGAAGAATAATACTTATCTTTAATCTTAGCTTCTAAACAAGTATGACAACAGAGAATCCTAAGAGTCTTTCTGAACACAGTGTGGAAACCCATTTAAAGTTATAGGTACCATAGCTACATAGCACCAAATCAATTATGTCCTTGTGAAATTTTCTACTAAAATTATTTCTCCATTAAAAATACAAGAGAATATTAATGAAATTTCTGTTAATATAACTTCAGCTTATTTTATATTGAATCAGATTTAAGCATTCCTGCTTGCTTCCAGCCAGACAGTTACAACTGAGCCGGATGATTTTACTTACAAATAATTTACAGATAATACATGCTTTTTTTTTTTTAAATTAAAATTACAGGCAAACAAAATTTGTGATTCAAGGAACTTCTGGTTTGCAATTTGATCAGTCAAAATATATTTAGTAATATGAGCAAGCTGTCACTATATAAAACACAGGGAGAAAAGAATGTCTTTTGCATATTCTTTAGATGATAGCTGCAAAACCTTGATTTATATTTTACTGAATTCTGCTTTTCTCAAATGATATAAATAAGTGCATAAAGTACTCTGCTTTCTAAGATGGATTTGAAATAGTTCACAGTGCTACAGAGCAAACTTATATCTTGTTCCTCCAAATAAGTCAAAATCACAAGAATAAGAGAAACGTGTGCCTAGAAGCTGTGTTTGCCACCACTGTGATTTCTCTCTTACTGCTTTTCTTCACTGGAGTATTGTATTTAAAAGTGGGTAAAAAAGTGTTATTAAAATGAAACTCATAATTAATATAGCTTACAAACTACAAGTACAGCACAATGTACTGCTTTTAGCATGTATCCAACAGAACAGTTTAGCCTCCCTCAGCAGAGCCATAGCCATTCATGCTTCTGACCAAAGTGCATTTCACTCCGCAGTGAATTTTGTTTTCTATAGTAATACCTATTTGTATGCAAAACATACATCACCTACCAGGGATAAGGGTCAGTAGCATCATGAAAAATATGGTAAGCTATGAAGTCATCCCTGGTGTCTGTTCCTCCACATTTACTCTATCCATTCAGCAGTTCAAATGCTGCAGGTGCTGTGCTGGGTCTTGAAGCACAAGCAAGCCAGACATGGGCTTTGGAAGCTGCCAGAGGGCTGTGCCTCTTCTGTGCGTTGCGCAGAGCCCAGGAGCCAGCACAGGTCAAAAACTAATCCATGGACGGCTCCCCATGTGGTCAGCAAAACTTGCAGATGCTGAGCATACAAAGTTTTAAGCATACAGTTTTTTAAGCACTGCCTGTTTTTCCTCTGTAGAAGCAGACCAAAGCACAATAGACATTTCATCAGAAAATAAGGGATCAAATTTATCAGCCCTGTAATTTCCTATCTAGCTGAAGTTACCATTAGGAGTGAGTTTGTCAGAGAGTATTCAAAAAGGGTCTGGCAAAGCCAGAATTAAGCATCAAGACAGAATTTCCATCTTTTCCTGAAACAGTATTTGTTTGCAATTGGTCTGTACAGATTGCTTAAAGGTAGCATTCAAACATCTGAGTGTGATTTTAAGGTTAATTTAAAACTAGAGTTCTGCCTCTACATACAGATTTCGTTATATGTGGGGGAAAAAAATTCCCAGTGTGACAATAGTATAAACATACCATGAAACTCTGTATGAATCAGTTGAAGAATCACTCATATTTTGAAATGTTAGAATTAACGATAACACAACTCCAAGAAACTTTAATTTGCCACTAAAAATATACTTTAAAAGGAAAAACATTTTAACAACTTTTCCATACTTAAGATTTTAGTACTATCATATTATAATGTTAATGCTGTACATGAAAGCACGTTATAAAGCTTTATGGCACATAACGATATACTGCAAGTATATACTTCCATCAGAAAAACCTGGAACAATGAAAACTTCTACAAATTAATAATAATGTTTTGAATATTTAAAAATGAGAGGGTAGTCTATGGAAAAATCTAGTTTCCAAGGGCTTTAGTGAGCAGAAAAACTCTCTCTCATTTTGGTGCAGAGGGGAAGGTGTTTTCCATCACATTAACTATTCTTTTTTTAAAGTTAAAAGAGAAGAAAATAGATCTTTCCACTGTTAGCATAATAGTTTTGCTGAGAGTTTAGGACTTAACTACATACTCAGCAGCTGCACTCCTCAACCTATTCTAAGCAATCAATCACCTTCTCCTGTGCACCCACTTCTACCACCCTCTGCAGAAAGTAGAAACGGGGAAAAAAAGGAATTACCTTACTGGATCAGCTCTCCAATTTGATTCATTACATCCCACACAGGGGTTCTTACTACTACTACACAGGAAATAGTACAAAGGCAAGAATTCAATGTTTGGAGGGAAGACCACCAGTTCTGCCTGCCTTTGGACAGCTGTTCATCAAATATTGCCTCAAAGGCACCAATTACCAGGAAATTTGAAGCTGTACATCCTACAGCAAAAGCTTATTCCTGCATTCTCTGTATAGTGCTAGTACATTTATACTGAGCAATAAAACCAGCATCTCAATCTATTCCAAAGCAACTGAAGTTATCAGAAAACATTCAACAAATCCCTGTGGCTTTGGATTAGATCTTAAAAGCAGGAAATAGCTAAGTTTCAGGTGCCCTGGAATACATACATCTGGCTTTTCAGAGATACAAGCTGAAAATTAACACTAGGTAAATATGCTATATTAATAATAAAAATATCTCACTTAAAGAGATGTAATATACAAACCTACAGACAGCCTTCAAAAACCTGCCTGCACATGTGCGGATATTATGCAGTAAACTGCATTACTTTAAAACTTCAGCTATCTCAGTTGTTACTAGCACATTTTAAATATAATGCTCCGTTAATTTAACTGTAAAATGATACCTGAAATTTGTAAAACCACATTCATATTTAGGATGAAATCCCATATCCCTTTCAGTCAGTAGGTTTTTACCTAACAAATGAGATCAGGATGCTCAGATCTTCAGACTTTACAGTCAAATCCTCTAAATACTTAAACACGTGCAAAATTCATGTAGTGTCATTTAAAGGAAGACTTCAATATATGCTTAAGTGTTAATGGCACCAAGGACTCCATTATAAAGCTGATGTTGAGAAAGAAAAAGAGCAGGTGAGAAGAAGAAATATGCCTACGCAGTGCATGACAGCCAAGAACTTTCATGCTCGGTTTAAGTAAAACAAAGGAACACTTCTAAATTCTTAAAAATTTAAGTTTCACAGTAATAGACAAACCCTTAACCAAACTACATTAGCACATGCCACTACAGTAAGATTCTTTTAAAAAAGTTTGTACATGCACCTCAAAGCTCCTTCAGGCATTTTTGTGAAAAGACCATGCTTTTTTTACTGTACCTGAACATTTCTGTACCTGTCACGCTGCATGTTAATGAAAAAATAAGACAGGGAACATTAGGTTATTTTCACATTTCTAAAGATTTCCTTTCTAAAGATATAATTTCTATTTATTTTTACATACCACATTACATGCAGTTTCACTTTAGCAGAACTAACAAAACCACTTCAGCCTATCTTTAGATGACAACTTTGCCAAGTCAAATAAAAAGGTTTCACTGTGCTGGAAGAAAAGGCTAAACAAAGAGCAACATTTCTCCTCTTTCCCATGCATTCCCTCTGAAACCCCCAAAACACAGGTGTTGATAAAGAGGCTTGAGGGAAGTGGGTTTGTTTTTAGTAATTCTCCTCATCTTAAATCAACTCGACAGAAAGGAGTTGCGCAGTACTAAAAATGCTCTGGGAGGACAGTTGCATATGCTGTCTATAGTTTTGAGTGAGAAGAATTTCCACTTCTAGCATCTCCCATATGAAAGCACACAGTTAAACATAGCACGCACGCCAAAAAAAAATCAACTTGGGCTTTCTCTGAATTAAAGCTGCAAAAGCCTGTCAGACAATCTACAGTAAGAGTGCTGCACCGATGCACAAAGCTGCGACTACGGCAGCATACCCAGTTGAGCTAGTTGAATTTTGCCTGTTCCCAGATGCCACTGACATCACTGGAAGCCGGTCATATCTAAGGAATAGCATAGCCTGGCCTCTTGATTTTAAATCAAGTGGGAGGGCTTAATTGGAATAGTGCCCACATTAATGAAATAAACTACTTACACTAGTACACACATACACAGAAAGTACTTACGTCGTTTCTGGGAAACTGCCTGTAAACAAGCTGTGACAATATCGCAGTTCTTCTGGACTTTATGTACAAGCCTGTCTTTCTGCTTCAGAAGGCGAAGCAACTTTGCTGATTGAACAGAAATTCTGTAATTCAGTTCTCGTTTTATTGTTGTTAATTCATCGACATCTGCCAATAAGCGGAGAAAATAACTTCACTCCAGGTCAAAACAATCATAAACAGCTTACCGTAGTTGAGATGCAAAGTGACTTGCCCCACTGACATTTACATATACAAGCTTTCTATAAATTACAAGTTCTGTTGACTGGGACAATTCCCAATTAAAAACATTTTCAGGATCTGAGCCAAAGTCTTTAATTTTCTTTTAAACTAAATTACTTCAACTTACTGCACAGTGTATGAATCTTAATAATTATACTGTTATAAATTGGAAACATCATGACAGATGTAGCCAGACTATACCTACTGTAGTGCAGCCGGGGGGGTATTTTATATATAGTACCTTCCAGAAGCTGCCTGTGGATGTGCATGAGGAATAAGGAAATGGTAACAGACAAAGGAATGTGTTCAGGAAGCTGCCTGCAAAGCTAAGAAATGCAACTACAGGATGAGCTCTAATTGGGAAACTCTTTCCACTAAGATGCACATGAGGCAGCTCCAGTCATGGTCTCAACTATTTCCACTGGTCAGTCACAGTGCCACCAGCCTCCCTTAGCTCACCCAAACATCTCAGCTTACGTCTAATATTCCTGTTGTCCTTCACGTGGTGAGCTTCAGGTCCAAGAGAAAAGGGAGTTGTTGGGCAGATGTCTCAAGTCCATTAATTTGAGTCCTCTGCTCTGTTCTCAGGGGCACACCCCACCAGTGAAAGCTTGGGTCTTGCCTATTAGACTCTGACCTCTTCAGCTCTTCCCTGTAATAGCCTGGTACAGCTTGCCACCAGCATCTAAACAGCTTTCTGTTCCCTGCAGCTAAGTTTTCAAATCCTATCACTTTCAATCCAACCATGCCTCCCTGATGCTGGAAGAAAAATCAATCCAAAAAATCCATACTTCGGTAACCCAATTCAATGAGAAAAATATTTATGCATCCAGGAAAAGCTACTATTAGTGGGACAGCAAACAGCTCAGCTCATGCTGCAAAACTTTTTCAGTAATTCTGGAGAGCTTAAAGAAAAGAACAAATTAGGCTGAAATGACAGTCAATCGTGGGATAGTAAAGAGCAAGGCATGACTGCGAGGGAGGTGAGCCACTAGTAAAACAGTCCTGTATTTTCTAGCTTCTGCCCTATCTCAGCACCTGCTGCTCAGCTAGCACTCCCAATCGCTGGTACCGGGCAAAGTGATTTAAAACCACATCTATGGATTTTGAGAGCAAAAAAAGTTAAGTTGTACTCCTACCGACTTGTACAGTCACCACAAAAGCAGTGAGCTGAATTTTATTCTTTCCCACTCATGCCAGTTAGCTGTCCCTGTAAAAACAATTAACTTTGCAGCAAAATTAATGAGTTTAAATTCTACAAAAAAATATTCCCAAACAAGCAAATTTCTTGTTGAGTCCCGGATTGTCACAGGACACAGAAGAACCTGAGCTACGTCCTGTAACATCAGGTGGCATATCACCTCATTTGGAAGCCAAACACGGAAGCAGAAGGCTGTTTGCACAGGTCTGAAAAACAGGCATGTTTGTTCACCTCTTGCTTTTTATCCTTGTCAAAACCAAGAATGATTTAACATCAGGGGACAAGAGGCCTTTGTACAGCCCTCCTCATGGGGTCAGCTTGGAGTTGCACGTCTCATTCTTTCACAGACGTGCAGTGTCATGGCTACTTAGCTTTCAGAAGAAGCCTCCGATAGTTTCATTTAGGTTTTGGTTAGTTGACTGTTGCATTTACATTTTTTTATTACACCTTTTTTTTTTTCCTGGAAGACATGTTTACCTGCAAATAAGCTTTACAATTGTCAGGCTTAGTTAAAGTCCACTAGAAGTAAAAGGACCTAAAAAACCCAACTACCTCTTATGACACAGTATGTATAGCATCTCTTCTAGCTTAAGAAAAAAGGGACCTAGCTTAAAAAAAAAAAAAAAAAAGGAAACTGGTCATTGATTCATTGCTGTAAACGAAGAAAAGCACTGAACTTCGAGAAGCACAAAATCTTGTGCAATCTGTCACAGAAACGCTTGCAGCAGGTGACCCCCTTTTTGCTCTCGCTGCACCTAAGACGAAAGAGGGAGGGAACGGCACACGGGGCCCGGGTTTGAAGGAGACACCAGCTAACTGCTCGGGAGGCTCCTGGGAGAGATGGCCATGCTCAAAGGCTGCTAGAACCGACGCAGGGGGACATATACACACGTATGCACACGCGCGTAGGCGCCCGCAGGCGCGGCGGCGGGAGAGGAGGCTGTAAGGTTTCAGCAGGGCTCCCTCGCAGGCACAGAGGAGGCAAGCGAGGCGGCAGGGCAGCTCCCAGCCCCGGCGGAGCGGCGGCGGGCAGGGCAGGGCAGGGCAGGCGGGGGCAGGCCGTACCTTTCAGCCGCAGGTACTTGACCTGGCTCGGCCGCCGCTGCAGCTCCCGGAGGGCGCGGGAGCGGGCGCTGCCCGAGGGGGCGGCCGCCTCGGCGGCGCTGTAGAGCTCGGTGAGCAGCCCGCTCACCAGCGACGAGGTGCGGCTGGAGCGGCCGCTGCCAGGACCCTCCTCGTCCTCGTCCTCTCGGCCAGGCTGTCGGCGCTGCTGCCTGTCCTGCCGCCCGGGCCCAGCTCCCCCACCTCCATCTTCCGCGGCAGCGCCGAGTTCCGGGCTCGGCCCCTTCCACAGCGACACACGGGGCGGGGGGGGCGGGAGAGCCCGGGCCGGCGGGACGCCCCCCAGGCGCCGCGCCCGGCTCCACTCCCTCCCCGGCGCGGGTGGGGGGGGGGGGGGGGCGCGCACCTGCCGGGGGGGGGAGGACGGCCCGGCCTGCCCTCACGGCGGCCGCCTCCGGGGCCGGTCACCGGCGCGGCGCGGCTGCCAGAGAGGCCGCCCCGTCCTGCTGTCGGTCCCGCTCCGGCTCCCCCGCCGGTGCGCGGGGCAGCCCCGAGCGCTGTTAGCCTGTCGGTCCGGTGCTCTGCTAGCGCCCGGCGCCTCCTCGGAGGAGGGCAGAGGCGAGGGCGAGGAGGCGCAGGGCACAGCTCCGGTGGTGTCCCCGCGGGGCTGTAGCTACGTTACTGTAAGTCGCCGCAGGACCAAGTAGAAAGCCCCGGCCCCCCCGGCCGGCCCCCCCCGGATGGGCCCCGCAACCGACCGGCCACCGCCCTCGGGCGTGCCCGAGGCCCCCAGCACTTCCCACGCCCGCGCCGGGCTCCTCGTCTGCTCCCGGCCTCCGGTTTTCCTCAGGCCGGGAGCGAAGCGGCGGGGACGCGCGGAGGCGAGGGCACCGCCAGCAGGCCGCGGCGCTCCGGGCACGGGCCGCGGACCAACGCGCCCGGGGCGGCGGGCAGCCCCTGCGACCGGCGCGGGCCAGCCGCCCGCCCCGGGGGCCGCTCCGTGGCGGCGGCGGCGGCTCCTCCCGGGCGCCGGCAGGGGGCGGGGCCGCGGGGCGGGGCCGTTCCCGGGCGCGGCGGCCTCCCGGGCCACGTGACGCCGCCTCCCCCTTCCCCCCCCCCCCGCCGCCGCCGCGCTGCCGGTCATATGCCGGGGGCGGGGCGGGCCCGCGCGCTGCTCCTCGGGGCTCCGCTTTCGGCCGCGCCGTCTCTCGTCGCGGGGTCGAGCGGCACCGACTCCCGCTGTTCCCCCCTCCCCGCGTCCGGCGGCCCGCCCGCCCGTCCCCGCTGCTGCGCCATGTCCCCCGCCGCCGTGGTCCGGGGGCTGGCGCTGGCCGCCCTGCTGGTGCTGAGCCCGGCGGGGGCAGCCCGGCAGGCGCGGAGGCCCAACGTGGTGCTCATCCTTACCGACGACCAGGACGTCTGCCTGGGCGGCATGGTAACCCCGCGGCCGTCTCGGCCTCCCGCCGTGGGCCCGTCCGGGGGGCGCGGGAGGCGCGGGGTTGTGCGTGGGGGCCGGCGGGAGCGGTGCGAGAGGCCTCGCCCTCGCTGGGGTGGGGGGGGGCTGGCCCCCCCCCCCCCTCGCACAGCCCGGCTGCCCCCGGAGGCCTGGGGTGACAAGCGGCGCTGCCGGGGCCCGGGCCGCGGCTGGGGACAGTCTCTCAGCGGCCTCAGGCCGTGGTGCCCCGGGGCAGCTGAAGGGAGCGTCGCGGTGGGCTTCCTCGGGGGAGCGCGGCGCCTCTGGGAAGCCACCAAGGCTCAAGTGTGTCGAGGCCGGGGCTTCTCAAGCACGGCCTCTGCAGCTGGTCCCCAAAAACTGCCCGTGCTTGTGCTCTCGTGAGCTGACTTGCAAAACCGCCATGGCCACAGGAAGCCCTGGCAAAAAGGCACTCTGGGTGGCTTGCCTGGGCAATGCCTGAAAGCCGTGGTGGTGGGCCTTCGAAAACTGTGGTGGCGGGTCTTCTCTCAGCTAGTCATACAGCTTGCTTCACCTCCGCTGCTTTGCCCGGTGTCCTAGCATTCTTAGCTGATTGCGGTTTGGTACCTCTCTTCCAGACACCCCTGAAGAAGACTAATGCCCTCATTGCGCAGATGGGAATAACCTTCCTAAATGCAGTAAGTGTTTACATTACCCCTTTGAACTTCAGACGTATGTGGGTTTGTGTAGTTTGTATCTGAGGCAATTTAAAATCTCAAAACTGGTAATAGGTTTATGAGGTCTGTACGTGTGTGTGTGGTTTTCTTAAATTCGATCTCTAACTACTTTTAGGTCACGAATATAGCTCAAGGTTGTGTTGAATCTGGCAGGGGAAGTTTCGCTTCCTAAAAGTGCTTGTGCTAACTTCCTTAAGCAGTGAAGTAAAACCGAGTAATCTGAATGTTTTTGTTACGATCGAAGAAGCATTAGAAGAAGCTACTTAAAACTTTCAGCCTCATGCATGCTGAAAACCCACTTCGCTCTTTTCATATTCTATTCATATATTGCCACGGCTAAAATAATGGAGAGAGTCAACTGGCAAACAGAACTTTAATGGGTGCTTGCTGCCATGTAAGAACTATATCTAAGCTGTAAGGGGGGGGATGGGGTTGAAGGGCATGTGATGTTTCATGTGCAGTTTTCCACTAGTGAAAATACTTGGGATGTCGTTCTTTGTGCCTAAAAAGGAGTACGCTTTAATGTTGGTCAACTTCTTAATCAACCTATGAGCTGGTATTTCAAAGCGATGTTATGAGGAAAAACTGTTTTACAGTGTCGATCTTGTATCTCTCCATCCTGTCTTTCCAGTACGTTCCCAGTGCACTGTGCTGTCCCAGCCGAGCTAGCATTTTAACAGGAAAATATCCACATAATCATCATGTGGTCAATAACACTCTGGAAGGAAACTGTAGCAGCAAGTTATGGCAGAAGATTCAAGAACCGTACACCTTCCCAGCGCTGCTCAAAGCTATGTGTGGTTATCAAACGTTCTTTGCTGGAAAGTATTTGAACGAGGTACTTTGTGCTTCTTTTTTTTTACCGTGAAGCAGTTCATTTGCGTTTGTCCACCTTTCTAAAACACTCAGTGATTTTTGTATTTGTAGCTGGTGGTGGGTCCCCAAAATGTTTAAAATGGCATTACTTGGATGAGCAGCTCTCTTTGCTGACATGGGATAAATACGGTGCAGAGTTCAAGTCGTTAGCTTAACTTGGTTAAAATCGGGTTCTGCAGGTGCCTGAATGTTTTTAGAAGTTAATTGTGAAATTAACTGTTAATGTGATGGTGGAATCCAAAGGCTTTTTTAGTATATTCAGATGTGTTAATTGTTAGAGATGATGATGGGGGGAAATGGATAGATGATTGGCGCGTGGTATTGAAGAACACCATCAAGCCAGTGCCAGACCAGACACGATGTTAGAATAGCGCTGAAGAAAAAAATCGGTTTTTCTCAATATTCCTGACTGATAATATCCCCTTGAATCAGAGGACTGTTTTCTTTTTAGCAGTTAATACGGTATTTTAAATACTAAATGTCCACAGAGGCAAATTCATTGGGAGAACAGGTATTATCAGAGCTCTTTACAGAGGTTACCCAACATTTTATTATTGAATCACTTGTGCGCCTTTGCTTTTGTTTTTTTCTGTTTTTAACTAAGTTGTGATTTGTTGTAGCTGTAAAATTCAGTGCTGAAAGCTTTAAGGTCAGGTGTTCCTCTTGTGTGATGGAGTTGTATTTGGAGCTAGATGAGTTACAGGGTTCGTAAGGGCGTTACTTTCCTTGCATCTCTTGGTGGAAAATGCTGGTGGTATAATAGAACAACGGAACATGAATTTTCATAGCCAGGCACAAATTTGTTTCTGCTCATGTTACCGAGGCAGCTAAGGGAAGGGAAACTTACCTGGCTTCCTCTGAGCATCCCTTGACTCAGCATAGTCTCCTGTCCCCGCAGTTAGGCGAGCCATGTAGATGGGAGAGGGCAGCCCTGAGAAAACCCATTGTGTTGCTCTGAGGCACCCTCTGTTTTGAGTTTGGCACTGATTCAGCAGCTACTTGCCTTCTTTTGCTGGCTTAAAGGCTAGTCCGTGTAGATTATTTGGCGCTGAGGTGACAAGAGGCTAACATGGCTTGAAGTTCGCACCCCCTTTCATGGGAGGATGATGGAAGCTGTTGGTCTACGTGAAATTTTCTTTAGTACCTTGTGAACTGTTACCACAAAGCTTAAGAGTGTCTTGTCACACGTGTTTTGATGGCCTCTTACCACCTGATGGTGTACTGTATGTTCTCCAGGATATCTGCTTGTTTTCATGTGCAGAGTAGAACAAGGAGTAAAATTTAAATTTTATTGATGAATGCCAAGCTTTCAGTTACTGTCTTTCTCGTTACTTGACCCTGGTTTCTTTAACAGGCTATACATGTGTTTTTATGCACATATATATTTGGTTTTCTCCATTGAAATTGAATTTAGCTTAATGCAGTTTCTGATTAGTGTTGAATAAAGCACGTGAAAAGTAGGAATTATGTTTCACGTTCATTCATCATAACTGAAACTGTGAGTCATGGTCTGTCTTTTTCAGTACGGAGCAGAGGATGCAGGGGGAGTAGGTCATGTCCCTCCTGGATGGAGTTTTTGGTATGCTTTGGTATGTAACTGTTATTTTTTTAAAATACTCAGTTTTGGCTGCTTTGTAATCCAACTTGTGTTCTAACTTCGCTGGTCATGAAAGAGCAGGCAAAAAGCATCTAACAACTTAATGCAAACTTTCTGCCCTTTTTTCCTCTGTTGCATGTCAGATCCTTGGCTTTCACAAAGGCTACTCTTACGGAGGTGCCTGGGGAAAGGCACCGACTTGTAAAGCCAAGGCAATATGAAGTAACAGTAACATGAGTTTTGTTGTTGGAGACCAGTTCTGAGAGTTCTTGCAGTGTCCTTGTGACACATGCTTGTAACCTATTTGAGAAA
This sequence comes from Gorsachius magnificus, assembly GCA_034008185.1. Taxonomy (NCBI): domain Eukaryota; kingdom Metazoa; phylum Chordata; class Aves; order Pelecaniformes; family Ardeidae; genus Gorsachius; species Gorsachius magnificus. The sequence goes on from CM067081.1 coordinate 180,448,381, forward strand.
TGCTTGTTGGCAGCTCATTTTGATTGTTTCAAGTAATCAATGTACGTGGCACTTTGTATAAACATGCACACGACTTTTCTTTTTCACAGGAGAAAAATTCAAAATACTACAACTACACTCTTTCTGTAAACGGCAAAGCACGAAGGCATGGTGAGAACTACAGTGTAGATTATCTGACAGATGTACTGGTAAGAAATTTTGTTACAGAAGCTGCTTGTGACCCAGTAATACCTTAAGCTGGGGGTTTGGGGAAGGGTGAAGTTGATAATTTGTTAGGCTGCATTAGTTCATAAATATATGATTGTGCTGTCAGGATGGTGGGTGGGCATTAATCAGCACAGCAAGATTCTGGGTATATTTAGAAATGACAAGTTTGTACAAGCTGGAGAGAGGGAAGGGATTCCAGCTGCCCGTAGCCTCACTGAGAGGTTAATAGTGACTGCTACGGCGCATGAAGAGCACGATGCATGTAGGCAATATCTTAAATTACTTCATAGAAGGATGTGTTTCATTACAATACACAACTTCTGTAACAGATTAACTGGGCCAAGACTTCAGTGGGAAGTTAAGCATGTGAAAATAACTACACTATGTTTTGTTTGTTAGATACTATGTCGTGTCAGTATCTTGTAATTCCTAACTAGTCAAACTGATAACTTGGAAATATCAAAGGCTAATCGATCCGTCATAGTGTGTGAGGGCAAACGTATACCAGAATGCGTGGCTCATCAGGGGAGTCTTTGGCCTCTTTATCCTCTTAAGGTAAAGAGAGGTAATAAAAATACCAAATACTTAAAGGAAAGTTGGAAGAGTTACTTTAGCTCTCTCGAGGCCCTGTTTAGCAAGTAGTATTAGCTTGGAGAGTGTTTTTTGTGGAGGAGGAGGTGTTTCCACCTCCTGCCAAGCTGGAGTCTTGGTTTGATGTGCTGTTACCGTGTATGAGGTTGGTAGTGCTGGGAGCTCACATGCAGCACTCAAGAAAATTCCTCTCAGAGAAGTCCCCTCATGCAGTCGACTTGTCGTCTTCCATTGAGACCCTAATGAGTTTCATTCCAGTGGGTTCTTGAATGCAGACAGCTGCTTACTCAGAACAGAACTGATTGATGTTTCTGAGGGTACTGAACAGCTGTCTGATTAAATTTAGATTTACGCTGTCTAAAGCTAGATTGGAATTGATAAGCCAGAAGTGAGACTATCCTATTACTGGCATGGCACTGGCTGTTTTGGTCCTTCAGCAGCTCGTAAGCGTTTTGACCGACAGGTCGTTGCTGCATAAACCTCTTTATTTGTGGCATGTTACCTATTGATACAGCGGTGTATTATGGTTTTCAGTGCATTGCATTTTGCCTTCTGCCTCTAGTCACCAAATATGTATTCAGCATCTCAGAGCTAGCGTTTGAGTTTAACTCGATGGGCAGTGCGCAGGACTAAATTGCTTATGCAGAGTTCTGTGTTGCTTGGTGTGATGCACAAGCTTTCTTGTCCTGACTAAGGACATCTGGGTACCTAAGCCTGGTATTAAGACTCTGAACACCTGTATCTGGCTACTGCAGTCGAGACATGTTGCAGTTTAAGCTCCTAACAAAATCTAAGTTGACTCCCTCTATGAGTTTACCTACGTCATACTGGTTTCTGAACCAGGTTTTTGAGCATCACACTGTTCTTACCCTCCCTTAACTTTGTTGTCATATAACTGAAGTCCAGCCCTACTCACTTAGATGTAGAAATTAGGAGGAAGGAAGAGGAAGGAATTCCTAGTGTGATGTTTCTTCTAGAGAAAAAAAAGGGTATCCAAAATGGGGTGTACTAATCAGACAGGAAAGGAAAATGTTGCAAGATTTGAATAGTGAAGAACTCCTCTGTGAGTAATACCTTTGAAGCTTTAGTTTCAAAGGCTGACCAAGGGAAGGCCAAAATGGAACTCACAATCTCTTCTAACTTGCTACTTGAAATTGTGTATAGGCTGAAAAGAAAACAAAAGTGCACTGAAGTGGCATGAGTGAGTGGGGTTTGGCACTCTCCTCCACTAGAGCTTCCGGCTTCACCACCAGAAATGTGACACCTCTTAGAAATGGGGAGCTTGCCACAGAATGAGCATATGCTATAAACAGTAGAGCTGAAAAACTTTTTCAGAACTATTGCTATTTCTGAAGACAATTGAAGCTGCTAAACTGGGATCTATCAGGCAGGAGAATGGTATCTGAGAGCCCCAGAAAGACTCGGGCTGTGTTGAAGGAAGCTCCAATTTTACTTGATGAAAGCGGAGGTTTGGTGCACTTTGTTGATACTTGGAATACGCACAAAGTTTTGATGAGCTTTCTAAGGTCTAAATAACGCAAAGGTCTTCAGTAGAAAGCTGTTCAGAGACATGGGACAAATTATAACAAACGTGAACGCTTGGGATTTTTTTAGTGACTGTTCTGGACACTTGTAGATGAGCAAGCAATAAGTTTCTGAAATAGTTTCAACGTTCCCAGTACTACTGAGCTCTAAATAAGTTATGAAAGTCTAGTTTGGATTTTTGAAGTACTTGCCATTTCCCTTTGGAGGTATGACTTTTCTTCTCCAACAAAACTGTTCACAGGCCAACATGTCATTGGACTTCTTGGAGTACAAATCTAATTTCGAACCTTTCTTTATGATGATCTCAACCCCAGCACCGCACTCCCCTTGGACAGCCGCTCCACAGTACACGAAGAGCTTTCAGAATGTCAGTGCACCAAGAAACAGCAATTTTAATATTCATGGAAAGGTAAGGTGACTGGCAACAACCTGCATAGGCTATTCTACCGGTCTGTGAGAGCAGCAGGCAATGATTCTGACTTGCATGTTAAGTTTAAACAGTGAGAAGTACCAGGACTACTGGTTGTTTAGTTATATTAATCAGCCTTTCAGGGCAAGAGATGTTAATTGTGACTTTGAGACATTTACATACCAATATCTTATAAATAAAATAACATAGTGGCAGAAGTGATAAGGCAGTACAATGGAACTAGGATTGATACATGGGGAAAAAAGTTAATTCCTTGTCCAATTTCCAGACTGTTCTGAAGCGCTTAAAATGTTCGTTGCTCTCGGCGTGTTCAGGAGAACACGCTGGTAGGGTGCTACGTGAAGGCTCAGGTGAAGAATGATGAGAGCCCTGTCTCCCTGCACACATCTGCTCATGTGGACGGGTGGTTGTTACTTGACTCATGGCAAAGCTGCCCCTAGGTGACAAAGCTAACCAGAGGACTTCATGAAATCACGAACCACAGGGCCCAGGGTCACTAAGGACGTTGGGAACATGCCTTTCATTTGTTGAAATATCCCATAACTGGAGCTGCTGAGCCTCATGTTATGAACGTTCAGGCATCTGTGTGACAGGGCAGTGCCTTCCGCTGCCAGTAAACTTGGCCAAATACGGTCTAGCTCAGACTAATCCGCTGCTACTTACTCTGCCAATAAGTGAAAGTGAAAGTCACAAACAGTTAATCTGGTGAAATATTTAACTTATGCAAGTTTTGTATTTTTGATTCAATTAGTTTAAAATAATGAGCTCACTGCGGTTCAGTGTTCAACCGATTCTCTTCAGGATTTGCTCCTAATCTTAAGACTAAGAGACAACATTGCCTATCTGGAGCCTGGTGATACCTCTTCTAAGGTCACTATGACTTGTGTAGTACAGGGTGAAACTTGGTTTTAGCTGAGGGTTGTAGCTTGCAAAATGACCATGTGCTTATCGGCATGATACAAAAACATGAATGAAAGGGGAGAAAAGGGCTGCAGGCAGTAACAAATACTTTAGCCCAACCTGTTACGTTTTCAAACTAGGGAGTGGGAATCAGACTGGGTATTTTTCCTCCATAAAAGGATCCCCAACGTTGTCTTAAGACTCCATTACTGTAATAACTGAATGCTTTTAAAATAGCAAGCCAGAAATAACTTGACCAGCAAAGTCAGCAGCTAGCCAAAAAATAGTGTGGGAGTTCCCTTATGTGGAGCAAAAGCTCTGCATATGCCTCTATAACACAAAGCAAAATAACAGACTTACTTAATGTTTGGTAGTTAATATCTGCAGGTACAGCAGTTTTACTAGGTTTCACAATAGGAACAGACTAGCATTGCCCTTCTTCCTAGACACAAAATAGCTACGATCATTAACAGCGTGCGTTTCTGTAATCGGCAGCGTTGTGGTCTTGAGGCCTAACTCTTCTTTGAGCTTCGCTCTTTTCTAGGGCAAGCACAATTCCTGCAATAGCAATAAACACGTACGTAGGCTCAGACTCTCAAGTCATTGATGTTGTAATGCTTGCTAGACAGTCTTGTGTTGTACAGTCTTGATTCCTAAATGAATGTTGCCTAGCTTTCTTATACAGTATGTGGGCAAGGGGTACCAAAAGGAGCCACCTAGGCAGAATCTCCGCATGAAAAACAGGCATGAAGGTGTTGTTGGACTCTGGCCAGTGGTGTGCACTTTAACTTCTGCTTAGGATCCTCAGCTATGAACCACATCAAGTGGTAGGTAGCTGTCTGGTATCCCAAGCAGGAGTACCGATGGCCCAGATGAGCGGTTTATCTAAGCCGTTCTGAGAGAAGCCGATCAAGATAACGTGTCGGGTATTTCTCTTGCATGCAGTGTTTTTTCCGCAAAATCGGAGCACAGCCATGTTCAGATTCTGCTGGCAAAATACGGTATGCTGTCTCACGATCCCCTAAACTTTCTTTGAGAATGGGACCTAGGGTGGCAGCAGGATTGGTGGACAGCTTTGTGTGTAACTGGTGAAAGAGACTTGGCGAGGACTGACAGGGAAGCAGATTTGAGGACTCCCAGTCAGTATAAAGTTTACTGGAATCCACAAAGACATTTAGGTGCTGTGTGAAGTTCTGAAAGTTTAGAGAAAGGTAGGAAGAACAAAATACTCCAGAGAAGAGGAAGATGCTCCTGCACGAGGTGACTTACCCGCCTGAGTTACCTAGCATGGTTGCGCCTTACAGGGGGCCTCTCCTGAGCCCACCTCCTGTGAAAGGTGGCCGGTGCACAGGTGATGCTGCCGGCTCCTTCATTCTCTGAGGAACTTCTCTAAGCTGGGGAGGGGGTTTGTGATGTCTTTCATTACTTTCTCCTCTCAACCAACATGTAAGTCCTAGATGTTTGGTCTTTGATTATGCTGTGAGTTTTCTTGCTGCAATAGACTTAGCATCTCTCCAGAGAATTGTTTTACAACTGCCATGAAAGAGAGATCTGAATACAACTGACTTAAAATAAACTGGACATGGTATTAAGTCTCCATGCCAAAAATCTTTCCTTCTGTCTATAAGAACAGAAAACAAGAGAACTGAATAATTGCAGGAGATATGAGTCACTTCATTGTGAGTCCCTTACGCCTGAGCCTGTTTAGAGTCATTCGCTTGTGATGGAAGGGAAACTACATAAATGAGAGGTTCTACGGAGAGGAGTGACCAGCTAAATGCAGGCTGAAGCTGAGGGTGATGAGAGAGTCACCTCTGACCTACTAAATGAAAAAGTGTAAAGCTGCACTGAACATGACTTTCTCCTTTATTCTGCTCCCCACTAATACCAACCTGATAATGCTGCTCAATCCTCTAGATTTTTTTTTTTCCATTGGACCTGTCTCAGGCTCTCAGACTTCTGTCTCTGGGAGAGCCTTCCCTAGCTCCTATCACAAATCTCTTCCCTGGACTGCTTTGAAAAGATCCACAGCTATTTTCTTCTCACCAAGGGCTGAGCGTGATGGAGCTGTCATGTATTCTGCTCTTGCAACTTAGATTGCATTTCTGTTGTAACTGGTTTAAGAAAAGCTGGGACTTGTCTCCTACACTAATAGTCTTGTCTTTTTTCTTTAGAACAAGCACTGGTTAATTCGACAAGCAAAGACACCAATGACTAACTCTTCAATACAGTTTCTTGATGATGCTTATAGAAAGCGGTAAGGATTTTTTTGTTGCTTAAGATTTCTACTCAGAACTTTCATTGTTTTTAAAAAAACAAAAGGTATTTTTTTTAAAAGGGTTATCATAAGTCTGACAGTAGAGGTCAGATTACCTGCAAGAGTTCTCTGGCATCTGCCTCAGCAGGCCTGACTTGTTTACTTTTTGCAAAGAAACTTGTCATTCACTTCAGAAATATTTTGCTCCCAAATGCTGCCATCATTTATCATAAAAACGACCAATCGTGCTTGGTGTCTCTACAGCTTCTCTTTCAGTGCATGACAGGTTTTCCTAAAAAATGACCTTACCTTCTACTTCACTTGAATTCCAGATTCTTAAAGATGTACATCAAATGTGATTGATTTACCTGCCAGCTAATCTGATTTATTAACCTTTGCTCTTAGTCTGTGGTCTTTTTACATGGGAATACCTGACTGGGCACAGCGGGTGCTTGATCCTTTTTCACAAAAGGGCATGTGGGCAGTGACATGAAGATTTCCCCTTTCTAATAGAAAGGAAAGGTATTTGTTTACACTGTAGGTGTATTTTCTTTAAAAGCTCTGGAAGAGTTCTTTCAGGCTCTTGCTTTATAAAACATGAAGGTAAAATTATGCAACAAAATCTTAAATTAAGCCTGGAGACAACAGGATCCAATAATCAAATAACTCCAGCTAATTCAGTGTAATACCAGTCTGTGGAGGCTTGTTACTGACTTATCAGAAGCAGTCACTTGCCTCAGTGGCAGACCCCATGACAAAGGAAAGAATAACTTGTAGCTCTTCAAGGCTTTAGACACACTGGACTAAGAGATCCCGATATTGCTTGCAGGAGTAATACAAAATAGCTGGTGTAGCTTTCAAGCAGAAAGGATCCCATGTAGACAACAAAATTCATGGCAGACTTGTATTTTCATATTAAAAACTAGATATAAAAAACTAATAACAAGTGACCTTGCAGGAGATAACTGACTCTTCGTCACTGTGTTGCTTTGAAGTTGGTCTTGACTGTCTCCAGATAAGAAGTAATCGGCATTTTGATGTCTTTCTCAGACACCACAGAACAAAATCAACAAGAACTGAAGACAAAAAGTCTGTTTCTATCTTCAGTTGCAGCCTTCAAATATTACAGTGTAGTAATCTATGAAGTTTGTTTTCAGAATTTGCAAGCAAAATAATCGACTTACCGCGCATACATTGACTTGAAGCAGAATACAAACGCTCCACTTGCAGTGAGAATCATTCTGAATTTTTCATACTCTAATATGAATTGCTGTGTTTCTGTTTAGGTGGCAAACTCTGCTGTCAGTAGATGACCTGATAGAGAAACTAGTGAAGAAACTGGAACTGAATGGAGAACTAGACAACACGTACATCTTTTACACGTCGGACAATGGCTTCCACACTGGTAAAATTTTTACTGCTTACTAAACATTTGTAGAAGATCCAGGAATCGTGTAACGTTTCACCCTCATGACCACTCCAGAAAATGGGAACAGCAGCTGTCGCCTGTAGACAGGAGAAGTACTGATTTGAGTTGCAGAACAATCTGGAGTTACAGTGTGGGGTGTTTGGGGATTTTTATTGTTTGGTTTTTGTTTGGATGGAGTTTTTAGCATTAATCTCTACTGCTGAATCCTGGTATGCATAAAACAAGGACAGAAATGGAGGGAGGGTCTCTGTGTTCTGTAGGAAAAGTTGCCATGAAAGAGTTAATCAGTCAAAGACCTGCCTGTATCACATTGTACAACTGAAAATGCTGTATCTAAGCTGATAAACTTTAAGATACAGCTTATACTTTGAAGTTTTTTGTTCCTATCCTCTGTTAGTGTAGTTCAGGATAAGAACAACTTGGCGTCTTAAAAAAGTGGTTGCTGGAAATTATGTAACACACAGAACAAGAAGTCATTTAACACTTTTCCATTTTCTATTGCATAGGCCAATTTTCTTTGCCAATAGACAAACGGCAGCTGTATGAGTTTGATATCAAAGTTCCACTGCTAGTTCGAGGACCAGGAATAAAACCAAATCAGACAAACAAGGTAAGAAAAAAGTGAAAGCAGAGTACAGATTTACTTTTAATATTGTTTCCCTGTTATCAACGTTAGGTAACAATTTATCCTCCTGCATATATCTGTTATCGATGAAATTAAACATACGGAGGAGTGGTAGAAAGTGCAAAGACCTCATTCTAAAAAGCTGTGTGCTCTTGCTTGAATCAGTAGATTTACAGAAATAAACGAGGGTGAAGCTCACTGTCCAAAGACCCTGCCATTGTTTGTGAATGTTACAGGGCCCACTAGCCTATAAAGATGAAATTAAGTAGCGTTTAGGTGTACCTAAAATTACAAGTAGTTAAAATACAGAAGTCTCGTTACATCTGTTAGCTTCTGGTCTTCTGAAGTAAGCTTTCCTCACCCTGCAGATGCTTGTGGCAAATATCGATTTGGGTCCCACTATCCTGGATATCGCAGGCTATGACTTGAACAAGACCCAGATGGACGGGATGTCGCTGTTGCCGCTGTTGGTAAGTAGACGGACAGGGATAGTAGCCAGTGACTCTTGCAGGGGTTATTCTTCAAAGTGAACACTACTTCCTTTGATAGACTGGGTTGACGCATAACCCAGATTCTTCCCTGGATGGCATTTTCACACGGGATGTTCATAGCTTAGTGAAAAAAGTAGGCAAGCTGTTGAAATGCAGATGTATTTTGATAAGCCCTACAACTTTGTGGTCATTTTGTAACCGAAAGTTGTGTCATCCTTTGGCTAATCCTGCAATTTGTAGTAATTCCTTTTTTTGAAGGCCGTGTGTTGTTTCCACCTTGCATCCTCCCTCCCCTTTTCCTTAGGGTTTCTCAGCATAGGCGTAGGAGAAAAGCAGACAGCTCTTGCTTCAATCTTTGGTTTGCCTCAGTTTTCAGTAGGACTAGTGTTTCCCCCTAAACTCTGGGGAAAATATGTGTGGTTTTATAAAGTAAACCTGACCTTTCCAATAAGTGAGCAGAAGCCTATTTAAATAAAGCTGCTTGCAGTTGATCCTTTTAGTTTTAATTAAATTTAGTCTATAAATTGAAGGCAGCTTACTTGGAAACGTAGGAGATCATCCAGACTTAAAACACTGCTTTGCTTTTAAAACCTTGTATCCAAACCTTAAGCTGATCTTTAGACAGAAGCAGGTAAAAGGCATCTAGTTTAAATTCTGATGGAATCAAAACTGTGAAACTCACTGTTTTGCTGTGTTTTGCCTGTGATGGTGCCTTCTTGTGAGGGTTTTGTACTTCTTGGGCTGGATCCTTGTCTTCCAGCTACATGAGACGTTCTAACGTAAGGTTGAATGTTATTTTAAGACTGACTCAAACTAGGGACTGTGTCTCAAAGTGCCTTGTAAGCAGTGAGCAGTGTTACACCAGGCACAGAGAATCTCTTCTGTTTCATGGTGCAGCGAATACTGAGTCGTGTTAACTTCTTGTCCTAGAGAGGAGACAAAAACGTGACGTGGAGATCAGACTTCTTGGTGGAGTACCAAGGAGAAGGCTACAACGGCAGTGATCCTACCTGCCCTGGCCTAGGACCTGGTGTCACGGTAAGCAGGACAAGATTTGTTAATATTAGAAAATAGCTGCTGAACTAAACCTGTTTGCTGTGTGGACTAACCTGGTTCTGTGAGTAAGCTCACAGTGTCTTGTTAAGTAGGAGCTAGCTGTGTAGGTCACATGCAGCATTTAAGGATCAGAGGGAGACATCCAGCCATGCAGAACTGATGGGTCCATATGACTGAACAGAACACAGTCACCCTTTCAAGGGGAATCTATAGGGCCTCAGGGTTGAAGACATTCGCAGGAAGGTGTGGGCTTGGCAAAGTGTGTAGCAGTGACATCATGTTGTCGCTAAATTTGCAGTGACCTCATCATACAATTCTTATATGTAATTATTATTTAAGTCACTAGCTACTTCCTGAATGAAAGACAGTTTGCTTCAAGTAAAGCATCCCACTGGTGTTGTCTTCAGTGTAGTGTGTGTTGTGCTGTTCTCCTTAGTGTATGTACAGTAGCTTCCCAGACAAAATGCACTGGATCACGGTGAGTTCATTAAGGACACTTTCTCAAATTTGGAAAAGCAGAGTTCTTGCTTAAAATCCCCAGTGGAGACTTGCAGGTGTTAAACAAAGATCCTGGTGTTCATCAGTTAACTGCAGTTGACTTGAGCTGGCATAGACTCTAGGAAAAGGATTGCTAGTTCTTTTTTTTTTTTTTTTTCCTGCTCTGACATCTTTGTTCCCTGCTTGCCTCACAGCACTGCTTCCCAGACTGTGTCTGTGAAGATTCCTATAACAACACATATGCTTGTGTAAGGACACTGTCAACGTCCTGGGATCTGCAGTACTGTGAATTTGATGACCGGGAGGTAAGTCTGTTAACTGTTCACAATGTGCTAGCGACTGTCTGCACTCTGATCTGCTCTCAAGGTTTCCCTAAAGTACTCCAAAAAGCAGACTAGCATTGCCTGCAGCATAAACAGTGAAGTATTTATCTACTGGTGAGAATGTTTGACCAAAACTCTGGTGGGGTTCTGGAAAGAAAAACAAAAAGGGGGGGGTGGGGTAGGAGGGGGAGTGAGGAAGGGACAGTAGCCTCAACTATGATTATCACCTCCTGGTATCACCTAACAGCCTCACAGGGAGCTGTGCTGGGGCTGGGTTCAGCTCTCTGTCCTACCCTAATTCCACGTGGCAAAGTCTTCTGTATGACAAATATTTTTCTGTTACTCTGTACCTCTGCTGTTCTTACGTTCAGCTGCAACTCTTTTCCTTGGGAAGAACTGAAATCCCAGGCTGATCATTTCTTGTTTGCCTGGCAAAACAAGTATTTAAGTTACAACTGTGAGAAAGGTCTCTAATCTTATCTTAAGTTGTTTGGGGATAAGGGACATAATGTCCCTGCCTCAGAAGCTGTTCAGATCTCGCTAGTGGAGCACCTGCTGTACGAACAAAACTTGGTGCATTACAGGGCTCGTCTTTACTTGTGCCCATTTGCACAGAGGTGCTCCAGAGAGCATGTTGTGGGTGAGGCAACCAGGTCACAAATCTAATAAACTGCATCGTCAGCCGATGTGCAATAAATGCATTAGCAGCAGGTATCCCCAGTTATGCCACCATACACAACATTTTTCTGGTAGTCTACAGTGAACAACTTAAAGCAGAGGAGTAAATCCCACAAGGTGGCTTTTGCAGTAAGACAGCAAGACTGACTCTATAGGAGACCAAGATGCTGATTAGCAGACCCTGCCCTTCATTTTTCCACTTTCCGACAATTTATGAAGTTAAAATGAGTGTTGCAGCTTTCCTTGTAAAAGTAAATGCCAAAGTTAATCTGATAATACACTTCATGTCACTTCCCCCCCCCCCAGTAAGAAGGTATGGCTGTGGTACTTCTGGGTCACTCAGATTACCTGGGTTGGCTAAATTAAGACTAACAGTATTGGGGAAGACGCAGCAATGTGGCTTTTAAAACCTTGCAGTGAACTTTACAAGCAAGATTGCAACTGAAGTCTGTCCTGATCTTCTTTATCTAACTTAGACACAACCCAGCCAGTTATAATCAACATCGTCTGCAGTCGTGCCTCCCACTCTATCTAGCACAGACAAAACCTCAGCTGAATTCTTGATATGCTTGACTAGGATTTGTCCCACAAAATGGTTTAGAGATTTAATGTACCAAAAAACAACTCTGCCCTAAAATCCTCCAGACAAACCTTCTCAAAGCACACACACAAATAAAAGCCGCCTTGTATTAGGATTACAGCATGCTTTGCTGTATTTAATGTTATTCAGCATATTTTGCACAGGTAGTCAAGGTGCCTGTCTGAGAGCTGGAAGTACCTGATGAGCACAGGATGGTGCTGTGACGGTCATGAAATTGTGTATTTTGAGATTGATTAATGAAAAGACAGCCAGCTTGGCCATGGCCTCTTGCTGTGGTCTTACAGTCATGAGATGGGTTCCATCTCTGTGTTAGGAAAAAATCTGCAGTGTAGCAGGTGAGTACTTCAGGTGGAAATAAAACCTTTTCCAACAATACTGTACTATCACAAAACTTTAGCTTTATCTACACACTGTCCTGGCTTTGACCATTTAGCCACCTGGTAAATATGGCTTATGCGTGGGGATGCTGCAATGTCATCGAAAATAACATTCAAGACTATATGCTGTCATAGTGTTCTTCCCAAATAATGGGATTAAATGTTAATTAGCATTTAGGAGTTAATACAGTGCAGGAACTTTCTTCTCCAGGTGTTTGTGGAAGTGTATAACTTGACTGCGGATCCACACCAGATCAATAACATTGCTAAAACAATTGATCAAGAAATTCTGGAAAAGATGAACTATCGATTAATGATGCTGCAGTCCTGTTCCGGAGCAACTTGCCGTACACCAGGTGTCTTCGATCCTGGGTAAGCACTGGTTCAATTAATTATTATAATACTTTTAAATATGTTTTAAGTATGTTTTTTAAATTAAGCTTTTGTAGAGGCTATTTGTGACAGAATATAATATTACTGACATACTGTTGTTTAATAGAGATGCTTTCTTGATGCTTCTATTTTTTAATCTCTGTTTTAATTTGACCTACCAAGTATAACTTGATGGTATTAATACTACTACTTTAATCTTGTCAGCCATGGTTGACTTAGAATAGCTGAAGCTTACAGCTGTGCCAAGTAGTCAGAGAGAAGTGACCTCAGGTTTGCCTGCAAAGAAGGGAAAGCTCTGCAGGTTTCTGTAGGCAGGAATTTCCCAAATATTCGCTACGCTTGTTCCTGGAGATGCTGTTAGCAAAACATGTTTCATGCAGGACTTAAGCTATATGTACTAGTCAGCTGCTGTAAGTAAATAGCACTTCTTACCTCAAAATTCAGTCAGTGATCATTTGGACCGAAGCTTTTTTTAAGTACTATTGAAAATATCCTTGCAGTTGTGCCTCACAAGTTTGTAATTTGAGGCAGCAAAGCTTCCTGTTAGAGCGCATCTCCTGAATGCTTGATGCTAGACGTGCCGATATGCTGTTGGTATGCTGTAGCTCGTATTTATTTCTTTGGAGACTATCACCTCCTTAGCTGCGCATTGTACAATTCACCTGTTGTAATACGTAGAGAGATCGTCCCTACCGCAAGCAAGCGACTACGCAGGTCGCCTGGCACCAGAGCTATTCTGGAGATAAGCCGCTTCTAGAGGCGTTGGCCGCCGTGGGCTAACCGCAGCTCACACGGATTCTGTTCCTTTCTACAGGTACAGGTTTGACCCACGGCTCATGTTCAGCAATCACGGTGTTCGGGCTCGGAGGTTTTCTGCACAGTCCTTGCAAGGCATTTGAGAGCTTCCTGCAATCAGCTCCCACTGACCAGTTTCTCCAGTGACTGCAGCAGGTCTGTCTCTAACTCTCGTTGATCGCAGCTGGAAGACTTCTAATGGGCTATTCAAACCCCACGTGGAGGAAAAACCCTTGTCTTTAGCTGGTTGCCTTGTGCAATATGTATATTTTACAGCTGAACTGTAACTCTAAATCGTTAGACACAGCTAATCTGTCTTGCTCAGATAGTTGATTACCACCTTTGTCTTTCAAATACCTTTTCATATCACAGGCACAGAGGTGAGCCTATGCCTATGAATCTGAACAGCTTATTTTGTTCTAAAAATCAATAAACTTGTATTTGAGTCAGGTTAGGTAGGCAGGTGCTATGCACAGTAATGCTCACCCATATCCAGTGTCACAGGCTGTCTTAAAAGCTATGGTTAATTATAGGTTTCCTGTATTGAGCTCAAAGCTGTTGATGACAATAGCAAACTAGCCCAAAATAGTGTAGGAAGGCGTTAGTTAGAACTGTAGGATTGGACTAGCAAGTGTCTTCTGCAGAATTAAAATCCGTATGGTAAATATTCTCTTTCAACGAGACCACTTCAGATGAGACCAATGAATTTTGTAGGATGGCTTTGGTAGCTTACAAAGAAGAATGTAATTTCAACCTCCTCCTAGCTGGAAATGCTGGAATGGGTTCCTATGTACTACTGAAAAAACTCTTAGGGTTTAATATAGGCTTCCTAGTGAGTTAAACAAGAGTGTTGAGACTAACGAGTATTCAAATAAGTGTGCCTGTGTTTTGAGCTAACTCTTAAGTCTGTTTTAATAAGTTAACAGAAGTAATATTACAATAAAAATCCACCAAAAGAACCCAAACAGGGCACCACAGTAGAGTTGATCTGTCTGTAACCTCCAAACATCTTGAACTGTCTAACATAATATGTTGATTAGAATCTTGAAGGTAAATTATTCTGAGAGCAAACTAGCCAAAAAATAAATAAATCATTGCTTGCTAGAAGTTAGGCTAAGAGGGCTATTTTAGGCAGTTTCATAGAGTGTTGCTTTTTGGTTGAGACATAACTGCTTGGAACCTGCAGTAAGTGGCCTTCACACCAAAGGACTGACGTCGCGCGTCTGGCTGCAGCGTGTTATCACTTGGCTTCCCGTGGGAAGGGGGTGGTGTCTCTTCAGCCTTCAGATGGGGCTTATCTGAAATGCAACCATCACTTGCACCCAAACTTAAGTATCTTTCCAAATCTTGAAAGAACACCCTAATTTGCATTCGCATATAACTTCTGTATGGATTCACTGGCAAAACACCTTCTAGAAACACTGAATTGTCTGTCTTTTGTAAGACAAGTTCATGTTGCTTGTGGGCAAATCAGCTGTTATCAGGCAAGATAATCTTTCCCTTGTCAAACAAACTGTGGCACAACTATTTAGTTTTTAGTTAGTTAGTTGCGATCTTTTACCCAAATGGAGAGCATGATGATTTCTACTCCTGTCACATAAAACCTTCTACTACGTAATCATTAAGTAGGCAACAACGTATGACTCTTTCAAAGCTGTGACGGTGCAGACCTGGGTGCACAGATCCACAAACTGGATACAAGCAATGCTACGATTAAGTTGAACTTTGCTTTTAATTCTGAAGTGCAGAAGTTGTCCTTCATGTAGCTTAGAGTTGCAAAATTCTGTGATGGCCTACAGGTTAGATTTTTGTAGAGCTTTTGCCTCAGATCTAACTCATTGTTTCAGATCTCTAGAGTGACCAAATATTTGGAGACAAAAAAAATCACTTGAAAAGTAACTTTTCAGATGGAGCATCTGTATAAATGCAGAGGTTTTCTGGATACTCTCAAACTACTTACACGCTTTCAAATACTCAGGACTTTTTTTTTTCCCCCCCTCCACTACAACTGTAGCTTTATCCTACTTGTTTCTCAAGCCTTAGTATTGCCCATCACTACCCTTCAGGCTCTCTTTTTGTCTTTAAAAACAAAACCAAAGTTGTTTTTGTGCTCTCAAGTGGTTTGTCACACACTAAGCTAAACCTAAAGTTCATTAATGTAGCATTTTGCTTGGATAATTCTAGCAACTTAGACACGTTCTTTGTTTAAACTTTATTTTGGTAGCTGTGTGGAGGCTAGAGTGAAATACATCAATGGCTGCACATTAAACCCTCAACAGTTCTATCAAACTTAGGTCATAGGTCAAGTTTCTACTTGAGTTAAGTTTCAGTGCAAGTAATGTGCATTATGATGCTTCTTAATAGAAAAAAAATTGTTATGCATATGCCATCTTTTCTTAAAGTGATCTTAAGCCATAACAAGGAAATTTTCTTTCGAATGATTTACTTTTTGCCTAATAACTAACATGAAAGTTGACAGAACTGATACGGATTATGCAGTGTGTGTCAACAGGTGTTTTACCCAAATTAACACATTTGCTATCTGCATACACCTGTAAAAGCATTTTGTCTGTAACTAGGCTCAATAACTTAACACATGCCGTGTCAGAGAACCACACTATACCTGAAATCTGCCATAGGTAGTAAATGTTGTATTAAATTGAAATTCAGAATGAAATTGGTCAGTCCTGACTTAACCAAAAAGAGAACAGCGGTTCGGAAAATACCTGCTTCACTCACACTTTTTGATGAAGACTTAAGAACTGTTCAGCAGAAGGATGTACTTGTAGGAAGAACAGGAACCAACAGCTACCTGCCCTTCCATTGCTTGTAGAGGAGTTTGTTGTCACTTGTCAGGTGTCTTATTTCCATGAAGCAGCTAATTCTGAGTATTTTTACCACTCTGAATGAACAGTGTTAATTCTTATCCTTGATGATTAAAAGACTGTGATGAAGGAACTTTGACTCTTATCCAGATCTAATTCCCAACTGAGTGATTTTAAAACTAAATGGTCTTCCTGGATATTCCATTTCATATGCTATTTGATCATGGCTGTATCTGTACCTTGTCACTGGAGGCTAAATGAAAGGGCCTTACCTGTACAGAGTTGGGTTTAGGTAAAATGTGATTTATTTTTTTAAAATCTGTATTATCAAAAGCAGAGCTGTGAATTTTAACAATCCAATCTGGTAAAGTAGGTATTATACAGGGAGAAATACAGTTAATAATAACTTTATTTACATGATCCTAAACCAAAAGCCATGCAGTATCATCACTTCAGCATAAGTGAATACAGCCACTACATGCTTACCCAGAGCAGGCCCAGTAAATTGGGCTGCTTCATTTTGAGGAATAAAGCTGTAACAGGGACACACAAATGGAAACACACACCCAAAGCAGGTATAATACCATTTCAGTCAAGTTAAATTTAAGGCTGATTCTACAAGCTAAATACAGTATTTTGTCATAACGAAACAACTGTCATTTATTGTGATTCAATTAAAATGAATTTTGTTTGTAGTACACTCTCTCTGTATGTGAGCATACTTTGCTGTAGCATGTTGTGAGCGTACTTAACTTCTGCTGTTCTGAACGTTTATTTAGAAAGTGCCCTTCCAGAGGACCCTGTTCACTGCTGCACTTTTGGGAAAGAAAAAATAAACTGCCTATCAAACTTCCTATCTTTCTGTTACTGAACTTCAGTTAAAGCTTTCCAAAGGATGAAGCTGCGTCACATTTCTAAAGATTGAATTCTTAACTTACAAGCCTGTTCTCTGCTTATTGCCCTGCTGCCTAACAGTGGCCGCTAGTGAACTTTTCTGTGGTCACAGGGAACCTTAGGTACAGCATTTAGCAAGACAACAGTGACTGCTTTGCACCAGGAAGAAACACTGAGGTGAGGGAACAAATTTAAGTGCAAGCTGTACTTGCTCATATTTCCCCAGAAACAGATGTAGTGGAAGAGATGGAAAACTTCAGCAAAAGAGACAATGGAGAAACTCCTGTTCATAATTAAAAGCTGTATGTTCTGCTTTTGGGAAAGGGGAAGAATAAAATCCTGCATAAGGCTTTTTCCAGAATGGCAACTGTGAGCAGCAGTAAGATATGTGCTACTGAGAGTTGGATTCCTTGGATGATTCTGTGTAGCTGTTTAAAAATACGTAACACTTTTCTGAACTATAGAGCAAGGTGGTTTGGTACCTTTAGCCTATCTAAGTCTGAGGCTTTCACAAGCTTCTAAAACAAGTATTTCTGCATCATATTTTAATTTCTGCTTAACTGGGTGGTATCAGTTTTGTTTCTCATTCAGTCTTCCATTAAGCAGAGAAAAATATTTAACAGCTGCTTGAAACAATGCTGCTGTTTTTCTTTTGATGCTCCAGCTTATGGGAATTATAAGGTTTGCTGCAGCACCACAAGAAAAGGCAACTCTGTATTACCTAGATACACCTTCCCATCATGCTCAAAGACATCACTGACAGCCCAAGTGACGCTACCATCAGGGTCATGGAAGCTTGCCACAATGTCTCCTTTGTCGTTAATTTCTAAGAACAAGCCATGTTTGTGAAGAAAAATGCTGTAGAATGATAAAGGAGTCACCTGTTTTAGAAAAAGAAATACAATGTTAACACTTCGCGGGGGGGGGGGGGGGGGGGGGTATGACTAGAAAGAAATGGCAGCACTAAGATATTGCTTTCCAGATGTTGCTCAAGTCAGATTAAGCTGTCACTTAATCTTTTGATAATATCCACTGGACTGTGTCTAAAGCTGGCAGTCCAGTAATTGCTCGCTAATCTTAAAGTCCAGTCACTGCCTGCTTGCTCAAGAAGGGGAGGATGGTGTTTGAACTTATTCCAGCTGCCAAAAGCTGCCCGTTTCCTAATCACAGAGTAAGAGGGACTTGATGGAACACAACTGAATCACCCACTTCCATGTTTTTTCTGTGCAAGTTCTAGGGAAAGGGCAGAATGGTTCCTAGAAAAAGTAGCATGGTTAATCATAACCATGACCCTTGCTTGGCAAAAATGAGTTTGCAGAGCTTGATTCCTATAGCAGAATCCTCCTATGTCGTGTAAAGGGTTCTTGACCAGCCATGACAATATCATGTTGCTATAAACAGGGGACCTGAGACCTTGCAGCTATGGATTGCTTTTCTCAGTACTGATTTTTCTACTTTGTAAGTGGGTTCTCCGTATTATCACAACAATAAAACTGCTGTGTTTTAATAGGTAAAAAAGAAACCAATCCTCAAATGTTCCAGAAAAATCAAAGTTAGTATGTATTGGGATGCTGGCTGTTAGTGACAAAGCAGTTGTCTCTTGCATGTCCTAATGAAGAACAATGCATTCTTTCATACTTTTAACATTTTTGTGACACTGATAGTTAATACTACGCAGCGTCAAAGTTACCTTTGCAATAAATCTCTTCAGGAATGGATACGGTCCTAAAGCATCCAGAAAAGGAGGAAAGAAACTAGGCAGGCGAGTAGTAGATATTCCAACTCTGTATAAGCCTGTGTTTGATAATCTGATGTTGTCAGGGTACCCAGGCAGGTTGTCCACAAAAACTTCTTTTTTTCCTGCATTAGTTCCATTCACCCAGTAGCTGCAAAAAGGGAATTTTGTGTATGAGTTATAGTGGCTGCTGCAAAACAACAGCAAGCTTAACAGCCTAGAAGGTCCATCATTTTCATTCATGCAAGGAATTTTTCAAAATACAGAAAAGGACTCTGCCGGTAATAGTAAATGCAAACAGGGACTAAACTTGAGTAATGATGATTGGTCAAAAACCTCATCTTTCTACATGTAACATAAACAATACCCCCCCCGTTCTATTCCAAAAAAAAATAAAAATCTGTTCATTCAAAATATGCCTGTTAAATGAAAACTAATATTAAAATTGGCTTTAGAGCTTTCATGAAATAAAACACTGTTAAACCACTGACTCCCTTTAAAATGGGAAAAATGGGGTGTTAACGCTAATTATCATAATCATGTATTGACACTTGTCTGCTGAGGTCTGTTGTAACTGTAACAGTGGAGTCATTGGGATAACTGTAGTTGAGTCTGAGGGAATCAGGGCCCGGTATGTCAGGAAAGAGGGATGAAAAAAACATTTGGCTGTGGGAAGAGCAACTGTTAATCCCTACCTAGAATTAACTAAAAGCTGCGACTCTTGCTACAGAAAAAAATAATGTAGACTAAGTTTCCAACAGCAACCCTCTTAACTGCACATCTTCAGTTTTTTACATTTTTAGAAAAGGAAAAACAGAAAAATAAGAACATGAAAATCATGTCTACAAATTGATTAAAAATATGTAATATAAACTAACACGTAAAAGGTTCTGTTTAGGAGGAGAATGATGTTTAACATACCGCACAATTCTACATATGCTGGTTTCTGCTATTAATATGTAATCTTCACAGGGAGACAGTGCGATCCCGTTTGCCATGTACAAGCCACCGAGCACCGTTCTTCCTGTTCTTGTTACGGGGTCATAGGCCAAGAGGCGACCAAGATGGTTTGTTTCGATTACCTTAATCAATACATCTAATGAAAAACTAGGCTATTAAAATACCTGGTTTCAATTAGAACAGAAAATATTCAGAAGTTGTATTAACATAAATTAGATAAAAGCAGACTTTACAGAATGGCAGATGGCATCTTTATAAAACCAGTGAGCTCGCACCGCTAAAGGAGCACAGGATTCTGTTCATGTCGTTTCCCAGGCCGGTCGCAGCATTCTTGCAAAAACAGAAGAGCGTGGAGGTTATAAAGCCCAGAGTTCAAAATATTTTATTCTGCAGTTCCTGCTCTAGCAAAACATTGAGGCCTGCTGGGCTTCTGTGAACAATTACAACTTCTTCAAACCAAACCGGAAAGCATTCACAAGTGTTTTGCTAAGGCAAGTAAACAGCTGGTATTTTACTTCTTATAGGAAATAATATGAGTAAGTTTCTTCTGCTAAAAATCTGCAAGGCAGCTTTCAATTCTATAAACATAAGCCCTGTGAAGAGGAAACTGCCTTTATGTTTGTCATTTGTACTGGCAAACCCTTGTCAAGTCTGAAATACTAAATGGCAAAGAAGATGTGCTACCAAACAATAATTCTGATAGCTTTAAGAAACAGCAAGCAACATGTAAGAGATTTCAACTGTTCTTTTTTTTTTTTCCTTTAATAACTTGGATCTCAATTCCCACCCCTTAAATTAAATATATTTCCCTTCATGTGATTTTTCTCCTTGCTTAATTTTATCCACAATTCTGGTAGTAAAGACGAGACTCAGTGTAAACTTTATGTCTGTGGCCTCACTGAATTTCAGCTTTACAAACAGTTTGTTCTAGACAGTTTTACTGAAAGACTACACAGAAAAGGTATCTTCAAGCACACCAGCAATTTGCTACCTTGCATTTACTGTGGTGTAAGACCATGCCTGTAGACAGACAGCAGAGAGAAACTAGCACCACGTTCTGGATTTTTACAGCATGTATCACATGACAATTTCTTTGGGTAATCACACCGGGAGGTTTTTTCCTTCCCCCCACCCTCCCCCACCCCCCCAGAAGAGCAGCTACAGAATATCTCAGCCCATCCTCTGCCTCAGGGCTTGATACATGCTGCATTCATAGCATGCTTGGCTAAAACACACAGGCACAGTCCAAAAAGCTTGTCTCTTCTGCAGCCTGGTGCACGGTGCTGCCAGCACAAATATTAACACGCTGCCTGAACAAATGGCCACAAATTACCTCATCTCACCTCGTATTTGTGATGTCGTCTTTCCCATTTGCTACTTGAATCCGTAAAATAAATCAAGTTTTTCTTTGATATTTCTAATCCATTTAGAAATTTGAAAGGAAGTCCATCCACACCTAGTTAAACAAAAATGACTACTAATTAAAATAAGTACAAAACCACCGAGTGTTGAAAATTATTCAGATCCACACAAGCGTAAAACTTCAGATATATCAATTCCAAATCTCATAGTTAATGCTATCCTTAAGTTGTCCCAAGCTAAAGTCCAACTCCAAGTTACTTTCATTTGCAGGAAAGTATGTTCAGGTTGCAGCCCAGCGTAACACATACGAAACTAAAAGCATCTGACAAACATCACTGCTTTTCTTTTCTTCTATTTTTTTAAACAAATCTTAAAAATATAAAGCGAATGATGGGCTTTCAGTCTGTCCCAGTCCCCACGCTCACTAGTACCGATCTCAACTGATCTAAGTGCCTTGATCTTCCCATTTATATATAAAGCACGATGACCAAACCCAAGCTCAATCTACTTCCCCACCAACTGTAGTATCACCTTTTTCACTCGATAGCAGGAGGGTTTTCTCTCCTGTCCTTGGACTGACTTTGTACAGGCCTAAATAGGAATCCACCACAATCAAGTTACCATCCGGATCCATTCGGACTCCGTGGGGCCGGCCACATACTGGTTCATAGTCTGGAGTTCCTGAGATATGAATCGGAAGAAGTGTAAGACCAGGAGGTTGGCAAAAGGAAGATCCTGAAAAGCAAAGGCTGAAAAGCACTAAACTATCATCCTTGAATAAGCCAGATCATTAAAAGCTTCCTTAAACTGTCTCTACAAGTAACATGCAAAGGAACTGACAGTATAATGGCAATCTAGTCCTCTCTGTTCCTTGTTACTTGAGAAAAAAATTGCTCCCAACCTTCAGAGAAATTCAGCTCTACCCTGTTTTTGCAGACAACTTTAAAAATGACTGAAGAACCCGTAGGATTACTAAATCAGTAAAGGAAAATGGATTAGCTGCTGTTTTATTTATACCCCCCAAGTAAGAGATCGGAGGAAAAACCACTGAGGGGCCCAAGTTCCACAGGTCACATGAGAATCCTCTAAGTAATCCTCAGGCAAAACTATGAAAGACAGATCTAGTACATTCAATATTTTATAGTGAATAATTTTCCTGAGAGCACTTAAATTAGTAAAGTTTGCACCCTACAGTTTTGTGACCTAATGCCGTCTTCCGAAATACATAGTGCTCCAGTAAGCAAAGGACAACATATATTACAACACCCTGGAGCTGTAACACATCAGTAACACAAGCTGAAAGCACCTACATAACTGCCATGTTTTTAGGGAACCAGACTAAAGCCAATCCACTATTTCAATGGCCTTTCAGGCCTGCTTGATTCATCAAAAAGCAACAGGATAAAACCAAAAAAATTTCAGTGTTCGTCTTCCTCATTTACAAGTAGGGAAAGCAAATGCAACCTTGCAGCCCAGTTACTGGTGATGGTACCAGGGCACACTATTGTGACTCTCTTGATTCCTTTGTAAGATTTTAAAGTTTATAAAATACATTTTGACCTTGAGAGCAGGAAAATAATTGGATAAATCATGTCTTTAGACCACCCTCAAAAAGCTTTATATAGAAGGACTGCTATAAAATTGTTCTTTATTTAAACAGCAAACCATGGCAAGTCTATCCAAGTCAGTCTCAAGGGCTAGAGAAGTGTGCCATTATGTCTTAATCCTGCCTACATCAGGAAAAACTATGTGGTGGCAGTAGGCATAAAAGAATCAGAAAACACTAACAGTGGCTAAAATAGCACTTCAATTTCTCATTCAGTGGCATTTATATGAACAAGCTTGTTGTCATTTTCACATCAAAACCATTGCTCACCACATTCAGGCATATCCTTCCCCATGTGAGTAATGAAATGCAGCCGGTCACCACTGATCATCCACAGCTTCCCATCCACAGTACCAGTGTAGATATTACCTTAAAATGAGTGTATCAGAAGACTGTTTTAAAAGGGACCAAGGCAAATAAAACTTACTTTAAAAGCAGGATATTACTCATTATTGTGAGCCCTTCCTTCTTGTTCCCAATTTATATGTTCTATGCACACCCAAAGCAACGAAATAGAGAGGAAACCATACAGCTTGCTTTAAATATATTTTTATAAAGCAGGAAGAGCAATAATAAATTGGAGATTAGAAAAAAGATTAATTGTTCATATGTTGATTTTAAATAAACAATAGATTAAAAGCTATCTTAAGACTCCTCTGGGTTAGCAGCAAAGAAAGGCATCAAGGATGGGACTAAGGATTCACAGTGATGTTCTCATCCTGTCAGTGAAAATCAGCAAAAGCATTAGCAGAGCTGACACCATCTACCTTTTTGTCCTGAGGGTTCTGCCACCTTATCAGCTAGCTAACATGTTCAGCAGATGAAAGGAAAATGTTACAATGCCTGATCCAAAGCAAGAAGGTAACCCTTCTCCTAGGACATTAAAATCCTAAGCAAAAAACACAAGTGTGGGTTTTGTCTTTTTTTTTTAAGCTGTGATGCTTTGCTTTGGTTTTGAACCACCAGAATACCACAAAATTGTGTAAGTTCGCATTAAAGGACTAAGCACTTTTTTTATTGGAGACCTGCTTAGCAGTTGCTTTCTCCTCTGCTTTTACACCGTTTAAATTATCAAGGCGAGAACCTCGCAGGAAGTCTTCAAATCTTTTGACATTGCATTGTAACTCCAAAAACTGATGTGTGGAGTATCGAAGGAAAAACACTAGCAGTGACCAAGCCCCACCTTTGAAAAATAGCTTCCTCCTACCTTTGGACTAGTCCAGGCTCTGAAATAGTACAACGCACATGACCAATCCTAGACATACTGTTCAACAAAGTACACTTTCAGTGTAAAGTCTGCTTACTGGAAACATTCCTCTGATTTGTCTTTTATTTACACAGATTGAGCTAAAGCAGACATTATTTTCTTCACATGTGACCTGCATTTTCACCCTCGCCTTGTTCACATTTAAAAATGTGCAGTGCCACTCGGTGCCAGGTGTTAAAAGACACTCCGTAAAAGTTATGCTACCTTTCTGTGCCAATATTACTAAACCCCACAGATTCTGACTTTGTCTAATGACCGCTTACACCAGAGCAGATAAACAGATATAAAAATGTCTAGCATCTGCTCAATCACATCTATGGAAAAATGTTACGAGCAAACAGGACAGGTTCTCAAAGTATCAGCTGTCAGATCTAGATTAAAAGAATTGTCTAGGATTACTGGCATATAGAAAGCACCTGTTCATCCAAAGGGAGAACTTCAGAGCCACTGTTCAATACAACAACTTTGCCTGGGAAAAAACGGAGGCTGAACTTTGCTGTCATAAAGTATACTGGTATTCTAATGCCTCCTGAGGCATGTTGGAAACAGCTGAAATTTCTGATGACATACCAGATTCTGTATTTAAAGAGAGAAATCTTAGACTTGTAAGGCTATTTTCTATCATGCTATGCACTAGGCTGTGATGCTATATTTAGATTTATATAGCTAGCGCAAGTGGGTTTTGTGCTAGACTTCTCTCATGGATATTTGTAGTCAAGTGAAGGCAAACCAGAACTAGTTACCCATAATATCCTGTTTTACTCATATGGAAAACAGCATTTACCTAAATCAGGTATCACCACCACAACACTTACTACAACCTTGGCCAGACTGTATGCTTTCAAATGACTGAATCCAGTCTCCTAAACCATCCTTAAATTCAGGGGAGATCCATGGTAGAATTAACGCACTCAAGAAAAATAGAACCAAACCAGTATTTTACACAGCATCATGGAAGGGGTTAGATTTAGCAACACAGAGCATTTGCAGGATTACTCCTCATATTTAAAATACACTCTGCAAAACTCCAGTTGTGAACGCTACTCTTTCTGAAAGTTGTAGAGGAAGAGGTGGAGAATAAGTGTGATAAAAAGACAATTTAACATAGCACCTTTGAGGAAAGCGGGAAGGAAACAGCTTTGAGAAGACATTTGCTAGGAATGGGTGCCTGAATGCAAAGTGTTGAGCTAGGTCCCTTCCAGGTCTATGCTGCTATGACTGAAAATGCTTCTAATTTCAGCTTGCACAATGGCAAACAAGAACGTTCCAGGTGATTACCTCTTACCTCTATAGCACACAAGATGGTATCTTTCAGACAAACGTGTCCTGAGCTATTCAGTATTTCCTTGAAAAATACCATGAAACTAAAACCAGCAGTAAGGGAGGGTGCCTGAACTGCCTGGCTCAAACTGCTCTGGACTGGGGGTTGCCGCTTTCTCTGTACTGGCTACCGCAGAAATCTATTTTATCCACTTACACATCAGGAGGAAAATAATTTCTCCAAAATAGGTAAGTTCCAAGACCACAGCGCTAAACCTGTGTCCTAAACAGAAGACCACAGTGTCTCTCCTTTATTTGGCTTGAACTTTCATTGCAGTCCCTACTTCGTTCACACCTGGAATTGTTGGAAAGATGCAAACCATGCTACTCATTACCACTTCAGCTCTGTGCTTCCCACCCTCTGTAAGGTTCCTTCCTGCACCTACCATTTTGCCACCTCACAGCTGCCAGACAACCAAGATAAATTATGCGGATAGGTAAAAGGAGGTTTTGTATTACAGTGAAAAGTTCTTTCACATTCCAAGCTGCCCTAAAAATATGTTTTTGATAAATACACAGATTTTAAAACAACTTCATTTGCCTCCCTCTTTGGCTCTGCATTCAATAACAGCTTTTGAAATAAGAGCATGCTGAACTCAGTAACTGAGCTCGACCAGCAAATTAACACTGCTTTTGGAGACCCGAAATGGAAAAAAACCAAGTCAAGCTTATCACTAGGTCTATGTCAAAAGCCCAAGCTTGGACTCAGGTTTGGAAAAATTCCCACAAAAATCTTTAGCTGTTTTTGCAAGCTAATTTTAAAGAATATTCCATTTTACACCTTTTAAAAATTACATTTTAATACAACTTCTATATATTGCCAATTTGTGGTTCTGTGTTTTTTAATAAACCAGCAGGGTATTTGCTGTGTCCTTGGAAGCAGCAGACAAGAAAATGTTCTGGAATATTTCCAGTGAAATGTTTACTAATATGGAGATATGGAAGAACATACAATTATCTTAGTATTTTTAGAGCAATCATGTAGCAAACATTCCTATTTTTCTTTCTTTGTATTTAAAATTCTTAAGTCTCCTCTTTTAGTAACTTCACCAAGCAGATGTAGCAGATGTATAATGTTACCCATTTGGAAGTTATCTACTTGCCTTCATCATCAGCAGTAAAAGATTCAGGACCTTTCAGTTGTCCTGTGAACATTCTTTGGCCACTCTGAAGCTTTTTATTCACTTGCAATGATCCAACTAAGGCAGGAGGTGGCTTTTCAAAACTGCATCAAATGAATTATAAGTAACATGTAAGAAATAAGACAACACTGGACTATAAAATTATTTGAAGGGAAAGTAACAGGGCTTTATTCCAGAGAGAGTAGTAACAAGGTATTATCTTCTTTAAAGAATTGTTAAAACTATTACTTTAAGCTAAATTAATGATTCTGTGGAGCTTGCAGGCCCAAGCTAAAAAGCATACAGACCTTTTTTAGGAGATTTTTTTTTCCTGAAATCAATACAAACATGGAATTCCCATCATCCTAGACAGTTTTATTCCCTATCAGTAGTCTGAGATCTACTAACATTCTCTCTACGTGCATGTATGAATACTGCACTGGTCAGCATTATTTTGCTTGAAAATCACTCGTTTAAAAAAGCATTTCTGTTTTCCAGTTTTACATGAGAAACACAATTTCTCCTACATATGAACTTCAGCGGCATGCTTTATATATACTTCTGCAGAATGAAAAGTATAGAAGTTTCGAAAGCACAGGTATTGCCTAACAAACACAAGTATGCTATTGAACTTTAAAATTAAGCAGGGGAACATACGTGAATGGTTCTGGATCAATGGGAGATGGTAAAAAGTAAATGCTAGCAAAAGTCGCAAGGGCTGCAGCTGGAAATCCCCATGCTGGGAACCTGGGAAGAAAACACACACATACAGGAAGAGGGCAGGAGTAGTGTGAGGAGAGTCAATTTTTTTTTCAAAAGTTAAAAAAATTTTATTGTTAAAAATTAAGACTGAAGGAGGACAAAGCAGGCTGCAACAACCTGACGATCCCTGCCATGGAAAGGACCGCTGCCCTGCTCTGCCCCCGCACTGGAGCTCCTCTGGTCTCTGGATGGGTGATCCAGCTCCTTAACCAGCTGAAAACCACGAGGTTTCTTTTGCTGAGTTGTATTTCTAGTAGTACATAACTGCTGTAGGCAGATACACAAGCCCAGTTACGTGCATGCTGAGCAACAACTTTGCTGACTCTAGTATCTTCAGGGCCTTTTACTGACCTTAGCCCAGCTGTGGATTGGAGCATTTGCTATTAACGGGTTTTACCAAGTGCATGCATAGTCATAACGTGGTTGTTGCACGTATGAACTGGGGTCTCACATGAATCAGCCTCCAAGGAACTGGTTAAACCATCATCACCTCCCCTGCTGCAGGGCTGCAATGCTCAGGGAAGAGCAACGGACAGACCAAAGCACACAGCCAAGTAGCTCCATTCCACCAATTCAGTTAGGAGGATTAAACCGTATTTAAGAACACAAAATAAGTAACCAGAAAATTATACATGTTTTCAGAGAAAACAACTAAAAAGCCTTTAAAGGACGTGAGATTAAAAGGCTCAAAAGGCTTTTCCTGAGGAGGGAGGACCTGGGTATCGCCTCCAGCCCAGGATACTTCCTCGCTGTATCCGCCTCGTGTTTCTGCAGGTTCTTTATAGGGAGCAACCACTCGCCCGTGGCGTTTCCCACCCAACTAAGGCGGGACGGCACCCACCACGAGCCCGCGGCTCCGCGCCCACGATGGCGGAGGCGCCTCTGCGACCGGCGACCGAGGAAAGCCCCGCTCCCGGCCCTGCCCGCCGTCTTGTGAGGTACAACATGGCGGGCCCACAGCCCCCGGCTCTCTTCTCCCCTTCTCCCCAGCGCTACCCGCCGTCTTGTGAGGTACAACACAGCGGGCCCACAGCCCCCGGCTCTCTCCGCTTCTCCCCAACGCTGCCCGCCCGGGGGAAACCTCTCCTCACGCACCGGCCTTCAGGGAGGCGGGAGGATGCCACCGCCCTCCTCAGGGAGGGGGCAGCCTCGGCGGCGGGAATGGCTCGCCTCAGCACCCCGCAGGCGGGAAAGGCCTCCGGGGTGAGGTAAATGCGGGAGAGAAAAAGGTAAATGTCAAGGCATGCGTGTAAATTTCAAAAGTTTCAGGTTGTTTGGGGGTTTTTTTGTTGCATTTGAGAAAATCGATTGGGGTTGTTTTTCTCTATTATTCTTTACCAAAAATCAAGAGGCAAAATTAAAATATCTGTACAGCTATGACTGGGACACATATACTGAAAGGTATCTGTTGTTCCAGGAAAACTTTAATTCACGCTTAAAGCAAGCTGCGTCTCCCCACACAAGTTACTGCTGCAAGGGAGTCCGCATCTGGTATCCAAGCGATCACAACACCAGCTTCAGGTAATGGGGAAAAAAAAAAACCAACACACAAACCACACATCACATAACTAAGTATTGCCAACTTCAACTTTAATAATGGAACCATCACTTTTTTGCCATTTCAGTAATAACTTTAAGGGGAATAAAAACTTCCCTACAAAAATAAAACTAAGCTTGTCAAAATTATAAATAGTTTAAATGTTTGCTTTTAAAGACATACATTTTCATGTTTCCCCTGCATTCCCCCTCCCCCCATATCATTTAATCATCCTGGTACCATCATATAATGATATGAAAACAGTTTTGCAACAAAAGCTTTGACAGTTCAATTTGATGCTAAAATTTAAAAAGAGGAAAACTGACTAGGCACAACCATTTCTTTTAAATTAAAGCTGTTGTAATTGCCATTGTGTAAAAAAAAAAGAAAAAGAAAAATTAACCCCACACATGACACCTTATAATAATTAACTGTGAACTAAGACAAAATTAAAATATAAGTTTATTTTGGTCGCCCACCCTCCCTCCCCTTCACCCCAAATCAAGACTCATAGTGCATAAAACACTGATTGAGGTTTTTGGCTAAAGTAAATGCAGATGCCTTAAAAGACTACTTAAAAGACTGATAGTTTAGTTCAAGTAAAAACAAAATTCACATATTTTTATACTCCTCTTTTAGACTCAAACAGTGTTTAAAACTGAGCAACCCATGGTTCAATATTGACAGCGATTATGTAATGGTTACATAGTAATGGGCAGATATATAAATTAAGTAGATGTTAACAGAAGACCCACCGACATGCTGCTGCATTCATAGAAAAACAAATTATAACAAACATAAAAGCATTCCCTGAACCATTATAAAGTGTCTCACTTGAGAAGTTACTAACTCACACATGCATTACAATGTTACATGTGAAATTAAACAACAAACAAGATATGCCTTATATATACTTTATAGTTAGTCCTACTCTTAATTTCTCTTAATACTTTAAAACATTACGATTGTCTCATTAAGTTTGCAAATTCTTTTTACCAAAAGAACCTGTGAAGAGTTGGGTTTTTTTTTTTTAAAAAGTCCTACTAAGGAAAGGAAACAAAGGCACAACTACATCAAATTAAGAGGAAGAACAGAAGCATCTTGGAGTTTCACACAGTATCCATTAGATGTCACCAAAGTTTTAACAATTCCTTGGGAATTTAAAAAGGAACACCCTAAGAGTGGAGGGAAAAAACCCCACCAACTTCTGCTGCTCTTAAATCGTTAGCACTTCTCCACCCACCCCCCCCACCCCCCTCCCCCAATATATAACTCATTTCCTCTCTGGCATGATAATGACTAAAAGTATCAGTTACTCAAATCTGCCTCATGCTTCTATTGCACACCCACTTCTTTGGTTTCTTTTGAACGTGCTTCTTTAGATAAATAACTCTGAAAGAACAACAATTATATTTACAGTAAAGTAAAAATTTTCTTGCTACATTTCTCCTACTTTTAAATCAAGTAAATCAGCAGTCTGCAGAATTTGGTAATCAGATTTTCAATTAAGAATTTAAAAACCATAAGGAAAACACCTTCTGAATTACTAAAAGCAAGAGTTACTAAGCTCAGTCACCAACACAGCCAATAAATATTAATTTTCTGCTAAGCTGGGAACATAAATAAGAAATTCTACTTTCTTTGCCTAACTGAGCCTTTTAAAAAAAAGAAAGAAGCAGAGGAAGCTATTTTTGTCTTTCAGATATGATAATTCAAAATTATCCAGCCTGAAAACAGATCGCTGAGCCAGAGGGAAGATCTGACTTACAACAAAGACCAAATGCATCTGTAGTTATGGCTTATGTCTAAACCCTTGCTAGATGGGCATTTCGCACAGTTATGTGAGACATGGTCCACTTTTCAGAATTCAAGTAAGCACCCACCTTTTAGCTCTGCTGCACTTTTCAACCCCCCATTACACATTTATGGAACCAGCTTCTCAACAACAACTTGTATGTGCAGCTCCATTTCCATTCTTATTTAGCTTTTGCTTCTCATTCCTTCCCATTACTACTATTATCTTTATTTCTTTTCCAGTGTGGATTTATGCAGTTAAAAAACCATAAAACTTATTCACAATATTATAACATCCTAAAACTTTAATCTTGTAGAATTAGTATTTTAACTTTGCTCCATATAAATACTATTTCCATTTAAAACCAGTCCTCCTCTGTCAGCTGAGTTCTCCTCCCGCAACTCTTACCTTCTTTTCAACTTTCTCTTTACCTTCTCCAGAAAGACCACTTTAAAGCCTTCCACAAATTTCACAGAACAAGCCACAAGATCTCATATGCCTTCCATCTATAACGGTTCTCTCACAAGTTATACAGTAACTATTCTGAAAACAGAAAGGTAGTGCAAATCAATTTCATCTCAAAGATAGTGCTCCAAATAATTCCTGTCCAGATGGTTTTATTCATTTTTTTTCACTCATCAATTTGCACATCCTTACTTGTAAAGCTACCATTAAAGCAAAGAAAAAAATAATAAAAAAAAAAATCTTATTTCATAGCATCCTAGAAAATTGATTACAGTTTCACAGCTTGCACCAAGATAACTTGGAAAACTCTCTAGGCACACAGAGGGTTGCAAACTGATGTACAAACATGCAGAATCCCTTACGTGTGGATGCAAGATGCTAAGTGACCTGGCTTATGGAACTAAGTCTATAGCAAAATTCAGGTACCCTGGCATCACAAAACAGTCTTCCGAATAAAGAAAACTACTCTCTGCTGCTCTTTGTACGTTGGGTTTGGCATGCTATACAGACATTTGGTAGCGTGCATTTTTTCCTGAGTGTCATTTGGCCCCCTTTTAACCAGGTTTCCACACCCCACCAAGGGCTTCTTCAAGTTTGTCTCTGTAAGCTGCGTAACGCTTCTTTAAGATTTGCAGTTGCTCGTTTTCCTCTTTATCCAGTATACGCAAGAAGTTCTGCAGTTCAGGAATAGTAAAAGCTTCCCACTGGAAAGAGAAAAGGATGGGCAAGATGAATAGAAAATACACGAATAATTCATATACACAGTATTTTTAAACAAAACCTCAGACATTCAAAACAATTTTGAATTGAAACAGTACCAGGCACCCTCCTTGCAAATCTTAGGGATCTGAAAACATTTTACTCTTTTAAAATGGTTTTTGTTCTGCAAGTAACAACAGATCAGTCTAAACATAACCAAAATGTTTACAAAAGGCACACAGTAAATATAACAAGAAAAAAAAATCTGCTTCCAAAAATGGATCATCTTGTCAGCACAGATCAAACAGAAGCCCACTCATCCATGAAGTGAAATAAACACACAAAACCAGCATGCGCATAACATACCATAACTTCCCCAGTTTCATGCTCACGTAGAACAAAACTGAGCATTTCTGTTCTGGGGCCTGCCACCAAACGCAGGTAGAGGGGATGTTCTCGGTCTGACAGCTTGCAAGTATAAACTGCAGGAGAGGAAATCACAGCAATTACCACCTTTAATAATGATGTTCCAAGTGCTTTGAATGATTAACGCTAGCTAATGTTAGAAAATCTCAGAGATACGCATGTGTAGCCACAAAACTGACACACTCTACATATTAGTCTACATACTGGTTCTGAGCAAATGAGTTTTAGGGAGAAGCCGAGCAGGTGACTGATGGTAACAGTGCAACACTACATTCACACAGGCATGAAATGGCCTCTAGTCACCACAGTACACCACCTGAACACATGCAGGGGCAAAAGCACAAGAAAAAGAAAAATACAACGCAGGTCTGCTGCTATAACTAAGCATTTAAGATGTCGGAGCTGTGGTATCAACTGTTCTGATACCTTCTCCACTTAAAATCTCATACACGAAGTCTAAGAGACAACTCTGCCTGCCTGACACGGTTGGTGTGACTGACAGCCAGAAACATCTGAACTCCTGAAACTGCTCTCAGTGTCCACAGAAGAAGGCGGATTCTAAGTGCAAGAACACAATGTTGGCAAAACATGCTTTTCA
The DNA here is from genome assembly GCA_034008185.1 of Gorsachius magnificus. Lineage (NCBI taxonomy): Eukaryota > Metazoa > Chordata > Aves > Pelecaniformes > Ardeidae > Gorsachius > Gorsachius magnificus. Next base: position 180,480,949 of record CM067081.1, read on the forward strand.
CTAAAAACACCTTCTGCATCTTCTTGTACTTCCCAACACAATATACCACAAAACTTTTAATAGCAGGCAGCGCACTGGGAGAGCCATGTGTACTAACACACGTGAACACAGTGCGTGTGCCCACCACGCTCATCACCTCAACAGCTCTGTCAATGTGAGGGCTTCAGGTATCTCAGACAACATGGTTTCTCTTTTTAAAAATTGGTCCTGTAATTTAATCTCACAAATCTGCAGTGTATCAGGCTATCTGAAATTTAGAGCCCAATAAGGGGGCATCTTAAATAAAATATAATGGACCACAAAGCACAGAAGATGTGCATAGATGGTTTGGTGGTTTCTCTTATCTTTTGTGAATGATCCTAAAATATCCCCAACTCTTACAGATGCTACTTTTCACAAAGAAAAGACACGAAAGAGCGCAAGACTATCACCTCCATTTATCTGAGTTCTTCCACCCTGTTAATTTCAAGCACTCCTCCCTCCCCAAACCCCCGTAACTACCAAAACACCGCAAGCCTAACTTATACCTTGGTCTTCCTTGTGACAGCGTTTATAAAGTGCAAACTTCGCAGGGTTGTCAGCCACGAAAAACTTCTTGAGCAAGGCCTCAATAACTTCCCGAACAGTATTGGTGCTGCTGATGTGAAGGGTATTCACGCAACCGTCCGGCAAGTAAAAAGCAGTTTCATTATTGCTGTGAGCACACCTCCCCTGGCTCTGGGAAGACTGCACAGTGATCGGTCTGCATAGTTCCATCTGAACTTTGATGAAGCCAGTGTAAATCCCGTTCGCGTTCTGCATCAGGAGGAAAGTATCGAACTGTTAAAATTAGCAATGGACCGGCTGTGACACATCAGAGCATTAGGCAGATTAAAACGGTCACAGTGAACACAGTTTAAATGCCACTGTAATACGTGACATCTCATAGGAAAGATACTGTTTCAATAATTCAGACATCTATTCTTTCTGGTATTTCTGCTTAATATTTATTTCTTCTTAATTGTAACTACTGAACTTAAGAGTATTAGGCTCTCATCCAACAAAAGGTACTACAAACTAGTAAGTTTTCACATTAGGAAAGAACTATGAAGTGAAATAGACTGCTAACACCTATCTTTAACAGATTTTTCTGCACAAATACAGAAATTATCTCCCACATATCAGCTGTGCTTGTCAAATTAGTCTAAAGCATTTAGATGCTCAAATCCTGCTGCAGTTCAAAAAGAACCAGAATAAATGCCAAGCTAATAAACATTTCAAATTATTTATTCCAATTGCTTCTGAAAGACAAAACAGTAAAACTGATCAAGCCTTAATGAGATAGAAAACTTCAGGCAATCTGGTTTTAGGCATAGTAAGTCCAACCCACACGCAAACATTTAAAAAAAAAATCTCTTTAGTACATAGTTGTACTTATATGATTTAGGATATAATGGAATTTTGAAACTTCCGTATACTGTACACCCACAGGAATACATAATGTATCAGAAAAACTTGGACAACGCGACGAACTGAAAAACAGCTTGCTAGGCAGACAGATGTGAACCTTATTAGTGTGCTCTGCAGTAGGCTGGACTGAGTCTTAGACCTGGTCCACAGTCCTTGGGAATGAAAAAAATCTATACGCATTCCATTGTCTGTGTTACAGGGGGAACAAAGTCTCCTCATGCAGAAAACCTGTGTGACTACAAATTAAGTCTCCCCATAATAACAACAACTATTGCATGTTTAAACTTTTCTCATCGGTTGAGCATCTTTTATCAGAGAGACACCTGACAAAATTTTATCTACACAAACAGGATAAATTTATCTTCATGTTTACCAGCTCATGGTTTTCATCTGACAAATTTAGATCTTAGCGTCAACTGAGGGTTTATCTTAAACACATTTCAAATGACATTTTTTTTCTCCTACAGTTTGTTTCAATCCATATAAAGAGAGCTATGTGGATAAAAACATTTCAGATGTGATAATTAATTTCCAGATCTAAGAAAGAGCCTCTTCCAAAGTCATACGTAAGATGCTGAGACTAAAATGATTCACAATGCACTACAAAGTTACAGTTCAACTGCTCCTATTAAAAGTTACAGGAATCCGATGGAAAACTTACCAAGGTCATCTTTAATTTATCAGTGACAGATGAATTATAGCTTTGTATCTTCTCTTTAACTTCTTCTTTACTGAGATAAACATGAGGTTCTCTCTCCTTCTCATCATCCTTCAACAAAAACACAGACAGCAGTTTCAGAAAACAAAACCAATTCTTTCATGACTTTGGATATGAGCATTCTTAGCCCAAATGGTAATTATTCCACAGAGGCTCAACATGCAGTAATTCGCTGTACAGCAAGAGAAAGGAATAACAAGTTAGGCAAATCAAACCTAGAACCCTTGGACTGAATGGAGACAGTTAAATCAACACACCCAAAGACACTTGCGTCCTTTTCCTGCCAATAGTTTTCATTCAAATATTTATCAGCAGTATGTAAAACAGCTCAGCTCATTTTATGGCTGGATTTCCTCATGTCAATGCTATGCAATATTGTTAAGAATGCCATTACAATTTTCATGAAATGTTACTTAGGGCACAAACGGGTATTTCTACACAAACGAAGAATATATATGAAAACAGCAGCACACACTAACAAGTGACACCAACAATCCCTGCGTGTGCCAACAACCTAGGAGCATCCCTGCATTCCAACGCGACAGACAGCACGTTACGCACAGGGTCACCAACTACTACATGAACAAGTAACTCTCTAGCTATATAATGTTACACCAAATTAATGTTTTTTCCATGGGGAAGGCCCTGTTAGATTTTTTCAACTGCTGCTTTTACAAGCTTGCTACGGATTTTACATCCATCAGTAAAACCAGTCCCTGGAGTTGCATTTTATCCAAACAAGCATTTGTTCCCAATCCGTATTCCTGCAGCAAACTAGCATTATAAATACACTCCAGTTTCCACCACTCACACAAATGCCATATATAGCATGAAAGAGTTTCAGCTCTCAGCTTTAATGATTAAAACTTCACTTTGACAGGAAGAAGCTTTGAAGGAGCTTGCAGCCTTCAGGGTACATCTGAACACAGGAATACACATTCACGGTATGGACAAACTATCAAGTCGCTGTGTTCCAGTCTGTCCTCAACAAGCATAGCCCAGTGGAGCTTCTTCTAAAAGGATCTCCCTGACTTCGGCAGCCAGTTCTGTATCACAGTTTTTTGGACACCACTCGGCACGCACCTTTCCAGGCACTCCAGTTTGCCAGAAATGACCCCAAAGATGAGCACATCTGGTGTGGAACTGTAAGTTTCCATTTGCCAGAAAGAATCCACAGAATTTTTTCTGTCTCCTAATTTAAAACTGCTAGTTTTAGCTCTTTGGGGCTTAGTTTTGCTTTTCCTATATGGTATTTTACTAAATGACATGCTGGAGCAGACTTTTTTCCCATGCTATAAAAAGAAAGGTGTGGTCTGAATGGAGAACTGGAAGCCAAAGCCTTCAATTCTGATCTGGGCTCAGATACTGATTTCCTGCATAACAGAGAGAACATACCTTTATTTCACAGATCAGGAAACCAAGGCAGAAAGGAACACCAGCCAAATACAACTCTGCTATTAGCTCCTTAAGCACAACTCTAAGACTGTGCAGAATCTTGCACAGTTTCCAGACCCCACCTAAGCTATTACAAAATACCAAATTACTAAATGTTTTCAGAATCCAAGTCTCCACTCTCATTAGAGACAGTAAGCTTTCTTGCCCTTCTATTTTTCATCTTTCCCCTCTCTCAAACTGCCGTATCAAAAACAGATAGGGCTTCATCTAAACTTCTAACTTCATCTCCCCCGAAGCCCTTACAGCTTTTGTAGTGTTCTATTTGGGGGCAAATGAATAGTTATAAAACAAAGCGGGGAGGGGGGGGGGCGCGGAAATAATAATCTAAGTAGTAACTTTTTCTCTGAAATTGAAGTAAATGTTATCGCTGTTTTCATGCTTAAAATACATATGAAAAGCAATGACCTATAGTGAGAATCTGGAAATACAGGCACTCTAAACCTTGACTTCAAATAACGTTGTGGGAGAGGGCCCAGGCAACCTTAGCACTGGATACTGAAGGGACAGGGAATAGTCTGCAGCCTGCTGGCCATAAAGGTCAGGCAAAGCATTTGCCACCTATACGACTGAATTCAAGAATCCAAGCTGTAACTTGGAACGTTTCTAGCCTGCATAGCTGCAGACAAGCCCTTTCATGTGGATACCAGCCAAGACTCAACTCTGAGACAGGAGCATGTTGTGGGATTCCTACCTCCCCAGTTTGCTAACAGTACTGATACTGAACTTCCAATAATGGACACCTGTTCCAATATTCATCATTATTCTGTTGCTTGATGGTTCAAGCAGGTACCTCTTATCTACCCTGTTCGAACTGATTAGCATAACATCCACTATTATCAAGAGAAAAACCTTCCCAATTTTTTAAAAAAAAAAAACCCAAACTTCACATTAACTTCTGTGCACCTCAAGAGATTTAATTTCACAAAAATTATTTTAATAACCACAGATGACAAAGAACCTATCGCCTTTAATTTTGGGAAAAAACCTGTCTACATTACATTAACAAAAAGAGAAAAAATACAGTAAACAAATTAGTAAGTATGAACAGACAGCAAGAAACAACTTTCTCCTATTTTCATATAGGGGAGTTTTCATATACATTTCTGATCTTCCAAGAAGCCACATTTTTTCCTGCAAAGTGACAGAAATTTCATTTGGTTAGAAAAGAGACAACCCCATGAGATCACTCTAGTCCTGTGGACTGCCGTGGAACCAGGCATGATGAGCAACATCCAAGCATAGCACCTAAGCAAGATTAATTTCTGCTGGACTGTCTGGTGATGCATTACAGTCAGGTCTGTAACGTGCATTGGAGACTACAGAGTTCAGAGTCATGCCAATCTTCTCCGGTGAGGCTCTGCTACAGAGCTGTGGATCACTGGGCATCACCAGGTGAGTCATCATTCCCTCACTGAGTTAGGCATGATTCCCTTCTTGAACATGCCACTGGCATTTCCGTCTTTTTGGATCAGCACTAGAGGCCAGGCAATTTTGGCAAAGTTTACTTCAGCCCACAGAAAATGCAGAGCCCCATTTATGCAAAACCTGAGATGCAAAACTTCCTTCTGTAGCGTACTGCCAACAAATGTAGCTGTAACTTGTTTTCTAAACAACCAAAGCCTGTGCCTCAATTAATTTTAACAGCATATATTATGCAAAACTGTGAACTGCATACAAAAAAGGACTGCTAGGGTTAAAACATTAAAGAATAGACCCAAATCCATTCAAGAAAAACATTATGCATAGTAGACAGAAATGCTGTTTACGCCAATTATAATTTTCACACTCCAGTCCACCATTCTTGATCACGAGACAGTGAGCAGTGGAAGATACTGGTCACAGGAAAGGAAATATGACTGAAGGAAACCTCAGCCCAAGATGTTAATGAATGAATCTAGAGACATTCTCCCGCTCCCAAACAAAAGGTCAAAACACTCCAACTGCACACACATCAGGGCACATCACTTCAACCAAGCAAACAAAACCTCGCTAGCTAGACACCGGTGCCTACAAAAAGTCACACTGCTGTCACACAGGCTGCAGAGGCAGTAAAGCCCACATGACTGCTGTCAGGAGAAAGCCAACAAAGGAACACCTCACTGAGTTTATTACTAACAAGAAAGCCTCAGCCCACTATGATTCACAGGGTCAGCTGCTCTCAGTGAGAATCATTAAGTAGCACACACAGATTTGAGGCACCTGCGTATTTTAATTTTCCTAATTACACTCAACCAACCTGCAAAGAGCAGGTGACAAGATGGCATACAGGTTTTTTCCCCCCAATTTCCCTGGAGCTGAAATTGCTCTCAGTCCACAGCAGCACTTAACTTTTGCTATACAGCTTTGTCTAGCCATGCTTTAAGCTAAAATACGTTGTCTTTGACCAATGCACTTCGGTGGGTGGAGGAAGACTTGACAAACTCACTTCCCACAATTCTCTTACTTCCTTCTGTACTTGTCACCTCCTAACAGGACCCACTAACAGAAAAGTCCTCTGCTAATTCTACTTTGGTCCAGCAGACCAAATTCCACTTTGTTATCTCAGCAAGTAAATTTATTACGTGTAGAAGACCTTGAGTCATCCAATACAAAAGCAGAGTAATAGCATCATCTCTACCATGCATTACGATATGCTTATATCAGGCCACCAAGTGGTGGAAGCCACACCTGCTCAGGGTGGGACTACTGGAAAGCAATTACTCCAGCCTCAGCTGGAGTTTGTTTTAAACAAAGGAGAAAGGGCATTTCCGAGGTGAGATTTAGATGTTACAGCCAAGTACGCCCATCATCAATTCTTGTGACAGTTCTGCCCAGTCTGGTGAGAGAAGAGCCAGTCTGTGTCACCTGGTGGCTCACCCAGCCCAAGACAAAAGCTGCTTTTTCGACCGTGGCCCTCCTGTGCCCCCCAGGCATGCTCAGCAACCCCTGGCACAGCTCCTGGGGGCGCGAGGGGCAGCACGCTCCAGCCAGCCAATTCATCCCTAGCCCGATTCAGACACAGCTGATTCATCTCCAGCTCCCTAACAAAAGGCCCAGCATGCATGCCTCACAAAGTTTGTATGCTGGGAATTGTGAAATCGCCTTTCTTCAACAGTTAGGCCTGGTGATGAGTTTCCTAACCACAAATCCTTGCGTGTGTCACAGCAGCAGAGCGAAGTACAGGCACAGTCGGCAGAACAGTTCACACTGCGTCGTCTTCTGTCAGCCAGGGCCCTAGATGCTGCTGGGCTTAGCAATGGCACTTCTGGGTGCTAGTGTTCAAAAAAGGAATTTTCCCTATAAAAACAATGCACAAACATTTCAATGTTATTTTTGTCAAAGAAAAAAAATAAAGAGAAATCAAACCTGAGTTAGGTGTGATGCCTCCATCACTTTGCCAAGTGATTTTCTCAGTAATGGCTGCCACGTCATCAGCTCTTCCCTCCTCCCAGCCCAATTAACTGTGTTTTCCTCATCAGAGCTCCTGGTCTCCTTCCATTCCCTGCTTCTCATGTTATCTACTACTTCCTCAGTCTAGCACAGATGTGAAAGATAAAAAGTAATCTCAAGGAGACAGCTGAATACATCAGAATCCATACAGAGTATACAGCTGGGTCCAATACACTACTTCTAAGTCCAAGCTATTAACTTCCATGAAAATCAAGCTGTCCTTCCCAGCACTTACAGTGCACACCGTCAACAGCCATTTGTATAAAAGCCATTCCTCAGGTCAACCAAAGCAGCATTTCATTCTCAAACGAAATTCCTAAGCAACAGCTGCCAGCAAGAGGGAAATGAGGCAAGTGCTTTCATTTCCCCAAGGGGAATAGCTGGTCTTTCATTTGAGCTCATGATGCAATGCCTCTTCACAGTTGAGCTTCCTCTCAACAAAAAAGGGCAGAAAACGTTTTTTTCTTTATTGCTCCCACCCTCCATGCACATCTCATTTATTGTATCGCAGAAGTTCAGAGAAGCAGCACTCTTTTTTTTAATGTTTATGCCCAGTGCAGAGCCTCCCAGAGACAAGTTCAGCATGAATCCTCAGGGAACACAACTAAAACTGCACAGATTACAATTAAAATGAACTGCAGATCAAGTCGTCCCCCCCCAAAAAGAATCACATCACATCTGGGACTTTTCATAAAGTCCAAGTCCCACGGTTACTGCCAAGCCCTAGTCCTGCATGCAGTAGGAAAGTGCTAAGCTCAACAGCTAGCAAGCTGCTGTGGGATGAGGCTGAGGAAAAAGTTCCACAAACAAAGAAAACCCCAAAATGCTGAAGCCCATTTCCTCAAGATCCTTGAGACATATGCATGGCTTCCCCAAACTGCTGCTATAGGCTTTTATTTATGGAGGAGTACAAGGAAGTCTCTTCTACCTAATTTCCTATTTTCACAAAACTTTAGAAATTAGCATCTCTGAGGAATGGAAAAATGTTAAGCTCCTCTTAACATTTCAGCTTGATAGGCAAATGAAAATAAAATGGATGAGAGCTTAACCTATCCCAGGAATGTATGAAAGTATTTCTGTAAGAAATCTAAACAACCAAAGACCTGTGGGAGCTCAAACCAATTCTTAAGCCATGTCAGTCCCTATCCCCTGCCCTCGCATTTTATTAATACCAACATATGGTGACCCTTGGTTCAATCAGATGAATGAAGATGCCCTGATCTCACTGTAAATTGTGGCCAAGAATAATTTTTGAAGCACTAAGGCTTTGACACATGAGAAATGCAGCCTAATCTACATTAAGGAAAAAAAAAGATCTAGGTCTTGTTTAAGTCATAAAAATTGCAGCTAATGCACCCTATTTACATCAAGTTTGCATTAAAGAAAGGATTTAACTAACAGTGCTATCACACAACTAAAAAGCCTAGTATAGAATACAAGAAAGAAACGAGAAAGAGGCTTCTCATCTCAGTTGTTGCTACTTCTACAAGCAAGAACACTCTTTCCTTCAGCCTGCCAGCACTCCCACTGGAAAGAAAGAAATTGAAACATTGCAATTAAATTATTTTGAAACAAACATCTTGCTTCTTCCTCATCCTAACTCTCCTGAGAGCAGAGCTGCTTTGCCAGCAACAGCAACTTCTCCTTCCATCCCAGGGCAAGCCTGCACTCAGAAGATATGCTCTTCCTTCGTTTGAAAGGCTGAGAATCACCACGAGAGCTACTGGTCACGTCCATCCAGAGTCAGTCAGAGACACCAGTGGCCAGACATGTATGGAGAAGACCAAATGGGGACAGGGAGGCATATCAGCATCCAAGCAGCTCCAAGCATTGCACCTTCTCACGTAGCTGCACCTTGAAATGTTTGTGTCTTCCTGAACAGGACAAGGTTGCTCTCTGGGTCAGGGAAAAGGGAATTTTCTGACAGGATGGATGTCGTCAACATAATCTCTGTATTCTCTTTAGTCTCTTTTGCTTCTGTGCTCAGTGTGATCCAGCTCCCTCCCCTGTCAGTGGCACGCGGGGCAAGGAAGCAGTCTCTTTTTTAGAAAAAGACTGTTTTTCTAAGCGGGTTTGGCCAACCTGAGTCTTAAATAATTATCCTGACAGTAAAGAGCAAGTTCAAGAGCAGCCTGCACCATGCCCTCCTGAGGTAGCAAGAGAAGCGGTGCCCTCCAGGTCAGGTGTATGGTGCGTCCAGCCTGGTATTCTGCCGCTGACAGCAGCAGAAATAAAGGCTATTTCAAGCAAGCATGTGAGCCTTTTCTGCAGCCTCTCTGCTGGCATCCACAAGTGTTGTAGCAGGAATTTAAGAGTTCAGACTCCCTTCTGAGTCTGTTCAGTGTCCATTTATGGACCTGGTGATTATGCATGCCCATAAACCCTTTCTGCACCTGCCGATATCGCCCATCTCTACACCTCCTGTGGCAGCAAGTTCCAGAAATTCATGCAGTGTGAAGAAGTATTGCCATCTGCTTTAAGCTGATCTTCTGTTAAGACAGAAGATAACTTCTGTTAAATATATTGAGTGCCCCTTAATCCTAATCTGGCAGGACCTGGTGAACCCGAGTTTTACGTTCAGCTTATCCATCACTTTTGTGATTTTCTAAGCCATGATCATACACCTCCTTTTTTCTTCTACAAAGTGAGGAGCCCTGGACACCTTAGTCTTTCCTAAGGTAGCTGCTCCATCCTCTCAATCATTTTGAAGACGGGCAACTAACTGCAGTACGCCCTTCCCAAGATGCGGCAACCAGAGCTGTGTGCAGGTACATTGAAGTTTAGGTGCTCTTTGCTTATTAAATCTGTACACTACAGGTCTGTGAAAAGTCTTTATGTAAGATACTCATGATGCAACAAGGTCCCTCTTCCAGGGCACTTCCACAGCGGTTAAAGAAATGCCCATGCAACTACCACATCTTATAATTTTAGCATAATTTTATAAGGTACAGGCATTCCAGTTAGTAAGTAAATACTTGTTACTTTCAGACTATTTTCAGTTTTTCCCCAATACCATCTCACGGTGTGGCTTGGCATGCTAATGAAAGCACTGAATGACGAAGGGTAAAGCAAAGCACTATGGCTCCTGTCTGACCTCTCTGATGTAAACATTCATGTGTTTATACGGTGAATATTTTTAAGCAACGGAGAAACAAACCAAGAACTCTAACTTCCCTTTATTCCTTCTAACAAATTATTTTCCTTCAAACAGAGGTAATATAAACACAGCTAATGTTCAGGCATTGTGAAAGGAAGGCTAGAAGAAGAAATCTGTTTGTTGGCGACATTAACATTGCTGCTTAAGTTTCATTTAAGTTATCATGACCTCACCTCTGAAAACCCCTAGTTACAAACCCTGTCATACCCTATATGGCTGTACTTTAACTATTGGCACGCAACCCGGTTTTAAAAAGCCAGTCATCTGTTTAAAGTGAAAACCAACTGTATGAAGAATAGTATCTGAGGGTTGGCTTTAGATTCTGTCCCCAAAGACACAGCAGGTTTTATGCAGGTTAGTACTTCTTCCCGCCCCCCCCCCCCCCCCCATATTATGACATATTTTTAAAGCACTACATTAAATTAAGTAAAGTTTCACACCTGTTTCAATTTTGCATATTTTGGTAAAACAAGATGTGAGAAACAGTACAAACAGTAAATCACCTCCTTCAGGTCTTCTCTGCAGAAAGTGCCTGAGTTTTGACTCCTGGCTATTTAAGTAGATAAGGGTTTTAATGAAGTAACATGGATTACCAGCCACTTTGTGACCTGTACAACAAAATCTAGCTCTAAGCAGACAGTTAGGAAACAAGCTTATACAAGATATTGTCTAGAAAACTCATTACTATGCGTTGAACAGAAGGGTCAAGTATAGTCTGGAACCTGAGCTATTAATACAGTTAGCAATCAGACAGTGAAGTAATATTAGGACCCTGGGTCATTACACCACAGTATTTGCATGTGACCCTGCAATGCAAGAATCCAACACACTCAGTCTAACAGAAGGCAGGAAGAGGTTGTTTGCAATGACAACCCCCCAAGGTCTTCAAAGGCAGCTATTTACATTTTACATTAAAATCGGTATTGGAAACCAACCAGCTGTTCCTGGGGAAGTCCAGTGCGGGAAGAGCAAGACCCGTGCCAGGACAAGGCGTGCAGTCTTCTCCCTGCGGTTACTGCCGGCACTTCTCAAGCCTCGGGCAAGCTCAGCCGTGGGCCCTGTCTAGGCAGAAGCTGGGCGATGTGCTGGCTTTCGCCATGTGCATCAAACACCGTTTTATCTTTAGAGCAACACTCCCTTCCTGGGTTTGGCTAGGCGTTTCAAAGATTGTGTCATCAAATTATTTTTTAAGCCTTCTAACAAGACCTGCCTGTATCAAGAAAAGGCAACAACTTCTTAACCAGGCCCAGCTTCAGGGCCGCTGTGAGACAGAAATGGTGAGCCTGGACATAGTCACGGTCCCACCAAGACATTTTTGTTTGGATTTGTTCTACCCGGAAAAAAAAACCAAAAAAAAAACCCCAAAAAAACCCCCACCAACCTCTTAAAAATTGTACAGCAGCAATTCCCATCTAGGAAACACCATGTAACGCATTGGCTCTTTGGCTATAGCGCAACCCTGACAGTTTTTCCCTTATCACAGAGACTACAATGAAAACAATGTTGTTCAAAAAGATGCACGGTCTTCTCAACCAAATACTGGTCATGGGGGGGAAGTTCCTTGTTTGAGGAACATACAGTTCCCTAAAAAATTCAAGAAGTTACTATTACTGTCTCTCTCTCAGTCAATTTGGTGATGATCTCATATTTGAAACTTTTTTGAAGGGAAAAAGCCCTCCTCTACCATAAATGCATCTCAAAACTCCACAAAATTTAGGAAGCACAACTATTTATTTTTCCAATAAAATTTGCATTTTAAAGGCCTCAAAAGCCCCTAACAATAACCTTGAGGGGGGACAGGGAAATGTTAAAAGTTGTAAGCAATCACTGGTACCTTTAGTCAAGTAGACATCCTCTAAGCCAATGAAGCCAAAGTATCTTCTTAGTATGTCGAATATGATCACGATAAAACTGTCATATGCATTTACAGTCAATTTATGTAACTGCTGCTTTATATACATACGCATCAGATGATAAGAGCTAAAAACTAACACCATCTAAAACCTAATGAAGTTTTTGGTGACTGAAGCTGTCCTTCATCAGAGCAAGCTAGGTTTTCATGAAATAAGCCCATAGGAAATATTTTTACACCAGCCCTACCTCTCTCACTGCACTTTGTGTAATTAACACTCCACACAGCTCCCACAGAAATATTAGAAAAGGAACCAGTCTCTTCAAAGATGCATCCAAATTAGATATTTTACATAGTGCAGACAAAAGGAGGCACCCCTGCAGTCTAGCCTGCATGAAGGACTTCTTTCTTCTTTTACACTCCAGAAAGTTTGTATCACCTGACACATTTCATTAACAGCTAATACTGTAACGACTGCACTCTCCTGTACAGCCTTTATATTAGCATGTTTTATTAAAAATAGGGTAGTATCCAATAGACATTTCTGAAGCAGCACACTGCAATCATTAGCTTTACCTACTATTGCCAGTTCAGTATTTCAGGACAGAAAAAAGAGGGGGAAAAGTAGGTGACTACCTCAGCACCACCACCCTGTACTACTATAGCATAAGCTTACATTGACCTTAACGATAGGATTTTACCTCTCTCGCATCCCCAGCCTTAAGAGGTCAAATGTTGAAAAATAAATACCAGAACCCTTTAGTCAATTATATATGTCAAGGCTGCAAACAGGAATTTTTTTGGTTCTTCTCCCATTTGTATTCAATTTTACTGGAGTTCCAGTTTGAACTCACTAAAGCTGCAGAGGTCGGATTTGACTGCTGTTCTGGTAAGAAGGAAAATAAAGAAAAGGCTCGAACCAGTCTTGGATCCAACTTTGCTGCAACTCCTTCGTTTAAGTTATCCTTCTCATTTTGTGGATGATGAAGGCAGTTCAGGAGCTTCGATGAGAAGAAACCAGCAAAGGCAGCGTGCCACTGGGCCTTAGCCATCCAGCCCCATGCCACCACCCACAAAAGTTCACGTCCCAGTGACCTCAAGCTGACATCAGTAAGGTGGTACTCAATCCTCAGATCTCCGCACTGTGAGGAAACCCGGCCCATCGATTCAGCAAGATTATGCTTTGAATAAACTTATCAGCATGGTAACAATAACCTGCTTTCTGAGGGGTTTTAAACCCTTGTTTTTCTACACCCTGTTTTTATCACTCACACATACATTTATTTAAGCAGGCTACCAAGCACTTCAGCTGCGAGCAGAGCGGGACTGACAAAAGGGCAAGTTTCTTCAAAACTTGTATGTTCTCTAAAAAGGTGAAACACTACTGCCATTACAAAAATGAAAAACTGCCACCAACTTATTTGACTCAACCCTTTTTGCAAAAAAAACACTTGCTGCCTAGTTTCAGTATGAATTTGTTCTCCAGAAGACACACACACACGCGCATTTATTTCTCACAAATGAATCCAGATGCCTCAAGTTGTAGACATCCATGCTGGGACAATTTAAAATGTTACTGCTTTTAGCTGTATTCCTGCTTCAGAAACCAGCGTCAGCTGTCACAGTCCTCATCCAGTAACAGACCCACTGCCAGGCTGCAGAGGACTTGTACAAATCCAGGAGGATCCTTTCTTAATTAGGATGACAGTAGTATTTTTTTTTCTTTTTACAGGTGAAAAAGAACAAGAGGGGTTTTTTTTTTTTACAGGTAAAAAAAAAAAAGAAAGGCCACAGATTATATAAACAACCATTAAACAAGTCTGCAGCACAGGAGAACTACGGTGCAATAAACGCTTTACCACTCAGGTCCCAACTTACCCAAACACTGTGCTAGCCTGGTGCCATGGATCAGCAGACAGTTTACACCACTAACATCTCCAGTGGCAACCTTACCACACCACTCCCTCTGGGATCAACTCAATTTCTGCCTCAGGACAGACAATTCTGTAGTAGTGAGTCACCTGCAGGGCAATTATTACAATCAGACATATGTTTGGTGTTTTTTTTTTTCTTTTAATGACTTCAATAAAAGAGTGGGGTGATACCAGCGCTATTTCGATCAACGCTGGCAGGACACAGTGGAGAGACGAGAACGGAGTAGAAGGTCACAAGGGGTAGGCTTCCAAGGGAGGCGTGAACACAAGACTTTAGAACACAATTAATGAATATCCCACTGGAAAAGCTGGATAAACAAACTTTTTTTTCTGAGGAAAGGGCAGGAGAACAGCAATTAGGCTGTACTGGAGAAAAGGGCTTGCTTGCTTACAACCTGATGTTATGGCCAGACTCCAAACACAAGTTATTTTGCCATGCTGGAGAATGGCCACCAGGAAACCAGAGAAGGGGGAAAATGATTACATGCTTTGTTCTTAAGCAGCAAATGGGAGAATGTGTTGATTTTACAGCAAAAAGTTCAGAAGTTGTTCTTTTTTTTTCTTTCCAAACAGCTATTTCCCTGCTTTTATGGGCAGGATGTTACAGGCACAAGGAAACGCTGCTGCTACTCCACCTTTCCTTACGCCCAGCTTCTGCTTCAGGAAGTGTAATTACGAAGCTCATGAAGGCATGAGAGCTGTTACAGCTGACAGGCATTTCAGGTGGAAGGAGAAGAGAGCCTACTAGAATTTTTCGTTAAAAACCCCACCCTTGTTGATGTTAAAGAGAATAGGGAGAATCAGTACCTGCTACACCCTCTGAAAAAAAAAAAAAAAAAACAAACACTCTCAGAAGACAGGACACCTTAAAAAGGATGGGTCACCTTATGGTACGGGGTAAGCTGAAAACGGTAGAATCAAAATTTTCTTAACTAAACAACAAATTCTGCACAGCAAACCCACAGATTAATTGCCCTTTATTAAAAGTCTCTGAAATACTTTCATTAATGTTTCCTGTACTTTAACAGAAAATATTAAGAATCTTGATGTTTAATGAACATTTTAGGGGGCAAAATAAAGCAAGCAACCTGCTACCAACTCCATTGACAGGGGATTTAAATTCAAAAAAAAAAACCAAAAAACCAACCAAACAAAAAAACCCCACTAAACCAAAACCCAATCATCACCCAACCGGAAACACAGTGTTTACTTATACCTGTAAACTTAAATTTGTTAAGTTACTAAATTATACCGTTAAGTTATCTATTAGAAATTCTTCAATCTCAGGAGCCATTCTTAGCTTACAAACACACGCACGCACACCTAAAACTATATACAAGGGGAATCTCTTCAAGAGCTGGAAAAGATAAGAACATATCTGGAACTTCTGACAACCACAAAAGCATTAGTCCTGTAAACAGACCAGTCGGTTCACATCCACTCTTCCATTGAGCATATATAACATGGGTCCACTAACAAGGCCTCTCTAACTACAGAGTTGCCATGCGTGAAGGACCTCAGCTTTACACACCTAAACCAGGCCTCTAATGAATTAAAAAGCTTTTTTTCTTGTTCCAAACTTCTAGAAGCAATTTAGCCAGAACACTGAAATTCAACCAAATTGCCATCAGTAGCTCCTTTATGTAACGTGATTACAAAAACTCTTCAAATTAACAAACGTCATAGGTTCATGTAAAAAAACCTCTCTGTAATGCCTAATTGCACAGGGTAGAGAAGGGGTAGAGGAACACGCTGTTGTTTCCTACGCAGCGTCCTGGCCAGGCAATACCAGAACACAAGACCCAAAGAGCAGACCCGCACACTGCAGACAACAGAACAGTGCAGAGAAGGTATTCAGTTTTCTGTTTCTTAAAAGGCGTTCATTTAGCATCCAAACAATCATTTCCATCTCGCTTGTATTATGAATGCGAAAAGTGACAGTAGCGTAGTAAAAAGCGTCACCTTTGCACATAAACTACGAGGCACCCCTGAGCCTAAGAAAGTTCTTTCAACATGGCAGGGCCTGGTCCGTGATTATTAGGACCACTCATTAGTAAGTCCTAATGAAATCAGTAGAGTTATTAATGCATTTATTAGAGTAATTAGTTAGTATATCTTAATGAAAATCAGTAGTTACTTACGGAGGCTCTATAGACATACCAAGGTGACACACACGTGGGAAAGATATGTTTTTAGAAAACAAACAACATGGCAACACCAAAGTGCGGAAACACGGGGACTTAAAAAGGGAGCTTACTACATGCTTTTAATCAAATGTTTTTGATGATGCAAAGCGGGAAGAAGCCAGCCACAGCTGGCTGTAGTATTATAAAATCAGCATTTCAGAAAAAGAGCAGAGGCAGTCTGAACAAGCAAACTACAAAGGCTGCAAGTGATCCTAAGAAAAGATAAATGCTGTGGGGTGCACAACTTGAGATGCCACCACATCTCCCAGTTTTGCTTCAGTAAGCTGCATTTTGTTTGTAATTTCTCAATCTAGTACATCTTAACTGATTTACATTATTGGAAAATTAACAAGAGCCCCAAACATCTTACAGGCTTAACCAGACTAGGAAATAACCACATTTTTAGTAAGTCATAAGCAGCTTAGTCCTATCCTAATGAAAGACACTGATCAAAACCAGCAACATCTTGATGTTACTGGTAAGGTAAGGAGATGCTCTCCCCTCTTTGTACTCCTAAGCAGTTTTACACAGCCACATAATTATACTAGAAATGAAGCACACCTGCTTCCAGCCACCCTCCTGCACAGACACATGGTGTTTTGGGTCATACAGCCCATATGTTGGACAGCCAAGGAGCAGGAGCCTACTCTGGGACACGGCTTCCCAAAACACCCCCTGCACCCGACGGAGGGGCAGGCACTGTGCAGACCCTGCACCCCAGTGCCCTCCTACCACAAGAGTCCCAACTCCCTGCCCCAAGCCACAAAGCATGAAGCTGGGCAAGAAATATTTATATTTTGTAATGGAATTAACCCTACTGAGTGCCAGTTACAGAGCTCCACTCCTTTCCTGCCCAGCACATTTCAGGACTCCATCAGCCACCGCTGTTTGTTTTTCCTGCCCACACAGGACACCTGCACTCAACCTGATTTCAAAGAGCTTTGAAGGGAATTCGTCCACACGTAAACAGGCAAGCGTAGTGCCGACAAGGAGTCATGCTCTTGCTTTAGTTAGTTCAGATGTTTCCGGTGAAATGGGTAACAGAATGATTTTCACCACAGAAGCAGATTCTTTGATATATTAGTAATACATGATAGGTAGATGACTGACCGACTGCTGTAACTGGTGATACTGGTGGATGGAGAGAGGCTCCCTGTTGGCAGGCACTGGAGTACCAGCCCTTTGCGGTGTCTTGCCCAGGAACTGGGGGCATCAAATGTGCTCCTGGGTATTAGGACCGCTCGTAACCTGCCCTCCCATCCCGTCCCAAATCTCTCTGCAAACTACTACTGTTTAAGAGAATAATTTGCCAGCGCAACTGGAAATTCCTGGGAATATTTTGCGAATCAGCTGTAAACAGCAGGCTTAGCAAATCCTTTCTACAACATTACACATAACAAGGAAACATTATTTCTGCACCCATAACCTCAGCGTTCTTGCGTTTCAGTTTACAGTAAGTCCCACATATCTGTTTAGTAGGACGTTTTGAAATATCAAGTTACCAGGAATACTGGCAACAGGATACTAGATTTTCACATTAACTTTTCTAACATTACAAGGTCTTCCAGATCTGACTGCTTTGGTTCAGAAAGAGTACTCCCACTGGAAGGGCCACCGCTGCCTTTCACCACGACAGCTGTCTGCGAAACGTGATCTCTGCCCGTGTCCAAAACCTCACCGATATTTGCTGGGCTGATCCAAGCTGTTTAAGTGACCATGTGTTGCTAGTAGCTCTGGAGTAGAAAAAGCACCGAACAAACCCAGTATAGTAAGATAAAAACCTAAGAATTAACATAAGAAAGAGGAGCCAGAAGAGCACAGCAATCCTCCTCGTTTAGATTTCTAAACAACAGAACACAACTCTCCCCGCACCCAGACGCACTTAGAAACTCCGACATCCAGCTCGCTTACTAGAAACAAGAGCCACCAAAATGCTGCCAAGGGACACCTGGCCCCTTAAGAGGCCTCTCATTTACTGTCTCTGCAGCTGGATAATGGGGAAAGTCAGTATTTTTCACTCCTGCACTCAAACCAGCAATGAAGAGCCCATTCAGATTTTGCCATGAATACACATATAGTTTTAAGGAGATGAGGTTTAATCTAGGAGTCTTTAATTGTGTGCCTTGGAAGTGAAGTGCTGAGCAAGCGTAGGTTATAACTATTACTGTGAACTTGAACACAACCACTAGGTAATGGGTTGAAGTACATTTCATTGGAAATAAGGCTATGGAAAGGTATTAAAAGTGTTTTCAGGAGACAAATACAACACACATCCACGTGTCAAATTTGCAACCATAATTTGCAAACAGATTATTTAAAAAGAACACAAACCATTACCTCTATGGCATGCAAGTATGTATTGGCTGCAATTACAGCAGACGGCAACAGCCATTTTTCAGCCGATTGCAACTTTGACAAATGTTAAAAAGCCTGAGCCAAGGTTCACAATGTTACATATCAAGATGACATTTTTCCCCTCTCAAAACTGCAGACAAAACTGCTCTGCTGCAGCAGAGGCAGAAGCCGCAGGGATACAGTGGGTTTGTCCATGATAGAAATTCATCCAAGTGCCTCTGGAGCAGCTCAGACTGCGAAGGTAGAGCTGTGGAGTCCAGGAGGATGACTGGGAACCAGCGGGGAAAAGGCAGGGCAGGCACAGCAAGGCAGGATCACGTGCTGAAGGAGATGGGTTTAGCTGGGTTTCAGAGTTGTTGCTCCATTCAAGGACCACCTACTGTTTAAATGAATGCATCTGCCTTTTTGAGCAGCATCGTTACACCACTTCTCATCAACAACCCAAATAAAACCTTAGAACAGATGAATTAATTTATGGTTTATCATCAGTGTATTTTTCTCCACACTCCACATAGCACTATTTTCCTCCCACACTTGCAAACACGAGCATTTTCAGGTGTTCTGTGGCGACATATTCATCAAGAAACTGTAACTGTGAGGCTGGGTCTGCAAGATCCTTTGCTGCAGAAACTGGAAGGAGCCCAGCAAAGGAGGCAGGAACAGCAGGAAGAACCTCTCGAGTGAAATCTGGCTTGGCAGGAATGGGTTCCTCCCCTGCCCTGAAAAGGAGTTTTTAAGTACAAAAATATCCACAGATGATCACTAATGGCAAGTTCTCTCCTTTTAGGGGAGCTGACTTGAGACCAGCATTTGCTGGGTCACAAACACTCACACCTCCAAGCAAAGCAAGCACATGCAGGCTCCATGTGCTCTCTGCAATGCGAGGTACACGCAGAAGTCTGTCGCAGCTGTAGATCTAACCAGAAGTAGCAGATATTTCTTATGACAGAGAGGGGGTAACAAAGAGGGGGACAGGATGGGAAAAGGGGAACTACAGACCAGTCAGCCTAACCTCGGTACTGGGGAAGATTATGGAGCGGTTCATCTTGAGTGTGCTCACCAGGCACATGGAGGACAATCAGGGGATCAGGCCCAGTCAGCATGGGTTCACGAAAGGCAAGTCTTGCCTAACCAACCTGATTTCCTTCTATGACCAGGTGACCCGCCCGGTAGATGAGGGAAAGGCTGTGGATGTTGTCTACCTGGACTTCAGCAAAGCCTTCGACACAGTCTCCCATAGCATTCTCCTGGAGAAGCTGGCAGTTCATGGCCTAGATGGATGTACTCTTCGCTGGGTTAAAAACTGGCTGGGTGGCCGAGCCCAGAGAGTCGTGGTGAATGGAGCGAAATCCAGCTGGTGGCCAGTCACAAGCGGTGTCCCCCAGGGCTCAGTTCTAGGGCCAGTCTTGTTTAATATCTTTATCAATGACCTTGATGAGGGGATTGAGTGTGCCCTCAGTAAATTTGCAGACGACACCAAACTGGGTGATAGTGTTGATCTGCTGGAGGGGAGGAGGGCTCTGCAGAGGGACCTGGACAGGCTGGATCGATGGGCCGAGGCCAACTGTATGAGGTTCAACAAGGCCAAGTGCCGGGTCCTGCACTTTGGTCACAACAACCCCATGCAGCGCTACAGACTTGGGGAAGAGTGGCTGGAAAGCTGCCTGGTGGAAAAAGACCTGGGGGTGCTGATTGACAGCCAGCTGAATATGAGCCAGCAGTGTGCCCAGGTGGCCAAGAAGGCCAATGGCATCCTGGCTTGTATCAGGAATAGTGTGGCCAGCAGGAGTAGGGAAGTGATCGTGCCCCTGTACTCGGTGCTGGTGAGGCCGCACCTCGAATACTGTGTTCAGTTTTGGGCCCCTCTCTACAAGAAAGATGTTGCCTTGCTGGAACAGGTCCAGAGGAGAGCAACCAAGCTGGTGAGGGGTCTGGAACACAAGTCATACGAGGAGCGGCTGAGGGAACTGGGGTTGTTTAGCCTGGAGAAGAGGAGGCTGAGGGGAGACCTGATCGCCCTCTACAACTACCTGAAAGGAGACTGTAGCGAGGTGGGGGTCGGCCTCTTCTCCCTCGTAACAGATGATAGGACGAGGGGGAATGGCTTGAAGCTGCGCCAGGGCAGGTTTAGGCTAGACATTAGGAGAAACTTCTTCACCGAGAGGGTTGTCAGGCTCTGGAATGGGCTGCCCAGGGAGGTGGTGGAGTCCTCATCCCTGGAGGTCTTTAAAAGAAGGATAGATGAGGTGCTTAGGGACATGGTTTAGTGGTGGGATGGCAGTGCTAGGTTAACTGTTGGACTCGATCTTAAAGGTCTTTTCCAACCGAGGTGATTCTATGATTCTAAGAGACACTGATCTGGATCAAACCACCTGAACAGTTTCATTTCCATGCCAGATGATGGCAGAGAGACAGGCGGAGACAATTCCACCAGATAAACCCAAGTACCATATTTGAGAAATCCTAGTGCATCCAGGACGCCTGCACAGGGCTGGCAAATGTATCAGAGGGTTAGTGGGATGCCTGCAACCCATCAAGTGGCAGCGGGAGACCGGGCAGGATACACATCCCACAGAACCCAAAATGACACCGGATACCTCTGGTGTAAGCAACTGATTCCAACCTATATGTTGACTTGGTGGTGAGCCGAATTGCTCTCAGCTCTGCTGCCAGCATTGCCAGCGACAGACTTGCATTCACACACCTGCATGTGGGTGTTTTAGCTGAATCCTACCCCAACACCACCAAGCAAGAGGCAGACTCAAAAACCACAGAAAGACAGGGCAGGTTTTGCAAGCAACAGTCTGAAATTCCATGTCACAGGACACTGGGCATGCTACAAGTTTACAAGGGTGCAAAAGGATCTAGGTATCTCACAGAAGAAAATAATCTGGACTGCAAACCGCAAGAGGCCAGAAAAATGTTCTGGCAAACCACCACCGTGTATTTGTCCTGTTTCTCTACTCTTCCCCTGGCACCTACCATTAGAAACTGCCAGGCGGGACACTGGTCTAGCCAGATCTTGCTTTTGTCTTCGCACGGGTTTTCACTCATTCCTTATGTTTCAGCGTCCACTGTGGAATGGGAATATCATTGCTGCATGAGAGGGAAACAAACAGCGGGTCCCAAACCGAGTCCTGGCTAACCAAGGTGACTGCCAGACGAGACCTGCGCAGAGCCCGAGGCGAACAGCTAGGGATCACCCAACTCAACCTGAACAGAAAACGGACTTCTTAAAGCCAGAAACATGAGTAGCGGTGCACTTGCAGATGGGAAGAAGCTGTTGTTAATATGTTATTATTGGAAGGCACGTTCACAAACATTTGTGAAGTATCACAGGGGAAAAAAAAAAAGTCCATGTTGAAATGATTAATTTTTCTTTTAAAGCAAGCTTTGAGTACCTCACAGGAAATTTATGGCCTTATGCCACATATTCCACAATAAGGAGAAGAGGAAAGACTCATCAAGATTAGCACCATATATTCTGTGTATGGGATGAGGCAAAGAGTCCGTGGGAGGGATACTGGCAAGCAATAGTGTAATTAAAAATTGTAACCTAACCCAGAGAGACAAGGAGGAGAAATAATGCTGGCTTTTCCAAACTAGAGACAACTCAACTTACTTATGCAGATTTTTAAAAAAATAAACAAACGCACACTTTAATGTGGTCATTTATAAAAGAATTACTTTATTACCTAGAAAGCACAATCTAGAATAAGAGTACCATGGAACTAGGATTCATCAAAAACCTGTGAAGACTGTGATGAGATTTTACACTTAAGGACAATGAGATGTTTTCAATTCAGAATGGTTACATTTAACTTTACGCAACTAAGCCCTGGCATGTGTATGCATATATAAATATAAATATATATATATATAAAAATCTCATACCTCAACAAGAATTATGCTAAACAACTATTTATTTTTAAAAGATTTATGATAAACTAAAAGATGTGGGAGTTGGGCTTGAATGCAAAAATAGCCACAAGAACAGATGAAACTGCAAAAAGTGACCATGTTTTCTCATTTCCCTCCTTACTGAAATAGACTGCAGCACATGTAACTTTTAAACAGACTTATTTCAAGCATTCCTCTCTTGGGGGAAGAGTTTCTTTAGCTTTTTGCACTGTCTTCAAAACATTTTCTTGCTTTACTATAGATGTTTTATTTAGTTATTACTTACATTGTTGCTTCCAATGAAACGCTGTTATAGTAATTGCTTTCTCCTCGTTACTAATGCTCTCCTGTGTTCCTTCTCAGCACCACATTGTCTAGCCACCAGACAAGATGGGAGCTACCTCAAGTTTAGCAAGACATTCTTCCCTCTCCTGTTCGAGTTGCATGAACAATTTTCAGGCACAAGTCTTGAATCTGAAGTCAGTGTTTTGCTATTAAAAAGACCCTCAGCTTATTTCAGAGCTCTGTTTGAAGCCCGCAGAGAAAGCAGTAGTACAAACTTTCTGTTGCCCTGTCTTGGGAACGTGCGGTCAAATCCACCACACATACAGAAGACATTTTAGAAAGTAGCTGTTCAGAGGTCTCTGTGGAAGAAAAAGAAAAAAAATAAGCTGCCAAAGAGACCTCCACTCCCCCAAAGAAATCCTGGCACTCGAAATAACAGGACAAGCTTTGAAGAAGCCAGCTCTTGTTTCAACCCAAGAGGCAGATATGAAATTGTTACAGCTGGCTTTCATTTTGACAGGTCAAGAGAGATCTGCAAATCCTGCACACTTGTGGCACATGAGAATTAATCTATCTGGCCCGGGGAAAATGAAAAGCAAGAATTGCCCCCTCTGTTTACAACCTTCAAGGAGGACAGAGTCCTATTTTTTAAGATCAGCTTTTCAACTGCAGCAAGCATTAACAGCCTTCTATAAAAGGACAAAAAAAATAAAAGAAAAAAAGGCACCATTTCTGCCTGAATACAGAGAAAGAAACAAGGAGAAATGCAGGAAGTTTAACTCATAACATATACGACCTTATCTAAGTAGGGATACCAAATAAAGAGTGACCTAAGAGAAAAAACAGTTGAACCATCATCTTGCTGCAAAGGATATTAAAAAAAAAAAAACACACACACACACCAAAAAAACAAAACACACACACCCCTACTTAAAAGGATAATGAAAGTATGAGCAGATAGGGTATCTGGTCAAGAGTTCAAGACCGCATTCAAGTTTTGTGGGGTAATCGGATATTGTGTGGAAGCCCACGTAACAGGATGCCCTTCCTGAGCAAACGAAAAATTATCGGCTGGAAACTAACAGGACAGCTTCTGTGCTCCTGGGTATTGGGAGGGCCAAAACCCAGTTTGCAAGGTAACCCTCAGCCAATTCCTCAAACACAGCCTGCAGATAATCAGCAGAGTTAATCCCCTTCTTGCAAGGCAGACCTGTTCCTAACTGAAAGGAGGGCTAATGGGAGAAGTGAATGCAGATCCTACAACATACATTGTACATGTTAAAAACACATAGAGACTCTGTAAAAACCCACTTGCACACTTATTTACATTTCCATAACCTGGGTAATACAGCAGAGTGGTATTGGTAGAGGCAGAGAGCTCCACAGTCTAGCTCCACAGAAAAAGGAAACTGAACGGCCTGTGGCCTTTCCCTTGAAGCTGCAAAACAAAAAAAAGTCAACCTTCCTTTGTTCATTTTCACACTTTTTCCAGAAACTGGCATTGATAAGGAAGCTGGAGGGAGGGGGAAGTTGTTTGAAAGTACTATTTGAATAAAAATCCACCTCACAGTCCCACCACCATCTGTTGCCATTTATAGCAGCGATGTATTTTAAACCATACAATCCCCTGAGGCACGCTGCTTCTCTCACTGGCCCCTCTTGTATGATTTAGAGAATTCTGCCTTGAGTAGCAGGAGCACATAGCTACATCCCAGGGAATTAGACAAAAATGGAAGATTTGTGTCTTCTGAAGTCAGCAAGTGTCTCTCAGCATTTTGCAAGTTCTGCTACTGCCCCAGTTTTGCTATTTTCCCCAGAGTAAACCCTTGGGCTGAGGCATGTGTGAGGAGATGATGGAACATTAACTTTTCCTGAACTCCACTGAAGTAAAAAGGAGGCTACGCATCAGGATAGCACTGCTCCAAGCAGCTGCCAGCAGGTCAGAAGGGTGATGTATGCCACCTGGAGACGGAGTAAACTGAAAAACCACCCCGGTGATGGCAGCTACAGAAAGACACGGACAGGGAATGCCTAACACCTCTCTTCTCCCATAGCAGGAAAGGGAGTGGAAGTCTCCTTGGCAGCCTCCCTGCAGCAGAGGTTTCTCCTGCTGCATCTTGTTTTTACCAGCAGAGCTCTGAAGGACATGGCATAGCCACCTGCAGGGCAATCAGCTCTGTGTTCACCTCCTCGGAGCAGATCTGGGGAGGCCAGGAAGGCCAACTGCAGGTGGCTCAATGTATGATGGGGCTGCACCACCACAGTAAGGGAGCCAAAGCCCCTGGAAATTCATCTGGTTGAAAAAACAGTGGCTTCCTACGCAGAGCTTCTGAAAGACACAGACTCCATGAATGTAAATTAGCTGGTTGTCCCAAAAGAAGGCAGGTTAGAAATAAAGTGTAGATCATCATCTGATCTATCCCATAGGGATTAAGACAGAAACGTTGATATTTGGGGAAAAGAAGCAGCTACAGAGAGTAAATACTCAGGGCAGCAAGTACCTGCATGGAGAACAGGTAAGTAGCTGTTATCTGACAAGGGAAAGGAGTGGCTGTAGGAGGTACCAGAGATCAAAGAATCAGTAAGTAGAGCAGGGAGATTAAAGGGCTGAGCTGCAGAGACCCACCCAACCCAGGCTGAGTCAGTACAACAACATGGAAAAGACCAGGCAGAGCTCAAGCGCTGGTGGAAAAGGGAGTCCTGCTGCACCCAAGAGACATGCAAGCAAAAATCATCATGGGGAGCAAAACACCAGCCCAGATAGGGCTGGGAAAGAGGAATCAAGAAGAGATACAAGCCACTGGTGCGAGTGGGAAGGCAGAGTCACTGTTCCTGCATGACAAGCACTTCCCCGCACCACAAGTGTCTCAGCATCAGGGTGCTCTTCGGACATGGCAACAGTCCGCCATGTCAAACAAAACTGTCTTCTAGCAAAGTCACACCACCACAGCCTCCATGCCCAGGGGAGGAAACACTTGAAAGAAGCAGTCAGGAAGCCATTTATATTGTATCCCAGTAAAAATGCTCAGTGGTTCAAGGACATAGGGATACTTCTCCTCAACTCAGGTTAAGGATTTGCTACAGAAGGCCAGGAAATGAAGCGCTACACTTCTGACCTCCAGCTCCAACCTCATCCCAGGGAAGGCTATGCTTTGGCTTGCAGCTTACCCCGCTGTCTGGTTTAGCCTAACAAATGTGCTTTGATCTCCCTGCAGCAGCTGCTGTCTCCTGCCCTTCCTGGGCCACTTTCAGAGGGCACAGAAGGTAGTAAGCTATAGCAGCCTGGCCTGTAAACACCTAACTTCAATCCTCTTTTCTTTAAGGGTACTATTCACACTGCGTAACAAGCAAAAAAAGAAATGGAGATACAGAAGAGCTGACTGCAACTAGTCAACAGACTGGTAAGTCAAGTAGTGCAGTTTGCTTGATGATACAAGGGACTAAGAAAAAAGAAAACTGGAGGCAAGTACAGCTTGGTGACCTAGGGGTACCAGAGAGGACAGCAAAGTCGGTTGCCACCAACTAACAGATGGAGATGAGTCTGTCTCTCCTCACCATGAAAGCCAAGGAAAAAGCAGCACTTCGCTTTTCAACTGTTAAAAAGACAAAGGGATTTAAAGTGCATGTTAAAGGGAATGGAAAGCAGATTCTCTTCCTACAGAGGTGCACTTTAATTCACCCAGTGTCCTCAAATACCTGGAAGCAGCCATCACTTCTAGCACACGTATAGTGCACTTATTAAGTGCCTCAGATGAAGCTGCTGGGTACCACTGCCTAACTTCAAATTAAAGCACGACAAGTCAAAAGCAAGGTTGTTCCTATTGCTACATGTGAAACAAGCTTCTAAGAAAGCATTGCTTTGCAAGTCCATTTTGTTTAAAAGTACCTGTCACAACAGCTAAGCCATTTTAGGAAGCATTTTAAAAAAGAATAAGCAAAACGCAGTGCTAAATTTGAGGCTTACAGAACTCAAGTGCTTTTTCCAAATTACCTTTCATTTCAATATCGCATTCAGCAGGTCAGAATATGGAAAGGCCTTTCTAAACTTCAAGAGTTAGAAACCTGATTTTCACAGGTGCCAAGTGCTTGGCATTGTCATCAACTTCTGAGGGCGTAGGGCAAGGGAGCTGTCAGTTACACTGAGGAGAAAAAAAAAATCCTTTAATCCTTTCCACAGAAGACAAGCCAGTAACAACAAAACTTATTTGCACAGTGAAGTCCAAAAGGACTATGAATTTTAAAATTAATCGTTAGTCTTGTCTTTACATTTAATACCATGGCGTGCCTGCAGTAACCTTGAAAACAAGCTACCACTCATCACTTGCTGCAAGCATATTAGCGTGCATTTCATATTTCTCAAAACATTATTTAAACTAGCTCTGGCAGACAGACTCAGTATGTTTACAAATAACTTCTGCGCAGTGTAGATTACCTGCTGATAGGCATTTTCTAACCGAGCAAGAAACAGTTAGATTTCAACAATGAAGTAAGGTTTCTTTCTGATCTGCCCTTTGCAGTGGCAAAAATGAAATGTGAATACATAGAAAAAGACTATATGGTAGTTTTGCCTTGGTTTTTTGTGCTTTAAAATAGAAAGATAGATTTCCAGCCATTTTCAACATGTTATCCATTGCTAGTTTAATTTTTGCTAAGATTCTTTTTCAGTCTGTCACTTCGACTAGCCAAGAGATGGAGAGCACTTACAAGAGTTGTCCAAGATGACAAGTGCTTTGAAGGACCTATTAGGTGTGTATTAGATATCAATTCAGACTAGCAGTGGAAGTTACTTCTGGAAAAGAGACACTCTCCATTAGATCTCTCCAGAAAATAGGTAATACCTTCAGACTTGAAGCTGTGCATCAAATTTAAGATTTCCTAGCAGCAAGTAATTCAAAATTGAAGCTACCATTTATTTTCTTAATGCTCAAGGCTTACAAGCAGTAGGTAGGACTACAGGGTATAGTGCATCACTTCAAACCACCATTAAGAAAGCAGTTTTTGTTTTTTGGTTGTTTTTTTTTTTAAAAAAAAAACCCCATATTATAGTCAATCCTCTTCTATGGGGAGCTGGGAGGAGAACATGGGCAGAGACAAAGCACAAACAGTGAATAGATGATGCAAAAAAACTACTCACATAAGTTGTCCCCATGTTCTGACAGAGCTGGTACTGAGCAACTCTCAGTAAGCTCTGCTAAACCTAAGTTGGCTCCTCCACAGACACAAAGGCATCCCTGCCACACACATCACTGCGAAGAGCTACAGCACAGGATTTAGTCCACGCATTGCAAAACTCTCCACACCCCAATCAGCCCTCTCACATCCCAGGCATCTTGACTGGCAAGGTTAAAGCTCCAAATGGAGATCTACCCTTTTCTGCTGGCAGGCGTACTCAAGCAGCCCCACTCCCCCTTTTTTCCTAGATGAGTCATCTTACAGGAGTTCCCTGATCTTATGCACTATAGCCCCACCAAACACTGCATTGGCAAAAGCAAGGGATAGAAGGAACCAGTCTTACACCAGACAACAGCCACCAATTCATGTCATACCATATTCTTAATAGCTTTTATTTGCTCTAGGGAGCAAACACTAAAGCATTATCACCCAGACTTGGTCAAACATGAGCTTTTCCTAGGTGGTGTGATGCAACCCAACTTGCTGCTCTCAAGGACAAATGGAGTATTTTACTCCACATCCCTATAGACGTGAGGTCTCCCCTCCTCCCTGGCTCTCAGCATTTATTCAATCCCTTGGTGAGAGAACCTGTCAGGAAATGAACTCTGGAAGAAAAGCTAAGCTAGCAAAACAAGGTCCCAGCAGAACAGGAGGCAGTGCATGGAAAGAGCACAGAAGATTTTTCTTCAGCAACTTCAAGCTGCTCTACCCAGTCAACTACTTCCTGAGCCGCTCACGCTGTGCGAGCCAAGTGTCCCATAACAAGGTTTCTGGGGTTCAAGCTGGTTGCTTCTTAAAAAGCAAGAAATTAAAGGCACTTCCATGCAAAACTGGAGATAACACACCCTAGCTTTCACTGGCATCCTTTACATCACTCTTTGAAGAGTCTATTCTCCCTAGAGAAGAGTTTCAAATAGTATCTGAGCAAATCAGTAAGGCAAAAACTCAGTATGAACAAGTTTAAATCTAAGTATCTGGACCCATCAGATCCAGAAAGGAATTCAGACTTCAGGTGTACTAATGTGAGTTTTGAAAGAGGATTTGTTCACCACCAGTAAAGCCATTTGGGAAAGTGCATCATATTGACTACAGGTGCAGAATTTTTTCCTTCCTAGTTTTATTTTCTTCTTCTCAACATCAGAGAGATTGAAGGCCTCAAAGAGCAGCTCTAGTAGGAAAGCACAACAGACACCAGGACCAGAGCTGCTTGTCCCATCAACAGGAGACAGCCCAAGAGCCCAAACAATAACGGAGGACAACATCAATGGCAACAGCTCCCAGCAGGAGAACATGTAACTACCGAGGCCAGAGCTATTAGGCAAGCCTAAGCAGACAACCGACAGCCTTAGAAATTCAACATGCAACTTGGCAACCCCCCCCCAGCTGAATTTTTTTCACCGGGAGCTAATGGACAACCTCACAAGTTACCCGTGCTTGAGTACAACCCATTCCTCTGCAACCAGAACGAACTGTCAGCTCTCCAGCACGGGACAGCTGTGATGTCTATTAGATAAGCACCATGCAAATTTTGACTTGGGGCCTGCAAGTGAAGAGAATTAGTATGGGAAAAAGCTACTTGAAATGACGCAAATCACCATGTGGCCTTTATGATATTACAGGGTCACTGAGATAAGTTTAATGCATTTCAAAACTTTCACACACTCACTTAGAAAGGTATACGCTTAATGAATTTAAATAGTCTTGCATGTTCAGTAGTTGACCATTAACATTAAAAACAACTGCAACTGGAAACAAGTCATGGCAAATGCTTATCCAGAAAGTATTTTGAAATTACATAACTGCAAATATCATACTGTCCTTCCGCATTCAGATGAAGTATTTCCTTTATTAATCTTTCTAATCAGACTTAATGTTTCAAAAGTTTCCTACAGTGCTTCATGATTTGCCTATAAATCATTCATTTATAATCCACCCTGCAGGATGAACCGTGTTTCTTTAAAAGCATCAAAGTCATCTTATGCAGTTGATCAGATGAAGCAACACATCCTCAATGGGAAAGGAAGCATGGCTATAAAAGGCAGGCATGCAGAAGACACTGAAATTTTGCCGGGTGACAAATTTGAATACTCTCTTATTTTATTCAAAACTGCTTTCTTGCTTTCAGGTATTTTTACTGAAACCCCAGCTTTCCTCAACAGCCTCTCAGTTTACTCATACCCCAGCATACAATTAAAAATAAGAATTTAACATGCTTCCTATCAACTTGCTGGTAAGGACACACAGTCATTTGCATGATCCAGCTAAGACATGTAATCAGCTGCTTACAGTAACAAAAAACTCAAAAGGAATTCTGTTTTCCAAAGATGGAAGTGGTAGAAGCAGCAAAGAGGAGAAAAAAAAAGGGGCATCCTTTGCTGTGACATATAGTGTCTATCGCATATGACTAAACCCTAGGTCGTACATCAACTTCGAAATGAAAACTTCCCTTGCCCTTTTTGAAATATAAAAGATTGCATCAAATAGAAGGACATTTTGTATATTTGCTTATAAACCATAAAGTTCTGAATCTTGTCCCTCTTACATCAATTGCTGGGTTAAAAAAAAAAAGCTTATTCAGGTCAGATAATTGCAGAAACCAAGACATGCTGTTCCCTTTGCTTTATTCTAGAAAAGACTGATGTCATTCAGATGAAGACAGATTTGATCTGTTACTCCTAACAAAGGATTTTCCAAAGTTTGCTTCATCTGGAGGTAACTAACCTGGTGAAGAGCCCTTCGGTCTCTGCCATGCACCGTGAAACGGACCTACACACAGATTTTTCACAAAAGGTATCATGGGTATTTTAGAGTACTGGCAGATTAAGCTGTTCCAGAAAATTAGTTCTGTAGAGAAAAAAAAAAAAAACAAACACACCCAACACACCTCACTTCTAAAAATCATTCCTAAATCCCACTCCTTGTTGGAAATCATCCCCAACACCATACAAAAGGTTTGTGCTGTGAGAGTTGGGGAAAGGAGCATGCAGTGATTCTGAAGCAACCAAGGGAAGCCAAAGCACGCGATGGAAAGCCAGACGCCTGCTTTGAAAGAAAACCGAATCCTTTGAGGTTTATAAATCCACTAAAGATGTATCTGTCCATTTTTATCTGTGTCTTGTGATAGGAATGGTTAGTGGAAAGCAGGCATTCATAATCCTGCCAGAATCCATAAGGGGCCTGCTGCTGAGGACAGCTAGCCCAGGAGCTGCCCGGCCAAAAAAGCCCTTTGAAGGAAGTCCTGCAGCATTTTGTCCCAGAAGAGCAAGCGCCGAGAGGCACAACTGGGGGATGGGAGGGAAGCGCGAGAATCTGCCACTCCAGAGGGAAAGGCAGGGAAAGGGGTAACCTCTGTACTGCAATAAATGCACAAAAGTCCAGGGAAAAGGGAACGCCAATGCTCCTGGTGAAGGAGACTTCACAGCTCTCCACCGCTTTGAGTTAAAAGCAGATTGCCTTCTCTAACTCTGGACTGTCTAGGGCAAGAACTGAAGTATGCCAAACAACCGCGTAAGAGAGTAAACAGGCAGAGGATGCTCACTCCTCTCCAGATAAACACTCAGAACCGACAACAGCACAGCCTCAGCCAGCAACAACCCATTTCCCTTCCCCACAGGGCACACACAGCGTGCCACCAACGCCAGAGGGAGAGCAGAGGAAGGGGGGCTGGAGGTACAAGCCAGAACAGAAATGTAAAACAATGCTCCTGCTATAGTCCCTGCCGTAAAGAGCCCAAGCTGCTGCAGGCCGTACAAACACGGTCTTATTTACTCAACTTTTCAAAACTTCCAGGTCCTCCTTTGTTCTAAAAAAGCAAGGCTGTTCTAAAAACATTTTCTGACTCAGATGACCCAAGGTCAGGGACAGCATCAGCTCCATTTAATACTGAAAATTCTTCCAGTAGCCTCTGAAAGGGCAACAAAAAACCCCCGAGTGGTTTGCACGCAAAGGAGCTAACGAAGCCTGGTTTGGCACAGTCCTGCATACAATCTACTTGCAAACTAACCTGCACAAGACTTTCGCGTGGATGGCTACAAAGGGGCAAGTTGTGATTGAAGTTCTTTTCCCCTGTATTGATTATAATGCCTCTCTCTCGAGTGGACACCCTGATGCCTCAAATGGCATCTGCTCCTACTGCTGCCTCTCTCATGGTCGAAGCACCAGCAGGGTCTCTCTGCAAAACCTGCTTACGGCTTAACTAAAGATCTGTAGAAGCTTCAGTCCCCCATCCCTCTGTGGTATCTGGTCAACATGTCATCTAAGCTTAGGAGAGGGACGGGAAAAATTGCACAAGTCTCACTTCTGCAGGAAACAAGAGATGAAAAATGGGCAGCCAGGATAGTTTTGAGATCCTACCTCGAGCAGCAAGTCAGGATAGGTTTTGTGTTAAGTTATACTTCCACCAGAGCAATGACTGATTTCGAAAGAGCTACACACTACACTGAGAGATAGCACAAACCCACTCGTATTTCTGCCACCCACATTTCTACATGTTCTATGCACAAACAGCTTTCAGCCTCCCCGGGCACCAGCTGATGGCTCTGCACAAATGCTATGGATCTGTTATGCCACATGACTTTCTTACTGCAATGCAAAGGGAGTTGAAGAGGTTCAGAAATACCATTCTTGCAGCACCTTCTTGTAAGAGGCTACTGTTCCATCAGTAACATGGACACGAAAGCAGAAAGCAAAAATTCCCCATGCACTATTGTAAACGGTGCAAGTATTCAAATAAAAACATTTTGCTCAGTGAATTAGTTTTTCCTCCAGAAATGAATGTAAGCTGACAGGTCACCTTGAAAATAAGCCATATCATTAACAAAGAACATTTTCAAATTAAAAGAGACACCATCAAGGTTAAAGGCAAAAGAACAGTCTGGAACTGAAGAACAAGACCTCCTTGGAAGAAGAGCTTTAATTACCTATCTTTCACAGTGGGCAGGGGGGGAGAGAGAGAATTTGAAGCGGGACACAGATCTATAATTGCATGGGCATTTGCTAAGTAGGTCTGCATTTGCTAAGTAGGTATGTGTATTCTGTTGTGCAGAATAATAATAAAAAAAAAACCCTCAAGAGATAAGCACTTCAGCCTGCATAGGGCTTGGACACCTTCCCAGAATTCAGGTCATAAGCAAAGACTCTCATAAGCAATGAAGGGTGCCAGAGCAAACACTTCCATGCAACTGGTCTGCATTTGCCTGTCTAGCCAAAAATTAAATGATGCACTTTTTCTTTTTATTGGCAAACACGCAATACAAAAGTACAGCAGCTTTACAAATTTCAGTCTCTCACCCACTTTCACACAGTATCACTGTATGTCAACACCTAAGTTTTAAATACTGTTATACTTGGTTTATACTTCATCTACTCTGGTGTGTTAACTCAAAAAAAAAAAAAATATCTTGCTTTCTGCATTTACTTTCAAACAAGTTCTCTAGAGAACAGCCAAAGCATCCCTGAAGCCTGCTGGAGAAAGTCAGCTGGATTTCCAACACAGTCACACTCTGATAAAAGGAGCTTCAAATTCAGTCTGGAACTACATCTAAACTCTAAAGTACATTCCCTTCATCCTGCAAAGGAAGTCAAGGAACTAGCACTGGGCTGTGGTTGCCAGGTCTCAGCTTGGACACACATTTATCCACCTGTCAGTTCACAGCAGCCATCTTCAAATCTCCAAAGAGAACAGCAGCCAAAAAGAAGGGATTTACAGTTAAGAATTACCTAACACATTGGTATTTACAAATAGGCTTGCTTAACAGATGCCTGGTAAGTGGTACTGATAAATATCATCTGCAAAGTGTTTGCATGCAGCCAGCTATTGTTTTGTGACCTCTTCAGGCATCACAGGCGTGAAGGAAGAGGCTTAAAAGAACACATAAAGTACTGAAGGTTGAATTGATGGTACCAGCTCAAAGCCAGTCCAGCCAGTCCTGACAGACAAAGAAAACAAAACAGGCAGTGGAAAAAAAGATGACAAAAACACCCTTGCACACCCTTCCCCATACATAAGCATCATTGTTTGTACAGCACAGACTCACGGTTCCTTCCGGATCAGGTCACCATTCATCTGTAGAGCTCCCACCAAGCCTACTCCACTGCAACACAGACCACCATCTCCACCTGGCCACCAGCCCCGCTGAGGTTAACTACCCACAGCACCCAGTTTCCAAGCAAACCTCCGCTCCAGTTCCCAGCAGGAGCTCCCCAAGCCATCCTTCTCTCTGCTGTTGAGCTCTCCAGACTCCTCTTACCCAGGAGACGGGGCCCAGCAGACTGCCTGCTTGGCTCCCCGCACTGCTAACCGGAGCGTGTCGAACACCCGAACTACAGGGCTCACAACCTCCTCCCAGCCCCAACATCCCTTGCCCACACAGAAGCCAACATGGGGCTTGCTCCTTCTCCTTCTTTCTGAGTGGCTTGGTCACCCAGATGCCTCACCCCCCACCCAGCTCACGGAGGAGCTCTCTGGGGAGCAGGGAGAGTGGCCTTTTCCCCAAGGCCGTGGAAGCACCCCCCTGTCCCAGCCTGCCCCCCGTTAATGCTGGCACGCTGCACGGGCATGGGGGAAGAGCCTGTTGGGAGGGGAGGCTCAGCAGGGAGCCACAGCTGCGCAGGTGGGCTGGAGCACACGCCAGGCTCTTACCTAAGCATCACATCACCCCCTTTACTCAGGGTAGATGTTTTCACGCTTCACGTAGGTATGGCACAGAGACGAACTGTGAGCCGGGGAAGAAGGAAGAGACAGAGACCAAGCAATTTCCGCTGGTCTCCTCACCCTGACCAGGACACTCCAGGTGTCCCCAGAGGGTGAGATGCCCATGTGCTCTTCCAGTCCAAAGGCTGCTGACAGTCATTGCTCCCTTTTCCAGCTCTCAATACAAAAAGGGACTCTGCAATTAATTCCTAATTGATTGCTAATTGACAGAACCAAAATTCATTGTATGTAAATCTAACCATTTACCCCAATGTCCCACTGCATTGCATTCATCTAAGGGCTGAGGTCAGAGACCACGACAAAGAGATTGCCTTCAAACTGCTAAATGCTTTCAGGTCTCTGCAATGTCAGTTGGGCTTTGGTCCTTCAGCTCCTGCTGGTGCTACCCAGTCTGCTGGTAACCGTCCATACTTGCTCCTTGTTTGTTTTAACAAAGTAGCCAAAGCAGATTCACACCTTTGTAAGAGAAAGAGATCTGAGAGAACAAGGAAGGGAGGGGACGTCTCATGGCTCATTCAATAAAAACAACCAAGGTTAAAATCTAGATCTAATCTGCCAAATAATGAGGTATCATTTTATGCATTTTTTTAAACTTGGTACTTTTCTTACGTTAATAGCATACACAGCTCTGCTGTTTACATGATCCTGGCTACACTAATGCCTTATTCATCTGAGTGCTGTCCTATTTTTCATTGTCGATCTTGTGGGGGAGAAGAAATAAAAAAAGAAGGAAAAAAAGAGGGGGGGGGGGGAAGAGTAGTGATGTTGACTTCCAGTTTGTCCAGAAGCTTATCAGGTGATGCTCTCCCCTCTTTGACATGAGCAAAATAAATTACTATACAGTCAGGAGTCAAGATGCTCAAGTGTTCCCATTTCGTGATTAGCGAGAGGCAGGAGGAGTGCACAGCCAGCCTTCTCTCCTTCCAGTGGTCCAATGGTGGAGCAAGACCTCCTGCCAAGAAGAGATGCCTCTTCTCTTGCCGCAGCTTCTTTTTCACCTGCATTTCTCTTATGTCTTCCATCCAGTAAAAGACACTTTCTTCCTCTCAAACAGTTGTGGTGTCCAAAAAGCTGCCTATATTTACACTTGTGAAAACAGCAGTAACTGCCATGCCGTAACCAATAAAGCCCTAGCGGAGTAAAATCACAGCATAAGGTTGATTACTACAATAATTACCACAGGCAGATAGTTTCAGCTGTGGAAGTTTTTATGAAGTGGCATGAAAATAGATACCGATGATACTTTTGTCAAGCAGATTAATAAACCCCTTCCAACCTTCTCCCGAAAGCAACCTTCTCCAACCTACCTGCAGCTTTAGAAAGCAAGTAAAGGACTAAGACTCAATTTCCACCAACAGGCTCACACTTGCAGTGGAATATTTTTATAATTGTTGAGACTGAAGTTAGTCAAGGCACAGGCAAGACCGCAGTCACCTTTTGGTGTGGTGTAACATTCAAAATACATTTCAATATGTTTAAAATAGTGCCCTCAACTTTATTCTCCAAATGGATGAACTGGCCTGTAAAACCTGTTACAAGGAACAATTAAGGGAGGATTCTGAAGCCACAGAAAATATGAAGAGCTAGAAATACATAAGTGCATGTATTTTTAAAATCAGGAACCTGCAAGTAAATCCAAGGTTTACATTGAAATCCTATTTGCTGCACTACTTTCTGTGAGATAATAAAGCACAATTTTTTTCCATTCAGCAAGTTCTACTGCTTTCTCCTTGCTTATCATCTTTCAGAAGCAGTGCTCATTAAAAAAACCCAACAGACTTTTCTGGACTTTTCCACCTTCTGCTTACCTGCAGCATCTTTATCCAGTTAAGAAATCTGTCTGAACACACTAAGGCACATCTTCACTGCACCAGCTACTGAGGCTCTTCCTCCCAAAGCACAGCCCCACAAGGTAAGCCAAGCCCAGATAGGGCTTCTTGAGGTCCCACCCTCCCTGTTGGCCTCCCCACCTGCACATTCCTCCATTTACTCTAGCACCAGGACTGCTCCTGTTGCAACCACACAGAGATCTGGTTCAAGGAAGGCGTCTGGCAAAAAAGCCTCATTTAATTATTTTAAGCTGAAGCTGCCGTGGAACCACACCCTCTGCTCAAGCAATGGCAGCCCTGCTCTAAAACAGCCTTCGACCTGCAGCATCCACCTTGTAGGTGTGTAACTGAGATGTTACAGGGCATGACCAACAGAAGTAGGATGAACTGCTCCACGATAACCCCTTTGTGTTCTACCTTGCCAGACCGTGTTTCTTCCTCTTGGTGCATCGGATAAATCTAGGAGACTGAAAACCTGCCTGTGCTCAGCACCCTCTATGAAATGTCCAAACAAAGAGAGTACCGCGAATTGCATCAGGCTTGTGTTTTGACCTAAGTCACATCCTGTGAACCAACTTGTGTTTAATGTTTACCGTGTCTTCACCAAAATGTTTTGTATATGCATGCTTCAACAGAAGTGGAGTATAGTGAAGTTATGAACCCAAAAGAAAATACTGCCTACCTATTTACAGATAACCTGTGCGGATCAGCAATCCAATAATTAATGTGGGTAACAACTTATACCAGAGTTAGAAGCCTTCTCTATAAGTACATAGTCATGAAACCACACAGAGGCTGCAAGAAGAACGAGGAGGGAACAGAGCAAGCACTACCCAGGGAGGTATGCCCTGGTACACACCTGAAAAAGAATGGGATCCAATTCCAGCCCAGGGTTTCAGTAGGGTATCCCCACCGTGTTCCAAATGTTTTCGCTTGCCTTTGTTGGGAACAGTCAGAGCAAATGTGGATTTCTCTGGGAGGGTAGTACAGAGGTTCATTTGGCAGCATGTACCGAGGGGACAGGGAAGAATGAGAAAGGATCTCTGGAAGTACCTAAAAAAGCAGTTCTCTCCCCACATCCAGGGAATGGCATGACATTTCTAATGATTGCACTTAGCGCACTGTAATGCTCATACCTACAAGACAGTGACATACCAATGCTAGTATAACAGTGCTGCTTCTGTAATCCTTGTAATAATAAATACTCCTCTGCTGCCTTTTGTTTCTGACAAAATCACTACCAAACATGAAATGCCTTCTGAAAGATTTTTTTTTTTTTTTACCCTGTATCTTCCAGATTTATCTCTGAAGATGAAAACATATAGGTTATTACTTGTACAAGAGGTTAAATTCAGATATACAGCACAGAGCTCCTATCTTGAATTCTTCACTTAATGTTTTGACAATTAGATAGTGCAGTAAAAGCTGTATTACATATTACGAGATTTTTCCAGCATTAGCCATAAAGGCCTACCTAAAAGCAAACTCATTTTAATACAGGACCCTTGATTAAAATTCAAGGAGGGGGGTGGGGGGGAAGCAAGGGTGGCATACTAGCAACCTTACCAAGTTGCTCCAGGAGCTATTTTGATGTATAAATCACTAAAAAAAAAGTCTGCTATCAGCTTTGGCTGTTACAAGAAAAAAATCAGTCGTTTTATGACTTATTTTTGCAAATACCAGGCTATTTTCACAGAACATGTAACTTTATCGTCTTATGAGGCGAACACCTACTTCACTAATGGTCTATTATCATCACAACTCAAAGCTACATCTTCATATTGCAGTGGTAACTTCAAAAACGCCTCAGGGAGGAAATCACCAAATCGTTAAAATCAAATATGCTTTGAAGAATATTTGGGGTCTGTATTTAGGGGTGGGAAAAGATGTGCCTTTTAATTATTTTTTTAATTAAATCAGCTGTGAGTTTTAAAGTTCAGAGCATTAGAAACTGCTTTGATGTTTCACTTCACATAATATCAACCTTTTAGCACAGTATAAACAATCATGTTCCCCCATCTTGAGATAAAGTTCACATGATGTGAACATGTAACTGAATCAAAAGCAGCTGTCAACTTAGACAAACCCCATCAACTCTATCCATGAAACAAAATAACCTGTGATATAACTCTATTAGTTATTTTTGCCTATGACTAGGCAAATGCATGCTGTGAGCAGAAGACATTTAGAAAGATATAAAGGTATTTTGTAATTTCTGTTCTATTGGAATAACCTGTAACTTATTTAAATCCTTTGACAGTCTTGTTAAGGTACATCTTATCACCTCTCAGTCCTGGGAGAAGCAATGGAACAACAGTTTGGATACCCAAAGTCTTCCTATGACCATCACAGCAAAGATCTTCGCTAGAAGAGCCCCTGAAGCCCCTGCAAGCGGAATGACCCTTTCCAGGGTAGCATATTAAGAGAAGAAAATTAAGTCTTTCCTAGGATTCAGCTCAGCAGTTGCAACACTCTCCCCGAAAGCTTCCATGCCCACTGCTGCCACGGGGGACAGGGCAACTGGAAAACCAAGGACACCAGGAATGAGCCAAAACAAGAGGGTGCTGCCAGTAACTTCCCCAGCTGAAAACACACTTCGCGTGTTCAACTCAGGCACAGGTGAACACAAAACGTTTGGGTTTTGGTTTTGGGGTTTTTTTGTGACAAAACACAGGATTAACTTCCCAGGAACCTCACTGCCATTTGGTGATCAAAATCAAACTGATTTGCATTACACAACCTGCCATGTTTCAAGCCAGTTTACTTGATTTTCTGACACTTCCATAGGGTTATTGTTTTACAGACAGTTCCATTCTTATTCAGAACTTGAGAAATGTGTACACCAGGAATTGTTTTCCCCGTGTTCTGTAACAAATCTGCCATCACAATATCAAGGCAACCACAAATACCCTATGGTTTAATAAACCAAAGAGGAAATCCTGACAGAATATGCTCTGCTAGCAACAGAGCCACTTTGTATTTGACATCCATCAGCTTAAGAAGCATCACTGGTTTTCCTCCTCACCTAAATAATTGGCATTTGCTTGGGATAATGTTATGCATGCTGTGATCAAAGGTGTAGGAACTGTCTACACTGTGTGCTGGCTAATTGGCACCCAGCCTAATCCGGAATATAAAAATCTCACCGTACTAAGCACGTGAGCAGTCTGCTTCATTTTACACAAGATTAAGAATTCAGACCAGGGTGACAAAAAGACATTCTTCTACTCTTTGATAACAGTTTACTGAGTATTTTATCAAGAAAAAAACTTGCAACTTACAGCACAGAATTAAAAATCTTGTAGGAGATATTTTCTTTAGTGTACTTTAATTAAAAAGCTGTGGTGTTAGGTAAATTGAGTTTTATTTTGCCAACATCATACTTTTTAAAAAGCAGTAAAAATACTTCCTAGGCAAGCCAGGGACCAACAGAAATTCAGAGAAGTGGATCACATGGTCAGCTGAACACTAATACCGTTTTTCAGATTCTATGAAAACAAACTTGTTCCCATGAAGGCCAAATCAGACCCCAAAGCAATACTTTGCAGCTGATACAGAGAATGTTGAGAGAAGGTATTTAGATTTGTCAGCGATTCTGTTATAAGTCACAGCACTGCAAGTCAGTCTCAGACTAAAAGGAGAAGGGAAAGCAATTTGTACCCAAAGTATAAAACAGGTTCTCACTTGGCCATGACCTTGAAGGAAAAAAAAAAACAAAAAAAAAACCACACACACCACACCAAAAAAGGGGAAAAAAAAAAAAAGATAAAAATAATTCTGTACAGGAGTAATTCTTTACATACTGTCAGTCATGGAGCCCAAAGAAACACGTTTAAGAAAGGCAACTCTTTACGTAAGTTAATTCAACTTTAGATTCAATGAGAATATAAGAATGCAGTTGAAAATAACATGATGATCTCATTCAGAGGTTTATCTGCCTGATGTCCAGAAGCACTTGCTGCCTCCTCAAACAGCCATATGTACATGCACTTGTCTCTTATCACTACAATGAATTAAAAGGTAAGTAAAGCAATTCAATTATATTTTAAGAGTCATTTCCCCAGGGAAATAACTAAATTATATTAGCAAATAGAAAAATATGGTCCCGTCTTTGAACTCTACAATGGTCCCACTCCATGAGAATATCTTACCTAGCTACTGTGAATCCATCCACTTAGATCCCAAGATCCGCTTACTGGGCTCTCTAAGAGCAGCTAAATGGTTTTCATTACAGAAAGAGGTGATTAAGACTCCCTTCATTAGTCATCACCCCACACTGCATATTCTTTGAAGGGGAAAAAGGTGTTCCCTTAATTCAACAACCAAAGGGCCCTGGAATATCAAGTTAAATACTTCCAGGATTCAGTTTATTTCAACCCGACCAGCTAACTCATGCAAAAACTAGAAACTGTCCTTAGTATCAGATTTTACATCAAAATTAGCTCACAAAGATTTAGAAACACTTTTGAAGACAGAAAACAAGATTTTAGAGTTACAAGGCTACAGTTTATGTAGACACTGCGTAAGAAAAGTAACACTGTGCTAAGTTAGGCTCCATGAAAGCTAGGATTATCATGACCAGAGGAAGATTTCTTTAATGGAAGATCAAGTTCTCCTTCATAAAGCAGACTTCTCATGTGCAGACTACATGGAGAGTCTGATTACTGCTCGAATCAGGTTGCCTGCACAAGCCATGTTCCCCTGACTGGGTGACTGGTGTTCTTCCAATGCCAGCGTTTGTATACGGGCACCCAACACAGCAACTGCTCCAAGTATGAACTTTTGATTCAACTGTCCATTTCTGTACAGGGCACAAGACATCTGCACTCCCTGGTGTGGAAATATGAACAGGTCATTTTTTTTTTAGCTTCCATTTACAGCAGGACAGAGATAATGCTTTTTCTTCCTTCTTTCAGTTGGAGCTCCTGAAAGACAGCCAAGTCACAAATCAACTCCCCGTCTCAAATGAGACCTTTACCCGTGCCTCACATGCAATCAGGATGATTTGCTCCAATTTGCTCCCAGCAGAAGGTTAAGTTTCCCTATTTATCACGCTGCAACAGATGGAACAAGTCTTCT
The DNA here is from genome assembly GCA_034008185.1 of Gorsachius magnificus. NCBI lineage: Eukaryota > Metazoa > Chordata > Aves > Pelecaniformes > Ardeidae > Gorsachius > Gorsachius magnificus. Next base: position 180,522,461 of record CM067081.1, read on the forward strand.
ATGCAAAGACTACTTCCTCCTTCTCCTCCATTCCTTAACATGAGAGCAGCAACTACTTCAAGCCTTCAGCTGCAAGGGCAAAACTGCCAGGTCTGCACCTCGTGGAGAGTTAAGGATTTCAGCAGTTTGCAGGAGCACCACCCATTGAGGCATCTACCCCTGTACTATAATCACAGAACAAGAGCCATCACATCAGTCTAATTTTTGGATCACAGGTACTCCTGGCACTGGAAGTGGGGAGCCTGCATGTTTGACAGGATTAAAAGGAACTTTTCTCCTGCTCACACTTCTCTTCCTTGGCCTTTAACACTTGGGTTAAACAGTTAAGCCTGGCGGATCCAGGAATGCTTCTGCAGAAACACTCTCTCCCTGCTGCTTTTCAAAGTTAAACACACAAACACAATAACAGAAAAGGGGCTGGCCAGTCTTTAAGTCACCAGTCCAGAGAGTTGGGGGACCAGCTCCTGCAGCTGGCTACAGCACGTACCCGCTGTGCACTTTAGGCACAGCCTAGTCACTTACCACATGTCAACCTTTCTACTACTAGCAAGCCTTAAAAAAGAATTATTTTTTTTTTTACCCTTTATGAAGTAAAGGGTAACACAAGATGTCTGTTTATGCCTACACTACATAATCTTTGCACACATCAGTAACAACATAAAAAAAAATTGAAATACAGTTCGAATTACATCTATTGGGAAAAAAATTGCACTGACTCTTACGCTGATCTCACAACGGCACTGAACCTTGAACTTACTCATTTCAGACGTTAGGACAAACAATGCAGGCCAATTCTCCCACTATGCAACATACAACCACCATATCCTTATTCTTTTAAGCAGTGCCAAAGAATATGCCACTTTCCATCTGCATAAGCACCATGGGTCACGCCAAAATCCCTAGTGCAGTTGCTAGAGTTTATAAAGCTTTACCAGATGCTTCTCAGATGAACCATGAAGCTATTTTTCAATGAAATGAGTAGCTCTGAACAAAAGGTCTTCCACAGTCTTAGCTTATAGAAGTGAACACATTAAATCAAGCTGCTGGTGGACCGAGCAGCAAGATGAGGTGGTTTTGTTCCTGAGGAGCAGAATTATTCAGAAGAGAGCAACCCAGTAAAAGAAAAGTAATGCTCTAAATAGAATATCTGAACTAAACTCTTCCAAGTTTACAGGCTAGCATGATCCTAGACACAGCTCTGTATAAGAAGTCACTGAGAGGAAGTCCCCTACAATAGAAGTTATTAGCCACCGATAAAGGCATTAAGCTAGTTTTCCAGTATTAATGAATTTGATCTATCCCAAACTTTTCTTCAGGGGGGGACAAGCCAAATCACAGGATCCCTGCTTCAGCAGAAATAAGACTGAGCACTTAATTATTTAGCAAACTAGCATCTTCAGTCAGAGCAGAACTTGATCTTCAGGTTTTTTTATTGCTAATCAGGCTTTTAGGGAGACCATATTGATCGGGTACCGCAAACACAAGATACGAGGACTGCGTGCTACGAGGAAGAGTACAGCGTGGTTAGACTGCATCCATGCACTTGATCCCACCTCGGATCAATTAGAAGACAGAACACAAGACAAGTGGTCCTAATTACGGGGAACAGGGATAACTACAAAAGATTACAGACAACCGCCTTTGTAATCTGCCCCTACTGTATTATTGTATGTAATTTCTAAAAGAAACACACTTGCAAGCAGCATTTTCCACAATTACTTAGTGGGTAAAGAGCGAGACGGAGAAGCTGACAGCCAGCACGCCAAGTACTCCTACACGCCCAACGCTAGCACTTGATGCTTCCTCTGAGGCAGATGAACCACTGCTGCTTTTACTATTATTTCCAGCACAGCGTAGATTCCTCCGTATACGAGAACACAAATTCCTCTCCAGCACACACACAGATGAGTAACTAGAAAATGATCTTAATTGCTACATAAATCACATGTGGCTACTTAGCATAGCCAAATACACGTCTGCATAGGAAGCACTCTCCTCAAAAACTGTCTGCAGTATTTCATCAACCTCGCAAAAGAGCAAGTATGCCAAAAGACAAAACAAAAGCAGCAATAACTCACCTCAAGTCAATTTATACCTGCCTACAGAAACATGCAGGCTTTGTCACAGGTGCCTAAACTCATACCAAAGCCTGACAGTAGCGTAGCCATGTAAAGGCTGCACTGAAACCAGAGGGGGTGATGGCACGCTATGCCAGCTTTGGTCCCACCGGGGTGTGCCCCTGAAGTTCATGGGACATACCCGTTTTAAGACCTTTCCTGAATGTTGGCATCAAAAGGTACACATCCTTCTATGTGTGTGTATGTTATATATATATATATATATAAATTTTTTTTTTTTTTTTTTTTCAAACATGTCTTTACAAATACATACATAACCCCCCTATAATTTCTACCTGGGAGGAAAGTGCTGTACATACTGAACAGCCTGGCCCGGCGTGCTGCCTGCAGAAGTCCCCAGAGCCTGAGCTGCCTGTCAGTGAGGAGAGCTGAAGGACGGAGACCCGTCACTCTCACTTCTCCCGACGCTTACGTTGCTTGGCTTGGCTCACAAGTACACTGTCACAGGCAAACGCTGCATTAGAGATCTACCACTCCATCCAAAATCCTCTGTTAATCGGTTTATTTGCAACTGTTAATCCAACACCAGTGCCACTGGCTTTTTCACACCAGGGACAGACTGCAGCGTGTTTTTACTTCAGTTTTTCTTCGTACTTTTGCTCTTGCAGTGGCTTAATATTAACCAGAACGAATCTCTTCCAAAACATTCTGATATCACTCTTACGCACAGGTCTATAGCTGAAATAAGAGATCCAAGAAAACAGGGTACCAAATCCTCTTCCTTCCAACAACAGCTGTTTAAGGGTTTTTGTTTTTTAAAAATCTCCTTCCTGTATTCAGATGATCCTGAGCTCACCCGCTCTGCAGAGCGTTTTCCTGAATTCACCAGAGTTCTCGATGTGAACAAAACTCCTTGTGTCTATTGCATGTCTATCTATGAGTCTGAAGAAGCCTACGTCTAAAAGCCCAAACGTTTTGGACCATAAAGCTATAGGTGCCCAATACTTTCAACTTCAATGAAAGTCCAAAGCTCCAGCAGCTCTACCCTTTATCCACTTGGATAAAGGCCCAGGATTATCCCAACTCCATTACATTATTACTTAAATCACAAAGCATCCATATATACTAGGTCCTCCTGATCTTACCAGCAAGAAGCCTAGCTACTGTACTCCAAAATTCAGGTGAATCAAAGTCTTTTCTTTTTTTTTCCAAATAAGAGGACCAAAAAAACCCCAAGATAAAAATCCAGTGTTTATCTGGTGATATTCAAATGAATGTCAATAACAAAGTCAGTAACACGTTGCTGGTGCTCCAAAAGTTTATGCCCTGGGACAGTACGTTAATCCATCTCTCCTAATCTCATTTCTTAATTTTTTGTGTGTTAGTAGTTACCATTTCATACAGTTAAGTCCCCCAAATTGATGACTAAGAACCAACTGCAATGATAAACCAGCATACAGCAATCAGCATACTCTGCACAGACCGTACCTCTCATCTCGCCTCCAGAGGCTGTCAGACCCCAGAAGGGGACTCGGCATTCACCCCAAAACGGTCACCGTGCTCTTCCAAGCTACTGACACAGACACGCCACATCAAGCACGCCAAGAGAAGAGCAAGGCAGAAACACAAAATAAGGACCGCTAGTTTACTCTGACAGTGATGTGGGCTTAAAATAGACACAATCTCTACTCCGCTCATTCCTTCAACTCTTAACTTTCAAGTATTTTAGCCGTGACAATGTTTAGCCCATAATATTCACTGACTGCCAAATGGATTACAGAAAAAAAAAAAGCGCACTACTGGATATTTTTACTTGTTTTTTTTTAAATAAGTTTCATGACTACACGTCAAACACAAACCTAAACTTTTTGGCTCTGAAGCAAGCCTATAATTAGAAACCTCATTTGTTCTGGTAGTCAGGAGAGCCATTTTCCCTGGGGAATGTTACTGAAAGGAAACCCAGGGAGACTTGTAATGGCCAAAAAACGTGAAACTTGTTAGCAACGGACACTGGTAACACAAAGCCATCCTAACCAGACTTGATCAGTTGCAAATTGCATTTTACCCCTAGAAACTGTTTTCTTCCCAAATAAAATGCTTTTTTTTTTTTTTCCTCCTCTCTTCCTCTCAATGAAATGCCTCGAGCCACTGTGCAAATTCACATGGAACAGACCTAAAAAAGGGCTTTTGCACCCAGAAGTTTGTCTGCTTTTTCACACTTGTACCACCTCACCCATTAAAAAAAAAAAAAATATATAGGCTACACCTTTCCCTGCAAACCTCCTCTTCTGACAGCGGAATGAGCGATGGCTGGTTACCTTGCCAGGACTAGTTAGGGATGAGACTTTCACCCTCTGCCTTTCGCCTCCCCCCTTCAAAGCTCCTCTGCTCTTTTATATCCGCTTTCTATTTCTAGCATTTTTTATGAATTTCCTCTCCCATCCCCCATTACCACACCTGCAAATTCCACTGACGTGCAGAAGAGACGGCCACAAAACCAGTGTCATGGCAGGGGGCACCGGCTGCGGGTGGAGGGGAAGGAACTAAGACGGCTGGGCTGAAAGCTGTGAAGACCAAGACCAGTAAGGGGAAGAGAGAGGGAGAAATCAGCCTTCAGACAGGGAAGGACCAGTGTTGGCAGCAAGGCAGGGAGCACGTTCTCAGGTGCTGGAGGATAGTGTGCATTTCTGGAAACTGCCAACAGAAGCAATTGTGTTTTTCTTGCCAGCGCTTTTACAGAGCCCATATGAAATGGTGAAAAACAGAGCATAAAAACACAGTTGCTTTAAAGAGATGAGTGGTATCCAAGTACCAACCTTCATATCTCCAAGCTATTTTACACCAGACTTCAAGCAGAGCGCTCTCACATTTTGTATGTGAACTATTCCCGACCCAAGGCTGAATACAGGCTGCAGGATTTGCCCTCTTCTAACAGCTGGGATCCACGATCTTTACAGCAGTGCCAGCTTCTGAAAGCCATGTTTCCCAAAGCACAGTGGTGCCCTCTCTCGCAGACCCCTCGTGTGTTAAGGGCAGTTATGGAGCAAGAAATACCTCATGTTTCTAACTGTTATAGCTACAGGGAGAGGGGATATTGAAACACAGAGCAGGCAAAACCAAGCACAGGGATGTACCCAGGTGTTTGCAGTGATCCTCATGGAAGACAGGAGCTTAGCAAGGCGGGGAACTAACCCACATGCCAACCACGGTGCCTGAAAAGCCACCGTCCATCAAGCCACCTGAGAAAGGAGAAGTATTGCAAGGATTCATTCACATCAATGCCATTCAAAGTGGGAGAATCCAGGGAACTGGCACAGGGAAGGGAAGCGTAGAAAACACAGGCAGGAAGATGCGTGTCCCTCCAACATATGGTAGGGCTTGCAAGAGCAGGCATGACTCTTTTGACTTTTCCTGAAAGGATGGGGGGTGGGTGAGAGGAAAGGAGGAGATAAAGGGGTCAGCTTTCAAAAGTTTGCAAAACATCTTCTTTTGGCATTTTCTCTACAGGGAATGGACTATTTCCAAAGGCTTGATCATACAGAAGCGCAGGTCTGATCTTGCAAAAGCCTATGCACATGGATAACTTTACCTCACATGAGCAGTCACACTGTCCGGACAAAAATATTTACAGTTCTTCCTTTTTCATTTATTGAGTCATTTGTAAACATGAAACAGGGCCACACTGAGCTTAGTCTAGCCTCCGACAGTTAAATTTTACAAGAGCCACAAAAGATAAGAAACCTTAAATAAAGCTGAACTTTCATGAGCAACCACACAGCATATAAAGCATTTTATGCACGTTGCCCCCAGATTGATGTATTTCTTGCTTAAGATATGACTTTGGGGCCACTGCTTAGCTCCAAAACACCACACTGCCTGTCATATGCTGTAATGGGGTTTATGCGTCAATTTTTTAGAAGTGCATGCTGGCTTGGGCTGGGACAGAGTTGATTATCTTCACAGTAGCTTGTATGGGGTTATGTTTTGGACCTGTGCTGAAAACAGTGTTGATAATACAGGGGTGTTTTAGTTACTGCTGAGCAGGGCTTACACGGCATCGAGACCTTTTCTGCTCCTCAACCCATCAGCGAGCGGGCTGGGGGTGCGCAAGAAGTTGGGAGGGGGCACAGCCGGGACAGCTGACCCCAACTGACCATAGGGGTATTCCATACCCTATGACATCACGCTCAGCACATAAAGCTGGGGGAAGAAGGAGGAAGGGTGGGGGACATTTGGAGTGATGGCGTGTGTCTTCCCACACGTTAGGCGTGATGGAGCCCTGCTTTCCTGGAGATGGCTGAACCCTTGTCTGCCGATGGGAAGCGGGGAATGAATTCCTTGTTTTGCTTTGCTTGCGTGCACGGCTTTTGCTTTCCCTATTAAACTATCTTTATCTCAATCCACGAGTTTTCTCACTTTTACCCTTCTGATTCTCTCCCCTGTCCCACGGGTGGTGGAGGGGAACACGGGGGGGGGGGGGGGGGGGGGAATTGAGCGAGTGGCTGGGTGGGGCTTAGTTGCCGGCTGGGGTTAAACCACAACAAAGTGGTAGGGAGAGAGAGGAAGAGACAAATCTTTAACCACTCTACAGATGATTAGGCATCTTAGGCAAAGCCGAAAGGTACCATCACAACACTTTTACACCAGAATTGGTATCAGTCCGTTAATCCTGTCTTAGCTGCAGAAATTCAAGTACATAAGTAAGCCCATCCCTGCCCCATTAATTGGGCAACAAAAATTCACCCAGCTACTTCATTTCCTTTTTTCTCTCTCTCTCTTTTTTTTTTTTTTTTTTTTTTTTTTTTCTTTTCTCTCCCTTTGGAAACCCATATAAAACAAGTCCAAACACTACTACGGAGTTTTTCTGCAGGCACAGCTGCAAGCCAAAAGCTCTAACCAACTTCTTCCCTGGGAGAAAGGGGACAGAGGGAGCTAAGACAGAGGGATAAAAGTAACTGCCAGCATTAAAGTCTTCTACAAGAAAAAAAAAAAAAAAAAAAAAAAATCAACCCACACTGCAAAACTTAATATCTGTACAGTTGAGAAAGACACAGAAACAATAACTAACAGCTCCCCTCTTTTCTCTTTGCTCAAGGGGACATACTATGCATTTTTTTGACTAAACCTCAAACACAAACCAAAAGTAACATCCTCATCCGTAACAAAGAGGCTTATTATGGCTGTTATTGCTGGAAGGGGAAACTCACTCTTACTGGCCACATGACTTTTGACATCTACATTCAGCATTGTTTGGGGTTGGGTTTTTTTTTCTTTGTAACTCCGCAGCTCCGAGCAACTGCTAATAACTTCATGAGCAGAAACATTTAGCTGAGCATTTCTGACGCTGCAGAGTCAGCAATACAGATGAATTTGTTCCAAGCTACTCGATACATACTTAAACGCATACCCTGCAGCACCTCACTGCAGTCTTCTTTTGGGAAACATTACTAGAGCACAGTATCAAATTGTAAGGCTTTTTTCCATCTCCCCTTGCTTGGAAATGTTAACCTCAGATAGAGGGATTTAGGCATTTGCACAGTTTACTACTTACACAACTAGCATTTAGTAAGACAACTCATACAGCAGCATTATAAAGACACACATACACGTTTAGGCTCTGAATCAAGACCCAGGCCTCCTCGCATCTCGTGACACAGCAGCTACACGCAGCCTGACAGCCGCTAGGTGTCTGTTCACCCGGTACCGTCACGCCGTGGTCCTCCCCTGCGATGGCCGGGTGGCAGCCAACGCCGGTCAGATAGCTTAGCAGACAAAGTTCAAGGACACTCAGCAGGGCTTGCCAAATTCCACCGAGTCCCTCAGGTTAGTGGGAGGCTGCAACCCAAGATGGATGAGAAAAAGACGGCCCCTAAGGAGGGGTGCAGCGAGAAGCATCCTGGGGAGGCAGCCATGACCTAACAAAAAGCTGGTGCCAGGCTATTTGCACAAGGTGCCTGAGCTCAGGTGTAGGGAGAGGGTGCGCCCAGGCTCCCTGCCAAACTTTGCAAAGGAAGCTAAAGCTCAAGAAAGCTCTGTGCACTTCCTTGAATGGGAGCAGGAGTTTCCCGAGGAGCAGTTAGAGGGCTTAAGTTTTAAGCAAATCACAAATGGGGCATAACAGATGGGAGAACCTCAGCGAAATGAAACCAAGGGTTGGCTTTCTGCAGCACAACATAGCCTAGAGGAACGGCCATGGGCAATGAACCATGGGTCATGACGAGCCCCACGGGTGGACCAGAGGGCACACCTGAGGTATCCAGGCTTTGATAAGCAACCTTATAACTAGGTCTCCATAGCAGCAGCAATACCAACGCCAAAGTGCAGCGGGGAAAGGACACCAAGAGTTTGTGCAAAGAAACAGGCGCTGAGCAGAGAGAAGGCGCAGCCGACGGTGGGAGCAGGGGAAGAAGAGCTAGCATAAACAAACCAGGCTCGCAAGCTTATGGCTTCCAAAGATACAAACCACCTCTGGAAAGAGCGCCTGCACTTTGGGAAGAGAAAAATGAGAGGGGGCTGGACTGCTTAGCGAAAGAAATGTGACATTTACCCTATATGGTTTAATGGCTGCTCTGGATCAGACAGGGATTGCTCCGTGTTGTATCCCTGCCGCAAGCTTTACTCCTAGGAGAGCGGGGCTGGGTTTGTTACAGCAAGGCACGCCAGCACCCCTCGCTCTGCCTGCAGCCCCGGAGGTCCTCCGCCGACATTTCAATGCTGACCACAAAAGGGGTTGGTTTGGGGGTTTTGCTTTGTGTTTCATCAGCTCCTGACTTCAAAGCCCACTTGCAGTTGATCTGCTGAGCCTGAACGCTTAAACCAAGACACTCAAACACTTCTGAGGGCCTTCCCCCGCCGGCGGAACAGCTGGAGAGGCTGTCATTCACCTCGGAACGAGCTCCCAGAGGAGTGGCGGCGCAGACCCCGCCGTACCCCAGCGGAGGGCTGCCAGCAGGGCCGGCAGCCGGGCTGATGGCAGGGTTACTCACCACAGAACCATGTGGGCTTTTTGATCACATCCCCAGCCCGCCGGACTCCGGCGGGGCAGGCTGCAAGGCCGGCTCCCTCAGGCCGCCTTCCGAGCGGGGCACCCGGGCGGGCTCTCAGAGCCGGCACCAGCCTCCCCGCAAAGACCTTCGCCCCCCGCCGCCCCCCCCCCGCTCCGTCCCGGGGCCCGGGCGGGTCCTTCCCCGTGGGGGAGGGGGCGGCGGACACGTGGAGGCGGCAGGGCGGGAGGCGGCAGGGCGGGAGGCGGCAGGCGGCTCGGCCCCAGCACGGCCCCGGCTCGGCGGCAGCTGCCCCCGGGGGCGAGGCCGCCCCTCGGCCCGGCGCGCGGCACTTACTTGCGGGGCGGCGCGGGTCTTGCCCGGCGGCCTCCTGAAGAAGGAGGTGCGGGCGGTGAAGAAGAACTCCTCGGACTCCTCCTCCTCCAGGCTGCTGTAGCCGCTGCTCATGCTGCTGCTCCAGGTCATGAGCGGCGGCGGCTGCTGGTGCTGCTGGGGCCGGGCGGCGGAGAGCGCCGTCCCGGCCGCCGCATGGGGCCCCGCCGCTGCCGCTCCTCTCCCAGCGCCGCCGGGCCCGGGGCGCAGGAGGAGGAGGAGGAGGAGGGAGGAGCTGCTCCGGCGGCTCCGCTCCCTTCCTGCCGCACAAGTTTCCGCGGGCAGCGCCGCTCCGAGCCCCGCCAGGCGGCGACGCCCCCGCCCGCCCCGGGCAGCAGGTGAGGGGGCGGGGGCCGACCGCTTCCCGCCCCCCGGGCCCCGAAACACCGGCCCGGCGCGGGGTGGGGGGCGTGGGTGTGTGTGTCGCGGGGGGGGTCCCGCCGGCACGGCGAGCCCAGCGGGCGGGTGCCGGGGCCCGACGGCCGGGGGGCGGCGAGGGGGGAGGCGGCAGATGAAAGCACGGGCGTGGGCTGGGGACCCTCCTCCCGGCCCCGGTGCTGGTACCTCGGCACCCCCCTCATCCCCCCATTAATTACAAGCAACGAGGCAGTTTTGAGGGGGGCCTCGCTAAAGAAAGCAGTTCCCAAACTTTTCCCTAATAGTTACCTGATTTCACTCTCCTATGCGCCTGTACGAACGAAGTTATTAAAAAAATAACCAACGGCAAGATCATTGCGAGCCTTTCCAGCTTTGTTCTTCCAGTAATCTTTGAATTTAAGCCTCACAACTGGTAGCAGAGCCGGTCCTGCTGAGCAATAACAACCTTGAATTCCCGCAGCTGCTGCGGGTGGCTGGCCCCGGCCTCTCCTCCCTGAGCTGGCCCACGGACTATTAAGTCAATGGAATTCATCGCCCCGGGATCTAAGGAGGAGCGAGGCTTGTGAAGGCTCAGGAGAGATTAGATGTGTGTTTAGATAGCAAGAACATCCAGAGCTGCAACTGGGAAACATATTTAAAAGCACTAAAGTTCTGATAAGACGCAGGGCGTACATCAAGTACATCAAACTTGTCATTAATGGGGGAAACGACAGACAATGCCTGAAGGCCAAGTCACTCCGTAATTACCTGCCTCAGAGTTTTTCATGTCTTCCCTTAATTTATCTAGGGCTGGTCACTGTCACAGACAGGATACTGGGTTTAAGGTACAGCTTCCTAAGGCTACGCAGCTGCCCAAAAAAGCAGACTTGCCTTTCCTGCACGCTCTCCGCCCAGCGTTCCTGCTGTCCCCCCTGTGCCACACAGTGGTCCCGCAGGGGGAAGTGAGTCACATCAGCCACCGGAGCAAACCCCGGGAGATGGGGCTGTGGGGATCAGGAAGGAGGGCAGGCTACACCTCTTAGCAACAGCCCAGCTTTGGATTAAACAGATTTGAGGCTGCGTGTTTACCAAGCCACAGTCTAAGCCAATGTATCAGTTCCTGTGGTCTCAGTACTTGGCCGCAGATGTATCTGGGATAGCATTAGCTGACGTCTCCTTTCCCTCTTCCCCACCCCCATCTTGCTGGCCCCTCACAAACTCCTCATCTGCTATGGGTGGCCCACTCCTATCCCCCCAACCATGTAGGGACTGGGTCTGTTTCTGCCAGTTAGGTGCTCTTCCCACACCAGTATGCTGTATATATTGATAAAGTCACCTCCACAGCAGCAAAACAACTCACACTGAGAACTAAAACTAGTTAATCACTTCAGGAGGTGTTAAATCCTTCCTTTCCCGTCAACTCCGATTCTCCTAGATTTTTGTATGGAGTTTTGGCATCTGGCAGATTAGAAGGTTGCATAGCTTTTAAAAACAAATAACTGAGTCTAACAGCGTAGATGTGAATGTGTCAGATCTTGAGCCTACTTGTTGGCACTGTAAAGCCCTGTGGTATTCCAGATAGCTTTAAGTTGAATGCCAAGTTACTTGAATGCAACTAAAACGTATTAAAATGCTTGCTTTAGACAAATGAGCTTTGTGTTACCTGGCTCGCCAAGACCAGCCCCGTGCCAAAAGGAGGTCCCACCAGAGATCTGCTGGGCTTGCCTCTGAGACTGTCCACCACCCAGCAACCTCAGTTTACAAAGCTTTTGGACGTTAACTCCCCTGACCACAATCACGATTAAGGTGAAGGTTTTTAAGTGACTTGGGTGTGCTACAAAAAGGGATTTGCCTTTTCAAACTACAAAAGTGTTTTTAAGTGTAATCTGCTGGCACACTTGATGGACTCCCCAGCAACAAAAGGCACTGTGTGCACAGCTTGTTTGCTTGGCCGCAGCCTCAAACCCGATAGTGCGTGCATGGGCTATCGAGCTAGCAAAGAGAATCATTTAGACAATAAGCTGCTGCAAGGGAGATTGAGTCCATTTCTGCAAGTTCAGTTGCAAATCCTGGGCTTGAGTTCATATGTTCTCTGGCAGCAAGTCATGGCATTCACCTTGTCTGTGAAGCAACATTTATATCAATAACACCGAAAGATTTACAGTATTTTCTCCTGCTGCAACGAAGAATGATGGATAAAATACCTCTAAGTTCTTTGTGATATATCTTCCAATATGAGTTCACTCCTCAACTATAGCTCTGGTTTTAAGCCTACTAGTTTTGACAGTGATTTTTTTCTTTGATTTTTAATTCAACAGTGATTTTTTACTTTAAGTTTTTTTCAGACGTGACACTGAATCAAACAATTCACATGAAGGTACAAACAGATGTGATGCCTTTCAATTTTGATTTGCTTGGTGCTTGCAAATAACATATCCAAATCCTATCAAGTATTCTGCAAGGCTGATACTTAAAAGATGAATCGGTACCCCTGTGGATTTCACTGTTCCCAGGCTACTCTCTGTTCATGTTTTTAAGGTCTCTGTCCCCAGGCAAGTACTTTTCCACCTTCTCGAATTGACTTCTTGATCTTACCTAAGTAAGATTAATCCAAGGCTCTTTGTTAGGTGCTGCGTTGAAACCTCTACACTACCAGCCTTGTGTTATTTTTGGTTCACTCTGACAGGCCTCTTAAACAGTCAACAACAACAAAAAAAAAACCACTGCATAATGAAAACAAAGACAGCCATGTCTCAAGATAATGTTAGTAACAAGCTTTCTGAAAGCATACTTTTCTTAAGTAGAATTATCGAAGCATTAGGTTAAAATAACGAAGTTAAAAGCCAAGGAATGTGGCACAGGAGAGAGATTTAAAACATCAACAAGCACTATGAGGCTCTCAATCAGTCCTTCCGAGAAATAATTTAACCCAGTCAAAAATTAAGCTGACAATCAGTGTTCATAGGATCACACTGGCAAGAAGGAGGAGACGCCTTCTTTTTAAATGAACCATTAAGTTCAAGCAGCAATTAGTGCTACAAATGCACCTGCGAAGAAAAGGAGAAAAAACTTTCTTGTTTTTTTATTAAAGCTTGATGGCACAGGTAGAATTTTGGAATATTTTTAAACTATAGCACATTCATGCCAGTTAAAAGCGGTGGTGACTCAAGTAACACAACCAAAAATAGTAATGGGCACTCCATGTTCCAAAGCAAGAGTCTCATGAATAAAATATTAATAAAAAGCAATCACAGGCAAAGATAACCTGGGTCATATACAGCTTTTTGTTGTGTAGGGGGAAAAACAATATTTAAAATCACTGTTACATTCAAGGATAAAATTCAGCTTTAAATCAATTTGTGGTTTTGAAGAGTCAGTTCAGAGAAATGAAACATCACATATAGCTTCCAGAAAAGCGGAGAATTAATGCTGAACTTCCTAACTGGCAAAACAGGTGTGTATGATTTTATGAATCTGGCAGGGATTAGGACTTTCAACTACCGTAACTGAAATAACCCTTAGAACCAGACACCAAATTTCGTACAGGTAGACTGCTTCACAAGGTCCTCCAGCTTCATTTGCTTATTTGCATTAAAATACCACTTTAGTGAAGCGATCACAATACCACAGGGAAGTACGGCTGAACAGGATGACAGGGGTTGTTCAGTAGACTCATCCCCTGCTCTGGAGAAGAACCAAGGCCTCTACACCATCCCTAACAGACCCATTCCTGAAACACAGTATGGTGGTGTAACCATCTCCCCCATCGGTCAACCCTTCCAGTGTTCAAGCTATTTATTGAGTTAGAAAGTTTTTCTTAACATCCCATTTTAAATCTTTAACCCTGCCTATTTGCTTCTTAGCAAAAGAAAGAGAGGGAGAACAATCCATCGCAGTTTTTTATAGCAACCTTTTGGGTATTTGAGGACTCTCTTTGTGTCCGTCCCCCCTCCCATTCTTCTGCTTCCCAGACTAAACACAGGGACAACTGATAAAACATCCTATAGAGTTTACATTAACTCCATCAGCAACTGCGTGATGTTTACATGTTTCTAAAACATCCCCCCAGCCTTCTGACATAGAAACTGGGAGGAATCATTAAAATGGGAAAGCTACTACACATTCACTCTGCCAGTAATGCTGCTTTGAGTCCCGGGACCAAGATACTCAAGTCTACACACAAGCCTTGGTCTATTCTCCAGATTTTTGCCAGACTACATCAAAAGGCACTGGGTCAAAGGAGCAGGAAAGCTAAAAGCAAGACAGGGCACGGGCTTGGCGAGTCCTGCAGCATTTAAGACTACATTTCTATTAAAATAAATGCAGTAACGGGGAGATCTCAAGAGAAGAGTCTACAGATCCCTCCTTTCCTACCTCCCTTGACTTCAGTCCATCCTGGGTGAAACCCTGCGAGGGTGTGTACATGTTCTGGCGGGGTGGGAGCAGTGAAGGGAAGAAAGACATGGGCTGCGGGAGGGAAAGGGTCAGCGCAGGGGCTAAACTTCCTTACCTCCCTCTAAACCTGCCTTAGGATCCCCTGGTGTCACCAGCGTTTTGCAGGAAGAGTTTCACTAACAACCCTAGCAGTATTTATAATTATAATTGCTACGAATTTGCAAGATGCCCCCAGCCCCTGTCTGCTTCAGGAAGCCTTCTGGTCACTTCTGGAGCCCTGCGGTTTGTTCTCTCCCTCTTATTTTCCACCTTCACGGGTCTTTGCAAGCACCAGCCCCGATCCTGTAAAGGCTTGGCCATGGACATAGCTTCATCCATGATTAGTCCCTATGGGACATACTAAATCTTAAGATATGCCTAGGACTGAAATCCAAAAGGATTCATACCTAATAGCATGTTGGATTTGGCTTATTTGTAACATATTTACAGGGAAATATAATTATTCCATGATGTTCATTATGCAAATTATGGCTGTATAGCAAAGACTACCCAAAAACAAGTTGCAGAGGAAAACAAGACAGTTTGTAACAGACCGTCCCTTTAAAATCAGAAAAATTAATTCAGAAATCGCGTGGCTTTAGTCTTTTCTACATTCTAGCTGAAAACATTTCAAAGGATCAAAGCAAAGCAATAAAGTTGAAATACAACCAACAGAGAACATCCACTCAGGCCTGTAGTTTCCTCACACCAGTAAACTTTCTGTTTACTCATTTCTCCCATTTGTCTTGAATTAAAAGCTCAGGTCTGTTTAGTACCACTGGCAGCAATGACAATTAGCCTTTGATTCATACCCAGTGACTTGTTAATGCAAACGAGGTCATTCCAGCCACACAGGCACGAGTGCAGACTGAAAACAAACAGGAGCCAGCTAAACAGCCTCTCTCCATCTCCTGGTGAAGAAACACCATGGGGACGTGTGCTTGCTATGACAGATACAACCTTAGGCAGCATCGTCAGGAATCCTTTTCCAGCTCCTAAAATTCTTAATTCTGCCCAACCCTTAAGCCTCCTTGGTGCATCCGAAAATCCTCAAAACGAAAGGGAGGCCTGGAAACTAAAAATAAGCCACGTAATCGCAGTCTTACTCACATGTTCACACACTGGCAGTCACGCACCAAATCCATGGTCTTCATCTACCATACTTGGACTGCTCAGAAGATAACAGAACCTAGAGCAAGTTCACCTTCCCCTATCCCATCTGGGGGTGGTAGTTGGAGCAGTCAGACCTACATTATTTTGAAGGGGGATAGAAAGGGGATGGAATGAGGAGATCGTGCTTGCTTCCTTTTTTACAATGCTGGGAACATGTGGTCACCTAGCCACATGCACAGTCTTACTGAAATCAATAGAGCTACTAATTACTTTAAACATGCACACAGCTTGGAGGATTGGGGACTTTATCTTGGTTCCTACCTAAAGCTATAGAGATAAAACTGTACCCTTCCTGACAGTTTTGGAACTACCATCATCCTCAGGTTAGAGTTTGACCACCTGGACCAACTCAGCGACTCCCATTGCCTTTGAAACAATTTGGGTAAAGCTCATAAGGCCATCCTCTACTTGTATGCATTTTTCTTCCAGGTTACTTGCACCCCAATTAGACAGCAGTGCTCTCCAAAACAGAGACATTTACTAGTAGATGACTACAAACTGCATTATTAAACAGGTACTTTCTTGTCACAGACAGGAAAAGGGAGAGTTTACGGTACAAATGATGAACAAATATTTTGTATGTCTGTCATACGTTTAATCAGAGAGCTTCAAAGAGCTGTGCAAATGTACTGCACAGAGTCTTGCCCTGCCCTGCACTCTTGTTTTAAAGGCTGGATTCCCGTGGCACAGACAGACCAGTGGATGTGCCAGCAGTAGCAAGAGTTCCAAGCTGAGAGCCATGACACATCTGGCAACCTGTTCCCTGCAGCAATGGCCTTTTTAGCTTATGCTGTAGGCAGCCCTAACAATGTCAGATCACAAGTCTGTTAGCACCCAGATGTAGCCCCAAAGCCCCAACTCAATAAACAGGTGAGGAATTCATCCTTACTCGCACAGTCCCACTGATGTGAATAGTCAGACGTAAGTATAAGCTCAGGTTGGCGTAAGGGAAGCTCGGAGGCCTGGGAGCTTTGTCATCTAATTCCCTGTAAGCACCCTTGCCTCGCCAGGGTAAGCAGTAGAGCTACTATACAAGAAAATACAGTCTTAAGGAAATATTCTATAATAAAGTGTACAGAAAACAGACATTCTCCTACTTCTAATTCTCTTCCTAATTGCTAACAGTATGTAAAAATACTTGGGGCAGTAAAATTAACTAGGACCTTCTGTTTTAAGTATAGAAACCACAACTGTGAAAGCTCAGCGTGCTTGTGGATACCACGAAAATGTCAGCCCTAATGCAATGTAGCTGCAACCTGATTCCAAGCATCTGTCCTCAAAGTAGTGAATTGGTGGGGGAAGGGGCCTTTTGGTCAGGGAATCACGTCCACATTGTCATTTCCTAAACAAAGAACAAGAAATTGTGCTGTGATACTATGTACGAGATGACATTTTGCTCTGTTTAGTAAGTCTGATGGTGATAGATAGTAGAAACTCCCTAGAAACTGTCCCTGCAAGTTTAGGACTTTCCAGTAAATCATCTTGACAACAGCCCGTGAAGACACGCATCCCAGAAAGACAACCCTATTTGACAGGACAACAGATCTGACAACTTGTTGCTGAAATGCTTGTCTAATCCATCCAGTCCACCCTTAGCTGGAAAAAGCTGAAAAAATTAGCCACGAAGTGCAGTGCCCTGCGCCTGCAGAGCCGGCTGAAATGCTGGGGCAGCCCCACTCGCGTGCTTGTGCCGGCCCGCTTGCTCCCCAGCTTGCCAGCCCAGCAGGTACCGGAGGAGCTGCCCGCTGCTAATGCAAGGTAACCAATTTTTTTTTCACCCTGTGCTGCACAAGATGAACATTTTTCACGTTTTCAGTAGGATGTGACCACCTTTGAAAATTTTGCCCTGAATCGGCCTTTCTTTTAGCTGACTCACTAACTCCTTTCACGTTTGGTCCACGTCCCATTCACCGGCCTAAGCCTTCCCCATTCCCACCTTTGCTGTCATCCTCTTCAGCCTGAAGAAGAGAAGACTGAGAGGGGACCTCATCAATACATACAAATATCTTAAGGAAGGAAGTCAAGAGGACGGAGCCAGACTCTTTGCAGTGGTGTCCAGCAACAGGACAAGGGGCAATGGGTACAAACTGAGACATAAGAGGTTTCAGTTGAATATGAGGAAGAACTTCTTTACTCGGAGGGTGGCGGAGCACTGGAAGAGGCTGCCCAGGGGGGTTGTGGAGTCTCCTTCTCTGGAGATATTCAAAGCCCGCCTGGGTGAAGTCCTGTGCAAGCTGCTCTAGGTGATCCTGCTTTAGCAGGGGGTTTGGACTGGATGATCTCCTGAGGTCCCTTCCAACCCTTGCGATTCTGTGATTCTTCCTCCCCACTGCAAGAGCAACGGTGCAGGGAAAAAGAAGTAGGACAGTTTAAAGAAGACACAGGAGTGCAGGGACTGGAAAAATACGGAAGTGAGAAATAGGCAAATCAGCCAAAGTAAAAGCCAAACAAAAAAGATAGTATTTTAAAATAAGAATCAGATTTTCCTGAAAATCCCAGAACAAATGACTAGATGGATTTCTGGGTAGAAAAAGAGCACATATCTAGGAAAGCTGAGATGTATGTTTCTAATTCTGAAAGAAGATTTAGAGAAAAAAATATACTGAAAAATTAAAAAGGATATGTATGGGAAAAGTACACTACATGAAAGGGCAGCTGAAGAAAGTGGATGTGTCAGGGCTGAGAAGATACTGAAGAAATAGAAAAGAGAAAAGGAAAAAAAAGTATATATGGTGTTTCTTTTTTTTTTTTCATTCAAGATGCACAGCATCTTGAATCCCCAATTTAGCAGACTTAAGTACAGCCTCCTGGCTCCACATATGGAGGGAAAAGGAAGGGAGGGAGTGGACGCCTTACATCAAGTCCAGCAGAGCTGCAGACCACACCGGGCCATAGCCTTGTCAGAGGTTTCCCGCTTATTGTGCAGCTCTTGCGCTCCTCTGCCTACAATTTATCACTCAGATGTAGCAACAGCACTTTGGGGGAAAAAAAAGAGATGACCAGAGGGAAAATAAGCAACATTTGTACTTAGATGCAGCAGGAGAACCATCCCACCCTGAGGGAAAGAAGCTATTTATGCCTCTGTCTGCTGCCACATCTGGTCCTGCCATGGGTGAAGAGGTCAGAGCCTGAGCCCTGGGCTGATGCAGGGCAAGTTGACATGACTTATTCTTATCTGCTTCATCAACAAAAACCCACCGATGTTATAAAAAAATAAGACACAAACAGGATATATCTGGGTCTCAAAGACCAATACTTGTAAGCTGGGGAATGCCTCCTTCACGACTGATTGCCTTGAGCTTAACACGTCCCCCCCAACCTTGCAATGCTGGGCATGACCAAGACCCTCCTTACTTTGCTAGCCTCCAGCATAGGTCAGACACAGGCTGGTATTCAGTTCACAAAGGAAACTGTAAATCTGGCATTTGATACACTTTTGCCTATTGGTTAGAGATAGCCTTTTATACGTAACATGCCTAATATGACCCACAATTTACAGGACTTGGACCTACACTGCCAAATAGTTCAGCTTCCCAGCTCAGTCCCAGGGTCTAGCGCTGTAGCAGTCTTATTTTACATGTTAGTTCATTTGTGGGCCCTCTTTTACAGCAAATCAGTGCATGTCCTTCAAAACAAACCCTGAAAGGTGCTTCCAGGAGTAGTCAACGCCAGAAATTACACCCTCTCAGCAGCATGGACCCCTCAGCCTGCCTCTGCTCTTCACCATCCCCTTACACTACCCCAGCCAGCATCGTCCCCTCAGCCTCCCCTCATATTTTCCAGGCAATTTGAACCAATAAAACATGCAC
The DNA here is from genome assembly GCA_034008185.1 of Gorsachius magnificus. Classification (NCBI taxonomy): domain Eukaryota; kingdom Metazoa; phylum Chordata; class Aves; order Pelecaniformes; family Ardeidae; genus Gorsachius; species Gorsachius magnificus. The sequence goes on from CM067081.1 coordinate 180,541,688, forward strand.
GCTGTATCTTGAGTCCATGGGTAGGGGGGGTAGGACACAGCCTGCTCTGGGAGGGGGCAGCTCTGGGAAATGTGGACCTGAGCCGCTCTGCACTACCCGGCCTGGGGCCAGGAGTCATTCCTGGGATGGAGGCCCTTTGGCTGTGGAGAGAAGTAGCCATGGCTGGCTCAGAAGCTGTGCTGCACCTACTCGTTATTTTTCAGTCTTCACTTGAAAAGCAAAATATTCAATTAATTTAATTATAAGTCATTGCTTATGTTTACATTGTTTGTAATGTTAAGCTTGTTTGCTGAAATCAGAAAAAAACCCGCTATTCTGAGAAAATAAAATTCTTTTCTTATTTTACTAAGCTTGGGTGATTACTCTTCGCTGTGATTTGAAAAGGGATGATCCGAAATTTTAATGCTGTTATCATCTGGATGGAGAGAAATGGTGGAAGAACATGTAAAAAGAGGTTTTACACTGCAGAGCTTTTAATATGACATTTTGCCAATTGTGGGACATAGCAAATCGTACAGAGACGCTACAGAAGCAAACGCCTCTGGTATTTTCCCACCGCAGCAATGTCCAAACTCTGATGCCATGGCCGCAGATTGATTTTTTAAGGCTTTAAAGAGGCGTAAACTCTGAGCTCCTGGAAACCGAACTAGTTGTCAAGTAAGCAAGATTTTTACAAAATCGCTTGTAGCTCTTAATCCAATCCTTTTCTTCAGACATGGCCCCCGCCTCACCGCACAGGAGCACCACGTACACCCCCGCCGTTTGAGAAGGCGGGCGGGTTTAAGTCAGATGCAATGCACATGGGCCTTGCGCAGGAGCGATCCCCATTTCAGCACTGCCTCTCCAGTGCGACCTGTGCTTTACAGAAACTCGGTTAAAAATCACAGAAAAGGGTACGTCCGAAGGAGAAGCCGGGGGGAAGGGAAGCAGAGAAGGCGAAGCAGATGTGTCTAACGCAGGCTGCTTCGCGAGCCATGACTCCAGCATTCGGTACCAAGCATATGCTATATTTTCTACTTGACAGCCGACTGCCACTTCAAATGAAAATGGTTTTGTATGTGTTGCACCATAAAATTACACAGACACAGAGGTCCACGCTAACTAGCTGTTTACCTCCGTGTTCTACCACAGCACATAAGTTATAATCGGAGGAAGGAAACTCCTAGGAGATCTGAAGGCTTTAATTGTTTCAGCGTGCAGATGGTTTGCATTACAGCAAATCGACACAGCTCAAGGTCAACCCATAGTTCAGCAATAGCTGCTTTGGCAAGTGAATTTAGTCTGTTTACGCCTCTTCTGGGGAAGGTTTAACGGCCTTGTTACTTATTTTACAGATATTTCGAGGCTTAAGAAACACCGCAACAGGTGAAACTGGAGGAGCGTAGGTTGCCACAGCCATTTCCTTCATGTCTGGTACTAAGCAATTTTTAGAGCAGCTAAATATAGCTGTTTTCCTACAACACTTGAACACTTTGTCTCAACATGCTCTCTTTTCTGTCACTGACATGAACACACTCTTGTTACAGGCTCGTGAAGACATCCCCCGCAACGCTGACCTTCTTTGCTGTGTTGAGATTTGCCGCGCAACCGCTGCACCTGGAGGCTGAGGTCTGGCACAAGGACTTAGACTCGCCCGCAGCTATCAGCTGGAGCTGCCCCTCTCCCAGAGGTTCCCGGTCCCTCCGCACAGGCGGCTCAGCTGTTCGTGAAGCAGCTGCTGAACGGCCTCAATTTAGGGCTTAGATGGTTAGGATAAACTGGAACCAATTTTTTTTTTTTTTTTTTTTAATAGCACCAGGCTGAAATCTGCCACAGCACAGCAGCTGCTCCCTCAGCTGAGCCACCCCTCCAGGCGAAATGGAGCTCCCCAAGAGGAAAAACAGACCAGGCAGCAGGGCGGGGAGGGGGCTACTGCAGCCATACCCAGGTAAGATGTCGCTGGTCAGGGGTTGGATGGAAAGCTCCATGTCGGAGAGGAACACAAAGTACTCTGGGCACAAAGCACCAGCCTGCGTGAGCCATGAACACTTCGTTTTGTGCCATCTACCAGCTGGATCCCAGACCTGGCCGGGTAGCTGCCATTACAAAGGCAATTCCACCAATGCCAACCATTCAAAAGCCAGCACCCGGCAAAACCAGTGCATGACTTTTGTTTTAAAAGGGACGTTTTTCATTCCTCACACTTTGTCTTCAAGTTCTACTGATGAGTGCTTATTCCCGTCAGTCATACGCTGTCTCCATCATTTACCCCTTGTCCCGCAGGGGCAGTGCCAGACCCCCACATGATCACGGGGCAGCACTGTGTCTTCGCGACTGCACTCAGTGTCTGGAGTGCCAGACCTGGAGAGAAACCACAGCAACGCATTGCCAAAGAGAGGTTACGTTCGTGTGACTCAAAAGATGTACAGATGTGTCTGTATGTCCATATGTGCAGGTAATTTAGCAATGTGGGTGCTCCTGCCCTCCCTTGACATGTGACCAATTAGCAGAGTCACAGGAAAATTGGAAGATGGGTTGCATCTCAAGGTCAGAAAGCAATCGGTGAACTTGCAGTCTACTTGCAGGCCTTAAAATATGTCAAAAACGTCACTGAATGTAACACCACAGCAGAACAGTGCTAGACAGCTCACACTCTTTGCTGTGCGCATTAGGGCATCTACCTTCACTTCGTTTGGGTCTTCTGAAAAACTATCTGCTTCAAAGACCTGCTTTTAGTTTAGGAAAAGTCTGCAAGACTCTTAAAAAGAGGCTTGTGGCAGGGCTGTGAGGATTTGAAACAGAGAGGCACACCGACGCTGCGAGCCATACCTAAGAATTTCACATCCACGTCCTGGAAGCAATCTCCTGCCACAATACCCCCACGCTGCGCTCAGTGGTCCTCAGTGCGGCCTCAACATCTGCTCTGGCATCTGCTCTTTCGGGAGGATCTGCCTCCGTGTGCTTTCCTGCTTTCGGAGGCCTGCCTGTTATTCCTCAGGCCGGCTGGCAGCGTTCACCACCGCTCTGCGGCCGGGCAGATACCCTTACAAGGAAACGCAATGATTCACCACCCTCCTCGGTGGGAGTCCGGCAGGCACATCCACCACTGTAAATCTGTAATCCAGCTTTACTGGGTCCATTTAAAATAACTTCGGGAGGCAGAAAGCAGCCTGAGCTTTAGGTCTGATTCTTCACATAGATAATAAGCTGAGGTGCATTTACAGGACAGCGTGTAAAGTTTGTCTAGCTCCTAACTTGGACAAGAGGCTGCAGGCATCTGGGCCAGGAGGCGCGTGGCTGCCAAAATGAAGCAGGCAGCTGGAAGCAGAGCAAACTGCCTCCAGCAGCCCTGCCAACAGATTCTGCAGGTCAGCTATTGAAATGATTTGCACATCAGCATATTTCAAATTTCGAATGCAGCCTTTTCCAAAAGACCACAGCAAAAGCATTCGTAAAGAAGGAGCTGTTCTCAGAGGAAAGCAATTTCCTAAAGAATCTATTTCCTTACTCAGACACCAGATACTGAGGGCATATCTGTGACATGGAGATAATTACTGGAAGTAACGGGTAAAACTGCCAAATCTGACTGCAGCAGAACTACCAGAAATTTTTTTCTTCTTAATTGCAGCCAAAAAACACAGGTGACTTAAAAAAAATGAAACTGTGGGGAAGAGTGAGGAATGACCAGGAAAGACTGCTCTTACGCACAGCGCTTTAGCACAGTCTAGAGGACTTGTCTATGAAATGCTGCCAACTGCTGGACTGTGGCCAACTCGCTCATCTTAAAATTTGGGAAGCCTGGGGATGGGTGGGATGGAGGCACGCACACTCCCCTCGCATCAGAGGCCCCATGTCTGCTAACCTCTCTGGCTCGGGATGCGGGGCGGTTCCTGTCCCCAGCTCTGGGACACGCTGTGCTGACTCCCCAGCAGGCAATCTCCATCCAAAGAAGGCTCAAAACTGAAAGTTGAGGACACTTTAAAGGAAAAAGAAGATGGTTAATAGATGTTTACAAACTGTTAGTGAAACTGGATCTGTTGCGGCAAAACTCTGCTCTCGCTGACTCCACTGGACCCTACATCTCCCTTATCACAGTCTAACCTAATGCAACGATTCTCAAACCCAACAGTGGGGATGCCCTGGAAGGTCCAGACTGTGTGACAGGAGACAGAGGGAGACAAGAACAAAAAAATCCAGATGGCTTGTGTCAGCCTCTCTTGTCCCTTTTCTGTTTCCCTCTTCCTCTACCAGTGAAGGTCTCTACTCCCTCCAGCCCCACCACGGGGGATGTGGACATGGGATGAGCTACCTCTGTGGAGGGCGGGAGGACCTGGCAGCAAGGGGGTGAAGCCCAGCGTCTCCGGGGGATTGTGGGTTGATGTGGGGGAAGCTGTGGGAGCTGTGCAGCCCGGCACAGCTCAGGAGGTTCCTGCTGGGAGATGGAGCACAGGACCTCAGAAAGATGGCTCAGCCAAAGGAGAGGACCCCTGACCTACCCTCAAAGAGGGTCACTAAGGACACTTCTCAGACAGACGGCAGCTGCCTAATTACAGCTGGAAACATGGATCCTAGGTATTTCCAAAACACGTATTTCTTGTATTCATTCACTTCAACAAATCAATACTGCCTCTAGCTATATCTTATCAATATATATTGTGGGGAAAAGAATGTAAAGAGCTCAGTAAAATCATAGTTCACAAATGCAGCTGTCAGAGGTTTTACTCCTTCCACTCTCTCATACTGAGTAACCTCTGAATTTGCCCTGTCTGTAATCCTCAATTTTAAGAATTCACCCTTGCTTTCATTCCCCTAATTACAGATTCTTTAACAAATTCAGGAATATTCATAGAAGTTATAAGTAAAGCATAAAGAAAAAACAATCGAGTTCTCAGAACGTAACTCTGTGCCACACAGTGCATTTATTTGCCTGTAATACTCTGCAAGAAAAAGCTCATCCTTAGTGCGACTATGAGCAGCAGATACGCAAGGAACATTATTCACGATGTCACCATTTCCACAAATGCCTTCTGACTCCCCAGACTGAGACATATTTGAGGTAAAATGAAATAGCAGGTTTGCATACCGTGGGCACCTCCCTTCCCCTAGAAGAAGGAAGAAAAGAAAGCTGGAGGCAAAAGACTAAAAATGAAACCAGCACATCTGAAAACCAAGGCCAAATCGACTTGCTGAAGGCCATATCTAATCAGTCATTAGTAGAGCAAGGGCTGCAAGTCTGGCTTCCTCAGCCCCAGTTTCACGCTCTAATTCCTATCTCCAACAAATTGCTTTATTATAATCATAAGACCTTACTGATTAGTCATATATGCAGATAAGGAAATCTCTCTTCAAGGTTACTGTAAAGGCAAATATTAGTCAGGATGGCAAAAGGAATGTCAAGGGGAGACGATAGTGCAAATGGAAAACTCAGAGCAGAGCGTGGACTGAACAGTGTTCTTCTAAACACAAGTTTAGGAGTATTGGGAAACGTAAAAGTAGCGTTCAGCCTTGCTACACACTGGTCTTCCTTCCCCAGAGAGTAATGTTGCAGAATTGCCTGATAAGGTCGCTGTGATAGAAAAGCTTAGTGACATATTTTATCCTGAAGTCAGCTAGGTGAGGTCAGCCCCAGGCAGGATGCAGGGTGCTGACCTCATCCTGCTGCCCCATGGTAACTATCAGCACTGATTTGTTGTCACTTAGGATTGTGAAGCAAAATAATCAATGATGGTATTTATCTTGCTGCAAACAAACACTCCGTCAGTGAAGACAAAGCTTTAAAAGGGTATTGCCCGTGGCTACATACATGCTTGCAAGCGCTGGCAGAGAAAGAGATGGAGAAGCACAGGATATGATTTAGGTAAAGTAAATAATTGTATCTGCTTACCCAGCTGACTGCAGCCCATCAGTAGGCAGTTCTCCTTTGGTTCACAGGACTAGTTGTAAAGTATGTGTTTGAAGACCTCCTGGGGTCCCATGATGGAAGTTTTCTTCTCAAATGTAAAGGGGAGATGATTTTTTCCATTCTTCTCTAGGGATTATCCACATAGGACAGGCATGCAGAGACCAGCTGGGTTTATCTTCTTGGGGCACTGTCCAGCTTCCAAGCAGCATGGCTCCAGGATCGTCTGGGCCATGAGCTGATCCAAACCTCATCCTTAGGAGAGGCCTCTTGATTAAGAACCAGGTCACAAGTCATAAGAAATCTAAAGGTCATAGGTGAAAGGCATCTGCAAAACTACCTCTGGATCAAAAAATCTCATCTGGAATATCATAACCATAATGTAAGGTGTGTATCTTGAATGAAGCCATGAAGGCACTTGATCTCATTTGTGAAAGGGTTGTTACATCATTTGTGAAATAAACATTCATGGAAATAAAAAAACCTCAATTGTTCACCAGCATATTTGCAGAACAAACCAGGTCTAAAAAGCTTGTAGGAGTCTACATTTTGTATCTCTGTCTCTGTGTTCAGAAGAAACACCACAACAGCGTTTTGTATCTAGGCAGCTTCTTTTGCTTGGCAGTAAAAGGATCAGAAGGTCACAGGAACCAGAGGTGCAGGATCCCCACTGGGACCTATGCTGCAAGAATGGAGGCTTACAATAGCTTAAATAAAAAGGGAGAGGAAAACATGACAAAGTTGACTATTGCTTGAGATCTCCCATAATTGCTATGAGAACCCAGTATGTTTTGATCCTGGGAAAGCCAGCTACTTCTTTATGCTTTGGGCAGGAACAAGAGGACTACTCCCCAGAAGTTTAACTGACTTCATTGCCATTGCTTTCAAATGACATATAACCGGTGGCAGTTTCCTCCTTCCCAGTAAGTAAATTTAAGCATTAACACTTACTACGTTGCTGATTTTTTGCACGCTTATACACACTATTTGCAGAGTAAGTGGGGAACATGTAAGTTCTTATCCACACTTCCCATGGAGCAGACTAATTTGAGACAACACATACAAGAACGGAGCTTCACCATTGAACGAGATCCCTGGGAGAAGGGGAACCACCACGCAGCACACATGCAGAGCTGGGGAGAAACCGCAAACAGGCGGGCTCCTCTGCACCGAGGAAGAGCCTGGAGGGCAGCTTTTAAGCAGCATCCCCAGCTAGAGGAAAAATGCTAGCTCCTGTTGTTTGAGCCCTGCTCTCTGGGAACAAGGCTTTACATTCCTGTAAGATAAACTGCTTCAGAACAACACAGGCCTCTGTTCTCTACCTGTTTTCCCAACAGCTGTCTGTGGGGCTGCTGGTTGGCAAGCTACTTGGATCAAAGACTGGGAAAAAATATTTTCATATCTTCATCCAGCACTGTTATCATTAAAAATAATCAAAAACCACTCCCCACCTTCCTTCCCCACGAGGGGAGGTTTTACATCATGCCCTTCCTGCACTGAGTCAAAAAGCAGCAGCAATCTCTCCTCCATACATTTCCAACAGCTGCTAACGCCATAAGGCAACAAAAGAAGCCTGATACTGTGTAAAAAAAAAAAAAGAGAGAGAGAGAGTGTGAAGCTCCAATAATATTTTAGGCAATCTGGATGAGAAAATGGGATGTGAGTTTCACAACAGTTCTGACTTTCTCTTCTAATCAGCTCTTGCTGCCATCTTGTTATTTGCTTAGGACAGGTCTACATGGGGCAAATTAAGCAGTCCGTACTCATGTCACCAGCCCACCTACCTTCCTGAACATTCAAATGCAAAATAAAATTGGCCTCGTGAATAATCGCACTAGAAAGTGCGTGATATTAAATATTTCTTTGGACCCTCGTCCTGCTTGGAAACCAGCCAGCCCTATGGTTTCATAGATCAGGACAGACCTGATGTGGCTGTTGGTAATTCCATTTTGGTCAACGTGTTTTAGGGATATGAAGTAAATAATCAGGAAGCCTGTGAAGGGGGAAATGAAAACCCCTGTCACCCTGTTTACCAGCCTATCTCTAACAGAAAGGTGAAGTTGAGTTGTCCATCTGTCATCTACAGCACACGGACTTTTCAGAAAAGCCAGTGTTAGGATTGCACCAGGACAGACTCACAGGGGCCAGTGTTCACCCCCCCACCTACCAGTTTCCCAGCCAGTGCTGATTTTCTTTGCATGTTTTGAGGGTTGAATAAGGCGCTCAAGATGCTATCATAGTTAGTGATTTATCACCCAGCAACTGCGCAACTTCCATGTACAATCATGATCTACAACATACAACAGCAAAATACCCCTCTTCAAGCATGCACGTTTGGATGCAGGCAGCCAACATCTATTTGCCTACGCACGCCCCATCAAAACCAATGGTCCTAGTGATCGTTGTCCTGATCTGCATGTTGAAAATCTACCCTAAAGGTCAGAAAGAAACTGTGCTCTGATCTCTTCACTGCAAACTATCACAAGCCCAAGCCTCAGGATCCGGCTTGTTGCCGTCCCTGTAAAACTCCTAAACACCAGCCCCCCCCCCCCCCCCCTCCCCTTGCTCAGGCAGAGCCTGGCCACCCCTCGCATCGGTGTGCAGCTACATCGTGCTATACAACATACACAACACACAGAACGTAAAGATTTAGAGGATCGGTTCTCCTTGAGCTTTTCCTCCAACAAGATTAGGCAATGCTATGTGAGTAGTGTAGAACCACCTGGAATGCATGGGACGTGCAAGCCTGTATTACTTGCATTAAATTTGTAATGTGATCATCTGTGCTCTGCTGAGCCTGCTGAGATACTGGGAAGGTATCAGTAACTTTGAATTAGGAAGAAAACTGCCACAATAAAAAAATAAAATCTACATCCTAAACCTGGCACAACACTGACAGCAGAAACTGGAAAGGACTGTGGGAAAATTATTGTGGTAAGAATAGTCTGTATTAAGAAATAAATGGTGGAATAAGAACATTGACCTTATAGTGACAGCTGAGAAAACGGCAGGTTGAAGCTGGCCACATTACTAGGGAAACACATATCATTTTCTAGGGAGACTATACAGATGTCTTCAATATCAAAACATGTAACTGTGCAAAAATCGAACATGCATTTTAAATGTTCCCCTTGTCTAATAGCAGTATTTTTCTGTAATTTAAAGCCTTGTCTGCTTCTTCTACGTAACTAGAAAATCAGAGCTGTTTGACTGGAGTTGATCTGGTTGCTAAACAACCTATAATCTTCTCTGGGTTTCAGCAATATGTTTTTTAAGCAGTGAGCGTGCTACCTTTCTGTTTGAATGGTCAGGCCTGTATAGTACCCAAGTACTTTAAAAAAAAATATTTGAAGATAGATTTACTGATGAAAATGTGTGATTTTTAAATAACATTTTAAAACCCACAGTGATGGAACATCATGACTCTGATTGCTCCTATGGGCTGAAAATTCCCACCAGGTGCCAACAGGCTGAAGTCCACTCTGTTAAAAATACCAATTCCAGTATTATGTTATTTGGTGGTACGATGATACAGGTTTATTCAACACGTGCCTCATCCAGTCTTTACTGGTTGGGCTTTAAGATCCTCATTTCATTTTAAAAAGCCCTCCTTGTTTAAATGCATCTTTTGGGTTCCTCCTACTTGCAATATTCATCTACTGCCTCGGTCACCATCGGCCCAAGCATTTATTCAGTCTGCTCTAGCAAACCTGACAGACTACTTCATGATGCCTACTCCAGAGAATACTAAAGAAGTCCAAATATCTGATATAGCACATTAGACTTCTTAAAAATGTTGCAATGACTTTATAATTTAAAGACCTTATGTCAGTACTGTGCAAAGCCTGTGTTAGTAATACCCCTGTGAAGGAAGGCTGCAGACGGCAGCAGCAGCAGAACTGTCGTGGATACTCCCCAATTATTTTTGAAAACTTAGGACTAATTTCTAGTCTGTATAATCTATCAAGGCTTTTATTTATGCCAAATGGATTTCCCTAAAAGTAGCATAAGCAATATACAAAATTAAAACTGAAATCAGCTCCAGGTTTTGTTTACTTTAAAATTTTTCCCAGTCACTGGCGAACATGAAACTATGCTCCACCTGCCAAAACAAACGTCATTTGGTTTTCCTCTTTTCCTTTCAACTACTACCCAGCATAATCAGGTTTAGCAGAGATCCGAAATACCCAAGCCATGCCCGTTGTACAGCGTACACACCACTACCCAGAGTTAGTACGGGAGAGCGTTCAATACCTCAACAGTAGCTTTCATTGTTAATCAAGAGCTGTACACATCTCCACTGCGACATTTTGCTCTGTATCGTCCATTTTTTCCTAAAGGGGATATTTTTCAAAAGAAATGTCAAACTACCTCAGTTCTGAGTGGGAAGAACTGAAACTACTTTCAGTTCCAGTTACGTTCAGATGGTAAACTCAGTGCTCATCCAAGCCCAGAAGTTTTTTCACTGTGAGATCCTCTCAGTCTTCTCCACAGCATGTTCATGCATTTTGAAGCAATCTGGAGGGTGTTATTATCCAAGCCATTTGAGACGGCCTGTATCCCTCTTTCTATACCTTACCAAGTGCCTCAGGTCTTGTACAAACCTCATCTCTGTCTTTGAGAAAATTTTAGTGCAATGAGACCTTTTTGGGAAGGCATGCCATCTTGAAGGATAAAAGAAATTGTATCTGTGGCTCATACATAAGACATTTTAAGATTTTGATCCACCTGGGGTGAAAAAAACACAGGAAAAAAATGGAAGTCCACATAATGGCTTGGACACTTCTTAGACTTTGAGAAGCCCTTGGTAGCATCAGTCCGAAGGTGTTGCTCCTGTAATGGGCAGCGTGGCAGCCCAGGAGAGGACTGCTGGCAAGGGGCTCCCTTCGCCCCCCTCTGCTCGCTCCTGGAGGAAACTGTCAGCTCTTTCCGCAGCTCTTTCCGAGTGCTCTGTTGCAAGATCACAGAGAACCTACATCCATCATTTCCTCTTTAATCTCTATAGGAAGCCTTTTCAGGAGGGCAATGTTTGAGGCCACAAAATTAACAAAACACCATCCCCTTTTCACCTGCGCCATGTATTTCTGCCATCGGGTACTTGCAGTATGTTTGAAATTGTGAGTTTCATTTACAAGTATTCAACCCCGCAGCCTTAGTGATCTCTCAAAATAGCTACATATTGGAATTTCCTAGACCTTTTTATAACAAAATATATATGTGTATGTGTATATATACACACACAGAGAAAGGAGCTCAAAGTTCAGGCCTTTTGAGCTCCAATGACTTCTTAACAAAGTCAAGTAGTGTGTCCATATTCCAGATTCTGAGACTATCTGACCACGCACAGGTGCGCCAAAGGGCTCCAGTCACTGGCAGAATTGCACAGGATGGAAATCCCTTGGAAATCTGTTGACTGCATTTGCAAAATGAGCAGTTAAAGAGCCTGTAAGACATTGCTCTTCCCCATTAGGGAAATCCTAAGCCCAGATTCTCAAACTGTAGCTCAACAAGATGTTTGTTCAAGGTTATTTGGAGTTTAAGGTGTTCCAGCCACACCACGACACCCAGCCCGTTGTGCTGACAGCACTGTTCACAAGCTGTGTTGCAAACTGAAGAGCGGATTGGGCTTTGTAAGAGCAAACACTGGAAGCCACACCATTTCCCTGACCCATACTAAAACACACTGTCCAAAAGCAGCAGCACTGGCACCACTGGGAGTAGATAGGCAGGGGGGAATATGCAGCAGTGTACAGGCATGAACAAGCATCCGGGACCGGGAACTACAGCCGAGCTGCAAGCTCTGCTGCACTCAGGGTGCCATGAGGTCATTGCAGCAGGACAACTGCAGTTTGCATCACCCAGATCAAGCAGGAGGTACGCTCACTCTGCCCCACCAGTCTAAAATGGTCTTAGGCCTTACGGAGTTAGGCCTCAAAGCATTTGTCTACCATCATACTCAGAGCAATCACCTACCTGTGTGGAGGAAGTGACACAAGTATAAAGGTGCTGTGTCCCTTTACAAGAAAAGATCTAAGCTGTATCAGCATAAGAATGCCAATATAACAACCGTGAACTAGTGCATCGCCTACATAAAATTATTTTGTTTAACCAAAAAAATTACACTTCAAAACAAAATGGTTATCCCAGCAGGAAGAAAACGCACAAACCCCAGGACTAAGGCTTGTTAGCAAGGCGTACCTCTCCATAAAGACTATAAAATTCCAGCAGTTTTCCTAAATCTTAAATTTTCAGTTGCCACTCACTGTATGGGTGAGATATCCCCAAAACACATACGTGGTCTTTGCAGCTATGCATTTTACCAGCATGGCTCATGCAAAATTAATTGGTTTTGCAGACCATGTGATCTTCAAAGTCACAATGTAGATAAAGCAAAAGCAGGCATCACTGGAACACTTATCAGTTTGCTTCTCGCTGGGGACTGTTCTGTGCCAAGTGTCTGACGCCTACGTTAGCAAACACTGTGGTGCGACTCGAGCAGCTCTGTAAACCAAAGCAAGTGGTGCTCAGAACCCCAAATCCTCAATATAAACCCTTCACAGGTTTTACTTAAGACAGTCTGTTTTGATACGGTGGACTGAATGCCCATGAGTGGTCTGAGTGTGTTAGGTAGGCTCCTGGAGTGCCTCTTCCCAGAGGTTTCAGGAAGCAGCTTGATTTTCATCTGAAAGGGAATTAAGTTTATGTGCTCTAAAACTGCTCGCTGGTATCAACCAAAACATGGGAAGTGAGGACAATTGGAAGATTTGCTTCAAAAGCAGGCTCCTGTGTCTAACTAAAACCCTGCAGACTAGACGCCATCCACAGAATAAGAATGCAAGAATCATTTTGTAAAGGAAATAGATTCAGCCTTTTTCCCATCCTCTGACTCCTTCGTTATCTTATACTAAACACCTACTCAGTTGTATATGTGAGATGGAGGTTCAAACTTTAAACGAAAAGGAAAAATCACCTGAAGGCTGAGACTAAGTCCAGAAAATTTTAGCATGGAAGGGAGAAGAAATTTTGAAAAGGCAGCTGAGCTGGGAGTTGTATTTCATTAAATAGTAACCTGTAAACACCAGCTCTTGTACCAATGTTTCCATTCACAGGTCTTAAAATGATTTTTAAAAATTCCAGCTCCTTTTTACCTGCAAGAAGTCTAGAAGGACAAAGCGGTACGAGCAGGTAAGTAGCAGAGCAGGGAGTGAAGGCAAACCTTGCAGCCTCCGTCGGTAGCTGTGTCAGCGCTGTGCGCGGGTGACGGCTGTGCACAAAGAAAATTACTTCACCCAGTAGGGAACTTTCCAGGTTTTGTGCACGGAAATGATTGCTGCTTCAAAATCAATGGATGATGAATGCTAAAACCAGCATTTGAATCCTCACTTACCTGTATCAGCTGTCAGACACACGCTGACCCAGACACTAGTGAGGATAATGGAGATTTGCAACAACTGTCATCCACAGCAACCAGACAAATTGTGACCCCATCGAAGAAGAAGGAATCAGTAGGAAAAAAACAGTACTTCTCCTATGCAATCTTGTCACACACAGACAAATGCACACAAAATTCGGCTTCCCTGAGAACTGTAAGGCTCAAACAGCAAGAAGCAGTTTCCTTGCTCAGTATTCATAGCCGCTTTACCCAAGAGAGCACTAGCTCTTCCTTAGACCTCTCATGACCACACTGTACACACCTTCTTGAGTACAGATGGCTTTTAATGGCCTTCTCTTTCTGCTCCTGTGGTATTTTCTTGCTCACACATTTTCTTCTCCCACACTCCCAAAACCTCTGTTGCCATGTCCTTCCTCTTCCCCACTCCTGCTACTCATCCTTTCAGCATGTGAGTTACTCCCTACTCGCTATTCCCAGCAGCAAGTCTGAGGAGCTCAGGAGAGACGCTCTGTCCTCAGTCCCAGTTTGGGTGGCTGGAGCAAGCATCTCCCCTATCAAATAAATGTGGCACTTGCAGAGAAAATTCAGGGCCGACCTGGAGCACGTGCAGCAAGCTCAGCAAGTGCACTGAGAAATTTTGGTACCCTCTCAGAAATTTCTACTGGTTAGGCGTCAGTATTCAAGGGCTTAACATCTGATTGAGTTTGGGGGGACTTTTGTGAAGGACAAAAGGTAAATGTATTTGAAAATGCAAAGAGGCATGAGCTAATTAGCAAAATACAACCTTTATCACAGCACTAAAGGTCTACGGGACTCCTCATCACTGTAGGAACCTCCTTCTCAGAGGACCCCCCTGCTCTGTCTGCAGAAAGGTGCTGCTTTGATGTGTTCCCTGAACAAAGAGAAAGGCCCTGATGTCGAGGGTGAAACGCAAGGAGTGACGCTCTGTGGTGGTTTAAGGAAGGAAATGAGGAGGCACGCTGTGACCCATTGAAGCTGCTGGGGAATCCAAGCAGGGAAATTTGAAATTACCCTAAGAGGGATTTAACGAGAACTGGGAGATTAACACCAAACCCAGACAAAACTAGTAGGATCTTTAATGGTCACAAATAGCCAAGCCCTCAGTTTTATTTGCCTCACTGGGGCACTACACCCAGCAGCACAGGGCACCTGGGTCATCAAGCTCACCTTGTGAGCTGCTGCATGGTGCGGCCGAGTCTGTCTGAAGAGAAGCTCTGCCCTCATGTTCTCATCCCCTGCTGCACATGCCTGCTCTCACCCCACAGTGACCCAAACCAAGAGGAAAAAAGCCTTTTTGTGGGACTACTTTTCAGCCAGTTTAGCTGAAAACTGACTGGAGCAGGAGTGATCCAGCTGGCACCAGCCCGTTGCAGCTCGACCCAGCCATCCTGTAAAATCACAGCACTGGGTAGGCAATTTAGCTTTGCTGGCCATGCCTAAGCGAGACATTCTTCCCGAGCAGCCGGGTGAGGCAGGCAGACCACATTACAGAGCTGACAAGATAAAGCAGTAATTACAGGAACACGAGATCTATTACCTGACCGTCGTTGTAAGATGGATCTAAGGTGTCATGTGGAGAGAGGCAGTCCATTAATTTTCCATTCCGCCGGCAGCCCAGGTGCACCAGATCTCGGCAGTGAGCATGGCAGGTGTATTTGCAATCTGAAACACGCACACAGACACACACACAAAAAAATAAAACTGTTCAGAAACGAAGTTGCTGCAGGCAGAACCTAGGAGCGTGGCACGTCCTCGTTTGCTATGTGACCTCAGAGAAACTACCACTTCTTGCCTGAATCTCCCTGTCCGTATGCAGAGATAATAATAGTTACATATTAGTGGAGAAGTAAATCCACTGGAGGGAAGGTGGCAGTGCAGCACACCTCAGTGTCACGCCGACACGGCTGCAGTGATGCAGTCCACTAGTCAGCTCGGGGCCGCCTCGGTGAGATGTTTTTGCAAAAAGTCCGTGCCCCATACTAGGTGTTGCGATGTAAGCACGACAGGGGCCGTTCTCAGAAAAGACACAACATTTAGGATTTTCAGATAAAAATTTCCGTGCAACTACAATCACTATTACATGGTTTTACATGGTTTAAGCTTAGGTTCTCTTAAGACTATGCACATGAATATTGAAGACGGAATGAGAAGCTTATCTGAAGCTGTAATTGACATGCTAAATCACAAAGTTGCCTTCCGGAACAATTCAGAAATTTCACTTCCTGGCTAGCAAAATCAACTAAGCTGGCTATTAGCAACGTAAATTCATGATAACAGAAGCAGACGGCCACTTCTCGAGTAAGAAATCCGATTCATGTGGCCTCTGTCCTGGTTTCAGCTGGGACAGAGTTAATTTTCTTCCTAGCAGCTGGTATGGGACTGTGTTTGGGATTTAGTACTAGAAGAATGTTGATAACACACTGATGGTTTAGTTGTTGCTGGGTAGGGCTTAGACTGGTCAAGGACTTCTCAGCTCTCAGCTCTGCCAGGTTCACAAGGATCTGGGAGGGGGCACAGCCAGGACAGCTGACCCCAACTGGCCACAGGGCTATTCCAGACCATAGGACATCATGCTCAGTATAGAAATTGGGGGAAGAAGAAGGAAGGGGGAGACATTCGGAGTGATGGCGTTTGTCTTCCCAAGCAACCATTACACGTGATGGAGCCCTGCTTTCCTGGAGATGGCTGAACCCCTGCCTGATGGTGGGAAGCGGTGAATGAATTCCTTGTTTTGCTTTGCTCATGTGCGTGGCTTTTGCTTTCCCTGTCAAACTGTCTTTATCTCAACCCACGAGTTTTCTCACTTTTACTCTTCTGATTCTCTCCCCCACCCCATTGTGGGGGGAGTGAGCGAGCGGCTGCGTGGTGCTGAGTTGCCGGCCGGGGTTAAACCACGACACCTCTAATCTCAGAGAATCACTTTAACAGTATTCGCAAAAACATCCTGTATTTGCTCTGAAGCCTTGGTGTGTTTGCTGGTTTTTTTATGTAAGTTGGGCAGAGTTCATGATACCACTTTCGTCTAGCACTGAATGTCACTTTCTATTTTTAGGTTTTAAATTGTTTATAATTTTTCCAAAGAGCAACCACTTGTTCTTCAAGTTTCCATGCTGGGGAACATCATGCTGTTTGTTTTAGAATATTTCAGTTAAAACAATTCAGCCATTTCCAAGAATGACTTTTGGAGGAAATGCTTTCATTTTCCTTAACTAAACTACTCTTAAATTTTAACTTTTTTTTTTGTTACAAAGCTTTACACTTCCCTTGTTTATAGCAAAACCAGAATTCTGGATGGGCATTTTTGTTCCCTTATCAGCCTCTCAAAGATCTCAGTTTCAGGAGAAACGATCGCTGCACCCGTGTGTGGTGCTGGCAAGCCGTGCCAGACTGTCCGCAGTTGCTGCCCAATTTCTCCCGGGTGCTGCATTTGAGCTACTTCATCCGATTTGCAGGAAACATGGAGCATTCACAACTGCAACCAAAGTCAGGGAGAACTGTGCTTTTAACTCAAATGAGGTTTTTCCAGGGCTCTGTTTTACGCTTCTGCAGCTGGGGTTATTTTTCAGACGACTCACACACCTCGCAGAGGACTTCTGGAAGCAAAAGGACGCTTGTGTTTGTGGAGCCCTTGAGAGAAGAGAATAATTTTATATTTGGGAAGGGACCCCATAAGGTGCAGTTGAAAAGCCTCAGCCATACCCAGCAAGATTAAGTAAAATTTGGAGCCGTTGTTCATCGGGTGAGGGAGCGGGGCAGCTCCATGGGAAAACTGGGATGGGAGCACTTAATTAAAAATAACACTGCAATACATATGCAAAAGAAGGTCAGATGAAAGTAGTACTTGAATTTCTAATTTTTCTTCATTTCTGAGTTCTTTACTCTGCAATTGATCACCTTCTTAAGAAAAAATGCTTATGAGATTGCACTGTTTGCCTGCCTTTCCATCCTTCCCCTGTAATTCCGAGAGAGCTGACCAATTTCAACCACATACAGTCTAAAAGCTAATTAAGCTCCTATGACTTCTATGAAAATTATCTCCTGGGTAGAGAAGGGAGACCCAAATTAATACCCCTGCTCCGGGCTAGGCAGGCAAAGCTCAGCCGTTACGCCATTGTCTGGCAATGTTTGGACAACCGGTTACTAAATGCATCGCCTCCGTGGCGAGGAGGTTACGGGGAACGGGGCACAAATCTGTAGGAAACCAGGCTTCACTAATTCTCCAACTTTCTGTGATTACACAAACATATATACTGCGCATGCACCAATTCCGAAGACGCATTTTCACAAATAGTATTAGGAAAAAATCTGTTAGCTTAACAGTGTTCTGAAACAGGATTACTAATTAACTTAGGAAACATTATCTCTCAATGCTATTTTGTTTGTCATTTACATTCATTTTAATTTGCGAGTCCATAATGTCATTTGTAAGACAAGCCCATAATTTCTGCCTGGCTATTATAGGCCTAATTGCAAAAAATGTAAAAGCTTCATCTCTGAAACTCTTTCGATCATAAACTAGATTTTAACATACCGATTGTAAGTTTAATGAGCAAGACAAGAAAAAAGGATGATTTTTTTTCTAGAACAGTAATACTTAAAACTTTCTTCCTATGTGTTTTGGCTTTAAATACACTATTTTATTCCATTCATGGCATACGATATTTTACAAAGGCCCACGTAGCAGCAAATTAAAAATAATATCTTTTTCTGGTCATCCTTTACTGGACCACTCCCAAAACTGCCATGAGTTCAAAAAGTAGCTGTTATCCCAGAAAGACTGGTTTGGTCATTAGATGGTGGATCGCCATATTATTTCTGTTTGGAAAGCAATCAGAACCAGGTTTTCTTTCCTGATGTGGTCTGCAATGAATACTGTCCTTTGAATTCAAAGATCTGGGGGCTTTAACTGGGCACAGCTGATAAAAGCATTTGCTGGCATTTAGGCAAGCTAACGGGTTTATTTTACTAATGCTCAGGCTGTCCTGTACACTGAAGTTATTTATGAAAGTCATGCATCAATGCACATTGAATATGCATAATTGTCCTGCATCATTAGGAAATGCAAAGTAAGTATTTATTAAACATACAAATAATATGCTTTAAAAGTTTCATTGTCAGCTACCGAGACGTAATGTAACACCCTATTATTTATTACTCTGTTGCAACAATGGCTTGACTAGTCTCATAGAAAAAAAAAAAACTTAGCCAATTTTACAGTTACATGAAATCAAGATGACTACTATCCTGCCTTCACAGGGGTGAACTGTAACACTTCAACACATTCATTTCATGTGGATAGACCCTACCTGGTGTTTGGGTTTTCTTCACCTGAAACTTGATTTTGCCTGATAGCTTGTAAATAGCTGTTCCCATAACTGATTTGCTCCAGGGAGGTGCAGCAGAAAGCAAGCAAGTGAACAGGCAGGCAACCCAAACAGGTGCTCCAACATCAGACCCTGGTAATTGAGCATTACTGAATCAGGCAGAGGCTAAACAGCAGTCTCTCTACCCTGCTGCGGTCTTCCCTGCCTAGGAAACGTGTGTGTTCATTTCTGTGATGGCCCAGACGAATTTAACTTCCAAATGGATATGCAAAATGGAGGTTGTGCCTGAGCAACTGAAGCACACGGAAAGTTCAAAGCCAAATCTGTATTGCGTTTGCATTATTTATCAACCGCAGTAAGATTGAAGAAGTCTTTATTAGAAAGCATGGGGAGGGTATATAACTTGGTCCTGCTACTGTGTGTGTTAGGAAGTTAGCAAGTAAAATCATCTTTGCTTGAGAGCCTGTGGCTTGGTTCCCAGCAATCAGAAGAGGGATTACTGCTGTGCTTGCTCTGTGGAAAGTATTCTTGGAAAAATATTTGAACTACGTAAGGTGCTCCATGCTTTAATTCTTAATCCATTTCCAGCCAGCAGGTCACAAAAGGAAGGAGAATGAAGTTCAGCGATATTTCTCCTGCAAGGCAGAACTGCATTGTATTTCTACAATACATTGATACCAACGTCTCACATTTCTGTTTGTACTAAATATATGTTCTCCTTTTTGCTGATGCTCAAGTGTCTACATTCTAGTTTGATGTTAAAGTTGCTACCAAGATCTTTTTTAGCAGTTTCACTAGAAGCTGTAATGGAAGGAGAAGCCTGTTTGGATAAAACAGCCTTCAGAGCTGCTTGGGGGTGGAGATCTGCTGTAGCATCAATTTTATCTCTATGCAATTCCCTTTATTTCTGATTATTTGCTTGTTTATCAGTCTCACCTAGCATCAGTCTGAGATTAAAACAAAGTTCATTGTAACCATATTTCCCAATTAGTGACTCATGGGTGACTTTTAAGGGATCGCAATCATTACAGAAGAGACAGACTTTCCGAGCTCCTTATAGCCATCCTTTTCCCCAAGGCACCTCTGTGCACATCTTGTGCTCTTTCCCCGTTGCAGAGCTAGGCAAGGCTTAGATCAGTAGTCCAGCAAAACCCACATCTTCCAGACCCCTGTAAGGCTGTATCTGTCCACAAGTACCACTTTGCCACTTAAGGTCTTCTAATCTGCTGTTTCTCTGTAGACTCTGCTTTCAACAGGAACACTGGCCATGGCCACGGCCACGGGCCATGGGGCCCTATATGGGATACACGCTGCCCTTAGAGAGGATCCTCTACCATTTTTCCAGGCACAGAAAGACCATGTAACTGGCTTAACTTGTTCCCTAGGGAAATGGTCCAAGAAGCCTGCTACGAGAATCTCCAAAAAGACAGTGAAACCATCTTGTTACTGGAGTGGCACTGGAGGGGGGGTTGCTGAATTAGACCAGAAGATGCAACCAGATGTGCCTTCTCCTTCAAGCAAGTGAGTACCGCCTGCTGGAAAGCAGGTGGTCTCTCTCATTCAATTCCTGATTTCTACAGCTGTTGCAACCCACTTGAAAATATTAGCAGGCAAGCAGTGACACTCACTGCCTACAGAGCAGTCAAAAAAAAAGTGTTGGGTGCTCAATATCTTGGAAAACTGAAGCCATCATTATGCAAGTGCCGTGGCTGGAAAGTTGCAGTGTTGTGTCAAATTTTCCGTCGCCTGTTCCCCTCCTGCACTGAGAAGCTACAAAATTAACCTCAGCCGCAATAGGTGAATTATCCTTATTCATCCTTTCCTTGTACAATAACAACAACGAGCAGAATGTCTGATACACTGCTTTGCAGAAATGTGATGTTCACTCTTAGAGAAGTACTACACCAAACTAAAAAAATAATTAAGATTATTAACATTCATAGCATCTTAGTATCTAGACTTGTAAAGTGGAAGAAAGAGCACAGAAATCCATGAGGCTTTGAACAGGAATGCAAGAGAAGCAGATGAAAGTGGAAGAAAAGCAAGCTCATAGAATAGCATTCATTGTATAAATGCGTATTTTCTTCAGCTTTGCTAAAATCCTTACCTTTTGCTTTCACACAGCTGGGAAATACAATTCGGATGACAATCTTCAATTAGTAAAAAACAAAAGCTTCTCAAATGCTCATCTATCACTACACCTAATACATTCACACATTTTACTAGTTAAATAATAGTCTAAAAAATGCTATTTGTGATAAAATCCTAAAATTGAAGCTAAAAATAAAAGGAATATAATGACAGATAGGTGGTTCATCACAAAGAGTTAAACCATGATCCATCTGTAACTTTAAAGAACCGCAGCTTTGTTAATATTAGTCCATGAAAAGTCATCATCAGATACACTACTCTTTATGTTGAATACTGATTTACTGAACAGAATAGTTTTGAACAGATAAAGTCATACTGAAAAACTGACTGCACCAATATTGTCCTTGATGAAAGAGGATGCACAGGAGGGTACAGGAGCGAGATTGATACGACAATGTAAATGAAATGCAGACATGGCACTCCAAAACATGCTCTGTTTAATTGGTTTCTATGAGGACCAAAAAATTAACATGTCCACATATGATGCAGAAGTTATTTCTAATGTTTTAATGACTATTTGGAAATAATGGTAGTCTTGCAAATGTGTATCTGAGACTGTTGTTTGACTTCCTTCTGTCTTTCTTACTTTGGATCAAGAGAAATAAGAAGCATTACTCTGAATCCTGACTAGAGAATCAGAATTTCAGGGGTCCCCTTCACAAGAGCAGGAAATTGTTAAGAAGACAATTGAAGCTTGTTTCCTGCCCTGCACTATCCCCAAGCCAAAAAGGGCACCTCTGTGCTTTTGAATCACAAGGAATGATTCATATACATTTACATCAATTTTGTGAAGATGTCTGTGCTAGCAGTTGCCATTTCTTTCTGGCTACTCATTTTTTCAACCCCACATCCTAGCATTGTGCAGCCCCAAACACCTACATATGCACCAGAAAAAAAACCCGAATCTCTGCCAGGTTTGCAACCCCATCTGTAACTGCCCCAGCCCCACTCAGGGTCAGGAACGGGATAAACTCCTGAAACAGGCTCTACTGGGAGATACTCATGGTGACTGAGATAAAATTAACCAGACTTCCCATGGCAAAGACCTGCAAAATCATGTATTTACATATATCTGGACCTCAGCAGAAGAGGTGCTTTAATAGAATAGTCCAGATTCCAACCCAAAAGCTCACCAGACTTTTGTCTGCAATCAGCTTACCAAACTAGAGTTTGGCTACTGCACAAAAAAAAAAAAGTTATATTATTGGAGATAACAAGATATTAGGATAATAAGATTCAGAGTTGTTAGACAACTTTATCATGTAGGCAGGCAATAATCTGCCTTTGCCACATTCAGAGGACGCTACATTTGCAAACAGAAGGGAACGACTGGCCTTTTGGTGAGAAAATGAGAAAACTCTTTTTTGAGTGAATCACTGACTGAAAACTCTAGGGAGGCCCCAAGGAGAAGATGGGGTATAAAAATCAGCAACCACCAGGAGCCTGGACTGTCTAACATCCCTGCTGCCCAGGAACACATGGACCACATCTCTGATCACATGTGCCAGGTAGCAAATAATTGGGTAATAAATAAATTTAGCTTCCCAACTCCAAAACAGGATAGAAGGACTGGCATTTTAGGTTAAATAGCCTAAACAAGATTTTTTTCAGTTTCTGCCACTGGTACCTTTATAAACCTCTACAACCCTGTAGTCTATTGTGGAGCTTTTAAGTATTTGGTTTTGCACAATCTTATCTTGACCTAGTTTGTGCCAGAGGGTTTGCTAGATAACTGGTAAACACCAAGACACATGAGTCCTATAGACACGGCCATCCCTAGCAGGGGGTAGCATGCCAAGCTCACCAGGACTGACACACCAGGGCTGCTGGCCAACCTGCCCGAAGAGTGGAAGGGGACATTGCCATCTAGCTGCACGCTGAAGAACTGGAATGTAGGAGTTTGCATGGATGAAGCATCTTTGAGTGACCACTGTCAGCCAGGCAAGCTTGCTGGCAGCCACTACAGAGAAGGTCCCTGACAGCCACAGGAGGATTGTCCGCTCTTCATGCCAGTGACTGTAAAAACCATGCGTGAGGAAGGGTTAATGCTTGTCTTCAGCCACTAAAAACCCACCCTGGTTCTCAGATGCGTAAATGTCTCTGAGCACCTGGGCCTAAGTGACGCAGGAACATAAATCCCATTGATTTGCTCTGGAGCTATTAAAGAATCAAAGTCAATTTAATCTGTTCGTGAAGCCCGTTTGTATTGTTATCAACATGACAAGCTCAGACTCAGGTCCTCTCCCTCCTTCCAGTGCTTGCCAACAGGCTCCAGCTAAGACTTGTCACGGGAGACTCTTGCACAAACCTGGGATCCTATACAAGCAGCCGATAAAGAGGCCAATGCTCCTGAAAACTCCTACACGTCTTTTGGACAGACACTGAGCTGTGTGCAGTCCTATTTACAGTCACCACTCCCACAGGAATAGAACACCCAGTGTTTGCCAGACCACCCTGAAATAATCACAAAATCTGTTTGCAAACAAGGCTGAAAATGTTTACTTCATTTAATCGACGTAAGGGTTAACACATAAATTTGCAATACTGGAAACACTTTAAAAAGCAAAGCACAAGACAAGAAAATACAAGTTTAGATTGTATTTACTATTCACAATCTCCCTTATCTGTTTCAGCATCAGAACTAGCTGGAGAGCCAGGCCACGTCCCCTCCTGAGGCTACCCTAGGGCTATCATGTTTTGGGGGGCTGTTGCTGGGAGAGAGGCTGAGGGGCGTGGGGCTGAGCTCTCCTTCCCCAGCCTGAAATTCCTCCTCCATGTGAGGGCTCCCCTGGAGTTAACTGGACACGGGATAGCTACACAGCAATGCCTGCGCGAGAAGAAGAGGAGATACCTCGTTTCTCCTTCTTCCTCAGATCCTCTTGTTACACAAGCATCCATGGCATTCTTCAGTTAGTTTAACTTCCAGGCTTTAAGCTGATTCTGCTTGTTACAACCTTCCGAAAAAATGGTCTGAATTGCAATGCATACCTTGAGAAACAAACTTCTCTGACTGATAACATTCTTTCTGCCCTGAGCTTTGAGACCAAACATGAAATGATGAAACCGGGAAGGGGGGGTTTCATGCAAGCAAGCTTCACCTCCCCAGGTACCCAGCTCATTTTCTGAGGTCCCTTTCTAGGGACAATGTTACATTCAGCCAAAACCCTTAAGATTTAGTAGATTTTTAAAACACCCTGCAGCACTGCAATTGCTGTCTTCCAAAGCTCCACACATGAAAATAGCGACTTGTTACTAAATGCAAAGACCAACACCCCCAGGTCCTTTTCGGCCACACAGCTTTCCAGCTGCTCTTCCCCAAGCCTGTAGTGTTGCATGGGGTTGTTGTGACCCAAGTGCAGGACCCGGCACTTGGCCTTGTTGAACCTCATACAACTGGCCTCAGTCCATTGATCTAGCCTGTCCAGATCCCTCTGCAGAGCCTTCCTACCCTCCAGCAGATCAACACTTCCATACAACTTGGTGTTGTCTGCAAACTTACTGAGGGTGCACTTGATCCCCTCATCCAGATCGTTGTGAAGATATTAAACAGAACTGGCCCCAACACTGAGCCTTGGGGAACACCACTTGTGACCGGCCACCAACTGGATTTACCTCCATTCGCCACAACTCTTTCGGCCCGGCCATCCAGCCAGTTTTTTACCCAGCAAAGAGTACACCCATCCAAGCCATGAGCAGCCAGGTACTCCAGGAGAATGCTGTGGGAAACAGTATCAAAGGCTTTACTAAAGTCTAGGTAGACAACATCCACAGCCTTTCCCTCACCCACTAGGTGGGTCATCTTGTCATAGAAGGAGATTAAATTAAATCTTTGTAGGGAACTCAGAAAACCCAGCAGGCCAGAGCCCAGAGTGGTGAAATCCCATCCTCTGAAGGAACAGAGCCCGAACCAGGACAGGGACATGGGTGCACCAGTTCCCTACATCTGTTTTTCCTTTTGTGGCTGCTTCAGAAAATACATTTGAAATCCACCTTTGACAGAATTAAAGGCATCAGATTTCACATTCAGTGAATGCCTGGCCTGGGAACACATGGCTGCATACAATTCTGAACTGCAATTGTGATGGAAAGCAACGGAAGAAGTTCAGTTTAAAAAGTCAAAAATTGGTCTATGTGTCATGATGGTATTTTGGGACTTACACTTGCTCTGACTGTTAGCCTCTTTCCAATGTCAAAAACCTAAACAAATGGGGAGAAAAACCCTTCTACACAAAAAAGAAAAGAGCTCCCTGCCCTGTATGCAAAACCAAAAAAAATACTGGGTTTTGAAAGCATTTACTCTAGTGCCCTCTATTGCTGAACCCCCAAAACAGCCAGCACAAAGTTAACTCACAGATTAGCTTTTTCCTTTGGCTTTCCTTTAGGAAGAAACTGAACGAAAAGTAAGAACTAGAAAGTAAAGTATGGCTTAGGTTGAGCTGCCTGCGCTGCTGAGGAGCTGAGTTCATGACCAGACCTGAGTTAACAAAGTCCCTCTTCTTGCTGGAAGTAATAGCGGACAAGAGGTACCACTTCAGTTCACGGAGGGGATGGATTATAGAAAAGTGGCCCTGAGAGCTCAGAAGAGACTTGCTTTACCTGGCCACAGCATTGGGAGTTCATTCTGAATCACTGCGGAAGGATCAATGATTGCTCTGTTAGGAGAGATAAGCATAGCAATTATATCCGAGCAGGACAAAAAACAGGCCTTTAACTGACAGATCACGTGCAATTTCAATACTCGAATGTTCCGCTAAACAAAGTCTGCAGTCTGTTATGTTTAAATGTGGGATGGGACAAAAAGTTGAATCAAACCAATCAAATGAAATGAAGCTTAATAAAAAAATATCTGTGCTTGTTGGGAAAAGCAGCAGAGTATTCTGTATTGATCATCTCTAACGCTGAGTACACCTCAATTCTGAGCTTTTGCGTGCTGCATCCAAGCTTGGTCTATGTTTACGTATCAGGTTCTAATGCTACATTATCTCTTTAAAACAGGTAATTCCACACTACTAATTTATTAATGTTCCTCTTCATAAATGAGCAATCCATAGCCTTTATTTCAGATGTTATAGGTCACCATTCCCACCCTGACAGTTGACCTTGAAGCAGACATGCTGGAAAGGTCATCTTTTTTTCCCCTTGTCTTCCCACAAGGTCCCAGGACAGCAATGGGTTGCAGTGGAGAGAAACAGCGTCTTCCAACCGATATTGCTTGACATTGGCAAAGGAAACAAGGAATGTGGCAGCAGAAAAACAGAAAGTAAAATTAAATCTTCCAAAGTACTTCAGAAGAACAAGCCCACAATAGGCATAGGGTATACTAGCAATTCCTGTGTTATGGACATTCGCTTCAGTAATCCTCATCCAAGCAGCGATTGGGCCCATGACATGAAGTTCAATCTCCGAACGGATTTTTTTTCTTACATTTATCACAGGCTTATGAAAATCTTAATAAGTCTCCAGGTACAAAACAGTGTTTTCCTTTGGAAGGGAGGCAGAGTAGGCAAAAAGATTTGCCTTGTCTCATTTAAAATTGGTAGAGCCAAGGAAAAAGGAATTTAGTGGGATGCCACATTTCTCTCATCTAATAGATAATGGAATAAAACAACACAAGATGCAATTTGCAAAAGCCACGTGACTGGTAAGAGCTGTGAATAATAGCCAGTTTGGAGAAAAACATACCATGGATTACCCGAACACCAACAGAATGCATCACCCTTGGAAAAATACAGACTCACAAATAAGGGAAAAACTAAACAGTTATTTAATGGATGGAGAATTACACAGAAATCATCAATAGTGACAGAGGTGTAGATATTCCCTAGCCTTTACCAGTATTGCACTTTAAAAACACAGTAACAGATGGATGGGTTAGACCAAAGATCTATCTAGGCCAGTAGCCTGTCTTGGGAAGAACCTGCCAGCAGATCCTTAGGGAACACGCATGAGAAACAAAAGTGACTTTTGAGTGATATTTCCTCCTTATGCCCTTCTATTCTGCAACTTAAAACAAATAAGCCAGAGGCTGTATCTGCATCTTTTTATTTAATACCCCTTGATGTCTCTTTCCTCCATGAATTTATCTAATCCCTTCTCAAATACATTTATGTTCTTAGTCTCCTAAACATCCTGTGTCAGTCAGTTCCACAACTGAATTACGTGCATGCGTATGCATGTGAAAGAGTAATTTGTTTTAAGTCTCTTGTTTGGCCACTCCATGGCATGGCCCTGACTTTTACGCTATGAGAAACGGTAAATAACTATGCTGTTTTCATTTCTCCACACTGCTCTTATTAGTTCAGAAGCATATTCTGTTGCAGCTACCTCTCACCAAGTGGAAAAGCCCTGGTCTGTAGGAGTTTACTAATCTCTTTGATAATCCAAAGCCTTCTCTTGTGTCTTCAGATACTCCTATACCCTTTCTAAGAGGGAGGGGTGACCAAACTGCTTCATATGATGTGTGGGCACAGCACGGTTTTCTGAGTTTTCACTTTATTTCTTCCTTAATACTTCCATACATTCAGTTCCCTTTTACCTTGACCATCGGGAAGAGTCTCTTTCCTCCATGAATTTATCTAATCCCTTCTCAAGTACATTTATGTTCCTAGAGAGAGAACCGTCCACATGATTAATTCTGTCTTCCAAGTGATAAAAGCTAAGTTAGAAGCCACTGCCCTGTATGTGCAGTCAGTGTTTTCCCCATACGGTTTAGTTCGCATTTATGAACACTGAATGATGTTTTACTGCCCAGTCACTCAGTATGATGTGTTTCTTCTACAGTTAACTTCAAACTACCCTGATGACCTGTTAACACTGCCATTCCGCACCCATCTTCTTTTTCGTTAATGAATACTTTTTTATTACAGATGCCAACACAGCTTCCTCTAGAACTAGGTAAATGCCCTTTTAAGCAAATCATACAAGAAAAAAGGAATATATATACTTAAAATGAAAAGATGAAAAGCATATCTAGAGATGCTTTTGTAAAGGAGGCTAGAAACTAAAATCATGCTTTCACAACACAGAGGATCTTTAAATGGCACACTTCCATTAATAATCTATGTATTCTTAAATCAACATTGGACACAGGCTATTCAATGATTAAGAACATTCAAATCAAATGGGCTGAAATGTCCAAAGTAGATAGAATCATAGAATCATAGAATGTTTTGGGTTGGAAGGGACCCCTAAAGGTCATCTAGTCCAACCCCCATGATGAACAAATATGAACTGAAAGGACTGCACCCGGTCCTAATGCAGGCAGAAAACCTGTATGTATGATCTGATGGTAAATGGCCATCATCTCCTACCTGCTTCCAATCTGCTGCAGTATTCTACCCATCTCCAGCACTACATAAATCATAGCCATGACTAGACGTTCAGGAAATAAACAGATACAGCAGTCTGAAAAAGTTGGATCAGAAGTCTTGGTTACCCACCCCAGCCGGTCCCAGCAAGATGTGGCCTTGGGTTGCTGGATCCACGCTCCAGAACAGCCACCTGCAGTCATGAGCTCACCTTGTTTGCTACCATGTTAGGTTTAAATATAACCAATTTACATCCAAGCTGGCTTCCACTGAGACAGTGTCCTTCTGCTCCCTCTCCCAAACACAGCTAATTCATCCTTCAAATTATATTCCCTTGGAGACAACCATCTAGTCCACCCACGTGAGCTTGAATGCTCCAGAGCCACAGTTCCCAAATGCCCCTACACTCCATTTATCATTGGTGTTGGGCCAAAACTCTCACCATCATTCCCAGAGATGAACACTCTCCTTCTGAGTACCCCTCTGCAAGCTCTGCAAGCCCTCGCTTGTCCTGATGTATCCATCACACCACTGAGCATTGCTCCTCCTATGCACAGCGCAGCTGACCCTCAGGAGAAAACTGGGGCCTCAGTGAACCGTGGGGATGGCGAGGCGAACTTTTTGGTTTTACTAAAAACACACGAGACCTATAGGTTCTCACTTGACCATTGCAGGTATGCATGCAGGAGACATGGACCTGTCTATAGGGACTGTAGAGGTGCCACACGCCACTGTCCTGAGGGAGCAGGGGAGGCAGTGGCTTTCACCAGCTGGGTTTTCAGAAGAACACAGAAATACAGTGGCATTATCTGTTCATTAATTTCCCAGCTACATAGTCTCACAAATGCTAGGTATGCTACCTCTACATACCCGAACTATTCCCAGAATAACTCAATGAAAGGGGTCACATAAGGACATAGGCACTCACAGCATAAGCCATCATGTATGTTAGCTGGCCAAATACGAAAATAAGAAATGAATTCACAAATATTTTAAACTAAGCCATTCTTAATTGACATATCACACTAAAATTATGTTCTCCCTTCCCATATGTGTTACAGATTTATTTTGCCAGCTGGATATATTTTGGAGAGAGAGTTCAAAGGCTGACTTTTCTCTTTGTCTGATCAGCTAAACCTTTATATGTGAATTCTTTTAGAAGGTAGCAAGTTTAAGGGATACCACCATACCTCCGTACAGGTTTCTGTTTATTTTGCATAACACATATTTTTACATAAACGTGATTTTATAGTGGATGCTTGACCACACTGACCAAAAATCCTTCAAAATTAATAAAAAACCTAACTTTAATGTTAGAGAATGACTAACAGGGTAACACACTAGAGCAGAAAAGACGCAAAAAAATCCAACCAACAGCAAAGGGTAAAAATCAACTTCAGGCTGTGTGAAATACGGTTAGTTTAAGATTTTGTCAATAACTTCTCGCTTTCTGCCCTCTGAAAGAGCCTTCCAACATACCTAGTAGGTCAGTAGCTCACATTGATGAGAACCCTCCCTCGTCATGAGCCAGTAGGATCTGGCAAGAAGGATGACTACACAGCATTGCCCACCTCAAACAGACTTGCTGTATTTATTTACTTATTATAATGGCTTCAAAGCAAGCAGGGTTTTGCCACTGGGGCCGTCTTGTCAAAGTAAAATAAATGACAGCAAGCATTGTGCTTTTCATGTTTTCCACAGGATATTATGGGATGCTTTGCTGAACAAGTCTAAAATCTGTTTTTCTCCTGTATCAGCTTGAAAAATGTCATAAAGGTTTAAATCAATGCAGATCATAAGGTTGTCTTTGCTGGGGTGAGCTCTAGTTGCTTCGGAAGAAACTGCAAGAAACAATAACAGTTGGGGGATCTGAGCCACAAAATTATCTCAGACTAATCCCTTATTGTTAAAAATTAGCTTAAACCCTGAAGCAAGAAGATTTATGTCTCTTTCAAAGCTTTTCTTGTAGCTTCAATTGTCATAATATTGAATATTCTTGTTCTTCCAGACTCTCTTTAAATCTTGTTACATTCCTGACCTCAGCAGCATCCTCTGGTAATGAGTACCACAATTCAATTACATGCTGAATAAAAAGTAATACAAAAATTACTTTTATCTGCTTTACATTTGTCACCCCTCACCTTATTCCTCTGCTTTAAGACAGAAAAAATAGGAGCTGCTTGTCTATTTTGATTTTTTTGATCATTGCTTTCTACAGTCTTATCATGGCCCTCTATGATAATTTCTTCCAATTCCTTTGTTTTTCGGTACCCCTCCCTGACTTCTGAGTGTGTACTTTATCACGATAAAACTTCTAGTCACATGAAGTGTCCACACAAATTCTATGAAGATGTTGTAGGAAAAAAATTCAAACACATTTCAAAGAAATAAAGGCTACAAACCCCCAAATACTACAACACTTGGTTTCAGCCTCTTTGAAAATGTTATATACCCATGATCAAACTAAAGGCACTTAAAATATTATGAGCTAAATTTAGTATATTCAGAACCATATCTAAGACATTATTTTAGTCCTTCCGTAAGTAATTTAATCAAAACCAGTTACTAAAGAGCACCCTCAAATTTTCTTCCTTCTTTTAGAGCTCAGAAAGGAGCATGATAGCTGCAGGCAATAGTCTGTGGCCAACAATCCCAAAGCATCCGTCCAAGGACAGGCTGGAAAACTAAGGATTTTTAGAAACAGCAACCTAATTATGCTTTGATAGCTCTGTCTAAAATTGCATCAAATGCAACATTCTGAACATACTGACCTACAACAGTACTGAATTCATTGTCAAAAACTAATTTTGTGCTTCAGCAGATTTTGTTTCTGGGTCAGGCAGAGAGGACAAGGCATCCTGAGACATGGAGTGACAGAAGCAGAATGAAAGCAACAGGTCTGAGGGTACTGTGCAGAGGCACAGTGCCCGTTGCTTGGTTCAAACGATGTACAATGTCATAAAATCTACAACAATCTATGTATTAGAGAATGTAATCTCTACTCTTCCTAACACATCCACATCATGAAAGTTTCAGCTTTGTTGTTGTTAAGACATTAATTTATTTGTTACAGCATAAGTGGCTAAAAACTATCAGTGTTATTGAAAGCTTTACTTATCAGCTGAGTTATGCATCTGTGGAACAAGCCCAGTAATGCAGAATTGTTCTGCTGGCTCATCCTGGCTGCCCCAGCCAGAAAATTGTGTTAGTGCCAACTCAGGAGCAAAAACTGGCAGAAAGACAGAGGCAGAGATAAGAAGTTGAAAACTCCAGTATGCTGGGGCCAAGGGTAAATCTCTTTGTGTAGCAAGGTAAGTAGATGGTCAGTACTGCTCAGGCTAGGCTTACTCATTGGAGAACCCTCTCAGTAGGACAGAAGAGCAACTTGGTTAAAAGTTACAAAAGTGTGGTGTTTCAGAGTTACGGAAGCATGTGAGTAATCTGGTAACTCCTCAGGAACCCAAACAAAATTCTGGCCACTCAAGAAAGAGGCAGAAATGTTCATGGACTTCGGTGTAGCTAAGGTTTCATCCCACTTGCTGTCTTTGTAAAGACTAAACAGGAATTGTCCATGCAAACAGGAGCTGTACCCCCTCTCCTGTGAGAAGAGCACCAGGGCTTCAGCTTTCAGTTTATTGCAGGCGTACTCGATGAGATTGGCTTCTGTAAAATTATGAGAAGGTTGAGCTGAATTTTCACACTGAGCTTTTTTCTGCTCAGATGCAACCTTGTGTTAAACTGTCATGTTTCCACCAAAACCACAATTTTGTGATAATCATCTCATTGCACAGGTAGAAAAGGACATGTAGGGCACTTCTGACAGTATTCACAAATTCAGTTCAAAAGAGATGCTAATACATACATTAAAATGAGGGTAGAAAGGCAAATCCTATTCAAACCACTAGATGTAGAGGGAGATGGGAGAAAAATCACAAAAAGTATTACTTTTAAAGCACTCAAGTTCACACTGTTTCTTGTTACAAGTCATAGATGTAACGATTCTTTTGTAGTAATGAAGGAAAAGATAACTGGCATGTAAACAATGTCACACGTGTGTAATTCAGCTTGCAATTAAAGCTCTCAATAACATTTGTTTAGGCTTTTACAGTAACAAAAGAGATGCCGGGATGATCTGATGTGTTACAAGGACTCAAGATGATCTCATGTGTTAGGAGGAGTTGAGATTACCAATATTCAAACAAAGGTTAACTAAAGCTCTAGTTTTAGTCAAGGGAAGTTTTGCCACAGACTTCAGTGAGCTGGGATTTCCCCCTGGATCTTTGAAACCCGTGGACTCCTTCACATGGGAAGAAGTCACAATGTCATTTAGACAGGTGGCCCAACAATGTTTCTGTGATAGATTTCAGGTGGTCCAGCTTGGCCTTCCCCTCTCAGAGTCACAAATCTATTATCTGAAGTGCAACACTAAATTCCTCAGCGGCAGAACTGACCCAAGTCCCACCCCATGCAAACGGAAATTTGGTATTAACGTTGTAATACTTGCAGAATTGACCAGTTCACCACTACAGTCAAAACAGTCCTCGTCAAAAGAAAACCAGTCCTGTATAATCAGTCCTTTAAGAAGAACAGAATGAACTCAGCTTCCTAAGCCATGGCAGTGCACGGTCTTCCACCCGCCCCCACCCCGCCAAAAATACACCTCAGCCCCAGCTCTAACAGACCACTCTATGGAGGGACACAACAGCCTTTGGGCTTTCATGGGGTTTATGAGAAGGTTAATCCGAGAGCTGCAAACACTTCTCCGCCAGGACTGGACAAGGATCAAAGCGCTGAGCTGTCGTTAGGAGCGATGCTTTTTACTAACCGGTGAGCAGAGCAGCACTGCGTTTCGGCTGATAAAATGGAAACGAAGGGCAGTGCATCACCACTGAACACAAGCTCCTCTCTAAGCTGCTCACTGCTGTGTGCGAGCACTGGTGCAATGAGCTGAGGTCTTCAGTCAGTTCTGCCTTCACACAGCTTTCTAGATCAATTAACAGATTAAGGCAATTCCAAATAATTTTCTGGCAGGTATTTGAGTCACATTAGAGCTCCTACATACATACCTAAGGGAGAAACAAGGTCTACAAAAACAAGACATCAAATATCACTGACATGAATTAATATTATAAATTATGAATAAATTATACAGCTGCAGGAGAATTCTTCATCTGAGCAAGCCTAATGAACCTTCTATTGCATGTCCAAAATATTTTTACAGTTTTGCTCAATAAGCCTCAGAGAATGGAAAAATGCAAACAATGCTGGCCTGGAAAAGTTAACCAGCTGAGCGGAAATAAATTATTTTTCCCTTTGAATTTCTTTTTAGCAGGAAAAAAAAGTCTTAAGAAATGTAGCAGCAGACTTACCAGCAGACTTCCAGAGAAGTTTTACTGTTCTCCTCCTTGAGCTGCTCAATGATTTGGGGAACCAGTAAAAAAACCGTGCTATCCTCCTGATGGTTTTCCTCAAGTCATTTCTTATTGCCATAGCTGAAAGGGCTCTGCAGCTACACCGGGAACAACAGACACATGTATCCAGACCAAGAGAGAGGAAAGCCCACGAATACCCGCACGGAGCGCGCCAGCTCTGAGCTCAGCGTCAGCCAGCACGTCTCAGGACCACCTGTTAGCCCTAAATCCCCTCCCTCTCCGTCGCTCCGCTCCAAGCCC
This sequence comes from Gorsachius magnificus, assembly GCA_034008185.1. Classification (NCBI taxonomy): domain Eukaryota; kingdom Metazoa; phylum Chordata; class Aves; order Pelecaniformes; family Ardeidae; genus Gorsachius; species Gorsachius magnificus. Next base: position 180,575,434 of record CM067081.1, read on the forward strand.
TCCAGACCTCCCTCTTTATTACAAGCAGCAGCTATATTAATAGATGCTTCGGCTAAAGAAAGACCAATGCTTCAGCGTCTTAACCTGGTACTGTGTTTCCAGTGATGGTAAAACAAGAGATGTTTTCCACAGAAAGGTTTTCGAAGGGCTCATTTGTTCATCTAGCCTCTGGACAGAGGCCTTTTCTAGGCTGAAAACAAACAAATAACACCCCAAACTGATAGGGCCAAGTCCCCTTTCAAAAGCCCTTGATTTAAATCAACAGGATTTTCTCTGGAGAATGTTTGTTTCTCAAAGACCTTCTTATGAAGGTTCTTAGCAGTAAATTTAACACAGATTTCTATAGATCCACAGGGTGTTAAAATGCAACTTAAGGCAAATGTAAGAGTCAGATCATTCACTCCCACAGTTTACTTATGAATGGAGCATCTATCAACATATCGCTACCCAAAGAAATTAACAGCATCTCAGTACTGAGCCAACATGTGTTGAGCACAATACATACAAAATTGTAAATCCAGAGATCCTATGAACTACATTTATCACAAATTCTAGCATACACTTTTTAACAGCAATACTATGTAACCGTTTCCCAAGCTTAGTACGATTTCCTCGACTATGTCACAAGTTTGTCTTCAGTTTCCCACGTTTTGATATTTTTTTTCTTCTGTTAGTTCTGAATGGTAGAAAACACTGAAAATCAAGACTAATGCATTACAAAACAAAGATCCTTTTATAGCAACCTTTAAACTGCAGAAAGTAAAGGCTTTGTTACACCAGCTACGTTCGCAGCATGCTGTTAATAACTCTTCTAGAATTCACAATGTATTTTTCGACACTAAAATATGTGAAGTATTTAACCCCATTTTATACATCCGACATTTTTAACATACTGCTGCTTCTCAGTACCAGGCTAGATAGACTGCATTTCCTCTGGCCAATATGCCTCTGAAAAACAAATACACGTTGCCATTTATACTGTATCTGCCACAATTCTTCGGCCAGTGTCAATGAAAGAGCAGTAGGCAGGACTCAGGCCGCCAGACTTGTCTCTTGTTCGAGCTCCACCCCGTCATACCAGCAGGAATTTAGTAGCAAAGTGACGGTTTTAGCACGAGTAGGAGGTCTGCAACCCAATTCAGCACATGCAAGGAGCAGAGTTAAAAGGCCCAACAGCTGACTTGCTTCTTTCAGGTAACAGAATGGGTTTGAATGCTTATGAGCATCTGCCAAATACCAACTCAAACAATGCCACTTTTTGTCTGAAATGTATGCATATAAAAATTTAATTAAAATCAAAGTGGCATAAAAAAACCACTCATGCTATTTCAGGCCATAAGTGAATACATGTTAAGACGACTAGTTTTATAATTTGATAAAGGATCCATATAGATACATATGACCTTTTGCAGGATATGGAGGGCGCAGGAATATTTTTTTTTCACTTAACAGAAAATCCCGATACAGTACTTTTGTTATACTGGTAAAGTATAAAATGAGACTTAAAAAAAATTCAGCAAAACACATCGGAATATAACAATATAAAGGGGTAAACTGACTTTGCTTGATGAGAATAACAAACCTGCGGAGGTTTACACCTTACAGTGTTTAGCCCTTACCAGAAGAAAAAATAGACAAGGATGTAAAACGTTGCATATCATTTTAAGGCAAACAGAACTCATTCTATACAAAAAAAAGCCAGCTGGATGAATCTGACAATTATGCTATGCAACAAACCAGCCAATACAGATGACAACATGGACCTGAGTTCAAGCTGAACTGAACAGCAGTGGTAGTTAGCCTTGCAGTAATTTCATGACTCCTCCATCATTTTATGTTCCTGGGCCAAAATGGAGAGCTAATGGGGGACAGCCTGACCCCCACCGCTCACGGTGAGGGGTGTGTGACGATGCCGGGGGTTCCTCTCAACCTGAACCATCAGCTTTGGAACATGAGCCATGGTGCTCTGCACAGCCATGAACCGCTGCCAGGCTGCATCGGCCGCACCAGCTGGGCCAGAGGGAGGTCACGCAGCCCCTCCTAAGACAACTCCGATTGCTCACGTTACGCCGAAGCATTACTGAAGTTAAGGATTCACTGTAAAAAGGTACTATGCAGGGCTACACGTGTATCTTTCAATCTACCCTGATGAAGAGACAGCGCACGGAGATGCTTTCCAAGGAGGACAGAAGGACCTGAAATGTGAGCAGAGTCACACTCTTGATCCCTGCCTCCCTTTAAGGAGAAAAGCCATGTAAAGCTTTTTCCTGCAGAGATTTCTACCCCGACCTACAGAGCCACACAACAACCCGGTGGCTGCCTTGCCGTAGCCATCCCAGGGCTCAGTACTCAGCCTGGTGTTGTTCAACTTAATCATCAATGACCTGGACAAGGGCACAGAGTGTACCATCAGCAAGTTCGCTGATGACACAAAACTGGGAGGAGTGGCTGATACACCAGAAGGCTGTGCTGCCATTCAGCGGGACCTGGAGAGTTGGGTGGAGAGGAACCTGATGAAGCTCAACAAGGGCAAGTGTCGGGTGCTGCACCTGGGGAGGTCGAACCCCATGCACCAGTACAGGCTGGGGGCTGACCTGCTGGAAAGCAGCTCTGCCGAGAGGGACCTGGGAGTCCTGGTGGATGACAAGCTGACCATGAGCCAGCAGTGTGCCCTTGTTGCCAAGAAGGCCAATGGCATCCTGGGGTGCATTAAGAGAAGCGTGGCCAGCAGGTCGAGGGAGGTTATCCTCCCCCTCTACTCTGCCCTGGTGAGACCCCACCTGGAGTACTGTGTCCAGTTCCGGGCTCCCCAGTTCAAGAAAGATGAGGAACTCCTAGAGAGAGTCCAGAGGAGGGCAACAAAGATGATGAGGGGACTGGAGCATCTGCCCTATGAGGAGAGGCTGAGGGGGCTGGGCTTGTTTAGCCTGAAGAAGAGAAGACTGAGAGGGGATCTTATAAATACTTACAAATATCTTAAGGGTGGATGTCACGAGGACGGAGCCAGACTCTTCTCAGTGGTGCCCAGCGACAGGACAAGGGGCAATGGGCACAAACTGAAGTATACAAGGTTTCAGCTGAATGTGAGGAAAAACTTCTTTACTTTGCGGGTGACAGAGCACTGGAACAGGCTGCCCAGGGGGGTCGTGGAGTCTCCTTCTCTGGAGATATTCAAAACCCACCTGTACGATGTCCTGTGCAACCTGCTCTAGGTGACCCTGCTTTAGCAGGGGGGTTGGACTGGATGATCTCCTGAGGTCCCTTCTAACCCCTGCCATTCTGTGATTCTGTGATCCCATGCCCGCTGCTGGAGCTGAGAAAACTGAAAAAAACCCACCAAAAAAACCCTCGCTGTTAGTAGAATACTCTTAAACGATGAACTGTATACAACCAGCGGTGTCTGACTGGGAATATTCTCTTGGAGTGTGCTGACTTTATATAGTTTTATAGTGAATTCTTTGCTGAGAAGCATTTGTTAGAGCAACGTAGCAGTGCTGAGATACCATAAAAATGAAGCCTAACAGTGGGGGGGAGCACAGGCAGTGGTACCAGACAGGGGGCAGATGCAGAATTTTCTCTGCTCTGGGGCAGAAGAGCGTTTTTCCTCAGTGAGGAGTTACTGCCATTTCCACTCCTCCCAGCTCTTCCGTACCAAATGACTGGGATGAGCAAAGGATTTCATTTGCTTTGACTTAACTGGAACTTCTCCATTTAGTCTGGTTTCAGGAACAAAGATCCACACGCACCTATTCACAGTGGGAACCTTGCATAGGAAAAGCTAAACATACTAAGGAATATGTGCTTGCTGGCATTAGCAAATGTCCCCATTAGCTGGGCTCAAAATGAGTTTTTGCTTTCTTTGTAGACAATAATGTACTTGGAAAACGAGGTGGTGCTTTTCCAACCTGTCACAGCATGGGTGTGTGACACCATGCTACACGATGCACCGACAGGCAGAGTTCAGCGTGGAGAGGTATTCACAAGCCAGTCTTCACAAGGACATTTTCCATATTGACACAGCTTGAACTTCCAGAGAAGGAGGAAGCAACTTCCAGACCTCCACGGACTGTTTCCCTTCACTTTTTGCCTGACCTGAAATGGGCTAAAAGATTTTAGCAATCCAGCACTGGGTTATGCAGTGAAGCACCCTATGCACCGGACAGAACTGAATGTGTGAAACATACTTATCTAGAAATTATAAACAGAACTTGTGACCTTCCTTAAACCCTGTTCGGCTGTGTGTCAGCAGGAGAGGGGTCCTGCCTAACTAGTCCCTGGGCTTCAGCACTACTGCATTTGCATGACACCGTCAAGACATGGTATCACAGATTTCGTACTAAAACGTGACTTATAACATCATCATGTGTAACAAAGCTATGCAGTTGCTAGGAAGCTTATAAAGAATGCAATACAACTCCTAAAAATAAAGAAACAAAAAAACTGCTGCATTTGAGCTTAGTTCAGCAAAACTAGCACGATACTTCCGATTTCTAGCTCAGCTGTTCATCCCTCCCCAATCCAAATAAGTAGCTATATTTGTGAGCTTTCTAAAAAAACCTTTTGATTCTCAGCAGCTGCACATACACAAAAAGAAGGGATTAAAAATTAACCAGTGATTGGCAATCTGCAACTTCCAAAACCTTGCCTCCATTTGAAAGATGGAAATTGAAGAAGTGTAGATTCAAACTGATGTAAAACATCAGTAAATGATGTAAACCTGATGTTTGTTATCAGATTTAATGATCTATTACTTTGCAGATAAATAAATATGGTTAAAATAGAATCGTACAGATGGCTTTTTAGCTGACATCGAAAGTATTTCACATGTTCAATCCTCTGTTATCAAGGCTCCTGATAATTTATAGTCCAATAGGTAATAAATGTGATATGAAAGTAAAGAAAACTGACAGAAGGGGAAAAATGTTGACAACCTTACACAATGCGCTATGGATGAGAGTTAGGCTAAGAGACAAAAATACCATAAAAAGATCATGCAACCCAAACCTTGCTGCACATCAAACTGAACCACTACCAGATTTATATCACTAGAAATTTCCATCCAACTTTTTTTTTCCGCAAAAAATGTTTCTAGTCCAGACACACTCCTATTATTAGAATGACTTTTTAAGTGAAATGGCATGAAATTCGGACGAAACTCATCCAAAATGGAGAGGAAGCACATGAGCATTAAACAAGCACGAGCAGTTTCAACCTTTTTTCATGGGCCTTCAGGTCTTGCACAGCTGCAAGAAAAGGAAAAATTTCTTCACTGAAAGGGTTGTCAAGCATTGGAAGGGGCTGCCCAGGGAAGGGATTGAGTCCCCATTCCTGGAGGGATTTAAAAGACGGGTAGATGAGGTGCTCAGGGACATGGTTTAGTGGTGGGATGGCAGGGTTAGGTTAACAGTTGGACTTGGTGATGTTAAAAGTCTTTTCCAACCTAAACGATTCTATGATTCTAAAGCTGTAAAATCCATGAGATGAACCGTGACCTGCGCAGTTTCTGGAGAAGCCAGGATGCCAACATGGAAAGCAGGTCGGAGGCTGGGAGAGTATTAGTTGTCCTCAGAGCCAGCTCTGAGCAGCAGTAAGGACAAGAAGTGGTGTCCTGACTCTTCTATGAGTACATCCGAAATGGAAATCCCTGAGGTTTTTCAGGTATGCCATCTCTGTCAGGGGTGGAGGACAGAACCCAGAAAGACTGAACCCAGAGCAGACAACCAACAACTGCAGGTCTCGTTTCAGAGCTCTGACGTAAACACTCTCCAAACATGGTGGGATTTTGGTTCATTTTCTTCAGGCCTTAAGTGCTGCTTATTCAAAACAAAATACGTAACACAAATTCAGCCTACCAAACACGTCTCAAGGTCCTCTGAGATGAATTGCCTATTTCTTCTACAGGCTATCTGTTGGGGAATAACTGGATTTCTCCCCTTAAGAAGTAAGGAGTAGGAAGGTTTCTTCTGAGCGATAGCTCCAATGAAGCCTATCCTGGATGTTGAGGAAGAAAATCACAGTGCCAAAGCACATTTGTTCACACCTGGTTAGTTCTTATTTCACTCTACAATATATTACACTAAATATTTTAATACATTGTTACATGAAAAAGAGTATCTCTCTGAATTTCAGCAATATTTCTGCTCGATTCTTTTCAGTATCATCCATAGTACAGTATAGTTGTTCCCTGTTTCGTTTCAAATACTTCAACCTGTAAAATTTGTTGTAACTTGCTTTATGTTCTTTTCCAGATGCTGGAAATGTGCAGAGGCAGACAGGACCGGCACATTACCGTGATGAGAGTGAGTTTGCGAGACAGGGCATCGCTGTGCTGCTGCAGCTGAGCATTGGGAAGATAACGCACCACTTCCCAGAGACTGCTGCCCGTACAATGGGATGCACGCTACCATCTTTAGTGTAGTTTGGTTACAGGCTTGCTGTATGTATGCATGTAGGTGCATCAAAATTAAAGTTGAATGCAAGTTAAAAAAGCTAAATGCAGATAATAGTAATGCAACATGACAGTAACAGATCAGTGTTAATTTTAGCTATGTAGTTGATGTTATACCAGTAGCAGTAAACTCGGGAAAATGATTGAACAGTCTTTAGGAAAACCACTTTTGTGCATACACAGCTGCACTTTAGAGTCCAGGGAAAATAAAACTCAAGGCTAAAACTGGACAGAAGATACCATGTTGCTTGTAACATGGTTTGACGCATAGGATTTGACTCAGTGGATGATAGACCAACTTTGCCTGTGGGTTTTGGGTGACTTCGTGCCAAAATTAGTAGACTTCTCAGTGAGAGCTTGCACAGAACTATCACGAAGGGAAATCAGATCAGGGAAGAAAAACAAAAATATGTGTTGAACATTGCTAAAACAGTAAGTTTATTCATCCTAATCTGGTCTGCTTAAGACAAAAGTAGCCTGATTATTTTTTAGGGTACAAGAAAGCGGCGAGCATCCTTCGTTAGATCGCTACATGTTGTGTAAGTGATTACACGCTGTTTGCACTTGAAGATTAACAAGGGTGCACCTCGTGTGTTCATTCTCTCTTAGACAAGCAGGATGTTTCTTATTTTAGCCATGGCAGCTATTAGATAACAGAGTAATATTTCTAACTGGAGTATAAGAGAAAAATACACAAAAGAGATATTGCAGAGTTTAACTTTCATTGTAGCCCTTCATATTTTCTTCCAAGCTCCCACTATCAGGCTGTTGTACCCAAGCTACTATACACGACATGCTCTTGCCTTACCGAGCAAAATCAAAAAGGCAATCATCAGTAGTCAATACAGTGTGGAGAAAACAGACATGTCTAGCAGCTCATAAAGCCACCCAGCCCCAACCAGCATCATTATTTTCTTTCTGTTGTGCACACTGCCAGCCTGCATTTAACTGTCTTGATAAAGAGATCCATCCAATCGTGCTGGAGGTTTCTGGTCAACGCTACTTAGAAGGAAGAGATGACTACGGTCTCTGGACAAGAGCTGAGCTCCAATGCTGGCTTGGCCAGTGACCTGATCGGTAACCTTGAAAAAGTCATTTCAGCTCTCAGCGCTTTCATCTGTGGCTGTTTTGGTCATAGCACTTCAGACCAGTGGCTGCTTCTTCCTGTGCAAGTGTGCTGTTAAGAACTTAGTGTGGCCGGCAGCAACTACTGCTAACAGCAAATACAAAAAAAAAAAAAAAAAAAAAAAAAAAAAAAAAAATCAGAAAAAGACCCTTAGTAACAAACTATGTTATCAATTTATCAAAAAAATACATTATCCAGTAAAAATTTCAGTTTATCTTTTTCCCCTGTGTATTAAGAGCACAGATATTAGCAACATGTAAATAGAATGCAAGCAACATAACACAATGCCATTTAAAAGGCACCTGTATTGTTACTTCCCACACTGCCCCAAACTCCTGGCCAAGCAGTGCTAACCACCCGTTGAACTTTGAGCATGGTAGAGCTGTATAAAATAAGCATCAAGACACAGCAAGCCCTCCAAAGCTTTCACATGACAAGGTCAAGTTTCTCCTTGGTTCCCCAAGGCTTTCTCAGCAAGGAGGTATCATGCTGGTGAGTTTTATTACTAAGAGCTCCTCTGCCTTCATAAACAGATCATTGCTTTGATGTTTCATTACACATCTTGAAGATGTCCTAGGTTATGAACACTGCCTACAGAAACACCTTTTTTATCACTTCTTCATTAGCGGACTCCTTTCTACTCCCGTACCAGTTCTCAAATACCAGTTTGTTCGAAACCAAGCCTTAGGGCACCTGGCCTCCTTGCACTCTGCGCGTGAAATGAAACACAGGGTACCTCCACGTCAAGATGCCCTGGGCAAGAGGGCTCCTGCCCACTCACAACAGCTTCTTTAGGAGCTTCCTATAGAGTGGCTCCAAAGTACGCGAGGAAGACAAGTGGGAAAACTACGCAGCATTTTCAGAGCCTTTCAGTGCTGGCATCTGAATGTTATGGGGTGAAATTTTTCTCTTTGCTGCTATGCAACCTGAATAACAACTGCTTGTATTCTCTGTAGGGTTGTATCCAAGACACCCAAACTCTGAAGGACACCATAATTAATAATTAACCCTTTATGAGATGGTGAAAATGAGAACAAAGAAAGAGATGCTCAGAGAATGGGTAAAGCCTCTACGTGACAGTGTACAGCTTAGGGGTGGAAGATGGTCCTCACGCAGGAAAAGAAATGTCAGCGGCCAAGAAAACAGGACCCACAATAACCAAGGAACTCAGTGAGGAGTTACTGTTCTCTGCAAACAGGGGGGGAAAGGCTCAGCTTTGCAGCAGCGGGAGCCTTGCTGTGGCAGCAGAGACCACAGAAATGCCCCAGGCAGCAGAGAGAAACTGAGGAAGACAGCAAGCATTACGCCTGAAGAGCAAGCTGCATCAAAGCTGCTGCTTGCTCTGCATTTCCCCACCTCTTCCTTCCTGCACCGGGCACAGCAGCCTCCAGCCCACCAGCCCTACGAGCTCCAGCAAACGCCCTGTTGGGGCAGCAGATCACCCGCGCCCCTTCAGACCCAAGAGGGAGGAACCCGGGGCTTTCTCTGAGCTGAGCTCCACTGGCACAACCCAAACCCTGTGGCCTCCTGCTGCCTCAACCCCTATGGATTCCAAGAAAATTTGGTAATTTGAGATTTAAAAGAAAAATAAAGAAAATTTTGGGAACTGTGCATCATTAAACAACTCTCCGCAGAAAGAATGGGAAAGGGATGCAGGCTCTCACCGACGTTATTTCTAATCCACCCCCAAGTTCTCACTCTTTAGATAAAACTTTCAGAGGCTCATTCGACCCTGAACAGTTTTAGTAATTCAAGTTGTAACTCTAGAAGTAGCTTTAGCAACTTAACCCCCTCATTGCATGTGATTAAGTATGAATGTACTCCTACTGCAGACAGCAGACAACATCTATCCTGTTCTTCAAAAACATGAAAAAATGTTACACAAATTTCATGGTCAAAAAAAATATCCTTCTGGAGGAAAAAAAAAAAAAAAATCACTAATCCCTGTGTTTGCTCCTTCCCTCCACATTTCACCCTCATTTCTACAAGGGGGAATCTATTTCTTTACCATTCCTGACAGTTAGGAGGCATTTAGATAATATACCCTAATTTGTTCTGAGGGCATAAGGGCTTGGGTTTCTGGTTTGGGTTTTGTTTGTTTTTACAGATACTTAAAAAGCCCTATAGTAAGAGATCTACACCACATATTAAAATGTAATGCCTCTGTCCTTCAGCTGCACTAAAGCAGGAGTCAGCTACTGAATATGCACAGACAATATAAAAAAAAAAATGTTAGAAATGGAACAAGGTCCCCACCACAATACCCATTTCAGCAGAGAAAAAAAAACAGAAAGCCCCAATGTACCCCGAAACGGTGCTATATGCTGCAGAAGGGAAGGTCGCGCAAAAAACAAAGTCTGAAAAATAGGTAGAAAAGATGTGAGGAAGATTCAGTGAACAAAGCTGGACTGACTGCCCGGTAGATTTGAGAGGAAGAGGACACTTGCAGTTCTTGTCTGCTCCCATGGACCTCTGCACCTCTACGTAGCACCCTGCAACTGGAGAGGCTTCTATGCCGGGACAGGGGTGTCTGCGGGTGCTCAGATCACACTGCAGCCAGGTAACAGGACAGGCGTCATGCCGCAGGTATGGAAAGGAACACTACAGGCAAGGAGGAAACAGGCTGAGGGACATCACTTCCCACTACTATTTACAGGATAACCACTTGACCCAGTGCTCATCGATCACACCTTTATAAAGGACTCCAACCACCAGAAATCTGACAGAAATATTCTCACTGTTCCTTTAGTAGGCAACTTTTTACAGGTGACTTAACAAATACTCACAAGCCTCTGCTTCCTGAGGTCCTTACAGTATACCAGTAATAAATACCAGTTCATCAAGGTCATGCTTTTAACAAAAGCATCTGTGAACTCCCAGTCGTGTTCCACCACTTAATACTGGAAAGGAACAACCTGTTTTTCATGGTACCTCTAAATACCATCTGCTTAAATATCTTCAGGAAGTTTGAACCAAGAGTCACATATAATTTCTCTGTATTCTCCTAAATGAATAATACGACTTCTGAAAAGGCCTAGCAACATTTCTGTTTGGTTCAATGAAAAAGCGCGTCTGAAATGAAAAGTGTCAAAATGCAAGGTGAAAGAAAAGTTACAGAAATGAACTGGGAAGTCCAGAGCAAGTCATCCACAAAATAATTCCTTTTGTGCCCCTGCCACCTATGTACACCCAGTCTGTTGACCAGACCATGGGGACAGTAAAACTGTTCAGACAGCGTATTCCAAAGCCTGGCAGTACAGACTTTTATCTAAAACCATGTGAAATGCCTCATTTTTCAAATGTCAAATGATACAGCGAAACAATGCAACAACTCCAGGGCTGCTACACTGCTTAATGCTGCACACCACGAAGCCATCGATATGATACAAGAAACCAATGTAATTATCACTCCAGAGCACTCTCAGATGGAAAGAAAAATTTAACACTAGAAAAGAAAAACGATTCTTTACTGTTCGGCATTTCATTGGTATAAACCCAAATAATCCTGTCTGCTTCTGTTTCAAAAGACTTTGTGGAGAAAAGTCAGGCCAGGCAATGCCATTCTGCACCTGCACAGTATCACCAGGTTCCTACCCCAAATAACTGAGGTGAAAAGGTGAATAGCGGAGCAAGCCTGGACTGCTAAACCAATTAAGTCTCTCTTGAAAAGGAACCCAAACAACAGCAAGAGCTCAGGATACCACAAAGCATCCTTTTCAGAGGTATTTCATTACACTTGGCTTTCTTCTTGGGCTGAGGTCCAGAAACATCAGCGTTGCCCTATTTTTTTTCCAAGAAATCAGCTGCTTGAACAATGCGCACCTTGTGCACTGCGTTGAAACAGATGATCTCTCATCTCCTTGAACTTTTTTTTTCCTTCTGATCTTTCTCCCCCGAGTTATACGAAAGTATTTTTTCAGCTTTTTTAGCAGAAGCCTGAAAACAAACTTGTGAATTACAAACAAAAATCTCCCAGAAGGCAGAAAGACCTTTTCTCGGTCCTTCTTACATTCATTCCAGTGATCCCACCAAACTCCATGATGCATACCAAGGAGCGTACAAAAACCCAGAGATGACCACAGCCCCACTGCGAAGTGACGACAGAAAAGCTTAGCCTCTACTGAAGCTCAGCTCGGGTATCTCCCCCGTCCCTCTGGGGGAGGCAGGACAGAGGCACTCAAAGGAAACCCCCATAACATCCCATAATCCTTTCTCCTAGAAAAGGAGAAAGATCTAGATCCTCTCTCCTAGAAAAAAGTCTGCACCTCAATACTTTAAAATTACTCCCTTGATGTGCCCTTTGACTGTTTCCCTATCCCAGAGGGAATTTCTCATGCCTTTTAACTCTTATCACCAAATTGAGCACCTCCAACTCTGATCTTGTTTGAGGGCAACAATCTAGCGAGAACTGACTACAGCCAATACTCAGACATGGTAACTGAAATAAATATCTATGTCTCTGTGACTCAGAATCATGGTGACAATTTAGTATGTAGCTCCCTCTTTATCGACAGTGGACCATCTGGAAGATGCTGTTGCATCTTGCTTTTCGGATGACATAAAATGCAAGTCCCTACCACTTGTGGCCTCTGGAAAACACAGAGACAAGTGGGAACTGTTTGGCACTGTCACAAATTGCCAGGCGGCTTAAAATCTTTGACAGGCACTTGACATTGTAACTTTAGTTGTGACCTCTGCTTCACAAGCGGATACCCAAAGGGGACCCGTGGCATTTTCAGCCGAGGATACCACAGTGGCCACAAACCCAGCTGCAGTTCTGGATGTATCTGCTGCAGCTTTCAAGGCCGGTTTAGGCACACGTCAGGCGTTGAGCACAGCTGTGCCTGCTGGCTTTCCGAAGCTGGGGCCATCTTCTCTTTCTGCATCCACTTACCCATAGAACGGCCCGTGACTAGGGGTGCAGGCTGGCCTCTGGCCACAGAGCCGACTTGGCAGCTCTGAGCTGCGAGGGCAGCCGGCCACATTCCCTCACGCCTCTGAGCCGGCCCGACGCAGCCGCTGCTTTTGTTGCCCTCAGCCACTTTTCCAGCCAGATCTGTTCATCAGGCTGGCTTGCTGGTGTGCCTGCAAACCGGGAAAGAACGGAGGCTCTTGCAGCAATCCTCGTCCGCTTTAGCTACTGTTTCCTTTCATCTCCACACCACTCTGCAGCTTTTAAATATTATATTCATGCTAGGTCATAAATGTTGAACGCTCCCTCTGCTACTTAAACAGCAATTTAAGAGAGCAGCTTGAAGTACTATGCCTCATAAAAATGGAGCTTGTCATGGAGGAGAAGGAAAAACATTGTAAGCTGTAATCGTTCTGGGAAACCGTTGCTGGAAGATATATAATCCCACATGACACTTGAAGTTCTTGCCAGGGAGCATTTGATCATAAAAGAAAAAACCATGATTTTTTAAGGTCTATTTTCACATCAGTGCACTATACATCCTGTCAGAACAAACGGTGCACTAACTCAAATGATAAATAAAAAACATTTCATTTTCACAGCCAAAGTATTTCCATTCCAACTAGTAGCTGTAAAAATAGAGCTACTGTGAGTGTAACAGTGAGAATATTATATCATAACAGGAATTTTATATCTCAGCCGAGGACAGTACGAGGTTATTACATCTCCTTAAGCCAGAACAAAACAGTATGAAAAGACTGACCTTTCTGTCCCACCGTGGGTTTCAAATATCACTCGTTAAACAAAGGTTCAGTGAGGTAAGTCAAAAACAAACCACACACCTTAACATGTCGCTCTAGCCCTAGACTGTCCTAAAAAGTGCGGCAGCATGGCAGCTGTGGGTGAGGAACAGCCAGGGAAGAGAGTGCGCCTGTGGGGTTTCCACGCTGAAACCACTCTTGGGGTCACCGTGAAACCCAACAGCATGGCTGAACGCTCTTCAAAGCAAGGGGCGGCAAAAGAGGACTTTCCACCAGCACTAGATTATATATGTTCTCCTACCGTAAAGACGTAGCAGGTGAATGAAAGCACCGCATTTTAAGAGTATAGCAGCGGTAATGAAAGGGCTGAAAAGCAGAAAAGTTGTTCCCTATGGAGGGAAAGGAAAATGCACCTTGGCCTACTACGAATCAGAGCCCAGAAAGTGAAAGGACACCTAAGGTGTGCACAGGGGACGTGCGATACTCCAAGACATGGCCTCCTCCTCCTACCTGAAGGCCCATGGATTTTGCCGGGGGTGGGAGCCCACAGGAACCCTTCGAAGCAGCACTACCTACATACCCCCGTAACATGTATGGCCTTCCCGTTGGATGGAGATGGAGCGCTTTTGCCTAGATCACACTGCACCCACACCGCACTGTTGCCCCAGGCTACGCCATCGCCCCTCACTACGCCCTTACCCCTCACTACACCCTCACCCCTCACTACGCCGTCGCCCCAGGCTCTGCCCTCGCCCCTCACTACGCCATTGCCCCGCTACGCCCTCCCCCCTCACTACACCCTCACCCCTCACTACGCCGTTGCCCCAGGCTCTGCCCTCGCCCCTCACTACGCCATCGCCCCTGCTACGCCCTTACCCCTCACTACACCCTCACCCCTCACTACGCCGTCGCCCCAGGCTCTGCCCTCGCCCCTCACTACGCCGGGCTCGGCGGGCAGCCCTCGTGCTCCGGCCTTCCCCCGGGGCAGCCCAGGCTCCCGCTCGGGCCGGGCGAGGCGTTTCGGGAGACACCCGCTCGAGCCCCGCCGGCCGCCTAACCCCCAGTTTTGTGGATCCCGGGACCGCCCAGCTCCCCCCCCCCCCCCGGGCCGCCCGCTCCCCCGCGCGCCCGACCCCGGCGGCTCCGGCGGCGGCGGCGCCTCGAAGATGGTGCGGACGTGGCGGGGCCGCGGCGGCGGCGGGCGGCGGCTTCCCCCGCCTGTCGCCCGGGGCCGCCGCCATGCGGAGCGGGGTGCGCCGGCCGCTGCCCGCCTCTCCCCGCGGAGCGGCCGGGGCGGGCGGCGGTTGCCGCCTCACGCACATGACACCCGCGGGCGAGGGGAGCGGGGAGGCGGCGGCGGGGGGGCCCGCACCGCGCCCGCGTCCGCTCCCGACCTGGCGGCGGCCGCCGCTCGGCTGGGCTGGACTGGGCCGGGCCGGGCTGGGCTGAGGGGCGCTCCGCCGCCGCCGCCTCTCCCGCGTCCTCTGGCCGTGGAACGTCTCGGAGAGGAACAACCGCAACCGGGGGGCTCTGAAACGCTGCCGGCCCCTCCCCGTGGCCCGCCGCCGCCGCCAGGAGCTGATGTCGCCCAGCGCTTCCACCTGCCGCTCCCGAGGCAGGCACTAATGATGCGCATTGCGAACGGCAGGCGCCAGGCGTTTCCAGGACGTACGTTTTACTACCGTAGATGAAAGAATTAAGACCCAATAATGCGCTGCTTGTGGTGACTTTGGGGTTTTTTGTTTGTTTCCCAAACTGAAGTTTGCAGTGGAAGCGCTTTGGGGAGCGGCGGTAGGTGACAGCCGCCCCCTCCGCCGCTCCCGGGAGGGGGAGGCGGGCGCAGGGCGGCCCCCGGCCCCGCCGAGAGCTCCTCCGGGCCCCGCCTCCCTTCTTGCGGCCGGCCCGGCAGCAAGTGACAGCACCGTGAGCAAGGTGAAGCCCCGATCTGTCAAACCCCCAGCATCAGAAAATACCGTCAGCGGGCGTACTGGTGCGTTTGACTGTCGCGTCTCCTAGGCGTTAGAAACATCGTCTGTTTTAAATACAGCCTTGCACAGATTTTAAGCGGTACGAAGTGGGATGTAGCCCGGCTGTAAGGCATTTTCAGGGTGTGGCAATACAGGATTTATGAACAATTCATCTGCACATTCACGCAAGAGGTTCCAAGGAATGAAAGTGCAAATTAAAAAAAAAAAAAAAGTGAAGTCTTTTCACCCGATTTCTTTAAGGACTGTGAATTGCTACTTGTCTGACTAAATGTGAAACTGCTGTGGGGCTCCCATGGCCATCACCACGGGAGCAGTGGTACGGTCGTGCCAGCATCATCTTTCACCATGAGTTAGCAAACGTTCCTGCCAGGCAAAGTCAGTGGCTCGCCTCGCAGGGTGCCAGGCTTGGCTGCCCCCAGCACGGCACAGGGTCGCACGGCTGGACCCGCTTCTTCACCCCCAGCTTTGCCATCGCTGACAAAGCATGAAACGACTGGAGGATGCTGAAGCAACCCTCATGCTGGCACAGGGGGGAAGCTGGCAAAAGCTGGTGCTGCACTTGAGCAGGTTCTCATTAAAATGCTCTGCCAAAGTGACTTACAGCAGCCAGTCCGGGCAATGTTTCCCATTTCCCAGGCAGCAGTGACCCACCCCGCACCGCAATGGGCAGGCTGTGGAGGCCTGGGTAGTTACAGACTTCACTGGACACTCACGTAAGTTTTCAGGAGTGGAATTTGGCTTTGAACAACCACAGTATGCCCATGCTAGTAGCACGCCAACAGCTCTACCTTTTGCTGTCCATCTTCCTTGGCCACAGGAAGCAAAGTTCTCCAAAAGCTGCGCATCAACAAGCACAACCACTGCTGGCTGGGCTTGTACCAGTGTCAAAATAGCAAACTCCACTGAGGGACCCTACCCCTACCACAAAAGCTGTTTAGAGCACAGAAGGGTCCCACAACCTTGCCAATGGCAGAGTTGGCCAGAAGAGCTCTCAGCAGTTAACCTGTTCCTAAAAACCCTCTTCAACTGGTATCGCTCAGTTCCCAGCACAGTCTGTTCCATCACTCGACTCTTCTGCTACCAGAAAGACTTTTCCAAATTTGTAGTCTGGATTGTTTTTTTGTTTCGTGCACTACAATTTACATTCATGATCTCTAATCCTTTCGCCACAGACAGGGTGGTGAACACTGATCTTCTGTAACAGCCTTTAGGCGACCGAAGACTTTTGCTCCCCACTTCTCCCAATCTTCTCTTCTTTCAGCCAGCCAACTCCCATTTTTTCCCCAGTTCTGCTCAGGTGAGTTTTCCAGGCCCTATCCATTCTCTTTTTCTCACCTAACTTGCCTTCAGGTGGCCAGTATTTTTTTTTTTTTTTTTTTTTTTTTTTAACTTTTATAAGCCAGTTTAAATGTGCTCATTGTTGGGCTGGTCAGGGGGCAGCCCAGTTTTCCTCCACACAGCCCAGCACAGGCATCCATTCCGCTGATTTTCAGGCCCCTAGCTAGAAGCTGCCACTGGTTTGGCTAACGCAGCATGGCTAGCCAAACCGAGCATTGCCCCTTCCCCGGAAGGGATTTCCCAGTAACAGCCTGCTGTGCAGCTAGTCCATCATAGTTCTGTGTTCAACTTTACCCAAACAAGCTCACGCAACTGATGTTTATCCCACATCTCCCCTCTTCCAGGCTTCAAGCTTAAAAAACCCAGAAAGCCATCTTTTCCATTCGGCCTTTTTAATCCAAAATTATTCTATGATTTCCACTTCTACAGCAATTAACTGAATTAGTACTGACTGAGCTCCACCAGCAGACTGTTCCACAGCGAGCAGAGATTAGGAATTTTGCCACCGTAACAGAGAACTAATGCTGTTCAGCACGCACATCAGCAGAGTGGGTAAAAAAAACAAATAAAAGGGATTAGCAGCTCCACCGTATAGCCTGTGCCCATGATTCCGTTGGACAGCTGGCTAGCACAGGCTAAGCTGCAATTTGCTACTTCAGATTTCAGGCTTTGTACTGTACTTACGAGGAAATAAAAATGATAAAGTAATACTGAAATTAACAGAAAGGGAAATTGTGGAAGAGACACGGAAGTAAGGACACACCGTACAGTAAGTGGCTGATGGTGTATTTATGCCGATAAGTCATTCACTCATGCATTTTCACAATTCATATGAAGACAGGGTTGCTCAAGGAACAGATAATTAATATACTAAGCTAAACCCCCCAAAACCATAAACCAGCTTCGGGAGGAAGAACCGTGTATTGCTTTCTATTACTTTTGGCAAATCAGCAGCATGACTGATCGTTATCAGGACACTTAAGTTTGAGCCAAAAATCGATGGTCCTACACACTATGCTTTGACTTGAAAAATGTATTTGCTTCATAAGAACGTAATCAGTAGATTATGAACTGATTACTTTAAGTTCCTTAGCTACTGCTTAGTTAAAATTGCTTTAGAGAAAGAAATTTTAACAAGATTAAGATTACTGATGTATTTAGCAACACTAAAACCAGCAATGTTTAAAATGAACATAAAACAACATTCCAACCATGTGAAAGAATGCCGCACATACTTCAATACACAGACTGTACTGTTACTACAATTCACTTTCTTTTTCAGACTGCTTCAGTGTAAAGAAGCTGAAAATGATATATTACAACTAACGCTTGATTTCTTTCAGAATTAAGAACCTTTGAAAGAACAAAGTGTTACAGACATAACATTGGGAAAAAAAATACAATTTATGCAGAGTTTGAGAGCCCAATTCTTTTTTCACTTATGCCTGTGTTTTACTGACACTCAGTGAGGTTGCAGACGTGAATGAACAAATGTACAAGCAGGCATTAAAACATTCCAGTTAGACACAATTCTGGTACTTTAAAACAAACAGTTAAGAACGCCATGGCTAACCAAGGAAGAACACGTAACGAACTGTTGCACTCCTCCTGCATAGCTAGATTTTGGGGGGGACAAAGCTTGCAAAGAAAGCAGCTGCTCACATGGGCGTAAAAATATCTGAATTCCCTTTTAGTATTTGATTCTCACCAAGAACACTGGAAAGCAGGTCTCGGACATCAAGGCAGTAAATTTCCTCTTCTTTTAACAATGAAAGAATCAATTATAAATTTCATACATTTCTATTCAAATATTTTTTAAAAAAATGCAATTTTGTATTCTGACCTGGACAGGTAAGCAGGGAATAAGCATCACAAAACTATGAGATGCTATCATAGGTTACTGCTGTTCAGTTTATACTTAAACATTTCACCATTAATTATGGAAAATTCTAAATATAGTTGGTCCAGCTCTTGTAACAGATGTCATAGAGCAATTAGAAGTGCTGCTGGACACCACTGAACATCCTTGGCCAGGTTTCCACAAGGAAAGAATGAGTCCTGCAATACTTGCATGCTCTTCGTCTGAAACAAGTAAGTATACCTGTAGTACCCAAACAAAGTGTTCTCTGAGATTTTGGTTAGTTGTTTTGTGCTTCTCTTTCTCCTCTCCTACATACTTCGGAGCAGACTGTTTCATTCTGCATCTCTTCAGCCCCATCGTGTAGTGCTGGAAGCAGTAATTACTCATACTGGAAAATAAATATATAGTCCTAGTAAATTTTTCACCTGAGTTTGATACCTCACTCGTAAGTCAGCAGTGGGTGTGACCCCTTTTCAAGATCTAGACCCGTAAGTCATTTTCCCAATATTCAGTTACCAGTGAGGCATGATGGTATCTAGTCTACTGACTGCCCACAAATCCTCCTAATACCAATTTTTAATCTCTTTTAAAAATTATGCCTGCAAATAGGATTCTGAAAAAGCTATTTTATTTAAGAACCCGCTTCTCTTGTGGTGAACAACAAGATTTCAGGGAAATTCTGAAAATGCTGTACTCTAAAAAAGGAATTTTTACATTCAGTCTTGACAACCTGGAGTGGAAAACTTCCATATACAAAGCGGTCAAATGATTACAGACAACATGGCACCAAATATGGAGAAGAACTTAAAAAAATATCGCAAATTCATTTTTTCAAGTAGAAGGGAACTAACGTTTGGATGTGAAGGAGAGAGAAATGTGTTTGCACTCTGTCCTACCTGCCCTTTTAGTCCCTATTCACACTTCTTTAAAAAGGTCTTATCTAAAACAGCCATCATGTTCTATGATGCTCAGTCACTCAGCTAGACTCCAAAATAACATCGGTGGTTAAAGGAAATCCACCCTTTAAAAAGTATTCATAACATTTAGAGTTCTGCAAGTCTTCTTGCAATAAAGACTGAACTGCATTCTGAAAAAGGGGCAATACTCAAAGCAAACAAATGTCAATCTCATCAACAACACTTCTGCCTTTAGGACTTTGTCAGAGATCCTCCAAGGGGCTGAATTCCCTGTCAGGAATAATTCTATTCTAACACTGACCAAAAAAAGATATATATTTCTTTTATATTTACATATTATACATATTTACATTTTTTTAACACTACCGTTGCAGAGGGGAAAAAAAGCCTGGATACAGATTTATTATCTGCCTTTAAATGTCCCAAGAGTATCTTTTTCCCTTTGAAAAAATTTACAAGTCCTCTTCAGGTCCTTTGAAGGCTAGATACAGTCTGCATTCCGCAGGCCACCATCCACAGTCAAAGCACCAAACCTAAAATGCAAAAACAGTGTATTCTTAGGCGATTGGCTAGATTATAGAACCAATCCTTAATTCATTGAGATTTATCTATGGGTTTTTCTTTTCCCTTGCCACATGGCAACACGTGCATTTGTATCTAACTTTTGTATGTGAAAAGGAGATAGAAGAAAGGATACTGTGCTCCAAGTATGGGGCTGGGGATAGGGAACAAAACAAAACCAATTCAGCTTGAAGCTAAGCGCAGCTCTACCAGCAATTTACCCTGAAGCTTTCTGGAGATCATTATTTATTTTATCATCATCGTCATCAGAAAAAAAGCAAAGTCAGTCTGTATGCGATGGTGACAAGTACCCTCCCAGGACTGTAAGAAATATGTTGGCCTCTTCCTCTTCACTTTATTTAAGCAATCTGAAAACTGAAAAAATCATTCATTCAGATTGGTATAATTCCACAGAGTCATGGTTTAACCCGGCAAGCAGCTGAACACCACACAGCCGCTTAACAGTTGTTAAAAATATTGTCTGAAAGCGAGGAGTTAAAAGACACCACTGGTTTGTTGCAGAAGTATTGTTTTTAAATTCAGAATTAATCTGTCTGTGCGACAGGTATTTTTATTGGTTAAACACAAGTAATACAAAACAAGAATGCCATGACTGCTGTGTCAATGATTTTATGGTAACGTTTCAATGTTTTGAATACATTCTTTTTTTGTTACACCTCAGATCAACAGTTCAAAAATATATTTAAGTAAAAGAGATTGTAGAATTGTGCCTTAGTTTAAGTTCTGGGTCTACAAAATGTACCAAATTAAGGCTGTTCCTACTGTCAGCCCAAAAAGAGAAAATTGCTTGCCTTTCCAAAATGAGATTGTTCTCAGCCAGCTCTTTAACAACCCCTTCCATTTCCTCCTTTAGTTTCTTCATACTGTAGTAACAAGAAGCAATCAAAAGGTTAACATTTGTATAGGGACAGTTATCTGCTGTGATCGCTCATTGCAACAAAGCTTTCAGCAACAAAATAAGGGACAGATAACACGTTGGTTATTTACTAAAAGCTTGCAAATCCGCACCACCTCTGTAGCAATATAGATTTTTTTCTGCAATATAAAATTCTTAGCCTTAACAGCAATCACTAAGGCAACGGTAATTTTTTTTTTTTTTTTTTTTTTAATTACCTGTATAACAGGTATGGAATATTAATAATCTAATTAAGAAATTCTCACCCAAGAGCCATTTCCACTAATGTGTTTGAGCTTGGATAGACTGTATTCATTTTATGTTTCATCCCACTGGAAGCTGCAAACATTTTCTGCGGCAGAGCATCTTGTAACTGCAAGAGATAAAAAGGAAATGTAAGACTGCATGTAAGTTGTCATATATATCTTGATGTCCACCTTAAAATCCTTCTTTAAATTCTTCGTTGCTGTGATGCCTCACAAAATCATTACAGTAGTAAGGCGGCTGATACTCCCCGAGTTGAGCTCATCACGGCAAGTTTTTTATTGACACAACCTATAGTTCCCTGATTTGTTCCATCTTCTAAACTGTCTTATACTTCGATAATAAACTCTCAAAAGGAAAAATTACCTATTTGTTATGTTTGTAGATATCCTAAGGCAACAGGATGCTAATTCTTTCATGTCACCAGCAGCACTGGTTTAGCATGTATCCTTAAGCATGTATCCCCTAATCCTGAGTACAGAAGTAGTATTTTTATGCTTTGTAAAAGTATTAAGATAATCCTCTATGTGCTCAGGTACCATTATAACAACAGCTACACAGAACACTTCTGCATAGATTTTTTGGGGGGAATGCTAACACTACCAAGAAAAAAAACCAACCTCCAAAAACAAACCCTACCAAAAAAAAAACAAACCAAAAAAAAAAAACCCACCACACTTCAAAATCAAGTCAGGGTTCAAAAAATCATGCCACACTCTATGCCACTCCAGCATCAGCAATGAAGCTACTATAAACCAAATACCACATCCATGCAGCCCTATATTTTAATACGACTGCATTAATGTAAGACTCACTATAAACAACACTACTGACATTAAACAACGTGGAATAGTCTTTTATCTATGCAAACACTTTACAGAATTTTGAAGCATTCTACCTCATTTATATAATCCTGGTATTTGGATACCTCTTCTTCAATATCAAAACACTGGTTGGTGAGAACAAGTAACTGCTTCCTTGTGTGAAGCATCTTCCTAAAAGAAAAAAAGTTTTCTTTTAAGAGCTTCCTTTTATAGAAGTGGTGCAGTGAACATTACCAAAGATTAAAGAAATCAATAGCTTGCCTTGCCCAGTCCTCAGCCTTGTCCAAAAATGCATCATACTTGCTGACACATTCATCTTTGAATAGAGCTATGGCTTTTGTAGCATGCAAATACAGCTTCTGCCTGCAACACAGAAACAACCGGAACAGTGTTAAACTGCTTTCAAAACCCCATTCCTTTAACTTACTTTCTGAAGCCTGGAGAAGAGATACGTGGACTTAAAATCCCTTCAGCCAACTTTATTCCTGCTGTTGTAATGTATAAGAATTCAACACACTGCATGAACTGACAGTTTATGTAACAAAAATATTCCCTAGCAGAGGAAAAAAAAAATAATTATTTGAGGCATTTAGTTGCAATTATTTGTATACGAACAACTGGTCAAATGTCTTCTCCAAGTCAGTATTTATCCAAGCAGGTGTATTTAAGGAAAAGGGATTCTAAATGGAAAGGACAGAAATCCTTATTATTTCTTATTTGCCTTGTGCAGATACTTGGAACTTCCAGAATATATGAATAATCCTTTGTGATGAGTAATATACATGCAAGAAAAACACCAGGATTTTTGTGTCAGCTTAGATTTATGACAAGAGAAAAAAGCAAGCAGATAAGGACAGGAAAGCAAAACAAAACCTAATTCTGGTCAGTGTTGCAGACAGTAATCCCAGTGTAACTGCCTTACCATGCTATGCACTGCACCAGTAAGCCAAACTAAGGAATACTGGGACACTACAGTCTTAACACCTGCTTCTGGTATTTCATGAAGTCTTGCATGATAGCTATTGGCTAATCAAATTCTGGCTGGAGTGTAGCTGCATTGTCATCAGGCATGCATACCTGTCATTCAACCAGAAAAAATCCGAACTGACTGCTGCTTCCTTGTCTGTCTAGTGGTAAATATTACAAAGGCCAGCCTCTATTGCTAAAGGCACACAGTTCTTAACAAAAAACACTGCCATTGCTCTCTGGGGTGAATCAAGTAAAAGAAGATATAGTTAGGATCTCAAAGATACCAGAACAATCCCAAGGAGACACTTGTGGTAGACAATATACCAGTATTCAAACCCACAAAAATGAAACCTATTTATTTAAAGCTATTCACGCATTAATGCAAGGGCAGAGTTTTGAGTAGTAGAAAAAGCCCTAAAATGTCTTTAATCTGCCCAAGGGAGTGCAGTTTTAAAATGAGCTATGCATTGTGTCCCAATGTTTGCCTGTTTTCCAACCATATCCTTAAGAACATACGATGAAATTATCGCTCGCATCATCTCTCACATTGAGTTCCTTCCTGTTGCAAGGCAATGACGCATCCAAGTCTCTTTCAGAGTATCAAGATCTGTCTTACAAGTTTGCTGCTCCAAAAGCAATCTCCCCTCCACTTGGCGATTACCCCATTTATCTTTCACTACGGGAAAATCAAGTGGCATGGTTGTGAGAATACCAGTGCCTTCGGCATGTTAGCTTTCTATCTGCAATTGTCAGTGAAGCCACGCTAGGGGTAGCAACAGCAAGTATTTTTAGAAAATTACAGAAGTGGTGTCTAATTCATATAGCACGCAAAGTCCACGGGACCACTCAACTGACCAGCCACTAGGAGAGTAACTTAATTACTTAAACAGGGTGCACCTCACTACCATATGCTGGCATCCCTATGTATTTAAGATATTTAAAGGAAATTTTTTATAAAGCAATCCTAAAGAGGTTATAATTTACAATAAAAATCAAGAGCAGAGGTCATTCGCAAGAGCACCTGAAGGACTTGAAAGCAATCATGGTATTTCCCAATGGTAACGTCAAAACTTACTTGTCAAACTTGTGAATTTGTTCTTCATTATAAGGAAGCCCTAGGATCAGAGCAGATGACAGACATTACCAGTTTAATTCCGTTAGTTATATTTATGTAAAACTCCACTAAGTTTACCTATCTCCTGTATTGCTTCCTTCTCCTATCCTGACAGGTAAAAGTGGTCATTTACTTCTTTTTTTCCTCCTCTCCAGTCTTGCAATTCAAATTTATGAAATTAAGAGTGGTGTTTCATTCATATGGGCTTTAAGACAGCACCTCACTAAGACAGACCTATAGACATATTCACTGTTGCTGACTAACTCTCCATTCCTACCCCAAATATCCTAGTGGAACAAGGACTGACTTGTCCTTTACATTATAGTTGATGTTCAAAGTGAATCAAATAAGTTACTTACTTCGTTCTGCTTTGTCTTTTTTGAACTGATAATAAATGTCTGTGATGGAACATAGCAGCGCCTGCAGCCTTTCTGGACTAGAGTGACAAAAGGAAGAACATGAGGTACTTTATATACCTGTTAATGAGTTTTATGAACTACAGCTCAATGTAGAATTCAATACATATTAAAACAATTAATGCAGTTACTCACTTTCTGTCTTTTGGATGCATGCCTTCCTGATTTGCCCAGGTGTCAGCCAGTAAACCACCAGGAGAAAGTTTGTTTTTGATATCTTGAAGACTAGTTTCTATTGTGCCTTGAGAGCTGGAGAGCTATGTAAGAGCAAGAAAGTCCAATCTTACCACTGGGTAAAGTAAAAAATTACTTGAGGCTGAAAACAGACCGAGCCTGTTAACACTATAGGCCCATGCGTTTCACTGACCTTCATTAAAGAAATATGCCAAATTATCTGTCTAGGCTTTGCTAGAACATGGTCTTAAAGAAAGCATCATCTCTGATGTGGCATTTCTGTTAGTTAATATTTATTTTCTTTCAGCATCCTCAACCTTTCATATGTTCCCTATTTACTTCTACACTTGTTCTTTTGGTTTGTTAAGAATTCACATAATGACTATCCACACAATTCATACCTCTCTTTCTCCGCAGTTCATACAACCTTCAAAATAAAAATGCACTAATCAACTTTTGCTTTTAGAATGGAGAACTTTATACCTGCCCCCAGGACACCAGTGTGTAAAGTGATTTTCAATTTTTCCTTACTTGTCTGGAAACATCATGCAAATTTCAAAGCAGATCACTCTAAACTGTGTTTGTGTATGTATCATTTTAGAAAGCCAATGCAGTAGTTTAAAATTCTTTAAGGAAGGGAAAAAAACCTTCAAAGTAAAATATATTTCACCGTTATAATTTTTAACTTGAATATTTCAGAAAACGAGACTGCATTTTCAGGAACAACTTATTATTTTCACTACACTGGGCTAATAAAAGGATTTACTCTGTTTTCAGAAAGATATCCACATCCCAGTATGGGCATTTTAACAACCTTTGACAGTCTAGAACCTACTTGGAAAATTCAGACCTGTTATTCACAGAAAAATCTGCATTATCATGTATTGGCTTTTTCTTCAGAAACACCATTTTGAGAATGACACAGGCTTTGTAAGATACTTACACGCAACAGCTTTGTGTGTATCTCTGAAATTTCATCCACTTCTGATGCTTCCAAGTTGATCTGCATCAAATGCTCATATCTGACCACAAAAAAAGCAGTTAAAACCCCAAATAAACAGTGAATATACTCAAAATACTCCTTGAGTCTAGAGATTAACAATAACTACCTTTTATTTTGTATGAAATACAGTATCTGTCAAGCAGCAGCCATGAAACATTGACACTTTTAATAGCCATTAGTAATGTAAACAGTTATGGAAAAAAAAAATCCTTCAATTTTTTTCTTACATTTCAACTGCTAAAAAGAAGTTTGAAACTTCCATTCCTGACTTCTTTACTCTATTGTCATTACTTGTACTCAACAGGCAGTGGAAAACTAGTCCCTTTCATCAAATCATTTTTGAAAGGTTACCAAACTGAAGTTAATTAAAGTAGTCAATGACACAACAAACTAATACTTCAGTGCACCAAAGTGCTTTTCTGTGGAAGCTTATTGGAAAGGAATTACCAAAACCTTAAAGGCTGGGTTAATAGCACCACCCGTTCATACTGATACTTTCCACGTGACCGTAGCTCAAGTGCCAAGTAAATAATTTGGGATGATATTTTTCCTATTGAGTCTCAGGCACACTTTATTTTTAAAAACACCATCAAAACTAGCTCAGCTGTTTTCAAAAAATACCTACTTTGCACAAGTTCAATACTTTGTTTACCTTTTCAAATAAAAGCCTTGTATTGTCATGCTTTGAAGCACAGCCTTGAAAAGGGAGGACAAACAAGAGGACATGTCCTTTGCCAACTCCATAAAAGTCTTCTAAAGTCAAATAAACGGAAAAACCTGCTCTTTTGTAAGAGGCCAAAAGACTACGTGCAAACACATAGCAAATTTCTGTTCACATGAGAACTATGTCAGTTTGCAAGTGAACACAGTTTTTGTTCAAATTGCTGCTCTGAGATACTGCTGAATGCACTGGAGTCACAAATCAGAACCTACAGTGGTATATTCTGAGCTCTAAGTGGCTTTCTTCCATGGGAACCTGGCAGAATGCAGGAAGAAGCAAACTATCTGGACCAAATACAGAGTGAATAAGAACCAGTCCCGTCACTTAGTGTAAACTGGCTTGAAGGAGAATTTGGATTACAGCCCTAATGATTTGTAACTAGGCTATACAGGTATACTGTTATCTTGCTAGTTTCACTGTCTTTTTTCTTTTTTTTTTTTTAAAGCAAGTACCTTAAAGCCCAGTGTGTCAGTCTGTACAAGTCTGGCAAGCACACAGCAAATCTGACAAATCCTTGGGTATCCATAATTGCTACATACAAGCTGTTCAATTCACACATGCACAGCAGCTACAACATGGCTTAAGTCTATTCTTAAGTTTACTCTGCAAACCCAGTGGCTCTACATGCACACATTAATCATCTTGTAGGCATCTGCATTTTCAGAGCAGCCTGGAAGCAAGTTTAGAGAATCCTATGACCAAGCCAGCATTTGAGGTAGACTGGCAATAGGTAGAATAGGAAAACAACTACCCACAAGGGAAACCTATGAAGAGCTGGGGTTTAAAGACTGTATCAGACTGCGTAAGAGTAACACACCCTAAAGATGGAACTAGTGATAGTTTGTGGAAAGACTGAACAAAACACTGCAAGGACACTTTAAAAGTGGAAAAGAATGTGACTGAGTATTGGACATTGAGTGGGACTTTGAGATGAAACAAAGACTGGGAGAGAGAAAAAAATTAAACTTGGAAGGAGAATTCAGTGGTGCAACCCCACCTCCTACAGCCAGCACCTGACTGGAAGAGGTAGGGCAGAAGAGTCTGACCTCTGGAAAACATTTGCATCCTTGGAATAGAAGACGAGAAATAAGCATCTTCTGTGGTCTTTGAAACTTGGAAGTCTCCTATGCAAAGAGATAACTATCCTTTAGTTGCTCCTTATTATAAGTTTTGTCACTTTTAGAGAAAGTGCTCTAAAAAACTTTCTGCTAGAGAGATCTAATTGGGTCCATATGGGCAACAGTGAGATTCTGTGATACAGACCTCTGCCATATGAATCAACCAAACCAGACAAAAATAACATAATAGTCAGGCGCTTAAAACAATGACAGAAGTAGAATTTCCTGTGCAGTTTACTTCTGGCATCCCTATATGCATGCACTGTGATCTAGTGATATCCTAATGCAGCTTTGGTTTTTGATGGTTTTTTTTGTATTTTGGGGGTTTTTTTGGGTGGTTGGTTTTTTTTGTTAGGTTTGATTTTTTTTTGGTTTTTTTTTTTGTTTTTTTGGGTTTTTTTTGTTTTGGTTTGGTTTTTTTTGCAGCTGCTCTATGTTATATTTCAACATTAAAATTCCTTCCATGCAGAAACTGCTATGGTCTTAAAGCTGTGAAAGGGGCAGTATTTAAAGTCATCCTCAATAAACACACATGAGCAAACTCAGTGACAAAAGCACTAAAGCACTAATGAAAGGAAAGCTACTCGATTCTTTGTCCAAGCTTTACTATAGCTTCTAAAGTCAACAACAGCAAATGAGCTGAGTCAGAGAAGAAAGGAGAAAAAGAACACGTACAATTACTACTCCAATAGTAATTTACTTGTTCCCACGAGGTTAAGCAGCAAAATTAACACTCTAATTTGAGTAAAGCATATTACTAAATCTGCTTATGTCACTGCCATCAGCAAATCCACGCCAATTCAAATTTAATTTTTATATGCAAAAAGCCTGTAAATAAACATAACTTAAAATACTGATGTCATTAGAGATGATGACGAAAAATCAGTGCATTCAATGTAGTGCTTCTACTCACATTTTCTCAGCTTTCTCAATGTTTCTGCTGCAGAAATCCAGCCTGATTACGACAACTGCCTTTTTATGAACCATTTCATTGTAATCATCCTTGATTATTTCACTAGAAAAAGTGAAGCATTAGTGTATAACAAAAGAATTCAATGGCCATCTTACCAGCAATCAGTAATACAACAATATATCTACAGTAATCACTACTAGTAAGAATTGCTTTCAGTTAGAGATGCATTAGTGTAATCCTCATATAAAACTACCCTGCGCAAGCTGCTCAATTGTACCTGCATGTTACCAGAGGTTAGACTTAAATTATCCACAAAAGAAAGTGAAATTGCAGATACCAAAACCTTATTGTCAGAAAAAAATTATTCTTGTTTCCTTGATGAGAAAAAGAAGGAAAAAATTCAGAAAGCCTATTCATATTCAAGGAGTAAAGAAAACCTCCCAAGATACGGTGGGATCAAAGAATTACGTATTGGCAATCAAGGCATATCTCAATTAAAAAAAAAAAGAAAAAGCGCAATGAAATGCGATCAATTGCTTACATTAGCCATCGTATTCCTTTTCGCATCAGCTCCTGGTAAAGTAGCAAAGAACTGGCAACTCTACAGGCATAACACACGATACCCGTTACTGCCTGGTGGTAAAAAACAAACAACATTAGCACTAATCTGGCATTCTCTTAACATTTGTTTTGCGTCACTTAATCACAACAAAGCAACACAGATTAATAAAAGAAAGAGCAACATGACGATGATAGTTTAAAACGCATAACTTTGCCCAGACTTTAGTTGGAAGATAACCAAACACTCATTATGGAGACAGAACTAAACATGGTAGTGAGTTTTTCCAGTTATGCTGAAATATCTGTTAGGGATGAAAATAAGTCTCTTACAAACAAAAATGACACCACTTACTCTCAGGATTTACTTTAATTTCTGGAAAATCACAAGCACATTTCTTCAGTAGTTTAGGAATTAAGCACATACATTAAAAGAAACTTGTAAAAAATGACATCTTTTTGAATTCTAAGGCTAGGAATTATCTTCATTCACTTAATTCCACTTATAAGTTTGCTGCATTATTTAGAATTGTTAACAGTTTCAGAAATTATAATTTACAATATTTTAAATAATTAATATCAACTGATGACTTTCTGTTTATTGATTTTAAAGACTTCTAGTATTGAGACATACGCTTTCAGGACTATCATGCCTGAATACAAGGCTCCTCAGCAGCCAGAATTTTACAGGCATAGTATAAACGGTGGTCACAAAGTCAAAGCATGGTGATGTACACATTCAGTAGATTTAGAAAAATGACCAAAAGAAAGAAACATCCTCTACTTGTCTCCCACAGATTCTGAAAATTTGCAGGAGAGGCGACAGAAATTCCACTCTTCTGCTGAGTCCTAGAGACTCCCCTCTATTGAGAGAAAGATTATTTTATGAAAGTTCGTTTTCTTACATTAAGTTTTGCACCATCACAGGGGATGTTATGAATCTTCTAGCTAACTTCAGGACTCCTAAGTTGCAGGCTCCTTTCTCCCCATCACTGAATTATGCAGTAACAAAGCACTTGGCCTTTAGAAGGCTGTTTTTTGGGTTTGTTCCTTTTTTTAAAAAAAATATACAAACATATTTTGTATATAAAGTGCTTTTGGAGCCTTTGTTAACAACATGTTTCTGTCAATCAGAATCCTCACTAACATTTTAAAAATAGTTTTATTAACATTATTCATCTGAAAATCAAGTAGCTTTCATTTCAGTATCATTATCTGAGACAGGTATGCAAGTTAAAATCATAATTACTCACTTTAGCCATACTGGCATCTCCATCCAAATCATAACGTTGATGTACTTTAGGAAGTAAAACTGAAACATAAAAAAAATATAAAAATCTGTATTTTCTTATTTTCCATAAGAGACTTCAAAAGGTCAGACTGTTTCCCCTCCTGACCCTGCACACTGTTTTTATGTGTATCCACGTGGATTTTCATCTTATCTGTTACTGCCAAGCCTTTTAATATTGCATGCTTCTCATGCACATCTTCAAAAACAGCCTTTATCTTAAACGCTTTACATAACTTGACATCTTCAGCAAACTGTCCTTCACTTTTTTCCATACTCGCTTTGAACACGCTGCACAGCACAGATTTCACGAAGGTCTCTACTTGTGATCTCTCTCCATTGAGAAAGCCAACCATTTATTTCCGTTCTTCAGCCCTATGTTTGCCTGCATGGGAAACAGTTTTCTCCTATCTCATGGCTGCTTAGTTTCATTAAGACCCTTAAGGGCAGGACTTCACCAAATAGCTTTTTAAAACCTAGGGTAGCCTCTATCAGCTGAATCTCCTTTGTTTTCATGCTCACTGACTCCTTCAGAAAGTCCTGACACAATATAAAGGCCTTGTTGATCCTTCCACAAACAACTCGCCTACCCACACTCTTCAGCACCTCTGTGCAAGAGCCAGCTGGCCAGAGCAGTCAGGAAGTAGGACATACTGACAAAAGCAACGCTGACCTCTCAACTGGAGGCATGTCCTCCAGCTCATCTCTTGCAGAAAAGGACTCTGGCATAGGGTCCCTCTCAATGATAAATGGAAATGCAAAAACTTAATTTCTTTTTTTGCTGTTATGGCATTACCTTACCTTCTGAGCAAAGGTTAAGTTGTTAAGACCTCCTACGTTAACTGAAAGGCTAACCACATTTATGACAAATTAAAAAAAAAAAAACCAAACAAGAACAAAACCAGCAAAACTTGAATTTCCACTTAGTGAGTAATGGAACAAAAGAACCAGCTTTGAATTACATTCTACAATGTTCCTTTCTATTTGTTAAAAGTGTCATCTTCAAAAAAATTCAGAACTCCACATGCACCGCTAAGTCTTAACACACAATAAGCTGGATACTCAGCATTTTTGGAAAAAAAAAAAAAAAAAAAAATTGGACTGCATACTTAGAACTTAAAGCATCAACAGAGAAAATTTTCAAACGCTATTTCTAAGACATAACAGACATAAACTGATAATTAAATAACCCAAACTATTTACAAAAGATAGCTATAAGAAAGGGGAAATTACTTTCATATACCTTCTTCATAGATTAATCCGACAGTGCTCACAGCCTCCCTGCTTACTACAAAGATAGGATTCTCCTCGGTTGTTCTGGGGAAGTGCTGTGCCAATCTGCCAGGCTCTAGTATTAAACGTCGACCTTCGTATATCAGTTCTTGATTTTGAGATGGTATTTTTGTCTGTTTGTAGACCAACTCATGAAATATAGCAGCTCTATAATACAAACAATATATTTGGTAGTAGTTAGACTCATTACAATAGTTCAACAATTCAGACTTTGTATTACTTCAATAAAAATCCCTTTTACTTCTGATTAATTAAGAACTGGTTTTACACATAAAGCATTTGACTTATAAGCAGAACAAAAGGCAGCACACTGCCTAAGGCTCCAGGTTGCTCTGTTACAAAAACAAATGCTATTTCCTGCAAAATATCAGACTTCCCTTTCTACCTCTGATTTTCCACCAAAGCACGTCTGTGTAAACAATCTTGCTTTCGCCTGAAGTCTGAAGGTCAGGAAAACCAGGCAACAACAGATGAGAGGAAGGAAGCACACTTTAGTTTTCTCAGGCGTACCCATTTCTTCAAAGGAGATGGATGGTCTCTCCAAGAGAAAAGTTTGGTGTTTTACATGTCAAAAAGCACACAGCTTAAATTCAGACTGTAAGCTAACAGCCAGATAATCTCCTAGAACAGCAGTGAAAAGGAAGACCAAAGACACTTTGGTATTTTATTTCCAGCAATCAATGGGTAAAAGGCACAAAAATTTATAATCAACCTCCCTCCCCCCCAAAAAAACCCCAAACAAACAAACAAAACCTGCAAAGAACAAAAGCCTTAAGCACAGTAACAGGACGGACAAATTTGCCTCCTGGGCAGCACTAGTACACTGTCACTTCTTAACACTACAGCTAGTATATAAATAATCATAAAGGTAAATAATAATAAAATAAATTTTAAAAAATAAAGTACAAATAGCAGTTTGAGCTACAAGCAAGATTTCTCTGCAAAAACAGTATTTTGAGAGAGCCCAAATACAAATGAAAGAATAGAAAAGAAAAATTTGAAGAGGCCAGAACTGTATTTACATATTTGATGAAATAACTGTAACTTGTTGAAATATTAGAGAATAACACATGCTTGGTATTATCTGTAATAAGGCAGAGAAAAGGCACCTATTTTTGTACCAAACTGTAAACCAGACTTTACAGCTTTTAACATCAGCACTTAATGACCATAAAGTGAACTCCACATAACTCAGGATCCTCAATAGTACCAGTTACAGCTTCAGAAACCCTGAGAAAGTTTTATGGCAGTCACAGATGATGTGCACATTTTGGATTCTTGAGGACAAGACAAGAAAAGAGAGTCTCTGTGAAACTACTTTGTAAATAAGTAACATATACAAATGTGGGACTAGTTGGTATCCATTAAGAACACAGACACATTGTAATGTGTCAAGGATTAAGTCTGTGTTCTGTCACTGATTAAGACCAAGTTTAAGATCAGTTGATTTGACCTTCAGTGATTTTATTTTTATTTTTGGTCAACAGGCTTCTATGTAGTGTGACTACACAGGAGAATTACAGGCTTTCACAGGAAAGGCTACTGAATTTGTAACACTGGCGATCTGAGGTCACAGTACCATTTGCCTGAATAAGAGCAAAGTAATGAAAACGGAGAGACAGACTTACGTATTATAGCTGTGAATATAAACTTTGTGCAAGGTCATCTGCTGCAGTGAAAAGATGTGGATTATTATTCGGTGCAGTATGTCACTCGTCTCTGCAAAGAACTGGTCAAATCCCCAGCATTTTTCCTGGTCTGCTTCAAGAATATTTGCAAGGACAGGAGTGAGCAGTACTTGCAGACCCCTAGAGGACACCCGGAAGAGATAAGACAACTTGGATCTAGCTGGATCTTTTCACCATGTAACCAACTGCAATACTTCATTTGACTTGTCTCATGAATGCAAATCTATTATCCCTTGAAGAATACTCCAGTGCTTTTTTTTCCCCCCTCTATTGCACAATAAAATGTTCAATGGTAATGTCCACTGTTTTTCATTAATACCTGTACTTTGTCTCTCCTTCTTAGGCTCAACTATCAAATATTTTTTCCTCTGTATTTGACAAATTTCATGGGCATTGGAACAATGGCATGCAATTTTAAAAGTCTACACTGCAGAGCTAAGGTCACCTTTTACCACTGCTGGGAAGCAGTCTTCTATCCAGCTCACCCCACACACTTAGCACAGTCTATCACTTTGAAGGAAGCTACTGCCATTTATGGTTTGCTGGCTGAGCTGCTCGTGTGCTCACACTGTGTTGCTTTCAATCAAGATCAGCTGGGTTAGCAAAGACTCATTTTTTAAATTGTCAACACTGACAGAATTCATCCTGACTGAGATGGGGCTGAGTAAGTACTCCATGCATGCAGCTTAACTGTTGCAAAGAAAAAAGTGCAACTACTGCCTTACAGTCATTACTATTCTAGGAGAAAGGCCAGCTTAAATCTCTTGTATTTCTCCTTTGAGAATGTGAATTACAAGGAAATGTATTGATCCTACCCCTGTCTTATCATGAACAACTTCTTCAAAGTTTTAACATTATGTACACTTCAAACTAGTATCCAGCGGTAAAACTGGCAACATTTTGAAGTAAGCTCCAGTGGCTTATAAGCACACTGACAGTGCTGTTAAGAGGTTAGTGGACACTGTGCTCAAACTCACTTTAGTACTAAACTTACAACAGTAAATGTAAGTTTAAAAGCTGTTTAAATGCTACTTGAAAATATTACTATAAACAGATGTTTAATGACAAAATCTGCTTCCTTTATTGCTTTAAGCATTTAAATCATATGGAATAAGAAGAGGAAACAACTGAGCAGTATCATGAAAAATATATATAAATTGCAAGTTCTACACATTATATAAACCAATAAATTGATATAAACCAGACTTTCACTCTATGTCTCTTATGAATCTATATATTTGGCTTTTGGAAAAGTTTGTTTCTAGAGTGTGTTCACGGAACAATTTCTTTCTCCCTTCACCACAAAAGAGTAGTAACTTTAAGGTACTGAAGAAGCCTCAGAAAGGTAAATAGGTAAATGGGTTATGGGAGGTGTTTTTAAGATCATATTGAGATTAGATCTTCCATGGCTCTTCCTACTGAGTATTATGACATATGAAGCAAAAACAAGATGATAAAAAAATTTAAAAGATACTATGAGAATATGTGCTGATGTTATTTTTTTTCTGGCAAAAATGCAAGTCTCTGAACTGTCTTTTCTTATCATTTGCCTTCCTACTACCTAACCTTTGTAATGTCTGAAGTCACAGTCTTGCAAGAAAGGAGGGACTTCAATTCAAGGTTTATTAAATCTTCATACTCTTTCCTGAGGGTGGAGAAAAATACAGTAATAACCTTTCTAATGCCACTTTAGATTGTCAGGTGCTTATTTGTAAATTAGCAGTCATAATTAGGACAGACGAGAAGAAAAAACACTTGATAACCTAATAGTAGACTGTACCAACCTAGTGAAGAGTACAGAGAAAAAAACTGAAACAGTCAGATCTCTATTCTAAAGATCCAATCCTGAGAGAATAACTGGAAAAGCCCAATCAAGTAGCATTGAAACATTTTGTGAGAAGTTCAAACTTACTTTGAAAGACTACAGGAAACAGGCATCTCCCAACTCCACTCTATTGGTCCATTTTCTGCTTTCTGTATTCCAGAAATAGCACCAGAAGGCTTTCCAGTGATTATTTTATACCTGTGATACATTATAAAAATATTAGAGACTTGAACTACCTCTTATACATACATAGGTCTAGTAACTAATCTTCAAAAGGGTATCAATAATATACATCTAAACAACACGTTGCCTAAATTTGTAGGTGGTGCAGTAATTAGGAAGCTTCACTTATAAGCTGACAGAGTGGTGCTAAAATGTAAACAATGAAAAGGAAACACTTTGGGCTATGTTGGAGAAACAACTTTGTCTACCTCAGGTTTGCAAAAAAATTTAGGAGAGATTGCAAGCATCACTGAAGGAAGCTGAAGTTTTTTCACAAGTGTCAGTTAATCAAAGTCAGATTTCTAGGGCAGTTGAATTTAGGCATTTACATGACTAACTTCTAGCATGCTCCATGGGAATAGATCACATTTAGCCATCACAAAGTCACTTGGAGATAAAGAAGGAACAGGACGTGGGCTTTAAGAAATTACGTTAACTTGGAAACATCTAGCAATTTGGATACAATTTGGCATTGTCTAACTTTGTACTGAACAGGCTAGTATGTCTCAAATTTCTCATGAAACGCATCAGGAGCAATAGGCTTTTTGCAACAGAAAATTTCAGTTGTGCTTTCTCTTTTTGGAAGATGAGGTACATACAGAACATATGTTCCTTGCTTATCTCTCAAGCAGATACAAAAACAAGAATGCCTGTGGGATAATCACAGGATGGGCAGTTCCTTAAACTAAGAAAACTGGAGTCAGCTTTGCAAGGAATACCAGAACAGAGATGTTATTGGCCTATTAAGGGTTCCCAAGTATCACCTTGCTTTATTTTTTAAATGCAACACATGGAAAAACAACAACAAAATAGAACTAGACTAAGATGAAACCAGAATCAGTTCCAACCAGCACATCATAGACACAACTTCTGTTTCCCATGCAGGAGCTACCCATTATCTTCAGCCACAGTCCACAACTATGCTACTCAAAAAACGTCAGTCTCATGGGTAGTGCATGGGAAGACAATCATTTAAAGGACAAAAAAATTTGCAGCACTGAAAACCCATTTCAAAATACCATAATTTTGCCTGAATATCCAAGTTATATACACTACACTGGAACAGACCAGCCTAGTGCCATTGTGAAGGAAAGATGTGTGGAAAAACATCAGTATTTTGGGGGAGCTTCATTCAGGTCTTAAGGCGCCACATCGTAAAATCCTTGTTGAAGCAAAATGTTTGTACTGGTTTTGGCTGGGATGGAGTTAATTTTCTTCATAGTAGCTCATACAGTGCTGTGTTTTGGATTTGTGACCAAAACAGTGTTGATAACACAGGAATGTTTTAGCCATTGCTGAGCAGGGCTTACAGAGCGTTAAGGCCTTTTCTGCTTCTCACACTGCCGTGCCAGTGAGTAGGCTGAGGGCAGGCAAGAAGTTGGAAGGGGACACAGCCAGGACAGCTGACCCCAAGGGATATTCCATACCATATGACATCGTGCTCAGCTGGGGGTGGGGGAAATTTGCCAGGGTGGCAGTTGGTCAGGGACTGTCTGGGCATCGGTTGGCTGGTGGTGAGCAATTGGGGTTTTTTTGCATCACTTGTTTTTCTTGGTTTTGTTCTCCTTTGGGTTTAGAGTGGGGGGGTGTTGTTTTTTGGGTTTTTTTTTCCTATTAAACTGTCTTTATCTCAACCCATGAGTTTTCACACTTTTACCCTTCCAATTCTCTTCCTCATCCCACTGTGGGAGAGTGAGCAAGCAGCTGTGTGGTGCTCAGCTGCCTACTGGGGTTAAACCACAACAAAGTTAAAGAATGTTTTTCCTTAAATAGTTTCACTATTTTAATGTTTACTGTATGTGTGTAGGATCTCTTGATAAAAAGCATTTCATGGACTGACAATTTATGAACAGATAAAATCCTCCTTCTAAATTACCTACATCACTTCCTTGTTTCTACGAGGTCCTTCAAAAGGTCGGAAAGGCAAACTCCCTGTTGCAGCATGGTAAAAGGTCACCCCTATGCTCCACAGATCAACTGTTGCTCCGTACTTTTTCTGATGCTCTTTCCTCAAAACTGCTCGCTCATACATATCAGGATGCTAAACAGAAAAAAAAAACAGAAAAGAAGTTAGAATTGCTTTATGAACAATATAAAGAATAAAATCCCAATCCATCATTTCACAGCAAGATAATTTGTCATTCTAAACTTTCAACTCTGGAATCAAAAAGCAAAGGTAGCTAGTATCATAGAATTTGCTTAAGTTGTTGTGACAGAATGTCACAAAATTGTTCCTAGGTATGACAGCCACTTTTATTAAAGGCTTGTAAAAAATATTTTAAAATTTAGCTAAACACTGACTACTAGAATAAAACACTACTAAAGAAGAGGAGAAAGGCAATATTCCTCCAGACAATTTTGAAACCAAATTGGAAAAAGATCCATAGCAGAGGAGAATATCAGTTACAATACTACATGTGGGAAAACATGGCAGGAAAAAAATTATGCCTAAGATGCTTGTATTGATACTTCTCTGCCTGCCGCTCTTTGGTTAACTAAGATGCCAAGTGGATCTTAACTACACCTAATGTCATCCATGTAGCTCAAATACAAACTGAAAAATACCTACAGAGATAAAGGCAAAGACATTCATAACTAAAATACTGTTCTTCCTTTCACAGAAAGCAACAGTGGAAGTTGGACCTGGAAATTATTCAAAGGCTACTGTGCTCAGATCAGCAGAACTGGCATGATCCAAGGTGAAAAAGTTGGAAAGCTATAAAAACAATTATAATACAAAAGTTTAAATACTAATTCCCAGCAGTCTGACCTTCACCTATTCAACTCTCATCACAAAGGGCCCTGGGCTTCAGACATTTCCGCAACAGAAAGTGAAATCATATCGGCTTACTAAATACTCTTCTGTGCCATAGAGAGAAACAAATTGTTCATCATCTTCAAGTTCTCTTGCAGCACCAAAGTCTGTAAGTTTGTAAACAGACTGACCATCTTCACCTATAACACGCATTATATTGCCTGGTTTGATGTCACGGTGCACTATTCCATTCTCCCGGAGATGATTCATCCCAGCCACTTCAATAAAAATAAAAAATACAGAACTTATGTATACATCTTGACACAGACTGCACAAGCACCGATTTGTAACTGAGGCTAGGAAGATAGATGTTTTTACTTTCTCACCGGGAAATGGGAACAAGAAGGGACACTCTATTAACAAAAAGACTAGGACCAGAGAATATTCTAAGCATTTTGGACTCTCTTTTCTTTCCAGCAGCTAAATTACAGTATTTCTTGCTCTCAGCAACTTCTTTCCTATACAGTAATGGAGCAAAAGTTTGTAACAGGCAGACACAGGTAAATCTCGTTGTTGTTCTAATTTACTCTTCTGAGATTATTTATGACTAGGAATCAGTCCAATATGTGACAAATAATCTTGAAACAAACAATCAAAAAGAATTACAGCAATGCTTTAAACAGAAATGGCTTCTTAATGCAGCTATCTATACCAATATAGACATATGTAAAATATGACCATATTAATTTGTTCAATTAATTGAGTGTCATTCAAATTCCTCATCCCTTGCTGTTTCAAGATAAATAAAACAAGTATGAGTCCATTTCAGTCAATGAATTAGACTAAAGAGCGAAGTCTACTTACCCACATCTCTCAAAACAATTAAGAACTCAGACTCTGGCAAACCAAAGGCATTAGAAGGCTCCTCTAAAACTGTATATAAACTCCCACATGGACAAAATTCCATAACCAGTACTTTATGTCTAGTTGTTGTCTGGAAAAAAAATTTAAAAGATAAGTCTGTGACTATTGTGAAAACAACATCAGAAATTGCATATAACCGCAGGATCTTACTTTCAAAAAAAAATAAAAAGAAAATCTGTAGCTAGATGACAAATGCCATTCTGGTAATCTTCAAAAGAAGTGCAGGTGAATTTTCATATTGTTTCATGTATTCTAACTTGGAGGAGGGAGGGGATTAAGAAAGCCTCAAGTTCCAGGCACTTAGAGGGTTGACAGCAATATTGATAGGTGGACAAATGAGAAACTACAGCACAGAAGACTAGAGAGCAGCAATTGTCCAACTTTCCTCTTTACTAATCTCAGCATCTGGATCATTTCAACTGATCAGTCTCAGTTTCAGCACAACTACTGCAATTCATGCTAATGTACAGTTCTACATGTCCTATGTCATTCTGGGGTTGTTTAGCCTGGAGAAGACGAGGCTGAGGGGAGACCTTATCATCCCCTACAACTACCTGAAAGGAGGCCATAGTGAGGTGGGGGTCGGCCTCTTCTTCCTGGTAATGGGCGACAGGACGAGGGGAAATGGTCTGAAGTTGTGCCAGGGGAGGTTTAGGTTAGACATTAGGAAAAATTTCTTCACTCAAAGGGTTGTCAGGCACTGGAACGGGCTGCCCAGGGAAGTGGTCGAGTCCCCACCCCTGGAGGTATTTAAAAGATGGGTAGATGAGGCGCTTAGGGCCATGGTTTAGTGGTGGGATGTCAGGGTTAGGTTAACAGTTGGACTTGATGATCTTAAAGGTCTTTTCCAACCTAAATGATTCTATTATTTTAGTTGGTTGCAAAGCAAAAGCAAAAAATTCTCAGGATTACTGAAACACTTCCAATTATCAGTATGAACTAAATATTCATACATGTATACATACAGCTTAAAAATCCTAATTCAAGATAAAGCTTAGGACAGTGACTTCTCGAGACGGCTTTAAAGAATCATAACCTGAGCTTAAACGCTGAAAGCAAGCCTATGCTTACAACAACAACAAAAGAAAAAAGACAACCAAAAAACGGTGGTGGCTGGGTCAGAGTATTTATATCATCATATATGCTACTAATCTTTTAAGAATGTAACTTTATCCTCCATAGTAAGGACAAAGCAAAAAGACAGTTACTATGGTTACTACCATGCATCTTGGATCACAATTCATTACCTCTTCTTCGATGGCAAACAATTTAACAATGTTCTTATGATTTAGTTTCTTCAATACTTCAAACTCTCGCATCTGAACATCGACGGGACGAAGGAAACTTATACTGTTAAATACTTTGACAGCATATAAATCCCCAGTTTTCTGTTTAAAACAAACAAATTACTACTCAAACAGAAGCGTAAGATTGTAAATCTACACATACACATTATCCAAGCATTTTGAGGTCTTCCTTTGTGCATATGAGCATACCCAGATTAGAAATAGTTCAAAATAGCATTTTGTGTTCAGGTAGAAATTAAGATTCTCCTAAAAAAAAGATTATGTATATAATGGTTTAGTTTAATATAGACCAGAAGCAAACAGACTTGCAGAATGGAAACTCAATGTTAGCCTGCAAAATCTAAGTGCTTTTAAAAAAAGAATAGTTAGCATAAGAAAGACTACACATTTAAGAACGACCCATAAACTTAGCTGAAAAATAATTTTTCAGCAAGAGGTAAGCCATTGTACAAATCAGTAAGAGACACGCACATACTATGGTTGAGAATCTTGGCTTGCTTAAGTTAAGAGACAACTTTCGGGAGCTGAATGTTGTGCTCTCTTTCTTTATCGTTCTGTTTATATTGAATAAAGCAGTATTTTGCTTTTTCAAAGAAGGCAGTGTTGAGCACTACATACCACTCATGCAAAATCCTGAAGCAACTCAAACCCACATAGTAAGTGCCAGAAGCACTATCGTGAACTTAATCAGAGACTTAAGTTCTCAGGTGGGACTGCGCCCAAACACGCTCAGGCACCCACAGCACCAGCTGGGAGTGCAACTCCTGTCCCTCTTAGGGCAAAGTACCTCCCTGCGCCCACTCTAAGAATAACCTTACATTAGCAGTCTCGTGTGCGACAGATTCTTTCTAAGGACAAAGTCTTCCTGTGCTTAGATTACGTGTGTTATACAGCACACTTACATGCACTAGCACTACTGATGCCCAGGTAAAAGTTTTCTCCCATTGACAACGAGCTGCAGGTCATGTGCTCACACTAGTGAGGGTGATGAGAGGTGCAACCGCGAAACTAAGCTTTACAGGGGATTATTCCATGTGGAAATCCACTCACCCAGAAAAGCACATTAACTGCTAAATTATTGCTTAGCTTATATAAAACTTCATACTGATTTCACACAGACTGTCATTTCTACAGCTATATCTTAGGCTTATCTTCATTTTGTGAGACATACCATGAAATTCATAGGAACAGAATGACCTACACAAGTAAGGTAATTTTAGCCCCTCACTCAGGTTACAACATACACATCAGTGTACCATTTACATGGCAAAACTGCTCAAAGATGTACTGTTTTGTACTGATT
This sequence comes from Gorsachius magnificus, assembly GCA_034008185.1. Lineage (NCBI taxonomy): Eukaryota > Metazoa > Chordata > Aves > Pelecaniformes > Ardeidae > Gorsachius > Gorsachius magnificus. Next base: position 180,616,941 of record CM067081.1, read on the forward strand.
ACTCAAGGCACGTCACCAAGAAGACGGTATCCTAGACATGTATGAAGCATTGACTTACGGACAAAGACGAACAGCAACTTCATCCAATACAGTAATATGTTAAGAATATTACAGCACAAAATCATAAAAATCACAAAAAATGGGTTTTAAAAGAACAGAGAAAAACTATGAAAAGAGGATTTAACAAAGACAAAAATAACATATCACATAATAAAAACTGGTAAGACTTCTATTCCTATTTAAATTCTTAAGCAAGGAGTATTTTTTCCATAAAACTGAAGAACGGAGGAAAGAAGAATTAATAACAGTTAATATTTTACAAGGACAAATAATACAATGTTAAAAACAAATCCTCAGAAATAACTCTGTAGAACTAATTCAGTGGATGAATATTAAAAATCAAAAACTAAGTATGAGTAGTTACAAAGACATATTTGCTTTAGGCCTAAATCTTGAAAGGGTTTTTGTTGATTTCATGACACTACTCGCCTATGAAAAAGTTTCAGTTTTACATGTTACTCAGATTAGTAATTCCTCACAAACCTTATGTCGTCCCCGGAAAACATTTGCAGTAGCTCCCTGTCCTAGAATGTCAGACAACAGCCAGAGGTAATTCGAAGTGCTCTGCATCTTTGCTCTTTGCTTAGACAGTCTTCTTTTGCACCTTAAAACCAAAAGATTAAATACATTAAGTTATAATTCAGGAAGGACTTATTTTAGTTAGAAGGAAAAAGAACACCCAACCACAACTCCAAAGACCTACAGAAATAATTAACAACCACCAAGTATAGGAATAAGAGGTGAAAAAAAGAAACAAAAACAAGCTCAACAACCAAAACCAATGCCATAGACACAACAACTCTCTGCATTTGGGGTCTTTACTCCCCAAACTTTGTTTGAAAAATCATCTGGAAAAGTGAAAGCTTTATAATCTTTTTTTGTTGTACACAGGTGCTTAAATGATACAGTAACAAAAACTATAGGTAAGAGTCAAACACATGCACAAGGTCTTTTGAAAATAAGCAAGACTTGCAATCAAATTCTATTATTCAGCATATATGCCAAAGAACACACGTTAGAGATGATGGCAGATACGTATGCAGATCTTTTAGATCACAGTGGCTCTGGAAGTTGCACTTTGGTACAATTGTAAAGGAACTGCACTAACTACTTACAGAAAGCTATTTTTACATGAGCTAGATAAAAGTCACAATTAACACAAGTATTCTCAGCTACTTGCTACAACCACCAATTACTACTGGAAGAAATTAAGGGACATTCCTCTCATGTCTAAAATTTCACATTTGGTATGTTGCATCATTTCTAGAGACAGCCTGGCTTCCCCACCCTTTCTCAGATGCCCAGGTCTTCACAGATTCAAAACAAAAAAAAGGAAAAAAGTCTGATTAAATTAAAAATATTAAAAAACCCACTAGAACTGCCAGATGACACACGCACACCCGCTGCCAAAACAGCAGGAGCTGCAGGTGAATATCCTTACCTTCTTCATTTAATTAAAGCACTGATTTTGCCATTACATCTAGCAAAAGGCTCTAAGATCGAAGATCTTCCTGAATCCAAAGAATTTTAAGAGCAAAATGGCAGCTGGACCATGGGAAGGTCCTACAGCAGCAGCTTCCCCTCACAGCCTGGCAGGGGACCATGCATCTGCCTGTATCAATCAACAAAACCAGCTAGCTGATACTCAAAGAAGCCTTTCCTGTAACTACTGGAAGAAGAGGTATGACAGAATTTCCTGTGCATATTTATGACGAGAAGGTGGTTGGCCTTTTCTGAGCGCTTGCTGGTGCACAAGATGACACCACCAGAAGCCTCACAGCAGCAGGAGAGCGGAGCCAGCCACCGCAGCACCGCTCGCCTGTCCCGCTCCAGCAGACCTGCCTTTGCACCGTTCCTGATCGTACCCGTGCCACACCGCAGAGAGACAGAAATTTTCTCGTGACTTTGAACACTATGCGTAGTGACTGCAGAGTTCATACTTGCATTTAGATATTTGCCCATGTAAGATGCAGAGTTTCTTGCAAAGCTGTCCCAAAATATCCAGGCAATGAACTGTGACATACAGAACGCAATGACGCAATGCAAAGAGCTGACATTGCTCTATACTAAACTCAAAGTCAAGCAGCAACACCATTTTAAAAATCTAGATAAAGTTCTTAATGCCTAGAGAAGGGAAGAAAGGTTTTACCTCAAATTTGAACCAAAAAACCCAACACCCCATTCCCTGCAGTTCTCAGTCAACTCTGACAAGACTATTTGCAATAGTAGAACAAGATAACTTCTCCCAGCTGGCAATTACTGTAATGCCAAAGAGCTATCTACGATGCAGACACAGAAGGTAAGGAAGAGGTCTGCAAGGAAATTAAGCACAGCCCACTCTATAAACCATTTGTAAAATCTCTGAATTAAAAAATTCCTCATCATTAAACCCCTGCTTGTAACAAGCCAGCTGGCACATGACCGGCAAACGTGTATTTTATCATTTATGTCAAAGCAACATTCATTAGACTCACACCAAGACACAAAACCATAATGAATCCTTTCTAAGCAGACAGAAAGTGCGCAGAAGGATCAAGTGAACAGAGTGATGTCCGCTCAAATACTAAAAATTTTAGCAGCCTATTAGAGGCTGAATTATTATGTTGCCCAAAGTAATAAAGATGAGAGAGCATATGTATGAAATGAGCTCTCTTCCTTTACCTTCTTACTTTATAATTAAAATTGCATGAAGGTCAATGGGTGAAAACAAAAAAGGACAAGTCTGAGACAGATGAGGTTGAACATCGTTCAATGGATTTTACAGCAAGTCACTAATGGGTTCTCAAGGTCTGGCTTTTTTTTTTTTCCACTCGTAAAACTACAGATAGATATAATTACGCCAGTATTAATCCCAGGGTACATACATAACCAGTGCCAAACCAAAGTCAGTCTTGCACTATTACACTTTTTTGGTGAAAATAGTATTTTTATAATAAAAACAAAGTCTACAGTCTTTTCACAGTCTTCACTTTTAAGGCATAAAGTCTTATTCAGCTTTAGTTTTAATCTTCAAATTGTAATAATCTGGTTCAATAGCTTATATAACATGTTAGACCTCCTCTGATTTAATACCTTTCTTAGACTGATTCAGAACCGATCTTTGCTGAACACTCAGTATGTCAAGTTTTCTTTTCATATCTTCCATTATCCTCCTAAATAATCACCGATTTCATATTAAAAAAAAAAATCTCTAAGTGTACAATTGGTCCTGTCACTGGATTTAATGCTGAACTTTCTATTTCTTCACATCTCACCTATGGTCATTAAGTCCGATACTAGATGAGTCAGAAGTTCCTCACATATACATGTCTCCTACCAGCAGTTTATTGTCCTCTCATTAGCATTTCAAGGGTTTGGGGGTTGCTTTTTGAGTTTTTTTTGTAATACTTTGAATATTTTTCTGCTTTCTTATTTGTCAGCAGGGGGGACTGCAATAGAAGACGACTGCGCTGCTAATGTGATTTTTCTTGTTAAACTCCCAATGCTTTGAAGTAGGAGTACTGAAGTAGGAGTAGCTTCTAATTTACACAGAGTAGTTTGCTGTTACCTCAGGCACGCGGGAGAAGCACACAAAGCAGGTACTTCCCCTGTTAACAGCTGCAAGGTACAAATTCACCAGGCAAGCAGGGACAGATGATGAAGTTAAAGTGAAGGAGGGTTCTGTCTACAGGCAAGATCCCATACGCCACCAAAGTCGACAGGCAACGGCGCTGAGGTTCCAAATAAATGTTACATTAGCATTATACAGTCTGGTAAACACAAAGGTTTTATATTTTCCTGTATGCTCTCTCTTAGCGCCTAGAAAAGAAGTTTCTCCCCCTGAAGTTCCTGCTTCCTAGCACTGCTTTCCTCACCTAACCTCCTTCCTGGAGTTTCCAGTCCAACAGCTAGTATCTGAATTACCGAAATACCCTGCCCCGCACCACACAAGGTGCTGCTTGAACCCGTTACGAAGCAGCACACGCTCCCAAAGGCCTGCAAATGAAAGGGCCAGCCTGGCTCCAGTGCTGCTCATCTCTACTGCTCTCGGCGTTTCCAGTCCGTACTGGGGGAAGTAGGAAATGGCAGCTCCTGGAAAGCTACGGAGGGCCGCAGGCTCGCCTGAGCCGCCCAGCCAGCCCCACACTCAGGAACGTGGGGTACGGCGGGCACACTACCGGAGCTCACCCCCACATCCTGCCTGAGTGAAAAGTTTTTAACAACTTCCACTACCTGAGGAAAGCTTCAGACAAACCACTTGCAAACACACGCTGCGCTTGGCTTCCTGCCCGCCCGCCCCCTTCCAGTTACAAAAGTAATTCCGACGGGTCGCATCACCTGCGGTCTGCCGACATTCGCGGGGATAACAACCGCCGGGGCCGGGGCCGAGCCCAGGCACGCCGCCGAGGCCGCAGGCCGGCCGGCCGCCCCCTGGTGTCCCCCGGCCACCCCGGGAAGCGGCCCCCCCGGCGGAGGGGCGGAGGGAGCCGCTTCCCCTCGCCGCCGAAGCGACTTCCCACGCCCCTCCACCGCCCACCGCCGCGGGGCTCCGCCCCCCCGCCCCCCCGCCCGGAGGTGGCCGGCGGGCCGCTGAGGTGCGGGGCTCGGCCGGGGGGGGCGGGAGTGGCTCGGCGCGGGAGGGGGCGAGGAGGGAGCAGCAGCGGCCTCTGAGCGAAACAGGGACACGGGGAAAAGTGGGATGTTCCTTAAAAACCGGCCACTCCGGGTGCTTTGGCTGAGCATCATGTTAAGAACGAGCTCGGGCCGGTTCTGCTGAGGGCTGCGTGGCGGATTTTTTTTTTTTTTTTGCTGCCTACCGGCTTCAGCGGCGATTTCGTTTCTTCGCTGCCCGCCTGCGGCAGGGCCGCCGCCCGGCCCGGTGACCCGCACGGTCCCGCTTGGCGGCGCGGAGCTGCCCTCGCCGGCTGCTCTTCCCAGGGATACCCACGGGAGGCGTTTCCCCGCCCCGTGTTATTTCTCCCCGTTTCGCCCTTTTTAAACCTCACGAAGCCTCGGTATTTTCCAGGTGTGCGTGCTGTCGCTTACTTTTTACTTAAATGTCTTAAAGTTCCTTGCTGATTTATCTCTTGCTTTTTTTTTTTTTTTGCTTTTTTTTTTTTGTTTTGTTTTGTCTATCCAGTAATGTTGCTGTTCCAACAAATGGACTGTATTTTTTCCTTGTAGGAGCTATATGTATAACTTTATGCATAATGCAATTTAAACATAATTACAGTGGGGAAATAGTCAAAAGAAATTCCCCCCTGCCTATCCTATTTTTGATCCTCTGCCTTTCCTGTTTGGAGTTAATCATCTTCCCAGATCTTAGAAGCCTATTCTCTTGAGGAACTGGCAGATAAAAGATAGCAACCTTCTGCTTACAGGCTTCGTTTATTGTTATCACCTTACCTTTCTTAAGCTTTATCACAAGTCCAGACTTCCACTGGTTCACTTGTAACAAGCCACTAAGCTTGTTCCAAAATTCTGCTTGGTGAAACTGATAAATTGATGCATTGTATAAATATATTTATATAATATATTATAAATATAAAATATAAATATAAGCAATATAAATGCTTAATTTATATTCTTCTTTTGTTGGCATCTGAGCTTTATTTCGTAATGCTTCTGCATTATAGAGGGAATAGTTCCCCGCCACATCTGCATTCTGTCCTTGTGCCTTTCAAAACCTTGCAGTGCTCCTCGGCAGTTATATGGTTTGTTTCTGCTACCCTATCCTCTTCTACCCAGCTTTGCAAGCCATTTTTTTTTCATCAGGTGGATACCCATGAGTCAGCTTTGTCTTCTTCAGAAATATCAGGACGTTCATATGGGTTTTAGCAAAAGCCCTCTCAAAATCAGGAAGATGCACCAGTGAACTTCTCTTTGTACCTGTGTACTTGTTTCCACTTCTAAATAAAACCAAGCCGTTGGCTCAGTATGTTGATGCTTTTTGGAACTGGCCTTTTTAAATCGGTTTCATTCAGGCTGGACAGGACTTTGGGAGGTCTCTGGTCTGACCACCTGCTCAAAGCTCTGACTTCAGACCAGGTTCCCAAGGACTTCATTCGCCTAAGACCATCTCAGCTCCAGTGTCACCCTGCCCCTGGGTCTGGCGCCGACCGCTCCCACTGCAGTTACCAGCCCATGTGCTTCCCCCCAGGTCTTCAATTGATGAAGATGATTCATACGGTTCGCATGATTCAAATTGTCCTTTTTTTTTTTTTTTTTAGGCTATATTTGTAACATAATCAGTGATCTTTATGCAAAGGAGGCTCTCTAGCCTTTAAAGGTTTCACAGTATGAATCACAGGAAAACGGTGTGTTGAATATAAGAATGGGAAAAACAGACACCAAAAAGGAAAGTGGTGTTGCAGTTTCACTCCAGAAATTTTTACTTTGCTTCCTTCCACTTCTTTTTAATGTATTGGTAAAACTTTTGGTATTCCTCACCTCTCCTGTATTTGGATTCTCATTCGTGTTCACAGATTCAGTGGTCTGTAGCTGTGTACTGTTACATCTCTTCATCCTAACACTATGGCTGTAGGAATTGCCGCTAAAGCTGGCATGTTGCGTACAGTCTTCTCGCATGTGGAGCTGTAAATGCCAGAACTCAGGAAAAATGCTGCGGAAAAAAAGTCAAACTGAGCATAGTCAGTCAGAGCTGAGAGCATTAAAACTGGCAAAATAGAGTTAGTTACCTTCTCAGCTTTTTCTTGGGGCCCTCTGGGCATCCTAGTTAAGAGTTAAGAGTTAAGAACAGGGGAGAGTGGAAATCAAACAGTAGATACTTGCAGAGAAAAAACACCTGACTGAATTATTTGACTTTTTAAAATTTTGAATGACAAATTGCATCTTGCCAACCTCGCTGAAAGGACAACCGCTGACTTTACCAGTAAGTCAGGTGAGAACAGCCACTCTAGAAACTCCTAAGCAAGTTAAATATTGTTTTCCCTATACCATTAACAGATTTTCTAAAGAAAACTGAAGCTTTTGAGCCATTTACTCTTACAGTTGAATCGCTTTCTATATTTGATTTAGATATTTAGGAGGCATCACAGCTGAACCAGAATAAGCAAACCTATTCAGCAGCCATCTTCACTTCAGCTGGAACTGCCTCTCATAGTTCCACGTTATTTAAGCCATTTTCTCTTTTTCTGTAGTTTTGCAGCGAGGGAAGGGAAGCAATTCCATGATGTAACACAGCTCTTACTAGCTTTGCCTTGTTGCCAGCTTGAAAGCTGTTCACAACGTGTACAGATTAATGCTTCCAAGTAAACCTTGGTCCAGAAGTAGTCCACAAATTATACTGTTCCTCTTGTCCCATACTTACAAAGCCATCTAGGAGAGTTCAATAGAATAGTAGCTAGTGTTGACAGTTTAAAAAAAATATTAGATTAAAAAAATCTTATTCTGGAGCCTGTTATTTCCCACTTTTCTGAAAGAATATATATATATATAGTGAATAACTAACATACGAAGGAAGACCAGAGAAACAGAATGTGAGAGGGAAAAGCCTTCGTGCTAGAGCAACAAACACAAAGCCTATCTGCCAAACAAGCTTCACAACCACCAGGGCATTCCCCTGCTGCGTGCTGGCGCAGCATGCGTAATTCACACAACCCGCAGGTACCCACCTCACACCAAATCGGGAACACCAAATGCAACACCCCACTGCAAACTGCAGACAAACACAACCACCTGAGCATCTGTCAGAATGAATACGAGCAACCAGGGGAGAACAGAAAGACCTGCTGAAGAGTAAGAATACACTTCTCACTTAACAATTAATCCGCCTCTGACTTCCCACTTCTGCTGTCACCACGAACCGTATCAATCTTGACCTTGGCAGAAATATATTTTCTAGCACATTCCATTTTTTATTGATGTGCTATTTTTTGCCACCACCAAGATGTTTCATAGGGAGATACTCCCTATTTCTGGCTGCGCCATCCAACTTTTGTCACTTGTTCTTGTCACCACTAAGTCTGATTCTGTCACTTGTGCTGGTCCTTCACAGCAGTTTCAGTGTCCTTCATCAGTTAAAAACGGTTTGCCTTTTCCTTCACTCTCCTTTCTTTGGTTTCCCATTGATTAACTTACTGAAATGGCACAACTGAAGTTCAGTAACTGCATGGCTAGAAAGCGACGCTACAACTAAATGGCCCCAGTGGTCAATAGCTGCTGCAAGGGGCTTGCTCCCTCCTCCACCCGATCCCACACGTTACAGATGAATCTGTGGCAGCACTTATCTCCATGGTGAGATAGTTCCAGCTGGAAAACCAAAGGGTGAGTAGCTTTCTAAATAGCTTTGATTTTTTTTAAAACCTCAAAAAATAGTTATTTTGCAAGATTACCTTTCCACAATAAATTGTCGTCTTGTGGAATTGGACAAGTGCTAATGCAGACAAGAGAGGGGAAGAGGGCAGATGGCCTCTCTAGACAGCAGTTAGCTGCTACAGTGCCTTACCCACACTGATGAGCTATTCCCTGAGAAAAATTGTCCCTGACATCAGCTTGTGTGAAATTCATTGTCTTTACTTCACACCTGGAAAAGTGCTTGCAGGCCCGAAAGTTTATTTGTCTTTAGTAATTACATAAGCTTGTAAATAAGAGATCCTATCTCTCTGGAAAAGGTACCTCATAACTTTAATCAAAGACTTGCAGCTGTTTCCTGCTTAAACACACTTCACAGGAGGAAATTCTGTTGTGCACAAAAGGCAGAGCTACTACCACGATGATGTTTTATGCATCTGCAATCTCGACAGGGGCCATTTTGACCAACGCAGGTACAACAGCAATGGTCAGTCATACAGGAAAGCTGCAGGTGGTTGTGTTTGGTGCAACCGTTAAATCAGAAAATCATCCATTGTCTGAAGAAGGAAGACGTGAATGTCAGCCTAATCTCTCAGTGGAGTGTTCTCATCTGCCTTTTTCCTCCTCCTCTACCCCACAAGAGCCTAGCTCACGTTCTCAAAACATGTTGCATCACCAGGTTTCTCTCTTGAGATAAGTAACATGCCCTTCTTTTCCAGTCCAGATAAAAAAAAAAAAGCACAAAGCAGGAATTAATCTCTTTAAAGTATAAAGATACAGAAACTCATCAGTTGCCTTTCTGAACCTTGATTCTTTGCACAGATAGTTACTAGGCACTGCATACCCACATCACCCAACCACACTCACAGCTGCAGACCTGCAGTCTCTGCACTGCTGAAGGAAATTGCAGAAGAAAAATAACCTGGTAGCAGCCAGAATCAGTGTTTACAAGTTCGTCTAAAGATACAGGGACCAACCCATTTTATAGCTCGCACCTTGCATAATCCCTGACAGTACACTATTCTGATTCAACAGGGTCAAAGCACAGGAAAGTAAACAATCCTTTTGGAATTCTACAGGCTGAACCAAATTAGTTTCTCTGTTGATCCAGGCTACCTAACCCTTCATCCTGCAGTATACTCTTTCATGGATGAATGGTCAGGGTCCAAGTTTATAATCCAGCCATGCCGAGGGCTGCCACACACAGCTCGCTCCCACGCCCTGCTTTACATCCATTCTCACCTGACACCACGGTAGTAGGCGACACGCTTTGAGGGGGAAGTGTTTCTGCTGCTTCAGCTTCCTGAACAGCTTGTTCTGGGGTTAGGCAAACATGGGATTTGGCCTAGAGGAAGCTACCGGCGGACAGTGGGGATGAGGAAGGAGAGCAACCTCTTTTGGAAGTGGCCAGTTTAAATACTTCTCTCATGAGGGTGTAATTTGACAATAGCTAAATCATGTTCTGTTAGACAAATGACAGTCAATTATACTGACAGAATTAGTAAGCGTAGGCTTTTTTCCTGCTTTTACACAGTACTAAAAGCAGCAGTACTACCCCTACTTTAGAAAGCAAAAGTCTAAATCAGGTATGAAAATTGAGTGGCTCCATTACAGCAACACTGTAATTTAAACCCAAGTAACTTTGCTAAAGACCGAAGAGCCCTACCTCATTGTTTGCTTCATAATCTGCCTAGCGAAAGCTCTTCCCTCCATGTGGTAAAGCTGCTGTAACTGCAGGAGAAGGAGACCAAGCCAAACACAGAGAAGACTGACAGCAAACACTCAGTGATAGCCCCAATGGCCCGGGGGTGCAGCCCGTGCAGGAGCAGGGAGGTGCAGGAGCACAGCAGAATACGCAAAGCACCAAGATGGAAGGCTTCTAGAGCTACAGGAGCAAATGAAACTGAAACTGGACTCCGGTGACCTCTAGCTTTGGTATGGCAGCAAAGGGAGAGAAACGGGATTGTGCGACTAGGAAGTATAAAAAGCACCACAAGCACATGATCTATGATAAAACAAATCAAGTAACAAGTAACTTCTGATTAAACGTACAAATATCAAGAACAAACCTTACAGAAGTGACTGTCCTACTGAAGAGCAGTAAAGGTAAGCACCCTCTACTTTCCTCCCTCAGTGGAAAGGGAGGGAATGGCAGTGAGTATCCTCAAAACATCCCCACACTCCACTCCAGGCTGCTGTTTCTGACCCACCTCTTCATTTATTTTTCCATTTAAATTGGATGAAGAACCTAGCACCAGTCTAGAAAAATGCTTATCTGATTATGCTAGAGGTAAGTCAGCTTTTTACTATGGAGATCAGCTCTCGAGGAAAGTGTTAAACCCCATGCATGGGAAGACTCCTAGCTTCCCCCTGCTCCCATGAAATAGCTACAAAGACTGTAATGTCATAGAATTAAAAAAAGGCAAAGAAACAAACTGACCAACTGATATATTTGGGGACAGAAGCAGTCACACTCTACTAAAAATCTCTGTATAGACCATTGACCCTACTGAAATATTGCAGTGAATGCAATTCATTCTTTCTGCCGGCATCTTCCACATGCAAGACTGCAGTACAATTTATTATCCAAGCATCAGAAAAATTGCCAGGTTCTACTCAAATATAACAGCCAGAAGGTTAAAGAATGCTGTAGCTTCTAAAGATTCAACCAAAATGATTCGAAGAGACTTGTCACTGGATAAAATTTTATTTTTTTTTTATAAAAAAGATAGAACCAGATGCTACTTTTAAATGAAATCATTTATTTAAACCAATCTGTTTTATAGGAGGTATATATATATTTTATAATTAAGACAACTTCAATGAAATGACTATCTACAAGAATGACTTTGATTGTTTTATTTTCATGTCACCATACATGAACAAATGAATTTTATGTCTTATGAAAACATTTTACTCCGTATCAAAAATGTACACATTTTAATAACCATTGCTATGGTCTGAAGGGATTTTTACATTTAATTTCAAAAATAAGTGTAATTTCATTGCTGTACGTGTTACAGCATAAGCTTAAATCATCCTATACATAATAAAAGTTTGTGTAGGTATACAGATAATTTTTCATGTTGTCATATACCTTCATATTTGAGACACAGGTGGGGGATTTGCATTTCTCTTTTTTTTGCGAAAGGCTAAAGTATGTACTGATGTGAGCACAAAGCAACATTTCTTAAAAACAAAACCAGTTTGAATGGCACAAGAGTTAGCGTTTTTATAAATTAACCACCCAAGTTCTGGGTTATGGAAACGGGTACATGAGATTCCAGTACTTTCCTCAGGGCTTCGCTCTCTGGAAGAATACCTGTTAAAAATTTATTAAAACACATTTTAAGGCAGAGGAAATACAAGACATGGAATGGTTGAGGTGTAAGACCATTAGTTTGACAGAGCTCATTTTCTTGTTTAACATACTGGTTAACACACTAGGTTCAAGGATGTGACTTGTGCTATTCAGTTACACTCGCACCCTCAAAATTGAAGCATTCTGACATATTCTCTACAATTATAGCATCACTTTTTTGCTATTTCAACTATAAAACATAAGTCACAAGAATATCGAGCTATTGAGATGGCAAGGTGCTCAGGATAAGTGACAATTCTATAGATGTAGGTTTGTTGTTGTTTGCTCCTTCTTTCCAAATAACTGCTTTTACTACTTAGAGATTTCATATAGCTAAAAACTATTAAATAATGCAATATTTTACTTCAGGTCACTACCACAACTTTTAATTGTGTTACGAAGTTCAAATGGACTTAAAAGCTATGTAAAGAAAAAAATGTTACCTTTAAGTAATTTTTAAAAACTTTCGCATCAGGCTGCTGAAGTGCTTGACAGAATTCCTGTAAGAGAGAAAAAAGAAATACTAAACTAAATGAAGCAACAAGACAACCCAAGATACATTAGGAGTATATGGAATACCTCCCAAAAGGAAAAAATTTGTAATAGGCTACAACAGGTCAAGCGCATTCTGGGGTGAAAAGGTTGTGTTTTCAAATACAGGATATCTCTTCAGCTAAAAGTGAATTAGACAGAAACAGGACTATCTAAGAGGACGTCAATCAAGGAGATTCTAAAACTTTAGCTTTTCCAGTAACTTCTAGTAGCTTTGAAATTAATACTTCAGATGATCATTTACACAGTAGTATCATGTACACACTAAGTGACTCTAGCAGAACACGACTGTCACTTGAAAGTTATCATCTTAGATCAGAAAACACTGGGGAGCCAGCAAGAGATAATAATACTTGATCCTTGCATGTATTTAATACCACTTAAGAGTTCTACAGTTTAAGTCTTATAATGAGTATAGTTGTCTCCTAATGCAGCAAACTCAATTACTATAGTATCCAAATTAGTTGCAATCAAAATTGTCAGTGTTCATCTAACAATTTCTTCATCGCAATGCTTACCATATGGCTAGCAGTATTTAACGTTGAGACAAGGGTCAGGTGTAAAGTTTCACTTTTGAGAACCCTCTTACACTATTCCCAAATAAGCACACAAAACCCCCATACTTAATGATATACATCATTTTTGACAGTAGAACCAGTGCTGGGGCTTAAATTTCTGTAGTGTTGAATACAGCCTTTATCATCGCACTTTCTATACATTAAACACGCTTCATTTTCCTTTTGAGTTATTACTCTAAGTATTCTGATACTTTTTCCGCAAGTTAAAATTTGAATTTAAGTAGGAAGATGGCTTAGACAGTCCCATGCACTGGACTCTTTCTTGCAAGGTACTCTTGCAGTAACTTTACTCCTTATGCTAAATTAATCCTATTACGATATGCAGTATCAGAGTAAGTTTTGCTGAGGTTAACAGTGTCAGTATTCACTTTGTTCCCATTTAACATTTATGATTATTAAGGGGTTTCCAAATGTTCTTTCAGGAATTCCTACCTGAATTATCTCAGGAGCCACTTGCAAAGAAGGCAGATACTCTTGCTGAAGATACTGAATGCACTCAGGACCCTAAAGAAAAAAGCAGTATGTAATTTGTTCAAGTGTATTTTCATATAAATGGGAAGTCATAGCCCTACACTGTGTGGTACAGAAGAGTTTGAAAACAGGTGGTCTATGTGACTATTTTACAGAGAAGTTGTGCATATCAAATACCAAATGCTCATGTTATTCTCAGCTGTTCACAAATAAAAAGATTGCTCAACCCTAGCATTAAGGATTTGGTATCTTTTGTTACATAGCAGAAGAACACACTGAAAATTGCACTGAAATAAGAATTACAATACAGCCAGTCAGTTTGTGACATGTCAACTGTAAAAGTCAGTTAAGTAAGAAGGTAGCCCTAATTTCACTATCTGACATATGAAAGAAAAAAAAATTTGGCAATTAGTATCTGCCAACTGCCTTACCATACTATTCCCACTGCAAAATTTAATAGTGTTTCTCTTTTTGTAACACTATGTAATTTGCAGTGGACTAAAAAGTAATGAAATGGAACTTCTGAACCTTTGAGAAGCAGACAGGTAAGTCTGTTTCAGTTAACACATTAGGTTTTGTTTTCTTTATCTGCATCTATCAGATACCTCTCATCACAAGAGGAATTACTGTACCCCAGTAGCATAGAAACATGACCTAATACATCTACCAGTGGAAAGTGAGTCAACTTCATTAATTTGCACATAAGTTACCCTAGAACTAGAACATGGCATACAGTTCACATGAGGGGAAGAGATTTCAAATAATTTTCCCATATTTGTATCGGTACTGTTAAAAGAAACAGTATTTGTAATAAGAAGTTTTTTCATTTACCAAAGCTTGATTTTCTACAGATTTCTCTCTTTGTTGCTTTTGGAGATAAAGGAACAAACTCAGAAGCTCTCCTCAATTAAAACACAATCACTTCTCTGCCAGTTTATAATTTCTTACAATTTTTGGTTTACTTGCATTTGACAAAGTTAGCCAGCAAGTTAAAGTGGGAAACAGGAACACAAACATAGAAACAGTTTCATTTACCATTAAAACTGGAAATACGCTATAGTGTTTTGGTCATTAAACAATGCAAAATCCTTTTTTTTTTCTCCCATAAATATTTTTCAATCTAGTCTCCTACACATCAAAAAATACCTCTAGTTTTCACAGAAGCACTCTATAGTACATCTCTAACTGCTCTTTTTTGTCAGTTTAAGTGCTACCCTGAAAAGTGAAAGAATGCCAATTGATCAATTAAACACAGTAACAATCAATGAGTAGATATTTCTTATTAATGAAGAGTCAATGCAGTAATTTATCAAGAGGTAGAACTACTGGATCCTGTATCCCTACACAGCATTAGTCATCCTATTAATCTTATATAAGATTACAGAAGTAAATTTACTCAAGTATCTAATTTTTAGAAATTGGTAAAAGTACTAGAAAGAAACCTGCAAGAGTTATTCCCTGCAAAGTATTATGAAGCTTACCCTTTTGAGATGAATTGTTTTTAACGTCACTGCACATTCTGATAAAGCCTGCAATATAATACATAACATTAGACTGATTAGTATATTGGTTAAGTACTTAAAGCCAAAGAACCTAACGAGGCTCAAAACAAGGACTAGTTCATACCACTGTTCCCTCCTTTTCCCCTTATACAATGGCAACAGCCATGACCTTCCAATTTTTGTTTCATTCTAACCTGAAAAATTTCTGTCGCAGCTGAACCCAAAATGAGCTAAAGAACAGCCACCTGCGTGTGTTCACTTTCACTGAACATTAGTTAATAAGTAATACAGGTCAACATTAAATACTCAGATCTACAATTCTCTAGCTTGATTTTGAGCATAGGTGAACTACAGAATACAGTACCACAATATTCAATAATTAATCATCCAGGTACCTCAATAAAAGAAACATAAGGGTTTTTATTTGCGAGACAAGGATCTTTGATACCACATGGCCACTGTAGATTTTTTTAGCTTGAATCTGCCCCGCAAGAATGAAAGAAAAAAAAAATAATGTCCATAATACACACCAATACTGTCTGGGCATCCGCTAAGTCAAACGTTTGCTTCAAAGGTGCTAAGAAACATGCAGGAACAATGTGCTTGTAGACAAAGTCTGCAAAACCTACTGGTCCATCTTTACCTCCTGAAAAGAAAAATAACATTCCATGTTCTATTATTGCTTCATGGTTATCAGCAGCTGCAGAAGAATTGGGGAAAGACAGTCTTACCCCAAAGCTCCACCAACTTAGAAAGAATAATAAAACAAGTCTTCTGTGCAATAGGATCTGGGTAATCCACTGCTCCTTGAATGACAGTGAACAACACACGCTCCACGTTCTCTGCACCTTAAACACATTAAAATGAGCTTGTCATTTCAACTTGCAGCCTAAAACATTTCTGTACTCTTACACTATTTTATATAAATACTGACCTGGAAGACATGCTTCAACTTCAAAATAGCTCTTTTTTGCACAAATCTCAAATATTTTTGGGAAGTTTCCCCTACGATGCAAGACAACTCTTATTTAGTTCATAATTGTTTAATTTTTAATTTTTTTTTAAGCTTGGCGATTTGATTTGCTGTTCTGGCCTTTAGTACACACAAAGGGTGAGGGGGGTACTTTGACCTGCTTGCAAATACAAGTTTTCTCCTCTCTACCCAAGTGTGGTAGAGTTAATTAAAACTCAGCACCAAAGTAGTTCACTTATCTTCCAATATATAGAAAGAGATTTTTACCACACTTCAAATTTCTGTGTTGTGGCTATACTTATCTGATTCCTTTAAAAATTCCTTGGCCCATCACAACTACCAATGTGCCTTTTTTGAAGAAAGCTCTCATTACTTCTTAATGCTACCCTTTCCCTTCCCACAGGTGTTACCATCATTTTAGGATGGGGGAAGGAAGTCTGAGCTCCACTCATTAGTTGAGTCACTTCAAAGTTTCACAAGTGCCTAGCCATTTTGGTGGAATACAGAATTATTTAAAGAATCAAGCAACCGGACACTCAACTTCAAATTCCTGCTGTGAAAAGCACTTATTTGCATTTGGCCAGTAAGTGTGAGGAAAACCTGGTAACTACATGTATGTCATACGATGCCTTCTACCATCGATAACAAGATCAGGTGATAGTAGTAAGAAATGACAGATTTTACTGATTTATTTTTCAGAAAATGAACACCACAATGAATACTGGCAGCTGTTGAGTGGTCTTGCCCAACAGTCTGAACATTGCTATACGTTGTTATATATTGTATGATCTCCAATTCACCAAATACAATGATGCATGAGGATGTGTTATACCCCATCTTCTCCTCATAGACACAGTGATCACATGGAAGCCAAAAAGATCCATACGAAGAATATGCCTATGATAGCTGGATTTCACAAACCCAAGTTCTTGCACAACAGGTAAGCAACAGGTAAGTTGAATACTGTGTTTACATTAGTCCATTCTACCTTAACACAGTTAATAGTACTTGACAGAAACTAAGCTAATGATTTTAGTAGACAAAACTTAGATGAGAGTAACTATAGTACTATACTTTGAGAAATTGAACTGCTTACCTTGATTAGCTATGACTTCACTCATTCCACTGCCAGTTACTGTCTGCAGAAAAGCAAAGTAACTCCTCCGTAACATCTGTTTTTCTAAAGCAGCAGACTGGTCATTTTCTTCTGCTGGAAGGAGCAACACCTCAAAAATAGCATGAAGTAGTGGCATAAACATCTGTTGCAGAAAAGGTGAAACCTGTGTCTGTGGAGATTGGAAGACGGTATCAACACAAACAGCTACAGAAATTGAACATTTGGAAATTAAAACTTAAGGGCCTCTTACAATTCTCAGCTTTGATTCACCTTTAAAGTGAGTGTTTTCATGTACCAACTACTTATAATGAAGTGAAACACATCAGGGTCACCATGAACATTACTGCATCTGACTTACACGCCACCTATTTCAAGTCTTCCGTACAAAAATATCTAGTCCTATCTAGTCTCATTCTGAGTAGGAACAGAAGCTTTTTCAGCATTTCTCATCATTCTGTCCAGACAGACACTTTTCAAATTCCCCAGAATACCCAGGGGGGCTATTGTAAAGTCACTGCAGTTACAGAAAATGCATCTTTAAGATGTTAAAACTGATAGCAGGCCACCTTCTGTAGCACTTGTTTTTAAAGACTGCGTAAAGAAAAAAGTTTGCCTGACCTGAAATACTACTGGCATTACAGAAAAACCTTATCATGTATGTCCTACTAGCAGTGAGAAATACACATAAGGGCACTAAGCTAGTTGAGTGCTTACGAATTGAAAAAGCTGAAGGTGTGTGTTATTCAGCCACACCCTAGAATTCCATGAAGAGGCAACTCAGATGTTCATTTCTTAATGCTTAAGCAAGTCCAGTAAAGAGAAGATTAAAGATAAAACCTTGAAAGTATTTAAGTTGAGTCTATTGAAGCTAGGATCTTTATTCTAACATATTGGAGTAAGAATGGTACAGTATCATACAAAGTTGAACATTACACCTGAACATGGTATTTGTCCAGTCTTGCTCCTGTGACTTTTTTTTTAACCTTCTTTACCTTACACAGACTATTTTTAATTATCTACTCTTATCTTTAATTGCTTTTAGCATAATTTGCAAAAAAGACTAGCTAGAGTAGTAAGTGTCTTCCTCCCTAATCTCCAAAATACTTGATTTTTCAAGATTCATTCTCTCTGCTCTGCAGATGGGATATTCCAAACAGAGGTCCACATGCTAGATTCACACAGCTGTGTTATGGCTCTGTTCTACAGCTCACAAAATGCACTTCACTTTTAATAATTTAATTTCACATTCTGCTGAGAGACTTACTTAAGCCTATTTAAAATAGAGGCTTAACCTTCTCATATAGCAATCAATTTCCCATCCCATTCACAACAGTGCAATACTCCTGTGGCAGCTCCAGGGAATGAACCACATGTAACAGGTTAGTATCTTAATATATTTCATTGACTTTGCATTTGAACTGTTTGAAACTAGGAAGCTCTCAAAGGCTACACTTCAAGAACCTTTGCTAGACAATCAGCTGATGGTCCTACTCTCACTCAATACATATCTCACATCTCCATTTCAAGAATTCCTTATTTGTCGGCCTATTTTGAATAACAATGCATTAAGCCGCAGCATACATTTTGATGCAACACCACTGCATCAAGATCTTGCAAATCAATATTCCTCCCTATATGTGCATCTGATATTTCTGTATCTCTGTATCTCCTGGAAATCCCATTATAAGAAATGAGAAAATGCACTTCAGAGTTTGCATAGTTTCTAATATTACCTTAACACTTTGCTGGGGGGCATGAAGTTCGTTATGTCAATAAAAAACATGACTGTGTGCTGCAAGTAGTATTTTAAAATATTAAACAAAAAATTAGAAGAAACATAAAATTCTGACTAATCAACAAAAACCAGTCATTTAATCGCTGCAAGTCCAGCAATGTATGACTGTGGTTGAAGACTGTTTCCCAGTAGCAGCCTTAGAAATATACTTACTTATTAATTGGAAGATAAGGTTCTGACACATTGCTAATTTTCTGGAACCAGTAAAGATAGGCAGTATCAGCAACACTTTGATCCTGAAAAGCTTATGTAGTATCATACCTTAAACTTAGCTGTTATTTGGTTTATAAGAGGAATGAATTCTTGAAGATCTTTTGCTTCACAATCTTTAAGCATGTGTTCGGAGGCAGAAGGAATGAATGGAAGAACTTCTTCCTCTAGGCAAATAATCATGCGGTGAAGGAAAGTGCGGACACCACTTCTCAGGACTTCCTTTTGTAATGGACAACTGAGAGCTGGCAAAAACGTTTGTAAGCAGTCCAGATAAACCTCTGAGCATCCGCATTGTTTTACAGTTTGCTTATTGCTGAAAGCCTTGCTGGTTCGGCTGTAAAAGCAATACACTAAGTTTTATATATGCTCACGTTCCACTACAATGAAGCAGCAGTTAACACTGAGAACAACATATGCTTTAAAACCCATGCACTAAACTAGAATATTGCATTTTATGAAATGGGAGCCAAACACTGGAAGCAAACAGAATGATTAGATATGAAGTAGCTATGCTTTGGCAGTTTTTGGAGAATTTAATTCTAACAATTTACAAACAACATATGATTAGGATAGCTCCATACAATTCTTTGAGGAAGGGAATAGATGACCGTTCATTATGAGCTTGCTCAATATTCTCTGTATCCACACCCATCGCAGCCTTTCCTAAGGGGACTTAACTTCTGGGCTACCATAAGAAATTCTACAACTACTGATGATTTTCTAGGTCAATAAAGCACAATTAGAAACTCAGCCCCTCCTCCCAATAAATCATTTATATTTCCCTTTTACTCAAACCAGAAACACACACAGAGTCACTGTGCTGTACCTACCTAGCAAACCCAACAGCATGATTGAGGCAGTCAGCCAGTGCCATCTGTCTGTCCTCATCTTGTGCCATCATCAGTTTTTCTAACAATACTTTGAACTTCTCCATCAGTGGAGTCAACAAATTCCTCATTAGAACTTGTTTTCTTTCTGCAGAGTATTCGCTGTTAACTATTAACACTCCAGCTGTTTCATAAATGAAAAGTTGATCATCACTGCTTAACAGAGCCTGGTAACCATTTTCCTAAAATGGAAGATAACAGGCATAATTCACTAAATGTCCTTTATCAAAGTTGTCTTCTCAAAGTTTAAAGATACTACTCTTCCTTTAATCATGCCTAAGTAATCTCTATAGTACATTTACAATAATTTTATTCTCTTTCTACTTAAGTAGAAGTGTCAAGTACAGGTAAAAATATGGTTGAAGGAACAACTGTCTCTATACAATTCAGCCTGTATAGACCCCTCTCTAGCCTGTACTCCCAGAAACCCACATAAGCAAGATTATTAAAATTAGGTACAAATGTAAGCATGTGAGTGATCTCGCACTGAAAAAGCAAGACAATTATTTGCATTTAAATGTTTGTGTGCTAAGCTTACAATTCAGTAAGTACTTGGACACAACGATGAATAAGTGCAAGCCTTATTATAAAAACCTGCTGTAAATACTCACAGGAGGAGAAAGTTCCAGCAGGTCTTGTATTCTATTCAGAACATCTTCAATAAAGGGATTCATTTGCTTACTGAAGTGAAACAGAAGTACATAACGCTATTTAGAAGCATATGCATTTTTAGAAGTTTCCTGGTATTTTATTTAAGATGTAAAGGTAGACACTAAACTACTTTCTCAACATAGAACACCCCTTTAAATATCAAAGCACTGTTGCAGAAAAATCTGGCTTCTGGATATGGTGCTTGTGGCAGGCCAAATAGATGGCACAGCGGGAAATAAACATTTCTTTCTTTCCCTCATTTTTTTTAAACTATGTATAAATAGCCTTACTCATCTGAGTGAAATATTTTCATTAACAGTTGAAAAATAGGATCATTCTGAAACCTGAACCATCTTGGAGCTCCACCTGCCTCTACAATTAAATACACGCCTATGAAACAAGACCAACAGGACAGGACTATTTAGGAGGCTCTAATACACTGAGTAAACTTCATCAGTATAAATTCTGTAAATATTCAGAATTTGGTCAGTGAAGAGCTACTCTTAGGAGCCTCTAGACCCACTCACTCTCACTCTCTGGTCACTGAGGAAAAGCAGGACAGACGTTTACATTGCTGATCAGTTTTAACATCTGATCAAAATAAGCTAAGCATATGTATTCGAGTTCTTTGTTCTGTGACAAATTTTTCCACTGCTACCTTAGTATTACACAATAGGACAAACCCACTGGAGTACTGTTTTGATATATTACTTCGCTGCAGTCCATTCAAAGCCCAGTCCGTTTCAGTGACAACCGTGATGTACAGAAGGGCTATGTATGGTAAATTCAGTGCAATTTGGATAAATTTCTAACAGCTTTACTCACTTAAGAGACTTGACAAATCTGGAAAAGAGGTAAGCTGTTCGACTTCGTACTTTGGGACTTGTATGGCGGAGACCACGGTGATCTAGAAATGCCATCTGCAATCAAGAAATTATCTCAGTCTGAGAATCCCTGAACAAGGCAGGGAAAAGTTAATCAACAGTTTAAGAAACCCAGCTTCTTTAGCGACCTTCAGAAAACAAGAACATTTCCCAAGTCTAAACAACTTATCTAGCTGAAAATGTAAATGAGATGAAACTTACTAGAACAGTTGGAATGTGCTGAGGTTCAACAGCAAAGAATTTTTCATATCTAACTACTGTTTCAAAGAATTCCAGGGTCACTGATGTATGTTGATAGGCACTAACACCAGAAGTCACCAGCTACAAATAAAAGCATTAGCAAGTTAGTACTTTAGCCACGTGTAACACCAAACTACAATGTAGGTGACGTGCTGGTAATTAAGATGAGCCATTTGAACTGGTATGTTCCAGTCTTTATGAGCATTTTTAAACAGCTCCCACAACACACTTGCTTACCGTTCTCATCATGTCTTGTAAAGCCGTAGCTTTTGTAACATCACCAGAGAAGTGAGCACCATGAGATACAGGAAGAGCCTCAGCCAACATATACAGCAGTCTTATTGCTACTTCTACTTCCATAAATCGTGTAGTCTGCCAATTCCTAGAGAAAGAATATGAAGATCATGTTAGTCTGTAGTAGGTTATGAAATAATCATAGTCCTACCACGTTAGTATTTTCTTTCGAGCCTTCTTCAGATCCACAGCATAAGAAGAACAGATTTAAACTAAGAAAAACACTGTAAGACCAAGGGAGTATTTCAGTGTGCTTCTGGAAGACTTTATCCACAAATGCAGCACCTCTCCATCAGAGCACTACCATTTTATTTCTTTTTTACCAGTTTCAACTTGAAAGCTATGGATTTCTTGGTGCTTGTTTAAGTACAAAACCACCTACTATAACATATGGACAAGCCATTCAGCTTCTCTTAAAAAAAGAGGGCTCACTAAAGAGCAGGGTACAAGGAAGCTAGTAACAATACTAGATTCCTATCTGTATACATGCAACTGTCCTCCTACTCAGGCAACTAGTAATAATGTTTCTTTATTTACATGCATAGTTTCCAGGATTGGTTCTGCTCCATTTGGAAAAAAATACTTCTTTTGTTTCTTTTCCCTATCCAACCTTGGTTTTCTGACAGCAGTAGTAGATAATTTTATTTGCCACATCTCGTAAGTATTTCCTTGAGGTGTAAAGTGAACACCTGTCCAAACAGCTGTTGCTGTGTAAGTGAATGACAAAGATCAAGAAACATTGGTAGGAAAAAAAATTAGCTGCCATTTAAGGTTACAAAAAGAAAGCTTTTTCTTTCTAAGCAGCTAAGTAAAAGATTATACAAAGTCATATTTATCATGAAGTTGTAACAAGATCATTCTATCCATTGGCTTCGCTTTGCTATGTTCGTGTAATGAACACTTATGTTCATTACAAACTCTTGACAGTTACAAAAGGCAAAAAAGCTAAAGGCATTGTGTAAACAAGTAACAAAACCCCAACTTACTGAAGTGTAGTGTTAAAAACTCTGCGGACAGACGCCAGCAGTAACTCTGGTGAGACCTGAGCAAGTCTGTCCAGCAACAGTTTCAACTGTTTTCTGTACTCCACAAACATGGCTTCATCTTCACCCTACAAAACGTTCATGTCAGTGAAGTCCATATTTTCGTGTTTAAATTCATACATAACTGGTTTAGACAATTACACCTAAACAAAAAATGTGTACATACAAGAACGGTATACCACACTCAGAGAATTCAATAATGCTCACCCTATGCTCTTGCAACATAACAGCAGGCTCCTTTTTTGGCTGGTTGTAATATGTTGAGATCCACTGCATTCAGTCCAGAAACATATTAAAAAGGCTTTCCAAACTGAAGACTAGCCAAAAGTACAAGAAAGAAAATGCTCTTGGCAAAGCCTTATTGACCCAATTCTTGAAAATTGACTCACTCCTCAAAGATGTTCTCAGCATCTAGCTTCATTTTAAAATTGAACTGACAGAAGCATTTATGATGGCCTGCATATAGTTTAAGTTAACCTTTTGAAGACTATAGGTCTCCAAAAGGCCTGGAGCAAGAGTCTCCAACACATTCAATCATTACTGCTGGCTGACAAAAACATAAGCATGGGAGGAAAGTGAAATCAAAGACCTTCTGCCTCCTTCAGCTTATTTTTGCAGAGGTTTGACCATCTGAAGTAGGTCAAGCAGCATCTCTTAAAGACTTTAGTTACACAATGTTTCTCAAATCTTTTCACAAGACAGATGTGATGTGCAGAAACATGCAAACTCACACTGAAGAAGCCAGCTCAACAGCTATGTTTAGCTAACAGCACAGCTGTATTTGCCTAGGAATAGTTCTGCACAAATGCAGCCAGAAATATTCTGTTAGCTGAACTGGCTTGGATATCCTTTTACTATTTTGTTTTATCCTATGCAGACATACCCAGATTAAAAAAACAAAACCAAACTTTTCACATAGGAAAAAAATTCAGCCTACAGACCTTTGCTTCCTATCTTCAAACCCTTAGTCCATGAGAAATACGGATTTTAAAAGCATGAGCAAGTTTTACTACGTGTAATTTAAGTTGCATTTGTCTATTTATTTGTAACACAATACCTCATTTTCAAAATTATATTCTTCATCATATGTCAACTTCTTCATAACAGCCAACATGATTGCCTGAGATAAAAACAGAACTGTAAGTGTAGAAGCAGACAAGTGATAAGAAGAAAAATTTTAAGTCCTACAGTAAAGGAAACGTTAAAGCAAGCATTAGATGTTTACAAATATTTTAAATCCCACTTGAATTACTATATTCAGAGGTTTAGCAGAAGTAACAGTCCAAATTAAAACAGATGGATTATATTTCAACAATACACAGATGCCATTCCAGATTCACAGCATAGATGGCTTGGAGCTCTCACTCTGACATTTTTATCTGGCTTTGCTTCCTGCTTGTAACCTGTGTTGTTTAGTTCATGCTGAAAACAGTTAAGAACTAGGCAGAAGGAGCTAAACAGCTTGTCCCAGATCCTATTTTAACAGGGCAGGTCAGCTTAGCCATAACATCAACTTCTCTAATAGCTCAACATCCTTGAAAGGTTTTTTTTTGGGACAGGTTAACAAGCTGAATTAGTTTAGCAAAGAATCCAAGAGTAAGAGCCAGGAACAAGCAATCAAGAGTAAGAAAAGCAAAGCCTTCCTTTTTCTGCAGCAGCAGGTTGTCAGAACAGTTAAAGCACTGATTGTGCAATTTCACCTTAGGGACTGTCAGTGAGTCTTAAAACAGGAATAAAGACTTGATCTCACCTCTGCTGAAGCCTCAAACTCTAATTGTATCACTTTGATATTACTAAGCAGTTACTAGTTTGGGTTTTTAGAACTCTTATTTAATATACTTGAGAGTACTCAATTCCATTCATGCTTTCCAGGATGAACAGAAATGGGACCGACACACACAGCTAAAACAGGTGTTTAAAAACATATTATGTTTTAATTTTCACTTAAGTTTAACAGTTTGTTCTGGGGAACCTACAAAAATGTGTATTAAATCTAAGTATTCCAAATGGACAGAAAGCTATTCTGAGTAATTAAAACTGAATCAGAGGCAGATCATTTTTATATCTATTACAACAATAAAGTGTTAGAAGTCCAAGAGAATATTAAGTAGCAACAAGTAACGGGGCAGGACACATTGATATACCTATTACAAGGAACAGGTTCACTGAACATGGGAGAAGACTCAGTAGAATTGTAACAGGTATTTGATCAGCATTACAGAGTAAGTAAGTAAGTTCTGTAACACCAAAATGTACCAGTGAATTAAACTTAGGATACCGAGGTGAAATTCTTAGTGATCTTGCAGAAGAGTAGGCGCTTGTAATACTTTGAGGAAGAACATGGTCAAATAGCAAGAACATGATTAGGATTTCTGTTAACACCAAGCATTGGCATCATCTATGAAAAGTCTCTGCTTCTCAGTAAAAAGGGATAGAAAATAATTAAAATAATTGCAAAACATTAATGTGATAAGCTGGTAGCCAGAAATGCCTAGAAATACCTGTCATTTTTAAAATTAAAAATGTGTTCCTGCTGATGAGAAAAAACTTTGGGACTTCAAAAGCACAACAAACAAGATCTCCTTTTTTCCTGTTCATATAATGAACAAGTTGAAAGCAAGACCTTTTTAGGCGCAAAACTTTAAAGGAATGCTGCTAAGCACACAACTTAAAGCTTAAGACAGACATCAATAAGATTTAGACTATTTCCAAATACTTTCTTATTATGAATTGGATGAAAGAAGAAAGATTGACATGACTGCTTCTCCGTTTAACACAAATCCTCAGATTTTGGGACATTAACACATTCAAATTTTAAGTGTCTTAAGTGCACTGCAGTAGTAATTTGGTTAATCCAGTTATAAGAACAAAAGAGACATAGTAACAAAAATAAAAAGATACAGTGAAGTTATCAAACTTCTCTTACTGTGTTACCTCATCCAATTTAAACAAACATTAGACAAAACTAGACCAAAATAATCTAGACCATAGTTATCCAAATTCAACTCTTCATGTTAGAACAGGTATAGAATTCAGTTTTCTTTGTCAAGGAAAAGGAACCACAGCTGTCAGCTGTACGAACTCACAGAATACCTGCACCAATCTGACCAGTTCAATGCTTAAATTGGCATCCACATTGGTGCAGAAGGGTCACAGGAAAAAGAAATTAAAAGAGGACTGTGCTGAAAAAACCAAACAAGTTTACTACCTCCAAAACTGGACATAAACCTTATTCATTAAACTTAATGCTTTACATATTAACTTAAGCTTGTGCATAAACTCAAGCATATAAGCTTAAACTTAAGCTTAATGTATAGTTCAATGCAATGCTTAACATATAACTGCTTATTGAAGTACAACTGTTATATTTGAATTGCAGCTTCTTTCATAAGTTTAACTTACAGTACTATCAAGGGTTGAATTTTATGACAACCCTTCCTATACTTCTTCCAATCCTTTGGAATTAGGGCAGGTTTTAATAAAAATACAAAGCTTCAGAAAAAACCCTCTTCCATCTTGATTTCAGAACATTCTATCAACAGTACAGACTGTATAGGAGCTTACCAACATATGCTTATAGGTTGCTTGGGAAGACCAGCTCTAAAATAGCTTTCATCTTCATACACAATTCAATTTAGGTTTACTATTTAAAGGAACAGCTGTGGTTACTTAGCAGAAGATGGAACATACTGTCCTTACTCTTATGTCTTCCCTTTTAATTATTGTTGCATGCACATTAAGGCATATAAATACAACATGATTTGTTTCAGCAACATAAAAGATTCTGACCGAATGTATTCTTGAAAAAAAAAAAAAAGAATCTCTAGTAAAAATACTTACCTCTACATTAGCTTTTTGTTGGTCTGAAAGTGCAGAAAGCTGTAAAATAAATTTCAAGTGTTATTTTTTATACAGTAACTCCTTTATTACTGTCTAATAGGAAAAGATGGGTTTGCTTTTTTTAACAGCCATATGATCTGCAAGCCTTCTTTCCACTTAATGCAAGATTTAACCCAATTCCTTCAGATTTCTAAACACTACAGAAATAACACGACCACAGCCATTAAAGATACTAAATGCTAATTAGTCAAAAAAACCCCTATTTTGCAAGTCAGCTTGATTCATATATTCCCACAAGAATCAAACTAAATCTTATGTCAGTGATGTTGAAGCCAGACATATTTACTTGTTTCAAGATGTGAAGGTAGTCGTAACAAAAGCCAATGATATTAGATGAGATGTCGTCATCCTCATGAATTAGCAGTTGCAACATTAGGGCCACTTTTGCTTCAATAGCTTGCAGAGTGTCTTGAGCGCTCTTCATATCACCATTTTTTATCAGTTTAGTCCAACTAGCTATTAATGCTTGCCCCATCCCATTGACCAGCTTAGAAAATCTGGCCAGAAAATCCACATCATCTTCCTAAAAAAAAAAAAAGACATCAGATTAAAAATACTAGCGGATCTCATGTTTAAATGGCATAAGCTTACAGACTGTACTACCCAGGTCTAGTATGTAGAAGTAAAACCAACATTTGTCTTCTAGATGGAAAGTACAATTGCCTGGTCTGTTTTCCACAGGGATCGGAGAGAGAAAAATTAAAGCAGTGCCAGATTTGGCTGTCCTCCATTACACAACAGTAGCTTGCTTCACCTCTTCAGATTAGTTTGTGTCTTTGCTTACTTTACAGCAAGAAGCAGGTTCAAAATAAAAGCAGAAGCACATACCTACCATAAATTTTAGGCTGTATAAGAGGAAAATCTTTTTATGGCAAAACTTCAAAGAATTAACAGCTGTAGCTCACTTCAGAAATACTGATAACGAGTAACTTTCAGTACTGCCTGTAAGAGTGAGTTAATATTAAATATTTATGGCTTGCTTTTGCAGAAATACATTGATCAGAATTGAGAAGTGTCCCTAGACCAGTCACCCCAAAAAGATGCTTTGCTCCTTACCATAACTGTACAAAAGCAGAAGAATAACAAGTCTTCCTCAGAGGGACTGAGGTAAGATTTTTAGAGGAACATCTCCGAATCAATGAATGCACCTTTTTGCATTCTAGTAGGTATACAAATTTGATGTAGGCTTCAAAAATGAAGAGATAAATGCTTTGCAGTCTAAGGACTACAGCTTCATAAGGACTGGTTCCTCTTTCTCCATGGCAGGTAGCAAACAGCTGTTCCTTAAGTACTGCAACTGCCAGGGAATGTGTATTTGGTTAGTACGTATATTTTTCCAACTTACAGATAAGAATTTCAAGCCTCATGTCTAATGGTGCAGACATGGAGAACAGCACATGTGCCCTTAGGAAAGCTCTTTCCCCTACCTAATTATGCACAGCTGACCTAATGTCTCACCCCTAAAAAACCCTACCTTGGCTACAATAGCTATTACAGAATCATTCAGAACAGAAGATTCAAGGCAACAAAACACAGAAGCAGTGTTAACAGTAAGCACAACAGGAGAGGTACAGAGGAATTACGTGATAACTTGCTTCTAAAATGAAAAAAACACACTGAGGACAAATGAAATGCAGTGTGTTTTAAATTAATAAGGAGTATTAATATCAAACTGTTAATTTAAGTACAAGAAAACCAGAAGTGTTCAGCTTTGATGCAGAAGCACAACTAATTCTCCCTAACCATAGAATTGTTTAGGTTGGAAAAGACCTTTAAGATCATCAAGTCCAACCATTAACCTAACCCTCTGTGCACTTAGTTTTATAGTTTTCTGTTCATTTGCTTATTTAAGAACTGTTGGAAACCTATGACTCATTCCTATTGCAAAAAAAATCAATATACAAACCCGATCAATACTGAAGAGGCCAGCAGACTGCAATACTTGACATAAAGATTCAACCAATTTTGTTTTATCAATTGGGTCCATTCCCTTATTTACAATTTCAAACAAACAATCACAGGCTTCTTCCCGTAGCACTTCCACAGACATGTGACCTAGCAGCATATTTATAAACCTTCAGAGGAAAAAAAAGTTTATTTTTATACGTACACAGTAGCATCATATAGAAGCTTTATATTATTTGTGTGCATATTTACAATGGTTTCTTTTTATAAGACAGTTTTAAAGTCTATTGTACTGACTAAACCCAGCGTTTCATACATTTTGAGGAGAACCCAGCAAACTGTATAGTGTCTATTTTGGACATTATACCAGCTTGGCTTGCAAAGTCAATCACTACTCAAAAAAAAACCAAACCCAAAACAAACCCCAAACTCCAAACATTCAAGTAGAATTAAAGTCCTTTCTCAAAGATGAGCTTTAATTCTGTCTCACAGAAATACAGTTAGCAAGCCATCAAGTTTATTTTGCAAAGATATTCCATCAAAACCAAAAACCCCCTACCTTTCATTGGCTATTAGGCTCAAATCTATCCAGGATACATAAGCTCCAACTACTTCAAGGCACTGGCATGTCAACTCTGAGTTATTATATTGATAGTTTTGTAAAATTTGGTACCATGATTCCACCAAACTTGGAATGCACTGTTCCCTCATAGTATCTTTTAATAAGGTGTTCCTACGAGCCTCCTATCAATACAGAAAAAGGATAAATCACAGTCTTGTCATAGATTAGCATCTTGTCAAATTAGTAGCAATTTTTATCTACTACCAGAAACCACTTCTCCTAGCAAGATAAATAAATCAGAAACCCAAAGAGAGCATATTTTTTCTTGCAAAAAATAAATACCCTAGTTTTTACCCTTTTTTTTCTACTACAGTGTTCAAACACTGAAGAAAGGCAGACAAAGGGGAAAAGACGTCTAGGTCATTAAATGGATTTTTGTTGTTAGGACTCCTTAAAACTGGCACTAGAAGAAATTAATATTTTAAAATGAGTCAGTCTAACATTAAACTGGCTAACTCAGTCCATTAGTTTTTGTTTGCCAGCTCTTCAAGCAAAAAAATACATTAACTGAAAACTATGAAATCATAAAAAGCATTAAACAACATATGGCTTTTGGATCTAAACCACCTAAAGTCTCTAAGGCAGAGTTGCCACAGGAAAAAAACATCATCTCTGCATCTTCTGCTCTAATTAAAGAGAACTTTTTTGAAATTTAAAACAAATGTTAACGCAAAATAACAACTTGCCTCTGATGTATGAACAACATCCCGGTCTACCAGCTCAGCATCAACAGCCATCAAAATTCTGAGGTACATATCCACGCCTCGTGGATTCAGGTCAACTACTGATAGAATATCAAAAAAAAACTTGGGCCATTTTGTGAGATATTCAGTAACAAAAAGCAATGCAAAGACTTGGGCTGCTTTGTTGCGAATAAAAGTCTTCTCAGGCTGGGGATTCAGCATCTGGTAGAAACAAGATATATTATTTGTATGCTCTTACTAAGTTAGAGAAGAAACACATATGCTTGTTCATCTCTCTAAGGCAACTAATGTACTACCTCTCTTCCTGGCTGAGATCAATAAAAAGCCTTACCTTTCCAGGGATTTTGAAGAAAATTTAGCTAAACTGTAATGAAACAGGGAAAAATTCTCTCTGGGTGATACAGTCCTAAGCCTTTCGTTCAGTACTAAGACATTAAGTGTACTACTATTCAAAGACTAAAAGCTAATTTGTCAGTTTGGCAAGTAAACAGGAACCTCCAGAAAAAAAAAGTTACAGTCCTCTTGTAGCTAGCTTGTGCCTATGCTAGACGTTAGCTTTAAAAATAGTAAAAGAAAGTTTCTAAACTCATCGGGGAAAAGAAAAAACCAAACAAACAACTGTCATTACCAATCTCCCTCTCCTTCCCCTTTTCTATAAATTCCTAAATGGAACAGTTTGCCACAAAGAGACATTAAAAGCAATTTAATTAATTTCACAATGATCTGCTCTTTTTCATGTTATATTGTATTCCATTTCCTACTGCTAAGTTTTCTACTAACAAAGCAACTACATCAATTTCCAGTGCAGATGTGGAATGGTAACTGGATAATGGCAGGTGTAGGCAGACTTGTATGAGCCCACTGGATGGTTCTACTGATTGCAAACTGTTGGGTCCAACTGATACTACATGTTCAGCTACAGTAACTAATTCCACAAGGAAGAGTAGCCTAGTGGTGCTGTTCATTCATAAACATCTGCTAGTATTCTAAGCAGACAGCAGTTAGGCCAGGAGGGTCTTAAAAACAGAATTACTGCTCATCCTCCAGACACTCAGGAACATCAGGAATCTGGATTTTACCTCTCTAAAGGGAAACTTAATTCTCCTTATTTCACACATAATTGACTAAATCACAATCATTACCTGACTTAAGAGTTTTATATTTAGTAGTAAGTTCAAGCACAGACTTCTTTACAAGATGTGATTTAAAGAATTTCTAATAAAGATTAGCACCTTAAAAGCTTTTAACCATCAGATACAACATATCTTCAGGAAGCCATCTTTAAACTCAAATGACAGATTAAACATTTAGCCCACACTCAATGCTTTATGTTAGCCTACTATTCAAGACTGCTGTGAAGGGACATACTCACCTGCGCTTGCAGCCACGTTATGAGTGTTTCCCTAATTAGCTGCTGCTGTACTTCAGTGAGTTCAGCATATCTGTAACAAAACATAATGAGATCCAAATACAACTGCTTCATGACAAGTGCAACATTCAGTAAGGCAAAAACTCTTTTAATATTGCACATCAATGTAGATGAAAGGTTCCTAGAAAAGGAATTTTACACAGCTATTTGCATGTTAAAATTTTGAATCAAAGATATAAAAATAAGGAAGAACATTTTTCCCACATTAATGGATTACATTTTGAGGCACTGCCTCCTATATTGGAATGGGAGCTTGAAATTTTGCAGGAAGGCAGCTCTATCAGGGACAGAACTTATGACCCTGATAAAAATGTACATTTGACCAAGGGGAGAAGGAAGAGACATCTGTATATGCTCAAACTGGCTTACTACATGTTGAAGACTCAATAGTGAGCACAAGGAAGTCCTTCACTGATCTGACCTCCCTTTATCATCTGATATAAGTCAAAACAAAAAAGCAAACAAGTAATTCTGCTTTACATCATGCATACAGTCTTGGCAAAATTTGACATTATACCCAGCCCACCTCAAATACTACCCACACAACATGTTCCTTCCCAGGACTAGCTAAGCTGAGAAGACTCTGCTAGAGCTAGCTATAGGTTTGGTACAGTCCTTAGCAGGAATGACTGCTGAATGTGACACCAGTGTTCCTTGTCATAAGTAACTATTCATTAAGGTGAAGAAAAAAACAATCCCACTGAAAACACTCAAAGAAAATAAGAAGCAGGAAAACAAGAGAAAACATACTTCAGGAAGCACGTGACAGGAGTGGAACAAGCAGAGGAATATGGACAATGAGGTAAAATCAGGTAAATAAAATCACAGGAAGTTAAGTCATTTCTGCTTTAATACATAATTATGAAAATCAGTCGCAAAATACATCTTATTCCTATCTAAAGACTGGCCCACACACTCAGTGTATTGCAACCAGTCATGATGATACTGCAAGAGGCAGACATCTCTGCCATGACTCTGCCATGATGTTCAAGTCTAGACTAAAGGAGCCCGAAGTGTGAAAAAAAAAAAAAAATATAGTTCCATGCAATGAAATAGAATCATAGAATCACCTTGGTTGGAAAAGACCTTTAAGACAATCAAGTCCAACCATTAACCTAGCACTGCCATCCCACCACTAAACCATGTCCCTAAGCACCTCATCTATCCTTCTTTTAAAGACCTCCAGGGATGAGGACTCCACCACCTCCCTGGGCAGCCCATTCCAGAGCCTGACAACCCTCTCGGTGAAGAAGTTTCTCCTAATGTCTAGCCTAAACCTGCCCTGGCGCAGCTTCAAGCCATTCCCCCTCGTCCTATCGTCTGTTACGACGGAGAAGAGGCCGACCCCCACCTGGCTACAGCCTCCTGTCAGGCAGTTGTAGAGGGCGATCAGGTCTCCCCTCAGCCTCCTCTTCTCCAGGCTAAACAACCCCAGTTCCCTCAGCCGCTCCTCGTATGACTTGTGTTCCAGACCCCTCACCAGCTTGGTTGCTCTCCTCTGGACCTGTTCCAGCAAGGCAACATCTTTCTTGTAGTGAGGGGCCCAAAACTGAACACAGTATTCGAGGGGCGGCCTCACCAGCACCAAGTACAGGGGCACGATCACTTCCCCGCTCCTGCTGGCCACACTATTCCTGATACAGGCCAGGATGCCATTGGCCTTCCTGGCCACCTGGGCACGCTGCTGGCTCATATTCAGCTGGCTGTCAATCAGTACCCCCAGGTCTTTTTCCACCAGGCAGCTTTCCAGCCACTCTTCCCCAAGCCTGTAGCGCTGCATGGGGTTGTTGTGACCAAAGTGCAGGACCCGGCACTTGGCCTTGTTGAACCTCATACAGTTGGCCTCAGCCCATCGGTCCACCCTGTCCAGGTCCCTCTGCAGAGCCCTCCTGCCCTCAAGCAGATCAACACTCCCACCCAGTTTGGTGTCGTCTGCAAATTTACTGAGGGCACACTCAATCCCCTCATCCAGGTCATTTATAAAGATATTAAACAAGACCGGCCCTAGAACTGAGCCCTGGGGGACACCGCTTGTGACCGGCCGCCAACTGGATTTCGCTCCATTCACCACGACTCTCTGGGCTCGGCCATCCAGCCAGTTTTTAACCCAGCGAAGAGTACATCCATCTAGGCCATGAACTGCCAGCTTCTCCAGGAGAATGCTATGGGAGACTGTGTCAAAGGCTTTGCTGAAGTCCAGGTAGACAACATCCACAGCCTCTCCCTCATCTACCAGGTGGGTCACCTGGTTGTAGAAGGAAATCAGGTTGGTTAGGCAAGACCTGCCTTTCATGAACCCATGCTGACTGGGCCTGATCCCCTGATTGTCCTCCATGTGCCTGGTGAGCACACTTAAGATGAACCTCTCCATAATCTTCCCCAGTACTGAGGTCAGGCTGACTGGTCTGTAGTTCCCCAGATCCTCCGTCCGGCCCTTCTTGAAGATAGGCGTCACATTTGCCAACCTCCAGTCATCTGGGACCTCCCCTGTTCTCCAGGACTGCTGATAAATGATAGACAGTGGCTTGGCAAGCTCCTCTCCCAACTCCTTCAGCACTCTTGGGTGGATCCCATCCAGCCCCATAGACTTGTGGATGTCCAGGTGGCATAGCAGGTCAAAGACTGCTCCCTCCTGGATTAAGGGGGGTTCATTCCACTCACTGTCCCCATCTTCCAGCTCGGGAGGCTGGGTACCCTGGGGATAACTCATCAGGCCATTAAAGACCAAGGCAAAGAAAGCGTTGAGTATCTCAGCCTTTTCCTCGTCTTTAGTGGCAATGTTCCCCCTTGCATCCACTAGAGGATGGAGGTTCTCCCTGGCTCTCTTTTTGCTGTTAACATATTTATAAAAACTTTTCTTATTATCCCTTACAACAGTGGCCAGGTTAAATTCCAGCTGGGCTTTTGCCTTTCTAATTTCCTCTCTGCAATATATTATTTCAAAGTATTTTTTCCTAAAATTACGATTCTATGAAAACACCACTCCGTGAAAGGACTACTTTCTCTTCACATCTCTGCCATGGTTATTGAATGAATAGGGCTTTGTCTGAAGTCCAGGACTCTATGCTGAGCAAGGCTGCTGCTTGCAGTACTCTCTTCCACAAAAAATCAGACAGAGTAGAGAGTACGGCTTGAATCTCCAGAAAGGAATGACTAAGTTTCAAGCAATCCTTGGTAATCGGGTCTGTGTTGGGCCATACACAGGTGTTAAGACTAGCTAAGTAGAGCATGCTGCTCAAAACCCAGCAGCTGCTCAAAACCCTCTCCCAGGAAAAGGTGAAGAAATACAAGAAAGTCCTCTGGACCTGATTAAAGGCACCTCATCAACCACACCAAGATGACATACCATTTTAAGTTTCTTTGCAAGCAGAACAAAAAGGGAAAATTAAATGGATGTGTATGGCTGGTGTCAAGAAAGACTACTCACTTGAACTTAATTTGATGTTCCAGAACTTGAAAGCAAAAGAACTTAATGTGATCATCACTAGAAAAGAAAAGAAAATTCTGTTACTAGTGGCAATACAGTATGCTTCGCTGGGAAGAAAAAAAATTCCTCAATATTACAACCAGCTCATCCCTTTGGCTAATCAAGAATTACTGTGCACCAGAGAAAAATGCTACTGCTATTACTTCAAAGCAAAAATGATAAATACTTGAGCAGTTCATTTGGTAAAACTGAGCAACTGTTAAACTAATATTTATGTTTGATATTATTTAAACTAATGTTTATGTTCGCTATCATATTTTTTTCTAGAGCCACCAATTTGTTGTGCTTTGATTTCAGTATTGAATATACAAAACTATAATACCTATTGTATCCTGCCTTTATAAAAATCTGTCAGGCTTCAATAATACGTTCGGGGTCCATTAGTACACTAAGTGCAAGTTGTACATTGTGTCTTAAAGAGCAAAGCTAAAGACAAACTGATGTATGGATTAGGAAGGAATATTCCACATGCTATATAATCTACATAAGTTTTTTTATCTTATTTTCTAAAAATTGTAACAATCAATGTATTTTGGTAAAGATTATAAAATGCTGTTTTCAAATCTTGTGTGGATTTGTTAATTACTGCATTCTCTGCTGGAGTCAGAAGTTTTGATAAATCATTTACAAAAAAGCATTCACTGTAAACCACTGTTGTTATTCAGTTTCCTTCCAACCTAAACTATTCTGTACTACAGCAACAACCTAGTGTTTGAGATCTAAATACACAACTTTGTGCAAAAGTAGCGGTGACTACGCACTCTTTGCATCTGGAAAAACGGGATGGCCTACTCCATAAAATAGGGGCAAGGAACTACTCCTGAGATTACTGCATATAAAGCCTATAGTCTCACAATAGGAAATTTTCAGCACTCCTCCCCAAAAGATATCACTAGAACCCATTCTCTTCCCCTGGATTTCATAAAGCAGCATTCTTCAGGCTACTAAATTAATATGGAGTTTTATTTATACATTGCTCTTCCTTAAAAGGTATTATACAGATGCCACAGATCAACTATGACACTAAAAATAGCATGAAGACCATATTAATTTTCAGCAATTTACCATCTGCCTATTATGCTGTAGAGCTAAAACCAGACCCAAGCATATTACTAATGAAAATTAGCAAAGATTCTTATCCACCTTACCTGTATATACTCTGAGCTAACGCTTCTGCACAGACTTGCCAAGCATCCTGAGATATCTTCAGCTGCTCAAAGTAGGCTAGTGCCTGAAAACATCCAAGTAAGTTTCATTGAAAACACCAACAAACAAACCACACAGCAAGACATCTCATTCACACTTAGACTCACATTTAAATAGCTTTCCTTCAAAAAACCAAACTATTTGGATACACCCAAGTGTTTGTATGATTCCCTAATTACCATAATGCAAGAGTGTTTCTTCAAATGCTAACATCATAGGTATCCATCTCCACTTTACATTCAATATCAAGATTTTTGTTACTAGAACATAAAAGTCATAGAATCAGAAGTGTTGAGGTTAGAAGGGACCTCTGGAGACAGGGTTGACTAGAGGAAGTTGCTCAGGGCCTTTTCATTTGGGTGGAAGTTCACATCCAAGTTGAAATTCCTTCCACAAATTCTAAAGAGAAAGCGATTTAGATTTTTCACCGAAAACAACTCACTGCTTTTGTTGCACCACTTCGGCTGTATTCTCCACTTCAAGCTCAAGAAACATTCAAACACTCATAAACTGGCAGTTGCCAGGTGATCAATCTATTACAGAGAATGGAAAAAGCTTCTACCAAATTTTTGATATCAAAGTTGCTTTTCAGAACTTCTAAGTAGCTTTTGACAACAGTTAACGTGATCTCATTGCTTTAAGATGTAGTGTGGCCTGTTATACAAAACAAAGTAACTTTTGAAACAGAGATGAGATCAATATTATTTCAATTCTACGAATGCAAGTATTTCAAGAGGGTTTTTTGGCTGTTGGGTTTTTTTGGGTTTGTTTTTTTGCATTAGTTCATAATTTTTTCAACTCAAAGTAATTTCCCAAAGCAATTACCCAATGAGTTCAAGTAGGTTGTTAAAACTAGAATTCATTTCCTGTAGGCTGTACTGGTAATTTTCTTATACTTTAGAGTTTTTCTAGAAATTGTTTGATACTTCCTTTTTACATCTTACATGATTAGCAAAAGGTCTCTTCAAAATTAGGCAGACTGCATAGTTAAAAGGTCAATAAATCTGTAAGTTTCAGATGTTGCAGACATATTCTGTTAACAGAACACTAAAGATTAGCTATATCCATCCTTTCAAAAAGGCCAAATACCCAGAACCAACATATTTAACAGGCTGCTTAGCAATATTAGGTTGCAAACTACATTTTTATCTCTCATACATTCCAGGATTTTTTCATGAACACAAAACTAAAGTATTAACATCCTCATTTCTGAAAGATTTTACTGGAGGTTATCTGGTAGACAGTTGAATCAACTTCGTAATCAATCAGTAAGCAGAACCCAAACACATCTAAGAATAAAAAGGGCAATTGCAAGCAACTCATCGTTAGTGGCTGCTTTTCATTCTATAGGAACCTACATAAGGAGCTGAGCAACAAGTACAAAGAACTGAAAGGACTGAAAAAGTCAGAGCCCAGAAAAACAAATTCTATGCACATTAAGTGTATTTCCATAGAATTGGTGACACATTACCCTCAGCTTACATGCTTTCAACATGACTTTGTTTTGTACTTGCCACCACAAATTCTGCCTTGGTTAACAACAAAAAAAGAACAAACCCACAACACCCCTCAAGAAAATATAAGACTTTTGCACTGAAACAGCACCCCAATTGTTAGAGAGATAAGCAAGTTAATTACATACTCTTTGTCTGAAGTCTGCATCAGCATTTGGGTTTAGCCCTAAAAGGGCTTGTTCATCCATCTCTGTTGCTATACTCTTTGTTTCCTACTCCTAACTGGTTTGCCCACTTCTTCTAGAGGGGAAGCTACGATCATCTGCAAACAGAAAGAGAAGCTTTATTTGCTCAGCAGCACAATAAAAATTAAAAGCAGGACAGCAACAACCACAGAATTTTGCCCACAAACCTCACACACATCGTTTGTACTCCACCAAAACATGAATGTGCCTAGTTTGATACAGGTATCAGAATTGTAAGTCCTTTAATCAACTTTTAATAGTACTAAACTTCATATTGAATAAGGAAAATATTAAGTATCCCTATATTTCAGTTCTCTTGAAAAAGAGCTAATACCATCTTAATTAACAGAGAAATGGCACAATGTGTACTGTTCAACTGAAAGGCTGAACTCAAATTTCAAGCACGCAGAGAAGGTTTCAGCAAGATACGACATAAGCATAAATCTGCTACTTAAATGATAGACCACTGTATTTTTTTCCCACCACAAACTTCACAACTGAAAAAAAAAGTCTCTACTCATCAGTAATATTGTTAAGATGCCTCATAAACCCATTTATGAAGTATTTCCCCTAGGGGGGCAAAGCCATTAGGAGGTCTTTCTTCTAAAGCAAGCACACACAGGAGAAGTATCTTAGAAATTAACCACAAAATACATCATACTGAGTTGTTAACAAAGCCTTCTGTTCCTACTAATGGGTGCTGACTTACTAGCAATAATTTTTATTTAGAAAATTCAGTGTAAGATTAACAAGCAAGCTAGACAAATGTTCTGAATCTGATGTGCCTCTACAGGCTTTTCTCCAACGCTCTGGTAAAACACAATGGATAAAAAATAAAAAATTATTTCTCAACTACTAGGATGCTGTTAAACAGCAAGAGGGGACAAAAATCCATCTACGCTTCAAAGTCCACCTGTGTGTTGTGTCGTCCCCCCCATGGTAACATAGTTAATTAGGCCTGAAATAAGGCCTTGTTACATAAGTATGTAGGAGGTAGGGGAAAGGAAGATAGACGAGAGGAAGAGATGAAATACAAAGGACTGTGGTTTGAAGCTGCCTTCATGCCTATAGGTGGAACTTGTGACTTCTTAGTATTGCATGTCTTGTGTGCACGCTCTACTGTTCACCCTCCCCCACTGGAAGAAAGGTGGCACAGTGACAACTGACAGCAAGCATGCCTGAAAAGGAAAGCCCAAAATTTAACATGGTGACAGACTTCATTTCTATGAAACTCACTGCAGAATGAATCATGAAAAGCAATTTAATAAGTAAAATTGAGTTCGTACCAAAAAACCTGCAGGTTGCAGCAGTATAGAAACCAGAAAATCTGGAACAAAGCGATGACTCGTGGCAAAACAAGCTTCACACACTGCCTTAGACACAGAGCAATCCCACTCAGTGTCAAAACCTTTAGGGATTAGTTGCCCCGCTGAGTCTTCTCCCTCTGCATCCCCAGCCCCCAGCTTGTTTTCCCCACAATCAACATTCAAAACAGCCAGATTAAAATAAAGGTAAAATGCTTTTTTTTTTTTTTTTTTTACAGCATCTTCTTCAATTAGGGTCTGGTCCAGGGTTATATATGTAAAACTACTTAATATACAGAAGCATACTTTTTGCATATTTTCCTGCTGATATCACTACACTATCTACCCAAAAGGTAGTAATCTTCTACACCTGGGTGACAAGTTTTGCTATTAAAAATAACCTGGCTCAAATATACATTCTCTTCACTTGTTTAGCTAACCAGTTCTACTAATTTTGTGTGAGGTACATGAACATTTTTATAATTTCACCTTCTACCACATATCCTTTTCTAAGAATTTCAGCTTGACTAGCCAACTCTAGAAGGCAATTAATGAGCGACACTATTTGAACGAGCCTTCTGAGAAAGCTAACACAATAGCTTCTCATGCTATATGGTTTTAGTTAAGCAGGTAGC
The DNA here is from genome assembly GCA_034008185.1 of Gorsachius magnificus. Lineage (NCBI taxonomy): Eukaryota > Metazoa > Chordata > Aves > Pelecaniformes > Ardeidae > Gorsachius > Gorsachius magnificus. The sequence continues at coordinate 180,656,745 of CM067081.1, forward strand.
TTTTCCACCACAAATCAAATTTTACCAGACAGTTACACTTCAAATGCAAAATGGAAAGGCAATTTTAGTAGTACTCACAGCTTACAAAATCTACTGCAAGATATATGCAGCTATAACATCAAGTATGGTGTCAAAGCAAGTTTTATTTATAAAAAATAATAACATTAATTGTTAATATGCAGCTGTGTAGAAAGTATTGTCTTATGTACATCGAGATGCTTTTTTTGTTAAGCAGTATGCTGTGTTGGGTGGCAAACTGATTTTATTATAATTAGGAGGGTGCAGTTCTTTAACAGTGAAGTCGTACAGGTGTATGTATCATCTCGTCCCTTTCACATATTAAATATGTATAAATGTATTCGATAGTAGAGAATGCTTTCACACAGGGAAGCAGGGAAAAAACCGTAGTCACACTTCAGATGGGGAAGACTGCTCAGTTTAACAATACCAGTGTGGATCAAAGGTGTGCAACTTGGGTCTGGATATGCCCTAATAATAAAAGCATTTGGAGCATTTTAACTACAGATACTAGCCATGGGAACAATTAGTAGTTAAAAAAATACTTCATTCACAGCTCTCATTTTGGGTATTTACAAGATTCTGACAGCACACACGGAGCCAGTGACACGCTTCATTTAAATCCCCTCAAGTTCTCTCTCTAATAAAACAAAGGCAGTAAACCACCATCTTTCACACTCATTTTTGATCTCCGTTTTGCTTGCTGCAAATCTTGAGCGTATTTACAGACCCTTAGGCTCTAGAGCCTTTACACTGCCCTAACACGTGGCTAAAACGAACAGCTGTGTAATTATAGCTACTTCGAGAACTTTTCAACAGGACTAGAAAGTTTTTCTCTCTGGAAGTGACACACCAGGGCTTCATTTCGGGCATTTTTTACCGGCCAGGAATCCCCCGCGAGGAGCAAGGCCTTCTCGCCCCCCCACCCCAGACCCGGTCACGGCGCCCAAGCCTCCTCTCCCCGAAGCGCCGACACCACCGCGGGGCTCGGCAGCTCGGCCGGGAAGGGTGACCGGGCGTTCGCGCCCCACCGCGTCCCGATCTGCGGCCCAGGCACCGGGGCTGCCACTTAACCCCTTCAGCCCCTTCCCGGGGCCGCCGCCGAGTGACAAAGCACTCCTCCTGCGGCGCCCGGCTCGCCCCCGGCGGGGAGCCACCGTACCGGCGCACGCCGACAGCGGCGGAATATGGAGGTGCGGGGGAGGTCCCTTCCCCTCACGTTGCGGTCTAAGAGCTTACGGTTACTTCCTTCCCCCGCCGGAGCCGTAGCGGAGGACGGCTACCGAGGCAGCCCCCGCAGCTCCGCAAGCAACAGCGTGCGTGAGAGGAGAAACAACCCCGCTATTTTTCGCGGCCGCGCGCACGCACCCCCAGCCCTGACTTGCTCACGGAGGGCTGGCCCGGCGGGGACCGGCCGACTGCGGCACCCCCCGCCCCCCCCAGCAGCGGGGCCGGGCGGGCGGGGCGGCTGCGCCCCCGAGTGCAGAGGAGGCGGCGCCGGGCTCACTGGAACCGGCCGGGTGACTCGAGGGAGCCCGCCACCGCCAGCCAGCGGCGACGCCCGCCGGCGCCCGCATCGCCCCTTCCCCAGCGCTGAGGCGCCGCGGCCCCCGCCAGCGGCCCCCCCCCCCCCCCCGGGCTGAGTCACCCCCCGCTGTTACCTTCCCGGTCACTCCGCCGCGGCGGCGCTGCCGGCCCCACCCCCACAGCTCTGCGGCCGCCACGAGCATGGGGGGGAGCGGCGGGCCGGCCCGCCGCCGGCGGCGGCGGGGGAGGGGGGGGGGGGGGGAGCGGGAGATGGGGGACGCCCGGGGAGGCGCCGCGGCCCTCGCGCGTGCGGAACGGCCTCCGGGAAGGGAAGGGAAGCTACCGCTGCGCCCGCCCCTCGGCGGGGCCGCCGCGCCGCAGGACTACGGCTCCCAGCGTGCCTCGCGGCGCCCCCGCCGCGGCCCGGCCGCCGCGCTCCCTCCCCCCCCGGGCATGCCGGGCGGGCCGGCCCGCCCCCGCGGCAGGGGGCGTGGCCCCCCCCCCCCCCCCGGCGTCGGGCCCGGCCCGCCGGCGGGTCTCCCGCAGGTGCCGTTCCCCGCTGCCGTCGGGGGTGTAAAACCGATTGCACCGGCTTAATAAACCGGGACCGGCCCGGCCCGCCCCCACGCTCCCTCCGGGATGCGGAAATCCCGTGTTGCCCGCCGCCGCGAGGCGGGCCGCCGCAGGCTCGATGCCGGTGGCCTGCGCGGCGGCTCGGGGAAGGAGGGGCCCGGGCTGACACGCGGCGGGGGAATCGGCGCGGGGTGGCCTGTGGGGAGGCGAGCTGGCCCGCTGGCGCCTGCCGGCGTGACGCCGGTCGCTTCCGCAAATTGTTCTGCAGCAAAGCGACGTATACGGGGTGTGGGGCTTGCGTGACGAGACGCGTGCGTGCCCGTAGAGTCAGCCAAAAAAAAAAAAAAAAAAAAAAAAAGACTGAAGGCAAAAAGCCGCAGCAGCGAGACGCAGCTCTCCACAGCATCGCTACGGCGGCGCTGCTGCGAGCGTGGCTTCCCAGGCAAAACCCGCTTGCGCCCCGTGGCTATGGCGGCGCAGCTTCCAAAAGCGTGACGTGCGCGACACGGGGGAGGCCTCCACTCCTCACGGCTGCAGAACCGCTTCTAGTTGACGGTGCACGGGGGCGCAGGCACTCGGGACCCCCCCTGAAGAAGGGGATCCCGCCAAACCGGGCGCGTGGGGGGGGATCCACGGGGGCAACCTCACGGCAACCCCGGTCTCCCACGGGACCAGGGGTGAGAAAGGTGCCCCCGCCAGCCCTCCGTGCCCGGCTGCCGCCCCGAGGGGATCACGGTGCTGGCTGCCTCCGCCTGGGGCCTCACTGCCATGTCCTCCGCGGCAACGTGAGCAGGGCCGGCGGGAGACGCAGTCACGCACAGCCGGGCCTCTTCTTACCGGCACCGGGACCGTGCTGGTCCGCGGCCACGGTGACGAAGAGAGGGGCCGGCGCCACTGCGGACGCCTCTGCGAGGGGAGGACGAGCTCCCGCCGCCTTCCGAGCTGCCCTCGCCGCCGGTCGGGCTCGGGCCTGGGCTCAAGCCACGCGGCCCGCGCCGGCCCGGAACCCAGCGCCGGCTGCCGCGGGCGGAGATTGACGGCTGCCTCCTCCAATGGCGCTCTCCACCCAGCCAATAGGCGGGGAGGACGGCTGGGGGCGGGGCTTCCGGCGGGCGGGTGACGGGAGGTGGCGGCGCGTCCGGCCTTGGGCCGGGGGGGAAGGCCGGGGGGGCCGGGCCCGGGACAGAGGCCGAGGCGGCCGTTAGGAGGGCGGCGGCGCGGTCTCGCAGCGCTCGGGAGCGGCCTGTGCGCGCCTAAGCGGCCCTGCCTGGCCCTTGAGGGAGGCGAGCGGCCAACATGGCGGCGGCGCCGCTCCCGCAAGACGCGTGAGAAGGCCACGCCGCCCCTGGGCGGGGGCCGTGGGCGGGAGGCCAGCGGCCCCGCGGGGCGATCCGCCTAGGCTCGGTGGTCTCCCCCCCCCTGGGTTGGCCTGCTCTCGCCGCGCTGTTCGTACGCGGCGACGGTCCGTGGCGGGGCTGGGCCGGCGGCGCGGCGGGGCTCACGCTGCGGGCGGCCTGTCTTTCGTCTTCCTCCAGCTGCGGGAGTACAAGGTGGTCGGGCGATGCCTGCCCACGCCGAAATGCACGACTCCACCTCTCTACCGCATGCGGATCTTCGCTCCGAACCATGTTGTTGCCAAGTCCCGGTTCTGGTACTTCGTTTCTCAGCTGAAGAAGATGAAGAAGTCTTCTGGAGAAATAGTGTACTGTGGCCAGGTGCGGGATTAAAAACCTAAAAAAGTGAGAGATTTGTAAGGAATTCCAGCTGGTACATATGGAAGGAATTTATACGAAGCGCTCCTATTGGGGGTGAGGTTGAAATTTGTTTATCCTTCAGTTGTGGAGCTGAGTGACAAATTCATTTTTTCAAAGTGGCAGTGTATGTCCAGTAAACTAAAAAGAAACTTACTTTCCAGCACATTAGAGTTAAGAACTATGTCACAAGTCAGTGCTGCTGTCTGGTTCTTCATGTGCTTCATTGTGGAATATACCTTTTAAGAGTCATCTGGACATTCATAATCCTTGGAAAGTAGATATTTGTGTGCTTACACTCCTCTACCTTGCTGCTTAAAGGAGATTCTTTAGAGCTGAAATCTTGTATTTTTTTTTTCCACGCTGAATTACTAAACCACTTCACCCTGAATTACCAAGACTTGAATGTTGTTGTGGGGAAAGAGAGCCGATAGGTTTTTTTGACAATAAAACTTAGCGCAGGGATTTCATTAGAGCTCTAAAATATTTATTCTTAAACTTGTAAAATGCTGATGATGTACTGTCTCTGACTGATTTTGTGTTCTTGTGTGATTCCAGGTGTATGAGAAGTCCCCTCTGCGGGTAAAAAATTTTGGCATTTGGTTGCGCTATGACTCTCGTAGTGGAACTCACAACATGTACAGGGAGTACAGGGATTTGACCACAGCTGGTGCTGTCACTCAGTGCTGTAAGTACATGTAACTGCCTGAGGTATAAAATGGTAGGACCAGTCTACAAGCACAAGATCAAATCTTAAACTGGGCATAAAGCATGCTGACTTGATCCATGATAAGATGACTGACACACTGGAAAAATAAAAGTGGGGAGTTCATGGAGAAGTTCATAGCTGTTTATGTATGATGTATGTGGTACCTTATTCATTACCACTCTTCGTACAGTTTCCCTAGCTGAAAATACTCCCACTGCATCCTGGTGTGTCTTTCTACAATTCTAGTAGCGAGTTTTGCTATACAGACTGAAAGTTTCAAGACCTTTAAGGTGCTGTGTGTATTTATTGTGCTATATTTATTGTTTTAAGATAATTTGGTATATCTTCTCAAGTCTTGTAGAGAGAATATTTCATATATCATGTGGAACACACTAGCATCTGTCCTTTGGAGAGCAAGTAAAAAAAAAATAAAAAAATCTGTGTTGCTCCAAGAACTCATGGCCTTGGTTCAGGGAGAATTAGAGGTTGCCCCAATTTCAGTCTGTTAAGTGCAGTACTTGAGGGATAGACCATCTGCATAGCTGATGATACTTGAATCCAGAATTGTTACAAATGCCACAGGATGCACATAAAAACCCAAAGAATATTGTTCTTAATAATAATATTCTTGTCATGTGTGCAAATATTAAACGTATCTTGTCGCCTTTCAAAAGCTGAAGTGCTGTTGAAAGTGAAATTTAAGGTTCTACATTAACTTACAATAATTCCTGTTAATTAACATACTGAAGGACTGTTTAGGAGACCTGAGAACTTAATTTGTCATGATACAATGGCTTTGATACCTTGATGTTCGAGAATACTTTCGACAGATAGGTTTTTAATAGGTATGTCAGATCTCCATGGGCAGCGTTGTAGACACAATAGGATTCCAACAGGCATATCTTGTGGGACTAGCGATGGACATCATGACTTGAAGGCAGTGGTTTCCACTGATGCAGGGAGGAATTTTCAGGTAGCCCATGTACAGATGGCTTCCTCCTGTTCTGAAAGCCTAATTATGTGGGCTAAATACCAATTCATGTTCCTGTTGCTTGTCAATTTTAAGAAAATATAACCTCAGATCCTACTTTTACTTGCACCTTCCTTTTGGAAGGCAAATTTTTCTGAAGTTCACATACCTTTCCAGTAATCGTATTTCAGTGTTGATTCTGAATCACGGTTTTCTTGTGCAAAAAATGAAATGGTCCCACATAGATTACTTCTGTATGTATGTACCTTCTTGAAATCGGGCAAGAACAAGATGGCAGTTTCTTGGAGGAGTTCGGTTATGAGTTGCAGCTTGAATTTGCTGCTGCACACCGGTTCTGTGGTATTTCTGCCATTGCTTTAGATACTAAAACCAGTGTGATTAAGTAGAGTTTGTCAGAAATTTCGAAAGTTGTATGTGCTACTATAAACATTTCCTGAAAAGACGGTGGTAAGATTTTTTTAACTGAAAAAGTCTTAAGACTTATTTTTAATGAGTTCTCTTGTTGCAGACCGCGATATGGGAGCCCGTCACCGTGCCCGTGCTCACTCTATTCAGATCATGAAAGTTGAGGAAATTGCTGCTAGCAAGTGCCGTAGACCAGCAGTCAAGCAGTTCCATGTAAGCAAAGTAACGTTGCAGGGGCTGGTGGGTCCCGGCCTAACCTTAGACTGGAGAAGGGGGGAGGTCCCCTGTCTGGTACGGGTTTGCTTTGCAGGCAAAACCAGGGAGGGAGCCAAACTTGCGTGCATAGGTTTACAATTATGTTGTATTACAATCAAGACTAGATGCTAGAACTGCTTAAAACAAAGCCAAACTAAAATACAGATTATGTTGCAGAAAACTTGCCTTTAACAGGCATTTATTTTGAAAATAATTGCAAAACTAAGGCATCTCTTGCCTCCATGTCTGATCTGTGGATGTATTACCTCCCAGTATATAGGTTAGCAGTTGAATATAGCTTAGCTATTTATTGAAATATTTTCTGTTTCCAGTATCTCAGTTAACATAGAAACATTTTCCTTGCAGGATTCTAAAATCAAGTTCCCTCTGCCACACAGAGTTCTGCGTCGCCAGCACAAACCACGTTTCACCACCAAGAGACCAAATACTTTCTTCTAAATACAAAAACGTGTGATCAGCTCTGTGTTGTAATAAAGGTCTTATTTGAACCTTTGACTCCCAGTTGTCTTTTGGAAATGGTGTCCTGGATACCTAGGAGTCCCCCTTCCTACTCTTTTATTTTCTGTAAACTATGGGTAGCCAACTATTTACAGCTGTGATTGCCTTGGAACAGGTGAAATGTTTCAGGTGCTGACTTGAATTACCAAAATATTCCATGGATCAGCCAGAATTTTAATACCCAGCTTTCCAGGTCAGAGCAAGTCTATTGTCGAGCTGCTATAAAATCCTATGTTCATTTTGTCCCTTAGGCACACTAAGTAAATACAGTTGAATTTGGGAAGAAGGTGGCTTTTTGTGCGTGCAGGACTCAAACTTGTCAGCTGTAAGAATGAAGACCTTGTAACTTCAGTTAAGCTGCCTCAGGTTTTAAGCATGTAAACCCAAAACTTTAGTTCTAACCTGAACCTTTTTGAGGAGGTTGTGCACCATTCTGCAGTAACTTGGGTATGCACGCAGAGGTGTCTGCACCTAAAAATGAAAAGTGAGGAAGGGGCTGGGCAGACTTAACGGGAGGGGAAGGGCCTGCTTGTGTCCAGCCAGAGCTTTGCTTGGTGTTATGGGGCCAGCTGGGGCCAGCTGACTGAGCAGCCCCCTGGTGCTCCTTTAAGGAAGGAGCCCCTCACTACAGGAAAGATGCTGAGTTGCTGGAGTGTGTCCAGAGGAGAGGTCTGGAGCACAAGTCTCATGAGGAGCAGCTGAGGGAGCTGGGGTTGTTTAGCCTGGAGAAGAGGAGGCTGAGGGGAGACCTGATCGCCCTCTACAGCTGCCTGACAGGAGGCTGTAGCCAGGTGGGGGTCGGCCTCTTCTCCCTGGTAACAGGCAACAGGACGAGGGGGAATGGTCTGAAGTTGCGCCGGGGCAGGTTTAGGATGGACATTAGGAAAAATTTCTTCATGGAAAGGGTTGTCAGGCTCTGGAACAGGCTGCCCAGGGAGGTGGTGGAGTCCCCATACCTGGAGGTATTTAAAAGCTGGGCAGACAAGCTGTTCAGGGACATGGTTTAGTGGTGGGATAGCAGGGTTAGGTTAACGGTTGGACTTGATGGTCTTCAAGGTCTTTTCCAACCTAAATGATTCTATGATTCCTCCTGCCCCTGTGGCTCAGCTCTGTGCTCCTCTTCCTCACCTCCACAGTGAGTTGGCTCAGTGAGTTAGTCTGTCCAAAAAGAGGGGAATTAATATGGGCAAGTCAGGATCACCCATTGGCAAAGGAGGGGAAGCTAAAAACGCAAGCTAGAGGGTCCTGCGGGACCCCTGCCCGGGTGATGCCCAAGGATGGGAACAAGGTCACCGGCAAGACCCTCAACTTTGCAGCTTTGTAATGGAAAGAACAATTCAGCGTGAAAACGGGCTTCAGATTTGCGTTTCAGGGCAGAGGAGCGCCAGCGGCAGGAACCAGTGCCGGCGTGGCTGACCTGACACAACCGACGCGCCTTGAGGCAACCGGCCGCCCCTCCAGCCGAGAGCGGCAATCGGCCGAGTCTCCCGGCCTGCCCTGGGGCGCCGCAGTTCCCCCGGCCCCCCCGAGGCCGGGCGCCGCGGCTGCGCCAGCCGGACCGAGCCCCCGCGGCCAGGCCGAAGGCCTCCGCGCGCGGCCGCCGCCCGTCACGTGGGCCCGAGCCGGCTCCTCCTCTCCTCGCTTGTCACGTGACAAGGGGCAGGCGCGTGGGGAAAGGGCGGTGCGAGCGTCTTCCCTCACGCGGCCGCGGCGCCGGACCCGGAAGTAGCGGCCGTTGTGGAGGCGGCGGCGGCGGCACCGCCGGGCGGGATGGGGGAGTCGATCCCGCTGGGCGCGCCGGTGCCGGTGGAGCAGGCCGTGCTGGAGACCTTCTTCTCCCACCTGGGCATCTTCTCCTACGACAAGGCCAAGGACAATGTGGAGAAGGAGCGGGAGGCCAACAAGAGCGCGGGGGCCAGCTGGCTGGCCCTGCTGGCCGGGCTGGCGCACCTGGCCGCCGCCGAGAAGGCCTACCACAGCATGACCTTCCTGGGCCAGAAGCTAGGTACCGCCGGGCCGCCGCCCCTCGCGTCCCTCCCCGCTCCCCCCGTCCCTCGGGCCCCGTCCCGCTCCGGGCCTCCCCTCGCTCACGCCTGAGGTCGCTGCTGGGGGGGCGCGGCGCGGCCCGGCCTGCCCCGGCTTTAGCTCCGCGGGTGTCGGCAGCGCGATGGGGAACGGGCGGCCGCCGTAGCCCTAGGAGGTAATCGGCCAAGGTGTAGTTGCACAGTGCTGGGCACCTGAGGACCCCTGGCCTCGGTGAGGTGCGTGTCTGTGCGTCTGAAACAAAGGTGCTGGGTCAGCCAGCGTCCACGGGCCCTGTGAGAAATCCGCTGTGCCATTTGGGCTACCCCTGAAGAGTAAATAAGAGCACCGCTGCCGTGCAGGTGGCACAGCGGTTGTGTAGATAGGTACATCTCTGTATTGGCTGGTAGGCTACCTACCTGCCGTTACCCAGAACGTGATGGGGTGCTCTGACTGAGATTCTGGCAAAGTGAGGTGACCAAAGAGTTAAAGCTTTTTCACGTCACAGTTCCAGGGCCTAATATTAGAGCTGCATATGTGTAAGTACTCAGGGCTGAAGATAGCCACCTAAAAATTGTTTTTCATGTAGACTGTGCAGGATCTCAGGAAGTTTTGGCTGCAATCTTGTCCGCTTCTCTGTCTCAATACCAGAATAGAAAAATCCCAAACTGGCACAGGATGAGCTGTCATTGTGTTGCCTTCTGGGCAAAGCTGCTTATTTTTCTCTTTGAACTGCAGACTGGCATGGAAAATGGATCAAGGGATATGAGTCTGGTGTGTAATGCAGTAAAGCATCAAGAAAATTCTGCTTTGATGTTTAAGTAGTGACTTGGAACTATTCTGTAAGACGACCTTTACAGACAAAACTCTTATCTATAAGGCTGACTTTAAAAAGTAAATTTGCTGCTTGCAGAAAGGATAAAATTGACAACAGAAGGAACAAAGTTTTGTTTGTTCATCTACTTCATGAACAACAGCAATAGATAATTCATCCTGCCCATGACCCAGGGGCAACTCTTAGCTTAGGAAGGTAGCTGTTTCACCATGATAACCAATTCTGTGCCTTTCTGCCTCAAATTGTTGAGGTCGCTTTTGAACATTATGATATGTGTAGAATGGATATGAAAAGGACTATCCACCATTACAAAATTCATAAGCAGTTTCAAAGTGGAACCTAAATTTGGAACCTCTTTGAAAGTTCTACAGATTCAGTCCCTGTGATCCTTGCTCTGCTGCAGCTGTTGGGTGCAACAGCAGCACATGAGGCCATCTGTAAAGAGAAATTACGAAGTAAGGTTAGTACCTTTGTACAGTCTTTTAGCAGCATCAAAGTTAAATATGTTTTACATTGACCCTCTAAATTTGTCTTCTTTTTTTCTTTTTTAAATTCCTCATAGTGTTGAGCAGGTAGAGATAAACACAGACGACTTCTTCCCCCCGCCCCTTAGTTTTAGTTATGGATTAACCTGCACTGTGGTCTCACTGAGATAAACTGTGATTGTTTTCCCTTTGAATTCCAGTTTCTATTAAGATTGTGTAGGGACTGTAAACACTTGGTTTGTAGACACAAATGTCACATGGTTCCCATTTAAAGGTTGCTTTGCAAATTTGAGTGCTTCATGATTGAAGAGGTATTGTTAGGGGAAGTCTCTTGAAAAGATCTAGAGTTATTAATAGGAGTGGAGGCTATTAAAATTTCATGATGACTTGATTCTTCTAACTTCCACAGATAGCAGTATTTCCAGGGCATGTATCATAGTAGCAAATTTAACTGAACCCTTGTTGTCTGAAAGGTCATACTGTTACCGAGGCAGGTGTGAGGGAGTTGAAGTTTTGCAGCAGTCGTTGGCTGCCGAGACATGAATTGGAACATGTGTAACTTGCATGAAATTACATAAAGTACTTCTGAGTATATGCTATGTGTAACTCAGTTGCAAAATAAATTGCTGAGATTTGTTTCTTGATTTTTAAAAAAAAAAATTACTGTGAGCAAACAACACTTAGGAACACCTAGGGGAAAAGAAGTGTGGTTATACAGTTTTCCAGTATTGCTGTCTATCTTTGCTGTCCCTGGATTTTGGTAATACCTCCATATTTATCTGAACAGGTGGTCAGTCATTCTTCAGCCGAAAGGACTCCATCCGAACCATCTACACATCTCTGCATAATGAGCTGAAGAAGGTGGTGGCAACGGGTCGCAATGCACTAGGAGGAACAGCTCCTCACTTGGAAGAGCTGCTTTCTCACCTGTCTGAACAGCTCTGTTTTTTTGTTCAGGCTCGGATGGAAATTGCTGACTTCTATGAAAAAATGTACACGCTCAGCACCCAAAAGTTCATTAACTCTGAGGAACTGGTAAACATTTTGGAATCCATCTTAAAGAAATACAGCTCAAGGTCAGTGCTTATTTGCTGGCAGTAAGTACTCAAACATATGATCTGTAATAAATTATGTTGAGGTTCAAAGCAAGCCTAAAGACTTTGCTGTCCTTTGACTGCTGAGCAGCAGAGCCCCTTGCATGAATTCATGCACGAAGTCAATGTTGGTCAGCAGCATCAGATGCGAGAAGTCTCAAAATACTTTGATTCTTCTGAAGAAGACAAATGAAAAAGGGAGTGTTTCTGCTCATTATGTTCTAGGAGCCATCCTCCCTATTCCTTCATTAATACTCTTCATGTTCATATTCGGCAGAGGGGAAGGGTCATTTTCCTTATAAAAGATGTAAGACTACTTGTGCTTTTTCATTAGGAGTGGAGGGGAAACAAGACTTAATTCCATATGGACTTCAGTAAAATTGATACGTAAATAAAACAGATATTTGGGCAACAATTTTACTTTTAGACTAGAATATATGTCTGCTTAATTCTAAAAATTACACCATTGCTATTTGGCTACCTAGAGGGGTTTTATGGTGCTCTGTTATCACTTGGAATCATAGAATACCAGGTTGGAAGGGACCTCAAGGATCATCTGGTCCAACCTTTCTAGGCAAGAGCACAGTCTAGACAAGATGGCCCAGCACTCTGAGAGGCACTTTAGTTGCGAGGTATTTGAGCCAGTGGAAGGGGCACCTCTGAATCTTTGGTCCCTGCCATTATGGTTTTTTGAAGTTAAGATCTAATAGTTCCTGTTACAAGAATCCTGGGGTGTTTCTGAATGACTCTGGAGTGGATATTTCACATCTAACACATGAGCCTTAAAAGTGATGGCAGTTTAAAAAGAGTTTTTGAATGCTTGTCAACAGAATCAAGTTCTAGCTCTTTATTTTAAAGCAGAACAAGGTAGCCATTATAGAAAGGCAACTTTCAAATGTAGTTGAAATTTTTAAGATCTTTGTTAGTGAAATAGTGTCTAAGATGACATTTTGGGGAGAATATTCTGAGGTCTTATTTTTTCAGTTTGATTTTTAAAGTGTACCCTAGGAAAAATCAGAATAATTCAGTGCTGCTTTCTGACATTCCAAATTAAGCACTGTAGCTGACTCTCTTATTTATTTTAGGAATAACTTAGGCAAATTGCTATGTAATTTTGCTATTTGAAAACCAAAGCTAGTCTATATGGTCTGACTGGCGATTGTTTTGCGATTCTTGGTTTGTGAACCCTTAGAGTATCAGGGTCCAATGAAAAATGAAACTTACATGTTTTTTCCTTGGTGCAATAAACATAAAAGAGTAAATGGAGGTAAGCTTTTTTTTTTAAAGTTGATTTATGTTGTACACTAACCATCTCCATCTGTTCTGATTATGTGCTGAGTCAACAGCACTGTTAAAAATCTGAAAACCAAACCTGATACTTTGACAAAAGTGACTGGAGACTGTTATATATGAAATGTTTTCCTACGCTATTTAAAGAAGTTTTAGTGACACCTCTGTACTTCTAAAGCATTATTATAACCTCTTGGGGGGAAAAAAAAAAAGCAATGTCTCCCTGGGAAAAATACTGATGATCTTGCTTTAGGTTAATGAGCAGTCTCTAAGATGGAGGCATTCTAAGATGCTGTAAGAGCTGATTCAGTAGCTGCTGTGTGGTCCTCCCCAGTCATGTACAGAATATTTCTGAAAAAAATGGAGGTAATGGTATCTTCCTTTAGTCCTTCCTTTAGTTTCTTCGTATCTTGGATCAGTTTCTGGGGGCTGCTGTGTTGATGTGTGCTGGCTGGCAGGCATTTCTGGTTTATGGTCTGTTGACCCGCTCAGATGAAAGATTAAATAAACTCATCCTTACCCAGTCTCTTCCCTCCATCAATATATTTCTCACTTGTAATTGAGGATGTGTGCCATTATTTCAGCCAACTGTACTAAAGCCAGACAGGGCATCTGTTCTGTAGATAGGTTCTGGCCTTGGTTTCTTGCCTTTATATCTAAAAATAGCTGTTCAGATAACATAGAGCGAATAACTGCTTGCTGGTAAAGGAATGACAGAATTAATTGACTGTCAACAGACAAGGCATATTGTCTGTGTCTGAAAAGTCATTAACTCTTGAACAGTTTGAAGCTGTTTTGTTATACACTTGTACACAGCCAAACTAGACATTTTCCTCCCTGTTTTTCTATAGAATACAGCTGGAGAAGTAACTTTTCCTGAATTTTTTAACTGTTGGTTTGAGTGGGATCTAACTGAAATAATTAAGAGCATCAGAAGCAGGATCCTTTAAAAACTTAACTTAAAATAAGTAACTAGTAAACCTATTTTTATGTAATAATTTTAAAGTCTTAAATGTTTTTCATTTAGTCAGTATTTTTTAGATGCATGCATGTGTGACCTATGGAAGGAAATAAAAAGCTGTAGAAAAATCAGGCTGCTTCATGGTCTGCAAAACAAAACTCTTCTGAGAATGATTAGGGGGAAAAAAATCAAATTTCCAATGTGTTGTTAAGTTCTTAACACTCTGGCTTATTGAAATGTAGAAACCTGTCTGGTTTACGTGATACTGAGCTCAGTCGGATGATTCTGTGTTATGAAAGTTAATTGCAGCAGATTACTGAGTACATAGCTTGTTAGTTTACTCTGCAACCATATCAAGCTTCTCAGCTGTGGCTGAGGTGTGTATTTTTGGCTTAAAACAGTTTCGCAAATCCTGCTGTGCAGTGAAACATGAAAATAGCTATCAGCCATGAAGCAAAGTAGAATGTGAAGCTGTACGTCATAATGTTAATTTGGGAGACTTGGCAGTGCTGCACTAGTAGGAATTTCTTAATTGCTTTTAAGGTTGAAGAATAACCTTCTTAGTCTGACTGCAGGTTTGTTGAATACACTGTGCTAAGTGCGCACTTAATGGGAATATTTGGAATAAATAACCTTGCATAATGCTTTTCCCCCCCATTCTAATACGTGGCAACAAAACTGGTTTTCTGCTGAATACCAAAACCATTGGAAATGTATAATGTTGACTGTTAGCAGAATATTATTTTTAATTGACTCTTGTTTGTTCAAAGAAATGTAAATATACTCTGGACTTCTCAGCTCACCAAAGTAGCCAGTAATCACTGTATCTCTGCTGCTATAGCAGGTGGGTATGACGGTTGCTGACATGTACGCTGCACAGAAGGTGGCTGGTCACCCAACCTAGCCTGTTTGCAGAACATGGTGCATCAACTGTTTTGTGATAGTCATAATTTCATTTTCTTCAAATAAATTTGGACTTGCATCTTAATAGCAAATCCTTTCAAGACATGTATTGTGGCTGTCAAAAAAAAAAAAGACATTTAAAAATAGTGATAAAATTCAGAGACAATTTTCACAAGCCTAAGAATGAATATTTTGGCAAGAGCTTGATGGAAAGTCGAAGGAAAAGTAGTGAAGGGAGAGGGCGATGGAAAGCCTAAAATTCTCATTCTCTCTTCTGGCCCACAACAAAATTAAGTGTTTTGGGTTTGAACCAAGTATTTCCAAATTGATTATATGTATTGTGTCCTGGAAGCTGAGGTGAATAACAGAGTTGTTTTCACTTGTCTGAAGATAAGCTGTAAAGGTTAGAAGGATACAGTGTAAACTTCTTTGTTTTAAAGCAATAACAAACCCAGGATATTTTTCTGAAGTGAGGAGATAAATCTGTCTTTACTTAAGTGGAAACCTTATCAAGTCTTATCTTTGAACTATTGATTGTTCTTTGTTGGAGACCTCTTTGAGTCCTAAATGCTTATTAGGGAACACATTTACTAAAAAGGCCACTTCTGTCTTTGCTGAAGACTTGTTCTTTCTAAAGTTATGTATTTAGCTTCTGTAATGGGAATAGGTTTGCACAGTTTTAATTAAGTATGTATTTATCGATGATGGTGTTATAAATTTACAAGTAATTTGAGTATCAAGGGAAGGGAGGTCTGGATCTGGCTCTTTCTCATGATGTTTAGAAAAAATAAAGTGAGAAGAGAAAGCTATAGAATGGATCTATAAAATCCCGCTTCATTGAGATTTGTTCTAGCAGTAGGGTCACTCTTGTGAAAGATGTGCAGTGGTACTTCTACATGGTAGATGAGGTGGCTTGTGTTGGTGGTGGCTTGTTTTTTTTTTTTTAACATCTGTTAAATTGAGAGCTGATCTTGACCTGAATTTTTAATGAGAGAGAAATTGATTGTTACAGAGTCTTCATTGTGATAGGATGAAATCCTGCTGAATGTTTTTCCCCTTCATTGCTTTTAGTACACCAAGGTTTGGAGTTTGAGACCTGGTTCACTGGTAAATACAGTTAATCATGGTTCTACTGACTAATTTCCCATCACAATTTTATTGTGAGTTTAAGGAAAAAAAAAAGCTCGGCTTCTCTTCCTCATAGCTTCCCTATACAAATAGCAAATTTGTAACATAATTCCTTTGATTTCGTTTAATGTCTTACTGCTATTCCAGTAAGTGATTATTGTTGAACTGATCAAATATAACTCCCTTGCTTTGATAGAGAAATGTCTGACAGGTGTTTCTGTCAAATACAAAGTGCTATATGCTGATTAAAGTATTTTCCCTAATTATGTTAAATGATCTTCTTTAACAAGCGTATTTTTGGTTTACACTTTGCTTTGATGTTTGGTCTTCTGTCTGTGAATTCATGCATACTATCTGATTATTTCGCTGTGTACAGCAGTTCTCATATCTTGAATCATGTTATGTTTTCTAGATTTCATCACCCAATCCTCAGTCCTCTTGAAAGCAGTTTCCAGCTGGAAGTAGATGTGCTTGCGCATCTCTTAAAGGCTCAGGCTCAGATCTCAGAGTGGAAGTTCCTTCCATCCCTGGTCAACTTGCACACTGCTCACACAAAACTACAGACTTGGGGCCAAATTTTTGAGAAACAGCGAGAGACCAAGAAGCATCTGTTTGGAGGGCAGTCTCAGAAGGCTGTGCAACCTCCACACCTCTTCCTCTGGCTGATGAAGCTCAAAAACATTCTCCTTGCCAAGTTTAGTTTTTACTTTCACGAGGCCCTTAGTCGACAAACAACAGCATCTGAAATGAAAACTTTGACTGCTAAAACAAATCCTGATTACTTTGGGAAAATTTCCAGCTTCATCCGGAAGTATGATGCCATCAACGTTTCCTTAATTTTTGACAATCGTGGATCAGAGAGTTTTCAGGGACATGGTTATCATCACCCCCATTCTTACAGGGAAGCCCCCAAAGGAGTGGATCAGTACCCTGCAGTGGTGTCTCTGCCCAGCGACAGGCCTGTTATGCACTGGCCCAATGTAATCATGATTATGACTGACAGAACCTCTGACCTCAACAGTTTGGAGAAGGTTGTTCACTTCTACGATGACAAAGTCCAAAGCACATACTTTTTGACTCGCCCTGAACCTCATTTTACCATTGTAGTTATTTTTGAGTCTAAGAAGTCAGAAAGGGACTATCACTTCATTTCTTTTCTCAATGAAATTTCACATTCCCTTAAGAACTCCAAAGCTTTCGCGAGCTTGAAGCCTGGATCCAAAGGGTAAAATACAAACTACTTACAAGTTGTCAAGGCAGTATGCCAGCCTTGAAGGAGCTGTAGCTTTCAAGGATTACATAAATTCATGATTCTCAGAGTCTAATTAAAAAGGAAGCATTATTTTTAATGTTCTAAGTTCCTTTTTTTTTTTTTTAAGCTAACAGGCACTTGAAAAGTATTTTTGGGCAGTGCTCAGTGGGACAACTTAATTGTGGGGTGCTAAATGGCCACAGTAGGATTTTTTTTGGTGTGGTTTCAGTATGATTTATTTTTTCAATCCAAAACTTTGATTCCTGTATCAGAAAGGAATATATGCACTTTATCTTAGTCTGATCATTGACTGACTTCAGAGTTTATTGAAAATGTGGTGAGGATGGAAGATACTATCTTTTCAGAAAACTGCATTTCCTGGCAGGGATTATTTCTGGGAACTATACACTGATAGAAGGGAATATTAAAAAAAGTGAACCTGCAAGAACAAATTTGAAATAAAAATATAAGAACCACAAAAGGCACTATTGTTAATTAACTTAGTTTTCAAATGGTTTAAAATGATAATTGAAGTCTCTGACACTCTCTGTTAAGCACCAGTCTCTATTCTGAACACGCTGTGTCATAAAGCTTTGTCATTGCTCGAGAATGCAGGCTGGGGCAAGCAAAGCTGCAGCGTGGGCTGGCAGGCCAGTATTCACTGGAGTGTTGTGACATTGTGTGTCCAGTACCAGTCTTGGCTTCGATTAACTGAAGGAGACAAGCTGAGGTTGAGCAGGTATTCTAGAAAGAACAGCTCCATGGAAAAAGCAGCAAACCTCTCTTCAAATTGTGCTTTTGTCTGGCTACCTTATTAAAAAAAAAAAAAAAAGGCAGCATGAAATTCCTGTCTTAAATGAGTTATTTTCTAATTTGCTGCTAGGGTCAACCTGGATTTATTTTCAGATTTTTATAAGCATATAGGTTTTTCCTTCTGTTCAGTTTTAAGTAATTTCACAATTAAGCCAAATCGCTTTTGGAATTTGGATTTAAATATCTAGCCTATGCAGTATGTTTACTTCATTCTAAAATGTCTTTTTCACCAGTAACTTCTAGGCTCCAGGTTTGGGAAGGTATGTTTTCTAGGTTACCCTGAAAGTGCTTTATTTGGGAAATCAGTATTTCCAAATATAATAAAAGGGTCAATTTGGCTTTTTCATTTTGTACTTGTAGCGTTATATTGCATGATTCTTCTGAGTGTTAGCTCTGCGGTTGTGCAAGCGCTTTTGTGGGAGCTCAGGAGCATTGATATGGTTCTGCTGTATGAAGTAAGTAAAGCCTTACTGACACTGTGTAAGGCATAACATCAGGTTTGTTTTAAAAGGGAGTGCAAGTCAAAATGTTGGTTTCTGTTAAGACTGAAATATAAGCTACCATTGTAGACATGGCTTTTACTGATTCTCTTTCTCTCCCACAAAAGGTTGTGGTAACTTGTCTTGCCTCTTGCTGCAAGTTCCAATTTCTTTAGAATCACATCAGCATGTTCTGTTTTAAAAAGCTCTGACTTTCCACTCTGTGCCAAATAGAGCTTTCCATGCTTTGCTATAATCATACGTTTGTCTGTTGTGAAGATCTGTGCTACTGCCTTTCACCTGAAGTCTTAGTCTGACTGCAGTATCACTCAGAAGCTTAGAGACTGCTCTTTGCCATTTGGGAAGTAACAGGAGTTGCAAATATACTGGCAACTGGAGGACACGTGGTTGTAACAGCGCTTTGCATCTCGAGTCGCCCTTTTAACAGGACAGAGTTGCAAATGACAGTATTGAGAGAGTTTGTGTGCTTCTCTCTGTGGTACAGTGACTTTGTAATAACATTGTACTGTTGACTTCCTCAGCCTGGGTAACAGAAAAGAGGCTGTCGCCAGAACCGATTCCCAGTCTTCAGCAGTGTAATAAAACGTTGCACAAATTGTGTCTGCCTCTGCAGTATTTCCCCGTTGTCCTACCTGTCTGCGGGAAGGGAGGAGAGACCACATGTGAGTACAGACACCTTGCTAGTTTTTGAGTTGCTGGGGGCATGTTGGAAGAGGTGGAAGAGAAGTCTGCTGGCCTTTGGAGCAGACCAGCAGCTTTTCTGGTTTGCTGAAATGGCTGGAGGCTGTTGCCAGTGGTTTTTATGGGGAGAGGAGAAGGAGACAGCTCTGTTCAGCAGAGCCAGTGGTTTGCTGCACCCTCCTGCCACTGTTTTTGGCAAGTAGCATCTCTGGGAGTGGGGAATGGATGCTAGGTGATGTTTCTGTGCAGGAGGAGGTGTGACTTGCTTTCTCCCTTGTTAGTGGTGGGGTTGTTTGCTCCAGTTTTCTCCGGAGGCTCTTGGGGAAGCAGCCAGAGGAGCCATCTGACTTGTAGGCAAGAATTTCTGAATATTCTGATCAAGAACCAAAGGGACCCATAACCATCACTGTCCCATGGTGTGAGAAAGGAGGGAATGGGAGGGATGTGCAGACAAAATGGTGGGAGAGAATGGGTGCTGGAGAGAGAAACTTTTGTGGAGCTATCTCTGGGTTTCAGAGTCCCAAGGCTCTCCTTGCAAGATCTCGGCCTTAAATTAATACGAGGTGGGGAGGAGAAAATCCATGCTGTCAGGAAGCGGCTTGGATGAAAGCTGCAGGGGTGAAGCTGCAGTGAGATGAACTGCACCATAGAATCAACATCAGACTGCAGAACTGAGGTGTGCTGTGACCAAAAACTAAGTGTGGGTGTGAGTACGTGTGTGTGGAGTATTTGCTGATTTGTTAGCTCCATGCAGGCTTACAGCACAGCTGCTTCTTGGATGCTTGGAGGAGTTTACGTTTGACATGACAAATGAGTTCTCTACAATGTAAAATTGGCTAGGGCAGTAATGAAAATCTGCCTGTTTAGGGGGGAACATATATGTGGAGTAAGTAAAGGTGACCAGAAACTCAGTAACTGGAAAAAATTTATTTGTTATCAACTTCAGTATTGGGAAGACTGATCAGTCTCTTTACCATAAGAAATGGAGAACAAATGCACTTTTGCCAAGCTGGGTGATCCTGTCTGGCAGCTTTTCCTCTCCTCCAGTTCAGCAAAGGAAGATTGAATGTACTAATGTATTTTAAAAGTCTTGTATAAATGACTGCTTTAAATGCAAGATGTAAAGATGTTTATGATAACATAATGAAAACCAATGCTTCCAGACATATAGATACTGCGACTTGATGTTCTTGGCACTACTCAGATTGCATAGACTAGCAGTGTGGAAGCTTATCCTGTAGCAAATTTCATATACCTCATTACTTACCGGAGTCCATGAGGATTCTGGCAGAACATTTAATGTAGTATCCTTTGCCTGGAAGTGAATTTGACAGCAAATGTATTCTCAGGTCTCTTACGTATTTTATATTTATGTCTTGTAAGCTGTTTTCTTTCACATGCAGTGTTTGTGGGTTTTTTTTCTTGAATAAAACATCTTTCCTTTTCTCCCCCTTTGCATGAAGACATAACACGGGGAGTGGAAACATTGATATTGTGCTGCAAAGGATTGCAATATATGCACAATGCACATAATACTCAGGTTTTAATGATCTAAAAGTAACAAATTCCTGTAATCTCTTTGAATACTAGCACTCAGTGTTTATCTAATGCACTTTAAAAAAAAAAAAAGGCAGTGCTATAAGTGGAAATAATTTTATGGCGCTCTCCCAGTTAATTACTGCTCTGGTCCACTCTTCATATATGAGCTTTTTTGAGACTCTTGTGATCATTCCAGTGGTTGTTCTTTGTTTGACATCAGTTTTATGAGGCTTCCCTGCGTATGTGTCTGATGCCTTCTGCCGCAGGTCAGCCTGCTGCCTTTTACTGCTCTGTGTCCTGATCTTCTTCTAACCCAGCTTTGCTTAAGAAAATCAGTAATGTGCTATGCTTTGTTCCTCAAGTCCCATTTTTTGTCCCGGTATCTACAACCCCTCATCTCGTAGTAAGAAGAGTGTCACGCAGCGTGGCTGGCCCTGGGCTTGCGGTTAGCTCTGTGATTGCTTCCAGAAGCGCTGGCACTAAGCTAACTAGCTTGGCTGAAACTTCAGTGTTCCTGCCCTGTTTTCTCTAGAAGTCCCATTTTCAGACTCCCAGAGATGTGAGCCAGCCCTGCCGGGGCGGACGCAGCCGAGGCCAAGCGCTGCTTGTTTTCCTGGGCTCTGCCTGAGCCTCAAGAGCAGTAAGTCAGTGTCCTGCCTGCTGGGGACAACTGTTGTGCTGCTCAGCAGGGGTGGCCTTTGGGCTGCGATTGTGTCAAGGCTGGAGCTGTTTATGGGAAAAGCAGGAGAGGCTCTGGAAACGAGAATGCTGACAAAGGACAGGAATAGTGTAATGCTTCACAGAGCAGGCACGCGAAATAAAGAAGTCAAATGCAAGATGGAATTGGACTTTGATTTCCTTTTCCTGCTAGTGAAGGACTGATTTTAAAATAGAGTCTCCTTTGGAGGATAAATGTAACGGATTCTTTTGCTGTGAAATTGTTTAAGCACTCGATCATTTTCCTCCAGGAACTGCCTCTTTTCCTTTCTTGTGCATGCGTGGTTTCAACACATTGCCTGACTTACATTTGTGATTGCTGTGGAGGTTTTCTGGGAGAGTTTGCCTGCTTGAATTCAGCATGCTCCTAACTTTTCAACTTGGTGCTGCAGCTGCTGGGTTTGTGGTAGAAAAAGAGAGCTCTCCACCTTGCAGCTGAGACCTGACCGTGCCCTGGCTGTACATGGCAGTGGTAGGAATAGCGAAGCCCAGGAGAAGAGGAGGCAAGCCACTGCAAGACGGGCTGGGGCGGCTGACAGCTCTGGGAA
This sequence comes from Gorsachius magnificus, assembly GCA_034008185.1. Classification (NCBI taxonomy): domain Eukaryota; kingdom Metazoa; phylum Chordata; class Aves; order Pelecaniformes; family Ardeidae; genus Gorsachius; species Gorsachius magnificus. Next base: position 180,678,261 of record CM067081.1, read on the forward strand.
GGACAGGCAGGGAGGAAACAAGGTGCAGAAGAACTGCAATGCAGACGGACTGCAAGCAGGTTTTCGTTGGCCCCTCTGTGTTACTGGCCTAATTTCACAGCAATCTATATACATTTTAAATCTTGCAAAAGCTGTGCTAGACCCCGCCTGTAGTTGTAGTTGCAGCTGCTGGTTTTATGTGACTGCTTTAAAATAACTACACTGTTTCCAGGATGGCGGTGTTCAATCTTCAGGTACCAACAATCTCGGCAAAGCTAGTTTTGGGCGGATGATTAAGAACGGCTTCACTGTATCCCATTATTAGCTGGGATATGCTGCTATGATGTTATGAGCTAACATCTGAAGCCTTAGAGCAGTGCAATGTTGTGCTTTATTTAGCAGTATTTATTCAGCAACTAGCTGCTGATCAGATAAAATACTTAGTGGCAGTAAATTTTTGGCTCTGTGGTGTATGCATCATTTGCTACAAAAGTAAGGAGAGGTTTCTTTAGTGTGTGCAAGTTGAATTCCTTAGGATAGAGCCATAAAGAGCAAGCATTGCCGTGATCCTGTACTGGGAGTGCACAGCCTTGAGCCAAGACCTGTAAGTCTCCTGTGGGGAGGATGATGTCCTCGTTCACAGTGGTCAAAGGCAAAACGAGGGCCTGTGAGAGATGCTAAGGGAGTCTGGGGGTGTCTGTGTTAAACTGAATTCCCAGCCTTTGATTTTGTCTTGGAGTTAGTCTTCACTGGGAACACAAGCAGAGGAAACGCTGTCTCTCACAGTATGGAGTAGCCTGGTGGTCTCTTAAGCATTTACTTAGCAAAATGTCACACCCAGGTTCAACGTTGTCTTTGACCAGGGGAATCCAAGTCAACATCTCCATCCTCTGCATGTTTTTGTGGATGCTCAGCAGACCATCCACATATTTCCCTGCTCTCTCAGGTGAGGAGCAGGCTTTCTCTCTGTGACCGTGGGTCCTTCTCTTGGCAAATGGGGGATGAGAGACTAAACTGCCAGAAAATAGAGAAATCTATTTTCTGGGTGGGTGCAGTCATCGCTGGGCTACTGTGTGAACAGCAGACAGCAGCGAAAGGACCACCCTGCTTTCAGCAGGATCAGGGATGGTTGCTGCAGCCTGGGGTTACGTGTGCTCCCAGTGCACTTGCTGGGTCTGGTTCTGTGGGGACTGGGAGCGATGCTTCTCCAAGGACTGCCTGGGACTGTGTGAGACTCCGTATCACGTGGAGGTAAAACTCTAGGAACATACAAGACTTAAAGAGTGGAAACTTGGGTTATGAGCCCATGCTTTTCATCTGAGGGGTTTACATTAGGCTTGCAGTGGGAGAGCTGAGGCTGCTTTTGCCCACAGCAGCGCAGCCAGCCCACGTCCCCACCCTGAGAGATGCCAGCGCTTGTCAGAGGTATGGGGTGAGGTATTGGGAGCACTAACAGGTTTAACCTTCTGCTTTTAATATGATGCTGCAAATCTGAACTATTTTAAAAAGTTGGCTGATGACGTCCCATTCTAGGTGTGGAAGCCTTTTTGCAGAGCTCACTTCCGAGTAAAGTGCCTGGAGCCCTGCTGAAGGCAAGATGTGTATAGCTGAGTAAAAAGTTATCTTCCCCTTTTCTTCATGCATCCCTGTCCAGAGAGAGAGAGCAAGAACAGATTCCTTTCAACTGTCAATGGCTAATGGGTTTTTGGGAAAGCCTGTTCCTCATTTATTGTTATAGAAGTGGGGAATTAGTGCGGTGTATCAAGTCCCCATCCCAACCTCCTAAGCAATTTATCTAGGCCACTTGGCCTGCAAATTCAATACACTTAGATGTAATTAACAGCCCTTTCCACGCTGAAGTTATACTCTGCGTGCAGGCTGGCTTTGCTTGGAGACCTCCAAAATTTCATATGCTGAGTTTTCCCAACCCAGCAGTTGCCTCGAGCTGGCTGACCTGCTGACTGCATGTCGCAGCGAGAAAAACAGGAGGCAAATTTTTGAAGTTGTGCATTACTTGCTCTCTATTAGGTAAAAAAATAGAAGGGCCTAAATCGTGGACCAGCCTAGTGGGATTTGTGGCACTATCTCTTTCTTTTTTTTTTTCTGTCCCGGTAGACTAAAATGATACTCCAGATCCACTCATCCCTGAACACAAAAGGGTTTCAATATCTAAATATGCCTCAGGTGCCTCAGTCCCATCTCCATTTAGGAATCATTTGTTAAAATGATGGCTGCTAGATTAAGAATGGCTCATTCTAGAAGTTTCTGACTGTAACTGTAAGAGAACAGTAAAAAAGCCAAACTGACACCACCTTACTAATGAGCCTGTAGCACAACCAAGAAGGAGGTGCAAGTCCAGAGACCAAACTGCCACAAGTTCTTGCCATATCTAGCTTTAAAGCTGTCAACTGAAACATCTTCAGGGGGCTAATAAGATAGTAATACATTAAAAGCATAAGGCTCATGCTTCAGAGTGTAATTTGCTCACCAAGCACCAAGGAACTTATCCATCTGGAAGGTTATTCTGCAACTGTGCATTATAGGGACTTTATTATTTTATGCTTTTCATGGTGGCATTTTGTTAGGCACTTACTTTTATAAGTTATGTTTGAAACAAGCCAGATACGGCTTTTTCCAAAGCTGCAGAGACTCAGAGACTGCAGAGTGTGGGCGTTAAATTCAGTGCAGGTAAGCAAATTGCTGTTTGCAATTTTTGTACCATTTCTTAATGCGTAAGATCAATATGTTAAATGGCATTTTTGCTTCAGTAAAGCAGAAAAACTGCCACTAGAGGGTGGTGTTAATACAAAAAGGAAAAAGTAATTTTGGAATCAGTCTCTTTCCAAGATAAAATAATTTGTACTCTCCTACACATTTATAAACATGGGGTAGATTTTACTGCTCTAGTCAGATTTGAGTCTTGTTGGCTTTTTTCCCCGTCGAGTGATTTATGTAGTTCTGTTTCAGCTTAACCAGCAAAGCAGATATCTAGCTTCATACCTTAATGTATATATGAATACTGAAATGATGTTGTTTCATCTTCTTTGCGAGGGACTTTTTTTATTGAATTGCAAAACAAACTGTAAAAAAGCTTTTATTATTTTCCTGTCGAAAACTACCAATTCACTTCAAATTGCATTCAATTTTAGAAAATGTTTGTTTTTTCTTATTCCTTCCTCTTTTTTTCCCTTCCTAAACAGTGGAAGAACTAAATTATTTTTTACCAAGGCAGTGCAGTACGGTCGAATGACTATTAAAGTCCATTTAAGGAGCATCAGGCTAGGGTTTAAGCCTAATGCAAAGTAAGAGGGTTTTGATAGTGTAATATGTGCTGAGCTACTGTGGTTATATGGGTTTTTTATATGTATATGTATGTTATGTACATATTTTATATAGTGTTATATGTATGTATTTTTTTAAAATATATATACATGGGGGTTTATATATATATATATATATATATATATATATATATATATACACACACACATACACACAATACCAGCCAAAGTAAACCATACCAACCCTGATCGGTGGAGGGTGAGGTGCAGGGATGGGGTGGTGCATGGCCGGTCCTGTGCTGGGTGGCTCAGGCGCTGGGGCTGCTGCTGCTTTGGGCCATCTCGGGACCTATGAGATGCCACTGAGTGTGGTGGGGTGTGAGTGCTGTGGGCAGGTGCCTGCACAGCCCCACCACTGCCCTTTGGCACCGAAATCAGGGGGTTTCACTGATGCTGCAGCCTGCATTAACCCCAAGGAGAAGCTGCGGGAGGCAGAGGAGGCATGTGAGAAACGGAGAAAAAAATGGAGGGGACACAAAGGCTGAGGCAGCGGCAGGGACCTCACCCTCTCCCACCTGCCCTCCAAGAGGAGAACAAGCAAATTTCATGGCACTTTCAGCAAGATGGATACACGCAGGGTCGATCCTCAGGGCTCGGCAGGGCATAAGGTTACTGTGCCCAAGAGCTGGGTGGGGACGGTGCCCCTGGGCTGTGGGAAGGGAACCCCAACACAAACTGCTCCAAACCTGCTATATCCTTCTGTGCTGACAACCACGCTCGTGCATCGCCTGTGCTTCACCCTCTGCCCCCAGGCTGATTTGAAACCCAGTAGTAATTGTATTTACTTTTCCTTCTTCCATGTCGGAAGATAGCTGGATGAAAGACACCATCTAGCCTCACACTTTTGGGCTTTGATGTGAGCTGAAAAGCGTTAGTGTGTGGTTCCCCTGCTGCTGTTTTACATCACCGCACACGATGACAACTCTGCCAGGGAGGCAGCGGCCCGGCCTGAGCTGGCGTATTAAAATGATGATCGCATGGGTTTTGGTGGTGTGCAGTAAACACATTCTTTTGCCATGATGATGTTGAAATTGTGGCTCTTCAGGGGACAGGACGGTGCCTTTGAACTGAGATTGCGACTGTGCGCGTGGGATGCAAATGCAGCGTGTAAAGCCACCCTGTGGTGCAGTGGTTTAATAGAACAGATTTTCAATGACTCAATGGGGAGATGAAAATTTTTTACTCATATTTAACCTTAGCCTGATAAATCACCCGGGGGGTTTGGGAGGAAGCCATAGTAAAATGCACGAAATCAGTGCTCTGGCAATGAGATGGGCTTGGTTTTGGAGAGCCCAAGATGGTGAGGAGCTCAGCTGGTGCCATGGAGCTGGGAAATGTGGAAGGAGGTTGGATTAAGCTGCAAAGATGGGTTGGGGTGAGACCGGCTGCAGGGCAGAGCCGAGCGCCCGGCTGTGGTGGTGGGTCCTCCCTCCAACAGTTGGCATGTTGGCCACTGCGCGTTTGGTTAAAAACTAACGATGTGCAGCCGGTTACTATGGCAATGATGTAGCACGAGTTGTCATAGCGATGGAGCAGAATTTTTTTGTCAAGTTCCTGCAGGAGTGTGATAGATGCCACTTTGGAAGGCTCTGAGCTTGGCCGTTCACCTCCTATCTTTTTCCTTGGCAGAAATGCTCCACCCGCAGCAGATGGTGAATGTACCTGTCCTTCCAGTACCATTACCTGGTTTTCTGTGTCCTAGTGCTAAATTTTTCTTTCACATTTAGAAAGTTAAGAACAGCCTGGGCAAGCCATAAGTTGCTAAGTCTAACCTAATTATGTGCACTGTTATACAAGGTGTCTTAATAAAACATACTTCTGCTAGTGAGGCTGTTTCCAGACACTTCTTTTATCTTGTGTGCGCGCTTCACCTCTGTATCTGCCCATAATAAAATTCAATGGGACATTAGGTGCCCATTTGACAAAATAAGTTTAAGCTGATCTGAAATAAGTTTGCTTCAAATATTACCTTTTAGTGCAGAATAATGTATGTTCTGCCTAGAAAATGCATCTAAAAAGATGCTGGTTTATTTAAATTACCTTTGCTTTCTCCTCCTTCTCGGGCTTTATGAGCAACGCACAATCTTTTTCCCTTACTCATGAGCTATGCATCAGTTCCTCCTTGTCGGGGTTTGTTTGATATAGGTCATCAACAGGACAAGTACGCTGTACATAAATTATATTGCTTTCAGTTGTCCTTTCCTTAGGAGAGCTGGTTGTAACTTCTATTTTACCCCTGTAGGTATGCTCTTGGTTTCTATCAGCTGTTTTTTCAGTAGTGCAGGAAAGTGAACTCCTGGAGTGCAGGGCATATTCAGTTGGTTGGCTTTGTAAGGATAAAAGTCTTATATTCAGCTTGACTCAGGATGATGGCTGTTTTTTAAAAAACAAAACACTGCTCATCACCTACTTTTAAAAAATCCTGAAACCCTTCATTACACGGAAGTTTCTGTGCTAAACCATACACCTCCAAATGAAGCCTGAAAATAGCATTAGTGGTATTTCACAACGCGGCGTGCATGCTGCTTTTATGAACTGTCATTTGCAGGCACCCAGGGAGCCTCAGAAACGGAAAATCTGAATTTGGCATGTACAGCTTAATAGCACCGATATTCCATAGGTGTTTTCAATGTTTTATTTTGTCCTGTGCTTTTTAGCAGCTAAGTCTTGTGTGTGCCAGCAGAACTGTATTTATTGCCAGGGAGCATAGGAACAATATTGGCCCAAAAACATGTGTGGGATTTGCACCTGTGCAGTGCTGGGTTGGAATCTGGGTTATGCTGGAGGCTGCGCAGCTTTGGATTTAGGAAAGTAATGGTGGTGATAAGCCCTTTTTGCTTTAAGAACCTCTGATTGCTGTGATCTTCAGCACGCAACTAATGCAAGGAGCTCCCATCGGCTATGCGCGCTGGAGCGCTTCTTCTAGTTCCTCTAGACGAAGTCCAGCTTTTACAGCATCACTAGGACATCTGCAAAAGATAGTTTCATTTATTTTTTGCTTGCTCACAGTTTTGTAATCACTTCCCTAAATGATGTTAAACTCATTGGCCTAAGAAACTTAAGTTTTCAGAAACTCACTGGGCTGTGTGGTACCTATGTATTAATTTAAGCACAAAAATGCAGCTTCTAGGTGAGGCAGACTCTCAGCTACAAGTCGTGGGGAAGCAGTGAGGTACCACCATGTGCTGGTCCTGTTTTTCCAAGCTTCCCTGGATATATCCAGGGGTTCCTGTTAGACATGGGGTATGGAGCTAAACGGACCTGTAGCCAAACCTGGTGCAGCATTTCTTGGTTGGCTTCTTAACACAGGCTTCTCAGAGCCATTAGTTTTGCAAGAAGCTGCATGAAATATTGGGAAAATATTGCTCCATCTCATTAAAGATCTTGCAGATGTGACACCTCTGCTGTATCGTCTCATCTTCCTACTGTTTGTTGCTTTTTGTACAAAATGTTCTGTGCTTTTACTTGCTTGAATCTTTCAAGTGCTGGACTTAAACCCAGAGCCTGCTTGGGTTGTCCCATCGACACAAAAAAATAATCACAAAGTGGGAGGCCAGTGCGGTGCCCGACTTGTTCTTCAGGTGTTGCAACAGCCCTGGAAGCTGTTCAAAAACTCCCCAGAGAGTCCCTGCTCTCCACTAGGATCTGCTCAATCTACTTTTGTTTGGGTTAATGCAAGTCTGCGGTCATGGGGTAATTACAAAGAAATGAAGTACGAAAGACTTCATAGCATCTTTATTTGGATATTTATTCAGGCATAAACTGTGATGTGAATTCAGCTGGGTCCCAGATCGGGTGACACCAGTGAATGAAGATTTGTAAACTGCATTATTGTTCTGCAGGTATGTTATTGTGAGTGATTTTTGGCAAGTGACCTCAAGAAGTCTCATAGCACAGTGATTTTTTTTTTCTCTACCTTATCAGTCTTTCTGATGATAAAAGGAAACTGGCTTTTGAAATCATGAATAACTCTGGCGTTAACACTGGTATAGATTAGAAGATTTATGCCCAGACTTGTTGAGTACGCCCTCCCCTCTCCCTCCCAAATGAAAGGCACTGTATCTGTCACTGTATCTTGAGAGAGGTGGATTTAACTGTGTTCAGCTGCTGAAAAACTTTAAAGCTCACCAAGATGAAGGATGCTGTTTGAAGTCATGCTAGTAACTTCTTACACAGGATGAGAGAACGTGCAAGCCCACTAATGAGTAAATTTGTGGTTTATGAGCACTGAGAGAATTTTTCAGTGATGTTAAACTAACTCTACCAGATACAGTCAAACCCCTCGTCTTTTGGGAAAGTGCTTATTTACAGGGAGAGCGTTGGTTCAGAAACTTGTTATTTTGCTAGAGGGAGGGTTTATGAAATGACTGCAAATATTTCCATCGGAAGCTCTGATGAGTGAGTGTTTGTCTTAGACGGTTTTTTTCTAAGATGTCCAACAAACTATTACAGTTAGTAGATGAGTGGAGGCAATTTTAAACAGCAATAAAGCTCCCCTGACGTGTACATCACTGCTTCTTTACCTGGCGAGAACTGTTAATGAGATGTTGAAGCATGCCACTAATAACTACTAGAAGAAACCGGCATTGTGGCCCAAACTTTTTCCTTCTGTGAACAAAGTCAAGCAGCAGACAACGTGCTTTTGATCTGCTGTGAACGTACTGCAGAACACTGCTTGCTAAAATGCAAAGAATGTCCGGGAGGGAGGAGAAGGCTGCATCCGTGTGAAGGTAACTGGGCTGCTGGTGACCTGGTTTTGATGGTGAGCTGGTTTTGACAGTGTGCTGCATCGAAGAGGATTTCAGCTTGTGATATTGTCACATGTGGTGGGTTGACCCTGGCTGGATGCCAGGTGCCCACCAAAGCCACTCTATCACTCCCCTCCTCAGCTGGATGGGGAGAGAAAATGTAATGAAAGGCTCGTGGATCCAAGTAAGGACGGGGGAGACCACTCAGCAATTACCGTCACGGGCAAAACAGAATCAACTTGGGGAAATTAGTTTAATCTGTTGCCAATCAAATCAGAGTAGGGTAATGAGAAATAAAAACTGAATCTTAAAAGACCTTTCCCCCTACCCCTCCCTTCTTTCCAGGCTCAGTTTCACTCCTGATTTTCCCTACTTCCTCCCCCCTGAGCGGAGCAGGGGGACAGGAATGGGGGTTGGGGTCAGTCCATCACACGCTGTGTCTGCAGCTCCTTCCTCCTCAGGGGAGGACTCTTCGCCCTCTGCCCCTGCTCCAGCCTGGGGCCTTCCCACGGACTGCAGTTCTTCACAAACTGCTCCAGCGTGGGTCCATCCCTCCCACGGGGTGCACTCCCTCAGGAGCAGACTGCTCCAGCATGGGTCTCCTGTGGGGTCACCAGCCCTGCCAGCAAACCTGCTCCAGCCTGGGCTCCTCTCCCATGAGGCTACAGGCCCTGCCAGGACCCATCTCTGGTGTGGGCTCTCCACAGGCTGCAGCTTCCTCCAGGGCATATCTGCCTGCTCCGGCATGGGGTCCTCCCCAGGCGTCTGCTCCCGGGGCCTCCCGGCTGCAGGTGGGGATCTGCTCCCCCTGGGCCTCCCAGGGGCTGAGGGGAATCTCTGCTCCGGCGCCTGGAGCTCCTCCTGCCCTCCTGCTGCACTGGCCTGGGGGGCTGCAGGGCTGCTCCTCTCACATCCTCTTGCTTCTCTCTCTGGCTGCAGCTGTGCAGGTCTTTTCCCCCCTTCTTAACTATGTTATCACAGAGGTACTACCACCATCACTGATGGGCTCAGCCCTGGCCAGCAGCAGGTTCACCTTGGAGCTGACTGGCACTGGCTCTGTGGGACATGGGGGAAGCTTCTGGCAGCTGCTCACAGAAGCCACCCCTGTAACACACACCACCCCCCCACCCACCCCCCACCCCCCCCACTACCAAAGCCTTGCCACACAACCCCAATACACACCTTTACCTTTACCTTCCTAGATATGTAAATAAATGTATTTCCATAAAACACCTGGAGAGTGTTATCCCTACTTGATGGGTCTGGAGGCTGAGGAAAGATGTTGGGGAACTTTCCCAAAGCCTTGGGAGTAGGAAAACCCCCGTCCTCCAGATTGGGAGTAGGAAAACCCCCGTCCTCCAGATTTGGAGTAGGGGTGTGAAACCAGTTTGTGCATGTGCACATGCAACGGAGATGAAAGAGAAACCAAGAGCTATCGATCTTATCCTTGCAGGGATCCAAAAGTAATTGGTTGCACAATAAATGGGAGAAGTGAAAATGATGTTGTAGCAGTTTAATCAAGTGGCTGCTAATAAAAAAAATATATGGGGGTTATTTCTCTATAAAGCACTCTAAGAGCTCACCAAGGGACACTTGATGTAAACAGATTCGTTTAAAAGAAAGTAGTGTCGAAAAAAGTAACGTTTGTGTAAAGTGGGTGGCTGCAGGACATTTACAAACCATGAATGATTAACAGCTGGAGTTTAAAAGACCATGAATTTCCATCACTTCCTGTGGTGTTTGCAACCCGAAGGAAAGGGGTAGGAAGGAGCTTTAGGCAGCTTTAGCTGAGCCTCTTGTGTTTGGGGGTAAGACGTGCCACTAGTAAGAGCGCTATGAAAACCTCAATTTGTATGACTTATATTTCACTGGGTGGACTTCTTCTCCTCAGGGTCCTGCTGAGCCGAGGGCAGCGTGCGCTGCCGGAGGGAGGGAAGTCCTCTTTCAGCGTCCTCAGATGGCCGAGCTGGACTCCCTAAATAAGACAGGTGGCTGCTGAAGTTTCCACCTGTCTCTCTCAAATACAAGTTCTTAGTCTGACAGGTTTTGCTTCACATTCTTAAATATCACTATTTTAGTAGCAATATTTTCCCATCCACAGCCTGGCTTAGAATTTGGTGTTTCCCTGTGTGCCCTGGGGGGTTTCAGTGCACGAGGGGGGCTGAGACAATCCCAAAGCTGTTCACCAGAACTGACTGGTAATTTTCCTGTAAGATGTTGTCCCACCAGGAGATGTTGCTTTGTGAAAGCCAGGATATTTCCCAAAGACACACTACTTAGCAATATTTCATCTTAGAAACAGCAGAATTTATACTAAAGCAGAATTGTTTTCTATAAGATGTTACAATGAAATGCACTTATCCTATAAGGATGAAAGAACTGCAGCAAAGCATTTCAGTAAAAAATACTTCCAAAATTTCATTTAGGAACGAGTTACAGAGATTCTTTTGTCTTTTTTTATTACAGAAAATGTATTTAAGCCTGTAGAATTTGCTGTGAAAGGGAAAATCCTGCTACAAGTGAGCTTTGTTTTCTCTCTCTGTGCCGCTTCGTGATTTGTTTTATGTCTCATGTTAGTAAGATATTCAGCTGTGCAAGAAATAATGTTTTCTCAGTTTGTGGTTGACCTTTTGATTGCTTAAACTTATTTGCTGTATAATATCTTTACAGTCCAGCCTTATGTAATTTATAACTTAGGTATACAATACTTTCATAAAGATGCAATGTAGAGTTAATCTCTAATATAGGGAATGAGAGCTGCAGTTGTAAGTCCTGAGTCTCCTGAAGGGCTGTGGGACCCGCTGGGTTGGTGTTTGTGTCTGGAGGAGGGGGTGTCACCTATGAAATGATTAGTCAAACTTAAACAGAAGCCAGTCAGGGCTGTTGGACTCTTTGGTTTAGGCTTTTTAGAGGTTTTTTCCTTTGTAAAAATCTAAATGGTGCATTTTGGAGGACAAGCCAATAGCCCTATGCTTTCATATAGGTTGACCTGCTGGGTTAACACAAAATACCCATTCAGCTCTCCTTAAAAGGTAAGCCCTACAGAAAACCCACACAAATTGGGAGCAACTGTTATGAATCAAACCATGAATTTTTAGTATTTGGTCACCCTGAGGTACAAACTAGACCTTAAAATAAATTACTTTATATTTCATACTCCAAGTAGTGCGTGTAATGATACGCAAAGGGAGCTGAAGTTTCCAGAGGACTCTCTGCTTTGGGTTAAACAGGGCGGTTCTACAAACAATCATCCCAGAGACAGGTTTGTACCAGCTCTCTGCCGGGGGGAAATAGTCTGGCGGTGCCTTTCATTGCCTACCCATACCCAGGGTCCTGCTTCCTGCCTGGTCAAGCCTTGTTGTGTCGCCCCGCTGGCCTGCTGCAGTGTGAGCTGTTGCTCGTGCCCTCAACAACGAGGCAATGGACACAAAAACCACTTACAATCATGGAATCATAGAGTCGTTAGGTTGGAAAAGACCTTTAAGATCATCAGTCCAACTGTTAACCTAACCCTGACATCCCACCATTAAACCATGCCCCTAAGCACCTCATCTACCCATCTTTTAAATACCTCCAGGGATGGGGACTCAACCACTTCCTTGGGCAGCCCCTTCCAATGCCTGACAACTCTTTTGGTGAAAAATTTTTTCCTAATGTCCAACCTAAACCTGCCCTGGTGTGGATCGACTCCTACAGCATTTGAATGCTGCTTTACTTGGACCATGCCACGCGGGATTCATACTGTATTAGGGGAGATGTGTAGATCTGGTTGCTCTCATGCATATTCTCATTCAGGCTGATGGGGGGGGGCAGGAAATTTGTAAGACCTGAGATAGCACTCTTTTTTTTTTTTTTTCACCCAAAAAAAAGGAAATATTGGGAAAAAGTGAAATTATCTGCAAGAACTGCCTTCTCATCAATTTTATTTTACTAAGAATGAAAACCACATTAAGCGTAACTGAATTATTCTATGACTAGCATTGCTAATAGATCTCTCAAAAAAATTGAGTTTACTTTAGGGTAATAATAAATGTGCCTGACATTGGAGTTGGAACTTGTAGTGCACACAAAAATTGCATTTATGTATGTGAGCCTGCTGGTACGCCTCTAAAACAGGAAAAAGTAAAAACAGTGAAACAGCAAATGCCAAAAGCGATGACTTGTAAACAGAAAATCAAGTTACTTCTACAGAGGTCAAACTGGAGACCCAATATTACGATGCAGGTACAGAAGAAACTTAGGTTTCTATAGAAAAGCTTGTAAATCAGCTGCCGCTTCCCTGAACATCTACATTTTCATGTGCACACCTCACAGATGTACACAGGTACGAATGGCATTTAGGCCTATGGTGCATAAGGAGTGCTATTCTTCCCACCACCGTGCTCCCTTCTCACCTGCCATCGGGGCGTGTGGGGAGAGAGGGCTTTTCCCCCAAAACAGACTGCATTACTGATGTATTTTCTCAACCAGAAATAAAACATGCAGCAGGAATTTTAAAATGTACCTGGCTCTACGCTTTTGAGAAATTATGTGTACTTTTTTAAAAAAATAATAAATAATAATAAAATATGTGGTTTGGTAGCCCCAGATTAGCCACATTTCAGTCCCTGATCGTAACCTTCTGCGTGAACTGATTTTGTTCAGACCAACTTTGACTTAGCCATAAAATAAGCCTTGTGATGTGTATGACAAATTAAAAAACAGTCTCGACGCTAGATCTAAAATTAAGTTTTGACACATTCTTGGAGTAGCATCCAGGAACAAACACTTAAAGAGCTGAGAAAACCACCCAAGTGAAATTCAGCTTAAACCTGTGAGTATTGGTGGGTAAGGCCGTTGCGTTCACCTTGGTGCTGGTTACCAGGGGCGCTGGCATACCACTGTAATGGCTATCTCCAAAAACATTGTGGACAGGGAAAAAACCCCCAATTAAAAGATGTGTTGCACTGAGTCGTTTTACAGTGCTTGGCAGTTCTTGGTCAAAGTTGTGAAGGATTTTAGGTATGTTCCACCTTTAGCACACTTCAATTCACTATTCACGACTCCGGTAACGCTCTTTCATCGCCATCAAGAAGTCCCTGCCAAAACCCCAACCATTTCAATGACTGTTTTATTCCCTTCCAGACCAGCGCTGAGCTCAGTAATTTGTCCCTCCCGGAGTGTAATTCATTCAAATAAATGTAAATCACCGTTTTATGTTGTTGTTTGGTCAGTGTTTATAGATGTTGGTGTACGCTACTGAAAATGCACGTGGCAGATATTAAGGGAGGAATCGATGTGTTCCACGGAAATAAGAACAGGCAGGGTTTGGTTTTGGTTTATCCACACTGCTGTACTGAGTGCAGCTAATATTGATTTCAATCCCGCAAGTGTCTGGGCTCCTTTGTACAGCACAACTTGTCTATCTTCATATTTTACAGCTGAATTTGCCTCTCCTTGTACTTCATGCTCTTATTCCATTACTACGCTACTTGGGAAAAAAAAAATCAATGCAGTTTGTTAATTAAAAAAAAAAAAAAAAGGAAAACCCACAACCTCAGACCAAAAAGCTGCTCTTGGGTGTCTGTGGTGACCAGGGTGGCCTGAGCCCACTGGGAGATGGCAGTGGCACGACTGGGGACGCACCGTCCTCGTGCCGCCCTGGGGCGCAGGCTCAGCTGACTGCAGAGTTAGGTGTAAAAACTGTATTCCTGCGATTTTTTTTATTTGTAGGTATGCATTGAGAAAGGTGGGAGAAAGCCCCCTGACTTGTCCAATTCAACCAGAACCAGTTTATGTTATTTAATGCTATTTAATGTCTCAGTCAGCATCAAATTCTGCGTGTCGCCTTCCAGCACGTGGGCCTGCCAGCTCGCGCTGTGTTTGCCATGTGGGTGAGAAGGTAAGGAAATATATTGCTCGCTTCTCCCTGAAGTCTGGCTTAGCACCTCCTCACAAGTTTTGTTCCCCCATCTGGCTGGGACGTGCATCAGATGGCCTGGTCCATGATCTGCCTTTTTCTTTTTCCCTCTCTCCACCAGTTTTGGCCTTGCTGATCAGCAGGGTGGCTGGATGAGGGCATCTGATGTATGTCTTAGGGATACAGTCCTGCTGGGGCCAGGGGGGGAAAGGAGCAGTCGGAGGAAGGGGGGAATATCCAGGGGGGTATCCAGGAGGGGTATCCAGGTGGGGTATCAGGGTGGGGTAGTGTGTGTGTGGGGTATCTGGGGCAGGTATCCAGGGAGGTATCAGGGTGGGATATCCAAGGGGGATATCAGGGTGGGGGTATCCACGGGGGGTATCCAGGGGGGAGTATGAAAGTGGGGTATCCAGTGAGGCTATGTGTGCCAGGAGGGGGCAGGGAGGACGGCATGAGCCAGGCTGAGGCCAAGGCTGCTGTGGTCCCGGCGGGCTGTAGCACTGTGGCGGAGAGAGTGAGTGACACCCGCAAATCATAAGGATCCTGATGTTGCGGTCCTCCCTGGCAGGAAAACTTGCTCACGCCAGGTCTGCCGGAGGAGCCGTAGTGCCGGCAGAGCCTGGTGCTGTCAGCTGCATGATCTGCAAGCACCGTTGCAGAAAACAGAGCAAGGGAGCAGCTGCAATTACAGTGCATGTCTAAACTAGCGATTGTGGGTTGTTCTTTTTTTTTTTTAAGCAGTAATTGAGCTCTGCTAGCTAACTGGACTTTAAAGGTGCTAAACTGTTGATCTTTCCTATGTTGGCCTTTCATACAGGGTTTGTTGTCACCCCCCCCCCTTGCCGCCAAGAGCCAAGTTAATGGAAAAAACAATATTCCTACCTATAGGAATGGTACTTCCACCCTATACCATCGTTAGTTAATACTTAGGCCGGTTTCAGTTGTTCGCTGTGCATCAGTACCATCCAGCCTAACGTCAAGGCTCATCCCACGGGTAGCAGTGATTGAACAGCACGACTGTGGCTCCTTCCAGGCAGGGTTAATCTCCCTGAGCTGCAGAGCAGGTAACAAACCATGTGTCTCTGCCAAGGAGAACTTAAAACCTGGGCCAAGCCACCGCAGTTTCCTTAGGCTGACTGAGGAGGCGTTTGCGCAGGCTGGGGCGGTGCCGTCTCCCGGAGCTGCAGGTGGCTTGAAACAGCGATAGTCGGTGGTGACCCAAGGGCTAAACACCCCGCTGCCACTGCTGCTTGTTGTCCGTGCCCTTAGTACGCTCCGCTCAGCAAAACAACCCATCACCCCCCTCGCTTTTCGGAGTGCCAAGTAAAGTCAGTGGTTCCCCAGCCACCTGCCAAATCCTTTGGCTGTCTCCGTGAGAGCCGGGCTTTTTTCCACTACAAAACCTGGAAGGAAGCTAAGAAGTCAGCGCAGTGCAACACCAAAACTTCATGTTACGCTACAGGAGGAGACTCCTCTTCTTGGGTTTGCTTAGTTATTTTAAAACAGATTGAAAGCTGCCACAGAAGCCTCTCTCCCCACCAGCACACAGGCTGCCTGTGGAAATTGGGTTACACGTCCTTTGGGCTGTGCAGGACCTTGAATAAGGGGTGACCTTTGCTGTCCCCTCCTGAATTTCTTGGTCGGCTTTTGTGCAGTAGGGGACAAGAAGAAATGCCCGAAGTAGGTCACTGGACACCACCACATAAAGGCTGCCACCATGGGCTGATTGATGAGCCCACTAACCAAGTTGCGTTACGGTGGCTTTCCCAGCATGAAGAATGAAAGCCCTGCTGTGAGCCAGGGTGGCCAGCGTGCCCGTCCCCCCATACTGCCCCACACCGCCTGACACCCGTCCCCTCCTTCCCCTCCGGGCAGATGGCAATCCTCAACCACAACCAGCGATGACTTTAAAAACGGCCCCTTCATCTGTGGCTCCTGCCCCTTATTATTTTTTAAGCAAGGTTTGGAAATGTGTTTGCAGGTAGCTCTTCTCCCCCTAAACCTGGAGCAGCATGGCAGGCCTGTTTGGGCAGCTGCAGTCCAAACCCAGGAATCGTCCTCGATAGGGTCTGATCCATGGCTGAATGTCTCTCATGCAGCTGTCAGCCTGGTGCCCATGGTCCCCTGGTTGCTGGAGGGGTGCGTGCTGCCACTGTCACTTGGACATCAGGTCACTGAAGAGAACCTTTACCTGTGGCACTGCTCCCCCCCCCGCCTCCCCAGCGTGATGGCATCCCTTCTTCTGCTCTAAGAAATGCCCCCCTCCAGTAGACATTTTTATTCTTTTCACTTTGGGACCGTGTTTTTAAAATGTGGAAGCTGGAGTGTTTTTTTCACCCCACTTTTCCATCGAGGAGCAGGAGGGTGGCAGTGAGGTGCTGGCTGAGTGGGTGGCAGGGGGTTGCCACGGCCAGTGGGCTTGGCCACCTCGATGGGTGCTCAGGCAGAATCGTGTGAGGCTGGTGGCTCTTTGGGGGGAAGCTTCAGGTACGGAGGGACCTGGGTGAGCCTATGGGGATGGTGCTCTTTAAGTTAGGCAGGATCCTGCCTGGGAACAAGCGCTTCCTCAGGCCAAGATGGTGATGGGACCTGATGCAGGGTGGCTGGGGGATGCTGATTGTTTTCCCTTTGTGTGGAAGGTAAAAGCAGACTGGCAATCCACCTTAGAAGGCACGGCGGTTTACCCAGCAAAGCAACACGCACAGACAGAACTATCTTCTTTATTATAAAGATACACTATGAGGAACAAACCTGAATGTATACTGAAGCTTGTAATGGTACATGCCAAAAATGTACAGTACTATACATAAAAGTGCATTGTCACAACAGATTAACAGTACATTTCTCTCCCAGAACTGTGAAATTTCCATGTTTTTATTTGTTCTTCGAGAGTGGAAGGAATGCAGTGGGAATGCAGCCATACACAAACAGGGAAGGATGCAATGGAAATGCAACAGTACAAGAGCAAGGCTAAAGCTCCTCTAAAATTTAAAGGCACTTTCACATGTACATACTACAGATGTACATTGACACAATTAGGTAACAGTCAACAAGCAGGAAGCTACCAGTACTGCAATTCATCAAACTTGACAGTAAAGGACAATACTGATCGGATTAGGTGTGCAGGAGTTACCCTTTAGTACGTCTGTAGTTGTAGCAGTCTTTCCTGTTACATATCCACTTACTATACTTTTAAGTATCTATAATAACCATCAAACTACACATTTAACCATGTGAATGCACTAAGTGGATGCATTCACTAAATGCACTGTTTCTAATATTTTCTTTTGCTAAACAATTTCTAATATAAGCATTATGGAGTCCAGTACAGTTATTTAAACATACAAAATTCCCTATGCAATTTAAAGATACAGGTATCCATCTCAATTATGCCGAGTGGGTTAATTTAAAAACGCTAGACTAAAACTGCATGTAAATGAAAGCTGAAATTCCAGTTTGTTCCACTGATTCTAGTAAATTGGGGAACTACTTGCAAAGATCTCTGGTCCCAACTAAGTGAGCAGACCCTATAGACCAGCACGGGTCTGCAGCTGGGGCTGGGCGGGCTTAGGCTCGTGCCCTGGCGCTAGGACCAGGCAGTAGAGTCGAGAGGGCTGGAGGTTTGCTGACCGACGCTGCATGGTCTGCTCCAGTGGATTAAGACTTTGCCTCTAACCTAGACGCGCGTGAAGGCTGCGCCTGGACTGAGGCGGGTTTGCAAACACCCGGAGCAGTTTGGCTCTCAGAGGCGGTTCACAGGGTACTTTTTGCACCTGGGGCTTTGCATTGCCTATCTACGGGGTGCAAACCAGAGCAGGAGCAAGTTGCTCCTCAATAACGACAGGAAATCACTCCCGCCGCCTCGGAAATTAGGTCTATGAAATTTTGTCACCACTCCCCCCCCCCCCAAAACTCAGTTGTTTTCATATAGCGAGTGGCACAACTTCAATCCTTCCAACGGCGAGATCTTAAATAATACGTGGAAAGACAGATCTAACTTAAGCCAGTTGTACTCCCCTAGGTGGACCACAACGGATTTTTTTTTATTTTTTCTTCCCCTTCTTCATCACTGAAACTTATTTTATGGATCGGATGTCAGAAAATATACTCACAGAAATAATATTATGGCTTACTGTTGCAATGTGCAAAACAGCCGTACATTTAGTTCACGCCTAACAAAGTCTAACAACAGAGCGCTAAGCGAAGTTGACAGTCGTCACTCACAGACATGAGAAAGGTACTGACTTCTGTCATTTAAAAAGAAAAAAAAAAGGGGGGGGGGCGATGGGGGGAAAGTGGTTAGGGAAAACTTTAGTCAGCTTGAATCTAGGCGTAGGAACTCAGCTCTCCGTCCCGCGACTGACCCCTGCCTCGCTGGCAGGAGGCTGCCCCCCTTCAGAGCGTCCCCCTCTTGCTGCCGTCAGCAGAACCGGGGACGGGCGTGCGCAGAGGCGCCTGCGCTGTGCCCGGCAGCCGGCAGAGCTGGGTCGGCTCGGAACTCCGGCTGTTACAGCTCAAATCACGTCTTTCACCTGGACACTGAGCAATAAAGTCAAGGGGACACTCTGCTGAATTACGGTGTGGTTGATCCTGTTAATTGCCTATCAGCCAGCCTAATGGACCAACAGATTCACGTACTCCCCAGAGCCTGGCTATGAACTTGAAATGAATTCAGCTTTTGTGAGAAACGTGGTCCGGGGAATGAAGGTCTAGCTTTGTGGGAAAAGGTACACTATGGCAGAAGACAGCAAAAGGAGTTTCTAGATGCTATCCTGGAGATGTGCTTTAGCTGTGACCTGGAATGCTGCTTTTTCTGGGTGAGAGCAATGGGATCTCCAGATCCATCCAGCGCTTGTCTCTCGTGAGGCTGCCAACAAGAAAGCTAAAAATTGGTGCCAATTGTGAGAGTTGTGAGGGTTTGGTGCGTTTTTTTGGCGTGTCTTAAGTGAGAAATGTGGCCTGAGATGACTTAGACGTTCCACACAGACACTTAATCCTCACATGCTAGATTTCAGCTCTTACTAACCTGCTTGAGATTTGGTTTAGTGACCCAGAAATGAGAGGTCCCACCTCCCCTTGACCCCCCTGCCCCTTAGTTTTGTGCAGGATCTGTTATTATATAGCTACGGCAAGACTGTGAAGTATGGTACAACGTGGCAAGCTGTTTGTGATCCGTGTTGTTTTTATTACAAATGGTGCAGCATCAAATTTTCAAGTAAGTCTATGTCTGTTTTTTTAAAACGATGCACAATTGTCCAGTTTTTCTTTTAATTGAAACCATACAAAATACAAATGCCCATGTTAATGT
Organism: Gorsachius magnificus; assembly: GCA_034008185.1. Classification (NCBI taxonomy): domain Eukaryota; kingdom Metazoa; phylum Chordata; class Aves; order Pelecaniformes; family Ardeidae; genus Gorsachius; species Gorsachius magnificus. Next base: position 180,697,536 of record CM067081.1, read on the forward strand.
AGCTAGTTTCAGACAATACATTCAAAAACACTGAAAAACAAAGCCTCTCCAGTTACAAACATGAACAAACGATGTTATGGAGCCCTGACTTCTATCGTTAATCCATCCCTTTCCCTAGCATACCCCAGCCGGGCACCACGGGTGGCTGAGACATCTACATTGTGCAAGATTTGTCGGCTGGGCCCTGGGAAGGAGGGGAAGGCCCGATGCTAGGATTTGTTTTTGGAAGAACAATAGGTTTTGGCCTAAGGGCAGGAGGTTTCAGCTGCACTCCCATTCTAGGGGCCACCATGGGCTTGAAAGTACTCATGGTGTCACTGGAAGAACTGGTGCTACGGCGGATCTGCGGCTCGGAGCTCCTTAAAACGACGCTGTGGAGGGGACTGAGTGACTCCGTGGAGGTGGCAGGGGTGGGGGTGTTTTTCATTTGTTCCAAGGTGTCCAACACGACGTCGGGGGCGTGTTTCGCCGAGCTCTGCCGCTCCAGCTCACGGAGCTCGTTCAGCGCCGTGTTCATCGTCTCCTCGATGTCCTGGGCCAGAGCACAGAGAGAGCAGCACGTCATTCCAGTTGCTACTGAACGCCAAGCACGGGAGGGGCAGGAAGAGGGGGTGACAAATGCATGAGTTAATTTGCCAACCATCCTCTCTTTAACGAGTACGACAGCGCTAAATCCAATTTCTACCAGGTTTATGTGAAAGAGGCTACGATTGGCAAGATGGCAGCTTTGGCTGGACATTACAAATATTTAACCTGTTCACACGAGAGAGTCAAAATTAACCTAAAAAATTTAAAACATTGATTAAACTACAACCTGCAAGCTGTTTTATTACGTGGTTGTCAGGACAATGGGTACTTGCCCAGCAGCATTTTTAACTGTGAAGATCTCTGTCATCTCTTGGGTACTGGCAGCTGTAAAGATTTTAGTCTATTTGCTAGCTCTTAGCTGACTGCTCCCCTCACCTAGTGCCCCAGGTGTTCAGGATCTGTATTCCCTCACGGGGATTATAAACCAGGTTTTGTAAGGAAATAAACCTTGTTTGTCTATCAGCTCTTCTCCTGTTTCTCTGGGTTAAATTTTAAGCAGAAAAAACTTGCAAGATGTTGTTTGGTGAGCTTACCTAGGAAATAATTTTTTTTGTCAGGATTTCTGGTACAAATGCTAAAGAATGCATCAAGACACTAGTTTACTATTTTTTCAGTGGTATTGAGATACAAGTGAGGTTAATTATCTGGTGTTCTCTGCCTGCTCACAGTAGCTTTCATGCAATTTAATCAAGGTTTGGGCTCTCTCACTGCCGAATGATCACTGGTCTATGCATCAAAAAAAATAGCTTAAACCAAACAGCACTGTGTGTGGTTCCAGGAAAGTAAATAAATAACTTAAATAAAACAGTAACAACATTTACACTTTCTAACTCTCTAATACACGGTTCAGCTTTCTGACCCAAGCATGACAGTCCCTTCTATCCCTCGTTGGAAGCAGAGTTTGAAAGCAAGCATCACCAGTACATTAAATTCTAAAACACGAGTGCCAGCTTTATTGTAAAATACTTTTGCAACCGTATCGTATCCTCAGGGTGCCCCTAGTAATCATGTTACACCACCTAGACTAAACACGAGCTCTGAAGACAGCGGTATCTCTTTGCTCAAGAGCTGTCACCAGGTCTGTACAACAGACCCGTCTGGTGAGCGGGGTGCTCCCTACTCCATCCTTCTCACCTCTTCACTGCCAGGACTGAGACTGGGATAAGATGGCCCGTGATTTATGCAGGTGCAACGTCTTGCACATCATGTTCTCAGGCACAACTGCAAGCATCACATCAACATACGGTATGAACTATACAAAAATCATGTAAAATGTGCAAAACCCTGGCATGTAAATCTGTGCTTTGAATGGCCATGGTCACTACCAGCCACTCAGAGCACTTTTCCGCAAAGCACAATACTGAGAAATAATTGAACACTAATTACATGCAAGTTAGAATAGGCCAGCCTTCATCAGAGCACACAGATTTCCATAGCTGTTGTAATCAAATACTATCCTGGATGTTCTGGGTGGCAGAGGCAATTTCATTATGGTGTAACAGGAAATAATTTCTTTTTATTGCTACTGCAATGTCTATTCCCCCTCCTGCTTCTTTTATCCAGGATCCCTTAATGCATCTTCCTTCACACGCACTCTGTTTAAAAACCCCAGTAGGATATTCTGCTGCACGCACACTCCTACCAGTGTACGTGCTCTGCGCTATGCTGTTTGCTGAGACTTGCTCCTCAGAAAATCAGAGAGTGACATAGAATAAAAAAAGACACAAACCTGAGCTATTGATTCTGGGTCCAGTGGTTTATGGTCATTGAAACCTGTGTACTGACCAGATGATGTAGATCTTCTAATTGGAGGGCTGTCGATCTTCTTTAGAGCCCTGAGTTAGTGAGGCTGCCATGTCCAGGTCTACGCCTCCTTTCAGGGCTGTCGGCATTGAGGTTGCGATTTTGAAGGAGGGCTCTGGGACTGCAGTGAGCTGCCAGATTGGGCGAACCTAGCTCCACGGACGAGTTGGAGAGAGGGTGAGGTGGGTGTACTGGGCAGTGACCGTCACTGCTCCTGCCGGGGCGTCGTAGAGGAGGTGGAGGTTCCGATCTCTTTCTTTGCCTGCACCGACGAAGAAGCGGTTATAGGCCAAGTTGTAGTGACCCACCATAAACACGTGGAGAAGTAATCGCTGTGTTACCTGAGCAGTGAGCAGTACTGCTGAAAACACGTTACGCTCAAGCTTACCTTCCTAAATACACGTCAGAGTGACGGTCAGTGGGAGAGTTCATGTCCTTTGATGAGGACTTGTCCTCAGTTATGGGTCCACTGCTGGCCTCACTGTCTGCTTTTTGGCTCAGTGTATCTGAGAAAGTATCATCCCTGGACAGAACACACATGGTGAGATGAGAAGTCAGTGAGTTAGATGTGACAGAGAGCATCTTGGTGGTCCTGAAGAAAAGCAGGCATGTTATAATGCACTACAGCCCCTCCATGTCTCCAAAAATTGCTTATAATCCTTCTGTTTACTGAGCTCTTTACATTTTCACTGTAACCTTTCTGCAAATGAGAACTTTGCCTTCCTTGGCAAAACACATGCTTAATACTATAAAAGAAGAGTTCGGGGCTGCATTTCTCCAGCCCTTGCTATCCTGACATTAAATGCCAGCAATTGCTACACAGAGATAGCCACATTAAAATAGGTACAGCAGCATCTGTCTCTTAATGTACCAGGAACATATCCATAAACAAAGCAGTGGTAGCCTGGTAGTAGCTTTTGATTACGAGCTGTCAATTCAGAGCAATAAGGACAGAGGCATCCTGCACAGAAGGCTAATGTTTAATCGATCCGAGCCTTCAAACCACCGTCCCGTTTGGAAATCACTTTTTTAATTGCTTCAGCATGTTTTTACACCCCGCCAAGAACCCAGTCACACCAGAGGCTGCTTACATATCCTGCACCACTATGTACTGGTGAGGGACAAGGCCATCAATTCCGTTGTGCCTCCCTTCCCACCAGTCTTCGGACGCTCGGTGATAGAGCAGAAGGGAAGCTCCTTTCTTGAAAGAGAGTTCTCGTGCAGATCTTCCAACGTAGTCAAACTTGGCTATAGCTTCTATGGGCTCGCACTCTGTGCAGGGAGGGAAGAAGGACGGGTATCAGATTCCATGCCAGCTTATCTGCTCATTTTGGTTTCATAAAATCAGTGCTCATTCTTACTGAGCAGAGCTGACAGAAATCAGGTCAGCTAAAGCAGACTTCAGGCAGTGGTTATAAAATGTCCCTTACAGAGAAACGTAACCAATCTGTGCCCCAAGTGTGGAACATCTGGGCTGCTTCGCAAGCTGCAGAAAAACCCAACAGCATACTCAAATGTTCCAACTGCTGCAGCTGGGAGAGAGGCCTCTGCTTCCTGCTGCAAGGGCTCCTTCATGGCTGGGAAGCGGGATGGAGGCCAGGCAATGAAGACCTCCGAAAAGAAGATGAGCAAAAGATGAATAATCAGAGGTCTGAGGAAGCAGGGTGATAACGGAAAAGTAAACCGGAGTGCCTTTAGCATCCACCGTGGCGAAGGCAGGCAGGCAGGCAGGCAGACGCTCCCTCTGCACGAGTAGGGATGCTCTGCCTAACTGGGCGATGAGATCTCTGTCTTTTACGTGACGAGTGCGCAGACCTAGTGAAAACCTAGTGTTTCACACAACACCCAGGCCTAGTGCTTTAATCTGCTTCCTTAACACCCTTTTTGAGGGAGGCAGACGGCTCCAGACAGCCCAAGGACAGACGGCTCCTCCGTGGGGTCAGTCCCCGCGTGGCCTGAAGCTGCCTAAGGCAGCTCTGCCTGCTCCAACATCCCCAGTTCCTCTGGTTCCTTCAGGGGAGGCTGGTATTTTCTGAAGACAAACATCAATTACAGCAGTCCTGGCTAATCTTCCATCAGTATACTGGTAAATTCAGCCTTACGCTGGTGATGGACTCCATCCTGCAACCTACGCTTGGGTCGGAAACCCAGAAAAGGGCCCCTGCCGAATTGCCTGCCCACAAGTACCTTCAGAGCTGTGCCCGGAGATCAGTGGAAGAGCTGTGGTTTTAACAACCCCTAGTTTCTTCTGCACACAACCAAAAGCACCTGAGCTCAAACAGATTAAAATTTGTCACTGCAGTCTCAAAACATAAAGAAAGACCTGCAAAATACAGGCGCAAAAATCACACACTTTGTTGACTCGAATAACTCACGAGTCCCTGAAATGACAAATTCCTTTATGTAATTAGAGCAATATTTAGATGGAAATTAACATCTGGGCTAATGACTATCATAGCGACTTTCTGTCTGGTGCAAATTAAAATCGCTGAGGTTGTAATTCCCCAAAGAACCAGGCTGGTAATAAAAGCCACTGTCCCTTTATGACAACATTTTTGCGCAGGAATGTCTTTTGAAAATTAACTTCATCCTGCAGCATGAAAACATAATGACAGCACCTTTATTGAGGATATGGTTTGCAGCTGGCTTTTTTTTAATAACTTGCCCAGCCTGCAGAAGGCTGTCTTGTGGTTTGCTGCTTCTGTAGTCACGCTAAGAGCTCCCGCTGGCGACAAGCTGCAGGGTGCTCCGGAGTTACAAACCCAGACGCTTGCCAGAGATGGCGGCATAGAGTGGTATGGGGGATTCACTGCTACAAAGGCGAAAGCAGCGTACGCTGGCAGAAATTACTCCGATTTTATAAAAGCAAATAGGAACCTAGCAATCACAGCATTAATTCCTGAAAATGTATTGCTACTGGATGGCTCGCCAGCAGGCATTCCCTGGTGGGCGGGGGGGGTGATAGGTTTCTTGGGTTTTAAACAAAGAAAACGCGAAGATGACATAGAAAGAAACATTCTGGAAAACTGGGAAAACTTTAATGCTGGTGTATATATTAGAGCCACTCTCCATCATCTATGAAAGGTCCTGGAGAACAGGAGAGGTGCCTGAGGACTGGAGCATAGCCAATGTCACTCCAGTCTTCAAAAAGGGCAAGAAGGAGGGGAACTACAGGCCGGTTAGTCTAACCTCCATCCTCGGAGGTTTCAGTTGAATATGAGGAAGAACTTCTTTACTTTGAGGGTGACAGAGCACTGGAACAGGCTGCCCAGGGGGGTTGTGGAGTCTCCTTCTCTGGAGATATTCAAAACCTGCCTGGACGATGTCCTGTGCAACCTGCTCTAGGTGACCCTGCTTTAGCAGGGGGGTTGGACTGGATGATCTCCCGAGGTCCCTTCCAACCCCTGCCATTCTGTGATTCTAATATACAATCTTGTTTTCATTTCTACTCTATCTACAGTTTATTTCTAACAGAAAGTACAGAGGTGACAAAGCGACTATAGTCATGGAAAGACTCTATTGCCAAATGGCAAGAAATAAACCTAAACGTGCCTGTTTATCTTACATCGCGTTTTAAGAGAGCGATATTGAATCAAACGGCAATAACGCCACACTGACAAAAAGAACGCTGATTTTACACATATCATGCACGTTGCTTGTGGAATTTGTTGGAAGATGGGACTACTGGGATCGGGTAGGACTGGAAGGGAGCAGATGTTTGTATGAACACGCTGTTCTAAGATGGCAGGTAAGTTATGGGTTATGGAAGAGTGGGTCAAGAATTCAGAAGCAAAAGGTCCCAGGTTTCAGCAAGCTAGTCACTCACTAATGGGTATTACTTTAAAATACAAAAAAAACCCCACCCAACCAAACAAAACCCCCTTTACAGTAAGTAAGAAAATCCCAAATTTCCTGTACATATTTTCCTTTGACCTTCTCTGAAGTCAACTGATAACGGTCATGGGTACTGGGTTAATTGATAAACCCTTACACTGATTAGCTATGGGATTTCCCATTTATCTGCTAATTTCAACAGATCATATAGTATCCCACATTTGAGTATACAGGCCTTTTTATTTACAAACTAATGGACTAAACTAGAAATAATTCTCTCTCCCTCAGTGGAGTTACACTAATGTAAGTGTGGTGGATGGTGGGAATCTGTTTTTTGCATCCTTCCATCGCCTGCAAGACTCACATGCGTTCCCAGAGGTCTAAAGGAAGTTTCCCCACTGGAACCAGCTGTATGAATTGGTAATGTATCCATAACGGATGTGACTTTTGAGACATGTTCGCTAGATTGCCTGGGTAATGAATCCTACCTCCTCAGGGAGGAGTGCCCAGCAGATCTCACACAGTTTTCTTAATAGAACCAAAAGTAAGTTCAGACAGATTTTACTATTTTGAAAGGGGCATTTTCTTTGCTTGAACGTTGCTTTTACATGGACAGAACTTTCCTATAGCAAACAGTACTGAGACTGTACTTAAAGAGTGATTCACCTTGTTACAGGTCAAGCCTTAATAGTTAAAACCAAAGTACCGTGACAGTTACTCCTAGAAATAAATGCATTTTGAAAAGCTAAGCCATTTAATATCAAGGTTACTGAACGACAGACAAGCATTGCCAGAAATGCAAAGGTGATGAAAGCTAAATTTGGGATCTGTAACTCAAATTCTGCATGGTACTGAATGTCTAACAGTAAAATCGACAGCTTGGAGGGAAATGTAATTGCACTACTCTGTCCATACCTGGGGGCTTTGCCTACAATAATTTGTTGAATAAATAAGGACAAATTGATAACGGAAGTATTTGATGACATACAGGAGCTCACCATCTATCATCTCTAGTGACTCAGGCAATGATATGGAAGTGAAAAATTAGGACAAACTGAAGAACTGTGGGAAAAGCTTTAGGGACTCTGTTAATCACCCAGCTCTGTTCTCACTTTTTTACTTACGACCCCCAAAGTTTGTTACGATTACTACCACTGTTTGAGGACATGTTATGTTGCAGTGTGCTTAAAAATCAAGGTTTGATGCCAAGTAGAGCTGTCCAGATCCAACAGCTGGGGAGAGCAGAAAGGGCAGAGGAAACATAAGTGCTAATTTTAATTTTGGGACTGGAGTGCCAGCTGTAGTTCTAACCTCCCTACAGAGGTGATGGCACTGAAGTGGCACTGTGCTGCCCTCCATGCCTCCGGGCACAAGGAGCTAAGGAAAAGAGGGGAGACCATCCCCCGCTTTTGGGAGGGGTTTGCTGTTGCTCTGCTCTGCTTTTCCTCAGTTCTCCCAGATGTACCCTGGCTGTCGGGAATAGAGTACGTCCTTGAACTCCCTGGGAAGACGCTATCTCATCGTGTTCATCCTCTTCTGCACCCCATCTGAGAACAGTGGCTTTGCAATTTCCAAGTCCTGTCCTCAGGACAGCAGTTCTCTGGCCAGGGAACAGCAAAAGCAAAGAAATGTTGCAAGGTGTTGACAGAATAGAAAATGTCGATCGCAGCATGAGCTACCGAAAAGCAGGAAAAGTACTATGTGTTGGCGGGACAAAAATAACTTGCAGCCTTACGTGTCCCTGTAATTTTTGTTTCCAGCAGAACTACCATCCCAATTTTTACCCTATGTTTATGAGACATCTATGAACAGTATGATATTTATTGTATGTATGTTTTCCCAGGAGAAACCCATCTGTTTAACTTCCTCAGGAAATTCTCTCTTACTTCCTTTGAAAACAAACCTAGCCACTCTTTTCCATATGCCTCCAAAAAGAATAAAAAATCTCCAGCGAACTGAAGGTAAAGGAAATATGCTAAAAACTGCTTCAGCAAAACATGAACAATATCCTTTGAATCTTGACTACAGAGGCAATTTCAGGTAAAGGTTTTTCTGCAGCAAAATTACAGACAGATTTTTCTGTGCCTCAGCTTGAGTACAAATGTTCTGAACTTCACAAATTAAATTCCGTTTCCAGGTTTAGGAGAAAGAAAAAACTTATGTATTTTCCTTAATAGGGATATTTTCTGCACAGTTAAAAAAGACTGAAAACACTACAGCAAAATGCATCTCCTTCCCTCTTCCCTTTCCAGTGATCAACAGAAATATGTGAACATCACTGGAATGGGTTGCCCAGGGAGGTAATGGAGGCCCCATCCCTGGAAACATTCAAGACCAGGTTGGACAGGGCTCTGAGCAACCTGATCTGATCAAGGGTGTCCCTGCTCACTGCTGGGGGGTTGGGCTACATGGCCTCTAGGGGTCCCTTCCAATCCAAACCATTCTACGATTCTGTGATCAGTAACCTTAGAAAAAAAAGGCAATTTATATGCTTAAAATTAAGGAGTTATCAAGTATTTATATGCTCAACTCTAAGTTCCAGCCTTCTTTTCCCCAAACTACCAGATTTTACCTCTGCAGACATAATTTATTTTTTAATTTTTAAAAAGTGTAACTAAACATTCCTAGTGCTGCTGAGCCAGCCCCTACAGATGGGTTTATTCTAGTAGGCACAGAGCGAGTCACTTGTAGTTTAACTTTATACAGCAAGTTATTCTTATAACAAGAATAACTAAAGTAGAAAAATAAATCCTTTTGCTTTTGATCATAGCCTCTGGATTATGTTTCGATAACCCTGTAATTCCTCTGGGGTTAGCTGCTTGGTCTTGTGTATGCATACAACATTTTAACATAAAACTAATCAGATTTTCAACACTAAAACCCCCTACATTTATAGAATCTGCTTCTTCCAACTCCTAACAGAGGGAAATACAGAAGTACCATGTGCCTGATCAATACAGCGGCAATGCTGCGCCTCCCTTTCTCTCTCCACATACAGCTGGCAGTGATACATCCAGTTTATAATCAATGAATCAATCACACTAAACCCACAAAAGACTCCAGACTCTTTAGTGGAATTTTTTTTTTTGTCCACCACAGGTCAATCAGTGACTCTCATGAAGTTCAATATGCAAACTGAAAAATTCTCACCTACTCTTATATTTGGTAGCAAGAAAACTTTGTAAGAGGAATTGTCCAAAGGATGAATACATGAATGTATGTGCAAAGAGATGGTGAATGTATTTAATTTAAAGCATATTAGAAAAATGTGCTATTATAATGGGAAGCCGCATCCATGGAAAAAAAATAGGTTAGAGCTTGCAGGCCGAGAAGGCCAACGCCGTTTTATACGTGATCCATGCTTGCTAATCTTTATCTTTGCAGCAGTGTTTCCCTAGATTACAAATATTTTTGTGCTAACAATTAGTTCACTGTAAACACAAATGTCTGCTTCCTTTTGGCACTGGATTAATTAAAAAGGTATGATGGGGCAACTAGAATTAAATTGCTGGCCAATCCGGTGAACAAAAAGCCATGTCTTGAGCAGTTAAATCTTTCAACAGAACATGGTCCTGTTGACAACTATTTTCTTCAGGGTTTGTTTCCACCAGCGACACAGCTGTAACACAGGTAGCACCACAACAGGAATGTAAAACTGTTGTTATAATAACACAGTGATGGGGTAGCCCGTGATTACTGAGGCACAGGTGATGTGCTATGGGATGTCATGGTCCTGCTTCTCTGGATCCTGCTGCTGTTTTAATCTTTCCTAGGCATGGTTTTGAAGTAACTGCTTTTGATTGCTGCTGAAAAGCTGCACTTCTTTTCCATGCCCACTTGGGCCTTTATCTCTCAGTTTGGTCATGGGACCCCAAAGTTGGCCCCACTGTATTGAACTGGTGCATCGCCTGCATTTCACTACTTCACTTGTGCTCTAAATGAGAGGCAGACAGACCTATTCAGCTTCTACTCTTGCTTCATACCTCCAATGGAAGAAGGAGCTCTTATAAAGTATAGCTCTACTGTCTTGGAAAAAGAAATCGCCATTACGAGTTTGTTCACACCATTTAGTGGAGCCGTGTTACATAAAGACGCTGGGTTTAGCTCTATAGGCTGTCTTGTAAAACTGTCAGTATTCCCTGCCGTGGCTGCAGGCACAGGTATACACCCCAGGCAGAAGATTAACATTCACCTCTCTCCTGTCCTCAGTCTTTCCCCCTTCTGTGGTGCCTGCCCACCCAAACAGCTGCACCGATAGACCCTGCCTGCCCCTCCTGGCCCCAGCGAAGGGGAAGCCACAGGCAATCTGCCACTGACAGCTTGTCTACGTGACAAAGCAGACGGGTACCGCCAGAGTGGAACTATCGTTTACATTGCTCTGTGTGCAATGGGACCAGTGTAGCCAGGTTTCCTATAGATACACCTTCCTGTTCCCCTTCCCTATGGCAATCGTCCCAGCACCTAACCAGTAAACCTTATGACATCCTTTTAAAAAAATAAAAATTTCCTTCTCTGCTGTAGCTCTTTTCCTCCCTTTCCCCCCCTCTCTTCCTCTTCCTCTTCCTCCTTCCACACAAGCTCTGAGATGGACAAGGGGCAGCTTTTGTTTCTGCTGGTGTTAAGTGCACGTGTGCTGGTTGCTCTGCCTGGGTTGCCTGCTGGCCAGATACGCAGTCAGCTCACACTGCAGCTCTTCTCTACAGGGACCATTATTCTTAATCCTTCACCTCTAACTGGCTACTAGTTGTCAGGAAAATGGTAGTTATTTAACAATTTTGACACCTCTTTCCATCTGTTACATTTGCTTGAAACTGGGCAGAAGCTACTGGGAGGGACATCTGAAGGATGGTGCAACTGAAATATGTCACAGTCAAATACACCCTTAGGAAACCTGGCCAAAAAGAATCGATATAATAGAGATGCATCAAATTTTTCATGGATACCTATCGTACCCAGAACTGTCATTAATATTTATGGCAAATGACTACTGTTCAGAAGTTTCACTGTGGGGGGTATATGCATGTTTTTCAGGAATTACAAATCCTTTAGATGAAATAACTTTTAAATTCATATCAAAATAGAGCCCAGTGAATGGCAAACACCCCTTAGTTGAAATATTTAAAGACACACTTTTGGTAAGTTTAGCTTTTGCAGAAAAAAGAGAGAGAGTCACTAAAAATGTAACATTATATCAGAAAATAATATGTGCTGACTGAAATAGCTTCTCTCTTGCCCTTCCTGTGACTGGAAAAATCAGGAGAGAACAAGGAAACAGCTGGTCAAACACAGATGAATCAGAGTGAAAAAGCACACAGAGACTAAAGAAGCCGGCTTCACTACAGACCACCAGGACTGAAACCCTCTTCTTTCAAATAAGACACAATTAGGGAAGGAAGAAGGTCTCCGCATGAAACACCTGTAAAACTTATTCCTATCAAAGGCACGGTAATGTGACAGACATACCGTCTTCACTGGTATGGGGCTCAGTACTTGCATCCTGGTCCACTTCCTCTAATGTACCATGTTCGCTGTAGGGGCTGTCGCTGAAGGGAAATGAAAGGTCAAGAAAAGAGAGAAACCACAGCATGAAAAGGACATTAAACCCCAGTCCCTTTCTTCCCCAGTCCACTGGGGGTAACTTCCACACATGAAAAATATGCCACCCCCATGAGATTATTTATTCTTATAATGCTACGAAGTTATGTGCAACATAATTCTCATGCCATGCTATGAATACACAATTACTGAAGAAGTCCACACACCTCTTCAAACAACATCTTCAGTTATTAAGAAGTTCCCAGAACCTTTGAATACTTTCATTTAGGAAAAGGGGGTGCGTGTTGCTAAGAGAGGAAAGGAGCAGGGGGAAGGCATCATAAACTGAAATCTGTTAAGATGGTTCACAGTCAGAAAGCCAGTTTCTGGCTGCGTGCTTTGCAGAGTACACCTGGAATTCTGCCTGTGTCCGGCTGAACACAAGGGTAGCTTCTTTCACAAGATGTTGTAAGGAACCTCATCATAATTGCCTTTGCTTCATGTTTTTTTACAGCTAACACTTTCCTGTGTGAACCTAAATACTCTTCTCATTTATCTTCATACTTCTGTTGTGCGCGAAAGTCATTCTGTATGAATCCAATCCATCCACATTATCCAGACAACCAGTCTAATGATTTTGTTAAGGAGATAGAAGGGTAATAGTCTGACTCACCAGTAGTCATCTCCAGCCATGCATTTTTCATACACTGGGCCATCAAGTTCTTTAGCATCTGGAAAAATAGCCTCGTGATGGATGATGATAGTTTTGATTATCTCATTCACGTGTGCCTGACAAGACACCTGGTCTTGTATGTCTGGAACAGGCATCAGGGTTGGCCCAAAACAAATAGCCAGGTTGTACGGATCCATCATGTTTTCATCACTGTACTGTGAAAGGCTGTTATAACAGAAAAATCAAGAAAAATTAACTTTTCCACTGTTAATAACCTTACTCTGAAAACTGGAGAAACTTTATTTTCCATCACAACTTAGAGATTTCCTGTTCTCCTTGACATTGAATCCCACATAATGCAACAAGCAAAAAAAGGGGATTTTTTCAATAGGCTATACACATTATAAAGTGAGTTTATAGCACATATAGGTATGTAGATGTATGTTTGGTGTACACTGACTTAATGGCCTAATGTAAAATGCATCAACCGCTGCTGCTTCTATCTATCCTATCAGTGCTTATCCTTGGAGGACCGAGCGGACTGGATCCAAAGTGGATCATGCCTATCATTTCTCATCAGACCCTGATGCACCTCTTCCATCAGCTGGCTATATAACTTAGGCAGACTGAATTGTTTTCTGGAGGTAGCTAAGTTCCTGGATCTTGCAAAGGCTCTTGTGACTTCTGGCTTCTGTTTTCACCATACAACCTAAAATCCCCGAGCACCTTGCCTTCTGCCCACAAAATCCCACAGGGGTTTCATTTTGGAAGCAACCAAACAAAAGGCTTTGATTGTTCTTATTAACCAACTTTTGCAAGGTCTCCTTTCCTCCAGAAGATTCCAACGTTACTAGTTTTTAATTTTGATTTTGAATGAAAAGCTGCTCTTTACTCCCTTGTTTAAAAGCATTGGCATTTCTACTGGAAATGTTGGCTTTTGAGTGGTTCTGGGCAAGGCCAGTCAACCAGAACCTGAAGCACTGAGATGCCCTTTACCTCAGTGTTGTTCTGCACTCTGAAGCAGCATATGAATTAGTATGTCTGGTTATTTGTAATTACAGCATCGTATTCCCTTTAGAAAGGGAATTTTATAGAGTGTACATGTACAGACAATACAAACTCAAGAGGCAAATCTAAATTACACCCTTTGTAACTAGCTTGTAAAATTAATCATGCTCTCCTCTTTCTTATGCCATGATTTGTTATCGTATCCTGTATGTTAACAGGAGACATCTTGTTCTACTGATTTATAAGGTGGTTCAGCCTTTATATGTGTGCAAGAATGTGTAAAAAAGTTTATCATCATGAAACATGTGAAGTTCTGCTCGTGGCTGGTAACATGTGGCGCTCCTCAGGGCTCAATACTGGGGCTGATACGGTTCAACATCTTCGTGAATGGCCTAGACAACAGGATGGAGCGCACACTCGGCCAACTTACAGATGATGCCACACTATGGGGGACAGCAGTTATGCTAAAGGACAGGGTTACCATTTAGAAGGACCTTGACAAGGTGGAGGAATGGATAAATAGGGATTTCAACAAGGATGAATGCAAAGTCCTGCAAGTGGGATGAAATAACCCCATGTATTCTTACAGTCTGGAGCTGACTGTTAGGTATCAGCTCCCAAGGAAAAGCACTGGGAAAAGCACTTCTTGGACAAGAAGTTGGATGTGATTCAGCAGTGTGTCTTCCAGCGATGAAGGCTAGTTACATATGTGTCTCTGTTAGGAAGAGCAAAGCCAGCAGTCAAGGGAATTGATTATTCCCCTTCCAGTTGGTGCTCACAAAGTCAAGACAAAGCATTGAGCTACTTGATCTAATTTTAGAAGCTTTGAGCAGGACGCTAGACCATATGAGGTCAAGCCATGAGGTCTGATGACTTCATGTGGCCAAACAGGCCTAACTGCATATGCAAAAAGCAGAACTGGATTTTCAGAAAGTCAAACTATGGGAATGTTTTTCCTACGGATGCACCAGCAGCAGTTTGGAGGCATATGAGATCTAGCCTGCTTTCTGAATTGCATTCCTGTGGAGAGCACAGATGTAGCTAACATGACCATGTAACGAGTATAGCCTTGTATAACTCTGTATGTCTAATCTGTATGTCTAAGTAGAGGAGAAGCTGCGGTATAAGCCTATGAGATATTTACACAGCGTCACTATAGAGGGATGAATTAATGTTTTCAATGAATGATTATTTTCATAAAACTTTAGATCTCTGCACCCCTTTTAAATATTGCTTGAAAGTGATTCAGAAATTACTAGAAGAAAGGAAACAGGAACAGCTGTGAATACAAGCACACACACATAACCTGGCTGCAAAGACCCTGTTTCTATAGGAACAGACAGGATGGATGAAATGGGGAAGGTCACAAGGACAGAATGAATCAGCAGAGGGCAAATTTAGAAAAAAAAAGAGGAAAAAGGCAATATGAAAACAGATATAACAGGAAACAGACAATATGGCAGCAGAAAGAGAAAAGCTAGAATCAGGGCAAAGTGCACAAGAAGCAAATTTTGCAGTGAAAATACTGGGGTCAGCAAAACCGGAGAGGGCTGTGAAGGACTGGAGGGAGAAACACAGTACAATTGCCCAGACTGTCTTTTATTTTGTCTTTGAGAATGACTAAGTTTTTCTGGGATGACGAAGACATGAACACCACTTTCCCTTTCTCACATAACCCTCCTTGCAGCTGCTGCCCGTGTTTTGCACTGTGAGAACTAAGCTACCTTACATCAAAGTGTACATGGGGGATGTATGTTCTCTGTGCCAGTAGCCCTATTACCAGAAAATAGAAGCAGCAACACAAAGTCTCACCCTGGCAGTGCATAGCATCAAATAGGTAGCTTGTAGTGCCTGTGCTGCTTGAATATACTGTTTATTTTTCCCATCAGGAGATTAAAATCAGCTTGAAATATGGAAAAAAAAAAATTCTACTTTTAAATTACGTAAATTATTTTTAATGTAGGCACAGTTTGCATTTGTTGTTTTTCTTATCAGCTTATTTTGTTATCAGCTTTAATGCTGTAGCCTGCACTCTCCATTTCAGACAACACTTTAATCCCTCTTACTACAACCTTGCTCAGTTTTGGACAAATGGAATTTTAATTTGAATGAAAACTGTTGTTTTCCTTCTATTTTCATTGCCAATTAGAAGATCATCTTTTGTGTTAAATGAAGCTTAGATGTAAATTCTACATCGAGTATGAGTAAACCTAAAGAATTTTGATACCAGCGAGGAAGGCAGATAAAGATACAGTACCTTGGGGAATGATAAAGGACTTACTGGTTGAGGAAGGCGAAGAGGTATCTCATCACTATAAGGACCGACCTGGGCAAAGTAAGGAGGAGTTTGCGGATGTGAAGAGCCCTCTCATAGAGATTGTCTATTCCTGCAAACAGAAGGAAGAATTTTAAGGTCCCTTTCACATGATGGTCTAAAATAGCGTTCAGTTGGTTTACTGAGTTTATTTCGACTCTTTACCATCACATGTCCCTAGCCAGTATCTTCTTGTTTTGGCCTGTTAGAAAAACAAGATCTAAAAGTCCTTCCCTCTCTCATAAAAACCACACAGTTTAAAAGTAACATCTTTAAACATATGAAGTCACAAATCTGCCTAAGTCAAACCCTGTGTCACTTGCTGAGCTAGACAGCTCCCAAAACCACGATGCCAGTACATAAATCCAAGGAACCAAGGAGAGATGTTTGCCATCAGTTTCAAATACAGATTCATGCTCTTTATTTGAATGTTCATATCAGATATAATATTCCAATCACCGAGCTTCTCTAACGGGTTTTCTTAATCAAGTGTCCAGCTATAACTCTCTTAACAGCAAAGCAGGAGAAAGGCTTTATGCTTTAGGTTTTACAGCGTATAAGCAATGAACACAAAGATCACATGTATTTTCCCAAATGATTTTATAGCAGTCCACCAAAATTCTTCTGAAGCAGGCAAAACAAGGTCAGCTCAATACAAGCATCAATACAAGGTCCTAATGTCTTATAACGAGGATGCATTATCTTCTGTGTTGGTACGAAAGATTATGTGGCTCCAAGTGGGGTAGTGATGGGATAAAAGGATAAACTGTTTTTCAAAATAAGTAATAGCTCAATTTTTTACGCAATGTGTTTTCTGTGTAAATTACACTGTTAGAAACAACCTAAAATTTCAGTAATGCTTTTTACGTCAGCCAAGAAAGAATGCTGCAACTAACAACATCTAGGGGAAATCTTAGCAGGCTACATGAGAAATACCGTCCTGTGGCACTGAAATGGATATTCAAAAATTTGGAAATGAGAAACAGGAGCCGATTCCAATAGCTGAAAAGCAATTTGTACCACAAAATGTGATATTTAACAGCACACATTTAAAGTAATTACTTACATAAAAACATGCTAACTGTAAAACAGAGTTCCTGGTGTTTATTTGTGCCCTTTGGTATGGCTATTTCTACCAATCAGCATTTATTTGTAGATGCAAAATGTGTGTTGACTTAGGTTTCTTAGAAGAACATCTGTTGTCTAGTAATTCGTATTCTGATACCAAGAACTAAGCATAAGCAGAGCATGTCGGCAGTGAGACTTCTGTTTACCACGCAGAAGTGCTGCACTTCATTAGGAAATGCCAGTGTAGTGAACTAAGGGGGAAAACCTGTTCCCACACCTGCAGTTATGGGAGATCCCACTGGCTCAGCGCCACTAGTATGCTGGGGAACAGAAGATTTTGGGATGGGGTGAAGCTCGGCTCCTTGGGAGTTTCTGCAGAAAGGGAACAGCCCACCACCGCTCGCATGAAGGAAGCCCATTTGGATTGCGGTATTTACTGCGGGAGCAGCAAAGCGGAACTCCTGCGAGAGGTAGAATCCTGTTCCCTAGCAGAGCAGCTGAAGGCTGGAACAGTGTCCCCGTGAGACGCCGCTGACTGCTGCGGAGCTGGTGGGGGAAAGGAGGGCTGACAAGCTGTGTAATTCATAACCTAATGAGTCACACAGAACTCAAAGTCTAGCTAAGAATCAGTTCAAGCCATTACACCTTCTTTAGTGGAGTATGGGACTTGAAATTTATTTTTGTGTTTCTGTTAAACCTGGACTGCATGAATCAAGAAGTATTCCTGGACACTGGTTAAGAACCGGAGTCCATGGCAGGGACTGGGAGCTGCTCGCACGGCAAGGATCTGCAGAGCAACGACAGTTCTCCTCTCCCTTTCCAGTGCGTACCACATCGTGGAGACACCAACGCTACGAACCCTCACTTCTGCACTTTAGTGCCCCACTGCTGTTCTGCACAGCCCACAGACACCAGTTTTAGTGCAAGGCCTTTCTCCACCTACCTAAACTAAGCAACTCTCCAAAACTAAGTGGAAGAAGCCTGACCGTACCTTCAGTTCCCAATCTTCCAACAAAAACAGCTGCTGTTAGAGCTAGCGGCGCCTTGTGAGTCTCCAGCTCAGCCAACCTTCCCCCTGACAAGCCTGTTTCTGAGCCTCTATATGCAGAATTGCAAGTCTGGGTGGTTTTGAGCCTGTGTGCGTGCGCGCAGGTGGATTTTCTATGGAGTGGGGCTGAGAGAGGAAGGTCCAAAGGCGCTTTGGTTACCTCTTTCAACACTCCCACCTCAAGCAGCACTGCTGTGCGGTGCTGTGGCACAGCTCCTCTCCAGCCTTTCCACCTTGTGTGCTGGATGCAGGAAGATGGAGGGAAGTTGTGACGCAGCACCAGGACCTGCCTTCTGCATTACAATCATAGAATCATTTAGGTTGGAAAAGACCTTTAAGATCATCAAGTCCAACCGTTAACCTAACCCTGCCATCCCACCACTAAACCATGTCCCTAAGCACCTCATCTACCCGTCTTTTAAATACCTCCAGGGATGGGGACTCCACCACGTCCCTGGGCAGCCCTTTCCAATGCTTGACAACCCCTTCAGTGAAGAAATTTTTCCTAATGTCCATCCTAAAACTGCCCTGGTGCAACCTGAGGCCATTTCCCCTTGTCCTATCGCCTGTTACCTGGGAGAAGAGACCGACCCCCACCTCACCACAACCTCCTTTCAGATAGTTGCAGAGGGCAATAAGGTCTCCTCTCAGCTTCCTTTTCTCCAGGCTAAACAACCCCATTAAAGCCTTTCCAGGCTAATGCTTGTGCTGAAGACCTGCCTCTTCCACCTAGCCCTGGAGACTGGCCCTGGACCAGGTGCAGTCATTGCTGAACTCAAATCAGACCCGAGAAATGCACTGGCTGTGCTCTCAGGTGGGTCCAGTGGCTCCTTCCAGCAGTGTGCTGCCTATCTGTATGCAATAGCTCTGTCTAAACTAGTGAGCTAAATCAGGATGGGGCACAGTCTGGAACACCGGCAGGCAGCTGCCACACAGTAGTTACCACACTCTCCAACATGCTTGTGCTCTGCGCCAACTTCCAAGCTGTTCCTCGACATGGTTCACAGGGTGTGTGAGCCAGGAACTGGTCCCAGTAGGCAGCATGGACATGGCAAAATATAGTTTGGCTGTATGGCCGTGTGCTGAGCTATCCCATGCCCTACCAGGAGCACTATCAGGACAAAGTACTAGCAGATCACTTCTATACTGAAGCAGTTACAAGCTACATGTGCTGGAATGAGGTGCATGCATTTCTGATACCTTCCTGGTAACCCAGTCCCAGTTTCCATGAAAGCCCCTTTATTGAAAATCCAAACTGCTGCCAAGTGGTAAATTAACGTGCTTTCCATGTTATTTCAAAAGGCTTGTTCTTCTTTCTCAGCACTGATTTGGTTTAAAGGAGATAGCTAATAATGTTATGCATCTGCGTGCTGCTTTTAAATGAGGAGCCAAATTTCACCGTTGCTTGTGTGCATGCAGTGCGTGTGAATGTTTGGGTACATAAGGAAAGAAGGAACATATACAGAGCAATCCTTCTGCATCCAGGCAGAAAGAATTTGCAGCTCTGCTGCTTCCCATGCCGAGGGAAGAGAAAGCATCGCTTTGCCTCCACTGGGTTGCTGAAGAGAGCCTCAGGGCAGAACGGCCATCCAGGCTACAAGCTGGTTGCTGTGAGAAACCACTGGCAATCCCAGCACTGCAGAAAGCTGGTTGTGTCTCCTCTCTCACAGCGCTTCTGTTGGAGGCCCTCTTTTCATTACTCTGATTTTAAAAAGATGTAGTTAGCCCTACCTCAGCGACTGGTGAGGTATTACCCATTTCTCGGCTAAGAAAACTAAAATGCTGATATTATATGACTTGTCCTAATAATGCCATTAGCTGCCAAGCAGAAATAGAAATCAGTGGATTTGAAAACTGGTTCATTACTCTAATGATATGATGAGACTCACATTCCCAAACACAAGCAACAGGAGAAGCCTCCAGCAAGGCCAAAGCACACTGAGAATGAACGTGGTTTTTCTGACTGTGGAGTGAGGGAGGGAAGGGAGATCTGCGTGAAGGACACATGAATATCAACCACAAATCAAGACTACCGTCAGGTAAATACCACAAATAGAAATGGTTATTATTTTCTAGTTCCCAGTTCTCTGTGCAGAGCAAAACTTTTGGAGCTCTGGTCTGACACACCTGCCTTCCAGACCTGTCTCAGCCAGGGGGGTCAAACCCATGAGGAGGAGAGTTTTTTCTGCCAGACAGACAAGGTGTTCAGCGTCCTGTCAAAGTGGAGCTACAGTGCAGCCCAGAGCACTGGAGACATTTGTGGGGTGAAACAAGAGCAGGGGAAGAGGCCAGCTTCTGGGGCTGTGTGACTGTAGCACGCTATGGAAGAGCCAGACACCTGTGCCCAGAACTATTAATGTGTTTTTATCAGACTATAATGGAGCAAAGCACCCTAATAATATAAGGAGCTTGGTTTTCTGTGTATCTAAAAAATTATCTAGGCATCTAAAGCATCAAAGGTGTTTGGGATCTAAGGAGCCTCCACCAGCTACTACAAAAAATGAAAACCAGAGCTAGGAGGACTCTTCAGAAGAGATCATGTAAGTCTACAATCTCACCCTTTGACTTCACCTTGATCACCTCTGAGAGACGTCTGTCCAACTTGTTCATAAAATCCTCCAAAGAGGCAGATCGCAACCTCCACAAGAAAATCTGCTGAGGCACAATCTTGCATTGCTCTTGGAAAAGATTTATTTGATCTCCCATGGACTTCCTCTGCAAACACTCCTTGTCCTTGAACTGGGTGAATGAATCCAGCTGAGACTAATGTCATTGCATAAATGAAAGAATTACTTATCAGCTAGCTGCCTCTTTGTCAGCCACAGGCTAAGGACCGGTTCTCTAAATAGGATGAGATAGGCATAAATCCTAACTACTCAAGCCTTACAAGGTGTGATCTTCAGCCTCCAAGAACACCGGAACCTGTTCTGGAGAGGCGGTGTCATCTTTGCTTACTGCAGAGACACACAGAATCAATGAATGAATGCTTTTCTCTTCCATGAGAAATAACACGTTTTAAACACCTGGTGACTAACGATATGGTTTTTGCAAAGGCAGACTCTGAAGTGAACAATCTGCCTCAGAAGAGTAAAGGAAACCGGAGAGGGGAGAAAACACAATTACTAACACAAGCCCCCAAATACAAATCAAACAACACTAAATTATAAATGAAGACAGGGATATATTTATCCTAAATAACATGAAGAAAATGTAAATTGAAGTTTAATTAAGCAATAATCTTGAAGTGGTGGAGCATATAAAAGGCAATAAATACTCAAATACATAAATGCAGTGCTTTGGTGATGGAGAACAAAAGACTTTTGCAACAGCGCAACTGCTGGTGGTTCCAAAATATTTTGGGCCAACTGGAGAGCTACATGCCTTTATCACTCTGGTTTAGTCAAAAATGCTACATAAGCACCATACTTTTTCTGGTTGTGGTTCTATGCATGGCCTCTCCTGCACTGGAGGTGAGACACGGTTATCCAGCAAGGAGAAGGTTCAGCCTGGGAGCAGTCAGAGCTCAGAAACATGAGTTCTGGATCCTGTCTGTTCTACCACCCTCTGTTCACAGGCAGCCTCCATGGGCCAATCTCAGAAGTAACCAAAGAAATGCAAACATTTTGCAAAGATATTATTGATCAGAACATGTGGAAGGAGAAACCTGGTGTCAGCAATGAATGAATTGTGCTGGACTAACAGCCAGCGCTGTGCAAGCCAAGCATATTTCACAGGCAAGGGTAGCACTAAGAGGAAGAAGGAAGCAAACAATGGCAATGTAAGCTCGCTCTCTCCTTTAGGACCACCGTTATGAAGGATAAAATCCAGTGTGGTATCTCTGTGTGGGGGTCACTTGTGACTTCCATTTGGAGTGGTGCCTACTAGTAACAGAGTGAATGCCTAATACATATTTTACACACTCGCTGAACGTCAAATGGGATTGAGTTACACTTGCAGATGTAATTTTTATGGTCAATTTGCAGCTGACAAGTAAATTACATGAATATGTATTAGTGCTGAAGTTAACAATTTGTGCCTCTTTCCACTTTAGTAGATAGGTCCAATCCAACTCAAAGATACACATACATTAACTCAGCAATGCCACTTACAGCTCTTTCAGATCTGTTTAAGAACGCGTTACTCGAGGACAAACACAACGGTCTCCACTGTCACTTAGGGATGGAAACAGTTGTCATTTTGTTGAAACTTTTTTGGGAAGAGTTGACAATTCAGAGTATTTTTTTACTTTTTAGGTAATGGGCAATAGTCTGGAAAAGCAATAAAATAATTTCCTCCCATAACATTTATACCTTTAGGTAAATGGACACTGCTGGCAGTGAGGGATTGAAATGATGAAAATCGGAAGGAAAAAAGATGTAAGCCTTCACCCATCCTGGCACCTTAGTATATCAAATTTAAGGCAATGGAGATGAAATCAAGAAGAATTATAACGACCTGAGCAGAAGCTAAGCTGTCTGGGTAGCTGAGATGTGTGATTCATGTGTGTAAGAACTCACACCAGGAGAGGAACTGCAGTTCCCCAGCAGTGAAGGTGAATTATGGCCAGCCCTCAGCAGAGCTTCCGTACCCTCTGCCCGTTGCAAATATTTTGCTTGTCTTTGGCCCAACCTGCTTCTACAAAGGGGCAGAAAAGAAGTACAGTGCAACTCTCCTCCCTTTCCCCCCCACCTTATTTTACCCTCTGGTTTGCCGAGTGCAGCTGGTACCAATAGCAGCCACTCCTATTGCTGAGAATGCAGAATTGTGGTGCATAATCAGATGGATACTTTACGTTCTGCCCTACCTTCCACGCTTGCTCTGGAGAAGTCATAATTTGGCCCACATTTTATCTAAACCAGTTCATAAGCCCAAACAGAATATCATTGTTCTCACGAGCCTAATTAATACAAATTGCCCTAAAAGTCACAGTCATTTTGCACTGTTCCACTGTATTTGCAAAAGGGAAAGCATTAAATCACAATGCTCTATTTCATTTGGAAATATATGCATAAATGCAAAGGAATTCCTCAGTGGCTGTACTGAGGAAAGGTTCATTTTGCAGCTGTAGCCTCAATTATGCTTGACATCCATAACTAAGTACTTCAGTTTCAAGGGGTTTCTCACTGGCAACATTACATTTCCATATAAAATGTGTGACATTCTGCCCTTTTACAGTTTTATGTGAACATTAACTTTATGAATTTGCTTTCTCCCTCCCCCCTTTTATAACAATTTCTGCAATGATTAAAAAAGACACACTGACATTTATCTTGAAAAAACTATTTGAACACAACTTTTTTTTCCTCGCTGCTTATCAGATAGTGAATGCAATATGAACTAAGAGTATTTAAACCCTCTTAATTAAAAATGTGAAAGCTTTCTGGACTTGACACATCGTGATCTAAAGAAGTTGCAGTAACGTGTGTCTTCACAGAGGAAAGGGAGTCTGGCCCCGCACCCATTAACATGAAGACCAACATACTTAATATGTGAAGCCACATGAGTACAGAGAAAGAAACTAATGTAACTATGACAAGTTCAAAGCCTGAAGTGGCAGAAAAATCTTGCCTAGAGTGACTTACTTCCTTTTTGCAAGATATACAAAGCATTAAGGTTAAAAGGCAGCAATGGAAAGGGTCTTTGAGACAGCCAGTTTTTGGTAGTATGAACCACATAGGTGCTATTTAAACTAAACCATGACAAGTAGTATATTCTGAAGTGCTCATTGTTTTTAAAAAAACCCCCAACATTCCCTGGAAGTAGTGTGCCACTTAACGAAGCGCAAAGACTAGGTCCACAGCTGTAAAAACACCCCATCTCAGGCTTCTCAGATAACCAGAGGATGCAGACACACTGCTCCCAGCGTGCGGTTCTGGGGCTGGCTGTGGGTGCAAGGCACAAGAAAGTTTCTTTCTCGGCTCACACCACATTCAACCCCACCCCCACCCCCCCAACAACACAAATTAAACCCACCCCAATGTGCTCAAAGAGAAAACCCCTTTTGTGTGGCCATGTTCCAAACTTACCTCTCCTCCCTCCGCCGAAGGAAGGCATTGACATGCCATTTCAGAGCGCCCTGAAAGATAACCTTGTGGAAACTAAACCAGACAACAACAAAATCCTCCCAAACCTGCCAGAAACAGACCTGGGACTCTTACAACACATGATGAGGAAGGAAATCCTCTGCTTTCTTCTGTAACAGCAATAGCAGAAGTCAAACCTAGCAGTACTACTCAGTCATTACACCTCGTTTTGACAAGCTGTTGTAGAAATGATAATCCAGACTTACGACAGCCTCAGAGAACAGCCAGTCTAAACCAGGGTCAGATGGAAACACCGCTTTCCCAATAACTGTCCTATTTAAAAATGTGGCTGGTAAAAGCAGTGACTTTGTTCCAGGCTATTGGTTGTTACTGATTTCACCTGTGCTGGATGACACTACTACTTAAAAAAAAAAAAAAAAGGTTGTCAACCCTTTTGCAAGAAAATAATCCACTGCCTACCTTGAACATGCAGTAGTTGGGCATCCTCTAAGGAAACCAAGGCCTAATCTAGTATTCATTACCTTTTTCCTTGAAGTTATTAATAAAAAAAGACCATTTTGGGATAACTGAACTGGATCCCTCTCAGACAGTGATGCTCTGAAAGGTTGGTGAATCTCTCCCGCCTGCACAGGTGCCATGTACACATACTCAGTCCATTGAACTTCTAATCCTCTTTCCAAATACCCTATCCCGTCTTCAGAAGCTTCAGTGGTGAATGGAAACCCTTTGAAATCATCCAGGTTCCTCTTCTCGGAACACATATAAAAGGTTGTTTTGGGCAAACATTTTTGCATCTCATAACCACTCACTTGTATAATTTCTGTAAGCCAAATACTCATTCTTGGTATTTTACAATTCTATTTAGAGCTCTTCAACACAGGAGAGTACAATACCATCTCCGCATATAAGAACCACCGTTTCTATTTTTCTTAATGATTAGTCAAAATAATAAAGTCATACAGAGATCCAATGGGCAGAATCTGACAGCAGAAATTTTGAAAAGGAAATCTGGTACAAATGTTTAACGATGAAAGTGATTAATCATTTGAACAGCTTATCCAAGAATGTGGTAGGTTTTCTGTCAACTGAAGCCATTAAATCAATAAATTTTTCCAGCAGACATGCTTTAATTCATCCACAAGTTATGGAAATCAGTGCAGGTTTATTAGGTAAAGTTCCATCATCCCTGTCACACAGAAAATCACTCAGTCAAAATGTTCCTTTTTTGGATTTCAATTTCTATGACTCTCAGACATTTTCTGGGCTGTGGCACTGCAGTTAGCTAAAGCTGAACTCGGGCATAACCAAGAATATGCATCCTAAAGAGACGTCCTCCTCCGCATCAGGGATCAGACTGTTAAACTGTGGTTTTGAGGTCCTTCAGGACTCTGCAGTACCACTGAGTCTGTAAATAGCAACTGCTCCAGAAAACCCCACAAAAAACCAAAACACAAAATATTGCACATAGACCTGGTCACAGCGATCCATGTATTTGTAACCTCCGGCCTGAATGACTGTGATCCTCCCTTCGTGGGAAGCAAACCACACACGTTGGGCTCCCCTAGCAGGGAGCAGAAAAGCCCATCTGATGGCCAGACCAGGACACTGTGCCCACATCGATCCACAGTCCTGCCTGCTGGGCTGAGACCCCTTTGCCAAAATAACACAGTTTGGAGAGAGCCTGCCCTAATTAATATCCCAAAGGACTGGCCCTCGTTACCTGTGAAACTGCCTCTTTCTCCATTTGGCTCAAGCAGGCAAGTTATAAAGGAAGGGTTGAAAGAAGGAATTCTTCCACAAAGCTAG
This sequence comes from Gorsachius magnificus, assembly GCA_034008185.1. Lineage (NCBI taxonomy): Eukaryota > Metazoa > Chordata > Aves > Pelecaniformes > Ardeidae > Gorsachius > Gorsachius magnificus. The sequence goes on from CM067081.1 coordinate 180,723,257, forward strand.
CACCTCTGACCACTTCTAATGGACCCACAGGGAACAGTAAGCCTACTGATGGTTGGCTTGGCCTCACCCCTCCTCAACATCTGCAGGGACCTGTGAACTGGAAGAGGTTTTGTGCATGCCACAGCAATTCACTCATCCACTAAGAACTTCCTAAATTACTACAACCTCTCTGTGTCCAGCTATGAACAGCAGCAGTGCACAGACCCATGCAATGCTCCTCCAAGGCATCCCATTACAGCTTGTGTGTTGGAAGGCAGACTGGGCTCAGCTGCTCTCTTCCGTTCCTGTGCTGAAGGGTCTTCCTGCCACTTGGATCGGGGGTTTTAAGCTGAGCACAATACAGGTCCAGAATCACACAATGTCGAGCAGTTAGTTACTTAATCACCAGTTCTGACTCCAAGCTGCAGGGCATGAAAACCTTGGTGGGAAGTAACGCACTCTGTTTGCATGGTCATGACTTCATCCCCTTTTGTTTGCCCCAGTGCACAGAGGAAAATAATTGTGTGCTTAAATTTAACTATCTCTTGTATACCAAAAGATATTCTTCCTGCCCTATTAAACAAAGAGTTGAACTGTACATTAATCCCACTGGAAAAAGGGAACAACCACAGCTGTGAGTATGACTAATAACTGACCCAGACTGTTACAGATGGCAAACAAATTGTCTCAGTAAAATCTGTGAAGTTAGCTATTTTCAGGCTGTTACTGTATATACAAAAGTAAAATTCTATTGAGAACGAAACAGATTTCTACTTACTGATACAAGAAATAAGATCATTAAATCTTTCCTTAGGAAAGACAGGATTTTCCAGCCCTCGGAAATAGAGCTTCAGTACTCCAGCAACTGAGTTAATGTCATGGTTACTTTGGTCATCTGCCAAAGGATTTTCACCTTAAAAAGTAAATAAATTGAATGAAACACACATGTAGGAGCATTCTTGCACGCAACATTTTGATAAGTGAGTGACATTTTTGGGTGTTTTTGTTTTTAGCATGTGGGAGGTGGCAATGCAAACATTCAAGGAAGATAATAAACATTGATTTAGGAATCCCAGGCTATGATTAAACTAAAACTGGCAGCCTACATAAAGCTTCCTTTAAATTACATAACCTGGTGATCTCTTACGTCCTGAACTTCCAACTAGGTATTTATGGACATGTTGTGATTTACAGTAAGTAAAATAAAAAAGCCAAATGTTCTTAATTGAATAGGGTTTCTCAGACTATTCTTTGGGAGCTTACATAAAGCAAACTGAGTTAGATAACTCTTTGAATTGGAAATTTGTCCTCATTCTGAAAAATTAAAACATTCAGGAATAGGTGCAACCGCTTTGTGAAAACACTGTATAGGAACTGAAACCCCAACGGAAACCTCAGCCATAACTGAACTATGTCTAATTTTAAGGACTTAATCTTTAGTTTGAAACACTTTAAAATGTATGTATCTTCCAGAATGACACTACCTAGGAGAAGCAGTTAACAATAAGACAGATTTAAAAGCTGGAGAATAGGAGGATGTGGCTTCACTTAGCATGTAAAACCAGCTGCTTCATGTACCTTGTCAAAAACGAGATCAGGTTTAACAAGATATGTAACTAATCCTGGGGAAAAAAATACTGTGCATTTTTTTCATGCTTTTAGTCACCAGACTTATTGCTCCAAGGGTTTTCTCATTACCAGATGAACTGCAAAATGTTTCTCTGGAAATTAAAAAAAACAGCTTCTAAGACCCGAGAAAAGGGAATGTAAGATTAAAAAAAAAAAATTGTAACTAGTATTGTTTTAACACAATTAAGGGATTGCTGGATCCCGGTTCCCCTAGCAGACCAATCCTAGGCTGGGTGTTGCAAGCCACTCATTTTTAAAAAGCTGTTTTCGCTTCCTGTTATCTTTCCCATAATTCCTCCTCTGGGGCTGAAGTTTCCTTCAGGAATGAAAACAGTGGTTGAAAATGGAATGACCCTTTCACAGCCCGTATTCTCATTGATCGTGATGCTACTTTGGCAGAGGGACTAGAAAGTTGAGCACTTGTATTTCAGAAGATCAAGTAACGGGGTTCTCAAATTGCATTAAGTAGTCTCTTGAACCTAATTAAAAACTATAATCTTACTTTTCTGAGGACCTTTAAAATAAAATACAGACAAACTATTATTTGCAGTTTATCATTAACAAAAGACTAAAGTTTACGGCTGAGTCAAGAGTCAAGAGCCTTGTCTAAACAAAATGAGAACCAACCTCAAACTCCTAGGACATAACAGAGGAAAAACATGCATATGTCATCATTATACTTCATCTTTAAGCATATGATGGTGCAAAGTTTTAGATGCAGTATACAAAGTGCATACAAACTGCTTAAACAGCCAAGAAAGTAATTAGAATTTAAAAGATTTTAAAATGTAAGATATTAAGGTGCTTGAATAAATGAAAATGCAATTACCTCTCTCAAATGAATTTTTAATATCATTGACTTCCACCTGGGAACCAGACACTCTAAAAATTCCCTGATGCTGAAGACCTGCAGCGAAGATGGGAGACAGTGGTGAGAAACGAATCCAGTTTTTAAACTACTTCTTATCTCTATTTTAAAAACAAAGCTGTGGTGGTAAATGCATTATGCAAAAGATACACAAAAAAGTCAGGTCAATAATGAAATGGCATAGGATGTTTCAGAGCTTACCATATAAATTGATAAATCTGATACAGCTTTCCACAATGAGAGGAATGACTTGTCCTGAATCCTGGAAAAACAAGTGCAGAAAGAGTGAATGCAGAAAGAGGAAACCTCCCTACTCTGGACTGAATGTGAAAATTCATTTTCTTGGTCAATCCAGATGGACATACAGTGCTGGCAAAAAAACCACAGAAGAAAACATATAGTTTCTAACAGAGTTCTTTTCCCATTTAGGGAAGGAGGGACAGGAACAGGTGAAGAGAAAAGATTATGGCTCTTCATTAAAATAATTGAATCAGGAAATTCAGAGACTTCGTTTTCTACCTCTGCCACTGTATCTGGCTAACACTGTATGTAACATCTAAGTTCATGCATGTGTTTTAGATTTTTGAAGCAAAATGAGTTAAAGCAGTGAATTTGCCTTTTAAAAAGTTTATTATTAAGAATAAGAATTCATGATGAAGATGATCTCTCTGCAGCCATTTAACTTACCTTTCTTTTCCTGGTGGAGAAAATCCTACATGGACCTAATTACACAGGACCTAACTCCTCGAGGTGCTTTTTTTTTTTTTTTTTTGGTAAAAAAATGTTGATCACAAAACAGTTGACAAGGCCTTTTCTGGACCTGCTGGACTATCAGAAACGTTCTTGGAGAAAAGCCACCAAATGACATTGCATGAGGTACCAGGTATCTCCCTCCTGACCTGAGAGTGCTCCTAGGTCCTCTGCTGATGTGCGTGTCCTAACACAGGGCAGATGATGGCCTGGCATGTTGTTTCAGGCTGTAATACACTGGGTGGTGAACTGCAGCCACTTTGAGCTGAGCATGTGGCTCAGCGGCCTCTTCTGTAGGCACACAGGCATTGGGAAAGGGAGGTCACAGCCTACACCTCCCCACCTGCAACTGGCAGAGCTCAGGAATCAAAGCTCCTGGTCTTAGCCACGATGCACCAAGCAGGTCGACAGCTACATCTTCAGTTAAGTAGACGTGTTTTACTACAGGAGAAAAAATGCTTGTGACGGTAGGGGGAGAAGATGACTACACACTAATTTTCAGTGTGTTATTTGTCTTTTTAACTGCTGATTTTCTAAAAGAACCATCACAGTCCTTTCTCTGTGTGTTTTGGCACTTTTAAAAATAGATGTTTTACCCCAAGCACATTAAAGACTACAAGTCATCAAATATCTATTAAAGACACAAATCATATGATTAAAAATTATTTAGAAAAGTTGGTGCTTACACTGGAAAAATAACCATTTCATAAATAATAGGTACCTTTGAAATTCTTGTCTTGGAAGCTATAATTTTTCTTTCCAAATGAATTTCAAATATGTAAGTGCTCAGAGAACTGACTAATTCATTTGGAAGTTTAATATAAAAGCAGTCTGTATTACAAAATCATGAATTCAAAAGCACCCCATAACTCAGAATACACATTTCCTCTTACAAACTAGTCCTTCATTTTCATGCTAAATTACACTAATGGGAAGTTTATGAATCAAGCCCAAGTAGAGGAAAAGCCAGCTACTAAAAAAAGTTGGAAAAATAACACACAGTGAAGCAATGAAACAATGCACTTCCTGAGAGAACCTAAGCCCTGATATCCTTGTGCACTCCCTGTGGTTTTCGTGGGGCTTGCAAAAGCCTGTGCCACTGATGATGCTATTGAAATTGTGACTTGTTTGTCTTTTAATTTAAAACCTAGCAAAGACTGACTAGCCAAGAACCAGCAATGTTTGGATGAACATTTTCTGTTTGAGTTGTGTCATGATTCAGTGACAGCTGAATAAAAAAACCCCCACAGAACAGGTCAGTTGCTAAACCCAGGAATACTGTCATCTTCACCAACACTGAGCAGCCTGGCTCTCCAAAAAACCAGAGTATTAGAAAACATGCACAACATGCACCCGTATCTCCTGTTAGTACACTGGTTCATGCAAAGAATGTAAAGCCTTGGAAAAGATAGTGTTTGCAGTAAGAAATTTCAAACAAATTACTTTCATACCTGGTTTTGGAGACCCTCTTCAGAACCACGCACAACTTTGTAGTTAAGTAATTCCCTGAAATAATCTAAACTAACCGCTTTGGATTTTGGATCTAATGACAGGAAAATAATTTGAACTAACAATCTGTGTTGGTGAAATGCCAAGAACAGTGACCCTACCGCTGCTGTGAATTTAATCCGCTGAGTGTAGTCAGTGAAGGTATGTTTGGGACTAATTATCATTTCTTATGATGCAAAAATGTAACAAAAAGCGATTTGGTGTGATGCTGTATTTCACTAGCTGTAATCCTTTTGTGCCTGTCAAAAATGACTCATCCCTATCAGGAATGACACGGTCTTTGGGCAGGGATGCTTTCCGAGGTTAGCTCCCATGCTGGCAAAACTGTCGTAAGGCTACCAGCTTTCTTCTCCTCTTTCCTTTCAAAAGACTATGTAGGACTCTCCACTTGCAAGTAAGCCCCATCACCCACATTGCCACGCAGCATAACTTTCTTCTCTCTGAGGGAAAATGACGGGGTACCATTTCTCCTCATTTGCTCTGTGCAATTGTGTGGGCTTTTTGTTGTGGCAGTTTTTTCTGCTTTGCTTATTTTCATCGTTGAGCAAGAAACTGTTCATGATACTCATCTCTTGCACCACGTGAGGATTTCCTGAAAGTCTTTGCACCTCACAGTACTGCCTGCATAATAATAGTAATGGTTTTCCCTATAGTTGTACTGAGGGTGGCTGAAAGCTTGTTTCAAAGACAGCTGAACTGGTATGGTGCCACCGAGCACAGAATTTGTTCTGCAAAATATTTGCCGCTAGCTGCATTGCACAGGAAGAAAAAAAAAAGAATCCCTGTAACATTCAAACCCAGTTCACAGAGCCTGCAGTCAGGAATTTAATTCACTGCATTTATAAATGTACTGTTGCATATTTTTTTAAGATTTCTTTCCCTTAGCTTTGTCAGCTAGTGTCCAGATGCACTAATTGACTGTGATGGGCAGATGCTTGTCAATGAATAAGGAAATATCCATCATATAAGACTACAGTCACTCCACAGTTGTGCTCTGGTTCAGTTTTGCTTGCTGTACTCATACATTCATTTCTTAATGCAAACTTCTCCCTCCAGGTCTTTGAAAGAACTAATTTTGAGCCAGGCATGAATGCAACCCGAGAGCGAGGCGGAGATGGTTCTCTTGTCACCAGAACTATACCTGATGTCTCGTGTGAGAGTTCCTTCGGCCTCGGCTAGAAGCATTATTAGAAATAAAAGTATGAGAAAGAAACAAGAGAGTAAATACAGCAAAGGTACAAGATCCAGAATAGCGGTGATCACAATTTCACGCAATATAATAAATTCCTAAAGTCATAGGAAATCAGAAGCTGGATATCAAACCCAGGGTAATTCTGCTTCTGCACAGACTTTGAATACTGGATGTAATGAAAATGGCAAGGAGAAAATTATGCTAAGTCGTGGGATGCACCACTACATCCTATCTTCTACATGATGCTAAGTTTCCTACTAAAACCAGGTTGCCAATACTATCCCTACTTGATTAACAAAACCGTAGGGAGGCTAACGTGAGAAATGAATCCCCCTCTTTCCCTCTGACTTCAGGAAGTATTATATTGATCAACCGGGAAAGAAAAAAGCCCGAGGACCGACTTAAACATAATGATCTGCCTCAGCTCACGTGAGGTGGTGACCATTATAGTAAGAAGTGTTGAGATCAGCCACTGGGGTGGCCGGTGCCAGTACCTTGATGAATGACTCCAAATCACCATTAAACAACTTAGCACTATAGTGTGATCGGGGTCTGGGCTTCCTGTGTTTCTGGGGCTTAGGGGGAAGATTTGGAGGCCTAAGGGAAGGGAATATGATTACTGAGCAAGGTAGAATTAAGTCACACAATAAAATGAAATGTCTGTAAGCTCATGGCAAAACAACAGAACATTGCAAAGGGAGAAATAAACACAGTACTTATCAAATAAAGACTTTGCATCAAATTTAAGTGTAACAGTGATTAAAGAGTGGAGTACTCCCCCATTAGAAACACATTACTTATGGATAAATATTGACATTCTTTATGAATCCCTGCTTTGCAGTTTTACCACACACATTTATTCCAAACCCTGCACAGTCGGAATGGCCTTTTTTGTTGTGGTCATGCATGAAATGTGTGGCAACCACTGGAATTCATCCTGCCAGCCGCGGCAGAACACAGGCCACTTGAAGCACCTCTTATCAAGCAGAAAAGTTGCTTTATGCTGGAGAAGCTTCAAATGCAAATTAAAGCTGCTCAGCACACTCCTAAGATGCTTCGAAACCAAATGGTCTGCATTTTCAACTAGAGCCAAGAAGGTTAAACAGCTTTAGCCTTCCACATCCAACCATCAACATCTTCACACAAGAAAAGAAACACCTTGCAAATTAGATAAAGGAATTAAAAGAATATCATCAACTTGAAACAAATAAACAAAAGCAGCATAAGGCAAAAAAGAAAAGGAAGAACACACAAAACTTTGGTCTGCAAAACATTTACCTAGTGTGTTACACATGTGATGACTACAATGGAAAAAGATTACAGGAAATAAATATTGTTCTCTAGGTCACAACTTATTTTGTGAATGTCAGCGCATTCTGCATGGCAACAGCTTCCTGAGTTCCCTTGCATCAGCAGTCCAGTGTTTCTACGGGTTTTTCAGGAATTAGCAGAAAATCAAATGTTTTGAGGGAAACAGTGAAGAACAATAATGCATAGAACATTAAGTGGTGGGACTTTGGTCTGTTTGGGTCCTACCTGCTATTTTAAACTCATCTTTAAAGCTATCCTCTTCCCTTCTACAATTTGACTTCGACCTTGAGGAACATTTCCCATTTGCATGTCTTACAGCCTGAGAACTTAACTGAACCTTGGGGCAATAGGCAGGTCCCAGACGGAGTGGGGGAACTGGTGCCGAGGGACAGATGGGCAGACCTTGTTCCCTCAGAGTTTCCTTCTCTAAGTGACCAACTGTGAGAAGACAGGAGGTATCTTGGCTTCAAGTGGCTCCCCCAATTCACTAAGGTAAAATCAGTGCCTAAATCCATCATCTTCTTTCAGCTGCTTACGGAGCAGGGAATTTAGGATGATGTGAGCCTGATGAGTCATCTGCTTTGGAGTCAAGAAAGAATGTTTTGCTCATTAGACATAGGCTTGCTGACTTCCATGCATTCCTGGTAGTATCTAGAGGCAGAGGTAAAGTTAAAAGCACAGCTCTCAGAATTAGTGTCAGCAATTGGGAAGAATGCTCTGATTTGTTACCACAAAAGGTAAGGAAAGAAGGTGAATAAGCCCAATTTTACAGAGCTAAAATGCACCATGGAGTGGTGGGAGAAAGGCTGGTCTGAAGTTTGTACAGGTGTCCCCAGGAATACGGGAGCCAGGCAGAAGCTGTTATACAAAACCAAGTGGTCCAGCAAAGGCAGAGCCAGAGCTGGATCCAAACTTCCTAGCTGTGAGGGCAAGACATTTTTTATTTTTTTTTTAATCTAGAGATGAGAGGTGGCAGCAAGGCCATTCCTGTCCAGGAAGCAAAAAGGAGAAAGAGAAGGCATTGAGCAAGGATATATTGCATGGAGAGGGAAGGGAAGAGTGAGACCAGGAAAGCTGGGCTGGATGTTCCTGCTGTCACCAGGACGAGAAGAGCGGTGCCCATAGCAGGGATACACACAAGCGGCAGCTGCAAATCCAAACAGCTGCTATTGCCCCCCACGGGCTGATACCCTGGGGGCTGCAGCGTGCTAGGCTGTGTTTATGTCTGGAGGAAGCGTTGCAGGTGTTGGCGTTACACACCTGAAAAAGTATGTGCTGCACAAAGCAGGGAGATGGAGCACTGTATCCCTTCTTGTCTGTGAATACACAGACCCATTTAAGTACTGAATACATGGATGCTGGGGGAGGCAGGTACCCCTATCCAGAGCTAGGTTATCACAGATGCAGCCTATCCCCTAAATTCATCTCTGTATCAGGTGCTTCTGAACTGTGTATCCTGACCAGGTGAATTACAAACCTTGAGAGGCAAAGCGTCTCTAGCAACTGAAAAAGATTTCTTTTCTAGCACCAAAAAGCCCCCTGCAACTTCCAAATTTGGTGTGTGATTCACAAATATTTTCACAGATCTCCCAGCATGTCCCACCCTTGACACTGGCCTAAGCAGCTCACAAGACTGAGGAAGAAGAGCAGTATGGGCCTTTACCCATCAGCATGCAGAAACAAAAATGCTGAATGTTAAAACACACAGGGTCTGTAGGCAATTTATGTTAACAGCAGCAACAACAGTGTTATATACCCTTACCAACATGTTCTAAAATTTGTCATTTCTAAGGTTTTATTACATTTGTAATTCTAATCAAGTCAAAAATATCTTACCTTGTTGTCATGTATTCAGCCCTGTGACCTAGAAAAGTTCAATATACAGGAAACAATCATTTGCAGGTTTTAGGCAGATTTTTTTTTTGTATCTAAATTATGCTTGGCAAATTACTTTTAACCCTAACTTTCATGATACGAGCAAAAGATATATAATTATACAACAAACAGGACAGTGCAATTATCTGCCATCTCCACAGTTACATTTAAAATACAAACACAGGTGTTCCCTTGTTGTGGAACAACTTTTAAGAAGCCTGCCCGCAGATTAAAGAGTCACTTGATACTGTAAATAATTTGAAGTAAAACTCCAAACAACGTCTATTGTTTGCGCTCATGTGTTTTAGTGACTAAACCAGTATGGAAACAGAGCTGCACCAAGATTAGATTGCATCTCCCCTTTGTGCCTAAACCTGTTTGGTGCTGAAAATACAGAGCTCTAGACACCAATGGCTTGCTATAGAGAGACTCTTTCTTCTCTTTTGTCTGTGTATTGCAGGAAAAAAATACAACGCTGCCACTGGGAAACACCACAGAGAACTGTGGAGAATTGTAAAGAAGCAAATACCGTATTCCAGAAAGGTTCCTGGGCAACCTTTGCAGAACAACAGACCAGTAAGTCAGGCATGTGCACCGTGTCAACTCATGATAATGAAAAGCAAAATAATGAAACAGTAGGAAGGTCATGGTATGATAAGTTCCAACCAGCCCTGTTTTCCCAAAGGGAGATTGTGTCCTATTAATTTATTAGAATTCTTTGAACATGTCAGTAAAATACTGGATAAAGGAGAATCAGTTGAATTAATTTACTTAGAATTTCAAAGGCTCCTGATAAGTTTCTTCACAAGAGGCGACTAAAGCAACTAAACAGCCATGGATTGAGCAGCAAAGTATTCTCACTGATCAAAAACTAGTGAAGAAAAGGGAAACAGAGTGGAATTAAATGGTCTTTTTTAATCATGACTAAAGCGTAACAGTCATTTACTCAAGCCTTCCCATTAGGACCATTTGCGTAATCCATAATACATTTATTAATGTCTCGGGGAGATCACAGCAGCTAAGGTAAGCAGAATATTGTGCAGATGACTGAAATACTTCTGTATCAAGTAACAAAACTGCGAAGCCTTTCAGAGGGGTTTAATAATGTTAAGGAACAAGACACACAATGGCAAGTGAAATTCAGTATTAGCAGGTTCAAGTAAGATATCAGGGAAGAAAGAATTGAACACTTATGCAGCTAACAGAACTACAGATAATTATACTGGCTGAAAATCACTCTGAGCATCACTTGGGCTAGGTCTAAGTACACTGCTCAATTTGAAAGTGCCATCAAAAGCTTGTCAGTCTGAAGAAAGAATGAAAAACAGTGATATGCAAAACTTAATGTTATGTGGCAATGCCCAGGTGCACCTGAAATACTGCACAGTACTGAAAACCCTAATCTGAAAACGTATTTTGCAGTGCCAGAAGAGTGGGGATCCACAGAAGGTGGCACAAAGAATAAACTCTGGGAAAAGTCTCGGGCATTAATAAAACATGTATAGATTGTTGGCATCTATTTAGAGAGGTGAAAAAGAGGGATGAAAGAAGAGTGTGTAAAATAACCTATGACAGAAAAGGGTAAGCCAGGGACTTCTCAGTACTCATGTAACCGAGGGAAGTTAATTGAGACTAAGAATCTCAATAATAAATGCCAGTAAACCAAAAGATGTTACAAATCCTGAGTCTGGGGGATTTTAAACACATCTCTAATATTTAACAAATTAGGACAAAAACCATCTGGGATACAGGGGCAATTTCTTTTACAGCTGCTTGTTCTCTTTGCTGCATTTTCCTTTGCTTTGTTCACTTGTTCATTCAATAGATGAGCCTTGGGTCAAAATTAATATGAGTATCAGTGGGCTTCCTATGTTTAGTATCAATTTCATTTGAGTATTTCTCATTTACTTTTCCAAATTTGTAGACGCAGACTCAGCACAGAGCACTTCATCTATCTCCCTCGTGCAGATGATGAATATCCATCTGCTGCGTCCATTAACAGCAACAGACTGTAGTAGGCAGGTGATGAACTGGAACAGAAGCCAAATGCTGTCAACGTTGTGGACACTAGACTGGAATCTGGATTTACGCAGCCTACATCCTTACACTGTACAGGTCTGAATAAAATCAAGAGAGGGTGCCAAAGGAAAACTTGCAGTTCGGACAATCCTCTCCTGCTCCCCCACTTCTCCCCTGCATTACTTAATACAGCACCCTGTGTTACTTGTCTGCTGCCTTGCCGATATGGAAGTTTCCAGAAAAGGCAGATTGAGTGGAGCAGGGGAGCGGTTCACTTCCTACAAATTCATTTCTATACTAGCTACAGCAATACTGTTCATAATTCCACTATAATTCTACCCTTTCAAACATCCCCATTCAAGGACGTACAGAATCCAGGTCCTCCTTCCCAGGCGTGTGCATTTTAATGCAGGACATGCCTTAACAGAAGGGGGTACTGGAACTTTTTAACCTGTAAGGATGATGCCTTGTGCTCCAAATACCAGCTGTGAATGTAAACACGTACGTTTGTAGTACTATTTGTTTGTGCTATGCTACGATGATGTGACAACAGCTATGTGCAAAACCACTGTGGGCAATGCAGATTGACTACTGGGGGTTACAGCTGGTGGCTTGAAGGGAACTCTTCAAACAGAATGGTCCAAGCATGCCTGAGCATGGCAGAACGGCCCAGAGCCTGGCAGCCATTTATCACTTAGGTCACCCTGCTGAGAAGTTTTTCTTTGGATTTCCTTTCATACAGTTCTTTCCAACACACATTAGACAATGTATTCTGTTGCCTTTTATCTTTCTCCCTTCAGTAGATGATCATGCATTTTACTGGGCTTCCTAATAACAAACATTCACTTTATTTTTCCAAATAAATTTTCTGTGAGCCTTTCAAGGAACATTTTCTTCTTTTCTGACTAACATCAGCTGCACATTGTTGTGTGTGAATAAACTGCTCAATGCACATGTTAAAAAAAAATTCTGTTACATGAAAACTTCCATGAGAAAGAATATAATGTAGTTAGTTGTCTAAAAACAGCTACCATCTTCTATAGTCCAGCCTTGCAAGAAAATGCTGTTTATTTCCTACCCCCAACTAAGTCACTCCCCTGGACATGGGCTTTGTTTGGGTCATAGCCACTGAACTGTTAAAAGCTCTTTAGGCACCTCCACAACTGGGTTTGTGGATCTGGGCTTTTGTATTAAAACCAAGAAGAGATCTGATTAACAGCAGATATTTGGCAGTAAAAAAAATAAACTGACACATCCTTTAGAGATCCTCTTCAGAGAACAAATTTCCTTTCTTGCGTCTGAACTTTGAATTATAGTCTTTAACTTTCAGGAGAGGATTTTGACTCTTTGTGGCGTAACTCACTTCTTCTCAAGTTGGTAATACTCTGTGCGGCTGGTCCTCAAGGCTTGCAGTGTGATTCTCCTTTTCCCTTTGGTCCATGAGGAAGTGCCAGCTGGGAGGGCTGGAGCTGTGCAAAGTGCCTGATTCATTACTGCCCTAATTCAGCTTTACTTTGTTTAATCATCGACATCTGCTGACTCGGTTTATATTTTAAGATGTATTTATAAAAATTGTGGAGAGTATTCAGGACCAAGGATAATTCTCCGCTATCGTAATTTGTAATGCAATAATTTTACATGCAATAATGATAATCAACAGGTATGGAGCTATTCATTTTCATTCATTCCAGTTCACAATATGCAAATACGTTGTAGAAAACCAACATTAAATTACGTCTATAAGAACGTCACTGCTGACATCAGTGAGGTCAGGATTTCACCTTTTACCTTTCATAAATGCTCCACTGAGTTTTTAGGCTGCAAGGAGGACATTCATGTCCATTTCCGTCAGAAATGTTGCACTGGTGAGTCCATTGTACGAGATGCATCATGGATAATTTTGCATGCTTATAAAAATAACAATCTCCTCCAACCCTCAAGTCAACAGAAGTCGTTAGGAAGTAGAAACAGGACATTTGTCACAGCTCTTAAATAACCCTGCACTGACTGTGTCAGCTCTCCTTTCAGACACGGGATTTTTCATTCAACAGTTCCATTTCCAAATATAGTCACTTGTCTAAATGTCTGTGTAGTGGAAATAAATATCCGTTGAAGAAATAAAATCAATTTATAGTGCGTACTCTTACTACTGCACCAAAACTGTGACTGGTAAAAATCAAATCTATGCTTACTGGACAATTAAGCTTTAAGTTTTATAATTTTTTTTCCTGCATACCTTTGCCATTTCAGTGGGTTCACTGTATAGTCTGGAATCACTTCAGTTTATTGTGTGATATTTACCTTCTCCGAGTGTCCTCTGCAGTAAGTCATGTTTTGCTTGAAGTTTTGTGATGAGATTGCTACCTTCCAGATATTCTCTGAATTTCTGTAGAGATGCAGATCAATCTATTATTATGTATGGCACATAAATTCCAGGAACATGCATGACGTTACACTTCAGGTGTTTGGTCTGTATCACACGAATGCAGAAGCAACCAACATACCATGAAATAGAATTGCTCTGTTTCCTGCTGGTTAGCTCTTCTTTTTGCAATGCTAGGCTTACTCAGGTATGTCTCAGAGACTGTTGACTTCACAGACTCCGTTGAGCGACTGTGCTGGAAACATTCTGACACATCATAGTCTTCAATGGTGACCATATCTTGTATTGTCTGCAGGGTAGCCTCTGTTGTTTTCTTAACCTGGTGTTAAAAAAGCACAATTTACCATATGAGAAGATAAATACCTACCATACCAGAACAGCTTAGAAGGGAAGCTCATTACTCAAAATAATTCTCTGGCATGCTCCCCCAAACAAACTGGTGTGTGAACATGAAAAAAATAGATGTACTGTAACAGCTATGTAACAGAAGAATGATACGATGAGGTTTGCTGTCTAGTTCTCTCCTTTACCATGGTGCAACCCACAAACACGGATATACTCTTGTGTTGACTGTATAGCACTCTCAAGCATTTGTTTCCTGAAATTAGAATCAAAATGTGACATGAGTTGATTATGGTCCCTAATCTGGGACACCAGGCAACAGAGGCTATCCACTACTCTGAAGGGTCAACTCTCCCACATGTGGTCAACGCGTTGGATTGAATGTGTACATCCAAGGATCTGGCTGCCAGAACAACATGTTCTTCCAAGATAAAAATCTGTGAGACCATTCTGTGGAATGCTATGGTGCAGAGCACAGTGATGTCTAGACTGCAGAAGTGGAATACACAGCTGGAGGAGGGGGTTGGAGAGAGTTTACACCAGCCTCACAGCACTTGCTATGGGCTGTGGAGAGCACAGACGCTCGTAGTGGAAACCAGGGCATGGAGGCTGTGGGACAGGGAATGCAGTGTTTCCGCAATGCAATAAAGTAACTGGTAGAATTCACAAGGATGTGATTTACCTCCCAGTTCTGCTTCAGAATAGTCTCTGGGAGAGTCAACTAACTGCATCATGCACACTTCTACACACATCTCCAGTGTAGGCAAATACCGACTTTGTGACTGCCAACATGATTTCTCCCCCTATGCCCTTGCACTTCACTTTACTGAAAGAAATAATCTTTCTCCTTCCTTTTGTCTTTGTTACTTTGAGATACTTTCTGAAGTCAAGTGGGATTTTTAAAAGCATATTGTACGTGTCTCACGAACATTGATACTTTGTTCTAAGCATTCAGCACATAGCATAGAATGAAGAAAACAGAAATCCTGAAAACTTATCAAAAAACTACAGCAAGAAATTAAATTATCCGTGTGTTTTAATTTAGGAACAGATTCTCATTTAAACTGAGGGCCTTTAACACTGCCTTAAATTGGATAAATGTGCAATTTATACCCACTGGGAGGCCTCTCTCTGCTGCCAGAGCAGGGGAAAGAAACCAGCATAGCTTTACTGTACTTTACAAAAAAAATGCATTTTATTTTACTAGGTGAGCTATTCTCATCACAGGCATTCAGTACTCATGTTTATAAATAGCTGTAGCTGAGAGCACAAGATATTTTGACTCGGCTACCACAAAAGACAGCCCAAATTCCTTTGTACTTCAGAAGCAGCAATTTGGAGACTGGACAGAGGGTGGTCACAGAAGACAATAACTGTGCTCCGTGGCTTTCTGCCACAAAACTTCCAAAGAAAGTGCTCCAACAAGTTTTCACTGAAGCATTTGAAAAACACAGAGCTCAGTAATGTGAACGTATGGACGGGTAAAGGATGAAGTTTCCAAATGTCTATAAAGCAGACAAGGATCCACTTTAGCATATTTGCCAGTGTTTGGTTTTTAAAATTAAAACAGCTCATACAGACTGAAGCCATTTCAGGGTCATTTACATGCTTTGGACAGGGTAGAAAACACTGCACCGTCCTGAAAATGGTGTTCAATGCATAGCTCAAGCAGATCTTACCTCCTCATTTTCGATTTTGAGTGTGGCCAGTCGCGACTGTAGTTGCTGGTACCTAAGCATAAGCTCTGCTTGCACAGGTTGCTGGGCAGTGACCTGACAAACCTAACAAAGAATCAAAAAGAGGTGTAAGATGCAAAGAAGGAAAAAAACAGTCAATAGTCTTCGTTCGTTCTCCTTAAAACTAGGTGAATTCCCACCAAAGCCAGTAAAACTTAATAAAGCAATGAAACGGGTCCATCTAAATTGAAAGTATTTATGCATTACAAGGTGTTGAACTACGTACCAGATCTTATGACTACAGAGCACAGCCTTGTTGTGTGGCTGCTTTGCACTGCTTCTCTACCACACAGAAAAGCAAACCCTGGAGTTACCTTCAAATAAAGATGTACATGGGTGATTCTGCATTCTGCTTTGCTACTGGCCTTTGGCGTAGCGGAACAGGGCACAGCTGGGGTACCCGGTATGCTTGAAATCTCCAAACGATAAAATGGGGGAGAAAGAAGGTGAAAAGGCTGCATTTCAGTGTACATAATTTGAAGCAGCTCTGCAGCTGCTCTCAAATAGCACCCACAAGCTCTGTAGGGGTTAGGCTGGTAGCGAAGACATAAAGCCACTACTTACACCGGTGCTGGGCTGACCACAGGTTGGCCAGCACATCTGCAGCAATGTCATTATGAGTAATACAGAATATAATAGCACACAACAGTTTTTACTTGCAGACTCTGAAGAAGCTCAGAACAGTGCTGCCACTTTTGCAAAATGTTATTGCTGTTCCTCTTACTTTTGGGTAGCAATAACAGCTTTTACTAAACTCTTTGTAAAAGGGGATAAATTCTCTGTCTTGGTATACAGACGCAGAAACAGTCACCATGGGGATACTTGTCACTATACAGACCTCATCACCCATATGAGACTGGAATTCAAATTTCATTGGTGGACAAAAAGCAGTGGGGTACATTTCCATGAATCTCTGCTTGTCACTTCGTGGCTCCAAGCTGTCAACCGCATTTTCAATGATGTCTAAGCCCTCATGCCTGGAAGTTTCAAGGTTATACTCTGCAGAAAGGTACGTTCTTAGGGCTCTGTTCAGACTAGCGTGGTATCCAAGATCACAACACTAAAAACACAATAAAGGTAAAAGAACATTAAAAAGGAGGAACATCATTCCAATATGCCAAGCCACAAATTATCACTAAAATTTTCTGTCCTGAAGTTCCTCTGCCTTCAAAGTACTTTACAAAATATCTTGTAAATGAAAATACAATACTGGCATCAAGACAGTAAGTATTTAGTATCCTCATTCTATTGCAAAGATTAAAGGACAGTTTTAGAAAAGAGATCAAGTGTACAAGTTTGGTAATATGTTTGCATTTGCTTATCAGATACAGATGTGCAGTTACTGTATTTACATAGAGAAGGTCTGGGACTCCACATGCAAGTGGGCTTTTCAATATTACTGTCATATGTAAGCTTCAGACCATCTATTTAAAGCCATCCTGCTATAACTCCACCATCTAAGTCAATGCTGGCACCAAACTGAAAATGAAGCAATTCCTGCTCACCATGTCTGTGCCCAAACAAAAAAACCCACAAATGCCTCTTGCATTAGTGACCTATCTAAGATGCTTTTGGATGCAATGAGAATGGTTTAACATCCTTTCCCCGATGGTAAAATGTGTTTACTGTAAACACCTTATTTCCCATGTTCAGACAGGACCAGCGACGTACATCATGTTACTAAATGCAGAAAGTCATAATTTATATCTTTTTTTCTAGGGGTGAGAATAACACTGAAATGTAATTGAAACCTAATTGGTAGAACATAAAGTTGTGTTTGTTCTTGAATTTTAAACATCCTCGGCTTGCATTATTCATGATCAGTTAATATTTTAGAGGAACAGCTGAATATATTTTTAAAATGTCACAGCAGTAGCGTACCAAGTGATTGTTTCCTTCATTTTTTCCCCACATCACACAGTAAACAATACCCCCAGCTCCAGCTCAGTGAGCTCCCAGGTAACGGCAGATGTATTGCAAACCTCTCTTTCACCCCCATAGTGGCACATAGATCTGCTAACAGTCGCGTAAAAAGCCATGCTTTTTACTGGAACAGGAGAGATTTGTCCCAGTTAGAGTCCAGTGCCTGGCTGGGGCAGTCAGGGAGCATACTGCTTTAGGGCATCCCTCAGTCCCCAGCCACCCGCCCTGGGTGCCCACCCACAGTTTAAAACCATCCTTCCCTACAGGACTTGCAAATTAAGCAATGCAGTTGGGTAAAGAACCGATTTGAATTCAATCCACTGTAGACTATGTTTATATGCATACCTCCCTCACAGCTATTACAAAGCCTTAGGGACTTATGGGATCATGTTCCCCTCCCTTTCCTCATACTTATTTGAAAAACGAGAGAAGAAGAGAGAGAGGGAGACAGACAGACAGACACAGGGATGCACACATCGCATAGGAAAGATTTTTCAACCTGTTTACCACACCTAAACCTGTGAGTAGAAGAGAAAGAAACCCCTCACACCATGCCTTAGGTGCACCAATGTCTAGTGATCAAACTGCTCTCTGAAATCTGACAATAGAGGGCTGTTTTATTCGCAACTAAACTTCCAGAAAGACTGAGCTTTCAGCCCTGGCGAGTACTCCAGGTAGTTACTGCAGATGGGACGGTGGCTCTCCAAAAACCAGTTGCTGAACCATTTGAAGAAAACAGTAAAAAGATGTCATGTTCAATCAAAGACACATAGGTTAACGTCTCTCTTGAATTTATAGAATGGAAATTTGTGTTACACTTACTAAAACAGCCACTCAACTTTTATACTAAAGCACATCCATATTCCAAAGGCCTCCAGCCTAAAAAATACTGTTTCTAAAAGGAATAGTCTCTTGGTATTTTTCTCCTGTTCTGTGTCAAATCAGATCTCATATTTAATTCACTATCTTGGATGAAAAAGACAGACTAAAAGTGCTGATAAGAAAGTGGATCAGGACAGCTGTTTTATTTCATGTGCATTAGTTTCAGAGAGACCTCACGGAAGATTAAACTGAGAGGAAATGAGAAACAAGAGGGCAATGCCAGGTTTACCATGGCCAACTATCCATGTATTATAAAACTACAGGCATCTAGAGCCTGAATTTTGGCTCTAGAGGATTAATCTGAGTATTAATAGAAAGCTTATTGATTTACCATTAGAACTTGTGTGGGTTTCTGATGCAGCTTTTTTGCAAGCTGGAATATAAGATTGCAGCCTTTATGCTGTGACCGAACCAAGAAGTTCAGTGTTTAACCCTTAATCTACTCAGTAACTATCACCACAGTCATCTTTTGCGGGTGATGACAGCTGAACAGGGGAACTAATACGGCCTCTCAGCCAAGGAGGAGGATTCTTCAAGTGAAGCAGAATATCCTGCCAGACTAAGGTACTTTCTTGCAATGCCAGTGCCAGCAGAGCAAACAAGAATTAAATCCAGAACCTGAACTAATGCCTTATCACCAGTGGCTCTTTGAATAGAATTTAAAATGCCTGAATTTGGAATTTTGCTTCAATGATTTAAGTAAAAATAGAATTTGTATGAGTAAAGTTATTTTTTAAATAAATAAACACTTGGACATCACAACTCTTACCTCTGCCAGACCATAGTTCACTTTCTCCAAAATTTGGAGACGAAGATAATTTTAACTGGGGAATGTCTCTGTCACAATATCAACTCACGGCTACTCAGAAAGAAGAGTAGTATTTTAATCTGCTAGTACTAGTGATGGTTTAGGATGAGAGTTGTCTGTAATGGAGATGGCACTTTGGGTATTTGTTCATTATTAAGACTAAAAACTTAAGGTTCTGCCACTAAACTGCTGCTGCCGCACCACATCCTGCCTGAGCACACTTGGAAAAAAAAATGACCAACCTTTCTGGTGTTGCAAAAAAGTACATATGTATGCAGATACACACACACATGCATGAAAAATCGGAAGGATTTTGAAAGTTCAAGCGAGCAACCACACTGTTAGCCAAAATACATATGAATCCTTGCGTTCACTAATCAGCACACCAAGGCTACAGCCTGGATGGCTAATGAGATCTGCTGTCAATCTATGGGCTAGAGAGATGAGATGTCAGTCAGTGCAGCAAGACATGAAGATGAGAAATGAGAGAATGAAGTCATAGACTATAAGTTTTATTGCATTTCTGGATTCATAAAGACTTTTGGTTGGGCAAAGTGGAGGGAGATGAGTGATGCATTTGGGATATGTGTGAAAAATTAATTTTGTAATTTGCATTTTATTCTTATTTGGAATTAAATCTGAAGCAGTCTCAAGAGCATTTACTGTCTTTATTGCTCCCCAGGGTATATTTAGGCTCAAACAAAACAAACTGCAGTGCTTAGCACAGAGCTTCAACCAGCCAAGCAAGCTGCTCTTCATTTCATTTCAGGAATAATAATAAAATTCTAATGCCAATGGAGAGAGAAATTCATAAAAAAATGCCTTAACCTCTGAATAAGTCACTTTCTAATCATCCTGTTACACAGACATCAACATTCAAATCAAAGGGATCTGGCTGCACATATCATATTTATGAGAACTTATATAATAAAGATTGTGAGCTCCACACACTCTAGCCTGGTTTTAAACTTGGTTCTATGAATGATTAACAAAGAACCTTTACAGAATAAATGAAGTTCATAATAGCTAAATGTTCCCTAACTTCCTAACCATCCAAAGCATGCAGACTGCAATTAGAGATTCAGAAACTCCACTCCAAGAAAGACCAACACATGAATATTTTATTTATTCTAGCAGCAGAACTACAGTCAAATTGTTTTGATCACTATTTCCTAGCACTTACCTTCAGATCATGAGTGCATTTTAAGTCTGAAAAAAGATCCCTACCTTCCTCTTATACCCAGATAAATCTAATAAACTCAATTACATGGAAATCTTCAAGTAAATCAGCGATAGTATGTGCCATATGGACAAATGTTGGTACTAACAGTCAGATTAGCAAGCGTGTGTGCTCTGTTGCTCCTCTGAAACCCACAATCTTAAAAAAATAATTTCTACATACTAGATAACCCTTATTTAATTCGGCTAAAAAGCAATCTTGGCTACTTTTTATATAATACAAACAAAGAAAAAAACTAATCATGTCCTCCACTTGAACTAGATCTTACTATATAGTCAGCAGAGAAGAAATATTCAATAGAAAATTCAAATTCCTCTAGCACAATATCCAGAGGACAGAAATATACTATGCGTATCAAATCTTATTTATCCCTCTACTTCTTTGCAAATGCTGGTCCCAGCCCTCAGCTCACTAAATGCATCTCACTAAACATCCCACTAAGACTCCAGGAGTATTTTTATCTTGCTTTTAACACAGGAGCTTAACATGAACAACACACCATTATTTTAAGTCAGAAGCTCTGAGCTTTGTTAATGAAATGAAGGAGTTGAACAGTTCAGACCGAGTTCAGCTGAGGAACTGCAATTTAGGATCTTCCCTAGGAGCCTCACAAATCAAGTTGCAGTGGAATCCAAATGAAAAAATTATGAAATTTTTTTGGAAAAAAAAAATAATCCCATAACCCTCCCCAATCTTGTGACAAAAAAATATATTGATCAGTTCACTGCATTCCTTCATATATTTATCCCATTTTTATCAGACATTTTTCAGTAATGTAGGAAAACATTCAGTTTCATTTATGGGCAACACCAACAGCTTGGGGAAATCTAAATCCCTTCCATGTTAACTGGAATTCAGACATAGAGGAGAAGTAATCCCCTTCTGTACAGGCAAAGAGAGAGCTCAGCCAAGCACGGAAAGGCAGGCAGGCAGATGGGGACAAAGTAGAGAGGGCAAAGAATGAGATCACCACCACTGCTCTGAAAACTCCAAATCGTACCATTACATTAATAGATTTACCGAATGAGATAGTGTGGATGGTTGCAACATATGGCCAGTGGGAAGCATGTCTCACATTCCAATGATATAACCCCCAAATCTTGCCAAGACTCTTGCATTTACAAAAAACGTTTCCTTTGTCAAGTAGTAAACACTCTGTCTTGATACCAGTGCTTTCACAGCATATTCTGATTAAATACAAATGTCTGAAAGGCACTTCATTTAAACAAACTCACAATCGGATTAAATTGTCTCTGAAACAAATTCTGGTTGCACATGTTTACAGCCTACTCTTACAAAATAGTGATGCAAAGGGCAGCTAGGCTTTCCATTTAAATTCCTTAGGGAAGAGTAATTTCTAAAGCCATTTTGCCAAAAGAATGTTATTGTCTACGTCGGTCCATGGCTTGGAAAAAGCCACGCAAAGTAGGCAACATTTTCCTGCATTACTAAATACTGTAGAATGTGTATTTCTATTAAAAACTAGCAGTTAGAAAGCTCTAGTCTTCATGGTTGTGTAAACATCTTCTCAAACAGTAACTTCAAGGAGTGTTGTCTCTGTATACATGTGCAGAGAGAGCTTCACTTCGCTTTTCCTTGCAATTGTTTGTGAAGCTCCAGGCCTGTGGTTCCTCCCCTCAGCTTTCACTGCTACGGCAACCTCTGTGGGCATTGATGAAATGGGTAAAAATCAGGTGCATTTTCCACCTTGAGAAAGTTTTGACCAAGTAGAAACATGCCTGGAGACATTCACTGGGAAATGTGAGCTCCAAAAGAGAAGGCAGGAGAGAAGACAAAATCAGCATCTTTCCAACCTCTGAAGGGGTGGGGGTGCTGGGAACAGAGGGAAAGGCACCTTTCCTTCCTTCCGGCAGCCAGGGAGAACTCATAAAGTTCACATTTATCAGACATGCCCTTACTAGAAGCTAAAAATCCATCATCCTTTAAGCAATATCAGGAAAATCATCCACTGGGTAGGGACAACTTCTCACTTGGGTGGTACCCTAGCAGGTATGCTGCTTGTCCTTAGCTTTCTGCCCTGATCATCTATCTATCAGGATCCTGATAAATATTTTCATTGCCTGGGGAAGCCAGGTAGGTGGAGCAGGATGTGCAGGTACATGGGTCTAGATTAGACAGGGACAAGATACAGCAGAATAAACCAGAAGAAATCAGAAGAGAGAAGACATGCAACAGTGAGTAGGAAAGAGGAAAGAAAGAGATGTTGAGATAGAGGCAGCAAGAAATACTAAAATCACAAAGAAGATACATCACCATCTCTTATAAGGAAGAAGCAAGAAAAAAAGGAGCAAAACCATTTGGAGAGAAAAGAGTTGAAAGGGAAAAGGAAAAAGTTATAACAAATCAGGCAATATTTTACAGCTTACAGGAAAACAGAAATGTCAAAGAAAACTGACTCTCTATATTTAGCAAACATACAATAAAACACAAATATGCAGTTATTTTAGTCCATTCATCTCAAGAAGGCATTCTTCCCCTTCTCTACCAAGCTTTGCTTCTCCACACAGTAGAAATGAGAAACCTCTTGTCAAATGCCGCATGAATTTATACCATATTACAAAACAGAGCTTAGCTGGCTTATCTGTGTGATGAACAGCCCACCAGAAGTGACTACATGAGAATGTTATTTACTATTGTAAATAGCAAATGCACTAGAAAGCATATTCAAATATCCAGCATTTCATATGGGCCACAGAGGTACCCACTGGCTCACTTAACACTACTTTGCTAGCAAATGAATATTCTTGAGCTTATGCTTGATGCCTCCAAATTTTCTCTATCAAACATGTGGCTAGTTTATGAAGAGAGTGGGACAGGATAGAGTGCGGGATCCTCCCTCCATATCATCTAAATATGTCAATAACAGAGGTGCTGGAGACTAAATGCTATCACAAGTCAACATCAGTGTATAACCTCATTCTCCTAGGACATCCTCACAGGAATAACTTAATGAAAATCAGTAACAATTCTGTTGACAGCACAGAGTACAGGATTGATTGTGTTGGTTTTTCAAACTACATGAAATAAGAATAAAAAGCAGTGCATATTTGATTCCATGACTAAATGAATGAGACTAAATGATTTTGAAGACATGGAGGAAATGCCTTCTTTTGAGTTAAAATATAATTATTAGATGCCCACTTAAGCTTATCTTCTAAAAAATATTTGTACCCCAGAAATCCTTTTATAGTACAAAATGTAAATGTCTACCTTTTTTGTTATTCCTGTCATATTTTCTCTTGCCATATGGGGAGAAAACATAATGTTCTAACTTTAAGGAAATGGTTCAGCATCTTATTGGCACTTTATTTTGTGAAATATACAGCTGACGGGAAAATCTGCTGATTATACCATGCAATATTATAAATTCTAAGCGTATTGTAGGCAACCTATATGACTAATGTATTCCCTTTGAAAATGAAAAAAAAAGAAAAGTATTATTCCTGAACAAAATAAGAATAAAAACCAATGTGCCAATACTTACGTCAATTAAATCCGAAAGGTCATGAATATAATACTTGAAAACAGAAGCATTGGTTGCTTCAAGGGTGAGCAGGTATTCATTACGGGCCTTAATAGATTTCAGCTTGTTTTCAGAATATTTTGCTTGACGCTAGGAAAAAGATTGTGTATTAATGTATTTGAATTACTTCATTTTTGGTATGTAGCAAAAATGGTAACAATTCAAGCACACATTCCTATTAACAAGAACGAATCTTAGTTGCCAGACTGTTTATGCACATAACAAATGTAATACAAAGTGACAATTTAGTATTTTTTTCAAATGTGATAAACCATATAGTAAAAATTATACTGGGAATGAATATCCCCTCTCTGAACTGCAATTAAGTCAAGTTATCTATAACCCACTGCTAGTTTATTATGTGTACCTTGTTTAATTTTATTTCCCAGCTGGACTTCTCTGTCTAATATAATGCTAAAGAATGTCAGAAATGCACTGAATTTATTTCAAATGAAGCTAAATAAAAGGTCTATTTACTTTTTCCTTCATTTTTTCAATCTTTTTCACAGAGCTCCGTCTCTGGTGCCTTTCTTCTAGTCGAATATGAAAAACAGGGTCTCCTGACCTCCCAATCTGTTTTTCTTCTTGCTTCTCTGCCTCCTTCAGTTTGCTTTCTGCACTGATGCTCTCTGCATGATACATGTGGTACGTTTTCATGACCTGCAGAAGACAGAGTCAAAGGTGAGTTAGGACAAAATGAAAAGACAAAGGTATCTACAGAAAAATCACAGGGTCTTGGAGTAAAACTTTCTCTTATAAACATGGAGCTTGGATAAGTTTCTTTGCCAACAGAAATTGAGGATTTCTGGTTGCATTTTTACTTTTTTTTAATATATCTAAAATTCTAAATGTTCAGAGTGCTTTACCAAGCACTACGAATAAAGAGAAAGGTGATGGAGAACTAGTTGCAATGTAAGTCTGTGAGACTGTCTCTCATCCTGCCTCATTTCTGCTCAGAAGGGCCCTGCATCACTGAAACTTTCTGATGGGCAATGGGGCAGCAAGCTATCAAATATTTCAGTCAAAAGTTGTGTAGAAAATTTTGGGAGGATTTTTTTTTTCATTGCTCTGATAGGAAAGAGCAAAATCCTTCCCGGTAAACTTCAGGATTCCTGTCTTTGAATGAAAACATGAAATAATGAGGAATAAAATTACATTTAAGTCAGTGCCCTATCTATCCAACTTCTTCAGCGCTAAGTGAACAGCTCGGGTGCGGACATCGAATGTTTGAAAGCAGAAGGACCCCTTCAGTACTGAAGAAAGGGGAAGGAAGCGGAGGCAAGGGGAAGCTTCTGCCTGGGAGCACATCCCCAGCCAGCTGGACGGCTGTCCACAGCCTGGAAAGGAGCGGCGGCTCCCAACTGTGCAGCCAGCAGATTGGGTGCAACCTAAAACCAGATGAAAGCTGGAGAAGGAGCCGCCTGATAAATAAGTTGTGAAGATGCTTTCCCCGTAGCCCCCAGCTAATACCATTATCTTCCCCCTACATACATGCTGGCTCTGCAGCCAAGAGAGCTGAGGATGCCAGCCTGCAAATACGTGTTTGCGCAGGCAGCAAAGAGGGAGAGGGACTGGTTCAGCCCAGTCCTCCCTTTCTCCTTCCAGCAAGAAAAGCCTCAGCTTGACTGCTGCGTAGTGTGCAGAAAGCAACCACAAACCACGGGCCTCTGCTGGGGAGGGCTGTCTCTGCCCACCTCCAGCACAGAAAGCCTCTTGCCGCCTTCCCCAGCCTTTTTTTATTTTGTTTGTTTGGTTTTTGTTGTTGTTGTTTCAAGCAAGGAACAAAGCACGAAGGCATCCTGGGGCAGCCAGCGGCCTCCTCTCTTCTTCACAGGGTGCCCGAGCGCTCTCTCCAGCAGATGTTATCTTTGGGCTGAGGCCACGCAAGCCGTTCACATCTCCTCCGAAGGACACGGCCAGGGAGGAATCAAATGGGCTGGTCCCCCTCAGCAGAGTTTTGTGTGACCCATGGAGGAGACAGACTAGTCTGGGGAGCTGTCTTGAAATATTCCCTAGGGAAAGGAATACTTTTTGTAACTGAGTAGTTAGGCCAGCCTAATGAGCACCCACAGAGTAGCAACGCTGGGGACACTAAAGCCAGATAGCGCAAGTTCATGGCTTAGTGTGGATCGACACAAACCAGCTGCAGGCCATGTCAGCTCCTGGCTGAACAGATGCCTATTTGAAGTCTTGTGCAACAGAAAGAAAGAAGCTTTTAGAGAGCTGCAATTTTGTATAACCCCTCATTTTATGCATATGTTATACACCATAACTGTGTATGCCACTATTTAATACTGATGCCATTCTGTTGATATAACTGAAATAGTATTGGTATTAAAAATGAAACAGGCAACTCTTCACTAAATGAAACAGGCAACTCTTCACTAACTTCCTGTAGTAAGGTAAAACAGTTGGAGACGCCCATCAAAAAGAGCGGCCTTGTTTTTATTTTTAAAAAAGTAAGTTTACAGCTCTCTGCTGAAAAAACCCCCAAACTGCCCAGAGCAGGGCTTAGTGTTATTGCTGCTGCTGTTATTTTATAGCACAGTCACGCTCCCAGACCCGACCGGAGTGCAGAGCTCCTTGCCTGAGCCCTGCCTACAGCCGCCAGGAACAGCCGCGGCCCCGGCAGCTCACCGTCTACATGGACGAGGCAAAAACCTGAAGATGAAACAAGCTGAGCTGGGAAGAGAAGACAAGCCTGCAGAGCTGGGATCTGCACAGTTCCCAGCTTAACCAAATGGCATGTTCAGCTCCCTATATCCTGCAATGTTACCACAGGCATTTCTAAAGCTGATGATAATCTGTACCCAGGGATCCTAACATCCTAGCCACATGGAAAGCATTACTGAAAAGAGAAGAAATGCACTTCTTAAAGAAATGATTTATAAAGCAAACCCGAGAAGCACAGAAAGTGAAACAGCTCTATTAAAAATGATGTGAAAAGGAAATGGAAAACAAGGTTGTGCCCTTCTCTTTTGGCCTTTTTACTCAACTTTTTGAGTGCTTCTTTACAGAAGTCTACAGGTGTTTGCTTTTATTTTTCATCTTTTATTGTGTGTCAGCTCCAGAGACTTTTTAGTTGGTGGGACAAGGCTAACTCGTGTGTCTTACCGCCTAGGAAAGTTCTTTTATTTTGTACTCTCTTGGTTTTTCTGCCTGCAAAGAAGGAACAATAATAATATCTCCATGTCCTAACAGCACATCTCAAAGCATCTGACTTAAGTGGTGAAGCAAGGATTTGTTCTGCTTGACAAAAGCAGTAAGCACTGAAGTTTTTGAAGCATTTTTTCTGGGTGCCGTGTAGCCCAGTGGATTAGGCATAAACGTCCTTTTGCAGCGGCCGTGACATTTCAGCTTGCCTCCTTGTTGAGAGAAGGAGAACAAGTGCAGCACTACCAGCTCTCATCAAGAGGCTCAGATGCCTCCACGCTGACTCTGCTAACCTCACATCACTGAAGAGTACTTCGTCCCCTCACTGCCTGCTTATAGCAGATGCTACCCAGTCCAGAGCATCTCACTCTACACTGACTGAAAGCCAAGTTTTGTGCGCGAACGACATGGAGCTCATAATCTCTATGGGGAACCAAAATGTCTACTTGAAATCCATGTTCTCCCCACAAACTCAGTACAAGTTCTCGGTAAAAATGATTCCTAAGACAACTAAAACTGCAAAAGAAGCCTCTCCTTTGGCAGTATACTCAGGGCTGGACAACAGCCCTGCCTGAGCCACACTGGTTTAGAAATCAATACAGACTGTGTACAGAGTAGTGATCAGCCTATGCATTTGACTCCTGTCCCGTTTGTTATGTGATAGCACTGCCTATCTCATGCACTAATGACATCATTATTTTGCAAGCCTCTGGGGAAAGCTGACAGCTCCAGCCTTTTCCATGATTTGTCAATGTTTTTTAAGAGCTAATACTGCAGCAGCTAAACTTAACTTGAGAAAGCATTGGACAGACGCATATGGAAATAAATGGGAACAAGCTAGGGAGTTAGCTTCCAAGTATTTCAGTTTGCACACTTCCTCAACAAATGAGTTTAGAATTTGCACGCTAGGTTGCATATATGACTCTCTCCCTTAACATTATACCATCTTTTCTCCCTGGAGTTTTTAAAAGACTGTTAGATACTGTAAAAGACAGTAACAGGCTTGCCTACTTCTTGTAAATAGACTTACTGTACAAAGAGTTCTGAGATCCACAGATCTCCAATCTGTGAACATGTCACAGATCCACAGACATGTTATTCAAATAATCGACAAATAATCTGACAAAATAAGCAATACTGCTTCCCAAATGTCCACCAAACTGTTGAACGATAGACTATCCTGTGAGAGTATCCATCCCTGAACTGACTTTAATTAGTCCCCAAAGTGCTTATTGATCAGCCATCAAGTATGCACTGAGAAGAGAGAGCAAGGTCGTAATTTTGCAGATGCTGAACTGTCATGATGACATATGCTGCACTTCCCCGCTGTAGTGAACAAGCATTGTTAAATGCCTACGAGTCCCTTTCTAAAATTAAAGAGTTTATCTCCTATTAATTTAGCAGGTTTGTTCTGGAGCTCCAGTGATGTAAAATACAGATTTCTGTCAGCTAACTAAGTCAGACTACAAGCAGATGAAAAAGATTATGCTACCCAAACTATGTACTCTCCCACTTGTAGGTGACAGACTGTTCACTTAGTGATATAAACGTCTCGTTTTTGTGTGCCAAGTTTTCAGCATCATTCCTAAGAGCTCAGTAAGTAGGCTTAGGGCAGAAGATAGCACTTATCACAGGGAAGGCGCACATTAGAGTAAACCCTTAGATAATTATTTTATTTAAACCCACAATTGTTATCTGGGCAAATCCATCAACAAGACAGTAATTAGTGCTGTACTTCTGTGGGCTACAAGAGAGGAACGTTTTCCCCGTAGCAAGGCTCTGGCTTTGCTTTTCTATGCCCATACTTCTTTTCTAGAAAGCTTCTTAACCCGACCTACGGAATGTTACACAGTTAAAATGTATTGGAATTACCATGTGTTACCATGTGCTTTATTTTTCTAATAAAACTGCATAATTAAGAGCTTTTTTCATAGTGTTTCTCAGGAAATAGGCATTTAATGGAACAGTAGGTCATCCCTGTTGCAATTACCATGTTTGAAATGTTTCAGAATTGTCTCTGCTAAGTCGCGAGTTCTTATCAGAAGGTGGAGTTGCAAGGGATTCAGCAAAATCAGGTTAGCCAGTACTTTCCCCAAGAAACAAGTAAAATCTTATGCCAATTTTATTACATCAGTGGCCTCTAGCAGTTAAGTAGGCTCAGTATTAGCTGTTTCCAGCACCCTGTTCACTTCCAAACCAACCTCTAATGTGGTTCCAGGAATTGTCACTGATATATTGCTACCAATATAGAATAACTGATTTCACCTTCTCAGATCTCTGGCATGCTACAGTAAATTGGACTTAACATTTCTATAGAGAATCCAGATTCTGTGTTATTACAGCAAAGAAAAAAAGAAAATCTGGCAGCAACTACCTTGAGAAATTAAACAGCCAAGAATTTTAAAGAGTAAGATAAAGCAATGGAAAATGCAAGCAGCACAGCAGCCCTGCCTTATTTAATATTAAATTGTTTGCTTTGGACTGTCCCTACTTTTTCATTTTTCTGAAAGCCTTACATTTTTATTGCTTGTGAAAAGTGTGATGCCACTAGGAGTAATTTGGAAAGCCAAGTGGGAAAAATGAAGATGTATTTTTATGAAGTGCATCACTTTTCTCCACCATTTGCCCTCATCCTTATTACCAGAACAGCTCTGTATTTTTAGTAAACTTGTCACCTCATTGATCCCTCCAGGACTCCTTTAGAGGTCATTTACAAATATGCCCTCACCCCTAAAAAAATCCAGTGGAGACCTCCCTCCATTGCAAGAAAAGACTCTGCCTACCTTCTGTTTTCTACCATTCCCAGTCACTCAGACATTACCGTCATATTCCAGAATTTGATCTGATAATACAAGATATTTTAGCTTTCCAGAGAAATGAAAGAACAGTTTGACTGGGGAGTGCTCTCTGTTGCAAAGATGATCTATTGTAAAATCAATAATGTGTTGCCTTTTAAAATCAACATCTAAGAAGGTTTCTAAATCTCTCAGTTCACAGAAAACACCAACCTTTTTTTCCTGTAATTGTCAGGAAATAACCCCCGTTCTGTGACCCCACACAACTACCTGGGCTCCTCTTTCCCCATCCCTTGCTCTAATCTTTCCCCATATGCCTTGCTCTCATTTCAACAGCATCTATCCTTGCGTAAAACATGGGACTAATTACTAGTATACATTGGCTGAAAGTGTACTAGGGAGAGGAGAAAGAGAGGAATGTAGCAGCTGGGATGCTGCAGACCTGAAAATATTGACTGGCTGGCACAGCCAGGGAGAAGCCATGCACAACTAAAAGTACTCGCCACTGAACTTGCAAAGATACAGGCTGAAGCTTAGCTATGGATGAAAAGCTGGACATGAGCCGGCAATGTGCACTGGCAGCCCAGAAGGCCAGCTGTACCCTGGGCTGCATCAAGAGAAGCGTGGCCAGCAGGTCGAGGGAGGTGATTCTGCCCCTCTACTCTGCTCTGGTGAGACCCCACCTGGAGTACTGCGTCCAGCTCTGGAGCCCTCAGCACAAGAAGGACATGGAACTGTTGGAGTGGGTCCAGAGGAGGGCTACAAAAATGATCCGAGGGCTGGAGCACCTCTCCTATGAGGACAGGCTCAGAGAGTTGGGCTTGTTCAGCCTGGCGAAGAGAAGGCTGCGGGGAGACCTGACTGCGGCCTTTCAGTACTTAAAGGGGGCCTATAGGAAAGATGGGGACAATCTTTTTAGTAGGGCCAGCTGTGACAGGACAAGGGGTAATGGTTTTAAACTGAAGCAGGGTAGGTTTAGACTGGATATAAGGAAGAAATTCTTTACAATGAGGGTGGTAAAACACTGGAACAGGTTGCCCAGAGAGGTGGTGGAGGCCCCATCCCTGGAACCATTCAAGGCCAGATTGGACGGGGCTCTGAGCAACCTGATCTGGTTAGTGGTGTCCCTGCTCACTGCAGGGGGGCTGGGCTAGATGGCCTCTAGGGGTCCCTTCCAACCCAAAACATTCTATGATTCTATTAAATTGTTTTTAGTGTGATGTTTTGAGTCATAATTTAAGAACCACTGTGTAAAATACTGAGAATTTGAAATACAGAGTCTTAAAATGCATTTTCACTAGTCATGTGACTAACATGTAGAAAACATAAGAATATGTAATGTAACATGTAAGAAAACCTTCTCTAAGAGATGGAAAATGAAAAAGTAAAGTTTCCCTTACAAAATTCTGATCATTCCAGCAAAATAAGGCTGCTTTGCTCACAGGTTCTTAGAACATCTTCTGAAGCCTTGGTTTACCTGCTTCTGTTCTTATTTTTTCAACAATCCTTTACAAGATGTGTAATTTTAATGAGGATGGCACAAGCCAAAGTCAGCACAAGCTAAGCTACTCCCAGGGAGTAAATAAAGACCTATGGCACAAATCTCCTATTTCCATGATAATTCCTAGTAATGAAAACATGAAAAGAAATTAATTACATAAAGTGCAAGCAAGGCGAAAGGTCTCTTATTGGCGTGCATTTTTAAAGAACAGTAAGTATTTAATACCTCAAAGTGTCTGATGTTATTTTCTTTTACATTTCATTGCAGTTCTGAGCTTTTCCGCATTAAATAAGCGGCCAAAATACTTTCTAGTCTCTCCCTCTCTCAGAAGGCAGAGGTTCAAACTTTCACATGTTAAAAAATATCTTTGAGCATTAAGTTTTAATTGCAAATCTTCATAGCACACTCTTAGTGGAAGGTGGCCTGTCTCTTTAATTCCGCAGTGATTTCCTTCTTTTAGAACAGTTTATTTTTTGCAAAATCTATGGCACTGCTTATTGACTTGTTTGATCTAAAAAACGTCAAAACCAATGGACACAACTCCCTAACAACAGCAGGTTTTAGATCTGGCCCTATGAACAGGTTAAAAAGGATTTTCTGAGGCAGAAGTGTAAGACTAGATTTTTCAGAGGTGGGTCCCGAAGTCACCTTTTTTTCTGGCACCTTCTATGATACAGAAGACTAGGACACCTGATACAGCATTGTCACCTGAAGAAAAGTCAGTTGTTATTCTGATACTTAGTAGGCTGTGTTAGAACTTATCCATTAAAAATGTTTGGACCATATCAGTAGCAATTCCTTTAAACATACCATTTATTCTGGATAAATTCTAGATAAATTGGGCTTGAGATACCTGGTGCTCGAGAAGTCTGAAAGCAGGTGTGGTGAAGCCTCAGGTCTGGCTGGCCTGCTAGAGATGGGTGAGTAGAGGTTGTCATCATTTGGGTTTGAAACAAGCATTTAATCCAGCCCCTGACTCCAGAGCATTAGGGAAATTCAGGCAAGTAATGTCTTAAACCTCGTCAGTGGAGCAAACATGTTTGCTTGAAAGAGTAACTGTGGGGCTGCAGAACTGCTGTGTGTGCCAGAATATGTCTGCCTACAGAACCCGCTCCTCGTCTGAGAACTTCCAAGAAGTAACAAATAAAACATGCAATTTCTTTACATTGACTACGCACCTGTGCCTCAGCACAAACACTTCTTAATATTTTAGCTTTTAGTGATTTTAATTCTCTTATTCTCTTCAACACACTTTTATGCATAACTGTTGGGTTTTTATTTCTGGAGGGTGACCTTAATATACAAACCTTTCTTGTAAGATAAGGAATGATGATAAGAGGTAAAGAGATTATTAAACCCTTCTTCATACACACCCTCAGCTCATTAAAAGCTCTGATACTTTCCTCTCACTCAAAGGCTTTAGAGGTATTTAAACTCCAATAAGGCTTCACATTTTAACAGTAATACTTCATGAACATACCATACCTTTAAAAAAACCCAGAACTCGTAATAGGGAGAGACTTCAATATTAGTATATTATTCACTGACTTGAAATTAATTTGCTTTCTTTTGGACACAAAGATTTATCTCATAATAGTAAGACTGATTTTTTTATTTTTCTTCTTTCCATAAATCATGGGCCAAAGAGGAAGATGACTTTGCCTTTTTGTAAGTGACTGAGAAATGTACTTTCTGGATTTTAAAATTGTAGATACTTCTTTTGGTAAGGCCACTGTGATCTTATTCTGTAAACAGTAAATGTCACAAAGAATTAAAAAACTATGCATGAGGTTTCCATGTGTCTAGATACCTTTCTACCTTTATGTACACAAGCACATATATTACACAGATACACTGATGATCATTCTAAAGATGCAAGCAGTGGAACTGATGTTATTCTGCACTATATTGTCACTTTACTAAGCATAGGTTCTATCTGGCTAACTATGGGCATCTACAGCTGACCAATTCCTTTGTGATCAGTGAAGAGCTGGACGATGGAGTTAACGGTGTAGATCATTTCATCTGAAGCAGATGCTTGCATCTGATCAAAGTGTCTGATCTCCCCATATAAGATTTCCAGTGACTATAACTGGAACCCAGATGGCAAGCTAAGATGTTTGTACCTACATGGCAGATGCCTGAAAATTAGGTGAAGTAAATTCCATCCCAAGAAACCATCCTGCGGCAGTAACCTAATTCAAGTTGTGTGCATGGTCTGTGTTCTACTAACTTCAAAAAACTTCCTATTGTATAAACATCTTCAATTCTGAGAAAGGAACTAGTATTCACTGGAAGCTATAACATGGAAGTTAATGTCTGAATAAATCTGTAGCCATCAGTGGGAAGATAATAGCACTAGCGTCAAGAAAAAGAGTGAAAATACCAAAATCCAGTCCTGCAGATTTTCACTGGTGATTCAGCAAAGTATTTCAGCACACACTTCACTGTTTTCCTACCCTGGGAGCATGGGTACTAATCTCGCACCTCACCAGGCACTGGAGTTAGGCAACTGCTTAACAGGAACAAGACTATCTTCAGAGCTTACTCACCACTGAAGCCCCACTTGTGCAATGGCTCCCACAGTCGCTGATCCCCTGCAGCTGTGTGAATTGTCTGTGGTTATCACTGCTTTGCAGAAGCTGATCCCAGCATGCTTCACTGCCTACAGGCCTAAGCCAAAAAGGTTTTTGCAATACTGCACCCTAAAAAATCAGTGGTGATTTTGGGGAAAAAAAAAAAAAAAGCCCTGAAGAAAAGCCCTCAAAAAAAAAAAAAGAAAGTGGTTTAGGTAGGTTTCAGGAATCTTGTGTCCATAACTACAAAAGAATGCAGGGCAGTGAGGTCTAATTTTCTTTGCATCTCCTTTTCGCCATCTAAGTTGTTCTTGAGTTCAAATGTTCTTCAGCCTGTCCACTGATGGGTGCACAATTTTCCCTAAATCAAAAGGGAAACCAACAAGATGCACAAAAGCAATGTTTGACTGATCACTCCCTGAGGAGAGCTGGTCAGTGACATCTCCCTAAACTTCCTTAAAAACACAATTTGTTTCTTGATATAGATATTGTGGGGGTTTTTTTATGGTCCCCCAAATCTTGAGGATAGGGAAGGGAGCAGTCTAGAGATTCTTATGCAGGGTACTGGAGCACAGATATTTCAGTTCTTCCAGACAGAACAGAGAATTTAGATGTATACAATTACCTCAACCAGCAGGACTCAATGGACTTTTATAAGAGGTGGATGTCACCAGTTCCTTTTCATTGTATAGCTATGTTTAAAAAAAGTAAGTAATTCTTGCTTTCCTCTTTCTCAGAACATATCCCCTCAAAAAATATTTGGGAAAATAGTTATTAGGTAGACAAGACATCATTCTGTAGTAGCAAGTTGTGTAGAAGGGTTTCAAAGAAGAAAATAAGTTCAGAGCTAACCTTTCTCAGATTTTCCAGTGGGTTAGCAGCAGCTTGCCAGAATGCTCATAGTGGTTTTTTTGACCTCTATAAATGATATGGAAAACCTACACAACCCTCTGTTTTTCTTTCCATCATTTACTTATCCCAGTCAGGGAGAGGGGAGGGCACATAAGCAACATTCAGACAGCACAACACTGGATCTGCAGGCACCTATGATTTTTACTGAGTGTAGTCCACAAGTCAAACCAAGCAGATGGCAGCATGGACAAAAACAAGGCAGAAAAGGCAGAAGCTTTGCTCTGGTAAGCTCTGAATATAAATGTCTCATTAATAAGCAACAAAACTTACAATAAACTGGCTTAGTACAGTCTAGGGGGAAAAAGGGTTGAAAGTAAAGAGTAATCCTGAAAGCATTAGCATATGTATTCTAAACAAGTGAGTGGCCTTTCCAAAAGAGATAGTTTAGACTTGTGTGAAGAGACAAAAATAAGCATCTCCACTGGGGGGTTAACTTACTAGATAAAAGGCCACTTAAAGCTTATAGAAGAAGTCCGATATGGAATTTGTATAAGATAAGCTAAGTAAGTAACTGTACTTACTGTGTAAAGCTCGTTAAGTACTTTCATTAGGTCTTCGTGAAGCTGAAACGCAATCTCTTTGCTCTGTAATTAAAAAGGAATCATTAGAAAAAGGCACGCAAAAACTGCAGCATACATTTGCTTCTTGATATTCATACTCATTGTTCACCCTTGATAGTGAATGCAATGTTGCTCGCAAAGACACCGTTCTGACAGAATTACAGTGTACTAAAATGATGATTCAGGGATGCAGAGATAGACAGATAACAACTGGATAGAAGACTAAGAGGAAACCCAGAAGTAATTTGAGAGATTTTCCCATGAAGCAGCAGGAAATTAGGTGCCAACAGAAAGGGAGAAGTTCAGGATTAATGTTATAAGCCTTTTCAATGGGACAAACTGTGTACTGTTTTGTAACTGCTATGATATATATAAAAACTAAACCGGTGGAATGTGATATTCTAGACGGACATCCCGCCCAGTTTTACATCTAGAATCAGCTCTGTTTCTCAGCACATGCAACTATCTAAATATTTATGCAAGAAGTAATTGTGGCTCCTCTTTGAAACAGATACCCAACTACATAATATTCCATAGAGTGGGCTGCTGAAACAGCTTTGTTTAGCTTTTCTGGCCTGTGTCTTTACTTTCATTCTGACCCAGAAAAAAAGAAATGTTTAGCAGTAGTTATTAACGAAAAGCAAGTATGTCAAAATAAGGGTATTTAATTGGAGCCTCGTTCCAATATATTCCTTTGTTAGTTGTCCATAGCAGTTCAATCAGATGAAAATTGTGGCAACTGTGCAAGAGTTGAAGGCATTTGTACCATAGCTTTTGGAAAACAAATACAGA
The DNA here is from genome assembly GCA_034008185.1 of Gorsachius magnificus. NCBI lineage: Eukaryota > Metazoa > Chordata > Aves > Pelecaniformes > Ardeidae > Gorsachius > Gorsachius magnificus. The sequence goes on from CM067081.1 coordinate 180,759,536, forward strand.
ATCGAGCTACGGGACTTGGCAAACAGCCTGGCTACATTTCTTCTGCGATGTTCAGCACTGCAACATCCATGCTGGAAATGTCCGGGGTTTTTTCTGTGAATAAATTGATAATTAGTCTGGCTTCTAAAAACTCCAACTTTGTGATAGATAATGGCCTTAGCTATGAGAAGTACTTTGCATTTGTATAGAAGCCAAAGGAAAACCCTCAGGGACAACTCATCTCCAAAGCTGCTAACACACAGTTGGCCATCACCAAAACACCTGCAGCAATAATGGTTTCTGAATGAGAACTTCCAGTGCAACGTTCACATATAAGGAGGAACCACGTCACACAACCCACCCACTGCGTCTTCCAGGAGGATGAAACAGACACATACAGTAGCTGGAACAGAAAACTGAATTTTTTCTCCTACTCCTACTGTCATAGTCCTAACCCTGGGCAGTATTTTAAGCAACTTGCTCTAGGTGAACCTGCTCTAGCTAGGAGGGTTGGACTAGATGATCTCCTAAGGTCCCTTCCAACCCTTGGCATTCTGAGATTCTGTGATTCTGTGAACCTGCCATATCATGTATCAGTATTCACTCCAATCCTTATACAAGATGATTTTTAAAAAACAAGAAGCTAGAAATATACATTAATAAACACTTCAGTGAAATTCTCGTATTCCCAAGGGCATCAGCTGTGGTAGCTAAGGCACAGTGAGACAGATACGCTGGAGCCAGGTTATACAGAACTACTATGAAACTTTCCTTACTGTTTATACTTTTCAAAGTCTGGTATTTTTCATGAGGTATGCACTACTACTGAAGTATCTAGAACATAAGGCTTACTATTTCCATTTCTTTGCAAATATCAGATTATTTTTCATCTAATATTAAGGACAAAAATTCACATGTATAACAGTGCACAGAGTGCTTGCAAAGAATTGGAAAAGGATTGCAGATTTGCAAGCTGCTGTAGGGAAACACAGTAAAAGCTTTAGCAAAAATTCTGAATTGCTTTTCATTGCTTTACATTGGCACCCGGCCTTTAAAAGTCAGCAGCGCAGCTCTGACACAGCTTACACATCTCCTCAAAGCTCGGAGAAGTGGAAGCCACCTGTTTTCTCTTGGATAGCTGCTTCTACAGTGCTAAATATGAGCGGTCTGGTTTTTTAATTAATTTAGCAAAAAGAAGAACAAAACATACAGATAAGATGGTTGACATTAAGACTGGAAGATGAAAGCATACACGTGTGGGAAAAAACTGTAGATGAACTTCAGCTTCAAGCAATTTATCCCTTCCAACTGCTGGTCGCTACCATCTCAAAGCCAATGACAACTCAAGCCCTAAATATAGCAACATCGATTCTAAGGGAGCATGCCTTAACCTGGCAGTGCACAAGTTTGTTTGAGAAGGTGAGACCAAAACCCCCAAACCAATTTTCTCTTCACCCTTCGCAGATTTTGTTGTAAGCAAAGCACACAGCAGTTCATTGAAAGATGCACCCTCCTCTTCTGCTCTTCAGTTACACCTTAATGCAAATAGACACCAGATGAGTCGAGGATTTGGGGAGTGATCACTATTTACTAGGACCCATTTCTTCTCTTTGCTCCTGTAGAGCTTTATCCAGCACTGAAGCACAAGCAGCCCAGCCCGATTTACTGGCTGCCATGCATACGTCATCTTTTCCAGGCAACACATTGATCAATGGTGAATTTGAACGGAAGAGATCACAGCAGAGGAAAGAGGGAGATGTTTTCAGGAAAGGAGAAAAGGCTTTAGAATGGGAAGTAAAAAGAGGGAGGGAGGTGATCAGCAAAAAGAGTAAAGATTAGGAAGAGACAGCCTAGCAATGCCACATGATCACAGATGAATCATCCTTCCACCAGTTCATCTGGGGTCTCCAAGCTGCAGAGGGTGCCTGTAGTGATGGGTAACATGTCAGCTGCTGCCTCTTTCTGATGAAAGATTTTGTAGGAAATGTCCAATAAAAATCAGGAAATTTGGTTAACTTTTGAAGTATAAAAAGGATTTATTTTCAAGAACCAATGCATTTCACATTAGCATTCAAGATCAAGAAATACAGACTCGAGTGGCAAGCGATACGGCTTTTAGTGTGCAATATATAGCGCATTAGAGCACTAGATAAGAAGTGCATTTATTTTCAGTGGTTAATGGCTCTCCTATTTCTCTTTTATGCTACCTACTCCCCGCAGTAGTTCAGCATGTTTGAACGGTGGGATCCTCTAGGAGCCTATCCTCAGGGTAGCCAAACAACAGAATGTAAGATGCAGCACGCATTTTCCTGGAGCTGAGTTGATAGCTCTAATCGGGCCATTAAAACCTGATAAACAATCACTGAGGTGCTTCTTTATTCACTACATCCTGGAGAAACGTATTAGCATCTATTAACCAAAAGAACAAAGAACATAACAAAAATGCTAGAGTACATGCAAACTCTTGCTAAAAATACTATATATGTTACTAATCTGGTTCAAAGCATTAAGAGATACTAGAGTATTTTTTTCAGCTGAGACTTTTTTTCCATCTAGCATATTTTTTTCACCTCACGGACAAATAAGTGTACCTAAACCAGCCTTTCAGTATGTGCTCAATTTTCAACACAACGGTGGTTCTATTGATGTTATCAAGACTCATATTTATAGACTGATGTCTGAGAAACTTAATATTTTATTCCACATTAATACCCTTTCATTGAAGTCTGTAAGAATTTTTCCATCCATTTCAGTTAGAGCATAATTGGGCACCCAAACTTCACTCTTTTGTTTTCTTTAACTGACATGTAAGAGTCAGTTCAGTTCTCCCTGGAACTCTTTAGTGTCTGTATTTAGCACACACAATGCTACTCTCAGTTACATCATTTAGGGAAAATATCCTGTGACTATTGCTTTTAAATGAGCCTGCTGCTGGTCCCTGGGGGAAGTGATGCACAAACCCTTCTTTTAAGGAGCTTTCATGAGGTGCGGTGACACTGACATAACCAACTCACAGTACAATTTTGTCCCAGATTTCCCAGTCTGTAGCAACAAACAGCTTTATCCTTTTAAACCTTTAAATGTTTAAGAAAATGATGCAAAAAATCTCTAGATATGCCACAATCTTTATATTGTCAAATAGATTTGGCAGGTAGTCATATTCCTCGTTAATAGCCAGATTATGGAACTAAAATATTTATTGTGCTTGGCTTCTCCAGCATCTTTTACTGTAAACACTGGAAGATATGTTCATCTTGGCTCATTATGGTTTCTGTCCAAAGAAAATACATGTTTATAAATTATAAATATACAAATCTGCTTAAGGATTTTGTGGGTATGTGTTTACACAGTTGATTATTAATGCTGGGGTAACCAGAATCACTGCATGAAATGTTCTGCATAATACTTTTCCCTTCTGCTTGACATTTTTCCTTATTACTTTATTCTCTAATTGTCCCCATGAGGCCATCTACCCCATCTGCCTGAAGAAACACACAAGCAAGCGAGGTTTGAACTCTGCTACTTTATGTTTGTAATTTTATGTGCAGCATGAGGGCCAGGCATGAACAGCAATCTGTACTGCTTTCATATGCCAGCAACTAAAAAGAAGAAGCGTTTAAGTGCCTACCTGGAAGTATGAGGCCTGACATAATATCATCAGATAAATACCACAAAATCTCTGTACTAGATCCTATCTTTGTCCTGCATTTAGTACATTTAAACAGATGCTGGTTCCTGACCCCTAGAAAAAAGAATGACAAAGAGCTCCCAGGAGAACAAAAATAATGAATATCCACACGTTAAGTGGGCCAGCCTAGACAGGAAAGCCACGTACAATCAGGTACCTGAATACAATATAACCTGGCTCATCAGAACATGCAAGGTAGAACCGATAGGGATCATTTCACCAAAGCAATCCAAATGTTGAGACAGATGTATAGATGCACACAAAAGGAAGAACCAGAATGAGGAAGAACAGACAATGAGACAAGGGCAAGGTACAAAGACCAAGGGGTACAGACATCCCTCATCACTACCTTTCATATAGACCAACAACAGGTACTGCACACACCTTTTACAGAAGGACTAGAGAAAGGGGTTGCTACAGACTCATGACTTTGTGCTGTATCCCCCATAGGAGACATCAGCAGGAGAGGGAACAAAACAATACTCTACTGGTAAGCATGGCCAGGAAGTGAGGAAATTGTCTGATCTTTTCATTGCTACAGTTCAAACTGGAGCTAGTCTTAGGGTAGCATACAAACAGTATCCCTCTAGAAAACGTTGGGCTCCCTCCATGGAAAAGTTTCATTTGAGGACCTATGTGCCCACTAGTGAGGTGGAAAAAGCAAGTAAGGGCTACCATTGAGAAGTAGAGTGGTCAGCCTCATCCTCTCAGGAGGAGAGAGGGGGAGAAAAATGAGGGAGCAGAAAGAGCCAAGAAGCTCAGAGTGACTTTGCTCTTGTTTCCCCCTATCTTGCTTGTGAGCACTGGGGCAATGCACTCTGAGGCACTTTCCCTTTCTGCAACAGGCAGTTTGGGGGGTCAGAGCAGAACGATGGAGATCTGCTCCGATCACGGACTTGGTGTAGTTACTCTCCAGGCTTGGAAGTAGAACTAAAGCACCTCCAAAGATGCAGAAGCTGCTGCTGCAAGACTGAGGGAGACCTAAACCAAGATGACAATAGTGATGCATAACACTATTAGGTTAACAAACTGGTAGATATATAATTAAATGATCTAATTACTGAATATAGAGAAGCTTGATTAGCTGGTATTTGGAAATTACTTAGAAAGACATTAAGTGCTCCTATGTGCAATGCTGTGAGAGCCAATGGAGCACAAATATGTTAGATAGGTGTATTTCCCGCTCTTGACCACAGACTGCAGTAAGGTATTAAGCATGCACTTGCCAGGCTTTATTTTTGAAATCTTCGTATTACTACTGTTCTTATTATTTACATTTATTACTTATAAGAGAGAGACTACATATTTCACAGAACAGTATGATCAGACTCCAGGGTAGAAGTATCTGCAGGATATGGTTTGTCGCTACTTTAATCTGAAATCTGTGAACAGTGAACAAATCCCATACACTTTCATAGGGATGACACCCATTGAGACTGTTTATACTTTTCTCTGACTTACTCCAAATCTAGTCTTTTTCAAAAGTAACCTACAGAAAGTGACAGAAATTGATCAAATATTTTGTTTGATGTTCCACAAATCCATCTGATACTCCAACAAATTCCACACCATTTTCTTTAGGGAGAATACAGGTTGATGGAGGAGAGTGTTGGATGTCACCTTTCTCATTCTATGTGCACCTTCTCTTTGCTCCTGTGACCTCTGTCTGCAAGGAGGACTGTAGTACAGGACATGTGTTCTGCACCTAATTTCTTTCTGTTGCCTGGTGGATAATCATTAAGCATTTCTGAGACATTCTGTGATGAACATCTGAAAGAAATTATCACAGAATTACAGAGTGGTTTGAGTTGAAAGGGACCTTTAAAGACCATTACGGTTGAAGCTGCCCATTTGGACTAAACATAGATGTAGACAGCTTATGTTCTTCATCAACAGAGCAAGACAATTTGCTAACAGCTTCACCTCCTGCGTAGGCCTTGGTTTTCTCTCTGTCCAGTGTTGTTCACTTCATTTTATAAATTCCTTCCCTTTTCACCCAAGAGAAACTGGAGCTTCATCATCATTCAAGGTATAATCAGTTCTGCAGCTGGGAACTAACAGCAAATATATCACCAGTACTCTGCAGCAAGCACCACAGCAAGATCTGTGCACACTGGGACTCGGTGGAAGTACCAACCTTCTCCAACAAGTATTGATTCCTGGCAGACTGAAGCCCTAAAAATAAGCGCTCAAAATTAATACTGGTGAACAAACACTGCCACAAGTCAGGCCACGTGCTCATGAAGCTCACTTATGCCATGCTGAGGTACCACTTCTCTTCCTGCCGCCCTTCCCCTCACATTACTGGACCTGGCTCAGGTCCCTTCACGCAGGTTTTGGTGAGCCTGCTCTGCCCCTGCTCCACTTCAGCTACCAGCGGTTTGATATGACACGATCACGCCCGGGGTCAGCTGGCAAACCCTGCTGCAAGGCAGGATAGGGCTATTGAGGACCTGGGCTCCACTAATGTGAGCTCCAGGTTCTGCACAGCAGGACACCCTCAATTTCCTTTCTCTTCTTCCCCCTGTAGAAGATCCCAGTTAGGAATAAAAAAGAAAGAGCAGCTGCTTGCTTTTCTTCAAGAAACCATGCTAGAAAGAGAAAATTTGAAATGTTGCATGTTCCTGGACATGATATGGAGGAAAGATATAGGTCTGTCAGGAAGCCGTGGCAACGTGCCTCCTGTAAATGCACTGAAAACATCCATGTATTTTCCTCCTTCCGAGAGGTAAGCTGCAGCAATCTCCATTAATAAATTACGAGTGAATAAAGAAGGACACACACTTCTCCACAGAAAACTTCATCTAGAGATTTTTGTACAGTCCATCTGGATAGAAGGGAAGGAAAAGCAAGGTTTCCAGTGCTAAAGGACTGAACTACAGTGAAAGCAAACAGGCTAGTCTAATGACGCACACTTAGTGAAGAAGAGATTTCTGAGATATGACATAAACAACTGAAAAACTCTTCCAGTTTCAGTACAGAAAAATTTCTACTGGTCCAAGCAAGTCTGAGATACCACCATGTAGACAGTACTGTGGCACGCTCAAATTGCTTTTCCCATTATCTTTTCAACTTCTATAATAATCTTCCATATTAGTAAGTTTAGTGGTTTGTGAACTACAGTTTTATGCATCAGACATATTACATGAACAGGCCATTACTGATTGAGAAACTATAAATTTCAACTCTATTACTGTTACAGGTTTTAATGCACACCAATAAATTTGATTCATGTTTTTACTTTTTTTCCTCCAAGTACAACCTATGCACTCCCTAAATGATTCTTCTTCCCACCTCATTGCTACCTATCTAGGATTGTGGTCAGGTATATGTGAAATCAGTTCCCTATTTTGAAAACATTGATCTGGTACCCTTGCCATCATTTAGGCACACACTTTACATTCTTTAACCTTTATTCTTTTTGAACTCTTTTTCACATGACACTTGCCTACCAGCATCCCACTTTGACTGACAGATATGCATTTATAATCTATTTTTATTTCAGGACATTATAACAACAATGACTGCAAACACATTATGTAGATCTCAAACTAAGGCTCCCTAGAGTGCTTGCTTAGCACAAGAGAGATTTACACATTTTATGTGTTATGAAAACACAGAACAGGCACGTACAAGGACAAACGTGTACAGAGACAATGCTTAAAAGATCTAATAGAAGTAATTATGTTATCAAAAATGTATGTTTGTATTTAATATTGGGAAGGAAAGGAAGCAATTTTAGGAGAATCGCAGCATACGCTACCATCTTTATGCCAAGGCACTACAAGGCACACCCTTACTCTGGCTTGAATCCGTTTCTCTCATGACAGATACAATGAAATACTGTTTTTACAAATAATTAATTAATACAGCATTACTATTTTGGGAGTCCTAAGCGAAAACTGTTTCCTTTCTGCATGGGTAGACAAGTGTGCTTTTGAGAGAAGAACAGGCTTTTTTCCCTGCCTTTTGGATATTTGCAATTCAGCTCTTAAGGTCACCAGCATATACAGCAGGTTCCCAAGCATTTCAGCACTAAGGATTTGCTCCGCGAGAACAGTCATGAAGAATTTATACGTGTGCTAAAACAGATTTTATGCTACGTGTGCTGAATCTTCTCCTCAGATGCTACCTATTAGGACACTTTTGCCTCCCTCATGCATCTTACAAGCCCGGCTGGAGGACTGCAGGAGAAGCATTACCTTCTTGAACATTCTGGTGGAGTCTTCACTTATCTGCATGAACCGCATGATCACGTTGTTCAGGTAGATATCGCTCAACGTTGCATGGTCTTTGCTTTCTCTTCTCACTTGGTTCAGGAGTAAGTACCAGCAATTCACTGGCGACAAGAGGTTCTGGTCTTTCCTAAGGAGGAGATACACACATGTATTATGTACAGAAACGAAAAAGTTACATTATTAACACAAACATTTCCCTGACATTTGCAGTCATAACTTCTTACATAAAAATGGCTGCTTCTGAACAGTCAGTCAATCTGTTCTCAGAATAACTCGGGTTAGGAAAGCTTCAGATCACTCTTTTAAGACACGTTCTACAAATCCCATGAGGCATGGATGCAAAAATATAGAAAAAGTGTAAGAATTCAGAACACTGCAAGCCACCTGAGAGTATAAAAAAAATCCTACCACAAAGCTTACAGCTGCTTACAGATGGAGTACATGTAAATATTGAAAATCAATAAAGGTCACTGCTGGAAGAGTAACAGTAATTAATTTTTGACATTAGAAATAAACAAGCACTGCAACCACATCCCAAATCCTTCATGAGAAAAATTGTAGGTGTAGCTGTTTCGCTGCAATGGATTTGTAAACTGCTATAAAAGTAGAAGGAAATGTCACAAGCATACATATTCTGTGATCAGCATTCATAAATTCACAGCACTCATAAATACACTGCTACTGCCGGTCCCAGACGGTTCAATTACAAGACAAAGACCAGGACTGGACTTTTTCCTCAGTGGTCCAGTTCTGAATTTCCTTGACAGACTTTTTGCATTGCAGACCCACTCCAAGTTTTTAATATTGCAAAAAGTGAAATCCCAGGTGAATTCTCATTTCTTTTACAAAAAGCAAAATAAAAATACATCTAGTTCAACAACTGCTTCATAGACAACAAAAACCTATTTATAAAATTTGCCTTATGATTTTGTTGGAATTTTAAGTTTGCCTTGCAACTAAGTGCTCTAGAAACTTGCTACTCTTTTTTTTTCCTCTTGTGTAGGGGTTCTCCTATAGTCAAAGTAAAGGGATCAAGCATGTGAAGACAAAAGAGCCAGAGGTGGTGATGAATTGAGGGAGAAACTCCTTCAACTCTTGGTAAATTGTTCTAATAATTAACTACTCTCACTGTTAGAAATGTGCCCTTTAATTCCTCATCTAATTGTCTATCTTTAGCTTTCGTTCCCAGAATCAAAGCAACAATGAATGATTAACAGACAAAAGCCTTTTCTTAATCATCAGTGCTTTGCTTTGCTATGAATCAGAAGTGAGTTAAGGAAACTTCCCCATTTTGTCTGAGATGGACATCTTAACAGTGTTACTCACAGCAAGGAGCTTCAGGGTTCTATCAGCCAGGTCAGCCAATGCCAGCACACCTGAAGGGCCATGCTATATTACTTGGTCCTCACCACTTCTGTGTGTCCCAAAGCCAATCCTACAGACCTTCCTGCCTGTTCTGGGGGGAATGGTGGGGACAGCATGGGGGACCAGCAGTTGACGTGACTTTTGCTGCAACATTTTCTCAAAGCAATTGCAGAATTGCAGAACGAAGCCGAAGGCAGGGCTCCAGTCATGACCCCCATGTACATCTGCCAGTCTGGATTTAACATGTTTAAGAATGAGGAAAGATGTTTGCATGCACAAGGCAAAAAGATTTTGCCACAAGCTGAACAGAAGGTAGGGCTCTCTCTGAAGTGATGACATATGCACATGTTGGTCATTTCAGGGAATCATTGAGTCACTTAACTGAATTTTAAGAAATATATGTTACTGATCTTTGAACTGTGCAAGCTGTATTTAGATTAACCTTTCCTTTGCCAGACCTGTTTGGAAAAGACTTTTTTCCTGAAACCAAAGCTCTGTCTGTGTATCTCTGGCACAGCACTGACTATTTTTCAGTTTTACAAACACAGGTTATAGAATCATAGAATCATTTAGGTTGGAAAAGACCTTTAAGACCATCAAGTCCAACCGTTAACCTAACCTTGACATCCCACCACTAAACCATGTCCCTAAGCACCTCGTCTATCCGTCTTTTAAATACCTCCAGGGATGGGGACTCAACCACTTCCCTGGGAAGCTCGTTCCAATGCTTGACAACTCTTGCGGTGAAGAAATTTTTCCTAATGTCCAATCTGAACCTCCCCTGGCGCAACTTGAGGCCATTTCCTCCTGTCCTATCACTTGTTATTTGGGAGAAGAGTCCACCCCCCACCTGGCTACAGCCTCCTGTCAGGCAGCTGTAGAGGGCAATGAGGTCTCCCCTCAACCTCCTACTTCTCCAGACTAAACAACCCCAGTTCCCTCAGCCGTTCCTCGTAAGACTTGTGCTCCAGACCCCTCACCAGCTTGGTTGCTCTCCTCTGGACATGTTCCAGCAACTCAATGTCTTTCTTGCAGTGAGGGGCCCAAAACTGAACACAGTATTTGAGGTGTGGCCTCACCAGTGCCAAGTACAGGGGCACGATCACTTCCCTACTCCTGCTGGCCACACTATTCCTGATACAGGCCAGGATGCCATTGGCCTTCTGGGGCCACCTGGGCACACTGCTGGCTCATATTCAGCTGGCTTTAGACCAACACCCCCAGGTCCTTTTCCACTGGGCAGCTTTCCAGCCACTCTTCCCCAAGCCTGTAGCGTTGCATGGGGTTGTTGTGATCCAAGTGCAGGACCCGGCACAAAATACTGGTTTATACCCCTAAGCGTAACAGGGCCAGACAAATGCATTCATTAATCAGCTCAAGTCAGGAAAATAGACGGATGAGACTATGCCAACAAGTAATGCATTTGAAACACTTTAGAAAACATGCTGTACACACGTATTGCCAGATACTACTGACCACTTTTGTTTTGCACACAAGTTACTATGCCATGAATGGGATACATTAAATTGTAAGCAAGGCATAACATTCACATCATCTCCATTTTCAGGGATAAGGTGGGTCAAGAGGCAGCACAAGTTCACATACAAAACCGAATCAAAATAGGTTCCTTTCTTAATGCCTTTTTTGCCAAAATTCCTGTCCTTTTTTTTGTAATGGTGATCGACCTTTATTCAGATACTTTCAAATCCTATCAACTCCACTGCAACAGATCAGCACACATCTTTCAAGCCCTTTTGGGGCTCTGCATCTCTTCTAGACACTGGCTATATTTTGAGTGATTTAAATTCTGTATGGTAGGTTATGGATAATATGTGTGCAGCCTAACTACTAAGAAACTGAAACTACTTGTCAGAAGCTTACATGAATAATTGTAAGAGGGCCAAATCAACAAAACAGTATTTAGGCACCCAGCTACCTTCAGTAGCATTCCCTTGCAATGAGAACTGCTATACTGCTAAATAGGGGTAGAAATTTTAAATGTATCTTTGAGCCTGGGCTCAACCCAGCTGTACTCAAAACCAGCAGAGGCGAAGAGCGGCATAGCACTCCAGCAATGGCTAACATGCGGGCAAGCGGGAAGGAAATCTCTCTTACTTGTACTGCTGATGGTCTTTCGTACTTCTTGTTTTTGCCATGAACCTCTCTGCCAATTTTTCCAAGTTTCGGGAATACTCCATCTCTATTTCCGACTTCTTGCGGAAGAAATCCTGCAGATCCTGAAGAAGCTGCACTCTCATTTCAGTCTGCTGCTCCAGGCATTTCTGCTGCTCGATGAGTTGAGCTCGGATCTCTAATGAAAGGAGCACATATCCACTCAGGTCAGTAAATGCAGATGAGAATTGAGTGTTACCAACCCAAATTACAAACACTTCAGTGTACTTCAGCCTCTGCAGCTACACCAGCTGGATCTGGATTTCAGGTCCTGTGGTGGGACACAGCACTGGCAGCTCTCACTTCTGCCACCACACGCTTATGTCCCAGGCCACAGCATCCTCCCACCCACCGTCTGTCTCACAAACAGCTATGGCAAGGGCTCAAGACTCTGCTGGGCTCATGTGAGCAGAAGACAGACCTGCCTCCCTCTTCCTCCCCCATCCTCTTCCTGGCATGAGCACAACATCTGTTTCGGAGCGACCTCCTTGCAGGAGATGCTGTGCGACCATTTGAGCAGCAGCTCCTGCTGCTGCCCTGAAAAACGGCAGGCTGAACCTTGGGCCAGGATCAACCTGCTGACTGCCAGGTGGGCCATGCTGGTTGGAATCATCACGCACACCATGGAAACAACCTTGCAATAAAGTCTAGAGGTGTTATCCACCATAACTGTGTACAGGTGAGCCTCTGCATCTGCCCCAGCTCTGCCAGGGAGGGAAGTGGTGGACTGTACATTCATTCACCAATATTTTACAGCAAACATAGAAGAGAAAGTATACCTATATGTAGAGATAGCTGTTTGAAAATTTGCAGAAGGTTCCAGAGACTGAGGTGTATTTTTTAACATAAACCAAAGTCAGTACGTTTATAAGAGAATATATGCTTATGGTACTCATCTACAGTAACAGGCAAAAGCCTCCAGATTTCTTACCCCTATGTAGTATGCTGTTTGCTATGTGCATGATTGCTACGGGGTTTTTTTTTTTATGTTGGGGGTTTTTTTTAAGCACTTTTATTTCTTGACTGCTAAGCAGTTAATCACATTCTGGGAACACTTAGTCTAAAAATATCCCTCTGGTTCTTTTGAGAGATTGGTTCATTGGAGTTTTGTCAGCTGCCCGGGCACACTGTAATCCAACGTTGTGGAGTAAACACAGGAGTAAACATTTTGCGACTGTAATATATGTGCATATTTTTTAAACAGTTTAATGCTATAACAAGGACTTATCGATAGCAAAATAATATGCCAGAAGTGATGTCCATGTACATGCAAAAATTGTTGTGAACTTTTCCTTGATTCCTAATGATGTATCCATGCTGTGGGTAAGAAGATGTTGGAAATCTTAGATGCCTCACTGGTTCAAAATAGAAGAGCATTCTAAAAACCACTGCTAACATCACAGGGCACTGGAAACCAGCAAGTAGCAATAACATTGCAAAAAATCATCTGATGCAACTAGGAACTAATGCATCCTTACCGATCTTAAACCAGGCATGAAGGCAGAGATCCACTCTGCTGGGATTCAGATGTGTATACTGAAATAAGGTAGGATGAGCACAGAAAACTGTCAAGCCAAGCTATTTACTGGAGGACAGAGACACTGCAGTGTTTCTTCCAGATCTCCTTTGAGCTACCAGCTGCTGTGTTAATCATTAATGAGACCATCCTTTTTTATAGTCTGGGAGGTGAACCAAAAAATTTACGGTTTGGTTTTCATTTCATTTCAAATCAGTTTGTTGGAAAAGGACCGTGCCTCCAGCAAGGATAAGCCACTGTAATACTACACAGTATCGATGACATTCATGTACACAGAGGAGAAAATCACATTGGAGCTGGAAGGTTATTAACAGAAACAAAAACCTAAGACGGCTTTTTTGGGTGCCCGCTACTTTTACTATTGCAATCATGGAAAAGTCCTGCATACAGGAAACCAGTTGGACAGATTCACTGATCGGAAGTAGCAATTGTGCCCATAAGCTGGAGTTTTGACTAAATCCAAATCCATGTATGTTGTTCCTCTACTTTGGCCATCTCCCTTTCCCACTACAGTTTTTCTACCACTGACTTTAAAAGCAGAGTTCTGTACAGAGCAACTATGTTCTGATTATTTTGTAGGTCAGTGGATCTTGCTGCTATAATTCTTTCTTTTTAGGGAGGCTTTTACCATAGCAACAGGAAAGAGAAAGATTTTAGAAACAGGAATATATGAATAGAGATACAGGAAGCATTGAACAATGGATGACAGATACAATATGCGAAATTGCATTAGCTTTCTGATGCTGTCTGGATTTCCAGTGGAGAGTAGTGGCTTCCTTCAAAATTGTGTATTAGAAAACAAAACTGGAGCACTATTTCTGAAAGCTGATCATGGCTGGAGGTGTCCAAACTCTGAGTAAGGTGGTAAATTAGGGGTACAGTGGGATTAAGGCCTTATGAAGGAAGTTCCACAATTTCTGGCTACTTGAATCTCAGCAAGGAGAAAGAACATGCTGGCTCCAAAAGGCTGAGCCTCTGGCCTCCTGCTGGAGGAGAAAACGGGGAGACACATGTCCCACTCGTGCTCGCTGACCAGACCCTGTCCAGTAGAGACTTCAGCATAGCAGTTCTCCTTCCAGTCTTTCACGTCCTTCTGCTCCTGCACTTTTTAATTCTTCTTTTACTAATAACGTGTGCAATGCCGTACTGGCAGGCTGAGGAGACGGCAACGAATAAGAAAGCAGATCAGCAGATGTTATTATTTTCACCTTCTGATAAGAGAAAGTTGTGGATTTAAAAAAAAAACAACCCAACAAACAAAAAACCACCAACAAACACTGGCATAACAGCCAGCCAGCCTGAGCGGCTGTGCATCACAAAATCACAACTGTCCAAGTACTATTAGCCAACACAGACTACCCATTACCTACTGCTACACAAAAATGCACCAAGGCAATGCTATCTTCTTTAACCAGTCCACACGCGTGATTTCCCTAGGGCTACAAAGAGCAGCATGGAAAATTGTTCCACTGTATTCAAAAAAATAAATACCCAATATGCTGAGAAGGTGCCAAGTTAAAAACTAGTAGAGCCCAAACTCCTTAGATACGGAGACAGGTGCAGCAGGCAACAGAAGGGTGCCTGTCTTTATTTTGCTGGCACATTTAAATTCAAAGTCAAACTGATACCAGCTGTAATGGACAATGACATTGTCCTATTCTGCTCTGCGAGGAGGCTGATGTCAAATGACTGCCAGGCTATTTTGTGCCAGGAACAGGCACGTTTAAACCCTGGACGAATTAACACCTTCTCCTTCTCTGTACCCCAGCTTTGAGTCATACTCACTGGTTTTCTGGCCAAGGGCTGGTTCAAAAGGAATCCCATCCATTTACACTTCAGCTTGAACAGACTGAATTCACGTCAAGTGGGAAAAAAACCTCCCACCCATTGCCCAAGATTTGCACACACGACCAAAGCAAGGAAGCAGCTAATGTGAGCGTAATTAAATTACTAACCTCTGAGCAAAGTTTTATTTCTAAAGATTTTCATGTTAAAAATTATTTCAGTTATGCCCTCATTGACACCATGCTCTAGAATTACTGCATTAAGTACAAAATTAGGTTTTGTTTGTGGCAGCCTTCAAGATACAACTTGAACCTTTCAACAAATCTTTATGTTCTCCTGACAAGAGGTTAAAGCAGTGCACTATGAAAAACAGAGGAGACAAGATTATAGCTGTTTTGAGAGTTAAGTACAGAGAGGATGAAGCTGAACTACTGACATCACCCAAATCATAATCAGAAATAAACTTGTCAAGGTTACCTTTTTGCACACAGTACAGTATTACAAATAATGACTTACACAGCACTGCAGTAACACACCATATTACCCCGGAGAAGATATGTGTAACCTGTTATAGGTCAGTGCCCCACCTGAAGGCACTCGTGGTGAGATACACTGCGATGTGAGACAACAATGACGCTGGCCACACATGGCCAAGGAATAAAACTTAGCACCTTTGCTTCCACACACACCAAAGCACCAGGCTCCATCAAACATCCCAGAATGCCACGGAAAACCCTCTCCTGACCTCAGAAGCCAGACACCTCATAAATATGCAGTATTAACCTAATTAACCCGCTGCCAGACCAACACTTTGCATGCAGACTGCTGCCCCGCCGCAGTACTCCCCGCTGCAACGTCCACATCCCTGCCCTGTGAGGCTGCAGTGCTCCCGTCAGGCTGCACTAGGCTGTGCCTAGTCCTGTCACCCCTCAGAGACCTTCCAGACCAAAGTGAACCCTCCATACCAGCTCTCGACCAAAGCAACTCTAATGAATGCTTCGTGGTGCTGTTACATGTCTGCTGCAAGCTGCTTCCCACCCGAGCCACTCCAAGAGCTGTTGCAGCCTGCTACCCTTCGCTCCTGTTAAGTGGACTTAACTTTTCTGCTTGCAGAGCAGCCCTGGCATGGTTTTTGGTGTTTGCCGAAATCTCTGGAAGGTGCCAGAGGGCCAGACACCTCTCCCTGGTCAACCCCTTGGCTGCACTGCAAGCCTCCCACCTGCTGCCTCACCCTCTGAGCTATATTTAAGTCACGATTACAATATATAAACTTAGCAGACACATTAATCCAGTAGTATTCATGGATAATAATACCAAGAGCCCCAGGGCCCTACCCTGTGAATGATTATAAAAGCAAGCAGCTCGTCAAAATTATTTGAGACTACAAATAGGGTCTCACGAGGCACAGTTATATTTGCAGGTCTTTATCTGCTTGGTAACTTCAGACAAACCCATATTACCTCCCATCTTTCTTTAAATACCTCCTTCACAAAAAAAATTATATTTTAAATTAGTTTTAAAACATTCAGAAATGTCTCATCAAAAGCACCGAGGACAATGTATGGTGTCTTAGGCTTTGTATTTCCAAACCATTGTAACGTGGTCATTTTTTTTTTCCCCACTGAGCTATCAACACGCATCTCCCCCATTCTCACATTTATATCCGGATCATATTCCATAGGAAAAGATCCAGACTTTAAATTCAGTCTAGATATCATCTGGTGACCAACATGCACTTGTAATTAAGCAGCTATTGGAGCATTAACCACCCTGCAGTTCCTCCTTGAAGACACTTGAGTCTTACGTGACTCTCACTGCGCCTCAGTTACTTAGCGTGAGAACAGCTCATGTCTGAAGAAGCTGGGTGCTGCATCAGCGGACTGATCCTTCCAGTTTCATCCCAGCCTTCTGCCTTTATAAGGACCTGCTTTTGGCTTCTCTGTTGAGACGGGCAGTGCTTTGGTCCAGCTGAACGCAGCTGGCCAACATCTGCAGTTTAAGTTTTGTTTCGGGAAAGTGCTTAGCTCCAGCCCACCGAGGATGCTGCCAGCAGAGAAACCGCAGCAGGAATCACTTGAGGGAGGGCTGGAGGTGCCCCTATGCACAGTTAGTAGTCCTTAACACCATGTTACCCCTAGGATCAGTGCCCCCATACCTGCCAGGGATGTTAAACTGCTTCTCAGCAGACAAGAAGATAAAGATGATGAGAGGTATCAGCCCTGTGGTGGGTGCTCTGGCTCAGCCGCTGATACTCCCCTGAGATACACAGCCTAAAGGTACTAGCGCTGGACAAGCTTTTACTTCTCACAGCCATGGCTAGAAAGCTATTTAAGTGTTTCTGTGACAAATGGCGAGGGAAGCTCTGTGGTCAGCAGGGAGCCTGCAGCACGCTCTCTTCCAGGTCCTCGCTGCCATTTTCCCGGACCACAAGCACTTCAAAAGCCAGGAAATTCCACTAGCCTGACAGCTGATGAGAGATGCTGGGGTGAGGATCTCGCAAGCTGCTGCAGAAATGCCTTTAAATAGATCATGAGCCTGTCCCACAACATTAACTTTCTATGACAGACCAGTGGAAATCACTTCCCTGTGTTCAACATGCAAGAAAGAAGTGTGGCTGCATAGACAGCAGTGCCCTTGAGCTTCTGAAGGCAGGACTTCTGTGGACTTTCTTTTACCCCCCTGCCGATTTCACTTAGGACGTTGAGCATACAGCTTTACGCGTGTTCCCACTTAAAGTGAAACCTCTGCAGTGCACATCCCAGCTCTAAATTTACTGTTTGGCTTCATGCCATTTCCCAGAGAATTAATTTCAGACTTTTTGTTTGTTTGGAGGTTCTTGGGGATGTGGTTGAGGTTGCCTTCAACAGAACACTTCTCCAGGCCGCCATAGCCTGCGGAAATGGATGGGGAGTGGGAATCATGCCTGATATCTGAAAAGGCTGTACAAAGGGTCAGGAATCTGAAGCCCCTGTTGACATCTGTCAACCCCTTTAAAAGCTGTAAACCTTGTTCATTCGAGCACTTGTGCACACTTAAAGATAAAAACAGTCCTTGTGAAGCCATTAGCAGGAAAGCTAGTGTAGAAGCCGTTTGCAGGATGAAGACAATTGTTTACAGGTCGCTTTGGTTGTCCTGTTGAAACAAAGAGAGCAGAGAAAGAACGAATTCTCTCCTTGCATCTGCAAACTTTGTTCCACACATTCAAGCAAATGTACTCCTACCTACTGCAGCCACACTGAGCAACAACATGGCCCCAACCAAAACCGTGTAACTGGGGGATCCCAGTGGATGGGATCCAGAAGGCTACATCAGGGCACCTTCCACCTTCCAGTTCCCCCTGAAATGGGAAGACATGTCTGGAAGAGCCAAGAAAACCTCTCTACATAGCTGAAGAAGCTTTTCTTCTTGTTGTTCTTGGACTAACGCCCTCCTGCTATTCACAGCCACAGCTGCTGGTCACTTGGCTGCCTACAGTCGGAGCCTGAATGGAAGGCAGCACGCCAGCTCATGACTTGGCAGGACACTTCTTGCCACAACGCTACTGCCAAGAGACCGTGGGTTTAAGCAGGCAGTCTGCCTGCACCACAATTTGAGTGCCACTGCTTCTGCGGCAGCTGCTCCTTTGCACCCATAGCTAAGTGCTGGCCCTACGTCCCACCAAAACTTGAACATGGCATACTTTGTCCTTCTGGTCACAGGAGCTGGGACTCTGAGGACAAAAACTTCTACCCCTTAAAGGAGAGGGAACTTTGTTTTGTTTGACAGTGAAATCCCAGCTCATCCCCAAACCACCGCCAACCAGAAGAGAAGAAGGCAAAGCACAAGACACCTCCTCTGTCTCAAGGGTCTGATACAAGGTCTTTCACCAGCCTGCCCCAGACCTCACCTCCCGCTGCGGGAGCAGATGCTCCCTGCAATCGAACTGCCCCACCTCCAGATGAACAAACCAGCTCTGCAAACCACCAACACACAAAAGAAGAGCTAAGAATCCACATCCAACAAGCCCCCAAACACATTTAAGAAGAACAGAAAAAAGCAGAAACTACCCCAACAGTGGCATTGGTGGCAAAGGCCTGTAGCCTTAGAGAGGAAAGAAAAAAAAAAAAAGCAAAAGAGACAGACAAGGAGTCTGTGAGCATCTTTACCTGCCAAGCAGACAGGCGATCATACAGTAGGTGTCTAAAAACCCATTTAGGCCACCTAAACTGTCAAGACCTATGTGACAGCTTATTCTGATGCTTCCGAAGGATTTAGACCATCCAGGTTTTTTTATGCTTGTTAAAAATACCATGAGCCTTTCCTTGCAGACTTAAATTTTGGGCACATGAGAAAAATTAAAAGGAAACTCAGTATGCCCAAATCTTTCCCCTCTTCTTACCAATGAGGTATCTGCCAGCAGAACAGAAAAATGACTCATGGCTGTCCTCTGAATAATTCTTTGCAGCAATGTCTGGAATGCTGGACTGACAAGAAAAAACCATACTCCTTCCTGGGCACAGATTTCTATAAGTCTATTATTTAATTTGGTTATTATAGACTGCTGTAATTGCTCAAACCGGTAGATTAAATGTATCCTTCCTTCTGGTTATTTTCTCTGTATCGAAAATTCTTTCTTTCCAGAACACAGACCGTCTCTTAACTATTCCACAGAATTCACCCAGTACATGCTCCATGCTATATCCTTGTTACAGGCTTGTCCTTCTGTGTTTAGATCGTAAATTCTGCATTTTAACTAGCACCTAAGGAAATGTTTTTTTCAGCAACATCACTTCATAAAGCGAAATGAAAGAACCCCTTCATTTCTAGAGCATTAAAAGCAGTTTTAGCATCAACCGATGGTCAAGCTCACATCTCCCAGGAAATTAATGTCAGCAAAAGATCAAGGCTTGTAAGCTAAATTCCGACCTCCCTGAAATCAATAGAGATTTGTCACTGACTTTACTCATGCTGGGATTACTCTCTCTACTTAAACTTACAAGAAGCTTATGCTCATCCAATGGACATACTGCTATCAAAGCAGGCTACACAACCCTCCCAGGTCACCGTGCCTCAGGGCCAGAACTTCTGCAGACAGACAGAAGGACTAACCCATAGAGGCGAAAAGAAGTGTTTCTTGATGGTTATGCTCCATGGGAAGAGAAAGGCAGGTGTAGGTCAGAGTGCTCACGTCAGTGCCATTACAGACCAGCCTCGATCTCTTTCGAAACCTTCCCCAAAGTTGGTAGCTGTAACGAAGACCATTCCCCAGCAGCAGCTTACACCAGTGAGTGAAACACTACATTCTCAGCAGGCTTGGCAGGAGCACGCATGAACTCTTTAGAGAGGCTGCCCGTTTTGCACTGACAGCAGCCTGCAGGCAGGCAGGGTAGAAGTGGCCAGGCCTAAGATCCTCAGCTATTAGATGTGGTGGCCAACTGGCCGTAGAGTCTCTTTCCATGGTAGGGGACTGCTGCCCTCCCGAAGGGCTCCTCTGAGATGAATGATGTACCCACCAGGCTACAGCGACAAATGGCAAGAAATGGAGAAGAAAAGGAGGAGCAGATGGTAGTCTTAAAGTTGATGCTAAAATGTAAAAGCAATGCTGGATGTACACAGATTTACAGACCCTGGGATCACCACTGCAAACTTTGTACTAAAATACAGGCAAGCTTGTTAAACCTCCATTCTTGCCATGGAAGACTCCTGGATAATCTTTTGTTTCCCACAGGCAACCGTCTTTGGTCGCTGCTATGCCAGTTTTAGCAACGTCCCCTCTAAGCAGCAGCAAAAAGGAGCAAATTGTAAGGCAGACGGAAGACGTGGCAGTCCTTTCCCATTTTAATTTGCACTTTGGAGATGGTGTTCTGAGCGTGCAGGAGCTGCTGAAGCACTGGGGAACCTTAAGTCCTGACTGAAACTACTTAATTATCTCAACGTGGCAGATTTAGGTCCACTATTTTCACCCCTCTCTAGCCCTCAGAAATTATTTTAGTGTTTTTATTAACTCATTCCTCCTCTAATTAAATTTAGATGGTAAAAATATCTAAAACAGATTTCAGACTTTCATAATTGCTATGACTTTTCAGAATAATATGCAAGTGCTGGTGAGAAAATAAGATCTGTAGTGAAAGCAAGTTCTCAGTTACCCTGGAAATAATTCAAGGCAGCTCCACTCCTTCAGTACCCTTGTTTTAGATGCCCTTTCTGCTCCCTGTTAGCCCAAACTCCAAGAGTTATTCTTAAAGATGTAACATGACAATTCAAATAACATTTTACATCTTTCTGCCCTAGCAGAAACAAGTAGTGAACTACTAGGTGCTGCACCAGTACTTCAACAAGCAGGATATGTACATCCTCACCGCAGAGTCTGTGCACTAAGCACAAAATATTTGGTAGCTGCAGCATCTGCTTTCAAAAGATTCTTCCAGTTTTTTCAAAGTGCAGAACACAGTATAAAGCTAAGTATGCAGCAGAAAAAACCCACAGTTTGTCACGATCAGAACACTAATGAAAACCTAATGATCTTAATCAGCTTCCTTACTCACAGACCGGGTGAAGCCAGGTTAAGCTCCTATCCTGGCTGCTGCAAGGCTGAGGATGGCACAGACTCTCCGGACAGTTCAGCACTGTCCGCTCCATGACAGACACTGCATCACTCATCCACCATCGCCTCCTTGAAATGACCCCAGGCTTGGTGCTGGCACATATCCTACCACGCAGATGTGAGCACTATTTCTTTTTGTTAAGCTCTGCCACAATAGAACCCTTCCTTCTTAGTATCTCGGGTAGACAGCTGACAAGTGAAAATGTCTGAAGGCTTTTTCTATAAATTAAATGTGGAGAGATGTGTCTTTTTCTTGACAAAAAATAAATTATTCTGAACCTCTGGCAGGTGACATAGCTGTTAAGATGAGAGTTATGCTGGTAGCAGTGCAGGGCAGGAACTCCTGAGCAGCAAGATGAGAGGGAAAGCCATGAAATCTGTGCATCAATCAGATACGGCCTCTTTTGTACGTTGATGACTATCACTGTGATAAGACTCAGGAATTAATAACTAGAGAAAATGCCCTCCCTACATCCTGTGAAAATAATTCTCCATGCATGGCACATCTTTAAGAGGTCAGTAAAACATTTTTAGTATGACACGCACCCTGCTGCATGCCATAAATAAGAGCACGTGTTTGACCCAACCATGACTTTCAGTGACAGCTTTTTAAGTCCCAAGGTGAAGTCACAGTCCAGTTAAGGACAAAAAGGAAACTGCAATTTGTGCTCTGTGGTGCCCGGATTTTACCCACATCCCTTTCAGCCCAACCTGCCTAACATGCAGTAAAAAATTCTTTCACCATTGCTCATTTATCTTTTACACATTTAACTCCTAAAAGCTGCAAATTGAATATATTGAGTGCTTTTGTGTTTTTCTTCTAAAACAACTTTGTGGGTTTTTTTTGCTGCAACAGATCCGTGATGCTCCTCTTCTTCAATAAGACAAACAGCTATGCCTCTGTGATTTCTTTAAGACCAGTTTTAAAACTTTACGTCCACATCCCATGCTAATTACTCACCCAAGTACATCCTTGTTGCATAAGGTCCTGCCTACTGCAGTCAACCAAGTGGGGCAAAGACACTGTCCTGGGCAACGCGTCAGAGCAGCACAGTCTGGTTTAGCTGGCACACTTTTGGGCATGGCTTTGTCCCACAAGCACTCTCCTCACTGGCACCGTCTGTGCAGAGCTCAGGGGGCAGCATGGACCGGGGACTCTCCCCATCACCCTGTGTCGGTGAGGTGTCCCTGTGCCAGTGGGGGACAAGTTCCTCCCTCACCCACTCAGTGCTGAGCAAAGGATGGTATCTACCACCCAATAAATCTTTAAACTAAATCATATTACTACGCTTCATACTTCTACAGATTTATCTGTACAAATGCAAGCCTTACTGGGGAATATGCCTGTCAGACCAGACAGACCTCGACCTGCATAATTTTTTAGTAGAGATGTGGCCCGAGTCTATGGAAGGGAAGTCCCAGTGTGTGATTACCGATCCTCTGAGCATGACTATGGTATTATCCAAAAATATATTTCAGTGTTTTGTCCCAGTTTCATGTAGCAAATACTACTGAATTTGACTCAATGGAAGATTTAAGAAACACGACATCATCGCATTCTGGGAATGAAAAAAAAGTTTTCTATGCCAAACTGTGAGCAGAAAAGGTTAGTATTCTTACTAATTAAACAAAACAGTAACCCCTATAATGATGGGAGAACTACTTCTGGCTGTGGGAATCCTAAAAAATGTACAATGATAACCACCATGTTGGTTGATTATAACTATCAAGTAGCAGACAAGTATTTTTATATGTCACCAAATTATTAAGATGATATAAATTCTGCCAAGCTTCATATACATTTATCTATGTACTGTTCTGATTTGGTAAAAGATGTAAGTTCTAAGTGAGAAAATAAAATGTCTACCTCAAAGGAAGGTTTTCTGACAAGTTTGAACCCAACTACTCAGAGCTCCAAATTCCACTAACAGCAGCTGGGAAAAAACAAATCCTTCAGTGTCACAGAACAGATTCTTTGTTCCATCTTCCTACTATGGGAAGGTATAAATTGGATTGTGGATGACATTTAACTAAATTTAGCTTCAGGAGGAGAAGAAAGCCTCCCCTGAGGTTCCTGCTAATGGGACCAGAAAAAAAAAAATCCACTGTGAGACTGTTCGTAGGTAACTGTTGCTCGCTCACTCAGTAGTAAGATGAAGAAGAGTATCTGTTAGTAAGTGAACTTTGGGCTAAAATAATTTGCATATTTTCAGCTCCCCTGGAAACAATCTTTAATCTGTTAGAAGTTAAAAAAAAAAAAGAAAAAAAATCACTCACTCGTTTTTTTTAATGAGATGAAATATCAGAACCAGCAAAATTTAAAGCAGATGATTTGTAGAACCCACTATCTGCATCGTCTTCCTGCATTAATTCACAGCTTTGTCTATTCTCCAAATGTCTCTCTCCAAGAGACATATGGGTAGTTAGGGTTTCCAGCAGGGCTCCAGTGACTGCTCTGTGGAAGCAAAGACACCAAGAACAGCTGTAGGAAACAGATGTGCCACTTAGGGCACTTCCAGTGAAAGGCCAAGAGATGAATCCTTCATGTGCTACTTAGAACAGGATCCCTTTATTAAAAAACAAGGCTGTCAAAAAAACTATTATTGCCTATGTTTTTTGCCTAGCTCCACTTGGAAGTAGACATTCTGGTGGCAAAAGCCCTGCTGGAGTGCCTAAAGGAGAAGGGTTGCAATGGGCAGGGCAGGAGCAGTAGCTCCTAGGCTCCAGTTTCCATGGGTAAACTGAAATTGAACCTGAGCCACTTAATTTTCATATGTACAAAGTGCCGGCTCTGGGAAGCACATCTGCAGCCATAGCAGCTGGATGGCAAAGTGGTAACCTGCAGAAATAGTTATTCATTATTCTGGGAAAAAAAACGTAGTTTGGTCATTCACAGAAAGCAGTGCGCAACTTGGTGAAGAAATCAAAGACGGGATACCTAGAAAGGAGAAATGTCCCTTCTGTAAAAGGCCCATCCTCCAGACATCAGCAAAAAACTAGGGGAACTTCTGAAAAACATAAATGCAGTAAACATGGATATCAACTGGGCAAAAAAGCAAGGGTACTTGAAAGGACAAACCAGACATGCCAGCAAGCGATACGAGTCTCATAGGCTTCTGACAATTTGCCAAAGGAGGCTTTATCCTCAGTTAAGTATGACAGGAATACTCTAAATACTCGTGATACTGGTTTTACAACAGTGCTAAATTTCTAAATGTTCACCCTAGGCCTAGCTAGAGTCAGTCAGGAATACTGGGAAAAGAGCTGAAATGAAAGGATAAACTAAGGAGTCGTGAGGTGTGGACAGTACATACCCACACCGCCTGGACAAACCCTGGGGTGCAGCGGCCAAACTGCTGACAAGAACGTGTTCCTCCTCCCTGAAAGCGGCTGCTGTGACCAAAGGGCTGGAGAGCATCTCCTGGAAAGGGGCAGGGGGAGCAGAGAGAGATGCCAGCACGTTCTGGGCAAGTGAATTACTACTTCTGCCTCTAATAAGTTACTGAAGCTCTCATCAGAAATACTTATGAAACAAAAGTAGGCAGAGAGATAAGGAGAAACCATGGCAGTGCCTGAAAAAGAAAACTGTACGGTGGCAAGCTATTAGAGTTACTCAAGCTTATCAACAGATAGTGGATAACTGAGACCCAGCTGACCTTCAGTTACCTGCAGCCCTTAGCCTCTAATTATTCTTTTCCTGTCCCATTTAAAATCTACCACCAAACCTTAAAGGGCACAAAAAATATAGATAACCCAGCTCAAGAGAACTTAACCTTTCCAGTTTCTGCAAAACCTGCATTTTGGCTGCAGCTTCCTTCCCGCACCTGGTCTGTCAAAGTACAGAGAGAGTGTTTACTGAAGGATCAGCCCTGTCCTCTCTACGTCGATATACATTTTCACCTTAATGTTAATCTACTGCTTTACCGCTTTGGTGGTAATCTGTCATAATCCAGCCACGTAAAAAACACGAAGTAATGAAGACTACATCTGAATGAAGTTCAAGTCATCCGAGTTGACTCCAGACATGCATCACAGACATCTGACAGGCCTAAAACTGTAGATTAGTTATGCCAGAACTGGGGATATCTGAAAGACCTCCTCTCCAGCTTCTCTGTCCAACAACCACCATTTCACAACTAGCTGCATCCTCCTCAGGACAGTCATCTATAACCCAGCTTCTACTTCCAATTTATTGTATGCCTGTGCAGTGCTGAATAAAGTGCCAAGCCCAGGTGTGACCGTAGGCAGCAGCACAACACACATCAAACAGTAATGGCGAAGCCACGGTGGTCTTCAGTTGAATGACCACGGTGGCATGACCTGTTGTGAGCCAGCGCACAAATACCGTCCAGAAGGGTACAAGACTATTACCATACATTTTGTTCCACCTTTACACAGGGCTGGTAACTATATGATCCTGGTGTTCCACACTGTATTTCTAAACATTGCCGTACTACAAATAGCAAGGTCCAAATGTCTGAAGGCAAGTTAGAAATTCTAAACCAAGCAGACTCATCACACAGTTTAGAGATATATTTTTACTTGTTTACACAGACTTTCAGGTATGAGGAAAAAGAGTGAGATAGCCAGGAGATGCTGAGAAGGGTTTTGAATACAATTTGGTTTTATCTACTTTGAAAGAACAAACTGCTGATAGAAGGAAAAAAAAAAAAAAGAACTTTTTATCTAGAATGAAAAGCAAAGACAGTAAGTGCTCAGATAGTATTTAAGTGTCTCGCAAGTCAAGTCTTTCTGACATGCTGTTCCAGGCAATGGTTCTTTCCTTGTCTGTAAAATCCAATTGCATCCCAAATTAGCATTGGTTTTGACCCATAAGAAAACAAATTAACTTCATGCATGAAGAAAGGCTGGTCAGAAAACTCAACAGAACTGTAACACCCAGATCCTGCTGCAGATGAGCCCAGCTAACCTCGCCAGGAACGTCCTCTCCGTACCTCCAAAAACCAGCAAATTTGCTTGGAGAACAACCAACGCCGCCCCAAACTGTGTCTGAAACTGTTTGCAGACAGAACTGAAATCTACTGAGAAGTTACAACTAGACAATTTGTTTTGTTTTGTTTTTTACCCCAGAGACAGATTTACAAAATTGCTTGAGACACAGGAGCTGGCAAAAGCCTCCCTTGGTCTGGGAGATGACCGCGGGTAGCACCCAGCCAGGCTGCTGAGCTCAGCCTCCTCCCCGGCACCGCCGAGCCGAGTGAGCTTTTCCCACTTTCCACAGAGAGTCCTCTAACCACACAGGTAACACGGCACTCCTGAAGGAGAGATTCAGATCAGAAAAGCCAGTAGCTCCAATAAGAAAAGCTGGTTGTAAGCCAGCTTGCTAGGAAAAAGTTTTCTGGCAGGCCTACAAGCAGTTCACACTTGGGCCAAACAAGCTGCTCGAGCTCCTCAGCATGGGCAGAAAAGCCACCCAGAATTAGGGTAGTCTCCGACTGAAGCAATGCGAAGAGGTGACGACTGGAGCCCTATCTCATGTCCTTCAAGTGAGAAGCACATCTGCAACAGTTTAACTCTTCTGAGTAATTATTTGGTTTTTGAGTCATCATTAAGGCTAGATGTAAAAACTGCATTTTGATAGAAATGTACCGATTTCAATTTCAGGGTACGACACTTACAACTTTGAAAAAGGATCCTTCCTCTCAAAAAACCCCTCATTGCCATCCTACCGAGGGTGCCACTCACCCTGACCTGCCTCTGTCCGTCAGGTGTCTCGCTGGAAGCGCTGAGCCGGACAGCCTGCCTCCTCCCCGGTGCTAGGCTTGCTCTTGCTGGCAGTACTGTTGCCAGTGCTGGAGATCCACCAGGTTTGTGGAAGTAAAGGAAAGGCACTTTCAGAGCGTATCTCAACCCGTGAGTCTGCATGGACAGTGTAGGCAGGGGTGATTTGAAAAAAAAAAAAAAAAAAAAAAAAAAAATCTAAACAAATCAGGAAAGCCTTTCAGCGAAGGAGAACAAACATATTCCCATTCTAAAGCACCCAATGATTTTAATTAAAACTTCCCTCCTCTGCAAAGTTGCAGTCTTTTGATTTATTAAAAGCTTGTAATTAAGAGGCAAACAAAAGTTCAAAACATTCCCATTTCTTGCAGGAGGGAAATTCTGATTATTTTTTTTTTAATTATGTCATTAGTCAGTATGATTTAGACAGAAATTTTGTAATTTAAATCTCCAGGTAAAAAGAACTAAACAACTGCTGCCAAAGGAGATTTAAGGGAATAAATAAAAGCTTTCAGTGACACAACACCAGTGCATCCAGGAGAAGCAGCACCCTGAGGCTGCATCTGGCTAGGGGGATACCTGACAAACCTGTCAGCATTCTCACGACTCCCAGACTTTTTTTTCACTTTGCACCTTCAGACCTATGCATTTGTTCACCAAAATATAATAATAAGTGCTGTCCTTGTTCTTTGTGCTGTCACTCAGCACACACTCTGTCAGCTCAGCGCTGTGGCACGTCTCAGACACTCGGTCTTATTAAAAACCTGCACTTGTTCACATCTTAACTATGCAAGAGAACACACTGTCTGTCTTGCCGCTGCTTGTATAATGCCAAATGTATCTGCCTCTGCTGTGGGCTGGATTCACCACCACCTACGTCCTTCCTCGGAACTCCCATGTGCATGGGTGACTTCAGTACGGTGCTCCCAAGAAAGTAAATCCCAAACGCCCTTGGTATCAGTTTTAGGTTTCCCTTTGAAAATGACTTTTTTTGGTGCATTACCTATATTCCCCCTGCCCTAGATGGACATCCCAACACCTTCTTCCGTTGCTCAAAAGCCTCTGTTGACGCCCTCTGAATGTGGGGAGAGACATAGCAAGAACCTGAAGTGCCTGGGGGCAAAAGGAAATCCTTTCATTATCTTTCTCCAGAGGCACTAGGCAGACATGTAAAACACTGATTTGCAGGATGCTCCTCTCTATTTATCGAGATGTTTTACTTAGCAGGCATATGCTCCCTCTGTATTCCCCATATGTTTTGGGGTTTTTTAAAAATAAATTTGGAGAAGTGGAATCATTTGCTCCATTGCAGGCAGCTTATATGAGACATTTGGAAAAGCAGAAGAGGATAGAAAAATCTACTTGATGAATCATGAGAAGATTTAAAATCTTTCAGTTCAAAAACTCTTCCGCAAAAATACAGAACAAGTTTTTGCGACATTAAGGACATTCCTTACTAAGGGCTGTAGACATAAACATCTGAATACAGGTGTGCTACTTAAGAAGAAATATAGCAAAGGTCAGGTCAGCTCAGAAAGCTGAACCTTTCCTGCTCAAAACCACAGAATATTGCACTCTCTTCAATACGAGACATCTTTCATTAAGATCTGATCAAGGAAGCCATTTACAGCTCACAACAGGAGCTGTATTGATCAAAGGAACGGATGCGCAGTTGTGCCTTCCTTGTGCGTCACATAATGGCAACCCTTCCATCAACCATGTCCACCTAAATTTCAAACCACTGTTTGACAAACGCTGCACATACAGGAACAATGTGTTTTTCATGCAGCATTAAGTATCCCATGCCAGAACCCATGCAGGCAAGAGAGGAGCTGCCTGGTGGAGGTGAAGACAGTACAAACACAACACCTGGGAAATAGGGATTTTATTCTCAGTTTTCACTAAATTCTCGTGTGATATAAGGAGAAGGTGTTTCACCTTCTTCTGTGAATGAATTCGCAGTGGCCTTGCAACTTATTCATAATTTTCAATAATTTTTTGTACCCTGAATTTTTAAAGTTCTTTGAAAAAAAAGAAAAAAATAAGGCAAGCTGGTTATTTGGTGTTTTTTAATAAGGGGAAGGGCATTTCAGTACAAAGTTGGATTTTTACAAAGAACCTAAAGCAGGCAACCTTCATGCTGTTTTTTTTATTTTAAAATAAAAGGAGCATTATCTCAAGATGAAGCTGTCAAGGAGCGGTCATTGTGAATAAAAGCAAAAAACTTCAGTTTGACAGGACTGTATTTGGCCATGTATTCTCTACCATGGGCCACTTACCACTGCCTAAAGTCCAGCTGACCTCAGACAACAGCAGGGACGCAAACCCAAGCTCTGACATTCAGACAAAGCAACCAAGGGGGAGGATGAGACCACCTTTGTGTTCTGAAAGCATGATCCTAAGTGATTCTTTGAGGAAAGGGGAAATCCAGCAGAACAAAAACCCAGCAGGCATCCTATCTACCACAGGTACTATCAAAAGCAGAATTGTTAGTAATACTAGATCAAATTTGGTGTTACGAGATAGAGGAAACCCTATCGCTGGTCTTTGCACTTGCTGTTAAACGATGATCTCCAGCTGACACTTCCCTTTGCAGACCGCAGAGCTGCAAGTTAAGCTGACCTAAGCTGGATCTAGAGCAGTGTATCTGCGCTAACACGTGCTATGCCTGCTCAGGGTGTTGATTATCCTTCGTATCAGCTCTCACTGCAACCACACTGCTGACAGTGTGAGAGAAAGGAGAAGACAAGAACATACAACGGGATCTAAGAAGGCTACTGCAAACCAGACTGGTCATGGGACCTGAAGTGCAGATGGACTGAAGCTTCATCTGATCTCTGTTAGCTGATTACTTGCGGTCTGCTAAGGAATTACATGGTCCCATCTTCCCTCCTCTCCCCGGTCACTCATGCCCCCTCTTTCACTCTAGTCCCTCCAGACATAAGACACATGTGGCTGCATGATCTGTCAGACGCAGGTCTGAATCCAACCAGAAAAAAAAAAAAAAAAGCAGGTGAGGTAACTGAATCCATGCCAGTTCCCTTACAATAGGGTTGCATTATCACTCTGGCCTAGGAGAGCTCATCTTCCACCCTGCTTCTCTTTCAGCCACCAATTCGGAGCAGCAGCCAGGTGCCACGTGCTCTAGTCTGCTCCCTGGGGGAGCTGCTCCTCTCTCTATTGCTGACAGAGGGAACCCAGAGAAACCAGCCCCTTCCCCAAAAGATTTGACAACAATAAACCACTAGCCTCTGTATAATCCATTTTTTCCATCAGTGAACAGATCCGTAGCACCTGAAATGGCAAGCGGCAGCCCTCCATGCCAGTGGGTCAGGGAGGGGCAGAAAGAACAACTGCACCCAGGTGCGCATGGACAAAAACTCAAATTGTTCAGATGTGCGGTCACACGTGTCAGAAGAAAAGTCGAGAAAAGCCCTCTTTGCCCTGCGTGAGACACTTGCATCTGATAGGGTGTTCTACTGTCTCCCGCAGTGCCTGGCACAGGCGCTGTCTTATCTGTCAGCTGCGCATTAGGCACCCCAGTGAAGTACTTGCAGGAATACATTTCCCTGGAAATGACGCTCTGATGCCTTGGCAAGAGTCATGGCACTAATGCCAAGGGCTCACTGTCTTCTAGTCCAAATCCTACAACATGGTGGCGATTTCTATTACTGTCAGCCATAAAGTGTAATGGATATTGTCAAGCACTTGAGTAAAAATGCATGTGTAAAGCATTAACAAGAAGGATGATATAGCTTCCTCCTTGATAAATTACTCTCTTACCTAAAGCCTGCAGCAGACACAACCACATATTTCATCTCATTTCCTGTGGAAGAATTTCCTTTTGGTTTTGTGGATCAGACCATCATTTAACACGTCCACCTCACTACTGGGTTTGCAGCGGTGCAGAGCAGCACTCTACAGGATGCTGTGCCTCAGGAGGGCAAGCACCCGTGTTAGGTATCTAAGATAGATGGAGCGGCACCTGTGTGCAGGAACCTCATTATTCCTCATTTAGTCAACTACAAAAAGGAGTCCTCCCGCAGGGAATTTGGAGCAGGTACAAAGCCCAGAGTGAACACCTCCTCCACCACCTTTGTGCAGGTTGCTGGTCCTGAGGGTCCTGGACAGCTGTGATGGGGGCAGCTCAGCCTGTGCTGAGAGCACATGGGAATGTGAAGCAACTGAATCATGGAAGAAGCTGGGGAGGAAACTGTCTGTCACATAATTGCTTCTTCATGTGTGCATTAAGCCTGAGACACAGAGGTGTCAGGATGTTATTTGCTTGTGAGGAAAAGGAAATACCTTATCCTGTAGGTCTGGTTATTTTTACTGGAGAGGAAGAAAAGACTCCCATGACAAGAGCTCTCTCTCTCAAACGGCCAGTCCCAGAGGGGTAGGACATCGATCTATAGCATTGCTCAGGACTTCTCCCTTTTGTGAAGGGCTAGATACAACATTAGCCTGTGCATCACCGCCTGAAAGGGACAGATTTGCCAAGCAGGAGCTTGGCCAGGTCACCAGCTGGTGAATACACATATGCTAGACAGGGACACATACTGCTCTTTTCTGAAGGAGCAGAAACATGCCTCCTCGCTGTGCGCCACAGCAGACTGACTCAAGTCAACCTCTCCTGCACCAGTGGGATGCCTTTTGTAACTACAGCAACACTTCCCTTAGTGCTATTGATCTTTCCAACTCTTTTTTTTTTTTTTTTGTTAGGAAGATAGGATGCAATATATTTGATGTCCCAAGGCATGGCTGACGTAAGAGCTCCATGGAAGATGATATCCAGCGCATATTATGGATCAGAAGCACTTAGTAAGGACCTCTAAGTCCAGATGTTGGAAAGCTAACACAAAAGAAGTTATGAATGCCTACAAACATACTAGTCAGGAAAGAGTATAGTTACGGCAATTAAATAAGGAAAAAAAAACTTTGTTCGAAGGCAAAAAAAAGGAAAGCATGGCAAAAATAAACATTCACAAGAACAAAACAAGGATTTGTCTCAGGAGGGAGGAATTATAATTATTATAAATGTCACATCAAATGCAACGGATAACTTCCACAAACAAATGTGTTTGAGGGAATTCTACAAGGAACTGATTCCTGTGTTAATGCTTTCCAGGTGTAAGATGATAGCTAGAAAACCACAGTAATGACAAGCCCATAACTATGGGAGAATGAGAAGCTCTAATGGAGCGATAATCTTTCCAGAATTGCCTCTTCAGAGCTCAGCTGGCCTGGCTTGATTTCCCTTATAATTTCCAATCTTAAAGGCATACCACCAACTTCAATTCGGCCAATCTCCAAGCCATCAGAAGTCACCCAGGCTAAGATCTATGACTTTAACTTCATGGTTTTGGGGTTTTTTTTGCTGACATGCTAAAAACATCACCCCCAACAAAAAATGAAAAAGCTCCTGGGGAACCAATGCAATAAGAGAAAGGAGAAAAACTAACTGGGTGTAAAATACACAGGGATCAAAAGCCAAGAGAATGAAAAGCATTGATCCCTCTAACCTTTTGAGCTAAGTATTTCCCTCAAGGATTCACTGTTGCCGTTCCCAGGGATCTGCCATGACCTTGCACTGGCTGCTGGTCCTCAAAGCAGAGCATGTGATGGACGCCTGGCTCCGAGCAGCCCTGTTCCACACAGCGAAGTGCCAGGGGGTGTTACACTGCTGTTCCCACCTCAGTGTTATTCTTCCAATCCCTCAGGTCCTCTCCTTTCTGTGCTCTAAAGACACAGTTGTCCACCTTTCTCAAAAGCTCATTTTAAGTCCTTTAGGCCTCCTTCTCCCCCATTTTTTCCCTACTCAGCTTTCTCGGGCAACTGGGGATGGAGAGAGTGTGGGAGAAGGCTTATACATCTCATCTCTTCCTGGCTGCCTGCTGCCAGGGTATCAAAAAGAGATGATAGGGCCTCTCTCCTCTTGCTGCCATCATATGCTGAGGAAGAGTGGTTTTTTGCCACTCCATACACACACTGCAGTAGAGGAGGAAAGGTGTTGAGGTGATCAGAGTATCTTCTTTCCTTCTCCTGACCTTAATGAAGTCAGGCACAAGGGACCTAAGAGCCACAGAGATTTTCATACATCACATTGTCAGAGTCTGCAATCAATTCTCCTTCCTCAGCTGCTCCCCACCATCACGACTCTATTCTAGTCTCCTGCAGCTACCACGAGCCTCCAAGCTACAGGTACTCGTCTGCCACGACTGACAGAGGCAGCCCTTATTAAAACAGCATACAGCTAATGCTGCAGTGAACTGCTACGCTGTCTTTATCAAAGCACGGTACAAAGTGAGGCAGCTATTGGTACGCCAGAGCAGTGCCTGGGGAGCTAAGACACGGGCAGGAGGACTTGTCTGAGCTCCTGCCAGAGGAAACAAGGGCACAGCACCAAGGAAACTGCCCAGTAGCAGGACAAGGAGCTGTGAGTGAGAGCAGCTTTCCAAAACCACCGCCTCCTGCTGGCTGTAGGCTTGACCCCATAGCACACTGACAGACACAACGCCTGGTATTGAACAGTAAAGTAAATCCAGGAGGAGTGAACAATTTGGGAATAGAGAGGATCTGAGACACATTTACCCGCATACTAGTACTTTTGAAATAGCTCATCTGAAAGTTCTGCTGCAGGTTTGCATACTAACAACTTCCTCCTCCTTCCTAAGGAAAACATTTTGTTCCAGGTGTCAAGAAGCCCATTTCTACAATTCAAATAGGCAGACATCTGTAGGGTGAAGAGAGGAAATGGTGTGCAACGCTGCCTTCAGCGTGCAAAACAAACATCTGCGTAGTCACAAGCGGTTTATTGTCCAAGTTCAAAAGCAGGAGAGCCCTACAGCTGTCTACATCTACTTCCAGCAGCTGGGGCTACAAGAGGAAATCAGTGCTACCGTTCTGGAGGGTGCAAGAGGTTCCATTACAGAAGGCAAAATGCCTAAAACCAAGAAAGAAAAAAAAAAAAAAAAAAAAAAAAGACACAGCTAGACCATAGTAATGTAAAAATATCTGAGTATGAAAAGCTGCTGCAAATCGTCTGGCAACGTTTCAACCAATCTACATTTACAGTATGATTTGATCATAATTTGTAACTTTACTCATCTTTGAAGGCTCCAAAATGAAGTTGTAGCTATTCTGTATTATCTTGGCTGCCAGTCTAAAATTCTAACTCTAGAGATTTAAATTGTGCTTTTGAATAGTCTGCTTCCTGTCTGAAAAATGCTATCTGATCCGGAAAGTAGTTGACGCATACATTAGTGAGATGAAAAGCAGCAGTTAAAGCTAATTCTGGATTACAAATAAAATTTATTATTAAACTGTCCTCCTGAAACTTTTCAACTTGTTTGAAGAAACTCAGCAGAGCGACTTCATTTTACAGAGCTGAGAAAGTACTGTGGAAAATCCCTAAGTTAAATTTCAAATCCTCAGTCTCAAAGAAATCAAGCCTTTTGTGACTCTTGATTAAAAAATGCCTCTAAAATGTAGGGCGACACTCTCATTGCCTCCCAAAAAGGAAAAACATATTTGCTTCAAAAGGAAAAGGACATTTTTCTGATTACAAGCCTGCCTGGTGGCTTGCGCTGTAGCGGGCAGCAGAGCCGTGGGGTTAGCTGCTAGGTCACTGTGTCTCTTAGTAGGAGTGCTTTGGACAAATAAGCTTCCTGTGCACTTACTTTCAAGTCCATTGCGTCTTTACATCCTAAAACTCATCTGCATTTTTTCAAAGACGAGGGTATCTGTTAAGAGATATTACTGTACAAACACAATCCCATTGTTTTTGATCCATAACTTAAGACTAGTCAAAGCTCAGCAGGAGCGACGGAGCAACGCACAAAACCCAAGGTGGTTGAAAAGACACTGGCATAAATTTTCTCTTAGAAAATCCTGACCTCACTAAATGTAACACAGGAGAAGGCTGATGGCAGTCAGAGCTTTTTAAAAGACGTTATCAAAATATTCTGTTCTGATTTTAAATTTTTCAAATTTTATGTTAAATTTTGACCAACTGTACAAGGATCTCATTCAATACACTACAAGGCAGAATTGCCTGATCTTCCTGCAGTGTGGATATTCATCTCTCCAGATCCCAAAATGATGAACAAGAACGAGAAAACATCCAGGATTCTGGACTCCTTTGTAGTAAAAGTAGAATCAAGCCCCGATCCAAATTTTTAGAGGTATCAAGCTGAATAAATTCAATGTCTTTTAAGAGTTACATTATCTACAGTTGCATATGTGGCATCCAAGTCTATCAGTCTTGCACATCATTATGGGCATGGTTGCCTTAACCTGTACCTATGCAGAGCAAGGCAGTACTGCTCTAAATCTTGATCATTTCCAAAGGAGAAGAGTCACGTTCGCTCCAACTTCTCTTTAAGGAAGCTGCCCTGCATTTCCAGAAAGAGAATCAATCAGATAAATACCTTTAACATGTAGCCTAGACACAAGGACATGAAGATTTACCTATAAATTTCCCCTTCCAAAACTAATATGTTGTTCATCATTCGACTGAGACACTCCCTGCCCTCTCCTCTTCTCCCTCCACAGAAAAGGTAAAAGCTTCTCCATACATTTTTTGCATATAAATGTTGTGAAGCATCTGTGAATTCTCTATGGTGAAAGCCATTAAATAGTGCTCTGACAGATGTCTTCAGGAAAGGTAAAGCCTGAAAGCATTATCAACAGTTCAGAAGCACAGGAGTTTTATGGATTTACAGTGTGTACAAATGAGATGCTTTAGTATCTTTAGCCAACAAACTTTCACATACCTGATATATTGGGTGCTGAAAGCAACAGTGGCAGAAGTAAGACTGTTAACATGGAGTAAGGATTGTGATTTAGCTCATTACCAGCACTTCCTAGGAGGTTGGCTAGGAGAAAGTGTGAGGGGAAATACATCTAATTAAGAGGCTGAAGAACACCTATTTAACTACCAGTCAGCTGGGAAGAATTAAATGGCTAACCCTATCAGAAAAGGGGAGATAATGGAAGGTACAAGTGCTTTTCAGATAGGCTTTAGAGCAGTGGTCTGGGGCTTAAGCTTCTGTCAGGTTCACAGTGTGCAGCAGGTCTGGCTGGAAACCCTAAGGCGCAAAAAAAAGCTCACTCTTTTCTGTGACTTCTGTTTCTTTGGTTTTGCAATGCTCAAATCACACAGATGAAGTTTCAGAAGCTTTTCACTTCTGCAATGCAAATTGGAACCATCTAAACTTAAAATGTCACCTCTGGATTTCTTTTTTAACTGTAGCAGAAACTTTGGGAGAAGCAAGATTACCCAGCACTGACTGCTACCAGCCGGCCCAAATGTCCTAGGCACCCCGTCACCCACGGGTACTTGTAGGGCTGCAGGGAAGTGCTGTGGGCTAGGCTGTGGCAGAACAAGCCAGTTTTAGGTCTTTTTCCAGGAAGTAAATGCTATGGAAGACATCTGACAACCCTCAGAAGCAGAGCCAGGATTTTCATTAAAACCTTTCAGCCTTTCACCCCAGAAGAGTCCAAACTCTGCACTATCAGCATTTTACTAATAGCATTTCCGATGGAAGATGAGCAAATCCTGTTGGTGGAACAATTCAATTAACCTGAGTGTAAAAACATAAAAACTACTTTTCAGATGAAGAAAAGCAGGAATAGGTAAATGCAAACTTGCTGAAAGCCACCCATCTGGAGTGTGATATTTGCTGGTGTGTAACTTACATTTTACAATAATACACTTAAAAAACCCGAGATCTATTTTTATGCTGCTACTCTTGCAGTGAGACTGTAACAGCTAGACCAGAAACACAGGGTTCAGCATGGAAGAGGACTAGCTTTTCAATGAACTAATCTTGTAGCCAAAACTAAAGCACCACATTTCCTAGCAACTATTAAATATTCATACGCATTGTTAATGCATTGCACCTGGAAGCAACAATCTCAGCCCCAATCTAGAGTAAAATTGCATTTTTTCCAGTCAAGTGAAAATAATGCATAGTCACTGCTACGATAACAGGTCTAATCATCTCCTTAGGCTGTCTCCATTCTCCGTATGTCGGCTGTGCATAATTCATAGGTTGTGCCATATGTTGTCTGAAGAAAGTGTCCCTATAAAGTGTTTGTGGTTCTACTCAAAAGGCATGTCTTCATAAATTACGCTGTGATATATTTGACAAACAGGGAAAACAATTCAGTGAAACATAATCTGCTTAAAGTTTACCACTTAGCCATTTGTTGAACGTTCAAGTGATTAGCTCACCGAAGTACATCTTTTTTTCAGCGTGCGCAGACTGCTTCTGCTGGCACCAGTTTCAAAGGCAAGAAACAATTTAGCTGGCTCTCAAAATAAGGATTTGGTCCAGCAACTCCTTACACACGCAGATAGCCTCTGCCTACTTCCCACAGCCTGAGCACACAAACTAGGATTAGTCACCGAGCAAAGGATGGCAGGATTAGGCTTTCCGCTGCTCACAGCCTTGCAGCAGAGACCCCCCCCGTACGACTCAGGTTTCCTGTTTCCTGACGGACCTCGCAGCTCCAATGGCTTTTCTGACTCCCAGCTGGCCTCCCTGCAGCATCTCCAATAATTTTTAGGCGAGCAAAGTTCAAAAGATAAGCAGCTGTGGAGCAAAGACAAGAATATTGGTCAAAATAACAGGATGACAAACAACAGGATCTCCCAAGAGAGCGGCATTGTTCAGAGAGGGGAAGCAAATGGCAAAAAGTATAGGCAAGGGCAGAGGAAAGGAAAAAATAAGAGCGGAAGTGATGAAACCTGTTTGCTTCTGTCTCCTGATAGCTCATGAAAGATGAGCTAATTAGCACATCCCTCAGCTGGAACTGGAATAAACCCTCCCTGCTGCAGACAGCTATGCATATTGTAAAAGCTCGCAGGAGCATCCTGTCTTTCAGACTGCTGACCCTCCGACCCTCACGGCTGAGATCTGCCCACCAGTTCAAAAGGTGCTGGAAAGAGGAGGGCGGGCAGCCAGGTGGATGGACGGACACAGCAGGATCTCTCGGTACGTGTTTCCGTGGGAAAACAGGTTAAAAACCTGAAGGATAATGGAATACAAACAAGCACGTTCCTCTTACACTGAGAGAAAACAAATTAACTTCTGAGGCTTTTAAGAGGGAAATGGGAACTGGCTGGAAAAGAGAAGCAAATTGGAATGCTGATGGGTAGCTTTGCATATTTAAGGACTCAAAATTTTAAGACAGCTTCTCAAAATGTCAGCATAACTGTGTTAGTAAAATCACAATATATTGAGGAAGTCAGAAAAACAAGCATGAACTTAAACTCTGAACTGATGCACATTTTGTAAACTGTAATTTATTTCTGATGCTCATAGCAGTAGTGTCAACAAAACCCTCTCGCAGTTACCATGACAAAAAGTTTCATGCATAATATAAACATTTCTTACACAGCCATGACCCTGTGAAGAGTCATACATTTCCAGTGTGAATAACCCAAGCGGTCATATTCGCGTCTGCAGGACTACAGGCACTTACAGTGAAACATAAGCTCACGCTTCAGATAGTCAATGACTCAGAAAAGCCTGACCCCCACAAAACTGAGAAGACCGTGCTCCCCAAGACCATTGCAAGGAGGGGCTGCTCTGGACTGCAAATAGGAATATTTGGGTTTTAATAGAACCACGTGTCAACGTGATGCTATGAGAGCAAAAAGGGCCAGACATCCAAGTGCCCCAGGCAGGACTATGCTTATGTTTTTATATAAAAAGTCAAGTAAATAAACCAAGAGTAATTCAAATAGTAATGGTTTCTTTCCTTGAAAGTTTACCTTTAGGAAGTGGAAACCTTTCCATGCATTGGGATTTAATCTCAGACAGATCA
The DNA here is from genome assembly GCA_034008185.1 of Gorsachius magnificus. Classification (NCBI taxonomy): domain Eukaryota; kingdom Metazoa; phylum Chordata; class Aves; order Pelecaniformes; family Ardeidae; genus Gorsachius; species Gorsachius magnificus. Next base: position 180,798,460 of record CM067081.1, read on the forward strand.
CCTAAGTCTCTCAGTTTTCATGCATGCAAAACCACCTGTAAGACCTAAGGCAAGCAAATCAGAGACATAGCAGTCTCACAAAAGGCACCACTGACAGGTCAGTACAGATCCAGCACACAATTTCTTCAATATTTCAAACTGCTCATTTCAAGGATGGCTACAGTTGTCGCTGTGTTTTGATGCCCCTCCCCTGCTTTTTTTTAAACAGAACTATGAATTATTATTTATTAGATTAACATTTTTTAAGTTCAGAAAACAATAAAAATTAAAGCCGAGACAAACATACAAGAATACAGAGATCACTGTTCACTTAAGATCCAGTTTTGCATAAATGAAACTAAAGCAAGATCTACTGCTGCCTCTGCTGAAGGAGGCATCAGATCCTCGCTTGTGGTTCTTCACCTTCAACCCTTGTAGAGACATGGGTTTAATTTCGTAGGATCTAGTAACACCCAGAACTAGCTCTTGCCTCTGGCTATCAACACTACCATTATCATTACCTTTCTTTTTCCTACACAAAAGGTAACAAGAAAGGAGATTCAGGATCATAGATGTGAGTGCAACTGTTCTTATCAACCAACAGTATGCTCTTTGAAACTTGCTAAAAGATGGAATACACTTACACTTGGAACATTTGCCTTCTAATAAATGCAAGTTGAACTGTTAGAACTTGTCATCTGTCATCAGCAACTGGAAAAAAAAATTCATATAAACAACAGCCCTATTCCTGTGGTTACCATCTCAGGTATGAGGAAGCAGCACAGCCACAGCCACCTTAGGGTCAACTGTTGAATGCAATCAAAGATATTAAAACTGGAAAAGGAAGCAGACTCAAATAGCTTCTAGATGTCACTATGATTTTTACCAGGTAGGAGCTGATACTGCACAGGAAATGCCTAACATATTTCAAAGGGTTCAGCTATAACTGGAGAATCATCCGAAGCTTTAAATACAGTCTTAGGTAACTGCATAGTAGTTTCCAATCCTCCTGTTGTGGTGGGCCACGCAGCCTTTAAGAGGGGAAAAGGGTGAAACATGGTGGCCTCCACCTTACAGTAAGCTCAGTCATTCATGTGTCTGCAGAACAGTCACCTTCATCCGTGCTGCAGGTCATTCTTGGTGAGCACCGGAGTTCAAGGGCATATACAACTCTGGGCACAAGGACATGGCTTCTGCCATTAAATCTGTACCTGCTCAGGGCTGGAGAGCTCCAGGAGGGAGCTTGGGCATGAATAGCCTGTTGCCACTGGAGTAATTTGCATAGCTGCCTCCCAGCTGCTGTTTTTCCTGAGTGTCCTGCAGTTACAGGCAGTTTTAATGGAAATGTGCTCCTTGTCACCTTCTTCCCTGAGGCATCTATGGTTCCTCCCCTTCTGTATCATCAGGACACCAGGGGAAGTTCAGGTTGGATATTAGGAGTAAGTTCTTCACTGAGTGGGTCGTCAAGCCCTGTAAATAAGCTCCCAGTGGAAGTGGTCATGGGCCCAAGGCAAGCATTTGGACAACACGCTTAGATACACGGTTTAACTTTTAGACTGCCCTCTGTGGAGTCAGGAGTTAAGACTCAGTGAACCTCATGGGTCCCTTCCAACACAGGATATTCTGGGATTCTATAAATGGCAATCATGCATAATGGTTGTCTTCATTTCTGTTACATGAGGGAGGCAGAGCTGGTTGCTTTCATCAGAACAGGTAATCCAACCTGCACTATGATCCTGGCTTGACTGTGAGAAAGTGGGTAGAAGAGAATATACCGCAGCAACCTCATGAAGAAGATACAGGGTTTCTTTTGTACTGTACAACACACCAGCCTGATAATTATTAAATTACAGACAATAACAATCGGGGTTTCTTGATGCAAATCAGTGAGAGGCTTTTCTAGAGAATGCTAATACTTACATGAGAAGCTTGATTTCACTGGAATCCCCTGGAAGATTTCTACTGTGCTTTGTAATTAGAAGTTTTCGCCTAGTTCTGTCAATTGGAAAAATCGATAGCTCCCCTGAATTGTCAGTGCCCCCTGCAATGAACATCTTCAATGGGAGCACTCAGGGGGTGCACTGATACTGACAGCATCTTGACTTGATTTTTTTAAGGAGATTTGTGAATGTCATTTAATAGCCCAACTCTTTCCCCATTAGAGGACTAAAACCACCTTTTCCTTCAAAGCAGGTTTTGAGTGTAAAAGATTTGGCAGGCTGTTTCTGTTCAAGGTTAATGTTCTTCAGTATCAAGTGTATATTTACATGAGTAAGACAGCTAAGTGTATTAAGTTTATTTCCATAGCACAAAAAAAGTTCACTGTCATCTTCATTTTTTTTTAAGATGCGCACTGTTTAATAATTGAAGTAGATAAAATTATTTTACACCTTAAGCATAAAAGCTCCCAGAAACTGCAGCTGGGAAAGAACCCCTCGGTGCTAAATGATGTGCAAATACAGAATAATAGACAACACTGTCCCAAAGTTTACCATCAACAGGATGACAAAGAAAGTACCATCCCTGCTTTACATTGTGGAAGCAGATCTAAAAGAAAGAGCCTTGTTCAAGCTGTGTAGACAAGCTGAGAAAGGCAGCCAGATCTGCAGAGAGCAACTGACTTAACTACAACACGGTATCTGCCTCCAGCCATTGTCCAGATGAAACTAAGGTCTTCCCTCAGTGCTCTGGTAAATCTCACAAGGTATGATCTCCTTCACCCCTCTTCCACTTGTATTTCCAGCCCACTCATTATTTGTCATTGTGGAGTCACCAGTAGTTTAACTCAAAGTGGCCAAGTGCCTCATTAAATTCTTCCCTATTTACCATTAACATATCATATATTTCCTTGGGATTTTGTCATGTTCTGTTCTAGCTGCAAGTGCTCAAGTTTTTGTTCTGAGTGGCTTATTTTAATGGTTACTAATGTCCATTTTACTGGAGATGATGGAAGCAGCTTACCCTTAGAGATACGTCTTTAAAAAAATCCAGTAGATGCACAGAGATAGCTCTCTGCTTTTTCGATGACAGGAGTATCACATATTTTGCAAAGTAGCTATACAGAAAAACACATTGTGTTTTCTGAGTGCTTCAGCACACTTACTAGAAATGCCATGATGGGACCTTATTCTGCCCCTGGAGTAACAAACATATCAATATATCAGCCATGATTTGAAAGACGGATGAAATGGAAGGGATACACAATAAAGCTATGAATACTAAGTGTTCTGGTTTCAGCTGGGATAGAGTTAATTTTCTTCTAAGCTGCTGGTATCAGTCGTCCCTATACATAAGAAACATTGGATGCGAAAGTCAGCTCGTTTGGTAAGGGAAGAAACTCCTACTAAGACGGGGAGGGAGGAAGGAGTGGACGACGCAGGCTACTCTGAAGGAGCGCCATCACAAGAAGGGGAGGAGGAAGAGGAGGAACTCATAAACGAGACAGTAACCACCTGATCCCTGTCCCTGAGTGAGGTGGGAGATACACAAAAAGATTTCAGCCATTGTTCAGGCAAGTGCATTGTCACCTGGCTGCTCCAATGCTGGGATAATGGGGCCAGTAGCCTGGAATTAGACAGTAGGGAAGCCAAGCAGCTGGGTTCCCTTTCTAGGGAAGGGGGCATTGACAAAGAGAATGGAAAAGGGGCGCAAGCCCTCAGCCTCTGGAGGCGACTCCTGTCAGACGCAAAGGAAAGGTATCCCTTCGGGGAAGATATTATATGCCACCCAGGCAAGTGGGGCACCATGGAGAGAGGTATCCAGCACCTGAGGGAATTAGCCGTGCTGGAGGTGATCTATAATGACCTGAACAACAAGCAGTTACCCAAAGATCCAGACGAAGTCAAGTGCATGTGACCCATGTGATGGAAGTTTGTATTGAGCACACCACCGTCATATGCCAACTCATTGGCAGTAACGACCTGAAAAGATGGAGAGGGACAAACGGTGGATGAACTGGATGGCCAACTCCAGTGATACAAAGAAAGTCTTTCCTCCTCCTGATGGGCCTGCGTCTTGGCTTGGTCCTGAGAGTACCAGCAATTCAAAGAGGATATGCCCTGCTTCCCACCTCTATGGACCAGTATCTCAGCAATTAGGAGTAAGTGTTCCTCACTCAAGAGAGAGGATATAGCGGGTACACACCATGGCCACCCTGTAGTTTACCCACGTGACCATGGAGAGGACACGGGTAAGTGGGACGGAAAACCTACCTCGACCCTAGAGGCATGGGTACGTGAGTTACAAGGAAAAACAATCACAAAAGGGAGTTCTTCCAGGAAAATTGCTGCTCCAGTTTCCAGTGAGCAGTTCCCCAGGCAGAGCAGAAGAGCTGATCCTACTTCTGATCTTAATAAAGGGACTTCTGATTCATGTTTACAGGAAGTGAGTAATGAATACTACGACCAGGACTAGAGGGGCCCTGCCTCCAGCCAGGTGGAGGTAAGGGACAACTGGGTTTATTGGACTGTGTGGGTTCGATGGCGTGGCACATCAGAGCCACAGGAGTAGAAGGCTTTAGCGGACACTGGTGCACAGTATACCCTAATGCTATCAAAATCTACAGGAGCAGAACCCATCTGTATTTCTGGAGTAGCGGGCGGTTCCCAACAGCTAACTGTATTGGAGGCCGAAGCAAGCCTAACTGGGAATGAGTGGCAAAAGCCCCCCACTGTGACAGGCCCAGATGCTCTGTGCATCCTTGGCACAGACTACCTCAGGAGAGGGTATTTCAAGGACCCAAAAGGGTACCGGTGGGCTTTTGGTATACCTGCCTTGGAGATGTGAGGAAATTAAACAGCTGTCCACCTTGCCCGGTCTCTTGGAGGTCTCTCCTGTTGTGGGGTTGCTGAAGGTCAAAGAACAATGGGTGCCAATTGCTACCACAACACTGCACCGGTGGTAATATCGCACCAACCGAGGCTTCCTGATTCCCATCCATAAGCTGGTTTGTCAACTGAAGAGCCAAGGAGTGATCAGCAAGACTCGCTTGCCCTTTAACAGTCCCATATGGCCAGTGAGAAGGTCTAATGGAGAGTGGAGGCTAACAGTAGACAAGCATGGCCTGAATGAAGTCATGCTGCTGCTAAGTGCTGCCGTGCCAGGTATTCAGTACAAACTGGAGTCAAAGGCAGCCAAGTGGCGTGCCACAACTGATATTGCTAATGCATTTTTCTCAATCCCTTTGACAGCAGAGTGCATGCCACAGTTTGCTTTCATTTGGAGGGGTGTCCAGTACACCTAGAATCGACTGCCCCAGAGGTGGAAAAACAGCCCCATCATTTGCCATGGACTGATCCAGACTGCATTGGAACACAGTAAGGCTCTGGAACACCTGCAATACATTGATGACATCATTGTGTGGGGCAACACAGCAGAAGAGGTTTTTGAGAAAGGAAAGACAACAGTCCAAACCCTTCTGGAAGCTGGTTTTGCCATAAACCAAAGTAAGGTCCAGGGACCTGCATAGGACATCCAGTTTTTAGGAATAAAATGGCAAGATGGACATCATCAGATCCCAATGGATGTGATCAACAAAATATCAGCTATGTCACCACCAACTAGCAAAAAGGAAACACAAGCTTTTTTAGATGCTGTGGGCTTTTGGAGAATGCATATTCCAAATTATAGTCTGATCGTAAGCCCTTTCTGTCAAGTGACCCAGAAGAAGAACGATTTCAAATGGGGCCCTGAGCCATGACAGGCCTTTGAATGCAGTAGCCCTTGGGCCAGTCAAGGCAAGATGTAAAGAATGTGCTTTACATCGCAGCTGGGAAGAATGGCCCTACCTGAAACCTCTGGCAGAAAGCACTAGGGGAGACTCGAGATCAACCCCTAGGGTTTTGGAGTTGGGGACACAAAGGATCCAAGGTCCACTATACTCTAACCAAAAAAGAGCTGGCAGCATATGAAGGGGTTCGAGCTGCTTCGGAAGTGGTTGGTACTGAAGCACAGCTCCTCCTGGCACCCTGACTGCCAGTGGTGGGCTGGATGTTCAAAGGGAGGGTCCCCTCTACACATCATGCAACTGATGCCACCTGGAGTAAATGGGTCGCACTGATCACACGATGGGCTCGAATACGAAATGCCAGTCACCCAGACTCTTGTAAGTGATTGTGGACTGGCCAGAAGGCAAAGATTCCATAATATCACCAGAGGAGGAAGTCACACGCACTGACGGGGCTCCACTGTATAATAAACTGCCAGAAAATGAGAAGCAATATGCCCTGTTCACTGATGGGTCCCGTTGTCTTGTGGGAAAGCATCAGAGGTGGAAGGCTACTGTATGGAGTCCTATACAACAAGTTGCAGAAACTGCTGAAGGAGAAGGTGAATTGAGCCAATTTGCAGAAGTTAAGGCCATCCAGTTGGCTTTAGATATTGCTGACAGAGACAGAGCACTGGCCACTTTTCTCAACACTGACTCATGGATGATGGCAAATGCCCTGTGGGGGTAGTTGCAGCCATGGAAGCAGAGCAACTGGCAGTGCAGAGGCAAACCCATCTGGGCTGCCGCATTGTAGCAAGATATTGCTGCCCGGGTAGAGAACCTGGTTGTAAAAGTATGTCACATAGATGCTCACATACCCAAGAGTTGGGCCACTGAAGAACATCAAAACAACCAACAGGTGGATCAGGCTGCTACGATTGAAGTGGCTCAGGTGGATCTGGACTGGCAACATAGGATGGCTCGGTGGGCCCATGACACCTCAGGCCACCAAGGAACAGATGTAACATATAGATGGGCTTGTGATCAAGGGGTGGACTTGACCATGGGCACTATTGCACAGGTTATCCATGCATGTGAAACATGCGCTGTGATCAAGCAAGCCAAGTGGTTAAAGCTTCTCTGGTATGGAGGATGATGGCTGAAATATAAATATGGGGAGGCTTGGCAGATTGATTATATCACACTCCTACAAACCCACCAAGGCAAGCACTATTTGCTCACCATGGTGGAACTAACCACTGGATGGCTGGAAACATATCTGTGCCCCATGCCACTGCCTGGAACACTATCCTGGGCCTTGAAAAGCAAGTCTTACGGTGACATGGCACCCCAGAAAGAATTGAGTCAGACAAGGGGACTCATTTCTGAAACCTCATAGACACCTGGGCCAAAAAGCATGGCACTGAGTGGGTCTATCACATCCCCTATTGTGCACAAGTCTCTGTGAAAATCAAACAGTACAATGGACTGTTAAAGACTACACTGAGAGCAATGGGTGGTGGAACATTCAAACACTGGGATACACATTTAGCAAAGGCCACCTAGTTAGTCAACACTAGGGGATCTGCCAGTTGGGCTGGCCCTGCCCAGTCAAAACTTTTACGTACTGTAGAAGGGGATGAAGTCCCTGTAGAACACACAAAAATTATGCTAGGGAAGACAGCCTGGGATTTTCCTGCCTTGGGCAAAGGCAAACCAATCTGTGAGATTGCTTTTGCTCAGGGACCTGGGTGCACTTGGTGGATAATGCAGAAGGATGGGGAAGTCCAATGTGTACCTCAAGCGGATTTGATTTTACGTGAGAATAGCCAATGAACTTAATGGTATGATGTTAATTCCTACATAATACTGTATGTCATCACTACTATTGTGGCTACATGCTATATGAATGGCATCACAGTAAGAATCACCCAAATTAATGAAGAATGAACTTTGATGAAACCGAGCAAAGTGCAGCGATGACAGAACCAGACAAACACAGCAACGATGGAACCAAAACTGGATTCAGCATGCAACAATCCAACACTACAAACCATCTCTCCTGCCCTGAAGGGCTGTTGTAACAGATGGAGCCTAAAGTCATGGACTAAATGAAGTTAATGGACATTTTAGAGGCCCATAGACTGAGGGAATGATATCTGTGTGTATATAACAAAAGACAGGAAAGGTGGTGGTGATTAATTGGGATGTAGTGGAAAGTGTGGGACTTGGGCATGATGTATGTGGTACAGAATAACGGGTGGATATTGTTCTGGTTTCGGCTGGGATAAGAGTTAATTTTCTTCCTAGTAGCTGGTATAGTGCTGTGTTTTGGATTTAGGATGAAAATAATGTTGATAACACACTGATGTTTTAGTGTTGCTGAGCAGTGCTTACACTAAAGGACTTTTCAGCTTCTCATACTGCCCTGCCAGTGAGGAGGCTGGAGGTGTACAAGAAGCTGGGAGGGGGCACAGCCAGGACAGCTGACCCCAACTGGCCAAAGGGATGTTCCATACCATATGATGTCACGCTGAACAAAGAAATGGGGAGGTTGGCCAGCGGGGCATGGCCGCTACTTGGGAACTGGCTGGGCATCGGTCAGCAGGTGGTGAGCAACTGCATTGTGCATCACCCATTTTGTATACTCTTTTATCATTATTATTATTATTTTCCCTTCCTTTTCTATCCTATTCAATTGTCTTTATCTCAACCCATGAGTTTTACCTTTTTTCTGATTCTCTCCCCCATCCCACCGTGGAGGAGTGAGCGAATGGCTGTGGTGTTTAGCTGCCTGTTGCATTAAACCATGACACAAAGAAAGCTGCCATGCAAAAAAACAGTTAAGGCAACGCAGCACAAGCCAGCTGTTGATACTCCGTAACTCAGCATTGTCTAAGAGAGCGGTTATTGTATGTCTTAATGCTGAAATTCAATAGGGCTGTGGGAAGAGCAAACATGGAAGCAACACAATGGGTTCCCAGATAAGAACATTTAAGTATACTCCTGAAATACAATGGGCCAAGCTGTTAGCTTCAAGGAATTGATTTCCTCTGTCTCCAATGAGGTGCAAATCTTGCTTTGCCAGAGCTGGCACCACCAGACCAAAGACTTACCTGACAGGATAAACAGCACCTTTGCTGCAAAAGGTGGATGAATTGCCAGGGGTTCCCCAAAGAGTCAGAGCTCCCAGAAACAAGGTAACAAAGCAGGAAGCTCCAAAGAAGGATCCAAGCTCATCCAGTGTTGGCTAAACGTTTAGTAAACATGCACTGCATTTAAACCATGTTACTGTTTTCAAAGCTACAGCTTATTTTGTACAAGTTTTGTTCTAAATCCAGCATGTCCTTGTTCCAAAAAGAACAAAATTACACAGTCTAGGAAATAAATTAGTCTTGGTGAGGAAACCACAACCTATAATTGGAGGACCGAAACTCAGGGTACCGCCTATGAGCGGGAGAGTTGCAGGCTTCTTCCCCAAGACGGGAGGGTTCAAGGTCTCCTGCTCAGACAAGGAAATGCCAGGAAAGCATAGGCGGGCTGCTGCCTACCCAGCAATCAAGGCACTGGCTACAGTACCAAGGTCTTTCGGGGTCTGCATTCTACGGCAGTCACTGCATCACACAGTATCAGCTGGGGCAAGCAAAATGAGCACACAACCTGAATGAAGTCTGCCATAAATAGGTGTGGAGGTCAACTGACTAGCAAGGTCTCAGCATAAACCCACATGAAGAAAAGCGCTTGAGATACAGATTGTAAGTCCCAAGAAAAGCAATCTTCCAAAGTCAAAACCATCCCTGGTGTCATCGGAACTGGGAACATATAAATCATCTACGTAATTAATTTGGTTAAGTAATTTATAATGCTTATAAATGATTCAATAAGGTCACAGTGCCAGTCCAGTCCTTTTTAAATGCAGAATTACCATGTTCTCCCCATTAAGAATCAAGTCAGTAAAGAATCAAATGCTTAAAAGGCAAAGTTAACGAACCAAGCTGATTCTTTCCATCTTGAGATTTCCTGAAACTTATAACCCTGGCAAACAAACTGATGGCTTATGAGCAAATTAGTGAAATGAAAGATTTGTATTCCTATGTTCTGTGAGAAGACTGTCATCTCGCAGAACATACTTCCACCACCACCATCAGTAAAAATAAAAAAAAGTCTCTTAACTCACAAGCATTTCCTCCTATTATTGAGAACAAACAGCATGTTCTTATGCAATTCTCCATTCTTTTCATGGGCATTTTGTTATGAAGCTAAAATATTAAATGGTACAGGATGTATTTCTCAGCATATGCCATGATATTTATTTGCTCAGAATGGGCAGGGATACCATTACTAAAGGTGTATTATAGGCATTTAGAGCAGTCTCATAAAAAGATATTTCCTACACTCTTGTGTTTTGCAATTCTGCTATGAATACCCAAGCAGAATCAAACAATCCCCCTCATCCAAACCCCAAAGCTCTGCAAAGCACATAAAAGGTATTGAAAATTCAGATATTTTTTTTCTGTTTTACATAAACCAAAATTTAAGGTAAAATAAATTTGTTCTTTTATATAGTATGAAAGTTCAGTATTAACATTTTCATTTCCAGATCAAAATAAATTCCTTCCCTGAAAACTTTCAGATCCTTTATTAAGCTTCAATTAAGCTGGTGCATAAGTAAGAGCATCATTAACTTCAGTGAGAAGTTTCCGCCTTCTTCTAAGCTGAAACTAAGATCAGCACAAAGGCAGCTAGGGATATCATGTAACCCTACTAGGATGGTGCCAGAACCATTTGAAAGCCACAAAATTATGAGTTTTAAGTCAAAATTTAAAACATTAGGGACAGTTTGCAAACTCCAAACTAAGACACCCGTTGTAAACAATGCCAGCTCAGAACTCTACTGTTTTTTTTTCTTTACCAAAGATGAATGCTTTAGGAGTATAAGCATGAAATCCAGTGGAAAATGCCATAAATCTTTTCGTATTTTCCTTGCAACTGTAGGCATCGCTAGGCACAGTTCTTAAAACAGGTGCTGCTTTCTCTCTAGTATTACACCTCGTCCTGACACGGAGCAAGTGATACAACACTAACATATTTGATCTGGTCCCTTCTACAAGAAAGCATTCTGCTCTCCTTTGTTGTTTTCTTCTTACAGTCACCATCCCAAGGAAAGCAGATCCATTCCAGCCCTCCAGGAACGCAGCATGGGCAGTCACCTGTTCCTACACAGACCTTCATCCCCTCTGCCATCCCCTCTGCAACCTCACCACTGTTCCTGCACGGGCTGGCCTCGCCTGGACAGGTTACCCCTGCGCAAGGAACCGTGTTCCCACCGGAGCCATGCTCTCCCTGTAACTGTGTGCTCGGCTGGGCTGCAGCCAGCAGAGCCACTCGGCAACTGCTCCCTGGGAACTGCAAAAACTCTTCCAGCTCTTCGGGGTATACACGGCGGGAACAGGAAGGCAGCAGCAGAAGTGCATTGGCATTCAAATAGCACGGTCTGCAATCTCACACCCTGTTTGCTAACAGCAACATAGGTCACCTTGAAGATCCTCTTAGCAAAAACTTAAATACAGCAGTCACTAGTCTCACTAGTCAGTGAGGTCTGATTTATTCCAGAATTTAAGGGATGTCCTCACCCCAGAACAAACCCCGATGACTCTTCTACCCGTTTGTTTTACGCGGAGCTCACCAGGCCACAGTCCAGAGAAGCCAGTTACAACACTGACAGCTGCCACGTCTTTCCACCGCCGCCTGGTTTCATCAATACAGGCCAGACCCACCGATCCAGGCTGCAGCCCGAAGAGGCTCATTTGGAAATGTTACGTAAGAAATGAGCTGCTGGCCTGGCTGCTTCGGTTTTGTTTATCCACACAAATTAAAAAGTGTGGTCATGCATAAGTTAATCAATAGCAGAAAACAGCTATCCCCACATCTTACGCCGGATGGCCTATTTACGGCTCGCAATTTAAAAAGCAGCACTTAAAAGGCCACAAAACAGAAGATGTGTCAGGCGAGTGGAGGATGGCAACTGGCTGGATAGCGAGCCTGGGCATGACGTCCATCAGTGCACATTTCCCAGAACCCAAGTATAAAATTGGAAAAAGTTACAGATAAGCCTCAACCCAGCAACATACATTAAGACTTATTATAATGCAATAGAGTGAAGCCCTGGACACAGCAAAATAAACTTGAAGGAGGCAACTAAGAGGTATAAAAAAAGTAGATGCAAAGGTACTTTTCAAGAAAGCACTGTAAGAAAATAAAGGCAAGTGGAAAATCTGACAGTGCCACTAAGGATGTCATACCCACTATTTAAGTGCTTCTAGAGAAACAGGACATTTGGATCCAGCAGTCACCCTTTCAAAAATCATGGAAAAGTTGTGCCAGGGTTTGCCAATTACACATTTTGAATTTCCAATACCCTTTTTTACTTAATATTTGTAAGAGTATTGTGAAATACTTCCTCCCAATTTACAAGCTAAGAATAAACCAAACACAAACAACACATCCTTCGGCATGTCTCCAAGCTTTGCATTTCACAACTCTGTGTCATGGTCCCCAAACCAGAAAATTATCACTGTTACCTTAAATTTCCCATTAAGTTCCAAAAGAAAAAAAAAAAAAAAAAAAAAGCAGCGCCTGCAGGAGGTGGCCATTTATACATTAAAAACAGTAAAGAAGCTGCAAGCTCTTAGACTGTGGACTCATGCCTAACGTGCATTAAGTGTGTCCATCACAACTACTTTTCACAGCCATTTGGTATCCTGACAGCTTACTCTGAGGTTCAAGATCATTACGATGCCAGCCCCATGCTAGCCTTATGCAATACTGTCTGCATCTGTATAACTTTTTTCGGCCATGAAGAATTATTTTACTCTAAAGCACGGTGTTTTCCAGCCATTTAAAAACCATTGAAATGGGGGGGAGGGGGGGGGAAGGGATTGCTTTGTCCAAAGCTCAGTTAATCGAGATGGAATGTCTCCTGGTGCTCACATCTGACCTTAGGATTTTTCAGGATTTCACTGGTCTCCCTGGTGATAGTTGCTACGAGCACTTTCAGTGTGTGTCATGAGAAATACTTGAAAAGAAATTTTCAGTGCTTTCACACAGTCCTTCTAACCTCAGCTGTATTAACTTTTATCAAAGTTGTTATCCCTAAAAAATAAGTTGTAAAATTCTTCTCATTTTTCTTTTAATTCCCTTGGGAATCCAAGCCCAAGCACTGGATGGGGTTTGTCTCTGCCTGCCACAATGAGCCATTTGAAAACCTCCCAAGATGAAAAGACTTTTTCGAAACTTGCCCTCCAAGGAATGAGCTTGAGGAGGTGAAGGAGTCTTGTCCTTTTAAAAGGCTGAAACCAGGTCAAACACATCGAGGTGTGATGCAGACTAAATGAAAGCCATGGGGCTATGTTCATCACCTTCAAACACTGGGCCCTAAGAATCTCATTGTATTTTATGCATCTGAACAAGTTGAGTTACACTGATTGAGAGGCCACAATAAATCACATTTGAGTCTCCTTCCTTTTCACTAATTTGAAAATACCAGCATTTTGTATGTTTCAAATCACATAAGCCTCCAACTAGCAAAATGCTTCTTTATAAACCTTGGTAGATAAAACCATCTCATTTAATGTTTGTTCCATAATAGCAAGGCAGTAAGGTCCCATTGTCGAAGTACTGCAGTGTGCCTGCTCATACATGGCATGTTTTGAGCAGTTAAACCTGTTTGAACCAATAAGTCAGAACCAAACACCATGGTTCAACACAGCAACTCCTCCTGCCTTTTTGTTTTGTTTTGGTTTTTTCCCCCCTGGATATTCCAAAGTAAATTCACATTTAATATTTGAAAAGCACACAGAACCTACACTCATTTTATGCTTCTTGGTGTAGTAGTAAAGAAAAATTAGTTGGTTATTAAAAAGAGTCCACAATTCCAACCAAATTAAAGTCGGTTGGAACACAGAAACTGCCACAACCTAGAATACACCAAAGATGAAGTTTCAGAGGGCTTGGAAAACACAATTAAGGCCATCCTTATCAGAAAACACTAGGGCACAATTCCTCTCGCAGCAGCAGAAAAGCATCCAGATGTACTAGATGTATTAAACATCTGCTTAAAAGCTTTCTGGCAAAATTAAGTCAAAAATCAAATTTTATATTGAATGGCAAAGCTCAAGTTTTTCCTATAAAAGATTGCGTTACACACACAAGATTTTGATATTTCATTGGAAGAAAGCCTGAAAGAACAGAACAGTTCAAGCTGAAAATATCTGGATTCAAAATGGAACTGTAATTCTCAGACAGGTGCAATTCAAGTGCTTTCTTTATATTTTCCACTACAATCTAATGAACAGCTTCAACTGGACTACACTCCCTTAAAAAGGGAGGGAAAAAAATTCTTATAATTAGAAAATTCAGCTGACAGAGGGCTTTTGAGGCAAAATACTTCCATATTACAATTCCTACAGGAAAACAAAATGGCAACTTGAATGTTTTTTCACTTTTAATCATTGACTAAAATAGAAGGTAAGATACTAGTGCTGTCCTCAACCACCTAATAGGAAGGCACACAGAAGACAGACCGTGCTACTCTCGGAGGTGCAGAGTGACAGGGGGAGAGTCAGAAGACACAAACTAAATTACGGGAAATTCTGATTAGCTGTAAGGAAAACATTTTCTCTGTGATGGTGGTCAAACAAGGGAACAGGTTGCCTAGAGAGGCAGTGAAATCTCTGTCCTTGGACATATGCAAAGCTAAAGTGGAAACGGCCCTGGGCAACCTCATTGAAGGGGCTGCTTGGAGCAGGATGGACTAGATGGCCTCCAGACGTGCCTCCCAACCTGAATTATACCACAATTCTATACAGGCACTGCAAAGATAATCTGCATGTTCACCAGCAAACTGAAAGTACATATTCTTCTTCACGTACACCTACTTCTCAATAAATAATTTTGCTACACAATTACAGTTAAAGAAAACTTAACTGGATTGAACTCTTCCTTGCATTGTAGGCAGTCCTCTAGACTAGTAAGAATTTTTGTTGAACAAAATCATATTCTAAACTCATTTGGAAACAAGAAAAATCATTCTCAAAATGAAAATACTCAGTATTGTTGTGCACACAATTTGCCTGGATCAGGAAGACATCCAGACCTCCCTGAGAGAATAGGAAGAGTTCTGTAAACTCAGTGACTATTAACTCCACGTATTTGACATGCACCAGGGTGGATTAAAAGCTCTTTCAAACATTTTTAATGTGACAAGGTCAACAGCCACTGACTCATGCTGCTCTGTGCGTTACCTTTTGGAAGAAGTGTCATCCAAAAATGTAAGCATGATCAGATCAGCCTAACAAAACTCAGGGAAAAAAATCTTTGCCTCTCTTCACATAACTTAGTGTCTGTACAGGAATGTACAACAGTTTCAAAATACAGGAAGAAAATTCTTCAGGAATAAAAATATCAGTGTATTCACATTTAAGTGATATGTATTCTAAGTTTTACTATTCCAGTATGTAATCGATACACTGGGAATACCAGCAAAATTACTTAATGTACTTAATGCAGGTCAATTAAAAAAAAAAAAAATTAAAAAGAAAGCCCAATCGATCCCTGAAGATCTCTCCTAAGAGGTCCAGAACCAGTTCCTTCACATTTCTATTATAAAGCAATATTTTCAGACAATTCGGGGATATGCTAACAACTATCACAGAAAAGTCATTCTAAGCAACATGTCAAGCAAATGACTTTCCCAAAGTACAGAAGACTAAGAAAACCTGCTCTCTTTGAAAAAAATAAAGAAATAAATTTAGCCTTTGAATTGGTGACATTTTTTGTAATACAAGGCATCCCAAATACTTTCATCCTTGAACTGAATATTCTCTTCTTAGTAAGGAATTAAACACAGCAAGGCAGAACTATATCTATTCATAGGGCACAGAGACTCTTTTTTCAATTGTCAGTCAGAAGATATACCTAGCTACTTAACACTGAATTAAGAGTTTCTTGAGAAAGAAATTTCCATCAACCAGTCATTTTTACCTGTGAATTGCAATGCTTCATGTCCACAGGCTATGGGAACCAAGGTTATCCATATGAAACTCAACATTATAAACACTAAATAAGAATAGAAGTACAGCCATAACAACTCGGTCCAGAAGTCCATGCAGCCCTATAATTATCTCTAACAAAAGCCAGGGTAAGCAGAGAAATAGTAAATGCAGACTGGCTCCTATACATGATTCCAATCTCTGACCACTGGTAGCTGAAGAACTTGCAAGTTGGAAGCTGCTTCCCAGGTTAGAGATCACAACCTTTCACACTGGACACTTTTAACAAGGCCTAATAATTGTCTAATTCCTTCCCAATCCAATGCATGCTCTGTACTCACAATCTCCAGGAAGAATGTGTTCCAGAACATCACCAGTTCAGTCATTCCTAGCCATCTTCTCCATGATCTTCATTATTTTGCTGACTTCAATTACACCCAACTTCCCCTTTCCCTCCCCAGCCATTTCTTCCCAGGCCTTCTGGAATCACGTTCGCACCAAAGTGGTCCCCTACTTCTGATTGTCTTTTGTGTATTTTTAGTTATGCTACCCTCTTTCTGAGATCAAGCAACTACAATCATCTACAACATTCAAGAAGTTCTGCACCATGGATTTATATAGCAGACACTTTCTGATATGTAGCATACTATTAACTTGGAACACTTAAAGACAACACGTTAAACCACAGTCATAGTTTAATAGCTTAATCCATGGTTTAATCCATAGTCTATTATGTATTTTACCCTTTCAGCTGCTCCTTTTAATATGCCTTTGATTGTTTCCTCATTTTTATCTACTTCCTTTCTGAAACATTATAGTGGGAAGTGGGGTTTTTTTTTTGGAGGCCTTTTCATTTTTAATGAGAATACTGAATTAAAATAGATTACATTGTCTATTGTAACTCTTCAGCATATAAATTGTGAATGAAGCCCCAGTAAAAAATCAGATTTTTTTCTTGTGGGCTCTCCAAGAAAGTCATTTATACTTGATCATTATTTCCACATCATACCTTTCGTGACTTCTCCCTTGTGTATGTAGAAGTAACTGAAGTCTCTGGTCATTATTGTTTTCCAACATCACAGCAATCCTCATCTTTCTCTGTATTCTGCATTATTAACACCGCTCTGTGTTAGAACTGCCAGTATAATTCTGGGATCATTTCTATATGTTCACTAAATTTCTATTCACATGGACCGAGTCACTTGTTGATACATTTGGCTTATTAATGTTATCCAGTTCCACTTTCCTTAAAGCACAAGGTCTAACAGTGTAACCTACTCTTATTCTGACATATAACCTGGTATTACAACTTCTGGGATATTCACTGTGAAAGTATCCTGACTGAACACCAGACACTCCAGGCCATCTGTATCAGCTTGTAAGGGTTTGACATTTGTACAGAAGCGCTTGCAGACTGGGTCTTGGTTTGATGACCCGGTTTTATGTGCTCTGTTTAAATGAGACTGTCAGTTAGAATGAATCTTTGCAATTTGTTTCTTGATACAACCTGGTAACACGTCTACCTGTTCTTCCCAGAGAATTTTTTATACTTTCTACCCTAGAAGAGACATCATTCTGAAGTGCACAGTCGTTTGCATTCATTTATTTTTCCAAGTCTTTAGGTTAGGAGAGGACCAGGTACAGAAGCAAAAGTTACTTGCTCCAACACAGTACCATGCAAATGCAGTTCTGCTGCTTCCAGACCCCAGGATGAAGATTTCTGCCTTCCACTGTGATACAGAAGGGACTTTGCAGGCTGTATCTGAGGCTCAGAAACAGCTCCCTGCTTTGAGATACACAAAACTCAGGCACTTCCTTTGAGAGAGGATTCAAACTTTTATCTCTTCCTTGAAAGACAGACAGACAAAAGATGATACTCAAAAGCCTGTTGGGAAGATCGGTCACCAGGTATGACACAGTCTAGGTTGAAGCTATTCTTCTGTCTGAAAGAAATGAGAGCCAGGCTGTCCCAAAAACTGAGATGTGGACTATACTGAGAAGCCTCACTTCATGCTCCCTGAGATCAGAGATTTATTGTCTCAAGAGATCAGGAGAAAAACCCCACCTGTGACCATAGTCTAGTGGTCACACCTAGTCTTTGGCAAACAAAAATAAATAGGTAAGGCCTCTCTTTATCAGTAAGAGGCTCGTAAGAAAATTCCCACTGAAAAGTGAGAATTTCAAGAAGTCATTCTTTCTCCCTTTTGCTCAGTCCCTTAATGATTATACAGGACTAAAAAAAGCTAAATGCTGCCAGAGGGAAGGCAAGAGGAGGCTCTCACCCCAAAACGGGCTTTTGTCTGATGATGAGGGCATTCTCATCAGGAAAGGGAACTATGAGACTGAGTCTCTTCAGCTGGAGGCAACAATAACCATGCCCAGTTCTGCTAATGTCTTTGATTAGACACTAATTGCACTTCTGAACTAAAAACACCCAGAAAACTTGGAGAACTTTCACAAACTCTTGTAATGAATAAAATAGCTTACTAAGGACCAGATCCTTCTCAAGTGCCAAGAACACATATTTGTCTCCTATGATTTGATTCACAAAGCAAAGCCAGATATTTTTGAAGAATATTGGTGTGGTTTCATAGTTATCATCAGAGAATACACTTTCTATCCTATCTTTAACATGTTAAAAATAATAATATGCATAGTATTTTAATATCAAGAGTTCAGGCAAAATTCAAAGTTCAGTCCATGGTTCCTCCCCTTCTCCTTAATCTGTTTGTCCCAGAGACTGCAATAGGTACCGTTATCATTTTAAAGACGAGAACTAAAGAAGAGTCTAAAGGCCACATAACAAGAATTCAAGGCTAGAAGACATTAAAAGCCTGCTATAGGTCAATATATGAAAAGTAATTCAATGTGATATTGAAATAGCTTCTGTGACTTCTGTTCTTCAAAGTTTCTTAAAAATTGCTGTAGCTGTTTAATTGCTGTAGCAACAAATAATGGATAATGAAAGAAAATTAACACCTGCATAACAACAGGGTTTTTTCTTTTTCCAAGATACCTCCAACTTTTTGTCTAGAGTAGTAGTGCTCTAGATACTCCTCTACTAGGGAAAACATTCTGGTGAAACAAGTGTTCAGTTCTATAGCTTGTAGGCATTCCTGTACCCAGATACACAGCAGCCATGGCAGGAGGCACAGTTGGGCATACAACTGGGAATTGCTTGTAATTACCATATGCCCAAATGCAGGTGTCTTGCACATATATCTAGTCCTGTGATAAGATGTGTGTGCAGCATATGATGGAAGAACCTTAGCATTTTGGTGGCAGCAGAAGGGAAACAGGTCCCCGGGACAGAAGGAACCACGGCGTGATCCATGATGACTAATTGTGGTCTGCAGCCTACTCTCTGCCTGGTGCAAAAGAGAAGGTGAAAGATGCAGGCTGTGGACTCTGGGAATTACTTTGGTAAAATGACTACACCTAAACCAGTGCATTCTTGAAGAAAGTTTTGCATGTCTATAAATGAGCAATCTACCAGAAGATGCAGTCCTCCCCGAATGTATATCAGGACTTTCTCTTCTCCACGGAGCCCACGTGTGCTTTGTGACTCCAGCTTGCCAAAGACATTTTGGCACCTGACAGGCATCAGCTCTCTGAAGAGGCACAGGGAACACTTCGCTCCATGTCACGGCTTCAAAATAACATCATCAATCTGACCAGACAGCCAAATCTGGTAACATCTGTGACCAGCTGCATCTGCTGTTCGTTATTTATCAAAGCGTGTCTGTGTGGAGGACCTTGCAGAATTTACTGGGGCACACAATGTTGAAATTGGAAATTGGTATAAGGAGATGATCCTGGTCTACTTAAACAAACCAAAACTAGTGACTCTCTAGGCAGATTAGCAATTATTTTCATTGACAGCAGCAATAAAGACTCAGCAGAAATGCAAAGAAAATACACAGTATTAACCTAAAGTAGTCTGGAAATCCTTATCAGGTACTTCCACATCAAAGGTTTCCTGGTTAGTAGTACAACTTCTCCTATTCTGCACGTGTACAACGCACACCTTATCTATCATTCTACAAAATATTCTCTGGTTTTAATTCTGACAATATGTCCTTACTAATCCCTATATGCCAATTCAGGGATATTTTCCTGTCTTCCATTTATCATATGTAAGTACCTGCACAAAACACAAATGCAGTTGCAGGTACACTGACATGTTTATTGATGAATCTTTCTGTTCCTGAAACAATCATTGCCACTACCAAGTAGAAACAATGATTTTTATATTTTCAAACTGAAAATGCTCAAAATGAAATATTTACTGTCGTCTTTCCACTGTGTCTAGTCTTTAGATAAGCGTTTCTTTCCTTTGCAGATAACCGTGCCGGTGTACCTTTCCCAGATGGGCATGAGCGATAAACCATTTAACAAGCCACCAGACAAGTAACTGTCAGACTGGCTTCTTGGGCTTCACCAAAATTTCTTTTGCCTTCAAACAAGTGAGGGGAAAAAAACACAAAGAAAGGTGAGCTGGAATAATCTTCAGTATCTGCCCTTCAGCATCTTCACAGCAAGCATTAAACATTATCGCCCGGCAACAGTCTGTCTGACACCCAGAAAGGTCAGCACATGCCTCACCTTCCCCTTCGCAGCCTTCGGGCGTGCAGCCGTCAGCAGGCACCCACACAAATAGTGTCAGGAAAGTGCTGATGCGGCGGGCCTGCGGTATGATTCTCAAGTACGCTAGATTTTTTTTTTTAACTGGTTTTCTGGGTTACCATAAACATAGTAAAAGACGACCATATGTTTAAAATGCCATCCTCATACTATATATCTCCTATATATAGACACTCACACAGAAGTATGCATGTATTTCAAATTCGGTACCAAAAGGAAGCGTGGTTAGTATCTCTGAGCAACCAAAATGCCACACAGGAAGGCCATCACGTTAATATGCAATCCAGTCTTTCATTCACAACCTGCAGAGGCAAAGCTGTTCTTTGCAACTCATTCATTAAGTGGCACTGAAAGAAAGGCCGACCACTGGAGTAATGAGCACTGATGTCTCATATAAATTTAGCGCATGTGGAAAGCAACATATAGCAGAATTTCCCTCTTAGCCAGCAGGGGACACACAGGCTTGTACAAGCCAGGCTTGTACAGGCCAGAGTAGTTTCAGATATCTCCCTTTTGTTTTTATCAACTCTGATTGTTGCTAACGGCAAATTGTCACTTTAAAACTACTTTTACTTCCTTAAAGGCAGGTACAGAGCATAATTATCACACTACCTTAATACATAGCTGCAAAACTTTAAACTAAAGTCACGCTGTAATTCAGATAGAGCATGCCAAGCTGTGTCTGCCATTACTTGCAAAATTTCCAAAGACTTGTCAGGCAGAAGCCCAGGAGCCACAAACTGAAACCCAGGCTACTTGTGTCCTCCTAGCACAGCTAAATTTTAGTTAAATGGAAAGGTTCAGAAAATACAGCATGAATGTAGGTGCTTTCCTATACACCAGGTAAAACCTGTCACTGGAATTTAGCTGCGTTATTATGGGTGACTGGCAAATAAAAGAAGTTGTAGGCAGAGATAAGCAGTGCACGGCAGATCCACATAAACTGAATTTTAGTTTTGGTTGTGCTGTGCAAATCCATAAGTATTGTTCAGAAAATGAAATTCACCTGAAGAATAGAAGTGTGGTTCCTTTGGGGACCAAAGAAACACGAAGTACAGAAATGGTGCCAAAATTAGTAAGATGCTTGGAAGAGTTGAGAAAACTTTATTCCTCTCATTGAAGTACTTCTAGGTATTACCCTGAGTTGCCAAACTATTCCTGCTGGGCCAACACACCTACAGTCTTCCTCAGATTGAACAACATATGCTACTATCTTCACCCAGAGTACAACATGCAGTACAATATGAAAACCAAAGGTTAACAATACCTCCTTTTGGGTAGAAAGATAAAAGACATTACTACCTCAATTTTCAAATGTACTGCAAGATATTAAGTACTTTTAAGTTGTTTAAACTTTAAAAACCTGTGATACCTTGTGTTCTGAGTAAAGTACATTTTTAAAAGCTATGCAACTTTTTCTCTGTGCAACTCAAAATGTTTTCTAGTGAACTCAAAATAAAAAAGAAAATCAAATTCCCTCTTTAACTATTCCATTCCAATAATAAGTAGAACGCTTGTTCAAACAATTATCCAGGGAGGAACTGGGGGTTGTGGAAAGAGAGAGAGAGGAAAAACCCCACCGTATTTTGTTTAGAAGTGCCTTTAAATTCTGCCTTATTTAGCAGATCATCCAATTGAGTGGAAACGTTCTGATCTACAAGTTGCTTCTGCAAACTGTTTACAAACCCATCTGTCTGTAGTGGCTCCAAGGTACTGTTCTGTTCTTTCAAGATAAATATACAACCAAAATATATGTAAAGTGGCACAGAAGGAAGTCCTCATACACAAGAATTCCTTAATACTTTGCCTCTTATGATTTTGCTTTGAGATTAAAATATTTAATCAATTAAATGAGACATACAAGATTCAAGTATCCCCCCAGTAACATACAAATGGAAATCCTGACTTAAGTAAAAATTGAGCTGCAGAGACATCATATAGAAACATCTGGTATGCTAAGTTGGTATGAGTTACATGAAAACATGTCAAGTGGGACTGTCCTAAAAAGCAGGTTGAGGCCATGTATATAAGCCTTTTGCATGTACCATTCATTGGTTCCATGACACTGAGGGACTGCAGGACCAGGCTATGAATACTTTGGAAGAAAATGAAGAAGTACAGAGACTCTACCAAGCAGAAGCATTGTAGGTGTACCATGAGATTACTTTTTCACCTTTGAAAAAAAGCTCTTTAAGACAGCTATCTCAAAATTGCTACAGAGAAGCAGAACCACTCCAGCTGTAAGAAACCTTTTACTTCTTAGACAAAAACATTTCCTTGGGCATAAGCAAATCCAGATGACATTAAAGTAATACAAATCACATCACCTGAGCAAAAGCGAAAACTATAGATGAATTAATCACTCTCCACTGTGAATGCTGTAGCTGGGGAGAAGACTTGCACGGGGTACACAGGAGCAACTTGAGTCAGTAAACACACGCTTACCCATATTCCAGGATGACAGCAGACCACAGTTTGAACTAAGGAAGAATAAAAATGTGTTAGCGACTTAAAAGCACTGAAGCCAACTCAAGAAGTACCAAGGAGATTGGGTTCACCATCAAGACAGCATAGCCAGGAGACTGTTTGGGCAGCTTGGCTCTGGAGCGAAGTGACCTTGCATGGTCCCATGAGACAGCATGAGCACTAGATGACTTGCCATTAAGCACAGGCAGGACATGAGGAAAGGCACAGGCTGTTAGCTCACTCTCTGAAGATCTACTACAAACAGGGTGATTATTTTTTAAACAGGCTTAAAAACATGTGCACTCTATCCTATCAAAATCAATTGCATAACTCCAAACTTCACTGTGGTTACCGCAGGAAGCCCCTATCTTATTAGTCAAATCCAGGGAAACACTACCAGGAAGATAATGTTGCAAATCAGCAGCAGACCGAAAAAACAGTGGGAATTTTATTTAACGTAAGCATTATAAAATGAAGTTTAATTTAAGGAAAAATAAGTGGGTTTAACCCTCTCCAGCTTAGGCAATGTTTTTAGAAGCAAAATCCAAGTGTTGTTCTGTGTCTTTCGCAAGTTCATCAATAGCTTTATTCATTCAGATTAGAGAACAAAGTGTACTACCAAAAAGACACTAAAGTCTAATGCAAGATATGTATTGTTTTCTCGCCTTCAGTGAGGTGGAATTTTTAATTGCACAATTCTCTTATGAGAGTTTAAAAGTGTAATCAGGGGCACGCGTAGGCTTTACTGTGTTAAAGGGAAACAATTTTGCCTTGCAGTCCTCTTGGCATCACAATGTATCCATTAGCAAATGCTGATCTTAGCTTTTGCCAGCGACTACAGCCGTATCAATGCATGACGCTGACCTCTACTTTTCTGAATGAATTAAAAGGAAGAGAAAAACGTGGCTTCCACTGAGCTTCCATTCCAGCACAGGAAATCCTGTGTGGTTAGATACAGTATGTGTCGTGCTCAGAGATTTCATTCTACTCCCCTTTAAAAGCCAACACGAGCAGCATGTCACAGGAAATTCTTCCTTATTTTCAGTAGTTCATAGGACAAGGCTTCTTTGGAAACAAGGTCAGCATGAATAGAGCATTGCTTCCTTATCGCTGCTAAGCAGCTGTGTTGAGGATGCAAGACACAACACTGCACCCTGTCCCTGAATACCTCTTTTCATAAACTTTAAGCATATGCAGCTCAAAGTGGTTAGAAGTTCCTTTGTGCTTTTTTATTTTGAGATTTTTATATCACACAGTTTCCAAAAATATTTATTTAAAAACGCGCTGAGTAGCTTTAAGGTTAAACTCCACCATAAATAAATAAATAAATCGAACTTCATCTACTTTCAAATAGACAGCACCACCCAGCAAGGTGGAGAAAGAAATTAGTTCATTCTTGAGTCAAGGTTTGGCCACCTCTCTGGGAAGCATGGGGCCCAATTCCAGCCCCTGTTGCAATGTACCGCTTTCAAGGTATTACTAGAAGGCTCTGCCATTCCTCAGTTTTATGTAAAGCTCCAGCTGTAATCAGTCTTTAACTTAATAAGCAACTTATGAAGGAATTACACGCTTGAAGAGTGAAAGCAAATTCCAGTTCTTCCTGATATAACTCACTCATAAATCATGCAAACAGTTTGCCCCATGCTTTGTACTGGAACACCAAGTAGCCAAACAACAACAGCGACCCAGCCCAGCAAGACTACTGTCAAGTACACTGATGAATAAGGTGTTGCTAATTTCCCTCCAGAAAATGCCTTGAAAGGTTTGCATTGATAACAACAGCAGTACCTGAAATATTTGCATTTATTTTTTGCATATTTTTGAAAGGAAGTCAGGGGATGGAGGGAAAGGAGCTTTAAAAGCAGCAGCAGTTTGTCACCCAGAATTATCTAACTGGTAACCAATATCAAACACCCCAAACCCACAGGAAGAGCTTTAAAACTAAGATGCTTAACCCCCCCCATGGCCAGACACACACAGAGCGGGCAAGGTCCAGCCACCACAGAAAGACAAACACACCAGTTCAGTGCTCTTGGCAGGCAGGACATGGAGGCAGCACACTTGCCCTCACAGCACAGACTGTTTAATGGAGAGTGTAGGTGGAAGCACTCAGAGGTGAGGCTCTGCCAGCGTTCCTCAGGCAAAAGGGTAGTAACAGCCACCTTTGAGACACGGGATGCAAAAAGGAACAAACACAAAAGAAAGGAAGCATCACAGAGCCGTGAAAAAAGGTCCTAGCAGTTAAAATAAATTGTAGGCTGAGATATACAGCAGCATGCAGCACCCTGGCTGCACTGCATTTCAATCCCACTTGAGTTGAGCAACTCCATGAGTGTTTTCCAGAAGAGATACATACACAGCAAACACACACCTATAGTCGAAAGGTTTGTCTTCCTAGTTTTCTGGCTGCTGACCCCTTTAGAAGTAGATCACAAACTCCCAAGTGTCCTCACATGGAAAGCTCTCATGTAGTGACAGCCCCAAGCTGATGAATTCTAGGATCTTCTATCCTCCTGCCAGACCAGAATGCTAAAACATCCCTCAGGCTCCTAGACAGTATGAAAATAGTCTAGGTGAACGCAATTACCTGGGCTAGAATCTCTCCTTTTCTTCTGAAGAAAAGCCATAATGCAGGACAAGTCATTGAAAATAGGTGTCTTGAAGGAAACAGATGGTAATAAACACTCGCCAGGTGTTTTAATTCTGTCATAGAATGTGATACCTCTCTACAGGTGATGGAGATGCTTTCAGCTATATCATCAGGTTATACTCTGCTGGGTTTTGTGAACATCCAGGAGCCATTTGACAATCTACAAAAAAAGTTATAATACAGTCTGCTGTGTGTGGAATCACAAACTTGATTTTACAACCATCTACAACTATCTTCTAAAAGAAGTGGCATGGGATAAGAAAGTAACACTTTAAAACACTAGAATAGTACGGAAATGCATGCAGCATCACTTTGGGCACTTAAGTAGGTAATTGGCAGAATATTCCTATGACACTGGGACAATGTAAACAAGGTTGATTTTGGCATGTGAAGAGCAACAGGTTGGCTTTGCCCTTAAGTGCAGAGTAGTAAATCCTCACAAAGGAGGGAGGTTCTTCTTCAGGCACCCAAAGCTTAAGCCTGCCCATTTTTTTTCAGGATGCTGCTGTTACCTTACACCTCAAACCTCAATATAATTTATGCAGCCAGCACATTTTATTCAGTACCTTAACTCCTGTGGAATAACTAACAGGATAGATTTTCCTTTTACTGTAAGGCTAAAAGAAAAAAAAAAAAACACCACCACACAAACCACACCTGACCCTGTAGATCTTTTAACAGTGGTTTTGGATTTGCTGTTCCATCCAACTATACAGCCATATCCGAAACCAGACAAAGAAGGTATAACCGGTCTAAACATACCAGGAACTACTCCTTCAGCAGAGCATGCTGTACTCTGAAGTTTTTCCTTTAGATTTATTTATCCTTAGAAATTTGACTCTGTGCACAAAGCCAGAAAACAACATCTTAAAATGAAACTCAGCAAGTACTTCTGTTGGTACAACACATGGACACGTGGGTAAGATCCTCTGTTTGACTCTAGTGCATGTGAAAGGGCAAGACCTTAACTTCTTTCTGGACATGAAGTTCAACTGAAGCTGAAAAGGGGGACTAAAACGGTATTTCTGTTCCAACAGTGACTGTGGAAAATCTGAAGCAGTTCTTTTTCAGTATTACTCAAACTAGTAATTAAACCTGACCAGTGCACTGACAAGTTGTTTATCTGTAGGTGATACGGTCCCAGAACACACAACCAATGGTGTCAGAAGAGCCCTTCCACGTATCAGGCAGGTGCAGGAGATACCAGGACAACCTGGGACAGGGGCTGCTGAAGCAGCTATGGCCGTCCCCAGGCTGGTTCCACCTCACAGTGGAGGGACCAGGCTTTGCCTCATGTTACCTGGCTGTCACCCCCAGCACTCCTCACTCCCAAACCTCAGAGCTCTCCAGTCCACAGCCTGCAGAGGCTGGCAGTTTTTGCACAAGGCTTTGAATTTGTGAAACCTGTACTGCTTGGCTCACATACAGTTATTGCTTAGTCTTACCAGCACCTGTTAACATCAGAAACAATAGGGAAAAGTTTCTGCCTGAATCATGTACAGCCTAAGCTACGCTGACATCTTGATAAATGCATGTTAGCAAAATAAAATGGCCAGCCTAGAATTTTCCCCCGAAACAGGACCCAGCTTCCAGGAAGTCACTACTGACAAATTCTAATAATTTAAATTATGTTTGTTTAGGGATTATTTGCATATAGTATACAAGGTAGAAAGGGAAAAATAATACTGGAGCTGAGCCCAAGAAAGGCAGCAGAAAACATGACCAAAAAAGCAAGGGAACATTAACTGAATTCATTAAGAAGGACTAGCTGCTCAAGCGACCCAGCTTTAGGTCAGTGTCAGATTCCTTTCAGAATCATAAAAATCGTCAATATTCATCTCTTTCCTGGCAAGAAGTCTCATTCTTTAGATTCCGCTGTTAACAGAATAATCCAGGCAGAAGAAAGTTGGAAGTTTCTTTCTGGAACAGTCAGACCCATCCCTCTGCAAATAATTTTCATCTTATGGTAAAAATATTCCTCTTTTTCAGTTTCATCTTTGGCACAGAAGTATTTAATTCTAGTGACTGCAAGCCGTAGTACATTACCAGGTTCATTACCTCTCCCGTGTAAAAATACACTCTTCTGTAACTTACACCTGTCTAGCTAAGACATTTCATGTAGCAACAGACTCCCAGGCCAGAGAAGGGACAAAACAAACAAGCAAACATACATCCATATAATTGGAGAGCTATGAAACTCCTGGGGCAACAGGCTACTCAGAAATTATGGAGGGCCTCGGGGGGCTGAAAAATTCCACTATAGCACAGGAGGCTAACCAACGGACAGCTTCAATGGGATAAGGGTGGCAAAAACCAAAACAAACCCCCACATCCTAATTATTAAAGTACGAATTCTAAACATTATGGGGTGAATTATTCAACTGGTGTCCACAGAGGCTTGGTATTTCCCATCCAGGAGCAAGCATCCATTTCATCACTGTGGTCACTTGAATTTTAAGGGTTCCCTCGCCAGCAGTAAACTGATCTGTCAGAGGCCACAAAGGATCCCATACAACAGGAATCAGCTTTATTGCTTTTTATTGTTCTTTCAGGCAAGAACTATTTTAATCTCACCAGAACTTTCGCCAGGCTGCTAACAAACAGGCAGGTCATTTGTGTGGAGGCTTTCACCCCACCACACCAGAAAAGGGGGAAGATGGTAGTTAATATTGGAAGCAGCAGTTCTGTTTAAAGGCAAAACAAAATAAAAAGCACGTTCACATTGTCAATAAGGAGGATTTGGAAGATTTACTTACTAGCTCTAAAACCTTACATTTTTACAGTGTGAAGAGTAAGATATTTGGTACTCGGTTAACCAAGTTACGCAACTTGGGGAGACAGCTGACCAAGCTACTTCAGTCGATGTACGGACACTTTAACATTTGAGGATTAAACATAGAAACGTAGCAATTAATGCCCCCGATGTTTTTAACAGGGTACAGCCAAAGAGATTTTCCTCTAATGGAATTACGAAACAGAAGCATGCCTTGTTTAGCACATTAACAAGCTTGCATTTACTGCTGTCAGCATTAGACCTCCCAGTACAGCCATCATCCACATAATCAATGAAAATAGTTTGCAAAATGCCGCTCTGATATTAGTCAGACAATGCTGTTCACCCCCAAGGAAAGATCTTTAAGTTTAGGAATAAGAGTAGCATTTTTCAGCATGGAAACTGGTTTGTCAACAGCCATTCTTCTGCACAAAACCTCTGACAATGCCAGCTCGGAGCAACAGTAGCCTCATTTATTGGCGGGAAAAAAGGCGTCCCTTTGTACCATCAGTTTTGTGCCCTTTCAATAGCAGCTCCGGTGGTAGACTGGTGTGGACAATCGCAGTGACCATCTGTGACTATGAGACAGTTCGATAGTTGCAAGACTAACTTAGGTTCAACATCACCACATCTTGCCCTGCTGAGTCTTTCATATGCCTTTGAAAAACTTAATGAAAATGGATACATTCAAAGCTGAATAAAAAGAGGTCCCAACAGGCTTGACCCCAAACCTAAACAATGGACCTGTAATGCTGGCACCATTGTAGCAACACGACAGATGTAGGTCGTGCTAGCTTTCATCTGTAGCTATGACTGATAGCTTGCAATTTGCTGACAAGACGTATAAAGTTTCCATTTTCATTTGGTTTGTAGGCACGAATTTCGAGGGTTCAATTAAGATGGAAGACGCATTTTTTTTTTTTTTTTTGGTTGTTCACAGAGAAAATTCTTGCAGAGACTGTAGTCACTGACGTGCCACTGACCTAGGGACATTCTTGTCCTAAATCCACCCTGCAGAACTTATTCTAGAATTATTCAGTACAAGATTGGTTTAAAAAGTTTACAGAGGAATATCACTGCTTAAACAAAGATGTTAATTCACAGTATCTTTAGTATCAGTCCAGACTTTAGTAGCTATGTACTAGTACTTTCCTGATTGCTTTAATTATGTAATCGAAGTTGTATTAAATTTAGTTAATTAGCTCCATAAACCCATCCATCATAAGCACATGCTTGCTGCCGGCACATCCTCACCCCATGTTCTGTCCTATCTGGATCAAGGTGAGGAACTGATTTTAAATTGGAGCTAGGGAAAAAAACACAAACAAACAAAATCTCCTAATCTACACAGATGACTTGAAGAGCAGTCACAGGGAGTTTTACAAGCAACACATTCTTCTCCGTTCTTCCTGGACAGAGCAATTTTGGGAATTACCCAACGGCAGCAAAGTCAGCTTATGTTAGAGCTGCCCTGGTATGACAAATGTCTCCACAAGAGCAACACAGAAAACCATCAAGACGTGACAGCAACTGATTCTTAAGTTCCCCTGATTTTGTAGGCCATTCCCTTTCTCTGTACCCCCGTGTGTGTCTGGGTGGGCTTGCAGTGGAAAAGTTGGCAGACCTTAAATCAGTAGATACAGAAGGACATCAGGAAATCTTCCTGGGTCTTCCTCGTTCTCCTGTAGGTAGCATAAGCGGTGCCATTTTGCACAGAAACCTCTTCCAGGCTGAAGGCAAGCTGCAAGCCAGCTGTTGGAAGACTCAGGCAATCTTCAACTGGTTGGGGTCATGGAAACATATTTGCATTTCATTTCCAAAAAAAATGCTTCTCAAAAACAAAACCACACATTCAAGCAAAAGCTACCCCCAATTTTTTCCCCAGTGCTTGTCCAGAAGACAGAGGCGTAGAGGAAGTAGAAATCTTCATGAGATGGCTAGTAAAGTTTTAGTAACTAAGGTAAAAGAATATACTAAGTAATTTTACAGTAGAGTCCTTGAATGTGCTCATGCAACGTATTTGCACTTCATTAAGCACATAATGCCACCATCAGATAATAAGAATGCCTGTATCCCATTCCCACATAAGCTGGTGGCAAAAGGATCTTTGGCCAACCTGGTGAGGAGAGCTTTTCAACTGGAATGACAGGGGAGAAAGATGATAACTACAATCCAGTGAGGACCAGGATGATAAGTAAAGGGGCCAGAGTAATGTGGACAAGAGAGACCTTGTAATCAACACAGCAGGGTTGAAGGGGGACCACTCCATGTGTATGCATAGAAGTAAGTACCTACAGGAACGGTATCATTGGGGAAGCTCTTACCTATTCTGTGAAATCAATATGACTGGAATACCTCTCTGACATGCCTGCCTATACACTACCATTTGCAGTGTGGAGAACAAACAGGAGGATTTAGAAGTTTGACTGCACTTGCAGGACTACAATCTCATCAGGATGAAAGAGATGCAGCAGGATGAGTCACACGACTGGAGTACTACAATGGACAGATACAGGTTCTTTGCGGAAGGACAGGACAGGACAGGGAGGAATTGCCTTTTATGTGGGAAAGTGGTGGGAAAGCATGGAGCTCTGCCTTGGGATGGACAATGAGCCAGCTGGGACCTTATGGGTCAGAATTAGTGTGCAGACCAACATGGGCAGCACTGTGGTGGGCATCCACTACAAAGCACCCAGTCAGGAGGAAGTGCAGTGTTCGTGGGAGACTTTAACCATCCCAGTAACTGCTGAAAGGGCAGCACAGCATGGCACAACTAATCCGGGAGGTCTCTGGAGCACACTGATATAATTTCCTGACATGGGTGATCAAGGAGCTAGTGAGGGGAGATGCTCTGTTGGACCTCATATTTACAAATAAGGAAGAACTGGACAGGAATGTGAAGTTTGGAGCAGTCATGGCTGCAATAACTACGAGATGGTAGAGTTCAGGATCCTATGAGGAGGGAACAAGAGAAATAGCAGGATCACAGCCCTGGATCTCAGGAGAATAGACTTTGGTCTGTTCTGGGACCTGCTAACAGGTAACCCTGGGTATCAATACAGGCTGGGGGATGAAGGGATTGAGGGCAGCCCTCTGGAGAAGGACTTAGGAGTACTGGTGGAGGAAAAGCTGGACATGAGCCAACAATGGGCACTTGCAGTGCAGAAAGCCAACCGTATCCTGGGCTGTATCAAAAGAAGCATTGCCAGCAGATCAAGGGAGGCGATTCTGCCTCTCTACTCTGCTCTGATGAGACCCCACCGGGAGAACTGTGATCAGCTCTGGAGTCCTCAGTACAGGAAGGACATGGACCTGTTGAAGCAGGTCCAGAGAAAGGCTACAAAAATGATCAGAGGGCTGTAACACCTCTCCTATGAGGAAAGGCTGAGAGAGTTGGGGTTGTTCAGCCCGGAGAAGAGAAGGCTCTGGGGAGACCTGATTGTGGCCTTTCAGTACTTAAAGTGGGATCATAAGAAAGATGGGGACAGGCTTTTTAGTAGGGCCTGTTGTCACAGGACAAGGGGTAATGGTTTTAAACTAGAAGAGGGTATATTCAGACTAGATATAAGGAAGTAATTTTTTTACAATGAGGGTGGTGAAACACTGGAACAGGCTGCCCAGAGAGGCTGTAGATGCCCCATCCCTGGAAACATTCAAGGCCAGGTTGGACAAGGCTCTGAGCAACCTGATCTAGTTGAAGGTGTCCCTGCTCATTGCAGGGGGTTTGGATTAAATGATGTAAAGGTCCCTTCCAATCCAAACTATTCTATGATTCTATGACTAGAAAAAAGCAAACACGACTCCTATCCTCAAGAAGGAAAAGGAAGAAGATCCAGGACCTACAGCTCAGCCAGTTTCACCTTGATCCCAGGGAAAGTGAAGGAGCAAGTAATTCCACAAATAATTTGCAAACATATTAAGGACAAGAAGGTGATTTCAAGTAGTCAGTATGGGTTTATGAAAGAAAAATGAGTCTTGGCCAACCTAATAGCCTTCTACAATGAGATGATTCACTTGGCAGATGAGGGAAGAACAGTGGATGCTCTCTATCTTGACTTTAGTAAGGCTTTCAGCACTGTCCCCTACAATATCCTCATGGAAAAACTGATAGAAGTATGGGCTAGATGAATTGATACTGAGATGGACTGAAAACTGGTGGAAATGACAATCTCAAAGGCTTGTGATCATCAGTATGAAGTCCAGATGGAGGCCAGACATGAGTGGTATACACCCCAGGGGCTGATACTGGCACCAGTACTGTTTAACATCTTCATTAATGACCTGGATGACTGGTCAGAGTGCATCCTCAGCAAGTCTACAGATGATACTA
The DNA here is from genome assembly GCA_034008185.1 of Gorsachius magnificus. Taxonomy (NCBI): domain Eukaryota; kingdom Metazoa; phylum Chordata; class Aves; order Pelecaniformes; family Ardeidae; genus Gorsachius; species Gorsachius magnificus. The sequence continues at coordinate 180,831,058 of CM067081.1, forward strand.
AACTAGGAAGAGCAGTTGATACACCATATGGTCGTGCTGCCATTCAAAGGGTCGTCAACAGGCTGGAGAAATGGACAGACAGGAACCTCATGAAGTTTACCAAAGGGAAATGCGAAGTCCTGCACCTGCAAAGGAATAACCCCAGGCACCAGTACACAGTACTGGCTGGGAAACAGCTTGGCAGAAAAAAGTCTTGAGGGACACCAAGTTCAACATGAGTCTGCAATGTGCCGTTGTGGCAAAGGCGGCCAACAGCCTCCTGGGTTGCACCAGGAAGGCGTTGCCAGCAGGTCGAGGGAGGTGACTTTATCTCTACTCAGCACTGGTGAGATCTCATCAGCAGTGCTGTGTCCAGTTCTAGGCTCCCCACCAGGGCATACTAGAGTGAGTCCAGCAAAGGGACACAGATTTTTAAAGCACTGGAGCATCCGACATACACGGAGAAACTGAGAGAGCCGAGATTGTTCATCCTGGAGAAGAGAGGCTCAAGCTGGATCTTAGCAATGTGTAAAAACATCTGATGGGGGACAGGGGAGGGGAAGAAAGAAGATGGAGCCAGACTATTCTGTGATGCCCAAGGAAAGGACAAGAGGCAATGGGTACTAATTGATATTCATGAAAAAAAGACCTTTTTACATTTCTACTCTCAAGTTACTAGTATCTTGCTTATGTGAGGTTACTGTACTGATCCTTGTGACAAACAAGAACCAGTCATGATCAAGTCAGGCAACAGGAAGAGCCATTTCGTAGGACATTCTATAAATGCAACACAATGTCCCTGCCTCTCCTTCCTGGTAAAGGATCCCACATGCCAGCTGAGGTTGTTCCAAGGGTAGGGAGGACAATGGCTTTATTCTGCAAATGAATTACTCTTATGGGATGAAACAAAGGGGATGCAAGGTATGTGTCAGGGCAGGAGATTTAAACAAATTCCAAGTATTTTGTTACTGTGACGTATCCTTCGCACCTCCACAAGTAAGATGCACTGTGTTCAACACTTAAAGTGGAGTTTACTGTTCACCCAATAAAACTGAAATGTTATATTTCTGGAACAGCCCACAAAATAAAATTTTGACCAATGAAGATCACACCAGTTATTTAACACAAAGGGCTATACGTTTCCTCTCCAAAAGCCTGACCAAAAGTGCATTGAAGTCAATAGTAGCTTTCTTCTGAATTTAGTGAGTTTTGATTAGGTCCTTTAAAGAGACATTATGGATTTTGCTCTGGAAAACACTCTCTTGATAGGAAAGAGCAGGAGGCTGCAAAATACCCAGAGAGATAGGTAATTAGGGAAATGGACTATCCTGAGCCATGTCTGAGAGCTCTTTACCCAAACAAGGAGTAGAATCAATGGTTTCCCAGACAACAGCAGTCTTTTGTCATTGTTGGATTTGGCATTTAAACTGCAGAGGACAGGCACAGGACAGATGGCCAAAGCTGCATCACAACCATCTTCTTAAGGTGTTCCTTTAAAAAACTCATTTAAAACATGAGATTATTCCATTTTTCTCATCACACATAATAAGCCAGTAAGCATTAGATGAGCAAGTGCAAAAGAAAACCAGCTTCAAATCTGCTAGGTTTCCTCTTACCAGTGTCTGTTGGGAAGCAGAGACTATAGTTTGTATTTTTGCCAAAGGTCATGTCGGAGACAAATTGAGAAACTCTTGAAGCTACTACAGATTACTCCTTAAAGGTCCCAGTTTTCTAGTTTATTGCACGCTGGCAAGTTGCTGAGGCTGCGCAGAAGGTTATTGACTTCAAGACCTTGGCAACACAGAGCAATGTACACCCCAGAACAGACCAGAAAAGATTTATTAGCATTCTTCATGTTTAAAGGAAATTCTGCATTGTATTTAGATCACACAAACCAAGTACAAAGATGAGTAAGGGAAGAATGCAATTACAACGCATGCACAGACCTAAAATCAAAATATGATAACAGTATAAACATTGCTATTAATTTTACATTGCAGTAAAGGTATTTCCTGTATGAAAAATTAAAGTGAGCAAAAAAACCCAAACCCAAACCACTAAGTTGAAAAATATTTCCATAAAATATCTTGACTCAGATGCTCAGGGATGTGGAGAAGGGGAATCTTATTTTAAGAGCTTCCCAAGTAAAAGTTGCTGGTTTATTGTAAACTCAGCACTTAACTTTGTAAACAGACGTGCTTCTTCCAAACTTCCTCCACCCCATCCATTGTTTTATTTATTTATCTGATTTAATGAAAGTTTCTCTTACACAAAGCAAAAAAGAATGCAAATGAAACTCCTGTCCTAATTAAAGGTTTCTTTGTTCTATTATGAACCTTACTTGCCTGCTCAATACTATTGCCCAGAAGAACAATACATATTTAAATCTCTAATCCCCACAAGGGAAGAGAGTCCATTTGGAGCTGTGCAGTAACTAAACCAAACTGGCTTGGGGACAAAATACGATCAAAAAATATGTATTAATCTAAACTTTCTTCCTGACTCTAACACTCCACACCCTGCACCCGCTTATCTTTACATTTCTAACATTTTGTACACTTAAGTCATGTGCATCTGCCTCCTGTACCAGCTCATTAAGTTTGAACTGTGGAGAAGGTGGAAGTAGAGACCATTTAGAGACAGAGTAGCTCAGAATTAGGTATAGCATCAGAACACACCACAGGATTTGCTCTACCTCCCATGAGGCTTTTGCAGACAAAAGGGACCTCCACAAACAGCTGCATTTCTCAGAAATTCTAGCCCTGGTAATCAGTGGCAAGACACATAGGACAGCAGCTTTCAGACAGGCTATAGATTTTGCACTCAAAGATAAAAGTGACCGACAATCTCATCCCACCAAAAATAAATGCAAAACTTACTTTTCCAGCTCAGCTTTTGTAGGCAACCTGCAGACGTGAGCCTGTAGCTACCTGAGCTATTTATCCTGCAGAATGATAAAGAAGCACGATAACAACATCACTTGTAAATTCCATAGGTGGAGGCCAGTGTCGAGCCTCTGAATATCTTCTTCTTAGAAATTTGCAGATGTCTATGGAAATGGTGTTGTTCAGTTCTGTTTGGGAGCATAATATAATCTAAGAGGCTCCCAAGGGAAATGCTTTACAGCTCCTTGTTCATCTCTTGACCAAGCATATTACCTTCCCACGCATTCCAAGTACGATCACGATACAAGCAAGTATGCGTTCAGTAGTGGGACAGCATCTGCAACCAGTCCCCAGCCATATAATGTGGTGCACACATACCCAAATTACATGACATGCATTTCAGGTCACAAGACAGCAGTATATCGAGTCACAACAGGAGGGGGTGTAAGGGCCATGAGGAAGTAGGGCAGAAAACAAGATCTTGGTCACAAAAAAAAAAAAAAAAAAATATTTAAAAAAAAAAATCACTGTAGTAATAACTTGGCCAACAGCTTGCCCCAAAATCCTACCTGGAGCAGCTCTCTGGATGGAGGTGATTCTGATAAACTGGGCCTGGTCTATGGTCCAGGTTGCCTCTGTTTGTTCAAGGCTACAGAGTATCATCATTATGGATTTAGGGACTTGCATTGAAAGTAAAAAATATTGAAAGTAAAAATCACCACTTTCTGGTTAGTGCTCTGTTTTATACACACACAGACACACACAATGTTCAGCAACTTTATCCTGCCACCAAAGTACTTTTTCTATGACAATGTTTAGGGAAATAGAACACCCCATCTGTAAAGCAATTCATCAAACTTCTTTGAAATATGAACTCAAAGCTTTTTAATATTAACACAACTTTTGTTCATGAGGCAAAAATAATTCTCCTCGTTCAATCTTCTATGGAACCTTCATCAATATTGCAATTTCACAGCTAAACATATTAGTAGGGTCATAAATATTCAGATTATGTAATAAAGACAGTGAAAGCAGCCGATAAAATGCTGTTAACATTCATTTACAGCAGCTGGGAAGGCCCTGCCAAATGTTGCTTTACATAACAGGTCATGACGCTCTGGCTGCATTAAGCTTTCTGATCACTCTTCCTTTATCTGCTATGATTTTGAACACAATGTGAGACAGCACAGACTAACCAATGGATTTAGCAGCCCTTTCAAGCACACCAACATTTCAAAGGTTTAAAAGATTAAAATATCAAAAAGAGCCTTGTGGTAACTATGTTTGTGCTTTTGCATTTTATAGTGCCGACACGAAAGTAACATTCACATCATTTATCTGTGTTAGCTCCACGATTCAGTGCCTCCAATAAATTTTAAAAGTGACTTTATTTTATTGTACCATACTTTAGTTAAACTATATGCAAAAAAAGGAAAACAGCATTCAGTAAATTGAAAACATCTCCACTACAGTTTTCACAAGGCATCTTGAGTACTACTGAAACATTCTGTAATGTGTGCATAATCCTGCAAGCAACCTACATTAATTTTATCTTGAGAGTTGCATTTGAATCAGGTTCTTGCTCTGCTTCAGTATATTCTGCATTACATTTCCTTTGTTTCAGAAGAGTCTCTGCTACACTTAAGAAGTCAGGATTCCCAAAGCATGGGTCAGATCCTACAAGCTCTCAGGAAAGCATCAGCCAGGCACGTGGACTGTGGGACTAGGTCAGAATGTTTTACTGTAGAAAACGATGACTCACAGTTTGATTCATTCATTTTGCATATTTCCATGCCAAAATTAAGCCCAATCCTGCAGACATTTATGGAGATTAGTAGCCCTAGGAAGGTTAAGAGCTCTGGTGAGATCCACAAATCGATGTGTGTAAAGTAAACAAGGCTGTGCATAACAGGACATGCAGGGCAGCTACTATACTGCTTGTAAAAGCAATACCACTTCATTCATCCCTCCCTCCAGCCCTGCATTCGTTAGCAACTATTCAGAGCGCTGAATACATTACAAAGCCTAATGCTTTAACTGACTGAAATTTTACAGCAGTGGGTCTCAAGCTTTTCCCGTAGCCATGGCTCATTAGAGGGAATTGACATGTCTATACACAACTGAGGAGTTTCCGCAGCTCTTACCAGCTCCAGCTCCACCCCATCCATGTCAGGCACTGCTTCAGCAAGACCCACCCCACTGCCTGAGAAACTACAAGCTGAAGTGAAGGAGACCCGACTAATTACCAGATGTTGGTAAAAATCTTAGCCATTACAGGAAAAAAAGAATTTGCAAAGGGAAACACCAGCTTCATCAATACTCATTCAGCACTGTAAGGTCTGCATCAAATTACAAGGAACTCGGTACTTGCTTTGTGATTTGAGTAAGGCTACCTTCAGTCACTTCTGGAGACTCTTGTCAGTGCATTCAGTCACCTGAAATTAAGATCTCTCTTCACTTCAAATTCGGTGCTCTTGCCCAAGGTAGAGCAGAGTCTTGTCCTGGCCTTGGAGAAGGAGAGACGGAAAGTGGTTTTTTTTCCACTAAGCCAGGTCTATTTGCACAAGAACTACAGAAGAGATGTGTCTTCCCAAAATTACAGACTCTTGAAATGAGATTCAAAGGGGTAATTCCAAGGTCATAAACACACTGTAATAGGAATAATGACCCATATGATCCTAACAACATATCTGAATCCCCACTGCACTACACAATGTGCAAGCTGTGACTTAAAAATCTCTCCTTCAGAGCATCTTGCAAATAGACCTACAAGCAAGGCAGAGGTTCCTTGACTAGAGGTAGTTACCATAGCTAATCCCATGATCTCACATATCACTGATATCTTATGAACTCAGAAAAAGGTAATCGCAGAGATGTTATTTACAAAAAAAAAGTATTTGGAATTAAATTTACTTCAAAACATTCTAACACAAGCAATGTTAAGGAGGAAGAAAGGCCACATGATGTAAACAGCATGAGCTCTGCAAATCAGATGCTATAACTCAGAAAACAACAGATGACATACTAATACTTACAAGTTAGGGAACTGAAGTTTCTATTAAGTCTTCACATACATTCTACCTCCTTATTTACAGTATCTTTAATAAGCTTATAAGCATCCTCTTATCCAGTAGGAACTGCTACCGATTCAGGATGCACTAGCTATTCATTTAATACAACATTCAATTACAATTAAAAAAAAAAAAAGGTAATCAAATGAATAGCTAGATAAATTAATGGAGTGCAGGACAGAACTAAGAACAAACTGTTCTCTCCAGCACAAAATAAGCAAGTGCACAAATTCAGAAACATACCTGAAGGGTCTTCTTAAATCCCCTTTCTAAATTAAGTTGAAAAGAATTTGGACATTTTCATGATTTCCATCTTCTTGCTTGATTCTGAGCTACGGTACTTTGCATACAGCTGTTCAAACAACCTGACTTCACCACATGCAGCTGAAGTAGTACAAGTAAACAGGCATGTTAATATACCCAAGTAAAGCCCAGTATCCACAAGGAGCTTGGCTGTTTGAGATACTGTCTGCTGCCCTCCAGAACAGTTCTGCAAAGGAAATAACCTGATCAACTGCCATGACAGATAAAGAGTTCTTCAGATTACCTTCTTGTTATAGCTATATTAATGCATTGTAATCATTCACCTCTAGTCACTAAACCCCAAACCACTCACTGTTATTTAACTAACGACTGCAGGCTTGCCGCAGTAATATTTGCAGATCCACTCCCCTTCTTTCCTCCTTAAACATCAGTTGAGATAATTTTTTTACCCTCAAAAAACCCCAAAAACCTACTCTTCACAGATATTAAATAAGTCAGGGATATTTGCAGAGTAAGTTTCTGGTGGCTGCAATGAAAGCTGTTTGCAACGCAGGCAACTGGGGAGCAGAATTGCCATGAGACAGAGGACTGAATATGCTGTGTGAACGGAGTGCTGCGGGAAGAGCCATCAGAGCAAAGGTTCATGCAAACAAACATTCATTTGTGAACTTTTCAAATAACTGAACAAACATTTTTCCATAGATTTTCTGCAAAACTAGAGGCAATCTGCCAAAAATTGCCTTACATGCTGGTAGGGAGTTAAAATTAAAAATCAATACAAAGGAAAGGGTTGGGGTTTTTTTCTGTATACTGCATGGCCACATGCAATGAATAAATAAGGTATTCTCTGAATACTTCCCCCTCCAGATTAATAAAGTGTTCTTAATTTAGAATGATCACACAAATATGTCAGTCCTACAGCCCTCCCACTTTTGCCTTACTTTAAAAAAGAAGTAGAGCAGGAACACACACTTGCTGGAACACATAGTGAGACCCGTATCTCTCAGGTGACTGCTCTAACTACCAGGAAATGGATTCATAATCACTCTGTAAATAATTAAATATTCATTAAGTCTGGGGGAAAAGCAGAAGAGCTTCAACAAACAAGAAAACAAGGAGACTTGTACCAGAATACTCTGTCCCCTAGCTCTCACTGCAATCATTTGCAAGGTGGGAGAGCTGGATTCAAGACTCAATTTTGAGTAATATGAAGGTAGCAAGGTGTGAAACCAGACTCCTCATGTAAATGCTCTCATCACTAGGAAGCATGCTCTGATCAGATTCCTAACACTGCACTATCATACAGATTTCCACATGGCTCAGCAAAAGAAACTAACATTTTTAGGTCTTCTCTGGTGACAACACAGATGACATCAGCACGGATGGGGCCAGCACTTATCTCTTGCCTCTGCCAGCTGGAGGCAAGGCAGTTTCTGGTCTATAAATAAGGGAACTATGTTAGTGAGATGCTGTGCTTCAAATTATAACTCCTGCAAACAATCTGCAGAATAAATAGGTAGGCCAGTATATGCAGTCATATAAACATACCCACAGACACCTCTGAAGAGAGACAGCAGCCAAAGGGGAACTAAACATGGCATCTGAAAGGTAAACACAGGAGTTAAGAGTTCTTTTATGGATTTAATCCCGTGGGATATTTTTCACCATAAGCCTCTTTGAGCCCATATGGAAGAGTGTGAAAACTGCTGTTGTAGCCTAAAAGTCTGCTCTCTCAGGCGTGAGCAGAGACCTCCCTCGTTACACAGAGGCCATCCTGCAACCACCAGGGAATGACACAGAGCTATACGGAACTGGCTGGCAGGCCACCAGGAAGGCACGCACTTGGTATCTGCTTGAACAGTCCTTCTGCCAACCCATTCCCTCACCAGTAACCCACTACTTTGCTAATCAGGGTTGTACCTACTGAAGAAATTACACTTTGGCTCTTATTTTCATTGATTTTGCCTTTTTGTCCAGAAAGGTTTCCCAGAGATGTTCTGAAAGACAGGGAAAAGCTGCTAAGCAAATTCTGCACACAGTAGCTACTTGGTCTTTGGTGGTCAGAGTTATCCTTTCTCTTTCACCAGCCTCTCAGTACTGCATGCCTCACTGCAGCCTACTGCAACATATATATACTTCACCAGATTATTTTTTTTTTTTTTTTTTAGACATAAAAGCAGTCTCATAAGGAAAAGATGCTCCAGTTTTCTGTATGTAGGTGCAGTCAGCCAAAGCCACACATAATTCGGTATTCGCTTTCCCTTGTTCTGCTATGTTAGCAGGTAGAAGCACCACTGGAACCCTGCTCAAATACCGACTGTTTTTCTTGTCCACAGTTTTGCCATTAACATTTTCATATTTTTCTCTACTTAAAGTACCAGACATCTCCACAAGACAAAATATCATGCCTCCCTACGGTGCCTATATTCAGATAATGCATTAAAACCTTGGCAAAAACCACCTGAAGTGGGAAGAAGTCTCAAAGAACGGTTGGAGGAAAACCAATAAAGCCCCCAACTCTCGCACCCCATAACTTCTCAGGCCCAACAGAAATCTGTAAAAGTAACATTTTTGCTCCATATTCCCAATTTATAGGCCCTGGCTTAAACAAGCTTGTTGATAGAGAGCTGTCTGTCTAGACTCCGGTGAAGATCAGTAACTTCAGTCAGGTACAAGGGAAAGGATGGTTTGAGATGCTCCTGGCTGCTTGCTTCTCAGTAAGGCCATCCGTTCAAGTTTGCGAGTGGTAGTGTATTCCACCATCCCACAGGTAAAGTTAAAGACAGCAGTGGGAATACTGCTTGAGAAAACCAGGATTTGACCCACAACTACAACACCATGGCATCAGAAGTGGCTGGCAATTAAAAGATTACAATGCAGTCGACAATAATCCGATGAGCTCAGCTGCAGAGGCACACAGAGCGCTCATAGCAGGCTGCCGGGGAAGAAGCGATGCTGGGCGTGCACGACAGCACTCGCTGCCATGAGGCTCATCCGCAGCATCCCGGGAGGAGAGGACCACGAGTAAGTGGGGACCTGCTACCTGGACTGGGCTCCCTCATCTCTTCTGCACTGAGGACCTTCTCCCACTCTGCACCTGGTTGTGACTTCACTGCAAGGGTATCTGAGGAGATTAACGCTTTTGTTCTATTTTCTGTTACGACATTAAGAATCTTGCTAATTTTATGCACTGTTACTTGGAAATTAGGAAGGCACAAATACACAAAGACAGCCTTAAAAAAAAGGCACAAAATGCACACAATCCTATTACATTGGGTCTTAATCTCAAGTAGTCTGTTAGGCAGCAAAGAGAGCATAGTTGTCAAGTTCTTAAACTTAAATCAAGTTCTTATTTTAAATCAAGTTATTAAACGTACCAGTTATCCAGTTGCAACACAAACCAAACAAGCTGGCTTTCCATTACACAGCTAGTTCTTCACGGAGCTGATACTATTTATGCCAAGAATGCAGAGACACTAATTTGCCACATGCACAAGGCACCTCTGAACAAGAGTTTATATACTTCCATTTCTACCAATCATCAAACTAGTGATTTGCAAGAGGAAGAGCATGCTGTGCTGTCTAAATGCTTGTAACAGCCTCGGTGTGTTAAGTATCCTATAATAAGGCAGAGAACTTTTTTTCTTTTTAGTATACCTTTTGAATGCCTGCTACTGTCAAAAGAATAGGAGTAACTTTATGCCTATCAGCTTCATTGCGGTGTATTTTGGCACAGAGACCTGTATCGCAGCGTATATAGCAAGCAAGCGAGAACAATGACTAGAGGCACTAGACAGCTGTCTGACACAGCGCCCTGAACTACCAGCGATATAAAACTTTAAGGAAAGGGACTGTGTGGATCATCAAGTCCAGTCTGCTGTTACCACAGGCAATCCTAGTTTATAATCTTTCCTAAAAGATTATTTACTGGACAGTTGGCATCTTGAAAAAAAAAAAAAAGTTAACGATTAAAGGCTAAAGTTGGGGGTTTTTCAGCAGAAAAAGCAGAATAATAGATCTTCTTGTTCTATAATATAAAAAAAAATGAAGTGACTTGTAATCCTTTCAATCTCTATTATTTTCTAAAACAGTAACTTAATTGTTGAGTTAGAAAGTTTTGGTTCAGATGCCTGTGCATCTTGGTACTGACTGAACATTTATTTCATCTTGCCTCTGACCTAACGCTTTAGATTGTTTATCCTCTCTACTCTTTAAAAAAAAAAAAAAGAGTCAGAGGGGAAAAAGCAGAAAACAGCAGGGCTTGAAAAAAGACAGGTTGTTGAAAGAACAGAGCCATACAAGAGCTATCACTGAAACTTATTAGACTTCTGCTGTACTCTGTACTTTGTAAACATGAGCAAATTCCTCTGATTTTCAGGAAGCAGATACTCTGGAACTGGCTAGAACAGTAGAGACCGGTTTCTTTTACCATATGAAAGAACGTACGCTGGAAAGCGAAAGGGGATCAGCACATCTCCTTATTTAGTTTAATGCACAGACAGAGCAAAGCCAAAAGCATGCACCACTCCACTTCTGGTACCTTGGCAGAAACAAATCAAAGCAGCATCTTGAAGACCCGACATAAGACAGCACCAACAAACTGCTAGCTGATCCCACATGCGGAGTAATTCCGATGAGTAAGCACTGAGTCAGTTCAGGAGTCTGGACAGTCCATTTACATGAATCTGCAGCAGTCAGTTACGTTTCCCACAACGGCTAATTACGTGCAGGGTTACAATCATTACTTCCTGGAAGTCATCATCCGGTAAGCCAGCTGCATTTGCTTTTTATTCCCAATATAGTTAACAAGAAATACACCACTTTAAGTGTTATAATTATATTTTTTGTAACTTCTATTTCACATTAAAAAAAAAGATATCTTTTTATGTCTAGTATATTTTGAGAATGTTTTGGTTGAAATGCTCATACAGCTCTCTTACCTGCTTGTCAGCGCTTCCACAGCTGTAATGGGAAGTCTCAGGAGGTTGTAACTGAAACTCAAACAGGTTTTATCAGTCAGTAATAGATAACATAACAAAGTTCATAGGGATATTCTAACTGATGAATCCATGATGACACTTCTAAGCAAGTTCTCCTGAAACTTTTTCTAGAAAAATGATAGACAAAGAAAAGCTCTTTTCCCTCCTCAACACCGTAATTAAAAGCAACCCCCCAGATGCTATGATCAAGGTAAATGCAGATCAAGTACCCACACACCTTTGGAGGGGCTTCATTAAAACCAGATCAACTTGCACTGTCCTGCACTGGGTAGAGTTAGAAGTTAATGACTCAGGTCATCCTTAACTCATTTCACAGATGTGATTATTACAGAGTCAAATCATAAAGCATACACTTTCTCCACAGCATTTTTCTGAGAGCATTTAGTGGTTTTGCTGGTGTTTGTTTCCTAGAGATTTTTCTGACGTAGGAGGCTGGGCCCTTTTCTTGCCCAAATGTTTCAAGTGAAAGACTATGAAGAGCACCTTCTCTTCCTACCTGTAAGACCTACCTCATTAACATGTGCTGGGCTTATTTTGTTGTGCCAACCGTGAGCTAAACCAAGTGTTTCCTCCTTCTAGTGAAGACAAACTGTTCATTATAGTGTTTGCAGTCACTGACTAGTAGAGAGTAATACGAAGTCATGGCCATGCCCATATACAAGCCAGTTCTTGGAAACAGAACATTAGATTTGCTTGGGGTTATTTCCAAAACATTCTTCATTTTCCATAAAGAGATTGCATCTCAGTCTCAGGATTTATCAAATGGCCACCTCCAGGTAAAATCCAGGTTTCCAGTGGGTTGTATGATGCAAGATTGAATACAGCATCTTGCAATTCAGAGAGGTATACACTGCAGAAGTAGTGACATGTACAGAGGACAGAGAAGGGGCTATTGAAGATATTTTCCTTGTTCAGTTACTAAACTGTAGCTAACAGAAAATGGCTTGAGAATACCAGTGTTTCGCCTGGACAAGACGGATTAGTGGGCAGAGCATAGGTAGAATGTAATACACCACCTTTAGCCTACCAGGTGGCTATAACAGACTTGCGACGTGCTTCTGTGTCTACCAGAAGATGAATTCCACAAGCTGCAGAAAACAGTAGATTCCTGAAGAAGTGGTGCCTCAGGATTACCGCTCCCATTACAACAGATCAAAGTGAATTGTTTGTCTGAGAGCATTCCCACAGGACCAAGCCACCACACAAACTGCCCGAACAGCCTGCAGTTGTTTAAGTCTTGGAAACAAAGGAAAAAGAGCAGTGATAACCAACTCCTTTGGTTTTGGTGCCAGATACAGTCTTGGTAATGTAAAACACATGCAGCAAGCAGTCTTCCTGTGCAGACAGCTCTGCCTCTTACCCAAGAGATGGTCCCATGCTCTCAGCAATGGCCCTCTGTGCTTCATCCCAAGTATCTGCTGCCGCACGGCCCACCAGCCTTATCTCTGTTAGTGATACACAAGCAGCGATGCCAGCCACCACACCTTCAACAACTGCCTCCAGTTTTCAGCTGTTGCTCTTCCTCAGTATGCATGCATGCGTACATACATACACACATACAGACCCCCACCATCTCTTGAACCTCAGGGTATTTGGCACGGTGCCGGAGAGCCAAGAAGTGGGGAAGGAAAAGACATAAAGTAACTTCAGGCAGAACAGGCTATCCATGACTCGCAGCTCCAGCACAGAGCAAGGTCTGCCAGCCTTGCCTTGGGATCAGCCAAGCACTTGGCCAGCACTTGAAGGGATCAGTCCAGATAGCTCAGAGCAGAGAGCACAGCACGAAAGGGAAACCTCCACAAGACTAAAACCTGCAGGAACAGAGCGGGGAGCACACAGGACGCAAGGAACCTCGGGACGCATTTAGACTAATCGCTCACACACAAAAACAAACCCCCACACTCCAAAGCCTATTTTGCTCTGTGAAAGCCGAGCAGTAAGAGTAGATTAGACTATAATAGGGATTAATACAAGCTAAGGTAGCACTAATTTCCACTAGGGAGAGCAGAAAGGTTAGACGTGGGATAGCGTGACAGCTAGATGTAGCAAGAGCTTGAAAAAAAAGGTAAAAGGGAAGAACAAGCACCACAAGAGCTTCCATTGACACCTGCCTGGCTCCATTTGCGCTCTCCCCCTGCATCCAGCCCTGTCCAAAACATAGATTAGACGTGCTGCACTGTCAAGTCATGGTCAGTGATTTCTAATAGGCTGTGTAATGGTCAGCAGAGGATTTCTTATCCAGTCTCAACAGCACTGACCCACTTTTTTCCAGTGCTACCATCCATCACCTCTGACTGACAGGGAGACCAGTTTCCACAAAAGGCAAAAGCTAATGCAAGTGAAGTTTGAGGCAGAAAATGAGATGAAATTCGGATCCCATTCTGTCTTACCGCAGCCATTTCAAAGCTATAAGTTTAATTTTATTAGCATCTAGGACTTCAGTTCATAAAAAAGTGACCAATAAAAGATGATGGCAGGAAATTAAATGAACCTCAGCATGATTTAGAGCATCGCTCTGCAACAGCGAAACTGCACAGAAAGTACGCTTGGAAAGGCAAAAAAGCCCCAAAGAAGTGAGCATAAAAGGATTCAAACTGCTTGAGAGTCAGAGGCGAGTTAAAGCTTTCTTAGAGGCTAACAAAAAAAGCGCAGGTATACACAAAACATACACATTAAGTATGCGCTATGATTGCCACATTGCCAGAAAGAAACAGTGATCAGACAATCCATTCATTGCTTTCATGTGTGCTACAGAAATTAGGACTTTATTCACCTTTAAATTCAAGTAAAATAATAAACGTAGTTTCACTGCAGTGCTGGGAGACGTCAGATGCAGTGTATGATCAAACCCCCAAAAAAAGTCTACTTGCTTGACTGTTGGCCATTATTTTCAGAAAGGTACCAAGAAAAGGCATTTTTTGCTTTATTTATACAGAAAGACTAAGAGGCCAAACCCTCTGAAGTTCCTTAATCAGGACCTTTGGGAAGCAGGCTTTTTGTAGGGCTCCCCTATCCCCCAAATAATTTGGTGCACCACGGTATTGAACTAAAACAAGTTCCTTAGTTTTCATTCCAATAAAGCTGTGAGAAGAGTACTCAATATGAAGGTTAAAAAAAAAAAAAAAAAAAAAAAAAAAAAAGAAAGATTGCTCAGTTTATGACTGAACCACCTAAACCTGCAGATACCCCTTCCAGCCGCACAGCCAACTACAAACTCATTAACATTTACTTGGGCAACTGAAGTTTGTACTCTGAAGGGAAGGATCAGAGAGCAGGAAAAAGGTAGTGGGGGAAAAAGTTAAGGAACTATCTTTCATCAGCCTGTCTCTTGAACAACATGTAACTCCAGCTGAAAAACAGTACAGAGAACAATACCTTTCTGTATAAGAGAAGCTCATTGTGGTCAAGTACTTTGATCAGAAAAATTTCTCCTGAACCGCACTTGATAAGCTTGGACTTTGGAAATTGGCATCTATTTAACAGAATTTTTCAAAATAAAACTTGAGAATTCTGGCGTCATCCAAGGCACCAAATTTTCCATTATGAATATTTTTTCAAAATAGTTATCAAATAAGTTTACTAAAACGTCAACCCAATTTGTATTTCAGAACTCAGCTTTTCCTCAGAGAGGCTTCCGTTGCTGTTGTTTTAAATCTAGACTGTTTTTATCTGACGTAAGTTGAAATTCAGTTTCACAAATCAGAATTTTCGTTTTCCATAAAAATTAATCAGGCAATGTAATACAAAGTGCCTACAAGTTGTTTCTGGTGGAAACTAGGAGCATTCTGTTCTGACAAAGACGACGCAAATACTGATCTTAGGGAAGTGCCTCCCTTCACAAAGCTGCATTTGGGCTTTTCTTTCCACTCAGTCACTTCCAACTGGAAAACGAAGGTGGAAAAAGGAAGCACCTACGTAGCTCTTCCCTCAGTCCTTTTCAGTTGGAGATGCAGTTGCGTAGGAAGGCCAAGAGACTATTAAACTCCAAAGATCCTCAACAGTTCAAACCATACAGAGGATCTCACTGAATAGACAGGCCCAGATAATCAGTTGGCACAATGCTTTCCTATTCAAAGCACATTTCTACTGTGCATGGAAGGCTGGTTACAAGTCTTAAGAAGGTAAACACACCAGTTTAACACTTGAATCATCTGAATTGATTGATATTGAGCAGCATCCCTGATCCTCTGCTACTACTCCACATTTTTTCTCCGAGGGCTAAACTTCTGATGTGAGCCAGGTATTCAAGATCTCACTAGCTCACCCTTCACCATACCTGAGATACCTACACAGACATCAGAGGATGCTCTAGTATTTCTTCGCTACTGTGGATTGCTCAGTAACTTTACCAACAGACACTACTTTATGTTATCAGCAGTACCGAGGAGCAGCTGATCCTCAGAATACAAAAGGTAGGATAATAATAGGCTACTACAGTCAATTGACCTTTGAGTTAAGGAATGCTGTGTATAAATCTAACTAGGGTCATGTATCAGAAAGTTAATACTCGACTACTAATTATACCACCAGTCTGTTTCTCATTTAAACAGGATTCTCTCCACTCTAGCTCTAGTCATATCCCCCACCCCAGCTGCAAGCTTGGTAGGAAACCTACCTCTAATGCTTTCAGAGGGCCTATAAAATTATCACATTCTTCAGAAAAACCACATACAATTGATAGTCTGGACGATCAGGGATATTTTAAGAAGCAATTTTAGTCAGTAATCCAATACAGTCTGCACAAAGTCTACAAGGCACGTTGCCCAAGTCATTTTAACAATAATATAAATTGTTCCTCAGAACTGTCAAAATGTTCTTGAATAAACAAGCTCTTGATGCCTTTCCTAAAGCTTATGAATTAGAAAGTGAAACATTGCTGAGAAGTAGGTGCTTCAGCAAAATTACCAAGTAACAAGGTCATACTGGAACTGAAGTGTATCAAGATAGCTCACTTCCAATGAGTAAGAGTTACAGAGCCAAGCAGCAATTCAGTGCACCTATATGTCTACAAATTAAGGTACCTATGTCATCATAATATCCTTACATCCCCCAGGACAATGGTATCCATCTAGACAGATCTAACTTCAGTATTAAGACATCCTTAATATCCTTCTGCTTTCTGTACAATGTGCAGGAAAGTAAACACAATTCCCTTCCTGCTACAGTTGCGACGGTTCTTTACAGAAGTTAGCCTGAAGAACAGGGATGTTGCAAAAATCTTTACAGAAGTTAGCCTGAAGAACAGGGATGTTGCAAAAAAAACGTGCAGTAAGATGTTCTGCCCAAGAGGTTAGAAGTACCTTGTCCACTTCAGCTTGACAAACAGGTAACGTCTGCAGGCTTTCTACTGTTTCTATATAATCTCCACTAAACCAACAGCCAATCTACTGATATTGCTAGAAGTCCAAGGAGAAGATGGCAGTTTACACCACCCAGGAACCAGGCAGAACACTTAACATCTGTTACTGCTTCCTATTTGAGCCGTTAAGAGCAGAAAAGCTATGTGAAGAATGGCACTGTTAAATCCTCATTTCCAAATACGGCACCATATACATACCCTACAGGCCATGTACATTAGAGGCCCCTCTTTCTTCAGTATCAATATTCAGACAGGGTTTACAAATGCACACATCAGTGGTATAGTTTCCAAATTGCTAACGCTGGTGTTCAGCATGCTGGGCTCAGTGCAATCTCATAACAAGGTAAGGGAGTGGTGTTACACTCCTTTGCACGCGCCTGTCCAGCGGACCTCAAATGGCCAGTTTGCTGCCAAATTGTCCACATCCTTCAGGCAACTAAACATGTCAGCAGTGAGAAATCAGCTAGCCATTGCGAACACCAGAAATCATAAGCAGCAAAAGCGCTTTGGCCACACCCTTTCTCCTACCCTAATGCATAAAATTCCAGGTATTATAATAGGGACCCGCATTTCCTGCGGTTATATTCATTTAAAGTTACCTTGCTGGCTAATTAGGACTGATTCCTTATCCCTTGACCCCCCCCCAATATCAAAAAGATTTTCAAGGTATCACACAATGGTATTAGTACTTTGCTATAGAGTCACTGAGCTAGCATCGAGCAGAATTATGTCTCAGTACAGACAGTTTTTCTCACCTGAAATACAACTGTAGTGATGCAAGTTAAAGAAAAAGAAGCTCGGGGTACAGCTTCTAGCGCCCAGTACACTTTTTCAAACAGCTGCTAATCACCAATTCAAGCGAGGCAGTTGGGACCAGACACGCTGCAGACCACCACAAAGGAGCCAAAGCAAGTCAAAATGCCTACTAAGCTATGTTTACAAATTATGACGGGGGACCGTGACACCAAGGAGCCAGGTTATCAGAGATGCTTGCTACCTTAATCTTTGTCGTTTATGAAATGATCTGATATATGTAGCTGAAGGGCACAGTATTTTTTCTTCATTATTCAAAAGAAAAGAATGGCTTATATAGCAACTGGCTGCAGTTAATAAAGGCTGAGCCCGTAACAATCGTGTTAGGAGGAGGCAAAGAACAGCTTGCACACTCTGCAAAGAGCTTAAGATCTTGAACATTTTTTCTGCTCAGTGATCAAGACAAATCACCATCTCCACAGAGGCAGAAGCACCGATTCTCCAAGGGCTCAATGGCAGTGAATCCACCAGCTACGTGAGAGGTGCCTCAGCCCTGCCCATGCCAAAGAGACACTTGAAGCATGGCCTACCTGCCTGCTCAGAGAAGACCCCTCACTGCCCTCCTGTCTGGCAGGTCTCTTATTTTAAGCCTAAATGCCTTCCTGGACCCAAAAAGACTTTCACTGGTGAAAGGTATTTTTCACAAAAAGTTAAGCTTAGGCGGAAGAAAACTCAAAAACTACATCTTTCCTTTTAAGAGGAAAAAGGACAACAGAACCCTGAGAAAATTGTCTTGAAAATTTGATCTCACGGGATCAAGTAAGAGGAAAAAAATACTGTGCAATTACAGAAAGTCATCAAATCTTTGAACAGCCGTGGAGTGGTTCCTCCCACCCTGTTTCAGACACCTCGGTTTGAAGGTCCCCAACCCTTGTCTGTATGGGGCTGGAGGGCTCTCGAAGCTCACGGACCTGCGTGGGGACACGCTCCGTCTCTGCACAGAGACCATGGGCAGCATCAAGGAGGGTCCACACCAGGTACATAAAGAGCACACCCACATAATTTTAACAAACAGAGTTCAGGTGTCGCATAGCTTTTCAAACACTGCATTTCAGGTTCGCATCCGTCCTCAAAGCTTGGATTTATTGCAATTTGTGTATTATGCAATATATTCCCCGACAGCATCCAGAAGAAAAGGATGTGCACCAAGAGACCCCACACCCCACCGCCCGTGCCGCTACTTTCCCATCCTCTGTTCCACCCAAGACACTGGCAGAGGGCAAAACACTGTGCAAGGGGAAGAAACTCGAGGGTCTGGAAGCGCTGGTGGCTCCAGCCAGGGTCTGCCGGCGCTGTCCTTGGCACAACAGTTGGATGCGATACAGCCGGGCGATGCGAGGCTGAAATACTTCCTGGGATGGCTGAAAGGGCTCATTCAATAGCCAGGGATTATTCTTTATTAGCCATCTTCCACAGCCCAAGACAGAAACCACAGCCCTGAGGGGAGGGTGGGGGACACCAGCCATGTGCCTTCAGAAAGGGGCACGGCTTACTATTGTCTCTCGCCTCAGTTTAACTGCCAAGCCTTTTTTTTTTTTTTTTTTTATTCCCCCCCCCCCCCTCCAGTGTTACCGAAGTCGGTGGAGGAAGGGAAGGTGCTCCGCCGGGGCCGGGCGGCGGACAACCCCGGCAGCTGCCGCACGGCCCCTGCCCCCTCCGGCCCCTCGCACCGACCGGCGCCGCGGGGAGGGCGGGGGAGCAGCGCCCGCCGCCCCCTCCCCCCCCCCAGCTCCCCGCCGCCGCCCCCCACAAGTTCGGGCAACAAGGACCGACCGACCGACCGCCCGGACGGCGGCAGAGGTGGCGGGGCCGGCCTCGGCCCGCAGCCCGGGGGAAGGGGCCGGCAGGGCGGCCGGCCCGCCACGGGGGCTCTCGCCGCCCCCGCCGCCCCCCCGCCCCGAGGCCGGGGAGGCGGCTCCCGCACCCCGCGCTTACCTTTCACTTGACTTTCATACTCCGCTATAATCTCTTTGTCCTTTTTGAATCTGCTCGGGGTTGACATTATCCACTTGCTTCTTCCGCTTCTCCCCCTTCTGCTCCTTGTTTTAAATTATTATTATTCTTACTGGTGTTCTGGAGGGGCTCCCAAGTTGTACCAGATGGCCGCAAGCCCGGGCGAGCGCGGCGGCCGGGGCGGCGGCGGGCGGCTGGCCCCGCGGGAGCGCCGCCGGCACCGGAGGCGGCGAGGCGGGGAGGCGGGGCGCGGCCGGCCCGGGGCCCCGCAGGGCGGGGCGGCGGAGGGGTGCCGCTGGCCGCGGGGCACCCGCTTCCACTAGGCGAGGGCGGGGGCCCGGCGGCTGCGCCCCACCATTGTTATCTCTCCTCACGCACCCGGGAGAGGGGAAGGGAAGGGGGGAGCAGGAGGGAGCGGGCGTGGGCGGGCGACCGCGCTGGGTCCGTACGCCAGAGGCACTAGTTACTCCCGCCGCCGCGCTCGCCTGGGTGGGGACTCGGGGCCGGCGCCCCGCCGTGACTAACTGCGGGCGGCAGCGCGGAGGCGCAGGTCCCAGCTCCGCAGCCCGAGCAGCGGCCGGCGCGGGGCGGCACCCCCGCCGCGCCCTGGAGAGCCCTCCCCCCCCTTCCCCCCCCCCCCCGCCCCCCCCCCCCCGGCCCCCCCACCCCCGCCCGGGCCGGGCCCCGGCCTCGCCGCCCGCCTCTCCCGGCTCCCCCGGCGGGAGGCCGAGCAGGCCCGGCGGGGGCGGGAGAGAAGAGGCCGCCGTTCCCGCCCCGCCGCCCGCAGCGATGGTGGCCGGGTGCCCTCAGGGGACGCGGGCGTGAGGCGGCGGTCTGGTGACAGAAAGCCCTTGATCCGCGGGGAAAGTTAAAGCCCCGTGCTGCCGCCACCGGCAAGCCGCACGGGGAGGGGAGCGGCCGGAGGGGAGAGCTGCCCTTTGGGGACCCCGTGTTCCTCCCGCGTTTCTGTGGAGGCAGGGCACGGCGCAGCTGAGCGGGGTCCTGGCTGCAGTGGCGTGCCCGGGGACCCATCCCCAGAGGGGCCCGGGGCATGGTGGCACTGAGGGGAGAGCCGTGCCCCTCAGCACAGCGGGTCTCGCTTCCTCCGTCCTCGCCTGCAGGGTGCTCCCCTTCGGATGGAGCTTGCTCCCGAGGGCAGGGCTGTCAGCACCCCTGCGTGGAGCACTCCCGCAGCTCGTGGGGGAAATGAGGAGAACAGGGTGGGAGGCTGTCCAAAATGCTGCTCCCTTCAAGTGCTGTGTGTGGCACGCGTGGGGGCTGGCACTGTCAGACGGTCATGTTCAATGTCACCATCAGGAGGATGGACTCCAGCCCGGGGAGCAATAGTGCATAGCTCTCCTGCGAAGCTGGGGCTGCAAAACGGGGAAGAAGGTGGTCCAGAAGGGCAGGAAGAGCTGGAGTTGGGAGCATGGAGCAAGTCACCAAGAAGGAGAGGTGGCCCAGGAGTGTCCTTGCTCCTGGGTGCCTCCTGCAGCGATGGGGACAGCCTCCTCCTCTGCTGGCAGAGCTGGCACCTGGCTCAGCCCTTCGGGGCTGCGGAGGACGAGCTGGCTGCCAGCTCTGCAGGCAGAGACGAGGCCATGTGTGCCAGGAGCCGAGCATGGCAGTTCACAGGCCCAGTAGCCACATTTCTCCTAGGTGCTGGGCTCTAAGCTTGAGAGTCACCTGCAAAAGGAGTCAGATGTGACTCAGGTTGCACAACCCCTTTCCCTTTCCCCTGGCTGCCCTGAAACTCAGCCTCTGCCAGAGAAGAACTTGCTAAAAAAACATGGAGAAAGCAAAGAGCAATGGACACTGCTGCCTTGTGATGGGCAAAGAATGTAGCTGTCATTCATGGGTCAAAGCCAGAAGGCCACAGCTGCAGACTTTGGGCTGCAGGGAGGTCAGCTCTGAGGAGGTTAAAGGCAGACAGGGGGCTCTGGAGGCACAGAGGGCTCTGCTGGGATCAGGTATGCCCAGGAGCAATTAGGCAAAGTTGCAAACTATTCACACAGAGTTTCCAAAGGTGGAATAGTTTGGTGTGGTGAAAGTGCCCAGAGATCCTATCCCAGACAGCTGGTCCTGACACCTCCAGGACCTGACCCTTCAGGACAAACAGCATTGAGCAGTGGGATCATCTGCTGCTGGGAAAGCTCAAGCTAGCTACCCTGTAATTTGTCTGGATTTGAGTTTTAGTGCTATGGGGACCTGGCCCTCAGAGGGAAGTGGCACAATTACTGTACTCATGCTGACGTTCTTGCTTGTGTTTTTATTTAATTCTTAAAAACGTGTTGCCTTAGCATTGCAGTCAGGCACTTCCACACCTCTGCATTTCAGCAGTGAGTGCGCATCTGTCTTTTGCAGTTCACCTTTTCAGTTTCATCAGGTACCATGCTCTCCCCTGCCACAGCATCAGGGTAACAGCGTTCCTGTTCTCCTTTCCCTCTTCTTGTGTTGATCTCTATAGTATTATTATGTCTCTTCCTCTTGCCCTCCCAGCACAATCTCTTTCCAGCGCTGATCTCAATTCAGATCACCTAAAGCAATCTTAGTACCACAGGTTATTGTCTGAAGGCAATTTAAGACCGAGCTGGATGGTCAAATTACATCCTTTGAATAAGAAGCCCGACCTCAAAAGAGCAGTCACCTCGGTAATCCCACCCAACTCTGATTTTCATCTCATCCTTTGATGCTCATGTCTTGCCTCCTGGCTGTTCCAGTCCATCTTTTAGCCTGGGGACAGGCTGGTTTACAATACATGGGCCTCCCTCTTGGAGGACATGGGGCACTAGCTGGAGATGAGCTGTGAGCCTTGCCTGGTCTTGCAGAGCACACTGTTTTCACAACTGGTGGGGATAGAGAACGGTGGTCAAGTCCCCTCGTGCCCTGAGTGAGGCTATGAAGGTTAGCACCTCTGACCAGACCAGTCTCTGTCTCCCTTTCCCAGGAACTGGGCATGCGAACCATGCCCAAGATGTGGTTAGAGGTATAGACATGAACCCCTCCTCCTCTCCTGAGGCTGAAGGACACAGCCCCCTCTTGCCACAGAACCTACGCTGGGAAATACTGCCCAGATCTTTCTCCCCAGGAGAAGGGTGCAGAGGGGGGCTGAACACCTTCTGCCTGTGCTTAGATGCTGCAGCCAGAAGATGGGCCTGGCTCTACAGAGCCAAACCAGAGGCTGCAGAGGGAGCATTTCTGTTTCCCTGCAAAGGCAATTGCCTGTGAAGATACTGAAACCATCTTCTGGCTCTGGAGATTGATCTCCTTGCATTCAGCCCCTCGACTCAGGGCTGCGTGTCCATGGGAGGACCACCAACCAAGGATGGACCTGTGTAAAGCTCAGATTCGGATCCCTGAGTTCGGGTTGGCCTCCAGGACAACCAGGATTGAGCTGGCTGAGAAATCTGATTCTCCCGCCCCCCCCGCACCCCCATTCCCCCCTGCCCCTTCTTTAGGGATTGGCAAAGGATTGTGCATTATTACATGGGTGTAATCTTCTTTTAAGATGTTCGTGGCAGCTCAAGTCTCCGGACTCAATTCCACACTGATTTACACAGCCTGCAATCCCATTGCGAGGATGGCGATTGCACAGGAACAGACTCTGCCTGGGCTCTGCAATGTCAGGTTTGAGGTGACGCAGAAGATTAGTACAGAAATCCCTGTCTTTTGAGACCTGTTTCCAAAGAGCTCCCCACAGACTTCCCATCAATTTCAAGAGCAGCGAGTGCTACAGCTGTGGAACAGTCTTGGTATATGAACCCCCGTGCACCCGTGGACGATGCTTGAAAACACTGTTTATCCACAGCGTTGTTCTGTGAACTCTAAATTACTGCATGTAGAGCATATCCAGCTCTTGGCAGGGAGGGCACTGTAGACATTTAAAAAGTATTAGGACAAAGCTGATTGAGAGCACATATGTTGTTGCAAGAGGCAGAGTTGTATCAATAATGCAGCGTAGTAGGGTACTGCAGCAGTACAATACTGGTGCAGGGTTTGTGGACCGTACCTCAGTGTTAGGTAATCTATTCCACCAGGGAATTGGAAATCCTGAATTATGTATGATAAACCAGAGCCGTGTTTATACAGAGAGCAGTTCCTGCAATACTTCACGCACCCGGTGCAAAAAGGGAATAACGCGGGCATGCTGGATTCTTCTTGCTTGAGAACTTCATTATTGCATTTCATTTACACAGCCTGATGAGCTGTGCAGTATTTGCTTTCTTGTGCTGCTAATAAAAATAGACCATATAGCTGATTGCTGGAATATCACCATATCACCGAGCTGTTCTCTGTGAGAACATAACGAAACGCATCGGCCTCCTTAAACAACAAAACCCTACACTGATTTTCTTTAGGCTGAAAAGAAGACAGATATAATTCATCATGCTTTATAATTACAGTCAATCAGTCATTTTACAGTTGGACAGTAAGTCTCTAAATGAAAGACCAGGCTTTAATTGAAACAATGAAACATTTGATTGTTATTGAAAAATCAGTAAGAGGCACCATTCAAAGCGCTTGTTCTAACGTTTGTCACTGATAAGATGCACATTTCTATAGAATCAAATCTATTTGTTTGGGAATGAGATTATTTTAGTAAATACAGTTGCTTATCTAAGATATAAAACCAGCGAGGTTTTTTTTCCCTCCCCTGCCCCCAACCAGTGCAGCTCTTAATGCTGCTCCATGCTTACAAACTCCCGAGGCACGGAGATGAGATCTGGGCGTACAGGGTTTGCCACAGGCTACAGAAGAGCTGGGACTTCACCCTGGGTGACCTGAAAAGCGAGTGGCTCTAAAGCATTCAGCTGGACCTACATTCGCAGCAATGAAATGAGGATCGTGAGCTGCCCAGACTTCGAGAAAGGTGTTTCCCTCACCAGAGTTTCTCTGTGAGCCTAAGCTGTCACTGACCTTTCATTCCCAGGAACCACTGACCACTGGCATGGGTGTATGGATTGTAGGGGCCCGTGGACACAATCTCTTCCAGAAGCAGAGTAAAGGGAGAAAAAGCATTCTTATTTCACCATAAGGGTGTCTACAGGTGGAATATGTAGAGTTGGTAATGTGCTTTAAATTCATGCTATACGTGGGTCTGTAATAATTTTCAAGCTCTAGGTGTTTACTATGT
The DNA here is from genome assembly GCA_034008185.1 of Gorsachius magnificus. Lineage (NCBI taxonomy): Eukaryota > Metazoa > Chordata > Aves > Pelecaniformes > Ardeidae > Gorsachius > Gorsachius magnificus. The sequence continues at coordinate 180,855,516 of CM067081.1, forward strand.
ACTTCTTCGGAATACCGTTGTTGCCCGTTGAGCAATTGCTGGTTTTCCTTTGGGCTTAATGATCTGACTGTCTGTTTTGTGAGCTTCACGCACCTAAATTTAGGCAACTAAAATCACATGCCTGATCTAACCGAGTTATTTAACCAAGTCATTTATCTTCCTTCAAAAGTCAATCAGGAGAGATGGGCATGCCCTTGGAGGTGATTGCTACAGTTCACTTGTTTTAGACATTTTGTTTAGGATGGATTTTATTCCAGTTTTCTTATTATCATAACCAGGGGTCATATAAGACAGGAATGACATCCTCTTCATAACACCCGAATGTAATATGCTGAATGTTAACCACAGTCTGTTAGAAATACGGTGATAGTCCCTTGTGCCTGAATAAAGCACACGGCTAAGCGTACGCAGACTGCATTTGTTCATTTACTGTTTGCAGTCACGTTGGAAAGTAATCCTGTCGGCCTGTCGTCTGAAGGCAGATTCAGGAAAAATACCATTAGGTAACCTTCTATATATGTGTGTGTATGTGCATATACAGCCAATCTGCCATGTTCAAATGCATGCGATAGCACTCTCAGCATAAAACACATCTGAATCCAGTGAAGAGTTGTTCACATCACAGGAAAAAAAAAATCTTCCAGGTGAAATCACTGACTTTAAATGAAAGAGATCCTTCTGTCTCAATAAGGTAGGATTTCAGCCCCGGAGGACTGATACAGTCTGGGACGTGAACAAGCATTGTATTTATTCTAAAGCAAAAAGGAAAGCGCCAAGCCCAAGCCTCCCCACATTAGCTTTGTTGCTAATTTTTGGGAAGAAATTAATGAGATTTAGAGCAGTAATTGGTATGTCAATGTTTAGTCCTTTAGCTTTACCGTCATGAAGTGCAGTTTAATGTTTCCTTGTTAACATGTTCATTTTGAGCGGTGTAATAGGATAACATAACTAATATATAAAAGGATAGGCTACTTTATGCCTTCTCCTGTTTTTAAGAGTATTATCCTTTTTTTATATGGTATTGCTATTCACTTCCCAGTTAGTAATTACAAGGAGGAATGAATTCCGAGTAATAACTTTCTCACTTAATGAGAAGAGACTGAGGCAGTCTTGCCATTTTGAAGGAGAAGAAATATAGAAGTAATTGCATTCTCACTGCAGGGTTTGTGTTCTCTGTAGGGCTACTGTTGTTCTGTTGGTAGCCTTTGAGACTCTGGTGTTCCACTTCTCAACATAATGAGCTGAATGTCCAATTTGTAAGCTTCACACACCAAAATTTAGGCAACTGCATGTGCCTTACACCTGCCAGCTTGCATGTGCTAGCATTATTCTGGTTCTTTATCTCACTTCTTAAATGTAACAGCTGTATTGTCCGGAGAAGCACTAGGATGGTTTTTGGTTTAGCTTTTCTTTCCAAGCCTGGTGGGGGAACACTGGTGTGTTTGAGAGAACTCTTCCAAGTGAGCCTAAGGGGCCATGTTTGTGGTAATTCAAGTCTTTGATGAGTAGATAATTGCAACTGTGATAATTAGCTTTTGGGTTTAAATTTTCTGTTTGCATTGTTTATGTTTGTTCCATCAGATCTCAGCTAAAAGTGAAATACATCTCGTACTTCATTATTCCTCACCTTCTCACGCTAATGGTTTTGAGTGAATTTAAAAGGAGAAGAAACTGCTCGAAACAGCATCAGAGAATTAAGAAGACTGTATTTTTTAAAATCAGGCCTATGTACTTCATCATGCTGCTTTATCTGACTTTAACAAGAATGCTTATATTAATAAGGCTGCTGGATTGTACCCTCAGAACTTAGAGAGGGGAACACCACTCCTGGTCTTGCTATCCTTATATGGCCTTCACGGGCCATCCAGATTTTGCAGAATCTCAGCTTTCTGGGCTGCTTCAGGCCGTGCCAGTACTTTTAACAGTTGCAAACCACCCTCATTTATCTCAGAAGGGCATTAATTTTGAAGCCCAGCAATGACACTTCAAATGTCAGCCTTGTTCATTTTTGCAGAAACATCTAGCGAGTCTGCTTATTCATTAGTGTGGGCTAGAGGGGTGGGAACAGCTGCAGCCTATCAGGCTAAAAAAGTCCCTTGCTATTAATGGTCTACCCAGCATGCTGCCATTTCTCTGATTCAGCCCCTTGGCCCACCCTCTGGCGGAGCCCTTGCCTGAGAGCAAGGCATATGTGGAGAGAAACAAGGGTGGAAAAAGGAGGGCTATTTCTGTAGCATTTTCTCTTTGGATTATTGATAGCAGAAACGTGCTGCTTTCCTGAATTCTTTTTTCCCTCAGCTGCTTTTGCCCTCACTGTTGCAAAAAGACAAAGAAGCATGCGGGAGGGGCATCAGATGGCAAAAGGTGGTGATACCTGGGCAAATGGAGGTAGGAAGGCATACAGGCACCGAGCTGGGTCTGGAGAGACCGGGTATTTCTACATTTTTGCTTAATACCAGTTTAAAATCACTCAAAACCCCAGCTGCTAGTGTGGTCTGAGAATGCTCCAGGGTGAGCTGGGTGGTGGCAGCTGGAAAGGTTTCAGGCTGCAAGAAAGAATTGAATCCAGACCTCATGCTTTTTGGGCTGCTGTTCCCCAGTATTAAAAGGCATCACAATGTCCTTCTCCTGCCATTGGGTTTTAAAAGATGAGGGTTAACCCAAATGCTGTTCTTTTAAAGACTTGATACTTGTGTGACCCTCTAAAGAGAAGGTGGTCCTTGCTGCAGTCTCCCTCTCAAAACTCTGTGCTAAACACCTAGCCCTGGGCGGGAGGGAGACTTTATCTGTCCTTGGTTTTTCTTATTGCCTGCCTTGTGAGAGTCTCTTCATGCAGCATGCAGGGTGTTGGGTGAATTTTGAGGTGCCTATGATTCCTGCTGCAGAGACGTGGACTTTCTGGGGGCTGGGAGGCAGGAGATGCTGGGGCCACTTGTGTCCTTTATTGGACCCATCTTTCGGTCATATCCTCAGGGTGCAGGTGACCCTCTCTGCACACTTGGGCTACTGGCTCTTATCAACAGGAGACACGCAGTAGTTCAAAGGTAAAACAGAGTGATCTTACCCTCACAACTGTGGCTTCAAAGTAAAGCTTTTAAGCTTTTGTTCCAGTGTCCAAGAAGATGTGTCCTACGTGGAAGAAAATCGGTAAGGAGTTTGAGAGCAATTTTTCCTTTCATTTTTGGCATGTTTGCACTTTTCTTAGTCTCAGCTTCCTTTTGTTGTTTCTGTTCAGCAGCCCAATGTCACAATAATCAGGCATGCAAATATTGCAAACTACACACAAATACGTGTCTCCAAGAGAATAACGTTTTTTATAGAGTCATCTCTTTCTCATATACACACACGTATAACTGAAAGCTTTCTGTTAACACCAACCGCTTCAAAAATGTATTTTGACCAAAGACTTAATGTAACTGACATTATCTGTTTAAGATGATCCATAGTTTTCAAAAGCGCTGGAGACAAAAGATGTGTAGAAAATCCTTCCTGGGATCCCCCAGGGCAGTTTCCAGCCGAGGCTGTTGATGTATTTCAGATGTCACAGCTCCCTCCAGTGGGAAGATGCGGGCAGCTGACTACTGCCAGGAGGGGGTTTTTGCAGACACCAACCCAAAGCTTCCAAACCTCTAAAAGAAAATATTCAAACCACGTGTTTTTTTTTTTCTCCCCTGAATGCAGTAGCTGATTCTCCCTTCTCTCCTCACAATGTAACAATATTTGAACCAAGGTTTTGTATAAAATCTGAGAAAATGAACCTACATGGACCAGATTTCCATACAGACTCAAACCAGTTATTTCCTGTTGACTACCATGTAAATACATTTGTTGGTGTTGAGTTGGGTGGCATGGCTTATGAAACCGCAGTGTCTGAGATGTACTAGGATAAGGAAGGTTTCCTGCATTAACATCCCGCAAGTATCATTCTCTGACATCAAATGACTGCAGCAAATGCAACACAAAATACATGTGATTCATTTGAACGTATGTGAGTCGGTGTAGGTTTGCTTTCATAACACAGATTACTGGTATTTTTATCATAGAATAGAATCGTAGAATTGTTTAGGTTGGAAAAGACCTTTAAGATCATAGGGTCCAACTATTTGGACCTCTACAGGAGATGAAGCCTCATTTTATGGGTTTTCAAGTGTGACAGTGGATGAAGCCATGTCTGTGTGAATGACAAAGTCTAGCCCAGGCTAAGTAACAGATCCAGAATGGGAATGGGTGCTTTCTTTCCAAGAACCTGAAAACACAGAACAATTATTTTGGGAGATCTCTAATATTTCTAATTCTGGGTGTAATTGTTTTGTGTGACTTTCATATCCCTGAAATCTTTGTGGCTTCTGGGGAGATGATGCCTTGTGACATATGCATTTTATAAAGATTTTAATTTTCCCAAACACAGTAAAAACAACCACCTATATTAATAATTTTAGATTGATAATTTGATATGAGAAGAAAAGCAATTCATGGAATTTAATGCAGTCCACTACTGCTCCTTTCCAACCAACTTCTGCTTACATTACTGACTATATTAAGTAGTGATTCAAGCTGTAGGTTTAAAAATGGGCTTGCAGCTGATGGATGGTGCTGGCAAACCAAGGAATAGACCCAGGGTGATGGTTATAGCTAGGTGGTGGCTCAGCTCATGAGAATCTGCATTAGATAATAGAATGGTATCAGCGTCTGGAGACACAACGGCAGCGCTAAATCAATCGTGTGCATTGTTATATGTTCTCAAGGTACATAACATGTTGCCTGGCAACTGCGTGTCTCCCAGCTTGGCAAAGTAAGTGTTTTTAATTATGTCCCTGTGATACTGCATGCCCACAGAATTAAGAACACTGACTCTGCCTGATCGCTTTAAAAATTATATTTATTGAAAAATAAAGCTCCTTTTCCCAGTCATCAATATGCCTTGCCTTAATCAAGCATTCTGTGCTTCTGGTGTTGCTTCCAAGCACACATTACAGTATTGCAGTTCAAGGATAATCATGCAGAAGCTGTTTTCTTTTCCTTGAATATTTCAGGATTTATAGTATTTATAAAGCATCCATCATGTAGTCAGGGGACGCTGCTCCTTCTCTTTTTCTCTATCAGTTTGTGCTTACTTCTCTGTACTCACAGGGACAAGAAATTGGGGCTATTTTTGTCTCCTCTGGCTCAGACCTCTACCCTGTGTAAGGAAAACCACTAATATGCAGACCATCTTGTCACATGTCAGTAGTTTACAAGATACTATTTGCATTTAGGTAAGCTAAGTACACCTGAAAAATTAGATCCAATATATACTACATTCCCAGGTTTCTGTAAACTGTAACTACTGCACTGTATCTTAAAGAGACAGAGTGGAACACATTAGTAAAAAAATCACAGCTTTTAAAAATCACAGCTCTGATGCACACTCTAATCCATGGTCTTCAGTTTGCTAGCCTCTGTGAAGAGCATAGGTAGGGAAGAAGTTGTAAATCTCATGCACCTTTGCAGGCCCAGCTTCAGCAGGAAAGGTGTCCACAATTCCCTGAAGCACACTGTCTGGGAAACCTGCAGCCAGGGAGTCACCCCTCTGTTCAGGCGCACTTTGATGGAGGGAATCTCCTATTTTAGGGGCGAATACTCTAACCAGAAGGTGGGTGATGGGAAGGGTGTCATGATTTCACCTCTCTGTTTTGCAGACTCCTGCCTAGTTGAGGGTCTTAAATAAGCTCTGAGACAGCCTTTTGGACTGGACCTCTTAAGAGACTTAAGGAGATGCTTAGTTGCTCATAAGTAAGAAATCCCAGAAGCATGTGGAAATTCAGATACACCAAACAAGAATTTTCAAGGTGCATGGGCAAGTTTCTAGTGAGGTAAGGTACCTCCAGCATCACTAATCGGCTGCTGCAGGGTTCTTGGAATTGAATTCTTGGACATAGGTATTCAGTTTACATTATTTCTATATTTTATCAAAACCCTGGTTTATTTATTTTATTTTAATTTTATTTTATTTTATGTATGAGCCCAAGTTCCCATTGAGGTTGTGCTCTTTTGGTGTTTTTATACCTAACTGCCTTTTAAGGAACCTTTAAGAAATAACTGAGTGCTAGATCACTCCTACTAAGAAAATAGCACTGGGAGATCATCTAAGAGATGGCATTAATAGTACTCCCTCCTATCATACTCAGCTCTGTACAGCTTTTTCACTGAGAACAAAGGCCAGATTTTCTCAGGGACTATTGTTTCATACTCAGAACTTTGAACACTTATTTCATATTACAATTTTTTCTCTTCTTATATGTGTATGGAGTTGTCAGCTAATTTTATAAAATGTAAGAATTGTGCTAAACTTACTATGAATATGAACATATACATTATTAAACTTGGCGTTGGAACAGGTTGCCCAGGGAGGTTGCGGAGTCTCCATCCTTGAAGATATTCAAAAGCCATCTGGACATGGTGCTGTGCAACTGGCTGTAGGTGGCCCTGCTTGAGCAGGGGGGTTGGACTATATGACCTCCAGAGGTCCCTTCCAACCTCAACCATTCTGTGATTCTGAAATTCTGTGATTAGTGAAGGGAATCTAATCAGAAGACCCAATTACTGTCTGTTTTTCCCTCTTCCCTTTCCCCAGACATTCTCGGCTAACTTGAAAGCACCTACAGAGAAAAAAACTATCAATCTCAAAACCCAAACCCATGGCAATAGGACATGACTCAGAAGTTGGCAAGTTTAGCCTGTGGAGCAGAGCAGAGAGCCAATTCTTAAATCTAGTGCCTTACGGGCAGCTCCCAAGCAGCCACAGTGAGCTGAGGGGCTGGCAGCTGATGCATCCCACCCAAGCAGTCAGGACAGAGCAGGACAGAACCAACTAGCACAAGATTTTTATTTTTTTTCTTTGCTGGAGAGTTTCTTGCTTTGGTTTGAAATTGTGTTAGACTGGGAGGACTTTATATCTCTTTTCATAAAGAGAACTGTGAATGATCGATACAGGGTTATCAGTGCACTTCAGAGATTGTCTTTTAGATACATCAGATTGGCCCAGCCTAAGATTTTCATCCCTGCAGATCAAGCACTGCAATGCCTAATGCCAAATGCAGTCTCAGCTCTTCACTTCCCTTTTATAGTGTGTGGGGAGAAGCGACTGCCCAGAAAATCCTGTGTGCTGTGTGGGAGCTGCCTTGTGTGGGCCAGGAGACAGGGGCATGGGAGGAAGCCTGGAGCCCCTCCTCAGCTCTCCAGCATGGGAGCGGGTGTCTTGGCCATACGGGGCAGATACCATCTGATACCTACAGTTATTCTTTTAAAGAACAGGGCACAGTCCAGTCTTTTCTACTGCATAGCTGACTGCAGGTTAGAGTACTCCTTCAGGAAGCATACCTGCCGTAGCCAGCGGGATTCACAGCCGCATCTCTTATTGCCCAAGAAAGTGTCCTGCCTGCTAGACGATAGGTAATGATGTCCAGGGAAGTAGACTCTGCTCCACCCGTTAAACTGTGTGGCTGCTCAGATAGGATAATTGGATTCACTGAAGAGCAAACAGGCAGGACCAGAAGAGAAAGAAAATGAGAGCAAGTCTCACTCTGCAGTCTGGTGAGGAATTGGGGTGGGGGAGTCACATCTGCTCTATATAGTTATAATGTGGAGATGAAGTAGAGAAGAGATTTTCTGATTAAAAATGTCTGCAGTGCTGAGGACTTGAAGGACTTGAAGGATTTTCGGGGTTTCACCTTGAAAATAGGTGGACTGTTTTGTACCTGTAACCTTTTTACTGCAGCTGAAGGTGAATCTGAAGTTACAGATGAGCTTTTTGTTATTTTGTAGAAGTAAAAGCACAGGCTCTTATCAGCCAGGCCTGACTGAACTGCTCAGTTCCTGAAAGTAGGTCATGGAGAGAATCTGCACTAATTAGGAAAAGTTGGCAAAGACAATCATTGAAAGTTAAAAATGTGTGCCAGATCCATTTTACTTGCATAGTTGATCTGGAGTTGATGTAATGAACAGGTTTTGTACCAAAGCTGGACATACTGAACAGGATGACTCAGTTCTGGGAGCTGCAGGGAACAAGTCAAATCAAGTTCACTTTGCAGAACTGCAGCTTTTACCAACTCCTCAAGAACACCAGTAACTGTGGCTGCACTTTCCCCAAATGCCCCACAGCACACTGACATTTATCCATGCGGTTAAAACTTTCCTTCTCTTCTCAGGTCCAATTTTCTGTTTGATGGGTTTAAACTGCTCCTTCCTTTGGCTGAATTCAATGGAGGACTTCAGTGCTGGTGAGTCAGATGATGTACTGGCCTTTAGGTATTTGGCATGCAAACCCGAGTCCCAAGGCTTGTGTCAGGCATCTCCCAAGTTTGTACAAAGTCAGGTATGAAGCTGTTCAGTGCATGGGGAGAAAGAATTATATCCGGGTGGAGAGCTACAACACCGATGCGTAAGCAGGCCAACATAAGAGAAGCCAGCAGGAAATGGGATGCCTGACTACCTCTGTGCATTCAATATGAAGCTGTAGCAAAGGCTCCTGGACTCTGTTTTGGGGCCCAGACATCCAACACTAACCTCTGCAGTGCCTAAGTTTGACTTCATTGTACAAATTGTAGACATTAAACCTTTTGTTTCCTTTTCTTCTTTCTCTGGCTAAGCAGCCTCTGTTTTCTGGATCTGTTTAATTACAGGTCCAGAACAGTCCTTTTGATGCTCAGATGAGCCTGATCCTCTGCGTGCCCAAAAGCAGGAATGGAGGGGACGGTCAGGTCAAGCAGACAAGCATGTACACAGCAAGGTTAAGGTGTCTGGCCAAATGTTTAGTCCTCTTCTAGGACAGGACTGTGCCCAGATCAGTATTCAGAGCTAGACTGTCTCTCTTCCTGGATTTTCATTACTTTGCTAATGAAACACAAGAGTGATTCTACTGTCTTTAGTGTTAAGCAAGTATTTCACTTACCTTCTGCTAGAACAATGCCTCAGGTAAGTCACCACACAAAGCAGGTACCAACGTGGAAGGGAAATTTTAATTGGTCTTTATGTGTATGTTCCAAAGCTGCTGAAATTATTTGGCATCGTTTTACTGACTTCAAGAAGCTGTAGGATTTTGTGTCTTGGTGAGTGCCTGGATGATGGGAGAAGCCTCATTTCTTTTATTAACTTCCAGCATTATTTCATTACATGAATCATTCCAGTATGCAAAGCTGTCATGAAAATTTACAAGCCTAGGCACACAGTCCTGCTTGTCCTATGTTTACTATGATGAAAAAAACCAATAATACCTTACTCGCACATCAAAAAACCTGTTTGCCTCAGGCAAACAGAATTTCAACCAGCTTGTTTTCCATTAGCTCTTCAAAAAAGCTGGAGACAGCAAAAAACCCCTCTGTCACTTTTCTTTTTAACAGTTTGTATGTTAAATTTACATGAGTCAACCCAGAAAGTCTCTGAAAGGGTGGCTACAACTTAACTTGAACTGGGAAGAAAGGGCAGATGCTCTGACTTGATATTCCTTTCTAGAAAGGAATACAGTAAGTCTGTACCTAATGTTTAGAAAGCAGTTTATCTGAGATGGTTCTCTTACTGCCAGAATTCTCATTAACCATTTTTTTTAGCATGACGACTGAAATTTTAATATGACTGTGGAATAACTATTCCAAAACCGAACATTTCAAAGTTCATATATTGCACAGCTCAGACTGTGGATGTTTGTTGTGGCTGACTTTGCCAAGGGAGTATGAAGCTGATGCCTTTTACAGAAAGCAGGCACAAAGGTGAAGAGAAAATTACGTTCCGGTGAGAACAGTTCTCTACTTGTCAATATTCTGTATTCCCTTTGCTGGGAAAAACATATTTTCCCCCTTCAGCTATGCTGTCAGTAGCTTATTCACTAAGATCTTAAACCAGATGTTAAATGGTAATCACAACATCCCAGCTGAACCTAGTTGTCAGAACAAAACACGGGGACTGCAGCGCCCGTCTGTGGTGGCTTTGCTGGATCAGGGCTCTTGTTCCATTTAGCTTCAATTCAGTTGCCTGAGACCTCGGCTCATTCTCAGTTGCTGTGTCCTGCCACAACACTACAGTTTTCATGTTGCTCTTCGGAATTGTTCAAACTTTTTCAAAGTCCAACGTTTATATGCCAGCCAAAAAGTATCTTTTCTTTCATCTTATATCAGACTGAGAAATAAGCCTTTTTCGTTCCTTTTTTTCAAGATGGATTCCTGGTGGGTGAGATGAGACCAAATGAGAAGTGGGACACAGGCTCCTGTCTTCCCAGCACCACACTTCCTTGCTGCTGTATGGAGATAAAGCTGTGTGGCTCCTGGGGTGACCAGGGGGAGAAGGCAGGAGGTAGCTCTGATCCATCTCCCTTCTTCCCCTGACACCACCCTGTTGAGCAGCAGAGCCCAGAGTGGGATTTCCACCACTCTTGGCATTGGAACTCTGCCCCATAGACAGAGAGAGGTCAATCCTCTAAGACTTTTGCAATTGTCCCATTCCCCTTAAACCTTCCTGTCACACTGTGCCCCCAACAAATTACCCCATCACCAAGCCAGAGTCGATCTCTCTGTCCCTCTGGGTTCCTGCCTGTAGCCTGACCTGTCACTCAGACACATCATAGCCTCAGACCCCCGCTCCCACAAATGCTGGGAGCCTGGGGGCAGCCATGGCAGTGGCCCTGTGACCATCAGCCAGGGAAAGGGCTCCTGCACGTTTGGGAGCTGGAAAGGTGAAGGGCTGGATGCCAAGTGGCTGGATTCCAGCTGGGGACATCAGGAGGCTCCATTACCTGAACAGCTACCTCATGGGGAAGGATGGGGGTGATGGTGGTGGGAGTAGACGTGTTATGGAGGGCCAGGTCAAAATACTACTCTGTCTTCAGTTTTGCAGTGCCATGGAAAGTGGCTTAGATGATGAAACCTGGAAGTCCTTTCTTACTAAAAGTAATATGAAAAAGTTAAAAATACCAGAACCTATAATAACTTTGTTCTGGTTTTTGGTCTTCAGAAAGAGGAAATTATAGGTGACTGGGAAGAAATCAAATACTAAGGAGATGGTTGTACTGCTTGGGCACTCAGACTGAACCCAGGCAGGTGAGTCATCAAACAGGAGGTAAAGTCACATTTTAAAAAACCTGTTTTGCATAATACACGACTAGAAAAAGAAATGTGATTCAGCACCGTTACTAACGTTAATGAAGAAGACAGCACATATACTTTAAAGAAGGAATTCCTCAAGGTATAAAAATAATTAAGAAGAGGCAGCTTTACCCATAGTCCTACAGCAAAGTTGTTAAGGATTATTGCATGTCATATTTAGTCCAGTGTACCCTGTATTTTTCTCAAGAGGAAGGGTTATTTAAAGCTGTGTGATGATAAAAAGATGAAGTAGAGGAAGAATGAGGTCTTGCAGTACAATTTAGAGAAAGAGACAGCCATGGCCATTTCTGAGTGGGTGATATTCTGGGGTTTATGTACGGAAACAGAGCAAAGTCTCCAATGTGCTTTTGTGTAAACCCACTGAATGTCTTGATGCACAAGTGTTAACTAAACTTTTTGAAATGAATATTTATTATTTTCCTTGCTTCTCTGTGATCCTTGGGGAACTTGTAATGAAGGAGTGTGTAGGAGAGAAAGGTAACTTTATTCTCTGGTACTGCAAGACCCTCATAAACAGCTTCAAAGCAAGATGAAAATGCTTTGTGCTCAGCCACCGATAAGTTTAGCGCCACTGTGTTCAAAAGGATCCTTCTGCAAGTTAAACTTTAGCTCACAGAGGGGGCAAAAGCCTCATTTTATGTGGGTGTCATTAATTATGGCAAACACACGCAATAAGCTCCTTTTTTGTAGATGACTCATACTGTGAGGACAAATAAGATAATTTTCCTCACAGTACCAGGTAAGAAGAAGAGACTGCTGTGTCTTAGCTAAAAGTTCATTAGGATATTGGTGTAGATTTTTTTCACTGAGCACACAATGATGTATGTGCTTTATCCCAGCATCTTTTCATATTTTAATAACTTCCCTCTGTAGCGGGAGGAATTAAAGAAGAAACCCATTTGAGGAGAGGCTCCAGAGTTAGATAGAGAACAGTTCCTCTTCGTCCCAAGAGCAGGCTTCACTTTTCTCCTGTGCTGCCCTCTCCACTGTGTATTTTCCCTTTTGATGGGTATTTGCACCTCCACAGGCACACACCTGCCATTCGTACTCTCCAGGTATGTGATAAGCCCAAGTCAACAGGTCTGGAAAGTCAGTTCAATCCCTCTTCTGACCCTTTCTAGCCCATATCTGTCCCACCACACACCTACTCTGTCCTCTTTGCTCACTGGGTGTTACAAAGGACAGTCCTCCCCGGGAGGCGAGGAAGCGTGTTCCACTTTCTAGGGCCACATGAGGTCTCCTGCTACTTGCAGTAAGTTGCATGCATTGCTGCAGCAGCCACCATTCCTGCTTCAACGGAGCAGGAACGGTGAGCAGGGCAACGTGTCTCTGTTGCTTTACTGGCCTGGCTAGTTGGGCGGGCAGAGGCTAAGCCAGCTCCGCCGGGTACAAACCTGCAGAACCAGGTGCATCCATCCAGCCAGGGGAGGTGAATACATGGATCGGCCAGTGCCACTCTCTGCTGGGCTACCTGAGTTGCATGGGGGGTAGCAGTAGTTGGCTCTCTTGGGACGAGGGCACAGAGCAAGGCAAAGCACAGTAGGGAGCAGGGAGCTTTGGCTGACTGCAAGCTGATGCTCTGAGCTAAGATGACAATGGAGATGTACCCAAAGCATCCTCCAAGGGTCTGGCTACAAATTGCAAGCCTTGGGGCACAGCAGCATAGGCTTTGCTCATCGGAGGGCAGGGCAGGGAGCACACCTCCAGCTGTATTTATTGAGAAATGATGGCACTAACCAGGTGACTAAAGCAAACTCCACATCTGAAGAACAGTGCAGAGGAAGCAACAAACCTTTGAACATAAGGAGCAATGCAGGTACTTCGTATCTACGGTACTTACACGGCCCCTACCACAGCACCTCCTGAGCATCTGAAGCTCTTTTTGTGTATCCCAAACAAGGCCTGGGGACGAGGGACAAGTTCTGCAATGGCCTGTTTAGGAACAGCTATCAGAGACACAGAAGTCGTGTCTCCAGGTTTAGTTAGTGCTTTGGCCTCAGGAGGACTCCAAGCCATCACTGTATGCTTTCTGTCTGGACCGAGGACTGTCAGCCTGGCTGTAACCTCTTTGCCATACTCAAAGCTGAGCGTGGGTCAAATGATTTACTGGCCTGTACTGTTCCTGGCACAGCCGTAGCTGGCTGCATTCACACTGCATGAGGATACCTTGGGCCTGTGCTGGTGTTCAGCCTTCCCTTCATGAAGAGCTTGGAGACAGGCTGTACCAGAGTCACGTCATACACTCGCATGTGAGTAATGGCTTTGTCTCCACATGTGCAGACTAACCCTCACTTCAGTTTCAAAACATGCCATAACATGTCTTGTGTCTGCATGTAGCCATTCCTAGCTTGCTTTCTGGAACCTGAGCTCCTGGCAAGAAAATTAAGCTATTGCTCATGATGAGCAGCCTGCACTGGGCTGTATGGATGTGAATGCAAGTGCTGAGCAGGAGCATCTCCAAACCATGCAGTGGTCATCTAAAAGTCAGGGTTGGAAGCCAGGATTTGGTAACCAAACCGTTCCAGCAGTTCTTTTTCCCAGCTTCTAAAGGACACAGACTCCCAACCTTGTTTCCAGCGGTTTTCCAGAGCTCTGCTGTTTCAATTGACATCTGTTGCCACCTACTGTCTTCTGGTTTCCATTACCCAAAAAGGATCATGAACTTGCAAAGGTTATCCTCTTTCAAGATTTTCTTTCCGTGGATGGACTTGTAAATTCTCTGATGATACACGACAGCTCAGCATTCATTTTCATTAGACAATAATGAAAATTCATTGAGGAAGGAAAGGAAGAACAGAGAGGCTTCCTCGCCTTTCAGATCACCCGGAGCAGCTTGCTCTCCAGTGGTCTCACCTTGTCCATGATCTTGCAGAAGGCGATACAATCATAATCTAACAGATGTAAGAACAGGAAGGAAGGGTACATTTTACATTGGCTTCAGAACTAATTGTCTGAAATGATTAGGAAAGCTGGGCCTGTGTTCAAGCTATGGATGCTTTTTTCCTTTCTTCTTGACACGGCTTGTTTTGATCACCTAGCCTAAGCAAAGAACTGGATACGTTAATTAGGAACAAAATGTCATCTCACTAGAACAAAATGTCATCTCACCAGAAAACCACCTGCCATGTGGAAAGTTGTGCCATGAAACAACATCTATAGTGTGAATGCAAATTTAGCTGTCTTGAAAATAGAAGCTGAGAGAGAGCTGGCATAGTTGAACAGCTACAGCAAGCCAGCACAGGCTTGGATTAGCAGCGTAGCCATACTTGGTAAATCTAAGCTATGAAAAGCCCGTGGCAGAACCACAAACTGTCATCAGATCTCCCAGTTTTTAGGCTGGGGCTCTCCCCACCATCCCAATCTTCCTCGCATCGACAAACAGCTACCAGACTCTTCCCTGTGTTTAATTTGACTCTGCTTGTGAAAGGAAAATATCTCCACAGCTAAAAGGCTTAAGCTTCTTCTGCAAACACTGATTAAGGCTGGAGCTTTGCCCTCCCTCCACTTCAGTGGGGGCAGGTTTGGGCCCTCGAGCACTGAGCTGTGAGGGAGCAAACAGGATGATCTAAGAGCAACGTGCTCGGTCTTTTGATATGCCCAAGGCTGGAGGCCAAAGGCTTCTAAGCACCGAGGTGTGTCACTGTTAGATTAGACACATCCTGTCATAATTTACAGCTGGCTTAGAGCATGAATTGCTAAAGAATACGCAACACGAGGAATATTTCTAAGATGAGGAAATCTACTGGATTTCTCGGTTGAAATCAGGTAAGTGTAATATTATAAAAGTAGCCCCCTACAGCTGAAAAATAGTAACGACAAACTGACTGACTTTTCAGCCAGCCTTTTTCTCTATAGATATATAACAGCGAGGTGCTGTGGTGGTTCCTCAGCGGCCGAGAGCGACGTGCTCGCTCGCTCCTGTAAGCACCGCTGCTGGGCGGGAGATGCTAAGGGAAGCACCCCCTTCCTCCAGCTGCCCATGCAGAGCCTGCTGTCATCCGCTAAGTCCAGCCTCAGGAGGGCTTGCTTTTCACCTCTGCAATGGAAATAACAAGCCTTTCTTGGGGGAATAGGGTAAATTTTGCTGGTGAGAAGAAAATATTTCGTTTGAACACTACGCAGCAGTTTTGGTGCACGCAGGTAGGGCTAGGCTTACTAGCTGAACGAGAACTGAAACGGCGAGTAGCACAGAGGCCTACGGTAACCAGTCAGAAAACAAGATTAAAAAAAAAAAAAAAAATCGGTGCATTGTTAAATATACCATCACTAAGATACAAGAAAAGCTTCTGAACAGTGCTTCTATCAGAAAGGACATAATCCTTTTTCTTCCACTTCAGGGTGACTTGACTTTTCTTCCCATGAATGTTATTTAAGAGGCCCTGCTGAGCAGTAATTGAGTCTGAATGCACGTCAGTGCTAGCTTAAAGCTCACTTTCTTTATACTGTTATCAGCATACTCCTGGTTATTTCACACTGGCTCAACCTGGGTGTTTTCTGTAAAACTTTGCTTTATTTTTTTCTTGTGACTGGATTAAAATAAAAATGCCTCAGGAAGTACAGTTGGTGAGAAATATAGAATATGGTGTTTTTAGCAAGAGTCAAGGCAGTATTTCTGATGGTAATTTTTAAAGAATGGTTAAATGTTACAACAAATAAAAGACCACTTGGAGTTTTGACTAGTGATCTGGTTGACTGGTAGACACAGGATCCTGTTTTGCCAGCAGAATAAAAACACCGACTCTATTAACCTTTCAAGCTCCTTTTGATACTCACCTGTAACAGTAAAGCTCACATGTACTTGATTTAATGATATTCTATAAAATCTAGGAGCCTCAGTGCCAAACCAGAATGATAACTAGTTCATCCTCACAATGCTGAACCTACAATGTCAGTCTATAGTAATTTTTTTTCTAGGAAAATAAAGATGATATAATTTCCAATATCTTATTTTAGCAGAGTTAACATTATTATTGTCAGAATCATAATTACTATTAATTACATATTATTCATCTATGTTTACAAAGTTTCTAAATATTTGGTTACAGCTCTGGGGGACATGACATTCTGTCTTGACCAGGAATAAAAAAATAAAGCTGTTGAAAGAAGACAATCAGAAGCAAGCGACAGGCGAGTGTAGGTTCTAGAGCAGCTTGACACCGTGCCAGCTCCTCCTTTTTTTTTTTTGTAAACAGGCTGGATCCTGGTCCCTGGGGGGATATTTGTCGATAGAGTATTGATAATTCCCTTTTTCAGTCCTACTTAGATCTAAAACAATCCTTGTTATATTTGCCATGATATTGCACGTCATCTGGATGTTAGAAAAGACTGCTGATCTCTGTCTAAGCAACATATAGCATATACAGCAAAATGCAAACTGAGTGCCTCCTACTAAAGGCAAAGGTGTATAGAGAAACTCAAACATTACAGTTCATTCATTTCTAAAGTTTAGCTTATAGTGTTTACACTGCGAGCACTGAGCACTTGGGCATATGGCGTCACCAGTAAGTGATGACACCAGCCTACATGAATGCTCGTAGTTATTAAGGCTGAGTTACTAAGAAAAAGCCACTCTGATCTCCTGGGCTGATCTGCTGCATTCTATGGAGCATGAGATCTCAGGGATTAATGGCTGCTTCAGGTCCAGTAGCTCAGACTGAAACAGAACACGTTTTTCAGAAAAAGGTCCAATCTTGGTTTAAATACTTCCAGTGCTGGAACTCCCCCAAACCCAGACAGAGCTGTTTCTGGGGGCCATCACCAAAGCCTGCAGTGCTGGCTGAGATTCTTCTCCATGGCAAATGGGCTGTTTATGGCCAAAACACTGTCAGTGTAACCTAAACAACTTTTGCTTTTTTGTTGTACAGTCCTTCCTCCTCTCCTTTGCAAGATGAGGTTTTTGCAAGGCTCGAATCCCCCGATACTGGATGCAGTACTTGGCTAGTCAGCCAATCATAATTTATAAGACTGGAGGCTTTCAAGGATATTTCATTCTGGCTTTATGAGTCTTCTATTAAAATCACTTGTACTGAAATCCCTCACAGTAATGCTGGTTTTTCTCCCTGCACGTTACAGGCAGCTGTTTATGTGCTGCTGGTGGTTGTGTTTACCAAAGTGATATGACGGGCTGTGGCAAATACCAACTCTCAAGGCTCTTTCCTGCCTTCACAGAGCACTGATCCAGATGTAACCATGGCGATTTATTTTCAAGCTCTTAGTGACTCAGAGAGAAATGGTGACATGTTTGACACAGAGACCTACTCCATTTTCCTTTTTGCCCTCTCTGTGTTTCTTCAGCAGGCTATAAACCATCATTTTAATAGTCTAACTATTTGAATCATCCTACAGGTTTGAAAAACATCAAGTAGGCAGAATTTCTGTTCTTAAAGGAACAGTTTTAATTCCTCTTGCAATTAATTTCTTTCTTTCCTTTATATTCCTTGGCATCTAGATCAGTTCTTGTTTTTGACATCCTGCGTTCAGGTGAAATGAGTGCTCTTTTTTTCCTTCTTTTTGCCAGGGTGCAATGAGGACTGGGGCAATGGAGCCAAGAGCCAGGAGTGACCCTGGCACTGGCTGCGCCTGCACTAACAATTTCCATCCCATGGGGACTGACTATGGAAGAATTTAATCTCCCTTTGATTACAGAGGCACAGAGGAAGCTTCAAAGTGGTCTCAATATTCCTCTGCTTTCCATGCTCCTCTGAGGGCGCAGGTTGTGCAGAGGGGCCACAGCACAGGGCCACCAGCACAGCCCTGCTCACACAGCTCGAAAGGCACTCAGCCCTGCCTTGACCGACCCCGGGAACCCCTCAGCACCCTCCTGCTACCTGCTCATCCCGTACGGGCTGTTTCATTGCTCTCTCTAGCAGAACACATGCCCCAGCAGAGCTCTCCTGCTTGACCGGCAGCCCCACGCAGGGTGTCCAGCTCCAAAGCTGGAGCCAAGGGGATCCTGGGGTGCATTAAGAAGAGTGTGGCCAGCAGGTCGAGGTAGGTTCTTCTCCCCCTCTACTCTGCCTGAGTGAGACCGCACCTGGAGTACTGTGTCCAGTTCTGGGCTCCCCGGTTCAAGAAAGATGAGGAACTCCTAGAGAGAGTTCAGAGGAGGGCTACAAAGATGGTTAAGGGACTGGAGCATCTCCCCTATGAGGAAAGGCTGAGGGAGCTGGGCTTGTTTAGCCTGAAGAAGAGAAGACTGAGAGGGGATCTCATCAACACTTACAAATATCTTAAGGGTGGATGTCATGAGGACGGAGCCAGACTCTTCTCAGTGGTGCCCAGCGACAGGACAAGGGGCAATGGGCACAAACTGAAGCATAAGAGGTTTCAGTTGAACGTGAGGAAGAACTACTTTACTCTGCGGGTGACAGAGCACTGGAACAGGCTGCCCAGGGGGGTTGTGGAGTCTCCTTCTCTGGAGATATTCAAAGCCTGCCTGGATGATGTCCTGTGTAACATGCTCTAGGTGATCCTGCTTTAGCAGGGGGGTTGGACTGGATGATCTCCTGAGGTCCCTTCCAACCCTTGCCATTCTGTGATTCTGTGAAAGTTACTACCTGCAGTTTCCATCCTGTTGCATCTGGCAGCACAGACCCTCTGCTCGCCTCTCGGCGTGGCTGGTTGTGTCCCATCTCATGAGCTAACCTGGTGAACCCTATAGCCAGCATTCAGCCTCACTGTTGTTTGGTTTAATCTAACTGCTTAGTTTTCAGATGTGAAGGTTTATCTCAGACCTTATTGGGACACCCATCACATCCGCTTCATTTGGTCTGCTCAGGTCTTTTTATTCCACTGTATGGATGAGTCGTTATCTGCGAGAGCTTTCTGAAATAAACAGCTTGAATTTATTATGTAAATACATATTAGATAAATGAGGTTTACACCAAAATATGCATTGAAAGAGGATTTCTGGGAAAAGACACATAAATTTTCCTTTGAAAAGCACCATATCATAAAGTGCTCTTCTCCTCTGATGAAAAAGTGTCATATGAAAACTGCCCTGGCTACACAACATTTTTCTAAATAGTCATCATGGAAATGCTCTATTTGCAATTTTGGGGGTAAAAAGAAACCCAAAGCAACAGCATTTCAATATTTCTAGTTGATACCAGCCTGTAACCACTGAAAAAATGTCTTTTTTTTTCTACTCATACCACCTGGAAAAACCTGTAGTCCAATATCCCAGCAGTTATGGGCATTCCCAAAAAGAAAAGGATAATACAAAATATCCTCTCCTGCTATGTATTTCATGATCTTTGTAAATCCTATTCATAAAACAGTTCTGAAAATCAACCTTCATGTGCTAGAGTGGTTCCAGCAACAAGCCCCATATCTGAGCCGAGCACTGGTAGGGTTGGCTTGCGTTTCTGCTCCTTAGAAACACAAAGGCAGAAAACATCTCTCCCAGTGTTTTGCAGAGTGCTCTTGATACCATGGGCATGTGCCTCATTAGTTTCCCAGGAGTTAAACATTAGTAAAAAGGATCACCAGAGGAAAATTAGTGGAACAAATGTGACTAAATGGTTCCATCTACTTGCTGCTTTGAGGAAGGTATCGTACTTATCAGGAAGCAAGATGCAAACTCAATCCTCTTTTAGGTCAAAACAACCTTTTGTCTTTTTTGTCTCTTTTAAGACAAAATAACACAAAGTGTTGCTGCAGTTGTCACATAGAATCATAGAATCATTTAGGTTGGAAAAGACCTTTAAGATGATCAAGTCCAACCATTAACCTAACCCTGCCATCCCACCACTAAACCATGTCCCTAAGCACCTTGTCTACCCATCTTTTAAATACCTCCAGGGCAGGTGCTGTACAAGCCTGAGCTGTGCTCCAGCTCTCTGAATTAGCCCAAGTGCAAGGCCACCAGCCAGCCAATGATGGGATGGATGGAGGCCAGGTCCATAGCTCCACCACAAATCAAGAGGAAATTACATTTCCAATGATGGGTAGCATGGCCTTCAATACCTCACAGTACAGAAGCATTTTATATCCAATTATTACTAAGTCATCAGCCGGCCAGGCAACCACGGTATTTGTCCTTGTGCACTGGGCCCACACAGCCGACCCAAAGGAGAATGTGCCCTGACAAAACATGGCATGTTTGGGTTGCAAAGGCCAAGGTTGGTTTTTTTGGGTGGATTCCCAGCTGGCCTCTGCATCCCCTGCTAAGAAAGCTCTGCTTTTGGGTCTGTGGATGATCTATATGGAGCATAATACCTATCTGGGTAGCCATAGCTGCTCAGGGCATCGCAGGGGAAAGTTTCCAGACAAAGCAGGATACAAGTGCTTTTCTACATGTCCCTTCCCATTCCCATTCCCAGGAAAGTTGCTGTTGATGAAAGATCATGGATCTGAGGTAGAGAATATCTTACCAGTGTGGAGACAGAGGACACCTTGCTGTGTAGAAGCAGCTCGTACACATATGACTGGGGGGATTAGGAGCTGAAAAGAGCTGAGCAAAGGAGGGTTTGAGAAAGAATTCTGTAACTACACAGATTAGTAGTCCAGAATTGTCAAGTGCTCTTTGCAATACTCTTCTACAGGTGCTGCAATTTATCATCTGGCATGGCTAAAATGCTGGGATGAGGTGACGAATGAGAATAGATGCTACCAAACAGGCATTGCCAGCCCCTTGTCTTCTGCAGGTACTCCTGTACAAATAACCTCACGCGCATTCACTCAGGGGCACAAAGAGGGGACTGGGAAGCTAACTCTAAATGCACTTCCTAAAAGGGAGAACTCTGCTATTTTCAGGAGTTGATACAGGTTCTGTTGTGGGATAGATATATTTCCCTGATTGTTCCTTGACAAAGGTAGCTCTTCTTGGAATAAAAAAGGTTCTACCAGCTCGTTAAACCACATAATTATCTCAAACTTCCTTTAATTAAGGATAGCACTATTGCTTTTTCATTGCTTAAATAAAAACTAGTTGCAGCTCTGCTCTCTGCAGTTTGTATTTATTCAGTTTCTCCAGCAAACCAGTACTTTCTGTGAAAAGTCAGGGAGAGGGGAGAAAAAGGGTGAACAAGAGCTCATCCACTTCCAACAAAAGGAATTAATTGTGACTTTAAATAAGCAGCCTCTGAGGATTTTTTTCCCTCATTCCTGATTTGGCCTTCAGCAGGAGAAGCACAAACCAGAGTTACCAGCCAGAAGTACAACAGGAATAACAAGCTTGGATGATGAACAGGGAACGGATGCAGGAGCACAGCTGGCATCTTTGAGTCCATATTGCTCCCTGAGATACTTGCCGTGAAGGACACACAAACACGCGGTGTCTCCAGTGCTGTCCATGTGACAAACTGTCCATCTGTTCAATGTACCTACCAATAATCTGGACTGATTACTCTAAACCAGAGTCCACAAAGATCTCATGCTGTGTAACGTCTGTTATAACTCTTCCTTTGTTGTTCCAAGTGTTGTTTGTCCTTCCTGTGGCTGCCAGGGACGTTTAAACTGTAATAGACTTACTGCTGAACCTGTGGAGCAGAAGCACTTCTTCATGAGGTGGGCCAAAAGCACTTGCACACGGGGTATTATGGCATGCCTTGTCTGGATCACTGGCCGGCTCTAAATGCCATTATGTTCACTGTAGCCTCAGGGGACTCAGTTCCCAGCGAACAGCAAGGGATGACTTGGTAAGGCTGGTCTTTTTCTATTGCAAAGAAGAGAGACTCTTTGGGAATGATTCCAGTTCAGCTTCTCACCAGAGTCTCTTGGAAATCACATCTGCCAGCGGTGAAATTCATGTGATAGCTGCGTTAAAGCAAAAGCTCTTCGACTTTCTCCACCTGAAACAACCTGAATAGCAGTCAGCCATGAAAAGCCACCGCTGACCATTCGAGAGAAGGAGGGTGCTCGGGGGAAAGGTAGGCAGCAGAAGCTGTTGTACCGGCTCTGGCGGGGATGGAGTTAACTCTCTGCATAGCAGCCCCTGTGATGCTGTGGTTTGGATTTGTGACTAAAACAGTGTTGATACCACCAACATTTTGGCTATTGCTGAGCAGTGCTTGCACAGTGTTGATGCTTTCTCTTTTTCTGACTCTGCCCCCTCCCCTGCAGCGAGTAGGCTGGGGATGGGTAAGAAATTGGTAGGGGGCACAGCAGGGACGACAGACCCAAACTGGCCATAGGGCTGTTCCCTGTGATATGATGTCATGCTCAGCACTAAAAAATGGGGATTTTGTCTTCCAAAGCAGCCATTGCTCAGAGACTGGTTGGGCATCGGTCTGCTTGTAGGAGGCAGTGAGTGAGTGCTGTTGCGTTACTTGTTTTTTCCTCTTTCCTTCACTCATTAAATGGTTCTCTCAGTCTATGACTGTTCTTGCTTTTACTCCTCCTGCTGTCTCCCCTGTCCTGCTGAGAGCCTGTGTGGGTGCTCCACTGCTGGCCATGGTCAACCCACAACAAAACAACTGTCCACGTCCGTGGTTGTCTTTGTGCAGACTTAGCAGGCAGCGCTGACAAACACTTACCTGAGATATGGTTTGGCCTTTAGATGGTTTGCAGAGCTCAGCATTTTGTGATCTCCTGATGTTGTGCATCATGTAGCCTCTGGAGAATTATAGTTAGCAGGATCGCAGGGAAGATCAAAAGTACCCTGTTCATCAGTGGTCCAACTTCTACCATAGTTGACTGTCCATGCCCCCAGTACAATCTGTAATCAGAAATCATTTGATAGGCCAAATCACTTTCCACCTGGCCAGTTGATGATATGTTTTATTGATCTGATGAGCTGTTTAGATTTCAACTATGTTTCACATCCAGATGGATTTCAGATAACTTCTGATCTGTGGCTGGTAAAGCAGCAGGGACTACCTGCCACAATTTCTTCAGTCTCCTCTTGGTTACCACTCTTAAGGATTCTTCACAGTGCATCTGCTGCAAATATGTATAGAGAATCATAAATGAGTGCAGAGTTATTTATGAGGATTGATCACAAAATCAATAATCAGTCATAAAATATCAATGAATTTTTATTTATTGTTATCCAAGGCAGTTCCAAAAGAGTATGGTTTGCTGTTAGTTTTGCTGGTTACACCAAAGTCTGCAACAGAGTTGCAAAAGGATCCACTGCTGAGGCAGTTGCCAGATCTTTTCTTTTTCCCTTATCTGGGAATTTATTTTCTCTGTATGAGAAGTTCTATGTATGGTAGTGAGCTCATCATTTTGCTGTGTCTGATGTTGGACAACTCATCAGTCAAAGTCATGATTCCTTTGCACAGATTGAAATGACCAAACTCAGAATGGATATAAAAATCTCACTGATCTAATAAAATGTCTTCTCCTAAAATGGTGTCAATAACCACTGTTGCAGCATACAGTTCATGCAAAAGTTGTAGACATCAGAAGTTCCAGGTACTGCTCTGCCTTAAATATTACTATAAACAGACAACATTTGATGTCATTGACTTGAGTTGGTTCAGCTAACATTTTGAAAATGCCTTCATTCTTATCCTTACTTTAATAATCACCATCACCAGTGGTTATCAGGCCCAGAAAGCAAAATGTTTTCTCTTTGAAGCTTACATTTGCTGTGTATCAGATGATACAGTTTCCTGAAGTATCTGTAATATTTTGCATAGGTAACTGTTATTAGTCTTGACAACAGAATTGTGAACCAGAATATTTTGTAAAAATGACAGACCATTCCTTCCAGGCTTTCCAACAACTGTCTCTTCTTTCTCTGAAAGATCTCAGATGATGAGGAAAATCGAAACAGCAGGCAACTGAATCTCTCAGACAAAATTATTATCGACAGAAATATCTGTCAAACATCAAAGTTTGTCATTGAGCTTGCTGGGAATTTTGCTATTTTCCAGCCAGTGCAGATGGATCTTATTTGAGATAAGGCATATACTTCATATTTTTCTTGAGCTCCAAGTCATCAGTTGAGATGGCACATGCCATTCAGATGGTTCACTGCTTGAATCAATAACTCCCTTGTGGACCATTACTTGGAGTTGCTTGTGGACAGCCTTCCCCAAGGGAAATGTAATTACAGGGCGCTGCAAATATGAAAGCTGGCCCAGAACTTCAGTATGTGACCAGGCCTCCTTCTTCACTTCCACTGCAGCTCAGCAGGGATGATGTGAGGTCTTTGACTGCACACAGAGCATCTTTTATTACAGCTGCTTGTTCAACATCCTGGTGATTTGCGGAAGCATCTTCTCATGCACAGGAAGTTTCTTGTCGGTAGGACAGAGCTTTAATTGAAAACCAAAATAGATTTATGCATCTTCTCAGTCATGACTTCTGTTACTCTGTCAGTCTTGAGGGAGTCTGAAGTGTCTCAGTGTCCAAGGACCAAAGACTTGGCTCAGGTCTGTTTGCCAGATCTAAACATAGGAAGGTGTTGGCAGAAGTTAGCTCTGGACTTTGAAATTGGCCTTCTTTAGGGATACTGGTTCACTTCTGTGACTTCCACTCCATGGGATGTTCTTAGAAGGCATTCATTATGGGCATGTCTAATGACATGTTGACATCAGGTGCCTGCAGTGATTTGGGATATTTTTTGCCTACCCATACCTGTCTGGTTCTTTTCAGGATGACTGGGTTGTTATCAGAATGATATTTGGTGTTTCTTTAATGACCAGCACTGGGCAGCAACATAAATAATAAATATTGCCTATGGGATTACTGGGACCCCAAAGCATCTCTTGTTGCATCCTCACATTCTTGACTTGCACAGCCACTGCAGTTACTGCAAGTGTTGAATAAGTAGCAAACTGTAGCTTCTCTAGCCTGCATTATTTCAGTATGTCAGTAATGTTGCAATGTTGTGTTAAAGAGATGTGCTGAAATTTTGCACAGAATCCTCCTCTAATCCTTCTGAAGTTGAAGCAGAAGATACTTCAGGAGGAGATAAAATATTTATTCAAACTTGTTAATTAAAATATTATAAAAATTCGTTTCTTTAATCACCAAAATCAAAGTCAGCATTACAGTTTAGCCTGTAATCTTACCAGACACATTGCTCTTCTTCTGTTTTGCTCTTTAGGGGCTGGTCCTCATCTCAAGTGCTCAAATTTTGTTTTCCAGTTCACCCAGTCATCAACAGCCTTGAAAACGAGTGATCCCAGATCTTGCTTCTGCAAAACTGGAGTAGGAGGACTTGTTGCCACTGCCAGAACCACTATGGCTCTGTGGTTTTCTTCAGTGCTTCTGAAGCCAAGCATTTATTGTTTAAATAACCCCCACCTGCTCAGACATCTCAGCTCCCTTCAGAGCCTATGTATCTAGCTTTCTGCAAGCCCAACACAGGAGGTCAAGCATGTCTGGGATAAACCCAGAGAAAATCTATTGAAATCCTCAGTGCCTCAGTCACCTCAGTCACTCTTTTGTCACTGGCAAGAGTGCATTTGCACTGTATTATTGCATCACTGGTGACTATCGAAAGAGTGGCCTCCAGGATCTACACTTAACCTAGGTAGTAAAACTGTCGCACTGCCAAATTTCTTAGAGTGGGAAGTGAAGCTACTGTCTTGGGCAGCGCTTGAAGATATTCGAAGCAGACCTTACTTCTGCTGTCCCCAGTCCCCATTTGTCCCATGCTGTTGGAGCCTCAGGTTTCTGTCCTGCTGCTGCTCCTTCAGTCTCATCTACTATTCCCATCCATGTGAAGTGCAAGCTACAAAACACTACCAATAAGGTCATCAAAACTCACTGTTATTTGACTGTGGGTGATAAATGAGAAGACATGAAGGTGAAAGCTTTGTATTTGCTTTGGTGCAGTTGTATTTGTTTCTTAGCAACTTGAATATTTCTTTGTCAAGTTCATAAAACATACAGTCAGTGTAGTCTCTCTTTTCTGCCTACTGAACTGTTGCAAGTCAGCCATTTGCACTTTGCCATCTTACAGACCCTTCACATGAATGTGATGTTATGCTCGCTACATTAAGCAGCTGAGAAATCGTTAACAAAGTCTTTGAAAGATTTATACCTCTCATACTGAGATTAAGTGTATCAAAGTGATGTATGGTCATTCCAAGACTGGTTATAACAAAATAATATCTCCCTTCGGTATCATCTGTTACCTCTATTTGTAGCAGAAGGTAGGAGAAGGATAGCCATGACCATGAGTAGTCTTTGGGGGGGTGGGGTGACTACACCATATGACTTTGCAGATGGAGGAACCAAAATTAGCCAAAGCCCTGGAGGAGAAGGGCCACCTCTAATGAAAGATCAGAGCAATCAAGGCACCAGAGAATAGGGTCTTCCTGGTAGGTTGTGAATTCAACAGGGAATTGATAAAACAATTTAATGTTACATGAAGGAGATTCAATCAATAACTGAAACACTCTAATTATAGTCAACAGAGAAAAGGGGAAGACTGGTAGTTGCAGTAGAAACATCTTGTTGATTATAGGCCCAGAAGCAGGTTAAGTGCTTGATTTAAGTATTAAACAGAAAAGTACTATATCCACTTGTCAGCTCTGTTTAAGAAAAATTATTTTTAATGCACTTGTAGACCCTATATAAAATCACAATCAGTAGAGTAGAAGTTGCTGGGATACTGATAGCAAGGCATACTCAAGCTCCCAACGTTTCAAAATGTATAGCTGTCTGAGACAAGGGTGGCATATACAGATTTGTACAACGGCCTGAATCATCAGCCTACTGACCAAACACCGGCAGAGCAGTCCAGCTTCACAACCGCTGCAGCCACAGGAAGCGGGAGGGAGATCGCAGGTCTGCAAACAGGGAGACTGGCAGAGAAGGGGCTGTGGAACCAGAGCTGAACCCAGGAGTTCATAAGTTGTTGTTTAGGTACAGTACTCCTGCTGCTCTGTTTCTTTCTGAACTATTTATAAGCTAATTTTTATTAACATGATTATTAATTATTCCACATTTACACTGCCCTTGCGGGCGTGCAGCAGTGGCAGCCGTGCTAGCTGGGGGACTGCTGTGCACATTGTGCTGCTGCTCCTCTGAGAGGCTTCTGGACATACCATGGCATCTGGACGCATGAGGGCTGTAGCATTACAGCATTCAGACCTAAGCTGATAGCCCTGGTTTATGCTATATAGGTGTAGCGTCTCTTGCTCAGAGCAGACCAGAGGCACAGGGGTGCACTTGGTTGGGTTTGGCCAGGGCACTGAAGTGGTGTTATGCTCAGCATTGCAGTGTTCAACTCAGGTGGGTGAGCTCTGCAGTGGAGTCCCTCGCACTGAGCCACGCATCTACGTCCCTACAACAGTGAGTTGCCTTACAAGGAATGGGGGGTTGCAACAAGTGATGGGAAAACAGGTGTTTATCTAATGATTATCCTATGGGAAATACATTAACATCTGGAAGAGAGGCAGGAACTCAGGATTCCTGTCCTCTAGGTGGATGCCATAACCAATGCATGCATGTTTGCTACCCCAGTGCATACTGGAAGGCTTTGTGAAGAGTGGGATGACTTTAAATGGAGAAAGGCCAACTCCAGTCTATGCTGACACTTAGCGCATTTTTCATTCTGGGAGCTGGAACATGTGGGTTCAAGTTTTCCCAGGTGGAGATGGGAACTGAGCCCTGTTCTCACACGTCTCGGGGAAGTGCTCTCACCCTGAACAGTGACATGAAAGAACAGGCATAATCCCCTCCTTCTGCGGTGCTGCTTTCTGAACAAAAACTTATCTTTTTGAAGAATCCAACCCGAGAGGTGTGCATTAGGCATGCTGTGGGCGTGTGTAACGGGCCCCAAGGGAAATGAACGTGAGGATACAGAGTCCGAGGAGCGACATTTGGCTAGAGATAAGCGTGGAATTGTTCAGCCTTGACCAGACCGGGGAACTCAGGGGCATGTGGAGGTGCAGAAATAGAGGGGTTTCCGCTGGTGAGAGTGTGCTTACTGGAGTAACCAGTAGGTTTTAAACCAAGGGAGCACACAAGAACCAGGGGGCAAGGGAAGAGCTTGGCCTCCACCTTACATCACACTTCTCTTTGATGATGGAGGAAGTAATAGTAAAATACTGACTGCATAGATAATTTTTTTTTAACAAAGTTGCATTTCATGTTTGTAAATGCTGTACTGCAAATCAGTAGCAAACGAAGTGATCTTGTTTCATCACAAATGCTGGCAGCAGGGGGAACTCCTTTATTTATCTGCATGTGGGGAATGTGCATTTGCAATTGAGAAACAAAAAAATGCAACAGTTTTAAGGGCCACTTTATGGCGTTTCAGAGCTCACCAGCAGGCCGAGCACCACAGGCTGTCTAGCAGCAGTTCAAAGGGTTGGTCCTTTGGATGGTTAATCTAAGCAGAACTGACCTGCCCTAGGTTTTACGCTGGGTGTGAATACCCTCTGGTCCCTTGGCCCTTGGTGACTCATGTTCTGGGGAACTGAATTCAGGTCTCAGAAGTCATGAGCCAATATCAAAGACTTTGGTGTGAAACGCCATAAGCTGTGTTCAGGAATCTACAGTTGCATGTGAGATTTCATTCAGGGAATGAAGAGCATTCCTTGCTGTAACATGGAAAGCAAAGAGGTGTTTGAAGTTAGTCCTCTTCTCTGCTCCTACAAATGTAATCCTTTTCACTGAACTTTTAATACAGTCAGTCAAAAATCTTAAACAACAGACTATAAATGTTTAAGAAACAAGCATTCAGGAGACATAATATTCTACAGAGAGGTATTTTGGCAGCGTGCTGTGTAACAGCTAGAGCTTTGCTAAGGCAGAAATGCAGCAAAAGCCTAATTAAATCTACACTGATATTGGGTACCTGGTAGGAATCCTCCACGGGCACAAGGAAATTACATCTCTACCAGACAGAAAGCAATTTGCTACAATGTGAAAAGGGGGTCAGCTGGGTAAAATCAGTTCACAGGGAGAAAAAAAGCAAATGAGAGAGAGACATACAAGAAGAAACAATCAGAATCTGATTGGTACAACACGGCATAACCTGCGGATTCCTGCTGGTGTACTCATCAGATGGTATATTGCCTTCAGTTTTAGCATTAGTAAGACTACTTAGTTTTCACTGTAAAACAAGCATGATGCCCTACAGTCATCAGTAAAGGGTTGCATTGACAGAGATTGATAAATCACTATTAAATGAATAAATTGAATCCTCCAGCAATGAAGAATATGCAATTAAAGACTGCATACCAGAGAGCACACGTCACCAGTTGTCTTAAATCTATGCTAGCATTTGAAGGAAGTGTGAAGCACCATTTAATTTCCTACATCAATTAATCAGTACATTCCATTTCCCTTTAGGGGAACAGAGCTGTCCTTAA
Organism: Gorsachius magnificus; assembly: GCA_034008185.1. Classification (NCBI taxonomy): domain Eukaryota; kingdom Metazoa; phylum Chordata; class Aves; order Pelecaniformes; family Ardeidae; genus Gorsachius; species Gorsachius magnificus. The sequence goes on from CM067081.1 coordinate 180,884,875, forward strand.
TTCTCCATTTCCACATTCAGAGTGAATGAATATGGACATCGATGTTCAGAAAGAGAATCCATGAGCTGAAGCCCACTGGGCTGTGTTTGTGGAAATTAAGAGTAACTCGCCTGAAATGAAACTACTTACTTCCCACATACCTGATGGTAGCAGACAACAGAATATTGTTAAAAAAACCCTGTATAGTCTCTGATACAATTCTTTTTGTCTAAGGATGTAAAGGAATCTTTGTGCTACACCTGAAGTAGCAATTGCCTAATTTATATTACTAGCAAACAAAGTAGTAAGGCTATCAAAATTTGCTAAGTATCTTGAAGTTTAGTTCAGTTACTAAATTTGCTCAGGACTATTCCAATAGTCTAAATTTCAGTGAAACGGCACCTTTCCTAACACATGCATTGTTTCACACATTTTGATGAATAAAAAGCTGTTAAATAGTGATACAATCCTGTCCCGAATATGGGACATCTTCAAATCCATCTTGGAGCTTCTCCTGTAAAACTCCTTAACATCAAGCAAGGTCCAAACATTGCTGCTATGTTCCACCATTACACGGTAGATCTTGCTGTTCAAATAGTTTAATTGATTCCACCGTAGGGTGATTATGATGAAATGCCATTCAACAGCAGACATGATTAGTATGAGCAGGAGAAAACAGAAGAGAAAAATAATCAGGTTTTTTGTGCTAAAGCCCATCAGAGAGTATTTCTTTGGGTCTTTTGAATTTCTTCAGACAGAGATGGTTTACTCTTGTCTTCCATAGCATAGGACTGTTTTCATGTCTCATACCAAATTTCAAGATTTGTTTATTATTCCCAGCTTTCCACCATGACAAAGCTAGAAATTTTTTTTAACTCCCCTAGTCAAAAGTAGGAGCAAGGACATTCAACACAGGCTTTCCCTGTGGTCGTGTTTCTGAAACGGCAGCCGGGCAGTGGCGGTGGCAGCGGCCCTGCTCTGCCCAAGCTGGACCAAAGGCTTGCACCTCGGTATCTGACGTCCCTGAGTATTTTGTACATTAGCATCTAGCACTGGGGTAGCCTCAGTGCTGACAAGGGTTGTCACAAATACTAAAAAATAGTAAATAAGCAGCCACAGGGGAAGATGTTTCAGCATCTTCTATGTAAATATTACTTAAGGTGGATCTCTGCTCATGGCCAGGACCACCCTTACTCTTCAGAAAACAACTCCATTGCAGAGGGGAAAACATGAAAAGAAAGAAATCACTTATGTAGAAACCTTGCATTTTGGGCCCTGAAGAAAACTCCTTTTATATAATGAACTTCAAAATATGACATTTAACAGATTTACACTGTTTGAATAACTTAATCTGAAAGAATCAGGCTGATTTCCATTATTCAAAGATTCATTTTCCTTTATTTGTGGCCACCTGCACAACTTGCTATCTTTCAATGGGCTGGGTCTTCATCTGGATCTTAGTGAGTGACTCATTTCTGTTTGATGCATTTATTTTGCATCTCATATGATCTGAAAACACGCATTTAATGGCAACTATGTATAATACTTTAGTTCTGTTCTGTTTGTTTTAAAAAGGCAGCCCAAGCTACAAATGATATATTCCTGAAGACAAAAAAAGTGAACACCATAGGAATGGGTAATGTTGTTGCCTGAAAACCAGAAATTTTGCATTGTCAGAGGGGACTGTGCAGAATATCAACTAGGAAGCAATTTGAGGATTTTAACTAAATCTATCCTTCTGTGATTAAACTGCTGTAAGACTGGCTGAGAGAATGAGTCATGTTATTTCATATCATGCTTGACAAAACACATCTGTGTTGTGGGACTATGGATCAGAAACATCCTGTATTTTACTGTAGCAGCGTTCGCCGAGTTGCGCTTCGGTCCCAAGGGTGTTTGGAAAAGAAAATGTGACTGGCAAAGCATGTTTGCTAATAGCAGTAGCTGCCAGGGCACTCAATACAATTAGGACACAAGAGATGTTACCGTACAAGTCCCTGGCCATGTGGCCAGCCTCTCCAAACCGGACGGTGGCTTTTGGATGCTGAACTTGAGAAGCTTAAAAGGTTCTTGATTTTCAAAACATGTAGCAGTTTCCTTTGAAGACTGAGGCCTCTTTATGGGATCTAGAACCAGAGACGCTTAAAATACCAGCCACACTGAAACACCAGACATAGGGGACTAACATTATGTTGCCTGCTCTGAAACTCTTTGCCTCACCATTTTACTGCCGTGTAGTCCCAGTTCTCAGATGCATTTTCTCTTAAACCCTTTGAATGAAATACATCAGAAATGTCCATAGGCATTAATCTTTTTCTGATTAGCATTCCTCTTGGCCCTTGGATTTCACCTCTAGTGCTTTTTCAACTTTTATGTTCTTTGACACCAGAGCCACATGGAGAGATTTTAATGCTCAAAGCAGTCCTCCATGCTCAGATTAGTAGTAAAGATGTGAAAAGTATTTATATTGACAAGATAAGAATACACACCCATTTAATGGTTTTTGTTGTTCAGGGGACACTGAAGAAATCCTGAAATTTGACCCACCCAAAAAGTTAAAGTATCACTGATGTGACCTTTTGCAAGCTGTTTTGCTAAAAAGAGGAGTATCAGTCATGATTTATGGACTGGTGATGAGTAAGAAATCTATGCGATTCTTTCTAACTGCCTAAGCTGCTGGGATGAGGAGAAGAGTTTAGAGCCACTGTCACTTTTGCTGCGCAGCATGATGTTTATGGCATTGCTTTGGAGTGATCCCAGAAGGGCTTACTGTACAAACTATTTAACTTATCTTTGTGGAGTCAGAAAGCAAAAAAAAACCCAACCCAACACAGAGTTCTGGGATCCAATGTAAACTGTACGTCATCCTTTCAGGCATGGTTTCAACAGGTCAGCTTTTTTTGGTTGGCTGATTCATCAAATCCTTTGTGTAGGACTCGCAGCACTACATAAACATTAAACCCCTTCTTAGCTACTGGAAAATGGCAGTCCCAACATGCCTTATGGTAGCAATTTTCTTGGAAGCAACAGTTTCTTAGGGCATGGTTGGAATTGCATTTGAAATACTTTTGTCTCTCCCAACGTCAACCTTTATGAACATGCCAAAATAAGTAAAATCTTGTTCAACCTTCATTAATTTCTCCCATCCCAGTAGGAAGAATTCCTGGAAGTGTTTTAGGACTCTATAGCATGGAAGCTGCTTCTCAGTTTGCCCAGCTCTTAGATGTTACAGTTAACACACAAGGTTTGCCAAGAGGTAATAGGATTTTATTTGTGTGGTTTTGCAAGTGTTTTGGTGAGGGCAGTAAGCCAAGAGAGAAACTGGTGATTCCAGCACAGAGCAATCCTAATTCATATTCAATAATTGCTGTGAGAAAGGCTTGTGCAAAGCTCTTCATTCTATCACTCCTTGTGTAAGTTCCAGTTTACTGACAGTATCTAAAAATGCTGGAAAACCTAACTATTGAAATACACTATCACAACTTAACCAAGAATGGTAAGCAACGAGCAGCTGGGTCCTTTGCAAGCCACTTCCTCATCTACCGGATTACCAACAGTTACAAAGGCTGGTTATGTTTCTTTGGAAACATATTGCTTGCTAGAAGCCAATCTTTTAACAGTTTACACCATGTGCTCACAGCCACTCTTAGTGGGTTCAGAATTACTTAGGAAATACGGAGTTACAGTAAATTGTGAGAAGCTAGATCTATTTCTTCTTATTGCAAGGCAATCCAGCTTCATTTGTGAAGTCTTCATCAGCAGGAAACACCTCTGATAACGAAACTGATAGAGTCATATATTCCTCATGCAAATCTAAGTATGATGCAAAATACTGCATAATTAGCACTCTGTGTAACATTTGATGTCACAGTTGGCATTCTTGACCCAAGACAGGCTCAGTTCTGTGCACAAGTCCCTCTCTGACAGAGACAGCAGGTGCGGTTATGAGGCACCTCAAGTCCTTGTTTCGTGCTCTGCAAAGCCATACTTTGCCACCCCAGTATGGAACCAGAGAGCTAACTGCAAAACCGGAGCACACATTCTCCTCTCAGTATTAAATGACTGATTGATTCTTCATCTTTAGGACAAGAGGAAATGGCCTCAAGTTGCATCAGGGGAGGTTTCGACTGGACATGAGGAAAAACTTCTTCAGTGCAAGGGCTGTCAAGCATTGGAAGTGGCTGCCCAGGGAAGCGGTGAAGTCCCCATCCCTGGAGGTATTTAGAAGACAGGCAGATGAGGTGCTTAAGGACACGGTTTAGTGGTGTGATGGCAGTGTTAGGTTAATGGTTGGACTTGATGATCTTAAAGGTCTTTTCCAACCTAAACGATTTTGTGATTCTATTCTATCTTCTCACTGACAGTGGATAATACCTACTCCCACCTGGACATGCCATGCAGGAGATAAAATACATTTTTTGCCAGTGGCTTAACTGCTCGCCTTCTTTTAAACCAGTTTCCTCTACCACTAGGACCTCCTCTCTGATTTCTTGCACCCCCACTGTCTTTCTTTCCTCACTCTCATCCTTTTTTTGCCAAGGTCTCTTTTCTTGTCTTGTGCATCTCTGGATGCAAATAGGGTACGGAATTGACAATTTTTCCAAATGAGAAAAGATTAGGAAGTAAAAGCAAGAGAACTACAATCTCTCCCACAAGTTGGACTGAGGATTAAGGAAATAATGAAAATACTAGCAACCTGGCTAATGCATTAGGAACCCTCCCTTGGCTTCGAGGTGTTTTGCTCTCTTTGCTCCATTAGCACTGGAAACAGAACACAAGAAAAAACTTCTAGCACCAATTCCTGTTGAACTGAAGCAGGTGAATTTGAAGTCTTAAGAATCGGTTAAATATAGATAAAATGCAAGTTACTTCTGTTTGAACTCCGAGCAGGCAAGCACCTGCAATGTGAAATTCTGGTACAATTTCGGTGCACGTCTTGGCATCCCTTACAATTGCCATGAGTTTAGAAATAAACTCACGTTTACTTAGAAATGAACACATGAATAGCAGCAGCACGTTTCTTCTACTTGATGACCAAGTAACACACTGAACTATTTTTCAGGCTTCGACTTCCATACCATTAAAATTTTTTAGGAGCTGCAGCTCCTTTTATAAGAATGTAGGTCGGCTGGGAGAGACTTCTCTCTCTCAGCTGTTTTTTTGCAGTTCCTTGAGATCCTGCAGGAGTGCCGAGGGATCTGCTGACTACAGGTTGAAAAATGCTGCTCTAGATCATTGCTCCACAGTTTTGTAGCTTGTGTAGAAAGACAGATCCTACTAGATGGAAATCGCAGCAATGACACTACACTATCGCAGAGACCCAAGCTTCCTCTAACCCTGAGTGCTGCATACTACTGTGCAGATAGCTACCTCAGATCCTCAGTATGGAAATTTGTGGTAAATTTGGTCTAACAAGGTCCACCTCTAAGCAGGGCTCATCAGCTCCCTGCTGAATTGTGAAAGCTGTACTTCCAGTCTCAGCTGAATGGAGAAGGTTTGCATTGTATTGTGACAGGATGATGCTTCAGATAAAATGGGTGGATAGTCACAGGAAATTCATGTTAGACATACAATTCAGATTATTTGGCTTTAGATTTTGTCTTCTGAAAGCATCTGCTAAGCATATGGAACCGAACTCCTAAAAATCCAGGTGTTCTGAAACATACCTTATTTCAGATCTAGAGCAGCCACCATGGATATCATCTACTGTTAGCAAATTAACACCCAGTGGGTTTTATGTGCTTCAAGTTTGTTTGTTTTTTTTAGGCTGGTGTTTTGGGGGTTTTTTTGGCTTTTTTTTTTTTTTTTCACAGAAGGGATGCAAGAAAACTGAAAACAATGCAGAAGTGCTCTTGTATGACACATATTCCAGAACTAGATAGTAACATTACATAAAAGAGTATTACTGAGCAGTACAGTTGCACTGGCTTTTGAATTCCTGCATGAGAATGAACCCAATATGGCATGCTCATATTTTAAGATAGAGAACTGGCTATACCACCTCCTTCAGTATGCCAGTGTTGTGTATGCAGTTAACACTGCTCAGCGGAACACACTGCAGACAGCACAAACTTACTTCCGATGCACAAGAACAGTAGCAGATCCCTGTGGCTACATTTAATAAAAACGGTTGAAACTGTTTGTTGTACATGTAGTATCATAAACATGCAATATTATACTTCTGCCATCTTTTGGAGTTTACAAGTTTCAGCAGATTTTGAGAAATCTGATATACTACAAGCAAATTCATGTTTAAGGCCTGGTGTTCAGAATGTGCAGCTCTAACTTGCAGGTAATGAATGTCCCGCAGCAGAACTTCAGAAAAATATGTCCCAAGACTAAATGGAAATAAAAGATAGCAATTCTGATATCTGAAATTGAAGGGGAAATATATTGCTATGAAATATTTCTGAGAAAGAGGTCTCTATTTTTACCTTGAAATATACATCTTTATTCCACAGTGTTTAATTAGCTTTATGGTCACTTTCTTGGAAACGAAATGTCAATCAAGTAAACAAGTTCACATTTTCAAAACAAGCACTTACCAGGATGTATCTTAACGATCGTGCTAAACCTGGCAATTTTGCTATGATCATACTTTTCTTTTTTAGTCTACATAATATATTACTCTGTACCATATAGCTTTCATTCTTCTGTTTTCTGCAAACACAACTGTTGGACTCATGTTGGATTTTAACAAGTTCACATGCTCAAAGATATTCTCCCAAGAAAAAATTATCAGGTCACACACCAACATGGAAATTGTAAAAATAGTAATAAAACTGTTGTCATCCTTACAGACTACCATCCTGCTAGGTCAACGACCTCTCTGAAAATTGTTAAGGATGGAGGGCCAAATGCTGCTCTTGGCCAACCTTGCGCAATTCCGTTGACTTCAAAAGGAATGGATCTGCCCTGTGAGACTTCCTTTGTATAAAAGCTTCCTCAGAAGGAAATTAAGCTTTCAATCTATTCTAGATTTTCAAAAGGGACAATTTATCCTTTATCGCTGGGCAAAAATGAGTTTTCCAAAGTATTAATGAATTTCTGTCTCATCCGTGCTTTGAAGTTTCGATACCATTCTATAAGCTTTTTTCTCCTTTGAATCTTTTCTTGTAAGCTCATTTTTTTTTCTTTCTCTAGAACAGCAGGAAGCTCTTTCCAATCTTTAATAAAGATAAATGGAGCTCCCATGGTTTTTAATAATTGTAATGGAGCACTGTGGTACATTGATGAATTTCCACAATCACCCGGTGTCGTTATATCTTCTATAACAGGCAGAGATCCATATGAACAAGCTTCATAAATTCTATAGCATTCTGTATTTATTCCCACTGGGCACAGTGTCAAATCACTCTGCAGCAAAGCATCTTGATAGTTTTTGAAACTTTCATTTGTTTCTTGAGGTTGCCACCTAGGAAAGTAAAGGGGTTGAAAATTAACATTTTCCCCACAGGCACTGCAATGAAAAAAATAGATATGCTTTAATTTCAATTATTCATAAAACTGAAAATGCTGTCAATGTAAAAATTTTATATCACACACACAATCAATAGGCTTTTACTTTTAGCCTCAACTATTCTTAAAGAGTTTTCTAATAATGTATTGAACATGTCACTGTTAAAAATAGATTGTAACACTTTTTAGATACGGTCCTTTTAGGAAATTATTAATACTTAGAAGTCTAAGAGGCAAAGTGAAATGCCATTTTAGATCTTCTGCATGACTTGGATGATGCATATGTCAATTTACTTCACAGCAGAGTTCAGAAATAGACATACAGGGAGACACTCAATGGACTTTTTAATGATTTTTTTTGGCCTCAAACACTTTAAATCAGTAGAGGTTTGCTCTTCAAAAGTTAGGATGTAAAGCAATCCGTTAACCTGAATCCATCTGCCTGAAGTGCTGCAGAACGTCTGTGAGGTAAGAGTTTATGTCACAGATAAAATCCATCTCCTGAGACTATTCATCAAGGTAGCTGAGGTCTTCCCAAGCACTGCTGTACCTGCTATCAAAGACTTTACAGGTGTTGCTTGGCAAAATTAAGAAATACAATCAGAACTCTATTCCTGTTAGTCAAAAGATCTGTTCTGCCTATCTGAAATAAAAGAGAGGCATGCTGTACAGATTAAATGCACTCTCTTATATGGAAGACAACAAAATACAGCTTTTTCTTTTTTTGCACACAAGGTGCAAAACAAACATTTCTTACTGTAATCAAATGTACACAAGAAAAAAAACAGATGGTCTTTATATGTAGTATACATAGGAGATTTTTCTATGTATTTAAAAATATGCTTTATGTAAAATATAGCAACAGAAAGGCCCTTATGTTATGAAGACCTATATAAAGATTCTTGGCAATGTTCTCTCTTTTAATGAAGACTGGTTACTTTTATTTGTACTATTTTTTAACACTCAGGAAAGGATTGGTAGTAATGAACTAGGCAAAAAAAGTCTGAATATTTTCACAAAGTAAATCAAAGTCTTACTGTTCTCTGGCTGCAATCCAGCAAAGTTTTTCAAGCCCATCCTGCTTCAGAATTTCCATTAGGGTTTCCCTAGATGAGTTCTTATAAACTGTTCCTAAGAAATTACATAGATACGATCTTGGATCATGTAGCATTGACCAGCTGGGTTCTACAACTGGAAAATTTCTGTAGCTGTAAAAACAATGCATACATTAGACATTGATATGTTTTATGTTGAAAAACGTTTTGCACCATTTCATCTTTACTGAAGCATATTCTAAGCCTAAATGCACCTATTTGTTGCCAATCCACATCTATAACCACAGACAGACCCACAAGCAAACCAGTGCAAGTCCTGTCCTAAAACTTGGTCTTTATTCCCTTTGTCCCCACCACTCTCTTCAGAGATATTCCGGAATACTTATGTCTTCTTTTGACATCAGAGATATTATGTGTGCATGCTACAAAGTGTCCTTGAGAAACATGCTTTTTCAAAAGCAGTCGTTCTTGACGCAATTGCTAGTTTTGACTGAAATGGCCAAGTTTACGGTAACTATGGAATTTAAATCTCAGCTACCTTAATCTCTGGGCATGCTTATCAACCAAAAATACCACTGGTAACCTCTCAAAGGAAAATGTCACTTTGATCTGGGTCGACTTCATTAATCTAGTCTTTCAATAACTAAATAGCTTGTCATACAAGTTATTTAACTTGTCTTTTTGGACTTAACAAAACCAATGCAAAGTCCTGGGATACCATGTAAACTGTATGCCATCCTTTTTTAAGTGTTTCCACCACAACAGGCATTTTTCTTTTTTTGACTGATTCCTCAAATCTTATGTGACTTATTTTGGTCAGCATGACAGCTAGTGAAACACTGCTTCAGCTGCAGGGCTGGCACTAACTTTTTTCATTGCGTAGAGGTAAAATTTTTTCTGGAACAGATTAATGTTAAGAAAGTTTCTTCTCCTTTGCATTCTCAAATTAAGGCAGGTATTCCTTCTAATGTTATTACTTTTGATGGATCACTGTTCCACTTCCCTGTTGTTTCCTTTTTTTGTAAGGAAAACTATACCCAGATCCCAATTCTTTACTGGTTTAAAAGGTAGTCTCTATTTCACAATGATTTCTTCACTGCTATTAATGGTTCTCTGAAGACATTTTCACTTTCTTCACCTTGCTCAATTTTGATGGAATGGTCCTTTCCTAGTTCTTCTACATGATTAATATTAATTTACTTTCAGAAAAACATTTTTTTTCATGCCAAATATTTTTGCAGGGTTCTGTATCTTTACTTTCTCTCTTCACTGCAAAAATCTGGCACATCTGCATACCTTTAACCAGTTTTTACAACTGCTGGTGTGCAAGGGCTGCAAACCCCCATTCTGATACCTGATCTGTCTTTCTCCACCTAGCTTTGCACCTGTTTACTGTTGTAGCTGTTGTTGCTTTCTGTTACCTGCCTCCTTAATCGTGGCGTCTAAAAATGCAGCTTCTTTTTGCTTAGGAACTTCCAATGCCATCAATTCTCTGACACCATCAAGAACCCAAACTTAGCGTATTTCAGTGACACTGTCAGTAAGTTCAAACTATGTATAAAAACTCCATACAGTTTGCCAACCAGCTCAATACAGGATATTGAATTCAAATTCAACGCAAGATATGAAAATAATTCTGTATTATTTTCATCTTATATTACCACGATAAGTAACTAAACACCATTAACTCTGTTAATAAGGAATAGGCTAGAAAAAAATACACCTAGCTGAACCAAACCTTTATCTACTCCACATAAATAGTTTGAACATTAAGTATAACAAAAATGTTTTTGTGAGTAAGCAGTTAAGCCAGACTACATTACTGTGATATTGTAGTACACTAATTCCAAAAATGAGGCATAGAATTTCCTTTTGAGAGCCACTGAGAGAGGGGTTAAAAATAAATATCACTAGTACCATCCTTTTCCTTTCCTGAACAAGCAGTAGTTGGAACCTAACTACGTAGGTATCTTTTGAATTCCCATATCACTGGTCCATATTACAACAGCAGTTATGAGAAATCTCAAGAGCAAATTTACTGAAGAAAAAATAAAAAATAAACCCAGAAAATCCCACCAGACACAGGTTCATTTTTTTTAAAGCTCCCCAAATCCTAGCGTTCTTTTCCTCTAATTTTTGTTGCTAAATGCAATTTCCAAAGATCCCAATGCTTGATTTGCAAAATCATTAATAGGATCATATTCTACAATTTACCTACTATAATTGTTTTGGGTATCAGCAGCAACATTCAGATGCATTTTCCATACCTCATGCATAACAATTAAGTTGCAATTGTAATTTGTGTCTATAGCACTTACGTAGCTACTCCTAAAGGCCACTGGAATATATCTTCTTCATTTACCAACGCATAGTCATATGTAACAAAGAGTAGATTTACAAATCCTCCATGTCTTTTTAGGTATGGTTGAATCCATTCATTGTTGCACTGCTCATTTCCCAGCAGCACAACTGCTACATGCTTTATTTTGTGAGTCTGAATTAACGTTTGTGCGTAATGCAACCACTGAGTGGCGTAAGTGATCTTTGCTTTCTCTCTTCCATTCAAAACTAGCACGATACTTTCAGCTTCAACTGAGAAGTAGCCAGGAACTACAGATGGACCAGTGATGAAGCTGTGAAAACCAAAATAGAAACAGTGAACACCCTTAAGACAAATTATTGACCTTAATCCTCTAAACATCCTTAATACACAGTCTGTACTATAGAGGTTTTTTTTTTTTCTCCAATAAAGTAAATGCAATATACTGCAAAGTAACTGTGCAACTGTAACCATTTCTGTTTTTAATACCTACAGCTGTAATACAGGAATAAAGCTGAAATAATTCAGGAAAGAGATTTAGACTTAAATCTGTTTTGTCGATAAATCAGAACTACAGCCATATTCAAACATCAAAAGGTGGGTAAATCAATCAATCAACTTTAAAAGAAGGATGTGTTTTGATGTTTACTAAAGGTCAAACTTTTTATTAATTCCAGTAATAACCAATGAATACAATATTAGAACAAGAGAGAGGCCCTCCCAAAAAACTCTAAGAGTTTGGTAAACTAAACCAAGTATCATCATGAGGGACAACTGGTTTGGCATATTACTTTTCTCTGTAATTTTGGTGAAGTTAAGGTTAGACCAAAAAAAGACTGCATCATCTGATACCGAGCAGAATCTGTAAGACAAGAGGTATTATGTATCTAAATGTAAGCATAAGTTGCTTGTGTGACCCAGGTCAAACTTGAGGCTTTGATACAAGCTAGTCAGCAGAAACATTTCAGGTAGAAAATTGCATTTCTACATCTTGCAGAATGTATTTATTTAACAGAGGAATTTCAATCATGTAGCAAAATCATTACATCACTGATAATTTACAAATATCTGACAACAGTCATTTATGAACTGCAGTGAAGCTAACCAGTGTTTGCCAGCTCCTGCTCTTCAGTTAACTGCTGTGTTAACAAACTACTGAATGAACTCAAAGGATTAGTGATTACACAGCTTGAGAAAGAGTGGATGGGAAAAAACCTACCAGTTTTTTTCTTCAGAGGTCAATGAAACATTAATTTTCTAGGTCTTCTGCATTACTGCAGTTTTTTAGCTACTGGCTAAACTTAATTTAGAATGAACATGAGTTTTAACTCATGAAGTGCTAAGATTGTCAGCTAGTTTCAGTTCAAGTGTGCTCATGAGGAAGAAAAATTCAGAGCAAAAGCTGTATAAACTACTCCAGTTAGGCTATCTGAAGCAGACTGACCTTAGGCAAGCATATGCTAAACCTCAGTTATGCTGACATGCTGCTGGCTCAGTGGGAGTGGCATATTTTGAAGCCAAACTTCATGAGACTTATGATTTGGAATCAAGACTTTTAATAGATTGAATGTAAGTCAGGTCAAGACTTAAATCCAAAGGTTGACAGACAATGAGAAAAGATCACTGGGATTCATAAGGGAGAACACCCTGAGCATCAAAATGCCTAAAAAGTGAACAGAATATGTAGCTGATCCAACCATCACCTTGTAAGAAGAGACCTGGGGAAAAAGGGTTTTCTCTATGGACACAGTGCTGTGAAGCTATCAGCTTTACAGGAATAACAGGATGTACAGTTGAGGAAGCAATGACCTATGTGTAGGAAAATATGAAGTTTAATACCATAAAACTACAGCGGGGAAAAAAGAAACACTATGGAAATCCCATAGCTGAATAACAAAAACACAGTGCTAAGGTTGCACTATTACCTTCCAGTCTGAATACAAGAGGGATTGGGAAATGTAATCATGTGATCATGGAAGCTGCAAAATTAAGACAGTAGTACTAAAAGATTTTCACACAGGCTAGATCAATGCTTCGTCAGGATGATATGTGGAGATGACATTTTTGGACTCAACAAATGACTTGCTTCCTATAAAGTCCTTGTTTTTCCTTACTAGTCTTAGAACCTATACAAAAAGCTGCTATTCCAGACTGGGTCTTCCAGACCTAATTCCAAAGGTGTTAGTCAGACAGCTACTCTGTAATAGCAATATGATTAAGTTTAACACTGCAGCAGAAGGGAACATACCAAATACATCCAGAATATAGATACCTGATATGCAATAAAGGAATTACTTAAAAATGACACAAGAAAAGAACTCCGAAAGGAGTAGCCCAAATAACAAAAAGCTTGCAAGCAGCCTGTAGGCTGTTCAAAAACACTGTATAAGAAGCCCAGAAACGCTGTGTTCCTCAGTCCAAAAAGGAAAAAACCTCCCCCCCAAACCCATATGGCTTAACAGAAAAGTTAGGGGGGCTGTCAAAGGGCAAAGGTCAGCATCAAAAACAATGAAAAGTTTGCCCAAACAAGGAGGACAGCAAAGTGCATAAAATACTGCTGATGAAACGCAAACAGAAAATTAAGGGTAAAAAGTAATTTGAAAAGCACCTTTCTGGATGTTCTGGCTTATAAGTAAAGGTTCTTTAAATACAGGAAAACCAAAATATGTAAAAAATATACCAAAAAGACAACTACAGAACTGGAGAGACTACTTGATGACAACAGTTTAAAAAGGTTTAAAAAAGAATGACAAAGCCATAGCAGAGAAGATTTCCACACCTCTCTTCAGCAAGAAATACAAGGCCAAACACCAGAAGTGTTATATTAAATGGAGAATTTGGACCTGGATGGCATTCACTTGAGAGTTCTCAAGGAATGCAAATGCGAAAATAGCAGAACTGGTGGAAAAGGAATGCAGCTGTCATTACGAACTGACACTGTGCCTGATGAGAAGGGGTCTGCTGGTGTCACTCCCACCTACAAAAACAACTTGAGAGGACTCTGGAGCAGAGAAGTATGACTTCCCTCTCTGGAAGAGTCCATAATAAATAGTAAGATCACTGGATCTCATCAAAAGGCATGATCACTGATCACATATGCAGTTAGACGCTGCTGGAAATGAGTAATCCTGTCTCACTGATCTGATGGAGATCTATGAGCATCTCAACGAGAACACAGATAAAGGGGATCCAGTGGATAGAGTGTATTTGGATTTTCAAAAAGCTTCAACAAAGGCTATTAAGGGAACTAAATTGCCACAAGCTATCCTTGGCGGAATCCTTTGGCAGGTAAAAAAAATCTTTGCTGGTTAACTTTGTTGACCAAAATGCTTTCATTCTGGCATGAATCAAGATGGTTGCAATTTGCATAAGAAGAACAGGAAGGATAGGACTGAAGAACTGCTGAGCAACTGGGGCTAACAAGGACTGAGGAAAGGCAGCACTGAATGTTAAACGAGAAAGGGTGTGACTCTCAGTGGAACAGAAATTTAGGAATGCTCTTACTTAAGGATACAAGATAAGAAGTTTGGCACTCCCTGCTCTACAACACCCTCCTAGATGACATGAGAGAAGGATGTGAATTGCTTCAGGCCAAGGAAAGTGCTAAACCCTGCTCTCCTACTTCTTATACGTAAGTGCTAACAGTGTCACTAAAATCCACAGCTATGCAGCTCCTTCTCCACCCGTGTTTTTAAATAAATGTCCCTGTATTTCACATAGAAGTTGATATTTTTAATATTCTTTAGGCAACTTCTTTGGTAAAAACTTGAAGCCATCAAAATCTATATTAAATAAGTGTACTCTCCATCGTAAATAAACAAAATGGACTTATTCATGCAACTGTGTTCAAGTGGTATTCTGGCATTTTTGTGCCTTTAGATTTGATACTCTTTAAAAACATTAATGAGAGCTCTATGTTTTAACAATCATTAGACTTACCACAAAAAACTGCTCAGCAGCACATATTCGCCAAATATGCCACCTCAGCTAGTTCCCTCTAGCCTCATCTAGTAATCAAATGGAGATAATTTACCTCAGCCAGGCAATAAAGAAGTCAACAATTCTAGAAAATCTTATAACTAGTGAGCAGCCAAAATCATGTACTGATTCTTCCTCACAAAAAAATACAAAATAACATTTCCAACTTGACTAAAAAGTAGAACTTCAGCTATTTCATTTCAGAATCCTAACCACTGAAAGAATAGTTGTATTTGCGTATTTTCTATACTTTGCACAAGTTCTACTAGCCTGTCAAATTTTAACCTCTGTTATGTTGGTACCAAACTTAAGCTTTGTATTTTTATAGGCTCTAGCATCCAAGTTGGTTAAAATAAAGACTCTGTTATCCCTGGTTCCTCTAAACATAACAAGAACATATTTAAATGCTAGTATAGAAGTCTGTCTTTGAGAGATGCATGCCCTAAGGAACCATGTGAAGTTATTATTCATCTGAAACAGGCACACCAGGGAGAAAATAACCATAATCAGTCAAGTGACAGACTCATTAAGTGCAGCAAATTATTTTCATATTATAAACATGAAAAGCAAGGGCTTGAAAAAAATCCTCATGTCCATACCAAGACAATCTATCTGGTAGAGTGTCAGTGATATCTACAGTTTCTGCGATTTTAATTCCAAAACCAAAAGTCTTTTCCCACCAAGCTACAGGCACTGCTCCTTATTCAAAGAAAGTATTGTATCCTTTCTCCAAATCACTGAATGGAAAGCTCTATCGCTCTGTCAAGGAGACTACCAAGATGCAGCAGCATCATTCATAGTTGATTCCCTAATGTTGTAGGGTCAGATTATATTTGCAGACAAGGAATGCAGCTATTTTTTTTAAAGAGTATGTAATTTCATCTATTTCCTTAGATGTAAGACAGACAATTAATAATTGCTATGTTTACATCAAGCCTACGTGTCTTTCTAGAAAACATTTTTTTAATCATTTATGAATACGATGTAAGCATTACTGAAAAGATTCTATGGCCTGTACCATGTACACAGTCAGATACGCTGATAAACAATTCAAAGGGATAAAAAACTTTAGTGATTACTTAAAAAAACCCTTTCAATTCACAATCGTGTATTTACTTCAAGCATTATCTGCAAATTTCAACCAGAACCCCCTGCCTTATTGTGCGAGGAAAGCACCTTTCTGAAGCAACACATTTTTTGGAAGTTAAGTTCACTTGAGTGTGTCATTTATGCTTTTAAAGAAAACTTTTTTAACAGATGGGTCCTGGTGCACATGGCTAAATGTTGTAGGAGAGCTACTACTGCAGGCTGGCAAACTGGCCAAATAGATGAAAAATCCTTCAGCTTTCACTGTATCTTTACAGAAAGCCTAAAAATGGTATTAAATAGGACCTTAAAGTTCTGTATCATTCACTAAATAATATAAAACATTTGACAACAGTCTCAAAACATGCGTGATCACAGATCAAAATCCATTTTTAAAGCAAACAATGCTTCAAGTGTCATCTTCCTTTACATGTAAAATTTTGCTTTGCAAATAGAGTAGTTAACCAGATGCTAGGTTTCACAGATTGTTTCTGTTATAAATAGAAACAAATTATTGTTTTGGTACAACCCTGTTTATGAATGAATGAGTGAAGTCCCTTTTCCCTGAATACAACAGAAACCAAATAGCAGGAGACATCTTTTTGCCTCACAATCCCATGCTTCTTTCAGTCAGCTGTCAGCCCCAAACCCCAGGTCTTAAGATTTTTCTCAGGGTTGTATTTCCCCGCTTCCTGAGGTCTTTTGGCTCCCCTCTCAGCATCTGTAAGTCTTTCCACGTTTCTTTCAAATACACAAATCTTCATAAAACAGCAGATGAGATTGCTCCCTAGTTTTCTGTTTTTTAATAGCAACGTGTTTGGGCTAGAATTTGCTGGTTTTATCAACTATGTATTTCCATAAATAAACGTAACCATTCCTTGTGATAATTCTGAATGAGAAGTTGTGTGCATATTCCTCATGTATCAAAACATAACAAAATTAAAGTATTTGCAACTGATATTGAAGTAACTGCAACTCTGGGATAGACAAAATAATGCACCTGTGCATCTTACCATGTTCTTCAACTTTGCAATGCATTATTTGTTGAAGTTAACACAACTGAAGTCAACATCATGCAGCTACTACCTGAAATATGTTTTTCCTGCTTTTTGGCTTCCTTCTCTCCACTGTGCTGTCACATCAGCTGGCTGAAGGTGCCCTCCAAAGATATGTTGCCAAAGGTAAAGACCTATATAAATGAAGATATGATGGAGAATTTGAATGCATGGATCTTGCCTACTCTATACTCCCAGCAAATAAAGTACTTCTGGGAAATAAAAAAGCATAACACCCCAAGAACTAGGGGGAAAAAAAACATCAGAGCTTCCTATACAATATGGGCATTGTCTCCCAAATTCTGTATGACTTGGAATTAGTTAAGATTAATTTTTCACACATTGGGGCATTTCAAAAGATTCTTTGGCTGTCAAACTATCAGTACATGAAGGTATAACACACTACCACGTATGTTAGCATCTCTTTCTGGTACACCTACCACTTAAAAATGAGCAAATATTAGTCAGCATTTTAACAAGAGGCATAGTTCTACCAAGCTTTTGTGAAACGCATCAAATTTTTGTGACAGAATGCATCACCATGTAATATACCGTGTTCTACAATGCTACTTGAAAGCTCAACTGAAACTGGAAATTTTACATCTTCAAAATAGCTAAAAAAAACCCAATGAGAGGTCTTCAGCAGCAGCTACAGAGCTTCAGAGGAACCTGACCTCCAGTTTCTATATAGACTTTGTGTCTTCTACAATGGAAGAATTTCCAAGTTCATCAGTGGCAGTAGTACTGCGGTACAGAAAATGCCTGATTTCTCACTGTGTGACACTTTATTTCACAAAGTGTAAATGTGACAAAACCAAATAGCCTGTTAAAAGTCAAGTAAGAGGCATGTCGTGTTGTAGTGTAAGCTAGTTTGGATTCAAAAAGTAACTGTGTTTCTCTGCCATTTGAACCATTTTCTTTGACAGATGTGAAAAATAGTCCTGAAAAGAACTGACACAAAGAAACTGGAGTCTAACTACTCTTATATTGGTATTAACATAATTTTGAGTAACAGCTACCACTTCCTTAATGCTCTTCATGTACAGATATCCGTATTTCTCAACCATATACATAAATTACAGTCATTAAAAAAAAAAGCAGAGGAAAGTGCTATATCAGCATGGTTAAGCAATTAACTGACCCTCATTACACCTGCTTACCAATTGCTGCTTTGCCCCAGATCTGTACTCTAAGACTGGGTTGCTCTAGGTGAGATCTTGCATTTTTTATCATCTTAAGATTAGCTTCGTATCTCTGCTGAGAAGCAACCAGTTCATTCTTCTCGTCCCCTTCCCATGGATTCCACTCTTCATTTCCCAAGGCAACATGATCTAAGAAACCCCAAAGCATCATTTACATAAAAATAACAGATTTACAAGTTTAGAAAACTGACGAATTTTTTTGAATTCCGAATTTCAAGCAGCACCTGACAACCCTCCCGCCGACCCGGGCCGGGGCACACCGCCTCCCCCGCCGAGGCCGGGCCCGCGGCCCGGTGTCTCACAACGCACCGGGGAAATGGCCGCCGCCAGCGCAGGCCCGGCGGCGGGAGGCCTCGGCCGCGGCCCCGCTCTCCCCGAGGGGCTGCCTTCGGGCCCCGCCCGCCGCGGCGCTGCCGAGCGGAGGCGCTGGGAGACGAAGCGCTGCCCGCGGCCGGGCCCAGGCTTGCCAGGCCGGGGACAACAACGGGAGGAGGCGCCACCGCTCCTGGGGGCCCGGCCTTCCCCGCCGGGGGGCGGCCGGGCGGCGGGGCCGGAGGAAGACGGTGTAGGCCGCGTAGAGGGAGAAGAGGCCGTAAGCGACGATCAAGGCGGAGCACAGCCGCTTGCGAGCGCCCCGCATCCCGCCCGGCGCGGGCGGAGGCCCCGGCGGGGGGCGCCGTGAGGCGGCGGCGGCGGCGCGGTGAGCCGCGCCCGCTGGGGCGGGAGGGGCCTGCGCCCGCGGCCCCGGGCTTCGTCCCCCGGTGGAGAGGCTCAGAGCCTCCCGTACCATGGGGCCCCTGCCCCAGCACCCCCCCCGAGCATTGCCGGTGCAGCCTCGGGTACAGGGTGAGTGCACGAAGGCACTTGTTGCTGGTGGTGGCTCGGCGCCCGGAGCCGAGAGCTGAGCGCTCCCGGCCTCCTCCTTCCACGCCCGGGCGGGTGCCGGTGCTCTCCTGCCCGCGGCTGCCGCCCCAGCGGCCCGGAGCAGCAGTGGGCTGCGCGGTGTGCTCTCCTCCCCAGGCCTTCCAGAGGGTTTCGGAAGTACAGAATTGATATGCACTGAAGACTGGTTGAGGAATGTCAGGTTCTCTCGAACGTACATAAATACACGTCGCCTTTAGGCTCTGACAGATGTGGTCCCAGCGTGGGCTGAAGCTCGGCTTGTCCGAGCACCACGGTTTGGTGGCTCGGGGGACACAGGAGCAAGGGTGGTCCTGACCAGCAGCCACCTTCTGCGGGGAGCTCTGCGATGGTGGTGTGTAACCAGGTTGTAAATGGATGCGTGGACAGCACTGCCAAGTCGTGGGAATTTTACATGATAGGGAAAGCTGTGGGCCAACCAAACTGAGTCATGTTGCGTAGTAAGAGAAAGTCGGGGAGGATTTTTAGGTTATCCATCAGTCCTTCCTAAGCCTGTATGTTACAACTTCTGTAAAGCCTCTGCCAGCCTGTTTTCAAACACCGTGATCCTAACAACAGCCAAAAGCACAGTGACCTTCACCTACCCTAAGCAGAGAGAGAGTCTGGTACAGTATAGATTATAACACAGTGCACAACCTTGCAGCCTGCTCAGGGTCTGAGTGGGTTTTTTTTCTCTATCAATTTTTTACCCTTCTGAACACTAAACTTTGCCCTTTAACCTGACTCAATATTTATCTGATGGACCTCTGCTTGCTCCAAACCAAGATGTAACTAGTTACCTTAGCAGGCCTTCTGAAATAGGTTTACAGTCACCCCACTGCCAAATCCTAAATCTGATTTAATGACTTATATGCTCACTGAAGTAGAAATCTAGCCTGATGACCCACAGTGGCAGCAATGAGTCCTTTATTCAGACATCCCTTTCTGTCTGCGTTAGCCCGACTCATCACTTTCTTCCAGCCCAGCTCTTAATCCTAAATGTAACGCTGATTTCATAGAATCTCCAAATTACAGAATGGTTTGGGTTGGAAGGGACCTTTAAAGATCATCTAGTCCAACCCCCCAGGCACAGACAGGGACATCTTTCACTAGATGAGGTTGCTCAAAGCCCTGTCTGACCCAAGCTGGGCGTCCACAACTTCTAATGTACTGAGGAGGAGTGAGGGGTGGACTTAACAGAATGCCTACATGAATTAGGACCTTAGAGTAGGAGCTTTGTCTAGGGACTATAGAGGTAAGGCTTATAGGAACTTAAAACTGGAAGGAACCACCTTACCCATGGAGTTCCCTGAAATCATGGGAAACCATTCAGCAGATACTGAACTTAGGAAATGCCTGCACTTCACAGGAAACGCCTGCACTTCACACACACACTGTCTGAGGGGACCTGCAAAAGCATAGCAGGTACTGCTTCCTAGTACTCTATAACAAACTTCACATATATTGTAGAAGACCAAAAGCCAAGCGATATGTCACAAGAAGGGAGGAGAGATCAAGAGCATGTGCAAACAAGATAATTACATCTCCTAGATGATATTAAGAAGCAGACGTGTCCTACAGTGTAGAAGAGGGTGAAAAGTCCAACAGTAGCAGCTAATGAGACGTGGAACAATCCTGAATCCAGATGTGGTAAATTAGGAGGCTTAGATTCTCTCTTAGCTCTGAGATAGCTTGCTGTACGATCTTGTGGCAAATTATCTTGTCTCATGCTGCTGCAACTGATTCCTTGTAAAATGTTCATAACACTGAACTTCTGTGAGTGTTATGAATCCCAGTTGATATAAAGTAGTGTCAAGTACATTCAACAAATGCCTGTTCTGTTCAAGAGTTTGTTACAACAAATGAAAATTAACCTGGAGTTTCAAAATGAAGATCATGAGTGTGGCTGGAAGCCTAAGTCAAAATACATTCTGCTATACGTCGGGTAATTTAAGTAAGCAGCTGTAAAAGTAAGCTTTTTTTTTTTGTCTCTGAAAAGTAATTTTTTCCATACATATTATGATTAGATCAGTAATTCCTGTTTTTTTTTTCTACTCATGACTGCCTTTG
Source organism: Gorsachius magnificus (assembly GCA_034008185.1). Classification (NCBI taxonomy): domain Eukaryota; kingdom Metazoa; phylum Chordata; class Aves; order Pelecaniformes; family Ardeidae; genus Gorsachius; species Gorsachius magnificus. The sequence continues at coordinate 180,905,978 of CM067081.1, forward strand.
CACCCTTCCAACAAAACCTGTTGTTAAATTCTGCAGCGTTATTTGTCTTATCTTAGTCTCAGCTCATTGACTGTTGGGTTGGAATTGACTGACAGATGTCACTGGGAAGTTCCAGAAAACTGTATTGACCAAAATGTAACATATGCAGACCTGAGCAAGGTTTTGGGGCACAGCTAGGAATGGAAGAAAGCATCAGTTAGATATCTGACATGGAATGAAGACAGTTGTTGCCAGAATCTCTGCAGAAAGGTTTTGGGGGATAATTACTTCTCTGTTAGTCCTGATTTCGTTAATTAAGAAGTTTGCAGGGACTCCTACTGCCACCTGCAGAATGCAGTAGGCAGCTGCTGTTAGAAATTTTTTCTACAAAAGCCTGAATCTCCCGTTGGGCTGCACCATACCAGGCTGAATGAAAGGGAGAAGTCTGCAGGAGGCAATTAAAAAAGCATAGCCAAAGCGGGGCTGCTGGCCACAGATCACAGCACCTGTTCCTGGGCTTTGACAGAGGTTCTCCTCTGGATAGGCATCTCATGATGAGAGAGAGAACGGCCCCTGCTCGATTAATGGAAATATGTCTTTGCTCTGCTGGCTCTGGCTCATACAGCCTGATACCATCCTTCAGGCAGAACCAGGCTCGGGTTAACTTCACTTTTACCTGAAACTAACTGCGGTGCCTGAACTGTGACCTCAACCGGGGTGATTGCCTGAGGCAGAGAGGTGATGGCTAGGGACTGCCGGTAGTGGTGAAAAATTTAGGGCAGTGACCTCTTTTTTTGGTACAGTTGGATCAGTAACAGGGTGTTCACCTATTGCCTTGTAGCTTCTTACTTCAAATTAGGTCAGTCTTTTCCTGAGAAACTAATGCAATGCAGGAGCATCCAAACAAAGCGGTTTTTTTCAGCCTAATGAAATGACAAACCCAACTACCATGTTTAGTTCTTCTATGTTTCTCTCAGATACAAGACATACCTACGCAGATGTTCTCCTTCCATGTGGCGTGTGTTACATATAGAGTATTGCCAGGCTGTTGTTTGTATAGACAATTATCCTATCCTATCCCATCCTATCCTATCCTACCCACTCAAAGCATAAAGTCATTCAAAACACCATGGCTCCTTCTGTAACGCTGAGGAAGGACCCATAGCTGCTGTTCCCAAGGCTGTTTCATGTCTTACACATTTTTTAATATCCGTGGCAGGACTGGGTTAGACCTTTCCAACAACCCAAATGGGTTTGATGTTAGCCATGTCTACCTTCAGCCATGCTCCCCCCTGCATCTCCAGGATTTTGTTAAAATTGGTACGTAGTGAAAGAAGGCAGTAAAGTCAGTTCCTTGCTCCTCTAAGATTTCTTTTGATGTTCCCACCCAGATAAAAGCTTTATGGCCCATTTGCTATTGCAATAGGCTAAATATACCCTCTTAAAAACTATTGTTTTCACAATCTTTTATAATCTTAAGTACAAGTCTAAGACAGATAAATGTATTAAATATATTTACAAACCCAACACCATTACATTGGCTTTTGCATAAACCTTCATGTTTTTTCAATAGTATAAATGATTGCTTTATGGATAGATGGAATTATAATCTCTGCTCCCCCATTCTTGCTTTCTATGTGCACATGACACATATTTGTATACCACATTCATCTAACAGATTCCAAGGGAAAGAATGTATTCCTACAGGAAGACCTGTAGTAGGGCTTATACTACCAGGAATTTTGGCCATATTCTGAAATAAAACTATTTTGTCATATCACACTGTGGTGTGAGTCACTGAGTTTCTATATCACATGACTTCTGTGGGAAAGAAGGGATAATTTCAAGTCTACAGTGTTAATTGGGGTGGTTGTAGTGCCATTTAAAAAATCACTTGAAACTGCAATTTCTTTAAAAAATTAATTTCCAGAGAGCAAGCAACGTCATCTCTCATGGAGGAATTCTAGAGCTGTAGTTTGTGGTTCCCTCTGGCATGTGAACAGTTGTGGTTGTGCTTCTGGCACTCGATCAGGCTGTCTCCTGTGATATTCATGTTTGGGCCTCATTTACATGGCAGTTACATGGGTGATAAGAGAAGGAACATAGAGCACTTGGCAAAGAGTGGCCGTGTGTGACCTGTCTGAACAATTCAGGTGAGCTGCAGTTTGTTCACTGCCTATATCTGGGGACTTACCAGGAGACAGGGTAGGTCTGTGTGAAAGTTCTGGCTCAAAGGCTTAGAGGTGGGCTATAATGGATTTGAAGTAGGCTTTCTTCATTCAGTGTAGGTTTGGAAATTTCAGTTAGCTGTAAGTGGAGAAATATTTCATGAAATAGATGATTTTCTGAAATTGCACCCATATCCAGCTTGGAACTCCGTCAAAGTTTCTGGGTTTCGGGACCCAATACTTCTTTGGCTGCTGACTTCAATACTGAAGAATTTAGCCAATTCTTAAGCTCAAGTTCTTTTAAAAAATAGCTTTTTAAAATTATTTAGAGAATTGCTTAAAAGCTGGAGGAAGGCTAGAATGGTGAGCAGTGGAGTTTGGATTCTGTTCTTCACAAGAACAAACTTCTGTTTGTGTAGACATTGCTAGACAGAGTCACCTGGGAAGCTTCCATAATATGGAAAGTTGCCTCAGTATGGCAGGATAATTTTGAAGGAAAACATATTAAGCACTCAGAAACAACCTATCCTCTTATGCAGGAAGGCTGTAAAATTCAGCAGAGGGCCTTCTTGCCTAAAAAGTAAATTCTTAATGAACTAAAAATCAAAGAAGGAGCATTCAAGAAGTAGCAATCAATGGTTCTGTGCCCAGTTAGTGTTTGGTAATGAGCAAAATTACCCAGGGATCCATACCAAGGACTATACAGTTCAATTTCTTAATCAATGACCTGAATGATGAGATAGCAAATTTGCAGATGCTACTAATCTGGGCAGGAGGGTGGGTGGGATGCTGAACTTTCAGTCCAGAGAGATCTTGAGAAAATTGAGAATTGGGCCAACAGAAAATCTTGTCAAGTTTAAGAACACACCTGGGATCAAGTAGCTTCATGTGTCAATACAGGGTGGGGACCAGCAACCCTTCTAGAAGAACCTGGTTGTTACAGTAGGTGCCAAATTGACTATCACTCAGCTAAACGTTTTCCTTACAAATATGGTGAACTGCATACTGGGCAGCTCTAGAGGGTGTGTGACCAGCAGATCTAGGGAAGTCATACGTTTTCTTGACACTGATGAAGCCACAGCTGTACCTGGTTTTGAGACCCTGAGCTCAGCAAAGATGCTGAGAAACTGGAGGGTCCAGTGGAGGGCTACTGAAAGGTCAGCACATGAGCCCACAAAAAATGAGGAGCTGAAATTGTTTAGTTTGGCCAAAAGGAAGGTAAAGGGAGATTTAATAGCAGCCTACAGCTACTTGAAGGGCAGTTACAAAGATGGTGGAGCCAAGAATGTTCTTCGTACTGGTAGATTACTCAGAGAAGGTGAGTGCGCTACAGACTGCAGCATAGGAGGTCCAAGCTGGACAGTAAGATAAACCATTTTGTTAGAAGGGTAGTGCAGCACTGGAACAGGTTACCTAGAGAAGCTGTGAGTCTTCATCCTTGGAAATTTTCAAGACTCAACTGGGCAAAGCCCTGACGGATCTTATGTTGGTGATAGTCCTTCTGTGAGATGGAGATAGGACTAGAGAACACCAGAGGTACTTTCCTACCAAGATTTCTATGATTCTTCTCACCAGCATTTCTAATTATTTTGAGGTGAAGCATGTAGGGAATACCCCAGATTCATTTTTGTTATCTTAAAATCCAGACCTCTTAATCTTTAAAGAGATTAAGATTGGAGGAGGGATCTGAGATAGAGAGTCATCCTCAATTCTTATTAAAGTATTAAATACAGCTTAAATTTTAGATAGCATCCCCTAGTCCCTGTAGTAGCTGGTCATTCTTACATGGTGACTTCTGATTTACCATTTCTTTAATGGTATTGATAATGACAGTTCTGCAGTCTGGGGGAAGGGGAAGAATTAGCTGTTGCCAACTGGTCAGAATCTGTTGTTGCTGGAATCTGATTTAAATCCCATGAAAACAGACACAGGTTGCATGTATGGCACTGTGTCTTACCCCTGACTTCATTGCCAAAAGCTGGACGAATTAGTCTATTGGGACCTGAAGACAGGCTAACAGATGTTGTGGTTTTGCTAGTCCCAAGCCTGAGCACAGGGCTCTCTTGTAGAGATTTCATTTCACTCATCCTCATTTCAGTGTGCCTGGTCTCTGACTGGCAAAAAATATGATGGAAAAAGTTAAGTGTTCAAAGGCTCCCTACCTCCTTATTATAAACATTCTCTTCAAGCTTCTGTCTTTATGTTTAAATAAAAAATCTTCTGAACTAGATCTGATCTGAACCATACCTTCCTTAGGCTTCTTCCAAATCTTGCTTACTGGTCTAGAACTCAGATTACTGTTTGGGTCATCTGGGTTTTCTCCAAAGGACACCAGTAGCAGAGGCTCGAGACCTTTCCTGGGGTGTGAGCAGTCCTGTGAATGCCAATCCATTTTGCTACTTCTGCTCCATCTCTCCTCATGTGTGTTCAAATATCAAAGCTGTTATTTTGGCTTCTTCATGCTGGACAGTTTATGTGTAATGTTTTATGTGGTTGCACTTAAATCCAAACCCACTATGTATAATCTTTTCAGGAGATAATCCTTTACCAGCAGATATGGAAGTGCTCAGACAACCATCACATCTCTGAAACAGGACAAAGAGCACAACATCAGGGAGTGCTATCATGCTGCTACGGTTTGAGGGATGATGTGCTTTAACAAATGCGTACTTTTCCTGATTGATATGAAAGATATAAAAGAAATCTGCTTTTAAAGACCACATTGGTAAATTAATCTCAAGAAGAAATACTATCCTTGAAATGACCTTTCCTATGTCTGAAAGAATATAGTTTCAGATGTAACTATAGATGTGTTTGAATGGGACCACATTCTCAGAATGAAGTGTGATTATTCCCCAACTCTGATGTTCTCACCGTGCAATGAACCTTTCAGCAGATGAAATGAGAATAAAGGCTTTTGGGAGTACTCAGCATTTAGAGACCTTGGACTGGATCTGCAGGAGAGGTTAAGCTTCACTTCCTTTATCAGGAAGGGTGGGAAAGAAATTATTTGGTTCATATTTGAGCAAGGAATGAAAAAGGTATCCAAGCATCAGCTTGTCCCCATGTGATTTACAGCAACTATAAGTTAAGACAATCACCTTGGAGCTTAAGGCAAATTCTGGTACCTAGTACTGGTGCAGCAGTTCTGCCACTCCTAACCAGTAATTCTTTACAGAGCCAGCTCTGGCTGTAGGCAGAACTGAGTTTTGCTGACCCCAGGAAGAGGAAAAATTAACAAAATAGTTCAACTTTGCATTGGCAGCAGAATGGGTCCTGTACCAGTCTCCCAAAACAGACCCAGGTACCGATTCAAATGTGCTCTTTGGCCCTCAGTAATGGTCCGGCTTTTTGTGTGCCTTGCCCTTGCCAATACCGAGTATTTTGCAAAAGGATGGCATCCTGCCAGCCGGTGGGAGGGGAAATGGAAAGGAGGATGATTGGGCACCTTATTCCTTCTTCAGCTCTGGAGCAGGTTACTCTGCACAGCCTCTTCCTGGGCTGGAGCGCAGCCTGATGCAGACAGATAGCTGTCCGTGCTTCATCTCACCGGCTGATTAGAAATGATGGTATCAGAAGCAGCTGCTCCTTTTCTAAGTAAATGCTAGGCAGGCACACAGCCATTACATTACATTTACATGTCAGCGTTGCTGACATGTTGAGACTTGGTCACTGCCGTGAGACCGGGTAGTACACTTCAGAATGTGGCTTCTCCACCTGGGTGTTGGCTTTGGCTGTGCCTGATGCCCGGCTTGGTCCTCTGCTCCCATGATGGTCAAATGGACAGTCATATAACATGCAGCTGCAATGTCATCGGTATTCCAGCTGAAGTGCAGGAGTTCTCATGGACAAGGCGTATCACATATTCAGCCTAATTCCTCTTTAAAGCCTAGGAGGCTGTGCCTCTCACCTGTGAATGTCTCTTTAGTCCCTGACCTCTTTCTCAGAATGATTTCTCCTCCAAGGAGACAGGAACCATATTCTTTTCCAGCTCATAGACTTTTGTATTGAACAGGAAGGACTGGACTTGCCTATCATTTATGACTTCTCTGAGTGCTTCCATCAGATGTCATCCCTTCTTTCATCTTCTGTCACCTACCGTAGCAGGATTTATTGTTGTGCATGCTCTCTTCCAACCCTCTTCCATGCCATTTGATCAGTCAAGAAGATACTGTGCATGGATGATCTTTCACTCAAATATTTTATTAATATTAAACTATCTATGAGCACTATATTAACTATCTACCAGTGCTTTAACAACTTTTAAAAAGGTGGAATAGTGTGAACATTTTGACATGTATTAAATGAACACTTTGGTTTATCATTTCAAAGTAATGTGCAAAGAAATAAATTACATTGTGGAATGATATTGCTTCATTCTGGGCTCAATAAAAAATAATTTTGAAGAGAAGCTATTTATTTGTGGTTTTTTTTTTTGGTTTTTTTTTTTTAATCTGTAGTAATAAAACAGAAGAAAATGCTCTGAGATGAACCAAAATAAACAACTTCTCTTCCTTAAGCGTGGTAGCTTTGCTCCTCCTTGCACTAGCTGGGCTGGCTACCAAGAAGAGTTACTGTCACAGCTCTGTTTGGGTTTCATGTTAGTGGTCAGCCTGGAGGTGGTTTAAGTGAATCTTGTTTACTTCCCACTGTGTGAGTCTTAAGAAGACACACAAAATCAGTTAGTTACTGCTTCTTAGCTGAGAAGCAGCAACTTTCAGCGGAAGAAAGATCATTTTTTGAAACACTAGCTCATCTTTTTTGTGATTGTGAGCATTGCTCTCAGTTATTTATACCAGAATTACCTAAGGAAATGCAGCTGTGCCCTTCTTATGTATGCAGTCTAAATCAAATCCTTTGTGTCTGTTTTATCTTCCTAATTTTTATGTTTTTTTCCTACTAGACATAGAAATAATGGAAGCCCTAGGCTTTCTGAATATATCCCAGTAGGAAGTGAGTTAAAAGAACTAACAAAGAAGCTAATTATGAAGGCTGTAACAAGTAGTAAGATTTATATTTAGAAGCCACCTTTTTATTTTTGAGCATCTGATTTTTCCTGTTGAGCTCTTTCAACTCACTGAAAGATTTTAATTATATGACAAATTCTTTTAGAGTCCTCGTATGGATAGTAAATGGAAGACTACTAAAACTGCTCTTTAGCTTCAGAACTCCTGCTCTTCTAAAACTTTGAATATAAATCTGTAATGAAATTCATTTGCTCCTGTTTTCAGAGATACATGTGATTCTCTTATTATTGGCCCTTGACATGACCTGCCATCTACTCTTGCTTCTAAAGCGTCTTACTTGGCCTCAAGGCACCTGGCTGTGTGTTGGGCTGAGAAATGTCATGAATTGTACTTTGAAAGCCTGCTTTCAGCAGGGTAATTTATTGTTTGTTAGGATGGAATTTCAAGATATGTTATCTTTGCTTATCATCCTTTCAGATGTACTCTGCCACAGGGAACAAATCAAAGTGACTCCAGTGTTTATATTCTGAATGGCATCTATTTATGCAATCTCAGAGTTCCCTAATGATTAAGTAAGTTACAGGGAAGCAAAACTATTTAAATCAGAACAGAATGTTTCTCTTTTAATAGGGGGCTCTGCCTGTCTTCTCTGTCCATCAGGTGGGGCACGCTCTAACAGGCCAAATCTGTTCTCCTGTTGAAACTGCTTAGGCATCCTGGCATGATGAAGGGTACTGATTTTTCAACACTGCATCTTTTGTACTGACCAGAGGTAACAGGATCTCTTCTCTGCGAGGACATCATGGGTGCTGCTGCGAGACTTGTCACTCTGGCTTCATTGGCAAGAGGAAGATCCAGTTGAATGAGGTCACCTACCACATTTCTAGCAGTTTAAGGAGAAGTTTTTGGTACATCTCTGTGACAGCCTCCTTACAGACTTCAGGAAGTGGTTAAATTTCATGTGTCCACATATCAATGTTTTTAGTTTTCCTAAATCTGAAGTCCAGTTCTGGTCCTCTGTGAATTATGTGTCTGCTCCAGAGAGAGATCCTGACCCACCACCTACTGTCATGAGAAGGTAAAATCCAGCCTAGCACATTGGAGCTAGGGAAGGGCAGTCTCTGATCATACCATCCTCAGGTGAAGACAGCTCAGACAAGTCAATAGTCCTGTTACGCTTTTTACAGGCAGTGAGTTACGCAGCCAGCACGTAGCACCCTCCAGAACAGAAATAGGATGAGAGTGAGGGTGTTTGTGCACTGATTTCTAATCTATTGAAATGAGCTTATGCATCAATGTTGCAGACTTTAGCATATGTTTGATCACTAATCTTGTATTTTTCATTGTACGTATTTGATCCTATATATATTTGCTCCTTTTGGAAAAGCCTTCAGATGGATGTGTCCACAGCTCACTGTGCAAGGAAGTAGATTGTTAGCACAGGATATCGCTTGTTGACTTAATGGACCTAATACATATTGAAATACCCACATCTGAATACAGATTTATACTTATTGGTTACAGAGTTTGATTTCAATTGCGTATGGGCGTTGCCATGTCAACATGGCTGACATTGGGGGTGCTTGCCATTTGCCATTTGCTGAGAGAATAATTCAGCCAGAGACTGTGTCACTCTTGGTGGGACTATCCATAACCTCGGCTGGCTTGAGCAAATATTTAAGGAGAATTCGATTACATGCTGTCAGGTTCCTGATGTCAGTGCGGGGAAGCGGTCCAGAGAGGAGACACAGGAACAGCACTGCTGTTGAGGGAGAAGCAGATGAATCTAATACAATATTTAGGGAATTTTTCCAGTGCTTCCTGATTTGCAAGTCCTTGGGACTTCTGAGAACAGCATAGTTGCAAATTTGGTAAAAGAGCTGCTCAGTGGTTGTCATAAGAAATTAAATTATAAAATTCAAGAAAATTGGATAGCAAATATACAAGCTAGGCAGCCAAGATGGTAGAAAGCAGAGAGAAAGAGACTGTGCTAGCACTGAGTCTTCTAACACATCATGTTGAAGGTGGTCAGGAATTCATTCTAACCTATTATTTAACACCTTGTTTTTCTCTATATTCAAACATTGTTCAATAGAAAGAGGGAAAACCCCATATCCTAGTTGCTGTCTTCATCCCCATGACTGCGTGTCTGGTCTGCCTGCTAGGGCACCATGACCTGCATAAGAGAAATCAGCAGTGTCAAGCATTGCCACAACAGGAATAGCAGTTGGCTGTTTCTCAGGATATCCTAGAAGGTAATATCTGGCATATTTTTTTCTCTTTTTTATTTTGCATGGTAGCAGGAAGTCACATGGTACGTACTCATTTACTAGGATTGAAAACAGTATGGCCCCATACATATAAAAAATTTCAGCTTGAAGCTGGCAGAGAAGTGACAGTATGGGGTCCACTGATGGTCTCCTTCAGTCATTGCTGGGGTTGATTCATTTAAATGCTTGTTCCCTTATTTCCTGGTTAATTTTAGAGCAACTTCTATTGTCAGGATAGCAGTTCCTCACAAAAACTCATGCTACCAATAAAATAACCTTTTGAACTTTTCTGTTATGATTAGTGCTTTATTTTTATCAGTATTCAGTAAGATACAGTTTTCTGAGAACTCTATAGAGTTGTTCCTTAACAAATACAGTACAGCATGAACACCATTTACATATATTCTAACAGTATGTCCTGGTTTCGGCTGGGATAGAGTTAATTTTCTTCACAGAAGCTAGCATAGTGCTGTGCTTTGGATTTAGTACTAGAAGAATGTTGATAACACGCTGATGTTTTTAGTTGTTGCCAAGCAGTGCTCAGACTGCTCAAGGACTTTTTGAGCTTCTCCTGCTCGGCCAGGTGCAGAACAAGCTGGGAGTACAGCACAGCTAGGACCCAAACTGTCCAAAGAGCTATTCCATACCATATAACGTCATGCTCGGGGGGGTTGGTGGGTCGGTCGGTCGCTGCTCGGGTACTGATCGCTGCTCGGGACGGGCTGGGCATCGGTCGGCGGGTGGTGAGCAATTGCATTGTGCATCATTTGTTTTGTATATTCTGTATATTTTGTTATCATTCTCATTATTACTATTATTATTATTTTCTCTTGTTAAACTGTCTTTATCTCAGCCCTCGGCTCTAACCTTTTTCCCCTTCCCGATTCTCTCCCCCATCCCACTGAGGGAGGGGGGGGAGTGAGCGAGCGGCTGCGTGGTGCTTAGTTGCCAGCTGGCTTAAACCACGACACAGTAAAATGAACAGAGAGGGGTTTATTTCTAATTTTTGTCCATATAAAGTAACTGAAGGAATACAGTTCATTAAATTTGAAATGTTTGGTGATACTGAGTACAGCTCAATGATGTTTTTGTATAAGAGATCCTCTTCTGGAATATTCTGTGAAAGGAAGAAATCCACCAGGTAATAGGAGAGAAATGGAGAGAAAAAGAGAGAGATACAGATATCTTTTTCTTTAGGTTATATCATGTTCAGTTGTCCTTTGAATGACCATCATGTGTGTTGGGACTGCAAATTCCTACCTTTGGTTCTGCTGTGTTTTACATGATGCCTGTACAATGATGTTACAGAGTATTGGCTTGTTTGCTGTATGCATTACAATATGCTTCACTGAAGGTAGAGAAGACCTCATCTGAAAAACTGCACAGCAATATGGCAGATGAATTTCAGTGCCAATAAGGGCAGTTAATGCTTTTGGTTTGAAAAAAGAAAGAATCTCTAACTAGGAATGCATAGTGACTGTCTCTGAGTAAGTTGTTATGATTCATGGAGAAAAGATCAGGAGTTATCACAGCTAGTGCTCTAAAAACATCAATGTAATGCTCAGAGAATGTCAAAAAGGCCTCACATTAGAGATCATTAGGGAAGAAGTAGAAAACAAAACAGTACTATGGTTGTGCCACTGAATAAATACATGATACATTCACAGGAATGAATCTGTGCAATTGAACTATTAATGATAAAAAATGTGGGACTAGGAACCTACCATGATTCCCCTCCGGGCATCCACTAGCCTTTTTATCAACATCATTTTCAGACTCTTGTTTAGTGGCACCCCCCTGCCATGACAGCAGGAATCAATACGACAGGGATAATGTGCACACTGGAGTGCTGGACGAAGCTCCGCAGTTTTGCAAGAGAGAAACCATTCTGTAGAGACACAGAAGCCAAATAGACGCTGGCAACCCCTGACTGCTACAGGAGCCTGGCGGACTAATTTCAGAGTAGCATGTCGTCTGGTTTGGCTGCTGGGGGCTGCCTGCAGTGTAACTTTTGAAGTGGGTTATGAACTTCTAAAATACATTGATTTTAATCTTGTAGTGCTCATAAGTAGTCAAACTAAGGTGTTTGCAGAAAACCTTTGCAGAAAATTTTTCTGTGGTTAATGCTGAGACCACTTGCACAGACCGACATGATTGTAGGTAAAGATTTGCTTGTTGATGCTTCTGTTAAAGGAAATTTCTCTTTGCTAAAAAGCATTTGTAAATACTGCCCATGACAAGAGTAGCTTTGAGGCTGGAACCTACCTAATTTGCTCATTCCAAAAAAAATGGGGAGACTGACTTGAGGCAGTCTGTTTTGTAAGAGACCCCAGAATCAGACCAAAGCATCGGCATTTCCCTCAGACCTCCTATCTAGGAGCTGACCTGTTTTTTCAGACTTTCTTCTTCCAAGAAAGGCTGAGGACAGAGTCCACAGCAGCAGGAGCTTCTAGTCTTGGGAGGAAAGACAGAGACTTAATGACTGTTGATAGGTATCTTAATCAGATACTGAAGCCCTACCACAGGCTTTCACTTCCCTTTTATAATAGTCCGACAGCAGACTCCCCAAAATAGTTATCTTACTGCTTATTTATTTATTCTACTTAAAATAAGACTTTATTGTGTCTTGGTGCTATTCTAAGCAGACTGCAAAAGTAATTTTAGTGTAGTGAACAGGATTTAAAACTTAACTTCCCAACATCTGCCTTATGCCACATGCCCTGCCCTTACACTGATGGCATCTACATTAATATATGACCTCTACTTCCAAATTCAGTTCACAGATTCCTCCATTCCTGTATATAATTATGGGAAGGCCTCTCTTGCAGTACATTGTAAAGGTCAATATGTCAAAAGGCAGCATTGCCTACATATGGATCAAATGAGAGATTCACCTTATCAAGTATCCTGCCAGCGAAGAAGGTCACCAGCTGAGGCATCGTAAGACCCCGCATTGGGTAAGACCCTATCAAGTTGTCTGCGGCACTCAACAGACCGCCCTGAAGAGCAGTGTGCAGCTTACCTTCTTCCTCAGCACAAAACCACGAGTTCTTCCTGAATTCAGCCTCAGCCCAGACTGCCTGTAAATTGTAGCCCTTCCAGCAGGAGTGGCCAGGGGCTTTTGTAGAAGGACCCTGTGTCACTGGACTACCTGATGTTGTCACCTCCAGGACAGGTAGCCACTACGTTGAGCATCAGACACATATATGGGGCAAGTAAGGAAACCCTAGAAGAGCTGTAGAGCATGTTCTCAAATCCCCTCTCCCTTGTTGCCATGTCACAACATACCCTGCAACAGGCAATAGACAGCAGCAATTAATTTGGCTCCGAGGCCATGTGTGGGGCTGGCTGTTCTGCACAGCAGAGTGGTTGTAGCTGCATGATCCACAGTGGCAAAATTTATTAACCTTTCAGCATAAAATGTACACATGCCACCTTCTTCATTGCTGTACTGGAGGCAGGTGGGCTTCAGCAGCCGCGGTGGCTGCAGGTGCCAGCAGGTCCTGCAAGGAGGCAGGCAGATGTGCAGCGCCAGTGTTTCTTCGGGGATAAATGCAGGTAAGAGGAATTTATCTGTGTCTAACTTAGCAATGCCGAGTTTACACCTTTTCCTGTACATCAGGCATGCGAGCTTGTCTCCTTTGTGTACCACCAAGCTGTGGAAGTTACGGGCTGGTTTAAACATTAAACCCACCACCTTTCATTATATTCAGAATACAAGTGGCAGCTGGCCCAGTTGACAAGGCACAGGGGCCAAGCACTTGCAGAGGGAAGCATCTGTTAATATATGACAGGACAGACAAAATCTTTGCTGATGAAAGCTATGTACAAATTTCAAATCATTATGCTGATCATGAGGAGGCTCTCTGTGGACATATTCCAGCAGCAAGAAAATAAAAGTTTCTGAATTGCTTCTTATTTTTGCTTGTGTTGTTAATAAATTGTAGGAGCACTACCATAGGCTACTGGGTGGGAAACAGGCAACATCAATATTTTTAAATAGATTTTCACAATTAAATACTTTAAGGTATAACTATGGAGAGCTTGTTTTATTTACAGGTATCAACAACTGTTATGCTGTCTAGCCTGTCAGCTGTGGTCTATACTTTTTGTTTTTCCAAATAGATATTGAATACATAAACAATACCAGCAGGATCCTCTGTAATACCATTTTGAGCTCTCCACAAATAAGATGAAGAAACATTATCTTTTTGAGAGCCCCTATGTAAAGAATAAAAAGCTTTTGAGAACAAATTGTGAGACTAATATTCACGCAGTCATTAAGTGTTGACTGAGATACAAGTTTCTAGAAATACTGAACATGTAAGGACCCAAGTGGCACATTAATTAGATGGCAAATGTCACAGGACTCTTTCTGGGGTGGAGCATCCGCCCTCATGACACAAACTGGTTCTCCGTTGCAAACAACGCTGACCCAAACCATCCCCACAATTCTCTGGTCAATACTGTCCACTTGGAAGGCCCTTGAAGATCAACCAAGCTGGCGGCAGAGGCAGCACCTCTGCATGTGAGGTGAGGATGAAGGACAAGGCAGTTGTAGCAAATCCAGCCCTATGGTCTGCGAGGCTGGGTGTTGATGGAGCAGAAGCATTACTGGCAACCAGCAGCTGTTCCTCCAGCTGCTCAGGTGAAGCCAGGCACACCGCTGCCAAGGGGTGAGCCATGGCCAGTGCCTCAGCCTCAGAAGAGCCGCCTGCCGTTTCCACTGCTACCCTCTGAGAAACCACACTGTCAAAGGGATAGATTTTCTCTGCTTTTGTCAAGGCTGATATGGAGGATTTTGTACCAAATTCCTATTCTCTGTTTTCTGTCTCCACACCCTCCCGTAAATCCTGTCTCCTCCAACCAGCCACACGCGTTTAGCAACATCAAACAAAAAGGGAAATGGCAAATACTTACACGCACCAGCCCAACACAAGATGTCTTGCAGGAGCAGGCTTGCAAGGCTGTCGGCAATTTCAGGGGCACACTTCTTGCAGAAAGACTTACAAAAGGCCCCCTTGCAGGTGGGCCTTTGCTAATGTATCACAGTGATCCAGAGCCTCTTAATTAACCTTGGCTGTGAAGGCATTGCCCGCTGATTACAGTTCGTTGCTGAAAATGGACTTGCCAGGACAGCCTGCCAACTCCAGATCCCTCACACTTTGCAGCAGGCTCACTGCTGTAGTTGCAAATCATTGGCATTCTGCTCAAACCTCTGCCTTTTCTGATGGGAAATATCCTGGGATAGATGATGGACAAATTGTGATTAAAAAACAACAGAAAGGTTTTTTGACTTTTTAAAGATCTTAAACTCCCATAAATGGATACCTACTGATAATGTTTTCATTATTCAGCTTCATCTTGGAAGTTAAGTCTTGGAAGTCAAAGGTTTTGGGGAGGCTTGTGGCTTTTTAGTGCATTATCATAATATTTCAACATTCCGGAGATGTAAGAGGGTTATTATATGATGGAAAGATCAAGTTACTGCGGTTGGGAAAAGCAAAGTGTGTGCATACAGTGTGTGGCATCACAGTGTACACAAGGCACTGAAGGAAGGAAAGGTGTCTCAGAGGAATACCACAGACAGTAGATATTTGGGACCAGGACTGCTTGGAAATATGTTTGCACTTTGGTTTTACACCTTATGTTGGATTTTATACTGTTACAAAGGCACTTCCTAATTCTTAACTGGCAGCTTGGCTAGGCTTTGTCTCACCTTGATATATCAGTTGATTCAACAATCTGTTATTTCTGTACTGTGTTGTCTGTCAGCCATTAATTATGAGGAAATGAATTACTACATCTTAGCAAATGATTTCATTGCACTATCATAAAACACAGAATCATTCATCAAACTAAATTATATGGGTCCCCATGAGTTAAAACTCACAAATACAGAGATTTATAGTTAGATAGAAAGCACAGATAAAGTCTTTTGTCAATAGGGACCCATAAAATTAGTCAGGCACAATATACTCCCTGCATATTAGAGAAAGTTGCTTCCCCCCAGGCACCTCTACACCATTAAAAAAATTATGCGCTATGCAAAGTAGCTAAGTTGAAGCACATGTGGTGAGTCAGGCCAGGATGGCAGAGCAGCCTGGTGTCCCCAGCCTTGCTGTGATGCTGCTGATGCACAGTTCGACCGTGCACACTGCTACAGCAGGCACGTCCACAGCCTGCTTTGGGAAGCATTTGCTGCTTGCCTTATAGATGCTGTGCAGAGCCTGGCTTGCAGCAACCTCGCAGGGGTGGCTGCCAGATGGTGGCCCCCTGCCAGCTCTGCCCGGCCTTCAGCCTGCTCCATGCTCCTGGTACATCCCTAAGTGCTTAGCAGCCGAGCGAATTTTTGGGGGATACAAAGCCCTGGGGGCTGGTCCCTGGTTCTGATCCCAGACCTACCTTTCCAGCAGATGTGGTGTCCAGAGATTGTTTTTCCAGATTTCTCTCTCTGCTCAGCTTCTCCAGCCTTCTATAGACTTCCCCTTGGTTTCCTACCTTTCTTGCACACAGACATATGCATACCAGGAAGATCCATCCCTTGGTTTCTGCACCTGCAAGAGCTCACAGTTACATCTCTACCTACACCCACACACAGGGATGGATAGGCAGCCATGGGCAAAGCCAGGAAAGGTCTAGGCCAGCAATACATTGGGAGGGACCAGGCCATGCTGAGGTAGGAGGGAGAGTGATCTGTGGCTGCAGAGCACTCTTCCTCCGCTCCGACGATTGTGTAGGAAATCTGGTGGGAAAGCGTGTGAGGAAAGAGAAGGGTGGTAACTGTTTAGCGAGAGCTCATTCCTGCTCCGGCTCATACAGCACAATTCCGCACGCTGAGTCTAAATATTTTTACTCCATTGAGGAACCAGCTGGTAAAATGGCAACGATACTTTTTCTGCTTAAAAGATTACAGGAGAACCCAGGAATTGACACACATAAAACTGAAACTGGTAGAAAAAGCACCAAGATGCAAATTCAGGTGCTTGATAACTAGGAAGTACCAGAATTGCAGAAAAATGCTCTACAACCTCATGGGTGTGCATTACACTGTACCTTTATTTCCACGTGGTGCATTATTTTCTTATAGGACCTTCATGAGACTGACTGTGGTGGCAGGATATATTCAAAGGAAGAAATGGGGCTGCGCAGTGAAGGGGACTGTTATTTATTATCCCTGCCTCCTACCCTACAGAAGCAAAAAGGTCTCTGCTGATAGCAGGAGGGGATTTCAGAATTGGAAAGATTGATCTCACAATTAAATCATAGAATCATAGAATGTTTTGGGTTGGAAGGGACCCCTAGAGGCCATCTAGTCCAACCCCCCTGCAGTCAGCAGGGACACCCTTAATCAGATCAGGTTGCTCAGAGCGCCATCCAACCTGGCCTTGAATGTTTCCAGGGATGGGACCTCCACCACCTCTCTGGGCAACCCGTTCCAGTGTTTCACCACCCTCATTGTAAAGAATTTCTTCCTTATATCTAGTCTAAACCTATCCTGCTTCAGTTTAAAACCATTACCCCTTTGAACCTTGTCCCTGTAGAACTGGGTTTGGACACTGAGTTCCTGCAGTTCTCTACTGCAGGAATCATTGGAAATAATTTTTCATCACGAATTGGTCATTAACCATGTGATCTTCATTTCTGAGTTTCCATGTGAATAGCTAGGGTTTGATTTGTGGAAGTACTGAGCTCTCAGAGCCATGACTGATGCTGGTAGGAGCTGCGCTTTAAATATGTGAAGTGCTCAGAAGTGCAAGGTATTTTGAAGGATCAGGTACCAGCCTTTCAAACTGTACATCCACAATTAACGTAATCTCACTTTGGTGGTCTTTCCCTAAAATTCCACTCCTCCATCTCAGACTGGCCTGTTGCACAGATTAATGTTGATGCAGCACCCTAATGATACAGTAAAAGAAATTCCATGAAAAAAGAATATTTTATAACCATATGAGGTTTTGAATAAGGTACTGTAAATAAGACATTCTCCCCCCCACCCCTCAGCAGTGAAATGAAGCACCAAAATCCTAGATCCTAAGTTCAGAGATGATAGTTTACTCTGACCTGCAGTGCAGCACAGGTCAGTTCTTTTCTGAATTAGTTTTGTTTACCTAGGCCATCTCTTTTTAAAAGGTAGAAAATCTCAATTTAAATATTCACAGTATGGACAATCTATCATTATTTTTGTTAAATCGTTGAAGTGATTTTCATAATACTAATGCATGTAATTTCTGAATGTCTCTACTTTCAACTTCCAGGCACTCGATCTTGTTATGTTTGTGCTTTTGAGACTGAAGAGCCCTCAATTATCGAATTTCTATTCCCCCTAGAGGTAATTAGAAACTGTGATCGAAGGACATTTTAGCCTTTTCGTTAAGGTAAACAGGCAGAACTTTGGTTTTCCACTAAGGCAGGTTTTCCAATCCTTTAATCTCTCTCCTGGTTCATCTCTGAACCAGAGAGATCCAATTTATTCCTTCTTGAGCTGTGGGCGCCAGGACTGTGCACAGCATCTCAGAAGAACCCTTGCTAAAGCCAGGTTGTGTAACCTTTCTAACCCTTTTCGGTATTATTTTGCTCGTTTGTCCCAGGACCGGCTTTTTGTTTTGCTGTTATTCCCTTTGCATACTGTACAAGGAGCTCATCTCCAGCTGACTGACATGATGCCCCAATCATTTCAGTTACTGTTCCCAAGATAGTGTCTCATTATGTCTATAATTCCTGAATATTGTTGAATTACAATTATCTGTATTGATTCCCATGTCATTTGCTTGCAGCAGCTTATCAAGTCATTTGTTTCAGTGTACGTCCTTCATGTGCCACATGTACACTTTAATCAGTGAGGATTCTCTGATTTCTTCCACATCATTAATAAAAGTGTAAAGGCCAAAAACTGACCTCAGCATGGCCTTAAGAATACATGCCCTTAATGAGGCCTTGCTGTTTACAAATGCATTTTGAGACCTGTCAACAGCTTTTTAAAATTAGTTTTCTATGCACCACATTGCTTTTGTTTTAATTATCAAAATATTGGATAGTGCCAAGATTAAAGGATTCTGACTATCCCATGTAACCTCTCTTCCCCTTCTCAGTCACTGAATGAGAGCTCATTAATTGTTCATGGAGTGAAGGAGGCATCTGATGGGAAAAAAGAATGTGATCCTGTAATTAAAGACTGTATCACAATGCATTATGTAAGACAGACAAATTAAAGATGCTCAAGCCATCATAATCCCCACACAGCTAAATTTTTGGATGCTAATTTTTCTAATATAAAGGGCTGCTTTGTGTGCGTGTGTGAGAGAGTGCTCTGATATACACAAAAAAAGAGGGAGGTGCATCTCACCAGCTTTAAATATTTACAGATGAGCTAGTCATGCCATCTCCCACTTTAGCTAATTGAGGGAAATAGGCATTTCTAGAATATCGCTCACTCATTCAAATGTAAATGTATAAAATAGAATGCATGAACTGCATTCCCTAAATGCATGTTTCTTGCTGCTCACTAGAGAGAGAGAGACTGTATAACCAACTTGTAGGTTAATGCTGATGTGAGATGGCCAAGGTTAGATGAGATGAATCCCACACAAAGCCCGTGGACTTCCATCATTACACTTGGTTTCCCATTCTCATAATGAAGACTGTAAACAACTCAATTTTATGGAAACTAAAAAAGAATTCTGAATGTTTTGCTTTACTAAACAGCATTTTATTTGTTAATCCACCAGCTATTTACTGTAACAACTGGATTAGCTAAATAGTCACCATTTCAACTACAGAGTTAGGACCTTTCTGGTGACCTCCCTTGCACGCTGTGTAGCCCCAGGGCCCGCAGCAAACAGAGGTGGGCCTGTAGAGCTCCAGCTCCCTTTCATCATCTGGGAACTTGGGCCAAAGAAAAGAATGACTAGGTTAAAAGAAAGTTTAGGAGAAAAATCTGGAGGCCATAGGATACGTAATCTCCTAACTTTTCTAAAATAACTTGTAAGAATTCTTGAGTGAGAGGTAAAAAAAAAAAAATAAAAAAAAAATCTGAAATTGAAAATACCTCGCTTTGTCTTATCTGTGGGAATAATTTCCTTTCTCTAGCAGGGTTTCTGTTTTCAATAGCTTGATTAAGGAACAGTATCTCATGTGATGAAATGATCCGGGCACATTTGCATATGAATGCTAGATGATATGGCATATAAAGTGATTAGGCCTCATCTGTTTCACATGCCTGGAGATTAATGCTAATAGCACTTAATACATTAAGATTTGGATTAAACTTGACCAGAGAAAGCGACATGAAAATGAACTTTGCTAAACTTTTTGGAACTTCACGGTTTTTTTTTTCTTTCACTTTGGATATGAAAGTTTCTTCATCTCAGCTATTGCTAGTTTACACATTCTTAGAAATAATAATCTTCTAAGCACATACACAGTCTAGAAATGACATGGGGAAGATAACAGTGTTTATGATGGGAAGGTCTGTGAACAGAGCTCTGACTTTTCCAGTCCGGTGTTTAGATAAATCAGGCAGTAGGAGTGAGGGTACTTGTTTTCAACAAACTTTTCATTTTCATAAACACAAGAGAAAGCAAGCTATAATTTTCAAGGCTTGACAAGGAATGCTGAGGAGTTACATTAAATCTTTGATATCATGATCATTTATTTCTGATTTAAAGCCTCAATATTTTGCTTGTATTAGAATGATGCTAGCAGCTGATCTGAGATGCTTACAGCAGTATGTACTATCTGATGTCAGGATGCCCTGCTATTTGAAAAGTCACTGGACAGGTTGCAGACGAGCGAGCTCAAATAATGAATAAGGTCAAAATATAAACAGGTTTAGATTAAAATTAATGAAATAAATTGAATTGCACATGACTCTCACCAGTGACCAAACTTCACCTCTGCAGACTGCCTCATGGAAAGGACAACCTGTCTTTGCTGACACGAGTAGCTCCTCTGTGACCTCTGAGTCTCACCTTCTCAAGTCTGATCTTCTATAAAAGACCTGGCGGCCACTTATGAATTAAACTTGGCTTGAGGTCAAAACACCAGATCTCATCACTCCTGAATACTCAAGCAGTTGTACATGCCCAGCATTTGTCCCTCTCTCTGGATGAGCTGAAATCCTGGTTGCAAACTTCTTACATGTGAAAAGTTCATAAACTGACAAAACTCAATTGCTCATTAATTCTGAGATTTTCTCATGTTCTAGCAGAGATGATTTTTGCATTGCAGCATATGTGTACCATGTGTAATGCTCCAGTGCAGAAATGCACTGGTCTCATCGGGTTCTTCCACAGAAATTAATACAGAAGCCTGTGGGAAAAGGTTATTTACTTTTTAACCAGTACATACCATCCACTGCTGATGCAGTAAAGAAGAAAATGTCCGCAATATCTGAAATAACCAAGTAAAACATTGGTTGTTTTGTGCAACAGAAAGCACCAATAATATTTTTATAGCATCAGTTGGGTTATTTGGGCATAGAAGCGTATGTTATTTATTTATTTGATTCAGCTTCTGCAAGCCATAGCTATACAGTTTTATTTGCTTTTGAAAATTTTGGGGGTTTTTATTTTATTAAAACTCAGTCCCTTTTTAATAAAAATGTAGTGTCCTATGTTAATGTAATGGGAATTAATATGGTATCCACAGCTATGTAATAAATATCCTTTTTAATACCTCAAAAAGTAACAAAGATAGAGGTGAATGTATTTTATGAACATTCTTTTAATTTTAAACTATTACCCAACCAAGGCGTTTTATAACATAAATGAGGATTTGACCTTGTAACATCACCAGCTGCCAAGAGGTGGGAAGTTCTTGCTACACTGACAGTGTTAGAGGAGGGCAGCGCTCCCTCAAACACTTATCTCCTCTTTTGAAACCCATCTGGTGCTCTTTTGGCCGTGAACAAATTTACAAATATTCCATTGGAGCAGGGGAACTGTTTCAAGACCATGGTGTTTCCTACCCAGTAGCCTTTCTGTGGGCTACCCACTAACAGCCTGTGGGCTGCCCAGGTGAGTAGAGCAAAGCCCTCTTGGGCTGCCTGCTGCTGCCCTGTTCCACGGGACCGTGCTCGCCCTTGGACCACACCTATGTTGTAGCCGTGTTGGCAGGTAACGCAAAGCAAGGACTCTGAGCAGACTTCCCTGTGCTTGCTCACCCTTGTGAACAGGATGGTGGGGGAACAGAAAAAGCTGTTACTGTATAAACTTGTGGTTGGGGTTTTGGGTACGCAGCTGATGTGCTACCTGCCGTGTGAAAGAACACGCTCTGCATCTGTATTTTCCTGTCATAGAATCATAGAATCATAGAATCACCTCAGTTGGAAAAGACCTTTAAGATCATCGAGTCCAACAGTTAACCTAGCACTGCCATCCCACCACTAAACCATGTCCCTAAGCACCTCATCTATCATTCTTTTAAATACCTCCAGGGATGAGGACTCGACCACCTCCCTGGGCAGCCCATTCCAGAGCCTGACAACCCTCTCGGTGAAGAAGTTTTTCCTAATGTCTAGCCTAAACCTGCCCTGGTGCAGCTTCAAGCCATCCCCCCTCGTCCTATTGCCCATTACCAGGGAGAAGAGGCCAACCCCCACCTGGCTACAGCCTCCTGTCAGGCAGTTGTAGAGGGCGATCAGATCTCCCCTCAGCCTCCTCTTCTCCAGACTAAACAACCCCAGTTCCCTCAGCTGCTCCTCGTATGACTTGTGTTCCAGACCCCTCACCAGCTTGGTTGCTCTCCTCTGGACCTGTTCCAGCAAGGCAACATCTTTCTTGTAGTGACGGGCCCAAAACTGAACACAGTATTCGAGGTGCGGCCTCACCAGCACCGAGTACAGGGGCACGATCACTTCCCTGCTCCCCGCTGGTCACACTATTCCTGATACAAGCCAGGATGCTGTTGGCCTTCTTGGCCACCTGAGCACACTGCTGGCTCATATTCAGCTGGCTGTCAACCAACACGCCCAGGGTTTTTCCACCAGGCAGCTTTCCAGCCACTCTTCCGCAAGCCTGTAGCGCTGCATGGGGTTGTTGTGACCAAAGTGCAGGACCCGGCACTTGGCCTTGTTGAACCTCATACAATTGGCCTCGGCCCATCGATCCAGCCTGTCCAGGTCCCTCTGCAGAGCCCTCCTCCCCTCCAGCAGATCAACACTACCACCCAGTTTGGTGTCGTCTGCAAATTTACTGAGGGCACACTCAATCCCCTCATCCAGGTCATTTATAAAGATATTAAACAAGACTGGCCCTAAAACTGAGCCCTGGGGGACACCGCTTGTGACCGGCCGCCAACTGGATTTCGCTCCATTCACCACGACTCTCTGGGCTCGGCCATCCAGCCAGTTTTTAATCCAGCGAAGAGTACAGCGAAGTGTTGTCAGCTTATTTCTGGCAACACTGTCTCCCTTGTGGGCCTACAGCCATGTACTTTTATTTCATTTTGTAATTTGAATTCGGTGCTGGATTAAAAAGTAAGAAGTCAGTGATAGCTGTACGATAGGAATATTTTATAATACTATTCCATCATAAAAAGGTGCAGGTAACAGTGATTCCTGATCTACCTCAGAAATCCTTATGAACTCAGATAAAACTAAAAGGAATTACCAAAATAATCAAAACTGAAAATCGTCCCTTGTCTCAGAAACTTCTGGGCATCTCAAAGAGCAGGAGGTGGCTCTGCGTGGACAGTGGAGTAAAGCCCCACGCAGGGCTGAATCACCCTCTGGCCTCCCCTGACCAGATCCTCGTGGAGTATGTTGGATTTTTTAAAACCTGTAAGTTAATATTTACAGTTGCATGCCATAACTGGAGGCAAATCCCACCTCCAAGTTCTCATAATATGATGAACATAAAATAAGAGACCTCACTGAAGCAGGCTTCACAATAATAAGGTTCTCCCCTTGTTGTGGTTTAACCCGTCAGTCAGCTGAACACCACTCAGTCGCTTGCTCACTGCCCCCTCCCTCAGTGGGATGGGGGAGAGAACTGGGGGGGGGGGGGGAAGTGAAACCCATGGGTTGAGATAAAGACAGTTTAATAAAACAAGAGAATAACAGCAACAACAACAATAATAATAATGGTAAGAGAACATACAGAATATACAAAGCAAGTGATGCACAATGGAACTGCTCACCATCTGCTGACTGATACCCAGCCTGTCCCAAGCAGTGATCATTCTACCCCCAGCCAATTACCCCGAGCATGTCATCATATGGTCTGGAATAGCCCTGTGGCCAGTTGGGGTCAGCTGTCCTGGCTGTGCCCCCTCCCAGCTCCTTGTGTGCCTGGCAGAGCAGGGGAAGCTGAAAAGTCCTTGACTGGTGTAAGCCCTGCTCAGCAACACCTAAACCATCAGTGTGCTATCTACATTCTTCTCGTACTAAATCCAAACCACAGTGCTGTGCCACTTACTAGGAAGAAAATTATCCCGGGTGAAACCAGGACACCACCACTGACCAGATCCTCATGGAGTATGTTTGATATTTTAAGACCCCTAAGTTTATTTACAGCTGTATGCTGTAACTGGAGGTGAATCCCACACCCAAGTTCTCATAATGTGATGAACATAAATAAGAAACCTCACTGAAGTAAGCTCCACGATAATAATGTTCTCTCCTCTACTTAAATATACCCAAACTGGAGGGCCCTGCTCATCAGCGTTGAATTGCTATTCATAGTCCTAATGATAGTGCTGGGAAATACACACAGGAGCTATGAGGCTGTGCTGCCTCTCCCCAAAATGCTCCATTCTAGGACCACCACAAGTAGAGAACCACATACAGCTTACAGCTGGGACCAGTGAGTACATGTGTACTGCAGTGCCTGGATCTTGCTCCTGCTGAATAGGAATTAATCTAGGGATTTAATTGCAAACAAGAACAAGCTCTGTCCTGTGAGATGTCTTTCATGAAGTCAGGCTTGGAAAATGACAGCAACCTGTGTGAAGGTGTTCTCTGTGACAGGGATTGTCTTCTGCATATTGGCTCCCTGGTTTCTGCTGTTGCACACTGAAGCCCCATCTGGGAATCTGCATTCATGCAGTAGCTGGGAGAGTGGTGGAGCCAGGTGAGATCTGGTGTTTTGTTCAGCCTGGACAGTGGTTCACTGCCCTTAATAAAGAGGCACTCGCTCCCTGAGGAATTTCATATGGTTGCCCAAGGAAAAGACAGCTTACATTTGGGGAGAAAGCTGTGCTTGTTGCAGCCACTGAATTCAAGCAAATGTCAATCACAGTATGTCACATATGGAGGGGAAATGCCTTCAGATAGAGTAGTCGCCTTAAGATGGACTGAATTGAAAAATAGCCTTTCTTCTTTGTTCTGGAAATCCTGCATTGCACTCAGGATGCAAACCTTTCACATTTATTTGGATGACCGTCTCCTGGTCTGCATCAAAAGCAGCGTGGCCAGCAGGTCGAGGGAGGTGATTCTGCCCCTCTACTCTGCTCTGGTGAGACCCCACCTGGAGTACTGCGTCCAGCTCTGGAGCCCTCAGCACAAGAAGGACATGGAACTGTTGGAGCATGTCCAGAGGAGAGCTACTAAAATGATCCGAGGGCTGGAGCACCTCTCTTATGAGGACAGGCTCAGAGAGTTGGGCTTGTTCAGCCTGGAGAAGAGAAGGCTGCGGGGAGACCTGATTGCGGCCTTTCAGTACTTAAAGGGGGCCTACAGGAAAGATGGGGACAATCTTTTTAGTAGGGCCAGCTG
The DNA here is from genome assembly GCA_034008185.1 of Gorsachius magnificus. NCBI lineage: Eukaryota > Metazoa > Chordata > Aves > Pelecaniformes > Ardeidae > Gorsachius > Gorsachius magnificus. The sequence continues at coordinate 180,931,077 of CM067081.1, forward strand.
TGACAGGACAAGGGGTAATGGTTTTAAACTGAAGCAGGGTAGGTTTAGACTGGATATAAGGAAGAAATTCTTTACAGTGAGGGTTGTGAAACACTGGACTGGGTTGCCCAGAGAGGTGGTGGAGTCCCCATCCCTGGAAACATTCAAGGCCAGGTTGGACGGGGCTCTGTGCACCCTGATCTGGTTACGGGTGTCCCTGCTCTCTGCAGGGGGGTTGGACTAGATGGCCTCTAAAGGTCCCTTCCAACCCCAAACATTCTATGATTCTATAATGTACAGGATTTTAACATTTGGAAATACTCTGAGTGAGCATCTGTGCAGCCCTGACCCACAGCCTGTGAAGATGAGGGGCCCGTTAGCCTCTCTGCTGTCAGCTGCAGCTGGACATGGTCCTGGCGTGAGCTATGCCGGTCCCTTTGTCTCTTTGGCTTGCAGCAGTACTCAACATCTTGCAGTGCCTCATGCCATGGCACTGCCATGCTCCCTGAGGGCTCCATCCTTCTTTTGTACCATGAAGGGCTGGAGAAGAAGTGGAGATCTTAGCATGAAACTATGAAGTTCAAATATTTTCTGTGTGATTTCACTAAAACTGTCCCATAACCAGAGCACTGCAGACCGATTGCAGAGCAACGAAGCTGAAGCAATCACTCTCAAAGCTCAAGGGCAGGGCATGAACTCAGATGTACCCTGTAGTCCTCAAGCGGTTAACAGCAATGATGCAGGCTCACGGAGCCAGTATATTTCTCTGAAGTCTGAGACAGGGTGAGCATCCAGAAATGTATCATGTTTAACCCAAACACAACATTTTCTACATTTTTCCAAGAAAACTTGAGGTTTGGGGTGAAGTGGTAGTCACTGACAGGAAGGAGATCATATACATTCTGTTTATACTTTTATATAGCTGCTTTTGTACACTTGTATATAACTCCTCTAACTGCAGCTCTAATAAAATGAGAATACTCCTCTGAAGCTTCTGAAATATATATATGCAGAAAAATTAGAAAAGACAGGTTTTGGTAGAAAGATAATAAGGAAATGAGAAGGTTTCACAATGGAAATGCAGACAGTATGTTTCTGTGTGCCCCCTTTCCATGACCCTTCTTTCTTTTTCCCCTCTTTCTTCTCTCCTCCCCTTCACTGTTGAGGAAAATCATTTGAACAAGCAATAGCAGGGACTTGCAACTTGTCAGGGCTAATGAAGGATCTCCAAACATGAAGACTTACCCACTTTTTCCAGCTCTATCCACTGGTTTAAAAAACGTAATGTCTCTCCCTGAAAAATCTGCTTAAATGGCAAGAAGCAATTTAAAAAATGTGTGGTATACCCTATGAATAAAACATGTCATGTGGTAAAACCGGAACTCAATTATATTTGCGTATGCTGTGTTCTGTCTCTCGTAGTAGCTAATGTGGCATTTAGGGGATGCCCACCCCACCTTGTAAAAGTCCTTCTGATGTCTCCAGTGTCTACTGCCTACCTCTGTTGTTTCTGGCATTTGAATGACACAGGGAGAGAACTGGAATCAGCTCTTTGCAGGAGGCTGGAAATATGTAGGCATTTGTGAGATTCCCATCTGTCTCGCACCAGCAACTCCCAGTGGTCTCATCCTTTTATCCCAGAGGCAAAATTATCTGAGCAAAACAATGAAAGTTCTTGGAAGCTTCAAGAGGCATGCAGAGTCAGAAAAAAGTGTTGTCAATTTTCTTATTTGCATCTTTATGCTTGAACAAGTCCGGTAGTGAACTGAGCAAAATTACCCATCTACACATTCTGGGATGATCACTTTTTTCTTTGCTGGAAGGGATATGAGAATTTACCTGCATATCTAAGATCTCCGCATGAACCCGTTTCAAAAGCAATTATGTAAATTTTGTTGGTATAATGAAATATCCCAAATAATCTGTATTTAAAGCAGTAAGTTTTGGGGCTCATAAAAGTAAAATAGTAATTTCTGGCTTGTTTTAACTCTGCGCTATGCCAGAAGTGAGCTATGAAGTAAATGTTTACTCACCACCATTGAACTGAGTCCTTAAGTGGGTGATGTTAAAAAGATCTGGCTTCAGGCCATGAGTTACCTGGCCTTTCCATAAGCCCTATGGTTGACTGAGGGAATAGACTTCAGAGCCAGAGCCCAGATTACACTAAAACCACTTTACATGGATCTAGCAACAAAAAGTGGCCTCAGAATATTCGTCAAACAACCCCATACAATGCTACAGGCTTGGGGAAGAGTGGCTGGAAAGCTGCCTGGCAGAAAGGGACCTGGCAGTGTTGGCTGACGAGGAGCGGCTGAGGGAACTGGGATTGTTCAGCCTGGAGAAGAGGAGGCTGAGGGGAGACCTTATCACCCTCTACAGCTGCCTGACAGGAGGCTGTAGCCAGGTGGGGATCGGTCTCTTCTCCCAGGTAACGGGCAACAGGACAAGGAGAAATGGCCTCAAATTGTGCCAGGGCAGGTTTAGGCTAGACATTAGGAAAAATTTGTTCACCGAAAGGGTTGTCAGGCTCTGGAATGGGCTGCCCAGGGAAGTGGTGGAGTCCCCATCCCTGGAGGTATTTAAAAGAAGGATAGATGAGGTGCTTAGGGACATGGTTTAGTGGTGGGATGGCAGGGTTAGGTTAACGGTTGGACTTGATCTTAAAGGTCTTTTCCAACCTAGACAATTCTATGATTCTATGATTCTATGAACATATTGTATTCCCTAGGAAGCAAAGCAAAAGTTAGTGTCCAATGAAGAGCCGCAAAAATCCTTCTAAAATAATTCCTGTGTCAAAGGTGTGTGTCTGAAACAGGTTCAACATTTTTTATCAACGCAGACAAAAGCAGATGAGCCACATGCTTCCTCAGCCTAACTTTCTTTCCCTGGCCTGTCCAGCAGGTCCTCCCCAGCCCCCTTTGGGCAGCTTCCCCAGCGCTGGTGAGTCCTTGTGAAGAGGCATAGGGATTCACAGCAAGAGTGGCTCTGCACGCCTGCCCCATCACCCCACACTAGCCTCTTGCCTCACCCTCTCTGGGACAACCCCTTCCTCCTGCCTGTGCCGTGAAGTGGTGGGGACTGCCCATAGCTGCACGTTAATGATTATGAAGGAAACTTCACTTTGAAGGGAAACTCACTTGTGGGAAACTCAACTGGGCTCTGTAAATCACCATATTAGATGTGGAATTAGCTGCTTGTAGGCAATGGAGCTGCTACTTCAGCAAGCACCAAATACAGACAGGATGTAATTTGCAGATGTCCCCACTCCTTAGAGTAACACAGCTGTTGGGAGTGGGGAACAAAAATAAAGTGCTTGATCCATACCTTCATATATAAGACAGCCACAGCTGATATGTGAGGGATTATGCCTGGAAAAGCAGGCTGGTGTCTGCCTTGAAATCTTCAGTGACCTACTCAAAGGCTTCAACTACCCTGGGTTGCTATCCACACTCCAGACTGACATGCATCCTCATCAGCATTCCCTTGTTTCAGAAACACTGTTTTAGACAATGCAGGCATGAACAATGCACCACCCCTTTCAAGTGGAGGAGAAAAAAAATCTTGCCTGCCTTCAGGAAACAAATACTGATCCTTATGGTACACCCAAGAAGTCAGAGAGTAATACGCTGCAGAGAGGAAAGGCGAGTAATGATAGTCTGGGGACATAATGGAAATGCAGGGATTCACAGAGGCAACTTTCCTTAGAACAAACCAGAACACTGTATAGATTTCCCCATCTTTTTTAAATAGTTCTGTTGAATTTCATTATTCCCAGGGCAGTAGAAAATGTACATTCTGAAATTCAATAGTAAATAAAATCAAGAAAATTGAGGCTGTAATTCTGTGACCTCATTGCACTTTGACATCTCATTATGCATTTCAAAACTGTGTAGAGAAAAAGGATGCATACAAAAATGTGTACAAAAAAAAAGAAGTAAAAAAGTAAACAGGCAAACAAATTCCACAAAAGAAGCAGTGTAGCATTTTATGTAGGCTACATAAAGCATTAAGCATCACACACTGCTGCAATAATTTTCAGAATTCAGCTTTAAATGAGTCAGATATACAATTAGGGAATGAAGTGGGAGAACTCGTGGCACTTAGCACATTTGATTTCTACTGGCGTGGACTACCTGCTCTCTTAAAATTCAGAATTCAGTCTCCAGCTGTCTGCTCGGCTGACTCCCATTTTCCTCACCATACCTAGCGATATGTTGTTCATAACATCAGCTGTGCGTTGATACAGCAGCAGCTCCATTTCACTAGGAATATTGACCGAGAAAGCTGATACTAAGTCCCATAAGCAGATTTAAAATATGATAGATCTGGTCTTGGCTGACATTCTTCATGAGGGTGAATTGCTGAAAGGGTTGCCTGCTGTATTGGGTTTGCGTGGCAAGGGTTTGGTAGCCGGGGAGCTTCAGGGGTGGCTTCTGTGAGAACACACCAGGAGCGGCCCCCATGTTGGAGAGCTGGCTCCATGACAGACCCACCGCTGGCCAAAGCTGAGTCTGTCAGCAATGTTGGTAGCACCTCTGCAATAACATATTTAAGAAAGGGTAAAAAATGCTGAGCAGCAGCTGTGAGGGAGAGGAGTGAGAAAAATGTAAGAGCAACAGCTCTGCAGCCCCCCAGGCCGGTGCAGCAGGAGGGGCAGGAGGAGCTCCAGGCGCCGGAGCAGAGATTCCCCTGCAGCCCCTGGGGCAGCCCATGGTGGGGCAGGCTGTGCCCCTGCAGCCTGGGGAGGCCCACGGGGGAGCAGATCCCCACCTGCAGCCCGGGGAGGCCCACGGGGGAGCAGATCCCCACCTGCAGCCTGGGGAGGACCCCACGCCAGAGCGGGGGGTGCCGGGGGCGGTGACCCCGTGGGGGCCCACACTCTGCTCCTGAGGGAGTGCACCCCGTGGCAGGGATGGACCCACACTGGAGCAGATTGTGAAGAACTGCAGCCTGTGGGAAGGACCCAGGCTGGAGTAGCTCATGCAGGGCTGTATCCTATGGGAGGGACTCCACACTGGAGCAGGGGAAGAGTATGAGGAGGAAGGAGCGGCAGAGACAGTGTGTGATGAACTGACCTCAACCCTCATTCCCCATCCCCCTGTGCCACTTGGTGAGGAGAAGGTAGAGAAAATCAGGATTGAAGTCGCGCCTGGAAAGAAGGGAGGGGTGGGGGAAGACAGAAGAGGGGAGGGGTGAGGGGAGAGCTTTTTAGATTTAATCTTATTTCTCACTATCCTACTCTGTCATTAATTAGCAATAAATTAAATTAATCTTCCCCAAGTCAAGTCTGTTTTGCCCATGATGGGAATTGGCAAGCGATCTCCCTGTCCTTATCTCAACCCACGGGCTTTTCATCATATTTTCTCCTCCCGTCCAGCTGAAGAGGGGGGATGAGGAAGCGGCTTGGTGGGCACCTGGTGGCCAGCCATGGTCAACCCACCAAACCTGGAGGGGCTTTCTCCCCTCTCTTTACCATCACCATTGTACAGCCTGAATGCTGTGCAAGGGAGCACAGTGCCCTACCCCTGTGTCCTCAGCCGTAGCCTCCCAGAATCCAGTCCTGCCACCACTTCCAGAGAGTCATGAAAGGACAGAGCCACTAGCCACCACCCCAGGCAACAACTGAAGGTGTAAGTTAGAGGAACATGGTAGTCGTGTACAATACCCTCATGGGTAATATCTGGAAGCTGTGTAGGGGGTGAAATTAATGAAAATTTCGCCTTTGTAAAGTTGGGAGGATTCGGTTCCCAGTGGCTCATTTGTCATTTTAAATGCAGGCAAATCTAAGGCTGGTCTGATTTCAAAGTATTCTCAAGCTCTTGCCTCCATTTGGCCTTATGCCCAAGTTATTTTAACAAAATAATGATTTTGGCCAAATTATTTTTTCAAATATTGGTGATATGAAATAGTATTTTGTAACCTGGTTGTGCTTAAGTACTATCCTCCAAAAAAAAAAAGCCAAAAAAAATACAAGATCGTGATTCATTCCCATGCTTTTTTAATGTTTCAATGGGAATGATGTAGGAGAAAGCGCTGCATGGCCTGATCAAATGTACCAGAGCCTGATCAAGAGTTGCTTGAAGTATTTGTTAATGGTCACCGTACTGCATTGCAAAATGCCTGAAATCTGGACATACTTAACGGCCACAATACTCCTCAATGTATACTGAGATCATGGTCAGAGTAACCTGCCATGTATTACAGATGAAGGAAAGCTGCTACGTTTGAATCTTCTTGTCCTCATGTAGCTCATTTACATTGAAATTGCCTTTCAACATAACACCATCAGTTATATTTATGTCACCCATCGACAGGCAAAATATTCTTTGGGGAAAATAGATGCCTGGCAACATAGTTGAAACAGCACCTCATGACAGAAAATGAAAAATTTTTGTATCCATGGTTGTATGAAAAATGTGTGATGTTCAAGGACACTGCGAGAAGGACAGGGCAAAATGAAACCTGCATCAAATGTCTTTAAGTCCTGTGTGTCTACCTCCCAAGCCTTTGAAAATGTCAGATCCATGTGGAGTATTATCTGTCGTGAAGAGGAATCATTATTCCTGCCGGTAGTGGTATTTTTAAATGGGATGAGATGCATCACCACTGCCAAGCAGGAAATTTCCATTGACTTCAGAGAGACTGGGAAGATAAGGAGAGGCCCCTTAGAATATTGTACAGGAAGAACTAAAAGGATTTTTCTGTCTGTGTGAATGACAGATAAGAAGAGAGAAACTCACGCTGCGAGGTTTGTGATGTAGGGATGTGGTATTTCCTTGACATGCTTTGCCTTTTGGACTGATGATCAAATATTAACTGTAAATAGTGACTGTGGTGAATACTGACTTTTCTCAATGCCTACTCTGATACTGTACTGTGAGTCATCATTAATAATACATAACTTGAAATAAAAACCCCTTTCCCTTAAATAATTAAAAATAATAGGCAGGAGTTTCACATTGAGTGATCTCCACTAAACGTACCTTTTTCTTATATACCAGGTTGTCTTACTCATTTCACTGCAAATGCTGCATGTCCTCCACTGACATTGCCTTTGCAGATCACCTCAAGGTGTGAACTTCATCCTACCTTTCAGGTATGTTTTATGTATGTGTAAAGCTGCTTTTGAAGGACAGTATTTGTCATGGTTTAACCCCGGCTGGCAACTCAGCACCACGCAGCCCACAATGGGATGGAGGAGAGAATCAGAGGAGTGAAAGTGAGAAACTCATGGGTTGAGATAAAGACAGTTTAATAGGGAAAGCAAAAGCCACACATGCAAGCAAAGCAAAACAAGGAATTCATTCACCACTTCCCACCATCAGGCAGGGGTTCAGCCATCTCCAGGAAAGCAGGGCTCCATCATGCGTAACGGTGATTTGGGAAGACAAACGCCATCACTTCGAACGCCGCCCCCTTCCTTCTTCTTCCCCCAGTTTCTATACTGAGCATGACATCATATGGTCTGGAATATCCCTTTGGCCAGTTGGGGTCAGCTGTGCCCCTCCCAGCTTCTTGTGCACCTGGCAGAGCTGAGAGCTGAGAAGTGCTTGGTTAGACTAAGCACTACCCAGCAACAACTAAACCGTCAGTGTATTATCAACATTCTTCTACTACTAAATCCAAAACACAGCACTATACCAGCTGCTAGGAAGAAAATTAGCTCTGTCCCAGCCGAAACCAGGACATTGGGAGTGAAGTTGGGACTCCCTTCTCATACAAGGGTTGCTGTTAGAGTGGTTGGCCCAAATGCTACCCTCTGCTGTGATTATTTTTTGGAGTTGCTCAGCCTTCGCACCAAGGCAGCACAGGGAAATGTGGCAGTCCCTACGCTGGGAGCTAGCTGCAGGTCTGTGACCTGAAGATGTTGCTGTTCACATGTCTCTCTAGCATGTGGGTGATAAATTCGTGAATGGATTCTTCCATTCTTTTTATTCAATTGAGATAAAATCCCAAAGAGAATGCATTTCAGAATTATTTGGTGCTAGTGAGAACATTTCCCATACTAATGGTCAGTATTTCCAGCATATCTGGGCAGAGCTGGGGGTGCTGGTGATATGAAGCCTATAGGGGAAGATGTGGGGGATCTGCAAAGTTGTGTGTCCTGGAAGAGCTCTTCCACTCCCCAGGTCTGAGGTGATGTCTCCAGTGACCTTGTCCTAGAGAAGGGAAAACATAGTGAAATGCCTCTTTGCAATGTTTTGATGTGTGCATTTTGCTCTCTCTACTTTCTTTGAGGATGATAGGGCTGAGAAAAACAACAACAAGGTATATTTTATTCAGTGTAAAGAAGGTCAGGGAGCTACAGCAACTAGTCAAAGGCTAAGGCAGAAGAGCAGTCCCTTCCAGCCTAGACACACTGCTTTAATAGCGGCAGGAATATCCTCTGCAGTCAAAGGATTTTAATTTCATCTCAAGGAGTCAAGATTGAAGCTACACAGAAGCAGCATATATTATCATAAAATTTTGTTAATATTTGCACTATTTCAGAAATAAAGAATAACATGGTTTTTTTAGCCCAATGTATTGGTATCTCTCCAGTATATCAATAACTCCCTCATTTCTTAGATATTTTGAAAATGAGCTGTTTCCTTATGCTGTACAGTATCTTCCTAAAACCAGGAGGTGGAGCCCTGCAGCCAAAGGCTACCATCGATTGCCTTCTCTACACCCAGGAGAAATAATGCTTCGCTTTAATTGTGTTTGAGAAGAGCATATATAACTTCTGCTTCCTCGTGATAAGGCTTGATGTGTGCTGCCGCTCAGAAAATTTGCGACTACTGGGCAAGGAAACGGGCTGATGGGCTTCTGCCCTCAGAAGAGGGCGAGCAACTGGAAGAGCGAAGGTAGCAAACGGTCTGTTCGGTTTTATACAGGTGGCTTCCAACGGTGCTAATAAATGCACTGGGTAATGTTAAGGAGGCTGAGATAAAGCTATCTACCGGGTGAGAGAAGGGAGTAGAGCAATCCCCCAGTGCCAGGGCAGCGAGGAGCCCTGGGCTCACTGCCCCCAGCCCCTGCCCCTCAGGGGGCTCTGGCATGGGATGCCTACAGGGGCATCACCCAGCACCCAGGGGGTGTCACAGCTGGGCTCAGAGTGGCTACCACATCCCCTCCACTGAGGCTTTAGGGTCTCTGAATCCCCATCACCAGCTGTTTAAGGCTCTGCCGTTCGCGTGGTGTTTATGTTTGGCCACGCAGTGAGAGTTTAATCCATTAGCAGGGCCAGCAGGCTGGGGGGACCTGGCTGCGAGCATCTGGCATGGCCTAAAAGCCCTCTGTGTACTCAGTGCTTGATTTACCCAGCTTGTCAAAGTCTACCAAAATTTGCCGCTTCCCTTTTCGCGTTACTAGTCAGTTATTAATGAGGACAGCTCTTAGCAACTTAATTCAGCAGTTTTAGCCAAGAATGTTCCTGGAATATTGGTGTCTAAGTCCCACTTGTTACCTACGCTGCTTGATTTCAGTGTGGGTGATGCACCTCCGTGGGAGTTTGCTGCTCAAACAGAGGGATGAGCAGGGACTTTTCAGGGCACACACACACACACACACACAAAATTTCAAGGAAAACTATTCCCTTCATTGAATATATACTTGCAAAAGAATATGAATCTTGCAACCCCGTTTGCTCCGTGGACTACATGCAGAAAAAATATGAATCTTGCAACCCCATTTGCTCCGTGGACTACATGCAGAAAAAATACAAAGCAAGGAAAAACTGCTCATTGCAGTTATTTTGCTTTGTTTTGGCAACACAGAAAGCTGGATGCTAGCTGGCTTTCTTGGCAGTTCAGATGAGTGCAGGGCTGCTGGAGCAGCTCAGAACAGCCTTACTGTGCCAGTGACCCTCGGGTAATTCTGCGGGGGTGATTTGGGGGGCAAAGGAGGCAAAGGACAGCTCCAGTGTCAGACTCCAAACCAACTGGGAAGATTTCAGCTAGGGATTTCTTCTGTTTGACTAAGGTTTAGAAGTACACTTTCGAGATTATGCTGCTACTGGTGTTCAGTGAATCGCTTCCTCAGTCATGCTAATACACTGTATGGCAGCTGCCATTGTGGTATGAACAGAAGACAGTGAAAAGTAAATTTAAAAATGGAAGTTTGAATTTTGCTTGCAAGATGCTTGCAATCGATGCTTGCAACTGATGCTTGCAAGACCCACAGCTGGGACTTCCTGAGCCCGATGGCAACGAGCACGTTTTGAAGCTCTTGTAACACAGGAAGAAGTGCTCACCCCTGTCCTAACTGCACTGGGGTTTCCAGCTCCTGTGACGCTCATCAGCATGGCACAGAACTAGGCTGTGTGGTGCAGACACTCTTTTAAAATACAATGCAATGTTACATATCAGCTGCCAATGCCCACTCTGGGGATGGAAAGCATCAGACGGCACCGGGCGACTGCACTTCTCTGCAATCTCCTTTCCCCTTCTGCAGCTGGTGAAGAAACGTGGAGAAAGAACAAGGACATCACTCATCCACCATTATTAATTAATATATCAATTTCTTGCCTCTATCTCAGTGAAAAATGGTTTAGAAATGCCAGTTGCCAGTTGTGCACAGGAACAGACTTCATTTTTTTGGGTTGATGATTTTGGAACAGACTTGACTTGTTTGGGTTTGATGATTTTACTTAACTTTACAGCCTGTAAAGGGCACTTCCCCTGCAGACTCACTGGTCAAAACCACCCAAAGTATTTGAAGTGATGCTTCAATGAATTTGGGGGTGGGGAATTGTTTCAAAAAATAATACTTAAAAGCGGTCGGCACAACAGCCTTCACATACCAGCCTGTACCATCTGGCTGTAGAATAATTAACTCAATAATCAGCTCATGGCTGCATATGCCAGCCTGGCATTCAGAAATGACAAGGTGTTTGCAGGGCTTCCTAGGTGGCTGTTAGGAACTAGGAGGAGTTTGTCCTCCTCTCCTCTGTTTATTTTGGCTGTTAGAAGGACCAGCCAGAAGGATAAAAGTGCCCACACAAATAGCCCTAACATATGTGTTATGCATAAACTGTAAAGATTTATTACAGATAGAGGTTGGGAGGGTCTTTCAAAAAGCGTGTGTATCATATGTTTAGCAGAGTTTGAGTTGCGAGCAGAAGTAATATCTTTTATTAAGTCATCTTATGTGGCTGGATAAAAAAGACAAACTTTTGGCATACAAGCCCTTTTTCACTTGGCTCTTCCTAAGTTTTGAGGTGGCCTGAAGGAAAAAACAACAACAACAAATCTTTAAAGAATACATGTATAATGCATGAGGTACGTACTCTAACATGTTTAAAGAACATAGCCTCATGCTCCACTGCTGGACATACTTCATGGCAGTGTTAAAAGTGAGGGGATGCTTTCTCCAGTGGTTTGCTGGATTTGTGTCAGACAATTTAAAGCAGCCTTGTCAACTCTGGGGCGTTTCTACTAGAAATAATTGCTCCATAAATGCAGATTTCTTTGGAGAGTGTCGGGAGAAATTCACTAAAATTGACTGTTTTGCAACTGAATAATTAAAACTTGTGCTTTGAAAAGGATGATCTTGTCATCAGCCAAGACAAGTAAACTGGCATTTTAGTTAGTTGATGCCGTGATCAAATGGTGTTCTGTTGCTATTTATAAAATGCCTCTAACCCTCATTTGATTGTTATCTGGGAAGATAAAAAGAAAGACCTGCCAACCCCCTTGCAATCCTCACAACTTCCAATCAAACAAAAATTTCCCTTTGCCTGCCTCGCTGTATTTTTGGTAAGAACACATTAAATTTAAGTGAATGGCTTTGGGCTGAAAGTTGTGGATTTAATGCATTTAGCTGCAATGAACTGTGTTCAAACAAACATATGGAGTGAATAATGTCATGCCTTAGGGTGTTCTGGATTATCCCAGGTTTACTGAGAGCAAACCTGTCCTCCTTTTGCTAGGTGGTCCCTGGACATGAATTAGCAGCTGGTTTGCTTCATCTTCAGCTCTTCAACACCTCTTTTTGAAAGTCTCATAAAATACCAGTCCCTGAAATTATTTTCTATTCATGACCATACTTAAAATTGATACATTTTAGTGTATATAGGATACATTTTTGGTACTGGACTATAAATGCTATTACTGGTTCTAACTATCCTGGCGAAATTCCTCCATACCTCTTTCTGAATCACTAATGCCTTTATTTACATCCACTATTGAATGTAAAACCTGAGCATAAGTATTTTAATGTGGTATTTCTGAAAGAATCGTGCTAGGAAACAAAAGAAAAACTGATGCAAGTAGTATGTGATGCTTACAACAGAGCCCCGCGACTTTTCAGAGCACTCAGTCACTTTGCACTGAAGGAAGCTGCGGGCCTCCAGCTGAGATCACGGTGCGAGCAGGTAATATTGAACTGCATAGGATTTTCAGCTTGGGGGCTCATCTTTATTACAAGACATTAATTTTTCTGAGAGACAAAGGAAGGAATATTCTTGCCAATATTCATTCTGCATGACAAAATTGATTTCATATGGGAAGACAATGCTGGGAGCTGAAGGAGGGTGAAGGAAGGTAAGATGGAGAATGAATGGTCACAGGTGTGGCCCTGGGTTGCTCTATGTGGTCCCATCATGCAAGGACAAGAGTATTTGTTTGATGCTGGGTGAAAGCTTATCCAAGGTTGATGATAATCAATTGTATTTATTTTAAAAATTGCCTTTGTTATTCCATTCACAGCAAAGGTCAGTCTAAAGTTTCCTCTGACACAAATTAGGGCAGAAGACATTTATAGAAAAAATTTGTTAAATTTTCTTCAGCTTCTTCGTTCTTAAAAACCTCTCCCCTCACCCCATCTCACTTCTGGGTGCCACTGCAGCTACCTGGGCAGGCAGCTGCTGGTCCCAAGGGCCTTATCCTGGGGATCATTCTCTTGGCTGAGTGAACTTGCAGCTGAGACGGGGTTAGACGAGTTGCCTGGGTACCTCTGAGAAAAGCAACCAGTACAGAAATCCCCCTCAAAGCTCCTGAGGCTGGATGCCCTGCCTGACCCTGCCCAGCAGCCGAGAAGGAGCTGCTGCTGCTGCCGCCACACTGGTTTCTCCTGCTGACATGTCTGTGCCTGTGGATATTTGGGATAAAACTCTGACAGCAGGTCTTCCAGGGGTGTTATTCCTTCACCATTAAGGTTAATGACACAGCACTCTTCCCTCCCTATTTTGGCTCTGATCTCTAAAGATAATATTTTTTATTCTGTGGGGTAGTAGGGACTGTGAGAGAGAATCCAAGATAAAGGTTGGTCCTTCCATATGGCAGATGTTTTGTACTGTTTCGTCTACATGCAGACTTAAAAGCCCAAGAGCATGTGTACCTGGTGCCCTGATACTGTGCAAGGGATGGGGTATTTAGCAACTCTTGCTAAAGATTTCTTGTGTACATTGAAGAATAATGTACACTGGTTTGGAAAACTTCTGATGGTGGAAATGTTCTTTTCTCTTTTTTTTTTCCTAATTATAAGAATAAAAGAACATTTTATCTACCGTGCTCTAGATGACATTGTTCAGAACAGTGGTTTTTGGTGATAACCAATGTGGTATATGTGGTGTAATTGTTATCAATAATTATGTTGATATGTTGGCTCTACTTATGTTGATTTCCCTCTTACTTTTGTTTGATTTCTTATCATTGCTCAGGCACTGACTGCAGTATGAAGAAAAAGGTGCAAAGTGGTGATATGTGCCTAGGATTGAAATTTAGCAAAGTTTTCTTTAAAAATGGAGGAAAGCAAAGAAATTTCTCTACTCCTTTTGCTTGTCATACCCCTCAATGCTTTCCCTCTGAGTTTGGGAGAACACATAAATAAGAAACTCTGCCAGTCATGCTTCCACAAATCTCCTGGCAAATTATAAAGACACAATATTGCAAGTAGAGACCAGGGTGGCTTAGTTAATTGCCTTTGGTATACATTTTATTTCCCCTACTTTTTATTGAGTTCAATAGGTGTTAGATCAGAGATTTCATATTTAGAATCATTTCCTCTTGGATATTTCTTTGAGATCTTCTTTCTTATAGTGATACTTTTCTGTATATATTCTGTAAATATTTTTATTATGTTAGGTAAGACCTAAAGGTCTCAGTGATGATTAGGATGCCACTGAGGAGTTTGCATGCATTGATTTCAAAGCCCCAGAAGATTACTTTGTCATCCATCAAGTGTAGGTGTTAAGAGACAACAGGAGAGAATGCAACAGTTGGAATCATTCAGCAGTGCTCTGAAAGTAAATGACATGAAGCTTGAGGTTGAAACAAATTAAACATGTTATTGACTGGTAAGATATGCTACTGGTGTCCTTCACAAATTAAAATTATGTTTCTCATTTCCATTTGAGTATCCTATTTCATCTTCTTGTGGTTGGATTCTTCTTTGTATCATATTATGGTCGATAAGACTGCACAAAAAGAAGTATCCCTGTGGACCACATGTGAAAATAGAAAAATAAAATTCCAAAATACAGTTTTTGTTGGTTCCCACAATGCTTCTCATCTTGTGCCATAGGTTAGTGATAGACTAGACAGCGTATAGACTAGAGATTATATGTATGCTTTTTATAGAGAAGGGATTGCACATACATATTTCAACATTAGCCTCCAAAACACTATACAGAAAAACCCCCACTATCCACACCTTTTACCTTCTAAAAGTGTACCTGAATAATGAAACATGAAGTAATTTTCTTCAGTTTTGTGCTTTTTTCTGTAACTTTTGTAGAGAGTTAGTATGAAATATTTTATGGGGACAAAGTGAAAACCAAGCATATATTAATATTATTGGGTTTATATGTAGGTAAGATAGCATAAAAATATTTGAAAAGCATAAAAATATTTACTTTAACAGTAAAGCTCTGTCCAGTCTTCCAGCCCATTTTGGAAATGACCTCTCCCCAAGAGAACATACAGCATATTTGGATTTGCCCTGGAGTTGCAATCTGACTTTCTAAAAGCTAACATTCGCAAAAGGTTGATAAGGAAACACACTAGCTTCGAGGAACTACTGGTGAAAATTTATTCGAGAGGTCAATGATGACAGTAATTAGATTTTAAAATACTGAAAGTCTCATGCTAAGTAGAGAACAGTGAAAAAAGGTCTTGCACATGTGAATTAGGATGTTGTAAATTTTATGCACACCATGATTAGAGGCACTAAAGTCCCATGTAAATATAGGGCTGGTGTTGGACTGATAGTTTTAAGTGACCTTTCCTGAAATACTCAAAATGGTATTTAAGGTGCAGATGGTATAAATAATCCCTTCTGTTTACTAAACTTGCTTAGTTTTTTTTGTAAACCTGGAGTTCGTGTCCAGCCTGCAGCTGAAGCCCAGAGAGGCTCCCTGATAACTGAGTAACTGTACTGAGAAGGGAAAGGAGAGGAGAGATGAAACTGTGCCATGTGGGCTCCCTACTGGGGACACGGCCTGCAAGGGAAAGAGCGGATAGAAAAGCGGGACAAACATCTGTGGTCAGAGGGATTTGTAAGGGCTGGGAAGCACTGGAAATTTCCCCATCACTGGCACTCTCCACACAGGGTAAGCAGCTGGAGGGGCTTTGCAAGTCACCAGGGCAAACACCCAGGATTTCATCAGTCACGACCCACATATTTTCAGTCACAATTTTGACTGTTCTGACCAATTCCCTCTAACTACTCCTGAGTCTGGCTGATTAATGTGGGAGCTGTTTCTCAATTAGAGACACTGTTTCCAGGAACAAAATGACTTTCCCCATTTCCCCAACCTCAACTCCAAGTGACTTCTAGTGAAGAAGCTCAAAAAATGCACCATGCATGTCTTTTAAAGACTATAAAAAACCAACCAACCACCAAACCCACAACTGTACATGGCTGTCACATTTTGCCATTCTGTTTGTAAGAAATATTGAACATATGCATGCTTGAAGACGCTGTCCTATTTTTGGAGTTGTCATTCACATTGCCATAGCTCCCTGACTCTGGGAACCACTGACAAGTTGTCCTGGTGGGGGGGTTGGGTGTATAAAGTAGATACAGTTTCAGATAATCGTGGGGAGACTTATCTCCAGAAGTTTTTGGCTGGGAAGAAAGAGCTGATCAAGGTCAAACAGGTGGGAGCTGTCACTGGTGGCTGCAAAGGAGCTGGCCTGGTGGCGGACATCAACCTCTTTTGGAGTCTGAGTTGCAGCCACTTTGTGGCCAAGTGGAGGAAAAGAGCTTTGGTACATCTTAAGTAACACTTTCCTTGCTTCACAGAGCCTTAGTCAGGGAAGAGACATGACTTTTCCTTCATGCTATAGTTGTTAACATTTAATTATCTGTTCTGAATGATGAGGACTTCAGTTGAATTGTCTTGTCAGTGAAACAATTGAAATAAATGGATGCACAAGGGGAGGTGCCAAGCTAATCAAATTAAGCCTGACGACTTTCATCCTTTATAAAAAGTGGTATCTGTTGCTTGCATGAAAAAAATCTGCAAATCCTTCCTCCAGCTAGCAATGGTACTGTTGAAGTGAAGCAGTGGTTCTAATTAGAAGAAAGCTATTCAGTTTCTTAGAATATTCTTTTCACATTTTTACGGAGCAAATCCAGTCACATGCATAAAAAATACTAAAAAGAGAAGAATCAAACATTATACTGTGTTGTAAAACCACTCTTGCACTTGTGAAGTTTAATGAAGTTTAGCTACAGATTTAAGTGGAGCACAAATCAGGTCTTATGTACCCTACTGAGAAGATATGGATAATTTGTAATGTAATGGTTATGTTCAAATATATCTACATTTCTTCACAAAGAAAACCAGATTGTATTTAATTAGTAAAACATTTCAGTAATGAGGCATTTTCATCTTCAAAGAAATTTTAAAAATACTTTTCAAGCATAGCCTGCTTTTTTTTTCTTAAAGGCATACTTCAATCAAATTAAGAAGTTGAAAGGACTGTACATGATTTGTTTAATGCAGAATTAAATAAACATGGTATATTACTAAGCTTAAAAGACAGCTACAGATCCACGTTCTGGCACAAGTGTAATCTATCTTCTCAATAGCAGAAGGGAACTTTAAAGCTGGACTAAACAGTGAAGCATAGAGTCATATTTTATAGGGTTTTTTAACCCTAGAACTTGAAAAATCATGAGTAAAACCCCTAAATCAAGACTTATACATAAAAATTAAGAGTCTGAAATAGCAAATAACTGATGGGTTCATTTTGTTTGCTTGGGTTTCTGAGACAATAGGGTACAATATGGTAATATTTGCAAATTGTCCCATTCAAATACTATGATCTTCACAAAATAGATCTGGTAATCTTTTCTGGATACTCTGAAAGCTGAGATCCTCAGGCAGTCTCTTTATTCAACAGCTGAGGCTTTCTGAAGACTATATGATATTGCTGAAAGAGTAAAGATGCTGCCTCCGGCAATGAGCCCATGAAAATAATAATTAAAAACCCCACAATAGTCACTGAGTGTCATCTGGTTTTGCCTAGTTCTATGTTTATACTTTTTCGTACTGGGAATAAAATCCTGTAACTCTCCATTGTAGCTTTTATTCTCACTTATGCTAATGGTGATTAGAAGTCCAATGCATCACAAAATTCTATTTGCTGTTTTGCCACAAAAATTCCAATAATCAGTGACTGGTCTGCTCTGACAATTAGGTTAGGATTGTCAATAGTCCTTAAAGACTTTCACTGGAACTCACACATCTGTCAGTCCAAGTTTACTTTGAAAATCCTGGCTGTAAAACATACATTCTCTTCAAAAGGCTGAGGGACAAACCAGGAAATAAGTAAACTAGAAATTTATGTACCTCTTTTGTAGTCAAAAGAAAAAATATATTTTTGGCATCTGAAAAGATTACAGCTAAAAAAGATAGAATAATTTCAAGTTTTAGAAGAGAAATTAAGGAGAATTGAGATGGCACAAAAAATAGTAATCAACATTTAGCAATACAGATATGCAGGAATGTTTCCTGACAGCCTGTATTCTTGGTTTTGCTAGTAAAAGTAGAATTCAACACAAACAGTTAAACATATGTGATTTTTAGTTACTGACATGAACCAGTGCTATTTAGTTCTACTTCAAAGGCATCGAACTTCAAAGTTATAAATCCTTCAGCCCCAGTTCTGGCATCCTTCTGCACCATCTTCTTCTGTTCACTTGTTCTGGTTTTGAAATGAAAAATAATTTAAAAGCAAAAGAAAGGTGGGAAAAAAGCCTTCAAAATATTGGTGTTTGGATGAATTTGCCATTCTTTTGACAGCCCAAACTCAGTGTCTGAAGACAGTACTTTGTGGTTTTAAGGCAGTATTTTGTAGCTCTCTGAAGTCACTCAGTCCAATATGATTAGTAGGGTTAGTGATAAGGGGTGAAAACACAGCATATATGAGTAGTGAGAGACCCTTACTTTCCTCAATCAGCACGTAAACTGCTCTTGCTGCATGCTGGAAACTCTTGCATAAATTTTCCTTTGCAGATTGTGGTCCTTATACCGCAGATGGAATGGGATACAGACGCAAAGATACTATCAGATGCAAACACATAACAAGAGGATAAAATACGAACACGAAAACAGAGAGGACCATAAAATTGAGATTTCTCTGACTAAAGACGAGTGTCTTCTGTATTGACGAGTCAGTCTGTATTGACAAGTCTTCTGTATTGACGAGTGTCAATACAGATGTGAAATCCAGGACATCTGCTCTGTCCTCACCTCAAAGGAGAACTACAGACTACTACGTCCCTTTCTTCCCCTACATCTTAAAGTACTTTTGTATACGTATACATTTGTACATTAGTAGCAAAGACCAAAGGAAACTTAGAATACTGTGGCACAGGAAAAAGAAGGACCTAGGTGTTTCCAGTTTGTAGTCCCTACAGATGTTCATCATTGGAGTACACTCTACTTTGACACGTGGGGTTGTCATACTAATACAATGTAAAGGGTGTTGCAGCAAGGCAATTATTTGAGTACACTAGGAGTTAGCTAAACACCAGGGTGGCTCTCAGTTTCTGAGTGAATATTAAGATCTTGGCCTTAAAATCATGTAAGAATAATAAAACCACTAATCTGAATGAGATTTTCAAAAAAACTCAACACAAAAAGGATAGAAAAAAATTAATGTCTGAGGTATTTTTGAGCTTAGATGATTATAATGAAAAGGAATATTTTAGTGACTGAGAGAGATTATCATTGTGCTTTCTGCTATGGTCCACAAGGCCATTATTTGGGATATTTCAGCCTATTCACAGCTTGGGATGAAACCAAACCTGCCAGTCATTGTAACTGAGCCATTGCCTCCTGCCTCCACTGTGGCTACCAGCTTCACCAACCTCCACTGCTACAAAGGCTTTCTGAGGAACATGCCAAACATTTTTACTAATATTTAGATTAATACTGAGTTCAAGACTTTGTCTAGTGCTAAGGCAAACCCTGAAACTGCAGGACATTTTTTTAAAAGTTGTCTCCACAGACTTCTCTTTGCTTCTTTTCTGCGAGGGGCTTATGTTGGCAAAGGCCATAAAAGCTCTAGGGAGAGAGCCAAGATGATGATAGATTAAAGCAAAAGAAGGAAGGCTTTGCAGCTCCATCCCAGATGGAAGGAGAGCAGTTCAGGTGCTGTAGGTGTTCCACAGCTCGTCTACAGAGGTTTCCCTTCTCCAGCAAATCTGACAGAGACCAGTTTTCGTAAGCAAGGATGGATCCATCAGGGTTGGTAGGTACGTACCCACCCAAAAGGGGAAAACCAGTTCTGGGACAGGCAGCTCTATTTCCCTAAGCAGGGGGTAAAGCGAGAACAGAGGGTTGGGAACATCATGCTTGAGGCCAGGTCCTGTGGCCACATCTTTCTGGACAGACGCTCAACATCTTGGAGTAAGCTGAAGGAGAGCACGAGGCCCTGGAAGGTCCCGCGCATGACAGGGAATACAGCAAAGGTGTTGGGTTAACCTCCATCCTCCTACTGCCAGCTGCAATATAGACGTTGCTGTCTCTGGAGCTTCCTTGCTTTTATATTGTGATGACACCTCTGGGAATGTTCAGTCTATTTTTCTCCTCATGAGGAAAGGCTCAGCAACTCAGAATTGGTGACACAAACCATTAGACGTACAAGATGAATAAAACAAGAACAGCAGGACAAAACTGAAGACAGGATATACTCTTTCAAACCAGCCCAGTGGTTGAGAAACTCTGCTTAGAAAATCTGCTGAGACTTAATCAAGCTGTGGCTATATATTCTTCTATGTTGAGAAATTGCTTTAGAGGAATGGGGGTTTCCATCTTTAATTTTCTCAAGATATTAAGAAAGTTTTGTGCTGTTGTCCTAGTTCCTGCAACAGATTGCTATGTACTTAATGTTCCCAACATTGGAAATTGTCCAGGCATAAATAAAATAACAGTCAGTAAGGGACGTTGTAGACCATTTCTCTTTTTCTGACCCTCTCTAGGCCCTCATTTTGTGAGATCAAAAAGTTTCTCAATGTGCATTAGCTAAAACATATCTTGAAATCATGAAGTACCCATTTACTAACTGTTGCGGCTCTTCATAGGTATCCAGTCATAATCTCCCTCCTGAAAAAGGGAAAAAGGAATAAGGAAATGGAAGCTTTTTATTTTTAAGCTGAATGTTCTTGCATGCTTCCACAAGTGAAATAAATCTGAGTAGATGGTTATGCAAGTTTGAACCCTCCTGTCCAAAAAAAAAATCATGACCTGAGGGCTTTCTTCAGAGGAAAAAAAAAAAAAAGAGGATAATTCTTATTTTGGGTGCAGTTATGAGGACAGAAACTGGCTCTAAGCAGCTTTAGTGGATTGGAAGATAGAGCAGAAAGTTCAGACAGTTTGTCAGCAATCCTTTCTGGCTCCTGCAACGTACCGTAAGACATAACTTAGATCAGATGGCAATTTAGAGCAATCCATGAGGTGAAATGTAGAAAATGCCTCAGTAGCACCATTAATATTTGCTCTCCATTGTCTCCGATCTAACAGCATATCTCCCAGCTACCCCTGGCTGCACAGCGCCGGGCACTGCCAAAGAAGAACCAGAAAGAGAAACTCTACTTTTGAACAAAGTGCTGATAATTTCTGAGCTTGTCAAACTGTACAGTTAGGCAAGAACCCTGGGAATTTCAGGAAAGGTCACAAGATGTGCAAAATCATCTACGGTTTATTTGCTGTTGGGACATCATAGCCCGCTCCATATACTTTCTCCAGCTATGGAAAATTGATGACAAAGGGAGTAAATTGTATCTGAATGTTCAAGAGGAACCTTGTTAATTGATACATCAAAACAATTAAATACTGCCTTAAAGCTCTTTAGCTGGGTCATAGTGTGGGTTCAGAGCAGCTCCCAATTAAAACCATGAAGTGAACACTGACAGCCCCTTCCCCGCAGCAAGCGTGGTGCTATCTGTGGTTGATTCTGGAGAAAAAGCACAAGGTGGGGGCTGGCAGCTGAAGGTTCGGGCAAATTGTTGGTATGCAGAACTTGTTAAATTGTGGCCCATGAGAATGAGCACCTTTCCACTAAATATTTTCACTATTACCTCTAGGCAGGGTGCAGCTCTGGAGATCCCTGCCTGCGGGCATCATCTCCACTGGAAGGACCTTTCCTGGGGGAAGGACTCCTGGGCTGCCTGACTGATTTAGATCAGTCTCCCTATTGCACGAAAGGGTGCCTGTAATTAACCTTGGGCTCTAATTACTCAAAGAAAAAAAAAAACAAACCAGTTTAGGTAAGGTCCTATATATTCATAAAAGCCTCTGTAATGATTTGGTTCTGCCATGATATTTTAAATCAGTGGCTAAGGCAGAAACAGTCTTAGGTTTATGTGGATTACCATGAATGCCCAGCACTCTAGTCGAGCTCCTGGGCATATTTACCTTTGGGAGATATGTTTCACTCTGACATTCATGGAAAGGTCAAGTGGCCGTCCTGCGAGCACAGTCCCACTGGATACAAAATTTAGAATACAAATTGCAGGTTGATTTGATCGAAGCGTGGACGCAAGTGAGTCAGAGTATTGATGAGGAGAGACAGTCTGTCATTTGGCTATTTGCTGCATTTATTTCTGACATTCAAAGGGTGCTAGCTTTTCTTCCCACAAGGACCTACTAATAAGTTTTATCAGTAAAAAAATGGAAAGTGCCAACCTCATTGTCTGTGTTCACTATAAATAGCTTGGCACAGCTTAACAAACCAGTCAGTTGGATATACAGTATCAATTTCTCAAATATTTATATTTATTCACAGTGGTGGGGCTTCTCTCTATCATTAGGCAAGAAAACAACCACAGTGGTTGACATATCAATATAGGTAGCAATAATTAGGAAACGTTGTCTTTCTAAATATTATGCAGCTAAGTAACTAGATTGAATGGGATTAATGGGCTACTGATTAGAAAAATCAGTGAGGCTTAAATTTTGAGTTATCTTACAGAATAACTGTGTGCAGTCAGTATTTGGCGACTTGAGTAGTCACTGAAAACCTAAGGCTCTACAGTTACAGCTGCTTAGAGAAATGAAGGCAGTCTCTGAAGAGTTCAAGTTGCACACAATAGCAAAGGTTCAGGAGAAGCATCTTGGGCTCTACAAAAGCAGTCAGTTACCTTGCTGACCACAGAACGAAAAAGGATTCTGACTATGCCTGGCAGCACCTGCCTTTATCACCATGACCAAGGAAAAGAGGGACAATGCTCATAACTGAAACTCAGCTGAATCACAGCCAAGGATGCTGCAAAGATCATCCATCCCAGCACTTCTGTGATACCCTGAGAAGATGTAAGTTACAGTCTATAGCAAACAATGTTACCTAGTTCCCATTAATTTCAGATGGGTAATTGGGCAGAATATGCCTGTGTAATTAAGGGGAAAGGAGAATACACACTTTGAAATGCCTTATGTTGTGCAGTGCTGCAAGATACAATAACCTTGCTGCTCAGTGCGACCCATCTCTTAATTGTTTAAGACAAATCAATGAGCAAAAAGAAAATGTTAGCCTTTTTAGTACTACTTACTGTCTTCTTAAAAAGAAAAGCCGATACATTAACTAACTGCCTGCGAGTTGATTTTTCAGTACTACACAGCTTTTTGGTGATTGATGGCACAGGGATTAGGTACTTTGAGCCTGTCACTGCGGTGGGGAAACTAATAAAATTTCCCTGTATTAAGTAACAGGAAGAATTTACAGGGGATCAGCTAAACTGCGCTGTGCTCTGTATGTCAGACAGAAATGAAATGGCTATATTCTATTTCCAAAGCAAAAGCCAAATTAATTCAATTCACCTTAAATCTCATTAAAAACACAGCCTCCCAAGAGGATTTGGTTCAGTTTAATCAGCCCATTCTAAAAATTAATTCTGGTCAATTTGTTTGAATGTCTTCATGTGAAGAAGCCCTTTCTTCTTAATGAAATAAGTAATTAAATCTACATAAATAATTAAAAGCAAGACATGTTTATCTCCAAATAATACTGGATGTAGGGCTTTGCAGGTAGTATAACAGTTCAGTGACTAACTTCCATAGTTTAAGCCATCACTATCCCAATGACTGAATGCTGAAGAACCTTGATTTACCAACAAAATCTGTAGTGCGACCATGCCACTGAGAGTCTCAATGTGCTTGCCATGACTGTGTGGAATGAAATTGGTTTTTCATTTGCTCCCTGAGGTCAATATCTGGAGCGATCAGGCCATGATGGGAATGCCTGATCTCTGCCCATGGTCTGGAAAGGAGCAGACACGGTGACCTGTCAGAGAGGGAAAGAGAACAAGAAGCTCAGGGTGAGAAAATGGACCCCAAAATACCTCCCAATCAGTACATTTGCATTTGATCTGTTTGGGGAAGTTCTCTTCATAGAAGCAAGAATTATTAATTTTGTCATTTCCTCTGAGGTTTCTTCAGACTCTTGCTAACGTTGCTTCGTATGTCATGGTGTCTGCACCAGCAAGCACCTCTCCAGCTTGACCTGCCCTCTGCTTGCAAACCCGGCCAGGAGGAGAATGCATTTGGCCATAGGGGCTGCTGCTCTGCGGGCCAGTGAGCCAAGCAGGCCCTGCCACTGTGCTGTATCTTACTGATGAAGGTGTTTGCCTTGGCCCTCTGCACATGATCCACGATCGACAACAGAAAACAGCTGCTTAATATCACTTTTACCAGTGTTTTCTTGAGGGCAACTTAATGAAAGTTTCCTAAGAACTACTTTATCCAAATTAATTTAGACAAAGTCCCCTGTAATTTAGTTGAAGTCCTTTTTGCTCAGTGTTCACTTCATGACTCACAGTCTGATTGATATTTTTGCCCTGTGAACTTGCTCCTAGAGACAAATTACTACTGCATAACATTTTTCTCTCAGTAAAATAACATATCACCTGCTTTTAAGAATAACTTTGTTTAGCTTACACCCTGGTGGTTTTCTTCTTGCTGCCTAAACTTCTCCTTTGGGTGCAGCATTTCCAAACTAAACAGAGTAACCTTTTCTTAGTTTTCAAAGAATTTGAAAATAAAGACAAATGTCTTATAGCTAGGAGTTCACAAGTGTTTTACTTCTAATGCCAGGGCTGAGGCCGTTATAGCCATCAACCTGCGAGATTAACAGCATTGTAACGATGTTACTAGTTTTTTTAAAAGATCTATTTATAAAACAAATGATCTACTGAAAAAAGGGGTAACTTATCTGTTATAGTTATTTACCAGCACAAATCCCTTTGATCAAAAGTAACAGTTTCAGCTTCAGACTTAAAAATTATTTTCATATTTTGATGAGGAAAAATTTGTATTGGGAAGAGTATTGGCATACTTGTCTTTTAACAGATTTTGGATTCTAAAAAATTCTGACCAAACTGCAGAGGTCTCGCACTTTCTGCTAGCCTTCCAGAGACATGTGCCCCAGTTTTTAATTCTTCAAGACACACACATTCTGACACGGTCTTTGGAAGTATGACCATGTCAACCAGTTTGACCTGCGTTCTGTAAATGTGATGACATTTACACCAACAAAGGAAAAGTTCAACATTCTTTATCAAAGCAAAAGTTTGAGCCAGACAATAACAAAGTTTAAGGAATTTCTGTCAGGGTTTTCTGAAGTCAACTTGTTTCAGCAAGTTGGGGGAGCTGAAACCCGTGGTGGCAGCCTGAGAATGAAGCAGGGTCAGTCCTCACCTGTGTGGCTGAGGATCATGCTTCAAATACCCTGTCTCACCTCAGCAAATGCTCTTTGGTTTAACCATGAATGATCTCTACTGTTTACTTGTGTTACTGAGCTACAAGATGTAGCTCTGCAATAGAGAAGCCTGCAGATATTGAGAAAATAATTGGATTTTAATTTTTCAGAATATTTTCACAATGATTTTCACTTCTATTGTGACCCACGCATTGCCAGGCCTTATGTAGCCTTGGTTTGAAGCCCTGTGCGAAGGCAGCCAGAAGCTCATAGGTAATTACTCTTGCTGTGATGGAAAAGCTTGAGCCTTAACTGGGCAGTGCACCACTCAACTCAGCTGGGACGGCAGAGAGAGTGAAGCAAACCAAGTGAGGGAAGAGGCGCATGAAGTTCTCCCTCATGCTGATTAGGGAATCAAACTGTCACTGCTGCGACACCGTTTGGTTTCTACCCTCTTCCCGGAGCAGTATGGCTTCTCCACTGGCTTTGTTTGCAAGGGTTTTCCCCATAACTGCTCCTTGCTTTTCTCAGAGGACAGTAAGCTTGCTCCGGAAAGCCCTGCACTCTTGCCACCAGTACATGCCCCCGGGGTGCAGCTTTGCTGGGCAGTGGGCTTTGCTCGCTGTGCCACAGAGGCTGGCCAGCATGGGGTGTCCAACTGCCGAATGCAGCACCCCGCGTGCAGAGATGTCCATTTGCAGTCTCAGATGTGGAGCTGTTATGTTGTCAGCGACCCCAGGCAGATTCTTTTCTGGCAAAATTACATCCAGTGTGATATGTATTTTTGCTTGCTGCTTCTGAAATCTCCAAGTTCTTCTTTATTTGTTATTTTTCCTCCTTCAGAAGCATACTGCAGAGCATCACAGGCAGTAGGTTAGCAGCTATTTCTCATTGATTCTGTCTGTTGTGGTTTAACCCCAGCTAGCAACTAAGAAGCAATCAGAATGTAGTAATCAAATTTATTGACCACCACACAACATAGAATTCAGCAGTCAAAAAAAGGTTACGGCAGCCCCTATATACAGCAAATTTAATACTCTAATGCTATTTTTTCTTTTATAACTTCTGTATGAACTAAGCTTCAAGAACTTGTTTAAAAGTAATGAATGTTTGATTCCTTTGGGTATCACACTGGTCCTGATGATGGCTCCAAAAAGTTTTGTTATTTTTCTTTTTAGTGTATTTTAATGCAAGTAGTTGTTGCAGAAAGCCTCAAAAGGTTTATCTGTGCGTGTCTGTGAACCAAAAGAATAACACTGCATGATGCTTTGTAAGGGACTGAGCCAGAGGTTAAAGTTAGCTATAAGGAGATTAATCTGGTGGTTGGATTGAAGGTGCTCTGACAGAAATTATGTTTTGAAAACTGGACAGGTGATATAGAAATGAAGGAGGGGAGCTGGAAGGTTTTATGGCTTTACGATTACTTTCAGGAACTGCTCAGCCTACAAGGCAAATATTCCACTTCTGCAAAACAAACCAGGGTTATTTGAATTTAAAGATAGCAATGTCTGTTTATTACAAACAGGAATGACAAGGTCTTTTATGAGAGATGGTTCACACTGAGCATTGAAAGTCTTTCTCACTATTATTTTTAATGAAGTATAGAGCAGCATAAGAAATAGTTATACTTAGAGACAGCAAATCTTGAGAACACTGTCTGTGCTTCAGGGCTGATTGAAAGAGAATTGAGTGCCATTACAAATGTCTGTTTCTAAAAATAGTAATTGATCTTACTGATATCTCTTGCAAACTACCTCCACCCTCCTTTACATGGTTTTCAAACATTTTAACTGGTAAATGATATAATTTATTACTATTTTGCTGCAAGGATGGTTCAACAAAACAACCTGTGGTATCTCACAGAGCTGGTCATCCAAAGTAACATTTATAATGGAAAGATTTCTCATTTGTCTAAATAATCTTCCCTTTCTGTTTCATATGTTTTACCTCCCCCCAAAATAAGAGATGTTCTAGAGTTGTGGCACTGTAGCAACGCCATATAATTGGTAACAGCTTGTACAAATATTGACTTTGCAAATATTATTTAAAAGGCAGTCTGGCACCAGGGTGAATGATGATGGCCAAATTTACCAAGTTCTAGGTGGGGCTTCACTTTTTTTTTCTCTTCTGCATTACAGCCTAAGCAGATTCTTCTCTTCTGGCGGCTCGAATTTGGAGGTAGGATCATGGGATATTAAGGTTATAAATGATTTATAAAGAGATAGCCAACGATTAATAATTGTAGGTAGCAAGCTGTGCATTTCAGCAGTACGTTTTACACGCATCAGTGGAAAATGCTCAGGGTCTGTGGTGGCCAGCCTTTTGGTCAGGAAAATATCAATATTTTTGAGTGGCAGAAAAAAGCCATGTGCCCCTGTGTGGTCCTGCCTGTGGCAGGAGCAGGGCCCCTGCCCAGGGGGGCTCGCTGGCTCCAGGGGAGCAGGGTGGGCACCCTTCCCTGGGACCTGGGCTGCTGCACCGTCTGGCCTGGGAGCCCTGTGCTGGCGCAGCGGGACAGAGGCGACCTGGGAGAGCTGGCTTCGCAGTGCGGCTTGCTTCTGTGCTGGCTGCGCTGGGAGGGTGGTTGGGGAGAGGTGGCTGCTGCCCAGCAACGTGGGCATTTTCCTCCTGGTCCCCCGCTGTCCTGGGGGATCTCTAGCAGTCAGCAGGATGGATGCCAGACCCAGAGAATTACCTGTCAATAGCAGCCCAGGCTGAGACACCATCTTTTCATGGATCCTTTGGGATTTCCAGTGGAATCTGTTGCTGCTGGTTATCCCCTAAGCAAAGCATATTAATTGGTTATTACTCTTTAGACTCCATTTTAAATACACATAAGAACAGACACTTAAATATGACCCTTTCTTGCTATAACATTGCCTCCCTAATTTCACAATATATATTAATCAGATCAGTCTGCTATATTATGATTAATAAAATCACCTGTCAAAATGAATGAAGAGAATATACTTCTTGCATATTACACTTGGTTTTTTAATTAACTTTTCTTCATTGATTGCATGGCTGAGTTAATTATAGTGTGCCTTCTAGTCCTTACTGTCAACTATACTAAATCCTACTGTTCTTTTCCATAAAGAGGCTTCTTAGAGTGGATAGTCAGAATAGTCTGAAGTGGTATTTTCATATATAAGCAGGAGCAGCAACAAAAAAGCTTTTCCGAGTAGCCCCTGAAACAGTGCCATGAATAATTCAATGAAAACTGTAGCATAAAAAAAAGTGGTATCTGTACTACCTTGTGAATTATTGATTTGATTGTAAAAAGGACTAGTTTGCTATAAATCAGAATGAAAATCTCAGTGCCGTAAAATTTAATTTGGAAATAAACAACTGGGTTTTAGCTGTGCCTTTGCACCGAGACTCCAGCTAGCAGAGTTCACTTTTGCGGCAGCATCGAGCTCAGTCCCAGGGATGTGAATTACAGCACAGGATCCTTATCAAAGGGATGGATCCTGCACAGAGCGTCTAGACATGAGACCCATTAGCTGTATTTCAAAGAAAGAGAAAACATTAAGTCGCACTATCTAGCAGTTTATGGGTGATAATAATTTTATGTAAGTGTCTGAAATTTAACCTTCATATAGAAAAAAGTCCCCATTCTGACACATCCAGGAATATATTAGAGAATAGGCCTAACTTTAAGCGCTTGTATAGCCCCACTTATGCACATACAACTAAGCACTTATTTACATTCTCTTCTAAACTAGCATCTCCATTACTATTCTATCTCACTGGTTTTCTGCCCATTTTATGCCACCTGTGGTTTCTCAAAATCTTTACCTGTTTTTTTGCCTCTTGATGGTGTTTATATCCAAACATGGAGCTGACTACAAAACTGCCTCTGTGGTTATTACACATATAAACATAACTGGTTATTTCAGATTTAACTGCGGATTAGTTTGGAACAACTGTGGCATAGGTGTCAGCATACAGACGGGCTCGCATGCTTGAAGTTGCAAAACTAGAAGCTGCAGGACAAAACATGAATCCAAATAGCCACAACACAGCAAAGTATTAAAGCATGTGTTTGAAAATAAGAATGAATTTGATGCTTTGCTGAACTGGAATCAAAAGAAGAGCTGTACTACATACTTCCTAGATCAATTCCTTTTACGGTGGCTGTCTGGCTAAGTCACATAAAGACAGTCTGATCCTTATATTATCTTCTTGCTGACCTAGTAGTGCCACCTTCTTTTCCAGATTAAGTAAACTCCTCTTACTTAATGTTTGTTCACCATGTTTGGCTGAACAGCCCTCTCCTCTCCATTCTCTACTGAAAGGGTTGTGGATTTCTTTCCCGAGAAAAACTTCCAGGCCTGGTAAAAAACAAGGTACAATCACTGTATCATTACAATTTACAGGATGCTCTACTGCTAAAAACTATCTTGTGCTTTAATCATCTTAAATAAACTTAATTTCTAATGAATGCCAACATAAAACTCAAGGAATTATTTTCCTTAATTACCAGCATCTGTTTCCCAGATGGTGATCATTACTAGCTCTTGCACTGCTTTTCAATCAGATGTTTCCATGAACTTTTTTATGGTGAAATGTTAAGGGTTTTTTTAATCCTTAGCGTGACATCACCCCAGTAAAAATATTACAGAAAACACTTTGTAAATGTTTGTTCTGCAGTCCCACAACTTGATATTATATGTACTGTAGTTTTTGCTTTAGTTTTATCATCTGCTCCTTTTCTGTTTCAAAGCTGCTTGTTAATTGTAACTGAAACAGTTTGTTCATAGCTCAAGACTACATTTGCAACCAAATCCTACTCTCCATACACAAATAGTCCCATTCATTACATGGATAGATCATTTTTTGAGCAAAATACCAGCTTAAAGCAACTAGACTGTTGAAATTACTGAAATTGCTCTTGAGAAATGGGTCCTAAATAATTTTTGGCAGTTTAGAACATTCTATACACAACTGTGTACTGAGCCCATGGAATTTTTTTAATATCTGAACAGGTCACTATGCCATATCAAAGACAAATGTGTAAGATGGAGAAGAGGTCTTCTATTCTATTAGAACATTCTTAGAGGTGGCAATATCTTGAAATACGATTGCTTCATTTCATCCCCAGTGGATTAATTTAATCTTTTTCTTGATTATTGCGGATATTAAAACTAAAATAAACAGCAGAGAATTCCAGTGTGCCCACAGTCAGACAGACCAATACTGCAAATCCTGGATTGGGCTAGTTCTCAAATGTAACATTTTTATGAGTGATGACTATCTAATTCCCTTGGGGAAAAACCGAGTCCTTCCGATGCTGGGTGAACTAATTCTGTTGTTTTACCTCCCTACAAACCTAGATGGATGATCCAATTAATGAAATGAAGAGCTTCTTTCTTCTAAGCCTCAACAATAATTAGTCCAAACAATTATTTTGCTTTGAGCTGTGGCAGAGAGGTGATGTCAATGTCTGTTGATCCTGTTGCAGACAGTTAATGAAAGTCTTCACCCAGACTTCACACATCTTATAGAATCATAGAATCATTTGGTTGAAAAAGATCTTTAAGAGCATTGAGCCCAACCATACCTATCTACTACTACACCATGACCCTAAGCACCTCATCTACCTGTCTTTTAAATACGTCCAGGGATGGGGACTTGACGACCTCTCTGGGCAGCCTGTTCCAATGCTTAATAACCCTTTCCGTGAAAAATTTTTTCCTAATGTCCAATCCAGACCTCCCCTGGCACAACTTAATTACCTGGGAGAAGAGACCAACACCCACCTTGCTACAGCCTCCTTTCAGGCAGTTGTAGAGAGCTGTAAGGTCTTCCCTCAGATGTTCCTTGCAACATTTGTGCTCCAGACCCCTCACCAGCTTCATTGCCCTTCTCTGCACACACTCCAGCACCTCAATGTCCTTCTTGTAGTGAGGGGCCCAAAACTGAACACAGTATTCGAGGTGCGGCCTCACCAGTGCTGAGTACAGGGGCACGATCTCTTCCCTGGTCCTGCTGGTCACACTATTTCTGATACAAGCCAGGATGCTGTTGGTTTTCTTGGCCACCTGGGCACACTGCTGGCTCATATTCAGTTGGCTGTTGAGCAGTACCTCCAGGTCCCTCTCTGCCAAGCAGCTTTAATTATCATAATCAACCATTGGAGTGCTTTCAGGGTCAGTGGGTTTTATTCCATGGGGTGGTCCCCTCAGTAGACAGCAGGGATGTTTTTAGGGTGGCACCTGAACAGTGCCAGTCATCCCTTCTGTACACATTCCTGGGGGAAAGCACAGTGTTCCTGCAGGCTGGTGAAAAAGCCACCATCAGAAAAATGGGTGAGGTCCTCCTTTTCCTTGTTGACCCACTCCAAGCAGCAGGAGCTGCAGAGGCACAGATGCAGCACTGTCTGGAGGAGAAGGAGGTTGGACCAGCAGGTCCTGGTGACTCCCGGACCCAGCTGTGCACCCCTTCCCACGGTGTGTACCAGAGATGGGCTGCCTGCTCTGACCCTGCACAGATTTATCACTGCCTGACACCCCTCCCAGGGTAGCACTGGAAAAAAAGAGATTCCTTTGCTCCCATGCCACACATACCACACCAAACCTGGAGAAAGGAGGTTGGTAGAGTAGGTAGGATGTCATCCAAAAAAGGTTTTATTCCCCATAATGTACCTTTCTGATAGTCATTTTTATGTGTTGCTTTTTAATATTGGAATGATGTGAGGTCATGATGGGAAAGAGCAACATTTGTACGTCATGCTAATAAAAATGTTCTGAGACAAAGCAGCTCTGGCTCGTTCCTGGTGTTCCTCATATATCTTATGTATATTATTTATTCGCTTATAGCCTAGGCCGAGGAATTTTCTAGGTTTCTTTCTCGGAATGTGAAGCAAGAATAATATGATCATGAAAGTGCCATTTTTTTTTTATTACCTCCTCTTAATTTAACTGGGAAGAATAGTCAAAAAAATGCTTCACACCTACCTTAGCAGTAACACTGCTGGGCAGGGGAGGGAAGAAGGGGGATCTGCCGCTCTGCATTAGCATTGTAGGAATCATGACTTTCAAGCAATGCCAATTGATAAAG
Source organism: Gorsachius magnificus (assembly GCA_034008185.1). Lineage (NCBI taxonomy): Eukaryota > Metazoa > Chordata > Aves > Pelecaniformes > Ardeidae > Gorsachius > Gorsachius magnificus. The sequence continues at coordinate 180,963,248 of CM067081.1, forward strand.
AATTTTCCTTAATATCATTTTTGCCATTGGTCATGATCAAAGCAAATGCTTCAGATGAGCATAACTATCAGCTGGAGCTTTCAGGGCTGTATTTTATGCAGTCTGAATATGATTTAAAATGAAGTAAGCGGAACATTTCTAGGATGAGAGATAGAAGAAATCTTCACTGAAAAGCAAAAGATCACACACAGTTACTCACTGAAAAAAGATAAAATTACAGAAACTTTTATCTGCTATTCTATTGCTAAAGACGGTACTACCTGTGCTAGTCCCATCTTCCCAGGCATTTGTAATGCCTCAGAATACAGCAGTAAAAAAGGGTAGATGTAGCTGGATAAACTAAATGGAAGACCAGAAGCTTGTGAAAGAACTAAATGTTCTACAGACACAGTGGTGAAATTTCTTTGCTTATGCCTATAACAGACAGCAGGCTCCAGAATTTTTAAAAAAACCTGGGAGAAACCTTAACTGGCTTCACTTAATACAGTGACCTAATCAGTTGTTTGTCAAATCTGTTTTTTCATTTCAAGTTAACATTAAACTTTAACTTGAAAGTATGGTCGAAGCATATAGACTTTTGGTAAAATAGAGCAGCAGCCAGAGCATCTTCGTGCAAACAGGAGCAGGAGGCTTGAGTCAGTCTGTGATAACTTCAGAAAAAGCCTCACCATGAAAAGACTGTAATTTTTCCCAACACTCTTGATTGTGAATAAACTGCTATTTACAAATATTTGCTTTAAAAATCTCCGTGAAATTTCTGTAATTTCTCAGCATTGGCCTGATCTTATTCCTGCAGTTGCTGAGTCCTCCCACTGACTGAAAGCCCCACCGAGCAGCTTTGGACAGCCCAGCCCCAGAAAGACAATATTGCCTTCTTCATAAGGTCCTGCACTATTTGCCAACTCTCAGGATAAAAAGTTTACGACACCCTAAATCTGGGATTCTCCTTTGAAACAGGAAGTGCAGGCTGGTGGGTTAAGCTTTTCCAACAGTTATTTGCTTTAGCATCGTTTTCCATCCCTGATTTCCAGCATGGACTTTGGCAAATCACCAGCACTGTGCATTGCATGCACACCATGCAACGGGGTTGTGCTCACCTGAGCTGACAAGACCCCCCCCACACTCGTGCAGTGCTGCGTTGAACCCACGCTTCTTGGCTGCCTCACTCATGTGAGCACCGAGGTACTGCTTCCACAGCTCTGGCATCTCAGTGTGGTGCTCCCAACATGTCAGATCATCCTCCTCCCTTCCGACCGAGTAAACGTGCCCTACCCTTTGGCTTGATGGGGACTTCTGTGCACTGCGTACAGAGCAGGGAGTCTCCCAGGCTCATGTAGGGTGATGTTTGAATGACAGACGCTGTAACAGAGCGCTGCTCCCAAAGAACCTGGCTCATGCGATCGTTTAAAGGAAAGCAACACATTTTGGTAATGTCAAATGTCATTTTAATAGAATTTAATAATCTGTTTGTGGATACATTGAATTTGTCAAAAGTACTTGGTAGCTCTGACTAGAATTGTAATGACTGGAATATTCACAGGGGAAGATCAGATCGTTAAATAAACTCCTGTGCTTGTAACCATCACTTGTCAGAAGAACATATTAATAAGCATCTGTGTCATGGAAAAATTATTACAGGAAATGAAATAAACAATGTTACTTTTCATTAACAACTCGGTAGGTCAATAGGTTGTACTTTTGTTGCCTTGCTGGTAGGGGCATAGAATATTATTCAGGAATAGTAAAGCATATGAATAGTGGCTGTGCCTATTTCTCATACATGGGAAAGTTAGGGCAGAAAGAACATCCTTATTTGTTGTTGGAATAGCTTTTTTCCAAAACACAGTATTATTCATTCTCAAAATATCAGATACATTAATTATATGGAGACACAGAAGGGCTTCACATTCTTTGGATTACTATGTAACAGGACTTAAAAAAGAACACTTTACTGGTGTTCTGTGGCAGAAATGTTTTGATTGGTAAGTCACATTTAGATCTCAAAATTGAACTGGTTACAATTCTTGTTTCACTTCCAAAAAAATCCTGCAACGCTCTCTGTATGCTGGGGCAAGGAGATCAATGGGTCAGAAGACTTCCTGAGATGTTGCTGGAGGACAATCTCAGGTGGCAGGAATGAAACACGTTGTCATTAATTCTCAAACACCAAGTTTCCCTGCTGGGTACCGCCTAGTTTACCCCAGATTTGAGTGAACTACCACTGTGTGTAGTGTGGATGCCTGGCGGAACTGCAGGGAAATAGAAACTTAACCAGAACTAAGATCTAACAAGGATGTTACTGCTTTCAAGAAGAACAGGGGTGTTGTACAAAAAGTAGCAATTATTTGCATAAAGCTGTGATCTGGGTCTGATCCTACATTTATTCCTCATATGGGAGGGTTTGGGCATCACTGTGGCAAGAGTTTTTGTGGCTCAGATGCATGCCCCAAAGAGGGACAGAGAGCACCCTGCCAGGTACTTTTTATTAATATAAACCTATTTAAGATAATTTCACTCTCTAAAAGAGAAATTCTGCAATCCTTCAGTAAGGCAGAAACTAAAATCCTCAAGGACATTGTTTTCTGCAGTCTGTGTACTTCAGTGCCCATTCTGCTTGGTCAAAAGATTTTTTTTCTGCTTTAGGCAAGAATGACTTTTTGTTTATTACGCATATACCAATATGTTTTTGAATGCCTGGGATCAAACAGCACAAAGATAGCTTCTCATCCTCTTCTCAGTGCATAAGAGCAGGGCAAGTAGTCATGTAGACAGGGCCTAAAATACCCTGAAAACTTTTTTTTCTGAAAATTAAGTATTACTCAAGGGTCTTCTTACTGCAGTCCACAGAAAGTCAGCAACCTACAAATCCTGATTTATCTGGCTGCACAAAACCTTGATATACTCACTTTTCTTTATTTGCCAAATGTATTGGCAAGAATCTCTGTGTCAATAGTTATTAATAAAATCATCTTATGTGGAAAGCAGCTAGTGAAGTTTCCCTCCTCTTCAGGCATCTGAATCATCCAAGCTGCTGTTAAAGAGGACTTAAGCTACTTCTCATTGTTTGATTTTGTTAAATAAACAAATGAATGTGCACATTAAAAACCCTGTAAAAGCCTTGCTCTTTTTTTCTGCAATACGAGCTACATAGGCATTATCTATCCTCTGTTTTTAAATAAATAAAAGATAGGTCTTTGAGGTAATGATTTTCTTTGCTATTCTGTTATTGGTTTGAGTATTACTCTGTGACACCCAGGTTTTTATAAAATTTTCCAAGAGCATTTTCTACCTCATCTATGCTAATTACCAGCTCTCCCTTATCCCTATATGGGCTCACCACCCTATGAGATTTTTTCTTATGTTTTCCGCCTAAGCTCTGACCTGCCCTCTTCACATTGGCACAGTTTCATGGGAGACCCCATTTTCTTCAGCTGCCGGTATTTTCTCACTAAGTTTGGGAATTTACATATTTTAATGCTTAATTGCAAAACTGAAGGAACCCTATTCCTTTTCACTTTATGTTTCATTTACCCAGGTGGAAAGCTTTAGTAATAATACTTTGCATTATTGCCTTACTTTCTCTCGGGTCCTTACCGTTTTCTCCTGGCTGTTTTTAAAAGCCTGTAAATTCCTTAAGCAGCCTAAGAAGTTACTCTGTGTAGGTTAATTCCCAGCTGAATAATGTCAGATATAGTGATGATTAATTAGATCACCTCACTCTCTTGAGGTTGCAGTTGAGTGATTTTCTAAGGTGCTGGGGAGATGGGGTATATCAGTCCTGGAGTATGAGTCATGTAGTTGTAGCTTGGCAAACACAGTCCCTTGTGTTCAAAATCCTTCATTCTCCATCTACCATTCAGTCCTGTCCTAACAATCTGCTGGCTATCAAAGTCCAACTTTATGGCCTCATTGAAATTCTCTTCCTTTTCCCTTTCTTCTTCCAAAATTTACTATGAGCCCCCAAAAATATTAAGAGGGTTGTCCTTGTGTGGGGCTGCATATGGAGGCTATTGTTAATGTTTCCATTAATTCCCTTTGATACAAACAGTATCAAAGAGCTCATCTTTTACAAGAAAGCACAAATCACAAAATAATGAAAATTTTGCCCCTCTCCTACTGATAGTCCTCAGGATCAGTGTAAGGGCTGTGCATGTGTCATCTTCAGGTATTTTCCATCACTGGTCTGCAAATTGGTTTATTCTAATGGGATACTGCTGTATTTATCTTCACTATTATTTATTACTGTTACTATTTTTAAATTCTCTTTCTTTCTGACAGGGTCCTTTAGTCCTTTAATTTTTATAGAGATAAATGTATGTTGGCTGACTCACCACATTGGAGTTTACCAGGCTTTCTGCTTTCTGGGTAGACTTCTCTCCTGTTAGCTGGCTAGGATGGTTATGTGGGTGAATAACAGAACCTGTAAGTATGGTAGTTTTATTCAATTCCTTGAATAAAGTGTCCTTTATCCCTTTAAAAGTTAGGAGATAGTCAACACGCAAGGCAGTTTTTGGTCTGTTGCAAGTACTGATATTACTCTTTGGTCCCCATTTACTGAGTGTAAAGGAATGTTCCACCCTTCCTTACTGTGTAAGGAAGTTTTTCTTGCAGTGCCAGCCTGGGTTAACTTGAGAGAACCTGTCTGAATATTCATCAGAGATTCATTTCTCAAGACCCTTAGAGCCATAACTCAAGTCACCTGAATTATTAACCCAACAGCACAAAGTAATTAGAGATCTCTCAAAAAGGACATGCTTATGTATCCTTAATTAATGTAATGTTGCTCAAGACAGGGAAACAAAGGAATGAATTATAAGGAGCAATAAAAAATTGAAAAGTGTGATTATTACATTTCAATCTATTTGAGTTATGTGCACCTCTCAGCCGTGTTCAGCTTCAGCGTCAGGAGAGAAATGCCCACCAATCTGTGCCCTTCCCTTCAGACATCTTGGTTCACACATATTTGACTCTTTTGGAGCTGGCTTTGGAATTTCTGAAGTACTCTGAAACTCAGCAAAATCCCAGACTTGCCTGTTGTTACTGAGACAATGTGACATTGAAACATTCTTCTTTGTGCAAAGGTTCATTATCCAAACATAAACGTGGCCATGGAAATTTTGATGTTCAGTGGTAAAGTCCTAGGTACAGAGCTAACACTAAAGAGACTTGCAATCAGAAGGATGCTACAGCATTTAACTTCACATTCTCCAGCCTCCAAATGACGCAGGAGGAAAGAGAGATGTGAGTTAGCTGCTGGAGAGGGATTTAAAGCAGGTCATGTTCCTGGAGGTTAAGAGGTAGCTTATAAAATGTACTTGTTTACAACATTGAAAGAGAACTGAACAATGAGAATTGACTGAAATGCTCGGGGTTACAGCTAGACCTAGATCAGCTCTATTCAACAGACTAGCCAGGCCTGGATCTTTCTTTGTTTATTGCTTACATCACTGTCAGGCAAGGTCTCTGAAGAGATCGTGCTCTGTATCGTATGCTCGGTATTGCAGATTGTTGGCTTAGCAGCCACACAGCAGGAAGCCTAGCTTCCCATTCATGCATGTGTTGTGTTCAGATTCTCCGATGTGTTTGGCAAATGTGTCCCAAAGAGTATTCCCCTGCGCTTGGTCAGTCATAGTGTTTCCCTCCTAGGTGGATTGTTTCTCATGGGGTCTCAGCTATTTATCACGCAGACTGCTTTAAATGCCCGGCTACCTATTTACAGGAAGTGAAGAGGAAGGTAGTATCTCTGAGGTCTCTATTCCCCTGCCAAACTGGTCATAACTGGCCCATGGGTTAGTCTGGGAGATAAACAGGTAGAGAGATACATGCAGCATGATCCTCCACTCCTCATTTCCTTAGCAATCAGTGCTAGAGAGAGCAGCTGCACCAAGGAATGTGCCACCTCATCTAGTCAAGACAAATAATATTTACTAGTTTTCTCAGAAGTGGAAACTGAGACATCTTTTCTTTTTTTTCCCTCTCAAACTCCTTCTGCCTAAGAGCAATGGTGGCTGCCAACTCTGCAGGGAGACTGAGTGACCTTCTTGGGCTGGCTGCGTGTCCAGCAACGCCTGTTTGCCAGGTCCCATGGGGGGGACCTCCCGGCACGTTGATCTGTGAGCCTGCTTGAGGTGTGTGTCCATGCTGGATTGGGAGCTGGCGTAGAGTGAGGCATCCTGTCCTGCATCTTTAGCTGTATCAACATTAATTTTAATAGGTTACATATATTCTGCTTTCAGACACTTCTTTCTTCCACTTCAACCAAGGGACAGCAAGATAAGGCTTAAATATCTTTTAAAGAATTAAAGACACTACAGCTGTTTGCCCTATATACCTTATGGTCAAGGTAAGAGTTTTGGATCACTGTAAGGGTCCCCTTACAGTATAAAATTTCAAGATTTCTGATCTGATTTGTGTCGAGATGTGTCTGGAGGGCCAGAGGAGAAGGTGATTGTTACATGGCAAAGTTTTTACTAGCTTTTGATTGCATTGAAACCAGCCTAATCATTTAATTTGAGAAAACAGCAAAAGATTAGGAACAGCTGTAGGCCCATACAGCTAGGACAGATTTAGGATGGGCATTCTGGAATTGTAAGGCAGTATGAAAGGAACTGCATATCTTTTGAGTTGGAGGTGAAAACATGGTTTGTAAAAGAAGGCAAGTTCACTGCCATACACATGTGCTGCTACATGACAAGCCTTCAAAGCAGGGGCTCTGAATCTGATGTACAGAGCACAGAGGAGATAGCAGAGGTCTGAAAAGAAGAGGGGGAGGGCGAGTTTGGTGCTGTGTGAAAGAAGAAGGAAAAGAAGAAGGAAAAGAAGAAGGAAAAGAAGAAGGAAAAGAAGAAGGAAAAGAAGAAGGAAAAGAATGCTTAGCATGGACCCCTAGAAAATATATTACTTTAGCAGGATTATAATAGCTAAAAAACCAAACCTTCAGCATAATCACAAGACCTGGACCCATTTCAGAGGTGATTTTGTGATAATATAAACAGGCTTCTGATGATGCACGAGGTAGCTTGGACAGTGTAGTCCATTACTGCAAGTCACATTTGTTAATATTTGAATTACTCCTTTTAACCTGACCATATGTCATGGTTTAACCCCAGTCAGCAACTAAGCACCACCCAGCCACTTGCTCACCTTCCCTTGCCACATGGTGGGAAGGGGGAGAGAATTGGGAAAAAAAAATAAAACCCAGGGGTTAAGACAAAGACAGTTTAATAGGACATCAGAGGAAGAGAAATAATAATTATGATGATAATTATTATTATAATAATAATACAATATACAAAACAAGTGATGCACAATGCAATTGCTCCCCACCTGCTGACTGATGCCCATCCCATCCCTGAGCAGCAACCACTGTCCCCCAGCCAGCTCCCCCCAGTTTCTATACTGGGCATGACATCATATGCTCTGGAATAGCCCTTTGGCCAGTTGGGGTCAGCTCTCCAGGCTGTGCCCCCTCCCAGCTTCTTCTGCGCCTGGCAGAGCAGGGGAAGCTGAAAAGTTCTTGACTAGGTTAAGCACTGCTCAGCAACACCTAAACCGTCAGTGAGTTATCTACATCATTCTCACACTAAATCCAAAACTATACCAGCTACTAAGAAGAAAGTTAACTCTATCCCAGCTGAAACAAGGACACCTTATAATCAGGTGCCATGGATTTACCTTAATAATCCCAAGAGAGCTGTGCATGTTCTTAGCTGGCTGTAGAGCTTATGAACGACTACCTATTGCAGCCATTTTGTGCTGCAGTGTGACAAGGGATGGCCTCAGTAGTAGCTGTTGGTACTCTCTGACTTGGAGAGCCCAGGCTTTCAAAACAGCCTCCTTTTGGGTCTGTGTGACGCTTACACCAGGGTGCAAGTGGTGTGGAGCGGAGACCTGTTTTTCCTGTTTTGAAAGCTGTTGTTTGAGTGAGAAATTGCAGCCCTTTATTTACATGGTGGAAATGGTTTTTCCATAAAAGCAAAAAGCAAACAAGGATCTCTCAGGGATACCTGTGTGTCTTCACAGCAGAGCTGTAAGTAGGTGACGCAGGAAAAAAAAAGGTGAATGAAAAGACCCAGTCGGCTAGCAGAGCTTCTCGTGGATCAGAAATGGTAGGATGAGAACAAGGGTGTTTGTCCAAGGACTGTTGTTGGAATGTTTTTCAGAGCTCAGAAGAGCTTTTGCTCCTCTGAAACAAGCTAATGGGAATATCTCTTGGGATTATTTAACTTGTGCAGACTTTGCCCTAAGAATTGCTTGCCTTTTTCCACCCAGCATCCCTCTGCCTTTCACAGTTTGGCAAAGCACTTAGTGACCAGAGAGGTGGAAGCAAGTCAGGAGAGAGGGAACTTAAGAACAAAACTGCACAAGCTTCAAATTTAAAAGGACTCAGTGAATTTTATGCTGTAAAATGCTAGAGAATGAAGACTGATTAAAGCAGTAACTTTAGCCCAGAATTAACTAAATCTGCTGCTGCAGCTGCAGAATAAGCAATGCAGCATGTGTGTTGCAGAACTCCATCGTTCTAATGTGTCCAGCTCTATGCACAACCCTCTTTCTGAAGGATTTGCTTTGTCAGACCCTAAATCCTTCCATCTAGGACAGTTAAAATGACTTTAGTGTACAATTAGAAGTAAAAGGCTCCTCACCAATGATGTTTCACTTACGGTGAAAGATTTTCTTGTGGAGGAAAGTTCTCCTGGAGTTAGGTTTAACAAGCCATATAAAGAGCTTCGGGTAGAGGCGGAGAAAGCAGGAGCATTCAGGAGAGAGTTTTCATTTCCATTTTGGTAGAAAGAGCAAACAGGACTGCGTTTGTGGAGAAAGGAGCAGCCAAGATCAGCTGGGAATGTCTAGTGCTTTTGCGGATGAAAATAGAAACTGGGAGATAATTTAGCTGGTAAAGAAGTGTCTTGCTGCGCAGAAGTCGGGATTTTTTCTTTTCTTCTTTGGGAGAAGCAACAGTTTCTTTCTCAGAAATTGCAGGAACAAGGACACAGGAGCGAGATACCCTGGAGTCTCAAAAATGCTGGTTCATATTTCTCAGCCACGAGCTTTTAATTTAAATTAATTGGCAGATTTGGGGTATGGGCAGAGATTTTCCCTGAGGTTAGGCCAGTAGGTGTCATTGAATGTTTCTGTCTTGTAAAACTCATTCTATAACTGGAGGGCTGGCTTTTTCCCCAGTGTCATCTGGGAATATTTTGGTTGTCAAAACAGCCACAAATGTGTTTTAATATGTCAAGAACCTCCCTCTCCCTATAACCTCGTTCTCCTCTCATCTGCTCCCACTTGAAAGTTTGTGAAATGGTCTTGCAAGAAACAATTATTTTCTTTCAGTTTAACAGTTTTTAAGACTATCTCTAATGTGGCAACCATAATTACATCTAAGCATCAAACATCCCGCAATGCTCTAGAGGAAAAGAAAAATTAATCAGACAGAAAAGAAGTGATGTTTCATACAGCTCACGTTAAGACAGACATCTAGTAGATCATGACCTCTACTCTAAGCACTTAAATATTAATCAAGGCAGTAACGTTTCCAAGTTTCTGGAGCCAGAAGGCTTTGGGAAATATCAGTGTTTATAGTGATTTCTGTTCACAGAAATTAATTCCTTAGAATATTTTGCTGACTCCCCTGTCATGAACTTGAAACCATGTTCAAGTGTTCAGGAACCTAGCTCCAGAAAAAAACAGGGCTGGAAAGAACCAATTTATAAAAGCTGAAAACTTTGCTGAAAATGTTAATGATGGGCTACATCAAATCTGTTCAAACCAGTTTAAAATTATGACGACGATTATATGAAAGGGATACATAACTAGTATAATTGTTATAAACTTAAAAAAGTTGTGTGTTGTGATTTCCAAATTTCTTTTAAAGTGTTGGAGAAGAGCGATCAGGTGTTCTGAATAAATCTCACCCAAACTTCAAGTGACAAGTGGCAAGGCAGAAAAAGCTTTTCTGTATGGGTAGGCTGGGACCTGAGCACAGACAGTGGAGCACACAGAGGAGTTCAAGATCAAGGCAGAGCCGTTCTGTGAAAATTTAATTACTAATGAGGAAAAATATATAACACAGATACAGCAAGGAGATCATTTATCTTCCTACTCTGAGCGGACTAGAACTAGCCTTTAGCCTAATTTTCAATACTTGAACCAGGGTGATCGTTTGTGATCATTTCTAGGTGCTGAGGGGAAAAGATCACTGCTTTTACTGCCTGTCATTCATGATCATTTTTCTCAAGTCATCTTCCTGTCACGTTTTTTGTGTCCAAATTACACTAAAAATTCTAACTTATAAAGCAAGATTGTTATATATCCCCTAGCAGGATTTAGAAATAAGGTTTAATGCTTTGTAAAGTGTATTAACACCACTAAAACCCCTCTAGCATTCTTTGTATACGTTTCCTCTTTGATGTCTAGGTAAAGAGCATCTTTTATCCCTGCAAAGCACTTGGTGTACTGAAGCCATGGGGTATGGCTGGAGTCTCCTGCAGAACTCGAAAGAGCCTCCAGTACAGGCCCTGATGCTGGCTGTAGCATCACTCTCTTTAATTCCCCCTTTGGTGTTCAGTTTTCACGGTTTGATCCCATGGTTTGCTCCTTTTCTATTGAACTACACGTTTCTGGAAATACATCTTTCACATATAAATGCCCAGATCCTGAACTGACTGTTCCCACCTGTCCAAAGTTTAGAAATTAATACAAAGCCTTCTGCTGGCTTCCAAAACTTGAGTCAGTGGGATGGCCATCATTTGATCATCTTCCTTACAGGTTTGTTCTTTGACATTGTTATAAAACCCCCCGAACTGGCACAGTGGAGCTATCATCAAGGCTTTAACAAGCTTTCTTCTCTGGGCAGTGAGTCTCACTCCCTGCCATGAGAGGAGCATCTCCTATCTGCATTGCCCAAGCATGTCCCTTGCCTGCATCAGAGGAAAATTTATGTTAGCTCTTCTGCCCAGGAAATGTTACCAACTTCTCAAACCTGTTGCTGAGCCTCTGTGCTAGGACCAGGCATGCTGCCACAAGGCTGGCGCCATAAGGTTGATACATCTCACCACCCTGTAGGCACTGGTTTTCCATGACATGGAGGAGACTGATGGCCGCCAAGTGATGGACCAGTGTGTCTGACTCTCTGTTCCCAAGGGACAGCCCTGACCACCATTTATGGCCACCTCCCCATCAACAAATGGGCATTTTCGGCCCAGATAGCACTACACACCTGGATGAACAACAGAGGGGTCAGTACTTGCGGATATAAGGGCTCTGAAGTGCTTAGCTGGGAAGTATTCCTGCTATGCTACAGCAGCATTGCCCCTCCTGGGGACTGTGCCAGGGGAGACAAGGTTAGCCATACCCTCTGGGGCCTCATCACCTTGACTCCACAGAAGACTTGCTGTGATGAAGGCTTCAGAGGCCACCAGCTGCAGCCACCATGGGAGGGAGGTCTGCATTTGACAACACTGCTGGGACTGTACGGATGGTTTTGCCTACCATGGGTTGCTGATTGAGGGCAGATGTCTGCAGGCAAGCCTGAACCCCCTCCAGGGGTAGTGTTCATACTACGTGATAGCAAAGAGTATGTGTGATGTGCCCAGAGGCACATCATGGAGCACAGAGCATGTGAATGTGCAGGAGCCCCTCAGCATCGTTTTAGAGGTCTGCATTTTGTAGAAGAAGCCAAACCGCTGTTATCTTGACCATGTTGTTTATAGAGAACAGTTTCGAAAAGAAACCTAAACTTGTTGTCTCTGACACAGCTAATTGGTTTGCTATGAAAGAACCCAGGAGCAATAATTTGTCCTCACATCCAAAGTTTGCTCTCTGGTGCTGACATATCTTGTGGTATCACATCCCAGTATGGATTCCATCTTTTTTTCCAGCTGATAAATCTCAGGTTGCAGCCATTACACTCTCAGGATGTCTGAGCTGATCCAACATTTCTGGTATGCTCTTCTGAATTATTGCAGAGATGGAAGATTGAGAAAACTAACTAAAATAAGTATTGTGTCATTTCTTGGCAGGTGAGAATGCTGCTTTGCTAAAGTAAATGCCACTCATGTTTGTTTGGCTAATAAATGCTTGTTTCACTATGTAAGCCAAATCTTCCTCTTGCACATCCTAAGATTAACAAAGCGTGCCTTATTCAGTGTCAAGTCTCTCTGTCTTTTTTTTTAAATTTATTTATTACGAATCCACAAGTTAACAAACATCAAACAAATTTAGGACTAGCCCTCAAAGAGAAGTGGATTACCAAATCAACCCTTCTGGATGTAATTTGTTTAACTGCCAAAATCCTTCCCGTACTTCTCTTCTGAGGATACTGTAACAGGCACTAAGTTAATGATGGAAAACTGTAGATTTAATTAAAAAAAGAAATTTTATTTTTGTGATTTCCCCATTTAATAGAGGCTCTTATCAACAGGAGACACATAAGAAGCTCAAATGTATAATCTCAATCAGCTTTTATTTCTGTATTAGGGACAATATATGTGAGAAATATCATCTAGGATCCTACATCTGCTTTAATCTTTATGGTTTTGCCTCATCAAAGAGACAGTGGCAGCTCTTGGTTGTCTAGAACACATCCCAAGTGACTGAGAGCAGTTTGAAGATGATCAGTGTCATAGGATCACATATTTTTACTGTGCAGGAAAAATGTTAGAGCCATTACACAACTTGGAAGACGATGGTATTAGGTGGACCCCAGAGCTCTTTAGGAACTTCTTGCTCAAGGGACTGCCCTCACACTGCTGTCTCTCCTCTGCCACTCCATCTGGTTAGTCAGCATGCAGCTCCTAAAACATCCTCCATTTCACAAAGAGAAGTGAGCTCTGCTGTGAATAGATGGAACGTTTTATGTGTACAACTGGATCAGTCTGATCTGACTTCCTCCGTCTCTGATGGCTATTTAGGATCGTGCTTTCTGGAGAAAATAGTTATAGGATTCTGGACATAAATACAACATAGGGAGCTTAAAATAGAGTGGATTAAAGAGAATGACAGATGATAGGAGCAGCACAGCCATTCTGCTCCTAGCTCAGGGGGGCCAAGAGACGGCCTCAACAGTGGTTTGCAACTCCTTCCTGAACCCTCTTCAGCTATCCCAGACGGGGATGTGGTGATTTTGGAAAGGTGATCTGGCAGTATGGCAGCCCCTCTATCATGGGGAGACAGGCAGTGGTATGGTTGTACAAGTCAGCCACCCAGGGCAGATCAACATACTTATGGTAAAGATGCCAAGATGTACTCAATTGGTGTGTTGCAACCCCAGCCCCCACACAGGCCACTTAAATTTTTGAAATGTGCTCCTGCATAGTGGTTGGGGAATGGTCTGGATCCACTGCCTGGAATGGGATCTTCCTGTAGAGAGGAACCTCCTGCCTCTGGGCCATGTCCTTTATGTCCCAATAAAAGGTCTGTCTCTGTGGAGCATCACACATCCCTACAGTGTCCTTTGGACAGGATTGCTGTTGCTACCCTGAAATCCACACAAATAACAGGAGGGCTGCTTTGCACCCCTCAGATCAGTATTTTCACAGCGTGGCACGTGGTGTGCTCTTCATGGTTTGAGTGTGTGTGTGTGTGAGGGATGTTGGTATGAGAGGCTGTAGAGCTTGCTGGGATTGCCAAGCAGAGAGTTGATACGTAGCACATATGAGCTTTCCTGAGGAACAAAAAAACACATCTGCTGTTCAGGCAAAGAGATGAGGAAATGGATTTACAGAATCACAGAATTGCAAGGGTTGGAAGGGACCTCGGGAGATCATCTAGTCCAACCCCCCTGCTAAAGCAGGTTCTCCTAGAGCATGTTACACAGGACTTCATCTAGGCGGGCTTTGAATATCTTCAGAGAAGGAAACACCGCAACCCCCCTGGGCAGCCTCTTCAGTGCTCCGTCATCCTCAGAGTAAAGAAGTTTTTCCTCATATTCAACTGAAACCTCTTGTGTCTCAGTTTGTACCCATTGCCCCTTGTCCTGTCGCTGGACACCACTGCGAAGAGTCTGGCTCCGTCCTCGTGACTTCCACCCTTAAGATATTTGTATGTGTTGATGAGGTCCCCTCTCAGTCTTCTCTTCTTCAGGCTGAACAAGCCCAAAGTTTAGCTCCAAAACAATCTGCCTGGGGGCTTGTCAGCCATGCCTGGAGGAGAGGCATGGGGCAGAGGCGAAGCAGGAGAGGCAGAAGACCCCTGAAGGGCAGATGATGGGTGGGGGCTGCTGGCAGGGGCAGGGAGGATAAAAAGGACTGATGAAGAGGCAGGGAAGTGGAGAGGGGCTAGGGGAGAAGGAGGTGTCCTTCGAGGGCCATGTGTGGGATGTCCCTCCACTTCTGGCATGCAGATATCAGTGACTGCTTCCTTCCCTGCCTGGTGTTGCCCTCTTGGGGCTGCCACACTCCTCTCCATGGTCATGAGGGCATTTCTGCATGCTGCTGAGGGTACATCTGATGTGGACTGGGGTGGGGTGGTAACTGGGGTTTTGTGCTCCAAAGCACAGCCTGTTGCTGTTTTACTCAGCGGTGTGGAAGTGTTCATGCATGCACCACACAAATTTAGAGGAAATATCCTTACTGGGTGTTGCTGGTTGTTTAGAGATGGTGTTCAGTGCTTGCCCTGTGGGAAGTCAAAGTGGCTCTGGCTGGCTTCCAGTCATTGATTTGAATATTACCTACCTCCCATAAAGCTCTTTTATGATATAAACTGTGCAAGGTCTCGTCTGAGACCTCTAGATAGTGGGCAAGTGGATAAAGCTCTCTCAGCTACCAGCAGATGATGGGCACAGAGACACGGGATGAGAGGCCAGCAGCCTGGCTGGCATGGGGCAGCTGGGGAGCTCCCCACTTGAGCTGAGACCCTGCTCCTCAGGGGAGCGAGCATGCAAAGCATTTTGCTTCACTTCTGTGGAGAGCTGGCTGCAGCCCTGGACTCCCTAGCAAGGTGAGTTGTCTGCTTTTAGATTCCTTGAGGAGACGTCTTCCCAAGCTGAAGGCAGTAGATCTGGCAAATCAGGGAGAGAGGCTGAGGCAGACTTTCCAGGGACCTGTCCTGCTCTTTCCTAAGCACGTTGCTGGGGCGAACACCACTGTTTGTCTCAGAGCTGCAGAAGGGAACTGGTCCTACTTGAAAATCAATTCCTGGACCTTGGCAGCACCCCATCGAGCAATATGGGAGACCAGGGAATAGAGACATCATGGTTGGGTTTTCATTTTGGGACCAGCTAATGAATAATGTCACTACTGTTCCCATGCTGCTGCTGTTTCCCCTAATGGCATACTGATTTAATAATGTTAATGGCCTTCTACCTAAAATAGGATTTACTGGGATTAAAGTCAGTTTCTGCTCAGGATGTATAGGCTATGTTTTGGCCACTATACAGGAATATATTGTGATTGCCCTCAACTATGTTCTTAAAAGGGGTGTTCAAACTTTGCCTCTACAGATGAATTGCATCCTCTCAGAATAGCATAGAAAAGGGTACAGTTAAAGAAACGTGTTTTGAAAGTTAATGGCTTAAAAATGGAAGATCACAGTTCCTTCAAAGCATTTTACAATTTTGGTTGTACTTATGAAACATCCATGCAGTCTAAAAGGAGAAAAAGAGATATTTCTATGCCTTGATTGTAGGCCAAGGAGACACCAATTTATTTCTGTACTTTGTTTAACTTGCTGCTTGGAACAATTACTCTGGTAATATAAGGTTTCTCCATCAACTTGCAAAGCACATTAATAATGTATTTCAATCACAAGATATGCATTCAAAATATGTTTATAAATTAGTTTCACATCAAAGTGTCAAGCTTCCTGCAATTATGTACAGAAAGCTACTAAATCCAAAATCCCAGTAGTGCTGGCGTTCATCTCAGTAGAAATGACTTTGCTGGAGGACTCTACAGAGGCACAGCACAAAATTCAATACACAAAGTTCAAAACAATTTAAAATTCAGTTCTGTATGAACTGAAACATCGTATGTTAAAATACTTTACTTCCCTCAATATGTATGTTTAGTACCTTCCACAATTTTAACACATTTGTTCAGTTACACTTTGGGAGTCATCTCTGTTTTTTGGAGTAAGGCAAATTGTTCAGCATGACCCTTTTTGCTGGTTGCTTTCTGGTTTTCCCCAGAGCATTCACTTGTCATTGCTGTATAGTGGATATCTAGTAGCATTTTGGTTGTCAGTATCAGCTGGCAGGCTCCTGCTCCTGTATTTTGCTGGCCTAACATTTCCCTCTGCAAAGCCACAACCAGCTATAGACTTTCTTTGTGGACAGTGAGATGTGCTGCACCTTCATTTCGCTGTACTAGCCTGTCTGTTCCGTAGGCCTGCCTGGCAGAAGGTCTCTGCAGGAGGCTCTAGCCAATTCTCCAACACAAATACCCTCCTCCAGGTTTGGGATACTCAGGTGCTGCGTGCTGGGAATGAAAGGGCCGAGGGGCTGTTGGGTGTGAGGTGACCAGGTGAATTCTGCTTGTCTCAAGGACTTCGTGTTGATGAGGGTCACCTACAGGTCCCTCCATGGGGAAGGTTTGGATGTGGACAGAAGGACTGATGCCGTCATATGTACAAGGAATAACTCACAGTGGGTCCAAAACTTCCATATGGAGAAGTGCATTCTAGGAACTTGCCTGGAGCTACTGTGGTGAATGAGTCCATTCTGGTGACCAAAAGAATAGCCACTGTTTTATGGAAACTTGCAAACCAAAGCTGCTACAACTATAGCAACAAATTCATCTTGAGCTAGAGAAAGCTGCAATGACTGCAACCACAAGATAAGAACTATAGAGAAACATTTTATGGTGGGTCTACTGGCAATTAAATAATTGCTGTACTTCAGCACACTTTAAAGGCAAGTAGTAAACAAATGTAAAGGTGTCTTAGTCTAACATTTGCAAGTTTTCAGTTCAACTGTAATATGCTATGCAATTTTTTCAACAACGATCATAGAACTGTTTAGGTTGGAAAAGACCTTTAAGATCATCAAGTCCAACTGTTAACCTAACACTGCCAAGTCCACCACTAAACCATGTCCCTAAGCACCATGTCTACCCATCTTTTAAATACCTCCAGGGATGGGGACTCAACCACTTCCCTGGGCAGCCCGTTCCAATGCTTGACAACCTTTGCGGTGAAAAAATTTTTCCTAGTATCTAATCTAAACCTCCCCTGGCCCAGCCTGAGGCCATTTCCTCTTGTCCTATCACTTTTTACTTGGGAGACTGACCCCCGCCTCACTACAACCTCCTTTCGGGTAGTTGTAGAGGACAATAAGGTCTCCCCTCAGCTTCCTCTTCTCCAGGCTAAACAACCCCAGTTCCCTCAGCCGCTCCTCGTAACTTTTATGCTCCAGACTCTTCACCAGCTTTATTGCCCTTCTCTGGACATGCTCCAGCAACTCAATGTCCTTCCTGTAGTGAGGGGCCCAAAACTGAACACAGTATTCGAGGCGCAGCCTCACAAGTGTCAAGTACAGGGGAACAATCACTTCCCTACTCCTGCTGGCCACACTGTTCCTGATACAAGCCAGGATGCTGTTGGTTTTCTTGGCCACCTGGGCACACTGCTGGCTCATATTCAGCCGGCTGTCGACCAACACCCCTAGGTCTATTTCCTCCAGGCAGCTTTCCAGCCACTCTTCCCCAAACCTGTAGTGTTGCATGGGGTTGTTATGACCCAAGTGTAGGACTTGGCACTTGGCCTTGTTGAACCTCATACAACTGTCCTTGACCCATCGATCTGGCTTGTCCAGATCCCTCTGGAGAACCTTCCTACCCTCAAGCGGATCAACACTCCCTCCCAATTTGGTGTTGTCTGCAAACTCACTGAGGATGCACTCAATCCACTCATTGAGATCATTGTTAAAGATATTAAATAGAACTGGCCCCAACACTGAGACCTGGGGAACACCGCTTGTGACTGGCCACCAACTGGATTTACCTCTATTCACCACAACTCTTTGGGCTCAGACATCCAGCCAGTTTTTTATGTAGTGAAGTGTATGCTTGTCCAAGCCATGAATGGCCAGTTTTGTCAGGAGAATGCTGTGGGAAACAGTGTCAAAGGCTTTACTGAAGTCCAGGTAGACAACATCCACAGCCTTTCCCTCATCCACTAAGCAGGTCACCTGGTCATAGAAAGAGATCAGGTAGTCAAGCAGGACCAGCCTTTCATAAACCCATGCTGACTGGGCCTGATCACCTGGTTGTCCTGAACATGCTGCGTGATGGTACACAAGACAATCTGCTCCATAACCTTCCTGGCACTGAGGTCAGAGTGACAGGCCTGTAGTTCCCCAGATCCTCCTTCTGCTCCTTTTTGTACATGGGCATCACGTTTGCTGACTTCCAGTCAACTGGGACCGCCCGGTTATTCAGGACTTGGTTGAAAGTGGCTTGGTGAGCACTTCTGTCAGTACCTTGTGTGTGTCTAAGTGGTGTGGCAGGTTGCTAACCATTTCCCCTTGGATTATGGAGGCTTCATTCTGCTCCCCACCCCTGTCTTCCAGCTCAGGTGGCTGGGTACCCTGAGAACAACTGGTCTGACCATTAAAGACTGAGGCAAAGAAGGCATTAAGTACCTTTGATACAAAGCATTAAGTACCTTTGGTACATATGATTAGGTGAATCATTGGTTATTGC
This sequence comes from Gorsachius magnificus, assembly GCA_034008185.1. Taxonomy (NCBI): domain Eukaryota; kingdom Metazoa; phylum Chordata; class Aves; order Pelecaniformes; family Ardeidae; genus Gorsachius; species Gorsachius magnificus. Next base: position 180,981,889 of record CM067081.1, read on the forward strand.
AAAGGAACGAAAAAAACTCAGCTTTGCTGTGCGTGGTCCTTCATGTAGCTGTGAACTGTTAAATTATACAGACAAGATTGCTCAGTATAACCCTCACAATGTAGAAACCTTTTGCAGGCAGCATTTCTATGTTAAAAGTTATGATTATAGATCCTTTAGTTGAAAATCCTGGAATTACTGGACCAGATTATACAAATTATACTTAAGAAATGTAGCCATTGACCATAGAAATGTGTAGATATCAGGAAGAGTGCATTTTTGAATGGGAAGTCTAATGGAGTGAAAAAATAAAGATATCAATTTTTTCTAAGAGATTTTTAGATGGTAGTTCACAGCAAACGCTGTCAGAATAGCTCAGCACAGAGGGTTGTCAGAGAGGTCCTGTAGGCCTGTTAAAGTGGCTCACATGTCTGAATTTGGCAGTTTCTCTCTGGATTTATTGCTGTCTCCCTAAAGGTGGACATTTCTGCTCTTTCTTTCCCTGTCTCATCCTCGTCTCACCCCCCACCATCCCTTAGAACTGCCCTGCTCAGAAGATGATCATAGAATCACAGAATCATAGAATGTTTTGGGTTGGAAGGGACCCCTAGAGGTCACCTAGTCCAACCCCCTGCAGAGAGCAGGGACACTGTGTCCTGGTTTCAGCTGGGATAGAGTCAATTTTCTTCACAGAAGCTAGCATAGTGCTGTGTTTTGGATTTAGTACCAGAACAATGTTGATAACACGCTGATGTTTTTAGTTGTTGCCAAGCAGTGCTCAGACTGCTCAAGGACTTTTTGAGCTTCTCCTGCTCGGCCAGGTGCAGAACAAGCTGGGAGTACAGCACAGCTAGGACCCAAACTGTCCAAAGAGCTATTCCATACCACATAACGTCATGCTCGGGGGGGTTAGTCGGTCGGGTCGGTCGAGTCGGTCGGTCGGTCGCGGGCAGAGTGGTCGCAGCTCGGGCTGTGTGATCGCGGCCCGGGGGAGTGATCGCTGCTCGGGACGGGCTGGGCATCGGTCAGCGGGTGGTGAGCAATTGCATTGTGCATCACTTGTTTTATATATTCTGTATATTTTCTTACCACTATTATTATTATTATTATTGTTATTCTTCTCTCTTATTAAACTGTCTCTATCTCAACCCACGGGTCTTACTTTTTTTTCTTTTCTCTGATTCTCTCCCCCATCCCACTGAGGGGGGGGGGGGGGGAGTGAGCGAGCGGCTGCGTGGTGCTTAGTTGCCAGCCGGGTTAAACCACGACAGTCCTATTTTGGCGCCCAACGTGGGGCCCGAAGGGTTGAGATAACGACAGATCTGAACATTTCTAAAACGCATTTGTGATAAGCATTCGTTATATTCGTCTAATAGTCGCTGATCGCAATGTTGTTTTATTTGCTCTCAGAGTTGCTGTCCTTGTTCACAGCGTTCTTTTATGTAGCACCTTACCTTCTGTGTGCACTCCCTGTGCTGCTGGCTATCACTTTTCGCAAGTGGATTAAAATTGCTGTTCTGCTGTATTGTATAATACTGGCTTATGCTATGATAAAACTATTGGTCATCACATTAAGCTCATATTTGTACTCAGTATTGCTGTCACCTCTGTATTTTGGGAACCATCTATTGGGAATTATGAATAATTATACATTTTACTTTTTATCCTCGGAGAGCCAGCCTTTGGGGGAGTCACCTTACTCCATCTTCCCCTTCTTCTCTGAGCTAATTACAACAGTTCTTGAGAATGTTGAATATCCTTGGGATGTTCCAACTAGCATGGCCCTATTGCTAGGTCTCCTGAATATAGTTCAGCTTTTACTCAGGGTTAGACTCCTACGTAAATTATATACCATCCAAAGATTGATTCCTGCAGCAGACCCTGCAGCTACTCCAACCTCAGTGACACCCACTGTAGCTACTCCAACTGCAGACACAGGCACTGCAGCTACTCCAACTAGGCATAGGCACTGTGGTACTCCAGCCCCTGCAACACCCCTGTAACTACTCCAGCTTGGACGTAGGCACTGCTGCTACTCCAACCCCTGTGACAGGCACCGCTGCTACTCCAACCCCTGCAACACCCACTGTATCTACCCGAACTGTAGACACAGGCACTGCGGCTACTCCAACGCCAGCAACACCCACTGTAGCTACCCAAACTGTGGACACAGGCACTGTTGCTACTCCAACACCTGCAACATGCACTGTAGCTACGCAAACCCCAGCGACAGGCATTGCAGCTGAAACAGGGAGCGAACCTGTGCCGGTATCAGTTGCCCCTATACACAAGAAGAAATCTTGGAAGCGAAAGTCAACTCGTTTAGAAAGGGAGGATGAATCAGGGCCATCACAAAAGGAGGAGGAAGAGGAAGAGCTCATAAATGAGACAGAAACTACTCGGTCTCTATCCTTGGGTGAGCTGCGAGATATGAGAAAAGATTTCAGCCGTCGTGTAGGAGAGCATCTTGTCACCTGCTTGCTCCGATGCTGGGATAATGGGGCCAGTAGCCTGGAACTGGAGGGTAAAGAAGCCAAACAGCTGGGATCCCTTTCTAGGGAAGGCAGCATTGACAAAGCGATTGGAAAAGGGACACAAGTCCTCAGCCTCTGGAGGCGACTACTGTCAGCCATGAAGGAAAGATATCCCTTCAAGGAAGATGTCATACATCGCCCAGGCAAATGGACCACCGTGGAGAAAGGCATCCAGTACCTGAGGGAATTGGCTGTCCTGGAAGTGATTTATAGTGACCTGGACAATGACCAGTTGCCTAAAGATCCAGATAGTGTCCAGTGCACACGACCCATGTGGCGGAAGTTGTTACGGAGCGCACCAACATCATATGCCAACACATGGGCAATAATGAACTGGGAAGCTGGACGGGGACCAACAGTGGATGAAATGGCTAGCCAGCTCCGGGAATACGAAGAAAGTATCTCTTTTTCCCTCGTCTCTGCTGTGGAGAAACTGTCCCAAAAGGTTGAACGACTTGAAAAGCGTATACCCTACACCTCTCCTGTACAGACCAGTATCTCAGCCATTAGAAGTAAGCGCCCTTCTGCTCAAGGAAAAGAATATTGAGGGTACACACCACGGGGCACTCTATGGTTTTACCTGCGTGACCATGGAGAGGACATGAGGAAATGGGATGGAAAACCTACCTTGACCCTAGAGGCACGAGTACACGAGTTGCAAAGAAAAACAAGCACAAAAGGGGGCTCTTCCAGGAAACTTGTTGCTCCAATTTCCAAAGACGGGGTAGATCGTCATTTTTTCAGACAGAATAGAAGAGCTGATCTTAATTCTGATTGTGATGAAGGAACTTCTGACTCATATACACAAACCATGAGCAACAGTGATCAGAATTAGAGGGGCCCTGCCTCCAGCCAGGTGGAGGAAAGGGACAACCGGGTCTACTGGACTGTGTGGATTCGATGGCCTGGCACGTCAGACCCACAGAAGTATAGAGCTCTAGTAGACACCGGTGCACAGTGTACTCTAATGCCATCAAGCCATATAGGGTCAGAATCCATTTGTATTTCTGGAGTGACAGGAGGATCTCAAAAGCTGACTGTATTGGAGGCCGAAGTGAGCCTAACTGGGAATGAGTGGCAAAAGCACCGCATAGTGACTGGGCCAGATGCTCCATGCATCCTTGGCATAGACTACCTCAGGAGAGGGTATTTCAAGGACCCAAAAGGGTACCGGTGGGCTTTTGGTATAGCTGCATTGGAGGCAGAAGAAATTAAGCAGCTGTCTACCTTGCCTGGTCTCTCAAAGGACCCTTCAGTTGTGGGATTGCTGAAAGTTGAAGAACAACAAGTGCCGATTGCCACCACAACAGTGCACAGGCGGCAATATCGCACCAACCGAGACTCCCTGATTCCCATCCATAAGCTGATTCGTCAACTGGAGAGCCAAGGAGTGATCAGCAAGACTCGATCACCCTTTAACAGTCCCATATGGCCAGTGAGAAAGTCTGATGGAGAGTGGAGACTGACAGTAGACTATCGTGGCCTGAATGAAGTTACGCCACCACTGAGTGCTGCCGTGCCAGACATGTTAGAACTTCAATATGAACTGGAGTCAAAGGCAGCCAAGTGGTATGCCACAATTGATATTGCAAATGCTTTCTTTTCAATCCCTTTGGCAGCAGAGTGCAGGCCACAGTTTGCTTTTACTTGGAGGGGCATCCAGTATACCTGGAATCGACTGCCCCAGGGGTGGAAACACAGCCCTACCATTTGCCATGGACTGATCCAGACAGCACTGGAACAGGGTAATGCTCCAGAGCACCTGCAATACATTGATGACATAATTGTGTGGGGCAATACAGCAGAAGAGGTTTTTGAGAAAGGGAAGAAAATAGTCCAAATCCTTCTGAAGGCCGGTTTTGCCATAAAACAAAGTAAGGTCAAAGGACCTGCACAGGAGATCCAATTTTTAGGAATCAAATGGCAAGATGGACGTCGTCAGATTCCAATGGATGTGATCAACAAAATAACAGCTATGTCTCCACCAACTAGCAAAAAGGAAACACAAGCTTTCTTGGGCGTTGTGGGTTTTTGGAGAATGCATATTCCAAATTACAGCCAGATTGTAAGCCCTCTCTACCAAGTGACCCGGAAGAAGAATGATTTCAAATGGGGCCCTGAACAACGACAAGCCTTTGAACAAATTAAACGGGAGATAGTGCATGCAGTAGCCCTTGGGCCGGTCCGGGCAGGGCAAGATGTAAAGAATGTGCTCTACACCGCAGCCGGAGAGAACGGCCCTACCTGGAGCCTTTGGCAGAAAGCACCAGGGGAGACTCGAGGCCGACCCCTAGGCTTTTGGAGTCGGGGATACAGAGGATCTGAGGCCCGCTATACTCCAACTGAAAAAGAGATATTAGCAGCATATGAAGGGGTTCGAGCTGCTTCAGAAGTGATTGGTACTGAAGCACAGCTCCTCCTGGCACCCCGACTGCCGGTGCTGGGCTGGATGTTCAAAGGGAAGGTCCCCTCTACACATCATGCAACTGATGCTACGTGGAGTAAGTGGGTCGCACTGATTACACAACGGGCTCGAATAGGAAACCTCAGTCACCCAGGAATCTTGGAAGTGATCACGGACTGGCCAGAAGGCAAAGATTTTGGAGTATCACCAGAGGAGGAGGTGGTGCGTGCTGAAGAAGCCCCGCTGTACAATAAATTGCCAGAAAATGAGAAGCAATATGCTCTGTTCACTGATGGGTCCTGTCGTCTTGTGGGAAAGCATCGGAGGTGGAAGGCTGCTGTATGGAGTCCTACAAGACAAGTTGCAGAGACTGCTGAAGGAGAAGGTGAATCAAGTCAATTTGCAGAGGTGAAAGCCATCCAGCTGGCTTTAGATATTGCTGAAAGAGAAAAATGGCCAGTGCTCTATCTCTATACTGACTCATGGATGGTGGCAAATGCTTTGTGGGGGTGGTTACAGCAATGGAAGCAGAGCAACTGGCAGCGTAGAGGCAAACCCATTTGGGCAGCCGCATTGTGGCAAGATATTGCTGCCCGGGTAGAGAACCTGGTTGTAAAGGTACGTCATGTAGATGCTCATGTACCCAAGAGTCGGGCCTCTGAAGAACATCAAAACAACCAGCAGGCAGATCAGGCTGCTAAGATTGAAGTGGCTCAGGTGGATCTGGACTGGCAACATAAGAGTGAATTGTTTCTAGCTCGGTGGGCCCATGACACCTCAGGCCATCAAGGAAGAGATGCAACATACAGATGGGCTCGTGATCGAGGAGTGGACTTAACTATGGACGCTATTGCACAGGTTATCCATGAATGTGAAACATGTGCTGCGATCAAACAAGCCAAGCGGTTAAAGCCTCTCTGGTATGGAGGACGGTGGCTGAAATACAAATATGGAGAGGCTTGGCAGATCGATTATATCACACTTCCACAAACCCGCCATGGCAAGCGCTATGTGCTCACCATGGTGGAAGCGACCACCGGATGGCTGGAAACATATCCCGTGCCCCATGCCACCGCCCGGAACACTATCCTAGGCCTTGAAAAACAAGTCCTGTGGCAACATGGCACTCCAGAAAGAATTGAGTCAGACAACGGAACTCATTTCCGAAACAGCCTCATAGACAAATGGGCCAAAGAGCATGGCATTGAGTGGGTCTATCACATCCCCTATCATGCACCAGCCTCTGGGAAAATTGAACGATACAATGGACTGTTAAAAACTACACTGAAAGCAATGGGTGGTGGAACATTCAAACATTGGGATACACATTTAGCAAAAGCCACCTGGTTAGTCAACACTAGAGGATCTGCCAACTGAGCTGGCCCTGCCCAATCAAACCTCTTACGTACTGTAGAAGGGGATAAAGGCCCTGTAGTGCATGTAAAAAATATGCTGGGGAAGACAGTCTGGGTTACTCCTGCCTCAGGTAAAGGCAAACCCATCCGTGGGATTGCTTTTGCTCAAGGACCTGGCTCTACTTGGTGGGTGATGTGGAAGGACGGGGAAGTCCGATGTGTACCCCAAAGGGATTTGATTTTGGGTGAAAATAGCCAATGAACTGAATTGTATAATGTTAATTGCTGTATAATATAGTATGTCATCATTTTTACTATTGCTGTATATTCTACCAATGGTATAGCAGTAGGAATCACCCAGATTAAGAAGAATGAATTTTGAAGAAACTGAGGAAGTGCAGCGAATGGAACCAGAACTGACTTCAGCAAGCAACAACCCAACACCAGACCCCATCTCTCCTGCCCTGAAAGACTGTTATGACAGATGGAGCCCAAAACCGTGGACTAAATGAACCCAATGGACATTTTCGAGGGATGGTCCATAGACTAAGGGAATGATATCTGTGTATGTACCAAAAAGATGAGAAAATGGTGGTGATTAATTGGAATGTATTGTAAGGGTAGGACCTAAGCATGACGTAAATGGTATAGAATAAGGGGTGGAATGTCCTGGTTTCAGCTGGGATAAGTCAATTTTCTTCACAGAAGCTAGCATAGTGCTGTGTTTTGGATTTAGTACCCGAAGAATGTTGATAACACGCTGATGTTTTTAGTTGTTGCCAAGCAGTGCTCAGACTGCTCAAGGACTTTTTGAGCTTCTCCTGCTCGGCCAGGTGCAGAACAAGCTGGGAGTACAGCACAGCTAGGACCCAAACTGTCCAAAGAGCTATTCCATACCATATAACGTCATGCTCGGGGGGGTTAGTCGGTCGGGTCGGTCGAGTCGGTCGGTCAGTCGCGGGCAGAGTGGTCGCAGCTCGGGCTGTGTGATCGCGGCCCGGGGGAGTGATTGCTGCTCGGGACGGGCTGGGCATCGGTCAGCGGGTGGTGAGCAATTGCATTGTGCATCACTTGTTTTATATATTCTGTATATTTTCTTACCACTATTATTATTATTATTATTGTTATTCTTCTCTCTTATTAAACTGTCTCTATCTCAACCCACGGGTCTTACTTTTTTTTCTTTTCTCTGATTCTCTCCCCCATCCCACTGAGGGGGGGGGGGGGAGTGAGCGAGCGGCTGCGTGGTGCTTAGTTGCCAGCCGGGTTAAACCACGACACACTGCTAATTAGATCGGGTTGCTCAGAGCTCCATCCAACCTGGCTTTGAATGTTTCCAGGGATGGGGACTCCACTACCTCTCTGGGCAACCCGTTCCAGTGTTTCACCACCCTCGTTGTAAAGAATTTCCTCCTTATATCCAGTCTAAACCTACCCTGCTTCAGTTTAAAACCATTACCCCTTGTCCTGTCACAGCTGGCCCTACTAAAAAGATTGTTCCCATCTTTCCTGTAGGCCCCCTTTAAGTACTGAAATGCTGCAATCAGGTGTCCCCACAGCCTTCTCTTCTCCAGGCTGAACAACCCCAACTCTGTCAGCCTGTCCTCACGGGAGGTGCTCCAGCCCTCGGATCATTTTTGTAGCCCTCCTCTGGACATGCTCCAACAGTTCCATGTCCTTCTCATGCTGAGGGCTCCAGAGCTGGACGCATGAGGTCTCCAGAGCAGAGTAGAGGGGCAGAATCACCTCCCCCAACCTGCTGGCCACACTTCTTCTGATGCAGCCCAGGGTATGGTTGGCCTTCTGGGCTGCCAGCGCACATTGCCAGCTCATGTCCAGCTTTTCATCCATCAGTACCCCCAAGTCCCTCTCAGCAGGGCGGCTCTTGATCCTTTCTTCCCCCAGCCTGTATTGATACCGGGCGTTACCCCGACCCTGTGTCCTGGCTGCCAGTCTGACCTTTCCTTGGCTTCCCCTTGTCTCCATGTTTGCCTGGTTGGCTGGAAGCCATTTTGCAAGGCTCTGTCAGAAGAAGACACTGTACACTTTTGTAGGTGTCTTCATGCAAATCACTAGTTTTTTGAAATGAGTCACTTCTAAATAAGTTGCCTGCAGTGTGATACTGTGCTTGTTGTGTGGACTAGACACTGTCATCTACGCACGCTCCTGCTTGATGCTAAGGATCCCATCCGAGAGAGACTGTTTGGTTTAGATGGAAATGTTTGGTAAGCGCTGGCATGAGAAACTCATGGATTTGTGTCACAGGCATGAAAGAGAGAGAGAAGAGGGTGAGGTTCAGAAAATGCAGGAATGCCTGGCCAGAGGTTGACTTTTATGGTGGCAATGCTGAGTTTTGTGATTAGAAGGGGGACAGATGCGTGAGGTGCATCTATGTGTTTTGTCCACACATATATGGTATCTCAAGGGTGCTGCTTCTTGAGCTCTTCCTTTGGCCCACCTCTCTCTCATCACCTAAATCTCCTGTTTCTTCTTCCCAAAGTCTGGAAATACTAGTGAATCTCTCTAGTGAGCATGTGCAAGCAAGAACAAAAAGAGAGAACTTCACAGTCCTGCCAAAAACAAAGCAAAACAAGTGCTTTAAGAAAAAGCTATATCCTCGATGCACATTCTTTCACTCGGGACTCTAGGGGAAAGTTCAAGCTAAGACCCTCTCAGGCATAGAGGGCTGCAGGAAAGAAGAAGGATATAGCTGATTCCTAAATCTTTGATAAGATGGACCACACCTTACAAAAAACATTTATTTTGCTTTATTGGCTAGAAAGGGAACCAAAGTCTTCCTAGTGAACCTGAAATCAACCACGATATACAAGATTTCCTTTTTTTCATTCAAAAGAGTGTGAAATGGTTGTAGATGGTCCATTGGAACCTGCATCTGTTGCTTGAAATACAGAAGGGGTCAACTCTGGTTTAGCAAATGAAGGTCTTACACCATATGTCTTGCTAAATGGATTGCTAAGACACTTAATGACTTCAGAGTTAACAGTGATAAAAATAGATTCAATACTCCAGACATCAGCACAACCTTCTCCCATGAATGCAAAAAGACTGTATATCACTGAATATACAAAAATATTTTTAATAAGATTAGAACATTATCAGTAAGTAGTTGAAATGCTTTTGAAATCCAAAACAAGTTGGATACCAATACCAGTAGGAAACCGTGTACTTTAATGACTTAATTGTAACTCACTGCCCTCTAGTTATCTATATATCTCAAACTAACCAGTGCTTTACAAGCCTTGAGACATTGGGAAGTGTCTGTTGAAGTGGCTGAGATTTGAAAGTTGCAAGCAATGATATGGAAAGGCATTATTCACTGATAAAACATCTTCCCTGTGCTTGCATTAAGGACAGGGGGTTTTTATGCTATGTGATTTTTTGTAAAATTCACTAAACTTATACAAGTTGTTTCTTTCCATTTCCCCACAACAGCTTATCCTCAGAGATATTCTTACTGTTGCTGTCTTATCTTAATCTTTAATTATAAAGATAACAGCAACCTAAATCTGCTGTAATGAGGAACACAAAGGAAGTCTTTTCGGCACAAAGATGTAGGGAAAGAAGGGAAGGGAAGGGAAGGGAAAGCTCCTTGTGCTTTTTTAAATGGAGCACACTGTGGCATCCTGAAGCATGCCAGTGTCAGGCAGGGCAGATGATTCCTGTTCATACTCAGTATGGAGCTGTAACAACTTCATTTGCCATGTATAAGAGATTTTTAAAGAACCTTTCTAAAGTCTGTAACATACAGTCCCATACAGATGGGAAGTAGGTTTTACCTGTGAAATGGAATGAAGATTTTTGGCTTTTAACATGGTTTGTGGTTTAATAAAAAGTTCTGATTCAGTATTAATATATTCTGTGATACTATTAAAAAATAGATTTGTATCTCCATAGTCTGACATCTGACAATGTCTAGACAAACTTTTATGTTCTTATTAACTTTCTCTCATATAATAACTGGAATTTGGTGCTTATACTGTATTAAGTTTACGCTAATTGTAGCGTGTCATAACTCAGCTGTATTTGCTTACTCGGTAGCTTCTTGTAAGATAAATACCATCATTTTTTATTGCTTCTAATAAGACCTTTAATTTCCACTTTTTATGGTTCTGGGTGATGAGTTGTTTTTGTCTGGGCTGAGGAGAGAAAGATGCCTGGGGGGGTACTGAGGAAGTCTCAGAATCTGAGTAATGCTGGGGCCCTGCAGCAGGCGAGGGGAGGCTTCAGGCTGGCTCAGGTATCTACCAGGGGCAGAACGACTGGGAGGAGACAGGACCAGCTCTTCCCTATGGACTGGTTAATGGGATGGTAACTGGTGCAGTGCAGCTCATACGACTGTTGCTAAAGGAACAGGGGAAAGGATGAGGAGGTGCAGGTAAATAGTCCTTGTTGCTTCCTTTAAGCATCCATCAGCATTTTAGATTTCAATGTTCTGCCTGTCTCTCCCCTTCCAAAAGCTGGTTGGGAGTTTGCGTGGCAAGGGAGAGCAAAAGCAGGGTTTTTTTCCCACTTGAACACAGTGTATGCTGCAGGAGCTGACATTACATCACGTTTCTGCAAGTTGTGGCAGCCCTGGAGGAGTGTATGTGCTGGTGTATGTCTTGCCTCCATGGCCAAACCCCAAATTCAGTGCAGGCAAGGCAGTCTGGGCTAACTCCAGCAGCTGAGACCATCATGGCATCTTGCAGTGGGTACTTTATTCCTGGCTATTCCCAGGAAACAGATGTCAGAGGAATTATCACTTCAGCCATATTCCAAGTTCTGAGTCTTGAAAAACTTAACAATTAATCCATAGGGCTTCCCAGTGGTTTCTGGCTGGGATTTATCTGCCCTAACTTAGGCACTCAGAGATGCCCTTAAACCGGTCCTCTATTTCCCTGCTGTGTGCCCTGGGATCAGCAGCAATTCCTCCACATGTTCAAAGGGACGTGTCCCAGCTCCTCATCCCTCTGACATGACTCCTTCCAGTCTTATCTGGGCCTAGGCAACCTATTATGCCTGCAAAGTGGTATTACACACAGTCCATGACAGTGTACATCAGCAAAAGTTGATCTTCACACAGATCAAAGATATTTCCTCCACAGAAAAAACAGGGAGGTGATGAATTCTTGGAGAGGACAGGCAGCCTAGATTGTATCAGTGTAGTGCAGTCCCAGAAAGTGCTCAGGGGATATTTCTTCACTATCTCAGGCTGCAATTCAGGATTACAACTCTTGCTGCGTGATTGAAGTTGGACACAGGAGTAGCTGAGGCAAAGGATGTGGGCCCTGTCTAGCTTCAATTCACAGCATGAAGCTCTCTTCAGAATAAAACATGACTGGTTCATTGTCTGTGTCTGCAGTTGCCTTCTTGCAGTTGCTGACATAAAACTGCAAGTGGGAAAGTGAGCCTCTTTCTTCAGATGGTGGCAGACTGCTTGGTTTTGTCACCCTGGCTATCTTTTTAGTGGTTTTTTCCATTCAGAGAGTTTTACCCTTAGCAGCCCACCTCTTCCCCAGTGGTCTCCATTCTTATTTTCCTTCTGTCCTTTTGTGCTGGTTTTGGCAGGGTTAGAGTTAATTTTCTTCATAGGAGCTCATATGGGGCTATGTTTTGGATCTGTGCTGAAAACAGTGTTTATAATACAGGGATGTTTTCATTATTGCTGAGCAGGGCTTACACAGCATCAAGGCCTTTTCTGCCTCTCATACCACCCACCAGGGAGTAGGCTGGGGGGTACAAGAAGTTGGGAGGGGGCACAGCTGGCACAACTGACCCCAACAGACCAAAGGGATATTCCATACCATATGATGTCATGCTCAGCACATAAATCTGTTGGAAGAAGAAGGAGGGGGGGGACGTTTGGAGTTACGGCGTTTTGTCTCCCCAGGTAACTGTTACACATGATGGAGCCCTGCTTTGCTGGAGATGGCTGAACACCTGCTTGTTGATGGGAAGTAGTGAATGAATTCCTTGCTTTGCTTTGCTTGTGTTCAACAGCTTTTGCTTTACCTATTAAACTGTCTTTATCTCAACCCACAAGTTTTCTCACATTTAGTCTTCTGATTCTCTCCCCCATCCCACTGGGGGGCAGTGAGTGAGTGGCTGCGTGGGGCTTAGTTGCTGGCTGGGGTTAAACTGCAACACCCTTGGTATTGTCCATGGACAGAGGGATTTCCCAAATGTCCCACAGAGTGTTTGTTTGTTGCATGCCTATGTCTTGGCTGAGGATGTGACTGAACTCTCTGTGGCAACCACAGGCCATCCTGCTGCTCTTGGTCATGCCCTCAGGGCACTAGCCACAACCCAGTCTAGTTAGTAGACCTCTATAGGGAAGTCTCCATTTGCTCTGAAGTAACACGGTACATAGAGTTTTAATCACACAAGCAAAGCTTTCATGAAAGATGCTTACCACAGAGTCCGAGTAGGCCCATTACTCCTCGATGTAGTTGGGAATGTGGGAGGCAGTATCTGAGAAGGATGATCTCTAAGAAGGCATTTGGCTAATTGACAGTGCCATGCTGTTATTTGGTTTGATTAAATTAAACTGTTTGGTAATGAGGCAGTTGAGCCAGGTAATTGGAAAGCAAGTGAAGAGATGGTCAGCTGTGGTGAACACTGAAAGAAAAGAGTGTGTATGTAGCCCAGAATTGTGTATGAGAAATGACAGTAGCATTCAGGGAAGGAAGCTGGAGTGGAGACTCACAGACAAGCTGAGCGAGGTAGAGTCAGGGAGTGGGGAGGATGCTCAGTACCTGGTTTGGCATGAACTGCATTGGACTCATTATCTCCCTTCAAAATGAGAGTGGCTACTCTGTACTACAATACTGAACTCATAAATATCTTAGTATAACTTTATGCCCTGGTTCCATTATTGGCAGCTTTATGAGACCACTCCTTTCTCCCTTGAATCAACTTCAATATTTCTTGAATGATTTAGGGAAGTGGTGATTGTGTGGACTTCTACACGTTGTGTGATGATTGTGCAATGGCATCTATTTTTAAACTTCATTTCTCCCACATTTTGCAGGAAAGCAGCATTCTGCAGCTATCTGCCTCGTTCAGAAACACTCTGGTATTGTTAGCTGCAGTAATTCCTATGTTACGTAGGTGATTTATACACAGTTTGTCAAATTACTAGATTTGCCCAAAGGGAAAACATTTAAGAAGGCACTTTTGAGGATGCAGTTTTACAACTGGTCTAACTTAATCTAAGACTGCTCTGCTACCAAAAGTGGGAGATCCTTGCCTTAGAAGGGCTGGAGAGGGTGAAGGTGCCCCTTTTGATGGCAGACTCGTTCAAGACAGGGTACAGTTTCATCATTGCCCTAGGCTTAACAGCACAGATAAGAAGAGCAGACTTACCTTCTTTGGCTTCCTTCATCCCATCATTCACAGTCCAAGCATGAGAAGATTTCTTTGACATTGTGCTCTACAGACATAAAAATAATGTGCACAATTTTTTTTCTGTTCTTTTTCTTTTCCAGGACTTCAGGTAGAATTTAATTTTATTATTATCAGCATGTTAGATGTAATAGCTTGATAATTTTCTGCCTTGGTCTGTGTCCCCAGGTTTCTTGTCTGATCAAAATTCTGCATGAAACAAGTGTTCCTTTATCTGTGTACTACTTATCAGACATGATGAAGTTCCTCTTTAATTTGGTACACTAGTTATGTCACTTAATATACTTTAACCATTCTCTATTTTCTCTCTGAAAACAGCTTTTACTTTTATCTTGTGTGTGAAAAATCCTGTGCTAGGTATTATGGTTATGTGATGAGAACAGACTATGTGATCATATGGACTTTGTTACATTTTATGTGTCAAATAGATTTAAGTCCTTTTTTCTTAAGATATCAGTATTTCACACTTCAGAATTTAAAATACTGGAACTGTAGTTGAACAGCAAAATAGGGCAGCCAAAACTTTCTGTTTGCAAATGTCTATTTTTGGATTAACAGAGACAAAAGTACTTAATGCTTGTCTACATTGCTTACAGATGAAGGCTTACATGACTGCCTTTTTTTACTTTCTTATAGAAGTTATTATTGCAAATTTTGTATATTGAATTTGTATACTGTTTATTTTTCCCCAAACTGTATTGATTTCTCACTGTTTTTCTGAAGAAATTACTAGCGCCAGAGCTAAAGTAGAAGAGAAGAGCAAAGTTATGTTAGCTATTACAAAAACTTGATTTGAAAAGGAGAGTTTTTACATTTTGTAAGGCGTGATTAAATTTCTTGTGACTCATTTTCAGCCTGAAGCTTTTTAACCAGACTGATGTGAAGTCTGACTGAATGCTTTCAGTCTTCCTCCTCGTAGAATAAAATAGCATCTCCAACAAATGTGATATGGGTCATCTGGAGCCATCCTATCGGGCCGCTGCAGAACACCTTCTGCATTAAATAGAGGCTGGTTTCACTGCATTCTCCCAAACCCATTTGGACTATGGCTGTCCAAATATATACCAAGATGTACCCTCCTGGTGCTCTGCACTCTGCCTGAATTACAGGCTATTGGGATGATGAGCCATCTCTTTTAATCATCCTATGTGTCTTCTTTCTCTCCCATAATAAATATGTACATGTTGTCCATGGTATGCCTGTTTTTCCAACATGAAATAACAGAAGTTTTTTATTATAAATAGTTTATGTTTTACGGCACATGTGCATAACGAGCTGTAGTTTTACACCTGTGTGAGTTTTGGCTTTACAAAGTAGGGCCATCTGAAGCTGAGCCCATAACAGACCTAGTACAGTAGGATGGGCACCCTTGACTATATATTACAGAATTTCAGTGCTGCAAAGACATCAGTACCTGGTGCAACAAAGATTATTTAGGCTTGAGTTCATTTAAATTCCTTTTCTGAGGGCTTATCAAGGGAATGAATTGAATGATTCACTGGTAGGCAACTATCAATAAATACTAATGGAAAAACACAACAGTGGTGGGAAGAACAAACAAAAGGCCCTTTTTAGGAATGTACATTGCTGAGTGAGAGAATATTTTTCAATAGACAACCAACTTTAAATTGATGTTTATTCCCAAGTGAAAGTTAGTATACATGAGAGCTGCAGGATTAAGTTACAGGTCTCAGTTTTAATTCACAGTAAATGCATTTGTAGTAATATAGGGGGTATATATTCACACAATCTAGAATTTTAGTGTTATCAAACTTTCTTGGTTTGGTTTAATTAGGAAATGTATTAGATTAAAAAGGAAAAAAAACCTGTCCTGCCTGAAACTTTGGAGGTCTCCTCTCCAAAGGGACACCTCTCCAAATTTAAGGTCTCCCAGTCAGTTACTGGATCCCATCTCTTGCTGCAGAGATCTTCAGCCATGCTGTCTACAATAGACTTCTACCAGATGTACCCTGTCCCTCATGGCTATGCTTTGCCAAACTCGTTATGCCTAGGCTGCCAGCCACTATATTAAATCACAGCTGATGGTGTACAGAACCCCTAGCCTGGGGGCTCAGAGGGATGTACCTATTTGCTTGCTTGTTATGTAGCCTTTCTGACCCAACTGTTGCAAAAAAGAATGAATCTCACTGCTTTTAAACATATCTTGCCAGATTGTCACTAAGAGGGAAAAGTCTCTTATAATGCTTTTGCCTGCCCACGATTATGGCTATCTTTGTACTCACCGTTCAATTTTCTTTCTATAACCCAGAATCTGACCCTTTGGTACAGCTGAATGAGCTAGGAATATCCTTTTTCCTTTGTGAAATCAGTGCATCACAGCAACAACTTTAAATGGCTCCTAGAAGGAAGCCTACACACCAGCAACCCCTGTTATGTGCTTTTTGTAACATCGATGTATTTTTCAGCTCCTGCTGCTATTCGAGTTTTGAGAGGTTGCTGCAACAGCCACAGAACTGCCTGCAGAGAGTTCAGGGCATCTTCCTTTGGATCCTCCTAGTTCCCTCTCCCTGAGCACACCCTGAGTTCACCCAAAACCACTCTTGACCAATTGCTTCCAGTAAGGTGGGAAATGGACAGTACCTTGTACTCACTGCATTCTTCTATAACAGCACTGCCTCATCCTTGTACGACTCTTCCTCCTGGTGTAGCATCCTTTGCACACTGTCCCAGCTTGCTCTTGTCTCCATGAACCACCCAACAGATTTTCAGGAGTATCCTCCTTCAGCAGTCGGGCTATGTCTGCAGTCGTTATCACAGTAATCTGATCTATGTTGGCATCATATTTTCCCCAGAGTAGGAAGGAAAATGCATGGACAGGCAAAGAGGTCTACATTCCTTCATTGACAGATGAGGCAAAAGGCGGCCTTGCACATGTCACTTGAACAGCAAGGAAAATACTTGTACACTATTTTTTTTGAGAACTTGTCTTTTCTCTTTCATGTTGGTTGGGTCCCTCCTGAATAGTTGCCCCTTTATCATTAATATACTTAGCCTTGATGATCCTTTCTGATGACATATTGAAGTCTGACAAATACAGGCTCTGGAGCAACTCAACAGGACTAGGATTTATTTGGTTCTCAGATCTGGAGGCAAATGGCTGAGCCTGGAGCTGAAACTAAGCAAATGCCACCTGGGTGAAGACATAGTGATTGATTCAACTAAGACTGAATTAGCTGAACACTGGGAGATCACTGTGGATATTTCACCTACTTTAATCTTGGTTGGTGGGAGAACATGCTTGCACTTGAAGGCAAGATTTTTCCAGAATACACAAGTAGAGCAATGCCAAAGCCATTACAGGGAATCTGAACGGTGAAAGCAAAACTCCAGACAGCAGAACTCACCTGCCAGTGACAGATGCTACCTGTACATAGCACTGGGGGACTAAAAGTACTCCTGCAGTGCCTCATGGCTTGGCTGGATCTCAACAAGATAAACATCCATGCTATTACTGGGTGCTTGATGTGACAAAATACTGCTGAAGTGCAAAAGCAAAGGATTACTGGCTAGAGAGAGAGCAAAGTGGAATAATATGTCTGGCTGTTCAAGGTCAGCAGGCAGACAGCAATTCCAACTATGCCTGAGGAGAGCATCAAAAGTGGGTATAATAGTGAGCCATAGAACTGGTTGTTTTTCCTGATGCCTTATTTGGGGAGTGGGGTTTAATTTAAATGCCTTCTTAACAATAACCATTTACTGACCCATCAGAAGCTGTGGCATTCACCAGTAAATCTGTTGTGAAGCTGAACATTGTTGTGACGTACAGGTAAAAGGGAAAAGTAAATGGTCTGGGGCATCAGGCATCATTAAAAGTGAAAGGTGCTTGTTGACTCTATGCTTAGCACTCATGCATGTACCGTGCTTTCCATCTTTACACAGAGGACTCTTAAGGATATCTGACATGGTTCTGCCTTGTGTCAAGGAAGGTATACAGCTCTCTGAAAACTGACTTGCACATGTGGTACAAAATGTGCTGGGAAGGGGATATGTTTACTCCCGCACGGTCAGTTTTTTCTTCATGTTGGTGGTAACTGTGCAGGGGGGACTCAAACCTCAGTCTTTTATGGAGCTGTGGCATGCTATGTCCTGACCGTGCCTGACCTGTCCAGAAGATGTGAAAGTGAGCTGATGTCATATATCATGGCTCAAGCTTTCCCTTTAACATTCACCCATTGTTCTGGACCTTGGTTTAAATTTACATCAGAGCAGAGGTGTAGGAGGATCCACATTTGTGGGGACAGGTATAGGTTTGGGAGCACTGTTGTTGACCCTACTACCACCACCTCCAACAGTGGAGCTCAAGTTAGCACCAGAGAGGTCATCCCTTCACGAAACAGGACATTATGGTGTGGTTACTGAAAGGCTGTTACGACCAACATGACTATTTCTGCTCTTTCCATCTTCCACTCATGCAGCTGAGGCCTTATGCCTTTCTAGGAGGGAGTCTGGTAGGATGTTGAGGTAATTTTCACAAGCCTAAATCAGATTGGTGTGGTCACCATAGTTTCATCTATTTCCTAGGCTCTTTGATGAAGATAATGCCTATGTCCACTGGGAAAGATTCACACATTTTTGAACATTGCAGCCCTAAAACCTAGCAACTGCTTTACAATAGAGTGAGCAAAGCTTCCGTAGCTCTTACAAAATTTGTAGCTAATTGGTGATTAGAATAAAAAATCAAATGACAAATTTTAGCCAAAGCTTTTTTGTCATAAATTAAATAGGTTTTTTCAATGCTATGTTTCTGTCAATCTATTTTGAGGCTTTTGTGTGGGTTTTTTGTTTAACGCAGTAGCCTTTCAGCAAAAACCACTGAAAGCATTGCCCCTGCCCCCTCCAATTTCTTCATGTTTTAGGCTGATCTTACTTTCTGAACCTTCTTTTTACCGATTGAAATAATTGAAGCACTTCAGTGGGAAGCTTACTGTGTCTGTAGCTCTCACCTCCATTACTTCCCATCACAAATGTCCTCTTCATATCATTAAAAACCAGACCTTTTCTCAAGATGGTTTGAAGTAGAATATGACACTTATATACATAAATGTGATCAGTACCTCAAAAATCCTTGTCTGGTGAGTGGAGGTGGGAGGAAAAACTGTCATGAACAAAAACCTAAATGCAAAAATGACATCTACTTTACTGAAACGGCAAATGGCATAATAATTGGACAGCAGATAAGGCAGCTGACATAAGAATATTCCAAAGAAATGCTTCTGTTCTTTCCAGTCCCCCTCATGCCCACTCCAGCACTGCCCTATGCAGAACCAGTTCAGGAATGACTGAACATCCAGCTGTTGATAAGACTGCATGACTCGTGTCTGAGCTTATACTTCTCTTCATTCTGGTCAGTTGGGTACTGCTATGCGTAAACAGTTTCAGGACAAGGAGTGTGTGCTCCGGAGGCGGTGATTTATTTCTTTTTCCTCTGTGATTTCTGTATCTTCATTGCAAACTCCAGGATTTTCCTCCTGTTCTGAGCAGCTTCTTGCAGGCTTTTGGGGAGGCCTCTAGCTAGTGAAAAGAGAAGGGGGGATAGAAGGAAAGCACATTAATTTGTGGGATTAGAGTAGAACAGATCTTAAGGATAGGACTAGCTAAGGCGAAATGAGGGCTAAAGATGGAGGAGTGTGGGGGAAGGAAAGAATGGGAACAGGAAAGAGCTTGTGGGGAGCATCTTATCCCTGGAAGCTCTAGTGAAAAGGCCAAAAGGTACTGCTCACTGGAAGTACCCCCAGAGGCCAAACCTACTACAAGGCATTTCAGCAGTGAAGGCAGGACACTATATGAGATAGTTTGCTGGGTCCAGGTCACAGAAGTTTGAAGAGTTTTTGCATGCTGGGCACTTACCCAGGCTACTGATGGTCTGCAGCTCCCTGGAGGAAAAGTAGTAGGAGCAAAGCTCAGAAAGGATGACTGCTCTGCATTCTCTGCCTTTTACTTCAATTAACCTGCCATGTGGCAGGAGGCATCTGGTCCGACTACTACAGAGGACTTGACAAATGAAGTGTCCACCACTCTTGATGTCCATCCATGCAGGGTGCTCTGCCTCCCTCTGGCACAGCAGTGACTGTGGCCTGCAATGTCTTTCTTGCCACAGGCTGAGGGTCCCATCCTTCCTACTGAGGTCTTCAGGACCTGATGCCTTTCTACACTCCATTGCTCGGCTTCTGATCTGATGCACTCTGTGTTCTTGGGTCCCTGGGCTGACCTGGAAGAGTCTAAGTTCCTGCATAAACAGGGAGAGATCCCAAGCACCTCCCTGACCTTGTCCCTTGCCCTGCTGCAAGCTGCCCTCCAAGTGCTGCTGGCAGTGGCCAGACACAGAGGTCATGGTTGGAGATGGAGGTACCTGGTGATATCCTAGCATTGCTTATCTAGTCCCAGTTTTCATATCGTATACTGGTTGTTTTTGAATGTCATGAATTTGCTACCTATTACTCTGAACACATCGTTCCCATGCTAGTCACAAAGTTTATACATAGTTTTGGCCCAATTTCGTAATTTCCATAACTCCCAGTTTAAATGTCTATGTGTCAAAGCAGCATAGGAAAGGTCCTGTTCCTGACCCAGCTGCATGTGCCCAGCACACACTGTCATTGGCATTTGTTAAAACACACCAATCAACATGCAATTGACCGGGCGTAAATAAAATCCAGGGGAAAAATATCCTTTGCTGTTTCTGTTGAATGACCCTATTGCCTTCTGGAGGCTGGCAGGAACTGAGTGACAAGTTGTGCTTCCAAAAGGATTTAAAACTAAGACTCTGAGGAATAAAAGGTGAGATCCTCACACAGGTAAGTGCTTTGTTAGAAATAAGAAACAGAGAGTTGGAATAAGTGGTCAGTTTTCACAGTAAGTTATTATTTCAAGCCCATTGGTACCTTTATTGTCAAAGATATTCACAGTGATCTGGAAAAAAGTGTAAGTAGTGAGGTGGCAAAGGCCTCTGAAGACATTATACAGGCCAGTCATTAAAGAGAGAAGGGCTAAATGTGAGGAATCCCAGAAGAACATTCTGAGATCGAATGACTGAGTGATAAAAAGGCAGATAAAAATCAGTATAGATGCACACAGAAAACATAGTCATGAATTCACATACATGCTGGTGGGCCATGAACTGGAACAAGGCTTTGGCCTTAGAACGATCCTAGAAAACTATTAGCTTAACTATTAAGTATTATCAGTCAAAAAACACTTGAATGTTAGGGGTGATTAGAAAAGGAACAAAACAGCTAGTCCACTGCAGATTGATGGTGTGCTTTTATCTGAAATGCTATGTTACATTTCTGTTCTTACATTTCAAAATGTGTGATACAAATTGAAAAGTTATAGAGACAGGCCACAAGAATGATCAAAATACAGAATATATTCCGTACAAGGAATGACCAAATTGACTGGAAAAGAACAATTGGGGGGGATGAGATATTACAGAAGTTTTTGCAATCATGAGTAGCATTGGAGAAACATTCCTTCAGTGTCTGTTTTAGTACAAAAATGAAAGGCACTGAGAGAAACTAGTCAGTGGTAGGTTCAACACGATATAGAGTCCAGGGTTTTGGTTCTTCCCACATAATCAAGTGGCAAATGCCTGGCCACCCTAGAAGTTTATGGTGTTCAAATGGCAACTGGACAAAACTCATGGAAGAAGAACCACTGACGGCCATTACATATGTTCATCCCCTCTGGGTCAGCAAGTCCTTATTCCTCAAACTGCTGGAGGGTGGAAAACTGTTTGGAAAGTACAATTACACGCTTTTGCTCTTCTTTGGGTGTTGGCAACTAGCGGTGATAGGTTACAGACCCAGCCGTCCCCTTGCTCTGACCCGTAGAGCCATCCTGACATTAGCTTTTTGCAAAGGGGGAGGCTATGGGAGGAGCAGACAGAAAGGACTTGCTCCATCATGTCACAGAACAAGCTCCCGAAAAGGAAACTGGCCATCTGGCTTGGAGAACTGTCTTCTTTGAGGAATCAGCAGAGGCCCTTTGGACATCCAGTACAGGAGAGAGTGATCTGGAATGAAAATGGGAAG
This sequence comes from Gorsachius magnificus, assembly GCA_034008185.1. Classification (NCBI taxonomy): domain Eukaryota; kingdom Metazoa; phylum Chordata; class Aves; order Pelecaniformes; family Ardeidae; genus Gorsachius; species Gorsachius magnificus. Next base: position 181,003,616 of record CM067081.1, read on the forward strand.
ATATCTCCTATCTTTCCACAGAATAATCACACATTAAAGAATAAAAAAGGTAAAATAGACCAAGGTACCACAAAATATCTCCTTTAAGTAGAATGACTTTTGTTCTCTTTCCAAGCTTATATGAAAGATGCGGAACTTCAGTCATGGCAGCAGTCTATTTTTTTTAGCACAATAGAAGTCTCCACTTCATAAACTGCTTGTGCAGAAGACAAGGTGTTTTGTGAATATTAGGCCATTTTTCATTACGAGTGCCGTGAAGAGGAATTAAAAAAAATCACTTAGAATTATAATATTGTGAAAAGGAAGAGCAGAATTGTGGGGACTGATGAATGTTCAGAACATCATGTATTTGCAGAGCAACAACAAGTTATTATATATAGTTTCTGTTTAAGGTGCTTGCGAGCTTTGCTTAAAATTCTTCGGGGTCTGAGTCACATACAACAGAAATGACAAATAGGTACTGGGGAAAAGATCATTACAGAACCTACTTCTAGCCAAATGCTACCCAGCCTTGTAAGTAGTGAAGGGAACCTGAGAACAGGAGCAAAGGCCAGCAAACCTGAAAGATAAGAGTCAGTCTCTCTGTCACTAAGCTACTATCAGAAAATCTCTTGTCAATATTAGAGCTGGGCCTTCCAGATTTTGGGAAAAAAAGCCTGACATTAGGTATGGTGGTTAATGCTTCTTCCCACCTTCAGCTGTGTGCTGCTTCTGTGCCGAACCTGGGGAGAGCAAGTGAGAAAACTTGTGACTTGTCCATTGTAAGTAAAGAGAAATTGCAACTGCCCCGCCCAACACAGAAGCAGCAAATGAAAGAATTTAGGTTTCTTTTGAACCCAGAGCATGCATTAGCATGCTCCCTCCTGTCCTGCACAGTACTGCAGCTGCACGCGCTCCCCACATGAAGGATTTGCAGTAAGGAAACAATGATGTTGTGTTGCCTTTAACACTCAGGATTTTTACAGTCAGTACAAACAACTAGGGGAAAAATGAGTAAGATAAATGGACAGACCAAGGCAGAAGGTTAAGCAATTTTAGCCAATTTTCATAATATGCCTTATAATCTGTGCAGATGGTTAACTGGGACTCATAGACTGTTGATCCCCATGAACTCCTGTTGTGCTTTGACACAGGAGAGAAGTAATATGCAGGTATACTTGGCATGACATGTGAACCTACTATCCTTTTAAACAAGCTGCATGTGTTAGAATCATAGAATCATTTTGGTTGGAAAAGACCTTTAAGATCATCAAGTCCAACCATTAACCTAACCCTGACATCCCACCACTAAACCATGTCCCTAAGCACCTCATCTATCCTTCTTTTAAATACCTCCAGGGATGAGGACTCCACCACCTCTCTGGACAGCCCGTTCCAGAGCCTGACAACCCTTTGAGTGAAGAAATTTTTCCTAATGTCTAGCCTAAACCTGCACTTGCACAATTTCAAACCATTCCCCCTCGTCCTATCGCCAGTTACCAGGGAGAAGAGGCCGACCCCCACCTGGCTACAGCCTCCTGTCAGGCAGTTGTAGAGGGCGATCAGGTCTCCCCTCAGCCTCCTCTTCTCCAGGCTGAACAACCCCAGTTCCCTCAGCTGCTCCTCATAAGACTTGTGCTCCAGACCCTTCACCAGCTTGGTTGCTCTCCCCTTCTTGTAGTGAGGGGCCCAAAACTGAACACAGTATTCAAGGTGTGGCCTTACCAGCTCCGAGTACAGGGGCACGATCACTTCCCTACTCCTGCTGGTCACACTATTCCTGATACAGGCCAGGATGCCATTGGCCTTCCTGGCCACCTGGGCACGCTGCTGGCTCATATTCAGCTGGCTGTCAACCAACACGCCCAGGGTTTTTCCACCAGGCAGCTTTCCAGCCACTCTTCCCCAAGCCTGTAGCCCTGCATGGGGTTATTGTGACCAAAGTGCAGGACCCGGCACTTGGCCTTGTTGAACCTCATACAGTTGGCCTCAGCCCATCGATCCAGCCTGTCCAGGTCCCTCTGCAGAGCCCTCCTCCCCTCCAGCAGATCAACACTACCACCCAGTTTGGTGTCATCTGCAAATTTACTGAGGGCACACTCAATCCCCTCATCCAGGTCATTTATAAAGATATTAAACAAGACCGGCCCTAGAACTGAGCCCTGGGGGACACCGCTTGTGACCGGCTGCCAACTGGATTTCGCTCCATTCATCACGACTCTCTGGGCTCGGCCATCCAGCCAGTTTTTAACCCAGCAAAGAGTACATCCATCTAGGCCATGAACCCCCGGCTTCTCCAGGAGAATGGTGTGGGAGACTGTGTCGAAGGCTTTGCTGAAGTCCAGGTAGACAACATCCACAGCCTTTCCCTCATCTACCAGGCGGGTCACCTGGTCGTAGAAGGAAATCAGGTTGTTTAGGCAAGACCTGCCTTTCATGAACCCATGTTGGCTGGGCCTGATCCCCTGATTGTCCTCCATGTGCCTGGTGAGCACACTTAAGATGAACCTCTCCATAATCTTCCCCGGTACTGAGGTCAGGCTGACAGGTCTGTAGTTCCCTGGATCCTCCTTCCGGCCCTTCTTGAAGATAGGCGTCACATTTGCCAAACTCCAGTCATCTGGGACCTTCTCTGTTATCCAGGACTGCTGATAAATGATGGAGTGTGGCTTGGCAAGCTCCTCTGCTAGCTCCTTCAGCACTCTTGGGTGGATCCCATCCGGCCCCAGTGTTAGTATTTATACAAATGAATCAGAAGCCTTTAGGTTGAAAGAGACCTTTTGAGATCACCTGGTCCAACCCACCTGGTTGCCCAGGACTGTGTCCAGTCAGGTTGTGAACCTCTTCAAGGATGGTGACTCCACAGCCTCTCTGGGTAACCTGTTTGACCATGCTCACAGTAAAAAGTGTTTTCTTGTCTTCAGAACACCCCCAGATCGCAGGTCGTGGTGCCATGTCACGGGTTTCTCTGTGTTTTGTGTGTGTTTTGCTGCAGTGCACTTGTTTTGTATCCAGTTGTGCAGGTGTTTTAAATATAAACACTTATGACTGGGCTATATTTAGCTTTTGCATGCTTCGTCCTGCAATAAGTCAGCAGGTAACTGCTCTGCTGGCAAATAGCACAGGGAGCAGGTTGGCTGGAGAAAAGGCCCTCCAAGTTTTTATGCCAGCTAGATAGTTACCACCTCATTTCCAAACTTCTTTTTAACCATTCCTTTGTCTGGACATTTTTTTTGTGTGTGTATATGTATATGTGTATGATAGTCTCAGGAGGAAGTTTCTTTCCCCCAGAAAATTTCAGGTTAGTAAATCATGCTTGGTTTTTGTTTCCTTCCCTGCTGGAAATAATGTACAGAGAAGCGATGGCCGTATCAGAAGTGAGTAGCGATACAAATGCTTATCCTGCTTGCTTAGCTTCCTTGTGTTGATAACAGAAGACCACGTGTATGATTGCACCCACAGCAGAGTCAAGGCAGTACTACCTGGCATAGGAATGTAACTTCTTGGTTGGGCTCATGTTATGTCATAATCATGGCAAAATAGCCTTCCTATTTTGCCCTGAGTGTGGAAATCTGCTGTAATTTGTGGCGTGTTGTGCACACTCACACTGATAGAAAAGTGTGTTGTCTTGTGAACTTGGCATTTTGCGGCCAGCAGGAGCAGGGAAATGAACATGCCCCTGTACTTGGCACTGGTGAGGCCACACCTCAAATATTGTGCTCAGTTTTGGGCCCCTCATTACAGGAAAGATGTTGCGTTGCTGGAACATGTCCAGAGGAGGTCAATGAGGCTGGTGAAGAGTCTGGAGCACAAGTCTTACGAGGAGCAGCTGAGGGAGCTGGTGTTGTTTAGTCTGGAGAAGTAGGAGGCTGAGGGGAGACCTGATCGCCCTCTACAGCTGCCTGACAGGAGGCTGTAGCCAGGTGGGGGGTGGACCCTTCTCCCAGGTAACAGGCAATAGGATGAGGGGAAATGGCCTCAACTTGTGCCAGGGGAGGTTTAGATTGGACATTAGGAAATTTTTTTTCACTGCAAGGGTTGTCAGGCATTGGAAGAGGCTGCCCAGGGAAGTGGTGGAGTCCCCATCCCTGGAGGTATTTAAAAGAAGGATAGACGAGGTGCTTAGGGACATGGTTTAGTGGGGGGATGTCAGGGTTAGGTTAACGGTTGGACTTGATCTTAAAAGTCTTTTCCAACCTAAATGATTCTATGATTCTCTACGATTCTATGATTTTAAACCACTCTGTAACACACACACAGCTTGAGAAATTGAGCTGTGATGTGCTGGTTTTGTTTCTGCCAGTGCCACAGTACAGGCAGGTATCTGGGCAGCTCCGTTCCTCTGAAATGCCAGGTCAAATTCAAGGAGTAAAGTCTCTCAGAAGTAAAATATAATTTTTTCTTCCGATGTCCAGTCTCATAATTTTCTCAGCCACCTTTCTGAATTCCTACATCAGCACCATCAGTCTCAGAATAACAACATACTTTTCTCTTGAGTCATTCTATTCTGGCAAAATTTAGAGCATTCAGCTATATTTTACTTTAGACATAAAAATCGTCCTTCATGCCATAAATGTGGTATCAAATTTACCATCTGCAAGGCAAGTGTTTAGAATATGTATTGTCCTTTGGTTTGAAGGTCGTGTGGAAGCAAAGTGGGTTTAGTGCCTCATTTATTCCTCAGAAGCTGCAAGTACTCTGTTCTCAAATATTCTGATGCAAATATTAAAATGTAATCTCCAGCAGGGTTTGAAAGGATGGTGCAGGTTCACTGAAGGGTACGAGAGAACTTTGCCTGCTTGTGGTGTCATGAAGTGGAAAGGGCACAAAAAATTCAAAGAGGCTTCCTACAGAAGTTAAAGGACACTAGAAATATTGTAAGACAGCAGCATAGTAGAAGTGCCCAGGTTGTTCTGCTTTGTTCTTTTGGTATCTGGATAGGTCTGACAGGTACCAATACTGAACATGATATGAACTGAATATTTTAACAAAATCCTGGATGAATAAGGACAGGAATGGTCCATCATTTCTAGAGTTTCTTTTAAAGCTTGGGAAACTTGGTTCTATCATCTTTGATCACACAGAGAAACTTCAGTGCAAGATCTCCTGAAAGCAGATGAGGAGATGTGCATGGGGGAAGGGGAGAACACAGCCCCATTCACTGGACTAGGTTGGTTCTGGAGCTACAGGTGATAATGCTGCAGGTGAAGCCTTGATTTCACCAAAGGAAGTGAGGAAGAGTGTGAGCAGCATAAGCAAGAGCTGAACCTTGGGCTCCAACCAAATCAGCTGAAAAAAACCTCTTCCATGCCAGCCCTGATGGCAAATGGGTAACACGTTTGCTGAACCCTTGGATGGCCACAGGCAGGTGACATGAAAGAGTGTCATTGCATCCAGGTCCCCATTGCTCCTGCAAGACAAAAGTTAGGAGCATTTGAAAGAATATGTGGGTTTATTGCTCCTTTTACTCTTCTCCATTGTCCTTCCACTCCATGAGCAGTTTCTCTGAGAGATCTCCTGGTGCTGTACATCGTCTGGGGAGAAGCATCATCCGGCTCTTCCCCCTCAGTACGGCGTAGAGATTTCCCACCTTTGGAGGGGGTCCTGTGATTGGGCTGTGAAAAACTCTCCATCTCCAGGTGCATAGGAGTCCTGATGTTTTGTGAGGCATTGTTTACTGAGACCTCTAGCAGATTCTCTGAGCTCTGTGATTTAAACATGTCTTGGGCCTAACATTTGAAGCTGGGAGATTTCTTCCTCTGGCAATAGTGCTAGTCACAGCTCAAGCCCTGTTTTTCTTTGGGACAAGTATGAGAGCCAGCCCTCAATGCATGCTATCTCCAGATACACAAGTGATAGATTTAAGCTTCTGTTTACCATTCGTTTCCTGGGTCCCAGCAAACAGTTCAGGAAAATGACAGCAGAAAAACAGGCAGAAGCAGGGAGTGGGTGAATTAGCCAAGAGCTATAGGCCAAGGAAATGCAAGGAGGGAGACCTTAACTTTTTCAATACATACTAATAGCAGAAAACCAAAGGTTCCCCCTTTTCTGGTGGTGGAGGAGAAATGAGGAAGACTGTAACTTTAGTGGAAGAAAAATGTAGGAATTTTCATGTGTGAAATAATCTGCTTTTCAATAACAAACCATTATGTTTCTGGTATTATTAATGTGAAATTTTAGTTAAAATCCTCTAAGTCATGCATATAAGTGTTTCCAGTCTAGAAAATGCAGGTGCATCTCAGACCCCAGGACCTTGGGTTGGGGTTGCTCGTGCAGAACCGGAAGATGACCAGGTATACTGATAAAGGAATTAAAATATTACTTAGTGCTTGTCTGCAAAGTTATTTGGAGAATGGATGGATTTGCCTCACATTACTGTGGCAGTTATCGATCTTTATAACAAAACATTTGGTTGTCTGTGAGTCTGCTGAAAGAAGAAATCTGTGTAAGAATTTGGGCCATGGCAAGAATTGACTTTGCTATATTTATTGATGTTGAAAGAGGTTTGTACACAAAACGGGCATATTTGATCTTAGCTGTTCGCTACCTAGAGCACTGACAAATACTTGTTTTATTCCACAGTGCAGGAGGATAACATTAATTTTAATTTAAACAGCAGCTTATTCTAATGCTAACTGAGAAGCTATCATAATCCTACTTGAACAGCAAAGGAAGGAGAGGAAATGTTGTGCTCTTGACATAAGTATTTCCTCTCGGATCCAGCAGAGTTGCTCCCTGTGAGCCGAGTCCTGCACACATTTCCATGGTCAATGTGTCAAGCAGAAGAGAAGAGACAAGAACTTGAAAGAAAGTGTGTGGGTGAGTGTTATGTGCATGTACACTTGACCTTCACCTGACATTCACAAAGTATCTCCTTTTTTCTCCCTCTTATTCTTTGCTTTTCATAGAATCTGAAAGGGTGATCTGGAGTAAGGCAATGCTGTCTGCTGCGATTGCTGCTACAGTAGTGCAACACCCTATGCATGTACATAGAATCATAGAATCATAGAATGTTTTGGGTTGGAAGGGACCCCTAGAGGCCATCTAGCCCAGCCCCCTGCAGTGAGCAGGGACACCCGTAACCAGATCAGGTTGCTCACAGCCCCATCCAACCTGGCCTTGAATGTTTCCAGGGATGGGGCCTCCACTACCTCTCTGGGCAACCCGGTCCAGTGTTTTACCACCCTCATTGTAAAGAATTTCTTCCTTATATCCAGTCTAAACCTACCCTGGTTTAGTTTAAAGCCATTACCCCTTGTCCTGTCACAGCTGGCCCTACTAAAAAGATTTTCCCCATCTTTCCTACAGGTGCCCTTTAGGTACTGAAAGGCCGCAATCAGGTCTCCCCGCAGCCTTCTCTTCTCCAGGCTGAACAAGCCCAACTCTCTCAGCCTGTCCTCATAGGAGAGGTGCTCCAGCCCTTGGATCATTTTTGTAGCCCTCCTCTGGACCCACTGTGACATTGCTGACCCGAGTGACATTGCTGTCACTCTCTCTCCAAGCTCTGCGCTGGCACAAATGGGGTACAGAACAGAGCTCTCAGTCACTAAACTAACCAAAAGCTATTTTTAACCCCTTTGCAATTCCTGAAGAAAGGAAAAAAGTGATAAGTTCAAGGCAACACTTTTTCATAGGCAATGACTAAAGTTGTAAGCCAGCAGAATGAGCTCGGTGGCCCCTAAACAGGTGGAGCAATGCAGGGATCTGCTGAGAGGAGCTAAAATCAGGCAGCTGGTGGAGTGGAGGGTGATTCTCTCCCAAATAAACTCAGTTGCCTGTGAGGGGACTGTCTGTAACCATACCGGTGACCGTAAGGAGCCTGACAGTGATTTCTGACCATAAGGCCAACAGAAGCTTAGCCTATATCTATGTACTGAAAATTGCTGCCCCCAAATGAAGGTGGCTGCATCCAAACTGTGTGTTTACTTGGCAGCAACCCTGACAAGAGTCCTACAAACTTCTGAGCCCAGGCCACACTCACATTGAAATTGGGCCCTGTATCCTGCAGGGTCTCAGTGGAATGGAGATTCAGGCAGCTGGCCCCAGGCACCAGGGGACAGGCATGCCATGGTCACTGTGCAGGTTACTGCTAATGCCCAAACAACCAGTGCATGCACCTCACAGTAGAAGCATTGCTAATGCCTTCCAGATCCTGCACACCTACTCTGGCCTCGCTTTCCTCCCTTGTCTCAATACAGACACCTCTGAAAAGTATATGAAGCTACCTGTTGCCATGACAGCCTTAGCAAACACTGCAATGGAAGCCACAACTTCTTCATGGTTTACCCTAAGAACAGTCAGGAAATAGATCTCTTTTCTCTCCCTTGGTCTGTATTTCTGATGTGTGCAACTTAAACTTCTCCTCACCCTGCTGTGTCCTTTCTCTGCTGCACTTTTGGTAGGCAATTTCTTGCCTCCTTTCCCACCAGACTCTTCACTTTAAGTCTCCACCTGCTTCCAGCAATTTCTGTCCCCCGCCTATTTGCTCTCTTCCTGTGCTTTCCATGATGCTTTTCTGAACTACACAGCAAAAGCAAACTTATAAAATATTTCCTGTCCCCTTCATGCAAGACATGATTTGCTTCAGCTATGGTGATCACCAGCTTGCTGGATTACTCTGTGCCTTGCCAGCCCCCTAGGATCCTTTGAGCTCTGTACCGCTGCCATCCCCACATTGCACCTCCTGATTACCATCATGGCCACCTCTGGAGCTTGTCCTACCCCAAAGGCTCTGCCACAGCAACCAACAATTTTGCATGCTCTCTGCACAGGAGTTTCAGCTGAGGGAAAGGGGTGAGGGAGAAGGGCAGCAAAACAAGAACAAACTACTCCAGACTTACTTCTTCAAAACGCAAAAAAAAAAAAAAAAAAGAGGGTGGGGACCTATCTTGGTCCATGGGTTCCTCTCCCTTGCTGGGACAAGGCATGTGAGGGCAGCAGTGCTGGCCTGCAGGCTGGCCAGGAGGGTGCAACTGCCTGGTGCTGTGGGAACACCCTTCCTCTGAGAGGTGGAAATGGTCAAGCAGGAGAAGACATCCAAAGAGCTGCCTGTGAAGTTCCTGCCCCTCTTCCCTTTCCCAGCTCTGCTCCCTGTCTTGCTGGGGGACTGCTGTGTGCGCACAGCCCAGTGAGCTCTGCTCAGGACAAGTGTGCCTGGAGGGTGAGCAAGCATGGGGCTGTCATCTTCTCACCCTCTACCACATCTCAACCAGGAAAGCCTCTATCTAATTAGGCTGTGGCTTTCCACAAAAGCTCCCTTTTTTAGAGGGCTCTTGTAAGATGTATAGAGGAGACATGTCTCCCCAAGAGAGCGTCTGAAGGCACACCAGATAGCATGTAGAACCTTTATTTACTTTTAATACCCCAAGGCAAAAGGGGGCCTAAATGTGCCAGCAGAAATACAGCAACTCAGAGAAGCCCACTTCTGAACCTTCTCTTCTCTGGACCCTGAGCCTGCCACATCATCCACATCCTGGATCTTGCTCCAGGATGCCAGATCATGTGCAGACATTCCCTCCTTGGTATGCCAGGGCATCAGAGGCTCCACAAAGCCTAGATAAAGCTGACTCTGACCCTGAGCAGCATTGGAGGATGGCTGGGGCTTAGAAGATCCACAGCCACAATTGGAGAAGAGGTGCTAAGAAACCTCCTGCCTTTGAGGTAATCCTGGGCAAAGTAGGGATGCCTGATTGGCTCAGTCTTGTTTGGGAGATGTTTGTTCCCTACATGCACTGGGGACAGCATCTTGGTGGCATATCTGGTTGCTGCTTGAAATACTTTTCAGCAGCTGATGCTTCATCTGCTGTAGCTGCTGTAAGAGACTTTGTAAAGCTGCAGTGCAGCTCCTGCCAGCAGGACACCTAACAGACGGCTCCCAGGGCATGTTTAGCATGGTTCCCCTTCCTCCCTGCCTTTCTCTCTTTGTCTTCTGAGATGGTGGTAGGAAAAAGTCACAAATTAGTACACCAGTTAGGCAGTAAGAAGTGAAGTTGTTGTGAGCCAGGGCAGTCCTTTTGGGCAGAAAATTATCTCCATTGACAGAGTGAAGTTACTTGCTGATATTTTAAACTTTTTGCTTGATAAATATTGTCACGTTCAATGACACTCAACGGAAAACTGTATGTATTAAAATTATTCAGCAAAACGGGATGTTAATTTTCAATGATTTTTTTTTTTGCTGCTAGCAGTTCACAGGAAAATGAAAAGCTCGAGGTGTTTAGGTTAAAGGATTTTCCACAAAATCCTGAAAAATTTTGAGGTCAACATTTCCTTAATATACTTTCAACAAACAAAAACCCAAGCCAGCCAAACTTTCTGACAGCAAACTTTTAGCTGCCTCTGGTGGTTGTCAGTACAAGAGGCCACATCGGTAGGCAAAGATAAAATACTTTATTAAACCAACTGATAAAAATAATTAGTAATGGTATCACCTACAAATCTTGCTTCTCCTTTGCTACAGCTACAGAACCACAACTATTTCATCATTATGGGCAATGTCTTCTATTTGTGCTTGATCTTCCCTCTTTTCCCCTGTTCTCCTTGCCTCCCTCCTGCCTGTTTCTCATCTCCTCTCCTGTCACTCCTGCATTTCCTTTGCCGCAGCACTGTTTGTTCCCTCCCTAAAATGGATTTAATGAAAAATAGCTTGTTATCCCTTATTAAAATGATCAACAGTGAAATACTTGTATATTGCCCCTTAATGTCATAACTGGGTTTCAGATTTGGAGTCTTTAAAGAGAAACCCTCTTCTTTCAAACCCAATGTTTTACACTGTCTCCAGACTCAAGTTTATTAGGCAACCCCCATGCCTGAATAGAATATGTTCTCGTACCTACAAAATCTATGATTTTTTTATTTGTAAATCAAAGCTTGAATTCTGTAAACTGTACATTACAAGGAGGACAGATTTCACTTGCTTATATAAGTGACATTTGAGTTAATGTATTAGGCACAAGAAAGGAATTAGGACATTTTATTTCTAAATTTGGTTCAGTCCCCAAAATGCTAGGCATGTGTCATTCTGGCAAATAGTTCACATCACTGTAAAGGCATTTCATCTCTACAATGCTCCTTATCTACTGCATGGTGTCAGTTTAGAAAATAAACAGCATTTATGTAGGGGTTGGTTATCAGAGTTCCTGACTTGGGAGAGCATCTCTGTTCTACAGGAGCATTTAAACACCTGTCCCACTGCCTTCTTGAGTCAGGGCACAAATGATAAACAATAGATAACTATTAAAAACTCTTGGCCAGTTCTACATATTGCTCTGCAAAATGTAAGCACACAACGAGGCTGTTCCTGTGGCACCTGCAATGAACATACAAATTGTTCCAAGTCCTTGTATGGTTTTTTTACAAACCCAGAAAGGAGGAAATCTATGCAAGAGAAGCAAAGGGAAAATGCTGCATGCATTTTTTATTTTTTTTTTTTTGGAACAATTGTACGCATTTATTAATTTTGTTTGAGGAATTAGTTTCCTCAAGAATTCTCATTAAAAAACATCTGGATGTGGTCACTGTATCACAAGAAAATCTGCAGTGTTCCTTAGCAAATGTTAGCTAGCACATGCATGGGATGGCTCAGTCTGCCTAGCTTTGTACCTTGCGCAATCACCTGTTATGCAAATGTTCACTTTGTATCCATGGAACCCAATGCACTTACAAACAAAAAAAATCAGTTTGCATTCTAGGAAGGGAAACAAAACCACCAAGACTTTAACTTACGTTAAAACCCATTCTGTTTCTTCCTATTGCCCTGCATATCTGCTTATTTCACTGCAATGTGCAATATGCACAACAGTTCCTTGGGGATTGTCTTATCATTTGGTTCCAGAAAGTCTAAAGAGATCTGTATGGTCCAACATAATTTTTATCTATGTTTATTCTCACTAAAGAAGAAATAGCCTTATTCTGCAGATAGACAAAATCCTTTCAGAAAAATGCTTTTTTTACTAAGTGAACGTGGTAACGGACACCTAAGACAGAATTTTCCTCTTCACGCAGAGCTATCAGGCAATGTTTTTGCATGACGCACTTCAAAATCAAACTTCTTCCATATTGATGAACTGAACTGCATAAAAGAAAAGTGCATAATACAGCTGTGAAGGACTGCATTGCTTAATTAATTTACAAGCCAATACTAATTTGGCTGTCATCTTGAAAGGACATCTACAGTACAATCAAAGAAGCTAAAACTGAGGAAGACTAAACCAGTCCTTACTGCATATTCTGAATTTATATGAGTTCTTCTCTGCTGGTTTCAATAGGAATTCTATTAAGGCTGCCAGGCAGGTGATTAATCCTATTCAAAGCACACGCAGCAGCAGCATCCAGAGGAGCAAGAAAGAGCAGACCAATCCCTAATGATCTCTCTGAATGCCCATTCAGGCACATGTCTGTCACTTTGCTAGTTGTAACTAGTGTTCTCCAGAGCATCTATGGAACTGTGCAAGGCAGTCGCTCCAAAGGAGACATTCCAAGAGCTTATTCAGCAAATTATTAGTTGCTAAGAATTTCTGCTGCAGTTAGTTCACATCAGCTTTCAAAATAGAATTTTGCTAATGGGCATTGCTATTCATGCTTAAAGTGGCATCTTTTACATCATACTACAATTTTTAAAAGGAGCTCTTTAACCTAATTGCTGTATTGTGTTTTGGCAAACCCATCTGGGATGCTGCAGTCTAACTGACACCTCTGAGCTGAAGAAATATTGCCAGCCAGAAATACTGTATTTGTCACATCTTGATGTTCTGTAGCTGTCCCCTGCTTTCCTGACTTCCTTGTAGAAACAGGTTGAGCAAAGAGAATGAGGTGTAATGAAGCATCACTTTTTTAGCTCTGGAGTTCCTGTGCCTTTTCTTCTCACGGTATTTTGGGAATTGAAAGCTTACATTGATCTTAAAGTTTGGCTTGATTTTAAAAAGACCCTTTTTGTAATTTTTGTCCTTCTTTCAGTAGTTCAGTACCTCCATGGGAAGCTCATGAATATGCAGTCTGTTACTATACATTCACCAGACTTGTAATTTGTCCTCAAGTTAATAGTTATACTGCCTTTATCCTTGCAACAGGAAATTCTTAGGATGCTTTAACTTTGCATTTTCCCTATTCCAATCTTTTACCGTTCTGCTGGAAATTATTAAAACTTAAAATTCTGGTTTAAGTAAGTCCAAACACTTCTAGATTCTTCAGAAAGTGTAGCAACCTCAGAATAATCTTTCAACTTGAGTAGTTGTTCTGAATTTGTAAAGCCTTTGAAAATGTGGCTCTGGCTCTCATCTCTTTGAGTTTGGCAAAAGCTTTTTCCTAGTCTTTTAAAATCTACAGATTTCCCGAAAAGTCTTTCCACTCCCTATCACATTTTCTTGACATAAGAAGCTGATATCACCTTAAAAGACAGAAAAAGAGCAAGATACGCCTCAAGACCAAAAGTAACTGGTTCACAGCCTATTTGCAGGTTTCATTCCACTTGCAAATGAAGATCTCTCTCACATATTCTTATGAAGCAAATATTCTCTACTAATATATTTTTCTAAACAAATCATAAAAGAGCATGATATGGAAAATAGCAACAAAACATGTCATAAAAGCAAAATTTTTGAGTCTGTATACATCAACGAGTTTTACGGGAACATGAAAAGTTACCTTCCCAATACTTAGCCTGTCCCAGTATAATACAAAGGTAAAACTTTTTGGAACTAGTTGGAATAAAATAAGCAATCAAAAATCATGTAAATGCAAGTTATTATAATGTCCAAGCATCAGAATATTTTAGTACAAGATCATAGAAATGTAGAACTGGGAGAATGTCAAGACCTTGCATTTCTTAGTAAATGAGTCTGCTATCAAACCACAGAATACTGTAATAAAAAGGTCCCAGCTGCTAAAGAGAGATTTTCCCAAGCTGTACATGTGGACTTGCTAGATACTCCTTTTCAGAGTTTTTGCAGTACTCTTTCATGCTGCACATAGCTGATGTAACTACTTAAAGCTCTATCTTGCAGTATAGTCATGAAAAAATATCAATTTGCTGTAGGAAACACCCAAGTTGCAAACAGTTTGGGTGCTAATGTGGGCAGGGTGCTATAAACCTTTAATGCTCTTGCTTATCAAATGGCGTATGAGAATGAGGCATAGTTGGCATGATGGACCATGAAAATCTGTGTGGTATTTTAAGATTATGGGGAAAATCTTTTTAGTAGGGACAGCTGTGACAGGACAAGGGGTAATGGTTTTAAACTGAAGCAGGGTAGGTTTAGACTGGATATAAGGAGGAAATTCTTTACAACGAGGGTGGTGAAACACTGGAACGGGTTGCCCAGAGAGGTGGTGGAGGCCCCATCCCTGGAAACATTCAAGGCCAGGTTGTATGGGGCTCTAAGCAACCTGATCTGGTTAATGGTGTCCCTGCTCACTGCTGGGGGGCTGGGCTAGATGGCCTCTAGGGGTCCCTTCCAACCCAAAACATTCTATGATTCTATGATTCTAAGATTGATTGTGGCCAGTCTTTAGTGATGAGAAGGAACTGAGATGAAGATTTCTCGGTATTTCAGGTAGTCTTTTCCTGGATTTCTTGTATGTGACCAGTGTCTTTTCCAGAATCACTCCCTGGCGATGAATTTCTTTACATCATTTCTTTACATCATTCATATATTTGAGTTGCCAGTCAAATCTCTAGCAATCACCAACAGCTCTGCATGTCTATTCCTATAATTTCTAACCTGGACTAGTTTAATAGTATGGATGGTATCCAAATCCATTAAGCCTAAAGGGTAACAGCATCTTCATGTTTAAATACGTGATTTAGAGCACTGTGAACATAAGATTTTCTGTGGACACGGGTTACGGAACTAGCAGCAGCTGCCTGGGTCATCCTTCAGCCTATTCTTTTAGGAAATCACAAAGCCCTTTCACAACTGTATGGCATTAGTTCATTTGGTTTTTAATATTCTACAGTGATGCTATTCCAAGAGTGATGGCAGAGGTAAAAAAATATTTTCTAAGGACTTCAGCTAGTATTTTAGGGTCTCATTGATGACTGAGACAGCACTACACTATCTCATAAGCCTTGGGAGTCTTCCTGAATTTGGGATTACGTTCCCCTGGCCTTTTTTATTCCTGAACTTGTTGCATATACAAAATAACCTGTGAGTTGGCTGATCAAACCTTTTTCTAGAATTACCAGATAAATTCATGTGTACCTCTTGCATTACCAGCTCTTAGTTCTTTAGTTTGCCAGATTTAGCTCTGCTAATTTTAGATAGCTATCTAATGCTTCCTTCTGGCAGCTTGAAAGCTGCAATAATTAACAGTTTGAAAAAAAAAAAATCTTCTAAAGACCCTTCACTAATCATTAAGCCAACAGAATATAAATAACTTAATTACTTGTTGCTCTAGGTTCTTTGGTTATGTTAACCCAAAAATAATTTGGGTCATGATTACCATATTGCTTCAGTTCATAAGGTGGCAGCTTGACAGTTGTAAATTCCTTGAAAACCCATTTTAAGCTACTTACCCTTTCTGGTTATTGATTTTGTTATCTCCTGTAGCTACCCTGGAAGCTTAGAGTTTCTCTAGTGAGTTGGCCAGAAAAAGACTTCTCTACAAAGCTGCTTATTTCTTCTAGTAAGGGGCCCATAACTCAGAAATGTTTGTTATGCACAAGGTAATAATGAAGCAGCAGAAGGGGAGGCTCTACTAAAATGATGCTGCACTAAGTCACGCTCCAGCAGGAGCTGTATTCTTAACAAAGGCTGAAGATATTGTCCCATGTCCCGGGACTGAAAATGGTCGTCTACTCATCTTAGTCAATTCAGGGAATTAATAGGTAAGTAACATGAGTACAAATCAATGTGAATTTTAACCAGAATTACATTATAAATATTAATTGAAAGTACTAATGTAATAGGCAGTTTAATTACTTCACTAGCAATAGGCAAGAGAATAGGTGCGGTCTGTGGCAGCTGTAGGGATACACTTCCCCCCACCCCGAAATAACAGACTCAGCCTCCCGGGGAAAATCAGACCATGTCTCCTTAACTGGATCTCCTCTCATAATGGTGGTGGTGGCGGTGATGGTGGCAGAAAGAGATGAAAGATGCTGACTTGTTCAAAACAGGGACAAGCATTTCCTTGAACTCACTTGAGATAATAAGATAGTGATGACCCATATTATTCAGGGTGAAAGAAGCAGAGAAAAGCAGGATTCTCACAAGTAGGGGCATTAGTGGTAAAATCAAATACAAGGCACTATTGTAATGTTGTAGACAGAAGACAGGAAGGACCGAAATAAAGCAACAGCAGCTGATTTCAACATAAAGTCCATACTGTTGAAGAATTTTCTTTCCTGTGGCATATCCAATTTATTCAAGCTCTGACCTCTCCAAGAACTTGAGCACAAATGTGGTTTTAGATCACATATTTTACTGCCATTCCTATGGTTGTAATGTTTTGAAATTAGCTAGTGCAATGTTTGAAGGCTTCTTCTGGCCGACATCGCTGTCGTATTGGTACACGAACTACACTCTGCCTTATACATACTCTCCTGGTAATTCCCAGGGCTTCCCTAGATGAAATACGTAACACGGTGATTTCCATACCAGTTAGAAAAGATTCAGAGAAAATCATGTATGAAATAGTGCCATTTAGTCTTCAGTAAATGATACAGGCATTCGTGAGAGGCCACTGGAGCAAACACTGATAGAAGCCTTCCATAAGGTCAGTGCTAGGAAGATTACATTTTTAGTTTTGGACAAATGAAATTAAAAAGTTTTTTTCTCCTTTCCTTTTGAAAAGGTTCCTATATAAATCATCCTAGAAGCCTAAGAAAATTTCAGGAAATCTCCATGGGCTGGCTTCTAACTCCAGAATTCTGTTTCTCTTTACTCCTCTGCCCTATCTGTACGTGATCTGGATCTAGCTACTCTCCTACAACCACCTGTGTTCCTCCCTGCACAGCTGGCAGAAAAATCAAATTATAAAACCTATTTTCTGTAGACCAAACAAGCCATTTCACATGGTTTACTAATCCTGCTATTGGCAAATTAAGCATAAGCAATGTAATGGCAAAACTTACCAAGAAACCAATAAAAAATGTTTATTCACTGGACAGAAAATTATATACTTTGGCTTATAGCTTGGCTATATCTCATGGGAGTGCTTTTCCTCTCTTGCCATGCTAGTCAGTTCATTAGTACCTCCTATCTGCTAAAATTTATTGCTTTATTACCCTTCTTTATCCCAGAAGCAGACAAATTTTCCTCTGGTCATAAAGGGAAGAAGTAAAATGTTATATGATATAGAGCTGCTAAATATGATGATGAGGGAAGTGCAATGAGAGACTGCTTAAAACTGTCAGCCAGACAACTTGTTTGGAGTGAAAATGATAAACTGTACTAGTTTTAAGTATAAAGTGAGAATACCTCAAAGGGCCCTTAAGCTGCAGTAATGAACATCAGGAAGTTCTCCCCGTCTAAGGACTTGCCATGATACAATTCAACTTACAGCGATTTGCATACCTACACAAAAGTCTTGTCATATTTGACCTAGGGCTGCTAAATACCATTCTCCTCCCACAGGCATTTAAAAAAACAAGGAAATCAGCAGCCAAGATACACTATTTAAATACCGTCAATCATTCCCCCTTTTCTTCTCTGCTTCTTCCAGTCGTCTTCAACCTCCAAATCTACCTCATCAGCGTGAGAAACTAAGGTCAAGGCACCAGGGCATCTCTGCTGTCCCTGTGCCTGAGACACAGGACTGCCTCTCATCACTCCACTTGGATTCTCCTTGTACATTCTCACGCGTTACCCTACAGACTGCTCCAAGACCCATCTACCTCCCTGCCCTGTATTTCAGCTTTCTTCTCTCTGACTTTCAATGTCTGATCCTTCTCTGCCCTCCTCAATGCCACTTTTATTTTTTTTTTTTATCTCTGGAGAGGCCTGAGCAGAGGACAGTCTGTGCTGTCTACATTGCCCGGCTTGTTGCTGGCTCAGATGGGGACAGCAGATGTGGTAAGAGAAGACACGCTGGAAGGAGGGAGGGAATGTGCTCTTTGCTGCTTCTGTACGTTGAACATGCTGCATGCCACAGCTCAGGTTAAAGAGTGCAATGCATCTGCAGCCTTCGGGATCCTAAACTTGTGTGTTAAGGCAATGATGAAATACACTCTGTGTTGCCAGGTCTCATCCATTCAAGGACTTTATCACACAGCTGCAAGGACTAGACCAGCTTATACATTACACATCATATTTGGATTTGAAGAGGCCTGTACCAGTCCATACAATTATCAAAGTTTTGTGTAAAGCTGTATTAATCACAGATTGGAGCCCTTTTCTTTTGGGGACCCCCTAGGAGGCACAACGATCACCATGAGCAACACCTGAATTAACATCAAGTGTGAGCTCTACTGAGCCGGTTGGACTGCACACCCTGTTCCTCCCTAGAGGTTTCCTCAGGCAGCGATGCAAAGCACCATGCCAATAAAGTAGTGTCAGAAAATTCCACCTACAATATCGAAATGATAAAAAATTACCCTTGGGCATATCAATACTTCTTTCCATCTCCCTCAACCTTTTAAATTTTGAGCAGCAATATGTGTTGGAATGAAAAGAAGGTTTCTCCCAAAGCCATTATACAGATGCCTGTGAAAAACTACAGTTTTGACAAACTGGCAATCTAATGACAAAGCATTTTATTTTGAGAACATTTTTAGCTAGCTCTGTTCTGGAGATGATTGGGCTTTAGACTGAGCTGACAGTCTCACAGAGGATAGTCCCATAGAAAAGGGAACAATGAATGGCCCATGAGCATCCATCAGACTAGCTGGCATTTGGACCTCCTCCAGTCTGTTAGAAAGACTGGATCCTATTTCTCAGTAAAGCAGTGATAAAACGACTGTGGTGTTAGCACCCTGAACTGCCAAGCTTGTGAGAATGCAGCTGCCACAATATTTTCAGTACAGATTATTGGCGTGCCATTTTCTTTCCGTTATGCTTGCATCAGTGTTCTGCATCAATCACCAATATTCCATATCAGCAGACTCTTCAAAATGATCACCATGAGAATACTGACACACATGGTTTCAAAACCAGTTAAGTTTAAAACACTTTAGAATGTGTTTCTTAAGGATAGCTACTAAAATAATTTTTGTCATAATCAGAAGCATTATGCCCTTCATGCCATAAATATTAAGTGGCTCTGTCTTTCAATTAGAATCATGAAGCAGTAACACTCTGCCAGTGTATTCTCAAATACAGTATGCTTTCCATTCTTGGCACAGTTCCGGGGTAAATAAGGCAATTTTGTACAATGGCTAGCTTTTACCAAGTATTTTGGACCATTCTCTAGCATCAGTTGATAGTGTCATTGTCAGCTGCAGTTAAATCCCTCAGAAAAAATTATGTCATGCATACATTGTCTGTATCCCTTCTGCCTACTTTCAATGCCCAAAGAGAATTTTTGCTAGTATTAAATGTTTTTGTAAGACAGTCACATCTCACCGTGTCAAGCATTTTCTAAGGAGTAATCACATGAACAACCTCAAGTTCATTTCACTTTGTTTTTACTGATTACTCTTGCCACCAGACTTTATAAAGTATTTTCCTTTCATTTGGCTTAACGTACATTAACTAGGAGAGAGCACAAAAATCATTATTAAATTGCCCATAGATGAATCAAAATTTGTAAAAGGCATAGGGAAGCATAAGGTAGGTGATAACATGGTGATATAAACAGTAGGTTACAGATGGAATGAAACTCTAGATAGGAGTAATCTAAAAACTGGCTCAAGGCACACTGAAGATCATCAACGAGAGCCTTTAGCATCTCTGAAATAAGAGAAGCAAGAGAGACAACTACTGATTATGTGCTTAAAGCAAAACCACTGATGCAGTATCTGTAGGAGTGCAAAATGTATATTAAGACTCTTTCGGGTCTGGAAAGTCTGAGGTTGTGTCATTTCACAAGGTAGATACAACATGAGGAAGCTCAGTTCTAAATTTTTCCTTTTCTGCCAACGACAACATTGAATAAATCAGTGGATTTATGTGCCGAGGATTTGAATCCTTCAGATTAAATGAGAGATTGCTGGCTGAGGCTCTAGTTAAACTGCCTCAGGCAGATTTTATTGCACCTTGGACGTGGTGAAAGTCTGAACAACGTGACACAAAACGTGGAAAGACAGGAGCTTTCACCGTCATTTTTGATACATTCCTTTCACAAGGTTATAAACATGCAAAAGCCCATCTTTCCTCCAAATGCCTGTTTCCTTCCCTGCCTTGAAATCCGGACAGGCTGGGAATCTGCTGTGTTAACATTTCTGCGAGGGAATGGTTGAACTCTCTGACTCCTAAAGGCTCTGATTGCCATCAAGCAAGGTCAGTGAGGCTGCGATGAAGTAGAAGAAGGGCAACATGCTGCTTCTGGTGACATTTAGCCGTACAGGCTGCTCTGTGGTACTGCTTTAAATATCAGGCTCAACCTCCACTACAGAAACAGAGAAATGTGGTAAGACAAGGGTGGTCAGATACAATTTCCTATGTGTAAAAATACTGGAATCTGGATCTGGATGTGGTGTCAATTAATAAGCAAAGGAAAACCTGGAGCATAATCTTAAGGGTCTGTGTTTCCTGGCCACTTTTAGACATTCCCAGATGATAAACTGCGCTTTGCAAATCTAATCCTGAAGGCCTGCCTCCTATGGTGAGTTTCTTAATTCCATGTTTTCCAGAATGGGAGTTTGCCCTCAGTATTACTCATTTCTTAGTCTTGTACTGCAGCCTCTACAGAACATGCAATCATAGAATCATTTAGGTTGGAAAAGACCTTTAAGATCATCAAGGCCAACCGTTAACCTAACCCTGCCATCCCACCACTAAACCATGTCCCTAAGCACCTCATCTATCCTTCTTTTAAATACCTCCAGAGATGGGGACTCAACCACTTCCCTGGGAGCCCGTTCCAATGCTTGATAACCCTTTCAGTGAAGAAATTTTTCCTAATGTCCAACCTAAACCTCCCCTGGCACAACTTGAGGCCATTTCCCCTTGTCCTATCCCCCGTTACCAGGGAGAAGAGACCGACCCCCACCTGGCTACAGCCTCCTGTCAGGCAGTTGTAGAGGGCAATAAGGTCTCCCCTCAGCCTCCTCTTCTCCAGGCTGAACAACCCCAGTTCCCTCAGCCGCTCCTCATGACACTTGTGCTCCAAGACCCTTCACCAGCTTTGTTGCTCTCCTCTGGACATGTTCCAGCAATACAATGTCTTTCCTGTAGTGAGGGGTAGAGAGAACCTTGAATTCAGACTTGTAATCAGTTCTGAGTGTGGTTTGGGGGCAATTCTCAGCTTAGTTTTGCTCTAGGAGCCAAAAATCTAGACCAATACTGGTTGTAAACAAGGCATTTTTTCAGGATGCTGCGCTGAGGCCCAGAGGCCCTCCTGCCTGCCTTCAGGTGACATTTCCCTCCCAGGGATGGTAAATGGATGGGGCACCTGCTTGCCTCCCTGGTGGCCCCAGCTTGCAGCAGTCCCCCACTCAGCACATAGGCTTTCTCACATACTTGGTTCCCATAGCTGTGGTTTTAAAGGTTGGGATCTGCAGTATCTTAAGTCCTGTGGCTCTGGGAAGGGCTATCAAACTCAGCCTTGCTTGCGAAACAGTGCGTGTGGAAGGGAGCAGTGCAGATAATTCAAACTTGGAGACAGATCACAGGAGACAACTGTTTGTATCTGTGTAGATGGTTTATGTGCTGAATAAGATGTAATAGCATAATAACAAGACAGCTGAAACCTCTACAAATCAATGGGCCTCGTTTTTTTAGCAGTGCTCTAACCCTCATCCTGCATGAGGAATTTATTTGATAAAAAACTTGACCACCTTCTTTTGCTGATATTGCTTTTTTGCAAGTCAAACAACTAGAACAACCCTTTACAAAACCTGGCAGACAATCATATTTTGACTATGAGTAGCTACAATTCGCAACTGTCAGTTTTCCTGAAGAAGATTATGCTGAAAGCCTCCTACTTTTTGGTGAACAGTTATCTTGCAGAATACAAATCATCATCAATTTCCCCGGATTAAAATCCTGAGCCTTTGACTTGCTCAAAGCATTTCTTTAGCCATGGAAGAAGAAACTAAGACTGTCTAAAGGCAGCAAAAATCACCACAACAGCAAGGGATGAGCAGGAAACAGCTGCATTTGGCAAGAAACCAGGTCATGTTCCAGATAGGTTTTTGAGTATTTCATAGAAGCCATTCAGCCATCAATTAATTCAACAAACAGAAAGATATCTGGCAGCCTTTAAGCACTTTTAGAGAAACCTCTATGCCAGCAGAGAATCCGCTAGAAACCCTTGCCATCCTTAGACGTTTTTATAGAAAGCTGTGTGCCTAGCAAGAACAAATAAAGGCTTCTTCTAACAGCAACCTCAATTTTCTTTACTGAGACTTCAGCTCCAAGCTGAGCTCCAGGTGAATCACAGGGCAAAGGTGTTCGTTTTCTCCAGCAGCCTTCCCAGTGGCAATTTTTCTTTTTAGAAGGGTATTCCACAAGGTTTCTGTGAACTGCTTTTTCCCCAAGTTGCTCTCCATGTTACAGGCTTTCTGTGGGCAGAGAAACCCTCTCCATGTCTGGCTGGATAGGAGAGCATTACTCGTTCAGCTTCATAAAGGGCACCTACCTGGAAAATTGAAAACTATACCGATTAATTTGAACAACAGCATGTTATCTAGGGCTTCCCCTATTTACGCACTGATACTGTTAGAATTAAGCAAACAAGATCAGACTAGGTGCTGATTAAACTAGTATAGAAACCTTGAGAGCCCTGAATTTACTTAATTGCTGAAGCAGGAGGACATTTTTGAAGTACTAGATGTAAATAAATCTCTCCGCTGAATTACCTAGGTCCACTGAAAAAGACAAATTTGCAACAGCCTGGTTAGATATATTATCTATAAAAACATCAATATTGACTAATTTTGGGAATGAAAGAAAAAAGGCATTAAGACTAGCCCTAGGTTATTTCTGTCTGACAGAGCACAGTGCAGCAAAAATCAGTATCAATTTCATGCTTAACATTGCACGTAATCACTAGGTTCAGCCTAGTGCAATGATGCTGAGGCAAGTTTCCAGCTCTTTGCTCTGGGATCATTCTTACAAATACCACCCAGAGGGGTTGTTCAGCCTGGAGAAGAGAAGGCTGTGGGGAGATGTTATTGTGGCCTTTCAGTACCTAAAGGGCACCTATAGGAAAGATGGGGACAATCTTTTTAGCAGGGCTGGTTGTGATAGGACAAGGGGTAATGGTTTTAAACTAAAGCAGGGGAGGTTTAGACTGGATATAAGGAAGAAATTCTTTAAAATGAGGATGGTGAAACACTGGAACGGGTTGCCCAGAGAGGTGGTGGAGGCCCCATCCCTGGAAACACCCAAGGCCAGGCTGGACGGGGCTCTGAGCAACCTGATTGAGTTAAAAGCATCCCTGCTCACTGCAGGGGGGCTGGGCTAGATGGCCTCTGCAGGTCCCTTCCAACCCCAAGGATTCTATGATTCTAGGAATGAATTCTATGGCTGGGAAGTGATATATGAGACGATGTGGGCTTGAGAAACTCTTAGTACCCTGAACTACCACAATGACCCTTATCTTCCTGTTCAGTTGTTACAAGTATGTCTTATGCCTGAAATTTTCACCTCTCCTATTAATGGATCGACACACCCAGTAGTGAATAGAGCTTTATGATCCTTACATGGTTTGCACAGCAGAAAACCTATTAGAAGAGTTTCCTGGGTGACACCATTCATTTACGCAGCGCTCAGCTCCTGTAAAGCGTGTCAGAGAGACAGGTAAGGAATTTTTCTCATGGCAGGGTATGATGCTTTGGATGTGAAAGAGACCTCGGCAGCCGTGTGCTATCGTGAGATGTGTGATATGTGGCTGTAATTTCCCTCTGTATTTGACCTGAAACCTATAGTCACACAGGCTGATGTGTTGTGGGGTTCATATGGTTTCCTAGGTCTAATACAAGGTTTAGCTATGGGAACATTATGGATCTGTTGTTGAAAAGTTGGGAGACTCTGTGTGTGTGCGAGAATGTGAGTTGGACTTACACAGTTTTTGACTCCACAGAGTTTTAATTTCCTACCGATACCTTCTGTAACGTTCACAAGGTAAGATGGAATAGGCACTAAGCTGTGAGTAATGCAGCGAACTGTTCATAAAAATTGGGCTTTGGAACAAAGGCACCTTTAAAGGACAGCCAGATTTTTTGTCTGTATTTCAGGTTTTGGGGGGGGGGTTTGCAGCTTTTTACAGAAAAGCCCTCACCAATTATTTGCACTGTCGGAGCAGGTGTCCTCCTGGAGACCCCCAAGCAAAGGGTGGGCGGTGGCAGGCTGGCGTGGGTGCACGTACCCTCTGACAGGCTAGCAAGCCCAGAAAAAAGCAAAAAGCCTGGGATAAAGCCTCACCAAATTCTGGCATGTTCAGAAGCATATCATCTTCTTGTATTTTAAGCTGGAAGACCCTTCTGGAGTCAAAACTTCTGGAAACATCTTTTTAATCAATGAAGTAAGATTTAATCTTTAATTCTTCACCATTTTTCCTCCTCCCTACTGTAAAACCAGTAGGAAAAACTCGGTGTATTTTCTGCAACTAAATTTAACCGCAACCACGTCTGAGCAGACCCAGAGAGTGTTACTAAAAAAGAAGTAGGATTGGCATCTAAAGTAGTATTTCTTTCTTGTAATCTTCCGTGGTTTTGTCTTGACTGAAGGAAACGGTTTCTAAAATTCAGGTTCTGGTGAAATCACGGTGTAATCCCACACTCCTGGCAACGGGGCCAGAATTTGCACCAAGTCCACTCCACCAAACATGTTTAAAACAGAAATTTAATTGACCCACTGCCAGGAACTCTCTAGGAAATGCAGAGATTTTGACTGTACTTGCAAAACCATCGTGTTTAGACCTATACGCTAAGACCTGAAGGACATTTGTTGTCTCACATGAAGTCCCGAAACCTTTAGAAGCATTAGGTTTAGCAAGCTGCTTTCAAACTCGGTGCTCTTGGTCCTAATCACGCACTTTTTCCGGGGTTTATCCCAGCACGGCTGCAAGATGCCAAGGGCCCAGATGGGATCTCTCTCTGAGCCAAACCGGCTCCTTCCCACCGACCAGCCCCTTCGCCCTGGGTAGAAGCGGGCTCGGGGGCACGTAGACCGGCACTGGCAGACCCCCACCCGCTCCCCGCGCTTACGGCAAGTTTTATCCTCCGTCGAACTTTTTAAGCGCTGCTTTAAGGGGCCGTGAGGGAGCTCTCGGGGGCCGGCCCCCCCCCGCTCCCCGCCCCGCCAGGCCCCGCGGCGGCAGGGGAGGGCCGGCGGGCCCCGTCCCGCCTGGAAGCAGCACCCCCCGGGGGGGGCGGCCCCGGGCCCTCGGCGGGTCGCTCCCCCTCGGGGCCGCGGCGGGACGGGCCTCCCCTCGCCGGCGGGGGCGGGCGGGCGCGGGGGGCCAGCCGGGGCGGCGGCGGCGGGCGGGGGGTGGGCGGGGGCTGGCGTCAGGCGCTGGGCAGCCACTGGCGCGGGAGCTCCCCCCTCGCCTCGCCGCGCCTCGCCCCCCGCGGCGGGGCATAAAGGCGCCCGGCCCGGCCATCCGCGCCGCCGGAGCGGGAGGCGGCGGCCAAGCGGGCGTGCGGGGGCCGGGCCGGGCCGGGCCGGCGGGCCCCGCCGCGCACCCCCCTCCATGCGCCTCGCCGGCGGCGCCGGCTCCCCCCGGCCGGCGCCCTCGCCCGGGAACGGCAGCCGGTGGCGGGCGGCGGAGCCCGGCGGCGGCGGCGGCTGCAGCCCCAGCCCTGAGGCGTGGTCGGGGTCGCCCAACGGCAGCCTGGGCGGCTGGGACCCCTTCGGGCGGGACGAGGAGCTGGCCAAGCTGGAGATCGCCGTGCTGGCCGTCACCTTCGCGGTGGCGGTGGTGGGCAACGGGAGCGTGCTGCTGGCCCTGCGGCGCACGCCGCGCAAGGCGTCCCGCATGCACCTCTTCATCCGCCACCTCAGCCTGGCCGACCTGGTGGTGGCCTTCTTCCAGGTGCTGCCCCAGCTCTGCTGGGAGGTGACCCACCGCTTCCACGGCCCCGACGGGCTCTGCCGGGTCGTCAAGCACCTGCAGGTCTTCGGCATGTTCGCCTCGGCGTACATGCTGGTGGCCATGACCGCCGACCGCTACATCGCCGTCTGCCACCCGCTGAAGACGCTGCAGCAGCCCACCAAGCGCTCCTACGGGATGATCGCGGCCGCCTGGGCGCTCAGCCTGCTGCTCAGCACCCCGCAGTACTTCATCTTCTCCCTAGCGAGGTGGAGCGCGGCTCGCAGGTCTACGACTGCTGGGCGCACTTCATCATGCCCTGGGGACCCCGCGCCTACATCACCTGGATCACCGGCGGCTTCATCTGCTACCACATCTGGCGCAACGTCAGGGGCAAGACGCGCCCGGGGGAGGCGGCGGCGGGCGGCGGGCGGCGGGCGGGCGGCGGCGGCCCGCGGCGGGGGCTGCTGCTCGCCCCCTGTGTCAGCAGCGTCAAGACCATCTCCCGCGCCAAGATCCGCACCGTCAAGATGACCTTCGTCATCGTCTCGGCGTACGTCGTCTGCTGGGCGCCCTTCTTCACCATCCAGATGTGGTCCGTCTGGGACCAGCGCTTCCCCTGGGTCGGTAGGTGACGGAGGGGGGGGGCGGCGGGCACCGGGAGGGCAGCCACCGCCCTCCCGCCGGGCCCTCGGGGCCGCCGCCGACCTCGGGGCCGCCGCGCCGGCAGCGCTCGCACTCCCGGGCGAGGCGGCCCCAGAGCCGGCGGCGCTGGGCTCGACCCGTCCCGGGAGCAGCCGGAGCGGAGCGGCTGCGGGCGGGAACGGCGGAGCCGCAGCCGCCGCCTTCTCATCCCGAGCAAAATTAGCGGATGGGGGAACTGGAATGCTTGCGGCGTCCATCTGAACCGGCCACATTTTCTTCCATTTGAAGCTGACAATGAGTAAAACTTTAGAAACCCTTCTGTGTTAGCGTCAAGCGTAGGCACATACCTAGGTCCTGGGCAGGGAACTTACTAAAGCCTGCTTTCCTGCGGCTGCTTTGCGTGCACCTTCCCTGCTGCCTAATAACGGGGTTGAGCACACCCTGGACCCTTCCTCTGACCCGGGCAGTCACCGCTGCAGAGCTCCTTTAGGCAGCCACCCGTTCGCGCGGAACAGTGGCAAATCAGTGTTTTGGAGATACCTGTCCCGCTATTCACTCTGGCTGAAAAAAGTTTAAAAGTTATTGCATGGGGAATAACAGGCAACATGCTAACATGTACCCTGTTTCCTCATAATGACAAAGATGCAAATCGAAATGTTAGAATTCATAATTTATTGTTATTTTTTAATATCCCCAAATCACCACTTACTGTAGTGAGAGCATTGACTGCCCCTCATACGGGACTAAAGTCCAGCCTAAAATGCAGGTCTCTACAAAGAAATAAAGGCTTGAATAGACAAATAGATACATTTTTTTTTCCACTTCAGAAGAAATGCAAACTTAATTGAACAGATGGGTATTTGGTAGGTTTGTTGAAGAGGTTTTTTAAATGTACAGAGCTGCCTAACACAGCAATTACACTTCATTGGAGATTCAATATTTACAAAGAAAGAATGCTAATAATTGATTAGATGAAATATATATCTAGAGTATTTGATAATTAAACTAGTTATTGAAGGTAGAAGACCATAACTGTTTCATTGCATAGTGCTAACTTCTGTTTTTCCCTTAAGTAGAATTTGCTCAACCTCTGAAATCCGTATTTGATACACAAGCTGGTAGTTACTTGAGCAGTCAACACTTTCCAGCATGAAAATATACAGCAAAATCCAGTATTATTGGAAGAAGTGGGAAATCGGTAGGAATTTTGCCATTGCCTCCCAGGGTAACCTGTTTTTAAAAAAAAAGTCTGAATAAAAACTGTTCGGTATTCAAAAAATGAGCTTATCAACACATGGATAAACATCAGTGGATGGATTGCCCCATAACTACTTCTGCCACAGCTTTTTGAAGTCTGTTCCGACAAATTCCCATAGACTTCAATGACAGCCTTACGTAAATAAGAGCTTTCCTGACTATGTCCTCATTACTAATTTCAAATGCTGCTCAACTTTCAGAGCTAGAATTATTCAGGAAAATTAATCCAACAGTTAATGAAGCGATTGACTGAACAGTGCAAATGTTCTTTTGGTGGTTTAAACTGCTTTCTTCCCCCATCCCCAGATTCGGAAAACACTGCGACTACCGTCACAGCTCTCTTGGCCAGTCTGAACAGTTGCTGTAACCCGTGGATCTACATGTTCTTCAGCGGGCACCTCCTGCAAGACTGCATACAGAGCTTCCCTTGCTGCCAAAAAATAAAGCAAACACTGAGTAAAGAAGATTCAAACAGCAACAGCAGGCGACAGACTTCTTTTACCAACAACAGAAGCCCAACCCACAGCTTGAACACCTGGAGAGAGTCGCCCCACTCCAAATCGACCAGCTTCATCCCCATTCCGACCTGAGGCGGGCCCTGGGGCAGGCAGGGCTTGCAGCCCCATAACAGCGCTCGGGAAGGTTACGGCTTAGCACTTTACGCTGGCCCAGAGGCACCAGTCATGGTAACAAGGAACGGCGAAGATGGCCGTAAGACACAACGGGCCGCATTGCTTGATAAGCTATTCTGCAGTGTGTAAATTATTTTCCAAAAGGTATTTAGGACTTGGGCAACTGATCAGGAGGGTGTGACAACAATAAAGCAGTTATTTTCCTAAGTAGAATTTATTATTTTAGGTTTTTTGTGTTTGTTTCTGAAGTACTAAGTGCATGGTTTGCGTGTTGTTCAAAGCAGTGAAGGTAGTGGAGTTGGCATGTGTTGGGGTAACTCCGCTCTCTAGTGTCAATGCCTAAAACTTCTCATGATTGTCTGATGAAGTCACAGGGAAAGAAGATGATATGAGCAAGATCACATTTTAGTCTTAAACACAAAACAGAAAGAGTTGGGAAAAAGTCCTGACTGTCCAGGTAATGGACATGGTTAGGCAAGCTCTGAGTTATTGGGAATTTAATCGATCATACTGCTTTGTCTTGTAAAGGTCTAGCAATTCTCAGTTAATGAAATTCCACAGCCCTTGTGAAAGTAAATCCTTCAGTGCTGTCAGAGTCTGTAATGTGTATTGTGGGGTTTCATTTTTAGGGTGACGTTTCCTCTTCCCTTCATGTTGATGGAAGTTACATAGAGCGTAGTGTTCTGTGTTGTTGCACCTACCTTGATTTTTTTAAAATTAATTTAAAAAAATATATTGATAAATAAGTATAAGCTATGACTAGCTCAGCACGGCTACAAACAGCTATATCAAGAAAACTCATCATGACTGCCAGAACCACTTGCTTTATGGGTAAGAATTGCATCTTTTCTTTTTTCTTCGCGAACACAGCTAGCATCAAGCCACATTTGGTTGTCAAGCAAATAGCCCCGTAAATTCGGGAGAATGTAGCCGTTTGGTAAGAGCTGAAGAATCAGTATATTCCAAGACAGAGATCTGAGAATCAAACTTACAAGTCTTATGGGAATGTATAAAAATTGTCACTGTTGTTGGTTTCATAGTTTTGGGGGTTTTTCTTGTCACATCATGACAATATAGTCTTCGAAATTGGCAGTAAACTGCCATGAAAAGTCATCACAGCACATTTACTAATTAAGAAGCATTCGAGGTGTGCTTGTTTTCAGTACAATGCGTGCCAAATCAAATGTAGTTCCTACAGCTTGTAAATAATCCTGTTACATCTGTCTGTGGAGTCTGTCTTTTACCTGGAGATTGGGTTTTGAAGCTCCTTGAGTAAGTTTTGCTGTGGTTTTAAAGTCCTGAGGATCTCTTTGAGAAGTACAGCTACCTGTTTGCTCCGTTTTCCTGAGCTCTCTGGGTCCTGAAATCCAGGCGTTCCCCTGGCACCGTGCAGGACTTGGGATGCAGTCCCACTTGGCTTGCTAAAGCAGTGGGATGCGTGCACGGCTGCGTAACGTGCATGCTTATGTTTGCAGGGAGGAACCTCAGCAGCAGGTTTCTCTCTTTCCCACCAAAACCAAACAAACAAGATTGCTTTTCTAATTGCTGGAGGAGAGAAAGACTTGGGGCTGCAACTGTGGCTTTCACTGAGGATGGTGCTGGCCCCATGCCTTTCACGATAACGGTAGCAGAAATTAATAGAGCTAAATGCAAGATAAGATCATATTCAACCTGTGGTCTGCCCCAGAAGCTCCCAGACACATTACTGACTATTCCAGGCAAAGAACTGGGAAGATAATAGCTCAAAAAAAAAAAAAAAAGTTCAGATTTTGTTGTCACTGAAGCAAAATCTTAGCTCTTCTCTCTACATTTCTAGTTACTTTCTGCTCTTCAGGAGAGCAATCTGGTCTAATGTTTTGTTGTTCAAACCACTAGAACCCAAAGGACAGCCAGCTGGAATGGCTTATATTTACCAGACTGTCTTTTTGACCACCTTTAGTACGCAGATGTGACTACAGCTCTCACCGGTGCTGGGTGAAGGTTTGTGAACCTGAAGTTATATTTTAGTCCAAAAAAATGTATGCAGTGGCGTTGGGTGTCTGTGTGTGTTTGTGCACATTATATGTACTGCATATATTTCGCAAGTGGGTAATTCACAGTTACTGAAATTGCAAGTGTTTCAAGTTAAGTACGCTATCCTTTGCCTAGTTTCCTATTTGTGTTACTACTTTCTTTGTACATAAAAATATGTATTAAAAAGCAGTTAGCCGTACTAACAGAATTTTCATGTTTGCAGAATTATTTTTCTATTTATATTCAAACAGAGAAGATGGTGAGAAAACAAATGTAGAATAATGTTGATAATAAAATTAAGCTGGGAAATGACCAATATATTAAAAAAAAGTAAACAGACTCAAAATTTCAAGTTTCTTCCAAATGTGTTAGAAAATCTAGGCTTACACTTGGGGCTTGTCAGCGTAAATGTAGCCTGTGAGTGTTCTACAGTTTCTGTAATTAAACTGACAACACTAGTTAGCAGTATTTGAATTCCAGGAATTTTTTGTAAATACCAAGTTTTGGTTTTTTTCACATAATTGTAACATTGGAAGATACCGCCCATATTTTTTAATGGTTCATCTGTGGAGATGCAGGGGTATTTTTAACAGCTGCTTTGGGTTATCATGAGGGCACACTAATGAAAACAGAAGGAAAGAAGAAATTGTGAAACCTTTGCACATTTGAAACATGGAAACATGCTCTAATAAACTTGTATATCTGATGAGAAGCATTTTGGGTTTTTTGCTTGACCAGATTTTGGAAGGCCAGAAACATATTTGGTGATACTCCATATATTTTACAAAATGTAAAATTTCTTCATTAATTTTGACGAGTTGTTCCCATGAAAAGCTTTAAGGAGTGAACAAAATGAAATGTTTTTCTATTACACATAGTGCATGAAGGACACGTGCCAAGAAGGAATGTGCAGTCAACTTTCCACTATATGCTGCCAGTATTGTTAAAACATGTAACATAGCACTTATTCATGTTCTAGAGGGATTATTTGGGTATTTTGGGCATAATTTTGGGGAACGAACTGTTTAGCTTCTAATGCAAAACACGATTGATGGATGAGCCTACACTGTCTGCTGCTTTTACTAAAATTGCAGCATTTTAAAGACAATTAGATGGCAGAAGTGGAGCACATGAGGTGATACAAAGGATGGAAAGGATTTTGTTCTTTTAAATAAGAAACGTAAGTTGCCAAAAAAGCTTTTTTCTTTCATTTCTTTTTAAATTTGTAGGTAAGCATATTGCTGGCTCAGAAAAAAAAGGTGGTTTTTTTTTTCTGCATTACTGCATCAAGACCAAAGTCTACAAGAAGACGCAAGTTCATGCGTGCCCAGTGCTGCAAAGAGAAAGGTTTTGTCTGCAGCAAATCTTAGGGCCAGTTCCAAATTGTCCAGATTGAAGGACCTTATTAAAGTGCATGCATGCTCCTTTCCGATTCATGCATATGGAAACCAGGGCAGAAGGAAAGGAGCTGCACAGCTGGATGGCATCTCAGGGCACGTACTGGTGACCAGTTTGGGGAAATGAACCCAGATCTCACAGCAGAGCTATTGCTGAAATACAGAGTTACTTGCTGCGTAGGGGATGCTCTTGCAGAGTTGTCCTAGACTGAGTTCCTCACCTACGAAAAGGACTAATTAAATACAAAGTCCTCTTCTAAAAAGCAGGTTTCAGTTGTACAGTCCCTTCTGTACAGGATACTGGAAGAACTGGGAAGGCAGAAAGGAGTTATGTGCTTAAACACTAGTTTGGAGCTGTAGTTATTGCTGTAAGATAGTTTTCTGTGGTTTTCTTTAGGAGTGGGCTTTAACCGGAAAATGTAGCCCTTGCTACTTGGGTAAAGGAATTACAGGGTGTGTAAAGGAGCGGGTTTCAAGGTCCAGGAATAGATCACAGCTGCTCCGCAGGGAGCAGTCCTGGCTGGTTCAGGTAACAGTCCCTCACTCAAGAGCAGGTCCAACTAGTCTTGAAAAAGGCAGGGAACTGTCGAAGGGAATGTAAGTCACGCAGAATGGTTTGTGCAGGTATGTAAAAAGCGAGTGAACAACAGTCACGACTAGTCCCTGCCAAGCTTTGTGAGAGCCAGCCAGCACGGGTCTGCCTCTCCCGGGACTGGTCCTGCAGAAAGTCCTGGATTGGTACTATATTAATGGATTAATACTGTATCACTGTTTTGGTACAACCACTCAGTAATTTGCCATGTCCTAGTATAAACTTGCTTGGAGTAACCATTTACATGCAAATTAGCCATAGGTCTTCATAAGGACATTTTTAGCTGAATTCCTGACACAGTCCATTGGGTCACTCTGTTTCTGAAAAGCAAGGCTGTGAGGCAGCGCAGAGCTCTCTTCCCAGCTGTAGGGTGAGGAGACTGGCAAGTCTCTCTAGTTCCAGGTGGACCAAGATGTTGTTGGGTACAGGTGAACTTCTAATCAGAGAAGATTAGAAGAATCTTTTGCACATTTTCAATATTCTGCATATTTCCAACCCATTGCTCACTTCCAATATTTTTTTTTTTTTGGGTGGAAAGGGAGGATTAGGGACGTTGTACTTTCTCAGTGCTCTGCAAGTGAAAGGTGGTTTTCAGAGAATTTTTTCAGGATCAGTGGAAGGACATCTGCAAATTTCCCACCTCTTCATTGGCTTAGGTTTTTCCCTTTAACTGATGAAGTAAATGGGATAGTGCCTTTCCTTCCATTTCATGCCAAACTAAGTCATTCCCAAGAACAGTTCTGAACCACTGTGGTTCATTATGGGTTTCTGTAAGGTGCTAACACTATTAACAATTGCATAAGCAGGAATTAAGATTTAATGCTTGCTGATTGCAGAAATAAGGAATACTGTTTCATGACTCTCTATTGTTAAATTGATTGTGCTCCTGCTCTGCAGCAGGACAAAGCGTTATTGAAATAACTGTCCTCCTTCCATGGCAGTATTTTATCTACTTAGGACTATAACATTTTATTTTTCCTGGTCAAATGTGGTAGGCCTGTGAGACCAACTTAATCATATTTATGAGCTTTACTTTTGCCAATGGTCAAAAAATACAGCCTTACCAGAACTGAAGAAAAAGAACCTCCATGATTTGGATCCCATTTTGACTTATGAATGACTTGTTAGGGTATATTTCTTCTGTGTTGTCCCATTTGACATGAATCATTCCAGGCTGTGGCCCTTGAACCAAGGAGTTTTCAGAAAAAAACCCCGAATCACTGAGCTTTAGAACTGGACTAGGAAAGATTACTTCTGCAGGGCATGAATATCCTGGGCAATGTCATCATATGGACAAAAGTTTACCACAGAAGCCATCCTGCCCTTGCTGCCTCATTCCTCTCTAGCCAGGCTGGCCGGTGCAGGTAGGGAGCCGCTGCTGACCCCAGTTCACCGTTGTCTTTTCTGTCTTACAAAGGCTCAGGCACTGGCAGGACCCTGGGAGGTCTGGAGAGTACCTCCAAGTGACAGTGGCCGCATATCCAGTATGGGTCATGTTAATTTACTGGTGCCTCGGTTATCCATCTGTACTTCAGGGTAATGATGTTTGTGGATCCTATCAAATAAAAAACCCAGAGTGAATATATTGGTAGAGAGATGAACTGGTGACTCAGAGAGCAAATAAAACATGTCTTAGCCCAAAGATGATTTGAAAGTATCAAGATGCTTTCCATTTTGCAATTTTAAGATATGTTTTATATATTCAGTAAAGGAGCCCCTTGGGTCCTGGGACTTTTGGAGCTACATGAAGCTCCTTACAAATCTAGTAACTATTTCTGTTGAGGTCACTAGCTACAAGGCTATGTCTAAAAAAAAGGACAATGATCTCTTCAAGTTAAGAATTCAACATGTGACTTGTAGGGTCTTGGCCCCCAAAATACAGACATGTCCTGTGGGAAATGTGGGCAGCCACAGAGTTTTCAGGGAGGAGAAAAGAAGAAGTTTAAATCCCCTTTTTGGAAAGAGGTGATAAAGTCAGGCTAAATGTCATAATAGATGCCTAAATCTTCAAGTTAAAAGGCAACAGCCTTCCCAGTATTTTAGAAAGCTTTAGGTTGTGGAAGTGAGGAGCAGTGGATGAAAAACCCAAAGGATTAGGAGGTGTGTAATGTTGTAGCATTCTTAATCAAAAGGAGAAACTCACTTAGGCACTGCTCAAATGGTCTTCTAAGTAAGCATACTAACTGTATAACATAGTGGCAAAAGTAACAAAAAATTGCGTAGCAAATGCTCTCTCCTGGCTCACTGTAAAGCAGGCAGAGTTCTGCGGTAGATATCTGCAAACCAGGGTAGCCGCAGATAAATGCATCCTCTGAAATACTGCAGGTGTTGGTCACCTCAGAGGAAACCACTGATAAAGATTCACTCTATCGTTGGCTAAGATCAGAAAAACAAGGAAATCAAATCATCAGACTAATTTGCCACACACTTAATCTAGGTAATTCCACAGAAGGAGCAAACATTATTAAATAGCTACCATAATATTTTCTAAATGTGAGACATTTCAGTGTTTCCATGGGAGCAAAGGAGGGCTTTCAAGTATTACAGGAGACACTAGGGCTAAGGATTGAGTTCAGTAAGACGCCTGGGCATTTGTGTGGATTTCAGTCCTCCTGGAGTCCCATTATCTCCAGTACTCCAAACACTGTGAGCACAGTCAGGACAACAAAGAATTATATGCAGTAAATGGTAAACAAAAGGAAAAGATACATTTGTGTTTCTATACATAATCTCATTCCCCAAACCAAATTGTACTTTTCTTTTTCCAAAGAAGTGAGCAGGGATTAAGTTATGTATCTCTGATAACCTAGTTCACCATGAAGATGATGTTCAGAGGCTCAAAGAATCCTGAGTTCTGATATATGGATATAGATGTTCTTTATTAAAATGATAGGTTTGGAGCTTATCAGTTAGCAACATGTTATTAAATGAAATAGAAGCTGGGAAAATGAGAAGAGAGTTCCCCTTTGTTCTCTTTTTTGGTTTTGTTGTGTGTATTATGGCAACTCCCCTGAAAAGTTATATTTTAAATATGCTGTAGTGGAGATGAGATGATCCGAAGCACCATGAAGAATCCCAGCTTGACTCGCTTTTTTGATATAAGATTTATCATTAACGCTTGCTCCTCTGTCTCACAGAGATCATGGTGTGAGGCGTAGTGTGATTAGACAACAGATTCTCATTTCTTCCCAAATTTATGACCCAAGTGCCTCAATATAGGCACTCAAAGGTGGAATTCATCTGCATGAATGTATCCA
This sequence comes from Gorsachius magnificus, assembly GCA_034008185.1. Classification (NCBI taxonomy): domain Eukaryota; kingdom Metazoa; phylum Chordata; class Aves; order Pelecaniformes; family Ardeidae; genus Gorsachius; species Gorsachius magnificus. Next base: position 181,039,461 of record CM067081.1, read on the forward strand.
CAGTGCAGGTGTGTCCATCTGAGCAGAAGTTATTATTTTTTTAGCCAAGGCAGAGGTAGGTTTTTGGAGTCATCATATGGGGGATGTCAACATCTGATCAGAAGAATGCTGCCCTTATCTCCATTGATATGTGGACCAGAAGACTATTTGTTCATTGATTGTAATGGTAGGTAAGCAACTAGCTCGAATTGGTACACCTGTACAACAGATAGCTGCCTGCAGGTGTAATTGGTTTTATTGTCAGACCTCAGTAGAGACCTTCACGTTACTAGTTCAGGATTTTACTTCATTTCAAGGCAACTACAAAATGTTACCATGTAATAGCATCATATTAATTTGAATGGAGCCGGTGATGTTACCCCAGTAGCTAGCAAAAGGTGGCTCATATTGCAAAGGTTCTGCCAGCTGGTTGCCTTTGTTCGTCATGTCACGAGAAAGACCAAAACTAAAATGAGCCTAGAGATGAATTTACCTCCTCACACCCAGATGACATCTCTGGCCTTACAAAGAGGGGATGGCCTCTACATCTCATCTCTCCCTGTGGCCCATCTGTGCACCCTGAACCTTTTCAGGTTTCATCTCCTTTGTACTTAAAGGTGGATCGGCGAGAAAATCCTTAATTAGGCAGAACGCTTGAGATGCTCAGATAATACAGTCCTAAGGGTACAACATAGAAAGATATATCCTATTACACAGAGAATTAGGACTGGAGAAAAAACCACAAGGATAACACCTAAAATTCTTGGTAATATTGTGTGGAGAAAAAAGCAATACTAAGGAAAGCGGGAGCGGCATGTTGGGTGTGTGCCACGTACAGCACGTGAAGTCCTGCTTTCCTAAGAAACTGCACAATTATAAAAACTTTGAGAACATAATCAGTGTAAAATGATTTGCACCTGATGCCATCAATGACTGTTTTCAACAGAGGCACTGCAAGAAAAAAGGAAGCAACCTTCCCTCACACATGTTGTGATGAAAAGTGAAAGTGATGTAATGGTTTAATGGAAAAACCAGATTTGACTTCTTTGATCAAAAGTGTCTTTTTTCCCATCACCCATCCTCCCTTGCCTCTGTGTGGGCCAGGAGGGAATCTGGATCTCTTTTGGGAGGCAAATCGTTAGAATCCCTTCCTACACGCTGCTAGCTGGGATGGGAACGTTTCCAAAAATGGCGACTGAACTGCCTCAGTAATGAGAAGCCATTGGTGGAATAGGTGTATAAAGCCAAAAAATGTCTTGGAGATGAGATGAGGACTAACAGGAGTTTCTTTCTGGGTTTTTTAATAGCGCATGTGGTAGCTGAGACTCCTTTCAGGGAGCTTGTTAGCGGAGCTGGGAAATACAGCTGCAGTACGCCTGTCTCTTGATGTCTGGTATTTTATGGGAGAATAACAAGTTTTCTGGTTCAAAACAGAGCACTAACACTTCTCAGCTGAGCTCTGTGCTTGACCTGGCACTACAATACTACCACCAATTTCTCACATTAAGAGCTGCCTAAAAATGAGTCAATATACCTACATATATTTTGACTTTAAGCTTTTTTTTACCAACTCTAATCACAACACTTTTGGTGTAACATTTTAAAGCATCATTTTCTGATAATAGAGGTTTGTCATAGAATAATTTTTTAAGTCAAAAATATAACCATTTATTTATGAATATTCCCGTTTAATGATAGTGGTTTATGACTAGCCACATCTTAGCAGTCCGGTTCCTTTTTCCTTTATTTAGATCTCTCCAGCTTGATCTGGGAGTATAGTTTCCAGCAGGTTTGTAAATGTTCCTCTAACAAAACTGCAAGATAAAATAGATGGTGTTTGAGCTGATATGAATCCTCAAGCTCAGATGCCTGCTTTCACTTCAGTGAAAAAGCCAGAGCAAACCAACATATTGCTGATTAGCAGAAACACTGTGATAACATATGCCAAACATTTGGATTAATCAGCTATAAAACATAAATATTTAAAAATGTGTTTTCTTCAGACTCTGTGATTTATAGGTATTACACGACAGAAAAGGGGTATTCATTTTTCAAAATTGAATTAATCTGGAATGAAGAGCATCTGAAACTGTTAATTCTTTGTCTTTTTATTAACCTTCTTAACTTGAAGTTCTTTTCTGTCTTGCAGTAGTGTACTAAGCATGACAGAATACTCCCATCATACTACAGAAATATTTTCTAAGCATGATACAATGATCTTCATGCTTATCTGTCCTGTAAATTACAGAATCCTGTGCATATTAGAGATACCAATTATAATAATTAAGTTATGCAAGCAGGCCTTCAATATAATTTACCTTTGATATTCTGTGTAACTATGTTTGTCATCAGAAAGGATTCATCTCTCCATTTCAACACTTTTCAGCAAAAGCATTTGCCCAGGGAAGGACGCTTGCTCACGAGATGGACCCGATCCTGCTGTATCTCGTAGGCACCCTCGTCTGCCTTCACTGCCCGCCTCAGTGTTATGTGCAATGAGGCAACAGCACTGAAGGGACAAGAAATCACAAACATTCTTTGTCACAAAAGGAAGTGGCTGCAATTCTGTTGCTTTAGTAGTGGGAGAAGAAACACGTGAGACAGAAATAACACCAGCTTTGACACCTCTGTGTGACCCCAAGGACTAGAGAAGGCCAGCACACAGCTCCTCCCTGCAGCAGGCTGCATCCAAGGAGCCATTCCTAGTGCTCCTGGATTCTCAGTCTATGATATTTTGCTTTCAGGCAGCTTGTGTACCTCTGGAGAGCAATATTAACCCACTAAAGCCATGGCTTTATGTAGCAGTGCCTTAGGCTCCCAGGATGGAGACCTGACACCTCTCTGGGCAGGCTGTGCCAGCCCAGTTTGTGGCTGTTGATTCCCTGCTGGCAATCCTGAGATAAGCTGGGTTTCATCTTCCCTGTGACTGCCTTTTGAGGATGGCAGACTGCTACTGGAGCACCCTGTGGCTCCTCCTTGCCAGAAGAAACAAGTCCACTCCCTCAGACTCTCCTTGCATCACTGAATGCCTTGGCACCAGCCTGCCACTGGACACTCTCCAGTTACTCTACATCCCCCTCTTGAGCAGGGGCCCCAAAATGGCACACCATTCCAGCTGTGGCCCTACGTGCAGCAAGCAGAGCTTGATCTGCAGATCACTCTTCCTAATGTAGCCCAGTTCCCAATTTCTCCTTGTTCCCAGTCAGAGTGCACCGTTGGCTCATGTTGGCCTGGGCATCCTCTGCAGGCAAAGGTCCTTTCTGGCAGGGCTGACCACCCCAGGCATCATTCTGCACCTCTCTCTCCTGAACTCACCTTCTCTCTGCCAGGATCATGGCAGCCCCCTTCCCCAGCAGGTTTAGGTAGTGATGACAGGAGCACAGCCACATGGCTGACAGCCAAAGGTGTCCCCATCAACACTGCTCTCCCACCTTTGTCTGCTTCATGGTCACATTGGGGCACAACCCAATGGGGGGACAGGGATGAAGTGGGGCTTTCTCAGCCCACTGTGGTACTGTGCCCTGTGTTGGGACATCCATGATCTCCCACAGCATTGTCACTGGTCGTGCTTGGGGCAGGGGGAAGGGTAAAGAGCTGCTCATCCTCACAGAGGCACCCATGGCGATACTAGAGCTCAGGGTGATGGGGCAAGGAATGTGGGGAAGGTCATCTCATGTAGATGTTCACCATGAAGGTGCCCATTTCACTGCTGCTGCTCAGCTCTCTTTATATTTGGTGTTTTCAACATTTGCAGGTCAGAGTATAAGTAATGAGGTTGGTGGGGCTAAAATCAAGAGAGTCTGCTGGGAAAGACCAGAGATTTTGCAAGCAGCTTTTCTGCTTCTTCTGTGTCAGAAAGAAACCCCAACCAAACAGATCAGGAGCTGTTGGGATACCCCAGCACAGGCACCCCTTGCTCCCCATGGGGTGCTTGGGTGGCCCTGCTCCTCACCCGTGGCTTCCGCAAAGAGACCAAAGGTGTTTTGTGTTGGGCAGCCTCTGAAGAGCTTTGAATCTGGCCACAAAGCAAGCGTAAGGTGCTTCAAAATGCATGGCCAATAGGGATGCGCCCGGGGGGACGAGCTGAGCTCTGGCTCCCAGGAGCAACCCCTGCTAGGCTCCCACCAGGCTGGGGGTGCCCATGGGTGCTGGTGGTGATGGTGTGGGTATGGGAGCGCGTGTGTGTACCGGCAAGTGGGAAGGAGAGGGGTAACACCAAGTCAGTGCTCAGCCCAGAGGCATTTCTCAGTGCAGACTCCCCCCTCACCCCCACCCTACTAAGTGGGGCTAAAAGTGAATAGCTGGGGCATGTAAAAGAGCACTGCAGCACTGGGAGGGAAAGTAAGTCCTTGCCAGAGAAGTGCAGGGAGTCTGTGGCTGTGCTGCAAATCAAATCAAAGCATCTGATTCCCAGTACAGTGCTTTAAACCATCAGACGATCTTCTCTCCAGAGAGCTAACCTATGGTTGGGAGAGAAAATGTCCAAGAAGCTACAAAAAAGCACTGAAGGTCATTCTTGATGTTTTTTCCCAGAGGCTGGTAATTTTATCTTTTATAAAATGCTGGCACTTTGAGGACAAAATTATCTTTCTTCTGTGGTGTGCACTCTCGGGGGTAAGTGAAACTTCGGTTTTGACATCCTGTCAAAGAATTAACAGGATGTGATGGATGCATTTTCATTTGTTCTCAGAGCTGTTCTCAAATGAGTGCCATTTGAAATGATGCAGTAGGTAAATATATAACTAGCAGGCCAAAGGGCTTTCTAATCTATCGTGTACCTACAGCGGGGACAGCATAAAAATTCATGCTTATCCACTGACCCCTGACACTTGTGATAAAGCTGTGGCACTGGTACGAAGCACAGCCTTCCCGATAAGGACCTCTCCGTTTCCAGTTTGATTGCCTCAGTGCTAGCATTTAAAGATGTTTTAAAGAATCTTTTAAAGAATGCTCTTTAGTATGTTACTTTTTATTGTGCTTATTTTTTTAGCCAGGCTTGGCTTAAGAACTGAGTAAGAGTATATGGGCAAACGCAGCATTTCACTTACCAGTTCCAACATGATGCATTTTTATGAGCCTTTGCTCAGCTGCGGCTGTGAATTACTCACCGAATTTCAGTGCTTTTCTCATCCCTCTGAATCCAGGTGTGTTTTTATATGACCTTTTGTTTACCTTACATTTGGGGGGGCGTGTCATTTCCCTGCCTAAATCCTGTATATCAGGCCTATATCCTGTAGATAGACCTCTTCCTGAAGGCTGTTCCAAACCCAGTAAATTGATCTCACACAATCTTCTATATTAAATCAGTCAGGGATTAAAGAAAAGAGATAATACAAGACATTCAAGGATCATGGAAATGCTCCTCACTTCCTGCTGATGAGTGTCTGGAAGTTTGCTGAGGATGTCTCTTTTGGAGTGAAATTTGTGGCCGCACAGAGCTGTATTGCACGGTCCCTTTACCAGCCAGGGTCCATCAGGTCACATTGGCATGAGGAGATGGGGTGACACACTGCAGCCAGCAGCTGGCTGCGCTCCTCGATGTGGCATAGCAGCATCAGTGCAATACTGCAATCAAGTGGATTTGTAGAGAGTTGTAACAGAAATATTAAGATTGATATGACTTAATTATGAATTGAAATGTTTCTATGAAAGCTGCCGATGAAATGGTAGAACAAAGTTTAGAAGGAGAGGTAAGATTAATCGCTCTATGTATGTGATTTCATTCAAATGAAGAGGAGGAACACACCGACCTTAAGATAAAGTGACAAGAAGATGAAGAACAGGACTGGAGCCATAAAATAACCAGATAAGGAAAGCAAGACTTATGAGGGGTGACTTGACATACTGAGGCAAAAGACCCCAAACAGCATCCGCTTCTAAAGGGCACGAAGGCAAACCCACATCAGCTCCCCATTGCTAGCACCGGACCTACATGTCTTAGTGCTTCTGAGCACATGCATATGATCATGTGAATGGGTAAAAAACAGCTCAGAGATTTTGTGAATTAAAATCACCTTTCCTTTCCACAGTGAATTTTACTATGATGATTTGCTACAAATTGGCCTTGCTGAGATGCAGGAGGAAAAAGCGCAGCAAAGCACTCAACGACAGAGTAATCCTGCTTTCAGAAGGATCTCTCTCTGGGCCTACGTCGCACGTGAAGGTGTAGCAAGTCTATGTAGGTGTCAGCTCAAGGGCCTGGACACTATATCCCACTGAGTTTGGTACCTGTGAGCTGCAATATTTGAAATAAGGTTTAAAAGACTTTTGGACAGTATCTGAATTTTGTGCTGGCTCACTGAATATTAAGGGTAATGAACGCATACTAATGTCAGAAACAGATGCACCATACCCAATCTTACACAAAAAAACCCAGGAACAAAACCATTTTAGACTTGAGAAATAACAAAGACATGTTGTCATCAGTCTTTCCAGTAACCTGCAACTGTTCTTGTCAAATATAAATCAATCCAGCTGACACACAGGCCAAATTCTGATATTGGCTATACGTGTTCCAATTTTGCTGAAATCTGGAATGATTTTGGTCCCTTAGCTCCAAATTTTAGGCTTCCCTTAATTTATAATCAAACTGGCAATGTTAGCAGTTTTCTTTAAATGACGCCAATTGCAGAATTAAAGTTACCAAAAAGGGAGGAATCCGGGGACAAGGAAGAGACAGGACAGGAAGATTTTGGGCCATGTGAGTGGCCAATAAACCCCTACAATGGATGAAGGCTCAAAGGAGACAGTCAGGGTTGATGTACCCGTGAAGCTCAGGGAATAATGTGGGATGTGACTGACCACAGCTGTTGCAAAGAAGGTGACTTCTTTGCAACAGGGCTCCTTTGCAAAGAAAGCTGCCCTTCATTTTAGATAAACAGCTATCAGCAGTTGAGTGGATCAGCTGGTAGTGTAAAGGTTTCTCCCTGAGTTAGGCAGAACAGCATGGGGTGATTGAATATGTGACTCAGCCCAACATAGAGCATAAAAACTAGACAGCTAGCAACAGTATTTTGAAGAGAATAACGGGCTTGAGCTGGCTTCAACCCATGGATTCCTTCCCAGAGACTGGGGATGCCCAGCATCATGACAGCAAGCATATTATAGAGACTGATAATGGGAACCACATTGGTATTGTGATTAAAATGTTTATTGCAATTGCTATCTGTATTTTGCTGAGTGTAACTTACATTGGTACTGTGATTTCAACATATTCTGTATCGCTCTGCTAAATCAGAACTCCCATGTAACGTCAACTGTCTTTAAATAAGTAAATTTGATATTAGACAGCACACCCTCCACATGCAGAATATCTAAAAGAACCTGGCCAGGGAGTACTGGACTGACAGGCCACTCTTGTCTTGTCCCAGTACAGGCTTGCCCTGGGGATACTGCTGATCTCTGAGAAAGTGATAAGAAACAGTGTTAGCTTGCCAAAGCTGCAGTATCTTTGCTGTGAATGCAGTCCTGCACCCTCTGTCTCAATAACCCTTGTGCATGGACCAAGTCAGAGAAATCAGCAAGTGCTTACTAATGCGTATGACATGACTTTTAAAGGGATTTTTTTTTGCCATTGTAGTATTTCTTTGCAGTACAGTAACAGCAACAATGGCAAAAATAATAATACAATAAATATTTAGTGCTTCTCTTTTCAAACTGATGGCATTTAATGTTTGGGCTGGTGGGTAATCCTGACACAGTGTATTTGGAGATACCTACTTCCTAAGTTTTATTGGCTGCTTTGAAAATTCCCTCTCACATGTACACTAAAAGCAATATCTCTGTTAAAAGTTTGCTGGAATACAATAAAACCCTTACTCTCAGGTATTTCTCCAAATCCAGAGGTTAGTGTCTCTTTTACACTGATGGCAGAGATGGAGTGCTGCATAACCTTGTCTGATGCCCGCTTTAGCACAGCTCATCGCATGCTGTCCATTGCAGTATTCTGTAGGGACAGAGTTTTGCATGTCTGATCCTGCACATTTCAGAACAAAAGAGATTCAAATAATATGTTTCTTCCTCCAAAGACTGCGGAAGAGGCCTATATACCTTTCAGGGTGATAGTATTTTGGTTTTTATTCTTAGCACACACTATAACAAACATCATGCACCAAAGAATTATGAGTGAGTTTTTCAGTTCCTATGATGAGGAGGGTGCCTGCCATACTCTCACAGAGAGGATCTGCCAGTGGAAGGCATGGGGGCTGTTTTCCTCTGGCTGTAGCTCCTTTATAACCAATTCCCTTTTCAGTGGGGATAGAGAGAAAAGAGTATTTTGAATATTGTTTTCATAAAACCTCTTGGCTCTTCTACCTCTGGGCCAAATTGTGACTCCCGGTTACATGATACCTTTGCAATATCAATAAATTCAGCAGTCTCTTCCCCTCCATTTTTCTCTTCAGTTTAAGATGTAAAAACTGGGGTAGAAATTGCTGAATTTAATAAGGTTTTTGTAGGCATAAATCTAAGGGTACATTTTCTTTCCCTACATTTTTTAAAAGTGAGCTTCCTTTAGAAATAGCAATCCAGTAGTCCCAGTTGAACCAGCACCATTTGACAAATTACAAATGCCATGAAAGCAAGTCATAATCCACTAGGGAACTCCCCTCTCCTCCCTGCTGAAAGGATATTTATAGCTAGAAATAAAAAATGCATACACAAAAAGAAGATATAAATGGCAAATGATAAACAAGTGCTCAAAAACTGAAAGTCAGTAGAAAGTTTTAGATGACCCCAAACGATTTCCTATTTCTTAAAAGAACGTTCCGTCCACTTCATTTCTTGACCAAGGTAAGACAGAATAAAGAATGAGGCAAGCGCTCTTATGGCACGTGTCAAAAACTAGGAAAGGAATGTGTGTGAACTTTTAGGGAGTTTTGCTATTAAGAACTAATATCTCTGAGTTAAAATAAGTCAGTCATGAGGGGGATGTGGAAATTTATGGCCTGCAGATATCTGCCTGGGAGACATGCAAGCGGGAAACGGGCTGCAAGTCACTTAACTGCTGGTACAGAAAACATGGTAAAACATTGAATTTAATGACATCTATGCTCTCACGCTGTTTTTGTTAACAAGGATAAATAGATACTCCCTGTGCTGTTTGTAGTGTCTAGTGGCAAAATGAAGCAGGGACCCATCTGTCTTGCAGTATCTGACAAGTTTTAGACACCGTGGGAAGGCTCAGAGGTAGACACTTGTGTACACCGGAAAACCGCAATACTTCGTGTAAAACCTTTAGACTTACGAAGATTTAACTAGTTAGCAGCTAAGCACTTGATTCAGAGATCAGTCCCTTACTGTAAGATAGGTAGTGCAGGAGGAAAGAAGAGCTCGGTGGTCAGGTTGCCTCCTCCTGCCTTGAGCAGCTAACGACATGGACATGGAAAGCAGAAGGAAGGGAAGGAGGGACGCTTGTTACCACAGCTGTACAGGCAAGGGGAAGGGCAGCCATAGAAGGATGCAGCCTTGAAAGGGCACCGATTCCCCCTGTGCCAGCCGTGTCAAACTCTGGGGCGAAGTGAGCTTGTACCCAGTGAGCGCAGCACTACACAGGGCATAGGGTCAGCATGACAGCTGATTTAGTTAGCGGTGTCCCTGCTCACTGCAGGGAGGTTGGACTAGATGACCTCTAGGGGTCCCTTCCAACCCAAAGCATTCTATGATTCTATGACTCTATGACAGCAAAAGTTTTTAGACCGCGCTTGGAAATGAATAAAGTCTCTTACATGGGTTTTAAGGGCATGTTGCAGAAATCAGGGTGATCTCTTGGTGCTGTACAGCACCGAGCTGAGGTGCAGTAGGCATAAATCTAAGAGTACATTTTCTTTCCCTACATTTTTTAAAACGTAGTCTGGTGGGTAGTGCTGTGCAACATAGGCTACAGTCTGGTATCGGGACTATGGTGGGCAGGGACTGACCTGCTGCCTCCAGAGGGTCTCAGGCTCTGGGGATGCCCCTGCCAGCCCTAGTCCTAGTATCAGGCTTCATTTCTCCAGTAGCTTCTGCCTCCTACCGCCTCCTATGATGCTGGACCCTGGTGTAGTACCAAAACATTTGAGGCAGGGGCTAGTGGAAGAGAGATGGTTATGTCCTCTTTGGGTTTTCCTCAGTAACACTGGGTCTTCTTTGCGAGGCAGGGATGGCAAATCATCAGCAAATGACTTGGGATACAGGTGTCACGGAGCAAGTCAACTGGGAAGCAATGAAGATCTGAAAATTACCTGCTCTGTTCTCTAGTGGCACACCACTGTGGGTGCGTCAAATGGTTAAGGGCTGGAGATATGTACAGGTGTGAAACGGGGGGAAAATCCCACATGCCAGTGCTTTGCACCAGCAGGTCGTGTGGCTGCTGGCTCACTGCAGAGATAAGTGAAGCTTAGAAGGTCCCTGGTTAACAAAAGCAGCCTTTGGGTTATGAAATTATATTCTTTTCAGGCTCCCCACATGAGTGAAGAGCCTTGAGGGAGTAAGCCCATCCAAATCAGTGTGAGACTTTAAGAGGAATTCCTCTACTTTTGAAGTTGGAGATCTAAGCAAACCTAAACCCCCTGCTCTTTCTAGCTCACTACTGTATTTACTATTTTTTTTTCAGTTGGGTTTGGCTTTCAATGTAAATATTAAATTAACTGACTCTCCCTAATTTCTTGAGTCATGACTGGTAGTAGGAAGACTACAGCACAAATATGAACTTTGTAAACTCTCACCACGAGCTCTCCCTCTACTCTTCACCCCAGGGACAATCTGTCTCTGACTTACAAGTACGGTTCTCAGCAGACAGCTAATCTATTCTATAAATAAACTGATTTCTATTCCCTTAGAAAAAACCCAACGAATAAATGTACAATCTATGAAATCAATGTTTCAATCCTAAGGAGAAGCAAACAGCCAACACCTGGCATTGGTGGTTGGTTTTCTTTGCTTTTATGCCCTCTTGATGGGCAAATCATCAGCTGTTTCAATGAAAGGCCATGCACCATTTTTTTCCCCACGAAGGAGAATGACACAGTTAAATTTGCTGTTTGAGAATCCAGGAGAGTTACAGCTTGTCTAAGGGCTACATTTTTATCTATTCTAGTCAGTGGGAATGTTAGAAAGGAGCAAGGAAAAAATACATGAGTGGTATTTTTCATATAAATAAGCACCAGGATTTAGTCCTACTGTGTGAAAGCCAGTAGAATAATAATTTTATCAATGACTACAGCTACAAAAGCGTCCTGCCCTGAAGTCCTTCCCAGCTACAAGGACTCACAAATCTTATTTTGACCTGGGACTTGGAATTCCTCCTCACATTCTGCCACCTGCCCAAGGACTACAAACTGCTATCCAGTGGAGCACTTTTTAGGTGAAGTACATCAAATAGTCTCCATCAAGTCATCCTTGGCACTCCAACTGACTGGCTGTCAAGGCTGTAGGCACCCCATAGTTTCTAGGAAGGCTCAGAGGTGCTGACATGTGAGGTGCACCCTCTCAGAACCATTTCCATCCCCTTCAGTACCTACAGTGATTTTCAGGATCATAGGTATTCCCCTGAACAATGTTGCTAATTCCCCAATTCGGCATAATTTGATCAGGCTGTTATAGTATTGATGTTATATTTGATATAAGATTGAGTCTGCTGAGTTAGATTTTCTCAGACAGGGAACTTTATTGATGCTTTAGGCCCACTGCTACGCTGTGCTCTTGACAGTGAAGCATAATCCTAAACAAGTTTTTGTTTAATTCAAAGAAAAGGCTATGGAAAATGATTTTGTCAGATTTGTAATTCTGTTTTGGCAAAGATTAGCTAAATGTAGAAAGAGTACTCCATGGAAAGTTGTGAATCATCACACACTCATGGTCATCTGTATAGTAACCTAATGGGTTTAACCCAATTCTTTGATCCACAGGTCCTGCCATGACACCAACACCTCCACCTGAAAGGCTGCACTGAGGTCCTGGTCCTTGTCCCAGGGCCACACTGCACAATTAAGTGGAAATGACAGGATGTGATTTGTCCTATGTAACCTCTCATGCCCCCTGCACTGACCCGGCTGTTACCAGGGCTGTGCCCAGCACTGCGTTTCTCACCCAGGAGGGGTGTTACAGCCTGCCTTAGAGCACAGGTAAGGACCCCCCAGTACAGAGAACTGGTAGAAGAACTCTAGGTCTTCCCTAGCAGTCATGGGTGAGATATTTAATTTGGTTGCAAACGGACTTTGCCCAGAAAATGGCTTAATGATCATTCAGGCATCAGCACCGCTCCAAAAAATCTCAAGCTCTTGTATGTTTCTAGATGTGTGTAACATGAAGGGGGAGGGGACAGATTTTTGCACTGTCCTTCCAAAAGCCTGGGTGTTAGGTTCACTCTCTAGGTTATCCTGCAAAGAAAATATCAAGTTTGCAAATGTGCTGCTTAGGGACATGTTGTGGATCACAGCTTCTGCCCAGCCTGTGTTTGGAGATGACAGAAGTACATTACAGAAGGTATGAGCCAGTCTGCAGATTCAGGTGTTCAGTTTATGGAGATGGGTCTGAAGACCAAGACAGAGTATGGTCCATTAGATCTGGAGACACCGCTTTTTAGCTACAAGCTGCACGGCCAGGTGCAGATAAAAGATCCCTCGTGTGGTGAAAAGTTTTGGTCTGTAGTGAGGAATGTACATTGATAGGAGCTAGCAACAGGTCAGTGGCAGCCAGACTTACTGTCTCCTCTCTCAAATCTTTCTGATACTGGATGAGACCTCTGGAGGAAATTTTCAAAGACTGCCTATAAATATATAATGTTGTAGACAAAAAAAAAGAAGGTCATGAGACATTGGATTTTCTATATGTGAAAGTTCAAGAGGAGTCACGAGGAAAGACAGAATGTTTTCTGGCTAATAAAAGGGACATACTTTAATCAACATGGGAGTTTTCATCAAAGAGGAGACATCAAATCTCATTTAGATTTATTTTGAATTATGCTGGCATAGCCTGGCCTTGAGAAAAGTTGACGTATGAAAAATTCTCTTCTCTATTGGCATGAAACAAACCTCTCAGGATTTTTATGCAATGGGAATGGAATAGAATTTCTGGATCTTTGTTACAAGATTAGAAAAATAGGCAGCAGGATAGATAGATAGGTAGGTAGGTAGGTAGATAGATAGATACATAGATAGATAAAGTAGCGGGCAAATTATCTGCTAGCCTCCATTTTCAGTCAGTTGCATGACACCTAAGGAGATATTTTCATAGGACAGAGAAATTCCTATTTACAGGTATACTTACAACTATAGAAGTACAAAATGGTGAATTTACTGAGTAGGTCACCATTCATTTTTCTGCCTCTTTCATGAAACCGACCCCAAGTAGCAGATTTGAGCAGGAAGGTCATAATTTCTAGAAGATGAGAGAGCTGACTCTGGAGGGCCCCTCAGATTAAGTCCTGCATCATTAGGAGTATTAATAACCAATCCTTTGTAAAGGGAGATTCCTGCTGTTATCCTGAGAAGAAAGATGTACATGCTGACCCATCCTACCGAATGGTAGCACTTGGGTTTTTCAAACAGCAAAGCAAAGCAAAGTATAATCCTTGGGAAGCTGACATTATGACAGTCACAAGGTCTGTTTCCTTAGAAAGAAAGAGTTAATTTTCCTTCCTCACCCTGCTTTATACCTGCCAGATACCTTTGAGGCGTGGGGACTGAAACGTAGGTGTCGAGCTTCTTTCATTTGGCGCTTAAAGAGCATCCTATGCCTCAGCAGCAATAGGGAAATCTCTATGGGTCTAACACTTTCCTCCTCTGGAGAAGGGCTTTTAATGCTCCATTTGATGATTCAGCACTGGTACTTTTTTTGGTTTTTTTCAAATCCAAATTCATTTACTACTTAGCCAAACCCCAGTGATCAGAGTGATAGCTAACTGGTCCAATTATTCTCCTCAGACCATTTTACTAGTTGTTTGTCTCTTTTAAAAGCATTCATGTTCTACTCAGGCTTTTTCTGAGTTATGCACTTCTTCAGGACCCCAATTTGCAATAAGTCTAAAGGATATTTCCTTTTAAGGTATCGAGACTATTCCTGAAATGGCTGCTGCTAAATCACGTGAAGCAGAACCCAGCACAGCTTGCTTCAGTTGCAGGGAGTACAGGATAGGACACTTTAAGAGGTCATTTTCCTCTTCACATTAGCTGCTCATGTTTTCATTCAAAGTTTTTAAAAAGAGTCTGCTGTTACATCCTCTCATTTTACAATTTTCATTTGCTTTTTTTTGAAATAAGTACTGCAGCCCAATGCAGAGAAAAAAAGCCCCGTGCTTAATCAAAAAGCATTTGCTATGAGGCATTTCAGTCCTACTCTGAGGATCCATAATACATCATGGTAGCACCCATAGAGAAAGCAAGATGCTACCTGTATATATCTGTTTTATCAGGTTTGCAAACTACGCCTTATTCCAAGTGTTTTAGGGCAGAACCATATACTCTGAGTTTCATGTATTGGCCTTTTCATCCCAACAGGATACACATGATATTCCTGTCCTTGTGGTGCATGGGCTTAACAAAAGTTTTCTCAATATAATTCCTTTCAGAAGCAGAACACATCAAACAAGCTATAACAGCACAATTTATCTTATTGCTTAAAATCAATTCTCCACCAGTGTGATCAATAGGTAAACCTTCCACAAAACTGGGATTTACCAAGAAATTCTTTATGCAGAGGTTGCCAACAACTGCATCACTGGACATTGGTCATGGCCATAGTTGTTCAGTAGTACAAAATATTCCTTTCAGTTTTCTTTTTAAAATGAAGTTGCTTCTACTGCTCTTGCTGGACCCTGTGAGAATAAGAGAAAAGTGAAGTTCCTACCTCTATTGATTTTCCAAAGTTTTGGGGGCAATGATTGAATGCTTCTGTGACACTCTCTTCTTGTATAAACAAAATCCTGAGAAAACAGTCGATGTTGTCCCTAACAATGAAGGAAGCCATACATGTCACAAGCCACATGTCACAAGAGCAGGATTACTCTTTCTAGGGCACAAGCTCAGGCTTGCCTGGGAGTGTTGCCATGCAGTGGGATGTGGTGGTCTATGCTGGAAAGCTGTGGGAAGGTTCCCAGGTCTGACTGTGCCCTGTCGCAGCTAACATGGCCTCGCATGGCTTTCGGGCAGGCTTTGGCAGGCACCATGCCCAGCGGGACCTCACAGGCAGCTGCCCTCTTCATTGGTGCATTGCTGCAGTTTGAAGATGGCCCAACATTGAGCAGAGGTTTGGACGAGATGCCCTCCAGGACTCCTTCCCAAACCCTGTTTTTCTGCAGTTGTAGGAGCTGAGTCTTTTCATGTGCCCAGACTCAGTGTCTGGCAAACTGAATTTATTAGTATGGAGCCTATGCAATAGTCTAGAAACTGAGTGGGGTTTTTTTTCTCAACAGTTGGCCATTTTCAGCATATTCCCCTTGAATTCGTGGAGGCCATACTTCCTGAGAGCATGCATGTCTGGTTTTAGACCTGCTGACATAATCTCTGGGATGTATTGGGCCTGCTGAGATCTTGCTTGGGAGTTCTTCAAAATAGCTGTGGAGAAGAAGGGTCTGCTTTCCCCCACGTCACGTGGGGAGCATGGAGGCAGTGACACGGCCCAGCCAAGCGTATCATGACCTGCACAGCAGACTGTGTATCAATGGTGAAAAAGGCTGTTAAAATTTTTGTAATGCTAGAGTATACGTAAAAGTCTTTGGCAGGTTTTCAAGACACGTGGGCTGTTACCATCAGTAAAGTTGCATACTGAAACCTCACAGCCTAGGGAAATTGAGTCTTGAAAGAGCTGCTCAAGGTTCCTTTCAGTACTCCTATTAATAAAGCTTGTACTTTGGTCTGACATACCTCACAAAGAAATTGAAAATATTTTAGCAATTCAACACTTTGTGGATTTACCCTGCTCTCACAGCTGTGGGAACGTACTTTCTTCCTGGTAGAAGGTCCTAACGCTCTCCTTTTTCTTTGGGAAACAAAACAAGTGTCTTCAAGAAGCATGCATGCCATTTTTTATTCTCTGAAAAGTGTACTTCTATATTTTCTCTTCAAAATGCCAGTGGTTGTAGATGTTAAGCAATATTGAGGTTGTTTTCACTATAAACTGTGCTAATCCAGGTTCTCAGACTGCTTTTCTGTGGCTGTATAGTTACATGTCTCCTTCTGCCTTGTTTTCCCACACTGTGGTGAAGTGGGAAAATGGGTTTCCATTCAAAATGCCAGTAATGTGATAAAAGGGGCCCCATTAGGAGAATGTTTTTGCTCAGACAGTCCCAAAGTTAACTGGGAGGTAAGCAAATTTCTAAGTGTCCAATACTGTATTTCTTGGTTTTGTTTACAAAATATGTGGTTGTCTAAAATCATAATAATAGTTTCTTCACCAGGTTTAAGTTTTTAATACAAGGCAGATGGCACTAACCAAAGGAGCACTGCAAAGACAAAAAAAAACCCCACTGCTCCTATGTTTTTCATCATCCTAACAAATATTGAATTCTACACCTTCTTTTTCCATTAAGAGACAGCCCACACAGAATAGCCAATAGTATCTAAAAGTGTACACTATGAGAGTTTTACTCCAGAACTCTGTCCCTAAATATCTTAACAAAACTGAACAGATATTCTTTGCCGTTAAATTCCCAAGATTTTTCTGCTTCTGATTTTTTTTGGTTTTTAAGTACATAGCAAAACAAATAAGTACGATGGATATGTTGTTCTTTTTGCTTCACATAATGGTAAATATCATACTTTAATGCTTTAGGGTCTTTAATTTGGAACATAAAACAAAGGTGGTGGTACACAGAGAAAAGCTTAACACTATTTACAGCAGTTTCTTTCATATTTATAATTTTTGACCATGCAAGAGTTTTTTAACTCAAGTTCAATCTGTTCATTGGCTGCCTAAGCTGCACTTACATACCTGTGGATCACCAAGACAGTCTACGAGTAGGACATTCCTGCAGCAGTTCAAGCTAGTCCATCTTGCACTCAAACAGAAATGGTACTTGAATTTGTAAACAGACTATGGCTCTGTCATGTCTGGATAAATTCCAACTTCTCTCTCCAAACAACTTTTTCAGATCCAGAACTCCATAGTAACGTTCAGCATGCAGAGAATTAAGAAGGTTTGGGATACATGAAGCCAATGGGTTCACATCTACCTGAGCACCCTAACCTGTAAATACTGGTACAACAAATTGACAGCATTGTCTTTAGGTCTGATCATCCCAATTTCTCATGCAACCAGAGTTTCATCTTCCTCAGTTTCTAAAGGAAATGGGAGCAAGTGAGAAAGGGTGATGTGCATTTCCCCAAGGAACCATCAGGACACAGCCTGGTTGAACACCCACCCCTGGGACCTTGGAGACATTCTCACATTACACAGTATAGTCATTACCACCAGTAGCCAATTCTGTACTTTTGCCTTTTTATCCTACATACCATTTGTTTTCCAACACTCTCAGTCAACAGGTTTCACTAAGAGTTTTTGGAAAGCTTCTCATTTCCTTGGCAAAGGTTATTCTCTCTCAAACCCTGAATTATTTAGACATCCCACCTGTCAAGTAAGCAAGTCTGCAGAAGACAAACATTTTCCAATTTCACATGCATTTCTTTCGACCAGCATAAAAATCTTCTTCTTGTGGGGTGCAGAAGTGCTGACACATTAAGGACAACATTTGGCAACTCTGGATGACAGCTTTCACATTTTGCAAAAATAATAGCAAGGCACCTCTGCATGTGGCACATAGCATCCTTTTGTACAGTTTATGAGTTATTATGATGCTGGTTTTTACTTGTGGCTTTTGAAATGAAGTTGTTTCTGCTTTCATGGCCGTCTGCTGTCTTCTTGATCCTGTTGCTTGTTGGTGTGCCTGTGGATGGGAGTTTCTGGGAAGGTTTCCAGCGGAACTGCCAGATGTTGTGCAGCAGCAGAATTAAAAGGTTTCATGGTGTTTTTCTTTACCTGATCTGTTCTTGTGCATGTGTGTGCACTGTCTGAGCATAGGGTGTGGGTGTGTAAACATACACACGTGAAGCATATGAACATAGTAAAGCTCAGTGGACTTCAGTGTGGCCAGAACTGCAGTGATTATCTTACTATGTATAAGTAGCCTGCAAATAACAAAACACATAGAATAGAGTATTATCAGCTCTCCAACTGGAAAGAAAACCTTTACAACCCCTTACATTATTCATCACCCAGTCCTGAACAGAAATGGGAATGTACAAGCATTTGAACAAAATGTACCATCAGCATTTACGTCTTTACAGAAATGCATGTGATTGTCTTCCTTTCTCCTCTGTTGAAGCACCCATGCACTTTTAATGCATTTTACCTCTTACTGTGGGTTTAGGACTAGCCTTCCTTCCAGTTTTCCTCCTCTTATTTAAGTATTTTTGTTAATAAACAGATGAAATATTAGCCGTATCAGCTTAATTTACTGTAATTTTTCAAGTAGGATCAAAATTCTTGGTAGTTTGAAAACATAATTGCAAAGTGGTGTTTCTTGTAAAGTCTGTTATGGGGAAATTTATCTGTCCTGCATGATTTACAAAAGATCACTGGCTTTCATCATTATGCAGACAATTCTGTAAGCAAGATACAGACTGTAGTTATTAAAAGGCATATGGCTGAAACAGAAAAATGTGGGCATGCTCATTTACAGTTATAAAATAATTCATATCTACTTCATGTCTGTAATTGCCACTCTGTCCAGGAAGCCAAGGGCTTTTTAAATGGTAAAAAAGTTTAAATTATGATGGGTTTATGTATTTATTTCATTGCAATTAAATTAAACCTTAATTTTACAGATCAGATCATCCCTCCCACCATATGCAATGTGAAAAAGAACCATTTTGCAACATGATAATGAAATGACTGTTCCTCCAACAACACTCTTACACCAGCATACAACTGAAATTTTTCTCCTTTTTCTTTCAAACCACAAGTTTTGGCAAACATGAAAAATCCAGTTTTTGGAAATGAGCCTCATGTTTTGTTCAGCTGTTGTGAGATTGGGTTTTCACTTTCATCATGAGAGCTTGAATCTTTCTTTAAGAAAGGAAAATTGAGGTGCTTGAAGTCACAGGTGTTCTGAACATCTGGCAAAGGAAAACAGCCATTGATGTCAACAACACACTCCATGTCAAAACCTTAGCGGTGAAGTGGTGGCAGCTGGCAGTCCTGCAGCTGCTCCCTAATCACCCCTGCTGTTACCTGGGGGAATCGCATTGTGCTTTGGGACCACACCACAAAGCTCATGGGAGCATCCTAATATGCCACGCAGTGGCTGTGACAACTGGTTTTACATTTCCAATCAGCAGAAGACACACTAGAAAAGATCCCTGCTTGGCTTCCATTAGAGATGCAAGACACTTCCCCACCAGCCCTGGAAGAGGTTTCAAAGCCTTGTTAGGCAAAGAAAAATGACAATTTAGATTGATGATTGATGAGATCTCTTTAAATTGCCAAAAGCATTAATTTGAGTCCTCTGTGTCTCATAAGCTTGTGGCTGTCTGCTTTCAGTTGCTTATTTCCAAACACAGAATTTTAATTTCTATCAGAGTTCTTCTACAAACAATTCAGTTCTTTTTTTCTGCAAAGCCCTTTCTGCACTGAAAGTACTTCATGTTCCTCACACTACTTTATTGTTAAATTATTCCTCTTCAGCTTTTCCTGCAGCCAACCTCCGTCCACACCTTTCATGAGGGCTGCACGCAGATGTTGGCGTTTGCTGTATGTGCCTTAATACTTTACACAATGTTGCAATATTCTACCTATATTCCCCACTTATTTAAGGGCCTTGATCTAAAATATATTATCAGAACTGATTTGTGAATGATAAAGACTCATTTCTGGCAGACTTTAAATGCTCAGACATTTATTGCTCCTACAGAAAACCTTCATGCAGATACCCCAGTAACAAAAATCTAAATAGCCATACAGTAGGTGCCTTCAAGTGATGATGTATTACTGCGGAGAGTTTTTATTGTGTTACAGCTTGCATGAATTCCTCGTTACACTCCAATTTTTATTTTTATAAACAGCTCTTTAGTTTAGAAATATGTTGCAATCTATGTCACAAAGCATTCATTTTTCACACCGTACTGAGGGGTTATCAGTCTTCTGGGTTATACTTATTAAAAATCATGAGATATTTGCAGACTCTTACATTACATTTAATAGGGATATGCCATGCACTAGATATTTTGGGGGCAAGCAGATGGAGTGTATTGTGTAACCAACAACTGTAGTAATAGCAAATGAACTTTCTAAATACACATCTGTGTGTGAGATGGGGAACGTTATGGTTCACACAGAGTGTGGTGGCTCAAAGGTACATAATCCTGGGGTAGGGACACCACTGCTATAACTGTTACAGTTTCTCTTCTAGGCAATGATTAACACTGTAAAGTGAAGGTCTGGGAGAGAGAGGTGTAAGTCAGCCTTTACATTGGCAACAAGCTCCTAAAGACAAATAGCATTCATTAGCATTGCTTAAGGTACTGTCTACAGAGTATTATATTAGCTCAGGAAAAACAAGCTGGGAATCTTTCCTCTATGTCTGTTAAACTGTCAAGGGTTTAACTCACTTTACCTGTTTAACTCACTGCCAAAGAACCTCCAGAAAAGCTCATTCAGATCTGAAGACATCAGTAAGTCATTTCCTTGTAATTTGTTCTGGTCCTCGACACAGCTGCCTGTTTCTTGCAGGGCACTTAAGCAGGTTGTGTTGGTCCATCCAGGCTCCATCGTCATGATTTTGGCTCTGCAGAGGGTTTTCTGCACCATTAAGGACAACTTTCATTTAGCAAAAAATGAAGAGGTTCTCGAGCTCCCAGCCACCATTCCACCTGCTTTCCCCTTTGTACCTGAGGCCAAAGTGTCCCTAAGTAAAAGGTCTGTCAGTGGTAGGATGCTCCTCAAACCACAGCTGGGTTTGGATAACCTGCCTGTCCACCTCATGGGGTCCATATCAGTGAAAACAAATGGACTTTATTTTCAGACAAAATTGTGGTTTTCCACAGAAAGATGAAACTTGCTGTGAAAGTATTTAGAAATCCATTTTGCCACCAGAAGGAGCCTGAGAACTCAAACCCCACTCTACTCTGATTCTCCTGCAGTCGCTGGTAGAAGCAGGCAACCCGAGGGGTGGTAGGGGTGCTAGAGGAGGCCTGTGGGTCAGTCGTCATTGATGGGTCTTGGACTCAGCCTTTCCACGGGTGCTCACCCTGCTAAAGGTCTGGTACCCAGTTGAGGTGGTTGAGCCGTACTGGTTTAGGACTACGTAATGCTGGGAGAGCAAAGACAAGTGGCCCTGAAAGAGCAACACCTTGAGCTGTGTCAGTATTTGGACATCCTGAAGAGGAAGACTCTGTTTGTCTCAGTGCTTAAAAAAAAAATCAGGCTCTGGCTCTCCTCAGAAGCTGTCACCATTGCCACGGGGAGGCCCAGATTGTCACTACACTGGCACCACACTGTGGACATTTGCTACTATGGCAAAAGCACTTGCGTTTTTGAGAAATATTTTATCCTCGGGGGTAAAACATTTTTTACATACATATTTATCCTATGGGATAAAACAATACAGAGCTTCAGAATCATCATCTTGAAGCTGCCACCTGACATGCCTGGACAGGCAGTGGGTAAGTGACATTTTAGGTGCCAGGCCTGGGAGGGGGTCGGAGGCTGGTTGTAGCTGGTGGTCACCTGCCTTCCCTGCAGAGTCAGCGGAGAAGGAGGTGGGATTTGAAAGGAAGAGTCATCTCCACAAAAAATTAAGGCCTTCCTTCTCTCCCCAGTGGAGGAGCTTGGGCTGGCACCTTGCCGGGAGCGGGGCCTCGCACTAGAGCCCTGGGCCTCTGTGGCGGCAGTGGTGGCCATCCCACACCAGCTGGGCCAGGCTGTGGGCGCCCCGTGTTACCTCCTCTCACCTCGCTTCTGTGCCAGCGCCTGCCGATATCTGCTGCTGGGGAAAGCGCCTTGGCTTCCCATCAGCTAACATCCGTGCCAACACGTGTTCACCTTTTCGGTCAGACAGAACAGAGAGATTTCTGGAAGTGTACCTGCAAAGATCTTCCTCACCTTTTCCAATACAAATACAGGTTTTAGGGCAGGACAGTAGTGTAGGTTGACTGACTGAAATGTTAAAATGTGTTAAGATGTTGTATCTTGAAACTGAAAGTTGCTGTTGCAGAACACACTCCCATTTTTGATCGGGCAAATATTTGCCATCGAGACCTATGTGGGACCTACGCAGAGTGTTAGTCATTTTTCAGGTGTGAATATTTTGCTTTCCTGGGTCAGTGTACACAATCCCTTTCTAGCAGCAAAATGGAGGTAGGTGCCAGTAGGCCTTGGTTCTTCAATCCTTTACTTATTTTGCATGGTACGCTGTGGGAAGGGAAGACTGAGAGCACATTAGTAGCTGGTATTAATTTCCCTTCCTACCGGGCTAACGAGCCTGTGTAAGGTGCAGCCGGGCTCTGCTGGCCTGGGTCTCTCCATCAGGGCCAAAGGAACTGGGTATCAGTCGGGGCCTTCAGCATCTGCACCTGAACCTGCAGCAACCTGAACAGGTCTGTCTGATTTTCACAAGTGTTTACTCACCTCAACCAACAACATTCAGGATCTCTAGAAACGTGGGCACTTATTTAGGAATATAAATAAACATTCAGACATCAGACTAACAAGGTTGTCTTGTTAGCTTGCATTAGGAATTAAAGAACATTAATAATGCTGATTTTTGTAAACTTTTTCTGTAAGATATTGTTCTTTATTCTCCAGTGTAAACTGCCACAACATGACATTTCTGACCACAGCGTGATATAAGTAAAATGAAAGAAAAATAGGAGGAGAGAAGAAGCAGATGACAGATCAAATCCCATCAAGATCTAAACATTTCACTTACCAATTTTGAGCTGATGGGTCCCCGTTCTTTCCCCCTATCCCCAGGAAAGCACTCCCAAGGCAGCGGAGGGACAGTGGGTGCCTTGCTGACTGTCTCTGTGGGCTGGCAGATGAGAGCTGGCTCAGCAGCAGCTTCAGGGAAAGAGGAAAGAAGCAAAACCTAGAGGCGGGAAGTTTCCAGGAGTGTTATTCGAAAGGCCTCTGGGCAGCTGCCTTTGCAAAGATCTTCCCAATGAATGGAGTTCCTTGCCATCTCTAGCATTTTCTGGGCACAGCTGGAATCGTAATTATCCCTAATTCTTATTCCATATGGCATATGCTCATTTGCTACCATGTTCAGATGTGCACTGGGCCATGACTTTGGCTGTCCATACAATAACTGTCCACTCCCTGTAGTCTTCATGTATCTCTCAACCAGCACACGTAAATAACATACAGATGTCATCCTGCACACTACTGCCAAACAAGAAATCGATCAAGCATGAGCTGTTTATGAATTTTCTTTCTGTTTAAGGCTTGTCTTCCCTAGATTTCTGTTAGTGGCACTACCTCTGCAGAAGAGAGTTATAGGCTCCTTAATATCAAAGCCTGGTCTTTTAAGATCAAAGTCTTTTCTTATTTCACTAAAATTTATTAAAATGAGTTACTCATCACTGAAAACTCTTGACAGTTTAAGAAATATCCAATCTATTAATTAAACCAGCTGGCTGCTTGTAATTTAGAAAAATGGTAACTGTCTGTTTCAGATCACATATTGTAACTAACCCAGATTCACAGGGGCTTTTTTAAACAAGATTTTTCAGTGACTGATCTTGCCAAGTGCTGCAAGAGCCTTTCTGTGAAACTGCAGGTATGTCAAACACTTAATGTTCATATATGCTGTACTGCTTTCTGGTGGAGTAGATGTTTTATTGGTTTATATATGTTCTACATGACTGAGACCTTATTTCCTGTAGTTCCCATTTACTCTTGATATTATCCAAATATTGATTTAAATAATGCACAGTAAGTAAGTACAACAATGCCCCCCAGGTCTGTAACATCTCATTCACCAGTCAATCTGATATCTCTGCATTTTACAGTTGGGGAGATAGAAGCACAGCTAATGTAAAAGGATGTCTCAATGTATGTTGATAAATAGCTAATTATTTTATCAGTTTGTGAAGCATAAACTAAGGAATGAATTCTTGATATTTGAGCAATTGCTGATCAAGTTCAGAGAAAAAACATGGAGAAATTTCCTAGGATGCTGCTTTTCCTTTCTTGATGATTTCTTGTGGTTAGAGGCTGTCTTTACAAATTTGAATGACTCACAGAGATTTTTTCAACAGCTGAAGATTTTGTTTTACACCCGCACTGAAAGCGTCTGGGCTGCTTTAAAAATGAAAGCTAACTGTGTGGAAATCAGTGGGTTTAGAAAGTAGGTTAAACTACACCAAGTAAAACTTGCTGTCCTCTGAGTGGTCCCTTGCTCAGTCATGTTGTAGGAGCAGAAAACTAGACATGCACAGGTCCCTTCTGCTCCAGTGCCCAGTTCCGGGCAATAGCAATAGTAGATGACTAGGGTAAGTCAGAAGAGCAGGCAAACATGTAGTGATCTCTTACCCTGTGTGCTTCCCCTGGCCTATAGCTCATAGAGCTCTTCACTTGGTCTTATTATAATGATTTATCTTCTTGCTTACACTTTTCCTCTCTTGCTAATGT
Organism: Gorsachius magnificus; assembly: GCA_034008185.1. NCBI lineage: Eukaryota > Metazoa > Chordata > Aves > Pelecaniformes > Ardeidae > Gorsachius > Gorsachius magnificus. The sequence continues at coordinate 181,064,040 of CM067081.1, forward strand.
GGTTATGTTCATTCTATGCACCTGGCTCATTTCAGCTCGCTGCCCCTGCCAGGCAACGCTCTCACAGACTAATAAACAAACAGGAGCAGGAAGAAGACAAGGAGGAAGGAGAAGGAGGAAAAGGCCTCGTAACATAATGAGGAAAAGCTCTAAACTTGTAATTGTTTGTTCAGAGCCCTTGTAATGGGATTTAAATATTAAAGCTCATTACAATGATATTGATAGAAAGCTGTTCCACCAAAATTCCACTCCCAAAGGAGTCTGTCGGTTATGGTGAAGTACAGCGAAAACATGCACTGATTCATCTTCATGTTCTTGTTCTACTTCCAAACTGCCCAAATAATTATTATTGCTGAAGCAAAATTATAAAAACAGTTTGAAGGGGGCTACAGAGAAGAATTATATGCAAACTATGGTGAGCAGAAAGAAATAGTGGTATTTAGTTAAAGAATTAGTTTGCCTGTCTCCAGACTACTTACTGAATTGCTCCTTCCCAATTAAGTAGTCATTTGTTTCACATGGGTTAGTAATAATCTTTTATTTCTGTCTCTGTGTAAAATATTTAAATAAACATAAGCAAGACCAGTGAAGCTTTAGGTGATATTTCTTTGTTAGTGTAAAAACCGCTTTATTTGTCTGTGACACACACTGAGATAAGGCTCACATACGGGAGGTGTCACACCTAAATCCAGGAAAGAGTGGTCCCAACAAGAAACTGGCTGATATTGCAGTTCTTCACTGCTTGCTTGTATTCCTTTTTACTCATTTTTTATTAAAACCATAAACCAGTAATAGCTAATAACAGTAAGTATTGTTCTCACATTGTGGTTTTAGCAAGGTCCTGGCATAGTAAGGACCCCATGGTTAAATAATGAAGGGCACACACCTGACTTGAAAAAAGGAAAAATCAGACTCTCCCCACCATTTCTTGTTAACTATGTAATCCTTATTTAATAATATTTGGAATAAAATTAATTGGTGGTTTTGTTTGTCAATTCCCCTTCCTTTCTTTCTTATGCAGACAATCCTTGTGCCAAAAATGTTATGCTCCTTAAAGAAGAGCAAACAGAATCTAAGACTGTGGTCTGGAATAATTGCGTCAGTCGGCAGGGAATAGATTCCTTCCGTTCTTCCTCTTGAGATTGCCCTTAAAAGCTGCTTATAGTCCTAACCACTTAAGTAGAAGAAAGATGTAAGTACCCTGAAAGTAATGGAAAGAGCAACAGGGATTAAGGGGCTGCAGGGATTCATTTACAAAGAACTATTTTTAAAGCGTTGCACTTCATAGACAGGTGATTTCATCCTGGGTGGAAGTGCTTTACATAGCCACCACCACTGTAGTTGGCCAGGGAAACCAGTTCTCTCACCATCTTCTGTAACCTGTAGGCGATCATCCCATTAGATTTTCATAATTTTTATTTTTACTTTGCTGCATCTCTGAATTGTGTAATATTTGTAGGCCATGAACATCAAGGTGAGTGACAAATTGCTGGAGCTACAGGGCAAAGTGCACACATGAAAATGTGCCTGACTACCTCAGGAACTGCCTGGTGCAGAGATTTATTAGACTGCGGTACAGCCTCCCAGAGAAAGCAGTGTAAATTTTATAATTTAAGATATTTTGCATAAGACCAGACAGTGCTTGAGGGAAGGTACTCCAGCTGTTTACATTTATGTAGTATCCTTCACAGCTGGGTCTCAGAGCGCTGAACTAATCACTACAAAACTAAATGATCAGCACTTACTCTGCAGGGAACCAGTATTTCTTTAATCTTCTTTTAAGTGCCAAGATACAGTCTAAGCAGTGAATTTTGTAATTTAATTCAGAGCACAGAGTTGCCCCATGCCCCTGTCTCCAACTGGCCTGCGTTAGTAACTGAGGCAAAGCAAACATGGCATCCTGCTGCTCCGGACCTCCATGCCCTGCCCTCAGGAGCAAAAGCAAAGAGCGGATTAGCTGGAGACTGCTCTGCAGCCCTGGCTCAGTACTTTGAATGTGCATGAAAGCAGGCTGGGAAATCAGTATGTAATCTGATGGTAAACCAATGAAAAACCAACAGGACTAATGGTACACATCTGGCAAAAGAAAAGCTGTTGTCTTTTGACTGAAGATGCACCTTAGCCACAGTGCAAATCAGAAATACAGTAAATAAGCATTACAGCTACATACAACAAACCCAAAGAAGATCTTTTTAGGGTTACATCTCTTTTCCTGAGAAATTAGCTCAGCACTGGGTGGTTTTATAGGCAGCAAAAAGGTCCTTTTAGAAGCAGACTTATGCATCAAAAATCTGAGAATCATAACCAAAAAAACCCCCCATTTTCTTGTTGGTGATGTAGGCAGTGAAACATGGCTGAACTACAGGAGAAGGGACCACCTGATCTGAATTTTTTTTTTTGTTGATGTAATGAATCTACTGTTTGATTTCAACCAGTATCACTTCAGGTACGTGTTTGCCTGAATGCAAGTTCCTCACCAAAGCACAAGGTGAATTCTGCAGACTCTGCTTTTAAATCCAGTAACTGTGGAGAGTCTGCAATAGGTCATGTCCAACATGCAGAGGCTTAGTGAACGTGCCGTGATGACAAAGTAACCAGAGTTTGTCATTGTTTAGACGTATTATGACTGCAAAGAGCTACAGAAAATCATTGTTTAAGTACTATGGCACTGGTGCTGGTCTCCAGGTGCTGGTCATCTTTTGCTTTTCTTCATGCAGAAGACTGGGACCAAACTGAAGAGAAAAGAGTAGAGTGAGGAAGCGCAGTGGGATTTGCTGTGCTTGAAAACCCGTGCTGCTGTGCATCTTGCTGCTGAGCATCTTACCATTTTGCTGCCTCCAGGTCTGCATTCCCAGCACAGTGACTGAAAGGAGAGAGAAACACAGCATAGGTGGCAACTGATGGCTCCATAAGCTTTACTCCTGTGGCTCTGGTCATGTCCCATTGGCAATATCATGCAGGGAAAATTGGTGATACTGAAGACATGAAGCACTGAAATGGGCAACCCCAGGAGAAGCCGTCTCTCTTCGGCAATTTGAAGAGCACTTTTAGCAATCACAGGCAAACTTCCACCAGGCTGACAAGAAGTAAGACAGGTCAAGAAAATCAGCTATATTGTCTTGCCAGAAAAGGAGACCTCTCTCCCATCAGCCTTCAGAGGCCTTCCCGGTTGGCTGACCCAATGCCAGGCCATGTGGTAGCACCGTTTTGCACCAGGGGAGGCACTATTTTAGCACAGTTTAAAAATGCAGTGACTCAGCTGGAGCTTAAGAACCCATCACAATATCAAAAGGACATTCAGCTTGTCCCTGCGTGTCATGGGGACACGGAGACAAGCCTATTCCACTGCTGCCAATAGCACACAGCAATGTGGATGCAGCAAAGGTTCAGTGCTCACAGGGTGCATGGCTGGTCCTTTGCCACCTCCAAATTCTGCTAGGCATTTATAGAGCCGAGCTGCCCTCCTCAGAGGAGAAGGAGCTCACATAGTCTGCACATCCTAAAGCAGATGTCCCAAACAGGTGAGAAACCTGCACCCTAAAAACAGCTTTGGTGACTGAAAAAGAATTCCTAAGGACCTGCTCAGTACAGTCTGTACTGTAGGTTTCTGCAAGTTCTGTATAATCATCACCATATGTTCACAAGGACATTATAGTTCAGTGAAATGGCCTTGAGGATCCTTGCTAATGAACAGGTATTAGTTTACCTGTGGGATCTGATCTGGGTAAACAGAGCTGTGTGAAATAACTCATCTGTGAAAATCTGATGCTCAGAGATGGGCAAAATTCAAAACGTGATCTTTTGCTCCCCTTCTTTCCACGAGGATGACACAGGTTCTCCAGAACTACAAGGATCACTTGGATGCATGATGAATGATATTTTGATAAAAGCAGGTGATTTTAATCCCTATGCTAGATTAGTTTATCATATGATGTTATTGCCACTCTAACATCTTAATATACTGATACAATAAGGCACTCCTATATTACATAGAAAAAATGGAAAAAGTCTTGTTAATACTTTGAAGGGCTTTGTCATAAAAACAGTAAAAGCACATCGATAGTTGAGGGTAACCTATGACTGATTGGCTCATTCTGACTATGCGGTTAAATCTTCAGGAGGAAACACGATGCTTTTCTTGAAAAATGGTGCATGTTAGATGGCATCCAGCTATGGTGCATAATTGGTTATCCCATTTTTAATAATATTTATCCATCTATTTTGTAATCTTTTCTGCCTGCTTCCTTGGCGGCAGGATAATACCTTATGAGCCATCACCGTAAACATAAATTATAACTTGCGATTCTTTGGCCTGAGAGGCATTAGGCAGCAGACGAATGGCCAACTTGCTGGTGGCTATTCTTTAGCAGAGGTGGAAATGGGGCTGACCTGCCCTTTGCCTGACCTTGATGGGGAAAATGCAGTTTGCACTCAAAACACTCACAGCTAGCTAGATCCTATAATGATATCAAGCCTTAATTTTATTTTAATCCAAGCAGGTTAAAATGTCTCCAGTTTCCTACTAGCCTCCTTCTTCACCTGTAGCCAGGGGTCGGGTGGGATGCAGGGGCTGACAAGGCAGAGCACTGAGCTGCTTGGGATTTAGTTTTGCATCTTCAGTCACCAGAGGTCAGAATAAGCCAGAGTCTTCATAAATCCTGCTCATGATGCAAAACTCACCTCTTCCAGTCCAGATTTCCCATATGAATATTTTGTGAAACTGCCCAGGTGATATAGTTATACAGTAAACCTAATCTGTCCACAGGTAAACAATTTAAAATTGCTGAGGGGGACTGCTTCTTTCCCATTAGCAGGGCATGCAAAACTGATTAGAAACCACTAAACTAGGCATCCCAGCTTCTTCTCTTCCCCTTACCATGCTAATTACAGGGAATGGGAAAGTAACTGATAATTTACTCACATCATCCAAAAAAATATGATGAAAAGTTATTGAAATGACATGATGAAAGTGATTCTTTGCCACCAGAAGGAGGAGACATGTTTTTGAAGCTGGAGTGTCTTGACTCAAAAAAGCAGCAGAGCCTGAATGCATTTTTTCATTTTGGTGGTGCATTTAAGAAAAAGGTGGAAGATTTTAATTTAGCCATTAGAGGTCAGTAAATCCCAGGTTATTCATCGGTTTGTTGAATTCAGTTATCAAAAAAAATAGAAACAAGGGAAAGTCAAAAATAATCACTGCATTTCCAAAGCTTTTGGGTTAAATGCTGGGTGAAACAGAGTCCTGGAAAAGAGGTTTTAAGACTAAAACTGTAGTTTTCAGATAAAAATGAGCACAGCTGAAAATTAGTCTATATCCTTCAGAATTTGTTGGTGTTCTCTTTGTAAGCCTTATTTCAATCACTTAAACAAAAATTTACCCAGATGACTGCCCAATACAAGCTGCAGAATCAGTCCAGGGAGCAGGGGGCTGGAACTAGAGAACCCTTTTCTCATACATGGACATGTAACCATTCCACTATGACTGCAAAGTCACATTCCTGTATAACTGCTGCCCTCCGGGGCCAGGGATTTGTCTTTACTGACCCACAGCAGCCCAGCTGCAGTGAGAAAGGTGCAAGAAAATACTGGCTTCCACACAAGTATGGGGGACAAGGGAGTCACATTATTCCTCTTGCACTACCACCACTAACAGGAAATGGTCTTAATCTATATGAAGTAACTGCAGATGAATTAACAACGTCTGATCCTAATCGATGCAACTTAAATAATGTATCTATCGACCAGCTAAAACTAAGTTTGCTTTCTGACCCCTGCCAAAGAAAAACTTGGGCACATTTCTTTCCTGAACGCTATCTGTCCAATGTTTTTCTGCTAATTTTCTGTTGGCCTATCTGAAGCTAACCTGATGTATGCTGCCTCCAATGATTGCTCAGATTTGCTGAATAGCTCTTTCTATTTTACTTTTCCTGGGTGCCCAGAGCCAGCCCCTCACTGGCCTCGCAGAGGCTGCTAATCTGCAGCCTGGGGGCAGCTCCCTGCTCCAGGCAGGCACATCTCTCTCCACCATATGTCTTGCTATGCCAGGCTGCCATGCTACCTGGTATCAAGTTTAGCCTTGATGCCTAACTCCCCAAGTATTTGAAATAGAGGGAATGCAAGGACCAGCCTGGTGAAGTGCATTCCCTGATGTGCACACTCATTCTCATTATAGGAGCATGCCAAGAAAGGAGACAGACCTGGGTCTCCATCAATTACAGGAAGGCAATTAAGCTGTCGATGCGATGTCACTTTCAAAAAAAACCCAAAAGCCAACCTGAACAGAAAATTCTCAGTGAAAAAGTGTTTATAACATGATATAAGGCCAAGGTGAAACTTCCCCCAGAGCTGCCTGCAGTCCCGAGCCAGACAGTCTGACTTCTGGTCAAGGAAGACCACTCAAAAAATGAATAGCTACAGACAGGGCCATGGTGATGCTCAACAGAAAAGCAAAGAAGCTAAACCAGCACAGCTTGTCTAGCCTGGCCAAATAAAGGCTGGGGATAGTTATGACAGTCAACTATAAATACATCGAGGGGTGAACGTAGAGGAAGGAGACAAGCTATTCAGGATGGAGGATATAATCGGCACAAAAACAGATGGGTATAAATTGCCTGTAAATAAAATTTAGGCCGGAACTCAGGAAAAGATTTCTAGGTCTGTGAAATGCCTCCATTTCTCATGGGCAACAAATGATTAATTTCAATGTAGATCTTTGCTAATTAAAGAAATGACAAAACACAATTGTCCATGACAGCAGGGGACTGGAACTGGTGATCCATCAGGCCTCTAGGATCATTAGCTAGCCAGACCCTTTTAAAAGTGCTTTACAAAAAGGTCTTCAAAGAATAGCTCCATGTGGTCCAGTTCTGCCGTGTGTGCTCACACAGCATTTAATGGGGATCCCTTACAGCGATGAAATTATGGCTTCCAGCTGGTGACTGGCAGGTTATTGCCAAGGCCTGCATGCAAGACAAGATGAGGTGACAGCTTGCAGATCATGTGAGCTTTATGTCAACAAGGAACGTGGACCTTGCATGGATGAAGAACCCCCTTTCTTTATGACTCTCAGATATTTGCCTTGAAGAGTCTGGTCCTGGGATGAAGGGGGGGAAAAAAAGGATCAGTCTTCTCTAAACTCCAAAAGCAGATAGGCACAGAGCAAGGTTTCTGCTGAGCCTGTGCTCAGCGCAGAAGGGAAAGACATTGAGGATATGTTCAGTGTGTGTTCAGAAGCTTCTTCTTTTATTCTGAAGAAATAAAACTGAAGCAGTAGAGTAAAAGGAACTGAATCCTGTGGTTGGGGATTTGAACTCAGGCTGGTGAGTCAGCCCTGTGGCATCCAGAAATAGTCTTCTGCTTCGAAACAAAATGTGTGTCAGCAAGGGGTCCTTCCTTCTGAGGAGAGGCTGGGCCACCCCACTGCGTCAGTGACTGTGGCGTTGGTGCGAGGAGGAAAGACTTTGCCATCACCCCTGGGGAAGCCAAAGGTAAGGTAGGGGATTCCGCTGCCCTGCAATGGCAGGTCATGCAAAGATTAGAGAATAGGGTTGTTGATCTCTCAGAGCCACTGCGCAGCCCCTGCCCGTCAAGGACAACACGCTAACAGATTTTCTTCTTCAAAAGTGGAAGCTGAACTTCATGTTCTTCTATCCAAGTTCAGGAACAGTCTGATTTACGCAGGTCTTGAGCATTCAATAACTTTCTTTAATCTCAGTGGGTTTGTTTGGGGGTTTGTTTGGTTGTTTTTTTTTTTGTAATTAATGTATCATTCTGTGTTAATGGAGAAGAACGCTGCAAGACTGTCAAAATAATAAACAGCTTGGCATATGTGACATTTTAATAATTCTCCTCCTTAAGTATCGTGGCCCTTATCATCATCCTAACTCAATGACAAATGATTTGATCTTTCATTTTATCTAATCAAGAGCTCTGGAACGAAATCATTTTACTTAATGGGAACAGCAAAGTCACTTGAATAATACAGATTCAGAACTCAAGTCAGATGTGACTTTTGAGCAATGTGCTATCTGAGTCAAACTGGATAAAAAAAAGGAAGAGTAGAAACTAGGATGAAAAAAGACAGAAAAATAACCAGAGACAGAAGCAAAAATTTTATCTGTTTCAGTTTAGAACACCGCACATCACATTAAAAGGCTAGAAGATAAATATACCGTCAGCTCTGTTTTCATCACTTAGAGTAGATATTTTAAGAAACTTCATCAACTAAGTAGGAAGTTGCTATGTGGTTAATAAGGAAGACTGGATGAGATAACAACACAAACAGCCTCAGGAAAAACCCCATGATATAAACTGATGACTACAGCTAAAAGCTGCTATTTAAACATTTTTTATTGATGTAAGAGCTATCATGTGCTCTTCATGCTTCAGCATCCACTGTGAAGGTCATATTTGAAGCAATGCATATTGATCTGAGCCTATGTAAGAGAGACATTGTAGGTGCAGAATAACGATTTGCACCACGCTCTCCCGCACTGAGGCTGTACAAATGGGCACAACGCAAACCGCTTCTGACATTCCTCTGCAAGCTGCCCAGCCCTTCTCCCAGAGCTGTGACATGAGGCGGGCTGGCGGCCCTGCAGGAAGAAACTTTCTGCTGGGGGGTGTGCAGCAGATGTGATTCCCCAGGCATTGCTTATGTCCAGCTCTCTCTGTGCTGGGGCATAAGAAGTCCCACAACACAGCGTAAAGCGATGTGAGCAGACCTTAGCAGCAAGAGCTGCAAGCTATTATTCATACCAGCCTTCCTATTGATTTAAAAGTAATTATTTGCCTGAGTAAGCCCTGCTCATCTGAGAAAGAGGTTACAGAGTCATGGCCAGAGGCTTCTGAAAGCTCCTATCAGTCCCAGATATGTGTGTTGTGACACTTGCCCTCTACTTTGATGAGGTGCTTACAGTCCTGAGTCCTTAACCAAGTCTTCTGTGCCCTTCTGTTTTGGAGTTATTCTACATGACCATAGCATCCTTTGGTGTCTTTTAGAAAGATCTGGGATGTGGCTAAGCTTGTCAAGCTTTCTAATTGGTCCTGAAGTACATAGCCCTGCCAAGGGTCTTTGCTGCTAGCCAGCCCTTGACATTGTCTCCCAAAACCAGCTTGGACTTGTGAGGGGCTGAGGAGAAGACAGCCCTGTGTCCAGTTTGGCTGCAATTCCCCAAAGATGGACCAGCCCTCTTCCAGAGTGCTAGAAGAGGGTCATGAGCTGAGAGGATTCCTGGGCTGCATCAAAAGAAGCGTGGCCAGCAGGTCGAGGGAGGTCATTCTGCCCCTCTACTCTGCTCTGGTGAGACCTCACCTGGAGTACTGCATCCAGCTCTGGAGCCCTCAGCACAAGAAAGACATGGACCCATTGGAGCGGGTCCAGAGGAGGGCTACTAAAATGACCTGAGGGCTGGAGCACCTCTCCTAGGAGGACAGGCTGAGAGAGCTGGGCTTGTTCAGCCTGGAGAAGAGAAGGCTGTGGGCAGACCTGATTGCGGCCTTTCAGTACCTAAAGGGGACCTATAGGAAAGATGGGGAAAATCTTTTTAGTAGGGCCGGCTGTGACAGGACAAGGGGTAATGGTTTTAAACTGAAGCAGGGTAGGTTTAGACTGGATATAAGGAAGAAATTCTTTACAATGAGGGTGGTAAAACACTGGAACAGGTTGCCCAGAGAGGTGGTAGAGTCCCCATCTCTGGAACCATTCAAGGCCAGGTTGGATGGGGCTCTAAGCAACCTGATCTAATTAGCGGTGTCCCTGCTCACTGCTGGGGGGCTGGGATAGGTGGCCTCTAAAGGTCCCTTCCAACCCAAAACATTCTATGATTCTATGATCTCTGGACAATCTGGCCTGCACCATGTATTGGGGCTGTCTGAGGGTAGAGGTGGAGGAGACAGCAACAACCTGGATACACTGAGACAGATGGCTGAAGAGGCAGCCCAAGAACCGGCTGTAATCACAGCAGTCTTCTCAAACAGACATGTCCAAGTTGCATCCAGCTCAGCTCTGGGCACATTTTAACCTGACTGCGCTACATCTGGACTGCAACTGGCCATCAGCTCATCCATCTGTTACTGCCTACAGAGTGGAAAGGGCAACAGTAAACATTTTGCTCCAAGCAATAATGAGTCTTTGGTCTAGGAGGGAAAGTCTTGAGAAGCAATTTCCAGTGTATGATTCCTAAAACGCTACAGCTGTGGAGAGGCTGAGTGAGTGAGTGGACTAAGATTATGCAGGCAATAAAGATGAATTCTGTTCAGTTTCTGGTTTAGTGCATAACTTTTGGTCAGCTATTTAATCTTTCCCACTCTCCCTTATGTGTAGTACTATAGTGGTAGGACCCAGTTCAGGGCATGCTCTGATGTTCTCTGGAGCTGTAAAGGTAATCATAACTGCTGAGCATCACTTGTGTCACATCAGTTATATACCTTAGAGACTTAAATGGTAGCACTGACTGACCCTTAGTAATAGGAGTGTTACAGGCATTAGCATGTCTATAATGACAAGTAAGTCTCCTCTTTGTGTTTATTTTGTCCTCAAGTGTATCACCAAAATCAGTCTCTTGCTTCGCAGACATTAAATAACCTGTCCTGAATTTTAAGAATCTGTGGCTTTCTGGTAGCACAAATCCTCTGCCAGAGCTTGCAGATGGCATGAGTTTAAGCATAATGTGATTTGCTTGCTTTCTGTTTCTTTTCAGGGTCTATATGCTGAAATCACGAAGCCACATTCTTCTGTTGCCCAGTTTTTCCTTTCTTTTATATACTTGGTGTGTTGGGTGCCACTAACATTTAAAGTACTGTGAGTATGTTCAGTCAGTAATGAAAGTCTTCACAGCTTTCTCAGCTACTGTTCATCATCTAGCTAGTACTGAAATACAAAGAATGCACACTGCTTGAGCTTTGACATTTGTTTTTAAAAAAACACTGATTCTCGAACAGCGTGATGGAAAATTCTGTAGGATCAGTGTCTTGGGTGATACATAGGAAGACAACGGTCATGTGGTCCTCCGGCACTTTTTTTCCAGCTACTGAAATGATGCTGATTTTTACCTCCATAACACAGATCATGAAAGAGGATAGAAGAAATGGCCTTGACAGTAGCAGAATAGCAGGGAAATAATGCAAATCACTTAGGAGTTATCTGGATACACTTGAGAAGCCCATAATAAACTCCTTCCATTAGAATGCTTGGGGATGGAATGAGTGGAGATAAGGAGCTCGTGGCTGGTGCAAGGAAAACACTAGCTATTCGCACAGATTAATTGCAGTTCTACCACTGCAGATCATAAAAAAGCAATTAATCTGTAATCATAAAGTTGTTGTACTCTATTTGAAATGTCAGGGGGGAGAAAAAAGTGTAATTCTTGACATTAACCGAAAATGAAGCATGCAATATGATACTTTGCATGTAGGAAGGGACCTTGAGTGGTCTCCTAGCAAGACCAGCCCAAAGCAAAAACAGCTCTGTTAAATAACTGTGGACAGACAATTGTCTCATCTGGTCTTAAAAAGATCCACAAAGATTCTCCGTGCTTCCATTGTAAACTTAGATTTGCTTTCCTCAAAGAGTAATTTAGCAGCCTGGACCCATTCTACTGGAACGTGAACTTTTATCAGAAAGGCTTCTTAGCAGTGGTTGGTGCTCTCTCACTCCACTTTGCTGAAGAACCTGCCTGCACTCAAGAAACTTTCAAACCTCACAAACCCAAATGTTGTCCCTCCTAGCACTGGAAAACCTCTTGACCAAAATAGCCAATGCATAATCCAGAGAAGAGTTATGATCTAGAAACCTACACCAAATTGAGATCTATACCAAATGGAAACCCAAAGCAGATATGCCAGGTATTTAGAACCCCTTCCCCTTGCCAGCATGCTGTTTGTTACCAACTCAAAACATTTTTCCTCCTTTTGTTTTGTCTGCAATGGCCTTCCTCTACTCCTTCCCCACTTAACTCACTCACACTGATAAACCTCTCCTCCTTCATGGTCCCTGCCCTGTTGTAGCCCACCTAAATGATATCTCTAGACCAGATTTTGTGAAAGGCAGCTGAACACTGAGGGGGATATTCTAATATACTTGGCTACCCCTCCAGTACCTCAGAAGCTCTTCTGCCTATGCAGAACATGGAGGGGTTGTAGGTAGATATGTCCCTCTGGACATGGCAGTCCCCATGACCACAGCTAATCCAGAAGATTAGAAACCGCTTGTTCATTTTATAACTTCTACCAACCCAGTGCGATTTTTCCTGCTGTGACAGTGATTTTGCAGCCACTGCCATATGCCAGTGGTCCCCCCAGGTCCCCTGACAGGCAACTGATGGAGCAGCCTTGCCATGCTTTTTTGGAAGTGGCAGTCTGTGCCTGGTGTCTGCGAGGAGGAGCTGCTGTGATGGACTTAATCCTCACAGGCGGAGGGGAGCCAACGCGTGCGGGACTGCAGAGAGCCTCACTCCCAGACCATGCTTTTGCTTTCTGAAGGAACAGCTGTCAATAGCCATTTTCTTAAGTTTTTTTGCCTTTAGGACATTGAAAATCCCATTCAGGAGGCCTAAAGCTGAGGTATCACTGACTGAGAAAGGCAAAGTGTCTGAGCCCTGGCACCCAGCACGCTACCCTCCCTTATCTCCTTATTTATGAGCTTCCCCACTCTAGGGCTTCCAGTCTAAAATCTGGCCCACATATTGCAAGTCCTCATCATCCATTAATCCCTTGATTTTTTTTTCTAGACATCAAGGCATAAGACATTTCCTCCCCTCTTATTCCTTCCCTAAGATTCATACTGGGATGGAAAAAATGATGCATTTTCTCCTGACATGTCAGCATTACAGCTGACTCACAAGTGTTCCTGATCTGCCAGGTCTGTGGCTGCTCTGTCCCATTTCTGCCTTGGAAATACAGCACAGTTTAGGAATGACCCTCCTTTATATATTTAAGCAACATAATGCGCTAACTTTAAAATACTCTCCCTTGTGTCATGTCCCCCCTACATTTATTTAATCTCTTTCCTTTTTCATTCACACAATTTTTGTATCATGAAGACTTTCAAAATCCCTCAGGCAACTTTCAAAATATCAGCCTTTATCAAGATTGCTTATTCTGCCAATACAGCTTTCTTATTTTATATTTTTATTTTTCCTTTTCTACTTTCTCCAATCCTTTGTGAAGGAGGAGGAATGCATTTTCCTCCCCTGCCCCTCTTCTAAGACTTTACAGGTGGCCCTGGACTTACAGCCCTGCAAAACTGCCTTAGAGGGAAAGGGCTGGAGGTTGCTTTGCCCGGGGCTCCCTGCGCTTCCCTCCTTTTCCTCGTCACCCCGCTCTCCAAGGCCTTCACTGTCCTTTTTTGTCTCCTTTACAGTGTTTTACCTTTGCTCCCTTGCTCATTCAACATTCCTCTGCTTTGACCTGCCTCAGACACCCCCCACCTCTTCTCTCCCCACTCTTTCCAGTAGCTCTTTCTTTCCCCCACAAGCACCCAGAGAAGTTCTCCCGTCGCCGGCGCTTCTAATCCCTTCGGCTGCCCCTGCATTTGCAATTTACTCAAGGCCCAGGAAGAGAGTGACTGTAGTTACGTCCCTGAGGAAGAGCCCGCAAAAAGCACCAGTGTCCCAGGTCTGCTCGGGGGGACCCCGCTGACTCCTGTTTATTGCTGTTGGCCTTGGGCCAGGCCAGCCCAGCCAGCGGGCTCACTGGCAACGCTTGTTCTGGTTGCTCCAGATGGATGAAGGATCCCCCTGAGGAAAACCCGGGCACTGGAGGAGCAGTGTGCCTGCCTGTCTGTGTGTGCACATGTGTCCATCGCTGGCCGGCAGAAGCCCTGGCTCCCAGTGCAGGCTCCCGCATCCCTTTTATTGCTAAATTTCCATTTTCCTGCTACCCTGAAGGGGCCTCTGGCTCCTGCGTATCCAGCCGGAGTCTCCTCCGGCATTCCTCCATGTTTCCTCACCAGTTCAGGGGGAAGAATAGCACTTACTGAACAGCCCCTTCACTCCCTGGTAGAGTTACAAACCGCAGGGAAAGCAGTGAGGGCTGCTCCATGGAGCCGGCGCAGGAGTACCCGAGTCAGCAGGGGGACTCCAGGCACCACCGCGCCCACTCAGGACTGAGCCAGTGCCACCAAACATCGGGCTGTCACAAAGGCTGTACCAGGGCAGCCCTGCACTGCGACAAGGCCACCGACCCCATCGCTCACTGCAGACCTGGCAGCAAATTAACAGCCGGCAATGGCCCCTGCAAGGAAGTTTGCACTTCTCCTTCAGCTCTAAGCAAGGAGCTGGATCGTTTCCAAAGGCAATGTTATGTGTACTTATATGGAGGTTGTGTAAATAAACCAGTTCAAGGAATTAACTAGTTTTTCTGAGCAGCAGCAGCTTCTTCCCGCTGAACCCTCGGCAAGGCAGTGACCGAAAGCCCTCTGCGGTGCCGACTGCCACGCTCCCCGCACTGCCCCTGGCCTGGGCAAAGCTCTCTGCTGCCCAGGAAAATCTGTCCACTGGACCAGTGGCTTCAATCATTCATACACATTCACTAGGGAACATCTGTACCTTCTTCCGTATGGGATCCTTTTGTGCTTGGTTTTATGTAAGGAATTTGCAGCCTTTAAAAAGGCTGGGAGTAATTTTCAGCCGCTCTACACAAAAGTTTATGAGATAGGCCTTTAATTGCATCTTCTGCTGGCACCACTGTTGGTGGCCCTGGTACCTGGGCTCTTACCCTGCTGTTGGTCTCCAGAATCAATATTACCTTACATTTTAAAAGGTGCTTTGGGAAGTCCCCAACATGGGATAACAGCTGAACGTAGCAATAGTGCCAGTATACTGGGTCCAGTATCCTGGGTTGTACAAACAGCTGCCTTGTCTGCTTATTTTGACAACAGAAAACGTTGAGAAAACATAATGTGAGTCTGTTTGGCTGGTGCAGTGTTCACCTCTGGAGTTCTACACATTATACTTTCACTTTTATCACACACTTTTTCTTAATTTAACTGAACTTCAAGTTCTGGCAAAGGAAAATAGCATTTTAGATATGGTCCATCACAAGAATGGAATGAGGAGCTTTTGTTTCCAAACCTGACTGGACTTCTGTAAATTTTAGTAAAAATGCTGCATCACATTTTCTTCATCTGTAAAACTGAAACAATGCTGTTTGGGTGCCCAGCTCACAAGGGATTAGGAGGTGCTTCAAAGGGCTTTTGAGACTGAAAATACTTTACTGCTTTTCAGTCCTCTTGCCCACGTACGTATCGCTTGGAGGCTCAGACCACCAAGGATGCTGGGGTGACTCTTGTTAATAACAGGGATTAAATTGGGTAGGAGTGACCCAGGGGATCGAGGTTCATAATGCCCCTGAGGCTATTGTTGATCTTGACTGTAACCGTTCCCAGCTCAGCAAGGGTGTGGGTATGTCCGATACACAGATTCATAGACACACAGATACAGATCTACAGCTGCATAGATACAAAGATAAGAGGGATTTTGGAATACCCAAGGTATTGCTGCTGTCCCTTCAGAATAAAAACCAAATTAGTAGCTTGATCTACCTGTCGTTACTCAGGTAAGAAATTCATTAAATCAGTGCAACTAATCCTGTGATTAAAGACTGCAGGCCAGGTTTGGGGCTTAATCTCTTCTGAGAAAATCCCAATTTAAGAGGAGTAAAATGATCCTAGTATCAGGTTATGAAGGCCAGTGTTTTGAGCATGTGGAAGAAGAAGTTGTAATTAATTTTCAGTTTGGAGGGATATTTTTGTGTTTAGGTAATTCTCTTATACATGTGAAGCAATGGTGCATTTGACTGCAGCTGTAAAATAATGATAGTTTTTATTAGAGAATGAAGATCATCTGAACGCAAGGCTCTTTCAGGATAGCACAGTAACCCTGAAGCACGAAAGGAAGGACGCAGTTGTTTGCAGAAAATGCAATGACAGGGAGGGGATGCCGTGTTGTTTTTCAGATGGCACATTTAAAGGGCAAGATTAGAAGTGCATTATCTTGATGCGGGATTACAGAAAGCCCACTCGCACAGCTGGTGCAACTGGCACCAAGAGGAAGACAATCCTGCTCTTCAGCATCTAGGCAGCGATAACATCCCACTGTTTTCAATGTACTGCAGGACAGCACTAGGGAAGGGTCTTACTGAATTTTAAAATAATTGCTATATGTGTATATATAGGTGTGCTGGTGTCTGTGTGTGGCTAACCATTGTCTCTTGCTAATTTCCGGTTTCTTAAATACTACACAGAGCTGTTTAATTCAGTCCAACTTTTTTTAAATTTCCTTCAACTCTGAAGAATGTCCTTCTTTCAGGGTGCTTTCCAGGAAGGGAGGGAAGAGGGAGCAGAATAAACATCCATAGCCAGGCCTTGTTTTCAGAGCAGTTCGGTACATTCCTGCAGGCTGGGTAGAAGAGGAAGAGTGTCCGCTGTGTTTTCTCTGAGTTACAGGCAATCCAGACGTTTCAGAGGTTATTTATTTGAGGGAGGGGGGCACATTTTGCCCATCCACATCACTGAGTTCACCCAGAAGAAGACGAGGGCGCAGGCAGACACAGCCAGCACACCTTCCAGGTGGGATGGGGTGGGGGGATCTGTGAACAGCATTAGACAGCACAGTTTGCCCCCACGGTTTTCTGAGAGCATCGTCTACACGGCTGAGACAGAGAGACCTTTGCAGGTTATTTCTACAGATAGCCCAAAACTTATAACCAGTTTATAGTCTTTGTCTCTACAGTTATTGTGTTTGCAGGTACCTAAGCTGCTCAAACACAAGCTGTGTCTGCGATTAAGCATTTGCAGGCTGAAAGCCTCAAAGGTCAGGAGGCAGCTGGGCCAAATTCTTACCCTGGTTAGCCCACACCACCCATCCCTAAAAACACCTGTAGAAAACTTAAACATTCAGAAACTAAGGAACCTGGTTTTGTAGAAATGTCCAAGGTGTGGAAGCCTATCTCTTTTGAATGATGGTTTTGGAGTATTTGTTGGAGATTTTTCTAAAGTGTTTCTGCAGCTTCGTAACACTGCAAGTTCCCTGTAACGCTGCAATGTCAGCAGCTAGTCCAAGCTGGCTGCTGAATCAGAAGGACTCTTAGCCTGGCATAAGAGGTAACTAATAAACCACAAAACTAATAAACTGGCAAACTAAGAGCCGGCAAGACAGTTGGGATGGACAACTGTTCCTCCTTTTGTCCTATAAAACGTTTTCCCTTTTGCAGCCCCTTAGTGTGTACATTATTTTTAGCCCGTGCAACCCAATAATAACAACCTGAAAATGCCATTAGCAATGAGAGCAGGTTAGAGCGGGTAACCTGTTGCTGCTCAACCTCCTTGCTGTCAGCTCGGGCTGCCCACAGACAGGCTCCCAGCACACTTATAACCAGTAAAGGGATTCTGAAGTGCTCGGAAGGCATATTCATAATCACTTATTACTTGGTGCCAGCTGGGAGCTTTATAAAAGCTGCAAAGAAGGAGGCCACCGATTTCTTGATGCATTCAGTGAGTTACTGAGAAATCAAACCAAAAGTTAAACTCCAATAACAGCTAATGTCTCTGCTGAGCTCCAAGCTTATTCCGTGCTCACAATTTTGCTGGAACCGACTGGCTCGAATAATTACCTAATGAGTCAGGCCTCCGAGGAGCGGCGTTTGACATCCTAGTGGGGAAAATATAGCTTTAATCGTCAACATTTCACAATCTGAAATTTCAGATGCTAACTGATCATTTTGAAGTTGCTAATCCATCATGATAAGATACATATTTTCCTTATGGATGGTATTTCTTTTGATCTTCAGGTTTTCCCTGATGCATCTCTGTTCCTTGTTAACCCAGTTAACAGGGGTTATGACTCACTTAGTCTGTTGTTGTTTTTTTTTTTTCCTGGAGTGCTCTGGCTAATTTACCTCTTATCATCTTCTTTTCTCTTGAAAATGAAACTTGTGTTTGTTTAATTGTTGGCCCACAATAGGCTTCCTCATTATCCAACAACCGTTATCATCAAGCAATGCAAAAAAGAAAAAATCCCAAACAAAGGGACTATATCTTTAGTGCCATTTGATGTGTCTGAGTCTAGTTATAAACAAAGACACAAGAGGGAAATAGTTTGTGTAAAGAACCTCAAATTACAGCATTGCACAGACCCTGCTATAAATATCTCTGCAGAAATCCCTTCTCTAATGCTTTGTCATGAAGGAGAGGGAGTGAATTTTCTTTTCTGTATTCTCCCTCTTTCAATCCCTAAATTGGATAAATTTGGTTGCTTTTTATTCCCTGAAAAGAACTACCAGCTGGCCCAAACCTCCCCGATTTGTTCCACTTAACTTGACATACAGAATCATTAGCATTTCTCCTTTGGTTGTTAAGCAAAATCTATCAATTACCACAAGCAGTTTTTGCTAGTTTGGGCAGTAGAAATGCCCGAGTCCTTTCTCCTCATTTTTAGAGGACT
Source organism: Gorsachius magnificus (assembly GCA_034008185.1). Taxonomy (NCBI): domain Eukaryota; kingdom Metazoa; phylum Chordata; class Aves; order Pelecaniformes; family Ardeidae; genus Gorsachius; species Gorsachius magnificus. The sequence continues at coordinate 181,082,480 of CM067081.1, forward strand.
ATCACAGAAAACATATCTCATTTCAGGGTTAAGTATTAGAGATGAAGTTTGAGCTTTTCAGCACACCCAAGGCAGGGCGAGGACCTGGTTGCACTGTCCAGGCACAGGCCAGGTCAGGGAACAAAACTCATCTGCGAAATTCAGGGCAGGTTTGAAAGCAAGGCCATGTGCACCACAGCCCGTTGTGTGACTGTCGCAGCACCCAGCGCTATCGCTGAAGGCTGGGGTCAAAGCCCTCCCGTCCGTGCTCCAGGAGAGCAGGGCTCAGGCTGTCTGCTGGCCGTGGAAGTGTCTGTCCCCAGCTCCAGGGGCACCGGAGGGGCTGGGGTCTGCCCAGTGGTGCCAAGCACTCATCTGTTCTCCCCAGGGACAGTGTCCCCGAGCTCAGCTGCAGCATGCCCTTGAGCACATGGTTGCACACCAATAATGAGAGCGCGAAGGGGGCCAGGCCCGGCCTTGCGTGCGCTGCAGCTCGGGCAGACACCGCCATGACTCATCCCTCGGGCCCCCCTCGCCGCTGGCCAACAAGCGCTCTGTCGCCGGCCCGTAGCTGGTCTCCTGGCAAATCTTCAACCGTTTAGGGGCATTATGGCCAAGGAGAGCTATTTGAAAGCTATCTAATGCAAAAATCCCTAGGCCCACGGAGCAAACTGGTTCTTACATGGACCACGATGACCATAAGCAGGAGCGTGCACACTCTGCCTCCGAAAGCACGTGCCTCCGCAGCCTGACCAAGGGGGTGCTTCCTCTCTGCATGGCACCACTCAGCAAAGGCACCTGTAAGCAGGTGCCCGTGACAAACTGGCTACCTGAGATGCTACAGTAATTGATTGGAAGCCACTGAGCAGCCAGAAAAGTCACATTATCCTAAATGTAAAGTGAAAGCACCCTTACGCCCAAGCAGGAGCTCTAATTTAACATGCCATCAGGATGCAAGGCGCCATTCAAAGGGTAACTTTTTCTGGTTTTCACAGTCAAAAGGAAGAACCTTATTCATCTGCCTACATAAACTGGTAAGATGGTGGAGGTATTATTTCCGCAAGATAAATTGCATAGTTGCAGACGCTTCCAGTTAAGTCCATCAGTCAGGGCACAAGAGAGAAAATGGAAGATGCTTATAAATGATTCCTCTTTCAGGGATGTCCGAGTCCTGGTGACAACAGCTGCTCATGGGAAAGGCAAGTTTTGGTCTCCTAGCTCATGCCGTGGGCTCACCGTGGGCAGCCTGAGGAGTGGTTAGCCCCTTGTAGGCATTTTACTCACTGCAATTAGTTTTCAAGTGGTTTATCCCTTCTGATAATGAAGTGCTTGCCAGGCGTGCTGCTCTTGAAACAGTTTTTCATTCTCTGTAGGTAAATTGCAGACTTGAACCTGGTGTGACACTTCTGAGCTCCAGGCGCTCACTTCTCGCCAACGGGTAGTCTTGCAGAAATGCGGACATCTGAAAGTGTTGAAACAGCATCTATCGCTGAAATCACATTTTGGCAGTAATTACTTGAGCAGCTAAAAATTATCTCCCAGTAAGTGTGCGTGGCGAGGATGTGATTGTATTGGCTCAAGCTGCATAGTGCTGTGCTTTCTATTGGCATGTAGAAAGGTGTTGATAACCCACCAATGTTTTGGCTACTGCTGAGCAGTGCTTGAACAGCATCAAGGGTGTGTCTCCAACATTCCCCCCACCACCGCCAGTGGGTTGGGAGGGGGCAAAACCTTGGGAGGTGACGTAGCCAAGACACCTGACCCAAACCAACCAAAGGGATATTCCATACCATATGACGTCAGCTCAGATATAAAAACTAAGGGAAAAGGAAGAGGAGGGGGAGCACTCGTCTTTTATGACATTTTGTCTTCCAGAGCAACAACTATGTGTACTGAAGTCCCACTTCCCAGGAAGTGGCTGGACATCGCCTGCTAATGGGAAGTAGAGAATAAAAACTTGTTTTCCTTTTGCTACCATGCACAGCCTTTGCTTCTGCTTTTTTATTAAACTGCCTTTACCTTGACCCACGAGTTTTCTTTCTTTTCCATCTCATTCTCTCCCTGCCTGTCCTGCTGAAGAGGGGAGCAATAGAGCGGCTTGGTGGCACCTGGCATCCAGCCAAGGTCAACCCACCGCAGTGGCCCAGAGCATACCGCTGTAAGAAGGCACCTAGAAATGCAGCAAGATACAGTTTAATTCCAACCTGTTCATCAACATCTGTTAAGATCCAAATCTTAGAGAAGAAAAAAGGCACTGTGTTATAAATCCTTTTAATTTAGAAACACTAAATTTAGGATCCAGAAGGGATCTGTATTTTTCCCCACAGACTTCTGTGCTTGTTTGTATCTGAATGCGGCAGCTTTACCTCTCTGCCCCTGCAGGTGCTGCTGGGGGAGGTAAGGCGAGGAGGTCACCGGTGCTAAATTACAGCATCCACACCATGCTCGCCTGCACCAGCTGTGCCCACAGCAAGCGGTGCGCTGCCATCCGCTCCCTGCCACGGTAACTCCAATATCCCTGCCGTCACTGTAAATGAGGATGGAGAAAAGCATTCCTGCGTCGGCTTTAACTTCAAGTGGACCAAAGCCACTTAATTCTTGTAGCCTTGGGCACGAGTGTTCAACTATGGCATGTTGAGGCAACAGCAATGCCATAGTGAGAATCCTATTTTCTCATTAATATACAGAAAAAGCATCTTCCCCTGCGTACGAAAATATCTCCAGCTGCTTTCCTGTACTTAGTGAATCTGTCAAGAAGATTAAAAAACAGACTCTAACCCAGTAGGAAGTTGCTAGTCACTGCATTAAATGATGCAGTGTTTCTGAATGTTGTGTGCTAACACTCTTTTGAAACAAGAACCCAAATCTGAGTTGACTTTATTTCCCAGCGCTGTTCAACTGCTCAGAGGCTCGAGCTCAGTTTGCCAATGATGACAGTTTTGACTTCCAGCATTTTGCCTCTGTATCTTCACAGAAAAGAGGCTAGCACAGTTCTCTCCTACATTTGGCAACCTTAACATCAGTTTGTGGTACCCACGCTGCTCCCAGCTGCCTAGCACGGACACAAGTGCTGTCAGCTCAGTGCCTTAAACAGGCCTGCAATCTGCCTTGCCCTTATAAACAATAAAAAATAATAAAAAAAAATCACCCAGTAGCAGGAGGCAGTTTTGTAACTTTCTTTCTTACACCAGTGGCGGTGGGATTTGGCTGCCGCCCAAGCAGATGCTTTACCCAAACCTGGATGTAAGTGTCAAAAGCTGTAAGAAACAACTCCACTGTCAGCGGGGACAGACCAGTGTGAAACCAGTGAAAAGATACGAATTAGGACCCTTTGCTCATGTGAGGAATCCCAGGCCTTGAGAAGTCTGGGCTATTACTGCAAACAGAATTTTTACAATACGGAGCAGTTGTTCTTGGGAGAGAGAGCTGGTTATCACACCGAGATGATGCTGCTTCTTGTATTGAGCTGCTAAGTCACAGTAAAAGCTACAACTTCATTGTCAGTGCTTTCTAATATTATCCCATGTACACAACTGCTGCAGCTGCCGACGAGATTTTTATGATTTTATATGATAGCTGTGCCCAGCTCTGAGGTGCACTGCCCTGTGCCGAGGCACCCGAGGGAGCCGTCGGCTCCATCCACTTGGAAGAAGCAATTGCTCCCAGGGTTGCTCTTTGCGATCTACTCCACTCTGTTCATTAGGAGGGACTGGGCTGCTCCTCATGCTACATGGCCGCCTTCTTCCAGCCAAGCAGGGCGGAGATGGAGAAGACCGTCCAGTTCCTCTTTGTTGTGGTCTTCTCCACTGGGAACAAGAGGCAACCCATGAAAATGTGAACAAGTAGTCTCTTCCTCTCCATCCACAGCCCTCCCTTGCAATTAGTAGGTGGTGGTAGTGTTTATCTTGCAGGCACCCAGGCCTTACAGCTCCATATCTAGTTCATGGGTTGCCCATTTGCTTGTGAGGTTCATGTCTGTTATCACTGAAACAAAAAGGAAGCCGCTCTGCCTATTAACTGGTTCCTCTTCTCTCCTGAAACCTGATTTAAAGTACTGCACACCTCCACATTGCCCAAAAAGCTTTCTTCATGCAGAGGGAAAAACAAATTAACATCTCCAGTAGTTATTTTATTATAGTGAAGCAAAGAACAAAATAAAAAACCACTAAAATTAATTTTTAAATTGTAGTTAGATCACCCTCATTTTGAAATACTGGAGTACTATTTTGATGTAATAGCCCTTCCCTTTGGAGGTTTCTAGGACTTGGGGAAGTTTCTGAACATAGCAGGGTCATTTTCTTTTCACTTCAATATAGAGGATTTCTCCTGAGCACGGCCTTTGGTTTGATTAAGTTATGAGGAGAATGCTACTGGCTGATAAAATACCAGTAGCCAAGGCAGCAATAAAAATGCCTCTTTTTTATTTGAGTAACAATCTGAATAACTCAATACAGTAGCTTAACACTTTCCAAGTGAGAATGAGGATGACGGTGGATAAAGATGAGAAATGCTCTTCTGCAGTACATACAGTTTATTGATGGCCCAATGCAGCGCCATGACTAATCTGAATTACTTCTGCTCATAACATTGCATTAAACGCCCTCTGAGGGATTCTGCTTTCACATCCAGCTGTCCCATAAGTGGCCACCAAGATGAATTTGGCTCTACAATGCTGACATTTGGCTAGGTTATTCATTGCACTTACTTTATTTCTCTATTTGTCTCAGGCAGGCAGGCAAGACAATATGTCAGAACGGACCACTAATTCAGCTAATGGTCTCAATCCTGCAAACATTTGCCACACATACTTGGCACTGTGGCAAGCCCAAACAGTTCAAAATTATTAGTCGCAGAATTCACTTTCAAATAACAGGAATTAAAAAAAAAAAAGGAAAAATGACAAATCATAGCTCTTTCAATTTGCTATTTTGCTGCTGACCTATGAGGGTGCACATTTCCAAGTTCCTCCCTGCAATCATAAGGAATTGCTCAGCTTTTAATAAAATTTTTTCTTCTCACATAATCTGAGATTTTCAGAAACAGGGTGAAAGAGAAAACTGTTCAATACTTTGCAGGCTGGAATGAAATTCAGACTTGATAATCAGAACAGTTTTATTCTCACCTATGACTTGCAGGGTATTTAGTAGCACAGAATACTTTTCTATAAAAGTATTTCTGCACATTGCCATCTGCCTAGACTCAGAAGAACAGCAGGCATCGCTTCATCATTTAGGCGTTCATTGTTGGCTGCGGTAGCTTGGTTGGGATGATTTGTGTCTGGAGTTAGACATCCTGCTGAATCAGGGATGTAGAAGTGTCCCCTGTTATAAAAATACTAGCGTGACATGACCTTTGGCAAGAAACTGCTCCTGTGGTGATGGAAGCTGGGATGGTTACGGTGTACGGCGTTGTTGTATTTTAATAAGATTCTTCTGCTCAATGTACACAGTTATCCAGGCTCTGCCTCAGAACTGAGTGAGGAATCGGCGCTAGTAAGGTTTGAGGACAGTCATCCTTCTGTTTGAGGACAGTTAGTCTAAGCTGTGCGAATCTGGCAGCCTGCCGAGGAGAAGAGGCTGAAGGTGACAGGGATGTCCCTTTGCAGATCTCACCCAGCATCCCAGAAGGCACGGTGCCTGTTGAGAGCCTGGGTTGGATCTGTTAGAAAACCTCTCCCATTAAACGAGCCCCTGGGAAAGCTGAGAGCGAGCACTTCACTGCGGGGTTCAGGGAGGAGGGGTGCGGGTGGCCCTACCCAGCCCCTCCAGCTGAGGGCAAAGGCTGGGGCAGGGACCAGCATCTGGGGAGGATGGGGCAGCCAGGAGGCAGGGCTCGGCATCAACTGCAGTTTCTCAGTGAGGAGGCAGTAATACCTGAAGAAAGAGAGAGCCCGTCTCACCCAAAGAAGTGAGGATGGTATCAGGCACAGACTGAGCAAAGTAGTAAAGAGGTGGATAATGCATGTCCTGAAAACAGGGCATTAAAGCCCCCCCCGGAATGAAAAGGGATGAGAAAGAAAATAGGGGGATGACTACCTTGGAGGTCTTCATGCTAAGGTAAGAAACATGAAAAACAAATTGGAAGAATTTCATTCAGAATCTTTACTTAACTGATTTGATGAGTTAATGGACATGATACATTTACGATTTATTTTGGGCAGGGGGAGATGAAAGGGCAAGTTTCCAAGGTGTGCATGGTGGTTGCGTATGCCTGTGGTGAACGCCAGCGGTTGGAAGCAACAGAGCTGCTGAAAGTCTTTGAGCATAAAAGAGTAGGAGAAGCAGCCCTGCTGCAATGGAGATGGTTATCTGGTTCTCGGAGAGGGAAAGGCTCCTTTGGATCTCATTTCTGTCAAGCAAAGAGGAGTTGGTCCAGAGAGTGAAGGGAGAAGGCAAACCCTGTGATCTCAAAGATTGGTATCCCTGACATCTAGCAAGGGAAGAAAGGGAAGCAGTGAAGTAAAAATAAAGGATGTGAAGAAAGGGAGCATCTCTCATCTTGAAGAATTGAGAGAGAAGCAAGGCAGGAGGAAAAAGAGAGTTTAAAGGAAGTTCTTAATAAGGTAGCCTCAAAAAGACAAGCACAGATTATTTCATACAAAGGAGATACAGGAAGCGTAGTAAGAAAACACTTTTGCTAACTCAGGGGTTTTTCAGTGACCTGAAAATTATTCGGTGTGGAAAGTAGGTCAAGTTACTAAGAAGATATATGTAAGACTAACACAAAGCTACAAGGGCAAAAGCAGAAAGACCAAGGCACAGAATATAATAGAATTAATACAGGAGATAACAAGAGAAAAGGACAGAAAAAATATCTTGAAAGAACATTTGCTAGAACATGAAGGCGAGGAAAAAAGTGGTTCACTGCTAAGGGCAAAAAAGGTCAATATCGTATATGGATAGGAAATGAGGGAAGAAGCAGTAGGTTTCTTTATATTGGCTGTAGCTCTGCTTTTGACTTTGCTTCCCAGGGGAGTCTCATAAGGAAGTTAAGGAAACAGTTTTATTGAAACCACTGTGAAATTGTTATACAACAGGTTGGAAAACCATACTTCTGGAGGAAAGGACAAATAAATCTGTGCTAGGATTTCTCCTGGGCCTGGTATTACTCAATATTTAATGGTTTGGACACTAGACAACATAGCTCTCTTGTACAGGACACAAGCTGGAGGACACAACTGGAATTCCAAATTATTCTGAAAAATTGAAGTGGTCTGAAATAAATAGGTTAGGTAGTACAATTCACAGTATGAATACAAGACAGGACGTGGTGGGCTAAACAACAGCTTTTTAGTAAAGGCCCTGGGGTGCACAAGAGCATGTGAGTGTGTATGACCCAAGCCAGTGATGTTGCGCTGCTGTCAAAAGGCTGCTCCACAGCAGGGTGCACAAGGGAGCTGTACGGAAGGTGTGTTCTGCCTTGTTTGTCACTGGTAACATCTCAGATCTACTTTAGGAAAGATGGGGTCAGCTTGAGAGATACCAGGGCAGAAGCAGCAAGATTAAAGGCCGAGAGTCCATGATCTCAGAGGCGAGACTGAGAGCACTGGGCCGGCTTAGACAAGGGAAAGCTGGGGAGAAATATGGTAACAGCATTAACATTTGTAAAATTGTTCTGCAGGATCACAGGATGAGAAGAAACAGTCTTAAAAAGTGCCACATGGAAGATTTAGGTTGAACAACACAAGTTTGAAATAGCTTAGCAGCAGGGCTGTCTGCCAGGGGAGCTGCAAATCGTGGGTGTGGGCATGGGCATGGGGGATCTCAGGTTAGACCAACTTTTGCCAGGGATGACCGGCAGGGCTGAGCCTGCCTTGGGGCAGGGGGTGGACTACATGACCTCTCACGTACCCTGCCAGGCCTGTTTTCTGTATTTCTGCGGCAACTTAAACATCCTCTGTAATGAGAATGGTTGTCACAGAGAGATTTCACAGAATTTACATTTTCCCTGTTAGAATCATAACTGCATCTGCGAGAGAAGTGACCAGAATACCTAATGACTCATCCAGTTAAAAATATCTTAGGGAGCAGAAAAATGAGAGCACTTAACATCATCTAATACAGCCTTGAGGGGGCATAGGAGCAGATTTCTTTTCCAAATGCAACACGTGCAAAAATGGCCTATTTCAGACACAAACAATAAGTCCGTTACACAGATATTTCAAAGATGAGAAAGCATTTATTGGAATGTCATTTTAAAATGAAAGTATTGGCTCATCAGGGTTCATTCCAATTAAATATAGGCAGTAATTAGAAAAGACAATAATCAAAGCACCTGTTCAACAAGGCTTGTAGATCCGTGGGGATCTAAAACTGGGGATCCTGGTTCTGCTGCATCAAACCCACCTCAAAGCACTGAGCCAGGCCTGTCTCCTGTTTAGGACCAGATGGGATGGTGGTGGGCAAGTACCTGAAACGAGCTAGTTGGTTTTGTGCTTTGATTTTGACCAAAATTGTATTTGACTTTCACAACGAAAATTGGCCAGAGCAAGAAATTTGTTCTGATGTCCTGTTTACTCTCTATGTGAGGAATAAAAAAAATCCCCTCTGCCTCTTTCCAGTTACGTGGTACATATGCACATATTGCCACTTAAATGCTTACACAAAATATTTTGATAACTCTCTGTAATAAAGATCCACCCGAGTATAGGGAAGGCAAGTGACTGAATGATCAAAATCAGTAGGCTAAAGCTGAAAACATGTCTTGGACTTCAACCATGTCTGAGCAGCTCCTATCTGAAAGAAGGGATTTTTTTTTTTTTTTTAAAAAACAAGCTGAGAAAGACAGGTGGAAATCAAGTCCCTGCCTTACTATGGCATTTTGCTACAGGCAAATGTTATTATCATTATTATCTATACCAAAGCAAAATGCAATAGCTTATGTAGCTGCAACAAGTCAAACAGAATTCGTCATTAGGAAATTATCTGGAGAGTTGTTTTAGGAGATGAAGCCATCATCTTCATGATTTATTCCATTCTCTTTTCCTCTTGTCAGCTGTGTAGATGGATAACTTCAAAGATAATCTCTTGAACTGTATCTGCTACAAGTCCAGATCTGATAAAAGCACGGTGCATTTGTGAGTTTAGGCACAGCAAGTGTTCCCACTGATTTCAGCAGACTGTCTGGTATACAAGGATAAGCATAACACAACTCCTGGTACGATTAGAGCCTTACAATGGTCCTCATACTTACTGGAAAGGAGAATAAGCCCTTTTCTTCCCAAAAGGTTTAACACTGGCCATAAACAACAAGTTAGCCTTTTATTGCCTTGCATATTCCCTGGCAGAAGAGATGATCAAAGGCCAGCAAAGGGCCAGGAAGCACTAGCTATAGCCATGCACATTATTTATAATGTACATATGTGAGCAACCTAACAAGAGTCCCCCACTAAGAGGAGACTCACTGTTTTTTCCTGAAGCTCTGGTTGGGAAATTATTCCCAGCAAATAGCTGTTAAACTCCAAAAAAAAGGACAGATTTCCTTATAAAACACAGACTCTCACCTTGGTGCCCAGCCAGGGACAACTTCACAGAATAATCTTCATTTCTCAGATGTGGAGGAGATACTGGCAGCCTCTTGGGAAGGCAGCAGAGATGAGGGGGCACAGGGCAGGCAGCATAACACAGGACTGGCTGCTTGGGGGGCTGAGACCCTCCATCCCAGGAGGGCCTCGGCAGAGCCATGGCTGACCTGATCACCTTGGCATGGGAGTCCTGCCTCAAGTGGGGGGGGGGGCTGTGTGACACCCAGGGCCCTTCCACCCTGCATTTCTGTCATTTTGTGATGAATACGCAAGCAAGGAAGGTACTTTGATCCAGAACCCCAAAGGACACTACCTTTGCCCTTGCAAAGGGTTGTGTGTTTGTGCGCTTAACAAGGTTATCGGCTTCCCAGGATAGCTGTGCATGCATCTGCACTTCGAATAAAAGCAATGGACTATTACTCTTCCTTTAAATACAAGAAAATATTTGCTGTTTGTCATGCAGATTCTAAGGCCTTCGGACAGCAGGACACATTTTGATGATTGATTGCTTCTGGATCGCTTGCGGTGCTGCCAGCATCGTTGCTTGGTTGGGTCCGTCCTCTCGCCAGGTAGTCAGTAGGGGAGGATAAAGCAAGGGCCAATGTTATCTTGGCCTCTTGCACCGTTTGCAAGGAAAAGAAGTAACACTAAGCCAAGAAAGTTTGCGGCTGGTGATACTCCAGCGAAACACATATATTAATTATTAATACAAATGGCATCAGATAGCAAAAATTTGTGCATATAAAGTTGACTTATATTTATATTTGAAACGTTTGTTTTCTCCAGCATGAAAGTTTGTCTTTAATGGCCTATTAGTGTTTAGTTAATGCTACATTAGCTGATCTTTAATGTACTGAACTAGCAACAAAGAGCTCACCATCCAGAGATTACATCGAGAAGAAAACGCAGAAGGAATCATGCATGGGAAAGAGGCGCTTACTTTTTTTTCTTTTCACTGTCTCTCTCATCAGAAAAATTCATTAGAAATACAGTCTATAAAATAATGCTCAGCACGTTACAGAAGATCGTGTCAAGGGTAATTTTGTAGTGTGATAGCAAGGGAATTAAACCAGCAGTTCACATTAACAATAATGAGTATTCAACATCTAATCACCTATGTACCATCTGAAATTTTTCCTCTGAATGAGCATGTCAACTTTTTACCCCTTTTTTGTAATGAGTTTGCCCACTCAGGAGAGAAAAAGAATTTTAATGAAATTCTAATGCAGTACCTGTAGGTTTATTTGCAATTTTACATAAAATTTTTAAAAAGAATTATTTAAGAGAGCTATACGTAGGTGGTATAAATATAGTAAACATTTATTTAATCTGTGGATAGCTGATGGCCTCTCGATTGCATTGAACTATATGGGTCTCCATAGAGATGGTTGCATTAAGGCTATGTAATGCAACAGCCTAGACTGATATAAGTCATGCTAATAGGAACCTGAGTAAAGGGAAACTGTAAGTGGCAAATAACATCAGAGACGATAAGTATGAAGAGACTTTCCCCCACAAAGCCTGGCTAGAAGTAGCCTGATTACAAATTAACAATCCAGGTAAACTGCTAATGGTGTATGGGCTGAGGCAGTGGCAGAGTTGACGTAAGACCCTGGCTGAGAGGCTCTCCCAAGGCACGAGAGGTGCTGCCTGGCAGGAGCACCTTGGCCTCCTCCACAACGATGCCCTGGATGGGCGGCTTCCAGCCAACGACTGAGTAAACTAAGAAAGCAGAATCCATGGGAAGTAAGATATTCTTCTATCATACTAAAAAGCCATGTAGATGAGTAGTGTACGTGTATGTGTTCTTTACTCATTTGCATGCTTTACTCACAATTTTCATTAACAGACTTTTTAGTACACTGCTTCGTAATACTTGTTTCTCTGGGGAAAGATCCTTGATTTCTCCTCATTTATATTTTATATTCCATTTTTCCTGTATGCCTATGTTATGTTTTAAATGATTTCTACTAAAACACAGCCTTTGTTCATGAAAAGTAGGATTTATGTTGCTTAATTTTAGCCTCGTACAGTTTAGCATCTTGTCTGTGCTTGTTGTCCATTTTCCCTCTATTATCAGAGGAGAAAGAGAGATCTCTCCAGGGGGCAACTCATGGTTTGTCTCAGATGCCTTTTTTAGATGGTGATGAATCGCTCAGTCATGGGAGGGCTTATATCTCTCGGCTTTGATTTTAGAGAATGCCTGTCTAACTCCTTTATACCCAGTGCCTAGCTTTTAGATGACTGAAGTAGCCAGGAGAGCTGGATTTCACCTCTTCCTGCTATAATGATGTTCCTCTACAGACACGGTTGCTTTAGAGGGTCATCCCACGCATGCGGTTGCTGAAATAAGCCACGATGCGTATTTGCTCAGAGGAGGACACACAGCAAATTTGGTCTCCTTGATTTTCCCTGGCTGGGTTGGCTTGAGAAAATCTGCGTGGTGGTCAAAACCCTACAGTGTCAGGGCTCAGATCCTATTTACAGGACTCCTTCAAGGCCCTGGCTACTAAGGTCTCCAAGCATACAGCCGCGTGCAGATGCAATGCGACCTGCGGAGCTGCTGGGGCAGCAGGCATTTCTGTAGCCACCGCTTCTCTTCGGAGAGGCTCTGTGAGGGGCTGGGTGTGATTGCCCTTGAACCAGAGCCTTCCCAAATGCTTCAGTTCCACCACCATGCCATGTGGACAGTAACACACCCCACGGCCTATTCTGGCAGGGAAGATGGTAGTTAAAATTATAATCTAACCCGTATAATGAATGCGCTCCTGTGGCTGATAAAAAACCATAAATTAGTTGCAATTATATGATGATCCTTCTTGTAGTGATTTCTCCCTGGCAATAGTGAAGTATTTCACAGACTTCAGGGCAAAATTCATTCTGTACAAGGTCGTCATGTAAGGTCTATGTACTGCAAAATTTTGACTCACACTTTCCAAACAACACTTAAGGAGCATTTCAGATGTGCAAAGGTCCTGGCCTGGCCTTTTAACTTTCACTGACTAATTTAGGATCGACCTACTAAATAGGGGTTTTTAAGGTCACTGCAAAGTACAAGGAAGGTCTGAGAATAGAAACCAGTTCTCAGTTCCTAAATGCCAAGACCTTAGGTGCCCTTACACATAAAGATACTCACTTCCTATGCCGAAACTGTTTAACGTCTTCTATAAAAGCTATTCAGATCTCTTTTTTAAAGCACTTCTACAGATTTCAGGAGGTTCTTAACACCTTGTTAGCATTTTTGCAAATTGATCTATGACGACTTTCTCCCTGGTTATGTATTCCACAGCTGCTGTCTTGACAAGGCAAACAGCAGGAATCTGCTCATCTTTGGGCTCACTTTTACTCTTCCAAGGTGCATTTCATTCATAGAGAGATATAATTAACAACCTCCTGGCTCCTCCACGCAAGCACACCTTCTAAGTGATCGTTACCAGAAACAACAGGGTGTTCTCCCTAACAAAAATTTCATTTGCATTTAATCATGCTGTACTAGGGGATATTGAAGGTGACACTAGAAAAGGTAAAATAGCTGTGTATTGATTCAGGAAGACGGTAGCAGTTCAGTTGTTTTTAATGAGGTAGCTTGTGCTACATGGACGTTCCCAAACGCGTATGTAGTGCCCCTCTTGAGAAGCGGGAAGTTGGCTGGTTTTCACTTTCAGTGTAACCAGGATGTTCTAAACTTTCTCATTTGCAGGGACTTGCTCCATTCACCTTCCTCTAATTCCAGGTGGGGTATTTTTTCCAGCCTATCTCTTATTTTCCTAAGCAAACATTACTGTGTAACTCTATACGAAACAGTCTTCATGCTAACTTGCAGGTGATGCTGCTTTTGGTAAGATAACTTTCTTCAGCAGAGATGTAAGCTACAAAGTAAGGTTTCCCTTAAAGCAGTTTCTCTCTTCCCTTCCCTTAATGACCAGTGATCCAACATCCCTCTTCTTTTGGAGCCTTATCCAAAGCCTGCTAAAGACAGTGAGTCTTCCCATCACTGTCAGTGGTCTTTGACCACCCTGGCTTATGACTCAAATCATTTAGCACTTAAAAACCCATGAAATCAATGAGGTTGTGTCAGCAAGTCATCCCTATTTTTTGCTTCTTACAGTGTCAAAGACCAAGGGAGCCTGAGCGATCCCAAAGCAGCATCCCGATGGGGTGGTGGAGTCTGTCTGCACCATGACAGAGGAGCAGTCCCTCGATGCCGCTCCCTCCCCGAGTTCCAGCAGAACTTATCTTACGGATAGACATTGGCTCCACCAGAGCCACAGATTCAGTGATCGACCTTTGGTGTCACTCACACTCCGTATGGTGTATATGTGGTGGAAGGAGAAGCAGAACTGCCCCAAAGGGTGTATGAGCACTGAATGCAGCTGTAAAGGCAGGGTGACTTCGCAGGATCTACCATTTTCTGCTATTTCTCAAACATTACTTGTTATGTATTATTCCCCATTCCACAAGATAAATAAAACAGCAAACTAATTTAAAAAGTAGCTCCACTTTGTATTGCTGTTGCAAGAATCATTTTTAAAATGTATCAGAAGGGTTGGGATCCAAAAAAAGTCTGTATTTTTAATTATGTGAATATGGATGAGAACTCAGGAACACAGCAGACTTGTATTAGGAATATTCATGCAGGAAAACTCCGTACAAGAAATGAAACAGAAAATATTTTCTCATCTGAAACAAATAAGAAGAATCCTTTCACAGTTTATAATCCTTTACTGAAGTCTGTGATCAGGTGCATAACCAAGTATTACTCTGTATATGAGCTTTTAAATTTCTTTGTACCAGAGTACCCAGGAGTGCATCAGTTAGAAATGTGTCACCCTTTTGCTTTTTTTATGAGCTGTGGTGGCTCAACAAGGGAATGGGGAACAAATTCTATAGCTTCTTTCCCACAACGTCAGTAGAAGCTTTCTTCCAGCTAGTTCTGGCCTGACATTTACTTCAAGAAAGTACTTATCTCTGGGAGCATACCAGGAAGGAAACTATAAAAATACATTTGAGGCTTTTGTCAAGTTAAAAGTGGAAGACAAAGAAAAAGCCTCTGCTGATAGTTCAATGCATTCCAGAAACTCGCCCTGTTGGCCAGTTGTGTATTCCCCATGCCAGAAAGAGAGAGATTATTCCTGACTTTTATCTTTAAATTTATGAGTCTATTTCCTCTGTAGGTTTCCCATTACTGCACTTCTCTGTAAGGTTCAGAGAAAGAACTTTGCCATGCATTTCAAGTGAGGAAAAGAAAAGCCATCCAGTTCTTAGGAAGTATCTGCTGACCTCCAGCTGGCCCAGATGCATGTGCAGAGAAGCAGCGGGGCTTTACAGCGCAGGAAGTCAAATCAATAGAGAGTCTGTTTCAGAATTAGCAAACAAAGATTTAACTGATATAGACTTCAGTTCTAGAGGCATTTCTAGCAAGGAAATGGAAATTACTAGACAGCTTTAATGACAACAGAAACTACTGTTTTCCCTAGGGCCTTTGTATGCTGTAATCACATGTACATGCTTATGCTTGTATACTTCGCATTCTTGCTCACTTACCTTATTCATAGAAATCACAGAATGCTTTGGGTTGGAAGGGACCCCTAGAGGCCATCTAGCCCAGCCCCCCTGCAGTGAGCAGGGACACCCGTAACCAGATCAGGTTGCTCACAGCCCCGTCCAGCCTGCTCTTGAATGTTTCCAGAGATGGGGCTTCCACCACCTCTCTGGGCAACCCAGTCCAGTGTTTCACCACCCTCATTGTAAAGAATTTCTTCCTTATATCCAGTCTAAACCTACCCTGGTTTAGTTTAAAACCATTACCCCTTGTCCTATCACAACCAGCCCTGCTAAAAAGATTGTCCCCGTCTTTCCTATAGGCCCCCTTTAGGTATTGAAAGGCCGCAATCAGGTCTCCCCGCAGCCTTCTCTTCTCCAGGCTGAACAAGCCCAGCCCTCTCAGCCTGTCCTCATAAGAGAGGTGCTCCAGCCCTCAGATCATTTTAGTAGCCCTCCTCTGGACCTGCTCCAACAGGTCCATGTCCTTCTTGCACTGGGGGTGGAAAGCGCATAGTGACGGTGTGTTGCAATCGCAGTGTGTGGAAGAGCAAACTCTGCGGTCTCATAACCACCCTGTGGCCTGTAGCTGGAGCGCTGCGAGCCAGAAAGTCTTGGTCAATGTAAGAGACCCGAGGGTGCTCTCTGGGAGATGTGCTCTGCGCCGCCCGGCGTGATGAGTTACCCTCTGGCCAGATGCAGCCCAGCTCTGACATTTGAGAGAGAGGTTCTGGCCAGCTTTTAAAGAGACTGATGGTGAGATGAGAAAAAATGATCCAAGCACCCACGTGTCTGCTTTAGGGTGACCGAATTGCTCCCTAGGCCTTCCTTCCTCATGCACTGAATACATGTCCGCTGACTCCAGCGGGGACTGACATACCTACAGGTTGATTGAGTTGCTTGAACACAGGCATCAAATGCAACTCAGGTGAGATGCAGTAAGTTATCCCACCCGGCTTCCCCCTGCCACTCCAGAAGGACATGGGGGTGCCATGGGGTGCAGCTGCCCACCCGGCACAGGTGGATGGATAACCCCAGATAACTACAGCCGAGAAGGGGAGCAGCTCTGACTGCTCCAGAAACAGGTAGGCAAGCAACTTAGCTCACATGTGCCCTTAGCTCACATGCAGATGCTTGAATTTGGAAGCTGTAAGTTTGAAGAGAATTCCACATTTCATTGCAATAAACCATACCCAACTCAGCCCATTTCTGAAGTGTAGCCAGGGAAGTGCCCGAGCACTGTTAACTAATGTCGAGTTTTCATTTCAATGCCCACTGTGCAGAACTAGGCTGGGTTTACTGAGGTTTCAGTGCAAACCAAATGTAGGTGCCACACACAGATTTCTGGCATGACTGCTGAGCTTTGTGGATAATGGTTTTTACTCATTTTATAGAGTAGAATGGATATGACATGATATTTTACAGGGACTTAGAGACAAATCCCTGCCCCAAGAAGCTTAAATGATGTAAGGAGTTTAAAATGGATTAATTTCTATCGCTTGTGGGAACCTTAAGGTGTATAGCTTTTGCTTCTCTGTTCATTTTCTACCCAACTAACCCTTATCTTTCTCTGGGAGCTGACACGTAATGCTCTACCGGTTCCTGGAGAGCAGAAGCCAGTTGCCCCTGCATTGCCGAAATCCAGGGTGTTGAACTAAGCCGAGCCTTTTAAACACAAGCCAGGTAGTGGAAGGTTGTGGGAAAAGTTGTAAAGCAAAAACTTGTCCTTTAGTGGAAAACAATCCTGAAAGTGACTGGAAAAGAACTGCAGATGGGAGCTCTCATGTGCTCATTCAGGCTGCAGTGCGAGCCATTCCTGTGCTAAGCTGACAGTCCTCTGCAGCATCTGCAACCTCCATTAATGACGGCGTAATGTGGGCAGAGCCAGAGGAAGAAAGTGCTCTTTATTCATGTCGGGCCTCCACGCAGCGTGTTACTCTAAGGTCTGGGTAGCAGTCAGCTTTTTAAGAACTCCATAAATAGACCTGCTCGTCAAAGCCAGGAAAAAGGTACACTGCGGAGGTACAGCCCTTATAGAGATCCAGGTCGGGTACCTGAGGGAAAGCTTCAGTCAGCAGCAGCCAGTCACACAAACGTTTCTCGGATTTGCCAAAGTGGCAGAGTATTGTAATTAAAATGCAAATTTTCAATTTTGTCGCACTCATCATTCAGATCTATATTTAAATAAGTGACGCAAGCAATATGTGCCTCTACCTCACAGCAACTGCCTTTCCTCTCTCCTCTCCCTCTTAAAGCAAAAGCAGCCAAGAGCAGATCGAAGGTAGCATTACAAAATATTTACTAATCAAATATTCAAATATCTTTAAAAGTTAATTTGATGAACACCCATTTTAAGCCACTTGCTGTTCAAGAAATCAAGTTTTTATCCCACAAAATGCTCATCTGAAGTGAATTAAAACCTTTCATGCTTCAATAGAAACAGAAAGCAAGTGTTAGGAGACCAGCAAACATCACAAGCCTCTGACAGTGCTCTTCAGGGTTGGAAACCGCCTACAGTCACCTTCACCTTCACAATAACCTTGAAAGAAATTTGCAAACTGGTCACAACTGTACTTTCAGAATATTTTGTATGGACAAACATACCCTTCACCAAAGCCCAAGGCAATCATGACCTAAGCTGTAGGACACCCCCACCGGGACTACGTGCACACACCCAATTACCTTGTGTGTAAATTATTATAAGAAATTAAAATTTGATAAGGAAATAAAAAAAATCTGACAATAATCTTCTTTATTTCAAAGATCATTTTTTTCATTTAGCCAGGATTTTAGGGGGAAATGTTCTGCTCTTTTTCTTTTTGTCTCTCTCTAAACTCTCGCCCTCTGAGCAAAATTGTCGTGACATTTTTCAGCATCTTCTGTCAACAAAATCAAGAAAGCATGATGCGCCTTCATCTACCTACACAACAAAGTAATGGCCCTAGAAGTGGAGTACTGCATACCAAATACTCACATAAAATTGCTTGTAATCAATCCCCCAAAGTCATTAACATTTTGAATAATTAATAAACTCAAGAAAATTACAATCTGTTCAAAGACAATCCATGAAAAAAGCCTAAGACTGCCAAACAAGTTATTCATTGTAAATTATTGCTCTGCTGATGCAGTTACATCACCTAAAACGAAGCACTCAACCCTTGAAGAACCAAATGTTTCGCTACCCTTTCTAATGGGTGGCAAACAGATGAAACGAAGCACGCAGAGGGAACTAACAGAGGACAAACCTTGCAGTGACGGGAGATTGTCCTCAACATCTATGGCATTTCATATATCGGGAGGGCTGAGGTTCCTCGTAAGTAGAATAATAAAAAAAAAATAAGGTAACACCAGAGCAAGGGGTATGCTGAGACCAGGATGAATGTCAGAATGCATTTTCTCTAGGCACAGCTGGAAGGTCTGAGAATGTGTTGTGTAACCACGTCTATTAAAATTAAAAAGTGTGATAACTGCTGACACAGCAATCAAGCTGCTTATATCAAAGGCAGCCCCATGGCTGGCATACAACAGCTCACATCCCCGCACAGACCAGTGAACACCAGTTGATCCAGCCTGAGGCATCAGAAGGATTTTTTTTTAAAGACTCTTCAGAGACTGGAAAATGGGCAACATTGAAAATTACCACTAGGTTTATAAATTGCTGCCAGATCCTTTGTGGGGTATGAATGAAGGACTTTAATGAAATGTGGCGTTTCCTCCCACAATATACTATCAAATATACCTGGTACAATAAAGGTAATATATGAGAAGCTTTTTCATCCTCCCAGTCTTCTGTTAATAAAACACAGACATGGATCAGATATTGCCTTTTAAGTGCAAATCAGAGCAGAGATTCACATTCGTAAGGGTATTTTTACAGTGCTTTGTCCTACTGTCAGATACGAAGTGTGTGCAGGCTGCAAATGAGTAGCTCAAGATACTTCTTCCCTGGGATCATTTCAGTGTGTTTCTATTATTCAGACCAGATTCCAGACATACCCAGCCATCCTCCCTGCACAGGCTTTATTCATCAGAAAAGAAGGTATTCGCAGAGGGGTTCAATGTGTCGGGGTGGCCAAAGAGCCTTGTCCTCTCTCCACTGCCTGGTGAAGCTACAGCTCTGGAAAGCTCATCTGGCTTCTACTGCCAAGAGAGGGGTGGACGGAGAGGTGTTGGGGTAACTGCTGCCCCCACTCCTTCCATCTCTTCAGTGTCAGCAAGCCCATCTCCCAAAGGTTCTTCCTTCCAACCCAGTTCACCTTCCATGTGAAGTTTATCCATAGGCTTGTCCATCCTTCTTCCCCTGGGAAACGCCCCAGCCTCCGTCATGCCTCTGCCACTGAGGAGCCTTCAGCACTCTGTGCTGTTTGACTGGACCACAAAACAGAGTTGGAAGAGGTCCTTAGGACTCCACTTCTGCTTCCAAATCTTTGAAAAAAGTACATTAATTTCTACTTTTCATTCCCAAAGCATACAATGCCATTTTTGCAGTGGACTTTACCCAACTAACAAGATTTCACCTGAAGTAATTTCTCCAGAACAGCACCAAATGCATTAAAACCAAGAAAGAAAGATCCCTGGCTTCCTTCCCATCAAATAACAGTAGTAAATCCTTTTAGAAAATTTTGCATGGTTGTAAGATAAATGGTTGATTCTTCCAAAGGAAGAGAGATCTGTGAGGGTTATGCCTCCACATGAAGGGAAACTCAATGATCTTCATTCCCAGTAGTCACGCCTGCACTGTGTGGACCAGAGGATCTACTGCCAGCCATCATGGGTCCCTCCTTGCTGGTGTAACCAGATTTCTTTCCAAAAGCAACTGCTGGGCAGGGAGGGGATGGTGCACACCAATGCAGGATGCCACCATACAGGCCAGATGTTGTCCATATGTGCACCTCAGCACCTCACTGTATGGCAGGAGGGATGCAGCCGATGTACCTGTGCTGCATTTGGAAGCAGCAGCCATATAGGACAGCGCACAGAGGTAAAGGTGCACTTTGGAAGTTACCAAATCAGAGATTTCAAAGAAAGAGCTCCAGCAACCAGGTTGGGTGGAGAGGAGGAGTAGACAGCACCTGAACATTAACATTAATATCAATATTAATATTAATACCACAAACCCAGTGGTGCTTTAGTGTGGGTACTGGTTAGTAAGTTAATTATACCTTACCGTCTAGAAAAAGGAAACCTCTCTACCTCATAGTATTCTTTTATGTTAGCAACTTCCCTCAGGACCTGTCACCATCAGGCAGTAAGTGCCTCCATGGCCCAGAGACAGTACAGTCTTGTTGCTGGAGGCTCCAAACCTAAACCCTTCCTGACATTTCACAGAAAGGGATTTTCCGCTCTCCATTCGACCCAACCATTTAGCAGTGAGATGATAAACTGATATACAAATAACCTTGAGGTAGCCATATGTTCAAGTGTTTCCTTACATAAATATTTTTGAGGATTTTAAATTATAAAGAAGCCATTTACCAGGCTGTGGTAAAGGAGCTGTTGGGCTGTTGAAAAGAAGCAAATAATCAGGGTAAGAAACACTTTGTTCTGCTGTACATCTCTCTTCATACATTGCCAGGAGACGGTAATGAGCATTCAGTCATGAGCAGAGTTTCACTGGAATAAAAAGGGGCAGAAATAGCCTGGAAAGTACACCCTATCCTTTCAAGATTCTCTATACTATAAATACCCAGATCTTCATTAATTAAGGCTTGAATGTAAATTATTGTGATTATTGCAAATTAATGCTGGGAACCAACCCAACAGAGTTGTCCAATAGATGTCACTGAAATGGAGAGGCACATAGACTTTTCCCCACAATGCCGCCAGGAGCCTCATCTCCTTCCATGGCTCCCCAGTACGTACATGCTCCTGGTGAGGCATTTAACATGCCTGAAGCAGCTTTGAGGCCATAAGGCATAGAAAGAATGAGGTGAAGCAATTCTTAGGTTTACTCCAAATGTAGCAGATCTTCAGAGCCTTAAAAATAGTCATCTGGCACTTGGCAAAACCTTTTCCATGGATACACAGGACTCCAACCAAATACTAGGAAAAGAGTTGCCTAACAACTGTTGAAAGAATAACTTGTGGTTCTTGTATGGACGAAGGCCTGTGTCTAGGGGATAACAGCAACTACAAAGGCCCACCAGAGGTTTTTCTAATTTCCTTTTATCATTAATGCTGATACTATCCAGATGGGAACGCTGCAGCTCTTTGGGTAGCACGGAATGGCATATTACTCACTACTTTCAATAGTTCTTGGATATAAGTCTCCAGCTAGGTATTCCAGAAGAATTCCATGTTAATTGAAAGCATCAGCACCTGCAGTTATTCTCATTATTTCTGTTGTGATAGCACCAAGAGTCCAGCGATCCAGGATGCTAGAGGCTGTAAGAATAAACCGACTGACCCTTCTCTGTAGCTTTCCTTCCTTCAAGAAATAAAGTGTCCCGGGGTCATTGCATGAAGGCCACGTTCTGTCTCCAAGGCCAAGAGTACAGAAGAGGCTGGGAAGCCCTGCCAGACAGCCGCTTGCTTCTCAAGCCCAGGACGTTAGAGCAGATCATCCTGGAAAGATGCATCCCTACTTCCAGAGCTCAGGTATTTTCTTGAAAGTGTCACATTGATGCTTGAGAACTGGTCACATCTGAAGTGTTCTTTGGGCCAGCATGGGAGGTGAGGGCAGACCGGATCTTTCCCTTTCCTTCTGTTCTGCGTTCTTTATGTGAACTCTTTCAGCAGCAAGTTTTTTTCTGTTCCTGACAAACTTTCTATTGCCAGAGAAACTTGGCCTCTGGTCATCACCTGATTTAAAAGGGGCATACAAGACTTCCAGCCCACCTTATGTTGCCATATGCATGTATTTTTGTTCAGGTATGTCATTGACAGGACAGTTAAGCAGCCTGAGTTTTCTGTAACGTATCTTACAAGTATGCTCATCAACCTGCAAAGTGTCCTTCTGTTCCAAGTGCCTACAAAAGTTTCCCAAACTAAATTTGTCAATGTCAGCCTCACTGACTGCTTACACAGCAACCTATTTTGTCTTGTCAGGACCCAGCCCCACATCTCTACCTACTTCACCTACTCTTCCCCATCTCTTGCACCTGAGTGTCCCTGTCTGAACTCTGTATTCTTTCATTCCTCCTCTTTACTTGCGTTTCCACCAGCCAGGACCCTGCCCCTTCTCATCCATGCGAGGCAAGCTGTGAGTCCTCAAGCCACCCTCCCCTCCTCATCCTGAGCTGGCTCACATCTTGCATCCTGAACCAGAAGCACCAATACAGGCTTCAAAGCAACGTGTGGGTGAGGCAACAGCAGCCACAACGGCAGCTCAGAGCTCTGGCTGCACCCTCCTGCCAGCGGATGGAGGTGCCTGTGTCACGTCTCCCTGAAAGCCCCCACACAGTGAGCTGGGAGAGGCTGTGGCTGCTGCTTCCCACTGAAACATCTCATGCAACACTTCAGCAAGGTCTGGTCAAGTGTGATAGCTGGAAGAGCCACCAGCATGTGGTCTGTATTTCCTTGCCTGCAATGAACATCTGGATGTGATCTGAGAGGAACCTCTGCTTCTTAACTCTGTGTAGTGACTGCTCCAACCTCTGAAGGGGCAGGCTGAGAAATCCCACTCCGCAGCTGACCTGCTGGTCACCAGCACAAACAACGTTATGTGCTCGTAACAGTCGGCCACTGTGAAATGGCAACCTATTTCATGAAGCTTTGCAGATCTCCATTGAGTTAACAGAACGACGTGGAGAACCATGCTGGCTTTGACCCATGCACTGGGTTCAGCAGACTGCAGACTATCAGTAGCTAGTGGGATGACTCCAACATCTGGGGGTCGGTCCTCCTAGCAGGACACAGCCTGATGTGTGGCTGACACAGCGGCAGAGCTGTGTAACCTGCGGCTCACGTCTCGCTGGGGTGGCCAACACCCAGGTTCTGAGAGCAGGGCTTGATCCAGATGCCACGCTATGTCTGGGAATACTCTTCAGCCATCCTAAACAGGCATCTTTGGCATCTGAATCTCCAGCTGAGACACTGTTTGGAGACGCAACTGAGAAAACCCGGTAACTGAGGCAGCAGAGAAAGGCCAGTTCTCACGAAGTCAGACAGGAATTCACATTTTTGTCTATTCTGCTCTGTACCGTTGCCTTTCTGAGATCAAGCCCACATCTCCCTATGCCCACTGGTTGGCCCTCCTCACGGGCTTCTCAGCAGCACATCCTGACTGCAGGCATGAGGCATCTGCAGGATGAAAGGCTTCAGAGCCTCTCTTGAAGACAAAGAGAGAGAAGACCGAGTGATTGTTTCCCTTCCTAGTTCTGCGTTTTAAGCTAGGTCACTTAACAGAGGTGGACAGCATATTTCTTCTGTCTGCTACTTTTTAAAATGTGGTACAGGTTTTTTTTAAATCTGTTTTTGCCTTCTGGTCTTAATTTTATCTTCATTTTTGTCTTTTCATACACCTTACCTGGAAGACTTGCACCTTAGATTCATGATCTTTGGGGGGGTACAATCCCAAACTTTTGCAGAACTATTTAGAAACTGATTAAAACCTGGAGAAAGAGGCAAGCTGGTTAAATAGCGCACTCCAAAAATCAGCCATTCGATGTGATATGGGAAATGCAGATTCTTTCAAACCCGTGTTGCTTCATCATTTTGACCCATTTGATCCTACAATTATCATTTTTGTAGTGGTATTAAGGAAAGAAAAAATATTACCACAGCATGATGTGCTGTCAGCGTGATCGAGACATCCTTTTGCCTCTTCAGTGTGCTAATTCTCAGTATTTCTGATAGTTTGGTTACAGTCCTGGATTGTGATAACATGTACGCACTGCGTAGCAATCAGAATTGTAACAAATTTCAGTTAAGTCTTTAACTGCACTACTCCAAGTGTTCATTAATCAATATGCTTATCAAGTTGGTTTTTTAATGTGCTTTTATTCTTCTGGCAGTAAGCACAGTTTACTTTCCTATGGATTGACAGATTTATCACTGTCATCTAATATAAAAGCAAGCAAGTGATCTCCATTGCTGTAACAGCCAAATAGCCAATTTGGCTTGCAGTCCTTGTGTAGGACTACGATCACAGAGTCACAGAATGGCAGGGGTTGGAAGGGACCTCGGGAGGTCATCCAGTCCAACCCCCCTGCTAAAGCAGGGTCACCTAGAGCAGGTTGCACAGGACATCGTCCAGGTGGGTTTTGAATATCTCCAGAGAAGGAGACTCCACAACCCCCCTGGGCAGCCTGTTCCAGTGCTCTGTCACCCTCAGAGTGAAGAAGTTCTTCCTCACATTCAACTGAAACCTCTTATGCTTCAGTTTGTGCCCATTGCCCCTTGTCCTGTCGCTGGGCACCACTGAAAAGAGTCTGGCTCTGTCCTTGTGGCATCCACCCTTAAGATATTTGTAAGTATTTAGGAGATCCCCTCTCAGTCTTTTCTTCTTCAGGCTAAACAAGCCCAGCTCCCTCAGCCTCTCCTCCTAAGAGAGATGCTCCAGTCCCTGAATCATTTTTGTGATGGAGCAATACATACCACAGCTACGAAGTACCTGCCTAAATGCACAATGCGGAACAGGGAGCGCTGGGAATGCCACGCTGCCTCATCCGTATGTGAAACAACCGTGCTCAGCCTTGCACTTTCTTGCTTGATGGATGTCTGCAAGCAGATCCAGACTCTAGGTGTAAATGCAAAATAACTTTAAGGCTGCTGTAATTTTCATCTGCATTAAACAAATGGAGGAAAACCCGTAGAGCTTGAGATTTGCTGGGGTTTCTAGTACAGGTAGGTTTTCCCAGAAGAAATAACAGAAGCTTAGTGAATCTAGCATCAAGTCCTTTGCCAGTTCTCGTATTTCTCCTCCAAACTAGAGGGTGGCTACAAGTACCTTTCCACTATAGTGGAAAAAATATTAGGTATTAAGAAATCTTCCTCCTGTTCCTAGTATTCCTTTCAATTTCATCTGAACTTTTTGTAATCACATTTGACATTAAAATTCAGTGTGAGGTAGAGATCAGATAGAAAGTACAGCTGAATCAGTTGGTTTCTCAAAAAGCAATTGAAAAAGGAGTAGTATAAAAGGCTTAGACAATCCTAACAAAGGCATCTGAATAGCACCATTTAAATAAACAGATAAATGCATGATGTTTTCAGTACAAAACTCAGTCCCACTCATCCCATAATAATCAGTTTTCATTTTAATGTAACAAAATGTTTGTAACGCCCCCACCACCGCCTTTAATTCCCGTGTAACACAAGATCAAGTACTCTCTTTTCAGACAGCTGTTCTTTTACTTCATATTTTGCTGCAGAAGAAATCATTAATACCTTTCATAGAGGCACACGCTCCATACGGTTACAATCTTGTTATCTGAAACAGATTACAGAAGCAGGTTCATCAGCTGAACAATCTTGGCTTCATAATATCTTTTTCAGTCTAGGAGCAAATGGTCTGGTTTATTAATGGCTGCTGTTTACCCAGCATTTTTCTGCAGAAAAAAAAAAAAATGCAGCTATATTGCTATCTCTGTGGCAATCAATATACAGCGGGGGTTTTTTTCATGGAGATATTCAAGAAAAAGTACTGTTCTTTTCTTTATCATTTATTTTATCTCCATTATCAAGTCAAGTCCCAGCTGAAGCAAGGGCCTTGGTGTATTGGATTACAACCATGCAATAGTATCTGTCCCGCATGTATTATACCCACCTGTCATGTATTTTCCCTCTCAGAATAAGTATTGAAAAAAGAGAAAATGAGGATGCATTCAGTACCTCTATTCAAAAGGGAGCAGCTACCCCATTAAGTAGTTGTTTATTTCCAAGGGATAAAAAGGAGTTTGCACCAAAGATATTTCTAGTTCCTTTGTTACCACTCCATTTAGGCAGAGACAATAGCTTCTGGTAGTTTTTATAGTTAACATTGCAAAAGCTTCTAATTTGGTTTGAAATGTTCATTTTACGGTAGCATTTACTAACATACCCTGATGACCAAAAAGAATATATTTGAAGTGTTTCATAAAAATGCATTTTATTTCCTAATAATCACTGGAAGGTGATGGCCAGATTTGACCAGGCTGCATTCAATTCAAGGTGAAGTTTATAGGGCATTAATCACTTCAGGCCTCTTTTTTATAGTCATTTTGTATGAATATAGCAGTTTCCAACAGAAATTAAAACAGATTTAGGGACAAATGTGGAAAAATATTGTAAATAGACACTGATGTTCTCTTCAATCTGCTAAGCCATGCTTGTCCCACTGCTATTTCTCTTTCCACTAATTTTATTTACAGTTTTGTTGTGTAGATATTTGCAGGAAGGAGAGCTGAGCAAACAGCATTTTCATTATGGGGTGAATCAGATATTTTCATGTTTCTCCCAAATCAGATTGGAACCATTTTTAACGGGAAGAAAACACATGAAGAATTCCAGTTGAGAAATGCAGAAGTGTTTGCTGGGTGTGCAGTCATTTGCCAGCCAGGATTTGTTATGGGACTCTGCAGAAGGGGTGCCCTGGTACATGATAACAAGGAAATTTATTCCAAGGACCTGGAGCACTGAGGTCATAGTTCAGACTGAGCAAACCCAAACCAATCTATTTTATTTCAGTTCTCTCAGTGCAACAGGTTTGGAAATCTAACATTTTCTTGTGAAAATGTGCCGTTTTGCAGGACTTTATTGATAGTTAAAACCCTGTTTTTCTGGGAAAATGCCTTGTCAGGTCCAGAAGCAAGTGGACATTAGAGCTGGCACACTGACAAGGAAAATTAAGTTTTGAATAAAGCCAAGCAGGTTAAGTACACGCTCAGCCAGGCAATGGACAGTAACTGTGACTCGCCCCAGCAAAGTCAGCTACTCAGCAGCGTGAGAAGGTGATGTTTCAGCCTGAGAACTCTTGTCATTCACTCTATGGGATAAAGCGATTTGCAGAATAAAGCAATCCAAGCGATTTCAGCAAACGAATTTGAGGAACTCACGATATGCTCATATAAATCTGGTGAAAAAAAAAAAGGCTAAATCTATCACAAAATATATATTGCTGCTATTGCCTTGGATATAAAATAGTTTCAATTACAAGATATTGAGGACACCATCAAACTCCCTTCCAGAACAGAAGTTGCTCTTCCTCAGCTCATTCGACTGTTTTGCTGTTATCATTTAGGAATTCCAACACAAATATTTAGCCATAAGGAAATGTTGCAAGCAAAATATGACTTGTGCACAAAATGCATCAATTTAAAATAGAAACAGCCCTCCTTTGACAAGGTTAAATGCAACTTCTAACACTCTAAATATGCCAGCAGATAAAACATAGAAATAAAAAGCAAGGAGCCAAAAGACACATATGGAGTTAACAATGCTCCTCAAAACCTCAGCGGAGGGCTGAGACGCACATCCGTATAACAGTTAAGCCTGAGCGTGCGTATCAACGCGAGCATCTTCTGAAACCAGGGCTGGCGTTCTCACAGATGAGAGCACTTCCAGTGAGTCCTGCAGGCAACGGGGCCACGGCTCAGGTTCATGGGATGGGAAACAGCAGCTCCCTTGCCCTGCTTCTGCCAGAGGTCCTGCCTTCTGGATGGGCTGCTCCCAGGCAGACTGTGGGCATTGGGATTCATCCTCCAGGCTGATGGGATGGGTGATCCTGGGTCCGGCCAGCTATGGGAGCGACAGCTGCGCTGAGCCTTGCACGGCATCATGAGATGATACGGATCACTCCTGTCGTGGTTTGACCCCAGCCAGCAACCAAGCACCACCCAGCCACTCACTCACCTCCCCCCCCTCAATGGGATGGGGGAGAGAATTGGAAGCCCCGTGCAAGGGCAGGCTGCGTGCACACAGAGATCACTCATTCAGACTGTTCACACTGCCCAGACTGGAAACCGCCTTCTTCCACTTGAATCTATGGATGTTACAGTGTCCCATACCACCTACAAAAGCTTAAGGTGTTTTATAAAAACTATTTAGGCAGGCACCTGAATGCATATGCATAATACAGCTATTTTAACTTTCCTACAGGGAGAATTCTTTCCCTCTACTGGATAAGAAGAAGCTGCCTGCCTTGGGGCAGCTTTTTTTTTCCTTATACCACATAAAACATTGCTATTCAGACTGAATTTTAGTGTGAATCATATGATCACATTGATGCTTCAGACTGTAAGTGCAGAATTCCCTTTTGGCATTAATAGTATTTATGAAAAAAGCCAGAACTCCTTGTTCAAATTTAAAATGTGGTAATATTTTGCCTTCTGGCTATTTTTAAATTTGTATTTTATTTCTGCTAAAGAAAAATAAAAGTCTGAAGAGATTTACATGAAAAAATATCAAAAGATCATTGCACCACCCTGAAGGAGATTCTCACATAAAGTTTCTCTCAGCAGTTTTCCGTATAGATTTTGTGGTTGTTGTTGTTATGGAATTAATCTATATTTTATTAAGAGCTTTCTGAGCTCAGACGCACTTTTCATTATACAAGATACGCAACTACTTCGCTCATGGCCGGCTAGAAGTGATACGCAGAGACACTGAGCACTTGTTTGGAAGAGACTGAAGGGGAAGGACACCTATGACTCATGCAAAAATGTATTGAGCCTTGTCTTTCTACAAAAGGTAACTGTCTACAGGCCTGAGGAGCCTGGGCTGCTGGGATCTCATGTCCTCTGTCGCAGAGAGCCCACGCGGGCTCTGCATCAGGGCCACATGATTTCGGCAGGGGTAGCCCTAGCTGAGAGCACTTCAGTTTAGCCGGGGAGAAACAACGGCATGGACGTCAGCCCAGGTTGTGGGGAGGTTATCAAGAACGATGGATATTTCCTCCGGCACCTGTGTCATGCTGACACCTGCATTACTTCATTTCACTGTAAGCATTGCTGTTATCCAAGCTATCAAAACTAAAACTGCAACTCCTCTTCACTGCTGTCTGTGGTGTAATGATTATCAACAAAAAAAGGACAAAAATATGATTATATCCTAATCCTGCCAATGTTGGCACGTCACTCATTTTAAATGGGTGAGCAATTTTGTCAAACTGTCACACAAAAATGTCGTTGCATTTATGCATTCCTGCATTATTACTACTATGATACAATAAGTTTATTTTTCCAAATCAGTGTTCAAAATAAAATTGATGGTGTATGCATTAGGAAACAACAGGAAAAGATGAGTGTTGAAGGCAGCAATATGAGCCCTTGTTTTTGATGAATTACAATCACCAGGACTTTTAATAAAAACTTCTACTTAGTCAGAACATCAAAGCCAAGTGCTTAACGCCAGATCCTAAATTCAGCCGTGGACACCTGATGGAAACGCACTGTTTCTCAGAGCTGCTAAGCACACACAATTTTGCTGAAGCTAAATGGTGGCTGCAACAGAAGCCAAGTGCAAGAACTTTCTAAAAACCAGGTTTGCTTTCCTTGGAAGCTTCAGGAGCAGCTGGAAACAAGTTCTACCCCTGTTGTTTCCATGAAGCTCTCTCATGGCTGTGTTGGGCAGAATAACAACATCAAGGTGGCTTAAGTGGCTACAAATTTCCTGCAGCAAGGTCTCCATAACAATGTTTAATATATGGCTATAAAATTACAGACAATGCCGCTTACATCAACAGAGTTTACTATGACCTACCAAATTACCCTTTATTCATTAAATCAATAGTTTCCAAACTTCATTTTCACCAAGGACTGGAGTCTTTGCTCAAACATTATTATGGAACTAATAATGGCATTATGATAATAGTCCAAAATTATTACAATCCGTAGTACTGAATTAGTATCTTTCCAATTCCTGGATGCCTTTTTCCACCTCACCCAGATGCCTGTTTTATTCCTGCCTTGTTTCAACCCCCCACTGCCCCATCTTAAAATCTCAACCAGTTTTCCCTAGGGGTAGCTGGTACCCTCCACAAACCTCTTCTCACCATGTCTTGAGCATCTCATTCCTATCCCAGGAGGGGTAGAGACCTGTGACCCTCTAGAGGCACTGTTCCCTGTTTCCATCCTTAGGAAGATTTCTGATCATTCACAAGTTTGTGCTCAGGGAAGAGATGTCCCTGCCACTTTGGGCAACCCCTCCTGGGCAGAGGGCCCCTGCTCCCCTTGTGTGAGCCCCCTGCATGCTCCCAGAGAGGAGCAGCAAGCTCGGCGTCCTGCAGTGCCACAGACCAGTTCCAGTCCCTTGTTAAGAAAGTCCTGGATGTGGACTCTCACTGAATGGCTTTAGGGCATCTAGAATAAACCGATAATTGTATGCATGAGCTATAATCCCATGTTACCAAATCCCCTGTGAGGAGCACATGAAAACAACCCTGGGGAGCAGAGTGGCACAGTGCTTGCTCTGTTTTCCTTAAACACATTTGCTTAAACTTTGGGGAGTGGCTGATTTTGACTGAAAGCACTGACAGGTCAAACCTTCCTGAGAAACTTCTCTCAAAGAAATTCATCCTTGAAAACCCGCTACATCAATGTAGCTGCCAACAGGGTCAGAGAGATACCTGCTTATCAGCATTTTTAAATGCTTCCTATGCAGTTTGTATAAGCCTTTCCTATCAGCTTTGAATTTCAGGCTTCATCAGATTTAACAGAGTACCATAGCTGTCTTTGTGGTGTCAACACTTTTCTTCAGTCTCCTCTTGAGCTAAAGACTCTCTCCCTGCTGTCATGCTAGCAAACTTTTTGACCCTGACTTCCAAACCTGCTTCCCTCACTAATTGCTGCCAAAATGGGGGTCTGCCTGGAGACGGGTTGTTTTGAGCAGACTGCCAAGGGGGATTAATACTTTACAGTGCTCCCTGCCCACCTAAATCCTTTATTGTTAAATAATACATAAATATAGACAATACATTTCCAGGTTTTTCTTAACCACAGGTCTTTTTATGGGACTGCAAATGCCTGTAGTTCAGTAAGTCCTGTTATAAAAGTGCAAATGGAGATATACTGAAATCCGCAGAGGGAACCACTTTTCAGTTTGGGATAGCAAACCACAGGCCCGAAGGACAAAGGACAGGTGGGTGTAGCTGTGACCACGGTTCCTGGCTTTTGGTGCAAGTAGGTGGTTGTCTGATGACTAGAGGTGCTAAGCCTAGACTGAGCAGCCCCAAAAACTGCTCCACCACCTTCACCATCAGCTCCACACTGTGCCTGGCGGGGGAAGACAGCAGACAGCAGCTGAGTTATTTTACTCTCATCTTCAGGGAGGCCAAAGTCAGTTTTGCAAAGGCTGGTGACAAGTTTTGGACCAGCCATGGGATAGCATGACTGGAACTGCAGCCTTGGAGGCTGCAGGGTTTGCACAGGGCTGCTGCGCCGGCCACCGGCATCGAGCCCTCGGCACCTCCCTGCTTCAGGCAGGGCACAGCAAGAGGAGGGGGAAGGAGTCTGAAAACACGGGCTGAAGGGAAGTCCTCTGCACCACGGTGAGACATGTTTTCTGTGGCTAAGCCAAGAAATGACTGGCAATCACCAGCATTAGGTTACAGCATACTAATTATTTACTCTCATTACTAAAATGTATTTGAGGTGCATGTATCACTCTCAAAAGGGGCTACAGCTCCATAGAAATAATTGATATTTTTTTAAACATTTTATATGAAAAATATTGTAAAAACAGATGTTCAATCACAAATAATTGTATTTCCAAAAGGTCAGCATATTTATCCTATGTATGTCAGCTATTTGGTGGAAGATTATGATGCTTGCTTTATCGCTTTAAATCTGTTAAAAAGCACCTTTTCTATCCAGTTTCTTAGGTTGTTCCACACAATACTTGAAAGGCCGTGACCCATAGAAGTCAAAGGTTAATCTGATTTTCCGATACATCAGCTGGAGCAACCAGAAGGTCGCGCAGATTGCCTATTGTTGTGGCAATGTGTTTGCTTAGGGCATTTCCTGCTGCTGCCTCTGCCGCGGAAGCAGAGATGTTCAGATGATCCTGTTTGCACTTTTTCCCCGCTAGCCCGCTCCAGAGCCGAACTGACTTCTCCTTGGTGCAACTTTTTAAGTCTGACTTTTGTGCTCCAGTTTATTCTTTGGGTTTTTGGGGGAACATCTGAAAAAGCCAAGGTTTCTGTCATCTCAGATGATCCTTTAAGCTAGCCAGGAGGTATATTGCAACACAACTGAAACAGGGCCCGTTCCCAAGCCATCAAAACTCCCAGCTCTAAGCTGGATGGCCATAACTGACACGGAATGAACGTGCTCTCAGGCACCTGCCCCTCAGCCAGCAGAATGAAGTCCTGGGTTTAATCAGTGATTCAGTTCAAACTGGGAGAAATGAAGCAGAAATAACTGTCACATTTTTTTGTGCCTTGGGCAATCTTTTATAAGAAGACGCATGAAAAAATTATTCTTTTTCTATTACTATTATTTTTAAATCTACAGAAGACTGTCAAAAGCTATAGACTTTAGTCAATAAAAAAGGAAGTAAAAGACAAAGGCAAATCAAGCCAAAAAAACCCCCCAAATAAATAAAACAAGGTGAGGAAGAATCCATTTAAATAAACCTGTCCTGAGCATTAATAAAAGAGTGGTCAAGTTATAAAACAAGTGTGGGGGAGAAAAAAAAGCAATGTGCTTGTCCAAGCTAAAAATGGTTCAGAACCCATACTACTGACACAGGTCCTTGCAGAAAAAGCAGCAGATACTGTAACAAGAGACCTTTGAAGGGTGCTGTAGAAGAAAGGACAAAATCTGTAGTATCTTATTACACAACTAAAACAGGAGAGCTCTTTCTTTTACTCTAACACAACTTAATAAATATTTATACACACACTTTTACCTCTTCATAAGACTTTTGGAAGTGCCAATAAATTCTAAAGACTTGCTTTTGCCTTGTTTGTTCTTCTCTTCGGCTGTTTACAAGATTCTGCATAATATTTGTAGCAATCTGAAAGACGGCGTGTTAGTATCAGAATGCCATGTATTTGGGAAAGCAGATAGATAGCCCGGCTGACTGTGCAGGGCAACAGGCACCTCACGAGCAGTGCTGGAAAGAAAAAACTGAATGGAAAAACAGTTTCCATATTCCTGCTTACAAAAGATGAGCAGAAATCCAAGAGCTAAATAGAAAAGTAGCATAATTTCTTTAACTTTCTCTGCCATCGTTTAGCATAGCCGGGACTGTGATTCCTGACAGCACAAAACATCTGGCAAACTCAGCCTGAAGTCTAGGAGCCCAGGGTTTTGACAACTTGCTCAAAAATCCCACTTCCTTCCTTGGCAAGGCTGGCTGAGAATGAATGCCACGTAAGGCACCTGGAATCTCGTAGGCCCAGGCTGACATTCAAACCTTGAAGTTTTGCCAGAACTGTTCATTTAATTAATATTAAAAAGAAAAAAAAAAACCCTGTCCAAAATAAAAAGGAGACATTAAAAACAAGGGGAAAAAAAAAAGTTCTGCCAAACTCTAAGCAGGGCATGAATGTTAAGACTTGACCATGCTGCAGACAAGACCCCGGCAGACACGCTGTTGAAATCCAGCGCCCGGCCAGCCCGAGCTGCGGGAAAGCGCGGGCAGCAGAAGCCGCAGCCCAGGCGTAGGGACAGGACCCCTCTTTGTGTTTGCCCTCTGCTCCTGAGCCGCCGTTGGCAGACAAGAAGCCCCTCGCCCATCCATCCTGCTTAGTCTTGAAAAACCCCATTTAAGGAGCGTCTGCAGTGAAGGCAGCTAGCAGGTTACTCAAAAATTCCCCACTGCTTGGTATATACAAATTACTTCCCTGCACGTTTAACCCATTCTTAACTCAGGCATGAGTCAAGACCATCTTATATTCTGAAACACACTCCGACTCAACCTGGAAGGTTGAGGCAGTTGAAACACATGCGCCTATGCCTGTGCTCAGCCAAGCTTTGGGTGCTGTCCCGTGACTCTAAGCACCTACAAGTACCCACCCGTCCATCCTTTTACCTGCTCATTTTCCTGTTGTCTCTGCATTGCAACCTATTTGATTACTTCCAGGTTTTTTTGCTGAGACTGCCTGCAAAAGTGTTGCCATCGCTGACATTTTGATCAGGGCAAGATGTTCTTTCGCAGGAGCCAGGGCAAAGGAGCCCAAGAGAGAATATAATCATTTTGCTCCACCTCCCCTATGAAAAGCTACCAACGGGAGCACATAAACAAGCTAATCCCTATTCCATCCCATTATTAGCAGATTTAGCTACAGGCATTAAAAAGGAGCAGATAATGGAAAGTAAGAAGAGGCTGTAGAAACAAAATCGTGATGATGATGTTTATGGCAAAATTAGATGTTTATTTTCAGGATGCTTGCAGATAGATTCCTGTGGAAAAAGTCATTCTGTGTTTTTTGGCAAATGTGAAATTCTTACAGGCTTATGGGCAGCTTACGCTGAAGTATATATTTATATTTATATAGATTGCAAGCAGTTATAAGGTTTTCTGACATCTTTTACTGTGATTGCCAGTCAATTACAATCCCTCCTTAGGCTCTTTTTCCTGCCTGGGTGCCTAAACCAGCACTGCTGTCATGCAGCTCGGGTTGTTGCATTTATTGGTTGTCCACTGGGAGAAGGTATATGAAGCCACTTTTCTGGCATGAATGCTTTCATGACTCAGCAGTACAGCGTATTTTTGGGTAAGGACAGGGCTGTGACAAGGTTCCTCTTTGCATCGCCACCTAAATATTTCTGGGAAGAGGCATAAAGATTTGAGTCTGCAAAAGCAAGAGGGAGAGACTCTCCTGCGGAACCAGACACCTGGGTTCCAGCCCCTAGTGACTAGAGGATAATGCAGTAGAAATCAGGTATAGCAGAGGAAATATCACTCCAGGTATGGCTAGTACTTATTTATTTTAAAATTTACTTGGTGCTCTTGCTTGCGAACTGGCAAGAGCACCAATGGCTTTGATCTTGTCAGCTCTGATAAGCCTGGAAGTGCTGGGGGTTGCTGTAGGCGTGGACGTGAGCTCTGGTATTGTGGGAAGTAGGACTGACGTCTTTATAAGTGGCATTTTCTCCTCCACATCACTATGATGCCCCAGGCACTGCGCTTCTGAAGGGCCTTTCTCCAGAGATAAAGAGTTTCCTCATGCTTATTAAAGGTCGCACAGTGGTTTTCAAAAGGTAAGCATAACTTTGTTGATCGCCACATGATGTGGTGACGTTCCTAAGCAGAATCATGTGCAAAAATAAGGCTCTAAGTGTTTTTTGTTTGGGGGACTAACAGAGAAAACCAACCAATTCTTCCTTCAAGACTGTTTTTTCCCCTGCAGATACAGTTTCATCACCGTAATGTCAGACACCTATTCTGACGTACTCTCCAAATTCATTCAGCAGCAGAGTTCACACCTGTGGATATTCTGCACATCTGTGATAATATGACACAGAAGTTCATGCCTGCAGAAATGCTGCATTCATCTCACATTAGAACTACTTCTCTCACAGAATTCTTTCCCTGCTTGTATTCAGAGCATGAAAAGCACAGGAAACATAACTTCAAGCAGGCAAGCAATGTAAGGTATAAACAAGGTACAAGCAACCTAAGAGTTACACTGTTGAAATAAATTCCGTACTCCTATGAGGCAGAGCCCCAAGTATTTCCTTGTTCTGCAAAAGAAACAAAAAGGGTCTCACACCAGAAATATTTTTTATGATCAGAAAATGTGTAAACACATTGAGTCAATGCACTTTCACTGGATACGCTTCCAGCTCCTGCACATAATATACCCTCTGCTCAAGCACTCAAGAGCCAGAACCAGAGTCCTCACAGCCAAGTGGACATTTCATCTTGCAAGTTTTTCCTTTATTTTAAAGTGAATTTTGATACAGTTCTTTAAAAAGTGGCAGAAATAAGACATGAGGAAATGGAAGGAAGCTGTGTCAGGGGAAGTTCAGACTGGATATTAGAAAAAGGTTCTTCCCTGAGGGGGTGGTCAGTCCCTGGAACAGGCTCCCCAGGGAAGTGGTCATGGCACCAAGCCTGTCAGAGCTCAAGGAGCATCTGGACAATGCTCTTAGTCATATGGCTTAGCTATAGGTAGTCCTGCCAGGAGCAGGGAGTTGGACTCGATGATTCCTATGGGTCCCTTCCAACTTGAGATATTCTCTGATTCTATATATAAATAGTAACTACAGAGAGCTTATGATAGCCATTAAGTTTTTTGCTGACTGTAAGCATTTGTCTCCTCTCCCCCAGGTTGTGGGGGATAAGTTGATAGTTGGAGGGCAGGGCTGCCACTCAGAGGGCTGGAGAAATGGGCTGACAGGGACCTCCTGAAGTTCACCAAGGACATATGCAAAGTCCTGTGACCTGGAAGGAGTAAATCCATATTGAAGACTGACTATCGAGAAAGCATCTTTGCAAGAAAGGGCCTGAGGGACCTGGTAGGTGGCAAAGTGAATACGAGCCCCCAGTGTGCCTTTGCAGTGATGAAGGCTAACTGCATATTGGGGTGTGTGAGCAACAGTCAAAGGAAGTGATCATACCCTTCTAAATGGCACTTGTGAGAGCGTCGCGTCCAGTTTGGGGACCCCAGCTGACCTACTGGAGTGACCCCAGTAGTGGGGCCACCATGACTGTCACAAGAAGATGCTAAGAGAAATGGATTTGTTCAGCCTTTACAAGGCAAGGCTAAGGAGGAGACAGCTTACTGCTGTCTTCAACTACCTAGTAAGAGAGTATAAAGAGGAAAGAGTCATATTGTTCTTGGAGGTGAATGGTGATGAGGGGCAACAGACACAAACTGCTACAACAGAAATCTCAGATAGATACCAGGAAAAAAATTTTCGTGGGTGGGTGGTTGAAGATTGGAACTGGTACCCAGAGAGGCTGTGGTATCTCTATCCTTGGAAATATTGAAAACTCGACTGGACAAGATTCTGGACAATGTAATATAAAGTTGACCCTGCTTTGACAATGAAGTTGGAGCACATGATCTTCAGAAGTCATCTCCAATCAGAATCATTGCACAGAAGTTTAGAGTATTCTTTGTGTAAATCTGTCTTCATCACGATTAAAACACTCTTGAATTTGTTGAATGCTGAATATGATGCATGGCAAGGTGGCATAACATAATTCAGATACTTCAAAGAGCTCATATGAATGTGCTTCTGGCCCACATGCAGCTTCACTAGCTCCACAGCATGGTTAGCCATTCAGAGAGAAAAGTATATTTATCCCAGTATCACAAATAAGTTTACATTTTTTAAAAATCCAACCTGTCATCTTTCCTTTGCATTAGTCATGGGTTTTGCAGAAGGACACAGAGTCAATTTTCAAACACTTACATAGAGAATTCAGCCTCAAAATTTTATCTGGAGGCAATAACCAAACCTTCAGAGGTTTGCCCACCACCCAAGAAAGATGTCTGCCTTGGACCAGATGGAGCACAGGCTAGGAGATTTGAGGAACTTGCTGAGATCTGCCAGGCCTGGCCATTACTTCCTTTGAGAAGCGGGGCTTCATCTTTGACTCAAAAGTGAACATGATCCTCTTTCCCAAAGAGAACTGAAATCAAAGCATCTCTGTACTTTTCAGCATGAAGAAGCCATATCATACCTGTTGTATCCTTACAGCATTCTTGTGCCAGAGGCAAGCATCCACAGAATTTCAAACAGTGCACAGATTTGTTTTGAGTGGTGAGCTGTTAAGCTGTCTCCCCATATGTCTGATCTGAGCTTTTCCTTGTCATCTTGCAGAGATAATAATTTAAACTCCAACAAGCCTATGTATACTCTCTTACGTTTCTCCCTCATGTTTTCTGCAAAACAGCGACCGCAGGTGGGGCAGGAAGACGAAC
The DNA here is from genome assembly GCA_034008185.1 of Gorsachius magnificus. NCBI lineage: Eukaryota > Metazoa > Chordata > Aves > Pelecaniformes > Ardeidae > Gorsachius > Gorsachius magnificus. Next base: position 181,120,264 of record CM067081.1, read on the forward strand.
ATTGCATCCCCTCTGAGTTTTAGTCAATAGTATATTTCAGTCTTTGGGTCAAATAAATGGCCGAGTTTAGTCTGCTGGCTGGCATAGCCTTTCTAGGAGCCTACGGGATAACCTGTGAGGGGCTCTACTTCTACACAGAAAAAATGAGCCTCTCCAGGATACATGTCAAGTTCTGCTCATGCCCCTCTTTTCACTCCCGTCTTCTTCAGGTGGAAGGCCCATTAAAGCAGTAGTGAGGAAAATGGGCACGCTCTTAGCATCCCTCTTCACTGATCTACTTTTGGCTCTGTAGACTTTACTCATAGACAGATTTGTCATAAAAACTAGTGAGCATCACAGCGTCTTTACATTTTTCACATCTGTACACAAGGAACCTGGGGCAAACCCAGGCATTGCTGGAACTCAGCTCTCAGGATGTTGTTTAACACTCAGAAATCGAACGAGCCCACAGGGCTTAGCCTCCAAAACCGTGTAACTGTGTGTTCAGTGGTACGCCAGCTGGTTTCTAGCATAAGCCAGCTAGCTGACAGTCGATCATCCCCACTAGCCATGTATGATGACTAACCAGCTTTTCCCTGCTGCCAGTACTCTGCTACTCTCACCGCTTGCCGTACCTACCCGTCCCAGTTCTCACGGCCTTTCGGTGAGACCTACATGCTGCAGCATGGCAGGGCACAGCCACAGCCTTGCTGCAGAGGACAGATGTCCCACATACTCTTGCTACATTTCCCTCACCCCTGTTTTCCTGAAGCTTGGCACACCCAAACCCGCAACCTTTCTGCATGTTTGGGTGACCACCACTTCCAGCAGAGCTCCCAATTTTTCTTTGGTAAAATGGTCAATATGACACAGCCAGATTAAGAAGGGGTTAAAACACCTGTGCCCTCAAATTCGAAGCTATTCGGGCTTGTCCTTTCACTTTGGCCCCTGACAGCATCCTGAAGGCCTGGCTATGCCCGGAGGCACCCGGGGGGCTGCCGAACCATCTCTGCTGGCTAGCCGGCAGCCATGGTCCCCGGCTTCCCCAAACGGCCAGGGGGACCCCACAGCCGGCCGGCTACAGGGCTCGGTTTAGGCCGCTGCCGCCGGCCCGCCCTCACGGCAAGGGTGCTTATAGTTCTTTTTTCTCGCAAATGGTTTTGTAGGAAAAATACCCTTGACGTCTTTTAAGGAGAAGACGGATGGTAAACGCTTCCAGCGGGAGCCTTGTCCCACAGGATCAGAGGGCTCTGCCCGGCGCCGGGCCGGGGCGCCCAGCTTGGGCTGCGCTGGCTCAGCCCCGGGGGCCCGGCCGGCCAGGCGGGCGGCGACCTCCCGCCCGCCGGTAGGGAACCCCCGCGCGCCGGGGCCCGGCGCGGGGGCCCCCGGGCCCCGCCCGCCGCGCACCTGCCGCGGGCCGCCCCCCCCCCGGCGCGGGAGGCGGGCGGGAGGCCGGGCGGGGGCGGCGGCCGCCCGTGCCCGGCGTGTGCCAGGAGCCCGCCGGTGCCGCAGGAGGAGCAGGAAGCGCCCGGGCAGATCCAGCCTCGCTGTCACATGACTCAGCAGCCGCCGCCGGGCTGAGTGCACCCAGCGCCGCGCCGGGAGGGGGGACCCTGCCGCCGCCGCCGCCGCTGCGATGAGCCCGCGGCCCCGCGGCTGCCCCTGAACCCGCCGTTCCCCGGCCCGGCCCGGCTCGGCTCGGCTCGGCTCGGCTCGGCGCGGCGCGGCCCGGCGCCCCCATTGCGGAAGCGCGGCGGGGGCTGCCGGAGCCGCCGCCGCCGCAGCAGCGCTGCCCACCGGCGCGCCCCGCTCCCCGCCCTGCGCGGCGGCTCCGGCGCTGCCGCCGCCGGCGGGGGTACTATGCTCACGCGGGTGAAGTCCGCCGTGGCCAATTTCATGGGCGGCATCATGGCTGGCAGCGCGGGCGCCGACCACGGCAGCGGCGCGGACTTGCCCCTCCGGTTCCCCTACGGGAGACCCGAGTTCCTGGGACTGTCCCCGGACGAGGTGGAGTGCTCCGCCGACCACATCGCCCGCCCCATCCTCATCCTCAGCAAGGAGACCCGGCGCCTGCCCTGGACCACGGGCTACGCGGAGTGAGTACGGCCCCGGGCTGCGGCGGGCAGGTGGAGCGCGGCCGGGCCCGCCCGCCCCGCCGGCCTGACCCCCGCCGCCGGGCGCACCGGCGGCGAGCGGCGGCGATGCCGGCTGACCCAAACCCTGCCGCGGCGGGGGCCGGCGGGGCCGGAGGCGGCGGGGTCGGGTCCCGGGCCTGCGCGGCGCCGCGAGCAGCGGGAGCCGGTGGGGCGGGGGAAGCTGGGGGGAGGGGGGGGGGGGGCGGCATCGGCGGCGCCGTGTGCCCGGCCCGGCCCGGCCGTAGCCCTGTACCTGGGCAGCTCGTTCTGGGAGGCCGGGGCCGCAAACGGCCCGTGCCCCCGTGAGTCCCCGCCGAAGCGGCCGTGCCGCCAGCGGGCGGAGGGCGGCAAACGGGCAGCACCGGGGCTCCTCCGCCCGCAGCGACGGCTCCCGGGGGCGCCGGGGCCGAGGATGGAGCCCCCGCCGGTGAACAACTGTCTCCATTCTTGACTGGGGAATGAAAGGGCTATTGATGGGAGACCCGGCGCGGTTTGTGCCTGTGTGACTGCTTCCCGCTGTCCAGAAGTGGTGAAACGCGTGGGGTTTGGGGCACCTTCCTGCGGACCTGGCAGCCGTCACGCTCGCTGGCGGTGGCTGGTCGCTTAATCCCCAAGGGCTTTCCAGTTTGGGGAAATGCCTGAAGAACCTGAGCTCCAAACTGAAAGAAAAATCCATTGGCGGACCCCAAACTGGGCTTTCCCAGCAGTTTGTTGCCCTGACTCACTCACGTCATGGCATTTACTTCTGAGGCGTCTGGTCGGGACCTGGTTGTAGCCTTGAGCACAATCAAACTAAATGATTGCACGCAGCACCTTAAACACCAGCTAGGCGAAGGGCAGCATTCGTTTGGATGCAGATCCTCATCCCGCTGGCAGTGGGAGTAGCTGCGGAGGCAAGGCATGTCCTGGCACTTGATTCCTGTATCAGTAACACGTGGTGTTTTCTTTGATGATACTGGGAGCAGGATTTGGCATTTGGTTTCTCTCTGCTGCTGTCTCTAAGCCTTGAAACATATCTGGCCATCCTTGTTGCTCCCAGCTCGCAGATTGCAGAAGTTGAAGCTAAACGAGCTCTTCCAAGCTACAAGCTGTTTCGCTGTCGAGCGCTGTCTCTTCAGGCACACGCGAATTCCCAGCAAAGCTACTGCAAAAACTACAGTGAAGGCTTCACATGGTTAATGAGCAATCGCTAGCTTTATTTAAAAGGTTGTTGCATCATCCGGGACACTGAAATGGGAAGAGAGGTTTAAAGAATTTTAAATTGGATCGTTCTCTTTGGATTATTAAAGAATTGAATGGAGTACTGAGCAAGATCCGCAGGAACTATAAGTTTAAATGTTTAAAAGTAAGCTCTAATTGTTCTGCTAGTATAATAGTCCCTTAAAAAGCAGTGCCTTAGCAGAGCAAGTAGGTGCTGCTATTTTTAGCTTCCGTGAGGTGCTGTGGCTTTCAGCAAGTAACTTTAATTGCAAGTTGGTGACAAAGTGGAAGGGAGGTTCTCTGGCTGCCAGGTACGCTCATCCACTGCTGCCGCCAGCTTTGCTCGAGACGTGGATGCCGGAAAGTGAAAGCCCAGGTAGACACTGTAGGTGAAACCTTCTCTGAGGGAGCGTGCGGAGATAAAGTAAAGGGGTGATGATGAAAGAAGAACAACACACCAGGATCCTTTTCATATACTTGTTATTCTTTTGAGCTTTGAGCAGTTTGGTTAATTGGGAGGCGTAAAAAAGTCACTGGCTTTCTCAGTTCCTATTGTTATCTACGGGGAAAAGAAGTTGGCCTCTTGCTTTATCTCTGGGTTTGTTTTTTTTTCCTTTGGTCTCATCCTCTTCCAGTGCAGTTACTGGTTCCAGTGCTGGTGGAGCAGAGCACAGTGAAAGGTACTTCTTCGCAGAGAAACAGAACTAGGGAACGTTGTTGTCAGGCTTTTCCCAGAAACACCTATCTGATCTTCCAAAGTGGGGTTTGGTTGTAACCGGAAGATGTCAAAACACTTGCTGTGCAGAAGCTAAGAGGAAAGCAGTGCTACCAAAATTGCATTGTCCTCCAAAGGCAAAGCAGTGCAGCAGCCGTTAATGAATAAAGAAGGAAATAAGGACAAACTTGGGTTTTGCCAAATACAAATTTTTTTTTAAAATCCTACTGAGCTATTACCAGGCTATCTGAAAATAATTGCGAGACTTGCTTGAAGGTATGCATTGAAAATACCTGTTTTCCTTTTGGAACACATTTGAGTTATATAGAGAAAAGAAATGGAAAAATACCGGGAAGGTCAAATTACTGTTATACATATTCTGAGGTTTATTTGCTTGGAGGAAGTGGGGGTTGAAGTACTTTTAAGCTATTATTTAGCATTGTGTTAGCATTTATATTAAGGAAACTGTCAGAGCAGCATTTGCTTTTTGTGCAGTGCAAGTGAGCACTTGCAAGAATGGTAGGAGGAACTTTGGTGTCCTCACAAGGAGCTTGTGACATAAAACAAAGGTCAGCCGTTAACTCGCGTTTTACTGCTGCGAGGTCCAGCTTCCCTGAGCTATTTGCTTTCCCGCCTTTCCACGTTGCAGCAAATCAGCAAAAGCAATTCCAGTGTTTTGTTGGTGGGCATGCCTTTGGGCACTGAGATTTTTACTTCTTGAAGTTAAGGAGAGGTTTATTGTAGATTTAGAAGGCGGGGATTTGGCCCAGAAGGTGTAAGAAGGGAGCATGTGCCGCCTTTATTGCGTCTGCCCTGATGTCATGGGCCATCCGCACAGTGGGGTTTGAGTAGGTGGATTTATGCTCCACACCCAGCACCAGCATCTGTCTCGCTGTCTTCAGGAGGAAATTTTGTCTCTGAGAACAGATCACTTGGAGGGTTTGGCTCAGGAAAGCATTTGCAGTGTTCTTTAGTTGTAAAACATACCAGTTTACAGATGATACTGGAGCTCCTTGATGCCGTCATGTCCATGTTTCATCCAAGCTGGAGAAGGCATTTTGGGGTTAGACCTGGTTCCCATGGAGAACTAAAGCAGCCTGACTCACAAAATACGTATTTTTTTTCAGGGACTTCCTCTCATTCCTTTGATTCTTGAGGACAGGGATTTCTTACTAACTCAGGTAGTGATAAAGAAGCTCACCCTGTTGAGTGTTTCTTCTTAGCATCTGTAGTATCCCTTGGAACAAGCACTTCTCCCCTTTCTCTTGCTTCTCACATACTCAACTTTTTTGTAATGGATATTTTTGCAATATTGCTCATCCATGACATATATTTTAACTTTTTTTTAAAATTACCTACTTATCTCGGTGGTATTATGCAGTGAAATGTAAATTAGCCTTTCTTTTTTATTATTAGCTTCCCCTCTTTTAATAGTGTGATCATTATGCAAAGTATGTAGGCATGCAAATGAAATCTTCAAAAACATACTTGATGCTGGGATAAAACATCGCTGCTTCCTGAAATTTCAGTGGGAATCCCATAGGGACTCTGCTTTCCTTAGTCGGTGAGCAGCCTGAAAATCATCTTCTGCAATGACTGTCCTGCTCTCTCTTCCTTGCATGGGAGTCCTGAGACCTTGAATTTCAGTTCACCTCAGACTGCGGGATGGCAAAAGGACGGTAGATGTTCCAAAGAGATCTCTTAACACCACAGACACTTTCCTGATGGTCATCAGACTCCATAGAAGCAAAATGAAAATTGTGTCCCGCATCCAGTAAGCTTTGTAATTGTCTTTATTTCTGAATAAAATGATACCTTTAAACTTTTCCTTTTTAATCAAGGACATCCTTAATGTAGCTCTACCACATGTGGCTAGCTGATGCGTATTGGGAATGACCCAGGGAGAGAGGTAGTAGTCTGTTAACAAACATTCCTTTAAGTCTGCCTTTAATCCAGAGGACTAAGGAGATTTGCTGCTCTCTGAAAAGTTGATTTATTTGAGGAAGGGGGAAGGGGGGGGTGGGGGAGGTCCTGCCTGACACTTTATTTATTTGTTGCCCTCCTTCCCCTCCGCAGGCTGCTCTGCTCCTGAGGCCACAGGGCTCTTCCAGACCTTTCCCTGTCTGACAGCTGATTTTTGAGCTTCTGCTTTGGATTGGCCTGTTTACTGGGAGGCAAATTTCTTCTCTAGTCCCTTTCTGTGCTGTTTTCGGTGTGTTATGACCTCTTTCCTGCAGAGCTGCTGCTAAGCTGCCCTCGGCCCCTGCGTTAAACTCTGAAAGTATCTGGCAAAGTAGAGGCAGTAGTGTAGATGGAGTATATAATATGAAATGGCTCGGAGGTTATTCACCTGCATCTGAACTCTGCCCAGAACATTATTTTTCACCTTTTGCTCTTTTGCTTTATCTTATTCCCCCCATGAAGGTAGAGGATGAACAGAGTGGAGCAGAGTCTTCCTCTCCTGGTGAATTCCCTGGACCGCATGTGGTACAACAAAATAGATGCTAAATTTGCAAATGACAAAGGACTAGCCTCCTGCAAGTGCTGGTAGAGTTGCAGGGAAACTGCAATGAGCAGCATTTCATGGCAGAAAAACAAGACTAGGCATTTTCCATCTATTTGGGTGTGTATTCCTGGTAGTCCAGAATTGAGCACTAGAACAGCTTTTTAAAATAGTGTGAATCCTGGGGATGGGACCGTAGCTAGCTGATTCTATATCCCATATATCTATATCCCTCTCTTTACTTTTACCTTCCTGCCATCTTTTCGGAGAATATCAAAAGGTACTATCAGATACACTTAAGGGAAATGGGGGAAAGTCTCAATCGTATGTTGTCTGTGACCTTGTGCAAAGGACAGTTTTGCCTGCCTTATTTTATTAATTTTTAAAAAAAAATTCCGAATGACACTTTAGCTATTTTTGCAGTTCCAAGTTAGAATAGGTAGCCAGAAACTCAACTTCCGTGGCGTGTGTGTTTCTTGGCTTACAAAGTCAGTTCGTTATCCCAGTGGTCCTTTTCATTTGATGAGACATAAAGTCCGGGCTCTCTTTCCATAATGTTACATTTCAGAGATACTGTGGTTTCTCTGCTCTGCAGGCCTGCAGTAGCAATTACATTTTCTCTGTGGTGTGGTAACTACTGACCCAAAATGAATGCAGAGTTGTACGTGAAGTATGATGACTGTGTCCTTCTGCAGCATTATTACAGTAGCATGTTGTTACAGCAGTAACTTAAGTTCAGAATGAAAAGGGGGGGGGAAGCTTATGGATTTATTTTTCCCCTACTCTAAGTACTGGTTGTTTTGTAAGGCTGATAATGTTGCATCATATTTTTTCATGCTGTGTTACTTAGCTTGTAGGAAATGAATGTACGTGAGAATTGACTGGAGGTTTTTATTAAAATAATCTCCAGCCTTTCTCAGTGCTCATAAATCTTAGGTTGGCGCAATCAACATAAAATGTGTTGATTTTGTGAGTTAAGATAACACAGAAGTTGTTTTCCACCTGAAGTACCTTTCACCTTCTGCCTAGACTGAACTATTTATACCAACGTGAAGCATTGTAATAACAACCTGAAGCAGGTGAAAGCTTAGCACATCTGCGAGATGAGGTAAACCAAAGCACAGAAATTGCTTCTCCTGAGTTGGACAATATATTGATGTCGGAGGATAGCGTAGGGCTTGCAGCTACTGCTCGCTTATTCTAATCCCCGTTGCCTCCTATTAACAGGAGATAACACTGCAATCACGCTCCTGCAAATTGAAAGTTCCATTCTCATTTCTGGGAGCCAGCCTTTCTAGCCGTCAGCTGGGAGCATGACTCATACCCCGTCGGTAAACACATTTCTTCTATATATTCTGTTTGGTACAAATTTCAGGAGGCTGATATGCCTGGGAAAAGGAATACCTTTTTTATCTTGTTCTGTTTGGCTGTCTTCTCAGGTTAAGTACACAGAAATAATGAATTACTTACTTTCCTTTTAAAAAATTTGTTTACACTTCTCTTTGTCTGGATAAAATTATGTTCCTTTATTCTTTCTGTAGTTCAGAACACAAGACTGAGTAGGACCTGGTGAATGAGCTAAAAATTCAACTCCCATACATGTACCTAAAGTTGACTAAACATTCTTCCTGTGTATGAATTATTCTTCTGTGCATAATGTAATGTTAACTTTAATATACATTGCCAGACTCTTGTTTAAGCCTAGGCTCATATAAAACGGCCTACGGAAACCTCATGATGGTTTTAAGAGCTTCAGAAATACCTTTCCTTGTGTAAGAGCTTAGGCTATAGCATCTAATATTTATGTAATGCCTCTAATCTGCCAAGTGTCTTGCAAATAATAATTTCAGAATAACCTTGGAGAAAAACGTACATGTGTAAATGTTCTGGTTTCTCAGGTGAAGAAACCGAGGCAGTGAGGATAAGCTTTGGCAAGAGGTTTGGTGTGAATGCGGAGAACAAATGACAGTTTTTTTCCTGCTGTTGTGTGCTTGGCTATGCCTATGTGGTCTCTGATTTCTTAGAACTAATGGAGGTAAGAGGAGGAGGGGGGAAAAAAAAGTAAATCATGTGCTCTGGTATTTTTAATGTAGTCTAAGTTGTGCACACATGATTCCTAACAGGTGAGTATGAAGTTCATCCCTCTAAGCTGCCTTGTATCACTAGTCCCCCAGAGGCTTAAGGCTAGTGCTGTCTCATGTGTTTCTGAAAAGCTGGCTTGAGCATGGTCCTGGCTTCTGAAACCAGAGGGTGACCATGTCCTCCCAGGCAGCCTTCCTTTGGTCCTTTCTGCCTTGGCACTGGTGGCAGTCGGCAGATGTTACCTGCAAATGCTCCAGCTTTGTTTGTTTGTCTTAGGTGAAGCTGCATCACTTGGGAAAGGTGTAAGTGGGAACAGCTTGGCGGAGTTATCATTGTGCTATAAAATAATCTGACAGGGCTGTGCCCCTTAGGGTGAAACGCTTTGAGCCTCTGAATGTGATCAAATGAAACATGTTCACTTCGGCCTTGAAAGAAAGCAGTGCTGCGAAGCACAGGTCATTCCTGCGATGGGATCTATGTAGCACGTGAGAAAGAAATATAGTTTGTGGGTTTAAGGACAGGTTAAGTCAGCTCTGTGTTGAGCTGCGTCCCCAGTAAGACTTGGTGTAGGCGAGACATCTTTGGGTGGATTTGGGCAGAGCAGACACGGTAACTGTGCTGTGGCATGGGGCTGGAGTAAGAGCAGGTGCTGCACGTGTGCTGGAGCAGTGTTTGTGGAAGGACGTAGAGGCTCCTGGATCATGCCCACCCTGCATCTTTATCTCCTGCCTTCTGGATTTCTGGTCTGATTGAACTCACTGCTCTAAAATGCAAGGGGTCCTACTGGGTGGCAGCAAGCAGCTCGGTAGTAATTGTGCATTTTGTTGTCTCTTAACTGTCTAAGGTTATTTTCTTTCTCCCCATTAAACACGAGAAAGGTGACTTGTAAGACTTGGTTCCCGTTTGGCCAGTTACATTTACCTGGTAGGGTTTACATTTGGGATGGCCAGCTACGATACATGGTATTATCCAGAGCGGTTTCCCTGCTCATAGGTTAGGTAGAGTAGAAGGGGTTGCAGTTTCAAATGCTCAGAGTCCAAAACAGTTAGCAGAGGCTGGTGAGAGAAATCCCAGCTTGTGTCGAGCCCAAAATCCCCTAAATCCAACAGACATGGGGTGGGAGTTTTATTGCATGGTAATTGCAGAGGTTCAGTCATGTAGGAGGTGGTCAGCAGGTCCATTGCAACCATTTGGCCAGCTTTGCCGCTAGTGCCTCTTGCCCAGCTCCCCATCCAGCAGCATGCTTGCTGTCTAAGACGTTGCCAGCGGTATTTGTGGTTGTAAGTGGCAGGGTGCTAAACGGTTGATGCTGCGTGAGCTGTTCAACAGATGAAGCTCATAAAATGGCTGGAGGCCGTGGTTCCTCCTCCCAATGCTGTCCATAAGGCAAATGTTTGTCTGCAGAGTTTAGCATTCTCTAAATAACTACTGCACCCAGTATTTCTTCAGGGGGAAGCGATGTGATGTAAAGCTAGTCTAAGGGACACCTCTGCTTCTTGATCACGGTGTGGTTTAATTGCTGGCATCTGAGAGGGAGAAGGAGAAAAATAACCTCAAGCTGAGGCAGCTACTGTTGGTAAGTGCGATGGCTGGGGGAAGGCTCTGAGCAGGAGGGGGTTTGGGCAACACATAGTTCGGGAACGCCAAAATATGGACCCTGTAACATGATTCAGCACTCATGCTGATTTTAAAAAAAAAAAACAAAAAACAAAAAACAAACAAAAAAAACCAAATAAAAGTTTATCAGTGTGCTGCAGCAAGCAGGCCTTTCTGGCATGAAGCAGGGTGGCAAATCTGGAGCTTCGCTCCTTGTTTGGGATCTGTATTCAGTAGGGTGAGGCTTAATGGGAAGAGAGTCTGCTGTGGGAGTCCAGAGCTGCTGAGGTACAGGGGTACAGGCGGCGCTGTGTCCTTGGAGACCTTCTGGCTTGACAGAACTGAAAAGATAGCTATTTTTTAAAAAAGGAAAAATTTATAATGGTAAACTGTCAGTGCCATTCACTGAACTGATTAGCATCTATGTTTAGCTTCCATTCATTTCCTTCTCTTTTTTGTGATACCAAGGGTTGCATGAACACCTGGATTCTGTGTGGCCCTGGTCTTGATGGCCATGGCAGTGCTTCTCCTAAATGGTCCCCATCCCCAAGACAGGCAGGAGTCAAACGGGTCTGGTCCCCCAAGAGGAAAGAGAGCAGCGTTATGTTGTTGGCCTCTCTCCTCTGGTGTGGGGAGGTCTGTCTGTCCATTGGTTTTACTTGTCATAACGCCAGGTTGTTTTTAACTCTACTGGGTATCTCCTCTGCTGGCGGAGGAATTATGTCAGATGCTGTAGACTCTCCACCTTTCTTTCTCATGAATGCAGGCCCCGGGTCCTGGTGGTGACTGTGGATGAAAGGTGAATAACCATTTCCAATCTCTCCTTTTTTTTTTTTTTTTTTTTTTCTTTCCCTCTGCTCTCCCCCCCCCCCCCCCCCCTTCTTTTTGAAGTGCTACCTCAAGGTGTAGTCAATATTGACTGGTTTTGATGTTGTGCAGGCTCCTTTGCAGGCAGCAATAATGACACTGATGCCATGAGTTGGGGTGGTCAGCCTCACCTGACTTCAGGGAGAAGAGTGGGAAACCATGTACTGTCAGGTATATGCTTTCAAGGTGGTTTTCTGCTACAGTAAGAGAAGAAACAGATTGAGCTTTGACTGCATCTTTTGCTACTCTTATTCTGTACCATAAACAATTGGGGGTTTTTTGAGGGGGGTACACACAACAGCATATGTGTGAGTTGGAATGGAAGAAGTGTGCATGCTGTTTGGGTGTAAACTTGCGGAGGTTTTGTGGATTACCCTCTGATATCCTGCATACCACTGCTTCAGAAATGCTGCGGCAAAGTGTCCTTGGACTGGCTTTAAGAGGTCTGTGATATTGTCTGGGGATCCTTTTGTAGGCATAGCTCTGCTTCCAAAGTCTTCCCAGTTAATCTCTGCTTTTATTAAATCTGGTGGTCCTGTAGAAAAGTGCCCTTTGTGCTGTCCTGTCTGTGTATCTGACCCATTGCTTAAAGGTACTGACAGAGGCAAGATATTTCCTCCCCTCTGCTCCCCCTGCCCTGAGCCCTTCTGAATTTCCCTGATTTGTTCCTCTGTCGTTTATGACCTGTTATAATAATTTCTACTCTCCAAACTCCCTGCAGAGAGATGAAAGAGATCCAGCTCCAGCCAAGCTCCGCAGCAGATATTTTTTTTTTTTTTTTTTGGCCAACATTGATTCATTCAGGCCAAGTATGATTTGTCTATCTTTAGGTATGTGTTAGAGACCTCCTCAGAAACAGATGATGCGTAGTGCGTGTTTGTAATGCTATAAAATACCTGTCAGCCAGAACTAACAATCTGGTCCTTGGTGGAGTCTTGTATGTTGGAGGTGGGACCAAGGACAGGTCTCCAGCTCTTACAACTTGGTCCATTTTGGGGAGAAGTCGTGCCAAAAAAAAAAAAGTTATCCTGCAGCTCTTCAGAGATACCTGTATTCTTTAGAAGGTCGCCATGTGGACAGACACACTGTGGGCTGTCATCCTTCGGTTCTTCCTGAAATGGCAGCTTCAGCCTGTTACCCAGCCATGAAACACTTGATACCCATTCTCTGGGGTGAAACAGGATCCTTTCCACTGTGATCTACCTGGGCAAGGGCTTTGTCCTTTTGTTCAGTTGTGAAGTTTAAAGACACAGCTCCTTTGATTTCAGGTGGTTTTTGTTAGGTTTTGAAACAGTTTGAATGAAAGGGGGTTAGTGCTGGAAAAAGAAGTTGCCCAAAGTGCCACTGATTTTTTTTTTTTTCCATTATTATTTTTAATTATTATTCTGTTTTTTTCCCCTTCTATCTTGAGGGAAGTTGCTTTTTATCCTTGGTTGTGGACTTCTTTCTTTTTGATTCATAATCTGTGCTGCCTGTCTGTGAGGAGGAGAAAGTGAGAAGCTGTGAGATTTAATGGTGGGAAGCAAACCTTCCTTTACTTCCTGGTTGAGAAGAGTGCTTCTGAAATTGCTTCAGGCCCAAGCGTTATCACTGAGAGCAGGGTCCTCTCCAGTGGGTTCAGGGTTGTGTTGGATGCTCCATTTCAAAGGTGAGAGCCGCCACATAAAACCCTTGCTGACGGCACTCACAAAGCAGCTGAGCAGCTCTGCTTGTACCTGGGAGAGCAAAGTGTTGCATCTCTGTTGGTTTTGGTGGCCATGCAGGGAGCTTAGTGCTCCCGTGTCCCATCCTGTCCCCCCGCCATTAATTCCACTGACTCCACGTCTGTGCAAGTGCCTTGGCAGGCTGAGTGTGGGTCTTGGTTTTTTGTTTACTTGTTCAGCAGTATGTGATGCTTTGCAGAAGCCTGTGCAATAAAACTAGGTTCCTTAAATTGCTGGTTGTAAGTGTTTTTTAAAATAGCATTTTGGAGAAAGTGTCTTTTCTTCCGAATCTGCTTTAAGGGTCTTTGTTTCACAAGCGACTGCTAAATTTCGGAGTAGAAATTAGATCTAAAATCCAGTTTGAATTAGTTTTTGTTTCTCTTTGCTGAACTTATTTGTAGGTGTCTTGACTGAAAAAGGAAATTAAAAGGTTGTTTTTTCCCATTTCTTTCCAATGACTTGATCTTAGTTCAAACTTGCAATGTTTTTCCTTTAGAAATTTTAAGAGCCGTACAGTAAAACCTGCATTGTATGTGTGGTGCTGCTGGGAATAGGGTACGCTTTTAGATTCAGGTATTTGGTTAGGCATTTAGAAATGGAAAATACTGATCATAAAGCTAACCTCAGTGAATATTGTTGCTTGTATCATCACATAAATCGTAAAGTTTTGTGGGTAGCTGGTCTGAAATGAGTGATTTCCATTTTGCAGAACGTAAATAGAATTTTTTCTCCCTGCTTTCCTCCTGCCCTTCGCACAAAAAGTAATTCCTTTTCAGCCGTCTTCATGTGTCATTAGAAAGGGAGAACTTAAATCAGTCACATGCTCTCAACTATAATGCAGGAATTGGTAAGGCATTAAAACTTACACTGATCTTCAAAAAAATTAAAGAAAGGTACATCAACATTAGACTTGGAGGGCGATTCCCTCTCCCTTACCTTGTCGTCCCTCTTGTTAATCACATCTCCAGTCCTGTGCTTTCAGTTAATTTCTTTATTCTTCTCAATAATCTTAAAGTTCATTGTCTGCATAGTCCTTGCAAAACGTAGATGACAACCTCTTCAGGCCGGGACTCCCTCTGGCGTTACTTCTCAATGTAATTTTAAGGTCTCTCTGTCCCTCTCCGGTAGTGCAAAACTGGGAATTACAGCGCAGCGAGTTCCTTCAGCAACCTCTTCAGAGTAATCCCCGAAAATCCCGGGTCTGTGGATGGTAATTCTATTAGCCATTCAGCAAGGCGAGTGTGGAAGAATGCAGCTGGTGGGTGGGAATGTGGGAAGTTCCCCATCTCTGCCTTTAATCCTGCTTTTAGAGGGGGAAAAAAATTATAGGATAATGCGATTAGCTGTAATCCCGTTCTTTTGCTTGGTTTTAGAAAAGTGTCTGATTCCTAAATTGCAAGCTAGTTCGGTGAAGTGTGTTCATGGAGAGGATGGGAAATTATTTTGGTACTCAGCCCATTTGTCTTTGGAAAAAAAAACAAACCAAAACACTGGAAGCAAGAGAAAGAAACTCTCTTAGCCGGCACTGAGTGTCTCATTTCTGTTGCGCAGGCATAATTTGGAAAGCTGAAACCAACAGCATGTAAGTGGAAACACAAAATGAGCATAATCCTTCCAGGTATCTAGGTATGTGTAAACACAGGCAAGCAACAATTTACACATACACTGCAAATTGCTCTTTAGGGCTTTGTAGGCCCAAAGGTTTACGTTGGGATCTTGTTATTTGCTGGTACTTTACTGCTGCTGCTGAAACTGGTGTCGTGGTTGGTTTAATGTGGCCCAGGGACGGAGCTGTCTCTAATAAAAGCCACAGCTTCTACCTGAAGTCAATGATCTGGGGACTTTTTTCCCCATTGAGGCGCTTGTTTTTCCTTTTAGTGCTAAGGGAACGAAACCACTAATTTCCGTGGAAGTGCCAGTGTGAAGTGTTAGAAACTCTGTTGGCTGCCGGAGAGGGGCAGAGGCAGGACCCTCCGTGACAGGAATGAAACAGGCCGTGGCCCGTTCCTGCGTGTGGACACAAACAATGCGCCGCTTCGGGGCGAAGGCCATCATCTTCTTGTGTGAAAGGCAGAGTGCAACCTGAGCTCAAGGTCTTTCAATGCCATTGTTTGCCCGTAGCAGATTAGTTGTGTCCAAAGGTTGCGTGCTCCTCGCAGCCCCGGTCTGGGGAGAAGGAAGCGTTGCCCTGGCAGGCTCGCCCTGTTTTCTGTTTGCAGGGGAAGGGAGGGAGGAGGTAGCTGTGGGAGCTGGCAGAAGAATACCTTGTTCATGTCGTCTTTGTTTGCTGGAGAAATTGGAAATAAGCGCGGCTGGTCTTGGAGTCAAATGCCGCTTGAACCCTCTGGAGTGAACAGCTCTGGAGAGGGATGAGGCCTGAGGACTGAACTCATTGCTTTTCCGTTTGAGCAGCAAATGTGATATACTGCAATTTAGAGAAATTGTGTGAATTCAGGCTTTCTCTTGTCTTCCCATCAGATTCTCCCCGTCTTGTGCCCTTTCTTAACCAGCGTGGCAGTGGTGTTGGGGCCCTGGGCAGGGGGGTCCCGGTGGCGGCTGCCCCAAGGGTCCCAGGGCAGGGAGGGAGGGCGCAGTCGCTGCTGGGAGGGCTGCCTGGCCAAAACTATAACGCAGCTTTTCAGTTCAGCTCCCCAAAGGATTGCAAGGTTGGAGCAAACGCACTGAAAAGGAGGAGACGTTCACTTATGTCTTCTGTGTCAGGTTGGCCGCAGGTATCGGTCCTGTCACGGTAGTGTACGTGCTTGGGAGGGGTGGGAGAGATGATTCTGTAGCAATAAAATGCTGCAATACTAATCTTACAAACTTACAGGCTTAGTCAGGCTGGTGTTTTGAGAGATTGTGTGGGACTGCCTTGTTTACAAATTTAAAACTATCACTTAATTTAATTATGGTGTAAGGCATACTGCCTTTTGCAGTTGTTTACAAGGCTGATGTTTTGGTTTGTGGTGTAACTGCTGTGCTCCCTCGCAGCTTTCTCTAATGCCAGAAAACCTCTTTAGGCTATCAAATAAATAAATGAGTGCCTTTAAAACAACAGCAACAAAAAGAAAAACATAAAAAAACCCCACCAACAAGCCTATCAAATAATTGAAGAGGAAATTTTTGTTCTTCTTTCCCCTTTGAAACTGTGTCATATTACCTGAAGAACTTAGAAAGACTAGATGAGGAACTAGATGGATTTAATCTTGGAGAAATGTAGTGGTGTTTGGTAAGGATAATTTGAACTAGTATCACACAGGTACATGTTCCGAAATTACTGTAACCCCTCTAGCATCCTTCTGGAGAGCACGCTGAAACAGTTGCTTGGTGTGCAGTCAAAAAGCCAAAGAAAGTGTTAGTGTACAAGGGAAATGGGATGCAATAGTGGCAAATAGATTGGCTCTGTAAAAGTCTGCATTTAAAACACTACTGAGAAGACTGTTTGCCCTTAATTATGGGCAAAGCTAAAGAGGAGTAATGACTATGGAAAAAACCAAGTAGGAAACAGGAGTTGGAGGAGACGGAACAAAAATGAAGCCTAAAAAACCAGGAGAGAACACACTGAAGGCAGACTAAATATTTTTGTATTTTAGGGGGGAAAGTTTAACAGGAATAGAAACCCCTATGACAGAAAATGAAAGGCTGTGAACAGTGATAAAAGATAATGCTTCCCCATGTAACTCAGAGTATGTGGGCAGAATTAATTGCTTGAGGACATACAGTTGTGAAAGGCTTCTTTGGTAGGTCAGTCTTCTGTTTCAGAATGCTCTGAGACCTTGGATCTAAAGGTATTTAAGATAGAGATAGGTGTCATGAATACCTAGAGTCTTTTTTTTTTTTCCCCTTTAAAATAAAGAAGGTATAACTTCTCATGCTTTGCTGCATGACAGAGGACTCTACTGGGCATTACGGGGATTGCTCTGCTATGGTTGGGTTTATTCCTGAATTAACCTGGTATTTCTCATACTTCCACCTGAAATACCTGGACTTGCCCCTGCAGCAGAAAGCAGTGCAATTAGTGGGGCACAAACTGAGCTGCTGAGAAAATTCTTCCAAAGGTTTTTTTTTTCCCTGTTGTTTGGAACGATAATCAATCCAGTGTCGTGGTTTAACCCCAGCCAGCAACTAAGCCCCACACAGCCGCTTTGCTCCCTGGTGGGATGGGGGAGAGAGTTGGAAGGGTAAAACTGAGAGAACTTGTGGGTTAAGATAAAGATGGTTTAATAGGGAAAGCAAAAGCCGCACACAAGCAAAGCGAAACAAGGAATTAATTCACTCCTTCCCATGGGCAGGCAGCGGTTCAGCCATCTCCAGGAAAGCAGGGCTCCACCACACGTAAGGGTTAGTTGGGAAGACAAACGCCATCACGCTGAACATCCTCCCCCTTCCTTCCGTCTTCCCCCAGCTTTATGTGCTGAGCATGACATCATATGGTATGGAATATCACTTCGGTCAGTTGGGATCAGCTGTCCTGGCTGTGCCCCCCCCCCAGCTTCTTGTGCACCCCCAGCCTCTATGCTGGTGGGGTGAGAAGCAGAAAGGGCCTTGATGCTGTGTAAGGGCTGCTCAGCAGTAATGAAAACATCCCTGTGTTATCCAAAACATAGCCCCATACGAGCTACTGTGAAGAAATTTAACACTATCCCAGCCAAAACCAGCACACAGAGGAAATACCAAAATGTGGAGAAGGCCCTTCCATGGACACCACAATAGAAATCGGAAGTGGCAGCACAAACTGTATCAAAAACTGGTGTGTAGATTTTCTGCGTGGGAAGAAAGTTCCTTTTAAAACAAAAGCTCTTTTAAGGGTGGGGAGTCTTTTCGTTGTAGGAGTCCATATTTAAGTACTGCGGAAAGCAATGTTTTGTGTTCAAGGGTGGATGTGCTTATTTTATGGTATTGCAAAGTAAGAGCTTTTCCCCACCTAAGAACTGAGGAAGGCTACCTCACCAAGAAGAAAAAATAATTATAACTGCCCATTGGGGCCACGTAACATCTTATTCTTCATCTTTCAGTTCTTGTGTAATATTTTAGCCCACATTCCTGAAACAAAAAGGCAGAAGAAATATATGCAGATACCTTTCAAGTTTTTCCTCTTTCTGGATCTCCTGTTGAGAGTCCCAGTCCTCCAGAAG
The DNA here is from genome assembly GCA_034008185.1 of Gorsachius magnificus. Classification (NCBI taxonomy): domain Eukaryota; kingdom Metazoa; phylum Chordata; class Aves; order Pelecaniformes; family Ardeidae; genus Gorsachius; species Gorsachius magnificus. The sequence goes on from CM067081.1 coordinate 181,138,179, forward strand.
CATCACAGAGCTGTGGGGCTCTATGCTGCCTTCCCCAGTGTTGCAGGAGTACCTTTTGGAAAGCACTCAATAAAAAACAAGTGAACATACTGCTACGGAAAGCAGTCGAGCGTTGTTACAGGCAGGTTATAAGGCACAAAAGATCCCTGAGTAGCAAATGGATTAGTCATAAAGAATCATTGAGCAAATAGCTCAATCTGGAGGAATGGCAAGGTGGTCTTGACTTTGAAAATAAGAATGGACTTTGGAAATTGTTTCCTGTGTGAGGGTTTTAACAAGACCTGATGGAACTAAAATATCTACAGGGAGACAGTCATACTTGCAAGCAATGTGGAACAGCTGGGATTTGTTCTCAGCGCAGAGAAAGGCACTTGCCATACAAAAGCACCTGGTGCTCACAATAGCGAGTCACACAGCATAGTGAGCTTATCTTAACCAAAATTCAAAGGATGTTTGTGAATGTGTAGACAGAGATGGGGGTTTTCATATAGGAGGCACGAAGTAAGCTTGTTTGGGAATGCTGATGCTAGAACATCATCATGAGCTATTACTCTTCTACGTCTGAAACAGTGAAACAGGCATTATGCATATCTGCAGATAAGATCTTACACAATATTCTTCAGCAAACTTGGTTGTAAATCAAATAGAAAGTAAACCTGGTAAGCTGTGTGAGTTTAGCTGTGTAAAAAGTAGATTTATAGGGATATGGGAGGAAGCATGACTGGAGACTCAAATGTGAAGGTGAAAGAGTTCCAAAAGTTTTAGGAAACAGCGTGAAATCTGAACAAATACCTGAGGTCTAAGAAATAATACACTTCCAGGTAGCTGTGTAAGCTGTGCATACCCTCTGCACAAGACTTGACCGGCTTTGGATGGGTTGCAGGAAAGTTCCTCCCTATTTCCTGTGTCTGTTCACTGGGTGTTCTGCTGCCCTGCAGCAATGGGAGATGCAGAACTACAAAAGCTTTCATTTTGCTACAACAATGTTAATTTTTGTGGACAAGGGATCCCAGGGTAGTAGCATGGCTGTGGACTGGACCTGTCTGTGGAAGTCAGCAGCTGACAGGAAGAAGGATTCACTATGGAAAGCATTGGCTTCTCACAGCCTCTCCATGCAGTGTGTAGGATTTCTTCAGATCTCCTTCTAGAGTGCAGGGATGATGTTACTACAAAACTGACTTCTGTCTATCTCTTCCTCCATGTTTCATGGGTGCAATTCCTATTACAGATAAGTAAAATGTGCCCACCAAACGGCAGAGTAGTCTGACAAGGTACTTAAGGAAAATACATTTCTACTCTGTCATCTCTGAGTAGGAATCTTGTCTAGAAGTCTGAAAATAAGAATTTGACAACTCATTGAAGGCTAGGACCGTTACTAGTGTTGCCCCATTACAAATAGAGGCTTTGTGTGTGAGAAGCTGCCTTTCCTGGTGTTAGCAGCTGGGAATGTGTACCACAGCTGAGAGTATAGGTTTCATCTGTATGTGTTGGCAATGACGTATTAGATGATGTTTTGAGGAAAGCCATCTCAGACAGGTTTCTAAAGAAGAAAACCCCATGACTTTCCTCCAGAAAGAAGCCTTTCCGTATTCAGAGCGTGCCCAGCAGGCAGCCGTTCTGGGAGGCAGTTGTGTTCTTGAAAGTGTGTTGTTTTCTTTTGCCTATTACTTTCCGGTCAAATAACTCATGTGAAATCCCCCACTGTTTGTTTGCTGCAGTTGAATGAAATGGAAAACTTCTTCTAATTATATCCTTATCTAAGAGTGCTGCGACTCTTTACTTATGTATTGTTGGAGATAAAAAAGCCACATTGCTCTACTTTTCAGTGGACTAACCTTGCAGTGTGACAGGTCTATTTTGTGAATTATGTTTCTCTGTTATCAATGATCCTTTTAATTAATTGTGTGGCAAATCAGCGTGAAACAGAAGAGTTATGTCTAAAGGGAGCCAATACTATTATTTTCCTCTGCCAGCTTGCAGTCTGTGATGTCCAGTGTAGCTGTGTTGTCCATTTGACCTGTGAAGTGTTAGGGGGCAAGAAAGTTGTCATCAGTTGGATTCCTCAGACCTTGCCAAACTTCTGAGGTCCAGCCCACAGACCAAGAAACCTTCATCACCAAAACCAGCAGGCATCTGAAACACACCAGCAAAGTGTTATTTGCAGCTCGAGTGCAAACGTAGCACTCTAGGCAGAGCCCCGTTTCATCTGAAGAACACTTTGTTGTTTCTCTGGGCAAGCTGTGCCCATGTCTCCTAAAACATTTGAAACAAAAAAATCTCATTAATTGTTCATCTCTTTATTTACCATCCTATTCTGTGACCGTGATAGATCAGTGTCTATTTTACAACCAGGAGTGGAAGACCAAACCTTGAAAGAAATTTTTTCGTTATCCTCAACCCACGTTCCTTCTCTGCTTTCACTTCTTGAGCCTTCAGAATAGCCATCAGCCTTACCAAAGTCTTCACAAGAGTGACTCTACACCCAGATGCTTTCCTGCTGACAGTTGGTGAAGGGCTGGAACACTGTTTTCAGCAGGAAGCCTCTTTCGTATCTTCGCGTCATCTTCCTGGCCTTGATCCTTCTGAGTTATTTTAAAAAATCCAGAACAAAACAAAAAGCTTTAAAAAGATGAACCTGGGAAATCAAACTGGATATGCCTAATGGATAATGGTAGGGATACACATATGCATAATGGTAGGGATATCCCTAGGTATGTATAATGGCTTTATGGCCTGGCTTGTAATTATACCCTGCTCTCTTGCTTTGCCCCTCTTGTTCCTAGTGTGCCCTTTCTTCCATCATCTCACCAGCTAGTGCCCTTCTTGCCTTAGGATGTGCCCCATGCTCTACCAACAACTTGTTTCTTTTTGATTTACCTCCATTTAGTTTGAGGTTTTCTGAATCTGGAGCGCCAAGTTTCAGCTCTGTCAGCTACTCTCATAAACGACGCTATTGCTGTCTGGAGACCTCATCCCCCTGATACTATTTTGATAGTGGGCTATTTTAAGCCACAATCAAAAACGAAATAAACCTCTCATTTGATTGTTAAAAGAAAGGCATACCACAGACTTACCGTAAGTCTCTTGGAAAAGAGCCAGTAGGATTAAGCGCTGTCTGTGCACTCCCAGATGGTGAAGCTAGCAAAAGATTACACTTAGAGATTTTGTGAAACTCTCCTAGTCACCCAGAAATAGTTATAATATGTGGGATGCTTGAGTAATATTAAAACAATTCTTTGCATAATACTGTAACTTCCGTTGCCAAATGTAATTGTCACAGCTCCAAGTTTTAATGATCCTTATTTATGCTGCATCTTCAAGATCCTGTTAAAACCATCAGAGTTTCCTAATTTCAGAATATGGTGGTATTAGTTGAGAGTGAAAAACTAATGTGGTTCTTACAGGTTCTGCTTCTGCTACAAAAAGAAAATGGGTATTTTCCTCTTTGATTCCAATTTCAGAGCCTGTTTCAAACGATTGCTACCGTGCCTTCTGTTTTTCTGGGGACCTGGCAGAGGGATGGGAAGTGTAGGAGGACAGGCAATTGATGTTTAATCTCTCATATGTTTTCTAATTTATATTAGGGTTGATTATACATGCATCTAGAGCAAATAGGCACACATGCATATTCTAAATAGAGATACATTATGATTTTCCTGCTACAGACAAACACTATATCATCATCCATGGCCACTGTGGTTTGGGCCTGGTAGAACTCCTTATGTATTTTCACTTCTGCACTGTTCTTGCAGATGAGAAAGCTTTGATAAAGATTCAGTGCTTGAGAAGTCTTGTTTCTTAAGAGACTTTGTCAAGCTGTCGCTTCTTAGATCAAATGTGGGCCTTTCTTATACTAAGTAATTCAAAATGCAGTATAAAATACAGAATTTCCTTAAGTGGTTGTGATAATTGAGTGGCTGAGTGATCATTTTATATGAAGGTTGCAATGTACTGAATGCTGTATTTAAAAAAAAAAAAAACAACAAAAAAACAAAAAACAAAAACAAAAAACCCCCCCAAAATACCACAAAACCCCTGCTGTGTTGTGAGAGCATCGCTGTTGCTAATGCAAGAGCATTGCTGCTGCTTTGTTACAGGGCTGAGTCTGGCCCTTGCATCTCTTTGGTCCCTATAGGCAAGGTATCTGCTTTGCAGAATTGCCCTTTATTCCAGAATTGAATGCCTGGACAAGTCTGATAGCTGCTCCCGAAGGGTGATTTGGAGGTTCCCCAACTCCCTGATGGCATTTGCCAGCAGTGGGGAGTACTGTGCGGAGAGTTTCATGCAGTTCTTTTGTTTGGAGTGAAGGTTTCTTGTTTTCTGTTTGAAATATTAAGAGTAAAAAGAAACACTTCCATTTTCACACGGAAGATATGTATCTGTAATGGCAGTGAATTATTTCCGTATTATTGAGCGTTTCCTGCTTTGGTAATTATTGTTGTGTAGCAATGCTGTCACTGGAGTTGCTGCCAAATTGGTTTATAAAACTGCAGAGACTGCAGCTAGCAAGGGAAGTCTATTAAAATAACACATACTTCGCTTACAGGGTTTCTTTCACATTTTGAAATATCCAGGTTGCAGAGTACAGATGCGGTGCTTACGGCTTGATACTGTATTTTGAAGTCACAAACCACTCTTTATCACCTTGACAAAATTTGACGTGGCCATCACGCTTCCTGGGATGAGAAAGGAAAGCTTGTATTGGGGTTGCACAGCAAGATTTTGGTAGCGGGGGGATTATGGGGGTGGCTTCTATGAGAAGCTGCCAGAAGCTTCCCCCATGTCCAACAGAGAGCCAATATCAGCCAGCTCCAAGGCGGACCTGCTGCTCGCCAAGGCCAAGCCCATCAGTGATGGTGGAATAACATATTTAAGAGGGGGGATAGAAGGGAGGAAAAACCCCTGTGCAACACGAGCAGCAGCAGAGAGAGAGAAGAGTGAGAGGATGTCAGAGGAGCAGCCCTCTGCAGACCCCCAGGTCAGTGCAGCAGGAGGTGCTCCAGGCACCAGAGGAGAGATTCCCCTGCAGCCCCTGGTGCAGCCCATGGTGAGGCAGGCTGTCCCCCTGCAGCCCATGAGGTCCATGGAGAAGCAGAACTCCACCTATAGCCCATGGAGGACCCAACGCCGGAGTGGGTGGATGCCTGAAGGAGGCTGTGACCCCGTGGGAAGCCTGTGCTGGAGCAGGCTCCTGGCAGGATCTGTGGCCCCGTGGGGAGAGGAGCCCAGGCTGGAGCAGGTTTGGCCTTCCAAGGAACCCACGCTGGAGCAGTTCATGAAGAACTGTGGCCCATGGGAAGGTCTCACATTGGAGAAGTTCATGGAGGATTGTCTGCCATGGGGGGGACCTCACGCTGGAGCAGGGAAGAACGTGAGGAGGAAGGAGCAGCAGAGACAACTGACCGCAATCCCCATTCCCGTCCCCCTGGCCACTTGGGGAGGGTAGCAAAACTGGAAACGAAACTGAGCCTGGGAAGAAGGGAGGGGTGGGGGGAAGGTGTTTTAAGATTTAGTTTTTGTTTCTCATTACCCTACTCTGATCTGATTGGCAATAAATTAAATTCAGTCTGTTTTGCCCATGATGGTAATTGGTGAGTGATCTCTCTCTTGTCCTTACCTTGCCCCACGAGCCTTTCATTACATTTTCTCTCCCCTGCCCATCTGAGGAGGGGAGCGATAGAGTGACTTTGGTGGGCACCTGGTGTCCAGCCAGGGTCAACCCACCACAAAGCTGCAGGGATGTACCCGCTGGGAATGTGTAGGACTGAGCAAGTCACTTCCAGTGGAGACTTTTCAGCTCTCCTCCATAGGCAGAGGTGTCAGGGAGTTCAGTAGAAGCACAAGGATATCGCGCTGGCATGCTCTGAAAGAGGAGAGAACAGAAGATGAGACAACACAGAAGGTTTTAGAGATGAATCACTGCTTGTCATAAGTAAGCAGAGCCGAAGGCTTTGGGGCTTTGATAGTTTAGGCCCTGCTTTTAGGGTTGAGAAGTCCATGAAAAGACACCCTGTGCTTTACAGACAGCCTGGCTATATCTGCTGCATCCGTAACGTGCCCCAGAAACACAGTGTGGATGAGGCTTTGCCTCTGCTGCACATCACATTGCAGGCACACTGGGCAATGTCCTGGTGTCAGCATCCTTTAAAGGATGTTGGAAGAGCTGCAAAGTGAAGAAGAGGCTGTGGAAGTTGTTCCAAAGATGGGGAAAGTGCCTTACAGCAGGAGACTTGGATGTAATCTATCTAGCTGACCAAAAAAGGGGTGAGAAATGAGCTGATTAGAGTTATGAAAATATTTATGGGGAAAATGCGGTATGAAGGGAATCTTCTACCTAGTGAAGAAAAGCAGAAAAAGAACTGAGGCCTGGAAGCTGAAGCTGTTAATTCAAATGAGAAATGAAGCACAAGTCTTCCATGGGGTGGTAGGTAGTTCAAGGATCTGTCAGGGAAACGGGTGAAGCTCCGATCTTACGGTGCTAACTTGACAAGGGAATACTCCAGACACCAAATGTTTCTGCAAACGCAAATGACTGATGTTGATCCTGAGATATTTCAATCGTATATAAGGATCTGCGGTAGATTAGAGGTCTGACTAGGTAATTAACTTCTCTTTTCTGGCTTCAGAGCTTTTTGTAAATATACTTAGAAAAGCTGTAGGAACAAATAATACTGTAACATAGCAATTGGCTATACTGGTTATAGCACTTGGCTGAAGTCTTTCACGTATAACTACGCAGTGTTGCTTACACTGCTCTGATTAGAGATTGTGTCAGCCTTATTAGTAGCTATGGAGATGCTCTGCACTTTCACCCATTTAGAAAAGATTATCTCAGATGAGGCTGTAATTAAGCAGGTAGCCAATTAGTTGAGCAGTGGCTGAACCCCCAACGCCGTGTGCTAGGTAGTCCTCATAGCTGGTAGCGGAGTCGTAAAAGCCCGAGCCATGGAATAGCTCTCGAAGCAGCTGGGGAGCGATGTGGTGGCAGTGACGCCTGCAGCGTTGCCACTGGCAAAGTGGCAGCCTTCCCACTTCAGAGGAGCAGCAGCCCGCAGCTTCAGACTAGCGAGGCTAAGATTTAAATGTGGTTCTTGAAGATGGTTTCTCACAACTGGCCTGCAAAATACCCGAAAGGATTCTGCTAAAGCGTATCTTTGGCAGTTTACAGTCATGAAGAAAACATTTTAACTAGGTGGTGCCTGTACTTGGAGCGTTTGTATTTCTGCTGCATTATTTACTGTATATTCACATTTACCCTGGTGCTGCTTTGACTGCTAGAAGAATACTGACTTGTATTTTGATTAATTCTGATTAATTACAGGCGAGCGTTTGCGTCACTACATTTCCTTCTCCCTTTGATTTCATTTTATTCCGCCCCCAAGGAGTTATAAAATATCCACCAGCTTTCTGCAGTATCTACATAAATACTTAATTGCGAGGTGTCTGTATTAATAGAATTTCTTGTTCCTTATTTTAGTTTAATGTGTATATGTCATTTGGTAACGTGAGCAATGAAAAGACAAGCCTGCTAAATTTTGTGTATAAAGAAAGCAACATTCCCCTGTGAGAAAAAATGTGTAGGGGTCTCTGTCTTTGTCTCCCTCTCTCTAAATATACATGTACATATAAATATATAGTTATACTTACAGATATATAAAATATATCTATGTGTGTGAATATATTATGTATTTATATATATAGATACACACATGTTTTAGAACAAGTTTCCATCAAGATATGACAGACCATGCAAATCAGCTGTTTGGAGACCTCACGCATGCTGAGGGAAATCTTTGAGGACACGTGGCTCGAGGCAGGGCTGGCATTTTAACTCCCCAGCTCTGTGTAGTCTTACCTTTGTGCTGTCATTGTGAAGTATTTTCATCATCAGTCTTTCTTCCTGTGATCTTACTCTAGATAACTGGGATTGGAAATACCATAAATGGGGTAAAAAGATCCAAGTGTAGTATCCTTTGCCTGTTTCAAAATCTGTATTAAAATGAAACTGATTTTACAAAACAACAAAAAAAAAAAACCCACGTAACTTTATGGGCAAGATGAAGCCCAGTGACTTGAAGGACAGATGTGTACTCATTTATTCTCTCTCAGGGGTCGATCCATGGCTTGAAGTTTTGTAGAGGAAAATTTCAGCCAAATTTGTCCAAGGAGTAGGGCTCTGAGTTGAGTACTCACAGATTTTCTGAAAATACCTTGATTTATCTGTTCTCTTTGGCCAGGCCTGATTGTCAGTCGGGGTGGGCATATTGGCCAGTGAGTCAGCACATGCTTAGCCACCTCGGGTGGCCCACTGGTGGGACTTGGCTTGAGTCTCCTGTACTACAGTGTGTCTCTGAAAGAAGTTAAAGAAAAAAAAAGTTAAAATACTGTGAATAGGGGGGTTTAATATTCTGCCAGTTAGATCTACATGAATATTTGGTTTCACGTCAGCGTTGCTGTATCTCAGTGTTGCTAACAGGGGAGCATTGATGGTATCATTCCAGTCTTTTGAAATGTGGAGGAGACACTGAAGCCATTTACTGACCTTCAAGGGAGCATCAATGCCCCGGTTCCTAATTATTGATGTGTTAAAGCACGGGCCAGTTATTATCACAGAGCAGAAATAAAACATATCGGAAATAAGCTTTTTTAGCGTTATGTTGAAGTATAGTCTATTCTTAATGGAATTCTTTTTATAACTTGCTAGGCTGTGCATTTACAAATATTGATTGTAGGACTTCAGTGGTTCTAAGTGAAAAGATGCTTTATATGCCACAAGATAGGAAAGAGTACCCATTTGGTATCCCAGTTTGTTTTATGGTGTTAAGAAAATGCAGAGATTGCTGTCTCCCTTCTCTTCCTGATAAAAAAACTTAGAAATGAAGTTATTAAAAAGGAAAAATAAAAATCTCACAGAAGTAAAAAGTTAGTGATAACTGCTTATAATTACTTCTGTTGAAATACTTTGCATTCCAAAATGCTGCTTGGAGCATTTATTTCTGAACTCAGACATTAGATAAATAATTTTGCTAAGGGTGTTTTTGTCTTTTTCATTGTAGTACTACTTTCTTGTGTGCCATGTAGATGATTTTTGAACACTGATGTTTCAGTTGGTTTCAAAAAAGAAATGTCCCATGCAGCACCCAGCACCTTCAGATTTTAAAAACAAGCTAACAGAATATGCAATAAAATCCATACTGTGCGCGTAATAGTCTTTTTATCAAAACCTACCAACGGTGATGATACCCATCATCTAATACAACATAGTAGTAAGGATTTGAAAGTTTAATGCTGCCAGACTTCCTTCAAACCCTGGATGTTAGGAATGTTACATTAAATCTGATCTCCTCCAGCAGGATTTGACATTCATGGCATCTCTGAATTTCAGAAAAGCTGTAAATCTATCATTACCTCTTAAAAATTCACTTACACCAGTGAAATTGAGTTGCTGTATGATCTAGGATGAGAATGTGACTCTGCTTTTCTACATTTTATTGCTATTCTTTGCTTCCACATAGAAGAGGTGGGATGTGACTTTCTGGGGATTGAGGGACTAGCCTTTTTTTCTGATAAACTACTGAGGTATCTCAGTTTGCAATCCAGATGAAATATCAATTGTTCATATGAGTTGGTTACCTTAGGGTTTAATTCTACTTCTGCTGAAGTCAGTTAAGTGGCTTCCCTTTGGATTAAGCTGTTTGAGAAAGTGAGGCTTTGGGAATATATATGAATTAGGGAGGGGAGAAGGTTCTGAAATAATGAACCTCTCCTATGTGGCTATCATTAGTCTGGCATAGAGGTGGTTTAACTTTCAAATAGGAGAAAATAATTCTCTAGATATGTATTTATCATTTTGATTCATGCAAGTAAAAATTTTATGAAGATGGGGAAACCTGGGAATAAATATTTTATACCTCTATTACCTGAAAAATCAGTGCAAGAAAAAAAGTTTTGCCCCATGTGGTAGCATCTGTTCTAGTCACTGTACATTAATCCTTAGCTTTTCATTTTATTTTTTTCCTTTCCCTAATGGATTGCTATTGTAAAGTGAGTGTTTAATCGTGAAATTGGAAAAGCACATGTATGGCCTAAGATTAAAATCTCAAAGCTATACAAGAGCGTGATGTTAATTGTTCCATAAGCGATGCCCTATCTGGTGTTGCAGGGCCTGGCTCATGTGAGGCTCTTCTTATTCTTTAGGGACCTTCCCGGTTGTTGGGGTGGTGCCTCTTCCAGCAGGGGACTGAAACCAGTCTGCTGTTCACACTAAATTACAGTCTGGTGGCACAGTGTGCTGTTTGGTGTGTGAACACGGGGCGTGCTACGTTGCTGGAGGGCTGATCGTCATTATCTTTAGAAAGTCGGAAGCCCACCTTTTTTTGTCCCCAGATCTCTTTTGGTTTAGTAAAAGTGGTAGAAAGAGTCTCTTGAGTTGTTTCCAGAAGAGCCACAACTGACTTGGAAAGGACGGTGTAAGGACAGTAGTGCTGGGAGCTGTTTGGGAAGACTTGGGTGATAGACGGCACCCTCATAGCTGTTGGTGGCTGAAGACTGACTCATGGCCATTGGAGACTGGAAGTCCTCCAGGTAAAGTAAGGTCCTGCGCATCAGTTGTGCTGTTGGGTACTGGGGTTTTCCCTCGCAATGCTTTGTCCTTACCACCAAGGTAAACACTTGAATGTGAGGGTTTCTCCTGGGAGATGGAGAAGGTGGAAAGCCCTGGCCAGCCCAAGTGTCGTGCTTGGTTGGAGAACTGGTGAGGGGAAAAGCTTCTCATCAGAGGCAAAACCACAAAACATGCCTAAAATCTTTAACGGTTGGTGCCAGAGACCAGGAAAGGTTTGTGGGTGAGACCAGTGCTGTGGTTGTAGTGGGGAGCATAGCAGGCCCAATGGGAGGGAGAGGAGGTAAGTGTGGCCTGAAGGGGCTGAGCTCCCACTGTGGGCTCACCAGGTTGCGCTGCGATGGCTGGGTGCCTGTGTGGTCCCCACAGGCGCATGGAGGCTGCGTTAGCCCCTGGGAGCCAGCACCAAGTCCTGTAGTAACCATGACTGTAGAGGTCGAGGCTAGGTTTTAAAAGCAAACTCACGCTGGGAAGTGTTCTCATTTCTGCTGCATGTCTGGCTAATCTGGTATTTTGTGTCAGGGAGGAGGTGTGTTTTGAAATGATGCTTCAGAATCCATGGGTGAGCCATACCCAGCCCAAAACGTAGTTCATGTCACCCATTCAGCTGGAGCAAGAGCTCTGCCCAGGGCTTGGGGGGTGCAATGCGCAGGTCAGTGGGGGCGGGGGGGAGTTTTCTATAAGAAGTGGGCCATGTTTCTCCTAATATAGAATGAAATCAAACAGTTAATAATTAATAATATATGCAGATGTAAATAATAAAAAGAAGAGAAATCTGGGTAGCTGCAGATGGAGGAGATAAATGGAGCAGCTTGTGGAAGCCTTGCTTTGGTCAGTAGGGTCTGAGGCTTGGGTGATGGCCATGAGTGGTAGTGGCAGCTGATGGAAGGTGCCATCAAGTGTAGCCAGTGGCTGTTATGCACGGGCGGTCCACAGGTTGGGTTGATGGCTGGTGATTGCTGGATTGATTTGCTAATCACTATTTTTTGTTCAGTCTGTGCTGGAAAAGTATGTTTCAGAGCTGTTGCAATCTGTTATTCTTAACAGCATATGAACTGGTTTGTCCCTTAAGGCTTCTGCTCTAATACCTTGCAGGTACTACACTAGCTGAAAGGAGAGGTCTTCCTGCAAAGAAGTTGCATCTGTTTATCCCACCTTGCTTTTGAGGATTGGAGGTGTTGTCCTTCAAATTGCAATGCCCGAGTTAAGCAATTTGCCTGGCAACAGATTTGTGATGAGATCGCAAAAGCAGAAAGACTCCGAGGAGCAGTACGATGCAGAGTTACAGGAGCAAAATTAGAAATGATCTGACTGAGGTGAGGCGCTAAAAACTTAAGTCTGTTAATGCTATTGCAAGCCTGCAAGGCAGGCTGGATGGAGGAGGAGACTGGGTTTGCTCTCATTAAAGAGCTGGAGAGCGAAGAGGAGGAAGCAAGTGGATGCAGAGAAAGAATGGGCGGCCATGTGGTATGCATTAAAATAACTTGAAGGTGATGCACACAGACGGGGATGCAGGCTGGTGACTGGCACAACCAAGTCGGCAGCGGTGCCTTTGCTGTAGGTGATTCGTGCTGCCGAGCGGTGCCATGGCACGGTGTTAATGGCACAGCTGCTGCCCGCGCAGTCACATATACCCGGCCCGAGGGACCTGGGCAGCGGGCAGCTCCACTGAGGCGACGTGTGCCCCTTTTGGACTCCTCGCTTGCAGACATGCTCGCTCTCGGGTGCTTCCTCTCCCCTTGGTCTCGACCCCCAGTTTCCCTGAAGCAGAGTCTCCGACATGACATATGCCAGTTGAATTTGAGTGGTACAGCGGTAAGGAACAGCTTGAGCTGGGTGCCTCCAGGGAGCGACCCCAAACAAAGAAATCCCTGGGCAATTATACCCTTACAATTTAAGTTCCCCCTCCCCTCATGTGACAGTTGGGTCCCATAGCAATATTTGGGTCTGGGGTCATCTTGTTCCTCGTTGGATCCTTCCATTGTCTCCAGTCAGGCCATTCCTTTTCTTATCTTAATGGATGCAGCTTCTGCCGAGGGTTGTGGCTACCTTATCTTTCTGGTTTACACAGGTTTGGGGGGCCTGCCTTCATGTAGCTAAGGAAAAGTTCAGTATTCGGTCAACGTATCTATGTGAAAATTCACAGCTTGCAGCCTGAGGCTTTAGCAAGCCTTGCTACTGATGCTCTGTAGTGGATTCTGTTTGGGCTAGAAAGTGACTTCTACAACGGGCTCCAAGCCCTATGCCGTGGTTGTTTGGACTGACTGAGAGGTTTGTGCCATGCCATCTGGTGCTCTCGGGCAGTGCGTTGGTGCAGTTTGGGGCCTGCACGGACTGGGGTTGTTCCCAGTAGGCACTATGGCTAGGGTTGTCCTGAGATGAGGCAGAGGGGGGTGGAGGGAAGGTTCCGATGTACAGTCGTGAGCTGTGCTGTTTCAGAGAGGCTTTGCATCACCGTATTCCCTCACATAGACAAGAATTGTAAAAAAACAAAAGAGAAGAAGAGGGAAAGGGAGAGCACTTGGAAAATGGACTAGAAAGAAAAGGCCTGTTCTACAGACTATGAAGGGAGAAAACAGAAGACTTGACCACAACATAGGAATGAAGTGAAGAAAGGAGTATTCAACTCGTCATACAGCCTCAAGAGTCAAGAGGGTACTCTTTAAAAAAAAAAAAAAAAAGCCCCCCCCCCCCCCCCAAACCACCACACAAAAAAACCCCAACCAACCAAAAAGACTTGCTGGAGTATAAGGGATATAAGGGAGAGTGTCTCAATGTCAAGCATGTGAGTTTCGGTAATGATTAACAAAGGCGTTGGGGGAGCAAGCATAAGATGACAGCATTGGTCAGGGGGAGATCTAGGGATCATTCTCCAAGTCTCTTCAAGGCTGTTACGAGAAGATGGCTACACACCACTACAAGAGCTGCTGAGCCTGCCATGCTTTGAGATATGCCTTTTTCTGGGTTTAGTTTAGAAAGGCTGTATCCTCCTCATGCCTTGTTCTTGCCTTGAAATCCCAATAAACCTCAAGGCTTTGGGGTCAGAACAACTGCTGCCATACCATGCTCAGATGACTGGAGTAGTGGTGGCAAATAAATTTATTAATGGAGTGGAGGGACTCAAAGGTTTATGCCGGTCTCTCATGAAGTGGGGGGAAAAAATATTTTTCATACCTTAGAAGTCCAGAACCCAGTAGGATTTATCACTTTGATATTGCAGAGACCTCAGGTGGGAAATTCAGATTTATGTGGTACTTGTAGTTACTTGATGTCAGTCTGGTTTTAGAAAGTGTTTAAGAACCAGATGTCTTTACTCATTCAAGATACTGAAAATAACCTTTTCAAGTTCTTGTTAAGAAGAATACAGGCCACAGAGAAACATTCATCAAACTGTGAATGAATTATTTCTTGTGTAAGTCTAGTAAGTGCTTCACTGAAGTGACCTGAACACTTTTCTGGCTGTTACTAGAATTCAGAAGATAAGCTGGTCTGTGGAAGCAGGAACAGATTTACAGTATGCCATAGGAGGTAAATCCTTGAGTGGGGACTGTTTATTATGGAGAGGCTCTTATTAAGTCACTTGACTTGCAAATATCTGTAACAATTATTCAAAAAAAAAAAAATCCTTGTTTAAATTTGAACAGTCTCATAGTTGAGACTAAATTTATATGTGAGAGTTCAATTCCTCCAGAAGGGTTATTTCTTCTTCCAACTGAAGAATTTGAAAGGCATCGTTATGTCTTCGAAACACTGTTGATTTCAAGCAGGAATAATTCTGAGACAAAGAATTATAATAATCTTTTATTCTCATGAAGCAAACTAGTTATGAAAATGAATTGTAAACACTGATAAAGACATAAAAACCTTAGATGAACCTTGTATTTGGGTCTGTGATGACTTACAGGGCTCGTAACTCCTCTTTGCATTAACCGTACGGACACCATTCTTTGCAATGGTCAGGCACTTGTCCCAGGGCCATCAATTGCCATTCTCCAGCAGTTTTCATGGAATTTGCTTCTGTTTCCTTAAACATATTTAACTAGTATTGTTAGTTTGTTGTTCTTTGACTACGGTTTCTGCACTTTCTTCTATAAAAAGAGTTTTTCAGTGGTTGAGCTGCTGAATGGAAGCTTTGCTGTTTGCTTCAGTGGAAGCCGGGCACGGCCAAGACTAGTCGCGCACGTCCAGAATGTCCGTCTGCACATGCAGTTGTTACATCTGAAGGTCAATTTGTGTAGTCAGCTAAAAATGTAACCTAATTATATGGTTCGGTGAGAAATTGTGTAGTACAGCTGTAGCTAGTGAAATCTCATATGAAAGGAACATGCAATTTGAAAACGGAATCATCTTCTGTAAACCCAGAGAAAAAAAGAGCCACGTGAGGATTTTTTTTTCCTCCTAAAAAATCCCGCAAATACAATGATACAGCACTTCAAACACGTGCTCTACATATATATATTTTGGTTTTGTGTGTTGGTTACAGGTACTGTCCATTTTGCTGGAAAAACTTTGGTCCAGTATTTCAGTTTGAGAGTGTGGCATTGCTGGGAGTAAAAACCCAGGAGCCCGTGCTTTGGAGACAGCCTGGGTGTAGGACCTGTAGGAACTCTGTTTTCCAGATGTTTACGCAGTTTTGCAGAGGAGAGAGATGAATGTTCTCTGGTTTGGGTGATTTTTGGGCCCATTGTCTTTTGCCTGTTGGTGAGTCCTGGGAAAAATCTTTCTAGGACCACTATTTCTAAGCAGAAGCTGTGGAGAAACTGATATGCCTCTAGAAAAGGGGTGCTTTGTTAGATATATTTTCATCTTAGTATGTGGTGGCTTTGGAATCTTTTGAATAAATGGATTTTTGTAAAGCTCCCTCTACTAGACCAGTGGTCTCCAAAATGAGGTATGTGAGGTTATCCCTTGGGGTGTAGGAATAAAATACTAGAACTTCGGTAATACATGTATATAGTTTATAAATAAATATATATATATATATATAGTGAGTGCGTGGTCAAATTTATTTTTTTTTTTACTGATGGGATGCATGATCAGGGTGGAGACCACTGTTCTGGATGCTAATGTATTACCTCAAATAAATACACAGAAATTCAAAAATGAAGTCCTGTCAAAGACTGTTTCCTCCTTGTGGGGAATTTGAATGTTGTCCATCAGCTTGGCAGTCAGCTGACAGAGTAGGTGCTGTAGTTACAGCAGTATCTCCCATCTTGTTCTTCCTATAATGAGACAAGCTCTGCATTAGAGCTTTATCATTAGCAACTGAAGTTGAATTCAGGGGAAGACTTTAATAGAAGTTGGTTGGGTTTTGGTTGTTTTTTTTTTTTCAATTTTTCCCGTATTAGGGACTCATCACATGGAGCGTGGCTCAGTAGCGTGGGTGGGTTTCAGCATCAGTTCTAGCAGACAGAGAAACGTCCTTGGTCAAAAGCATTTCAGTGTTGGTCATGATAACTGGAAAGTAGATGTGGGAGGGGAATGGGTACTTGCTCTGGTACCACGGGGGCTGCTGCTGAGCGCCTGGAATGAGGAGACCATCTCGCCCTGAATTATGTGGACTTTTATAAGTAAAATCCCAAAGAAACCAGTAGAGGTGATTTTAATTTTATTTTTTTTTTTTCATTTACTGGATCTGACAGGGTCTCTTCATCCCTTCTCACTCTGAGAGTGCATGTTCCCTTCTGTACAACCCTCATTTTTCATCTCCTTTGGGTGGACGGAGTGTCTCGGCTGCTTCAGGTGGCTGTCACCTCTACACACATTTATGTTCCAACCCAAGAATTTAGTAAAGCCTTATGTTATGTTTTGGCATGTTATTGGGTTAACAAAAAAGTGAAGTGCTGTTTCTCTGTCAGGGATGAATTGTCCTGATCCCCTTTCTGTTGTGCCAGCGAAGGCTATCATCACAAAAGGGCCACTTTTTTTCCGGCATATGCGCTCCAGCCCAGACCTTTGGGTGGTCAAGAACATCAGGCATGGAGAGAAGGAGCCCAGGATTAACTGTGGTGTTTCACTTGCCCATCGCCCTTCTGAAATGCAGGCGAGTGAGCCAAATCATTCTTTCTGTTCTAAAGCTTCTGTTGTGATTTGAGCAGCCTGATCACAGGTGGCAATCCTGTTACAACTAGGAAATTTGCTTGTTTTTTCAGACCACTTGTGTTAAAAAAAAAAAAAAGTTTTAGTTCTTGCTTTTTGTTTTTAGAAGGTTATTTCCATTACAAACTAGGGGCCTTCAGCGTTGAGAGTTTATGATCTAATGCATCACAGAAAAGGACTTCAAAGCAGCTGCATTGTTGTACTTCTGAATGTTTTTTTAAGCATATGGGAAACATCCGCTTTCATAGCCCTTCCAGTGCATAGACATTGACTTTGTCTAATGCACCTTTTTTCCTTTGTGCTGTCCCATCCCTCCTAGCCCCACAGCCGCAGCAAAGCTGTGCTGTGCTATCCCAGGCTGTGTGCGTGATGCTCAAGAAACTCGGGATTCTATCCTTCTTGATAGTGTAATGTTTGATCTCTTTTGCCTAGGACTTGATAATGATGATTAATTACCCTGCTTTGTCACATCTCTAGACTATGTATTACTTCACCCTTACGTTAGGCAAAAGTTTAATAGCAGCGTTTGAGACTGCCGACCTCCCCGCTCACTTAGTGTTTGACGCTGGTTATAGAAATACTCATCTGGGGTTTCTGAAATTATTGGAAAAATTACTTCTAATGTGGAATTTGTGTGCTAGGAGATGTTAGTACTGGCTGTAGGACTGTGGATGTAGATCTTTCTTTTCCGTGCTTTCAAGGCAGTACTGCACCCTGTATAGTTATTTTAGAAATCATTAACATTTTCTAGGGAGGAACCTGTTACCTTAACTGAGCTCCACTAGTTCCTTTAAGAAAACAAAAAAGGAGGTAATACAAACTAATATATGTCAGTGCTTATTTTTTAAACACCTATTTTAAGGGCAATTTTTTTAAGAGAGGAGATGAAAGGAAACTGTAAGTATTTATTTGATTAAGTTTTTTCATAGCTGGCTCACTGAGTACCTAAGCTGTAACTCATCTTTTGTATTGTGTGTTTGACCCGATTATTGAATCTTCTTGTTTTCTTTAGTTCTACGAAGTTTTATCCCTGCCAGCTATCTACTGCCTACACTAACGACATTCCTCTTTTCTCCTGTTTGTTGTAAGTCTAGATAACTGGAAAAAAAAATTGCTGATAAGCCCCAGTTGTGACTGTCACTGACCTTGCTGAATGAAGTTTATTCTGTAGGATTTACCCTGAACATGGCTGTCTTTAATGCCATAGCACTCTTGGCAGGTATCAGGCCATAAAAATGAGGTCAAGGTAGAGATTTGTTTTAACGTGCAAACCACCAACAGTAGTGGTTTTACGGGTTGGCACTGGAAGTTAAGTATTGTTTTTAATATGAACGAGTTCTTCACTTATCTTTTTAACTGACTTGAACCTGTTTAACTGCATGGTGAAGGGCCCACCAGAGGAACCAGAAAGCCGTGTTCAAAGAGTCTCTGGCTGATGTAATGCACTAAGCCAGGACCAGCCAGGCTGAAACATGGGCCATCTGCGCCTGGGGTCGCTGGCCTGCCTTTCGTCAGGAATCTGAATTTTGCTGCTGTTGCTGCTTGTTTGATCGATAGCGCTTTTCTTGACTAACTGGCATTTAGTAATCTTCGTTATTGCTGTCTGCTTTGTTGATAACTAGTGATGATACTAATGTAGCTTTGAAGCTGAGCACTTTCTTTTCCAGCCTGACACCATTGTTGTTTGGATCAGAGACAGTTTACAAAATAAAAAGTGGGGGGGAGGGAGAGAAAGAAGACAAAAACCTTCTTCCCCCAGTATTCATTTTCAATGGGAAATTTGCAGATGTCCTCCAGGACAGCTTTTCTCCGGCATAGAAGCCATCCCATGCAAAGCAAGAAGGTTGCCTCCTCTGTTTGGCATGAGCTCCCGCTTATAGCCAGCGGCAGGCTTCCTGAGCTGGAGTGAAATTCAAAGGGATTAGGAGGCTTAGTGACAGATCCGGATCATGTCAGCCCTCGAGACGTGTCTTTCTGAGTCCGTGTTTTAGAGCCAGTTGGCAGAACTAACATCTTGTGACTGGGCATCTCCAGTGAGTGAATAGAAAAAAAAAAGTTGATTCAGCTGTTTGGCTGGGCATGGAGAGGACAGACAGATTCTGACAGAGTGCAGTCCAAACTTGAAAGACGAAGTCCCATGTATCCATTTTTACGTGGCTGATGCAGACAGCTACCTCGCTGGTCGTGCCCACCTGCAGCTGAGAATCTGTAGGATTTGGGATTTTTACACTAGGAGTCGGTTCTCGTTGTGTGCCTCTTTGCAGGAATGCTGACAGTGACGGGCGAGGAGCTTGAGTGTTGGCTGCTGGCTGCCCCAGCGTACTCCCATGTCCCAGGCAAGAACAGTTACACTGTAGTTGGTGTATTTGCAAAGGGCATTTTTCAACCAATTTTGCATCTTCAGAGTGGGAATATATTCCCTCAGGAAGAAGTAATCATAGCAAAGGAAGCTTCTGGCAGCTCTGCACTTGCATTGCGCCCAGGCCCGTGTGTGAGATGGACGGGCAGTGCTGTGTTGGTGGCACACGTTCCCAGGCACAGCTCGTGGACTGGCCCAGGGAGCTCGCAGCTACTTTCTTCTTCCCCAAGAGATACAGAAGGGGTACTAAACCCCAGCACTGAAGTTCATGGCTTGGAAGGAAAGAAGGGATGCTGGTCTAACGGTATTTGATTTATCATAGAATCATAGAATACCAGGTTGGAAGGGACCTCAAGGATCATCTGGTCCAACCTTTCTAGACAAGAGCACAGTCTAGACAAGATGGCCCAGCACCCTGTCCAGCTGCGTATTAAAATTGTCCAGTGTAGCAGAGTCAACCACATCCCTGGGGAGGTTATTCCAATGGTTGCCTGTTCTCATTATGGAAAATTTTCCTCTTACGTCCAGTCAGAATCTCCCCAAGAGCAACTTGTATCTATTTATCCATTTATTGCTTTATTTTTGCCTCTCTTTTTGCCTGCTGTCCTTACAGGTGGAAACAGTCCTGACCATTTTGCTGTATGTAGCTACTGCATGGGTGTTGCTGGCAGGGACAGAAACACAGAGGGGGAAGAAAGGATCCACAGATGTTTTGGGTTTTTTGATTAAGATAGTTGTGTTTATTGTTTGGCAGGCAGATATGGGTGTATGTGTACAATGATTTTATTTTTTTTTCTTGTACAGTGTCTCTACGCTGAGCTGCTTTTAGCCTGGGAATGCGTCTCTTGGGTATTTATGCTTAGATAATTTATTTCTTGAAACATCTTGCCAAACTTCATTATTTGAATAATACAAAAGATAAAGTCCTTATTCATGGCTTGTTATTGAAGCACTTGCATCTTAGGCGTGCCGAGTGTGTATGCATGTTGGGGGCTAGGGGAGAAGAGGCTTTGCTCTTCAAAAACAAGGATATACCTGCAAGCAGGTACAGAGATCTGGGTGCTTCTCCGTCCGAGCTCAGAATCGCAGGGGAAAGCATTACTTCTTCATCATCTGGAGGGGAGCAGGTGTAGGTACAATTCCTGTGGTATGCTTATAACTGGCAAGGAGAGGCTGTGTGGGCATCTTCCATCAATTCTGCTCAAATTAATGAAATCCTTCACAGAGGACCTCTTGATATTTGAGTATAAAGTACAAGCTAAAAGGCTTCTCTGTTCATTAATTTTTAACAGCCTAAATGCCTTCCAGGCTTTTGATTTTTAAGGCAAATCATAAAGCAATAATTCACATGGGAAAAATTTGTCAGGTTTAAGCAGCAGCAGAATCTTGTGGGACTTCGCAGAGGAACACATTTCCTGACGCTTGATGACTTTTAAAAATTGATGTTTAGGGGGTGTGGTTTTCATTCTCACACTGCATAAACCTGGTACCATCAGGTATGCGTTTACAGACTGGAACATGCTTTATATCATACCAGATACAATGCAGCAGTGGTGAAATGAGGTGGCTGCACTTTAAAGCTTTGCAAAGCTATAATTTTTCAGGAAAAAAATATTTTTAGTTTTTGACTTGGCTGTTTAGCCTGATGGCTTTGTGAGACAGCTGTCCTATTAGGCAAGGGTTTGGTGATATAACTTCATGTTGCTTTCTAGTCCTCTAATGTTTGTCCAGAAGCGACCCTGGGACTGTGAAACCCAAATTCCCTGTAGTGTGGGAGTGTGAGAAGAAGGGGAGCCAGCTGCAAGGATTACGATGCTGTATCTCTTGGACATGAGCACTGGAGATGAACTGCCAGGATATGTCATTCTCTACTGAATGTTTTATCTTCAGTGATATCCTCAAGCTATTAATCAAGCAGTAACATATGTTTGCATAATCCAATATTCAGTTCCACTGGAATTATAGTCCTTTCTAATTTCTTACATGGTTACTTGGTACCAGCAAAGAATGGTTTGAATTTTGTGCTGGTCTATAGCTTTAGATGAAGCCTCTCACCTTCTCAGTGTAATAAAATCTCTGTAATTGTTAGGATTTTTTTTTGTTTTGGTTTTAACAAATTTAGATTTAAAGTCGGAAGGCTTTGTCTTGACTTTTCTTCACTCCTTGAATGTAAAGAGAGGAGAAAAATTCAGATTATGAGGGATGGTATATAGTTGGGTGATGAAAAGCAGCAGAGGTCAGTAACCTCTTAAATTTTTGCTTCAATAATTTCAAATGTTTTAAATGAAACTGGTATAAGCAGACAACTCTGCAGTTAAGACAAAGCAAAAATGACAACCCATTGAATCACTAAGTATGCTTGTAAAGTAGTTCACAACTTTTCAAAACCCATCAGAGGTGACTCCTGTGAAATGCTTGAGGTTTAGATGACTGCTTCATTCTTCAGACTGTAATCCTACAGAGTTGTAAAGTCCACTTTAATTTTCTGCATGTGCAGTCTGAATGGGCATATATGTCTCAGTCATCGCTGGCCTCATGAGACCTCACTTCAAAGTTGTATCCTCCTGAGATTTGAAAGGAAAAGGCAATTGCTTAGCAAGTGCTGGATCATGAAAGTGTGAGTAAATTACTTTGAGAAACGACGGGGAGTTTTCTTGTAGCAAAATGTGAATTCACTTGTCACCTGCCGTCCCCAGGCTAGAAGTTTGTTTTGGAATTAAATATGGGGTTGTTATTCAGGGATGTCTCTATTCAAGTTAAATACATGTGAAGTATGCGCACTGCTTGATCTTTGTTTTCTCCCCCAGAATATTCATCTATTTGATGCAAAGAAATTAATCTGTCCCAGGATTTTGACAAGGCATGATCAGTAAATGCTGCTAGCTGGATTTTTTTTTAAAATGCATTATTTAAAGAAAAGGTGATTAAGTGAGGTTCCTCTGCTTGCTGAAGTGTTGTAAACAGGTGTGGAGGCTTCTTACTGTTCCAGGTGTGGAAAGCTTGCATTTGTCTCCTCAGTTCAGCCATAGGTTTGGGCTAAATGTTTTAAACAGAAACCTAATTTGAAAGTATTTAACCTCCAAACGAAGGAGAGTATTTCTTTATTTCTCTTTTGTGCTATGACAAATGATTAATAGGTAAAATCTGCCACCCACCTCCACCCCCCCACCCCATCTTGAACTCAGTGTTCTTGCTTCATAGCCAGGCTCTCCAAGATGATTTTGCAAAGCCATTTGCTTATTGCTCTTCTCTCCTTCCTTGCGTCTCAAAGCAGTGGGCTTTAAACATGCCCCCTTCCCCCCCCCCCCCCCCAGTATTAAAAAAAAATTGATGGGCAGAAAGAAATGGGGAATGGACTTTCCTTTTTACCCCAAGTTTTATGGTTTTTTTGCTTGCCAGCAGGTAATGCGTATTCATCGTCTTCAGGACTGAGAGTGGAGTGTCAGAGCGGCTGTATTTGCTCATCTCTTTTTAACAGCTTTACAACGAAAAAGCCTTTTTGCTGACAGGATAAGTCTCCTATGTCATCTTACACGAGATTTCATGTAAGCTTGTCAAATTATTTTTGCTAGGTGTTGTAGGAGCAGATCATGCTTTCTGGGAGTGTTGAATGTTGATACAACTTGCTTACTGTTTTTAAGTGGAAATATACTACTTATAACGGTGTCATCTGATACAACCACTTGTCTTTAAATTCACAGTCATTTGATTTATTCTCTGTTTTACCCATCTTACACGTTTTAGAGCTACGCTGTACTCCTTGAAATGCAAAAGTTGTGTTGGGACTCATGGTAAGTCTGCTCAGGTGTGTCCTGTCTGCACCCTCTGCTAATGGCTGTTTTCTCACCCTGGAAGTGGAGACGGCTTTTCTGGGTTTCTTCAGGGAGGGGGTCATCTCACTGTGGGCAGGATTAGCCCACTACTGACCTGACTTTGCCGCGTAACACTGCAGCTTCCAAATTTAGTATGTTTATTTTAAAACAGTTTCCAGTGGGGAACAGAGGCAAGAGATTATGAGATCCAAAATTTGGATTTAATTAAAAAATTAGAAATTCAGGAGGTCATGTTCATCCATGCTGTTCCTCATGCTCCTCTGCAGGCATCTGCTGCCAGTCCAACTGGGCTGCGTCTGGAGTGGGACATGGTGAAAGATGGCTGCTGTAATCAGTGCTATCAGTCAGGTGGTTTTGTGCAACTTGATGGCTCTGTTTCTTTCCAGCCCCAGCTGTGTTTGCTTCATTTAACTAGGGGATAGAGGGAGGAAGAAGGTGAAGGAACATTTGTAAATTAAACTGGCACCCTTCTGAATCTGGGCATTGTTCCAATGAGTTCCTGAGAGCTTGTGGTAGAAAAGGGTTGTGTTTAAGGTAAGCCTTTCTTGTGTTGGGGTCATAGTGATAGTTTTGCCTTTTGTTTTTTTCGCTGTGGATGAGAAAAAAGCAAACATAGCATCCAGGATAACTTCATGTTTCAACACTGTCAGATCGATGCTGTGAATTCCTGCCTGGGAGGATGCTGTTCTGAACATTTGGCAGGTGGATGGTTATGTATCGCCTTTGAAAGTCCTGGGGTTTTTAGTTTCTCATCAAATGAATCCATTATGACTTGATCTAATAGTGCTAATAGTTTCCTTTATCTGTCTGGCAGGGGGTTGTTTGTTTTAATGTGATCTCATCGGTATTATTAGATGAGTTTGAATGCTGAAACTTTTTTTTTCTTTTATTCCAGTGCCAAATATATGTATGTGGTTTTAAGATGGAGTTGTATGCATCAGAATTACAGCGCAGTATAAATAGCAAACACTTCTCAGCTGGCAAGTGAACATAATTCTGGTTTATGTGCTGCAACATGCAGTGTCTTAATGATTTGAAGCACCCAATTTTTACAGGACAGATTTCAGATATAGGCAGCTGAAGTATTATGGCAATTTCTGTTACTGTCTGAACAAAAACTTGGTTTAAAAGAAACATATGTTGCTTTATGATTACTCCCCAGTTTTAAATGTTACTTCTGCAAAGAGTTTATGTACGTTACTATACATAACTTGTGTTTCAGTAATTCTGTTGAATGCAGCAATGAGGCCAAGAAATAGGGAAGACTGAAAGCAAGATTGCATGCTTACTTGCATAAAAGTTTTTTCAGTCAGGACTTAAGAAAATCACTAATGTAGAGGAATGAGCTGCTCTAAAAAACCCCTAGGTTTTAGTCCGTTCTTCTTCCTTGGCTTTCTTGTGCCTTCTGTGATGAATATTTTCTTTGTTTGTGTCCAATTAATGGGGCATGAACAGCTCTTTCTCGGGTTCCTTGGTATTTCTCGTGTGGCTCTGTGGACCAGGCCTTTGACAAGAACTAAATCACATCTTTATGGCAGTACCTCCGTGGGAATTTGTGGTAATCAGGAACTTTGGTTGTCTCAATGATTTTACTTGGCACTAGATGTTAGCTTAGGTTCTTCCCACAGCGCTACATACTACAAAAGTCTTGAAAACTGCTTTTATCTTCATCCTGGGGCTTGCTTTAATGATGACCCTATTGCTTTTGTTTGGCTTTATTGTGGTTTTTTTAAGGAATGGCAAGTGGTCAACTCTCACCCTCCTAGTTTGATGACCAATTAATTTCTTCTTTGATCCTTGTTCTTTATTCAACATGTATTGCTCTAACTCCAGGTTTTATAATTCCAGACAAAAATAGCTTCCCAGGTCATTGGGACAAGCCACATTGAGGTACACATTGAGGTACAAACAGCAGAGGAGGGTTTTGACTAGCAGTGAGGGAATCTTCTTGGGGAGAGGAGGTTACCCTCTCACCAGCTGGGATGCGAATCTGCTGTCACTAACGAACCACTGCTCATGTGCAGTCAGTGTGTTAAGTGAGTGTTAACATGCTTGCTGTTTGCTAGGTATGTGGTACGGTCCCCAAGAACAGAAGAATTTGGATATTTTCCTCTTCTGCCAGATTAAACGGTACACTATGTTCAGCCGGTCTTCACAAATACTTAAACATTTGATGCCGACACCTGTTAAGTTCCTCTAGAAAATGTTCTAGCTGTTATGGAGAGAGAAAAATGTCTGTGCTTGTTTTCTGTACCCAAGAAAGGAACTCGGTGCTCAAGACAAATGTTGATCTAAATCATTGGTAAAAACTCTTCACAGGGGTGGGGGTAGAGAAAATCATCCTCTGAGTTTTTCTGCTGTTGTAATTGCTATGCAGTTCCCCTCAGTGAGAAATTTTAAATGTGATTAAATACAACTCAAGAAAGACATAACTGCACCTGTCTCATCAGTGTTCCTTAATGTACATTCATGTTTCTGGGTAGACCTGGGATGATTTTTTGCTACAACCCAGATGTTATCTTGAAACAAAAATCTTCCCTTTTCCCTTTCAGTTTTTTATAGACTGACCATCATTTCTGGACTGTGGCAGTGACCCTTTCAAAACAAAGATATTCAAGGCAAAACTGATGTAGCTGTTGGTCAAATGTATAGCACAACTTGCTCTGGTCGCCAAAGTAAAATGACATTTCTGTTGGTTCAAATCAGGCTGTAGCTGAATTTAAAAGCTTATTCCTGCCCTGTGTTTTGATGACTCATATGCCAACTTCATGCTCATTGCAGAATTCCTTGAGGACTCTCAAGGTTTAGACATGCTTAGAGTAAACTGTTGAGTACCAAGGAGGTGACCTGCCCAAGGCTTGTCACACAAACCTCTTCTCCACCCAGATCCCTGCAATGACCCATACAAGCCCTAGGTGACCCATACAGTTTAGTAAAGGAGCACGTTGTTATGCTCTGAGAACCCTTGAACTCAGCTGGGACTTGAATATTGCAAGAATCGTTCGTGTCATTGGCGGTGGGATGCCTTGTTGTATACTTCATGTCCTGAGGTCAGACTGGTTCTGAATAAAGGTTTAGGGTTAAAAAATATGTTTATATGATCCACTAGGGAAGAAGTTTGTTTCCAAAGTTGTAAAAAGATGACACATCAAAACGTATTTTTAGAGTTACGCTTAGACGCAGGTTGTTTTTTGGTTGTGTTTTCTGTTGTTTACCGTAAGTCTTTCGTAGCTATTTCAGCATCTTAACTAGCTTGTGAAGGTGGCTACAGCTGGGCTGGCATGTCCCAGAGACCCCCCTAAAGCTACATCTTCCTTCTGTAGCCTACTTCCAGGTAGTATGTCCTTCCGAAGGTGCTTGCTAGAGCTGGCCAGAACGGCTGCTCTGAGTTATTTTCCCCTCCATGCCTAAACCATGAGGAATGCCCTGACTTTCCCATCCCCATTTCTTTCACTAGACACTGGCCTATTATCTCATGATGTGGTAGATGAAGTCATTTCCCTCCGTGTTTTTAGGCTCCTTTAATCAAAGTTTCTCACCTAGCACATCTCCTGTTCTGGACTTGAGATGCTTACAAGGCACACTGTGCATTTAATGTCATCACATATTACATTTTAACAGTATAGAATGCAGAGAAAGGTTGAGTATATTAAATTCAGCTTAATATGCCTATAGCTGTTTTCTTTGTAAGCACCATATAAAAACCAAGCTTGTTACTGCAGAGCTGAATTTGAGTGTTTACATTAAGTAACCCCCTCTTCCTGCCATGTGCAATGTTAGTTTTGAAACGAGGAGGAGGATCTTCTAGGGTACTGTTAAGAGTATTTTTTTAAAGTTGATAGTGTGAAAAAAGTGTGCAACTCTCAGGTGGCTTTTCTTTAATGAGTTAACAAATTTCGGTTGGGCAATATCTACTTTATTTAACTGAGGTACAGGATAGACTGTACTTGTTTAGGCATATGTCTTCAACAAGGAGGTGTGCAAATGAGTACCAGGAATTTAGACTAATTGCATCATGCTGAATCTGTTATAGCACTGTCTGTGTCTAGCTGAAAGCAAAGCATTGAAACCTGGTGTTTTAGGCATTATCTCTATTATGCTGCACTGGAGTTAAAGCACAGCATTGTATGATTCTTCATTCTATAGTTATCTACTGGGTAAAACCACATTGTTTTCCTTAGTTCTTAAAAACAAACAAACAAACCCCAAAACCCACCACAAAGAAACCAATTTGCCATTCCTGTTGAGCTCTGTAGTCTGATCTGCACTAACGACTCCTTTATTTAATCTTTGTCATTGTTCTGATCAATTATTTACTGAGTTTTCTATGGAAACAAGGTCTGTGTGAATGCTCTGTGTACATCTCCTTACTTGGTTGAAAATAGCCAATGGGTTTCAAACTAAGTTTGACAGTTACTACATGTTTTGTAGAAATATTGACAGGGTAGGGAGTGGTTATTGGTCTAATAACTCAGTGGGTACCAGATGCTGGAGATGTCACAGGTCTTTCAACTCTGGGCTTTCCATGGCATTTATTTATTTATTTATTTACTTACTTACTTACTTATTTTTAAGCATCAGTGTGGCCTTTTGGGGAGAGACTATTGCTTGGGCTCTGCTGATGAAAGACCCCAGAAAACAGATGCAGGTTTACTCCAAGGAATTGTTCAAATTCCTTAGCTTGCAAAATGGCCAGGCCACTTGCCATGTCACCTCTTCTCGATCACCTCTTCAAAAAATTGGTAAGTACCTCTGAAAGAAGCTGCTGCTTGAAGTGAGGACCTGGAAGCTAAAAAGACACTCTAACCACTTCAAAATCTCTCTCAAACTTGGTTTCCACTATGGGCATTGAAGAGTTTTCTCTTGAAATATCTTGAGAGTTGATTAATATCAAAGTCGCATACAAGAAATCTTGTATGGCACAAAGATGGCTTTCTTATAACCATGTCGGGTGTCTGCCCTGTGCTGGTGCAGAGTTCAAGCCTCCAACCTGCATTTTGCTGAGTGGAGAAACCACACCGAGGTACACGTAGAGTGAGGCTGGCAGAAAGTGAACCAGGTAAATGCTCTGTGGTCATGGGATCCTGCAGCTTAGTGCAAGCTGGAAAACCTGCCTGCAAAGCTGGGACAAGGCTGTTGACTTAGGCTTAAACATCTTGGCAAAAATTTACCTTCATGAGCCATTTACACTGAACTGGATGTGAACCAGAGCAGCTGAGGTACTAGCATGCGCTCCATTTTTTGTGGACTGTAAAGTGGGAGGAGATGGGATAGCATCTGGAACAAGGGTGCAACAAACCTGAGCCTTAGGTTTCAGCTTAAAAAAAAAAACAAAACCAACAGCCCAACAACCCCAAAACAAAAAGACAGAAACAAAAAACCCCAAGCCAAGTCTGGAGAATCCTTTTCTTTTGTATCATCCTTAGTCTCTTTCCTCATGCCTCTCTGCTTTTAGAGTCTTTGATCAGACAGAATTAACATTATTCATAGCCTAGTTCACCTTCTAACATTCTGAGATCTCACCAGAACAACACGGGTGTTTTCTGCTACCAAGTGCAGCTGTAGAGAAATAACTGTTGAGACAATACAGGGAAATTGTAGTTTCACCTCCCAAAACCACATTATGGCAGAACTTCAAGGAGGAACAACAGTTTTAAACCACTTCTGCCTTAATTCCCTCTTCCTATGATACTTGCAAATACCACTGTCCAAAAAGATGAAGGCAGCAAAATGGCAAGCTAAGTTACCCTAGCATGAATTTCTAGGCGATGGAAAGGAGACTTCTTGTATTTGATCTGCTGACTCTTTTACTTAAAGGTCTTAAGACTCCTCACTGGGAGTGAGACTCTTCTCGTGGCTGGCTTATCTAGGGCCTACTGATACAGTTTTTGCCCATTTTTGCCAAGACTGTAAATTGGAAATTTGTCCTGAGTGGAAGCAACTTTCTCAAAACCTCACAGCCAAATGCATGAGGGAGTTGGGAATGGGAGCAGGTTTCTGAACCCGACCTGGCATTGGGCTCACATTGTGCTGCTTAGCGCTTTGGTGAGTGAGGCAAAAGCTTTCAAGCATGTCTCCCCGAAAAACTGGCGTATCTAATGTAGTTTTAAGATAGCCTGCTTTGAGCTGCCTGCCTGTGCTGCCCAGCGGATTAACTCTTTTGTAACGATCAGCTTAGTGTGGTGTCTGCGGCTTGGCCATGTTGGCTGGCAATTTGGCATGGGTCCCTGGAGGAGATTGGTTTGGCTGGGAGCAGGCAGGCAGAAGGCTGGTGGCGGGTTGTGGGGAGTCGGCAGGAGCAGTAAACCCCGGCGGCGAAGATGATAAAGACACCCGGAGGGCAGTCAAGGCTCAGCTGCCTGTTTGATCGGCTGATGAGTCCGGTTCACAAGACCGGCTCTGCGAGGGCTTATTGCTTGAGCTGAACCCCAAAGCCTTTGGTTCAGCATAGTTATTTCTTGATTTGATGGGAGGATAAAAGCCTGATATATGGGCTTTTATGGACCAAAAATTACAGTTTATCTGATTCAATACCTGGGTTATCTCTTCTGCTGAGGCAAAAAAGGCAGTTGCCTAAGGCAACCAATATGTTCAGTGTGATTGCAGGTTGTGATTGGTAAGCCTCTGTGGGCTTGACTGATAGGACATAAAAAAATTGTGTTGCCTTTTTCAGTGCAGTCCTCGTTGCAAATACATATGCATTTTGCTGATTTTATCCTGCTTTGCCAAGGTATGTTAAGAATATCTGTGATCTCCTAATAAATGAGATGCTGAGTGGGAGCCAGCTTTTCCTTTTTTAAAAATATTGTTAATATTGGTTTTTGCTGCATTGGAATTTGTCCTGGGTATGCAGATAGAACTGGATATTGAAGATGTTTGCTGTAATTCTTTCTTCCCCTAGCTTAACTACTACAGCTGAAGGCCAGAGGTGAGGAGGGTGAGGAGAAGTGCTGTGTAAACCAACCACGTGTCCTTCCCGGGGAGTGGAGTATGAACTCCCTGTTTGGAGGTTTGGGGGGAAGCACTTAACCCATGTCATGTCTCAGGGATGTGGAACTGCACCCAGGAAAAGCACTTGCTTTTCCAGGCTTACTCTAAGTTGGTATTCCAGTTTTTTGCAGAAATAAGTCCAAGTTGGGTAATTTGGAGGTTGAGGATTCATTGTGTCAGTCATTTGCCTAGAGGTGGTCCTTTTTGAGGTGACGAACTGTCCCTACAAAATGCGATTATTTGAACCTGCCATTTATATTTAATGCTGTACTTGTAATTACTTTTAGTGATAGTTGGGAAAAAGGAATTTTTTTTGTAAATGGCTAAGCAGCTGTATACAAAGAAACACAAAAGATTGTTCTTGGGTACTATCTAGGAAACCAACCTAAATTTAAAATACTTGGGTACTATCTAGGAAACCAACCTAAAAGTAAAATATTAGTATCCTGTGTCCCCCCCTTCTTGGTTTTTTCATTGCTGCTTTTGAGGTTCTTGAAGGTTTACCCCACAGTCCTCAGCAGCTTCATCCACAGAATCATCCTTTAACGCCGACCTATGGAACTGGTTTCCCCAGTCTTGAAAGCAGCAAACCCGTGTTTGGTATATGGGAAACTGCCATGGGCTGAGCGTCAGCATCATGTTGATGGCCCCTGTGTGTTCTCGCTTGGCTTGGGGACAATGACAAAATGTGACGCCAAAGGCTTCAGTTGCCATTGAGCTGGTGTGTAAGCCACTGAGGAGCAAAACCCTGGTTATCCTCAAGCTCCTTTCCCAACTTGGCTTTGCCAATAAACCCACGGGGAATGGGAGCATCCAGTGGAGATCTTCAGCCTCAAGAGAGATGTTCCTGAAAGAGTCTGTTTGGCTAAACTGCCTGTCTGAGGTCTCACCACAAACAAGGGAAACTCCAGGTAGTGTAAAGCACCCTTGCTGGTTTTGTATGGGGTGGGGAGGGGAGGAGAGATGGGGTGGTGAGATTTAGAATAGGGAAATGTTTTTCTGACCCTTCACCTAAGCTGGATGACCTTCATGGAGGTGAAGAGGGCTGTTCGTTAGTGTGAAAGAAATGTGCATTTTTACAGTTCTGTCTCACCTGAGAGATGCGAGAAAGGGATTATTTTCTGATTAATACTATGCATTTCAAAAGAAACAAAAATATATAAGTTATTAAATGCAAAATTGCAGTCTATACTAGTTCCTGAGATACTTGTTTAGAGATGTACTGTAAATCAAAAACTGTGACTAAATACTTTGAAAGACTGTATTTCTTAATTGTTGAGGATACTGATAGATGGCACCAGTCTAAAACTTAATTTCCATTTGAGGAGACCTGCAAAACCTGGAAAAAATCTTGTATACTTTCTCTTCTTCCAGTCTACTTAATGCATCATCAGATCCATTCATCTGGCACTTCCCTCCTCTCCCCAAGCTAGTGTTCCTCACGCTGTTTGTCCTCTGTACCATGCTAGCTTTATGTCAGAAAGCTCTATTTGGAGGCTGCCTTTACTGTAGCAAAATGGTCTTGAGAATGTTCCATTGCATTTTAGCTGACTGGGAAGTTTTTGTTACTGTGCACGTTACTGCTGAACCATTGCTTACCAGTGAATACCCCTGTAGATGTGCATGCCACCAGTAAAGCTCATCCCTGGTGCCACGAGCAAAGCTGATGGGGTCTGGCCCTGAGCTGTGGTGTGAGCTCCTGCAGGAATCTCACTGTGACGGATAGTCTTGGTGTCGGCTGTGCTTGCAAGCTGTGTCCTCTGTGTTCGCCACCTTCTCTCAGCCAAAATATAAATGAAGCTGCGGTCTGATTTTATATGTGAGAGAGAGTTGGAATATATTCTGAAATCAGAAAAAAAATGTCCCATTTTAATGAGAAGCAGTCCTGCCTGTATCACTGCAGCCTGCATCAGTCAAAGCACCGTGAAATGTGTTGCAGACTATAGGCCTGCATCACTGGGAGGTAGCTGCAACAAGCTAACAGAGGAGAAGGGAAACATTTAATTTCTAGTTTTGTATATGTATATTTTGTGCATTTGTTCATTCATGTCATTGCCCATGCCAGTTGGTGGGTTTTTATTATTCTTTTTTATTTATCTACCAGAGGCTTGGAAACTTCATTGTTGTAATCCGCCAGGGCTGGAAAAAAAAGCTTTTTGTCCTATTAGGCTATTTCAGGCTTCTGTGCAGTTTTTTTTTTTTACTTGCTTTTAAAGGTAGGAAGAGCTGTGAGTATCAGACTGCCTGAAAGGTGAGGAATAAGCACAACGCAGAGATGACTCAAGCTCTGTACGTATCTCTGAGCTGTTGCTTGTTTCCATTAACTTCTGCCTGAAGTGATAGTACTTGAAAGCATGCCCACCCCTTCACTTGACTAGGCAAGATGGATAGTCTCTTTCCTCACGTGGTGACAGAAATAGCCATTTCTTGGATTAAACAGGCATCACAAAATATACTGAAAGCAAAGGTCGTCTCCTTATTTTTCAAAGATCAATTCTTCAGGTAGATAAGCTCAGTAGAGTCTTAATGTCATTTGGCGACCCAAAATAGAATGGGTTGAGGATTGTTCAGCTTGTGGTGTGTACTTAAATATGTTATGCTCCACAAACCATTTATTAATTTAACTGTATTATAATCCACTGAGTCTCATAAATGCCTGCAGAAAGCTGATGATGCAGAAAATATTCTTAAAGCGAATAAGCTGAGTGTGATCCTTGTCTCCTCGCTTTCTTGTGCTGTTAATAAAGTGATACTGCCTTTTTTACAGAAGATAACCCTCTTCATGTTTTGAAGATGTAAAGGACGAAGCCCGAGATGATTAAACAGCTTGGGGAGTATCGTTCCCATGTCCAAACAATGGATTTCTGTGTTAACACAGAGTAAAAAACATCAGTCTTACCTTAATCAAAGCTATTTTTGAAAGTCTGTGTACTATTGAGAATTAACTGTAGCAGTGTTCTTGTTTAATTTTTTTATAGTGATATTTAAAGCCCAGTTGAAGGCCACTGTGGAGTCATAGGCAGATAAAGATGCTTGAAGCGCAGAAGTCTAATGGATACAATTATCATTGTAGTGTTCTTTGCAGTAGTTATTGAGGCTATTCAAAATGTTAATTGGACACTAAGTTTCATCTCTAGAGAAGTCATCTACTAAATGTTTGGGTCACGTTGAAAATACGCCTGATCCTAAGAGGATATTAGTTGCTACGCTTCACGGCACATTATACCAAAGATCTGTTACCTGATGAAGGAAATGCAAAAAAATATGATATACAATGATGCCAACAACCAACTAGAATGTTTGATAGTTTTAATTAGGCATTTAGATTTTTTTCCCCTTCTATGTAGTTCAGTTTGTGCTGGTAGGCAGGAGGTAAATCGGGGTGGGGGAAATAAAACCGTTGTCACAGAGGTAAGAAAACAGAGCTCAGTGAAGTTTTTGCATGTGTATATAAATGGGAAAGATGGGATGCTTGTTGCTTAATCCTCTGGCCTCCCATTGATGTCTTTATGGCAGAAATTCAATTTATAGTCAATTGGTAGTTATGGTCTGAAAAGTACAGTAAATCCAGAGGACTGTGCAAAGTTTCATGCATGTGGAAATAAGAGGATTAAACAACTTCAGTGCTTTTTTTTTTTTTGCCATAATTTAAAAACCATGCCGCCTTAAGCAGAAATACTGCTTGCAAAACCAAAAAAGACAGGCAGTTTTCCTTCAGCATCCAACCTCCTGGCAAAGTCCCTTTTCTTCATAAAAGGCAAGAAGTGCCAGCCAAAATAACTTTCACAAGAAGGGAAGGAGTCACATATGTGGGAGCTGTCTTTATCTAAGCTCAAGTGATAAAATGTGATTAACTGAGATGGGAACAACTGTCATGTACATTAGAAGACCATTGAGCAGGAACCAGGCAATTCTTTTGGCATTTGCTTCAGGTGTCCGGTGCGGGGACTACAGCAGAAAGGAATTTCCTTCGTAAAATGTTCTACTATTAGTAAAGTGTGCAATTGCTCTACCCGTTCCCTGCTGCCTACTCCAAAATGCTACCTCAGAGTCCTGAGACATCAGGGACAGCAGAGCTGTGCTGAGGCAGTTCTGAAGATGCTCCAGAAATTTTCTTTTTCGTTAAATTTTTGTTCCAGTTTATATATGGAAGCAGATTATAAGGGCTGTGGGGCTGTCAGATTGAAGATTGGCATCCTTCCTTGGCACCACCATTCCCCAGTGGGTAGGGGAGCAGAAAGACATAGCTGCTGCTGTTGTCTGCTGCCGGTTTGTTTCTCCGCAGACCCAAACGGGCAGCCTACTCATCCCGGAGTGCCTAATGCTCCTCTGGAGAAAGTTAGTTAGCCCACCTTATCTCAGGTGCACTTATTTCCCTTGTTTGACGCCATGGAGCCACACAATTTTTAAGTAATGCGGCAGGAGACTCCTTTGCCCCTACTGCAGCCACCATCCATTTGTCAGCCACGGAAGGACGTATTTCTTCTGTTCAGAAACGCATTACTCAAAATCTTTTATTTGTAAGAGTGAATTTTGTACTTACTGATATCATCGGTATTTCAGAGGAATGGGAATTTTTTTTTTCCTTCCCTGTCTCCCCAGTAGAGGAGGACTCCTCTGTGTTTTAAATTTTTCTTTTCTAATTGCTGTGCTGATTATTCCTGTATTCTGTGGGGCATTTTATTTCAACACCTTGAGACCTGTAGAGATTGGATTTCTTAATCTTTGTGTGGTAAATAAAATCTGTCCTAACCAGATAAGTTCATCCCTGTTGAAAATATACATTGGGGGGGATGGGGAGGAGTATGTGTGTATATATCTCCAAAGATGGTGGAGGTAAAGGAAGTATAGTGATTTAACTGGTCCTGAAAACCCTATTTAAACTCCTACAGTAGGTGGTATGATCATATTTTGTAGCTATTTGAGTCTGTGGAGTAAAGGATCTCCTTTTTCTCGGTGGGTATTCTAAGCTGATTGATGGATAAAGGGAAGGAAAACTATATTAACATCCTGATCTCGCCACGTAGAAGTGAGAAATCCAGTGCAAAGATGGAAGGTTCTGGCTGCTTCACTAGTTATTTTGCAGATATTTTTATTTATATGTGTGTTTGCATATTTGTATATAAGATGCAGTACAACTCACTGGTTATATATAGATGCAGTATTATTGAAAGAGAGCATTTTTTAATTAAGCAGTTGCCCCTTGTGCTTGAAATATTATTTCCTTTCTTGTTCTCTTACTCTGTAGGTGCTTCCAAGTTTTGTTTGCTGTATATGTAAAACCCATTGGATGTTACATCATTCTACTGACTTGTACAATGCATCAAGAAATTTGGAGGCAAGAAGTAACAGATTTTAAGCTGCTGTATTGTCTCGTATTAGGAGGCAGTTTTGCAGAGCTGGAGGATAATTTTGAGAATCAGTTGAAGAGTAATGTGTATCTTGGTTTGCTATGAAGCTTCTGTTTACTGCTGGTGAGTAAACTACATGATGGGGAGTTTTTATTTTTCTTTCCTTTAGTGGCAGTATCTTTGGACAGTGTTGGCTGAAAGTACAAAATATCTCCTTCAGCTTCCCTTCAAGGGGGGTGATGCAGGAATAGAAAGTTCCTCCTAACTAGAAAAGAGAAACATGCATTTTGGTGGTGGGATGAGAATCAGCTAGAGAAAGTTGAAGGATTGGGTCAGAAAGCTTGATGCCATGCTGGGGGTTGGGGAAAGGGATGTGGCCTCACCATAGCATTATCCCCTCTAAACCAAGGGGCCTGGCAGGAGCAGAGGAACCTGAGACACAGTAAATTTAAAGAAGAAAAGAAAAAAAAAAAAGAGTCAGCATAACATTGCAGTCGTATGTAGTGGTGGAGAGAGCTCAGGAGGTCTCTGCTTGAATGATGAAGAACTTGCCAGGGGACTGGAGAATGTGAGGCAGGATTAGGCTTTACCAGGATTGGTTTAGCTACTAGGCCTGGAGAATCGTTTCAGCTAGGTCGCTAATTACATGGGCACCATAGTGCTGCACCCCCCTGAGGAGGGAGCTCAGGTGCGTGATCGTGCAGAGCCCAGCAGCAGCCAGGAGAATGCCCGTGCCGGGCTCTGCCCGTGCCTTTGCCATCCCAAAGGGTGGTCCTTGGAACAGAACGGCTCTCACCCAGCCATCGCCGTGACACCGTGGTGCTGATGCTGGGCTCTTTTCTCCACACAGAGTTGGGACTTGGCAGATTCACCGTCCTTCTCAAGTTGCTGGGACTCATAGTTACCAACATATCCCGGTTAGCTGGCATATCTATCTGTACTCATCTTTTAGTGTGGAATTACATTTCAGATGGATCATATGGTGAAATAAGAGTGGGTTTTGTTTTTCTTTTCAGGACGTGTGTAGGAAAGATGAATTTGGTTTTGTTTCTGTGAGGTTCCTGAGAACTTCTCAACTAGAAGGGCATGGTTGAGCATCCCGTCTGACAGTATCTGGCACTGGAGACCGTACCAGACTGTGCAGAAATTTCTGAGTCTGCAGGTTGGGATAAACTACCCTTCATTGCAGGTCTTGTTCTGGCTGCCAGGACAGTGTTCATAGTAGGAAATACTACTGAAGCAAATGTTGGCTTTGGTGCTTGTCCTGCATTTGTGCAGGTTGCTTCCTGGCATGTCCCCATCACGGCTGTGGCCTCTGCAATCTGGCAGCTTTCTAGATGGTGTCCAGGAGCAGTCAGGGAGTGCTGGGCAGCTTGGATGCAGACATTTAGTTCTGGGAGAGTCTGAAGAGAGTAGCCCGTGCCCCTTGGCCCCTGGGCCGGAGAAGGGCCAGTTGTACAGGTGTAACCCAGGAGCTGGCTTGCACAGTGGAGCAGGTGTAGAGTTTGCTGTCACCCTGCCGGGACAGACGTGGTGCTTCCCCTTCACTGGGCACGAGGTTTCCAGCCTTCTGCTGGGCTGACTGAACTTGTGAAACCATCAGGAAATGGACCTGACGAAAAACAAAGGATGTTTGGGGGTGGTGGTCGTGTTTGTTTGGTGGGTGAATGAGCAAAAAGTCAGGGTCGTGGACCTGGTAGAGGGAGAGGACAAAACCTTGAGGATGGGACCAAATGTGTTGAGAAGCTGCCCTTGGAGCCTTTTGCAGCATGGTCTCTAGTAGTTATAGACATGGATGTAGATGTTGGAGAGGGAGCTTTGGTACACCTTCCAGCCTACAGTTAGGGCAAGTTTGCATTTCTTCTATCAGGCCATTCTGTCAAGAGCCCTAACCAGATTTTTATTCTTTAAATATATATATATATATATTTAATACACTTTCTATAAAGGAGTGGATGGAAGCTGTGGCAGACTTACCAAGCAGAAGGCTTTTGGTTGTAGCCCCACATTCTGGCCCATGCTCGGTCTGGGTTTTGCAGGTTTTCAGTGAGGAGATGGGTTAGAGGGATATTTTTTTTTTTCGCCTCCTTCAAAAGAGGTTTCTTGTGTGCTGCCTTTACTGCCCCCACCCCAGCTAGCATGAACATTGGTCTCCTTGGGACATGCTGATGAATATGGGATAGCCCTTGCACCACTGAAGATCTTGGTGCCACCCCTTTATGGCTTTTCCCAGTCTAACAGCCATCTCTTGACGCTGCTCTGGAGCTATTTTGTCCTTGGCAAATGATTTGCAAATCCTTTGCAAGACACTTGTTGATAATTCTGAATTGAGAGCGGATTAATGATTGTTTCTCTAGTGGCAGTGTTGGCCTCTTAATAACAGTTATCCAGCTTTCTTGTGCCTGTCTAAATATCATGTGCTCAGATGACTCCAAAGGAACATATCAGGGTAGTGTGCAAGTATCTAAATATAGCAATAATGCTCTCTAGTTTTCTTCTTTTCAGTCAGCAGAAGAAATTACTGGATACACTTCCGTTTGTGTGGAGTACACACTGAGATAAGTCTATGTTGACATCTGTTTCAATACTGATTTCTGACATCTCCCTGGTACTTTTGGAAGAGGAGAAATTCGTCTTCTGTAAAAAATCTCTGAACTTGTCTTCGCTCTGTAGTTGTGGATTGGGTTTTTCCCCTGTTATGCCAGAGGACTACACAGTTTTCGGTCCCTTTCCAAACTGCCAACTTTCTGCTCCACTGCAGTTACTTCTGGCTCCAATCCCAGTATTTTGGGGGAACAATAGATCCCATTTTAGCCTATACAGATTTAATTGCTGTGAATAAGGTTGACAATTATCTCCTTTTGTATCTGAGAATCCCACCAGCTGTTTTAGATGCATTTAAATTGCTGCACCATGCTAAACTCACTTGTCACATCAGGAGCTATAATGCCAAATTTTAGGCACCTGGTAACCTGTCCTTGGCCTTTATTTTAAAAATAATTTTTGCCACATTTAGTTCTGTTTCTTCTACTTCCCCTTCAACCTTGGTTCTCTGCACTGGGTGGCATTAGTAGTCAGACCAAGGGACTTCTATACCAAAGATGCATTTTGAGGAAAATGCATCTCGAGTAGCAAGACAAATTTTTGAAAGAGAAGTTGGTAGGCCTTTTTGTTGGGTGTTTTTGGTGTGGTTTTTTTTTAAAATTTTTTTTCCCGTATTGCCACCCCCATAAGCTCAGGCACCTAAGGTGGGAATCATCTGACCACATTCTGACAACCTGCTGTGTAAGTGTCTGGGCTTTATTGCCCACGAAGAGGAACAGACATTTCATGCTAATGTAAACAA
Organism: Gorsachius magnificus; assembly: GCA_034008185.1. NCBI lineage: Eukaryota > Metazoa > Chordata > Aves > Pelecaniformes > Ardeidae > Gorsachius > Gorsachius magnificus. Next base: position 181,176,778 of record CM067081.1, read on the forward strand.
CTAAAATAGGGCAGATGAATCATGTCCCCAAATGTCCTCTTTCTCTTTGCTTATAAATAAAGTCTGGGTGATTAGCTCAGACTTAGCTGTCTGCGCTGGAGACGCCTGACTAGATCTTGCCTCTGGGGACCATACTTGTAGCAGCAGTCACATGTAGGTGACTGTAGACACATGTAGACACCTAAGAAGATTAAAAGTACTTGGCTTCTTGATGCAGAGCCACTGCAAGTGCCAAGGTGAAGGTGCTCTGGGCTTGACTTCTTGAAGCCAAAGGCAAACCTGCATGAATTTTCCCAAGGAAGAGACAGATCGGCATTTGATGTCTGCAGTTACATAGCACTAAACCATGGTGCACCACCTCGTTTTCATTACTAGCTTCCTAGACTCTTAAGATACAACTTCATAACTTTTTTTTTCCAGAAACGTTAGTTTAAACAGGACCTCTCCTCCCTATCATTTGCTATTTCTGCCTCCATCTTATCTCTTCAGTCTCGCTGTGGCAATATGTTGATTTGGGTTTAAAAAAAGTAGTAATTTCGCTGCACAGGTGTCCCTATGGGGCAGCACACTGGCACGTGAAGGTGGAGGTTGCTTACACTGGGAAAACCAAGAGAGGGGTTACTTGCAGAAGTTCACCTTTTAGCCTTTGCCTGAGAAGTTGGCTTTCTTGCTAATTTTCTGAATTGTTCAAATGTTGAATTCTGTAGGGTTTTGGTTTTGGTCCGCATACAGCTTTGTTTAATGTTAATTTACAATCTTGTCAAGGGGTTAATAAATTCAAACTTTCGGTTTCAGTTGCTGCCTTAGTGCATATTTCTCATTTGTGCAACTGTAATTGTAATCTCTGGAAACAAGTTGTTCCTTGGTGTAGCAGGATGTAGGGACACTCTTAATACTTTATCATTTCCTGGTACATATTTTTACATATTTTGACAAGATTTTAATTTTGCAGAGGTCTGAGAGGAATGGGGAAGCTTATGTACAAGTTACAGTAGCCATTTGGTTCTGGTGTTGACCTGGTTCTTGTTGACACCTCTTTGGGACTGCGAGTGCCTTTGATCGTGCCAGGCAGGATTCACCCCGTCAGTGCTGCTTAGGTCTGTTTATGCTGGGCTACCCCATCGCTTGTGAGCCTCTTCGGACACAATTGACTCTCCTTAGTTACAGCTGCTCTTAAAATATTTGATGTTGACCCTGCCTACTATGTTTGCACTAAGTATTTGCTGGTCTGTAGGTTTTCTGGTGCGCCTGGATGCGTTTGCAAGTGAAGACTTGGTTTGAGGTTTCATAGGAGCCAGTGGTGCTTTTTCTATTGACTTTGGAAGGGGTAAGATTCGTAACAGAGGCAGATTTGCAGCACAAGTAGAAGAAACAGTAGTGCTGGAGAAGTGTGACCTGCTAATAGCTGTGCAGTTGCTCTCGCTCCCATTCAGATCAGAACTGGGTCCCAGCCCAAAGCCATTTGCTGTTGCAGGCTTTACAAGGTGGCAGTGAGCAGGTCCTGCTCTGTGCCAGATCCTGTGCACACACTGGGTTAAGGCTGGTCTCTGTTGCTTTGCACTTTGCTTCCTCTGCGTACCCACAGGGACATGGTCCTGGACAACCTGCTCTAGGTGACCCTGCTTGAGCAGGGGGGTTGGACCAGATGACCTCCAGAAGTCCCTTCCAAGCTCAACCGTTCTGCAATTCTCTAGTTATTGCGTCTTCCAAAACCCCTCCCTAACCTTGCTGTGCCTCCTCTGCTCCTGGGTGGGGGCACATCTCTTCATCCCACGCCCCCTGCAAGGGCAGCAGGAGCCTGTGGGGACAACTTGCTCTGATGTTCAGCCCCAGTGCCTACCTAGTGCTCACGTCCGTGGCATATGAGGTGCAGCGGGACTGGTTGCAGCATCCCCTAAGACATGTTGTGGCATACTGTGGTAGTAGGTGGTGTGCAATCCCAGAGCTTGAGCACCTTCCTTCTAGATAAAGGTAGCGGATGTGGCTGGAAAGGACACCCTTGTCTCCAAGCCCTATAGACACGCACAAACAGACACTCATTTGCTCACTACTATATGCCTGTTCTCAGGTAGAAATTCTGCATTTGGCTGCAATTCTTCTTCTTACTGGTACTGGTTTTACCAGGGTCATTATATTGACTTTGTCTCCAAATCATCACTGCGCTTGACATTTTGCATCTGTGATGCCTGAAAGAACTGAGCAAAGATATTAAGCACTTCAACCTATATTACTTGAAAAATAGATTTTTTCAATGGCATAATATTTTTCTATACTTTGAATAGCTTGCCAGAGAAATACGTAGTCTTTTGTACAGGAATGTGTGTGTATGTGTATATAAAATATATACAAAGTATTGCAATATTTTCTTAGTCCTGATTTGCATTAAATACTGTGATTTTTTTTCTTTTTACCTTAAATTTGGGAAAGCTAATTCTGGAGCTGACTAACTCCCAAGCAGAATGAACGAATGCTGTACAAATGTTTTGATGGATCATCAAGACCTATCAAGATTAAGGTAGCTTCCATTTTTCTACAACCCATGGGTTTTTTTCAGACTCAGGATTGCTGATATTTCATTGGCTTGCATTTAGCTTATATCTTAACAGCTTCAAATATGAGGTCTAGGAAAGTAATTTTAATAGTAGAAGTAAAAGACTGGGTTTTGAGGCACGTTTCTATGGCAAAGAGTCATTGTAGTGTTTCTGGCACATGGCCCCTTCCTGCAGATCTGCCATTTAATGTTCTCCCAGAGGAAAAGTGATGGATGTAAAACTCTGGCAGCAGGGTGTAGTTTTTCTTTAAGCTGTTCTTAAAAATTACCAACATATGAGTGGCTTTAAATTCATTTTCTACTTGTGGATTCTTGGTAATAAAGCTGTATGTAATGTTTTCTTTTTTCTCTTTTTTTTTTTTTTTTCCTTGCCTTGCATATGTGTGCTTTCATACATACACAGTTTGCTGTAATGACTTTTTAAGAATAAATTAGCAGACTGACTTCTTTCAGGTTATAGGGGCTTCGCAATACCTGCTGCAGTAGAGGGGTATTGTGAATAAGGCATTAGTGTTTATCTGTGGAAATGTGTACGCTCGCGGTCACACTTGCAAAGATTAGCTTGGGGCTAATTTGAGTTGACAGCTGTATAAAAGGGATTAGTACCATCACCGACGAACTCTTGTGGTTAACTTTCACACATGCTAAATATGAGAGATAATTTTTCTTAAAGCTTGGACTGGTTTTGCATAAGCTATTTAGCTTGATTTCTCTTAACCCTCAGAGAGCTGAGACTGTGGTCTTACAGCATCATAGCCTAACGGTGTGGGATTTACTGAAGTACTTTAAACACGTAACTTGCTTCATTGTAAGCATAAGAAGAGCTTTTATTTGCATATAATTGGCATTGTTCTAAGGAAGAAATTGTTTATTTTAGGTATGCTTTCAAAAGTAGAACTTTGGGAAGGAAAATGGGGGAAGTGGCATTTTTTTGTTTATGCATCCTTGTCATATGCAAGCATTTGTTTGTGAGTGTACAGTAAAACTAAAATACTTTTAATTCAAATTGAGCATTCGGTTGGGGTTTTTTTTGTGTAGTAGTAGTAGTTGGTGTAGTAGTAATAGTAGTATTGAGCTTGTAGGCAAAGCGAATATTTCTGAGGCCTGGATACCCCTTGCTGGAGAGATTAGGGGCAAGTTGCTGTCCCTGCCTTTTGATCATTTTAACTACTGTGATTTTTGTGTTTCTGTCACGTAACTATGTGGGGACAACTAGACCTCATATGCAGCCATTCTTTCTTCTATCAGACTTGGGTGTCTGCTGTGTCCTCCTTATGAGGGATGCTTGTGTTCAAGACTACCCTCAGCCTCACATGCACAACCAGTTGTATAGCTCATGAGAACAGGCATGGAAATGGCTACTTTTCCCCTGCATTGGAGGGAAGGGAATGGTAGAACTTAGGTTCTTGTCTTGAATATGAGCTCAAGGATAGATCCAAAGAGGTTTCTTATCTAAAACCAGCTCAGAACCACTGCCCATAGATGTGTTTCTCAGTGTGCAGTCAAAGGCCAAGTATTGCTCATCAATGAACTTCCATGATCACTCTTCAAGGCAAGGGCAGCAAAGACACATGTGTGAAAATAAAGAAAAGTGACTATCATGATGTGCATAGTGTGCTTTCTTGAGACTGAACCAGGTGCTTTTGTTTCAAGAGTTGTCAGTCCTAACATGTAAAGTGAAGTTAAAGGACTATTCACAAGCTAAGGAACCATGATGAAGTATATTCCTATAGAAAGATTCCTTTTACACTTATTTTGGTTTTTAATGCTTTCTGCTTCAATTTGAAGCTCTAAACTTCTCACACCAGCCAAAGCTGGTAAGCATTCTTTGCCTTACAAACAACAAAAATCTAGAAAAATCTAGTGATGCATAAAATTCTCAGTGGTTTTGTGTAAATATACTCATCTGAAGGCTGCTTTCACCAGACTGCATATGCCCTATTCATATAAGAAGCATCATTTGAAGAACTACTTCTTGTATACCATGGAAGTAAGTTCAGACCCATTTTTCCCAGATCAGCAGGATTTCAAAATTTACCTATTAAGGAGGAGAAGAAAAAGGTGTAAGATGGCATGTTAGTTGAAATTGGACTAGAAGGACACTGGCCAACGCTAAGTTGTTTGTCCTCATTATCTTCTGGGTCTCTTGCTTAGTTTTTTCAGCAAGCTTTGAACAGCTAGCCGGGCAAAGTTGCTTTAAATAGGACAATGAGCAGTCTGACCTGGCTCTCCCTGCAATTTCACTGTGCTTTGTGGGAAAGAAATGGTGGTTCTCTTACAGCATCAAGTTCATCTTTGCTTTTGCAACCTCTTCTCACTCCATGCTGACAGCCAGTACAGAAGGAGCGCGGAAGGAGAATTTGACAATTAACTTTGCCAGCTGTGGCTGAGATTGCTCAGCCCTGAAGTGAGATCATGCTTAATCACACTTGTGTCCCACCGGTCTGGCTCAGCATCTGCTCTGGGCTCAGTGTCCGTTGTTTTCCTCATGTAATAACTGCATGCTAATTATCAAAAAAAGCTGCTCAACCCCATGTCGTGATCACAGAGCTTGCTCCATTACTGTGACCTACAGCTGTCTTGCCCCTTGTAGTCGCTTAGTAGTTCATCTTTTTTTTGGGAAGCATAGCTGGATGATGTGCCCCATAATAGCATTTTGGGAAGTGTGTACAAATAATGTCGGAGTGGACTTCCCTTCCAAGATATCATTGACTTCAGTCCAAAACCAAGCTGTGTTACCAGTTTATGTTCATTTACACTGAACTTGTCATGTTGTTTTTGACTTCTTTAACCTATTTTAAATTTCCAGCATAAATGGTGTTCTACTTTTGGGCCTTGCCTATTTTAATCCCGTATTAATCCTTATCATCTTGGCAGGTGTAATAGCTTCTAGCTGGATCCTAAAGTGAACTTGGCCCAGCATACCAGTGTGACTGCTGATACGAGAACCCATATTTTCACACTGGAGCATTGCAAGACTCATCTTTATGGCTAAATATTCACTTCCTCCTTGGCTAATAAAATGAAGGTTTTATTCAACCCTGTGGATTTAGAGAACCGATTCGGGGATGGCTTCAGTTTCTGCTGCAGTGGACAATACTAGTGGGTGTTTTGAGTTTGATGTGAGCAATATCACAGTTAAGAGTAAAGAATGAATGAAACTGTTTAGTCTGCTTGGGAAGCTGCCTTTTATCTGCAGGAGGAGGTTAACAGCTAGGAGGAAATCTCTTTCAAGTTGCTTCCCAGTGCAGAAATAAATCTTGTGTGGGTGAAGGGGGTGGGGGGAACAGCCACCTACCTGGAAATCTAAGACTATAAATGAGATGTCACAGAAAAAGGCAGTGGCATCCACTCACTCACTAATCCATTAGGGAGAAAAAAAAAGGCGGGGCAGAGCGGGAAGAGAAGAAAAGCCAGCAATACTTGTATGAAAGGGTTTTTTTACGGTATCTTTAATCATCATTCTAAGACCGTTGAAATTATAACGCAAAACTGTAGGCACATACTATCTGTTGTTTATAGGTGTGATGTTCATTCATCTGGGTTTTCTTCTGTGTTATTGGTTGGGTTGGATGCGACTGGTGTGCGCTCACAGTGGCGGGCAGCGCGCGGGTACCACGGCAGGAATGAGGATGGAGGCTGGCCGTAGCTCCCGTGAGCAGCTGGGGCCTGCCAGGCTGGCAGCAGGAGATAAGGGCTCTGTGCTGCCTGATGAATTCATTTATTCAGTGTCAAAACAACTATAGGTGCCCAGTGCCACTCTGAACCCCCAGCCTTAAATGGGAAATGGCAATAAAGCACGAACTGCCTACGGATATGTCTGCTTTTGTCGCCTCCTTTTTCCTGAGCCTTAAGGAGGAGATGAAGAGCTTTTGCATTTGCCTGGGCGTTAACAAATTGAAGTTTTTGTACATCAAGTGAGAACAGTTTCCACAAATAAAGACATCTTGCAGAACATTGTGCGAGCAACTCTCCTTCACCTGAGCGAATGGACTCTGGTTTAATTTTCTGTTGTGGGCTAAATTCTCCTCCAAGCATGTAAGGCAACTGCATTGGGGTAGGGTTTTTTTTTGGCAGGGGGTTGTATGTGCTTAGGTCATGACATTTTGCCATTATCCTTTTTTCATCTTGTGAACAGCAGGAAGGTTGATAATACTTTTATTTCAGGAACTTGTCTATGCCAGAATTCCAGAAGGTTACTTCTATTCACAGTAAATGAAGAACCTCAGCAGCAGCCCTTCATTGCCATTGCTTAATTCTTGTGATTACTGAATACAGCCAGTGTTTTCTAGAAAAAGAATCATTTACTTCCCCAATGAGTGGTACTACTTTCTGATATGGTTAGTAACCTGAAAACTGATAACAGAGGGGAAAGGAGCATGTTCCAAGTTGTATAGTTTAATAAATGTTTAAGATTGTATGTCTGCTAATTAGATAAATGGTGGAGTTAGAAAATTTCCTTGGGGGAAAGAAAGATAAAGACAGAAAAATTTTGGTTTTGTGATTGAAAGACTTTTTAAATTTTATTTTTTGAAAGGCATGGATTACTTTGAAGCAGGTAACTTGTTTGCAGGGCTGTTCTTTATATATTTTTTAATATCTTATAGGACTTTCAGCTTTTGTTTGAATAGAATTGGGGTCTTATCTTTGCATTTACAGAGGAAAACATTTGAGAGCATCTTTTTGTAAGAGATCTGACTAAGAAAGCAGCAATGTGGGACCATCAACTGGCCTTTTGTTTAAGGCTTCACTTCTTGTTGCTTTGTCAGAAGTATTTGGGCCCTTGCAATCTCGTTTTGTGTTCTTTCACTCACCCTCCTCCACTTTCAGCTGTCCTTTCCTGCTGGGATGGCTTCCTGCCTGGCATGGCCGCTTCCTCACCAACAAATGCGAGTTAGAATCATAGAATCATGGAATTGTTTAGGTTGGAAAAGACCTTTAAGATCATCAAGTCCAACCGTTAACCTAACACTGCCATCCCACCACTAAACCATGTTCCTAAGCACCTCCTCTACCTGTCTTTTAAATACCTCCAGGGATGGGGTTCCAATGCTTGACAAACCTTGTGGTGAAGAAATTTTTCCTAATGTCCAACCTAAACCTGCCCTGGTGCAACTTGAGGCCATTTCCCCTCATCCTATTGCCCGTTACCAGGGAGAAGAGACCAACCCGCACCTGGCTACAGCCTCCTGTCAGGCAGTTGTAGAGGGCGATAAGGTCTCCCCTCAGCCTCCTCTTCTCCAGGCCAAACAACCCCAGTTCCCTCAGCTGCTCCTCATGAGACTTGTGCTTCAAGACCCTTCACCAGCTTCGTTCCGGACAGCTCCATGTTTTGATGTCAGGCAGTTGTAGAGGGGCACCCCACCCTGGGCTACATGTTTTGAGTTGCTGTATTTCCCTCCCTTTCTCTGCAGCCTTTCTTTTTAGAAACATTTTAGGTATTTTGATGTTCCAGTGTCAGACCCTGTGGGCTACACAGATAATACACACAGCCTCAGCCTTAACCTACATGGTACGAGCACAGGGTGCCCAGACCTTTGCTCTGGAAGTGCTTGCGTAGTGTGTCTTGACCCTCGGAACAGGCCTTATAGAGAAAGTGGAACTGGGAATGCTCTCCAGTACTGCGGAGAGGAACTGTGCCTTGGTGGGGAGAAGCAGGTAGGATTTGGGGTGGCCTCCCATGGTCACAGGTGGTTGTAAGTTACCCCAAAGCTCAACTAAACTGAGGGACTAGGTTGGGCTCCCTGCTTACAGGTTTTATTTCTTAGCTCAGGCAGGTCTAGAGTGTATGCGTGGCCAGTTCCCACGCTTCTCCTGGTGCAACATAACTCCCCAAGCTCTTGTAGCTCTCTTAGTCCTTAAATTTCAAAAAGCATTTTTTGTGCGCACTGCTGAGCTCTTTGCCTTTTCCTGTTAATTTTATCTAGGTATGTTACGTACAAAATTTTTCTAGACTTGCAAGTTTAAAAAAATGCAAGTACTTGGACAACTACTTTAATTTTTTCAGAGTTTGAGGTCTAGACCATGGTAAAACACTTCTCCTGCAGCACAGCTTGAAACTTTTGCTGAAGCAAATACAATTTAACGTAATCTCAATGAGCACAATATAGGGAGGAGTAAAACAACCAACGAGTGTGTGTACTGGTATCAATATGATCTATAGAGAGCTGAATAGAAATGCTTCAAAAGACTTGAGCTGTTTGGTTGGTTTTTTTTGGTGGGGCGTTTGTGGGGTTTTTTGTCAGGAAACTTATCAAAACATGTTTTGGATTTGCTCATCTGGTGTGTTTTGGTTCTTGATTCAAGATAAACTTCGGATTTTGTCATCGGTGACCTCAGCACAGGAGTTTCAGCTCTGCTTGTTGAATGCAGAACAGAAGCACAGTGTGACCTACATTTCCATTCAGTCGGATGGGATTTGGGGTCTCACGAGATACCAGCAGAATGCTAATTGTGAGCCAAACAAACAAGCTGGCTCCTGTCTGGAGGATTTGCTTTCAGCTGAGGACATGTCAGAGATTAGTCTCATAAAGTACTGGAGCATCCATCAAGGTTGATGCAAGTACCTCTTCTTCAAATGTGACCAAATCCCACCACCTCACCATGCAGGCTTCAGGAAGCTCCTGTTTGCAAAGTAGGATGTATTTTTACTAGCACTGCAATATCATGAACTAAACCTCAGGATTATTTAGCTATTACTGAGCAACGTGTGTTTGACATCATCGAGACAGCTAATGCTGTAAAAAGAAGAGCTTCTAATCCAAATTAGATACGTGATTTGGGTTGAACTTTGTAAAAGATTGGCTAGGAGATAAACAGGTAATGGGGGAGAGAAGGGGAGGGATGGAAAGGAGTTGATCATGGTTAGGTCTAATCAAACAGTTCCTTGTGGAATTATGGGGAGAGAAAACAAAAGCAAGAATTCCCTTGAAAACATGTCTCCACGTAAAAGCTAGAGAATCACATAGGCCTCAATCTTTTTTTAATTCCTTTTTCTCTGCATTTTATTATTATTATTTTCATCCATGATAAAATGGAAGGCGAGGATAACTGTGTGATTGGAGGGGGTTTTTATTAAGTGTGAGAAGGTAGTGCTTTATCTCATTTTCTTTTCTTTACTGGAGGATAACTTATTTTTCAAGGCAGACAGAAAAAGAGATATGAAGGGGAACTGAAAATCTTAGGAAGCTGAGGCACTTCCTCTGTGGAAGGAGGGGGATGGTTGACTTTCCATAAAAATTTTCAGAGGTCTAATTAAGAGTTCCCTTTCGGAGCTATGAACATCTTGTTATTTCTGCTTTGTTACTTGTATAAGCAGCTTAGATGTGGGGTTCGTCCTGTTAAGTTACAGTCTGGGAGAGCAAGGAGGGAAGACAACAGTAAAATCAGCACTGGGAAGCTGGTGGAAAGAATTGCCTTGAGGAGGGATTTAAAAAGCTGCAGAGAGAAGAGGATTTCAGAAGGCGGCAAAGACAGAGAGATGTTTGAAGCTGAGTAGAAGGTGTTACCGGCTTCTGTGCTAGGCATTAGGCACCAATGCATAGCTCAAGCTTTGAGATTAAAAATCAAAGGCTTCACTGCAGCCCTCTTCCGAAGTGTGCCTATGAGATGGGATGTGAGAGCAGAAGAGTGCCTGTGTCAGGAGAGGGGCAGCTTTTGGCATCTAGGCCCTGCATTACCTGGTAGCACCCATGAGCAGTTTTGACGCTATGATTAGTTCAAGTTTTCACAAGGGTTTCCAAAATGGACTTAATGCTCTGTTGGAGAGAGGAAAACTGGAATTTTGGGAGATAAAGTGAAATTCTGGGAGGGAATGTATTGTTCACAGCCCCAGTCCTTCTACCTCAATATAATGACACCCCAAGCCCCACATCTTCTCAGTATTCAGCCTTGCCATGTTCCTTTTGACCTTATCCTCTTCTGGCAAGGTGCTTGGTACGCAGGTTGGACTCCAGGCGTTTCACGGTAACTGACTGCCAAGCCAGTCTGTTAGGTCACTTTGTTCTCGTAGCCTTTCTAATGTATTCAGCGCCTTGACAAATTTTCTTGGCAAGTGCTTTATAAAATGATACCATATTGTGCACAGCTTAACACGCCATTAAACATCGGAACATCTCCTACCATACAAGTCCTGAAGTCCATCACTAAGCTCAGAAACTGGAGAAGCTCCAATACTTGAGTGATTTTTGTATGGAATGATAAGTGGTAGGAAGGCAGCAATTTTTGTAAGGAGTCGCTTTTGTCTCTGTCTTCCAGTTCCTTTTTTTAAATGGGATTGAAAACAGCAGCATCAGTGAGGAGACTGTTCAGCTTAACTGAATATCGATTAGCTCCTCATATGATAAAACTACACTTTCTGTGCCGCTTTAGTATTTTAATCATGCTTGTAACGTTTCAAACTGGAGGGGTGTTGGTCTGCTGATTTAAACGCTTTGGTATTTGTGTTTGTCGTCCTCCCCCATGCCCCATTTCTGAATATACGGTTCCATTTTTCCTAATGTCAAGAAAATGTTGAGTTTTCAGACTGGAAGTTTATTCCGTCTCAATGTTTGATCTCCAGTTGCTTGAAGGTTAGGCACTACAGGGGGTGAGTGGTTAAACTGCTCACAGGTGCCTTGCAATGAGATGCTCCTTCATCCCTGCTCTCCCTGTGTTTCACAAAATAATTTTATCCGCAGTTGGTATTTACAAGAAATACTTGTAAACAACTGGTGGTGTTATGCATACAGATGTCAGGCTGCAGTGTGTGACATTTGGTGTGGTAAGAAGGAAACTTTCAGCTTCTGAAAGCAGTTGATTATAGTAGCTTCACATTTTCTTGAAGATGACTGGTTTTTTTTTCTAATCCAAGGCAGGAATATTCATTTGCATGTCACAGTATCATGGTGCTCCTCAAAAATCAAAAGAATTGCAAGGCTGACACAGAATTGACATTTCAGCAAGAGCAGGCAAGCTGGGGCAGAGTCCCCTGCAGGCCTTCCTTGGGTTTTGTTTTCGTTTCAACAACCTTTAGCAAGTGTTTTCCTGTTAAGTAAAATTTTATTGTAATGAAAACATCAGAGATCAAGAAGTCAGGTATGTCTTGAACTTGCCATCAGGATTACAACATGACTTCAAGCTGGTTTACTTTCTGGGGAGGCAGCAGTTGTTTTTAAAGACACCGTGTGCCTGATGTGAAACCTGGTGTTTTCCCGGTAGTGGAACCACTGTCTCTGCCTAGCGGTCAACTTGTTAGGTGACTCAAACCTGGAGTAAAGAGGAGTGGTTAGATGGTGTTTGTGGAAGAAGGCATGCTTGCATCAAAGCGGCAATGTCTTCACTTGGTTGGAAAAAGGCATGGTCCCAGCTTGCACAGGTTTTCCCTGTGTGAGCCCAGGACTGTCAAAGCACGTGTCTTACTGAACATGGTGTCCACCGATGCAAAATTAGTCAGCTTGTGACGAGGTTCTCATGTAGAAAGTGGAAAGCGTGTTTGAACATGGCTGTTCTGAGATGGATGATAGTAACCATGGTGTCTTGGATAATGCAAGCTTCTGATTAGGGTTTTAAAATGGTGGTGGTGGAATAGCTGTTAGTTCAGCTTCCTCACTGACAGAAGGAAGATGAGCAGTTGTGTTGCAAGTCTCAGGATACCCTTGGCTGTCTGAAGCCTGTACTGAGCTCTTAGTGCTGGTTTCTGTGTGCCTGCAGTGCTCGATGCAAATCTGCTGCTCTCTGTGCTGCAGGTGGGACAGAGATTTGAGGGTTTGAGGTTTGGGGGGCAGGGAGCTGTTTATGTTGTTCTGCAGTACTAGAGAGGTGTATTTAGTGTGCACCCCGCTGTATTTCTGTGGTACAAACAAACTTGACTTTCAGCTGGAATATAAGGCAAAGCCCTTCCTTTGTATTTCTGTCACAGGATTTCTAATATATGCCCTTTAAACAGACTGATAGCCTATTTTGCTGTGCCTTTAGCAGTAACAGCTTTTTAGATTTATAGCAGGTATTTTGTTTGTGCAAGACTCGGAGCTTGACAGAATGTGCACCCTTAGCCAACTGATTCATTACTCACCGTAGCAGAGGCTGGCAGGTAGAAAAGCAACTGGGGATCTCATGTTGCAGCTAGGAGGCATAAGTGTTATCAGCCTTGACCATCAAGTAGTCCCTTTAAAAAAAAGTATGGCATGCCTAAGGGTAAAATATGCTCATGATACCATTGGTTCTTATTCACATGGTTCTGTGAAAAATGCTTGTTATGCCATGTGTAGGTGTATGAAAACAGACAAGTATGCATGTGTGTGTGTGTGTATGTAAGAAAGTTGGGTATTTTAATTCAGTTGGTATTTGCAATACTTCTGGGCTGTGGTTCCATACATCTTGAGTCACGTATGAAAGACAGATGGAGGCTTCTGTGCTTGGCTAACTTGGACACGTCCCTTGTTTTCTTTTTTGTTTTGTTTTTTCTTAGGGTAATAAATGCAGGGAAGAGCACGCACAATGAAGATCAAGCCAGCTGTGAAGTCCTCTTTGTCAAGAAGAAAGCTGGAGGCACTAATTCTACACCAAACAAGAACTCTTCAACAAAACGGAGGTCGTCACTGCCCAACGGAGAAGGTCTGCAGCTGAAAGACAATTCGGTAAGCAGACTTATGTATCTTGTCAGTGGAGAAGTACAAAATACATATAAAAGGATGTGGCAATATGACACTAGAAGTTGTTTACTGAGTGTTTCATATATTTTCAGTCACCTCTTATTAATTATCTCTGCTTAAATACAGAACACTTAACTATATTTTTCTTAGCTCTACTACAAGATTTTTGATTTCTTGCATTCAAAAATGCTTGCATCTAAGACATTTTAGTTTAAAGATGGGGAGGGGAATACTCCTTGGATTTCCCTTTTTGTTTCATTTCTGAAAATATAATCCTGAAAAATTTACTGATGCAGAATACTGTGACTCTAATGGCTGTGGTTGACTTGTCCAGTGGTGGTCACTGCAAGCATAGCAGTATAACCATTTATATAGTCATACAATTTTATTAAGGGGTAGACAGTCATTTGGGTCCTTTTCACTGGAGCAGTATTGCATGTAGCAAGTTTGCTTTATGCAGGTAGGGTAAGATCATCCAGCATGCTGAAGTCAATGATTTTTGCGGACTGTGGCTCCTCTCTGTGTGTGGAGGGTAATGTACGTCATGCACTTGTCTACTGGCAGTCATCTGCTGTTCTTCATCTGTCTTGTTTCCCGACTGGCTAATTACTTCATCTGCTCTTTAAGCATGAGCTCAGGCTCCAGCGACTGTGTAAGATTCAGACATTTAGCCATGTAACACTAAATGTCCTGTCTGGATTTTGGAGTCAGACAACACAAGTTCTCCAAGTGATAATTAGTCTTTCTGTGGAGTGTAAGTACCCTTTTTTTGGTTTTTGTTTTTGTTTTAAACCAGGTTGTGATTAGCAGTCTGAGTCAGTCTCTCTCCCAAAACCCCATGGCTTTGGTACACCTGATGGCTGCAGAGGTCATCAGGGACCTAAGCAACAAGCATTCCTCTTGCACTGTGTCCCTCCCCACCTCTTGCTGCTCCTGTTCTGCTTCATATTTCATTATTGCTGCAACATTTTCAGACTCTGACAGATTTTCCAGGTTTGCAAATAGCCCTGTTCTTTCCTCTTTCAACTCTTTCCTTAAATTACCTGCCCCAGTTCCTGTGTGCTGATATTCTTCATTGTATTCAGTCAGTCATGATTTTTTTTTTTTTAAGTACATATTTGAACACTCCTGGATAAAGAATTGTGCCCTGTGCTTGCTGGGACTAATGAGTTCTGTGTACTCTCATGTAAGGCAAAACAGATTTTGGTTTAATAGCCTGTGTTTCAAAAAGTCTTTCCTAGAAAGCCATGCAATTGTCTGCTATTGGCTCATGCAGACACTTGGTTCCGTGAGTGTATTTAATTTTTGTATAAATTAATTATGTTTAATGAAGCAAGCATTTGGCCACAGTACTTGTTCATGTATATAAAAAACATCAAGATAAACAACTTGTGCTTGGGCCAGGTGATGGGCTTGTTTGACACAAAGGGCATCGCTGTGTCATGCACACTGCAAAGACACCCATGCAGACACCAACCTGGGTAGACACATCTTGGTGCTGTGCAGAGCTACAAGCTCTGATCTAACACCACATTTAATTTCCAGGCCTGTTATGTGAGACACCTGGTCAGGGGCCTCTGCGTCTGGGATGTGGGTGAATGTAGCTGTACTGAATTTGCGTGTGTTTTCATATTCCGGGGGCATGCATGGGACATAAAAAGCTTTGTAGCATTGTTTCACAAAGTCCAGTTAACTTCCAGCTGTCAGTAGTATCAAATGCTTCTCAAGAGCAAAAGGCACACTATGTTGTATATACTATACTGTGTGGTTAATTATCTTCCTCAGAAGGAACTCTTTTCCAAACATTACATAGTTCATAAGTTTAGATTGCATTAAAAGCACAGGGATATAAAACTATTTCATTATTGGAAAGGTGTCTTCTGAACCTTGATGGTGTCCATCATTATGGTCGTCATACTGTTACGGTATTGTAACGGTAGGGTCTATAAACTGCATATTTTTGAAATCTGTTCTTTTTATCCATTTTAAACTTAATGATTGACAGCCTCGTTAAATATACAGTTACCCTGTGTTATGCAAAGTATCTCACAGAATTTTTGGATCCCTCTTCCTCTCTTCACTAGTGTATTTCCTATTTTGATTCTGTATCTTTCATCTCGATTTTGGAATAAACAGCCACTCCCTTTTAAGCTTCTTGAGAGAAACACTTTTATTTCAAATATGATTTTTTTTTTCTATTTCTGACATATTTTGACCAGAAACGAGCATAATGTCTGACATGAGGAGCTAGCTGATCCATATAATACGGTATACTGTTTTCATGCTACTTGTTATTATGTTCTTTATATGTTCTCTTCTTATCTACAGATTTACTTCTGTTTTCTACATGACACTTGAATGAGTGCTGTAGCACTCGTTATTTAGCTGTGTAAAACCTATTCTACCATGTCATTAGACCACAGCTTGTGAATTTAAATTTGTAATATATTTTCCCCAAACAGACAGCATATTTCAGGAGAAAGTTTTCTACTAGAGGGCAGTCTTACACTAGCAATTAGTAGGAGTTTTTCCTTGGTACATTTTTTGCTGGTTGAATATATCTAAAAATGAGAAAAAAGATGTACACATTTCTATAATGTGCCATATTTTTATGTTTTCATATTTTTACACTGTGAAGTATAATACTGTGTTTTGCCTTCACATAGTATTGTTAGCAAGTATTTTTTAAGGAGTGTATGAGTCTGGTGTTAAATGTGATGAGGGTGCAACTTACTCTGGATCAATAGGATGTAGAAATACAGGCTTGAGACACTCAAGTGAATGGTATAATACCGTCCCAGCAAGTATGTAGTAAGAAAGCCAGAGGCCGAATACTATAAATGCCTCCTAGGGAAATTCCACAGTAACATGCAATCTGAAATTGTCTCTGAGTGGTGAAGCACCTTGTAGAAATATTGAAGGAAGAAAGGATGAGGGAAGCAGTTTGAGTATTTGTTTGATGAAAAGAAAGATTTCTTCTGTTCTTGTTTAGATTTTTTTGGGTGTGGAAGCACAAGGGAAATAGGAACTGGAACTTAAACTTTCTCTTGATTTAACAGAGTCCATGTCATCATCCTCAGATTTTTTTATTTTTTTTTTCCTACAGAATCTTTGAGAAAGGCACATGCCATCTTTGTTTTATCCTGCTTTCTGGGAAGTTTGTGAAACTTAAATGGCAGCTGCATCTGGGGTTGTGTCATTATTCCTATTTAATGCTGACTGTCAGTGCAGTCCTACGCTTTGGCAGGGCAGCATAAGGGAGTCCGAGGTCCACAGGTTGTCCCCGTGGGTTGGGTGCTGCTGCTGTCACAGCCTTGACTCTGCAGGTGGCCTCTGCAGAGCTTACAGGCGTGGAAAGGAGGAGGTGCTGGGCCAGAAGTGAGGAGATGGAGAAGTAAACATTTGTTTAGTCCTGACACACACAAAAATCCAAGGAAGCCTCTTATATAGCATAAATACGGTTTTCTTCTTTAAAAAAGTAGGTGATAAACCGAGCAGAGTAGTGAAAGGAAAGATTCTGCAAATTCAACCCTAAATTAATACTTTCCCCTTCCACCCCCCACCCCACTCCACTGCTGCTTGATGAATTGTACTTGCTCTCTGTCCCCACTCAGGTGCAGTCACTTTAAATTGCGTGGTTTTTCCCTGGTACTATTTTTAAATGCCTTTAACTGCGGGGTACCTTGCTGATGAATAGTGAAGACCGTAAGTGAGTGAAATGGGAACCCTATGCCAGGATATTGTCATAGTGACAGTCACGTTGCAGGACTTAATGTGATGCATTATTAACCATCATTGTAATGTGAAGATACATAATTATTAATTCTGCAGGGGGTTTTTTGTCACAAAGATGGGATGGCGTATTTGTTTTGTGTGGCACAAGGCTGGTTGCCTACCACAGGTAGCTGAACATCTCATTAGTAACAAGAGGAGGCTTTTCTCTGAGGATGGGGTGGCAACTGCTCACCCAGATAGGGTTTTATGAGAACTAAAGATGCGCTCTAATGCATTTTGTGAGTGTAGTTCATATTTGGAATAATAATAGTTGGGGTGGGTTGTGGTTTTCAGAATAGATCTTTAGTGGCAACATGATTTATTTACCTGTTTAGAATTAGCTTCATTAAAAAAAAAAAAAGTCTGAAGGCTTGCAGTGTAGGACTACTGTCCAGATTACCTGAAAAAATTGTCCCAAATTGATTGCTAAGGCTGCCCATTTTTTTCTATAACTGAGCCCCAGTTATGTCTATATATGCATTTTCTTTCATGACTTCTCATCCATCGCTTGACCCAAAACTTTACATGTCTTAATTATATTTTACAATTACAAAACCCAGGAGACTGCTGAACCTTCTTGAAAGCTAGGTCAGCAGTTGAGGAGCCTGTACCTTATTAAATTTCCTAGTTTCATACTGGAAATTAATTGTAAGGTCAGTGCAGTGCAGGATCTGTTTGCTCTTCATGTATCTGGTGGCTATTCAGCATGTTGTTAAATTTGAATCTTTTGAAAGAAAATCTAAAATAAATCACTGTGTTGACTGATCATACTCCCACTTGAGGGCTCTGTCCAGTTAAAAGAACAAATGGAGATTGATGTTTGACAGACTGCTTTTGACAGAATGCTGCCAGAGCTAATAGAAATAGATGTCTTGTTCTTTGAGAGTTTGCAGAATGTCAATACTTTTGGGAAGAAGTTCAAGCTCCCAAATGTGAAAGACAAAGAACAGCCGTGTATATGCACACCAAAATAGGTAATCGCTTGGTGGCTATGGAGGTCATCTCAGCTGTGGGAGGAAAAGCAAGGACCTTTTTGGGCTTTTTATCTCATCTGTGTGCCCTGACTGCCGACCCTTGTTTGTTCTCAGAGTTGCTGCTTTATTTGCACCATATATTTAATTCTCATCAAATTGGTACAGTTTTGGAGAGTTCACTTCTTTCAAATAAAGGAGCCATTTTTATTTTCAGGGTGAGGGAAGGGAATTTGTTCCTTCTTCCTTTTTTTAGACAGCTAATGGGTGATTTGCAGTTACACTCTCTTTGCTAGTTCAAAGGTAAATGAAGCTTCATAGGCATACATAGAAGTTTTTGGAGACTAATATTTAGGTTACAGTAATGCCTGCAGATCCTAACTGAAGTTAAGGCCCTAGGGCATCTCACACAGAATGTGTGTTTAAGAGCAGCATTGTGGCAGGAATCTCCCCTGACTGTATATGTTTATAATACAGACCTCTCAGCTATCTAGGGTACTTCTGCAGCTGATTGGGAGAAATAAATCTACTTTGGAATGTGATGAGCATAGTCTGAAAGCGAGGGGTTTTTTCTGTCTGCTGGGTATAAGGGCAATTTAGAGAACTACCTTGGAGGTGCGCAACGTAGGTGTCTGAACTTAGATGAACTGGTAGCAACAGCCTCTTGTTTAAATAAATACTAGTCCAAAAAGAACAAGATTGGGGAACTCCAGAAGAACCATAGCTGATGTGGCCATGCCATGGTCATGTCACTGACAGCCTGAGAATGCAACTCAGGCCCATGGGAGCTTCTCTGTCCTAATTTGTGCTGCCCACTGGCTTAGAGGAAAGAAGTGGTAACATTTCAATGTCACTTTTTGTCATGAGACGTTTTTCTGGTCTCTTTTAAAGCTTCCCGGTCTCTGATGGCACCTTATTTAACTACCAAGTGTACGTGAGACTTGTTCAGTGTAGGACATATCCAGTGTTGTGCTCGTAATGAGAGTGAATTGTGTTAATAACTGTTCTCCTTTATCTTCTGAAAAGCTCTAATACAGACTTTGGTGGGGGCTTGCTTTGGAAATCTTAAGAAAATTGGGGGGGGGGGGAGGGGGAGGTGTGTTAAAGTTGTTCGTAATTGTAAGTTTCTATTATTGTTTGGGGGCAGGGGGAGGGCAATGACAAAATATCTTCTTCCTCTAGGTGGAAAGTAAAATATTTCCATTTCAGTCAGAGGTGTGATGTCTTTATGCTTTTCCCCCCAGAGGCAGCACATCTCCAAAGGAGCAGCACCTTTCAAAGACAGGCGGACATAAGCTGTAGAAGCTTATCCATGGTGCATCATGAGGTGGATTTTGGCCAGGGAGCCAAACTGTAAAAGAAGAATGGGAGCAGAAGTAGTTCTATCTACAACTCCCAGTAGGCACAGTGCTGCCATTTTGAATAAATGGTTTCAGCTTTCAGCTGAAATACTTTCACTTTGGGATACTTGTTTCTCTTGGCAGAATACTCTACATTTTGCGTGAATAGCAATCTATTTTTACAAACAGGTTTTTTAGTCAGTAATCCTGTTATCCGTTAAAAATGGCTTAAGCAGAATTTTATAGCCAACTGTTGTGTGAACTTGGAGGGATGCTCAGCCCAGAGCAAGCTAGCACAACTGCCAGTCATGCCTTCAGGGGTAAAGTTTCACAACAGGTTTTTTGGTGAATTTACCAGACTGTGCAAGTGGGTGGGTCTGGCTAAGGAGCCGCATTTGGAAATTTGTTGGGTTTTCCACCATTATAGGACATACCCTGTATGATGTGGTAAGTAATCCAGTACTGTAGGACAATATTCCCTTTTCTCAGCATTTCAGTAGTGAAATGAAGGTGCACAACAGACTGAATTCCTTCTCTTGGAGGAAGTCTCTGCTGTATAGATGGCTACATTATTAATGCACTGGTTAAGAATATGTTTGAACTTTACTACAGCCACAATGCTATAAGCTTAAAAAATATATACTTTTATGTAACTTTTATAATCAAGGCTTTTAACTGTGCATTTCAACAAAGTAAGTTATAAGTAATAATGCTCGTTCAGCAATGAACTCTGCCCTTCAAACAGCATGAATGTGTAGTGATGGTCTATATACATGTTGCTAAAAGAGACGTTTTGCATTAGATTTTGGATTTTGTAGCTCAGCACAACAGTGAATGATGCCTTTTGGATCTGCAAATGATAATTCACAGTGTTCTTACTCCAGCCTGTCTGCCATGTCCTACAGCCAGTGGTTGGCACCTTTGTGGAGCAGCTGGAACAGCAGGAAGTAAAAGGAGCTGCAGTTCACAGCACTGCCCTTAAGTCTGAAATAAGCAGTGCTTTGGGCTTGAGGTGATGGGATGCAGGTGGTGCCTAGGCTATATGCTGATCTGTTGTGTAAGGGAGCAGTGTTCGGGTGAATGAAACAAATAATGTCTGTCGTCCTAAATTAGACCACAGTCAGCGTGACATGCAGATAGGATTTTTAAGTTCTTTGCAATGAGATCTAGGTTATGCTCTCTTAGTATGAGGTGTTTTGCAACAGTGTTGCCTGATTCCCATCCCTTGCAAAATGATTTATTTCTAAATCTGTATTAGTCCACCCACATCTGACTTGCAAGGCAGCCCCACGAACAGTTGTTTCAGCATAGCTGGGAGAAGGTGCAGGATTCAGAAGAAATGGAGGGGAAAGCAGAGACTGGAAAGACTCTTTCCACATACTGCTGCCAAATACGCAATCATGCAAAGACAGGTTGTTATGCCTTTGATGCTTCCCTCAGGATTTCCAGGTGAATTTCTTCCCAAAATGTTAAGGTTAACTAGGGTATGGCTCCTTGGTATTTTTCAGGCAGATTGGAGCTTGTGCTGCCCAGAACTTAGTCTGCCTCCAGCCATGGGTTAATGGGCCCTATCTGAGTGATAGGGCACCCCACCACAAAAACATGGTTTCTGCTCAGATCAGAGCAATAGTGGAGCCGACTTATACCTGTCAGAGGAGACGGTGTGGAGCAGAAAGGGAGAAATATTTGAAAATCACATCATTGATCAATAACTGCTGAACAAATATATCACATTACCGTATATACCTTGATTTTAGTAATGAGGTCTACAAAATTTACTTTTTCTGGATACTTTGACTTTATGCGAGCAGTTGTGCTGACCGGCATGCTAGGAGTTGAGCTAAGATACAAGATCTAAAAGCATGCTCTTAAATCTAGAGCTATACCAAAACACTTGCATAGCTCTTCTGATCAGAGGGTATGTAACTCCAGTACTATACAGGAAACTTCAGAGGACTGGGCAGTGAACGTGTGTGCTAGCACGGGTGGAGTGCAGCTGATCCCACCTGCGTCTGCCATCCTCGAGGACCTCTGTGCTGGTTCCTGAGCTGGCACAGGCAGGGAATGCCTGAGCTGTCCCATCTGCCAGCACAGATGGATCTTATCTGCCAGTCATGGAAGTGGGGATCACGTCTTGTTACTAGATGTCAAACTGAGGTCCTTCGTCTTATGCCTAGTGGGGAGAAAAAAAAAAAAGTCTGTCACAGAAGCATCAGGTGCTGTCTTGTGTAGAATTTTGGTCTCTATTGTGGTAGGTCCATCATTTATCAGTGCTGTGATTTCTTTTGAATGCTTTTCTTCTGATCTACAAAGTCATTAGGAAATTAACTTATTCTAACAGTGGTAGCTGTGCTTGGTCAGTGCGTCCTATGATGGCTGTAAGGTAAGAAAGATTGCAAGTTCAGCCTTTTTTTTGTTTGTTTGTTTTTCTTTTGAGGAGGTTAAGGAAAAGAAAAAAGAAAAAAATAATGGTGTGGCAAAAATAGGTGTCTCTCCTTCCTGGCAGAGCTGTACTAATATAGTGGGTATTTCTCCATTTCAGAAAGAAGGTTGCCTCTGGGAAAGTTACCCGTGTTTTACCTGCTGCCCCTGTGCCACTGGCTGCTCCATCACTTCACCCGTGGCTGTGTAATGGTGATCATCTCTTTTCCTTCCCTTTCTTCCCTTCCTGCTTCTCCAGGACACAGATGGGATCAACCTGTACTACTGGTCCCTGTTTGATGGACACGCTGGGTCAGGGGCAGCTGTGGTCGCTTCCAAACTGCTGCAGCACCATATAGCAGCTGCAGGAGATCGTGGACATCCTGAGGAACACGGCTGTCCTTCCGCCCACCTGCCTGGGAGAGGAGCCCGACAACCCGGCCAGCAACAGCAGGACGCTGACACGGGCGGCCTCCCTGCGTGGTGGTGTAGGGGCCCCGGGCTCACCCAGCACCCCTCCAACACGCTTCTTCACAGAGAAGAAGATCCCACATGAGTGCCTGGTTATTGGGGCCATAGAAAGTGCATTCAAGGAAATGGTATGTGTATGTCAGGGCTCTGAAGTCCTTGTTGCATATGCTAATGAGTCACATGGCCTGGAGAAGATGAATGTTTAGGGATTATTTTCACCTTTTTTTTTTTTTTTCCTTCCCCTACTTAAATACCATCTGAGTGCGGATGGAATTATTTAAGAGCCTCAACAGCTTACCTGGTACATCCTTGTGAGGCAGGAACTGCATCTTAAGTCCCAGGAAGTACCATGTTTGTGCATTACTTGACTCTTTGAAGCTTGGTGCTCTTTTCCTTTTTTCTTCCCTCCCACCCGCTTCCTTTTGTAAGACAAAAATTAGTATTGCCTCACAGTAGCAGATTTTAGCAATGGCTGTTATCGTAAGGCTGTGTATAAGGGCATGCACTTCACAAAGCCTCATTGCCCTACCAGAGCAGCAGCAAAGGCTCTCAGCATTCCTTGCACCACCAACACACCTTGTTCGTGTTGCCCACAACTACAGAAAAGGTCACATGAGGGACATGGATGAGGGTCAGCATCCTTGATCCAATGACCTGTAGTGTCCGTTAGTGTTGGAGCAGCTCATAAGGCACAGTAGTGACTGTAGAGAGTGTGTGTGCAGCTCTTGACTGAGTCAGGTTGAGTGTGGGTGAGTGGGGCGTGAAGTACATCCTACTACCCACTTGACTTGTGTACAGTATGAACAACTGGGAGGAAATCATGACCCTATGGAAATAGAATATCCATCAATTTCCTTATGGAAGGCTGTTTTTTCTCTTTTGTAATTGATGTAGCTGCTCTGCACCTTCCCCCTTTCACTTCTCCACATTATTAAAAGTAATTCTTGTCAGCGAAGCAGAGGCTTGGCCTGCCAGTAAGTATATGCAGATCAGGTCTTGGGAGATCTGATCTTGTTCTTTTTCTTCTTTTTTAAATTTTCTTTCTTTGTTTTTAGAAAAGCCTCTTATTTGTGCAGAAGGTTTTTGAACTAATGAGAGTTTTCCAGAGGTTTTATTTGTTGTCTGAAAAGAAGTATTCAATCATTGTTTTTCCTGATATATCTGAATTTTATTTAGTACATGCATCTAATTAGAGACTACATTTGTTGTTATAACAAAGTGGTGCTTCACTTTGAATTCTGAATCGCAATTATCTTGTGGATTGTCCTTTCTCCCCAAGGAAGTGCAGGCAAACAGACTCACCAACTGGCTTTGGACAGCATCATCTGACTTTTAGGTGGGTAGGTCCAGGAGCAGGATCTATAGATCTACATCCATGGCTAAGGCATCATTCAGCGTGGGGCATGGGAGCAGATTTATGCACTGCAGCTCCTGGGCTCAGTTTCTGCCAGGTGAAAAGAAAGAGGAGGACACATGAAAATCTCCTGTCAATTTAGCATGCCCTTTTCAGAAAGGGAGGACTAGTTTGCTCCCTTCTTTGTTGAGAAAGAAGGGAAAAGATGACACTGCCCATCCACTGCACCCTAGTGGGTTCAGAGCACGCTTAAGAGAGTAGCACCAATTTCATGCTTCATTTGGGGCAATTTCCAGGCCAGAAGAGCACTAGGCTCTGAGTGCATGACATGACTCTCTCTCTCTCCCCCGTTGAAACTGGCTTCTAGTGCAGGAGAGGTGAGAAATGGAGTTTCCTGGGACTGGGAAGTGAAGGTAAGAGAGCTGAAGAAGGGCCATTTCAAGTGCTTGACCTTTCTTCTGAGAGCAGCGTGTGCTAATTACCCATTGGTGCCTTCCTGAACACGTCTGAGTGAGCAGGGCTGTTACTGCCCTGCTTTATTTTGAGTTCACATCTCTGGTAGCTGTTCACACTGATGACCATCTCAGCTCATGTCCAGGTGACTGACTGCTTGGGAGGGCTTTTATGGATAGAGCATGACAAATGCAGAAACCCTGGATAACCCGCTACAGATAGGATGTCTGGGTATTCCGTGTACAGGTCATAGTAATCTGCCTCCCTTTTTCTAAACTGAAGCACAGAGAATACTTTATTTTCCTCCCTGTGTCTTTGTTCATATGCAACAGATCAGGTACCTTAATTCCTACTTCTGCTCTTTATCAGAGGGCTGAAGTTCGTTGTGTGTCTGCTGTATAGGTGACTCTGTGTCTACCACAATGCAATATAATTTCAGCATTAAGTTTTACATTAAAAAGAAGCCTTAGAAGAACAGTCAGATTAAGAAAAGCAATAGATAATTATACCTACTTTAAGCTCTTGGGGGAGTCTTCTGCTTATAATTGTTTTAGGTGAAAGACTCTTTTCTTTTGTCTGTGTAAGGGAGCCGTTCATAAGATAAGCACTCCTGAGTCTCAATCTATGCTTGCTGTGATTGATCTTTCTTCTACCTCTGACTAACTTCCTTCTAGCTTATGCTCCTGGTAGCCTTTGAGTGAGGATTTTGGGCCTCTTCCACAGCACATTATTTATTCAGCCCTATTTTGTACTGGAATGTCGTGGATGTTGCTGAGTTAGGTCAATGCAGTTGAGATGTGCATAATGTACAAGGGTTTTGTACAAGCGGAATGTATCGTTTTACCAGGTACTTGGCGAAAGCTCATGCTTCCTGACACGACACATAGGCAGACTTCTTGGTGTTGTTTCCCAAAACACCCATCAAAGGAGCCCTTTGAACCTGATGAAAATGCTGAGTAGATATGATACCTTTTTTTTTTTTTTAAACAGTCCAACCTGACAGATTTATCTAATGATGGTTTTATCCCTTTTTTTTGGAAGCATTTAGCATGCTGTTACTTTTTTCCCCAACTGCCTTTTGAATTCTAGTTAAGCTCTCCCTGGTTTTGCCTCAAGTCTCAAATGAAATGCAATTCACCCCTTTCAAAAGGCTTTTTAAAATTATTTTTCCTTTATTGGGTGTGGGTTCCTTTGGACAGTGCTTGTCTTGACAGCTACATGCAGTAAAACACTGTGGAAAGCTGATACAGACCAAGTCATTGCCTAACTTAGAAATTTAACAATTAAGCTGTCCTCTTTTTGAAGTACTTCTAGATGGTGTTCTCTGATTGCATGGGAACTGGGGTTAGCACGTTTCTGTGCTGTTCAGAAATAAAACATGTTCAATGTCAGCAATTGTCAGTGATCACAATTATTCCAGTTAAAAGAAAATAAATAAGCTCAAATTCTGAAGGTATCATAAGTCAAATCCTCTAATTTTCACCTAAGGTGTGCATTTATAGGTTCAGTTCTAGGGAGCCAGGAGGGATGTTTCCAAGTGCTGTTCTGTACTTGGATAGAAGATCAAACTATAATTCCTTCCCTGTATTTAACCTTGTATACATGTGTGTGATGTAGTATGTATTTCAAGGGGAGAGAGCACCTATTCCATACTGAACCCTGTTTAATTTTAGATCAGAAAATACAGCACAGAACTAGTCTGTGTGATTTATTGGAAGCTGTAAGTTTGTATGTGTTGTACCATGATTTTCTTCTTTATTGAGATTTTTTTGACTCAGATGAAATCTAGACAGGTGCTTTTGCAAGATCAGTGCATCATTTTAATTTGAACAATCTTGGGAGAGCAAGGTATGTTGTACAGTTTGCTTTTGAAAAGCTTCCTCTAATTAAACAGCCAGGAGAAATATGAGGAGAGTTGAAACAGTGTTACAGCCATTTCGATGCCTTTTTGACAGAGGTAAAGCAGATGAAGGAGTTAATTTTGTCTTTATGCCTTCTGAAACACAGTTTTTTGGTTTTTGTTTTTTGTTTTTTTAATTTTTTTTTCCCTGGGCAGATACCTGCTACTGTGGATGTAGGGAGTAAAGCTGCTTTCTCTCATGGCAAGATTGAGATCTGGGAGGAAAGGCCCTTACTCTGAGGACTGATATGGTTGGGCTTGATGATCTTAAAGGTCTTTTCCAACCTAAATGATTCTATGATTCTACATAGATGAAAAACAGTTATTTTAGTTATTATTGCAGTATGCTAACTTGCTGTCATGATGCTGCTGCAATTTGAATGTGTCTAGCTCTGTTTTCAAGGTCCTAGATGTCTACAGCTTACCATCGGGTATAGCTGGCATTCACTTTCTGTGCCGCCACGCCTGCTGCTTTCACGCTGTCGGCCCTGCCCCTGCAGCGCTGGCATCGGCCGTGCGCCGGCGGCCTGCGCACACCAGCCTGCCTCGCTGAGGCTGCCGGCGGCAAGCGTCCTGGCGTCCTTTCGGTGCCCAAAACGCATGGGTCAAGGCAGGCAGAGGGAAAAGCTGGGGTCCCTCCCACAGCACCCTGAGAGCCGCCAGCCCTCGCCAGCTCTGTGGCTTAGCGCCCCGAGGCCCTCTACGGGGTCTCCACGAGGTGGCACGAGCAAGCTGCCATCAGGGGCCCAGAAGCCTCCGACAGAGAGGATGGTAATGCCTTCATGGCACAATTCTTCCTCCTTTTTCAGCAAAGATTGTTAGCTAGCGTGATTAACCCGTGCTTTTGCTCTGGGAAGCCCAGGTCTGAGGCTTAGCGAGGCAGGTGCTGAGGAGACCTAAGCAGTCAGGACCGCGGGGATGGTCTGTCCCAGGGCTGATGCAATGTCCTCTGGCTGCTTCTGTAATCATCGGAGAAAGCGACCCTGGCTTTCTGTCACCTGCTCTGGAAACGTACCCCATGGCACTTGGTGGTGTCCTCTGCAGGCTTTGCTCCATCCTCCCTGCGCTCCGTCACCCAGGGGAGGGGGACCGGGGTGACTCAGGGTAACGCAACCCTTGTGGGCACCCTGCTCCTGCCTGCCGCTACAACATGTGCCCTGAAGCGGGGGTCAGAGCACAGACTAAATTAGCTGCTTCCTCGTCATGAACCTTTTGAACAGAGAATATAGAAATCCTTGGGTTTTTCTGTCAGGGTCTGAGAGAGTGTCACACGCTGCTCTTTGGGCTGAAGGTGCATCCTTGGATTCTGCCTGGTGTTGCTCAGCTCTTCCCCTCCATGCACATCGCTATGTGGGGATGAGCTGCATACTACAGAAAGGAGAAGAAAAAAAAAAAAAGAGGGGGGCAGGGGAGAGATCACTCTGACATCTTTCTCCAGGTAGAAAATGAAGAAAGCTTTGTGTAACACTCAGGCTTTGTCTAAAATGAGCCCCTTTACACCCATACAGGCTTCAGAGACATTTTGGGGTTTCTGCGTGTTTTTACTGCACTACTTTCCCAGCAGCACTGTTATAAAGTATTTCATTAAAAGCCAGTGTCTCTACATCAGAAGTTAGAGTTAGATTTAGTGGCAGTGGTGGGCTTTATTTTATTTTGGTTTATTTTTTTCCCCTCAAATCTCATTGAGCTGTAGGAAAGCCTTTCCCTCCTTCCCTCCCCCCAAAAAAAGAAAATGTCAATCAAAGTATGTAATATCAAATTAAACATGGCACTGAATATACTCTGGCAAGTCATGGTAGTAAATTAAAGTTCTGAACAACAACTATATGGAAGAGCCCATGAACAGCAATGATTTGGAAAAAATCCAGTACACAGATCTACTTTAAGTCAAGGAAACTCTGAAAATGAGGCCCTAAGGATTATCTGTCTTCTTTCCTATAATAGATGCTTCTGAATTCTACTTATTGAAAGAAATAAATTTTAATTTAGGCATTGCAGCATTTGCAAGGCGTACATATGATGGAGCTGAAACCAGGTGAGGAATGGTACATTGTTTGAAGGTCTCAGAGGATACTTTGAACTGCAGAGACGAAGGTTTTTTAAAATTCCTGGCAGTGTCTGGAAAATCCACTGTAGTATTTGTAAGTTTAAATTATTTTGATGGTTAGAAACGTCTGCTTCCTTTGAACTGTTCTTTTCAGCTTAATTTAAAAATATATAGAAACCATGGGGAGGAAAATCAGCTTCTCTATGGTAAGATTAGATAAAGTAGCATTTATAACAGGCCCGTGTCTGTAACCAAAGGTTCTGCGAGATTTGATTTTTTTTTAGCTTGGAGGTGTTTTTCTCCTTGTCCTCACTCCCCCCACTCTCCACCCCCACCCCCAAAAAAAAAAAAAAAAATTAAAAAAGGAAAGAAAAGAAAAAGTAAAACCACAAGTCAATGAGAGCATGGGCTAGGAGCCACCAGTAAAACCCCAGTCTCTCTGGCAACCATGTGCAGTTCCTGTGTGCAGCAGAGGATGGCTGTGTCGGCCAGCACTGCACATTTCTTGCTGTCCCCGACACTGCCTGCCTCAGTACTGCATTCATGGCAAAAACGGGATTGGTCCCTATGTACACTGGCCAGCGAGGAGCCACATCATTTGTGACAGGCACCTCTGCCCAGCCCGCTCGGGACCGAGTGCTGCTGAGCATCCCCGCTGCTGCCCCACGTCACCTCCCTCTCCTGAAAGCGCAGTCCCTGGCCTCCTCCAACTCTGCAGATTTTCAATCAAATTGCAGCTGTCATGGTTTGCATTTGTTGTGGTGCTTTTCTTCAGATAAATTTAGCTCTAAAATAAAGCTCTAAATCCCATACCCCAAGGCATGGACAATTTGAGCTGTTTGTTGCTCAGTACAAATATGAAAATGGCTGAAGTATAGCTCTGTGTGTGTATGCACACACACAGAGGCAAACAAATATATTTGTAATAAAAAACACATACAAGTAGGCAGGGTTTAGTTGAAAAGATCTGCCAGTACTTGCAATAGCAATGTTAAACGATGCTCCCTGTTTGAATCCAATATTACAAGGAAAGACCAGTTTGAAATTGGATTTGATTCTGGACACAGGAGAGGAGGGTAATTTGTAATGTGCTGTGTTATTACCCCAAACTAAACTAAAAGGCAGCAGAATGAATGCATTGGCATATACTTCAATTTTTGTTTAAAATGTATGGAGTACTGGAAAATAGCTCATTTACTTGTGTCTTTTATGTTCTCCAAGCTTTCCTGGGACTAGATATATATATATGTATGTATATATGTATACATTTATGTATTTTTTCATTCCTGGGCTTGATTGATTGTTGGTGACAGATGTGACTTGTGTTCTCCACTTCTATTAAACAGGAGGGCTTTTTTATGTATAATATTTCTTACACTCAGAATCAGTTGGAAACTAAACACAGGAAGAACTATTTGAGTAGGTATGTACCTCCTCAAATTTGGGCCTGTGCACATGCATAAAAATTAAGTCTTTTCAGGACCTTATGAAAGCAGTGAGATGAGACTCGTGGTTCATCCTGGAAAGTCTGTGAATGCCTCGTATTTTTCAGTAAACACTATTCTACTGACTTCCCCCCCCCCCCCCATACTTAACAAGTTTAGCATCCACCCATTCCCTGTGTTTCCGAAGGGCAGCCGAAGGGTGACTTGCTGATGTTTGCAAAGGTATATGCTACACAACCCTAGCATTCCTTTTGGAGAGCAGGTAGTTAGTCATGTCGTAGCTAGGTCTCATTAATTAATTGCTGTCTATGTAAAGCACTCTCCAATTATACCGCCAGGTACCTGTTGTTAAGCTACATTTATCTTTGCCTTCACTGTGCTTTTTCCGTAGCAAGTTCCGTTGCATCCCTCAGAGTTGCCATTTGTTCCTTGATGCCTGATGTTTTACAATCTCCTGTCCTGATTTTTCCCAAACATCTTTGTATCACAAGTGATACGGGCTCCTCCACTTCCCGATCTTCTCCCTGAGCATGCAGCCATAGCTGCAACAGTAAAAAAAGCCAGTGGGACGTGCAGGTTAAGAAAGGCTGGGGGTTTTCTTGTGGGTTTTTTTTTTTTTTTAGGGGAATCTTCATTTTCTAAAACATTTATTGCAATGCTGTCTTTATAAATCTTGTTCTGTTTTCCCATAGGATTTGCAAATAGAACGAGAGAGGACAGTGTATAATATTTCTGGCGGCTGCACAGCCCTTGTGGTGGTGTATTTATTGGGGAAGCTTTACGTGGCAAATGCTGGTGATAGCAGGTGAGTAAGCGTGGCGTCTCCCCAACCATTCCTTCATCCCAGACTCCCCAGATCTGGTGTTACCAAGTTCCGTAGTTGCAAACAGTATCACAAGAGGATTCCGTTTCTTTAACGGTCATCATGTAAATTAATAGAAATAGCAGTGATAGGCTTCTAGTATCTAGTCAAATGGTGGATTCCATCAGGAAGGTTGACAACACTTCTGCCCCCATAGCAGTTTATGAATGACTTGATGGCTGCAGAGAAATGGGATG
This sequence comes from Gorsachius magnificus, assembly GCA_034008185.1. NCBI lineage: Eukaryota > Metazoa > Chordata > Aves > Pelecaniformes > Ardeidae > Gorsachius > Gorsachius magnificus. Next base: position 181,207,195 of record CM067081.1, read on the forward strand.
ACACTGAAGAGCCATTGAAACAGAAGAGCTATTGGGTGTGTAGTAGAGTCAGGTGTTGAACACTGACAAGGTGACTGCATCTGGAACAGTGGGTGGGGCTGGACTGGTTCAGTAGGAAGTTCTGTGGCTCCTGTCCTCAACCTTAGTCTTGGAAGGGCACCTGGCTCTCAGATTTTGATCTAATTGAAGGTAATCGTTTGTAATCAAATAACCGCTACTCCTGCAACAGGCAGGAGGGGAGGGAGATAGGGGCTATGATGGGTTAGGATTTTTACTGTGTCCTGTTCTAGCTCATGTACCTGTCCATTTCTCAGAACTGAATACTGTTCAGGAGCTGTTGCTTTGTTATATTTAGAAGTTGGATGCTTGAAGACTTGTGACAAGAAGCTTTGTCTTTGTCTTCTGATTTAGCTAAAGCTGGGAGCATACTAGAAATCTCTCACTTGCATGCTTTCCCACTCTCTCACTCTCTGCCCATAACACCATCAGAGAGAGATAAAGAGGCTGGTCTTGCAAGACTTTAGACCTTCACATGTTTATTTTGGCAGCACTGTGCATAAACAGGCCAGGAAGAATAGTTCCCGACATGATACTGCTGTTGTGTTGTCTTAGCAGCTGAGAAATTAAAGTCTGCAGAGGTACTGAACCTTTAGGTGAAGACTGCTATGGTTATGCATTTGTGTTTGAGGTTTGTGCACACACAGTTCATGCTTGCACTGTGTGTGCACAATGTATTTACAGAGACAGCAGTCAACTGCAACATGTTTTGTAGTTTAAACCTAACATTTTTATTGTCTCTTGCTGCTTTAAACTGTGTAGGAAGTCAGATAAGTACTTCTATGCATAAAGTTCCTGTTCTTTTCATGTTGGTGATTGTTCTTCGTATGCTGTATTTGCTGTTTATATTGCAAATTGTTCACCAAGTTCCTCTTGACAAGTGATGTATACGAATCTTTTTCACATCAAATGTCAAATGAGTCCTCACAGAGGGTAGCTGCTGCAAACATGTTTGTGTAGACCACCTATTTAGTCATCAGAACCACTGCCTGCACTGAATTTTAGCTCTTTTGCCATTAAATTAGAAATAATCATGTTTTCTTGTGCTATTGTACTTGAAGTACAATTGAGTCTCTTCCACTGGGCTGGCTAACTTGCTTTATTGTCTCTTAAAAGTGTGCTGTGTAAAACTGGCCATGCAGGACCTACTTCTGAGTAGTTGAGATCTTTGTTCTTAAATGACTGGCTGCTTCCAGTTCCCCCAGGATTCCTCCTCTGCTTCCTGAAAACAGCCTCAGCTCCATTGCAACCTCTGATACCTAATGGTACAAAACTCACCGGTGATCTTGAATTAGCCCAAGTGTTCACTGTAGTTAAAGCCACCAAGTCTTCAAGAGGCTTTGCATGTTCATCAAGCCCATCAAAAACATCTCTTCAGAAAAACAGGAAGAGCAGAAATTAGAAGGGAAGCCATCAGCAAGGCTGGGACTTTTTTGAACCAGGACTCAAATTTTTCTACTCATTCTTTGCATCTTGTAGGTAACAGGGTCCATCCATATCCAGAATAGTTTGGTTTTCCACTTTCCAAATGGACCTCACAGAAACCTTAGTCATGCCGAGAATTCTCTGGATTCCCCAAATCTTTCACTTTCAAATGATCCCCCTTCTCGATTTTCATAGCTGAAGAAAATAAAAGCTTTAAAGTGTAGAAGATCAGTTGATCTGGGCCTGTCTCCCGCCAAATCCCTACTTCCCATGTTTCAGAAAGGGGGAAGAACAGCTATTGCAAAATATCTAAGTTGCTCCTTGTCTCTAAAAGGACATTTTAGGATTAGAAAAGCAGCTCTGAGGTTGTCCGCCTTCTGCCAGGGTGCACAGTGCATTCCTGTATTTTTCAGAGCCCAGTCAACGTAGCCAAGAAGTTTTATTTGTGTTAGTTGGAGAAATATGTTCCTTTTTTGTTGCCTCATGCCTTGCATGGTCAACTTCACAGCTGATACAAATGAGGGCAGTGAGAAACACAATAGGGATAAGGAAACTACTTTAAAAAGTGTCTTCTCTTGAAAAGAAGGGTGGGGTTTGTTTTTTCACCCAAGCAGCGGACTTGTGCTCGTTGCTGTTAGAACCAGATGCCGAAACCCTCAGTTGTTCAGTTGAGCTTTGGGGTTTTTTGAGTTCACCTGCTCATTTGTGCCTCTTCTCTGTACGTGCTCTCCTTCTCCCCTCTCTGCTCCACCACTGGAAAAAGCCTATAAATAAATCAAGCTACATTTCCCACAGACAGGAGGAGTCTGTGCTGCAGGGGTGGGAAATAAACATTTTGGGTTCATGCAAACCTCATTTGTACTGCCTCTGCCCAGAAGAAGGTTAGGTCTCTTAATTCCAGACAACTTCAAAAGAGCAGAAGCTTTTAAAGGTGGGTTTTGAACAGCTTCTGCTGTCACAAGACCAAGGTACGTGGAACAAACTGTTACTATCACAGTGAGACTAAGGAAACGCCAAGTGTGAGACTTGAATAATAATGTGCTGTGCGGTGCCAGCTATACCTCAGACTTATGTCTGTGGTATTCAGTTTAACCACCAAAGCCTCTCAAATCTAATCATTTCATGCCACGTACCCTGGCAGTGTTGTATAGCAGCTGTCCTTTTGTAGTTGATGTGTAATTACATCATGAAAAGACTTTAATTACCATATTACTAAATTACCAGCCAGCAATCCTTTCAGGTTCAGCCCTAGCTCCCTTCTGTATGGACTATTAGGCTTCTCCAAGCTGAACACTTTTGGTTGGTGTAAAAGGGAGGAAAAATTGTGCTAATTGTAAGTTTTGTTATGAACTATTATTGAGCTTGATGTTATGGCATCACTAATGTCAATGATATAATTAAACTTCTAATGATGCAATCACAGTTCTGTAATAATTATACGTTAACTGCACATGATACCAGAACCCTACTAAAAATGAGGTGATGTATTCAGAGCCTGGTAAAAACAACTTGGAGGGAGCCACTTTAATTCTCTAATGGCTTGTCTCATCATTTTTGGACTCTGCCATAAATGTACCTACTTGTACAGTCAAAATTCACGTCTGAATATTGGCCAAAGCCTTTTCAAATGTTTCTTTCTCTCTTTCTTCCTCTCAGTGCTTAGGATTGTCCATGCAAGGTTATCTAATTAGGGACCAATAGTGCTATAGTCAGCTATCCAATATATAGTGCTTTTCTGGTCAGCGTTGATGCGCTGTGCTTTGCTTACCAGTTTGACATACACACTATGGTAACTAGGCCAGGCCCTCTGAATAGCAGCTTTTTCTTTAATAAAGAATAGTAAATCTTCTCTGCTCATTCTTTTAAATAGTATTGTTCAATTTTATATTGCTAAAGTGACTTTTACTTCTAAACTGCCATAACACGCCTTGTTAATCTCAGTTCCTTTTAGTTTTATGCTCTTTATTAGGATGTTGTTTTATAGCTAGTGATGAAGCAGTAGTAAAACAGGGGCTTAATGTTTTTACTGATTACTGCCCAATTATTGTATAGCCTCATGCAACATAACATTTGCCCAATATCACTGCAGTGACTGTAATGCAGTATGATCATATTAACGGTCTTTGGCACGAGTGTTCTGGCTTTCATGTTGTCTGGCTAAGGAGCCGCTTGGAGACTGCGGGCGCTGCCATTTTGTGCTGTGCTTGAAGCCATGTAGGGTAGCTGTGCTTTTATCATTATGCGAGAAGCAGAACACCACAAGTTGATTTGACTTTTCCATATGCCCTGAAACTCTCACTAAATCTGCAAATGGGTTCTTGGGCTTTTTCGATTTATTGGCAGGAGATGGGATCAAAGCAAAGAGCCTTATGTTTCAGAGGCTTCACAGACTTGCAGGGTTGCTGGATTTTTTGCTTTGCTTCATCAGCTTTTTTATCATCTTTTTGCCTCCTTGCTTTTGCTCCCCTGTGCTTATGTTTTCAGGGCATATTCACCCTCTGCTTGAACATCTATCCTCATGTCCAGAATAGATTTTCTCCTCCTTTTTTTAAGTGTAGAATTAATGCTAAGGCATTTCGTATTGTTAAATGCTAGGAGCTCATCGAGGGAATGTTTTTTGTGGTGCTTCCGTCTGGGTACAGGTTAAGCATCTTCATTGGTGCTTCAGGTGCCCAGATGTGGGAGAGTGTGTTTATAACACTGACTTCTCCCAGTGTAATAAAATAGTGAATTGAAAATTGGATTCTACTTTGTTTACTGTTTCAATACTTTCCAGTTTTGCTGCTTGTGTTGAATCGCACTACGTTTATACTACTACTTGTCTGTCACAGTGCTTGTCAACTGCTTCCCTCATGTGTAGTTGTCATTGTAGGAAGTAAAATTTGGGGGGCTAATCTGCTTGTATGAAGTAAATGAGAGAGGCGTGGAAACAGCCATGTATCTGCTGACGGGCACTGTAGCTTAAATAGAATTTCTGAGAAGTCAGAACTGATGATTCTGACCCATTTTTGTGGTTCATGGTATCTGACTTCTTCCTCAAGGCAGTGCAGCAGGGTGATTTTTGCCAGAAGCTCTAACACAAAAAAATGTTCTAGTATATTACTATTGTAGAGCTAGTTTGCTTTAGTCTGGGTTTACAGTATTTTTAACAAACTCTAATTTTCTGATTTTCTTAACTGCCCATCTTCTAATTTAAGTAGTGTGTATTTTTTTCTGTTTCCTTTCTTTGAGTGGTCTGCATAAGCCCTCTGTCTCCTTACATCTGTGTCTGCATAAACAACAATAACTGTGCTTCATGCTTGGTACTTCGAGGTCTCTAGAGGAAAGACTAACTCTGTTACTAAGCTTCTCCAGTCTGCAGTATTCAGAAAAGCATTCTTTTTCCTGTCTCCATCTGAAAATGGACAAAAAGAGCTGCAAATCTCTGAACTACACGCAGGGCCTTTTCACTCTGGGACCATGCAATCTTTGGTGACTCCTCTTCATCCTCTGAAGTTTAATTCCTCCAAATCCTCAAAAGATGCCTCCCAAGAGGTGAGAGCAACACTTACAGACTGTATTTTGGGCAAGCTTTGTGCACATCCCATTTTTAGATTATTATTAATTCTTTGAAGGAATCACTTGAAAATAATAAATGCCTGATCATTTCAGGGCAACAGATAACCTAAGCCTGGTCTGCTCAGAAACCCATGTAGTGAGAAGAGACTGAATTCAGGACGAAGTGAGTCTCTCCCACGTACATTCTCCTTTACTGCCTGCAGTTTGGCAGGTGAAGTCTGATCCTGCCTAGCTGAAAATGCTGGAAAAGAGCATGGCATCTTAGTCACACTCAGGAGATATGGCCAAGTCCCATCTCTCTGTTTCCCCTGCTTCTCTTCCTTGGAAGCCCGACTTGCAGGCCTGCAGAAAGCACTTCTGCTTCCCTTCTCCCTGGCCTCCTTCCAGGGAGAAGCAAAAGCACAGGATTCATAGGAATAGCAGCAACCTCAGATATTGCAGGATTTTGTGCTGGGCAAAGCTTTTGGAGGCACTTCAGGAAACACTTTGACTGAGGTGTGGAGAAAAGGTGTTACATCAGAAATAAGTCGTTGCACTCAAAGTGCAGTGATGAGGAAGAGTGTTTTCCAGTGATCCAGTGGGTGACAAGTTCCAGGGTACCGGCACGTTGTATCCAGCACTGATTTGGCAGTAAATGTTCATAGGCTTTTGAAGACAAAACAAATGTCCTGCCTCTTCTCCAAACTCTTGTTTTTTTCCTGGGAGAGCATATGCCTTAGTGATGTCTATGGCATATGTAAATATTTTCGATGAGTGGTATGTTCAGTTAAGTCTCTGGTCCTATCAACACACACATCATCTACCCGTGAAGTCCTTATGTTCCAGATTATGAGGAAGGAGAGGAATTTTGGCTATTCAGGTAATATCAGTAAACTGGAAAGCCACAGTTCATTTGTTTTCGTTTCCAGGAGTGATGAATTCTATTAATTCTCATAGGTTTTCAGCCTTTAGAAAAGAAAAATCAAACCCCACAAAAAACAGATCAAGCCAGACAAAAAAAGTTGGTTGCTGCAACTGCAAGTAAAAATTCCCCTGCTGCCTATATTTATTGATGACTATGAGTCAATGACTGGTCAAGGAAAAATTCCCACTGTAATAACATCATTGCATGTATGTTGCACATGTAGCCTGTAGAGCTCACAGTGTCTGAGGCAAGATGGGCAAAGGGTGCTGAAATGTAATTTTAATCACTCTCTTACCAGTACTTTACTGATGCATGAAGAGTCTATGACCTCCAATAGAGGCAGTTCATGGTGTAAGCAAATATACCAGAATCCAGATCTCCCAGTGCAGTGCATTAAGTTCAAATGCATTTTTTTTTTTAATCTGTGCCTTTGTAGCTGACCACAGAGAGACCCATTCCAGCGTTACAGGGCCAGGGCCAAGGCACACTAAGCAGGCTGGGTGCCTTGGACCTCTAGCTCCTATCTGTACCGTGGGAGGGGAGCCAGAGGGAGCACCCCAGGCTTGCTTGGTGAATGTTTCAAATCTGCTGCAGTCCTTACTGTGTTGGAAAGCTTTTCTCATCCCCTGAATCCAGTGAGCTTGCCAGGCAGCTCAGGCCATTTGGTCTCAGCAGCAGCTACGCAATGCAACTTGAGCCCCGCTCCTGGGCTTTTAGCAAGGGCTTCCCTTGTCACTTCTGCATGGGTGAATGAAGCAGTGCTTAGGTAAAAGTTCACTGATGCAGAGAGTGTGACTTTCAGTCAGCTTTTACTTCTCGGTTCAGCTTGTTCCAACATTCTGCAACTGCCAGTGAATTAAGCAGAAAAGCTGAGATCAAAGTAGATGTGATGCTTTAGGCGCTAAAAGTCATTCTGACTTCCTCAATGGTAAAACACTGAAGAGCAGGGGGGAAAAAAATCTGTGCTTCTTCCATCTTACATGGTCAGCCGTATCCCAGCCATATTACTGGCAAAATAAACACTGACTTGCACAGCGATGCCTTCATCCACTAAGCCCAGGTTTAGTTGCCATAGTAACTCGTCCTGGAGATTAATGTGATATCCTGGACAGCAGGGAAAAAGACTTTGATTCCACAGATACCAGTCCTGAGGCTCAGAGCTGGCCACAGAGACGTGACTGCACTTCTTTGTTCATTTCCCTGGCACGGCCTGAATAATTGGTGGCATGTTTTTCAGCTGTGATACAGAAACACAGTGGCGTATCATCATTGCAACCCTGGACTTAACTGTGTTCAAATGAAGAATACACTGAAATCACCACGGGCAAAATGAATCCCGTGAGGGTGGCAAATCTCCAGCCTAAGGATGCTGGAACCGATGGCAGGCAGTTTTCGTGTGCTAGCAGTGCTGCTATAAGCTCGCTATAAACTGGCTTGTAGCAGCTTCCTAGCTGCCAGCTGAAGTCCTCTCTGAAAGGTCGGCAGGTTTAGATGTAAACCACACACAATTACTTATGGAGCATTTTAGTTCAGTTTGTTGGCTTTTGGTTTAGCACTACTGGAAACAGAGTAGACAATACTAGAAGTGTATAGGTAAACATACAGAGTCACCACTGGTTCAATAGCAAAAGATACTTTCCTGATTAAACAAACAGCCAAATAAATTCCATACAGATAGCTAGCGCCATCCCATTAGTGATGGGGTGGGAGTACAGAAATAATATGTATAATTAGGCCTAAAATGAAACACTGTTAATAAAGCCAACTGCTAATAATAAGCCAACTGCTAATAATAACTCCATACTTAGATTGCATCAGGCAAGCAATACACTTGAGGACCCAAACTAGAGCAGGGAATTCACGGGAGAGCCCCATGGGAATGGAGCTGCCAGCCTGCCAAAGAGGCACTGAGAACTAGAAGTGTGCAGCTCCTGGGGTCAAAAATGACCGGGCAATGTGTCTTCTCCGAACTATCTCCTCTGTGGACAACCTGCAAGCTCAGTATTATATTTAATTTAAAACTGTAGAGTGAGTAGTGATGCAGAAGAAACTGAAGTAATTCAGTTACGGTGTTGGTGACACTCAAGTGCTGCTCACTGTTGGATGCAATATATAGGGCAGAGGGAGGCTGCCTGGAGGAGAAAATCCCTTTAACTGCTGCTGATTAAGTTGCCAGTTGAATAGATGGGATGGAATGTGAGATCAGTTCTAAAAATCTAGATTTTTATTATTTTTGGTTGCAGTAAGAAAGATGCTGACTGGCTGGGTGCCAGTGTAGGTGAGAAGTAAGCCCTTCCATGGAAATCTATGAATATTATTTTGCTTTGAGAAGCAGCTTCTACTTGCCCATTTTTGATCCTTTATTAAAAATAATACAATTCATTTAGTAAAAACAGACTACCAGAACAGTGGCTTTAGAGTATATCAGCAGTCTTATTTTGCCCAGAGGCCTTCTCCACAGGAATCACAAAAATAAGCATTAGAAATGTAAATATGAATGAGTCGGGTAACTGGAAACAACGTAAAGCTCTACACATGCGTGCACCAGAACAGCTCGCATGCTTGTAGGTGCCAACTTTCAGGGTTTCTTGCAGGGACTGGATTTCATAATTTCTTTCCCTGGTTCTTTTCAAAGGCAGGAGGGAGGTTCTCATGTTGCCACAGGAGAGGTGTAGCAAGCTTGGCTCCATGCTGTTGCGAGGCCATGAACAGAGGCCCTTGAATGAAATGCCTGGGAACGCCCCAGCGTTGGTGTCCTCGGAGGCTGTGCTGCTGAGATGTGAACCCTCGGAGCAGCCAGGGTGGCTGGCAGTCTGCAAAAGGCCTTTAGCAGAAGTTTGGGAAAGTCCTTCATTGTTCCTGCAGGAAATGCCGAAGCATGCTCCTGTAGGAAATTACTTTAACCCTGCCTTTGTGCAATACTTCACCAAGGCAAGTTCTCACACCTTTTATTGGCTTGAGGGAGCTGAAATTGCCCCAAGTGATGAATGAATGAATGCGTCCGAGCAGCCTGCTTTAACCACGGCGTGCACGGTGAGACTACGCTGCCACAGGAAGAGCCGCAAGCAGGGAGAGCGCGTTCCCTCTTCACGTTGGCTTTGTTCGGCTGAAAGAAAAACGATCCAGTGTTTCTATTCTGTCACAACATTTCTGTGGGCAGCCTGATGTTTGCACTGAAAAATGTGAAGAAACCAGGGTGGCAGGGCTGTTGAGTGGCAGTAGACGGAAAATGCAGACAGAGGCAATTTTCATCGGCTCTACCCCCTCCCCGGTTTGTTGCTTGTTTTCTTCTTGGTAGCAATGCTGAATAGGAGTTGGGGCACTTTTGAAACATTTCTTGGGTATTATGGGTGGACGGCAGCCAGGGATTTTTTTTTCCATTGATGTTGCTGAGGGTTGCTGCTTTCACCTCTGAGTTTTATGGTGATGGATATGTCATTGCTGGGACCTGTTTTAATGCCAGCTAAACATTATATAATGGTTTGTTTCACTATCCCCAGCCTGCCTTAATTCATAAAATTAAGGAAATCATTTAAAGGCTTTGCACTATAGTTCCATGATTATTGCCAGTGCAGTGAGGTGTTTGTTCACCTGGTTTCTAAAGAAACATTGGGAAATAAGTCTGTGTGGGACTAAGGGGAGAGTAATTCAGTTCGTAATAAGTGAAACCAAGGTGCCAGGGCTAAATGTATTAAAAGTCATCAGTAACCGTAATGGCTGTAAGTTCCAGTACTTCATTTAGAGAGGAGAGAAACATTTTTTTTTAACCCTTTAAAAATCACTACTTCTTTCAACTCTAAGCAATTAAGAAAAGGTAGATAAACAAAACTGGTTTGAAGCTCACCAGACATTAGCACTGCCCTTCCTTGGCTTCTTTAAATATGTGCATTTAGTTACCATAGTAAACAAGTACCCATCTAGACTGATTTCTATAGTTCTAGGATTTACTTTTTTTTTCCTCAGCTATTTTGTGACACACCTAATTAAAATCTACTGCTTGGTTCCCCTTTGAATGTAATAAAACCCTGCCTTATTCTTTCTGTCAGTTTAATCCCTCTTTTTTTTCCATTGACACATTTCTAATACCTGTTCAGACAGGCCAGACACTTCTGCTTCATCTGTACCGAACCCACAATGCTTAACACCTTTTGACAAAATGGATACATCCTCCCTGTGGCTTGGAATTGATACACGCTGTCAAAAAGGGTTTTCTGAACGGTCTCTCTTTGTCACCTTTCCAGATTTTTATCCTCTGTTGTAGAAATGTGCAGTTTAATGTTGCGTTTCAAATCATTTTTGGCTGAAAAAAGTGTGTAATGGAATCAGGGTGTCCCCTTAATACTCCTAACAGTAGGAGATGCCTCTTTGTTTTGAACACCAGAATCCCAATAGACCCATGACAGCAGTTAAATTACACTTTTGACCTTGTTCACTAAAGTGTTTCTTTCTCTGTATGATTAAATGAGAGTAACCAACAATAGCTCCCTCTAAAATGTATGAGTTTTCTTCTGTTTGTTTCTCAGAAGAAATTCAGAAAGGATGCACTGCAGTTCTCAGCTGATAGTGCTCTCCACGAAAAAAAAAAAAAAAAGAAAAAAACCCCAAACCCTGCTTGATTCAAGGAGAGGTGGCTTTTTATCCATATTAAAAATGCAAAAGCAATTGATATATTGATGTTTTCCTTAAGCCAGTGTTGTTCCTGCACCCTGAGTGTGAGAGCAGCAGTACAACACAGTGGCAGATTTTTTACCGTTTCGTTGCTTCACTTACCACGTATTTTGAAAGGGGATATATACTACAGCACCAAATAGTGTTTTAAAGTATTGGATCTGAATATAGAAAATTCACACAGAACCTTAAGTACGTGGTTATGCTGAAATACTCAAAAGATCATTTAGCTGATTGTCATGGACTACGCAGTTACGTCGATCCAAAAGATAAATGTAGTATTTTCTGTAGATTTACATGCAGCCTTTAAGCTCCTGGTGTTCCTTTTCATATGTGTATGACTGAGTGGACGTAGCCCGCTGCAGGATTTGCTGTGACTGCCCGTCCCACCTTATGCGCCGAGGTGCTGGCACATCCCTTGCTCCATGTTTAGTTGTTCAGGGCACGGCTTCACTGGATCAGAAAGTACTCAGTGAAATGGCCAGAAGAGAGACACAACCTCAGATTTTTGTTTCTTCCATTGTACGCTACTTCAGCTGTGTTTTGGGGGCTTTTTTTCCTACTGTATTCCTGGTTTCTGTAAATATTTACCAGCTCTGGATTAGGGACACAAGGGCAAGTACAATCCTGTAGTTCATGTGGGTGGAGAGTTAGGTAGCTTTGTTCAAAAGAAGGGAGAGGACTCAGGGAAATCTATAGTTTGTTTTTAAAAAGGATCAAAATAAGTGACTTGATGGCCTCTGTGGCCTCAAGACTTAAGAGCAGTTTCTCCTGTTTGCTTGTTGTGGATGGTGCTGCATGGAGAGGGCATCAAAACGTGGAGGGCAATGCACCGAGGGGGGCCACAGATCTGTGACTTCTGATTTCCTATCCTGCCAACAAAACTTCTGGTTTTTAATTACTGCTTCACTGGTGATATAAATTAGTGATCGGTATGGGTCTGAAGCAACCTTGTCATCAGAGAATACTTGGTTAGTGTTGACATACTTGTTCCCTGCAAACATGAATCATCTGGCTGCCTTTGGCAGGCTCTCCCCGTGGCTCTGCTATAATGTGTTTCACCAGTGTGGCTGAAATTAAAATGTCACTATTACACATGGCAGAATCAGATGCTCTCTGGGCACTGCATCTCTTCGAGTTCTTCTTGCTTCCTATGTAGCTATTTCTGACAGTTTAATAGGACAGCTGTATTCTGGTATAAAATAATACATTCATATTTCCACAGTGCACGGGGAGCTAAATGCTTTCAGAGCACTATTTCATTGCGTACATGCATCTTTCATGCATGGCAGAAGCAGTAATGCTCACCTAACGCCATGTTGCTGCTTAGTCCATTAGGAAGCGTAAAGTCAAAATTAATTGTCCTGCAGGACCGTACAGAGTGGGTCCCTAAAAGCAGTTGCGGGGCTGTTTGTGGCTGCCGCGCCAGCCAGGCTCCCTCCCCGTGAGCAGTTCCTGACTTGGGGCTATTGAATTCAGGGCTCTGGAGGTTGCTTGGTGGGAAAAGCCTTCAGTTGGTGCTTGGCAGCTCTGTCACCATGAGGTCACAGAAAGGGCAGTTCAGTCTCCAAACCCAATTAGGGCCTGATTCGGCACCTCTTTAGTCGCAGGGGAAAATTCCACTGAGCAGGGTGGCTCCCAGGCCAGGCTTTTGCACCCAGCTTCTCCAGCGAGACGGCTGACGAACGTGTCCAGTTTTGTCACTTGGGCTGTCAGAAATGCCCTTTGCTGTCATGAAGCTGCTAAGCAGCTGGTGCGGAAAGGTAAAGAGACTGGTAAGAGGATAATGAGCCCACCAGAGTTGAATTCAGACCAGTGACCTGTGTATGTACGTCTGCGTCCCTCCTGTTACTCATATCTAGAGCCGTCTAATTCCTCGGATCAAATCATTTGACTCTTACGAGCAGCTGTAACTTTAAAGTTGAATAAAGTCCAACTGCTGAAAACATTAATGAAAAACATAAAACTGAGGCTCTGTTTTATCAGGTATCAACAGCATTGCTTTAATTCCCACCTCCCCCCAAAGGTTTGGGTTTTTTGTGCTGGGTTGTGCTTTTCATCCCAGGTGGCTGCAATTTCTAGTGAAAATAAGTTGAGCCATGAAAGGTTGACCCACTTGCCTCTGAATTGCTTTTTATATGATGTGAGTCCCTCAGGGCCCAATTCTACCCCTAGAAGTGAGAATGATAGCTATCAACATATATAGGAAGTATGTCAGTGTGCACAAAGAAAAAGGTGAACCCCAGACTGGTCTGAGTGGTCTTTAAAATACGGGTTTCCTGTGAAATGGTGATTAAAGGGGAAGCAAAGGATAATTAAAAAATTAGCCTGATGCCCTAGCAGTTATATCAATTTGTGTTTTTATCTTAGCTCTTTCTGACAGGCACAAGATCGGTAGATCCCTTAAGACTCTCTTAAACTAGTGTGTAAAATTTGGTTAGTGTCTGATCAGCCCCTTTGATCAGTCTAGTCTAGACTGTTGCCAGAGTACTTACTCTCTACTAAACCCACAGTCCCCTTAAATAGAGGCCTGCTCAAGTGAGTCAAATTACATATGAAAAGGTTATAAAAACTGTCCACTGTCTTTGAGTAAATGTGTGGTTCAAAGCCGAATACCTTAGGAATTGCAAAAATAAAAGCAAAGGTGGCGTTGCAGAAAAGAGGTGGTGGAGTTATTAATTCATTTTTAAATGACTGTCTCTGAAACCCAAAAGGAAAATTTTCAGCAAACCTTTATTATTTTTAATTGGACCGGCATTTTTGTAAGCCTGTAATGTATTCAGATCCCATAAAGGGGAAAAAGCCTATCTGCAGAAATTTCTCTAAAATTAACGAGTTACAACCACCATGCCTGTCTCATTTCAAGCACACAATATTGTTTTTCATTGTAGCAATGGAGGGCCAGTGTGAGCCTTCAATATATAGGTTGCACTCTTGCCACCTTTAATTTCTACATAGGATTATTTACAAGGGAGTGCTGGAAGTCCCAGAGCAGTAAGTTTGTTACCTGTCAAAGCAGAGCTGTTTTCCCCTTATCAGTAGAGCCTTTTTGCACCTCTCCCGTTTTCGTGCCACCCTGTACCTGTCTGTTCTTTGCCACGTGAATCTCAGGAATGTGAACTGTTCCCTCCCTCTTTGGTAATGCCCCTTCCTTTGCATACTAGCAATAGTAGATGATCATTCTGAGACAATTTTAGTCCAATATCATATCCAGAAGACTTGGAAAGTTATCCAGTGCCAACAGTTTTACAAAGCTGGTTTGTACCGGGGTGGGTTTTCTCAAGGTGCCTGTGTTTTGAATTTAGAGTTTAAGTTTTCAGTCTTTGCACGCCGCCCATATTTGTTGGTTGTATTGCACTGCCTACAGAATTCCTGGCATAGAACCAATGCCAGCAAAAAGATCAAATGATCACAAGAAGTAAGCTAGCATGTAAATATCACATCAACAGCATGAAAAGATTACAGAAAGGAGACCATTTAAAACATATAGAAACTGGAATCCAAGTGACAGTTGCCTGTTTTACCTGCACCAAATTCTGTGCAAATTCAAGAGGGGAGCTGGTACATTGCTTCTATCCAAACACTGAATTAATCTACTGATGGTTGAGAAACAGCTCCAAAACAGGCATTAAAATCTTCATGATGGTAGGCAGCTCGTCCAGCATTACTATACTTACAGAGCTGCGTAAATAATGGAAAGGTAAAAGAACGCAATTCTGTGAGCGAATACGTGACCACAGAATGCAGTAGAAATACTGGGTAAATTCTTGCCCCTTGTGACTGTGTTTCAGCCAGTGGCGTTACACCCGGGAAGAATCGGACTGTATTTTGCGTGCGGCATAGCAGATTGTTAGGAGGCAAGAGGCAGGTGTTTGAGAGAGTTTTCCCTCTGCTGTTTGCAGAAGCATACATGAAATCTCCTGGCTGATCTATAGTGATTCCATTACCTGTCGTCTTTCGGCAGGTAACTAGTTAAATTTGTGTTAAACAGGATTTGCTTTGCCATTTCCATTTGCTGTTGGAGTAGAAATGTTCTGACATGACATATGACCAATCAATAATTGGAAACTGCTTGCATGAGTCATTTGAAGCCAGTAGTTTAGACAGTGTCAGCCACAACTGGGATTAAAACCTGCAAAGAATTGTTCTACAATCAGTGATTCTGCTGACACTCCTCTGGGTGTCTGCATTTCACTTAATAAGGATACCCTGTAGACATCAACTGAAATAACTCTTGCCTCTGTGGCTTGGATGTTTTTGTGAGCTCTGAAATAAACTTGGCATATACAAATATACTTTGTTATTCAGCCTAAAGGATGCAGGGCAGGAATTATCCTGTTCTGCTGACAACTTCAGTAGAAAAGAAATGGCTTTGTTTTACTGTGATTTTGAAGAGAATAAGTATGACTGTACCCTGTGGTTTTCTGGGTTGGGTTTTTTTTTTTCCTGTATTGATCATGTTTTATTACTATTTACAGGGCTATAATAATCCGAAATGGCGAAGTCATTCCAATGTCTTCAGAATTCACTCCAGAGACAGAACGTCAGCGACTTCAGTATCTGGTAAGAGACCTGACAACCAAATCAGGTGCTGCTGATGACAAGCATTGCCCAGTAATATCTAAGGTTCAGGCACATGACACAGAGTTACTGTGGCTCCGTGGAGGATCACGTATCCGCTGAACACCAGTGACTGACCATGTATGTCATTTAGCCATCAGCAAATGTGGAGAAAAGCCCGGTGGTGCAAATCCCGATGAAAGGAGTCTTATCTCTTCTGTGAAGGCCATCGATTAGTGTGACGGTGCTTGTGTACCTTGTTCAGCTGCAGGCCTTCAGCAGCTCATTGGTGTTGGATAATGAGAGCTCAGACATAGAGCTAACAAGCCACAGAGGTATTTCAATCCATCCCAGTGTTCACTGTGTGACAGTATAAAATACCACAGGCTGCTCTTTGTGTGCCTGTGAACAATATTGCAGGGTTTTACTCATTTGCTCTAACAGTATGCCAATAGTATCTCAATCAGGGAAAGGATACCCACCTTAGAGGTGACCTCAGTGAGCATTAGTAGCTGCAGGATGGGACGGGTGAAGAAAGCCTAGTTTTAATTATTGCAGCAGCACCCATAAAGCTGGGACAGGGTGACTAGCTGAGGAGGTGGCAGATGCTTTATACACCAAGTTGCGGTGGCTGATAAGCTGCCCAAGAAACAGAAGTCAAAGTGCATGGTGTTACTTTTCATGCAAACAATCCTGTTACTGTAAGTTTTCCATCGATGGTCAGATCAGTTGGTTGAAGTTGGTTAGCTGTTTGTCAAAATGTCATTCCTAACATGGCCAAGAGATTTCTTTTGTCCTTCTGCTTTTTCCTCTTAGAAATTTAAGTTTAAGCCAAGGCAGTCTCACTGTCAGCTTTGCCTGACACGAGGTGGACAGGCCAAGGCTAGTGGCATTCCCTGTTTTTAAGGTGTCTCTTATCCTCAGCCCGGCCCAAGCGCTGTGGTTTGAAACTAGGCAAAATGCCGGTGGTTGAAGGCGGGGGTAGAAGGTTTTAAAGAAAAATTGTAAATGTTTCTGCAATTGTCACGTTTGATTTTTTTTTTTTTTTTTAGTCAGGTTCACTGGCTTGAAGCTGAAAACTTCAGAGGAAATACTGCTTTGGGAGTATTCATATTCAGAGAACCAAATGGAAAAGAGGCCTAATAAATATTTACAGTTTGGTTATGTGTAAAATAATTTGCTTGCCTTTAAAATAAAAGGTATCTTTAGTATCTTGGGAGTCTGCTACTTCTGTAGGAAATACGAGATAAAGCATTGCCTACAAGGGATTTTTTTCTCTTTTGATGTCCTTTCTGGCTTATATTTGAAAACAGCAGCTGATCTGAAAAGCATTTCTGTTTCCTTTGGAAAATTCCTTTACCTTTGTTTGTTTATTTTAATTCCATATGTAACAAATATGCCAGGGCTATGGGTATCATGTTCAAAGAAAATACATGCAAGACAGCAAGAGCGTGAAACAAAATTAGAGATAATTTCAAACATAACATTCTGTAAATAACATTTTTACTGTAGTGTTTAAAAAAAAAAAAAAAAGACAACCCAAATTTCATGCAAGGTTGGTATAAACATTACGCTCCAAAGGTTGCATCTGTCTTGCTGATTAGATCCCAAATAATTCTCCTTAGTCACCTTGGCAGTCCCCAGGTTCTGCTATCAGTCTATTGCACCATCAACATCTCTCTTCTGATGTTCTTATCTGAAAGTTACTTACTTTGAATTTATTTTCTCATATGCAGTTAAAGCTGAGTTTCTTTGTTTAAAACATGTTGCACTGCTTTTCCTGCACAATAGGAAGAAAATGACTTAATCATTTTAGCATTAATATTTTACTCAGTAAATGCAGAGATACTGTTCACTGTGGGGAAGTTACTGCACAGGCAAAGGGAGAGTATGGATTTACAGCCTGCAGGCTACTGAGCATTGGCTCCCTGTGCAGTAGACACTGTTAGCACAGTCAGGGCAAAGAAGCTTTCCTCTGCCTTTAGTGCCTGTTGATTGCTTCAGCCACACAGGACGTTGGTTTAGCTTAACTGGCATCTTCTGGATTTGCGTCCTTTTTTTCTGGGCCCCAATTTCCATGTGCAAAGAATTCTGCGGGATAATGAGTTGTTCAGGTCATGTAAGCATCTCTATGTGAAGTCCTCCAGCCTAGTCTTGGATAAAACTGTGCTTCAGCTGGTATGGGTTGAGTGAGAGAGGGGGAAAACAAATGTTTTCCCTATCCAGCTCCCATTTTAATGCAGGTTTATTGCCATGTATCCAGGAAGAGCATTGGCCATAGGCCTCTGGCATGGCAACTTTAAAAGAACAAGTTGACTATCCAGTCATTCTAACTTTTGAGCAGCTCCAGACATGGTCATCCCTCTGTCTCCATCTGCACCCCCTTTTTCTGCAGTGGGAGGACAGCATACAGCTGCAGATTTCAGGCAGGGTGAATGGCAGAGGCAGACTTCTGTGTCAGGGGACTTGTGAGAGTATTGCAGAAGGCAATCAATCGTTCAGTCAGAGAGCACTTCTTAAGATGTAAGGCTTGAAAGCCTTGCACCATTATTCCCTTGGTTCTTTGGCCTCTTTAGAGGTCCAGTGCACCATACTCCTCCTCTTCCACTGGCGGGTGTTCACGAGCCTCCTTTTCTTTTGAGTTTTTGTGACTGTCTTGTCTTTTTAGCACTGTGGCAGGAGAGCTCACACAGCACCTACTCCAGGAAAGCCCTGGCTTCCCGTATCTGTGTATCCTGAGGGAGAGCAAAATCCAGTATTGACTGGGAACTGCTCTGGTACATTCAGCGTTGTGCAGGCAATGACTGCCAGAGGCAATTTTCCTTTCATCTTCTGAGGAGACTATTAATTTTAGTCATGATAGTCTAAATTGCAACAGTAAATGGATAGATTTTGTTACTTATTCCCTTGGAAAATGTGTGCAAAATGAATGATGAATGAGCGTATTGCAGATGGGTGTATTTCCATTAGTTATCAAAGTTGCACTTTGAAGATGTCATGTGAGGTGAGTGTGGTGTTACTGCATACCATGTCCATGTGTGTGGCCAAGCAGTGCCCCAAAAGTTCACAGCTCTGATCGAAAATGGTGCACTGCTGCTACCAGGGCAGGCTTCACTACTGCTGGAGCCTGGGTGGCTGTCAGTGGCAGCGAACAGTGGATGCTCTTTGTGTCTGGCACCATTCAAACAAAGGTCCATGAGCCTGGAAAGGCATGGGTTCAAAGAGGAACTATTCTTATTTCATTGTTTGGGTGAGGATTAAGTGATACTAACTTACCTGCTGAAGGATGCTTGGGAACCCAAGCCTGAAGAGGAGGTGAACCTAGATCTCCTAAATGTCACTTCAGTGCTTCCAATTACAAGTCAGATGCATCTTAATTCTCCTACAGTTTGTGGCTCCCTGCATCACCCAGCATAGGGCTGCTTTGGCCATCTGATACATTGCACAATGCTGTGGTAAGAGAGATGTGCGGTTTTATGGGAAAGGTCCTGGCCTTTCATAAGAGGAGAGACTAATCCAGGGATGGATTTTACTCCCACTTCCCTCTTTCCTTCTACCACCACCTCCCTTAGTTTTAATCTCTGTTTGGCTTAAACATGCCCATATGATAATGGCTGAGTAATTTGCAGAACTTATGGATGCATTGTGCTGTGCATGCAGAATATCCCATTAGAGAAAATGGCACAATATGATAAAAGGATAAAGTTGTAAAATATAGTTGACGTCGGGGAGAACAGTAGTTCTGAAAATAACACAGAATACAGTGAAACTGCTAGTGCCAGTGATGTCCCAAAGCAGTGCATGCTGGAGGAGCTGGAAAAGGCTTCAGCAGGCCTTATCGAGGTAAAATAAGATATATGCAGTGTTCCCTGCCACCTAATAAACTGGCACACTAGTCCGTAAGTCTGGGTTTATCTTAATTTCATGTTTGCTTTGCTTGATCACCAGGAAACATAGCAGGAAGTAAATAGCCTTTTGAAAGAAATGTGACTAATATTTCCTTGAGTGGACTCCATTTCAAACAACTAATGTTGAATGTAATACATTCAGCCACAAAATACACCATTAAATGGCAGAGTACCAAAAACTCATGATGCAGCTGCCAGATTTATGCCAAAAAACTGTAATAGTTTCTGAAAGAAAAATGTTGGAAAATATTCCAGTTCCATAACGCAGAGTAACAGTGTTGTCTGAACATACCTCGGAAGGATATAGAAAGTGTTTGATAGTCACTCTTTTTATTAAATTCTAAGTTCTCTGAATGGCATTTCTGATCTGAGATCCTTGCAAATGGAGACTAACCAAATTAAAAAATGGAAAATACGGCAACTCATCACAGATGAAATTCTGGTAGTCAGTTCACTTAATGGTTTTGTTTCTTGTTTGATCACTTGCGGGGATTTCATGGTGCCTGCTTGTATATCTGTTTGAAAAATCTGAAGATTTTTAAAGCATTGCTTTTTATTTATTTTCTGGTTCTGCTGCCCAGCACAGTTCGATTGAGGTAGAGAGGGAGAAGAGTCCTGCCTTATAGTAAATGAAGAACAGTTCTCAACCAACCCAACTGGAAGTCGCAACTGAGTTTTATAGTAGAACATTCTTCTCTCTGTAGAATTACTAGTGAAACATCAAAAATAACCGTTAAAAAGAAAAGGGTAAAAAATGAGAAAATTTAGAAGAAAAAAAAAAAAGCCCAACAAAAATCCCCACTTCTTCACATAAGAATTCATCTCACAGGCACCAGAAGCTTCCAAATTGCTCTTTTCCCTCTGTTCCACTGACGCCAAAAATATTAGAATCAAGTTAAGATCCCTGGATTGTAAATCAAGCATTGAGGCTTGGCTGCAGAAGAGAAATCTTATTTGAACATTAGCAGTCCACTGGTAACTCTGCCAGCTTTATTAATCTTAT
Source organism: Gorsachius magnificus (assembly GCA_034008185.1). Lineage (NCBI taxonomy): Eukaryota > Metazoa > Chordata > Aves > Pelecaniformes > Ardeidae > Gorsachius > Gorsachius magnificus. The sequence goes on from CM067081.1 coordinate 181,227,278, forward strand.
TTCACTTGTGACCTCAGACTTTCCATCTGAGTAAATCTTTATGAAACGCAGTCTTTCCCCATCGCTTTACCTTTTCAATAAAGGAAATTCTTGTTTTCAAGGGGAAAAATGCTAAAAGCCTGTAACTTTTTTTTTTCTGGAGCTGTGATCCAGCCTAATAAGTAATCTCATAATCTAAAGGTTAAATAACTGCACTTTGATGTCAGGTATGAGGTTTTTTGCTTTAAATAAGGCTTCTTGTTTTGTAGGCAGGCAACAGTAGTCTTTAGCTAGAAGAGGTTTGTAATGATTTAATCAAGATAGGCTGTGCATTTTTAAAAGTGAACTGAATTGCACTTTCAAAGCAGACTGACTTTATTGTTTACAATAGCATAAACTAGAAAGAATTAAAAAGTACCAAAAAAAGTCGAGCTCTCTGCTGTCAATGTGTAGCAATACATCAAATAAATCATTAGGGATGTTCCATCTTCTTTGCGACTGGAGTGAAAATAAATAAAAAGTTTACATGTACTTTTAAATACAGAATCCAGAGTTTTGGAAGTATGGAAAGCCTCATCTGGCCTAATGCTGCTAGACCTCTCAAAAGTCACCAGTGCTTCTCAACCATTTCTGTAATGAGGAACAGTGATCCAATTAGAGGGTCCTTGAAAATAATATTTGGGTGGGGGTGGGGACTTTGGCTGACTGTAAACGGCAGGAAAGAAAATGTAATTCCTTTAACTGTACACGGAGAGAATTTGATGGAGCTCTGGTTCCAGGAAGGGATCACAATGTCAAGATCACATTTGCGTGCTTGAAAGCCGCCTCTTGAAAGCAGAATCCAATCTTGTCGGCTACACACAGCAATCTCCCTCAGCCCCGTTTCAGCCGAGCTCAAGGTGTTTTCTGGAAGGATGTCTGGTGATGGGAACGGGGACAAGCCGATGGAAGGTTAGCACTGTGATGTGCTGAGCCTGATCCGACTCCTATTAAATTGAGTGGGAGCAGGCTCAGCCCTTAAATGCAGGAAATATTTTATTGTGAACTATCTGCATGATAGCTGCCAGGTAGATCAATAAGGGCTTCCACTGCTTCCTGCCGCTCACCTTTGATGAGCGCTAGATTTATGACAAACCCACAAACTAAAGCTAGCTCATTTGGTCTGCCCTGACGGCAGCTGCTGCTGGAGATAAGACAGACTTTATTGCCTTAACTGTCTGGATAAGGAAAAAGAGTTATCTGCAGAAAGGTTAAGAAACGCAACTTTTTTCAGTTCCCTAGCCAATTTGACTGTGTCTTCAGAAGAGCTCGCTTACAACGCGGCTTTGGGGAGGGAAGGCTTGTTTATGCAAATATTCAAGAAAAATGAGTGAGCTTTAAGGATTAACCTGTCGTGTCAGGTGATCTGTGTATAAATCTAAACCAAAAATCTGTGTGGTGGACAAAGAGCCTTGCGACGCTCTTGAGTGCAGTCAGTTCTGGAGCACGTGAGCCTCGGGCACGGCTCTAGCAAAGAGGTATCCCAGCATCTGCAGAGCAGCAACACCAGAAAGGGCGGCAGCAGCAGCGGTATTTGAATGTTAACACCGTCGAAAACGTTAGTTGCGGTTGTGACGCAGAACTGCTGCTGCTTTTCTTAAAGCCTCGCCTATACAAAGGGAGTCGTTTTTAGAAAAAAAATAAAATGCTCTGCAACTCATGTTTATTTGCGGTGTCTTGTGCGATGGGGTGCAGCACACTGAGCAGGTAGAGTGAAAATTGAAGTGCAGTAGTAATATTAGGTTGTGTGTGTTGTTGGCACAGCAGAACCAGGAGTCAAAACGCTTGAGCTTCATTCCACACACACACCTCCAAGTCTCTGCTTGCTCCATGGCTTTGTCCTTTGATGGTTCCCTTCTCTCTGCTCGCTGATTTACGAAAGGAGATGTGTTCTGTTTTACGAAGCCCTGCAGACTCCCTCAGGGTCAGTGGATGAGGTGTACTTTAGAGATCCCAAATGTTGAGGAGCAGGGAGAAGAAGTGAAGGATTTGGAGGTCAAGAGGACTGCTCCCTGTAAGGCTGCTGCCGGACACCAGGCAGTGTCAGAACTGGTGTATGTGCACCTCATTTGCTGGAACGGAGCTTGTAATCCTCCCTGTTTAAAAAGGTGGGGGGGAGGGGGGCAGGGGGGAATGTGTGTGGATGGGAGCGGGAAGGGGTGGTAATGCTACCTCATTAAGAATAGATGATGTCTTGTTTTATGATGCTCGTGTGGTATCTGTGGCTTGGTTTCTGCCCACAGGCTTACATGCAGCCCCACTTGCTGGGAAATGAGTTCACACATTTAGAGTTTCCACGGAGGGTGCAGCGCAAGGAAGTTGGAAAGAGGATGCTCTACCGTGACTTCAACATGACTGGCTGGTAAGAATGTGTCCTTCTCAGCATGGGGTCAGCCTTCTCCCCGACCACTGTCTGCTTTGTACGTGTCTTTGATTAGTGTAAACTGCATCAAACATGGAGGTGTACGCCTGCGTACTGAAAGGAAAGGTATTTCCTTTTTTCAGGTGTGTTTTTCTTTTAGATGTTAACATTTTAAATAAATTGACCTCCCTCCAGAGCCAGGATTTTGGTTCATTTTAAGGTGTAAGCGCTCAAAGTGGAGCAAACCTAAAGGGGAAGACATGCCGCGGGATCTTCCTGAAAGCTAAACAATTTTCCTATCTTGGAAGTAGCTTTATATAGAATCTGGATCAGTGGGCTCTCATGCCTTTGCGTGCCGAGGAACGCTTGCAGAAGGGAAGAGCTGCCTCTCATACTCCAGTGCAGCTGACCCCTGATCTGGGTAACCCTTGAGGAATTGTTTTAGAGAACGGGCCTATCTAAATAAAAGTCATAGCCAGCCTAAAATGAAACGGCTTGAATGAACAGCATTGACTTAATGAAGTAAAGACAGGAAGAACAATGAATTTTTTGTCTCTGGCTAAATGTCTTCATTGTTTTGTGTCTGTTCAAGAGGCTCCTCCTCAAGTGACTCCCACTCACTTAGAGAAGCCCTAATCCTTGCTTTTGTGGGCTCTGTGTATGACCTATAAAGGCAAAGGTCATATATATGCAAGTGGTCTTCACTTCCATGCTGTCTGTGTTTTAGAATCCTTAGCAAATGTCCTTTCAGGAAGGGAAAGGATGGAGGGGGTTAAAAAGCCTGAACTCTTGTGGGTTTGGAGACTTGAACGTTCACAGGGAACTACAACTCCACATGCTTCTGATTTGTCCCATACTTTATAGACCATAAATATAATGATGTTTTAATGGCAGAATAATGATCTAAGCTTAATATTATCTGGAGTCTTTGTGCAGAACATGTTAATCTGGGAATAACCATCGTTGTCCATCATCTTGAACAGCTGCTAGTAGAATATGCAGTCTCACCCTGAGAATGATGACTTCATGTTTTAAAAAGGCTACAGGCAGGAGCAAAAGAATAGGAACAGAATGAGAACATTGGATCAGCTGAGGACTTAAACAGCAAAACATTTGGAAGATCATGAGACACTCTCCCAGTTTCTGCAAAGGGAGTTTTCTTATTAAACTCCCGGATGTCTCTGAAGACATCAATAAAGAATGGCTTCATGTAGACTTACAAAAGATCTTTTTCAAAATGTGAAAAGCTATTTAAAAAAAAAAAAAAAAAAAAAGAAAAAAACCCCCTAATTTGGGGGAGAGCTACAGAAGTATCATGGGCCAAGAACTCCCTCAGAGGAGGGTAAGAGCAGAATTCTTTCATCATGGTTGGAAGGCAAAGAGGGTTTCTGCAAGTTCGTGGGAGTTGTTTTGCATTTCCCTGGATGGTTAGTGGTCTGGAAAGGAAATGAGGTTAGAATGGTTGAAGTTGAAGCATTGGCAGGTGACACCACAGCTCTTTTCCTAACAAACAAGAAGGACTGTGAGGAACTGCAAAGAATTAAGTGATTCACATGAACGGGCATCACCGATCAAATTTGTGGTTGATAAATACAAAGTAAAGCATGAAGAGGGAAAAGTAACTATTTGTGCACACTAGAGGTTCCAAATGAACTTGAGAGCCATGCCAAAAAGCTCAGTGGAAGTTCTGCTTACTGTGATTTTTTTTTCCAGTCAATATCATCAGCAGAATGTTGGGATGCATACAGGGTTGGAATGGTTAAAAATGGAATGAAGAGATAATTCTGTATATCTGTTTGTGTACCTCATTTGTGAATCTGTGCGTAGTACTTCACCTTGTTCAAGATAGTTATTGCATAGCTAATACTTCTTGGCATTACAAGGAAGATTAAGAAGGAACGCAAACTTTAAATGTAGAATAATGAATAAGGTAGAAAAGCTTGGGTAAGGCTAAATGGATGGCATATTTGATTCAATGTATTGTTTTTCAGTACTGGTGTGTGAACTCTTATTAACTCTAGCATATGGCAGGGGGGAGAAGAGAGTTGATTTTCCTGTTGATTTTTCTGAATTTCCTGACATGTAGGGCACATGTTGATCCAGTTACGGATTCTGATGTGGTCAACGCAAAAAGTACCACCAGTTTAGCACAAACATGCCTATTTGTAAGCAGTTGTTCTGGCATAAATGCTTAAACTGTGACTTGAAAATTCAAGTCTGAATTCACCTCTGTGTTCTCTCAGAAAGAGGTGACCTGTGCCAAGCAAAAGCATGTGGAGACTGTGATGAGGCTACCTCTCCCTGCTGTTCCTTTTGACTTCTGGCTGGAAGTGGAAAATGGGGACTACATTTTTGTCCTGAATAAAAAAAAATCTCAATCTTTTATCTGCTCCCTATCCCACAGCTAGTGCACCAGTTACCTCTTTGTTTTCCTCGGGACAATAAAATGGTGAGGGGATTGCTCTGTCGCCATACATTTATCTAAATCAGAGCCCTCCTAAATAAGGTTCCATTTCTTTTTGTGGGGTTTTTGCCCAAGGGAGTCTTCTTTTCCATCAAATTGTGTACAGTGATCTCCTAAGCAGAGGAGAAGCAATCTGTTTCTATTTATCCAAAAGTCTGGGTCAGTCTTAATGGTTGAGACTGTGGACAAGACGTTAGTTTTCCAGCTTGGTGGGCCCTCAGAGGCAATGGTTCGAGGTGGCTGGTGTTTCACAGTGGTCGTTTTCCACTTCAGGGGTTTTGCTTCTATTTCTAATTCCTAGATTTAACTGATGCATCAAGACACAGTGGCCGAAGACGTGTCTGTTCTGCATTTGTTTCTAAGGACAATATCTATCATGGAGAATAAATTAGCATATATATTCTTTTTCTAGAAAATGTCAGATGGAGCTTTGGCCAGCCAGAGCTTAATACACTAAAAAGCTGCCAAACTTTTATCACTTACAGTGCAGAAGATCAATTGTCTGAACCTTTTTTTGGCCAGTGACTTCACGGTGTGTTGACATTTGCACGTACATGGAGGGAGGTGCACGTGATGTTGGGAAGAAACAGCCACTCTTAGGCTTAATTGCTGACTCCTTTAGCGAGAGGGTGTAAAACTCTCTCTGCTCTGATGTTTCCTCAGGAAAATGAACTATTTTAAAATCCAGGATGCTTTCTGTGTTTTCTATTAGAAGCTGTATTTCTTTTTTTTCTTCGTTTTTACCCTTTGCCTGTGCTCTGGAGCTTTTCAGATTCTCAACAATGGCTTGGCTTACCCAGCTTGTTTGGATTACAAAAGGTTATTGTCTTTGGGTCTGTCATAATGCATTTTTTTTTTTTTTTTCTTTTTTTCTTTTTTTTTTTTTTTTTTTTTGGTTTAAACCCAGGGCTGCAAGTTTCCCCACACATTAGGACAACCACTGATCCAGCAATGCGTACCGCGTCACTAGTCCGGGCTGCCTGCAACTGCTCTGAGACCAGCCTTTCCCTTCTCCCTCCAGTTCTCCCACCCTTCCTCTGCGCTGGCAGTTGGGGTGAGGAATCCACTGTATTAAATGTATCTAAAATAAATCCCATTTAGGTGGGAGCTGTGGGCTGCCCCTCCTGCACCCTTGCCCCATGCGCATTGTGGTTGAGCAACCATCGCAAAAGGCGTACTGTAGCTGGCAAGGCATCTTAAGAGCTGTGTCTCCTGCTGAACAAGCCTCCGAGCTGTCTCGAGCTGTAATTTGCTGGCAGACATCTGTGTTGCTGACAGTCTTTGACAGCTGGGTCTCTGGGCTGGGGTTTTCAGGCCCATGGCTTGCAGAGGTTAAACTTGTATCGGAGAGAGGGTAGTTCTGGTGGCTTTGACGAGTCCTGGCAACAGAAGCCTTAGGAAAGACTCGGTGGCCACGTAAGCAAAGTGCTGCCAGCACTAAAAAGGGGTGCGGGTAGCCTGCGGTAGAAATATATGGGGGGAAAAAAAGCAGGCCTGATGATAACTGCTCCTTTAAAGGACTGCACAGAATTAGTATTCCCTGTCTCCACCTTTTATTTAAAAGTTAAGACACGGTTGGTCAGGTTTTCTTTACTCGTGGGTAAATCCAGTGTGAACAATTTTGAAGTACTTTGCTCTGACTACATCCTAGATGCCTTCCCAAAACCTGGTTTTCTGGCTTACTGTGTCCCTCACTGGCACAGGGGCTCCTTCCAGGGTTCCCCGCTCGGCCTCCCATGGGGCCGGAGGAGCCATACAGCACTGCACTTAACCAAAGGCATGCAGAAGGCGCTACCAACTGGCAGTGGTTTCAAAACTAATTTTTTGCTGCTCCTTGGAAGGCAAACGGCGGCCTTTCTGCTGCTCGTGTTGAAGTGGAGTTCTTCAAATGCTTGTTTCCTGATCAGAGCTTTAGCTTTTTGACTTGATTTCAGGGTGGCAAGAGAGTCCTAGAGAGCAAGTCTAGTTTTTCACCTGATTTGTTGGTGGCTTCCTTTGCCCCCCAGCAGTGTGCAGAGTTGAGCTGCACCCCGTGAAAAGCGGTCGGAGCTGGTGTAGTACCCACCACGTGTCATGGGCTGAAGCCCAAGGCGGCAGCGAGCCGGGGGGGAATTGGGTGCTGCCTCTGAGCGTGCCGTGCCTGCAGCCGCAGCGGAGCCCTCGCCAGCTCCATGTCCATCTGTCTGGCGAGGGGCTGCTGTGGCACACGGTTAGCCACCTGAGGGTCAGGCCGTGCTGGGGAATCGCCCACCCGCGTGATTTATTCCAAAGCAGGGGGGGCCCGGGGCGGCGCTAAGCAAAACCCATTTTATTCTAGAGTCAATATTGTCCACTGCCTGGAAAGCCGCCAGCCTGCTCCGCGCTTGCCCTTTTCTTTCCAACAGTGAACGTCTTTCAGCCTCTAAGCATCTGATTAAAAAAGCAACTTCACTTTTCAAGCCGTTTTATTTTGTTTGGGATGGATGCCTTTTGCTTTCATTGTGCAGCCCGCCTTGCCGTCTGCGGTTCAGACTCCGGCTCACAAAACCCAGGCTCTCATTAATCACTTATTGGGGATCCAGAATACCCTGGTGAGAGCCAACGTACATGTTTTGCTTGGTAATGCGCAAGCTGATTTGAACAAATATTGCCAACGCAGCCGCTATCTTATTCTTTATTGCTGGGCTCGATGTCCTTTGACAGCGCGTTCAGGTAGCCTGCCCGAGGAGTGCCGGAGCAGATTGAGAAATGCCACAGAAATGCTTTATGGAGCAGGCGCCCGCGCTGCACCCCCCTTTAATATAAATTGATTTATTGAATCAAGCGCAGAAGCCCTGCTACAGAAACCTCGGGCTATATCCTCTGGAGAACCACCTAATAAAACAGCCCCAACTGACACTCCTCATTAGCTTTTCCACCGATCCCAAGGCAGTGTTTAAAGTGACAGTGTCCCTCTTTTTGGCTTGAATTTATCTGCTGGCTAATGCCTGTGGGTCTAATTAGCTTAGCATTATTAGTCTTATTCAGATAAGCTGCATTTCCTAACAGCTTGATTCCAACTTGTAAAAAGTAATTGGAAGTCTGCAAACCCTGTGCCGTAACCTGCTTGATTGTGCCTTTTAGCCAAATTCATGTAATTTACAAAAAGTCATCCTTTCTTCAGCCCCCCCCCCTCTTTTTTTAATTGAGCTTTTTTTGTCTGGTGAAACCTGTGCTTCTTCTGTTGAAACCCTGGCTGTATTGTTGTGTTCGAGACCTCAGCCGTATCCTTTGTACAATCGCCAGGGAGAGATCAAATTTTAATTTCATAATTACTTCACAAGAAAGCAGCCTTTTCCCCAGTCATGCCTGGTATTAATTTCCTCCCAGCAACTTACATTTTCATAATTTAATGATTATGGGCCACCTTTGCAGCACTGGGCCTTTCTGGAGAAGGGAGAGATAGGATGTCATTTTTGCAGCAGAAACCATAATCCACGGCCACTTGCCTTGCCTTTTTTTGCCTTTGCTTTCGCCTCTCGTTGCGAGGTAGCCAGGAGCGGGATGGGACGTGCCTCTTCGGTGCGCGCAGCCGGAGCAGCTTGCTGGGTTGTGCCGAGGTGTCTGGGGCACAGCTCTGCGATGATGAATGGCTGTTTGCAATGTGCATGTTATGCATCTTTTCAAGATTTGCAGCCCTCGCTGCAGGAGCAGCGGGAGGTGAGAGCTGACCTGCTGCGTACAGCACATCTCCTGACAGTGACGAATGGCTCTGTTTTCCCCAAGTGCACACATGCCACAGGAGCTGAGCCAGTGTCTTCGGGGTAGGAGAAAGCAGAAACAAGAAAGTAATAGTGCTGCAACAGAAGAGAAAACCTAAGTCTGGGGTAAAGCTCTTTGTAAGTGGCCTCTCTGGGGCCAAGTGATCCCAACAAGGATGAGGTTGGTCTGAGTCATGTCCTGCCGGAGCATCGCCTTCTGGAAGCAGCGCGTCTAAGGCCTGTCCCTGCATGGCTGTGCAACTCTGCTTGGGCTTTGCCTTGGCACAGGATCAGGTGCTGCACATGCAAGGGCGAACAAAAGGCTCCCCCGTCTGTAGGGTTCTGCTTTATCAGACAGAGCCTAAGCTGAAATAAGGTAATCTTCAATCTGAAAACCCAAGCAAAAAGAGGCTCTTCCTCCTAGTAAGGTGAAGTCTCTTCCCCCACTCCTGCTTTCTCTGGCTTCCCCAGCTGCACAAATTTGACATAACCTCTGCTGGGTCCCTAGGAAATCCTCATTCTTTCTGTTGCCACCCAGGACTGACTTACGGCTCTACTCCTGGCTGAGAGGAGGCCCCTTCCTCCTCCTCGGAGCTTCCAGTGCGGCTGTGGGATGGTGAGGTCTCTACTTTCTGTGTCTCACTGCCTGCCCCATCCTACGCTACAGCCATCTTTCCCAGAAGAGTTTGCTCCACGGTTCCTCCTTAGCCGCAATCTCCTCTCCTCTCCTTCCAAAGGATCCCAGCTAGCAAGTGTGGAACAGGCACTGCGAGGCGAACATGCAATCTTTCTCCCATCTGCCTCACCACATCATTTTAACAAGAAGTACAGCAAAATGTGAATTTACAAATGGTTCTTCTGTCCATCACAGTGCATTAAGCCCATAGGGTGTTAACAGCCCACTTCCCCTACACCTCTATCTCCCAAGTAGATTGCTGACAAACCTTCCTGTTGGTCCTTTGAAAGTAGAAGAGATGAAGTAAGTTTTTAGAAGTGTTCAAGGCAGCAAATTTGCTGGGAAAGAAAAAAAAACCACTTGGCCTGGTGAGAGTGTTACAGAACACGGATCCCCTCGATGTGCAGCAGCAATGCCTGCACCCTGTTTCAGTCACTGGTGGGTGGCAGAAGCTGCAAGTAGCAAATACACTTGCTCTGTCCCTCCCAGCTCCTGAGCACAAAAGCAGTAAGGGGAGAGTGCTTATAAATAATCTCAGTTAATTTATTTTTTTCCTGATCTTCCCCTTTTTTTGGGCAAGGGCCTCTCTAGGTACTTGGCTGCCTTCTCAATGACTTTTCCTTCACCTCTGTCTTTTAGTGCTCCAACAGAGGTAAATGGACTAAAAAAAAATCAGCCGCTCTTTGGGAAGTGCCTGAGACAAGCTGCTGGCGCTTGAATCTTTAAAATGGGCTGGCCAGGGTGGATGCAGTTTGCTTTGATTAGGAGAATTTCTTCCACAGGAGTATGTGGTGCTGGGGGACATGTCCTCTCCAGACAAAGTCCACGCTCCGTCTGAGGACACTTAGTACACTGTAATGAAGGCTCCCTGGAGGTCCAGAATTCACGTGCTGGTCTGATTTGACAGTTTCAAATCAGTACAGTTTCAGGTTCAGAAGAAGGTAGTTTTAAAACTTGTACATTTTCCTCTTTACCTGAAAGAAACCCTATACGAGTATCTAGGTTTACAGTAGGTGTTTGCCTAAGAACTGTTTTGTGTATATGTGCACATGCATCTGTCAACTTTAATCCATTTGGGTTTGCCATCATCTTTTCTCTTAACAAACATTACTGTAGTTTGTGTGCTTTTATTATCTTTGTTTATCCTAGTTTTGCCTCATTAAACTATACGTCAGATGAGTAATAGGGGGAAGATACTGAGGCACTGGAACATTAAAGCTAACCTACCTAGAGGGTACTTAGTATCAGACAGTACTGTCTGGATTTAGAGATCCTGACTCTGCAGAAGCACATATGTGTAAGGACACTTAAAAAATTATGGCTGGATCCAGCCATAAATTGCATAATTTTTTCAGTGGCTCGGTGCCTAACCTGTGCTACGCATTTTTTTCTTCTTGGTAGTAAGCACTTACTCATACTGGTCTAATGCCTGTAGTTCAACAGATAAACCCTTTGGGGTTGGTGATTTAATCTCTGTTGTCCAAAGGGCTAGTTCCAATCCACTGACTCCTTGTGTGGGAGAGTATCTATCAAGTTTTGTCTTGCCCAAGGATTAAAATCTGGTATTCTGTTGGTATGACTAAAGAAAGTTGAGCTTGGGGAACAGGAGGTTGGTTGGGTAGCTGAGGTGGTTTTGTTGTGGGGGTTTTTGGGGGAAGGGGGGTGTTTGGAGGTGGTTGTAGGTTTGGGGTTTTTTACAGAACTGCATCCACAAAGCTGTCTCAATGGAGAGTTCAACCCTGTACTCAGTATGAACTAGGACATTTCTGAAGCTGTAGTGCTTTTTCTTGCTTGTTTGCCACAAGTGGCTTTTGCTCTATGCTTCAAGCTAAAGCCCTTTGATGATGATTTTTTTTTTTTCCCCGCTTATCCTCAGGTTTAATACTCAGTTTACTATCAGGTGTCACTAGAAGAGATGTGAAATACAGACAAACTTTCTAAAGCCAAGTGCTATGGAAAAGCAGAGCACGGAGTTTGGATTCACCCTGTTGTTCACAGAACTAAGCCTTCCAGGTCAGGGTAGATTGTGTTTTCGCCACCATCTGTTGTGCCTGGGGATGCCAACGCAATACTTTTCATGAACAGTAACCTTATAAGGTTTGCTGTAAAAAAAAAAAAATAAAAAAAAATATATATATAAAAAATGTGAATTATTTTTTTTTTGGTCATCAACAACTTCTACTCTTACATGAATTTGTATGTGCTTTCAGAAGGCCAGTTTTAAGAACAAATTATATGGCAGGAGAATGCATAACACATGTAAGAAATTATCTAGCATTTTGGCTCTGAAATCTTGGGATTTGGGAGCTGACCAGTTTTTCCAAGTTCTGACCCAGCAATATGCAGGTAACTTTGGTAATCTTTTATTTAAAGAGTGCCTAAAGCACTGCTAATGACCTCAGCACTGTAGGAAACTTCTTCCGTAGATTGTCTTGTGCATTTAGCAGCTTCTGGTGATTATTTCACCATGTATTTAGAGCAGATTCCAGTTAGCATATGAGTAACATCATGTCAGTCCTAGTTCTTTCGTTCTGACATCTCTTTTGGCTGCCGGTGCGATTTGGCCTGATTTTCCAAAATGTTGATCCTGAGTCCAAATGTAACTTTGTGGGTGGTACATATGTCAAGCCCTAGTTCAGTATTTTTGGACAGCAGTAGCATTTCATAATTCTTTTGAAATGAAAAGAAGAAACAAAGTTAACTGAAAAAAAATGCAGCTAGATCTAGCCGGGCACAAGCTCGCCTTTTCTACTCCCCCCTCCGCCCCCTGGTTTTTCCATTTGGAAAAAATAGAGGTTTACGTGGCAGAAGCACTTGACAGGATTTAGGCTCGCTCAGAGCAGCAAAAAGCCTTGCCTTTATAACCTGTCTTGTCATGCCCTGGTGGCCACTGAGACCTCCTGGGGTGCGGATGAGGAAGACGGGGAGAGCGGAGGGTTGCAACCCTGTGTTTGTGTTCGTTAAAACAGTAGATGACTGAGTAAGGCCATGTTGGCACTAAAAAAGCGAAACAACCCCCTCAGGTTCTCCGTATGTCTGTGTTTGATATACCTACTTCCATATTATATCTTTAAATACAGCACGCTCTAAACAGCACAGGAAGGTATAAATGCAACTTTATTACATAAAATCAAGTGAAATAGTCCAGAAGGTTGTAGCCTGTGTGAAATAAACACATGTACAAAGTACAGGAGGTTTCACAGGGCATAAATCAAAATGAACTTCATAGCTTCCTTCCTTCCTTCCTTCTCCCCAGTGCAGTTGCCGAGCTGCTAGCTGAAAAGCTGTCCTTCATCCTTCTCTTGCAGCAAACCACACGCTCATATATTATTAATTCTGTTTCGCTAGTAATGCGGGACATAGGTAATTTTCTAGAGCATCTCAGGTTGCTTTTCAGTGTGTCTGTGCCAGCTCCTCTGCTGTGGTTGCAGTTCTGAGCATTGTTTTTCAAGTGCTGATAATTTTTTTTTTTTTAGGCAATAGCAACATCAACAAAAAAAAAGCGTGTTTGAGATGAGTCTTGACACCCAAGTTCTGAGCCCAAGAGGTGATTTGCTGTGAGAAACCACAAAACAAATCACTGTAGCCTTCTGGGGCTCCCTCACTTGGTCCGTAGCTTCGGAGGTCATAGGCTAGCCAGCTGCCCTTCCTAATCTGCTGATGAAACGAGTCGGCTTCAGCCCTTGCAACACGGCCTCTTCCAGCAACCTTGCAGCGTTGTGTAACAGTTGAAGGCCCTAGGGACGATGGTCCTCACGGTGGTTCCATAAAGGATTCTCGACTCAGCAGTGGGGACCATTCTTTTGAAGGACACCGGCCTAAATGATGCCTTTTTCACCCCTTCTTTTTTTCCTTCTTCCTAAAGCGCAGTCAGTGTGAGGTGCTATGCAGGAGAATATAAGGAAGAAGGGGAGAGAGGAGGAAAACTTGATCCGGTTTTGGCTACTTACAGGACAGTGTAAAGTGGGGGCTTCAGTCTTAAGTATTTGTAGTTATTTTGCAGATAATATAGTTTGTGAGTAAAGAATGGGTTTGGTTTTTCCTTTAAGAAGGGGGTTGCAAATAGTTAAGTCACATCAACTTAGTCCTGTTTGCTATTTGTAACAAATATGTACAACTCAAAAATCCAGTAGGAATGGTTGTCTTGTTGGGCTTGTGGTTTGATTAGTCATTTGACTCTGATGCCTGATATGGACTCGGCTGATACCCTTTTTCTTGGTGTCAGAGCACAACTGGCCATAGTCAAGGACTAGGAAAGAGTTCAGACTCCTCCTCAAGGAGGTTTCACCAGGGCTCCCAGCACTGTAGGTCCAGCTGGAAGCTTTGGGAACATTCATGAGCCGTCAGGGATGGTAAAATTCTTCCTCCATGTTCAGACCAGGATATCCAAGTTGGTGAGTGAGGCAGAGATGTTAGCTATTCCCTGTTGGAAACAGAGGAAGGAACAAAAGCAAAGTCCATGACTGACTCATCCTTCCCAACAAAATGCTATTCCAGTATTTAAACATCAGGGAAGTATTATCATGCTGGCTACATGTAGTGATTTGTATCTTTTTGTTTGGTTTAAGAGCTAATCTGTTTGCCCTCCCCAGTACAAAATGCCCTTTAAATGCCTTCACTGTATTGTCTCTTATGGAGATGCTCTAGTATCATGGTTATATACCCAAGATTTTCTTGACTACGTGGTGTCCCACGAAGCACCCACTGCATTTTGCAAACCTTACTTGGTTCCGTTTTGGGATTTCACACCTAGTAATGTTTTGTAGTGCAGGACCAGAGTCCTCCACTAGTTTCTTCTTTGTCTTCTGTTTGCTTTTTCTTTTTTCTACCCCTCCCCTAACCCTACTATGGGCCCTACTTGTGATTACCGAGAAATGTAAAGGTGGGGTTAAATGTCTATGCTACTCTCTTTAAGTCTGAGGCTTGCCTAGGTGATGCAGCATGTATAGCTGTGTAATCCAGCACCATTTATTGATCCCAGGTCTATGCCGTATTTCGGTGCGGCAGGGGGCAGTTTGATTACAATATAGGATTTCACCCTTAACTTTTAATTTCCTGCTGGTTTGTGTCACAGCCTTAACATTGCTTAAACATGATTGAATGTGACTCCCCAGAGCTCAAGCAGCCAGCCTGGCTGGAGAGCCACGCAGCAGGGGCCGGTGGTGGCCGGCAGGGGACCGGCTGCAGCACCTTCCCTCCTCCCGCTTGTCCCTTCCACTTTGGTGGGGAGCGCTGACTCGCAGGCTCAGGGATGGTTTTGCTATCACCCTGTGGGCGTTGGGCAGAGGTGGGCCATGAGGGAAGGCCATGCAGGGAAAGGCTGGAGAGGGGCAATTTTGTGGTATGAAGGGAATCGTGTCCCTGTGGGGTGACGTACTTTAACCAAAGAGGCTCCCCAGAACCTCAGCTGAATCAGATGTTACGCAAACCATGGGACTCTACAGCTTGTGAGAATGACAGCCGTCTTTTTTTTTTCTTTTTTTTTTTTATTTCTCACTGGCAAAATTGCTCACCTTCTCACCTCATCAGTGTCAACAGCTGGATGTGTAAAAGGTAGAGTGCACAGGCATGCGGTAAACAGAATCAGAGCACGAGCATTTACTTCTCCTGTCTCTTGGCCATGGGAAAACTGCTGTGAAACGTGAAATTTCTGACAACCTTGACTGTTGCAGTCAAGGTCAAACGAGCACTAAATACCCTTCTAAGACTCTTCAGCGCATGAAGCTTGTCTTGGTTTAAGCGGTCCTGAAAGGTGAGAATAGGATCGGAGAGCTGTTTCACACTTTGTGTACACATCCTGTCGTTGCTCACCAATTCATGTTAACAGTGTGGATCTAGTCACTGGTTAGCTTCTTAGTGGGTTTGGTTTGGGGTTGGTTTTTTTTTGGTTGGTTGGTTGGATTTTTTTTATGACACTGTATTACAGTATAGCTGCTGCCATAGCCAACAACATCCTACCTGATTAGGTTGTATACCACTCCACCCCTTTTTCCTTGCAAGCCATAGGAGCAGCTTGGCATGTTAGATATTTCCTTGTGTTCACTTGTCCTTTTGGTGAAATAGATAATTCTTTAGGGAAAATCTTTCCACAGAAAAAGAAATTTACATCTTGGTTCAAAGACAGAGTCCCTAGGAAAAACAATGTTTGGTTGTTTTGGTTTTTTTAAATCACAGCTGCTTGTTTCAGGGCACTGGGTCACTAATTGAGTGCAAGCTTTATAAATGTTGTTTGTCCTCCTCCCACAGGGCATACAAAACCATTGAGGAAGATGACTTGAAGTTTCCTCTTATATACGGAGAAGGCAAGAAGGTGGGCACGTTTGCTTTCCTCAGACCAAAGGAAGGAGGAATTCTGTGCTGTTTACCACTCAATTTAGCCTGTGGCAGTCCAGTGTTTTCCACTCAGTATCTCTTTATTTTATCGTTTTGACAGCTTGAAAGAATATCTTGGTTCTGTCATAAATCAGTCTCATGTCTGGGGGGCGGCAGGGGGAGCTCAACATACTGAAAAGCATTTTTATAGCAAACACAGTCATTTGCTGTTCAGTTTGTTCTTGTTTTTCTTTCGTTGTAAGTAGGCTACAATGAGACCATCTTAAATAATTGACTTTAAATGTTCCTGGTTTCATTGTAAAGTATAACTAGGCTGGATGAAGATAGCAAAATACCTTGTGTTTGCTGAAAACAAAGCAGGAGGGTATTTAGTAACATTTTAAAGTGCTCGGGGATGTAAAACCCTAATTTAGCAAGGGGAGAGATCAGGGCAGGATTTGGGAAGTCTAACACCCCTTAAACCGTATCTTCTTCAGCTAGTGTATATGAACTCACTGTTGAATTTTTCTGATGTATGAATGCTGATAGTTTTTCTTGAAAGGGAGAAACAAACTGTTCCGTTGCAGTGTACTTTGTTTCCAGCTCCGTGATTAAGAACAGTGAGATCATTAGTGCTGATCCCAGCAAGCTTAGCTGGATGCAGCAATAGGATCAATATAAGGACACAGTGGTGTCAGTTTGCCAATATTGGTATGCTCGCTGTGTTTCTAAGTAGTGCTCCCCTGCTGCATTAGGTTCTTATCTCAATGCAAAAATACACACTCTTCAAAATTAGTCCAAGTTTTGAAGGTTCAGACCTGCAGCTTATCTCTGAATTTGGTTAGCTTTATAATTATTTGCAAAACGTTTCATGCACATCTTTTTAATTTACTTTCTTATTGCCTTATGGAGCCAGGGGTTAGTGAGGCAAAATAATTTTGAGTCAGTTGCTCGCTGTTATTGATGCTGTGAGCTGTCTTGTTCAGAAGCTGCTGCAGCTATGCTGGAATTTGGGGGAAGCGATGAGCAGAGAGCAAGGTTCCCCGTGAGGCAGTCTGCTTGGTCAGTCGTTGGAGAGGAATTAATGCAGAAGACCCCAGCAACCCTTGGGAAACAGCTCATGTCGCAGAGGAAGGTGCTTGGGGAAGAAAGTGATAGATCCAAGGTAACAGTAGACCTGCCCTGGACCGCCTCTCTGCAGAGGAGAGCACTGTGGTCAGTGCCACTGTCACCGGCATGTTCAGTGATTTAAGGTGGCCTTTCCTTGGTGGAGGGAATATAAGGCAATATGTCAATAGGAAGAGGCCGCAGGTTTCTTAGGTGAGTAATCAGGCTCCTCATCCTTTTTATAAAAGCTGTTTCCTTCAGCAAATTATACTGTTAGTAATGCTTTCATAGGCAACTGGGTTGGGTTTCCATCGTCCCAGTCCCTTACAGACGGCCACGGTCTAAGATGGCTGTACACAGACTGGGATGTGGACAAATACAAAGCTTGGAATAATGAGAGAGACGGAGATGACGTGAGTGTGAAAAGCTTAGGAGTTGATTAGCTGTGTTAAATCTAGTGTTTCTGGGAGAAAAAAGGGAACTTATCTCTAACTGTAGCAGTTATGGAGTAGGAACTTTACCCGATTCCCTATTGACACAGTGCAAGTAACAAGATTTGATCCCATCTCTTTTCTTTATTTCCAGGCTCGAGTAATGGCAACAATTGGAGTGACCCGAGGACTGGGAGACCATGACCTGAAAGTGCACGACTCCAATATATACATCAAACCTTTCCTGTCCTCCTCTCCCGAGGTAAAACAGCCAAGGTTCAACTATCTGATCTGTGGGAGAGAAACAAATACATTTAGTGTGCTTATTTGTTCTTCCCAAATTGTCTGTTCTGGTTGTGGTCCAATCTAGGTAACATGCTGCCCTTCCTAAAGGTGCAGCGTGTTAGTAACATCCACATAGTAGGAGCGTTGTAAGTTCCCCAGCTGCATGCTATGCCTCCGGTTACTCCAGATCCCTGGCAGAGCATTGATGCCTTCTCACTCCCCAGTCTACAGTTACCCCGTATCCTCACCATTCAGTGTGACAGGCACCCATCTCTCCCCACCTTCTCATGCGTCAGCTCCCCTTGAGGACTAGATCATGCTGCCTTCACAGAAGCTGACGTAAATCCGTGTTCTCTAGAAGGGAGCACTGGATGTCTTCCACGATGGCATAGTATCCTGCATTACTATGGAAGAGTGCCTTATGCTTCCATCTATCTGCCCCTTCACCTCCAGTTCTTAATTCTTTGTGATGGTTTTGTGCAAACACCAAGTAATGGCAGGAATGGCAGCACATTCCCAAATGATGGCATAACGAGGGCATTATGCAGTATTTGTGCTAGGGGTAGTTTTAAATGCCTCCATCATTTCGACTTGCCTCGCCACAAACAATTCCAGTCTTTGACCACAAGAGACATTGTAGTGAAGGATATCGAGCCTTTGACCACCAGAGACATTGCAGTGAAGGGTATCGAGCCTTCCAAAGGGATTTGTATGTGTTTGTTAACAAGAAACATGCAAACTTTGCTATTTTTTTTCCTCTGTAACTGCATTTCTGTTCCTACATTAAGGAACAGATGACACATATTTTTCATAAAATATTAAGCAAGGGCAAACCATCCAATGACAGCACAAAAGGGGGAGGCTTTGCTTCCATGGCCCAAATGCTGAGAGCCATCCACTATCAACTGGCTTGCTGGAGATTTAACCATACCCAGTACTTGACCTTGAATTTATTGCTTGCTGTAGCAGTGCAGGAGAATGAAAACACACAAATGACCTAATACTGCTAGGAAGGAACCAAATTACTAAATTAACCTTGCTTAGAACATACTTGAGACTTTCAAAATAAAAATGAAAAAAGTGCTGAGGGATTCTGGCCCTGAAGAAAAGGAGGAGATCTACAGACAGCCCCTTCTTCTACATTTCCTTGCTGCCAGTCCAGTACCTTCCCTCTCCCCCCTTTGAATGTGTGGTATCCCTCACTTGGGACCTGCTGCTGCTCTCAGCCAGGCAAGCAGCAGCTCTGCCCTCATCACTGTGATGGATTTGTTTAGTGCCAGCGAAATGATGCAATTCTACCTATTTATTTTTCTTTCTGGCATGCTGAGACCCAGTGTTTCTGGGGTATGTAATGGCTGCAGCACAGTATCTCAGCAGTATCATCTCTGCCAATTGCTGCTGCAGTGTTTGTCTGTGTGTATAAACCAAAGCTTCTCATGGGCTTTTCTAATTTGTGTGGAGTGTCTGTACGTGTTCAAATTCTGGAATATGACATCCAGTTCATATGCTATCCACGTTTCAGGATCTCTTAACTGCTTTGCAAAAGGGAAGCAAAATTGGCTTTGTTTCCCCGTTCCCTTCACAGCTAAACTCAGCAGAAACGTACGAGGGCAGGATGAGGAAAGGCAGAGCACTAGCCACCTCAATTTAGAGATACTGGCAAAAAAAGGCCTGAATTTTATTAGGAAGTAACATATGCTCCAACTTGCTTTCCATTGCACCTCCTTCTCTTCATCATCTCTTCCTTCTCTTCCCAGAGAGAGCCCCAGTGCTTTATCTCCTCATGTTTTTCCCTGACTTGTTCTGTCCATACGTGGACAGGGCACCTTGCACAGAAACCAGCACTGAGAAACAATGTCTTTATGCTGCCATCTGGGAAGCTTGGCACTTGGAAGTAAAGGCAGTGGCGTCAAGCAGCAGTCATATTTGGCCCTTGTGCAGCATTGGATTTCAGATTGTTTATAGAGAGGTAGGGAAGCACAATGTCTGGTTTCCAGACCTGGAAAAGGGGAGGTACAGGAAATTAAGGCACACAGTGAGTCGTGACAGAGGGAGGATCCAAGTCCTCTGTCTTCTCTTTCTATGCAGTAATTACAGCGTCCTTTCCCAAGTTGGGGGGGGAACGTGGTGAGTTTTTAGAACATTTTACTTCCAGTGTGAAGCTGAAGGCTCCAGTATGCCATGTCCACCAAAATTTAGCCAAAGGAAAGGTAAGCATTCCTGAGACCACATCCAGAAATAGGCGTATAAAAGTAATTTGAGGACGGTGTGAAATGATACTTTGATAGAGTGCCAGGCTATGGGAGGAGAAGTCATGTAGCCAAGACTGACAAACGTAATCAGGATTCAGTGGCTCAGCTGTTACGAGACCAGATTTGGAGGACTTCTGCAGGTTGGTGAGCTCTAGAGAATTGAGCCTTTTATAATGAACTGGAGTAGCACAAAGCAGGCAAGCCATGGCTGAGGCTCTCTGGCATGGAATTAAATATTTATTTTTCATAATGGAACAGTTCATTTGAAAGCTTTCAGCAGGAAATTCTGCTTTTTAAAGCTCAGCAAGATCCGCCTTGTTGCAGCTGAAAAGCAGAATTTCACCCTGAGATTTTTCAAACGGCAGCTCAGCCGTGCGGTGGGAGAGGTGTGGCTCTGACGGCAGCGTTTGGCCCTTGCCAGCGATGAACCTGAAGCCAGCCACCACAGCAAAGGATAAGAAGGTAATGAAGGAGAATTTTTTCCCCTTCCATTGATGTTAGTAAAATCTTTCTGACAACTCCACAAATACGTCAGAGGAGACCATTTTAGATTCACATCTGCCTTCTGGAGAAATCTTTAGGAATTACAGCGTTTAAAGGAACAAGCGAGGCAAATACTTAGAGAAGTACTGTTTGATCAAAGGGAGTCAAGGTGGTTTCAAGAAGCAAACATCACGCTTTAGCTTGAAGTCCTTCAGGGTTATGTCTACCAGAGAATTAAAAAAAAAAAAAAATCTGTAGTAGATGGTCTTGCATGAGCACTTTGATTTCTCAGAAAACGTTTGAGAAGCTGTTCTGCATCACAGGTTATTAATATAAAAGATATGAAGCTATAGACTAAGTGGAAAGTTGGCACAGTCTGCTGGAAATTGGCTAAAGGGCAGGAAACAAAGGGTGGCAGTAAAAAGCTAAAAGGAGATTAATTGGTGAGTGCTGCAGGGAGCAGTGTTGGGACCCGCTTTTTATTATTTACATATAAATTACTTGGAGGGTGGTATTGAAAGATCTCATCGTTCGCCAGCGAAGCTGCGCTGGATAACACTGCGCATAAAAAGGGACGATACGATTAAGAAAGAGCTTAATTTATTGAAGTAGCAGAGTTGATCAATAGTGCAGGCGAGTGAATGCGGGCTGTTGTTTGGCTCAGATTCCCCCGGGGCCAGCTGCTGAGGAGCACCTCAGGTGGCCGCAGGCTCGCGTGTCACTCCCTTGTGAGCAGTTTTCAAGCCGCAGGGACCCGCGTTGGCTGCCTCTTAAAAACAAACCTGGTGAACAAGCCGCAGCGCCTTCACTGAGCTGCTGTGGTGCTTATCGGCAGCCAAATGCAGGTTTTGTCCGGTGGGTAGATCTGTTTGAAATGTAAATAGAAACCCAGTCCACCTGTTTGTTCATTGCTTGCCCAGAGCTGCTTTTCTCAGCACTCTTGACTGCATGTAGGTGCGCAACATGAGAAACAAATATCTGGACTGAAGAAGGGTGTTACCTGCAAAACTGCATAACGTGTGTTCAGAAGGATGTTGTGTGTGACTATGGGCTCTAGCAGTGTGTATCTGCTGTTACCTGTCCACAGAGATGTGTAAGTGCCAGTCAGGATAAAACACAGTGTAACCCAACCCTTACTGTCATGGGTGTTTGTGCTACCAAGGTGGTGCTGCTTCCTTATCATAGAATCATAGAATACCAGATTGGAAGGGACCTCAAGGATCACCTGGTCCAACCTTTCTACTTAGGAGCATAGTCTAGATAAACACCCTGTCCAGCTGCATCTTGAAAGTGTCCAGTGTAGCAGAGTCAACCACTCCTCTGGGGAGATTATTCCAATGGTTGACTGTTCTCATTGTGAAAAATTTTCCTCTCATGTCCAATCGGCTTATAGTTGGCTTTTCATATTTTCTGGTTACTGAAGTCAAGTTTAACCAGTTCACAGATCAGCTGCTCCAAGTCGAGTAAGACACCAGTGGATGGTGGAAGTATGGTGACCAAAGTAGGCTCCTTTGAGGGCTGCCCTGACGCTCCAGAGAGATGTTAGAGTGAGGAAGTTTGCCAGGGCAGCATGGGAGGGGCTGGGAAGCTGGAGGGAGCTGATGGCAAGGCCCTTGGGACAGCACAGGAGGCAGAGGACAGAGCACAGGTAGCAGGAGGCATTTGGGGCAGAGGACACGAGTTCTGTGGAGCACTATCAGGATTGATGTCTGGGTGCAGAAGCAACAAGTCATGAGGGAAAGTCTCAAGATTCTGGGTGGAACTGCTAGGAAAGTTTTCAAGGTTGCAGGACCAAGTTAAGGAAACCTCTGTGCTGCCGGCCTGTGTCTGGCCAGCCATCATCTGCGCTAGTGGGGATATGTAATGCTGTTTTGCAGTGCTTGCAGCTTTGTGCAAACTTCTGTTGCAGACAGAACATCACTTAAACCTCGCTGTTGTTCAGTTTCCTGAAATACAGCTACGGGAAGGAGGCAGTCATTAGGTAGGTTGGCTCTGGAATTTAAAAAAAAAATTGTTAAAAGTAGTCATTTCCATTGGAGGCAATGAGATTTACAGGGCTGCGGGGTTGCTTAAGTAACTCCCTAGATCTCTGCTTGTCATTCGGAAACTCTGGCAAATCACACTCCCTCATCCTTTTTGTACAGCGTGTGTGGAGTGTGCTGTGGAGTTTTGCACAAGGAGGGGTGTGTGGAGTGGATGTTGGGAGTCCTGCTGGTCTGAGCATCTGTTACGCGTGCCCTGGTGTGCTGCCCGACCTGTGTGCCTCCGGGAGCTCCGCTGTCCCACTGCTCGGTGTCCAGCTGAAGGCACTGCTGCAGGAGACCCTCGCTGACCCAAGTAAAAACTAGAACAAAGCTGCTAGCAGAAAAGTGAAGGGTTAGGAGCTTGTTTCTGTGCCTGGGCAAGGTGGTCTGCGAGCATAACTGGAACCAACAATGGACCAGACAGCTCTAAATTAACTTATTTTTGTCAGCAACATACTGGGGGCACCTACAGCTGTATTTTAGAAATCCAAGGAAAGACAGAAAGAAAGAGCTTAAGAAAAAATTAAGTATTATGTGGACATGGCTGCCCTGACGTGGTCCTGCTGTAGTAACTGGAAGGCAGACAAAGCTGCATGTCAGTGAACGTTCTGTTGCGTGTCCAGCTGGTCTTTGTATACAAGAATCTTACCTGAAGTTGCCCCAAGCTTGCCTCCTGTAACTTTGGCACTCTCTTTTCCTTAGCCTGGCTACCAGCCTAGCATCCCTTACTGCTCACCCCACTGCCCTTCTCTACAGCTCTTCTGACATCCAGTTCCTTCTCAAATGCAGTCCTTTCTGGAGGTGCTCAGTTCACAAAGCATTTGCTTTTAGTGACTGCCTTGTTCCCAGATTACCCATAAAATCAGTGATTGCAATTTTTTTTTCTTTTCTCCAAAACATAAACATTTCTTGGTAAAATTAATCGGTTCTTGGTGTTGCTCTAGCATTGTGCTACACCAAGGATTTGGACCTTTTGACCTGTGGATTGGCTGCAGGTAGCTTTGACAAGTTTCTTATCCGCCCCGGTGCTGCTCCCCAGTCAGACAAGATTGTTCATTTCGGGAGGATTCAAATCAGTGATGC
Source organism: Gorsachius magnificus (assembly GCA_034008185.1). Classification (NCBI taxonomy): domain Eukaryota; kingdom Metazoa; phylum Chordata; class Aves; order Pelecaniformes; family Ardeidae; genus Gorsachius; species Gorsachius magnificus. The sequence goes on from CM067081.1 coordinate 181,250,494, forward strand.
ATGGTCTCGGTTTCCTGCAGAAAAGGCTTTTACGGTGTAATGTGTACTTTGCCTGGGTGGGAGAGCCATGGTAAATGTGTTTTTCGTAGCGCTTGACACTCAAAGCTTGGTTATTCCTGTGAGGGGCTTGCTGCTGAGGGTGTCCCTGAGCATTAACCCCAGTGCTCTCTCAAATATTTACCCGTACCCAAGAGGTCTGATCAGAACACGGGGTGCTTATTGATGGCTATGTCGGCCAACTTACCCCCCGCACACAGTGATTTCCAAGTTGAAACCCTGGGCTGTTACAGGCTGAACTAAGTTTTGGGGAATGGGGACTGTGACAGCTACTGGTTTCTGTGCAGTGGGCTTGAGAGGAGAGCTGTGCTGCACGTGGGGATCTTTTCTGTAACAGCATTCCCACTCAATCTGAATAAGGAGATATGCTCTAATGAAGAGAGTATCTTGCCTTGACTTTAATCCTCTCCAAAGTCCTTTTTCAGCTGCTACCTTAGATAATGAAGTGAAGGTTACATTTTACAAATGACCTTCTTGTGCTTTTGAGTGAAAGGCGAGCAAGTACGGATTAGCAGTCAGGTCTAGGTGATTTTTTTTTTTTTTTTCCCCTCCAGTACTGGTTGCAGTCCCATAAAATCATAATTACATTAAAAGGTCCAGGCATTTTATGTGCATTGCCTGCTCCATGGCTCCTGAGGGGAGAATGCACCAGGAGGGAGAATAAAATAGCTCATATTTTCTAGCGATGCCAAATACTTGTTCCGACAAATTTCGCCACTGCCGTTGCTGTTAGTGGAGCCCGAGGCCCGAGCAGGGTGCGTGACGAGGTGCACCATTTCCAAACTTCAGTACAGATGATCGTTTCCTCCTGTCTGCCTTGCCAAGGTTGTCACACTTCTTTCAAACTGCGGTTCTTGCTGTGGTAATTAAAGTGCTCCGTGAGTCCTTCGTAACGGCTCCCTGTTGCAACCTGGGAATTGCAGGCGGTTTGTCAGCTGGAACACAGTGTGTGCTGGCGGGAGAGTTACACCCAACTAAAGGCTCCGTTTAAAACGCTTGCCATGACCTTTCCTCGTATTCTGGCTCAGCTAAGGGCCTCCTGGCCCGCCCCGTGTCTGCTCCCACTTTCCCCAGCCTCGTCGGGAAGAGGATGATGGAAGTTGTCCTACAGGCAGGGTGTTTTGGAGGTGCCAGCAGCAGGGCTCAGCCTGGCTGCAGCCGCAGACCGACGAGGTGAAGCCAGTGGGGCATTTTACCTAGCGTGGATAACCTTGGGGGTTCACTTTTGTGCGGATCTTGAATCGTTCTCTACCTGCTGAGCTCCTTACAGATAGGCATAACTGAGCAGGTAGACAGTTTTTTCTCCGTTTCGTGGAACTACTCACTTGCTCGGGTGTAATTATTGAGTGCAGCAGCTGCCTCGGGTCTAGAAAAGTACACGCAATGCCTTCTGCGACAGGCGTTTCTGAACATGTGCAATTTATCTGGCAGAGTTAAATGGATCTGGACAAAGAGTGAAAACAATTATTTGTGAATATTTTATTAGAAAATATCAAAAATTCATCAAATAAATTATTCAGCTTCCATATGACTAGTCCTGCCAGTGATAGGGAAGAGCCTTACACGCCAAAACCAGGCTGCCGGGGGGCAGGGGGGAGGCTTCGAGTGCTGCATGATGCTTTGCAGCCTGGCTTAGTGAGCGCTTGCGTCCATCCTGGCTGGGGTCAGCGCCCCAGCCGTGCTGAGCCGGGGCAGGAAGAGCTGCCGTCCCCAGGGCTAAATTGGAGACAGACCCCAGCAGGGCTGTGGGAGAGGTATTTCAGTGCCCTGGCCGGACCTGCTAACTCGCAGCCAAACTCAGGTCCGTGTCATGAACAAGTCTGACAGTCTTCTCCTTCATGGATGTCTCTTGGGTTTGGTTTTTTTTGTTTTAGGTGAGAGTCTATGACCTCCTGCAGTACGAGCACGGGCCAGATGACGTTCTGATCCTGGCTACTGATGGACTCTGGGATGTGCTGTTAAATGAAGAAGTGGCAGAAGCTGTCACTAACTTTCTACCAAACTGTGACCCTGATGATCCCCACAGGTTTGTGCTCATCCTTGAATTTTTAGCTTCTCTGCAGAAGAGCGCTTTCTGGTAACGTATTTTTGTAGCGAGTATGATACGAATAACGTTCAGCAAATATGCAACACTTAATAAGAAGACATTTTTAGAAGTTGGATGGGGCCTCTACAGTAAATGTGGGGGTTTGGGGGGCGGGGTGAGGGTGTCTGTTATAACTCAGACTTGCCTACCTTCAAAGGAGAAGTTGTGGCATCACAGTATCTTGGCATGAGATCCATCTTGTTTGCTGTGTGAGGTCCTGTGGAAACTGTAGGAGGTTGAGGTCTTAGCAACAGGTCTCTGTCTCCAGCAGTCACAGGCTTCCACGTAACTCTCCTCCGGGTAGTCCCTTCACACTAAAGATCGTTTCTCCCTAGGACATCATCAGCGTACATCTCCCTCTCTCTCCCTGTATGTAGGCATGTCTGTATAACTACTGCACAGTGTGATTCCCACTCATCTCTGGTCATGCTGTGAGCTTTAAACCCACCTTCGATAGGGGATGCTCAGCGCTGCCAGCTGCAGGACAGGTGTGGTGACGAAATAGGTGGGGAGTCTGACTCCTTCATTTAGCTGGATTCTGTTTCACTTCAATTTTAACCTCTCTCATCCTCTTCATTTTCCTGTCTTTATCACCTCTTACTTGATCAGTTTTTATCTTTAAAACCTACCATCAAGCAGCCAAACAAGTTCCCAAACAACTAGCTAGGGCGCTGTCTGCCTTGGGCAAGTCCATCAGTCTGTCTGCTGTTGAGTTCGGTGTTGCCATGAATTAAAACATTACGCTAGAGATCAGAAGTCTCTCGCTTGTAAAAGGGAGGACGGTGAAAGTGGAAAGAGCTTTATCCTTCCCTAGGGAGTGTTCAGGAAGGGAAGTGAATTCAGGCCTGGCTGTCACTATCTTCTGCCCTCACCCTGGGCTGAGAGTGAGGAAAAGCTTTTTACGCATCCCCGGTTGGTCTGCAGAAAGTGGAGCTTCAGAAATAAGCTCTGGGATATCTCGGCAGCCAAGTGAAAACATGCAAGACGGTGCGAAAACTCAAGTTACAGTTGTTTAGATATGGCAGCTCCTGAGGACATGGGGAAACCCATCTAAGAAATGCTTGGTGTTTCTTATGTTTCTAAGTGGTCACCTTCCCGAGGTCAGTCCTGTTCTCCATCAGCAGACAAGCAAGATAACCGGGACACCCTCACAGCCACTTGGGTTTTAAAGTGAGAGCAGCTCCAGAGTAACTCACAAGCAGTATCTTCTTGCCCTGACACTTACAAACATGGAATGCAAAATGGTGATTTGCTGCAAGCACTCGGTCTTCAGGTGAATGGATGGTTAACATGAAGCTGCAGCTGCAATATTTTGACATTCCCCACCTCCTTGCTCCAAAGAGGAGACGTGGTACGAATGACAGCCAGGGCTGTCTCTGCTTCAGCAAGGCATGGAAGTGTCTCTGCCCTGTCCCTGGGAGGAGATCAGGCAGGATTAGTGAGGGGCACGTCCAGGGCATCTGGCACTGTGCTATGCAGATATGCCATTAATTTAAGGTAGGAGGAGATGACCCACCCGATCTACTTTCAGTTATTCCCTAGCACTGTTCAGAGGTGCTAGGGAGCTTTTTGCTCTTATTTCTGCACCCCTGAGCCTCCTCTTGCAAAGGCACCTGGTAAAATGTAGTACCTCTGCCCCGCTCTGTCTCCATTCTTATCTAGGAATTGGGAAAGGTTGACTCTTCCTGCCCTCCTCGCTGGTCCTGTCTGTTGTGAATATAGTCTGGGAGTGTTGTGTCTGTCTTGTTCCTTTTGGTCTTCCCAAAGCTGGTGATGGCCACCACGTTTGCTGCAGTAGGAATGGGAATTCTTTGTCCGGTCTTTTGACTTGTTAGGTAATTTTTCGTCCATTATAAAACACCCATAGGAATCAGAGACACTAAAGGAAAAAAAGAGATTTCTTTGCTCCACACAGATTTGTTTGTGCTGGTCTAGCCCCAGTAATTGTGGGGTATTAGTCCCTGTTTGTGCCGGCGTGAGTACAACACGCTCCAGAATTGGGCCTGCTGTATTACGAGTTAGAACAAACACATTTATTAGTGTTTGACCTACTGGTCTATGAATGGACATCTGAACTGAAAATTAATTTTTTCTTTTAAGTGACTTTGTGCCAGGTCATTTAGAGGCTTACAAATAGTGGTGGCAAGACATTTCTCACGCCAGCTTGCCAAAGGTAATTAGAGCAGTCCCTCATATAGTTTACAATGATATTTATGAAAATTACCTTTGTGGAATTGCTCTTGCTGCTTGGTTGTAAAGAATATTTAAAGGGTTTAAAGTACTGTGTGAGGGGTTTTATGTAATTACTTCACAGTGGTCCAAATGAGGTATAACTAATGAATTTACAATAGCAGAGCAGCTCAGACTGTGGAGCTGTTCATTCCTCTTAGTAGTCAGTGACAGGAAAATTTTGTTTGCCATATTATCAGCGTTACGTTTAAAGGAAATGTTACCCCACAAAATGTCAGATCCTGTGATGGGTGTAGTGACATAGTCTGTGGTAAGGTGATCAACTGGAAATGTGAAATCTCCAGGGATGTAGAAAACTTGTCAGAACATAAGAGACAACCCTCTGGGTTTGATAATGCTGTGGTCTTATGGAGAACCTACCTGTGGAGCAGACTCTGGATCTGCCTGACCCAGTAGCCTATTTATTCCCTGACAGCAGCGTATTTAAAAAAAAAAAAAAAGCTAGGGAGGAAGATTTCAGAGCTGCAGAGTACTTATCTGTTAGGTAATTAGCTCTTTGAGGGAACACTATCCCTCCCATTTGAATTAGAAGTCATTTCATAGCCTGATGGGTAAGAGCTTACAGCCCTGGGCAATGCTCCTGGGACTCTCTCCTGCTGATATTTACTGTCAGAGCTGGGAGTGTTTGTTACCCGTGGAAAAACATCTTTGAATCCTGTCAAATGTAGCGTGTGCCTGGGCATCTCCAAGTGCAGGGAGAGCAAAGTCCTTGGGGTCTGTCTTCACCCGGACATGCAGACACAGCCTCGGGGGATTTGGGCAGTGGGTGATGGGCACAGACTCGATTAGAGACCAGTTCCTCCATGAGGGCTGTGATGGAGTGAAGAAGCTGGGGTGGAGCTGGATTTCTTAGCCAGCTCATTCCTTACGGGTATTGTGGCAGACAGGAGCATGAAGGGGACCCTGAGTGAAGAACAGGTGGCAGCGACACACTGCTGCTTTCTAGACATCAGCTCTCCAGAAAAGCATGAAGATAGAGAAGCATGACCCTTGCCTGCTTCCTTCAGCTGCACTTATGCAGGTTTACCCACGGACCTTGGGAATCTTTTATTTCTTCTCCTCCTCCCTCCTGTCCTTTCTCATTCCCTCTCACTCTGTCTCTCACACTGGCTAGAGATTTACGAGGATGCTGGGGAGTTGCTCCACCTCTGCTGGGTGTGAGAAGATAAGAAGCTGCTCAGACAGCAAGACGTTCCCCCCACTGTCACCATCCCTCCTGCAGTACTTTCACTGATCAATACTGAAAGCTTCAGCAGAAAAAAAGGAATATATATATATTTATTCTTAAAACACAAAAGTTGTATTCCAGCGAGGCTGTTCATTAGGAGGAAGTGGATACTTTAAAACTACTTCAGCAGTTCTCTAATGCTGTCTCGAGTTCACAGCGCTGGAGAATAAAGCGTTCGGTAATGGACTGCTGCTGCTATTCATCTCCAGGTACAAGAGACTCACCCTATCTCCTCTAGTGCCAAGTTGAACAGCATCGCTCCAATTCAGCTCTACACAAGGAGAGGAATACGTTACCTTGCTGCTGCCTTCACCCATTCCTTTTCCTTTCCTTCAGCGTGCCGGTTTCCTTATGTATTTCACAGTCTGTCTGCAAGAGAATTTCTGGTTTATTAAAATTCCTTTTTTTTTAATCTTTGCCCTCTCGAAACATTAAGCAGCAAAAGCTTTACACAATCAAGAGCAACACTCATTCCCTTGTACTCTTTAGACGTGGGGAGCTCTTGTTGATTAGAAAAAGGAGGAAGGCAAAGTTTTCTCGCAGAATGATGGGTGTTTTCTTCTCTTAAATTCTGACAATAGCTGAGAGATCCTTGGGAAAGACGTTCTAGCCAAAATTCACTCAGCATCAGACATGCTGTGAATAAATATTCCAGTTTCTCGCTTGCCACGTGGAGTCCTTTTGTTCCTTAGCCCTGCATCTGATTTGGGGATTTGGGAGCTGGGGAGCGTAAGTATATATGTTTGGGTTTTTTCCCCTTAGAAAATAGAATTTCATGTTGCATTAGGACAGTACGGGCAGTGCTGCTCGTTACAGCCTGCCATTACCGCTCGAGGTCATTGGTACGGACTTCTCTCGGAACCTGCGGACAGTGTGCACGTGTGTGCGCAAGCCTGTGCGATAGAGCTGATGCCTTGGGCCCTTTTCCTACTGCTAAAAGTAAATCTTTTGTCAAAACTAATGATGGCTGGAAATTTTACCACTCAGTACCATTCAGAGCAGGAGAGGTGCATTGCTTCTATACAACATCGCTTGGATTTAACATCAAACCTTTTGGGTATTTGGTTTATTTGCATTTAAGAAATCTTTCCAGTAGCGCAAATAAATCTATTCCCAGTTCAAAGAAGTCATTTGAGTTTACGGCACCAAAAGTGTAGAAATCGAACATAATTGGGGTTTTATTTCCTTCTTTTATCCCCAGAGACTGAATAAAGCCTCTACTGAAATCTTTTCTTCTTGTCAGTCTTTTAACTGTTTGGTTAATTTTTAATTATGAAATCATAGCAAAGCTTGCCTCCACCCAACCAAATTCAAAACATCTCGGCCAGGTGTTGGACTGATGAAGAAAAACGCGTGACTAGTAGCTACTTACCCGTAATGAGACTTCTTGCAGAGGAAGCTTCTAAATAAGTACACAGATGCATTGACCTAGTAGCAGCAGGTAAAACAATAAGGGAGAACGTGTTGGAACACGACGCAGCACTGTTGTGCATCACCCTTTGGACTCTGACACCCTTCTGCCCCCAAGCAGCGTCTGTTATTTTTTCAGGACAGAAAATAACTCCCATAAATCCAATGCCACACAGCCCAGCACAGACTGGGAGTTCTGAAGCAACGTGAAACTTGGTATTTCACCCAGTATTAAGCACTCAACAACTTGCATTCACACAGTTCTCGTTGAACGCATAAATGTGAGAGGACTGTGGAACTCTGTTAATCTGGCTGTATTAACTGTAAGTTTCCTTTTCCAGTTTCAGAATAAAGGAGATTTAAAAATCATTCTTATGGTCAAGGAAAACAGACAAGTTAGTCTACTTGGTTTAGAGTGTAATTTGGATTTTATTTTTAGTGCTCTGTTCCTTGCTTTCAGATGACTTTCTTTGTTACAGTTTGTCTCTGAATAGTTGGGCCGTGTTTACCTCCAGGTGTGTCCGTGAACAGGAGCGTAGTTTGCAGCAGCAAGTAGTGTTATTTGGTGTCCTCAGTTTTTCAGACTACTCCTAGAAAGCAAATTTGTTAAGGCAAGTGTGTTAACATTTTTTGAAAACTGATGAAGCCAGGCACCCGAAATGACCAGTGACTTATTGATCGATTGGTGCCTATCAGATACCTTTGGGTTCTGATGCAGGAGCCATCCCTGAACTGGAAGGGGTTGCTTTGTGGGTATGCCGGGTTTGCGTTTCTCGTGCCTGCTTCTAAAACACTGGGAAGGTTGTCCTGGTAGCTCAGAACAGTAAATCTGGCAGGCTGTGAAAACCCACTTTTCCTCACGACGACGAGCACTCCCTGGCTGTATTCTGCCTTTTCCACAGGTACACGCTGGCGGCGCAGGACCTGGTGATGCGAGCCAGGGGCGTGCTGAAGGACCGGGGCTGGCGAATATCCAATGACAGGCTGGGCTCTGGAGACGACATCTCTGTCTACGTCATCCCTTTAATACACGGGAACAAACAGTCGTGAACGTAGCATCAAGAGCGGTTACAGGATGGGGATCTTTCTGGGAAGGGCCTTTAAGAGACTTATGTTTTTGGTGATCTGACCAGGACACTTCCAATTGATGTAATCTATTCAAAACTAATGCTGGAGGGGTATTTTTCTGCCCGAAAGGTAGGGCTCTGCACATATACTGTATATGATTAAAGATAACCCTTAAGATTACAATTTCCCTATAGAAATGGTTTTGGTGCTTAACAGGAATGGGATTTAAATGCTGCTAGCATACTATGGATTCTGTCGTCCCTCCAGGTGGGGAATTAACTTTTTTTCTCAGTTTACCATGTAGCTTGGAAGAGCCATTTCAGTTGTGAAAGTAGAAGTGGGTATCAGAAGCCAATGAGGCTCCTGAAATCTACCCCCAAATATTCAGAAGATGACTTGGGTCACATCTCATTTAAAAATATATATACATATATGAGACTCAAGAGTTTTCTGCTTTTAAGAAGTTGCAGTCATGACTTACCTATGGACAACTTCAAACTTGTGTAACCCTTTGAACCCCCATTTTCCTCTCCTGTCTCTTCTTCAGTAGACCATACTCCTTATTTTAGTAGGAAAACTGAAATTGTTTTCAGCGTGACTATGCCTGTCTACTGCAGTTAGAACAGCCACCTGCAAAACTGTCCAGGAGAAATAGGTTACAGTTCTGTACGGCAAGATCTATTCTGGTGCGAGAAGTTATTTCTCAAGACTCCCTTGCGTGTATACCATGATTATGCAGAGCACGGCACCTCAGCTTTACGTGATGTTTACCTGGAGGCCATGGTTTCTTTAGGATCAGAGATTTTCATTCATTGAATGGTTCTGCCTGCTTTATCCTGTTGAGAGGATCCCTGACCATACTGCTTCTGCATCAGTTGGGATTCAGTTAATTTATTTGGGCTCCCGAGTGTATTTTTTTGTTTGATTCCTACTTGAAGTGATGGTACTGTCCTCGTTGTCAGTTTGGATACCCAGATAGTGATCTACTCAAAAGTCATTTCAGTTCTTCCTGCCTCACTTACTATTCAGCATATACCTTTGCTTGCTTGACTTGGTGATCAGAAAGTGGCAGTTTATAACTTTGTCCTCTTGGTATTGAGGGCTGTAGTCAAGGATCACAAGATCACTGTGATAGGTACAAGCCCTTGGTTAGCTTGAGCAGCTTTTTGCTTAGCAGTGCTGAGTCAATTTATTTAAAGAAAATCTGAGTAAAACATTATCAGGGGAAAAGTAATAGTCCAAGAGGCAAACAACAGAGCAAATCTGCAGCTTAACCTGGCTGCCTCTTCTTCAGGCAGGCAGCTCTGCTACTTCATTGGCAGGAATTGAAGACAAAAATTCCAAAGGTTCTAGCATATAGGCAGGTATATTGGCTAGGCAGCCAATTTCAACCTAGCTTACCCCCTGACCACATTGTTCTGCAGCTGCTCGTCTGGCTTGTGCTTCTTGGTTAGCCAGAAGATAGGGAGCTGACATAACTGTAAGGCCCTGACTAGGCAGCTCTCAAACGCTGCGTCCTTTCCAAAGGAGGAGGAGGATGCTGTGCCCTTTGCAGACTTTCTCCTGAACAGGCGTGGCCTAGAGCTTGCCAGTTTTGTAATTTATAATGTGCTATGTAAACACCATGCTGCACTGGTGCGGTGTAGCTGCCCAGATGCTTGATTTGATTGCATCTGGAAGTACATGTGCAACAGTCTCGGTGGATTTAAACCACCCTTGCTCTACATCTCTAGACCCAGTAGGAGGTTCAGGTTGAGAGGAGGCAATGCAGAGCGTGAAGTGGCTCAAACGTGCAGCAAACTGCATGATTTTAGCCTGAAAACTGTTCCGTGCATTCCCCAGTGCCTGCATGTGATAAAGCTGTGCAGAACACAGATGTTTTATAATCTAGAGCTTCAGCATGAATCAATAGCATATCTGATTATGTGTTGTCATGCTTTATCTATTCTTTCCTTATTATTTTTTTTTTTCCTTTACCTCTTTTTCTGTGTGCAGCTGGGTGAGAAGAGAGGTTTGGAGTCTAGAATATTTTTCACATGGCCCCGCATATGTTTTAAAGTTTAAGCAAGAGGTCTTGCACTTTTTTTTTGGCCTAATAAACTTGTAAACATGCTTTTCATGCTCTGTGTAACTCCTGTTGTCTCTTCGCAAATGCAGTTGTGCAGTCCTCTAGCAATTCAGATCCTCTTTCACGGAGAAACTAATGCTGCCAATTTCGGCGGAGTCGTCTGAACAGCAAAGAAGCTGGTGCTTGCTGGTACCAACTACAAGCCTGAGTCGAATATTTCAGTGCCCACGTGTTGTTAGTCTCCGTTATTTGGTGACGTGGTGTCGACACACATACCAGTCACCATAAAACCACTGACTACAATGTCGTGGAAATAAATTTCCATTTGCCGAAATTTCAGAGTGTAATTTCAAGGCGATGGAAACATGCACTTTCCCATTCAGGGGTGTTTTTAAATGTACCCCTGGAGAGCTGGGTTAGCAGAGTGCTTGGCTTGGTAGGAGCAAACTGGCTGGTGACTTCTCGGAGCAAAACCTCGTGGGCGCTGGTACGGCTTTGTGAATCAGCCTCTGATATGTTTGTTGGTCAGCTGAGGTGTTGCTGTCCGTCAGCCTGCTTCTCTGCAGCGGCTGTGCCCAGGTGGAGTTGTGTTGGCTATCACACCCTCTCCTGGAAAGGGTGGAAGGACAATATCAACAATTAATATCAATTAGCATCAATTAATAAGTTCTGAGAACTTTAACAGATAATAAAAAGCTTCCTACTCAGATGTATGTGACTGAAACTGTGCTGTGATGCTTTTTTGTTTTGCTTTTTTATAAAGTGCGTGTTACACAATTCCATGCCTGCCTCCCTAGAGCGTCTCGGGTTCATCTCTGATGTGCTGCGTTAGTACTTGGGCTTGCACTTCTGTCTGCTTTCACTGGGAGCTTCTTACGTGCCTGCACTGTGGTCTGTGCTCTGCTTCAAGGCATGGTATAAATACAGATACACACCAAAGCCTCGTATAAATAGGAGGCGGGAGTCGTTTATTGGGGAGGTGTTGTACGAGAAGCAAGAATAATTAAAAGCACTTCCAATTCTCTTTATAGGTTGAATTATTTTGGGAGTAGTTGCAACATTAGAAGCCACTGGTGGCAGGGAGGATCCATGGTGCACGATACCATTTTTCAGGCAGGCACGGGCTGGATATCACCACGTGCAGGCTTGCGGCCGCTCTAGGGCTCAGTGAAGCTCCTGCATTCGGAGCAGACAGCTCACCTCCTCTGACTGGAGCAAGTTAGGCACCAACTCCAATTTTTAGATCCTTGGCACATCATCTTAGTTACTGCCTGATGCCAGCAGCGCTATGGGTTTTTTTTATTTGCCAGCAAAGTTCCCTTAGCATCCAAAATGGTTTAAGCCTAAGTAGCAAGGAACCACTGTCCTGAGTTACATCTGCATTCGTGTTGCTCTTGCACAGTGCTGTGTCCTTGCCTGTACATAGACACTGCTTAGAGAGTCAGGCAGGGTCTTGCCCTTCCTTGGACAACACCAAGGGAAGGAAACCGTATGCCATGCAGTTCAGGTTGGCCGGCAGCGCGGTATAACGCTGTCTTCTGGTGCCTCGTCCAGTCCAGTTTCTAGGAACTCAAACCAAGAAGCTTCTGCCATTCTCCTGCGAATACTCTTGCAGAAGGTAGTACAGCCATTTGGGGTATTTTTCTCTTGCACTACAGCTTAAAATCTTTGTTTAACGTGATGAAGAAGGTAGGTAGGAGTTTTGTTTACACCTTAAGTGAGGCACACAACTGTCTTTTGGTACACTGATGCAATGATGCTTCCTTCATGAGCACGGAAGCATGTTGTCTGAGAGGGCTGGTGTTCGGTGGCCTCATGCTGGAGAGAGATTTTTATTTATTTTCATAAAATTCTAAAAACCAGCAGGGCTAACAAGCTAAAGGAAAAGTGGTCAGAGTCTGCTGTTAGCAGTGGATTTCCATGTTAAAATATGACGAGAGGTCTGGGGGGCACAGTTGACTCTGTGCCCCCAGGGTATTTTTGAAGAACTGCACTTGATGTTGGGGCAGATTTTGGCTTTGAACTTTTGCTAGGTTTTTAAAGAACACTACACACTCCGAGCAAATCTGCAGTGTTTCTTCCTGCCTCCGTCTTTTGCTTTTATTTTACTTTTTATGTACAAATACTTTCAACATTTTTGTATTAAACATGAATTGCAAACTGCGTGGAATTGTTGTTCCTCCCTGACATTTTCAGTGTGTAAATAGTTTTCCTCCACGTCTTAGATGCAGATATAGTGATGTGGCTACCATAGAGAGAGTGACCAAATGATGCTGTAACTGTGCTGCTGTATTCCTACCTGTGATGTACTTGAAGGAGGATGCCCTTGTCCACCTCCGCTCTCATGCTTTTTTCTTTCTTTTTTTTTTAACCTTTGCAGGTAGTTTCCTTTCATAGCTGTCTTATTTTGGTTTGGGATTTTTTTTTTTTCTTTTAATAGCTGCTACCTTTTTCTTTCCTTCATTGGACAAGTCATCTTGTTTTGAGATCTGTACAACTTGTCTAGGTTTTACATGTCCTGAAGAACGGAGGACCTGCTGGAGGAAGATGTTTTGGACCAATGTACTTCTGCTTTGTGACTGTGAAATGTTAATCTTTTTGTAACCTAAGAACAAAAAATGTTTAGTAAAGGGATATATTTTGTGGTTTTTGAAACTTTTCAGTGCAATGAACAAAAGAGGAGGATGCTGAAGAAGTGTATGCGCAAAGTTTTAAAATAAAATTTTAAATTATATATTATATACAGCCATCTATATCTATAACCATTATTATTCTGCCTTTGTCCTGAAGAATACTCGAGTCTCTGTGTGTGCATTACTAACTATGCAACACGGACAAGGAGCGCGCTCGGCTTTACAAGGGAGCGGGTGGTTCACTGGCACAAGGTCTCACTCCTGATTTAATGAAGTAAATCCCAACGAGGTGCATTAGCGCATGGGTTGATCTGGAAGAGTTCAGCTGCAGGATGACTGCGTGAGCTCTGCGCTGCCGCCGGATTGTGATTCACGGCTCAGACTGCCCGCTGCCGTGTTCTGACTCAACGAGGAGCTGTGCAAAGTGATCGGCTCTCGGCGCTCTGTGGCATGAGGAATTGGGTGTAATTTTTGCAATGACAACAGAGTTGGAATAAGTTGTCTCTCCTCCCTGGTTTCTTAGGAATCGCAGTCTCAAATTCTGCTCTAAGTTTAGAGTAAAGCCAAGGGTGAACTCACAGATTCCACCAAAGCAAGCTGTCGTGGTTATTTAGTAACCAAAGATGCATTCGAAGGCACCAAAGATGCGTTCGAATGTACCGAAGATGCAGGAAATAGCACTGGCCTCTTTTCATGGTACCCACACGGAGCCAGGGCCAATACCCACGGGGGCTGCCAGCACAAGGATAACAGTGAGGCCTATAGCTACGGACTGTATCTTTGAAATGTTGCATTGTAGCACAAGTGGTTCTCCCGATTCCTATTTCACCTCGTGCTTAGTAGAGGAGCAGTGAAAACATTTGTTCTAGCATTACCCCCAGTTTTTAAAATGCTGCATATGCCCGTTTAGGTTCAGTGAGTGTAACGGAGGGTGCAAAGAGAAGTGATTTGGTACTTTCACTCTGGTTCTTCTCACTCTCCTCTTAAGTCCTATGGTTTATTACTGCAGTCTGACCATTGAGTCAGTTGTAAAGCTGCTGTGCAAATACACTTTGGCGCAGCTTTGCTTGGCTCGCCGTTATCAGCTGAATAAATAAGTGTTGGTGGCGTGCGGTGACAGGAGCTGTTGCACCTCAAGTGAACCTAAAGGAGCTTGCCCCACGTCATCTCGGTTGTGCCCTAAATACATCTCTTCTGCCCTGAATACTGTGAGATCGTAGATCAAGTAAGGCTTGTTATTTTCATTTTTCAGGTAATAGATACAGCTTTTCAACTTTGGACATCAGTTTCTTTAATTCCTGTAGGAAATAAATCAGTGCTTAGTGAAATAATACATGGCATTCTACTGAATGTACTCAGTTAACAAAAGCAACATAAGGGAACAATCCCAGTAATTTATTGTTTTGTACAGTTACTGTAAAGCCGAGCTTGAAGTATCATCTTTTTAATGTATCACCGTAGCACAACGTACCTTCACAAAAAGTTTACTTCTTCATGCCATTACGCGGCAGCTTTTATTGATTCCAGAGTTTCTCTCATGCTTTCCAAGAAGGCTTATATAAACCAAAGTTATTGCACATCCTGTTCTTGTTAGAAGGAAGGGCGAAGGCTTTTTGGAAAATCCTCCACTTTGCAAAACAAAGGATGCCGTAACATTTAGGGACACGAAATTGTTTCAGGAGAAATTGTGCTTTGGTGACGAGGTTAATAAAAAGAAGTATGATCATGGTAGACAAAATGTGTCTACAGGTAGGTAAGGAGCCGATGGTTTGGAGACTTTTTTTTAATAATTTAAGAACAATTCATCATAAATTCGAAGCTGCAGAAATGGTCTACAGCACTCTGCCATGAAATACGAAGGGGAGAGGGAGGAAGCTGCAGTAGAAAAAATAATCATCTTTACTGCAGCTAACTCAAGGCCGATTATTTAGATGCGTAGATAGAAGAGATCTCTTGAACCTTCATTAATTTGAGGCCACCTAAGATTAGAATTACAACCCTTTTCTTGGGTGTATAGAGCATAATTTCTCAGGCTCTAAGGAGTCAAGATGTCCCTGATCTTTACACCTGAGCGTTTATTCCCTTAAGCAATAGACGGCAATCCCTCACCGTATTCTTCTGTCAGACGGCACCACAGCCAGCTGTAATGGTTTGGCATGGTCCCTGAGCTTCACAGGCACCTCTGCATTCACCAGGCTGTTGGTTCGGGTTTTTTTCCCTGTCTGTGGTAAATCCAGGCCTTTCCCAACAGACCGTACCCCAGCAGAGCATCCTTCTGCTTCATTTATGTTATGGGTGGTATTTTTCCTTCCTTCATGGTACCGTGCTCCTCTCTGATTTAAAGCATTTTGGAGCAGTTACCTGCCATTTCAGACGTGCCACCAAGTCCTTGGCCATCCACCCCCCCACACCGCTCGCTTCCGATGGGTGCCAATACAGACAGCATGGCCAGCAATGCGGGATGGCTGGTAGCCAGAGGGAAGCCCCGTAGAAAGGGAGATGATTTCTTCATTAACCTAACGTTGCTCATGACCTCAAAATAAAAACTTGCACGCAGGTAATATGTGGATTCTCCTATTTGAAAGGGGAAACTTCAGTGGCTTTAAGCTGATTTTAGAGGGTTCTACTTTGGCCCAGTTACTCTCCAGGGAAACTACTTCTCAGCAAATGAGGAGCTGGCTGGAAGACCCGAAGGTTATCACACAAGCTCAGATGCAGCATTTAGCTTCTGATGTGGCAGTCGTTGCTTACTTCTGTGATTATTGCTACAGCTAAACAGCAAACAAACCTGAAATTCTGCTATTTTTGCTTTAGGAAGGTAAGAATATGGAAACTCTGTGAGATATCCATGAGTGAAATTAGAAGAAAAGATACTGCTTTCTCCATGACAGTAACTGTTGAAGACAAACGAGTAGATGGTCACCCCATCGAGTAGCACAAATTGTTCCCAAACAGGGGCTCTTTCTCTGCCCAGTATAATACTCAATAAAGCTCAGGGATGTAGAAGCAACTGGTACACCTGCAGCCATTTTTAGTCTCTTCAAAAATTTAGATGGAGTCTGCCCATCCAGATCTCTTAAATGCGTGTCAGTTTAATTTTTAATCCTGCAGCCCTTTGCAGCTGGTGAGCCTCAGCGGGCGGGGGCTGCAGTGGCTGCGTGCCGGTGCGGTGCAGTGCAGCATCGCAGCACCTACAGGGATGGGGAGAGGGAGGCAAGGAGCAGCCAAATCCAGTTGCAGTTCTCCAGGATCTATAAGCAGACAAACCAACTAAATAGGGAACTGCCAAAGAATGTACAAAGAGTGGGGAAATGCTACATCCTCAAGCAGTTGAGACCTTGATTCTGGAAGAGCCTCTCGTCCCCGCGTTGTGTCTGTTTACTTTCATTCCTGGGTGGGTGCCGCAGCTAATTGCACCAAATGCTTTATTTCTTACCGTCCTCCAGCCTCCCCAAGAGCTTTGTCAGCCAAATGTCAACTGCATCTCATCTAGCTGAGATCAAGGTACTCCACAAACAAGCGCCTAATACAAACTCCTTATACGGCATTTTCTGAGGATTGAGTTCGTTTTGCTCCCAATTAAAAAAATAAATTTACTTTGCTGGTCTTTGTGCCCCCTCTTAGCGCTTGTTTTTCACCAGCACTCATGTAATTGAATTTTAGATCTGGGAATTTAGAATATGTTAGAAGAACTGGAACATCATTCTTGCCCCTTCTCTGCTTGAGCACTAGCATAGAAGTGGTTTAAATGAGCCAGACGAGAATCAAAACACGCCCTTCAAACTAAGTCTCATGTCCAGACATACAAGTATTTTATGAATGGGAAAAATATTAAACACAATGCTCAGACAGTAAATCTTGCTGTGGTTACATTTTTCTGAGAGTGGTGTTTTAGGGAAGGTCTGGTTAGTGCCAAAAAAAAAAAGGAAGGAGAGGAGGAAAAAAAAAAATTACAGTTATGTAAAATTTCCCAGTAGTGCTGCTCTGCTCCTGCTCCTGCAAGATTTCCCCAGTACTGGCTTCACTAGGAAAGCCGGTAGTGAGGGACCCGGTCAGTTAGGAAACGGGGCAGACAGCACTCAGGTAACCTGAAGTCCTGCAATACGAAGGTGTATGGCACAGACTGGGTTCTGATTGATAAATAAGGGCTTGTAGAATATTGAATGTATAACTTTATATAAGTATGTATATAGGGGAAAAAAAAAATGGCAAGGAACTTTGAACAGCAACTAGGATGTTGGAAAACGTGATCTGTTTCTGCCTGTTCCAGGAGCTGGAAGCAGGCAGTGGTCAGTAAATACACCTATTTTAGAATCATAGAATGTTTTGGCTTTGACCTTTAGAGGCCATCTAGCTTGACCCCCGTGCAGTGAGCAGGGACACCCTTAACCAGATCAGGTTGCTCAGAGCCCCATCCAACCGGGCCTTGAATGTTCCCAGGGATGGGGCCTCCACCACCTCTCTGGGCAACCCGTTCCAGTGTTTCACCACCCTCATTGTAAAGAATTTCCTCCTTATATCCAGTCTAAACCTACCCTGCTTCAGTTTAAAACCATTACCCCTTGTCCTGTCACAGCTGGCCCTACTAAAAAGATTGTTCCCATCTTTCCTGTAAGCCCCTTCAGGTACTGAAAGGCCGCAATCAGGTCTCCCCGCAGCCTTCTCTTCTCCAGGCTGAACAAGCCCAACTCTGTCAGCCTGTCTCCTAGGAGAGGTGCTCCAGCCCTCAGATCATTTTGGTAGCCCTCCTCTGGACCTGCTCCAACAGTTCCATGTCCTTCTTGTGCTGATGGCTCCAGGGCTGGATGCAGTACTCCAGGTGAGGTCTCAGCAGAGCAGAGTAGAGGAGCAGTTGCCAATTACCCAGAATACAGCTAAAGACATGTTTTTGCTTTTGTTAGCAAATACTCCACCTTTTAGGAGGCTTAGTGGGGGAAGAATAGCAAGACACGCCTTTCTCCAGCTGCCTTGTCCTCAATGGGAACAAAACTTGAGTTTTAAAACTTGAACTGGGACTAAAGTTTTTTCAGTCTTTGGAGGAGTCAACAGCTACCTCTGTAGTGAAAAGCCTGCTTTATCTCAGGTCCTGGGAATGCACCAGCCTGTGCCCATGGAGCCGCTTGGTCCCGTGAAGCCGCCTGCCCCTGGCCAGCAGCGGGCACTGGAGCCTTCTGGTGATTAGCGGAGACAAGGATTCTTGGGGACCAGCAAGGTCAAGGGGTGCCTAAACAACAGTAGGACACAACCCTCTAAGTAGAGGGGTAAATCCTTCAGGATATATCATTTTTTTTTTTTTTAATGAAAGCTGGTATTTGCACACTACCCAAAACACAGCTCAGGAGCAAGACCACAACTCTTGTGAACCTCTCAGTAGAGTCACTGCTCCTCCCTGCTGGAAAATGGAAAACAGACTCGTCTTTCCTTCTGCCCTGGAAGCTGGCAAAGACAAAGGCAAGCATGGCATTGCTAGCAGTCAGGAACCTGCCCCGCTGCTGCGCTTAAGGTCATGGTCTGCCTCACAAATGGAGCTTGGTAGCGAGGGTTGAGGTTCTGGGGTCTCCTCCTTGTTGTGCTGGGCTGTCATTGGCACTAACGAGGTTGGTTAGCATCCTGCCACAGCTGAGGTGGATTTTATTGCTTTTCACCAGTCCTGTGTTGCTCCTAAAAACAAATGTGCTGAGGTTTCTGGAGAAATAGTTACTATTTTTATTTTTTTAAATGCATCTAGGTCCACAACATGAAGATTGCATGCCAGCCTCCCCCAGCAACTGTTCATACTCTCTCTTGCCCTCCCCCAGTAATAACACTCCATGTGCAACGAGCCACTTGCTCCCAGGAAGGTGATTCATTTCCAAGAGGCATATTTGTAGGGGGAAAAAAAATGCTTCGAGGGTGTTGCTGTGGCTCTGTGTGACCTGCATTGGGGATGAAGTAGAAACCTCAACATTGCAGACGCATCCCAGGGTGGCGGCCACAAGGCAGGGGGAAGCAGCGGGAGAAGGACACAAGCAGAGCGTGAGCAGCTCTGTTGCTTCATGTGAAAATAAACTCTAAAAGCAATTAAGGGAAAGGAGTAGGAAATTAATAAGGCAGTAAAGATTTTTCCAAATTGGTCACAAACCATTGGTTTATCCCTTGAAAAGCTCAGCTGACAAGGATTCTCTCATCCCTTTGTCCCCCTATCTCTTTCAATAATCATCCTTCTTCATGCAAATATAGATGGAAAGGGGAGAACAGTGAAAGGTTAAAATGGAAGCAGGCTATCTTTCATCGACATGGTAATTTTGCTGCTTGGCGCGGTGCCAAGCGCTCACTGCAGCCACTAGCTGCCATTCCAACATGAGTGAAAGGATCTTTAATAAGAGTGTAAATAAAAGCCAGGCTGAGAAATGAGTTTTCCATCCCAGCAATCGCTGGCCTAACCTCTGCTGTAAATAGTCTCTCAGAGCAGCACAGATGGAGTACCAGCACCTGGGGATCAAGGCAATCTCTGCACAGTGCAATTTAAACAGCTGGGTACAATTGAATCACGAATTAGCAGGGATAGACGGAGGGATTCCATTTTGTGCGCTAGGTAAAAACAAGTAATTCAGTCCTTTTTCCCCTTTTAAAAAAAAAAAATAGTGGTGGTGGTGGGGGAGAACTTTTGACATGATCTTGTGGGAGGTGCTCTTCACTGCAGCTGTGAGATTAATTTCACCATGAGAATTTCCCACAAGGCGCTGTAAAAACAGAGCCCTAATTTATGATCATTGATTTAACAGCTTGAAAGTGATTTATCTGACCTCAGTAAAGATAGCGAGGACACCAGAAGAATGATCGGTCATTCTGGGCTTTGTGTGGCTGTGATTGGCCTTATTAATTTAGAGCAGAAGGTCTGTTTCAGTGTCTTACTGAGACAGTCAAAGGCAGTTGGCAACTGAACCATTTTAAATACTTTTTTTTTTTTTGAAGCATTACTAATCCTGCTAAGTACTAAGAATTTATTCCACATGGAAAGGATCCTCATTAGTTAAAAAATGGTAAGGCTTCATTTAGAACTGCACACAAACAGACGCCTGGGCTTGGATTTGCAAGTTGGTTTTGCTTAAGTACTTTTTTTTTTTTTTTTTTTTTTTTTTTTGCTGTTGTTGGGAATCTAAAGCCCACTGTGAGATAGAATTGTTAAGCATTACAATAAATGAGAAATAGCTTTGGAAGACATAAAAGAGGTTGGCACAAGGGATTGCTGGCTCTTGCTCTTTTTAAGGGTAGATTTCAGAAAGACCTAAACACTTTTCACGTATTTTACTATTTTTATCATCCAGTCCTCTTTATGGAAGTTATAGAGCATATCTGGTGACAAGCAACTACATCAAGGTTTTGTTTCAGAATATTCTTTTGGTTAACATGAGCGTAGCGTCCACTACTGAAATGTCACAACTGAGAGCGATGCGATTTCGTCGCACAAATAAGAGGAGAAAGGCTGAAAGGCGAAGGGAAAGGTGAGTGCGCTCTCTCTCTCCGGAAGGAACAACTGGTTTTAAAAGAGGAGCGTGAAATGAAATACAGATGCTTTAGCAGTTTACCTACATTGGAAAATTTGAATACAGAATAAAGTGTGTTTGCACAAGCCTCTGCACGTGTACGAGAATCACATAGGAGGT
The DNA here is from genome assembly GCA_034008185.1 of Gorsachius magnificus. Classification (NCBI taxonomy): domain Eukaryota; kingdom Metazoa; phylum Chordata; class Aves; order Pelecaniformes; family Ardeidae; genus Gorsachius; species Gorsachius magnificus. The sequence goes on from CM067081.1 coordinate 181,270,940, forward strand.
GCCAAAACTCTTTCTTGTTTTTTAGAGCCCTAACCAGGGAAATGGGCCAGGGACAGGTGAGTACCAACCGACCGACCTTGCCAGCTGGACCGTGGCTGGGTTAAATGTCACTGGTTTGGATGGTTCTGCACTTCATTCACCGCTGGCTCATGCCCAGCTTTAAAGCCCATCTACAAGGATCTCTGTAACTGTCTTGCAGCTTCCCAAGGTGGGAGACAGAAAAGCTGCAGGCTAGGATTTCATCCACGGGGGACGAATGGTTACAGTCATTTCACTGTCTGGATGAAGTGCTGTATCTGACCTGAAACTGAGGTAGCCCACTTACAACAGGGGGAAAAGGCAGAAAACAATATTTCAGCCCTCCAAAATATGAAATAATATTATTTTTAAAAGTTATTTTTAAAGGCAACATAAGACTATAGGATAAATTATGAAATACGTAGAAAAGCTCCCACAAAATCTCATACCCGTTGTCAAGAGACTGAAAAATAAATACATAAACAGCTATCTATGCCTCACTAAAAGGTGTTGGGGGGGGCAATGGTAACTATAAAAACCACCCCAAAACCCCATAGAAATGAAACAAAGCTGAAGCCCACATTACGAACCTGACAACTACAGAAAGCCATATGTCAGTCTGTGCATCTACTTGCCATCCTGGCACCATTGTGGTGTTCCCTATAGCAGACTACAGAGACGTTAGGGGAATGTGATACGTTATGTGCAGTATTACTTTGTTTAAATTCAAATTTATGGGAAAAGAACATAATAATACAAGTAGCACACTCAAATGTTTCTATACACTGTTTTTACCCATGACAAGAGTCTCCTAAATAAATAAATTAAACCTGCTGCTTCCGAGTACTGACCTGCATGCCAACAAATCTCTGTTCCTCCCAGAGTAACGCTAGATATTTCTTCCCGCTTAAAGCCTGTTCTGGATGGATTCAGATCTAATTCTGGAAAATTACAAATAAGCATTTTCAACAGCACAGACGTCACGAACACTTCTACAGGAATGCCTGCTTTTAGCAAATGGATCGCCTTTTTTATTCGATCCCTTAATTTACCACTGACTTCATTCTAACACTTGACATGATGGCACACAGAGATGTAAACTGGCCTCACAGATCACAAAGTACAACTATTTTTCACTTATCATCACAGAAACAACCGCCTAAAAGACATTCCCTTTTAGGGTCTATATTCCACGTGACATCCTGGAATACTGTTCATCTCAGCGCTCTTGTGTTTAATATTCCTGAGGATGGTTTCATTGGCATCTCAGGGGCTAAGCTAGGATGTGACTTGTTTACTGCTGAAGCATCAGCAGTTCAGGACTAGAATGTACAGAATCACATTTGGTTTATATTTCTAAAAAAACCCCTACCAAATCAAAAACCTTCAGTTACTCTGTTGGCAAAGATATCCCTGCTTTAGCGAGAGCTAGAGAGACCATTTGAGACGACTGAAACTTTGAAAAAATTCTAATAACTGACGAGGCCGATGAGGTGATCTTTTACACATCCTCCTCCTCCTCCTTTTCTTTGAACTTCTAAGAACGATTTGCATGAAAAGGTGTCTTTAATTACTGCAAGAGCAAGCTGCAGACAAACATGCTGAAGTGCCAATGTGTTTACCATTAAAACAAGAAAAGAGACAGCCCCTTCCTCGGATGCTTCTTGACCTTCCTAGCTCTGGATCAACCCACAGCCCTCCCACTCCTGCTTATGGTGTGCCTGCTCCCAGCAACGCAGAGCAGAAGCAGGCTTCTCTTGAAAAACACTAGAAGGAAATCATCGACTGCCCAAAGCTGCGATTAAAGCTGCCTTTAGATAGTTGCATACAAATCGCAACAAAAAGCGGTGTTGCAAGTCTCTTACACACACCCATAGGTTAAGAAAGGTCGCTGCCTGGGGGGTTGCTGGACTCAAATTCTGTGCTGCGACCAGCAAAAGCCCAGTTCTGCCCGAGGAGTGGAGAGCATAAATAAAACAGGCTTCGCGAGCGCCTCTCCCAGCCCTCTAGTCAAAATGCTACACAGCTTACAGCAAAGTATGACGTCCACAGAAAGTCACAAAATGCATGTGAGAGTTAAAATCATGAGCTAAATGTACTGCGTTCACGGACGTGGACAGGACCGTGGGCAAGAAGAAGTGTTTGGGGTGAGATGGGTTCCCACAGAAGCCGTGTCCCCGCTTGGCGAGACCCACCACTGCAGGAACACGAGCCGTAGCATGAGCCCAGCCCACACCGCAGCGGCACAGGCAACCGCCACCGCAGGAGACCAGCCCCCGCCGTGGGGACCGAGCGCCGGCAGGAGAGGAGCCACAGGAATGGGAAACAAGCCTGCCTGTCACGGCGGGTCGGAGGTGTGCAGCTCTGCGTACGAAGCTCTAGAGCAAACTCCGGCAGCTGGAGTGAACGCTGTGCTCGTATTCGCTTCAATGCTAGGGAAATGACCAGAATTAAGCTTATGGAACTGAACTGAGATAGGGCTTTTTTTTTATTCTTTATTTGTTTACCTTTGCAGAAGATTTAACGTTACTTGAGAGCTCCTGATCAGTTCCAATACCATACCCAGCCTGATTCGGTCCTCATTAAAAAAGCTGTTAATTATTAGTCAGTTGTACAGCATATTGCTTATAAATGCAGAGGTAAGAGAAAGCCTCCAAGGACAGCCTTGAACCTGCAGGACCACAATAAGGCCAGCCATTTGCGAACCTCAATTTTGCTTCCATCGCGAATGCATCGCGAAGTCACTGGCACTTTTATTCAACTTTGAGTGATGCCGTCAACAGATACATGCGAGGAGGGGAGTTTTGCTGGAGAGAGCATTTGTAAGCCATCAGTCGCTAGTGTGCAAACATACGATGCTGCAACAGATGGAAAGCAGTACACAACTGGCTGGGGATTAGCAAACAAAGTGAGGATTTGTGAGATCAAAGATGTACGATCAATCTTGTTTATCTTTAGGACGGAGGCGCTGACTCCACCTCATATGCAAAGAACTATCCGCTTACGGCTATTACCTACAGGTATAAAAGCGTTGCAGAATATATGTGTGTGAGTTATGCATAAAAGCAGTCTTTTAGATGGGAAGAAGGAAATAGAGTGTTTACATGGAATGCATTCGTGTAACAGAAAAACGCTGAATACTGTATTTCCTGCTTTCAGTCTCCTTCCTATGGAAAGGAACTAATTGCTCTTTATCATCGGTGACAAATATAGTCAGAGGTATTTAACTTAAACTTCAGTCTTTAATGGAAACATGCTTTATCCATAATGTCATATATATTAGTCATTATGCATTGCGTTTGCAGTAATTTCTTGTGTCCAGCATTAGGCCACCTTCTGTCATCTGCATTGACACACAGGTTTTCAAGAACTTACTCAGAAGAATAAAATTCCCAAAGTCATAACCTCGACATAATTACCCTACGTTCTTCAAAATCGCACTTCTTGAAAGAAACACCATGAAATATTCTTGTTCTCACCATGTTATCTTTTCTGCTACTAGCAGAATTTTTATTTTTGAACAGAGATCATTTGGATATGTGTTGATCATTCACTATTGCTGAAGAAACCCTCTGCTAGTTTTTAGCATGCTTTCTGTAGTTACTTTCTTAGGTGGGGATGAGCAGTAGTCCTTTAAAACTGGGACCAAGAGTGATTCATGCATGTATTCCATTTGTTTAGCAAAGCTCTTGAGTTTCATATATTTTCCTTGCATTGCTTTTTGTGTCATCATGTTTTCTCCCCCATCAGACTAATTAAATCTGGAAACTACAAAACAGTGAAACCAGGATTTGCCAGGAAATAGAAGAACATTTAAAAAAAAAAAAAAAAAAAAAGAGAGAGATTATTGTTATAGTAGCAACATTTCTGAAACCAAGAGGTGAAACCCACCAGAATCTGGGAGACAACAGAAGAAGGTAACAGCCACCCAAAAGCACAACTACAAAGGCTTCATTTATGCTAGCCACCTTCATTAGATGTCCCACCACTGGACCATATCTACACTAGCATCACAGTTGTCAAGCATCTGGCTGTCAGCTGCAGTTTCTCAACCACGTCTTGGGAACACTGGTTCTCCTAGGCTAAAGTCCTATGAATGCCACCACCTGGTGCTGCCACATGGCAGGGGTAGGGAAGTTTGAAGAGGAGCTGAACCAGTCAAGCCTGGTTTCTTCTGGGTTTGTGCCTACAGGATGACTTCTCATGTGGATTTTAAGGTAACTGGTAAGAGTGAGTTCTCACAGCCTTTCCATTAGCAGGCTCTCTTCTTTATCCAGCTGTCTAGATAAAGGCAAAATTTTTTTCAGAAACTTAATATTTCTAATTTTTCTTCCTGTTGGTCAAATCTGGATGAAACAGGCCAATGGATTCAAGGTTCATAAGGAAAGATTAGCAGATGCACAATCACATAAACCTTGTTTTCTTAGAAAGTCAGGTTAAAAGTGCTCGGCCATAGCAAAGTAATTGGTTAAAAAAGCAAGTGAAATTACCTTATAAAGCAGAACAAGCTTTTGAGAAAGAAAGAACAACAAAAGAGCGTGTGACCATGAATTTGTTTTACCTTCCTGTTTCAAGAGACATGGGGAAGGCTGAAGTGCTTATAAAACTACTCGGCTGCAACGTTAAGTGCGTAACAGTGGCACGACACTGCGAAATGATGGTTAACAAAAAGAAGTTGTCATAGGACAGGATCAAGAGAAACAGTTAGAGACCATCAAGATAAACATTTAAGAGCATACAATAGAAAGGGGCTTGGAAACCCAGATTTTATTCCTGGCTGGTTTTGCCACTGTCTTGCATAAGCCGCCTCATGAGTGTACAAAATGATTTCTTAAAACCAGTCTTTTCATTCTTTTTTCCTGATCCCAAAAGTCTGTCTAGGATGACTATTGCTCTAACAGCACTATGTTTGTCCTTCTCCGTGCCATGCTCTGTAATAAGCCTTCATATCCTACACCCCTCCTCCCTCCTTTTGTTCATGTGGGCATGGGTTGTATGTAAATACAGCTCTATCTCAACTTCATTGCCCCCTGCATGGGTCTAAATTGAATCTCAGAAAGTATCTGTAATGCTAGCATATCCATCAGGAAATACTCCCTTTCTGCACTGTTCTCAGTAATACATCAGTCTTAGCACCAACTCTTGAGACATCTGCTGGTCTTGCCTTTCCTTCTTCAGGAAATGGGAAAATTCCACTGAAGTTTCTAGGAAATCTATACACTTCGGTTCACTGGATCATTATCATTTTCAGATCCAAATCTGTAATTTTTATCCTAACAACCTACTTCTGGATCCATTCTCATGACAGCTACCCACTTTTCTTTAGAAGGGAGTACCAGTTACATACATATCCTTTTGCCAATTGCCCCTTCCCTAGGTTTTCCATCTTTTCTTTCTTCTGTCTGCAGACCATTCTGTCATCTTGTTTTCTTTTACAGTCCATTTATCATGTGCACTGTTCCTTGGGCACCAGACAGTATCATCACAGTTTTTTCCTCTATTCTGCTGATCCCGCCTTCTCTCCTCTACTTATCTGCTACTCTGTTTTCTTCCTACTTTCTCTCTTTTCCCTCCTGCAGTAAAGGAAACTTGTTCCGCAACTTTATTTTCCCTTCACTAGCCAGTCTTGTCAATTTGAATTGTGCACCAGTTATTCAAAAGGTTACTTGCACTATTTGCTTGCCTTTTTTTTTTTTGCAAGTGCTCTCTTTTGGTAAATACCTATAAAAAGTCACCCATCCAATCTTCTCCTTCACTCCCATCTTGCTGTTGTCATCAAGAATCCATCTAAACTCATGTTGTCACAAGCTGTAGCTAGAATTTCTCTTAGAAGAGATCTGTGTTTATGGAAGTAAAGGAAATAGCAATATTTAACTGGAATTATAATTAAGTAGCAGTCAACTTGAACATCAGAACTCATGTGCAACTAACTAAACTTGATCTCTTGGATGGGTAAAGAAACCTAATGGAGAGAAGAAATGTCCTGGTGTTAGTATTAAATGGAAGAAGATTTAGAAATGTGTTCCACTAGAATCCATTCCTGCAACACACTTCTCTATGTATACATTAACAATTGCGGGCTGATGTAGGGAAAATAAGATTCTTACCAGCATTAAATGAAGTGGAAAAGAGCAAAAGACTATAAATTCAGTATCACTGTATTGATATGTTCACTATAAAGTCAATACCATGTCGATAAATAAAGAAGTCACCTTAAATAAACAAAAGCATCATGAGAGATGCGAGGTAGTCTGATAGGAAGAAGTAGCCAAATTCAGAAAAGGAGGAAGGGGTTAAGTTATAGGAACATAGAATCAGGAGATATATTTTACGTTCATTACATAGTAAGGTAACACAGTTCCAACAAAAATAAAACCCATGTATTTTATGCAAGACAAATGAGGTCATTAGTTTATGTTTGAAACTGGTCTGATTTCAGTCGCAGACCTAGGATTCTCTCTAGCACCGTTCATTTTTGGAAAAAGCTAATGAAAACGGTCACATGGGAATAGTCAAAATAATTAAAAAAAAAAATGGAAAATCATATCCATCAGGCAAAGTTGTGAAAAAGTGCCTGAATAGATGCATTCATTTTGAGAAAATTATTTTCCACACATATGTAAAATCTGTCCTTTTTTCAAACTGCATGATCACTTGAAAGAGAAGGGAAGTTACTTTGTAAAGACAAAAAAACCCCAGCAAAAATGGAAACTCAGTAAAGAAGTGGAAGCATTGCTGGAGAAAATGATCATGCTTTCATCTTACATTTGTGCAACTATTAAAGACTTGCTTATTTATATACTTTTTGATATAAAGTAGCATGTTCTTACGTGAAGCAGTATTCGTTCACTATCAAGGCCATCATTTGCAAGTATCAACACAAATGCAATGACTTACAACCCATCCTGTAGCCTGTCAAATTCAGATTATATTGGATTAAAAAAAGTGAGGTGAGAGGGGAGAAAATATAACATGTGTTGCTTTTCAACTAGGTCCTGCTTTTGTTTGTTTTTGTAGTTACCAAGCACGGGCATTTCCGATAACATCAGGTATGACAGTGAGACAGAGAGGTGGTTTGCTCCTTTTATCTTTTTTTCCTGTAGGTTTTAGGACAAGTAGAGCTTTACAGGCACTTACCCTAGGATTACAAAGGCAGCTAAACAACTTGTATTACACAGCAACGCACCTGAACTACAAAGGGGAAACCATGTTCCGGATCAGGTTCAGTATCAGGATGTTTTAGGGTACCGCCTATGCAATACAGCCCTTGCACCAGGCTGTGGTTTAGGTGACAATACCGTAGCAGGGGGCTGCAGACTCCTCAAACGACGTTCAGGTTAGTGATTTTTGGCATAGCTTCAGACTATTTCTGCCAAACCACCAGACTCGTCTGTGTACCACTGGGTTCGAGCCTTTACTGGTTCCTCAAGTTCACCTGGGGCAGCTGAAAAATCTCAGGTCGTGTTTCCTGAAACACTCTGTAAATGGCTCCTTTCAAGTGCTGAACAAGGTGGAGATTAAGTTTAGCTGGTTATGGTGCAGTAGACCCCAGAGGAGTGTCCTTGGAGAGGAAGAGCAATTTCTTAGCACTAGCTTAAGAGAAAAATCTGTTGGCACAAACACAGATGCTTAAAAATAAATATATCATCCATGTAAAAAAGAATAAGGAATCTGAGGAAATTAGCCTTTATCACAGCCTTTCTTTTTTTTTTTTTTTTTTTGTGAGAAGCAGACCATAATGTAGACTGATCTGATGGCCCACGTTAAGTGAGTTTCTTGCTGTAGCAGGAGTTCAGATGCTTCCGTAAATGGACCATATGATCTGCAATACTTCAAAGGGGTACTGACCACACCAGCAGTGGATCCAGTAATTCCCCAGTTGCCTTCTACAGCCAAAAAAAGACTTACATGGAATATACACCACTGAATGAAGAATGCTTCTAACACTTTCAGTAATTTAGAAAACAAAACCTGCCGAAATTGAGATGAGAACAAAGAAGATGTGTTTGAGAAAACTAACTTTCCTGGTGCAGAGATCTTGGGTTTGATGTTGTTGTTGTTTTTCAAACCATAGTTTAAAAATTAAACAAAATCTTTGCAGTAGCAGTGCTTGAATAAGCACCCAAAGAGAAGCAATGTGCTATCCACAAGCAGTGCCAATGATGACAGGAAAGGAAGCTAAGCTTCAGTGAAGGTGAAGGAAAGCTTAGTACTCTGGGACAGCCATGCCATGACACTAAAATGATTGTAACCCACTTGCCAAAGCAATCCCGCTGTCAGGCAAGTGATTTTTTTCTTATAGCATACAAATTCTCCATTTATAAGAAATAAGAGTTTTCAAATTACATCACCAGCAAGTATTTACACTAGGTATTTGCCACTGACTACTTAAAAAAAAAAAAAAAACCAACAAAAAAACCCAACCAAAAAACGCACCCCACCTATAGTCCAGTTAGTGGTACAATGACTGTGGCTTGCAGAGTTTTTCCGAGTAGCCCTTGCCCATTAAGGGGCCAGCATATGACCTCCTGAGCCTCTTCACACTCCAACATAGAAAGTCAGGCAAAAAGAGCTGCAGGGTTGTTGTGTAAAAATGCACAGGAGGGGTGCCTTCCAGCAAAGCTTCTGCTCCCCATCCTTCCCAGGCCACTACAGCAGTAGTTGTCCAACCTTTTGGGCAAGTTTGCAGCAACAGGGCAATCATGGGTTTTTACTCACTACCACCCTATTAGTATGGGCCAAGCCTGGCTTTTGGTGACAGGCAGAGGAAATGAGTTCAGCAGCTGCTGAAGGAAGAAAATACCTCTCTCTCTACAGGTTAGGATGGGCAGACATTGCTACAGCTAGGAGGAAAGGAGACCAAAGGCCCATGGCCTTCTGCAGACAAAGCTACGGCTGGGTGCTGTTGCCAGTGGGAGGGCAGAAGGCTGCCCAGATGCAGGAAAAGAAGGCAGGACCCAGAAATGGGTTTGGTGGTTGGACAGCTCTGGGCACATTCCATGACCAACATATCTGTCAGATACGTTAAGATGACCATCAGAAGAGCTACATCCAGCAGAAAGGATGATACTAAAGATGGCCCACTCCAAAGGCCGAAAAAATGTCCCTAAGCTAGAGGTGGACACGTACCTTGTGAACCAGAACCAGAAACATAAGCTTGTTTCAATTCTACCACACTTCCCTGACAATTGTTCAAATGTTTAATTACTCCTAGCACTCAAACTGTAGAAATTAATGGCATAAAATACAACTGCACCTTCTGTGCCTCTATGTATTATTAAAAGCTCCCCACAATCCGTTTACTTTGCCATATGTAAATGCTATGTTATGTTACCTTCCATCCCTTTCTTTGATCTGCTGAATACGCATATGGCTTGTGTCTTGAGACCTTTTCCCCAAACACTTCATTCTTTGAATTCTCTCCAATAGTCCCATTTTCTTTCTGAATTAAGATGACTAGTCCATCAATTTACAATAATCCAGTGCTATATGAAGGGAAGAGCACTTTGTTCAGCTTAATAGCTTGCTTTCTGTATACTGAAGCATTGTAGCAGAAGTCTGCTTCAAGAGGACTACAAATGACACCAGCCCCTTTTCTAAATCTTTGCTTAACGAGATGTAGTCTCTGCGTTGACTACCTTGGTCCATGTATACTGCCAAAATCGGTACAAAGTGGTTAACATGATGCTGCCCTGTACTGTACTAAATGCCCAGGTTATGAGCCCAGCAATCTCATCCTGCTTAATTCTATCACAGACAACCATACCAGAAATGTACAAGCCCTTTAAAAAGAATGTGGGGGAGGCAGTAGCAAATCCTACCCAGTTAAATCATTTGAAGGGTAACCTAAATCTTCAGTTGTATCCCTTTCCCATTGTTTTAGATTACAAAATACAGAACAAAAAAAACCAAAACACTCCTGTTTTGACAGTCTTGACAAACCAAAATGATAACAGCATTAATGGTGCTTTTAGGGATGGGAAAACAAATTGAAATAGCCTAGAGATTCAGGTCATGAAGCCGAAAGGGAGGTACAAACATAACAAGTCAGAAAGGGGAAAAAAAAAAATCTAAACACTAAACAAGTAAGAAAATGTCATTTGGTCTTGCTAGGTTCTTCCATACCAGCCACTACTAATGAAAAGATAAGTGTCATCTTTCAGGCACTTCAAGCTCTGCCAAAACTATTATCACATCAAGGACACTGTTTTTTTACCTGGGCAGAAGGTGCAGAAGACAAGCTTTTTAAACAAGACTTGATTAGCATAAAGGTAAAAATGAGAAGGAGTAGAAAAGAAAGAGGGAGAAACTGAAGTCCAAAGGGGCAATCAAAAGTAGCCAGGGCTTGGTATTTCAGGTGATGGCTGGGACTAGAGCAGAGTCAGTAAAGATGGTAAGACCACCTCAGACCTTGCTGCCTTGGCTTGGTCTGAGGACTTTGTGATTTCAAGGCATCACAATTGAACTCAGAAGTCTGTAAGTGTGGTGACCCACACTGGTGTTGACTTTGGAGGTAAAAGCTGCACATCTTCTTACTCAAACAATGAATTCCAAAGGAGATGAAGAAGGGGAAGCCCTCCTACCATCTAGGCTTCATTTTCAAAACACTGGGTCCACAGCAATCATTTTCCTGTCAAACATTGCTATTATCCATCAGATATAATCTCAGTATGTTCTTTAAACCAGCAGGAATTTTTGACTGAATTAATTCTATTTTTATTTTTTTCCCTGACGTTTACAAATAATTTTATATAACAGACCGAGAGTTGCCATCTGTTACCTCAAACTACATTTAGGTCTCCATACAACACATCCTGCGGGTGTAGCCTACTTTTTTGCTAGTAGCTATGGTACTTAGTGATTGACAGTATTAAATATGTTGGACTGTGACTAATGAAACATTTCGGACTGCCTTCTAATAGCAAATGCTCCACGTGTACTGTCCTATCAATCACTGTGGCGTGCACAGCTATCGTTATGAATGGTATTTCGCTTTCTTGATCATTGGTAACTGGATTGAACAATACTGGCGCCCACATGTAGAATTGCAGATTTTGGCCTTGGGATATGTGTGCCAGAGTAGACGGGCCAGGGGAAACAGCCCCGTACACGGCTCAGTTCCAGTGGGTCACACTCTCTGCCTCTGTTGATTCTTCTGAAGGTGGGCCCTGCTGCCTGCCACCCCTCCTGCCACGCACGTCAGTAGGAGGCTGTGGAGGGTACCACAAAGACCTCAAAATTACCATAAAGGACTTTCTGGGCAAATGCCAAGTCTGGCCTTGGCATGAGCTGACCACAGCCATCTGGCCAGGCTTACGCGTGATCATCGCGACCAGCTGAGCTGCCTACATTAGGCCTTCCTGAAGCAGAAGATCCTAATGGCGCCTGAACTGTTTTGCGTGCTGCCTCCAGACTCAACTTCAGCTAGCTGCAGCTCAGGTGGTGGCTGCTGGGGGTTGTTGGGAGCCGTGTGATATCCTAAACACTCCACCACCATGTCATTGCAACAGCAGGGCCGTAGGTAGTACCAGGCTGGGGAAGGGAGGGGAGAACATATTGCATAAATATTTAAGGACCTCTGCTCCCACTAGACTTTGCACTGATTTGGGTTTTGATTAGCATCACTACTGTTCATCTACTTCCTGTAAGCCTTGCACTTTATTGCTTTGTAGACCATTTTTACTTTTCAGCCATTAAAAAAGGATTGGTAAACTTAAGCACTTGCTTCCTCTGCCATTCTTCCCTATTTTCTTTTCTACTCTAGCCTATAACCATGTGCTGAAGTAGCAAAGACAGCAGCTGGGTACAGGACGCATGACAGACCATGTACAACAACAGGGACTAACATGACTAGAAAGCAATCTTTCAAGTGCTGGAAAGAAGACAGACATTCACGACACTGGGGAGCAGTGGAAAAGCTAGGTCACAAGAGAGGGAAGAAACCTGAGGGACCTCAAAAATAATGGCATGGTAGCTGGCAGACTGGCATGCTTATAAACATTTAATGTTTATGGTAGTGCTAGCTCTCACATTGTACATTTGTATGTACCATTCCAGACCTACCTTACACGTAAGCATTCTAGCCAAACCAACAGGAGGCTACACAAAAGTAACCTACTGCATCCTTTCTGACAGAAGCCTTTCTTGGGCCCATACTCAAGTTTTGCAGCATGAAAGGCCAGCGTGATAATGATGGCATCAGCAATGAGCCTGGCTCAAAGGATTACTGTTACACTGCCACGCTAGATCTCTAGGCTACCGAATCTCAGCATCTGACTGAAATCGCTGTGTACATCAGATAGGGTTACATGACACAGAGCAGCACAAGATAGATACGGACAATGCGTGTGTACATCCTGATAACGCTTACGATTATCACCTTGGAAAGGAAGACCTCAGGAAGCACAGGTATGGCATATTCAGTACAGCCCATTGTACATATAGAAACCGGCACCTAGTGAGGTAAGGCAGGTAGGTAAGTGGAGGTAAGGAAGTGATTTCTTTTCTGCTTAGCCTGAGAACTCTAGAGAAGACATCGTATGGAAAAGTAGATCCTGTCTGTAATCCCCAACAAATGGTAAGTTTTTGCATCACCATGATACAAATCACCCAATAACGTGGATTCAAACATCAGATTTACCCATTTTAAAGTAGTTGTCCACCAGATGACCAGAATTGGATACAGCAAGGCTTCATAGAGCATAGCTGCCCTCTTGACAACAGGTGTACTGATGCAGTTGGGAAAGTGACAGCTCTTCACCCACAGTTGTGAAAACAGGCCTACACGTGCAGTTGTCCTGGATCTGCTGGCACCTTCCCCCTTGCTCACCTAAGCCAAAACCTCTCCTCAGTGAGGGATGAGTTGCAGTTTGACCTAGACCTGTAAGGAGGTGCAGGCAGCTTTCCAGACAGGAAAGCTTTTGAGCACTAGGATGACAGAAAATCTAAGCTCCAAACTCCAACCAGATCATTGTAGACGTCCTTGTTCCATTCTGTGTAACACAGATGGCCTTGAAGTGGTCCTTACTAGATGCAATACAGCAGTGAATTGGCTTTGCAGGACATGCTGAAAGGCTGTAGTTTATACAAGACCCCTTAAGTAAATTCTGCATGCTGGCATAGCCCTTTGGTACTCAATAGGTGAAGAGTCTCCTCCCTTCAGCAGCCTGCATTGCCCAGAAATTTAGGAACAGGTTTCCTACCATGAAGCATAGCTGCTGACTTGCAGTACAGGTGACCTGTTAATCTGGAAGAAGGCCAGGGTTTTACGAACAAGAGTCAGACTGCGCCGTTTAGCCTGTGCTCCTATCACACAGACGCAGTATTTCACAGAGGACTGTACTTTGGCCCTCAGCTTCTAACACACATGTTCAATTTAGGAAGAGAGAGAACAAAAAGAACACATGCTGTTAAACATCTACCTCTTTGGCCTCATCTTCCTCCTGGCATAACTCAGGGTTCAGCTACAATACATCTAAAAATCATCCAAGGAAACATGCAATAGTGGGATCTGTCCTGTCAACATAGGGGGAATGGAAAAATGAATCCAGGTGGTTTTCTTACCTGAATTAGTACCTATTACACAGGTCATCGATATAGCAATATATTTTTCAGAAGGTTCTTAGGGTCCCATGCACCAATACCAGGAGTGGAAACACCACACAGGCTCTCAGAGAAATGCCTCATGTCTTGAGTTCACATTTTGTGTTATTTCTGTTAGGCATACCCCCACACTTGCCACCGCACGAGAGATGAATATGTCTGTAACAGCTGCACGCATTGCTACCCGATGAATCCCATGGTACTCTGCAGAAACACAATTCATCTCAAACATCATTTTCTTGGACAAGAGTGATAGAGCTTTCAGCTACACCTACCTAAGAAAAAAGGCACCGCTTCATACTTCAAATGCTGAAATATAATTCACTATCATAACCAAAGCTTCTTATGATAATTAAAATGCACTATTTATTCGTTTTATTTTAAATCTTGCAGATGCTTCCTTCTGGAAGCTCCTCAACCGGACCAACTTCCCCTTTAAGAGCATGGTGTAGAAGCTTTGGGAGTGAACAAGATCCATTTTAGACAGACAACTGAGCTTCAGCCCAAAACACAGGGCCTCAGCAAAAACCACACAGACAAACCACACTGATTTTTACCAGATAAACAAGTAGATTTCAAAGCAGCTGGAAGCCTGTCACCATACCTTTTTCTTTGCTGGTGGCATACAAAGGATTCTCTTGCCCTTCCAGTCAAAAGTCTCAGCATCGAAGTAAGATACCCTTCCAGAAATAAGTACTACAGGCAGTACAAGGTCACTGAGCTATCAGTTGAACAATCCCTCCTGATGTGGTACTTCAAAGGTTAACCAAGAGCAAAGCTATCCCCTCTTCCCTTCCAACACTCACAAGCCTTCACACAGCAGGTGGGATAAGTATGACCATGCCTCATTCAATGCCAACATTTTCATACCAATTCCTTTGGTTCATTTTTTCTTGGGACAAAGCTCAAGAGATGTGCAAGGCAAAATCCTCGCTTCTTGCAAAGGATGAGATGGAGGGCAGAAAAAGCACCCTTCAGAATGGGATGAGGTACTTTGAGTTGTCTTCAGGTGAAAGGAAAAATTGTGAAACATCACACCACTTCAGCAATGAGATGTTTAAATGTATTTTCATTTAAGTTAGAAGAATATATTTTCATTTTAAAACTTCAACCTTCTTTCAAGTGGCTGAAGACAGTTCCTGACTTCAAAAATTACTTTGGAGAGGGTAGAAAGGAATAAGGTGATTGGGGACCAAGAAGGGATCTGACAACCAGATAGCAGAGATGCTGTTTTCTTAGCTGGCCTGGAACAAGAGACTTAGAACATTTAGAAAGATGGTGCAAGCCTGGGTTTTTTTCCCATTTGTGTACTGACACATGGGCACCACTAAATTCTGGATGAAGCTAATCTGTTGCACCAAGATAGTTATTTGCTGCAGCCATTGCAACCTTCACCAAAAGCCCAAAATAGGCAGGCAAACTTCAAAAGCTATTAACCGCAAAGATATGGGCAGTTTTGCCTGGCTTGCAGAGGCAAGCAAGGTACACAAACTAATACGGCAAGAGCAAGAACTTTTGGTGCAAAGAAAACAGAAAGACAGCAGAAATAAGCAAACTTGGGAAGAGAAACTGGAAGGTAAGAGAGCCCCTTTTGCAGGTAGCATCTTGGCCAGGGAGAAGAAACAGGAGTTCACTTCTGGTCTTCAGATTCTCCTCCCAGACCAAACACAGCAGCTCCTTTCACCCTGATGTAGCACTTTCTGTGCCCGAGGGCACACTCCAGCCCCTTCCCACTAAATAGGAGCCTTGCACTTCAGTGATTCCACCAAATCCCCAGGAAAAGTAACTTTTTCTGTTACATTTCTCATCTTTCCCCATCTTTCACACTTTCAGTGGCAGGTCATGGGCTCTTTTTTGACAGAAACTCACAAAGCCTGTACATTAATGCAGCTGAGAGGCTAAAAGACTCTCAGCTAAAAACTCAACTAGCTCAGCTAAAAGGGTTGAGTACTTTTTCAAAAATTTATAAATTTGTATAAATTATGAACCAAATATATTGGAAGACTAATATTAAAGGTATTCTATATAACTAAGATCCAGGTATTGAAGAGTTTCCCCAAACATTCACACTTACGCATTGAATGACATTTCTATTTCTGCTATAGAAAGAAACTCTCCAGAGGCGTATACTGTAAATATATATAAACTATATATAAAACCTCCTCTAGAAGCAACATTCTAGAACCAATTTGTTTCATTTCATTGAGTAACACTTAAGCACAGGACAGTGGAAGACACAAGTAATTTAAAGAATACAGTCCACTTTCATTTATAGTTACTAGTGTAAGCATTTGCTTATGTTAATTTAGCACTCGTTCTTCCACAGCAAAGATCCAATGGGAAGCCGCACATATAACTTACTAAATGCATTGATGTATTTTAAGTAACTGCTTATGTATTTATAGCCGTAACTCTCTAGAAACTGGCATTTCCTCTTACTGTCTTAAGCTGCTTCCCAGTGTAAGTGGGAGGTCTCACTCATTATGTGCAAGGCCCAGGATCTATTAAAGTAGAAGAACCAAACCAGCCCCCAGTGAAGACAAGTTCTCAAATATCAATTTTGCTAGCATGGGAACACAGCACTCTCCTTGGTGACAGAGAGGGCAACTGCACCCTGCAGGGAAGCAGCTATCTTAGATTCAAGATTTTAGGTTGATGTGTGCCAGTATCTTTAGAAGCAGCATTGACAGACAGTAGCTGGAGGGGTGAGCAGCTGGTGACTGTTCTTCACAAAATAGGTAAGACAATAGCGCAAAAAGACATCAAACCAGGGAATAAGAGCATCTGAAGCTTAATCGACTACGCCGTGAATCTCAATGCATTTTTATTATTCCATGAGTCAAAAGAAGTGCTCAGAAAAGCTACAGAGGAACATTTCGTGCAGTACTTTCTCACCCAGCACAGCAAACAATACACAATAGGGATACTATAAACTAAGTAAGTTTGCACAGAAATTCCATCAGCTCAGCCATGTGCCTATTTTAATGTTTCTGTAACAAATTCACACAAGAAGTTTGACTGAGTGAAACCTCTGAAGAATAAAGGGGACAAAAATTTCAGCAAGACAATGCCATAGACAATAACATGCCAGCAGTGCAGCTTTTTAATTGGCATGATGCAATTTTTCTTTCCAAACTAGTTCATCAAGTCACAATAAAGGATCACTGAATTTGCAAGATACAAGCTACTCTTTCCATTTTAGCTTTTCACAGTATTTTCAGAAGTATAAGCTTCGATTTTTATAGTATCACTAAGATAGGGCTCTCCATTCCACTGAAGAATTAATCTTTTTGCCTCAAAGCATGACGTTGCAGCCTTCTTCATATAAGTAAGCTATGCAAGTTGGACAGTTAAGCAGTAAGGACCAAGACTAGGACGACACTAAGGATGGAACTTGTCTGGCCTAATTTCTATACTTTGAATGCAAGACCAAGAAGTGTTCTGAACTAAGAAATGTATGGATATCCCTAAAGCAAAAGCTAAGCATCTTCAGTGCAACTCCAAAAAAAAATCATTCACATATAGACACCTAACACCTACCAAGCAATACATAATGAAGGCCTGTGTGGACATGAGGACAAACCACCTCATGTATTACACAACATCTTACCAGCAGTCCCCCTACGTGCATTATTTCAGTAGCACTATCTTATTTTAACATTCTCCTGAGTTCCGAAGTCACCATCCAGAGCACAAAGAACTGATTGCTCAGGTGGCAAGTGCAGTTCAAGGCAGATATTTTACTCAGGAGATAAACTACATGCACAATGGTAGTATACTTGAACCCATCTCCCATTGATTCTCTCTCTCAACTCCAAAAAAGCTACAAAGGGAGACAAGTTCTAGTTCTACCCAACTTCCCTGAGCATAAGAAGGAAAAGCAACAGAGAGGACTATTTCGCACTTAACCTTCCCCCTTACAACCAACATACAGAACAAGCTCCTTGAGAGGATAATTCAGACAAAAATTAAACATGGTTTACATCTATCCTGCCTCCTCCACTGAAGAGACAGGGACCGGTAAATTAGCCAGCTAAAACAGACACCTAAAGGTAGGTGGTGAAAATACCACCCTCACTTCCAGATCAAACCTCATGGGGGTCTGCCTGAGATGGGCTGTTTGTTAGGATATGGAAAGCAGGCAGCCCTTGTGTCCTTTTTGCCCCTTCCAGTTAAGGTGGGGGAAAAAAAAAAAAACCCACACAACAAACCAGGGTATGTTTTAAATTTGTGGACAGTCAACCACCATGACAGCTATTTTACTTCCAAGAAAATCTACTAGCAAGAACACTTAACATGTTAGTTTATTAGTGAGCATGAGAACACCTAAGCTTTTAAAAAGTTTAGTTTATGACAGAGTTCGAATTACCAGAATAACACATTGCACAGGGTAGAAATGAAGTACCATCAGATTAAACTTATCAGAAGTACCATGTTCCTTATGTTCTGCAAGACCATTTATATTCACAGCAGCGGTGCAAGAGTAACCTTGCATATCTTCTATACACATAATGAGTTCAAACAATTAAAAAAAAAGAGGCAAAGTTAAGCATGCGTAAATTGCCCAATTCTTCCCAATATTATAAATACATTAGATCTGTCAATTAGAAGCCATATTAAGGCACCAACTTACTTTCAAGTGTTTAGCTGGAGCTTTAACTTTCACTACGAACTCAAAGGATTAACCACAACCTGTTCATAGTTAGGTCTTAAGAAGACTGAAAAATTAACTCTCATTTTTAAAAACATGACACAGTTATATGCATTTATTGTAGATGTTTTAATATATTCCAAGTTTAAGCCATTGTAATAAGTGATCAACACATTAAAATTCACATTAAAAAGATACCCTTAGCCATTACTGTAATCATACCAGCAATTTTAATTAATTCACAGTAGCAGATTCATGGGTTTGTTTTTCACAATAAGTCAGTCAAAATATACAGGAAAAATATCTCAGAAGTTCACCTAAAATTTGTTAGCACCAAGCAATACAGTTATTCAACTATACTCTAAAAAGACTATCTTATCAATGTAAGGAAAGTGGTAATTACAAATTTTTGCTTTTGTTAGATAAACATTCAGCATTTTTTACCAAACAACAGCACTTAGTAACACACACACAAGTTTTGCCTATTCAGAACACAGAAAATACAAGTCAGTCATTGATCTCTGTCTTCGCAAAATAGAAAATCCACCTCTTTCGAGGGTGCCATGTGAATAATAAGGTCTCAGCACGAGAAGAAATGCAGACATTTGCTCTTCAGCCCAAATTCAGGTGCCCTCCAAACAGTGTGAAACTAATGGTTTTTTTCATCCAGCTCTGAAAGAAGCAGCATCCTACTGATGGGGTCGAACCCCACTACTCATCTCAGTGGCCGAGGCTAGACTCCTTCTGCAGAAGTAGGAGGAGAAGGAATTGTTGCCACCTCAGCAGCATGCAATCCCGGTTAAACAAAGGGGATTCCCATTGTCATTGTCTTCATCTGCAGCTGATCATCACCAGCACTAGCAAGGCAGTAGCTTGCGCAGTTATCTCCACAGCGGGCAATGTCACAACCCGACCAACAGCACAAACTACTACCTCAGCCAGGGCCCTGGTGCACCCGACCCCTTCTGAAGGGGGGAAACAAGCAGACAGACAACACAGCAACGATAAATGAAATTAGAGGGAAAAACAAGAGAAAGATAAAAGGGCTCTGGGGTCTTTTGATGATCCTCTTGTCTCCTTTATCTGCTGCAGACATCAACCAGACTCCTCTCTCCTGACTGTGAAAAGCAAAGGGAAACCCCGCCCAGCTCCCTCCCCAGCTTTGCCCTTTTCCTTGCATGACCTGAAACCGACGGGAAGAGCTTCATTTATCAGCTACATTACAGACCCCAGCTGGTACAGTAAAGATCACGTTTAATTTCAAACAGCCACAGTTCCGCAAGCCTATAACAGATGGGGAGGGGAGGGGAAGGAGGAGGGAGGGAGGGAAGAAAGGAGAGAAACGGGGGGGATGGGGGGAGAGAGACACAGCAGACGACAGACACCCCCCCCCCCCAGACACACCGACCCCCCCAGCCCGCTCCAGCCGCCCTCCTTGCCCACCCTCCGCAGGAACCGCGGCAGCACAGGACCTGCCCGCGCCGTGCCGTGCCGCCCCTCCCTGCGGCACGACCGTCCCGCGGCCCCGCCAGCCCCGGCCCCGGCGGCGAGCAGCCCGCGGAGGAAGGGGGTGCGGGGCAAGGAGGCGGCGGCCGCTGCCGGCAGCCTGCCCAGCCCGCCCGCAGCGCCCGCCGCTGCCCGCCCGCCGGGCCCCAGCGGCCGGTCCGCCCGCTCCCCAGAGAGGCGGAGGCGAGGGGCCGGGGCGCTCCGGCCCCAGCCCCGTTCGTCCGAGGACGCGCCGTGCCGCCGCCCGGGGCGGGGGGCCGGGAAAGGACCCCCCACCCCAGCGGGGAGACCCTGCCGCCTCTCCCGGCGGGGAGGAGGAAGCCGAGCCCTCAGGCGAGGGCGTCGGGGCGCAGCCCGGAGGGTCGGGGAGGGGGAAGCGCTCGCCTTGCCGAGGCCGCAGACAAAGGAGGCGCCGGGCGGGCGCCGCGGCCCCGCTCCCGCCGCGGCTCCGTCCCTCGCCGCCGCCGCCGCCGCCGCCTGTGTGTCCGGCTGAACCATAGAGATCATTTAAGGCGGGGGGAGAGAGGGGCTCATCCGCTGCCCACGTGACTGGACATGTCACTCACCCAGCCGGCGCCATCTTGAAGAGGGAGGGGGAACGCTGCCCCCAGCGAGTATTCAAGATGGCGCGGGACGGCGGGAGGCCGCTATTCACAGACGGGCGCTGCGCCACTCCGCTGCGGCTCTCCCTTCGATTCCCGCCGGACTGCGCAGGAGGGTGTTACGCTCGTCCGGGGGGATGCCGGGAGGAGGAGAAACTCCCGCGCTCGATCCGGGACTCCGTAACAGCCGCGGGAAACGCCGCGGCCGCAGCGGGGCCCACGGGAAGCGTAGACGGGGCGGGGCGAGGTGCAACGGGCGCCCTTAGACGGGGGCCTTTTTACTGGGAACGCGTTGAGAGAAGCACAGCAGCAGGGAGAAGCTGTTCGCCCCTTTAAGGTCGTGGGGGGTGCCCCGTAGGGCAGGAGAGGTTTCGCCGCCGGGCCGGGCCGGGCCGGAGAAGGCGCTGAAGGCTCTGAAGGCTGCAGGGTGGCCCTGAAATGGCAGCCTCCCTTCTGATTACGTGTGTCTTTCGGTCACAGGAGCAAAGAGGCAGCTCGCGCCAGCAGTTCTCTACGTGCAGCGTGACGGCCTCCGACGAACGCGGGGAGTCGCGGCTGGGCTGGAGGCAGGCGGCAGAGCTAACGCCCCCCCTCCCGCAACGGCTAGGCAAAGAGGGCACTGGCTTTGAAAGGGCGAAGTAAACGTTGCATTCTTTGATTCTGGGCTTTAACTTTTAAAATTAATTCGGTTTTGCACTCTTAAGGGTTTGGTGGGGGTTTTGGGGGTTTTTTTAATATACAAATACAAAACTTGGAAGCTCTTTTATGTCTAAACGGAGGTAGACCCCAGGACGACTACTCCATACCAGAAACTGGCCTCCATGAAACAGACTGTGAACCTTACTACAAATTCACAAAAGTTTCAAACACAATTTTATCAAGTGTGTTTTGGCCTTCACCACCAACAGATCTTAGGAACAAATCTGTTGAAAAGCCAGCTACCAATACACGAGGAATTAGGCTGCAAGAGTTAAAAAAACCCTGTATAGTTCAGTTTACAAGGACTGGATTAACATCAGTGATGCAGAATATGGGAATAACCCACCTTGCAGCCAGACCTCAAATGAAACACAATAGTCCTGGAGTTTCCAGTGTAAAACTATCTATAACATGGGTTGAGAATAAAAATGCAATGCCCTTGCTGACAACTTGGGACAGATTTTTAGTTGAGAAAGTCACACTAGAAAGCAACCAAGATACTGCCACCTTAAAGAAGATACAAAGATAAAATACTTCATGATCATGCAGTTCCCTGTTTTGATACCTATATTAAGCATCAGGTGCAATTAGATCACTGATTGCTTGTTTAAAAGACATTTAAACCAGTGACATCCTGTTGAAGAATACGTGCCAAAAGTTTCTGTATTCTTATAAAGTACGTACGTTTTTAATACTGACTGAAAGAACTTTCTACAGCTGAGAAAATGGAAGCATCCAGTAACTCAGGAGTCCTTTGCTTCTGGTTCTGGAAGGGACTGCTTGATCTCCTTCAGAGAGATCCTTCTCTCTCCCAATTCCCAATTTCCTCAGTAAAGCTGTGTATTACTATTTCTCACAGGGACAGAAAGACTTAATTGTTCTGCTATTTAAGGTCAACTCAGGAGAGGTAAAGAATTACAAAGAGATGGATGCACCAAGGAAATGTATGCTCCATTCCTACTCAGTTAAGTTGGCACACACATGAAAACCCAGTTCTGAAAAAAACACAATCTAAAATTAGGGAAGTGTAAGTGTTTATTAAGAAAAAAAAAGAGCAAAAGCCAGGTATTTTCACACCTTTTTTCCTATCAAAAGTTTCAGATTGATGTGTTTAAGATTAGATTACAAAAGGTATTAATAGTGGAAAAAGTCCTCCATTAGTCAGAATATTGAAGGTTTTGGTAAATTCTGGGCTAATTTTTACCTTTTTTTTTTCCTTTACTGTGCTCCCTTCTGTTCTAAGGCCACTTCAGCTATATAATGTAAAGCAACTTTTAGACAGGACTATCAGTATTTCCTGTCTCAATTACTTGTTTTCCTGAATTAAGGTCTCTTTTATATTAATTAATTAACAGACTGAATTCCATCATGAGTACATTTAGGAAGTTTCTTGGACAAGGAACTTGCCATTTCTATATGAGGAAAATCAGCACTTCTGGGTGAAAGTAAAAGTAAATTTAAACCACATCACTGGGATTAATTTAATATTTGTAAGAAGGGGCAGGTAAACAACAGTAGAATACTGTTTCCTCTTGGAAGTTGGCAAATCTATTAATTGAAATATTTGTAGTCTACCGTGTAGAGATGTATAGGCAGAAAATGTTATTTTTAAATTGTTCTCAGATACCACTAAAAACTAACAGCAGATATTCAGCATACATCACTATTTATTATATAGCAAATCAGAACATCTGCAGTGGTATTTTCTTTTCAGATTTGCATTTATTTAAAAACTAGAAGTCCAAGAAGTTATTAAAGTAAATCCCGGAAGGCAATGAAAAAGCAACTAAAAGGTTAGGAAATGTGCAAGGCTGCAGATGGATGCAGGTACCAATTTGCAAACTTCCAGACCCGAATGGGAGCCACCCACCTTGCCGATTCCCTCATGCTGTCCCACAGCCTGTAACACAAACCTCTCAGATTTTGAGGATTGGTGCCCTTAGTTACTTTCAGCAATTCAAGTCATCTTTACTGAGAATGTGAATGTGCAATGACTTTCAAAGAAGTCATGTTTACTAGCAAACATTTTTTCCTCGGAGATGAGAAATTCAAATGCCAAAAATAAGCATTCAGGCACCAACTTACAGGTATCAGAAGCAACTGTAACCTTGTTGACATGAAACGACTGGGTAGCAAGCAGCAGTTAAATGTTATATAAAAAAACAAACAGAAAAATTCTCTGATAGGGAGTGTACAAAAGTGTAGCCCGACTGGAAATGTTTAGTTCAGCTTACTGAGTTAATGAAAACAATAATGTCATGTACTCATCCAAATTGGAGAATCTATGGAAAACCAAGAGAGATCAGTAGCAAGGAGAATTTAAGGTTCAAAAAGAGCTATATTCTCTACACTAACATTAACTGTTGAGCTCTTAAGTCTTCATCTAAGTATTTAGACTCATGCAAATGTTGTCCCTCGCAGAGACAGGATACAACAAATAAATACTGGAGTATGATCTCAACGAGGGGAAGAAAACAACTAAGCCTCAGAGTAGGCTCCTGCAAAGGACACGTAAAAAAACAAAAAAACACAAAGAAAATGCTTTTAGGGGAGCTCAGAAAAACTACAGCCACATCAACACATTGCAACAGCAAAGTCAGTTGCATTTACTGTGGCTGGCTGAGCCACTGAGAGATTCATCTTCCCTGTTTTGAGACGTCTGAAGTAAACTGAGAAATACCCACAAAACACCAGATGCCTAAGCCTGAAGTGCTGTAGCAAGAACTGGCACTTCCATGTAGCAACTTACGTGACCTCTTTTAGGGTGGAATGGATCTCCTGCTAGGCCTGCCTAATTGTCTTCACTAACTAGCCAGGCTAGTTAATCTTGGGGTAAACCTCAACATTTTAGTTACCTAAATCTCAGAAGAAGAATCCAACTTGTGCCTCTCAAAGCAAATACTCCATACTGCCTCTTGTAAGTTTGATTACAGGAGGAATGATTTCTGTCAAAAGTGACTTGTTTTTAATGATGATTTAAATAAGGGAACTATGTTTTAAACCTTATTTTGCATTTGTATGTCTCTCTTCTACAAATGATTTTTATTACTTCATTAGCAATTATTTAAATGTTTGTTTGTAATTAAATATAGTCATTGCACTAAGACTGGCAACCTTTTATAACTAGGGAATACATTTTACATAATTAACAGTTCTACAGCTTATTAGATGCTAAATGGTTACATTTTATCAGAAGATTGTTGAGTACATTTTTTCTTGATTATTTAATGCTTCATTAGTTTCCATAGGGCTTTGTTTGGATGCAAAGTAGAACAATATGAAAAATGGCATTCAAAATAATTCTTTCTTAGATTGATCTGTTTTAAATGTATTGGATACATTCATGAAATACATATTGTTAACAAAGAGGATAGAACTGATTGTTTCTGGCTGGCACTGCCTTCAGCTTTTAGATACAGTAGATTTCACCTTCACAGATCTATTCTATGTATGGAAGGGGAAAAAAACCTTGAAGCTCTTTCAATCCTTGATCTGTTTCCAAGTCTGAATTAGTTGTTTGAATTAAGCCAGTTAAAGTGAAATTGAACTGCAAGAAGCAGCTACTGCTATCAGACTGTGGTTTAGCACTTCAAAAACTTGCTTCCTGATTCTTCCTCTATGAAGAGGAAGGGGGTTGTGCCACTCCATTCGTCAGTTCAGTGCATTCTCTTTTAAGACTTTGGCAACACATAACCGCTTAAAATTTTAGGAGATTATAGTGCATACAGCTGTAACAGAGGTTATTGGTTTCATATTTTAAAAGAAAGAACTGAAAATGTCTTTTCTAAAATCAATGTTTATCTTTCTTCATTTGTTCTAGGGCTGCACTATGTGCAGACTCTGGGGCTCACTGTAGTGGTAAGGTAGTACCAGATTATGCTACAATGCCAAGCCCTCAGGCATGAGCAGATGTTCTGTAAGTAGATCTGCACGTAATAGTTGTGATGTACTCCAGAAACCAGTTCTTTGAACACGTACATGCCAGCAGTACTACGGACAAAATATTCCCGTCCCCTTCCATGTTCCCTCATACTGATCAAAACCAGACTGCTCTCCGTGCTTTTTAAAGGCCCTCTCTTGGTGGCAATCCAGTTTTGGCTACCATTTTTCTATGGAACCTCTCAGTCCATCCCCTCATGGCCAGGCATTAGCCTGTGATGTGATGGGGGAAAGAAGTGTGAGTCTTCTGGGAAGGAAGCCAGAAACATAAGTAATTCCTTGGCAACTTTAATAGTTCCAAGTAAGAAATAGTTAACATTAAAAACAACAGACCAGGCGATGTCAAGTTTCAAGTTTCCAACAGTCTCCCATCCTCACCAGCCTCTGCGGTCTTGAAGCTGTCAACTTCAGAAATATCACTGGTCATGGAGACTCATGCCAAGTCTAAGGCAGATATTCTGTACACAGAGAGCAGCAGTTATGATTCCAGTTTGAAGATCAGGGTCTTCAATAACAAAACTGCGAAGATGCCAAACAGATATCTGACTTACAAGGGATTTTCTTTCTATTGGCAATCCCTTCTGAAAACAAAACAGACCAAAAAACCCTCAACAACATTAAACTGACAGGCAGTACGGGCTGAGGCCTTTGAGTATGTTTCAACATTGCAGTATTTTTGATTGAAGAAAACGGTGGTAGCTGTATTTGTCTTGTCCTTTCCATAAGGAACATGCTTCAGGTGAAAAGAGGATTACAGCACTTGACAAAGGAGATTCCTTAAGAAGTTCTTAAGGTAGGCATGTGGACCAACAGTGGGAATAAATGTGTTAACATGGAGAGAAAAGCATATCATACTGATTTTAAAAATAAGCTTGTCTGAGAACTCCTCTAAAAGTAGAATATAAAGGAAATTCGAGCAATGAACGCTCTCATCCTTTGCTAATGCAATGCCGCAGTTAGCATAGGAAACACACAGGTATCTTATCCTTTTTATCAAGTCTGTTTCATAACAAGGCATAAATGCTTAAATAAGGACCTCAGAAATACAAGGATCAGTTTTTAGTATGTTACTGTCTAACTGACAGGACATGAGGACTGTTACATTCTGAAAGTGGATGGTAACTCATGCATTGCAGTTGTTCTATTTGATGCATCCTACAATGCACCACAAAAAGCCTGTTCTGCTGGTAATACCACTCACTACTATTTTAATTGCAAGAATTCCATTCTGTCTTTAATATACACCTACTTCTTTAAGACATAACATACATTGTTAATTGAAATTTTTAAAACAGTGTGAGTAGAGATCAGGTGCTTGATACATAACTGAAAAATTGAGATTTATTTAAATGAAGTTTTGACTGGATGCTTTAAAGACAATTACACAATCACTGTATAGATTAAATGTTACAAAATTATGGATTATGCACAGAAATGTATCAGTTTAAAAAATTGGTATAAAATTTTAATTTTTAATTGCTTAAAAGATGTTAAGACTTGTTTTACACTTCTATTATTAAAAACTGTTGCAAAACATGTTTTCAGATCTAGTTCTTGATGCTGTTAATGACAGCTGCTTGCACTGACAGCCACTTTAACACGGGAGCAAACCATCAACACTGTTTTGAAATTCCAGTCTCCTACAAGAAAGCCAGCACAATCAAATGGAAAAAGCTGACTGCTGTTTAAACAGCAGCATTTTACAGTCATGTTGGTGAATTGCATCCCTGTTTTTGGGAGACCATTTCGCCAGTTGAGATGTTGCGTTATAATCCTGTTTTTTAGCATTCTTGTAATACATATGTCAGTTTGCTACTGGTTTAGTAAGCACGCTCTCTTATCCTTATATTGTATTCAGAAAAGCTACACGTAGAATCCCAGTCTGCACACTCTGACCCTGATCAAGTAATTTTAGGGTCCTGTCTGCTCGGCTAGACTTTGTTTCCCTGCTTTGCTTCTGAAAGAGCCATATGAAACAGTGCCCAAAGCTTTACTAAAAATCAAGGTTTAGCACCCAGTTCTTATCCCATCCACAAGATCTGTCAGTTTTTCACAGAAAGAAATTAGACTGGGTTTATGTGACTTAATCATAGCACATACTAGTTACGCATGTCATGGATATCTTGCTTATGCTAACAAGAGATTTTAATTTTTACTTGTCAGAAAAAAAAAAAAGAATCAATGGCAGGCCAGTTGACCTATAATTTCCATCTTCTCCGTTTTGTCCTTAAAAAGTTAAAACACTGGTTTTGCTTTTTTTCAGTCATCTGGTACTTTACATTAATTTTCAAAGATGACCTTAAAAATGCTGAAGTTCCTCAGATAGTTTGTTACATACCAGGAAGAAATTCTACAGGCCCAGTCAATTTGACAACGTGTAATTATTTTCTATTTTTTTATGTTTTCCTTTTCCTATGTAAGCTCCTTCAACCTCTGTCACTCATATCAATTGCACGAGCAATACCCTGGCTGTTGATTTTTGACTTTTTCGATCAGTCATCACTGTAACAAACCAAAAAATTCAACACACAAATTGCAAATCTGAACCAAACATACAACCTCTTGATATGTCAATAGCCATCCTCTTTTAAATAGTCAGGACTTTTATTAGCACAAATCTTAGTTACTACTTATGTATCTTTTCCTCTGTCAGTTGACAGTGGTATCTCATCTACTTCCACCCCTATCTGTTAACACTGTTCTTTGGTGGTATCTGAACTTCTACCTTCTGTAGGCCTCCCCTCCTTGTGTTTGAAGTCAATGAGATTAATTTTAACTGTGTTGGTCTCTTATTACAGCTAGTCTCTGTCACCTGCACTGGGATGTACCTTCAGTCATGACCTTCCCATCTCCAAGGAACTGTCTTATCTCCTCAGTTCCTCTCTTACCTCAGACTTGTCTTCTGTGAGATCTTAAACCCGATGATCTTAAAGGTCTTTTCCAACCGAGGTGATTCTATGATTCTATTCTATGATTCTATGATCTTACCTATCAATTTTGTGAAATCTGCCTTCTTCAAGTCCAGTCATTTTTATTTTGATGTTCTCCCTCCACCCTAAGAATCATGAATATTTAATTTCTCTTTCTTACACAAGTTGTCTAGAGCCATCAATTTTTTTTCTGCACTTGCTGCTGATGTAGTCATTCTTGATCCCAGCAGCTGGTTCCTAGACAGTGTAACATTGTCTGTCCTAAATTAGCCAGCAGTCAGATACTTTGAAGATGACATAAATCTGAACACTGCAACTCAGCTATGAAACAAGATTTACATTTGATGAGTTCTTAAAATATGACGCAACCTTCATGGGAGGGAAGTATTCTTAGCCAGGAAGCGTGCTTATATGCTGGTGCACTAGCCCTACTGAAGCTCTCTGAGAAGCTCTTTCCTGAGACTTGAGATAAACTAAATACTGCACAGACCTTATTCATTAAATTTATTCATCACCAGCGGCCAGGAAAAACTGTCCATGTCCTGTTAGCTTTGTAATAGACAGTGTTATTTAGTAAGCTGCAAGAATCAGTGAGGTCTCAATCAGTTTACATCCCTACCTAAGCATTTTCATGTAAAGAAGCGAGAGATGAAAATTCTGAATCCCACCTGCATGTGCTAACACTAATCATTAAGAGAAAATGTTTTTTTTGTACCAAACCAGACTCATAATGAGCACTGTACATTATCATAGAATATTTTATCGATAAAGCTGGAAGACAGTCCTGAGAGTTCTTAAAACAACACAATCTCAGTTCACTAAGCTAAAGGGGGAAGAAAAATGTTACTCATTGGTACCACACAAGTCACATTTTCATAGCTGACTCCTTCACAACACTATACATGTACTCTGCAGGTGTACACAAACGATGACATTTTGTGGTACTCCCCATGCCCCTTGAAAAGTGACATGGAGAGCCATGACAGAATGAAAGACCAGAATAGATGGACACAAAATACACACAATATATTTTATTTTCTGAAATTTCTGCATCCCTGAAACTAGGGGCATTTCTGCTAACAACAATTTAGAAGATGTTGTGGAAGATGCCTGCCCACATAGGAAGTGACTAGCAAGCTGCTATTTTGGGGTGAACAACTAGTGAAAGACACAGAACTGAGCCGTGCAGAAATGGATTAGGAGAAAACGTGGGGTTCCCTCCCCCCCCCCCAACCCCCAAGAAGAGTAGTATCCTGCACTTCTAAATTAATTTCTGTAGAATGCATTGATGACTAGTATTTCTGTTTGCCATATGCGGAGGAAAAGAAAGGCATTAATGTCACTAAAAATATCTTGCCTGAAGAGTTCAAGTTCAGCCATGAGAAGGTTTGTCCTTTGGCAAGAACAACTCAACCTGGGTGAAAAAAACCCCCAAACATCTGCAGAATATGACAATAAACTCCTTAAGTTTCACAGACGTACTCCTACTTGCTCTTGTAAATAACTTAATGGTGACCAGGTATTTCATGTGGGTTAATGTCCAGTAACATTCCGCAGTTCACCAATAAAACAGGTAGGGAAGCAGGCAGATGTACAAGGGAACAAAACGGATGTCCAGTTAGATAAGCATCTCTGATGATAAGCAAATAACTACTGTCAGTTACTTCTAAGAATAAGACTTTTAATAAGAAGTTCCTGGCGTGAGGCATCTGTTCCTTAATTGGAGTTAACTCTGTAATCTTAAATCCTTGCATACTTAAAGCAGCAGTCATGGCACTGAGACATACAAGTTTTCCCAAGTAACCCAAAATCTTGATATGAACCTTCTAATAATTTGTAAGACCCTCACATTTCCTCTTTGGGTTCCCAATCCATGTCTTTTTTTTAAATTTGGGGAGAAGAAGAAAAAAAGGTGAAGATTGTGGTTATATTCAATGAGCAATTAATGCTTATCTTCCCACTTACAGCCGACATTTCTGTACAGTCAGCTGTACCCTTTTCTAGCTGATTTCAGTGACACAATGCAGACTCCAATCCTGAAAATGCTCACGCGTTTTACTTCTCATGACTAAGCAGTCCTACAGACTTGAAAAGAACTTGGACATGGGTCTACTCAACAGGTAACACTAAATTAAATTAACTTTCTTCAGGAACAAGATTTACCTTGCTAGAAACATGTAAAAATGTGAAATTTCAATATTCAAAAATGCTCTTCGCATCAAAGAAGCCCTAAGAGTATTTAGCAGAAAGTACAAACAGAAGAAAGAAACAGACACGTCTAGTTGGAAGAAATTTTTGAGTGCTGGACAAGAAGGCACAGTAAAGGGAATAATTCTTATTCACAGACAAAATTAGTTAAGGAAAAACCTCTTTTCTAAACTAAGTAGCTTTCATTTTAGTTCTCAAACTATATACAAATACCAGAAAGCAGTTTGAATAGGGTGAGCCTCAGCTTGCATGTCCAAAACTTGCCTCAAATAGCACAGATATTATTAATTTTGTAATTAAGAGGAAAGGAAGGAAAGTTAGATCATTGGTAGTTTATTTCCAAACCTTTTGAAGATTAATGTCCATAGATGGTTAAGTACTAAGCTCTAGAGTCAGGAAAGACTTATCCAGCCCCTTTTAAAAATACAGATGAAGCTGAAGATGTACTTCATTGGACAGAACGTATCTGTGTTATCACTGAAAAACCAATTAGAAACTAATTAGAAACAAACTCACATTTTTGTCTGCACGCCTCTTTCCAGAAATTCTGGCTAAGATAATATATTCTAAACCAAATTAATGCCCTTCTTTCCTGTCCTACACTTTGTTTCTTTAATGACCTCGTAGACCTTGACTTATCTTCCACTAATTAGGGAAGCAGTTGCCAGGTTATCACTTTCAGAGTATGGACAATGTTGTTATCTGTATGTGGGACCCAGTTCTGTATTATACTGGAACAGCTCCTCCAAAGAAGCTATGTTGACATAAATTCTGTTAATTGGAAACATTTGTTTCCTTAATGTAAACTCTGTGTCCTCTAAAAACTATCCATGCTTGACAACTTAAGTTCCATGCAACTTTGGTCACAGAGAAATGTGCAAGCTCTCGAAACCTCTTTAATATTTACTGTACTTTGAAACAGAAAGCTTTTCAAAAGGACCTAGGGACATGGTTTAGTGGTGGGATGGCAGGGTTAGGATAACAGTTGGACTTGATGATCTTAAAGGTCTTTTCCAACCTAAACGATTCTATGATTCTATGACCATAAACTGGAGCCTTATGGGAGCAAGCTGTACAAAGCTGGGCTTGTATAATGTTATTCACACAGGGTATTCCTAACCCTGACCAGTTCATCACACCTTCAGCTTGAAGCTACAACTTCTGCATCTATTCGCATATTGCAATCAATGTCCCTTTAGCCAGGGAAGTGTAAAGCAAACAGATATAATACCATTTCTTATGCATGATAATCTCTTTTAATATCTACAAAAGACTAAGGAACAAAAACCTAAAGGTAAACTCTGAAATTCTGAAATCCATAGAAAGGCACCTGTCTCTCCTTTTGTTTGGTGTTTTGTTGTTTTTTTTTTTTGTTTGTTTTTTGTACATTTGGCCTTTGTGCTTTCACATCACAGGTTAAAAATATGTGAATACAGGTGAAACATTATTGAAATCATAATTAATTAAATAAGAGTTTAAGTGCTAAGTCACAAACTTTAAAAACAATACTGTTAAAAGTGTTTTGCTTCGATTGTGTATTACGTGAAACAAATTCACATTTACTTAATGACAAATTGTACTGCACTTCTATATGAGTAACTATCTTCAAAAATACACTTCTCATGGTTTTATATCAGACACAGTTTATAATTAAAAGATTAGAACAATTTTTTTGGGTTGAAAAGACATTACAAAACAAAGCACTTAAAATTACTGAACAAAGTATTACAGCCAAATATTTCAGATATTTGATATCACCTTTCTTGGGTCATGATTCAAAGACTGTGATACCTGCCAAGAAGGTCAAAAAAGGCTAACATCTCTCAAATATGTATTTTTTTTAAAGCAAGGCTGCAACTACAAAAATGGATAGAGTTGAGTAGAACAAACATCTCAAAACAAATATATTATGAAGTGAGGTATGGTAGTGTTGAAGTGCTACAGTGGATTTCTGCATATCCAAAATTATTTCAGGTCAACTACTTTGAAGTTTGACATCAGCAGATTACTGACTGCTTGCCGCAGTCTTTTGTCATATGACCCTTTCTTAGATGTCCAATGGCCACAGAGAAGATACATTCAATTAAGCAAAAACTAACAACATGATCAGATATGAATGAGCATATCTGGCAATTTAGAAGGCAAACTGTAAGTAAAAATGCAAGCATACAACTTTTTAAAAAATTTTCGAGCATTTAACATTATCAATATTTTAAAAAGAATTTAAATAATAAATGCAACTATTTTATACAGAACTGTACCATTTATTATACACACAAGTATATCAGTTCCCTTTGTTTACAAAGGCTGGTTACAGATATATGGAATGTTACAGTACCATCTTGCATAAAATTTTAGTACAATTTGTACTTCAAAAAAAGGGTGCAAAACACCAGCCTAATAAATCTGACTGAATTGAAATATTTTTAATTACATCATTAACACATACACAACAAGCTGTACATAAGCCCACTTTTCAATCACCACTTCAAGATACTGTAGCAAGTACATTAGATTATAAATGATTCCAACTATTCAGTTAAATTTATTAAAGGTTTGCACTGCTACTCGCTCTGGAACCTTTGAGATATAGCCTGTATTCATGAATTACCAAGCTCTTGTTAGTACAGTTAAAAGGCAGTCAGCACTGGTTGCCAAAGTACTAGTCACAAGAGATTTCCTCAGAGAAACTTCACCTGGCAACAAACATTTTTGGATACTTTTTTGCCTTCAAAAATAAAAAGAAGTTTTATGGGGTCAAGACTCTCCATTCTGTACCTTGGATGCTGGTGGATGCATGAAGTCCTTAAAGGGAACCAGTGCCTCTTTCAGAGCAGAGCACACTTCTGAGGATGAGCAGGTGATACATTCTACTAAAGTTGGGTACAAGGCGATAACTTGTGCCCATGTGTTAGCATCGACTGCAATGAAGAAAAGAACAGACTGAATCACTTACTACTGCCCAAATTCTTACAACAGATTTTATAGATAAGGGCACATACAGGTGCCTAAACATAGGTACCTAGTGTTTTTATAGACACTACGACATCTGTACAGGGCTCTTGGATATGACATAGGATTTTTGCAGGACAGCCATACTCTCTTTTTTTTTTTTTTTTTTTCCCCAGCAGCTGGAAGCCAGATGGGGTATCCATAAAATGGTGCTACACACCTGTATTTCTACATATGAGGCATTCCCTGTGTTTTCTGGATGAAGAACTGACAAATCGAAGATACTATTTTTATTAAATCCATAACGCACATACATTTTCTGCCTGCTTTTCTCAGCCATTGACAGAAAATTGAATTGGACACACATTTCACTTCTGGAAATTTGTCAGCAATGAGACCTTCTATTAATTCAGATCATTCGAGATTATGAGAGCTACAGAAAGCAGAGGGACAAACACTGGACCAAGACACAAAAATAGCCATGGTAAAGTTTGTTAGTCCAACAAGTGAAATTAATTTGATCTTATTTATGAAGTCACCTCCTTGCTTATCTCCGTTTTAGCTCTGTTTTCAAAAGAGAACAAAACCCTGATTTCAGACAATGTTAATAATTTTCTTAAATAAAATCATTAACAGCCAGAAGAAGTGGAGTAAAGTGATTCTCTAATTTGTCCAGTGGTTCTATTCATAAGAAAGTATGCAGGAGGTTTGTCAATCACTGCCATATATGGACCAGGTGAAGAATTTCTTTCATTGCAAAGGAAAGGGATGTGGGGAATGAGTCCAGCTGAGCTGGCTACTCTACCCCTCTAAGAGCAAGGCCCACCAAAGCAGCACTTCAGTTGCCTTCAGGGCTTGCCAAAAGGCATTATGTGTCCTGGCATAGTTCTGCCCTCAGCCTTTTGCCATTAGCCTTGGAAAGCCCATCATCATCAATCTGGCTGCTCATGGATGCTGCAAGTGAGGCACTGCCTCCTTCAGGAAACCCACCTGCCTGTGTTTTTCTGGAAAGGCTGGTTTGTTTGTTTGCTTCAGGATTGAAAAGGTTTTGTCTGTTCCTCACAGTATCAAAAGCAGGGAGGTAGAGGGAAGTCTTGTATATGCAATTCTGTCAGAGTTGCAGAGTCCAGTACAGCTGGTTTAACCCAGACTCCTGACTAAGTTTTCTGGTGGGAATGCTCTATGCATACAGTAAGTGCAGCTTACAGGAGGAACAGGATGCACGATCATAAATGAAATTGGGGCCTTCCATTTAATTCAGCCCTTAATACATCCGTCAAACAT
Source organism: Gorsachius magnificus (assembly GCA_034008185.1). Taxonomy (NCBI): domain Eukaryota; kingdom Metazoa; phylum Chordata; class Aves; order Pelecaniformes; family Ardeidae; genus Gorsachius; species Gorsachius magnificus. The sequence continues at coordinate 181,305,331 of CM067081.1, forward strand.
TTACTTGGGCATCAATTAGCTAAGACATCTTTCTGAATACAGGGGACAGGAGGTACTACAGAGGGAGGGAAAGCAAGACTGCAAGTTAAGTCTCCAACAGCCTTCCCATTCATTTAACTCGTACACCCCTTTAATTGCAGAGTGCATCTATGTGAATGTGATCCATATTAAGCTATAAAGGTATCATGAGAAGAAAAAGGATCTAGCAAGACTACATATATTTAAGAATTCTATTAAATATTTTATGGAGGGTTTTTTGTTTAGCTGGTTTTAGAAGACACCAAGCTCTATCTAATAAAAGACACCACAAATTGAAGTTTTGTATTTTATTAAATATATCTTAGGACCTTATACAAAATTTTAGGTACACTGGAAAAAACTGTGGGCTTTTTTTCACTCTGCCTGCCACCTACATATACACAGAATTACAAAATACTGAATCCACAGATTACACTTTTCTTTCAAATTTATGTGAAAATTACTACAGGAGAGAATAAATATCTCTTTGTGGCAGATATAATGTTATCTTGTTTAGAACCATGTTGTTTAACAAGAACTTACCATTTTCAGGTTGAGTTTTTTTAAGTGAATCTATGAGAGTACTAACAGCTTTTAAAACAAATATGATTTCTGTTACTTGTTGCCTACAAAGGGAAAAATGAAGACAGTCAACTACTCATTTTTGTCTCATGAATATGTTTTCTTTGAAATTTACACAACATTAAAAAAAACATGTAATGGAAACAGCTGCAATGAAGCCTACCAAAGAAAGGATATTTAGAGATTAAGGTTATAATTTGTCATTAGTTTTCCCACCATCATTGCTCTTGTCTCAGCTAGGATAGCTTTAAATTTGGTACTGGAAACAGTGTCTCAATCTGATGTATCTCATGTACATGATTAACTGTAACATGAAAAGAATCAATTTCATTATTCACGATCAAAACCTTCAAAAGTTAAGTGAAATTTAAATAAGTTCCCATTTTAAAGAATTTCCTGGTACTTTGGTCAATTTTTCTGTTTCAAGAACAATTACTTCAGTAGTGATTCACAACGTTGCTGTGTGGATATTTTATCTCGTTTTCAAGGAGAGTCTCCACCTCTCAATTTAGCAACTACACATAGCTCCACTGGGAATTACGGGGAATCAGATTTCAGAAATGTTATGTTACAGAGAGCAGAAACATTGTTTCAGGAACTGTCAATGTTAGTTACTAAGTCACATTCCTACTGTCTATCATCAGCACTGAATAGGACCATTATTATGTAAAACTTTTTCAACAAAAAAATGGCATCAACATTTTCTTTGAAAGATCTTCCCCACAAACATTTCCCTGGCTTTAAACTTCAACCCACACACAGAGTATTTTTTTAACGACTGAGTGATATTTTAAATGCAACCTTCTTCTCATAAAGTACTGGTAATACCTTTCATTTCCTAAAGACAACGTACATACCGTGGAAGAGGACATTTGCCACTCAATCTCTCATCTTCTATGTAGCGATGCAGTACATCCTGTGACCTTTTCAAGAGCACAGAAAGTGCCATTCTAGAGATGTAGCCTTCCTGAGGAGTTGTGACTTTATTACTGAATGAAAACTGGAGCAGTGTTTCAAAACACACCTTAGAAAATTCCTCTCTCATTCGAATATCTATTTCCGCTTCTGTCAAAGCAAAATGTCGTATTTAATTGTGCAGCACGCATGCCAATACACTAAGTGTTGCATTTCAGTCAGGTTATTACATTTTGCAAAAAGGTTATCACTCCTCTGATATTAAAGAAGATTAACAGTGATATGAACAAATATTAAGAATACCTTCTGAGAAAAGGTGACTGCGCAATAATCACAATAGTTGCAAAAATAAAAGATAAAATACGCAGCACATAGCGTAATGTGTTACCTACTTAACATTGCTTGAATAATAAAATCTTCTATGAAATCAATTAAAAAAACCCCAGCAACCCCAGCTCTACATCCCAAGTATTAATATTTGGTACTGTACAATCCAAATATTTTTCTCTGTAATGACTTAGGTCCATTTTTTTAATCTTTCCAAAAAAACTGTAAATGTTTTTTCTTAAAGGCAGAGAAGGTATCTGGTTAAGTATACCATATAGTTACACTAAAGTAATTTAGTTTTTAGGAACAGGATATTATGTATGTCTTACAACTGTCTGAAATTATTGTTAGAACTATTTCAGCTGGCACAATGCAAAACAAGCTATGTACAAAGTATAAATATAAAGTAACACAAGTACGGTACATATATGATACTGACCAAGAAGTAAGGAAATAATTTTTTTAAAATTGCAAGGAATGCTTGGCAACTTCCATGAAATAAAATACAGTTTATAAAAACAAGCTGTATAGCAAACAGTCTATAAGGAATATACGCCATGGAACTTCAAGTCTTTATCAGAATAAGCACTCTCAATATTTTCATTACTTTCTAGTAGATTTATACACCATATTCTTTTGTCATCTGGGTACTATACCTGTAAAGGAGGATGACTGAGAATGTATGGAGCCTTTATTGAGCATAGTCATTATTTGACCAACAAATTCCTTAGGAATAAAATTAGCATATGGAAGTATCTCTGTGCTGATAAGCTGCACCACCTAGAATAAATTAAATATTTATATTGGTTTTCTGAATATTAAAGCTGTAAATCTAGTATGAAGAAGACAGAAACATTAAACAAAAGAGACATGCTAATGAAACTTCACAAAATCTTCCAGTGCTACTTTTAAAAATTTGCAGTATGTCCAAAAATTGTGGTGTTGCGTGCATGCAACATTAAATTTGAAATAATAAACTTTCCCTACACACACTTTTGTCAGAGTTTCTGAAGCAGTTATCACTCAGATTTCTGCTGACATTTGAAGTATATTCTTCAAATCAAATTATGGTTTTGAAAAGAGAAGATCTAACATTAGGAATCTCCCTCTCCCTCCACCTAATTCCACCAAGATGATCAAGGGACTGGGAAGCTTGCCGCATGAGGACAGGCTGAGAGAACTGGGTTTGTTCAGCTTTGAGAAAAGGAGGCTTAGAGGGGATTTCATCACCATGTACCACTACTTAAAGGGTAGTTAGAAAGAACATGGAGGCTCCCTTTTTACAGGGAGTCACATGAAGAGGACAAGAAGTCATGGATACAAGTTACTCTTGCAGAGATTCTGACTGGACATGAGAGGAAAATTTTTCACAATGAGAACAGTTGGAATAATCTCCCCAGGGAAGTGGTTGACTCTGATACACTGGACACTTTCAAGATGCAGCTGGACAGGGTGCTGGGCCATCTTATCTAGACTGTGCTCTTGCCTAGAAAGGTTGGACCAGATGATCCCTGAGGTCCCTTCCAACCTGGCATTCTATGATTCTGGGATTATGATTAATTCAATATCCTCACTATGACATTAACACATATATCACATACTTACAATGTGACATCTGCAAAGAACAACAAGTGAGTTAATTATCTAAACAAGCTTAAGGCAACGCACGTTAACTGAAATACTTTCTACCCATGGTCTTGATGCTGCCATTCTGGAACAAAGTGGATTTAGACCTCCATAAATTAATGCATCGGATCTGAGTTCTGCCCACTGCAGACAGAACCACTCCCGCTTTTCATCCAGAAATCTTTGTGTCCCAGCTCCCACTCTGGAGAGATGACAGGTGATCAAACTCACACATACTGCCATGTCTTCTCTGCAACTCCTTTGCACCCCTAATCCTTCCTGGCCTGCCACATCTCTTTGTCCTGGAGTGAAAGGGGACCAGTCCTTCATGCCAAACATCATCACCTCTTAATTTTCTTAGGCCTTATCCAAGTAAACATGATCTCTTTTACAATTACAGCACCCTCTGTACTGCACAAACAAGACATCATTTCTTCATTTATGCACAAGCTTTTCAGTATTGAGAACACATCTGGAGGGAAACAGTGAACTGAAGGCCCCCCCTCAACACAGAAAGCACCCACTTCAGGTTTAATTGTCAGCTTCCTCCTGTGGTTTGCAATTACCCATGTAATTGCTTGGCAATAACATAGTAAGGAAGAATCAGATAATGGGTTAGAGGCAAAAACACATTTTGGTTTTGCCAGTCTATGCTGTTTTGAACTTGAGTGGACAAGAAGTAGTTTTTGGAATGCCGCTTCCTACTTTTTGCATAACTCTGAAGCAGCCAAATTCCAAGCCTATGAACTTTCTGTCTTGTTTTCAAAAAGGAAAACAATATCACAGAAAAAATAATGAATGGGTAACTTTTCAAAAAATTATTTCAGAACCAAATGCAATCTGTCATTGTCACTATCTCATTATGTTTGACAGTGTATTTGTTACAGTCTCCTTACCTCAACATCAATACTCTCATTCTTCTGAAATTCTTGAATTGAGAGATTATCAGGAGGTGTACTAAAAATAAACATACTATGTTATAGTTTTAAATTCATAATGTGTAAGGAGAAAGGTATGGGAAAATGCATTGCATTTAAAGTTATTACATGCATCAAGTTGGTACTATTATATGGTTAACAATTAACATTTTAGAATAAAGTCTTATGAATAATGATGATAAAAATTATTCGAACGAAAAAAAGTAGCAGAACACTGTAATTAAAGAGTTACAACTGATGGACCTGATTTAGGACTTGCCCAACCTTTTTCTCAAAGTAACTCTTTTATACACACAAAAGCCACAATATCTGTTTAGATGAGTCTGTGAAGGTAGCATCAGGGGATCACAGTTTATTACATTTTACTTTTTCTTTCAAAAATTTTTTTTTTATTTTGTCTTTTTTCTTATAACTGAAATGATATATCTGTTCTCATTCTTAATGAATTTTATGAAGAGACAAGCCCATTTTACAAACAATAGTTTTGAAGAAATTCAGAACTTTCTACAGTTCTTCCATTGTATATAAAAAGTTATTTACACATGAAATGTCCGGAAGTGATTCAAACATGAAAATTACCCAATACTTCACAAGATCCTACCTTACCTGCTTGTAAATTTGGAAATCTTGTATCATTTGATCGGAAATTTTGTGTCAATCATCAGTCATGCAGTTTTCTCTGGTGAAGTTTTATCTCATTTATTGAGTCCTTCCCTGTACTTACTGGACCCATTCAGTGAATTCAAATTCCTTTCCTTTGCTGGATTACGCTTCTGCTGAGTTGTTGGGCCAAGTTCCTCAGCAGAACAGAAAGAGCAAAGGCCTCCTACTTGGACAGCAATCAACTACTTCAGCTGATGTTCATCCGTGTTTTAGTTTGGATCAGAGATGGGCTTTTCAAGTTCAACTTTTAGACATTCCTGTTTACAAACCTTGGTTCATGTCTGGTCTTAGAGTGCATAAAACTGGATTCATTTTCGATGAAACTAAACCAAAAAATGTACTCCAAGCTCCTGTAGATGCTTGCATGACAGGAAGCCAGACTAGAGCTACTCTGAAATAAAACACCTAAAGTGAGCACTCTGTGGGTGATGGGTACAACAGATAAACTCTGAAATACCTTGCTTATAATCCCATAACCATAGCATTGCCTGCTAAAATCTACACAAATTCAACATACAAACTTAAAAGAAGAAAAACTGATTATGAGCTAATGACAGCCCGTAGTACAAGCACTTTCTGAGCTATGTAAACTGAGAGGCTGAAGGAGCATGGTCACCTTGCGCTCTTCCTTAGGTATCCCACTAATCCAACAGAAACAGCACATAGGTCTAGATATGTGCCTGTTCTGATCTAGTTAGGCCATTCTCCTTTTTCTGACATGCAGCAGAAGTCAGAATCCTCATGCCTATGTCCCTCTGAAATGTAAAGACAGTTGCAAAACCTACTGGATTGTGGGTTTGGTTTCTCCATAGTGTCCGATTGGCACTGAAGGTAACCTGTTACTAAAGCTAACAGAATAACCAGTAGCATTAACAACAAAAATCAAAGACAGGGTGCTATATAAAGTCAATATAATTTCATATATTAAATTCTCTCCTTCTCCCGTAATTTTACTTTTTGTCTTTAAAATAACTGCGTAACATCGTCAAGCTGAGGAACAGTTTGGAAATGTGACCACTTGAAAGGAATGGGTAGAAATATTGGAATTAAAATTGCCTGTAGTACTTCAACTTGTTGCTGTTATGTATGTTTGTGTCTTACAACGCATCTTAAATTAGACAATGCTTTCCACCACCACCACCACCCCCTCCTCCAGAGAAACCATCTGATTAATTAAGTACAAAGAATGGTCACTACTGAGAAGGAAGGAAAAAGATAGGGTCAGTCTGCCACAACACTCCCTGCCTAATTTATGGCAGAAAAGGCAGATGCAAGGAAAAGAGAGCTCTGGACTGAACAAAGACCCAAGCTGTTCTGTAAGCAGAGGAATCGGTGCAGTACTGTAGTCACAAGCAGGCTAGCATCCTTTGGCTTACTTCCAAACTCCCTCCCCAGCCCCCAGCTTTGTCTCCACCCCGTGTCCCTCCCCAGGAAACAACAGACATGTGGTGGGTAGTTGAGAACTATGTACATGCTCACTGGCTAGGCAGCTGCCAAATATACGATTGTGGACCTGTGCCAGCCTTGTCCTCGTAAGAGTACTCATCTGGGCTTGTCTTCTCCATCCCACTGCCAATTTTAATGAAAGGTTGAAGAACTTTAGAGGCTCCTAAATGTCATTCAAATCTGGTTAGTTTAGCTAACAGGGTTTTTTTTCCCCCCCAGTGCTCCTGTATGATGCTGACCAAATCAAGTAAGATTTTTCCAAGATAGGCTTTTTTCTCCCACCTTTTGGGTGCTTAGCATGAGACACCTAACGTTCAGTCTGCACACCTACAGCTAATTTTCAGTTTTAACAATTACGACAGTATGTACCTGCTTGAAAAATAAATACATCTCCCTTCCTCAAAGGGACTTTACGTAGACAACTTCACCACTGCCTGTGAAACATTCTAAGTGTTACATGTGTGACTAGAAAAAACCCAAAGAAGAAAATATGAAATACTGTATTTATTATTGGTTTGTGTATTAGGCAGTCAGGAAGTTTGGAGTTACATGTTGAAAACACAGAATAATATAAAGTACTAAGTAGCTGTTCAGTCAGTGCCTTTTGTAACATAAGAAGTCATCAACTATGCAAACCTTTAAATAGTAATGTAACCTATCATGATGCATACAAATGCAGGTCATGTTGAAATACATGGGAAGCTTTCATTCTGACACTTCTTAATTTACAACTGACTGACCTTCCGAGCTGAGCTTTACTTTGTAGAGGTGTTAAGACTTTTCTCTCCAGTCATCCATATCTGATCTGCCATATATGCTACAGATTATGCTACATTCTTGTTCATGTAGCAAATGACTCGCAAGTAAATAGATTTTTGTAAGGAAGGTGTCCATATGGAACATCTATCTAGGGGCCAAAAGCCTTGCTGGTCTGATGCAATACAGTCAAACTGTACTGGAAGGGTCAAGAGCCAGGGAAGGTGAGAGGCAGCACGATGCAGACTGTTGCTACGTGCAGGCTTTCCTCGGTACAGAGCTCCCAGCCGCTGCCCACTGCCTAGGGAGGGCTTTAGAGCCTAACAACAAAGAGCTAACAGGCACCCAGCATCCTGCTGTGCACCACAGTGCTTTGCTCTGAAGCATCTTTTTGGAGAGTATTGATTTAATTCCCTCATGTGAGCACAGATTTCTGCTCTAGTAAATTATATATGTACACACACATGCGTTTGTTGAATTTTATTTTATATAATGGCTTGACATGCTTCCACGAAAGCCTCTGGGAAAGAAGAATGCTATGAAATAATAAACAGACCAGGTTCTCACTAGAAAACAATTTTTGTGTAAATTAAGTTACGTGAAAAGTATTAATTTTTAAATGTCATTTTGATTTATAATAAATACCAAGATTATTGAGCCTCCTCAGCTATAGCTTGCTTTAAAAAAAAAAAAAAAAAAGCTGAAGCTTATTGCGTGGAAGCTGTTAATTCTCTATGACAGTAACATTTTCCTTTTTCATTTACCTGGCCTCTTTTGGCTATATTTGAAATTTCTTGATTTACAAAGCTGCAGAGACCATTTCTGCTGTGCTTTGTACTTTTTAAACATCAATGAGTATCTCTTCTCATTCAGCCCCACAGCTGGCTTGAAAACCTGTTCCTGTCCAAAAGACAGAGGCAAGACCATGCAGAGATTCACAGAGCTTTAATTTAAGGGTTCTATCCACAGTGACCTCTTGCCTAACCCATGCCAACTCAGTTTCACTGGTGGAAACAATATTAGGCTATCTACACACATGATTTCTAGGACCACAGTGATTACAAGAATTATGATCTAGATTAGAAAAATGTTTAAAATGTTGATTAAAAATGTAGAACAAAAGTGAAATAGCAAGAGTTTTATCTTTCTACTCTATCTCAACCAGGTAGAAACTTGGAGAATGTGCATACAAAAATGAGACTACATGCACTGGGATATTTTAATGAACAAAGCTGTCGTGGTTTAACCCCATCCGGCATCTAAGCACCACAAAGCCGCTCACTCACTCCTAAGCTCAAGGGAAAAACCAGCCAAATCTGTTATGCAGTGTTTCTAGGAGGACTGACTGCAGTAAGACATTTCCAAGTTTTACAGAGATGCAGATATTTCATATTTAGAACCATCCCTGCAGTGCTAAGTCAGCTCTATAGAATAAGGGCTTGAAGAGCAGATACAAAAGGAAGATATTTACCTAGCTTTCCATGATGCCTGGACAGATAAAGCATGGAACAGGTAAACTATTAAATAGTGGAAAGTGTGGAGTATGAAAAGGTATACAGGAGTGAAGGAAGAAAAGTAAGTTTCTTTGAGACAAAACATTTCAGTTTCCTTGAAGCACAGTGCTTAGGAAAAATTATGGAATGCTGGCACAAGAAAGCAAATTTTCAATTCTAACTGCATCCAGGTCTAACTGAATGTATCTAACTGTATTCCTCTCACAAGGGGTGACATGTTGAATAATGGTAAAATCCAGATAATGCAGTCATGCTGTTACTCTATCTCACCGACAGCCTCCTGGCGTGTCTCTGAATTGCATTTTCCAAATTCTTTGCGCTCCAGAACCTTTTCAGTCATGCTGGTCTTCAGCAGTGCAGCCAGATTTGTACACTTCTGCACCTGACTTAATAAACCCCCCATCCTGCATGGCGTATTTGCAAGTTGGAAAGCCACGAGGGGTGACTGACACAGTCGCAGTAAGCCCCAGTTATGGTTAGCAGGGTCACTAAAACCAAGTCAACTTTACAAGTCACTAGTCTAACAAAAGGCACTGGGTGCCTTCATCTTCTCATCTGTGGCTTGGTTAATTGATTTCGGTGATATAGACAAAAATCCAAGTACTATCAACAGTTTTAAAAAACACGACTCATTGTTAATATAAATAAATTGGGGAACACACTGAAAAACAGCTTTTATACCATGTAGCTGGCCTAAAATAAAGGACCAACATGGACAGTTGGAAAGTACATTCCCATTGCCTTCTCCTATAATCTGAAGGCTGACGTACTTTGACTCAGCGATAAATTTAACTTGTTACTTTCAAAACAGTGAATAGATTCTCCCAAATTACTCTGGAATAAGACACCACTATGATTAACATATATTTTCTATTAGAGCAAAGAAAAAAAAAATTGAAAGTAGATTTGAAAATTCTGAATTCAATTAACTTAGAAATGGAACCACCACAAATGTAAGAGACTGACTATACTGGAATTACAATCCATGAAAAGACACAATTTAGAAAATTCTAACACAAAAGGGACAGGTTGCCCTATTTGCCAAAGCTAGTTTCACAGCATCTTCCACAGAAGCGCAGAAGGACTTAACCAAAGGAAATCAGAAGACAATTACCTCAACGTGGAGAACTTCCACAACTATCTCTAGAGCCCTCCTTGCATCACAGCGAGAGAGGCATGCTTCAGGAGCATTGTGGGGAGGAGAAGGAGGAAGAGGATGAAGAAAAGTAGAAATGACTGCTATTACTAATTGTCCTGACTACTGGCATGAGGCAGATGTACTCCCTTCTTAGCTTTAATTTTTTTTCAGGACCGCAAGGCTCAGGCTGATAGAGGGAACAGAAAAGCCATCTATCCTAAAGCTACTAAGGGACAGGGCTCTAACAGTAAGTAAGAGAACCATGCACTTGGGAAGACAAACTGCTATTTAGAAAAAGATGGACAACAGGGGGCAAAAAAACCCCAACCCCAAACCAGACATTCAATAGCCATACAGTGTACAACTATATAAGCAAAAATCATCTACTCATAAAAAGCCAGGAAAGAGTAATGATAATGGCAATTAATTATAGTAACAGGCCAAATTATCCTGCTGTAGCCATATGGTTCTATAAACCAGCAGCCTATTTTTAATATTTTAAATTCTTTTAAACCTTAAAGCTTCTAAGTGAGAGAACAGAAAAGTGTCGTATAGCTTTTCTGAGAACATCTTTAATTCTGATGAAAATGCTGATTCCTAAGCCACATTTTGTATGCAAAATTATAGTATACACTCTATACCTCTCTAAAGAGGCAAAACCAGACTTAAGCGAAGACAGACAAGTTTTAGGGCATCATAAATATTCACAATAGTACTATTTTTCCTTTACCTCCAGAGAATATTCGCCCGTGTATGACAGCTGGCAAAAGCTATTAGAATTAATGCCAACAGTGATTGTTTCTAGCAAGCCCCATGTTAAAATGTAGTTTCTACAGTGGAACAACTTTCAAAAAATGTATAAATCACACGCTGCAAATTAATAAAACCAGGTACATACTTGGCCAAAAAGGTCATGCAGATGATAGTGGATTATCTTGAATTACACTGAAGATCTGTGATGATCTTACTTCCCTGGATTTATGAATTATTAATACCCAAAAACTGTAGCAGTGCCAGTCCGGGTCAGCTAATAACATGCAAAATAGATATGTTTCATCTGTTTTGCAGATATTTAGGAATAACTCATTCACAGCAAATAGTAGTACATGAGAGTAGTACTGAGAGGGGGAAGCAGAACAACAAGTAGGACTACCACATTGGACTTCAGGAGAGCTAACTTTGGCCTCTTCAAGGACCTACTTGGAAGAATTCCATGGGCTATGGCTCTTGAAGGTAGGGGAGTCCAAGAGAGCTGGCTGCTGTTTAAGCAGCTCTTCCTCCGTGCCCAGGATCGGTGCATCCCTGTGAGTAGTAAATCAAGTAAACGAGGCAAGAGGCCTGCATGGATGAACAAGGAGCTTCTAGTGAAACTCAAAGAAAAGAGTAAGCTCCATGGAATGTGGAAAGAGGGTCAGGCCACTTGGGAGGCATACAGGAATGCTGCCAGAGCATGTAGGGAAGCAACTAGAAAGGCCAAGGTTCACCTGGAACTCAGTTTGGCAAAGGACATCAAGGATAACAAGAAGGACTTCTTCAAGTATATCAGCAGCAAACAAAGACCAGGGGTAATGTGGGATTGCTGCTGAACGAAATGGGTGCCCTGGTGACAGAAGATACAGAGAAGGCAGAGCTACTGAATGCCTTCTTTGCTTCAGTCTTCACTGCCAAGGCTGACCCTCAGGCTCCCCAGTCCTGGCAGGTAAACGAGCAAGCTTGGAGAAAGGATGACTTTCCCTCTGTCGATGTGGATCAAGTTAGAGATCTTTTAAGTAAGCTGGACACCCACAAGTCCATGGGCCCCGACGGAATGCACCCGCAAGTGCTGAAGGAACTGACAGATGACATTGCTGAGCCACTTTCCATTATCTATGAAAGGTCGTGGAGAACAGGAGAGGTGCCTGATGACTGGAAGATAGCCAATGTCACTCCAGTCTTCAAAAAGGGCAAGAAGGAGGGAACTACAGGCCGGTTAGTCTCACCTCTGTCCCTGGAAAGGTGATGGAACAACTCATTCTGGGTGTCCTCTCCAAGCAAGTAGAAAAAAGAAGATCATCACGAGTACCCAGCACGGATTCACCAAGGGGAAATCATGCCTGACCAATCTGATAGCCTTCTATGATGGCATGACCGGCTGGGTAGATGAGGGGAAAGCGGTGGATGTTGTCTACCTTGACTTCAGCAAGGCTTTTGACACTGTCTCCTATAACATCCTCATAGGGAAGCTCAAGAAGCATGGGTTGGATGAGTGGACAGTGAGGTGGATTGGGAACTGGCTCAATGACAGGGCTCAGAGGGTTCTGATCGGCAGGGCAGAGTCTAGTTGGAGGTCGGTAGGTAGTGGAGTTCCCCAGGGCTCAGTACTCGGCCCAGTCTTGTTCAACTTGTTCATCAATGACCTGGACGAGGTGACAGAGTGTATCATCAGCAAGTTCGCTGATGACACAAAACTGGGAGGAGTGGCTGATACGCTGGAAGGCTGCGCTGCCATTCAGCGGGACCTGGACAGGCTGGAGAGTTGAGCGGAGAGGAACCTGATGAAATTCAACAAGGGCAAGTGCCGAGTGCTGCACCTGGGGAGGTCGAACCCCATGCACCAGTACAGACTGGGGGCTGACCTTCTGGAAAGCAGCTCTGCCAAGAGGGACCTGGGAGTCCTGGTGGACGACAAGCTGACCATGAGCCAGCAGTGTGCTCTTGTTGCCAAGAAGGCCAATGGCATCCTGGGGTGCATTAAGAGGAGTGTGGCCAGCAGGTCGAGGGAGGTTATCCTCCCCCTCTACTCTGCCCTGGTGAGACCCCACCTGGACTGCTGTGTCCAGTTCTGGGCTCCCCAGTTCAAGAAAGATGAGGAACTCCTAGAAAGAGTCCAGAAGAGAGCAACTAGGATGATAAAGGGACTGGAGCATCTCCCCTATGAGGAAAGGCTGAGGGAGTTGGGCTTGTTCAGCCTGAAGAAGAGAAGACTGAGAGGGGACCTTATTAACACATACAAATATCTTAAGGGCAGAAATCACGAGGACAGAACCAGTCCCTTTGCAGTGGTGTCCAGTGACAGGACAAGGGGCAATGGATACAAACTGAAACATAAGAGGTTTCAGTTGAACATGAGGAGGAACTTCTTTACTCGGAGGGTGACGGAGCACTGGAACAGGCTGCTCAGGGGGGTTGTGGAGTCTCCTTCTCTGGAGATATTCAAAGCCGCCTGGACGAAGTCCTGTGTAACATGCTCTAGGAGAACCTGCTTTAGCAGGGGGGTTGGACTGGATGATCTCCTGAGGTCCCTTCCAACCCTTGCGATTCTGTGATATTCCCAATGTAACTTCTAAGTGAACATACACTCTTCTACAATGACCTGACAAACCTTCATTTTGATTTTCTAAACCCAACAATGATATTGATTATTGGGTGTTAGCTGATCTGGACTGCCTGTCTCAGAATGGAAGCAGGACTACTAACCACAGCTGAAAACAAAACCAAACAAACAAGACGCTGCAAAGATTTTTTTAAATTAAAGAAACAGTGAAGCATCAAAACAAAAACTTGGATAATGAAAGTGCCTTTTATGTAGTCTTGATGAGCTTTTTTATTTTAAGGTCCTATTTAATAGTATTTCTTTGAAGTAAATGCAAAAACAAAAGAAAAGTTTTTCATTCAATTGTCATGTAAACCTACTGATAAAATTCCAAAACCATTCATTATTACAAACATATTCACTAACGGATGTGTCTCTAAAATTAAGTTTCATTGGTATTTATTTTTGGACTGTTTTGGGCAAGCTGCTATTTATTCATCATTAGTAAATACAGCTGTGTTTGGTTGCTGATTTTTCTGTGTTTGAAAACTATACACATACAAATGCATGGCATATTAGTGTTAGGTACAGAAGAACCCTACCATTTTCTATTAAAAAGTAGGATTAATTTGTTACTGAAATCAGCATATACACAGAAAATCAGGGAATTAAATTTTTCATATTCCGCATTGTCCTTTAATCTGATACACTATTAGATATACCTAAACTACTCCTAAAAGATGCTTACCCACAGATTTTCAGAGAAGATGGAAATTCAATACCACTCCTAAGCAATCTCCTACAATACCTAACCTTCCTTACAGTAAAAGGTTTCCTTAATGTCTAACACAGATAATCTTTGCTGTACTGAAATCCATTTCTACCCATTCTCAAGGGACAATAAAAATTCTTCTCTGGAGCAATCTTTCAACATATTCTGAAGACTCATTATGTCTTCCTAATGATACATTCTTTGGGTTGAACAAACTAAAAAATCAGATTGTCTAAGTCTCTTATCATTATTATTTTTCACTTCTGGACTTTCTCAACATGCCCACATCGACAGTGTTCCATTCTTGAGAGATTATGCACGCACTTATACATCTACCTGTCTGTCTAGTTATAAATCTGACTGTCTAGCTACACTTTCATGAAGTATTATAATAATTAACCACACTTTATTTAAGGTGCAGTCAACTTATCTTGGGTAGAAACAAAGGCAAGATAACTAAGGGCTTCTATGCGAACAGAAATAATTTTCAAAAAATCATAGTGGAATATTTCAAGATGGAACTCAAGAGAAATACATACAGTCAATGGTGTTTACCTTAACTTTAAAAAAAAAAAAAAAAAATCATTGTTGCAATTCAAAGTGACAAGAGGAACAAATTGAGTACACATCAGTAACTCTTTATCAAATCTATAGTAAAAGTCCTTGGGAGTCCATACAGAATTCCTTGACCTGGTCAGAAAGGCTATGCCTTGTATTCCAAGGTCAGCTGAGCTCTTTCTTGGTCTAACATTTAACCCGTTGAATGAAGTTTTTTCTACCACATTCTAAAAGTATACTTTTTTTTAAGTAGACAGACTGGTTAACTTTTGTCCTTCATTCATTAAAATAACTTTCAGGTATCAAATATCTCTGAAGATAAAGCTATTTTTACTGAACTTTACTGACACATTTGCTGAACATATTACCTACAAATATTTTCCAGTTTAAAAAAAAAAAAGTAAATTGTGTTTACCTTTTGGTGAATAAAAAGTCTTCAAAAGTATTTGCTAGCTCTGGCCACATGCTGTCAAATTTTCCAGAAGATGCATGCTGCCTTGCAACAGGTAGCCCAATAGAGAGAACTTTGAGCAGAGAGGAGACAGCTAGCTTCCATGTGCTTTCAGAAGGACAGGAATATTTCAGACTAAGAGGTATTCTTAGTGTCTGCAAAATGGAAGTTAAAACAAAATTTATAGTTGCTCAGACAAATCTAGCAATATGACTGGTTTCCGCAGAAGATCTTGGCAGACACTGTCATAGCTGCTAGTGACATCCCTACCTTTTCTGCTGGTATATGAGGTGCTTGTTTAAAACAATATAATATAGAGATGATTTACCATTTACCAGCTGGCTAAAGCACAGGTGTGTTGCCAAGTACAAGGTTAGAAGTCAGAGTTGATCCATTAGCAATTACGCTATGAAATTACATAATTTTCTTTTTCTGTACTGCCATCCACCATTTCTGCTAAACCTGACAAATGGGCTTTCCTAACATCTAACAGATTGCAAGCAGTTTGTTATCACGAGTGTATTCTGGAGAGTTTAGTCCTGTTCCTAGAAAGCTATCCCAAGTGCTTCCACAGTGAAGAAAAAAAGCTTCATTAAGTTTAAACTTTTCCTAATATACAAAAGTCGAACTGTGTACATAACCACTGCCAGACACCTGGTCATTGCTGACTGTTAATCCACATGAAGTTTAAAAGCAAGAAGAGTTAGTGAAATTCTAAGATAAAGGCTGCAATACAGCTCAAATGTATAGCAGATGAAAATATGGCAAATTTTAAGTCTTTTAGATAGAAAGACAGCTTCAATATCTGAAAAAGAAAATCATTAATGAGTTTTAAAACATTAAGCATATGTACTATTTACATTACATGTACTCCTTTAAGCATTGTTAGTCAAACTAACTAGAACCCAATACCAAGTTATCTTGGAAAACTATTTAATTTACATTTCAAATAACTAAGTTCAGGTATTACACATATGCTCCCAATGCTTTTAGTGAAGACTCTGATTTGAGGAAAGCAAAAGGAGGAAAGAGGAAAGACTCACTCTTGCTCTCAAGAGTCAGTCAGTTGTAATTAACCTTCTATTGCCAAAAATTAAGAAAGCTAGGATCTAACCCTAGAGATAAAACAGAATATTTTCTTCTGCTGCTATTGTTCATAGGGGTCAAGTCTAATTCCATTATCAACATGGACTTTAGAGACATGAAAAATAGTTTTAAAACCATTTTCATCTACTGCAGTATATCACGTTATTATCAACTGTGAACATTAAAGAAAAGTGGTGTTTATATCAGTTTCACCTACCCCATTAAAACAGAAGTGGAAAACAACTGCATTAACTTTGAAATACAAATATTTAATTTATAACAGATTCCAAGTAATATCACATAACTATTTTAAACACATTTGGGTTTATAAATTTGGGTTTATAAATGTCTATACAGGAACAACCTGATGTCAGCCAAGTCATTACCAACAAACCTAGGTCACATACATTTTTTCCCAGACATTTACTACTACTTCTATTATTTACCAAAATTATTTGCTAAAATGGAAACAAGGTCCAAAAAAGTTAAGAGTTTGGCAATTTCACCTTAAAGGTACATTTGTGCACCACTAACATTCCATAGCTACATCAATGACACAAAAAGTCATTAAAAGCAAATCAAAAGTAATAGCTAAAGCACGCGCCCCCAAAGTACAGTCTACAAAAATTGGTCTTTGGCCTTCAATGCCGTATTTACTAAGAGGCCTGCTTGTCAGATTCAAGTGCGTAATACTTTCAAGGATTAATATTTGAGGCCTAACACATTTGTTAATTTTTATCTTAACACTGAAATACTGATGTTGACATTACCCAGCTAAAGAAGAATACATATATCCTAATCGATAGCCTTGTAGCTTCAAAAGAAATTACTACCTGCTGCTCATCTTCATAAAATATCAATTTGTTTACTAAAGCTTTAAGCTTCCCAGATAGTGTTTATCAACACTAACTCAAAATAAAACTCAGGATTTTCCATGTAAGCTCATTAAATTCAAAGCATACACAGGACAAACTTTTACCTTAATAATGTTCTGAAGAACTTTCTCTGTTACCACGGCTTTATGGCAAGCTGTCTTTTGGTACAAGTCCACAACAACTTCCAGTGATCTCTCAGCAAATGGTACATAATTCAGTGCTACCCATTCCGCCTAGGAAAAGAAATTAGTGAATTACTGAACTATATGTGAAAATATATTAATTAAGGAATAGAAAACGTATGTTTTGCATTGAACTCTCAGTTTAATGCATGCAAAGTTTTCTAAGAATATGGTCCAAGCAACAAAACTGCAAATACAGTGTAGTCTGACTATTAAAACGTACTCTACATTGAAGTAAAGTACATTTAAGTAGGAGAAATTTTGCAGTCTAGGCAAGACAACTACATTAGCACAATCTTTAAGGAAATTTAACTCACCGGTGCAAATAGTTGTATCTAGTGTGATTCCATTGTGTTGCAGGACAAATAGAATAAGAAGAATTAATACATACATAATAGTTACCTCTTCGATTACAGTGAATCAGATGCTCATGCTTAGTGAACAGCAGAGTACACAGATAAAAATAATTATTATGTCCCATTTCTCTACAGCACGTGCAGTTCAAAAATTTGCAGCTTGAGGGAATTTTCTCCATTCAAAATTATTGTGTCTATTAAATTTGGTATCACATGTAGGACAAGTTATTTTAGATTAATTCACTGGACAAATTCAGACACATTCACTATGTCTGGTGTCCAGGCAAGACCTTTCCTAAATGGAGGAATACAAAGTATAAAAGCAAAGTAGAATTCAAAGGGAGCAAATGAAGATAACAAAAGCATGTAAAAGAAAATCCTAATAAATTAACTTACTACTCAACATGCACAGCAAAGTTTTTACAGATGGAATAAATGCATCTTGCTGAACAACCTATATCTGAAGCTGAATTGGGTTCACAAGCCAAGTGAAACAAGTGAGATTTCTAATTAATTACCTGATTATACTTTGCATTTGCAATGTGCTTTGTTTCCAGCTGTCCATACTGTGGAGGCTTGCAGGAAAATTCTACAAAAGCCAACAGCTGGTCGAAGATTGCAGGATACATTATCTGCATACTTTCTGAGCCCACACATATAGCCTATAACAAAAGAAAATACAAAGGCTTAATACGTATCTTGAGTTTCCACATTCAAAAATCAGCATCAGTTCAAGGAGCTCCTACAGAAAAATTCCCATATAAGATTATCCAAGAGTCATGCTGTATAAAAGGTAGTGTATAGTTCTAATAGTTAAAGGAAAGTAATTTCTGTTACTTTATTAAATTGAGTTGCAAGATACCTGGACATATATAGTTTAGTAAATACAGCTATCTTGTTTCATCCAATAAAAGATATCTTTTCTTCACAAACTCTGCTTTGACATGGCAGCAAACTATAAGTCTTATATAAGTCTTGTCTGTTGATCTCAGCCACATCTTCTTAAAGTTCTACCTCAAGGAACATATAAATCTTAGAAATAATTCATACAGGATTTTCATAAGTAGACAAAATCATGTCTTAGAGAAAGCAACATAAATAAAATGAGAATGGTATGATTTTGGTATATCTGAAACTCATAATCTTGCTTTAAAATGGAAAATATTTCAGGAAGGGTGTACTTAGAAGATGTCAATGAAATATCATGTTGTCATAGGCTAATGATTTCCTGTTGCAATATAAAACCCAAGGCAATCTTAGAGCATTTATTTTCAAAGCCAGATACAATAATTCTGTGAAGTTACCCCAATTATTTTCTGACGTTTTAAATGTCTTGCTTCTCTTCCCAAAGTCTCTCCTCTCAAAGTGTCAAGAAACAGTCTATTTATTGCTCCACAAGAAGACCTTGTACTTGTACTGTCATTTTTCTCTGTGGAGAAATCAAACCCCCTTTTCATTAACCACAGATCCATGACGAGTTGTGGCTGAACTCACTCAAGGTGCCAACAGCTCTGAATCTATTCGAGTGCAACCTCCATGCTGGGTCATGAGCTGTGGCAGTCGATGGGCTAGCAAATATCCTGAGTCCCCAGCCACAGAAGGGAGCAAGCCAACAAGGGCTACAGGCACTGCCATCACTAGATCACCCTAAGACCTAGCTGCACCTTCAGGCAATCTACAACCTGCAGCAGAGCACTCCGTGAATCATCAGTGGCCTCTCCCTTTTCCTCAGTTTCCTGCAATTCAAAATGCACGTCTAATGCTCAAAAAGCAAAAAGAATATAGTGCAGCACCCTTTCCAAAAAGCCATACTCCTATACTGGTGCTCAAGTTCAAGACTGTACTGAACTCTGAAAAAGACGCTTTGATGCTAGATACTCACCTGTGTGGCAGAAGATTAAAAGGTTAATTGCTGATCTAAAAGTATTCAACACCATGTAAAACAATTTCAGCTGATATGCTGCTGCACCAAAGTCACTGCACTAAATTTTAATGCAAGATTACACACCTATTAGAAAAGGTATTAAAAAATTATTTTATGTACCAATGCATGGATTAGAAAGGGAAAGAGAGCATCCACAACCCCCTCGATAACTTTTGCGTAGATGCAACTTACTTGCACAGGTGCAACTTACATCACCCACAGAAGACCCTCAACATCTGTAATGTGAAAACTTCAAAATACATTTGCCATTCACTCCACATTGATAGATTTTTATTATTATCATTATTATTGATTTCAGAATCAGGGGAAAATAATTTCAGACGCTACTTTTTCTGTGCTGGTCAACAAAAGCAATAACTACTTCCTATTTGAAGTTTGTGCATAAGCAGCTTCTTATTCTTCATATTTTATGAAACTCTAGTAAAATTTTTATTTTACAAATAGAAGTATTTTCTATCCAGTCTACTGGGATATTTTCAAGTTGAAAAATTATTCACATAATATTTAAAAAAAGAAGGATTAGGTCACTTCATTTTGAAAATTCACCTAACTAAAATTGCTTTTCAAATAGGTTTATGCTTCTGACTGACAGCAAGTAACTTTTATTTAAGTGTATGAAAAACTCAAAAATAGCCTAGCAAAGTGTGTGATGAAGGACGTTGAAGGTATCTTTAAGAGCTGCTTATAAAACAAGGTGGCACTTACTGCATTAAGTGTACTTACTCACATACTTAAGTAGAGACGCATATAAATCAAAGAGTAATGGTCATGCAACAACAAACCACAATCAAACCCTAAAATAAAATACTCTGCAGATCATTGTTGTAAAAATTGACACAGTACTTGAGTTTCACAAATTTATGCTTTAAAGCATTCTGGTGCTAACTTTCACGTTTTTTAATAGTTCAGATTTAGCTAACAACTCTCAGTGCAACTATAGTCATGGACTCCTGTTTTTTCTACAGCTCTCTGTAGCTAATTCTCTACCATGTCTGCCAGTGTATGTAAATCTAGCCTTGAGTTTACCACACTCACAGCTCAAGAGGTTTGCGTCCACACTGCCTGCAGAGGCAGAATTCAAATGTATCTGATCCCAAGTATGTCTCTGTGTTCCTCTGTCTGAGGCTGGACCACTGTAGAGTTGACCCAGAGTCAATGTAGGAAGGCCGTGAAAAAAATAAGAGAATTTGGGCTTGCATACAAACTTTACCTGAGCTACAGTGATGCAGCAGGCACTTATACTACAGCAGTGAAAGATCGGAAAACAAGTTCTAATGAGGAATAAAAAGAAACCTAAGAACAAAACAAAGAATGTAAAATGGGCTCAACACATGGAAGTCTGAAAGAAGAACCAAGGTTCCCTTCTAGTCCTATGTTCTTGTGTTGCAATGTTCTTTGCTAGTGCCATCACATCATAAAATCTCTTTATTAAACCAGTCAGGGTCTCAGTCTTAAAAATGTCAGGGTTTTTTCATGCTATTCCAGTTACAAGGTTGTTCCAGAACTTCTTAGAAAATCAGAACTGACCCTAATGTTCCTGTATCAGCAAAGAAAAAAACTTAATCTGATGCCACAATGCAAACAATGTAAGAAACAGTTTGTTTAAAAGAAGGTGGCAGGTATTTACATAGTCTTTCACTAATTTCTGTGTGTACTCCTGAGAGTATTAATTAATTTCAAAAGAGAAAGAAGATACTGTGGCCTCCAGCAAAATCATCCGATGGGTGGCCTTTGCTCCGCAGCAGCACTGCCTGGCTGCCTTACCATGTGAATTGTACTGTGTTACATAGCCAAGGGTAGCAATCATGTGATTTCACAAAACTTACTATGTCCAAATATACTTTTTTTTTTTAGTGACTTCAGTACTATTCTGTTAGGAATATAACTAGAGATGGGGTGGAAGGTACTGTATAAATTGAGGTACCTAAGACTTCCCATGTAAGTCTGTATTTGCAAAGGTTGTAACTGCCATGCTAACCATTTCGACTGGGAGAGGGGAAAGGGGGATGTCTCTGTTTCTCATGGGGAGTTACTGCTTTTGTAATTGTTTAAGAAAATTTCAGCTAAAACAGTTTAACATCTTGACAAGAACAAGAGTATAAAAATAAGTTCAGTTTTTCCTCATGTTAAAAACTCTGGTAACCCCTCTTTGAAAAGTGCTAATGCCTGCAGCCTTTGAGAGCTAACAGTATCTGGATAAGGAGACCGGCAAAGAAACAGAAAAATGTGAGACACAGATATATGGAGTGATTAAGTGGGGAAAACAGGACTTGGGCAGGGCTGAGCTGCTGGAAAGGCAAGGGTACAAAAGGGTCAAGCCTGACTGGAAAAGGATGAAAATTTAGTGGATGTGATTGGTGTTAAAACTTCATGTTATTTATATCCCCATATACAAAATTGAGATTTAATACCGACTTCTCATCTTACACCTCTGTTCTCAAAATACATTCATGAATATTTTTTAAGCTCATAAACTAAAGGAATGACTGCAAGATAATGATTCTGCCTTGTGTGGGGTGTAAATAAGTATGATAAGTTAACCCAACCCACACTAAGCAAAAAGAAAACAAGATGTTGAATTGCTGATCATTAAGCAGACACCATGTGTTCTATGAGCTAAATGGGGTAGGATCCTGCCTGAGAGGGGGAAGAAGAAGAAAAACAAAAACGGTATGACCACATAGTTAAGCAAAGTAGTCATAGCATGAAAGCCCAAACGGAATGAAGTCAGGTCACATGGATAGTTTTCATTCTGGCATTTCCCAAGTAGGTTTTTTGGGGGGTTTGAAGGTTTGGGTTTTTTTAAAGCAGTGCTTAACATAAATGCACGATCTCATTCATTATCAACTTTGCTTCTTTTGAATAAATAAGTTTTCTGAATGAGCAATGTATTTTTCAAGGAGATGATTTACAACTCCAGAAAGAAAGAAACAATACCTTTTTTCTTTTTCTAACTATCCAGAAAAAAGGCACCCTAATTTGTTGTTTACAGATTCACTTGCATGAAGGGTGCTCTTTAAGGATGAGTTCTATAGTAAGAATTTCTTAAGCAGAGATGCAGCATTTTCCATAAACAACTGATTAACAAGAGGCAAGAAGGTAGGTCATCTGCCAGAGGCCTTTTTATATTTTGCATGAAGTCAAAGTTCTCATGATCACTATTCTTCTGGACTTTGTTTATGGCAGTACCTGGGCAACATAAAGAATACTGTTTGGGGGACTATTCCCCCCAACTCTGTGTACAGACTCTCATAATAGTACAATACTGTAATATTAGATAGACAAGTAAATGGCTACAAACACAGCACCGCACTTAAGGTATTTCTGCAATCAAACAAAAGTGCATTTCATAAAGATTACACCATTCCTTTCAATGCAGAGTACCTGGGTTGCACCTGATTGTTCTAATACAGTACACTGTGCAATTATAAATAATTTAAAAATTCATGTTTAAGTCACCACACTATAGTTCTGAGAATTGAGATACAATGTAGTTTACCTTTCACCACACATTTGAAGTCACATTATTACCTTTTGCAAAACATCTAAAGCTGTAAGCACTGCTTCCTGCAAACTTGTCAAAACTGCTTCAGTGTAAGATGGGAGGATGAAAGGGGAAGCATCAGAACTGATTGGAACCGAAACAGCACCGTGCAAAATGACACCCAGCTTTTGGAGATCATCCATGCTGAAACCAGTTTTGATGTGTTGGTAAAGAGCTGGGAATATTTGAATTAAAGCTGTAAGAAAAGGCTGGCTGGGAATGAAAGTCAATTTATCACAAGTAATTGGAGGCCTTGTACTTTCTGAACCAATCCTATACCAGCTGTTCCAGGCTGCCCACCAAAGATTCAAATCTTCTATCTCATCTGTTATTACAGGTGGTTCAGATCCATTGTATCTTCCTATTCTTTCTCCTATGGAGTCAGTTCTCATGAATGATCTGCCAAGACTAGTGGCAGTTGTTGTCCCTACCACCACAGGTACAGAAACATTGATAGCAGGTGGTGTGTCAGGCTTCTCTGAGTCTCGGACAGGAGAAACAATTTGTAAGATCTCCTGGAAGCTTTTCAGAGCAGCCAAGGAAACTTCATTATTTTTGCTGAGTGCTGCTGATTGGATGTGATCAAGAAGAACGTCCCAGGCTTGGGAAAAGTCCCCTATTTAAAAAAAAAAAAAAAGGGAAAAAATCAACTTGGAACTGGCTTCCTATTCCCCTTCCCACCCACCCTCTCTCTAAAAGGCGGTTCATGTACTTGTACATGTACATGCTAATACAGAGAAATTTCAGGAGGTTAGGTGATGGCTTGAATGACTTTCAGAATATATCAGTTCAGCCATAACTAGAAAGAAAAAATGTGACAGAGAAACTCACAAATATGAAGAATGAAACAATATATCAATGTTTATGTCAAATTTGCTGGTGAAAAATCACATACCACATCCCATACAAGAAAAATAAGTTTTCTTTATTCAGGACAGTGAAACAGATTTGTTCTTAATACATACCAGATGCCTGTTGATTTCAAAAAGTGTTAAGCACATATGAGGAATTAAGGGTCATATATATAGAATATGCATATAGAGAGAATATGTATGTATATAGGATATATATATAATCTGTATGTACATTTATAAAGAATTTGTTTTAAAATACTCCCATAATTTTACTGTGGTGAAAGATTTCCTCTTTGGAGTTTGAGTTTTTCATTAGATTTAGCATTAACCTTTAATTTTCTATGTTATTAATTACTAGGTTTGAAAAATTAAAACAGCCCTGCAATGTTTTAATTTTTTATTCAGTTTTAACTCAAGTTTAATATAGTTTAAAATCTACTACGTTTCTGCAAATGACCAATACTGTTGATAGCTAGTTATATGTTAATATCTGTATCACAAATAACCAAAATGAAATAAACTACAACTTATCTCTAGTTTTTTATATATATATTAATTGCATACCACGGGATGGTGAAGGTATATTAATATAATGGGGAATTTTCTTTGCAAGCTATACATTCTTTATACCACATTTTTACTTTTGAAAGTAATGTATTTAAGTAATTCTAGTTAACCAAACTAGAAATGAAAGCTGTTTTGAAATGATATCAGAATATCTCTGTTTAGAAGCTTAAACAGAAACATTTTTTCTGTACAAAACAGGCATGAATGTTGAACTATATTATTTAGTTCAATACCTTTACATTGTTCCACTGTACATAGTAATACTTTATATTTTACAATAGCTAGGTAAGTGGCCTGATGTTTAATTTCTACAAGAATGCAAAAAAGAAATAGGGAAAAATCAAAGCCTGAGAAAGAGGAAGAGAAAGAAATAAAGATACTAACAAGTTATAGAAGAAAAATAAAAAACTTCAAAATCGGAAAGGTAAGATTTTAAGGAAGAAGGAAGAAAGGGGAACTCACTTCAGTTAGCTGCATTAGGGACAACAGTAAAGTAACTCAGACTGACATCTCTGTACAAGACAAACAGTGGAGGAGTATCATGAGGGGAGAAAAATAATCACTTGAAATAGTGGGTAATCTCAACATCTTTCATGTCATAACAAGTCCAATCTTTTCATTCATTAAAAAATTCCCTTTCTTCTTCTCTAAGCTATATCCTTCACTGACTTTGCAAGTGAGGTCTCTTTACATGGTAAGAGCACTGTTAAGCTTGACACACTGATGCCATTGAAGAGTTCTAGGCAAGTGTTGCATAACCTCAGAAAGACAAGACGAAAAATATGTTCTGACAACCAAAAGAACAGAAAAATTATTATTGTTATCAGGCTACTATAAATTAAAGCTATTTGGCACCCAGAATTGTGACTAATGAGATTTAATCTCAAGGACTGGGATACAGAAGATGAAATTGGTACTTACAATTTTTGGCTCTAAGGAGAACGAATTAAAAACTCCGTATTTTTCATTACATTTGAGGTGAGACACAACAGAACACACTTTTAAGCTAACATTAAGATTCTTGCCCAGTACTGAACTGAAAAAAAATATACAAAAGCGGAAAAGTTTATTACTGTATCTTTCAAAAACTTTAAACCATAAATTTTACCTAAAGGCTGCAGTAAGTATCTCCTGGTGTTAAATATTCTTGCAACTCCAGCCAGTGTTAATACCCACGTCTCAGCCCACTGTTTCTCAGCTGTATCCCTTGAATGATGGATGAGAATGTTGCCTCCCCCTGATTCAATCTTCTCTTTGTCAGCTGTGGTAGAAGATTCTCTAACCCTATCCAACAGGTGAAATAAAACCTGTAATAGTCAGAAAAGAGGGAAAAAAACCACCTTTTCAAATACCATAGTTGTATTCATGGCAAAACAAAAAATAGTATTTTTTCCATTTTCTTTTCTGTCATTGTGTCACCTTGAGAATTCCCTTATTCTAAACAGTCTCTGCAACAGCTGAGTAAGAATCAGCCAACTGCTGTTCACTTGAGAAGGGTTAGAAACAGCATGATCAAAACCACTGAGAACAGTGTTGGCACTAACAGAAGGCTAAAACCTATGGATCTCAGATACCTCACAGGTACAACAGGCAACAGATTCAACTACAGCCTGACTTTTTCCATAAGGCACAAACAGGATGACTGTGACCTAGAACAGGGCATTTGACAGATCCTCCCAAATCAGAGAGCCAAAACTGAGCGCAAAGTAAAGCTCAATCTAATATCAGATCAATCCAGTCACAGGACCCTCAAATGTCACCATATTTTCACACAAAAGAGTCATTCATCTTCACAGAAGGGAGCAGCCTTTTTATACAACTCCTGAGTAAGAAAGAAATGGTCAGGATACAAAAATTACATTTCAGAAGAGGCTTTAAGGGCCAGAGAAAATAAAGCATGAAAAGAAAACCCAAACCCAGAAAGATGATATCACACTTCTGCCACCATATCTTAGCTTTAAAAAGCCTTAATAAACTAGTTAACTGATATTAGAATAGCATGTCAGTGTTTACCAAAACGTGAATGCAATTTAAAAAAACCTTCAGGGGAAGTTTACACATCGTACCTTCCATATTACTGTGTGCCACGTTGAATGTTGCAATAAAGTTCCATGAGCACCAATAGTAGAAAACAATGTCTGCCCAGCACTCTTTCTAACTGCAGGTCGGGGATCCACACACAGTTCTCCAAGTTTGGCATATAGGCATAACCAAAGACAGTCAAATGGTGGTGCAGGATGAAAAGGTCTATTCAGCATCACCCCCTTTTCTTCTGCCTGTTTCTGCAACACTGCTTCTTCTTTGTTAAGCTCCTTCTCAATTATTTCACCTCTTTGGAAAAAATAATCCGAAATATTCCACTAGAAAATAAGTAAGACATACACTGTTGTACAATACAAATATTATAATGCTCTTAATGATCATGAAATATAAAAAAAAAAAAATTGACATTTAAAGTATTTAGCAAAGCACATCAAGATATTAATTTCCCTCCATTCATGGAAGAAGATCAGTACATAAATACTGCAAAGTGCACAAAGTATTTTTCTTAGCCTCAGCTTTTAGGCCCCAGTTCTGCATGAAGTACTAGAAAGGGAAACAATGTATTAAAAACAAGATACTGATGAACATGGTTACAACACAATACTATTTCTTTACCTAACCCTGGAGTCATGCAGTTTAAAGATAAATTGTGCTCACTCAATTTACATATGATTACAAATGACAGCATGGGAGTTCAATAAGAACTCAAAAAATAGGTTTTTGTTTTCATTTGTAGAGCTGACTACAGATTAACTTTCATTACAAAAAAAAAAAAAAACCAACCCAGAAAACAGAAAAAAAGAGAAGAAAATGAAAGCCAGAAGCAGCATCAGTATAGGTTAATATAAAACTCACCAACAAACCAATGGAAGTTAAGCTAATGTTTAGCTCCTGATTGTGAAGTCCAAAGCTTCCTGCAACTTCAACAACTATCTGTAGACAAGTACATGGCATTGTTGGAAGAAAGTCTGTCACAACCAACTGAAGACACTGGAATGCAGTCCGTATTAAGGACTCTCTTAAAAAAACAAAACAAAAAACAAAACACACACACACACTCATTTCAAATTTCTTCAAGAGCACAGGAATGTTTTGAATACAATACCTCAGCAGATAGCATTATCAAAAAAAAGAAAAAACATTTAATGTTTTTGAGATGAATTTACAACATTTAAAACATTTCAACTAGAGAGTTTTTTGAGATACAACGTTAAGTTGAAGCTTCAAATTCAATGAAGTATTTTAGTCCATGTTAACTAGCTAGTGAAGTTGAAGTTTAGACTCTCCAGTGGTTCACAGCTAGTTTTACATAGTAAAGTTCACTTCTCTGTTCTATAGTTCTAGGACTTCTTAGTTCAAATGTGTCAGCTAAAACATTCTAAAACAGACACAATTGACAAAACAAAGCTTAAGTTTGAGCATGATAATCTTCCAAAGAGTAAGAACAATTTTGTGTATCAACAGTTACAAATTACGTAAAGTATGTCAAACAAGTGGGCAAAATGTATTTTTTTTTTAGTAGGGAAGATGCATGCTATTGTAATGATAGTCTTACTCGCTTCAATACTATATTCTGTTAGATAAAAGCTTTTCAAAATATCTTCCATTAAATAGAGCTTTAATAAATACTGTGCCTTCAGAATGAAATTCTGAATACAAATATAAAATAAAAATATAGTATGGAATGGAAGCAGCAAGGTCATCAATAACTAAAACTTTGTTTAGTGAGAGACAAAATGAAGGAATCAAAAGGAGTGGTGGAGTGTAGATAATAGAAAATAGGGAAGCTGCATTTAAATTTCACTACAGTTTTTTTAATACTTAAGGTTGAATATGCAAAAGGAAAAATTCCCGAGGTTTGTAATACAGAAACTTAGTGTCCTTCAGAATATGTATCTCCCAGGAAAAAAATCAGAATACAGATATGTCTGTTACATATTTCAGAATCATAGATAAAATAATATTTTTTTTCAATTAATTCAAAATGGAACTCATAGGTGGGCCATTTCCACTGTATCGTAACAGCCAACATGATATGGAAGCCAGGGGAATGAACAAGAAACTTCACATGGACAATAATGGTATAACTAACAATTCTCTAGTATGATGCGTACTGCAGAGAGGGATCCATCCTACCACATAAGATCAGAGGATTTATCATGGCTATACTCATGGAGGAAAGTGCTCACATACTGCTTTCCCCCATATTTGTTACAGGAGTCTATAAAGTGAAACGCATCCAGAACTGCTGCAGCATTTTCTCCACTACAAAGTTCCCAAGGTACATGACCTTTAAGGAGTCTAAGAGAAAAGGGAAGGAGGCAGGAAATGAAAGTATAGTTACACTACTCATTTCGAGGAGCTGAGGTAATGGGAAAGTAACCTCTCTTTCTAATCTTCAAATGTGAGGCCACCAGAACAAATTCAAAACAGTTCATTTCCCAGTTTATGTCCCAAACTATGTGTTTGGAGAAAGGTTTCGAAGTCCTTCAAGCAAGTGGCAACAGCAGTACAGCTCTTCAAAATGTAAAACTGTCTTTAATATTACAGGTGGCCACCAAAAAGGTAAACATAAATGCAAGAAACTTAAGCATAGCTTGAGAACTTAAGACCATATAGGGCTTTATCTATCCTTAAAATAAACAAGGGCATCCCATTGAAAAATTCATCAAAGACAGTATTCCTTCTGTTTGGCAGGCTAGTACTATGCAACCAAGAAGTGACCGAAGTATCACTGGCTCTCAAAATAGCATCTTCTGTATTTATAGCAGCCTGGCAAGAAGTTGTCCTGGAAGGTAAATGAATTTCTGTCCTGGAATCCTGGACGTTCACTGACCAGAAGGAAGACACTTGTGAAGAAAGTCTCACGGTCACTAAGTTTAAATATAAAGTATGGTAATAGTGCCTGCATCTTGTGCTCACAGCTATAAGTGAGGCAAGAAATTCAGTTGTTTCCCAAAGAAAAGGAGGCTTGCTTCATTTTTTTTCCTACCATAGTTGATATGGTGTGCTACGCAGCAAACAGTTCTATGTAGTTGAAAAAAAGTAAATTATTCTATATGCTTTGTAGAAGCATATACGATATAACACAAGATCTTAGTAACGTCTTGAGGTACCCACTAGTGAGGTATGGGTTTGCAATGTAAAAGGATTTGAAGACTGTCTTGAGAAGGAATCTGTGTTGGTTCTCATCAATCAACAACTACAGTGAAAATCAAATGCATGTAGGAACCACAGAGCACATTGCACTAAGTCTGGAAACAGCAGGTACCAAAGGAAACATGGTTACCAAAAAGAGGATGCTCACAACCAAGAATGCCAATATCCTTGAGGATTTTGGTGAACACTACTCCCAGAGCAAGCAATACTGGTACAAGAACAAGCATTTTAAGGGACTTTAGGAGGTCTTCATATGGCCAGAAGACAGAAGCTAAGGTGGGGCAAAAGTAGAGATATGCCAAGGTAAAGTCTTCTGATACCAGAGTTATTTGCTGACCTGTCCTGGTGCTAGTCTTGACGATCACCAAAGAAGGAATAATATTGTCTAAGTGTCTGGATATAGTTCTTGGTGTTTACAGTTCCAGGGCCATGTTCATTTCACTGCTCATTTAAAAAAAAACTCCTTACAACTTCACCTCTCACTTTCCCTTGTGGGCAAAAGGACCAGTCCAGTAACAATCCCCCTCTGTTGGCAACAGTCAGCTGTGTTAGTCAGTCAAGGGATTCACCCACAGCAAATAAATAATCTTCCATCCTTGTGCTACCAGCAGCCATTTAGGGAGGAAGGCTTCAACAAAAAGAGAGAGCATTCAGAAGATGACACACGCTAGAGACTACACAAAGATTTAAGAAGAAAAAGAAACAACAGAGGAACCATTAGCAAGAGCTAAGTCATACAGAATTATCTGCAAGCACCAGAGATGTGTCCAGCAGATGGTTAAGATCAAATGAATTGGCACAAGGAGTACTCCTCAGTGTATAGTGCATGCTGACCACAGTAAAGTGTAGAGTGGAACAATACTCTGGTCTTCTGAAAGATGAATTCAGTAAAATGAAAGTGTGCTAAAGGAAAAATTAGTAACTTATTTTTGTTGAGTAAAATTGTTCAAAGGCTAAAACTGACAATGAAAATCATGGTTATTATTGGAGTGGTTATTAAAGTAAGAAAATAAAATCAGAGTTCTTTCTATTGTTCTTATCTTACATGATTTTAAAATTTTATTTCCACCACTTACCCCTGATCACTTCGGATTGCGCCCATGACTCCAAGCACCAATGGCCAACCAGGTCCTAAGCTGTCACCCTGACTTTGCAAAATCTGTAGCACACACTCCAACTGCTTGATCCTGATATCAGGATGACTTATGCTTGACAATTCCTTTAGTGGATTCAATAAAAGCAACTGCAGTCTCTAAAAGTAAACAATAAAGCATATTAAGGATGCTAAAATTTCACTGATCCTTAATTATTTTTATGTATAAGTGAAAACATACAGTACCAATTGAAGATTCATTAAATGAATTCAGTAACTCATTCATTAAATGCTCAAATTCAGTGTCAGCCTGGCCTTTCTAAAAAAACTGCTTATAAGCAATCCCATCAGGAAATTACATTTTCTCTTTTTTTCTCCTCCCCACCTGTTCTCCAGGTCCCTGAGCAAGCAGCAGCATGCTGTCACAGTTGCATAAAAACCATCATGCAACTTTATACTCACCAGCAGGGCTAGACTTGGCTTCCTAACAAAGAGACCTTTAAAAAACTATCCACTGAATCTCAGTAAAAATAGTAGAAAATTTTATTAATAAATGTTCTGAATAGCTGTGATTTAGAAGGTTAGGCAATACATTTTTTTCCTGCCACCACATCACATGTATACTTATAAATATTCTGGAATTGTTTTGCACTTACAAGGGTGATCCATAATTTGTTCTAACAAATGGACATAATATGCAAGCATCACCACTCTTTGTTAAGCATTTGAAAAAGGAAGTTCATTAGAATGTATGAGGTGATTCTCAATAGTTACACCTGAATGTTACAGCTGTAGGCTTTATAAACGCAATAGTAAAGTTGTTTTATGAATGCCTCCTATTCACTGAACTGTAGAAAACTTCCTCTAGGGAAGATTTTGATTTCTGTTCATTTTAAGTTCCAGAAAAGGAGGAAAGCAGCTGCTCTTAAACTTACTTTACCTGATTTTGAGATAATGGAGGATCATGGCTGAATGTCAGTCCTGCTTTAATGAGAGAAGTTAAAGCTTCTGCTCCCCATTCTCTCATTCTGGAGTTTGGATGCTGACAGACCTGAAAACAACGTTTTGTTTAAAGTCACTTTTATTTAACCAAGATTTGAATATATGTAATATATATACACATAAAATGGATATTTTAATTATAGTAGAATTTACATACAATATTTTAATCACTTTTTTTACAACAATCCAACAAATCTCTAGGTAACAAAATTAGGTTTAATAGTAAAAAGAATATTATTTTTGGACAGACATACCTTCTGAATAAGGAAGCAACAGGAAGCAGTGAAAGAACAGAAGGAAACATAATGAAAACCACAGCAGTTCAAGCCAATATATTTTCCAAAATGAATATACTAACTGTTAATTCAGATAATGATTGATTAAGAAGCACCGAAAAACTCTTAAAAGAATGCCTGAAACTCTCAAGTTTAACTTAGCCTTAAGCTACTGTAAATTCAAAGTTTCATCTTTCACACACTGCTTAACATAATCAAGTGAGGAAGCATGACAGTAGCCAACACAGAAAGCATCTGCTCTTCTATACTCTCAAATACAAAAAGTAGCTACATAGTGAATGTACAATAAGCCTTACACTCCATTATTTCAAAAACTTGAGAAAACAATAGTGAACACTATTTCAAGCTTCAGTTTCAAACATGTCTTCATTTCTCTTTGTCTCCTAATTATGTAAATATAATAGTTTTGCTAATTGCTTTTTTTAGAACAGAAAAATTAAAACCATTGTGCAAATCCATTGCATAGGTACCTAGTATGAACTGTACTCCCATATCTGATACACTACCCTCAAACAAAGAAGGTAAGTCTAGTTTCATTAACCTCTACATAATTATTTCCACCCACCCTTCCAGCCCTAGCTCAGATGGTGTGAGAATCCAGAATCAAAGTCAAAGGCAGGATCATAAGGAAGGCTGATGGTTTTGCTTGGTAGACCATTCCCTTATCAGACACTAGCCAAACTGAAAAGGAGGACATTGTTAATGTTAAAAAATGCAGACAAGAAATAGTTACTCTCCTGAATTATTTATATTTTTGTTACCTTATATAAAAAAGAGAGAATTCAAACTACTTCACGATGCTCTGAATCTGACCAGATAATCAGTTCCAGAGACAGAGAACAAATTCTTCCCTCAGGTTGCATTTAATTGAATTTGAAGCTGGTGTTTTCTCCTTCCTTACTGTACCTCGATGACTTAGGTTTAAAAGGAAATAAGGCAGTACTTTAAAAGAAATTGAAATAGACTGTGTATTTCCTAGAAAAGAGTGGCAAATACCCACAATGGATAACAGACTGAAACAGACTGCTTGTTAGATGGAAACACAGAGTCTCAAGATGTGGATGGTAAATGCTATTGTCTTGGAGGGGAAAAAAAGACAAGAGAAAGAGATGCCTGTATTTTAAGTCTTTGAAACCCTAAGTAACCAAGTTTCTTCTCCTAGATAAAAGATTATGTGGAGATGACCAATCCTTGATATTCTTTGAAATAATCCACTCATTCTAAGGAAGTGTCTGACACTTTCTGGAAAACTTTCTCCTTTACCCACTTTAAATCAAACCCTGTTCTTGCATTTCACTCCTCACATATCTGTGTAGAGAATTATAACTTTATAATTACATTCCATCACCTGCTTTTAGTTTCAGACTCAAAACTTAAGATTTTTTTTCCTTGATAGAGCATATTTTTCATGTTGAAGTGAAAACACTTATGAAATTTGAATAGGATTATGACACCTATTTTTGTATTTGTACAGTATTCTCTTAAAGGGACCATTCAAAATGTTAGGTTAAACATTTTTAAAACACACAAACCCTTTGTTAGTAAACCTAATGGCTTCAATCTATCACATAAGGACACAAAACCATATCTTAAAATCTTCCTAGATATTTGTACTACGTGAATCCAAAGTGAAACCTATTTGTGTTACCTTAATTATAACACATATATGAAATATAATAAATTGATCATTTTAAACACTGCTGTGTTTAAAACTTATGAAGACTGACAGCACCATAAAGACAAAGTCAATAAGAGATACTAAACTATTGGCATTTAAATACAAATTCACTTTTATTTAAAAACAAGGTAAACCAAAAAAAAATTTTGAGTTTTTTAAAAAAATAACACTTTAAAAATGCATTTCCATAGGATCTCTATTAATACAAACTAAGTTCCGGTACAACTGATAAAAGCAATTAGTTACCTCCAGCAGATGACCAGTAAGAGGTCTCCAAAGAATCTCAATCCTGTGCATGTTAACTAGTCCTGTTTCCAGTAATTTAGCAACAGCAAAAAGCGATGGTTCCTTAATAAAACAGAATTTGAACACATGACTTTGAGATAAGTCAGATAATGTCAGAGCCTGTTCTACATTATAATTTATAAATTAAGGTGCAACTAATATCATTTAAGTACTGTGCTTTGTAGGCTATGAACGCTGTCACAACAGCTTAGGTAGCATGGCTGGGAAGTTTCCACAGGATCTGCAATACTTCATCAGAAGCCACAAGGGGGTAGCAACAGCATACCATGAAGAATACTTCTTTCATAATTGTACATATTGTTTTCTCCAAGTTTGATACTAACCAGAGCACTGATATTCCTTTCAAAATTCTCATTTTTATATAGTCCTCCCTCCAACCAGTTTTATAACATATTTTACTAGCAAAATAGCCTTTTTCCCATCACAACTTTTAAGTTAAAATTATATATGAACAAACAATATAGAATATTTCATTTTAAAATCCCCTTATGCTTTATCTTCCATCGGCTTTGTAAATGCCCTGCAGGAATATGATAAATTCCCATTAATCAAATACGTATGCAAATATTTGTGATAAACTTATTTTAATCTTTTTTTTATATCAACATACAGTCAAAATGACTGTTGTACTAGAACTACTCTCTTCCCATTTCTGCTGATCTTTTATTCTCATTTTCAACTGATTTTAAACACAAACTTTGCTTATTTTAATGTGTTCTCTGTTGCTGTAATTGTGAAATATTATAAAGCATATTTTCTGTCATCATTATCTCTAGTGTAATAGATCTAGAAAAAAACGTTCAGAAACTCTCCTCTGGGATTAGATTATGACTAGGAGAACATACACTCAATTGTATTCAATCACCAGGTCTTTAACCTTTCTGGGCTAAAGGCTGTTTACTGAAGCTGGCAGGAATACTATAATTTTTCCAAGTAAATATGAATTATCAGGGGTTTTTAGTATCTATATTGCCAGGCTTTTTCTGAAATGTGTTATAAAAGAAAACTGAAATGAAAATGAGCACCTCACAGAACATACTGTGCTATTCAGAAGCCCTAACCTCTGAAATTATAAGGGCTTTTAAAGTTTTATCCACCCATAATCTGATTAATGGAAACACATGACATTCCTTAGTTAACAAAAAACACAGCAGGAACGCAATGAGAATGCTCAGAGAATTTAGCAACTGTATGAACCATTACAAACAACACATTCTCTGGTTCATAATTTGTTTTTTTACTCTAGAGTATCAAATGTATTACTGTCTTAATATTAGAAATAGTTAGCTTAAAGGATAAATATACAAGTCTTCTGCCTATTTCACAAAAACATCTAAAAAGAAAATAAGAACTCTTTTTATACCTTATTGTTTCCATAGGCCATATCCATGGCTTCCAGAGACAAGGAGCAAAGGGCATTTATTAAGTGATGTAAAGACACATCATCAAGGTACCTGAAAAATAACAGCTATCAAAACACTGCCAAGTTTGATATACACACATTATTTTAATTATAAGATAAGGTTTCTTACTGTGAGCTTTCAAAAAGCCTTGAAAGTATGTTGGATATAACTGGCAGATCTGTCATAACTGCTGTAGTCAGAACCTTGGAAAAAAAGACAGAAATGTGTATTATGGATCGCAATAGAAAATACTGCATAATCATTAACTGTAAAATGAACAAGCATGCTTACTGTGCTGGGCCCTTCTACAGCTCTTCCAGGCTTTAACGCACCCCCAACACCAGGCTTCAGTCCCAGAATCCATACAAGATGCTGAAATATAAAAGGATCATTTTCAGCAGAAAAGCCTTTTCAGGCAGAGAGGAAACTAACATTGTACTAGAGCTAGCCGGCAGCGTTCCAGCAAAACAGAATTCAAGGGAAATGCTACAGTACTTACTCAAGGCAATTCAAAGCACACCATGAATAGAATCAAAGCCGCTTCTATTGCTCATATAAAAACTCAAAAAAAAATTATGGCAAAAAAGCAAGGCATAAAAGCAAGGCATAAATATTTCCTATTATACCTGAAGAGTAGCCAGGACAAGTTGCCACGATGTACCAAGAACAGCTCCGTGGCAGTGAGCTAAGTTGAGTAATGTTCTCATACACTGGATATTTTTTGAAGTCAGCTAAAAAAAAAAAAAAAAAACAAAAACAAACCACCACATAATTTTTATTATCTACAATAACAGTGTTTCTAGAAAACTTGCAATTTTTTACTAAATAGCTTAAAGGTTACATTTTGTTTGCACTAGTGCCATGTATCTTTTTTTGAGAAGTAGTTCAGTATCTCTCCTTCTTCCTTCAGCCTTATCTTGCCGGGGCTGAATATGATTTGATCACTGCCCTCTCTTCCCAGTTTCACATTATTATCAAAGACACAAGTTCAGGTACTTCAGCTTTAAGTGCATCTTCTCCACAAAATCAGAGTCTATCTTAAAAAAAACCACGTAAGTGAACCTTCACACACAAGCACATAACAGAGCTAAGACCTCGGAGTTTTCAAACAGAATGGATGGGAGCTGCTGAGCTAAGAGTCAGATAAAAACCAACAGTAAGTCTTCTTTACAGTTAGAGAACTTTGCTGCCCAGGGCTGTCCAAAATTAAAAGCTTAGAATAGTATTTCAGATAACCTTTATTTTTAAGAATGCTGTTTATCTGTTGTCTATTTTTGAGACACATTGAGATGCAGAAAGAAGCAGTTAAGCAGGATGAGATCACTTACAAGTTGTACTTACCATTACTGTTCCCTGTGGCTGAAGAGCTAAGGGTTGCCCTACTGCTACAACTTGCTGATGAGACTCGCTTGAAGGACTGATCATTTGAACATTCTGTCCCTGAATGGAATATGCTAGAGGAAAATTGAAAAGAAAAAAAAATATAAATTTAAAATCGTGCAGTAACAACCACCTTCTGGCAAACACAGTCCAGATAATTTTTTCATAGTATTAGCTTTAAGGTAACTTAACTTTGAGACCTTTAGTTGTATTTAGATTATTATGTCATTGCCTTACGGAGTTAAAGGAGCCAGTAATTACTCCCTCTCACTATTAGATATTGCTTGCAATACATTCATGCATTTTATGTTGAGACTGAAATATCTGTGCTAAGATACAAGCATTAGACTATGTCTCAACTCAGTTATCTGTGGAAATTGTATATAAATGGTATCACTGTGTGCTGCCACTGTACTAGTGCACTCAGAAAAATAAAGGTGTCATAAATACTATGTTGTGATCTTTTTCCAATACAAGACTTCAGCACACCCATTTTATAACTCACCTGTAAAAAGAAGAGAAATCTATATAAAATAACTTCACTGCTTCATTTCCATAGAGATTCATGTAGCTCAGTCATGCGTACTGCTTCACAGACTTACAATCTAATAATACAATTAGCCTGTGAGCTGGAGTAAAGGTGCTGGTCCTTGTCCCCAGACTATTGTATTTTTGTTTTATATTAAGAGGTCTAATGTTAGATCCATCTGCATATTCTCCAGGTAGTTGCATTTCTTGGAACATAGTAATTCATTTTCAAAATTAGAAGCAGAGTACATCCTCAACTGGCATATCCCATGAAATACAACATTCTCTCAGGCTGTGTGAAGCATTAATTCACCCTCTTCTAAGCTGAACAGAGCCCAGAATTTAAGACCTTCCATTTACGCAGTAAGTACTAGACAACTGTAGAAAAGACTGTAGTGCACCACAAATGCAGGATGTTCTAGCCAACTCTTCACCATCCGAGTTGCCCAGAGACCTTTTCAGAACTTGAATGCCTTAATTACATATCCCAACAGATCTTTAGGATGACAGATGGATCTCCTTAGATTATGAACTTCTGACATATGCCAAGCATTCAGAAGTTTTAGGTTGACTAGAATTATACCCTGCAGATGCTGCAAGACTAACCAGTTCTGGAAAGCAGGCAGTCTAGATCCTGTCTGACTGTAGTTGCATATCTTTGCAATCACATCCTGAGAAAATTTGGGTTTAGAGGACAATACATGGAAACACAATTAAAGAAAACCTATATACTTACATTTGCTGGACAGAGCTGCAGTTGTGCTGTTTAATACAGTAAGGGCATAGTGAGGAGGTAAGGATCCTTTGCAAATGGCAGTGATAAAGGCATCTCTTGATGTTACAAGACCCAGTCTTCCACAAAGTGCAGCCATGGTCAATTCCGCTTTTAGAATATTTTCAGTGGCAGCTTCATCAGTGCTGAAAGAGTACACATCATTTAATAAGAATTAATCCATGGCACAGAAGCAGGCAGCTAACCAAAACGGAAAGCAATAAGAACATATACTTTAAACCTGTCAACACTATAAATACTGAGGAGCAGGCATAACCAATCAACGCAATTCTTCAGAACCATTTTCTATACAATTGGTTTTTAGTTCTGAATGACTTCACAAAGGAGACTATGAGGAGGTATTTAACACTAACTTCAGAAAATGGTGCTTGATAATAAAAGACTCTTTGAAAGAGCCAATTAAGTTACCAAAGTTATTACCTAGCAAACGGCTTTTCCACTTCAAAGACTGCATAGTACTAACAAGTACTAAGACATTATTCAGTCTCTTATCAACAGTAATCAGGACATGGGTAGAATCACTTCAATATGTTGAAACATTCAAAGTAGAAAGGAATAAAAATAATTCAAATCGTTTAAATGCAAGCCTTTGAAAATGTAATTACTTGTTCTATATTAAAATACATTAAAGGTTGATGCTAGACTTCTGGAGATTTCTGTGTCATTTACTCTTTAACAGACCCTCACTCGGTCTAGCCATCACTAACCTACAAACCTGTCTGCTCAGGTGCCATGAACACCGCTCTCTCATACAACTGTTAACTTGATTGGTATCAAAAGTCAGTTCAAAATATAGCTGGGAATATCATCTTTGAAAAATCAAGAGAAATGAAAGACCAAATACCTTGCATCAAGTAGGAGGGATAAAGCAGCCAGAAGACCACACCAACAAGCATTCACCATTTCTTCCCAGACAGCTCTGCTAACTTGAAAGAAATACATATACTTGTTTATAGCAGAAAAACAATATTTTACTTAATAACTTTCAAACATATCACAAACAAAATGCTTGCTACTGCATCCTTTAAAGCGTGTTTTATATATGTTTACAC
Organism: Gorsachius magnificus; assembly: GCA_034008185.1. Lineage (NCBI taxonomy): Eukaryota > Metazoa > Chordata > Aves > Pelecaniformes > Ardeidae > Gorsachius > Gorsachius magnificus. Next base: position 181,344,469 of record CM067081.1, read on the forward strand.
AGATACGTATATGTGTACACACAAACACACTCACACCAGTACCATTTAAACAGTTGCTTTTAAAGTAACATTGCTAACGTAGAAAATGTCACCGAGGCAGTGCTTATTCTAAATTAACTCTCAAAAATATTACAAAGGTATCTATAGCTATTTTTAATCTTTGTCTGTAAAAATAAACATTCAGAAGTGCATAAATGTGCGACAAGAAAGTCACTGAAATTTTGCAGTGAAGGAAGAATACTCTCCCCTGGAATTTATAATTCTCCATATTTTTTCCTTGTCGTTGATTTAATCAGGAAAAAATTAAAGGTCTACCACCCCACCATGCCACGCTCCGGGCTCCGCCGCTGCTGCCTGCAGCACCATGGAGAGCGCTACGCTCCCGAGCTGCGCCCGGGACGCCCCCCCCTCCTCCCCTCCTCCACCGCCCCTCCTAAACCCGCCCCAACATCCCCCCCCCCCCCCCGCATTTTTCCGTTGCACAAACACAAGCCTCGGTTCCTATTCTGCTTTTAAAGAAGTTCTTCCCTAATGACTGCCATCTTCTTTCAAACCTCTCCATTAAAATATCTTTTTGCGTCATTACTAGAAAGACATTTCTCTTTTAATGCGGTTGTAACTGCCACATTTCTCAGGTTGTCAGGTTGTCTCTTGCGACCTTGGATCTCAGTGTTAAGCAGTATTGAGGACACAGGAGACAGAATAGTAGTCCTGGAGAATAGAATGCCTGTTACCTCTCCCTTGCATCCCACGTACATACATGTAAACCAGTATTAATATACCATAAGGAAGGATGTGGCTAAGGTGCTATAGGATAGCAGTACATCAGATATTTTTTTGAGAGACTACTGCTGTACAGTTAAAAAAAACATGCCAAAACCCCCCACTTCATCAGAAGTTTTAATATATGATTTAGAAACAATAAATTTAAGCAACAAAGCATGAACTATTCCAATCCTGCTTTATGTAAAACTGCTGTATTTTATATACCTTGTTCTTGCTCTGATTGGTCAGATATAGACTGCAAGTCTTGCTGCTCTGAAGACTCTGCTGGTAACGAAGCTGTCTCTGCTGTGGTTTGACTGACTGTTTCTGCCTCTCCCAGCTCTCCTTCAATCATGGTAGTGATACCACGGACAAGATCCAGTAAACAGTGAAATGCCACGGACATGGCATAGCCTTCAGGAATCGTAGGTGGCTCTACTTTGTCCAGCATTTCCAAACTAAAAAAGTCGAAAGTATAACAAGTAAGTGTGTAACAGTACCACTGTGATTAAAAACAGTAATAAAAAAACAAGATTCCAAATAAATGTTAAGTACAAACAGGCCTCAAGTACCATCCTTCAAGATTTATAGCAACTCAAGAAAATAACCTTCTTGGTAAAGTCATTAAGTAAAAAAGTAAATGAATCACTAAAAACAGTAAACAAAGGGTAGAAACCCTGATTACAGTATTTAGATCTGCAAATAAATATTTTAAAGTATTAACACATATAAGCAAGCATCACTGAATGAATCATTCTACTTATATTATTATTTTATTTAAAGCCACTGCAACAGAATCTCGTCAGCAAAACACAAGGAACAGCAGAGGAAATAGGTCAGAAAGTCATGATAATGTGAATACAGTTATAACAAATTGAGAACAAGTCAGACATTCCATTATTGTTATCTTTGAGTCCGTATGACTGGAAAAGCCTGTCACAGCCAGATAATGTATGACAAAACATTCATCACCTACATGGACAGGTAAACAATGGAAGTTATTTGTACAAAGAGGAAATGTCTACATGATTCACTCCTGAAAACCATGCAATTAAACCATCACTGTGCTGGAACTGCAGCCTCATTGCCACTTTTCTTCATATTTTACCTTAAAAGCACATAAAGAATTGCTGAGTTACAAATCCAACAGGAAACAGATTGTAGCTGCCATGCAGCAGTGTCTACACAAGGGGAGACAGTCTGTTACAAAAACTACCTGCTACCCCAACAACCACTATTTCATCATTTGCTCTACAAACTACTCTTAAAAAGGCTAGGTATTCCAGCTACAGTATACCAAAGACACTTTTATACTGTAGTGTCACCACTCTTTTCTGCACAAGGGATTTTCCTTCTCCTAAACATGTAACACTTCAGTTATTACCTCTAATTTCCTGAAGATGGCTGCCTTAGATACCTGGGAGCATAGGCAATATAGGTAAATCAAATGGTCAACATTTCACCCTCTATCTACAGTAAGTGTGTATATATGTATGACTAATTAAAATTATTAAAGGGTTTTATAGTTACAACATACCTGTGAGGTAGAGGTCATGCACTCTCACTTTCAAAGACAGGAAAGGACACTACTGAATAAATGAAGTGAGTTGTTACAGTTACATGGGAATGGCCATGACAAATCTGGAATAGCCTGTCTATTCCTCTGAAAAACACTTACTTTCTCATGTAAAGAGGAAGACAAGGCATATTGGTCTGGGAAGAGACAAGCCCACACTGGCAAAAAGGCCTCTGCTAACTCTGTTCACAATTTGTATCTCCAATTAAATAATTGTGTAAAAGTATAAGATGTGGCCATTGTATGAAAATCTAATGGCAGCAATAGGAGAGAATCAGTGCTAGGATGTGACCCAAATCGACAGTTGCAGTTAGTCATCTTCTTACATGCAGGGACTACAGACAAAAGTACAAGATAGGAAAAAAAACTGCTGACAAGACATGCTAGCAACAATTCCATAATCTTACACAGAAGAAAAAAGAATGCAAAAATTACTCAGAGGGAATCATAGTCACTGAAGGGATCAAAAGGTAAGACACAAGCAAGCTCAGAGCAGCACAGGAGAATATGATGGTGGCTGCAATGTCCTTGAGCCAGTTAAGAACAGAAAATAACAAAAAAGAAGAAAAGCAGGGGGCTTTAGAAACTGGCCAAAGTATGAATTAGCTTTCATCCACTTCTGTTAAAAATTTGCATTTCCTGAGAACAGTCAGGCAACCTAAAATAACATTCATGGCCACTGCTGGAACAGAAAGTCAAGTCAACACATACATGTTGAACTACTGAAATCTGAGGATGAATTTGTCCCTCTGCATCTCAAAAGCAGATAAAGGAGTTTCCACCTTAAAAAAGTATTGAGATATAGGCTATTTGCTGATTTCACTGAGTATTAGTATGCCAAAATTTCACAGGCTGTACAAATAATTTCCAGTTTGGAAGAGATTGATCCTCAATGGCCATGACTGACATGAAAAAAACTTCCACTATTTTGAAAGTAATGTAGTATTCACAGCTCTAAACTGAGAAAACAACCTCCATCATACCAAGTCATGATAAAATAATTGGTCATTCTAAGAAGCATTCACAGTCTAACCTTCATATATAGGTCATATACCACAATATCCTGTTCAATAAAACCTGTAAGTACAGTAAAGCTAGTGTAAGAAAGCTATTCTTCACTCCCACTGATGTCCCATTTGCTTAATGCCCCTAATGTTTGCCATTACACAACCCAGCAAAAGACAGTCTCAAATTGTTATATATTGTAGTGAGGCCTAAAAGTGAAGAGTTAATACAGCAATTGTATGGTAGGAAAAAAAAAAATCCAACAGATGCTAAAGCCATAGGGGATATTTGGATCAGAATCCAGAGCATTCGGACAAAATAGTGAAAAATCAGAACACCTCATGGCACCAACAAAAAGAAAATCCATAATATACCTCAATGCCCGTGAAATGAAGACCTCAATATTCACTAATAAAAAAAAAAATAAAAATCCTTAAACCATCAAGTTGGAAATAAAAATATTTGTTATATACATTTTCAAAAAGATATAAGTACTTACTAGGTAGCTTTAGCACTGCCTTGTACTGTTACATTCAGGATAGGTATCCAAGTGCCTCTGTACTCAAAGGCAGGTAATACAGTTGCACCTCCTCCCATTCCAAGCACTCCTGTGTTTGTTTGTGCTGAGCCAGTATTCCCCGATGCATTGCTTCCTGTTCAGAAAAACAAAGTGATAAAATTAACCGATCTAATTTTAGTTATCAGCAAACATCCTTTTTCTATATTTAATTTTTAAATTGAGATACATGGATTAATCTGAGAATGCTTGATAATAAAAACCACCGCCAACACAAAAAACTATTTTTGAGCTCCCTCTGCTGTCTAAAACATGATGTTATGTGCAAAGTAATTAATTTAAAAGGCACAGTTGATTGATGCCAACTTCCTTATTTTCAGTCAGAATAAAACGTTTCTCTGAAACGTATAGCAGCATTCATAACATTCTATGAAACAACTAAACTTACATGGTTTCGATAAAAGGATATGTATTTTAGTGAAGACTGATATTTTAAAATTATGGGTTATTTGAATAGTTGCATCTAGAAGTCCGTACTAGGAAAGAAGTTAATTCCAAGACAATGATCATCAGAAACTTTAAATATTTCAGAAATGCAAAAGCCACATGAAGAAACTCAAAGAGAACTGCAATGTTTGAATCTGTTCCATGCCAAGGTAGAAGAAAACAAACCATATCAGGGAAGAGCTGACAATGTGCCAACCAACAGCTAGGAGGGAACAAATTTTGGTTCCAATTTAAAAAGCAAAAAAGCAGATAAAAGGGCAAGGAATTCTGTATATATACACCTCCTACATATAGAAGGAGGTGTATTCTTACTAGGAGTAGGTACCATAAAGTTCAGACTCTCTCTGTACAGACAATGGGGAGAGAAGGGCAGAGTCCCCAAGAAGGCGACTCACAGCACCTAATACATCAGTGTAATAACGGCCATTTTGGTGTGCTCGCTTTTAATATGTAGAGAGACTAAATGATTAATTTAGGCAATATGAATACACACAGAAGCCTATGTATACACTTTAACACAGTAAAGCTTAACAGATTGAAACAACAAAATCATACTGCTAAATGGAAATAGTTAATTAAACACTGCCACTAGCACACACACAGTTACACTGGTGTCATTTTCTGTGATCCCATTGAGCAGTCACACAATTATTTTTATATCAACATCACTCCTTAAAGTGGTAAAAAGGCTTACATTACACCAGTATAATAAAAGTGACACAAAACATAGGTAGACGCAGCTTTCAACTTCTCCTATGAAACAACCAGCTTGTTGCAAAACTGAGGCTAAAAATCCAACTACAGGTGTGTAAGAGCCTGCTACGACAGGACTATCGTTATAATCAGAAGACTCAGTTTTAAAATTATGCTGCATTGATCTGCTCTTCGTGTGCAGCTATAAGAGGAAAACAGGCAGAAAGATAAATGCGTGAGAAAGAGACATGATAAACACTCAAGCAGAAAGAAGAAGTGAAAAGGTAAAGGAGAAAAAAAAACTGGAACAAAAAGCCAGACAAATAGCAGCAACACTAAGGGTATGACCCTACTGCAGTGCTGTTTCACATGAAGGCAAAATGTAAGTTTTCAGGCGAATGAGTATTTTAGAATGGCTTCTTATATGCACGTGTTAACACGATTAGAAGTGCTTTTCTGATTTACCTTAAGTGGATTAAACTAACCCAGAAATCATACTAGAAGTGCTCTACCTGCTTCCATACAGACAGCTATTGAAGAACAGCTACTGACACAAATTTCTTCATGTTATCAATGCTAACACCAACTTGGAATTCAGACTTCATGAGTGAACCCTGGAAGGTGTGAATCTAAACCCAGGCTTTGTAATGTTTATTAATTTAATAGTAGGTATGATAGATAATAATTCTACTTTGTTTATCTGTTTATTATCTTTTTTAAGAGGTCATGTCAAAAGACACCCTTAGAAATTATTTTCATGTTGTTTGTTCCTGAGGCCTCTGCTTCCAGAACCATGGGAAGAAGCAGAGAACCTTAACTCACACATAAGCACCTGAAAAGGCATTAACAGGAAGACTGTTTCTACTTATAGAAATAAAAATAGACCTAATGAAATGCCAAAACCCTGGCTGTCAGAAATTAGAAATAATTCCCTCAGAATTCCCCTCAGAAGAGTTGTGAACCAAGGAGCTTGGTCGCTGTATAAAGTAGATACACATGCAGGAGCACTGCTCTGCTTACTGGGGGCTACGTCTTCCCCACAATATAGGTAGATAAAATCTCCTGTTGTACCAGACCTGAAAACATTAGTTTGTCCCATGCTAGCTTTTCACCTCAATGAACACAGAAGTACAGAAATGGACAAAGCTAGATATATATACTGAATCAAATCAGAATTTATTATTACAAGAAAATGCTGGAAAATTAAAATGATAGTAAGGACAAGTCTTTACCAGTTTGGCTTGGTGTTGCTGATGTATTCCCTGTGCTTGGTACAAGAAATAGTGACTGGATGAAGGACCCCAGTGCATTCACAATATCACGGAAAACTTTAGTGGAATGTTGCTTCATATCATATGACTGACAGAAGGACCTGGAAAGTATTTTATAAAATATAATAAATATTTGACAGATTAGGGACTAAAAGCATATTTTAACAGCAACTTCCCCCGCCGCCCCCCCACCCCCCCCCCCAACTGAGACTAAAAGCACATTTTAACTGCAAATATTTAGGTGGATCATAAACTTTAGTTTTAGGTAAATGCTCCTTTGACACTGGTAAGATAGAAAGGGTTTGTAATACTCAAATAACTATAATTCAAGCCCTTCCTGGATAATAAGCATTGCCTAATTCTTTATAAAAAATTACCTTGAAGAGTTTATGCATTTAAGTTTGTACATACTTATAATGTTTTAGGAAGCATGTTCCACCAAAGAAAAATAAAAATATTTCCTAAGTTTTATGTGAAAGTGAAACTCAATATATTTAATACCTTAATAGCTGAGGCTGCACACAAAGCCTGTGAATAGATTCTACTGCAACAGCTCTTAGCCACTGTGGTTTGTCTGCATCCAGAAACTTGACCAGCAATGACAGAAAGATTTCACATTCTGTCACCTAAAAGATACAGTTTATAGCCATTACATTAAAAGAAAAAGCCTCCTACAAAATATTTTCCTCCAAAAAACATGTTTCATCTTAGGAGTCCTATCCCTGAATGTTTTGCACAGGATCTAAATAACCCCTTCAACAAGCGTTTACTCAAAATTACACAAAAAACATACCTGATAATCATAATATTTTTGCCAAGCTAACACTACATATGTAATCATATTGAAGGAGTTAAATTCTTTACAGACATTGCAGTAAAGTTCTTGCATGTGCAAATTAATGCATGCAACAAATTAAATGGAAAAATATCTTTTAGCAAATACCTAAAATTCAGGAGGTAAGAACAGCTGAACATGTGTTTTTATGCACATTCTGTTAACAGCTTTAGCAACACAAGTCAAAAGCCTCTTAGCAATTATTAACAAGGCACAGCAATCAACTTTATCTAGAGCTAGGCAAACAACGTAAGAAGATCAAAAGGTTCCAAAACCTTAACTGAAAGAGTCAGGTACAGAAGAGACAACAGCTAATCTACTCTGAGAATTTATACAAGCCCATGTTTAATAAAATCATACATGTAGAATACATGAAAACACAAATACACATAAGAGGAAAAGAATATTTAGGCTTTCTTCCCTCTGTATACACCAACACAAGAACTAATTAATACTGTTACTGATCAGAGTACTGGCATATACATAGAAAAACAAAATTGCATGAAGAATATTTGAACATATTCTTACCAGCAAACTGTAAAACTGCTTAATCAAAACAGAAACTACTCTCAGCAGACGCATACAGATGGGGAAGTATGGTTTTTCCACCGGTGCTGGGGAAGATGATGTGCTGGAACCTTGCCTGAATTTGATATTTGGGGAGAAGAGCTTTATAACAAGAGGGCATACCCTTTCTTTAAGAAGAAAACTGAATTCCTGATGCTGAAAAAGAAAACAGAACAAATTATAAGCAGATATTCTTTAATTACTACCAGTAGCTCTGCTTATGCATCTTATTTACATTTACTGTTATGATCAAGCACTCTGAAGTCATGTAAATCTTGGTATAAATTACACGCTCAGGAAATGAAAAGGAAGAACAGCATACAGCATTGTAAAGCTACCAAAAAACATGATGAAATGACATGGTTGGGTTCATACCATGCACCCCTCTTCTTCTATTCGGCAAATTGAAATTGGCTGCTAATACATCACTTATTACATTTGTAATTTTTTAATTTAGTTATTGTCTGCTAAAATGTGTTACTGGAGGATCATGGTGCATTTATATGCAATAGAGGCACACAATTTGTAGTCATTTCTGCTGCTTTGCAAGTGGGGTGAAGTTAATGTTTTTGTAGAAATAACAATGTCACAAACTAAGTTACAGAGCTGTCATAAATCATGCAAGATAAGAAAATGCATCTTTGGAGGAGATATAAATGGCAAAACAAAAAGTGAAACAGAGTACAATGTGCTCTACGAAGTGCACAAACACAAATAAAGTATATGGGAATAGAAAAAAATAGACAAAAAGCACACAGTACCCTTCTATCATAAAAACCCAACATGTAAAAGATGCAAGTCCTTTTGAAAAGCAGTACTCACGCTAAATTAAAGAGGAGTTAATGAAGTGTAAATTTTACTACACATGTGAACAAAAGTCCTATTTTCCCTCCAAGAACTACTCACTTGTAAAAACACTTGTGGAAAGTCATTGAGGACTGACTCAAGAAGTTCAAGGCCAAATGTCCGGGTCATTTCTGTCATACCCACAAGCCAGTAGGGAGCATCAGCATTAACTAACTGACAAAGATCCTTAAAAAGAAACATAACAACATTTACATTCTCTGCACAGTCCTGTAACCGGCATACGTTTTCTGAGTCTACAACAAAATCTACACTCTCTCCCTCCTTTGTAATGAGTAATTTTCCAATTTCAACATAATCTTTCCTCAAATACTTCTTTTACATAAATTACTCATCAAAAAAACTTTGTAAAAGATATTTTAAACTTTTCTGGTATCCTTGTATCAATTGCCCTCAAAAATATCTTAAGACCAGCGAATTTGCCAAGTCAAGAAGATTTTTATCGGTGTGATGAATACAGCTACTACTTTTCATTGCATACTCAACTTTAATATACAATACCAAGCACAAGAAGCAAGACTGAACTATAGTAGCAATGTTTGGCTCACAGAAGAAAGAATCTTAAATTTAGTTCAGACATGCATGCATAGCTATTATTTAAGATTTATAGTAAAACATTTTTGTAGGCCACTTTGTCTTAATTTTCCAGTCATCCCCCTGGGATACAGCACATTGTTGCCATTTACAACAAATTCACATAAAGACTGAGGCTCTGGTTAAGGACCTTGTCAATATGCCAACAGCAAATTTTTGAAATTTCTTACAGAGATGTGAAAGCACCCAATCATAACTGCAAATGTATAAATATATGCTCCCCAACTACCTGAAAAAGCATATATGCATCTTTAGCACATGGCTTCAGTGTACTGACAGATCTTCTGTTACTATTTCCTTGAACTGCAACTGGCTGGTCAATAGTATCTGTGTAAAAACAAAAAACAGTTTTGTGAAGAAAGGAACTGTTGAAAATCAAGTATGCATGAAGTGTTCTTACAAAAAGGTTCTGAAAGAACAGGCAGGTAATTCTGCAACTTATCATGTCTACAGAAATAAACATTAGATTAAATAACCAAGGATCACCAATACCAAACACTTCTTTCCAAAGAAGTTCTTTTCAAAACTAATACCGCCATGTATTTCACACTCAGTAAGCTAAGTTATCTTCACCTTAAATGACACCTTCACAATACTAACCCGAAGACCAATTATTGCAGCTTGAAAAAAATCTAGGTTTCATATACTGCTGTACTGACTTAGACCAACACAATAGTTAAAGATTTCATCTCCTTTGAATACAGATAAATGTATAGAAGACAGTAAAAATGAATAATGTCTGTGGGGTTTTTTTATAACTTTTGTAGACCTTTTACTACTTATTTACCTGAAAAAACATAAACATTTTATGTGTGTCCTAAAAACAGGTTAATACAAGCAAGCAGAGTAAGAAGTATGCTCACCTTTGTATCGTTCATCTTCAGCAACCACTCTCTCAAATACAACAGTAACTACTTGCCGCACTGTAGCTGCTGCAGTGTTATTTGTGATATTATCTTTTGTGAAGTGCAATCGAAAACAAAGTACAATTGCCTGAAAGGAAAAAAAAAAAAAAAAAAAATATCACCTTACAACAATATATTTTCATCTTTTACCTAAGAGTCAAGACAGCTGATTGATGAATGCTTTCCACTGCAGTTTGTCAAAAGGTTGCCTGAATAAAACCTTGTTTAATAATTTTAAATATGAAGAAACAGAATAAGTTTTATGGATTACCCTAGCCAAAAACCTCTTTAGTAATCCTCCCCAAAGTGTGGTATTAACTGAAGACATTACAATGTGCCAATAAAACTACAATCATCATACAGAGAAATACAGAGTAATCAACCACATAAAACAACTTGTATGAATATTAATGTCATTAAAGGACATTAGGATTATTTGGTTAATCACAGAACGGTCAGTAAACTCCAAAGCTAAAATGCCATTCCTCTCCTACATTAAATCACGACACTTTCACAACTGTGTTTCCTCAACTGCTATTATTCCTCTCTAAGGTGTGTATTTTAATGTGTCATTATTCTGGCAGTGACCTGAATACTGTTTCCCATTGGATTTCATATTACCTCTATCACATAATTTAATACTTACTTATTTTATGATGAATTTTGAAAATGAACATCTGTATACGTAGTGAAACCTGTATTTCTTGTTCTTTTGTCCTGATTCTGTGTTCTTGCACTTGCATGAACCTCAACCACACCTGGCCACAGCACTACATGCTCTAAGCCATACCAGATTTGGAATTTTCTTTTGCTTCTTTTTCTTGTAAGTTATTTATGGACTGTGCTCAGATGTTAGAAATTTTACAACACAGTCATACACCTCTGACTTTCAGAAGATACTGCATGATTCTCTAGGTTAATCTAACAGCAGTGCCTGTATTAAGGGGCTTTTCAATCTGGTTTACCAGTAATTTTCTTAATTTAAATCAGTCAAGCTGAAAAAAAAATATGCAAATTGCCACAAGCAGTTTGGCTCAAACTGATTTTCTCTAAGAACCTTTCAATGTGGAAAAAAAAAAACCACCACCTTGTAGATATTTCTCAAAAGAATCTTGTGGGGAAAAAACCAAACAAACCATTGCACCATTTTACCCATGCCAAATAATGCTTCTATTTGGTTAACGGAGAAACTCTAGTCATTTCAGGCCTTGGACAACACCAAGAAATTGTACAGGATATTGCTCTGTCAGGAATCTTTTCTTCTTACTCCTGCCAGAGCCTGCCCAAATTTGACAATACATTTCTAAACATACCAGATCTTAATGTGCACTAAGGAAATTGTTAGAAGTACAGCAATTAGATTCTCCAGTAATTGTACTATGTGAGCATGCTTCTGGATCAGGACACAAGACAAGAGGAAGACGTGCTGGGAAAGACCTTCCCTACTTATTTGACACTGCTGTGCCCACATGCTCTTCTGGTTGGTGTCCAAAAGTAGAAAGTTTCTAGACATTAGAGAGATGAACAAATGAAGGATGCTGAAAAGTGTGTTTGGAAGACACACACACAAAAAGGTAAGTGAAATAGCATGTAGATACCAAGAACCCAAGAATAAGGGGAGGAGAGAGAGAGTATTATGGAGGCAGGGGAAGAAGAATAAATGAGGGAAGTGATGAGAAGCAGGAGAGAAAGGTATGGTGGACTTAAACAGCACCTGTCTCCTCCTAGAGCCTAGATTCAAACTTGATCAAACAACAACGCTGCAGGCTGTTAAAGAACATCTGCCACCCAGATAATAACTGACAATCCCACTTTCTAAAGTATTTCCATTTTCTTCAAAAATCATGCTTCTGCCCCAGAACACAGCACCTCATTTGGAAAATAAGCATTATCTGGAACAAAAGAAACAAGATCGTGCTGAAAGGTCTAGCTGAAAAGTCAAAAAAGAACCTACTGACAAACCATTCAATCCTCAGCCATTTTATATTCTGCCATTTATAGGTTTTACAACTTTTCCGTTATCTTCCCGCCTTCAGCAGACCTCTGTAACTTAGATTTGTTTTCCTTTCGTGTTTTTCCTTCCTTTGGTTAAGTAGATTAATAATGACTTTAATATCCACGTTTAACCAGCTAAGTTACTTCATTAAAAACAGAAGCAAAAAAAACCTGAACACCTTCCATCAAAACAGAACGTCTTCAAAGAGAGTCTTCAATTTTATTCTCGCTCTCAACCCCCCCTCAAAACCAAAATAAAAAAAACACCCCACCATGCTCTGATATTAAACCATACACTGAAGATGAAGCATAATAAAGACAGCAATTTAGAATTATTTGTTTAAAAACAAAAAATCTTTCTTAAGTTAAAGCAAAAAAATTATAAAATGTAATCTAGAAGAGGAACTTACTTTAAACAGAACTTCACAATTCACAAATGGGTAAACAATGTTGCTCCTTCAAAGCAAAGTATCTTGTAATTTAAGATTAAAATGGACCGGAATCCTTATTTTTTGTCTTAGTCGAAACATAATATCCCAAATGGTACATGTTTAAAATTATACAATAAAGTTATTTCAGTTCTGACTGAAAGAGCAATAACTGGACCGCTTCCGATAGAGATTTAAGGCAGGGTGGTGGGCAGCTTCTTCTAATATTTGCTTTATTAGTGAGAGCTTACACTGTGCTATGTGCTCTAATTTCAGTTCAAAAACAACAGGGACACAACAGAATCAAAAAAAGCTCCCTCCTCTTCCATTATTTCCAAACACTTCATATGTAAAATTTCTCCCTGTTTTTCCTCTTGGGTATCTGAAGTACTATAGTTGGCACTAACAAATTCTTACCTTGGACAGTGCTTCATCATGCACAACTGTATTGGTTGTTAGAAGTACCAGAACTGTCTGAAGCAATTTAAGTTCTTCAAGACTATTTTCCATCAGTTGCCAAAGCATATTAATAATGTTTCCTGCTGCAGCCTACAAAGAAATCATTTTTTTGCCAACAATTAAGATGTTTACATACTGGTGTATCATGTATACATATGTACAAATAGCACACTCATAAATGCATATCATAACTGAATTTGCCTGTCCGTCTATACTATATGACTACATTGAGAACATAAAACCAATTTCATTGCCACAAGCTTCCCAAAATATTTTTAAAGAATTGATGCCAGAAATCTCTTAATGTGTAGTCCAAATTAAAGTATGTACTTAATTTTCTACTTGGAAATATAGAACAGACAGTACAAAGATATTTTACCCTCAAAATTCATTTATATCAGAGAAAAAATTGTGTAATTTTACATTATAAAAGCACAACTGAAGGTATATTTTAACAGTATTATTTCCACCAGCTTTTTAACACATTAATGTACCATAATATATCATTACATTTACAGTTGCATGAAATGTGCATCCATTTTATCTTATGTTTAAAAGCAACATGGAACAAAAACATTATACATAGTGATATCACACAGAGTAAATTTTGTGGATGCCACCTTAAGAATTATATTTATCAAGGACTATTATATGTTCTGTTCCTGAAGCGTAAGAATGCAAACTAAATGAGCTGGTTTGAATTTTCATTAATTTCCATCTAGAAGTTACTAATGTTTCCTCACCTCTTTTTTTCTTTTCCTTTTTTCATGGTCAAAAAGGTTTTCTTTCAAATTACAATTTTTTTTAAAAACAGATATGAGTAAAATACTTTGCAAACTATGTTTAGTGTGAAATAAACAGCCTCCCAAAAAAAACCACTCACCTTCAGTTTGAGGCCAGTATTTGGGGGTTGGACTAGATGACCTCTAGGAGTCCCTTCCAACCCAAAACATTCTATGATTTCTCACACTGAAATATTTATGTATTTATAAAAAGATTGATCTTACCTCTGAAACAACTTCATGGGACATGAGCCTCTGTATGGCTGCTAGACACAGCTGAGTGATCTTTGGTTCCTTTGTTCCACAACCCATTAGAAAAGGCTGAACTACCTCTGAGCTGTTCTCTTTCAATGCTTTCAAAGAGAGAGATGGAAGCAGTCAACGTTTAATACTTTCAAGAATACAATGCAAAATTTGTTAATCATACGTATTAACAAAAAGCAATCTCCAGTCTTGGAAATTTGGGATTTACTCATGCACCGCAGGGAAAAGCCAAGTGAAGACAGACACCAGGCTGCCACAGCTCACTTCCACAATTACACTGGCTGGGGCTCAAATCCCAAGCACCTTCTTCCCTACACACTCAAGTGACTTTCTCTTTCCAAATCCAAAACGGCCATTTAGAGTCCATTTGGTTAGTAAGAAGCTGTAAGGTTCTGCCCACCCCAGAGCTTTCTCCGGCCCTGCAGTCGTGACCAGCCTCAGGCTGGTAGCCTTCTCCTTCTGCTTTGCTTCCCCTTGGCACCAAATTCAAAAGCAACACAAAATCTGGCACAGAGGAACATACCAAAGCACACAGCACAAAGTGGAATAGCAAAATGCCACCGACAAAACAGGAGGAGAGACTGGACTGTTTGTACCCTGCATATGTACACCTGACTGTGAATTTTTCAACCAGTGTTTTAGGGAGAAAAGGCAGCTTCTTAAAATTAAACTTTGTCAGGAGAAAACACAAGATTCGTGAACTTTTTTTTTTTTTAGGAGAAAAAACTTCACAGTGAATACAACATTCCACACTGACATTTTAAAAAGTTTCTCCCCATAAAAGTAATTCTAGAAATCTGAGATAAACTTCATAAAATTAAAAACAAAGAAAATACTTCTGAAAGATGAAAGGAAAGCATGACTCTGATTGATGAATGCTTTTCTGTTTGCAGGTGTGGTTGTTGATTCATGCAAACTTTTAAAGATTTTAGCTGCTCATCACCATTTCAGATATTAAAAGTTTCCTCACAGAAGTTCAATGTGTGTTCTTACACTGAATGTCATACACCACGTTTTAGTCTATATGCAATAAGAGAAATGTGTTCATGAAAATTTTTCATAGACATTTTTAGAGCACAGATCTTACCACAAATAAAACAAAAAATACATTCTCACATAAAAATGCAGACATGATCTATTTTATTTTTTCTATTGAGCAATTCGAAGTCTGGCTCTCAAGAGGGTTTATTATCAAGTGTCACTAGAACTAATTTGGAAAAAAATGAAACATTGAGGTAAAAGCTACAAAAATATATTTTCGTGATATTTTTCAACTGAAGTACTAACTAACATGACTAACAAGTTTCTATGAAAAGAATACGCTAGTATAAACTACAGATGCCAACCTTCTGTAAGTTAATAGTTCTTACAGGGTGATATTAACACATATACAGTCCATAGCTTCGTCAGCCTCTCCAGAGCCAGTACAGGCTCTACATTGAGTTGACAGAGGCTGACCTTGCACCAAATGCCTAATCAAAAACAATTATAATGTCAGCATAAATGTGAGTGAACACATAGGTTCACTGCCTGTTTAACAATCTGCTTTGATTTCAACAGGTTTTTTTAACTTAACTATGAGGCAAATAAACCTACTTTTAAAATACAGAGTATACACCATATCCACCAATACCATTCTCTTATGAAACACTCCATGATTTTCAAATTAAAAACAAAACATTGGCTACTTCATCAAAAATGGAAGTTTGTTCCCAATTAAGACGTAATTTAGGCATCCAGTTGTCAGTGCCTACATGTGCGCTAGATGTCTAAGCTGCCTTTATAGTCTATGAACACCTACAACACACGGCCAATAGAGCCCAGAGAGCTCACTCTAACATGGGTGCAAATGCTTCTTCACTCATATAAATTTCTGAATTGCCATTTGATTCTAACCATCATGCAGGAAAAAGAAAGCAAAATTTTTAAAAAGATACCACAAAACATTTATCCTTAACATAAGACTATCATGATAAAAGTTCTGAATGGCAAAAATGGCATGAGAATTAATAGATAACAAGACAAAGAAAAATTTAAACCTTTTACAGTGTTTTTCCTACCATCCATTAAAAACAATAATCTCACAACAGGAGCCATAAAAGGATTTTTACTTTAGAAAGCTGAAAAATGAATGTTTCGTAGATCTGCTTTGGTACCAATCATTATATCGGCTTCAGTCTTAAAACACACAAAAAATTTCTTATATGCAGGCCTGCTTCCATTTAGCTACCAAAATTATGTAAGAATATATTTAAAAAGAAATCTATCATAATGAGCCACATCAAAAAAGAAGTTTTGGGGAAGTAAAACTTACTCCTTCATTCCATCAGCAAGACTATAATTCTAATTTTTTAGAACTTCTAAAACAAAAGTATGAATTGCACATCTCAGAGCCACGTGGAAATAATTTCTCACATTTATGTCCTGCAATGTAAAGCACAAGCTGACTTCTCTTTTGGAATTACTCAAGTCCTCATAAACGACTTATAAAGCATGTACAGACTGCCAAGAATGAAGACTTTGAAACTGCTCAACTTAACTTTTCCAAGAGAAAAAAGGAAGTTAGATCAATGATCTCAGAGTTCTAGCAAGTTAAACACATCTCATCAGACATAATATTACCTCTGTGTATTTGTCATTTTAAGATTGCATCTATTTTCCTAATAATTATAGTCCTACACAGTGTAATGATTTAAGAAAGCATCAGGTCAGCTTATTCAAAACAATCTGATACAGTTGTCCTTATCTATTTTAGTAAAATGACAGTTTAAATCATCTAGCAGTCAAAAAGTATGTATTTCACTAGTTTTCAAAATCACAGTAGCATTTTGCAGCTTTATTATTACCAAAGCATACAAAATATCTTCCTCAAAAAAAAAAAAAAAATGTAAATAGCACATAGGAGACAAACGAGATCTTGACATTAACTTATCTACAAGATTAGGCTACAACTGATACCTCAGAAAATACAAGAGTCTGTAAAGAACTGGGACTCTGTAATGGCATCATGCTTAAACTGTGGAATGTTGGATAATGTGCAGGCAAAGTACATGTTGCCCTCTGTTCTGCAGTTTCTTACTGGGAAAAAAAAAGTTATTATCCTATTAGCAAAGATTAACTAATCAAAATAACTTTAAGAACCTGATGGTTTTCCAACCTCGTAACAACAAATCTATGCAGTTTTTTTGATGAATGAAATAAAGACTAACTATATTCTAGTTTAAACTTTCCAAAGGAAAAGTACTTATGGAATTTGACTAACTACCACAAAGTGTTTCCTCAAAAAGATAAAAGACTGCCTATCCATGGCCAAAATTAATGATCTTTCACCTCTTCACTTTGAAATGAAGATTAAAAACCAAAGAATTTTGCAGGATTACAAACTAGCTTTCTAAATTACAAAGTTCTTTACACAGTAGTATGCCAAAGAATGTTGACAGCTTCCCAAATGGCTAACTAGAGATTTCTCTTGTTCGTTTGTGTATTTTGATATAGCTGACATTACCTGGCACAGTTTTCCCACTTATGTCAGCATTCATGACAGCAGTAAAAACAAAGAAAATAAACAAATAAAGAGGCATTAAAGCGAAATACTGAGGGGTGGTACTGCTACTTAAATAATTCTAGAAAGTGCCTCCTTACCAATACCTGATTTACATACCTCAAAACAATAAATAGTTTTACATCTATTTCATCTGGACCTTTCAAATAATTTAGCATTTTAAGGATTTTGACTACAGCTGGGTAGACACTCAAATATCAATACAGGGACATTCAAATTGGCCAAAGGCTTTACCAGCTATTGGCAAGAAGCCATCAATTTACAGGCTATTTAATAAAGCTGAAGTAAGTCAGAGTTTTAAGCACTTACAAAGCTGCAACTCACAAGATATTTCCTGTCCCTCAAGGCAATGGTACATCTTAAATTGAATGACCTTGTCTCAGATTAAGATGGATTTTTGCCTGCCAGGTACAAGTCTCCAAAGGCTAGACTCTCATACTAAACACACAGATGAGGATCATACTGCAGAACTCCACACTGAGCACTCAACAACAGCTGTGGTGAACGTAGACAGTGAATAAAACATTGAGAATATGGAGTCTAAGCATTTCATGCTATTTTTCTAAGCAGATGATTAATTTTGTAGAGCCACAACTGAAAACGGAGACCTTCCTCAGCATCAGTACACTAGCATGAAACAGAAGTATTACGAAATTCTCATGCTACTGGACTTTTTGCTAAGTGCCCAAAAGTAAAGCATCACTGATATAGCACACACTAGAAGACAAGTAGGATTATTACAAAAATCCAAGACATCTTTTTAACATTTTGATCTGTAACCCAAGTTTATTTTTCTCATTGCACTGCAAATAATTACCTGCCAAAATATCACTGTTCCGTGCAGCTATTGTTTTTACTTTTATTATTCCTGATTCAGCAGCCTGGAAGAGAAGAAAATAAGTAGTTTAGATGCTGTTTCATACATCAATATCTGGACAGAAATAAGAATACTGAAGATAAATAAAAATATATAGTCTCAGAGCAAAAATGTTTCTGTAGTGTTTTCAGTAAGCAGAGCTAATGCAGAATTGAAATCTTTGTTTCTAGAATTCCACAGGAAGGGGTATATTCTGTGGTTCAGAATTTTTAGAAATCCTGATTCTCACTGTATTAGAATCATAGAATCATAGAATCATAGAATGTTTTGGGTTGGAAGGGACCCCTAGAGGTCATCTAGTCCAACCCCCCTGCAGTGAGCAGGGACACCATTAACCAGATCAGGTTGCTCAGAGCCCCATCCAACCGGGCCTTGAATGTTCCCAGGGATGGGGCCTCCACCACCTCTCTGGGCAACCTGTTCCAGTGTTTCACCACCCGCGTTGTAAAGAATTTCTTCCTTATATCCAGTCTAAACCTACCCTGCTTCAGTTTAAAACCATTACCCCTTGTCCTGTCACAGCTGGCCCTACTAAAAAGATTATCCCCATCTTTCCTATAGGCCCCCTTTAAGTACCAAAAGGCCGCAATCAGGTCTCCCCGCAGCCTTCTCTTCTGCAGGCTGAACAAGCCCAACTCTGTCAGCCTGTCCTCATAAGAGAGGTGCTCCAGCCCTCGGATCATTTTAGTAGCCCTCCTCTGGACCCACTCCAACAGGTCCATGTCCTTCTTGTGCTGAGGGCTCCAGAGCTGGATGCAGTACTCTAGGTGAGGTCTCACCAGAGCAGAGTAGAGGGGCAGAATCACCTCCCTCGACCTGCTGGCCATGCTTCTCCTGATGCAGCCCAGAATACGGTTGGCCTTCTGGGCCGCCAGCGCACATTGCCGGCTCATGTCCAGCTTTTCATCCACCAGCACGCCCAAGTCCCTCTCGGCAGGGCTGCTCTCGATCCTTTCTTCCCCCAGCCTGTACTGATACTGGGGGTTACCCCGACCCAGGTGCAGGACCTTGCACTTGGCCTTGTGAACCTCATGAGGTTCACACAGGCCCACCTCTCCAGCCTGTCCAGGTCTCTCTGGATGACATCCCGTCCTTCTGGTGTGTCAACCGCACCACTCAGCTTGGTGTCATCCGCAAACTTGCTGAGGGTGCATTCGATCTCACTGTCTAAGTCATTGATGAATATATTAAACAGCACCGGTCCCAGTACGGACCCCTGAGGGACACCACTCGTCACCGGTCTCCATCCGGACATCGAGCCATTGACCACTACCCTCTGGATGCGACCATCCAGCCAGTTCCTTATCCACCGAACAGTCCACCCATCAAATCCAGTCCTATGAATGCAAAGAAAAATCACTAGTAAACCAAAAAATTGTAACATAGTCTCTGTACAGTTGCAAACTGTGAAACAATTACCCTGCTCTATAATCTGCCACATTCATCAGGTTGGAATGCTGAAGAAACTGAGAACATCAGTAATTATATCAATGCTTAATACCTAACACTTAAGCAATGAAATTCAGTTAATAAATTGGATGTTGTACACAACACTTAAGTATTATTACTGTTCTTTCAGTCGGGTAGCACTATTTTCCATTTGAAAGCTGTGATGGTTTGACCTTGGCTGGATGCCAGGTGCCACCAAGCCGCTCTATCACTCCCCTCTTCAGCAGGACAGGCAGGGAGAAAATTAGATAGAAAAGAAAAAAAGCCTCATGGGTCAAGATAAAGGCAGTTTAATAAAAAGCAAAAGCAAAGGCCGTGCACGGTAGCAAAAGGAAAACAAGATTTTATTTTCTACTTCCCATTAGCAGGCGAAGTCCAGCCACTTCCTGGGAAGCAGGGCTTCAGTGTCCAAAGCCATTGCTCCGGAACACAAAACGTCATGAAAGGTGAATGTCCCCTTCCTCCTCCTTTTCCCTCAGCTTTTATGTCTGAGCCGAAGTCATATGGTCGGTTTGGGTCAGGTGTCTTGGCTACGACAAGATCTTGCCCCCTTCCCAGCCCACTGGTCGGGGAGGGGGCGGGGGCGGGTAATGCTGGGGTGACAGCCTTGATGCTATGCGAGCACTGCTCAGCAGCAGCCAAAACATTGGTGGGTTATTAACACCCTTCTACATACCGATAAAAAGCACAGCACTATGCAGGCTGCTATGAGGAAAATAAACTCCACCTCAGCTCGACCCCAACACAAAAGCTAATGCTTTCACTAAGAAAGAGTATCAAAATAAAACCCATTTTCCCACGGATTTTGTATCCCGAATGCCCTCCGTAAATTATCGCAGTACCACAAAGAAGCCTTCCCAACAACACTCTCCATTCTTCCCGACACACCATACAATCCACATCAACGGTTCCTCCCCTCTCCCAGGGAACATGACTGGACAGACCAACAGCATCCTCCTCTCCCTCCTGCACCCCTTCAGCGGGAGCCAGGGCTGTGGACGTGCAAGTTGGGGGGCACGTGTGCCCGGACCGGCTGGACGCCAACCAGGCGCTGCAGAGCTGAGCAGCCCACTGAGGAGATCCCATACCGCTGCGAGGGAACAGCAATTCCCTCTTCGGTTGCCCATAAATGCTTCCCAGCATAAATGACTGAAGTCATGCTCTCTAATGAAATCATGCCAAACTGAAAATATAACATTGAGGCTTTGCGTTTCAAAATTACCATTTCTGACAAGTTTTGTGTAAAAAACGCAAAATAGATTGCAAATGGCTCCTTTCCATTTTTTAGTTCCATTAATACATTATAAACCTCTGGAAACAATTAAAGAAATCATGTTCAATACACTATGCACCAAAATAAATGCAACAGATTTTCCTGAATGATAGAACACATCACTGGGAATTACTATTGTGCCAAATTTCAAAGTACATTTCCCCTTCTAGTTTAGCTTCATATTTCTGTGTACTAAACATTTCCATTTTTCCTCTGATACTACCATTTCAAGAGTGTGCCATCACTATATATCAGATTAGAGAAGCAGACAAGCTGCAGCAGCAGAAATATGAAAACGAGAGTACATGAAGTTCTACCAAGTAGTAATATTCCTCCTCCATCAAAACACTACTCCAACAAGAGTTCCCAGAAAGTCAGGTTAAGATGACTGTACAAATCCAAAGTAAAATATTTCAAGTAAGATTCGATGAACATTTCTCAAATAGCTAAATTAGAAAGTGGAACTGAAATTTTCAACAACTTTTTTTTTCTTTTTTTCTTTTCCCAACACAAACACAGAAAGACTAAACAGTGCCTTACTGTCACTGAAGGGATTTGTGACATTCTGGGGAATTACTTAAGCTTTGCTGAACACAGTGTATCTACTTTAAAAATATAGACACAATAATACCCTCAGTGCTTGAACTAACATACAATGTGCTCAAATGAGCACAAAGTGACACGCAAATATATCTTTCGCATAATTAAAAAGAGGAGTGCCAAATGCAGATCTCATTTATTTTAATTATGTTAACTTAATGTGTTGAAGTGTCTAAGTTTAAGTCAATCCCCGTTCTTCCTCAGTGATAAACGGTCAGCTAATTTGGGGGAGGTGGGGTGTCTTGTCACAACAAATTGTTCCTATTAATTAATATGAAGAATTTGTCACAGTCCAGCTTCAATTATCTTCAAACTAAACCTCATCACATCTACTGGCAATCGATTTCTTTCTTGCCAGGAGTGACAAACTCACTCTGAATCAAAGAAATACGAAGCCTGCCCACAGGTGTGACATTCACAAACACTGTGCACTCTGCACAAAGAAGGAAAAAATTATTTCCAACATCATGTGTCACAGTTAGTTGTTTCCATGCTAGCTTTATATAAAACAGCATATATTTTTTTAAAATCTAAGGGAAAACAAAACAACAGCTGTTAAGACTTTTTACTACCACTCTGAATATAACAGATAGTTTTTCTTCCATGAGACATTGGAAGTTTTATGATTATCTGCATTATGCCTTGGTTTCTGTTTAGAATCCCAATTCAAAATGTTTACAATTAAAAACTAATTATACTGCATACATCCTACAAAAACCCCCCACAATATCCCACTATATCTGTAAAAAAGACCACATATTCACATTTACAAAAAAATACCTCAGCTGACCACAGATAACCAGTAGAAAAAATGAGACTACAAACAGTTATCTGGCTCTTCCATTTACATCAATATGAAAGTGTATTTGGATTGCATCGGTTTAACTTGGCAAGTTAAAAGAGATATTAACAGATACTAAGTTTACAGGTTTACATCAATTTAAAATTACTACAGCACTCTGCAGGACACTGCCCCGTTAGAAAAGGATCTATAAAAACACTCATCAAGGAGATGGCCAGCATCATACTGTGCATTTATGGGTACAAATACGATAATTTACTTTCACAAAATACAAGGCACCACGTTTTTAAAGCAGTCACCACTTTTAAAAGCAACATTATCAGTTTCCCCTAGCACCACAGTTAATAGTAGTTTAATGAGCAAGTTATCACTTTAATTTTGAAAAGAAACAAATATACATAATTCCTGTAACATAACAAAGCTCAAGTGTACCTGAAACCTTCAGACAATTAGATTTCCTATTCTGCTACTTTAATAACTGTGAAATGACCTGAAATAAAATGTCTCAAACACTCACTTGCCATTATTGGTGTTTGTTTCATGTTTCTTCTGAAGCAACTACAGCACTCGGTTTGGGGAGGGGAAATACTGATGAAGAACAGAAACTGACTCTCAGTGATTGCACCTAGTCAAGTCAATCTCTTCTGGATGCTTTGATTTGCTTTTAATCAAACAGTCAATAAACTTACAGCAAAATGCAACAGGACCCGCCGGGCTCAAGCACTTGCCCTTTCTGCTTCCTTGGAACTTACCACATATCTGCTGATTACATGGAAATCACCCTTCACAGAAATCAAAGTAAGGGAAATGGAGAATTTATGTACAAAAAATCGAAACACACATAGCGTCATTGCAAGTAAACTGAAAAGAAGCCTTGGCATAGTATTTCCCTCCTGGCCTCAAAGTTCCTCTCCCAAGGTACAGTCTGACAACAGTCACAGCTCCCCGAGAACCTCACCCTAAAGCTACCTTATAGACAGAGGCTCTCTGCACAAGAGAGACTGTGATGTGGAAATTTATAGAGACTTTCAAATGCAGCTTTAAGAGTTTCTTAGATCCAAAACTCTTCCCCTCCTCACGGATTTCTCAGTCCTCAGTTCAAACAGCCTTCCTGTCATTAGATGTGCTGTGCACATCTTCCAACTTTTTGGAAATCTGAAGCCTCGTGTAGGGCCAAAACCACCGACCAGGTAACACAGGCAGGTAATTTCTGCTCAGGCACTCAGCAAGCAAAGACTTAACTCACCCTCAAGCAGAATCAACATTTTCCAACAACCAGGTAACATTTAAGTCCCAGAGCTAAATTTCTCCATGTAAAACGGGCACTCAGACTGTAAAGATCTATAACTCATAAATAGTGTATGGAGATATTAGGATAACTGGGGTATGCAATTCTACTAGCTACTGGTCAGGCCGATGTAAAGGCAAGCCAGCCACATTGGCAGCAGAGCAGTAAGTGTATCTGAAAGGCACTGGTTCCTCAAATCTGTCTTTCACGGACACTGTGAAAGCTCTCAAACCCTACTGCAGTGGATCAGCCTATGTTACCAAAAGATACCACTATAGCTAACTCCACGATGATGATGATGTTACCTGGCAGCCCAAAAATGGCCACAAGGAATAATGGCATGGTGTATGCTTGAACACATAACTGTAAAATTATTTAGTGGTTTACTTCTCACAGGCAAAGGCATCATGGAAGCCCTATTGAAACGTGGCAATGCACATGGATGGGAAAGCAGCGTACCAGAGGGTCAGCTGGGAGGTGATCGGACAGCACATCAGTTGCTTCACAGTAATCCCGATGGACTTGCCCTTACTCTGGGGTAAATGTGAAAGAGCTACCTGTCTTTCATAAAAAAATAACAAGATAGTTAACTTTTCACAAGGGAAAGATGACACAAAATTCTAATCTCTTACCAGTGACCCTTTTCAGAAAGTGAAAAGAACACCCACTGTCTCTACTATAGAAGCAATTTTTTTAAAGTTTCAGAAAGGGGTTTTTTTAAAAGTTTTTAAAGAGGATCAATTTGCTGATCTTCAAAGAAACTGCTATCTCACAATTAGGACCAGAAGTCAGCATCTTTTTTTTTTTTTTTCTAAACCAAAATTTATATACACACATAACAATATTTAATGTAATAAGCAGGCATGTGCTAATTTCTACTAAGGTTTGACCTAACTTTAAATAAATTTTTGTATGAATTTCTAAGTGCAATGTATTGTCACAAACAAGTAATAAAGAAATTCCACCACTAATGCTTTGAGTGACCATTTGTGTTTCAATTATACGCTCAGAGCAAATTGCTATTTCCAGAGATACCAAAATTGCTGTAAGGTTTGCAGCTCTTGCTATACAAGCTTTTGATTCTTCTCTGTCCTGGTTTCAGCTGGGATAGAGTTAATTTTCTTCCTAGTAGCTGGCATAGTGCTGAGTTTTGGATTTAGTGCGAGAGGAATGTTGGTAACACACTGATGGTTTAGGTGTTGCTGAGCAGTGCTTACCCTAGTCAAGGACTTTTCAGCTTCCCCTGCTCTGCCAGGGGCACAAGAAGCTGAGAGGGGGCACAGCCAGGACAGCTGACCCCAACTGGCCAAAGGGCTATTCCAGACCATATGATGTCATGCCCAGTATAGAAACTGGGGGGAGTTGGCTGGGGGACAGTGATCGCTGCTCGGGATGGACTGGGCATTGGTCAGTGGGTGGAGAGCAATTGCACTGTGCATCGCTTGTTTTGTATATTCTTCTATCATTATTGTTATTTTCTCTTCTTTTACTGT
This sequence comes from Gorsachius magnificus, assembly GCA_034008185.1. Taxonomy (NCBI): domain Eukaryota; kingdom Metazoa; phylum Chordata; class Aves; order Pelecaniformes; family Ardeidae; genus Gorsachius; species Gorsachius magnificus. The sequence continues at coordinate 181,369,840 of CM067081.1, forward strand.
CCTATTAAGCTGTCTTTATCTCAACCCACAGGTTTCACTTCCCCCCCCCCCCCCCGATTCTCTCCTCCATCGCAATGGGGAGGGGGAGAAGGGTGAGCAAGTGGCTGTGTGGTGCTTAGTTGGTGGGGTTAAACCACACACTCTCTTCTAAAAAGAAAAGCATTCAGGAATGCTTTCAGGAATGATTGTCTGTGTTGGTATTGACATTGCATTGTTTGCCAACCTTTTTCTAAGATTGGATGAGAGTAATATATGTCATCTACGGTCACTTCCACATCTGTTACACAAAACAAAAAGAGCTATTTTTTTTTTTTCTATTCATTATCTGCCTTTCCAACTGGACCACTAACCCTATATCCAATAGTTTAGATAAGAGATCCTCCTGTGTAAAATACAGTTTCACTTCATTGTAATTCTGGCTTGCTTTGCAAAAGCACATTCTAGACCATTACCGTACTGCTAAACTATTATTTGGAAAAGGACACACTCACAAAAAGCTCCACACTAAATCAAACTCATGAAAGCACTGGAGTATACCACATTTGTATGAAAAAGCACTGTAGTTGCCTTCTGTATTTTCATCTTGCTCCCCAAGAGTACAATCCCTACTCAGACCCTTCTCTTTTATATATGCTCGTTCTTCCTGTGATTTAAACTGGTGAAATGCCAGTTGTGATCTGACAGCACCATGCACTCACAGGGATTTATTATATGGAATGATTTAATGTATTTGGATTAGAGCTTGCTCACGTTCTACTGGCTTGGAACAAAGCCTACCTGCAGAGTCTCTGGGAATGGAGCACCACAGCCGTAAAGGCAGATACAGGTAGAAAGTACATGAACCAACTACTTAAGTCAACTGGACACATAGAAGCCCATGCACCCAAGGGCCAACGTCACTGAAAAGCAAGCCTCTATCAGGGTCACAGTAACTGGGGAAGGTTATTAATGACTGGGGAGAGGTAAACACCACACATATCTTATGGGAGGGCATGGAAGACCATTCAGATCACTACAGGCCAGTAAGCTTCATGTCACTCCCTGGGAAGGTTATGGAAAAAATCCTCCTGGAAGCCACTTCTAGGCACATGCAGGGCAAGAAGATGACTAGGAGGAGCCAATATGAATTTAGCATGAGCCACACCAAACAGACTACTTTCTACAATGAGATGGGCTGTGTAGGTAAGGGGAGAGAGCACTACATGCTTTGTATGTTGACTATAGCAAAGCCTATCTCCGGTTGTATCCTTATAGTCAAATTGGTGAGATACAAACAAGTGGACAGTGAAGTGGGTGGAAGATTGGCTGAAAGGGTCATTACAAATGGTGTAAAGTCCAGCTAATAACCGTTTACTAGTGGTACTCCTCAGAGATGGATACTGGGGCTAATACCATTTAGCATCTTCACTAGCAGCCTGGATAAAGGCACAGAGTCTGTGGACAAATATAAAATCCAGGGCACTGTTCAACATTCTGGGAGGAGTGTATCTGAGTATTCAGAGGAATCCAGACAGGCTGAGAAATGGGCTGGTATGAACTTCATGAAGTCCAACAAAAGCCAACAGAGTGGAACCAAGAGCCAGCAATGAGCCCTTGCAACAAAGGTCTCCAACTGCATGCTGAGCTGCATGAGCAAGAACATAGAGAGCAGGTAGAGGGAAAGGAGTCCTTCCATCTCTTTGGCTCTTGTGGGACTGCTGCCTGGAGTAAAATGACCAGTTTTAGCCTCCCCAGTGCAAGAAAGATATTGATGTGATGGAAGAAGTTCACTGAAGGTCTACCAAGCTGCAGGATGAAGAACAACAGACAAGAAGATAGTGCGAGAGCTGCACTTGTTCAGCCTGAAGAAGACAAGACTAAGGGGAAGGCTTCTAAAAGGAGGCTGTAGTGAACATGAAGCAGCTTGTAAACGCTGTTCAGATGTGTGCTCCATCCTAGATATATGTGCAAGTAGAGAAAGAAAGCAGGGAACACTGAAAGCAATGATGTTCCTTTCAAAATACTTCATATCCTACAATTCCTCAACACGTTTCTCACTGTAATTTTTCTTCCATAGAATCTTAGCAATCATGGTAAAATACTATTAATTTTCCTATAAATTGAAAATTTTATTTTGGTAAACCACTTTCACTATTACAAGACCTTCAATACAAAACCAGCTACAGTTTTCCAATTTTTAAAGTTTGGAATGTGTGATATATGTGAATTGTTCAACAGCCTGATTAACTTTTTTTTTTAATCAAGTAATTGATATATTTGTTGGTTTTGTTTGTATTACCTTTATTTAGCATATAAAGATAAGAAATTGCAAACAGAAAGTCAGTCTCTATTCATATGCAAAGTAGCTTCTTCAGCTGTTCACAGCTTACCTGAGAGAGAAGCAAAATTGCTCTGGTTTATTCTACATCATGATCTACTTGTGCTCAATGAAGGAAATAAAGAGTACATTCCTGATCCCAACAACAGGCCCAACAACAGCTGAAGATACCAAACTCTAATTCCTGCTAGACTTGACTCTACTCAACGATGGTGCCATTTTCAATTACCAGAGCTCCAGTGATTTAAGAAAAAATAAAAGCATTAACTGATTCTATTATATACTTTCTCCACCAATTCAAGATTTATGATACTGCAGTTTTTGGGTTTTTGTTTTTTGAAAACACACAACCTTGTTCATTTCTGGCTTTAGTGTAACTACATAAGTTACCCTCATACTAAAAGTGCTCTTTCACTTGACAGGAGTGACTACTCCTCTGGTCCATTAATCTTCTGAAATTGTCAGTTTGCAGTATCAGCAGCCAATTCAGCATCCTGAGGGTTAATTGTCAGTAATGCCAGGAGAGGTTCCAGTGTTATCTAAATTGCTTCAGAGCTGTTGCCTCTGGAGGTATGTCACTTGCCATGAATGGGAATAAAGATAATGAAATACAAATATTTAATATCAAGAGTTTTCATGTGACAGCCAAAATATTCTACCTCAGCTGTAAAAAAGATCACATATTAATGAATTAATGACATAAAACAATTCATTACCGAACAGCACTGAAGTAAACATAAATACAGTATGTTTCAATATGTAATATTAATATATAATATTTATATATATATATGTAGTGTCTGGATATCTTGAGAGAGCCCATGTCTACCATTAATAGATTCCTGAGTGATCTGTCAAGTACAACACAACTAATTACAAATCACTGAGATAGAACACTTGAATTTTCATGACACTTCTGTCACAACAATACCATTCTACATTTTAAAAAAAAAAACCCAAACAAAAAACCAAACAAACCAACAACAACACCCTGTTTCAGAGCTTTAGGAGATTTACACTTGAAGTTCAAACTGATTTCGCCTTCAGCTTGTTGTTCAGAACAGATGGGACCAGGAAACTCCTGAGGCTTTGCCACAAATACTATATTCAGAGTCACCCAGTCAGAGACAGCAACGTTTGTTTGCCTGACACCTGGTAAAAAGAAACAAGTCAACAGTTTGGACACTACTTGAGACCTGGAGTCACCAAGAATTTCTAACTTTTACTGCAGGTTTCCCGTGTAATCTTCAGGAAGCCGTAAGAGGCAGATGGGGATTCAAACAGAGATTAAGATGCACAAATTTAAGTATTTGTTTAATCTCCTATTGCAATGGAGATTTAGTCTCTACTGAATGCTCTTTAATTCTTAAAGCCTCTCTTTAAGCTAATTCAGCTGACCCACTAGCAGGGGGTCAACACAGAAGTCTAAACTTAGACCTCACCCGAGACAACTACATGCAGACAGCAGAAAACCCCATGCTCTTCTGGACCAGCTGCTGGAAGCCAAGGAAGAAACATTTGTGTATCTCAAGTGGCAAAGATACCAAATGTATAGGTGACAGGTGGAATCAATCCCCTGGCTACAATATCCTCTGAATAGCTACTTGGCTCTATTGACAGTATTTCCATAACAAACCGAGCCTGCACAACCAACGGAGGGAGCTTAGACACCCAGTTAGGCACCTTAATCCTGCACTGAAGTCTAACTTGAAAAGTTTACAGATAGACTGAGATACAGAAAATCTTATTCATTTTATTCATTCATTAAATTGCAAGGTATTACACGATGGAGAAACTGGGTCTATATGCATGATGTGAATCAATTTTGAACAGATTTTGAACAGATTTTAACAGATTTTAACAGATTTTGAACAGATTTTGAACAGATTTTGAACAGATTTTGAACAGATTTTGAACAGATTTTGAACAGATTTTGAACACTTCTTATCAAAGACTAAAATGATGACATGAAATCTAGGATTTATAATAAATCTTGATGCTTAGAACACATTTGAATAGATGATGGTCCCCTAGAAATATAACAATACACTTTTAAAAATAAAATTTTGAAAAAATACTACGGTACACAGATCAATATTGAATAAAAAACACTGCAAAATTAATGGATTCCAAACATGAAGCTAGCAGACACAGCAATTGGTAAAGATGAGGAATTATAAAAGGAACTGTAGGAAATATTAGGGATCAACTGTTTCAAGTTACCTGCTCAGCTACAGGCTGGCAACTGAAGAATGCTACAGAATAATCTCCAGTCACATGCACAAAACGCACGCTTGAGTGCAAGCTGCCTAATTATGACAATATGCATGTTACAGAGCACAGTTTCTACATTTCAAAAGAACCTTCAAATTGTTAGTTAAATGAATACCCATTAAAGAAAACAAAAAAAACAAACCAAACAAACAAAAAACCCCCACTTCTACAGTATTTGCATCCTTCTGAACTAATGCTGTGAAGACCTGAAAATTAACCAACCTGAAAGTTCAGTGCAGGTTAAGCTCTCTGTAGGCTATAGTACTGGAATTATTTAATTAATTTTAACCAAAAATTAAAGCAGAAAACCCCCAAATTTGGTTAGTCCTACAAAAAGTGGTCTACATCCAAAGGTTTGTTCTTTGCCAGGTCCGTTTGGCTCATGGTTTTACTGCAAGTGTAGCATAAACGCAGAGCACTCAGAAACCATTCAATACTAGTAATATACCAAGTGACTCAAACGCCCAAATCACAAGGCATGTCAGCACGTTGTTTTCTTAGCTTTCTCCAATTTGTGTACTGCACTACATTCAACAGATTTTCTGAAATATTGTTACTGTTACAGAACAAACAGCTAATATTTACACATTATTTTTTTAACTGTTCCTTCCAGTTGCACTAGGAATCCTAATGATCACTTCAACATTATAAACCTAATTAACCAATCTGTATCTTTTTAACATATGTCTAAATTTTGCAATACATCTTCATATTTAGTTTCATACAGCTACCCAATGAGATCAGAGAGGTTCCCTAAAGGGACAAGCACTAATTTTTTTGGCATTAGCCCTAAGATGTGCTTAGGATCAGCATATCATTCCAAAATGAGAATGATTTAACCCAGGGGATAAAACTGTCACGTATGTCACTCAATGCAGACAGGAGTGGGCTTCAAAGGAAGAAAAATATGAGTAAAATATGTGTTCACAGAACAAGACAGCCCCTCAGAAAGGGCAAATCCTATCCCTTGGCTCCGCTAGCCCAAACCACTTCTACTGTAATGAAATAATGTAAAGTTTGCTTTATCCAGAAGTCACTCAAATCTGGATTCTTTAACTTTTACCGAAAAATTTTGTAATGCTACTTCCCTGCAAGTAGAGTTACTTATAAAAGAAGGAAAATAAGACTGCAAAATTGTATTCTATTATTTTTCCTACATACAGCAAATTAATTTACAATACAGTTTCAAGAATACATCTGTTTGCCAAAGGCATACACAACTCAATAAACAGTTAAACAAAAGCAATGCCACTGTTTCAAACAAAGGTCTGGAGAAGAAACAGCACAGAGAGGCTATCAAAAGCTATCTTTCAGGAGTCTCAAGAGAGCACTTCAACTGACCAAAGCATTCAAAGCTAAAACTGCGCTGCTCTTCCAGGTTGAGGGAAGCTGAATGCTATTTCTTTTCCAGCCCTACTATTCCAAATTACTGCACCAGCAAACATCCCAAACCATACAGACACCAGCAATCCACTACACAGCTGCTAAGCAGAGGGCACACCTTGTCCCACAACGGGTCTAAACCAGGCCAAGCTGATCCTGCCATGGGAGGAGGCAGTCCCTGCCTGCCCTCTCCCACCAGCACAAGCGTGCCTGTAACTGTGCAGGGAGCTGCATAAGAGTTAGCGGGTTTTCCTGTGGGGTTTTTTTTTAGGCTCATTTTGCTTTTACTGCTATTTAAAAGTCAAGAAAAAAACCTGAGTCAACATAGAGACTACAAGCCTGCTAGAAAGCTGAGACTGTTGGACTGGATGGGTGTGAACAACAAGGAGTTACATCTGACTGTAATCCAGGCTGAGAAGAATTCCTTGGGTATGTTTACTTTCCCTTTTAACTCGATTATTTCTGCTAAATATAAATACTTTCCCCTTGTATTTCTAAGGTTTCTTATGCAGTGACATTATCTAACCCAATCAGATGCAGCTTACAGAACAGCATTTTCCTTCAGTAATAAGAAACAGCAGGTAACCTATTTAGCACACTAAACTATTTTCAATTTTGTGGCAAGACAAAACTCGTACTCTGGTTCACTGAAGAGAGCACTGTCAGCTTCCCACACACCCGGCACAGGATACTGAAACTCCAGTCACTAGCAGGTTAAGATAGTCTATAAAGCTTTAAGCGTGTGCCACGCAATTTAGTCCAGAGTTAGAAGTTAAGCGTTACAACGCTCTAATACAGAGCAAAGCTTAGGGCAAGTGATACTGTTTTCTAGGAGAAACATCAGATCGCTTAAGATAATGTGAGCACGACTTACACCAATACCAAAGACTGCTTCATTCTCTGTAATTTCAAGGTCCAAAAGATACTGTTTAATTTACGCTTGCCCTGAGAGCTTCTATCACATCCCTGGTTGGTGTCTAACTTTTATAACTGGGAAATGGAAATACATCATGAAAATAAGAATACATTTTTCAGCAATGACATTATTTGTATATCTACCAATATAAACAATTTTGTCATATCACAGACATAACCACCAAATTACCCTTTGGTCACAACATATAGCTTTCGTGCTTAGTATACTTCTGTAGTCTGTGCTGATCTGAGGAAGTATCCCACAGGATTTCTCCACCTATCAAACAGGAGCAGTCAAAAACACCTAGCAACAGACAGACATGGGTCTGAAGTCTAAGAGTAACTGCTATACCCCATACCCTTAAGAAAAATAAGTCTAGCATGTTACTTAATCCCCAAACATCGTCAGCAACGCAATTTCAAACCCACAAATTCTTTCTGCAGCTCCCATTCGCAATGTACAAAGTGGCACCACCCAGGAAAATCCTACTCGGGTATTGTTTGTCACACAGAGCAAAATGAGGTATGGACTGGTTTGGGGCCAACAATACATGCTGTTATTTCTTAAGTAGAAGTTCTTTCTGACTAAGGGGAAGGAAGTTTCTCACATATTTGTGTCGTAAGTTTAACACTGGGAGAAACTCGGTCATTTCAATGTTTCTTAACAGATTATCAAAGAGTCCGCAAAAACCTCAGAATCCACTGCTGTATATAACTGTACTTGCAACTACATGATTCCCACCTAAATGTGACCCAGTAAGAAAACTTTACAGACTCAGGAGTAACAGAGAAATATGAGACAAAAGTGCTTAAGACAGTGAAGAGTTCAAGCTCCATTTCTAGTAAGGGTTTAAGACCTTGCTTCCAGCTCCTAACTGAGGATAAGGTCTATATCCCACAGTTTCTGGGATGCCACAGCTGGCTATCCCCCCCTTTTCTGCTCCATCCATCCACCCATCCCCTCCAAAAAAATAAAAATAAAATAAAAAAAAGAAAATCCAATAACGCTCTTTAGCTGTCATCTACTTGCCTGTTCAAAGAATCATTTAATATTGTTTTGGTCTGTCTGTACCTAATAGATATGGCATTAGTTTGCAATAATGCAATAGATATGCATTAGAAAGATCTTTAAAAAGTGAAAAGTAAAACCCTATTTAATTAAATAAACCAGCCTCTACTTTTCTGATCTTTTTACAGTATTGCTTAAAAAAGGATTTGTGCAAATTAATCATTTGAGCAACAAGTTGAACTGAGAACTACAGTACTACTTTTATCAGCAGTAAACCTATCTGCTAAATTCATTTTGCAGAATTTACACAGTATTAATAAAAAAATAAAAAACCAACTTGTTTTAGAAACAGCTGACGATAACAAATAGCTGTGAGCAAAATTTTAGAAATGGAAAAATATTACTAGAAGCAGTTTACCTTCAGAAAGTACCTATGAAATCTAACAATTATGATACAGCTTATAGCTATTAATTTGGGGTGAGGAGTTTTTCAATAGCTTTATCACAGTACGGTAAGTTTATTAAGTGACATGGAAGCATACACATCAGCTGCAAGATAAACTCATAAATTAGGCTGCATGTGGTAGTGATGAGAATAGTCTAGTTACACTGCAAGTAAAAAAAAGTGAGATTAAAAGTAGATATTTGTTTTTAAAAGCCTGTCTTTAAACATGGTTTAAAAAGCTGGTGCTGTTACAACAAATCAGTAAGAGGAACACGCCATTCCTCGGATCACTCTAGCCAACGATCAGGCCAAATGCATGCAATTAAAATACCTGTTTAACAGTCGAGACTTGACCAAAAAGGACACCCATTTCCTTTAAAATAAGAGCCAAAAAAATGGCTTCCAGAAGTGAGGAAATAAGATCGTTTCCGGCAACTGTATTATACATCCTACTGTAGGACTGCTCTCACATCAGACCTCTCTGTAAGAGCTCACAGCAGAAAGTCCCACCTCTTCATTCCATAAACCTACCCAAACTCCAGACAATCGTGAAAAACTTTAAGTGTTTTTAATAAAGCTATGCAAATTGCTGTCAAAATGTAAAAGGGAACAACACAAAAGTCATACTTAGACAAGAATATGCTAAACATGCTGAACAAGTATCAAGAACCGCACATGCAGTGGTTACTCTAACCTTCGGTGCGGCAAATACAATGAAGCATTGCTAAAAATAATAGCTTAAGAATTACACTGCCCATCTCCTTTGCAGGTCTTGAAGAAAGTAAACATTAACACAGCTGCTTGTTGAGAGACCAACAGAGTCTCACCGAAATCGACAGGAGAAAGTGGAAGCGGCGCCCCCACCTCCGTCCAAAACACAGATTTCTTTTCCACCGACCACAACTGTTTCTTATTTACATGTGACCACATGCAATTTCTCAGAACTGATCACAACTTTCTCTTGTTTTCCTGCGACCTGACAGGAGGCTGTAGCCAGGTGGGGGTCGGCCTCTTCTCCCTGGTAACAGATGATAGGACGAGGGGGAATGGCTTGAAGCTGCGCCAGGGCAGGTTTAGGCTAGACATTAGGAGAAACTTCTTCACCGAGAGGGTTGTCAGGCTCTGGAATGGGCTGCCCAGGGAGGTGGTGGAGTCCTCATCCCTGGAGGTATTTAAAAGAAGGCTAGATGAGGTGCTTAGGGACATGGTTTAGTGGTGGGATGGCAGTGCCAGGTTAACGGTTGGACTCGATGATCTTAAAGGTCTTTTCCAACCGAGGGGATTCTATGATTCTATGACCACACAAAATTTCTCAAACACGCTGCCATTCCTCTGCAACCTATAATCATACATAACATGCTCTGCTACGGCATGACGCTTCATGCCTTTCAAAACAAGCACAGTCATTAGCTTCAATTCACCTGTCAACGTGTGTAATACTTCATACAACACTAAACATACTATCACTTAATTGGAGCTAAAGTCACAGTACATACGTAACTCCTTTCTTCCAAACTGCCAGAGTCTTTACCATGTTTTCCGAGGTACCTTCCTGGTTCTGCAACTTAATCTGACTTAATACATTAGTATTTTTTCCTCCGGCTACTGCGTAGAAAAAAATATTCTTTAAAATGGCAAGTGATAAACTACTGATAGGGAAAAAGTTAAACTGACTGTGTAAACGCACTAGAAAAACACACAGTTAAAGCGCATACTTTAAGCTAGAGAGAATTTCCCTTCAAGTAATCCGGCTCATCAAGATAACCCAAGTCTCAAGCTGTGCGCAGAGTAAACTGAGGTTCGAAAAATGACACACGCAATCCTACTGGCAAAAATTAATTCATGGGATTATTTAAAAGGGAGAAAAAAGTAACGCAAACTCCTGCGTCTCCCAAGCTTCCTCGGGTGTAGCGGTACCACGGGAAAGCCACGTTAACCCCAAAAATCACAGAGCGCGCTAGCCGTCTCCGGCGATCCGCACGGCCGATACCGGCAGCCGCACTTCAGCCAAGCGGGCGCGCTCGCTGCGCGGCTCGGACGCGGACCGGAGCGAGACCTGCCAGGCCCCGGCCCCCGGGCGCCCCACGGCAGCAGGGCGGGGGCGGGGGGGGGGGGGGGGGCAGAGCACGGCCCTCACCGGTGGGGCCGCCCCTCCTCGCCCACCAGCAGCCGCCGCCGAGGCGCCGCCCGTCAGGCACTCGCCAGGTGCCCGCCGCCGGTGCGCCCAAGCCCTCAGCGCCGCGCCCGCTTCGGGCGAGCTTCCTGAGGAGGCGGCGAGGCAGCCAAGCCAAACTTTGTGTCTCTCCCCTGGGAGTCCGCTGGGGGTGAGGCGGGGCTGCCCCCATTTTGCCCCGTCAACAGACGACCTACCCCCCGGCCCCGCGCCCTGCGGCGAGCGAGCCCGACCGCGTCCCCTGCCTCGATAACGCACCGGCCACCGCAAGCGACCAGCCAACACCCCGGGCACAGCCACGTCTCGGCCGCAGCCCGGGGGAGGGCGCGGGCACGCCGGCAGCCTCCGCTCCGGCCGAGCCCCGCGGCGACGAAGGCCCCTCCGGAGCGGCGCCCGCCACCCAGCCCGGCCCGGCCCGGCACGACTCAGCCCAGCCCAGCCCGCCCCTCACCTCCTTGACGGGGGGGAATTTTTTCCGGCACTCCAGGCTCAGGCCCCGCAGGTCTCCCTGCATGTTTTCCAGGAGCTTCTTCACGGCTTCGGGGCTGCTGGTCCCGGACATGGCGCCGCCGGGCCGGCCCCGGGCCGGGCTCTGTTCCGAGCGGGCAGGGGCAGCGCCTCTCGCTCCGCGGCCCCGACCGACACGTCTGCGCCCGACACCGGAACCCGTCAGCCGCGGCCCCGGCCCCTTCCCCTCCCCGGTGCCGCCGCCGCGGCCCCCCCGCTCCCACAATCCCGGGCGCCGCCAGCGCCGCGCGTCAGGGCCGCTTCCGCACACAGGGCTCGGGGGCGGGGAGAGCGGCGGCCCCCCCGCCCGGGGGCCGGCGGGGAGCGCTGCGGCGGCGGGCGGGGCCGCAGGCGCCCGGGCCGAGGGAGGCGGCTGCCGGCGGGGAGGGGACAAGCTGCGGCTGGGGGGGGTGAAGACCCTTGGCCTGCCGCGGCCGCCTGCGGTGGGCCCCGGGGCCAACGGCCGGGGGACCCCCGTCGCCGAGTCCGGCTCTGGGCGGGGGGGCGGGGGAGGTCGGCGCTGAATGCGGTTTAAAGAAACAAAACGCGGTGCAGATTGCTGCGCCTCCCTTGTGAATCGTGAAGTTCTGTGTTTTCTCTTGCAGGAGGGAAGGGCTGTGCCCTTCTCGACCCGTGGGCGTGTACGCAGCTTTCCGTGGTTATTGTCCAGGCGAAGCCAGGGCGAATCCTTCCTTGAGAAGTTTTAAGATAAACGCAGGCTGGGCAAAAAGAGGGGACAGGGTGGCAGTCGGGTCTCGGGTACCGGCCTCGTCACCAGCGGCTGCTCAGCAGCATCCCAAAGCTTTCCCACCAGCCGTTTTTAACCCATTTCAGAAGGAAGCCACCGAGCAACGGGCGTAAGATGTTCAGCTACTATCTGTTGCTTGTGGTGATGCTCCCTTCATAACTTCAGCCACGGCAAAGCCTTCCCTCCCACACTGCCTGGGAGCTTCCTTCTGGAGGGCACCATTCATCGTCGAACAGTTAACGTTTCACAAAGGTTTTGGTCTCTGTTGCAATAATTATTTCTCCATATTCTGGTTGCTGTAAGTCCTGTACTGGGGTGGCTGCCTACCTGTAACGCAGCGCAGTTCTGTTGCCCCTCAATAAACTCAGGGAGTTGGAAAACATTCCTGAGTTTCCACAGTCTGTAATTTTTAAACTTGGGAATCCTGAAAAAACATTCTGAAGAATCAGAATGGAGAATAAATTTTTACTGCCTTACTATTGAAAATAATTTTATTTTAAATAGTGGCTTTTCTTCAGACTTCCCTGAAAGTTTTCAGTCTTACTCTGAGAATGTTCTAAGATTTCTTTTTATCTTTTTGTGGGTGTGTGCCTTATAATGAAAAAGGGAAAAGAACTTCTCATAAATTTGAGTGCCCCTGCTTGTATGTCAGTGTTCATTTACTGTGAGATACATTGCAAATCATACAGTAAACAGGCTCCCACTGGCACAACATTGTACGCTGTACCTGTAGATATAAATCTTTAGGTGTGTTTTATGAGGCAAAAAGCGCAGGATTGCTTTCTAAGAAATTTATTATTTTAAGATCTTTATTTTTACATCATTTTCAAATTACTCGCTGTTAACTTGACAGAACAGGATAGATGGATGTGAGTTTTTAAAACTGCGTGTAATACTGGCACAACTGAATTAGGTGGTCAAACTTTATGTCCCATCAGACAAGGAACTGGGATTTCACCCCTGCGTTCAGTAAGATCAAACCCATGGTTCTGTAACTTTGTGCTTTCAGAATACATTGGTCTGTGTATTCTCAAAAGCTTTGACTTTTATATGCTTACTTAAAAAAACCAAAAACCAAGACCATCGTCTTCAATGGAACTATTTACATGCTTAACCAATAAGCATTTTCCTGAGGATTTTCTCATCTAAGTGCTTCCATTCTGGGCTTCAGTCCTGATGGCAGTTCACAGACCAGTCCAAACACCTTCATTAGAAATGCCACCTTCAAGGATGATTTGCTAGGAGAATGAGTCAATTAATTACTGACTATGCATAGGTATGGCTTAGGTAAGCTTTAATGATTTACTTCCTTTTTTTGTTGTTTGGACGTTTCCATCTATTTACTGTACATGGTGAGCTGCGGGCATATTGGTATTCCCTGAATCTACTTGTCTGCTTAAATTGAAATGAAAATGAATGAGGTTTCTTGTGGGATGAGGGTCAGTAAACTGCTCTGTAACACTGCCTTTCTTACAAAAAGGGAGCAAGTATTTTGGGTAGAATTTGTCTGAATGTGACATCTTGCGTTAAAGCATCCCACTGTCATTATTATCCCTGTAATCAAAATGAGGAAGATGAGGAAAACTGTCATATGTCCATATTTTCCTCTTAACAATGGTGAGACAAGTAAGAACAACTGTGATTAATCGCATTTAAAACAAGCAAATTAGTTTGTATTAGATTGTCTGTGCATGCTAATTTCCTGCAAATTCTACTGTTTTGTTTAACCAACAAGACTACTGTAAACATTCAGTTTGGACGGGGCTGCTCTTACGTCGTGAATGCCTGATGAGTTAACTTAGATGAGAGAGAGGTGATGTTTTCTTTAGTCAAAGTTCTAGCAGTAAATTTTTCCACCCTTCCTTGCAGAGTAATGCCAACTTCTGATGTAAAAGTACTGAGGGAATAGATGATGACTGCATCTGAGTAAAATTGACAACTTGTTGCTCTATGATTTCTTTGTTAAGGATTGTGTAAAATAATGGAAAAAAGTATTTAAGAACTGCAGCGGTAAATATTTTGCAGTATAAACCATTACACCTCTTAGGAACAAATGTTTTATGTATTGTTTGTTTATGTTGTCATTTATACTGTTTGTGTAAAATGATGGTTTCTTGAGAAAAACCAGGTTATTTCATGATGTTAATTATTTTTATCATCCTAGCTTTTACCTGCTGACTACCTGTCTTTTCTTATTCCAGGTGTGCAGTGGCATAGAACTGGGACCATGCTACTGGCTTTCTGCATTTGTAACAGCCTGATAGCAACGCTGCCACCTCTATTAAGTGTAGCATATACAACTTTTTTTAAATCTGTTTCTGGCTGACCTTCCACCCTTTTCACTAATCTCAATTTGCTCAGTGCTCTGTTTTGTAGATCAGGAGGAAAAGGACCATATACTCCTCTCATAAGCAAAAAATACTAACGGTCTTGATTCTTAAAATAATTTTCTCTTCTCATTACATTACAGAGTATTAGATCTATTAATCTGCTGAGATGTATGAAAAAAAATTTACTGCAGCTCTTTGGTTGTGTATTACAATGCCCAGTGTTTAGCTTTCGGCCACCCGCTGCCCTCTCGGCAGACTAACAGCACCCTTCTGCAACTATGTCAGACAAAACTGGACAGTTGTAACAGTACCCAGCTCACAGTACCGGAATGCAAAATTAATCTTGGAATACTGTAACAGTGTATTCTGGGGAATTTAATCTGCTACTAAAATTGAGATAATTACAGCTTTTTAGTATCACATACTTTCTGTTTATATAGTGTGATGCTTTTTGAACCAAGCAGAGCACTTTTGGATTTGGTGAGACCTTCTGTCAGGACTTTAGGAAATTTGGTGTGAAATTACTTTAATAAGCAACGTTTCTACTAATTAAAAGGGGTTTTTTTAGATCAAATGCAGTCTCCCGTGTATCTTCTCTGAAGGCTGTTCTGTGTTTGATACTTAAATCTCAGTGACTTAGTTTAAAATTTGTTCCATTTGCATACTTCACTTTTTATCATTTACATTTGTCATACATATCTTTTCAGCTACCAGCTTTGACACTCAGGTCTGCTCAGCGTTGCCAGCCCACTGCAGCAGGATTGCTCCTGGGTGTGGAAGTGAATCGTACAAGTGGTTGCAGAATTGAAAACTCTTTCAGATCTGCTGAATACCAGAATTGGGAACTGCACACATGCCTGAATCTCAGGTGCATCTCTTAAACACAAGATAGTATCTTTCACTGTTCTGATGTATGCCTTTTGTAAATGCAGAAGATTTATTAGTTAAGCTAAACCAGAGCAGTTAAGCTATTTAACCTAGCCGGGATCCTTTTAAGTGGCACTGATTTGATTGGGAATGTGACTTACTGTAGTTGCATTTTGTTGTGATAGGTACTATCGCATGTATTCCCAACCCAGAGTAAAGGTGCCTGCCCTGTCTTTTGGTATGTTTTAAATGCCTCAGTTTCAATTTAAGTCACTTTTGAGTCAGAAACTGGAGCAGTGGACATCTCTGAGGGCATGTTTTTGACTAGCACATTAAAAATGCTAGTTGGCTGTTTAAGCTAACTTTGTATTGCTCTGCAATTACATTGTTGTTTGCTTTGTTATTAAATTATATGTTCGTTTGTGATGGGCAGTGGGTGATTGAAATCATTCCCTTTAGTTTTATGGCCCTAATTACCAACAAAATGCTCATGAGACCTATTGTGATTCATTAAATTACCCCTTGGAACCAGTGTTCATGTTCATTCCAAATGATGCGCATCAGTCCTATGGATTCAATTACACACGGGATAGCACTCAGCTGTAGTAATTTCAGGTGTTTATTCCTAGTTACATTATAGTCCATTCTGATAGGTGTACGCAGATGCAGGCTCTGAATATGAGGTGCAGGTTCTGTTGCCACATTATACAAAGGCAAAACTATCAGATTTCACTGTGGCAATGAATTGGTTTCACGCTGATGGGAAGAATCATGGCTTTTCCTCTGAGCTGGCTTTACTGACACTCCTGTATACTTTTGTGTCTGATAGGAATCTATACATGGTACTAAACAAACATCAGGATATGAAATATCATTGATTGTGCCGTCATGTAAAGGTGTTTGTGGCCATCTCTGGTGGTTTTATAAGGAATAGAAGGGAAGGCCTTGTTCCTTTAGGACCAGGATGTGGCTGTATGAGAAAGTTAGATTACCAGCAAACTGAAAAATAGGGTTTTCCAGCATGAATTCCCCTTCTTGTGAATATAGCCCACGTTCCTTTTTGCATAGGTGTGAGCATGTATTTACATGTTAGTACACATATTGTTTGTATATTTGCATGTCAATACATATTTTATGTTGTTTAGTCAACTACAGGGGCAATTCCAGCTGCTGTCTGTCAGTGAATCATCCTCTTCGTCATCAGCAAACTATCAGTAATTGTGTTACATTATCTGTAAGGTCACTGACAGAAACGTTAAGTGGCGATGCCCAAAATGTCAGACCTATAACATGCAGTAGATGCTCAGCAATGATTCTCTATTGAGTTACAGTATGATCACTTCAGGGCCTACACACAAATCTCTCAACCAGAGGCTTAGATGCTTCCATGACTCTTGCGTAACCAACCAGCAAAGCTGCTTTCCCAATTTTTCCTGCTTGAACCTTGTCCAAACAGATTCTCAAAGGAGTGGTTTGTTTTTTGTTTTTTGGTTTTTTTTGCATTGCCCTTTTGAGTACTGGTAATTGAATCAGCTGAACCTGTTAACGTCTTTTTCTGAGAAAGAACTGCTGTCCACTGCTTGAATTTATTTATTGCTGTCTTAGAGCTAGCAGTGTCACAACAGACACACAGATACATGATATTCACAAAATCTTATCAGCAGCTCCCATACCCTTCATACTTAAACTGAGCGTGAGTCAGGACAGATTAAATAACTTTTCCAGCTCACACAGGAAGCATGTGGCTGACCTGGGAAATAAACCTTACTCTGTGTGTTAAACTGAATTTGTCTTTCATTCCCTTACACAATAATTATTTAATAGATAATGGAATTATCATCTATTCAGGCAGCACCTGTGAATTTTCCCTGCATGGTATGTAATGGAGTCCATTCGCAATACCTCTTTTTTTCTGCCAAACATAGGAAACGAAGAAACTGTGATGGAGATTTTACTTGACAGTTGTTTACATTGGAAAACCCCATGCTGACCATCCCTGCTGCCATCTCGACAAATAGCACAGCCTGAGGTCACGGTCAGCAGATGAAGAAATGTCAGTTGTGTTGCACTTCTGATCAGAATTTACTGTAATCTTCATATCCGTTACCAGGAATTTTGGTTTAGAAATAAAGGCATAGGTGAGCTGAAGCAAAGTAATTGTGATTCTAGGCAGTGTTGTGTGATCCAGAGCCCTTGCTGTGGATGGTGGATTCAGCTGCGCTCTGGGGAGAAGGCTTTTCCTGAGCATCCCATTCTGATTACGGGATGCATAATGTAAAAATGCCCATCAAGAATGCCAGAAACATGTGTTGTGCTGCAGCCTGTTTATTTTGCTGCTCTCTCATCTATTTGTCAAAAACCTCCCTACATCCTTTTAATCCTTTCCTTTTTATCTCTTCAGCTTATATGAATATTATGGAAATATTTCCGGACACCTACTAACCTACAGACAATCTACTAATCACAAAGCACCGCCAGAGAGGAGAAGGGTTCTCCCTTGTGTAAAGTAATTCTTTTTGGCTGCTGCAGCAGAGAGGGGAAGCTGCTGGATGCTTTCCCCAGGCTCTGGTGAATCCTTCTTTAAGATAATCATACCAGATTGCAGCCCTGGGTCTGCTGAGCAATACTATTACTACAGGAGAGTTTCTATCTACTGAATAGATGTTAGGTCCTTTGCATTAGGGGTGGCCTCTGTCTACGTAGCCATCATTGCAGTAATACCTATAAAATACAGAAAATATCTGTAGAAATAGATACACTCACTACACTCACACGTGTAGCACGGAGGCCAGCACACCATTTAGGTGTTTTTCTTTTCTCACGCTGCCAGGGCTATGCTGCAGGCATGACCAACTTAATTTGTAGCTAACTCAGTCCAGCCTAGAAAAGACTCCATATGGCCATGTACATCTCAGGAGCCTCCAGCACAACTGTTCACAAAGATAACAGGTGTGACCACTCAGTTATTTTACAGGCAGTTCTTTCTATAAATCGTAAGGGTTAGAGATTTCTTATGGAAGAGATCTTGATGAAGAGCTCTTTGGTATAGAGACCTTGATTTACCGTTTATGTTGAGCTCATCTTTGCTGCTTTATGGAGATTATAGACCCCTCCTTATTTCATTCAGAGGACTTTGCCCCTGAAATAAATATTTATATGGCTGCATGTGTGGCTGTGTTTATAAACAGCAGTCTGAAAAAAATTTTGTTACTCAGGTTGGGTCAAAACAGATAAGCAGAATGAACATACTTCTCTGAGAATTTGGAAGACATCCAAAGAAATCCAATCGTAAAGAGCCAAATGCTTTCCTTTGTAGTAAAATGACTATACAGCTCTCCTCCACGTGCAAATATGTATTCCCAATAAAGGAGAGATTTGCAGTATGTATGCTAGGTCCTGGGTCATGTGTAAGCCAGTACGTCCGTATCCAAGGAGGCATACCTGTGGCAATTTCATAATTTACTGACATTTTGGGAGTATTTCTAGAAGCTGTATTCAGTATTTCACAAATGGGAGCCTCTTTCTGGAACCCGCTCCCAGGGCACGGCAGATGAGCTCGTCCTCCTCCTGATGCTGGTGCGTGGATGTGATCTTGGCCAGCTGCTGACTGGAGCGTAGGAAATTCTGAACACTCGCTCTTCCTTCCTGGCGAGAGCCAAGCCCTGGAGCTACTGAATGGATCATTAAGTAAGTGGCATTCGTAAGAAGCTCATGTGAAACTTGCTTAGCTGGTCTGAGACCTTATTTCCCTCTGGCAGCATCATCATCAGTAGATTCCTATGGCTGTTTATTTCTAGGGGCCTTACTTCCCTGTTCCAGTCTTAACTAACAAAACCATACCATGATCTAAGAAGACTTGATAAACAATTTAATTATAAAATTAGCAGTTAACATGTACTAAGTATTGACAAATTCTTTACCAAATGTCTGTGCTGCTGACCAGCTCAGCTGCACTTCGGTATGGGGGATAGAAATGTCTGGTGGGCTTGAATGTTGACCTGCCTTCCCAAAAGAGCTACAGTAGGGTTTCGAAGTACTTGACGCTTCTTTCTTCCCCCGCCCCCCCCCCCCCCTCAGGACATTTGGAGCTGTCCTTTGTAAACCTGTTCCCCAACTTTATTAACACATCTACTGCTCTCAAGACATTTTCCAATACTTGGACATATAAACTGTGGCTTTCTAGATAATGACTAGGTGAGGACTCATGTCAAAAAATAGTATGGCTCTTTAATTACTGTCTTATTTTAAAACATCCTAATAATGTGCTACTATCACCTCTAGATTGTTTCCTTTCTAGTGGTTTTCTGTATCTTTCACTAAGTTCAATCCATTACTAGGAACCAAATTACTTTTGTTTTCTTTCCCTAAAAGTCATCTATTAGTGACTTTTGCTGTATTTGCTTTTTTTTTTAATCATAGGACTCTGCTTTTTTTAGAATGTGTTTGAAATCCTCTACCACCTCCTTATCCTACAGCTACTTTCTCGTTACATTCATCTTTTCTATTCATGCAGTGTAGGTTTTTCCATACTCCTGCCCTCATCTTAGCTGTGATTCATCATTTTTACATACAATCACAGTTCTGCACAATTTCTTCCTCTTTGCCATGAGTTCTTTTGCTTTTGTCTCCTACTGGTGTAGAGTCACATTGCATTACTTGATACATTTGTTCTGGAATGGAGTGTGGAAATTTAAATCTTAAATCTGGTTTGTTTCCTTTTATTTTTAACTGTGAATTTGTTCACAGAAGTTTTGGGAAGATTTTTATTGGTTAAATAAATTAAGTTGGTATGTCTATGTGGGCTTTATTATTTCAAGGAAAGAGTATCACGTCTGTCAAATTCTAATAATATTGTCAAGTGCTACTGGGAAAATGGGGACATTATAATCCATCACACTTGAAATTAAGGGAGCAATTTACCTCATCAAAATGAGCTTTCGAAATTACAATCTCAGACTGAGCATGATGTTAACTAAACAGAAATCCAAAGATTACAGAGAGGGGATAACCAAATGCTTCCCATAGTAAGTAGTTCTACAAACTTTCTTGATTTTTCTCTTAATCTTTGTCACTTACAATATTACAAACATTATAGAAATATCTAAGATTACATTTCCTGATCTAAGGCAACATCTAAGGCATTATTTACTATACCAAAAATCAGCATGTACATCTAATTTCCTCCAATTGTGTAAAAATAAGTTAATTCAACAATTCAGGATATTTTATGAAGAAAGTTCTATTGTCTCCACCCCAACATTTGATTGTCATTATTGTTTATTATAGGCATCAGAAATCTGATTTTTATTATGCTTGATCAAAATATTCCCATTGACTTTATTGCCCAAGTGTAGTCTAAATTACAGACAGATGTGATATTCTTTCCTTGAAATAAAAAGCCCACATAGACATACCAACTTCATTTATTTAACCAATAAAAATCTTCCCAAAACTTCTGTGAACTAACGTGCAGTTAAAAACAAAAGGAAACAAACCAGATTTAAGATTTAAAGTTAATTAATCTAAAATGCTCACAACATTTTTTTATTTGAGAATTTGGAAACCAAAAGAATTTTGGTATATAAATGATTTTATTTTACAGTAAAGCCCCAAAACATTTGCATGTCAGAAGCCAGAAACTTATTGGTGGCAGGGAGCTTTTTAAAGCAAAAGATGTGCAAATCAAATTGCTGTTATCAACAGTCCTAGTCCACTTTCGAAAAATGTGTCTGAACCTAGGTCTCAGCTCTACAGGTTGTATTTAGGATCCACGTCATGCATGGCAAAGTTATTCAGGACATCAGTGTCACCAAATAAATAGGTTATTTAGACACTGGGTTTAATTCATTGAGCAGCTATTAGGTAATGCAAAATTAGTCAACATGACTAACATCTTTTATTTAATTTGGCAAATGCAACTATGGAGTAGTAATGCTGTGTAACTTTTATCGACCTCTTCACTTGTGGCTAAATTGTATCAGGGTTTATGGAAGCTGCTGTTTCCCCGTTGGAATGGGGGGGAGCAGAACTCAAATAGGATCCAAAGACCTTTTCTTCTTACTCAGAAAATTGCCCAAGGAAACCAGACCTATATGAGTAGTCCTAAACGGTGTATTTTGTACCACTGAGAAACATACATCTGGGTTGGCAGGAGGGATGTTCTTTGTATGTGCTTTTAATAGGTGTAGATGATACAGAGTTAGTAATTACTGTCCCTTCTGTTTGCAGACTGAGCGACACACATTTACAAAACACCCACAGCACAGTACGTATTTTATAACATCAACAGATGTTGAAAACAAGCATAACTCATCTGAATTCTTTCCAGACACCCTTCCTTGTGTTCTGGAATATGCCTTCGTGGCCCCAGAGCTGGCTGCAGACCTCGTTTCAATTGGACAATGTGTAGGTTTTAATTTTAGTTTTTGTGGAACCATGCATTTTTAAACAGGGGCATGTCTGAACTGGTCATTGTGCTTTAACAGAAATTGTCATGGAAAAGCAGGAATGCTCTTCCAGCATCAAAGGGAAAGAAGGAAAAGGGAGCTGTGTTACAGTTTAGGCAGTGACTAGAGGGAAGAGTTACTTTGAGGAAATGACAATAAATGGAAGAGTTCATTCAGATGGGATTTGGAGCAGCTTCAGAAGTTTGATTGAAGTTAGTAGCGATGGTGCAGGAAGGGAAGAAAAATCATAGTTTGCTACACTGAAACAAGAGCATGGATTTTATTCCCATATTAATGAATTCTTTCAAAACTAGCAAGTGTCGATCTGCTTGACGGGAGGACGGCTCTGTAGAGGGACCTGGACAGGCTGGATCAATGGGCCAAGGCCAACTGTATGAGGTTCAACAAGGCCAAGTGCCAGGTCACAACAACCCCATGCAATGCTACAGACTTGGGGAAGAGTGGCTGGAAAGCTGCCCGGCAGAAAAGGACCTGGTGGCGTTGGTTGACGTCCGGCTGAATATGAGCCAGCAGTGTGCCCAGGTGGCCATGAAGGCCAGTCCTGGCTTGTATCAGGAATAGTGTGGCCAGCAGGAGTAGGGAAGTGATCGTGCCCCTGTACTTGGCACTGGTGAGGCCTCACCTTGAACACTGTGTCCAGTTTTGGGCCCCTCACTACAAGAAAGATGTTGCATTGCTGGAACGTGTCCAGAGGAGAGCAACAAAGCTGGCCTGGAGCACAAGGCTTACAAGGAGCGGCTGAGGGAGCTGGGGTTGTTTAGCCTGGAGAAGAGGAGGCTGAGGGGAGACCTGATTGCCCTCTACAACTGCCTGACAGGAGGCTGTAGCCAGGTGGGGGTCGGACTCTTCTCCCTGGTAACAGGCAATAGGACAAGGGGAAATGGTCTGAAGTTGTGCCAGGGCAGGTTTATGTTGAACATCAGGAAAAATTTCTTCAGCACAAGAGTTGTCAAGCGTTGGAACGGGCTGCCCAGGGAAGTGGTGGAGTCCCCATCCCTGGAGGTATTTAAAAGACGGATAGATGAGGTGCTTAGGGACATGGTTTAGTGGTGGGGTGGCAGGGTTAGGTTAATGGTTGGACTTGATGATTTTAAAGGTCTTTTCCAACCTAAATGATTCTATGATTCTATGAAGGCCTTCCCTCAAACCATGCTGAGCTCAGAGCAAACACCTACAGATTCAGGCCTCCATTCAAAATTTTCAGTGATTTCTAAGTGGTGCCATTATGTCTGAAGAGGGAGGAACATTCCTCTGACAAGAACAGGGTATTCATAGATCTCAAAGCTGAGGCAGATGGCTCAGACTAAGACTCCATCCTGCCAGGGGAAGGGCCATTGCACCTCCTGGATGCCAGGGAAGACATCCAGCCCGGAGTTAACATCGCACCCACTGCTTGCCTCTGCTGGTTGTCCCACTGGTATTTTTCTTCTTGTTTAGTTCTTTGAATGTTTCTCTCCACCCCGATACCCCCTGCATACAGTTATTTCCCCCTTCGTAAGGTATCACACACAAACTGAGGCATGTCTGAGTAGTCTTTCTAAGAAAACAATTATTTATATCCGTTATTGCAAATGTATTTACTCTGGGGTTGTAACTTCTTTTTTTTTCTATAATGTCTCCCAGGTTACAGTCTGAATTTTAAAAAGTAGTAACTCAAGCAGTGTATTTTCCCAGGATCCTTACCTACGAAGATTAAGTCGACTCCTTACTTCTGCTTATGTATCCAAGGACATGTTCTCATGCCACTGCTTCATGTTGGGAGCTCATGTTGTATGGCTTGTCCCCCAGGGCTACACAGGACTTAGGGATAAGGACTTAGGACTTTCCACCTTCTGTAGCTATGATCTGAATATTTTACACACTGAATGAAAGTATTAATTTAATACCAAGTGCCACTAACGTCTCCCCTATCCCACAGCGATTTCCTAATGGAAACTGTTTTGAGATGCTGGTTGGTTCCTAAACTTTGCGATACTGCGCAACACTCATGTTTTGATGAGAGTAATGCGATAGATGCTTCAGGTGATAATTAAGTGCCAAGCACTTAAATTATTCTAGGTGCACCTATATTATAGACTTTATCAACTCCTTTTTTCAACTACTGCCCCCTCTTCCCCAAATAATGAAACTTACTTTTCATAAACCCATACTAACTGATATGAATTTTTTATCATTTAAGTCCTGTACCAGCTTTTGCATTATTTGGCCTGGGATGACTGTTAAAGCTACCTGGCATATAGTAACTCAGTTCATTCCCTAGTTAATGGGATAATTGGTCAAAGGTTTGTCACATCTGGACTTTTCTGGGGTTTCCATGCTATTCCAAGACTTAATTTCTTTTCAGTAAGAAAAGCTCCTGCCTCAGGAGCACGCCGTGCCACTAAAGCATGCAGTGTTGGAACTAGGAAAGTGGAACTGTTTTCACAATTTGTTTACCCCCCAAGGAAAAAGAACTAAAAAATATGAAGAGAGCAATTTGCCTGCAGACTAAGAACATGCTTATTCTATCAAATATAGCTTTCATATTAATTGTTTCACTACATTTATAGGGATTGTCAAACTAACTAGTACTTAGAAACAATGAGAAGCCATACCCTGAAATTACAGGGTCTGACATCAAAGAAGGCATAATTTCTGAAGAAAACTGCTGGGTTTGCCAATTAAATTTCTTTGCCTGCCACACTGACTTCTCTCTAAAGATTTCAAAACGCTTAAAAAAAATACACTGCACTCCCTCACACAGCGCTAACTTGCTGGGAAAGGTGGAAGGGGTTGTGGCCTTCCCATTAGCAACTAGCTGTAGATGGAGGAGATGCTTCTACATCACCTGGCAGGGTAATTAATATCTGACAGCTTTTCTCATCTATCATCTCAACTGTAAGCTGCAAACTTCCCTTCAGCATGCCGGGAAGGCAGGTAGGACTTTAATGTAAGTGGGTGATAGAAGAGATTGGGGAAGTGATCTGCATGGAAGCATCCAGAAGGCTGTCCAAAGCCAATGAAAGGAAGAGGTCCCAGGCAGTCCCTCTTCACCTCTCCTTCCCTCCCAGCCAGGCTTTAAATGAGGTATTGCTGCCACAAAATCCATGGAGTAACTGGGAATCGCAGGCTGTCTTCTGCCTCCTACTCTTATTTGTTTCTGTCACTCTCACATTAACAAGGTTAACTGCATCTTCTCATTTTGGGGTTTATGCTGATACTTACAGCCATCAAAAAGCTTGCTGTCCATGTAACTGGAAAAAGAAAGCATACTGTAGATTTTTATCAGACCCGATTCATAGAAAGTTGTAGGACCCTCTTTCTTCTCTACATAAATGACAAGTTGAGTGACAGTAACTTTTGACAGACACGGTAAAGAATATGTTTTCTGTAGTCTTAATTTTAAGCATGCCCACATGGGATGAATTATCATATGCATGAATATATAATAGTTTTATGAAACTCGCCACTTGGCTGAATTCCCAGAAACCTTTGAGACAGTCATACAGAAACATTACTGATTTTTGTATCTGGTTAGGAAGCTTACAAACTCAGTGTGTGTAATTGTGGAAGGTAAATTAACAATAACAAAAAAAAAAAAATTAAAAACTTTGGTATGGTATTAGAAACTATGACTTTGGTAAGTCAAACCAGATCCTTTGCCCCTTTGTGATTTTTCCAAGCAAGTTCTAGGCCAACACGGTATGGGGAAACCAATGGGAGCATGAACGCGGGGGGGCTCTGGGTGTGCGTTATTCAAAGCGGTGGTCGCTGCTCTAGGATGACTTCCTCCACATATAAATCTCATCTCTCCAGTGCTCTGACTAAAATAAGCAAGTTAAACTCACAAGCTATTTAATACACAGCTTTGTATTGGGTTACTGTATTCCACACCTCAATACAAAGGTTTAAGGCAAAAGCTTCTATCATTCCCCCCCGCCCCGTATCGGTTTGTCTAATCTTAAATACATTGCCTTATTTCACCAGCCACCTCAGTTACTATCTTCCCATTTGATTATTGTTACAGTATTACTTTAAAAAAACAAATAATATGTTTTTATGACAATAAAAGGGTTTTTTCTGCAGCCTTATAAATGTTTTTAAAGCCAGACAATAACAGGAGAGACTCCCTTTTATATATCCTATCTCCTGGAAATACTATTCATCTTATTCCGTGTTGGTCATTAAACAGCCACTGTGTAACTGATAATACGAGTCTTAGACAAAGACTACCCATTACACAAACACGGTGGGAAAAGAATTTGTAAGAAACTGGAAGACTAAATAAGGCCTTGAATAGCTTTATTGAAATCTGTATAAATAAACATGCGCATTTCAAATGTAAACCCAAGTGAACTCAAGTGCAGACAAAATTTTAACCTCTGTCATGCAGGAGGTTAGTTTACATTTAAAAAAAAAAAAACCTCAAAGCAGCTTTAAAATACCAGGATGAAACACCAGTTTTAATATCAAGGTATAAAGCAAAGCCATGTCCAACATACCTCATTGATATCCTGGTCAAATGCAATTTTTTAAACTTTTTAATGCTAACATAAATAAATAATTTACCAAAATGTGCACTCACAGAGTGAACTTTTATTTACAATACACAATTTATAACCTATTGTATTTGATTAGTTCAAGTGAAGAACATCATACTTTCTGCTTTTTTCTTTTTTAAATTATTTGTTTAAACAGTGGGACACAAAGCAATTCTCCAGGTAGTAGATATGTGAAGTGTGCCCCTGCACTTAAGAGCCCCTCTCAAAGGCAGTATTGTATACAAATCAACAATACATTCTTCCAACTAGATCAAAGGGAAAGCAGCAAATTAAAAAATGTTTCAAACTGTCACACTTGTTTTGGCATCCTGGACCCCTGAACATAGTTAACTAAAATCCAATTCAAAGTTTGTATGCCTTATATACTGTACAGGTTCTGACTTGAACATGCAAATGCCAATTCTCTTACAGTGAGTTACCTTTTCAGATATGCTGTAAGGCTATGGTGAATTCCATCAGGAACACACGAAGAAAATTAACAGGCCTACCTTTAAAGTCATTTTGTTCATTAACAATTTAAAGGCAGGTTATGTTGAAAAAATTCTCATCTAAGCCCGATACACAGTCATTACTATGGATACAGAATACTATTAACTCTGACCCTATTACAGAGTAGTTTAGAAGCTGTCAAACTACAAAAACTGGGGAGAGAGAACTTACAGCACAATTTTAAATTTTGGACTGACACCAGATTAAAATTATGCATGTCTTTTAAGCAAGATAACAGGAATTATGTCTGCAGAGTAGATTCCAACAAGCAACAAAGGATACTTACATTTAATTGAAAAACTTTTTGTTAATGCAGCATGAAATCCAGAACCTGTTCCACAGCAGCAGTAAGATGAACATAATATTCTGGATGCTCAACTATATCACAAAAGGTTAAAACACCTTTTCGAGCTATTTCTTCTATTGTGACCGAATTAAAAAAAAAAAAAAAAAAATTGGGGAGAAAGAAAAATTTGCTGTTTCAAGAAAACTACTGCTCATATATTCATGACATTTTTACTTGTAGCCTGTGTGACAGCCTAAGGAACATGTATATATTCATCCAGAAACTAGACTTGGCAGTAGTAGTCTTGCAGTACTATGAAAATAAATGTCAGAAGTCCACAGATTTAACATTTTAGTTATTAACTCACATCCAAAACAAAAGAAAACATAATCCATCAGAACAGCAGCAGAAAACTTAAAAGGGGTTTATTTGTGATTTCCTATATATAGCTTGTGAATACAAGGCTGTAAATGCATTAGAGACAATTTCTGTTTAAGTTTTTATTGTTTCACTTCAAGTACTGCACATGTTAAAATGTCATAAAGATTTACATTCTGTTATCTGAAATTCCCCATCTCAGATTTTTATTCTTAATTTGGTGGGCAATTTCACTCTTTCAATAGGTATCCCCGGTATGAAAGTCTCTTTTATGGCTTCTAGTTCTTCCATTAGTTAGTGTGCATACAATTTTCATTTTCTATATCATTATCATTTTCATTGCTATCTTCATCACTTTCTAGTGGGATGCCTGTGGCAGCTGAAGCACCTTGTTTAGTTTCCCGGTCAAGAGGGAAAAAGCCAGTTCCACTGATCGTGTCCTGTCTCTGGTAGAAGAGCACATATGCTGCTTTGGACTGTAAAAGAGAAAAGTGTAATATGCTCATGAAGCTCCAGACAAAACATTTACAGTCCAAGTTATCTTTTTTTTTTTTTCTTCCAAGTCTACAAGGTAGGATTACAAAGAAATCCAAAGCTTTCATGTAAGTTATTTTTGCATGTCGGAGCAAACCATTTTTGTTTTGTACTGTCCTTTGAAAGAACACAAACTACTACCTACAAATTTACTGCAAGGTTCATGATTTACTCTTCATTTTTCTTCCCTCAAGAAGAAAACATCTTCAACAGTCCCAATTTTAGAAACACAAAAGGTACTTGCCACTATTTGGTCCTCACATGCAGTGGACACACTACTGTCATCAAAGTAGTACCATTTTCCGTCATCCTTATTTTTTGCAAAAGCAGTATCTAGGACGAAAAAGTACAATGTCTAAGGACTTTGTATCTTCACAGATGTAATACAATCAGTTGCCAGAGTCCATTACTGTCAAACACTTGACATTTAACTAACTAAAACCTATTATCACTACTAGACTCACACTGTCGCATTTTTTTTTTAAGCAAAGAAAGCTTAACCAATAACATTTCCCTTCTAAAGAGACTATATAGTGAGAAAGGACAGTCAAAATAAAATCCCTCAATCTCTTTTTCATTTTTCTCTCTTCTTTCAATGTACAAAAATACAGACAAGCAAGATAAAATCAGTCTAAGAGTACAGTAGCTCTGATGGAGCTCTTAGATTTTCTCTTTTCACAATATGAATAGTTAGAAGTATAAAAGAACCTACAATTATCCTTGAAAACTCATTTTGTATAGATTTTTGTGCTAGAATACTTGTGAAAACATTTCAAGTTAATAAAAAAATTGTCCCTCGACCATTAAAAAAATGCCATTGATTGAAAGTGATCAGTACTTGAATCAAAATAAAACATGGAAAGAAAGCTGACATGTAGAACGATGAAATATGAAATTAACTTACAATGCCCTCCTCCCATTCCTCCATAGTGGTTGGAGACAGCAATCAAGTTGTAGCGGCAAGGCCCTGCATTGGGATTAATAAGGAACTCTGACATGTCCAAGTCACTGTTTAAAAAAAAAAAAACAAACAAAAACAACAAACCACATACACACAACAAAAACAACCAAAAGAAGGTCATGTTAATATTTTTAACCATTTCACAGCTTGGTGGTCTTTGAGCCCTTAACTTTATATTCCCCACAAAACCCACATACACCAGACTACACTGACAGTGCACCTCTTTCACTCTGTGAGGAGTGGAACAGGAACCAGTAATCTCAGCCAAAACTATTGATAGAGTCCTTCCATACTTAAATACTATTATTATTTTTCCAAGTTCATACTTTTCACCTACAAGCATTTTGTCATCAGTGTTTACTGGATCCATGCATGGAAGCTGAGAACAAAACCATTTTATATAATTGCTGGATTAAACAAGTGCCCTAGTAATGCTAACTTTTACTCTTCTAGCACCAAAACATTTAGGTTTCTTACTTTATTGGAAAGTCAACCAATGTATCCAACTTGTCCCTCATGTATCTGCTGTAGGAAAAGCGCTTTAGATGAACTACCAGTACGGGGGGCAGTGACCACAAGTCTAACTTCTTGGTAGCTTGCTGATGTTCTTTACAGTTTGGACAATACCTAAAAGAAAAAAAAGATCTATTTTAAATAACTGCAGTCCAGATGTATGTTAAAATATATTACCATGGAGAAAGTCAGTAACATGGGAAGAACTGAATGAGCAGAAGCTGAAACACATACACATGTCCCATCTTCTGTTACTAATGCCATTGATATCCCTTCCAGTTTAAAATGTGAGGTGCTAGTGTGCAAGCTTGCTCACTGTGAAGCTTGACAGCATTTTAAACACAAAAGTAGCACCCCTCAGCACAGGATTCTTGTCTCCTATAGTAGTCCCTGTATCTTCAGTTAAAACACAGCTTTCTCATATTTTATAAAAAAAGACGAAGGGTTATGAAAATACTTCAGGCAAACTGACTATATGAAAAGCCATAAATAACAGACAACTGTGGTTCTTCCAAGTTTCAATTTCCAAATTCATCCATCTCCTAACTCCACCCCACCTACCCCTAAAACCAGGCAACAGTGACTACTGGACCCTGAAAAAACTTCTTAATAAAAAAACTTGCCTCCTTAGTAGGCAAGTAATAAACAGGCTGTGACTTATAAATTTCTGTTCCCTGCAGTGCATAACTGAATCTTTCAAGAACTAAGGCTCAGGGAGGAAGGTAAGTAAGAACAATGCATGGAAGCAACTCTTCTGTGATGTGGTCTACGCATATTCTACATCTTGGTATCTAACAATTCTAACAAGATCTAGGGGGGAAAAAAAAAAAAAAAAAAGAGATGAGCCCTAATTAAAAAAGACTGCACAAGTGTCTTTACACAGCAACATCAGATAAATACAAGAAATCAGGCGAACTATAAGGGAAGGCTGTAACTGAAGGAATGTTTTCTCAGTTGGTTTAGAATGTCTGGAATACAAATAGCGCTGGAATAGAGATGATGAGCTCTCGTAGATTAGACCTGTGAAGACCTGACAAATCAAGAAATTATGTAATTAATGACCTCTGATGAGATGTATCTAGTAGCAACTGCCTGACTTGAGCAGTAGTTGTATTTTGTAGTTTAAATACTCTGCTTAAAATGTGCTGCAAGAACGGAAGCGCTTCACCATATTTGAGTTACACGGTATCTCAAATAGTCTATCCAGTGTTGGATAAACTAGACAACCCAGAAAAAAAAGAGAATGGGCAAGTCAGCCCCCTTCCCTGCCCAAATACAGGAAGAACTCTGGTGATAAAGTTTGCAAGTCTCCAAAACTTTTAAGTATCCATAAGAAAAAGTGGCAGACCCTCTTTTCAAACTTAATTCTGAGCCTCAGGTGTTGATGAAAGATTCTTATCTGCTAGAAAATTCCTGGAGAAGAAGGATCTTACAGGAACATCCTAAAAATATGAGTATGCAGATAAGATTCCAAATCATAAGTTGGAAGAACCATGAATCAGAATAAAAGTCTCCAACAAAAACTTAACGGTTGGAACATGAATTTGAGAGGTTCTACTGACTACAGACATCCCACAAAAACCTGTTGCTTAAGCACATCCCTATTTCATATATCAATGCAAGGCAAGTTATGTATTTGCATTAAAAAACCCCTTCAGTATGCACCAACCTTTCTCATCTCAGAAAGGAGTATTTGTTTAAATGACTGTGTTGGATTTGGCACAATATTATTCATTCACTGTGGATCACAGTTCACAGACTAGAATATCTTATGATTAATTGTCTCCCATACAAGCATAACCTTCTGTATATGGTTAACAACTTCAGTTAAGCAATGGATCAAAACAGAAAACATTTTGAGAATTTTCAACTACACTTGAAATGACAAGATTCAAAATACCATTAAGAAATTAATTAGGTATGTCCGTTAATGTTCAAGTGTGGGTTTGATTACATTTTGAGAAATACACCATAGAACATAACAATTTTAATTTTTTGTCCTTACCATGGGTCTTCAGCACCTAGTTTTTCTTTTGTTGTGAACAGCTCAATACAGTCTTTTAATTTCACAAAAGGCTTTTTGGGAGGCTTATATTCCACACTTTCATGTTTTTCAAAATCCTAAAGAGAAGTATTTCTTGAGTTAAGAGAACAAATGAAACAAAACTCATTTTAGTGATGTCGTCTTACTATAAGCAGTAACTACAAAGCTCCTATATATGGAAAAACTGATCAGAAACCATTCAAGTAAAAAGTTTTCACAGCTTCAGACTTACTTCCAAAGCAGTAAGCCTCAAATTTGCTAGTTACTTAGATGTGTAAATGAGGTCTATTTATGACAACATATTTACTATGAAAAATGTGAAAAAAAAAAGATATACAAGCTTCTTCTTTTGAAGACTTACAATCTCTTATGTCACATTAAGTTGTACTTTTCACATTTAAGTTTTATTAGTGCTGGAAAGGGGAGCAACATAAACAGCTTACCTCTGCTGCACTATCGTCAAAATATCTCTTCTTCAATTCAGGATCCCAATCCAAAGCAAGGAAAGATCTTTCTAAGATTAAAAACATGTTTTCTCTTAATATTATTTCTTGCTTTACATGAAATTGTATTAACTTTGGGCAAACACTTTTCAAAATGAATCAAACAACGATAGCATGAATTTAAGATGAAAAATTGAAGCACACACAATTTCTGCATTTTAAGAATTAATTATAATAACAAATTATTTATACAGAATTTACTATTGGAAAAAAAAGATATATCAAATAACACACAGAGAGAAGGTAAACACTATTCTATGGAAATGGAATGATAAAAAAGTATCAGATTCAAATGTTGCCCAACCTGTTGCCCATGACTTACCGTCAAGCCTAGGTTGCCTATCATCAAATCTAATATGCCTGGCATCATCTTTGATGTAATTTATGTCAGTATTGCCTAAATTATTGAACTGGAATGTAAACAATCGCTTTTTGTGTCCCGTGAGTGGTTGACCTTTGCAAGTATCCTCAGTACATAATCCATTTTCAGAGTCATTGTCACCTCCAACTGAGTCTTCTGACTGGCTGTTTTCATTCTCTGAAGGGAGTTCCTGATCCTGGCTGGATTCATCATCTTGTTCATCTGTTTCCATTTCACCTGAAACAATCAGAAGAATAAGGAGGAAGAAATAATGTAGAATAACAATAATCAAAAGATGCTACAGAATTAACTTCAGTTTCAAATTGAACACAAAATACTGAACAAGTTCAGATATTCCAGTCTTACTTGGAGATCCTTCTTCATGTATTCCATTTGGGCCATTACCATTGATACCGTGGTCCTTACAGCAATGTAGGGATCCTTCAGTGTCTTCACTTTCAGTACATGTTTTTACATATCGGCTAAATATAACAAATGAAAGCAACGGTTAGAGTCAATGGATTTTTAAATATTTACATTGATCAAGCCAGATAATTAAATGGTTACAGCAAACCCTTTCTAGTGTATTGTATTCCTGCACTCCTTTCTGACTTATTCAGAATTAACAGTTTTATTGCCTAACATGTCTACTGTATAGGCACATCTATAATTTTGCTCATCTACTGCCTTATGTTTTTGGCAGTTACTTGATTTTATGCAACTTGATTCTTGGTATTAGTCTCTGTTTGTCCAGAAATCACTTCTTCAACTGTTCATAAAAAAATACATGGTTTCACTTTCAGAGAAAGTTACATCAACAGAAAATGAAGCACAAATTTAAATTGGAGGTTATATGATTCTAATTTCTTCCACATAATGACACTTATTCCAGTAGAGTTTCAGAAAGTGCCTACCATGTAGTTTCAAAACATAAATTCGTATATAAACTTGTATAGTAGATACAGGAGGTATAACCACAGCAGAATAACTAGCAAAAAGTTTCCATTTTACCAAGTCCTTACAAATAGCTATGTACATAGCAGAATTAATTCCCCTAAACCGACAATACAGATTGATTGATTGTATACTGTCTTCTCAAATAATTTTTGGATGAGGTCATGCTAACAAAAAAATAAAATTAAAACCCACACTAGTTCACATCTCAAGTGGTTAAAATTTTAGATTTAATATATTTAACAGAAAGCAAATAAAAGACTAAGTACTCAGATCTAATCAATTTGTTAGCAATGCCCGTAAAAATAAGAGCCTACTGATTCCAACTATTAGCATTATGAATAACAAATGTGTTTTTCTTTAAACAATAACCTTACCACATTCTTAGCAGCAGCAGGTTATACAGTTTATCTTCAGTATTGTTTCTAGGCACTGCTATGAGAAAAGGTTGACCAAACAGTGAAGAACCACTATGGCTGTAGCTAGTATGCCTGCACTTTTCCCTTAAACAAACAGGAATTATAACTTGTTCTGTATCTTCTGTTCGATTGATAGCAATTTCAAATCTAAAAGAAAAACAATCAGAAATACAAAGGACAACTGTCATTTAGAAGGCTACAAAGGGAAAAAACGGAAAAATAATAAAACCCCCAAGATTTGTCTTTATCTTATGTCTAGGTTTTAATCTTTTGCAAATAACTAAAACTGCAAAGAGACACAAAACATGCTGTCTGTACTTACACATAAATGTCATCACGTTCCATAATGCTACTTAGATTTTCATCCATGCCAAATATCCTGTGGAACCTGTGATTGTATATATCAGTAACAATCATCTAAAAAGAAAATGGAGTATACATCAGTAAATCAGGTTAATATGTGTTACAATGTTCATTGTTGTGTTTCATATAAGAGATCACTCTTACCTTATCTGCAGCAACACCAGACAAAGCTGATAATGCTGTGCAAAGATCCAATATATTTCCAATTTTGGGAACAACTACTTTGTACTAAAAAAAATAAAATGTCACTTTACTTTCTTAACCGAACAAATATGCATGAGAAAAAACCCAAACAACTTATCACATGTTCAGCACACTTCATGTAAGTCTTTCAGATTCTTGAACTTAAGGTGTAAAGTATGTAAACCAACTAACACAAATTGCTGAAAACATAGTAGTTACATTCACAACTTTACTCAAACATGCACACTTTGAATACTACATTTATTAGCTTACACAATGCTTTTTTTGGATGTTATTTTACTCTCTCCATAAGAAGACTAACAGCACCAATTACTTAGATTTATATTTCAACAGCACCTACTTATTTAAGCATTTAAATAGTATGTATGCTACTGACTAGATTCTTGAATTTGGAATACAACACAAGTTGTTTACAAAGTATTACTGGGGAAAAAAGCAATGACAGGCAATGGATAAAGACTGAATTCAAATTTCACATGCAGAGAGAGAACCTGATGATTAACAGCAAAAGAAAATCTCTCTGTAGCTTCCCTTAGTGCAGTACACCTGCAGTTTGTAATGAAACGCCACACAGGACTCTTACCTGTTATTTGCATAATAAATAAACACAAGATTAATTAGAAATAAGGTATTATAACTTTGCAATTAATTGCCAAGTGCAGCATGTGTTTGGTGTCTCCTTTAGTCTTACAGTTATTTAAACTCACAAAAGCTCTACTGAATGAGTACTCTTCCCAAACTCTATTCATTCCTGCATAACCATCTCACATGTCAAACAGGGTCATCTTCAACTACTGTGTGTCCCTTGCACAAACCTGTTCTCACAAATAATTAAATTTCTAGCAGGCTCATCTCCCACTAGTTAATGCATGTCCCTTTATCTCTGACCTCCCTAACTCATATTGCCTTTGAAAACTCCCTTTTCCCCTACTTTCTTTCTTATAGTACTCTGATTCCAGGTGTTAAAGCCTTTTTGTAAGTCTGCCTAACTGCCCGTGTCTTATTTATTTCACCTATCCTCACTTAACCCATAGGTACAGCTAGAACTATTTAAAAATGATTTTACTACCACAACCTATGTACATTGTTTCATGCCATTCTAAGGTGTGTAATACCATCCTTCCTAAAAATGGCAAAATAGATCCCCTTTACAAAGAAATCTCATCTGAAATTTTTTCTTTTGACTGTCAAGCGACAGCATAGAATAATTCAGGGATACTTAATATATTTAGTCATGGGGGTTTTTGCACCACTTATTACCAGTATTTACCTTTTGACTCACACAGCCATAAAGAAATGACCATCTTCCTTGAAACTGCTAGAAATATAAGAAGGTATGTATAGTCTTCCTCAGGCTTTCTAAGTGGGACTTCAGAACATACACCAGGAAACTAAAATATGTTTGATTTACTTACTGTACTTAAAAAATGTAAAGGAACTCAAGTTCATTGTTAATGCCACATGAATCAGGAGTTCTGTACGTAACCAGGAGGCTTACCTGCATAGGCTTTGCAAGTGGATCCATTCTAACTAAATAAACTTCCAAAGTGCGTTCTTTTTTCATGGGTAATGGAAGTGTCAAGTAACAAAAGGGATCAAAGGTTACAGATATCTTAGCACATTCAGGACAAACTAGGGTGGATTTAAAAAGGCCATGAAATATATCTACAATGATGGAATCATTTCTTTTTAAATGGTTTTCCCAGGCTTCTTCAGCAACCACCTGTAATTAAAGCACGATCTGGGTTATGACAAAGTAGTAGGAAATGAGTAGTGAGAATTATTAGTAAGACTACTTGATAGAACTTTCTTAGTTACCACCTAAACATAGAATCTCACTCCAGAGGACCCTGTGAGATACGTTACCACTATCAGGATCACAGGTTAAAAGATGTGTGCTTTTCCTAGAACAGAGATTATGTCAGTGCTATTACATAGTCCGAGAATGACTTCAAGTGGCTTGGGGCAAGACAAAAGCAAATAAAACTAATAATTCCATCTGAAGTAACTCATTCTCATAACAAAATAAGTTATTTATATGCTTCCAGCTCAATGCTAGAAGAGTTTCTCTAAAGTAAGAGTACTGTAGAGAGGCAGAATACTGCATACTGTAGATACAAGAACAGAAGAACAACAGAATGGAAATTGTTTTTCCAACTGAAGTCAGCACTGAATTGAACTAAATGGTCTTAACAAAGCCTTAATACCTTCCCTCTCCCCTCCCCCTCCCCTCCCCCCCCCCCCCCCCCAGTTATCTTCCAAACAAACAGAAATTTACACAGGTACTTGAACAAGACCTCCATTCTAAGGTCTTGGATTATTTTCTGAAATCTCTTCCAGAAAAAGCAACACATGATCAGCATCCCAACCCCTCAGTGCACAATCATGCAGAAGCATCTTGCAATAATAGCCCTGACTAAAATGAAGAAGATCAACACCAAAATCACCACCTTGTCTGGTCTCCCATCTGCATCCTTTAACTGAATGTAAGGCTTTTTCCTAATCCGATTCAAATCCTCATGTAATCCATCCAAGAGAAAAGCTAGTAGCTCTTGACAATCTTGTTGCTGATAACCAGAAAATTGTGGTGCAAATCGTCCCACTTGTGTCTAAAAAAAAAAAAATAAAATACAAATACTTCTGGTACCTTAACTGTACAAAGAATAGATACTTCTGAGATGCTACAGCAGAAAGTTGAAAATGTAAAAATTAATGAAGTTATAAAAGATGAGCTTTTCAATGGAGACAGGAAGCCAAAACTAATTCTCAAAGACCAAAGCACATGGACAACTGACACTTATTTAAATATACATCCAAGTGTTTTAACAGTTAAATGAATGGACTGCATACTGATGAATATTACTTCAAATTCTTAATTGTGCATATTTCCGTAAGTTTGGTATACTTAAACTACAAAACCAAAACTGACAATGTACATTCAGGTTAAATTCTCTACTGACCTTAAATGCTCTTGGGGTAACATAGCTGTATTTTCCTGACCACATTTGCTTGATAAGCTCGGCATAAGATTTTGCTATTTCACCTCGCATTCCTAAAGGATTGTCAAAATTCAGCTCTTCCTGGTATTTATCATTGAGGAAGTATTCTGTAAGAGGAGGTGTGTTGCTCAGACACTGTAAATAGAAAAACAGAATTTTTAGAACAGTGATTTGAATTAGTTCTAAACAAAGAATGTTTGAACTTTGTTAAAACAGCAATGAACAGTACTTTAAACGGTAATGCATAGTGCCTGAAGGGGGGGGGCGGGAGGGGGAAGTCATCTTTTCCAGAAATAAATAATGCTTTTAAACCAAGACTGGCTGCAGATATCATTACAAGTTATGCACAGATAATACTTTTCAAAAGCTTTACATCATAATTTAGGAGACATAGTAGTCCAGCCAACCACAGTGTAACAACACAATTTGTATCCAAGTTCAAAACAAACAAAAGAAGGTGGGTTTTGAGGGTTTTGATACATGAATAGTAGCTTTATGAAACTCCTTGCTGAAAGTTGTTATAGATGCACAAAGTGTACAGAGCCTCAAGGAGAGACTGCATATAGGTACTTGGAAGGGAGCGCCAATAGGGCTCATTAAATCACATTACACCCCATTCAGAACAAAATGTGAGCAGAAAATAGTTGAAAAGTGAGACCTTTTTTTTTTTGGCAGGGGTATGAGGGAAGGGAAAGTGAGGATGCTTGCCCCATTCCTTCTCTTCCTAGGCATCTGCTTATGGATGCTGTTGAAGACAGCAATCTATGCTAGATGGACCAGACCTTGAATCAGAATTGGTGCCGCCTTTCTTATGTTCTTTTAAATTTTATGAGGCTGTTTAGAGCTGGAATTAGTTCAAGGAAAGCAAGGGCCTTGGTTTAGACTGAGATAATGACTTATCCTCTGTACCAGTTTGTCTCTTCTGTCAGCACTTAAGAGATAGCAGGATGTAATCACTTAAGTATGATTTACAATTTTAAGAAACTGCTTTGAATTTTTGTGTGCTACTCCTCACGCTCTTTTAAATAAAAACTTTCCCATCACTCGGAAATGATCTGCATGCCATGCCTTAGCATACAGATTTAGCAAAGTTTCTTAATTGAAGAAATCTTTTCTGCATTCTTTCTTCTACTAAAGAGTCTAAGAAAGGTCAAATATTTAATCAGTCTCATCTGCCTTTCTGCAATCAAGGGGAAGAACAAAAACTTCAGCTCCACACTGTGTAAGAGGCAACAATTGAGACCGGAAGAACTACAACTTCATTGAGCAGGGCAAAAAAAGTTATTCCTATTTCTGCCTATCGTACCTGTGTAATATTACAAAGCAAAACCAGTCATATGCTGTATAGAGCTGAGTTTCATGCCCATATCACGCTCCTCTCCTTCCTCACCTAAAGCTTTAATGAGCTGTTAACATCACAAAAAAAATCCTGATGTTACAGGCCCTTTTAGATACTGAGGGTTGAAGGAAGCTCACTGTTCTCTTGCTACATGGCAAAGAGCTTTTTTTCTAGTAGTAGAGATCTCAAGCCCCCTCTACCGCACAGATCTGTGTTGTCAGTTCTGAACTGATCCACACAGCTAAAAGGAGAAACACTTG
This sequence comes from Gorsachius magnificus, assembly GCA_034008185.1. Classification (NCBI taxonomy): domain Eukaryota; kingdom Metazoa; phylum Chordata; class Aves; order Pelecaniformes; family Ardeidae; genus Gorsachius; species Gorsachius magnificus. The sequence goes on from CM067081.1 coordinate 181,408,423, forward strand.
GTCTCTCAAATCCATACAGAAGTTGTCAATCAGAGTTTTCAAAAGATTATTTTTAGCATCAACCTAAATAAATGGATGGACTACCAAGTTCTACCAGATACACAGAAAAAAAAGTGCAAACCATGCTAAAATAACTACAAATAAACTACATTTCAGGTAAAATTGCATGTTTAATCTGAGTGATGTGAGAAATCCTACTGCCCAAAGAGGTCCTGCCCCTTCTCTGCTGATTCTCATCTGACTGCACAATAAACATATTCATCTCACTAACCTGTCAAAAAACTTTATTTCTCCTCACTTAGATTATTTTTGGGCTAGTTTAGGAGACCAAATCAGTTCAGCTGATCAGCTTAGTGTGAGGAAAGTCCAGAACAAGGAACCAAATAATGCAAACCCAGTAAATTTTTCTATATGTTCTTGGTCAAGCACTACACAATGTACTGACAGTGTGTTGTTTCACAAAAAACCTAATTTATCTTTTGCTAGTTTTCACCTGATAAATTAGTTTTGTTACTTTCTCTGAATATTAATTTATATTGGTATGTATAAGTCAGGAATATTACTCCAGATAATTTCCCTTTTTCCTTATAACAATTTCCACATTCCAATATAAAACGTAACACTGATGGTAGTACTGGAATGCACAAGTATCCATCTGAACATGGCAATTTCTGAGATACAGAGCTGACATCTTTTCTAAAATATAAGATGCCACAACTTTTAAAAGAGTAGCTGCTAAAGGAACTAATAAAGTTGGCCACATACCCACTAATCTTTTCAACATAACTGACAAAGCTAAATAATTACAAACTTGTTAAGCTCTTGAAAGACTGACAATGGAAAACTATTTAAGATCGCGATTAAAGTCACAGGGGAAAAAAGCATCCAGAAGCCAGTTGTGATGTGATAAGTTGTAAAAAAAACCTATTAGAATACAATCTTCTAGACAGCAAGTAATCAGATTTCTGTGCCCTGCTCAACCTAGTGGTTTTGGGTTTTTTGTTTGTTTGTTTTAAAACACAGACTTAGGTAAACTAACAAGTATACCTACAGACGAATAATAGGAACCAAAAAAGCTAAACAAATACAGTAAAACTACAGAAAACCATTTGTGAACTAGAGAGGTAAGAGAATGGCACTTTGTTTCAGGTACTGCAGTGTCTGTAAGTTTTCTTTAACCAACAAAACTTCTGTAAAGTTTTAGCTAAATGATCATGGGAAGAGATGGAACAGAATGTAGAAACTCCAAGACCAAGTATGAGACAAACAACAGAAGAGAAGGATTGGTCTTCAGCATGGCAAAGGTTAACACTGAAATTATAGTTCCATTAATTACTTGGAAAAAAAGGGGGGAAAAAAAATTTCTGTAGGAGAGGAATCTGTGGGTAACAAGTCTTTATGTAATCAGTATCAAGGGATCATAATCAACCTCCAAGAAAATTAGACAAACAATGCGGCTGGACAAAACAATGCTTCACACAATTTGTGCAGCAACTGTATTATGCAACACTGCAGGCACTGTTGATGTATGTACACATGTATACAAACACTCTGGAAGAATTCTACACTACTGAGTCAAAAAGGAGACCTAATTGCCTGTAAAGACACACACAGTCTACTGTTTAGAGAGCACAGCTGTAACTAGTAGGGTGTGGGAGGCATTCAGATGCGCAGAAAAATGAAAAATAAGTAATCTTTGTTTTTACTGCCTTATAGATATCTCAGTGCTGTAGCCTCCCTGGAATACTGTAATTACAATACTAGAGTATGATCTTGTTAGCAAGTCTACCTGTCCTATGAAACCTTCATATAGGTGGAAAAATAATAATTAAAATACTCTAAATCCACATATTTGAAGTATATGAAAACTCTGATAAAAGGGTTGGCAAGGACTCTGTTTAATTGATAAAAAGAAAATAAAACGAATGAAAAAAGAGGGCCACCAAGACAGTGAGTGGCCTGGAATCACTTGCCCTGTGAGAAAAGGCTGAAGTACTGAGGCTTGTTCAGCCTACAGAAGAGACTGTTTCAGGGAGACCCGACAGCAGCCTTCTAGTACCTACAGGGAAGTGAAGGAAAAGACAGAACCAGGCTTTTCCCAGTGGCACACAGTGGGAGGACAAGAAGCAATGGGCCTAAGTTGAAAAAAGAGAGCTTAAGGATATAAGGAAAAAAGTTTTCAGTGTAAGAACAGTCAAGCAGTGGAGCTGCGAGGCTGTTGCAGCCTTCTTGGAGGTTTTCAAGACCCAATTGGATAAAGCCCTGGGCAACCCGGTCTGACCTCAGAGCCGACCTTCCTTTGAGCAGGAGGTTGCACTAGAAACCTCCTGAAGTTCCTTCTAACCCAAATTATCCTATGATCCTAAGGTAATAAGGAAACATTTATTCACATCCCATAAGAGATAATACATAGAAATAATTATAAAAATAAAATTTCAAAGCAAAGAAAACATCATTACCTGTTATGCCAGTGAACTGGGGAAATGAGAAGCAGACAGTAAGACCATGAAATTGAGCTAAATATCGAGTGTTCCTACAAGTATCATGGTTCTTCAGCTGTCCTACTTAGTTACGTTTTTATGCAAGGGACATTGCGATTTCTGATTTCAGCTTTCTAATAAAAGACCCAAGAGGTGACTGACTGAAAGACAGACCCAGGTAACAGGAGAAAAAGCAAATTACTTTACACCTGTCTATTCTACTTTTGCCTGAAGTACTTCGTGTCAGATGTGGTGAAAAGCGCTCAGCTAATAAACCCCCCCTTAACCCAAACTCCGTATGACTATTGCAACTGAAACAGAGCACTAAAAACTTAATCATTTCAGGTTTCGATGAAAGATATTATGTTTTGTCTGGATAAACTCATAGCCATAAGTAACTGTAGAGGGAATGTTAATCAACTTCCTGAAGAAAGCGAGTTGCTGAAATACCACATTGCAAAGCTCTCAACAGCTGTTATTCAAAAGTCAAGTACGTATAATCACACCGATGGAAAAAACAAAAATGAAAATTGGGGGGGGGGAAAGTGTTTTTAAGTAAAACATTTACTTTCATTCTTCTACTTTTGAATCACAAAATAAAAACTTTGTGAACTCTCAGGTTTTCACTGCAAAAGAAAAAACACATTTCCCACAGAGCTCTAATCACTAGTATCCCACCAAAAGAGCAAAACAATACTTCGGAAACATCCGCAGGTGGCAGCACAGCAATGCTTCAGGAGATTCATATTTTTCTAATATTTTTCAGCTTGGAACACAGCCATGCACATAAGTGAATATGAATAAAACATCTACTTCCCAGATACTCTTTTTTGTTCTTTTCTTGTTATAGGTTCAGGCATTCATAAGAATATGTTTTCATAAAGTCCACAAGCTCCCCTTGTCTCTCCTGTTTTTTTTCCTGTTGCTCAGATCTGCAAAAGCAGATGATTAGGACTTAATAATAAAAATCAAGCCTTAGGTGTTGTCCTGGTTTCAGCTGGGATAGAGTTAATTTTCTTCCTAGAAGCTGGCACAGCGCTGTGGTTTGGATTTAGTATGAGAAGAATGTAGATAGCACACTGATGGTTTAGGTGTTGCTGAGCAGGGCTTACACCAGGCAAGGACTTTTCAGCTTCCCCTGCTCTGCTAGGCGCACAAGGAGCTGGGATGGGGCACAGCCAGGACAGCTGACCCCAACTGGCCACAGGGCTATTCCAGACCGTATGACACCATGCTCAGTATAGAAACTGGGGGAAGAAGGAGGAAGGGGGGAGGCGTACGGAGTTATGGCATTTGTCTTCCCCAGTAACCGTTACGTGTGACGGAGCCCTGCTTTCCTGGAGATGGGTGAACCCCTGCCTGCCCATGGGAAGCAGTGAATGAATTCCTTGTTTTGCTTTGCTTGCGCATGTGGCTTTTGCTTTCCCTATTAAACTGTCTTTATCTCAACCCACGAGTTCTCTCACTTTTACTCTTCTGATTCTCTCTCCCAACCCATCCCATCATGGGGGGAGTGAGTGAGCGGCTGGGTGGGACTCAGTTGCCAGCTGGGGTTAAACCATGGCAGGTGTTAGCACTGAAGTAAATTAAAATCAGATACATGGAATACCCTTTTGAAAGAATCTGAAATATCTATACAAAAGAAAAGTTCCAATACAACTGAAATATGAAATAATATTGAATTATTGGGTTTTTAATAAGCAAGAGTGATGAGACAACAGCAGTTGGGAGAAAAACAATGGTATCTTAACCTTCTTGGCCTTATTCCTACTACACAGAAGATCTTACCCATCTTTTCACTCTCTCTCCTCTAGTTGTTTTGAGCTTTGTAACACAGAAAGCTCCTGTGGAAAACCAAAGGTCTCTTTACAATAATCACGTAGAAGGATGAAGGGGCAAGCCTAACCTTACCTATAGATTGAAGAACTATTAATGAACTTGCAACAAAGAAGAAATTGCCAGAATTATCACATTTTTACCTAGTATGGTTACAGGGCAAAAACCTTCAAACAAGTCTGTTAGACTGGAGAGACAGGCCCTCCTCTTCAAGGAGCACAGAAAACAGTTCTGATGCAAACCACCTTTACTGTATACGAGATGAGAGCAAAGAGAAAGCCGTCTGAGAAATGAAGTGCTTTCTGAAGCAGAAATGGCTCTTTTGTGAACACCAGTAGGCCTCAATGCTGTCTGGGAAGGATGAAGATCTGAGGAAAGTGGTAATCAGCAGGAGAGTGGATAAACTAAACACTGCTTCTGTTGAAGGAAGCTACATTGATTACACTCAGCACTGACTGAATGGAAGGGATCAAAGCAGAGCTTTTGGAATAGAACATGAATAGAATTGGAAACTATTTCAGAGTCTAAAACTCTACAGTAAGCTATTCTGTTTAAAGAAAACAGATTTATCCTGATAAACAACCCTCTGTTGATATAACTGTGAAGGAAGACGCTTTAAGAAGGTAAATAAGCTAGAATAGGTGCCCAAAGCAGATCAGAGAATCACAGAATAGGTGAGGTGAGGTTGGAAGGCACCTCTGGAGGGACCTGGACAGGCTGGATCAATGGGCCAAGGCCAACTGTATGAGGTTCAACAAGGCCAAGTGCCGGGTCCTGCACTTGGGTCACAACAACCCCATGCAACGCTACAGGCTTGGCAAAGAGTGGCTGGAAAGCTGCCTGGCAGAAAAGGACCTGGGGGCGTTGGTTGACATCCGGCTGAATATGAGCCAGCAGTGTGCCCAGGTGGCCATGAAGGCCAGTCCTGGCTTGTATCAGGAGTAGTGTGGCCAGCAGGAGTAGGGAAGTGATCGTGCCCCTGTACTTGGCACTGGTGAGGCTGCACCTTGAATACTGTGTCCAGTTTTGGGCCCCTCACTACAAGAAAGATGTTGCATTGCTGGAACGTGTCCAGAGGAGAGCAACAAAGCTGGCCTGGAGCACAAGGCTTACAAGGAGCGGCTGAGGGAGCTGGGGTTGTTTAGCCTGGAGAAGAGGAGGCTGAGGGGAGACCTGATTGCCCTCTATAACTGCCTGACAGGAGGCTGTAGCCAGGTGGGGGTCGGCCTCTTCTCCCTGGTAACGGATGATAGGACGAGGGGAAATGGTCTGAGGTTGCACCAGGGGAGGTTTAGGTTGGACATCAGGAAAAATTTCTTCACAGAAAGCGCCAGGCTCTGGAATGGGCTGTCCAGGGAGGTGGTGGAGTCCTCATCCCTGGAGGTATTTAAAAGACGAGTAGATGAGGCACTTAGGACATGGTTTAGTGGTGGGATGGCAGAGTTAGGTTAACAGTTGGACTTCATGATCTTAAAGGTATTTTCCAACCTAAACGATTCTATGATTCTATGAGATCATCTAGTCCAATCCCCTGCTCAAAGAAGGGTCACCTACAGCCGGTTGCTTGGGAACATGTCCAGTCAGGTTTTGAGCACCTGCAAGGATGGAGGCTCCACAGCCTCACTGTAATCAACATTTTTTATAGTTAAATGGAATTGCCTTTGCTTCAGTTTGTGCCCATTGCCTCTTCTTTCAGTAGGCAACCACTGAGAAGGGTCTTGCCCCATCTTTTTCATTCCTTCCCATTGGGTATTTCTACACATTGGTAAGATTGCTCTGGAGCCTTCTCTGAACAGTCCCAGCTCTCTCAGCCCCTCCACATAGGTCAGATGCTGCAACCCCTTGATCACCTTTGTGGCCTCTCACTGGACTTGCTCCAGTATATCCCTGTCTCGCTGGTACTGGGGAGCCCAGAAGTGAGACCAGCACTCCAGGGGCGTCTCGCCAGTGCTGAGTGGAGGGGAAGGATCACCTCCCTTGACCTGCTGGCAATGCTTTTCCCAATGCGGCCCACAAGGTTGTTGGCCCAAGGACACATGGCTGGCTCATGTTCAGCTTTTTGTCCAGCAGGACCCCAGGTGCTTCTTTGACAAGCTGCTTTCCATCCAGCTGCCTGCCCCCCCATGCTCCAGCATATACTGGGTGCAGGCCTTTTATTTTCCTTTGATTGAACTTCATGAGGTTCCTGTCTGCCCATTTCTCCACTCTGCTGAGGTCCCTCTGACCGGCAACACACCTATCTGCTGCATCAGTCCCTCCTACCAGATTTGTGTCATCTCTAACCTTCTGAGGGTGCGCTCTGCTCCATCATCCAGGTGAAAGCCTAGAGCACCCAATGTCTCCAAGCACAATTCCCTATTCTGCCATCCACATACTATCAGGCCCATCCCTTCGTTGCTTCCAAGATTAGACAAGATCAAATGTGTTCAGAGTGCTTCAGCCATAGGCATTACACCTCTAGCCAGAATAATCCAGTGTTACTCTGGTAACAGTAGGAGGTGAAATTAATGGCAAATTAGTGCAGTGAAACGTATGCTTTCAGTGTAATTGGAAAAAAGGTAGAAGCTAAGTGGTGGCAAGAGGAAGAAAACAGTAGAACTCGCAGTCTGAAGACCTTAGTGTGTTAAGAACATGTCATACTTTCACTAAAATGCACTTTCATGGCTGTCTTAGATAACATTAAACTCTGAACAATACTTTCTTTGAGAGATACAGTAGGTGGAACTGGAAGATACTTTACACCTCCTTGCTAAGAAAGTTGCCAAATAATGTGTTTGAAAAAAACACACTATAAAGGACATACTAAAGGTACCATGCTGAACTAAAAGCTGCACTGCTCAATAAACACCTAATTTTCTTACCCAGAGCACTGTCTTGTGAATCAGCAAAATTGTATTTACTAATTTACTCTACAGTTTCTCAGTACTTATTTGAACACTTGATTCCCTAGATATAACTGAAAAGCAATTAAGTCAAAGCTGACATGGTTTAGAACACAGACCTCAGAATTAAATCCAGTTAACACAATGAGATACTGATGTGAACCATAATGTTGTTAAACTGTGTAAGATTCCTGAAGGCAATATTCAATACTTATAATTCTCACCGAAAAGGTTACTTTTAAATCTACATATATGCAAATACATACCAGTTTAACAAAGGTTTGAATAAGTAATCAAAATTATCCTTGTTTTTAATCAGTCTAGCCTAATGAATAGTGTAGCATCATAAAAAAAAAAAATATCATTCTGTACTAAGAATATTTTTTTGATTTAACTTTTAAAAGAAAATACTGGCTCACACACTAGACACAAAAATGTATTTTTTTTTCTTTACAATAGCATAATGACGTAATTCAGTAATCAAGAAAGATTACATATAGCATTTTTATTTTGAACAGATGCTGCAATATGTGTGTGCGTGTCCCTTTCAGTTTAGCCACCTTTTGTGCAGCACTGAAAAAAAAAAAATTGAATTTCTTCATGCACTGCTCAACATCTCTTCAAATATCCTCATGAAAACATTTTTAGAAACAAGAATATACTGAATTTTATGGATGCCTTGTATAAATAAGTACAGAATAACCATGGAATAACCCCATACACCACTTACAGGCTGGGAGCTGACTGGTTAGAAAGCAGCTTTGCGTAATACGACCCAGTGGTGCTTTTCTGTGGATATGTGGAAGAGCCAGCAGTGCATTTCTGTGGGAAAGGTGGCTAATTGCAAGCTGGGCTGTATTAGTAATAGTAGCCAAAGGCAAAGGGAAGCAAGTCTTCCCGTCTGGCACTTGTGAGACTGCTGCTGGAGCACTGTCCTGTTCAGGGCTCCCCAGTGTAAGAAAGACTAGGGGAGGGCCACCAACATGGTTGGGGGGGCTGGAGAACAACATACAAGTAAAGGTTGAGAGCTGCATGCATTTGTTCAATCTGAAGAAGATAGCATATTAAGGGGAGAGTTCGTGGCTGTCTGCAGCTACCTAATGGGAGGCTACAGAGAAGTGGAGCCAGACTTTTCAGAAGTGCACAGTGACAAGACTAGTGTAATGGACACAAACACGAGGCAGGACCCATAATCATTCCAGGGTCCCTTCAAACCCAAATTATTCTCTGATTCTATTTATAAAGAAGGGATAGAAAATCTGCACAGACCATGAAACTCTGCAATATTTCTTCTTTTGAACAAATATCAACAACTCCATAAATGTAGCTTAAAAACATATCTGAAACTACTTTTTCCTGAACAGGCTAGAGAAGGAATTCAACATTAATCTTTTTTCATTTCACCCAAAGAAGTCACAAACATAAGGTGGAAACCCTTGTGATGACAAAGGAGGAGATTAATCTGAAGCATGCTTGGTTAAGATCGAGTATCTTTATACTTGGCATGAAAAAGTACAATTTACAGGTTTTGTATTTAAGACTGCTTTGATCACAAAACATCAGTTCCAGTACTAAACAAAACCAAATTAAACTACTAGTTCTTTCTGATCATTAATTAATCTACCACTGCAGCTTCCACTTAAAAGGACTAAGTTTTTTTTTGTCTTGGTAAGAGTAATAGAATAGTAAAATCATTAAGGTTAGAAAAGAAGTCCAAGGTCAAGTCCAACCGTCATGATACTTAGTATACTAGTATTTCTCTTGCAATCATAGCAAAGAAACAAGCTATTACATTCCTGTAAAATTTCTCATCCATGAAATAGCAGCTATTCAAAGAGGAAAGGTCAAAGGGAAATATGTTCAAAGGTTCCCTGCATGTTAACCCGTGCGCTACAAGTACATGATAATTAGTTAGAAATAAAGGCCTGGTAATCCACCAGTCGTCTACATTTTGACACTTCAGCACTACAATCCGTACCTAAGTGCAGCTCAAAATGGAAAAGTATTTTCATTACATGCATGCATAGCAATCATTACAAAAAGCAAAGAATCCTACTTAAGGGTTCACTCATGTAGAATGCTGGGCAAATCTCTTTCTGACATTGATCATTGTGCAAAAACAAGGGGAAAAATGAATGCAGCTATGTAAATCAACTTTTCTCATATACCAATATAGATGTATTATTTCCTCACTTTTAATTCCATCCTGCTATTTAATGGAGTCTCTTAATTTTTCCAAACTGCAAAATATGACAAGACACTCATTTCCAAGTAGTAAGACAAGCTCATTTTATTTTAAAGTACGTACCTGAATTGCTGAATTCATGAAACATGTGTTCCCCAAGTTACTCAGACCACACAGGCCTGGCTGCTCATTGTGTCTTCCTGGCTCTGAATAATCATAATTCTTATAAGCAGTATATGATGGGAGACAATAGTTTGAATTTTTCACACTGTAAAAAAACAAAACATCTTTCACAATGTAAACATGTACTCTATAGTACTTCAATACATACAAGTACTTTATAAACTTAAATGATTAAAAATGTAACTTCTGTGAACAAGAAAGGATTTTAAAGAAGTATTTATCTTTGGTAATAACATTAATTTCAATTTAAGTCACCTGTGCAAACAACCAAAATCTAATGTACTGCAATAACTGTAATTATTATAACCCTACCCCTTTTTGACAGGAGCAGCTTCACAGCTTACTCTATTCTTCACTGCTCCATCAAATTTAATACACTCAGACTTTAGACACCACCAGCAGCAATCAATCATTTACATCCCTTTTGCATCCTGCTACTGCAAGAGTGAGGTCGGTGGGAATGGGACTGCAGAGTTACAGGTGAAAGCTGAGATTTCCAAGGCCACTGTGGCATAGCTGCCTCACTGCATCAGAGAGTCTATTTATAGCTTCCCTGCTAGGACAGCACAATCCAGCATGCAAATGCAGGAAAGCCTTGAGAGGTAAAAGAATGCGCAAAATGCCTTGTAACAACTTCATTATAAATCTCTATGATGCATCTGTTTGGAGAAACTGGAGAAGACTGAAATAGGTAAAATGGTAAGACTTAAAGCAATTTGTTTCCAGAAGAAATCATGCAAATACTAAATATAGAATAACCCTCGAAACAGTAAAGTAAGCATATCCGAGAACACTAGAAAGGCAAAGGAATCTTGTAAGAGGATGCTCTATAATATTACAGATGTTAGAATAAACAACCAACCACAAAGGTTAAACTCTTTCTTAAACTACTTCAGGCACTGATCGTAATGAAATCTGCGTGATATTAGCTTTGGCTAAAGTTCAAGGGTATTTCTGCAGTCTCTAAGCATTAATCGCATTAGAAGCAACTTGAACAAAAATGTGAAAGTCAATTGCTAGGAATGACAAGGAAAAAATATGCGGTGCAAAGGATCAATCCTGATAAATAACTGAGATTTATAATTGTAAAAGTCTGAGGATGCAAGTGACCAAGGGTACACTCGAGCCGTTATTCCTGAACAGTATCACACACTATATATCCAACTGAATTTCAGCTGTCCCCTCACAGTGCATAACTACTCACTTTAAGGAATAACACTTGTTTTGTTTTAATCACAAGAGTTATTGAAAACCTCAAACAGAAGGGGAAAAAAATTTCTCCTTCTTTCAATGGCCTCAGAAATCTGTGTAATTTATAGCTCCACTGTCCAGAAAGCTGCTGTTCTCAATCTTTTACATCTGATCATTTCTTTTTAATAGCTGATGTTCCTATCAGTCCTTCCCTTTTCCATACACATGCATTTTCTCTGCTCTCTGGCTTGCCCCCAAACTAGCTAAGTGGCATTGTGTTTACTGGTCATTCTCCATGAAAAATCCCTGTAAAGTTCGGATCAAGCTGAACAGGCAAAAATAACTTAAATGTTTCACTCCAGTTTACACGAGAGACTTTTTGAACTCCAGGGCCCACATACCCTTCAAGCTCACTTCTGTGGTCAACCCTTCCCTATCATTAGTCCCTGGTTCACCCACACATGAGAGATACCCAGCTGCAGTTCAGCTACTGCAATCAACCCCATTTCCTGTAAGTTGGCAAGCCTTCATTCCCCCAGGAAGAAAAAGCAGAAGCTTGCCACTGGTGCTAATGCAACCTCCACAACATCACCACCCCCCTGACCCAGCTCAACAGGGCACAGCAGCAATTGAAATGCACACGTACAGGGTACACAATAAGCTTTGATTTTTCCAGCCCTGCTTGCTTCCTACTGCTTTCCTCAACTGACTCACAGATTACACTTTTCACATGGTTAACAGAAGAGAAATCTCTCTCTTTTGGAAATTTAGGAGATGTAGGGGTAATAAATTTCTGGGGATTTTCACTTCCCTTGTTTTTACTTCTCTGCAGCTTTCCCCCCTTCACAAACTGCTGCCTTAGGAGGGATACTAGAGAGCGAGGAAATGCAGCTGGGGTCTTTTGGCTATAGTGCAATCATGCGAAAGATTTCTTCAAATTAGCTGAGTAACATCATGATAATTTAATTCAAGATAATTGCAATGCAAATAGATCCCCAGTGTTGGTTTACTCTAAGGGACAAACTGTCAGAGTTTACGCCTCAAAAGGGAAAGCCTTTTCTGAGCTCCTTCATTTTCTGTACTGGCCCACGGAAATATATTTGAGGGGTTTAAAGAATACGTTACCACACTCATCCTGTGAATCAGGTCTACTCATATATTTTTCTTTCAGGGTTCTGTGATCTTTTATCAAAATATATCCAGCAAAATACAGTGCCTACTATGTGCAGAAGACTAGGAGATGTCTCTTTAAAGCTTTATCAGTCTGCAAACTTCATTTTTTTCTGGAAGAATTATTTTTATTTAAATTACACTGTGTCTCTGTTTTTCATGCTTTTGAGACTGGACAAAAAATAAAGTATTATTAACAGTCAGTAGTAAATGGCTAACAATGCAAAGCAAGTAAAGATGCAACACAAGTCTACATAAACTTCATTAAAACTTAAATGCCCTAGAAGAAGTAACTTGTGATAGCATGTCCCCAATCTCCATCTGCTTTTCCTGCAGAACCTTTAGAAAGTTGCCTTTAATGAAGGAATGATGCATGGAAAAGCAGAGGGTAGTATTAGAATGGGACAGTCAAGTAAGGGCAATAACGAAAGAAAACACTGATGGCTCTTAGAAGAAATTGCTGCTCAAAAAATAAGGCAAGACTTGTAAAAATGAAACCGTCTTCAGACCCTTGAACAGGTAGACAGAGGTCTTTAAGTAGTGAAAATGGTAAAGGAAGATTTCCAAATGAGATTTTGTCACCTGTAAATCTATAAATTTTGAGTTGCATGTGCCATATTTGAAATTACTTATATGTACTGTCTGCATCCTGCCTTTAAACCTCAAAGCAGCTTTCAGATGTGACGAACCCATGTGGTTGGAGTTCTGGGAAGTGTGCATTTGGAACAGAGAAATTTGGAAAAGTATCACTAACTTTGGAAAGGACACAATTTGACAGTGGAGTGCCATGTACCAACAACAGGTGCTGCAAAAGGAATTTGAGTTGCAAGAATGAGCCCAGAAAATTGTTTGGAACACTTACTGAGCCCCGTAATATTTCAACCATTTTAATGCACTGCCAATGTGTTTTTGTGACCAGCCACTTTAACAAACCCATGATCAGGTTCCATCAATTTTTAGAGATGCCTGAAGCAGCAGGAGAGGCCCATGTCACTACAGAAAGACTACTGTCTTTGTCACCGTTCAAGATCATTGTCTGGAGAGCAAAACATAACATTATAATCTATTTAAATAAAGTTAAAAAAAAAAAGCACCTTCTTCATAGTATTTTCCTATCTGTCAGGTGCAACATGAAGAAACTGTTTCTACAGGTGATATAATTAACATTTATAATTCTTGAAACAAGCATGTTGAAATACACCAAGCTTGTGAACAAAGCTGCCAGCTGTCCATCTTCTGACAAGCTGACACTACTGAACGATGAAGCAAGTCATTTTAAGAACATGAAACAATGGGTACAATTGAAGAAAACAAAACAACTTTTCACTTTACTCCCCAAGCAAAATGCCTGTTCAACTGTTTTTAATCCCCTCCCCACATAATTTAAAAAATACCATATGTGACATGAAAAGTATTGCTTTATAACAGCAATAAACAGGAATTCCAGTAAGACCTAAATGATGCGTGTCTCTCCCTGCTCTTCTGAATCCACTAACACATATTATGCTAATCCTCCTATGTTATTCTTTCAACAAGATCACCTGTAAAGGCAAAAGAACATCAATGATCAATTATTTGGAATCCTCCATTCCATCAATGCAAACTCACATTTACAGAAATGAAGGTTTTGGACCTAATAAAATTGCACAAACTATTTCTATTATCTAACGTATGACTAGCTCAACACACAGTTAAATATTCACCAATTTGAGGCTTACGATTACTCAGAACACTTCTCAGATTAGAAAAGTATGACAGAAATGTGTATTATATGAAGAAACATGGTACTTTTCAGAGTTTTTACATAATTTGTACTCCATAGCTGAGCTATAATAATTGCAAAAACAGGCTTGCAACAACTAGCATTTATGACTATCAATACACACAACCTGTTGTTTGCTTTTTCTGCCTTACAAATAGCTTTGTCAGCTAAAATTATCTTCAAAACAAATGTTGGTATTTCTTTTAGAGTCACAGTGTCTCATGTCGATATGGAGGTGCCAATGGATCCTGGAAAGCCACAAGTGTATAGTTTTGCTATTGTACTAAAGATAACATGTAGTGTAAGAGACAGTAAGGCAGAAACATGAAAATAAATTCCAGGCAAAGCTGACATTAAGTAGTTAGTTACGAAAGTAATGAAAAGAAGATAGCATTAATTAATGGAAAAGAAACTGCTTTCTTAGGCAAGGAGATATTTGTGAGAAGAACAGAACATAGGAAGAAACTGATCTTAACCTAGAATGATATAATACAATTAAATACAGAGATATCTCTTTCCATTTACCTTTTGAAGCCAGAAGTTCTTAATGCAACAGTATGTACTACAAAGTACATAGCATATTAATGGATATGACCTGTCTATCACTGAACTAGTTCACTAGTTCATCCTGAACATGTATTCTGACAGAAGTGCTGCTAAAGATTCTCCTGTATTATGTATTGTAATGAATTATAAATTTTTTATTTTTTAAATATTAATTTTAAACTCATCATAATTGGATTATTGCATTGTAAGGAAACCCATATACTTCTGCACTGAGTATCTGCCTTACATAACATCCAGATATACAGTGTTTTGAGTTACAAGAGAAAAATGCCTGTTATTTCATAACACTATAGAGAACATGTACCTACTACCTGATTTACAAATGTTTAAGTTATAGTTAAGGCACCTCAAAGGACCACTTGCTTATCAAATCTGAATTTTATATCCCTTCCTTTTAAACATGTATTTTCTGTTGAAAATCCTCAAATTAAAAAAACACAACAAACAAAACAATCCTAGAATTTTACCTTAAGTTCTAAAAGCTCCCATTTTGGCTCCAAAATAAACCAAGAAATAAAAATAAAATCAGATGAAGCAAGTGAAGAAACTATCTTCAAAAACTGCAAGAGCTGGCAAAAGTTTTTGTAAATGCTTCCTAAAAATAACTACAGCACCACTAGGGAGAAGCTAACATTAAAAAAAAAAGAAAAAAAAAAGAAGGAAAAAAATTAAAAAAGAAGAAAGCCTTGCTTTAATATGGTGGCTCCCTAGGAAAAAGTAACTGTTAAGCTTTGGTTTTGGTGTTACAACTGTCTTTTGCATAAGCAATGGGGGAAGGAGAGATTAGTTCTCAGCTGGAGGCTCAGCTCTGTTCAAGTAATTTTTCACACAATCATAGATACAATATACTTTTTATTTACTACACATTCACACACAGAGTACAATATAGACTGCAGTTAAATACATGATTTCAACTGTTTAACAGTGAGAGTTGGGGCTACTCACAATTGGTAGAAGCACAAGTGACACTTCACCCCTTAGGAAAAATCACTTCTGATAAATGCAGTATTTAACTGGAAGATATTGTATAAAATATTTAATATTTATGTCACCTTTTTAATATTTAACATCTTCATGTTTGATCACAAAATGCATGTTTGGAAAAATATTTTAAATTTGAATGAACTGTAAGAATAAGCCTCTTCAATTTCCCCCAGCTTGCATTAAAGATGAGTGCTCTCTGGTTTCAAGCATTTGAAAGATGCTCCATTATCTGTTAAAGTGAAATAATTCCATGTTTTTCTATATTCACCAACTTTTTTACAGTTGTGTACAACAAAAAAAGATTACACACAAAGTTGGCCACTAGAATACGAAAGCTCTTCTTTTAGAGTTTTATCATATTCTTTGTTAAACTTCTGATTTGGAATATAAAAGAGAAAACCCTTAAGAATAAGAAGCCTCTTTTACTAAGCCTCTGCTCATTGTAATCTTCAAGCACACCTATCAGACTGATCTCTCTCAATCTTCTCACACTGAGACACAGAAGGTAAATTGCTGATAATTAATCAATGGCTATAATCACTATGACAATCATCATAGCTAAAACAGTTCTGCTGTAGTGGTCTCAAAGCAACTTGTGGTATCACATATGCTGCTGTAATACCTCAGCATCAATAAATAAGGGAAAACCTGACCACCATCATAGATGTAAGTAGTTTATACTTTTATGTTGTCCATCTAAATTCAGGCAGGATAACAACAACAACATTTTTAGCATGATAAACTCTAAATGAAGTCTTTATATATTTTCTTACAATGCTCAACATTCTTTTATAGTGTCTATTCTACCAAGGACTTAGAGTTACCAAACATCTTTAACTGCATTTCATTTCCTGATATCATGCTTTACAATGCCTACACTATGACATGGTGACCAGTAACAATTCACAATCCAAATATTGCAAAACATCCTTAAGCTAGGAGTTATAAACCACCAAAATTGTTTATGACACACAGGAGCAATTCAATTAAATAATGTTTTAAGGTATATTGCTTACTTTCTGTTGTTCATGTTGTTATAATTATTTGATAGAGATGGAGAGATCTTTGGTAAAGTTGAAAAATTGGATGCACCTGGAGACCTTTAAAAACACAAAAATGATAGTATCTCAGCATTTTTATCTAATTTAAAAGCTATGAAACAATGCTAACAAATGAACAATGCATATAAAGAAGCATGGAAAAGAAATATTGTTTAAAAAGTGGGCAGCAAAGCATTAAAAATACCCAGGACATGCAGCCCACAGAATCCACCTTTTAAAACTTGAAATGTTTCACAGTACTTTAAACTTTCATATCACATCAAAGAAATAGAGCTATTAAAACCAAAAAGCAAGCAAGCAAACAAACAAAAAAAAAAATCAGAGGCCACTGTGCTAAAAAAATTGTTTTCAGTTTATAGTAGGACTGTAGATATTTTCAAGTTCTAAAATCTAGAATGTAAAGTTACTACCATGGAAATTTTATTAACTTTTCATTTAAACAAAAATGGATGTTGAGATACAGAAATTATTAAGGTTAGTTTAATAGCAGCATGAAACCATTTAATCAAAATTGCCTTATTAACGTTGTTAAAAAAATCCAGGATATTATCCACCATACTAAATAACCTTTAGAAACTTTTTTTTTTGCCAAAAGTAATAGCATCATCACTCATTCTTATTGTTTAAGACTATGCTTAGATATAAGAATACTGATAATTTTAATCACAAAGACACTCTGAATGTAACAATTAAATGCAATATACAACTATCTTGCAGTGTATTTTTCTTTTTCTGATCAAATCCTGCAGATAACCATGGAAAAAGCTCTGAATACTCAAAGGAATTTAGGCACCTTCACATTTTTGTGGGCCTTTTGCAACTCCAGCTGATTTGTAAAAAGCTCCAGCTGTCATTGGAAAGCTTTGAAATACATATCACAATATTAAGAAATTCTGCATGCTCAGGATTTTTTTAAGCACCTTTCAAGAACTAAACTCTGCAAGGAGATAAACATTTTTACACAGGGAATTTTCCCAAGTGTATATTCACATTTATTTTCAACTTCTTATCAATAAACCTTTTCCAAAAGAAAAGATATATCACCATGTGAAGAAATGTTATTTTTTTTAAAGCATTCTGACCAACATTCGTAAAGCTTTCCTGTAGATTTCCTTTATCAGTCTAAATCCTCTTCTTTGAACATTATCTTCAAAGAAGAAAATACACAGACTGTGTCCACGAGAAAGATATAAAACTGAAGTCAATTTAACCCTACTTAAATTCAAGACAAAAGTTAAATTATGGACGTTCATATATGTGACTATTTGAACTGAGTCATTTTGAACTGAAATTGAACTTTTCAAAACAAATTTGAAGCTTTTATATAATTCAAACCAAATTCAAATGCAATGCAGTTTAAAATTTCAAAACACAATGTAAAATTGTTGTCTAAAAAATTAAAAGAAACAAGAATAAGCTACATAAAGGTCTGGTTTTCACCAAAAACTAAGTTAATTTGTTTCTTAGAGAAGATGACAATGAGTAGTTTTACTCTTTGATAGCATTTGCTATCAAATATAAAGCGATATTTAACAGGTAAAAAAGTAAGAGGTTCCTGCTACTCTGAGGTGTGCAGCCTTTCTGTTCGCTTATGGCTGCTTACGTTGCTAAATCCTATGTACAGAGAAGAACAGAATTCATTCACAGCTCATATAGCTTTTAATATATTTCAACACTTGTGGGGAAACTATCTAACAACACTGTCAGAAATCCCCCTCATCATTCAAAAGAAAAAAATAAGATCAAAACAAGGATAATAAAACCTCCTGAAAAGACAGTAAGTGTTAGTGCTGAATGTATTGCCATACTCCAGTTCTGCCTTTAAAACTGTACAAAAAGAATGACCAAGAGTACTCGTAAAACAACTGCAATGACTTAGGAATCTCCTAAGAAAAAGTAAGTAATCAAGTGTGCAACAAAAACTCAATTATGTTTTAAATGCAAGGTTCTAAGACAAAGTATATATCCTTTTAGTAGTATACTAATTTCAGTAGGTATTAATGTTGCTGTGGTGTTAAAACGCCACAGAAAGACATCCAAAAGATAGAGTTACTTGCTTGACAAAAATGGTCAGTTTTAAACTCTGGTTGTAAAAAACTGAATAATCAGTAAATGGCTTTGTTTCTCATGTGCAGAAGAAGAGTAAACCAAATTCTCAATATATATGGAAAAACATCAGGAACTATGTAACAGATAACTTTGAAAGGTAACTTTTTATGATCTAACAAACAAAACGCAGGGTATTATTTATTATAGTTTAGCATTTTAACAGTTCAGCAAAAGACAGGTTGAACCCCAAACTTTACTTTAGTCCTATGCCAAAATAGACGATAACTCACATTAGATATTGACTTCCCTAGACACTTCATTAACCCTATGGTTAAACTGCCCATACTTTAAACTCCCATAATGATCCACAGTACAGACATAAATACGGATATCAGCAAAACCAACTGTAACCAGAACAACCCTTCCTCCAGTAATACGTGGGCACCTGCTATAGATTGCCTGGATCAGGATTAAAAAAACCCCCAAAAAACAGACAAGGCTTCTTCGGACAACTGGAAGCAGCCTAACATTCACAGGCCCTACTCCTTACCAAGGACTTTAGCCATTGTGATACCTGCTGGTGGGACAACACAGCAGGGCCCAAGCAATCCAGGAAGGTTCTGGAGTGCACTGATGACAGCTTCCTGACACAAGTGATTGAGGAGCCAACAAGGAGGGGTGCTTGGCTGGATCCGATACTTACAAACAAGGAGGATGTGAAGGCTGCGGCCTTGGCTGCAATGACCGTAAGACGGTGAAATTCAGGATCCTGATAGGGGGCAGGGCAGAAAGCAGTAACACAACCCTAGACTTCTGGAGAGCAGACTTTCGCCTTTTCAGGGATCTGTTTACTAGAGTCCCATGGGGTACATCCCTGAAGAGAAGAGGGGCCCAAGAGGGCTGGTTGATACTCAAGGACTACCTCCTCTAAGCTCAAGAATGGCCCATCCTGGCAAGTAGAAAATCAAGTAAAGGCAGCAGGAAGCCTGCACAGATGAACAAGGAACTCCTGATGCAACTCAGACATGAAGAGAAGTGTCTGAGTAAAAGCAGGGGCAGCTAACCCAGAAGGAACATAGAGATACTTGTGCAGTTATGCAGGGATGAGGTCAGGAAAGCCAAAGCCTACCTGATGTTAAAATTGGCAAGTGATGTAAAGGGCAACAAGAAAGATTCTACAAGTACACAAATGAAACGGATTGAAAACCAGCTGAACGGTTGAGCCCAGATTATGCTGACCAGTAGCACAAAGTCCAGTTGGAGGCCAGTGTGAGGGAGTGAAAGAGTTAATGTCTCAAACACTGTGGCAGCCATTGTGGGGGACCACAGGCGAGGGGTCAGCTGAGGAGGGCCTTGGGGGGGGGTGCCGGAGGGTGCGCAGGCCCATGTCCTGATAGGCCCGCAGTCCCATGTTCTGACAGGCCCGACATGACGGTGTGTCATATATGGCTGGAAGTAATGCAGGATTTATTGGAGGAAGAGGCTCACGGCCACCTGAAAAACCCTTTGCGCCCACCCCCCTACAGTGGCATCTGCGCAGAAGATCAAGAGTTACGTAAGTCCTCGAAAAGCGGGAACCTGAGGGGCGTGACTGGCGCAGTCAAGTGGCAGGAGCTGGCCTCAACATGCACGACTGACACAATCGAAAGGCGGGAACGAGACTATAAAAGGCACGACTCCGAGGAGCTGAGTGCATGCCCATCACCAGAGGATTAGGATTGCCACGTCCGTCAACATCATCGTGGGATCCAAAGGTGGTTATCTCTCTCTCTCTTTTCCTTTTCTTCTCAGAAACGTCTCACTAGGACCCACGCCAAGTTTGCCATTACACTTTCCCCCTTCAAGTTGCTTCTACCATAAATAAAACGTTTAACCGACCATTTGGTGTCGTTTCACCTCAATTTAGCCCAAGGGAATCACGAACCTGCTACAACCTCCTGAGTTAACCAGCCTGGGTTGGAACAGCCAGTCACTAGTGCTATACTCCAGGGATCAATACTAGGTTCTATATTCTCTAACACCTTTATTAATGACCAGAATACTGGGACAGAGCGCACCCTCAGCAAGATTAGAGATGACACAAAACTGGGAGGAGGGACTGATACACCAGATGGGTGTGTTGCCAGTCAGAGGGACCTCAGCAGGCTGGAGAAATTGGCAGACAGGAACCTCATGAAGTTCAATCAAAGGAAATGCAAAGGCCTGCACCTGGGGAAAAATAACCCCAGGCACCAGTACACACTGGAACATGGAGGGGTGGGAGACTGGCTGGAAAGCAGCTTGTCAGAGAAGCACCCGGGGTCCTGCTGGACAAAAAGCTGAACATGAGCCAGCAACGTGCCCCCTGAAAGGAGAAGCAGCAATGGGTATAAATTGGAATAAATGTAATTCCATCTTAAGATAAGATGATGTTCACCAAAAAAAAAAAAAAGTGATAAATACTCACTTTTTTTACAGTGAGGGTGATAAAAAACTGGAACAGGTTGACCAGAGAGGCTGTGTGGTCTCCATCCCTGGAGATATTCAAAACGTACCTGGACATGGTCCTTGGCAACCTGCTCAAGCTGCCCCTGCTTTGAGTAGGGAGACTGGATGACATTATCTTGAGAGGACCTTCCAACCTCAAGGACTCTGATTCTGTGAAGGTGTGGTTATAATCAGGCTAACACACAATCTAGCTTTTAAAGCAAGCTTTAGTATGTTTAACCAGTATGTTTAACCTACTTCAGTTTAGACTATTCTCTTCTTATGAAAAACACCTAATTCAGTTAATCATACTACTTTGGGGGGTGTGCGTGAAACATTGACGCTTTAATATTCAGCAATCAAAAAAAAATGTTAATGTTCAGGGTTTGTTAAGAGTTTCTCGACCCTGCATTAACTGATATTAATGAACATGTTTGCTAAACTAACTTGAAAAGGTCTGTTGTACATTACCAATGTTTGATGTTTACCCACAGGGGCTCAAACACATGGTTACCATAGTCTAACAAGTTATTATGCCTCAGCGAACTCCAGTCCAGCACCTGACTGGCAGACAAGCTCTTGCTTTTACATTTTAAGAATCAGAGTAAGTCCTCAGTTAGCTCAATTCTCCACAATTATGTTTCTTAAAAAGCAAATTCACATAAACTGTTTCAGGGGAAAAAAAACCCAAACAAACCAGATTTTAAATCTCTTGGTTAAAGATGATACTTTTCATTTCAGTAGAAAACCACAGATTTTCTTTTGAAGACTCATGATATTTTTTCCTAAAGAACGTGGATGCACAAGCATTAAATTATTTCAGAAAGGATAGCTAATCATCCTTTATGCATTTTTTTCTCTTAAAAACGTTATGGGATCCAGCTCAGAAACAAGAAGGAACCAAGTAAGAGCCTTTAGTGTTTTTTTTTCCAAGATAAAAAGGCATATACAGTTTTGAACGAGAAAATGTGAAAAAAAACTTACCATGTAACAATTATTGTAAGAAAACATTCATTATTACAAGCAGAAAAAAAAACTATGAATGTGTACAGTCTGAAATTTTTGTATGGTGAAAAAAACCCCAAACCCAAACCCAATGTATTCCCTTTTAACATGCAAAAATTTTTAAAATTAAGAGCAGACCATCTGTAAATTATGCAAAGTAGCCAGCTATTTGATTAGGATGATTTATTCCACAGTGGAGTCTAAAAATGCAGATCAGAATTAAATCTATTACTTTTATTATACACATAGTTGTATATTGATAACTAAATATTCTTAGCTTTTTACCTTATAAGAAGCATTTTTGAAGAATATGATGGATCAATAGATTTAATACTTGTTTATTAAATTTTCTAAGAAAACAGCAAACAATACTTTTCTAAAATTAGAAGGAAGTAAGTTTCTAGTTAATAGCTTCTTTGTGTGTTTCTCTAACTTACTTTTATATTTGCACACAAACAGGTAACAACTTAACAGAAAACTAATAGAAACCTCGTCCTGGCTATTCATTTAGTAATTCGTGGAACTTCAAAACTTACGCTCCTTCCTTCTCCTTGTCTCAAGTGTTATAAACACAGATTGGATGAAAGGTTTTAATTGTTGTACAGGTTTTCCTGAACACAAGTAATTTGATTTTGTAGTACAGTTGCTTAAGTTACTTGAAATACAACCTTAGTGTTTTTTTTTTTTTATACCTTAGTTTAAAACATCGTCTTGATGATAATAAGCCATTCAAATAGGGTAGTTTGATTGGTTGGTTTTCTGCCTGTGAAATAATCTCCCACAGAAGGATACAGATATGAAAAAAAAAATGAATTTGTCACATGTATGACATTGAGAAGACAGTTATTCACAGAAAAGTTAGTATAACAAAATTTTCTGCAGAACTGCCCATTAATACTGAGTAATATCTATTTTGGAAGCAGATGACAGTAAAGACATTCCAGAAGTCACTATGAGCTCCCTAGAGAAAGTTTCACAGAAGCCAAGCTTCCTGAGCAACAAACATCCCAGTAGCTGATATAAACAGTTGATAAAAACCAGAACATCTCAGAGCACGAAAAATCCAGCTATTCCTAACCTGACTGACCCTATGCATACTTTAAGAATGTACACTACATTCAGATACTTTAAAAAAAAAAAAATAAAACCCAAATTTTAAAAATGGAATTAAATTGTGGCGTTTTTACAGTGGATGTTGCAATTACTTCCAAAATTAAGTAAATTCAGAAGTAAGAACACCACACATAAAAGAAATCCAAACTCTTACAAGGTTGGACATCGAGCTGAAACTCTAAGTTGCACAGCAGAGTCTCTGCTTTTATTTAAAAAAGAGCGTGTATATATATATATAAAGTTTTCAAACTTGAAATAATTTCCTCCTAGTTTCTTCAGAAGAAGGGGTAATGATCATGATGATCTCACTTCTACTGAATTATCATTTTCAAAAGTGTTCCTTCTTATACTGAGCTGAGGTCCCCATTTGTCAACTTTCAAAGTAAATATGTTCTTTTCTTGAAGCAGAAAGAGAGGCTCACACCTCATAAAAAACCCACACATGTTCAACAGTAGGAAGCAGTAGGAAGAAATTGCCAAAAGCAGCAATCAATACAAAGAATGCTGTTGTGCTTCTGCTAACAAAAGGCAGAGAAAACATGCAGAACATCTTACTATCGCTACTACATATTTTCAACTGTCGCAACACAGGTTGTGCTGCCATTCAGAGGGACCTCAGCAGGCTGGAGAAACGGGCAGACAGGAACCTCATGAAGTTCAATCAAAGGAAATTAAAAGGCCTGAACCTGGGGAAGAACAACCCCAGGCACCAGTACATGCTGGGGCATGGGGGGGGGTGGGGTGTGGGGGTGGGCAGGTGACCAGATGGAAAGCAGCTTGTCAAAGAAGCACCTGGGGTCCTGCTGGACAAAAAGCTGAACATGAGCCAGCCATGTGTCCTTGGGCCAACAACCTTGTGGGCCGCATTGGGAAAAGCATTGCCAGCAGGTCAAGGGAGGTGATCCTTCCCCTCCACTCAGCACTGGCGAGACGCCCCTGGAGTGCTGGTCTCACTTCTGGGCTCCCCAGTACCAGCGAGACAGGGATATACTGGAGCAAGTCCAGTGAGAGGCCACAAAGGTGATCAAGGGGTTGCAGCATCTGACCTATGTGGAGGGGCTGAGAGAGCTGGGACTGTTCAGAGAAGGCTCCAGAGCAATCTTACCAATGTGTAGAAATACCCAATGGGAAGGAATGAAAAAGATGGGGCAAGACCCTTCTCAGTGGTTGCCTACTGAAAGAAGAGGCAATGGGCACAAACTGAAGCAAAGGCAATTCCATTTAACTATAAAAAAAAAAATGTTGTTTTACAGTGAGCGTTATCAAACAGTGGAATAGATTTTCCAGGGAGGCTGTGGAGCCTCCATCCTTGCAGATGCTCAAAACCTGACTGGACATGTTCCCAAGCAACCGGCTGTAGGTGACCCTTCTCTGAGCAGGGGATTGGACTAGACAATCTCCAGAGATGCCTTCCAACCTCAACTGTTCTGTGATTCTGTGAAAAGCTTAGCTGATGTTCTAAAATGATCCGGTGCTTATCAAGCACCATAAATCTTTTATACTTTCCAATATTCTATATTTTGACTTTTCTAAATACGGCATTTTATTCCCTGGCCTCATAATTTATGTACTCTTCTAAAACAAGCACTACAAAGAGGTAGTCTCAGCAGAAACTGGTGTGAGACCAGTGTGTGACCAATGACAGGACTGTAGGAAGGTATCTGGATGCATAGTATTTGCAATGAGAAACTAATACTCCTAATGCATCTCACACAGAAGACTGAAAAGCAAGTGTTTAATATTTCTTTCTCTTTAAATATTTATTAGATTTTTCATAAAGTTTTAAACAGATGTAAAAACCTGTCCCCATTACTGCTCATTGATAGTTTCTATCTGAATCCACTAAATTTTGCAAACCTTCCACTATTACAATGCATTTGAATAGCAAATTTCAATCAATCTTTCTGATAGCCAAACCCCAGCTTCACAGTAAAACTATTCAACCTCATTTGCTGGTTTACTTTTAACCTCCTCTGACACCAGTATTACCATTTTACTTGTCCCCAGATCAAAAATTTTCCAGGAGATATTCTTTGATTTATATACTACTCCTGAATGCCTTCCATAAAGCGGAATGGTAATTTGGCAGTATAGGTACCATCACCAAGAATATCTTCCTACCAAAACTTCCAAAAGAGTCTGTGACACTGAGTTATCTAAATTCTTTTAACCTTCAAAATCTACATCTAAAATTTGACTCAGAATTTACATTTCTACTAGATGCTTTTTGAGGTCAGAGATTAAACTTCAAGTATTCTGCATCCCATTTTTTCTGCTGCTCTACATTCTCAATTCTTTGTGTCATAACATCTTGCTAAGCAAGATTATACTGTTCATACTAAGCTTAAATTGAACTTCAAGACTTCATTAAGCAACTTAATAGAAGCTAGTGCTCCTAGGAAAAGTGCTTCAGATAAAACACCAAAGATAAAGAATCTCTCTCCTTCAAATGATAAGCAATACTACAAAAATGTTTTAAAACAACTGTGAACCTCAATTACACGAATGCAGAATAAACAATAATAAATAATAAAGAATAAGGAATAAAAGGAACTTAAAAGAACTTTTTATGGAAGATATGCTCAAGAACCAGACAACAAAGGGAAAAACACAGTTAACTATTTGTAAGGTTGAGATCGTGTTAGTTTACTAGTAACTAGTTCCAACTGTTCTTCAAAACCAAGAGAACATGATTTAAGATTCTGGAAACAGAACTAAAGAAAATTTATCCATCTAAATGAGAAAAACCACACTCAAGTCTTTCTACTCACTTGCCATTATCAAGGTGCTGTTGATAATGGCAGCAGGAAGAACAGAAAAGAAAAAGAACATCATACTCTGTTAATTCATGACAGCCCAGTGAAGAACAAAAGCAACACGCTGGTAATGTAGACTGTAATTTAAATAATGTTTATGTGTAAATATTGTGCGCTGGAGATAAAAGGACAAGCTATCCATGAAAACATTTACATATAAGAAAAATACTGATAAAATACATATATCTATGTTCACCTAAGAGATATGCTATGCTTTGAAACAGAAATCTAAATAAAATAAGCTAAGTTTTACAGTTTTCTAGTATGGATTTTTTCTTTCTGTTTTTAAGCATGATAGCATATATCACTGGCTGAAATAAAATTAAGCAATGTATATGCAGGAATTCATTATTATGTCATGTTCTACAGATGCAGACTTATCACAAATACACTATTTGTCATATATTCAGCTAAAATATCTCAAGGCCAATTTTCAAAATAAAATGCCACTTATAAAAACAGGTTTTCTTTTTAAAGTAAAATAACATGTGAAAATAGTTAAGCTATAGTGAATAACATTACTTAAATTCACAACTTACTTAGGAGTTGAAGGACCTCTTGGCCATGTTCCATCCTCATTCTTCTGTTCTATCACCAGTACCTACCACAAAAAGTGTAATAAGAAAACTGAAATAAAAATATCAGCGGATTGCTTTCTGTTCCAATCTTTTTAATGGATTTGCTGACATGTGATTGAGAGGGAAAAGAGTGATGTTTAAGTTACTAGTCCCTGAGGTTTAAGAATATTCCATTCAACTACACTGCGCCTTCCTCTTGCTCTATTCACTTTTTTCTCCCCACATCTTAATTCGTGCAATTTTGAGCAAGCCGCTTGATATTTCTATGCCTCGACAATCCATGGATAAAATGGCAAGACCTTACCTCTCAAAGAGTTCAGAGGATGACCTGCAATGTCTAAACAATGTCTATGAATCTACAGAAATCACATGTCTATACAACAGCCCTGTTAAGGAAGAGATATTCCTGAAGGAATTTTGCCTCACAACACAGATTTGTAGGAAAAAAACCCAAACAAACCAAACTATTTTCTGCCTTGATAGCCTTAAAATCATACCTGTCTGGTTACTCCTGTATTTTTTGCAAAAGCATTAATCTAATATTCATTTTCCAACAGGACAGTTGGCTAATGATATTAATTTCATTCAAGTTGTTATTGGTACAAAAGGGAGTACAGAACACTCAGTCCTAAACACAGGCATCAAGTGCCATTTGAAACGCCTTTAGGCATTTGAGATATCTGCCCAATGCTGGCAGATATGACACAGGACCTGCAAAAAGCTCATGCCTTTCTGGATTGACAGCTGGGATAGCCAGATCATTTAAAATCACAACTAGACTCCAATAATTAAACTGAATCTAACTCTTAATTTCCAATGCAATTAATTCTGCATAACTGTACACTGATGTTTCAGGACGCTAATTAACTACTGTGCTATGCCTGTATGTGCCTGCACAGTGACATACATTCACTTATGCTCAAAACCTTATACATAAGTCATGCTGCCGCTTGAAGATGTAATCACATATTCAGTCTGAACACACTAAGACATGACATTGAAAACTAGCTTTCTATCATGACCAGCTTTCTATCTGGAAAAGAGTAGTCTGATAGATTTAGACCTAAGATTTAGATTTAAAAGTTCAATGGAACCTCTAAAGGTTCACTTCAGAAACCAACTGATAAATTCAAAACTTTAATTTACTCAATCACATATGTAGTTTAGAATTACACCGTAGAAAGTAACTATTAGGTTAGATAGACTGCAATAATCAGAATAACTATTATTAGATTAGGAGGCTCAGCAAGAAAAATAACAACCTTGTGTGTCAGCAAGCGCAACCGACCAAACACACATGGTCTACCATGACATTTAGCATTTTCAGAAACCATGGTTAAACTCTGTTTTGAACAATATTTGTTTTGCTGAAAGTACAGATGTCACCTAGAGATCTTTTTATGGCTGTATTAGACCATGCTTGCTTCGTAGTTAATGTTTCACTGGGACAGAGGCAATTTGCAGGTTATATCTTTGACGCAAATCTTTTATGGGAGATGTGGGCTCCTCCAGCAGGACCTCTGCATTGTTAAAATTACCTGTGTGAGGGTTTAAGTGCATGCAGCACAAAGCTAAAGGGCACAATAGTTCAAGCTGTTATTTTGATACGCTGATTACTTACCTTCCATGCCATAAAAGAAAACTGAAGCACAGCATAAATACTGCTGGTAAGTAGGTTAGAGTCAAGTATTTCAGGGCAAAAGGAAACACTTCAAGATAATCTCGCCTACAGTTACTGCCATCAAATGTCATCCATTCATATTTGTAGCATGAGAGCATGAACTACAGCTGCTGAAAAAACATCCAACTCTATGCTCTTTTGTCTCTATAGTTCTTACCCAAAATATTCTCATTTTTTCTTAATTTTTTTCTGAAATCTGGACAGTAGAGTTTGAGTAGAAGACATTATTCTTTTCAAATACCTAAAAAATTCTTCAAATTTTGGGTTTCTTTATAGGAACATAACCCAGATCATAGGAATACTTTTTTTTATCTCAGGTTTTACCAAATTCAAGTCAGCAATATTATGTTCATTTACTTTTAGTTCACCAGGAGAGTTAAACTCATCTTTAATCCAGGAAATAGACTCAAAGACTACTTGTATTTTGATGAATTTGTTTATAAAATCCTCTATCCATAACACAATCTATTAGGAGGTAATTTTCATTTAAAAAGAAGGACAAATCAGTGGGTACAGCTACATTTTCATGAGCAAAAAAAAAAATGTATAAAAAAAAATTAAAATATTATACTGTACCTGTCCCTGGTATAAACCAGCATCCTGTATGGTACTGTCTGGTTTATTCAAAGGTTCAAAAGTATTACTCATGTATTTGTTCCACAATCTGGTCTCTTTTTCACCTGGAATATTGAAGATTTTTCTTATCTCTTTTTCAATTGTATCTGTTTTGAAAGGGAGAGAACACAAGTTTAACATTTCACTACACAGACAGTATAAGGCTGAATAAAGCATCAGAATCACCTACTCTTTTCTTATATTCAGAATATGAATGAAACTGTAGAAATAGCCATGCAACTACATCATGTTGTAGGACAAGCAGGAAGTTTTTTGTTTGCTTGCCTTTAAAATGGAAACAGTCAGAGGACTATTTTATTCCCTCCTGAATCTCTTAGCAAAGCAGACCAAATAAAGACAAGTTGATAAATAATAGATGACAGAAGGCACCTAGGTACCCATCTACTAATTTTTCAGAGTGTGGTAACACAGCAGTGTGGGTGGGCAGGGAACAATTAGAAGCAAGACTGACAGCAAAACCAAGTGCAGGGATTGCAAGTCATTCTGTTCCTCTCCCTAAATCAAACCCTTTTTGGATTTCACTCTTCTACTACCCACATCCCAGTGACATTAGCACTAACCACAATATATAAGCATAAAATTTAATTTACACGCTCACAGAAATTAAAGATTACAGTGAAAACTGAAGTGCATACATTTATTTTAAAAGGATGATGAAAGATTTCATGTCCCTGAAAGATTTCACATAAAAAGGTCTACCAGCTCCTGCTCTACCTGACAGAAGTATAATCAGTGTTACATAATTTTAAGGTAGCATAACTATTGTCCACAACTGAAATTTAAGAAGTTCATAATTAACTCCACTCTCCTTATGCAAAAACAGAGTTTATTAAGGAGTTATTTAATTTGAACTAATATGTACAGTGCTACACCATAGCAACCTCACTTAGGTGGTGGGTTTTTTTGTTTAATTGATACACTCAAAGCCCCATGGCAGCCAAGTCTCGTAACAGCTAACACAGAAAACAAAACAGGGGTCAAGAAATGTACAGTTTATTCCTGATGATCACTGAAAACACAATTATAAAAATGGGCACTGTAAGCTCTTTGGGAGACACTCCCCTGAAGTCTCAGGAAGTGAGCATCCAGAGTGTCAGCATCTATAGCATTCTAAAAAGCTCCCTTTTACTTAAGATTATTATTTTCTCTTCCACTATGTTAAATATGAAAAGTCAAAATGAGACCTGAAGCTTAAAAGTACTTTGCAAAAATCCAGCCACTGGCTTCTGAAATGCATGACAACTGGCCGATATAACATTTGTAGATATCGTAGGCAACTGAATACAATTTCCTTCTATACTAGTTAACACACATTTTAGTATGAAAGCAAGTGTTAGACAGGATCATCTGTTTCTGTAATAGAGATGATATGTAGGCAAGGTAGGTGCTATAAACAAGGCAATGGGCTGTTACTTGATTTGTTGACTTTTTTAAAAAAAATAATCATGTACAGTTTGAATCAATTCTCACCCTATGATTTCAAATAACTGTATCTGAATATAAGAATTAATCTAGTCAGCAACGAATGGGCTGCCCAGGGAGGTGGTCGAGTCCCCATCCCTGGAGGTATTTAAAAGGAGGATAGATGAGGTGTTAGGGACATGGTTTAGTGGTGGGATGGCAGAGTTAGGTTAAAGGTTGGACTCGATCTTAAAGGTCTTTTCCAACCAAAGCAATTCTATGATCTTCCAAAAAAAAAAAAAAAAAAAAAAAAATTTCCAGATTTAGCAATGACTTCCAATAAGAGAAGAATTTACAAAATATAACTTTTCATTACCTTATTAATACCATGACAATTAATTATTTGAGCATTGCAGCTTGTATTCTTCACAAGTACTAAGTTAACATTTATTATGTTAATTTTTAGTGTATTCCAGTTTCACTAACAGAACTGTTATGAGACAGGAAGCACCATCCTATCAGATGACAACACATTACATCCAAGACTCTGGGAAGAGCATGTTCCACTTGACTGTTATGCTAATTTTGAGACTGTGAAACTAAGGTTCTTTTACATACTTCCATGAGCATAATCAATGCATACTTTATAATTCTTCTGCCTGTCCCTCAGCAAGCATCACTGAAGTGCTGGCTTACGATCTAAAGCGAAAGTGCCTGTTCCAGTGTAAATGAAAACGTTACACTGAAATAGGTATGGTGTGAGGCATATGGTGCACGGAGTTCTCCTCTAGTTGTTTTATACACATCCCATGTATGAGATGATTAGTACTAGGACAATGTCAAAAAGAGACACGAAACACTGCTCTTTAAAGATGCCTCTCCATCACCTATATAGCCACAATTTGAGATAGTTCAATTTGAGAATTAAAAGTTGTGGATCCCATATAGGATATATCTTATATCCTTAAAAATCAGATAGCTCCTCCCAAAAAACAGCTGCATGAATTAAGCTGTATTTTGAAAGACTACATGGAAGAGTCTTAATGAGATGCTGGAGAAGTTCAGTGGATCCTAATACAAGTATACCCTGGCTCCTAGAGGCTAGGGCTATCACAAATACTAGCTAAAGAAAACTCTAGTAAAATGTTAATTTGTACTATGACACAGTAATCCCAGCTTCCTAAAGAAGGGAAAGGCTAGTCACAGATCCCAGAGTAAATTGTCCTCAAGGGTGGCAAGCTTTACACTCTTGTATTCCACAGTAAATTAAAGGGAAAGATGAATTGAAGCCATTTGCCAAGATAATAGCCAAAGTACAAAAGTCCACTAGATGCAGAGCCACCAGTGTAATCTTCTAGTTTATCAGTTCAGTTGGAACTGTTTTATGGCATTGCAGACACAACCCAACTCCTCTTGTATATAACAGAGGCTACAGACAGTCTTTCTGACATTTTGTGGTTTGTAATAAAGGTAGAAAAAGGCCTACACATTAGCTGATGACTTAGTTTTATCATAATTTCATATGATTAAGACTCCTGATTGGATCATTAACTCATTTTCACTCAGAAGCCCTGATGCTCTCTAAAATCAGCAACAGTAACTAGACTGAAATGCTGTCTGAACTACATCTATTGCCTAGCTCATTTTCTTTTTAGAATTCCCCCCCCCCCAAGAATTAGCATAATCAGTCTCAAAGTTAATATGCACTGCCTCCAAGGTGAGAGTCCTCAATTATAGGAGATT
Organism: Gorsachius magnificus; assembly: GCA_034008185.1. Lineage (NCBI taxonomy): Eukaryota > Metazoa > Chordata > Aves > Pelecaniformes > Ardeidae > Gorsachius > Gorsachius magnificus. The sequence continues at coordinate 181,440,212 of CM067081.1, forward strand.
CCCAAGAAGGTCCAAAGAACACATTCGATATGCCCAGTACCACCCCAAGAAAATGACTGCCATTATTAGGTCTGCCCTTTGTAACTATTTTTTCCTACCTTGTACTAACTTATACACATACAGCTTAGCTTAGTTTCCATTTGAGTGGAAAAGGAAAGGTATTCCGGGAATAACACACATTTGAAGTCTGGTAGGTGAATATTATATTGTGCTTAGAGTATTTAAGGTGCTCCACAACTTTCTCTGTTTATGTGAATTAAGGAAGGTCATGTACTACCTTTTGAGGGCAGCAAATAATATGATCAATGATAGTGGGTAAGAAAATTAAAGCTTCTTTAAAAGACCATAGTACCTTATGTCCAGTCACTTCAGTGGGGTTGATATTGACTCTTGTAGAAGATTACAAGTCTTCCACAACCATAAATAAAATGCATCCCTTACTGGCATATACAAGGAAGGGTGAAAAATAAACAAGATTCTGCAAGATTCCTCTTGCATATTATTTATTGACATAATCAACATCTCCGCTATGTATTTAATGAATTCCAGAACTACCTCCTTAAATATACTTAAGGTAAGGACAAGGGGAAAAAACCAATCACTATCTTATTAATGGGTGATAAGAGAAAAACCTCAGGGATCAGTTATTTTTTCACTCTTAGAAGTGTTTTTAATTCTTCTAGATTTTCTTCTAAGGTACAAATCCTTCTGGATGTCCTGGCTAGGATGGCCCTGCTTAGTGCTCTGCATAAGAAGCTTCAGCTTCAGAAAGGGCATGCTCTTAAGGCTTCCAAGAGCATGTCATCCACATCTCAGTAAAGCAAATAAGGCTGTTGTCTGGAAAGAGGGTGCCAATCAACCTGACTTTCTCATTACCCTTTATGACAATTTACTCATAATTGTAATTCTCTCTCTGCTAAGAAAAAATGAATATACCTCCAAATAACAGCCATTCCAAAATGCCCTGCTTCTGACTAGAGAAAGAAAGTATCAGAAATTCATCCATTACCTGTAATTCCAATGATACAATTAAATTCAGTACAGCTGCAAAAGAGCTTGTATTTGGTCCTTAGGGAAGAATAACGTTGAACTGCTTTTTCTAAGTTTCTGGGTTTGCTTAGAGAATAATGAAGTACATCTTCCCAAGTTAAACCAGATCTCAAAAAGGCCAATTAATATACAACGCTGAAGCCTTGTTTCACGGACAAATTTTGTAATTTTAAAGTTTTTATTCTAATACAAGCAGATAATTACTTGTTTAACTTGAAGATTAAAATTTAACAAAGTAAAATGATTCTGTTTTTAAAGCAAGCAATCTGCAAAGAATTAAAGGGTAGCAAGTAGAATTCACTACACATAATGTAAAGAGAAGCAAAACCTGAAAAAAACCACTTGTTGTCAAAGAATGTAAGCAGAGAGTAATGACCAGGCATAAAGTGCCAAGGGCATAAAGTGCCAAGGGCATAAAGTGCCAAGGGCATAAAGTACAATTCTAACTGCACAAATACAGCTGATTGAAAGACTCTTATCTCAGATACACATGCACAAATACACCCAAAATTGAGTTTATATGATCAGCAATATCTTTGCAGATGTTCCGATTGTTATTTTCGGAGACAATTATGTTATTGAAATGTGGTTACAAACAATGACACAATGCTCAAAAAGCAGGCAAAATAACTACAAATAAAGATAAGTTAAAGGTTTAGTACAGGACTCAGTTACTGTAAAAGATTGTGCCTGGCTTGCCACTTCACAACCCAAAGAATACTGCCTCTGTAGGTCCCCTTTAGCCATTAATTTATAAATTCAATTCATTCTTGTGTTTTATAATATATCCTTATCTTTATATATAATTAGAAAGCGTTGGCTAATGAGAGACACAAATGGAAATACATGAAAAAATATATTTCTTACACACCAAAAGCCTAGAAAATGGAGTCCAATAAATGAAAAACATCACACTGTTCACTTCCTGAAAAGTGCAAACCTCTAGAGTTAACACAGATGCCTAGATAATAAAACACACAATTATTTTTTTAAATGGTATTAAAAATCTTAAAATATTCCAAATAGTTTAATTTTGACCCAAACAAGGCTAGTTCCATCCTTTTTAATGGTTACAATACCCATCTATCATTCTACCTCAAGACTTATTTATTCAGAACTTGCTACCAAGTATTATTTAACCAAGTAACAACCATGTATTTTTAAAAATAGTTGTGCATACCTATTGTATCAGCTTTACTAAATCTTCGTGTGACAACATTGTTCATATTTCCATTTTCACAAAGCTTTAATTCTGTTAGATATACTTCTACTTTGCAGTGCTTTACAAACATACCCTGTTCAACGACCTGAAAAACAGATTGGGATCAGGTATCTGTCCAAGTATGTTTTAATATACACACTTCAAAACATTGTTGAGAACTCTTCAAGAAACTGAAGTTCAGGGAATGCAAGACAATAAATGCAAAAAATTACAACTAAAATTCTCCTATAACTTTTTAGAAATACAGTAAACTAAAAAGTAATTTTTTTCCCCATGATGATGATGTCTTACCTGTGTATAACACCACCACGAATTTCAAAATGTTAAGTACAGTGGAAATCACAAATATACATACTTAACCAAAAGGTAAAATACTCGATCAAAATATAAAAAACACCAAAAGTTACTTTTCTTTCAAAATACATGAATTGTATGCTACTTCCTCAAAACATAAAGAACTAGTTTTCAGTTAAAGAATACTTATCAAAAACAAAATACACGTTAATAAAATCTGGATATCACATTTTTAAACAAAACCTACAAATCTTCCACTTATATTCCGATAATGAATACATTTGAAATTTCACCTATTCATTACAGTTGTTTATTACATGTTCATTTTTGTAACACCCATTACAAAATAGTTAAGTATGCAGGATTTTTTTAATTTATAAAACTAAAATGTAGAAAAAAATATTCGGGGTCACCTCTTAAATGTTTTTCTCTTTGATCTTCCAAAGTGTAACTGCAGTACTTAGTCATGGAGACTGTTCCAAAAATAGCCATCGGCCTGATATGTGATACAGCTGACAAATACGTTTAAAAAAAAAAAGCCACCAGCTAATTGCTAGGAGAGATCTGCTCTCTGCTGTACAAATATAACTTGTATGCATGTGCCATAGGGAAAAAAATTAGTGAATGATTTCATTACTGTTCAGTAGTTTGCCTTAGCTTTAATGACTGCCAACTATGACATTTAAATAAAAATGTATCTTAATTTGAGCAGCTTAGTAGGGTTTTCAGCAACTAGAGTAACAACAAAATAGTTGCAGTAAACAAAACTGTGCAGTATGGCTAAGACATTTCTGAGAACAAAACTGACACTGTAGTGGTAGTATTACCACATTCTATTGCATAAAGTCATAACATTATTTGACATGGATCAAGCACAACATTTTATCAATTTAAAATTTGGATCCACATTTCAAAAAATGCTGATGTAACAAAAGGGATAAAAGAAAAGTATGATCCCACCTCTATAAAAAAATTAAGGCAGACAGGAGAAAGACCGATGAACAAATGACAAAAGCATCAGAAAGGAAAATTCTGGACTGGAATGTGCATCTCAGAGGATAGCTACTGTTCATATTGGCAGAAGACAATGAAGCTATGCCAGTTCACCTGGTCACTCATTACACTCCGTGTATTTTTCCAGTTAGTTCCTTCCAAGTAGAAGGCAAGTTACTCTAATTTCCCTTCTCTCTCCTTCCATTTTCCCCCCAAAGTGAAAAGATTACAGAACTTTTACTTTACCATGCTGATGGAAGAGCATTCAGTTTGCTGAAATCCATCTTCAGGAAAAACAGTAACAAGTTGGTAACAGATATATCTTTAAAGAAGGAGAGCCATTTTAATGGATTTCAGCTCTTACAGAACTAGAGAAAAAGAAGGAGACATTCCAGGGATGTCTCTTTACAAAAAGATCTCTTTTATTGTATTAAAGAGAATGTTTAAAAAAACCCCAACAACTACTTCTATTGCTGACCAAATTAATCTTGAAGACGCAAAACTTCTTCTATAGCAAAATCTGGCATTTGGTTGAAAGGAATGCATTTCAAGTAAGCGGCCAGCATGCATGTAGTTAGACCATACTCATGTCATAGGAGGAAAAAAAAAAATAGCTGTATTACACCAGAAGTCATATCAAACTAAATCCTAATCATAACATTCTTCCGGCAGTTTTTCAGGAATTAAAATAAGGATCCCTGTAACTGAAAGAATGTGCCTTAATGGTCAATTTAGAAATGGCAAACATACCAAAATGTATTTTAAAACTGTAAACACTAACCTGAAAATCTAAGAAAAAACAGAAACAAAAAACACTGTATGATCAATAAACTGGTATAATGTCATATCACCTTAGTAATAAGGATAGTATGTGCTGGAGCAAACAAAAATTAACATCAAAGACATTAATTTTTAAGTAGCTCATACTGACAAAAGGCCACAATATCTACCATACCATGGACTACAACTTGTGTTGAGGTAAGCTTTTTGCTTAAAGAAAGAACTTAGCAAGCTGCTGAACACAGAAGACTGCTTATCAGAGAAGGAACTACCAATTCCTCTGCCAGTGTTAACATTATTAGAGTTAGGCTTTTCACTAATATAGTCAATACAGTTTTAGGGGTTTATACTTAACTACAAGATCATTTGCATTAATAGACTTACAAGCTTCTAAAGCAAGTTCTTCTTCAAATATAGAGGTCCTACTTCCAGAAAAAATTTTATATCCTTTACATCCTCATTTCTGAATATTAAAAACTTAAGCCTCTAGAAAGTGACTAAAAATTAGATACCTATATGACAGATACCTATATCTATAAAGCAGGAGTTGTCTATATGATTATCATAGGCTGGAACTTACTATCTTCTAATAAATTCCTGTGCAACTTCTGCAAATTTGCAGGACTATATTTGAAACATATTCATCCCAGGAGGTAATTTAAGAGTACCTTTCGTGCTATTGGCTCTTGACCTTCCATCAGTGTGTACCAGCTAACTAGCCTATTCCAGCCTTCAGTCGGCAAAAGGATGTAGTCCAGCTCATCAATAAGATGTTCCTTGAGAGACTGAGAATCACCATCTAAAAGAGAAAGATATTTTTACTTTAATACTGTAATTTCATTACTTGAGGTTTTAATGTAACATTTTTCACATAAATAGCAAATAAAATATTTTCTGAGTACAGTTACACTATCAGTGCTATGGTGTTCAATGCAAAACTCTTCTGAAACTATTTAGACAAGCTATCCAGTTGATGCATAGCACACCCGTTACAGATGGTATTCCTATACTAAGGAACCCAAGCGACAACGCCGTATCCTCATGCAATTGTAAGCGCCTAACTTGTTATCACACACCATCATAGTCTTCACAGAAACCAAACCCTTTCTCCACCCACTTTGCACATATTCCCACATCACCATGGATACTTCCATTTCATGCTATGGTTGCATCCTTCACTGAAAATGCAGGAATGGGTAGTTACAGTAGATCCAAGACAAAGTTTGAAGTCATTCACTCCATGTCAGACTGGGAAAATAACACCGTATAACCCTCCTACTCAAAGAATCCTATGTGCTCTGGAAACACAGTCCCTACAAAATTCTTCACAGGGACAATGAGGTGCAGCACTTGAAAGAAGTACAACTTGGCAACCTTTCTACATAAGTAGCATGCTTTTAGCTTTGGTTCAGTCCCTATTACAGTAGTAAAATAGCAGCTATCCTCTATGTGTAAGAGGTGATTCCAGATCTGAGCCACTGTGAGCCTCAGACAATTTGGGCAGCTGTATTTCCATTTGGAAATACTCAGCTATAGGCCAGCAAACATCCCTCTGTACAGAAGGAGATCAAACAGGGAGACCCACACATTCAGCTCCAAAGAATAAATCAGGATGTCAAAATTAACAAAGTATGAAAATAAATACACTGTGCATAAAGAATAGACTGTAATAAATTCCAAAAAGAATTACACTGCACAATTAAAACTGAACATAAAAGTAACCTTAAATAATCTCAAATTGCTTCAAGTATCGGCCTTCCTCTTGGATTTTTTTTTTTTTAAGTAGTACTTCTAAACAAAATGAATGCTGTTACCTTAATTTTTCTGCAAGGACAAAAATAAGTGTGCGCATATGAAAAGGTCCTCTCATTTGATCATATTTCTGTACTTCTCTGTTTCTCCTTTGTACAGATTGAGCAAACACAGCATAGTGTGACTTCAATTAAAAAAAAATTATCCTGAGCATTAAGAAAAGCACACTTAAAAATTAAAGGCCCTTTAATAATAACAACTATTCAATATTTTTTTCCTGTATAAGAATTCAACAAAACATGTTCAACATGACCTTTTCTGTAGGAGGGCAACACTACGGAGGACATTTAAGAGATGTGTTCGCTTCCTGGTAGGTAGAGTAAACAAGACTCAGCTTACCAAGACTCTAGAAATCTCCCTACTCTACCTGCACTTGCTACACCTTTAGCTGGTTTAAAGAATTTGTGATTTTAAGGGAAAATACAGCAACGTGGAAGAAAATCTCAGACTTTTGATTCCTTCCACTTTGGGAGCTGTATTACATACATTTCTTGAGCAAAAAGTAAGATGGAATTTCACATTAACATCTCCGTGAACATACAGGTAAATAAGAATTCAGTCCTTCATGAGATAAATATAATTAATGTGACCTAATAAATGAGATTTCAATCAATGCACCCGTTAATAAGGTACTTCCCTTTTTTCCCCCCTCAGGCTGTTTCACCCTAGCTGTAAAAGCAACAATTTTCAAGAGTCAAATTTTGGTTCAAAACTGTCTTGACTGATTAGGAAAAAAAAAAAAAATCTATATTCAAGAAACATTTGCTGAAATAATTAATGACTTGCACTATCATTTCTTACTTGGCCCACTCAACACTATGCATATGGTGCTTCCGTAACTGGGAGCGAAGTGTGGGGAAAAATCCACAAACACATCTTCAGGTCCACATATCTCATTAAAAGGTTCATACTGCATTTCTGCACTGATGTAATATTGCTAACAAGAGTTTATAGTGAGAAGACATAATTTGGATCCCATTCTGTCTTTCTAAAACCCCCAGTATTTCTTCTAGTATCATTTTCTCAGAACCTTATTCCATCAAAGAAGTCCCCTGACTCTGACAACTCAGTCCCTCATATGCAACACTGTTTTTTATGATGAACAACCAGCTATTCTGAATTACTGCTTCCTTGTGCTTGCTTTGCTAATCTAAAGTTGACTATATATCTCTTCTTTTGAAGATGGCATGTGTGCATTGCTACATTCACAATATTTTTTGCGTATGTTGAGATTAACTGTAGTCTCTACCTGTTACTTTTCACTGCTCTCACTTCATCCAAATGTTCTGGAAATAAGGGAGCAGCATTTAAGTAATATAAGCACAACATATTGTTTCAGTTTCCTGGAATTAGTCTTTCTTGAATTTTATTAAGTTTTCCTTATTTAGTTTTCCTTATCACTGCATTACACTGCAGAATATCTGAGAAAGTATGCCCAGTTTAGATTATTTTATTCTTTAAATCAGATGCAAATTTTCAGATTTAACACTTAAGGAGAGCAGCATCAGAGCAACTAGTGCATACTACGTGTCACAGACAGGATTAGAAAATGAGCATTTTCAGGTTCAATTTATGCTACATAGGAAACCTAGTACAGAAGGTTGCTGCTTTGCAGCAGGTGAAGGAGACAGCTACTATTTGCTGAGCACTAATGCCCTTAATTTCAAAACTGCCTTCACACAGGAACAGATGTCAGGTAGTAATTGGATGCATGGTATTGCTGCCAATGCAGAGGCATAGTTTTAGAACTCTGAACGAGCAAAAAGTGAAGTTCATAAACCCCAATGTTGTGTTTATTTTGAAAGGGGCATTGGCAGTGTCAAAACAATAGCATACAGGTTTTCAGGAGCTTTTAGCAAAATGGCTAACATGATTATAGATTTGGACAGCTAACCCTCATACAGGCTTCATATCCACAGTAATTTTAAACATAATCTGAACATGTTTGTAGATTAAGTTATAAATAATACAGATCAACTAACACAGTGCTTTGCACATCTAGAAATCACCTTTTTTTTCTTTAAAGTGGGTAGACACAGAAGAGAGAATAAGCTGATGCTGCCTCAGTGAGGATAAAAAGATCATCTGATTTCAACTGAAAGGTATCACCTGAACATGCCTGCACCACTGCAAGATCTACTACAAGAATGTACAAAAGATCTAGATCCTCACATTTCAGAAAACAAAACACATCACTCACCTGGAGCAAAAAGACCTTTAAGTTTGTGGATGGAAGAGAACATATAGATGCATATGACAATACAGCACCTTCTTCAAAGGCACTGATACTAGTCACTGTGGGACATGCACACTTGCTCACACTAACAACTAGTGCAACATGGTATGACAAATCCTATGAAAGGGGCAATCATCTTTAACACTACACTTTCAAAATGTCAATTACAGTTGAGAAGTTTTGAATGAACAGAGTTCATCATAGACTCCATGAAGCTGTAAAAATTTGTATTACTATGTGCAAACAAATTATGCAGTACTATTACGTTACCTGTAACTGCAAATAAGGAAACCAATTATCTGCTAGATTTTGTATCCACTAGATTTTGCAGATTAAATATCAACAGCTTTAATGGTATTTCAAAACTGGACATTAAATATAGAATTTGACCTAAAGATTAAAATATCTCAGAAAGTATTCGGGGCCCATATCTGACTACAGTTCAGCAAAAGTCGGTCAGACCTGAGTAATTATAACAGTGACAGAGTTTAACCATACTTAGAAGACCATGAAAAATTAGGAAATTATCCTCTATCATTTCACACCTCTTTGTATTATCATTGAACTGCATAATACCTCTTCTTCAATTGTTCCAGAATCAAAGTAAGGGCTTGGGGCCTATTTAGAAAAAGAAATTTTAGAGTTCAACTTGAAAATGTCATTTTAAATCAACCAATTTAGTTAAGCTAAAAAAATCTTAGTGAACTCAGGCTAGCTATTTGTCAACTTGACTAATTTTCAACTCCCAAGGTATCCCAAAATATCATTATAAACCAGTAATGTGTACATTATTAAATATTCTGTTACTGTTGCAAAGAAGTTCCAATAGTTTTATTTATAAAATTGTAATTTGTTAGGGAAATGTATTCCAGTTTCCTTGTCACAGTCTGAAAAGAAACAAACAAAAAGTTTCACCCTCATATATGCTGAGATTCATTTACACAATCAACTACAAAAGATGAACAATCTGTGACAAATTTGCACTAAATGCTAGTATTGGCTTATTACGCAATCAGAAACAGTTACCTTTGAGAAGTCCAGAATTATCAATAGGACCAGGGTACACATTCTGATCTCCCATCTGGTATTTGTCCCAGCTGTCAAAACCAACATATTTTTTCCACTGTTTGAACCAGCGACTATCCACTAGATACCTTAAATGGAAGAAGACATACAAGTTAATTATTGGCATGCTATCATGTTAACACACTTGCAGTCATCAGCCTTGCAAAATGGAGAATGTTTTTCTGTCTGGCATGCTAACCATCATCAGCATCTCCTATCAAGAAGGACTTTAATTGTGGGCAATTAAAGATCCCACTAAGGGATTAGACATTAGGAAAAATGTTTAGACATTAGAAAAAATTTCTTCACCGCAAGGGTTGTCAAGCATTGGAACAGGCTGCCCAGGGAAGTGGCTGAGTCCCCATCCCTGGTGGTATTTAAAAGATGGGCAGACGAGGTGCTTAGGGACATAGTTTAGTGGTGGGATGGCAGGGTTCAGTTAACAGTTGGACTTGATGATCTTAAAGGTCTTTTCCAACCTAAATGATTCTATGATTCTAATCACAGTGGTCACGTACAGTTTGGCAAGACTGCCAATAGAGCAGATCAGAAGTTGAAGAATGGCAAGTTCAAAAAATATTTCCCTTTTTAGCAAGAAATATCATCAGCTTTAATTCCTGTTCTCAATTTGTGAATTCAGGAGATTCAAGTTAAATCTTTATAATTAGACAGCCCTTTAAAAAATGATAGATAACTTCTAGTAAAATACTTTTTCCTGCTGGAGTTTTATTTATAACATTCACACGCAAGTTGAAAACTTTAGAACTCTGATGTCCTGTCAAGAACCAGAGAGTCTAAGTGCTTTCTTCCTTTGAGTCAGAATCAACATATACAGTAAATGTTCTGCTTTTGAGGCAGTACTAGATGTTCCTCCTCCATGTAATTATCAGCTTCACACTTCCATGTAAAGGGATATCTCTAAACTCAGCTCCACAGAATTTCTACCCAGATTAAACTGTTGCCAGTCTGGCTTTTACGAACTCCAGTGATACCCACATTTTATACCTTTTTGTCCAGAATTTCTTTAAGATTAAGATAAAATTTGTTCAGTGATCCTCAGATTTTATTATATTTTCTTTTTTTTTTTTAAAGACACCACCTTCATCACCTTCTGTTTGGCCTGTCCCAGCTCTTTCACTATTACCCTGGTACATGTCAGAATATCACTATCAGGATGAAACACTAGGCCAAGCTAAAGACTGTAGGTAATCCTCATTATTTTCTCCAGTGTTTGACTACTGAGCATAACAATAATATGCTATTGAACCTTTAAGGGATCTCAAAAGTTCCTGGTGATTCAAATACTAGTCTGCTAATACATATAGCTTTATTAGGCAATCATTCTGTAGGAGTTACTCATGAACACCATGGAAAAACACAGAACAAAAACATTAGCACCCACAAGTCTTGTAACCAAAGTAGTACAAAAACATTGCTTGAGTATACATTTTACTGAATAGGTTTAAAACAATACATTAGTGGGGCCTTAAATTTGTGCTTCTAAATGATGTAACTACAGTAATAATTAACGAACCTAAGATATGCAAGTCTTGACTCATTTCTTCTTCTCAAGTCCAGTTTTTCTCTCCTACACACACAGATCAAGTCTGGAGCCAGCCTCCAGAAGTACTGCTAGCAAACCTCTGTTAAAGAAGGAATTACTACTGAGTAGTACTCAGTAAGTGGAATCCTTTGCAGTCAACTTTGCAGATTCTCTTCTCAATAAGCCCCAAGCTTTCAGTTTCTACAAAATGTACCTTAAGTGTGTGAATTTACAGGTAAAAGTCCTTTGGAAAGTAAGAGGAAGAAGGCATTACAAAACTATACATAAGGTTACCACAGGCTTTTGGATGCTTATTTCCCCTACATTCCTTCAAAAACATCAGAGATTAAGGTCTCGAAGGAACCTTTACAACATGTATGACAACAGCATCCTAATTCACATGGTAAACAGTCTTAATTCATAACATGATTACATCAACAGTAATAATGAGTATGTGAACAAATTACTCGCAGCCTTAGCTTGTAACTACCCTAAACAAATATAAATAGCAAAGGCAGAGCTGTGTCTCAACTGCTATAGACACAGTTCTGCCAGTGTAAGAACTTTGGTTAGGTACCAATTTCTCCCCTACTGCACCAATGCCAGCCATACTCTGGAGCATGCACCTTCACTGTCTCACAGTGTAACACTTGGTCTTGCATCTATGACAACCTGTTACTACTGCTCAAGAGTCACCAACTACTACGAGTTGCTCTCTCTTTTGAAATCATTCTGTACACAACTTTGTCCTTCAACTCACAACACACAATTTATTTATGAAATTTTAAACACTTAATAAAGCAGTCAGAAAACAGTCTCAAACAGCCTTCTGAACCAAAACTATATAGGAAAAAATTTAGTTTAAAACACTATTAAGGAAATGTATATGAAAAGTATTTTTCTGCGAAAATGCACTTTTCCACTCTTACCAAACAAAAGAAACAGAGTGACTTAACGGGGTGTTTTGGGCACAATGCATCCCACCAAACTGGCAATGAAACAGCACGGTCGAAGTCCTATTCCAGAAATACAAGATACTTAACATCACTATGATTTTACAATATCATTCTAAGGTTGCCTGGCCCAGCATCGATTATTTCAGTTTTGTGGCAGAATTCCCTTGACATGTTTTGTTTTGTTTAGAACATATTTAGAATGTAATAGGAAACAGGATTGGACAAGGCTAATCTGCATTACATATGGTGAAATTTGGGATAAAACACAGTAAAAAGATAAAAATGCAGGCTACTTCCAACTATCAAAAATGACCAGCTTGTGAAAACAAGCATATAATGTGACTATCTACATGTAATTTTAAGTTTGGCATTATACTTTAGTTAAAATAAGCATTCCATTTAAAAAAAAGCATTACTTTTTTTTTTAAATATCATATGAAAGCAAAGATATAATCTTTAAAACTTGCAAAGTCCCTTCAAAACACTGTCTTTGCTATCACGCAATAGATAGAGGAAGTGAAGCAACATCATAATAGCTCCCCAGTATGCTTTAAAATATTTCATATGTTTGTTACTAGAAGCTTTCAATTATATTTTTACTATCATAAAGTCCTCCTAAGCAATAGTGCAACAGAAGCAGAGAAAAAACTTAAACAAATTATGTTTAAATTTTACAGAGATAACGTGCTTCCTTTTCTACAATTAATAGTCAGATGCAGATGTCTTCAGATATGATCTGGTTCAATGAAGGCAAGAATGCTTTTGTAGGTACAGACTCCACAGTGAACGCAGAAAGGTTTTAAAGTGTTTTCTCTCTAACAAATTCTCTATCCAATTCACGGCCAAGGTATGCCACATTCGACTATTACCCAGAAATGGCAGAGGGGAAGAGAATACAGCAGACAGTAGCCTGCAATAGGCAATTTAGCCTATTTAATTTAAAGATCGTGAGTAAGAATTTAAGAATTCAGTGAACACCACAAAGATAGTCCACGTGAAAATTAAGAAAGAAAAATCAGATCTCTACAAACAAATTTTCACCAAAAATAACTAACCGTTGCAATTAAATAAGTGCTATTTTCTGTTTCCTGGAAGAGAAGAACAGACCTGAGACTATACCATGGAAGTTTGAATTGGTATGACCATGTTAAATGGAGTGACTTTATTCTATACAGTTCATATATAATTGGATATAGAGTTTGATATTAAAGATAATTTTTCCTTTACTCTGAGCCTGCCAGAACAAGCCCGATGTTACTATAATTGAATCATTGGTATTTGTGTATTTTTCTTTTTAAAGTACAAGTAGCAGCAGTGCTTCCCACATTTACAAAAATCCAGTTCTTTCATTCTGCCTGTACAAATCCCAACTCCTTTTAGAAACGCCTCTTAATATTTGACTAATTTTTCTTTAATAAGTGGAAAAAGGGATATAAAATTTGACTAATCTGACATGCCCTTGCCTTTTGCTTTATACACAAAGTTTTCAGTCTTATGAACTTACTCAAAGACAAGAGCATTCTCGCCTTTCTCTTCTGCTGTGGCCATCCAGCACTACTCCGTAACAGCCATAACTGCGTGTGGTTATGAGTGCAGTCACCCTCGGGCATCCATTCTACCACCAAACCTGCCAGCCTTGTCCCCTACTCCATCCCGTGGCCTCTACTTTCTTGATCTAAAATTGAATGAACTATGAATCTTAAAAAAGGAAAGCTATAATTTTACAGAGAAGGGAAATTATCATCTAAGCAAACTGACCATTGTTTTAATTAATGTGTGACAAATTACTGCTCCTGTAGAACCATATTACTTTTCAAATGCTTTGTGTTAAATGTCTGATCATACACCAGTAACAGTGATTAATAGAAAGTTTTGATAATTGGACAGTGCAAGAAAGCTTGGGGTCCACTGTTCTAGATTTTAAATGTTCACCATTACCTATTCCAACACTTCATGAACCTTATTCTTCCACATCAAATTAAATTTGCCACCCACCAAATTTTGCTCTGCAATGTCTCTTTACAGTTGTCCCTAATTGGAAAGTTGTACATTTCTGTTTCCTAACACAAAGTGCAAGAACTTACATCACTTTTCTTGAAATTTAGGAATTTGTACTTACACGCTCAAGTAAGACGTTAGTATTTCTAGCATAAAAATGTTGAAAAGCCACCTATAAATTATGCAAGTATGTAACCGTGATAAGAACTAAACAGCATAGTCAAGTTCCTCCTTGGAAAGAAAACACTGAAAGACAACCCAGTCTTACAAAAAGTCACATGAAGTTCGAGATTCTCTGAGCAAAGCCTGTCCAATAGTACAATGGAGAAAAGCAAAATGAAGAACGCATGAACACCCAAAATTTGAAAGCTACTCAAATCACTTTGTCTTTACACCTTCTCCTTTCCTGTTTTCTTACTTGAATTCACCAAGTAGTACTTTGTTAGACCGCTGTAGTTTGGACATGTGGACAAAGTTGTGAGGAACAATTTAAAAAAAGAAACTAAATGGGTGCAAAACAGTACTCTAGGATTGAATTCTGAAACTGCAATATCTATAAAGCGTAATTAAAACTGATTACTTTCAGCCAAATAAGAGCCTACATGCATTTTTTGCAAGATGCATTCTACTCAAGATTAATGAAAAGACTGAAAAAGGGAAGATCATGAAATCTGTGTGTATTCAAGGGCAAGGCTTAATACTTTGGTTAATATTGCTTGTAATATGAACCAGTATATATCTATCTCTTTCTACTAATTTTTAAACAGAGTGAACCAGGAAGATCAATTTATTAGGATATGGAGCAAATGGGCCACAGCCAGTTCTCAGGATTTCTTACGAACCACATCATACTCCAGTAATCAAGCCTGAAACAAAAATATTATAGATTTGATACAGTACTATACATCTTACCAGATGGTAACTGAACTACCTTGCTGATCATACGTTATAGCTTAGGAAGTACTGCCTTACTCACTATCCCAATATCCAGCTCTTAACATCCTTTATAAACAAAGGTAAGCAGGATACTTATGCAAGTCCAGTAATGAATTTATTTTCTATTTAGGGATAACTGCTTTTAATTGACTCAGAATCTACCAAGATTGTTTAGACGACTTAAAGTAGTACAGAGTCTTTATTCTCAGACAGATATTAAGAGCAAACTCAGTAGACCATTTTACATGCAAAAGAAGGATTTTATGAATTTATATAGCCAAGAAAAAAAATTTACATATTTTGAAAAATGCTAACAGACACCGTAGCTGTGAATTCTTACAGTGAATTACTGGTTATGTGTATGCATACATATGCACATGCATATACACATTTTATACATCTTAGGCATTTTAATGAGCATTCTGCTACTTCAGTAGAAATCTGATACAGGTGAGAGAAGTTATTTTATATTACTATAGAATACAGTCACAGTAGCTGTAATCTTCCCCTTTTCAAGAACTTGTTCTTAATCAATAAATGAAATACTACTTTTCCAATAAGATTAGGAAAATGGAAATTGGCATTCAAATGCCATACACTTCTCTCGTCTCTATGCAAGAAGGATATACCATGTTAAAGATTATGCTGCAAAAAAAATTTAATCCAGTTACACCACACTCAGCTTAGGGGATCAATCTGCTAAGGAATGTAAAAGTACATAGCTAAAATCCAGACTTCTTAGCATTAAGGGAAAAAGTAAAAATCAGAAATTTATAGACTATAGCTTTTGATCCTACAAACACATTCAATATAGCATTCTCACCAAGATCAACAAGACTACTCATCCACACAGAACAGAGAAGGCAAACCATCAAAAGGCAACTTAATTAATGTTTTCATCAGTGTTATAATATCCATGATACAAACAACAACCTGAAAACTACGTATTACCTATGAAGGACATTCAGTAATTTAAGAGGAAAAGACATACCTCAAGTAAACAGAACTACATCCACTAAAACCTCATTTCTTAAATAAGATTTGACCACTTTTTAGATCACTTTTTAGGGGAAAACTATTAAAAACTTGTAGCATGCACTTGAGACCAGATACACTTCACTGAATATCTGTTGTCCCAGATACAAAAATAGCATACCATGCATTACTAAAACAGAGACATAAAATGTCTGTACATTAAACTTGGTAAAATGTTTTGCTTTGATTTTTGTTAGTATTACCTAATACAGGAAAGAGTTCCAAACCAGTCTAATGTTACAGTAGTTTTTCGAACTGTGGACCTGACTGAGAAAGCTACCATAGGACACCTTACCAAAACTAAAAATTATGGCCTATTCATTTTTTAAAACTACGATTAAGAAATGTTTGTCACTTAACTCTGATGGAATCAAGATTTCACTCAAGCAGGAAACACAAATTTTGCTCTCTCAGATGTCATCAGCCAAGCTAGTGAACTTGTCAACCCATCTTCAGGGATAAAACACACTTGGAGGATTCGTAGTAGAGATCAAAGGGGAGAACTGTCTTAAATGTCTAGATATGCTGTTTTGAGGTGCAAACCTTCCAAACTAAGACAACTTCACACCAAGGTGAACAAATTTAACTCAAAATTAGCAAATGCCTGACATTTATAAGTGTTTCAAATAAATCAGTCACCTCAAATTGCTTGATAAAAACAGTACAACCAAGTTTGATTATACTGAAGTGAGTTAGAGCCAACAAGTTCATAACAGATATATATAAATATTGTAATAGCTCCAAACCTTTACTAAAAGTAAGCAAAAATACGGATGTATGATTTTCTGAAAATTACACTCAAATATGCTATGTTAGTTATTAATAATATTGGAAATATTTGTACTTTTAACTAGTTTTAGGTATTTTCTCTTAGTTCTATTACATATCCTTAGAGATATCTAAATTTTCTTTGAGCAAGCAGAATCAAAAAACTATAGAACATGCTTGTGAACATGTTCCCAGTTCAAGTCTGGCCTACTTCAGTACTCAATGTTTACTTCAGAGTAGAGCTTCAGATTGCTTCATAAGATGTATCTGCTCTCATCTGTAAAATGTTTCTTGCCTGTCTGAAGCACATTATAATATACAAGGGACAATTTATACTCGAGTCCCCTGAAATACCAAATACTGAATAAAACACAATGAAATGGAAGAAAGCTGCCTCAGGGGAAGTTCAGACTGAACATTAGGAAAAGGTTCTTCCCAGAGGGGGTGGTCGGTCCCTGGAACAGGCTCCCCAGGGAAGCGGTCATGGCACCAAACCTGTCACAGCACAAGAAGCATCTGGACGATGCTCTTAGTCATATGGTTTAGCTTTAGGTAGTCCTGCCAGGAGCAGGGAGTTGGACTCAATGATCCTTATGGGTCCCTTCCAAGATGTGCTTTGATTCTATGAAAACCTCATATCCCTCCAGAGCACAAGAAGAGCTTGTGTAACCAAGGTCTATGCTACCTTTGCAGACATGTAACGTATCAAAATTTGCAGAATATCTTTAAAACATTCCACAGCACTGGAATTTGTTCTGATAACAAAGACATGGAAACCCCATGCAATCACAAGTGGAGGACACAACAACATATTTTACCAAAGTGTTATGTTCTCCCTTTAATACACAACAGGTTTTGATATCATATGGACTCAGTGTTATCGCTGCAGAGGATGAAATAAAAGGTGAAATTCTGAACCTTGCACATATAAATATAAAATCTAAATGTTGTTACATTCTCCTTCTAGCAGCTGATGACATATGGCCTTACTTGAGGTCTGAGGGTCCTCAGAGATGGCATTTGCTCATCTTTTAATCTTAATTCAGGCTAGTGTTAGTCTAGTGATCACACAAAAGGACTGAAAAATAGAATTAGAATGTTCCTCAGTATCTCCTGATATTACGTGTCA
The DNA here is from genome assembly GCA_034008185.1 of Gorsachius magnificus. Lineage (NCBI taxonomy): Eukaryota > Metazoa > Chordata > Aves > Pelecaniformes > Ardeidae > Gorsachius > Gorsachius magnificus. The sequence continues at coordinate 181,458,029 of CM067081.1, forward strand.
CTTCATTTCCTTGAAAAGCAATGATAACTGTTGGTCATATCTAGCTCATCCCATACAGAAGCTGTTTTCCAATGCTATATTCCCATTTAGGCATAAAACTTCTCTTTAAATAATTCTTTTATTTGAACAATTTCTTGTCAAGTACTGACAAAGCACAATGCTTAACATTTCAACTTACTTTCCTCCTCCTGTTTTCCTATGCTCAGGTTGTTTTCAAAGCACGGATTACTTCTGCCCTTAAAACTACTTTTAGTTAATATTATTTTCTTGTAAAAGAATATACTCCTCAAAGCTAATTAAAAACATATGATCTTTTACTTTATTAGAAGCAAACAAGGTTTTTTTAGAAATATTGTAAACCAACATTAAGAAGTTAAATTTTAAACCTGCTTTAGCTGAAGACACTAAACAGACTAAATCTGTCTTTAGGACGAGTTTAGAACGGTTATTCTAGCCTCATATAGCCCCTATAGACAACAACACTGAGAAAAGACTTCACTGCAGGTGTTATTATTCTTTGGGTCCCATTGATGTGTGATGAAACGGTGATTATTTCTGGCATGTACAAAGGACTGCTCATCTCTGTGATGAAGGGCCAGTAGCCTGGCTCCTGGTTGTGTTGTGATCAATTTCTGGCCTTAAAATTTCTCCAATATAATCTACAAATTACAGAGTACTTATTATCTTTCTCAATATAGGCATACCAGCAACAAGTATTTTGGTCCTTTTACTCCTGTACAAAATATTCAAATGTTAAAACAATTACTATTTGACAGCCATGCATTATATCTGAATATATGTTCATATTGGGTTAGTCAATTAAAATTACCAACAGAAGACTACATCCTTATGAATGATGAAGTGTAGAGACTTAGGGCAGCCCAGAATGGGATTACTTACAGCCTTTGTACATTAACTTATGAGAACAAGAGAATGAAGCGATTACAACACTTGTAAATGCACCTTCATTCCTTAAACAAAACTTCAACAAATAATAAAATCAGTAATAAATGTAAGTAAGTTTTAAAATTTCACAGCTGCATGACCATGTATGGACATTGTTGTCTCAACAAAAGAAAACAACAGTACTAGCAGGAAAGTTGCTAATTGATTTCTAAAATTCTCTCATGGTTTGTAACTTTTTCCATTTAATTTAAACTTCGCCTGTGGTTTACTGCACATTTTGATTTAATAAACCGTATTAACACAGCATCAACATCACAGAGTACAATGGCATTCATTCTTTACCTTAAGATCCAGGTGACAGAAAAATATTTGAACAGTACAACTATGATACTGGTATTTCCCATTGCTGTCAAAAACATTCTGAATGCATTCCTCGGTTATATATAGATAGAATTAAACAACATGTAACCTAGATTTATTTATATTGACTGATAGGTCAACCCTTTGACCTCAAAATCAACACAGTTAACTTTAATACATAATAAAGACACTTCACAGGGAGACACTCATTCCATCACTGTGTACTGCTGGGACATCATGTCTTCTGAACACAAGCTATTTCACTTTTAACAGCAAAACTGTGCAAATTGTCCAGAGAGATAGGTGAGGAGTTTTTTTAATCTTCTCACTGTGCATGAGTACAGATTAAGCAATACTGAGAACAAAGTGGAACAACTGTGTTGCTGAAAGCAAATTAGGACTCTTGTTTAAAGGCACAGCATCCAATTTTTGTTCTTGCACAACTGCAATCTTAAAAATAAGAAAGGCAAGAACGGGTTTGTACCTGTATTTCTACTCTGATTAGGCTAGCCAACATTGCTTGACTAAGTACACTCATGATTAACAGATGCCTTCAAAATTAAATTTTCTTTCAGAATTAACAAGTTCTTGAAAGTTCATGATGATTCTATGATTGTACTCTATCACATACAAACCAAACCATCATTTTATTCAAAATGTGGGTAAATCCACAAGAAAAACGTCCAGGGGTCAGAGAGAAAAAACCTGTATTGCTTAGCTCCCATTTTTAAGAAATCTTAGTCTAAATATTTCACATCCCTCTTCAGAAATAAAAGCTTTGTTCAACTAAATGCACCAAGAAAATTTCAAATCAACTAATCAATCAAATTCTTCCTACAGCCCCCCATGCTTAGTTCCCACAATGTGCTGCAATAGACTAAGCAGCACTTCACACACCAAGCAGCCTGATTCAGCCAAAATTAATGGACTGCATTTTTATGTTAAAATTTCAGCGTGAACATTACATTAACAACCATGTAAGTACTTTGAATACTCTTATAAATTTTCCATTTAAGAAAAGACTTTTCATTAAAAAATAATATAACTCCCAAATCAATGTTTGACTTCCAATTTTCAGGCAAAAGCCTGACACAAACATGATTTTAACGTGCTCTCACCCTGCCTAATCAGTTAACAGAAGAAAATTGCATCTACACATTTCCACTGCAAGTATTCTCCCAGAAGAATTTAAAACAGAACACTTTGTATATCTTCGTAAGCTGTTGGTGAAATGCTGCACCATTCCATATGCAGTGAGACAAATCTAACATAAAACTTCAACCACAAGGTCTTAAAGTCAAAAATCAGTAACTTAAACCTAATTTGAAAGAAAAAGCAGCCAATTCTCAATTCTATCCTTGAAACGCTGACGTAGTGTTCCTTCTTTCTCATTATACGAAGCCATCAGAACAGTTTATGATATTATTCCAAATGTTACTGAGGTGCAGGTCCGTAACATTTCATCATGTTCTCAGTGAAATCTTCCATTAATGTTCAGTCTAGATTCTGTTCATATACAGCACAATGATGGATGATCAACTGTGGAAAACACTGTGGAAGACCACAGTGTAGAACATTATTAAAACTAAGCACTTCAGCATCAAGGTTATCATCAATGACGGGCACTGCAGGGTTTTCAAGTAGGGCTACATGTGCCTGTTCATCAAGATTCATGAGTTTTCATTGCAACCAGAATTAAAATGCTTTTACATTTTTGGTGGGGAAATTCTTTAAATACACTTCTGGAGGGGAAATCCTTTCAGGTTGAACTTTTTGTATCTACTGATCATTCACTGGGAAGTATTTTTACCCCACTTAAAATTTTACTTATTTTCTTCAGTGTCTGAGTTTTACAGTTAAACAGCCAATAAAATTCTCACAGAGAAAAAAAATGAGAATATTTTCTTCACCTTCCAAGACACGTACTCCATGGATAACAACAGTACTCCCTCTGGACTCACCAGAACTTCAGAAGTCATGTGTATCAGAGACACATCTGAAAGAACACAAAATACTGTACTTCTGTAGTTTTCATAATTTGCAAGTCTTATAAATCAAGAACAGTTTAAGAATGTATCTCATCACTCTGTAAAGTGATGACTGGCAGCAAAATTCACTGGCTAGCAGGACTGGAAATCAACATCTTCCTTCTTTACAGATAACGTCTTAAATCTTTCCCTGCTCATCTAAAAATTCCTAGAAGACATCATCTTCTTATGTAAGTATTTCAGCACAGGACTCAACATTCTAGCAAAACAGAGCTCTTAAAGCCCTTCTCCGAAAGGCAAGGCTTCTGCCTGCTCTATTAAATTTTGAGATTTTTTAACTCATTCCAAGTGAATGCCCTCTGTGACATGTGGAGACCAGAACTGGACAGTATGAATCGTTTCACTAATATATTACTGTATACAGTACATCTTTGTACTGCTACTCAGTATTCCCTATTCAAACATCTAAAGATTGCACTTGTTCCTTTAGCCACCAAATAAACTCCTCGTGATAGTTATTTGTCCACTGTTAACAGCCTAATTCTTTTCCAAGTTACTGCTTTTAAAAATACACATAAGATCTATATTCTCATCTGCTCGCAAATTGCTACAGCAAGCAATAGATGAAAGAAGCACAATGGGGAAATTCTGGGAAAGAGAAAAATTGGTGAAACTGCCTGCTAAGGCTGTGCTGTTAGCCATCATTGGTCACTATTATCTGAACCATTTATTGGCAGGTGATACTTAAAGGTGAGAAACCTGGTCTCATATTCTAGACCACGGAAGGCCAATGTGCCTAAGAGGTAGCAAAGTAAAAAGTATGAAAGCATTTGTAATGTCATATTTAAGTAACTGAAAAAACATCTCTAAGAGAGCCACAGAAGAACAGGAACTTAAGGCAAAGACAAGAAATACCTCAATATGGGGAGGAAATGACAGAGAGATTCACACAAGAAGTCGTCACACACAAGAACTGACAGAGTCTTCATCACTTCTTTAAGAAAACTGTTCCAAGATCAATAACTTTCAGTGCTGAAAACAGTGACACTGTAAAAACAGGAAAACTTGGCAAGGTTCTCAAGAATACCACTGCAGCTACAAAGGCATTAAATGACATCACCAAGACCAGTTGGTCATGCAAATTAAGCAGTGGCTAAAAACCTGATGAACATCAACAGCTCTTCAATTTCTGAGAGTAGATACAGGAAGGCACAGAGTTCAAATTTGTCTGCAGCTGTAACAGTCAATATCTTTTGTCCTTCTAAATGAGAGGTTAAAATCTCCACAAACAATAAAAATTCTCCTCGCTTGCCAAGCATCAGTAGAATTTCAAAACACTGAGAAGTAATCATATCAGATCCTAAAACTGTGAGATATACAATGAAATACAGCATTTGTTCTCTTCCAAACCAGAATTCTAGGTCTTTCAGCCACTTAACCTGAAGGTCCTTTGGATAATATTGAAAGAAGAAATAATTATATATACTTCAAGTTCCGTGGAATTACAGTGTGGTTTTTAATGCTGAACTCACTAACAAAAGTAGTCTACATTACTTAAAACAACTAATAAACAAAGTAGGCTCTTGCTTGGGAACGCTTAAACTTGATATTTATTTAATGTATCTTTAGAAAAATAAGATAAATGGAGAGATGGAAGAATCCTCAATCCCTCCTAGCTCAATAATTTATTAACTGTCCATAAAAGAATGCAAAAAAGACAACTGGGACAAACTAGCCCAGAATCCTGTCCCTGAGGACAGAACAGTCAAAAGACACTAGCCTTGTCTGTCCACCAAAGCAACATATTTTAACCTATACTATCCCCAAACTACTCTTAAAAATATCCAATGAAACAAATTCCACAGCATACTAAACTGCCTGTTCAAACATTTCCCAATTCTAACAATTCTTTTCTGATACCCAACTCTAAAAACATTGCATTTCAAGTCAGTTTCATGTCTTTTTCTCTGCAGTGCACGTGAAGAACTAATGAAGAAATTCAATGCCCTCTTTACAGATACAAGACTTGCCTCTCCTTGCCCTATTCTTTAGTTCCCTTTTTCTCAGAGAAAAGCCCCAAAGCTTTACCCTTTCCTTATATAGCTTATTGTTCTCTACACTCTAAATTCTGAAAAGCATGAACAAGACTTTCAGTGTAAGTCAGTAATTTTAATAGAACTGTATTTTAACGCTTCAAAGCTCAAACAGAACAAGCTGATATGGCATTGCTCATGTTTTTTTCAGCAACATTTACTACTGAATGAATGAAAATTGTAATTCTGAATCATGACTTAGAGCACTTTAACTGTTGTTTCCTTACTGATGCCCCAAAAGATCAAAAAGCTACTGACAAAATACCTCTGAAAAAAGCATTTTGAGTAAATATACCCTTTAATTTGTGGAGTTAAATACATAGTTCTAAATACTAAACCTATGGAGGCACATGAATACACATTAATGTAGCTAGATTTAATAGTTCATGAGTCAAAGTTAATACTTTGCCGTAGTTTATTCAGTCTTAAAACACTTGATTAATGTCAGTGTCATATTCACAGCTAGATATAGTCTATATATTTATTCTCAGAGAATGTTTAGAAGCTTGTTCCGTTTAACTGATTTTTTTTCACTTTAAAATATTTAACGTACAAAAAAAATACAGCACAGTAAACTTACTGGTTTAGTCATCATGTAAACTTGTCATAAAGTAACTTTCGCTTTGAATAATATTAACTGTTTCAGACATTTTTTTAGTACTTGGGAAGTACCCAAGGGAACCATAAGAAACCCCCCTCTCTTAGATTACAAGCCTGAGCACCTTTTTACTACCGCTGGTCATTTTCAACACTATCATGTGAATTCATTTCCTTTTTCTAGTTGCTTGTACTTTCTCAGCTTAAGAGCAGTCTGTTCATATGCCAAAACTGAATATATACTCAGCAGTATTTGAATAATGCATCAGAATGTATGCTTCTGACACATGCTGCAGTATCAACACTGTTAAATATAGTCTTTTATAGAACTGGAACAGTGAGTGATGACAGCTGAAATGAGGTGGGCAAGTTCTACTTTTGTGTATTCATACTTAATTTTCAGTAAGTTAATGCTTCAGCCTTTGTCTTTGGGTGACAGTTTCACACAGGAAGAGATGAAGAGGTTGAGTCGTGGAAAAAAAGTGTCAGTTCCCTTTTTTTTCCCCCCTCCTAAAAAAAAAGTTCCGTTTCCCAGCCTCAGAGAACTACAACTACAGAAGCTCAATTACCAAAGACATGCAAGAAAGATGTGTTTATTTAACCTAATTCTTTTCAACCAAGGATTATTCTGTCGACAATCTGTTGGCATACTAAGAAGTATTTTCTGACTGACCAGGAAAACATATCTTTTTCAAGATTTACTGCGGAACAGGTATCATAAGGACCCGTTTGCACCTTCGGGGGCTGTTTCTTAGGCAGTTAACACGTTCACAGCCAAAATATAATTTAAACTTAAGGCTTGTCACAGCCGCGGACGGGCTTCAGGGCACCCCAGACAGGGTACAGATATAATTTCTGACAAGTTGAAGGTGACGCCAGGGCCGTTTCCGCCTTACAGCCTGGGTAATGGAAGAAACGCCTGGTAGCGGAGCTCTTCTCCCCCGCCTCAATCCCCGCCGCAGCCCTTCTCCCCGCCAGGCGAAACAAGCCCCCTGCGGCCTCCGGGCCCCTCGTTCTCCAGGGCCGCCATCCGGGGCCGCCATCCGGCACCGCGCCCCGCCAGTCACGCCGCTCCCTCCCCTCCCCTCCCCCGCCGCCCGGCAGGGGCTGACCTCGGTGCCTGCCCCCGCCGGGCGCCTCGCGGCGCGGCCCGCCGGCCCCAGCCGCCCAGCGCCGGCCCCCTCCCCCCCCCCCCCCCGGTCGGCGGTCCCCAGCGCATGCGGGGGGCCGAGCCGCCCCCGGGAGCGGAGGGAGGAAGGGGGGGGGGGGGAGGGGGGAGGCGAAGGAAAGGAGGTCGGTCCCTCCACAGCCAAGCGGCACCGGGGGCGGAGGGAGCCGCCCGCGCTGATCAGCCCGGGACCCCCCGCCCCTCCCTCACCAGGTATCGCCCTTGCGGAGGGCGGTTTTGAGCAGCGCCGCGACGTCCGTGCGCTGGGTCTCCAGATCCGCCGCGCCTCCCTCCGCCATCTTCTCCCCCCGGCAGCAGCGGCGGCGGCGGCAGCAGCAGCAGGGGCAGGAGCGGGCCGCGCTGCATGCTGGGAGTGACGCCGGCCGGGAGACGCCCTCGCCCCCCTCCCTTCCCAGAATCCGCAGGGCGGGGACCGGGGGAACCTGGCGAGGCGCCCCGGTGCGGCGCCCCCTCGCGGCCAGGAGGTCTTTCGGCTCACCACAGGGACGGGGCGCGCATGCGCGCTGCGCCGGCTGGGGTGCGGCGGGGGGCCGGCTCCTCCGCCCGGCGGGGGGTGGAGCGCCCCCCGCCCCCCCCCCCCGCACTCCACTCACGAGCGGGGGGCAGCGGCGCGGCGTGGCGGCGCGGGATGGAGTCCCGGCACGGGCCATCGGGCAGGGAGCTGCCTCGGAGCTGCACAGGCCAAGGCGGCGGCCTCCTGCCCGGGTGGGCGTCTGGGCCCGCCCTGGGCCCGGGCGGGGGCACGGTGTGCCGGCCTCCCACCCGCCTGGACGGGCCCCCTCGGGCGGCGGGCTGGTGCAGCCCTGCGGCCTGGCGGCTGCTCTGCCTCGGCCGGGCGACCACGGCATCCCCAGCCTTCCTCTCCCGGCCTGGGTCACGTCTTGAGAGACCGTGGTTTGAAATGTGTCAGGAGGAGGACAGGGTATTTGTTAGAGTAAGGAATCGTCTCCTTTGCAACGTTCCCTTCGGTGTTAGTTCTTTAATTTAAGCGTCTGCATAATTAGATGCTGTATGCCTTGCTAACGAATGGTTTGGACACCCATAATTCATATAATGATATAGTCTGTATTATTGTGCAAACACTGTTGGGAGTTTGAATGGGCATTAACTTCCCCAGATCTTTGCAGAAACCAATGGATAATTTGTTGCATATGTTTCAGTCACCCTTACCTGAACCTTCTACAAATGTTGTTTGGCATTTCACCAAAAAAAAAAAAAAAAGAGTCTGTGTGCTACATTACATTAATAGGGTTCTCTCTGTCTTCACACTTGTATATAGGTCTCATAAAATCAAAATTGTATAGAAATTTGGGGATGGAGGGCGGGAAACGCTGATTACAAACATCTGAAAACAACATTTGTTCTTGTACATAGAGCCTGTGTGTCTATAACGCATGCAGTTGTGTATCTAGCCCCCTTCCTCCGCCAAAGTCGTTACAGCATGCTGAACTCTATGACTAACACTAGAAAGGTATCATAGGCTGCCAGTCATATATTATAAGCTATTAGACATTATTAGCTATTAGCTAATTAGCAGTTACGAGCTAGTAGCATGTAGCTGTTATAAATAGCACTAAAGATTGCTCGATACACACAGAACAAAAAGGAAAATGGAAATAAGGCTCTTACGCAGCCACGGTAGTCCAAAGCTAAGCAAATAGTTTGCCAGGATTATCAGTAAAGATGATGATGTTGAAATAAAGGAAAAATCAGGATTTGTGGCTGGAAAGGGAGTATGTAAACCATACCAGCTGTGTAAATAAAACTCCCAAGAGGTCAGAGGGACTGGTGGTGACCTTCCTGGCTTTTCTCAGAGCTGGAATGTGAAATTCCAGGAGGAAGGGCAAGCAAGTTAGAGATCTATGTTATATGGAGAGTTACATTGAGAGCTGTGGATCTAATGTCTACATTTAATGAGAGGAGACAAAACTGAAGTGGACAACAAGCAGAAGGTTTCCAGCCATTTGAAGAATAAATTTCTGGATTAGAACCTCAGAGCCTGGAAAGAACTGTGACACCTTCCCATCCCCTGCACACCACATCTTGACAAATAAGGACAGTGTTTTAAACCCTGTTTGTAAGTTATCTGACTGCCAAACTGAAATTTTGACAAAAATGATATTTCTGTGGAAGCTTGGGGGAAAATATTTCTCGACCCTCTATGCTGCTAAACAGCTTCATTGTTCAGCCACCTGTAGGAGGACCATGAACAGTTTACTTTGACAAAAGGTTCACCTGAAGCTACCCGTGCCTCTACTTTTTGGGTTGCATAACTGCAGTTACTAGGTGAAAGATCTCCTATTCCTGAATTCAGACTATTCATGGTATGGAAACGGATACTAGGCAGATATTAGGTGCTACAAATACTAGACAGAAAAGCATGCAATGTGCCATCTGAAGCAGAGCTTTGTTTAAGAATTGCAAATGCGAGACAAGAGGAGCAAAGTCTCTTTCCGGGACTGTCAGATTGCCTTCACAAGAGGCAATTGTGCCTTTCATAATAGAACAGCATCCTAAGCTTGAGAAAAACTTTCCTCTACACAAAATTCTTGGAAAATGCCAGTTAGTGTTAAATCTGTATTTTTAAAAAAGCTTTCTGAGCTAGCAAGGAGTTGTTTCCAAGTACCTCCGTCCTAGACAGTACCTGAGGATCTTCAGATTTTAAACCGTCTGGAAACACAAACACCACTGGGGCTGCTGATGAATGACCCACCCCCTCTGACAAAAAACAAGCATTCAAAATACAGATCTGTATCTTAGTGCTTTTGATATCACTGAGTGCGGGATATTGTAAAGCTAGCTGAGGTAGCAGGCTTTCCAGTAATCATTGGGCCTCCATCCTTACCTGACTTCATTGCTATCAGATGAATTTTCATAAACATGTTTTTTGTGGTTCTAAATATTGATCCTAAACAAGGATGCAATTAATACAGCGTATAGCAGCTTGGACATTCGGTAAATGGGCTGCAGATAACAAACTGTGTATACTGATGATTCTATTGATTCCCAATACAACATAAAGTTTAAGCTCTCAGTTCTTGTTTTCAAGTCAATTAGTGGACTTGCCTAAAGAAACTTAAGATACAATTTGGGGGGATGTGAGAAGCTCTGCTTCTCAGTGGTGGAAACTTGTGTACACACTACATGCTGTAGAAATGACAGACAACTGTAAGTCTCACTCACAGTTGCTATAGTAAAATTCACTTCACCACTTTTTATTTTCTTCCTAACCTTTCTACACCACATTTGTGAATTTATGGAGGGGGAAAAGAGGGCTTCGCATTCCCTTCCCCCCTGGTCTGGCAAGCACTTGTGTATATGGTGGGCTTACAGCCACTGGGGACTAAGTGAATTTCTTGTTTAGCTTGGAGCTGCATCAGACACAGAGCCTGAAGTATCAGAATGGCTATGATGAGTGTGTATGTTACATGTAGCATTCACACATACAGTGAAGAAAACACAGGTAGCGTCACTTTTGGTTGAGAAATCTGATGGAAACACTTTTAGAGGTCATTTTACTTGCCTAATATGTTTGTACAAATTTAAAGCAGAGCAAAAGGTCAATTACTAGTGCCAGCACTGCTGATTTTGTTCCATACCTACTTTTTTGGATGTATGGGAGTTGGTTGTTTTAAAACGGTGATAGAATTGAAAGCCTCTGAAACAGTTAAATAAGCAAAGCAAGAAAGCAGAAATAACAGTGAACTAGAGTTATAAAATGGCAAGATAAAGCAGGGCTTTTGTAAGGTAAACATAAGAGGGGGAAGAACAAAAATTCCAAACTAAACGAAGACAGGGGAACCCAAGGAAGCATGGGATGAGTGACAGACAGAAGCAGATAAGAATACACATGTTTTTAAAGAGAGAAATGAATACAGGATAAATTTGAAAGAGAGGTGGAGAAATAACATTTAATTAGGATACCCATTTCTGTCCTGGATGTAAAACCACAACTGCACTGTAGTTTTAGAATCCTATTTCTCCTAATCTGGTCTGTGCAAGGTTTACCTCTTTCACATGGGCTGAACCTAACCATGTTAAATTCTTTTTTCAGCTAGATGGAGTTGCAGTTACTGGATATTATTGAAATAACACAGTTTTGCTGAGTTAAGGAAAAAAAATGTAAAGATCTGATAGTTTTTCATTTAGTTGATTTGATCAGACTGCTAACATGTTTTTCTATGTATTTAGTAATTAGTACTACCAAAAGGATCTTTCAAATAAGAGAGCAAGGGTATAGATTCTTAGAGAAGGGACTGTTATTTTTTAAATGTGTATAACGTGACATGCTCAGTCTTCTTTTACCGTCTTACCTTCATGTACTAAATCTAGTACAGGCATCCTTGGACAAGTGACGTCAGAAAGTTCATAGATCTGAATATAGGGGAATGATGAAAGAGAAAAGTTCAGTGAGATCAGTGAAGGGTGCCCCAGAAGTCTTCCTAATTTAATGACAAAGGAAGAGAAGCCAGTGTTTTCCCACAGCTCCAATTTAGATTTTTTTAAATGTTGGGAAGCATTATTTTTTTTTTTTTTTAATTTTCTGAGGAATGCCTTCTTAATAAACTATTGTCCTGGTTTCAGCTGGGATAGAGTTAATTTTCTTCCTAGAAGCTGGCATAGCACTGTGGTTTGGTTTTAGTACTAGAAGAAACCACAAAACCTATACAAACAATTAAGAGAAATAATAAGCTAAATATGCTATGTAGAAATATTAAAATAATGTTTAAAATTAACAAATGTAGTTAATATATTAACTTTTATTGATTAAGCTTTTGTTTAACATACACTGAAAGCTTCAGTTCTAATAGCCAAGGACTTGAAAAAAGAACGTTTGAAAAACAGGCTTTTTCTATGATCTCATTTTAGTCAGATATTAATTTAAGCAACAATTACCCATTTTTGGTAAGATAAAGTTATTTTCTATGTCCTTAACTCAATGCTTTTATCGACAAAAAAAAAAATCTGTTTTCAAATTATTACAAATTAGTTAACCTTTGTATATGTCTTCTAAAAATGTTTTTCCTTCAAGAATTTGAAACGCGGAAACTAATTTAAAAGGTACGATGGCAACAGGTTTTGGCCATAGTTGGCAGATATGTCAAAACTGTTATCCATTTCTGTGTTTGATTTATGCATCAGAATGGATCCAAATTTTCTCCTGTATCGTTGCTAAACGATTGGTTTTGAAGGCAAGAGGTAAAATCAAATCTATTAACTATGCACAAAACATGTCAGCTAATATAATTCAAAAGACATGAGTTTTAAAGGGATGATTCATAATGTAGGGTTTAAGCACTAGCTGCTGAAGATGTATGAAAACTTAAACAATGTAGAAGTTAGGTTTGGTAAGGTTTGCACTTTGTGTGCTAAAAATGGGTTGCTGTTCAATGAAAATAGTTGGTGCTTAAGTGGAAGGAGATAATAGTGAGATTTATAGTAAGACAATACAGGCAACAGAGATGTTGCAGAAATCAATGTTGTTGGCATAAGCACACTCGTTTCAGCATATTCTAAGTGTTTGGCTATCTAAAGTGTGAATAAATTGGCATTCTTTAGCTAAGTATCACTGAAATCCCACAGAACATGCAGCAATAGACCAATACAGGATGCATTAGAACAACTTCAGATTTTACATGCACAAACACGTACGTGTATGGATGACAGCCATTAAGGAAATATCTCATTTAAGGTATAATTTTTATACATGGCATGTAAAATTACATAAAGGCATATTTCAATACTGTACGTTTTAGATGTGTGGTTTCTGCTTTCCTATTATAAACCTCCTTTAGAATAAAACATTAACGTAAAATTTTTCTAACCTGAAAAATATATGAACACGGTCTTGACCAAGCAAAAAACTGATGGAGGGTAGTGTCAGCTGGTCTATAAAAGGAAAAATAAAATATTTTGACTGAAAAATAAATATTTTGACTGAAATGTCTCAGACACAGGAAAGTTTTATAAATTGGAAAATTCTTGAGTTGCTGCTCTGTCAGTCCAGAAGGAGCTGCAGGAGATTTTGGTGCTTAGAGGTTTTTTAGCAGAATAAGTGAAAAAGTACAGTCATTTTTGTAGATGTCAGTGTTGTCCCTTGCTGGGTGCACACAGGAATGAGCGAAAAGAAACAATTCACGTCGAGTTGTGGAACACAAGATCCAGCCATCCTGGAACCAGTTGCACAAGAAATCTTTTTTTTACTTTCTGCAATGGGATCAAACCGCCTCTTGTAATAGTATGAAGGAAAGTGATTTCCACTTCCAGCCCGGTGTGATGTAGAAGAGTCGGTGATGGTGGTGAATGGGGGTTTGGTCAGCTAATAACTAAGTGGAGCTCGGCCTCACCAGTGCTTAAGGGAAAACGATAAAGAAACTGTTTAAAACCATCTCTCCCTCCTGTGGGAGCAAGACAGCTTTTTACTAGTCCGTTCTCCCCTACAGGCAATAGGGTTGCTTTACTTACTATCAGTAATTCGACATCTGAAAAGCATTTCCCTTAAAAATGATAATATCTGGCCCTCATAAGGGATTTTTTTAAATTTAAAAGGGAAACCCCTTTATAAAGGGTATATTTCATGCCAAGAGGAAGGAGAGGAGTCATCCTGCACGGTGAAGAGAGGAAGGGTGTTTCTGTCACCTCACCTGGAGAAGGCTGTGTGAGTTACGAGAGGCATTTTCAGAAGGTGATACAAATAACACCTAAGGGAACACGTTTGTATGTGGAGCAGGTCTTATTCTTCATGTTTATGCCTGGGAACAAGCACAGCATCTTTTTAGTATTTGAGCTGAGGCAAAAACCACAATGAAAATATTTAGTGTTAGCCGTTCTAGATACAAAATTTTAAAACTCTGTTGCCCATTCTTTTTTAAGTCTTTTCTTGCACAACATGTATGCTTTAATTAAATGTTTTACATTGCAAATAAAATAGATAGGAGCTTGCATAGATAAAAGGATTTGGATTACACTTTAAAAAAAATTTGTCTCTGATATTGCCAACGCTCTGTTGTGCTAAAGAAAGAAAGTACCAGACTGTTACAAAAAGGACGTAAACTGTTACAAACAACTTTGGAGTTTTTAACAATTCCTTGAATTCTTTAGTGTAAATTACTAGCATTTACAAAGTTTATACCTATTTAGGTGTGACTATGCTAGAGGTTTGGTCTCGTGTATTTTTGTAGCCCATACATGATGCTAATTAATATATGAGTTAAGCACTCCTGGAGCACTCATTGAGCTTTAATTTAAATTATGATGCTGATTCTGTGTGACCTTGGACAAGCTTGGATAACTTTTGTGGTGATCAGTGTAGTACTTGGCAGGAACTCTGTGAAAGTTAACTACATGACAATACTTACAGAGAGCTGTAGCTGTAGAGATAGAGACAGCTATTTGAATTTCTTGTACATAGAGTATTATTTACTTCAAACAGTTGTAAAACACCTTTGTGAACTTTTTGGTGGTTGAAGTATGGTCAGATTTGGTGATTAGATTAATAGAGGACTGGGAAGGGAGGCAGGAGATTGGCTTCTGTTCTCAGCTGGACCACTGGTCCGTTTGATGGCTTTCACCCTAACTCTCTCTCTGTCTTACCTGTTATTTGGGACATTACTGAGCTACTGGGGACAAGGGCTCTCTCTTGGTTTGTGAATAGTCTTGACCAGAATTGAATTTTGATCTTAGGAGGCTATCCACAAGTTTCATTTACATAAATAATAACTAAAATTTTGAATTGTTCTTCACATTGTGAATAAAGGTTTCTTAGGATATGTGTTGGTCTTAAATTATTTGTTTAATGGGCGATATCATATGCTATTATAAATTGGTCTACAGATCATTCTTCTGGCACACATGCAGATTATGTTTTCAGTAAAATGACTTCAGACATGATCCCATGTCTTCTGAACACTATAGATCAGTTCAGCAGAACCTAAACAGAACAGAGGGAAGGTATTTTGTAACAAACTGCAGCTCATATTGCAACTGGACTGATGGGTTGAAGGGCAAAAATATGGTTGTATGACAGGTAACTGAAAAACGTATTTTGTGTTCACAGCATAGAAACGTGTTAAGCAGTGCCTTTTCTGTACCCCACAGGGTTGTGGCAGGCCATCTGAAATGGTGATTGAATCCTCTAGTCCATTCTACAATTAGACAATATAATCCAGAAGTTAGAAGAATCCACAATAAGATTTTGAGTCAATGGGAACCGTAGGTGTTTGGTACCTCTGGAAGCTGGCTTGTTGCTGTAAGTTGTAACTGATTCTCAATTCTTTTTTCTACAAATTTTCAATTGACTTAAAGGGCAATGAAAGAGTGGACATACTATGAAAAACACCCCCACCTCATGTATTACTATGAGAAAAAGAAGTATATTTTGTCTTAGTTCACCATGTATAGGATTCATCTGATCTCACTTTAGTATCTAAAGGTTACTGTCTAGTCTTAGCTGGTTGGATATGGTCCTTCATTAGAGAGAGTTCAATAGAGAGAGCTGGCCTCTTCTAAAGGACAACTCATCCCTTCTGTGTTAAGGTGAGATAAACCGCTGTCTGGAGGTGTCTTTCCGTTGTTTATAAAGGGAACCTAGAGAATGGGTTGTTAGGCAGCTAATGCTTGGAGAGGTGAATCCTGCTCTAAGTGCTGTCTGAATTTTGATATCTAAATTTGAGACTGAAAAGTAGCAAGCACTGTCAAGATAATTCAGAAGTTGCTAAGTAGTGATAGCTCCATGATAGTATTCTGGTTTGTATGCTTTCTGACAGAAAGTCATTTCTTATTTTGAAAAGCAAGACCAATGTATTATTTTCCTACTAATCATTAAATACCCTCTCAGAAGAGTGGAACATCTCTTTTCTATCTTTGAACACCTGAGCACCCTGGATGAAACACTATCTCCTGGGAAAAATCCTGACTGAAGTGATGGCTTCACTTGTTTTTTAATGAAACTGGCTTATGTGCTTTCATTTTGCACCAGGATTATTTATTGAGGATTGCAGTCCTTTTGCTTTTATAAGGGGTGAAAACAATATTAGCACCCATTTGTAATCAGCTTTGGAGAAATTAGAAACTGATCATCATTTATATCATCTTGGAAGCTGTTTCTGGGTCAAGGTGATTTAAATTTAGAAATAAGTTATTTCTGAGGCATAAAGAAAACAGTGACTTAAGCAGCTGCCTGATAAATTCAGGTCAAAAACTCCTAACAAAAAACCATTAGATATCTCTTATAGAGAAGAACAGCCAAAGCTATCTCACACAAACATTTGGAAAACCTGAAAAGTTAAGTTTAAGTTAGGGACTAACCTGTGCAGGCTGGAAAACAAATGATCCTGCACGCTTTCATAATTTAGTTGCTTGTAGTAGCTACCAGCTGAACTTCAAATATGATATAGGCAACTTTTGTTTGTATAGTTATCCACTGGGAAAGAGAATTATGAACTAATAACTTTCACTCTGTTCTCTCTCATGTAGTATTTTCAACCCTCAAAATTATGAAAAGCACCGGGGAGAGGTCACAAGAACACATCTAGTGGCAAATCGAAGACAGAGGCTACCTCCAACAGGGAGGGTGGAGCTTTTCTGCAGGGCTATCTGTGTCTGGAAAAAGACACATATCCACTCCCCATGCAGAAAAATCCAGTTAAATGGTGAATTAATTAAATGTTTTGAAAAATATTTCCACTCCATTTCTCACGGATTTTTTCCAGCTTTACAGCTTGCCAACTATGTAAAGTACTAATCATTTTAACCAATAAATTGAAATTGCTCAAGGCACTATTTAATTTCCTAGGTCTTGTTCATAACATGCACTTACAAATGTGCAGTTATTGAAAGATTTAGAATGCAAAGTTATTAAAGGTTAGATTTTGGGAAGTATGGGAATCCCGATATACATTGCATGGGCTTAGCATCAAGGTTAGGTCCTGAGCCTCTTAAAAATATCTGTGGAGAATTGGCACCCAAGAAAAGGGGCCTCAGAACCCTATGACATTGGAAGCACCCAAAATAACCTGGAATTAAACATGAAAAATAATCTAAGTAGGAATAAAATGTGGAAAATATGAGATGCTTTGACACACAACCATTTCAGATTTCCTTTCTAGAGAATCCTGAGCGTGAACATTCTCCTGGAGTAATGTGCTTAAACCAGATCATCTTCTTAGTCAGATTTTTTTTTGGTAAAAAAAAAAAAGTCAAAAAAACCTTCAAAGCCCCCCAGAACCCCAGGGAGAGTAAGACAGCCAAACTATACAATAGCCAGGACACTTACCTTGAATATTAGAGTTCTTTTTAAATCCCTGTCATGCCTAAATACAGAAGGGACTTGAACTTAACACCTCCATGGTCCCAGGGAGGTGCGCTGATGCTGTGCCCAGTGCTCTCTGTGTGTCTGCTAGTGGTTTAATTCCAGCTTTCCAGCCGTGGAGTACTGCAGCTGATGAGTGTTACATGCTCTACCGGCAAAAGCGATATGTATGGAGGTGTGTACAGACCTTGCTGTCTACCAACAGCAGTGTGCCCAGGTGGCCAAGAAGGCCAACAGCATCCTGGCTTGTATCAGGAATAGTGTGGCCAGCAGGAGCAGGGAAGTGATCGGCACCAGTGAAGCTGCACCTCTAATACTGTGTTCAGTTTTGGGCCCCTCACTACAGGAAAGATATTGCGTTGCTGGAACATGTCCAGAGGAGAGCAACAAAGCTGGCAAGGGGTCTGGAGCACAAGCCTTAGGAGGAGCTGCTGAGGGAACTGGGGTTGTTTAGCCTGGAGAAGAGGAGGCTGAGGAGAGACCTTATGGCCCTCTACAACTGCCTGACAGGAGGCTGTAGCCGGGTGGGGGTCAGTCTCTTCACCCAGGTAACGGGTGATAGGATGAGTGGAAATGGCCTCAAGTTGTGCCAGGGGGAGTTTCAACTGGACATTAAGAAAAATTTCTTCAGTGCAAGGGTTGTCAAGCATTGGAAGGGGCTGCCAAGGGAAGTGGTGGAGTCCCCATCCCTGGAGG
Source organism: Gorsachius magnificus (assembly GCA_034008185.1). Taxonomy (NCBI): domain Eukaryota; kingdom Metazoa; phylum Chordata; class Aves; order Pelecaniformes; family Ardeidae; genus Gorsachius; species Gorsachius magnificus. Next base: position 181,476,167 of record CM067081.1, read on the forward strand.
TATTTAAAAGACGGATAGACGAGGTGCTTAGGGACATGGTTTAGTGGTGGAATGGCAGGGTTAGGTTAGGAATCCTGTTAGGGCATACTGGGTTTTATGAGAGGTTTTCCTGGGCAGGTAATAAATGCCCAGGGCGCTAGCTCACCGCTGGGGAATGCGCCTCCTGCACTCTGGGGCTCAAGCAGATTTGGGATTTGCATGTAAAGATTTGGAGGAGGGAAGTGGCTTACGTGGAAACGTGAAAGGAGAATAAGAGGAGTGTGTGTGTGTCAAAACACTGAGTTAGGCTCAGCACTGGTGCCTTGGCAGGCTCTTTCAGCTTTGGGTGTCCTGGGTCTTGGCCTAAATTAAACCTCTCAACAGCTTGTTAGCTCATTAGCAACATCACTTCCCAGTTGCTGAGTGGTAAACTGATAAATGCCCAGGGGTTTAGTCATCCAGGAGCGTTAGCTGTGCCTAAATGATAGATTTAGTAGAGGAAATCCAGCTGAAAAGTGAGAATGAGCATTGTAGTCCTCATGTTCTGCAGGTATGCCTACACTGACACAGACCTCCATGTACCAAGCAAAGCCCCTGACTTATTTCTTGTTGTGACCTATCAGGGGCTTGGGCTCAAGCTGCCACAATGTGCTTTAGAAGAGCTAAATCTCAGGTATTTCCCTCAATACACAATGAAAGCAGGTCCAAGGCATAGGACTGAGGATTTAGGGGGCAGGAGGAGGGGGTGTCTGGCTTTGAGAATGTGCTTACTTGTGTAGCTAGGCTCCTTGGTATATATCAACAGAAGTGTTTAGGCACCTGTTTTATCTCTTTAGATACCTCGTCGACTTCAGTGCTTTAACCCCAGTCCACAACTTTAACCTTGTGCTTGAGACAAAGTGTATTCTGGTGCTGCTCTCTGCTGCTGGCTGCAAAAATCTGTGTTCTTTTTTTTGGTTTTGCTAGCTGACACTGGAAAAAATACAAATTGTTCTAAAATGAGACACATTAGCAATGGAAATATAGATATGCTGTTCTTTATTGGGGAGTTTAATGTAAATACTGTAGATGACTCAAGACTTCCCTTGAAAGAAGCAGCATGAAGTACTTCCAGAGATGGTCAATCAGTGTAGGTCAGACTCATATGCCTTGCTCAAATAGTGACACAATTTTTTTACTGTTGACATTTGCAACAACCTTCAACCTATAATGTAATAAAAAGGATCACTGATTGACAGCCAACCCTGTAAAATTAAATTATTTCCTTTTGAATTTACAAGAATCTTCACCCCGGCGCTGCTCCCACCCGCCCCACACCTCTTCGTCCTCACTGCCCCATTTCCCTGCACCTAAACAAATAAATAAATCCCAGAACACAGGAGGGCCGGGCCCTGCACCAGCTGTGGGACCAGGTTTCTGAGGTGGACAAAATCCAGAGGCACGGCACACCGTTATCGTTGTCCTACAGCTTTTGTGTTCATACTTAATTTTTTTTTTAATCTTACAGGTAATGTTTGGATATAAAGTGACACAGTTTTCCACACTTTAGAGAACTTCCCTTGGTTGTATCACCATGCAAGAGGAACTGGTACTTGGGCTGAATGGGGGGGACTGCGCGTGCTCCATGCAAAAGGAAGGTGGGCCGTTCTCACAGAGCATAGGACCCACGAGTGCGGTAGGAGAAAAAGACCACTAGGACAAAATTATGCTGGATATTTTTTTCCCCTCTTGAGATGACATTTTCAGTGTTTTAAGTTTGCAGGCCTCACGGAAACTCTCCCCACCATTCTATTTGTGGTGATCTGTGTGAATATATAGGAGAATATTCAGTGTGAACAGGTGCTTGAAGCTAGAAGCAACTAAACTGAGGATGAGGCAGTGGTTTCCTTGAATTAAATGTGTGTTCAGCCTTTTGTCACCCAGACTTCTGCAGCCTGACCCTTTTGGTAGGATCCTGTGTGGCATTACTTTTCCTGGGAAGATGGTGAGTTTCCATCTCGCAGGCTTCCTGCATCTTTTATTGTTTCAAACAGGAATACTGGAATACGATCTGCCATGGCCTGCCCAGGACAAATGCACAAACTTCGATTAGATTTAGCAGGATCCAACAGCCTACTGAATTACAGTCATTTGCTTGGTATAATTCGATGTTGCCTTTGTTCAAGAAAACATCTTAAAGTCTGGGTTTCCATATGTTAGAAAACCACTAGACTCATGTGCCTTCCATCAGCTTGGACTGGATGAGATAATTTAGCTTATCACACTCACAGGAGCAAAAACATTTTGCTTGACCATTTATTCTTCCCTCCTGATCCAGCCTAAGAGTCTTTAGTTTCAGTTTTTGTTGGAAAACCTGTTTCCACCATTTCTTGTCCATGTGTTTGTCTGTTTGAGGGGTGGTAACGACAAATGGGGAAGCTGCTTTTAATGTCTTGAGACAATTCAAATGAGCTGGTTTGATTTTTCTTTAGAATAAGCAGGATGTGCATTTGGAGACTAGTGTAAGTACTGTACTTTAAAAATACATCAAAATTTCACATATTCTGTCAGTTTTTATGATTGAATTCAGATGTCTCTGTTTAGTAAGTGGACCCATTGACCTCAAAAGATGTGTACCATGTAGCGAGAGCATGTGCTACCCTGGAAGAAAGGGAGATATTACTGGACACTAGGATGAAATCTGTCCTTGCCCTGCAGTTCACAGAATCACAGAATGGCAGGGGTTGGAAGGGACCTCGGAGATCACCCAGTCCAACCCTCCTGCTAAAGCAGGGTCACCCAGAGCAGGTTGCACAGGACATCGTCCAGGTGGGCTTTGAGTATCTCCAGAGAAGGAGATGGGCAGCCTGTTCCAGTGCTCTGTCACCCTCAAAGTAAAGAAGTTCTTCCTCATATGCAACTGAAACCTCTTATGTTTCAGTTTGCGCCCATTGCCCCTTGTCCTGTCGCTGGGCACCACTGCAGTATTGACAGTAAAGGAGAGGGGTAAAAATGAAGAATAAGCTTACTGTGACAGAGAGAACTTGCACTGGGGCAGGGATATCAGAGTGGAGGTGAGCTGAGTAAGGGTGTGCTGTGCCAGTGTGGAGAGGGTGAAGGGAAGGCTTGTATCAGGTTGTATTATATTGAAATTACATTATTAAAAAAAAAAAAAAAAGGAGCAATACCAACACCCCTAAATCTAACTCCAGGAAATGAATAAGGTGTATGGACTTTGTTTTTGACCAAGTGTCATCATCATTTCTCAAACTTGTTTACAATAAGGAGTGAATTATCTTATGCTTATCCATATATGCAATTTGCAGGTATACCATTAAGAAATTTTGCTGGCTGTGACTCCCACAACTGGTGTAGTAATTGTATAGTTGTGTTACCAGACATTGAAGTGGCTCTGAATCTATCTACTGAGAATGATATTTTACATGTGAAGCTGCTAAAGTTTGTTTAACACATCAGTCATGTCAAAGTCTGTTTAGATACATTCTAAGTTTTCATAAAATTGACCCATTTCTGAAAAAAAGGTCAAAGAGGATCATTACTGTAGATTAATTTAGATGAGTCTGCATGGCTATCATTCATGCTTCATAAAAATTCCATTTAATTTTTAAAATCTGTTGCTAAATTTTTATGATGCAATATAATCTTGGGTCAGGAAGGATAAGTAACCATTGTAATGCGACAAAAACAGCTTCACAATACAACGGGATTAATTTAAGGGTGATCATCTCAATAATAGCTAATAAAATCAAACTCATTTTATGTACATTTTAAGAGCTAGGCTAATCAAAGCTTAAAATGTGATAGGATAATAAAGCAAAGCTCATTAATTTGGCATAGTAAAAATACATACAGTCAAAAAGAGCTGGAGTAAGCACAGGCTTACAATAAGAGAAGAGTGCTGAGCACTTAATCGTATTCTCACTGAAATCTTTGTAGGAATTCAGAACTGGAGTCACAGCACACTGGTAGAAGGCCGGTCTCCTCTTCTCTCCCTGTTATCCACGATGCCTGTTGGGCTGGGCTGGAGGGATGTGGGAACTTGATGTGAAGGATAACATTTTGTGCTACTTACTCTCTGTTTTGAAAAGAAGGGAGAAAAAAGGGAGAAGAGGTAACCTGCTAACATGCAGTCATAGGAACCAGGGTTTCATCAGCAAAGACTGATAGTCAATCAGGCACATTTCTGCATATTCCATAAATTCATAATCTGGTAGAAAAAATGAGGAATCATCAGAATATTTAATGGAATGTTTAAATTGCCAGGTGTTTAAGTAATTCTAGTAGAGTTATAGTATAAAATAAATGGCCTCATTAATCTGAGTCTATAATAGATTAAGCCGCCCTTGCATTTCTTTTGCTAGGTTTCCTACAGAAGAAAGCCGTGTGCATTTTGAAGCTCTGTTTGATTTCAACAAAATTTGAGAGATAGGTAGTAGTCTTAAAACTTTTCAATTACAATAAGAAAAGATGCCTGGGAAGAATAGAGAAAAGCCACAAGTGCATCTCTCTGAAAAGCTGTCCCTTGGGATCACCCTTACACAAAAACCAGAAAATGTGAAGTTCCCCAGCATAGGAAAAGCTTCAATCAACCATGAGGTAAAATCCATAGGAAATGAGACTTCATTAGTTTCAGAGCTCAAAAAACTTGTTATTATTCAGCTTGTTTAGCAACTTCAAATTTTAGACAACTCTTTTTCTTTGATATGTCACCTGAAGCTTAACAGGGTATTAGATCTCCTGCTTTTTATCTGTGTAAGACTACAGTGAAACCAAAAAAACCCCAACCCGGTGTTCCCTAGGTGATTTTCTTTCTGTGTGTAGAAGCATATATGTGATGGGAGAGGAGGAGAGGAGAAGGAAGGGGAAGCATAAAAGAACTGAAATGTCCTTTTTCAAGATTTGGTAAGGTGATGTATTATTCAGTCTGCGTTCTGCCTTCTGACATCTGGTGGCAAAATCTCTCCATTGCAGTGCTTGCTCTGAATTTTTCAGGAATCCCACCCACCCACAACCCCGCGGGCTTCTGACATTTGTGGGTGCCTAGTGCCAGTGAAAACCAGGGCACCTGTGGATAAGGAGGTAATTCTGCTGTCTGTCAAGGAGCAGCAGATATGCCATAAAGCTTAAAGTGGGAGGAAAACAAAGAAGATTTATGTAGCGGGTTTATCGCTCCAGCAGCAGCAGCAGGAGCAGCAGCATCTCTCTGCGTCCCAGGCTGTGCCTTCTCTGCAGAGCAGAGATGTCTAAGACGATACCTTTGAACTGCTCAGAAAAGCAAATTTTTCCACGCCAAGCTCTGAGCACTGAGCCTGCTTCCATTTGCCAAATCCCAGCACACCTGCCTGACACTACATCTGCTATGGGTGTGTGCCCCTAACCACAAGTAAAAATGCTCATTTTCCTCATTGTGAATACTGAGTTTCAGGGCCGCAAGCGCGTATAGAAACAATTGGTCCTAAAATATATTTTTAAACAAAAACTAGAAGTGATTAAGCATTGGTCAGAATGAAAATGTCAAAATTATTCTCATGACCATACAAGATACGTCCCCAGGAACCTAGGGCTCCCTCAGTTACTGCTTACTATCCTTACATTATATTTGGGCTGGGTTTCAGCAAATAACTGTTACCCACATCCAGGATCAAGCCAGGATGTTTATGTTATGTTTACAATGCCCCATGGCTGAGAAAGAAATGGAAATTTGAACTGACTTGCTGTGGGAGGCAATCTGGCAGGTGGCGAAGTTCTTCAGGCTGGCCAGAGTTGAGGCAGTTGGTCCCTCAGGGCAAAGGTTTTGGCAGGATGAGGGATGCCCGGTGGAACATGTGGGGTGCAGGGAGTCAGGTGGTGACACCTCTGTCCATCCACATGTGGATGTTTGGCACGGGTAACCAGATACCAATTTCGCCTTAGTCAGATGAGGATGGACTTTGCTGTGACACTGGAGATAGGCACACATGAATTCTGAGCAGGATCAGGGCTCCCCAGTACCCTGCCATCATGCAGTCCAAGCTCTGAATAAGACAAGGTTAATCTAAAGGACTGCCGACTACAAATTTACTCCCTTCAAAGGAATCGCACGACGGCAGCCACAAAAGCAGAAAAAATTCAAAGGTACACATCTTTTAGCATTTTGTACTGTGTATTTGATGAAGGAGGAAAGGCTTGAGAAGCAAAGCAGAGTTCAGTCAGCCTGACTTCCTAGCCCTGCAGATCCCAACATCTAAGTGTCAGTAAGCCTCTCTAGGTACATATGGTTACCTTTCATATTTATACAAAGAGAAATTACTTATATTTATACTATTACCTATGTAATCCATTAGCTCCACACCTGCAATCTCATTGAAAGGTATGGCTACTCTAAATAGAAAATGTAACTTTTTACATACATGGGAGGGATTTTTTTGATTCTGCATTAATCAGAGGCATTTTTTTCATGCTGAATTAATAGCTGCTTCCCCTCAGCCCAGCCAGAATGCTGTTTGGTGCTCTTTTCTCAAGAAAAAAAAAGTGTTTCCTTTTGGTCTTGTTTTTGAAAATATCTTCAAATCTGCAACTCAGAACATTTAAACGTGATCGTATTCTATTCTTGTTTTGGTTTCCCTCCTCCCTTCTCTCCCTTCCCCCCCCCTACCCCCCCAGTTTCAGGCTGTGTTGGAATAAATACAGCAGATAATATTCTAAATAATAGTACTACTTCTGCTCTTGACTCTTTGAAAGCTCTGCTTTCGTCTGTACTCAACATGCGGAAAGATGATATCAAAATACACCTTTTTGCCTTACTATTAAAACACCATAAAATGCAAAGTCTGTAACAACCTTTAGGCTTTTAATGTTTTTTAATGCACATACACAAGCCTAGTACATCCTTGAGTGCAATTCTCTTTCATTTTTCCTTCCCTTATTAAAACATAAGTGGTTAAAATTCAGAGGAAGAGAGACTTAAAATCAGAAAGAAATACCGAGGGACAGAACAACTTATTCCTATTTAATGCACTATAACTTTCACTAAACTTACTTACTGAAATTCGGATGATGTTATTTGAAAGAGTGTGTTGTAACTATAAAATAGGTGTAGTATTACTTCTCTAGAAAAAATAACCCAGGTAAGTTCACAGCGACTTTTTGCTGCAGCAAACAACACATCTGACAACCCCCTAATTTATCTCCCACCGTGAGGGAACTGAGTTACTGGGCTAATAAGCTTTGACACCTTTTTTACCAGAATTTGTGATGCCTGTTTTTAAAATGACACTACACAGATTAGAAAATGCTATATCATGAGATAATAAATGGCACCATGAATCTCTACAGTGAAGTCTAATCCTTCTTGTAGATGAGTTCTCAAGTCTGCCAACACATGTTGCCCTTGGTAAAGAGGTTTCAGAAAAAAAAAAAAAAGGTATGATTCGTTTTGTGAAATCAGCTTGATCCTTACTTACCTTTATTACTCTTGGTCTTCCTAACCTCCTGTTTTCATAAGGTCTCATTTTATTTAATGTAATTTAATTATATAAACATAATTAATTCATGAAAATAGTTCAAGACATAATTCTGGAAATAATTATATTTATTTTAAAATTAGATGAAAATCTTATTAGGTAAGGAGGTCTGCTTTTTTTCCCATTCTGTCTGTAACGGAACCCTTAATGTAAAATTGAAAGAAAATTAACATACATTTAACCAAGGATAAAACATTTTTCATTTTGGAGTTCTTCATAGCATGACTGCAAGAGATGATGCTGTTTGGTACACAGGAAAACAGGAACTTATTGTATCAGACTAAGACAAATGCATGCATGAATGAGTTCTATATTATAGTAACCCAAATTTAGGCCAGATGTTTGCAAACACTTTTTTTCCTGATTTCTTTCTCTGGATGCCTGATTTAGTGATTGTTTCTATTTCCTGCTCCGAGTCTCCCAGGTGTAGAAATAGGTGTTTTTTTTGTTTGGTTGGTTTTTTAAAGGAAAAATGGTTAATATTTTTTCCTGGATAGAGTTTGGGGCTTTCCCCAAGCTCATGAATAATACTTACTGTGCCTCCAGTAAGAAACCAGCACTACACATAATATTCTTGTAATTTACAGCTTTATTGTGCAATAGAGCCCTATAGTGACCCCCAAATATTTGACCCATGGACTCTTCCTTTTGGTGTAATAAAGCACAGACCTGTTGCTCATTAAATATATATTATAACCAACCAAATTACTTGTTAAAAAGAAAATTTAAGGCTATTTCCAAAAGGTGGGCAGCCCAGGTATTGTTCTATTCTTGATCTGAATACTTCTGGTGGTTTTTTCCCTGCTTTTCACATGAATTACAGCCTAGATCCAAAAAGAAATGTAGGAGCGACAGCACAAAATATTGCAACACCTAACTTTTTGGTATGTGCTTCACCTGGAGCAAGACTCAGAAGCTATGCCTGGCAGCATAGGGTCTCTAACACATAGAGAAAGTAAGGTGCCTTATGATGATGTATAAAAGATCTAAAAAGCTCAGTAGTGACTTGTCAAGAAGTAGCATATGAGAAATGAGGAGTGCAGGTTTTTAAATCTTTCCCCTTTAGGGAGCTTAGGTGTTTTACGAAGTATTAGAAAGAAGCATCTTTATATTTCAAAATAGCTACAGTTCTCACAGCCTGGGGGATTTTGCTCTTTTGATGAAATAGCATAAGAAGGAAGATTCGTCTGTATGATATTCTATGGGGTAAGTCAGACAAACAGCATGCATCCCAGGGTTTCTTCATCTTTGTTTAACCCTGCTTTGTTGGTGAGTTTGGGGGAGTAAGGTACCACTCCTGGTAGGGGAAGATCAATAGGGACCACTTAAGCAAAGTGGACATACAGTGATCTGTGGGACCAGGTTCATCCAAGGGTCCTGAGGGAGTGGGCTGACATCACTGTGATATCACTGATATCACTGCTCTTTATCATCTGCAGATGTTCATGGTGACGGGAGAAGGTCCCAAATGACTGGAAAATGGTAAATAGGCCCATTTTCAAGAAGGCAAGAAGGAGTATGTGGGGAACTACAGGTCAATCTGCAGGAAGATTATGGAGAAAATTCTCCTGGAAGTAATTTTCCACATGCATGAAGGACAATAAGGTGATTTGGAATAGTCAGTATGGATTTACTAAAGGCAAATTCTTCCTGATCAACCTGATTGCCTTCTACAATGAAATGACTGGCTGTGTGGGGAAGGGGAGAGCAGTGGGTGGTGTTTACCTTGACTCTAGTTAGGCTTTTGACATGATCTACCATAACATCCTTGTAGCCAAACTGGGCAGATATGGGCTGGATGGCCAGTTTATAAAATGGGTGCAAATTGGTTGAACTGTGAAGCTTAAAGAGCAGTGGCTGGTCACTAGTGGCATTCCTCAGTGTTCAGTACTGGAACCCATACTGCTTACAGTCTTCACCAAAAAGCTGAATGACAGTGGCAAACACTCCCAGCAGGTGACACCAAAATGCGGGGAGCAGTCAATACACTGGAGGGCAAGGCTGCTGCTCGGAAGGATCAGAACAGACTGGAGAAGTGAGCTCACAGAAATTTCATGAAGTTCAACAAAGACAAACGCAAGTCTAGCACCTGGGACAGAATAGCCCCATGCCATGGTACAAGCTCAGCACTGACTGTTGAGAAAATGTCTTTGCACAAATGCATGTAGATGCTGGAGGACAAGTTGAATGTAAGTCAGCAGTGCATCCTAGCAGTGGTTGAAAGCACAGCATACAAGAAAACTGAAACCTGTGTTTGTTCAGCCCCCTGAAAGAAGTATTCAACTACTTACGGATGTTTACAGGGATGATGGAGCCAGAGGCTTCCTGGAAGTGCACAGCAGGGGGATGAGAGGCAATGGACACAAAAGGCAGAAAGAGAAATTCTGAGAAATTTGTCTGGATGTAAGGAAAAGAATCTTTCACGATGAGGGTGGTCAAATGCTGGAAAAGAGCCAGAGAGGCTGGTAGGTAGAATCTTTGTCCTTGGAGATATCTGAAACCACAGGACACAGCCCTGAGCAACCTGATCTAACTTTGAAGTCAGCCCACCCATGACTAGGGTTTGGATCCTCAGCCCATCCAGACCTCCAGAGATCCCTTTAAACCAAATTCTTTCTCTGATTCCTGGCTTTCTCTCCTCCTAAATGAAAGCAACAAAGTCTTGCTCCCCATCACACACTGAATATGTACAGGTACCGCTTTCATTTCATCCAGGAAAATGTCATTACTCTATGAGCAGCATCTGTGTTAGCATGCATAAGCAATCCATGCCATTTCGTATCTTAGGAGAATGGTTTTAAATGGTAAGAAAAATCGTCATAGTGTTTATCTGCATCACTTACATGTTGTAGAAAAGAAAGAATGGTTACTTCTAGTATTTTGTGCTGTCAGTTTTTCCATTTTATGTGGAAGCTTTGAAAGATCAGTGGCGATTCCAGTATCCTAGTTAAAAACCCTATTTCCGTCAAAATCCAATAACCAGCACGATTTTAATAAATGCCTGTGGGAGACTTATTAAAGTACCCCAGAATAACTTTGCTCTATTGCCTTTTCATTTTCCTTCAGCTTTTCAGGAGTCAATTGCCTTTATTTTTGTATGTGAATATTTGGAATATACCAGAGCTTTCAAAGAGCTTTAAATTTGGTGGACCAGGTTCTCACCTGTGATAAAAACATGAGTGTGTAACTTGTATCTGTATACACATTGTAAAGGGGTCTTTTAGGCACTGTTGGATGGCAATTGAGGAATGTTCTAGGATGCTGCTGCACATCAGGCGCTAAGCCACTGTAGGTCTCCTTACATGGAGGTATTCCTGATGAGAGCTGAGGTCTGTGGTCTTGCTTATGTTAGTACATGAAGTTCAATATTAAGAAAGATGGAAGACCCAAGCAAAAACCTAATCTTCATGAACATAATGAGAAACCAAGAACCTAGCTGATAAACTGAAGAACAGTGTTGCAACAGGCACTTTTACTTAGTTTAGGTTAGGAGCATGGTGGGTGATGGAAGGAGAGGGTCTCTTGGGAACGATAAAGGAGCCAAATTGTTGGTAGGAATTAGTGCACTCATCAGTTCTTAGAGACAAAATCTGCATGTGGCTAGCAAAATATAAATTTTCTCTATTTAGCAGCTCAGACCATGCATGCCTCTGAGTAAAACCTGTGTTTAAAAAAGATACATACCAGATATGCAACCATTCAGAAACAAGTTTTTGTTTTCCTGATTTTTTTGTTGTGCTGTTCACCTTGAAATGGAAATGCTGAAGCTGTTCCAAACGCTATACCTGTTGTGAGTGCCAATGCCCATTTTCATGTTTTATGCTTTTCTTTTAGCATGTGGAAGAGCCCTACAAATTGATGAAAAGTAAGAAATAGTGACACTAACTCAAAAATTAAACAAGCTGAATGAAGAAAGAGAGAACATTCATATCATAATTGTGTTTCATAACTGTATTGTGTTCTAAGGCCACAGGATTCAGCTGGGGATTTTCCAGTCAGAAAGATATAAATACAGGCTGTGTAGGACAAAGACTGCCGATCTGGTATTTCCAGAAAATGGTAAATTTATCATATCGTGCATGTGCAGCATGTACAAATGCACCTTTGGAGATGAGTCAGGCTTACTAAGTAAGCATCTGTAAAACCAGCTGCACTGTATAGGTGCAACAGATCGTTTCAGTTCTTCCCAGGAGTTTTGCCCATGCTGTGAAAGCACATAGAGAAGCTTCCCGAAAGCATGTCTGTCTGTGTGGCGTCACACAACCTGTATATTTGCTCAGATTTTCAGATGTTGTGCAAAGTGATCTGGAACAACTGCTCATGTGCAGCAGCATTACGCCGTAAATAATGATCATGTTTTCCAGGATTTCCATGGACAAAACTCCTGGGTTTCAAAACAGGTCAGCTTAGCTATTGCTTTGCCTACTGCTTTTTATTCTGTTGTTTGCATGCGACTTGTTTGTCTTGTTTGAACAGGGTGATAACTGTTCTGTGTCTTCAGATGCATTTGCCTGATTTCTGTAACAGCAGGACACCAGTATGAAACTACCAAGTATCCTCTGGTCTCCCAATACAGAGTCAACTTTAGTGTAATGATACAGGCAGCTAATACAGCTATATGTGCTCCTACAATTACAAGGTTTTTGCTACATCTAAAGTGCAACAGCTGCCGTAGTTGCGTTTCAGCTGCTGTAGTTATATTTTTGGTGTGCTTTGACTGCTTTTAATCCAGGAACAATACTTCTGGTCCTACACTGATCCACGCAACAGGAAAGGTTACCCATTCCCATATGTATTTGGGATCCCTGGTCATTTTGCATTGGTGGGGCAGGAGCATCCAACCCCTGTGGATCCACATCAGTTTGGGTCTACCTCAATGTACTGAAATTATGCTGCTGATAGCAGCATGGTCTCGGTTGTTTCAGCTCCCTCTGCATTATTTTTAGCTGTCTGCAAACATAGAAACACAGTTACCGACCAGGGAAATCCTGATGTTATTGTATCAGCTTCCAATGAATGCGAGAAGACCACATTTGTTTTTACAACCACCATCCTTTTAATTTGGCTGCAATCCGCATCCAGGCGTGTACGTGTACTGCAGCGCTTGCTGCAACAGCGGTTGTGGCAACCACATCCTGGGCTACTTTTAACTTGTCCTTTCCATACCAGCCTCTTTGTATTTCATCCTACGGCTGCATCGCTGTGCGCAGGGTAGTCAACACTAAGCCTCCATTTGCCTTTTCTTGTTTTCATTGCATGGACCTTGAGGTCTGTATTTGCTTTGATAAAAATAATCCAAACATTCTACAGATCCTTACTTACATGGGAAAACTCTAGCATGAACACTAACAACTGGGGAAGTCTTTCACTTGCCTCTTTGGTTTCACACGGAGTTGACCATCGACATCCTACGAGATGTGATGACAGTTAAGGACTCAACAAAAGCTTCTTTTCAGAAAACTTGCTACTATACTAGCTGGTACAAATTGAAAACAGGCAACAGATTATTAAGTATGTCAGCACTTAATGCTGTATGCATTCATCCCCATTTAACTTGGGAGTGGACAAGAATTCTAGGAGAACACTGAGAATCTGACTCTGATATTACTGTAACAAATGAGGGCCCTTTCTCACCTTCTTCGGCTCCCTCCCCTCCACTCCTCTGCACCCCCTCTCGACTAGCACAAACCGCACTGAAATCAGCGAGCAGGCTGTGCTTTTACTTATCCTCACCCGCCAACGTTTCCCTCTGTTAATCGATAGTCGTGGCAGACCGCTGCGACCCGCCACCCCCCTGTCAGCAGGGGGAGAAGAGACCTCCAGGATGGCTCCCGTTAACACGTTCCCCTCGCGCCTCCCAAGCGCAGGTGCATGGACCCCGAGCCCGCACCTCGCCACTCGGGCACCTCCCGGGGAAGGGGGGCTCGGCCCCGGCTCTCCCCCCGCCGGAGCTGCCGTGCGTGACTCCCTTCTCCCTCTGGAGGGAGACACAGTCCAGCTTTTGGCTGCCGGCGCCGCCGCGTCCCTCCTGCCCCTGCCCCCGCTCCAGCCGCCGCGGCCCCTGCCCCGCTCCCCCGGGGGCGCAGCCCAGCCCTGCCCGGCGGCTGCCGGCGGGGAGGGGGCCCGGGGGGGGGGGGAGGGGGGGGCTGAGCGGCGCGGCTCCCTGCCCTGCCCCGCCGTGCCGTGCCGTGCCGCGCCGTGCGGGGGGGGGGGCGGGGGGGCGGGCGGCGGCGGCCCCCCTCCTCGATCAGAGGGAGCGGCGGCCGCGGGGACCTGCTGCCTCGTAAAGGGGCTGGGGAGGAGAGCGGCGAGGAGCCGGATAAACACCGGGGAGGAGAAGGGCGTCCCTCCCGCCACCCGCCACCAACGCCTCTGCTTGTCCGGCCGCCCGGGGCGGCCCCGCGCCCCCCGCCGTGCGGTGCGGTGCCCGCGGTTGGGCGCCGGGCGGCTGCTGCTGCTGAAGGTGAAGCTCTCGCTCTCCAATTACTTTTCCCAAGAGGAAGAAGGAGGCAGCGGGGGGGGGGAAGCCGTGCGGTGTGGGAAAGGCAAGCCAAGCCAATCAGCGATGCTCTAACCAGGGGCTGCTGCAGGACGCGCCGGCTTTTCCTCCCTTCCCCTGCCGGCGGGGCTGAATCGGGACCGCACGCAGCTGGCGGAGGGGCCGGGGCCGCGCCGGGCTGCAGGACTTCCTCACTCTCCGCTTTTCCGATAGCTAAGCCGTACTTCGTCCTCTTTTAATTTTTTCTTTTTTTTATTACTCTGAAACCGTGCACGAGAAGCACTCCAAGCCTTCCCTCCCTTTCCACTTACTTCACCCTTCCTCTAGCATCTTTTAGCCGGATTCCTGGTGTATTCCCCGAGAGGCGGGGGGAGACCCGGGCCCCGGCGGACGGCTGCCTGCCCCAGCGCGGCCGAGCCGAGGGGAGCCGAGCCGAGCGCCGCTCCATGCCCCCGGGCGCTGGCGGGGCGCGGGGCGTGTGCCGGCGATGCCCGGGCGGTAAGGCTGGAGCTCCCCCACGACGGGAGGCGGCCGATCCCTAGGTGTTTCCAGCAGGAAGCGGGGCTGCAGGTAGGTGAGCGGAGCGCTCCAGGGGCGTGTGTCCGTGTGTCTGTCTGGCGCCGGTGGGGGGGCCGGGAGATGCCCTCCGCGGCTGGCGGAGACCCCGGGGGTTTGCGGGGCGGCCGCCCGCTGCCCTAGGCGGCGGGCGAAAAGGGGCCCGGCGGGGTCACGCAGAGCCGGGGGATCCGCAAGGCTTTTTTTTTTTTTTTTTTTTTTCCTAATTTGATTTGATTTGATTCAAAGGAGCACTTCAGCGTTTCAGCAGAACCGGGGGGGGGGCGGGGCAACCCACCCGTTTTTCAGCCCAAGTACTTGTAGAGGAAGGGTGGCCACTAACTCGCAGCACCCCCGGGCGCTCGGGGGTTCACCCTGTCCTGGAGCCCGGCCGCTTCACCGGCCGCCGGCAGAGAGCGGCTGAAGGAGCCAGGAGCCGCTCGGCGAATCCTTTGGAAAAGAAAAAAAAAAAAAAGCTATAAAAAGACGGCTCATGGCTTCATGGCTTCATTTCCTTCTGTGTGTAATGCTCCCCAAGTTGTGGTGCATATGGTATGAAACCTATCTTGTCCATCCACGTCGCTTTCTTTGCATTGCAGTGAACTCATTTACCTACTAAATATGTTGGTCCTGTACGCCACAGTGAGAGGGCTTTTCCCTCATTCCACCCCATTTATAGCTTTGCAACAGAAAGTTTTAAAATAAGCTGCTTTGTTCCCGTGGAGCTGTAGGATCGGAGACCAGGTTATCTATGCAAAGGATAAAGAGCAATAGCTTGCACTGCCCTGTTAGGAGTTGCCATGTGTGGCTCTTCTGTATGCTTAATTTTTACTGGGAGTTAAAATCATTGCTTAAAGCATTTTAAATTATATGTGTAGTTACAATTTGTCTCTTTCCAGCTTTTGCCTGGAGATTATCAGTATTTTTTTTTTTTTTTTAGAGGACTAAGTACCTCACTTCTACCACCCACCCCCAGTAGACATCGGCTCAGTATTTAAAGAACCATGCCTTAACTCTTGCAGAACTGTCAATTTAAATAATAAACATACTCAACCCCTATCCCTGAAAGACCCATAAAGCATTCAGGGTCTTAGGGTCTTCGCACAGCAGTGGATACATTTAAATTACTATTGACTAAATGATAATTGTTATCTGGTTTCTCTGTCTTACTAACTAGTTTCAGGCATTAGCATTCAGCCTGCTGTATGTTTAACACTTTAAAGCTACTTTATGGGCTGATCTAAGTGAAGGCAAATTGATAAATTAAGGTTCTTCTCTGTAGCATAGGGTAAACGCTGGAAAAATAGTAGTCCAATGGTATTAGGAATATAGCTTAGCTGAAGTTGGAAAAGAGCATACTAAGGCATTTTTATCAGGGGTGGCAAAGGTTACATCTTTCATTATACTTTTTCACAGCAATTGTGCAGTCATCTCATACGGATGCCGACATTGTTTTGTGAGTGTATAATTAACAGTAGTAAAGTAATTTGTACAAATTTCATTATTAACATTTTATTTCAGAGAGCTGATACTGCTGAGGCAATATTGAAAGCTACGTGGTTTTTGGTTTCATAGAGTCCCAATTTCCAAAGCTAGGGTACTGTTATTCTTATGAATGTAAACTACCTAAGTGCCATAATTTCAGTGGAAAGCTTTGCTCAGTTGGTAGCAAATCAGGTTTCCTACTCACTGGTTCCACATGTTTGAACATAAGGGGACTTTCGAAAATGTGGTATTAATTTTAGATATGCTGCCGGTAGTGGGTGACTTTGAGATAAAATCTTGATTCCTGTCATGCTGTTTTAATCAGAGAATGACGACTAATCTGGCAGTATCTTTTTCTCATACTGGACATATGGGGTAACTTTTTTTTACCTGTCTCTTCTTGTGATCTGAGGGATCTCAGCTTTACGTGTAGATGCTTGTAATGCACTTCTGGTGGGGAATACATGAAAAACTTGTTCTGAATGGAAGTAAATAGATGTGTGTACAGACGGATATTGGAGATCGCTTTACTGGCAAGTTGCAAAATGATGATTCATTGCACCCTACCTACATTTACATAAAGCAAATAATACTTTACACTGAATTGTGGTGGCAGAGAAACATGCACCAGCCAAGAAGTTTCATAATTTTACCCCAGGTGATGATAGACTCGATAAAGGACATCTTTACCAATGCAGGCTATATGCTTTTGGTGAGCAAAATATACCAGGGAATTTTTCAGATCTGAGCATATTCACACTTAAATGTATTGCTGGCTGTATTGCTGCTTACCAACCTGTGTAAAGCCTGAGTAGTGTATTAGAAATACGTTGTGTTAATTATGTTGTATGTTTTACTTACTATAAATAAGTAATATAACAACGCTAACTAGTTATCACACTAAAAGAAACCACTGACTTTGGAATACAGAAAATCACATTACCTAATACTCATCCACACAAAAATGTGGTCTTGAAAAATTATTCTGAATGATACAACTATCAGTGAGCAAGCAGTTCTATGCCCCTGTTTTAACTTCTGCAAGATTTTATTAGAAATGCTTTATTAAGTCACATTATTCTGCAGCTGTTTGTTCACTGAAAAATAAAAATCAGGAAGTTTATCCAGCAAAGCAGTATTATTTCCTTTGTTAAGTACTGAAAGTTCAAACAAAAAAAAAAATCCTTGAGCTTCAGTGTGCCAGAAACACTGAATACATCCTATTTTTGTGATATATAGGTGGCATTTACTGATGCAATTCATCAATGTATTTATTAGTCAAATGACATCAAACAAAGAAAATAAATGAAAGTAAACAAAGACTGCATGATACAGAGGCTAAAGCAAGGGAAGACCCTACAAATAGAATTAATTAATGTTCAGTCTCATATTTACAGTCTATATTTAAACATCTCATTTAAATGTCTTTCTCTCATCGATTTTCTACTACAGCTCCAGATAATTCAGGTAGCAATAGCTTTTCATCTGAAAATGCATTTTCCATTTACCTTTTGAAGCGCTGAATTTTAAAGGCATTGAGGCAAAAGTTGTGTTTGGATGAGTATAACAGAAGGGTCCCATGCCAGCAGAGCTGAATACTGACCCGTCCCCGGTCACGACCATTTTGATGTGTTAAGAGTGACATCCCCAACTGATGTAGACTTTCATTGCTCCATTGGAGTAGTTGAAGCTCTGACATTTTAAACCAGCTGGAGATTTGCTCCATGATCCTTAGATCACTGCTGAATTTAAGTGTGCACTTTAAAAAGGTTTTGCTTGCTTTCTTTTTTTTGGATGAGAAAATATTTACGTAGTACACTGAGCTTGACAGAACCCATTGTAAGTGCACACCTTCACATTTGAAATACTTCTTAAAAAGAGAGACCCACTCATGGAGCTATTGCAATAGGAAATTTGGCCCAGTGATTTGGTTTTGTAAGCTGTTAATATATACTTCAAAACAGTCTTCCTCATAACTCAGTTCAGATTTATAAAACTCATCAGACACAGGAATGAATGTGGAAACATCAACAGTAATGTCGTTCATTTTTCCTGGTGACAGCTACAGAGCTATCTCCTTTTGCTCTTGGTAGAGCTTGGGAATATAGTGATTCTTGTGCTTTGGTTCTGTATACACCCTTTCCAGCCACTCTTGCTTACCATATGTAGTCAGTTATTTATCAAAAGAGATGACAGAATAATAATGGCCACCTAATGTACTTTTTCATACTGCTAGTGCAAAACAGTCACATTTTTAAGATAAACAATTCAAGGCATTATTATAGACCTTCTTTCATGCAGTGTGTTTTGAAAAATGCTTTGGAAATAGAAGAGAGCAAATAAAGACACCGTGCTTTACAGTACTAGTTATGACAGGACACTACATACTTAACATAGAATGGGATGAAGTCACCAAAAAAAACTTTCTTAGCTTTTTCTTCTGTTCGGATACATCAGGACACTGATTTGTAGAATGCATTGTAGCTGTAGCTATTGCTTGAAGTAGCACTAGAAAATGCTTTGTATGGATTTGATCCTTAGTCCTTGTGTGAGTAAGCACTTAGAGAAGTAGCTCCAGCATCTTTTGCGGTATGGAAGAATCACTTATATAATTGCATATGTAAAAAGTGGGAAATTGTTGTGGTTTTTTTTTTTCCCCTTGTTTAAAGCTTATCAAACCTCATAATCTGTACTATGTTAATAGCTTACGTTATCCAGTAGCCTCACTTCACATCTTGCTGATCTTGTAATATGAAACTTGAACACAGGTCTCTGGGCACCAGGCAGCATTGTATGCAGCTGCCTCTACTGCGAGCATCCCTTTAACAACGCCAAGGGGAGAGCCAAAGCACAGGGTAGTGCGCAGGTGAAAGCACACAGGGCTTTTTTTGGACTTGTGGGTGTTTGGTAATCTGTGCTTAAATCACGAATTGGAGCTAAGGCTGTGTAAGGTGCTTTAGACTGACAAACTTCACAAGTAAATAAATGCACAAGCACAGTTCAACAAACCTATTTGGTTGTATAAATAGCAAAACATTAAGAAATGGGTTGGTAAGTATGAAGCATTTTTGAATAGAGAACCAAGTTTTTAGTCTTGGTTGTACGCCAGCTTCTCTCTCTGGTGGAAGATTTCTTGCCTCTATTGCAACATTAAGATCCAGTATTTGAAGGTGAGGTACTGGACTAGACTGACCACTGTCTTGATCCAATAAAGCAATTTCCTTCTTGAGATGCAAGGAGGCGGTATTGCAGTACTCTATATTTTAACCGACTTTACTAGAGCCAAACTGCACTTTTTGCATAGTGTACAGGTTTTGCTTTATTTTTCCCTTTTAAAAGCAGGATATAATACATTTCTAAAATAAATCTCTCTGTAACATGCAGTCTCACACCAGCTCTTTTAGAGACAGGAGCACAGACCTGACAAGTCTCTCACATTCGCAGTGATACTCTCGTATTGGATTTCTTCCACTCCCCCACTGCAGTTTCTGCATCACATATTGATAAGGCAGAGCTGTGGCCTCTGGTCCATCTTGCCACAAACCAGTTAGCTCTGAGGAGTGTGGCCGCCTTCTCATCTCTGTCTGACACGTTGTGTCATGGGACGCGGGAGAGGGTACGGTGCAGCCCTTGGGCCACCAAATGGCTTTTCGTGCTCATCTGAGCATCTTTATGCAGGATGTTCTTCCTAGTTACAGGCTCTCCCTATGGCTTTCCCCTCACCATGTGAAACTACACATATGAGAGAACCTGCCCCGAAGCCTCTGACGTGCAGTCTCAGGCGAGGTGCCACCTTCTGCCTCGGGACTGTGCCAATGGGAGATCTGTGAGCACTGCATTAAAACTATGTCCTCTTAGATCCCCTTTTGGTTGAGACTTTTTCGCTGTTTGTTCCCGTTTAAGGTATCTGTTTGGCCTTTTGAGTTCTAGGCTCAACCATAATTTGCCGTTGGCTGTTGTGTCATTGCACTTGGTGGCACTGCGACGTAACGCAGAGTGGCTCGATGGCTCTGAGGAAAGATAATGGCTTTCTGTGCCGTTTGGATTTAGGAAACTGAAATTTGCATCTTTTCCAGTAAGGGATGAGAGTCGGTACCATCTGAAGCTTGTCTCATGGTTTATCTAAAATGAGTTAGCAGTCTTAGTTCGGTTCTTACTGTAGAAGTGTCCAAGTCGCAAAAGTCACCACTAGCAAAAATTAGGATGTGCGCCTGCTGTGTGCACAGGGAGGCAAAACCTGAGGTCTGATCATGCAGGGCTTTTCAGCTGTAAGTGTGTGACTTCAATGGGACTACTCAAATTAATTATGTGCCTGAAGACTTTTCTGAAGCGAGCCTGAATACACGTGGCTAACTGCTTAGAGTGATCCATGTTGAAGGCACGTAGGTGGGATGCTGTTGAAACGGCTATGTTTGTGTCTGTATTCCGGGTATAAATTCCGGTCTTGAGCTTTGTTTCAATGGCTTGCCAGTCCTGCATCTTTTATAAATATTAAATCCCCTTAAATTCAGAACAGAGACTATATAAGAGCAGGTAATTTTTGGAAAGATGCTACAAGCAGCTACCCTGTATTCTAGTACTAGAAACTACAATTCCAATCATGTAAATTTTCAAATGTGATGTTAATGATGTGGCACTAAAGTAAAACATCACTTTCTGGCAAAGTATATCAGGCTACGGTATTCCTGCAAGAAATGAGGTCATGTTTAAAGCTTAATTGCAGCAAAAAGATCTGTTTCAGCACGATGACACGAGAAGAATACCCTCTCTGGACTGTGTTACCTCTGTTTATTTAGCTTCGAAATTTTTTTATCTCTGTATTGTAACAAATAAGCTGTGCTTAAATAAGATGGGAAGCTTTATCTTGAGGTCTGGTAACAGCAGCAAATAAAGTGAGATAAGTTCTGGTTCATAAGCTTACTGGAATCAAGACAGAAGAAATGTTGTATTTGTATGCTAACATAACATGCTATAGATTCAGATACGGTATTATCAGCCAATATGCTTAATGTTGCCTGACACTTCTCATTATATGATCCTACTTTTTTCTGTTCAATCTAGAATCATGAAGGATATCCCTTGCACTGGAATTAAGGTAATACTTAAAACACATTACTGCCAAACCTTCATAATCAAGGCATTACATTGGTATTTGTGCAATGGATGTTCAAAGAAAGAAGTGGTCATGAATCCAGGTGCTGGTTGAGCTTCCGCCTTAGGAAATGTTTGGGTTTTTTCTGCCGTGCAGAGTCATTGTCCTTTATGGCAATGAGGTTTTATTTTTTTCTGTTTATAAATACTATAATTTGATTGTTCTGGTTTAACGCTGGTAGGCAACTTAGCCCCACCCAGCTGCTCAATCACTCCCCTGCAGTGGGATGGGGGAGAGAATCAGAAAGACAAAAGTGAGAAAACTTGTGGGTTGAGATAAAGACAGTTTAATAGGTAAAGCAAAAGCTGTGTGTGCAAGCAAAGCAAAGCAAGGAATTCATTCACTGCTTCCTGTTGGCAGGCAGGGGTTCAGCCATCCCCAGGAAAGCAGGGCTCCATCAAGCGTAAGGGTTACTTTGGAAGACAAACGCCATCACTTTGAACGTCCCCCCTTCCTCCTTCTTCCCTGCAGCTTTTATGGGTGAGCATGGCGTCATATGGTATGGAATATCCCTTTGGTCAGCTGGGGTCAACTGTCCTGCACTTCCAGTCTTCTCACTGGTGGGGCAATGTGAGAAGCAGAAAAAAAGGCCTTGATGCTGTGTGAGCACTGTTCAGCAATAACTAAAACAGCCCTCTGTTACCAATACTGTTTCGGTCACAAATCCAAAACACAACTGACAAGCTACTATGAAGAAAATTAACTCTATCCCAGCCCAAACCAGTACAATCTCCACCCCTTATTCTTTACCATTTATGTCATGCTCAGGTCCCACACTATCCAATACATCCTCATTAACCACTCCCCTCCCCTTCCCACTCTTTGATGTATACACAGATGTCATTCCCTTAGTCTATGGACCATCCCTGTATAATGTCCATAAAACGTCCATTGAGTTCCTTTAGTCTGTGATTTGGGTTCTACCTGTTATGGTGGCGACGCAGGACTGGAGAGGTGGTGTGTTGTGTGGAGTTATTGGCCATCAAAGCCAGGTCACTGCTGCACTTGCACTGCTTCTTGTGAAGCTCATGCTCCATTGCTTCAGGTGGTTCCTGCTATAGTACTTCCTATAACATGCAACTCAGATCATGGGTTACAACAATTTAGATGTATATCCATTACAGTTTCCACACCTGCTCCCCTTGGACAAGGCCATAGGGTTTAACATTGCAATGAACTCCTCCCCTTGCCCTTGCTCCAGTACTGACTTATCCACAGACCGCAGTCTCTTTAGGGGTATACCTGCTGTGGCGTGGATTTATCCACAGCCAGAGTCACTTTGAGATGCACCTGCTACAGTGTGGCCTTATCCATTGGCCACAATCTCTTAAGGGTGTACCTGCTCCATTGTGGCCTTATCCATGGGCCAGAGTCCCTGCAGGGGTGTACCTGCTCCGTTGTGACCTTATCCAAGGCCACTGACACTTAGAGGTCACAAATCCAAACCACGGCGCTTTACGAGCTACTATAAAGAAAATTAACTCTATCCCAGCCCAAACCAGTACATTGATAGAAGTATTTTTGGTGATTGTATCCCAGATTTTGTTTTACCACATAGATCAGCTTCTGGTCAAAACCTAACAAAATAAAAGAATGTAACTCTGGGTAACTTTCTTCCCCTTTTAAGCTGCTTGTGCTTCATCTGGGAATCTGAGCCCACCCGCTGCAGCACTTTGTACATTGCTTCGTGCTTTTACATGACTGCATGAGGTTTTAAGGGGCTTTTAGCCCTCACATTTGTGCAGGCTGGTGTGGCATGCATTTAGTTGTGGCCATGCAAATGCACAGCTGCCTTCTCCCATTCTGATCATGTTTGTGTCCTCTCATGTAATTGCTGGGGTCACTGCTTATGTGAAAATGTACTGGGAGAAAGTTTAAGCTTAGCTCAGGTGTTTTTAACTTTTGCTTTGAGGCTGTGGTGTAATGTTTTAGATTTTGGGGTTTTTTTAACAGTATAATTATTCTTAAGTGTTTCAGAATTTCTTTACTGTTGCTTTGATTTGTTGCATTATTATAAATGCATATTTGACATCTGGTAAATACACACATCGTGCTTTTAAAATACAAAGTGTGCTTTTAAAATATGAAGTATGCTTTTAAAATCATGCTCAGAGCAATGTTTCCATAACAGTTACTATGTTTTCTTATTGGAAGAGAATTTGCAAAATTGCTAATTATTCACCTATATGAATTCTACATAAGCCCCCTCTGTGAGAAAAGTGCTGACACAGCTATCACTGTAGCTGCATGAATACATCAAATCTCTTCAATACAACACCTTATTCCTGCTCCCTCTTAAAAAATTGAACTCCCAATGATGACAGTCATAGTCTCCTCTTCCTCATCATCCTCCCAGCTCCTCATAACCTAACTTTTTCTCCTCTAGTTCTCCTTGCTTTTCCTTTTCTCTTCACTGTTCACCTCATCTGCATTGGTGTCATATGATCTTTCCGAATGTCAAGTAAATGCAGACTGCAGTCAGCATTACCAAATTGCTTTCCTGCCAAAAAAGTCTCTTTTCATATGCCATGACCCATCAGCTCACAGTTAGCTGCAAGTCATTCTGATTCCCAAATTTACAATATATTTTTATTTAATGAGCTATTAAACATTATGCATTTTTTTTCTGACTAACTGCATTCCTCCTGATAATTATAGCTTTAGAAAGAAACAATTAATTTGAAACCAATTCTGCAACAGAAGTGACATTATTTAGATAGCATTCCTCCATATCCATACTCTAGGGATTATCTCATTAGAATATATTTATATTTGGAAACTCCTTGAGACCATTATATCAGTCCAATAGTCACCATGTTGCCATCAATAATATAGACAAGACTACTGCATATGCTATTTCAATA
Organism: Gorsachius magnificus; assembly: GCA_034008185.1. Classification (NCBI taxonomy): domain Eukaryota; kingdom Metazoa; phylum Chordata; class Aves; order Pelecaniformes; family Ardeidae; genus Gorsachius; species Gorsachius magnificus. The sequence goes on from CM067081.1 coordinate 181,500,203, forward strand.
AAACACAAAATGGAAATAGATACATGGATGTATGAATAGTGAATTTTTGCTTTGACTAAATTAAAAAAAAATCAGGAGAGTGTTTGGAGTAAACTTAAGTTAAACACAAACACAAATAATATTCCATATGTATTGCATAGATGTGGACATTTATGGAATTGGTATGTTGTTCTCATGTATTCTTTTGGTAATGGTAATATTCAATTTGTTAGAATAATTCTGCAAATTGGTTGTCTAATAAAAAGTTTGCAAAAATTGCAGGTGACTCAGTAACGATGAGTGAGTTCAATCTTTGTTGCTCACAGGTTCCATTACATCTGTGTATTTATTAAATCCAATAATATCTACTAGTTCAGGCTGTATAATCCTGGTTCTGTCATTGTGGTTAATTATATCTAGTTAATGGATACAAACTAAATGCTGCAAATGTGCACGCATTCTGCCAATAGCTTAGCTCACGGTAAATCCCAATAACCTTTCCGTGGATTCTAATTTTTTTTTCTCTGCTACTCAGAGTTCCACTTTAACAAAATATGGAAATGATTGACAGAAGGAAACTGCCCATGACCCTGCCATGGCAGAAGGTAGAAATGTACATTTTAAAAAGGCTTCGTCTTTCAGGTTTGCACCTTACATTCAAGCAATAGTAAAAGTAAGTCTCTAACAGACTCCCTTCACTTGTTGTGTGTCGGAGCTCGTGCCTAGTTCTCACAGTTACTTTGTGGGAACAATATTGAAACTGTTCCTGGGGGGAAATTTCCTTTCTCTGAATCAGTAGATGTTAAATGCTGATTTGAAATGGGTGCAATATACATATGACTGAAAAAATGTGCTGAGAGGTTTTTGAGCTACCTAAAATTCCTGTCACCTTCATAGCTGAGGGTTGTGATGTGTATCCTCTGCTCTGCTGGATACTGTAAGTTCACAACTTACTTGTGCCTTACACACCTTTGCATCCCCTTTTGAGTAAATAGCTAAGTGTACAGATGAGTAAGTAGTTAAGCAGATAGCTTCACTTCTCATTTATCGTGAGGTTGGAAGTTTTTGGTTCAGCACTGCTTCAGTTCAGTTGCAATCTTTTCTGGTATCTTGGCATAGTAACACGACAGGCCTAATTCTGTCAGCTGAAATAAAGTGTTTCTTTCTATTGAAAGATTAAGGTGATTCAAAGCCACATTTTTAAAGCAAAATATTTTTTTTATTCTCCCAAACTTCCTGCCCATTAAACAAAGAGATAAAAGAAAAGTCTGTGTATACCCAATCTTACCTAAATTCTACTATTTAATTGGAAAAAGTAAGAAGCTATGATTTAATTCTTATATCCACAGCTGTTCTGAGTTGCATATTTCAGTCTCTCTGTGTCTTTCTTGAAGCCTCTTAAATCAAGTAATTGTTGGTAATTCATGGCCTCCTTCCTGAAGAGACAATTTGTAGCTGTCTGATTCTTTTAATTTCTGTATATATTCTGGTCTTGATGAGAAGATCTGTATGACTTTTATCTAGCACCTGGAAAGAACATCTTTCCAATTACTGGACAAGCTATTGTGACTTTCAAGTTATTGTCTCTCCACAGATATATTTATTCTTCTTTTTATTTACAGCTGGTACTTCCACTTGCATATAAAATACATTTATGTACCAATAAGTATAACAATCCCTGACGAAGTTATGAACTGATTGTGTATGAATAGCTATGTGATAGTCTGAAAATTAGCGTATATCAGTCTACATTATCAACAGAAACTGTGAGATAAATGTGCATAATTTTGCTGTATATACAATACATACCTGGTTCAGCAGTGCGCTCTGGAGTTCAGACCATAGTAATGACAGATGGTAAAGATTTAAAGCTACATCTTTCTCTGTTTTACCACTTTTGGGGTTGTTGTTTGTTGGCTAATTGTCATTTTCTCAGTTGGCCTTTGCCAAAGGATGAGCCAGGCCTACCATAATGGTTTCAGGTATGGTGGGTAGTTTTGGAGGTAGAGAGGATGTTGGAGCTCTGTACATAATGATATGTTGGATCCCACAATGTGGTTGTTTCTAGTAGAAATTATTATCTGCAAATCCTTGTTCTCCTTAGTATCTCCTTTCCCCTCACATCAGGAGAATTTTTGAATGTAAGTCAATGTTAATGAAATAAGGAGTCTGTGATTGGCGCCTGCTGGAAAAGGAAATAGCATAATGGACAAACAATTTCTCTGTTTGGTTTTTATCAGCTGTTGCTGAGGTTCTCCAGTGACTGTGGCCTTGATAAAGACATTTAGTTTTTATCCAGTAGTTCTTTTTTTGTGAAAAAGAACTGAAGTTGCTCTGTTAAGGAACTTCAATAATGGCTGGAGCCAGACAACAAGTGGGACTAGACTCTAACAAAAGAAGGAAGTGAGAATGTGAGAAAATACTGCTTTGTGCTTTGACAAATGCTTTGTCATATTCTTTCTTTGGTTAGTGGTAGCCAGTGTTTCACATAACACTGTTACAGGAGGACTTATATAATGCTAATTCATGCAGGTATTGAACAGTTGTTCCCATTTTGGAGGAAAGAAGCTGTACCTAGCCTTTACTTTTTGTTCTATTTTTATTTTGAGCTCTTTTCACATTTGTGGAAGACATTTCATTAGTGTTTCCCAGAAATGTCTTAACCATACTTTGGAGAAAGGCATGTCTGCCTATGACTTTCTATGGAACACTGCTTTGTAAAGCCTTTTCCTTCTTAACTATTGTAAATACTTTCTAGCATTGAAGAAGACAAGACCATAATTGGTGAAGAGGAGAATGAGGAAGAGATTGTACATGTCCCTCCTTTTTTAATTTAAGCAATCTTTAAGTTAGGCTTCTGTCCAAGGAACACTTTATTTGAAAAATGAAACCAAATCTATTGTTCCATTACATTTTTTCCAGGTTTTTTTCTTTTTAAAATTGTGATTGAATGAAATAATGTCTTCGATTAGTAACTACATACTAACATTTAAGAAATTGTATATATGTATAAATACATTCTTCCATGAAAACTGGATTTCTAAGTTAAATGTCCCTCACCTCAGTGAAGAGTAATTCCAATTGCTTTAGTACTTGTGTAATAAGAGAGCAGAACTCCTTGCTTTTCTTTCTACCAGCATAATAATTTATAATAGTAATTTTCTATGAGAGTTTTAATTTACCAGTTAAATTTCCGGTGAGCTTGTAATGATTCCTGAACTAGGTCTCCTTTTTTCCCTTTCTTTTCCATTTGAGGGCACTTCCTTCTACTTCTGAATGCTTTCAAGCCCCTATCCCTTTATCTCTTTTTGAGCATAGCCATCATTTTGCTATACCGTAGCACACACTGACCTTCAACACCAGGTTTCCTTGGCAGGTCTAACTGATTTGCGACCGGGGTTGAATAAAACAGCCAAAAAATTTTAAATCCAAATTTGTTTTTAATACTAAGAATCAAATATAGCAAAATATGAAATGGATTTTAAAACGAGCACTGTCCTCTCTATCTTACTCTTTAGCTTATTTGTTCCAGTTGGTAGCCCAGGTTGGTTTGGCTTGTGCAGTTGCTCAAAGATCTGTGTAACACCGTAGCTTTTTTGAGGAAAAGTTAAAGGACTCGAGCAACAGACACCACAAACAAGACAGAGACACAGCTAATTTTGCAGCTGCTAGCAGTCCTGTCATTAATGTTGGTTATTAAAATAGCATTGTATCCCTTCATGGTTAACTCCATGTGTTCAGTTTCTCTGCTAGCCTTCAATTCTGTAGAGCTTTCAGACTTAGTACCACATACCTCCTCTTTAATTTCAGTCTCGAAGATGATGAAGGAAGTTTAAAACCTGCTCAGATAGCCTAGATCTGTCAGAGAAAAGAGCGTCGAGCCCTTCACATAACCATTGCAGTTACTCTGAAATTCACTCTATGAATCTCATATAATAAAAGCTCTTTGGGTGGCTGATTTTGATTGAAAAGGTGGAGATAGAGCCACCTTTCAGCATTTTCAACACTAATAAAACTTGTAGTTGGAATTTACCTTTTTACTGACATTAGCAAGTCCGGAAGCTGGAGAACAGCTACTATTGTGTTTTATCACCGTCTTGTGTTGCTTGATTGGCCTGAATATCTTTTTCCCAGTGATTAAAATTTATGATTTGGAATGATACAGCTAGGTGTAGCAGTAGTCTCACAGGTCTCATAGTATTATGCTTCTTTGCCTGTTCAAAAGTATGGTAGTAATTTTATTTTTTTAAGTTATTCTTTTTAATCTTGAAGCCTCTGCTCAAAAATGTATTAAATCCCCTGGTATTTGGAGAAGAGTAATAATGGTGCATCATCACATAAAATTCCTGAGCCAGCATAAAGAATCTGAAAAGAACACCTTTTCAGACATCTCCTTCTCATTCTTCAAAAAACCCCCAACAAACCCACCACAAAACAGAAGCTACAAGATTAAAAGTAAATACACCTTTAGTTGTGATTAATTTTGTTGTTAGATAATGAGCCTTTGCAAAGATACATTCAAAGTTACAATGTCCTATTTTAATGATAATAGAAACTCCTTCTTCAGACACCTAAGTGATGTGCAAAGGGTAGAACACTTTGTGTGTCACCCTGTTGCTGCTTTGTGAAGTTAAAAGGAGTCCAGTGCTGCTTGGGTTTTGGTTTTGGAAGTTTGGTCATAGCCTACCAAAAAGGACAGTAGAGGCAGGATTCAGCTTTAGGATTCACCTAAAACAGGTGTTGTCGTGGTTTAACCCGGCTGGCAACTAAGCACCACGCAGCCGCTCGCTCACTCTCCCCCCTCCCTCAGTGGGATGGGGGAGAGAATCGGGAAGGGGAAAAAAGGTTAGAGCCGAGGGCTGAGATAAAGACAGTTTAATAAGAGAAAATAATAATAATAGTAATAATGAGAATGATAACAAAATATACAGAATATACAAAACGAATGATGCACAATACAATTGCTCACCACCCGCCGACCGATGCCCAGCCCGTCCCGAGCAGCGATCAGTACCCGAGCGACCGACCGACCCACCAACCCCCCCGAACATGACGTTCTATGGTATGGAATAGCTCTTTGGACAGTTTGGGTCCTAGCTGTGCTGTACTCCCAGCTTGTTATGCACCTGGCCGAGCAGGAGAAGCTCAAAAAGTCCTTGAGCACTGCTTGGCAACAACTAAAAACATCAGCGTGTTATCAACATTCTTCTAGTACTAAATCCAAAGCACAGCACTATGCTAGCTTCTGTGAAGAAAATTAACTCTATCCCAGCCGAAACCAGGACAGGTGTCCAGTTGTACCTATCTACATGTGAGGTAGTTGCTTTAGCTTCATAGTCAAGGGAGAACAGGGTTCAGCTGCGTAACAGAATTTAGAACACTCTAGAGTATCTTGTCTGGCCTCCAAGTGCTACTTCAGATGGGTGTGGAATCCAATCTGAATCAGATGCAAGGTGCCATGCCTCATATCTGCCAATCCCTTCCCTTAGGCATCTCAGATGGTCCTAGATGGTTATGTTCAGGCACCTGAGTCCTGTTCCTTACCAATAGACCTCTAGAGTGATGCTGCTTGCCCTAAAACAGATACCTACTTTGGTTCAGCTGAGTTGTACTTCAAGCCCTGGCAAGCTGGTCAGGTTGAATAACTTGCCCTAAACATGTCTTTTAACTATCTGTAGTGAGCATTTTAAATGTATCAAAGTATCTAAGATACTTGGATGGGATTTATAGCACTGTATCAGATCTATGACATGGGCATGTCAGATACCATGTTTCAACTGAATGGAGTACTTATATTTCAATCCCTAAATTTAGGTGTCTTAATCTTGAACATATCAGTACCTATGCTACTGATAGATAACAGGAAGAATAATAGCATCACACATAACAGTTATGAAATTAATTAACCTTGGAGGCAATTTCTGCTAAAGCTTTATTTTCATAGAATCATAGAATCATAGAATGTTTTGGGTTGGAAGGGACCCCTAGAGGTCATCTAGTCCAACCCCCATCTCTTTCTTCGTCTGTCATTTAGTGATGTAGTCTAATGCAAAATCCTAACTTACAAAAAAATACCTCCACTCCCAATTCAATCTTCAGTTGAGGACTGAAAAACCTCACAAGTTAGGAGCCTGTTAGCCAAACTAGGTAAGCTAGAGCTAATGTTTCTGTCAATTCTAAGAGAAATAAATAATCAGAGAATAGCTTTTTAAAAGTAAGTCTGGAAAGGGTGATTTCAGCTTTCCTTCTAAATCATAAAGAGCATGACATTAATTAAATTTTATTTCTCAAGTCAACTTTTGTTGCTGAGAGCATCATCTAGAAGGATAGTTAACTTCAGAACAAGCATTTATTGGACTATGGTGTAATAAGGGAAAACGAGAGGAAGAGTTTCCACGTGAATGATTAAGCATATAATGAATGCGTGTAAAAATCTACTTACGGAGTTTCAGAGCAATAAACCAAATACACAGTCCTGAAAGAGGCATATTCTGTATTAATTATTTTTCTGACAGCAGCATTTATCATAACAATTCAGGAGTGAGGTGCTGAACAAAGATAAAGCAAAAGATTTTTCTGTCCTTTACTTTCATTCACTTGCAAGACTGACCCTTGCAAGAGAATCTTTCAGTCCTTAGTCCTTACAGAAGCTGCCTGCCATTAGGTCCACAACTGTGATTCAGAACACTGTCCTAGCTGTGGCAGTGGTCCATGTGCCTCGATCTATGAGGAGTGGGAAGTATGTAATTTCTAATGTTTATTAGTGTTTTATCAAAACAAACAATGAGAAAGTTATAAAGATTTCCTTTGTGGTTTTGATTTTCCTGTGAGAGACCTGACTGTGATTCATTCAGTTTCTTTGGTTTTGGCTCTTCGTAGAATGCAGGTCTACTGATATCAGTCCCCAAACTCGCATTGTACTCATTGGAACTGGATAGAATCAATCTACAGGAAAAAAGCACCAACAGAAAACAGAACAAAGCAGCTCTCCTTTGTCTAATGGGAGTAAGTAATATAGGAAGTACACCTTCATAACTACTTCTTAGATTAATAAACTCTTTACCCCACAATTACAGAGAATCTTAAACATAAGATGGAGTTTTGCTTATCATTTGTGTTGTAAAGTGACTCTTAGTGTAGGCAGCAACAGTTGAAGTCACTAGGTAAAAAGAAAAATGCTTGGGTCCGATCCCTGACATGATGAAGCCATGTGCCTTCTTTCCTCATCCCAAATCCCCCTCTTTTTTTTCCTCTCCAGTATTCTTCTCTTCACTCCTCACTATTAGAAAAATAAATTTTGGCTGTATTTTAATTTGCTGAGGGTCTTCAAGGCTTCTTACTATTTCTAGACAATGAAGAACCTGTCTTGATTCCTGTATTTGAGAAGCTCTTATTACAGGACACTGTATTAGCAGAACATCAATATCTGACTAATTAGAGATGAAACACCAAATAAGTATTGAATAATGCAGTTTTCTAACTTTCTAATTAATTGCAGAACTTATGAAAACGTTAATTATGGTTGGAAAGATCCTAAGTACCATTTTGTGAAGAGTTCTTACAATTTTAATTGCAAGAAATGATGCAAATAACCAAAGATATAGTATTTGAAGAAAAGGTTTCTCATGCCACTTAAAATACAGACATAAAATATTTTCTGGCAGGTAAAATTGTAAGCTCCAAGAGAAATATGGGGATTATACTTCTTTCAGTGAATAAACATTATCCTTCTTATGTACTTAGCTGCGTCCTTTTATAAAAAAAAATAAAGAAAAATTTTTGCTTTTAAAATGCTTACACAATGAAAAAAAGAATTTAAAAATTCCTAGTATATTATTTGTGATAACTTGTGATAACTGTTATCACAGGTTTCATAACTAATGACCTAATCTGTCTTTAAATGTTAGAGTGGATAGATGTACTTAGACTGATGGATACAGTTTAAAACCCTAGGGCCTGGCTATAATAGAAAGAATTAGCATCAGCAATTTGTACAGCTGAACTGATGGTGAATGCTGTTTAGATAAAAAGGAATGAAGGATTAACTTTTTTCAGCCCTGGTTCAAAGTAACCATTACATTTAGGACTGGTTTTTGGCTAAGCCATGTGCCTGCATATGGCTAGAATGCCCATGAGCAGTGCTGTAACATCTTTAAAGCAAGACATCTAATGGTTAGCAACAAGGCAATACAACATCTGCTTTAGGCCTTTTTTTTTTTTGCTGAATTCATTTTACAAAACCAAGTACAAACAGCTGCCCAGCAGTACTTGTGCAAAGTGGAACATTTCTGCTGAACCCATTTCATTCCACTTTCTCTATCCCTTAGATGTACTTGAAGGTCATTACAGAGCGTGGTCTCTAGGAAGCTCACATGCTGTACATGTGCATATGTACCTGCTGTAAACAAATGCAGACTTTGAAAAAGAAGAGAAAATAAAACTGATTTACCTACTTTTTGATTATTTACATGGTGGCTTTTCTAGGACCTATAATAATCAGGATACATACTGCGTAGTGAATATCTGTCAAGAGTCGTTAAGTTCTCTCTCCATATTAAGCAGATTGCATTATTAACTTGGGCTCACTATTTGCATTAAATTTGAAGTATTACCTTTGTAGCTTTTGGCAGGTTTTATTTCGATTGCTATGTAGATGTATTTATAATCAGCCCCCATTTTTGTAATAAAAAAGGAGGGACATAACAGAACTTTGGAAGCCCTTCTGTATTGTGTCACTTTTTGTTTCTTCACAAGCCTTCCCACATGAGTTTACTGGAAAAAAATTGTTACTCTTACTTAATTCTTCATACAGCTTCATTTCTTTTCCATAGCAGCACAGAAGAGCACATCAGAAAAACTCTCACTAGAATCTTGACTTTCATCCCAGTTCCTACTCTAAATGCAGATCAGGAATTCTGCTTTCTGGGGAGCTCCCTTGATTTTTTGTAGTGTCCAGCTGACCTGCTGGGCTACATCAGCAGTACTGCTTAATGCTAATGGGAATGAAACTTCAACATGAGGAGACAGCAGATTTTACCTTGGGCGATGCAGATGTCTTTCTCAGAGCCAATAAACCAAATCTTCCCACCCCATCCAGCCAAAGCATCTTTCGGACTTGGAGTTTGCATTTTCAGCTGATGCATGCCCATGGTACTTCATGTTAGGGATATGAAGCCCTTATAGCTCTCATTGACCTCAGTTATAATTTGCAGTTCTGCAGCTCTGAGTGGAAACTTGCCATAAGCACAAATTAAGATCTCACGTGTAAATTGTGAGACAGCCTGCATAACTTACTGTCATTTGTGCATGTAAAAAGATTATGTGCATACAATTCAGCCCATATGCTGAAAAAACAACACTGTGTTTTAATCAAATTCCCTAATTAAATCAAATTTAAACTACTTGTTACTCTATCTGCCCTGAAGAGTCCTGACTCAGATCTGTATGAAACCCTTCTCTACACTAAAGAAGCAGCCATGGCCAGGTCAAAATTTTGAAAAATTACTGGAGATACACCTTATTCCAACAGCAGTCAGGAAGTCCTAGAAAAAGGAGATGAACCTTAATAAGGTTTGTATTCAAGCAGTCTATTCAAAGAAACTAATCCCCATCCAACCTAAATAATGTTTTTGCATACCTTTACTATAATGATAACTGCAGTGGGTTTTGTTTCCAAGGACTTTAGCAACATATTCCCAAGAGAAAGTACTTTGGTGATTGCAAGTAGTGTGTCGTGGGCTTGAATTTCTTTTTCCCCCTTTCTTTCTCTAACGTTTAATTGAAATTTTTGGCTTCAAGCCAAATGTGATTTAGAAGATTTTTAGGTCTCGATCACTGAACAAGCACTTTTAAGAACTGCATCCTCATTGCACAGAGGATGAGTTGGCATTTCTAGTTCAGATTATTTAGTTCAGTGATTGCAGCTATTATGCAGTACAGGTGACAAGAAGGACCTTCGCCTTTGCGCTTTAGTTAGAAAGCTTAGTTAGCCAGGAGATGCTGTCATGTCTACTACAAGGTTAGAATCACTGTGGCCTTTGGATGCTTGGGAAAGCGTAGGTAAAAAAGATGTGTCTCTTTAGTGCAAGAATTTATATTCAATGCATTTTTAGTTGTGGCATTTACTGTTTCAATCCCTAGTGAAACAACCTTGAAGCTAATCAAAACAGAATTTGAATCACTTTTTTTGATCTAGACAAAGCTATCAGGACAGCTGCATGCTATTCTGAGGACCAAATCTGAGTTTTCTGCAGGTGCTTTTAATTGGTCCATAAAGATGCCTAAGCTTGGGCTGCAGGCAGAAAAAATTCAGCTGATCAAACCTGCACATTTTCCTGTAGTTCAGGACAAACAGATTTTGGCCCTTGATATGTGTTAAATTTTTTGAAATTCTACAGAGGAATGCTTTTATGACCTTGCCTGTAATTATTGAAAATGCTGTATTTCCACATCATAATTTGGAGAGCAATTTTCAAAACTGTGGAAAATGAGAGCTTGGATAGCTATGCAGTTATCTATGATGACCTGGATGATTTGTATTGACCTGTTTTAATTTTAAAGGAAAGAGTATCTCCTTTTACAAATCTTACCTCACATACACATTCTGTTCGATTTCATGATATCGCTGTATTGCTGGCACTTCTGTATATAGGAAATTTACCATTTTCTGTCAGGGATATATACTGTGCGTCTCATACCAGGTGCAGCAGAGCGTTATTGAGCCCTAGTGATCACTTACTCAAACTGGAGCACCTCATCTTATGGAACATTGGTAAATCAGGCTTCCTTTTTTTAAGGCTGGGCTGAGGTACTGGTTTTCAGCCCTTCAGTTTGAAGGACTGAAATTTCTCCAGAAACAGTACAGAGAAGTTGGGTATGAAACTTGGTCTTTGACATGGGACCAGTTAAGATTGAAGCAAAACATACTCCATGGGAGACAGCATCTTCCATTTGGGAGCTGCTTGGGGGTCGCAGACTCTTGGAAAAAGGACTTGGCACTCGGAATAAACACCTAACACTCCAGTGCAGTATGCAACTCGTGCTCTGTCTGAAGCCGAGTATGTGCTTTTAGAATCTTTATGTAGTCAATTAAAATTACGCACTTCAGTTATGATGTGTCCTTCAAAGGGCTTACGGAGAGACAATGTTCATGAGATGGGAGTTCTGTGGAGAAAGGTCATCCTCATATCATCAGAAAGTGTTTTATAGTAAACATAGGGGCCAAGCAATTGAACCTATGCGTCTTGAAAGGAGTGCTAGATAGAAGAGTGTGACAACATTTAAAAAATTAAACAACCAAAACCCACATAATTTTTAAATTCAGAGCTCAAGTCCTGTTTTTAGAATAAAATCTGTCCTCGATGGTTAACTTGAAATAGACAGTAAAATGTTAAGGATGCCTTTCTTTTTTTGACCTTCCCGCTTCATGCATCTCAGCATAATTTTGTTTACAATGTAAATATTTTAAAGTATTTTAGGAAAAAGAAGCAAGATCTCAAGTTCTGGAAGGAGCAGAAAAATTAAGTGAAACTTTTGGCTGCCCTTCAAAAACATCAAATCCACAAAATCTTAGATCAATGAGCTTAGCTCATCTAGAGACTTCTCAAAGAAAGTGTTGTATGTATGAATCTGTGGCCTAGGCATAGATGTTTTCTGAACTGTGCGTGTGAAAAATGGATCAAATACTAGATTTTGTGATCTGCTTTCTTTCATTGCCTGGAATAGAAGCCTGCTCATAAAAAAATGTTTCATTTCTGTTTTCAAAATAAATTGGCTGTGATTCTAGAGAGATTATTTAAATTGAGATTTTTCGGTAGTCTTCTTGAAGAAGTAGTAATATATAGTTTCTTTATTTGGATATTTTGAGGACTTTTAGATGTAACTGTCAAAAGAAAAGTAGCATGCTAATATGAATGACCAACAATTGCTTAGATTTTATTCTTGCCTATTGAAATGCTGTGGTTCGCCTGTTTGAGTGTTACAGAAGGGGAAAAGAGTCAGCTTCTCTTTAGTGCTCTTGGGATGTTTATTTACAATTCAGCATCTATCCAAAATTGTAATTTCGGGTGTGGGAGAAGTGATTTCCGAAGTGATGGATGACATTTGCATGTGAAGCCAAACAGATGACAGAGTCCTTTTCATTGTCACACTGAGAACTCACTGAGAGCTGTGGCAAGGGCAGTTTGACAGAAGCAACTCTGGCACTGTAAGAGCTGGTGATTGTGTCCAAAATCAGCTAGCTGCTACCTGGGATGTGGGATGCACAGAACTAGGGTAATGGTTTGAATAGGCAGTGCCAGCAGCTGGAAGGAACACAGAAAAGTTAAAAAGAGAAGTGGGGGAATGGAGGGAGCAAGAAGGTTGCAGGGTCCAGCACATCAGTAGTTTTCGCTTGGAAGTGTGTTTCAAAGTCAATGAAATTTATTAGTAAATGAGCTGGAAAGGGGTTGCAGATGACCCAGTTTCTGTTTGCAGTGCTTTTACTCCAAAACATCTAAATATATTAGACTTGTGATTGATATGTAAAAGAAAATTAGTCTAAAGTCATAGCTGTCCATAGAATTTGCTGGGAATTGGACGTGTGGAAGCAGAGGTGTGTGTGGCTGTTCCCTTCTGCCTCCCACAGACCACTCACATTGGTGTTTAGCTGCTTTGCTCACTCCCCACACAGCGCTGACCTTGTTCTGGCTCGCCTTGTACTTTCTCATTTCTTTGTGTTTCTTTGTCTGTGTTAAAGCCAGCTGGTTCTCTCTATGGAAATTCACAGCCAGGACACTTTCAGCAGATGTCTACATGGCTTCAGCAGCTCTTTTCCTCTGCCCTTCTGTGGCACCATTAGACTTTTACCCTGACATTACAAAGTGAAAGCTGGGTTACTCAACTTTCTTGAAATGTGTAGCAATTTGAAGGCTCTGTATAGTTGGACGTTAGAGCATATGGAGTGAGCATAGCCAGATTATTTATGACCTCCAGATCACTGCCCTTTCTTCACTCAACCCCCAGATTTATGTAAGACATTGTAGCCTTTTATTTTTGAACCAGGATCTGTCCTGGTGCATATTGCGATTATACAAGAAGGTTTTCTCCTGGAAACTGCAGATAAGTTAGGCTGCTTTCCAGCAGCATAACTTCACAGAAGTTTGCACACAGTTTGTAACAAGATTATAACTGTGAGAAGGGCACTGTTTGTTCACTGTGTAAGGGGAACCGAAGTCAGGCTTAGGAGATGGTATCACAAGACATGCTGAGAAGTCAAATAATAGCATTGTCAAGGGAGTGCAGCAAAGGATGTTTCTATCTCTGCCAGCTTTGGTAAAAACATTTGACAGCATGTACTCGCTACGCTTCCTTATTGCAAGAGAATTCTTGCTGCTTTAGCAAAAGGCAGGCTCAGTTTGCACCAAACCAGGTGCCGAGACCTCTTTTAGAACACCTTGCCTGTGCCAGGGAGTGAGCAGAATTTCGCGTGGCTGTTCAGCCTCCAAGAAAGGCTGGGAAACTTACCCTGTAATGTCATGGGGAAAATAGCAGTTTCGGCAAAGCTTTCTACCTTTTACAGCTCAAATTTTAAACCTATGCTTTCTGGCAACTCGTGCCATTTTAAAAGACCTCAGACCCATGTTTGAATCCTCAGGTTTCAAAACCTCCATCAAGGGCTTTCTAAATGTTCTGCTTGCAGAAGTGACAAGACTTCAAAATCTTTTACAAATACAAAGCTGGGCCAATCTTGTTTAGACCTGTGTTTCATTTCAAATCAGATTTTGTTTAAGATTTCTTAAAGTTAGCAAGAATCTTGATGAAGCTTCGTGTGGCAGTCTTTCTCTGAGTGCTTGTACTCTTATGAGAAAAAAAAAAGTCTTTGTAAATGGACAATAAACCCGCTGGCATGGCATAGTAGGCTATGATTTTTTGATGAGCATATGATTTTGATGGGCATTTTGAGTGTCTTATCCAGCATTCACTACATGGTATCTGGGTGGAGGAATGATCTATATTCAGGGCTTCTCATGAGATCTTGTTTCCCCTGTGTAGGGACACATTCTTGGGAGTATTTTTCAAATAGAAAAAGACAATGGGTGAAAATGGCCCATCCTAGGTAGGAGCTAGATTCCTCTTGTATAAATGGACTGAGATTCCCAATGAAAGTAAAAGTGAAGAAAAAAAAAAAAAGACTACTACCAGAGAGTATCAACTCTACTTTGTTTTCATGCTTTTGGAATTTTTCATTATTCTGGTAGGGAACTGAATAAAAACCTTTTCTTAAGTTTTCTTCCGAAGTCAGAAACCTATGTTGAACTTCAGCATGAGGTTTTTGAGAGAACAGCTGTGGTGTCTAAAGTGGCCTTTTGGTTGTAGAAGGTATGTAGGTTCAGGTTCACTTTATGTGATTGTTCTGGAATGGGAGACTGACTGCATAAAATTGCCAAAAAGGCATTGTGGAAAGACTTCTTCATTCTCTGGTTAGTTCCTTGCCAGCTGTCTTCAGTATTGTGACCATCTCTAGCTAATTATTCCTTCAGGCTCACGACAGATCCTGTACCTTCCAAGGCGATGCCCTCTGGAGGTTATGGTTTTCTTCAGGCACTCAGCAGAGCAATGTTCTCTTAAACAGGGGTCTCACTCAAACTCCAATAACTGAAAATTGCGTCATGACTCCTAGGTATTTGTCCCATAGGCTTAGCCATGTGGGTTGTAGGGAATATATTACAAAATGTTTCCAAGATTGATTAGACTTTTTTTGTGTGTGTGTTTGTCATAAGAGCTTTGGTGTTGTGCTTCAATGTGGTGCTATTGATCTCTGTTTACCTGAACTTGTCTCTTAACTACCTGAGAAACCAATAACATTTAACCCGAATAAGATGATACGGTGACCTGCTGTTTCCTCACATAACAAAACTGGAGAACAAGAATATTAATTACAAAGATGGAAGCCTTAGTGTTCTGTCAGGAAGAGCCCTGAAATATTCTTGATCTCAAGACGAAGATGACAGGCAAGTAGCATACATAGTTCAGAGTGTTAAGAGGGATCAAGCTTTGTAGTAAATCAGCTGTCTTCCATGCAGGACTGATCAGCTAGGGCTCATGAGATTTTGATGTGCCCTAGGTTGGAGTGCTGAAAGAGAATGAAAGAAACCCCAGAGTCCATGAGGGAAGGAGGAGAAAGGAGAGGAGAATCAGGCTGGGTCTTGCAGGAAGGTGGAGGGCGTTCTTTGCGCGATTTGTGGTTGAGCTGCAGAACTCCTCAGTGCAGGATATTGTGGACTCTGAAAGTTTACACGGCTTTAAAAACGGGCACTTCCATGAGGAAAGCTCCACCAAGTTCTTATTAAGAACAATAGTGCCCTCTCTGCCTGAGGAATTAACTGAGATGCAAATCGCTAGAGGTCAGGAGCATGTGCTGGGGAAATTACCACTGCATGCTTACCCTGTTAAAAGCTCTGTATAAACTTCTTACAAGGCTCCTGCTGTTGAGGTCTGTTAGAAATTATTTACTGGAGGAGATGTGCTTTTAGTCTGACCCCATACAGTTGCTCTCATGAGCAGTCCGACTGGGTTTCAAGAGCGAGAAACCTGTGAAGAGTGGATTGACCCCTGGTAAGGGGAAGGACTCCCTCATGTCAGCTTTCTGTGCATTATGAAGTAAAGTAAAGGTCATCAGAAAAGATGTGAATTGTGAATTATGCGTTTTCTTGACAAGAGAGGGTGGTAGAATGCCTTTAGCTTTTTACCTGGTAAGGATGACTCCTGGTATAATTACAGGTTGCTTGGACCACATTCACTTCCCATAATATCTAATTCAAGATTTGACTCTGTAGGAACTGTATCATCGGAGGACCTGTGGGCTTGCTATTTGGGAGATATATATTTTTTTTTAAATTTCTTTTGTTCCTCTGATTAAGTGTGAATGTGAGGGAGGAATGATATGGAGGCCACACATGACCCTGCCACCAATCAGGATAAAAAGTGTTGTACGTCTCTACTGATGTTTCAGTTGTTGATTTTCTCTAGTAATAGAAGCTAATTTTGCATTATTTTGAAAGAATCATGCCAGGCGTTTATATACAGTGATGGATTTTAAACACAATTTAAGGTGCCCATTTAAACTGACAAACCCTTGCTGTTTTTTCACTGTAGATTTGATTCACATTATTTACAGTTTCTTCAAGGCTTCTATTTTTCAAGGTTTCATAACTGAGATCAAAACAAACTCAAATCAGAAAGTATCAGCAACAACGGTGGAAAAAACCCTCTCACTCCAGACAGACATCCCACGTGAGAAATACAAGGCAGAAACTGATTTTTTAATAGAATGTTTAGGTTAATAAAAAGTTACCAGTCTTAAAAAAGGTCTCACAAGCTTATGCATAAGTTTCTGTTGTGCTCAATCAAAAGTGGATGGAACAAACTTTTCGAAATGTTGGCTCTTAGTGGGTGGGGTTTTAAATTTTGGTAAGTTTCCAATTTTTTTTGTTTTTTGAGAAGATCTTACTTTTTATGCTTTGCATATAGTTTGTCTAAATACAGATCTAAGATTTCATTATACCTAATGAGACTCAAAAGTAAGCATGCTTGGGATTTTCAGTGCTGTCTCTGGGATTTAGCCATGCAGCTTTTATGGAAATCTTCAGATGGACTTTGGAAATCAAAACCACAAGAGTGATGACAGCATGCAGGTGTACCTATGTGCATTCCTTATTTATGCATACCATGACAATATTACTGGAGGGGAACGACTTTTTCCCATCCCAACCTGCCGACTGTGAGTTCCCTTCAGAGCTACATTAGGCTGTGATTTTCCTCCAGTCTTTTACTGCTTTCTGTCAGGGTTTTGGTTTGTCAAACACAAGATTACCAGTGAGGTTCGTCTATAGATGTCATCACAAGAGTGCTGCTTACATGTGACATTTTGCTAATCTTTTATGAGTCATTACACTTGTTTTGACTTTCTCTCTGTATAATCATTGCGGAAGAGAAAAATACCATTGAGTATAATGTTTGCCTCACCTCCTCTACAGCCTTTACACGCAGTCCTTCAAAAAGGGAATGATAGAAAAGATCAGTGAACAACAGTAGGAAATAATGTAGCACCGACATTTGGAGATTGCAATTTACACAGTGTAACCTTTTTACTTTACATATCCTGAAATAAATTTTCACCTGATTTACAGGTTCAGTGATGTTGTAAGGAGAGGCTGAAATGTGAAATGAGATGCAATCTAAAAAACAGATATGGTTGGGGATAAAAAGGGGTTTTTTAAAACATAAAAATGTTCTTAGTTTTTAAGGCAAACATCCACACATTTATTTTCAGGGATACACAGAATGTTCTTATGTTATAGAAATCAAATTATTTGATTTTTACTTTGAAATGACATTTTTCTTTCAAAGTGACCTGAATTCCAAAATGATTGAATAACCTGACACCAAAACTGTAAAAAATCCCCTTTTGAGTCAGATGAAACTTATGACTTTAAACAGAAATTTTTGTAGTTCTTTTTTGTTGGCTGAACAGAAAACTTTTTGGTTTATTTTAATTTTTTTTGCCTCTTTATTTTATTACCTCAACTGCAAACTCCGACATTTGTACAGATCTACTGAAAGATGCTATTTGATACATTATGTGGGGCCTGGCCGTTTTATCTTATTTTATGCAAATATAATGGGAATCTTTTTCCATAAATGTGAAAATCACATGTCATTCTTTTTTTGTACTTGTAGGTAGAGATGCAGTTGCTTGGGAACTAGCTTACATACCCTGGTGTTGCTTTCTAAATGAGTTCTCTAGTTCTAGTTACCAACAATCTCTTTTGACATATGCTACTTTATTTCTGGAGGAGGAGGGGTCAGAAGTGACTTCCTTCCCAAAGAACTGTGCTGCAGGGTGAGACAGAGAGGTTTGGGGGAACTTCTCTCCCTCTTCCTCCTCATTTATTCTGCAAATGGGCTTGTAATATGTAATACTTCGTGGTGCAGATCATACAGCATTTCCATCAATGTTCTTCTCGCGCGTGGTTTAACCCCAGCCGGCAACTCGGCACCACCCAGCCACTCGCTCACTCCCCCCACAGTGGGATGGGGGAGAGAATTGGAAAGGTAAAAGTGAGAAAACTCGTGGGTTGAGATAAAGACAGTTTAGTAGGGAAAGCAAAAGCCACGCGCGCAAGGAAAGCAAAGCAAGGAATTCATTCACTGTTTCCCACGGGCAGGCAGGGGTTCAGCCATCTCCAGGAAAGCAGGGCTCCATCACTGGGGAAGACAAACGCCATCACTTCGAATGTCCCCCCCTTCCTTCTTCCTCCCCCAGTTTCTATACTGAGCATGACATCATATGGTCTGGAATAGCCCTTTGGCCAGTTGGGGTCAGCTGTCCTGGCTGTGCCCCCTCCCAGCTTCTTGTGCCCCTGGCAGAGCAGGGGAAGCTGGAAAGTCCTTGCCTGGTGTAAGCACTGCTCAGCAACACCTAAACCTTCAGTGTGTTACCAACATTCTTCTCGTACTAAATCCAAAACACAGCACTGTACAAGCCACTATGAAGAAAATCAACTCTATCCCAGCCGAAACCAGGACAAGTTATTAAAAATAAATATATAAATCATGGCACTGTACCAGGTTGCACACGTCTGATAAGTTTGTTGATCGTCTTACCTCCCAAATTCTTCAGAGTAAAGTTTCTTGCATAGTAAGTATGATGTGAATAATTCAACCCTGCTATACAGTTTTCTGTTGAAAGTACCAATAATTCAAATAAGCTCAAGTTACCCAACCATCAAGTCACTTTGTAGAATTTGGATTTTTCTTAAATGTTATTTTGGATTAAGACGAGTTCTGCAAATCTTATGAACAATAACTTTACATAGTAATATTTTTATCTTTGATCAAGAGTAGATCCTATAGGATTCACTGCAGAAGAAATTTTTTTTGAGATCTCTCATTTAATCAGTTTTTAATCCATTTAAGATGTGCTGAATTGATTTTGTGTAATGCATTTTCATCAGTATGCCACAGTGCTGTGTCAAAGGCCTCATAGATGCCTAACTATGTTATATCAACTGAGTTTGAAAATATCCAGTTTCTGAGGATATATTTCTGATCTGTAAGAAATATAATTTGGAGGTATTTAATGAGATTAAACCTAATAAAATCTACTTTCTTATAGAGGACTTGATCAAATATCTCTAAATGACTTCCAAGCAGAAACACCTTACCATGGCAGCTTAGGAGTCCTGTGAATATCCTATCTTTTATACAGAAGTAGTAGACTATAGACCTTTTACTTTTCTATGTGCATTGCTTCAGCCTAACTCACTCCACCTTAATATGAAACAGCATCATGTCCTGAAAAACTGTTGTTATTTTTGATGTGTGGCATGCTAATTTTAAACATGGCTGTAGGCGGGAGGATTTCTGATGGTGTGCATTGGCTAACCTGTATTGCATGTTCCTGTAACCTGCCTGTTTTAGCAAAAGTCTCAGCTAAGATTGCTTTGAGCCCGGAAGACTTTATGTCAGACTCGTAAATTTTCTAGAATATCAACATTCCCTGGCTTTAAGCTGAGCTACCACTAATTATGGATTGCTGTTCTGTGTTCTCTGTAAACAGAATACAGTTAGGGAATGCTCACAAATTATGCTTATTTTATGAGCATACAAGTCACCTAAACACCCAGAGCTGCCTGTACAATTATTTTCAAACATGCACATGAGTGTGTTTGTGAACACATTTAGAAAAGGCTTCCGTTGGATACTTATATTTACTGAACGACAGAATGAGATGCCTCTGTAGAGGGGGAAAAACCAGATATGTTCCTCTGCAAATTATTTGAGCTGACAGAAGAATCACTGAAGAGACAAAACCTGTCACATCTTATATGAATTTAGACTGATATCTATCTGACCCATCTGCACCCATTTCTGTATTAAATGATTCATAATACTTATAGACATTCTGTTTTTAACTAATCTGTCTTCAAAGCTTTCTGGTTCCTTGTTCTCTAAACTTGAGAAATTCTCTGGGTTTTCCTGACATAATCTGAGACATTTTGAAGAGTATAAAGCTGTTGATTGCAGAGGCTGTATTCAACCGCTCCTTTTGTCTACCTTCATACTGAGGCATTGCCACCAAAACCTGAAGAAATATGTTTGTAGTTCAGTACAATAGATGAAAACTATCTGCAGACTAATGTTTTTCAATGATAGCTTGGATATTGTTGTGTCAGCATTGCTATTCCAGCATGAAAGATAATCTCATCCTTCCTGAGACTTCTGACATATTAATAAAAGCAAACTAAGAGAAAGGAAAAGTTATTTACTCTTCAGAAGACTCTCTATCTTACTCGTTGTGTTTAATTTATGCGACAATTTTCAAATAAAGATAATATGTATCTGTACAGACCAGTCAAATAGTTTTCACACAGTGGCCTGTACAATTTGTTTGAATATATCTGCAGAGTAAACGTTCTGTCACTAATGTAACCTGATTATAGTTTTCCATGGGGAGCACAATGATTGTTAAAAACTTCTAAGATTTTAAGTTGCATTTTGTTATTTAAGGTATGTGGTTAAGATTATTATTTTTCTCTGTCAGGTTGTTTTTTCACTCTCCTTAATTTTTCTGAATGTGGATTTGCTGCATAATCTCCTGTTTCACAAGAGTGTGGAAAGCAATTAAGAATACTTTTGGAATGGTTTGGTTCACAAAAGCCTTCCCCTGAGATAATTTCAACATGCTGAAAGCAAACTCTGATTCTTGGCAGCAGAAAGAATTGAACCTTTTAAAAAGCAGGCTCCCAGTAAGCACAATTAAGTTATTCGACCAAGCGAAGGTTGAATTTAGCCTCTCAAATAAACAACTCTGCCAGCTGCATCAGTACTGTGCTGGTCCCAAATTCCCACTTCTTTGATCTGGCATGGCAAATTCATGAAGAGGAAAAGGCGAGATTCTGCATTTATTTTATAGGCTGTCAGATGGGAAGTATAGACTGAGGCCAGACTCCATGGTTCCCTGTAACGTCAGGGGGACCCATGTGGAGATCACGGGGAGAATAAAGCACTTGTCCCCACATTTATTTGTATGTATTGTCACTTGGACTCTCTGCTTCTTACCAGGCCAGTCTTCCTGCCTTTTGCTTTCTTTTCTCCACCTTTCCCTACTTTCTTCCATGTTGAGACTCTCACATTTCACACACCCCCACCCACCCACCCCCATGTTGTTTCTGCACCCTTTGCTGGGTTAGCTTGTGTGAAGATATTACAGGCTGTACCTGTGTGGCACTTCAGAGGGAGCAGTAAGCAAGGAGATAGTCCCTGCCACTGCGTAATGGTTTCAGGCTGTGTGCAGGCTCAGGAAGCCCAAGCTGACCTGGTGTACGTGGTTCTGTTGGAATTCGGCAATTTATTATATGACCAGAGGAACAGGAACCTGGGTGATGATGTCCCTCAATGTACCCTGCAGCACAACAAACAGACAGAGGAGGATGCACTGCTGCATTGAACTATCCCATTTTGAATTTTATGGCTTCTAATAGTAGTGTGATCAGTCTTTATATGATATTCCTCAGTATTTCCCCGAATGCTAAATTCTCACTAAATAATTATCACTGTTTACCAATGTTAAATCCTCACACATTATA
Source organism: Gorsachius magnificus (assembly GCA_034008185.1). Classification (NCBI taxonomy): domain Eukaryota; kingdom Metazoa; phylum Chordata; class Aves; order Pelecaniformes; family Ardeidae; genus Gorsachius; species Gorsachius magnificus. The sequence continues at coordinate 181,521,811 of CM067081.1, forward strand.
TCCAAATATGCCAAAGAATTAAATGATGCTGGGGCCTGCAAAGCTGTGAAGGTGTAGGAGGGAGTCTTGGCTCTTCCTTGGTTCCTTTCCTTCTCCATGATCAGCACTCATCTTGGTCAAAGAAACTCCATTTTAAGTTAGAGAGAATTTTCAGCTAAACTAAAAGGAGCAAATAGGAGCTAGCTAAGAAGCTGAAGTAACCAAATCTTTATTCTTAGATATAAGCTTAATAAAATGTTGTTATTTTTGGCATTTTTCAATTTTGTTCCATGCATGTTTCCTCATACACATGCTCATTTTTCTTAGGTACTATGTAATGGTAATACTAGTTCTGAGTGAGCCGGCATGCACCAAAGCTTTCCACAGATGAGGAGGGTATGGCAGGTCTTCTCTCCTGCATATTGGGACACCTTTCCGTGTGCCCTGTTCCTAAAATGCTCTTTGAGAGGAACAAAAATTCAGTGAAGTAGACCTCTATAAAAGTTACACAGAACCACTGTAAGACTATGTCAGTGCAGCAGAGGACAAATTGTCACTGAGTACTTCAGAAATCCCCAAATCATTACTATATTTTAAATATTTATTACTATTCCTTTGCTCCAGACAGCTATCTTAGTCGTCCCTCGGCTTTTCCTGCAGTCAATAAGGACCGTCGGGCACATCCAGAGGGCAGTTCAGAGCATACATATTAGGTGCTTTGAGCCATCCTGCAGATGACCTGTACTTTATCCTCATCACTCTTCAGGAATAAATCTTTTTGTTAAAGGGGACTGCTGAGAATGCCTTAAGTTTTGAAGAGGATTTTCCGTGTCAGCTTTGTGCCATGCTACAATAGTGATCACAGCTCTCTCCATAAGGGAATGCCCCTCATTATATTTGTCTTTTGTGTGTGTAAGAGGAAACCTGAACCAGTCAAACTTCTGCCAAGCAACACTAAGCAATATAACTGTGGATTGATTCTTTTTCTCTAATTCTATTTAAGAATCAATCAACCTAAAGAATCCTTGACTTTTTTTGAGTTTTGTGGTTAAGGTTTTTTTTAAATATATCTAATTAAAACTTGTCTCTTTGTATTGTTGTAAGATGCACCGAGTTGCACGCAAGTAGTAGAAGTTGTGGTGGCAGCTTCATATTTCAGATCTTTCTTGTTAGAAGTTGTCATTACACCAGGCCTCTGGTTTTTTTGCACTTGCTACCTAGATAAGGAAATACAAGGATAAAAGTCCTGGATTTTTTTTTTTTTTTAATTATGCAAAAAGCAAAAGTTTGCCCTCTATAGGCATCTATAAATTTTACTTCAAGTATTCAGTGAATGTATTCCATCCAGGCCATCTTCTTCTGATGGCACATGGGAATTAATATTTAGTGGCCTTAACAGAGCCACTGGTATTTCCACTTGATTTCTGCAGCCCGTAAAAAGAAGCTGACCTCATTCCCTGTTCATTTTCATGTCAGTGTGTTTCTTGTGCGCTGAATTGTTGGAATGACTGTTACAGGGATGCTTCAAGGGCACATGGTAGGACTGGGGAGAGAAACTGGATCTTTTTTCACTAAGGAGAAAGATTAGGTGAGAGAAGAGAGAACTGAGGTGGAAGATCCCTCAGACCCTATGATGAGGTTAATGGACCTCACCAGCAAATTAAGAAAATCTTAGCAAAATACTGTGAATAATTGCTCTCTCATAGGGGACCTCTCAATGGGAGCAATGTAACACTTCTGTGTGCTTGATCTGAAGCATCCACAGCTCACACCTACATATCACCTGTGCAGGAACATGAGAGGATCTTGCATTTAAACAGTGCACAGCCATGAGGGAAATGCAAAAAGATGGGTTTTGAACTATATTTCCAGAACACATATGGTCCACATAAAAATACTGCAAATTGGATTAAGTATGTACTTAAATATTTTGTCTCCAAACATAATTTTATTCCATCTATTTGTCATGGGAATAAATATTACACAGAGAGAAATGTCTGAGGTCTCTTGGCTTATACACAAGGATGCAAAGGTAACAGAGCAAATATGCTGTAATGTTTAGTTGTACATTATCATTTTTGCCTGGTTGAATTTATTCCTAGGTTGTGATTATGATGATGTTTGTGGCCTAATAGCTGTTAAAAAGTCAGAATGCTCCAGATAGTGGGAAGGAGATTTGTGGTTTCCAGAATGGGTGAAAAATTATTTTCCAGGAATTAGTGAAGATTGCCATGAAACTTACTGCAGTTTATGTGGAAGTAGTTTCTTAATTGCTCATATATAAGATGTGTAGTGGGGCATATAATTCTAACATGTGTTCCAAGAATTCTTGAAAATTTTTGGTTGCTAATAAATGTCAAAATAAGGAAAAAACCCAGATGACTACTGAAGTAAAATCTGTATTGACTAATCTTTATGAATACAACAAAATAATTAAAGAGTAGTTTTTGGTCTAATCTTGGAACAGAACAGACGTGCACTTTGGTAGTGCAAAGGTTCATGTGCATTCTTCCTCTTCTTTTAGTGGAGAAAATAACTAAAGAGTCAGTTGAAAAGGACATCAGTTTCTTTGCGGTCAGTGAATCCTCAAGCTGTGGAATATCCAGATGTTTTTGAGGGTTATCATTACCGTGCAGCTGAAAGGGGAGTAATCAATTATCTGCATGACTGTTTTCAAAATAGCAACAAAACTTCATTAGGATTATTTATCAATACATAAAATGCCAAAATGGAAGTATTTGAACTCTGACAGTGTATCCTTATTTGTATTTATTAATGCTAATTTTAGCATGGATAGACATCGCTCTGCTTTCAGGCTAATGGAAGTTACTTGCTTCTCGTCATTTAACCAGCTTCTATGCCGCATCCTATGGGAAGATATGAGAGAGATAGGTTATCACTTAGTCTTAGAACCATAGGATCACAGGGTAGTTCAGGGGAAGGGACCTCAGAAGTTCACTCTTGCTCAAAGCAGGGTCAGGTCTGAAGTCAGACTGAGTTGTGCAGAGCTTTATCTAGTCTTGAAAATCTTCAAGAGGGGAGACTGCACAATGTCTCTGGGCAACCCACTCCATTGACTGACTGACTGGCCTCAGGGTGAAACTTTTTTTCTTAAATCCATTCTGAACCTCTCATTCTGGGCTATGCTGCCCATTGTCTCTTGTCCTTGTGCCATGAAGAGCTTGGCTCCATCTTCTTGTTAACCTCCCTGTAGACACTGACAGACTGCTGTTAGGTACCCCCAAAGCTGTCTCTTTTCGAGGCTGAACAAGCCCCAGTCCCTCAGCCTCTCCTTGTAGGGCAAGTGCTCCAGCCCCAGCCCTTTTGGGGGCCCTCTGCTGTGCTCCATCCTGTTTGTGCATGTCTTTCTTGTATTGGACACAGATGAGGTCTGGTGAGTACTGAGTGGAGGATTAAGGGAGGATGATCCCTTCCCTTGATCTGCTGGCTGTCCCTGCGGCCAGGGCACCGGGCTAGCCTGTGCTCAGCTGCCCACCAGGGCTATTAGAATCATAGAATCATAGAATTTGTTAGGTTGGAAAAGACCTTTAAGATCATCAAATCCAACTGTTAACCTAACCCGGCCATCCCACCACTAAACCATGTCCCTAAGCACCTCGTCTACCCATCTTTTAAATACCTCCAGGGATGGGGACTCAACCACTTCCCTGGGAAGCCCGTTCCAGTGCCTGACAACCCTTGTGGTGAAGAAATTTTTCCTTATGTCCAACCTAAACCTGCCCTGTGCAACTTGAGGCCATTTTCCCTCATCCTATTGCCCATAACCTAGAAGAAGAGACCAACAGAGCTAATCCCCAGCCTGTCTTTCCTCATTCTGGACTGCTGCAGGGGTGCTTCCCTCTTTGGGGCAGCACTTGGGTTTTCTCCTTGCTGAATTTCCCAAAGTTCCTTTCATCCCATTTCTCCAGCCCACTGGAGTCTCTCTGAAAGACGTCTCTGCCCTCCAGCATATCAGCTGGCCCCTCACTAGGGGTGACCCTTGTTAGGTGTCACCTGCAAACCAGGTGAGTGTGCACTCCACTGCCTCCTCCAGGACACTGACAAAAATATTAAGCCAGATAGGTCCCAGGCTAGACTCCTGAAGTACTCCTTTTTTTACTGACCAGGATCTTGCACCCCACTATTGCATGGTCACTACAGCCACGGCTGCCACCCACTATCACGTCCCCAAGACAGCTCTCCCTTGTCAGTGAAAAGTAGATGCTGGCGAACATTGCCCTGCTTGGCCCACCCAGAACTTGTGTCAAGAAGTTCTCCCCTGACACCTTCAGAAACCTTGAGCGCTTGTGTCTTGCTGTGATGCCCTTTCAGCAGATGTCAGGGAATCTTGAAAGCTGTATAATGAAAAATTTCAACCACTTCTGTTAATCTACTAAAAGTTTCAGGATTTCATTTGTCAGTTTTTAAGACAGGAAAATATTGAGGCGTGCTCCTTCAAGGAAATTTTCTCTATAACTCTTTAATAAATCTCTGCAGATATGGAGATATGAATGTTTTCCTGTTCAGTATTTGCTTTTGTATGCTAGGTGATGACTGGTCTCTTGCAATTTTTTGCCTTAAGAATTATGAAGGTGGGAATGATGGAAAGCTACTTCTAGTGCTTCTACAATATGCAAGAAGTTTTTTATGATATGATTGTAACAATTATGACAGTCTGATGTTGTGTGCACTGAAGTTTATGTCATAAGGTATTCATTTAAGCGCAAGTAGCAGTAAAGAATCAATGACAAATCATTTGTCCATAAATGTAACTTTTCTCTCAAAATGAAAAATGAAATGGAATTTCACTCAGTGGTACGGATTAGCTCTGAGGCCTGGCCTTAGATTTTGATTTTATGGAATGAAATTGTGTTAGCCAATAATCATTTCTGACAGGTTGAAACTTCGTGGAGACCAGGGTATGGCTTGTTGATATGCGAAGCAGAGTGCAGGTGGGCTGAGCAGAGCAGGTATGCTGCCTCAGGAATCTTGTGCCAGCAAGTGTTTTGTCTTCAGATCCTAATTCTCTCAATTTTTCAAACCTTGGGGAATAGAATACGTCAATTCTTGCCTCAAATTCAGCAGTGAAACTAAAGTTTTCCCTATGTAAACAGACTTGAATAAAGTACAGATACCAACCAAATATTGATTCTGTAAAGGCCAAGTTTCAAATGAATTTTAGTTGTCCATGCAAAGAGCTTTATGAATAGATTTAAAAACCAAAATGTGTTAGAGCTGATAACTAACATCTGAAATAATAAATGGAAGCTCATGATAATGTAATTGTATATTTGAGGGTGGTGGAAATATACACTGGAGAGAAACTTCATGATGCCAATGGCATTTCTATTCAGAATCTCTTAAAACATAATATTATCCATCATTTCTTATTCATAAGGGGTTGTCACCGCATTCCCTTGTTAACATCTTAATAGCATTCTAAACAATTGTTGGATTCATTGCTGTTGCTAATTTGCCATTTTTTAACAGGAAGTAGTTATTGCTGGCTAATAAATGTTTCATGTTTGGAAATTTGCTTCTTTTGCTGATCTTTTCATTAAGTGAAGTGGCTGCTTAAAGGAGGTTCTGAGGAACATCAGTTTTTCACAGAGTGATAGTTAAGTTATTAGTCTTGTTGAGTTAGATAATTAAGGGGGTTTGCGTGTGAGAAAGGCAAACATTTAAATAGTTTTGCGGATTCTTGGATGAATATGTATATTGCAGAAAAGCAACAGCTCCAAGAAAATTTTGAAGAAGGCTTCTAGACCATCATGTTCTGTGAAAGCAATTTAACTGATTTTACAACAATATATTTAAAACAATAGAGTTATTGTAGCATCTCCTGTTTTACTACAAGCAGAACTTTGTAGCTTGCCACAAACAGATCTCCATGTAAGTTGGTAGGGTGTACATTTAATGTTTTCTTTTTCCTGTGTATTAGAAGTTTTTCAGCTTTTGGGCAAAGCTAATTCTTTTTGAGAGAGAAAAAATCAAGAGGCCAAGCTGATGACAAGCCAGAGTTGTGCATGGCATTGCTTTATGTGCTAAATTGTTCCTACAGCTTGAGTTTTGACTTAATTTGCCCTTCACAAACATGTACTCTCTGTTAATATGTTGTTTACAATGTACTAATGTTCCCACAAAGCCCGCTGAAGTAGAGCAAATTGTCCCATTTCATTAGTGCAGGATTCTGTCTTTGAATAATTTTATTTCATGTCAAATAGCTTTTTAGCTCTGCATCATCAATGTAACCTGTATTTATAGTTTTGTAGAACAAGTTGTTGCTGTTTCCTGTTTGTCATCTTTCTGCCTTGCTGACTCACTCTGGCCTTTATTCTGAGGTCTCAAAACACTTCATGCTCTCCTAAAGGGATTACAGCTAAATGTAACAATTGGCCTTTTTGTTCAATCTTCACTCTTTTTAGGTGTCATGGAGAAGTGGAGTCATGCAAAGGAGGTTGGTTCAGGATACCACCTGAATACAACTTCTGTCTTTATGTAGAGGGGAGTAAGTACTTTTTTCCCATTTACTTTGTTCAGGACAGGAGAAAATCGTGGTTCTTGTACTGGCATGCAGGAGCTGTGGGCACACTGTTGTTCCAGATGCGTGGCCAGCACACTCGTAACAGGCAGTGCTGTGCTTTGCAGTGACTCCCAGTCTGGTTCTTGTGTCTTTGCTTCTTAGGTGATGCTTTAGGGCATCCATACATTAATATTCTTTGAAGGCGTACAAGCTCACCTGATCTACGTGGAGCGATTCATATGCTTAAAGCTAAGGATGTGTTTAGGTGAAATGAAGCATTATGAATTTGTTCAGGTGTTGGACTGAGATGTGTGTGTTCAGGCAGCTTGAGGAGACATATTCCTCCAGCCCTGCTCTCGCCGTGTGGATCCGATGGTCCTGTAGGAAAATACATGATGGAAATTCCGAGTGTAATGAATAGATTTTGCCACTAGATGGTATTGTTATATGAGATTAAGTATTTGCTTTGTGTGAGGGGGTGCTGAAGGGGAGAGGACCTTTAATGGCTGTTAGTCATGTGGGAAGGTGCCAATGGCTGCTTCGGAGCGAAGTGCAGATGGCCCCAGGAATAAGGCTTAGCAGTTAATTAAGCCATAACTTACAATTTTTTTTTTTCCTCTAACTTGTAGGCTTTTTTGAATAATGCAAACCTTTGCAAGTGAGTAACGTCAGTGTGGATGCTGATAAATCACTGGAAGATGGGGAATGTCTTCAACTGCTATCATTGTTTCCCACGATATTTTATCTATTGTCATCCACTAAGGATTTGATTTTCATTAAACACACATCTGCTTGACAAAGAGTATTCTTTCAGGAAAGGTATGAGAAGAGGAGATACCTGTATGAGAAGGAACATAAGCAGATACGACTTTTAACCTGTGTGAGGCAGTGATACTCACGTGCTACTCATCTACCATTTGGCCAAGTTATTATGCATCCCAGTTCTTAAAGAAAAAGATAACAAGAATTACCAGTTGTTAATTGTCTGGGTTCTTAGAATGCTTTGTTCTGTGAAGTATTAGGAAAGCCTGCATGAACTGTTTTCTCTTGCTGTTGTGTGTTATTCCCTTAGCTCGGGGTAGGGAAGCAGTTCTGTGCACAGCAAAACAGACTGTCGCCTTTATTTGAAAAACTCCACCTAAAAAGCAATGAAACATTTTGTATTTTTTAATAACAACTCTGACCCTGCCTTGCAGCTTTGTTTTCTTAAAAATATTGAGAGAAAACATTTTACTTCAGCTGATTTGGAGTTTAAATTGCTTTTTCATGCCAGGCTTTGTTTGAAAATCTGCTGATTTCCTGCCTGAGTCACAGGCAGATGTACTGTGGGCTCTTCAGCACCGTGACTGACGTTCGTGCTGTTCCCATGTTGTTGCTGTGGCAGTGCTGTTGCTGCTGCAGTCATAGACCAACCCCTATTTTCCTGGGAATTGTATGAACCCACAACAAAATAAGATACCTGTCCCGGAGTTCATAGTAGTTCATGTATTTAGAAACAGCTTTCAGTACAGAAAAGTGGCAGTCAACTGAATATTTTTCAGTCGTCCTGAGCCCTCCCCGAGTCCTCCCCAGCCACCAGCAATTCACAGCAATCGTAGGGAAGATAGATGTACAGAACTCACAGTGCTGTAAGGGGAAGGCGGAGCTCGTGGTGCTTGTTTCTCAGTCATGCTCTTTTGTTTTAATTAGACTTGAAGGTGCAGCATGTTTACAGTCTATGCAAAACTAAAGCCTGGCTGTTCAGAGCGCCTTCCCTGGGTGGATGGCCGCGGGCTCGGGAGCAGCCATTAGCAGCATACAGTTGGTCTTCTTCCCCTTCTGGCATGTGGTGCTGCCTTGAAGGCTCCCTCCTGTCTGCAGCAAGCATCTGCCAGTGGGTTGGGCAGATGAGCCCCCAGTGCTGGTCCATGTCACGCCGGCTACACTGATGGGAGACCACAGGCTTCCTTGCTGCACGGCAGCCAGGTCTGATCTTGAGAAGGGCCTCCAGGACACTCTGAGAGACAGTGTAGACATAATCAACTCATGTATCATATGTGAGGGAAAACATGATTTAAAGGATTTTGTTCCCAGCAGGTATAAATCACTCTAGTTCTTATCCCAGTGGAAGAACTGGTGGAGGAAATTTGATATCAAGCTCAGAATAATTACCAGGCTAAGATGACTCACAGAGAGTGAAGTCCTAAACAGAAATGCTGCGTCACGCAATGTTGCCAACCAACCTGTAACAGAGAAATGTATTTAATATAAAAAGTCATCAAGAATATTTTAAAAGTGCATGAGGCTACTGGGATTGTAAAATGTCATCATACTTGTTGCCTACACCATTTTCTTCTTGAATTTTCTCCCTTATACAGTTTTTCATCTACTGGGTAGTGCTGGTTTTTTTCCCCTGGATTTAATTTTGCTTCTTGTTTCAATTAACTTTATGATGCTGTTTATAAACATTTGAGAGCAAAAATGAAATCTACCTTTTTTTCTGTGTTTTGCCAGCTTCTGAGATTAGCTGGTCTGTGCTTTCTTTAAGTTTCCTGGCATGTACCCTTGGAAACTGGTGAAGCAGTTTCATCTTCAATGAGGGAATCCACTATTTGAGATTTTCTTCTGCTGTTGATACCAGAGGTAGATTGTAGTTGGGGAGGAACAAAGTCAATAGCTATTTATGAATATGTACTTGTTCTTTAAATGGGTGATTTTTGGTTTGACATTTCTTTTATCTTTTAACTTTATGTCTCTGACAAGAAATAGTAATAGGTAAATAACAACAAAATAACAACTAACATAGCGAGTGATTGCAGTTGCTATTAATATAATGGTACTATTCAGTTCTACCAAAAGACTTTCAGGAATACAATTATTTTAAGTGTATTCTAAAAAAGCCCAAACAACACAAAACCCACCCAGAAAGATTTTGTTTCATTCTTTTCCCCTTCTAAAGGAAGTTTAATTGTACCTGGTAAGCATGAAACCTGTAAAAACATGACCTAAGAACATTCAGCACAGGATTTCTTAATCTGCAGGAAAGTGCAGTGCTGTTGTGTTAAACAATACTAAACTAGACAACAGAGTAACTCATATGTCATCAATCTTATTTTTAAGAGATATATACCAGGCATATGCAGTCCTGGTAATTATGAATTAGATCTTCAGTGATCTGTAGGGAGTTTAACAAAAGCATTAAGAGAAAATCAAGCAATTTCAGTGACTTGCTGGCTACCCTTATTAATTAAGGCTGCAGAGCACATTGTAACTGAAGAAAAGCATATTTTCCTTATTTACCGGCAAATGCTGGAGAAAATGACCAAGAAGGACAGCAGTTGTTACAAAAGACTCTGTTTTGTGGAAGGGAAAACTCACTTGCTGCCAGTCTGTCCTACAGTTACGACCCTCTCGCGCAGAGTCCTTGGGGATGCTCAATATTGGATTTCTGTTTTACCACACTCTGATGACAGTGCTAAGCTGTGCATGTCCAAAATTTAAATTAAAACTATTAGTAATGATTCAAATAATCCTTCACCTAAATAATCAGATTGACAGGCAGAAGGACCTCAGCTCTTTTCTCTGACTTCTAGTTTGATTCAAACCTTGTATTTGCTGTTAGGATTTCATCTCTTTTGCTCAACCTGCCAAAAAGGAGGTTGTATTTTCCTCTAGTACATGTGCAGTTCAAGTGTACCATATATTCCCTCTGCAAGTTTAGCTGCTGTGTTATTATAGTGATAATATCAACGGCTTTGATTTATATTCCTTTAGCAGTACTACCTAATTTCTTGTTTACTTTCTTTACTACAGCTGGATACTTGGCTAAAGCCTTTAAAAGATTTTTCTGTAATAACTTCCAATCTCTTTTTAGGCTGCAGAATCTTTCTTTTAACTGATAGTCTGTTGGTTTGATTCTTTGTTCCAGGGGTTGTCAGTCTGTGTTCATCTACGTTTGCTTTTGGCAAGACCAGGGTCTTATATGATAGAAATCTTTTCCTCTTTAGTTCCAGTTTCTGTATGATACGTTGTGGATCCTCATCTAGTAACACTTACAGGCTTTCAAATCTTTCCCTTTAACATGGTTGTTTGGGTCTTTTAACAGGAGGAAAAGACAAAACAAAGAAAAGAGAGGAGAAAATAAGACATCTCTGACTTTTGTAGCATCTTTTTGCTGTACTCTTCTTAACCTTTTTATGTCCAAAATTTGACCAAAATCTTAAAATAGATATGAATTTCCAGATTTAAACATGCATTTTGTTCACTAGATTATCCACCATCTATTTTTATGCTACTTTTCCCTCACTGTAAGGACCATCTCCTTCGTTGTAAAAAGCACATCTCAGTCAGGTATTAGGTTTTGGTCCTAATTCAACATATCACATAAGTCCCTTCCTGACTGATTAAACGCTGAAATGTTTTTTAACATTTCTCGAACTCTGTGGAGTGAACAGACTCAGTTAAAAAGCTGAACATTTGACTGAAGGACCTTCTGGTGCCGTATTTAAAGCCTGTTTAGTTTCCCAGCATAGACACGCTGTCGCTGCTCCAGATGTGGAGCATTGGACCATTCTGGTCCTTGCAAAATCCTTGTGTGGGCAGCGCTGGTGTCCATGTGCGGGCCAGGTGCCCCTGCTCATGGGTCTTTGGCTCTATCAGCCTTGGCGCTGTTCTCATCAGACTAAATCTCTTTGTCCAAACAGTGGGATTTTGGGAGTAATGTAGCAGGCTGGGAGGCAGAAGCTAATAGAGTAGGGAGCTAAACCCCTCTGACTTTCTGAGGACAAACCAGTGCTTGCTTGCATTCTTTAATGCTTGATTTGTGGATGCAGCTCTTATTGCCAGAGCCATGCTAAACAGAAGTATGAAAAAACAGCTTAACTTCTCACTGTTTGGCAATGTTATCTTTCTTAACACAAGGCGTTAAAAAAGTGTGCTGAATGAAATGTCTAACATTGAGGGTGAGACAATAATTATCCTAGTTGCTGGGAAGTTATTCTGAACACCTGAGAACAAGAATGGGTATAAACTGTGTAAGGTCTCTTGCTCAAAGATATTTCCACTTGAATCTTTTACAGCCATTCTGATTTCTTCCCTTTGGCCTCCTTCCAGTTCGGTGGATGTCCTAGTCCCACACCAGGGAAAGCTTCACACTGTTCCATCAAACTTTTGTCAAAGGATTCTCCAGATAAAACATAACTGACGTTTTTTTCACGGCGTCTTTTTCACCCTGTCAGAACAGTCAGAGCAGCGATCAAACCGTCAAGCCAGTGGTGTGGAAACACTCCACGCTGGTATTTTTGGCGTGGCCTAGAACATCCTTTTCTAGGGAGACACGTGGAATGAACATCTAGGGCTAGACATTTCTTCCCATCCGTTCCTGGGGAGATGGCAAGAGCATTGAGGGTCTCCTGTCTCCAGCATGACCATCATGTGGAAGGGCTGTCACAGTTTGGGCCTCTTCCCCATGTTTATCTTCTCCCACCATGTACCTCATTGTTTGCTTTAGACCATCTGCCAGATCACCTCTTGGGGAGAGCTGTTTTCACCAGTCCTCAGTGGGAGGGTTGAGCAGAGCGTGAACAGTGCCCAAGGCCACATTTTTTTTTTTTTCGAAGTTGCCAGTTTATGCTAGGCATCGGATAGACATTGTCCATCCTGCTTATTGCTCCACTGCCCAGTTTAATCTCCTGTCTGCCACTCTCCTGTGTCACAGAACCACATGGGCAGGACTCCAGGGACTGGGGAGGTGGACATGCCACCAAGTCTGTGATGAATTAATTGGTTTGGCTCATGTCAACATTAGTTCAGCACGTGGTGAGTTTTCACTGGATCTGTTCAGCTTGGTTAACCTAATGTCTCACTTCTGGCTTTCCTTTGTCATAAAAAGATGCCTGCTCCCACTCTTTCTTGCACTCACAGGGTTTAACCTTTATTTTTAAACTAGATTTGAAGATACTGTGTTTCATGATGGACAGTAAAGAAGAGAAGGTGGTTGATAGCTTTTTAACAAGAAACGGAATCAGAGGAAGGTTTTGTCAAGGACTGTAAGAGTCATGTAATCTGTCATGGCCCAAGACAGGATTAACTGAACATAAGGCTTCCTGGGCCACATTTGTACAGCCTGTTCATTCATAAAAACTTTGGGTTGGCTGTCTGTCCTAGGGCTTCACAGAAAATATTCCTCATGCCAACAAAAAGAAGGCGAACAGCAGGATGGCTTTGGGTGGTTTAGACTGGAATCTGAAACTTTCAGGCATGAGATAAGTATTGAGTTACTTGCTTGACTGAAAAATTATCCCCTTAGTGTGAACAGAAGTCCAGAGGAACACTGATTGTGGCCATACTTGAACCAGCATGAGAGCTCCTGGGCTGTGGAAGTTGGAAAACTGGTGGGATTCCCTTGGTGCCCTTGTGCCATGGCCCTGCAGGATGCATTGAGGGTCAAGCAGGGATGAGCTTGCTGTTCCCCCATTGCAGTCCCTGCCATGCAGTGTGGCACCGCTGCCGCTCCAACCTCTTCAGGTGGTGGTGTGGAGCGTACCCTTTCTCCATGGACCGTCCCCCCTTTCCCACCAGCCCACATTTTGGAAAATCAGAATGGTATAGCTGCGTCATATCACTTTCCTCCTGCCCTTCTATCTCCTCTGCTTTTCTAGGCGTCTTAGGGTGGGGGTCCTCTACCCCAGCAAGGAAGGGATTGCAGAGCTTTCCTTGAAGTGCCAGTGGTTTCTGGATCTCCAGAGAAGTCAGCTGGATGGAGAAGTCCTGGGAAATGTTAAACAGATTTATGCAGCACTAAGCTGCTGAATTTTGCAGGAAGGGAAGAGCTGGAGGATGAGGGTAAACAAGCTCTTCTCTGGCAGTCTGTGTTGTCAGTAAATTTTTATGGAGTTGAGATTTATTCTAGTGTCAACCTCGTGTGGCTGTATATAGCGGGGGCAGGATGCAATAGCCTGTTTAAATAAAAGCTGTTTGGCAGTGTGTAAAGACACCCTTCTTGTTTTAATCCTTAATTAATGTTTTGTCTCTTCATACTACTCTTTCATTATTAACCCCTTTCATGCTGTTCTTCATCTGAGTGATCCTGTGCATGTTAATTTTTCATAGAGGGAGAGAGCAGGAGACAAATATTTAGTCAGAATACCCTTTGGCGATGTATAGAACCAATGTGTCGCTTAAGAGAGAAAAACATTACAACTACCAGTCCCTTGCTCTTTTTCTTTTGGTTTTTTTATTTTGTTTTTTTTTTTTTTTTGTACAGTCTTTGCAGGCTGACTGATGTTTGTTCCCGAAGGCAGCTAGAGAAAAGCCCACCCAGCCATTAGGGTGCTTGGCGTGTTGCTCGGGCACGCGCTGCAGCATGCCCCCGCCCGCCGACAGCCTGGCCCAGCGGCAACATCAGGGGCCGCTGGGGAGGGAGGCAGAGCAAAATGTCTAATGTGGCATCCTGTGGCCATCAAGCAGCGCTGTGTGGCTCCTTCTCACCGATCGCATGAGGCGGTGCAGCCACAGCACCGGGGAGTTTCTTCAAGCTGGCAATTGCAGAAATGATTTCTTACAGAGCGCAGCGCTTCTGCTGGTGTACAAACACAGGCTGGGTAAAAGGAAGATGCTTAAGAATTAAGGCAAACTGTACTGGAACAGAGAGCTTTCCTTGTGAAAGCTTACACAGTACTTGAAATAATACAGAGGAAATGCATAAAGCAGCCAGAACTGTCTGACTGGAGAATCTTCAAACACGGAGTGATGTTTGTACATAATTAAGTCAAATCTGCAATGTCAAATGCAACCAAGACTTTGATACGTGTTGTAATATACTGAGCAGAAATCTGAGATTTTGAAATATTTTCAGCCTAAAGTAGGACTGCATAGTGTAGACATACTTTTTTTTCTCAAGACACTTGGAAATTATGGCATTTTTTTATCCTTATTTCAGATTCTCTGCGGAGAAATGCTGTAACAGAAGGTAATGCATAGTCAAATTAAAGAGGAATTTAGTGAGAAAAATAAAAAACATTGAAAGTAGAAGGGCCTGGTATTTTAGTAAGAAAATCTAAATATATGATACCATTGGAGGAAGGTATGATTTGCTTAGAAGAGGAAAATACATCATTTTTTTTTAAAATACAAAAGAGAAAATAACTTCAAATTAAAATTACCATGGTGCGAGGCAGAATTACAAACAGAGAACTGAGAGGAAACATCCTGATGTGTTGAAGTCTCAGAGGAAAACCATTAGCAAAACTGGCGTTAGGGTGATCTTTTAAATTAGCTGTAGGCTCACATAAACTAAATTATCAGACATGATGTTGAGAAGAAAAAAATAGCACATTCTCATAAACTTGTGTTGGTGCTTTCTCTCAGCCCCACCTCCAGAACATATCTAGCAGTAGTGTTAGAAGGCATCCTCAGCAAGTGTAAGTCATTTGTTTACTCATTTGCATGATCAGAGGATCTGGTCTCATACTATGTGCGTGCGCAGTGTTTGTGTGCGTATATAAAATAACCATTCCTTTTTTATGACATTGATTTTTCTCACAGTTTTATAGTGATCGCATCTTTTATTCCCGGCAAAAAAAGTCTGCCTTGAAGAGAGTCAGACAGAATAACTGTGTCAAATAAGATTTATTTCAAGGAATATAAATGCAGCTACATTTACTCACACAAAAGTAAAGACTTTAAAAAAAAAAAGAAAAGAAGAAAAGAAGCTTTTACAAACTCCTTTTGCTTGCTTTCTTGCCTGACCAGAGCTTGAAGCCATCCAAAGACTCCCACTGACTGAAGCAGCTGCGGAGGCTAAATGAAGTTTTTAGGTGAACACTTTAAATTGAAGCTGGCTAGGAGGTTCATGAAGTAATTTGAACTCTCAGTGTGTGCATGTGTAGCACATAGGTAACAGTGTTTTACCCAGGGTCACCTCAGCAAAAAACACCACAAGTTGTGGATGTTTGGGAAGTTTGTTCAGACATGTTCTCGGGGAGGGTTAGGGCATACATATGTCTGGATTTTCTCAGCTGTATTCTCTAGAAGTCTTGGCACATTTTGAATACTTTATAAATGCGTCTGGGATTTAGGGACACCCGATAACCCTAGCCCAGATGCCCCTGCTCCAGCTGCTGCACATCAGCATTTATTTCATAGTAGTCTCATCTGGGACTTTGGACAGAAAAATGATCTTATTTGGCCAATGTTGTGTTGTAGAGCCAGCATTATAAGTTTGACACTTCTGGAAGGTCTTCTGGGCCTCTACCATCCATGCAGTTGCTGCATGTACAATGGTTCTGATCCCTCTCTGAAGCCAAAGGCTTAATGTGCGTGTGCTTTACAGTGCACAGCACCCATTTCAACCTGGGAAATTCTGTATACGGAGGCTGATTCTGTCCCCACTGGAGTCCTCAGATATTGTTGTCAGCTTTGAGGGTTAGATTCAAGTGCCATACTTCTCCTTGATAGAAATGTGGGTTTTTTCAGGTTAGTCTTTAATTTAGTGTGGTATGACAGTCCCTCAAGCTGGGCACTCAAGTTAACCGCACAGTTTTTCAAAGAAATTACATTTAACATATCTTGTACATTTATTTCTATAGCTGGATCATTCTTTCTGGTCAGCACCTTTCAGATGCTTTTCTAACATAAAAGTGACCTCTTTCTCTGGTATTTCCTCACATGACGTAGGTGCTGTCAGTAATAAAATGCATTATCTTTTCCCTGCCTACCCTGTCCTAAGTGGCCTGTGTTTTTCTTGACCTGGAAAGGAAATACTGAAATAAAAGTATAATTCTGTAATGAATTAATGTGCTGTAGATTCATTACTATTTTTGCAGAAATTATTCTCACTTCATTAGCTTGCTCTCCCCTTCAACCCCTTTTTATAAGAATTATTATGAAGCCAGAACTTGATTAGTGCTGCCTTTGTCAATTCAAGTTATTAATGATTAGTTAATTCTCTCAAGGAATCTATTTTTACTGTGGCAGTATTCATTTTAAGCCATTGAATCTCATGTTTAAACATTTTTAATACTTACTTTTCAATTATGTAGTCACAGTAGAGTAAAAAAAAACTTAAATACTTCCTTAAAGGTGACTTGTGAAACGGGAATGATTTATGTCTGATTTTCACAGCTCTAAAAATAGTGCACAATGTTACACACTGTATGTGATGCAACTCATGAGCAAAACAAAAATGAAGTAAGTGGGATTCTAGTCTTAACTTTGAATATCACTTCTGTAGAGGAATAAGTGACTTCTCACTTAAAAAGAAACTTATTTCTCCACAAGTAGTGGAAGTGCAAAATTATTGAGGTGATATTCTTGTTAATAATTTAAGTCTTGTCAACATTTTCTCAGCTCTTCATAGTGATTGAAGAGACCTTTTCCTTCCAAAATTTGCAGCTAAGAGTGTCAATTGTATTTCTAGAATGACCTGACCTGGTATACAGAAATAACTGTACTGTGCTAAAAATTACTGGAAATTTAAATATGAAACAGCGGGTACAAGATGTAAGATGAAGTAAACAGGACAATTGCTGGTTGGGTTGTCTTTTTCTTGCATCTTTGTGGAACTGCAGTCAAGAATAAATAAGTAATATGTGCTTTTGGAAGTTTAAGACTGCCCTATTTGCATTTTGTATACTGTGTGTGGATGTGGAGAAGAGAGAAAAATAGAGCTCCCTGCAGAATATGCGTGAGAATATGCGTCAGGTCTCCAGGGAGTGTTTGTGTGGCTGTAGGAGCAAACTGCATAGTCTGGGGAGGGACTAGGACTCGTGTCAGGGGAATATTTTCTTACTAAGCCTTTGCACTGCAGTGCAGAAATGCCAGGAGTGTCTCATGAGGATACTTCATGACAAAATCTATGGATGAGAGGAGTTGGAGTGGCTTTGCTCACAGCACTAGGGTAACCAGCTGTCTCAGATGAGGTGAGAGAGAAACAAAAAATATACTTTATTGGTATAAACCAGTGAGTTAACGAAGTTCAATGGTAGACGCGACAGTGATTTAACAACATTCAATAGCAAGGTACACTTGGCGATTTACTGTATAGAGGACAGGGTCAGACAGAACTGTCAGGAAGACCCTTCCATTGAGTCATGAGGTTCAGGAAGGCCCCCCTTGCTTTCTAAACTCCTTCCTCAGAGAGGAGTCTAGGTGCAGCTGGATCCAGTCCTAATCCCAGACTTGGTCAATGGTTTATGTCTAAAGGCTTATATATGCACAATCAATCTGTTATATCACTTAGCTAAGGTTTCAGAGTTCAGCATGCTGTTAGCCACTTACCAAGAATCTGTTGCAGTAAGGAATCCCTCAACGTCGAGGGGAGAGCCTGGTGTGCAGCCTGCTGCCATGCAGGAGACCTCCAAGGGCTCTTGGGCTTCTCACTATTGTGAGCATTGACTCATAGTCATATTTACATACTGACTGCAGATGTTAAGTTTCTTCCAAATTTGGTTTGAGTTGGACATTGACCAGCACTAGATGAACACATTGCCGTAAATTAGCCCTTAGTTATTGTGTTATCATCTGTCAACCCCAGTTTCCCCTTTGTCTTGGATGCATCCTTCACGACTGGAATGCCACTGGTGATTATTGCTTGAGCAGGGGTATGGGAAAAGGTCAGGTGTGGGGGGGCAGCATATTACCAGACCACTCCTTTTAAGAGAAGATGTAGTTGTATTTGAAGTATAACAATGTCTGGGATAGTCTGCATAAGACCCACTACCTTTTAGGTAGCCTGACTGAGTAAAAGATGCGGAGACAGAGCTCACAAGGCTTCAGAAGCTCCATCCTCCACCCTTTCTCTGGTTACATTGAGGTCTCATCAGAGCTGAAAGCTCCCAACTAGGACTCTCTGGAGCCACTGTTTAAGAACCCAGGGCCCCCAAACACTCTCAGTTGGCTCTGTGTCCTTTTTTTGTCTCACACAGACAAATTAAATAAGTAATTAAGTGCATATTTTTAGTTGCTGACTTGCAGGATCAGGTAATGAAAGGTTGCATGGTGTTTTAGGAGATCATCTGACTGCTGGCATTGTTAAAAACACTTGGTTTCCATATTTTTTTCAGAGCTTCTAATATCCCTTCTACATGTTACATGCTCACAATTCCACCTTGTAATTTTTCATGAATTAGTACTCAATGTTAAGAATAATCTGCTGGGAAGATTTGTTGGTCTGGTAAGGAGTGACTTTGGAAGTGTTCTCCAGACATAGAGAGTATCATTACTCAATGGGCTGATAGGCTGCCAGCAGTTCCTTTCTGTCCATTGCTTGCTGACTTTTGATGTCAGATTTTTGGATATACCAGCCAAATTAACAGAATTCCCTTCTTGCAACAGTTGAACTCCAAGTACTTATGTAATCTTCTGCACCTATTCCTCTGCTTGTTTTTTTTGCTATTCACATGCCGTGTATCTACCACGGAATTTCATGCATTTTTGTCAAATTAAACACCAAGTTTCCCATTCAAAATCTGTTAGCCTGCTAGACTCCCTGAACAAGTTGGACTTTTGGTGGTATATTTGTTATAGGATACTGGTAATATCCAATATGATTTTAAAATTCTGGGGTTTTATGTAAATCTATTAAATACATCTAGGCAAACTTACATTATGTTGTCAATTTTTGACAACACGGTGTTAAAATCACTGTAACTGGGTTGACTGTTTCTGAAGAATGGTTCCATTACTTTACTGGGCTCTGGAGATTAGATATACTGAGTGGCAAATTATTTTTCTTTTTTTCTTAATTCATTTCTGTTTCGTGGTTAAACAGACTATGCACTATCTGAACCAATTCAGATTTTCCAAGTATTCCCAATATGCTTTTTATCAATATGTATGCTCTACAAAGTTATCACTGCTTTTTAACCGCTTCATCACTTTTGTTCTAGTTCTTAGTAGGGATAAAGTTGTTCCATGTTCAGGATTTGTCTTGATTCTGTCTCCTTTGTAATGGTCTTTGTTTTTTTTTCCCTAATCATATTTTAAAAATAATTTCCTCTTCCCCTTTCTCAAGGATTAACTCATTTGGTTTTCATTCTCTCATTTCATTTCTCTTGTGGATATTTCACAACTGTGCATATCATTGTCTATATAAATCACCAGTTCCCATTTTCAGCAAGGTTTCTTTTTATCCTCAAAGCTCCAATCAATCTCTCTGAACCTGAACTGGCCTTCTTGTTGAGCACTTACAGAGTAAAATGTGGTCCCTATTGAATTCAGTGGGAGTTTTGTCATTCACATCAATGACTTCAATTCTTCACTCACAGTTAACATGCATTAGGTTTTAATTATAATGCCTTTTAGGCACCTCCAGCCTTCTTCCTGCTTCACGGCTTTTAATTACTTCCCTGTGAGCACACTATTTACTCCTCCTAATTCCACTCAGCTTGTTTTTTCAGATGCGTACTTTTTCTCATTGCTTGTCAGTACACAGGAGAAGGATGATACCTTAGGAAAATATAGAGATAGCCAAAAGGGAATGATGGTAAGCATTAAGCATTCCTTTTGCAAATCATTCTGTGAAGGCAATATTCCTATTACTTTCAGTGGGCTTCATGGGAAACCTGGACTTCTGTATGCTGCCCAGTGAAGGAATGGAACCCTACAGAACATGATTATCACATCTCAGGCACAAAGTGTTAACCTGTTTAAGAAGAAAGAAATGAAAAAAAAATTGTCTGTGACATACCTCATGGTCCTAAGATAAGGAACTTCTAAGCTTTTTTCCCCTAGGGAATACACAGTAACAAAAATGATTAATAGCAATTGCATCTCAAAAGAAGACAAACTGAATTTGTGGTCAGCTGCTGTTTATCAATGTGCTGATGTTTATCATGTTTACCAAAGTACTATGGCTTTTTAGTGTTTATTAGCTTGCTTCTTTTTAACCTTTTGAGTACTGGTTAGACAATTTTGGTAACTGCATTTATATAAAAATGTTCCATGTCCAAAGAATTCATGGCCCCATAACCTCTATAATTGAAATAAGCCTGAATTGTTTCGCACTCTATTGTTTGCGAATTTTCTCATGGCTGGTCTACAGTTCTGAAGTTGCAGGTTAATTAAACTGGTAAGAGAAAGAAGGCAGTTTTTGATGTTTATCCGTGCATCTTTTGGTTTGCGTAACACCTTGAAGAATAAGACTTGGTCTTACTCGTTTCTGCGTTCTCTGATCTCCAAAGCTCTTTCTTCTTTGCTGTGCGAGACAATACTCTGTTGGGTCATGAAAAAGACAGAGGTAATGCTGCTCAATTTCTTTGAGCAAGGTATTCTACTAAGAAACAGAACTACTGGGAACAGCAGCTCAGTATCAATGACCTCTGGCTTTTTGATATGACTTACGAAACATAACTGGCCAGTAATGTCTAGCTATATGTGCAACTACAGACTGGTGCAGGGGAGATCATTGTACTGCACTATGTAAATGCGTGAGTTTCTTTCATGGTGGAAGCACATGAAGTGGAATACCACATTGTCAATCAAATGCTGAATATGTGAGACTTAAGGTGTCAGTAAGCTTCTTCAGGAATAATTTAAAATAAAAACACTGAGAGCAGAGGAAGAAGATACGTTGCCTGTAAATGTCTAAGCAGAAGTAGTGGCATTGGCTTGTGGTCAAATAATAAGTGTAGTAGTCCAGTGAGGTTATGTTCTTTCTAGAGAACTGATAAGTTTGAAAAGGTTTTGACAGGATCAGTCCCAGGGAATTAAGGGTTTTTTGGTTTGAATACAGTGAATAATTCTTTTTTTTATCGTCTGGAGTCCCACTGCATGAAGCCATTCCTTCATCATGGGGTGTCTTGTCCCTGTCCTTGCCACACATTGGAAGTAGAGAAGAAAGTACTCTGACAATTCAGTCTAAAAATAGTTTTGAAAACAAACAGGTGAAGAAAGCTAATTTAGTGGTGGGCAGGGCAAGAGTGCATTCTCGTTTGTTTCTTACCATGGCTGGTGCTCCCAAGCTAATTCATTTTTTAACAAAACTAATCTCCCTTTTGTCTTCTTGTCTTTGCAGAATTTAGATTTTGGCAGTCCTGAGCCATACATCAATCACTTTGTCTTTTAAGTACTAAAACGTCAACATCAATATTCCGAGATCTCAGCTTTCTCTTTGATGTCTTGTCTTTTTTTTGATTGGTAACACTAGCTGAGTCCTCTGAACTGAAGTCATTCTGTAGTAACAGCTAGAATTAGGTCATTGCAGAATTTGTAGATATTGTTATTTTTCTGACAATTAAGTAATATTGTTTCTTTTTTTCCTCACAGTATTGGTAAAGGTGATTTAGCCTCTTCACCCTTCCTCTCAAAACCTCAAGAAGAGAACCCTAGTTTGCTTGAGACCCATTTCCCGGTACTGAACCCCTGGGAAGGAAGTTTGAACAAAATATTATGGCAAAGAGATTAGGATTAGCATTGTGGGATGCTTCTTTCCAAAGTATTGCTCATCCAGCTCCACTGTAACAGTCAAAAATGTCTTGTAAAGGGGAAAAAAAACCCAAACCACCAAAAAAAGTCAGATGGCCAACTCAATAAAACTGCTTCCTGACAGAAAACACTAATGTGCTTCCTATGTACTTAGCTATAGCTAGTGCTGGCTGCTTTGGGGAAGCAATTTTGAGGCTTTGAAATTCCAATGTTTGCCTCTTCTAAGGTCTTTCTGGTATCTGCTGTGGCTGTGTGGTAAGGGAAGCTGCAGATCCACTGTCCTGAATAGATGTACTGGGGCTTGAGGGAAATAGGAGGAGACTTAAAGCCTTTGGATGTGGCTCTTTGCTTTAAAGAAGTCATCTGATCCCCCACTGCCAGCTGATGGGGGCTGTGTTCTGCGTATGGGGTGCAAGGGGAAGCTTGTGGTGCAATGACTTGTTTTTCAAAGGCTTTGTATGCCCTTTCTAGGGTTTAGAATAACTCACTGCTCTGATTGTTGCCTTCTGGAACCTGAGGGCTTCAGAATACTTTCCAACTAGTGGAATGGCTAGAAATCATTCTTAAGAGTGGGAAAATATATTTATCTATTGCAAAGAAGGAGTTTGTTATACAGAGATGAGGTAGGGCAGGTATAGACCAACTCTGTCATTGAGTCTAATCCCCTGCAATTACTGAGGATTATTACAATTATTACAACAGATGTCTTGTTCAGAGGTTCACAGAACAGCTGCCTTACAGGATCTGATGTCTGCAGAACATCTGCTGCACAGGTAGTCACATATCATCAACCACAAAGTGATTCCTACTGCTCTGTGACAAATGCTAAGTCAAGACCAAAGTAGTGAAAGGCCAAAAAAAGACAACTACAATGTCACGGTGAAGAAAATAAGAGAGACTGAGGGAGCTGCCCATGTCCTGTGTCTCTGGGATGTCAGGGATTTAGCCAGCTATAACTCCTGAATCACACTGTCAAAAGTCCAGTGGCCCTGGCTGATTCTTCTGGAGGAAAAGTTCAAATTCCTTCTGATGTGAAATCTGAGAGTCATTTGAACGTGCAATAAGGCAGTAGCATCCATGCTCCTGGATTCTTCTCTGTCTTGCTTTTATCTGGGGGTAAAAAAAAAAAATTAAGCTGTCCCTCAAAACAAGTCTGAAGTCATACAAGAGTAGGACCAGCTCCCTTGATGTGCAGTGTTTTAACTTCCCACCATCCCTCTGCTAATACAGCATCCATCTTCATTAGTGTGAGCTATCTGTGGTTGAAAGCTGTCAGAATTACCTAGCAGCACAATTTCATTTGAGAAATTACTAATACCAGCTCTTTCATACTGTTGTTCCAAGTCTAGATCCTTGTTAATGAAATGAGAAAAACTTGTTGGTAATGTCAGCATTTTAGTTTGTTTATTACTTGTTTGCATTTTTTCCTGAAATTTGTGAAGCTATATGCACTAAATTCTGCTCATAGAAATGTATTTTCAGAAAATGATCTAGAAGAATATTTTGAAGGAAAGAGTCCCATCCAACTCTATTTCTTTGCCTGATGAGCTGGGACACTACTGCATACATATAGTTCCATATACCGCATGTCATTTAACATAATACTTGGTTCAGTATCCAATTTTTCTTTTGCATGGAAACAAAATAGGATATTAAAAGAAGTCTATCCAACTTTGTTCATTAAGGTTCTGGAAGTTTATGCATACTGAGGAAGATTTCTTGTAAAGTATACACTAGGGAAGATATTTACAGTTAAATTAGGCAGTTCTATGGCCAGATGCAGGCCTTTGTTAAATTCTGTTCACTTAGCAAAAATTAATAAATCCTAAATACGTTTTCAAAATCTAGGGTTTATTTCTGTTTGTCAAGTCAGCAAAAGAAAGTCCCTGTGTTGATGTCACAACAAATGAGATCAAGCTCTAGTGAAGTGGCGACTTCGTCCTGTGCTGGGTTTAGAAATGACAGCTGTGATGATGGAAAATATAAAGCAAGGTTTTATTCAGGTCCTCAGATCATATGCTAGTATAAGGACTTACTCTGATTTAAGGCCTCTTATAAGATCTAGGAATAGCTGAAATTAGTAAAACTAATTAATTGTATGTTGGGTTGCTTCTTCAGTAATGGGAGCTAATCAGGTATTTTGTGTGTGTTTTTGTAGTGTTTCTGATGTTTCTTGTCATATTAATGCCACTCTGTAGCAGGAAGCAAGCATTAATTAGTGTATAATTTACAGTAGGAAAAGCAAAGGCTTGGGTGGTTAATAAATTTTAACAGAGGGTTTTATCTAAAACTGTTTGTGGGATTTCCCAGTAGTGCATTGTTATGTGGTACGTTTTTACTCTCATCTCAGTTGATGCTGTATTAAAATTGTCCATAAAGAATTATTTTGGTGTGTTTAAAAGTCTGACCTAAGGTGTATGAGGCAGTGCGCAGAAGCTTTAAACAAAAAGGCAGTTAATACCAAACTAAGAAGGGCATTACCATTGCCCAGTTTCAGGTGGATAAGTCACACACATCAGTGATTTTATGGTCCCCAGAGATACCATGTCACCTAGTGTAGTAAAAATTCTTTAGGATAATGTTTTGTCCCACATTTTTAGGAAGGACCTGTGATTTTCCCTGTATTTCCCTCTTAAAGCACGATTCTACAACTAACCCATTAGTCACATTGTCAATGCTTTTGCAGGAAAGAGGGCCCCAGGTGCCACTGTTGTATCTATTGGCATGAGAGAGAAATGCTCTTGGTTTCCTGTCTTCATGACAGGGCACACAACCTGATACACCCTGTGGCTCTGGTGGGCAGCTGAGTATGGACCAGCCACGTGCCCTGGCAGCAGGGACAGCCAGGAGCCTCCTGGGCTGTATAAGCAGGGGCACAGCCAGCAGATTAAGGGAAGGGATTATCTGCCTCTACTCAGTTCTTCTTAGACTGCATCTAGATACTGCATCCAGTTTTGGGCCACTCAGTGCAAGAAGACATGGATAAACTGGAGTGAGTTCAGCAGAGGTTCATGAAGCTGGTCAGGGGCTGGAGCATTTGTCCTGTGAGAAGATGGAGGAGCTGAGTATGTTCAGCCTGAAAAAGAGATGGCTTCAGGGGGACCTCACAGCAGTCCCCCCATACCTAGGGTGATGTTAACCGGAAGGAAGATTCAGGTGCTTCCCAGTGGTGCATGGTGGGAAGACAGGAAATAATTGGCATAGGTTGCAACACGATGTATTCCAACTGGATATAAGGAACAACTGTTCCTGCGAGAACAGTCAGGCAGTTGAGCAGGTTGCCTGGGACAGTCTGTGCAGTCTCCATTCTTGGAGGCCTTTGAGACCTGACTGAATATAGCCTTGGCCAATATGGTGTGACTTCAGGCCTGACTCTGCTTTGTGCAAGAGGCTGAACTAGAGATTTCCTGAGGTCCCTTCCAGCCTGTGTCCTCTGAGATGGAGGTAGAGATGCACCCCATCCTTACCTGGACCTAAGCATCTTTTTCATCCTTTCCAGGTCTAAAAATTGTATCACTTGCTTATTTTAAAATACAGCCAGACATGTTGGTGCCATTTTATGTCACCTTTTGTTATTAAGACACTTGCCTAAGAGTGGGAGACCTTATTTCATGTCAGTGGCGTCCTCAGACTGAGGAGGTTCAAAGTCACATCTCCATCTTCCCAAGAGACTACCCATAACATCCAAGTCACAGTCTGCATGTACCATGTACCTGCTCTTTTCCTGAAGCAGTGTAGCTGCATAGCTGAGAATGCAAAATTCAGGGGTTGGAGACAGAAGTGGCAAGAGTGAGTGAGATTTGGATGTGAGTTACACTGCAGGAACTGTCTGTTTGGGTTTGGTTCCTGGGTTCCAGGCTCTTTCTCTAATGCTGCTCCTGACTTTTAGCTGGTAGCCATTTATTTCCACAACCATGAGCATTCATGGAAAAGAAATCCACATCTTCTAATCCAAGTAAATGCCTTAATTGCTTGGGCACGGAATTATGCTTGCTTGTTCACTCTCTTCTTCCCCTCTGCTCCTTCCGATCCACATCAATCTTATATTCCTTACTCTACAGCTGGAGCAAAAGGGATGGAGTATGTCCTTTGCATAATTCTCTTCAATTCCACAAAAAATCCATAATCTGAGTGCAAGAGCCTTGTCCATGAAAGATGGGAATACGTTTGCATTTTCTCAGGTGGTAGAAGCCTCTGAACCCACCCACTTCTTGCTGATAACTCCAACTATGAGGCGATACGAGTCTCTTCCCCCTCAAATTGCAGTTTTTGGATAAAAATGATTATGGCACTTTTGCTTTGGGAAGTTTTCTCCCCTTACTATGTATTAGACTTCCTATAGACATTTCCCAGATCGCACCTCTTTATGGAAGCCCTGCTCCTGTCTTGCAACATACATTCCAGTTATGAATTTTATGTCCTGAATTATTTATGGTGATCAATAGTGTCTAATGATCAGGCTCCATTTTCGTAAGTGTTGCTGATTTTGATCAGGAAGGACCCTCTCCTAGAAAACATGCAACATTCTTAATGTCTTCAGCAAAGGTAATCTCCGCTCTCAGTGAGGCTGCTGAAAGGCAGCCAGTGCTTTATCTACGCTTTCAGTTGTCAAACACTGCTCGTGGCTTCAGCCTCTAAGAAATCCATGGGGCCTTTTGTTTTGCTTGGGGAACAGAATGTCACCATTTACTGAGATGAAGTACAAGGTGGAAATAGTTTCAGTAGAGGGTGTTAAATTTTATAGTTCCTTCATCAAATATGTCAGATTAATAGGAAAAGAGTGTTTTAAATGGTTGACTTTAATTAGAAGAATGGAGAAGTCTGCCAACGACAATAATCCATTTTTGGTGACCAAATGTTTAAGTCATTTAGAAGTTTTTCCATTTATTCTTAATTACGTTCTCATTTATTGAAGTTTAATCTATTTGGAAAAACACCAGTCCTAATGGTATGCTTCACAGAGCACAAATTATGTTGCAGAATAATTAAAATAATTCTTTATTTTCTAGTCCCTCCCTTTTGCTGTTACCTTCTGTAATGCTTTTAGCATCATTTGATATATCTGGTCACAAAGTCTCATACTGCTCTTAGATTTGCCATTTGGTAAGTATTTGCATCTGTTACAAAGGCTCCTTTTTGCAGTCTCTGTACCATTGCCAAGCTGAGACCTTGATCAGCAGTAAAGATACAGAGATGCTGATTAATGCTTTTGTCATCTCAAGGGCTGATTACTGTAATTCACTCTTTCAGGGACTTTCCGCCCATGCTGTTAGGAAATTACAACTGACACATTATGCTGCCGTGAGGATTCTCTTCAAAATGAGATTATTTGAGTGTATTACTCTGATTATTAAATCTAAAAAAAATCATGATTTGTTAAGTAGAAAAATTTCATATTAATTATTACATGTGTTTGGGGGATCTTAGAGTCTATCATGTGAGTAATCATTTTGTTGTTCTGATCTTTCCTGTAGATCATCCAATTTACTGAGCTGTCCTGATGAAGTCTATTAAGATTTGTACAGCATCAAGAGAGTAAATTATCTATTGAAATTCTCTAAGCTGAAATTGTGTTGTTTTTCAATCAATGTGGAAATGCTTTGTATTTACTTGAACATCTGAATTGCAGGTTTTCCTATTCCTGTTTTTAATTTGTGAGCATATAATTATGGGCTTGGATGAGTCTTCCTGAAAGCTAATTAATCATAGATATTGAAATTCACCAAATGACTGTCCATTTTCGATGACAGTTTTGAATATTAAAATTTCATAGAAGACATCAAAAGTGTTATTTTTACAGTTTTTCTCCAGCTATTTTAAATTTTGACAGAAAAATGAGAAATAATTCTTATTCTTTTTCTTCTTCTGAGAAAAACACTTTTTCACTGCTACATAGGTGAGAAAATCCTGGTTCTCTTAGCTGTCCTAAGCAGAATAATCAGAGTGGTTTTAGCAACATAGGTAATAGTGCTAACCCGTTTGTGTATGCTAGTCAGCACTGTCTAATTAGCAACCTTATGTTAGTGAAGTCTTTTTCCCTCTAAGAGGAAGCCTGAACCTCTAAAAAGTAATTTTAAAAGGTCAGTTTCAAAGGAAAAGCCTTATCTTTATATTATAATACAAATGAAAGCTTTCCATTTAAATTTTGCAACCTATTTTTGGTCACTTAAAAAAAAAAAAAAAAAAGGTCTACAGCAACATACAGACTTTGGAAAAACTCAGAAAAATCGCCTCCATTGGATCCACTGGATCAAACATAATTCTGACAATTTACCTGTAGAGCATTTCCCTTCAATCTACTGTGCCTAAAGAAAGCATCTTCCAATGTATTCTCTTGCTATTTGAAACATATTATGTCATATTCTTGAACAAAGAGAATATACAGGCAGACAGGCTCCAAAACTTGGGAGCTGAGACCTGGTTTACGCTGAATAACTTTTATCTAGCCCCTTTTCCAGCTGCCCCAGATAGCGTGAGGTGAGGAACTCATAGAAAATGGTGGCCATTTATCGAGGCTGTTGCCTGTTGAAGAGAAATACGTTATTTGCACTGAAACGGAGAAGGAAGTGAAGTGTAGGAGTTGGGTATATCTTCGAGAGGGAGAAAGGGCACGGGCTCAGAGCCGCGCTCAGAAGGTAAGGTGTTGCCGTACAGATTTCTCCTTCAACCTCAATCTCTGAGACAGGTTAAGGGATTTTCCACATGTGACATTAAAGTAGCTGAGAAGGACTCTAGAATATTTCCCTTTTGTAACCTGGCTTCCAGCCTTGTAATTAAGAGGTCAAAATGTGTTGTTAAAATAAACACTGTCTTTTGTAAAGCACTGTAAGAGTCTCAGTTAGGCTGACAGATGGGATATTTGAGGGTGACAGAGCACTGGAACAGGCTGCCCAGGGGGGTTGTGGAGTCTCCTTCTCTGGAGATATTCAAAGCCTGCCTGGACGATGTCCTGGCAAGCGCTCTAGGTGACCCTGCTTTAGCAGGGGGGTTGGACTGGATGATCTCCTGAGGTCCCTTCCAAGCCTTGCCATTCTGTGATTCTGTGTGATACTCTCCTCAGGGGTAACTAATATAAGTAAAGCAGAATATATGGGCATTTTCATCTGCATAATTGTATATAAGCACCTTGTGAACTGCAGGGAGCTCGGAGCCTGGATCTGTCCCCTTGCTGGGCACCAGGAGGGTGTGAGGCTGGGTTAAGCTGAGCCTGGCTGCGGGGCAATAATAATAATAGCAACATATAGCAATAATAGCAATAATAATAATAATAGCAACAACAACAACGACGACAACAACAACAACAACAACAACAACAACAATAATAATAATAATAATAATTTCTTTTGCTCTTTTATTAAACTGTCTTTATCTCAACCCACAGGTTTTACTTTTTTTTTCTGATTGTCTCCCCCATCCCACTGGGGGTGGCAGGGGGAGTGAGCAAACATCTGTGTGGTGTTCAGCTGCCAGCCAGGTTAAACCACAACATTATTACAAAATATTTCATAATGTTATTTCTTTATTCTATAGATGTAATCTAAGAAAAGGTAACTTTTTATTTCAAGTACTGTGGTAATGCTATGTGAGAAAGTTTTGCTATTTTTTCCCCACATGAAAAGTTTAAATACTAAAAGAGTATGACCCATTCAAAGTTATAAAAAATTGCTGTATAGATACATACAGGATAATCATTGTAGAACTAGTTGAAACTTGTCTCCTTAAGCAGACAATTTGAAGGTCTGTTCAAATAAACTCTTCTTTGCGATCATATTTCTTGCTACTGGCTCACTTGCTAAGCTTCTTAATCTCTGCTTCAGTTCATTAGACAGCAACGTGTGTTCCCAGTGATGGCAGCTGTAGGCTTGACTCCTGCTGACAGCAGCGGTGTAGCGGTGCAGCGGTACGTGCCGTTGTCACTCCTTACGTAAGTCAGTGAGGCAGCTGAAGCAAGAGTGGAGGATTGTGGCCATTAACTTTTCTTCAGCGTTTCCAACTTTTTACTGTTTAGTCATGGTAGAATTTCTTCTATATTGCAGTTTATAGTACTGAATTAAGGAGACAGGACTTTGCTCCGATATGCTGAATCTCACCACTCCGAATATTGGACAAAATGGGTAGGGAATATAATGATAAAGGAGGTATGCTTGCAGCAGCATAACTGAAATAAAATTTCTCTTCAGCTTACACAGCATCAGTGGTGCTGAGAAATCAGTTCTATACTGGTAAAGGTGATGTTTCCCAACAGGGAAAAGAGTTAATGTAGTAGATAATGTGCAGCTGCCCCTTTTTGTTGAGATCCCAGTTTGGGAGGGCTGGCTCCCTAAGCTGAGGGAGCAAGTGTTGCCTGAATTTTACTTTTCCATAGTTCTCTGTCTCACTAAGAGGTTGTTCTTCCATCCTCTGAATGTAGAATAATTTTTGTGTGGTTATTGGTGCCTTTGTAGATCTGATAGGAGTCTGTTGTGTTCCACTCAATGTTGAGATTAATTTGGAATATGTTCAGAAACTTAGAAAAGTATAGCATGCAGCAGCAGGCTTCTTAAACAGCGTCTACTGTTATATGAGACTGTTTGTCAATATTCAGCTATTAGCTCTAATATGTAAGACCACATTTTATTCCAAAATCATACTTTTGAATCCTTGTGAAAAAGTAGGTGACCTCTCAGGGACTGTCAAAAGCAGACAGACTGGATCCCCTATTGTTCCAGCACAGTGGAGTTGGAATGACATTCTTCAGCAAAGGGCTCTCATGTTTTCTAGTTCACTTGAAGCTGCTGAATTTCAGGGTATGCGGGGTAGTCCAGCTGCTTGTACAGGTATATTAAGAGTACAACAGGACAGGAGCAGTCCCTGTTTTGGTGGCTTCATAGTTTTATTATTTATTTAGTCTTGGATTTAGGCTACAGGCTGGTTTATACTATTCTGTTTTTACAATATTATATTTTAATTGATATAAAGACACCTTATTTTATAGTAAATATACTTAAATCTACTTAAATCTACCATGTTTGCCTAATGCTCTCTCCAAATATTCCTGTATCAAGTCAAAACAGCTTTGAAATGCCTTCAAAGTTACTTATATGTAACAAAATTGTCCCTTAATTGCTGTAGAAGTATGAAATAAAAGCTACTAAAGTGTTTAATAACTTTGTAGTGTTTTCTGATATGCTAAACAATCATTTGGATTTCAGTGTCTTTGAAGTAATACTTTTTTGCATCCATAATTTTTGCCATTTGTTATACACCAGGATCTATAGTTGAACCAAGGTAGTCTGAGGGCTATGAATGTTATTGGGCACTATAGATGAGGCAATGGGGTTAGGAACCTTGGCATTTGTAATGGAGTTTTAATTTTTTTCATAGTAAAAAAAAAAAAAGGCAGTGACATATATGAGTAGGGTTGTGATTATGAGCTATTAAATGAAAATGAATATAAAAAGTTCCTACTGTTAAAGTCCCAGTGCTACAGGATAAGCCCTGGGTAACAGGGCTCTTTCCTAGGACCAGCACTCTCAAACCTTTTCTAAGATGATCCTGGTACTGTCAGACCTGTCTTTATTTACCCATTTTTAAAGTTTATTTTAGAAGTTGCAGTAATGGGTATCCCTGGAAGTGTTCTTGGAGAAAAAAGTAGCTAATATTTTGGAATGTATATCAGACACAACTTCAGAACATCCTGTTCAGTTTTCTTTCCTGAAAGCACATTTAGGAGATGCCTAACCCCTTCTTGAATATTTGTGTCTCAGTTTGTTTATCTCAGATAAAGCAGTTCTGGGAAACATGGGGGTTAATTCTTTTGTCAGTTATCTCGGCTTCACTAGCACTCTCTTTTGTAAAATAAATACTAATAAGAAGCGACTTGCATATCAAGACTTGTGACAGATCAGTAATCCATTGATTAGTCATTTGACATGGGAAAGATTAGGAGGTCAAAGAGTTCTGAGTTTGTTGGTCCATTATTAGCAAGTGTACAGTAATTTATGATGATGTTTCTATAAATACCTTAAAAATGCATGGAGGCAATCAAGAGAAACAGACTTTAAAAAGATCAATATAACATACTCTTGTTTGAATGGAGGACAAACCCCAGATAAAGAAGATAGGTGAATCTTACCACTAACTTTATATGATTTTGGATCAAACCCATTGGGTGCTCCAAAGTTTTTCCTCTAGAAATCACTCTGAAGCTTTTCATTCACCATCCATAGTCTTTATTTTGTTTTGAAATATTTTTGGGATCACAAATAAAGCTGGTGTATAATTCTTACACTGTTAAATATCTGCTACCTCATAAAAGTCTAAAGATCTAATGATTAAAAAAGCTTTACTACTAAAACTAAAAGCTGTTCAAAATATTTGGGGGGAGGAGGCCATTAAAATTATTATCTTCTAAAAGCTTACTACAGTTTGTGATGCAAATAACTATAATCCAATGGATAAGTGTCGTGGTTTAACCCCAGCCAGCAACTGAGCACCACGCAGCCGCTTGCTCAGTCCCTCCCCCCAGTGGGATGGGGAAGAGAATTGAAAAAGTAAGAAAATCCATAGGTTGAGATAAGAACAGTTTAATAATGGAAATAAAATAAAGTAAAATAGTAGTAGTAGTAACATACTACTACTATACAAAGCAAATGATGCACAATGCAATTGCTCACCACCTGCTTATCGATGCCCATCCCATCCCTGAGCAGCAATTGTGCCCCAGCCAGCTCCCCCCAGTTTCTACACTGAGCATGACACCATATGGCCAGGAATAGCCCTTTGGCCAGTTGGGGTCAGCTGTCCTGTCTGTGTCCCCTCCCAGCTTCTTGTGCACCTGGCAGGGCAGGGGAAGCTGAAAAGTCCTTGCCTGGTGTAAGCCCTGCTCAGCAACACCTAAACCATCAGTGAGTTATCAACATTCTTCTCATATTAAATCCAAACCACAGCGCTATGCCAGCTACTAGGAATAAAATTATCTCTATCCCAGCCCAAACCAGGACAATAAGATATGATTTCAAAGCATATGCTCAAAATTTGAACAAATAGGGAATGTGCATAGTATGTGAAAATGTCAGGATTGCTTTATTTATCTTTGACTATTTTCTAAGGAACTCACATACCACTCGTTTGCAAATTTGAACTGTATGGTTGGAGTTTAACTTTGCTTGTATTCCATGAAATCCTTCCTTTGCATCGTCTCTGTCTGAGTGTGGGGCTCATGTAGAGGAACTTCTGACCTGTAAGTAGAATTGACATCTGAGCAGGGGATATAAGAAGAGTTACATTTTTTTTTAAAGGTACAGTTTCTCATGCCCAGGAGTCAGCTTATACTTAGCTTCCTTGTATAGAACAATGATCATGTTCCAAATACAGTTCTGGCTGATCTTGAGTAATTTACAGTTTCTTAACACTTCTTTCGGCACACTCAAATCTTTGGCCAAATATATTAAGTCAATGTTTCTGAGTCTGTGAGAGACAGAAGGAGAAATAATCCATTTCTGTAGCCCAGGTAATCATCTGCCACAGCACATCTCGGTGAATGTTCAAAAGATTGCAGTAAGTTCTTGTTATGGTTTTTAAGTTGTTGTTACTTACTTCACAGCAGTCAAAAGTGTGATGATAGACATTTTGTACACCAAGGTCCTTGCTTTGGCAAAATAAGCTAAACTTATACCATGAGGTAACTGCAGAGTGTCATAAGGTTGAGGGGAAGAAATGCTGAATTAAGTGACAGTAAGTTGATTTTTGTGATGAAGTAGTATCTTCCAGAGTTGAGAGCATACGATATTCTTTGGCTAAAGCACTTGACTGAGGCTCAGGAATCAAGCCCAAATGGCCCAAATCAACAAATTTATTGTACAGTTCTTAATGTAGGAAAACAGGACGTGAGGGGGACGACTGTATCATTAGGCAAGCCCTGCAGCATCCTTTCCATAAATTGATTCATCTCAAGGGGAATGCCTAATTTTCATGTTCTTTGACTCCTCAGCTGTAAAACAGGATGAACATTTTCCTTCCGTATAGAGGGAGGGATGTGGGAGGATACCATTATTAATTACAGCATTATGCTCAACAGAAGAATGATGAAAGTCAGACCAATAAATTAGTCAGACCTGTTTGTAAAAGTTAAGTTCAAATAATTCAAACACATATCATGTAATGTCTGACTCTCACAGTTCTACTCTCTGTTCCTTTTACTGAACTACTGAATTTGCTTGGCAATTTTAAATGAATTCATGACTCTTGTTGTATATTGAAAATATGAGAACAGCTGTACTGCATCAATCCAGCCTAGGCTTCCTCGATGGATGGAGACCTGTGGAAGAGCAGAGAACAGGACAGGCTTTCAGAGGTCCTGGCTGCTGGTTATACCCTTGCACCAGTCTGCATTTAGGGACTTTCTGAATCAGAGGATGTATCTTTGTGTTTAATAGCCTGTGATAGTTTTCTTCCATAAGTTCATCTAATTGAACCCATATAAACTTTAGACATCTGCATATCCTGTGACAGTGATCTCCATAACTGTACGCTCTATCCAAATGTTGCTATTTGTATTTGTTTTTTAACTTTGTCTTATTTCATCTGATACTTCTTAATTAGCATTTAGTATTTATTATTTATTATGAAAAAACAATAGATGATAATTCCCTGTTCACTTCTCCATCCCACTGCAAGCCCACCGTTCTTATATTCTAACTGTTATTTTCCACAAAATAGTGCATTTAATTCCCACTTTCAGTGTCACTGAAGAGAATGGAGCATTCAGGAACTATAGAAGACTGTTAAACTGCATAGCTTTTTGATACAACAGAAGAAAATGCATTTTTAATATTTCAGTAGCTGAAGGAGACAGTTCAAAGAGTGTAGGCAAACAGTGATGAGTATGTGTTGACAATGCATGAAATTTCTGATGTGGATTTCTTTATAAAATAAAACGATTTTTCAAAAAAAACCCTTTGGTTTTAGCATTGCGCCCTAGCTGAAAGAATGATGGATGATTTTTGATAAACGTCTTGTAGTGCAAAGGTCCATAAGAGAGGCTATCTTGATGCTGGTAATGTGTTCTGACTTTTTTTTCTGATTCTTTATTTACTCTTTGTAAGAAATTAAAATAAATTAATAGAAGGGGGGATTTTTGGAAGAAAGAAGTAGGATTCAGGAAGCTGACAAAATTGATACTTTGATTACATGGTTGTGTAATATTTGTCACAGAAGAATAGAGTATAACAAACTTTTTCTATGTCCCACTAAGAATGAATTGTTATCTGTAGAGTGAGACTCCCCGTGGAAGCAATGGACATCTTATGTATTATGCACAT
The DNA here is from genome assembly GCA_034008185.1 of Gorsachius magnificus. Lineage (NCBI taxonomy): Eukaryota > Metazoa > Chordata > Aves > Pelecaniformes > Ardeidae > Gorsachius > Gorsachius magnificus. The sequence goes on from CM067081.1 coordinate 181,557,016, forward strand.
CTGAGGCACAAGTAAGGAACGAAAGAGTTCAGTTTGATTCCATCTTACAGACTCAGTTCTGCACAATCATCCCCCAGCACCTCCAACTCCAAACTGGAAATAACTGCCCTGGAAATAATGTTAAGACAGTGGTCTCAGAGGAATAGCACTGTTTTTGTTGTGCTTACAAGTAGTCATCCATCAGGAGAGTGTAGGAATGGTACTGCAAGCATGTGTGTGATATTTGAATGATAGTGTCTTTGAAAAGTAGCAGCACTTGGTCCTACAAAATTCAGTGCAAGTCTCCAGAATTCAATATATGGAGATGCCATTTTCATTACATATTCATTATTTTGTTAGCACCTGCCTGTTTTTCCACCCCTAAATGTTGCTCAACAGTATTAGCATCTGGCTGATGAAAACAGTGAGAAATTTTTCTACAGTGTCATGCACAGACAAGCTCTAAACCAGGTATCTTGCTCAATATGATGTCCTTGTTCACGTGAGTTCTTTAAACAATGCTAGCCCTTCAGCAAACATCTCAGAACAAACACAAATACTACAGGGAACTCAGCTCCTGATATTTCTAATGTTAAAACAAGCACATAAAACATTTTTACCTTTTGGAGATTTGCTTTGCAGCAGACTCTTTGCCACCAGAATGGAGTTTGATTTTCTTTTCCTGATTTCTCAATATTTACATGTCTGCTTCACAATGCATCACATGAATGACTTAGCTTACTTAAAAGATTATATCAATGGTATTTATATGATCCACCTTTGTTAACATGGTATCTGGGTGTTTCAAAATTTTACTTTATACTATAAGATGATTATTTATCTTGCTATGCCTTCCAGTTTTATGGATGCAGTCTCCATGTAAGAAGACTGACTGGTTTCTGTAAGGTTCTGTAGGAAACTATTTTAGAAAACTGAGGCAGGTTCATCTAAATTTGCAGCTGTTGGCCTAACCACTGGACCCTCTTTCTGTCTGAAATGTTTGTTGCTAAAAAACCAAATGAAATTGAAATGACATAGCTGTTACTGACCCCTGTGCTGTACTGAAATTAACTTACAGGGAAGGATTCATAACATGTGACTCAATTTTTTTCTCTATCTGTATCTCTTGTTCACAAGGATGCAAATATTCTTGCTTTTGATAAAAGACTAGTGAGATACAAATACAGAACTGTTCCCTTACAAGCATGCATGCAAACATCAGGCATCCAGCACCTCTGTAAATATCTGAACACTTCATTATCTCGAGGAAAAGGGCATTTAACAAGGTGAGAACCCAGGTGGCTGGAACTGGCAAAACCTCTTGCTGAAGGGGTACTGAGCAATCTTCAGTTAGAGGAAATGGGAATTCTTTGAAAGATCTGGATATCTGTCAAAATTAGCGATTATAGGGAGGTAGTGTCCTTGATCTGATACTTTCACCGCAAAGACGGAGAAGCTGGGAAAGGTGTGTGTACAAGTATGTGTGACAGAGAGGGAGACAGATTGTTAGGTGCAGCAGTACACTTAATTAAAACATTGCAGCTGTTCCGTTATTATTTCACCTTCAGTTATGACTGTATTATATAATACCTATTTAAAGGAAGCTTATGGCTCTTAGGATCATAGGATCACACATAATTCAGGTTGGAAGGGACCTTATGAGGTCAGCCTGGGCTGCTGCAAGGGTTCTTCTTTCCCAGGGGCAGTGCTTTGCATTTCTTCTCATTGAATTTCATGAAGGTCTTTGAAACTTCTGTCAGCCCATTTCTCCAGCCCACCTGGGTCTCTCTGAATGGCAGGCCTACCCTTCAGCATATCAGCTGGCCCCTGCAGCTTGGTGTCATCTGCAAACTTGAAGAGAGTGCACTCCATTACCTCCTCCAAGTCGCTAATAAAGATGTTAAGCAGGACAGGTCCCAGGATAGACCCAGTGACTCCACTTCTTATGGGCTTCCAGGCAGGGTACAACCCATTAACCAGTGCCCTCAGAGCCCTATCACCTCAGCAGTTTCTTACCCATCAGGTTGTCCATGCCTCTCAAGTATAATGTCTTAACAACTGGGAGACGGGGTTGAAAGCCTTCCTAAATTTGAGGTAAATGACATCCATGGCTCTGCCAGTGTACACACGCAGTCATTTTCATCTTCATTCTTTATGAAACAAATCATAAAACAAAACTATGACAGAATTAGTGTGCACATCTGGGCAGACAGAGGACACAAGCAGTGAGGATGTAGCCATGGGCAGCTCCTTTTGCCAACAGACGAGCGAGTTCTGTTGCCTGGATGCTTCAGTTCAGCTGGTGAAACCGCATGTGGGTAACAACGCTTAGCACTTACATATATGCTTAACTGTTGTGCAGACATTAAACATATAAGCTTAAAGGTTGTGCAAGTATTCACTCATCCTTCTACTCAGTCTTGTTGGCTTCATGAAGACAATATTAGACAGTGGTCACAGAATATAATATTTAGTGCATGTATGTGCAGAAGACCCAGTAGCATCTACACAACTTCGTTAAATTGTGAAGCAGCCTACCACACTACTGGAGATGTGGTAGAGATAACCCACACTCGGAGAACTGATTAGCTACAAAACTACAGGAGTCATCGTAAAATAGATTTAACCTGCACTTGGGGAATTGATTAGCTTGTTTATAGCTGGGGTGATCTTTGAGTATCAACTGATACCACATCAATTGTCTTGGCATATGCTTGAGGAGATAACTTGCAATATGTTGTGGCTCAACCCCAGCAGGCAACTAAGCCCCACACAGCCACTCACTCACTCTATCCCCCGGTGGGGTGGGGGAAAGAATTGGAAGGGTAAAAGTGAGAAAACTTGTGGTTTAAGATGGAGACAGTTTAATAGGGAAAGCAAAAGCCACGTGCGCAAGCAAAGTAAAACAAGGAATTCATTCCCTGCTTCCCATGGGCAGCCATCTGAGAAGGAAAGGATAAAAACTGCTGAATCTTAGAACACCTTCCCCCCCACACACCCTGCCCCTTCTTCCCGGGCTCAACTTCACTCCCAGCCTCACTACCTACTCCCCCCCAGCGGCGCAGGGGTACAGGAATGGGGGTTGTGGTCAGTTCATCACACGTTGTCTCTGTCACTTCTTCTTCCTCAGGGGAGGGCTCTTCCCTGCTCCAGCGTGGGGTCCCCCTCATGGCAGACAGTCTTCCACGAACTTCTCCAACGTGAGTCCTTCCCACGGACTACAGTTCTTCACAAACTGCTCCAGCATGGGTCCATAATTTCCACAGGGTGCAGTCCCTTGAGAGCAGACTGCTCCAGCGTGGGTCCCCCATGGGGTCACAAGTTCTTCCAGAAAACCTGCTCCGGTGTGGGTTCCTCCCCCCATGGGTCTGCAGTCTTGCCAGGAACCTGATCTGGTGCAGGCTTCCCACGGGGTCACAGCCTCCTTCCCCTGGCTTGGGGTCCTCCCTGGGCTGCAGGTGGGGATCTGCCCGGGCGGGGGACAGCCTGCCTCACCAGGTCTTCATCACGGGCTGCAGGGGAATCTCTGCTCCGGCGCCTGGAGCACCTCCTCCCCCTCCTTCTTCACTGACCTTGGTGTCTGCAGGGCTGTTTTCTCTCACATTCTCTCACTCCTCTCTCCAGCTATCAAGCCACAGCAGGTTTTTTTCCTTCTTAAATATGTTATCACAGAGGCGCTACCACTGTTACTCGTTGGCTTGGCCTTGGCCAACAGCAGACACAAGGAAAACTTCCAGCAGCTTCTCACAGAAGCCACCCCTGTAGTCCCCCCCACTACCAAAACCTTGCTACACAAACCCAATACACACAATATATTGGGATTTCAAAGATGGCTTTTGCTCTGTACCAAGAATTTTCTTCTCAGAAAAGGTGAACCCTTGAACACTTCCCAAAATATTAAATCCTCATCAAATAGGATCCATTTAAAATACATGAATCTGACACCAAATGCTATGATATTTGATCTACACAGACTTAAAAACAGTTCTTCTTGCAGGGGATTCATTAGAAGGAGGGGATTGTGCCTGCTGATTCAGATGATAGCCTAGGTTGTGACTGAAAGAAGCAAAGGACAATATCTGCTTTTACACTCCTATCTGAGGAGCAAAAATGGACGATCCTTACAACAACTGGAATGGGATAAGAAGGGAAAAGTGGCTTGTTGAAAGGACTCCGGTTCATAGCATTGGGACCTGCAGATCTCTGCTCAAGGAATAGCTTGGTGTCAGTCTACAGTCACTTTGTGTAATCTAGGGAAACTATTTGAGATTTCCCCAAACTTGTGTGTAGCCTTCTATTATTACCCATCATTTTAATTTTTCTCTGTGCTGTTTTTGTCATGTGACACTAATTTGCTGGCTTAGGATGAGTTTTCCATTCAAAATGTTGGTTTTGTTATGCATAAATGTGCTCCCAAAGGCGGTGTGAGGTGATTGTTAAAGAGCAGTGTGGTGGCTCTGCTTGGAGAACGTGGACTTTGCCACACTCCCTTGCTAAATACCTGGCTCTTGTATTATTCTTCACAGCTGACTGTGCATTGCTATGTGTAACGATATCTTAATTTTAGTACAGGTAATGCGTTTTGAAAGGGAAAATGAAACAAAAAGTTATACTTCTGCTTAATCAGCCTGCTGTAAAATTCTGGCTCATTGGGACACAGGCATGTTAAGAATGAGATTAAAATGTACGTCCCCTGGGTAATGTGTGAGTGTGGAATTTGGAAACTCTCGTATGCTAGAAGGGTTAGCGCTTATCAGCTGGAAATGTTCTGTATGTCTTGATGAAAGCTAAAATGCTGAAGTAGTGACTAGGTTTCTCTTCACTGTCTGAAATAAAGAAGATTAAGAAAATATGTGATGTGGGTTAGTGTATGTGTGGAGAATATCATTAATTGTCTTGGTGGTGTGCAGACAGTACTTTATAGTAATTCTAGTACCACTAGTAGAATATTAATGGCATGCTGCTTTGACCTGCTATCAGTCATTGTGATTTGCATATAATTTCCATAATATTTTGCATATAAGTCACATATTACTCACTAGATTTTATACTGCTAGAATGGCAGATTAACAAAATGATTGTAGTAGCATTGCTCCAGAGAAAGGGATCGTCTTCTAAGTTTCTCTTTTTTCTACTATTTTCCTAAATAATTTATCATGATTTTTTTAGAATTTTATTATTATTTTTATCAGGATTAGTAGCAAATCCCAGGTGGACCGTGTCAATACTAACTAACAGTTCCCTGTTAATCTCTCTCATTCTTATTTATTCCACTTTATTTAAACTTATCATGACGGGTTTACTTTGTGGTCGAAGCTGTGTACTTTGACTATTAAATGTTTAGCATATTTAGCGTTGGCAATGAGGAGCTGAAATGCAATAGTTGAAAACCCAAAACTAGACATAGAAGCCATTTATTTGATATTAGTAGTTAAAAGTATTTGAAAGATATTGCAGTACAGATGTATTAAACATGTTATGAAAGCTTCTGACTTGATTGGTGGCTGGCACAGCTATGAGGGAAGGTTTCCAGGACAATAAGTGTGTCCAGTGTGCATCTACAGTGGTTCAAAGTGTGTAGGACTTAGATCAGAGGCAAAAGACAGCCACAGAAGTTGGCAGATAAGGTGGGTTACTTCTGGCCAGGAAGAAGACTCATGGGTTATATGCATTTCCCAGACAGCTCTGTCGCATTTCCAGGGCACAATTCAAACATAAGTTGATTGTTATTGAAGTTTATTTTTATTACTTAGCTTTGGCTTTCTGTGAAGTAATCCCTTGGGATAGATCTATGCTCAGGAGCAAAGGCTGAACTTGAGAGTTTTTAACCTTGTCTGGCCTCCCAGGCTGTGGGCGCACTGCAGGTCTCTGAACACTGACCTGGCGATTTGGGAGAGCTGAGCCTGGGCTTGCTGCTCATGGGTTGAACCTGCTCATGGGTTGACCATGTGAAGTATTTGTTTCTTTTTAATTTAAAGGTTACATACATTTGCATTGACATGGCAGGGTTTAAGTTAATGTAAGTGCTGTTATAATATCAGTAGACTTTTTTCCATATTTTTTTGTAGATTCTAAAAGAGCGATTATAATTCTCAGTAGAGCCATCTCCTAGAGCTCCAGTGACACCAAAGCTGTTTTGTTGTTAATAAACCTTCCTCACAGCCAGGCTTTGACATCAAGAGGGTTCCCAAAGAGATTTTTTGCTTTCAATGGAAGATGTACAATTATTTTTCAAACATTCCCTTTTCTAACCAAAATTTTCATCTTTGTTTAAATAAATAATTTTTCACATATCCCAAAAGACCTCTCCTCAAACAATATCTCTGCACACTTCTTTGAGTTCTTGAAAGATATTTGTTATGTAAAACTTGCTTTTCACTAGTTGATAATAGATGTTTTATAGTGTACCCAGCTATTTTTGGTGCCCAGTAAAGAAGGCACTTTTAGCAGGCCATATGTATACTTCTGCTGCCCTTATTCTTAACTGCTCCCAGTTAATTGGGAGCTTGACAACCTCTCACCTGTTGGTTTCACACTTTCCATAGCTATTATTGATGTAAGAAAAATTCTGGGGAGAAAACAAGTAGGTCTAATCCCAACGCACCTGTATGAAATGAAATGTATGACCTATACATGAATTATATGAACTCAAATAACCACTGGCTAAACAAAACTTGCAAGAATATTGGATGGTAAAATATTTCCTAGGTGGGTTTAAGCTAGATTGTAAGTCCCCAATAAGTTTATGTTACGTATCTCTGTAAAACTGCCTGTTCTTTGAATGAAGGTTCATCTCAGAAGCTTTAGTATAATGAGGGACTAATATATGTAAGTCATAGAAATTAAAGGTTGAAAATCAGTCTTAATTCTAAAATTCTGTGGTTTTTAATGGAAAACTTTCTTTGGACACTTTAATATACTTCCCCATATACATATACCCCATGTATGAAAATCAGTTCAAAGCAAGTATATTTCATCTCTTGAAAAGTCTGTCAAGAAAATACTCTGGATGCCATAATTTTCTGATATATACGTGAGGTGAATGAAGAATATTCCTTACCAAATACACTGTATGGACCTCCCAGATTTCAACTTCTATTTCCAGGTGTTGCAGCTGTTACTGTCAGGGAACAGGGGGCTGCTTTGATGGGGCTACCCTGAGAGACTAAGGCACCAGGCAAATCTCAGAACTTCAAACAAGGCTTTATTTATGCGCAGCAACTGGAAATTACGTATTTGTCAAATTAGCCAAGGCCTGGGTACACAATGTTACAAGTCTAATGTTATGTTGTTGGTCTTGATGGCCGCAGCGTTTGGTGATTCTCAGGTGTCTGAGATCAAGATGTCCTCATTCAAGAGCTCTTCAATGAGGGAAACTGGAGCTGAAATAAATGTCTTCTTTTTTTTCCCCGAGCCCCACTTGCATCACTGGAATCTGGATAAACATTTTCCATGGATTAGAAGAAGTCTCATCCAAAGATTTACTTCATGTTTCTGCAGGTGGGAATGAATCTGTTCCAGCTTGTCCAGGCAGGTGTTATCCCCTCCAATGCTTGTCTGTCCTGGTCTTTTCAGATGGGTATCCATGTTTGCAGACTGGGGCAGGGTATCTGATACCCTCAAGTAGTTGTAGACCAGGTGCTGTTACATTAGTTCTACTATTTTTATACAACTATGCCAAGCAGGCAGATGTTACAAAATCTAAAGTAGTCTTGTTGTATGCCTAGGTACAAAACAAACTTGATATGCATCATCTTTTGCTCTAAATCAAGAAGGCTTGTAACATAGTGGTAGTGAAAGGAGGATGCATTATATTTCATGAGTACGCCCTCCTGCTGCACAGGGCTCTACTATCATGCTGTATTGACAGTACTATGTTGAATTTGCATTTTCGATTGGACTTTCAGCAATCATACTAAAAAAGAAAAAGAAGTACACCAGCATATTGGGCCATGTTTTCTTTATATGACTACAATCTTTCCAGGGAAAGTTAGATTAAATCTGTTTTTTTGAGGCATCTAGAGATAAGAATAGCAATGAAGAAAATAGGTGTGACAACATTGTTTAATTTCAGACCCCAAACTGTTATTTCAAGATCTGATACACACCGTGGATGTGAAACTCATGCATTCAGAGTATAGTAAAATAGTTTTTCTTAGTATTAAATAAAAAAATTCTATGTCTTACAAGATGACTGAGCTAAAGTCTCCAGTCTGCTCCCACAGGATTCACTCTTAAGCCTTAACAATTCTTTGTCTTATTTTGAAATATTAAACATACTACATCTTCTTTGCTTTACAAATCCAAAAAAGTAATAAATATAAGAAAAAAATTATTACAGAGTATGTGATTTTAGAACATAAACATGCCTTTTTTTTAATCATTAAAAATTCAAAAGGAATTCAGAAGGAAATATTATAAATACTACAAGATGTTCTTTGCTTTACAAATCCAAAAAAGGGATAAATATAAAGGAAAAAATTATTACAGAGTGTGTGATTTTAGAACATAAACATGCCTTTTCTTTTAATCATTAAAAATTCAAAAGAAATGGATCTATATTTGTGTCAAGATGGATTTTGCATTCAAACAATGAAAAATACTTCAAAAATACAATTCTGAATACTGTATTAGTAGAGATTAAAGTAATATAAAATTACATTTTTAATGTAGAATTTCACAGAATTCATATTATAGATATGCAGAGCTCTACTTTGCTGAAATAATTAACTTTAATTCAGATCAAGTATTAACTGAACCAAATGTTATTAACAACACTTTAGAATATAAATGCTAATTTAATAAAGAATGATGGATTCATTTAACTCAGCATAGTCATCCTCTTTGCTGAATGTTCTCATTTGCTTTCAGTTTGCAGAGTCTCATGGCACAAATCAGGAATAGGTCATGCATGGTTGCTTAGTGGTTTCTTAATTGGTATTATAACCCATTTGCTTTGTTAATAGCTTTGCATTTGCAAATATCATATCCCATTTTGCTGAGGAATCATTACTGCAGCTATTCAAGAAAAGGCCTGTTAAGGAACCAATAGAAAGGAAATCCTGTATAATCTTGCAAAACATGTTTGTCATGCTCTGTGATCCAAGTGAATGTTTTTTGTTGTAGTTTTCTTGTCTATCATTCTGTGAAACCTGGGCTGACATACGACCTGACTGCTAGACTGTATCTTTAAAGGCGGTGCTATCATTTGTTGTGCCTTTAGCTAGAACATATTAAATGCAAAAGTTCTTGCTACACCTAGGCCAAATATATAATCTCTGCTAGTTTTTTCATTTCTACTAAAAAAGGAAAACACTGTGTTATCAGAATGAAAACACATATGGAGTGGAGAGATTGCTGCATTGCTTACTGTTTAAAAGCTTTCTTAAAACACCTGGCATTGCATTGCATTGCTGAGAAATGCAGATGTTGATCTTGCATGGTAATGAGAAGCTAGAGGTTGTGACACACCAAGTCATGCACCTGGTGGGCAAACGTTCTCCATGGCTTCCTGGTGTACAACTGCGCTGGATCGGTGGGGCTGGTGGCACTGCAGAGCACTCGGCAGGCAAGCAGAGCTGACCCCCGTGTTCAGTGCAAAGTGAAGTGGGCTCTGGCAGTCCCTTTGGCTGGTACTCCTGGGCACCGATACAGTGCAGTAGAAGGTGATAACAATGTACTTCCGAAAATGACGGCCTAGTTACACAGAGGACATAGTTACCAGTTTAAATACTTTACTGTATTTAGGAAGAAAACTTATTTTAACATTAAAATTGCCACTATTTATTATCTGGGAAAAAGGATTTAATTTCTTCTTTTCTTACGACAGAGAAATAGAGTCATGTATGATTTGAACTAATGTTGGTCTTATTTAATGATTATTCACCAGCTCATGAAAGAGGCTACAGAGTATAACAAAACCAGAGTACAGTCACTCAGCACTTGGTCGAAGGTTTATTTGAAGTTCATGCTGCACAGATGGGCAATAGTTCGAAAGCGCAGATGGAATTTAAAGAACAGCAAGTTCAGTGGGAAAACTACTGTATTGAAGAGAGGGAGAAAACTGAATGAACCACCAGCTTGAGAGAAAAATACTGAGATCCACTTGGTTATTACACAACTTATTTCAGCTTCTCCTACATAAACTGTCAGGACAAACAGCAAATGTTTTACAGGGATTGGCTGCTTCCTCACTATTCTTTTATACAAGAATTGCCTCTCAAACCTAATTAAAATCTTTTTTTTTTTTTTTTTTTTTTTGGGTTGGTGTTTGAGTGATGCCTTATTGGGAGTTAGTGGAAGAGAGAGACAAAGTTCTATCTAAAAATTAAGGCAGACCTAAAGGACATGAGTAGAGGAAAATCAAGGAGCCGGAGATTTTAACCCCAGGATTTTTTAATCCCAAGCGAAGCATTAAAAAGCCAGCCTGGGAAGAAGAGAAGGGCCAGTTGGAAAAGCCACCTGCTGAGCTCACCAGTCTGCGGGTCCTGCTTGCGTTAAGTGCCTGCCTCTTGACAGGGCTTGTTTCTGTTTGAGTCCTTCAACAGCATTTTCCTTGCATGTCCTCCTGGGAGAGGCAGGGCACAGAAAAAAGTCTTGCTACTCTTCCCCGAAAAGAGTAAAAGGAAGGAGACTCCCAGCTAGGTTTCCGCCACCTGCTTCTTTCCCTAAGCTGTGTCCTCTTGTCAGTCTTTTGCATTTACCTGCTTCCCACTAATGCCAAAATTAAGTTGTGTCTGCAGCGATTTAATCTCATGCCAGTGCATTGTAGACTTCAGCTCTTGACTCGTTTTGTTACCTGGGGATGTTTACTCTAAACCTTCCAGTCTTAGTGGAACGGTATGGCCTCTCATAATCAAGTAGCTGAGCCACTTTTTACATTCTGATTTTCGCATCACAGTTTTTAGAAAATTTTGATTCAATAAATAAGATGTCATAAGCAAAAAAATCTAAAATTTGATGAAAACACTTTTTTGTAGAACATTTGTATATTTTGTATTATTCTTTCAGTTCACTAATTTTCTAATATTTCAGTAATAAGTATGTGGCAGATATTTTTTGTAAATTTAAAAAAAAAAGATTGTTTTTGAAGTACTAAATTCTGTGTATATGGGATTCCAAGAATAATGTAGATCCATCATTCAGAACAGGAAGAGAAGCCTCAGCAATAAATTCATTCCTTCAAGCACTGATTTAAAAAGAGAGACAAAGAGAAGACTAAAATTATATAATCAGATGAATTAAGACTATAATTTATTGCTGTGCTCTGATTTATCACCTGCTGCTAGAGATTGTCTCATAAGTGAAGCCACTATGACTGAGCATTTAGATTCAAATTTTTTTAGGTCTGAATGTTTTTTCTTCAAAGTCATATGCTTCTATATATTTAAATTCTATTTTATTAAAAAAACCCAGAATAAATCAGAGCTTTCAAGGTTATTTGCTGAGTGTAACTAATTTTGTATGCAATTTTCATAAAAAAGATAAATAACAATTGTAAAAGTCCCAAACAAATAATTCTGCATTGTAGCATGGTAATGATCTATTTAAAATAAACCTTCTTCATGGCAATGTTTCTGTGGAGCCCTGCTGTAGGAGTTGAGAATTTTTCTTCATAAATAAGAAGAAATAAGTAGTAAGTTGTTAATGACTTTTGTGTGTGTTTATTGGATCCAATACTCAGGAAGCAAAACCATTTCTGATTTCTCTCTTTCCATGAGCTGGGCTATTTCTTCCAGAAGCACATTGAGATTTATTATGCTGGTTTATCATTCTTTCGTTTCTTTAATTTTATAAACAGTGTTAGTTAGTTTTTTCAGTTTTGAAGTAATACTATTTTTGTGGGTTTGGTCTATTGGTAGCATCAGTGCCCCAACTGATCTTTGATGGAAAAATAAAAGAAATATTTTCAAATACCAGTTTTTAACACTTCTAAAAATGAGCCTTTCTTTCTTTTTCCAGTCTGTTGAGGGCTGGTTTTTTTTTTCATGGAATTTATACTTCCTATCAGACAATAAAGCAAGTGAGGGATGTTTGTCTTCTTTTTGAAGGAAAACTTGATGCTGACAGGATCAGAGAAGAGCTTCCTTTTGAAGGAATCGCAGCATGTGATCGTACCTTCCAGCTAAGAGTTTACGATTGAAAACAACTGGAGAGGACCTTGCGAGGTCATCTTAAAGGATTTAATAGGGGAAGGTCCAAGCATTTATATCAAGGATCTGTTGATTCATTTTCTGGACATAATAGTGGTGTTTTCGACCCTCATATACGAAGAGCCCTCTGAGCCTCTAGCAGGAGTCTGAAAATGAAAAAGAAGTGCTAGTGCCATTCAGGGAAAGAATACTAATTCTCCAAGGTTAGCAAGTGGCATCTTGTAAAGACATGGCTATAAAGCAGTGAATCGCCATGCAGATGTGCCCTAGATGTGCCAGCAGCTGTACAATAAGTGTGTTTCACTGCCCAGCTAGTCAGCTTTACTGAGATATTTGGTACAATAACTCATGGAGTGCCATGCTAAGGGAATTATAGCTTCTAGCACCTAGGCTAGTTTTGTCCGTGCTAACCTGAGCACCTCTGTGTGGGACTGCTCAGAGCTGTGCAGACACACCTTTGGTTAGTAAAGACAGCTTCCTCAAAGACTTAGAGGCACCAGAACTGTCTGGAGCTAAACACGGACAGCATTAGACCCTGCTGCCTCCTATTCCCTCTAAGTGTTTCTGTGGCAAATTTCCTGCCTGTACTGGTCCGAGCTGGACTCAGTGGACTTTCAGTGGTTTTGGTTGCACTTCAAAAGAAGACCTGACGCTAGGTTGTAGGATGGTGGTTCTGATGACCCAAAGCAGAAGCAGTTTTACGTTAAACATTATTGTGCCTTGCACAATATGCGTGGAGATCCCACTGTGTGAATCTATATCAGCCTAACGTTTAGAGAACAGGCAAATAACATTCTTTAGCAGAAGGTGACTGACGTAATCTCATTCGTATTATTAGATAGCACCATCATTTATCAGTTCCAGTCATCGGCTCCTAAGGAAATACCAAGGAATTTCTACCTACAAGAAGGTGACTGAAACTGACTGTTCACACTTTGGTAATGACTGAAGCAGCAGCTTTATAAATAGAGAAACTGGTCTCCACAGACCTCTGCTGTATGTACCTGACTGTAAGAAGAGGATTGAGTTGAATGTGGTTAAAAGCTCTAGGAATGTATTTATGTTGCTGGGCTTTTGGCATGTCCAGTTCCCTGTATAGCTGCTGGTGGGCAGAGTTAAGCAGCTTATGAGGAGAGTGGAAGGCACCGATGCTGGTTAGCCATCAGGCTTCCACCCTCAGTGCCAGGGACTACAAAGAGCCAACCTCCACTTTTGGTCATGCAGCTCTGTTAAGGAGCACGGGAGCCCGATATTAGATGGCATGGATGGACAGAGTTGTTCCTGTCTCGCCTGCTACGAACACAGTACTTGTGCCTGCAGCTGCCTTGCTCTGTAGGAATATTGGTCACCAAGGAGGATCAGTGACTCTTTCTGTAAACCACACAGCTTCCTGACTTCTGTGGTTATTTAGGAATTTTATTTCATTTTTATGAAGACTAACATGAGCAGTTTCCCTCCTATTTCTGGCCTTTCACTTCAGATTGTAAATATCCTCTTATTTTTTTTTCACAGTCTTTAGTAATAGTGGAAGACTAACAAAAGAAAAAATGGATATGCATGAAACATACAGGTTCATTCTTTGACCTTTTCCCCTCAGTGGTACAGTACCTCCTAGTTTAATTTCTGAAGTCCTGTTTTCTCCTTGTTCCCTCAATCCACAAACAGAAAATAAAAGTCTGTGCTGTCAGCACGGGTTTGATGTGCCCTTAAGGCCTACTAGTGCAGGGGAACTAAATTTAAAAGTCATAATTATTTTTAATTTTTTTACGCATACAAAGAAAAGGCCTGACTCCCCAGTTTCAGTGAGTTAACAGTTAACTGGGCATGTGAGAAGCCTGAATGTTGGCTTGTCCTTGTCCTTTCAACCGAATGAGCAGTTTCTGTCACATTCGGTTCAGATTGGAGTGTTGTGGAAAGGAGAGGCCTCCAATGGAGGGCACGGCAGGGCTACTGTTTTTGAGGGCCTTCACAAGCAGTGTCAAAATGCTGTCACTTCAATGCTCTTGTCTTTGCTAATGTCCCCCTTGAGCACTGAGACCTTTGGGAGAGGACTTCTCCATAGTCCGTTAGATTTTTGCCCTTTCCTCCTGTGTTTTTCAAAGGGTTGTCAGAGTATCTTCTGTCAAATCTATTTTTATTATTTAGTCTGAGTAGCTCAGGACTTACACTTTTTAAATCATTATTTGATTTCCCTTTCTGCAGAAGAAATGAGTGCATCCCACCTGAGCTACATAGCGTCAAGCTTCTGCCAAGACATAGAGAAAAAGATTAAAAACAAAAGGGATAACTTTTGGTCCTCATCTTCTCTGATACAAGTGCCAACCTTTTCCTCAGTCAAGATTTTGTAATTAAGTGTTTTAAGAAAAAGAAAATGGTTTATATGTTTTGAAGTAATTTGATAAATCAAGGAGGATTGGGATTCAATACGTTTTCAGTATAGGCTTGGAGGAGGTCATTAGGGATTTTACGAAGGGTAGTTTTAGTGGAATGCAAACAACAGATGATGCAATTGAAAGGGGTTATACAAGGATAACTTTATATGCTGGCTGTCCCTGAAAATAATATATTTTAAATATATCAGAGATAAAATGATGAAATGTGAAAAATATAGCAAAGAATGAAGTATTTTAATGATATCAGCCATCCATAGGTAAAATAAAGTAAAATGTGCTAAAAAGCCAGTAACTTGTTCTATTAAGACTAAACTCAACACTTATATTTAGCAATGAAAATTCATTTTTCTGTCTGTATTTACAGTGTTCTTAGTGTTCTGCTGCTTTGTCACTGGAATACTTAGAGTTTTTACCATATTCTGTTCAACAGATTACATAAAGAACTTTTACAAAATAATTTTGTTTCTGCCTGATTTTGGAAAGAAGCAATAGGTAGATGGCTCTAGTGCATTCTGCTTTCCTGCTTTTTGAAACTTTTACCACATAAATGTTTTTGCCACCAAAGCTGCAAAAGTTTTAAAATATTCTTTGTTACTTTATTGATCTGCATAATGTTTCTGAAACTTCAAATCATTAGAGTGCTTATTGATATCATATCATTTAAGTTTGATTAAACAGAGTAGTTTTCATTAATGGCAAATTCTTCATAAACTCCAACTTCCTATAATATTAGAGATTACTTGGAGATTAGTGTGAGAGAGATCAAACTTTCACTGTTTGTGGCAGAAAATTTTGGTGCCTCTGAAACAAATCTTACTACTGACATGGTAGGCATGTCATAGCTGGAAGTATTGCACTGTCCAGCCTCACCAAAAAAAATATGGGCTAAATAGCATTTGACCATTCTGGTGTGGTTTGCTGTTCTTCAATAATCCCAGAAGTTGTAAGAAAGTTTACAAAGTGAAATTTACAACATAATTAATAAACTTAACACCATTATTACAATTATTTCTATGACTCTTCTGCCAGGTACTGATTTTCTGTAGCAAAGGCCAGATTCAAGGTGTTGTTAAAATACTGAACTGCCTTGCACTCTACAAAACTATGCAATGCTGAGACCTGGGAAACTGAGTAACACTATGCAAGTGTTTGGTGAGACAGACATTCCTGCTTACCAGATTAAACAGGCTTGTACAACCAGTATTTTATTAGCTAGAGAGAAAAAGGAAACATAAAACTATACTGTCTTAGAAGCCTCCAAAAGAATATGCAATAATTCTCAGTAGTCAGCCTGTTGGTACCTCAGCACTTCTGTTTCCAACCAATTAAAAAAAAAAAAAAAAGCCACAGGATTATTGGGGGGAGGGGGAGGTTGCTGCCTTACTGAGGAAGCATCTCACTGCTCTGCAGACCTGGGCTTGGGAGAGTCCAGCTCGTGGTTTTGAAGTAGTTTAAGATAGTAATCCCAGCCTACCTTTAGTCAGTGGTGAAAACCGGGCAACTCCAGAGAATGATTCATCATCTGGCCTATTTTGAAAGTATATTTCTCCCTGATCTGGCTATTTTTCTCCACTGGCTGGATTTGTTGGTTATACCTTGATTACATCTGCTGTCCATTACTGACCCTGTTCTCTCTACAGTCTTTTGGGTATTTTACATGACCTAAATCTACTTCTCCAGTGAATCTGTGCTACTCTGTGGAAAGGGATGTGTCATAGGACCAGGACAAAGTCAGTAGCCTAGCAATGAAGCCCACTTAAGTAGAGGGGAGGTACTGTAGGATCTAGTCCCTGCTCCTTTTAAAGTTTACACATAAAACTATTGCTAAGTAATATGCACTAGAAGCTGAGACTAGAATCCAGAATTTGTACTTGCTGATTATTTGCACACTAAGGATGGCAGGAATTTGGATGCAGGGATTTTGTAGATGGCCCATTTTGACTAAGTTGACTAAATGGTGCCTAAGTACTATTGTTGACATGACCACCAGCCTTTTTGGGAGATTCAAGTAGGCATTTCAATGCAGGCTGTCTGCATTTTTAGGTAATTAATCTTCTTAAAATCTTACATGCCTATGTTACAACTGTAAGGAAATTAGTACATGATATAGCTTTTTCTGATCCAGTTGTGGATGCATATTCAAAAGACGTTTTCTAGAAAAATATTTAGCTACAAATACCTATTTTCCTGCAAACACCTTCTGACTGATGCAATGAAAGTTGTAACTCCACCCTCTAATAATTTACTGGCTCTTACAATGAAAGGACTGGCATCCAGACATGACATCTCAAGGTCAGCCAGCCTGCATTTCTGGAAATAAAGTAGATGGTGCTTACAAAAGGGGTCAGGTTGTCCTTCCAAGTACCAGGGCACTTGTATACATGTTGAGGTCAGTATAGTAACTCCTGACAGCAAAACAAAATGTATTTATCTTCACGTACAATCTAATTCTGCGGTTCCATCTTTAAATTGTTCATTTTTATTGAACCCATTTTAATTACATGAATAAGATCCTCATGAACTTTTCTGATGTGATTATTTATAAAGTATTATAAATAAGATCAATTTTTAAAACCGCAACCCCTGGAAAAAATGTTTTGAAAGAATTTCTGTGAATATTATTATTTTATAAGAATGAAGAAAATCATAGCTTTTATGTAGACTAATTTATTTATAGTCAGAAACAGTTTTGCCTAATCAAAGAGCAGCTTTACTTCTTACACAAAGTATGTTAAAGGAGATAAACTATCTGGCCTCTTAATCTTATGGCACAATAGAACTATTTAGAAAAAAAAAGAGTGTAACTTACCAGTTCGAGACATGAGAAACCGAATCATTTGTATTCTCATTTCTCTCTGCAACCAAAAGAAAATGGCCACTTTTCTCAAATGTTTGAAATGGCGCAAAAATCCAAATGTTTAATAAATTCTGTGAACTCATAGCAGCTTAGTTTTTACCAATAAATAGTCTCTCATATTTCTCATTTATTTTTTCATTCCATGCTGTCACGATCCACTCTTGGGTTAAAGAGTTTGGCAGAGGTTAAACCCCCTTGCTTTCCAACCGACCTCAGATAATTCTGGGAGGTTGGGGGCGGCTGGGCTTAACTTCTGATTAACTCCAATGTTTTATCGTGACTAGGTTCCTTTTACATTCTCGGGAACAGAATTAAGACTCAAAACGGAGTCAAGTGCCAAGTCACTTTATTTGGCCAACAACAAATGCGCGAGAGGAAAGCAGAGAAAGAGAGGACAAGTGAGAAAGGGAAAGAGAGGGGGAGAAACAAACGGCACGGGAGTGTTGCGATAGCTATCACCACGGGTCTATGTGCTGTCCGTGCGGCCTGAGCGATCCACGCGGTCCATGCGGCTGGTGCGGCCCAAGCGGTCCAATGCGCCTGATGTATCTTCAAATCTGGTGGAAGGTAGATGTTCCTGGATGCTCCTCTTGGTTTCCGCTGGTTCCCCCTTTCATAGGGTTGTCTTTTTGCATAGTCGATGACTGTTTTGCGTACCCACGCCTCCCACTCGGCAGTGGGGCGCATGCCTAGTACCGTCACTAGAGGATGCTCGAAGGTTCTAGGGGGTCCGAGCCCCCTCCCCATTGCCAGTCAACTCTGGGCCCGAGCACATGCGCAGAGGACGTGTACTCCAAGATAACAGGACACAGGTTCCTGTGGGGGGGTTTCAATGGGCCGAAACTGCCCTACTCAATGGCGTTAGGTCATTCTGGTGGGGTGGGACTCAATGGGCTGAAACTGGTGATTAAACTGCCCCGCTCAGTTGCCATTCAGTTGTCGTGGTGATTAGGCTTCGGTAGATAAGCTTGCCTGCCACCAATGTTGAGACAAGTTTCTAGTCCCTTACACATGCCACCTAAAAGTAATCATGGAAGAAACTATTCCTAAAGATATTTTTACTGCTGTTGTAAGACTATATACCATGTGTTTGACCACCTTGAAGTTGCTTTGGACAGGACATCAGGTATGACTTAACAGGAGGAGATTTAAAGCATGATAATTTGTGCTGTGTGAACATAAAATTTTTATGACCAAAATACTTAAGACACTGCTAGTAATAATAGTTTTTTATCAGTAAAGTGGTAATGCTTGCATATTAATAATGACTTCTTCCACGTTTGAGAGCAGTTCTCAGAGCCTCTGTTTCTCTCATTCTCTTGGAGGTGTAGTAGCAATAGTTGGCAGCTCGGTATCTTGTCATCCCAGTAAAACAAAATTATTATAAATGTGCTTAGTAGTACAGTGGAATTAATGCTTTGGTCTGATGAAAAATAATTTTTCAGAAGCCATGATCTTGCAGAGGAATATGCAGTGCATGTCTCTGGTCTTTCTTGAGTTGTTTATTATTGTTGACCTTTTATTTTCATTTACACAGAAGCAAAATCAAGTCAGATTTCTTTCAAAATGTCAAATATCTAACAAAATAGTCTTTAATCATTTCTGAAATACAACTAAGACAAATATGTCATAATCCATTTGCTGAATATGCAGTGTAATTCAATCTTCAGTATTTCTTCTATTTAACTCTGCACTGTGACCTCTATGTAAACCTGTAAATGGCTCTCCTGTGTCTATGGAGATTGCTTTGTGCTAGCCACCTTTGCAGCACTGTATATTGCTTTTGTACCCCAATTGTTTAAAATACCTTTCCCAAAATAAAACTAGAAGAAAGAAACATCTGACAAATCCTTGCCCTAGAAAGGTTAGAAACCTATATTCATTCAATTTTCTTAGCATGCCTTTTCCTGACTGGATTGTGCAAATGGTTCTTGCCGACTCCAGGGTGCCAGCGTGACAAAACAATATACCAAGACTTAATCTTTTTTTCTTATTATGAAATGGTTATAGCTATTGCACAGTTAAGGTTGAAGCTAGCTTCCATTACAAGCCTGATCTACAACTCCCATCAACCACTTGTCCCTAAAACAAGGCATTCCCTGTGAAATTTCACGTCACATCTCATGCAGAGTTAAATGTTTCTATGAAGGATAAGGAAAGAATACAGAAAAGGACTTTTAAGTTACAAAACTTGATTCTCTGCTGCTGTGAACTAATTTTAGCCATCATAAACAATGAACATGTCATACACTGTGTATGTGTATGTAATATTAATGGGATTGCTAGCCCTGCCTACTGCCAGATTTCCTAATAAGTCCTGTCATAGGACCCCATTTTCGGTTTCTCATACCTTTGATAAATGTTTACTGTCTTGGGATTTTATTTCAGCCTGATGTTTGTGTTTATGCATGGAGGTATGTGTAAAATGTCAGCCAGCTCAACACAGTTATTGAGAAGAAAGACAGTTGCGCAGCAGATCAGTTCTTGGTTTCTGTAAAATATTAAATTCTGTGTTTGAGCTTATGAAATAAAACTTAAATGAGCCAAAAAAAATTGCAAAATGAGATCTCAAGAACAGTTTTAGAAGAGGAAAAGAATGTATAGGGATCCTCAGGTTTGTGGGTAATGTCCTGTGTTGGCACCGTCAGAGAATAAGCATTGTGCTTTACTGGGTGAAGCTGATGGCAGGTTTCAAAAGGCCCAAATACATACCCGAAGGTAAACTAGCTTCAGTAAATGCTCAAAATGTTCAAAACTTTATAATATTTTTGTGTTTAATTTCACCGTTCTATGGTATAATAATAAGTTGCAGAAAAGTATATGAGCTACTCCCTCTCTCCCTACAGTATGCATTGGCTTTGTTAAACTACATTTTTTTTTTCCTATTGCTTGATCAAATTATTCTTTTAATTTGATTAGGAACCAGTTGTGCTAATTTCAAAATGTAGTCAAATGTAACAAAATGCTTTTTGAAATTCTTGCTCGTCCTTATCAAATAATTTGCTTTTGTAGAGTAATCAAGACTTATGCCTTGAATTCAAAATTTTCAGTATCCATGTTAATAAGCTTTACTTTTTTATGACAGAATCTAAATATAAAAAGGGTAGAAACATCTTAATATTTGTCAAATTTAAACAAATATGTCTAAAAAGTGTTAGATGATTCACTTGATCTTAGATGCCTTACAACATTTTTTACTTCATTTTATAACTCACTAGACAGCCTATTGACAATTGTGAGGTGTGTCTTTTCTGTAGGAGTCTCCCACGTAACTGACAGTTTTGCCCTGGAATAACCTTCTTTAATTTCAGTAAGATAGCAGGCTATCACTTGCAACGAACCGATGTTTTATTGTGAAGCTCACAGACTTCCTTTGGATTAGCTGCATGAGAACAGCAAAGCTCATTTTCAGTCTTGACTTAAACTCAGTACCACTTAACCCTCTCCACCACCTACCTTCTCATGAACAACTGTTCTGTAATGAACATATAAATAAACCCCTCAATTTCATTCTTCAAAATCTCTTCCATGTTGAACTAGCAGAGTTCTCAACTTTTAGCTACTCAAGAAATATCAAATATCTATCGTCTTCATTATTTTAATTACATGTAGTTATTTTGCAGTAAGGAATTAAATAAATCACATGCTATGTTGTAGTACTGATGAAAACAAATAGCAGAAGCTATGTCTCTTTGTGTGCTTGGAATGGATACATAATGAAAATTATCTAAAACAAATAAAAATAAATACACCAAATTGGGTCTTTTATACAACTCAGTATACTGGTAAACTGTGGAAGTCTAATTACTGTGATTGATAATAGCAGCCATTTATTGCATTGCACATCTTAGGGCAGCTGTACAATGTGTAGTGTTTGAATTTTGGTTGCCTATATTAAGTTGAGCTCCCCATTTATTTCTTTGCACTCTTCTATTTAAAAATTGATGGTGTGAAAGGAGATGGTCTTATCAGCGCTGAGGTAAAACTGGAACTCATAACTTTGTTTAAAACTGTAAGGTGTAACAGACTGTGTGATCTTCTTGGGATGAGACCTCTGTCAAATAAATGTCAAAATGTAGTTCCTTGTCTGGGAAATTGAGACAGCTGACTTTTTCTCCATTAACTTTACTATTAATGTACATTAGAGTGTAATGGTAAGTTTTTAACAATGGGAGCACCTTTTTATTTTGTATTCTTTACATTTATCGAACTAATTTATATCTTAAGAAATGTTTTACCATGAAAAATTCTTGTTCCACTATAACGTCAAACTGTGAGGATATAATAAATGATACATGGGAGTATGAATCTTGATTTCCTTAGTGCATTCAGATATCAATGTATCTTCCTCAAGATTTCAAAAGTTGGGATTAATTCAGTATTTTCTTATAAATTGTAATCTCGGTTAATTTACTGTCCTGTATTTTCATTGCTGTTTGTAGCAGATAGTCCCAGTGAAGCCGGTAGGTGTCTGACAGTGAAATGCAAACATTCAACAATAGGCTTAATTTGCTTGACAGCATCTTTAGATAATCTAAACATTTCCTTTCAGAACATGCATAACTTTAATGCTAGGGCCATGAAAGCCTCCTGGGCAAAGAATTAATTTTCAACATTGTAATAAAAAAGCAGTGTGTGTGTCACGGGTATGCAGCTCTTCTGTTAACTGGGAAAATTTTACTGCAGTGTCTGTCTGCAGCAGTATACTTGCAAATCTGTTCTGCAGTGAAGGTGCAATCCTCTCTTCAGAGTATGGATTTGAAGGAATTTTTTTCAGACTCTCAAGGATGTAATGAAGACAAATTTAAAAAACATCTTTCTGAAACAGAACAGGGTCTTTGCTTATTTTTCACTGGTTGGGGAACCTCTCATAGTCTTCAGTAAAGCATTTTATCTAAGGGAGGCTGAAGAAGAAGGGATTGATGTAGAGTCACTGAAGAATGACATAAACACAGCTGTTTCCCTCTTTGGGCAGGGAGAACACCTAGTGACTTTCTAGTTTTGTCTTTTCTGTGAAAAATTGAACATTTCCCAGTGGGATCTGGGTCAAGATTCATGTCTGTAGTGATTTGAGGTTTTGGCTACCTCAGTATTTAGACAACATTATTTCAGTAGTGTTTTGAAAAGGAAAAATACAGGCAAGGCTATCATTGTTTTTTGTATAGTGAAAGCTGTAGAAATTGGTTTGAGAGGCATCCAGATGAATCTACACAGGAAAGCAGTTTAAAGGGTAAAGCATAAATTAAAGGAAATTCCTTTACATATAATTTTTCTCCATATCTTTAAGCTGGAAACAACATGTGAACCGACCTAATTTTAAGTGATTTCTAAGTGCCTGTATGTGTGGAATAGAGAGAATATATACATATAGACATATGTAGGACAACACAGTAGGGCATAAGAAATCCATGAGGTTCCTGAAATGCATTGATGATAACTTCCTTCTCCAACTGATATAATGAGGAGAGGTGCTATGCTGGACCTTGTTCTCAGCAACAAGGAACGGGTGGTGGGGAATGTGAAGCTCAAGGGTGGCCTTGGCTGCAGTGACTATGGAGTGGTGGAGTTCAAGATCCTTAGGGCACTGAGGAGGGCACAGAGCAAGCTCACTACCCTTGACTTCAGGAGAGCAGACTTTGGCCTCTTCAGGGATCTACTTGGTAGAGTACCACAGGATAAAGCCCTGGAGGGAAAAGGGGCCCAAGCTCAGGAGCAGTGCATCCCAACAAAGAGGATGTCAAGTTAAAATGCCAGTAAGCCGGCATGGATGAACAAGGAGCTCCTGGACAAACTCAAACACAAACTGGAAGCCTACAGAGGGTGGAAGCAAGGTCAGGTAACCTGGGAGGAATACAGAGAAATTTCCAAGCAGACAGGGATCAGGTTAGGGAAGCTACAGCCCTGACAGAATTAAATGTGGCCAGGGACGTCAAGGGCAACAAGAGAAGCTTCTGTAGGTCTGCTGGTGATAAAAGGAATACTAGGCAAAATGTGGGCTCTCTCCAGAGGGAAACAGGAAACCTGGTTACCTGGGATATGGAGAAGGATGAGGTACTCAATGACTTTTTTGCCTGTGTCTTCACTGGCTAGTGCTCCAGCCACACTGCCCAAGTCACAGAAGGCAAACCATAGAATCATAGAATCATAGAATGTTTTGGGTTGGAAGGGACCCCTAGAGGTTATCTAGTCCAACCCCTCTGCAGTGAGCAGGGACACCACTAACTAGATCAGGTTGCTCAGAGCCCCGTCCAACCTGGTCTTGAATGTTTCCAGGGATGGGGCCTCCAATACCTCTCTGGGCAACCCGTTCCAGTGTTTCACTACCCTCATTGTAAAGAATTTCTTCCTTATATCAAGTCTAAACTTATGAAGGCAGGGACTGGGAGAATTAAGAACCACCCACTGTAGGAGAAGATCATGTTCGAGACCATCTGAGGAACCTGAAGGTGCACAAGTCCATGAGACCTGCTGAGATGCATCTGTGGGTCCTGAGGGAACTGGCAGATGAAGTTGATAAGCCACTATCCATCATATTTGAGATGTCATGGCAGTCTGGTGAAGTTCCCACTGACTGGAAAAGAAGAACCATAATCCCCATTTTTAAAAAGGGAAAAAAGGAAGACCTGGGGAACTATAGGCCAGTCAGTCTCACCTCTGTGCCTAGCATGATCATGGAGCAGATCCTCCTGGAAACTATGTGAAGCCCATTGAAAATAAGGAGGTGTTTGGTGACAGCCAGTATGGCTTCACTAAGGGCAAATTGTGCCTGACAAAACTGGTGGCCTTCTACAATGGAATTACAGTGTTGGTGGATAAGGGAAGAGCAACTGACGTCATCTACCTGGACTTGTGCTAAGCATTTGATGCTGTCCCTCATGACATTCTTGTCTCTGAACTGGAGAGACATAGATTTGATGGACGGACCACTCAGTGAATAAGGAATTGGCTGGATGGTTGCACTCAAAAAGTTGTGGTCAGTGACTTAATGTCCAGGTAGAGACCAGTGACAAGTGGCATTCCTCAGGGGTCTATGTTGGAACCAATGCTGTTTAACATCTTTGTCAGTGACATGGACAGTGGGAATGAGTGCAGCCTCAGCAAGTCTGCTGACAGCACCAAGCTGTGTGGTGCAGTTGACACGCTGGAGGGAAGGGATGCCATCCAGAGGGACCTTGACAGGCTTGAGAGGTGGGCCCGTGCAAATCTTATGAAGTTCAACGAGGCCAAGTGCAAGGTCCTGCACATGGGTTGGGGCAATCCCAAGCACAAATACAGGCTGGGTGGAGAATGGAATGAAAGCATCCCTGAGGAGAAGGACTTGGGGGTACTAGTTGATGAGAAGTTCAACATGACCCCACAATGTATGCTTGCAAGCCCAGAAAGGCAACCATATACTGGGCTGCATCAAAAGAAGTGTGACCAGCAGGTTGAGGGAGGTGATTTTCCGCCTTTACTCTGCTCTCGTGAGACCCAACCTGGAGTACTGTGTTCAGCTCTGGGGCCCCCAACATAAGAAGGACATGGACCTGTTGGAGTGAGTCCAGAGGAGGTCCACAAAGATGATCAGAGGGCTGGAACATCTCCCTTATGAAGGCAGGCTGAGAGAGTTGGGGTTGTTCAGCCTGGAGAAGAGAAGTCTCTGGGGAAACCTTATAGCAGCCTTCCAGTACCTGAAATCTGGAGATAGACTTTTTACAATGGCATGTAGTGATAGGATAAGGGGTAATGGCTTTAAATTGAAAGAGGGTAGATTTAGATTAGATATGAGGAAGAAATTCTTTAGTATGACGGTGGTGAGGCACTGGAACAGGTTACCCAGAGAAGTTGTGGATGCCCCATCCCTGGAAGTGTTCAAGGCCAGGTTGGATGGGGCTTTGAGCAACCTGGTCTAGTGGAAGGTGTCTCTGCCCATGACAGTGGGGTTGGAACTAGAGGATCTTTAAGGCCCCTTCCAACCCAAACCATTTAACAATTCTATGATTCTGTGATATATAGGCATATATATATCTCTCTTTAATTCAGATAACAGGCTCATTTTTGAAGATGTTTGATATTTGTGAATCTGGAGTAATGTTAGCACCTCAGTCCCTAATATTTAGCCCTATAAACTACACCTTTTTCTATGAAGGTATTTTGCTGTGGCCTAAAAGTTTTTCTTATATATCTAACAAAAAGTACTTTTAAATTCATTCATTCAGCAGAGTTCAGCTACTCAGTGCCAGAGGAGATTGGCCCCAAAATGTGATCCCAAAATAATGAGGGCTCAGTTTAGTTGCCCTTTTGCTGCTTTCTCTTTTCCTCCATGCAAAAAAAGAAATGTTAATGCTGACTGAGCATTTCCTCATTTAGGAAATAAAAGGCAACTTCTATTAGTCAGCTTCATCATGCCGTGCATAAGAATGTGATAGTGATGATTGCTGCTTGATCCATCTGTGTGTGTTATGATTCACGCTAATGGAACATGCAAATGCTCTGATGAAGAGGAACTTAGTGCAATGAATTAATTTAAAAAATATCCTCCCAAAGTCTCCTGTTTTTCCAGTCCTTGAATATTTTTGTTTGAATCAAATGGTGACAACAGAAAGTCAGCTCCCCAGCTTGGATAAGTCAACTGACAGCAATATACCAAGCTATAGTGACAAATGATCAGGACTCTGATATACGTCATTATTAGAATTTACCTAATATACTTAGTTAAATTTTTGACATAGCATTGTGCTGGAAACATTTAATAAAATGAGAATGTATGAGGTAGAAAAGATAACATCAGTGATGGGATTATTTCAGAAGCATAGTTACCTAATCGTATTATTTCCCTGTAGATTTTCTCAAATCCCTGTCTTCTGCGCTGCTTAATGTGGGGCTTGAATGCATGGCCATGAAAATGACACATTTTGAAAAAAATTCAAAGATACTCCAACTTTTTTTTTTCATTTGGAAACTTTTGGGTGATATTAAGTGAAAAAAAAAAAAGTGTGGAAATTGCCTGATTTGGGATAAAATTCTAAGTGAAGTAAGAGATGTTCAGAACACATGAAAATCAGAGATCTGAGTTTCATATGTGGTAACTTGGGCAGTTTTCTTATTTTCTTTTGTTGTGCCTACGCTCTTCCTTTAAGAATGTTTATAGCACTTTTGAACTCAATCAAGGAAATGCTCAGTGGTTGTTAAAAATATATTTCTATATTCATAGCTTATAGGTAATGTGGTAACAGTAGTCTCACATTCCCTAGCACACATTGATACAACTAAAATCCACTTATTTTCTCTAGGGCTTCTGCATCCTCCCTTCCTTTCAAAAAGTATTATCCTTTTAGTAACTTATCCTAATTCCTATCCTGTCCTATCCTATCCATTTTAATGTCATCTAGGACATTATCCTAATAGATACCTCCTACAGATTCAAGGAAGATATTTTTATATAAAAGGCAACTATTTATATATAAATTTTGATTAACCGTTTTGGGAATGCTGATGTGTCCCCAAGCAGTATCAAAAGTTGTGGAACAAAATTGAAACATGCAGGTCCTGCACACGCAGTTGCACCATCGCAGGTGCAAAACAGCTGTGCTTGTCGGGGATTTCCCTGTGTCAGAGGGAGAAAAGCTGCCCTGCTGCAACGCAGGAGGAGGTGCCCTGAATGCTCTTTCCATGATGCTGCAGAGCATTTTGCTCTTGGCATGACCTGAAGAACCAGAGAGGAACAAGCTGGAAGCTGGAAAGGCTGTTAGCTAATTCTGAGCTCTTACATGACGACCTCCTCCAGCAGCACACAAGTGACTGTTGCTACAGCTGAGGTCTGAAAATGCAAGGTCTGTTAAATGCAAACTGTAATCATTAATAATATTGATAAAGAAAAATGCTTTACTACTGTATACTAGAATAAAGCTAGTTTCTGTCACACAGTCAATTTGATTTGACATCCTGCTTCTGGAATTATTTTGCAATATTTCAATTTTTTTTTCAGTATTTGTTTCTTTTTTATTAACTAGTAAAAATATTTTTAAATGTTATATAAATAATATAAACAGTCACCTTATTTTATTTTTTACAAGGCATACAAATTAGTGGATGCTCCTTACCTTTATTTTATTTGATTGAATGACTGTTGTTCTTTGAGCTTATCAAAGGTGAAAGTCTTCAACAAATAAGAAATGGGGTGGTGGATAATTTGGACTATGGAGAGGAATGGGGAATACTTGGTAAGAGGTGTGTTCTTGGTTGACCAGGGCTACTGAAAATATAAAATATGTTGGAAGAATCACAAAGCAACATACTGTGGTATTGAACTAAAAATTGAAAACTATTGTGTTTGGAATCAAAAGGAAATACTTTGATTTTTTAATGTTTTAAGCTTAAAAAAAAGGATATTTTTGTAGATGCATTTTGAAGTGAAGTAGTCTTTAAAAAGTTACAAGCTGAAGGAGGTATTTGTTTAAAACTTTTTAATTGATTCAGCATGAGTTCACAAATTGGTTGGTTTTCTGCTTAGGGAATGCTTTGCAAAAAAAAGTTTTCCTGGAAAGTTTCACGGAGCTGTAGTTATGTTACAGTGCATTTTTCATCCTGTGTACAGCACATATAGCTGTCACATTCCAAAGCTCATGATAAGAATAGACTCAGTCTAAATAAAGTGATGAGAGTTTTATAGCTGCCATTAATTTTTGTGAACTCTTTTTGCAGTTGGACGGCCAAATACTTCTTTCTGTATTGATACGTGCAGACACTCTTAATAAGCTGACCAATACAGGATACTAAAGGATGTGTGAAAATGTGTTCTTAAATCTAGGTTGTGTTATCGCCTGGATATTTACAACTCCCGAGGATCCTTAGGATGGGAGAATGGATTGTTTAGTGAAATATTAACAGGATTTGAAGACTTTCACCTCTAGGGCATTGATGTACATCCCAGGCTAGGTTGGCACTGTCTGAATGGAGTTATCACCTGCGAGCTTTTGTTTGGCCTATGTGAGATGAAAACCTTAAATTTGTAGGGGACAGCTGTCCAAATCGCAAAAATACCATCTTGTTTTCCACTAATTATGATCATTCAAGTTTCAATAAAGACTAGAAGGATGGTCAAGCAGTGCAACAGGTACCTGAGCAATGGGTGGTTTTAAATATCAGGATGTTCCCAAATCAAAGCATAATGATCCCTAAAGCCCAGCTGCTGCAACAGTAGGAAGCACGCAGATCCCCAGGATGTGCAGTTTGAGGAAATACAAAAGGGAGTGGGCTATGTCTCCATGGGAGTTACATAAGTCAGATCTTGTATCTGAGGGGTCAGGAATGACAAAAGTGTCCTCCAGGGACAAGCATTAATCAGGAAGAGTCTCTGAAATACATCCAGTAAGATGAGACTCCTTGACTTTGGGTTCCTAAAGCATCATCTAACAAAACCAGAAGACTCTAGATAATTAAAGGCTAATCCATTTTTTTTTTTTAAGATCATGGCAGCTCTAGGCCCTCCTTAGTCCTTGCTGGTAAAGTACATGCCAACCTATGTACTTGTGGCCATGTAGCTGCACAGTCCCCTTCACTGTTTGTAGGGAATTAGGAAGACTCAGTGGGAGATCTTGTGGAAGAGGAAGGTGGGTTTGTTTTAAACAACACTGTTTTAATTCACGTTAATTCTGTCACACATTTCACTCATTTCTACTCTCAGCCTCACATACTCAACAGCACTGAGGTAGGTCTGTCAAAGCGGTTTGGCCAAGATGACTCAATGTGACACAAAGGACATGGGATGATGACTGCTGAATCCTCATAATGGCATTTGGGTTTTCTTGTTTGGTAATGACAAACAGGGTTTTGAATAGACCTTTTATATCCTTCAGGATTCAGTTGTTACTGTGACATGATTCTTTTGCCTCAGAATTTTGCTAACTTCAGCCGCCATAAATTTTAGGCAAGACTGCTGGACATTGTTTATGTTTCCTGAATTCAGGTATCTCAGAGTTGTAACCTACCTTCCTGTTGGGCTTGCAAGAAGAGGAACAGCCCATCTGATGTGCTGTAACCTTGCTGTCCTCCTCCTATTATCAAAGTGTAGGGTCTTCCACTCTTGAGTGACCTGTGCTGTGGTCCTAACATAGCACAGGCCCCAGTCTCAATGGAAACACCATGTCCCTGAGAGTTTCATTGCTGTTGTCCGTGCCCTTGGTTGTCAGTACAGGCCATTTTTTTAACCCTATTCTCCTGTTTTCTCTGGTGCTTTCTCATGTATATTTGCATTCCACTTAATATTTGCATTCAATATAATATTTCAGTTCAGGAAAGATCAATTTTGTTGAGCAAGAAGGCAAAATAGACGAAACAACAGGAAAATGCAGAGTTTTGAGATGTCTAGCTTTAAATTTTGCATATGCCTGTGATACATAGAAAGGGATTTTTACACCATGAACAAGAAAGTGAGCGTTTACTGAGTACATGTCTGGGGCAAAAAGCTCATTAGTGATCTGCAAGGTGAATTGGTTACATATTTGGGACTTGACAGACTTCCAGTGGACATCAGTGATTTTTTTTCAGTAGAATGGGAACAGAATAGCAATAATGTTTCACATTACAAACCAGAAGGGAGACCTTCTCCCTAAACTTGAAAAAATGCTGGATTTTTTACAGTCGTTTCTCTAGTTGATTCATTTTACCAATTAAATCACATCTTGTAGATGCAGCTACACTATATTTACATCACCATCTCTTTTTGTTGTGTAAGCTCCTAAACTGATGATTGGTTCCTTGAAATTAATTGTTTATTACCTCATTTGGGTATTTTTTCTTCATCCTCCTTATTTGCCAAGTCAACAAATTGCCTCACTTTTATGAAAGCCAGCTTTTAACATAGGCTGGTTTGTTGGTATCATTAAATAAAAGACATTAAATGATTACTGCAGTTGTAGGGAGTTATACAGTGTAGTTTCAACCCTTAGTGAGTAAAACTTACTACATTTGCAAGATTTTGCTACTGAAATCTGTTACTAGCTTCATCAGCTGGCACAGCAATATACTAGAAAAAAAGGAACTAATTCTTTTGGAGTAGTGCAGTGACAAAATACGTGGCATTGTCTTTTGGAGAAAACAAAGCTCAGAGGGAAATATGCTGTGGCTTGCATTGCCCTTGCTTCTCTGTTCCTTTCTGGTTTCTTTCAGATTCAGTGTTGAATGCTCAAGTGGTTGTTTATTTAAAAATGCCTTGAGGATATTTTTGGCTGTACAGTTTGTATAGATCTAAATGGATTTTCCCCTGCAGATTTCCTCTTCCACAGGAGCTTTCCCCCTCCTGCTCCCCCCACCGAGAAACCTCTTTTTAGAGGCAATGCAGGAGGTGGCAGGGCCAAGTGGGGCTGGAGAAAATGGTTGCTGCAGCAACAAAATAAACCTGGCCAGGCAGCTGTGGCTCCTGTAAATTGTATTTCAGAGGCAGCCAGGTTGGGTGAGTTCCCCAGGGCACTGGTTTGCACAGGAGAGGGGCAGCTCCTTGGGCTCAGTGCTGCTGCTGCCTCCTTATGTTGCTGCTGCCCACGTACAGTTGCCTCCCTATGGAGCTGTGCCTAGGCTGACACCCATGATCTGGGCTGCCCTGGAACATGCTGGGAGGGATCTGAAGTAAGGGGAAGGGCTATGGTCCTAATGGCTTGTTGAAAGCAGGAGCCATCCTCTGCCTCCCTGCTGCTTGCTGAGCAGGCACAAGCTGCCAGATCTGTGTGTGCATGTGAAGGGTGTAACGCTAGGTCTGAACCAACATGTGTCATTTCTCCGTAGGGCTCGTTAAGAGGATTTGTCACTAGCAAAACTCCAGCCACAGCTTCTGGCTGGAGAGCCTGCACAGAGCACTAATAGGGCCAGCCCTTGCCTGCTTGCAAAACAGGTGTTTCTCTTACTGAGTTTACTGAAGGAGGATTTACCTATTTTGCAGGCAGAGAAAAGACCTTAATCTCCTCCCAGAGTTGTTGTCAGAGCATTTCCTGATTACACAGAGGTACCTTAGAGTGACTGTTAATCATGTTCAGCTCTCAGGGTGGGCTCTGTGCTGCTCTTGTCAGATTAAAGGCTAACAAGATGATTGCTTTCTCCCTGAGCTACTCATTGGACCCTGCTTATTGAGACTGCCATTGCCACTTCATTTTGATAGCCTTAAGCAAGCCTTTGAGTTGTTTGTACCCATCTTTGGTTTGTGTGGGCCAGCAGGCGCGGGGGTGGCGACCGGAGCTGGTTCCGCGGGTGCTGCTGCTGTGGCTGCAGCAGGGCCAGTGCCCGTCCGACAGGCACAGCGGCTGCTCCCGCTGGGCTGACCCTGCTGAAAATGAGTCATTTTGTTGGGCACACAGCCACTACAAGAGGTTTAGTTCCTCCTCGTGGTGGTGGTCTCAGTTACCCATTTTTGCAAGGTGTTTAGATCCATATTAATCCAATGAGGAGAAATGCCCAGCGCTGTCCCGGGGAAGGAAGCACCCCTGCAGCAGCCCAGGCTGTAGGGGGGCTGGTTGGGGAGCAGCTCTCTGGGGCCCTGGTGGGCAGCTGAGCATGGGGCAGCCATGTGCCCTGACAGAAAGGATGTCCAGCAGCCTCCTGGGCTGTGCAAACAGGGGCACAAGCAGTAGACTGAGGGAAGGGATCATCCTCCCCTATTCAGCACTCATTTGACCTTGTCTCACTGTCCAGTTTTGAGTCCCCCAAAGAAAGACGCAAACTGGAGCATGATAAATAGAGGGTCCACGATGGTCAAGGCTTGAGCATTTGCTCTGCAAGGAGAGCCTGAGGGACCAGGGCTTGTTCACCGCCTGGTGAAAAGGTGGCTTTAGGGGGACCTAACAACAGATTACTGGTACCTACATGGAGGTTAATGAGAACTTGGAGCCACACTCTTTGGGAGACGGAGAGATAATGGGCATAAGCTGAAAGAGGAGTATGGACTGGACATAAGGAAAAGCTTTTTTTTTCACCATAAGGCTGCCCAGGGTGGTTGTGCTTTCTGTCCTCGGGGTTTTTCAATACCTGACTGGGTAAAGTCCTGAGCAACCTGGTCTGAGCTCAGAGGTGATGCTGCCTTGAGCAGGGGGCTGCACTAGAGACTTCCTGCCTCCTGATGTCCGTGCCAGCCTTGCCTAACTAAAATAACCTGTCCTTTTTTGGTGGGAAAGGAAGTGGACAAGGGAGGATGAAGAGAGAAACTGTGCCTGTATATTCCATTTTTTTTCCCCTAGGTTACCGGATACGGCTTTGACACAGTATTGCCATTGCCTATGGCTTGGACTGTTCTGCTAGTCTGCCAGGCCCCGATGCATTCACAGGGGATTAACCCTGTGGCTGGTTCTGTGAAAGTCTATTTTTCAGAGGATTATTGACAATCCAGAGGAAACCAGGCACTAATGGACTAATATAAAACATGACATGATTTTTTTGCTTTTATCCTGCATCCGTGTTGCAACCTTCACGTCAAGCAGCATTTCCAGGAGAGGCTGACTGTTCTCATGCCTGGGACCGACTGTCTCTGTGGCTTTGCTACAAAGAGGGTTGTGGTTTTTCCATGCAAGAATTTGCCTCGAAGTCAGGCTATGCTTTTGTTCTGTTGTTTTATTACCTGACTGCGCTGTATTCTATTCATTATATGAAGCATTTCTGTTCTCCAGTATGTTCTTTTGCATGCCTGTGGCTCAAAAATATACCTTTTACCTGATCAAATAGTTCTTAGCAGTTCCTTTAATGCTTATGGGTCATGGAACATTAGGCACCAAATAAGGGCTGTCTCTAATAGTGCAGAATGAATGGTTCTCCTGCTGCAAGGCCTCACTTATCACTGTCATAAAAGAAGCAAAACAATATAGCACAGTGGGCACTGGTTTTTGCTGCTCAAAGGAATCAGGGAGGCACTTGGAGCAAGTGTTAGGGTGCGGGAGACAGCCTGGCAGCGGTGTCACAGGTGTTAGGGACTATGTGAAGAACCGCGGCTCTTTCTGCAGGGAAAGGTGAGTGCAAGGCTTTGGCACCTGTATCTTTGTGAAACCTCAGCTGCTATCGTTAAAGGCCAGGATGAAAAAACAAGAGGCTAGGAAAGGTGGTGGCTTTATTTTTTATTACATAAAATCTCTCTGCTCAGAAGCCTTTTGGCTTTGATAAAAGAAGAGCTCATCACTTGTGGATTGCTGTCCTGAAATTCAGAAAACAAAGTAATAGGTTAGATTTATTTTGTGGGCTTTTAATCTAGTAATGTTTTTCAACAATCCTAGGAAACAGGTTATGCCATCACATGGATTTGCACTAGATGATACAGAGTTTATTTGCTCATGGTCCAAATGTCTGGCCTGTAAATAACTCTCTAGCTTTGACAATCTACATATAGAGCAGTGGAAAAAAACAAAGTTACAGTCGTAAGCTTGCATCTCAGTCTTCGTTGAACCTCGTGTAGACACTGATGCAATTTTTCAGTGATCGGTTGACTAGATTAACTTATAAACAACCAGCTATGAACTGTGGTAGTGTTTCCTTCACATTGCTTTCACATTGTTTTTGAAATGAACTTAATCTGAAAAAGGTTTTGTCAATACACATCATGTTAAATGTAAGTGGTGCTGCACGCTTAATATTTTTTATTTAATTTTAATTAATTTTATTTATATGAAAGGTTGCATAATTTTGTAGTTATCTGTGCAGGTGAATTTTTCATCTCTCCCATCAAAGACAAACCAGTCTGTTCCTTTATGTTGAGAAAACCTATGACTCGTTACATAAAATAGAAATGAGATAGCCTTATCTTAACAAAAACTCTGGTTTTATCAGAATTAAATGTCAACGATGAAAGGGTTTGTTGGAATTGCCACTTGCTTAGTCAGAAAGATTTTATGCTGTTATTTATTGTGCTTTGGTAGACACACGTTCGCACACACACACTCGTGTGTGCACACACACACACACTTTGTACATTCTGTCCAGACTCTGATAGCAAGAGTTTACAGTCTAAAGAGCTGATACTGCATGGTGCTAAATTCCTGAATTGTCTGTATTTGCAGTTGATCCCTTTGTAGGATCTGATTTTTAGGGAAAGCTTTAATTTATGGCTCAGTTCTCCAAAGCACTAGTGTTACCTGCTAAGCTTTCACCAAACATGGGATGTGAAGTGTAGTAAAGAATGAATCTTTTACTGTTTCCCAGTATTTTGTTAAGTATAGAGCTCACTGCCTTTAGTGTTAGAGGTACGGTTTGAAAATGTTGAACCCTTTGAACATCACCTTATCTTGGAGATATTATGCAATTGGAAGCCTAATATAAAAGTCACACTGTGTTCTAATACATAGCAAGAAATAACAACAGTTGCTTAAGTGTTATACACATCAAAATAAGAATTAATTATCTGAAAGACAATGATACTGCATATGAAACTCAGTTATAACTGCACTCTGGCCTTTGGATTGTGCATGTGATAAAAAAAGTATTTGCATTTTAATAAGTAAAATAAATACTTGAATTAATATAAAATTTTTAGAACAAGAAAACTGGAAAAAATCACATAAGAAGACATGTATCAAAACATAATGTACAAGATAATGTATATAATAATGTACAAGATAGAGTAGATCAGAGTAATTTTTGGTGAAAAAAATTTTTAGTTGGAAAACATTGATGGGACTGCGCTTAAACTGCTTGTGGGAAATAGCTTTTTTGACTAGTTTCCTGGTTTAAAACTGTTTTGAAAAAGTTTCAAAATTGTGGAAACATCCCATTTTGCCATTTTCTATATGAAGACTTTGGTCTTTCTTAATAGTAACAATTGTTTTGAAATGTGTATTTGTTATATGGTAATATCAGCAATGGAATGAGAATTTAAAAAATGAAATATTTTGACCTGCCAAAGTATGTCTTCTGTTCACATTTTCAAGTTGCAAAAGGTTTGAAATTTTGGCCTGTATTTTCCTGCGTATGGGAAAACAAAGCTCTTGAAATCATGATTATTTTTGTGTGGTAGGAAATTAGTTTCCCACTGAACTCTGTTACAGTACATGAAAAGAAATAGCATGCAGCTACCCTAAGGAATCCACTGGATGCATAAATATGAGTGGAGCTTGAAGCATATGTGGTCAAGAAAAGAGGTGGCCTTCCCAAAATGCTTGGCACTTCCCATTTGAATGTGCCTAGATATGTCTTGAGCAAATGGTAGAAGAACAGGCAACTGATGATGGGAAACAACCAATGGGAAAAAAATCCCAAAACAACAGGGTTTGAGGGTCAAGAACTCCAAAATGGATTGAGTGGGCTTAGTAAGAAGGCATGGAGCAGAACATGTCTGAGAGAGCCCATTGATTCCAGAAGACACCTGGTAGTGATTTGCTTAGAGAGGTGAGCCGATGAAGGATCCTATCCATTATTTTCTACCTTCTGGTGGTGCTGATGGCCAGCATGCCAGAGCCAGGAGAAGGTGGACGAGGAGGTGCAATAAGTTTGTGGGGCCTCAGAGAGAACATAAGAGGAAGAAGTGAGGAGACCTGTGCATCCAGAGTATCAGCAACAGGATCTGGAGGAGCTGGAAAGAGGACAGTGATCTGGAACTCTTGGGCTACATGTGTGCCAGGGTCTTCCTTTGTGCCATGTGAAGGCACATGAATCAGGAGTCTATGAACTGCTCCAGAAACAGCATGTCGGTGCCCACTGCCTTCGGAGGATTTGCCAGATGATGTCCTGGCATGCCATGGGAAGAGGTCTGAGCAGAGGATGGCCCTACAAGTACTCTGCCAGCAGAGGGGATAACAAAGTAAGAACTTACTGTAAATCAGTGTAGTTTGAGAGCTAGGAAGGGTCAATAGAAATGTAGAAAGTTAGAAATCTTGCAGTGGGGGAAGCTAGAGGATATGCCAGGAGACAGGCATATTGCAATATAGAAAAAGTAAGGAATATAAAGAAGGTGGGGACACTGTAGCAGGGAAGAGAGATGACAAATGAGAAATACAGGTATTGCAGCTACGTAGAACTCTCCAGACCTACTCAGTTAAGTACAGAATAATAGAAAATAGGAACCAAAAGAAGTCTACTAATCCAAACACCTGCTTCAGTGCAAGGTTACTACCTAACCATGCATACTTAAATAATATATGCTATTGCATTTCTGGTATGATTTCATGAGAGGCATTCACTATCATTTTAACAAGTCCTGTATTGCCTCAGGGATCTTTCTCCTTGGAGAGGCACAAAATGACTACCTTCAGACATTGGTTTTTGCTTGTCTTGCAGCAGGCTCCAAAACTGTCTCTCCAAGTGAAAGGGAAATTAAAACAGGTATCAAATTCCTTCAGCAAAAATCTTGAGAAAGAGTACTTGTTCAATATAACACCTAGAGAATTTAAGCTGTGTAAGTGATCTGAGAGGACAACCAAGAGAGCAAAGAGGATTACAGTACCACAACAGAACTGTAAGGGCGTATACTGTTGAGAATGAATTCTGCTTAGGCAGAATATTACTGTTTGTTGCCAGAGAAGAACTTTTCCTTCTTTCTGCTTTTTACTTTATTTCGAGTATTTCTGCTTTTTAGATTTGATCTTTATCAAATGAATTAATACAGTCTTTATAAAGAAATAGGAAACAGTATCAAGTTGCATTGTTATATATGCTAGAGAGATGAATCAATGGTTATTACAATTTCCAGATTAATTTGCATTCTTCCACTGACTTGGTCTTTGGAGGAACAGCAGATTAGCCCTTGATTACTAGGGGGTGAACAATTCACAGTGAATAATTTATTTGGCAAATAACTTATGACTTAGCCCAAAGGTTTTTCTGTTGTACAGGGCTTTTAGGTGAACAATCTTCATTCTATAGATTATTCATAATTGGTTATACAATTTCCATAATTACATAAATTTGTATACTGAAAGCAAGATAACAGATCAAGTTATCTCAGTCTTTTTACCCTGCTCCTGTATGCCCTGCTATGGCAGAGGTTTAGCAAAACTGGAAGTCTGCAAGAATGAATAGGTATTCTGCAGTTTGGGGCCAAATGACACAATTTCCATTGACTTCTTGCTATTCCAAGAATTCATTTTTGCTAGCAAACATTACTTTCAACTGGTATCTGGTCGGCATGGGCAAATGTTTATTGCAACTACGGAGCTGTGTGATATATTTGCTGTTTATCTGCAGATGGGTTATGTACAACATTTGAACAGCTTTTCCAGTAGTTTTGGCAGCTGCTTGTAGTGGCTGAAGCAGCAATAGAGTGATGGAGAGCAAGGACAGCATGTGGAAGAGGAGCACACAGAACAATTGCATCTGAAAGTCTGTGTCTTAGATCAGTTTTATTCAAGGCAAAATCCAGGCCTGGAGGCAACCATGGACAAGTAGGTGACCATAATGGTGCAGGTCTGGAATGATGAGCAGTGGCTTCCAAATTTGAAAGTAACAAAGACTACTTCTTTGATATTTATGGAAGCCATATACCACTATAAGAGCTATTAATCTATTTAGTAGTATATGGTAACACTGTCCAGAATTGCTACCATTCGTATTAGTCTGTAGGCAGCAGTTGAAGTATGGGTAGATAGACTGTTTAAGCTCCTGGGAAGGGTATATATATACTGACAGAGAACCCAGTCCTCAGGCACTGGCTCAGGCATTTGTA
The DNA here is from genome assembly GCA_034008185.1 of Gorsachius magnificus. NCBI lineage: Eukaryota > Metazoa > Chordata > Aves > Pelecaniformes > Ardeidae > Gorsachius > Gorsachius magnificus. Next base: position 181,594,999 of record CM067081.1, read on the forward strand.
GATTTGAGAATATGGGATTGCAAAATTATAGTAGCTGCTGATAAAATCCGGATTTCTCTTTGTTTCTGCCCCAGGCATCTGGGCTTTTTAACAGAAAGAAAGAATTTGCCATTGAGCTGCAAGGTTCAGCTGATCACAGTAGAAGACTGTGATTGTTGTCTGTTGTTGCTTTTTTTGGTTGTTTTTTTTTGTTTGTTTGTTTCTTTTGAAGAAACTCAGTTCTTTGCTTGGTGGACATTCAAGTGGTGCAATTCTTGCTGCTGTCCTGGGAACTCAGTTCACCTTTCACTATCCTAATAGAGACACTCTCTTCTTACACAAATGGACTGAGGAAAGGGGTGGTTTAACTGTTACCTGCACCCTGACCAACTGTGCATTTGGGAGACTGTAAGGGAAATGGTGTTGTCTCCTGACAAGATAGGGTTTGCTGAACAATAGTTCCTAGAATTATGGCTGTCTGATGAGTGCTGCAAAATATCTGGCAGTGCAGAGAAACTTACTTCTTACTGCAATTTGAGAAATAACATTTGGACACTTTCTAAGACTTACAAGTGGCCAGTGAAATATTGATGCAAAATTACAATCTCTAAGGATACCTCATCAGAGATATTTTGTATTCTTATTTTGAGAAAATAAGATGATTTAAAAAAAATAAGTAAAACATCTTTCATTTATAGTTCAGATTATTGAAAAATTCAGGGATTAGTTCATGAGTGCTTCCTGGACTATATCATAAATTGTTCACTTGTCTCTGAAATATTTAAGTAAGAGCATGATGGTAGAATGGGAATTGGCAGAGCTGACACTTAATAGCTGTATTCATACTATTCTCTTTACCCTTTACAGTACTTGAAAAAGAACCAAAGATGATCATGAGATGTTGCACAGCTTGGGATAGCAGCTCATCTTCCCACTTAAAACTTTGTTTATTTTTGTAATGTTTTGTATAATTTCTCTTGCTTTACTCATGAATATTTCATGAAAAAAATCAAGGGACATTTCATATACCTTTAAGTGATTTTAAAATGAAAATTCTTTAATATGAGGTTGTATTTTCCTTCTTGGGGATTTTTTTATGGCTCTTTTTACAGATTTTGTGGAAGTTTTATTATAGTATTATTCTTTAAAATTAAATTTAAACCAAAAGTAAAAATAGAAATACTTTTATTGCCTTAGGAACCTATGCAAATGTACTGAATTAGAATAGGAAGAAAAAACTGTGACAACAGGGCTACAACTTAAACAACAACTGTCTACTAAAAAAGTTTGAAACGAGCGGTTGGGTACTCAGAGACAGACTAGGACTTGCAGGGCTGAAGACTTTCATCTCACAGCAGGGAGTTGCCATATGCTCTGTGCTTGACTGCCCCTGGAGAAACTGAAGGGCCGAGATGCATTTAGGCTGGATGGTGCTGAGCAGTGTTGCTTGGAGGGGTCTATACAGGTTACTGATTATATTTTGGAAAGTTCCCTGCGTTCAGCAGTACAGGACCTGAAAGCAGTGTTGGCACAAAGCAGAAGAGTGAACTTTAATGATACGATTTCCTTCAGTTCATGACAGCACTGTTCGAATTTTCATCGTTGCATTACCTCCTTTTACTTCTTCACCCCTGAGACCCTGCTTCTCCTCTCTGTGTTTCAGCATAGTCTAACCTTGTTTCTTTGAGAATTTGAGGAGTTCATCCCTTTTCATTCCTTTTCTGTTTCTCCCTTTCTTTTTCTAAAACTGGCCAGATACTGGGAATTTAGGTGCTTTGTCACTGGAGTTCTGGCTTACTTTGCTGCAGTTCCTCTGGAAAGCATGAGAAACAGAAATGAAGCAAGTTTGCTCTCTGTTCTGTTCCATGTCGCTAAAAATATTTCCCCCACTCATTTTTTTTTAGTATACACCCTCAGTATCCACTGTCTATGCCATTTTGGACCTTGTTCATATGAGTTAATGCTTTTTTTTTTTTTTTGAAGTAAGGTACCCTGAGGTGCATGGTTTGTTTTTGTATTGAGAAAACTGAGCAGTTAAGGTCACTGGTGGTTTGAGGGGAACAGGTGAATAATTGCACTTGAACCTCTTCCAGTGTTTTATATTTTGGACAATGTGTAGCTAATCCCTGTGGTCTGAAAGCAAGGAAGGTACCTCTCTAGGAAAGCAGAGGGAAGCTTGGACACTGAAGTCGTTAACCAAAACAGTTCTTCCAGCTTTCCTTCGTAGTTGGAAAGTTTACCTGTTCTGGACTGAGTAACAAGGATACTTTGCCCTGTAGCGATTCAAACACTATAGAATAATTTCTATCACTAAAAGTCCTGATTTATTGTGAAGGAACTGTCTTGCAGCAACTGCTGAAGTTAGATATTTGTGTCGTTACAAAGAGTGGAAGAGAGCAGGCTGACTAAGCTCAATTTGTTTATTGATTAGGACTATAAAGACTGTGACCAAGCAGAGACATAAAGTTGTACAACCAATTCATCCTTCCTTTGTGATGCTTCAGTGACTGAAACAGAAATCTCTGCATCCAGTTTTACAAATCATATTTATATCTTGTTTATAAAATGTAGCACTACAGTTTCCAGCCTTCTTCAGCTGCTTATCTGAAAAGCAAAAGCACGAAGAAGTATTACATTCACAGATCATCCATGTTTGGTATCTGTTTGGCAATCTTGAAAGGGTAAATATGAAAGCACAAGATGTACAAATCATCTGGCTAGTACAAAATGGAAAAACTAAACAAGTTTTAAAAACTCTGGAAGAATAATGGTTGTAGAAAGTTCAGCAAAATCTCTTGATATAAATCCTTCAGTGTTGTGGGGTGCATGTTCGCAATATGCCAGCAGCATCTTATAAATATTTGAATTGTACTGAATTAAAATAAGGTTAACGTAAACCAACCAGAAGGTATAGGACTAGCGAAAATTTAAGTCATAGGAGCTAACATTGATCTGTGCTTCTGATTTTTTTAGCAGATTACTAATCGTACGTCTTCTTGCATTTCAGAAAGAACTTATTTGTTACTAAGGTTTACTCCACCTCATTTCGAACAAGAAGGAAGAAAAAGTGCATCACTGCTTTGAGAAACTCAAATGTTAAGCTAGATAGTAAATGGCCTTTTGTGTGGGTATTGAAGCAGGAGTGGTATTCTCGTTATGGAGAGTTAGTTTGGAAAATGACTAGTAGCACCTAGGTAAGGAAACATTAGAGTATGTAATGCAAAAGTAGGCATGACATTGTGGAACAGGGAAGAGAGAGACCTATCAACGATATGTTTTCCAAGATTAGCAAATAGCTAAGTAACCACTGAACCAATAGTTCATGACAGATTTCCTCTATAGCATGATTGCCATTTTTAGCAGATAACAGGAACGTTACAACTTGGACAGACTACTAACTCCTAATGTAGCAGCATCCACTATGCATGAAGAGTTGGGGTTATAATGGTATGTATGAGTCCAGAAGGGAGTAATTGCTGGTTGTGACTCTTTCCTTGAGCTGCTGTGCTGTATGCATATGCTGTCCTTTTACATTTCCAGCATCCTCTTGGATTCTCATGTAATGAAGGTGCTTTGCTTTCTTAGTGATACATTTTGACTGTTTGGATTCCTGCTGGTATTGGAATCCTTGCCACTGCTGGCAATCCTCTGCTGACTTGGCATTTTCTCCAGTAAATTCACAGTGATATACTGGGAAAAGAATCCTGGTATGCGTCCTGTTACATAGAGGCCAGTGCCATGAGCACTGCTGGTTTTATAACTTAGCTAAAGCTTGTAAGCCGTTCTCGTTCTTTGGTCTTGATCTGGTACTTCTAGATGTCCTGGGATTTGACCATTCCATACCTTTGTCTTTGGTAAAGTTTAAAAAGTCTTCTCAACTATGATGTATCATCTCACTAGTAAATGACTTATAAATAATGATACTGTATGGACTGTGTATTCACTGTGTATCCACACTCATTTCAGTGTGTAGAAACTGAAAGCACCAAGATCTTTGCTGTGTAAGCAAACCACATGTTTTGGTTTTTATTACCTCACTGCTTGGCCCAATTTGTAAGAATTTCATTCTTGTGAAGCACTTTTTTTAAGATCTTAATTGAACAGAACCACTTATATATTTAAAGTTAAGCTCCTTGCTGAAGGAAGACCAGAGAGCTTTCAGAGAGACCTGTGGAGCACTTCCAGAGCAATTACTATTATGAATATCACTTTATCCCTGGATTCATAATGTAGCTTCTACTTTCCTTCAAAATTATGAGAAAGCTTTACTTACCAAATTTTCGCAAAAAAAAAACCTGAAAAGGAAAGTGAATTGCTAAGGTACAAAAAGACCCTATGTAATTTTTCATATTCGGCCAGCTCAGCTATTGGCCAGTGTGATTCAGACATTTACTTCCAAGTAGTTCTATTATTTGGCTGTCATAAGAAAGAAACAGAAAATGTCTAACTGACATAAGATTTCTATCTAGGAATCAGAAAAGATTAACTGAAAATTATTATTCTTATTAACACATAATGAAATCAGACAGGATTATTTGATCCTGTGTTTTGGATTGTTTAAATGTCCTAATGCCACAATGCACCAGACTGTACCAGAAGAACATTCCAAGGTAGCAAATTAAGGAAGAAGAAAACAGAAATGAAAATGATCTTAAAAATATTTTATTAAATTTTAAAAATTTGGAAAAAAAAAAAAATTAAATTAAAAAATTTTTTCCAAAATAACAAAATATTTGCAAACTATTTCTCAGTTGCATTCTGAAGAGAGGTTTATAGGAAGACTGTTCATCAAAGCTAGTGAAAAACTAAGCTGCAATGAGATAAGAGGGAAGGTTCTTCTCTTAGACTGATAAATGGTTAAATGGTAGGGATAAAAAAAAGAAATTATAATTTTCTTTCAGGAGGGAAAGCTCATTGGTGGTGTCCAGAAGAATCTGTGCTAAGTCTATTTGTTCAAGATGCTCATAACTGATCTGGAAAAAGGGGTGAACAGCGAGGTGACAAAGTGTGCTGATAGTAATCTATTCAGTGAAGTGAAAATGGACATTAATTGAGGGGAGTTGCAAAAGATTTCACAATACAGAAGGACCGTGTGATTAAGTGCCAGATGAAATTCAGTGTTGATAGTGGTGCACATTGGGATAAAAAGCTAACTTTACATACATAATGATGGGCTCTGAATGAGTTATTTCCACTCAAGGAAGAAATCTTGGAATTATAATAGATTGTTCTATGAAAAAGTCAGCTCAGTGCTTAGAAATAGCCAATGATTCAACAGTGCACAAAAGCGCCACATAAAATGAAAAGAATTGCTAGGATTGCTAGGAAAGGAAGAGAGAACAAAGGAGGCAACATCATTATGGCATTGTACAAATCTCTGGTCTGTCTTCCTCCTTAATAATTTGTACACTTCCAGGGTTCTAGTCCTGAAAGCCATACAGAAGCATTAGAAAAGACAAAGAGAAGGTAGATGTGACTCATGAGAGGTGTGTAATGACTTCTTTAAATACATGGAGTGACTTCCTATGCCGGTGTACTTCAACCCAAAAAAAAAGACATTTGACCAGCACTGTGCTGAAGTTTTCTGTAGGTAGGGAGAGTTTATCATGGAATTATCATTACGTGCTTTATTTTGTACTGTTCCTTAGGTATCATTATTCCAGAGACAGGATATTGAGTTATGTGCACATTTGATCTGACATATATGCCTCTTCTGCTTTTGATATGTCTTGTTACTATGAAGAGAAACAAGATGAAACATTTTCCTGTGATTCTGTGTTAACTTGTCAACCAAGAGTGGACCAGAATTTCTGGACTGAAGAAAAGTTATATGCCTTTCTGTCTGTCTATCTGTCTATATATCTGCACAATAGTTATCCTGACCTTGACAGTAAAAACTGTATAATCAGTATCATCTGTTGTATTCTTGAAAGGGAGACTTTTCTCCTCCAAGTGCGACAAGATAATAGCACATTCTAGGGACTGAAAGCCAACGAAGTGCACGTATAATTTTATATTTTACTCAACACAGACAGTTTGAAATGTGGTGTTCATAGTATAAACCTACCTTATTTGCCTACCACTTCACTATTGTGTATGATTAGTTGCATTTTGACCAGATCACTGTTGTAACTGAGATTTGCATTTGATATTTCCATTCAATTAGAAGAGTCAACATAAATTAATATTGCATAACTTGGAAGATTAGGAAAAAAATTAGGAAGAGGACAAAGGAGATCCTAACACAGCCTTAATTTTTTGCCGGAACACAGAAGTCTATACAAAGCCTATTTTAGTATCAGTAAAGTTACATGAAATGACTAACAGTGTTTAGTTTGTATAGATTCATAGGGAAAAGTAAAACCAGCTGTCATTGAATATTTATGACCTAAGAAAATTAAGAATTTGGCTGATGAGAGTTATTTCGGAAAAGTTGTTTGCACTGCAGTCTTTCTGATTAATGCCATATATATATAAACACACATATATACTCTTTTGGAAAGAAACTATTTTGTAATAAGTTCTTCTTGTTTTAGAATAAGAAGATCCACACATGGAATTAATCTAATGTAGTTAATATCTTGTAAATAAACACCTTTTCCCAGTTAATGTTTGTTCCTAATTTTTGGAATAACTATTTAATAATCTTGCACTTATCTTAAGTAATCAGCAATACAGTGATATTCCATGTGTATGTCTTCCCGGTTCAGTTCCATGTCTAAATTTCAAGTCTGAACCCCAAATGGAGAAATGAAAATGGCTAGTTTAAATGAGCATATTGGTGGTATAAAAGGTATCTCTGAAATATAATGGAGAGAAGATAATCAGAGAGACATGTATTGCTGAAGTAGAAAGTAAATAGAAATGACATACTAAGTAATTATTTGGATGGGTGGGACCATTAAGTCATATACAGTATCTTTGTTAAAGTAAATCACAGACTTGCTAGAGGCTGACATGGCATGCCTAAGTAGGGAAAGGTTTATTATACTGTGTTACGGAACACCTAGCCTAAACGCTGACATTGAATTCCATAGTCTAAAAAAATACTGGATGAAAAGGGTCCTTCCCATTGCTGTTGTCAAGTTTCTACTTGACAATTTCACATGGATGCCTGTAGTTCTTGTACTGAAAGAGATAGTAAATGAGAATTCCCTAGATGAATAATCAGGAGCTAGAGAATTCGTAAAACTAGAAAACACAATAATGTTTAGAGATTTCAGTTGCCTCCAAATATGTTGTACAAAAACGTATAAAAAGTTCCCCTGTCCCTTCTAACATTAGAAAGATGGGTTGAGAGAAAGTAAAGAAGCTAACTGAAGGGAGCAGCAACTAGGACAAAAATGCTTTCAGGTAACCCTGAGACATTTAAATAAACTATAAACTTAAGTACTAATTGGAGAATACTTTCAAAATACTGAAAATATGTTAAATAGCAACCAGAGAGAACCTGTTAGGACTCATAGACATGCATGTCATGTCCAAATGAGGAAAGCGGAAACAAATATAAACTTGGCAGTTTAAAAGTAAAATTGCAATGAAACAGGCCAAAAATATTTTGAGGGACAACTTGCTAATGGAAACCTATAAATAACCCCTGCCCTTCCCACTCCCCCATCAGAGCTGGGAAGTCTGCCATAGCTAGGTAGGTAGATAATCAAAGTCATTGAGTGTAATAAGGCCACTGTGCAGAAAATCTGAATTAATTGTATGCATTTATGTTCACTGCAGAGAAGGTCAGGAGAATACCTACTCCAGAGTCATTGTTTATGGATGATAAATCTGAGGAACTGTCTCAAATTAAAGTGTCAATAAAAGATGTTTTGGAGCAAGTCAATAAAATGAATAGTAAAAAATCACCATAATCTAATGGCTTTCTTCCAAATGTTCTAAGGAACTTAAATATAGTTGCTGAGCTACTAATAGTAATATGCAACCTACAATTTTGAATGAGTACAAGGTGGAAAAAGTGATGCCATTGTTTAAAATGGGGTTCAGGATGATCCTGTGAATTACATACCGAGAAATCTGACATTTGCAATAAGGAATTTGCTAGACATTATTATAAAGAGTAAAATTAGTGGACACATAGATAAATATATGCAATAAGCACCAGAATGGCTTGGAAACAGAAGGATGTCATGATTCAAAAATCTGGAGTTCTTTCGATGTGTCAGTAAACGTGGGATAAAGATGATCCAGATGATATAATGTAGTTAGAACTATGAAAGAAATTATGGCAAATTCTTTCCACAAAGGCCCATATTGCCACCTTATTAAAAGATTGCTAGTTAAAAATCAATGGTTTTTTCTTATAATGGAGTGTAGTTACAAATAACGTCCTGCAGAAGTCTGTGCTGAGCCTGTGCTGTTCAGCATATTCATAAATTTGAATTTCACACTCATAAATTATTCAAAAAATGAGATGAGTATTGTAGTGACAAAGTTTGCAGACGAAACAAACTAATGCCCAGTATTTAAAACAGTCTGTGATGAGATTCTGATGGTACAATACTCAGTTACTGAGTAATAAAATGGCAAATGAAATTCAATGTCAATAAATACCAAGTGATGCATGCAGAGGAAATGGTCTTAACTACACATACAGAATAATGACCTCAAAATTACCATTACTATTATCATTTAGCAATATTAGAATCAAAGCAGATATTTCATACAGAATGTCACTTCAATGCTGAACACTGAAAAGAAGTAGATGTTGAAAATTTAGAGGTAAGGTTTTCAGAACACCAGAACTTCATTAAACTACTACAATTACAGGTTGCACAAGCTCGTTTGAATACTACATGCAAGATTAATTCATTCTATCACAGAAAGGTGTAGCAGAACTAGAAAGGGTACAGGGAATTTAATAGAATACTAACCAGAGTCACAGAGCAGCTGTGCTATTTGAAAAGACAACATACATTAGGACTCTTGCCTCTGGAAAACAGACAGCTGTGAATAAATGTGCAAATATGTACGAAATCATAAATGATCACTTTCTTGTTACACTACAACTAAGGAGCACCAACTTAATTTAGCAGTTTAAGACAAAGAAATGGAAGTGCATTTTCCTATAACTGATAAGTAGATTCTAAAACTCACCACTATAGGACATTTTGAAAGGCAACCAGAGATGGTTTCTGAAAGTGATGACACTAAGTTATGGAAGATAGGTCATTCGTGGTTATTATTTTTAATGGTCTTGGTACAACGTCAGACCCAGTGAGTCCCTACACTGCTGGCTGCTGTATGAGGGAAATATTCTATGGAACTTTGTCCTCTATTGGTGATATTTCAATACAGGACAGTGGCCAGACTGAGCAGTTCTAAAGTTGACTTGTCTCAAAGTTCACAAATGAACACAGAGGACCTCGTTCTCCGCAGCTTTGTACACTCTGTCCCATGCAGCACTTATGCAAAGAACATCTAATACAGTACCACTCTTCTTTGGAAGTGTGCTTTTTTTTTTTTTTTTTGGCTGGAATAGTGTTAAATGTAAGCTTGTAAGTTGCTGTGTTTTGGATTTGTGATGAAAAGGATGTTTGATAACACAGGGATGTTTTAGTTATTGCTGAGCAGTGCTTACACAGTGTTAAGGCTTTTGGGCTTCTCATGCTGCCCTGCCAGTGGGTAGGCTGGGGGTGCACAAGAAGCTGGGAGGGGCCACAGCTGGGACAGCTGACCCCAACTGACCAAAGGGGCATTGCATGCCGTATGACGTGCTCAGCAATAAAATCTGGGGGAAAGAAGGGGCAAGGGGGGACATTTGGAGTTATGGCATTTGTCTTCCCAAATAACTGGTACACATGATGGACCCCTGCTTTCCTGGAGATGGCTGAACCCCCACCTGCTGGTGGGAAGGAGTGAATGAATTCCTTGTGTTTGCTTGTGTGTGCAGCTTTTGCTTTTCCTGTTAAACTGTCTTTATCTCAACCCATGAGTTTTCTCCCTTTTACCCTTCTTATTCTCTTTCCCATGCTGCTGAGGGGGAATGAGTGAGCAGCTGGCTGGGGCTCAGCTGCTGGCTGGGGTTAAGCCACCACAGGCCGTTTACAGCACTGACACACATGTAATGATGTTTCCAAACAGCAGCCTTGAGTCCAGTATCTTGTTTTCTGTGATGATTCAGGTATTTAGACACATTGTTCATTGCATAGGAATCCCTTCGACAATGAATCCTTCTAGCATTGTGCAAATTATTTTTTAATGGCTCATTGTACTGAAGAGCAAACAAATTCATTTTAACCAAAAATATCTGACAGCATAGTATAGGTTCAGATTCAGCATGCGTTTTATAATTCTACTACAGCTAACAGAGTGTATATAAAGCAATGCTTTCTCGCACATTGCAGAGATATCATGTACGTGTTGTTTACTTACAGGGTAATATTAATACTTAATTATGTGTGAAGCAGTGACAAAGCTGGGTAATTATGCTGAAAGGACAATGTAATTATCCAGGCTCAGCCCTCTCCTCCCTTTGAGGAAAGGAAGGGAATAGAAAAACTGGAAAGTTTATAGTCTGACAGCTGTATTTTATCTGCAAGGAATTTCCTCTGAGCTTCAACTCTCTTTAAAGTTACCAAGGGACTTGGCCTTCAGTCTCCTTTGTGCAATGTAGAGATACTTAATCTCCTGCTAAATGAACTAACTGGAGTAACAGAAGTAGTCCAGCTGCAGTGGCATGGAGCTATATTTAGGCTGGCTGCTCCATTATGTGCAATGTACAGGTCTATCCTAAGCACTGGGGTTGCTAGTTCCAGAGAGATAAGTGAGACTATAGGCAAGGTAATTATGGTTTTTTGAGTGCTCCTTCATCAGAGCAAGGTTTTCACTATGTTGCTTTTAAATTATAGGAATCATCACCGAAATACATATTTAGAAATACAGGACGTTTAAAAGGGAAATATTACGCTTAGAACCAACTGTATTTAAATAAAAGTATTTCATTCTTTTATCCTTACATGTGTCCAAAGCTGTGGCATTCTGGAGCTCTCCTGGCAGGATACCTAAATTACACATTCGAAGCAAAGAAAGGATAAGAGGCTGGAAGGAGGGGAACATGCAGGAGGAATGCTTCAGGTCATGATATGGGGTTTTGTCCATTAGAAATCAAATATGCCTGCTGTATCCATGTGCAGGTAGTTAGGTTAATATTAATAGGAGTTTTATAAGGTAGATTATGTGAAAGAGATTTCCATGGAACTTATTTACCATTGTTTTTTCCTACTAATAATTTCAGAATCAAAATTTCCAATACATGCACACTGGTGAAAGAAGATGCTTAACTTCACACATTAAACGTAAGGGAAATGAAAACTGCATCTGCATCTGTCAGTGTTACAAATTGTGATACAATATCTAGGAACCAGGACTTCCATGTGGGTGCTATTTTGCATTCCTTCTGTCTCTCTGAGTAAGAGGGAAGGTGAATTAATTGAATACTGTTCTTGAAAAAGCCAAAATTGTTTCTAGTAGCAAACGAACCCCTTCTAGATAATGAAACCTGCTGTATTTTTAATTTATAATGTTATCTAGCCTAAAAACTGGGAAGAATATTGCAGTGCATTTTTCTTCTTGGATTAGGTTCAGGTCTATATTACTGGAAGGAGTGTCTCAAATTTGCCTGCAGTGGCAACTCCTCATGGATTTTGTCAAGGTAGCATCAGTGATGTTTACTAGTTTTGTGAATAAGATCAACCTTATTCTTACAGAAAAAAATACGTCCTTCTTTAGTATGTTGAATATCTTTGCAAAATAAAAAAGTCAGCATTTAAGAAAAGCAATATAGAAGTGACTGAATTCTCTCTCTAGAAGTGTCTGGTTTGTGTCCCAAATGATATTTTCAGCTCCTGTAGACAGATCTCCTTGAGCTGTAAGCATTGATATTGTGATCTTTATTGTGGGAAATAAAAAGAAAGCATTACCTGCCAGCCTGCCTCTGATGATAGGCGTAAGAAATGCAGAAGAATCCTGGCTGGCCTATGTATACTCTGTCTGCCCTTCAGAGGCCAGGAGAGGAGGCTGGCTAGACCTAACTGCGTTTCTGGAGGGAATGGGTTGTGTTCCCTAAGCTTTTTGGGTGTAGTGATTTTGGCCTTTCCAGGAGAGAATGATCAAGACTAACTGAAATGTTCAGATTTATTGGTCAGACATAGGACTGGTCCGCATCCATTATAGATCCATTGCAGTGTTATGGTTGTACAGAAAGAACAATTCCAAAAATGAGAATGCAATTTGCCCTGTGAGACCAAAGTATTGTCATATGAATTCTCAAAACTATGAACTGAGGTTTGAACTGAAATCTGATGTATCAGGATAATTTTCTGTGTTGTATCATGCCATGGACAGCTTTGATTTCTGTGTAAGTAGAGGAGACCCGAGTCTAGGCAGAAGATACATCTTTGTGTCCTGTTCAGCCTGCAGAGGTAAAGATTTCACATTTTGAACTGGAGATGGCATATTTTGGCCCAGTATCAACCTGCATGCATTTCTTCGCACTTAATTATTTAGATAGTGTCTTTGAGTCTTTTTCCCTCTAATTTTAGTTTTGGCATTTCACCTAGATTTCACTGAGGTTGGTATTTTCCTCTTTGATACTAATTCTTAGTTTTGAATCATTCATTCCTACAGCAGAAGCAGAAGCAGTGAATTCAATTTGCTTTTTTGATTTAACTGTCAAAATTATTTTTTTTGTGAAACCTTTCGGTTTTTTGTATTTTTTTTTGTAGGTTACAATTTTTTGAGCCAGCCACAAGTCCAAAGAACCATTCTAGGCACTTAGGAAGGAACCAGTACAGTCCTTTCACTGATTTGCTCTGCCTGTTTTGTAGTAATGGACAAATTTTAGGCATTTGCTTAATGGTGTGCCCAATAAATATCTTCAACGAAGCTGCTAGGAACTGGTTATTAAAATCCATCCATAGGTTGGAAATTCTCTGTCAGTTCCCTCAAATGTAGAAGAAACCAACCTCTGGTATTGCTGCACTGAGAGGCTGACAGAGCTGGCACATCACAGCCGCTGCCATCCCCTTCTGCCCAGCTGGGGCAGGTACCACTTGTGTGAAAGTTTAATAACACTGTTTAGATGACAATGGAGTTTGACTTCGTAAATAATGGGCTTGTGGTGTTCTGTGGTTAACAGACAGATGAAAGCACCTATCACTTCACTTGAAATCCATATCTGACAGTTTTGAAGGCTGCAAGTCTTTTTCAGGCAAATTATTTTGATACCTCATTCCCTCTGGATGTTTGTGTGTAAAGACGTGCCGTAGCTAAGATGGCATTGCTCTCTGGACATACAGGTTGTGGCCATAATCTGGCATTTGTCAGATCTCCTGACAGGCTTTTGCACGGCTGTTTACGTTTACAGGACCTAATGCATTCTGAACATTTAATTGGCTCTGTGGATGTTCTGTCTTTAGCATTATTTTCGTATACAGCTTTCTCTTTGACAGAATATTGCTATTGTAACTGCTAGGGAAACTAACTGATAATAACTGATGCTATTACCAGGCAGTTAATTTGCAAAAGGCCAAGAATTAACAGTTTTGGTATTTACGTGGCACACTAATTTTTCTGCAAAAGGAAATCTGCATTGATGAATCATTTAAATCCCAGTCTCCCTGCAAGTCTATAATCACGTGCCCTACAGAGACTGGAGTACATTCTGCTGTGAGCATTGTGCAAAAGATTAGTAGCTCCGTGGTGGCAATGCTGCTATAACAGTGTGAACTGCACTTTTAATTTGTCTTCCCATCTGACAGAGCATCTCATTACACTTTACAAAATCTATTTTAAATTATACTTTTTAAAGTCTCAGTTGAAAGATATTTACATAAAAAAGGTGAAGATTAAATACATTGTTTTAAGTCATATCAGCATATCATTTTAATAAGAATGTCCTTTCTTCTTGCATTTGGAAAAAAATGTGCATTTTATTCCCACCATGTTTAGTTCCAGTCAGTCAAACCCATTGATGACTGGATACAACTTTTCTTACAATACAGTCTAGATATGAAATGTGTGATAAGCCCTACTTTGAGTCATAAAATTATGAAGGGTCTTTAATAACTAACTTGTTAGCTATCCTGAGGCTGAAAAGCATTTTAAACAAAATTTTATATAAGACGAAAACTTCAGTTTTATTTAACAAGTAGCACTGAGCAGAAAATTATTACTTTTTGTTAATCAGAGTAAATCATGAAGGAGTATACACACAAGGTCCTTAGGTGCACATTTTAAATAACAACATTACATTTCTTTCACTCCTTCTTTTTGCCCTATTTGCTCTTTCTTAACTACATTATTGAAATTTAGGAAGCATAATAGCCGATCTATTTAATGGCACATCATTATCTTCCCATAGCATAATGCATACTATTCATTCTCTCATTCATTAATCCATTATATTTATTCTCTTCTAGTCTTTGTAAGGAATCAGACTCTCCTAACTATGTAAGGAATCAGACTTTCACTGTACAAATGAAAAACATTTTGCATTATTCAAAGATCCCAATTAATATTGGTGACCTGTTAATACGATGGTTCAGTTGTTGGTAGGATTTCATGTTACTTGGACACTATTTGTTATAGCTCTTTTTTATGTCTCTGGGCATCAGTGGTTAGAGTTAGCACTGTGATAACCGCGGCACAAAAGCCGTGGATTGCAGTCTCAAAAATATTGCAAACTCACTGAAAATAATAATGATTTGTTAGCAACCAATGGACACTTATATAAGGCTTCTCTGTGAACAGGATTAAAATTTATGTGAAACAATATTATTTAATACTTTCTCTTATAAAATCTAAGGGTCAGGTCCTTCGAGGCAAGGGGATGTTTAGGAGGCTGTTGCCAGGTCACTTTGCATCTAGCAGTTCTTTTCCAGCCAAGTGCACCTCGTGGGCTGTAGCTGCTGATGTAGCCTTGGCTGAGGGCTGCCCAGGCCTTGGTGGGGTGGCAGGAGCTCGCTTTGCTGGGGGACAGAGCTTGGAGATCAGGTCAGGGCAGATGGGCTGCTGCAGCTCCTGGCCCTAGCTGTACTCCTGGCTGTATATGGGCTGGCAAGAGGTGGTTCTGCTTTTTAATGTTTTTTTTTTTTTAATTTGCACACAAGTTATTCTAAAATATAACTTTACAGATTGGCAAGGCACGGTGTTTGGGTTCAGATCCAGATTTGAACTTCAGAGAGTGCTGGGAGATATTTGGACCTACATTTCTGATTTTTGTCACCTCCTGTGCTTTTTCATATTTCTTATTTGCCAAGCTACGAAAAATGAGTTTATGTAAATTCTTTATTTTTTACACCATTAAGTCACTCTTCGTTTTGCAACACCCATAGGCTTAGCTTGTCCATTAAAGTAGAATTAATTTAAAAATCAGTTTTTATTGTAGACCTTTTTGACTTGTATTGCTGTAAATTACCCATATTTAAAACTGATAAAATAAGGTATGTATAAGGAAAGGGTAAATAATAAAATCCAAGACTGACACCAGTGTTTATTAAGAC
Organism: Gorsachius magnificus; assembly: GCA_034008185.1. NCBI lineage: Eukaryota > Metazoa > Chordata > Aves > Pelecaniformes > Ardeidae > Gorsachius > Gorsachius magnificus. The sequence continues at coordinate 181,610,493 of CM067081.1, forward strand.
CTCGTGTCTCCCAGAAACTGAAGGTATAGTCCCAGTTTGACAGATACTGGAATGTGGGCTGAATTTTAGATACAAAAAGTTGTCCCAGTGCAGAGTTCTAGGTTAGAGTGCCCAACACTTTGCATATTTGGCCCCTAACTGCATACATGCTCACGAGATGGTCTGTGTGTATACTGAACAGTGATTAGGGTTCATAAAGCTATGCAAGCATTTTGGAAAAGAAGTCTCACTACAGATTTAAAAACAACTTCCACCATCTGCTTGGGAAAAGCAGTGGGTCGGTTTCTTGTGAACTTGGCAATTAAATATGCTAAAATATAGTAGTAGCAGGATAAAATGCTTGCCATACCTATTATGAACAAAAACTAAAATCCAGCTAAATAACATCAAAACCTCAGACAAAGAGCTGCCATCTGCTTACCAGGTAAAAACAAAACTCTTGATACTTGTAAAACACCCTCATTGGAACAGATTTTTAGTGAGGAAATTTAAAGCAACAGGAGTTAAATTCTGATTAGGAAAGCAAATTTCTTATTTCAAGTCTTTAAAAAGCTGTAAAACATGTAAGGCTTTATCTTATGTGCTCTTTTATTTAGACTGTGTTTTTCTAGCTCTAAAGAGGACAGCAAAAACTGCAGAAATGTCAGGAGTTCTCTGATCTTACACAGATTGAGAACTGCACAGAGGCACAGTAGACTTAATGCTCCAGCTCTTGGAATAGTGAAACCTCAGCTTTCACTGAGTGAAATGTCATTTCTGCTCCTGATAGTAATAAAGGAAAGCTAGCAAACATAGTCAGGACTTCAGATATACTGGAAAATGGTGTTGAGGAATAGACTCGCCTCTAAATCTCAGTGGGGTGTTTAATTTCTGGACTCAGTGCCTTGGGGTAGAATCATAGATTCATTTAGGTTGGAAAAGACCTTTAAGATCATCGAGTCCAACCGTTAACCTAACCCTGCCATCCCACTACTAAACCTTGGCCCTAAGCACCTCATCTATCCTTCTTTTAAATACCTCCAGGGATGGGGACTCAACCACCTCCCTGGGCAGCCCATTCCAGAGCCTGACAAACCTGTCGGTGAAGAAGTTTTTCCTAATGTCCAACCTAAACCTGCCCTGGCACAACTTCAGACCATTTCCCCTTGTCCTATTGCCTGTTACCAGGGAGAAGAGGCCGACCCCCACCTGGCTACAGCCTCCTTTCAGGCAGTTGTAGAGGGTGATAAGGTCTCCCCTCAGCCTCCTCTTCTCCAGGCTAAACAACCCCAGTTCCCTCAGCCACTCCTCATCAGACTTGTGCTCCAGACCCCTCACCAGCTTCGTTGCTCTCCTCTGGACATGTTCCAGCAATGCAACATCTTTCTTGTAGTGAGGGGCCCAAAACTGAACACATTTTTTGAGGTGGGGCCTCACCACTTGACCTCGACCACTTCCCTGGGCAGCCTGTTCCAATGCTAAACAACCCTTTCATTGAAAAATTTTTTCCTAATATCCAATCTAAACCTGCCCTGGTGCAACTTGAGGCCCTCCATTGACTATAAGAGAATGTAGACATTTAGATACTTAATCGTTAAATTTTTTTAACTAGAACAGGTGAATCCCAGCTTATGTGGCTCTCTACTAAGAGCAGACTAGGGAGCGGTTCAGGCTGCAACTGCCTTACCAGCACTGTGCTTGCAGACTGTTTCCAAATGCCCTTTCCAAACTTTTGTTTCCTGGATTATGTGTAATTGCTATGATGAATAGGGCAAAGGTTACTTGTACATAGCTCAACTTGGTGATATGTCCTTAAGTGTTCTGAACTAGTTTGTCTGCAGGGGTTCTTGCCAATTCTAAGCTACTGATCCCTTTTGGTGGTGTGAGGCTCATAGTCTTATGTCCCTTGGGGAAGGAGGTGGAGGAATTTGTTGTTAAACTCAACTTTTCTTCTGGATGTTTAGCCCTTGAAATACGCTTCTACAGTCTCTGGAGTGCCAGATGTGTCTGCAGTTATAGGCCTGCCTTCCTTCTGACTTAATAAATGCTAATGTGACACTGAGATAAAATCTCTGACCTTGACTTGGCTGGGAGAGTGGCAATCTTTGCAGTCAAAATGTTGCACATCATAGTCAACTGTGTTGACTGAAAAAGTCCCCTGATAATATCTCTTGTATTTTAGAGATTATCTGCATTTTCTCATTGGATTCAGAAATTATTTTGTTGCCCACAATCAGCAACAGATTTCATTTCTTTACTTAGAGATGATTTCTTCAGTGTTTTTGGGATTACTCCATTGTTAGTTCTTCGGTTTAGCTGAACCAAAAGTCTTGTATATACATCTAATTGCATATTTACAAACATGGCATCAGCCTACTTTAGTGAAGACACACTGAAAATTTAGATATTTTAAAAGAGACTGCTTCCATGTTTGACATACTGTGCACAGGAGGTCACAGTTATGAAGCTCAATTAGATCTTTAGTAATCTTTGAAAAAGGAGCAGCTTTCAGGGGAATAAACTTGCAAGTGACGTCTGGGTGCTTATTTTGAAACTTCAGTGTGTGTCTGCCACGTAGGTTCTATGCAGCCTTCTGGACAGTAATTTTTCTCTCTTCTCATGAAGTGTTGAAAATTTCTGCAATTTTCATAAAAAGGTTACAGGCTTGTAGTCACTGGGTATGTTTTCAATTTATTTACTTCTCTGACACTCAATGGCACAATCAAAAGCAGTGATTCTATTTCCCAAACTCAAACTATTTTCCTCCAAACTATTATCTACAAAATATCTAGATGGACTTGCAGAGAAATGATAAACATATGCGTCAACCACTATGGCATATTCAAAGATTTGTCGTAAATACCCTCTCCTTGCTCAATGGATGTATAGAACAAAATTTTAGAGCAAAATCAAGTCAAGGTATTTGCAGAAAAGTTGAAAAGTTCAGATTTATTTAAAGCATAGATCTTTCACCTCATGGAATTGAAAAAAAATGCTATAGAGATAAGAAATATGGTTTCTCTCACTTTTTTATAATGGCCATTATAAACTTAAATACTTTTCATAATCACACTGAATATTTTTCAAGAATCAGAATTTGAAGACACATTGAGTAGATTTTAAATCAGCATTGCACAGCACACCAGCTACAACATAGGCTCATAAATAGATGAATTATTTCCTTGATTCTTGGATTATAAGGGCATTTTGGTGTGGTGTCTTTTCTGATGAAATGTAGCTAGGTGATTCTTTTTCTGATGAACTGTGAGGTAGGCAGTTGCTTTTTACTGATTCTTCTATTGATAGAAAAATAGTACTTCTGGGAACGTCAGTTTGAATAATTTCTAATCATTCTGATACTTTGATTTCTTGGCATGCATATTGAACATGTAGTTAAGGGATATTTTTCACAATTTCTCTTTTTTTTTTACTGTGTAGCTGTAACACCTTTCCTTAGTACTTGAAATGTACTGTGCACCGTCTTTTAAATTGTCTCCAAAGTTTGCTTTAGCTGCAGCCAACTAATTCATAATTCCAAATTCTGCAAAAATAGGGAAAACTGCATATGGGATTTTACAGGGACTAGATTAACATGTATATAATATTGTCCACTGTTTGGGGTAGATTGGTCAAAAATTAGCAGCTGGAACTTAATCTTTGGGTCTCATTCTGAGAGATTGCAGTGGCTTCTTTCAGCACTATCTAGTGCTTCCATGGCACAGGTTATGTCCCCCCTTCTTCCTTCACACATACTCAAATACAATGGCCATAGCTGTGGTTATCTGTAGACAGTAGAATGGTCCCCAGAAGTGCTAGGAAAATGAAGTAGATTGGATAAAAGTAGGACAGCTAAAGAATCCTGCAAGGCAGATTCATCATAAAGCTCCCTGGTTGCACTACACAGACTAAGGTTTTTCTCCAATTATGCAGAACAACTTTCCTCTTCTACTTGAGGGGATTGAGTTCACTTTAAGAGTTCACTTTTAAGATAATGATTATGGTATTATCTTAATGAATGCAGTATGTAGTTTTCACGTCTGTCTTGCACGAGACAGAGTTGAACCAAATCTTTTACCTGAGGTCAGTATTGTAACCACCAGAGTGGAGGGTCTTCTGAGGTAAGTCTCCTGCACTATGTCCTCATGGCGCTAGTACACTACATATATATTAATTAGTCTTTGAATCAGGATATGACTTTTTAGCATGATGACTGCCTCAGATCATTCAGCTTTCAGTGGAATACAGGTCTTTTCTGTCTGTTCTGATGAATATTTAATCATCTCCTCTAATTGGAACACCTTCAACCAGAGAACTTCAAAAAAATGCTATAATTCAAGAACGGATTGTGACCAAAAACTGAACATGAAGTAAACCTATGTTTTATTTCTAAAACTCACCTCTTCAAATATGTAGAAACCGTATTCTGCAGTATGTCAGGACATTCACATATGACCCCAAGCTAAGTGAAACTAAGGCACAGCTTCTATGACAATATTTTATTGTCACTTTGTGTAGATTTCAAATAATGTGTTTTTCATAAATGACCTTAAAGATCCATTTCACCTGCACTGAAAAATACTACTTTTGGGGTTATAAGAACTTAATGTTTTGTATTTAGATAATTTTCAGAATCAAGGATTTAGATGCAATTGGATTAAAATAAAATGTGGAAATACTGAAACAGTTTCAGGTTGTTGGCAGTCTATCTACTTGCCTTGCCTGTTATACTGCCCTATTGAGACTGTTCCCTGTGCTTCCATTCTACCCTCTGATTTGCATTTTTTCTCCCTATCTGCATTACACTGTTTCTGTGGGACTGAACAATGATTATGCCTTGTGGGAATATTCTATCTCCAATTGCCAGAGTCTGAAGGATATTGTACTGGTGGAGGCAGTGACCACTACACACCCAGGGTGATGTAGATGTAGCTATATACATGGGAGAGGACAGAAAAGGTCATGGTCTGTGGAAGCTCAAGATCTCAAGACATCATTTGAATTTCATCAAATTTTCATTTGATAAAACCTAAATGAAGGTGGTTTTCTGTTTTGCTGTTGCTGAAATACTTTTTTTGGGTTCTGATACATTTTGTGTCTGCATTGAACAAAATATTTGACCAAAAGAAAACATCTTATTTCTTTTTCAGACAGTATAAAATAGCAAAAAAAAAGTCCTAGTCTTAGTCCTCAAAAATGAGAGGAAACAGCTGCTTCTGTGCAGAATTCCTTTAAGACATATGCCACCTCTTTACCCTGAGAAATTTGATCATGCAGTGAAGGTGTGAATGGCTTGCTCCAGGGATTATCCCTTGATGCTTTTTCTGTTTTGTATCAAGCATAATTATTCAGAGAAAGAGCGACTGCAGTCTGGTGGGTGGGACATTCACCTGGGAGGTGATATGTATATTTTTGATGTTACAATGAATAATAAAGGTTTCCAGGGGCAGCTAAAGAGACTCAGAGTACCATACATTACCGCATATTCATTGTGATATTTTTCTGGAAGATGAAGGTTCATACTCCTTCAGGTACCTTCAAGGACCTGAAGGTGGATTTTCCATATTCTGGATGAATGATTTATGCAGTATTATTAAATTAAAAGTTCTGTTGCCCTGTCCTTCATTTTGTGCATTTAGTTTGATTTATTTTTTTCATACTCACATCTGTCTAGGTTACCTCAGTGCAAATTTCTGCATAATTTTTAATCAATGAAACTGTATTTCCTCAGCAAGTAAGTGAAATAACTTTCTTCCTGTTATAAAGAAATAAATTCCATCCCTCTTTTGATGCATTTCACAAGCTGAAAGGAAGAGTTAGTATGTTTTTTAAGTTAGTTTGAACTAAAATTCTCTTCTGGATTTGAACTTTGCTAAAGCACTGTGGTTCTCTGATCTCAAGTTTTAATGTGTGCTCATCTTTGTCCCCTACTTTTCAGATCATGAATGCATTTATACCTATTGGCATCACTCAAGCTAAAAGACAACAATAATAAAACATAGCATTTTCATTTTTGCCTAGTGTTTGGCAATGATCATATTTAGAGGAACAGGCCAAAATAATTAAAAAATAAGTTATACTGAGGCCCAGAGAAGAACTTATTTTGGTGTGGAGGCTCTTTCTCATACTGCCTGTAGATGAGTATTTCTGAATTACAGCAATCACGAGAAATGTCCCATTTATCTTTTGCTTCACATAAGAGATTTTCATTATAGCTGAACAAAGAATTGGTATTTGATGAGCTTAATCTGGCTGACAGTACACTGCAAATATATAGTGGTTTATATTTATGGGAGCAATACATTTTGGGTGAGTTGCTTTCCTACTACATTCCATTATTTGTTCATGTAAATGCTTTGCACATCTTGCAGTTAATGAGATGATGAATAGTTTGAGATGACTGCTAAACTTTCAGGTCATGGCATGTTCGACAGCTCTATTTTCTCTTAGGTGAAATACAATGAAAACATAGGATTAGAAAATTACACTGGTCTCATTTAGTGTGCAAAGAAGTGTCCTTTAGACACTTACTTTCTTTCAACTAGATTTTAGTCCTCTTTCTACCAAAGAAGCTTGAATTACCACCATCAAATACAATATATTAGACTGGATATACAAGAGCAACCCAGCTACCACTGAAAATATCTAAAGACAATGACTTTACAAATTCATGGCTCTTCTTTTTTCCAGAAATATGTCCATGAGAATTCATCCTCATTCCTGCCATTCACAGGAGACTAAGTCTTAGCAGCGTTTGGGCTTGACAGTGAAAACAGATGATACCAGCAAAACAGGAGGGGGCACCTACTACTACCTATTAAAAATCAGAAGAAAACAAAAGAAGCAGTCTTATTCAATACACTTCTGTTTTCATTTATCTTAATGCCTTTTTGTTAAAGATATGTGTTTCTGTGGTAAGTAATTTTCATGATTTAGGCAGCATTTTTTTAATTCACTTGTGGGGCTAACCCATCTTGACCTTGAAATTTCAATTTTATTTCAATTTCATTTTTCTCTGTGAAATTTCAAAACTTGCATAGAGAAATGAGGGGAAAATTCCCCTTTCCAGAATCTATGTCTTGTTTTATGCAAATTCTTTATATTCCCAGTTGGGCATTTACATTAATTAGACATGAACGACAATGATGTAAGTGAATTTATCATAGTTAATGTAGCTATTCAGAATAAATTTCCAAACAGTAGATAATTTGAAAAAAAGAAGCATAAAATAAATGCATAACCTCCACTGATTATTTCTAACCCAAAAATCTGGCAATCCTTGTCAAATCTGATTGTCCAGAAATTTAGGCTCATCTTTCTCAAGTTCTCAAGGCTTTAATACACGAGAATGGATCTTTTTATTCTGTTACTTTTAGAAATCACATTTTCTCTGCAACTACAAAAGGTAATTAAAATTGCAGTTCTTATCTAATGATTGGACTCTGGGAGCTTTCAGAGAAACTGCATATATCAAAGGACTCAAGAAAACACTGGGGGAGCTGTGCTTGCTTCACTGTGCAACAGGGTACTGAAATGGAGGTCCTTTGTTAGCAATCACAACTGCAAATTATGCAAGGATGAATATAAACCCAGCAAACACCCTTTCTTGCATCAGAGTTGTAAAAAGAGTTTTCCCCTTTTGCAGGCAAGGATTATGGAAGATGCAAGGCAGGGAGCAGTTAAAATGAAATAGAATTAACTGATGCAGAAAGAAATACACGTCGGCTTAGACAGCACTTTGTCTATCTTCAAGTTATGAAAGCTGCTGTGATTTTCCAAAATTAAAAGAACATATAATGAACTGCTGATCTCAGTATCATACATATAGTTTCCTGCAAGCCTGGAAAACACATAATCATTTCCTTTGATGGTGATGGCAGTGCAATATCTATAATTGTGACTGAAATGGTATGGAAATATTATTATATCAGTTTTTTCTTAGTAAGTAATGTATGTACAGTATTATACCTGTGCTCTAGTAAATTATAATGCTCCCTAATTAAAATTAAATTATGCTTTCACAGAAACAACAATCTAAACCTTTCTATCTCACCATTTATCTTTAGAAATTTGGCTAATTTTCTGCTGTCTTTCTTTTATGGCTCTTCCTGTGATGCACTAGCTAATTCTCATTCTTATCTGAAGTCCCTTTTCAAGTCTTGCACAGTTAGAGGATAATGTTCTTTTACTATGGGAAACACATGGAAAGCCTTTCAAAGACAGCACTAAGAATCGTAGAGGACTGTATTGCTCTTGTATGTTACCAAATTTAGATTGTTCCTGACAGCAGAATAGGCATTACCTGGTTTAGTTCCTAGACAGTTCCAATTAATAAAATGAAAGATGAAAAGAAAAAAGAAGCTCTCTCTAATCATAAATACTACAAACACTGTCTGTATCCCCTTCTTTTGAAACAAGATGCATGGAATCCTGGACATCCTTGTGTCTATTACTGGTGCTTTTAATGCAATTGTTATGAAAATATAATGACATAACCCTCTTTAATAATGAAATACAAATGAAAGTAAATATTTTTTTTGTTCCACTGAGCATGCATAAGAATGCAAATGCAGATTTTGTTAGAAACAGTTAATCCTGTTGTAAATATGGTAACATCTGAGGATTTTTTTGGTCAAATCTGTGTTAGGGAACAAAATCCCTCTTGAGTCAGATTTAATTTACTCTAATAAACTTCTAATTTAAGGACACTTCACATTACTAGGCTGGAATAAAAGAATTTTAATCTAATTATGAATATGACCTTTAATTTTTTGGATAAAGTTAACTGAAAGGTACTTGGGCTCTGTCCTTAACTCAAGTTCGGTCTGCCAGGGCAATACAAAACCAGTGCCTTCCCTCTGCGCCAGGAGACATAGGGGGATGGGTAACGCAGGTCCTTGAGGACCAGGGCCTGTCCCACCTCCAGTCAGTAATTTTTTAGGCATTCTGTTTTGGACCGTTTTCTGTTTTTCACCTAAAAGGGTCAAGCTATGTATCTTAAAAGTGTGTTTATTGGTAACTTGGCTACCAGACTCAGGGAAAAACTGTCAGTAATCCAATGGCTGAGAATGGCAGCTATGGAGCCAATAAAGTATCCAGTTTGACAGTTTTACAGTGAGTTGTACTTTCCTTTGACAGTAGAGTTGCTTGTAGATTAGGTAGTACTCAGTGTGAAAAAAGACAGCAAAGCTCTTGTCTTTAATTTTCTGCATTGAAAGAAAAGGGTTTTGCTGTTTCACAAAAAGGAACAATTCACTGAGTAATTTGGAGTAATTTATTCTGTACTCTATGCTCTAAATTAGGGGGATGTACTGCAGGTAGCTGTTCCCTGATTTTGGCACACAAGCTGTCCTTCCCTTTGCTGTGGTGTCACAGTAGGAATAATGGCCCTAAAATGCAGATCAGAACTTGTTTGAGGGCCTCCTGAGTGACAGGTCCCTTTCAACATGCCATTGAGGTTTGCTGAGGATCTGAAAATGCTTTTCAGGTTAATCACAACCAAAAGGACATCTTATCCAAGTATAATGATGCTAATTATAACCTTCCTCATGAGATTATAGGGCTGTGTCTACATTAGCAAATTGTTTATCCCTACAGAAGTGATCTTGTAGATCAAAACTGTTGTTGCCAAGGGCATGATGTCCACATTATATTCATTTAGTGGAGAAGGAGGTTTTTTTCAACTACTTCTTGTCCCCTGAACTGAACACCCCATAACTGTTGGGGTGCATTAGTTGCACTCCCAGGCTCATCTTCTGCTTTATTTTCATCTAAAAGGGATTAATTTTATGTCCTCCAGAATCATTCCATGTTGTGATCCAGATCATAGTAAATGGAGACAACTCAAAAATTTGTTTGAAAAGTGAAGTCCATCTTCCAGCTGAAATGCCAACACAAATACACCTCGTAAAGAGTCTCTCATCCAGGGCAGTTAGAGGAACAAAACACTATTTATTGGTTTGTTTTGTCATTAACCCTCCTGTTGTGCTCTACCTGCAAATCCCAAGCTACTTATCATGCAGTAGGAAGCTGGGTACAGACTTTTAGGAAGTGCAGGTTATGACTGGCTATTTAATGAGCTCCTGGCCGTATTAAAATGCCATTGCAAGGCTGGCATAGTAGATGCCAAAATGAGTGCCTTGTTTCCAGAGGTACACTCACTTGGATGAAACTCGGGATTCTATGGTCAATATGGTTTTTATATAGCTGCTGGTACCCTTCAAAAGAGGGTGTTTAAAAAGGGGCAGGGAAATTGATTTGATTTTTCAAGGAAGACTGGTTGCTGTTTAGATGCTTCAGCCATCATTAAGCAAATCCCAACCTGACTTCAATCCATTCCTGGCAAGCCATGACAGGAATACTCTAAATTTTTTTTTTCAGTATGAGCTGGCTATTCATAATTTCTTAGTGTTTGAGAAATAGAGACTGAGAGGAGACTTCAAAATTGTGTGGCACATAGCATGATTCTCAAGACAGCATTAGTTATTACAGTATATGTGACAGATTAGATAGCATGCCAGGGCCAAAAATCCACCAATATTTGATTAAACCCTGTGCATAGACAGAAAAGCTGCTGTACTTTTCTATAAGTAAATTAAAAATTCCTTGTGTGCCTACGCGGACATAGCTCTGCTGAGTACAAGGCTACGTATCTGGATTAGCTGCTGGACTTCACGTTCTGCTTCCCAGCTGGTAGCTGAAGGTTGTTTGTGCAGCATGACTTCCTTTCTATAGCATCTCTCACAATGAAAGAAGTCTTTTCCTATGCATTAGCTCAGGAATAGACATTTGCATTATATATCAGATCTGTATATTGGAAGAATCTGGAGTAACTTTGGTCTCACTCTTTTTTTCCCTGGAAGCATTGCCTATGGTGGCTGTGATGAATGAGCATGTCTTAGGACTTGACATTAAAAGATTGGAGGAATATACTCCAGCTGTGTTTCAACTAGGTTTACTCCCAGTCAACAACTCTCCTGTCTTCCTAGTGTGTTATGTCAGCTCTTAGAGCTATTTTGGTCACTGCATAAGCAAGCTTCATATTTTTCTGTAATTTGAGCAACCTGTCATTTTTTATTTACACTTGAACCCTTGTCTTCAAGTGTGGCCCAAAATGTGTAGGAGGCAGTTATAAAACATAGATTGGGCTCAGACATACCTATTATTTGTCAGAAGTGCTACTATGCCTATTGACAGATATAATCGTCATGAAAATAGCAGGGGGGAACTTAGTCTGAGTCTTACTTCCCTGTTCATCTGCAGAGGTCTGTCACAGTGTTACTTGCCAGAATAATTCTTTGGAAAAACAAAATCTAACCTTCAGTAGGGAAGTCATGCAGATGAATGGTTCCTGTGAACATACTAAATTTCACATCTGGTAAGATCATGTAATATAACCATAATGCTTCATCCATATTCTTACATCCATGTAAGAATCCCAGAATTAGTCCTCTAGTATTGCTTGAAAGACATTATGTTTAAGATGGTAGTCACTTTAAATGGATTTAATAATAACAGAAATTTTTAAATTCACGTACTCGCACTCTTAAAATACTTCTAATTGTATTGTGTCTTCTGTTTTTATCTTAAAATGCTTAATTAATTTTTGAAAGTACATAGTTTTTGTTTTCTACATTTGGACTCTTGCAGAAAACAAGACTTTTTCATATCTTGACATTGCGATGCTTACCAGTTTTATGTTTCCATGATGCCAATGTTAAAAACAGGATGACAATAAGATTTTCAATTTAAAGCAAGTGTGATAGAAAAGAGAGCGAGTTCTTAAAAAAGTGGGGGAATCTTCATCATGGAATAGTTGCCCATGCTCAACAGTATGACTTTAATTCACTGAAGTTAGTCAAAAAGCAATTTTAGTACTGAATGGTCTACCAATACAGTATTGTGACTGTTTGGGTCATCTTAAATTTTATGATACAGAGATAGCAATTATGCCTTGAAGATACTGAAAAATTAGGAATATTCATCTTAATCAGTTGTTCATCAGCATGGCCCATTTTTGGATGGAACCTAGCGCATGTTCAGGACATTAGTGAGGAGTCTCACAGTTTTTTTCACGTAGGATATCACAGAGAGTAATGCTGTAACTTTTGGGTTTTTGAGGAGAGTGAAATGACTTGGAAAAACTCCACTACACTAATGCACTTGGAAAGAACTTGCTTATAGTTTTCTTCATGAAAGGCTAACACTTGACTTGCTGTACTAATGTACAAAAAAGAAATCATGATATCGATGTAGAGACAAGAATGGAAGAGACTTCCTGAATCACTGAGCTGAGCGTCCTGATCCTGTCTGCTGGAAAGTTATCATCTAATCCATTTCTTGTGGATACGTTTCTTCCCTCACTGTGTTTATTTCCTCTCCTTGATTTCTCTGTTTCCCTTCAGCCTTTGCTTTGCTCCACAAGTTCTTTCAAACTCCTCCTGTGGTAGAGTTTTCATTCCTGTGACCATCATAGAAGACTGTCCCCATATGTTTTGCGGGTTCAGTTTTTCTTCCGTGAAGATGATTGGCCAGAATTGTATAGATCGTTCTGAATGATAGTTTAAGAAAATTCATACTTGTCCTTCTGTGTCTTTATTAGAAATATATAATTTAGTAATTTATAGGATTTGCCTTTTTCACAGCAATCTCATCATATTGGTACTGATGTGCTCTTGGTGATCAACTAGACTAGTTGTTTTTTTACATGTGTTTTTTCACATGTGTTTTTTCAGATGATGAATTCCAAACTTGTAGCAGAAATGCTATTAATCCCTGATACTCCCTTTCAGTACTATTTTCTGTTCCTGGATCCACCTTTGATTTTTGTAATCCACTTTATCTAAATCCAGAGAAATTATATCTACTTCCTTTCTTTGTCTGGAAAATCAGTTATCTTATCAAAAAAGCTGTCAAGTTAGTCTGGCACAATCTACCCTTGGTAACTCTGCTCCCTTTTTATCCTATGTTCTATTTACTTCTCTCTTTAATTTATCTTTTTCTTCAAAGCCTGTTCTAAGCTCTTGCAAACTGAAGAGGTCAGACTAATAGGCTTATGCTTGCCCTGATCATTTTCGTCCTTGCTTTTAAATATGGGCACTTCAGTTGCAGTTTTCCGCTAATATTTGATGCTTTCTCTGCCTTGATAGCTTTGGAGGCTTATCTCTGCCACTGCAATGGCCTTTATGAAATCACAGTATACCTAGTGATTCAGGTCTCAGGGAGGCATTTTGTTCGAAGCCCATTGAACTGTTAGCCTTTTTTTTCCCAGTTAAACTTTTGATTGGTTAGTGAGATGTGAATAAAGAAAATTTAAATAACCATCTGCAAGAGGATCACATGTAAGATATAAGCAAATACTACTGCCGTGATGATTAAGTGAATAGATAGTACACCCTACAACTTAAAGCTCCCTTAAGCACAGAAACAGGGAGAGAGAGTTTAAAGTGGCATAATAATATCAGAGAAAATGTGAATTGGAGCCTAAGTACCTTCTAATACTGAATGCTTAGCTGTGAGAGCTTATTTCACAAGGCTGTAGGGCGTCATTGGGCAGATTAAAGATATTAGAATATCTTGGATGTTTGAATATTCTGTAATGTTTCATGTTAGCACTTAAAAACACAATGAATGGCATGTGCAGGTCTAATGCTAGATTATTACTATTAGTTTCATATTTTCATAAATACACAGAAGTACAGAATCTAATGCCACAAAATTTCATGATGTTTTCTTTCTGGATACTTAGTAATGCACCAGCATCAACGTTCATCAAGTTAACCCTATTTTGCTGGTCCTGATGAAATGACCAAGTAAGAAATTTAATATATACACAGTTAAACACATCTGTATTGTTTGAGTTGAAGCTGGCTAGGAGGACAGTGCATTTCTTGTTTCCTCTTTGCTGTCTTTATTGCTTTCAGTTAGGTGTTGCATCTGAAAATTAACGAAGGTGAAAATTACAATCAATTGTGTCTACAAAGAACTGGTGTTAATCTGGAAGCAGGGGAGATTAACATTGATAGCAGTGTCAAGGGAAGGCCATTCATCAGTACCGTCTGAATTTTCAAGGTGCTATCATCACAACCATACACACCCTTTTGGAAGAAAAAAGTTTTCCCCGTAATCTCTCAGGGTTTCTAGCTGTGAGGTGGCATGCAGCTAGGTGGCTAAAGCATTTCAGACTTCTGGCAATTTAGGCATCCATGCTTATCAGATTTTGGAAACAATAATATATATGTAAATTTCACATCCAAGTGCCATGAGGTACCGACGGCAAATGTAATTACCTGTATGTACATCTGTCTCGGTTCCCGCTACTGGGAAACTAATTGCAGTATGTAAAGAAAAATGTTTTTTTGGCTTACTGCATATTTTCGTATATTCCATAACTTTTTATTTTTCAGATATTTGAGATATTTTCTTTTCTTGAAACTGTCTCTTCTTATAAAAGCTCACTCACTAATAGTTTTTCAAGAACTCATGTTGTGTACATTCACCTCTGGGAAAGTATGTGCTTAAATTTAAGTATGTGCTTAACTCACGTTGATTTAAATAAAAGACAAGTATGGGCATACATGTCAATCATATGCTTAAGTACATTTGGGAAGAAGAATTTATTTGCCTCAGTGTCTTAAGTCTTAGCACAGTAGCCTTTCAAAAGCCTTCCTTAAGGGATTAAGCTTAAAATTCTTGAATCTTTCCACTGGTACACTTCAGCTGAAAGCACCAGTGACAACCTTACTGTATTGATCTGCCAACAATGCTTTAACTATTTCTGAATATGTCTCAGTCATGAGGCTAAGCTCTCTAGGGCTACTTATTCTGCTATTAAAAGATCCACACTGGTAAACAACACCTCTTTGAGGAAAAAAACAAAGAAACCCCACCCCTTTGCTTTGCATACGGAGATGTCCCGTGTGATTCCTACGTAAGACCTGCGTGCCTTGCTAGGCTAAATGCCTACTCTCTTTCTTTCCTTGCCCCCCTAGATCAAAGACAGTAGCTTACGAGAACGGGTCTGTGTTTTTCCCCCAGCTTCATTTCAGAATCAGAATGCGCTTTGTGTCTGTTACAGGCTGTGATGTATGAAGCAGAAAGAAGATTGATTTTCACAAGCTACCTTGTACCTGAAGTAATGAGAGTGGCAAATTACTTGTTCACTGAGCAAACATGACAGGAATGTCATAGAGGGAATTTATATATATGCAAACACACGGGGGTCACATCGGTGTTACTTTTACAAAGTGACCTTATCCACCAGAGGGGCATTTTAAAATCTGCATTAGCTTACACAGGAAAGGCTAAATAAAACTGCAAATACCTGCATTGCGTGGGATGTAAAAACTAACAGAACTAATAAATAATGTAAGATCCAACATGGTATGGGACATAATTTAAATGGCTGCATTATTTCTGTACAAGAGACTTGGGGTCAGAAGTGATTTCTACTACTCTTTTAGGGTTTCTCTGAAGCAGCAAATAAAATATTTGTCATAAGAAGAAAAGCAAGAAAATTTGGGATGAATTTTCTGTCAGGTTTTTGTCTCTTAAACATTTAATCAGGATTCAGTACAGAAATAGGCTTACTCTTCTCTTTATGAACACTTGCATTCACAGCGTGTATGTGTTTGCAGAAGACAAATGGATCTTATTGACACTGAAAGTTTCTACATATGTAAAGCAGGAAAAAATGAATTTTGAACAGCTCCATAGAAGCTGATGTTTGTAAAGAAAAGAAAGAAAAGGAGCAACAGAGAAAAATGCTGTTACTCCTAGGAAACAGATGAGAATTTTATTTGTGTATAGGCTCTTGAGGGGAGAATGAAAGCTGTTATTTCCTTACATTTTTTTCTCCTCAACAATAAAGATTACCTGAGGTTACACTTCACTTAAAATAGGAAAGCAAGGCAATTTAGCACTGGCCATACAATGCAAGGTAATTCCCATGTGATTCTCCTCTATTTCTGAACTGTTGGAAAGGTGGCTGATCTCAAGACCAGAAGCAAAGAGGGAAGAAAGTGGAAACCCAAAAGCTTCTGGATGCTACATTGCTGCAGTGAAACTCTGCTAATGACAGTTTCCCTACAGCCGAATCGAATAGTTGGGGCATATCTGCTGGTGGGAGGGGGGTTGACAGTGAGGCGGAGCAGCGATGAGGGGAGCCTGTGCAACCTATTAGTGTATTCACAGTTTGCTTCTGATGAGCCATGAAGGCCAGGGAGAAGGATTTCTGCTGACACAGCAGTTTGTGAAGCTTCTCTGCAGCATCAGATGTGGTTTCACCCTGAGAAAAAAATCCTGCAATTTTTAACCTATTTTTTTGTCACTAATTACCAAAACAGTCTGTTCTTGAGTCCATGATACCAGACTGGTGATGGTCTCATGGAGTGCACTTCAGGGAAAAGGAATCTTATGGAGCAAAAGTAACAAATCCTACGAATTTATTCATTGTTCTACGGTGTTAGTGAAGAGCTGGTCACGGCAGAGTCATCTCACACTCGGCCACTGCCTGTTTGAATTGTGTGGGTAACATCTATTTGTTTTATTTTGAATGTGTCCCTGGAACCACAAAAGGAGCTATCTTTCTTTTCCCTTGCCTCTAAGCACATTGAAAAATAAACTCAGACATGGCAGGCTTTCACGTTCTCTTTTGCGTGAAAGTGCTGAGAATTCCTTGGGTTTATTTCCAATATGTTGGAGCTAGAAACTGAAAGAAATTTTTGTTACACATAAAGTTTGTATTTTTGTGTAAAATTGATTGTCAAACCTAGGCATCTCCTATGGCATGGCTATTCTCAGTTTTGATCACCTTTGGCTTATGTGGCATTATTGAAGCCTGGAAGAATCACAGCGAGGGAGAGGCTCTGCAGAAAGGAAGGTAAATAGAAGAGGAAAATGTCTCACAGAGAAAACCATTCAGGTTAATAGCTATAGTTTGTCTGTGGAGCTCTGCATCACCTCTAGTAAAAGCAGACTCATTTCAGAGCTCATTTGTTCTATTTAACACAGCCTGTTATGTTAGTGTAATAACTGTACGGTAATGGACTGAATTTTATTTCCTGGATGTACTTACTTGACAGGGATCAGGGTTGCAAGAGGCTAATAGTTATGTTTCAGAGCTGAGGTCAAATGCTATCCAGTTCCAGTGTCTTCTCAGTGCTATATCATGGG
Organism: Gorsachius magnificus; assembly: GCA_034008185.1. Classification (NCBI taxonomy): domain Eukaryota; kingdom Metazoa; phylum Chordata; class Aves; order Pelecaniformes; family Ardeidae; genus Gorsachius; species Gorsachius magnificus. The sequence continues at coordinate 181,627,641 of CM067081.1, forward strand.
CTGGTTTGCAAAGCCAGAAAAAAATAACCAGCATCAGAGTTTCTGAGCCCAGGTGATAATGCACACACTCAGATACTGAGCGTATCTCATGGCCTCTCCTTGTTATCTAGCTGTTTGCCTACTTTGCTGATGAGGTGCATCCATCCCAACCCCCTGAGTTTCTTCGACTACAAACCCTTCATTTTTTATTTCTGGAGCTGTATTGCTACAGTGTGGCTTCTGTGCGTGTAGCAGGACTGCTGGGAGCTGTGCTTCATACCCTGTTCGTGCTTATACAGCCACTCGTCTGCCCGTGGGCTGACCCTTGTGAATGGCCAGCGCACACAACCAGAGGTCTAGTGCTATACTGCGTAATTAGTCCAAAACTTAACATCATCTTCCAACTTTTTCTTATTTGAGCTGCTGTATGTTATGAAGGCTGAGTTTTGTTTTTTTTTTTACTTCTGCTGATGGCCTCTGAACTATTAGTCCCAAGCTAAAACTGCTACTTGCACTGACTTTGCTGTTAATTGTGCCTGTTATGGGCCTGCTGTAAGACAAGCAAGCTTGTCTTATGATTTTTGTCCTTCTAAAGGTGAATACCACAAATAAGTAATGCAGAATAATGTAATAGGCTTGTGGTACAGAAATGGTGTATTGTTTTTCTCATGATTGGAAAACCTGGCAATGGCATTGAGCCCAGACTTTCTGCGTCAAAGCTGAAACCCTTCCTTTACTTTGCAGAACAGTGTCTTCTATATTCAGTGCTGGCTTACTCCTCTTTGGTGTGCCGGGCTGTGGGCAGAGGTTTGCATTTTCTCTCTGCCACCTACCCTGAGGGGCTGCTGTTCACAGGCAGATAGGTTGGTTTTCTCTCTTTCCCCCTGCTGCTACTGTTTTTCCTCATGTATTTGCATTTTCTGCTGTGCATTTGCTGCCAGCCTCGCAGCACAGCAAGTGAATCTGGCATCAGCAGAGTACAGGAAGGAGCTGTATTAGATTCAACTTTGCTTAATGGTGCAAGTCCCAGTGGGTTTTGAGCTGTGTTAGGTAGGTGAGGAAGAACGATTTGATTTTAATGAGAGATGACTTGGCACCAGCATCATAACAGGTGCAGTATGAGAGTCCAGGAGTGAAAGAGTTAATTCATATTCTGTTCAGAGAGATAGCTGTGAAAGAGCATATGCTGAATGTGCATTCCAGTTTCATTTTTTTGTTCTTATTTACAGTGACAAATAATATATTTCCCTTTAGCTTTGAGTGCTTCATAAACCTGGAGCTGATGATGAATATGCAGTTTACACTCCAAAGGTACTGGAATCAGTGCAAGAAGGCAGAGCTTGGTGTGGTTCACAGCACACTGTGACCTCTGCTGTGATTATTAATCAGCCAGGCTTTCAGGGGCATATCCACCATCCTAGGTATAGCACTGGCTTACTTCTCGCTCTTTTTTCCTGATAAATGTGGTATCTGAACCTCTGGGAAACATACTGTAGATGCGTGACTTCTGTCAACGGATGCGGAGTTCTGTTTGCTCTGAATTCAGGTTCAAAAGGGTTTGGTATGCTCCTCAGTGGGTTCTTAGCTTGAATCATAATGTTTTGTTACTCGTGGCCTGGTGTGGAAACTTACTGGTGCTTAACAAGATCTCATCAATCTCCTGGAGAGCAAGATTGACAGTTTTGGGGGAAGTGGTCTGGTTACAAGTCTGGAAATCCTGAGTGGAGTTGTGGGGTGTGTGGGGGTTGCCTTATCAGCATGCAGTGTTCTGTTAGAAAGCAGTTTGCTCAGAGGAAAGGAATTGCTTTCAAGGAATGGAAAGAGATTTGGGACTTTGAACAGGCTACTGACTAATTCTGTATTAGAGCAGTCTGCTTTTCACAGAGTTGTGGTTGCCCAGTATACTGTTGTACATGAACAGAACAAAAGAGATGCTCTTAAATTCCTTTGGGCTTCTTATGAACATAACAGGAGACAAATGTGCAACCATACTGAGGCAATGCGGTTTTTTCTGCTCAGAAAGGCACCCTAGTTCCCGGCATTACAAAACAGCAATAATTGATCAAATTTGCAGCTTTTCTAGTATAAGTGATTTGGGATCATTGTCCTATTGACCTATCAGCAGAAACATGACCACCATGCAGAGCTGTTTCTTAGCCAGCTCCCTAGGTCTTTTCTACAGAGAATGAAACATGAGAGAAGGTTTTATTATTATACCTCTTGCCACTCTCTGCACAACTGTAATCCTCAAGCACTAGAGCCTACATTCCTAAACTTGTCTTTCTGGCAGGTGGAGGGGTATTTTGTCTTTGGAGGAGGTTACTGAGAAATAAGTCATGTGTTACCTTGTGCTTGAACCACCACGGCGGCTTGCTGTCACAGTGAAAATATCACTGAGCAAGATGAGGGTAGCCGTGTGCCATTTCCCTTGGTGCAGTAAATCAAATCTTTTCATTGCCTAAAGATAGATGGGAGAGAGACTAGTGAATCTGCCCTGCTTGAGTCCATGTTTCCGAACCACTCATGTCTTCCTAACAGGGTTCCTCTGTGGGAGGGTTGGTACATGTGCTGGAGATCTGTTCAAATATGTTATCGCCTTATGACTCGTGGGCACTGTCCAAAAAGAGTTGCAATCCCCAAAGCTAAAAACTCCACTGCACAGTCAGAGAGAACCACATTGACCATAACTGGCCCCGAACACACAAGTTGAACTCCTCTGTTCACCAAAACCTGATGCATTGCTTCATGGATTCATCCTTCTTGCCAGCTTTGGAGTCTTCTGTGGTTATGAACATTGCTTGTACCTTGAGAGAAATGTGATGAATGGAGGTGTTGAATTCTCCTGGTACTGACTAGGGTGGGGGAATGATGGTGGACCAGGGAGGGAGGTTATACTGATGCTCTATATGATATACCTCATTTAGACCTAAGCAGAATTTAAGACTTAACGGGTTGTCAGCCAGACACTTATAAAAACTTCTTGAATTTTTCTTAAATTAAGACAAAAAATACTTTTTAAACAAGTCTTAAGATTTTTGTGTATTTTTGTTTTCAGGATGAATAAGAGATACTTACAGAAAGCAACAAAAGGAAAACTGCTAATAATAATATTTGTTGTAACACTGTGGGGGAAATTAGCATCTGGGGCAAATCATCATAAAGGTAAGAAACACTGTTCTGTTCTATTACACTGTTGTATCTGTGGCCTCTGTCAACAAATTCAGAAGTGTCCAGTCTATGCGACCTTTTTCCTTATGTGTATTTGTGTCTCCTGTTACTGGTCCACTAACCAGTACCAAAGGAGGAGAGTTTTAAATGGATAGACTTGAGAATTTAAGTATGTCAATCCCATTTTCAGCTTTCTCTGATTTTAGGTAATTTTGTAATGGTGGTACAGTTGAAAAGATGGTAAAAAAAGATGGTAAAGTTAAAAAAAATGAATACTGCTTGTCTCATAAAAATAGATATATCAGATAGCACATATGTGTGCTACAAATGGATTCCTGGGATGAAGCTTAGAAAGGAACAATTTTTAGTAACATGTATGCTGCTACTCTGTGCAGTTATCTGTCGAGGCTAAATTAATGGATAATGTGTTCTGAATGTGATATTTCATCACCAAAAAAAGACCGTTGCTTTGCAGTGTTGTCTGTCTTCTGTGCTTCACTCCTAACACCAGACCAGAAACTTTAGTAGCTTGTGATAGTGTGATATTTGTTTCCTCCTGGTGATTCCAGCCCTTAAAATGTATACACATCAGCAGAAGCTATGATGGTTTATTGAAGCTTGTATAAAGGTGTCTTTTTGTGTGTGTGTGTTTCTTTGAACCCCTAATGCAAGGAACAAGCTCTCTGGATTCTTGTACTAATACCTTCTTATAGGTGAATATAACTTGAAATGTGATCTGCAGTGTAATATGATTTTGAAGTTCACTTATCTTCCTCTAGTGTCTGTTGGCTGTTTATCTGCTTATTCAAGATCACAATAAACTCTAACATTAAACTTGGTTAAAGTAAGGGTGGGATGTGAACATTACCGAGATCTAAGGAGTTAAATACTGGGGAAGGTTTCCAATAACACTAGTCAGTTCACCTTTCTACGTTCATGTACATTTTATAATGTTCCCTCTGATGATAGGATTTCATGAGCAGAGTATTTTATATACCTAGCTGCTAGATATTTTTCTGCTGCATGAAGATATCTTTCTTCAAAATACCTCACTGATTAAGGACTTCAGAATGCAGAGGCACTTTCTGCAGTCTTTCGCAAGTTGCAATTTGGCTGCAGACAAAACAGGTTCTGATGTTGTCCTGCGGGTCACCAAAGATGGGCCTCATGCCAGACAGGAACCATGCTGACACCCTTTGCTCAGCCTTTGTTCCTCTTCTGAACCAGAATATGGATTTGTGCTGTGGCTTGCCTGTTTAGTTGTCTGTTGGAAAAGAGCCAAGATATCCCAGCCGGGATTCAGAATTCTTTTGTCTTTGATTATCTTTCTTTAAAAATCAAAAAGCTCATTTCCAGATCTTTTTGATTCCATCTGCAAAAGCTGGTCAGGCTGTGTTTGCCTCATTCCAATTCAAACTTTGCCAAAGTATGCTTGCTACTGTTTCTGAAAAAATAATGAGTAAACCCTGTTACCAAGCACTTAATGGAAACAAATTGTAATCCAAAGGACTATTGGGGAATCAGTGCTTCATAACTGAGAATCAAATGATCCCCCACCAATTTTAGCTTTCCAGATATATTCATGCAAGGGAAACCCCAGCAGAGCTCTGCCATTAATTATCTGGACAGTACTTGGTGTTCTTTACATTCCTGCAAGTTAACAAAAAGCTTTGGTTATTTTTCTTTAAGTTGTAACTTTTCACCCCTTTAGCAAAATATATGAAGTCTTGCAGTGAACAGTAATAAGAAGAAGCATGACCTGAGTGTTTAATTTAGAAAAGCAGCTATTGTACATGTTCAGATTATTTTGGAAAGAAAAAATATTCAGAAGGATTTTGGCTTGTGGATTTAGTAGATCTGCAAATCAGCTGCACTCACTGTATATGGGGGATTATTTTAAAAAGCACAAATCAGAGTTAGGCAGCTCAGCTACCATTGATTTTCAAAGAAGCTGGGAGTTTAACTTCCTATTGTGTCAAAGAAAATCTTCCCTCTAGTCTAATAGCAGAAATGGAGCTAAGGTGCAGTCAAGGGAAACCTGACACTGTTCACCTGTACCTGGAGTTTCCAAATACTGAGGAATATACGAGTTTCCTCAGCAATAATTATCCCTGGCATCATTAATCTTCATTTATAGAAGTCCTTACATTGACACAACAAACCCTAATGACTTTGGAGGAGCCCTTGCAATTTCAAAGATCGATAATCTACATTTTAAAAAATCTTTACTTTCCTATTGCCTTAGTCATATTATGCATCAGTTGCACCAAGTCTTAAACCCATCTCTTTTTCTGAAGGCTATTGTAAAAGAAAAGAAAAAGCAAAAGCAAAAGCAGGAAAGATCATCAATGTGTGAAAAATTGTTTAATGAAAATTCTGCTCTCCAGACAGACTTCAGGGGGGATATAAACACCTGGCTCTGACAGGCCATCTCTAGGCTTGTTGCACTTATTCCAGGGATACGGCACAAATGAGAAATCCCAAGTCATCAGCACGAAAAACAGAGGCTGAGGCAGGGCATAGGGAACCAGGTGCTGACACCCAGCTGAGCAAAAACCAGGTTTACAAACTGGGATTTCAGATTACAGCTTTTCAGTGTCAGGTGTGTGGGTGCCAAGCCCATCCTTCTTTCTCTTGAGAAGACAGGTTTGAGGACATGTCTGCTCCCTTTATCTTGGCTGATTGTTCAAGTTTCATCTGGCTAGACAGAAAGTCCATGAGCTAAAAGAGAGAAGCACTCACAGTGTTTAAAAAAACCCACAAAGCTTACTTTTTTTCCCGCACATGGTATTATCCGTTCTCCTGCGCAGTTCTTGGGTGTGTCCATACTTATATTCTGTTTACCCTGTCTTCTGGAAAGAAACAGGAGCTCTGCTTTTTCTTTTTCATTTTGCTGGGGACCCTGATACTCCGGTGATGTGTGCCTTACCTGAGCAGAGGTACCTGTGAATCAGCCTGCAGTACCAGATCCATTTGTGCTGCAGTAGCTGTGTACGAGAAGACAAGTAAAGAGCGGCATATCAATCTCCCAAAAGGATGTTGTCAAGGTTATGAGTCTAAAACCTGATATATCTTGAGGGTGGCTGAAAGAAATCCATAAGGGTATTTTATTATAAGATTGATCCTGATCCTCCTGCTCATCGCTAGCCCTTGGAAAACAAATAAACCTGTGCAAACATAGAGTGTTCACTGACAGATATGGCAGGCAGGCATGAGTTCAGCATTGCTGCCTGTTTGCTATTTCTGTCATAGGGAGCATGAATTGATTTGGTGACCATTGTACCACAGCCCGTGTTTAAGGTTTCAAGTGTTGGGCTGTTCCTTTTGAGAAAGAAATATACTGATAGACCCTTACAAGCACTCCTTTGTAGACAAGAGGCTACTGTGAGATGGTTTCTACTCTAAAATTAAGAAGTCTTTCAAAATTCAGATTTCTTTGAGCTTTTTGTGATTATTGGTTTTTTTTTACATTGATAATGCAAAAAGGTAATCTAAATAAATGAAGGGTGCTTTTGAATCTGAGCATAGTTTAATATTCCTCAAAATACAAACCAACAAACCTGTCTTAAATTTTAAATTAATGGACAAAATAAAAAGCTACTTAAAAGTATAACTAATCATGAATGATTGCTTGCCAGAAGGAATTTGTTATGGAACCAGAAAACACTCCAGGTAGATAAAGTAATTGAGTATTTTTGGACTTACTAGATGAAAAGGCATGACAATTTATTTTCATTTAAAAAGTTTCACTCAGAAGCTGAACTTATTCATCTGATACCTATCATACAGTTAAAACGGAACTAAAGTCTTTATTGTTTGTGATGCAGAATTGCCGTTCCTCCTTGTCTGTGAATTTGCACTAAATCGGAACTCTCAGGGAATGTCTTGCTATTCACAAGAAGAAAATGAATCTTGGTTTCTCCTTGCAGAGGAGTAGCTATTATGAAGCCCAGCTGAATCAAGGAGCCGCTGAGCCTCTAAAGGTGCTGGTTAGATCACCCTGCCAGGATGAGTCTGCCTTTCTCAGCTGCGTTGCCAGGGCAGAAGCACTGCTGGCACCAGTGTTGTGGTGTAGGATATAGCCTGTGCCACACATGTGCCTGGAGTTTGGGAATGGGCATGACAATGAGAAGGAAGAAACCCAGCAGTAGCTGTAGCATGCTTTCCAGTGATGCTGATGTGTTTTTTGACATGGATGGACTTTCATTAGTGGTCATCCTCTCCCCCTTTCACCAGGTTTCTTTCCTTTTTTTTTTTTTCTGTGAAAAGAGTACATGTAAAATGTGCAGGACAGTCCTGGAAAGCCTAAGGAAGTGGACAAAAATTTTAAGTCTTTATGGAACTGAGTTAGAAATGCAGATTAATGGTAATAATTGTCTGCAGGTATCATATTTTATTTGAATAACTCATCATTTCTGTTTGCTTTCTAAGAGCTTTTAAGTCTTATGTCTAGATTTCCCATGTTTTCTATTAGGAAAATAAACCAAAAGGTGGCAAGCCCTCAACAGGGCTCCACTAACACAAGTGCCACATGTGTGTATCTTTGAGAATGTAAACTTTTTTTAGGGGATGAAGTCTCATAGTAATAAACAAACTCAAATGCGATACCATAGGCTGGTATGGGCAGTACTATGCCTGGTTCTGGAGAGGGAGTGGAAGGACTCACAGCCCTTGCAGACAGATGGGGTGGTGCAAGTTCATTCTTTTGGCTTTTAGCATTCAGCGGGGCTCCGTTAGCAAGTGCAATAATGCTAACACTGCACTGAATCAGCATGTGACAGGATCCTGGCTCTGCCTGACCCCGGGGCTGTGGAATTGATTTGTTCTGAGGAGAGATAATATAGCACTTTGTTAAGAGCTATGGTAATGGCCTGTGTGCGTTGCCCCAATGCCCTCATGCCTGTTTCATGCACAAGGGGTGAAATTCTCTGGTGAGTTAGGACAGCTGTTTAGATGGCTTAACGGGTGACGTACGTCATATTTATGGGTTTGTATCACTAGGGCAGTGCAAGGGACTTGAGGCATGCTGGTGAATCTCGTGCAATGCTTTGCAAACTCTTACTGTTGTGAATTGTGCCTTAAAGACACCGTTGATCCTCTGATCCTTGCAATAGATTTTCTCCTAGCCAAACTTTCTCCTTACAGTTATCCAGTGACCGATACTCTGGTTGCCTATGTATAACTCTATTACTATACATGTGACTCCATGTTCAGATGTTGGTATTTAAATTCTAGCACTGGATTGCACTCCCTGGACTCCCAAGACAAAACTTTGTCATCAGAAATATTGGATATTACGGACATGGATAAATGTACCTTGAAGTTTACTAAAGATGATACCTAAGTAGAAATGCCTCTGAGCACTGACGATTAGTTCTGCTTATTTGTCTTTCTGATTTTCTGTATGTTTAAACTTGATGCATCGGAGCAGAAGACATTGTTTTTCTTGTGCTGACTGCTTGCTACAGGCCAAATGAAACTGTCTTAAGTGGGCTGGGAGTAAGCCTCCAGAGGACACGGGTGGTCAGGTAAAAAAGGAGGGAGACTAGTTTTCAGGAAGCCTATAGCAGGAGCAAAGACTGGGTGACAGCTGAGAAGGTTGATGAGGAGACAAACAGCTAACCTTTTGAGGTGATGGGAAGAAAGGGACTTAAGGAGCCAGAGATGACTGTGTTGAGGTGTTCTGGTCTGAGGGCAGACTTGGAAAGAAGAATCCATCTCACCAATGGTAGATTTGTTATAAGCTCCTTTATTTCTGTTCGGTTTCACTCAGCCCCACTGAGTTTTCTTTTTTTTGTGTCTAGTTTATCATAATGACTTTGAATTATTAGTCCTATGAAGTTTTAAGGTAATCTGTAAGAAAAGGTCCACCACAGACCTCTGATTGGCTTTGATCTCATTGCATTTTGTATGAAAAATCATATCAAAAGTTCCTGAACATTATAACAACTGGAACATTGCAGAATACACGTAACCGGCTCTACTACTGGTTACAATCATTCAGAAGGGCTGGTGAAGGACTGTAGGACTGAAGGACTTTAGTCTGGTGTCTTGTTATTGCACGAAGACTGTACAGGTTACTGACAACAGTGTTCAGAAGCTTGGGTAAATACATTGCAGATAAATAATACTGTCTAGTTTACTTTATTCAGGCAAATTAGGGGTTTGCCTCTCATTTTGGTGTTTGAGATCTACATTCCTAGCATTTAGAGTCACAGTGTCCAGATAAGAATAGCCTTAGCTGATAGATGGGAGACCTCTGCCTGGTTGTAAAGAGACCTCAAACCTTTGCCTTTTTGTAGAAGTGCCTCCATCATGAAGTTATAGCACGAATGTACCTTTGTTCTTTCTGTTGAGGATTTCGCACTGAATACAAGACTGCATTTGTAATGCAGAAATAGAGGGTGTTTGTATTAAATTTTAAAAGCAGTAAGTACCCTTGGTGCAGAGGAGAGAAACTAGGTCAAAGACATTCCTCCTTCCAGCTAAGTAACCACTAGATAGCCACATGCTCCCTCTTGTTCTCCTTCCTTCCTGAAGGAGTCCTACTGGAGGTAATGGCATTCCTTGGGGACATAAGACACATGATTTGAACCTCTCTGAGCTGAAGAGGGCACTGAACGAAGACCCCCTGGTTCCATGGTATAGGATGTAATATAAAGGGTGAGCAGCAGCAGTATCATTTTTTCCTCAGTTTGCACTTTTTTGAAGTGCCTGTACCATAACATTTGGTGAGGAATCTGACCCTGTGGGTATGTGTTCAACATGCACCTTCTGGATGTGTAGGCCTTTCAAAGGATGTAAGAGTTGTTCTGCATGTTTCCATGTTCTTGACTGGAAATAGGTAGGAGAAAACTGACTAATATTTAGATGAGGGAAGTTGCAAGCACGCAGACACGTGTGTGGATGCGTTAGGAGCTTCCAGGTGAGGCTGGAAAATGTCAGTGGGGTCTGTCAAAATATTAGATGGAGGTATCCACTCATCTGTTGTCGATCTGTCAGTCCTGCGCCATCACACTCTTTTGTATTATTTGCTAAATGTTTCAAACATGGATAATCTAATCTCTTGTAGAAATTTGTCCCAGAGACAGATTCTCTTAAATGAGAATGCTTTGTGTGCAGCTTTCACTAACTTAATTCTGAGTGTAATTAATGTTTAAATACAGAAACAAAGGAAGTTGATAGTAATTTTAGCAGACATGGGGAAGAAAGATATTAGATGTTCTTATCTAGCTTGGGCATTAATTGAAAGTTTCAGTTATATCAGGATCAGAACCTGATCCCAAAATTGCTTGAAGATAAAATAGAACAGTCAGTCAAACACTTTCATATCAGTATCTGTCACTACAATCTAAAATGTTAATACAATATCTGTTGGAATTCAGTAGATAACATTCCTTGGCCTTCTGCCAGGGTATAAAGGCAAATAATTTTCTCTGATTGCCAAGATGCCAATAGTTCTGATGGTTCATTGGGACATGGGTGCAGAAATCATGGCAATAGCACAGTTGCTCCTGTTTCTTCTTTGTACTGCCAGCTCCATCACAGCAAAGGGCTGCCTTCATTTGGTCCCCATTCCCACCACCACCTTAAAAATGAAACTTGACTGTCCTTGAATCAGCCACGGAGAGAGAGAAGTTGGAGAATTGCAATGTGATATCATGCATTTTCTTTTATATTGATCACTTAAAAATATTTCTGTCTATATTCGGCAAGTATTACGTTTTCTCGATGTTTTTCTAAGACAAGTAAAAGGGACGTGCATACCAGTTCTTTATTTTGGGCCTGATCTTGTAATCCCAATGTAAAATTTTTATTAACTTCCCATGAGTGAGTACCCAGGATCTTTTCCTTAAATACATTCAGAATTTGTGTTGTGGTGGAAAGGAGTTGATTGTGCAAAAGATTATATTATTGTAAAAGTTACATACTTAGTTGATTTTACTGTTAGAAATGTCAAACTTTTTAACATTTTCAGCCCTTTCATTTATTAGTAATGTTATCTTCCCTTGGATAGCTGGCCCACCAATCAGCTGTTTTTTTATCCCATTTCTGTTTCACAAGATTAAGTTTTCCCTTGCTTTTTTGTTAGGAAAATATTGTAAGGTATTAGGACTGAAAAAACACATTGATAGTATGCTTACCCCGCTGTTACTTTTTTCTACCATGAGTAAATGTTGACATTTCCCTAATACTGGAATAAGATTTACTTTTCCAGTTTCATATTCTTTCAGATTAGTCCTGTTGATTTGTTATGTATACTAAGTAATACATTCTGCTAGATTCCTTTATCCTTATACCTAGGAAAACAGAATGGTTACATTTGCATGCCACAGTTTTGACTTAACCCATAAAAATAGCATGAAAGAAATTGTTAGCGCCCTAGATAGTTGTCTTTATTCAATTAGTCTTGGTTTAATAGTACCACTCTCTCGGATCCGTTGATCAGAATTTTCTGTGTTGTTTCATTAACTTGTTAAGTACTCAATTAGTGTAGCACATAGTAGTATACTACTGTTAGCATTTACAGATTTAAAATATTATTTTCTGGGCTTACAGTTTTATTCTGAATTTTTCATTTGCTTAAATGTGCATCATGTCATAGATAATGACTGAAATAAACTTTTCCTTATAGTAGAAAAAGAAAGCAATGGATGTTAGATACAGTTGTGATCAGGGAGGAAGAGAAAAGAAAGAGAACTATTTAGTGACCTGGAGACTCCTATCATACACCATGGAGCAGGGCACCTACACCACAGTGAGCTGATGTGGTTGCTGTGGCTGCCTGTACCCACTCCCCAGCACCTTCTCCAGTTCTGGAAATATTTTTACTCATTAACTATATTGGCTACACTGTCTTTAAAGAGGATCCTTCCAGTACAGACAGATAATATAGGAGCTGTAAATAAGAAAATACTTGCAAAATTTTAATCATAAAATATCAGAGTGAGTTTACACAAAAAAAAACCTTTTTAGGAAATGCTGTTCTATATTTTTATATAAAAGCTTAATGCTGATAACAAGAGACTACTGAGTTACTCCAAAAGTGTGAATCCTTATGTTAAGATTTCCAGACTTGGAATTTACCATATGTTGTGGAAGAGCTGTATCCAAACCTTCTGACATCTTTGAGCTCAGATGGTATGATGACCTTGAGGTATGTTGGAAGGTCATGACCAGTAAAAAGTTTATGTCCAAGACCCTGAAACCAACTTTCTTTGGTGGAGAAGCCAACTAGATTTTTCTCCACTGGTATGACAACTTTGTTTTTTCCTGTCTTTTTCCTCAGTGAATTGCTCTTAAAATTTCAATAATGTCTGGGACTATCATACAAGAATATAATTGAAAAGAAAATCTGAATAGTTTACAGTTTCCCTTATGTTATGTTTTCTCCAAATTCAACATGTTAAGATCATGTCATTTTTATAGGTCAAATATAATGGGTCGATATCTTATTATAATTAGAGTCTGATCCTTAAAAGTAGCCAGATATGTAAAATCACTGTAATGGCAGGATTAGGGCCAATTCTGCCTTCAAAGTCTAGATCTGGTTTCAGCTATGGGGGCCATATAATCCAGTGCTGATTTTAGGGTTTTCTGCACTGCCCCTTAGGCTTTCCAATATACATTCAATTCACCCAACATACTTTCCATACATGCAGTGATGGCTGTCCCATGCGTCTGCTGGTATCTACTGCATGCCCCATGTGTCTGCTGGTATCTACTGCACGCCCCTGCTATTCTACTCAGGCAATTTCACATACTCAGGTTGGAAGGTGTGTGCCTGGAAAATCACATCCCATGTGGAGATTATTTCTATAGCATTCAGGGGATATGTTAATCTAATTTTCATCTGCATTAATTTTCAGCTGATGATGTTTAAAGAGTATGCCCTTCTCTCTTGACGCTCTTCACTGAATTTACTCTATAGCTGTGTTAAGTGATTGCTTGTACAATGTCATCTTTTAGAACAGCTGTTCTTTAGTCATACAAGTGCCAAGAAATGTTCAGAAACAGTCAGCTATTCTGGGGAGTAGCAGGGGGAAAATATTTTATGTTTTTTTGGGTAGCAATTTATAAAGTTTCTTCCTGAACCAAAATTTTTAGTTCTGTTCTTTGGGGGGCTGAGGGGGATTTACCATTTTAAGGCTCACTGGAGCAGTCTTCCACTGTAGTAGAGATCTGTAAAAGAGTCTCATCTTTTTGGAAGATCAGGGAATTTATCCAAGCCCAAGCTGCACAAACCAACAGCTCCAAAGCAGCTAAACCTGTGTCTCTATGTATGCATATGTGCACGCATATGCACACAGAGATATGAGAGACTTGGATGAAAGAGAAAAATTCAAGGTCATCACTGATTAAATAGCTTACGTGGACCATTGCAGTGTTTTTAAAATACTTATAATTTATTTATGGGAGCTTCACAAAATACTAGGTGCTTTTCAAACACAACTGAAAACTCAGGGAATTTTCTATAGCATCCAGCTTTAGGTGCTCTGAAACACCCTTCAGAGCTCATTCCTTTCACAAAGTGGGAACTCAGGCTTTCAGTGTAGGTGTGAATACTTCCCTGAATTCATATACCATAGAGTTTGCAGCCTATTGGAAACCTTCTGGAACTTTTGGAAAGTCTCTTAGCAGGAGGACTCAGTTTGGATATTGTTCTTTTATCTGCCTAATAATTCTTGTCCTGTATCAGGGTCATAATGTCCGAATAAAATTGTAAAGGTCTTATTTTATTTCTAGCGTTCAAATGGAGTCTCATGTTGCAGTTCAGAAGACAGTGGAATTTGGTCTGTGACAGATTAATTTATATCTGCATATCATTCTGCAAATGTCATTCTGTTGTATTAAAAAAGGTTTGGTTGTAAAACCTCGATTTGGAGTTTGCTCCGTTTCTCCTTGTTGGGCTAAAATACACAGAAAATCAGGAAGAATTCCTGAAAATTGCAGAGGGGTGATACTGAAATTTTGACCTTCCCATGAAAGTGTGAAAGTACCATTTGATAAAGAGATGGCTGTGACCAAGAAAAAAACACTTCTCCACAAAGATAGGGACAAAGCCATGGCATACTTACAGGAGAATGGAGGCTAGCTTGGGGGTTTAAATGACAGAAAGCAGGAAAATCTTAAAAGAGCAGTCTGCTTTGTGCAGCTTTCTTTTACCAGGTTGAGCAAGAATTCTGTCTGTAGTGATGAGGAGGCTGAGGCAGGAGCTGCCAAGTCTGTCTTGTTCTTTTTTTCCCCATAGATTTGTATAACTCTTGTACTCAAATTGTTCTCAAGTAAAGGCAGTAGACTCAGAATTCTTTTTGCAAAATACTTCTGGCTTCAATATCAAGTGTCCTTGAATGACTGAAGTATAAAGCTGAGTGTGTGGGTTATTCTGGGTGAATGCAGAGCTGCAGAAAGGATATGTCTGAGAAAAGTGTTCTGTTAAGATGAACACAAATCTTGGGTGCATTGTGCCATTGTGTTTTTGGGCTCAAGTTATTAGAATTGCTTCAGCTGAGTGTGTGCTCCAGGGCTGTGTGTGAGAGGAGAGCTAGGGCTTGTAGGAGGCTGACTGAGTTGCTGGGAAGACCAGAATTGTTCTGGATCCAGAATTTGAACCCAAGACTATGTATGTGTGTGATGGGAGGGGAGCAAGGATGAAGCAGTTAAGCCTGAAATTCAGTCTCATTGAAAAGACTGACTCATACCAAAGACTGAAATCTTCATTAGATTCTTTCAGTGGAAGACTAAGGAAAACCAAGGTTAAGTTTTAAAAAGACGGAAGATAGCAGAAAGTAAGGTACCTATGAACAACAAAATGAAAAGATTTTTAAAGTAAAATACTTACTTAAAACTTTGCTCAGTTTTGTTATGTTATGCAGATTTTTCTACCAACAGAAAAAGAAAAAAGATATTACTGGTGCTAAACTTTCATCTAAGATGCATTGACATGTGTCAGATTAACTATGGAAATTTTGCGAAATGGAAACCAGAAGGTGTGCTAACTGCTAGACACCACAGAGTGGAAAGTAAATATATTTCCAGTGAGTGAATATTGAGAAAATAAGCATCTGGAAGAAATGGGAATTTTGGATTTTTAATTGCATCATTCACCCCAGAACATCTGCCAAAGATATTGAGAGCAAATATAACTGTATCTGAGAGAAGATATAAGTTTAAATAAGGAAGGAGGAAGAGTAATATTGTGCCATCTTGTTACACTGCTGCACACTGTGCCTATGAAGGCTGTGTAAATCTCTCTTCTCCTAGTTTTCATTCAAAAACACCTTAGGAGAATGAAAATACAGTTTCCATGCCTATATTTACCTTTTCAGAACATGGGAAAATCCAGAAAAACTCATTTATGGTAAATAAATACTCCATATTTTTGCATATATTGTCCCCTGTCATAACAACACATAGTATACTAGAAAGCTGGGTTGCAGAAGACAAAGGGCATCCTGGAGAGTTTTATGCCCTGGAAACATCTGAGAAGAGAATTAACCTTTCATCCTACTTATGCCACTCCTGGAAACTGCTCTTTGGGGACTGAAGGAATGAAGTGCAGTTAGGTCCCCTGCCTAATGTTAGAGAAGTGGGGAATTTGGAGGATTCCCATTATGCCCATGCAAGGACAGTGCTCACCAGTCTTCTCTCATGCCTTTCTTGACTTTTCAGTTTTTGCCCTGTGTCATTAGATGTGCTTTCTGCTAAGTGATTTAAGGACAGTACATATTTCCCACCCTCCCTCTATCACAACATTGCTGTCATTGTATTTTCCTGGCTTTACTGTGAAAACCAGTTTGTACAGAGGAAAGTGACTGATGAAAAGAGCTTAGCTACAAGAGATGTGTTAGGTATATTGTACTTCACAAATCTGAAGTAAAACCTAAAGGTTACAGAAAAAGAAACAATTTTTAAACTGGTGCCATTTTAAATTTTCTTTTAAAAAAAAAATACCAGAAGGACCACTGCATATTATTGCCTGTGAAAATGCCATATTCTAGAACAGATGTTCTTTAGTTATAGAAGTACCCAAAAATGTTCAGAATCAATCAGCTATTTTTGGAAATAGCAAAACACAAAAATCTGTTAATTATTTTGGACTAAGACCTCCATTAATAGATTATCAACATTTTATGTTCATGTTACAGGCATTTAAAACTTGAGTTTTTTACTGAAAGCCAGAGCACAACTAAGTTAGAGCCATCTCAATGGCACATGGAAATCATACTTTTATTTTTTTGCAGTTCATGTGGTTTATTTCATCACAAGCGATATTTTACCTTCATTCTCTTTTCATCTTTTTGAAATAAACAGTGCTAGTCTTTTGGGGTACTATTGACAGTAAGTACTGAAAGTACTTCTAAAAATAATGAATTTGTTGGAGCAAATGCCTTTCTCAAGTCTAATTCTGTTTTCAAATACAACTTAATCTAATGAGCATTTTTAACCTGCATACACAATAAGTCCTGTGAAGAACTCACATTTAAAACTATCACACCAAGCAATGGCGTAAGAAAAATACTGTAAAAAGCCCTACTTATCAAACTGATCTTGGCTGCCAGAAAAGCTCTCCTAAAAATCTGTTCTATTCTCCAAACAGATCTGTAGGAGTGATTATAAACTAATTTGCTCTTCTGCTGTGTGCTAGGAATACAATAGCCTACACTTAAGCAGCATTATGACCCACATTAAAAATATGAGAAAATGCCAAAATATGGCTTATCCTAATAGAGTCATTGTAGGAGAGGAGTGTTAAAGTGTAAAATACCACTCTCTTTTTCATAACAATGATCACTGGGGGGTAACAATTTCAATAGTTTTTAATGAAGTTTTTTTGTTTGGCATTTATTTTGTATGTTATTTATTTTATGGAAAAATCTCCTAGGTTCATGAATAGTAAAAATGAATAATTAAGAAGGAGATAGATGGGACACATGAGATTTCTTTCTTACAGACAACCTGCAGAAAAATTTGGAAATGGTATTTTACAGCTATAGATGGGGATTTGTAAGCTTCAGATATTTCTGTGTCCCTTTATTAAAGTGAATTGTCTACAACAAGGAAATAAATCAGTGATGTATTTTAAATCCAGGAAGTCTGTGTGAGTCCTCTAAGTTTCAATTTTTTTTTTTTCTTTGAAGGAGAAAGTTCACTGTTTAAAGAGAGCTTTGAAAATCAGTCTAGATCTGCTGCTACCATAACTAGTAACGTTTTAAAAGCTCCTGAAATAATAGCTAGGGGAGTATGTTCCTCAAATGTCCTTTTGCTTTTTCCTCTGACTTTAGTGTTATATTTGGACTTGAAAGTCATTCCTCTGCTGAGTCCTGGCAAATGTCTGAGATCTTAGAGGTCAACTTTACAGTGGAGGATAAATCAGCGGATATATTTTAGCTGGCTTTAGTTATACACATATATTATCAGTCCTAGAGCAGACATGGTTGTAGAGCACTGACCTTTTGTTAGGCCTGTTTCAATATTGTGGTAATGTCAGATTCTCATGAGGGCAATCTCCCAAAAGAAATGACTAGCCAGGGACCAAGTCATGTCTCTGCTGATATAGCTCTTTCCCTTAGGGAGGGATCTAATCGTGCATGCTTAAAATTCAAGTATTAGCTCCTGAGGGTTCTTATTTTTCTAGCTCTGCATTGATTATACAGGGATGTCCCACTTAGATGAGATGCCAAAGCTGTAGATATCCAACATATGGTGACACGTGTCTTTGCTTTTGTAAAGAACAGTGGAAACCCCACTTTCTTTATCATTATAATAATATAACAAATGATGGTATAAAGATTCAGAAAGTGAATAAAAATGTCAAGATGCATTGCTGTGTTAAAGTTTTGGATCCTTCTACTTTGAGACAATTTCTTTTATGTCCTTGACTGCATATGTATGCGTGTATGTATGCGTATGTGTAATACCTGAAAAAAAATAAGCAGGGCTGAAACTCCAGCAAGTCTCTCCAGTTTGCAGGTTCAGACACTGCTGTGCATTGCTTTTGGGGCTCTGCACCATGCATGCACTGCTGAAATTTGGTTTCTGTTCATTAAGCTGACAACATATTCATGTAATATGTGTTGCTAGACTCTAGAAATGACTGTACAGGAAAGGTGACGTGGATGAACATGCTACTCCCTCAAAGAGGCAAGACAGAGGATCAGAAATAATCAGACAGCATCCGTATTATGCAGGTTATTTGCTAAAGTAAAAATCCAAGCAAAGAGCAGTCACTAGCCACAAATGCCAGAGTACTTGTGTGGGAAATAAAAGGAAATTCACAGTGTCCATGTTTACTTTTATATTCTGGGTCTTGTTCCTTAGAAATTATAGGTGCCCAGCTGTAATATAGCTCTTAGGCAATGCCGTACTTTCATGTTATGAATTAGCTGTTAAAGCAAGGCTGTACTGAAGTCAGGAAAGGCCGGATGACTCTGCTGCATCTTCAGTTTCTGATTTCCCCATCTTTTTATTTTGTTTTACAATACTCTGCTAACTACAGCTGCAACTGGATGATATTCTCAAGATTTCCCTGTCTTGTGAGCCCTATGAAGATAAAACTCCCCCTAGATTTGTGTATGTGATCAGACAAGGTATCTCAGGAATGGCGTTTTGTCAAATCCTACAGTGCCCATCCTCCCTTGCTGTTCAGCTTTTAAGGTGGTGAATGAAAGGGGAAGGCAATTCTTGTTTTGAGACAGTCTCCCACATGCTTGGCTCCTTTCACAACTTATCAGTGCTGTGGACCTGGACGGTTATTTAATGCTCATCTATTTTTTCTGGTGTGCATTTTAGAACTAAAGCAGAAAAAACATTTTTTGTGAGTCAGCGTAGATACTCCTAAGGAACTGTGGGTAGTTGGTTATTTCTCCGTAACAATTTCATCTAACCTTGAAAAGAGGCATGGCCCTACGGATATTTATAAATGGCCACTTGTCCGTTGTCATTTTTGACACATTGTTAGGCACTGGAAGACAAATACACTGTACTACACTGTATTGTACATGGCGTTCAGCTTCACACTTGGGACTTTTGAAAGAGTATATGCAAACTAACCCACAGATAACAACTGCTTCTCAACCTACTGATCTTTCAGTTATTTAACTAAAATTCACTATTCAAAATGATCTGAGGGTTGAAGTTTTGAGGTTCTAATGTTGACCTCTGTGAGGAAAATCCTACATTAAATTAGCAAAAAGATCAAAGAATATACAGCCATAAAAATGTACAGCCAGCACATAGATGCTATCATTGTATATGCAGATGGTCATTTGCCTATTCATTAAGTCCTTCCTTGCAAGTTCCTATTAGCAACATTTGAATTAAAATGTGGCCATTACATTTTTTTCTTTTCTTTTTTTTTAATTTTCATTGCTCCACGAGGGACCACCCCTCTCCTTTTCCCCCTCACCCTTTCACAGTGATAAGAAAGACGTGAGAACTGTGAATGCCACTTCAGACTCTCCCTTTGGCACGAGCAGCCTCTGGCACTGACATGGCACCTTGGAGGGTGCCTCATTCTTGGGGGCTGAGGGAGCTTTACTGCGGCTTTCGTGAGGGAAGGATGGGTCTGGATATTGGGTAACACGGCAGAGGAGGAGCTGTGGCAGCTGGACCTGGTGAAGGGTGGGAAGCTTGCCTTGAACAGTGGCCCCTTGACCACCTCTGTCAGCAGCAGCAGCACAGCACTGTAGCCTTCCTTCTGCTCCATGGTAGGAGGCATGGTTTCTTGGCTGGTCTGTGAGTCTCATGTTCAATCCAGGAGGCTTGAGAGGTTTGGGGTAATGTAAAATTAGTTTACTAATAATTTACTTACATCCTGCTCAAGGTGTACTTTTTATGGTCCTGGAAAGCTTATGCCCAAGGGCTGCCCAGAGAGCTCTGCTGCTCTCTGCACTTGCATCTCAGCGGTGGTCTAGATATACAAGGTGCCTGGCTTCTTTCATGGATGGACAGTAATGAAAAGGGATCATGAGCTGACCTGGCATGGCCTCTCGCATCCCTGGATGCCCTGTATGAGCTTCTGTAGACAAACAGGGTAAAATGCCAAGCATGAAGCCATGTACTCTTCGAAAAAGTCCCTGAATAGTTATGATTTTTTTTTTCCTATACCTTGGGTTTTAATAAGTTTCTCTTGAAGGTGTGAATTACTTCAGATGCTTTCATTACCTGACACTTTTTACAAAGCAGGCTTCTGGAGTTCTAGGAACTGTGATAATTCTGCAGCTTCTGACTGGATAGCAATGAGAGTGGTGTATATGCTTCCTATCAACAGCTTCTATTAACCAGAGTTCCTTCAGAAACAAGTGCCAGGGAATCTGCTAGGAGCATCTTAAAAGATACCTTTTCAGCAAGAAGAGATATATGAAAGTAGTATCTTCTGTGAATCCTCGGCCAAAAATATTCTTGATTGCACAGCTCTGAATGGTTCTCCTGGCGGTTTCTCCTCTTTTATTTTGCTTGTTGAAATGTGCTTTCTTTTCCTCTGTCTTGAAGAATAGCCAGTCTCTTCCCAGGCCATCCAGTTTCAGTTCATAGACTCTGTCTAGATACTTATTGATTCATCATGCCCATGGCTTAGAGACTTGCTATTTATATGGAATCAATAATGTAGTGGGAAGGTTGTAGCAGGGGAGATCAGTCTAAAAGAGGGGATTTCACAGGACTAGACATGTGCCTTGTTAGCAGTTTTTTCTAAAAGCCTGACTTAAGTTCCTCCCCTGACTCTGCACTTCAAAGAGCTTGCCTGGGGCTTGACAGAAGCAAGCTGAAACTTAAAATTAAGGTCTTTCAGATGGTGGACTGTGTGCTGGAACATCCTACAGAGTTTCTCTTAACACATGTGGGGGAGTCTGAAGCTCTGTGGGGAAGTCCTAGAAGGCAGAGGTAGAAAAAGAAAAAGAAAAAAACAGTTATGTAGTTCTCAGAAAGGGGAGTATGCATACATGTGTCTGCAGTTTGTGGGAGGAATATTTCAAGGTCTATTTGTTAATTTGGTTTAACTGACAGATTGCATTACAGAGCTGCAAAATGGAATGTTATGTATTATAAAAATATACTACAGAATTAAAGAAACTTTAAATTAGTACAGAGATACCATTCTATCCAGTCAGAAAACAGATAAGGCAAAACAAACCCTAAAAGAAAAAAAGTGACACACCAACTAAAACTCTATCTGTAAAAAACAACACGCCAACCACTCAAGCAAGCAAGCAAGCAAGCAAAAATCTTGGAGCATTTTTAAAATGTGGAATTTCAAAAATTAAATGCTTTTTATAGGTAAGTTATGTTAAATTTAATCACATATTTATGTGATCAATAGACACACACATATAAATGTAAAAAAGTATTTTCAGAATCTTATGGTATATATCTATTTAAATATCTTTTCTAGATTAATGGGTGCAAAGGTATACATAACTGTCTTTCTGTGTAGAAGAGTGTTATAGAGTGACTCAATATTATAAATATTACATTTGGAAAAATTCTGTACAATGGGAATCTTGAAATTGGCAGAATTTTTGGAAGTCCACCTTGACGTCACTGAGTAGTTTCTATCAGGTCATCACTAAAGTCCCAGAGTGCTTCTGTTACAGTGTGTATTCTAGGTTAGATCAGCTTAATAGTTCCTCAAGACAGATTTTAAACAAGCAATGTTCATATTCATGCTTAGAAAAAAAATCTTTGTGCTTCTTACTTTGAAAGTCATTGCTTTATCTTTATCTTTACTCTTGTTTTTTTTGAATTTATTAAAGACTTTCCAAATAAATATGGGGGACTGTTGCTTTTCTAACCTTGAAGAATCTTAGCATGGAGTAAATGAGGGGTGCTGAGCATATTTTTTTAAAAAAAAATACAGAATAAAACATAAATGCTTTGATAATGTAATTCATGGTAGCATTCAGGTGCTTAAATACGAATCAACCTTCTTATTATCAAGATCTATTACCTAAATAAGTTTGTGCACCTTAATAAATAAATAAATACCTTAACTGTGGAAGCAAGATCACACATAAAGAGCTAGATGTGTGTTGAGATGGAAATAGAGCACAGGGGCCCAGCTGCATCCTTTTTGGGGGAAATCATGGTTGTCCTTCCCTTGGCTTCAGCTGCTGTCTCCACAGAGGCACCTAAAGTCCACTGAGGTGCTTGAGCTATTTTCTAATAAGTGTGAGAAGCCTGAAAGCAGGCTGTTCAAAAGGACTATTGAATTTACCTCTTCACCTTGTTACACTAATCCTATTTCATAGAGACTCCCATACACAGCAATTTTCTTAAGACATTACTCCAGGTGAGGGTTGTGTGCCAGAGGGTCATTCAAATACGTGGGGGTAGAAAAACCCTTTCATTTCTTTCTTTTTCTGATGCGTCCCTGAGAACATGTTAATTTGTCATCTAGTACAATGTGCCCTGAGACCATTTGGGTCAGCTGGAAAGAAAAGAAAATTAATAATGAGAGTCATGTAAGGAAGCAGGGGAAACATATTCCCCATAAACTGTAAACTACAGGCTTCTGAAGCCTTGAGACTGAGGAAAAAATGTGGGGGTTTTTTTGTATTCTGTCAGATGCTGAAGGCTGCTCTGAGACATGTGCTACTGCTTCTTGCTGAGTTGAGATATTTGGCAGAAGGCCCACAGAGAGAGTAGGAGAGAATAAAAAGTCTTTGTGCCAAATGTTCTTTTGAGTGCCTGAGAGCTGGATTGGTCTTTTTTCTCTGTGAAATCATATAATTAGTAATCTCAAACCTCAGCCTGTTAATTTACAAAATATCTGCACACTTTAATATATAGTTTGCTTAACATGTTTGATAACAACCTCAGACATACTGGGGCTTTTGACTCCTTGCAGTATTTATAAACTGCACCTCGCCCTGGTTGTTTCTCTGCCAGCTCTACAGCGGCTTGTCTTGTGGATGATGTCAGCCCGCAGCCGCCAGAGAAGAAACGTGGGAAGCGTCTTGCTTGCAAAAAGCAAAGCGGCTCCATTTCTGGCGCATAGGGAAGCAAGCAGCCTTCGCTGCCATCAGTGTCCTCCCCTCTCCGCCCCGCTGCTCAGCAACCAGGGTGGCTACGGAGCAGCGGTCCCACCCCGGGCACCTGCGGCGGGAGGCAGCGAGAGACCCGGTGGGATGGCTGCAGCTGGGGAGCCGAGCTGTTGTGAGGACCGGGTGAATGTGCAGAGGCGTCTTCTTCTCCTCCTCTTCCAGTAGGTGGACATATAAAGAGGTGCAAGATCCCAAATGATCGCTGCTTGCGATCTCGTCTCCAAACACTCTGTGGTTTCGTGAGCCTAGTGATCATCTGATTTAGAAATTGAAAGCAGGACCTAGGGAGGGCGACACTCTAGGCTGAGTGGGGGTCATATGAAGAAGAGGAAATTATCAGGAAATACCTGAAAATTAGTTGCATTTTGATTTCCTATGTCTTTGTCTAAAAGTTTGGTGTGAAGCAGGCATTTGTAGCCACTGCCATAAAAAGGCTCTGACTTTCGTGAGAGAGGGGATAAGCCTATTTGAGTAACACTGGCTCACTCCTGCCAAAGGACTGATTGAATAAAATTAACCTCAGTAAGGCCGGGAGGATAAAGTCAGATGGCTGTGAGCTCTCTAGGTCCAAGACTTCCTACATGAAGTGCTCCATCTGTGGTTTTATGCTTGTAAAGATTGTGTGACCAGCTGGGACCATGTCAGCTTGCTGTGTTATTCCAGTAAGTCTTTTTTCTCTCTTAGTGGAAATAACTCAATCCTTCAGCCCATTTCAGTGCATAGGTTTTGCTATGGGAATATCTGAGGCTTGATCTCACAGGGTCATTAATGGGCTCTTCTCGGGGCAATGCTTACATTGTAGTTTTCCTTGATTTTTTTTCCAAAAGGAAAAAAGGCTTCCCATACAGATGGCTATAACTGGTGGCTGGCAGACAAGCTGATGGATGAGATTTTTCTTTGGCACTGTGCAGAAAAGTATGCTTGGGCACGTGACTTTGGCAAACCATTCATTAGCTCAGTTTTTAAAGGCTACCAGAGATGCCGTCTGCATAGTGTTTTCATGTGAACTCTGCTTACCATCCTTCCACCAAATGCACTAACCGGGTTAATTGCATGGTAGAGGCAGCCTGGTGTGAAGAGCTGGGCTAACATCTGCAGAATAAACACTTATCAAGAGTTGCTCTTGTTGTTTTAAAATGGTTCTCTCAGGAGAGAAAGCACGTTGAATCTGAGAAGTCTGGGAGGGGCTGCAGTTCACAGGGTCTTTTGTGTAAGTGTTGCCTACAGGTGGCACTGCAAAAATAGCCAGCCCAAGCACTCAGCTCAGTTTTTTAACAATTGACCTGAGAACCTGTCCCAGGATGCAAGAGACATCAGAAAAAAAGATAAATGAAAAGCAGTATTGTACTTTTAAGTTAAACTGATTCTCTACTGGTGTAAGCAGAGCATAGTGTGTGCTCTATCTGGACTTTCTCAGTGCCCAAGCTGACCAAGTGACTTTTAGTAGCCATAGCTGAGGTGCAAGGCACAGAAATGTGAACACAGTAAATAAGACCTCAAAGCCCTGGTCAATAAGGTGTGTTTGTAGGGGTTTAGGAGGTATTTGCATGGGAAGGAGTTGTCCACATCACAGCATTACCCAAATAAAGCAAAAAAGAGGTCTGCATGGCCTCTGGCATGGGATGGACTGTTCTGATCAAACAGGGAAACTCTTCTGCTTGACCCACTGCAATGTTTTGGCATGTGTCTCTCCATAGCTATTGATCTGCTGATCTAGCAGGTAACCTGCCTAATATGAGAGAACTATCTTGACAGTCTTTGTACATTTCTTAGAAGCAAAGTTTGAGGGTTACACGTGAATTTGCCAAATGCTGCCTCTATCTTCCTTATTTTTACTTTCCAAAAGGTTTCTAATGCTTGCATCTGTTAGAGGCTGGTGAATACAGTAGCTGTGTAGATGTGAAGCTGCTGCAGCTCCTTATCCCCAGGTTCTGCCAATGACGAGGCTAAGCATGTATGCTCCTTAGACACATATGGATGAACATACAGACACAGACTCACACACACGTAGTACACACAGAGCCAGCCACACAGATCAATGCAGACAAAACAAAACACTTCCTGGCACCCACATTAATGCACACAGAAATCACACAATGGATGGCCCAGTCCTCTTCTTCTTCCCTGGTTGATTAGGATCAAAGTCTGCTAATGAAGGGAGATACATATATATACAAATACCCCAAATGGATCACTCCAGTAGCTGGTCTTAGACATTCAGCCTGACTGGTAGCTGGTCCGAGGTGCCCCCATATTGCCAATTGCTTTCACTTGGACTTACAAGCCTATGAGATTTGTGATCTCGTGCCAGCTGCAGTGTCGTGGTTTAACCCTGGCTGGCAACTCAGCACCACACAGCTGCTTGCTCACCCCCACACAATGGGATGGGGGAGAGAATCAGAAGAGTAAAAGTGAGAAAACTCGGTTGAGATAAAGACAGTTTAATAGGGAAAGCAAAAGCCATGCACAAAAGCAAAGCAAAGCAAGGAATTCACTCACCACCACCCAAGGGCAGGCAGGTGCCCAGCCATCACCAGGAAAGCAGGGCCTCACCACGTGCAACAGCCACCCGGGAAGACAGATGCCATCACTCCGAACGTCCCCCCCCTTCCGTCTTCTTCCCCCAATTTCTATACTGAGAATGACGTCATATGGTCTGGACTAGCCCTTTGGCCAGTTGGGGTCAGCTGTCCTGGCTGTGCCCCCTCCCAGCTTCTTGTGCACCTGGCAACAACCAAAACATCAGTGTGTTATCAACATTCTTCTAGTACTAAATCCAAAACACAGCCCCATACCAGCTACTAGGAAGAAAATTAACTCTGTCCCAGCCAAAACCAGGACATGCAGGTAATCAGATCTCTTAATCTATCACTGATTAGTCTGGCTTAAATTTCCCCAGCATTCACACATACCCACTCAGACAAGAGAGTTCACCCGCAAAAAAGATAGAAATGGGATTTAATGAGAATGTAGGGTAGCTTGCAGTGTTTGAGCACAAGGCTCAGCCAGGCAAGTGTGCTGATCAGTTGCTGTTTATACTTCACTGGCCCCTCTTATCCTGTTCTGTTTATTGACTCATGCTTGTTCCTCCCCAGTCCATCCTGACTGCCTCCCACTCCCTGCCCCTGGTCCTTCCACTAAGCATTGCATGATGAGCCTCACACGTTTCCACAAAATGTCTGATGGCAAATTTTACACAATCTCAAAATTCTATTCCCCCTTCATCTGATAACAGGTTCTAGACCCTTGCAGGCAGTCCGCAAGGCTTCCTGGGGAGGCACTTTCTTGGGTTGACTCATCTCGGTGAATTTCCTGCAAGGCCCAGTGGCTGATTGCTCCCTGTGGATGGTCCTGGGAGCAGCAGGTCAGGGTGCTCTGTTGGTGCTCATTAGCATCCTAGAGCTCCTCTGGTCCTCCAGGGTCTCCATGTTGAGCCAATTGCTGAGCCAAGGTGAGGGCTATTTGGCAGATCCTCAGTTCTAGGCATTTGGAAAACGGATCATCAAGAGACTTAGAGAGCAGCTTCTCCCAACAGAAAATTTTCTCTTTCAAAGTAAAATTTGGTATTTGTTTTTAGTTATACACCAATTTTTAATTACATGAATGTTTTAAATGCATGTGGCATCAAAGAAATAGATAGCTAATGAGTTTTTAAGTAGCCATTTGAAATGTAATGATAGTGTAGAATAAGACAGCACAAAATTATAATTTTTTCCTGCTGATTATATAGTGCAACACCACGTGGCATCTGGAAAATAAAGCAGCATGAGTGCCTTTCCTGAGATGTACCACAACTGTGGCATGCTTCATTGTTGCCACTGAGGACACAGGAATAACTGCTGTGTCTGTAATTGATTTTTCAGTTCACTGGCCAAATGGGGGAAAAAAAAAAGAAAAATACCAAGTAGGTTTTTTTTCCAAATAAAAGAAAATATTTTGCTTTTTTTTGAGACTTTTTACAATTTTAAAAATCCCATAAGTTTGTCACAGAAATAGAAATATTGTAAAAAAAAATAAATTAAAAAACCATGTGGAATCAATTTTTTTTTGCCCCCCTCTGAGGTTGCCTACTTTAGGTTCCATGTGTAACCAAATTTGACTAGATTTCAAACACAGTTACCCTGCTTGGATACTGTACATTTAGTAGATGAACTATTCAATGAAAAACACATGACAACTCTAATGATGGTTTAAAATGTGATTGAATAATCTTAATTCATCAGACTTTCCAGTCACATATCTAGACTATATGTCATCATTTGCTCAATCTGTGTAACAGGTGCTATGTATGGAATAATCAGAATAAATATCTCAGTTGCAAGTCCAGATGTCACCTTTACTGAAAATAAAAAAAAATAAAAATAATTTTCAATAATTCATTGAAATTCTGATCCAAAACCACTGATCAAACCAAAACCATTGCTTTCAAAGGATTTTGAAACTGATCTTTAAAGGTCGTGTTCAGTAAGGTTCCTGTCAATGTGTATCTGCCAGTGCTTCTTTGGGAGTTGGTGGCTTGCTGCATGCCAGAGGTAATGAGATTATGGCTGGTATGAGAGATGCCTCTGCTTTTCCTGATGTCTGTGCTGCCAGTTCTCCCTCTGGCCCATGGAGCTGAAATGAAAGCTTGCTTTGTTTTTTGTTCACACAAGCAAACTGAAGCTTGTGTTCTCAAAATCTTGTCTGCTTTTTTCCCAACTACACTAATGACTCGTCAAAGCTAAGATTTTATCTTTAACAAAAAGCTTCACATTACTTATGTTCTTGGAACACACAACTGCAGCAGTATCACCACCATTGCTGATAGGTATAAATAAACCAAATTCAGGTTTTTCCCTACCAGCTGTTAGGTGGATATAACAGAAAATATTGATATTAATTGAATGAAGGAACGGACAGTATAATTATTTTTATATATCTTTGTCTGACATTTAAACAGAGAAAGCTTAGATGGAAATCCTGACTTATCTGTGGTTGCACAAGATTTTAATTGCTTAGATGTGGCAGCTACTAACCCATTAAACTATTGAAAAAATGCAACAATACTGTGTGCAAGTGTGCAGTTTTGTGTATGAGAGATTTTGCAAGTTTATTTGTATTGTTCTTATCTACAGTGACACACTGAGACTGATATGACATATTGAAATTGCTGAAGTGTAGCAGAAAGATAACCTACATTTGTTTTCCATGTCAATCAGTATGAACAAAATAAATAGTAGACTATGTGAACAAGAAAACCCACTATTTTCCTGGCCACTTAAGAGCAGGACAGTGATTTAGAGCCTAATTTGGAAAATGGCACATTATAACCACTAATTTTATTTATTTTTCTAATATCAATAACCCCCCCTTCACACACTTGTTTGAATATTGTGGTATAGAATAGTGGCTAATCACTAAGGGTAATCGATGAAGCAGGTTGATAATCTGCTGAAATATTGTTTGTTTTTCCTTGCAGATGGTTATTACAAAAAGTAGTTCCATTATAGTCCTTAATGCAATTACTCATGTGGATATGGTTTACATGAATAAAGACTTATGTGCCTACTTTGAAAGACTGGGTCACTGTAGCATTTCATATGGGACATCTTCCTGATTATACACAAGATGACAAAAAGGCCAAAGTTTGTATAATAGTAGATGTAATATGGATTGAAACGCATGGCTAACAGTAATTTCCATTCCTCTCCTTACTGCTGATCTGTTGCTTCTTCTTTCAACTAAAGCTTTGCTTTTGTGAAAAGCTTTAAAAACCACACAGACAGAAGCAAACAAAGCTTGGCACATTTTACATAGCCCCTGTGACCTCAGAGGAATTCCCTGAAATGGAATAAAATAAGTTACATTTATTCCACGTAAGAGTGCAGAGCTGCAGTGCTTGTAAGCTGATAAAGGAACTGGTTTCCGCAGAAGGAGGTAATCACGTATCCGTGGCTGCCTCCTCCTGCTGCTTCCCTGTGGCTGAAACTGCTTCTCACTTGTCTCTGCACCCAGCTGTAGGAGCTAAACTGGTAGAGAACTAACCCTACAAAAACAGGGGATATTCTGCTAGTCTAAATCCCTGGTTTACCTTCGTCACCATCAAATGACAGTGTTTGTGCAAGCAAGGGATGAAAGACTGCTGGACAAGGGATCGTCTTTTTCTTCCAGTAGCTGTTAGTCATTAGATTGGCTTAGCTGTAGTGTTTGCAGTGGTTTTGAATAATGAATTTCTGTAGGATTCCAGAGATGACATTCAGTTCCTCAAACATTTTCTGTAAAGCAAGCAGCATAATTTGAAGCCTGTGCCAGGAGAAAAAGAAACAAACCCAAAATGCGACTCTCCTAAAGTACTATCCTGCGTCAGTGGAATGGTTCAGTGGCTTAATGAGGTTAATTTTTATTAGGTTGTGGGAAATACTTTATCTGCTGTATAGAGGCTTTTGTTTCACATAAATGTGACAGATACTGGACTTACTGCACTGGAACTTAATTATTTGATAGCATAAGGAGCTGAAATCCCTACATTTCCTCTCAAAGAATATTCATTGCATACTTAGATGGTAAATAGAAACTAGAGGATGCTTGGCCTAGATTTTCAATGCTTGAAATATCTTTATGTACTTTTCTAGGTTGTTTTGGTTTTATACCTAGAAAATTTCAAAGCAGCTTTATTAAAGATTCCCAAAAATGCTATCAATAGTATATGATTATTTTTTGTTCTCTCCCATTTTCACATCTTTTCACCCTTTGAAATGTATTGTACATGGATGTAAGTGACCGTTTCATTTAATGACACTCTTTTCTCATAAAAGTCTTAAAATGTCTGATTTTCTCTCCCTAATTGCTACAGATCAAGACTTTCAAAAGTTTTGTTTCAGTATGAACATTTCCCTCGCAGCATTTTACAACAACACTTTTAACTGGCTTCCATTCCAGATGGCCATTGGTGCACATACATTGCACTCTATTTTCTCTTAGCAGGTATACTATGGCATTTCTGTAGACCTGGTAGAGCTGTGTACAGCTATTTAATAAGAGAACAAGGAGATGAACTTTCGGGGTCAGTGATACACATCAGAATAAAATATGGACTGAAAACTAATATACTGAAAAATTAAGTGGGATGAAGTTCACATCCTACCACTAAATTTACTTTCTTTTATAGATCCAGTGTCTAGATTTTTTATGGACCTTTCATAAAATACAAATAAGTGAATTTGTGTTAACATGTATGGCTATAAGATGTGTAATTGCCTACCAAAATAAAAATTAGTGTGAACTCACAAAAGCAACATGTGTTTGTTCTACTGTATACTATGCATTAGAAATATATCCTAGAATATTTTTTTAGCATATTCACAAACAAAAAACTGTAACAGTTTTATTGAGAAAAATGAATGTATTTCTTTAAATTGTTTTATTGACATATATACCAGTGAAATAATTTGGAAAATAATTAAAAGTAATTTTTACAGCAGACTGTTCTGGTAGCTGTAAAAATATTTGCTCATCATCAAAGGTATGAAAATAACAGAGACTGCAAAGTTCACACAGATCATATGAATTGCTTTCCTCATCCTCTATTGAATTAAAAGTGATAAATAGTTTAAAAAAAAAGGAAAGCATTTTTATGCAAAAAATATGGTTTTAGTTCTATATTTCTGATTTATATGTGACATTTCAGTGTATCCCAGTATGATGGATTGTGGGTTAATCGTTTGCATTGTGTCATATAATTCCAGCTGTAGTACAGCACAATGTGATAGAGTATAATCTAACCTGATGTAGTACGATGCAGTGAGTGACAACAAAGATCACAGACTGTTCAGTGGACTTGGTTCTGCTGAAAAACACTTAATTGCCTGCATGAAATGTTTAGCAGTTTATGTTTTGTTGATGAAGATCCGGAGTCTAATTGCTGCCTGTGGCTTTTGCCTCTAGGCACATTCTTGGGGTCCATAGCCTACATCAGGCTTGTTTTCCTTCCTCAGCCCTTTTGGGAGCTGATACTGTACAATAACAACTGAGTGGATCCAGGGATCAATGTTGGGCTCCTGAAAGCCTGTTAGTAAAGCCTTCTCCTCGTGGAAGCTCTAATTTATTGTTTGCCATTAGGGATATAAAAGGTAGCTGAAATGTTCAGTACACAGGCTTTGCATAAAGCATACACAAAATTAAACAGCAGAAAAAATAGAGGACTTGGGGGTACTGTTAAAACACATATTGCTTTGCATAATTAATATTCCTTCCTGTACAAGGTTGTAGGTCAATACCAGCTAATAGTCCAGATATCTTTCTCTCTTCCTTCTGATGGAAATGAACTATCCTCAGAAATATCTGGTCTTGTATCAGTCACCATTGAAAGTTCAGTTAAAATGACTTTTTCTGAACTCCAGATCCTTTGGTAACCGGCTGCTGAACCAGAAAGGGTAGTTTGGTAGTTCTCCTCTTATCAGATTGGTACTCTTACAGGACTCCAGTATCACGATTCTGGTGATCAGTTAGAGCAGCATAGGTGGGGGTGATTGGTACTGGATATGGGATAATGAAGATTGTCCTGTTACCTCCCTGTGTTTGAAAAATTTGGTTCCCCATGTTCCCAGGCTTTCTTTGTAGTGCCAGGCAGAAAGATTTAAAATGTGATTCCTTAGCAGATTTTATTTCCAGGTTTTGTTTGAGGGCTGTCCCTGTATCCCACCAGTTCTTTTCTGTCCAACTGTAGGAGGATTTTGGGATATCATATCAAGAACTGCTTCTACCCTGGACATAAACTCTGGAGACATAGATTATGAAAACATATGCATGTATTTTACCATTCATACTCTTCCATTTCAAGATTTCTCTCTTAGGGAAAAGAGGGAAAAAAAAACCCAACAGTGTTTTCTGCCTGAGATAGTTATACTACGTTTGGAAAAGAAATCAACTTTACATTCTAGTGTTAGTAGCATTGTAATCTTAGTTTCATGCATGGCAGATCATCTTACAGAGGCAAGTTTAATGCATTTCTAATTAAAAAAAACCCAAACCAACAACCAAACAGTAAGATGCTACCTTGCAATGTTATCAAATTGCTCATCTTCTTATTTTCACAGCTCACCATGTTAAAACTGGGACCTGTGAAGTGGTGGCACTCCACAGATGTTGCAATAAGAACAAGATAGAAGAAAGATCACAGACGGTGAAGTGCTCCTGCTTCCCTGGGCAGGTAGCAGGTACCACCCGGGCAGCTCCTTCTTGTGTTGATGGTGCGACTACTCTATTGCTTCCTTTCATTGCATGTTCTTAGAGTTTTTTTCTAGCTTAATGTCATCAATGAGAACCAAGCCATTACAGTTAGCTATTCAAAATAAGAGTAGGAAGCCACCTCCATTTTGAAGGGCGTGCCCAAGGTGAATGGGAGGAAGATGGGAAAAATTAATTATTTGCTATTACTCTATGGAAATGCGAAGCAAAATTATTAGATGCCATTGAAAGACACCTCTTGAGAAGCTAAATTTGATCTAACTAACAGTGTGCCCTCAGAGTTGTATGAAATTCACTTAATTAAAAGTGTTTATGCAAAATCTACATAAGCATATCATTTTCATGTGCTGTCGTCTTACCTTTTATTTGTATATTAATTTTTATCATACAGGAACAAAGAAGCAAACAAACAGAACACAGTTCTGCCTGTTTTTTAGTCTTTTTAGACCAACACTCTTTTTCCTGTTCACAGTGCAGTATTAATATTTTACTTAACAACTCTGGCATAGGCTCATATGTTTTATTTGGGAAAATAGTAGCTGATTTTTTGCATCTATTTCTCTGAAAGAGGAGCAGGATGGATTCACCCTTTACATGATCTCTTTACTGTTGTTATGTTGTTGGCTGTCACAGAAGCTGTAAATATGTCATCATTGGGGAATAAATTTAATCAGGCTATGCTAGACTATATAGTAGATCAGGCAAAATACACTAACTCAGAAGAAGATATTCTATTTAAAACTTTGAAATCTAGCTGAGCAAGAAAAAATGAGGGTTAGAAAGAAATGCTGTGAAATTAGTTCCTGAACTGCAGTAAATTAGAAAAAAATCCGAAACCCACAGTAAAGAAATTGACTTTGAAGCACACAGCACCTTGTGCAAATTGAGATCTAATTTCTTATGAAGATTCTGAGCTGGCTGAAAATCGCAGACTAGGTACCAGTCAATGTAGTTCTGACATTTTCCTGGAAAATAACAGAAATGTTGCAACATAGCGACATATTAAAGTGTCCGTTTCAACAACATGCAAACGTGTTTGTTTTCCTCTCTTGTAGCTTCAATAGTGGAGCAGAAATGGTGGTGCCACATGCAACCATGTCTTGAAGGGGAGGAATGTAAAGTTCTTCCAGATCGTAAGGGATGGAGCTGTTCCTCTGGGAATAAAGTGAAAACAACTAGGGTAGGTATGATACCAGCCTTCCATATTACTAACAGGTAAAAAGAAAAAAAAAGTGCACAGGAAATTGGTGCACATAGAAGACATCAGTTGTGAAGACTAAAGAAATGTGGGAAAAGAGCCATGCTGGGATCAGACTTCCTGGCCCTGCACACTTTTCTCAGCACACTTTGCAAATGCTTGAACATGGTAAGCAGTGTGCCAGAGCCTCTCAGGTAAGCAGTGGAGATAGTAGAGTTAACCCCTTTTTTAGCTACCAGTAATGATCAAATGTATTATAATCTGGTATGTATTTCTCACTGAAAATAGTTGCACAAAGTCTATACACCCTGCTAAAGCTCTTCATTCACAGCATAGCAAACAAATGCATTTTTATCAATAACCTGCAATTACCATGGTTCTGCATAGAAACTTCTGAGTATGGTAAGCATTTATGTGTTATGACAGTATGATCTTCTGGTTTTTTCTGTCTTGTGTGACTGGGATTTACTAAAAAAATTTGACAGAGTTTCAGTAAGTTCTTTTTCTCCATTGGTTCAAAATTACATGAACAGAAATGTATCTAATATTCATCATATACAATGCCTGAAAAGAAAGGAAACCTGCTGTCATCTCAGATTTTAGTGGCTAACAGAAACAGAAGAATAACAAATTCTTCAGGTAAGCATTAAGCACTCAAGCTTCCTAAAATTACAGCATTGTGTGTCTATAGGGTCAACACAGTTCATCAACATAAAACAGATTAAAACACACTCTGAAGACACATGTGCATGTGTGTAACCCTCACCCCTACACCCCACCACACAAACTGATGACTGGTTTTCCTTGTAAGTATTTAGTAATTGTTTTCAGTGTCAGGCCATAATTTGCTAGTGTGGTGTTTACTCTGTGGTGTTTGAGTGTCTATGTCATTTGATTGAAATCCTCCTTTCATAGGCACTAAATTTTCGGTATACCTTGGTTGTAGTGAAATGTAGTGTGCACTGAGTGAATTATATTCCTTCTGTTCCACAGAGAGCTCTACATGTCTCAGTTTCTGTATGTATAACTCTTTAAAACATTTTGACATTCTTTGAAGAACGGATACTTCTTAAATGTTTAATACACAATTACACTCCTGAGTCCTCTTTCAAATGTGTTTCTTCTGAAGCTAACCTTGCTTAAATGCTGCCCACAGTTAACTTTGTGCATGCCAGTGCAAATCTGATTATATGCATGTAAAATGTCTCTGCGTGTATATTATGAGCAAAAGGAACTAGGTAGAATTTCATAATAGTACTAGAAATAGAAAAAGAGTGTTGTGTGTGTGTTTTGAAATTTGTCCTGGCTGTTACTACATGGCACTATTAATGTTAAAGAAAGCACGCTGTTTTATATTTAATGTGAGTGTTTAATAAGCAGTAAGTAAAAATGTGGGTAAAAGGGGGACATATCACCTTGAGGAGATTTCTTCCTAACATTTTGTCAGAAGATAGGTTTTTCTACATTGGTCAAGGTATGAAGTTTGGTCCACTGTTGGGAGTCTACAGACGCCCAAGGCTCTTGTCCTCAAAGGCTTATGCCTCTGTTGCAGACTTGTAGGTCTGGCTCTTTGCAGGAGTTGTACTTTTCTTGTCCTCCATGGATGGTTGCAATCCTCAGGACTCATTTCATACCTCTTCAGAAGTGACGCTACGAGAAAAAACAGTCCTTTTCTCCTATTTGCCATCATATACACTGATTCAGTACAGTGGCTACCATAACCTGCCTGCTGCTGCCACTGAAAGGAAAATACTAATCCCCTTAAATCCCCCACTATTTGTTCTGCCTTCTAGCTTGTCCAGATACTATATGTTTTCCCCATTTTTCTTTCATTTCCCACATAACTGCAAAGCTGTTTTGAGACAATAGCAAACTTGAATTCAAACTTCTGACAGAGAGTTGGTCTCAGTTATTGAAACCAGATGGCTCATGAATGAAGATCTCTGTATTTCCAGATGCAGGAGGCTGAGATTTAAAAAAAGTCATTCTGATGTCCAGAAAAATATACATTGGAAATGTGAGTGATTCTTTGTGTTAAGAGAGTAGCTTATTATCGAAAAGCAAGTACTTTTCCCCAATATGTAGTGACTACAATATTTTTGTAGCTCCTCTTTCTGGTCCCCAAAGTCTATATAAATAAAAGAGAAAACTCTAAAGTGCTCTGTGGTTTCAAAACCCCTTTTTTTGAGAAAAATAAAAAGAACCGTACAGAGAGTCAATATTAAGAAGTCATGCATAGTAAGTTTCTCATTGTTGAATGAAATAACCCAAATGTGATCATCATGTATAACGTAAAAGCATAAAGAAACAAGGGGAACTGAACAGCTTATGTGATTTACGTGTATTGTAGAAAAGCCATGTGAAGGCTTTCCTGAAAGGTGTAAGAAAGTCTGTATTCACCTCCAAACATTTTCTGTAAGTTTGCCTCCTTCATGTGCGGAAAAAGTAATCCACTTCACTGCTGAAGTACTACTTTCTCTTCTACAGGCTACCAGGTTCAAAAGCAGCACCTACATTTCCACATCTCAAGCTGTTAATAGTTAAGCATTATGTTAGAGATAAAACTAGTGGAGGAAGGAGGTATTTTACTAGTCCTCCTCTATTAGCATATTTAATCACACTGTTATAAAAAACGATGATACCAACTTCTTAATACTTACGGTATCAGCCACTAAGCAAAAAGGCCAAGTGAATAATGGGGGGAAACTAATTGATTTTTAAAAATGTGGTCTACTTGAGGTTTTGTATTTTGTTCAGATATGGAGATCTAATAAGGTAATACATGAATAATGAATTAGAAATAGCATTAATGTTATGGCACTCAATGCAAATGTTAAGAAAAGTCAGGTAGAAGTTATTTACCTTCAGAACGTAAAACCAGATATTATGGAAAGATTAGACTGCTTTTCCTAATTTGTCTGCATATTAGTGGGAGAGGGCTGACATGAGGATTTAGCCATGGAAAAGGCATTAATACAGGAGGGAAAGAGTGTATAAATAAGCTGAGTACTGAGTTAACTTGTGCTGGTTTAGAATTGACTATTTTGGGTCTTTGTAGCCTGCAGGAGGGGAAAGGGAGACACGGCAATGACAATTTAGCTAAAACAGTAATTTTTTTTACTTCATATAAAGAGATATGTGTTTACATTCCTGAGCATTATACCACAACAAAAGAGGACGTTCAGGAACACATTATGAGAATTACGAATTGTTTATGTGCATAGCTGAGATTTACCAGGCACATTGTGGCATTCTCCTCCAGACTGAGAAAATGTTGTGGGAGGAAGCAATTGATTTTTTTTCTATATGGTTAGCTTCAATATTTTGATAAATAAACACAATTTTTTTTTCATCTTACCCTCTTTAAATGATGACAAAAGTGTTTAAAAAATGGGAAAATTCAAAGAATTTTTTTACCTTTGAAATACTTTCTCTTCTTACAGCCTTTTTCTAATATAATTACTTTCTTTCAAAAAGCTCTCTTGGTTGTGTTTCCTTCCCCTATTTTGCAAAATAGGGAAAATGCCTGTTTAAAACAGGGGAATTTCCCCATCAGTTGAAAACTCCAAGATATATCATTTACACATAGATTATGTGTAAAATTGACAATGACAGTAAAAAAATGCTATGAGTTTGTGTTAAACAAAGGAGACCTTTACAAAGACCAGAAAACAACATTTTGCTGTCAAAGAATAGCTTAAGAAGAAAGATTTTCATATTTCTCTCAGTTATGGTGTGTATTCCATACCAGAGGTCTCTGGATAGGGGTTTTTCAAGCACAGATCCAGATGCCAGGCTTTACTTGGATTTTAAAGAACAGTACATTGTCTGTTATCTTTATAACAGAGGCTAACTTTAAACAAGAGCACCAGAAGCTGCATGTAATCTGTATGAAAATGCATGCTGCAATGCCTCCTGGGGTCCCAGTTCCCCAGCCATCCACCCTGGGACTAGCTTGGAGTGAGTGTGGCTGCTGGGCAGCCCGTAAACCCGTGTGTCTTTCTTGCATAAAATAGACCACAGGAACACAGGTAAAGTAGTGCATCCTGGGTCTCATCTTGAGATTCTGGACCTGCGACATGACTGAAAAAGTGTGCACTTGCACCTGGGAGTGGGGAATTGTCCTTGGGCTGATATTTTATGAAGATGTAGAGAAATATGCATTGATATTTTTCATGTGAAACAGAACAAAATAGAATAGACTATTTCAGTTGGAAGGGACCTGCAACAATTGTCTAGTCCAACTGCCTGACCAATTCAGGGCTGACCAAAAGTTAAAGCATGTTGTTAAGGGCATTGTCCAAATGCCTCTTAAACACAGACAGGCTTGCCTCATCGACCATCACTCTAGGAAGCCTGTTCCAGTGTTTGATGACCCTCTGGGTAAAGAAATGCTTCCTAATGTCCAGTCTAAACCTCTCCTGGCACAGCTTTGAACCATTGCACAATAATGAAATAGTACCTTGTGCTTAAGCTTTTAGGTTGATTTGGTAGAACTGCTTGTGGAATAAGGCATAGTTTAACACTAAGTACTGAGTTCTGGTTAAAATAAGTGAAGTGGAATTTACTGGACTTTGCTTGGGTTAGGACTTTCTAGAGTGAGATGACTAGCCTAAACTCTAGGCTGTCTTTTTAGTATTGGACAGAATTGTTCAGTCCCAGAGGACAGTTCATTTTGTCCAAGGATAAAACAGACGAATAATCTTCTGGAGGTGCTTATGTCTCCCTAATAACTCTAAAGGAAATCTGTGATGACTAGCTTAGCGCCTAACATTTGAATACTTAATGTTGAATAGGAAGATGCTGGCTCAGAGACTTTACTCTCTTTGATGTGGCCTTCAGTAAGAAGGTGATCAAAAAAGCCCTTTCATTCTTTGTCAGTCTGGGAAGCTTTGGACTTTGAACGCTATAAAATGCAGTATAATATAAGAGATGTTTCAAAAATGCTCATGTTCTGAGGATACATAGCTGTGAGCTAAATCAGTGAATCATGCTATGATGAGCAAGATGTCCAGTGTCTATTCAGCAAAAATTGGCAACCAGTGCATGTCCTTTTAGAACTGACTTGTTGGTATAATAATTAATTAAAAAAATTATCCAAAAAGATCAGATGTAATGGTAGTAGGTATTGATTACTGACCTCTGAAAATCTCTAGAAGGTGAAAGTGAACGTTTTCCTATAAACAAGTGAAAGTAGTGTTTTCAGACAGGTCATAAAGGGTCATCTTTTGGAAATGAGCATCCAACTTCTGGGATATCTGAGCACCCACACTTTTATAAGGGGGAGAAGGAACTACAATTGTCACTCTGAAAACTGGCTATTATTTTTAATATGTGGGGAAAAGCACACTGCAGAACAGAAAGAAATCAATATCTAATATATTACTATGTAACTATATGCCAAACCAATATTAGAAATGGAGTACTGTAAAAAAATAAAATAAATATTACAAGGACAGAGAGAAATAAAAGAGAAATATTACAGGGCCAAAAATAAATCCATATTGAGTATATTTATCTACATTCCAAATCCAAATCTGCTTTCCAAATCAATACCAGAGATAGAGGACTAGTGTG
The DNA here is from genome assembly GCA_034008185.1 of Gorsachius magnificus. Classification (NCBI taxonomy): domain Eukaryota; kingdom Metazoa; phylum Chordata; class Aves; order Pelecaniformes; family Ardeidae; genus Gorsachius; species Gorsachius magnificus. The sequence continues at coordinate 181,666,830 of CM067081.1, forward strand.
AAAAGAACAGAAATATTGCCAGGATGGAGAGAAATCCATACTGAGAGTGTTTATCTATATTCCAAAACAATATTGGAGAGAGCCTGAAGTCATATATTTGTAATATTCCATTTAATCTAATTTTACATTATGTCATCCAGAGTTTAAAAGAAACTAAAAATTGAATAACATTCTTGGAAGAGGAGAAAGTGTACCATCCAAACACACCAACTGGCTGCACATGAAGCCAAATGGTGTTCAGTATGTGCATTCCACTACTATGAATCAATGTGGTTCTGTTGCAATCTATAAATATTACTTACATTTTTACCCTATCTCCTCTTTCTCACTTGCAGATGCTGGATTGTTTCTAAGTTAATTACAGCTATTGAAAGGAAAGGCAATAATTTTATTTATGTTTCAATTTGTAAAATATGCTGTTCATAACCTTTTCAGCACAAGGAATGAAAGGACCTCTGTTAGTTACCTCTTGTAGGAATGCTTTATTGTGGGCTACTGAGATTCCCAGAATCAGGAGGCAGCATTAGTGGTGACTCAACTCCTACCCGCGCTGTCATAACCACTGCTTGAGTAAGACAACATAATACAAGAGAGCTAAAAAGTGTCCCTGGATATGAGAAGAAAATAGCATTTTTCTTGTTACTGAGCCTGATGTCAATGTTAGCAATGCAGCTATGTTAGTTGTTGATCTGTGCTTCTCTGCATGAGCAACAGATGCATAGGCTCTTTAAGCAGCAGCAGAGCAGAAGAAAATGCAACAAGTATTACTGCTTTTTCTGCCAAAGTTGAAAAGAAATATTGCCATTGTGGTAGCCTCTTCCCTCATATCTTTATTCCTCTTCCTCCTCCATTTTTTTTCAAAAACAGCAGTAGTAATGACACGTAATTAGAAAAAGCAGAAGTTCATCATATAAATATTGTGCATAGGTTAATCTAGAATGTTTCTAATAGGCTGGATGTATCGTAGTTGTGGTCAGTCTGTGCTCATAAGGCAATGTATTTCTCACATGACATTTTTTCAGTGTAAAACTGCTACTAAATTCCATCACATGAAACAATTTGCTTTTTGTTTTGACCACTGTGAAATGTGAAATACTTACAGGATAAATCAATGATCTGCCATGTGTCAGTAGTAAATAATGACAGAAAATGCTTTTCCTAATAATATTTAAGGGGATGTATGAACAGATTAAGAAACAACCTCACTGTAAAACTGCTCTATCCCCCTGCCTCACTTCTTAGCCTCTGTCTATTATAGACTCCTCACATTCTACCTTAATTTCAGATGAAGGCTTATGGGAATAATACGCATATATACAGTGACTAGCAATACCTTGTGGTTCATAAAAAGGATGTGATTACAATATAAGTAAGTGCACAGACTGTAGCAAAATATTACCCATGGAAAAGAGTGATTGCACTTGTGACAGCTTCTTTGTTGCTATGGTATCTCTTTCCATGCCTTTGGCTAATCTGTCACTAGGAGAAATTTGCAGCTGTCTCAGCATGTTTCTCATTGCTAACTCGGAGACCTACTGTATCTAATCTGTCATTAAAATAGCAGTAAGTGGTGTGTACAAATTTTCCTAAAAATACATACAAGTTTCAGGGGGCAAATGAGCTGTTAATGGAAATAGGATGACATTTTGTGGGGTCCAGCTAGCTTTTTATATTAGTCAGTAATTATTGTTTTGATCTAGTATCACAATTATTTCATATTGAAAGTCTGTGGTTTTTGTAGGGCACCTAAATGCTAATCTTTTGGGACACATGGACATTTTGATGAACATGGTTAGCATTCCAGCCAACACACGCTACAAGGAATCATGAGTATTCAGGGCCATGCAATTCACCGATTTTCTGAAAAATAGCTGCTATATACCAAATTTACCTCTTTATTGTGAAGCTGGCATGCCTAGATCTACCCTGTGGAAAGGTTCCTGTTGCAAGTCTACATTTGGCATGAGTTTAGACCTACAGCTTGATGATGTTCATTTGTAGGTCACAGAAATCTAGACAAGCCGTAGTCCTTTCTCCAAAGGCAAATTTACTTAAAAATGCCCACAAAACACAAAAGGATTAAAGGAAGAAGTGTGGTGCGAAATGTTATAAGCGAAGTCATAGACTGAAAGGTCAATAAACTTGTTGGGCAGGTGAAGATAATCCAGACATTCACCTCCCAAGACATTTTCAGTGTCAAATTTTGTTTAGTTCTATTCTGACTTTTTGTCCTCTGGATACTGATATTAAGAACTGAAAGTGAGAAACATCAGAAGAGAGAATGGGTTAAAGGCAATATTCATAGGTAAAGCTCTTCTGGAAAGAGGGAGCCTGTTAATGCATTACTAGAAAGAAAATGATTTCTAAAAGCAAAATAATATTTTTATTTTTTTAATTGGCAGCTTTTGCGTAGAAGGTTTGCAAATATTTCCTTATTTGTTTTCAATCCTTTGCAGCATCTCCTTGTGAATATACTGGGTCTTGTCTCTAGCTTTTCAGAAGTGTTACTCTAATTTTCTGTGAGTGGACACACTGTACAAATAATGAGAAATGAAGTCTTTTGCAATCCCTTCATCACAGTGTTAGTAATATATGCTGTGGTTTATACATTTTATGAGGGAATAGTTTTTCCTAAGGTAAGACTGGAGCTAGCATCCATTGTAAAGCATCATTTTAGCTTCTGCAGAACCTGAAAATTGACAGAATTACTCTGAAATAAACAGAAAATATTTCTGCAATATTTAAAGTCAAATGCAAATGAATTTCAGTTGCATGTTGCTAATTAAGTAATCAGTGATTTTTGCAAGCATTCCTTTCTTCCACATGGGAATCCTCCACTCCATCAGTCCAGCCAAGAGGTTTTCTGCCTTTGTCCCAAAAGATTCAACTTGTGGTTTATTTTTCTTTCTTTTCTTTTTTCCCCCCAATTTGTCCTTTGCTGGCATGTTTGAGATACTGAACTCATGTCTGAAGAATAATTTTCTGCCTCTATGATGGAAAATAAGAACGAGTTCTGAAGGGTGTATGTAAATTACTGGTTTTCTCCACAAAGTGGAAAAGTCCTGACAGGGAAATCAAAGATGTTTCTACTCTCATTTGCAGCTCCATTTTCTGCCAGTCTCTTTGCCCTTTCACAGCTGTGCAAGAAGGACTCTTTGAATATCTAGCAGTCACTTTTCGTTTTCCTTGGAAATCTTTGTCAGCTTCTACTACCTCACAAGTTACCATACAGGAAGATGATATTCAAATGCCAGTATGGTGTGAATCATGCTGGAGTGCTCTAAACCTAGTGCTTCATCCTTCTCTCAGACTCCTTTGCAGTCTGTAAGGGCTTCTTTGGATCATTTCTGCAAGTCAGAAATGATACATTTCAGCTCAGAAGGACTGGAGTGTTCTGAAACCTCACGTTACCTACTACCTAAATAGCTACAGGCAGAACTCTTGCCTCTTTCCATGGGTATTTAGCACAGGCTTCAAAAACTGCATCACTGTTTAGTTGCAGAACTGATACGAGGGACTGGAAAAGTGGGCCCCAACTGTCCAAAAGTTATTACTTTCAATTCTCCAACTCCCATAGTTTTCTTGACTTATTTCCTTACTCATTAGGACTATTTATAGAAAACTTCAGAAGTACTGCCCTATCGCAGCTCTGCTTTTCTGCAGAAGGGAAGGAAGGAAATGGATAATAATCAATATCAAGCAGAGAAAGTTGGTCATACAGAGTATTATGCACAGTCACCATTGGAGGAGTGAACAACTCTCAAACCAGTTGAAAGAAGATTACTCATACATTATTTCCTTGCAGAGCAAAGTGAGTGTGGTTGTAAATCTTATTTCTCCATAAGAATAATGAAGATAGTCCTGTCCTATCTGAGAACTGTTCAAGATGAAGAAAAAATGTATTTCAGGCAAGAATAATTGGAAGATTGATGTCTAGGACTAAATTAAAAAAGAAGAGGACCAACGTAATATTAATTTTCATAAGAATTTAAAAATTGTTCATTCTTTCATAGCTTGTAGTTTACTCCTTCTTCCACCTTGGTGAACACCAGGTTCATCTTAGGAAAGATACTACTGCTGTGTATGGAGAAAAGACTCCAAAGGACTTTATATGTTCTATAAATTGGACTTTGAGCTTTCTTTTACTGCATTATTTGCATACACAGATGATTCCTTCTCAGATCTTACTGTCCTGTACATCATTCATCCCCTTCCATATCTGGAGTGAGAAATGTCACAGAGCTCTGAAGTGGAGATTCTGGGTGAAGCTACAAAATATCCAGTTCACCATGACTTATTTGTATGATGTGACTGGTAGAATTATATTGGCAAGATGTCTAAAACCAGAAGTGAACAGAAGTGTGTCTCCAGTTTATGAAGATGGATATGATCTCAAAGAAACAAAGGATTGTGTCTAATCACCATGTATCTACAAATTCAGTAATAATAGAAGATTTGAGAATTTTAACGGAGCTGCATATTTTAAGAGGTCCAAACCAGCTTTGCCTCTTCAGGTTCAAGAATGACAGAAAATATCTTACTGATGTTAGCCAGAAGAACAACAACTTATTCCTTCACCTTGAATTCAAGCTGTGTGGCTCAGGAACATGTCCTTGCCAAAAGAACACCAAAGGACTTTATCTCTGCTTGTGCTATTACCAATTCAGGCAAATGCACTGAAAAATCAGACTACATGTTCTTCTAGAATTCTGAGCCCCTTCTGTCCTGCCTCATCATCTTTTCAGAGTGACTTTGGAAAATGAGAGCATAGCAAATTTATCATCTTCAAGGCATCATTCTAATTCCAGTTGTTAATAATATTGTTCAACATTTTTTAAAGTACGAAAAAGAAATAGGAGACTTCCTCCTAGAATGCAACTTCACAGATTTGAAGCTGATTACTTGCAAAGCCAATTTATTTTTGGAGGGTCATTCAAGAAATCATTCAAAAAGGTCCAGAGTCCTTTTTCTCTCTCTTGACCTTAAAGTACATAATTGGAACTTACATTTCTGAAATTTGAAGGCAACAGCCTCTTCAGAGCCTTTTGGTCTTTCCTTCATTACTTGAGATTTTAGAATACCAGTGTCTAATTGTGATTAGCTACTCTGATTCATTCATACTTACCTTGTCTTGGGTCAGATACTAGTCAGAAGATAATGAGAAGATGCGGGTGTGAAGACAACTAGCTAGGTTCTTTAAGAAAGACAAATTAAATTGAATACCAAAGTAGGTCTTAGTTAAATTTCTGAAGTTCATTTTTTTCTTTCACAGAATACATCTTTTCTGGACAGGATACATCTTTTCTGTGTACTGTGAAGTTCAGAAACAGTATCAAGGTGATCCCCAGTACAGAGGAGTTATAGGAAGTTGTAACTTTCACCTGGAAATCTCCATAATACTCAAGCAAGAAGACATTTCTAATCACTTCAGGAATGATGGTAGTAACATGCATCAGTTTATCATGAGTGCAGGGCAAATGCCAGGAAAAAAACCATCAAAGCCATTATTTTCTGGAATTAATACCAGTGTGTTATGCTATCTTCTTCCAAGAATGCCACGGGAACTTGTGACCATTACATGTAAAAAATGCAAGAGAATGATGGTGAAATTTTGTCGTCTACACACAACTTCAAGCACAAATGGTGGATATGCTCTCTGTTTTGTGTTTAATTTCTTTGCTTACAGAATTGGCAGTGCTAGTTTCTCTTTTCCCTTCTTTTTCTCTGATGACCAAGATGACTACAACTATTAGTTGGGAACCAGCAACCATAATCTTGACTACTTCTTGGTGAAGCAGACTTTATGTATTTTTCCCTGGGCAGCGAGAAATCCTTCTAATTGTTCATCTGTGACAGCTTTTAGGTGAAAAGCCCTCGAGTCTTCCTTTTCCTGGGTCTGTTAAGACTTGAGACAGGGTGACAGGGATATTTTTGAAATCCTCCAAATCTGCCACCTTTCTTCTGTTTCTTATCTGTATTAGAGTGATGGTGTGATGGGTACTCATACTGGAGAAAGTTAAAATTAGATTCCCTTAAAATAATTTTATATTCTCTGAATGGGTACCCACTACTCTGTCAGCACCCACTACTTTGGCTAAAATTTCTCCAATCATGGGAAAGTCTTTTCTTCATGTGGAGATTCTAAATGAATGGAAAGAGAGAGGAAAATGATAGAAGGGTTTCAAGTTGATGACTGATTCATTGTTTCTAAACATTTTTTTCCTGCCTGGATATTGCTCTGCTGTTTTCTAACTTGTTTTTTAGTTGTCTTATATTCCCTCAGCTGTGGCAGTATTCCTGGAGCCAAATGTGAGTGCACTACCTCAAAATGCCAGCAGTGGACGCTGGTAAGCAAGTGGGGAAAAATCACCAGAGGAATCTATGAAGCTTGGGACAAAGGCAGAAAACACATCAATACTGCACTAACAGAGAAGCAGGTACCCTCATAGAGAAGATAAAATTACAGGTAAGGAAACAATTTACATTTCTATTTTGATCTTGTCCAAATGGCTTTTTACTCTCCATTCAAAATCCCAGAAAAAATAACACACCATAAACATCTGACGAAGAAAAAGATAACAGATGTGATGAATATAGACTACATGATTTTTTTTGGTAGGGATAATTTGAAGTTTAATCTTACCCAATTTTTGGAAAAATATATTAAAAGATGAAAATCTGTTATACCTATTGGCAATTTAAACCTCAACCTCATTTTAAAACAAGGATGATTTTGTTTTGGTTTGTTTGGGTTTTTTTTTTTCATTTTTAGAATATTAAACACAGAAAACTGCTTTGTTACAAGTTTTCTTTTCCAATCAAGAACAACAGTAGGCTTTTCTTTACATAAGTGAAGTCAGATAAAGCCAAAGGCCACTGTTCCTATCCCTCGTTCTCCATTTAATTTCTCACAGCTGGAAGGGTAGCATGAGTCCTTATTATCCCTCAGTTCCCTTATCTGTAAAAAGGAAGGAGGTTGGTTTTAACTCCCGCTTGAGATGGCTAGATCAAATAAGTGGTGTAAAAGAGAAGAAAATTACATTTATTTAATTAATTGTCTTGCAGTCTTTTCTGCCGCCATGCTGCAGTCCCACTATGGAGTTGTGATCACTACAAAAACCTCAAGAGGATATATCCTTGTCTGAATTGCTACAGTTATTTTCTGTTACAGAAAGTAAAATAAGGTTTATGTTTAAGTCTTTTCATACAAAACTGTTGTCTGTAAATGAAAAAAATTGTGAAGTTAGTTATAACAGTTCTACTATAAACTTAATTTCTCTGCTGAGTTACAGAAACATTGAGAAAGTTTAGGTATGTGCATTGTAGTGGCATTACCTTTTGGAAGAGAATAATGATGAAGTACATTAAAAAGACTTATTAGATTTCGCCTTGACATTACTCATATGTCTTCATAAGATATACACTGTGATAATGGTCTCAGTGAGTTGTATCAATTAAGTTTATTTTGTAAACTATCAAGTTCAAGGAAATATTAATACAGAGCCTTATTAATTTGTTTCATAATATTTAAGTGTGTAGAGATTTTATTAAAGCATCAAGTTATAAATTTAATCTTGTAATGTATGTTTCTAATGATTTGAGCATGACGTTTCAGTTAGAAAGCCTAAAGGAAAAAAAAACAACAAAAATAGTAATCTTGTTGTAAGCATTATCTTTTGAGGTGCTGTGCAACCCTTTTCAGAAGCAATCATTATCAGCAAGTCAAAAAGCTACCTCAAATATCTAGATAAGTAACTAACTGTCTGAATTTAATATTGTCTTTTGAAATGTGTTCTCTGTTATTTTATGGTATTTCCTGTAACCTACTAACCATAGAAATGACTGTAAGTAGAATTTTCCTCATAACGCTCACATTTTTCAAACCTCAAACTTTCAGGGTTTTATGGTTTCTTTGGTGGTTTTTTTACTTTAAACAGATATGGGAAGAACACACTCAAATCTTTCATGTAGAATGAATTGTATTCTGACTTCTTTTCTCTACCACAGGTCTATCCATGGACTTATTTTCAAAGAACTTTTCAATTACTATTTTATCATAGTTAAAGATTACTGATATACTTACAAAAATGAGTGTAATCTATCATTTGCTATTTTTGGTTACAAATCAATGAGTTTGAATTTGAGTATGTTTAAACCTTTTCCTTTGGGGTCACTGTTATTGCTTGGGGGTCTTTTTGAGACCATGCTCTTTTGCTAATAGAATTTGTTCTCATTCTGGAATATGTTTTTTCCTGTCATTTTGTACTTTTCCTTATAAGTTAAAGAAAATTCCATCTATCCCAGTTTTGTTTTCTGTAACTAATTCCATAACAGTGTAGTACTTGACATGTGTTTGTTTCTTAGGCAAACGTGTAAAACTCCTCAAGTCCGAATGGAGAAGTAGAGAAAGGAGGTTTCTGCTGTGCCTGATGACAATTTTTGATTTTTCCACACACACAAAATATTCTGGCTCCACGTTGGAGCACTAGTTGTGATGAATCCTAGTCTTGGTCGGATTCTAAGGAAGGGCCAGAACGTTCGCTGAGGAATAAGAATCAAACCACTCCAGAAAATGTGTTCCAGCCCTGGTTTATTACTCACAGAGCAGCAGGTGTGTACAAATACAGGTTTACACAGTATTAACAGGAATTGTTGTAGCTTACTCCTTATTGTAGTTGCTTAGTTTGCTGCAGACACCCAGGAATTGTGGCTTATTGGGGCAGAGCTTCAGGAGGGTGGTTGGAGAGACTCTGCATTGCACTCCTAAGCAGCCTCAGTGTGTCAGTCAGATGCTTCTGGGAGCTTTTAAATGTCTTCACTTACTCTCCTTTCAGAGGTAGACCCAGCTGATTAAGTTACTCACTATCATGGGAAAGCAACAGGTGCTCTGGAGAAGAGAACTTCCTTAGAAAGGAAGTACATCTTGGTACATTCAGTTAGGTGTTGCTTTGTAGTTGAAAGCTCAGCATCCCATACTGCAGTACTTCAAATTCAGAAAAAGTTGGGAAATGGGTATTTCCACTATATTTCTAAGATATGATAGATGTTGTCTCTTTAGTCTTAAAACCATGTTTAAGATGAAGAACTCTGCCATTTTCAGGAACGGATGCCATGCTCTAAAGTATTTTTCTTTTACCTGTATTTATAGTCCTAACTTTAAGATTATTTGGAGCAAGTGGAAAACTCAATTTACATGTGAAAGATTTCCAGACCCTTTTAGTTTTAATTACAATTTTTAATACCGATTCTCTAGGTCTTCATTTTAACACCAAAAATCTCCTGCTGAAATCATTAAGAGCAGTGGGAAAACATGAAATACCGAATTATACTTCAAATGGCACTGTGTGAAATGAGTTTTCAGCATGTTTATTTCTTTCTAGTGGAAGGTCCTAAGCACAAGAATAGCCGCAAATGCAATTCTGATTAATCACAGTGCAATAAAAGTATGAAAGAATTAAAAGCTTTAGAGTCTGGTAGTTACCAAAGACATTGGAAACTTTTGAGCCATTTAAGTGTACTGGGAAATGTTCTGTGTAATTAATAAAATGAGTTAGAGATGTTTGCCGAAGGACACACCTAAGGATCTAGAATTCTAAATTGCTCTCTTACAAGGTTGGGAACATGTTTAGACTAATACTTTTCATACTGAAGTGCCTAAAATAAAGCTAAGGGAAAAATGTAAAGCTCCTGAGTATTGATATCAAAAGTTAGGTAGGGCCAAAATTTTATGAGCAGGAATGAAACATGTGAAGACTTGAAAAGAAGTCTATCAACATGTAATCCTCACTGGATGTAAATGAATCCATATAGTTATCATTAAATATCTGTTTTCCAAACTGCTCACAAATCACTCAAATTTTGCCTTTTGTCATTAGCCTAAGTCAAACAGCGGCCTGTGAGATTGAAACAGGAGCCTGTTTCCTAGCTCACAGTTCTCTTCTGCAGTTGCTTTATCAAGCATACCCTTGAAATATGGTTGAATCACCTTAATGTTTCTCAGACTTTTGTAATGGTTTCTTGTGCACCAAGAAACTTAGTTATCCATCATAAACACACAAATTCACACCTATCTAATGTTAAGTGCATATGCATATAGGTGCCCTATTGCAAAAATACCCTTAACAGCTCTTTTTGTCCAGTGTCCCCACTTCTTTAGAAAATATATTACAGGATACTCAAGCTGCAAGGAAATTGTGAGCCTGTCCTCCGTTAATATTTGCAAAGTACTTTTGAGTATCAGTGGTACAAGGTAGTGGTATTAGATCAGAAGCACCTTCCAAGCTTATGAGTTGAACTGCTTCAGTGAATAAACATGCACAAGTGGCAATGCAAACTGTCATTTGCTTCCAAAAGCCACGTATGAATGATCCTGCATAGCAAACACACTGTAGGGTTCTTGGAGTTCCAGCAAATAGTGTGCATCCATCTGTTCAAAAGATTCATTTCCAGCCTCAACCTCATTCACAGAGGGCATAAGTGGAAAAAATGCATTGGCAGATGTTTGTTTCTGGTTGTATGGGCCCTTCTGTTTCTGCATTGTAATATTCATATTAGGTTTTCACTACCAAAACAAAGTTATTTATGTAATGGAAAAATATGACTGATACAGCTCTCTTGAAGTCCATTCCTTATTAGGAAAGTTTTGCTAAAGAATCACTTTGTTGCCCATGTTTTATTAATTGTTTTTGTGGTCTGTTTACACACAGTGTAAGAAAGGATATGAAAATAAGGACACAAAATGGATGGAAATGTACTGCATACAAATAAGGGCTGTCTTGGTATGAGATCTCTGTCTTATCTCCATGTCTTGGAGGACAATGAATAGCTAGGCATTTCTTCAAGCCATTTTTTAGGTCTCTTTCTTCAAGCATTTATTTAAGGGATTCTTGTGGCATTCCCTGTATTTAGTTTATCTCATGTTGTTATTAAATGTATTTGTGAGACCCTTGTTATTTTTTAAAGAAAATCCCACACCATTTTTCTTTCCCACAGGCCTTTAATATTTTACAGAAGAATGCTAGGGGTGCCACGATGGCTTTTCTTTGTCCTATGAAATTCCACTTAACTCAGGGTGAACTATTAATTGCATTTAAAAAAATAATTTCCTTTCTCTGACTTATGCATCTCAGGGGAAAAAAAAAAAAAAGGTAGTTTGATGATTCTTGAGTATGCTCAGATAACACTCAGGCTATCACCACGCACACAGTCCTATATAGTTGATGGAACAGTTCTAATTAAAAAGAAAAACCCCAGTATTAAGGTCTTTTTGTTTCTTGTGTGTATTTATATTATTTGGAAAAAAACCTGGAAGAGAAGGTCCATCATACTGATGAATCATCTGTGGAGGGAAGAAACACCAGCTTAAAAATTTGGCCCTTTCTGCATTTGCATTGATACGTAGTCCTGATGACATTATAATGGGCTTCCTTCCAACACTCCTCCCCCATGAAATTCTGTTGTTTACTGTGCACGATGGAAAAGAGATAGAATTGCAGTTGCAAGGGCACCCGTAGAAAGGCAAGCTGCTAACTTGCAAGTGCTTGACTTTGCAAACTCAGGAATTTGTTTTTAATATGGATTTTGTGTATGGTTTGTGATAAAGATAGAAAAAACCTGAAAGAGCTGCCAGTCAAAAAAATAGTAATGTACAAAGTTGTGTTATGACATATTCTGGCATACGCTCATTTCAGTATACCATATATTGTTATCTATTTACTTCTAACTTTATTAAATAATAATTAATTATGCACCTCATTTGCATGTATAAATTATTCTGTAGTTAGCAAATAATTAGTGATACATTTGTTTCTCTGAAGAAACAGAAGATTTGTACTATACCTAATTGTGATCCTGTAACTTTGATGCTAAGGTGCATGAAAGTAAGGAAAAGTGCTTTAGTATTCAGAGAATATTCACTCAGCCATTCTTTACATCCTATAGTCTTGATATTCCTCTCTTCCTTTTCTAAGGCAGAAGGAAGTCTTGAGTAAAAGTTTCAGGCTGGGTTTTTATTGGGAACCTGTTCTGATGGAATAGACAGTATTATCTGCTGTATTCACCAGCTGTGGGGATTTCACAAGTGAGGACATTTTTCCCCCATTGTCAACAGCACTGGAATGGAGGCTGTCCAGAAAATCTCTTGAGCTGGTACCTTTTCTAAGGCGCTGCCTTTGAAATCTTTTCATCTCTGGTCCATTCTGGGTTACCATGGCAAAAACGTTCTACCCAAAGACTGAATCTGTTTTGAACATTTAGTGAGCAGAAGAAATGTGGAAAACTTCAGTTGCATTTAATTGTATATTGTTGTTTTAAAATAAAACAAGTGAGTTCACATCCAATTACAGCCAATTTACAGCAGCCACTCACTAATTTAAATTAAAAAGTCTGCAACTGCAGAGTAATTATACTTTAATTGCACATTTAGTACAAGAAAGTGAAGGGAGTCTAATGCATTGTATTTATGATATAACAACCATGTGAAAAAATATATTAGCATAAAGGGAGTAATTATGTTTCAAGAATGAACAAATTAATTCAAATCAACACCTAGGATACTAAAGGTTTTATGTCCTTTTTTTCATTTGTATTGTTAAACAGCAGCAAAGTTAATTTTCCATACATATTAATTTTTAACTGAAAAATTGATTAGAGTTGATTTGCACCCATTCAGTGCGTTACTGTTCTCTTAGGATTTTAAAGATGAGACACACACTACTATCAGTCCCCCTTTTCCTATAAAGACCTTTGGCACAATACCTTTCTTCCCAGCCACTCAAACAAAATAGCTTTTACTATATCCAAAATTAAGCATTTCTGGGAATACCATCACTGGATATTAGCTAAAATTTCATTGCTTCTTTATCAAACTGCTTTTAGCATTCGAGAGGTCTATTCTCTCCCTAATGCATATGGATATACAACTTCCATTAATGTTAATGTCTGGTCTGTGCTTGCACATAACAAGTATTACTTTCTTACATAAAGGCAAATGTGGACCACTATGCATGTTACTCAGAGTAGCATTGTGTGACCTGGAAGTTAACAGAAAAAAAGAAAAGGAAAAAATAAAAAAAGAGGGCAGGTGAAATAATAAAAATTCTGGCAAGGGAAAGCAGTTAAAAACTCCAATCATGTAATCGTAAAAACTAGGAATATGAGCCTGACTTCCTGTGCTGTCTGTATAAAAAAAATGACCTTTGTATACGATTAGCCACCTGTTATAGAGCAGAGATTTGAATGGTTATCTCATTTTTTTCTTCTTTATATCACCTATTTGTTCTCTGAAACAGTGTATGTTGCTTTTATAGGGATATTTTTACCACACAGTTGTAGAGCTAGTCGGGGGAGAGCAGATAGCCCTGCAGATTATGATTTTACTGAGTTTCTTTGTGACAAAAGAAAACACATTTGCACGTCTAAACAGCCATGTAACTGAGGTGTCATGTGTCTGTGCAAATACTCTTTTTGCTAGCTGCAGTATATCACCCTTAGCCCATGCACTGGCAGAGCTGGGTGTAGTAGAAATAATAAATCACAGAACGGTTGAGATTGGAAGGGACCTCTGAAAGTCCAACCCCCCCTGCTCGAGCAGAATCACCTAAAGCCGGTTTCCGAGGACCAGATGGCTTTTGAATATCTTCAAGGATGGAGACCACACAACGTCCCTGGACAACCTGTGCCAGTGTTCAGTCACTCGCACAGTAAAAAGGTGTTTCCTGAGAGGCAGCCTCCTGTGTTTCATTTTGTGCCCATTGCCTCTTGTCCTGCCACCGGGCACTTCTTGAAGAGAGCCTGGGTCCATCTTCTTTGCACCCTTCCTTGAGGTATTTGTACACATTGATGAGATCCCCCCTGAGCCTCCTCTTCTGCAGTCTGAACAGTCCCAGCTCTCTCAGCCTTTCCTCATATGAAGATGCTCCAGTCCCTTATTTGCCTTAGTGGCCCTTTACTAGACTTTCTCCAGTAGCTCTATGTTTGTCTTGTACTGGGGAGCCCCAAACTGGACACTACTGCAGGTGTGGCCTCACCAGTACGGAGCAGAGGTCAAGGATCACCTCCCTCAACCTGCTGACAATACTTTGTCTAATGCAGCCAGGATATCATTAGCCTTCTTTGCAGCAAGGGCGCATTGCTGGGTCATGGTCAACTTGGTCTCTCAAAAGTCAGCTGGCACCCTCTCTTTTTAATAGCAAAGGTCTACTCTTTGGGTATGTAGGCAGAACAGAGAATTCAGCTGAGTTCCAGTGACTGTGCCTGTCCAGTTATGCCTCTGAGGAAACCATCCTCTGATTCTGCTTTGGTTTTAGTCTATTCTGTTGTTTGGAAAAGTAAGAACCTTTGACCCTGCATCTACGTGGCCTCTTTGGGAGTCTCACATCCTTTGATCTGTCTTCCATGTGCTTTGCATCAGTTGATTTTCCATAGTTTAGGAAATGTATATCAAGTGAAGCTAATAAAAATCCACCTGTGGATAGGATCTGAAGATGTGTATTTTACATTATGTAACTCCATGGCACCTGGGTCCATGAGTAGAATTCCAGCTTGTTACAATAAAGCAAAAAATAAATAACAATAAGATGCTGTGTCAGCCTTTTGAGCTTTGGTGCAGGCCATAGAAATATGTTGCCTGACTTTTAAATTAATTCTTCATTATTTTTTCAGGCAATCTTCCACTATAGAAGGGGCCACATGAGGCTGTTTCCAACAGCAAGAATAAAACAAAATAAGAGCTGTGTAATAAATAAACCCATGTATCATAAAAATCACAAAGCACAATTTTATTATTGCCTTCTTAAGTGCAGTTCCTTGAAACAACTTAGTGGAGAAGGCAAACCGAAGTAATGAACTCCTTGAACAGTACTTTTACTATTCTGCTCTACGTTCCTGCTCTGCAGAGCTGACGAGAGCTGTATGCAGGCAGTTTTGCTGAGGGCAAAAGAATGTTCCATCATTAAGGAGCATGACCCTTCTCTCTGTGATCAAAATGAAAAGCATATGCCCCTTGATGTCATAAACTGTTATTGTGACCATTCCAATGGGTTGTTCTTCAAGAGCTGGGATGTTGTCCCCTGACACAATTTAATATTAAAATGTTACATGATCATTAATTGTATCCACTGACACAGCAGAAATATTCCTCAAAGTTATGTTTCTTTGATATGACAGATTTTTTATTTTCTTTTAATGTTCAAAATCCAAATCAGACACAGGGAATGTCCAGTTACTGTGAAATGCTTTGTCTCCCACTCTTTCTCTCTGGTCCTTCTGTTCCACTCTTGTTTCGTGTTAGGCTGGGTGAAACCACTCTAAGTGAACTCCTTGGTAGTAATTTTTATACCTTGTGAATAACAGGATATAACTCTCTCTTGTTTATGTATGCATGATTTTTGTCCTGTTTCTCCATGAAGTGATTATTGCTTGGTAAGATGCATTTAGCCCTTAACAGGACACTGCATTATAAAGTAGAATGCAAAGAACAGAAGAATACATCTCCAGTATCAGTCACTGTTGTATTCAATGGCTAATATTTTAAAGCATAGTTGTTACCATGCAGAAGTTCTAACATTGGAAAGGATGAACAAAATACAGAAATTTTCCTTGCAACCAATGCTTTTGACATTTGTGGATTGGTAATATGTGACCGTCAGATTTTTTTATTACGTTTTTAAGCATGGTCACATTTCAATTTCTCCTTGTCAGATCCAATTCCAACAAAGCACTTAAACACACAATTTAAGTTGGGGAGCAATCCCATCTATTACCACTGGGAATTATTCACTTACTTAAAAACAATTGAAAGAGCTTTGCGCGACAGAGATTTTCTATTTCAGTCTCAGTTTCCAGTACTTCGGAAGTAGATTCTCTATGTACAGTTTTGATTTTCTGATTTTCTTTTTCTTTACAGGTAACCCGATAGCTAAAGACAAATCAAGTCTGTCTCGAGGCTGATAACATTAAATACAACACATAGGAATTTCATTCCTCCAGGCAATCCTTGAAGTGAAATTTTATATTGCTGGGGTGTATCCTTCAGAATCAATTGTTTCAATGAGAACCTGGCTCTAATCAGCAACAGCCTTGAGATCAAAACTACTGGAAAGTTATTTTGAACTTCTGTGTCACAAAGATTTCAACTGATTGAACTGTGTACACTTGTAAAATTGCACTTGCTGAGGAATTTGCAGCTGTAATCACAAGAGTTGATATTCAAAAGGTGCAGAAAAGCAGCAATCTTTCGGATTCTCCATTCCAGACTGGTGGCTTTTCATATTGATGAATTCAACCTCCAATATGTATTGGTTCCTTCTCTCTAAAATGATCCCTGGTCCACCATTCAGATTGCTGGTGGGACTGCACACCGCTTTAATTAAATTTCTGTTGCAGAAATTGTCCTCTGGCATGGCGCAGTTTTAGACATTTTTATTTGTATTCTAAACCTGGAAGTCTCAAAGGTACATATTTCAACATCTTGAGGTTGCTTTTGTTATAGGAATGGAAATATATATCCATTGTTAATAATTATTGTTGACAAGTAATAGTTATCTGAATACATCAGTCATATTAGAATGTATAGTCAGATTGACATGTTTCCCTAAGGCTAACCAACTACTGCAGCTCTTTGGCAGTTAAAAAAGTAGTGGTAAAAACTCAATTACCACTTCCATTATAAGGCATTTTATACCTTTAAGATACATATTTCCATTTAGTTTGAAGGAGATGGGTGTTCCTGACACGTACTTTACTTTCCCAATCTTTAATTCATTGAAATTCACGGTAAGCAGTCAATGAAAGTATTTCATCCCTTTTTATAAAGGTAGGCAGGGATGTAAATGAGTTTTGCAATTATGAAATTGGATGGTAATCATTCAGAATTTTTGTCTTTTTATTAAAAAATAAAATCTTTTGCTTGAACCTAAGTACTGTTGGATGCTTATGTAGATGTCTGCTCAGTCTGTTTGCTACAAAGGAAAAAAGTCCTAGTGCCCTCCCAGATTTACTGTTCGTGGGTATTTTGCTTGCTTACAGTCATTCAATTCAGATCTGATCCTTGCCAAAATCACATTTACTTTTTTATTTTCCGTTTCAGTAACAATTTTTGAACTTTGTGATGTGCTGTTACATGAAAAAAATCCTCAATATTTAAAGGCCTTAAGCATCTATGAGCTTTTTTTCTAAGTTATTACAGAATGTATAATTTTATACTCCATTTAATGTATATTGTACCATCTGTAATATTGATACAACAGAAATTTGGCAATTCCTCTTAGTGACACTGCATAAGCATGCCGACTGGAGAGGACGAGGGAGTTTTGACTATATGCTTTGGTGCATTGAAATGAAAACCACACACATCTAATGGTAGTCAAAAATATATAGGGACAAGCTTATTTAAAAGTCCTGTGTGGTTACCAGACTTCCAGAAAAAAAGGGAAATGATTTTACCATTGCAGGCCGTTGACATGGCTAGGTAGTTATATATTAAGTTCCATGATGGATGAACACCCTGGAGTGCTCTGCCTGTCACGGTAGCCCCTGCTGTTCCAAAACCATTTCATTACCTCCGCTGTATTATTGCACAGGAGAGCTTAAATAAAATAAATGACTGTTGGGAATAAAATTGAGAAATATATTCTATCATTCTGCTGAGAAATAATATAAAATGTTGGCAGGGAAAGATATTCTTTTCTGATTAAAATTTAATTAGGATAAACTGTTTGTAACAGCAACTAGGTATCTCAGTATTTTAGGACGGATTAATATTGTAGAGATTTGTGCTAACAGGTGCAGGATAGAAGGTAGCATCTTAAAGAGATTGTCTGGGACAGTGCAAAGTGTAAATGTACTGTTTTGTAAAATCTGAATATGGCCTCTCTTTGGTCAAAAATCTACATCATGCTTCTCAATATTTGTTTTCTTTGTTCTTAAACCAACACTGAAAATACTGTATTATATACAAGTGTAACACATGCATATCAATAAGTGAAAACAAATGGATTTTCAAATATACTGAATAGATTATCTGCAGTAGATCAATGTTGTGAATATTCATAACAAGTGAATAAAATTGTAATATAAAACAGAGTTTCCTGTATGGATGTGCGCTTTGGAGATCTATTCTGTTTACCCACGGAACAAAATTCTTTTTTTCAGTGAATAAGGATCTCAAGGGTTATATTAATTTTGTATGGCTTCAATAGAGCTGGGAATATCTCCTACCACTTTGAAAGGTCCTTTTCCAAAGGAAACTGATATCTAGCACAACTGTTCTAACCTTGTTATGGGAATGCTGGTGGGCATACTGTTGTTTTCATACCAGAATGAATAAAAATTTTTTTTTTCTTCATAAAATGGGAATCCTGAAAAATTCTCATTTAGACCTTTTCAGTAGCAACAGAACATGGTAGACATTCCTGAAAAGGTAATGTTTCAGGTTAATTTGTTGAACCATTTAAAAGAAAAAAAAAAAAAGCCAGTTCAACAGAGAACTTTGCTTGTGCATCTCGAAGCAAGCTGACAACCATAGTTCAGCTGTCCATAGCACTTGTTTTCATGCTGCCTTTGAAAATGGAGTACAGGTGACTAGATCAGCGATGGGCATTCGTGTTGTAGGCACGTGAAGATGAACCCTGCTTCAATAACTCCTTTATTCCTTAAGTACTACTTCCCAGATTATTTGATATACCCAGCTTCATCCAATTACAAATGTGATCAGGCATTATGATCAGATCATTTATGATCCATGTTACCCTTTGAATTCAGTAATCATCAAGAACTCTGAACTGCAGGAGAATATGGGTTCCTATTGTGCAGTTCCATATAGCAGTACATTGCCAGGGGAAGAAAATTCACTGCTTTGTTCAAACCTTTCAAAATGAAATGTATTGGATCAGTTCAACAAAACAAAAAGGAAATCCTAATATAAATTTTAATGAAAAAATTTCGAAAACAGATTAATAAATCTAGCATAGAGCTTAAAAAACATTCAA
The DNA here is from genome assembly GCA_034008185.1 of Gorsachius magnificus. Taxonomy (NCBI): domain Eukaryota; kingdom Metazoa; phylum Chordata; class Aves; order Pelecaniformes; family Ardeidae; genus Gorsachius; species Gorsachius magnificus. Next base: position 181,685,816 of record CM067081.1, read on the forward strand.
GACTGTATCTTGGTTGTATCTGGCCTATTGGTCATAAGTGCTAACCTGCACTGCTGCAGATACCACTCTTACTACTTTTAAATCCACCTATTATTCTATATCCTTTAAATCTTTTTATCTATCCCATGTCTTTTAAATCTTGGCTCCTCCAGCTCTGTTCAAGAATGTTAATGGCGTAGGGTTACAGTACTTCACCAAGCCAATGCAGCTCTGTTTTGTGTAGAATCTATGCTTTAAATGCTTTAAAACTGGAGACAGAGTGCATCAGATAGATTTGTTTTGAAACTAAAAAATCTATAAAGCATGTTATTTTGTTAGGTTTCATAAAAATATATGCAGGGGTTTTTTTGGTCATTATGATTGTACAGCTGGCTTTTATATTTTCCGGGTAATGCATGGATGTCTGTAACAACAAAAGATGTGATTGGCATCCTTTTCTGTTGATTTACTGCCTCCTCCTTCATGCCTTGAATTTTACACTTCTCTTGTTAACCAATATATTTCCAAGGAAAAGGAGCACAGTGTTGGTTTGTAATAGAAGTGTTGCCTTGATCTCCAGTTTCTTTTTGCCAGTAGTTAGATAGGTCTGTATCAAACATGGCGCACCTGACCAATCTGATGATATTAAATTATTTCTCATGGTTTCAGTGGTATTAAGCTGTAATCACTTTGTTAGTCTTTATAACACAGCTTGTATCCTGAAAAACTTTTCTGTTTATTCTTTTGTAGAATGAGAAAACATTTCCAAATTACATCTTTGATCTGGTTTCTGTAAGAGGTTATGTAACTTTCTGATGCCACTTTACAGTCAGTCATTGCAAATATCTTAGCAAAAATGTCTCCCATGGCTGTTTGTTTTGCATTTACTGTATTCATCTGCACTACTTATGCAGTGATTACAAGAGGTAGTATATGAAAAGGCTGAATTTCCCACAACTTTGTTTTGATAGGTGATGACAAGTGTTGCCAACACCTCTTAATCCAAAACTAACTTAAGACCATCTGGCAGGAGGACCACTGACGATGACAGCTGGAAACTACTGTATAAGGGAATGACTGTTCTTCTTTCTCAGACTGCTGTTAGTGGGATGCCAGGCTAGGCAAAACTATTGTAGTGTGGTTTGATCACCAGAGATGTAAGTTCTGGGGATATGGATCATGAATGGGAGCACTGGGGTACAGTTGGCATCCCAAAGCTGAGGCTGTGGTGGTGACAGCAGGTCCTTCAGCCCATTCTCCAGAGTGGTGGAAAGGTCTGTCTCACATGTCTCTGGGATTTGCTCCAAAGCCAGGCTGCAGAAATGGCAAGGTGCCTTGGTGATTTCAGTGGGATTTGTATAAGGCCTTCAGCGACAGTTCAGAATGTTCAGCATTTTGCTCAGAAAGTTCTGAGTGAGCAAGTTCATTAAGTTCACGTCTGTCCCTATTCAGGTTAACGGTTAAAGAACCTTCCCTATTTTCAATCCCTCCTTGCTACTCACAGGTAATTCTGTGTGGCAATGGGAAGTGAAACCAGTTATTCCCTGACAATAGATAATCTTGATTAAATATCACTAATCACATCAATATTACCCATGATTGAAAGACTTGAAATATATCTTGGTTTGAGTACTGAAAAACGGTTTATTGCCCAACTAAGTTCAAGAAATAGTTTGTGTAATAGCAATACTGTTCATATGTAACCCTAACTGTAAAAGTTCTATATTAGCTCTTTAAATTATCTTTATATTCATAACTGTAGAATTCTGTTTACATCCTCTATAACAGCAAGGCCATTCTTTTTTTCCCTATAATGTTGAGGTAACCTAAATACCCTGTCTTTTGGGATTTATGGCTTTTCTTTCACTGCTTCAACTGCACATCTGGGAAAACAACATGTAAAAATACTGATATTACTTTAATTGCTGAGACATTTTTCTTGAATGTGACAAATAGGTGGAGTTGCAAGTTTACCCCATGTCAGCATACTAGTTGAACCTCTTGATCTTTTTTCTCTTTACTGTCATAATAAACATGACAAAAACTCAACTTGAATTCTCCAGCCTTATGGCTTAGTATTTAGATCTGATATCCAGAACTTGCGAAATGAATGCTGATTGTTTTAGTTGCTATTTCTCCATATAAAGGAAGGTTTTTTAGTCTGTTTCTCAATTATGATTAATTCTGGATGCCTTGCCAATATTTTGGTGTAGAGAATATAATACTTTATATTACTGATTTAGAGTTTGTTCTCTTTTTATTGTTGTTGTTGTTCTTTTTACTTTTGTCCAGTCATTTTCTCTTTACCTGGGATCCAGTCAGTTCTTATGAAACTTCATTAGTGATGAGAAAAGTTGTTTAAAAAATAGTGGCCTGGAACTGAAGCACGGGCTCTTCACAGATCTTACTGGAGAGAAGAGAAAGAGAGTGATGATGTGTCTCTATCATTTTCTCTTAAAATGGTTTCCAACTTAAACTATTCTGTCTGAATAGAAGCATTTTTTCCTAACTATAAATGGTCTGTGTTTCAATATGCTCTCTGATCATAAAGCTGATGAAATGGTCCTCTCTGTATGGCAGATTACCTCAGCAAAATTTACAAATGGAAGATGATGATTTTGCTAATGTCCATGGGCAGGTAGACAGAATTTGGTCCCAGATGCTCTGCCTAATGTTCATGGCAAAAGCAACTCAAAAACAAAGCCTCCATATGCCGTAATTGCTGGAATTATTTCTCAGGCATATTCCCTTGTCATCCCTCATATGTAGAACTCATTAGATTCCTAGTGGGAGAACATATGGAGAGGAGAAATGATGGAAAACATTGTATAACAGATTGTGTATTTAAATTTATATTATAAAAGACCTCTGTGTACAGGCAAACTTAGTGGAGAAAGTTCAAACTCTTTCTTCCCACTTCATAAGGAAATGGACATTTATGGAGTTTTTATCTCAGTGCATTCAAAGACACTTATATATGATGGGTTAAAGCCTGGCTTTAGCGATACTAGTCTGAATTTTGCTGCTAATTTGAGGTTGGGTCTGTATTTCCTACATTATTTTTCTAAATATTTAGTTAAACTATAGCTGTGTAAGATCTTTTCACTAATAGGAATGGCCAGAAGTCAAAGTTTCACCCATACAGATCTGTTGGCAGGATCAGGCCTTTGGCTGTAGGTTTGTGATTTCAGTGTCAACACAATTACTTTTAGGAATACCTTGTTTGTGTTTCACAAAAAAAAGCAATAAATTTCTTTCATCCAGTTCAGCTGACTGATGGATAGGGGTCATACCCAATGCAGAGCCCTTTTAATGATTACTGAATATTAATAAGTAATTCTTTATCCTTTCTTATAGTTAAGTAAAACAAAAGTCATACATGAACTCAAAATATTGTACACTGACGCTTGTGATGCTTTTTAAATTACACTTTTGACTTTTTCCTATTTTATGGTAAATTATTTCTTGTATTTTTTACTCAGTATTGACCATGAAGCTGGTTTCAACAGGGAGCACTTACGGTACTCTAAAAAGTCCTGGTGGTGGTGGGCACTAGCAGAAGTTATTCAGTGGACAGGCAGGAGGTGGACAGTCATGTCTAGGAACACCATGACTTCACTGCAGTGGCTGGTGAAATATGGTCTATCACTTCTGATAGAAGAAACACTTCTGCAGACATCATTGTTGCCCAACTCCTAAAGAAACAATTCTGACAGGCTATCTCTTATTGCATGGACCTGAGTCAAATGTCATACCTTAACAAATATAGGAAGGACGCAGAGAAACAGTGTGGCCATCTCTTATAGTGTGGCTCTACAGGCTTTAAAAACGTCTGGTATGTCCACACGATGCTTCTGTCTAGGTTATTGCCTTTCTAAAAGGAAACACAAAATGGCTGTTTAGGTAGCATTTGTGGTAGAGCTGTGTGTGTATTTGCTGGTAAATATCCCTTTCTAAAGCTGAGATCTGGTGGCATGTCTTAAGAGACGGCCTCCAGAAATTCAGATCCAACCCTCCTCCATTACTACTGAAACTGGGCTGTGTTACTACACTGTTCTTCTAAGTCAGAGTTGCACAGGGTGCTGCTGGCAAGCTGCACCACTTGCCCTGCACCTCTCAGAGCAGAATAGTTGCTCTGACAAGCCTCAGCAAGAAGCAAAACATGCATTACCATACATGCTTTTATCCTATACTGACAACTCTGATTGTTCTACATGTTTTCTCTGACAGCTACAGGATAAATGTTTATTTTTAGGTAGAAGTTTAAAATTTATTGGGTTTGCACCTGTCTGAACAATGCACTTAAAAGATGTATTTTGCAGCTTCTTATTTGTGCATCCTATTACAATTTATTCATTTGTGCTGTATATGTTTTAGCCTCTCTGTCAGCTACTGGTGGCACCTTTTAAAATGGTGACATTGGTTAGTGACTTTTTATTCACTGCAAGAAAATGCACTTTGGGTTGTAAGTCTTTCATTAGCATGTTGTGGGTTTTCCATTCTGTCAGTACCAGAAACTAGATTAAGAGCTAGTAAAAGAACCTTAAAGATGTACTGATTTAATTACTCTCAGGCAAACAGCTAGACCTTGCTCAGTGAAGGAAGTTATAGCTCCTATGTGTAAGATTGTGTTCCGTCATTCAGAATATCCAGGCTTCTGCTTTGATTCAAATTTGATCATACAGAAATTTGTGCGGTAGTAATATTAATATAAAAGTTTAATAGCTACTTGAGATGGATCCTTAACTATTGATGTATGCAATGAAATATCCAGGACATCTAAAATTCAGGGCTTTACCTAGTGTTCCTAATGGATGGGGAAAGTAGCAAGTGTCTTCCCATTTTTATGTCTTTGGAAGAAAATATAGATATACCAGAAGACTGGGAGCTAAAGTGCTGACTGGACTTCAGTTAATGATGTGTTTATTTTCCAAGTCCATATAGCTTGGATCTTACCTCACATTTTGTTACAGCATGTAACATAAGGACCTTAAACTAATCAATTTCTGCAATTAGCAGTTCTGAAAGGAAACACAAAAGGAAGTAAAAGGCAGTTTGTGCCTTGGTTAGCTCCACTGTCTTTAATGAGGTTATTCTCTGTGTAAATCTAGTCTTAAGTATTCTAGCTAAATAATTTAGAAAATTAAGCTGCAGTTAATTTGAATAGCTAGATGAAAGGGTATATGAAACATCAAGGGTGTGGGTAAGAACAAAATGCAGGTGACAAAAAATTTGGATGTCCTTTACAGTTTCACCAGATATCATATTGGGGGAATTATATGGTCCTGGTCCCACCTCCACAGAGAAATATGTGAAATTCAGTCCTGCTCTTAGTCCTGCCATAAAACACATACCAAAGGCAATTTATGAAAGGCATTTGGCATAAAAGTTTTCCTCTCAAAGCCTTGGCTCAAGGTCTCTATTCCATGTCTATACCTCTTAAATCCTGAAAATAGAGCTTTCTGTGAACCTTGCTGGTGACTTAAGCTTCTTGTGGACTTCTGCTCAGGTTTAAATTTCATACTGACTACCTGTGCCAGCTGTTCCAAAAACTTTATCATCGGTTCAAAGTCCTACCTGTCCCCAATTTGCTGTTGGTCTATATAGTCAAAAACATGCTTTGTAAATATTTTCTTTACATTGGACGTATTTGATCATCTGCAGCAATTCCAAAATGGCATTTCTTACTTTGTGTCAAACTTGGAAATTATTAAAATATCCTGAATAGTCATAAACTCAGTCAGCTCATTCACAATAAAGTACTGTGATGCCTTAAGCTAACTTTTTACCAGTCAGAATATTGTCAAGGTGACCTTTCATGCTGTTTCAATTGCATAGCCTGGCCATTATTTAACTATTAGGATGATGGAAAGCTTGCACTTTGCTATTTGAGTGGCAACATTTCTAGACACAGGGACCTGAAAGAATGGAGCATACAAGGGGCTATAATTAATGTGCCACATTAAGGAGTTAAGGATAAGCAGCCAAAGAAAGACTAAACCTGGTGGAGCAAAGCAGCTACAGTCTAGTCTTGAAAACTAAAAATCCATTTGCAATGCTTTCTAGAATCCTAATGTCTCCTGCTGTTGACAAGTCATTAACGGTAGCTCATTTTTCCTGCACTATGTCTTGACCATCCATCATTATTGAAATGTACAGGAAAATGCAACTTCTGGAATGCTATTAAAATTCCTCTTAAAATTAAGTTTTAGTGACATTAATGCCATATTACATTTTCACCATCTAGTTAAAAAAGAATTAATTTCTATTCATTTTAAGATTTTTACATATGTATTTATACAAATAGAAAGAGTTAGTAAATACTGAACATCTGAAAACTCTTTTTTTTTTTAATAGAAATAGAATCATAGAATAGAATCATAGAATCACCTCGGTTGGAAAAGACCTTTAAGATCATCAAGTCCAACCGTTAACCTAGCACTGCCATCCCACCACTAAACCATGTCCCTAAGCACCTCATCTAGCCTTCTTTTAAATACCTCCAGGGATGAGGACTCGACCACCTCCCTGGACAGCCCATTCCAGAGCCTGACAACCCTTTTGGTGAAGAAGTTTTTCCTAATGTCTAGACTAAACCTGCACTGGCGCAGCTTCAAGCCATTCCCCCTCGTCCTATCATCTGTTACCAGGGAGAAGAGGCCAACCCCCACCTGGCTACAACCTCCTTTCAGGTAGTTGTAGAGGGCGATCAGGTCTCCCCTCAGCCTCCTCTTCTCCAGACTAAACAACCCCAGTTCCCTCAGCCGCTCCTTGTACGACTTGTGTTCCAGACCCCTCACCAGCTTGGTTGCTCTCCTCTGGACCTGTTCCTGATCTTTCTTGTAGTGAGGGGCCCAAAACTGAACACAGTATTCGAGGTGCGGCCTCACCAGCACCGAGTACAGGGGCATGATCACTTCCCTACTCCTGCTGGCCACACTATTCCTGATACAAGCCAGGATGCTGTTGGCCTTCTTGGCCACCTGGGCACACTGCTGGCTCATATTCAGACGGCTGTCAATCAGTACCCCCAGGTCTTTTTCCACCAGGCAGCTTTCCAGCCACTCTTCCCCAAGCCTGTAGCACTGCATGGGGTTGTTGTGACCAAAGTGCAGGACCCGGCACTTGGCCTTGTTGAACCTCATACAATTGGCCTCGGCCCATCGATCCAGCCTGTCCAGGTCCCTTTGCAGAGCCCTCCTCCCCTCCAGCAGATCAACACTCCCACCCAGTTTGGTGTCATCTGCAAATTTACTGAGGCTACACTCAATCCCCTCATCCAGGTCATTGATAAAGATATTAAACAAGACTGGCCCTAGAACTGAGCCCTGGGGAACACTGCTTGTGACCGGCCGCCAACTGGATTTAGCTCCATTCACCACGACTCTCTGGGCTCGGCCACCCAGCCAGTTTTTAACCCAGTGAAGAGTACATCCATCTAGGCCATGAACTGCCAGCTTCTCCAGCAGAATGCTATGGGAGACTGTGTCGAAGGCTTTGCTGAAGTCCAGGTAGACAACATCCACAGCCTTTCCCTCATCTACCAGGCGGGTCACCTGATCATAGAAGGAAATCAGGTTGCTAATGAGTGTTAAAAAAGTTTTAAGCTATACAAAAGCCTACTAGGAACTAATATACTAGACCAGAATTAGTGATACACCACATGGTTTGGTTTTATCTTGCCTACCTGGGACATAGGCACTGTGTAAAGAGGAAAGGTAAGGTAAAGCAAATAGGACTTGTAGTACAGCATGCTATAATTCTGCATATGTATGTCTGCACATGTCTTCATTGTAGGATGAGGGATTTTGTATGATGTAAAAGCAACATAAAGCAATCATAGAAGGAAGTGAAAAACCCATCTTTTGGGCGGCAGAGGGGTAAAAAAAGGGAAATAGTCATCTTTGTTACTTAAAATGCAAATTTGGGAAAAAAAAATTTCTTTTTTTTAAGTGAATTGAAAAGGAAAGCAAGAGTCGCTACTGTACTTTCTCAACAATAATTGAGAAATAACAATAATTTGCCTTCTAGGAAATAACTTTGCTGTAATTTTAAGCCTGTTCATTACCATGTTAAAATGTAATTGTTTCATGACTGTATGATTAAATATATTCTGTCTACATGAAGCTTGACTCATGTTGACAGAAATCAAAATCATTAGAAAGATGTGGCTGTTGGAAAATCTTTTGTCTTCACAGTGCTATTGGAGGAGGATGAACATCACAGGCTGTGGAGGCTGTGTAAAAAGCAGAACAGAAAAAGGTTTCTTTTTCCATCAGCGGTTAGGTGATTTATATACATGACTCTCATTAACATTAATGGGAGTTATCTGCCTCATTTTTTATGAGCCTGATGTGAAGTTAATGGCAGCCTTCCCATTGTCTCTAGTGGGCTGTGGATCAACCACTAAGTGCACAAATGAGTTTGGTTGAAATATTGGTGCTTGTAGGCTTAGAATTTTGACATGCTTCATTCACAGTTACAACAAAAAATGCTGTGCAAATGCCTAAGAGCGTGAGCTGAGGAGTTTAATATTGCAGAGGCTGCTGATCTGTGTGCACTTTGGGGTATCCACACAGCAGACTTCAGAGATGCCCGAGCCAGCTTGCAATGAGCTAGTGTGAGCAGGAGCCATAATCTGCCCAGCAGCATGAGCTGATTTACTTTTCAGAGATCTGAGCAGGAATAGGTGTAATGGGGTCTGTGGTCCGGACCACATGACGAGGGAGGTGCAGCACCATGCGATGCTCTACTCCCACCAATAACATGGTAATATGCAATCTTGCTTTTTTGAAATCTACCCTGGGATCTGTCTCTGTGCTGTGCTCTCCTCAGTTTTTGTTTGGTGGTTTTGTTTTTTTTTTTTAATAGAGGAATCACGTTTTCTTTGCAATAAACCTTTCATTGACTATGTATGCTTTGCAGTTGTAACAAAACTAGACCGTAATGCTTTTTCTTCTGTGAAGAAGGGAAGGAGTCCTCATATTACCAGAAGAATTGGAAGGACTTCTAGTCACATCTGTGTTCCTTACTATGAGCCATCCACTACAGGGACAGATGACCAGCCTCGCCATCAGTGAAGAACATTTCTGGCCATCCACAGACTAGCTGGTACAAGATACCTTGCCTGTGGATTGGGAACTCCTCATGGTGACTCACGTTCCTACTAAAGTATTCCCAGCTGTGCCAAGTTTCTCCTTATCATGTCCCATTGGTGTATGCACGAAAAACCGGCCTCCAGAAGAACGTGTGCTTTGAAGCTGAGCTCCTAGTTATAGTAGGGGAAGCTAGATGCTGAGGACTGTAAGACACAGAGGCTTTCTCCTCCCAGTCTGCCAGACATGGCTGCTGCTGGTCCCGATTCCAGGCCTAGGCTGTAACAAGGCTGGGCATGTACTTTGAAGACACAAATATACACAGAGCACAACACAGATCAACACAGGCAAAAGACTGGTGCCTTTATCAGCAGTTACTTAAACATTCACAAAGCACAGACATAGACACATGCAATACAGACTGCCCAATCCCTTCCTCCTCTCTGGCTGATCAGGATTTAAATTGGGTAGTAGGGCCTATGCAAACCCCCAGACTCCCAGTTCCCAGCTGCTCCCAGCATCTGCAGGTCCACTGAGTCTTCTCAAGCTATCGAACAGGCATGTGACTGTCCCGTCTGACTTTACGGTGGAGTGGGAGACCTTCACTATGACAGTGCAAAACCAGGACTAATCTAAATGGGCCAAATGCACCTATATAGCTTGTTGGAGCTGGAAGGTGCAACAAAATGCAGTTAATTTCCACCTTGGGCTGAGATTTTGCTATGGTCTTTCTATCTGTGCAACATCATGAAATATCAGCTATTGTAGACAGATTGGATTTTCCCCAGCTCTGGGTTCCTCACAAAGTTTCAAAATATAAGCAGAGAGAATCAGGGAAGGTGCCATACACTACTGGTAATCCATCAGGTAGGGAACAAGCAAGTACCCAAACACGGGATTTATGAGCTACATTCACATATTTTAGGAAGTGCACAGCTCAAATAACTGTGGGAGGAATAGGACAAATACTCCCCACTTGTTCAGCTCTGGTATGGCTCCACACTGTGCATAAAAGAAAAGGTAGGTGCAGGGAAGAAAACAAGAGACTGCTGCCATTCAGTTTGCCTGTAGGAAGTCTTAAAATGTTATTTACAAGCTGTGCTTTAGTTTTAATTAACATTTTTTCTTTTTTTTTTCTTTTTAGACTAAGCATTGTTTGATAAATTAAAAAAGCACTTTTATACCTTGTTAGAAATCAGCAGGTAGGACTGCACTGCTCTGCATTTTTTTTATTGCATATATTTGTAAGTTTAATAAAGTTCTGCATTTGTATTAAGGACTTGTTTTCTGCTTAATTGTAAGGAAATGGGAAACCACAGCAATGCCAAAGGGTTTTATTAAAGTATCAAAAATCAGCAAGCAATCTACACAAGCCAATTAAATAGCACTCTATGTCACTGAAGTAGAAAGCATAGAGGCTTGCACTTAAATTGATACTTTCTTTGACAAAGAAATCAACCCATATGAAGTAAAACCCATACAATTTATCAGATGCAAGATACTAAGTGCAGATTAGCAGTCCCCTCACCATAGAAATGAAAATAAATTAAACACACAGTCCTTTAAAAACCTTATGACATATCAATACATCAGGTTTTACGGTAATTCGCATTTGCAGTCAATGACTGATCTGAATCGCTGTGTTCACCATTGGTGTAAGCATTCTTGCCGGTGCCAGAGTTTTCTTGCCTGCATTCACCCAGGGACTGTACTGTTTCTTGGGTGCTTTCTAGGTGCTGTGATAGTGCCATGGAGTACACTGCAGTACGTGGAGCCCACTCCACAAGAAAAATTGCTATCCCTGGTGATGCAGATGCTTCTTCTGTGCGTGAGAGCTGGTGCAGCCTCTCTGAAAGGTGGTTCTATATGATTAGCATTGGAATGTGCTTACAAAAAGCTCTTCCAATGGGTCCTGCTTTTGACTTCACAGCAGAGATACAGAACTGATGAGTGTTTAGCCAACGTATATCCCTATCACACTAAGAGCAGTCCTTCCCCACTGTGTATCATGTTATTCTTTGTACAGTTCCATACATCATTAGGAAACCTGGGATGGCCCTCAAAGAATTCTTGTGCTAGAGGTGAGAATCAGTAGGGATATTTGAACATGGGTGCTCAGGGCTATGTGCTTTTTAGATGAATTCATAAGGATGGGTTAGAAGTATTTTGCTCACTGTCTGTGTGCTGGATGTAGTTCCAGTAAGCTTTTCCTGAGCCAGAGAAAAGCCTACTAGAAAGCTAATAACCATTACAAATTAGACTAATTCCTTGCAGTCTGGCTCTGAATGAGAAAGTGGTTTCCATTTCATTTTTTTTTCCCTAGTGGATCTTGCAAATCTGTTCACTCTTTCACTCATTTCAATCGGATGAGTGTTCGTATTTCAAAGTTATAATCATTAACATCTTTTGCTGGCAGCTTTATCACAAAGGGTAAGGATAGAATGATCATGAAGTCTTCAGTCTTCACTTTCGAGATGGCCCTTTATTGTAGCACAGAAGCACGCAGTGTGATCTGTGGACACTATTTTTCTAACACTAAATGTTACTTAGCTCTTTAGTGGATTCGCAGAGCTTTTTAGATTCTAGAACCATTAATAATCAGCTGTATAACCAAAAGCATTAAGGCAGATTTTGCTCAAAATGGTCAGCAAACAAATGGGCAATTTTTTTATGGTTACATCATCCCTACAGTTTGCCCTTCATGAAAGCATAAGAAATGGGCTCAAAGAGGGTTCATTTTCCCCCCAAAATGTTTAATCTCCTCAGTCCACAACGTGAAGTGAACAGAAGTAATCTAATATATGTTAATGGAAAATACCAGCTAAAGTTATTATAAATTATCACATCTGAGCAAGAAACAAAATATGTGCCATTATTTGATCCAGTTGTATTAAATATAAATTTTTTAGTAGCTAAAGATTAGCCTCCAGAAAGGTGTGAATTTGTTTAATTTGTCAGGATTTTAAACACATGCAGCAGATTCTAACTGGAAGTTAATACACAAAGTCTGGAAACCAGTGCAGAAAATAGATTGATGACCAACATCCAACTGTATTTAATGTTTCATATGTGCATCCACTAATATTTTTAACTCCCTATTCTGTATTTGTCTTTGCAAAACTCTCCTCTATGTAGTAATATATAATACACTTCCTTGGAAGAAGGGAAATAAGAATCACACATTCACAGGCAAACATAATGGCATTCTATACCATTGTAAGAAAGTTCTGTATCATTATAACCATCTTATTGAGATAGCAACTGATAAGACAAGAAAGAGTCTATACACAACTTTTGTATGACTTTCCAAGTAAGGTAGTTTATTTATCCTTTCTTGGTTCATATATGCCCACCAGTAACAAATGCTTCGTCAACTGCTTCGTAGCTCTTAATTGCTATGGACATAATATAAATGGAAAGAACAACCCTGTTCTCAGGAACACTTTAGGAAGTGCAAATCTCCCATGCCACCAAACCCTCCTTAACTCTATTTTACTTTTAACATATTTACTCTTCAGTAGTTTAATGTCCTCACAGGGAAAACATGACATCTAAGCATCCCACCAGCTGCTGCATGTTCAGCACAGCGAGAATTTTCCCCACTGTTATGAATGACTGCTTTTAAAGGGCATCAATTTCTCGCCTGAATGGAAATCAGAATCTTGTACATAGTAAGTCGTCTTCTTGTTGTTGTCAATACTCATAATGCTATATTTATGGAAGGGACATTGTTTTGTCAATAATTGTTCTGATTGCTCCCAATGCTTGCAATATTGTGTGTCTTTTGCATTCTCTTCCACATTTGCAGAAGATTTTAAGGTAGGACTGAAGGAACTTGAAATAAAAATATGAACCATTCACAAACAGTATGAGCTAACCAAATTACACAGGGACAGCAGGAGCAGAGTTTTAGCTACATCTGAGCTTTACTCAGGCGCAGCGAGGAGATATTTACAGCTTTTCAGTTTTGCTTCCTATTGCTGGTTAAACAGTTTCCGATCAGCATCCCTAGTTTATGTTTATCAGCTGACTTTATGCACTGTTTCAGCACCGCTACTGTGAATTTCTCCTTCCTATCCCTATCCATTACATTAAATAGGATGCCATGGGAGGTGGCAATTCCACCTTCACCACCTTTCTGTCAATGGAAAGCTCCTTGGCATAGGCATAATTCTTGCCAGTTATCAGTGATACCCTTCGTGCTGCTTGAGCAGTGGAAAGTAGGTTTAGCTGACAGAAGAGTCCATCCCAGAAGGTCACAATAAATTGGAAAAAAATAAGGCAAACACGAACTTTGCAGCAACACTGTTATGGCAACCTAGAAAAGCAAGTACTTCAAGAGTCTGCTCATAGACAATTGTCAAGAGAGGAGGTATTGGTACAGGTCCAAGATCTATTGTCTCATCCCTGCAGGCCAAGGAGGCTGACAGCTGCTCTGAGTGGATGGATCCTTCTTGAAACTCATCCTCTTCTTGTGTCATAGTTTGATGGCATTTATGCTGACAGATGTCACAAAAATGACATTCTAAGATAATTTGGGCTCAGGCTCAATGGCTCTTTGGTTTGAACTCAAATGTTCCTGAGTTCTTAACACACAAAACTTCTATACCATGCATCTACCCACAGTTGTAACTGATAGCCTGCAGAAGGTACATCCACAGATATGATATGTTTACAAACTTTTCAGATATGCAAATGAACTTTCCGGTGTACACAGGTTTTTAGTATCACAGAATAACAGGACAATTCAGGCTGGAAGAAACCTCAGGAGGTATCTAGTGTAACCTCCAACAAAAAGCAGGGTCACCTCTGAGATCAGACCAGGTTACCCAGGGCTTCAACCAGACTAGTCTTAAAAATCTCAAAGGATGGAGACTGCACAACTTTTTAAATAAACCTTTCACTATTATTTTCATAACAAGTCTAATTAGAAAAAAAGGGTGTTATTGTATCTTTATGCAGGAAAGATTAGTATAGAGAAAGTTTCTGACAAAATAGACTTGACACCTTTTCCCTATTCTATTGCTCAAAACGTCCATTTCTATTACTCCTTCCTTTTGTTTGCCTTCCTCTTGTGCAGGCTTCTCTTCCATTACATGCAAAATGCTGCAAAGGGCCGTGGCATGAGGCATGCATAAATTGGCAAACATCTGGCAGGCTTTCTTTGTTGTGAACTGCAGGGCACCTCCCGTGTTGTATAAATAGCACAGTCCCACACTTTGTTTTCAAGTTGTGGTTAAGAATTTTATTTTTCCTTATGCTGTTTTTCCAATCCCAATCAAATATTTGGGTAAGTAACATTCCTGAACACTAGTTTGAGCTTTTGCCCACTGTGTGTTTTGGCAATCTTTTATTAAAAAAAAAAACGTGGTACTGCACATTGTTGCATTTACAGTTTTGACAGCTGTGTGATACAGCAGTGGCAAACAAGCGTGTACTCAATCCATAACTGTTCTCAGTTGGATACATGTTTTCTCTTTTTTCAAAATCAAACCAAGTCCATAAATCCTCATTTGTTTTCTTCTGCTTTTATTGAAGAACCCATCAGTTCAGAATTTGCCTCAACTTTCTGCAGATTTCCCTTCTTTTATGATCCTGAATGGGCTTCTTTCCTTCCTAATCAACGACCTCCTTCCCACCTCTAATCACAATTCCCAGACACTGACTGTCTTCTCACTGTTAGGTTATGTCATAAAAGCTGGTCTGCACACCCAAAATGTAGCACAGAGGGTAAGACCACAGCAGGGTTTCCTGCTGGGGACCATGGGAGACCTGGCCAGGTTGTGTGTCTGTGTGTGTGTGCCTCTCTGTGATTGGGGATGTTCCAGCAGATGGAGTGGGACTGTGGCCTCAGGGACTCATGTGTACCCAGGTGCCAGCAGCTGGGGAAACTGGGGGATCCAGGGGCCAGTTGCTGGTCAGAATGGGTGCCTGCGCCCACATGATGCAGGGGTCCACATTGCACATGTGTGCACCTCTCATTGTCTCTCTCTGTGTATCTATATGTGTATGTGTATATATACACACATATACATACATAGGGAGATACATATATACATTCTCACTAGTGGTCTTCTGTTCTGCTCAGCCAGAGAGGGCAGGTGGTGCTGCCTGCGTTTGTGTGAGTGCTGTGCTCGTTACCTGTGTGGCCAGCTGCATAAATTTATGTATCTGTGGTGCATACATGTTTTCTGTGTTTGCCTACGGGGGGTCCATGCTCAGCCTCGATACCAGCTGGACCCAGGCTGCAGAGCTGCAGCAGCCTCACCTCTCTTGGGCTGCTGGATCTGGCCTGATTTCTCCTAAGATTCTCCTTTTCAGTCTGGGCTTTAATTGTGGGAGCTGATAACACTGCATTGTTTTAAGAGCTTTCTTCCTCCTTCACTGTGATCATATGTTTCAAGTGTGGAGCTCGCTGCACTGGTAATTATGAATAGGAGAATCTCTGGTATAAGAAAAGAAACAGTCTGATTTAGGAGTATTTATAACCTCTGCCTCTTCCCCTGCCCCCCTCCATTAGAAACAATTACCTTACTGCTTTTCTCTTTCTAGTTATCTATCCATCTATCTGTGATTCCTTAGCCAATAATTAAGATCTTGTGCTGTCGTGTCAGATTGCAGCCCAAACAGGAAACAAAAAATACTAGAAAAACAAAATTCACTGCTAAAACTCCTAAGTAACTTTCTAGTTCTTATTCATGTGTTTTAGTGGGTCACTGCTCTGACCTAGTCAGATGTCAGGAAAGTAGAAAGAGGACTTGTCTGCAAGGGAAATATGCTGTGAAATCTGGAGACACTGTCACCAGCAATGGAGAACCAAAACTGAAGGGGAAATACAAGCTTACCCTAAAGTCTCTGAAGAGAAACACCCTTATCTGACCAGTCAGTTTTGTAGGTTGTTCATGTCTAGTGGGGTTTGGCCTGCAAATTTTCCAACATATATTTGATTCTTATCTGAACAAGAAAGTGAAGGTTCCTTTTAACATTCTCCCTACTCAAATAAATGTTTAATGTTACATCTAGGTCATGGCATACAGGATGATGTAATGTGGTACCATTCTTCCAGGTTCATCATCAAATGTAAACAAGGGAGTATGATCTTCCAGCTGAAATTCTTTACTTACTGAGCCAGTTGATAAGAAGTAATGGTTGTTACCATGTACCTCAAATCTTGTAAGGAACTTTGCTGTGCTCAAGTGCCACAAATAAGATAAATTTCTTCCGTGAAAATCCATAATTTTTTTAAGGCACTGTGGGAGCAAAGTAGTGTCAAAGAAGTGGAAGTCAGCTGAGAAGTGTCATTTCAATGGATATGATTTTGGAGCTGATTTAGAATGGCTTCCTGATAACAGGCTGTATATTTTTCTTTATCTTGCATATCTTAAGGATTAGGCATATTACCAAGTATCTGGTCCTAAAAATGACAGATTAATGTTTGCTCATAAGTGTCCCAATTAATAAGTCATGCAATGAACTAGATCTAGTAGGTAATATTGAGTCACACTTTTTCAAAGGCAGATTAATTTACATACTATAGCCACAGGATTATTAAGAAAAGCTGAAAGGAATCAGGATTTAGGTGGGGAAGTCTAAAGACGGGACAATTGGCTTGTCAAAGTAAATAGGTTGTTTCAGTTTTAATTCACGCAGCTATTGCTTTGCTGGTAATATGGAGGAATTTAGTCTAGATTCCTTTTTTTTTTTCCCCCAACTGAGAAAGAAAAGAGACATACTCAGGAGGAGTCAGCTGACACATGAAGATTGTGACAGACCATGGAGCGGTAATGATAGATTGGATTTTGCCTTCCATTTTGACTTTTCCAGCCTAAAAATGGCTCTGTTCTTTCAAACTCTTTTTACAGTTTGTGTTTTCTAAACCTTTTCACTGTTATTGATGTCTTCTGCATTTTCTTTGGCTTGTTTGCATCTTTCTGAAAGTGTGCTGCCGAAAACTGGACTCCAGTGGATGCCACTCTAGTGCCTTGTACAGCAGGATGCTTGCCTTCTGTTTCTTATATGCCATACACCTACTAATACATCCCAAAATATTTATCTTCTTTGAAACAGCAGCACACTGGTGACTTGTATCCAGTTTTCAGACCTGATATACCCCAGGTCCTTTTTTGCAGCGTGGCTACCTAGTCACTTGTTTCCCATGTTATATGTGTGCACTTGGGTTTCCTGTAGTACTTCACAGGTGGTGTTATTGAATTTTGCCATATTGATCTCAGCCCATTTCACCAATTTATCAAGATTATTTTGAATTCTAAACCTACTCTCCAAAGTGCTTGCAGCCCCTCCCGGCTCAATTATCCACAAATGTTATAAGGAGCTTTTCCAGTATTCTTATTGTTAATGAAAACACTGACTAGAATTACATGTAGAGCAGCCTTATGTCATCCCCACCTAATACAATCTTCCAGCGTGATGCAGCCTAGTGATAATTGCCTTAAAAATGGCTCTTTTACCTGCTATGCATCTGTGTTTAGGCAGAACGAAAATGCAAGGCACTGATCATTCTCATTAACTCTTTCAGTGGCTGGGGCGATGTTGTGGCAGACCATTTCCTCCTGCTTTTTCTCCTGAGAGTGACCGTGCCAAAAACATTCCCTAGTTGCATACACAGCTTGGCTTGTGCTGCTTCTCTTTTTACTGAGGGAGAGACAGCCAGAAAAGGCAAACAGGTTGAAAAGGTTTTGTCTCAAGAAATGGATTGTGGATGCTTAATGTAACTTCATTGTGTTTAGGAGCTTATAAATTGATTAGTTAATCTTTTGCTTCAGTATCATTCTGCATAACAAAGTTATATTTACTGATCTTTAATTCCCCAGGTGTTTATTTTTCCTCTTCTTAAAGGTAAGATCAATATTTAACCTTCTCCATCTCTTTCAGACTTCATCTATTCTCCATGAAGACTAGAAGATAATCACTAACAATTCAAAGATTACTTTGCTCTATGATAAATTTTCTCAGGTCTTGTGACTTGAATATATATAACTTTCCCAAATACCTAAATACTCTTTGATGTATTCTTATTCTAGTCTGGCTGATGTTCGCATCCCTTTGCTGTTAACAGCAATCTTGTGAAGCATCTGATCACTATTAACCTTTTTGTGAGAAAGGAAGTGAAAAACCCTGGGACATTTCTGCCTTTACAATGTCATCTGTTAATAGCTCACCTTCTCCATAAAGCTCAAGACATTATACTTTGCTTTGGCATGCCCTCTAAGGTTTTTATATATTGTCTGTCTTATTTTTTTTTTAACTATCCTTTGCTAGCTTGTTATCCATTGCTAGATTTTAGACATTTACACTTATCCACTCCTGGTTTTGTCTGTTTGTGCTTCTGTACTGTTTTCTTAATCACCCTAAGCAATTTCTCCCTGATTATCCTTTTTGGATAATCCTTTTTTGATTCTGAAATACTTAGAGAGCATCCTGTGAGCCCAAATTCATCTTACCGCATTTCCTTTCTGGAAATGTTTAACTTCAGTGTTTGATCTTGCACTGGTTGCAGTCCCCAGAATAATTTTCACCATTATTCCCTTGCCCAGGACTTTATTTACCAAATGCTGAGTTTTTTTAAGTCTGCTCTTGTTTCAGGCTTATTGTTAATAATTTCGTACTCTTGCTGAGAAATCATGAATTCTAAAGAAATGAAAGCTACTGTTGCAGGAACTATGGTTTTGAAAAAGCTGGGGTGGGTTTGTTTTTTGTTTTTTTTTCAGTGTTCCTGTTGGGGCATTGTGCTACTGAACCGGAGTCATCTGCCATGGTATTTTGTCATACCAGACATAGAGACTGGGAATATTCTACAATATGGTAGCTGAAAAGTGCTAACTCTGCATTATGAAGAATGGTCTGGAAAGGAACTAATAATAAAAATGAAATTCTATTTACATGGTAGTTTTTTTGGCATATGTATTAGATAGAATGCTATTTTACCTGTTATTGAAATGCAACCACTCCAGAGTGGGCAGAATACAAAAATACCATATATTTTAAGACTGAAAGCTGTAGAACCATTATCCAGAAGGATGAAATCCCTTTTGTGGAGAAGTGTTTTTTGCAATTCAGATTATTATCTTTGAAACTGACCGGGAGTTCAGCTCCTCCTTCTGAAAATGGATATTATTTATTGATAATTCATATTAGGAAATGAGTTTTGCATTCAAAAGTACCATAATTATTATATGTTGAAAACAGTGTAATTTCCTCTAAATGTAGACTAAGAATTCATAACTGATTCTGTAAGTAGGGGTATTATTGCTGGCAAGGAATGTACGAGCTCCTGGAGAACTTACATTGTTTCACTCTGGGAATGGAATTGAAGGGTTAAGAGAGGACCATGTAGCTTATGGCAGTCCGCGTGCCTTAGGATCTGATCAGGCTCTCTGTCTCACTATGCTCAAAATTCAGTCATGAGGAAAAGACATTAACTTCATATATAGAGAGCTAAGAATTTATTGCTAGCCCAGTTAATCTTTTAACAGTCTAATAATCCAAAGCAACACAGAGAATCTTCATCAGTAGTATTCTTAACATCTTTATACTAAGCCTTCCTTATTCATTGGTGTTGTGCTCACCCTTTCAATGTCCCTCTGGGTCCAAGGTTGACCCTTCAGTACTTCTGAAGAAGAGTACTGGAGAAAGGAGGTCTATAACAAGCCATCAGACTCCCGAGGTCTTTGTCAGATGGAGTGTCATGTTCATGATATGGGTTTCTTACTCAGTCTTGCATCTGCTTGGATTTATTTTTTATAAGTTTTCTTCACACAGACTTCTTATATGTTGCTTATTTTAATTGTTTCCAGATTATTCATTTTTTCTGTTTGCTTTTTTCTTTACAACTGGTGTCGCATTATTCATGAGTCTGCTATGGTATAGTGACTTCTTGTTGACCTTTGTCATTGGTATTTACAGTCTGGGAGCTCAGGTCATCCTTCCAATGTTTGCTCTGGAGTCCTAGACTGTTCAATCCACATAGAACAACTACTTGTTATTATGAACTAAAACTAAGCTAATTAAAATGTTGACAATAGTTACCTCACTCTTAGACAATTGATATCATGGCTAAGCTATGCCACAAGTCCTGGCAAGTCCTCAGATCCAGCACTGTGGGGGCAATAAAAAGCCTGTGGCCTTTTGTCAATAGTGGCAAAATTATATTTACTGGGCTACTCTCTATCTTGATGAAGGGACTGTGGTGTGACTATACTCCTAGCTTCACCAAGTTAAGTGCTATTAAATGAATCTGTGTCACCATTTCTGTTCTTTTATATCTTATGTGTGACTCGCCATTTATGTTTGGTCTAATAGCATTTATACTCCTCAATTTCCTCAGTTCAAATTGCAAATAATGCTATTTCCTGGACTGTCATTTGTGAAGTGTCTTATTAATTTGTGTCTTATTAACTACTAATATCACCAAATTGCTACTTTAAGGAAGGTCCTAAAATAAGTTTGTTATCTCTGTTTTAGACAACTTAATTATTTGGTATGATATTTAGAGGCATTAATATAACCATTCCCTTTCCAGCAGTTATTCATGTTTAAGGTACTAAGAGAACTAATGGAGCTCTGGGAGACACAGCATACATTGCAGCTCACTGATTTTATTTGGAAGTTCTGAAACAGGTAATAATAACAGAGCAAGTCTGTTGAATCACTTTGTCATAGTGTCTTAATTTATCTTGGGTAATAGAACAGCAAATTGTGGCATGTGCTATAATTTTTTTGGCAGCTATAAAATGCATTTTATCTAAATATTCAGCAAAGAAAAAATGAGAAACCTTAAATCCTCATCTACTGTAGAATTAGTTATTACTTCTTATTTTGCCTTTGGCCATGAAAATCAGCCAAGAGTCAGATGGGCACTATTATATTGCTACAGCATATATTTCTGCTCAAGTGTTTCCTATACATTTCAATGGTGCCATGTGAACAGTTATGCAGACACTCTACTGGTAAACACAGGGTTAATGAGCCATGGTGACATCAAGCAGTTCTACCCCAACATACCAGTAAGAAGGTCAGAATTAAGGGAAGGAAAAGGAAAAGAGAAACCATGAACAAGTGGAACAGAGGAGGGCACATGCTCATTGAGAGTCCTCCGTGCCTTAGGGAGGACAGTGTGAAACAACTTCTCTGTGTGATTATTTTCTTGTCTGCTTTTGCCGAGGGAGTAGGGGCCCTGTGACCTGATCCATGTTTTGGATGGAGACTTCCACCAGGGAATATCTAAGGGACAAGTGTTTTGCTCTGTTTAGTTCTGCATCTGTTTTTCTTTGTGATCACTGCTAAACCCAGAAGGGAAGGACTTCCATGTCAATAGCTGGAAGGCTAAGTTTCCTACAGTAAGTGTAGAGGACTTTCCAGATGCTGCAGACTCAATTCTGGGTGCAGATAAAGCCTTTTTATCCCTTAAAAGCTTTAGAAAAGGAAACCCATTAGAGCCATGAAACAATTTACAGTTAGCATGCAATTGGACTGGGAGCAAAAAATGACTGATTTTATTCATTAAGGCAACCACAAGAAATGCTGTCATATTCTCTGTACAAAAAAACCATCTCCCTGACCTCTAATGGTTCCAAATTAGAGTCTGACTTATAAGATATATGGTTGTACATGCTTATATGTTATATTATTTAGTATATGTGTGTTACCAGCTATACCAATTTGACACTATATCTGTAGTGCTATACAGTTTCTAAATGATTGTATGGAGTAATTCTGTTCAATGTAGCATCTACACAAGTACAGCAACCTTTCTGATAACAAACATCAACTTTTTTAACAAAAGAAACAACCAGAAAGGGGCACAAGAGGATATTTAAAAAAAAATGCTTGGAATGAGACATGAAAAAACACCACCTCTGTAGCTATAAATGCTGGTTGAAACTCTGTGTGCTCTCCTTCCACCTCTTCCCAGCCTCCCCCGATTATGAAGGCAGTACTACTGATTCATTAAAAGAGAAGGGCTTAGCCTCTAGTTTCACACTGGCAGTTTGTTAAAAGGAAGGGCTCAGCTAGTGTTCTTACACTACTGTTTAATGAGCTGATATGTCTATAATCAGAGGAGAGAAAGGTACCAAATGTACCTGTAACATTACATGAGTGAGTTATTAGCCAGTTTTAACTACGGCGTTCGGTACATTGGAGTAGAATCAATGAGATGACATACACTTAGCAATAGGGCATTTATATGAAAAGCAATCCTGAAATATAATTGGTAATAAAATTTCTATTAATATCTTATAATATGTTAATGGGGTCTTAACACTGAGTTGGTGAATGATGTAATAATTAAGAAATCAGAGGTTAGAATGTCATTAGCAGCCATATGTGTGGGTATGGACATCCCCCGCCCCAGATGTCTGCCTGCTTGCAGCGGACCTACACATGCTGACTCAGGGTGAGATGGAAATACTGTGCCATGTCGTGGGTAATTTTTAAAGATATTTTCTATTTTATTCCTTTCTGCAGCAATAGAGCTAGAAATTTTAGCACATGTCGCAGTTTTTGGCAGCAGCAAAATACATTTCTAAAATATTCACTAAAGAGAGGATGAGAAACTCTGAATCCTCATTTATTGCTATCACTTCTCATCTTGCCTTTGGCCATGAAAATCATCCATGAATAAGATGGCTGGCCTTCTGTTTACTGCTTCATATATTTCAACCATAATTCTTATACAAATGAATTGTATCCTGTGATGGGTTAAACAAAGCTCATATCAATCAACACAGCGTTAATAAGAAGCACTAACTCACTGTAACAGTGAGTGGCATCAAACCGAGAGGGACACTCTAAAACAGGAAAATATTACGCAGCTGGAAAGAGACTAGATAACAGTCCCTAAATCTTGGGAAGGGCATCTGGCTAACAGGATTTTCTCTTGGAGACTGGTTTCTGATATTTCTTCAATGTCTGGGTGATGGATCAATTATTTGGGGCTATTAGACCAACAGAAGACTGTAACAGTTTTGCTTTAATTTCTAACAATTTATTGTGTGATTTCAAAATTTCTGCTACCAACTTTCCAAGGAAGTTGATAGAATCAGAGAAGTTACAATGGGAAAAGTGAAACTGATGTAACTCTTGTAGGTCAACCTCTGCACACGGGGCTGTGATATCTTGGCAAGCTCTGTGGTATCTGTATACACAAGGGTTATTAAAAATCATCTGGCAAACCTCAATGTTGCCACCGTCTCAATCTATAACACCACGAAGCCTAAAGCAGAGGGCCACAGGTGGTACCTTCACTTCTGAAAAGCAAGCAGTTACATCCCTGACTACCTCTGAAACTAGGATCACTGTCAATCCTTGGTTAAAACCAGAGCACAGAGGAAGGTTTACTGCTGCCTGTTGAACTCACCATACAGATTTTAACTGAGGAAATAATACAATTCTCTGCTTTCTGTATTTCTCTTGACCTTCCTAATATCTTTCTGGACAACATTTAGGACAGAACTAAATGAAGCTTTATAGATGTCAGGCTGAATTTCCCCTTTTGCCACCAGGGGAATCCTTCTGGTTTAGCAAGGTCAAAAATTAATGCCCTAGATTGGAAACACTTGTCACAGAATTGCAGCCAAGAACAAAAACCAAGTTCCTTGCCAATGTTGTTAGCTAGTGAAGATGGCTAATAAAAGCAAGCACAGCAGCATTAGTGGCTTCCCCAAACTACAGTTTAGAGTGCGCTCTTCTGGGACACTCTTAGTTCTTGTCAGGCTGGGACAGAAGGCTTAATAGTGGGGAACATATTGCAAAAATAATCCACTTGACTTTCACTAAGCCACTAAAGCAGGCAGCCATCCAAATGAACATTTTTTGAAATGCTGTCATATTTATAGTAACATGCCATACATTTAAGTAGCAGAGGAGTCATAAAGCATGCTCAGACATAAGAGTTTTGAAGCAGGAACTAAATTAGCCTTAACTAAATGAGCTCCTCCTGTGATTTTTATATGACTCCCCATGAATGCTTCTTTTGTCCAAGGAATTTTTCTCAGTCTCATACCTAAACTCACATACCTAAACAAAATCTTCCAAAGACAATTCAGGAATGATAGAACATCATCCCACAAACAATTATGTTGAATGCATTTCCTAGTCCTGTGAACACAGAAAAATTCTGAGTATGTAAGACCTAAAACCTCTTCATCCACGTGGTGAAGATTTGCAGGTTTAAGGAGTTCCTTTTGAGTGCCAAGTGGATATCACCTTTAGGAAAAGTAAGGAGAGGAATTGTCTCTGGATGCAGGCAAATTAATTCAAAAGTTCCTGCTATTGCAGTCTACCATGTGATAGATTTAATTAGCTCTACAGTTTTCTGCTATAGAACTCTACTTGGTAATAGGTTTTTTTTTTCCTTTCCACCCTAAATTTAGTCACAGTCACTTTGTACTCATTTGTTATCCTTCTGTTCTGCTAATGCATATCATTATAGCCTCTGTTAGGCTAGGCTAAACAAATCTCCTTTTCCCTCATCATTCTAGTGACCACGCTCTGCAACGGTTCTAGTTTGAATGTATCTTTCTTAAGCACAGCTGACTATAATTATACTGAGAATCCAGATTTCTCATTTTAATTTAGTTTCCCTAATTAAAATTTAACTGGCTCAATAGATCTGATCTTCTACAGGGTAATAATCTGGAGTCCTCCAAAGTTTGGAAACCCCAACAGATCTTAAAGATCTTGTCTTCAGTAAGCTCTAGGACTTGGCTCTCTGATTTCTCTAAATGGTGTCTGAGTACTCAACAACCTTCAGTTCCCGATACTCTAAATTTCTGTATTTAGTTCAATATTTATATAATTGATACATGCCTGCCTCATTATTAAAGTGTGTGGTTGGTTGTTTTTTTTTTTATATTGTCTTATGGATAAATAATGGAATTCGTAGTTTGTTAATAACACCATATATTAGGTCTTGGAAATGGCAAATGGAAAAAAAAATAGAGAAACATTGTGTTTTGGAATGGTGTTAACTAGTTGATTTACTGGCTTAAAATCAAAACTACATTCTAACACAACACACTGACACTGTGAAATCAAAGCATTTGTCTTTTTCTGACCTGAAACAGGATGGTGTCTCTTGGACAATTTGGCTTTAATTTTATTACACCATGGGGAGATAGCTGAGTGGTAAGCTGAAGATTTAACGCCTGTTCTGCAGAGTTTGATATATTTGAAACCTTGGCTGGGATGGACAAAGACTGTGTGAAAATGAGAAAAAGGGAGCTGGACCAGTTTGTTAAAGAGAAAAGAGGGTTTTGGCCCAGGAAGCTGCTTGGTCTCTGACCACTGATCCAGTACTTGTGAGCACTTAACAGTGGTGGCAGATGTTGCTGAGTGCCACTCCTACTCACTTAGTCCTGTGCCTTTGCATGTCTGGGTGTGATACCTCTTTTCTGAGTGTGCGCATCCCCCAAATGGTGCTTATATCCTGTTCTTAAAGGGTAAGACAAGGAATGACTGTGCTTGCACCGTGACAATCACCTTGGCATCCTCCTCACTGGGCAAGGGCGAGAGAAGGTGCAGGCTCATGTTGTGCTGGTCAGGGGAAACAAGAATTAGTTGTGTGCAAAGAGTGGATTTTGGAGTCTCAAGTCTGAGTTAAGGAAAGGAAAAAGGTATTTTCCTGGGGCACAGTGTGGCTGTGTACAATTTCTTGACATGGGCGTAGTCCCGAGCTCTGAGTTGTCCCAGCTTCATCAGTAGAGCATAGAATTATGATCTCTCTCTCTCTGTATATATGTATGGTAAAACAAAAAATATGTTATTATTTAATTGTTATTTATTAATTATTCAGGGATTGGTACTCCTAGCTATTAGACCACAGGTTAGTTTATAGCATAAAATTAATCCTTACATCCTACACTTGATACTGTTGCCTCGTGTCCTCTGTGAATTCTACCTTAGTATCTAGGGTAGAATAGAGGAGATTCTTTCTTAGTATCTACATCCAGACTAAATTGCAGCAAGTTATGACAAAATCTAGATGTGGGCTTTTTAGTGAAATGAGCCCCATAGAATAAGAAGCAAACCCAGACTGCTTTATTTGTGGGGGGAAAGAGGTATATAGGGAAGAAAAAAATATTGCCTCTTCTTCGTACACAATTACTTTAATACACAATTTATCAAGCAACCCTTTCTGAGCAGGTGAAATCCTAGAAAGTGCAGCTATGATAACAATGGCCGATCTGAATCATTCAAACCAAGTAAACTACTTGTTGTCCTCCATTATTTCAAATTAAATATCTCTGAAGAAGGGACTTATGATAAGTGGGTGCAAAAAACCTATTGAAAAATTCTTGGAAGAGAAATGTGTTTTACACTGGTAAACATGATGACCATTACACCATCTCCGGAAGCAAGGAAACCATCCCAGGAGATATTTTTCTTTCAAAAGAAATGTAATTATGTTGGATTTAAAGATTTTTGATGCAACAGAGTTTTATTTAGCCTTTTAAAACAATTTTCCTTGAGAATTGCCTCCTCAGACTTTTCTGTAGAAGGAGAACTGTAGAAGGAGAACCATATATTCTTTGAAGAACTGGCAAATCAATAAAAAAAGAAAAGCAGGTATCTTTGCTACATAATTTCAAAATCACCAAAATTGATATTATAGAAGAGAATGAAGCACAGCAGTAGGATGTGTTTTGAAACAGCAAGAAGTTCCCACTGAAAGGTGATTAGCAAAATTTGTAATCAAGGGTGGCACAATAAAAAGTAATCTTCATTTTTTTGGTCAAATCGACTGGACTGAGTAGAGTTGAAGAAGGCATGTAGCTTCACTGAAATCTCCTCTGCTATTTCACACCTATGGAGGCCTATTTTTCAAAAAAGAAAAAGAAAAGTAGAAAAAAAAAACACCCTCCTTTTCCTTTCCTTATTTCACATGTGTCATGATCCACTATTGGGTTGAACAATTTGGCAGAGGTTAAACCCCCTTGCTTTCCAACCGACCTCAGATAATTCTGGGAGGTTGGGGGCGGCTGGGCTTAACTTCTGATTAACTCCAATGTTTTATCGTGACTAGGTTCCTTTTACATTCTCGGGAACAGAATTAAGACTCAAAACGGAGTCAAGTGCCAAGTCACTTTATTTGGCTAACAACAAATGCGCGAGAGGAAAGCAGAGAAAGAGAGGACAAGTGAGAAAGGGAAAGAGAGGGGGAGAAACAAATGGCACGGGAGTGTTGCTATAACTACCACCACGGGTCTACGTGCTGTCCGTGCGGCCTGAGTGATGTGCGGCTGGGACGGCCCGAGGGATCCACGCCTGATGTATCTTCGAATCTGGTGGAGGGTAGATGTTCCTGGATCCTCTCCCCTCTGGTCTCCGCTGGTTCCCCCTTTCATAGGGTTGTCTTTTTGCATAGTCAATGACTGTTTTGCATACCCATGCCTCCCACTCGGCAGTGGGGCGCAGGCCCAGTACCGTATGCTTGAAAGTTCTGGGGGGTCCGAGCCCCCTCCCCATTGTCGGTTGACTCTGGGCCCGGGCACATGCGCGGAGGATACTTCAAGAAAACAGTGTACTCCAAGATAACAGGACACACATTCCTGCGGGGGGGGGGATACTCAATGGGGTGAAACTCCCCCACTCAATTGCCGTGGTGATTAAGCTCTGGTAGTTAAGCTTGCCTGCCACCAATTTTGAGACAAGTTTCTAGTCCCTTACAACATGGTCTCAGAATTTTCAGACTGGGAGGTGATGTTGTTCCCCCTTGTGCTCAGGTTGGGTTTTGCTGGAATATTATTAATTCATAAAACTGAAATTCCTTGGAGGTTTTCCACTGGGATGTGTCTGTTGCAGCCTGTGGCCTGTGCTGAATTAAGTTTTGTGCTCAGTAAATGCCTGATGGTGAGCAAAGCCGGTGGGACACAATAAACACAGCACTTGAGCTAATATTGACGAAGTCAATCTGAGTCAGTCACTGTCAGTGTCTTTTCTGAAAAATGCACCTCCACCGGCCTCAGCACAGCAATGGCAGTGCCCATGCCTTTGGAAGGGAACATGAAGCAGTCTGTTGTCTTCCTCCCTGTGCTAAATGACTGAGTAGTTTGTGTTTCATCATTCAGCAACACTCATGTCTTGTCACTTCCCAGCGCAGAGGCCTGATTTCAGTGGCAGGGTAGGAAGAAAGCTTTCATCCTACCTCAGAGCTCTGAGAAAATACCTCATCCCTTGCAGAATTAAGACTTATGGCTTTGAAAACTGATTATCACTGGATAACAGCTGGGGAAAGAAGCCACCTTATTACGTTGCTTGATAAATTGTGCATGTATTAACTGCTTTCTTTCATGTTCCATTAATGTCACTAGCTTTTGTACCCAAATGGATAAGTCTTTTTCACCACTGTTCAGGTAAAGCAGTTTCTTCTGGTTCCTTCTCTAGGATTCATTTTGCAGAAACAGTCCTTTTTCCCAGACAAATTTATTTCTTTTTCATGCTTTTAGAAGAATAGTTTAGGAGGAGCCTTACTCCGTTATAGGAACAACAGGGTAAAACTACACGAATAGACTGGATGACCCATATTCCCTCCTTTGAGTTTGAAAGAAATTCTGTTTCACTCCCCTTTCCCCCTCAATTTTGTAAAACTGAAGAAGAAAAATGGAGAATGGGAATTTAGATTTTGCAAGTGTCAGGTAAAAGTCACAGGATGCTGCTTCCTACAAGAGGATGGCATGACATCTCGTGTGGGTATGAGGACTTAGGAAACCTTGTGCTGTTCTGAAATGCTGGAGAAATTATGCCTGTAACTTACTCTTTCTGTTTCTTTCACTGAAGATGTAATCACAATGATACAGAGATAAGGACCAACTTCGCTTCAGACAAATGTAAATGGCCTGTTTGAAATGTGACTTGCAGTGTTCCTACCCTGAGCTGGTCAAAACTGAAAGCAGGCTTACCCAAGGAGATAATGAATGGGGTGATGTGGAACTGTAAAGGACTTTTCTATCCTCTGGTGGAAACAAAGCCACACAGCTAGTAAAAAAGCTGAAATGGTGTCAAATCAATAGAAGGCTTTCCAAGTTGCCACATAACAGTCTTGCCAGAAAAGTCATCAAACTAAAAATGAATGAGGGAAAGCCTCTATGTTCAATGGTGCACATTTGGTGAAAAATTACAAGTTTAACACTGTGGAAGCTAACTTGCTCTGAGCTTATTATTTGAACTGTGTTTTTTAAAATTACTAAGTATGTTTTGTAGTGATCCAGGGTCAAAGAGACTGGGAACCTCTTTTTTCAAAGTGGTGCTGTGAAAGATGTGACTGTTTATCAAGAGTTGGGGTCCAACCTGGAAGACCTTGAGCTAGGACAGTGGAACAGACACCGCCATGGGAAGGGGGCTCACACAGGGAAGGTGAGGTAGGCCAGGACAGGAGGACTTCTGCTGTGGCAACTTCTTAGCTACGTGTCTACCACGTGTTCCCTGGGAGGAGTAGCCTATATGGCATTACAGTTTCAGCATCACAGCCATGTAGGAGACCCTTCTGCACAGGCACTAAGAGTCTGCAAGATTGTAAGTGCATATCCATAAAGCCTGCCTGCTGTTACACTTTTAAAAAACGGAACTGGTTTAGAAACTGCCTTTCCCCCTCCCTTGTGAAACTCCAGGTACTGCATCCTCTTTTCAGAAGCTGTAAACCTGAACTCCCTCTGCTGCCTGTCTGTAGCAGCCTGTTGGCTTCCAATGACTGACATATTAATAAACTATTAAAGCAGTTTTCCAAAGAACAGTAATGGAATGATTGTTTGGTATATGCTTATCATTTATTTGCATATATTCCTCTGTGTGTGTCAACATTTTATTTATTACTTAATTACAAAATCAGGTTTTTGCTGCTTTCATCCACATCAGACACATTTTCGCTTTTTGCTGCATTTACATGCAGAAGAGCATTATTGTTTGCATGAAGCTTAAGCTTTGTCAGTCTGTGTAAGTGAACAGTCCATATTACACATTACTATCTTCAAAAACTTAATGGAAAGATATTACGCTGTCACTCTTCTGTACAATTCTAGTAGTACAAATAGAGTAACTTGACTAAATTACAAGGATAAAATTCTGTAACTATTACTGCTAACAGAATAGAGATAAACTACAGTTCTATCTGAAATGGAAAACCCTAATTATGAACAGCAAGCAAGTTTCTCTTTTGATACATTACTAGACAGTTTTTTCCATTCTTGCTCTTTTCTTTGAGTTTACTGAAAAGAAAACAAATATTATAAATTTATAGGCGTGCACCTGTGTAAGTATTGATATCAGGGAAGTGGATTACAAATAAGACACTCTTCTAGAAAGAAACAAAACTTAATGTATAAAGTCAATCTTAATACCAGTTTTTCCAGGTTGCTAATTTTTCAGTTACAGTCATAATGGCCTGGTAATTATATGTTACTTAACACTGAATTATAATCTTCACATAAAGTTTAATGAAAATATGATAACTTTAATTAGAAAGTACTTTGTTATTATGCATGTAAGTTTGTTATGCCTTCTAGTCCTTTTGTCTTTAGAATAATTTACCATTTTCATTACAGTTTTTGTGTTAAAGCAGCACTATAAAAAAAAATTCTCTGCAAACTGGCCAAATAATTTATGCTTGCAAATCTTGCTTTTTAAAAATAGATAGCATTTTATACTACTTCCAAAAAAGTGTGACTATGTTTAAACCGATGACAGATGATGAAACTCGTGAAGTGCTATCCATTGCTTTCCAGATTGTGTTAAGCCTTGGACAGCCTTCTCTGCTGGTTTTCATTTTCTCCTGCTTCTGCTTAAGAAAGAGCAGGGATGTTTCTATCTTTTTTTTTTTTGTTTTTCCTTCCCCCTTTCCCCCCCCCCCCCCTCCCCCCCCCGGATGTTTTCCTCTCCCTTTATTTGGTTTTTTGGTCGTCTAGATCTCTGAACCCCATTGTGGGAAATACTGCTTCTCAGACTGCACAGGCACCAGCCTATGCTGGTAATTTCTCAGGCAAAAAAAGCTGCTGATGGGTAGTGTGTCTTTTAGCAGGGCTGTTCTTGGATTGGTAGCCCTGCTAGGAAAGGTTTCCTAAATGCAGCACAGCACCACGGCTTCTCTACTGCTGTACAAGGTACAGATGTTAAGGTTGTCATGCTTTGCTACCAAATGTGGAATATCAGTGTGCAGTAGGAGAACATAAGTGGGAGCAACTGTGTTCATCACAGAAAGTGATAGCAGTGATAATAATTTATAACACTGATAATAATTTAGAAATAATCATATGAATGTAGGGTTCTGACTGCCCTGAATTTATCTCATAATGCCTTTGTTTCCTAATTCTCTCATGCGTGAGCATAACTACCAGTTACTGATCTTTTTCTTAGTCTCGTTGTTTGCCATCATGCTGTTTAAAGAGTTAACTTGGTATTCTACTGTTGAAAATGTGGAAAAGTAACTAAATGTTAGTACTGCAGCACAGTCTCTGCTCTGCTTTCTCCTGAAAGTTTAGATATGTTGAAAGCCCATGTGACTGAAATTCCTCAGTATCTCATTCATCAATAACAGATGGCTGTTCTCAAGTGACAAAAAGGTTAGCAAGAGCTCAACCCAAAAGTGGTCAAATTAGAATGTACAGTAATTGATAGAAATAGTGTCATGAGAAATGTAATTATGTTACCCAAATTTAGGCAGTCAGATATGGATCCCCAAAATAATGCCATTTAAAATGCAAAAATAATACAAAAATAATTTCATTGTGCTTTTTTATGACGTGGGTCACATAATAAATAGTTTCTGTGAAAATGTTACCAAAAAAAATCTTAATTTTTTTAAAGAAAACTTATTTAAAATTACTCTTTGGATCCAAACTTATGTATTATATAAAATTATAGTTATTATTTCTATGTTTTTCAATTATAATTCAAAAAAAGCAAAGTACTGTATAATAAATAAAATAATATTTTATACAATAACAGTGCAACATTATAATACACAACCATATAAAATGTCATAGTCATAAAGGTAAATATCTGAGAGTTGAGGCATAAAGTTCTCCAAAGACATAAGGAATGAGCTTCATGGCAATTAAAAATCAAATGGAATTTCAGGAATTATAGGGTAAGAATCAAGTAGAAAACACTTTCATGCCAGTATTCTACAACAGCTTATGGGGAGCTCAAACTTGGCATAGTAGCCCTAAAGAAATGCAGATTTGGGGAAGAATGAGATAAGAAATGTAAGGGTATGTGGAAAGAGAGAGTATTTATTCCTTTGAGGGTATCTGGTCAAGGACCTTCTCAATAGAAAAGGGGATAATAAGGAGAGGAGGAAGCCATAAAAAGAATATACAGAGATAGAAACCTGACAGATGAAAATAAGGGAGGCAACGAGAAGAACAAACCTCCTCAGACACACTAATTTATGGGTGGTACAGAATCTGCAGACAAACTGGTGCTTTGCATCCCGTAAGGATGCAAACATGAGCATCCAGGGCATTGAGGGGGGTGGTGGTGTCGGTGGGACTGTACAAACTGATGGGGGAACAAGCAGGGGAAGGGGATTGGGGAATAACAAAGGGGGAATAGACAAAAAGCGTGTGTGAAAGGGCCAGTTGCCTGTTAAACTGTCAGTACATAGCCTGTCCTGTCTTCTTATTAAATCCTTTCTTAAGTATCTCTCTGTGTAATCTCACTTGCTATCCCCATATGTCCTGCAAGGAGTAGGTGCCAGTTATTGGGGGGATCAGTGTGAGCAGATTTGGTGCCAGCAGCTAGAGTCAGACTGGGGGTGCAGGTGCCCTGCAGTCTGTGGTGTCAGCTGCTGCAGTGACTGGGGTCTCAGCATCAGCTGTTCCAGCGGGTGGGGATCTCTGCCACCTCTCACCACTGCAGTGGGAAGGGTGTGTATTCCAAAAAAACAGCTACCGGGGGGGACCAGCATGAGTGAGGCAAATGAGGGGCTCAGTGCTGATGGCTGGAGAGGGACCACAGTCACATCCCATGAGCCTGGTGTCAGCTGCTGGGGGAACCAGTGTCTGCATCTTCCCCAAACTGGGTTTGCACGTGTGTCATTTGCTAGTAAGCCTCAGGCTGGAGCAGCTGGTGAGCATGGGGGCCTGCGTCCAGACAGGAGAATTAGGCAGGCAGAGGGCCCGTGCTGGTATTCAGGGGATCTGCAAACCTCTGTGTCTGAGTGACTCCAGACAATGCCATTGTGTGTGACTCCGATGTGTGCCTTCACTAGTGTGTCGTCGGGGAGGTGGGGCGGGAGGAATGTGCTCACCTTTACTAGCGGTTGAACCTCTGAGTATAACCTCTGCGTTCCTGGGTGTATTAGGCTGGGATCCAGTGGTCAGGCAGGAGTCCTGGGCCAGATGGACATAGCGTCTGCTCCTAACATCCCTTAACAAGAACCACAAAAAAGCTTCTAAATAAGGAGAAAATGTAGGAAAACTTCAGCTTGGAAAAGGGATATTGTGGACGATTATAAAACCATGGATGTCTTGGAGAAGTTGAATAAAGGCTGATTACTTCATCATATAAGAAACAAGGAGCAAACTGTTGGGCATGGTGAAGATAGACTCTTCTTTCACATAATTCATAACAAAATTATTGCATTTGTTGTCACAAGAAGCTGTGGAGGCCAGGAGTAAAAATGGATTCGAAGACAGATTAGAGCAGCTCATGGAAGGCAGTTCCCTTGGTAGCTATTAAATGTGATGGTGAGATGCAACGTCCAGCTCATGAAATCTCTAAGCACTCATTGCTGGAAGCTGTGAGGCTGTGCTTGGATCACACTATTCCTACTCTTCCTATTACAATCTTTCCCAAAGCATCTATTAGCAGACTACTATTGGAAACAGGACTGACCTAGTTTGGCAATTTTTATGCCCTTATATTACTGAGGCCTGAGCAAGTTGCCAGTTCTGAGTTAATCTTGACTCACCCTGAGTATTGCTCTAAAAGCTTCAAATATAATCCCCCAGTACTGAGAACAGATGTGTCCTCCAGGTCTTTTGCCAGGGGATAATGTTTACCTGTTTTGTGACAGCCTGTGTTTAAACTTGTTCATTTA
Source organism: Gorsachius magnificus (assembly GCA_034008185.1). Classification (NCBI taxonomy): domain Eukaryota; kingdom Metazoa; phylum Chordata; class Aves; order Pelecaniformes; family Ardeidae; genus Gorsachius; species Gorsachius magnificus. The sequence goes on from CM067081.1 coordinate 181,719,944, forward strand.
CCATGTGCTGTATCTAATTGTCAAATACATTCCTTTAAAAGGCTGTGATTTAGGAGAAAAGAGGAAGGCTGCCTTTTTCCTTTGTCAGGTGAAGTCCTCTCAGGGCAGGAGATGAGAGCCCTTTTCTGAGCAGCTGGATATGGAGGCGAGCAGAGGGAGTTGGCAAGAGAAAGGCACACTCTGCAGGATGCTCCAGTGGGAGCCAGACTGGAAGGTTACTGAGAAGTGAGATAGACCGAAACACAGCCAAAGCTGTGAAGGAGAGTAGTTTTTTTTCCCCCATGGACCAGAGGAGAATGTATTATAGAAAGCTGTTGCAAGTTGCTGCGCTGAGAACAAAGCTGATGTATGAAGTACAGAGGACTAGGGGGATTTAGTTATTTTTTCCTCACTCAGCAGATCAGAGTTTTTCCTATTTGAAATATTAAATTTTTCTAAGTTGAGTTCAAGTAAAATGCACCTTTTGAAATTCAGATTTGGTGGGGGACCTAGGTGTGCTTACTTTAGGAATAACATGTAGGAAACTCATCTCAAAGCTTTGGTTGCACTGGAGCCCTGTCATATTGTCCAGTGTAACTTGGATACTAGAGAAAAAGATTTGCTGAAATAAGTGAACCTAGACCATAGTGAATATGGCATTTATTAAATCTGCTGTTGTCTGAACTAATTTGCTTTTCAGCTGGCTTGAGCTTCATCCATAGCACTACCCTTTCATGGTAACTGTGGTGGTTTGACCCTGGCTGGATGCCAGGGCCCCACCAAAGCCGCTCTATCACTCCCCTCTAACCAGACAGAGGAGAGAAAAGTAAATCAAAAGGCTCATGGGTCAAGATAAGGACAGAGAGAGATCATTTTATCAGTTACCATCATGGGTAAAACAGACTCAACTTGAAAATAATTAATTTATTATCAATCAAAATCAGAGAAGGAGAGGAGAAGAACTGCTAGATCTTAAAAAACCTTCTCCCCACCCCTCCCTTCTTTCTGGGCTCAACTTCAGTCCCAGCCTCTCTACCTACTCCCCCCCAGTGGTGCAGGGGGACAGGAATGGGGGGTGAGGTCAGTTCATCACACGTCGTCTCTGCCGCTTCTTCTTCCTAGGGAGAGGACTCTTCCCCTGCTCCAGCGTGGGGTCCCTCTCATGGGAGACAGCCCTCCATGAACTTCTCCAACTGAGTCCTTCCCATGGGCTACAGTTCTTCACAAAATGCTCCAGCATGGGTCCATAACTTCCATGGGATGCAGTCCCTCAGGAGCAGACTGCTCCAGCGTTGGGTCCCCTGCAGGGTCACAGGTTCTGCCGGCAAACCTGCTTCGGCATGTGCTTCTCCCCCCACGGGTCCGCAATGGCTTGCCAGGAACCTGATCTGGTGCAGGCTTCCCACGGGATCACAGCCTCCTTCCTTCGGGCATCCACCCGCTCTGGCATGGGGTCCTCCACGGGCTACAGGTGGATATCTGCTCCACCGTGGACCTCCATGGGCTGCAGGGGGACAGCCTGCCTCACCATGGTCTTCACCACGGGCTGCAGGGGAATCTCTGCTCCGGCGCCTGGATCACCTCCTCCCCCTCCTTCTGCACTGACCTTGGAGTCTGCAAGGCTGTGTTCTCTTGCATCCTCTCACTTCTCTTCTCTCTCCGGCTACTGAGATGCAGCCAGGTTTTTTTCCTTCTTAAATATGTTATCACAGAGGCGCTTCCACTGTTGCTGATTGGCTTGGCCTTGGCCAGCGGTGGACACAGGGCAAACTTCTAGCAGCTTCTCACAGAAGCCACCCCTGTAGCACCCCCACTACCAAGACCTTGCCACAGAAACCCAATACAGCAACTGCCCATTCAAACTGCATTGCAGTTAAGCTGTGAATGACAGGCTCTTGGTGTGGGCATAATATCATTTAGTTCAGCTTTGTAGGTAAATTCCAACGTAACATGACTGTTTGTAATCAAATTGGTTTCCTCTTTGTAGTCTTAATTTGTGGCAAAGTGGGGACTAGAAGATGGGAAATATCTCGCTTTTGTAGTTAGTGGCACCTTAAGTAGGACAAATATCTCTAGAAGGATGATTTTGGAAAATGAAGAGAAAGCTAATATGTTTGTGCAGGAGTTGAATGCTGCCTGCAATTACAGCAAATCATTCTCATACTCGGGAGTCAGTTTAGTTTAGGAGACCTTTTCTTTGATGAGTCTGCATGTATATGAAATGAAGCGACAGTCAGTCAAGTGAGACTCAGCAGGGAGGAGAGAGGTATGAGAGAGAACAGCAGCTACAAACAGAACAAGCCAGCATCACTGTAGGAATGATCCTTAGGAAAAGACAGATTTCTGCACAGGAAGTCCCACATAAGATTTTAAAATAATGGAAGTAAAAGCTGCATCAGTTTGCAGAATTGACCATTGAAAGGAAAGATGGGGAAAAAAAAAAGCAAGTTATCGTTGCCAGGGAAAATGCTGCTCTTGCGGGAAAGGCTGATAACAGTATTTGTGTATTGGAACGAGACTGTAGAGAGAGAGGGTGCTTTGATTTTCATTTATTTTAATCTGAAACCAGGAAGTAGAATAATGAATTAATGCATTAGAAGACTAAGCATTCTGGCATATCTGGCTGCTCTGAAACCTCCTACTCTGTAATTCCCTAACTAGAAATAGGCTCAATTATGGAAAATTTGATTCCACAGTATGCAAGAAACTATTCAAAGGAAGAGAGCTAGACCTGGGAAACAGACCCCAAACAGCAAGGTGTTTGAACCGCTCAAGGAAAGGATTAGGACAACGATAGCCAGGAGTGGAGATCCCTGGGTCTATTGAAAGGAACCTTGGATTTGGAGAGGGGACAGACTGCGATGATGTTCTTACTGCAGCTTTTTATGAAAGACACAAAGAGGAATGCTGAGATTACAATAATATTGCCAGGACTGTGGGATATAAGCCCTCTTTTTTTAATCCCCCAGAATTGCAGCAATAAAGAAAATTGATGCAATAACAGAGCAATGGCTTTTTTCACTGGGAGCCTGTAGCTGCAGGGTGACAGATCCAAAGCCTCTTGAAATACACATAAGGCAGAAGAATGTTTCCGGCCTTTATGTTGTGTTCACATGGCTCTAGATCTGAATTTTATAAGCCCTACTGAGAAGCTGAACTATGTGTGTTGCTGAACGTTAACTTGGGAATATTTGCACTGAGCTCTGCTGCATGACACAAATGCATCCAGTAGCTTTCTGGGTGGTGAAGAAGTCTTTATAGAGGAAGTAATTTAAATCTTGCAGAAAATAAGCTACAAATTAGAAGATAAAGGCAGGCAAATTCATGGGAACACCAGTGGACTTATTTTTAATTAATGGCAAGTATACCTTATTCTGGAATATGATGGATTATTCATCATGCAAAATGCTCAGATCAAGATGCAACATCTTTCTAAAGGTAGAGGCACTAGCTTGCCTGGGGCTATTGATTTGATGCCAGAAAGGGTGGGTGGAATTCAGTGACATATATTATGCAGGTCAGATTACATTAGCCCATTAATGCCTCTTGGCTTTAATATCCTTGAATCTATAGAACTTTGTGCAGTGGAGTAGCTAACAATGCTGACATTTTAAATTGTCATCTTCAGATTTCAGAGCTGGAAAAAATGGGGCAGTTCATCCATGTGTTTGCAGTTTTCTTAGCAAGCATGAAGGTCAGAAACTTTTCTTTTCAAACATAAAATCTTTGATTATATAGCAAGAGGTCCTTGTTCTAGACAGGAGGAACTCTTACCCTGGTATCGTTAAGACTGATATTGTGTAAAAATCCATCCCATGTTTTGGGGGGAAGACTTTTATAAGAGTATCACAGTTTGTCAGCTGTACAAAAATCATTATATATTAAGTCAACAAACCCTGTTGTGCCTCAGGTCTATGAGGGTTTTGCAGCAGGCTAACTCCATCTTGGAATGGTATACACAGTTGAATGCAGCCCTGAACTGATAGAGGACCTGTGTAAATATGGGGCTCCACCCAAAATGCATGTGGCTCTGGGTAGAGGTAACTCCCTGACCTTTGATGAATCATGGGAAGGATATGGAGGCATGAACTGGAGATAAAATCATTCCAGTCAACCTAGTTGTGAATGTATGTTACAAGGGTCTGGTTAAAAGCAGGCAGGAGCAGTCTGCCTGACATGTCGGTCTGCGGTGTATTGATGGCAACAGAAGGCAGTGTGTCAGGCTAGCAGTGTGGGCTGTGTAGGGCTGTGTTTCTCAAATATGGCAATTAAGCAATATAAAGCAGTACAGGCTTCCATTGCTGTTTGGTGTAGCTATGGTGTGGCATTCCTTACAGCAAACAAGAAGCAGGATAGTTCTCATTGGTTCTCCAACTTCGTTTGCTCTTGAATGAAGGGAATCCACCAAATGCAACTATCTTTTGACAGGAAACAAAATCTGTGCTCCCTGTTTCTTCATCATATTAAAAGGTATTACATTAATTCAAGTGTAATTTAATACTTTAAGCCATGGTGTAAATTGTTAGTATCAGAGATAGTCATACTTATTTCACTTGATTTTTGGCATAGTTGAGTCAACTGTAAAGCTATTTTGATAACACGTTGGTGATGTTGCTATAAGTAGTACACATCAGTGGCAGGTGTATATCAGAACATTGTGTCTATGTGTGTCCATAAACATATACATCTAATGGATCATTATTTTTGTAGAAGTAAACTGTTCAATGTCTCCAGAACATAGATGTATGCATGACTATGTTATGCTAATAAAACTTTAAGGTGTGTTATCAGGAAGCTGGAGCCTGAAGGCCACTGAAGAGAAATGAGATTGTAGCATAGGCCTACAGAAGTACAAGAGCAGGATGATAAAGAGCTTTAGAACTGCAAGCATAGACTGATAACACAGATCCCTGGGCTATAAACACAGTCAATTACAGGTCACTAAAAGTACGTAACCTTGTGAGCTGGGTAAAACTGGTTCTAAGGATAAAAAACAGAGAGCAAAGAAGTCTCTACAGACCATACAAAATGAAATTCAGATATAACATGGAATTAGAACAAATGCTCTGTGTTAGCAAACATAAAAATAATGCCAAGCAAACCCAAGAATGGCAAAGAACAACACTCACTCCCCCCTCCTTCCTCCCCTCCAAATCTTCCATCAGTTTCATACTCCTGGTGAAGAACTTGGGGTATTGACAGCTCACTGGAAACCCTTTCACCTTCTTGATACAGACTAGTAATATCAACCCTAACATCATGAGTGACTTAGGAAAGGTTGAGCATAACACAAAAAGAAGGGGGAGATCCCAGAAAGTTTGCTTACATCATTTTGACTGTGTCATTACTGGGAATGAGCTGCAAAAATTTGAGCTGTGTTAGGATTATTGTAAGTGGACGGATCTTTGATTAGATTGCCAGTCTTTAATTAGACTGGTTAACAATAAAATCTTGGTTATCCATATAAGGTATGTTTCTTTAGTTTACTGAATTACATGGGGTGTTTAGTCTCATACTCAGCCATGAGACTTGAATGTAATCTAAATGCACAGTTATGGATTGTTAAAGTTAGACACTAACATTTTCAAGTTTTCATTCTGAATGAGTAAGACTATTCTAAATAGGGGGAAAAAAGAGAACAAATGCAGAGAAAGTGTAGAACGAAAAAAAAAGGAAACACAAACTTCAGTGGATTCCTCATTGGACCGCTGCCTCCATACACTTTGGTTTAAATCAGGGAACTAAAAGACTTTTCAAACTTATGGAAACTTTACATTACCCTAAGAGTACAATATGATATTTGCTTAACATTCAGAGATTTGTGCTTAACACCTTCTCAAGGTATGCTCTCTTGTGCCTCTTGGTACAGACATGAAAAACATCGTGCTTCCTTCAGAGACCTTGCCTACATTTGAATGTAGTTGACCATGATTGAAAGTGATTGAATTTGCATGGTTTAATAAGTCAGCTGAGCCTCAGCTGCTGATGGTGTGCCTGCTGTTACACACACCTCTTGTGCTTGTGTCCTGGTTTCAGCTGGGATGGAGTTAATTTTCTTCACAGAAGCTAGCATAGTGCTGTGCTTTGGATTTAGTACTAGAAGAATGTTGATAACACGCTAATGTTTTTAGTTGTTGCCAAGCAGTGCTCAGACTGCTCAAGGACTTTTTGAGCTTCTCCTGCTCGGCCAGGTGCATAACAAGCTGGGAGTACAGCACAGCTAGGACCCAAACTGTCCAAAGAGCTATTCCATACCATATAACATCATGCCCGGGGGGGGTTTAGTCGGTCGGTTGGTCGCGGGCAGAGTGGTCGCAGCTCGGGCTGTGTGATCGCAGCTCGGGGGGAGTGATCGCTGCTCGGGACGGGCTGGGCATCGGTCAGCGGGTGGTGAGCAATTGCACTGTGCATCACTTGTTTTATATATTCTGTATATTTTCTTACCATTATTATTATTATTATTATTGTTATTATTCTCTCTTATTGAACTGTCTCTATCTCAACCCACGGGTCTTACTTTTTTTTCTTTTTCTCTGATTCTCTCCCCTATCCCACTGAGGGAGGGGGGGGAGTGAGCGAGCGGCTGCGTAGTGCTTAGTTGCCAGCCGGGTTAAACCACGACAATCCTATTTTGGCACCCAACGTGGGGCCCGAAGGATTGAGATAATGACAGATCTGAACATTTTTAAAACGAATTTGTGATAAGCATTCGTTATATTAGTCTAATAGTCGCTGGTCGCAATGTTGTTTTACTTGCTCTCAGAATTGTTGTCCTTGTTCATGGAATTCTTTTATATATCACCTTACCTGCTGTATGCACTCCCTGTGCTGCTGGTTATCACTTTTCGCAAATGGATTAAAGTTACTGTTCTGCTGTACTGTGTAATACTGGCTTATGCTATGATAAAATTATTGGTCATCAGATTAAGCTCGTATTTGTACTCAGTATTGCTGTCACCTCTGTATTTTGGGAACCACCTATTGGGAATTATGAATAATTATACATTTTACTTTTTATCCTCGGAGAGCCAGCCTGTGGGGGAGTCACCTTACTCCATCTTCCCCTTCTTCTCTGAGCTAATTAAAACAGTTCTTGAGAATGTTGAATATCCTTGGGATGTTCCAACTAGCATGGCCCTATTACTAGGTCTCCTGAATATAGTTCAGCTTTTACTCAGGATTAGACTCCTACGTAAATTATATACCATCCAAAGATCAACTCCTGCAACAGGCCCTGCAGCTACTCCAACCTCAGTGACACCCACTGTAGCTCCTCCAACTGCAGACACAGGCACCACGGCTACTCCAAACCCTGCGACACCCACTGTAGCTACCCGAACTGTAGACACAGGCACTGCAGCTGCTCCAACCTCAGCGACACTCACTGTAGCTACCTGCACTGTGGACACAGGCACTGCGGCTATTCCAGCCCCTGCGACAGGCACCATTGCTACTCCAACCCCTGCAACATGCACTGTAGCTATGCAAACCCCAGCAACAGGCATTGCAGCTGAAACAGGGAGCGAACCTGTGCCGGTATCAGTTGCCCCTATACACAAGAAGAAATCTTGGAAGCGAAAGTCAACTCATTTAGACAGGGAGGATGAAAGACCAGGACCATCACAAAAGGAGGAGGAAGAGGAAGAGCTCATAAATGAGACAGAAACAACACGGTCTCTATCCTTGGGCGAGCTGCAAGACATGCGAAAAGATTTCAGCCGTCGTGCAGGAGAGCATCTTGTCACCTGGTTGCTCCGATGCTGGGATAATGGGGCCAGTAGCCTGGAACTGGAGGGTAAGGAAGACAAACAGCTGGGATCCCTTTCTAGGGAAGGGGGCATTGACAAAGCGATTGGAAAAGGGACACAAGTCCTCAGCCTCTGGAGGCGACTACTGTCAGCCATGAAGGAAAGATATCCTTTCAAGGAAGATGTCATACATCGCCCAGGCAAATGGACCACCGTGGAGAAAGGCATCCAGTACCTGAGGGAATTAGCTGTCCTGGAAGTGACTTATAGTGACCTGGACAATGACCAGTTGCCTAAAGATCCAGATAGTGTCCGGTGCACACGACCCATGTGGCGGAAGTTGTTACGGAGCACACCAACATCATACGCCAACACATGGGCAATGCTGAGCTGGGAAGCTGGACGGGGACCAACAGTGGATGAAATGGCTAGCCAGCTCCAGGAATACGAAGAAAGTATCTCTTCTTCCCTCGTCTCTGCTGTGGATAAACTGTCCCAAAAGGTTGAACGATTCGAAAAGCGTATGTCCTACTCCCCTCCTGTACAGACCAGTATCTCGGCCATCAGAAGTAAGCGCCCTTCTGCTCAAGGAAAGGAATATTGAGGGTACACACCACGGGGCACTCTATGGTTTTACCTGCGTGACCATGGAGAGGACATGAGGAAATGGGATGGAAAACCTACCTCGACCCTAGAGGCATGAGTACGCGAGTTGCAAAGAAAAACAAACACAAAAGGGGGCTCTTCCAAGAAACTTGTTGCTCCAATTTCCAGAGACGGGGTAGATCGTAGTTTTTTCAGACAGAATAGAAGAGCTGATCTTAATTCTGATTGTGATGAAGGAACTTCTGACTCATATACACAAACCATGAGCAACAGTGATCAGAATTGGAGGGGCCCTGCCTCCAGCCAGGTGGAGGAAAGGGACAACCAGGTCTACTGGACTGTGTGGATTCGATGGCCTGGCACGTCAGACCCACAGAAGTATAGAGCTCTAGTAGACACCGGTGCACAGTGTACTCTAATGCCATCAAGCCATATAGGGTCAGAATCCATGTGTATTTCTGGAGTGACAGGGGGATCTCAAGAGCTGACTGTATTGGAGGCCGAAGTGAGCCTAACCGGGAATGAGTGGCAAAAGCACCGCATAGTGACTGGGCCAGATGCTCCATGCATCCTTGGCACAGACTACCTCAGGAGAGGGTATTTCAAGGACCCAAAAGGGTACCGGTGGGCTTTCGGTATAGCTGCATTGGAGGCAGAAGAAATTGAGCAGCTGTCTACCTTGCCTGGTCTCTCAAGGACCCTTCGGTTGTGGGGTTGCTGAGTGTTGAAGAACAACAAGTGCCGATTGCCACCACAACAGTGCACAGGCGGCAATATCGCACTAACCGAGACTCCCTGATTCCCATCCATAAGCTGATTCGTCAACTGGAGAGCCAAGGAGTGATCAGCAAGACTCGATCACCCTTTAACAGTCCCATACGGCCAGTGAGAATGTCTGATGGAGAGTGGAGACTGACAGTAGACTATCGTGGCCTGAATGAAGTTACACCACTACTGAGTGCTGCCGTGCCAGACATGTTAGAACTTCAATATGAACTGGAGTCAAAGGCAGCCAAGTGGTATGCCACAATTGATATTGCAAATGCTTTCTTTTCAATCCCTTTGGCAGCAGAGTGCAGGCCACAGTTTGCTTTCACTTGGAGGGGCATCCAGTACACCTGGAATCGACTGCCCCAGGGGTGGAAACACAGCCCTACCATTTGCCATGGACTGATCCAGACAGCACTGGAACAGGGTAAGGTTCCAGAACACCTGCAATACATTGATGACATCATTGTGTGGGGCAATACAGCAGAAGAATTTTTTGAGAAAGGGAAGAAAATAGTCCAAATCCTTCTGAAGGCTGGTTTTGCCATAAAACAAAGTAAGGTCAAGGGACCTGCACAGGAGATCCAGTTTTTAGGAATCAAATGGCAAGATGGACGTCGTCAGATTCCAATGGATGTGATCAACAAAATAACAGCTATGTCTCCACCAACTAGCAAGAAGGAAACACAAGCTTTCTTGGGCGTTGTGGGTTTTTGGAGAATGCATATTTCAAATTACAGCCAGATTGTAAGCCCTCTCTACCAAGTGACCCGGAAGAAGAATGATTTCAAATGGGGCCCTGAACAACGACAAACCTTTGAACAAATTAAACGGGAGATAGTGCATGCAGTAGCCCTTGGGCCGGTCCGGGCAGGGCAAGATGTAAAGAATGTTCTCTACACCGCAGACGGAGAGAACGGCCATACCTGGAGCCTCTGGCAGAAAGCACCAGGGGAGACTCGAGGCCGACCCCTAGGGTTTTGGAGTCGGGGATACAGAGGATCTGAAGCCAACTATACTCCAACTGAAAAAGAGATATTAGCAGCATATGAAGGGGTTCAAGCTGCTTCAGAAGTGATTGGTACTGAAGCACAGCTCCTCCTGGCACCCCGACTGCCGGTGCTGGGCTGGATGTTCAAAGGAAAGGTCCCGTCTACACATCACGCAACTGATGCTACATGGAGTAAGTGGGTCGCACTGATTACACAACGGGCTCGAATAGGAAACCTCAGTCGCCCAGGAATCTTGGAAGTGATCATGGACTGGCCAGAAGGCAAAGATTTTGGGGTATCACCAGAGGAGGAGGTGGTGCGTGCTGAAGAGGCTCCGCTGTACAATAAATTGCCAGAAAATGAGGCAAACCCAGCTGGGCAGCCGCATTGTGGCAAGATATTGCTGCCTGGGTAGAGAACCTGGTTGTAAAGGTACGTCATGTAGATGCTCATGTACCCAAGAGTCGGGCCTCTGAAGAACATCAAAACAACCAGCAGGCAGATCAGGCTGCTAAGATTGAAGTGGCTCAGGTAAATCTAGACTGGCAACATAAGGGTGAATTGTTTCTAGCTCGGTGGGCCCATGACACCTCAGGCCATCAAGGAAGAGATGCAACATACAGATGGGCTCGTGATCGAGGGGTGGACTTAACTATGGACGCTATTGCACAGGTTATCCATGAATGTGAAACATGTGCTGCGATCAAACAAGCCAAGCGGTTAAAGCCTCTCTGGTATGGAGGACGGTGGCTGAAATACAAATATGGAGAGGCCTGGCAGATTGATTATATCACACTCCCACAAACCCGCCATGGCAAGCGCTATGGTGGAAGGGACCACCGGATGGTTGGAAACATACCCCGTGCCCCATGCCACTGCCTGGAACACTATCCTAGGTCTTGAAAAACAAGTCCTGTGGCAACATGGCACCCCAGAAAGAATTGAGTCAGACAACGGAACTCATTTCCAAAACAGCCTCATAGACAAATGGGCCAAAGAGCATTGCATTGAGTGGGTCTATCACATCCCCTATCATGCACCAGCCTCTGGGAAAATTGAACGATACAATGGACTGTTAAAGACTACACTGAAAGCAATGGGTGGTGGAACATTCAAACATTGGGATACACATTTAGCAAAAGCCACCTGGTTAGTCAACACTAGAGGATCTGCCAACCGAGCTGGCCCTGCCCAATCAAACCTCTTACGTACTGTAGAAGGGGATAAAGTCCCTGTACTGCATGTAAAAAATATGCTGGGGAAGACAGTCTGGGTTACTCCTGCCTCAGGTAAAGGCAAACCCATCCGTGGGATTGCTTTTGCTCAAGGACCTGGCTCTACTTGGTGGGTGATGCGGAAGGATGGGGAAGTCCAATGTGTACCTCAAAGGGATTTGATTTTGGTTGAAAACTGACAATGAACTGAATTGTATAATGTTAATTGCTGTATAATACAGTATGTCATCATTTTTACTATTGCTGTATGTCCTATCAATGGTATAACAGTAAGGATCACCCAGATTAAGAAGAATGAATTTTGAAGAAACTGAGGAAGTGCAGCGGATGGAACCAGAACTGACTTCAGCATGCAACAACCCAACACCAGACCCCATCTCTCCTGCCCTGAAAGACTGTTACGACAGATGGAGCCCAAAACCATGGACTAAATGAACCCAATGGACATTTTCGAGGGATGGTCCATAAACTAAGGGAATGATATCTGTGTATGTACCAAAAAGATGAGAAAATGGTGGTGATTAATTGGAATGTATTGTAAGGGTAGGACCTAAGCATGACGTAAATGGTATAGAATAAGGGGTGGATAATGTCCTGGTTTCAGCTGGGATGGAGTTAATTTTCTTCACAGAAGCTAGCATAGTGCTGTGCTTTGGATTTAGTACTAGAAGAATGTTGATAACACGCTGATGTTTTTAGTTGTTGCCAAGCAGTGCTCAGACTGCTCAAGGACTTTTTGAGCTTCTCCTGCTCGGCCAGGTGCATAACAAGCTGGGAGTACAGCACAGCTAGGACCCAAACTGTCCAAAGAGCTATTCCATACCATATAACGTCATGCCCGGGGGGGGTTTAGTCGGTCGGTTGGTCGCGGGCAGAGTGGTCGCAGCTCAGGCTGTGTGATCGCAGCTCGGGGGGAGTGATCGCTGCTCGGGGCGGGCTGGGCATCGGTCAGCGGGTGGTGAGCAATTGCATTGTGCATCACTTGTTTTATATATTCTGTATATTTTCTTACCATTATTATTATTATTATTATTGTTATTATTCTCTCTTATTGAACTGTCCCTATCTCAACCCACGGGTCTTACTTTTTTTTCTTTTTCTCTGATTCTCTCCCCCATCCCACTGAGGGAGGGGGGGGAGTGAGCGAGCGGCTGCGTGGTGCTTAGTTGCCAGCTGGGTTAAACCAAGACAGCCTGGAAAGTAAAACCTGCTAAGTTTAGCCATCTTTTTGGTGAACATCATTAGGAGCAGGGAGAAAGGAAGGACTGAAATTTGTTTAACTTTTCAAGACACAGTTTCACTTTGGTATTTCCATGCATATATTTTCTTTGAATATTTCCTTATTTCATTTAGAGTATGAATGTTTAATTGTTATAGCAATATAATGAACTCCTGCTAACTTTGCATTTTAAACTGCAATGAAAAGTCTAAGGGACTCAACCATGCAATGTATTTGGTATAAATGTCTCAGCTTTACCTTGAAGGTTTTCAGCCCTCTGGATGTCCCAGGTAGCAGTTCTGCTGCCCTCCCTCCTTACTTCTCCAAGAATCGGCAACTCTATCATTTCATGATTGCTATGCCCAAGATGGCCTCCAGCCATCACCCAGAAGTCCTTCTCTGTTCACAAACAACACGTTCTGCAGGAAACCTTCCCTAGTTGGCTCACTCACCACCAGTTTTCTTCCACACACTCCAGGAACCTCCTAACCTGGTTCCTCTGTGCTGAATTGTACTTCCAGTAGACATCTGGTAAGTTGAAGTCTCCCACAAGAACAAGGGCTAGTGATGTGAGACTTCTGCCAGCTGCTTATAGAATATTTCATCTGTATCTTCACCCTGGTTGGGTGGTCTATAACAGAATCCCAACGCAATAGCTGCCTTGTTGGCCTTCCCCCTGATTCTTACTCCTAAACACTCAACTGTATCATCACCATCATTAAGCTCTAAACAATCAAAGCACTCCCTAACATTCAGCACACACATTCCCCCCCCCCCCTTTCCTTGCCTACACCTTCTGAAGTGTTTATAGGCATCCATTGCAGCACTCCAGTTGTGAAAGTTGTCCCACCATGTTTCGTTATGGCAACTATATCATAGTTTTCCTGCTGCGTGGTGACTTCCAGATCCTCCTGTTTGTTGCCTATGCTGCATGCATTGGTGTCCAACTTCAGTTGGGCTATTGATCCTGCCACCTTTTTGAGGGGAGAAGTCCTAATTCCTACGTGACCATTCTCAGACACTTCCGTGGTTTCTCATACGTTCATAACCCTTGTGTCTTTGCTGCTGCATAGATCTCCATCCCCTACCTCCCCTGAGACGGCAGTCTGAAGGACCTCGCTAACACACCATCCCTCAAACAGTGGCCTACTGGCCCCAAGCTTATCTCTAGCAAGCCTGGTTTTATCCCTTTCCCACTTCAAATTGAGTTTAAAGCTCTTTCAATGAGCTCTTCTAACTCCTGTGCAAAGATCCTTTTCCCCCTTTGAGACAGGTGTGCCCAGTCTGTTGCCAGCAACCCTGGTGTCATGTAAACTGACCCATGATCAAAACCCCCCAAATTCTAGTGGTGATGTCAGACTTGGAACCAGGTATTGATCTGCTGGCTCTTTCTGTTTCTTCCCTCATTAATATCTATGCAATGATTATGCAATATTAATAATTCTCTGGGAACTCATAATAAAATGCATGTTTTATAATTTTAGTGTTCCTAAGCAGTATCTTCTTACTGAAATTCTTGCTTATTACAATAGACATTGTAACACAAAAATGTACTATTTCTGAGACATCAAGAGAAGTGGAAATGATGTGAAAAAAGCATGCTCCATAATTTATGAACTTGCAAGATTTTATGAAAAATGGAAAGAAAAGGAAATTTCTAGAATTGTGTCCATAGACCAGCTTATGGATAATTTGAAAAAAACGTATTTTTCTGCTGACAGACCAGCCTTGGATCAGCAGGGGTAACAGATGAGTAACAGAATGAGTTTGTGACCTTTCTGGCAAGGCAGTCTATACCACGGGTCTCTGCATTTAGATGTGAAGTAGTGGTGGGAAAAAGTGATGGAGGTGAAATTTCATGTTTCATAGAATCATAGAATCATAGAATGTTTTAGGTTGGAAGGGACCCCTAGAGGTCATCTAGTCCAACCCCCCTGCAGTGAGCAGGGACACCACTAACTAGATCAGGTTGCTCAGAGCCCCGTCCAACCTGGTCTTGAATGTTTCCAGGGATGGGGCCTCCACCACCTCTCTGGGCAACCCGTTCCAGTGTTTCACCACCCTCGTTGTAAAGAATTTCCTCCTTATATCCAGTCTAAACCTACCCTGCTTCAGTTTAAAACCATTACCCCTTGTCCTGTCACAGCTGGCCCTACTAAAAAGATTATCCCCATCTTTCCTATAGGTCCCCTTTAGATACTGAAAACCTGCAATCAGGTCTCCCCGCAGCCTTCTCTTCTCCAGACTGAACAAGCCCAACTCTGTCAGCCTGTCCTCATAAGAGAGGTGCTCCAGCGCTCGGATCATTTTTGTAGCCCTCCTCTGGACCCGCTCCAACAGGTCCATGTCCTTCTTGTGCTGAGGGCTCCAGAGCTGGATGCAGTACTCCAGGTGAGGTCTCACCAGAGCAGAGTAGAGGGGCACAATCACCTCCCTCGACCTGCTGGCCACGCTTCTCCTGATGCAGCCCAGGGTACAGTTGGCCTTCTGGGCTGCCATCGCACATTGCCGGCTCATGTCCAGCTTTTCATCCACCAGCACGCCCAAGTCCCTCTCGGCAGGGCTGCTCTCGATCCTTTCTTCCCCCAGCCTGTACTGATACCGGGGGTTACCCCGACCCAGGTGCAGGACCTTGCACTTGGCCTTGTTGAACCTCATGAGGTTCACACAGGCCCACCTCTCCAGCCTGTCCAGGTCTCTCTGGATGACATCCCGTCCTTCTGGTGTGTCAACCGCACCACTCAGTTTGGTGTCGTCCGCAAACTTGCTGAGGGTGCATTCGATCTCGCTGTCTAAGTCATTGATGAATATATTAAACAGCACTGGTCCCAGTACGGACCCCTGAGGGACACCACTCGTCACCGGTCTCCATCCAGACATCGAGCCATTGACCACTACCCTCTGGATGCGGCCATCCAGCCAGTTCCTTATCCACCAAACAGTCCACCCGTCAAATCCATAGCTCTCCAATTTAGAGAGAAGGATGTTGTGGGGGACCGTGTCAAAGGCTTTGTAGAAGTCCAGATAGATGACGTCCATTGGTTTTCCCTTGTCCACTGATGCTGTCACACCATCATAGAAAGACACTAGGTTTGTCAGGCAGGACTTGCCCTTGGTGAAGCCATGCTGGCTATCTCGAATTATCTCCCTGGCCTCCATGTGCTTTAGCATAGCTTCTAGGAGGATCTGTTCCATGATCTTCCCAGGCACAGAGGTGAGGCTGACAGGTCAGTAGTTCCCAGGGTCTTCCTTTCTACCCTTTTTGAAAATGGGCACAATGTTTCCCTTCTTCCAGTCACCAGGGACTTCACCTGACTGCCATGACTTTTCAAATATCATGGAGAGTGGCTTGGCAACTACATCGGCCAATTCCCTCAGGACTCTGGGATGCATCTCATCAGGTCCCATGGACTTATGTGCGTTCAGGTTCCTCAGGTGGTCACGAACCTGATCTTCTCCTACAGCAGGAAGGGTTTTGCCCTCCCGACCCCCCTCATGCCATTCATCAACTCGTGTGGGGTGGGGAGAGAGGTTCCCAGTGAAGACTGAGGCAAAAAAGTTGTTGAGTACCTCAGCCTTCTCTTCATCTGCTGTTACCAGCTTGCCGGTCTCGCTCATCAGCAGGGGTACACTTTCTTTAACCATCCTTTTCCGGCTGATATACCTGTAGAAACCCTTCTTGTTATTCTTTGCATCCCTAGCCAAGTTTAGCTCCAGCTGACCCTTGGCCTTCCTGACCCCATTCCTACACAACCGGACCGCGTCCCTATACTCTTCCCAGGATGCCTGTCCCTGCTTCCACTGCCTGTGCAGTTCCCTCTTCCTCCTTAGTTTGACCAGCATCTCTCGTCTCAGCCATGCCGGTCTCTTCCCTTCTTTGCCCGATTTCTTACACCTAGGGATTGAGAGCTCTTGCGCTCTGTGGATCACATCCTTAAAGATCTGCCAGCTCTGTTCTGTTCCCCTGTCCCTGAGGACCGTTTCCCAGGGAGTCCTTCCGACCATCTCCTTGAGGAGCTGGAATTTTGCTTTTCTAAAATTCAGGGTCCTGACTATACTCTTCATTCTTCCCATTTCCCTCTGGAGTGTGAGCTCTACCAGCGCATGATCACTGCAACCCAAGCTGCCTCCGATCTTGACATTTCCGACAAGCTCACTTGCATTGGTGACCACCAGGTCCAGTATCGCATCCCCTCGGGTAGGGGTGTCTATTACCTGGCTTAAGAAGTTGTCCTCAATGCATTCGAGAAACCTGCTGGATTGCCTACAGCTTGCCGTGTTGGTTTTCCAGCAGATGTCGGGGTGGTTGAAGTCCCCCAGCAGGACGAGAGCCTGCAAGCACGAAGCCTCCCGGAGTTGGAGGAATAACACTTCGTCCGTCGGCTCCTCTTGATCTGGCGGCCTGTAGTAGACACCAACCACCAGGTTCCCTTTGTTGCCTCTCTCTCTGATTCTTATCCATAAGCTTTCGACCTGCTCGTGGCAATTCTTCAGGGCCAGCTCTTCACTCTCTAATGATTTCTTGATGTAAAGGGCAACGCCTCCGCCCCTCCTTCCTCGCCTGTCCCTTCTGAACAGCCTGTAGCCATCAATAGCTACATTCCAGTCGTGGGATTCATCCCACCAAGTTTCCCTAATGGCGATCAGGTCGTAGCTTTCTAGCAGCACGATAGCTTCCAACTCCTCTTGTTTGTTTCCCATGCTGCGCGCGTTTGTATAGAGGCATTTCATATGAGCTGTCGGCCTCGTCACCTTCATAGCAGAATACCCTTCATTTACTTTGAGATGTTTCATGGGCTTTTCCTTGTTGGCTCCTACTACCTCAGGAGCCTCCGGCTCACCTCCACCAGACATCAACTTCTCTGCAGTGCCCCTGGCGCACTGCTGGGCAACAGGTTGAAGGCTCATACTAGCCCCCAGTCCCTCAAACCCTTGTCTTTCATCCCCCAGTCTGTCTCTGGCAAGCCCAATAGGTTCCCCTTCCCCCTTCACATCTAGTTTAAAGCCCTGTCAATGAGCCCCGCAAGCTCCTGGGCAAAGACCCTCTTCCCCCTTTGAGAAAGCTGGCTCCCATTTGACGCCAGCAAGCCCGGTGCCTTGTAGACCATCCCGTGATCAAAGAACCCAAAGTTGTGGCGGCGACACCAGTCGCGGAGCCACATGTTAATAGATTGAGTCTGCTCATATTGTCCCCTGTCTCTGTCCACCACTGGAAGGAGCGAGGAAAAAATAACCTGCACTCCAGATCCCTTCACTAATCGCCCCAAGGCTTTGAATTCTTTTTTGATTACCCTCGGGCTACTTACTGCTACTTCATTGGCACCCACATGGAAGAGGAGAAGGGAAGACCAATGCAACTTTTCAGGGTAATAATTTCCAAGATACATAGAAGGTGCTAAAGAGGCAGAGAGGCTACTTAAATGATTTTTCAGAGCATAGAAGATGAAGTTCACAGAAGTCAATGGGAGTTACCACATATTTGCAAATCTAGTGACTTTGCTAGGCATTCAGTTTCTTCCACATCTTTCCTGAGGGTTTTCTGCCTGACTGCCTTTCCTTGATTTTTCATTAAAGGATACGGGGAAATTGCTCAGTGCAGGTGGCTTTAGATATGAGGTAACAAGCAATCAACACCTTGTTCTTGGCAAAGGTAAGATGGTCTCCAACAGTTTGTTTTCTAAACTTCAGAAAATGTTTCCAATGAAACACAACCTGAACGATCTCATTTCTTTTAAAAATTTACAACCCGACCTCCTATTCTACCTAATTTGACCTTAATATAATCTCTCTACCCATTTAACGTAAGCATTTTCTCTTAATCAATCTATGGATATTTCACGCTTTAAGTTTTTGCTGTTAAATTATTCTCTCCATACCCTCACATTGGGGGTTGGACTAGATGACCTCTAGGGGTCCCTTCCAAACCAAAACATTCTATAATTTTATGATTACTTTCATGCTTTTGGTCCCCTCAGTTTTCTAATGTCGGGATATGCTTCTTAGAATTAAATACATTAGTTTACATTCTACTGCCTTTGTAGAAACAAATTATTTTTTTTCTATAAGTCAAGATACTTCTGTATGTGCTGCTTAAAGTCATATTTTTTCTGTGCAACATGCTATTATGTAATTTTATTTTTTTCTGTTTGAAAAACAACTTCATCTTGTTTCTTCATCTTCTACCTATTCAGCTGTACCTAAGGAAATTCTATACTGTATTTCTTTGCCTTTGTGGTAGAAAGGTCATTTACTACGCTTCCTAATTTATTATCTTCTGCTAATTTAATTATTGTGCTGTTTAACCTCTTCCTGATTGTTGATGAAGATGAATGTCTTACAACTTTTCATCTTTAACGCTGATGATCAATTCTATGTTAAAAGAGTAAAAATCCAACACTTACAGACCTTGCCAAACATCCCCAAGTTTATTCCATTGAAATTTATTATTGTATTATTACTTTTCTGCTTATGTTTTCTTTATGTGTTTTTTCTATGATGACCTGTTTATTTCCAGCCCAGACTGATTGAACACCAAGAGATAGCCCAAAAATACTTTCCTCCCTCATACAGCATAATAAGCTTTTAATAAAGCCAGGGTATTTCTTCCTTATTATTCAGTTAATGTCTAGAATACAAGCATTTTTTAGGTTACCTACTTCATTTTCTAGACGTGAACTGAAGTTTGCTAGGCAATAGCTGTCAGGCTCATGTATTCAGTTTTGAACACTGGTTCTGTATTAGCTTTGTCTCAGATTACTCAGCACCTGCACATTTCTACTCCTATCCTCCAACACCTACTGGTAGGATAGGGGATTCATTTATGAACTGTGTGTCTCATAGATCCACTAATTTGTCTGCCTTCCTATTTTCTTGTATTCCTGTTCCCACCCTTTACTTGTAGATATGCTTATTTCAGTTGTCAGTATTCTCTTACTAAGTAAATCAAGAAGGATACTTAGAGGGTAGTTCAGCCTTTCTACTGTGAAGTATAGTCTTTGATTCCCTCGCCCTGACAGTGCTCTCTGGAGTGTTTTGGTGATGTCAGTTCACGGCACTGTGACTTCTCTTGTAGTAATAAACCAGTGCTCTGGGATGTGTCCTTCACAGGTATATCCTCTCCCTTGTGAAGTTTTCCCCTTGCAGACCTCTTTCTCAAGGAAATTACAATGCATTAATTATATCTGCTAGGTAAGTTGAAAAACAGCTAGCCTAAATTCTCTGTTGGGCCAGGATATGAGAAAAGACCCTGTTCCTAAGCAGCCTGCTGCGCAGAGTGAACCCAGAGGAGGAAGGACAGATACAAGTAGTTTTCTGTCCTAGTTGTGAGAAACAGAGATAACAGAAGCTACAAAAAAAAATGCTTTGAAGCAATGCTTTACTGAATTCATCCAGCCCATGCTGAGATTTGTGATGATGTTCATTTTCAGCAGTCACTTAGCAGCCAAGGTTCCTGAGCTGGATGCCTTTTGTTGTTGTTGTTGTTGCAGCGTGATTGCAGGTCATTACATATGCTGTCTAGGCTGGCTTTTTTACCTTAGGAATTTTTATAGTCTTTGGACAGAAAAAAGCACAGCTTTTTCACAGTACTATTCCAAACAAGACCCTATCTTAGGTGTTCTCTTTGGGAAAGCCTATTTTGTTTTATAGTAGTCATGGAACCTAGCAGCTACAGTAAATGGTGTGGATATCCCGCTACATCTCTAGCAAACCTCATATTTTACAGGGTACCTAGCCTCACAATGAATTAATGGGATTTAAAAGGACAATAGAAGATTAGCTCTCAGGTGCAGTGTCATAAATAGCTTCCGTTTATGAAGAAGTGCAAGCATTCACCAGCTGTGGAAAGGCCTTGAGTAATCCAGAGAACAGAAAATGTTAGTTGCATCTACAAAAGGAATCACATCAGAAACAAAGGGATTAAGTTCTTAACACAGAAAAATCCAGTTACTTTAAAGATAAGCCCAGAAAGACTGGTTTAATCAAATGTCACATAGATGCTGGCAATAAAGATCATTGTCAAAATGCCTTACAGAGCTTCATCTATGAGGAAAAAAGGTTATAGAAGATCAATGAAATCAAATGTTAAAAGAGGGCATTGTCTCTGCTGCCATTTGCTCACGGGCATCTCCACTCATATTAGCACATTTCCTCTGGTGAGCAGTTTCATATGGACTGTGGGAAATTAAACGGTGCCACTCAAAGAGATCAATATCTGCTGTCTGAGGTTGATGACTCATTAGGTTTTTGAAGTGAAGCTAGGTCCATTAGCACCTAAGGGTAACTGTCCTGCAGGTGTTTCTGAACGTAAATTGAAAATCACCATTCTATAGTAGGAGGATGCTGTATCGTTTTAAAGTCATGTCCTTTAATTCACCTGCAATGTTGCAGAGATTAGGGAGTCATGTTATGGCAGCTTTAATTTTCAAAATGTATGTTTCTACTTAGATGACTTAACAGAAGCATTGTCTGTTTTCCAAAAGCAGCCACAACAGCAGCTTTTGCAAGATTTAGAAGCATTTAATAGAATATGAAAAGCAGGGATTACCCGTATATTAGAGAAATGTCAATTACACTTCTGTTTGGAATAGTAGGTAGGGATTAATAGCAGATTTTCGCAAATGCTGAAGTGGGACTGAAAACACAATCTGATATTCAATTAAAAGAAATTAGGTCATTTTGAGGAACCATCAAGTACCACTGAAACTACATGCCTCACTGTTCTGCTAAAGCTTCCCCTTCAATCAGCTCACAAGATGTGCTTTTTGAACAGACTCAGATATGCTAATAAGCATTTCAGCTTAAAAGTGTTTGTCAGCAGTTTTAAAATATTCACAATTCAACTCATTGAAATTGCTTTCCTAAGGTTTAGCAGCATGCTTGGGAGCATCTGTCACAAAGCTTTTCCATAAAGGATCACACAGTGTGGTAGTTTAGTTCCTATTTCAGGTGACAAAGCAATACAATAAATAGTATGAGGTGAGGTGATTTCACATTAATTTCTGCTGTTGAACACTTCTTCCCATATAAGCAGCTACTCTGGTATTCAGCAACAAAAAATGTCCCCGAAGTAATGGTCCAGCTCCTCAGCTGCTGTAAACTTGCAGAGATCCAGTGACTGCAAATTCATTTGGGGTCCAGCGTAGTTTGTAGAATCCTGAAGGTATGATACAGTAAGAGAGTCCAGACAGTTAAACATATTTGGTACTGTATTTCTAAGCAAGGTTTGCCCCATAGTATTGTCTACCACAATACCTAACCCCACATTTATTACTTGCAATAGGGAACTAGAGCAATACCTCAATTTTTGAAAAGTTTTGGAATTCTCTGAAGATGAAAGCTATAATTTACCCCTCTCTGCACACAGGTTCAGATGAAAACCTGAGATGCAATTCTCTTGTCAAATCTTGTGTTTGGTCATTTCAGATTGCAAGTGAAGAATATAAATCCTCTAAGTATAGTAAAACTATTTATCCAAAAAATAGGGAGAAAAATATTTTTCCTACTGTTCCTTTGTACTCCAGCAGGATTGTTTAGAGTAACTTTTAGCCACTTCACCTTCATTTATGAATGGGGTGACAATGTTAAGAGCTGTAAAGTAATTTATTTTATATTTCTAGAACCCTCCCAATAGATCATAGATACTATAAAGTGTGCTTTAATAACCAAACATAGTGGAGTAAATAAAGACCAGATGTCCTCCATTGGGCTGAAAACTTGGAAAGGGGGTGCCAGTTTAATTGCTAATGATGCCCTGGTGTAAGGTAGTCTAAAAATATAGTGTAGTTGGTGAACTGTGAAAGAAATGAGAGACTGAAGAGAAAATCACTCCTATTCCAGTGTGGGAATCCCCCCTCCCGATGGGGAGGTGGTACAGGCATTTCTCTCCTTTGCTTCTAATCCCCACAGATAGCGTACTGGGTCTGGCTGGGACAGAGTCAATGTTCTTCATAGCAGAGTGTATAATGCTGTTTTGGATTTGTGATTAAAACAATCTTTATAACACCCCTGTGTTTTGGCTGTTGCTGAACAGTACTTGAACAGCACTTGAACAGCATTGAGGCTTTTTCTTTTTTTAGTTTCTGCCCCTTTGCCCCCAGTGAGTAGCTGGGGATGGGAAAGAAATTGGGAAGGGACACAGCTGGCCCAGCTGGCCCAAAATAGTAAAAAGGATATTACCTACCATAAGATGTCATGCCCAGCAATAGAATGGGGAGCAGGAGAAGAAAGCGTGGGGTTTGTCTTCTAAAGTACTTGTTGTTCTGAGACTAACTGGTCATTGGTGTGCTTGTGGGATGTGGAGAGTGATTGCCTTTACATCACTTGGGTTGTTTTTGTTTTGTTTGTTTTTTCTCTTTCCTTCACTTATTAAACTGTCTTTGTCTGGACTCTTGAGTTTTATTGGTCTTGCCTTCCTATTCTCTCCCTGTCCTGCTGGGGGCAGGGAGTGAGTGAGGAGATGTGTGGGTCCTTAGCTGTTGGCTGGGGTCAACCCACCACAGAGAGCAAGCTGCAATAATATTGAAAATATCAATCCTTGACCCAGTTCCTAGTAAGGCTGCTAGTAAAATGGGAAATGGCTAAAGAAATGTGCTAGAGTCCCTCCTGCCCCACCAGTAGGTCTCAATCTACCACACCTTATGCTTTTTGCCTTTACCATCTTTTCAGCACAGCATAGGTCTGGTTCTGAAAACTGCAATCAATTCCTTTCAGTTGTCTGAGCTTTGTTAAAATCAATCTGTGTGAGAATACTGATCTAGAATTCAGATATTTTCATGCAGTTCCTTTGCCCTTGGTGAGACCAGATAAAACCTGGAGGGTTCAACATTGCAAAACTCTGCTTTCCCTCTCATGGTGTCACTAGGCTGCATTGATCAAAGATGGGTAGGTGAGGTGCATGGTTTAGTGGTGGGATGGCAGTGTTAGCTTAACAGTGGGACTTGATGATCGTAAAGGTCTTTTCCAACCTAAATGATTCTATGATTCTATGATTATAAGTGTAACTTACTTTCAGCCTGAATATCAAACATGGCGGCAGGTGCAGGACTGAAGAGCATGTTACTTTTCATGGTCTGAGAAACATTACCTTGATGTGTAGGCTGGAGCCTTTGCATTGTATTTGTTGTGGGGAAGAACAGAAAAGGAGTGGGGGATGGTAACACAGAGAGAATTGAGAAGAGCTGATGAGAGCCCATAAGAGCAATGATATAGGGATGTCTAGCTTCAGATGCCATAATTCAAAACCATTAAAGAACTAAAAGATTTAAGTGGTTTGTTTCTTAAAGCATGTAGGCGGTATCTTTATGGACTCGGTTAATTCTCCAGAGAAGGCACAGGTCACCTTTGGTGTGCCATCAATGACCAAAACAGGAGGATCTAATAAGTACGAAAGGGAAAAAAAAAAAAAGTCTCAGCTATCTTTTATAGTAGAACCTTCTGTGTTTCAGAAGTAATCTAATCTCTACCAGAGCAGCAGTAGCTAAGCCTTGTATCTAGTTGCCAATATGGTTACTTAACCCCAAGCATCCCCTGTGGCTTCTTTAAAAAGCCCTTTTTATTCCAGCCATGCTACTTTTCTCTGCTACAGTAACCCTTGGGGAAGCTGCGTAGTGTAAGACTGTATTCAGTCTACATTACCAGCAAATCACTTTCACACTTGGTCAGGTCTCTTTGGATTGATTGTCTGCATTTACACTCCTGTTTAGAGCATCCTCAATTTGGCCTCGAGGCAAAACAGCAAATCATATGCTGACAGCATCAGTCTTGAGATCTGTGATGGGCTCTTCCTGCTTGTTGTCTGAAATGAAATCCTAGGTGTGTCCAGTGTGTTGCAATCACATCTGCTATGGGGAGGGCCCCAGCAGCTGTTGTGCAGGCTGCAGAGGACAACGCTGGCCCATCTGCTGCCTCTGCCACAAGGTGTGATGGGGCATTCAGGCTGCAGGATCTAAACTGAGTGAAACCTGCTTGCCCTAGGGCTGGATCAATCTCATGAGGATCCTGAGAATGAATATTAATGAGTAATATGGTTGTAGCCAACTTGCAGGTTTCTCTGCACTCCAAAGTTTTTCTGGCATAGTCCTCAGCTGATGTAAACTTCCACTGGAAGCCCCCCAAAGAGACCCAGTGCCATGGGCAAGCACTGTTCTTCCAGGATCTTCTTTTTTGGAAGAAGTGTTTAGTGAGAGGCTGAGATTATTTGTTGGCCAGTGGATGAGTCAACCATTACTATTTTCTTTTGGCAATCCTACACTTGTAGTGTATTTACCTGGTGTATTTTCCAATGTCACTATTTAAAGTAGTTTGTAAACTAGTTTCTGTGCAGTTTCCATGGCCCCCAGATGGGCAAATACTGATTCTATGCCCATATAAACTGCAGCAGCACTTAAAATATCAGTAAAATTCTCATAAGTGTAGATTAACCTTAGATAGCTCTGTGATGTCTTTTCAAACTTAACAGATCAACAGCTTTAAGAGATGAAAAAATAAACAGCAAATCCTAAAGCCAGCAAGTTCAGACTGGGGCAGATCACTGTAATGAGTTCCACTTGTGGCTGCTGATGAAAATCGAGCACAAAACTGGATAGGAACTTGCCATCATGACAGGCATGACCATGCATAGCCAGCTCACCCAAATGGAACCACTTATTTTATCCCCATTAGGTTGAGGAAATTGAGGTACATTTGTTGATATAAACAGCGCTGAAATAACACCTCAATATAAGAATTTAAGTTGCAAGTAGTACAATTCTTACTCTTTATCTGTTCATTCTATATATCATGGACAAAATTAAAGATAATCTCTCCAGAGTGGTAAAAATGCTTCCCGTTAAGAGTGACAAAGATAAGGAAAAAGTACCATTCCTTCAGAGGGGGGTTCTAGTCATGGAATTATTTCTGCACTAAGGCACAATCTCCAACCGAAGAAAAAAAATACTGTATTACCTAACCGATTGCATATGTTATCACCTGCAGAGGAAGAAAAGATAAACCAGCTGCATATTACTCTTGTGGGCAACTTCTTTTTTTTTAATCTAATCATAAAGCACATGCCCAAGTGTGGTGTTACCCTGTCCAAAGACTGCCTGAAAAGTTATTTATAGTCATGTTACGTGAGGGCTTTCCTTGTTTATTTTGCACTCTTTTGGGGATTCGTATTAGATGGATTTTTCATGTCAAGTGGTGCATACCAGAAAGTCAATTTTTTTTTCAAATTTAGCACTAGTTTTCATTAACAGAGTCACTCATATGTCCCATTAAAATGTGGATTTATTATTCTCAGGTGCTTCTTGTGTCAGGATTTATTTCAGCATTTCTGGGAGCTCAGAATAGTTGTACAGGTACATTAGAATCTGCTACAGAAGCAGGTAAACTGCTTTCAAATACATGATTCCTGGTTTTGCCCTTGTCTCTTTCTGCTCTTTTACAACCTCTTTGGCTCAGATTCCATCTTTTTGCTCACCTTGAACAGTGCTTAGGTCCCTACTTGTATTTGTTGGCCTGCTCAAGGCATAGGCCTTCATTGCCAGCTGTGGTCTCAGGGTACTTCCCTCTGTGTTGCAACGCATGTGCACTTGGAAGAGATTTTTTTTGGGTTTGTGTGTTTTTTTTTTTTTTAATAGGCTAACAGATATCACCTATATATGGAAAGTGCTGAAAACAGTATTTCTCTGCTTTCTCAGCGTGAGCCTCTGGATAACTCAGTTGAGAAGGGGAACAGTTGAAAGTGCTCACCTTTAATATGCAACATACTCCAGCTGTAACACAGGATTAGTATGCTCTTTGCTGTGACTTTTTGTCACCACGTTGTAGACATATCTTTCTGTGAACACCAAATCCTTGTGCATGAGCTCTCCTTGAAATGTGCACATTGCTCAACCCTTTGCTCCTGAGTTAATTCTCCAAACTGCCCTGTGGTTTCTGAGATGTCTGAATGTTTACCCACTTCTGTATGCTTTATGTAGACTGTTTACTAGCTGATCCTTTAATTATTATTTTTCCTTTCCTGTAGCTTTCTCAATTCTAGTAAACTGAGGATATCCAATCAACATGTCTGAGATCAACATTGGATTGAGAAACATATGAGGTTCTGGTCAATCTTTGGTATAGACGATGTGGGTCCCTAACTTTGAAAGCTGTAGGAGAGACCTGTGCCTGTGAGAAAAGGTGCTTCCAACTGACAGAATTAGAGGACAAACTGAGTTCCTTCTCTGTAGGGGGGAGGTGTTAATCACTTGTGTGGAATTAGGATTAGAAATTAAGACACTTAAATTTATGGGCATACAGGACAGTGAGGTCCAAACTTCTGTTATGGCAAACAGATACCCAGACAATGCAAGCAGTGGAGCCTAGAGAGGTATTTAGCTCATCAGATGCTAAGTATGAACTTTTTGATGAGCTGAATTGTTCCACTGGCTGTATCGATTATAATGGGAGTTTAGAAATTCATTTTATATGTAGGCATTAACATTTCTATCTCTTAATTTGGAGTTATCTCAGCATTTAGCTGTGTTCCAGTTGGCTAAATACAGGTGTCTTAGTGCCATTAGAGGTGCTAACCAAGGCATCCACATGGGTCTGCCATATAGGATGTAGTATCTACAGGAGACTCCTGTCCTCTGGAGTTGCAGCCAGAGGCTTGCTTGTGTACTGTGGGGCATCTGAAATGTTACCAGATATCTGTGCTTAGGCAACTGAATCCTACTCTATATCTATCAAGTCCCAAGTGGTGGAAAAAGCAAGTCTTCCTGGTGCTAGCTTGTACTGCAAAGAACTGGGGTGTGCATTGTTTTCAATACAGAGTAGTTCTCTGTGATCTTCTACTACATGGAGACAATATGTTCTTCAGACTGGCGGAAGTCAATCCAGAAAGGGTACGAATACTAAATCTCAGAGCTGAGCATGGTTTTGAGGCTGACCCTTGGTTAGGTAATAGGGCAGGATATTCTAGATAGGTGTCATGACCAGACAGAAAATGTTGTGAGTGGTATTCCATTTTTAAGTTTTGCTTATGGGACTGCAGCAGCAATGGTTGCCATTTTACCAGCATTGATCTATAGCATGTTTTGCAGAGAAATAAGCAGAGCTGGGAGCATTACCATTTTCTTCTGCAGGCCACAGAAATCAGAGAGTGAGAAAGAGAGGGAGGAGGCTAGAAGTTTCACTGCAAATTTCCCCATGTCCACTTCCTGCTACACTACATTGTACGTCTCTTTCCCTATAGAGCTGTCCAGCAAAGAGTATTTACAATTCAAAGGGATTTTCTTTTGTTCTGTTTGCTTTGTATTCACTCTGAATTAGAGCAAATAAAAAACATTTCTAGCTGCTTCCAACCTTTGAAGTTCTCTGCCCCCACAGCTGGGAAACTGCTGGTTTTTTTCAGTGTCAAGCCCAACTTCATGCCATTTTTCCAGGGAGGCTGTGTGGTCTGAGGAGCTTCTGAGGCTCTCTGCACATTTTGAAATTTTTTTTTTTTTTTGGCAAAGCCAGAGCAGGTAGGAGGTATTAGAGCCTTCTGGCTTGGGACATATCAGACAGAGCATGTCTTCACTAAGCTAAAGTTTTGAAGCTATTTCTAGATTATTAGTGTCTACGGCAGACCTCAGGGTCAGAAAGCCACCACTTCCACATTACTTAGCTTTGTAGCACACATGTGGTAAATGCAGACAATGTTGCCTTGAAACCTTGCTTTCAGTGCAATGAAAATCACTTCTCACCAAGACATTTAGACAAACATATTTTGGGCTTATTGAACCCAATATATTTATAAAAGTTTTTCTCCTTTAAAATTTCTAGGCACCTCTATTCCCACAGGAATACAAGTTTTCTCCATTCTAATGCTGCATTGACTGTAACTGTAAGAAAGAACCTGACTCTTAGTTATTGCTGTGGAAAGTGGAAAGTGGAAATTGTTAAGTGGAAAATTTAGTCATTACAGTGGAAAGAAATTTTAACAGAAATGTAACTTTGCATTTGTTTTAAATGATTTTCAAGTTCCTAGGCAGGCTTTGCAAGTGAGTGCTACTGCATCCCACCTGTCATAAATAATAACTGTAAATAAATTTTAGAGGTTTTTTTTCCCTGTCATAACCCTGGAATAGTCCAAGAGAAAAGTAGGAGACAGGGAGGAAAAGAGTGTGTGAGGATTTATGTGTCTCAAAGATTGCCTTGCCATACCAGAATAAGCATTTTTCTGTGTGCTGTTATCTTTCAAAAGCTTAATAGACTGAGTATTTGAAACATTAATGCATAGTAAAGTCTTACTGTTGCCATAAGTAAAGCCCGTCAGATACTTAAGTCCCAGATGCTTTCTTCATTCCAGCAAAGTGCTGGGGTAGCAGTTCACTACGTCAGTTGACTCAGCTCCTGGAATCATCTGTGCCATTGGTATCAAATGTGCTAAACACTACAGCAGATCCCTTTGTGAATAGCAACTGAAAATGGAAATTGTATTAAGATAAACCCCTCGTGCTATTTTCAGATTAAAATGAATCTTTTTGTTATCCTTTTTGCTGCTTCTATAATCTTTGACTGCTCCTAGAAGAGTAAATTAAAGGCAGTGGCCTAAATTTCAGAGGTTATTAAGAAGTTGGTGGTTTACTTTCAGGGGGCCCAACTGCTGCTACCCAAATCAGGCTGAATTTCTGAGGGAGTATCTGCCTTCCCTGTAATGTGTGACACTGGCTTTCACTAATATGCAATTTCTTCTAAGCTTAAAGTTTCTGGGAGCAGGAGTTCTAGATGCCCTTTTTTAGTGTGTTTTGTACCTCAGGATTCCTGTACAACAAAAACAGACAACTGAACACACAAAATCTCTGCTGGACAGAAATAGCATGGCATTTGAGAAAACCCCTTATGCTTATAATCCTTGGTCCTCCCTTCCCTCTTGAACTGTCCCATTCACCCATTTACAAACACAAGCTATGCCATCGATGGTTCCTCTTCCATGCTAGCCATTGCTGTACATGTGGGCATGATTTCTATGT
Organism: Gorsachius magnificus; assembly: GCA_034008185.1. Lineage (NCBI taxonomy): Eukaryota > Metazoa > Chordata > Aves > Pelecaniformes > Ardeidae > Gorsachius > Gorsachius magnificus. The sequence goes on from CM067081.1 coordinate 181,749,473, forward strand.
CATTTTTGTCCTCATTCAACCCCAAAAGCTGGAACATCCCAGCATTTGAAAAACCCCTAAAATACCTCTAATGCGCACTGTGCAGATGCCTGGCTAGGAGAATGAGATTAATATGGACAGTGTTTATCCCAGTTATTCCTTAGGCCCCAGAGGTGTAGCTGTTGCCGTCCAGATGAGGGTCCTTGCTGGTAGGCTTGGTTCAGCCACATAGTTCTACACAGCCCCTGATCAAGGTCTTTCTGCTCAGATAAGATTCATGGGCTGCAGGAGTATGTGGCTGCAGGTGGGGGGAATGGACAAGAGGCAATGAGAAAGGTCACTTCAGTTTTTCTGTGAGGAGAACTCGGCACAGTGAGGAAAGGGAAAAAGGGTATGCCTCAAGAGTTAGAAATGTTAAATATTTCTTTTGCAATGTCCTTTATCAGCTAAGCACAATGCTGGTAGCAACCCTTGTAGGGCTGATGCAGGATGCGCCACAAGAGGCTCTGGGGCACTGGCTTCTGAAAAGATCAGACGAGTGCTGTATTTCAGTCACCATGCACCTCAGAGCGCCCAGAGCTCTCATCCACTGTGACCCAAGGTAGTCCCTGTGTCAGAGAAATTAGTCCATAGAGAATGTTTCTACTGCTGCTGATAGGTTAGTCAAGAGGATGTTTTGCTGTAACTTCCAAGACTCTAAGCCATTTCAGAAGGGAGCCAGAGGACAGACAGGGTATGCTTAGCTGGTCATAAATTATTTTTTAATTTCCTTAGCAAATATGTTGGTATGTAAGTCTCAATAGGACAGACATGCATGAGCTGCCTAAGCTTTTCTAAGATGAAAGATAGTAAACCTTTTATACATAATCTAACTAATCTGTTTTCAACTTCGTAGTTTCTGACGTAACCCCTTTCTGATCATACATATAGTTGTTATCTGAACTGTGCACCACATATGATGCATATCCAAACTGAAAATCTGACGGCTTGTCTTTACCCTTCCCCCTGCCTATTCATACTTTTGTCTCCTTTTTATGAACTATCGGGTATCTGTTTTTTGAACAATCTGTTTCACTTTCAAAGCACTTAGAGAAAAAGAAAAAGAGTACTACAGGGTTTAAAAACTATAGTGACAAGGAGAGGGGAGAGGGCTGTGGTTCCAGCTTATATCTGGTGCTTTATTGTGTTTAGAAATGTTGGCTGCTCTGTGCTGTTTGACTGACACAGCCAGGGAAGCAGTATTTTTTAATTGCCAGCTGCCTGTCCTAGTTTTGTGCTGATGTAAACCACTGCCACTTATTATCTTATTACAATAAAGATCTTTTTTTCTCTCTCTCTCCAAATCCCTCCCTAATTAAGACCCTGTCCTTGTTAAAATCCACCCTACATCATTTATTTCCCTTGTTAGTAGCTCGCTGTCCCCTCTTTTCTTCTGCAGTGCTCTTGTATCTTTTATGTTGATGTTGACAGTATCTTAGGTTATAAATTGTTTGGGGGCAGAGAGGGTAGTTTCTGCCTTCTTTTTTTTGCTAGGATGCTGAAAAGGTTGCTTTTCAGGGCTGCAAGGACTGCCAAATATGGAAGTTTTTCAAAAGTACAACTATGAATGGCAACTGTAATAAAAATAATCAAATGCAAAAAAGTTTAGTTCTATATGAACTGATTTTATTTTTATTTTTACTTCTCTCAAAAACTAATATCTGGAATCATTTCAGGAAAAATGCAGAAAAATGTATCATGTCTTTTAGGAGTTTTAAATTAAGTGAAAGCAGTGGAAATGAAAGAATGAAATATATTTACATAAACAGTAAGGAGATAAAGATGCTTCCCTTTATACACAAGAAGGCTCTAGTTAGGACAACAGAAACTTTCTTGGTATTGAGCAAATACTGGTTAGTACCTCGTGGTACTTTCATCACATAAATGTGCAGTACTTGGAACACAGCTTTAGTAGGTTCTTCTAAGAGGATGAGAATGACCCAGCCTGTAGCAAGACTCCAACTCTATTTTGAAAGGGTGGTACAAACTTAAAAGTTTCTATAACTTTGTAAAGAAAACACTATTAAGGCTGTCTCACTCTATAGAGATGGGGAATTAACAGAACTCTTTGCTGGTCAGTGAGGCATATACAACCTTGTAAAGAGACAATGCATTATGGTTACTTTTATTTTTCATTGTAAGTGTTCTACAGAAGTCGATCTCTGATGTGTTACTAATCCCAAGCACAACTTCTCCCCTTTGGAGTTACAGGGGAACAGATCACCATATGATTTAAATAATTTTCACATTTCATCACTATTAATCTGAGTGCATTGGGTTTACACAGCAAGGTTTTGGTAGCAGTGGGGCTGCAAGGGTGGCTTCTGTGAGAGGAGCTGCCCCCATGTCAGACAGAGCCAGTTACAGTTGGCTCCAAAATTGATCCGTTGCTGGCCAAGGCTGAGCTCATCAGCAATGATGGTGGCACCTCTGTGATAACATATTTAAGAAAGGAAATGGTAAAAACCAGTGTGCAGCAACTGTGAGAGAAGAGTGAGAATATGTGAAAGAAACAACCCTGCAGACACTAAGGTCAGAGAAAAAAGAGGGGGAGGAGGTGCTCCAGGCACCAGAACACAGATTCCCCTACAGCCTGTGGAGGACCCCATGTCAGAGCAGGCAGGTATGTCCTGAAGGAAGCTTCAGCCCGTGGAGACCCCACATAGGAGCAGGCTCCTGGCTGGAGCTGTGGCCTGTGAAGAGGAGCCAACGAAGGAGCAGGTTTTCTGGCAGGAGCTGTGGCCTGTGAGGGGTGCGTGCTGGAGCAGTCTGTTCCTGAAGGACTGCACCCCATGGAAAGGGCCCATGTTGGAGAAGTTTTTGAAGGACTGTATCCCATGGGAGAGACTTTACGCTGGAGCAGGGGAAGAGCATGAGGAGGGAGGTGTGGCAGAGATGAAGCGTTATGAACTGACCACAACCTCAGTTCCCCATTCCCCTGCACTGCTTGGGGGAGAGGGAGGAGGTAGAAGAGTCAGAAGTGAAGCTAAGCCTGGGACATAGCTATCACGCCAGCACAGCCATGGTACAAGCTCTTCCCACAGTGCACTGCCTGTAATCAGGACTTACAAAAACACAAGTAAGTTTACTTGTTGGAGCACTGTGTTTTGAAACACAACCTTTTTGTTTTGGGGCTGTAACTTTAACTTTGGCTCCCTGGAACCCAGGCACCCGAGAACGTTATGGTGGTAACATTGTGAGAAAGTGTTTATAATATTGGTGTTTCATATGAGGTTCTCTAGGGAAAAATGAGGAGTTGTGTTGGAGAGCTAATACATCTTTTCTGGGGGAAAAAAAAGATTATTTGAATAGCAGAAGCCTAATAGAAACATAATGTAGGATTTTTGCTTATTTTCAAGACAAGTAACTTTTACATACAAATGGTCGACCAGCTGTAAAATTGATGTACTTAGACTCAAGGAGTTAAAGCCATCAGTAGAAACCAACAGAGGTGCAAGACTTGGCAAGGAGGTGTAATGTGTATGTACAGTGGCTTTTGCCTCTGACTAATCACTTGGGTATGTGAAAAGTTTAATTACTCCTGTCATTTCTTCCCCTGTGCTCTGATCCTCCTGTTCTTTTGTGAAGAACAAGGATGATGAACCAAAATGTTGTCTTTATCTTTCTGCACAGGGAGGTCAGTAATGTCTCTTAAGTAGCCTTTCATAATTAGGAAATAGAAATTTGTACTTCTAGTGTGGCTTATTATTTTGATGAGGTGCCTTCCAAATGGCCTTGCGTATTCATTCACTTTTTGTTTCTTTTTTTTAACCAGCACTCTGAACATTTTTTCTTTGGGCAAGTTTCTCTGACAAAGAAACTTGAAATAAATTTTTAAACCAGTCACAGATTGATAGTATGTTTCTTAATGTTAGTAGCCATAGTGTTAAGCTATCAGCAATACCACTCATTTCTGATGGGGCAGGTAACTTCATTGAATAGAGGAAATACCTATCGCTTCCTTGGTACAAAGATTTATTTGAACCTAGGATGAAAGAATGCTGTCTGAGTGATGTGTTCATCTCAGTTTGGAACATTTTGGTAAAGAATCTTCCAGGAAATTATTACAGGTATGTATTTTTCAGCAGAAAGGTTAAAAACTTTTCCCCCTCATTTTTGACTTAGGTTTATGTGATGGCAGGATGAAGAGGCTGGTGATGCAAATTTCGCTTGTGGAACAGAAAAAAAGGAAATTAGTATCAGATAATATGGTCTTTAGTCTCTTCAGTCAGATTTTGAAGATCATTATTTTTGATGTTATGTTTTTTTCAGATTAGCATTTTAATATTATATAGCTACTTTTAACTCTCTGACCATCTGTAACTAATTTCCTTTTCTCAAAAAAACCCTGCTAACATCTGTTTATATGCAATTACAATTGCAGGCATGTAGAATATTACCTCAAACTTAATATTTGGCTAAAAGCTTAGGACTCTGGAATGATATTAAAATTAACTTGCAATTTATTATGCTTAGACTTGGGTTTAGAAAAGCGTACGGAGTTAAACAGTACGTCTGTTGACATACTCTTAAATCTTAAAGGCGCACTACTATCTTATTTTAGTTTGTACTAAGAGATTACAAACTGGAAGTGGACCTTGAGTTCTTATTCTCCAAATTAACTAAATTGTAGATACAATTTTTTCCCCCATAGTTTCAGTTTGTGTAGCCTAAACTATAAAAAGTAATCACAGTAAAAATTCTTTACAAATGAATTGTAATTCGAGTATTCCTTTGAATTAATACTTGAAGGTGAGTATGTATGTTCTTTCCCATCATAATATAGCATATGAAGTGACAAAAAAAAAAAAGGTATTTCTGCAGTTATGGAAGAGGATAAAAATCGATGTTACTGGGGATTTCCTTGCATATCAAATGCACATCCTTGGTAGCAATGGATTGTGACAAAGGTCTGGAGAATCTTTCTTGTGACACTGGCACTTACATTTTTATGGATGACAGACTGAGCCTACTGTGAATACATGGCATGGATGCAAGTATGAGACAATGAAGATAGCAATGGTAGCTCATGAGGTGAAAATTCAGCTAATTTACTCCACATTATTTAACTTTGCAATAGTTTTGGATTTTTTAATGACCCTGCTGTTTCAGCTGTCACAAATCGTTTTTTATCTGTGCTTGGCAAGACTATGATGATACAATGCTTAATTCTTACCTTAATTTTGAAAAGGACTTGGAATTCAGTCTGAAACTAGGTGATGGGTAGGTTGTGAAATTACACTGTGATCAAGTCAATGCAGTCATCAAAGCACACTTACTCTTGGATTAATAAATATGTTGTACCAAAAAATCTTCTTGGCTGTAATGCGATTTTTCATCTACATAATGAATTCTCCCCTTTGAACATTCAAAATTTATTCATTCAAAAATCAGTTTTCAGTTCTTAATTCCACAAAGATCAAGAATACTGACACTAGATGCTTGTTCTTCAACCCCCTAACTGGACTCAGTAGTGATTTTTGTAGTTGTACTTTCCTAAAATATCAGTGATCAAACTGTCTGTAACTAGACATTCTGCATATTGTTCTTAATCATGAGGGAAGAAGCAGAAACTACCCTGAATCTCTCTATAACTTTCAGAGAAAAAGGCCTACATTTGCTTTACTGATTTCTCAGGTCTTCCTAAAAAGCATTCCTTCAAGTGTCATCCTAGACTGTGTATTGCAAAAGATTTCACCCTGAGAGGTACAGAAGTATTAAATCTGTTGTACAGTAGCTGGGATGAGAGGACATCATGACTGCTTCTGATCATTGTTTTTCACAGAAGAGGACGTCTGTCTGGACTTGGGACAGGGAAGAAGGACAGCTAGGATGACAAGAGAACAGACGACAGATATCATGAGATGAGAGAGGAGAGAACGTCTTTCCCTCTTCCATTTCTTAACATAGCAAGAGAGACTTGAAAGGAATGCACTTTCTACCAAAATATCAATAGTTCTTCTGGTACTGAACTAATGTACAAGATTTGCCCTGGGTTCAAAGGATTTTAACTTTTAGGCTGAAAATGAGAAGACTTCCAATCAAAAGTTTAATGAGGTTCTAGAAAAGGTTTTGAAAGGAGAATTTAACACAAACAAGACCTTAGTTTATGTTACAATGGAGCTTTGGTGGAAGAGACCATATGAGACAATTGCTCTCACTTGCGGATTGTACCTCCAAACGCATGTTGATGGCAGAGATCTATATGAGATGCCCTATAGGGTCCTACCAAAAGGTATACTCTCTTGTGGAGGGTTAATGGGAAATGAAGTATTTGTACTGTTCATTATTAGTTTTCATAACAGCTCTTCAGTGACTGTATATAGAAAAGAGTTGAACAGCTGCAGAGATGGATCTTTTTTTTTGCATCCTACTTGCATACTTTTTGCTTAGTATTTAAAGGTGTTAATTCTGTGGGATAAAGACTGGTCATAAAGGCAGTGTATATGTGGGTATATTTAATTATTTTCATTTTACTGTGAGTGAGACTCTCTTGTGAGTCACTGGACTTTGGACCAAATGTGCATGCAAGCAATTCTCATGTCTTCTACCCTGATCAATCTCAGTCCGATCACATTAAATAGATCTTGAACCAGAGGAGGGGGGAGAGGGGGAAATTCAAGCCAGTTTCCCTAGTGAATGACACTTAGCACTTAATCCTTAAAGTGCTGATACGGCTTTCTTCCCTTGAGCCCTCTCTGGGATGCCTAAAAATAAAGCACCTGCATGAAAAATGCTGTTAGGTTATTCTGTCTCTGTCTTAGTGTCTTTGGTGTTTTAAAAACAAAATAAATATTTGAATTTACAAGTGCTGATCTGGATTTTTGGAGTGTTGTTTTTTCAGTCCTAGAAAATTTCTACTGACATTTCAAAATCCTTTGGAACTCCATCTGAAGAACTGGTGTTTAGGAACCTTAAGCCTCTTAAATGTTGCATGGCAATAGAATCTGCAATGGTTTGGGTTTCTGTTTTAGTACCAAATAAAATCACTGGCAATTTCCATTGATTTTTTTTTTTAAATTTTTCAGACAAGGGTCTCATTTTCTGTATGATGTGATTCAAACCATCCCCTTCCATTTTCTCTCTTTTCTCTTCCTTCTTTTCACCTTCTCTCTCTTCTATTCCTCTATTCTGTAATCGTTTTTAAAAAAATGTTAGTACCAAGAGTGATACAAATCCTTCTTAAAGAATTCCAATCAGTGATTTTATTAGAGACCTGATTTTTTCAAACTGAATTTTATCTCTAACCGCCAGTATTGCAGAGGACTATCATGGCTGATCTCTATTCATGTTAATGAGTTGAATTACCTCCTTTCATTGACTTTATAACTTTCTGTAAGTAATTTCATATATGGAGTAGAGTCATTCTAAACACAATTCCATAAAATCTGCTTTAGTGAGGCCCCAAAGGAGAATGCTACCTTCTAAGGAAGTTATTTGTAGTAATGTGGTCACAGTATGTCGTAGAAGAAAATAAGTGTTTTTCACAGGCAGGGTTTCTTCCTTGGCTACTCCAAAGATAGTACTCCCTGGTGCCAGGGTTTCTTACTTTCAGAAGTAAAAGAACAAACTAGTCTACTGAACTTAGTGGGACTGAGTGTCTGCACACGTCTTAAAACACAATCAATGCAAGAGTCTGCAATGAAAGAAGGCTGAGCTGAATAACACTGCATTTGCCATAAACTAGGAGTGTGCATGTGAACAGTGTAATACATGATAATGTATTCAGCTACAAGACCTGAGCCCTGAAATTGTGCATTCATATGAAAGGAATGAATTCTTTAGCACTGTGCATTTCCTGTGTGTATCCTTCCTTGGTATTTATTATGTTATATTAATAATGAAAATTTCTAAATGTACTTGGTTTCTCAAAACCTAATATTAATGTAAATAGTCTACTCTCAAAATAGATGTGATATTCCAGATACAAGGAGACTTGGACAACAGCTCTCTATACTTGTCATTGCTCTTAAAATGAGAGAATATAAAAGGAGATTGTAATTAAATTGGTCAGATTTTGTAGAATCTCAGTTGCACTAAAATCTCACAGTTTCTATGCTGAAATCAATGGGAACCTATACCCTTTAAAAACAGTCCAGCTATACAGTGAAAATGTGTGATGGAGAACTATTTTCATTTACCAAAATTGTTGAGTCATGATATCAGCTTTTTCACGCACATCATCAAAGCACAGACCTATGTAGAACTTAAGTGTAATGCTGGTGTGCAGGAACAAAACCTAAGGAAAAAGGTCCTGCTGTGGCAGTACATATGCTTGAGTACATTGAGTTAAAAATCTAGCAACTGCTTACATGCTGAGTCAGAGACTTAGAAATCAATACAAGTATCAACCAGCTTCTATAAACTGGCATGGTCTAGTTCTCCGCACAGTTCTTCAGACTTAATTAGGCACGGACTGAACTGCAACAGTGTCTTTATCCCCATTCACTTGCACCACTTACCTCTGCATGGTTCCTGTTGCACTCTCTTCTCGTCATAAAGTGTCCTGCTCTGTTCATACGCTGTATGGTTTTGCTGGCTTGGTGTGGGGAACAAGTCTCCCGAAATTGAGAGAAGATATAAGGAAGTCAAGGAAAAGGTAAACTTTAGCTGGATGAGTTTAGTGATGAGTCAGGTTCGAATTTATATCAAGAGCCTGTTCACCATTTTTTTTAAACAAGTATGAAAGGATTTCAGATCTGAAAGTGTTTGCATACAGTCATGTACCTTCAATGTGCATGTGCCTCTTCCGTATTTAAGCCTATAAATTTTTTATGTTTCTGAGCTCATATTATGTATATAAAACCACATGTAAAATCAGTCTTTCTATTTCTTGATGTGAGTAAATGTTTCCTCTTTTTGCTGTGTGTGTACCTCCTCTGATATTTGTGAACATTTTTTCCTCTGTGTTATTTATTGTAGGAGAGAGATTGTCCATTAAGACTTTCTAGGCCAATTCAAAAGCTGTTATTTAGACTCCTGATTCCATTAGTGCTTACATCAGTTAAAGTGCCTAGGAGATCATGATGAACAGTACTCCCCAAACCTGCACTCTCTTTTTTGAAAAACTACCAGGCATAAACTCTGTTTTTTCCCCCTCCGATGATAATTTTAGGTAGAGGATAAAATGGATGAACAAGTTGGAGCAGTGGGATGAGATAACATTGGCTGAATTGCATAATGCTGTATAGGCAGATCTGTGCAGCTACAGAAGGGCTTATATCCTGACTTGATAAAGTGCTCTGTGAGTGTACTATTTTTCAGAAAGGTATGGTGTGTAGGCAGAATAAATGGAACGCAAATGTGGTGAAAAGGATTGTGCATGTATATGAAAATGCAATTACTTTTCATGAATGTGGCAAGAGAAAGTCAAATACTGTTCGCTACACAAAGTCAATAGAACTAGTTTCCAGTGAGCTTATGTTTTCTTTATCTTGCTCATACTGGAAGGACAGGATGACTTTAGCTCTGGTGTCCATATACCTCATCAAAATATCTCTGATTAAAAAAAAAAAAAAAAGCTTGCAGCATCTAATTACATTCACTAGATTTGTTATTCTACTTACACTTATTAAAAAAATCAAAAGTCTTAGTGACTTCATCATGGCATCTGATTAGAAAGCTCTAACTAAATAGGAGGCAATATCATGAGATTTTGGTGACCAATCATGCAGTCTGAATACTGAATTCCAGTACTGGGTTCTTCTGAACACCAAGTAATATTGTCAGTCATCAGCTCCTAAGTTCTGTAAGCCTACGTATATTTTGCTCTCTGCAGTTTCCACCCTTGACCTTTTTCAGGTTGAATCCTAACCCTAAAAACCCTCTTGTAAAAAATGTCTGAAGATACCTTCAAAAGTATTGCAATTTAGGATGTCATACTGAGATCACCTCCTAACATCTTGGCCAACACTATCTCATAATTCCCTGTGATATCCCTGCCTGTCTATATAAATTTTTATCTTTTATATTTAGATTGATGCAAGAACACTGACTGTCTTGCTGATCACTTTTTCACAGTGTGTAACTGAGTAGGATCCTGGTTCAAAAATCAGAATTCCCTGAATTATGCTAAACTAAATCACGATTATTAGGAATCAGAGGATAGCTTTTCAGTGGGCAGGTAGTCACATGATTTATAATGGATTTTGGAACCTTTGGGACTGGAAGGGGCTTTAAATTTAAAACATAATCTTTCTGCCTCTATGTTTTCTGATCAAGTGTATTCATGCAGGGTTTTTAATTCCAGTCATTGTTCTTGTGTTTTTCTTTAATGAGAAAATTGTGCTAGTTTCAGCCAGCATCTGAATTTTACTATATATTACTAACATCATGCTGGAGGTCACGAATGACTTCAAATAGCTATACTCCAGTGGGTTATTAAATTGTGAAATGTCCTCAGAATATTTTGTTCTTGCACACATCACTGTGTTGTCCCTTTAGGTTAGTAAGATCCTGTGAGTGAAGACCTGGTGAGCACTCAGCTTGCTGCTCTACGTGCAAGGGACAGACATCAAATCATGTTTCTGAGTCATTCTCCAAATCTTCCTCAGAATTGCACTCTGCTCGGCTGAAAGATTTGCACTGGGAATAAATATTAGATGTTAAATAATTCCTAGGACCCATTCTACTGAGATGTAGCTTCTTATTGTAATACCATCTTACCTGTTGGCATGAGGAAAAACTGCATTTGACATGTGACATGGAGTAGATCAGTAACTAAAGGATCCTATTGCTGTACATATATTCATTCCAATTACACCTGAATCACAGGAATAGAATGGAAATCCTCCCTTTGGTCTTACAAAGAAGCATAATTTGATTATTCAATTATCATTAGCATGATTACTGAGAAAAAAAAAAGCCACAAAAGTTCTATCTATTAGTTTTTTAGACAGAAAAGAAAGTAACATTAAAAACCATCTGGAGTGAGCATCCTTAGACTCTTAATGATGCTTCCAGGACTGATACTAAAATTCAGTATTCTGGTTTCTTTCTCACAGGAAGAAATATCATTATGAACTCTCTACTACTGGTGCTATATAGATAGTACCTTGCCTACACAGTTTACATCTGAATATTCTTTACTCAGCCTTTTTGAAAAATAAAATATTTAACAAAATCAATTCATTTTAGTTCAGATATGCCAGTCAGAAGGATGCAGATGTAATCAACATTCCCCGTCTCCCTCTTCCTCTCCTCCCTTTCCCAGAAGAGGAGCAATGTGCTGTAGTCAGCCTGATCATAGCTCACTGGGGTCTGATCAGTTAAGAGAATAAGGGTCTATCTTGCCTGCCAATACCTCTCAGAGCATTGCAATGGAACTGTATTAGCACAGTGCTATTACCTTCTTTGCTGAACAACCCCATGCTATATGTTGCTATCCTACTGGAGTTTCAGTTGAGAAAATTAAACGGATATGATAATTGAACAGGAAACTGAACTTTCTGAGAAATTCTGAAATGGGTCTATTCAGACATGCCTTACTTTACAATGAAATAGTGACAGGTTTCCAAAAAGGATTCTCTCTCTATTAGAATGCAAATAAACACTGCTTTCCCCTAGAGCCTCTGTCTAGCTATAGAATAATAACTCTAGACAAAAGCTGTATATTGTCATCTTTGACATTTTAGCTTTATTATATGCTGAGTTTTTCCATAAATTATAACATTCTTCAATTATGATTAGATGTGTGCAGTGGTGAATCAGGTATTATTAATCAAAATCGCTTTAAACAGTCACTTATGAGAACAGGTATCAGTGCAGCATGGAAAAGGGCAGGATGAAGAGAATACCTGCAGTCTAAAAGATGCCCTTTAGCAGGATGCCATTTTAAACAAGGTGTTAAGAGAGGTAATGTGGGTGTATGTATTAAGCAGTGTGGCAGAACTCGAGTTCATAACGATATGAGCTTCGATGAGCTGGCTTAAAGGTTGAAGAAGACATATTAAGCCGAACTGACAATTGAACACTTTTATGCTGCTCCTTTTAACTTAATACAAGTGAGAGGTGGAAGGGAAGAAAGAAGAGAAGAAAGAAGAGGGCAAAGGGAAGGGAGGGTGGGGACAGGGGAAGGAATAGGGAGGGAGAACTAATGAACCCAACAAAAATATACTGCGTATTTGTCATACTCAAGCCTGCCATTCCAGATACTCAGCTGCACTGACACAATCTGCAACTGCTGGAGGAGTAAAAAGTGAAAGTATGACTCAAAACCAGTACTAGACTTCTGCTAAGGATATTGGTCTGGTGGGTGACCGCCACTTCCTCAGGAGAAGGAAAGTATTTTCAAAGAAATCTGTTCTATCTTCTGCCAGATTTCACTGGCTCTTGTAGGCTATAAAGCCGGCGAACTTTAGGCTGGTGTCTGCCTGACCAAATGCAGTGGCTATGGTCCAGGTCTTTAGTACTTGGAGGATCTCCCTAACAAAAAGCTGTCCTCTAGCAGCCAGTCTGTAAGTTTTTAGTTGCTTTGCATTGTCAGTGTATGTGAATGCACACAATACAAGTTCGAATTCTAAAAATGATTATAGTTACTTTTTTTTTAAATTAGGCATTTCAATGAAAAACTTTTTCATTAGCTCTTTATTTTGTTCAGTGTGATAAACATTATACACTGATCCTAACTCAGTTTTTAATTTCTTTCTATATGTCTGTGATATAGTCAAATAGCAGCCATCTAGAAAACCCTTGTTAATTCTTTGGAAAAGGGCCTCTGACTTGGTCCATATGGGTTTGTTGGTAAAGGATTTGTTTAAACCCTATCTCTGTGGTTCTAGTACTTTTAACACCATGTTCACTGATGTAGTGGCATATATCTTGTATATGGGGAGCAAGAGGTTGCTTGGTTGACACGCTGGTTAACCCGTGAGTTTGGGTTCTGTCATTCTGCTTTGTATGCACAGGAAAATCCTATTTATGAGATAAAGCAGACAGATTGGCATCTTTGAAATTCTCTATTTATCCATTGACGAGGGTTTAGCACACATAATTTCACAGTGTTCTGCTAACAGTATGTCCCAAACTCCAGCTGTAAGCACTTGTTCTCAAAGTATGTATCTAAGCAGTTCAAATCCAGAAATCTTTAGCTGAGATTTACAAAAAGATTAAAAATTAATCAACAATGATAAGTTCTATTCTGTGGGTTTTGTTTCATGAAGAATAACCAGACTCAAATGTCACTTAGTTGCTTAAATATCTTCACAAAGGAGTTAAGAGCTTAAATACCTTTTGCAGATCTGAAACTGAACAGAGACTATAATAAAAATTTTACATAGCCCAACCCATGTTTTTTACAATATTATGATATACATAAATATATAAACATAGCATAATCTCTTTAATCAATATATCTCCAAAAATTTCAATAAGAGAAAACTATATTAGGTGTATGTTTGTGCTTGATTTCACTTATATGAACATTTAGTACATATATTCATCAGAATGAATAGTATTTTCTTCCCAATTTGCTACAAATTGGAACCTGGTAGTTGTCAACAGCCTTTAATGAAATTCAGTCCTGGGCTTAGGATCACTCCTGAGCCTGTGTAAGCCCTCCAGCAGCTTTTAAGTGGGGGATTGGACCTGTGCTCTTAACTTCCTTAGCAGAATGGAGTCGAGTGCCAAATCACCCTGCAGATTTGGGAGACCTTCCCAATGAAAGGGGGAGTAGCTGATTAGTGGGGAAAGCAAAATATCCTTGAGTACAGAGATTGTCAGTTGCCAAGAAAACTTAATCCACTTCACTGTCAATAGTAACAATGCTGGAATGACTCTGCTAAGGCTCTTCTAAGACTTAATGGCTTGAAAAATGGTTTTCTAGCAAGCAGAGAACTTGAGCAATGTGTCCTCATCTTAGTTTTGCACAGGCAGGGTAGGTTCAGCTGTCAGATACTAAAGCGGACCTTAAATATTTCCATTTCTGTTAATTTATTAGAAAATAAACACCCTAATACAAAGTAGTTTATCTTCCCCTTTATGTTTACCCTGTAGCAGATCACATGGTAAAATTTGTGTAGGAAGCCAGCTGTTTTCATTTTGAACAAAATTTTAATCATAGGTTTAGATGCATTTCTGTGGTTATGTGTACTTGTCTCAGTCCATGTAAATACCTCACATGGGGTTAGGCTGAGGTGTTTTAAAGCTTTTCACTGCAGCCCTCCTATCTTCCTGGAAGACCAGTAGACTTCTGTTGTCTGATGTGAGAATGAGGTATTGATTCTGAGGGCATCAAAGCCTCTGGGGTGCTTCATAAATCAGAAGAACTTAAATGAATCAACAAAGTTTTTATGGCTGGAAGACCTCAAAAGAGAAGTTACTCACTTTCCATGAGAGCTGTTCTAAAGAAATAAGATCAATGCCAATCTTAATAGAAAATCTGAGGACTGTGGGTGAAATTATGGTTCACTGCCACCAGCAGAGCCGGGAATTGTCCTGTGGCAGACTTGATAACACTCAACGGCTAAGATTCAATTTAATCCATTTGGGTTTAGCATAATAGTGTAAGTCGCAGTGGACTTAGTAGTGTCTAATGTAACTATGATTTATTTCATTGTGGCCATCATTACCGGTGACTCATTTATGCTTCATACAAAACATTGCCTGAGTTCTCTCACGCTGGTACACAAGTCCCTTAGGGAGTTCACACATAAGGTACCTGAATATCAAAGTTCAGATGTATAAGGCTTGGAGTAACAAGTTCCATTAAGCATATTTTCAGCTTTGCACAACTTGATTACTGGGCACGTCTCTCTTACATCATTCTTACAAGGGTACCTTAAAACTCCAGTTACAAACTAAATACTAATTGGGATGCTGGCATTTTCCATGCTGCCAGATGAATGTTTAGGAAGATGTAATGCCTCAAGTCACCAGAAGCTTAATTAACTGGTGATTTCCATTCCACCAAAGTGTTATAATACCAAACTGATGAATAAAAATCTATCTACAAAGAAGGCTAGAAATGAATGTTATTTCTTCTTACACTGTGAGAGGAGCCTCTTCACAAGGCAGACATGTGCTAGGGGGGCAGAAAAAAATGTCACTCTTCAAGTGCGATGATGAGTTGTCTGGCCATTGAGAAAGCATGAAAGACTGTGGAGCACATCAGCTTTTGCTTTAGTTTAAATTAAGTACACTTTTAAGCCTGGAATGCAGACGTTTTCCTCAACTGGAAGTTTATTGCTTTTGTTGGATAAACCTTTTCAGTACAACATTTTCTTCAGTCATTAAATAGTCAAAAATAACAAAGAGTTGGTTTCTGTCTGGTTGTGTTCCTAGCCCAGGCTTCATGGTCCTATGTTCTGTGCTGTCTAATCAGCAGTACACGTTGTTACATTTGTCACTAGCCATGCTCCCTGAATAATTGAATTTGAGAGAATGATCTAGTCTTGAATCAGACTAGAAGTTTGTGGCTCCCGGAGGCTAGGGGCAGACATGGACTCTGTTTGCGCAGCTGACCTTAGAAATTCCATGAGTACTTTCAGACTCTCTTGAGGCAGTGTAAGAAGCAGACTGTGCCAACAGGAAGGAAACATTATGGATCCTGGGCTGTGTGCATGAAATGTCTTTATTAGTGTATGTGTATCTCTCTCTCTTTCGATGTATAGACACACTACCTTCTGTTCTCATTCATTCTCAACATTGACTTTGATTTTTACTCTTCTTTGAATTTATTCACACTTGCCATAAACCTCTCAGCTGAAAAGCTAAAATAATCCAGACAGGGAAGAAGAATGTACCAAGTGACTGATACATCCAATTAAGCCTTCTCTGTGGAGATGAGAGATACTCAAAATGTAATGCTTGTAATCAGTCCACAGGCCAGAACTTAGTTATATGAAATATTATTTTAATAAATGAATTCATCCAGGGAACCCTTGAGCTCCTGACAAACTTTTTTTTTTTCTTTTTTTTGCCAAGAGGACATAGGGTTGAAAAACATCATTCCTATTTAACACACTCTCATACAATCCTTGCTGGGCTTAAAATAACAGCTATTATATTATTTCTTATATGAACTTAATTTTCCCATGAGTTGTTACTTACCTTTTCTCCTGCTCTGCAGCTTTTAATTTCCATAGAAAACTTCACAGTTTGCTTGTATTCCTTTCAAACTAGGCATGTTCTGCACACTCCCTGTGAAGAATGTCTTGAAGATCTCAGGTTATTTCTTAAGAATTCATTAGTCTTTGGTGGGAGTGTGTGATGTAGATAACTGCATACAGAGCTGCTACTGTGAAGGATGAAGCAGACACCTGTGCCATTGGCTTGCAATTATCAATTAAATGGTGTGGAGAAGGTGAAACTTTATTTCTGTGTTGCAGGAAAACTAGACTTTGAAAAAATATTTCTCTTGGTTCTTAGAGAAAATTAGTCCTTTCATCAGAAAAAGAAATTGAGACATTGAAAAACATATTACAAAAAAAAAATCATCTTGTATTTTCCTTTTAACAAAACAAACAAACAAAAAAGATTGGAACTTCTTGCATTACATCTAAGCAGCCACCAAATCCCCAAAGACCCACTAGGTTGCCCCAAATAGCAAATGCCTCAAAGCAATGGACAGGTGTATGTATCCATGGAGCTGAGAACCTACACACCCTGAGAAACACAGTTTTAAGACTCCAGTCTGGGACTCCTGACTGTAGGAGCCCAGGTCTATGAGGTGTGCACAGAAATCACAGGTCTCTGGACATGTGCACACAAAGTTGAGGGCTGCCATGTGTCATGCACCTCTGGTTGCTTGGTCAACACTGCTGAATGTGCTGCTAGTTCCAAGCTCATGATGTGAAAGTTGCAGAGTTTTTATTTGTGAAAGAAAACCTTAGAGTCATGAAGTCCTGGAGCTCTGAGGCAATCTTCTTGTTGAGACTGTGGACTGTAAGTGATTAGGCTTTTGAGTGCCTCACTAATTAATGAGGTTGGAGGTAATTTTTCAGCACCCAAGCCACTAAGGGGAGTTCAGTTCACAGGACGACACTAAAGAAAGTCTGAATAAAGCAGCCTGAAATGCTTTAGTGTGGACCTCAGTCCATCAGTACCAGTGATGCAGATTCAGCCAATAATACAATTCAGACTTGACCCAGCTGGGTTTTACAATTACATTCCTTTGGTATGAAGAATTCCTCGGTAAACTGATAAACACCCCCGATCCAAAGAATCTCTTGCAGAGGGTCAGAATTAAACAGTAGTTTGTGTTAGCACTTTTAGGGATTATTGCAGTAATAAATATTTCACATCCAAGTGCTAACTGAGTACAGGGACTACAGGGAAACCATTTGATGGTAGTAGGAGGATTTGAGATCATTACTTTTCTCTTTTAATTTTAACAATATAAAGATTAGTTAGGTGTGTAATCTAAACCAGTAATCCCATTTTGTAGATAGACATCTACAACAAGTTTTGAGGTTTAACTCATCCCATCCTTATTTATAGCTTAATTGTCAACTTCTAGTTCAGACAAATGTAGATTTACAGCTTCTGTTGAAATTGATGCAGATAATTATTTAAAAAAAGGGATAGCATAGGAAATAGAAGTGATATTTAACACAAAAGATTACCATTTTCACTATGAATGTCTTCTTCGGTAGCTGGTGTTCTTCAGCTCTTCTAACAACAGATTTACTACCTCAGAAAAAGTTAAAGAGTGGGAGGTTGTTTGTTTGACAGAAGATGGCCACAGAAGTAGTCTCTTTACAATTGGCTGTTATTGATAGCCTTCTTTTCCTGTTATTAAGGAATTCCTTTCCATTTTTCCTTAAATTTCCCTCTTACTCCTGAGGACACATAACATTTACTAATAATATTTGGAAACAAGTGGGGAAAAACAGTCTTATGCATTCGAATTGTTAAGTTCTCTTCTTCATTTTCTAATATAGTTATGCAGTTCCATATTAATTCAACATTATGCATTTTATTGTCATTTGATATGTGTTGGTATTTCCTTAAGAAGAGGATTATTTCCCTGAATGGATGTTTATTCTCTTTACCCTCTCTAACTGTACTGCCAATGGTAATGTACTTCTTTATTTTCTCCCTATCCAGGCACTGACTTTCAATTTAATGTGAAAAAGAGAAATAAAAAGTGCATGAAGCTGTAGCTGCCCTTGTCAATAATTTAGACTACAATTATTAGATAATAATTCACAACTTCATTCAGTTATCAGAGCACTCTGACATACAGGGCATTGGTGAAAAATCTTCCCTCTCCCTCCATCGCCTACCACTCTTTGTGTACTTACTGTTAGAAGTATGACGGACTTAAGCTGAAAATGCTGTTATCAGATTTGTATCTGAGTACACAGCATTTGGAATTCTGACTTAGAAATTGGAACTGCTATTGCTTGCCTGGGCAGCTCACGAGTGTTTGTGGAAAAAGAGTTTAAGACTTGAAAAAAAAAAACCTTTAAAAAATCTTCAAAAATGCTTTATAAGGTACATGTCTGGTTTTGAGGTTGCATTTAAATATAATCTACTTAATGCGACATAGAACCTGACTATAATGTAAGAGCTGAAATTCCATTACGCTGAATTTGTTGTTTATGAACTATCCACTTGTCGCATTTCCAGGGAAACAGGAAACAGGACCTTCATTTAGTCTAAATAATATTTATGTAGTTGTTTCTAAACTATGTTTTCTGACTATTCTTTTCATCATTTTGATGAAATATTGGTTGTTCTGTGAGAGCTGCGCTTCCCTTATTTCACTGTCAGAATGTCTTTGTTTCAGAAACATTCATGCAGCACAAGAGCACCATGACTTAGATGAGAAACTTTTAATCCTGTAATATGAAATGTAGCTTCTTTTCTTTTCCTCTCCTCCCTTAAGGCACACACAAGTCTTGAATTCCATACTAACAGTTAACTATCAAGACAAATTCCTTGATGTATGCCCAGAATCATTACCACTGATTAAAGGGTTTATCAAAGACAAAGAGAAATAAATTAATCTCAAATAAACCTTTCTTGTTATAAACACAAAAATTAAGTAAAGCTAACTAAAGCTCTTTCTGGATTTATAACCTCTGGAAGCCTTGTTTTTTTCCATCTCTGTTTCTGTTTTTATTGTTCATTTCATTATCCAAACTTTTATTTTTCCTCTCTTATGAAGTTACACTTCTTTGTTCTGTTCTGTTATCTGCAGATATGCAACTTTTTTCTATTACATTGATTTGCTGTGGTGTGTTGACCCTGGCTGGATGCTACATGCCCACCAAAGCTACTCTATCAGTCCCTTCCTCAGCTGGACAGGGAAGAGAAAATGTAATGAAGGGGTCATGGGTTGAGATAAGGACCCTCTTGGCTCTATTGGGCATGGGGGAAGCTTCTAGCAGCTTTTCACAGAAGCCACCCCTGCAGCCCCCCTGCTACCCAAACCTTGCCACACAAAGCAAATACATTTGGGAATTCAGACAATAATGTTCTGTGATGAAAAAAATCACTATTAGTGAAAAGTGATAAGGAAAAATAGCAGGCAGTTACCTTTATAAGCAGGGGAATCTTTTATGAGTCATTTTATGAGCAGAAGAATCTTTCTTTCTTGAGGGAGTCCTTGAAAACTCTTCTCAGATGTTGGTAGTGGGGCATTTTTTGGCAAAAGAATAAAATCAAGATGACATGTGGAATAGCAGTAATTTATTTTATTTTTTATTTTAGGACAAGATAAAAATTAATCAATAGCTATAAGCATGTGAATAAAGAAGTAAAGGACCCAAACCAGACCTAAATTAGGTTTGCTCTACTGCAATATTTATATTGTGCATTTACACTCACCTCTTCTGTAAGGTTTTGTTTACTTCTTTTTAAGTTTTTATCTCCTTTTTTCATTACCTTATTCCTTCAGTTCGATTTATATTTTTTTTGTTTAATCTTTTACCCTTTTATATATATATATATATATATATATCTTTTTGCTTCTTACATTTACTAACCTCCTTATTTTGTCCATGGTATTCAGCATATTTTATTTATACAAAGGTCCTTTTGTCTTCCGTGCCAATTTTGCACAAGATGAGAAGCTGTTCCTTTCTTGCACTGGTTCCTGAAATAAACTGAAGATATCAGTGCAATCATTTGAAAAAAAGAGGTACTGAAAATAAAGGAGATCTTGACTTTAATCAGAACTGTTCCTGATCCCCTAATTTACAGTCGATAAACTTTGGTAAAATTATTTCCTCTACTTCTTTTAGAATGGCCTTTAGCTTTCCAGTAGCCATGAATAATGACTGTCTATAACCGTAAATTGATACTTATAGACTGGAGATCTCAGAATGAAGAATAGATTTCTCAATGCATAACTGAAGTGCATATGAGCTGAGAGCTTATATCAGTCTCTAATGTGGCTGAGAAAATGCACATTAGCAGTACATGAGCATTAGGTTTAATGCCTAATGCATTTGGGCCTTCTAGATGTTTTTCCTTACAGTGGAAGTTATATTTTGATGATCTGCTCTTAAACTGGTCAGCATGGTCTTCAAAAAATAATTTTTGGTAAGCACAACTGTTCCCATGAAGTGCTGTGTGCTTTCAGCTAATGCATCCAGCAGGTGCAAAGGTAGCTACCATTGCATGCCTCCTGCTCCTATATTTTTTCACCATCATGGTTTCTCTACCTAACAGGTGATTTTGAAAGGAAGAACACTGAAAAAATGCTTTTGCATGAGTTGTGATGCCTGAAAGATGTATTTTTTTTAAGTTTCCCACTACTTTTGTTTGCCTGAGGGCTCATATGCAGAAGGCAGTAGGACAATGCCAGAGACAATCACCTGCCATGAGTCCAGTTCTGGTGTGGGGTGATGAGTTGGAGATGATATTCAGAATTGAAAGATATAGAGGATGAAGGAGGCAGAAGACACATGCTTGGTTGGCTATAAAAGGCTGCAAGTATCTCACAGAAATTGATTTAGACTAAACTTTTCATCTTCCTCTACAAGAACCTCTTGTAACCCTTGTCTGTCTGATTCCTATCCTTCAGCACCCAGTAGATGTTATGGAGCTTTTTGGTCTGTTATAACTTCAGTAATCTCATCATGAACTTGTACAAAGAAGGACTGTCAATTAAGCTCCTCCTTCACCTTGCCTAGGCAACAGGCACCCTGGGGAAAGGAGTTAAAGGAGCAACAGCAGCTATGCTTCCTTCTGACTGCTGTTGAGGTTACAGTGAAAACACAGATGCTGCCCTTGGAGCTGTTCAGATTTAGCGACCCTGATGAAGTAGAAACAGAACAGTTTAAAAACTGGGATTCTTTAGGCCTTGAGTGCTCACCAAAGAACTAATCAACTTTTTTTTTTTTTTTAAATCTGCATAAATGTAAGTTCAATCCAATGAATAAGCTTTCTCTTCACATTCATGAGGGCTTTCTTCTGTTACAGAAAGAGAGAAAGTGTTAGTTGTTCTTTAAATAAACAATATAAAAGTTAGGAATGAAGCCTCTATTGGAAAACTCAGTAGCTCTGTGTTTTCTTTTTTTCTATTGAGCCCTGAAATACCATCCCTTTAATTTAATTTTTAAAGCTGCTATATGCTTGGGAGCTGTACTTCTCCTTCACAGCTCCTTCCTTGACAAAGTCGCCATTCCTCAGTTCCTTTCCTACACAGGCTGCTCTCATAGAAATAAGCAGAGCCATCTGTTTAGTGTTTTACCTCTAGTAGTGTCAATGAGATATCTCAGGAGAGACAAGAACCTTCTCATGAGATAAAATGACAATCAACTAAAGGTCTCTATATCACAAAAAATAACAAGTGATCAAGAACTAAAACAAATAGATTATTTTAGCTCATATGTTTACAGAAATTATATTCATGACATGAAATATATTGTACCATTAACAGTTTCTGTAATACATCAAATGTAATCTGAATTTAATGTTTGACCAAATTTACCAACCGTTGTCACTATGTAATTTCTAATACCAAGAGCATTATGCCTTACATGATTTTCATGCTGCATATAAATAGGTAGATATGATAAACCTAAAAAGCAAATAATGTAATTGCATTACAGGTAGTAGTGAGAGAACTACTACAAATATTCCCAGAGAATAACACCCTGCCAAAAAAAAAGCAGCATTTCTCTGAATTGTGGTTAGAAATCCAAAGAATTGGGTCAAGTGTGAAAATAAAATTAAAGTTTTTTAAAATTTTGTTAAATTTTTGGATATGATCTTTCATATCCACTGAAAAGCACCAGTAATTTGTCCTTCAAACATATGATATTTCTGTGGCCTGTCCAGTTTTTGTAATCTGTACTAGACCATTGCCTTGAAATAGCTATTGCTACAGCTGTGAGCGGAAAAAGGGTGGCCTCCTTCACTGTAGCCCTCTGGATATTTACTTAAATAAAAGCTTCTATGGCACAGAGTAAGCCACAAAGTATGGAGAACCAAGTGGTACCAGCCTTTCATGAAAGAGGTGTAACTGAGTTACTGGGTACCGTTTCAGAGGATTGTGTCAACAAATTTCACCCTTTTTCCTTCTAGCTTCAGGAAGAATTTTGTCTGAATCCACAACTAGACTTACATCCATAATGCTCATTATAGCCTAGATCTCCTGCACATCTCTGTCAGCTACTCTGCTAATTTACAACCTAATGTGATTGTAATATATTCTCTTTCTTACACAATACACAACATTGTATGTTACTGTTGTTTTATTTCTTGCAATCTACTCCTTATATGCTGATACAGTAACTGTAAAACCAAAAGACATTCTGATGAAAGAGGGGAAGAAGTCTTCTGAGTCTGGCTTTATTGCTGTGAAACTAAATAAAAGCCGGTTAAATACAACTCTTGTTATATGTTTGACCCACTTATGTCAAGAGAAAATAGTACAACTCATTCAAAAGAAATGAGGAATTTCTTATGGGGCAGTGCTAATTGCTCACAGTATTAATTAAAAATTAGGTGGAACATGGATTTGCCTGTTCTGTGACATCTCTAGCAATCCTGATTCTAGAATTTTGAGACCTAGATATGTGTCTTTTTTTTTTCCAAGGGTTATATTTCCCATTAGGATACTGAATCATTTATAATAACAGCTTGGTAACATCTTTCTTAGAAACAGCTAAAAATGCTATATATTATAGACAAAATCCTTCTGATGGTGATGAAATATAAAGCTTTTCTTCCCCTTTGATTCTTCAGAAACATGGTGACATATTGTCCTAGTACAGTCAAACTAAACTTCTGATCCTAAATTGCTCATGTCATGTCTTAACTAAAGATTGTGCTGAGGTCTAGGTCACATATTTGAATGAGAATTCCTCAATGTCCATGGACATTTGCATATTCTTCATCCTGAAAAATACACGCTGACATTGGCTGCTCCCACCGGGGTCCATACCTAAATTTTAGAAATCTTCCCTGTTCTAGTCTATCCAATACAGTGCTGCCAGGATTACCTCTACTCCTGTTATTCTGACCATATCTCTTCCTGCTATTTTAATCCCTTCACTGGCTTCCAATTTCCTTTTACATCAACTTCAATCTCATGTTTTGCCTTCATCTTCAATATTTCATGTATTTTTTTGCTCAACTTATTTACCTAGCTCTTACCTATAGCTCCTTGCATTGAAGAGTCTAAATGCTTCTTCTTAGATAAGCAAGATCTGTGTAATGTACAAACTGGGAATTATTAAAGCTTCTCACCCAATTTCAGTTCATGTTTGCATTATAATGCTGGTAATAATAACTCTCAGTTTAAAAAGTGAATTGAAATCTAAATATGAAAAACACTGTAACACCTATTATTTAATAATTTCAGTTGCAGATTGTTCATCAAAGTGGTAATTATAAGGTGTAATACTAGGCTTGTTCTATTCAGGGTTATATACAAAGAAACGTAGATGAGAGCAGAATCCCTTAATCAATTAATGTCAGTCTTTATTTCTTGTTTTTTCAAGTTGATTTATTCTTTCTTATTAGGGGCAGCTGTCATAGCAAATGGTCAGTGAACACCTGGACACCGAGAGTACTGAGTTTTCCCCAAATGACGGCATTGAAGGCCAAAAAGAGAAAAATATAAAATCCAGTATTTTTGAGTGAGGAAGACACTCTTCAATATCTAAGTCTGACAGGAGGCTGGTTGTATAGAGGCTCATGCCTCCTTGAAGAAATAACCAGGAACTTCATCCAGGTTTTTGCAGATCGCAACAGTCTTGTGTTATGTCTGTTTCCCTCTAAAGGCTGTGCATTCTGGGTATTTGTAGTAATACTCTTACAATACCTGTATTCTCAAAGGACATTGTCGTGATTTAACCCCAGATGGCAACTAAGCCCCACACAGCCACTCGCTGACTAACTCCTGGTGGGATGGGGGAGAGAATCAGGAGAGTAAAAGTAAGAAAACTTGTGGGTTGAGACAAAGACCCATAGGGAAAGCAAAAGCTGTTGAACGCAAGCAAAGCAAAACAAGGCATTAATTCCCTACTTCCCATAAGCAGGCAGGGGTTCAGGCATCTCCAGGAAAGCAGGGCTCCATCAAGCCTGAGGGTTATTTGGGAAGAAACATGCCAACGCTCTGAATGTCCTCCCCTTCTTTCTTCTTCCCCCAGCTTTATGTGCTGAGCATGACATCATACAGTATGGAATATCCCTTTGGTCAGTTGGCGTCAGCTGTCCCAGCTGTGCCCCCTCCCAGCTTCTTGTGCACCCCCAGCTTACTGTGAGGAGCAGAAAAGTCCTTGACACTGTGTAAGCCCTGCTCAGCAATACCAAAACATCCCTGTGTTATCACCACTGTTTTCAGCACAAATCCAAACCAGAACCCCATACAAGCTACTGTGAAGAAAATTATCCCAGCTGGGATTTGCAATACTGCTGGACATTGAAGTCTCAGATCACTTCAAGGAATCAGGAAATTAATTTTACAAACACCAAGAACCTGATTTCAAAACTGGCTATGCTTAGCTCTACTAGGGAGCTGAGCCTTTCAGCCAGAAATCAGCCCTTTACCAAGACAAGCTACTTTTCCCCCTCCTTTGGATGATGCAAACTTTTATTTCCTGTTTTTCATTTCTTTTCTGATCTCAGAGGAACATACATACTTTTGTAAAATAGGATTAGTGGACAACAAAGTGGAAAAAAAGCAAAGAACATTCCTTTCTTCCTAAAAAACAGTGCTGTTTTATGAAGAGTTTTAAATGTAAAAACACATCACCCACTTTGGTTCTTGTGTGAGGTATCTACTGTGCTTTGCTTTGTTTGCCGGTTTCTTTAGACTGCAGTCTACAGTATTGTAAGATAATACCTATTCAGGTACAGCTCTGATGCTAAGGATACTATACGAGGGCTAGATAAAAAAAATAATAAATAAGAATAATAAAAGGGGAAGGATCAGAAGGAGGAAGAGAACCCACAGTGAACTAACTGTGTGACGGAAAGAACAAGATAACTATTATTTTTCTTTTTTTCAAAACCTCTTTTTCTAAATGATGAAAATACTTCATAACAATAACCTTTATCATGTTTTTTACTCTACAAAATTTTAAATATTTGTGTTAATTTTTCCAGTGTGCAATTAATGTTAAATACTTAAAAGTATTTTTATGTATAATTAAACTGTGCTGTTTCACATTTCCTCTGCATATATTTTATAAGTACAGTTTTCAACACATCCATATGTCTCTGAAAGGTATTCACCTTCGGTAACTTTTTGTTGATTTCTGCACTGAAATGGCTTCATAAATGCAATAACATATGGGCTGTAAGTCTCTAGGGAGGTGACATGTGCCGGGTCAATATTATGTATGCAAAACATTTACAGAAGTGACCAAAATGATTCCTTCGGTCCCCTTATGGCATCTTAAAAACCTTTTATTGCATATCTACACAGCTGGCCAAAGCACCTCTGAAGCCAGGGCTGTTAACTGAGTCAGTAATTACTATTTTAAAAAGTCATTAAGTAAAAGCTATCTGAGCTTTCAAAGCAATTAAATTTTATCCTTTGTATGCAAGTTCTACAGGAGATTTTGAGCAGCACAGTGTCTCATAATAGTTAGCAGTACTGATTTTGATTTAGTGCCATAGAAAAATATGTGTGCTTTGAGTAAGAACTATCCCAATCCTTGAGCAAACCCTGTGCTATTTTCATCAGTGATGACTCACACAACTACTGAACTGAGTGTTATAAAAAGCTTCTTCGCTGGCTTTACTGAAGAATAGGCTGACCAATGCACATGAAGTGCATGACATTTAATACAAATGGACATCTGGAGGGGGAAGGAAGGTAATACCTAATCCTGTCTCCTTGTAAAAGCTGTGAAAAAGTCAAAAGAAGACATTTCCAGAACTGAGATGAATGCATTTTATCTTGTCTTACTGTCTTACAGCTGATGAGATCCTCAATCAGTTCATGAAATTGAATGTAAAGGGTTTTTTTGTGGGTAGAAACTGCCACTGCTAATCAAAGTTGTATCTGTAGTTATGTTAACCAGTTTTACAGGCCTAAAATAGCAGCATCTGATATTTTATTCAAAAAGATAGCTATTCTTAAGGGTAAACTGTCTTGTCCTTTCTGTAAGTGACAAATTTAGTAGATTAATTTCTTGAGTTACAAGCATTCCTGTTTTGTTATAGATTATATAATTATTCTGTGAGGTCATCCCTGACCTAAATATTCAGTTTATAGATATTAGTATCTATACCAGGTTCAGTGATAGAGCTTCTAAATACCTTGAACAGGATGAATTGATTTACAGAATTTATAGAATTTACAATATATTTGTGAACTACATTATGGAATTTGTAATCCTTACCCAAAGCTATACTTCTCTTGCAGTTTTTCAAGTTTTCAGTACTTTGAACCATGTAATTAGAATTGCATTTTTTTTTTTTAACCAACCTTCTTGTTTTATTAAGTTAAACTCCATAAATTGTTAAAAAAGCTCCTTTTTTAAACCGTATTTTTAGACATCTTGTTTCATTCAGATCTAACTTTCTAAGTGTGTTATTTCATCTGGGGACAGTATTAAGCATATTTAAGTCAGAAAAAATTCTAGACATGATCAACAGAAAACATTTTATTTCCTTTCTGTAGCTATTTGTTTCAGGAAATTAATAATTGCTAGAGACACCATCATGTACCTTATGGTCTTTACAAGAGTACTCATGGAATATACAGGATAATGTTCAGAGACTTTCACAGAGTTCACAACAGTCAACAGTGTTCACCTTCAGTAAATCCAGCTTTGGCAAAAATTTAGTGATATTATTCTACTTGTTAGAGAATGATAGATAAACCAGGCTATTACACCAATGTTTTTTAAAAATTTTGGAAAACCCCCTGTATTTTTCTGTAACAGATAAAATTGTGAATTATAAGTCTTTGAAAAGAAGAAGTCTTGACCATTTAGTCACACATAAAATTTCAGGTTTGATCATTAGGTCACAAATTGAAGTTGCCAAAGGAAAGGAGACATTACAATATTTTCTTCAGAAACAATGATTAAATAGGTATGGAGGTATCAAAACAAATATAATGGAAACTGTTTACTTTTGTAGTTCTATAATTCAGTATAAGATATTTTTATCTGACAGTTCTCAAATTATATATGTAGTTTAATAAAGAAACTATTAAGTTCTAATAGCACATACAGACTTAATGCATTTACTTGTAATTAAGAGAACATAAACCTGAATTTGTAACTCAGTCCCACAAAGGAAAAGAAAGGAAATCTTTACTATCTCACAGAGTCTCTAATATTATCATGGGGCAGGGGATGCTGTATGCAACTATTTTGTTAATTTTTATAATGGATAATTCATGTTAACATAGGCATAAACCCATCTATTTACAGTTTTGAGGGCTCAATTTAATATATTAGGGTTAAGCAGTGGACATCATCTCTAGGTCTGGATAAGGAACTGATATTTATAAACTTTTTTTTTTTTTTTCAGAAAATGAAAAGGTATGGAGAAATCAGTTTAGAGCCAACCAAAAGAATAAAAGAATAAAAGTGTACCCTAATGAGTTAAGAAGTGATTTGTGTATCTGCTACTGTTCTCTTCCTTCCCCATTGTTCTTCACCTGAATGTTTTATTTTCTGGTTAACGATTTTTGTTTGTCTTGTTTTGTTTTAAAATGTAAACGCCTTTCGTTCCTTTCACCTTAAGCAAATTGTAGCTTGTCATTTTGAAGTAGCATTTTTTATTTCAAACTTATATTTTGAAAAAGTCCAGGCAAAGAAATTCAGTGATTTATAAAATTGTTATTTTGCTTAAGAAATATCACGAAAAATCAGCTTTTAAACTTTTCCATTCCTCCTATCCTGTCATTTTCTTTCAGTCAAAACCATTAGAGAGATATAATCCAAGTATTTTCTAGAAAACCAATAATTTTCTTCCTTTCTCTCCCCAATTATGTCTATATTATTTTTTACATAATTACCTCTCCTTGGAAAGAACTCTGCCTTCCTGAGCATTATTCCTAGAAATGCTGAATACTAGAGCATCTCTCCTATGAGGAAAGGCTGAGAGGGCTGGGGAACTGTTCAGCCTGGAGAAGAGAAGGCTCAGGGGGATGTCTTCAGTGTGCACAAATATCTGAAGAGAAGGTGTAAAGCCAGGATCTTTTCAGAGGTCCCCAGTGACAGGGCCAGAGGCAACGGGCACAAACAAACACGAGGGATCTGTCTGATCATAAAGAAAGAACTGTCACTATGAGGGTGACTGAGCACTAACACAGATTTCCCAAACAGTCTGTGGAGTCTCCATCCTTGGAGATATTATGAAAAAACTGTCTGGATGTGGTCCTGGTCAACCTGCTCCTGGTGACCCTGTTTGAGCAGACAGGTTGGTCAAGATGACCGGCAGAAGTCCCTTCCAACATCAACTACCCTGTGATTCTGTGAAAAGGGATCAAAATTAAAAAACTATATCTGATTTTCCCAATACATTCCTGTCATCTTAATGCTACTGGTTAGACCCTCTTTCTTTTTTAAAATACTGTCTAACTTGAATGAATTCAAAGAGCTACTATTCCAAGTAACTATATGATTGAAAACTAGAGGAGATTCAGAGCTTTTCTCATTTCATTATGATAAATTTTGTAAGGGACTGAGTATACTGGATTACATATTCTAGACATGGGATGCAACAACTCAAAATTTTGACATTTCTAGAAAATGCACTCACAGAATATTATCAGAAAACATTGCCATCAAAAGCTGAAGTATAGGGCTTTATTCTTAGGCATAATAGTCAATCTAAAGCCTTAGCAGCATAGAAAAATCTTTGTGTCTGTGTACTTATGTCTATGCTCTTATTGACAATAATTTAATTTAAAAACAAATAAAAAATGAAAGTGCCCCAGAGCTAATAGAAAATAAAGAAAAAACTACCTGTGTTGGTTTTGTATGTTCAAATTGCCCATGCACAGATGACAGTTCTTGCTTTTTACTATAGCTGATGCTATGATAGCTGAAACATTTGTGTGATTAGGACTGAATGCAGAGATAAATGAGTCATGTAGAGGAGTATGTGTTGGAAATGAATCACCCATTTACTTATAAAACATAAAATGTGAACAGAGCTGACACACATCTGAATGCAAGAAAAAATTCAAGAATTGAAATACAGGGCACTGTCTGATTTGTTGAAGAAAATAAAAAGCTATTCAATAAAATGACCTGTTTATGAAGAGGCAATTTCTCAGGCAAAAGCTGTGTTACTAACCATGGGATTTTTGCATGATTAAGAACTACTGGACTGTACACAAAGGTAAATCTAAGAAACACCTTCTTCATTCATACTGTGCTTTAGAAGGCTATAAATAATTTACTGTACTGTGCAGAGTTGGTCTTTGCAACATTGTCTAATTATTTCAGGGAAATCTGTATTCCCACAGTGGCAGAGTACACTGAACATCAAAAGTCAAATAATATATTGAAATGTTTTAAAACCAGGAAAAGTCCTGTTCAGAATCATGCAGATTGAAGAGAACCTGTGCTGAGAGGCTGTGTTGAGTTTCTCCATGGAACAAGTAAATGGTTTATGAATGCGAATTTACCACTCATCTCTTCCTTTTCTTTCATGCTGATTTTTAATACCACTGAGATTTCACATACTTCTGCGAGTGCATTTCTCAAAAGAACAGCAAAGATCTTTCAAGTAACAAATACTAGCAAATCAACCAAAATAGGGTCATGCAGCTATGAAGAATGTCTTCTAAAAACCCTTTTGTATACGTGCCATTTCTTAATATATCCTCACGTTTTATGGTGGCTTCAAAATCATGCTTTGGAACACAATTACCACCTCAGCTCTTTTTTCTTTATGTCCTCAGAGATGCAACTGATTTGTGTAATTTCCTTATGTAACATATTAATAGAGCTGAAATGCAAGGTTTTAAGGGTTTATCACAGTTAAATCACTTCATAGTTCAAGATAAGAGTGAGAACTGTATTAGCTTGTATGTATATTGGGTTTATCTCAGTTTATGTGCTTGCTATTACACTGCCTGAATTCAGAGACCTGTATTAAAAATGGCTGTTTGAGGAAGGGACAGTAGGAAATGCAACAGAAGAGACAGATTCAGTATTTCCAATGTGAATATTAAGTCCTTAGAAAAATTGGTGAGTTAACCATGACAAAAAAAAAAAAATCCCTTTTTAATCTCCAGTTTGTTTGTTTTATTTTCCTGTGGCCAGAGAATAATCTCAAGCCTCTTCCATTGGACATCCTCCCCCGAAAGTCTCCAGCAGACCAAATACAAGGCGACTAAAGTTTCTGCTGTAGATGAGGAAGCAGCAGGGCAGGCAGCAGCTTCTCAGGGAGGTACACTGGTAGTAAAAGCATGCAGCAAGTGTAGCTCTGAGCCAGGAGAGTTTGAATGCTTGCATGTAATATCTCTCTTTGAAAGAGCCATAATGAGTGGTAGGCAAGCCCCCAGAATATGCCTTTTGGGTTTAATCCTTTCTTTGTGCATGCTTTTTGCTGCTGAATAGTGTCCTCTGATTTCAGTTCCTTGGAGCGCTGAACACCAAACCACTGAGGCTCAGGAGTTCTGCAGGTCTCAGCTCTGCGCAGCTGTTCCCTGCTCTTGGTGGTTGCTCTGATACCTTTTAGGCAGTAGGGATCTCAACAGCTAGTAGATTTTGTCCGCATTTGTGTGTGCCCGTATGTAACACAACAGGTGACTAAGAGAATGATGCTGCACAAAAAAAAAAAAGGTCTTTACAAGATATGATAACATTCAAGATGTTACCTTGTGTAATCAAGGTAATACTAGCAAGATGAGAATACTTAGTTGTAAAATGCTGGAAAAAGGCAAAAAAATGGTCATCCTTTTGTTAAAAACCTTGCAACTTTCTCCCCTTATTGTGCTGAACACAAGTTGCCACATGCTTATCTCTGTAAGCTTAGGGAAAGCCAGCAAAATCTCTTCTGAGTGCTGCTACACAGGTGCATAAATATATGAGAACTCTTATATTTTAAGGTACAGGTAAAAAAGAAACCAAACGCTGCCCCCCAATCCCTAAGGAAAATGGCTTCAGTTTGTAACTTTAAATACCTCCTAACAAGCGGGTACGAGACTTGCAGTTGCCACTTGCACATAGATTTAAATCTCCTTTAAGCTATGCTGCTGCAGCAAGTCACTCTTTAGACGGTATGCAACAGGAAGATTTTAATGAGGTTTCTCATGTTCTGGTGGGGCTGAACCCCCTCTCCCACCATGGCAAGAGCAACACCTGGTAATGTAGGAACAGTAACATCTGCCTGGGTGGCAGAATGAACACCTGAGAATGTAAGAGCTGTGGCCCTTGTGGTGAGGACATCTTACGGTCTGAGCAACTGCACTGGGAGAAAGATGATAGTAAGTCTTGTGATGGTCCCTGAGCTGCTTATAATCTTATCAAGCTCTTAAAAGTCTTAAAATTTTGTTGTCCTTGCTCCTTCTATTGGAAGTTTTTTTTCAAAGTCTCAGTGTTGATGATTAAGATCTTTCTCCTAATTTCTAGCCTGAATCATGGAAAGCTTATATTTACTTGTGTCAGTTAGCTGAAAAACATTTCTGCTTCCATTTCTGACATATTTGTATATCTTTTCACCTTTCATTTTGCAGCATTAAAATAACCAAACACTTCATCACCCTCTGGGAAGAAGCATAACTTTTCACTAGAAACATACATTGCAAGAATAGAGCTGAAAAATAAAAAATTGATGATTAAACTAAAACATGTCTAAAAATCAGATTTCCTTTTTTGTTGGTACATGTTTATTGTCTGTTTGAAGTAGTAGTACTTATGAACCCAGAGATTAAATAAAATGATTTCTTAAAGGCTGCATTGAAATGTGCCTGTGTGAAATAACTTTGAACTTACAATTTGTGCTTAATGAAACTTTCTCTTAGTTCCCATATAGATGGGCCTGGGCACTGGTTGTGATGGGTCCAGACCAATCTTCAGCTTGTAGACTTCAGCTTGTAGATACCCCATGGAAGCTGAAAAATGGAAAAAAAAAGCACATATTCACCAGTATGTTCCCCTTGACAGTCATTATGTACAGCAAGATACTGTTACACAGCTCCAGAGGGCTGGTGGCTTAACCTATGAAAGGTTGAATTTGTAATGCCTTAGTTACTGATCAAGTACCAAAATAATATCTCTCCTTAAGAGGACAGGCAATGATACTGGACTAAACCTGGACACTAATGTGAAAAATTTGTTGTCACTAATGGAAGATCTATCTCTTCAAGTACTGAAATCTGCAGGGTTAGATGTAACAAAAAGAAGACCTCGCATTTGTTGAGGTATTATTTTTGTTTTCTAAACCTGTTCAGGGAACACAAAACCAATTCTGATACAGAATTTTGATAGATCCAGACTTCTTGAAAAGCCTCAATGTTTTGAGGTTCAAGAAACTTCTCTAGAAGTAAAGTAGCTCCTTTAAATTTCAGCTCTGACAAATTAAGATAAATAACTATGCACTGATTTCAGATCATTGAAGACATTCCATTCTTCCATATACAAGTTAAAAACACAAGAATAGTTGAAAATTGTCTATCATAAAGAAAACCTTCTTTTCCTAGAGAAAACATTATCTAAAAAGAATTGAGAAAGAAATCTATATGGATGAGAAATGAAAGTGAATAACCATCCATCTTTCCATTTTCTTTTTTAGGAGTTCGGAGATAAAACGAGAATTTTAAAAAATAGCAAAAGTTGACTTTCTATTTCTTAAAAGAAATGAAAGTAATAAGTTAAGTTTTCTTACTCAAACTAACGATATAGAACATGTATGAGGGTGAAGGAAAATATACAGGTGACAGGCCAGAGGTTAAAGATGGAGGCAAAGTAGAGCCACAGGATAAAATTACTACCTTCTGTTTTCATTACTATTGCTGGCTTTGAGCGCGGGAGTGAAAGCAGAGCTACTTAGGATGGAAAACAGAACAAGGTGAGTAGCACATCTGAAAGAAAAGCTCAGAACTTAACACGAGAGGAACTGAGGATCTGGCTTACAGAGTGAATCAAATTGTAGGTCAGTCAGAATTTTTAACAAACCTGTGAGCTTGGGGATAGCTTTTGTTAACAAAGAATCTTTAATAACACTGCATCTGCTGGAGAAGGAAGCGCCGACTTGGACAGCTAGAGAGACTCAATAGTTTATTTTCAAAAGAGAGTGTGCATTTTTTTTTTAAGAACACTTTTTGAGGAAAGTAAATTGAAGACATGGAAATGAAAAGAAAGTATAGTAAAACTGAGCATAGTTCATCAAAGACAGCTCATGTCTGAATAATAGAATATCCTTCTTTGATTAAAATAAATAGTTTCCTAGATAAAGAGAAGTAGTAAATCTAATTTATCTGCCTGTCACTAAAATGTTTGATCTGTGTCTTCACTGGAAAATGTTAGTCAAATTAGAATAGGAACTCAGTATAATATTATGTAGTGGAGAAGAAAATGCAGCACATGCTGTGATGAAAGGTGAAATCTCAGGCTCGAGAAAAGTTACCAGTGAACTACCTCAAGGATTGATCTTGGAATTAATCGTGGTCAATATTTTCACAGTTGTACTAAAATTAAAATTGTTATTAAATTACCTAATTTAAAAACATTTGTCTCATTGTTTTAAGTAGAAATAAAAAGAATAAAGTTAACAAAAGGTAAAAAAAAATAATAAAAATTGACCAAAGACCTGGTGCTAAAACAGGAGTTTAAGCATGCACTGTGGGAGTCAAGTTAAAGGTAATGTCTAAACAAATAACTCAAACCTTGCGAATGGGTATAATCTTGGTACCTAACCCCAGAAATGCTGTAATACATCATTATTTCATTTTGGGATCTTAGCATTCCCTAGAGTGCCTTCGTTTTGGTTGTGCTAAGCAACTTTGTGCCCACTTTGTGAAAGAAGCACCATTAAGTAAATGCACAGTGTTTACTGAAACATTTCCACCTCATACGTGCTACCTCTCACCAAGAAAACCAATTTACATGAATAGTAAAATGGCTTATTTATTTATTTATTTAAAGGATAGAAGCTATACAGGGAGCAGGTCCTGGATTAATTCCCTGGGGGAATAACATATTGTATGCTGTCACATTCTTACTTTTCCATATGCACCTATTTTTCCTCTCTGACTCAGAGAACTGTGAACACTTTGCTGCACAACTCTGCAGAACTGTTGGAAATTGAGTTAAGTCCTGTTATGGCCCTGGTGGCAGTGGCATTCTGAGAGAGAAGCAATGGACATCAGGGTTTGCTGAGCACGAGCAGGACATTGCGCCTGGGCCCCTCCTTTCCTGGCTGAGTGTTGCTCTGGGAATGGTGAGCACTGTCATACCCTTCTCACAAAGCTGTGCTTCAGAAAAGGAAGACTGAATGGTACTTAGCTCTTTAGAAAAATTTTATAAGCACCATCCCTAGGAGGAGAGTCCAAGTAAATGGTTTGTAGCTGGATACCAACACCCCCCAGCAACCCTGCATGAAAGCTGTCAGATTTAAAAAAAAAAACCCTCTCTGTTCTCAGCAGTTCTTACTCATGTCTTGGTCTTTGGGTCTCACTTTGGTTCTCATTTTGATCTTTTTATCACTCCCTTGTGTTAACTAAGGAGTCTGACATTTTAACTAAGAGTTTTGGCTCATTGGAGGGTGTTTTCAGATGCCTAAAGCTTTTGTTGCATCTAGTCCTCATAGAGGATTAACTGTAATATGAACAGGAGTGCAAAATGGCAGGGAAGATGATCTGGATACTAGTGGTTAGTAAATATGCTACTGAGCTGCTAACGATATAAAAATATAAATGCAATTCTAAGTATGATATATTACATGTTTTTTCCAATAGAGAGAGAAGTATAGGAACTTCAGTGTGTTTATACATCGTGTTGATAATATTGCATTCAATGCTGTATTCATGTTTCAAAAAGTTTTAAGATGGA
This sequence comes from Gorsachius magnificus, assembly GCA_034008185.1. NCBI lineage: Eukaryota > Metazoa > Chordata > Aves > Pelecaniformes > Ardeidae > Gorsachius > Gorsachius magnificus. The sequence continues at coordinate 181,784,866 of CM067081.1, forward strand.
GCTTGTGCATGCTTGTCTCTCATCCCAGGGACAGAACAGAGAAGCTATTTTCTACAACTCCCTAAAGCATGTTTCAAAGAGGTCATCAGAAGCATTTATCTGTCTCTCATTTAGGCAGTCCAGCAATGTGCTCATTCTTATTAAAGTAGTTTCGATGTTCATTATAAGCTTGAATTTATTCTCATTATAAGCTATGAGTTTATCTGACATAGAAAAAAAGGCAGAGAGGAAAAATAAAAGTTCAATAGCACTTAGCATGATGAAATTTAAACTAAAACAAGCTTTTCATCTTTTTATCTTTTTAGTCTTCAGAGTAAAAGAACATTTTTCTAATATCAACTTATGTTTTTTTTTAAAGAAACATTATAGACACATTAGTGCAACTGATAGAATGAAACCGAGAATTACTAAATTGTAGAAAAGTAGATGGAATTTGTTTAATTAATCTACAAAGTTTTAATTTAACCTCTCCAGTGGCCCAATTAAGGTTCAACAGATATATCAAAGGATATCCCTAAAATATAACCACAAATTATTTTAAATTGCACATCAGTTGATTCCTGGTTTAACAAGCTAAATCTGAAAGATCAAATATGTGGGGGAAGAAAGAATAATCAAAATATTGTGAAAGCAGCTTTGACTAGAGGAAAATATGCACAAGTTACTCCAGCTGGATGGAGACATACTGAAGACTATTAGAAAAAGAAGATTATTTTAGGAAGGTACTTAAAAGAGAACAATAGTAAAGTCCACTAAATTTGGAATTGCATCAGCATGATACCTATTACCATGCTGAGTAGAAGATGTTAATATCTTGTAGCTACCAGACATTTTAAACTTTGATTTCTCAAAGAATGAGACTCTGGTCAAGCAATGTTTCTGAACTCTGTCCTTGTGACCAAACTCTCTTCAGATTGCTGCTGCAAACTGAAATAACTCCAGTGGATTTACTTTTGATGTACTTTTGGGAAGGTGAACATTTCTAACCCCAAGTGTCACGTAGACTGATATGATTGCTTCTTAAAAGTCCTTGATCTGTCCCGGTTCTTTCCTGCTGGATGTTATGACTGTAGCTTTTGGTAATTAAATTTGTTGTGAATTTGTTATATGAGGTTGGAAAAATGTCCTCTGGTATGCAGTCAGTTGAAGCTCAGAGAGCAGAGGTTCAGCAAAACCTTCCGCACTAAATGTCTATTTCAAAATGGGCCTCAGTTATGGGATGCTGGACTCATGGTCTCAGTAGCCCATGCAGTTCCTATGCAAAATCTGCTGCATAAATGATATAGCAAGGCTAGCATCCTTACAGTGAAATAGCTTAACTAAGGTAAAAGAAAAAAAAAAAACAACAGTTTGGGACTGGATGCAAAATGTTTGCAGGTCTTCTGGGTACCCAAAACTATTGGAAATCCTATTGCTGTTATGTGCCTTGCTTAGATCTAGGAGCTTGACTTAAAGGTGTAGTTTTTATAATTACTTTGTAGAATAGATTTCCTCTCATGCTCAAAAAGGGGTAATAAATAGTAAAGTTTGAGGAACTATGGGCCAAATAAAGCAGGAATGAAGATAGAAGTAGGAAGAGGACCTATTCTGAGATTAATAATTTTACACTGTATTTTTATGTTCTGGAAGTTTTGTTAATGTGACACCTGATGAATTCTGTCTCAAAAGGACTGAGAAATGCCATTTCATTGGAAATTAAATATTTTATGAGGTCAGGGAGATTTCAAAAACATTTGTATCAAAACGGAATAATTTTCTGCTTTCTCCTTCAGAAAATATCAGGATGTTTGATAACATTTAAATAATTTGCATGGGATTGATCACATGTAACTATAGCTGTCTAAAATTCATTTATCTATCTTGCTAGTTCCCTAAGATCCCTTAACAGAGAGTGAAGATACAGAGGTAGAATATGAATAATCTCACTTCTCTGAGATGTGTTTTTCAGAGTGACATAAATGGTTCTCTGCAAAACCCGATCATTTTCAATTCATGTAAAGGGAGCCTATGTAACAGGGTTTGATTATTTTTGTAATTTTTCTTTCACTACATATATAAAGATTTCTGGGTTTAGTTCTGACAACCTCAGTCCTTGCCAACTGTAAAAAAATTTGGTCTTCTTTTAAGAAAAAAATTACCACTCCCCCTCCCTGAAACTTCATAGTGCTATTAAAATGTATTAGTTTTAAGGAAATACAATGAGGGAAATAAGACACAAGGAAGTAAGACCTTTGTGTGTTACTGATGTGGAAAGTAAAAGGTGTGGGTCCCTGGGGCACCCAGAAGTCAGGCTGGCCCTGACCAGCTCCGTAGGTGCCCCCACCCTTCCCCCTGCCCATGGCCCTGGCACCCTGTTTCGGCTCAGGCCTGGCCCCCAGCCCTGCCCCAGCTCCATCTTGCAGCAGGTGGGCCAGGGGCTCCCTTCTGGGAGGAACCGTGTGAGGATGCTCTCTCCAGCCCCATCTCCTGCCCTGTCTTCTGCTCCTGGCTGGACCCTGGCCCTGGTTCATCGCTCGCCCTCTCCGGGGCTGTTGATGGACCCTGTTAGTAGCCCCTGGCTCTGCCTACCATGGTCAGTTCCTATGAGATGGAAACTGTTGGTGAGGGCATGGCTGGTGCCACGGTTTTTCCCAGCTCCCGGCTCCTCGCTCTCCTGAGTCAAGGGATCAGCTGGTCCTCATGGCACTCCGGTTGTGACTGGCCTGGGGGTAAATTCTGGTGTCCAGGACACAGTCAGGAATTGAAAAAACAAGATGTATGAAAGTAGGCAGGCAAAAGCAAAACAGAAATGTTGCTGGAAGTTTGGTCATGAAATTTGAAAGCCTGTGCAGCGGCCAAGAGCTAAGCCGAGGCTGAAAGGAGCAGATCGGGCTCAGCACTTGGAAAAAAGATCAGCAGCGTGATCTTTAATTGCTGATTAACTCCTTCAGTGCTGTAGCAAGTCCTTTCTGGTAGAGCTTGCAAAAGTTAGCTTTTAATAGTTAGCAGCTATGAGGCTTGCTTTGCCTTGTGACAGACTAACAGCTGCTGGTCCCGACTGAGCCACTAAAGGGTGCGCACGTCTTCTCTGAGGCACAGCTGTGGGGCTGGAAGCTTCTGAGTGGCGGGAGGAAGGCAGCATAACTCTACCAGAGACCACCCAATAAAAAAATACCGAGGTTTTCCTGTGAACAGTTAGCAGAAATTCATGCCACGAAATTGATTGCAGTGAAGACTTCTCAGTATGTTAATATCTCTTCAGAAAAGATCATGGAGAAAAATATTATCTTTTAGTTGTTTATCTATCAGAAAATGAGAATCAAAATATAAGTATCTGTGTTGTCTAGTGTAAAAAGGAAGAATAAGGGCAGTATAAAAAAAGATTTTGGACAGTCACCCAGATGCTCAGATCTTTTTGTAATCTGATCTAGCAGAACTAGAAAGCTGTTAGTTTTTGAAATAAATTATCATATATTAAGTAATTTTGAAATAATTAAGATACCAATGCATTGCATGAAATTTATAGGATGCATAGTAAGAGACTCAAAGTGTTAAAACAATCTGAAGCTGAATGAGCTCAGCTGAAGCTGAGATCTTTTAAGCTCTGCAAAGATAGTCCTGCATTTAGGACTATCCATGTAACCACCTTCACTGCAGGGTTAATTGGTGTTGCACTGGACTGTGGGTCATTATCAGCTAGCAGAAACCTGTAATTTTTTTCCTAGAGCTTTAAATCTGAATAGTAGAAGTCTTCTTATTTTTTATAGATTCAGAATTTCATAAACCCTTATACTAAATTCACATTTAAATAGAATGTGTCTATAGTGTAATGGATAATACATATTTAGTACATAACATGCTGTAAGGATTTCATGGATTTTAACTGAATTCATTACATAACAATATTATCAGGTTAATGGGAATATCAAGCACACAAACTTTTGGCAAATGGAGTTGGGTGCAGGAAGCAGTCATGCTGGAACTCAGATATTCCATCTTACATGTTTCTCTCTTTGCTTCACGATGGGTGGGTTTAAAAAGAGATGCAGAAAAGTTCTTGTCAAATACCTACCTGGAGACTCCCTCTCACCTTGTATGGCCAGGGAATAGACAGCACTGATGAAACGCTGACATCACTCTAAAATACTATTGTCATCCCTGATTTATACACTTTCCATTTTACAATATAAACCAAATTTTAATTACAATACAAATTATATGGTAGAGCCATAAAGCGGCAAACAAAGAACTAATTTGTGCTCCTTCTGCACTAATCATTCGCTGACTAATTAGTTTCTTTCTCAGGTTCTGAGTGACTCTTATAAAGAAAAATCTCCTGAGGATACAAAGGTTAATTTTGAAGTGATTACAAATATTCAGCTAACATAATTAATAGTAATACTTAAAGCACAGCAGTCATCTCCCATCCCAATAAGGAACATTTGCTAATGAGCCAGACTATTGGCTTTATTCAAGATATTTAACTTTTCACTATTCAATCAACTGAGCTCATGAAGCTGAATAATACCTCTTTAAACTGTGGAACTGATAGAAAGGTTAAACCTCTTCAAATGCTTAAGCATCTAAACAAATAAATCTTATACTTATGTACTTAATTTCATCTTGACAGGTTCTCAAACACTTTATAAAATACTAGCCAGATCATACTGGCACATGGATGTAAATCTCCCAGGACCTCACCAACATTTTTATGCTGTTAACAAATAAAAATTAAATTAGTTCTAGGCCTGCAGATTACAAAGAATAATTTATCCACCAAAGAAACTTAATCTTTTAGTAGAAATGGAAATGATTACAAAGTGAAAGAAATTGTGGTATTAGGCATTTTAAAAAAAGATTTCAGTGTTTTAAGACAGAAAATATTATACCCAGTTAAAATGAGTTGGAGAAATAAAGAAATTTGCTTATTTAATGTAACATACATGCATTTCACTATAGCTTATGAAAAGTGCTATGGGGATTTCTGACCATGGTCAGGTTAGGATACAGCATAGCTTTTTTAAATCTGGAGTAATCTTATTGACCATAGACCAAGTGTGAAACAGAAAATGTGTTTAGTTCATTATGACATGCAAAGGTCTTGTGAATGAATGCCGATAACCCTAAATGTGAACTCTGCTCTGAGAACTGTTAGTAATTCAGCCTCACGCGCTCAAAAGTCTTCAGCAGACGAAAGCATTGAAGATTCTCATTCCAAATTAGGACTCTTGAAAAAGAAAAACCTATACCACCTACATGTTTCTGACCACTGCTAGCCCACATTCCTTACTGAAGGACTTACGATGCACCTGCTTGGATTTATGGACAAATCACAGTAAAGCAGAGAGCAGATGCAGCCATAATTTGTAGGTACTTTCTTAACAATCCATTCAGTGTGTGTTTTGCAGAGACGTTGGTTTGTTTTTTCGCCTGACTATCTTTATTACAAATACTCGGTTATTTATATTTACTTGTCATCATTTTGATAACAAGTTCAAACTGGCATATTTTTATTTTATCTTTTATTATTTATTTCTTGTTATTTGGAAAAAAAAATAAAATAAATGAGTGTCAAAGGTTGCTTGCAATGGTCTTTTTTTCCTTTTTTCATGTCCTTGGCAGAAGAAGAACTGGGCATGAAATGTGTGCATGCTTGACTAATATGAGTCTTATTGTAACCTTTGTGTGGAAAGGTCTTTTTCTGATTAAAAGCAAATCAATTTGAAAAGGTAATAAACTTTTTTAATGTCAAATAGAAAGATGAAACTTGGAATACATATTTTTTTGGTAACATTTTAAAGTTCAACCAGAAACTGCAATAGAAAGAAGGGTTGCACAAAGCATAATTTCTTAAATTAATTTTTGTTATGGTTTTTTTTCTGAACTCATACATTGTATCTATTTTGTTCTTGGTTTTAGTAAGTGTTTTTTAAACAGTCATCAATTGATGAGAATTGAGCAAAAATTTACATAATATGAAAGCAGAAGTTGAAACAGCTACTTAGAGAAATAATGGTGTTCATATGCTAATTGTTTTGAATGTTGCATACATATGGAAGGCATCTGCTGGAACCTGATCTTTTCTGTAAATCTTGTTTTATATTATGCCTTTAAAACGTACAGCATTTTTTGTTAATAGTAAAAAAAAAAAAGATTATTATTTCCACTGGCAATTAATAGTTTGTCTTGGGATTGAGGTACATCGTTAAATAATAACCACTGAAATATCTCTTCTGTATGTTTGAAATTGCAATGTCTGCTGTCTTTTTTCTTAAGAGTAGGAGCTGCTGTGGAGCATGGGAAATTGATATTTTTAAATTGATGTTTAGCTTTGAAATAACATAAGAAATAAACTGCTATGCAATAGAAGACCAGATACCAGGTTCTATAATGTACTGCTGCTATGGGATAGAAAAAAAATGTTTTCTGTGTAGTGGGCCTTACTAGGTCATCCCATTTTGAATCATCCATTAAAAAAATATTTTCCTTTATACACACTGAAAAGTTTAGTCTAGAACATTTCTTAAACGTCACAGCTACAGGCATCAAGAGATTTGTGCTAACTTTTTAGGAAAAGATAGAAACCTACTTCAACAGAGTTCTGTGAGTAGGTGGGGGAAAAATGGATCTAAGATTTAGGGGACTTTAAACAGCAAAGTCCAAACTGTGATTAGAAAGTCCTGATTTAGTTGCCTCTTAAACTTCTACAGCACAGAATGGCTTGGGTAACCACATGCCCAGCCAGTACCTAATGCCTGACTGAACCCAGAAAATCAACAAAACAGTAACTACCTCCACAGAGATCCTACCTAAGGGGTATTTCTGACTATGGATGTTAATAAGATTAGCTTGTTGCACAAAATGGTTATGGTTCTTCTTTATTTTTTTTTTTCCTCAACATAAGCAGTGGTAAAGACTCTATACAGGAATCAGGAGACAACTATTCAATTTTCTTCAGTTTGAGTGTGACCAAGCAAAATTTTTCTAATTATGTAACTTTCTAATTTATTTTTTTTTTTACTTTCAAATTACTTTAAAGCTGGGGTTATTATTTTATCCAGTCTGCTGTTGCTCTATAAATACAGTTTTATTTTGCTTTTAATGGCTTGCAGCAATTGATGTATTGAGAATTACAGAAAAGAAGTAGGCAAGGTTGGTAATATTTCCTTGATGAGACCTAGAGTTCAGAATTCTGAGGCCATGTGAGAGATTAGAGACATTTTCAGAGTAGTTGGAAGGAGGGGTGGGAATTGTTCACAGTTGGCTATGAAGCAATGAGAGGGTAAAATACTCTGCTGCAGAAGTTGATGTATTTATTTGGCCAGACTGTTGTATATATTTATGGAGCCCACAAGCAAGATGATAACATGTTCCAACAAAGTATTTGGAGATTCTAGAGCAATTATGTCATATAGAAATTAAAAAATAAGCAAGATAACTTTTTCAAAATTTAACACAATCTCCGTGGGTTGCAATGCCATACTGAAGCAATAAGAGTATATATAGTACTAGGCTATATTAGGCTGACAGCAACAGTGACCACACCATGCTAAGGGAGATTTAGAGGGTGGTTAAGTCAGAAAATTAATTGTACCAGGAGACTTTGATTATTCCTATGCTGACTCTGTAACAAAAATGTGTGATGCAGACTCAACATTTTAGATCCCCTGAATGCTTACTTCTTGGAAAAACTGGTGAGTTACTAAGCAAGAGGAGACATGAGTCTTGATTTACTTTTTTGTTGGGCACAGGACCTGCTTCTAGAATTGCTGCAAGCAGCTGCTGGGGAATCACGGTTGTAACACATCCAATTCAACATGCGCGTAGGAATGGAAAAGCACATAAGCCCAAGGCGGCAAATTTAACTTGAAAAAGGAGAATTACAGGAAAATGTTCATATGAATTACATAAAAATGCAAGTGAACAAGTTAAAGATGGAACTGAGAGGGTCAAATATTCAGAGGCAGCATAAAGTTTACTTAAAAATTCTACTTTATAGACATGATGAAACTATGATATAATCAATAGACTCTCTAAGGAACAAAAGTGCTTACTAGGGTTAACAGCAGAGCAAAGAAAACCATTAGAAACAAAAAGATTTAGCTTCTTTTGAAAAGTGGAAATCTTGTCTAAATGACAACTTAAGTCATTTGACAGGTTAAAAAATAGTATTTTCCCAAGTCAAGACATATTTTGAGCTGCATCTTAAAAATCCAAAAAGTTAGTTTAAAAATAATTTTAAATTATTTTAAATCATGGGGAAATTATGTCTATAAATTAAGAGCTACTGCACTAGATCCATTCTCTACAGGGAATTGATATCAAGAATAATATCAAATTATCTCATATAAGAGATTTTAGAAAAAAATCAATGCAATGATCAGTAGGAAATCATTAAGAGGTTGCAAGTAAAGTTACATGCAAGTAAAGAGAACAGTTATGAAAGTGCTAAACTACTAATGTTACGTACATCCTACTGTTTAAATCAGTGTTAACAGAATTATTGTAGATTCTTTTCTGAAAGCATGAGTTCAAGACTCATCTGTGCCCTGAAAATCTAATACAGTGTCAGGAATGATTAGGAAACAAATTAAGAGGAAAGCATAGTTCTGAAAATACTTTTATAAGAAAATGATGCACTTAAACGTAGAATACTGAGTGGTGTGTTGGTCAATCCATCTCAAACTTGATTCAGTAAAAGTCAAAAAGTTAGAGACAATGGCTCCTGTGCAAAGAGAGATCACATGGACTAGATTTTGAAAAATAGTGAAAAGAGCTATGATTGAAATAATAAATGGTATGCAGAAAGTGAATAGGGAATATTGACGGAAAGGAAGGGGTGTCTGCACATGACTAAATGATCAGTTAGCTGGTTTAATATAAGTAAAGGGAAATATTTTTCTATTTACATTGTGGAACGCCTTTTCATGGGGTCTTCCACAGGCCAAAACTACAAAGGGACTACAGCAGGAATGAAAAATTTCATGGAGAGTGGGTCAATCAGTGGCTCCTAAGTCTGGTAGTCCAGATTGAACCTCCAGTTCAGAATCCCAAACTGCTTGTTGCCAGAAGCTGCAAATAGTTACTCTACTCTTGTCCACATTTGTAATAATCTTCCTTCATGTTACGGTATTGTCCATGAGTGGAAACAGGGTGATCTGCAGGGAATTTTGATCTGACAGAATCAGCATCAGGATTGTTCTTACATTCTTATGAAAACGCACATGAAAATAGATCCAGAAAATTGCATTAAATAAAAAAAGGAAAATAGTTGGAGAAGTCAGAATGTTTCACTTAAAAATTTTCTGAACAGAACTTTCTAACTTTTTTAGTTGCACTAATAAAATTATTACAATCTTTAAAGCCATACAGCAACAAATACTAAATATTTTAATATGTATTAAGGGCACTTTTATTTGACCATATAATTATGACAATATCTCTAAGTATAAATAACTTACAGTATAAATTTTTTACAAAGTTAATCAGGAAAAAGTTTTTGGGGTTTTTTAAAATTTTTTTCAATGTATGCCCAGTAGTTTAGGAAAACAAGACATTTAGTTGTTTTCAAACCACTGTTACTGAACTTTTTCTAGTGACATTTTATCAAAACTGTGATTGCCTGAAGAAGGAAAAATCCAAATGTATTGTTAAAATCTGTATGCTACAGATGTGCTATCCTGTTGAATTTGGCTCATGCTTGGTTTTGGAAAGTTTCCCATCTGCCCGGTTCTCATTTGGATTGTGAGTGTACTTTATAAATTGTTTATATTCATGCAGATGAAATGCTCTGTGTTTGCACAAGTTTCTACATTTGCTGTCACCCTTTGACTTCCACCAGCTCAACCCGAAAATTATTTCTGTGAAAGAGAAAGCAGGTGAAAATAGCCATTATTACTCCATGTGAAATCAAGGAAGCATGGGATATTTGGCCACTTCTGAAAAACTGAAAGGAGCACAGAAATAAAACTCATTGGCCAAGTTGCTTGCATTTACCACCATGCCCTGACTGTCCTCTGCCCCTCTTTTGATCCTCATTTTCATATCCTGGTCTGATGGTAGAACTGAATTGATGTAATAAGAAAAAATTCTCCCGTGAAAGCAGGAGATGATTATTTGTTGCCAGGTGCTAATTCCTAATATTAGAACAACTTACTGCCCACTTTCTGGGGAGGCGGGCATAGTAGACTGCTAATGTATTACATGCACGGCTTTTAAAATCAGCATCTCATGTTATGGTCTGAGAGTACAACAGGTTTCAGACAGCAGTGAAACAACACCTTTTTCTCTTGAAAAGCAGGGTACAGTTACATAATGCCAGGTATTAAATCACATTAATAACTTGTTATTAGAGACATATAGGAAGAGTATATGCAAGCTTCTTTACAGATGTAAAAATAGTCTGTTGGCACAGGGAAGCTTTGATATCAGTGGGAAAAAAAATTTGTAAAAATGGGAAATTCTCATCTTGAGCTAACTGGAAAATAAAATAAGACAGTTCTGAAAGGAATTACAGAAAGTAATAAAAGTGATCAGCAACTAGCCTGCCAGAGCCAGCCACAGTGCTTATTTTTCCCTGTTTTTTTTTTTCCTAGTTGACCAGAGGGATCATTTTAAATGCAGGTTGCCTGTCTGAGAAATCATGTCTGAAAATGGCTTCTGTGGAGGTGGGCTGATCGTATAGGTTAGACTCAGCCAATTAGGAATATGAGGAATGCTTTGTGACTTGGCCCATTTGACACCTACTGCTGTACCAGTCTCAGAGGTAAAATATACTAAGAACATCAGCCTTGAAAAAGTTGTTTTGCAACGCACGTAGAAGGAAAGAGGGAGGGAGAGACAGAGAGAGAGGAAGAGAGGGAGAGCACTTGTCTGCGTGAAGGATGAGGTGTAAAAATATAAAGACAATTTCTTTGGAATAAAAAAACCCACAGAGAACCACTCATCCTACTTGGATGAAATTCAAGCCTGAACCAGCACTAGTTCTGAATACACCTCGGGTATACATAAGGCTGTTTACACCTCAGTTGTAATTTTCTGCTGTAAACTTCTATGGCATACGTTAGTACATCATGCAATGTTTGTATTTTTGTGGTTTATTGGAATCCCCAAGACTCTGACCAAGAAGTTATACATGCTAAAAATAACATTAGCCAAAAATACTTAATTTTCGTGGGTCTGCCCCCAAAATATTATTGCCTAGTTGTTTATATGGATTCACAACTCCACTCTAGTACTCCAGTTATTATCTGCACTTCCATCTACCCTGCAATTTGGTCTCTTCAGTCTTCCTTATTTTCTTTTTTTATACTCTTACAGTCCCCTTTACAATACTGTCACATCTTTAAAACATTTAATGCTGTTGAGAGGAAGACAGGTAATGTATTTTGTCTTTATAGCATTGGGCAATTTTTGACAGTAATTTTTCTTACACATTTCCTTCAATGCTTTTGGGAATTTTTTTAAAAATTAATTTAAGTATTCTTTAAAGTAATTCAAGTAATATTTAAGCAATTGCTATGAACTGACCTGTGTATACATCTGTAATCTATTCAATTATTAAGGAATATTAGTAGGAAATGTGGAATGGTATGTTGCATTGTATGAGTTTGTTCTAGTGAGCAATATTTTAAATATATTGTCCTGGTTTCGGCGGCTGGGATAGAGTTAATTTTCTTCACAGAAGCTAGCATAGTGCTGTGCTTTGGATTTAGTACTACAAGAATGTTGATAACACGCTGATGTTTTTAGTTGTTGCCAAGTGCTCAGACTACTCAAGGACTTTTTGAGCTTCTCCTGCTCGGCCAGGTGCATAACAAGCTGGGAGCACAGCACAGCTGGGACAGCTAACCCAAACTGTCCAAAGAGCTATTCCATACCATATAACGTCATGCTCGGGGGGGGGTTTAGTCGGTCGGTCGGTTGCAGGGAGAGTGATCGCTGCTCGGGTACTGATCGCGGCTCGGAGAGTGATTGCGGATTGGGACGGGCTGGGCATCGGTCGGCGGGTGGTGAGCAAGTGCATTGTGCATCATTCATTTTGTATATTCTGTATATTCTGTTATCATTCTCATTATTACTATTATTATTATTTTCTCTTATTAAACTGTCTTTATCTCAGCTGTCGGCTCTAACCTTTTTCTCCTTCCCGATTCTCTCCCCCATCCCACTGAGGGAGGGGGGGAGTGAGCGAGCGGCTGCGTGGTGCTTAGTTGCCAGCTGGGTTAAACCATGACATTGAAGTTTACTGTGAAATAATTTTTGGATTTATTCTTTAGTTTGATCCTAAAATGAAATATTCTGGTTTAAAAGGAGAATGAGATTAAAAGGAAAAATAGATAGGAAGATATATATATAGACAAGTTAGTTTTTCACTCTCCATTCTATTTTTTTTTAAATTTCCTTTGTGACTTCTAGTTGACAGTAGATTACGTTTCCCCTATTCATGTTTTGCATTCAAAAAACAAGAAAGTTTTTCCAAATTTAGAAGAAAATAAATGCATTCTGATGATGTCTGAATGATCACCCATGAATACATGATACTAAAATTTCCTCTTAGTTTAAGAATGGATGTGATCATGATGAAGCATTTTGTACTTAGCAAAATATTTGAAATCTTTCATGTTACAGCATATTACAATCTGCTTTATTTTTAGTTCCCCAGGTTTGAATAAAACAGGTTTCCAATACAAAATTTAACTCTGGCTGGAAGCTTAAGCAACCTTTTCTGGGTTCTTATTGGCAGGGTGAAATTGTTGCCCTGTGCTTTATACTACTTTTGGCTGTTGCTGCAGGCAGACTCTGAAGTCATCATAGATGATAAAGGCAGGGCACAACTCAGCTCAAACCATTGGTGTTGGACTCTGCTTGGTCCCCACAAGCAGGGTTAGTGCCAGTGCCAAATGGAGATGGATGGGGTGGCTGATTGACATGACTACGATGGCAGCAGTAGCCAAGAGCTATGGGACAGGTTGCTGAAAGAGATGCACCTTTGCTGTGGCTATTTTTATGTAATATAGTTACAGGTGGGGAAAGTGGAATTGAATTAAAGTTTGTGCCTTCTGCAATCCTGACAGAAAGTCTGTTGCCTTAATGTTCATAAATGCATTTTGGATCAAGAGAAGCAGGTTACAGATTGTCATTGCACAGCTTTTAGCTGGTTTACTTAAGTTATAATTAAGTTTGAAAGCTATATTTGCAATTGCAGTTTAAATCACCATGAAATTTGAGTCAGATCTCATGGATGTGAACAGCTGGGGAACACCTAGGGAAAAGTTTAGATTAGCACTGCAGTGAAGACATGTTCATAGCGAATGGTATATTATCTAAAGATTTTCTATTAGAATGAAAGAAATTGCATTAAAATGTGCTATCAGTCAATCTTACCAGTATAGCATGGGGAGAAGCAGACCATGTGGTAAATTAGTCCAGCCATTTGGGCTGGTAAGCACTGACTGCATTTGTAGTTTTAGAATATAGTTTCATGTATTCCTGGTGCCGTGAATTCAGTGGTACTGAGTAAATTATACATGCTTCAATTAATAAATAGTTTTAAGATGCTTTGCTCTGAGTATTTTGTAATAGCTTAAATCTGAGTGACCAATTTACAGACAACAATGCTACTATCCAAATTTAAAAAGAAATTTGACAATGTCATAGGAAGAGTGATAAAAATGTTATCACCTTTCTCAGCAAGGGACGAAAACCAGCTGTAAGTTATGTACACTGTGAAGTGATGACAAATGGACTTTTTCAGCCAGACATCTTGGAACTACCTTTGTGTTCTACAGGTATTCTCTGTCTGTTTTACCTCAGGCCATGTTTGAACTGAGCTGCAGATTTTCTCCATACCCCAACCATGGCTAGCTACTAATGGAAATAATGAATGACACCACCTAAATCATGCAAAACCAGATATCCATAGCCTAGTGTCAGTCCTGTCTCACAAAGTCTTACAGCAGCTTCATGTGAATATTGAGCAGAAGACATATTTGAATGCCACACCGGAGAGGCTTTCATGGAGGAGAACAGTTTCTTTTTAACTATGCTTATGAGTCTTTTTGAAGCAGTGGAAAATGTGCCTTGAAATGAACAACATATTAGAAAATTCTTATTTTGACCTATGTGGATGTAAATTAAGAATTTAGATGTCCTGTTAAATACAGTAAGGACTTGATTATTTTTTAACCTGACGTGTAACCTTTGATACAGGAGAAACATATATCATTTGTAAGAGGTAATGATCCTAAGCAATGCAGTGGTTACAAAATGAAGTCATGGAAATGATTTAAAGTCAATGGCAATTTACTTTAAGCCATTCTTTAAAAGGATTGAAGCTAACCTATTCCTTTGCCTTTGTTATTTTACCTATCAACACCGTATCTAAATGGCTTACACCCAACAGCCTGAAAAAGTGTTGCACACTCTATCTTCTTCTTAAGAAGAATAGTTATACAATTTGTTATTTAATACCAAATGTTATTTTTTTCCTGAGCTATATCTGATGCTTACTGTTCTAGATCAAACAGAAATAAGAGCACACTCATTCTGTAATAAATGTCCATATGTTTTTGTACAGTAAACTTTCCAGTCTTGTCTATTTTGCTTCAGTAGTTAAGCATCTACACTACTAAAGATAAAGGAGCTAAGTTATGAAAAGAAGTACTCACTGTTCTTGGATAAAGCTGTTCCAAATTACTTTTTCTCTTCAAATGATGTCTCATCATTTTGTTACATGCCCTTTTCATTATATTCCTTTGTTATGATTCTTTCTGAGATTTTAAACTCTGCAGACTGTCTTTTATGTATATGAACATATGAGATGTGCCCTGTGACTGTCACCTCTGGCAGGGCCTCTAGAATCCAGCACAATGTTAGTTATAATTAGTATTAGTGGTAACAGTGTTAGCAGTAAATATATACTACGTTCACCTTATGAATGGGAAAGGACAATACTCCTTGGTAATTTCTTTGATATTTCATGCATAATGTGGAACCCTGACTACTATCTATATCAAACTAGATTTAAAATTACAAGCTTCAGGAAAGTTTGGGAATAAATTTAATTCCCTTGGAAAACTTTCTTTGTCCTAGTTTATAGCTTTTTCTTGCCTTGTCAGTGGGACACAGTTTGGTAAAAAGGGGACATCTTGTTAAGGCCTGTCAACAACTGGAACAGAAGCGTTAGCACCTGTTCACATCTTTTGTAAACATATTTGATATAATTATAATACCATATGTTACCAATGGTTGAAACAATCTGATTAATATACAGTGCTAGCTCCAGTCTTTTCCTCCCAGTTAAGTGTTATACAGTAGTTACCAGCATTTCCCTAAACATTGACAAGGGGTTTTTGGCTTCTGGGACATAGAAAAGTTGTAATAACAAATACAGGAGGAGTATTAATTTAAATAGACATTTCAGTTAGCTCTTTTAAAAAGTTATTTTACTTATTACGTAACTCAGAGTATTTTCCCATTATTAGATATCTCACGTACATGTATAGCATATATGCATGCTTCTTCATGGTCCTGTAGTAGCAACAGAAACAAGTTATAAGGGACTGAAAGCTATCTAACAGCTATGTATTTACTTTTATTTTCTCTCACCCAGCTGTTTTTATGTTTGTTTGCCTGTGGAGTTTCTTACAGTCTTATACTGCAGTAGGGTCTTATCCCTATTTAACTATAATCATGGGGTCTTGATCCTGCTGGGATCTTTGTTACCACACATTATAAAAGGGCTTCTAAGAAGTGTGTGAAATGGAAATTGAGAAGTCTTGGCAGGAAACCCCTCCTGCAACCCATTAGCTGTTGTCTCCTTGGGAGAAAAAGTGACGATGCATACCTGTTGTTCTCAAAGAATTACCAGCAAGGCATATCGGTCTATTTTTGCTCATACCATAAAGGATGGTATGAATCTGACAATGCCTGTGAATAAAGAGAAAAGAAGGGTAGGAATATATGGAAAAATTTGTGGAAAGGAAGGTATGTCAAACTTCCAGGAATGCTCTGGTGAGAATTGGATATGTGTTTGGTCAAAATGTGATTCATTTAGAATTGATGTTTCCTGTGGACAAGCTGGATTTGTGGAAGTATTTATAGATTAAAGGAAAAGGAGAGATAGTGTACAGAGTTAAGATTTTAGAGCTTTTTTAACAGCTGAAACCTTGGACACTACTTCAAGAAAAAAAAAGTTATTTTAGTAGACTTAATTTTATTGTGTTCTGCAACATTAAGAATACCTTCAAAGATACATATAATTTAGAGTTATGTTGAGGTCTGAAAAGCAGCAACTATTTCAATTCTCTAATCATATGTCCAGATTAATATGAATGCCCTGAATGAGAACTGTAAATAAAATAAAAAACTCACCAGCTTTTATCTTGACATAAAATGCAAGTTTTCCTTGGAAGGCATTAATCTGTCATCTTTTTTTCATTCAGAACAGTAAGCTTGTGAAGAGCTCTGCCTTTGCAATACTACTGTATAGAAAGAGGGTTATCAAAAAACAATGTTTGTTTGTTTATTGAAATGCCTATCAACAGAATGTCAGTACTTTTAAGAATTAAACATTTTTACTCTGAATTCTATGTCTGAGCAAATGGGTTTTATTAGATTTCGAAATTATAATGTCTGCTGTAATAAGTCTTGGTCTGCGCATATTTGTCCCTCTAAGGATAGAGAACACTAGCAAAAAAAAAAACCCAACCCCTCTGCCTAACCACTGATACCAAGTCTGCTTTAAGAAAATCTATCTTACAATATTCTCAAAACCAACCAAGACTACTTTTTGTCTATTAAAATATGCGTTATTTATGCTAAGAGTCATCCTTTAGAACACACTTTACATGTTAAGAATCACAAGTACATAAACTTCTGACAGTAGTAATCTCATTACAGCTATCAATAAACAGTCAAAATGTCTTGCTCTTTTTCAGCTTCCTCTGTAAATTCCATCTGAATATCAACCCATGGGTAGGGAAATAGATGTTAAGAACATTTTACATTGACAAAAGTTGCTTATGGTCCAATACACTGGAGTGAGATTTGCAAGCCTGACAAAACCAAAACCACGCAAATAAACAAAAAGCTTGTTGTCGCGTGAAGAGCATTTGATGAGAGACATTGATTTATTTTCACATATGTCTTGGGAAAGGGCAACAATGTTGCCCTGTTAGTGAAAACATATTGAAAAGGACACCTGCCTTAAACACAGCATTTTCTTTGCTCTTCTGTCCAGTTCAGCATCTGTTGGTCTATGTTACTCAGGTGAATGATCTCATTGCTTTCAACTAGAGTCAAATGAAGCGGACAGGTGCTTGTGAAAATCCCAAGTTGTCCATCTGAGGCATCTTTTTAGTGAGTAGAAAACATAGGTACTGTTTGAAGATCAGCTGTTCTACACAAGTTATTCTATTGCAAGAAAAAAATATGAAATAAAAGATGTTTGCATGTGCTATGGATTTAGTCTTGAAGAAAGGGATAAGGTCAGGCTCCTAAAACAAGAATGTGGTTAGAGTGTCTATCACTTGCTTCCCTTTCAAACCGATGTCATGGATCAGGCATCCACTGGAAAGGTTCCTGAATCTTGTTGGGACACCTTGAACTAGGTCTGTAAATTTGAGGCTGGAGTAGGATCCCTTTATCTTTTCTCTTTGTGATGGGTTTTGGTTTACTGGATGCATACTCACTGTGCCAAAGACTGACACTTAGCCTCTGGACTTCTGTGTCAGTTAGAGAAGATATGTGGAGTGTTAATAAAGGCTTCACCAGTTGAAAAAACTTGCTTTCTGTTACTAAATGTTTTGTTATACAAAAAAATGAATGGCTGTTTTCTTCCACACTGTTAATACAGACACACAAGGCTCAGTCACGTTTGGCCACGTGGCTTGTAGTTCTAACAAAACCACTGAATGTAAAATTGTCAGTCTCCACAATCAAACACCTATTACATTCAGATTTATATATTATTAGGGAAAGAGTTTTGCAGTAACTGCAGTGATGTGGACAATCCTCTGTGCTTATAAGATGTAGATGTATTTGGCGGGAAATTTTACCAATTTTTTTTTAGTTAATATCTGATACATTTTCCTTTTTGAATATACTATATAGCCTGCACTAAAACTTCAAAATATTGTTGTCCTCCTTCCTAATTAAAAGTTACTCTAATTATCTTAGGTATCAATATTTTTGTTTATGAAATTCATCATTTTCCCATTTTTAAATAGCTTTTTTTATCTTGCAAGTATAAGTCCTACTCATGAAATCAGTAGACAGTCTATTTGCATCTAGGCTAAGAAAGGACTGCAAGATCAAGGTGAGAGAGTTTACTGTCTGCACAAGTATTTACCTTAGGAACCTCTACATGCAAGGAGGCAGTACAGATTTCAAAACATATCTGGTGAAGACAAAGAAATAACCACATAAAAAGTAGAAATGAATAAAGTAGTTGAAATAAGAGACTCTGGATCATTTCCAGACCTAATCTGACTCCAAACAGAATATTCTTGAAGTTTGCCAAGGTTTGACTCTCTTGTTGAAAAATTATTTTCTAGCTTCCAACTTCTCTGCTGGCATCTGAGATTAAGGTTGAAGGTGGGGATAGTAGGAGGGACAGGTCCCAGTCCTGGAAGAGTCGCCAACCTCTCTGAGAACATGAGCAAGTTTCTCATCCTCCGTTCTGTTTTATTTTTCCTTCTCTCTTAGACAGAGGAATGAGAAATAGGGCAAGGTTTCTTCACTCATTCAAAAAGATTGAGTTAATTTACATCACAGAGTAATTGAAGAGCAAAGCTTAACCATGAAAGAAAGAAATGTACTGGTAGCCCTGTAATTACAGCTTTTGATGCTAATTTCATAAAATATGAATTAAATTCTAGTTGGAAAATCATAAAAGCAACTAGTTCACCTGTATCAGGAAGAGATTCTTGTGCACAATAATCTTCTTGGTCAGTGTGCTAGCTGCGGCAGAGACTTCCGAATAGAGGGTAAGGAACCTTAAGGTCGGATTACTGCAAAATATTATTCTGAAAATTGTATAACCTAAGACCTAATGAACCCACAGATTTTCACAGGTTTTGTTATACTGGGAAATACTGAGGAAAGAAAACGCAACGCTTCCTATTCCACTGCCTGTATACAGTCTAGGTGATGAAAACTGAAGGTTTATTTAATTTTTATAAATTGCAATATTTTTTTAATGAGACCTTTCTCTGCCATTCTACTCCTGTTTCAAGGATAAGACCTGGGAAAGGAGAAAGGCTTAGATATCCTAATTTTCTTTTTTGTTTGTTTATAAATAACTTGCTGCATTTGGTCTTCAAGTGGACAGAATTCCCAAGAATAAAGATAGAAGCCAGGCTTATATGTCAAGAAAACATTGCAATATTTCTACTATAGGACTAGTTATTTTACTGACATTCTACTGTCTTCTCTTTTTCTTTGCGTATTGCAAAGTGGTTCATTTACAGAGATGTTAAAAATAGAAAAACATGACACATTTTTTTGTTGCTTCTAAACAGAATTCAGTGAGAAGGCATATTTAGAATCAACATATATATATATAGTTGAATATTTTTTATTTCTGTTTTGGTAGATTTATTATTATTTTGTTATAAGAATAAAAAAAATTGGCAAAATTAGATTTTCAGGGGTGTGTGGGTGTTCATATAGTGTAGCATCCTTTTGATTAAAGAAGTTGTCTACATGAAATTTTGGAGAAAAGTGAAAATTCTGACAAAAATTACCCTGTTCTTTTAGTAATATTGGCTGCTGGTGTAATTTTATAGGCCAAAGGGGTAGCATTTTCTCTTCATCAGGTTAACACTATGATAATATTCCTTTCCAATTTGTCTTGCCACTTTTCCAACAATCTGTAGGTTCACTTTTAAGCATACAAATTATTTTGAAAAATAGATTTTAAATCCTTAGTCCACTAAGGAGGGTAAAGCTGGGAGTTTAGACAAGTAGTTTCTTACTCTGCAAGCTCTGTTCTTTTAACTGACCTAATTTCCATCCTTTTGTGTTTCTGAACTTTTTTACCCTTGGGAATATTAGAATAATTCAGATCAACTTCAGATTCATGTGAGATTATTTCCTCTGGAAGTTAATGTCCAGTACGTTTTGCAAGGCTTGTTGCTGCTGTTTTTTCAGGATTATGTTTACTCTTGAGAATTTTTCCAGAATTCTGTGTCTCCCACATTTTTCAAAGCTTCATCCAAATGAGTCCTTTAAGGGACCTGAGGCCAAGGGATTGGATAAAATAAAATTAAGCTCAGAAAACACAGAGCAGCATATATTTTCCCCTCTCAAACTGGCAAGAAAAATAGTTTTTTCTTTCTTTCCTGCATTCATAGTTTCATGTTTAGTTGGCAGTTTTCATTGTGTACCAGCTTGTTTTTGTCTTTGAAGTGATTGAATTCCTTGATATCTTGAATAATGAACCCACTGTCAGTCAAAATAAGCACAGTCATTTTTTTATTTGCCATATCATGCAACTGTATGTCCACTTGCTGACATACTGTGGGAATTGCCCTACTCTTCAGTTTTTCCTTGCCAGTTAATATCAGAATTGCTGTATAGCCCTCTTGTTATTTTTCTACTTTGTCCAGCTAACAATTTTTCTACTTTCAAAATATTAAATTGTTTGGTTATGAGTTTTGCCTTTATCAAAAAGTTCATATATTGTTTTTTCTAATAAGGATCATAGTTATCTATAATTATAAATACTCTGTAGCTCTTAGAACATTAATTAGGTTATTCATTTTCTGTAAAGCAAACTGAGGATAAATGTTGTCATAAAACCATCATAACCAACAAGAAATAAACTAGAAATATGTCCATTCAGTGGGTATTAAAAAATTATATTTTCTTTTGTTTTGTCCAGTTATGAATAGAAGTTGGAGAGCACTGGGAAATGAAGGCAGAATATAATGTTCTCATACTGTTTCCAGCTCCCTGTACCTGAATACCCTCATGAAGATATCCAGCTGTTCATTATAATGCTGCTGCTCTTCCTAAAGTCCCAGTGTGATCCTGTCTTCTGCAGCTATGTCTGCTAGTCCCTTCAGTAGATTATAGAATCAGTTTCTCTCTCCATCAGCCGGTGTCCATGCTGCTTCTGGGACCAATGTCTAAATTTAAGGTCTCAGCTGTCATCAGCTTCCACAACCCATGCTCCACTCCTAAAGGGTGCTCAGTGCAAGCTCCTTTGCTCTGCTGCAGAATGCCTTCTGCCTCTCTTCTTCATGGGAAACTTGCAGTCCCTCCTGCCTTGCCTCCTGCTGCCTCCCCAAGCCCTTTCAGACAAATATGTGGCCCTTAGCTTTCTCTAACCGCCTCCTGTCCTCTTTGTGCCACTCTCTCAGGACCCAGTCCTGACCCTTTAGTCCTTTCCCTGCTCGTTCAAGAAGTATATTCAAGCTGGGTCTGTTTAAGGGTGTGCATCTGCAGATTCGGTTGCTTATTCTAAAGGTTTTATGTGATAAATTCACCTTTATGTTCCTTAGGATTCTAAACACTGTCTTCAAAACAACTCTGATCTATGTTCTCTGTCTCTTCATGTTTTTCCTTTATTTTTCCCCAGCAGTGGACTTTTCACTCTGTTTATGTCTGCTTTGCTCATCTTCCCCTGTTGCAGTCTGCAAAAGTCACTGGCTGTGCTCAGCTCAGTAGCATTAGATTGTCTTACAAGCACCCTGACATTTTATGTAAATAATGTAAGCAACGTGGTGTCCTAGAGCACAGGATTAATTTCAAGAGTCTTTTTAAACCTTTGCTGTGAATCTGTAATTTCAACCAATTCTCCTTCTGTCACTGGCATACTCTCGGTTCTACTAGAAACCACTTTCAAACAGCGCCTTGCAGAGGGAGGGGAATACCTTATCTAGCAAGGGAAAAAAGTTACCACTCTAAACTGGTGCTATCATACTCAACTAAGGCACACACTTCCTAAAGAACCTATAAAGGAGGAAGGTGGTAGTACATACATTATACTGTGTTGCAACTCTGGGGTGGGTTTCCAGAGTTTCAATCTTAAGGCACTCGTGTTTAAATTATTTTATCCAAAACTCATGCCCTCTCTCTTTTGACCCCAAATCTAAAAATCTGCTGCTTGCTAAGCCTGTGGTTTTAAGAAAACGCCAAACTAGCTGCCACCTCCTTATTCCAGCCTTTTTCTCATTTAATTCATATTTTTGTAAAGTTAATTTGCTGCAAGTTCATCTCTCTGTGCCATTCAATCTGTGGCATGTAAGTAAGAACCAGCAGTGGGGTAGGCAGGAACTCCTACATGAGACAACCTTTCCTACAGCTTTCTGTAAAACTGTGCCTGTAGAGTTGTCAGCCTCAGCTCCATGTATAAATGAGGTTTGTTACTGAGTTTCAAGAGGTCTTAGTTACAGGTTCTAAATCTTCTGTGATTTTTTTTGTCTACCACTTTACAAGTCACTAGTTACATTAGTGCAATAAAAGCTCAATCCTCCCAACTAATGTATCTCTAAAGGTTTAAATGAAATGTGTGCAATTTGCTAAAACTTGGTAATAATGGACTTACTGGATGCGCAAGAGAAAACAGTACTGATCACTAAGAAAGGGTAGACAAAATGTGCGTGTGGGTCTGCCATCTTCTACCACAGTAATTAATAAGAGCTGTGGTTGGTAAAATGAAGTTTTTTTGTAATAGGGTTCCAGCCATCCTTACCAAGTTTTTGTCCCTTTTTTTTTGTATATCTTCTCCACACTTTTCCTGTATGCCTATGATTTCTGTTTGGAAAAGGAAATGTACTTTCTACAGGTAAGGTCTGTGAATGCAGCAGTGCACAAACTGGGGCAGCTCAGGGCCCTGGGCAGCGTATGTTCCACTTGAATGGCAGATAGACTTTGTCCTAGTCCTGACATGTTCTTAATCTGCTCTTGGTTTGGTTTTGTTAGTGAATCCTAAACTACTTTCCTGGAATCCTAAACTACATTCTTCGGTCACAGGCCTGGAAAGAAAGGCCACTGTTTAAGAACAATCTTCACTTGTCCACCAAGGAGACTTTTACAAAACATTCATGAAAAGTTGAAACCAGTACCACAATTAGCACACAGTCTTAAAAACAGGGTGTGCTGGTTTTGGCTGGGATAGAGTTAATTTTCTTCGCAGTAGCTCATATGGGGTTATGGTTTGGATTTGTGCTGAAAACGGTGTTGATAACACAGGGATGTTTTCGTTACTGCTGAGCAGGGCTTACAGAGTGTCAAGGCCTTTTCTGCTCCTCACCCCACCCCACCGGTGAGCAGGCTGGGGGTGCACAAGAAGTTTGGAGGGTGCAGAGCCGGGACAGCTGACCCCAGCTGACCAAAGGCATATTCTATGCTATATGACGTCATGCTCAGCACATAAAGCTGGGAAAAGAAGAAGAAAGCAGGGGGGACATTCGGAGTGATGGCATTTGTCTTCCCAAGTAACCGATATGCATGATGGAGCCCTGCTTTCCTGGAGATGGCTGAACCCCTGACTGCTGATTGGAAGCAGAGAATGAATTGCTTGTTTTGCTTTGCTTGCATGTGGAGCTTTTGCTTTACTTATTAAACTGTCTTTATCTCAACCCACAAGTTTTCTCACTTTTACTCTTCTGATTCTCTCTCCCGTCCCCCTGGGGAGCATAAGCAAGCAGCTGTGTGGTGCTGTGTTGCTGGCTGGGGATAAACCACAACACAGGGCAATTTAATTAAATATGTTTATGACATATATACCTAGAAGTAGAACTTCCAATAACATCTATTTTCTACACTTATAAAATATTAAGTATGTGCTCCAGAAATTCAAAGGGACTTGATGAAATGACAGTTTGAATTGCAAAGCTCCTTTGCAGATCTGATAGAACATTGCAGCTCGTAGAGGAAAATAATAAAGTACAGGATAGTTGAGCCAGTATAAAAGTTCCAGATGCAGTGAAAAGATGCAGAAGTTTCCTCTTGCTGCAGAATCAAGACACTTGCCCTGCAGAATGAACTCATTACTCATTCCTGGAATAATTCTGGGAGGCTTCTGAGTGAATTATTTTGGCAATTGGTTTTGTTGCTGGAAAATCCAATTCTGGGTAGACCGAAACCTGGAAGGAGCTGTGCATACACAGATATAATTGCACTCTTTTTGCCATAAGAATTACAAAAATCTCCAGCCACCATGCTGTCAGCTTTCTAGGCCCTGATGTCACATATAAGATGATATTAAAAAGTTTTAAAATGCTTGTTTTCACTTCACCTACAAGATCCCTCTGTCCTTATGATTTCTTGCTGCCTAAACCAGCATGTTTCCACTATATGGGCCAAAATCTGTGTACTGTGAGAACTAATTAATGATATTTGAACACCATATTCACAGAGACTGTCTAAGTGACAATAAATCCCAGTTTACCATTTTAGCTCTGCCTTTTTCTCAGTTCCCATTTTCCTATTATGTCCATCTTTGGAAACAGAAAACTCTGATAGAATTGAAAATACTAGAGAGAAGAGTGGCTCAGAATATGCATGTTCAGGTCATTACAGATTTTACTATTTTATTCTGTGGTATCAATTTTTTCATCTGCTTCACTTGTTGTTTGAGTTTTGATGATGATGATAACAGTAAGTTTCAAAAGGAGTTAAGATACCTTGGAAGAGTGAAGATCCTGGAGAAAAAAGAAAATAAATTAAAAAAGAGAGAGTTTCAGAAGTGATCAGCATGCTTCCCTGTGATTTTGTCAGCTGACCAGTTCACTTGGAAATTCAGCTGGATCACACTGGATTATTCCACCTCACAAGGCTGGGATAATTTTTTTTATGTCAGTATTTTCTGTGGTTGCAATAGAGGTGCAGCAGTATAAAATGGAATGGGATGGAATTGTAATAATTCAAATACACTGATGTGTAATAAAAGATCTGTGATGTTTAGCTAGACCTATTAACATTTGGGTACTATGGCTTGATACCATTCAATGGTACTACAACAATTACTAAGTCAGGATTCAGGCAGTATTTTTACTTGGATGAGTGACTTGAATGTTAAAGACTAAAATATGAAAAAGAATTACTGGAGGATCAATTTTCAATAGAAATTGAAAACACTGATTTTTTAAGTACATGTTTGTATCTCTTCATTCCTATTTTTATAACTTTAACAGGTGTTCACTTAGTCAGGTACTTGTCTGATTGTGAAAAAACTGTTAAAATGCTTAATTTTTATCTCTTAATACACCAGTTAAAATCCAGACAAATATTTTTAAAGCTGAATGTGCTAATAGAACAAACTGTGAAAAAAAATAGAATCCTAGTGTGGTGCAATTTCAATTCCACTAGAAAATGAACATGATGGAATACTTCATATTTGTCCTACTGCGTGAATACCATTTTGGGTTGTGTATCAACAAACAAAAAATTTAGGTTTGAAAGGTTAGCATTTTAGTAATTGTGTACTGCAATTTGAGAAATACAGAAGTGACTCAATAAAAGAAGGACAAAATGAAATGCAATAAACGTTTTTCATCTCTCCGTTGAGACTAGAGGTTAAACTACATTTCTGAATCAGGCTCCCAACTTACTGATAATTCTGCAAACAAAGTTAAACTGTTACAGTCAGAATTGTTTGGAAATGAAACTGATGTTTGTTAGATGTCTTCCTGCCAGGTTACGGGCTGCTGATCTTCTGAATTGTACTGTTTCAGTAATATTTGAGTCTACCTAGCAAATTATGGCACTCAATGGGTAGTTGGTTCAACCTTTTCCACTGTCAAAGCCAGAACTCTCATTTCATATTTGATTAGCAATTATTTGTTCATCTACCTTTCAGTTCTAAAACTGTGAAAAGCAGTGATAACTTTGATTAAATAAATTCATTCTGATTTCTTTCAAAAGGAGCAGGATTCATGCACATTTTAATTTAAAGACCTGAGGGGAAATTATTTGTTGTCATTTATTGTAAAAATATGAATGCTGCATTTGTGCTTCTCTTAGAAGGTTTATATGAAGTCTGACATGGCCCAGTGTTAAATAGCAGCTGACTTCAACTTCATAACTTTTTTACTCACATGAGCAGGTCTAAAGTTTTATTTCTCAGTATTTTCCTTTTTATCAAATCCAAGGAGAACTGTTGGACTTCTGAAAGATTGAAGATTGAAACTATTTTGAAATTCTGCCTTTTTCACTTGAAAATTATTGATTGATTAATAATAGGATCATATAGGAAAGAAAATGGGTTAGTCTCTTACTGATGTGCAGAATAACACTGACATAAGTTAAATAAAATTAGGTTTTACTGGGCTGGCATTGTAAATTGAATCTAATCGATGGGACTGGCAATTCCATTCAAGATTTTCTGTTAACCTTTTATATTACTCCTTTAATCAGAAAGTAATTTAGATGCTATTCTTTATAGCTAAGCAATAAAAAAGTCTAGAGCTCTTTTAAAAGATTTTAGTTGATTGTTTTTAAAAAAATAAATTGCCTTTGTTCTTTGTGATTTAAAATAGGGAGATCTGAACACTAATTCTTCTTAGAAATGTTCTTTCATTGTTATTATCAGTGCTACAACTTCATTAGGGTGTGTATTATTCTAGAAATATGAGCCAGAAGAAGAAATATGGATAATGCTGAAAAATCATATGTAAAAAGACTAAACACAGAGTGGTCAGAAAGGATATAAAATAGATGTCTATAAATTATA
Source organism: Gorsachius magnificus (assembly GCA_034008185.1). Classification (NCBI taxonomy): domain Eukaryota; kingdom Metazoa; phylum Chordata; class Aves; order Pelecaniformes; family Ardeidae; genus Gorsachius; species Gorsachius magnificus. Next base: position 181,811,531 of record CM067081.1, read on the forward strand.
GGTCTTGATGCAAATAATTTTCTCAACTAAAGTTCGCTGACTCTCGGCCTGTCAAAATATACACGGCAGTTATCTTTTATCATCTGTTTGTTGGCTTTATCATATTGATGAGCAAGTGCTCATTCTCTTCCGTTTACTTGTCAGTAAATTTCCTAATGTGATGTGACCTTATAAAACATGTATCTATAGGGAAACTGTACTTTGAGTACTGCCATAATGCTCAGTTGTCCACAGAATTAATACAGCTATTTACTAGGGTGCTATGCTCAAGATAATGTGCCTTGTTTCTCTCCCCTGGGAAAATTACCTTATACAACAGCTATGGGGATGCATGGTATGGGTATCTCTGTGCATAGCGCTCTGCGCTGGGAACACTAATCTATAGAAGCTTTTTCAACTTGCTATCTGAGAAATTAAGCCCAAAACAATGTTCCTCCATCAATCTGGCACCTGGAATCTATTAACATGCTGTGTACCCAAACAAAAATGTAAATTGTCTTCTTTTTCAGAGAATAATTTGGATCTAATCAGAGCAGGTTGCTTGAAGGTAAACCATTAGGGAGTTGCCATAGTGAATTTAGCAATCCAACTTACCTAGCAACGTGAAGAAATGGAGACAACTGGAAAACAAGTCAATTGGAGAATGAGATCCTATTTCCCAACATCTTTACATAAATATCTTTATATAAAATTGACTTCACATCCTAAGTTGTTTGCTAACTGTAGGCTGTACTGAAACAGAAATAAAATGTTTGAGGTAAGAAACCTTACTACTTTACACACCAAATGAAGTCTAGGCTTCTGACGTTGACTCTGGACCCTACACCAAGGGTAGTGTTTCAGGACAGAAATTTATCATGAACTCTGCTCCGTTCTGAAATGCTTTAGGACTTAAGAATTGTTTGCCTGCCAGAAAGTGAAGCAGCAGGATGAATTAGACCATGTTACTGACTGGACCTTTAGTAACAGAAATTTTCCTTAGTTAAACATGTAATCCTTATCATTGATAAAATATGCAAGAAAATATTTATTGACTGCAAAAGCAAAAAAGCACACAAAGCTATTTCTTTGGGACTAGGAATTACTTACCAAACTGCAACACTGAGAAATATCTCTGGTTGATAAGACCATATGTTCCTGACACTGAAGTTTCCCTTTAAATGTTTTAAGTGCTGTGTTTTAAATCCCTTCTTTCCCAAGTCGCATTCATAGAGTAAATTAGCTCTGCCAGAACTTGACTGTTTCTGGTACATGAACCAGTGTGTTATGTGTGTTCAGTACCTCTAATCTACATTTCAGCCTATCCTTAAGTGAGTCAGCAAATGCTATTTAGACTTTTCCCTACAGGATCTGTGTTTCAGCTGCTTGTGTTTTTCATCTCCAACAGCCAGGGCCCAAGGTAACAGGAGAGCAGTTGGAAAAGCTCATTATGGAATAAAGGAAAGAAACAAAATAAAATAATATTTTTTTCTCATCTTTTCACTGTATATGGCCAATATCAGAGATCACCTCTTAAATGTTCCTGAAGTTTCTCAAACTTCAGCTTCTTATATTCCTCCCTCTCTCTGTTGACAGTGATATTCCTTGATCCCAAGCCTTGCATTCACCTTTCTACTATCTCCACCCAAATTCTGACTCTTGCCTCTCCTCCTTTCATCCTCTGACTCATGCCTGCCAAACTCCATTCCTATCTTTGTAGAACATAGGCTCAGCATTTTTTTCCATTTCTCTCTCCCTACAAACACGCTTTTCAAGTCCTTTCATTGACTCTTCCATTTCTCACAAAATCTGTATTCCCTATATAAGGCACTCTCTATCATCCTGCTTATAATCTTTATTGTTCTTTCTGTATCTGAGACATTGTTATATTCCTGCTATGCCTCAAACAATTTCCTACCACCTATTCCAGAAACAGCTTTTGGTGTGCCTTTTCCTCCTAATTTTTCCCAAATTCTTCTTATTTCAGTACTTGTTGGCAGTGACCCTGCAGTGGTTGCTGGCATTTCACAGAAAATGCTTGTTTCAAAAATTAAGACAGCGTGTCCTTCCAAACCACGTAAAAGTTCATGCGTGCTTATGTCCACGTTCATCTTGCCTATCATTAGACACACCACTGACATTAGACACACCTAAAAGCTGAACAGAGCTGCCCCATGGACTCTGTGTTAGGCAGCTGTGGGAGAAAAAGTGGCATCTTCTTTAGGACTGGAATTATCATGGGAAGGTGTTTGTTTCATTGCGCTGGCAGCAGGCAGCAGGTGATTAGTCACTTTGTTTAGGTGCCTAAAGTGAGATGGAATGAGTCTAGGTCTGGCTGTGACATGTTAAAGTATGGTAAATAATTAAATTATTGCACTGAACTAATTAATGTATTCTGTTAACTAGTCTCAATACAGTTCAGTATGAACCTCATTACAAGGAAAAAGGAAGAAAATATTTTTCTAGACAAGAACTAAAAGTAGAAATACAGTATTTGCAATATTAGCAAGCCAGTAGTTTGGAGGAGGCATATTCCTAATTGTTCAAAGTAACAAGTGAAGTTAGAGTTTCCCACAGTGAAGTAAATGCTATCTGAATTACCCATATGTCATGCTTGATTTTTTCCCCATTAAAATAAGTGTGGAAATTTAGCTTACAGACATTCTAAATGTCACCTGGAAACAACAGGGCTGTGAGTGAGACAGAGGCAGAAAGGGCAGGTTAAGTACTTAGAGGAGGTAGCCAGAGGGTGAAGTCCTATCAAACAAAGAAAACATCTGAATAAATTACTTTTAAAGTTTTCTTTCAGTTTTTAAACTCTTTCTGCTGTTCACCAAAGATTTTATTATTACTACCAAACATGTCCAGCAGCTCTGAAAATAGCACCCTTTGCCAGATATCAGCATTCTCTTCTGCTACAAGTGCTTTTCATATAATTAGGCAAATTTTCGTAGAGATGTCTGAGGGAATAACTTACAATTAAAGTGAACCATGAGACCATGGAAGAGAAAAGGGAGAGTGAGAGCATATTTGTGTACAGCATCATTTATTGATTGCATCCCTCTGTTTATAAGTTCTGGGTTCTGTACTATGCTTCCAACCTGCTTGTACTTCTCAGTTTCTTTTTTTCTGTCTTTGCTGTTTGCTAGGGAATACCTTGGAGAAGGAATAAGTATTTGTTTTTCATTTATACTAGGTAGGGACTCTCAGTCTCAACTTTCATCTTCCAAGTAGTGGAAGACACCAACAGTCTTTACAGGACTCACAGTGTCAAATTCTGTGATGTCCACAGAATATTTAGGGGCTTGAGAGATCTTTAAACTTTTGGAAAAAAATCTGTCATTTTTCAACTAGAAACATGATGATTTAATTCAAGTCTTGTGTAGCTATTGCTGTTTCAGAGAGGAAAAACACATGTTCGGAGAGAACCTGTCTTCTGCTTTTTCGTTACACTCAGTGCTATATATCCTTTGAATGATGTAGTATAAAATACAGTTATGTTGGTTGTATTGCAGGACTGACACTATGCTGGCCTTGAAATTTATTTGCACAGATTGATCAAAAGTGAATGTCAGAAAATTGTATGTCAGTCACAGCTAGAGATGTCTTACAAAGGTTTTTCAAACCTTTTAGGTTGATGAGAACTTTACGTTTCCCTGTTGACCTGTTACATGGATCTTTCTGATACCATGGTTGGATTGCTGCAGCGTGCTTGACTGTGTGCTGCCAAAAAGGTTCATCTATCACCCGCAGCTAGAGCAGATTGCAGCAGAGTGAGTGTTTGCAGGTGTGGAACAGGAGATTCTGCTTCTCTTTGGCTTTGCTCTGGGAACTGAGTACCATGAGTTTAGTTTCTTTTGGTTTTGGCATAGCATCTACCTTTAAAATCTTCTCTGAAAAAGCCTAAGGCTTCAAAAGATTCCCCAGCTGTAGAACACAGGAAAAGGAGTTCTGCTGGTGAAGCCACGTAAGTCATAGCTCTCCATGGGAGCTTTGTGGCTCCCTTAGCCCAGTCTATCTGCAAACACTGCATGAACACCTGGTGTGAATCTTCCTAGGCCTCCCTTCAGCGGGAACTGAAGCAAACCTGCCCCTCTTACCAAGCTTTTTGCAGGCTTTATTTTTGCAATGCACCTTGTCTTCTTATCTCTTATCATCACAGTGATTATTTCTGTTAATAGGTTTGAGAAATGTTTTTTGAGGGTTGTCACAGGGAAAAAACCTTCTCAGTTCATGTAGTTTAAAACAAATAAGGAGAGAAGTGGCACATTGATTTGTTAACAACACATAATCAATGAGGAATCAGCATTCGGGTCCAATATCAGCAAGATAACATTTACAAAATGTTGATAAGCACCTTTGTAAATACCTTCTGTAATGAATCCCCAAAAGTCTAATGCTCCCAGAGCTGCACACCCCTCCTTGGGGAGATGTGGGTGCTCCAGCTCCTTGCCTGTCCCCGTCACTCCCAGCTGCCCATGCACCAGCTAGAGAGCACTCCATTGGTTGTGTAGGCAGAAAAGCGTGGGTCCCTGCTTGCTGTACCCTGCACCATTGCTCCACTAATTGGATGCAGGCTACTCATTATGTCCAATGGGGTACAAAATAATGCTGTTTTGTTAACTAACGATTTTAATTTAAAACCCTTGATATCTGAGGAAGTTTCCCACTCTGAGGGGCTCTATTACATGAGCCTCAAGCCTCTGAACAGCCTTCCTGTGAACCACAGTGTGCAGAGTCCTCAGTAACCAACCTCCTTTTTATTATTACTGGGTAATCATTTTCACAAATGGTGTTGCCAATTTAAACCAGAAATTCCTGGAAGGACAGCCTTTAAAAACTTCAGCTGAAAAAGTATTCTGTGTTCTTGTTCCACTGAACTTAAAGATGCAAACTGAAATAGCTTTCCCTATAAGGCAAAATATAAATATTTCCTTTACTTATTTCTGTTTAATAGAACATAATTAGCTTGGGAAATTCTAATCTAACCAAGATTTTCTACAGACAAAACAAGCTATGGTTTCTGGCAGCGTAAATGGGTATAACAGTTTTCTTTTAGAACTGGTTATTTATATCAGTAGGAAACAATTATATCAATTTACTTCAATCATATCCAATATACAGATATGCAAAGAGTATTTAATTCATGAAGTTAAAAACATGAAAAAAAAATTCTAGAGATTTATGGGCCAAATCCATCTCTGTTTTGAGAGGAATACACTTATAGCTGGCCATGTACCAAAAGTAATCAACATTTACATATTATACCACAGGTGTAAGCTTACAATGAAGTGATGGTGTGGCAAGTATGACAAGTAACATAAGATGCATGATGAATATTTGTGTGGTAGCTTTTTCTGGTACTGGGAAGTATCTTTCTACTTAGATTTCTTCTACACACAGTCCTACTTCATCTTGCTGTATAAACCAGGTTCTGGTTATTCTCTTGTTAAACTGGGATGAATTTCACTGTTATTTACCACTTGCACGGGTATTTGAACAACTTACATTTAATGTATGTTTTTTTATATGTAAAAAAATATTTTCCTTACCCCTAAATATAGATTGATGAGAGAAATCTATGAGATCTTCACTGATTCATTGGAGACTGACACTGTGGACTACATTCGGAAGTGTTATAAATGAATTTGTAAGTAAATCACGTGGATATAAACTGATATACCTTAAATACAGTAGGAGACATCTGATGTGCAGAGTTTAAACAGAAAAAAGAATCAGCAAGTGGGTGCAAAGTATGATTTGGGGAATCAAGATACATTCAAATATATATTAATATATATATATCAAGATATATTCACATTCTTCTCCCTTCTTACCTCATCATAACTGTTATATACTTTGTATATCCTGACCTTGATCTTCCTAGAAATAAGCCAAGTGAGTTAAAACAAACTCATCATTTTCTAGGAGACAAATATTGGGGAGACTGTGTTTGAAACAGATCAGAGAGAGACCTTGTGCTAAATTTAGATGAGCTAAGGTTAAACCATATTGATCAAACATTATAGCTTGAGAGAGTGATTCTGAAAAGGGTTCATATAATTAGTATTATATAAGCTCAGTAGAAAGGACTGTTAGGAATGAAGGTATCAGAAGTAATACTAACAGCCTTTGCACATGCTATGCAGATCTTCGATTTGCCTTTGCATGACTTTGCCCATCTCTGCAAAAGGGTTCTCTGATGCTGAGAAGAATATTATGGCATCCTTGTTAATTCTGAAACTGTTCTGGAATAATGCTTGCAAATAAGCTTTGTCCATAATGCACCATCTCCACACGGTGTTACAGAAATAATCAATAAGAACAAGACAGATGTGTAAGATCAGATGCAGATATTAGAGGAAAATTTTAAGATAGAAGATCAAAGAATAATTGCCAAATTAGAGGGTAAAAATTTCTGTATGGTATTTCTGTTAAGCTGTGCTATTTGAGGAATGTAAAACATGACTAACTACATCAGCAGGTGTGGTGTAGGTGTAGTGCAATTATACATTGACATTTTTGCTGAAGCCTATAAAGTATTATTTTGTACTGGCTACCGATCTAGATGTAGACCTGATTAAAAATAATTGAAGGATCAGTTCTCTTTTGAAAAATGCTTTTCCCCTGCAGTTGGAATGCTTAGTGGGAATGGATTGATTCTGAAGATAGTTTAGAGAGACAAATGGACTTTAGTCTGAAAAGCAGTGTTATACTAGTTTTAAGATTTCTAGTTTCGTCTTATGTTAGTGTTCTTTGTTTTAATAACAAACATTTCAATATTACCAATTTTGTTTTATGTATGCTCACTATTTGATGTTAAGTTTAACAATTATATGCAAATAATATTCTGAATAGTGTTGATTTTGTTAGACAGATTTAATGATTTTCCAGAAGTGAAACATCTTTGTTCATTGCTATCTTTGAATAGTTCCTCATAGTCTGTGTTAATATAGACTCACATTACTAACACAAGAGATGTTTCTATGTTTCAGTCATTTTGTTAATCTCACTACGACATCAGATTGTTCCTGATTCCATATTTTGTCCAATCTAGTTTGTAATGTTTCTTTCTAGAAGCTTTTTGTGCTGGGGTGAGAAGAGAAAAATTCTATGTTCAAAGCATCTTACTGACAGGAGGCTCATCTTGATAATGTAGATGTTTACTTAAGTACTTGCTGCCTGGGTCAAATATATTTGCACTGACATCTCATCCCTCCCATTCAAATACCTTCTGACTGTTACCTGAAAAGATATAATACCTTATGTTGTCTTCTTTTGCAAATCAGCACCAGAAAAAGTTTTCCTAGCTGAAACCAACTTCCTAAACAAAACTAACAGCCTAGCATCCTTTCCTAACTATTTTCATATAACTAGTGGAATGTATGGAAGCACTTCAGAGTTGTTGCAAAGGACCATAAACTGGTACCAAAAATACCTCTCACTGGAGCCAAAAAGGGCAGACTCCAATTTCCTGTCATATGGAGTGCTGAAAAAGTTGAGTAACTCAATAAAGGAATGAAATATACTTATTTACTCCTAAGCAAGTAAGAGTAAAATATAATTTCAAAAATGAATTCCCAGAAACAGAGCAATGTAGAAAAATTTTCATCCATATTTGAATATTTCCAAATGATCAGGAAAAGGTGCAGTTTTCAAAAGGCGTAATATATATAAATTCCAAAGAGATTAATGCATAATATGAAAAGACAGTCCTGTCTGACTCACAGTAATGATTTACTGTGTTTCTTTCCAACTCTTCTGGGTTGCTAAATATAAAAGAAAGTGATGGTTTAAAGAATATAAAAAAGAAAAATCTTCAAAATACCCCCAAATTGAAAATGAAAATTTTACTGCCAAATGTTAATCTATCTCTGATTCTGCAGCTCTTGACTTCATGTGCTATATCATAGAAATCGTCTTATAGATATGAATTGAAAGATAACTTCAAGTAAATGATCACAAGATGTTAGCAGTGGTAATTATGCAGCACAGCTTACCACGGATCTAGATATAATCCATATAATCAAGGGTTCTTTAAAATAAAAAATGATAACAAATATGAATTAAATGAATAAGGAATCCTCCATATTAATTTAATTTTCTATGTTCAGTTATTAAAGTGATCAACAGCCAAAGAAATAACTCTGTAAGCCATGCTGCACCTGAATAACTTATTTCAAGAAACCTTCCACATGGGTAATTTTTTTCTTATGCGTCAAAAAATTAAAATTAACTTTTGACTAAGAAAGAATATTATTTCTCAGCAGTTGTTTCAGAAATTTTTGAGAAGTATGTTTGACTCTGTAATAACAAAGAACATCTTGAACGAGAAAATCTCTTTTTTTACATGAAATAAAAGAAAGCATGTGAAGGTGACAGCTGCAGAACCAGCTTTGTCAAAGGGCAACAGAATAATGTTTCCAGTGCGACTAATGGCTCTCTTGATGGGACTGAGACCCCTACTGACTTCTATGCTTATGCTGCACCCACTGTTATGTGACGCAGATACAGTTTAACAACTAACAGTGATACTGATGGGAGCATCAGTACAGAGCAAGACCACAAAAGGCATCTAAATCGATGATAACTGGATTATTAGTTGTATAATGCACTGTGCTGTCATGGCTAGACTTACTGGTAACTGACTTTAGTGCAAAGTTGGTCATGTGTAAACTATTTAGTGGTCACTACAAAAGTAACATACTTCCATAGAAGAGAACTGATGGGATACTGTCATACAGTGAACTGGTACAGATTTTTAAGTTAGCCCAGTATGGTGCAAGAGCATAGCTGAAAACTCAGGGTGGGTTGCTCCCTTTTTTTCCTTTGCTGGAGGGACTACTTTCTGGAAATTATCTCAGTGAAGTTTCAAGTGGCAACTGTGGTGATTGTGAATGCATCACAGTTATTGACTTTACTAACCTTTATATTAGTAATGCTGGTGGCTACCTGAATGACAGCAGAGATGAGAATAGAGTAGGTAATGTACAATTGCATTCCCTGTTAAACACTAAGAAAAATCATCTGAGGAAGAGAACAGGAGAGAGAACACAGTGAGGAAAGAAGGTGGAACGTGAAAGGGTCTGTATCACAGAAAATGTGTTTTGGTTGAGATGCTTTGGTATCTATTTGGTAGTTTTACTTTGCAATCCATAAGTAGGTTCTGGTACAAGAGATAATTCAATTATGAGACAGGAGTAGAACATAGATGGGAACAGAGATCTCTTTGTGTAAGAACTCTCATAAAATCTTACTCTGGACACAAGGCCTATTAGCAAGGTTTTCCAGAAACTTTTCAGATGCTGGCTACCATGTAAGAATCATATGACATGCCATGAGTAATTGTATGTTGGTTTGATCACAGACCAATAGGATTGACTGCAACAGCAGCTGGACATGCCAGAGAAATTAAGTGTTGTGTGATGATGGGCCAGAAGCAATTTGATCTGGGACACGATGATGCTACTGGAGCACGGTTGCCAGCATCTTGATAGTACACCTATTTGGTAAAAATACCCTAACCTCACCACAAATACTGTAACACACTTGTTTTTTTTCAATAGTTGGTACACTATTTCAAAAAGCTCCTTTTCTAGTAATTAATGATTCTATTTAATAACAATTAAAAACCCCTAAAGCATTCACTTCTCCAGTAGTCATTTCTCCTGTCTGTGCTCTCATAGCTTACAGTACTGTTTACTGTTTTAAAAACTGACAGTTCAAATCCAGCACAACCCCAAGTGGCACTAACAAGCAAATTGTTTCCATTTCTGAAACCTATTGTAGTAATTGCTACTGACTCCAGAGACATTCCCTAGGCAAGAGCACTAATGATAATTTGGTAACTTTCTTTTAAGTAGACTTCGTTTACAACAGCTAGAAGATATTTCTGCCTTCAGGGCTGAGGAGAGGTTTATGGACTGCAGTAATAGCTTCTCACTTTTAATTTTTCAAAAGAGGTTGTTTTAATAGTGAGCAAACAGCCCTATGTTTTCCAAATGTTATTCCTTAATCATTAACATTAATATATGTTTTTTTTAGTCCTGATCCTTTATGAGGCTCCCAAAAACACACATGACAAAACCCTTGTCATATTTTCCAGAGACTGTTAATTAAATTTCGTACTAGAAAATCGATAGGGACAGCTTTATTTCTCTCAGGAGGGCCGTGCTTGTTCATGTTCCAGTTGTTGGTGACAACAACTTGTTACTTTATTATTCATTGCCTAGACTGGAGCATCAAAGAGTTGTATTTGGGGAACAAGACCAAGGTGTAAAAAGCAATGAAGAGCAAATGGCAGTCTCTGCATTAAATAGTTTATAAAGCAATGTGAGTACCAGTAAGCAGTTAAATGGTACTTTTACTTTTTTCTGTTTTGTTTTAAGAACTCAAGCATCTTTAACAGATTTGACTTCTTAAGGACCATAGTTTAGGTTAACATTAAAAAAAAAAATTGATTTAATTGACAAAGGACCTTAACATAAGGGGCAAATGTCTTTGTAAGTGTTCGTAAAGAAAATGTGAATTTGAAATCTGGCTTTTAATTTATACTTAAGTCATTTTCAAATTAAAAAAAAAAGTATATTACAATTACACAATATATTATATGCTCCTATGGTTTTTGGAAATCTGACTCTAGACCATCTTATCCTTTCCCTGGTAGTCAGTTACCCATCGTTGCTGCAGGGTAGGGTGATTACTTAAAACCAGTTATGAGTAAATGTATCAAAACTTTCTTGTGAGGGTTAAGATCTTGAGCTCTTTTTTCCTATACCCATGTGCTAATATGGCAAATGAGAAATATTTCTGTAAATAGTGTGAATTAATATGAAGAAGTAAAACTAAAGAAAAATGAGTACAGTAATATGAAGCCTAACAGAGATAGTGATCTGTTTGTTTTATCAACACTGTTACAGCATGAATTTTGACACTGATTTATAAGAACCGAGCCATGTGTTGACAGTCTATGGTGCAAAAATTATTAATAAAAATAGTGCAGAGAGAAATCAAAGTAAACAATTAAAAGAGAAATGTAGGTGGCTCACAAATGGGTGAAATGTTTAAATTAATAGGCTGATTTAATTGCTAAATGTCATTTGCTCATTTCTTCTTTTCTCATGATGCATATAAAGCAGAGACTACTTTCCAGCCTGTTGTGTTTACTTGTGTTCTACACTTAAATAAATAAACCCTATGGGGTCTCAGTTTAGTAGACATTCTGCAAGAATACTTTGGGCATCCCAGTGTTTTCTGCTGGCAGTACTGATTATTTCTTGAAATTGGAGCAAGTATAGCAGGAATGCCTACCTCCTGCAGATCTTAATGTAAAGAAAGTGCTGGATAAATAACCCTTTCAAGGAAAGTGCATAAAAATTGGCACTTCACATCTTCATATTTGGACCCCAGTATTTCTTGGATTGTTTTGTCTTTGTCACATTTGTGTTAGTTCAGGGCATAGAGACTGGAATAGCAACTGAAGAAGTTATTAATGCCAAGAAAACTATCAACCCATTTTTCAGCAAAGTTGGTTCCTCATGTTCATTTGGGAAAGAGGTAATCTAAGGCAACCTTTGAACTTTTCGGTGACATAATACCTAGCATTTTCAGAGCAATTCAGAAAGACTTAGATGCTCCTTATTAGATATTCTTATTCTAGAGAAGATCTTTATTAAAACTATCTCCATCTTCTCTTTTTTTAAGTAAAGAGGGATGTAAAATTTTTGAAACAGATCACAGAGAAATTTATGCTACCATAAACTTACTAGAAATAAGTGTATTATTTTAATCCCTTTGTTGCCTATCTATCCTTTGTTTCAACCACACTCTCTCATTCTCCCTTCTCATTCTTGAATAAGATATCTAAGTGGTAGCCTCTTATTCACAGTGACTCCAGTTACTTCATGGTAACTGGTATAATTTCTGTGGGAGAATATCACAGAATATCTCAATTTTCTACTTTTCTTCTTGTACTTCAGTACCTCAGAGAATTACTCAATTGCTTGTCCTGTTGAGTGGAAATCCTGAAATGGACTGTTTGTGTTGCAGTCAAAATTATTCTTGGTAAAAACAGCATCTTCAAATTTATCACAGTAGGACCAGCAGCACCTCATTTTCAGAAAAGGTTGCTGATATATTTAACAACTGAAAGAAAAACTCTGGCTGACTTGAAACTGAATTCTGGAAAAAAATTGGTTCTACTTTGTAAATAAACTATAGGACTGGATATCTGTTGTTGATGATTGTATGTATGATGCAAGGATGTTTTCTACTTACTTCCTCTCAGTCTCTACTGTTTTTGCACACTTGTAGATCTACGAAAGTGATAATAGTGTATTTTCTGACTGGTCTTTTTTTATTGGGAGTAATCAGCACAGATTTATGAAGGGGAAATCATGCCTGCTCAACCTGATAGCCTTCTGTGATGAGATGACTGGTCTGGTGAACGAGGGGAAAGCAGTGGATGTTGTTTATCTTGACATTAGTGAGACTTTAGACACTGACTCCAGGAACATCCACACTGACAAACTGATGAATTATGTGCTGAAATATGGACAGTGTGGTGGACTGGAAACTGGTTGAACTGCCAGGCTCAGAGGGTTGGAATCAGTTGCACAAAGTCCAACTGGAGACCAGTCATCAATGGTGTACCCCAGAGGCTGATACTCGGGTTAGTACTGTTTGACATCTGCATTAATGACCCCAGTGATATTGTGATCTTTGATATTTTTGAGTTGTTATCAGTGAAAAAATTGTTATCTCAATTAAGAATATTTTATGGATATACTTTCCGTGCTGGGGACTTTGTTTGTTATGTAAGCAGGTGTTTTCAATCCAAGACAACAAAATAGTTTGAAAAATAAATGATATAACTAATTAGTCTGGTAAAAATGTCCAAAATTCATATCTAGCTTTCAGAATTAGGCAGTCACAAGATGGAAAAATTCAGTTAAGGTTATCAATGCTATTTTAAGTTCTGCAACTTTGTTAACTTCCTTGCGCACACATGTTTTTGTATGATGTGTAATTACAAGTTTATGTTCCATCAGTGGGTGTCACACATATTTGAAAATGATAAAATACAATGTATGCACTTGGTACAGTAAGGTACAGTTCTAGCATTAGAAGGAAAATACACTAAAATAGAGACTGCTTTTAACCTGCACTTTTCTACTGTTTTTACATATTCTCTTTCTTTTTCTTCTTATTTCTTTCATTTGTCCCACCCAGATTATTCCAGTCACCTTACTGCTATAGAGTCATCTTCTGGACTGGCTTTATATATTGATGTGCTCTCAAGAAATTAGGGAGGGGAATTAGGAAGTCAAGAAGACAATTTAGATTAGAATCAGCTTCAGATTTAGGCACATAAATGTAGGTGTTTTCATGGGATTAGATGTAAAAACTCTCATTACAGTCAATGCAAAACTTGTTCATAGAGCTCAGGGACCCTACAATCACTGTACCTGCTGGCTAATAATTTGTGTCCACTCCCTAGGTTTTGAGTGTTTACCAAGATGTCCATTGCCTATAATGGAAGCTTAGATAGCAAGCTAACTTAGACAGAAAGGGTTACCTGTTTATATCTTGATCTTGAGCTGCATCTCATCCATGGAGATTGTATCTCAGAAGTTTAACTTTATATTAACAAAAAATTAAAATAAAATCAGGATTTAAGTGTTGTGATCTCTACTCCCTGAGGTGGAATTATTAATGAGTCATTTGCTTTATATTCGATAATCTAATCATGACAGAATTGTACATTGATGTTTGTTGGTAGGTTATGCTAAGGTTCACGGCTGTGAATATTAGCTGTGTCTCTTTCAATTCTTGATATACAGAACTGGGGTGCCTTCAGGACTGCTTTATGGCTGTGGAATTACCTAAACTCTGTGAGGCTTCATTTTGGTGGTTGTTCTTTGTGCCTTGCTTGCTTGTCCTACTCTTCATTGCTCTGTGCAGTCCTTTCCTCATTACTGTCAGTGAATTCTGTCCTCTACCTAACTTAATTTTTTTTATTTATTTTTTTTTTTTTAGTCTGGAAATGACTTGTTTGTTCCTTCTTTTTCACCATAGGTTTATTATGTCTTCTTCTGTATAGGTGTTAGAGCATGAATACCTTTAACACATCTAGTCCCTGTGTACTGTTAGATTGTATGTTTAATTTGTTTCTTTGTTCTGTCTCAGAATGCAACCCTATAGTATTCACCATTACTTCAAATTTTACCTCTATCAGAATCATCCACATTCCTCAGCACTATTCTGGATTTCCTTTTATCCATCTCCAGTGTATTTAATTTTGCATTTTTGTCCAGGAAGATTACCATGTGTTATCCCTGGTATTTTTTCTCAGTACGTGTTGTATGCAAAGTTATTTAGCACAGGCTCCTGCAAAAAAAAAAAAAAAAAAAAAAAAAAGTGCAAAACTGTCAGTTTAAAACCTTCTGTTGTTCATTTGGACTTGCATACTTGTGGGTGGCACTTGGGGGCTGGTTTGTTACTGCCTAAAAAAAGATGTGCCTTTTACAAACGAGAACACTGCTACATGACAACACATTGAAAGATTCAAATGAAGATCGAGTACCTGTACTTGTCATGAAACATCTATATAATAACAGCAGCAGTCAAGCTAGCTTGCTGGGCTGACCTTATTCAGTTTACATCAGAATGAAACTTCAATTTCTTGCCCCCCGCTAGGCTTCTGTGTTGGTAAAAGTAATGTGCATTAATAAATTTGTAGTAAAAAATTCTTACATTTCATTTTTTAGTAGGGAAGACTAACCCTTGATGTTCAGCTGGGAGAGACTGGAATAACGGCAAGGATGTTGTCTGACTTACAGAACCTGCAGACTCTGACAGTAAAAAATGAGGGAATACCCACAGCCGAGTTTGTTAAACATCCTGAAAGGGGCAATGCATCCCTGGAGCAAAGTCTGTTTTGCCTCTTCCTCCCTTTTTGCCCTAGACTTACTGGTTTACTGGTGAAAGTATTCAGTAAGTACCAGCAAAGGCTGAATAGGAATTCTTTCAGGAGGGTTATGCCTCAAACTATTTTTTTTCCCCTGTACCTTGGGAAGGTCAGAATGCCTCTGGAGATTACTAAGTGGCCTTTTGTTTCTAACTCAGCTTTTCAGCTTATGAAGCCATTGTAGACGCTGAAACATGGCCAAGTTTTCTAACTTTAGGCAATTTTTTTCCAAGCTAGTTTGCCTTCACTTCCACTTACAGCAAGGTACTGAAATTTCTTGATATTCAGCTCCTCGAGACTGAGAGCTCAGAGCGCTAGGTTATATGATTAATGGCTAACACCCATAAAGAAAAAAACCCTCTGGGGACCAGGGGAACGTGGCAGGTGGAGGGACCCAAAAAGCTAAACATTCACAGAATCACAGAATGGCAAGGGTTATAAAGGACCTTGGGAGATCATCCAGTCCAACCCTCCTGCTAAAGCAGGGTCACCTAGAGCAGCTTGCACAGGACATTATCCAGGCAGGCTTTGAATATCTCCAGAGAAGGAGACTCCACAACCCCCCTGGGCAGCCTGTTCCAGTGCTCTGTCACCCTCAAACTAAAGTTGTTCTTCTGCATATTCAATTGAAAACTCTTATGCTTCAGTTTGTGTCCATTGCCCCTTGTCCTGTCGCTGGGCACCACTGAGAAGAGTCTGGCTCCATCCTCATGACATCTGCCCTTAAGATATTTGTAAGTATTTATGAGACATTGCTGATTGAGTACCCTGACCTGGCACTGCCAGCACCATCCATAGGAAGCAATCAGCCCCTGGGCTTCATGGGAAACCCATCAAGACAAGCCAGCCCAAGAAACTGCCTCTGCTGGATGCCTTGCAGACTAAAGGGTGTTGCTGCCTACAGGGTACAGGAACTATTATGGGATGCGGAGGAAAGAGAATTTTGGGACTGTGTAAAATTCGCTATCTGATCATAGAATCATAGAATGTTTTGGGTTGGAAGGGACCCCTAGAGGTCATCTAGTCCAACCCCCCTGCAGTGAGCAGGGACACCACTAACTAGATCAGGTTGCTCAGAGCCCCATCCAACCTGTCCTTGAATGTTCCCAGGGATGGGGCCTCCACCACCTCTCTGGGCAACCCAGTCCAGTGTTTCACAACCCTCACTGTAAAGAATTTCTTCCTTATATCCAGTCTAAACCTACCCTGGTTTAGTTTAAAACCATTACCCCTTGTCCTCTCACAGCTGGCCCTACTAAAAAGATTTTCCCCATCTTTCCTATAGGCCCCCTTTAGATACTGAAAGGCCTGTAATCAGGTCTCCCCGCAGCCTTCTCTTCTCCAGGCTGAACAAGCCCAACTCCCTCAGCCTGTCCTCATAAGAGAGGTGCTCCAGCCCTCGGATCATTTTTGTAGCCCTCCTCTGGCCACTCCAACACTTCCATGTCCTTCTTGTGCTGAGGGCTCCAGAGTTGGACACAATACTCCAGGTGAGGTCTCACCAGAGCAGAGTAGAGGGGCAGAATCACCTCCCTCGACCTGCTGGCCACGCTTCTCCTGATGCAGCCCAGGGTACGGTTGGCCTTCTGGGCTGCCAGTGCACATTGCCGGCTCATGTCCAGCTTTTCATCCACCAGCACGCCCAAGTCCCTCTCGGCAGGGCTGCTCTCGATCCTTTCTTCCCCCAGCCTGTATTGATACTAGGGGTTACCCCGACCCAGGTGCATGACCTTGCACTTGGCCTTGTTGAACCTCATGAGGTTCACACAGGCCCACCTCTCCAGCCTGTCCAGGTCTCTCTGGATGACATCCCGTCCTTCTGGTGTGTCAACCGCACCACTCAGTTTGGTGTCATCCGCAAACTTGCTGAGGGTGCACTCAATCTCGCTGTCTAAGTCATTGATGAATATATTAAACAGCACTGGTCCCAGTACGGACCCCTGAGGGACACCACTCGTCACCAGTCTCCATCCAGACATCGAGCCATTGACCACTACCCTCTGGATGCAGCCATCCAGCCAGTTCCTTATCCACCGAACAGTCCACCCGTCAAATCCATAGCCCTCCAATTTAGAGAGAAGGATGTTGTGGGGGACTGTGTCAAAGGCTTTGCAGAAGTCCAGATAGATGACGTCCATTGGTTTTCCCTTGTCCACTGATGCTGTCACACCATCATAGAAAGACACTAGGTTCGTCAGGCAGGACTTGCCCTTGGTGAAGCCATGCTGGCTATCTCGAATTATCTCCCTGGCCTCCATGTGCCTTAGCATAGCTTCTAGGAGGATCTGATCCATGATCTTCCCAGGCACAGAGGTGAGGCTGACAGGTCGGTAGTTCCCAGGGTCTTCCTTTCTACCCTTTTTGAAAATGGGCACAATGTTTCCCTTCTTCCAGTCACCAGGGACTTCACCTGACTGCCATGACTTTTCAAATATCATGGAGAGTGGCTTGGCGACTACATCGGCCAATTCCCTCAGGACTCTGGGATGCATCTCATCAGGTCCCATGGACTTATGCGCATTCAGGTTCCTCAGGTGGTCACGAACCTGATCTTCTCCTACAGCAGGAAGGGTTTTGCCCTCCCTGTCTCCCTCATGCCATCCATCAACTCGGGTGGGGTGAGGAGAGAGCTTCCCAGTGAAGACTGAGGCAAAAAAGTTGTGAGTACCTCAGCCTTCTCCTCATCTGCTATTACCAGCTTGCCAGTCTCGCTCATCAGTGGGGGTACGCTTTCTTTAACCATCCTTTTCCAGCTGATATACCTGTAGAAACCCTTCTTGTTATTCTTTGCATCCCTAGCCAAGTTTAGCTCCAGCTGACCCTTGGCCTTCCTGACCCCATTCCTACACAACCGGACCGCGTCCCTATACTCTTCCCAGGATGCCTGTCCCTGCTTCCACTGCCTGTGCAGCTCCCTCTTCCTCCTTAGTTTGTCCAGCATGTCTCATCTCAGCCATGCTGGTCTCTTCCCTTCTTTGCCCGATTTCTTACACCTGGGGATCGAGAGCTCTTGCGCTCTGTGGATCACTTCCTTAAAGAGCTGCCAGCTCTGTTCTGTTCCCCTGTCTCTGAGGACCGTTTCCCAGGGAGTCCTTCCGACTATCTCCTTGAGGAGCTGGAAGTTTGCTTTTCTAAAATTCAGGGTCCTGACTATACTCTTCATTCTTCCCATTTCCCTCTGGAGTGTGAGCTCTACCAGCGCATGATCACTGCAACCCAAGCTGCCTCCGATCTTGACATTTCCGACGAGCTCACTTGCATTGGTGACCACCAGGTCCAGTATCGCATCCCCTCGGGTAGGGGTGTCTATTACCTGGCTTAAGAAGTTGTCCTCAATGCATTCAAGAAACCTGCTGGATTGCCTACAGCTTGCCGTGCTGGTTTTCCAGCAGATGTCAGGGTGGTTGAAGTCCCCCAGCAGGACGAGAGCCTGCGAGCACGAAGCCTCCCGGAGTTGGAGGAAGAACGCTTCGTCCGTCGGCTCCTCTTGATCTGGCGGCCTGTAGTAGACACCAACCACCAGGTTCCCTTTGTCGCCTCTCTCTGATTCTTATCCATAAGCTTTCGACCTGCTCATGGCTATTCTTCAGGGCCAGCTCTTCACACTGTATTGATTTCTTGATGTAAAGGGCAACGCCTCCGCCCCTCCTTCCTCGCCTGTCCCTTCTGAACAGCCTGTAGCCATCAATAGCTACATTCCAGTCGTGGGATTCATCCCACCAAGTTTCCGTAATGGCAATCAGGTCGTAGCTTTCTAGCAGCACGATAGCTTCCAACTCCTCTTGTTTGTTTCCCATGCTGCATGCGTTTGTATAGAGGCATTTCATATGAGCTGTCGGCCTCGTCACCTTCATAGCAGAACACCGCTCATTTACTTTGAGGTGTTTCACGGGCTTTTCCTTGTTGGCTCCTGCTACCCCAGGAGCCTCCGGCTCACCTCCGCCAGTCTTCAACTTTGCTGCAGCGCCCCTGGCGCACTGCTGGGCAACAGGTTGAAGGCTCATACTAGCCCCCAGTCCCTCAAACCCTTGTCTTTCATCCCCCAGTCTGTCTCTGGCAAGCCCAATAGGTTCCCCTTCCCCCTTCACATCTAGTTTAAAGCCCTGTCAATGAGCCCCGCAAGCTCCTGGGCAAAGACCCTCTTCCCCCTTTGAGAAAGCTGGCTCCCATTTGACGCCAGCAAGCCCGGTGCCTTGTAGACCATCCCGTGGTCAAAGAACCCAAAGCTGTGGCGGTGACACCAGTCGCGAAGCCACATGTTAATAGATTGAGTCTTCTCATATTGTCCCGTGTCTCTGCCCCCCACTGGAAGGAGCGAGGAAAAAATAACCTGCGCTCCAGATTCCTTCACTAGTCGCCCCAAGGCTTTGAATTCTTTTTTGATTACCCTCGGGCTACTTACTGCTACTTCATCGCCACCCACATGAAAGAGCAGCAAGGGATAGTAGTCCGAGGGTCGGACTAGGCTAGGAAGTTTCCTGGTGACGTCTCTAACCCTGGCTCCTGGGAGGCAGCAGACCTCCCTAAGAGCAGGGTCTGCCCGGCATATCGGTCCCTCCGTTCCCCTCAGGTGGGAATCTCCTACTACTATCACCCACCTCTTCTTCCTCATAGATGTAGTGGTGATACGACGGGGAGGTCTTTCCGATCTTTGTGCCTCCTGTGTCGTGGATAGGTCTACACCTACCCCGTCCACCACCTTCTCTTCCACCTCTAGAGCCTCATACCTGTTATGCAGAGGCACCTGGGGAGAAGCAGTGGGCAAGGAAAGGGTTCTCCTCCTGCCCCGACTGCAGACCAGTTTCCACTCAGTGTTCTCCCTTGAGGCCCTTCCTTCATCCTGGCAGGGGGGGGATACTAGTTCCCTTTGATCCCGGGCCTTTTTTGGTGGCTGTTCCTGCACAGGTTTCTGGGACAACAGGGTGCGACTCCACCAGTCAATCTCCTGCTCAGCTTCCCTGATGCTCCGTAGCCTGTCCACCTCTTCTCTCAGCTCCGCCACCAGGCAGAGTAGGTATTCTACTTGGTCGCATCTTATGCAGGTGCTGCCTTTGCTGGTGTCTGTTTCCAGTGCCAGCTGGTGGCACTCCCTGCAGCCGGAGGCCTGGACAGCCGCGTGCTTTCCAAGGCCCTCAGTCTGCGTTGAGGCATCCGTTCTGACCAGCAGTTTAGAGGCAGCCTTCTGACGGGGGGGGTGCCATGGCCGGGCTTCCTCTCAGCAGCTGAGTTTCCTGAGCTTACCTCGGGAGCTGGGGGAGGGCCCTCGCCTTGCCCACACGCCCTGCCCGCGCGCACTGCCTGCGCAAACTGCCGCGCCACGCCCTTCTGACGCGCCACGCCCTGTTTGCCCGTCCTGTTCGCCGCGCTCCCTGGGGGCTGCTTTTGTACGCCAGGAGGGTCCGGCCGCCGTCACCCCTGACTCCGCCCCCGCTGAGTCAGAGCTGCCCGCTCGTTAGGAGCTGGCTCTGAGGTGGGGGGGGGGGGGGGGCTGGGGTGCCCTCTCCCTCCCTGCGCTTTTGCCTTCGCGGTTCTGCCGCTTTTTGGAAAGGGTCCCCCGGCGCGATCCTCTGCTCCGGAGCCCTTCGCCTCGGTGTCTTCGCCGAAAAATGATGTTTTAAGGGGAATTTTTGTACTTTGTGACACTCATCATGGAATGTTTAGGGAATGGAAAAAAGGCAGAAAAAGGGGGGAGCTCAGCTGTATTGGGGAGGAACAAGGGTGGGAACATAAAGAGGAAAGGCTGAACCCTGTGCTTGATCACTGCAAACTATCCTGTATTCTTACTAAATCCCAAGTGACTCTTTTGTGGGTATATGTGGATGCTACGGAAATTCAACCTGGACTGGTTGGTGATAGACTGAGATCTGATTATCAGTAACCAGCGTGGAACTACAAGTCTCAGAGGGTTGAGGGCCTGAGGTGGCAACAAGTCAGGAAGACCTAGGTCTTGGAGACAGTTACTGCATGGACGGAGTGTCTAAGACCAGCTTCTGGCAAGACCCTTAGTGTGTGTGTATTCCACTAGGAAATTTTGATCCTGATCAGCCAGAGATGACGACTGGGGCTGGGCCTGGCACGGTGTTCATGTTTGTGTGGGTGTTCTTTTTGTTTAGGTGGATGCCATAAAGACCTTGTTTTCTGACAGTGTTTATCTATGTATCTGGCCATGTGTTTAAAGCGTATGTGCATAGAAATGCATGTGGGCTTAGCCTTGACACTGCCTGGAGCTGGGGACATAGCACTGCCACAGACCCATATCTACATGGCTGGGTTAGGAAGACTTTCTGGGTCCTGCTGAACTCTGGGTTGGGCAATGTCTAAGACGCAGACACTAACAAATTAGTGTGTGTCAGCCAAGTATGATCCACAGCCCTGGGAAAGTAAAAAAGACTCACAGTTCCCACTGAATGTGGTTTAAGCAAATTAATTTCACTCACATATCAGGATTTTAGTCCATAATTTTTTTAAGATGGTGTCTACAGTTATTAAAATAAAGTAAGATTTACTCTTGTTGGGCACAGTTCTGGTGCTGAGGCCGAACAGGAGTAATCCCATGACCTGTAACAAAGATGGAAGGAAACAGATACACAGATAACATGATTTTTTTTTTTTTTTAAAATGTGCAAGTAACTTCTCACAAGCCCATAGTAGATATAAATCCGTTAAATGTCTAGAAGTTCATTGTTGTCTTTTATAAAATGTAAATAAAGTTTGGAGCATTCCTTCTTAGCTTTTCCTCTTTCTTTCTGTGTTGAGCTCATAGGGTCTGGAGGTCATGTTACCGGTGTTTTTTTAAGATGCACACAATTACCCTCAACCCTGTAAAGCATTGCACAGCAGGAGAGTATTTATGACCTGTCACAATGAAAGCCACTGTCTTATGCAGCCCAACAGGAGTTCAAATATAATGCAGTGGTTATGAAAAATATGAAGGTACAATGTAGGGATAACATATTTAAACATCACATTACTACCCCTTTGAACATAACTTTTTCCAATCCACATTTTCCACTCAGAAGTTAAGCTGCATGTGTCCTCGGCAGGTTGCTGAAGTAGAAATTCTATTTATCTACTACCTATTATTTTCTTAGCAAAATTATCATTCTACATCCCATTATTTGGAGGGATTATTAACCTTAACTACTGAGATCCAAGGACACTTCCCAAGATATTGCATACTTAGTTCTCCTGGTGTCCAATAATTTAATTGTTTTTCTTTTAAAAACAGCCTATCACATAGTTTTACATTAACTTCAAAATAAGTCTTCATGCTACAAAAGTTTTCAGGTTATATATAATGAAATGGATATATATTCACACCATGTGAAAATAAGGAAGCCATTAAAGTGACGCAGCATATCAGAAAGATATTTTGCTCGATATCATAGCCTTTTCACAATACAGCAAACAAATGTTAGTATGATAAATGCGGAATTTTAGTGTCATTTAATGACTTTCTGAAAACACTTTTCCACCAACAATATCATTTTCATTCCTCCAGTAAGAAATGTGAAGGGGCTAAAAATAAAAATTATAAAAATGAAGTGGAATATAGTAAAGTGTGTTCTCAATTTCTTTTTCCTCATCTTGATATTATCTTGCTGATGTATTTCTGTTTACAGTCTTACAGATTTTCAAAAGTGATTCCATGGTTCTACTTTTTGGGTGCTTCATAGGAAACATCTTTCATAAAGCTCTTATTTTCCCCTCTTTTTTTTTTCCCCAGGAATCAAATGAACATCCATCTTTTGAAAATGTGTAATTTTAAAAACGTAACCCCCAAATTATGACATACTTTTAAAATGTCAGAATGTGTAGATTTTTTCACATTAGTTCTGATACCATAGAAACTTGTTATGAGCAGTTTTTTATGCATTTGTCTGAAACCCGTCATGCCCATGATTAGTATCATGACTTTAGCATCAGAATGCATTGCATACTGATAGTTTATCCAAACTGTCAATGGTTTACGCCCAGTCAAGTAAATATCCTACAATGCTAAACACTCTAATTTATGAGGAGATAGAATATCTGTTAATGATTTTGTCTCAGCAGACTAACAACTTTGGATCAATGTCAGCTGTCACTTGATTAATTATGTACATAAGGCAGCTGATCGCAGAAATTTTCCACCTTTTCCCCTTAGTATTTGTGTTTGTTCTTCACAATTAGTCATAGTCACTCAATGGCTGAATATGATGAAGTCAGCAAAACAAACCTTAGCAGGATGTTGAATAATGGGCAAAACAAAGAGAATTCATTTAGTGCAATATATAGAAGAAAGAAGGCAAAGACATTGTTATTTTTTAAATTATTTTTTTTATCAGTTTGTTAACTTAGGAGCAGTAGCATTTCTCATTTAAAATGCAATTACATTATTTTTGTTAATACTTAATGACATTGATCCTTTCCTCTTATCACTTCCTGGTTAATAACCTTTTCTCATCTTGTTCTTAATTATATCTGACTTTCCAACATAGGTATTATGCTTAAAAATGGTGTTACATGCTCAGTGACAAAACCCAGCATTTGTTCTGTTACTGCAAAACTGATTAAGTGTCATGTTGCGTGTCACTCTGGCCTGCCATAAGTAGCATTATTCTGTGATTCTTTGGGGCACTATGTGTTTCCTGCTTATCAGTGATGTTGTCAAGAGCAAGAAGGAAACCTATGGATGAAGACAGCACAAACTTTGGGGCTGGTGTGGTGCAGCACTTCAGTAAGCTTCATACCATCCTGTGGAAAGGGCTTGGGTACCTGTCCTCTATCTGTAGAGCTCACCTCTTCTGGGATAGCATGGTTCCTTGCCCCATGCTCTCAGTGTCTGCTCAGAGATACCTAGTACACAGTACTGTTCCTAAAGCTTTAGGTGAAGCACTGCTTTCCTGAATGCCTGACCAAGATGTTCCTCGCCAGAAAAGCAGTCTGTTACATTGAAAACCTAGACAAAGTTTGAGGTAGAAATAAGTAGGAAAAGGGGTGAATTGTGATATTTTTCTCTAAAACATTTTCCTGGTTGACAACACTTGCTTTCAAATATTTGAATCAAGTAGCTGCCTTCTACGACTCTGTAAATCTTTCAGATATATGATAGCCATGCTGACTAAAATGCTCATTTAACCAGTCCAGCTCCTAGTAGCCACACATGGCCTGCTAGGTGGGAGTTATCATTTATAGGAGACCAGGTATAACTGTTGGTAGTTCAGTCCCTTCTGACTTTCACTTAAAAAGTGAAACATGTTAGTCCCTAAATAGGGAGGGTCAGCATCCTGGACACGCATCCTGTGTACATATCCACATGCACCCTTGAAGATATCCAGCTGGTAATTTTAGGAGGAACTCCTAGTGGTTGACCCAAGACTATCATAAGCACTACCCAGGTGCTTTCTTTCCATTCCTAGATGTCACTGAACTATCTATCTGCTAATGAAATTCTCCTACAGACCTCTTCCTACTGACCTGCCTTTTTCTGTGATTATGACATCCCTTACTACATTCTGCAAAGATGCCAATGTCTCAATATGAAGATGTAGATGACTGCAGGTAATCTGACCTTAACAAATAGATACAAAACCTGTCTATATAACCTGAGTTGTTATCAGAATGCTTTGCAAAAATAGGGCAGCTACCACACACATATATATGAAATAAATAAATACAACTCAGTCATGCATTTTCTCTTACACTCTACCAACAATGAGAAAGCATGAGATTTCTGTTGTGGTTATTGTTGCTAGGTACAAGGCAGCATTATAATACCATGGTGTGGGAAATAATGGAAACAATTCAGATTGATTATTGCAAGTTTGGTTGTTGTTTGTTAGCTTGTTTGTTTGTTTATTTGTTTTCCTGAAGAACAACACAACAAGCCTGCATCATGGAATCATAGAATCATTTAGGTTGGAAAAGACCTTTAAGATCATCAAGTCCAACTGTTAACCTAACCCTGCCATCCCACCACTAAACCATGTCCCTAAGCACCTCGTCCACCCGTCTTTTAAATACCTCCATGGATGGGGACTCAACCACTTCCCTGGGCAGGCCGTTCCAATGCTTAATAACCTTTGTGGTGAAGAAATTTTTTCTAATGTTTAACTTAAACCTGCCCTGGCGCAACTTGAGGCCATCATGGACCCCAGGGTAAGGAACTGAAGTTTGCGCTAGGGTAACACAGCTTGCTGAGTGGAAAAACCTTTTTGGGGGTTGTTGAACGTTAGGAATTCTGGATTAGAGCATCACAAGTTGTTAATATTTCAACTAAAAAACCAGACTACATCTTCAACTATTTATAACAAAGAAGAAACACATCTGAGAAAACAGGATGGGTAGACATCTTTCTTCAAATTGGGAGAGTTGAGAGCAGTTCAGCTTCCCCATTTAGTCTTTCCCACACCGCAAGACAAAACTCAGCCCAATTGTGCTGGAAGTAAAATTAAAAGGCAGATAAAGAAAGGATTAAAAGCTAATAATTTTATACTTAATATTCAGTTAAGTAACAGAAATCACTGTTAAGGGCTTACAGAGGGTCAAGAGCTTAGAAGGGGTCAGAAGAAATTAGATATTTTTATGAATATGGTTTTTATCTATGGTAGTTACACTAGCTGTGATAAAAAATACATAAAGGAGGTGAACCTCATGGCTTATGTCAGGAGCTGAGCTACCTACTGCATAGGTTTCAGGACCATAGATTTTTAAAAAATTTGTCATTGTGGGAGTTTTGTGCTCATATTGACTGTCTGGCTGAGCTAGGAGCACCATTGCTCTGAGCTGGTATGCCAAGTTTTGCACAAGTTTTATGCTGCCATAATGCAGTGAGGGTGAGCAGTGCTTCTGGTATGTGAGGGAGATACAAACTGTATATTTTCAGGCAGTTAAACTGAGCGGCACACATACAACAGCTCTCTGAATAGCAGGCAGTTATCACCTGCTTTTGAGATTTCAACCAAAAATTAATCATTTGCCATTTGGACTAAAACAGCATAGTGTTTATTGTTGATTTTTTATTAGCATTCTGTAACTGCTACAATTACTTAAATGGATTTTAATAACTGAGCTTATAAACCACCTTAAAATGAGTAGTGACACATTTCAGTTATAAATGAGTGACCCTGGTCTTGTTTGTTGATGCCATATATCTCCATATTATTTTAGCATTGTTTATTATGGCTTCACTTCAAAATATTTTCCTTGAATTTAGATTTCTTCCTTTGAATAACTTCCTTTCTTTTCAAACTTTACCTTTTATATTTTTAAAGCAAATAGTACTGAAATCCTCCAAACCCCTTATGTGCTCATATAAGCCTCTTTATAGCACGATGGAAAAAGTATGTATTTCTGCAATATATTTGATTTTGAAAATTACAGTGTTGCTACAAACACTATGATAAACATTTTCTAACCTTTCTCTAACTCTGCTATTTTTTCTTCCTGGTTGGATCCTTTTATGAACAGTTAACATTGGTATGAAAACTAAAGCTCTCAAATCAAATTTTTGTAGCGCAGATTTGTACATGCTCTTTAAAATTTTATTTCCCGCAATGGATACTGAAGCTTTAAATATTAATGTGGTTTAAATATTGCATAGAAAAAGACAGAAGGTTGAGGCCTTCTTATATTTTAATATAATTCCTACAAAGTAAGAAACAGTTGTGTATTATCAAGACTTGATTTAGCTAGTGGCATGTCAATGAAAAATAACAAATCTGAACACAGTGCCATGAAGAATGTTGAGTTACTCTTTCATTATTCACTCCAATCTCATAACTTCAGTGGCATACAAGGCATGAAATGCATTGTCAAAAATGCATAGTTCAGAATCCAGTTCCATTAAATATTTTACCCAATTGGCAATGGTGCTGCAAAAAGACTGAACATTAAACTGAGCCTTGTTCTTAAAAAAAAATTATACTGCACTGTGGTTTTCAGCTGTTTCTACAGATAAAAGTTTTCTGTCAGCAATTTCTTTTTAAGTACAGTGAAGCAAGTCTCTCTCTCTTTCTCTATCTGGTTTTTGGGGTTTTTTTGTTTTTTTTTTTTTTTTTTGTGAGTATACTGGAGAAAGTCTGCTGAAGTCCCTAAAACTTGAAAGGGAACTCTTCACTCTGATTACTGGCATGCAGATTTGACCTCTGGTTAGCAAATATTTTCTTACAAGGTAAAGTTGGCATATTTTCTTTGATTGATAGACAGTGAGGAAATTCTGAGTTACAAAATGTGATATGTAGACCACTCAAGGGAGAGTTTATGTACCATAATTATTAGCTCAGGATTTCCTTATTTTCTCAGCAATTACTCAACTCTATTCTACATCAGTTTCTTATTCTGTATCTTCTTGGCCTGTTTATCTTATTTTGCCTATGGCAGCTGGGACATTGTTAACAAAGTTCTTGGCCTTCTTCAATTAACAGTCCAGTATTTTCTCTGGATGGTGTCTCCTACCTTATTCTATACCACTGACACTTATGTGCATTATGGCCACCAGTACATTTTAGAAGATTGTCCAAAAGCCTTTCAAAGTCTACATTGCATCCAGTACAGGCAGAGGACAAGAGGATACTCACTGTTCACAAAGGAAATAACCAAATTCCTATAAATCTGTAGTTAAGATATTTGTAGGTTTTGTGAAAAAGGGATTTTTAAGAAGGGACTTAAAGGATATTACTGAGATTACTTTAGTTTAATGAGAACTATTCCCAAGTGTGAAGGAAAGTGTGGGAAAAGGTTTTTGTCTGAAAAATGGGCAAGTTAGGCCTGAAGGAGACAATGTAGAATGTCCAACCTTGACTCCTCTACCCAGCCAAGCTTAAATTACTGTGAATTTATATAACTTCATATAACCTTATAATGTGAACAGATATATTGCTGCAGTTGTTCATGTAACAAAATTGCAACATGGTGGAACACGGAGTGAGAGGTCTTTATTACTAGCTAGATACTATGATTTTATAGCTTTGAAAATAAAGGCTAGGCTCTCAAAAGTGTGATTTCTTTCACTGTTCTCATTTGCCGAGTTTTTGTTTCCCAAAAGCTAGCTCTGATGTAACTTTCAATGAATTTGAATTAGTCCACATTACAGATGATGAGAAAGTTGATTACAGGTTTTTTTTTGGTAGGATGCAGAAGACCATGTTTTCGTAAAACTAAGGGTGACTTTGTCAACAACTTGCCTTGGTGGCAGATATACTTTTTGTTGAGCAATGATTCTCTAGGTGGTATACTGTTCTATCTGCATTAGTCTGGTAATAAACAATGTGTTGCTGTTTGTGGGCTCAGGAGCTCTTGATTAGTACTCAGTAAGTGAAAGACCTTTGTGAGGGCTTGGGGGAGAACTTTAGCTCAAAATTATTGTAAGGCTTTTTGCTTGTACAACCTTTTTCCTAGGTCAGAAGTGTGCAAGGGAGATTATGGGAGGCTGACATTTGTATTGTTTATAGAAGGATGAAAACTAGTTTTAAACAAATATCACTCCAGCCTCTGTACATGAATCCATTGCCTATGCAGACATATTAGGTGCATGGGGCAAGGATTTCATTTCACTACATCAGAAGCAATGAATTCCTACCTTGTCATTGCAATTTTTCACACGTTTTCAAGTTTCTCTGTTTTCAATATCCGAGTAAATTCATCTCTTCAACCTACTGCCACAGGCTGCAAAAGATAGCAACAAACCTCAGCTGAGATTCACACTTAATGAAAACATAAAAGGTAAGAGTCAATAGCCACAGCCATTCAAATGGGTCCTTTACCCATGGGCTTTGCATGTTTTGGAACAAGCTGAGACAATGACACAATATTGCTTTTACATCCTTTGTGGTCTATCTGGTTTGTAGTCACTGGGGAATTTTCCAGCAAAAAATATTCTGGAGGAGAATACAACTTCAGTAGCACTTTTGAACACCTCCAATATCTACTGTGCTTTTCCTAGCTAGTGAGCTGTTAAAAGATTCCTATATTTCTGATCAAGGCTTAGATAACGGGGTAAATAACTTATTCTAGCAGTGCACACGGAGCACCCAAGTACCAACAGACTTGGTACTATTATTAGAAGTGTGAAAATTAGTGTACTTGCCTATAAGAACATGTTCATGATTTAAACAAATTAGTTCAGTTTATGTTTATGCCTATTCTGTGTTTGGCTTCTGCAGCACCTCTTGAAACTTTGCTTGCCCACCCTGGAGATGTATAAAAATACATGTTAAGGCTTCCTATGTACAGACGTTCAAATGAGCTTTCTGAAAGTAACTTTTTCTGAGTATGTCTGCACATAGTGTTGCTTTTAATTAATTAGTTGGTTCGTTTACCACAGGATGCCAAAGCTGTTCCAAGGATGGTCTGTCTGTGTACTAGCAAATAGCCCATGCTGTGTTGCTGTAGCTAGTCTGTTCTTCATACCAGAGACTGAGCAGGCCTACATTACAGCAGTAACTCCAGTGGATACGTGCTCTTAGCAACGTGGAGTTACGTTTAACCAGTCAGGCAACAGAGAGAGGGGTTATCGTGTCACAGAGACAACCACTAAATTGTGTTCTGATAACAAGCATAGCTTGGAAAGAAAACTACAGAGCAGGGGATGTGTTTATTAAGCAGCTCAAGTATGGCTCCGAACCTAGGATGAAGTAACGTAAAGGCGACAAGGACATGTTGGCTGGGGTATGGTAAGCTACTGGAATGCGTTTGCTGACATAAATAGGTTGTCCTAAGACTAAACTACCTGTCTAGCAGGAGAACAGTGAGGCCTTGTTTTCACCTTGAACTACTCCAGAAAAGACCGGGCTTTCTGAAGTATATGCCAGTGTGTAATGAATTTTTTACCCAGCAAATGGTTTTAGCATGACAGGAATAGGAAGTATGGACAAGTCGTCTGTAGAATAGTCACAGTTAATGAAGGCTGTTACTGAATTAGTAGAATTACTAAATTAAAAAAAAAATACAGTCTGTTTGCAGGAATAAAGCTCTGTTATTTTGAATCAGACCAGGATTGGGCTGATGCTGAGAACTTTTTTTGAAAATGTTATCTGGAAGTTTTATTTCACCTTGTATAGGCAAATATTTAGCAGAGCATCTACCCATTGGTAGTATGAACATCTGGTATCAGCCATGAAAACACTGTTGTTCACAATGCAGTTTACCTCCTATTTACAGTGTTTTATCAGGGAAAACCCCCAACTAAATAATTTTAAAATTTGCTAATATCCATAAATAAAAAAAAAAAAACCACACCAAAATCAGAACAAAACAGATAATTATTTTTACAATATATCTTTATTACTAATATAATTACAGCAGTGATTAAACATAATGCCATGCTCAGGGGACTTGGTTATATGGGTGTTAGCAGAGAGAAAGTAGTTACCCTTTTACCCTTACACTGTTCAACTCAATAAAATGAAATTAGAGTTGTAGGAGGATAACAGGATTATTGTAGAGTCATCATTTCCTGCAGCATTTATCCTTTAAATTTGACCTTTGCAGGAGTTCATTTTGCCAAAATTGATAGATCATGCTCATAGGAAAAAGTCATCTGGAATACCTGAGAACTGTTGAGCTAACTAAATAAACAACTTAAGACAGTTCATCTATATATTTAAAATAAGTTTCTCTGTGTGTGCATATATATATGCATATAGATGCTGCAAGACCTGTCACAGTAACATTAATTACCATTTGTGAATATAAATACAGATTTGGTTATGATGGATATTAGCACAATGTTTAAAAAAGATAGAAGGAAATGACAGAAATATGCCACCCCAATGTAAAGACATGTCACCAAATCTTTATAGCAGTGAAAAAAAAATAGATTTTTAGTTTGTTTGGGTTTTTTTTCTGTTCCTGGTCTAGACAACTGATGCGGTGAAAAGCATCAGGAACTAAGGAAAAACAATGTGATACCTTCAAGGGGACGGAAATACTGTAGAAAAACGATGTGTTTGGTTTGATCAATCCCACCAAGGGAGCTGCTTCCAGGCCTCCAGCCAAGCTTGATCTCAATTTGGAATTTGCTTCCAAAGTATTACAAAATATCCATGATGCAAGTGTTTTCCAGCAATTGTAATATATCCATCTTTAGAACCTAGTGGTCTGCATTAGTCACTGCATCAAAGTTGGGTTTAAAGCCCAAATCAACTCTGCCACGCCCATCCCAAGACATCTCAGCTCTCTGCAGGAGTAATGAATGTCATACATAGTTGTCTATCATCCAGATTCCAGCTTCTGTAAACAAGCATATCACTGTCCAATTTATTGTAACTGAGCTACCCACTGTTCACTTTAATGATTAAATGTTTTAATCACCTTGTTCTTTTGTGAGATCTAACAGTCTACCTGGGATACCAATATTTAGAGAGTTCAGTGACCCCTTCAACTGACTCATTCTCTATTGAGAACCTTAATAACTATTTTTTTAGCCTAGTTTCTTGTTATTCACTATCCTTCATTTCTGAGGTTGAAATGACAATGTCAAGCTGTAGCACAATCCATCAATTTATATTAAAGGATTGGGAGAAGGTTGTAAACCAAACAAAAAACTTCAAACCTTAAAAGAGTTTACAAGTTCAGTGATCAAAATGCTTATTACTGTCTCCCTGCTATCCTCCCCTCTAAGTTAAGGACAAACTCCACGCTGCTTCTGTAAAATGACAGCACTAGAAACACCCTTAATGCCCTGAAGTGTTGGTGGATGCCTTGAAGTAGAGGCAGCAAATAATCATTGATGTGTCTGATTTTTTTTGGAAATAGTTTTGGTTTTGTTCCCTAATGTCACAATCAAAAAGAACATGACCAGTAAACTGAAGCAGCAGTGTGCTGATTAGAGCTCCCTAAGCAGAGAGGAGAGAGATGGGACACACAGAATGCTCACCTGTCTATTGCTAATTGGGGTATTCAGCAGATAATCCTATGACTGATTCAGTTTCAACTTTTTTATTGTAATATTTTCTGGTGACCTATAAAATTGATTAATGCTCATTCATTGTGAAAACTATTATCCTTTCACTTTTTTGCAGATGAGTGACTTTTATAAACCCACAATATACTGATTCATTACGTAATAAGTACAATGTAGCTCATAACTCTTTTTAAAGACATGTTTTGAAAGATGTAGTGGATGTCTCACTTTGATTTTTTGAATGCAATACTAGTCTGTTTTAATGCTTTGTATTTTCTTATCAGAACATATAGGTTATACTACAAAGAAAAGATCATACATTAATTCCTGGAGATCAGGTATTTCAGATTCTTATTTGCCTGGATCAGGGTACCTCTCATGAAAATGAGCTTGTGAAACTGAGGTCTCTGACAGTTTCATACTTGTGTTAAAATTAAATGTCTTGCAAATTTTCCATATTAAAATTAGCCGGGGTAAGACTGGTTCTGATAAACAACTTTGCAGACTTGGTTATAAAATGTAGATTAAATCTCTTTTAGCAAATTTTAAAACTTGTTATGCTGGGACTTTTTTTTCTGTAAGGCTTTTTTTTCAGTATCTGCAGATACTTTTTTTTTCTTGCTCTATAATAAAATATACAATTAAAATTTATTGTGATGAAAATTTGATTAAAATTAAAGATTATTTTAAAACTAAGATGGCTGAAGATTACAGAATGACTGAGGGTGATGAATATTAATTATTATTGGAGATAATGGGGCTGTATCTGGGGGCTATATCATGCTTCAGTATTTGGTACCTCCTCAGATGACACCAAGTATTTCTGATGGAGATGCTATTCCGGGGAGAACACTGATTGTGGAAAAGCATCCTTGGTGGATTCTTAGAGAATTTTCTTATGCAGTTCAAGCTTTTTGCTGTTTCTTTTGTTACCTGAAAATCTACGTATATAAATTTCAGGTGAATGCAGCATAGTTTAAAAAATAATAAGAAAATATAGGTGTGTTTTAGTCACACATTCAGTTTCTCATATATGCTTCATAATGGGAAAACTATTGTGACTTGAAGAATTGTTTCTTCATTACACCAGAATTGTAACAATTGTACTGATTCCTCATATATCATAACATTTTGAAGTACTGCCAGCCACAAGCAATACTCATAGAGTATAGCTACTCTCTTGCATACCTGTTCCTAGGATCTTTGTTTTCTTGCAGAGAATAATATTTCACTGTCTGAACTTCTATGAGTTAACCTATGGATTAATGACAGTACAGATCACTCAAAAACTGCCAGAGCTATCAAAACCAACAACACATTTATATAAAGTTATTGCATATTTGAAAAGTCTCTTATTTTCCTGCCTTAACAGAAGTTCAGACTGAGTTTCTTCTCATATAGTTAGTAGGCAAAACCCTTTTTCATTTGCAGTGTCTTAGCCATAATGGCAAAGGTGGCTGATCGTATATACTGGGCTACATTAGCAAGAATACAGCCAGCAGATTGAGGAATTCTTTACTCCAAGTTTATTACTCCAGAATATCAAAAATCCTGCACTGACAACAGAGATTTTGCCTGGGTTTAATATATTTCAATACAGTGAAAGTTGTCTAGGGAACACATATTCTAAGGATAAAAATAGGTCATCATTGTATTTATAACGAAGACAATCCCCAAGTTGATATTGACTGGGAATATTTTGACTTTTTTTGGAAATACTCATCTACTGAAACAAAACTGCTGAACAAGGAACTCAGGGCTTTAGTTTACCTCCTAAGGTCTTTCCTTCCAGATAACAACAATGGGAAACTTCTCTTTGGCTTTGAAGTTCTTAATGTACACGTAGACAAACAGTTGTAGCTCTTTTCATGACTGAAGCTTTAAAAGGCTCATCAGATACAAGGAAACAGATTACATTTGTCATGTTGTTGTCAATGTTGTCATCTTTTCCTCTTTTACGTATCTGTATAACTGACAGCAGCTATGGTTTACATACACAATTCATATGCAGCATAGCGAATTATTAAAATCTACCTTGTTTTTCAATTGGTAGCAGCTAATCTTTCTATGACTTCTGTAATTATTTGGTGTCCTCTTGTTATTATTTTATCTTAAGGAACACAAAAATCCTCTTTTGTGAATGGGAAGAATAAGCCATTAGAGAGAAAGTCAGTGATAGGCATTATCTGCTACAGGAAAGCCTTAACAAAGATGTTCTCTTATGATTTAGTATACTAGGCTGCTCCACATAGCTATTAAAAAAGGAGGGAGAAGATGTTGGTCAAGCTATGCCTAGGTTAATGCAAAATGATGAGTATTTTTCTATGACAACAGCCCTTTACTTGAAAAGCATTGCACTTTAACAAAGCAGAGCTGTGTATACCCCTTTTGCAGTTTTTTCAGCTGTGTGGAGTGCTATGATTCTCTCTTCAGTTTGTTATTCATCCAATTCTGTTTATTTTTATTCCATCTCTATGTTGGAATCACTTATTTCTCTATTTAAGGATTTTTGAGTTTTGCCCATGTTGGAAAGAGGACTTTTTTTTTTATTATTTCATACAGGGTAGATCAGAAAAGCACTGATATTCCTGTTCATGGAAGCACTCTGGCCCCTATGATCTTGTCATTCTCAAATCATTATTTCTGCTCAGGGCAGAAATGCAGATTCTATATATAGCCAAGGGCTATATAAATAGGCCCCCCAGAGGCAATCCATTCAGCGCTCACATTGCAGACACTTTGGGTGGGACAAGGGCTTTCAGGAGTTGCCTCTCCCTCCCCCTCTGGAGGGGGACCTGGATGGCTGGTTTAGGTTAGCAACAGAAAGGCAGGTGAGTGGGATCCTCTGCAGGAGCCTCCACTGCTTCTGGAAAGTGAGATCTGGGAAGACTGGATCCACCACCAAAGTGAAGGAATGGAAAAACTGCACCTAAACTAAAGCCCTGAGCTAATCTCATTGTATCTGAACCATACAACTATGAAACTGTGACAGCCTGGGCATACCAGATTTCCATGTTTCCCAGTGCATTCTGGCACCAAATGTTTAGCAATGTCTGTGCGGCAATTACTATCACAGAGATACTTACAGTAAGTAAGTCTCTTTGTTCTGTGGCTTAAAGGAGTAAGTAGGTCAGTATCTTCTCCCAGCTCTGCTTTCTTTTCTCCCCTGCATGTTATGTGCGATAGGTTTCTCAGGACAAAGTGGGTTCTTTTGCTTGAAGGAGTTCATGGACTGAAATTTGTCGCTGTGGAACTATAGCAAAGGCTCAGCATTTCCAGATCTATTTAATTCTTTACAGACAATGTTGCTATTTTGACATTGTTGCTATCTTATTATTTCAGCCAAGCTTTTCCTTCTGACAAGTAGCAAAATAGGCCATTCGAAGCTGCTAACAATTTCAGAAGTAGTCTTAACACAGTACTCCGTTAAACAAGGGATGCTTCTTTGCAGCTTCTCTTTTTCTTCCACCAAAACTATTTTCAAAACACAACCAGCTCAGATGATTGTTCCACATTCACAGCAATCTTCACTTAATTTGCTCACAGACATGGAAATTAGTGTAGCCCTAGGAGGACTTATTCAGCACCATTTATTAGGATGCTTTGCCATAGAATAAACTGCAGTCCTTCCAGTTCTGTAGCATGAGGAGTGTAAGCATTCTTGGAGCTGGGAATGCTGCTAGGAATACTAAGAGGAGAATCCTCTTTCTGATGCTCATCTTGTCTGAAATTTTTGAAAGCTATCCCTAATGTCTGTAAGGCACAGATGCTTGCAGTTTCTATTTTATCTATGCTTTATGTTTTCCTGATGCGAAGTGTATTTGTGCAGCAAGACAACTCTCAGACCTTTCCAAGATCTTGTTGCAATTAAAAGGATATACTTTTAGGTGACTGATGTGGCTCATGAAGCTAGCTCCCTGCAGACAAGTACATTTCTTCTTGTGGACTATCCTCAGACATGCTAGCATTTTTTATTTTTTAGTTCAATGACAGAAAAATATCTATTTAGTAATCTAGAAAATATAGATAGTTTTTGCTGCTGCTTCTTCCTTTTTACTTTCTTTTTTCCCCCCTTTTTTCAGATTGGATGCCTTCTTTTTATTTTCCTCTGAATCAGCAAGGGAATTTTTAGTGCACTGATTTGCAGAGGAAGCTCTAATTCTTGTGGAAGAGGTGAAGCTTGAGTATTTAATCTTAGGACAAACAAGGGAGAAGAGTGAAGGTCAGGAGCCTCGGTGAGCGAGCAAAATAATTTGTCTAAATCTCTCTCTTCAGTAAGATATTGAAAAGGAAGTTAAACGTCCTCTCACTTTCATTCTTTATGAGTAAATTTTTGTCCTGAAATATCACAAACATTCCACAGCCTAAAGGTTTTATTATTGACGAAGTGATGGTCTTCATGAAGGTAGTATTCCAATACTTATTTATTTGATTAGTTTTTTTACTGAAAATCTGCATGGTCACTTAATCCATTCAGTAATCCTAGCAGTTCCATGTGGGACTTCTGAGAGTCCTGTGGCTTTGAAATGACCTCTCTCAAAGCTTAAATATTTGTAATAAAAGAGGCCACATTCTACAGTACCTACTGAGAGACAGACTGTTTTGTGTTCCTCATGCCCTTAAACAATTCGGAAAATAATCCTTAAGAGACTGTCTTTTGTCGGGGTTTGGACAGGGCCTGCAAAAGCATGCAGAGTCACCAGGCTCTTTGATAGTTGGTGGAGAGAACTCTCTTTTGCAGAGAACTTTGGAGTTGGAGCCTAATTTCAGAAGTTTTCAATCACTCTCTGCATGTATCTTTCCCCCCACCGAACAAAGAAGGACTGTTGAGGAGACCAGTTTTGCCAGCTAAAACTGGCTGTGGTGATACCCTTGTGAGGTTTGTAAATCACATAGATACTTTAAAATGTTTTAGGGAATGCCTTTTCCCTTCTGTCTGTAATCTATCTAACAATCAGATGATCATAATGCATTTAATTTAGGACTGCTGTGAAACAATGTGTGTGTTTTTAAGCTGTATTGTTACTATTTTTATGACATTGAAAAAATATAAAGCTGATTTCAGTTGTCCTTCAGAATTTCTGTATCTGCATATAATTAAGACTTACTGTAAAAATTGTCTAAACAATTTAACTTTAATCAATTTTTTCGTTCCCAAGCTACAAGGTAGGGCAACAAACTTTGAAATTGATTTTTTTTTGCCGTCTCAGTATTATATGAGGCTGAATAACGTACAAGAGATACAATTGATCTGGGTTTTGTCTTTCGTTTTGTTTTTTTTTTTTTTAGAACATACTCTTTGATGATTTAAAGCTTCAGAAGAAACTTGTACATAGAGAAATGTTTCTTGTTGCTCTTCTTTTAAGCAGAAAAAATCAGATGATATAAAATTCAACAGAAGCAGGCCTCCGAAATGACAGCAAAAGTTAGAATTGGGAATAATGATAAATGTCTGTTTCAAAAAGCCAAAAGTGGAGTAAGTTATAGTACATTTGAAAAATCTTGCTTTTGTGATATTACTTATATGTGATTTTTAAGAAGTAAAGTTTACTGTTTCTGAAGTGTGGCCAAGAGATTTTAATGTAGAGGTGAATTCTTACAAAGTTGTTGTATCTCTCTTCCAATTCTCCTCTGTTATTATTATTATCATCCCTAGAAATTTTAAAAATGCTTTCAAAAAATGGGAAAAACTTATACATTGCAGATGAAATACCAACATTTGGAAAATGCTTATATGTGAGGAAGAAATAAGACCAAAGACTTAATGACCAAAGCCATTGCTTTAATCAGGGTCAGAGAAGGAGACAATGGTGAGAGCTTAAGTGAGAACATAATTTTGGGCATAAACTGAGGTGGTCTACCTGGAGTATTATAAGCAGGTGAAAATACCTGTCAGAAAGAAACATATGTTGCCTCCTGAAGTTCCTATTATTTCACATCTACTACCATCAGTTGCTGACACTGTGCCGCCTTCTCCTGATCTTCTGTCTACCAATTCATTCAGCATATCCAGCATCTACAGGTTTCTCTTAGTGTTTGTGAGTTTATCAGCAAAACTGTGGGCAGCATGATGCAAACACTGACATGCTCGTATTAGAGATGGCTTCCTTTTCCACAACTAATTCTTCCATCTGGAACAACTATGATGTCCAGGTTGCTTGGGTTCCTTATGCATTATTTGCCTATATGTTCCTGGCATGGGGCTGGATATTCACACTTGCTCTGTTATTCTCTCCTACTTCTGCTTAGGCCAGAAAAAGACTGACAGTTAATACGGTCTCTTTCTAAGCATGAAGAATGCAAATATCCTTTTCATTCAGGTTTTAAAGCTTGCTCTCACTTTTCAGTGCCAATTCCATTAGCATTTTTTGGTTCCACAGAAACAGCAGTTATATACCTTGGCTTACTCCCACCATGCATCCATTTTTAATGGAGTCTGAGTTATTTTAACCTCAGCGAAGGAAAAAAATAATAGCCAATTGTTTTCTGTATTTTTATAATAATGGCTTAATGGTTTCTTTCATTAATAGTCTTATTTGCAAACACCTCTGAAATATGAATTCCTATATAAATATAACTTGTTTAATTATTAGACTGTAGTTGATCCACATGTTTACATCATATTTAAACTCTTACTTATAATGAATTTTGTAGTTCAGGTAAACAAATACGTTTAGCTTCAATATTTTCACAGCATAGTGGGCATTTAATTTTGTTTTGCAGGGTTAGGTTTTGCAATTGTGTGCAATATAAACTCTAGTAAGGTGAGTAACAGTAGACCTGCTGGACAACTGATCGCTAGCTGAAAAAGGAAGAATAACAGTGATAAGAGGAGCAATAAAAATATTGCAGGCTGATGACTACTGCTTTTTTCATTTCTGTTGTAAAGCTTATATCAGCCTTGTATACCAAAAATAAATAACTAAAGTCTCAGGCCAGTTTCAATTCCCTCTACTGAACTACTCAATCTGTTACAAAAGCAAAGCTCACATTTATACTTTCCCTTATCCATCTTTGCAATGTCAGGTAGCAGCTATGATGGTGCATAGCAAGGGTGTTCTAATAAAAATTCCTTCATTAAATGGAGGAACTTAACCATGACCTAACTCAGGGAAGCAGATTAGGTGATATCAATGAGAGACGAGAAAAAAAAAAATCACACTTTCTTGCTTATGCATGCCTGGTGCACACCTGGATCCCAGTCCAATGACCACCCAGAATGGCACTTTGTTGGGACGTGCTGTGTTTCCAACTGGATGCGGAAGAATCCTTACTCTAGTGGGTCTAGTGAACTATCCACTGGCTATCGTTATCAATAAGGACTATTATAGCTGTGAAAGACAGCAACTAATTCCAAGGCTGAAAATAAAAAGGATGCAGCACTCAGTCAGGCTTTGCAAGTGAGGCACATGATACAGAAGAAAGGAAGATTTCTTAGGAGCAAGACTGCACAAAGCTTTCTCAGTCCTTTTTCTTGATCTGTAGTATCTGATTGCTCCCTGTTGTGTCAGTCCAGAATGGATATGTTCAGTAGGCTATTTTTCATGCCAAAAGAAATCCTCTACAAGCCTTGAAGAATTCACAAGAACTGCCCACTAATTTCCCTGCCAGGTAAAGAACACACAAAAGATGTGCTTTTGACAGTTGATTTTAAGTTTAGTGTTCCTGGCTTCCATCATACTAGCATGAATGGGGCTGCAATACAGTCAATGACTGAAGAAGACTGAGAGCAGAGAGGACTTTCCTTATCTGATGTGACATTAAATTTGGTTTCATATTCACAAAAGAGAAGGAATATAGTTGTAAGTTTAAGATATTCCCTATATCCTCTCTCAATTGCCTGATCCAGATCATTCCTCTGTTCTAAAAGGATAGACAAGATCAAGCAGAGGGGAGAACTTAATGATGGGGGAAGTGTTTTCCTCCCTTTCCAAATACTATTTTACTGATTTCGGTTAGTTTGAGGTGGGTTTAAGAAGATACGGGTATGTGTAAGAGCTAGAGAGGGCATATATTTTCAGAGATTATGTCTTGGGATTTCTGAGGTAAGGAAGTGTAGTAACATTAATACTACTAGGAAACAAAAGTGCAAGGTTTGGTGGTCCCAGTTTTTTTCACTGTGTAAAATTTAGAATGACTGTTATGATCTCTCTACTGTTGTACAGTGTTGTCCTTTATAATATTTGTATATCAGCTTGGCTCCAGGCAGTGGCTACAATTAAGTAAGTTTGTGTTGACATAGTTTAAGAGGAAAAAGGAGAAAATTTGACTTAGCACTTTGTATTATGTATGTAGAATAACAGCATTATTTCAGAGAAAATTATCTGAATAAAGGATGAGTTATGTTGACATTCTTATGTCTTCTTACTAGCTTGTCTCATGTGGTTTCTCATGAATTTTTCTCTCCTGTACATCTTATTCTTGCTAGTGGAATTTATTTTTATTTTAAGAACATGAACTATATGTTGTCCTGTAGTACTCAAAAGTGTAATTTGCAGTGTAAAAAAAAAAAAGTAAAATTTCTTAGGTTATCTTGCTAGTTAATTTTGATATCCATGCTCAAAAATTAATTCTAAATTAATTGTGATTGCAAAATAAACAATCACAATTTACTCCATGAAAGGCATGAAAATTCTTTTTTTTTTAAATTACAGAGATTGAATTAGATTGTGAAACACTCACAAACAAAGCAAAAACATGTTCTCTAAAAATTTTTGTCCTTACATTTTTTTATTCTTTTAAACTATGAAATCTTTTTTTTACTGCCTGACAGATTTACAATCTGAATTAGATGTGAAACAGTAATGATCAATCTCTTTTCCCAGTTTTTAAATTCTGTAGTATTGGGAACAAAGGGAAAGTTTTTGTATGCACGTGTACAGGTACCCGTGTATACTTGGCAGGCAGGAAATGGGCAATAATTATGTGGAGAAAACAATAGTTTAAAGAATGGTGTGATGGTTTTGAGCTTGGAGTTGAAATCTTGGTGTCACTCTAGGCAAACTAGCCTTTGAAAACCATCTTCATTTTAAGATCTTCCAGTTTCCCAGAAAGAGGGTGAAACTATTGTGAAAAAGAAGTCAATCCATCCAAGTGGAGCGCTCACGTATTACTCTTGTGGGAGACCTCAGACTCATGAGGAGTGCTGTGCGTGTTCATAGCTGCAGCATTTCAGTGTCTGATGCATACAAATCAGCGCAGTCTGAACTCACCAACAGTTTACTCTCACCTTTTGTGCCCCTGTGGGCAATCCATTGTGTGGCAGTCCTGGGGTTCAGAAGAAGGACGTTTTACAACCAGCACACTTTCAAAGCATCTGCAGTAGGGAACTTAGAACACCTGTTTCCAATTGGTAATTCCATCTGAGTATATCCGTAAAGCTGCATTGTTGAAGTAGCTTTGCTACTAATCCCTTAGCAGTGTTTCGTATTGAAAGCAAGACTGGTAAAAATGGGACTGTCTGTAGGTAAATACAATGTAAATGAAAAAGCTGTATCTGATTGTCACGTCATGCAGAGGCTCAAAGTTATGCAGTAATGAATGAAGCACACAGCTGCTGGACTCCTTCCTTGGGGCTATTTTAGCAGATTAAACAATGTCTGGTAGAGTGCAGTCATCTGTGCTGCTGAGCTGTGAGAATGATTGCTAGCCTGCTTTTGGCTCCTGGTGTCAGGCACTCTCCCAAATGATTTCTGGGCATGGATTGGGACTTATGACATCCCAGGGACCACTCACAACAGACAGTTTGTACATAATCACTCTTTTTTGCAAGTTAAGATTTTACTAGCAATGACAATGACTCTTCCACAGCAGTGCTGGGACTGTTCCTGGGAATGTTTAATTCTTTGGTTTACATGCAGATCTTGGCTTTTGATACTAAAAAGGTACCATTCAACAGATTTGCTATTATCTAGAAAGCAAAGGGAGGATGAACTGCATTCCATTCTGAATTGTGAACTACATAAGCAGATTCCAATTCTATACTCCAATTCTGCTTTGCTGTATATTCCTGTAAACCTGTCTCCTATTAGTGGGTTTTGATACATAAATAACATTATTCAGAACAAAACTATTAATGTTAAGTATGTACAAGTTAGGTTCTTCCATGTGTGAGACATGAATGAATAAGATAACTAACTTGCCTTTGACTTTTCCAGGCTTTATTTTCCTCACTGTTCCCTGAAACTGGGAAGATGACATGCTTAGTCTCTCCCTGTCTCTTTCCCTGAATGAAGCTGAAATTTTCACATGTACTCATACGTCCTGGTTTCAGCTGGAGTTTGAAAGTCAGGTTCTAGTAAACATAGAAGAAAAAGGGAGGCTTTTCTAAACACCAAGCTTTCCCTGAGATCTCAAAGCTATTGGTTACCTTGTATTTAATTGGTTTTCAACCTTTATTTTAATGGTTCTGTAGATGTCTTAAGGAAAATCATGAGTGAAAAAATAATTAGAAAACACATAAATTTATTGTATTTAGTCTAATATAAAAAGATGGATCAATTTGTCAATGTAGATTCTGAAGTTGCAATATGTCTCTAGAATTTCAGTTAAATGCCATCGGTAATGATAAAGTATCACACATTCTGAACAA
Source organism: Gorsachius magnificus (assembly GCA_034008185.1). Lineage (NCBI taxonomy): Eukaryota > Metazoa > Chordata > Aves > Pelecaniformes > Ardeidae > Gorsachius > Gorsachius magnificus. The sequence continues at coordinate 181,853,954 of CM067081.1, forward strand.
CTGTGTATAGCCAACAGCAGGAGGGGAAAAAAAAAGAAATTATTGCTGCTGATGACATGGATATAGTTTTCAATATGCTCAGGAACCAAATGAAAATGTCATTCACATTCATATACACTTAACTTTACCAAGCTCATGGTGTAGTACTTGTCCATATTATCTTTATATTTTCAAAAATACAGAGGCTGTATATGCAATTTTTCTGCGACTTATTTGTTTCAGTGGATACCTGGATAATTTATGTTAGTGTGAAATGAGAAGGCGTGTATAGATTTTTCTAGCTTGTATAGGAAAGAAGAGCAGTTTGCTGTTATTCACACAGTGACCCAGAAATAGACAGTTGCAATGGCAATCTATCTGGAGACTGTTTGACTTCTTTATTAACATAACTAACATTGGTTTATATATTATTTTATTTTAAGCCACGAATTTCACACAGAGGAATCAAGGCTGGATTAAATAAGGGTTAATGTTTGGCAAAATTTTAGGTACATGCAGTAATATTTTTCTGAATCTCATTCCATTTTTTTGTAGAACTGTGATTTTAGTGAAACTGCTGGAGGTATAGAAAATGTATTGTTCAATTCATTCTCCTTCCTTTTCATATTTATAATAAAATTTATATGAATGAATAACAGTGCACCTAAAAGTACTTTTCATATGATTTTACAATTACATCCTGCAAATTATAATGTGAAATATAGCCTGCTAGTATCCTACTCCTATGAGTTCCTGGTCTCATTTGTACAGTTTAACACTGATACGATAATATTACGGGGAAAAAATACAATTTTTCAATATTTATTATGTTAAAAATCTCTGTCAATTCTAGAACGTACTAAGTCTTGAGCTGTAAAATCATAGTCTGTTGAGCGTCATATTTGTATGAAGTTTTTAACCTTTTATTTTTCAAGTAACACGTAATAACACCAGGATTAAAAGAAATTAAAATTTTATTTTAATATATGAGTGCCTAATCTGATTTTTTAGTAGCAGCAGAAATATTCTCATTCATCAGAAATGGTTCCTGATGATTTCAATGGGACTTCGGGGTGCTTCGTACCTCATGAAATACCATTTCTCAGTATGGATTAGGGCTATCATCATCAGACAGTCATTAGTGTTCAACTTTCAGCAAATTCCATCTATTCTTGCCACATTTTAATATTTTGTAAGAGTTCAGATGTAATTCTTAGGTGTTTTAAAGATCTGAAGTGGCCCTTTTTATTTGACAGGTATAAGTGGATCACAGCAGTTAAGACAGATACCTTGATTTGACTTCTTCATTTTTCTTAACTGTCCCAATAATTGTATCCCCATAATGTACCCCAGTACATTATCTGTCTTGCTGTATCTATCCCACATATACCAGGGTCAGCTGAACTCAGCAGAACCTTTTCTTCATTTTGTTTCACAGAGAGAAAACATATTTTATTTATCTCTACTGATGCAGATTAAAAAGTCAAGAGAACAGAATGTTTCCTAGTAGATCATAATTTATTAATTAAACAGATACAGACAATACAAAGATTTTTTTAAATTTTATATAAAAATTTTTAAAATCGAAAAAATGAGAAATTAAAGGAAAAATAAGAATGAGACAGTGGTGGTCATCAACATACTGAATCTGAGCCTTTAGAGATAAACATGGATAGACTTACATGATTTCTGATAATTTCTTCTACTAATAATGAGTAAAATATTTTTCAAGCTTGAACTGCAGTTTTTCAGGTCTATTCTGTTTTCTCACATCTCATAGTACACCCCCTTTCCCTTCTCTAGGAGTGATATTTCGCTATTGTCTCATTTTCTTTGTGGGTGCATATTTTTTACATTTCTTCAAGATCTTTTGACCAAATTTAACTGTTAATGTTATTTTTCATTGGAACTGTTATGCATAATAAATTTTTTTTTCTTTGGAAGATCTAACATAAAAAAAAAATCCAGAAATATAAGTATGCTTTAACTGCTTACTGCTCCAGTGGTTACAAAGGTGGTCTTTTTTCTCTAATTCCTGTCTGGTATTTCCACAGGAAATAATATTCACAGGGAAGACCAGGGCACTGCAAAACCACTTTATTTATTAATGTTGATGCTTCAGCATATCAATATCTTGCTCATTTAGTTATGAATTACATCTTCAAGTCTGAATCACTATTATAAATATCCACTCCTGTACAATGCTGAATTCATATCCATTTTCGTTACTCATTTTTGTTCCTCAACTATCTTTCACTACTACCAAATTCAGACATAGTCATTAAAGGCATGATGTTCATGAATAAGCAAGTCCAAGAAGTTATATATCTGATTCCAAAATTGTTGCCATCTAATTCTTTACATTCCAACCCTGTAGCCACTTTGATGTTTTATAGCTGCATCCCCTAGGTGCCAAAAAACTGCTCATCTTTGTCATAGCTAGAAAGGGTTCAAGATCTAACTCAAAATGCTATGCCTAGTGTGTTTATCTATAGATTTGATTCTGCTAGGAACAAAATGGTGCAAACATTGAGAACCGAATGTTTTATCAGGACAATATACACCTATACCAACTCAAGGAGATACTAATATATTACTTGGCATATAGAACATGCTGCCTGCTATGCATTTGAAATAGTGATTTGGGGTTGACTGTTCAAAGGTGAGGTGCTGCTTAGCTGAAAGTATGTATTCACAATGGGCCATTTGCACTTACAAAAATGTTTTAATGATTCCATATATTTGCTAAACAGTTTATGAAATTATGGCCAGTTATCACTGGAAGATCATTGGATCCTCTGAATGCAGTGTGGTTGCATTGTGATACAGCTGAGTTGGATTCCTTTTGCATAGATTTGCATCTGAGTGAGTGTGGAGATTCATAAGCTAGGTCTACAGTGTCTAGTGTAGTGCAGTACTTTGTAGAAACAATAGTTTAGACCTCCAAAGTGATACAACTGTAGTACTCTGCTGAATTATTAAGTAATGTTCATTTGGTCTAGTTATTTTTGGTGTGATGCTGGATTTTGATCAGTGCTTTGAAGGTGAATCTCTAAGAAGGCGTGTGCAACATAACTTGGACATTTCCTTAGGTAGACTTTTATATAGTATGTACCAGACAACATAAGTGCATTAAGTGCTATAGAAGTGCACACAAAAGTGTTTCACAATGGGAGTTAGTTAGATTTTTTTTCTGAATCTAGACTAATAAATTATGTATATATGTATCATTTTATCCATTATCTTTAGAAGTACTTTCTTGACCTTGTTTTTATCGTGCACAGGGCCCAGCTACTGCTTTGGTAGGTTGATGCTTTGTAAATAATGGGATAATTATCAGCAGAATAAATTTATTATTTGCATTCCTGTTCTTCCCTGTTTAGTCCTTTCTTGCAAGTGATGTAATTTAGATATTCTCCACCCTGTATTTTGCCAGGTCTTTAGCATTATGTAACCCAATACAACTGAAGAGTAAATGTTAATGGACAAATACCTAACCAATACCTGAAGACTTCTGCAGTACTGAAAAGTGAGTAAAAATAAGATTTTACTTTTGGAGCTATGCTTGGTCTTTTGATCTGGAACAAATTTCCAGTTTTTAAAAGAACATAACCTTGGTTTCAGTTGTATATCTTGGGAGGGGTGAGCTATGCCCAAACCTTTCCACTTCTCTAGGAAAGTGTGCAATGAATAAAATATGGCTGACTTTTTAGGTCTTCTTTGTACCACTGTGGTACTTTGTGCATTTACTAATCTATTCCTCACCTCTTTTATTGGTAAGTGACTTCAGTAAAGCGTTTAAAGCTTCCTTCACGTGCTCCTCATGACTGCCCCACAGCACTAAGAAGCAGATCCTGGCAAGAGAGTTTGCAACTTTGGCAGGCTTGCCAGCGTCTGGGGAAGCAAATCCTTTCTCAGGATCAGCCTAGTGGAGCATGAATAAAGGAAGTGCACCATTCTGTCTGCTTACCTGGCAGTTCATACAACCTTTAAAGCCAGCTTTTCAGCCCTCCTTATCTCCTTTATAAATAGGACAAGGATTCCAAATAGGCTCAAGCTCTCAAACAGGCTCTTACTTACCCCTGGGGAATTAGCTTCTTCCTTTTACCAGGACTTGCTGCCAGGTCATCACCAAAGTAACCGTACCTTCTCAGCAGGGCTTGCTGCCAGGTCACCACTCAAGCACTCAGAGATTCCCAAGTGATATCTAGAATCATTTTCTTAACCTTGTTCTTCTAATTGGGCACTTCTGAATTCTTCTTGAACAAACCTGGCTACCTTACAGTTTGTCTTTTGTTCTCTGGGAGCATATCCTGTCTGCTTGCTAGTATTATTCACATCACTAAAATATTTTCAGATAGAGTTCGTGTGACATAAACTGCATAAAATAAAGCCATACTGTACAGCTTGTGCTTTGCCACTGAATGCTTGAAAGGAGAAAGCAGCTGCCAGTTTCTTAGCATTCTTAGCATCTTTTTTGTTCTAAAGTTGCATGTTATAAAAAGAAATATATCTGCTTGTCCTGGTTCAGCTGGGATAGAGTTAATTTTCTTCCTAGTAGCTGGCATAGTGCTGTGGTTTGGATTTAGTATGAGAAGAATGTAGATAACTCACTGATGGTTTAGTTGTTGCTGAGCAGTGCTTACCCTAGTCAAGGACTTTTCAGCTTCCCCTGCTCTGCCAGGTGCTCAAGAAGCTGGGAGGGGGCACAGCCAGGACAGCTGACCCCAACTGGCCACAGGGCTATTCCAGACCATAGGACATCATTCTCAGTATATAAGCTGGGGGAAGGAATTCCTTGCTTTGCTGTGCTTGTGCACATGGCTTTTGCTTTACCTATTAAACTGTATTTATCTCAACCCATGAGTTTTTTCACTTTCACCTTTCAGATTCTCTCCCCTTCTCCCATTGTGGGGGGAGTGAGCAAGCAGCTGGGTGGTGCTGAGTTGCCAGCTGGCAACCACGACACTGCTCAATCTAGAACTAGAACAAGTCATATCAGCATAATTTGAATTATGTAAAAAAGCTGATGTCCCTATTATATTTATCTCCTGGACTTCCATTTACCCGGTGCCTGACATGACTGAAGATGCTGCTGCAAGTATTCTTACAATGCAAACTTGCAAAATCTTATATTGGACAGTGTCTGAATGTCCTGTTCAGGAGACTTGATTCCCCATCTTACTCTGCATCAAAATCCCAATTTATTACGGTATTTTTAGCAAATATTCTGTTCATGGATTCTGTGTACACCAGCATCAGTTTACCAGTAAGGGAGGTATTTCATGAGGAATAACAGCACATGTCCTGTTACCCAAATTTACCTGAATGTCTTTGCATTCCTTTGGCAAGAAAGCTGGTTAGTGGGCCTTTTCCTTTCATTGATACATCTCACTGTTTTTCATTGGGTTTGGTAATTCGATATGGAAGATAACTTTTTTATTCTTAATAATAAAAATAATTCTTAAAAATAAAAATATTCTTAATAATTAAAAAATGTGCTTTCCAACAAAAAGATAGACTAAAACAATACCCTACAGTATGGATTTATGATGTATACAGAGATGCCAGTGTATTTTCTTAATATTGACTCAGAGTCCTGTTGTAATATCCAGACTGTGTATATTTATACAAATGTTCCCCAGTGGACAGTTATTCAAAAGTTCTTTAGCTTTCATGAAAAGACATTAAGGAGACATGACAGTCCCTGGTGGAAAGTAAGTTTTGCATTAAGAAACCACTAACTTTGTGTAGAAAAAGAGGTGGAACAGTGAATTAATTAGCAGCCCAATGTTTAATTTGAATAAATGGAAATGCCAGAATGATTGAAGAATGTGTGCTGAAGAATGAAGAGTTCAGCCGGCACACAGAAACCAGATATTTGTATTAGAAACCTGGGGCAGTTTTCTCCATTACCTTTCCCATTATTCCCAAGAGAATTAATTTTGTAAGAAACAGAAGTGTGTCTGATCCTCTAACCAGGTGAGTAATCACCAGCTGGTGGCTGGATTAGCCTGGGCTGGGTGGTTGGGTTCTGGGTTGCATACCAATTGGTGAGAAGGACTTTTGGAACATGAGGTGATGAGGTGTGTCATGCAGAGGTGGGGAGGAGGGCTGCAAATGATGCCATTTCCTCAGGTATTGGGAAGGGCTGAGTAGGGTGATGGAGGAAGGTCATACAGAAGAAGCTGTAGAGCTGGGGAAGATGGACACTGGTCTTGTGGGATTTTGTATGAGGTGCATGCAAGGGGCTTCTGGTGTGTGACTTGATTCTCTAGAAATATCAACATTTCTAAGTGAAGTGTACATGAATCACAAACACACACTGTACTTGCATATTTAATCTGATAAATTGGGGAAAAACAGTTTTCCATTTCATGAAAATTTTGCTGATTTTTTTTTTAATGCTTTGAATTAACATCATTTCACCACAGATGGGATTATTCTTTTTGAGAAACAATAAGCCATAGTAAACCCCTACAAAAAATCAGACATCTGTTCAGCTTTTTCCTTCATCTCCTCTAACCACTGGCTTATCAATTGTTCTGGATTTTTTTTTTTCTCTCTCTCTATACATACCTCATCCTCTCCCACTCCCTTTCCTTCATATACATGAATATCTTTTTTAATTAAAAATTTCATGTTGAGCCTGAGATATTTTTTCCAATTAAAACTTTTCAAAAATGTAATGCTTCTTTATGAAAAGTTATGTATTTAGGGGACAGCAGTCATATTTTTTTCAGTAGAAAAATGTTTTGCCAAGACTTTTTTTTGATTTTCCTTAACAAATTGCAGGGACAAAATGACTACTTGTTCCACTTGAAGGTTCAGGGTTTCACAGTTACTCATTACCATGACAGAGTACATTCAGGAGGAAAGATGTTAGAGAATTTCAGCCATACAGGTTAAGTCAGAAAAGCATCTGGCAGAGCAAACTCTTGCATACATTTAGGCTTAGCCTTGCCTGTGTGTCCAGTTCCTGAGAGCTCCCATAACACCAACTGTCCCTGACCCCCTCCCTGGGGCCTCCCTCCACTCCACCCATGTTCAGGACTCCATTTCAGGCCCCCAGGGCCATCAGCCTCTGCCCCAGTGATCACAGAATCATAGAATAGAATCATAGAATCGTTTAGCATGGAAAAGACCTTTAAGATCAAGTCCGTTAACCTAACCCTGCCATCCCACCACTAAACCATCCCTGCCGTGATGCCACAACAGGACTGGTCTCCAGGTCCCCGCAGCCCTGCCCTGCCCGGCCACGGACCCTGCTGATCCAGGCCCACCCCTGGTCTTATGTCCTGGCCCTGCCTCTGCCCGACCCTGTCCCCACTGCCCTGTCCAGCCATCCCAGGGCTGTGTCTGACCTTGGTTCCTCTCATCAGGACTGATCGTGATCCCCACCTGCAGGGTAGACATCTAAATAGATATTTAACTCAGTATCAGAGTTTGTAGCAGAACTGTATTTTCTGCCAGCATTTGCCTTTATAGGAAATGTTATTTTCCATCACATAAATATTCTTTTTTTTCTCTTGAAATATTGGAACCCATATTACTTGAAGTTTGGTCAGATTGTGTAAAAGTAAATATATTCAACTGGGCGTAATGACTCATACTAAAATGCAGTATATACTTGAAATGGAAAGTTCTTGTCTTTTATTTGAGCTTGGAATTTAGGATTTTGATTCCCCAGGTTCACTGAGAGCATAGGCTTCAACCTGACTATTTGAGCTGAATTTTGTAAGGATGTGTAAGGCGTCCATGAAGGAACATGAATGTGAGATCTGAAGAACTGATTATTATGGTTGCTAGCAAATAGTTAGTCTGTGTAGTCAGACTTCCCTTGGTCAAATAGCAAGACCATCTTTAGATGTTGGGATTGTGGTGGAGAAGGGATCCTCATCCTGTGTCCTCCCTCCTGGCAGAGAGGAAATGTAAAAAAATTGAAAATATATTTATGTCCTTTACTGACCAGTGAGCTCCTGCACAAGCCTGTGTCCTGTAGAACCAGGCTCTTACACCTCAGTCTTCTTTTACTTGGGATCTTTTTCAGCAAACTTCTTACAGTTTTTCTGTCACTACCATAGGTGAACTCCACCTCCATCACACAGTTGTGTCTACACCTCCAGTAAAGGAGATTTATACATCTGCCTTCTCTTTAGCACACATGTGAGTGTGCACGCCACACACACATTATCTCCACAAACTCACAACATTTAAAATAGTCCTACAATAAATATAATTTTTCTGAACACTCAACTAGTGTGCCTAAAGATTTAGCCTTATGCATGTATTTGTTGATGGGTGTTTTTCTTAAAGCTGAAGTCAGCTGGTAGCAAAGGACAGGGGAAGAAACAGTTCCAGACAAAAAGAACCAGCACTGTCTCTTCCTTCCATTTGTGTTTTACTCAAAAAGCAGTCAAGACAAATATATACTTTTTTTTTTCCCTGGGTAAAAGTGAATTTTTAAGTAAACTCTAGAGATCTTATTTCTGTAGGGAATTATTTATTGCAGAAACTGTTTTTTTTTTAATAACAAGACAGCAGTCCTCTAAAAATATCTACCATCTCAAATGCTAATAATACTTCTTTTTTTTAAGAGCTTATATTTCTTAAAAAATGGTGGGAGGGAATTTTTTAGACTGTATCCCTTGAAATAGCCATCTAACATCACAAGAAAACTCTTGAAATGCATGGAAAAATACAAATTCTAGTGTCAAGTAGCCCTCCCAATAAAAGGTTCCATAGTCTGGAGAAATATGCTTGCATTTTTGCCTCCTTCTGCTTGAGTGCTTGCCTGTCTTTTGAAGTGGGGGTTATCAGTATGCTGTACAGACAAAAGATTAAGTCATTTCATAATTTCCATACTCAGTTAAGGTCAGTTTTTGTGGGACTAATTCTGGTATAATCATGACTGAAAGAAGACAATCTGGCGATGAGAAGGACGTGTCCGGCCTATTTAAAGGGGAAGCCCAGAAGTTCACATGCTTCACAGTGTCTTTCAGAGTATTCATCTGCTAATGTTTTGAAAGCACCTCAGATTAAATGTGCCAACTATCATAATTGCTATTGTTTTCTAGTCCCAAAGATGTACCTACACAGAGATCTCTTTCTATGCATGAACATTAGCTTGAAGTTGACTTGAATGATGGAGTTCTTACAAATGATATATTTAAATTCTCCTTGGTAGAAATAAAATTTCTTCTAAAAAAAAAGTTTTCCTAATTTTCAATTTAAAAAGCTACCATTCTCTGTTTACTATGCAAACTCTAAACTTGGGAGACCATTATTAATGTTGTGGACTTTGTTTCAAAAAAATGAGTGCACCTCCTGTGTTGCTGTGCTGCAATGCCTCAGTGCTCACCAGTTCAAGTCTGACAGGCACATTTGATACTGCAAACTCTGTGTCCATGACAGATTTCTTTCAGACTTATAAAACAAGATGAGTGATAGACTTAGCCTTTATTTCATTAGCACCTAAATTCTTCATGTGGATGAGAAAGGAAATCACTTGAATAAAACTGAATCAGCAGGAATGTATGATGTACAATACTCCTTTGCTATATAACACCAGTTACCCAACAGAGAATAAGGAAATCTTTTTGAAAACACTCTGAACATAGTACTTTACTTTGAAAGACTGCAGTGCAAAGTGACACAGAAAACATCTAGTGAAAATTATTCACAATTTTTACCCTTGTTGCCTTTTCTGAATTTGAACTATGGCAAATACAAGTCTGAGGTAAAATTTCTAAGATTCATGTTTGTTTGTACAGAGGTTTGTGCGCTTGTAACCGTGGTGGTGTGAATGGCTGTGGACTTTGGGAATGTCAGTCTGAATGAACTGCAACATTTCTAGTGTGCATTTTAGTAAACATAAAAATATCAAGAAGATAGCACAGAAAAATTAGTCCGAGTCAACTGAACTCTTTCTGTGAAGAGAAAGTGCTACTTGGGAGCTGAATATGCAAAAATTATGTCCTGTTCTTGTTTAGGAGTGCAATAGGGAAAACCCAGAACAGAAGCAATGTATAGTTAACATTGCAAAATCTGTACAAAATATACTGGAGAGAAGCAAAGTGTAGGTAAAGGGAACCAGTGTAAGAATCAAACTGTAAGGATCTAAAAGCTGGTTAAAGCGTCATTTAGGGTTTAAGTTCAGGAAAGCTCTCCAGATAAGTTTGCCATAGACATTGTAGATAGCTGGGATTTCATGCAAAACTTTCATGCTTACTTTCTTGAGTTCTGTTCCTGTCTGTGACACAAACACTGCTTTCATTTTGGAAATCATTCTTCTAGTCCTTAGACATATGTGTGCTGCCTAAGGATATTTGAAGCTCAGGTATTAGACCTCATACATCCTCAGAACCCTCCTAAAAGCTTGAGGGGCTCAAGCCATGGATAATTGCTTAATGTGCTGGAGTCCTTGCTAGGAAAAGGTTCCAGTTCCTCTTGATGTGGTTGATGGTTACCTGTCTCTGATAACTCAGCAAATGTTCTAATTGCCAGAACACATAACATCCTTGCTGGTAAGGTAGACATGGCGGTATACAAGACCATGCCTCCAGGAGAGAAATAACTAGAAGTGTGACTCTGTAGCCCTGTAGATAAGTGAGCTTGGTGGGAAGCTAGGTAGGAAGCTATATAGTACTTTTTTTTTTTTTTCCAGAAGTCTTTATGTAGTTAGTATTAAGCAGTGATTGCCCATTAAAAAAAAAATCTTTTCCCTCGTCCTTCAAAATGTGGACAAAGTTCCACCTGTATGTCTGGGATGCTCTACGCTCTTCAACTGAAAACCTTATTTTTCACAGAGCCTGCACTGTGGTGCACCAAGTGTCTGGAAAAACTATTTAAACCTGGAGAAACATCAGATTAGTTTTAAAATACAGGAACTTAATTAATTTTACATAAGAGAAAACCCCAGTCATTATACTGCTTCATCTTTTCCTTTCAGATCATGTATTTCTAAAAAATTTAAAAAACAAAACAAAACAAAACAAATGCAGGAGAAGACCGGCAAAGTCTCCTGGGATAGTAGAAAAAAGTTGTATGGAAAAGGACTTCACAAAAAAAAGTTGGTTTATTTTTAATTTAGACAAACTGCATCAAATGTATGTGATATGTACTATTACAGGAATTTATTGAGTTGCATTGGGTGCTTTCCATTAGTTTTTATGAGGTTAAATATTCAGCACTGGAAAAAGCCATTTTATCATTAGGAAACCAAAAAGTTTAGGAACAAACTTTTATTATGCTGGGGTCAAAGTGTAGTTCAATTTGAATATCTGGCAAAACTGACATTAGATTGAACAAGAACCAAATGCAGTCCTTAAAGAAGTGGCAGTGAATGAGGTCTTATTCACACATTTGGTGAAGATATGCATATATCCAGTGCTCTGAGCTAGTGGCATAGGGACACTTTGTCAATATTGCTACAGTAAACGTTGAAGTGAAATGACAGATTTTCCTCTTGGGGGTCCCACGAGAAGCTGATGTGTAATCATTATTGAGGCTTAATTTCTTTCCTGCTCTTAGCTGGGAGGAACGTGAAGTTCAAAGCTGGAAAGGAATTTGAAGTCCATCTGAGAGCAGGAGATTTGTGTGTAACTTTCAGAATGTGAGTTGAATCTGTTTGCAACCTGGAAGATGATGCTAATTGTCTTTGTTGCAGTCCATTGCATTCGTCAGTGATTTATGTGTTCCTTATGTGTTGATAAATGTACAGATGAATATGATTAAATGTAGGTGTTAACATCAGGGAAGATTGTCTTAGGACTGAATCCTACAAAGGCAGAGCTAATGAAGTTCTCAAACATGAACAGGGTAAGTGACTCACCAGAAGACTTGACTGAGAAGAAAACTGACAGTGTGGTAAGTAAAGGGAGACTGACTTGGATAGGAAAAGAGGGAAAGAAGGTGATGGTTGGACAGACAGGAAACTCTGCCAAACAAAAGTTTGGAGTAGGTGATCTGTTAACTGGAAAGGACTGTGATGTGAGGGAGATGTCTCAGTAGAGAGATGGCATGGTACAACAGATAAGCAATTTCAGTGGAGGAGTTATCATCTCTTCAGTTACAAGAATTCAGGCTATGACAAACTTTAGGTGGAGGAATCCTAAAAGATGTAATAAAGCCAAGGTGTCATGGTAAGATGACATGACACAAACATGGGGAGTGGGATGTGTAAGAGAGATCTAAAACAAATAAGCCAATGGTTAAATGCAATATGGCAGTATTCAGTTTCCAGGAAAAGTTTGACTAAATGGAATTGTTATGTATCACGTCTTTCCTGCAAAAGATATGAATAATATACTTCTTGATTTCCGTGAGGAGACAGGTGGTCAAAATGTTCCACCTGAAAAACCTTTTCTCAAGATGTAAAGCTCTTCTGAGTCCAGCACAACCCCACAATTTCCCCCAGATCTCAGATCTGTAATCACATTGTGACAGTCTTTGATTTTCTAATAGAACAGCAGCATCATTCACTTTCAATCCCATGAGACAGTAGTTAGCATGGATGGTTAAAATAACCTGCATAGTAATGAACATGGCTGCAGCAGAAGAGGAATAAGCTAGATACTAAGTTGGAGACAGTCCATTTCTAGAATCTATGATGTGTCTTTCAGCCCAGGTCAGTTTGTCCGGGGTACTTAAAAGATACACTAGAGAATCTTTCTTTATACCCATATTCTGAAGGCAAGGTAAATTTTCATATGCCTGTGCAAATACCTAAAACTTATTGCTCAGCATATTCCCCTGAACTCGCTGTACACTTGAGTTTCAACCTAAACACCACCTGTGTGGGTGGCGGTCAGTCAGGGAAAGACTTCTCTAGTTTTTTCAGTTGGGCAAGAAGTCTCAGAGGACAAAGGGCAAAAATGGAAAGCATCCGGGCATCAAAAAACCCCCGTGCTTTTCGCCTTTTATTTTTCCTGCAACTGTTAATGATTTTGAAGGTGATTCCAGCTTTCAATAAAGCTTTACTGTATAGAAGCATTGAATGCTATCCTAGTTTAACCGTCCCCAGCCTAGCTCTGTGGCATTTGCTTGGTGGATTGCAATTAAATAATTGCAATCTGTCCAGGAACAAACAGCAGACAATTTAACATGCAGGCATAGACAAATGTGTGATAAAAATATTAACATTTCCTTTAGAAAAGAATCAGCAATAAAGAAAGTGCTTCTGCTTTCAAAGACCAAGAGGGGTTAAAAAGACACCTGTACAATGAGTCAAAGCCTTTGAACAAACACTGGTAAGCTATTTCCATAGCAAGAATTCCTCAGCGTGCTCCATATATATTTTTTTTTAATATTTCAAGAAAAATCTTTAAAATATCTGTTTAATCTCCCATCTGGTGTTTATCCCAGCACCTGCTCTTCTGAAGATGAGCAGGTATCAAGCATGATACTGCTCTCCTGATACCTGCTCTCAAAATCTACCCATGGGTAATCAATAGTTTTTTTACTTGGAGCACTTTGTGTATGTTCAGTATGAAAAAAGAAAAAAAAAAAACCAACCAAAACTAACCCAGTTGTTTTCTTTTTAACACTTCTGATGCATCACACTGCTTTAAAAGAATATTGTGAGATGAAGTAAATGTACCATGGGATGCAACACAATATAATGCAAAAGGAGCTACCATAGAAGCTTTTCTTGTGGAAGTATAGCATAAATTTGATATCAAATAGCCGATCCTTTCCTCCTATTGACAGATAGCTCTTGAGATTCAGGTATTTCTCAGTACATTCAATTAAATAGGGTTAATATTGCTCATCATTAGCCTTCCTCTGTGCTGATTTTCCATTGTGGGCTCATAAATGCTATCATTAGAAGAACCTTTCAAAAGAGGTTACATTTTTGAAAGCATTTAATGTGCATTTCTGGGTGGATTATTACTGCTGTTGTATTATCCAGCATAAAGAATCATATACCAGGTGTACTTAACATCAAGCTGTTTAACTAAGATTACTCCCGTTGGAGATACATTGTGCATAATATTCTGTACCATGTAATACAACCCAAGAAGCAAAAGCCACAGGAACTGAAACATTGTATAACTTTTTGTATCTTTCCTGATTTTTAAATTTCAGTACACAGTTCTGCTTCCAATGAATTCAATTGCAGAATTATGTTTTTTAAAAATCACCTGAAATAATGCATTTTGTGTCATGCATGGGAAGAAAACTAATATTCTTTTTTTTCCCCAGACTTTATTATTTCCAGTTAGTAGACTGAAATGATTGCTTCTATCTCCTGGGTCTAATAAGCAATTTGGCTCTTTAATGGGCCTTGTTAGGGTTGAAGACCAATGTCTTTCTGGTACTATTTTTTGCATTATTGGTGCACTACCTGCTGAGTCATCAGCACAGAAACCAAAGGATAATTTCACTTCTACTAAATGAAGCAGATAATCAGCCATCAGAAGATGGCTTCTGTGCTGTAAATAAGCCTTGACAAGCTGAGGGACAGCACTGGGCATCACTCAGCCCTCTTCACACCATCTGTCCACAAATTAAGACAAAGTAAGGATATTAATTTGTTACATTTCAAAAGCTGTACTGACAAACCCACATGGACATTTTTAAATGGCGACGAATAACCGAAACATTTTACTAATACTCCATTGAGTCATGGGTTACAGTTTTGCAAACTTCTTTTCCAACAATGAGCATGTGGAAAGTTTTTTGACCAGATGTACAGCTAATGGATATCAAAGCAGATCCATTCCAAGGTATTATGCTACAGACCATTTTTTACTTAGGTTGGAAGTGGTGTGGCACAAGAACCTGATGGCACAAGAATCTGTTGGGTTTCCCAGAGATGTTATATGGAGAATAAACTTTCAGTTAATGGGGAAGCTGTTACATGGTTTTGGGAGCCAGAAACATTTATGAAAAAAAATGAACTCACCGAAGTAATGTATGATGGAAAATAATTCCTGGGAATTGCTGAGGTGAAAGCATACCTTATCTATTTCACTAAATCCATGCAACACGAAGGCAGAGCAGTGATTCAATTGATCTTACACTAAATCACACCAGCTTACTGTGGAAGTGGGAATGGATGTATCTGCAAGAGAATTAGTTTTACAGATGCATTTTAATTATTCATAGCATATGTCTATTCATGTGCAACTCTTATTTTCAAATAAAATAGAGTTCAAAGGGTTCAAAGGTCAAGTATGTATTAATGACTGAAGTATAAAAATATTACTGAGTTATTCTAATAATCTCCAAACTAAGCACTACGAAAACAGGGAATTCAGAGATGGAGTTGAATTGAAAAGAAATGAAGGCACAAAGCAATTTTCATTTTTCTCTGGAACAGTGCCACACAATAACTACAAGGCTATGAAATAACTACAAGGCTATGATTAATGAGTAATAATGCTTCCATACCCAGATTAGGATAAAAACAGCTTTTTAAAGACAGTGTTTTTAATTTTCCTTCCTCATTACAAGACAGAGATAAAATTGGACATCTAAACAGAATTTAACAAGAAATTTTCCATATAATGGTTTTACAAAATGGCTTTGAGGTTTCAGATAAGAGGTCCACAATGATCTAGTATAATGGGAGCTTGGACATCTAGTTTACCTGCTGACACCTGAATTTAGATGTCGTAATCTACAGCTGAATCCTACCCTTATACAGCTCCCTCAGAATGGAGTAATGCCCTTCAGTGATGTGCGTCTCTACATTTACTCCATGGGGATCAAGGATAACAGGCTTAAATTAAGGAGCTAATTTTTCATCTGCTAAACTTAGATGAGATAGGAACCACCTACGGTTCAGACAAGTACTTTCCAAGTGTTTTTAATTAATGGTGATCAGATTCTTATTGCAACCAGAGGAAAACCTGTCACTGACTTGTGCCCTCAGTAAAAAAAAACCACATAGAGAGTGAATGAAATTGTTACACAGGAGTTTTGGACAAGGTTATTACTGAAGTTTGTTTCTATAAGAAACTTCTATATTGTTAATTGCAATTGTCTATTAAATTTTATTCTTAAAATCCTCCAGTAGCTATGTGCAGTGGTAAAGTGTAAGAGGTGAACACTGTTAAAACCCGTAGGATTCTTAAGCACTGCGAGATGAAATATTAATTAAATCAGTATTAATTAAATTACTCAGTTTTGGTAACTTAATTCACAGCATCATTGCACAGTAAATAATCACATTAGAAATTATTAAAATTATTTAAAAATGCACACATGTTAAAATTTTTAAAATACATACAACTACAAAAAATAATGTGTAGAACTATACACATCAAGCTAAAACTGATTTCTAATTAAGTGGAAATAGGTGGCTTCACAAGAGCTAACCTATCCTACATTTGGCTAATGCCAGGTGTCTGTGCTTTGCAGGAAACATTTGATCCTGATGACTGCTTGGAGCCTGGCATCTGTTCTCAACTGGCAAAGTGATGAGTCATACACCAGCCGGTTTTGATTTTGATCCAGGCCCAGGTGATCCAGGCCTCCGTAATCATCTATTTAATGCCACCCTTGCTGACAGCACCTTCTAGTACTACATTCTTCCTCCTTATTCCTAATATTTTCTGTTGCTGCCTTCCATTTAATTGTCAAAGCTAAGATCCATCATAGCTGGCTCTAGAGTCCACATTTTACAGAATTTAAGTGTTTACGGTTAAGCACGATTAAATGCTTGGGCACAGAAGCTGTGAAACTTCCTTTCAATCACTAGGAAGCAGGAAACAGAAGATGGTTGAAATACAACATATTTGGAAGAGTTTGTTAATTTGGTTTTAGTAATGTTTACCTAAACTGTGCTTATACATAGTTATTGTGTCTGTAATAGTGCTTAAAGAACACGATATTCTTCTTTGGGATAAATGTTGAAGTTAAATTGGATATGTCCCTTTCAGCAATACAGGATGCAGTTTTTCAGTGTAAAATGAACGTTCAGAATATATTCCCCTTGGTTACAAAGGTGAGAATCCCTGAGAACTGGTTTTGTAAAGCTCTGTTCTTAGCACGATAAGCATACAAAAAAAGAGAAAAAAGGAGTAAAATTGTCCTTCAAAATAGCTGAGTTGAATTGCTTTTGAAGACTCTTGTACTTGCATGTAGTTTTAGTAGCTTAGCTGATCACATCAAAGGGAAGGTGTTCTCCTAGCTTAGAAAGTTTGGCTGAAGAGTATGTTCAAATGAAAATTCTGGCTTTGCTTACCTTCTCTTGGACAGCTCTCCACAACAAGGACTCCAGAAAAGATCTGACGTAGTTTACCAATGGGAAGCAGAACACTCTCTCTTATGTATTACTTCATGCAGTCTCCCCTCTCCTAAGTGCCAACAGCTTTAGTTCTGATTAACTTAAAAAGAAGGCAAAAAAGCACAAAGGTTAGAGAGAACAGTATGAATGGCCTTGGCTAGTAGTGACCTATGGTATTACATGTATTTTCTATTTGAAATACAGAAAGTGAGCTATGTTCCTCATAAATTACTGCATATTAGTTTATCTTGAAGAAAAGGAAATTAAATTTGTTATTCAATATCTAGAGATTTTTTCTAGTAAGTTTCTCCTTAATTTTATAACATTGGTATTAAAGGAAGTACATTACCTTACTTAACCTCACCAAAAAGACTACTTCCATTATTTATTAAACTGTATTTTCCTGTAGTGTTTTCTAAATTGAGACTAAGAAGTAACATACAAGTTCTAGATAATTCTTCTTTAATGCTAATAACTGCTCCATTTTTATGATTTGAGAAATATTTCACTGTTCCTTTTTCTAGTAAAAATACTTTGGGAGCTGCTAGCCAAAGTAGTTCAGGTTTTGAAGTCGTGTGGCACAGGGCATAAATGCAAGCTTTTCTAGAGTCCCTCAATATTGGCTTGAGAGAAAGAGAGTTTTATAATGAATTTTGTTCTTTATTCTTATGCTCTTAGTTGTATTTAATTTTACTTTTAAATATGCTCATACCACACAGAAATCTGCTCTCTCCATGGAGTGCAGAAGAAACAGCCTGCATCGGCGTGTAAACACAAAGGGCATTTCCAAGGTTTTCTTGTATTTTTTCTCTCTCTTCCCTTTTTGGTTCATGCTTACTTGGATTATCAAGATGAAACAGAAAAGGTTTAAAATAAATTAAAACTTAATTTGCATGTAAGCAGTGAGCTCATTACCATGAGCAAATATCAGCCTCGTTTGCTTTGAGAAGTCTCTGTTATTATGACTTTGAGGAGTAGCTGCTTGACGGCCCTTGGAGCATTGTGCATGCCACTTTTCATTGAAGCATTGAAAGGAGCTGCTCACATGCTATTTGGAAAAGCCTGATCAAAACATGAGCTCTTATTTATTTATTTCCTGGGTAACACATCTGTCTGGGTGTGCAAGTTTGCTTTGCTCTTATTCCAAGCACAGCTTACCTGGTATCAATATCCTGTTGTTCCTGTGAGCTGGCCATTACCTGTATTAAAGCTGAGATAACAAGCAAAATCCCGGAAGAGGTGGAAGGGCCACAGGAGAGCACAGGATGGCAGTTGGGAGGCTTGTTGCACTTATTTTGGTTCACATAGCAACAGGCATCTACAACCTCTGATGGCAGACCGAGAAGGAGTTATGGGAACCTCAGCTGTCTGACCTGGCAGTCATTCAAGCTCCGCAGACAAAAGGGCTTTGAAGAAGTCCTTTCAATTGGTCATTTTTATTCGATGCTGGCTTAAATTATTTCTTCCTGTAAACTGCTTACTCTGTGATATGTATACTACCTCTCTTTAATCAACAGCCATTCCATTCATCAAATAACTTTCAACAGTCATCCTCTTGCACTAATTACATTTCTACTAACTGAATTTCCTTGATTTATCCTGGTTTTATTAATGAGCCAGTGATGTTACTTTCATTTTTCTTTGCGCTGTATTTGAAATGTTTCTTTTTGTTTGTGTGTTTTCCCTCTTTTAAAAAAAAAAAAAAGACAAGGAAAACATTCCCTTATTTGTAAATATCAACCAAATATCAATATTTTTTAATACCTTAATGCCAGAAGCACCTTTGGAACTGCTACAAAGCATTGACAAACTGGACACTTACCCTCAGTAATGCAATAGCTATAAGGACACACAGACTAGATACACAAAGTATTGGGAGCTGAATCCTGCAGTATTCTGAGCACCTCCTAGCAAGTGAGAAATGGCATCAGTTCTTGATCCGCAATTTGCAGATTTCAACACAGAGAAATCCAATGGAAAGCTGTGCCTCAAAGCACTTTTTCATTTGGCACAATAGAAATGTATGTAGTTTTCTTACTAGGTGTACATTGTGAAGTAATTTTAAAATGCATCATTAACAACTAAGAAAAACAACATAATTCGCAAACTAACACTCATCTTTGCAAAGGACCTGTTATTTATTTGGAGGGAAAAGGATTATTTCTATTTGAAAAAAAAAAAGGAATTCTTCCTCAGTACCATTCCTATCATATCAAGGTGGAAATTTGTCCCCATGGTAAGGGCTTGGGAAAAGCTTTTACTGCTAGAGTTCAAGTGGTTTAAGGCCCTTTTTTGGCTGCTTTATATTTCAGATTTCAGGTGTTAGGAGATTAAACTCTCCAGCCTTATCTGCTATGAAAATTATCTGTTGCTAACAAAGGCTGTTGGCAGTGGATAAAACTAAAGAAATGTTAAAACCAGTTCAAACACAAATATAGACAAGGACAAATCATGTTTTGCACTACTTCAGAAACAGTGTGTAATTCTAACTCAGAAACAAATCCTGCACTCTTCATCACGTGGACATATGCCAATGATGTTCAGTGTCATACAGAAACAGTGAAGAGAAAACAAAGAATATTCTGCTTGTCATAGAAGCGTGAGGCTTCAGGAAGCAATGCCAAATGGATTGTTTATCCATTTATGATTTTTTATGTGTGTTCAGCTTTAAACATCTTTGCATAATAGTCTTGGAAGAAAGGGACTTTTTTTTCTATGTTAGCACTAATTGTTTACATATATACTTAAAAACCAGAAATGTTTCCTCTCATGGTAAATATGTAAGAAGATGTCCTAAAATTTCTCCATGGCCCGGTTGTCAGTGGGCTTTTAAAATGAGTTGATGTGTGTAGAAACACATGTACTCATTCATCATCTGGTTTAGGACCAGGGATACCATTCTTCCTGAGCCAGAGAGAAAACATTCATTTTTCTTCTGAAGTGTCATTTAGACCAGCATCACAATGGAATAAGTTTGGATTTATATGTAATAATGTCTATACTTAATAAAACACTACTTATTATGTTTTGTATTTACTGTTGCAGGAGGGCCAGGATTCAGTTTGAGATTAAGACAGCTAACTCTTGATGTCTGCGTTGTGTAAACTCCCTTTCTAGTCAACAGTCAATACAGTCAGTGGAGCCTAGAGATTTATTCATCTGGCTAGCTGTAGACATCAACTTTTACATTGAGTTTAATCACATTGTTTAATCACTGTGCTGTCTGTATTGACTAGATCTCTAGCAACTACCATGGCAGTTGAAAACACTTAGCTCACCTACAGACATGCAAATTCAAATATCTTTTTTAGTGAGCCTTTCACCGTCAGTTTCTGTACAAGTTGTTATTTCTACAGTGCTTTCTTATGTTGATGTCAATCTGCAGACCACTCTTAAAAATGATGAGTGTTAACCTCCATTCAGGAACAGGAAAAGAGAGAGAAATTGAGTAATCGGCTTAAGTTTACTTATCTGAAACAGAATACTAGGAGTTTTTGCATGGGATTTGAACTTCAGAGGGTCAAATAATCGTATTTGCTAGCTATTCACAACATTCATGATCTAATGACTTACAGGCACTCATACATTGGCAGTTTCTGAAGGCAGAGACAAATGAGGAAGCTTGCAAATTACTCAAAACATGTCAACATTTGCTGTTCTTTGGATGGACTCTGACTTTGTAACACTTGATTTGTAACCTTATGTCTCCCACCACTGTGTCTTCATGTGTCTCCTTTATGGCATATTTATGTAAAATACTCCCTGTAGTGTCATCTATAGGGTTATTTGGGCCATTAAGCCTGTTGCTCATGAGATTTACATCTTACCAGTTTAAATTCAGAAAGCATTTAAAAGTGTTTAATTCACCCCTGTTTAGGACACCTTTTGATTCTTATGTTCAATCAATATTTAAGTGCTGCACAAAAGGTGATGAGACATGTGCATAAAGCTGTATTTATGAGGTCCACAGCTGATGGCATAAACTGACTTCGAAGTTACTTGGGGATGGAGTGTGTGTAGGGGAAGGAATCCAGAAGAATGAGAGAACCAGAGGGGGAAAATTTAAAAAAAAAAAAAAAAAAAAAAAAAAAAGGAAAGGAGAGAGATAGAAGGGGAAAATCTCTCCTTGGTGGCCAGCTGGGAAATGAAGTGGTGGGGTCCCCAGAACATCCTCCTCTCTTGCATATCCTCTCCAGTGCAACAGTGCAGCAGGTGGTGAAAACTGTGATGATATTTTCTGCCATGTTTTTTCCCTGGTACCGTGTGGTTTTCTTCCAGACCTGGCCAAACTCACTGGTTTTTTTCCTGTTTATGATGCTTTTAGCACTGATGGGAGCATGCTTAATTAGGTGCAAGTGTTACTACACCAATTGGTTGATGAGTTTGGGGCATGCATGCTGTTGGGTAATGCTTATCAGCGATTTATGGCTATTATCTGCAATGTTATTCACTAAGTCCTGTATTCCTGCAGTATAAACTAAAAACTACAAAACAAGGGATAGGGAAGGAGGGCATGGGAGATGATTCTCATGCCAGTGGAAGTAGGTTCCCAGGAAAATCTGCCATAGCTACAACATTGGGGTTGGCAGGTGCAAGGCCATGAGAATAACAACATCGGAAAAACAGCATGGGAACGAAAGGGGGAAAATGCTGCCACATCGGTTTAGGTAAGAGGTTGCAGAGCTTGAAGTGGAATTGCAGAATTGCAAACGGAGGGCCCTTAGCATTAGGAAGGTTAAGACGCTTAAGGCACTGTGCAGTGTATGTGCTTAAAGACAAACACCCACTTAGGTGCACTAAGAAATGGGAATGTTTTTCTGAGCTGAGGTCTGTGTGAGCTACATTATAGAAGGGGCTCATCTGTAGTCAGGTAAGTAGTGACCTATTCCATCATGAAGAATCTTACCCTACCTGTTGGTTTGATGTTGACTGTTAGGAGTGGACAAAAGGTATCGGAGTGTAGTGTTAATACTTTAAGGTCTAGCTAGATCAGAATACAGAATACAAGTCTGCAGGTGCAGGGACTTGTCTACATTTTTATTTCTGTGAAGTGAAAGACCTTGGACAGTAAAAATCAAGTGGAAATCATAATTTACAAAGTTTTTCCACAAGTAGCATGCAGCAATTCACTCAAAACTCCTTCACACAGCTGAAATATTACAGGTCTGGACAATCACTGTAATGATTTTAGTTACTGGTCTATTTACCTGTGAATTCATTTATTAGTCTATTTATTAATGTAAAAAGTATATTGCTTTTAATTTGACAATTCCAAAGTATTGTTGGTGATTTACTGGCCAATGATAAAACATGAAGTCAATAAAACAAAAAGTCAAAAGAATTTACACTTTCTAACAGTAATTTGGGATTGCATCACCTTTCAACTCTAACATTTTACCTATTAAATGTAATTCTGTATCAACTATTCTAGCTTGGGCCATGCATGTTTCTAGCTCTTTCTAGCTTCACCTATGTACAAGTTAGCAGAGTATTTCTGAAAACATCCCTGTTAGTGCAGACTCCTTTCCATTGAGCTGGCCGATCCGCTAAAGTCGCAGAAGGTTCTGGAGATCTCCAATTCCCATTTTTTAGACAATTACTCAGACAGAAAAAAAACCCTGTGTGATACTTTTAAATATCAGTGATTACACTTTGAGAAGTGAGGATGGAAAGATTATTGAAAGTTTATGGAGACATACATTTTGACAGGAAATGACACTTTTTGTCATACCAGTTTGCAAGGCATAATAGAGTTTTCAAAATATTTGTTTTTGTTCTCAGACTGCCTTCAAATGCTGTCAGTTATTTTCCAAAGATTGCAGTTGACCTCTAACCTCTGAACTGTTGTTCAATTCACGGAGTGTATGGTTCCTAGTCTTGGGATAGATTTGGAATCAATGTCCATTTTCCTAAGGTGCGTATGGACATGGGTATTACAGGTTTCTTTCCACGGAAATTTGAACTTAGTATGACTATTGACAGTAATGTATGGATGGTCGGATGGTTATCATTCTGCTATATGGTATCTTGGATAAGTCACTGGAGTAACTGTCATACATTTTTGTGGTAATCCAGCAAATATGTAACAGGGACTGCATTACTCAGTAAAGATATACCAGCATCTCAAAACTTATTTGGTAAGTCTCAAAAGAGACTATTAATGTTAAGCATACAATTCATGTGCACTGCAATGTCCTTTCAGAGGGTGATAACAATGGTAGGGTCAGAGGGTGCAATTGCACTGCCCTAATTCAGGGACAGCAATTTAGGGCAGTTGCTGAGGGCTTTCCTGGTCTAACGCAGAGACTAACAGGGTATCCTATCTGAAGTGGTGAGTAAAGCACCTGTTGATGCTTATTGCTTTCCAATAAATTAAACAAGGACAAGGGTGGATGTGTGAAGAGGGAGGAAAAAGAGGCTGATCTGGGGCCAAATATATAGATGCTTTTTGACATTTTAGATACGTAACACATGAGAGTGCTTCAAGAGACTGTTCATAAAACATACAGACATCTAACAACACTTTCTAAACAGCTCATTATTTGTGCAACCAGTTATTCAGGGAGACTGTGTCATGGACACTGTATTTACTCCATCCATAGCTGAATAGTAGGTAGTTTGCGTGATCCCCTGAAATTCATAGAATCATAGAATCGTAGAATGCTTTGGGTTAGAAGGGTACTGAGAGTCAGCCTAATCTGACTAACACAATTTCAGCCAGGTGCTGCTCCTGATTTGCCATCAAAACAAGTAAACAGTCCTTCTGAGATAGCTGAGGTTATCCAATTAGGAAGTAAAATGTGTAAATATAACATGAACAGATATAATATGGATGTGCTCTCTCTCTCCCTCTCCATTGATTATTGGGGTATAGAAGAATCTAGGCTTGACTATTGACCTTTGGATGGTGTTGTGGTTTAACTCCAGACGACAAATAAACACAACACAGCCACTGTTCACTCCCTGCTGGTGGGATGGGAGACAAAATCAGAAGGGTAAAAGTAAGAAAACTCGTGGGTTAAGATAAAGACAGGTAAAGCAAAAGCTGCACAAACAAGCAAAGCAAAATAAGGAATTGATTCAGTACCTCCCATCAGCAGCCATCTCCAGGAAAGCAGGGCTACATCGTGTAATGGCTACTTGGAAAGACAAGTGCCATAGCTCCAAACATCCTCCCTTCCCCCTTTCCTCCTTCCTCCCTGCAGCTTTTATTGCTGAGCATGAAATTACACGGTATGAAATATCCCTTTAGTCAGTTGGGGCCAGCTGTCCCAGCTGTGTCCCCTCCTGAATTCTTGTGCACCCCAAGCCTACTTGCTGGTGGGGTGGGGTGAGAAGTGGAAAAAGCCTTGATGCTATGTAAGCACTGCTCAACAGTAACTAAAACATCCCTGTGTTATCAACACTGTTTTCAGCACAAATCCAAAACCTAGCCCCGTACTAGCTACTGTGAGGAAAATGAACTCTATCCCAACCAAAACCAGCTAAGGTTTAGTTTAACGCTAAGTGAGATGAACCTACACCTTAAAATTTTGTTGAACCTAAGTCCATGATGGAGTGCTTTGCCCTACTGGAATCAACAGTAGCAAAGGTGGCAACGCTCCACTTCTCTCTCTAGGTCTCTTACAGTTACATGCAAATATTCACTTTCAGTACACATTTTCCCCCTTTCAAAATAAAAATAAGAGAATTAAATTAAAATATACATTAAGTTCAACAATCATAAACCAAACAAACTTGCAAAGTCAAAAGAGAAGAAAAAATATTTACTATATCTATTAGCAGCATTTAGATAAACATCCTGAAGCTTAAGTAGTGATGAAATGGGATTCATTGTGTATCATGTTTTGCATTTATTGGTGAGGTAAGGATTCAAACAAACTAAATAGAAATTTAAGCATGTAAATCTTCCTATATTTATGTGCAAAACTGGCCCTGTATTTGCAGTATGTATAAAATGCTATGTATGTACAACTGTGAAAAAGCATTTAAACTCTACTTTTCCATTTAATATGTATGTTTTTGCATTGCAAAGCATATTTTATTTTGAGCATCAAAGACATTCTTTATGACAACTTATTGAAATGTCATACGTATGGTATGCAAATCCTTTACATTTGCTGAGCTGGTAGAGCTGTTCTATTTAATTGGCAGAGAAGCAAATACACTCTGCAGACTATGAATGAATAAAACCAGGTTTCCAGACAATGACATTAATGGCAGGCCGGTAAAGGGGTTAATAGAATTCCTCAAGGGGAGTTCCCTTTTATTAGCTGAAGTAGATGCCTGTGGCAGATTGTTGACCCTGCTAAAATGTTTTGTCTTCTTCTATGTTTGTAAAGGAGACAATGTATTTCTCACTTTTCTCATGTTGCTGATTTGTGTATTGTTTTAAACCAAAGGAAAAAAACCAACCAGATCACAAAATCCATGATGTTCACATTTGCAGTAAACATGGGTAATTGATAACAAAAGGTTAATGCCTTTATCCCTAAAAATGTCATATAATCTGGTTTCCATGAATGAAAATTGATAAATTCCAAAACCAAATATAATTTATGTGCCTACACTTCTGGATAGGTAATTGGAGAGATACAGTTAAGGTGTTTTTTTTCCTAAGGATTATTAACACATGATTTTAAAAGATCATCAATCAAATTCAGTAATCAGGTAAAATGCTTGCCCGAAGTGATTAGTTTTGTCATGGCCTGTATCTATGTGTGCCAGCCTCCTTATATGAGTTTACCTTTGAGAATGGTCACCGTGCAACTGGGTTTGACCTATACTCCCTTGAGCTCCCCTGGGTTTTTCAGGCTGCAGCCACCACCTCTGCTTCAAGCAGCTTCAGCATTCACCTCTGTTTTTTCTGGTACACTGGCAAGAAGCCAGCTCCCTGTGACCCAGCTTCCCGAGCCTCCAGAGGTTAATTCTGGTGTCTTTAACCACTCTGGTAACTGAAGACCAGACCATAAGTATTAGGGGTATTTTTGTTGTTAAAAACAAGTCCTGTGTTTGAAGCAATTAATGTGGTTTCTCAAGATGACACTATAAAACGGTCATCCTTTATTCAAGAAAAAGTGCTAGACATTGAGAAATAATTCCCTCCCTCAGAATTCTTAACACTTCCGAGTTTACTGTAAGGTCTGTAAAATGCCTTCAGGAATTCCAGGTGCCTTACCCTGTTATACGTTCGGTGATTTTTTTCTCACTGATTCCACTCTAACTCCTTGTAATGATAATGCATTCTTTTTACTTGCTTAATCTTGGCTAATCAACAATTCCTGCCTTTCACTGAGTCTTTTTGGTAAAAACAGTTTCAGATTCTGTTGTCTGTTTTCCTTTTATCATATTGATTTTTTTTTTTTTTTTTTTCATTTCTTAAAAAGTCACATTACTATTCCAAATTTACTTCCAGATGTATGAAAGTGTGATTAGGGTGACAAGCCTCAGTTGTCCTTGTTGCACATCCTAGAACATTGCAGGAGCTATGAGAGACTAACCTTGTTAATGGGCAATTCTCTGAGACTTCTGGGTGCATCCAGTGAAGTAGAAGCCAGTAAAACCAAGCAGAGTTCCAATTTTTTACACAGTCAAGTGCCCAGAAGTGTGATGTTATGCTGTGAAATGGCTACACAGTTGTTGGTTTTCTTTTTATTGTTACTGTTTTTACCATTGGACTGTTATCTTTCTTGTTGAAAAGCACAGATGATGATGCTTGACATAAGAAATGTCTTTAGAACAAGGTTAGACTGATTATTTATTTTTTGGTAGATGGAGTCAAGACACATTATTTTCCAGCTTCTGTGAACTACCACAGGAGAACTCAGATGTTCTCACCCACTGAATTATTGGAAGTCCCTCCCTATGCTCAGTTTAGGAGACAAAAAATTGTTCTTTCACCTACCCCCAGAACTACTACTTCATTTTATTTGTATAGCATCTAACAGATTTAATCTTGTGGAAGTTTATGTATTGCAAAAGAGGCAGAAAAGTGGTGAGAAGAGTAGACCTGGCATTTTAAAACAACTCTAAACAGTACACTGCTTAGTCAACAGCATGGATGTATATGTGCACGTGTGTCTATTTGTACATTTCATGTACTGGTCAAGACGATTTGTTCAAAGGGATTCAGCCTGAAACTTTTTTCTCTTTTTCCAACTAACATAAATGGCCTTATAGAATTTATTATTTTTCCTTATTAACATTGCCTTCCTTGTTGAATATATGAGTAGACAATATGTATTATTAAAGTATTGACCCACATGTATAATACAGTGTCATATGTTACTGTATGCCATTTAAAATGACTTTAGTTTTCAAGGCAACATTCTGCCCCTCCACTTTTCATGTTGAACAAAACCTTGTCCCACCAAACTTCCCATTCATATTCCACTTTTAACTTGTGCACAAATTATTTATAAAAAATTTTAAATACCTTCAAAATCTTTATTAAAAGTTAAGGGTAATACTCTATATTATCTCTCTGTTTACTCTGCAAATTGCTCTAGTAACTGTTTGGCTCTGCACAGACTAAAGTACCACTTAATATGAATATAATTGGTAGAATTTGAAATCTTAAGGGTTCATCAAAGTCCTAATATTATTAGGGTGTGTTACTATCAATACTGAGAAAGAACAAGATAAGAGTGGGTTTTTTCACACCACAGGGCAAGAAAACTAACGGTCTTGCATTTGACATCTCTGATGTCATTTCTAATGATGAGGGATAAAATGAATGTAATTTGTATTTATATAATCTGTCCATCTGTCTTCCAAATGCATATTGCATGTTGCGAATCCATATTGCAAATGCATTCCAAATGCAGGTGTTGATACAAGATTTGCACTGTTTTCTTGCAGAATAATGATACCATATGTTACATATATATATACATGTATGTTTATGTTCAGCATATTTCTTATTTCTTTGTATCCCTTCTTTTCTCTGGATCTCTTTTATCTTGTATTTTTTTAGATCTTGACTGACAGCTTGAGGAGACCTTGGTGCCTGCTGTTTTCCTGAAGACAATCACTTCCACAGCATCCTGTCCTATATTCTTTCCAATCAACTTCACTCTGTAGGTGGCACTATCAGAAACAAGATGTGGGATGGGAGTACACCTCTGCTTGAGTTCTTATAAGTAATAGTAATGGTAATATGCCAGTGCTTGTTGCCCCACAAACATTAAATGACGTAAAGCAGTCGGTCAGCTGATACCCTGGAAAGAGTATTTGGACAAATGGCTGAAGTTAATACTTACTGAACTGGGATCTAATAAAAAAAAAAAAGATGCCAAAATCTTGAAAAACTTGTTTCTTAAATGTAGTTAGTGCTGTGCAGGGAACATTAGATGAAGCCTTAATTACTAATGAAATCCACACTTAAGCCGAGTATAGTTTACAGTCACCAGCAGGGAAAACTTTCAGCATTTCTTGACATCACACACTTTCTAGCAAGATTTTGCCATCTCTTTTGAAAGGCATTTTCACTTCCCAGAACTACTACATGAAAATACTGTTTCTGAGTGTTCTATTTCACACTAGACGTAGTGTTCCTTCTTTACAAAACGGCAGTAGTGCTGTGAGACTTAAAGCACGAAGCAAGACAAATATTTACGGAATTTCAGTACAGTTTATTTTAATTCCTTTATTCTCAGAACTGACTTAACATCTCTTATTTTGTATTTGTAATGTTGGCAAACATTTTACCAGATCATGAATGTGCATATTCTTCAGCAGCTGGAAGCAGAGCATTTTTTGTCCAATACATTCCAAATTATGCTGGGATAGCTTAAGGCATTTTGATCCAAAGTTAGCATGCATAACCTATCTCCGTCTGTTATGCTTTCTAATTCTATCATCTGCTTTTCAATTAATTTAATTAAATTTTTTGGCCTAAGTCTTTCCATAAAGGAATACTTTTATTTGTTGTCACTTTTCCTGAACCTATTCACTTGCAGATTCAATGTGTTGTCACTTATGTTCAGCTTTTGTTTTCTCAGCATGTTCATTTTCCATAAAGGATACATTTTTTTTCCAGCCTTTCCAAAGCTGAAGTACTGTAGCTATTCAGGTAACCTAATCAGATGTTCCACCACTCCCAGCATTTGCAGAAACAGTCAGAACAACTGGCATCCTGACTTCCTGGGGGTAAGCCAGCAAAAGGTCTCCTGGCTGTTCCATCAGACTAATGCCCTGATACTGCTAAGGTACTAGCATCAAAAGTTACTTCCTGAGCAAAGAGGAAAAATGCTTTTCTATTACCTTTTTTTTTTTTTTTTTTAAATGCCACGTCTAGTTCCAGAGATGTGATGGTCAATGTAACTGAACTGCTACAGCACATGGGCTTGGAGACATTTGCTGAGAGCCTGCATACACTTCTCAAGCCAATAATGTTATTATTTCAGTTTTATAAGTAGAAAATGCTTTCAAACACATTAATATGAAGCACAAATTATTTTGTAGCTCAAACAGGATGTTCTGGCATCACTGCACATTTGACCATACTCCTTCTTCCAAGAGTTTTAGCTGCCATCCTGGACTGCACGTCAGTGTACTTTATTAATACCGCCAATTTTAAGTGATTTTGTCTAATTCATTCCTTCAACTCACATTTTCTTGTGAAACATGATCTTGGGAATAATCAAAGGATGCTGTAAAATCTTCTGCCAAACTGTGTAAAATGTCAAATACAGAGCTACTGATAAAGTTGAACCCAGATAGCAATTTCTGATATTGTAGTTAATACAACAACATAGTATCTGTTGAAATAACAGGGTGATGTGATACATCTTCAGCTCATTATGAAACTGCTGTGACCAGCAAACAGACACTACAGCTCAGTTTACCGAGTACATCAAGAAGATGGATCCTCTGAACATCATAAACGAATATAAAATCATCTTGGTTTTCCAGACCAGTTGCTCATATATATATATAAAAATATGTGTGTGTGTGTGTGTGTGTGTGTGTGTTGTATTTTATAATAAGTCTTTTTATTCCTTAGTCTTAAAGGGATTGCTGACTTTTACATCTTTTAAAAATCTAAAATAATACTTTAAATTGTTTGCAGAGCCCCACAATGATACTCTGTATGATATTACAACATGCAGCTGCATATTGTTAACTATCTGCTTGCTGTGTTGAAAAAGGAAAGAGCTTCCCTGGCAAGACAGAGGCAGGGACTAAGTTTGCTCAAACTTGTTTGAGCTTTACTTTGTGAATGAATGCAGCTGCACGCCCACTTTGTCAGGCTAAGTGTAGTCTGTCAGAGGAGAGCAAAGCAGTAGCAAGCGGGATCATTCTGTGCAAGTGTTGAAGAAATATGTCCATTTAAAATGCATAAGAAATAGGAAAATCTCACTTTCATAAATTTGAAAGTGCCAGGTGTCAGATTGATTTCTTGCAGTAAGACACTGAATGTTTAGCTCTCATGAGCTGTGTACTCTGAAAATAATACAATATTTTTAGTTATACTGAGATAATCTGAACCTGTATCTGGTAACAGTTCTGTGGGTCAGTTTTTCAAGGCAGTTTATGCACAGACTGAGGGGAACTGCTTCAGCCATAGAACCCATATTTGAAGCTTTAGCCATCATCTAGTTAACGTATACTCTCCCTATAGTGCAATATCATTGCTATAGGTAATGTATTCCAGATATATACGAACCTCACAGCTGCATAAGCTTAATAGCTAGATACCATTGGAATACACAAAATCTGATTTTTTTATTAGTAAATTTTAAACCTGTGTTGGTCAGGGGCTAAGCCAATGTGCAAACCAGTACGGGATATTCAGTGGCAGGTAGCAATTCTTTTTCCAAGAAGTGTCATATGTATCAACCTGAAAACAGAAATATCACTGTGTCTCCCATAAAAGTGTGTGCAAAATAATTCAGAACAGGCAGAAATTTCAATCTGCTGAACCTGGTACAAGATTGAATTAGCTTTTCATCTGGGAAGTAAGGTTTGGGTATTGTGTTATTCATTACAGGTAGGTTGTCTCTAGCATTGCTTCATGTGCATTGCTTGATAGTGTATAACCTGTTCTGTCTTTCCAGACAAGAAATACAATTCATTAGAGAATAAATAAGTAAGCAAAATGTATGAATCAGGAGTTATTGCCTTAACCTTTTTTTTTTTTTTACAAGGTAGATTTCTAACAATCAGATTAAATTTGAGCTATATTAAATAAGGAAGTCATTGTGGACTGGCTGCAGCATGTGTTTAAACATGAGCAACTAAAACCTTTTATGAATGCATGTGTATGGAAAAACAAAAATAAGGTAGGCATAGTTAAAAGGCAGTTCTTATGAAGCTTTTGCAGGTGCTTATTTCTCGAGATTGCTTGTCTTTGTACTCTTTGGTAAAGCATGAGACTCATTTGGCAAAGTCTTAGATCCTCTCTGTTCATTTTGTGGAGCAAAATACAGTTTCTTCTCCCCAAGACTGGGTCCTAAAGACTGAGCAGGCCAACTTTTTTTAGGTCTTTGATCTTACCCTGTTAGAAAATCCCCCTGATATTTTTAAAAAACCCTCTCATTCTGAAAGTGTCTCAAAACCAGAAATATGATCCCTTCTTCTGCTCTCAGAATGGAAGATTCAGGCTCATAGAGGTAGTCCAGATTTTTCACAGTGAAGACTTGGTTTGGGTCTCTCATCCCTGTGTAAATGATTATTAACACTTCTGTGATGACTCCTCTGTTTCTAAACAGAAATTCCATTCCTCTAGACCATTTGGTAAAGTTGTCTTTAGATATCTTCTACAGCCTCTTTCTTCTAACAAAGAGACATTTTTCTTTTCAGTAACTCATCTAAAAAGTTTCTGACCAGCTCTTATGGTATGCCCGAATTTCCCCATTGCTTTTCCTAGAACTCTCCCAAAACGTGATTTTACATTTCAGTGAAGGTTCAGTGTAGAACATGACATAACCTCAACCTGAGAAAGAGGCAGGTTGGTATAGCTGACTTATCCTTCTGTCCTCACTCATTGCTCTCCTGTTCCTTTCTTCACGGTCTGATGTGTGACCGCTCCGTAGATTAGCCAGGGACACTGGCTGCATGAAGGGTGGCCAATATAGAGGTTTCTACCACTGCCTGTGGTCTACCTGTTTACACTGACTGTGAGTAGAACGAACACATGAGTAATTTGATACTTCTTTGAGAATTGTTTCTATGAAGAAACAATAAATTATCTTACAGTGCTTCTAGATAGTTGTTGGGGTTTTTTTGTTATTGAGTTAACAGAGTACAGCTGCACTGCACTTGTAGTAGTGGGAAAAAAAATATGGAGGAGCCATTCAAAAAGCTTATAGAGAGTTTAGAACTCTAAGTATCTTGGGTGAAGCTATTAATTTACCAAGTGCAGGCTGTGTAATAATAATTTTGTATTCTCTTTCAATATAAAATATTAGCAGTTAATAAGATAAAGTGAGCTTGTGTATGGAAACAGGTATTTAAGGAATGTGACACCAGTTTTTATGTTTTCATAAATATTTTACCTTTAGAATTCAGTAGGATAAGGAAAGTCATTTGACAGTCAGGTAGTGCAGAGCTGCGTGGTGCTGTGAATCTGTGACTGCGCCTGGCCAATTCTTTTTAAATTCACCTCAGTGCAGCAGTCACCTAGGTAGTGCATTCAAGGGGGTTACCAACAGATGGGCAAATTCAAGGAATGTACTATGGTCAGTTTAGGATAATCTTATTCTCACACCCACCCCTTCTTTTATGACTTAGTTTAATCCCCCCCCACACACACTGCCTATACACTATTCCAACCATTTAATGAACTGTGGTATAGAGTAGCTAATTTTAAAAAAGAAAAAAATAAAATCGAGGTTTGCCCAACCTCTTCTATACACATCTTAATGACTAGTATGGAGTGTGTCAGTATGAACAGTGATTAGCAGATAAGAGAAGGGCATGGGGTAACATTTTGAAGAAAAAATCACTTGTAAACCAGCAATGTTATTTCAGTTTGCAAAGCAGCTGATCTAAATATTCATATCAATGTAGCGGCGGCAGCTTGTCATGAGCTAACTGCATAAATATTTACTTATGGACTTGGATCTTTTACAGGCGTTAGTTCATGTTCCAGGGCAGTTCATAAACCTCAGGCAACAGTGGAGGGTTTTGGGCCATTATAAAATTAGACATTTACTGGCTGATAAGGACAGGGATCCTTCTCCTTTCTAATAACTTTCTTGTCACTAACAGCATTCCTACTACCTTTATTCTGGGAGATGTTTCCTATTTCTGTCTACTGTCTTTCAAAACTGTGTCCTGATGTCCTAGACTTAATAATAGAAAATTTGATGGTGAGCCCAGCACTTACAGGATGGGTCCAGATGGCAATAGAAAAAACAGGAGAAGCATTCTCCAGTTGTGGTGTGTTATGTCCTTTATGAGATTTTTAGAGCGCAAGACATATATTTATGTACATAGTATAAATCTAGGACTCTGATGGGGTGCTGGTCCAGGCAAACATGCCAGAGGTTCAGGTTAGAAAAAAATATACAGCCATATTTCCTGTGCCCTGGAAAAATAAGAACTTTATGGTGACTAAACATTCCACACTTACTGATTAAGAGTAATGTAATGTGTGGGTGTGTTCTGTCATGCTCTCTCTCTTTTTAAAAAAAATTATTTTAATTATGTGCTAGTGTGTTTATAATATGTGCAATGCATATAAAAAGCAACAATAAAAAGTTTCATAAACATTTCAGACTTGTATTTATTATAGATTTTTCTGATCTTGCTTTTGAGGTATGCAGTGATGAAATAAAAATTACGTTTATGTGTGTGTGCATGGGAAGTGTTATGTGTTCTGTCAGCATCTTCCATGTTAAAACTACCAGTTTCATGAGTTAGGTATCTATTAGTGTTCACCAAGAGTCAGTAGTGCAAAAGAAAATAAATAGACATCCTCTACTTTCCATGTGAACCAATTAAACGCAGCATAAACTAGTAAACACGTTCTTTGGCAAAGGCATCCACTCATAGTAGTTAATATTCCCTTCTGCTGTACTTTCCTTTCTTTTGGCAATAGGTTTTTACTTCTGTTGTGCTCTGCTACATAGGAAAGGTGCGATTCACAGAAGCAAGAGTACCAGTCGCTCACCCCCATTGCTAGGTTTGCCTCTTGCCAAAGCAACTGCAGACATTTCTAAACCCTGTACTGACTTGAATGGCGTGAGGTGGTAGGAAGTGTAGATGAATAGGCCATGGTGTCCCAGGCTGACACACTGCCAGTTCCAGAATCATCGAATCATAAAATGTTTTGGGTTGGAAGGGACCCCTAGAGGTCATCTAGTCCAACCCCCCTGCAGTGAGCAGGGACACTGCTAACTAGATCAGGTTGCTCAGAGCCCCATCCAACCTGGTCTTGAATGTGAACTAGTACATGTGCTGATGTGTGAAGTTTCGTCCTGAGACTACAAGCTGTAAATGCGTGCCTGTGTACCACAGTTAGGAGTGTCTTTATCAAACTGTCATCCTACTTCTGGCTTGGAGGCCCTTCCACTCCTTGTTCTTTTTTTTTATTTCTTCAGCTTACTTTCATTCGCCTCTCACGTAGACCATCAAGTCAGGTAGTGTGATGAGGCTTGAAATGTTGGGCAATAAAATGGAGAACATTATATTTTTTTTAGGTGAAAAAATGGGTGAGTACCTACTCCTTGACACAAAACCAGTTTACTTGTTTTAGCACCTTTCTGTAGGCCTCTTTATTTTCATTTCTTAAATCAGTTACTAGAAATAACGGGTGAAAGCTGTGAAAGAGAGCAACTCAATACTTTACAGGAAGATCGTTCTGCACTCCAGTTGAAAATACAAAAAGTTGTCATAAAGATATCACAGCAGGCTTGTGTGTGTGTGTTGTGTAGGGTATCCTATAGACTTTGTTACAAACATGAAGTCCCATTTGTTGTTTTCAGGTTGACTAACTGCAGACATAAGCAGCTTCTCTTCAGAAACAAAAAGCAAGGTGGCATTCTGAGCGATGGTGATTTCTTTTTTCACAGAAAGAATATTTTTAGGAGTCTGGTGACTGAATGTCATATCAGTGAACAGGGGAGTGTGGTAAGGACCTGCAGAGCTTTTCTTACCCACTAACTCCACTGAGAGGCTTGAAAGACAAACCTGAAGCTCCCATATTTTGTGGCAGAAAACAAAAAAATAGAAGAATGCTAATAAAATAATAACTGGGCAGATATTACACATCCTCCCCAACTCCCAAGAAAAATAATCCACAAACTGCTCATGAAAGGACAGAAGAAAGAAAATAAAGACTGGTGTTTGAGGATTTCACCACAAAGAAATGACATCAGTGTGCATTTTCAAGGTCATTTGTGTCATGTGATCCTGGATATAAGATGTCGATAATAACTGAGCAAAGCCATTGCCCAGATAGCTGTCATTTAGAAACAGAAAAATTTAAGCAGCCTGAAAACAATGTCCAAGGGATTAAACACTATGAATGTTAACATGTTGGGCAGAACAGCAAAGCTGCAATCCCTGGTTAATGCTTTCACAGCAGACATAAATAGACAGTAGAACACGTGTTTGGGCCAGTTACTAAAGCAAGAATTTGGGAAAGAAGGATAAAACACATAACTAGACATATACTTCCCATAATGTTAGTAAACATTGCACATACTGTAACTTGAAATAGCCAGTAATTGTGTGTTTATTTATTTCCTTTTTGTTTCATGGCCTTATCATTAGGGAAAACTACTAGCAATGGGGAAAAGAGCAAAAGGAAAATGTTTACACATAAATGTCTTCTGTATGTTCAGTCTTTTGCCTAGGGACTAGAATCTCTGTTCCTTGACCCTTTACTTCTCCCTGCCCAAAGGCCACCCTCAGGCTGACCACTGAACTGATGCTCAGAATTCATATAGGTCATTTGCGATATAATTTTAAATAAAATTAATTTGAGGTAACCTTGCAATCTTAACTGAAATCTTTCCTTGGGGAGCACACTGAGAATTCTGTTTCAAACATCTGTTTTTCTTTGCACACCAATTAAATAACAGCAAGGTAATTCATCGTAATAAAAGCATTTGTAAGTCCTTCAGCAGCAAGAGTTCTTTAGAGGTAAGTAGTAGTTAACATCAAATAGCATCCTTACCCATTTGGTATTACTCTTTAAGACACTTAAATGAGTCAAGACATTTGTGTCCAAATCAGTGCCTGTCCAATGCTACAGATTTGAAAGAAATTTGTGACAGTTCTTTTCAGAATCCCTGTTGAACTCGCACTTCTGGATATAGTCAGTTTCAATTAATGGCAATCCTGCCATACTGCTGTGGCTGGCCGCATGATTGGAGTGCACATTACACTGATGGAGAAGTTCTTAGCTGCCCTGGGTAGAGTGCATGAGAAAATAAAGAGTTAAAAATGGGAAAAGAGGTTAGGAGTACAAGAATCAATCAGCATATAAAGGGCGAGGTTGAAATTACTGGGTAACAGAAAGAGACACAGTTACAAAGAATTTCAGAAATATCAGTGAAGGATTATCTGTTCTGGAAACCAGTTTTAGCCACCCACCTTCACCCTGTAAAGTCTCATATCTATCCTAACCTCCAACGGAACTTGCCAGCACAGTCTACTGAATATATTAATGAGGATCCTGAGATCTAGACATTAATAAAATCTAGAGAGAATCTGAAGTTCCTTTCATCCTTATCACTTTGTACCTCTTGATATCTCTAGGTCTATGTAAGCACTGCCATACTTACAATTCTCAAGCCCTATAAAAATTAGTTTCAGTTTTGGTAACATAACTCCCATCCATGCTCAGACTTTTTGTAGCTACTTAAAAATTATCCATGCTGTCTGAAAAAGACTTCTTTGATGTAAATTGGGATACCATTAAACAGACATACAAGCAGATGCAAGTAACTTTGCCCCCACTTAGAGCTGCAGACCTGATGAGCTGTGACCAAGCAGTTTACAGCTGTGTTAAGGTAATGATAATCTGAGCTAATGCATTCACCTGGGAGGCTAAGGTCATTAGTTTGAACACAACACCATCCTAATGTGACTACCAGGTTTGGCGTTGGCCCTCAGTATGTGTAGAATGCACCTAAGTTGCCTATGTGGAGAGATGTTAATGCATGCTGAGGGAAAAAATGGATCAGGGGAATTTCAGTGGAGCCACATTCAGTTGAAATATGCTGGTTTGTTGGCTGAGATGAATGCTTCAGACACTTTGGTGGTTGAAACCAGAATACTGTTTCTTAAGAAGAAAAAAAGAAAAAGAAAAACATGAATTGCTTTGAAAAATCCTGTTCTGACAGTTTTTAAAGGATGTGGCTTTTTATTTTATTTTGAAATTAACTTTTATTTAGGTTCTTTTAAATGACATGATGTATCTCTGGAGAAAGGGTAAGAATCAGCAGGCATGTATTGAAGGAAAATTTCCTAAAATAACTTTTCTATTTTAAGAATTACAGCTCTGGAGTATATAATCTGAATAAGTGTTGAGATCTCTATCACTTTTGAGCCTTAAGGAAAGATTTGGCAAACATCTGCTGTGAATTGTTTGGGTACAACTGAACCTGTTTGGAAAAGAAGAGGCTGGAAAAAAAAGTCCAGGGCCTACAACAGTTGCACCAAGATGATGGGTTCTCACATATGAGATACCATGCAGAATGAGATTTTTTATGAGGTGCCCTTGGGAAGCAGTACTTTCTGCATGCCACTAAATTTTGAATTTAGTGTAAGGTTCTGCTGATTGCTCTACAGCAAGTTTTCCCTCTTTGAGTCACAGAAGTTTCTGGCTAATGGCACAATTAACTTGTTCATTTTCTGGGGAAAGCAAAATACAATCTGACACAACAGCTCAGGAAGATTGCTGATCCCTGGATAAAGGGAACACCTGAGATCCCTGCCTGCCTCACTCTCTCTGTTTCACTGTTACAAGGCTGAAAGAAGCAGAACATTTAGACCATCACAAAGCCAAAAGGGAAAAATAATATTTTTTTTGTTTGTTGTGTAACCACTTTGAATTATTTTTAATTCAGGTACATATGTGCTGAAGGCAGGACATAAAACCTCTAAATGCATTGCAGAGTTGAATGCCTGTTCTTCACATCTCTAACAAAGACATATGTGAAGGTGTAAATTTACATAGCCCTGTCCTGCTCTTTTGTCATCAGTGGATAATTTTCACTAGCTTAGATTCTTTTAGTCATCTGCATAGTGTGAATGGATTATCTCAAATGGAAGTTAAAGTGAGTGCAAAAAAAGGCTAATGTTTGTATTACTCCTGAATTTTACTATGAGGCTTTAATCCCATATGGTCATGAATTTCCTTTATCACCTACGTCTGTCTAATCACAGATAATTTCTTATGCTAGAGAAGAAACATTAATAACCCTCTGGTAAATTAGCTTTTTTTTCAAAACCCGGTATAAGAAAGAGGAGCCTATTTTCGTATTTAGCTATGTTGTTAATAGTTGTCTATGAGTTAGAACTGATGGACTCTTTTTTTTGAATACATTTGATGTTTCTGCTCAGTCTACATATTTAAAAATGAGATCCCTTTCTACATTAAAATTTGGATGGAAGTTAGATGGAAGTTTAGATGGGAGTTTCTGAAACGCTAACTTTTGATATATGTTTCATATCTTTCCTACAAAATGATATTTTCTCTACTATCTCTTTCCAATGAGATAGGTTTTCTTTAACAGCAACAAAATAAATATTAACAAGATTGTCCTCTAAAATCTGAATGGAACTATGACTAAAAGCATTGAATTCTCCCTTGATGTCATTGTATTCTGCTTGGTTTCTTCTATTCATGACTGTCTTCTCCCAGTGTTCCCTGTATAGACTTCAGGCAGGGAGCCAGGACCTGGGAGCGAAAAGAACTGACTGACACAATAGATTTGAGTAGAATGGGTCAATGGCTGAAAATTCAGAGAGCATAATTCCAGGTGGCTGCCCTGGATCTGTAGCTCCTGACAAGAGCAAGGTCCTGGATGAATGTCACAACATACATGTAGTTTGAATACAATCTACTCTGAACACATCAGATCTATAATTAATGTATGTAAGATGCACAGCAGATGCTCTGAGAATAAATTAGCCTGACATGTCTGGAGAGCACTGGGCTCATGCAGTGTGTGCTACAGGTGCATATGCCTATGGTTTTGCCTTGTTTTTCCCAAAGAGAAGACAAAATCGATGGGTGTAGGTGGTTGGATATGCAGTGCGGGAGTAGTAAGAGGCTGCTCAACCCTGCAGCATCTGGACCAGGGCTGCATCTCTCCCAGCTTTGGTTCCAGCTATCTTACAGGTATGTAAAGGTATCCTTCTTTAAGAAAGCATTAGTGGATGCTGATGTAAGAAAGCATTAAAAAAAACCCCAAACAAACAAATTAAAAAACAAAGCAGGGGGGATATGAAACACCTCATATTGCACTGCTTGCACATTTGTCTCTGTTACTGGAAACTAAATATTAAGCGAGAAGGGGACTTCAGGAAGAGATGGGAGAGTTAAGGCAATCGGCTATTGATATGGAGAATTCATTTCTGTCCTGCTGCTGTAAGAGAGTTCCTCAGTGCAAGTTGCTGGAATCAAACTTTACAAAGGAGTCACTAGTTGTGTGTTTGTGCCCAACTTAACATCCTCCACCTTGATTTACATAATTGCTGAGCATTCACAACAGCAACTAAAACCACTGAGATCTGGGCTTTGTAGATGCAGTGAGAAAACAAGTCCTAAATATCGCAGACTGGGCATACTAAGTTAGTGAAAACTTTTGGATTTAGGGTTTGTTTTTTTTTTCCCCTGCCTCTATAAAATGGACATGTTAATAATCACTTATGTTACAGGAATACTATGAAGATAAATGAGATCATATTTGTGAAACAGGACTGCTGCAAGAGGCTGTGTGGGAACTAATAATTCTGTCTTCAGAACTGAGGTCAAGTAATGTGCTGTAAAAAATCCTGTGGGTTACAAGCTGAGCAATACAGGTAAAGCAAAATGCTGAATAACCGTCCATTAAAGTAGTACCATTCATACTGCCCACTGTATGAATGAGACAGAGGATCTCTTGACAATCTGGAAAGACTAGAGTTAAACTAAAAATTGCACAGTTGAGGAAAAAAACAAAGGTTAATCCTGATTTAAACCTAGCATTTTCTGTGCTGTAATCACTTGATTAAATAATAGTTCTCTTTTAAGATGAATGCCTGTGAAACTAATAGCCCTGTAGATATTGAAAATGACTGACAGATAACATATGTAAGAAAAAGTAATTAGTGTGATGTTTTGTGGGAATAAGGCTTGGACATGCTTTTAAAAACATATCCAACAGAGGAAGACTTTGTAATGTAATATTGTAGCTTTGATAAGGCAGGAGGAGAGAAGGATGGAAAATAATTTAATTTAAAGAAAAAAACAATGTGACCACGTAAGCAAACGCTGGTAACAAGGAATAAATCTCATTTCATCCTTTCACTTGTTTGGGCTCTTTCCTGTTGAAAAACTGTAAGCTATGCACATAATTAGACATTCGTGCTGCCACAATAAATCACTTTCCTGAACACACTGATGCACCCTGACACACTAAGCCCAAGCTGGCAGGTCCGCTCTAAATAAGGATCTGCTGAGTAGCTGACATGAACTTCTGATGCATTTCAAATAGAGACAGTGAGAGTCCTTTAACAAGCATCCTCTCTGTTTTTCAAAGACTCCCACAGAGTGTGAATATTACTGATTTATCAGAACAGCCCTGTGCATATACTGTACATCGCTGGAACTATGTTCATCACAGCATTTTGCTGATGAACTATGACTCCTGTTCTCCTAATTTTCTGGTATTTGTTTTTGTTTCCTGTAAACAGTTTGCAGCATGCATGAGATGTTTCTATAAATGCAAATGCTTCACATACACACAGGGAGCTCTTTGACCAGATGACATTCAAAACGAATAAAATAAATACAGCTTTGGAAAAAAAAAAATAAAATTAACAAATCTTTCAAAGCGAAGACTGCAGTTAGAAATGTTGAGCATGATTACTTTCAACTTAGTTATGTGAAAATCAGTTCAAGTCTTGCTCTGGAAACAGAGAAGTACTGTAAAGTACATTTGTATTGTAAAAGACACACCTTAACAATCAAAGGTGTTGCTGGTGCCTAGAGGGTCAAATAACTTAAATGACTTTATGGGAGAAAAGGACCAAATGTGGGCCAGTAGAACAAGGACAGTGTGTGTCTTTGTGTTTGTAGGCCTTTCCCTGGTGTTGTGTAGATAAAAAGTGGAAGACTAATACCTTTGGCAGGGTCACAACTATATTTGGCTTCACCAGAAGTGTGATGGGAAGGCAACATATTTGCCAGCTTGGTGTGTCATATATAATCCAGTTGTACTGCTCACAGATACATTGAGCCTATCATCAACCAAGGTGCGTTGGCTGGTGCCAGGCAGGTATGGCTACAGGAGTAATAGGTGAACGAGGAGGTGGTAAAGTGCAGTCATTTTAATTTGGAGGCACACCTTGCTATTTGCTGCTTTGTGGAATGACTCCAGATTTGTACGAAAAATTGTAAATTAGACCAGTTATACTGACAATCCTTACACTCCTGCTGTTTAAGGATTACTATTCAGAAAGGATGGTGTACGCCTGCTTTTTCATACACTACACTGCTATTCCATCTCTCTGACCTGGAGACAAAGAACTACAGAACAGTTGTTCTAGCAACATGCCGCACCATAATCCAGACTGTATTTTTTTTGTCCCTGTTTGTCAATGTTCATCATGCTCAGTGTTTCTCAGGAGACTCTTTCCCTACAACAACCTTCAAACAGGCTTGTAGCTTTATAAACCAGGATGCATAGGAAACAGGCATTAATGAGTTGACAAAAGAACTAAGTAGCAAAAAAATTTTAAACGTAGTTTCCAAAAAGGAACAGAAAAACTCATAAGCATTTTCAGAATGAGATTTCTTCTGATGCCAAACACTATTATTTCAGCTATTACATATCTAGCAATTCAAGTCCCATTATGTTTTTATTCATTTTTTAATTAACACCTTACCTAGACATCAGACTATATTTTGATCTACGTTTTGAAATAATTGTCCAGAAAGTGTACATTTCCTTATCAGCTCACATGTCTTGAAGGCAGAACAGAGTGGTGCAAATCATTTAATAAAGAAGAAAACAAAGCTACTAACCCCCTTTTATCTCATAATCTACAGTCAGGTGGTGAGTCTCATCAGTGCTGGCAAGAAG
This sequence comes from Gorsachius magnificus, assembly GCA_034008185.1. Taxonomy (NCBI): domain Eukaryota; kingdom Metazoa; phylum Chordata; class Aves; order Pelecaniformes; family Ardeidae; genus Gorsachius; species Gorsachius magnificus. The sequence continues at coordinate 181,896,419 of CM067081.1, forward strand.
AAATGAGGCTGAAGGTTGATTGATTGGAGATGCTTTGGCAATTGGATGGTGTTCTGAGGCAATGCAGCAAGCAGCTCTCGTCTTAATAACTTTCTATTACACACACTTCTTGTGGTACAAGCAAAACGAGGTTTGATTTATTTTTGATGGATCTTCTCCACACCAGTTTTAAAACTCATTGCTTGAGAAACACCTGAAGTTATTTTATTGCTTCCATAAAAGCATTAAATGGTTTCAGGTGCAGAATCCCTCCATGTTTTACTGTTAGTAAGAGAAGTCACTTGCTAAAAGGTGTTTTTCTGCTATTTTAACTTCTGACAAACAGTCAGATAATCTGTATTTTTTGGTGACCAGGAAGTAAAAAAATTGAAAATGCACAAGACACCTGAGGTTATTGTGGAAAATAGCTGCAAAAGTTTCCAGGAATCTTCTGGCTTATATTAAGGATCCATCAAAATATACTGCTATTGTGTCTCTGGTAAGATGGCTTCCAATGAGCTATCTGTTAAGCTTTCATTTTTAACCTAATAAAGGAATAAATTCTCAGTTTTGATATCAACGAACCTATGTCAGCTTATTAAAAAAAAAAATATTTTGTTTCACTATTGTGAATTGGTGGATTGCTTGAATCTCTATATGAAATCCATACTCATGTCAAATGATACTTATGTTGTATAGCCTTGTTGAAACCTTACTTACATTTATGTAGAAAATCAGCAAGGAGTGAAAAAAGAGCACAGAGAAGAGAAAGGATTGGATGCTGCCAGACTGACAGGGTAAGAATGACAGAAAATTCGTGTGGATAACAATTAGACACATTCAGAACAAATAAAGAAGGGTCTTTTGTAGACTGTTGTCATGCAGGGTGAAAAAGGATGGGTGGCTTTCATTCCACCTAAGGCTGGGACTGCACAGTTTAGGAGTGGGGGTGCCGGGGAAGCTCCTTTCCCAGTGGGAAAGTGGGAGAGAAGCTGATGGGGACATGGGCATGAACAGACAAATATGGTAAGCAGGAGGAGATTATTAGTGGAAGACTGTGGAGCTGAACAGATATAGAAAGCACTGGAGGAAGGATGCAACAGGGCAGGATTGACAAAACTGTGACTTAAAGGATGTTTGCATAGGAATGGACCTGGGTGGAAACATATTTACGGGGCTAAAGCCGGAAGAATCTTAACTGTTAAGATCCCTGACATCTGGATAGCAGCATGCAGTCTTGAAAATGTATGCTTTGATGCAATCCCCTAACTTGCAAACACGCGCCAGTTTTTCCACTCCCACATGGGTTCTTGGAATTAATTGGGATATGAAGAAAGAACTGGATTTGTAGCTGTTGTACCCTTTGTCAGGTAACAGATATTTCCTGATCTTTTTCACTAGTTGTTAGAGGAAATTGAGCATCTCTTAAAAATAGTTCATATCTTAGGTGCCTATTTCCACTGACTGTAGAAGGTACCTTACAGCCTGGAGGCTTCTAACTTGACCTCAGTTATTACATATCTAAAGCTAGATGTAATAAATCCTGGCCTGAATCAGGCTGTGGTTTCCCTCTCATTTGTGAGAGGAGCTGAAAGAAAGGGATCACCAGAGGAGAAAGGATATAGCCTGGGGGATTAGATTATTTTCATTCATAGAGATGACTACTTATTTATACCAGATTTTTACAGCTGGACAAGTAACAGTGTGTTCTTCTGTCTGCATGACCAACAGAAAGCTCTTGTTACCTGCTCTGCACAAGTACTGAGGTATCACAGTACATGTCAACTGTGCTGTGAACAACCAGCTACTATGAGTCTCAGGTGGGAGAACCCATCATAACAGTATATTTCTGACAGCCACATCACAAGTTTTTTAGATTTTGTATGCATTAATAGGCACTTAAATAGCTGGCTGCACATGGAGCTGAGCTTAGTTCCAGACACTGCCCATGCCTGGAGCCAAATGGACGTGGAGTGTATGTAAACATACCCCAGCAGCAGTGAAGTCAGTGGCTGCCTTGGTGAGAAGAGCATAGAAATACTTGTGAGAAAGGCATATATTCTTACTTCTCTGTTGCATGAGGATACACGTAAGAGGTGCAATACTCTTTGGTGAAAAAAAGAAGGAGAAAATGAATCTTTAATTTAATTATGTAATTGGAGATTTATTTTCACAAAAATAAAACAATATGATTAAGTACACATGGAAGAAGATTGTCAAACTTTACACTAGGCAGTCCTAGTTGAAGGTCTGAATTTTCAACTACTTGTCTTTTTATCACGTGTACAATGTGGGAAATGTTTATGGTTTTAATATGCAAATTATTCTGAGCATACAGCTACATTATAAATTTCCACCATGACAGCTATTGCTGAATTCCTCCACAGCATTGTCCATTTTGTATAGGAGAAATTTTAAGGGGAAGATATTCTTTTGCTCAATTCCTAATTATGATGACCAGAGCACAGGTCTCTGATCAGGGACAGCTATTTAGTGAGAGGAACAGTGAATACAGCTATCAGTAATGTGTATGTTCTGAGATCTTAAATCATATTTTTTATTGCTTATTTTTTAAAATATCTGTTTGGTTCACAATTTTCTTAGTGTTCCATTGATTTAATTACTTTGATTTATGCATGTTTTGATGTCTGATCAGAGCACTGTTTAAATACATTCGGTCCTCAAAAGTCCATTAAATGAGTCTTCAAGCGATTAAAACAAATTTTATTGTACAAGCAACTGACTTTGTAAATAAAAATAAATATGCAATCATTACATTTAATTACAACTGAGAAATCAAGATAATATGAACCTAGTAGATGGCAGACAAAAGCATTGATATGCCTAGAAAATATTTTTCAAATTTTATATTCATATAGGGATGGAATTGAGTTTGATAACAGGATTTGTCTTTATTCTGTGCAGGCAACAACAACACAAACAGCCTTAGTTTAAGATAACTGGTGATGGTGCAGCAGGTTGGATTTACAGATAATGTGGCAGACCCTTCCATTCAGGATGCAACAGAGAAGAAAATGTGTCCTAGAATTAGTATTTGTGGACTTTGATTCAGATCCTGCTCCACCAAAGATTCTTTTTGATTTTTGACACTTGCCGCATATACCCGTACTCTTAATACCTATCCCTTTTTTAAGTAGGCAAATATTTGCAGTGATTTGGTCTTCAGTTTGCTCATCTATTAAGGAAGGAGAGACCATTCACTAGCAAGGTTAGTAATTTAAAGACTGCAAGGCAGTTTAGGTATTATGATAAGAAGATATATATAAATATCATTGATTGAACTAAAGGATGGAAGGAAATAGTGTTGCTGAGGGATTCTGTTTCTCTGCACGAGCTAGAAGGTCAACCAGCAAGTACATTTCATTGCGGCATTTTGCATGGTCCTTGGTCTAAATTAGAACAATGCAAATGTGGATCCTGTGTTTCTCTACTGATGTCTCCCAAGAGCTATCACAGCTACTGGCAGCTAGGGAGTGACCCCTAGGAAAAGGTGATCCAGTACTTCGGTAAGTGCGCACTGCCTAAACACTGGACAAGTGCTTTGAATGACTTGTCAAGGTGCCATTTGCATAACAGAGGTACAAAACATTCCTCATGCAGTCTAATTCCAACTGACATTTGCATTCTAATCAATCTGAACTTCATATTTAAAGTCTGATTATTCATTTACTCTGCTAACATCCATATGGCCTTTGAGCATTACTTTTTATCTAGCATTTTAAATAATCATGTCCCATCCCTGACCTGAACATCTCTCAGTGTAGCTGCAGCTGTGGCCATGTCCGCAGCTCTGCTCCCGCTGACCTAAGCAGCTTCTTTTATGTTCTTAGCAAGAAAGAATGGCATATTTTTTTTCCTCATGATAAGTATTAATCACTCTGTAGTAAAGTGGTTACGGTGTGTGAAGTCGCCTGCTGGCAGTCCTTGCAAGCAGTTTATCACTTTGGCTCCTGCTCTGTTAAATGTTGGGGCTTTCAAAAATAAATTCGTCTCTTTTTTATAATTACACATTTACATATTTGACCCTAAGACTGTTAATTCTGTGGGGAAGGAGGGGAAGGTAGCAGCTTGTTCAGCACCCAACACTTTTTTAGTCTCATTTCATACTGTGCCTGATGCAATGAGTTTCAGTTCTGGCCAGGGCTGACTGATGCTGGCACACAATACCAGCCATTGCTCTAAAAGAGAAAAATTGACATAGAGTCGGCCTGTTCTCAGCTAGACTCAGCTCAGATCTAGTTAGTGGTGTCCCTGCTCACTGCAGGGGGGTTGGACTAGATGACCTCTAGGGGTCCCTTCCAACCCAAAACATTCTATGATTCTATGATTCTATGATTCTAAACATGCCAAAAGCTTGACATTATTCATCTCCAGAATTTGAGTTAGATCTTTTTTGTAGAATGATTAGAAATTCAGGGTTCAAATGCAAACATGAAAGTATGAAATACTTGGGTGTGTGTAGGCAGTAGATATGGCTATAAGATACTAGGAGAGAAATGAATGTAAGCAGAATGTGCTCAATTTAACTGAAGCATTGCAAATGAAAGTTGATAGATGTAAGATCTTAAAAAAAATTTATATTACTTTTTTCATTATTGAGACCAGTTGGTACTTTGAATGAAGCTGGTTCTGACCAGTAAATCTACTAACACTGCAAAGATAAACAGACTGGTTGACCTTGATAACATGTAGTTCATTAAAATTACCAGCAATATTTTCAAGAATCATCCTAAAATGCAGACTTAAAAGATATAAAGCCTTGTCGCTGTTGTCTGACTTGAGCTAATGTGATGGATTCTCTTAATAGGAAAATCATCCTTGTCACTACTGATCTTCAGTGACTGATACCATGATTGATCTTGAATGTAAACATAAACACTTTAACTTTTATTTTCATTGATACACCTCTTGTCACTCAGATAGAACCCTGAAGTCAGTAAGATTTTTCTTTTAATAACAAATGGAATATGGAAAAATTTAAAATTTTCTGTTTAATTTAGTGACTTGAATACGTTGTTCTTCTGTGATAGACTGTAAATCTACAAATCACTGTACTATAAATCTTTTTCTTGATTAAGTATCACCATCATTTGTTTGCTATTGTAATTTACATGCTGCAAGTACTATATTGAGTTATGTACCCTATGTACTTGCAAAAAAAGTGTAATTTAATTTAAGAATTGTTGTAAAATGCAAAAAAGGTGCAGAACAGCATAAATGTGTGTAATAAAATGTAGTAACTGATGGTAATTCAATTTCAGAATCAGGCAATTAATCACAGTAGTTCAGTTAGGCATCTACTGTTCTTTGTATGCATAATACAGGACTGATCACATCATCTACTCACCAGTAGTGATGAGAGCAGGACAACTGGATTGCAGTGGAAAGATCCCTCTCTTTTCCTTCCCTCCCTCCTTCCCTGTCAAATTAAGCCAGAGTTTCATTAAAGCTGTAAGGGCTTCCTATTCTGCTGGTATTTTCAGTTGAGGTTGTACTTAGCTGTTTCTTCATATTTTTTGCAGGTGTGGAACTTATTTTTAAGCCCACATCAGCTAAACATCCTGGAGTTTGACATCCATTCCCACCCTGCTAAACGTCCTGGAGCTTGACGCCTGCTTCCATCCCCCCCAGGGGGTAGTGTTGGGATAAGGACACACTGACACCAAACCCTGGGGGAGGCATGAGCAGCCAGATGCAAGAAATGAAGCTGTAATTGCTGCCAGAGTCCCAGTACAATGATACTATTCCTTTCAGTTTCCAGAAGCAATATTAATCCTTAGTCATCCACATTGAACTTCCTCTGAGTAACTGGTAATAGTCTGAAGCACTGTTTTGAGGTGTTCCTCTTTGAATAGTCACAGAAAATAGACAACCAAAGCAAAATTAGTTTTGTATTATTCTCAACGCGTGGCCTCTTGGGTTGTCAAAAGATTTCCTAGACAAGGAAAAAGACCAAAACCAACCAGTGAGAGTACAGTTGGTACTCCACATGTTAAAGTGTACATTTTCCAGAGGAATGGCTATCTAACCCTTTTGAAAATCCTGCACGTGTTGCTACCAGTTGCTTTTGTTGCTCTTGGAGCTTAGTTGTCCAGCTGATGATCGAAAAAGACTTGTTATTTACACAGTTAAAAAAAGAAATAGCTTTAGGCTCTGTGATTTTTTTTCAATTCTTTTTTTTAAACCAGCTTTAGTGAAAAAGTCGACTAAGCTCCATTGGAGTGTATGTGCTGGTGCTTTTCTTTTCCTGTTTTTGGTTCCATGTGGATAGATAAGAAAACTTCTGTTTTGTTGTATATGCTTTTGCTTGCTAGGGATAACAGGGCAGTAACTGTCTGTAGCCTGGGGTGTTCAGTTATTGGGTTTGAGAAATCTAAATGAAGGAATAAGATGCAAAGTTGTTTTTAATAAGGTCACCGCCAAGTCTTTATCCACAGCCACTGTGATTTCAGATTGAATAATCTACTGCCCAAAAAAGCCTAAGGGATGAGTGTGTGTCCTGGTATGAGAAAAGAGAATTTAACTGTTTGTGATGGTATAAAAAGACATTTTTTTCTTTTTCTTTGTTGGGTTGGGCTGAAACCACAGAGCTCACAATTTTTTCTTCTAATCCTGTGCTGAGCTCAAGAACAGGAGTGGGAATTGAATTGTCTTTAAAGCAGCTCTGCACAGACCTTGGCATCAATCAGGCCTCTTTCACAGATACTTTTACTCACTCCCTGCTTCTTAAGAGCCATTATACTCACATTCAGCAGAGAAGCACCATGATATCAACATCTGTACTCTTCCCTGTCATTGATGCTTCCATTTGGCCTACAAATGATCTTTTTTTCACCAGGGCCCAAGGCATTAATTATACCCCATGGACTGTTTTCTACCTTTTTTATGACATTCAGAAAGGCTCAGTCCTTGGGCTTAGTAACACTGAGTATTTTCTTGGTGGTGTGAGAAAGAAAATTAAGACCACTAGCTTCTGTACATGTAGCTGAATGAGAAAATAGTATAGATCCCAGTCTTTTGGCCAGTATTAATTTTTCTTAACTTTTGAACAAACACCTACATTGAATAAAGTGGGGTTTTTTTCTGTTATAGACCAGTAATTTTCATTTTATATGTGCCAAAAAGGAAATGTGAGATAGGTTCATTGCTAATTAAAATCGGTTCCGTGAAACATATATGGCTAAAGATCATAGAATCATAGAATAATAGAATTGTTTAGGTTGGAAAAGACCTTTAAGATCATCAAGTCCAACCGTTAACCTAACACTGCCAAGTCCACCACTAAACCATGTCCCTAAGCACATAATCTACCCGGCTTTTAAATACCTCCAGGGATAGGAACCCGACCACTTCCCTGGGCAATCCATTCCAATGCTTGACAACCCTTTCACTGAAAAAATTTTTCCTAATGTCCATCCTAAACCTGCCCTGGTGCAACTTGAGGCCATTTCCCCTCATCCTATTGCCCGTTACCAGGGAGAAGAGGCCGACCCCCACCTCACTACAGCCTCCTGTCAGGCAGTTGTAGAGGGCGATAAGGTCTCCCCTCAGCCTCCTCTTCTCCAGACCGAAAAAACCCAGTTCCCTCAGCCGCTCCTCATAAGACTTGTGCTCCAGATGAAAGCTCATGAAAAGGAACTGTAGAAAGGCAGAAAGGTACCTGACTTCTTGCATGTTGATGAAGATTCAAATCAACTGCATGTGAGAGAAAGTGTTTCTAAGTCCACGTCAAAGAAAATAAACAACACTCTGTAAAGGGAACTTTTAATTATCTCTATGATAGACAGTGATGATTATAGCTTGGTCTTGTCTGCCTCTTGCTTTTTTCAAAAGGGAAAGAACTTTTGGATGAGACTGGTAAGTCACATAGATATGAATCTTTTCATCCTGTTTTTGGAGACCAGTCATTCATTCACTGGAGATACAGTGTAGCCTTGTGTCTTCAAAACACCTGTCTTTTTTTTTTTTTTTTTTTTTTTTTTTATTCTTTCGTGGACTTCAGGCGCATTATAATGGTATCCCTCTCTTTAGATGGTTTTGAGTGTGGAGCAGAAAAAGTGAAGAGTGAAGATATGGCTTGTAGGCTCATCATTCCCCCTCAGCAAATACAGGGAGTGGATCTGGATGAACTTGCTGTGTCAGTGTTCAAATACATTTTCCAGTGTCAAACACACATGCCATTTCTCAGGCTTTGTTCCTTTCGTGGGTTGTTTCTAAAGGCCCACTGGATACCCCAGGAAGACAAAGTGACTGAAGCACTAAGCTATTTTTTAACAAATCTGATGTTAAAATGTAAGGAATATTGACATCCATTCCTCATCTGAGATTTCTGTGAAGTTTCACAAGTGCTCAAAACACCCGAGGACAAGGTCACAGTTTAGACTCACTGATAACACAGGCTTTGAAGTGTCTGTTAAGAATAATGAACACAGTTTTTATAGAACCATCTCTTATGCTAAGTAACAAAGGGTGTTCACTTTAATTAAGCAACAGTATGTGGGATGGAGAGAAAAGTGAGAGCTAAAATGAGTTCTGAACTGAAATGAAAAATAAGTATTGGGAAGAATGAGATAAAAAAACCCATAAATGACTTTTTGCACCTTATTCCATCTCAGGAAAGAAACACTATCTTAGTAGATGTAACATTACAACAGGAAAAATTGTGATTCAAGTGCCTGTCACAATGATTATTATTTGTATGAAGCTCCAACGGGAAAAGCTAGGACAAACTCATTCCACTGTGCTTCAATTTCCTAGACAGAATAGTTAAGAAAAGGGTGGTCTAGAAATGGTGAATATCATTGCAGCTAACCAGAAATTCTCTTCCAGATCTGAAAATGCTTTGTTTAAAATTGCTGTCTCAGTGATCTTCTGTTGTCTATGCTTTCTGTGCTCCTGATATCTATGTTTTCAAAAGACATTTTGTTTTTGACTAGTTGATATTTTCCAGTGTAAACTTCCAGTGAAGAGTAATTCCCTGTACTCTGTCAAGCCAAACTCTAAGTAAATCTGTAAAAACAGGTTTAGCTCTTCTGTATGGATGTTTTTTCTCTGTTTTTAGCTGGTCCAATACACTCCCATTTGGGGCGTTTTGGGGTTTTGTCTGGTTTTGGTTTTGAGTGTTTTCTTTTTTTCTTTTAAAATGTGTTAAGGATCTTCAGGATATGTTGGACTTATGTCTGTGAGTCCGAAAGATGAAATTAAAATTTGTCAAAAATGTTCTCACAATTTCGCAAAGAAAGCAAGCATTTGCTGCACACCTTAGGATTTTGTTTCAGTAAAATCCCTAGCCAGCAAAGCTTTTAACCTCAATTCTCATATCTATTAATCTACAAGAATTATTACTTAGTAGTATTAAACATTTCCATCTTGCAGCAAGGCAGTACTAAATATAAAAGGCTGGGACTGAGTCTGGAACAGTAGAATGTTATAATTGCTTGCCGTAATATTATATGATGCATTGTTGAATTGAATATGAGGGAGAATATAAAATAGATAATAGATAAGTGGTCTTTTTCAAGTATTGGACTGTAGGATGAAAATTTTAATACAGCAGTTTGGAGAAAAAAGAGAAAAAAATTAGTTCACATAATGTGATTGTGCACATATATGTATGCTTATGTACATGGACAAATGTGTGCGCACATTCAGACATATATTTTGGTTGAAATGATAAGAAATTATGCCAATTTTCCTGGAGACAAAGTGAGATAGGATAGCAGAATATTTGGCTTCTCCCTCCCCCTCATATGTATGAAAATGTCCGCACTGTATCTTTACATTAATGTGCAAAGGCATGTACATATTTCTTCTGTTTTCACACCTATGTTCATAGGCATGCATGTGTACATTGAAAAATCCATAGGTAAAAGAAATATGTCCATCTAAGTCTATATATGTCCCAAAATAAAGATGCAGGCAGTAAAAGGTATCAGTCCTGACAATCCCAATAATTTTGCTTTTCAGAAGTTTCTTTTCTGATATCCTGTTACACAATTTAAAAAAGCCATGATTAAGGGCTCCCAGCCAGCTTGCTTCAGGGTTATCAGTGCAGCAAAGCTTGACCTTGTTATGTAGGAAATGCGTTTTAAATTAGAGCTAGCTCGTAACACTGCACAAGCCATGTATCAATTAAAGTTCTTGTAAGTGGAGAAAAAAAGAAAGGAAAGGGAAGGAAAGAAGAGAAAAGAGAAAACATTAAAGGGAAGATAATTTTAACTTGAATGCCATTAATTGTATTTTGTCTGGTTGTGTGTAGGTTTGCTCTACGTTGTGCTTTAATTATGTACGCCTTCTTGACATTTTCCTCTGTCTTCCCAAAGAGTCATTTGCCTCCTGCCAGCTGCCATAGGCCTGTGATGAAGGAGTTGAGCACCAGTTATTTCTTGTCTGAAAGTCAAGGCCATGTAAGAACTGTCAGGAAGCTCATTATACTCAGTGTCACTGGCAGGTCCCTCCAGTGCAAAACATTACCCCAAGTCACTTTCCTGAGTAGTCACCCTCAGATATAGTGAAAGAAGGTGTAATATCCCCGTAATCTTTATTTAGTGCTGGTTAGAGTTGTTATTTGTACTAGTTCTTTGTTCAGGTCTAGCTGTTGACGATAAATAAATTACTCCCCAGCTAGTAAATTGCGGCACTCTTCTGAGGTTTTTGGAGCAAGAAAACAAAGTGATAAATTGGTAGCCCTAAGAGGTTTATTCATAAATATTCCCTTCATTTCATTCAAGACTTTTTCTGTCCTTTTTAAAAAATGTATTTACTTAGAGGTTTATTTACATCTTTGGTGAAGATGTTATAAAGAAGGAAACCATAACCTTGTAAGTATTATTAGCAGCCTTAGAAACAAAGTGAAAGAGAACAATATAAGAAAAGATTGAGACTTCCCTTCTGCTGGGAAAAGAAGAGGATATTTAAAATCTCTGCCCTGAACTTTCATTTTTTTACCATACAAAATGGAACAAGCACGCTTCCCCTCTCCTTTTTTCTGAGTTTTATTTTTGCCAGAAGCATTTACGGGTTTGCTGAGACCAGAGCAACTCTCCAACTGTTCTTATTTAGAGAAAACCAGAGAAAGTTCTAGTAGTCAAGGGTACATATCTTAAATGACTCAGATAATAGTTTTTAGTAAATGCTTTTTTCTTTTTATATTCAAACCCAGATCAGCAGAAACTAAAACGCCTTTCATTTCTGACAGTGTCTGAGTTCACAAGGGAAATAAATTCTGTCACTACGAACCAATTCCTAAGTGGGATAAAAAATCCTTGACTAAAATTCAGCTACTTAAAATTCAGTTTACTGAGATGTTTTATGATCACAAAGCATAAAACTTGGCAGCAAGGCTGCCCAGAGGATAACTGCATTAACTTTTATTCTAATTTGGTTTTGGGGAGTAGTTTAGAAAAGTAGATATTTTCCTTTTAGGCTTGTTGTTCAAGAGGTTAGGTCATGATATTTATGAAATCTCTGTTTAAAACAAAAGAATTAATGGCAGAGATGAATTTAATGAATGTATTATACAGTCCTATGATCGTTTATAACTACTAATTAACAACATGTTCTTCTGTTTTTCCTTTATAAGGCCAGTTGGGATTGAAGATCTGTTCATTCTTTCCAGTGAAATTAAAAAATATATTGATTTTGAAAAATTCCCAATATAAGTCCAAATAAACACTTTCTTCTTCTTTAAGAACATTGCAGTAAGTTGAAAATAAGAAGTCAGTCCAAGAGCTTTGCTACAAATTCCAAATCAAATTTGTTGTTCTTTTTCTATAAGTCAGCTAGATACCACACAGTAAATTGATGCTTGAAAGCACCGCTTTCACTGCTTTACCATTTGCTTTGTGCTGCTGTAAGCAATGCACAAATCAGAGCGATAAAATTCAGGATGCCGTCCTCTTATTCATCATTTCTCTGTCTTATTGTGTCTTGGTTGTCAGGTATCTGTCTTAGCTCCTGATTTTTTCTTCTTTCCCATCACCTACACTGATGCCAAACAGAGTCTTTAATTCAATTATAATGCCTTACAAAATCCAGCTGTGCAGATCCAAACTTAAAAACAGCTGATTCACCTTGGGTCCTGTTAGTTTCATTCGGGATTGATAATGTCCTTGTGTCAAAATCCAGCCGTTTAAAAGTATTGATAAAAACCTCCATGAGCTATGTTAGCTGATGGTGGAGGGAAGAAAGTATAATCTTGCATGTGTTTATTAAGGTTTTGCAACACAAGCTTAAAAAATGTAATTAAGCATATTTGGCCTAGAGCTACTGCTGTTTGAAACTGTTGGGTGAGTTAGTAGAATTGGAATATGGCAGAGCCACTGTAAAAGTGTCCAGCTATTGATTTCCAAAAATGTATTGTGATAATGTGCACTTCTGGGTGGAAAGCAAGCAAGATGCTTTGGATATCTGTAAAAGTGAACAAATGCATATCAGACTCGGTGTTCTGGCAATTATTTCTGCAGTCTTCACCAAATTTATATGGATGTTTGTCAGGGTCCTAGTGGGTTTCTTTCCCCATTCCCAAGGACATATTAATTGAGCTAAATTTGGTGAAGAGATCCTTGTTCCCTTCTAATAATGGTTTAAATTAAAAATTTAAATATAAATAACATTTTGTTTCAACATATAGAGTAATAGAAACTGTATCTTCTCTGTCTCATAATTTGTATTTATTTTGTTTACTACTCTTGTGCAAAACCATTGTGTCTCTACTTTTAGTTGAAAACAAAGAAATATATAATGGGCATAGACTCTGAGACACCCAAGATGATGTAAAAAAACAGGGGAGCTGAATGCAGTTTAGGTATCTGTTGATTTTGCCTCAGTATGTCTTCATTATACATAGCCAGGCCATCAACTATGCATTTTGTTTTCCATCTTTAAAATTCCAGAAGGTGAGTTTAGTGCAAATGAGAAGTGATTGATTTTTAAAGCAGAGACTTTAAGAGGTTTGCGGTCAGAAGCCAGGAAGTGTAGAAAGATTCCCATCTGTTCCCATCCCCCTTTTTCCAGTTTTTTCATGTGATTAGTTTATATGTAAATGGGAAAAGTAGCTTAATCATATAGTAGGAAACACAACAAAAATCTCAACGTGCTATTTTGACTGCTGTAGGGTGTGTGACTGTGTGGGTCTGGTGTGTGGCACTGCTTTCATCTTATTTAACACAGTTACAGAACCTCACGCACCTCCCATTAATAGTTGATAGGGCTGGGACACACAAGTGAAGATCACTGGTATTCAAAAATGCAATCCCCTTTCTATTCTAGCTTTTAATAAAAGCAGGCAAGATTGAAATCTTTTGACAACACTGATAGTGTGATCCATAGCAGTATGACAAAATTGGCATTAGTTCAATGTAATTTAATGTAGTTTAACTAATTGTATTGAAGGAAATATTGATATTCATGTCAGCAAGCTTGATGCTTAAATGCATCATCTAAACGAGGTTTTACTTCGTTAAAAAATGACTAAAGGACTTGAAACAAATAAATGAATTAGCGTGACAAGTCCAGAAACGAGTCTTTCAAGATGAGTCTAACTTTTTTTTTTTTTAAGGTTTTTCTTGGAGAATTTAAAGATGAGGTTAACTATAGATGATCTCATATATTATTTATAAGAATTTACAGGATTCCAAAATGGATTGCAAAAATCAGACTACTTCCAGTCTGATTTGAAATCAAATAGATCCTTAGGTTTCGTGGTGAAGCAAGCTTAAATTTATGAGCGAGACATAATTTTGGTTTATTTCCGTGTTCTCTGGGGACTCTCTGTTGCTATTAGATCTGGTTCATCCACCTAGATTTTAGGCCTCAAACTTTGTTTGTCATATCTTAAATTATCTTCATATTCTAAAGTAGGTATTTAAGACAGGTGGAAATTCTTTCTGGGTGCCTGTCGCTCCTTGCTGACTACAAGGGGGGTTAAGATCACTAATTTGTACTAGGGGTAACTAACAACAATCTAAAAAAATTAGTCAAGTGAGCTGGCTCTGAGCTCAGTGTATAACTCATAATTCCTTAATAATTAATCTCAGGTACTCTCACATGTGTCTGCTTTTCATGTTCATGAATATTCTACTTAATGTTAATTAAATGTTCCTTTCATGTAGTGGCACACCCTGGTAATGATATAAAATTGGATGTTCTATTCAGCTACAACTGATAACTGAATACAGGCAGATTCACTCCACCTACTTAGAAATCAGCTTTTGGATCTGTGAATTATTTTCTCAGGGTGCTGATTAGGTAGGGGGGATTTATCAGTATTTTAGACCTGACATTTGAGAGTATTGTGGAAAAGGAACCAAACTGTAAGATGTCTAGACTAAATTGAAAGGCCTCCACCCAAAAGTTGACAGTAAGGGGTATCTAAAAAATCGTAACTTTTCCTTACAACCTAATGTGTGTGTTTGAGAACTGCAAGACAAAACTGTCAGTTGCTGCCAGCAGTCCTGCAGAGAGAGAGCACACAGGCCCTTTCAGCCCAGGCAGCCTGAGCAGAAACTATTGGCAGCCTGAGTTACAGCTGAAATGGTAAAAAGGCTTCGCACAGCTATGACACCTCAGCTGCTGGAACACCTCACTTCTGCCTGCGCTGTGGGACGTAGGAGCACTCCTACAGGCTGAGAGCAAGTGTGATGCTTCCTCTGCTTAATCCCTCAGTTTCCTGGGAGTGTAGGTAGCTTGTACGGCCTGGGGAGAGGTTGTGCCATGCTCTGGTTAGGGGACCTGCCCTGCAGTCTGCAGACAAGGGGGTTCACCAGATCCTGAGTCAAAGTAGTGGCATAGTTATAAATAAAAGCTTACAGGCTAGGCACTGGGTTTATTCTAGTGTCCACATAAGACGCAGAGTTTCTTCCAACTATTGCTTCACAAAAGATGACAGCACAGTCTGCCTGTGGGGTCCCCTGCATTACATACATTGACTGTAGATAGTAAGTAAAGGTTACTTACTTTCATGAAAAACCAAAATGAAACAAAACAAGGGAAAGAGAGACAGAGACAGAATGAAAGAAAAAGGAAATTGAAAACTTGCCGCAGTGGCCAGCTGGACATAGAAGTGACAAAGTACACTCTGATGAGTGTCTTCTCCAGCGCAGCAGGATGTCCCCAACCACAGTTCTTCCTTAGCACTATACAGCTTTCACAGGGCCCTGGGCAGGCTCCCTCCTGGAGAACCTGTTTTTCTTTCATGTTCCTGATCCTGTTCCTGCCCATGGTGCTGCTGATTGGAGCGTGCTTTGGTCATGACTATTTTCTGCTCTGGTCTTCACTAGGTCTCCATTTCCTGTAGTATAAAGCAGGAACAACAAAACTACAAGTATGAAAAGGATTGGAGAAAAGGGGTAAGTCTCATGTCAGAAGGAATCACGTCCCATGAGAAGCCCACTGTAATATCTGAGTATTCACAGATGCAAGGACACAGGAACCAGATGAAAACACTGGAGCACTGCAGAGTCCCAAGTCCATACGTGAAAGTCTTCACAGTGCAAGTGGAAGACAGTGTTATGAGTTAAAAACTCTATGTCACTGAATCATATAATCATAGAAGCATAGACTCATTCAGGTTGGAAAAGACCTTTAAGATCATCAAGTCCAACTGTTAACCTAACCCTGCCATCCCACTACTAAACCATGTCCCTAAGCACATCATCAATCCTTCTTTTAAATACCTCCAGGGATGGAGACTCCACCACCTCCCTGGGCAGCCCATTCCAGAGCCTGACAGCCCTTTCGGTGAAGAAGTTTTTCCTAATGTCTAGCCTAAACCTGCCCTGGCGCAACTTCAAACCATTCCCCCTCGTCCTATCGTCCGTTACCAGGGAGAAGAGGCCGACCCCCACCTTGCTACAGCCTCCTGTCAGGCAGCTGTAGAGGGCGATAAGGTCTCTCTTCAGTGTCCTCTTCTCCAGGCTGAACAACCACAGTTCCCTCAGCCACTCCTCATCAGACTTGTGCTCTAGACCCCTTTCCAGTTTTGTGGCTCTCCTCTGGACATGTTCCAGCAATGCAACGTCTTTCTTGTAGTGAGGGGCCCAAAACTGAACACAGTATTCAAGGTGTGGCCTCACCAGCACCGAGTACAGGGCCACGATCACTTCCCTACTCCTGCTGGCCACACTATTCCTGATACAGGCCAGGATGCCATTGGCCTTCTTGGCCACCTGGGCACGCTGCTGGCTCATATTTGTTGTGGATGGAGTGAGAGGGAGGCAAAAATAATGTGGTTTATTGGTGTAAACCAGTGAGTTAACAAATTTCAGTGGTAACTGTGACAATAGTTTATGAGATTCAATGGCAAGGTACACTTTGTTATTTACTGCACAGAGGACAGGGTCAGACAAAACAAAACAGGGAGACCCTCCTGTTGAGTCATGAGGTTCAGAAAAGATCCCCTTGCTTTCTAAACTCCCTCAGAGAGGAGTCTAGGTGCGGCTGGATCCAATCCTAGTCCCAGACTTGGTCAACGGTTTATGTCTAAAGGATTATATATGTGCAATTAATCCTTTATGTCACTTAGCTAAGATTTCCAAGTTAGCGCGCTGTTAGTCACTTACTGAGAATCTGTCATGGTAAGGAATCTCTCAACCTCGAGGAGTAACCTTGAGAGACGTCCCTGCTCAAGGGGAGATCCTGGTGTGCAGCCCACTGCCATGCAGCCCACTGCCATGCAGGAGAGCTCAAATGGCTCTTGGACTGCTCACTATTTATGGGGGTAAGATAATTGGCTCATAGTCATATTTGCATACTGACCACTGTGCTTAGATAGCCCTTGGCTATTGCATTGTTATCTGTGTCCCCCCCACATCCAGGGGGTGCATTCTTCATGACCAGACACAGACCAGAAACATCTATCACCACTGTCACAGGTGGTTATCACTTGAAAGAAGTCAAAGGAGGGGGAGTCAGAGACGAGGGGGGAGCACATCGCCACAATATTCAGCCAGCTGTCAACCAGTACCCCCAGGTCTTTTCCCACCAGGCAGCTTTCCAGCCACTCTCCCCCAAGCCTGTAGTGCTGCATGGGGTTGTTGTGACCCAAGCGCAGGACCCGGCACTTGGCCTTATTGAACCTCATACAGTTGGCCTCGGTCCATCGATCCAGCCTGTCCAGGTTCCTCTGCAAAGCCCTCCTCCCCTCAGGCAGATCAACACTACCACCCAGTTTGGCATTGTATGCAAATTTACTGAGGGCACACTCAATCCCCTCATCCACGTCATTGAAAAAGATATTAAACAAGACCAGCCCTTGTACTGAGTCCTGGGGGACACTGCTCATGACCAGCCCTTTCACTGAAATTTTTTTTTCCTAATGTCTAACCTAAACCTTCCCCAGCCTATGGGTTCTCATGGCTACCTCATTTTAGAAAGCTGAGTTCCAAGACAGGCCATGATTTGGTCAAATGAGGAGCTCAGTCACAATTATTTGTTTTCTTTGGTCAATGTGGCAATATTTTTACATGGGAGACATGATCAAAGTCAGTGCAGCTCATCAACATTGTGTGAGGACATGTTAAATAAAAGTAAGAGAAGTGTACCAGTGAAAGCTGATGGGAAATTAAACTGTATAATAGTTGTGTGCCACAGGACATGGCTTGGCAGCGTGCTTCATCTGAAAACCAGGCACTGGACTAGTCTTTTTTGTCAGCATCAGCTCCTCCACACCTGTATCTGGCTATGCTTTGGATCTTTTTGTTTAGGTAAGAGGAAATATGCTATTGATAGGATATTGGACGTTACATGTTTATAACTTTTTACTAACCAAATATGTAAAATGTATTGCAAATGCTTTTCAAAGTCACAGAGGAAGTTACTGGCTCCTTTGTTTTGAGGGAAATGCAGACATTTTTCAGATAATGCTTCAATAGATGAAAAGATATTTTCTTCTTCATTTTGGGAAAAAATGCCAATTTTAATTTAGAAACAGACTATAGCATTCACCGACAGTGAAAAAAAGGTGTCATTTTCAAGTTAGGCATTGGACAACTTTTAACCACATGTTTGTAAAATGAGGACCAACAATCTACTCCCACATCCAGATACAAATATGTCAGTTTGTGATAACAGTAAATATGTTGTGTTCAGCTTCCTGTTGAACTCCGAGAGGTTTGGAGCAATACTATTTTCTGGACAGCTCCATTTGTTGGAAACGGGAAACTTTGTAATAAACCAGCTTTGAAACTAACCTTAGCCATTACACACATAACAGTGCAAACTCTATTGATAATATAGGTGATTTGTAAGATTTTATTAGCAATAGTTTTTTGGTTTTAATATTAAAACAGAGATTAATAGATGTTTGTGACATCTGAAAAGGTAATTCTATAACTTTCTCCCTTTAGAAGAAAAGGGAAAACAACGTAGGACTTAATGTGTATGCTGTAGACAAAGTTTTGTTTACAGTGTGTTTTTTTCTTGTTTGTTCCATGGAAATTTGGAGTCCCAAAGCAGCTTTATGATCACCTCATATTATGCAATGTAGTCACAAAGTGCTACATATATGCACACAACTGAAATTAGGCCAATGTTTCATGGGTGAACTAGTGTGTCTCTTTGGAAAGTCATACGTACCTGTGTTAAAAAGTCAAACAGAACAGCTCTGGATAGTACCTGCTCATTGTCATACATGTTCTTTACTTCCATTTGAATTTTACTTCACAGATCTTAGCAGACTGTACACCTGAATTTCCTTGAGGGGGAGGAATGAAGTGGAAATGAATGACTTCTCTCCCTCTCTCTCTCTCTCAGTCTACTCTTCTCCTCCTGCCTTCTCCACCCCCCCACCCCCCCCCGGCATGCCCCATGACTTTGTATGCCATGACTGTCTTTATATCAAATACAGGAGGAAAAAAAACCCCATTTGCTAGTCATTTTCTTCCTATTGCAGATTTTTGCAAATGTAATCTTATGCAAGAATCTTATATCACATTAATGGCTCTTCCCACATGCCCTCCAGCAACGAAGCACATCTGACCCACGTCTGGTTATGTATGTTACTGATTCACTTTCTGACTGGAAGTAACATAACTGGTTGGTATCCTGCTATAAGAATACAATCCTCTACTCTAGCATAACATTATAGCTCCTCACCCATGACGTGACCTATATATATACATGGCCCACAGGTCTTATGAATGGGAAGAAGGAGAACTTGAGAGATGCATGTTACATTCCAGAAGAAGCTGGGTAGAAAAAACAACAAAAAAGCACAGATATTTCACTGGGGCAATGAAGGTAAAAATACCAACCAACCACATTCTGGGGTTTAAGAAGGAGAAACTTGAGAAAGCTATGTACAGAAATAAAGAGAGAGCAAAAACTTGCAGAGCTTTTGTCTGGAAGGGAAATGTAGGCTTGACAGACTTTACAACTGGTCTGAGTATAAAAGCTTTATTAACTTAACAACAACAACAAAGGTTTTAAAATGTGTCCTTTTTTTCACCCAGATTTTATTAGAAGAAACACTTTAATAGTTCCCTCAGGTAACTGATAGTCATTTCTCAACATAAACAAGTGATGAGTTCTGGATGCTACAATTTGTAGTGATGTGTTGGTTGCGATAAACCAATTTCTGTTTCTTACAATGAAA
This sequence comes from Gorsachius magnificus, assembly GCA_034008185.1. Lineage (NCBI taxonomy): Eukaryota > Metazoa > Chordata > Aves > Pelecaniformes > Ardeidae > Gorsachius > Gorsachius magnificus. Next base: position 181,916,010 of record CM067081.1, read on the forward strand.
ATCTTTTGGTTTTCTGTGTAATTACTTTTTTATTTCAAAATCCTTTTCATTTTCTGTTGCAATCTATAAAATAAACATTCTATTAGCACTGTGTTCCAGCCAGCCATCTGATGTGACATTCCTGGTGATATTTCTGTATGGGATTCAGTTGTATTCTTATTATATTGATTTTTTCACCTGCATGTCTTTGAATGGTCAGTAGCAGCTTTACCAAAGGATTAAGACATGGGGTGACAGTGGGTGTATTGTTCAGTGCTGCTCCTTGAACCATTTAATTCTCACCTTTGCCTTTAGACTGTTATAAACTGAAAACTCTTTCTTCTATGAAGTCTGCCATACATTCAAAAGAATGTAAGAGTAGTATTCAAGAAGCTGCTTGCTCATGTAATTGGTCTTTACCCTCTCCAGGCTGAGCTGCAGAGCAGAATCCCAGTTCTGCATGGAAACTGCCATATGGAAGGAGACATGACCTCCTTTCCTAAGACACTGATGATTTTTGGTGACCTGGATAAGTCAGAACAAAAAGCCCATCACTGAAAAATTTAAGTTACGGTGATCTACACAATAACATATTTTTATAGGCAAGATATGCATCCAAATATATGCACATATGTAGCTTCTTTTCTGTAATATTATCATTTTATAATCTTAAACTGTTTGGCATATAGAACACCACCAAAAATAGAAACCAGAAAGATCTTTGGAGGGACGCGTTTGTTCTGTTACATAGTGCGTGCTAAAAATCAGTTCTTTTTCTTATTCTGAACAGTTATGAAAGTTGATGCTGCTAAGTCTTTGGACGAAATCTGAAATTCTCTTAAATTCATGTAGCTTTATCAAATTCAATACCATTACCTTGCTTCCCATACACTGAGAATCTGCATAATTTTCCAGAACAAATTTCATCAGCCTGATTTTTTACATGCGCAAAGGAGATGCTAGAACTGGAAAATCTTTTTAAGCTACTGTGAACTTTAGACAAAAGGCATTTCCATAAGTTAAAAAGTGTTATTATTATGATGGTGATAATTACAGTGTACATTTTATTTGAAATTTACCAATTTGATTGTAGTTTTGTTTTCTTAGTGAGTTTTTTATTCCACAAATGTCAGCTTTTTCCAAATCACAGTCCCTTCCATGCCTACAAACTATTAAAACCAGAGAGGGGTATAGTTTCAAAGTAGTGTGTAGGTGGTATTAGCACAAATCCTGTTATACATGAACAGATTTTAGCACATACCTCCCTTGCAGTGCTTTGAAAATGTATCCCTTCATATAAAAATATCTGCATGGATGATAATACAGAGAACAGGCTTTCTCTGTTTTGTTAGAAGAGCTTTGCATCTTTGAAGTGCCTAAAGTAATTCAAATTAACCCTTTTTGTAACAAACAAGGGAGAAGTCTGTGATTATACAAAAGTTCTCCAGAGATTTATTCAAAAGCCCACACACTTCATGGTGATTTTTTTCCAGCTTGATCCACTAATCCAACAAACATTAGAGAAGAAACATTAAAACTAACACAGAAAATACAGCAAATTGAGAAAAACTCAGTCAAAACATAGCAAAACATAAAGTGAGATCAATATAGACATGGAGAGATCCCTTTTACTTATTTCACCAGGGATTTTCGGGTTTTAATTTTTTTTTTACTTAAAACATGTACAAAACCATGAGCTTTTGGTGTCGTATTTTCAGCACATGATGAGAATATATATATATGCATGAGCACAATAATTGGGATTTTTATATCAAATTGGCATTCTATCAAAGGCAGAATCCTGTCTACCGAAGATCAACATTGGATGCTGCAGAAACAAAGATTTTTCTCTTCCTTAAGGTTAAAGATGATACAATAGCCCTCTCTGACAGACATTTCTACCTAACATAATGTCTAGCTTTCCTCCAAAACATGAAACTTCTGGAAATGACCTTATTGCTTTTAATATTAAATAGCTTTCATAATTCTCTCAACTGCTAATTTTTTGCATTTTGTTTTTTAAAAATTTGTATCCATAATGTATTTTTTATCAAATTATTTATTATTTTATCCATTTTACATAGTCTATTTTTCAATGTGTTAAATCTTGTATCTTGCATTCTGAGAACAGGGAAGTCAGAAAAGCTAATTTATTTTTCCTGTATTATTGGTTACTTTATATAATTTTATGAGAATTTATCTTTCTCAAATGGACCCAGAGCCCACAGAAGACTTTGAACAGGTCATCTTCATTGGCACTTATGATGGAAAGAAGTAGAATTTAGAATCCCAGATCAAAAAGAAATAGATAGACTGTTTTAACATTCTAGTCAATCCTCTCATAGTACTCCCATTTCAGAAAATGCTTTTTTGTTTCAAAAAAATCAAATGTCCATGCAGGTTGGACATGTGGTTCCTGGAGCAGCAGGACACCTGCCTCTTGCATTAGCTCTGCCACAATTCAGAGAAGTGCTCCAGGTCTGTGTCTAATGAGACGCCTGTCTTATAATTGTGTTGGTTATCACAGTCATCATGTAGCATGAGGAAGCAACTGTCTTTCATTTGTCTGGAGCTTCAGATAGAATTTAGCTAGAGTCACTGCAATTCTGAACTGTTCAAGAATAAGGAAGGATCTACTTGTTGTTTTGGAGAAGACAGATTTTTTTGTATCTGTACACAGTTCTTTCTCCTCCTGGTTTAAGAAACTTTGGTAGAGCAGGAGATCATGGATATGGGACAAAAATGGAGGAAGACTGCCACCAGCAGAAGTCAGCTACTATCCAAATCTGACATTGTTTTGTCTGTGAAGGATAGAAAAAATGGCTTTCCAAGTGGGTAGGGATGTATTGATGCTTCTAATTGGGCATGCCTGAGGGAAAAAAGTGCTTGAGGACCGAAAAGCAAATGTTCAGAGGAGTGTTATACGTATTTAACTGCACCTTAACAATTGCATGTGCATCATTTATGATGAAATGAAATGAAATAATAATATTTTCTGCTTCTTAGACAATAATGTATGACATGTAAGAGAGGAATCAACAGTTTTTACAGTACATGTGGTATCCAAGAATTTTCTGGTTTACTACATCTTTTAGAAGCTTTTATTCATACAGTGGAATACTGTACAATTATATCCCAGGGTGGGATTAGCTAAAAGTCAAAAAGCTAGTCTAAGCTGGTTTTAGAAATAGCTTAAGAATCCATCTGCAGACATCTGAAAGAAGGATCGTATGTCATTTGCTTGTCTTTTTTACATCACTTTTAGAAAAGCTGTAGTCATGTGAGTTGAATCTAGCCCCAGGTTTATGATATGCTCAGCTGTAAGCATGTGAGGAAGTGGATGAATGTTCATTAGAGCACTTAAGATCCTTGAGCAAGAGCTTAAGTACATACCTAACTACCTTGCCTAGTAGAAATGGGATTTATGCTTGTACTTGCGATCTTTATAAGGATTATTCTGAACACTTTGGTAGCAATGTAATCAGGTTGCATAAAAATTAACCAGGAAACAAATGAGGATTTAATAGATTGCCTTTTTAACTAAGCAATAGAATACTAGAGAACGGATATAATTCTCTATTAATATATTTCAGCTGATGCAACACTAAGTGAGAATAATATTTCACTTTCATACTTTTGTGGTAAAGCAAGGTACAGCGGTTTATTCCATTTCTCTCTTCCCTCCCTCCTCCCTCTAAGAAGCTTGCAGGCTCATCAAATTCAGATATGCAAACAGACAAAAGTGATCCTCCCGGCTACCTAATTCTAATTCAAGCAGCTTTGCACAGCTACACTACTAGGCGGCCACATTCTGCCAGAATGATTGCCTTTTCTGCATACTTATTAGCTAGCTTGGTGCTTGGAAATGTTTTGTCCTGTACTGTATAATCATTTTTGGATGCTCTTCTTCAAAAGAAACTGCAGTTCAGCCGCATCACAGGCCTTGCTGGTGTCCAACCCAGCATATCACCTGGGTCAGACACACCTGATCACTGTGCAGGGAAACATGCAGAATCCCCTAGTCCTTTACAGGGTGAATCTCTATATCTGTAATTTAATCTTTAAATCTGTAATTTAGCAGAACAGTACCTTACTACAGAAATAATAAATTAACTTTCAGGTGTTTCTGTAGCGGGAGAACAATTACATGTCATTAATTGTTATTAAGAAAAAGAAAAATGGAAAGAAAAAGAAAAGGAAAACTATACCTTACTTAAATGATTTCTATAAGAAAATTTCTGACTTTCAATTCTGCATAATATTATAGGATATTTCTATTAGGAACACATAAAGCCAGTTCACATAGAAAACTACAAAAGTACCCAATCCATAAGTACTGTTTAAGCATAGGAATAATTTTGGATTATTACCTTCCTAGTAGGACTTGGGGAATAATTTGCATCAAATTGTACAATGAACAAATTTGGCCTCCTTGGCTTCTGAAATGGCAGTGACCTGACTGGGATTCCCTCTGGTTTATTCAGTATTCATATTTACAGAATTGGGGTGTGTGTGTGTGTGTGCTTAGTTGTAATTTATTGTTTTTATTCCCTGTATTGAAATAATAGAAGGGAAAAACTACTCTTTGTTTATGTGGCATAGCTGAAAGGCAGATACTGCTTTACCCGGTATGCTGCTTCTCTGGTATTACTCCCAGGACTCTGACTGCACCAGCAGCAGCTTTGAAGTGCATTTAGAAAGCTAACACCTAACTCCGGGTAGTCACAACTATCCACACTGACTAGTTCTTTCGTCCCTTCCATTGCTTTAATTCTTGCACCTTGATGAATAGGATATAAGATCACATTTGACAACTGTTAGTCTGATCATGTTGTTAGGACCCATTATCCATCTTATCTGATGTCCTGGTTTCGGCTGGGATAGAGTTAATTTTCTTCACAGAAGCTAGCATAGTGCTGTGTTTTGGATTTAGTACCAGAAGAATGTTGATAACACGCTGATGTTTTTAGTTGTTGCCAAGTAGTGCTCAGACTGCTCAAGGACTTTTTGAGCTTCTCCTGCTTGGCCAGGTGCATAACAAGCTGGGAGTACAGCACAGCTAGGACCCAAACTGTCCAAAGAGCTATTCCATACCACATAACGTCATGCTCGGGGGGGGGTTAGCCGGGTCTGTCGAGTGGATCGGTCGGTCACGGGCAGAGTGGTCGCAGCTCGGGCTGTGTGATCGCGGCTTGGGGGGAGTGATCGCTGCTCGGGACGGGCTGGGCATCGGTCAGCGGGTGGTGAGCAATTGCATTGTGCATCACTTGTTTTATATATTCTGTATATTTTCTTACCATTATTATTATTATTATTATTATTATTATTATTATTATTATTATTGTTATTCTTCTCCCTTATTAAATTGTCTCTATCTCAACCCACGGGTCTTACTTTTTTTTTTTCTTCATTTTCTCCGATTCTCTCCCCCATCCCACTGAGGGAGGGGGGGGAGTGAGCGAGCGGCTGCGTGGTGCTTAGTTGCCAGCTGGGTTAAACCACAACATCTGAGCTACCTTAGCTGGCCACATACTATGAAGAACTTCAGAAATATATTAATAATTATTGAAAATGTTATTGGCAAATCATTAATTCAATTATTTTGTTTCCTCTGAGGCAGATTTCTGGAAAATACTTTAGCAATGTCCTCTTCTGATGGGAAACTGTCCCTTCCTGTTTGAAACAAGTGTCTCAGTCACGTTCATTGTGGATATGTGTCTTGACTGAAACCTTTCCTGAGCTTTTCTTTGTATTTCATAAGAAGTGAGCTCACACTGCAAAGTTTTAATCAGTGGGCATGCTAATAAGAAATATACAATTTCAAACAATTTGTTGGAGTTTAATATCCTTGAAATTCTGGTTTCAGTGGAGGGAAGGTTTAAAAGACTTTGAGCACATGTGTGTAGGAGGGAGGCAGATACTCAGATATACCTGTGCACACAAAAGGAGAGCGTGGTTTTGTAAGCTTCACCCTTGGAAGGTTTGGTGGCTAAGCTGCTGATTGTCACAGCACATGGCTGGAAGTTTCTGTGTCAGACTACAAGAAAGGAGGATAGTGAAGATGATCCAGGTACCTAGGATAAAATTTGGAAGTCTGTCCAGTTTTGTGTCAGTGAGAGCAAATAACATGGAATATTTTGAATGTGAGCATTGGAAGGCATGTACACATGCCCGAGGTAAATTTTTTTAGCTCCTTTTTAATAGATGAAATATAAAAGTTAGAGTCCTCTCATTCAAGAGTATCCATCCAGAACTGAGATATTTATTGAAAATTATTCAGATGTTCCTTCTATGTTCAATAAAGAAAATAACTTCCAGAGGGTAATTCATCCCATTTGTCTTTTTTATTCTTTCAGAGGGTATTATGTACTAGCTTGGCATAGGTGGCTGAAGTTAGGTGGAATGAATTCCACTAACTGATTATTATTTTCTGTATCACCATCTATATTATCCATAACCTCTTTCATCTGCAGCAGGTTTCTGTGGGAAGCTGGATAAGTCTGGGTGGATCCACCCAATGCAACGTTATTATCACAGCCATAACTGACATCATAGATTTTTTCATATGGTTTCAGCAGGCATTACTAAAATATCTCTAGGAAACCTGAGTAGATGCCTGATGAGTGGAAACTGTATCAGAGATTATATTATGAAATTTAAGACACACATTTTAGTGTTCCAGTGGTTCTGGAAGTCCTGATGATGCTGCATGGAATTGTGGATGTATGCAGGATTGAGCCCTCTGTGAGCTAAACAGAAAACATTTTCAATACCAAAGAGAGAATTCTACCATGTTCCTCTTATATGGAGTTATATATGGATTGTCATCAAGCAATAGAAAAATGGGAATTCATCACACTGATGGATTTATGAGATCTGTAGCAATCCAAATTCTTACAGAGATCACCAAGGATTTCTGTTTTAAAATCTAAAAGGCAACACCACGGAACAGGCAGTATATTGGAACAGCAATGACGAATTTGCTCTACATGACATTTCATTTCTGGATGGCAGCAAAGATCAATGTACTTGCTTACACCTCCTGAATTAATATCCCTTGCAACCAGGGAATCAAATACCGTTACCCAACTTCCTGCTCCGCAAGCCTCTCACTGTAATGAAGTAATAATGCTTGAGTTTCAACGAAGAAGATTCTTTCAGATTAATATCAACTTATAAAATAATTTGATATTATGATTTACTGAGTTGGACCACATTACTGTTTCAAACAGTATTTTTATTATTAAAAAGCTCAAGTGCCAATAAATACCAAATGCTGTGCTGCAATGTATTTTTCCCTTAGTGGGCTGTGTGTACAAATGAGGGGCTATTCATAGTTATTTTATTAACTCATTTGAAATCTCTTAGAATAAAGGCCAGCCTTTTTTTTTTATTTTTTGACAAGTTTTCTTGGAGAAAGATAAAGGTGCTGCACTTCAGCATGTTGCAGAACAGCTCCTCTTTTACCATATAATTCACTTAAGAAATTGAAAAACCGCTTTTGAAAATGTTCTGTATAATGGACCTATTCATTTTCATTATAATTCATTTTCATTTAGGTTCTATTTTTTATTCAGATATTATTAGCTGAAATAAGTTTTAAAGCAAACTGTATTTAAAACATTTTTCAGTAGTAAAAATTATTTTTGAAAAAAGCTTTTTGCTTCCTTAATATAGAAAGAATATAACTTTGAATCTTCACTGGTTTATATTTTTTTTGTGACTTGACTTTCAGAGCTACTGATGAACACTGTTACACTAAGCTGTATGAATATAAAGCTCTATATGAAACATAACATTAAAAAGGATTTGCTTGCTAGTGTATTTGTAGGTTTAAACCATCTTTCATGGAAATTTGGACATGCTAAACACCTCTCCCGAGGTGGGCAAACAAAAGACTGTGTTGGAAGCTATAAAACACTAACAACAATCTAAGCTTGTTCTCTAATTGTTGGTTATTTTTTGTGATGATCAGGGGAGTACTGCTGTATTTAAATACAGCAGGAGGAAAAGTTACAGAACAAATACTCTGGTTTTAATTGAGCATCTTCCTTTACACCCACATCATTTGAACTCCTCCTCCTCAAGTCGCATTTAAGCATCCTGAATTGCCAGAGCCTGGAGAAAAATAGCTACTCAGCATCAACTCCCCCACCTCCTTTAACAAAGGATTTGACTGTTAGATTTTTTTGCTGCTTGTGTTAGACAGCTAGCAGGGCAGCGAGTAAAGATAATGAGACCTGGAAAAGGGTCTTGAGGTATGAATGGAGTCTGTGAGAATTCAAAAGGGAGCAGGCAAGCTTCAGAAATTATAAAAAGAGGGAAATTTCCCTTCTATCTACAGGAATGGCTGTGGTGTAATTTGTTGCTACTCAAGCAGGCACTGAAAATTGCTGGGCTGAGCGTAAAGCCACAGCAAAAGGACCACTTCTTCAAAGACAGGGTGGATGGGATAGACATTTGTTTCTGAAGTATTTCTCACCCTCCAAAACAGGAGTCTTCTCTGTCTAAAGAATTAGCTCATTCTAGCACAGTATTTTGTGACCTAAGGAAACCTTCCTTTCGAGACAGTGGCAAACTTTAATGTCATCTTCTAGTATTTTGCCTTTTGGTAACTCATATTAAAGAAATTGTGCAGGCAGACCAACCTACACAGCTCTGGCAAATAGAAGGTCTTTTCGTATCTCCCTTACTCAGTGCAGAAGCTAAAGGACTGATAAGTCACTTCTCCTTCTCAGTCCCTCCCTTTGCTTTTCAGACAGGAGAGGGAACATGTGCCAGATGGACACCTTAGACCCACAGTTTTCTTCTTCCCCTTCTCCTGGTTTATGATTGCTTCGAGCTGTTTTCAAAGTCACTATTCAATCCTAAAAAAAACCCAAATTAACTTTAACTGGGGTATTGTTGTACAGCTTTGCTGTTCTGACAGGATAACCATCAGCATGCTGTAATTTGTTTTTCACAATCCACTGAAATCTGAAAATTTCTCACATAGACTTTAATAAGGTTTACATTCAGGCTCCTAATCATAGCAAATTCTGTGTGTTTTGACATGTGAAGATTATAGCGGTGTTTAGCTGGTTAACAAATTTTCCAGTGTTGAGGAGCACATAGCTAAATCGCTGAATTTTCATCTGTTAGTCGTGCTTACAGAATATGAAGCAATATAATCTAATGGGATCTGACCTGAAACCACAGCTTCCTAATATTACATCACAAATTTTAAAAAGCAGATAGTACTTGGAAAGCAATGAAGGGTTTCTGCTCTGTTAAAACTCACTGAATATCCTTACTCAGTGCAGTTAATGCCTTAGGTGCATTAAATTACCCTGAGCACAATATTTTTTTTCAAATTCACTTTTCTGTGAAGTTATTTGAAATGGCCTCAAAGCTCTGCACTATAAAGGGATCAATTTAGATGACTTCAAGACCAGTAAAGTTTGATTTAGACTTTAATTGAAAGTTTAGTTCTTTCCCCTCCTCTCACTGATACCAAATTATTTCCTATTAAAAAGACTTTTTATGAAGACACATAAAAAGTGAAGTAAGAGCTAAAAGATATATACACCCAGGATTTTTAAAGCATTTTTTAGCATGAAAAACAAAAGAGCAAGCAACAAGCCATAGCCACCAATATCTGTATGGTTATCCATTAGCCTGGCCACACAACACCTGCTCATCCACAGCCCAAAGCCATGTTTGCAAAGGCTGGCTGCTAAAGGCAAACAGGTGGAGAATGAGGGTTTTCATATTCACCATTCTTTTGGAGTGCTATCGTCCCATGGCAGCCCTTTGGGAAGCATTGGTCTACAAGAATGTTTCACGTCATTTTTGCGCTCTTCAGAGTGACTTCAGTCATTTTGTTTCCACATTGAAAAATGTCTAGCTCCTGGCTAGTTTGCCTTCCAGAACTGGTATTCTTATGAGCCTGGATGAGAGCCAGGGTATCTCCAAATTGCTTTCTGTAAATTTGGTGCAATAGAAGAAAAATATATTGCAAAATCTGTCTATGCCTAACTTTGTAAGTTACCATCATTGTCAACTTCATTTTAAAGTCTTGCAGAGCTGATAGACTACTGGAACTGTTTTGTGGCCCATTTTTCTTTCCTCATTTAACTATGCAAAATTGCTTCTGTTGCAGGAGCTTTAACGAACATTATTTTCCAAGGAAGAAAAATTTAATAGTTGTGTTAATAGGTCACTATGGTAGAAAAATTTCTTGTTAGTATAATTCAGGGAATAAGCACATTGAGGATATAGACAGTATGCAGGCAAAGGTGTTGTCATGGTTTAACCCCAGCTGGCAACTAAGCCCCAAACAGCTACTCGCTTACTCTACCCCAGCGGGATGGGGGAGAGAATTGGAATAGTAAAAGTAAGCAAACTCAGATAAAGACAGTTTAATAGGGAAAGCAAAAACAATGCACACAAGCAGAGCAGAACAAGGAATTAATGCACTACTTCCCATCAGCAGGCAGGTGTTCAGCCATCTCCAGGAAAGCAGGGCTCCATCAAGCATAACAGTCACTTGGGAAGACACACGCCATCACTCTGAATGTCCCCTCTTTCCATCTTCTTCCGCCAGCTTTATGTGGTGAGCATGACGTCATATGGCACGGAATATCCCTTTGGTCAGTTGGGGTCAGCTGTCCTGACTTGTGCACCCCCAGCCTCCTCGCTGGTGAGGTGGGGTGAGGAGCAGAAAAAGCTTTGACTCCGTGTAAGTGCTGCTTAGCAGTAACAAAAACATCCCTGTGTTATCAACACTGTATTCAGTACAAATTCAAAACACAGCCCTGTACAAGCTACTGTGAAGAAAATTTGCTGTATCCCAGCCAAAACCAGCATAGGTGTTAAGCATGGATAAGAACAGGAAGAAATTTAATGTGAAATAGCATAAAAAGCCTGAAGACTGCCTGTAAGAAAGCTTGTAAAAATGAGATGGTGCTTTCACTTTGACAGAATACTCTTGGACTTTGGTCTTGGCTTCAGCAAGGTAAAGAAGAAAATGTCACATTATGTCCAAAGACACAGAAAAGAAGAATTTTAAATGTTGGACTTTGTAACCAGGGGAGCAGCCAGGATGCTGTACTTCACTTCTAAGCAAAAAAAAAATAACAAGTGTTTAATTAAAATAAAAGCAAACCCCAAAAGTTTCTCATCAGTTATTTCCCCCCTGTCTCTTTGTACTTAGCTGCTGTCTTGAGGCTTATTTTTAACTTGAGTGGAAAATTCTAAACAAAACTGAAAGTGTTGCCCTCAGAGAGTTGTTTGCAGCTCATTCAACCATGGCAATCTGTAAAATTCCAGCAGCAAGAGAGAAGGACCAATTAAAATAAAATACTTGTGTTGTGATTTAGCACAGACTTGTACAGAATCTATTGTTTTCCTGGTATAATGCCACAGTTTTGATGCAGTCACATCTTTTGTAAATTCATCCCCTTATAGATGTTTATTAAGTCACGCAGGCTCTTTTGAACATTGCAATAAAATATAACTCAAAGAGGATCTTCATCTGTGTCAGATAAGGCTAAGGGGAATAAACTCTCTTCAGTATCTCTGACACTTGTATTGGTGGGACACAGCCCCTTCGTTCATTTGAAGAATAAAGAGCTGACAAACACAGAGACCTAAAAATCCCCAAACTTTTTTTGATCTATTGGAAATTTAAGGAGGCCTTTCTATGATCACTACTTTTTTTGTGTTTATTCTCCCAGCACCCTGAGTACAATTAAAGCACTTTGGACAGTCTTGACACTGTCTATATTGAAGCATATCACATTTATTTTTAGGCATCTGCTGAGTTCATTGAGACATTACGTATGTTCCCAATTTTAGCTGCTCTTAGTTGCATTGAAATTTCACGCTTTATAGCAGAAGTCTTTAAATCCTTGCAGGTGATCACCTCACCTGCCTTAAGACATAGAAAAATTGTACATGGTTTAAACTAGTCAGCTATACTCCCCTTCTAGTGAATCAATGTTACTCCCAGAAGGAAAATTATTCTTGAGTGACTATAGAGATGTCCTGGTTTTGGCTGGAATAGGGTTACTTTTCTTTATAGTAGCTAGCAGAGTGCTGTGGTTTGGATTTAGTACTAGAAGAATGTTGATAACACACTGATGTTTTTAGTTGTTGCCAAGTAGTGCTCAGACTACTCAAGGACTTTTTGAGCCTCTCCTGCTTGGCCAGGTGCATAACACAGCTAGGACAGCTAAGCCAAACTGACCAAAGAGCTATTCCATAGCATATAACGTCATGCTCGGGGGGGTTAGTTGGTCGGTCGGTCAGGGGGGAGAGTGATGGCGGCTCAGGGAGAGTGATCACGGCTCGGGGGGAGTGATCGCGGCTCAGGACGGGTTGGGCATCGGTCAGCGGGTGGTGAACAATTGCATTGTGCATCACTTGTTTTGTATATTCTGTATATTCTCTTACCATTATTATTATTACTATTGTTATTCTTCTCTCCTATTAAACTGTCTCTATCTCAACCCACAGGTCTTACTTTTTTTTTTTTTTTCTTTTCCCCGATTCTCTCCCCCATCCCACTGAGGGAGGGGGGGGAGTGAGCGAGCAGCTGTGTGGTGCTTAGTTGCCAGACGGGTTAAACCATGACAAGAGAGTACCCAAATATCTGTAAGTCTACATTTGACCATGTAAAGGAAGGAATTTAACTGTGTTTTCCTAACTTTCAGGGAACACCTAATTGCTGATTCCTTTTTCCTTTCTTTGCTTTGGGATTGAAGAATCTTCCCGGTTCATGTTCAATATTTCCTGTGTTACATTATTTGCAGTAATCACAGTGAATGAGCCATATCTATTGATCTAATACAGCAAGTAAAAAAATCTCAGTAGGGGTATGTCTGGGCTTAGGTGACAAGCAAACATTTAGAGCTGACTGTTCCTATCACTAGTGTTATGCTGATGTGGAGAGACATGTTCCTAATACCCTCTTTATGCCTAATAAACTGAAAAGACAGTAGGGATGTCAGATGCCTCTCAATGACCTACAAGAAGACAGGAGAGATTGTCTGTATTCTGTATTCAGAGCTATGACTATTACAAAGAGCTAAAGCTACATGCTGTCTAACCTCTAAATGGGACATTACATAGCGGTATTCCCTGAAGCTGATTTTCTTAATTAAACAATGCTTGTCCCATTACAACGACAATTTTTTAAAGGAATAAATATGTCTCTGTCTGCCTTCCTCAACTCCCTGTTGGTGAGTTTCAAGCAGGGGTCTCCAGGAAGTGTAAGTTTTATAAGAATAAGTGCCCGTGAAAAGGAGCAAGTTTTAAGTGATCAGCTGCTTGATGGTAAGTCTCTGCAGTGCCTACAAAAAGCAGCCCAAGTTGGTAGTTTTTGCTTCCTGGAGCTTCCGTATCTTTCTGTGCAAGGCTGCAGATCCGTTTCCCATTGTGTGTCCCCATCAACACTTTAGCTTACTACCTCCTTTTTTTTTTTTTTTCCAGGATGCACAGCATACATACTGTATGCATGTAAATTTGTGCCTGGGCTTCCTTCTGGAGTAACTCACTAGCTTCCTATGAGATTAAATTGTTAAGTTCTTGCTGGTATGAGAATCACAGTTTAGCACACTGCATCTCTTATTCAACCCACTGAAAGTTCAGCCTTTGGAAATCATTTGCCTATAGTCTCAGATTTATTTCTAACAAAACTGCAATAAATGAAAAATAGTTCTCTAAGGAAGACTCCCCTTATATTTACTTCCTGCATAGTTCACTTCATAAAATATTATCTATTACTTATTTTAACAAGAATAAGATCAGTTGTAAAGACATTATTAGGACTAGATCATGTAGGCTTATACTTAGGTGCAAATCCATATTAATACAAATTGTCCAAAAGAAACAGGAACCCATTCAAGGAAGAGCAAGGGATTTGTTTCTGTAGCATTCAGTCTTAATTACTATATCCAAATGTAGTCTCATTTATGAAGTCAAAAGAAAAGCCAACATGATGATTTTCAGAGTCTGAAGGCCTTGAAATTGCACATCAGTTTTGGGTCTCATATACATGGATGGCAGCACAACATTGTTTAGCTCCACTTGCAATATCTGCAATTACAAGTACAAAAACTCAGCTGTCAAACAAATTAAACTAAGCCTTGCTGCATAAAGCATGTTATTTAATCTCCGCAATCTGTTTGCCACCCATTGCAATACAACTACATTAATGCATTAAATTAAGTTATTTTATTTTACTGCTTGCATACAAATCAATACAGCAGGTGAGAGAATATTAACTAACCTAAGCCCTAATTAAAGACCAATGAGGCACTTGTGGCTGCTTTACCTTGATACGTGAAAGTTATTTTTTTAATTATTATCTGAGGTCAGACACTCTTCCATAATCATTTAGAATACGCAGCTATTTGCAGTATTAAAATGCTACACCTCATATTAACTGCCTGGGCTAAGGATAAATGTATCTGCAGTAAGGATAGAAAGTCATGCAGTCTTTTAATAAGCCTGTTAAAGATTATTTAACAGATATTATTAGTTCCTATCTTATGTTTTCTCAAACAGCATAGTACATACCTTATTTGTATTTGAACAGAATTGGAGCAGTAATTTACTTGTGCAATCACTGGTCACTCTTGCAAATTTTGCATGAATGCAGAGATAAAATTAGGTTTAAAAATTTCACCATGCAAATTGTAAGCTATATATTTTTCTTGTTTCAAAGGGAAAGTTTAAGGAGCTTCTCACTTCTTAAGTATCTTACAGCTCCAAGTGTGCTAGTTAAGGAGCCTAAATGTCTCAGGAGTTTACTCCTATTATCTCCAAGGTAGAACCTTTCTTTCTGCCCTGTTTAAGAAAAAGTGCTTAAGTGTGCGCTAAATTTATTTTATAGCCTTTTGATTTGAGTTAAACCATTCTATTGATATTAAATGCATATCTATTTTGCAAAATTGTTTATATACTTCCTACCCTCCTCAAGATTTCTACCTCTTGAACTAACGTCTAAAAAGTGCCAGATGAAAATGTGCTTTAGCTCTGTGCAAAACTAGCAAAGCCAAATTAAGACAGCATGGCATATGAGATCCCCTGTGATGTAGATGCATTCTTCATTGGGCTGCACAAACTTTAGGAGTTATGATGAATGGGGCACTTTGTCAGTCTTTGGACATTTCAGACTCTCAAGAGAAGACAACATAAATTAGTTACACAGGTCACATTTACAAGTATTTCTCTGCATCTCTCAGAGGTAGAAATGTAAGGGAAAGTATAAATGAACCTGTGACTCTGATTTTTGTGATCCTGAGTACTGACACAGTCCTGAAATGCTAGTGCTTGTCTATTGTCCTGGAAATCCTTAATTTCTTGTTATTCCACATATCCTAAGCTTGAGACTGAAGTAGCAAAAATTATTTCACTACTAAGCCATTCTGGCAGTGCCACTTCCATGAGGCTTTGCCATCATTTTCTTATGTTTTTACAAGCTCAATACCTCCTTCTTACAAGACTGCCGAAGGTCACAGTAACTTTTTGAGGGAATCTTTATGAAACCAGTGAAATTATGTTATGAGTCTTGTCCACTCTGCTACTCTGGATCCCTATGCACTTCATGTCCATGTGTTTTTCCACATGCCAGGTTCTTTAAGTGCCTTTTAAGGCACCTCGAGCTGAAGAAATGCTGCCATTGAGTTGGCTGAGCAAAATGGGAGTTTGAGGATAGATATCTACCTGCAAAGGTGAATCAAAAGAGCACAGTCCTTCCTTTTCCATTATTTCAAAAGTAGATTAATATTTTCTTCAGGAAAAAAAAAATCATCTGTTTAGTAGTGTGAAGGCTACAGAACATAAATCAATATTTTTACTGGTACCCCTATTCTTTTTCAAGTTACAATAGCAAATAGTTATTTTTACACAAAAACACCCTCTAGTCTCTCTTGATTTACAGTGATAAACTGACATACAATACATCTTCCAGAGTAAACTGCAGTCTTTCCTCAGGTTATCATTTTCTTGTCTCCTGTGAGAACTGAAGTTTCCTTTAAGCTACTTTTTTCAACACTTCAATCACATTTCTAGTTCTGCCTATGTATGTTTCCTATATTTCCTGTATTATAATACACCTTTAATTAACAAAATCCAGATAATTAAATTTCTGAAACCAGTCTCTATCTGCATTTCATACTTATTTGTGTTAAATGATGTCTCAAAATATCACACACTCTTCATGAAACCATGTCAATCACAAACATCTGAAATGGGATCAGAATTTCTCCCATGCTGAACATGTAAAAGGGTATTATACTAATTTATTTCATCTACCACAAACTAGATTATAGAAAAGTTGACATTTGTATTGAATGCGTCTATCTTTTACTATTGCTTTTGTCAAATCATATGTAAGGCAACCACATATTATCTGATCCTGTGATGAAAAACTAAATTATAATATATAGATGTAAAAGGGAGAGAGAAAGTAATCATAACTTGAATTTTTTTCTTGTGCCTGAGTGTTAGACTCATGAATTTTTGAATGCAATCTCTTTTCATTTGATTGTGAGATAGAGGGACAAACAGAAAGGGCAGGGGGAGAAGAAAGAAAGAGGGAGGGAAAGAACAAAGAGAGAGAGCAAGCAAGAGGAAAAGAAAAAAAGAGTTCTGAGTAACGCTTGTGGTGTTGCAGAGAGAAAGTGCTTGAAGATCAATGTTTTTGTAACAGTTTACCTCTGCAGCTTTGGTTACACTCAGTTTATCAACTCTGGGAAGAGAATAGTGTGGCATATCTATTTGTTACTGATTCAAGAAACCTAAGCAAAAGCAATGCAGACCAGTCCTGGGATCTGGCCATTGCAGCTGGTACCAGGCTGTGGGAAAGTCAGGTCACTCCAGAGTGAAAGTCTCCCTCCTCGGCTGCCCTCAGGGCACAGGAGGCCCAGCCGGCAGCCCCCCCTTGGCCCGCCAAGGGCATGGGTTCCCCTTCAGCTCCTTTGGCTGCCCCTGGCAAAGGAAAGAGCGAATTGTCCTTCAGAGAGTGATTCAGAGGGTGCGGGTGAGGAGCTGGCGCAGCTCCCTGCCCATTGAGGAGTCTTGGCATCTTACCTGTGAATGGGGGACGAGGCTGCATTTGCTGCATCTCAGATGCCACCAGGACACTCTCTGCCTCTCCTGGGGGGGATGCAGGGAGGAGTCTGAGCTAATCTTCCCTGAAGGCCTCTTTTGCTCCATGTATCAGAAATACAGAGTCCTTGGAACGCAGAAGAGGGTTAGACTTTATTATTGGCTTCGCTTTTGTTTTGGAACTGTGATTTTAAAACAAATCCAGCTCTCGGGTTTAAGGGTCACTTAGTAAGTTTTCCTTTCTGGCTCTCACACAGGTTTTCTTCAGTGTTTCCATGGCTTATAGAAAGGGGAAAGAGGCTGTAATTTAAATATAAATTAGTTTTTGACACAAAAGTGAAAACAAGAGAATGCTATAAGCAGTAAGTGTGTGAGTGTACACAGAATAATGACAAATTTTAATTGACTGTCTATTACAGGATCTCTGATTTTTCACCTCACTTTTCATAATGCTAGATATGCCTGGAGGCTTCTATCCCCTCTTTCACCCTGTAATATAAAATTGTCTGACAAGGACTGATAGCCACTATAAAATCTCCACAGCCTCTGCTTCGGATTTCTAATAGCAAATAATTTCATTTTAAACAAAAGTTGTCCAAGTATAATGAACATTTCCCACACGCCTTGATTGCATTGCAGTGGCAAGTCAGTATTCTATTTACTGTATTAATTAAAGAACATTTCCTTCCATCATGCCACCTTGTTTTAGTAAAACATGTCAGAATACTTTTTTTTGGGGGGAAGGGTAAATCATCATTTCAGAAAGAAAGTAATCTATGACATTTCCATGATTATTTCTATTTGTTCCAAATTACTATGAAAATATGTCAAATGTATTTCATGCGGTGGTATTTAAACAGTTGCTAATGTTTAATTATGAAGCTACTTTTTGGAATAACCAATTTCTTATATGCTATATGGTTTCTCTGAGCTACTCTGGAGTCTAAGTGTTAATCTTTTATCTACCAAAAGACTGAAAAGAAAAGATGACGTTGCATAGGCTAGTAAAAATGAGATGTCTTGCCTTATGCCCTGTTATTTTCTTTCTAAACTAGTTCCACTATGAAATGAGAAGGGAATACTGACAGATGTAGGGAGTCCTGCCACAGTACCCTCCCTATCTATGGAGCATTGCTTTGCTGCACTTACCAAAGGGAGAGCACTGTGCAGTGGCAGCGCTGTCTTTAGGGTCATCACACTGACTCTATATCACCCAAGTGACTGTGAGTCCTAGCGTGCTGCCGCCGACCTAATTACCAGCACAGCACAGCCACCACTAAGGGAGAACACTAAACATAACAGAGGCTGTAAGGTCAAGAAAGCAAACTAAAAAAATCTAGTTGTTAATTCAAGGAAAACCCTTTTTATGCTATCCAAATGTTGCAACATATTTTCACAGCAGGCTTCTTAATCTAGCATGAAATGTCATCAATGCTGAAGAGAAAAACAAAAATAATTACTATTGGACTATTCTGTCGTTGCATGTGACGTAAATTATTGAGCTATATAGGACAGATGATAGGGAGAAACTGGCAGAGGCACTGAATATTTAACCATGATTAAGAGATCTGTGTAAGGTGAATTTGTCACTATCTGCTTTCCCCCATTACTGCCATTTATCCCCATGTCTCCTTACCTCATGACCTGTCATAAAGTTGGATAAATGACATGCAGAGAACTATTATATAGCCACTAATATCAGAATAAATGAAGATAGCTCAGTGCAGAAAAGCTATTAAAATGTATCATAAACCAGTATTGTATTAAATATAACAGTATCTAACATTACACAAAGAATTATATAAAAAAAATTTAGAAATTTATACAATAGTAATAAGTATAATCAGAAGCAGTATGTGCTGTTTCCTTAGAAGAGATAGCTGGAAGGTTATAAATGTATGCAATAAACTGTCGTATGGTAAGATTCTGTATTCATCTGGTGATTTTTACTACTTATTTATATTCAGGCTATCAAGATCCACAAAGAAAAATATATTAAATAACAAAAAACAACAACCACATGAAAATAAATAGAAGTTGCCTTGTATTTTCCTTCCAGTAAAATGAAAGACAAACATGTTATTTCAAAGAGTTTTGAGGTGTGTCTAATGTAGCAGGATTTTGAATATCCATATAATAAAGAATTCAAACAGCCTGACAAGTTTTTCCTTCTTTTTTTTTTTTTTTTTTTTTTTCTGAAACACAGTGTATGGTCCTGGACTTGATCCCTGAGGTCAGTTACTGAGGAACCGGGCTCCTCCTGGGCATGGTCAGGTTACACACTGCTGATGTGAGTCCCACTTCAGACAGCTAAATGACTTAGGATCTTGTCAGATCTAGGCATCTGGGCCCACTCAAAACATCAGCAAAAATAATTGAATGACCCTAAAAAGTGAGTTGTTTACCTGAATAGAGGCACCTGAAAGTTATGAGTTTAAACTTTTAGTCCAGTCTTTTATTGTCAATAAGAAGAAATAAATGCCTCTGAAAGTAAGCAACTCAGACTCACCAAGGGATGCCTTGCTAATAAATGCATTCTACTTAGGTCTCATATTATCAAGGTGGGAACAGACCAGAGAACAGAAATTCTAGAGTAAAATGAAATTATATGGCTTCTGTTATCAGGAGTTCAGATTATATTGTCAGAGCAGTCTCTTCTGCCTTTAAAATACATGAACCTGTTAATTTTAATATTCTTTCATACAGTGTGTAGCTGTAGGACAGCATAAGTTAGTCTTGTTCTTTGGATCTTACCTTGCAGTGGTAAGGTATTTTCATTGCCCTGTCAACTTCACATTTTAAAGATGTTGTCAATTATAAATTGTATAGCTTTTCAGTTTCTATGCGTCATGAGCTCTAGTCTGATTGGTCAGAAGCCTGAGGTTCACTGACTCACAAGAAAATTAAAGTGATAACTTGTAATGTACATTCTGATAGTAGATTATAGTAACTGACAGACCTGCTGAAGTAGTTTTTGGGGGATTTTTTTTTTTTGGGTTCTGTATATCTTGTTTCTGTTCTTGCCATTATCTTCAGTTCTTTCATGTTGCTATTATGTTTGTTGAGGGTTTTATAAAACTGTTAGGGTTTGGGAGAAACAAAATTCCTTGTGACAGAGAAAGTCCAAACATGTGGTATGGCCCAAAGAGCTCATTTTAGGAGTTCTTACTCTATTGAAAAGGTGTTTCCAAATTCTTATGCTCCCTTTTCCCATGGTATAAGTCTCTGATGTCTGCAGAGTACCTTTCGGTTTCCTCAGCAATGTAGCCTTAGCTATTCAAATCCATCCTCTTTAATTGTTGCTGCTTTGACCTGCACTGTTCTCAAATTGTGACTGCTGAACCCTGCACACTGCCTATGAGTGGCAGCTGGCCTGAGTGAAAGGTCATTATTAACCACAACTCCAAGTGCAAAGAGCAAGCGGGTCCTCCTTATAAAACCTTGCATTATAAACTGTCTTACAATAGCAAACTCTATCTTACAACTAATAAAAGCTATCCTTTTATCAGTCAGACAAATGTTTAACGCAACTTGAAAGGCAAAAAAAGAGTTCTGCTTCAAACCTTTCCTTTATCCTGAAGTGACCCTTGTCCCTTTAACAAGCCTTTAACTGACAAATAAATGCTGAACAAGTTATATTCAATATTTCAAGTCAGACAATAGATGTGTGGAGCAGTAGCAGTATACAATTTAATAGTGTTCTTGCTCTTCTTGCTCTACATATGACAGAGGCTGTCTTTCAGAGAACACAAGTGACAGTCAAGTGCGTCACTTCTGTACTGCTCAATCTGAAATACTTGGGCAGGGCCAATGTGGACCATAAAGTGTGGACCACTGGTGTTGTAGAACCTGTTTCATTTGATATTGGGAAGGTAAATATTGTACTCTCAAATGGCATGAAGCACACACACAAAAAAAAGCAGATATGTTAAATGAATTAGTTTCAGACTTATGACTACCTTTTGAGAATTAGAGTAGTGGGATATGTAATAACAGCCTGACAGTATATGTACACTAAAAAGTGCACTTAATTTTTCATAGGTTTTTTTCTTTGGAAAATTAAAAAACTTTCACGTCTACCCACAATCCTCACTAGTTCAGTAATAAAGATGTAAGAAGATGTAAATCTTTCATTCAAATCCAAGGGTTACACCAGGTTATAGAATGATGTGTCACTCCATGTACTGTTAGAGACAATATGACATAACTCATTTTGGCATTAAACAATCCAGTAAAAACCCTTCAGGATTTATCCTTGCAGGAATTTGATATATTTGGGGATTTAATGCTTGACCAAAAAAATGAGGGACTTGCCCTAGTAGACCTGAAGAGCTAGTAGGTAGTTATAAAATTTTAATTAGCAAAATAAAGGAGACATTTCCTGCAGCACAGGAAACACTCACAAAGTCAGACAATGTAGAACTTAGGCTAATATTCTTAGTCCAACATGCATGCTGCAAAGGCTGTAGACCCATCTGCTGTGTTTACAGCATCAGCTAAGCATGGATTTATTGGGAGAAGTTAGGTGGGATAAAGGTGGGAGGTAAATACGTTCTGTAAAATGAACATAGAAAACATTTTCCTCAGAAGATCCTGAAAACAGAAAAATTGAACCAGAGAAGTAAGTTTAAAAGTTTAGAGGAGAAAGAATATGAAAATGGAAGCATTGTTTGGATACTTGTAAGGAAACAAAGGCAGGGGTGAAGAAGAATGAGTCATAGCTTTGTGAAGAGAAATTTTTCTTCCTTTCTGATTTGTACCCTATAAGTCACTAAAAAATTCCTACAGGGTCACACACACATAAAAGAAATTTATAAAGATGGCTAATTTTTCTTTCAAAATGAGAAAGAAAACTGGTGGCAGTGTGTAAATATTTGTAAAGCTAAATTAATAAGGTTATAGATTTTATATGTCCTACAAAAAGATGGTGATGCAGGAAACAAATGTATGGGCCAAATGTAAGACAACAAAAGCAAACACCAGGTAAATAAAACAGATATGTAGAAGATACAGGTCCTCTGTACCTTAAGATTTCAGTCCTTTTGAGATGTACAGATTTGTCTACAAAGCAGTCCAAGATGTCCAAAATCTACGCACCATATTGAAAACCTTCCAGTTACTATGTATGCCCTATTTATTTATTTATTTATTTATTTTTACAGCTTAGACTGCCTTTTGAAAGAAACAAGTGGTTTTCAATGTCTCAGTTCAAGTCAGGATCACTTTCATGCACAGCATAAAATGTTTGGCCATTGCATGAGATATACTTTAAAAATTATAGCTACTTATTAAAACACAAATAATAAGAGCAGAAGTGAACAAATGGGAAGTTGTATGAGGTATTGGAAGAGGACCTAAGAAGAAAATTAAACTTCAGTTTGTTATAAAGAGGGAGAACCAGAGCAACTCATATTATAGTGCCAGAGTAACAACATCAATGGTGAATAAATGGGGTGACATCAGCACCTCCATGTTGCACAGCCCAGAGGGAGGAAAGTGTATGTGTTTCTGTGTGAGAAAGATACCAGTTAAGAGAAGGCTGTGTATAAAAATCCATGGGATTACAGCTGGAGTAAAATGTTTGACTGTATAGACAGAAAACAAAGATCAACTATTATTTCAGAAGCACAATATCTAGGTACAGCAAATTCAAAGAGATTAAAGGAGCTGAAGATTTTCACAATTTATAGGCCTAATTGACAAAGGAATCAATGTTGTCAATGGTGAAAACAGGAAGCCTTCGGTAGCATTTGGCAAATGTTGTTTTGTAAAAGCTTGATAATTCATGGTTCATGTTTCTCTCCCTCTTTAGACCATAACTGAGGGTGAGGAACTAAAAAAGGTTTTCTTTAGATCTGCCTGTCTTAATGTTCTCCTTCTTTCCTTTCTTTCTGACACTTTTGCAGAATAAGAAGTTCTTTAAAATGCCTTGCAGCTTTTTATCAATGCCTTCTTCATTCCTGTCTTGCCTTTAGGAGTGTCTTTAATCTCACCAGTCTCACATGCATATTGAAAACATTTTATATGCAATCTTGATGCCCTGATCGTGTTGCTCTGAACAGTTGCTGACATTTAGATAACTCTGTTGCATCCACTGCCAGTTAAATTTGATTTTTTTGCTGGCTCAATGACACCAATTTTAATTATGTTTTTATAAAGTTCATCTATATATTGTTAGCCTAATGTGTACCTTCCAGTTTATGAAAAAAATGAAGTTGATCAGACAAATGGCATTTTGTCTGGGATGCTAAGAGCCAGCTGCCTTTGCCAGAATAGGTGAAATAAGGGAGGAGGGGATGACATCCTCCACTGAGGTTGACCTGAATCCTTTTCTCTCTTTTAAAATCGGTAATAATTCCCTCCTCTTCCCCCCCCCCAAAAAAAAAAAAAAAATCCCCTCTGTAATTAATAACAAGGGCAGAAGTTAAATGGGAAATCAAGGCTCCTTGTTCTTTTCCTGTGTACTAGAGGGGAAAAAAACCATTTGCTTTTACAAGCCATGTGATGTGCATAGTAATATGGCTTGGGTTCTCTGTGTCTATTTAGGAACTTTAAATTAAATCTTGATTCCTTTCATTTTTCATCTTCATCTATCCATCCCTTTTTTGACTTGACTACTAATGTATACCTTAAAAGTAATGTGGTTAACAAAAAGGCCTTCTTGCAACAACCTTAGCCTGTGCACATTTTCACTTTCTAGAAGTAAAAATTCTCTCTCCATGTTTCTGACCCCTTTTGTTATTTGTAAATATTGTCAGGATAACTACATGCCTGGGACAAAGGCTAACGTTATAGTAGCAAGTTTTCAACAATAGTAACTTCAGAACTCCCCTCCTAGTTTTAACTTATACATTTTACTTTTTATTCTGTCATTAACACCATTTATGTAAAAGTTAAACCATATGCTGATATGTCACTTCCTTCCTGTTGAGGTTTTCTTGCTTCCCCTCCCATCATCAATATTAATTTAAAATCAGTATTAAAAAGGCCTGCTTATACAAAATAATTACATATAACAAAAAATAAAAGGAAATATGGAAATAAATCTTAATTCTTTGACTGGTTCTGTGATGATTTACACACATTGGGATTCTGACTCATATGTTTAAAAGGGAAGTCCACAGTAGATTAGAAAGGGAGAGTAAACTTCTCCACTAAAAAGATTTTTATAATAGCCTTTGTCTCACAATGATGTTTCACTTGAAAGACTTTGATAACCAGCACTTTCTTCCAAACCTTTTCTAACCCTTTCTTCAAGCCTACATGGTATTTTAGAAGTTTTGCATGGATTCTGCCTCTGAAAAGGGCAAGGGGGGAAATAGACTATGCAATTGGAGGCTGACCTGTCATTATTGACCTTTTCAGGGAAGAAGAGAAGGAAACACTCTATAATGACAGAGTTGTTTCTTTCCCTAAAATATCACAGGCCTGGAATCCAGCATCCAGACTAACTGGGACTGTGATGTGTATGCTCCAGTTAGATGGGTTAGATGATAACGTGTTTCCATACTTCTGCTATTGGCTTTCTTGGAAATTCTGACTGAAAAGCTAAATAGTAATCAATCCATTAAATACAAAAGGAATGTCTCGTGTTTATTTGTTTATTTGTTAATTTTTTCATCCCTTTTCATTGCTTATAATGTTGCATTCACACAGTATAGGATTAGCATCTCAAGACTGTTCCCTGTTATATACTACATATCGGTATCTCAGCCTTTTTCCCACTGACTTTGGGATGGCAGCTGGAAAAAAACCAAAACAAAGCAAAACAAAACTTGAAAAATAGACAAGCAGACAAAACCTGTGGTTCATGCATTTTTAGGTGATTGGGACTATAACGGTGTAAACACACTGTGAATCCTACCAAAGCTTGGCAGCAGTCTTCTTTAGTTTGAGATGTCATCCATTTTCACATCTGATACAAACAGTGGATAGTCTTGCAGTAATGAGTGCTGTACTAAGAGCACACACCTAAGATATAAAACTATTTTAGAAAGTAATTGCTATTCCAAGGCCATACAACTGAGGTAGAAAGGAAAGAGAGTAAGAAAGAGTTGAAGAGTAATGGGACTGAAAATGATGATATGTGAGATTAACAGCAAAGAAAAGCCTAGGTGTCATCATGTGGTCTGTCCCATGCATAGAGGGTATTGTAACTATAACCACTGTGACTACATACAGCTATGCATATACATACAGATACACCTAAATTAGTTTTGAAACAGCTAAGTCAGACATTGCTTATTTGTGGTAATATTGGCATAAATATGCAAGAAAAGTATTATAGGGAGTTTGGAAAAATCAGAAGAAAAAGAGCTACATTGAATACAATCATAAATGTGATCTGCAGAAGTGATAAGTAGGGTAAGAATATATTCAGAGGTCTTCAACTCCTATAGTGTGAAGATAATAGAAACACAATGTGCATTTGTTAACATCATATAAAATGAGGTGAAAGTTTCTGTTCTGGAATTCATATTTGGGGAGTTAGCCAGTGAGGTAAAGTTAGATTCCTGAATTTACTTCTGTTTAAAATATAGCATTCTGTCTGTCAATATTTTTATAATTGATTTAAAGCATCTAAATTTGAATAAAACTTACATTAATCAAAAATATATACACCTACCTGATGCGAAGTATACACTGAAGTGAACCCAGGTGCCACAGGTCTACTGTGCTTCTGTGACTGTCTATGCCAGTGTGAATGTTGCAGTTTCTGCATGCAGCCATCTCCAAACTCCCAGGGCCCCTTCCCGCTGTATTCACCTCTATGCATTGCTTAAAGAAACACACCAGACTAGACCAGTGATGATGTCTATCAGGCTTGCACGGACAATGCTTTGTGCTCCGTCTGCTCACATCACGTCATGGGTATCTAATGACAATTTTCCCATAGCAGTGCTGATTTTGTTGAGCCTGATGAACATCACTCAAAGATTGTTTTGGCATGAGACATTGCATAATTTGAAGTTGTTGCTAAACAAAAAAATTCATTTTAATTTCACTTTCTTTCTGAATTCTGAAAAAAACAAAGCTAAGGCAAAAAACTGACTGTTTATGCACAGTGATTTCATCTTCAAGACCCAAAAGGAGAACAAAAATTCTAAGCTAGAATACTTGACACTTCGCATTTCTAGTAAAATCACATCAAGTAAGTAAGCTCAAACCTGCACAATTAACTAATGTGTGGACTATGAAAAGGGTGGTGCTGTGAAACAGACAATGTAAAATTATGCCCATTTTGTAAAAGTAAATATGCTTATTAACATAATTCAGAATAAATTGGCTGAGAAAGATAGTGTTACTGGGAGCCACTTCCATGCCTGTAACAACGGGGGGGCTGAAGGTGGGAGCTGTGCAGAACAGGTCTGCTGCTGAAGTGTGTGCCAGACCACTTAGATATGCAGGTTAGGGCCTGCTGTGACCACATTTGCGTTTACATTTGCCTAACACCTGTCCGGTGTGACATCCATGGCAGGATGAAGGCAAAGACAGCAGCTCTGCTGACACGCCTGAGCTAGTTTTAATGCACATGGTCTAGGCACCGCTGGAAGTTCAACAGGTGTTACTATTCATTCAGTATTGCCAATTCTTAATAATTTAATGTAAGATATAGACTGTTTAGAAATCTTAAAATATAAATGAGTTTGGAGAAAAGGTTCCTTCCATGAAAATACTGAAAACAATATATGAATGCAGAAATCATAAAGTAAATCAAATGCAAAAAATACCTTTTTATAAAATCTTACTACTTTTTAAGACAGTTAGAAACCTGCTTATAACTTTTGAGTGCCTGGAACTTTCAATATTGTATTGAAAAACTAGATGAAATATTGCTTTGAAACAATTCTCTGATGAAAACCCAAGTCAAGAACTATCTGATCGAGGGTCCATCCAGAGTTCCATGGCTTAGACACAATTGAATCCAACAGGCACTAGTGGAATCAATACAGCAATTGGGGTTTTGCCTTTATGAAAAGCTTTGAATGCATTCTTTTATCACTTGGATTTATTTGGCAGACAGTATTTTATTCTTGTCAAACTCAGATATGTTATACCAAAAAGTCCATTTACTACATGAAAATCCCCCGTGCCAGTCACTGTGCAGCTACTTTGATGTGGCTTAAACATTGTTTTGATATTTGAAAAACAAACTCAGTTACCAGACATTGTTCTTCTGAGAAGAGATATGATGTTCTTATGACTTCATAAATTGAAAGGGACACTGTCTATCTGAGGCATAGCAGTAAATGTCAGATGTTGCTATTAAACAAAGGTTGCCCTTTATGGATCTCATAAGACGATGAGGAAATAAAGATGGCTACAGGCAATCTGTGAGATGATTATTTTAAAGCAATTTTAGTCTAATTTTTTCATTACATTAGTATTCTAAGCAGCCTTCTCTACTTTCCCTTCCATTATTGGGATCTTTAGATTAAACAGTTTTAGGATGTCATATATTGACTTTGCCCACATACTTCTTAAATGTATCAACTAGGAAAGATCTGGGAAGTGTTCACCTATAATTTATTCCATTGTTTTCAATGTTCAGTGACAGGGGCCAAATTCAGAGTTTACTGCTACATCTGTGTATGCGGATCACTTACTCAAAAAGGGCAAGGCTTGGAAAGGTGCATCTATTCTTCAAGGCATAACGTTTCACTGCAGATTTTGTTCTATGTAGGATGGAGCTTAATTAGTGGTAAGCCAGTGTTGGGAGGGAGGGTGGTGGGACAGGCTTTCTTTGTAATGTTTTCCTCAGCCCATTGCTAAGGTGGAGCAATATAATGAAAGCTGAAGTGGGTTGTGTGGAATACCTATCCAGGAATTTTAAAATGTGAGCAAAATGAATTTTTGATTTTGTACAGAAGATGTGCTTGTAATTTTACTCAAATATTAAGTCCAGACCTGATCAGCCTGGAGAACATACAGCTCCTTATGGACCCATTGACATAGCACTGTCTAGCACATGCAGATTTAAGGCAAAAGAATAATCTTTGACTTTGTGTATATAAAATGTAACACATCAAAATCTTAGACTGTGAACAGGACCAGAAGGCTGCCATTTCTGCTAGCACTTATTAGCACTACTGTTAATGCTCCTGTTAATAGGCACAAAATTATCTAGAAAACCAATGGGGAAATAAACTGTTAGGACATAGTACTGAATGAGGAAGCACACACGAAATCTATTCTTTTTCTCCATCCACAGTGATCCAGATGGCTTAAGGAACAATTTCTAAGTTAGTTTTTCCTGATTTCTATGTACATCTGGAAATAATTTTTTTTTTCTCTAATACATATACTGGAAGGCTAAATAATGCCATCAAGTCTCTGAGCTATATATAATCTTTTTTAACATTAAGCTATCCTTATTTAGCTTGACTCCTCAGCTTCCAACTTGATACATTTTGGAATGTCTACCTAATGTCTGCTTAAGAAAAAAGAAAAGGCAAACTTTATTTTTAAACTCAAACTAATTTTATACTATTACTTTTATTTGATTTAATGAATTATTTTAATACTCAAACTAATTAAATATCTGTTTTAACTGTTCCTCCATATAAGATTGCTATATTTTCTTAAAGACTTTTACTGCTCTCAGTGTTGAGGTTTTGGTATGAAATGTATTGTGGACTGATCCCATTAAAAAAAGTTTGTGAGTAATGTCCATTTTAGAATTTAGTGAGGACTAAACACAATTCACAGGACACAAATTTCTTTTTACCCTGTTGGGCCTTATAATTGTAAACAACATTTTTGAGTTAAGGGGATTTTAGTTCCATACTGACAATTAGTTTGCTGCTGAAACATAGAAGTATGCTGCAGAATTCCAGAAAAATGGTAACCTCTGTAAACATGTATTTTGGACATGAAAGGGAGGAAATCTAGTGTTTATTTCTTGGAAACATCTGGTTGGTAAGGTATTTGAATGAGGATTTTTTTCATAATTTTTGCTGCATTTCTGATGCATCCTTTCATTTCACTCTGTGTTTTACATTTCTAGATTGTAAACTCTGTGGAGAAAAGTGTACTTATGGTTTTACACGGTATTTAGAATCATGAAGATGCTATATCAGGATAAGTAACGAATAATAGCATCTGTTGTCAGTGTTCAACTAGACGAATGTTTTAAGATATAAACTTGTCAAAAAAATAGAATCACTATGGAAAGCAACTTCTCTTTTACTCATTTAGAAATAATATGCAAAATATCACCACAGACACTTTGTTGTTTCAGGTTTTGTCTCTGACTTAAAGCATTCATTTATGTCACATACACAATCAGAATGTCTGGTGTTTCTGTGACAAGGTTTTGTAATGCCAGTTTAGATTCCCTTATTCAGTGCAAATTCTCTAAAACTAAAGTTATATTCACATTTTACTACAAATGGTAAGATATGTGAATGAGAGTGACATGAGAAAATATTAATATCTTTTTCATTTATGATTAAAATGTATGGAAAAAACTATTTTTGATAACATGACTGGAAATTTTGTTTTCATTCAAATTGTCTAAAGCACAAAAAGATAAAGTTAAATGGGTCTCTTTCCTTACAGTTTCTATTGCTGAATATTCATAAAGGATTAGATTGATTAAAAGAGTGATATAGAAGTATAAGATTAATTATCTGGTGTGAACACAAGCATGTTGTTGACAAGGCCTTCTAGTAATACGTTCATTCTGGTAGATTAATGTCAGTAACACAAATGTGACAGCTATCTTTCTATAGAAAAGCTTTTAAACGCTAAACTGTTCTTTTGTATTTATCCCATGTAAAATTTGAAACTTTTTATAAGCATTGAACTGGAATTTCAGATAAGATCTTTTAAAAATATTATAAATGAAATCAGACTAAAAATAAATAAAACAAAAATATTTTCAGTTTAATCCCAGATGATTACTGCTTAGCTGTGACCTTGGGAAAGACTGAACTTCCTTATACCAGCTCTGTCACTAAGCTTAACTTGCAAGTAAATAGGGCACAAATGTCTACTTTTATTATTCTGTGCAATAAATGCGACAACTCCTCCCCTGCCCTTTTACTATTAACTATTTCTGAAACATATAATTTTTTTACACCAAAGTTCTTTTTTTCTTCTCAGTATCAAATCCCTGTGCATAAGTTTTAATGCTGGGAATACAGCCAGGCTTCTGGCAGATCATTTCTATGTAGTTCAATATGAAATTGCCACAGCAAATAATACGGCCTCAAGTCTTTAGTTCTCCTAATTGGGCCATATGAGATGGTAATGCCTTTTTTGTCAAGGCTTATTATTTTAAAATGTGAATATAAGGGGAAAGTCATCAGGATTCATTTTGATTTTATATAATTTGTCTTGAGTGTTGTCAGAGAGCACTGAATAATTCAGTTTTAGGTCCTCGGGGAACAGACCTTATCATCTGCATAAGCAAAAAGTAATTTTTTCAGATACTTATGATATTAAGCATTAAAAACTATGTGAAAGAAATGTGAATATTAAGGTGTATGGAATTTATAGAAGATCTCTGATTTATATAACTAGTGTAATGAATATTACCCTATCTTTCTATGTAGTCACAACTAAACTTTGATTTCATATTTGAAATAACAGCTTTTAAGAGTCTACCATCTAATTTTAGCTATAGAATATTTGGATTATGAACAATATACATTTTTCCTAAATTAATTAATAAGAATCTATATTCCTGAAATGAATACTATGTGAATCTGTAGCAGTTGCTCTCTTAACCCTTTAAAATATCGATGCAAATAACGTCATACAGCAACTTATTCATTAGACCTCATGTCTAATGAATACAGACCTACTGTCTCTTTGCTGTAGTCTTGTTTTGGCCACAAAGTTAGAGTATGTACAGATATCTATTCCCTAAACTTTGATTTTTGTTGTGCCTTACAAATTCTGGTCAATGTTGGCAGCGCCATTGGCACAGGGGAACTGTCTGATTAATTCTGCTTTAGGGATGCAGATGCCTCATGGTGTTCTTGATGCAGCCTTTGTCCACATGCTGCTGCTCATCAAGGTTGCAACACATTCAACAAACTCTGCTGGTGAACACAAGGCAGATAGAGATTTCTTGGACGTACCTTGCCCATTGATAAACACTAACATGCTCTTGTCAATAATTATAATATTGTGCTAAATCTCACAGAAATACATTTTATTTTGAAATCTGTTGGAAATAGGATATTGTCTGACAATGTCAGCTTGTATGAAATTATAGCAATGAAGGATTTCTATTCCTCATTGTTGCAAAGAAAGAAGTTCTTTCCTGTTACTGGTTTCTTATAAAAATTTATTTAATACGTATGTAAAATAAAGAGCCAGGAAATGGTGCAAGATAACCATCGAGTCACAGACTATGTGTCAGCTCATTGGAGAATAAAGGAAGGCTACAGCAGGAATGGAGAGGAATAGAGAGTGACAGAATGCTGGAATACAGAGCCCTCCTTATCCTGAAGGGTGTAAATTAATGTAGCTGCTATCCAGCATTTGAATAAAACAGCAAAAGCAGACATCCATTTTGTCATTCAGTCCAGGAGAAATAAAATAGTAAATGCAGCAAAGGAATCCAGTGAGAATTTCAGCAATGAGGAACTGTTCACGGATTCCATAAAGCAGTTCTCACAGTAGATGGGGTGAAGATCTCTGTATTGTCAGTGGAGTGGAGTGTGTATAATGGCTGCCAACAGTCCAGAGTTGGTAGTGACAGTGGATGTACAACAGAGGTCAAAAGCAGACTTCTGAATTTCAGGCTAGAGGAGACAAATAGAATTCAAAAGGGACAAGGAGCCTGTTATGATGGCTAACATTTCCTACCTTTTAATCAAGCAGGAGTGTTGGTGGCTGCAGGAAGAACAATGTGCTCAAAGCAATCTTATTCTGTATGAAAGAAGTAGAGGTACTGGAACAAGAGGTTGCTCATCATATAGCTGGGGACAGGCTCTAAGTAAGAGATGAAGTAGCTGGAGAGGAATAAGACCAAAAAAAGAATTGTTATCAAATAGCAAATGGTCTTGTGACATAATTTCAGACCACAGTCTTGGATTTTTATATATCTTACTCTACAGAGGAAATATAAATTGACATGCCTAAATACCAATTTTTGTAACAATGAATAAACTGGGAGTGGAGGCCTGCAGCATTCCTTTTCTTCAAAGGAGACAGATGTGTGCAAAAATTTATGTGTTTCCCAGTTCCATGCATAATAAGGCTATAAGGAGTCCTTTAAACATTTGTCTGAGCTCCTGTGACAGTGCAAAATTATATTAGGCTTCAATATAAAATTTAATTCAAATAGTTAAGTCTTTTCTCCTCCAATAACACAATGAGGAGGGGGAAAACGTTTCCAAAATGAGAACAGGTACAGTCAAGCCACAGCCAGCATCCAGAACTTTTGCGATGGCAAGTGATTTATGAGGGGATTTAAGCAATTGTTATCAGGGAAGGGTGTAAAGGGAAAATTTAAAAATGAGAAGCTTTGCTTTAATTTAAAAAATAAGCCTCTGGCCTTGAGGGAGGAGGAGACTGAAGAAAGTGGCTGTTGTGTTAATTATGTCTTTAAATTAAATTAAACTTATATTTTAAAAAGCAAGTATTAAATACAAACTGGTTTTGCATCAAAAAGAACTTCACAGTGTATATCGAGGGATGCACAGTTCTCCTACAGAAGCTGTGTGCATGGCACCTAGCCTGCATCTCCTAGCAAGTCCCTCTCAGACTGCTGCTGTTATAATCCAGGCTCCCCCATCCTGGCACTTAGGCTAGCGCAAGAATATTAGGAGTCAGGAGCAGATGGCTGCAATTTTGCTAATATGTCAATGGATATCCTGTAACTCCATGTGTGTGACTGTATCCACTTTCACAAAATGGTACATTCCCCAGGAGATATCATCACTGTTTCTGCCTTATGCTGGGCTAATGGCTGCAGTCATCAATACTTGGTCACTTCAGTGGCTAAGCTTCCCTTTATACCTAGTATTGGAAAGACTTGGAGGGCCATGAGTTACTGAAAAAAAAAAAAAATCATCACTAATAATAATAAAAAACATTTTATAGGGCTGTTAGTTTACATGGCACTTTACAAATTTGTTTTCCTGCCCAAGTAGAAGTATTCTGAAATGAAAACTAACAGGAAAAAAACAGGAGATGTGGGCTAGGTGAGCTTTCCTTACCAAGTGTGACACTGAAAAGAGAACAATTAGTCAAGACAGAATAGAGATGCTACAGGTCTATATTTCACCTGGCTTATTCTCACCATAGTTAGTAGGCATCTACCTATGTAATATGATAAATGAGGACTATAATGTCTGTCTCAAATTGTAGAAAATGGAAAAGACAATGGTGTAGTGTGTTTAAAATGGGCTTTGAGACAAGGGAGAAGGAGGAGGTTTTGTCTAACTACTTGCACTCCAGTTTGGCAGTGGGGACCCTTGGCCCACTGCATGTGGAGGCTGTACCATGGGTTGATGGGCATTCAGAGATATTATAAGTAGCCCCAGCAACATTCATGGTGGCTATTTTTCAGGCAAAATGAGGGTGTATAATTTACAATTATTATAGGAAATGTTTTTTCATGCTATGAAAATATTGACCATATTAATACAATTGTATTCTACAAAACCTTGAAAGACTGTTATGCTTCTTGAAACACAGAAACTTGCTGATGACTGGTGCATTCTTGGAATGTCAGCAGTCACAAATTACATTTAAATCATGATTCATTGTATTTTTAACTAAGAAATAAGGTGATCTTTTATCAATTTATGATTAAATGGTTTTTAATTTATAATACATAAACAACTGTATTTTAGAAAAATAAAAAGCCTTGAAAACTATGGAATAATTTAAAATCTAATGAGGTGTACAATTAATATTGTATTTGTGAGGTGTACCACATTTAACAGCACTCATAAATGCATGTAGGCATATTTTTAAATTATCTGTAATTATCTTTCTTTAATGCTCAACTAGAATTATCATTATTTAATGACTTAACAGAACTATTTTTAGTGCTGTGTTATGTAATAATATGTGAGATTGGAAAACCAACCAGAAATACATGTACAAAGAAATGCATCAATTTAACCTAATACAAATGCTGCTTATTTAGTCTTATTGCTGAAGCTACAAATCCTCCTTATATTTATAAATATGAATGGTGGACCATAGTGTTCTGTTCAAATTTTGTAATTTTTAATGAACTTGTATTTAAAAGAAATAACTAGGAAGGACTTCAGTAAGCAATCTGAAACAGGGTTCTTTCTTTGATTATTTTTGTGCAAGCTTCTAAATTTTCTAACTGGCATTCCACTGCAATCAAGCAAATACATTTGTGTTTTCTTTAGCAATGCTTCACAAACTTGGAAAGAGATGACCATAAATATTCACAAAGACAACATAGTGTTACAAAGACAACATAGTGTGATTCATAATTTTTCTCCTTAATAGCCTGCTCTTTGATAAAGTATAAAAATATCCCCATATGCTGTTTTGCCAACCACTGTGACGACAATCAGTATGTCCTGTTGTAGGCCTGTGCTCGTTGCTTTGTTTGCATAAATCCAGTGTTGGCGTTCTTTCCAACATTAAGCATGCAGGATCTCTAACGACCTGAATTACTGATTTTGTTCTGTTTGCAGGCAGACAATGAGGTCCTGTCACAATGTCCTATGTAATAAATAGTACTAAAATAGCGCTAAAATTTTAATTGTAATAAACAAGTAATAAACAACAATTCCTGCACAAATAAGTGGTGGTGAGAGGCGGTGGGAAGACAAGAAGATTCAATTCACCAGCTCATACAAAGAATGTATTAATAAGCTACAGAATTTTTTTAATTCTGATGGAAATTTTACAAAGGTGTGCAGTGGCCAGAACAAGGCCTATGCTCTTTGCAGTACACCGTTGACCACTATGCACTCAAGTGAAGCACACCCTCTATATTGTTTGTCAGCACAAAGTTGGAATTCATTTTTTGTACATTTTCTAATGCTGTGTCAGCAACTTGTTGAAGAGAAATATGATTGTATGAATGTAGACACTCTCATTCTTCATTTCAGTGTCCTTTGAGGTCCTTCTCTGCTGAAATAGGGATGTAAATCTGGCAGATTCTCTTTTATTATTGTAGAAAAATCAAACTGATATTTAGACAACCATCTTTATACATCCTAAATGTATTTCATTTTAATGTGCAATGGGAAATGCTTCTGCTAGGTTGTAAATTAATGCAAGAGTTAGCCAGTACATCTTTCTCAGCCCAGCACTTGGCATATTGCAAGATATTTGACATTATCTTACGTCTCTTATCATTTTGGCATAGACCTGGCAAGTTATCTAAATTCCAAAAGGTGGTAACAATTTACTGAAGACAATGCACTTGTTACATCCCCCTCCTCTGTAATGTATTCTTAAGAATCCTTGTGTGGACCTCCTGAGAGAAAAAAATCTGGGGTGAATATGGAGGGGTTGCATATGAATGAGAAAAATATCCCGTACTGCTTGGCTGGAAAATGGCATTTTAGTTAAAGTTCAAACCCTGAATCTTTCCTGACCCCTTCTTTTGCTAATTAGCTGAGAAACTGTACTTCAAATAGCTCTTGGACTAGGGAGGCAATCTTTTCTCTACCTCTTAAACTTTACACATAGTAAGATATTTGATAAAACCCATATGAACAAAATATTAGTATTTTTATGGATATTTATTTGCTAATGTTAGAATATTCCCAACTGAAAGTACTGACATGAACTCTAATGATCTAAATGTCCCATATCCCTCCCTATATAATTACAACAAACCAGAAGTAGCATATCAAAGCTACATTGCTTCCTACCTATCTAACTTAATTTGAAGATATCTTTAATAAGAGGCTCTGAATGGAAATTTGCTTAGATAACTTCATGTTTATGTAACTCTCGCATGTATCAAAATGGGGTAGTTTTTGAGCATAATATGGAAGCCATTAGATTTTTCTTTTTGTTCAGGGAGATATGTAGATATTCTAGGATGCACTACTCAGCCTTTGTTATCCACCATTTTTATACTGAGAGACAGCAATGACAATTCTACCATCATTTTTAAAACCCCATGGAGAAGAGTGAATGTGAGTGTCTAAGTGCCAGCTGTTTAGACTACAGAGCTGCAACAGGAGGAAGTTGTGCTTTAAAGCACCACTTTTTATATTCCTTGGAACAGTAGTGTGCAGCTATTACAGTGATTTAACATCCGTATAAACCTTTCTTGCAGTCATTGCAATACACACTTTCTGGCTTTCCGACCCTGTGAATTATGGACATTAGAAGTCAGTTCTCTCATAAGCTAGCTGTTGTTTGAATGTTTGAGCTTCTATTCTTGCCATATTTCCCTGAAGTAGACATACCTTGGCTTGAAAACATCCTAAAGCTTTAGCAGAAATTAAGCAGAGTGTGAAGAAGCCTTTGATTAAAGACATGAATCGGGTTTTGGAACAAACTAACTTGATTTATGCAAATTATACAAGAGGGTAATGTCAGAATTCAACTCCAAAGCAACTAATACTGTAGGGCTTTTTAAGAACGATCATGCTTAAGTACAAACACAGGACTTATTTTTTAATTACTTAATAGTTCATTTGAATAATTAAATATGCTCCTGTCGTGATTTTGGCTGAAATAGAGTTAATTTTCTTCCTAGTACCTGGTATAGTGCAGTGTTTTGGATTTAGGATGAGAATAATGTTGATAACACACTGATGTTTTAGTTGTTGCTGATCAGTGCTTACACTAAGTCAAGGACTTTTCAGCTTCTCAAACTGCCCTGCCAGTGAGGAGGCTGGAGGTGCACAAGAAGATGGGAGGGAACACAGCCAGGACAGCTGACCCAAACTTGCCAAAGTATTATTTCATACCATATGATGTTATGCTGAACAAAAAATATTGGGGGGAGTTGGCCAGGGGAGCATGGCTGCTACTGCAGAACTTGTTGGGCATTTGTCAGTGGGTGGTGAGCAACTACATTGTATATTCTTTTATCATTATTATTATTTTCCCTTCCTTTTCTGTCCTATTAAATTGTGTTTATCTGAACCCACAAGTTTTATTCTTTTTCTGATTCTCTGCCCCATCCCACTGTGGGGGAGTGAGTGAACAGCTGTGTCATGTTTAGCTGCCTGCTGGGTTAAACCACAACAGCTCCTTTCGGGAAGCACATGGAAACTGAACAGAAGTCCACATTCTCTTCTATATAACCATGCTTATATTTTCTGAGTGTGCCTAAGGGAATAAGTTTGTCACTTATTTATTTTAATTTCTCGGTATATGAAATAGCTATGTACTTTTGACTTACTAAAACCAAAATACATCTGTATGTTATGTGACGTTTGTTGAATATGTCTTTCTTCTGTGTTTAATTAAATGTGAAATGACCTGATTGCATGATGTTAGAATAGCACTAGGACACTTTTTGTATGTGTCTGTGTACACCTGGATGCATACACACATATATTGGTGCTAATGAGATCAGATACAAAAATCACTTGCTTCCAACCTTCCACTTGCTTGCTCTACTGAAGTATCCCCCAACCCATTTCAGTTGCCATATAGTACAGAATTACAGATGTTCCTTGTGGGTATGGGCTCCAAGTTTCTGCAGGCTACCCCTTCTAGAATCAGATATGTATTTTTTCACCCTAAGACTAATTTTCAGTCATTGTGAAACTATGTGCCTGTTCAGATTGAAGCTGTGATAGCATTGACTGGAAAAGTATCCAAGCCTGGAATATCAGATATGATGAAAGGGAAGTTATCTTCTTTCACTTAGCAATTAAGATTTTTTTGCACTCTTATAAGAGCTAAGACAGTAATGATTTGATTTGCTTCTTACTGAGAATTTTTTGATCTACATCTCTTAGAGCTTTGATAAATGCTGTAGTTATTGAGATATTAGGTACCTTGAGAGGAAATATGCATCCTTTATATAAAACATGGAAACAGAATGGCTATCCAGCCTGATGTTCAAATCACCCTTACAGGAAATTACATACTTGCTGATCATTCCAGTCTTTGCTGAAGTAAACAGTGTGAGCTTTTGAGAGGAGAACAAGATGACCTCAAATTGTCTCAGACACAAGAAAAAAACAAAGTTGGAGTTTCTAGAGCCTGAGTGAATGAATGAAAGACATTTTATTAATCACTGAGTTCTTGGAAAATGCAGAGTACAAAGCACACGCTTCTTGTGATTTTTGAAATAATTATTTTTCTTGAAGTATTTGATATATGAAATTGAAAATTTAATTCTGGGTCAGATAGATAAAAATCTGAGTATTACAGAAAGTCAAGTACGGCAGTGTGGGCATGTGTATCAATTTCATTAAGAAGAAAAAGAAATAAAAAAAGTTTTCTTGGTTTGGAATTCCATTTGTTCCACCACTTATTCTAGGCCCATCTATCATTCATGGGTTTGAAACAAGATGGAAATTTCATACCTACTCTATAGGAAGGAACTTAAAATTTCCTACATGCTAATATTCGGTTGGAGTACATTAATAAATCAATATAACATCTTTTATCTAGAGAAAATATTTTAGTATCGTTATTTTGTAGTCTATTCATTGAGGTTTCTGTCACGAATGAATTTGTGACTCCTGCTGACTATGTTAATTTGTCGTGAATGAGTGACATTACACAGTTTGATTTAGTAGCAGTTTACAATTTACTTCTGGCAAAACGCAGGATTTGATTGTGATATTTTAATAACTAGCACTCAATCATCAGTCAATTAACAAAGTAATTAGACAAAATTAATCAAAACAGAGACTTAGTTAAAGATTTGAAGATGGCAAGGTTCACTCTATTACTACATGGAAGAAGTATACAAAGGAAAATTAAGTTACACTAGAGTTAAAATGATTCACAGAAACATCGTGGATGCAGGAGATAAAGAGGACGCTCCCATTGAGTCATGAGGATCAGAATAGACAGATCCCTTTGCTTTCTAAACTTTTCAGAGAGTGGTGCGGCTAGGTCCAATCTTAGCCTCAGACTTGTTCAATGGTTTATGTCTAAGGATGATATATATATCTCTATCACCAGCAGCAGTATAAGATTCACTTTGTAATTAAATTGTACATCTACAGACTACATAAACTGATTCACACATGCATATACACAGACATGATTATATATATACACACACGTATATATATATATAAAGGTATATCTGTTAAAAATTCCCCTTGAGTTCAGTGAAATATTCACGCTGAATGTCTTGGCATTTCTCAACGGGCAAGGGTTGAGCCTCAGGGAGTGAAGGGTTTCAGCCCAGGCTCCACTGTTGATCTTCGGCGATGGACCTCCAATTTTAGCAAACTTTAAGAGTTTTCTAGCTCTGAGAGGCATCCCACTCAGAAGGAGATGCTGGCCACAGCCTGCTGCAGTCCAGGAGAGCTCAAAGAGCCTCACTTAGGACCACTGTTTTATAGGACTGTGAGACGATCAGCTTTCCTCATCAGTAAATTTTCATCTGAGCCACAATCCGGCTGGTAATTACTGGAATTCTGGTAATGATGGTATTGTTCCACTAGAGTTACAATATAGGTAAGGTACTCTCTAAGGCCATCAGGGGATAACAGATTGCTCTCACTCCCTGCCTCACCCATGTAGGAGTTCCTGGTACAGGCAGTGCTTCTCTCTGCCTCAGCCATGTAGGAGTTTCTGGTGCAATTAAGGAGCACCTAACTGACCAACTCACTACACAAAGGCAGAAATTTCTGAGGTCGTAAAGTGGTCGAAGGGAGTAAAAGAGGGGGAGGAGGGATGCATCACCACAATTTCTCAACAATTTTTTAAAATACCTGAATGTACATGGCAGATTTAAAAGAATGTGGATTGGTTAGGGTTTTTTTTTTCATTATTATTTTGAATTTATTGCTCAGTTTTGCTAGACCAATATTAAAAGTGATGAAGCTGATGATACACATTATTCCTTGGCAAACTATTGGGAGTATAAAATGGCATTATCAAAGATGGGGAGCTGGCACAGAGAGCTGGACTGGGGAAGCTAAACAGAGAAAAGAAACCAGAAGTAGTTTTATAAAGGGTATTATAGGAAACAGTGACTTAACTGAGGTTATTGTAGTTATCCATCCTCATCACTATCAGTACAGAATTCCCTCACTTTATTCAGAGGTTCAAAAGCCAGTGCTGAGCCTCTCTTCCAGTCATATCAGCATCCAAATTATGTCAGTTTTTGACTCAGTGGAACATATCCTAAGGTGGCAGCAAACTGGCGATGACCTCAGTCTACTACTGCATATAGGTCCCTATGGAATCTATTGCAATGCCATCACCTCCTGGTTTCTTCATCAGCCTTGGTATTAAAGAGTTTGAATCTCTTATTGTCATTCTCTTTCCTGAATAGAGTCTTCTAAGGAAAGCTGTGTGTCTGTAACCATCCCTTCTCAGTGGTGGGCTCATTCTTTCTTTGTCTTTAAGCAAAAAATGAGAACAAAAAAGTCCTTTCTATTCAAGTTTGACAATTTCTCTTTTACTATTTTTGCAGAGAGAATGGAAAGGAAAAAGTGCAGCACAAAAAAGGGAAACAAGACAACATGGGATGCACTTGGCAAAGCATCACTTGTCCACAGCAGCTGTGTATGTAATTGTACTAAAGATGTCATCAGCTTCATAAAAAAAGTACAGGCATTTTTCCTTGTTGCCAGCTGAAATTCACTTATGGGGAAAGTAGCTGAAAGATACCAACAATAGCAGCCATTTAGCACAGGGAGCAGATTTGTAGGGGACAGAGTTTTGGCACACAAGACATCTCGCCATCAGTTATCTGGAAAATTGTTGCCAGCTGATATTAGGCTTTATCCCAATTGTGGTGGTTTTTTTTTCCCCTTTCTTTGTGTTAGTTATGTGTAACTCTTGTGCTACAGGGTTTTTTGGAGTTTTTAAACTATAACATTTTTACCTGTAGAGAAACTCATGTTTCTCTAACCAAACCCTGTTTGAATTTACATGTGTACCTGTATCCAAGGCACACATAAACTGTTTCTCATGCACAGCCTATGGAGGAGATGGGAAGATTTCTTTGGCCTGGCTCGTTTCAGATCCAGATGAGGGCCTTGAAAGAGTTGGCTGATATGATTACAAGGCCAGCATCAATTATCTGTGAAAAAGCATGAAGACTGAGAGAGGTTCCAGAAAAAAAAAAAAAAAAAAAAAAAAAAAAAGGCTAACTCTACATTAATCTTTAAAAATCCTGAGAATAGGACTTGGGGAACCTGGTCAGCCTCATGGCTCTCCCTAGAAAGGTCTTGGAGTGGGTGTCCCCTGTTGGAATACGCTTCCAGGCATGTAAGGGTCAAAGGAAACTGGACTAGATGACCTTCACAGTTCCCTTACAATCAACATTTCTGTAGTTCGATGGTTCTATGAGTGCAAGAGATGATAGGTTTGCCGGAACATATATGAAAGCTTTTGTACATATCTCTTTGGAAAGTGGCTTTTTATGGTATGGGAAATTGCAAGTATGAGAATGTAGTGGAGTTCAGTCATCTGCCTTTGATCACTTTAACTTCTTTGTTACTCACTAGATCCTTCTAATTGAGAAGTAAATTTGGGAGTGAGAATTTATGATGAGTAGGAATGAACACCCGTTTTATTTGAGCAAAATAAGCAAGCTCATGTATCTGCTGATTTGGATTCTCTGTAACTTGCTTTCTCTTTGGAGACAGAAGTATAAACAGCTTAAAGAAAGAATTTTTTGAAGAAAGAAATTAGTTTATATCAGTTTGGTTTTAGGATATAATTTCATGGTGTGACTTTCTTAATGTATTGAATACTGTGTAGTTTTGAAAGCATCATTACAAAACTGTATTTGGGCAATTTTGACTGGAATCATGAGTCTATACAGCATATATATTAAAAGCTGTTTTTCAGTCTAGAAACATGACATTTTCCAGCTTGACTGGGACAACTTAGTGTGAACCTTCTCTTTCAGTGGTGAGCTTGGAAGATACTTGTTTCACTTGTCCTAAAGCATAGACAGCATGATACCCTGGAGTGTTTAATCCTCATGTAAGGAATGTAAATGCTATGTTGATTCCAGCATATGTTAGTCATGTCTGCTGATTCCACTTATTCTCCCCCTCTTGTCCATCACATTTTTTGTAAGCGCAAGAAGTTAGAACTAACAAGTAGCATAATCTAGGCTCAGGAAAGCATTAGAGCAAGAAGCTACAGTGGCAATTTACAGGAAAGCTCAGGGGCATAAAATATCTTCACCTTACTAACAAAAAGTCATAAAAAAAAAAAAGACTGACTAAACATTTGTTTCCATGAATTAACTGAACTATGATTATGATATCAGGCTCATATTTCCTGTGAAGAGTGAAGAGTGAAGGGATTCAAGAAATCTTGAATTGAATGCACTCTGTGCTGGCCTCAGAGTAACAGTGAGGCTCACTTCAGCCATTGCACAGAAACCTCTTCTGTCGTTGTTACCATAGGGAAGTATCTGCTCAGCTAGAGGGATACAGATCTTTAGATATTTTTGCACTCAGCAAAATCTGGAGAGACAT
Organism: Gorsachius magnificus; assembly: GCA_034008185.1. Lineage (NCBI taxonomy): Eukaryota > Metazoa > Chordata > Aves > Pelecaniformes > Ardeidae > Gorsachius > Gorsachius magnificus. Next base: position 181,958,651 of record CM067081.1, read on the forward strand.
CTATGATTAAGTGCAAGGCCATTGGGTCCTGACCCTGACCTGAGCATAAATGTTTTGCAAGTATGTATCACGGCCACTTCCTCATTGTACAACTAGGATTATTTAAACGGATCATTCATATTCCTTAAGAGGGGCCAATCACCTTCTTATACAGGGGCAGACTGTGAACCTTTACTCACTCTGATGTACTTTGATGAGTACATTCTAACATTATTGACTTCTGTGAATAATTGCAGAGGTAAAGGTTTTATGGTCCAGCATTTAAGGTATGTTGATTGCCTTTAGTTTCACTTCTGCCTACTGGAACTGTGAGATCCCAAATATTGCAGAGAGGATGGTTTGGCCTTTACTCTGTTGTAGTTGCTTACAAATTAACTTCTTAAGGAGAGGCATATATCCTTCGTTTTATTTTGAAATATCCCTGTCAGGCAACTACAACAGATATGCAGAAAAAAGGACCAAGTTTATGACAGAGAATAATTCATATATCTGGAGAAACACTAACATTAACAACTTACTATTATAAGTGTTTGCTGAACCTTAATTCTAGCTGGATTTACAGAATAACAGATAAATTCACGTCTTTGACAGCTCTTACATGAAAACCTTTTTCCATGGGTTTGTAAGCAAGCTGGTGTGGTAATCATAATTTTACCTTTTTAGATACCTGTCAAAAATGTTTAAAAATTTCCATCTTCATGACCTACACTCAGAAATTGTTTACAAAACCAGCTTCAAAGGTTTTTCACTGTAGATATTTTTGCGAAGGTTTAATTTAACTACTGCAATTTTTTACTGGAAACAACACTGACACTGGTGTCCAAAGTCTTTTTTCAGCTGTTGATTATCTGAAATGACATGGTTTCTGCCTTTGATAAAGTAGACAATTATTTGTAGTATTTCAGTGGGATATTTCTAAGGATATATTCCTTAATATAGGAACCGTACCTATTTTCTCCAGGGACATATTTCCATGGTATTATGCACTATGGTACAGAGAAACATTTCCGAATGAACTTACTTAACTTACTGGTAGTAGTTAGCTGAGAGGTACCTTGGGTGTGAAGTATATTCCCTTACCAGAGAGCTTTTGGAGAGACCTTAACAGAAGAATCTTTCTGAAATTGAGGTGACTATGGCAAAAATTGATTTAATAAAAGCTAAAAATTTCTAGGTGTATTTTACCCAAAGATCCCAAGAGGATTAAATAACTGGTTTACTAACAACAGCAAACTTTCTTAGCATCTAGTGACCGCCTGCTTGCAAATGTGTGTGCAGGTATTAAGAAATCCTCTACAGAGTATCTGTGGAAAAGACCTGTAGAAGTGATGCCTACACAAGGTAATTTAGCAGAAACTGGAAAAAGACAGAAGTAGCGGACACTTTGATAAAATACAAATAACTGTAAGAATCAGCTTGTCCCTGTGAAGAAAATTCCTGCTTCACAGACTTCTTGCTTTTCTTTTTTTAAGAGATCAGGAAATGTGATCTTATTCATATACTTGGATTTCAAAAAGGTTTTTGCTAAATTCCATGATCAAAGGCTTTTAGGAAACTTAAGCAGAACTAAAGGAGAAATGAGGAAATATGCCTGCTTGTGTAAAAGATTGAGTAAAAGATAATAAACACAAGGTAGGAATACATTTTCAGGTCTTTAAAAGGAGGCATGTGACAAATGGAATTCGGGGATTAGCAGTGGTATGGATTCCCATACAGCATCACGGATCATGTTTCCTATGTATGTATAACACAAAGCATTTACTTACTCTGCACCATCTCATACCTCTAGCACTGTCATTCTTCTACATGTACTGACTTTTCTAGTGGAGGAATGCCCGCTTCAGATTCCACCTGAATCTGGACTTTGGAAATTTTTATACCTGTCTGTTTGGCTTTGAAAAACCAGACATCAGTGGATAGATGTATGCAATCCTCTCTACCACTTGCATAGAATTTTCAGGCTGTTTCTGAACCTTCAGAGAAAGTTACAATAAATTTGAAAACATACCACTATGATGTGTCATCTTTCTGATGAGAACAAGGTAATCCACAAATTAAGCATGTATAAATCAAAGTGAGAACACATATGTAAACAGAGCTAACTGTATTAAACTAGGACATGTTCTTATGGTTTAATTCACATCATCGCTGCAGGGAGCTGTAATCAATATGGCAAAAACATGTTGAATTGGTAAGCAGGCTACAATTACACCTAGATTTTTAGGAATTATCCTACAGTGGGTAGGAATCTGGATTTGGGTATCACTTTTGGGGAATATCTCTGAAGGAGACTATAATTTTTTATTTCATTTCATGTCCTTCAATGTTATAAAGAAGCATTATGAACAGAGGTCTTGAAAAACAAGAGGGTGCCATCTCAAAATAAAGTGAGTGGAAATCATTGTTTCCATTCAAACTGTAATAAGCAGCTGAAATTAAATATCCAGTCTGTAGCAGTTTCTGAGAAAGACTAAGATTTTAAAAAGTGTTGATGCTCTGATGAGAGTAGTTGTAAATATAAACAAGAGAATTGATGTTAGATTTTTCTCTTAGCTTAAGACAGAAGGGTGTGAGAGAAAGGCTTTCTTTTGTTAATATTTTCATTTTCTTATCACTTGCTTCTGCAGTAGTAAAGTTGAAATATTTATGGTAAAAAACTGTGGTGCTGCAGTGTGATCTCTAAACTAACACTGACCTAAGCCAGTAAGTCCACTGAGCAAAGTAGAGTCTCATGCAGAGTAACAATCATCCATCTCGAAGGAAGATAATCATCTTCAGCAAAGCTTACCAGATTGGCTTCAGCGTCATGCCAGTGTGATCATACTGCTCTCATAGACCTTGTTTGGGAATGTCCATCCTCTGCATCTTCTAAAGTTCTGGACATGGGGTTAGAGTGAAAAAGGCCATTTCACGTGCTTGTGATGCACTCATTATTGCTGAGAAGTACGTCACATAAACAAGATTTTCCACTGAAAATTGTCTTTATAGTCCATTGCAGTGTTTGGAGTGTATGACTGTAAGAAAAGTGTGTAGAGGAGAAAATATCCTTGAAAAGTGTTTATCAGCATGCTCTATGAATACACTAGATATGCAGTATTCATGCAGGTAAGGTCAGCCATTAGAATGAAATGTTTGCCCTATTATTTGTCCCTTTACAAACTGATGTTACTGGTACAACGTTTACCTGATTTCCACGGACTTCATTTAGACACTTTGCATATAATTTAACTAACTTTACATGTTTATATTGTGAACACCTACATTTGTTTAGAAGCTCTTTATGATCAATTACAGGAGACATTAAATTTATTATATATATATATATTATAATTCAGATAGGCCTATTTCTCTACATTGTCAGAAAGAGGAATATTCACACCTAATTTGAATACAGACATCTGCATCATAGATTTCTGAAGTTAGGAAAAATTATTCAAAATTCTGTATATTTTTAAAGAACAAGTTGGCCGTGTTCTTAAGCCTCTATTGAGGTATCAAAAGACATGTGAAACAGCCTTCATCTAGGTAAAGCCACGGCAATTTATGACAGCAGAATGTTTAATTTATAATTATGGCAGAACTACCTTCAAATGTCTCCTTTGGTTCATGCATATACTTTTTTGTTGTTGTTGTTGATCTAAAACTTCTGTGCCTTATTTTTTGATACGTGTGTTTGTTTGGATCTATTTTATGAAAACATCAAAACATTAGCCACTGTGCTCTGGTAACAAAATTACAATGACTTTCCTTCAATTAAAAGCAATAAATCAGTAAAGCATCTCAGTGCAATAATTACTGTTATTTTAAAAGAGACCCTGAATCCTACAAAACTCCTGGAAAGGAAATTTAATCAAAGACAAAAGGTGAAGCAAAATCCACAGAGTAATAAATCCTAACATAATATCAAATAATTTGAGAAGTGATTTAAAGTACAAAAATGAAAAATAAATTTATAATACAATCATAGGTTAACAGTATACATTTATTAAAATAATAGTTCATTCACATGTAATAGCAGAACTTTGGAATGAAGAATATTGTTAAGCAGAATATATTTTAGTAATCAAAAAAACCCCCATCATATCATGTCAGGCCACCTGTGGCAATTCTGAGACGAGACCTTCAGTCCCTGCCTACACAGCCAGGACACTGTGGATTCACGAGGGCTGCCATACCCAAGTGCTGAGGGTCTGCCATGGTGCAATGGGGGTGAGTGGTGGCACAGGGCCAGGTACTTCTGCTGGGCTGAGGGCAGGAGGTATCCTCAGGGATGAATGCAGGCCCAGGGCACCCATCCTGGTGCTCAGGGATAGGCCTGATGGTGCCAGGGGCCCCCAAATCCCTGACCACCCCATGAGGCCAGGGGACTGGGTGGGAATGTGGCCAAGTTCAGACCTGGCTGGCATGGTGGTGTAAGAAGGACAAGGCATGCAGCTGGGTCACAGGCAACTGTCCTAACTTTAGTTTCAAAAATACAATAGTTTGTAACAAATGTATTTGTAAAAAGAATGTTTCTTTCCCATTTTAGTGTGTGTAGCTGTCTGTATGCCAACACTGCACTATGGACACTTCAAAAAACTGGAGTCTCCATCTTAGAGTTTCATAAATAAAATTTTAATATTACTTCCTATGTGATATTAATTAGGACATAATACTTAGCCCAATTACTTTGTTTCAGACAGAAAATTAAATTCCTGGCTGTGCATTCTGAGAATTTTGATGTATGAAGGAATCTGTAATGACTGAGTCAGCTCTTTAATGACGAAAGGAGTACAGAGTGGTTACTTGTTCCTTGTCCTCAGAAAGACAGATATGGACCGTGGCTTTCTGCCACTATATTTGATCAGGATGGTAGAAGAAATTTAACCATATTACAACTGCACATGTAGAGAATGAGTAAACCATCAAGACACGATGCTGTCCTCTCACATCACATCAATGTACACTTTGGATCCACTTATCCAGAAGCTGCAGACAAGTCTTCAGTGCTTGCTTTTCAATGTAATAGTTACATTATAGATGACAGACTATCCGTGCAACAGTTCTAGGTAAAAAGTCAATCTCTACTGACATTCCATTTTACCGTATATGTGATATTATGTTTATTTCCAGTTAAGCATAAAAAGAAATGTGGCAGTATCTCTGTATGTACTCTGCTGATAGTCACTATATGTAAAGGTTGATGTTCTAGAACTGGCTGTTGCCCTTGTTCTTGATAAATGAATCATCGCATAATTTTTTAAGTTATGGCACAGATCTCAGGCCAGAATTGTTTCACCTTACTGTACACATGGTTTTAGCATTTCACTTTGTACTTTGCCATAAGCTACCTTTGTCATTTAATCTTGAGGTCTACTCTCAGACCTAAGTCAGATGATTTTTATGTGTAATAGAACTGTGTCTAAAATTATACTTATAAAAGTATATTATGCATCTTGATTCATAAATACAGAACATACTCCTGTAGTTATGAGCTTTTTCCCTCCATTTTTCCTCTTTTTCTCCAAATGTAATGTATCCTTTTCCCTGTTAATGAAGAAAATTGATGGAACAATTGTATTGCAAGAAAAAAATATTTTCACAGAATATTTAATGTATTGTTGTGATGCCATCATAAAGTTTATTTCTCACAGCTATTGCTTTGTTTTATGAGAGAAGGGTCAATTTTAAAGACTACCTGAAGGAATGTAAATAAATATTACTGGACAAATGTTAGTTAATCCTTGTGAAAGTACAGCATTATCTCCTCCCTTTACAGTTACTTAGATGATGGATATATTTTGAACTGTTGTCATTTTTAACTTGAAAAAATGAGTAGCCTTGGAGGACTGAATATGTGAAAATGTTTCTATGAAGATTGAACCACACTATCATGAAATATACATGTTCAGCCAAATAATTTAAAATAATAATAAAAAAAAAAAGTAACAGTCATTTTGCATTCCCTTATCACTAAGTTGTCCAGTCCTCCTCTTTGTTTCCCTGGAGTATCCAAAATTCCCTTAGGCAAAGAGAAATGAGATATCACTTATTTTCTCGATAGAAATATAAAGTTTGTCATTATTTATCTTCTTAAGAGCTCACACAATTATGCTCCAGTGTTATACAAATGCAGTGGGTTTATGTGGTATGGCTAAGATGATAATATTTTATGATATGGGACCCTTTGGTATGCTTGTTCATAATATTCCCTACAAAAAGGAAATTTTTAGCCATTTCTCTCTTCCAAAGAGTTTGTGTCTGGGTAGATATTATGGCATAGTCCATACTCCAGTATATCAAGAAGAGTGATTGTGCAGTAAATGCACAAAAGTCTTGTGATGCTTGACATCAATGTGCTTTTCTGCAAAAAGTATTTGTGGAATGCCTGAAGGAGTCATGTATCTAAAAGGAGAATTCACAAAAGACTGTAGTCTGAATAGAAATCCAGAAATCCTGATCAATGGGAAGTGAAAGGAGGAATTTACTATGGATGGTATACTCCAGCATGTGGGATGGTATTAAATGCATGTTTTCCTATATACTTCTGGGACTAAGCTACTTAATGATATAGTTTGGAATTAGAGAATTCAAATTCTTGCAGAGATACGTGGTAGAATATGAATATCTTGACGACAGCCTACAACTGCGCCATCAAGAGATGCATCCAGAGAGGCAGGAGTCCCCTTCAAGTTTTGTTCCATGAATAGTATCAACATGATCTAACATTGAGTTGTAGATTAAAACTACAGGAGATCTTGGCTTACCAAACTGTTTTCCTAACAGCTTTCTAATATGCAGAAAAACACTGGAGCTGTTAAGTTTGTTATTGAAAGATGCAAGACAGTTTCATATGAAATGTGTATATATTTCCTATTTATGGATGCAGACTGTGAAGAAAACACAAGAATTAATGTAAAGGGCTTTCTGCTTTGTAAGAAAAGATATAGAAATTTGAATGGCACATGAAATCACCGAAGACAAAAGAATCCTAATGAGACACAAACTTGTAAGGAATCTTTACTCTAAAGGGGAAGTCCTGCAGGAGAAACACAATGAACCACTACATGAAATGATACAGAGATGGAAAGACAGCAGAATGTTATAGCAAAGACATAGGAAAAAAAAGAGTAAAGAAAGAAAGATGTCATAATTTAACCTTGATATTCACAAACCCCATTTCGTTCTGAGAAATAAAGGGTGAAAAAAAATTTAAAATGGACACAGTGAAGTCAGGAGAACAACTGATCACAAGCTGTACATTTGAAGGGAGGAAGTGAAGGAAAGAGAGAAATAAGTAACTGGTAACTTCATCACAGTTAGATGTCTGAGTCTTAGATTAAGGAAATAGAATAACATACTGCCCTCTGTATATTCGAAAAATTATGTTACAGTAATACTGCTAGATATCTGAAAGAAAATACTTGTAAAGTGGGTGAATGACCCAAGCAAAACTATCTGATATGACTAAACACTACTTCTGGAACAAAAAAGGCATTTTGTGCTAGGGGCAATACAAGTGACCTTCACAGAGATACCTGTGACACTTAAGAAGAGCAAAGGAGGAGAGTGATATGAGACCTTTTTGGTATCTACACCAATATTGTAGAGGAAATAATTTTGTCTTCTTCAGAGAACACAGCAAACATTTCTCAGTTGTCTTAGCATCTTTGCTTTGAACAGCTGCCCTGTAAGAAGAAGTTGTACATATTGTTACAGGACTCACAAAACCAGTAGCATTGGCATGGTGGCTTAAAGCTGCTGACGGAAAAAGGTAAAAGCATATTATATGAATTAAAAGAAATCCTGGCAGCCATGTCTGATGCACAATGTAAACAAGAATGTGGAGAATTTGGGTTTCAAGAGGCAAGACACTGAAACATTTGTACAGATAAGCAGAAGTATAATAAAGAAAACTAAATGTTTTGTAATATTAATTAGGAATCTAATGTTGGAAAAATAGCTGTAATCTGGTAACCAAGCTCCTATACATGGATTTTTTGTGATACTAAAATTCATTTAGAAGGCAGAAATTTAAGAAAAGGAGGAAAAATAGATTTACATGCCAGAAATTAAAGTATCAGTGAGACACAGAACAAAAAGGGAGAGTGTTGGTGAAGTTCCAAGTGTGAGGGTAAGAATTTTTTCTCCTCTGTCATTTAGATCTGGGTATTTGCTAGAGGCCATCAGGAATAAGGGGCAAACTAAATAAGAACTATTTAACAGTAGTCAATATAATAAAACACAAAAGGAGACAAAGTGAGAGAGAACATGTTTGCTAAAGAGGAAATGCTCCATTTCTTACACATAAATAGGGTAAACTTTTTCACTGTAAAAAGCTGTTTGGAACTGTTGGTAAGAACATAATGTCCTCAGTTGGAAAGTAGACTGCTTTTCTGTTGTCCTGTAAAAGTACATTCTGAGTTGCAGAAACCTTAATAGGAAATGGTAAAGGTAGCAAACAAAATAGAGTGAGAGAACTAGACTGCTGAGTACAAAAGGGGATGGTTTGCCCTGTATTCATGCACTAATGGGAAAAAAAAGAGAAGAGTTTTAAGAATTTGCCCAAAAGGATTGACTTCAGTTTACAACACAAAATATATAACCACAAATTCATCCTGGGTGTCGCTATGAAGATGCAATTTATCCTTTTCAAAATTTGGTGGATTTTGGTTTTGTACTTGAATTTTTAATTAACTATATGTCATAAATGAGAAAATTATTATAAATTTGAGATGGAAAAGATCTACAGTAGTGCTTGTATCTGTCTTCCCAATGTAGAATTATTTCTATATTCTTGTGTATGCTATCCAGAGCAAAATATATTATTCTTGTAATGGGGACTTTAGCTCTCCATTTGAAAGAATGTCCTCTGATGTTTTGGGTACTTTTATGATATTTAGCCCAGATTTTCTACATTCAGTTTCATTTTGACAGTCGAGGATAACTCAGTGGCACAAACTTTTGCACCAATCTTAGAAATCCAACAGTCTTGGAAGTCCCACAAATGTCCATCCAACAGAAGCAGAAGACAAGAAAGGAACACATTCTTTGTGATTATCTGTTACCTACAGGCTCAGAGAATTAATGACAGATTCCTCTGAAACACTGCTGAGTAGCAGCAGTAGTTGTGTGTTTGCCATATTTTGGCTGCAGCCCTCTAGAGCAGGAAATATCATCTGAGGTTGCAGATTCTACTTTATGCCTTTACAGAAAAGCATGTGGCAAAAGCCAGAAAATAAATGTAATACTGTAGGGAGTATAAGATCTCAGGATGAGAATGCATTTACTTCCACATGAGTATTAATATTCTGGAATACAGTAAGAGATCTATGCACTTAGAATAAAATCGTGATCTAAGGAAAAGCAATAGCATATTTTAAGGTAGGTTAATAAAGCCTTTTTGTCCTTAAGATAGCTCTTTTCATCTGTTTTCATTTTGTTCAATGGTTCTAGGATTTTCAGACATGAAGTCAAGAGGTGGTAAGTCTGTCACACTGTCAGACCTCAATAAAAAAGTGTCAAAATATGAGTGTAACTAACTTTTATTGAAAATGGTGGTCAATTTGTTTGAAGTACTTAAACAGTTTTCTCAGTTGTCTTGGTGATGGAAGTAGTATGAACATTTGTTTAGAAAAGGAGATAGTTTTTGAACTATATATGTTACATATAATGTAACTTAAATTTAGATTCCCTTGTTGGGTAATAAGTCATGTTCAGGATAGGTTGTTCATATGTTACATTTATGTTTAGGATTCTATATATATGCATGAGAAACATACTTCGAACTGGAAAACAGTCCTGCTCTGGATTGGATTTTTTCATTATAGATAGATGATTTTTCTTTTTTCCTTTCACTGTTTCACAGTAATATCTGATTTGTTCATTTTGTGCCAGGTGCTCATGACAGAAGCAAGCAGTGAGTTCAGATCCTCTTGGGGATATTTTTAAAAGAATTGAACTGTGGCTTTTACCTTCAACCATGCTGCAATTTCTATTGCAGAGAAATTAAAATACCCTTACCTACTTCTACATGTGCTCACTAGTATTTGGTATTCAGTCACTGAAGAATTTTAATGGAAAAAGAAAAGGGAAAAATATCCAAATAAGTATGTAAGCTGCTAATCTTAAGTATATTTGCAGTTTTGTGGTGAATTGGATGGTAGTAGAATGGGACACAGCTGGTTCTGGATAACAGGAAAATGCTGTTCCAAAACAGATAGCATGCAATTTTCCTTACATGGCTCCAACAATGAAAGTCAGTCCAAATTCCCTCGACTCTTGATATTCAAAAACTTGGGACCAACTTTAAGCAAAGACTGGCAGTCATGTTTAGGTGTTTGGTGGTTCAGACAGGTGGAAAATGCCCAGATACTATTTCTAAATTTCCCAGTTGAAGTGCCATGTATTCCAGTGCATCGTCAAGTCATTTTGTATCACATTGTCTAACACAATGTGACTGATGCTATGCCTCAGAAATAGAAGTAACTGACAGTGCCGAATCTAAGTCATGAAAACATGACCTTCAGAAGATGTACTTTGAGATACATGCCATGCAATATTTTCATATACCCTTTTCTTTTAATTTCTGTTGACCTGACGTCAGACTTTTCTCAGGGGCTTGTCCCTCATGACAATGTATTTGGTGTTGCTCCTTTTCAGAAAACTCCATTAATTTCCACAGCATTTGAACCAGGATTTCCATGTTCTTCTATCTTGCAATCACCTGAACAGCTTCTCTATGAATATTTCAGAAATTTGGAAGTGGGATTCTTCATTTTACCTTTGGAACTGTAAGACTTTAGATGTGATAAACTACGCTCCTACAGCCATCAAAATACAAATATGTACTCTGAACACAGTTTTCTTTCATGCATACTTATAAGGTGTTATATCTTTAAAGAGCTCAGTAAGTGTAGTAAATCCATTCAAAAGCTGTAAATGCTTTCTAATTATTGAACTGCAAAGGGAAATTAAATGAAAAGGGTCTTGGATAATATATTTTATTCAACTGTATTACCCTTATCTATTATCTGCTCAATATTTGTATTCTCAAAAAAATATTTAAACTATGTGCTGACACTTTACATAAGGTTATCAGTGGGTATGTGTTATTCATAAAATGAGCTAATAAGCACACAAATACTTCATTCACTCTCTGTCCTCAAGTTTAGTCTTTGATAGGAGGTAATCAGTGCAACTGATTAGTTGCAAGTTATTTATTCAGGTTTTTATAATTATGAATAAAAAAATTCAAGATCATAGGAAAAGTTTCCACTAAATAATGACCAAAAATATGAATATATTTTGGGCTTTAGTGTCAGCTTTTTAATCTGAACATCAGATATTGTCAAGAAACACAGCTTTCTATGGTGGCAACATGTTTTTGACAGTTTTGACAATTCCACCAAAATACTACATGTGAGCACAAAAAGGAAATCTGTGATTGGTTTGTTTGTTATCTTCCTATAAGAGAATTATTTTGCTGAGTTGCTATAATCTGATATTGTACGTTAGTTAGAACTAAGCTATAGGAAACATCACCCTGAAGGTCAAAAATAACTCTGTTTTGAATTCAAACCAAGTGTTTGAAGGGAGGAACAGAGGTTTGCAAACACACCACTCTGTCTCCTGCAAATCTCATGGGGATTCTCAACTGCTGACTCCTTATCTTAACATGTAACATAATAACCAATTACTGTCAAAGTTACCAGACCCATCAGACTCCTATTGCATTAACCTTATGCACTGGTTCAAGAGAAATGCAATCAATCCACTGCTAAATTAATTACTAATTTTAAAGTTATCATATAATAATATGATCCCAAAATTGGCATAAATCATGTGGTTAAGCATCAAATTAGATATCAAGAAAGGCAAAGGAGTGGCAAGTCCTATTCAAAGGAATTCATTATATTCATTTGCTCGAGCACTGAGAGGTCATAATTTTAACCTTGTATGGGTCCAAATCATATGAAAATTATTCATGTCACCAAAGGCCAGCAATAATTCTTTTAATTCCATGGCATATTAATGACCAACAATGAATGAGCCCCTTAAGTGTCTCATTTATTGTCTTAAATATGAAAATGTTTTAGAGATTAGAGAGGAAATTGTTTGAATTAATTAACTGAACTGACGCTCAGGGGAACTGGTACAAGATTTTCAGACAAAGGCTGAGAATTTACCACAATGACATTTCTTTCATGGTTAGAAAATATAGCACCAGAGGGACTTTGAGGCACTCTTAACATTTTAGCTGATGTCTGTTGAGGGCTCGAGATTCCTCTGAAAGCATTTATTTTATTCATTGGAGACTCCTCTCAGTTACAGCATGAAAAGCATCACATTAAAATAGCCATGAGGTCCACAAATTTCACCATTTAAATGGGATCGGGTAACTGACACAATGAAATTTCAAAATGTAAATGGAGGCTATTAAAGTAATACGATCATTTATAAAAAAATGCTTTTTTTAAAGAAAGGTAATATGCAAAAGATAAAAAAAAACTAGTACTGTCTTGAACAAGGCTAACAATCAAACTGTGTTGAACAGGACTGACTTAATCGGGGGTTTTTTTTCCTTCTTCTTGTTATGATATCTATTAAGAGAAACTCCTTGTTTCATATATGCAACTCTGCATCTTTATTTTTTACAGTGGCCTAAGTCCTGGGCAGGACCACAGTGGATGCTTTGAATTAATTTGAGGTTCTAGCTCATGTTGTCACTACTTTTGAACATGACAAGCTTTCAGATGGTGTGCTGTTTCTTCCTTGGTTTCAAAGTCATAATAAGCATATATGTGTATATATCAGAGGTTTTACCCATAAACAAGTTCGGAAAAAAAGATACAAAGCTAAGGCAGGCAGTGCCTATAGTGATTTCAATTTCTGTTATGATCAAATATATAATAGAATATTAAGCAAGTGATCTGCAGGGATTTTTAATTTTTATTATTACTTAGCTAAAGGGGACAGCTATACTGCATAATAAAAAAAGATAATTTTTCTCACATGTTCTCTCTTTTTTTTTCTGATTACTCAATAAAAAAGAAGGGTAAAATTTAAAGGCTATACTGAAGGTCAGTGAAAACTATTCTGTTCTGATAATTTCTATCTGACATTCAAATCTTATGATTTTCAGTTAAAAATTATTTTCTTCTCAGTGGGACAGTCCAACTCTCAGAAAACTGCCTTCCAAAAATTTGTTTAACAAGTTTCATACCTGAAAATGTGCAACTCTGTCTGGTTTTCCTTTGGTTTTGTTTTGGGGTTTTTTGGGTGGGTTTTTTTTTTTTCTGGTTTTGTTTGTTGTTTGGGTTTTTTTCAATTAACTTATTGACTTGGAATAAACTTAAAAATGTAAACAAGTATTCACTTCAGTTTTATTCTTCTAAGTTATATTTTCCTGACACTCAAACTTATCAGTACAAGATTTTCCAAACCTTAGCAATGAACAGAGAGACCTAAACCACTTTTACACTTTTTTAGCATATCTTGAGAGTGATTGTACTTTCTAAAGGATGTATTGAAAGGAATATGTGGAGGCTACATGGCAGAGTACACTGGTCCTCAGTCGACTGAGGATAGGTGCTAGTAACAACAGAAGCTTTAGACCATGGGATAGTCATCAGAAGGATAAAGAGAGAGGATAAAGGTTCCTCTTCAGGCCTGAAACTATGCTTAATGATGTCGATCTTGCTCAGCATCAGGTAGGAAAAAAAGCATAGCTTTCTTAACTGTGAAAACTTATCTTCCTTAGGTAATTAAAATACACAATACTCAGGAGAAGCATCCTTCTTCCTCTCTCCCTTGTCTTACAGCCCTATTCAATGAAGGTGGCCACTTGGCTTATCTTGCACCTGTACAGTTAAAACAGCAAAAGCCAGTACCCTGAATTAGATGCTTAGACTTTACATACAGTTAACAGGAACAACTGTGCATTAAAATGGTCTTTCATACTTGCCACGCTGGGGGTCTAGGTCTATCTAAAATGAACAGTACAACAGTATGTGAGGAATAACAAACCTCTCAAAGACATAGGAATTTAATTAAACGGCTCTGTAGGTTAAATCTGCATCCTTGAGGAACCAGAGCTTAGAAACATACTCCTTTTTTTCCTAGAAGAGCCAAGCACAATAGCTTCATCTTAAAAAGGCTCTTCAGCCCCAAAAGGCTCTTCAGCCCTCACACACTGGGCAGAGTTGGTCTATTGGGTTTCAGGGGAAGCCTGTAGGGTGATAGGAACTTTTCTTAAAACTCTAACAAATTAGCAGAAGTCTGAGGTGCTTTGGTTTGTTGGGTTTTTTTGAGAATCATCATCCACTTACATTGAGTGATATTGGTTGTCCCACACAGAGGTCGTTGTCCTTAAGAAGGTAAAAAGAAAAAATACATAGAATACTCCGGAACAGCAAAACATTTTCCCATTGGGAAGAAATATGTAGCATAAATGTTTGCACAATGCAGACAAATGCTGCATTGTCTTACAAATTTTCCACCTCCTTCCACATGCTGTGCTTTTCAAACCACATGACATTGCTCTCTTTCCTAAAATATTAATACACTTGGTGATTTTTAAGAACATGTAAACATTTCTACCAAGTGCATTAAGTGAAGATTTCTTTGACAAGTATGCCTGCTTCCTTTCTAGGTTTTATTTATGAAGACAATAGTCTATCTTTTCTGTTTGCAAGCACATTTTTGATAAAAGGAATAATATTTTATAGACACTCCTCATTATTCATTGCTTATGCATCTTTGGCTTTGGCTGCACTCCTTACTATGTTTTATTAATTTTGATGGTGCCTACTTCAGGTTTTCAATTGGTAGCTTTCACAGAGGCCACCTAAATATTCTTCTGTCATGAAAGTAACTCCTTGTTCCTTAAAAAATACCTTTAAGGTATTTCTGACTTCTTTAGGTTCAAAACCTTTCTAATTATCTGTCTATTTGATGAAGATGCTAACTGGTGTATGCTACTGAGAATGGCAGCAAAGACCCTTTCTCAGCCATTTTACACATAGACACCTGCCAGTGTTGCTAGGGCTTGCATCTGAATCACACCCGGTGCTGCGTATTGCAACATATTACAGCACTGTATGAGAAAATGATGTTTGAGTAAGTACCCTAAAATAATTAAGAGACAGGCCATTCCATTCACCTAAAACAACTGTGCATGAGAAGTGCAGAGGGACTTGACGCGGTTGCTGTAACCAGGCAGAAACAGAAAATAATGCTCATCCATCATTCTACCACCTATCTGAGGTCAGTACACAACGGCATTTTCCACTGGTTCATCTTCACTTACCAAATAAAAAAAGGTGTAAACCTAAACTCTAAATTTCAAGTCCACCATGGCCTATTAGACAAAAATGTAAATATAATGATTCCTCATCCTTTCTATACATATCAGCGAGTGTGGTTTTCAATTACAAAATATGTAATGGTTATCTGTGTAAATAAAGCAGATAAATCTTTAAGTATATGTCAGTGAGGCAATGCTATGTCAACATTTCAAAGCTGATGCAGATGCATCTCTATATCATGTATGTCTTCTGGAAAAAAAACCCATACATTTTTATATTGACCTGCCTCCTTTTATTTCACTGAGTGATAGGTTTAGCTATCCTTGATAATGTTATGGTATAACTGCAGGACTAGAAAATTTTGTGGGAACCTGATGGCTCTGTTGTTAGTCATTCAAGTCTAATCTTGTTATTTAATTTTAACAAAATTTCATTTAAAATATGTCTTAAACAGTAAAGTAAAAACTTACAGTCTTGAAAAAATACTGCAAGTGTCTTACATTCTAGATGTTCATCCATTAAATTTTTAATAGAATCATAGAATGGTTTGGGTTTGAAGGGTTGGATGAGATGTTTAAAGATCATCTAGTCCACCACCCCTGACATGGGCATGGATATCTTTCACTAGATCAGGTTGCTCAAAACCACATCCAAGCTGGCTTCCAAAGATGGAGCATCCACAACCTGTCCAGACAACCTTTTCCAGAGTCCCAACACCCTCATCCTTAAAGAATTTATCCCTTATGTCCAATCTCAATCTGCTTTCAGTTTAAAACCATTGCCCCTTGTCCTGTCACTACAGGCCTTGGTAAAAAGTCTATCATCTCCATCTTTCTTATAAGCCCCCATTATCTATTGAAAGCTTACAATAAGGTCTCCCCACAGCCTTCTCTTCTCCAGGCTGAACAACCCCAGCTATCTCAGCCTTACTTCACAGGAGAGGTGTTCCAGCCCTCCGACAATTTTGTGGCCCTCCTCTGGACCCACTCTAACAGGACCATGTCTTTCTTGCACTGGGGACCCCAGAACTGGATGCAGTACTCCAGCTGGGGTCTCACAAGAATGGAGTAGAAAAAAAAACAACAAAAAAAAAGCCCCAAATTTTGAAGACTGTACAACAGGCCCTTTTCTGTATTTCATATATATTTCTTTTACTCTTATCAGCACACCTTACTGCAATACTGTATTTCAGATACTTCCTTGCTCTTTCAGTTTTACCCATCCTCCTTTTAACAGGAGCATTCCCCCTTGTAAGACAGCACTGGCCAATGTGGTCACCAGTGTCTCACTAGTATTTGCTGTTAGATCCTGAAGCTGGAGCAAACTTTGTTTGTACCACTCTCATGCCAGCAGGATACCCAGTCTTTTATGAATTCAAAGGAAATACTGCAATCCCCCATATCAATACAGGCTGGGGGATGAAAGGATTGAGAGCAGCCCTGCCAAGAAGGACTTGGGGGCGCTGGTGGATGAAAAGCTGGACATGAGCCAGCAATGTTTGTTGGCAGCCCAGAAGGCCAACCATACCCGGGGCTGCATCAAGAGAAGCGTGGCCAGCAGGTCAAGGGAGGTGATTCTGCCCCTCTGCTCTGCTCTGGTGAGACCTCACCTGGAGTACTGCATCCAGCTCTGGAGCCCTCAGCACAATAAGGACATGGAACTGTTGGAGTGTGTCCAGAGGAGGGCTACAAAAATGATCCGAGGGCTGGAACACCTCTTTTATGCGGACAAGCTGAGAGTTGGGATTGTTCAGCCTGGAGAAGAGAAGGCTGCGGGGAGACCTTATTGCAGCCTTTCAGTACTTAAAGGGAGCCTATAGGAAGAATGGTGACAATATTTTTGGCACGGCCAGTCGTGACAGGACAAGGGGTAATGGTTTTTAACTAGAACAGGGTAGATTTAGACTACATATAAGGAAGAAATTCTTTACAATGAGGGTGGTGAAACACTGGAACAGGTTGCCCAGAGAGGTGGTGGAGGCCCCATCCCTGGAAACATTCAAGGCCAGGTTGGACGGGGCTTTGAGCAACCTGATCTAGTTAGCGGTGTCCCTGCTCACTGCAGGGGGGGTTTGACTAGATGGCCTCTAAAGGTTTCTTCCAACACAAAGCATTTTATGATTCTATGATTCTATGAAAGACAGATAAAACCCAAATAAAATCTTTAAAATAAATTTAGCTACTCTTTGCTAACAGATTTGATTGGCTGAGAAAGCATGTGACATGCATGAGAGAAGCATCAAGACATAAAATTTCTACTGGAAAGAGCCCAAAGCATCCCTGTTGGAGTTTTCATGACTAGGTTTCTGATGACTAATGTATCCCAAGGAGCTATCTAGTTTTAACCTATTTTACACTGAGAAATTACTAAGTAATGGATACATACTAAAAATAAATAAAAACAACACATTACTGTAAATAACATAAATTCTGCAATGTGCGGTAGAAGCATATATTAGTATCCAAATTTTAGTCATGCCATATACTGTCTTTACTTTATGGAAGAATTATTCTATTAGATATCTGCTCCTACTGTTCTCCAGATTTTAAGGTTTTTCTCTTTTCTTTCTCCTTATTTCAGATGGGCCAGAAAACTTAAATGTAAATTATTCAAATAGCAGTCTATAAAATTTAGCATTGCTTGCATATTCAAAGCCATTGACTGTGAATAGCTATGAATATGATAGCTGTATCCATTCACAGAGTAAATGGTGAAGAATACTTCTGATCATGTATGCACAGTGCTTTGCCATGATGAGTTTAAATAGGGAATATGTTTTGATGAGATGATTTAATCTACTTGTAAGATACAATTTAATAAATCAAAACACTTTGTTGTAAGAGACAGAAAGGAAGAGAGAATTCAGAATTAAATAGAAGAGTGTGTCATCTGTAACAGTTAACCTATTCATAGTAAATAGTAGAGACAATCAGTAAAACAGTTAAAGAAATAATTCATATCGTATCATCATTACACTGATTAAAATATCAGTATGAACATTAAATATTTATATTCATTAAGCATTTGTATACATTAATGAGTGAATTCTTTTCTTACCTCAGCCTAAGAAAAATTGCTGATATATATCCATAGTGGTGAGAGGTGCACATCATTAGAGATTCACTACATAACCCTCTGGCAAAATACTGAGCAAGGTTCTCTTTCTGCCCCATGAACTTACTACTGTCATGAAGATTGGGTTGGTCTCATATTTCAGTCCCATGCTCCTTGCAGCTTTGAATACATTAGAAAGATAGTCTTGAAAGTCCCTATGATTAGCACACTGGTATTAACCCTGAAGTTTGGCATTCCTTTAATTTCAAAGTAGATTTTCCAAGGGCAAAAATATATTCATACAAGATTCAGGTCTGATAAATAAATTATTAGACCTCTTTTGGGAATTTTCTTTGCAAAAGATTTTTCAGATTTCTTTGATTTTATGTATTTTTTTAATCTCATTTTATTTTTCATTTGTTATCATCTTTTTACTGTTGCTATGACAATGAGATTTTGACTTTTTTTTTGTTGAAGAACAAAACCATCAATTATTTCACTTCAGCCACAGTGAGTGTTTGCAATGTTATTCATACTACATTGAAACAAAATTAAAGTAGACATTTAGCAGACTACAGAAAGAAATGCCCTCAGCTGAATACATCTCAGGATTCTTGGTTTTCACTAACAAGAATTTGCTTTGTCAAAAGCTGATAAAACAGAATTTCTAATTGGGAAGATTCCATTGTTATCAAATGTTTACAGGTTTTTAAGAGCAGTTTAAGAATCGTCATCTGCAAGTTTAAGAAACCGATGAGTATAATAATTTTCCTGCAATACGTTATTCTGAAATAACATCTGCCCTACTTAGGCTCCTTAAAGAGTCAAACACTGTTCTCTTACTACACCAGGTGAATCTGGAATGTCTCAGTTAAATACGGCAGGATTTGCTTTAGTACACACAAGGTAGGGCATATCTTGTTTGCATACAGACTTCTGTAGGCTTGTTGATAAAATATGGAAAAAACAGTATTCAGACTTCTTTTTATCTGTCTCTAAGACTCTTGTAACTGTGCTATATCACAGTGACACAGTTTAGACTGAGAATATATTTTGACTGTTGGTAGGATTGATTGAATCCATTTGAACTTACAAGATACTGCTGTAATGCCCAGAAGGGTGCTATTAATGCAGTGAGTCATGTTTTGATCCAGTTATGTTCATCCAGTTTTTGCATATGTGACACTGACACTGATCATATCCTTCCTCCACTCTAAACTGACACTGACAAAAAATAAATAATTTTAAGAATTCTGTGACTCTGAGGACTTACCACATAAAACAAATGATGCACACCTTGCACAAGAAAACTTAGAGCTAGAAATATATGTAAGAAGCAATGAAAAAAACATATTCTTTGACTATACATCTCTTACCTGGCCACAGGAAGTTTTAAGTTTCTTGTCATCTATACACTAAGATTCACAAGATGGATATTCATAACCAGACGTTAGATCTGTGGATTCTGTCCTCCAAAAACCTGTACAGCAGTTAGCTTAATCCCAGCCTACTAAGATGCATGTAATAAGTGATTCAACATTCAACAGATCATGTCTCAGACAAGCCGCATTTTCTTTCCAATATTAGCTTTCTTAAATTAATTTCCCATGTATCAATCATCTTTTAATAGGCATATGTCAGTCTCCGTCTGCTCTTTAGAGTTTTTCTTTTCTCTGAGTGGGAGTGGTCCCTATGCACATAAACAATAGAAGTATTATGTGACTCCTGAGTTTCAAAATTTAAACTGTTCTGCAAAACATAGATATTGTCATTTTAACTGCATCACTATGTTAACCTGATTAATTTTCAGAATTAAAAAGTTGTTACTTTCAGCTTTTAGAGGGTTTAGATCTTGCCAGTGGCAATCACATTTTGCTTTATTTTATAGTTCTATAGTTTTTCTGGTTTATAGTTTTTCTGGTTTTACTCTTTGGTTCAGTACTTTGCTTGCTTGAAGATGGAGTAGTTTGATGGAAAGGTAAGAAATGTATCCCAGGCTTCTTTTTGTTTCTGCTTGTCTTAGAAAGTAGAAATTTACAATGTGATATTAACAAGAAGAATGAAGGGCTCATGTTGTTTTATGCACTTAACCAGTGTACAAAAAATGTTAGTGTTATGTACAAAGCCACTGTGTCTTCCCTATTTCCTTACTTGAAAACAAAACCAAAACCCCCACAGTGATTACAGAATCTTTGGTATAAATTTCTTTGAATACAGACAACCCATCTACGGAGATCTAGTTCTGCCATAAAAGTGTAAATACATGAAAGGTTGAACTGAATTTAAATTTTCTGCAATATGGTCTTCACACCCTACTTTTATAGAATGAATTAATCCATCCATCTCTGAATAAATTATTTTAGACACAGCAATATTTTTTTTTTCTAAAATGAAACAAATACTAAGCTTGATGACCAGAATAACAACACTGATACTGTCAGAAAGTTTGCATATGTGTTCATGTACATACATGTAATCAGTGAAAATGCAATTTCATTCACATTTCTTGGTTGTCTGCAAAGTTTCAATTACAGGAGTATTTTTTCCATAGCCCACAGAATTATTTTGTGCATATGTAGTGTAAGAAAAATCTGTGCAAAGCATAAATATCAGGTCTTTTCTAGAATGATTCACGGCATTAAATGCTCTGAGTTCTCAGCAAAGTCAATAAGGTTGTACACAGACATACAAGCACCAATGGATATGTAGGTTAAGATATATGAGACCAGAATACCTGCTGTCAGTCTGTGTTTAGACTTGCATTAAGACGAAAGTAACTAAAAATACTGCTAGTACAGATGCAACAGATGACAGTACCAATTCCCAGTCACTTAGTTCCTTATCTTCATACTTCCTTCAGCTTCTAGATCCTTTGTTTTATGCAAACTCTGTTTCCAACCAGAGAAGGCTAATCTGGAAAAAAAAAATGCAGGAAACTGAGTTGTTGGAGTTTCTTCTATGTGGTACCATTACCCATTTCAGGAACTCAAGATCTGAAGGCTCTGGAGCCTCATCTGTGTAAGATCTGCATTTCTACATATACATTAGGTGCTTTTTTAACCTCTTTGCTTTGGTCTATAGAAACATGAAATTCCCTCTGTTGTGGCAGAAGTACCGAAAGCTATATGTACTAGCTAGTTTCTTGTTGTTATTAAATACCTTTTCCCCACCCATAGATTTCTACATGCAACAGTGTCTCTCTGTGGTATCTGGAGTAGTGGACTTCATGGTAAGCAACCTTTCTTCACCAACAGTTTGAGGATATCTTCTTGCCTCGTTAGGAAATACATTATGAGGTATTTTTAACTTTGGCTCCCTGCTCTGACCAGAGTGAGTAAACTTGACTTCAGGATCTGAGATTTTTATCTGTATAATTATATTGTGAACACACTGGCATACCACTGAAATGTACCAAATAATTCCATTGATGGTGGACAAAAAGAAAAAAGAAAAGAGAATAATTTGCAGATGTTCCTCTTCACAGTATTACCAGCAGACTTGAGAGGTGAAAAATAAGTCATGTCATTCTGTTCAATACACTAACTAGACATGGGCCTGAGAGCACAAGGTGAAAATATTACTCAGATTTTTGCCTAGCCGCTTTCAGTCTAGAACCACAGTTTTATCCAAATGGTGATCTGAGAGAAATGTGAAAATACTGTGTCTGGGTTCTCAGAGGTGCTAACTATCTGTTCTGGATTTACCTATCATAAAATACACAAATAAATTATATTCACAGTAATGCATGCAGGGATCTCCTGAAGTTATGTAGTAAGCCAGAAAAGTGCTTTATTGGATCAGAGCCTGTGGCATTTAGCATATTTCAGAATCTATATTTAAACTTTTAGATGTAAACCAATATATGGAGAAACTACTCGATCCTGCAGATACTGGTTTTTTGGTAATAAGTTAATTTGCATACTGCATATGGTCTTTAAAGATAGAGAGATGATTAAAAGTGATGGAAATATCTTTTCTCCGTTTAATATAGCCTTTTTTTTTATTGAATTAATGGAAGATCATGTTAAAGATCATCAGTCTAGTGTGCTTTCCCTGTAGATTTTTAAAGCTATTGTTTCCTTAAATACTTACTTCTTATGCTTTACAGGTTGCAGAAGAAATTGCACAGATCTGTTATGGGAATAATTAGCCTGTTTTTCAGTCCTGCATCTTTCCTACAGACAGGAATAATTCTTGGGTTTTTCCCATCACACCCTGGCAAATTTACTGAAGGTACAGGGTCAAGTTATTATTTAAAATGCTTTGTAGTTTTACTTTCAGGAAACCTGAATATCTGTTTTAGTCCCTGTTACAGCAGTGCAGATAAAATGACCCTTGCTAGAATGCAGCTTTGAATGCCACCTGGAAGCTGAAAACTGCTCTTAGAGTTTTGCCTTCAGTTAATTTTTCATTTGAAGTGCAGCACTCTCACAACTCTACATTTCATAGCAGCTGCCATTTGTTGGAAGTAAAAATAAGAAAATCAGACATCACTAATATTTGAAGATGGAATCTAATGGAAATCAAATCATCCCACAAAATCCATTTGGTGCTTATTTATATAGTTGGCCATGAGTTTATTGACACTTAGGAAAAAAGGATTTTCTTACTGCCCTCAAATGGAAACTGAATGACTATTTGCCAGTCCACCCACATATCTCTAGTCACAACTGTATTTTGAGCATGCTAGATAAAGGACTCATCATTTATAACAACACTTTCCCCCTCATAAAAAATCTGTTTCGTGCTTGGAAAAAAAAAAAAAAACAAAACAGGCTTAGTGTTTGCTTCTCACTTGCCTGATTTGGGCTTGGCAAGTGACTGTGGAAATCTGCCAAGTGTAACTTGCTTGCCAGGCTCTTGGGGCATTCAGTACTTACCAAGCTGAAGCTGGCATTTACTTTACAAATCAATAAACAGCTTACCAGCTTGCTAGTAGTCAAAAAAGACCACTGTCCTACTACTTGGTAAGAAATAACTCGCATCCACTTAAATCTGGATTGTTTTATTCTGTATTAATGCTGTGGGGGTCTCAAGCTTTTTAAATCAATGTAAAATTTATGAGATTGCTACATATGGATAATGAAATGTTGGTTCTGCTCACATGAGATCTCTGTCATTGACTTCAGTGAGTTCAGGATTTCCCATGTAATATGCATGGGGCTCTCTATTTCATAGGAAAAATTATTTTGTCCTGATAACTGAGTAGATTGAAAAGTCTGAGGAATCTGAAGTCTTCCAAACCATATGATTGCTATTGAAAAAAAAAAATCTAGATCTGAGCTGTAGTGTAAGGATGATATCTAAAAGGTATACTAGAATGTTGAAGGTGAAGCATACAGTGCTCTGCACTGAACTGCCTGGCATCAATAAATATGCTAGCTGAAATCTCATCTAGAGGAGAGTGTTAAGTGATATAAGAGCGTGGATGCCTTCTCCAGCTGCTCCATCCCAGGATGCTCCTGGGAGCCCAGCCCACTGCCCTGGGGACTCAGGGCCTCTGACCAGGCTGAGGGACATGGCTGCTGCATTCCCGTTTGCAGGTCCAACCAGTAACAAACATGAGCATATACCCCAGAGACACACACATGTTCACAGGTGTACTTGCAGCTTTGAGAAAAGGTAAAGAAAGTAGCATATTTTACTCTAGATGTAGGAACTGAAGCACTGAAAGATTTTGGTACTTGTCCTGCATCCTTCATATCTATAGGACATTGACCATGGCCTTCGCTAACTGTCAAGGCATAGGGGCTTTAGCCTGTCCTACTCCAGCAACAAAACTCAGATATTCATTAAGGTGCCCTAACTATATCATGGCTTCCTCCTCTCACAAGTCTATCTTGATTACACATTTGCACTTGTCACTCTCTTGGTACCATAGTCCTCACCTTTATTTTCCATCTTACAAAATATTGCCATTATTCTTGCTCTCTCTCAGGCACTAATCTGTTTTTTGCAACTGTGTATGCCCCACTGTTATCTCCAAAACCAGTTTCAGTTAGGAATAATATTGGTTATCACATTATTTTGTTCTACTGATGTTAGAGTTCTGCAGTTTTTTATATAAAAAACATTAATTACTTTTTCAGGGTTTTGTTGATACCACTTCAGTAACTGATGATCCCTTTTATTTCAGCTGCTTTGCTTCCAAACTCCTATTTCTGGGGAAGAATAGCATGAAAGATGATTGCTTACAGGACAGCTACAGAATATAGGGGCCTCTGTCTATAAGACAATAGTTTGAGTAGGATTTTTCTATAAAACAATAGTTTGGGTAGGATTTACCTTACCTGGGCTTTAGAGCCCCATAAACCTACTCCCATGTTATTAATGTGTGTCAATATGTCTTGACCTGTTTAGTGCCACATACTCTTGATAATGTTTTTACATTTGAGATCTGTGGAAGTGCTCATTCCTGGGTTCTGCTTTGTCCTGTTGTATATCTTCTTTTGGACCCCAGTTAGGTTTTTGCAGTCTACATTAAAATGACTAAGTTCACTCCAGAATCCTCTTCTCTGTAAATAAATAACATTAGGGTTTTTTTCTCAACAGTACTTGAACATCAAGGATTCACAGCCAATGTGTTGCCTTTCTGCAGTGGAGTCTCACGTTTTAGAATTAAACCTTCAATTCAGAGTTAGAGAGCTTCTCTGCTGTGGCAAGCTAGATGATTCAGAATGTCCGATGGAAAATTATAGCCATTCATCAACTAAGGCTAGGGAGTCATCTTTTATTATAAAACCTTCAGCTTCTGGATGATTGTAAAGTACAGCAGAGAGAAATATTCCCATTGTACTCCTAAGGGATTTCTTGCTTCACAGGAAAGAAAAACAGTGATACTGGTGTTTTCTTTTTCTCTCCCCCCCCCCCCCTTTTTTTCTCATTTTTTTCCCTTTTCCCCCCATTTTTTCTTTTTAAACTACAGTCTTCTAGGGTACTTTAAATACAGGAATGTGTCAAACATATTCCAGATTATAGCTTGTGCTTGTTCAGTGCCTGCTTTAACTTCTGAAGAATTTGACAGTTACGATGAATATAGGCTTCCAAATGTCTAGGAAGATTGGAAGTTGTGTTCTCTCTATTGATTGCTTTGGACAGAGATGGAAGAGATAGTCAACTGTAGCTGTTTCCTAGTGGGAGGGTGAAAAAACCAGGAAACTGTTTTTTGACAGAACTGTTTGGCTCACTGCAGGACAATGAAAGAGGTTTGATATCAGTTGCAATAAAACGTATAGTTTCAACAGTCATCCCACACAACGTGAGATGATTGTTATTATCTTTTCTAACTCTTTCTGCATTTAATCTGTTTCTTTGGATTCTTTATATTTATGGGGAAGATAGCACAGATAAATGGGAAGGCAGACTTTCATGAATTGAGTCCAAGCAGCAGTTACTTTTATTTTTTGTCAGTTGCTTAGGCATCGCTTTAGAGGTCCTGCTAAAGCATTGGAGGGATTTTGAAAAAGTGTTTTAAGCAACTAGAATGCTGTTCTGGTAGAATCTTGTGTAGAAATTTAAGGATTTACGTTTTGCGCTGAGTAGGACCTGAAGTACTTACCCAGGTGTGAAAGTAGAATTCACAAAACTGAAGTCAGTAGAGTAGGAGATATGAACTTGCATCAGTTTATGTACCCATCTGAGGGTTTCACATAGATCCTTAAACTGCTGCTTGCACATAATTGCCTGCATCTTTAGTGGCATAATCTTCTTGAGCTAGAACACGTATCCTCAGTGCAAGAATGCAGGGATTAATATCTTGGTTACTTCCTGAGATGATTTAATTCACTTTTTTTTTTACCAGTATATGTTAACCTTATGGCTTGCTGAAGTGGAACAAGCTATCCCACATGATTTTGTTTTACAGTACATGAAATAAGTAACTGAATGACAGAGGAAGGGAGGCAAGTGTGTATGACTCTTGTATTCAATGGACGTGATCATCTCTTGGCAGAAGACAGTATGTGGAATTAGTTTTATCCCCATTGTACACTTCATAGTGGAATGTGTAGTGATGTAGGAACAGGCGTCTCTTCAGTCCATAACCTCTGCTCGGAGAGTTTTACAACCTGGTAATTAAAGCACGCTTCAAAGAGACTGGACCTGTGGTGCTGAATCCCTGAAGGGTAAAGATTTTAATGAAAGGAAAAAGAAAAATAAATTCTTCCTTCAAAGAGCAAAAGGGTTAAAGCAGAAAAAGAAATTTGTTAGGAACTTTTTCTCAAGAGCTGGGAGAATATTATCTTGAACAACTCCATGGAGATGAAAAATATCTTCTAATTTACTTCTATATGTCTCTGATAAAGGTCAGTGAATGTATTACATTAGGTACATCTCTGGAATTCTGGCAAGGAAAGGCTAGAGTCTTTTCAATGTTTTGGAGGTTTTGGGGTTGTATTTTATTTTATTTTATGTTGGTTTTAGTTTTCCAGATAAAGCTGTATCAGAATTCTAGGTCAGCACATTCATTAGGTAAATGCACCTCACAGAGCTGTTGTGATTATCCTCAAACTGAACATGTAAGCTAAGGAAATTCAGACTTATGCTATGCATATGAGAAATTCTAATATCTTGATGGATAAAAGAACACTATAAGGTACTGCACATGTGACACCAGAGATTTCAGTAGTAATGTAATTATGATGAATGCATTGGCTCTTTGAAAAAATTAGTTATTTTTCTTGAAGTGAAAAGACTGTGTAAGAAAGGTCGGTTTGTGTATATGAAAAAGAGACTTGCTTTTCCTTTTTCTCTCTCCCTTTTTTTTTCTCTCCCCCCCCCCCCGGTGGAACTATATACAGATAAAACATTCTTATTTTCTTTTTCCATGCACAGCATTTTTTTGTCCCAAATTTCATTCACAGCTTTAGTCAATAACTGTTCTTTGCTCATGTCACATAAAATGCTTTAAGAAAGAACTGAAACAACAAAAAACTCCCCTAAAGCTTCCAGATAGGATTTGAAATATAAACTACAGCTGAAAAGTTCTCTTAGACACATATTAAACCTGCTTGTGTTGCTTTGTAATTATAAAATGTTCATCCCTCCTGTTTTTATGAAATTAAAACTTCCCATTTTTATTTGCAGCTCAGAAATAAAGTCACTCAATATATGTTTAAAAGTATTTTTCTCTCAAACTATGTTTGGATGTTTATGCTGAGACATAGTATCTTTTCTCTAAAGCATGAGAATTGTAAAACAAGGGGAAAATTATCAAAGCATCACTGAAATATTTCTAAGGTGAAATGAATTTCCTGGAAACCAAATCATATAACTAATGTATATTTTTTTTACTAATGGGTAAATAAGAAGGTATTTATCTTCAGCTTTAGTAAAGGCATTGTTTTATCCACAAAATTTTGTTTATAGGCAAAGAGACAGCACTTCTTATATATATTTAAGCAAAGGCAATAATTTATTATTGATATAATGGAAATCTTAAGAATCTAATCATTCTTAGTCCAGACTGAATTGTTACATAATAAAAAAACACTAGTAATATACTAAGTGTACACATTTAGGTTTTGCCTTTTTTCCTGATGAGCTCACCCTTCTCCTTCTCAGGGCTGTAAGGTGGAGGTTTAATTCTGGTTGTGGGGTTTAACAGTGAGACATTGGCATCTGCAGTCTTTCTGCTGGAGGAACATGACATTTTTGTTGATGATTACTCCTTTCTTACTCTAGGATGCACCTGGGGTCATTTTTTTATATTTTTCTGCACACTTCCACACCTTGCTCTTGCTTCTTTACTCTGCAGCTCCAGGTAACATCCAGATTTACCATACGTGGTGACTTAGTATGTTTGACATTACTTCTGTGTTCTCCTGTTTAACCAAATTTTTGGCTCCTGGCAGCTCTTATCCCCCACCCACGTCACACCCTTAAGGCCGGTATTTCTCTGCACTACAATTTATGTGAGTCTCGTAAATATCCTGTTATACTTGGAATAACTGCTTGTTACTGCTGTCTATATAAAACTATGATTGTACCGTAATAAGATAAACAAAAGTAAAACAAATTAGCCATAGACACCTGCTCAATTAGAGAAACTACAGTCACAGGTAAACCAAGTAAAACAAAGTTGCAGGCAGGTCAGGAAAAGTTTAGACAGAAAACACCTGACAAACCACAGTCCTGGAGCCTTGCAAATTCAGTACAAACCTTATGGCCTGTTATTAGCTATCACAATACTTCATTACAGGCTATATTGTTACAAAATGAATGGTATCTGCTTTTGGCATGCAAACCAGCAACTGTCTTACAATGTACATAGATTATTTAGAGTAAAAAGTGAATAAAATAACCACTTGTAATGAAACTACAGAGGGACTATAGAAAGGCAAAATGTTTCTTTCCTCCTAATATGTTTGCTTTTGAAAACAGTAGAATCATGCCTGATATTCTTACAAATGACCCCAACCCAG
Source organism: Gorsachius magnificus (assembly GCA_034008185.1). Classification (NCBI taxonomy): domain Eukaryota; kingdom Metazoa; phylum Chordata; class Aves; order Pelecaniformes; family Ardeidae; genus Gorsachius; species Gorsachius magnificus. The sequence continues at coordinate 181,987,413 of CM067081.1, forward strand.
ATCTCATATGCTGTCCAAAAGGACGGGAATCTTGAGGAAAGGAGTAATCTTAAATGTCATCATAGTGAGTAATACTAAATGACATGATAGTGAATGGATGGCTGCTGAATAATAAAGTGATCATTTAGTTTATCATACTCAATATCCTTCTTGAAACCTTGTCAAATGAGTATTAACCAAAGTATGTTAATAAACAAGGTCTGGTAAATATTCAGCTGATGAGACAGTGTTTTTTCTATAACTTCTAGGTGTAATAAAAAAAATAATCAAAAACCAAACAACACAACTGTAGAATAAGACCTTCTGATGAAAATTTTGAAAGGTTGAGAGTAGGTGGAAAATAAACTGAGGCTTCCCTGATGTAATAAATTGTAGTAATAACATGTACATTTCTTTTTTCAAGGTATCCAACAAATTGTTAAGAACAGAGACAATCAGCTTTCCTTTTCAATATTGCCTCTCCTTTGACATGATGTCACGATCTACTATTGGGTTGAACAGTTTGGCAGAGGTTAAACCCCCTTGCTTTCCAACCGACCTCAGATAATTCTGGGAGGTTGGGGGCGGCTGGGCTTAACTTCTGATTAACTCCAATGTTTTATCGTGACTAGGTTCCTTTTACATTCTCGGGAACAGAATTAAGACTCAAAATGGAGTCAAGTGCCAAGTCACTTTATTTGGCCAACAACAAATGCGCGAGAGGAAAGCAGAGAAAGAGAGGAAAAGTGAGAAAGGGAAAGAGAGGGGGAGAAACAAACGGTACGGGAGCGTTGCTATAACTACCACCACGGGTCTATGTGCTGTCCGTGCGGCCTGAGCGATCCACGCCGTCCATGCGGCTGGTGCGGCCCAAGCGGTCCAATGCGCCTGATGTATCTTTGAATCTGGCGGAAGATAGATGTTCCTGGATGCTCCTCTTGGTTTCCACTGGTTCCCCCTTTCATAGGGTTGTCTTTTCGCATAGTCAATGACTGTTTTGCATACCCACGCCTCCCACTCGGCAGTGGGGCGCATGCCTAGTACCGTCACTAGAGGATGCTCGAAGGTTCTAGGGGGTCCGAGCCCCCGCCCCATTGTCAGTCAACTCTGGGCCCGGGCGCATGCGCAGAGGACGTGTACTCCAAGATAACAGGACACACGTTCCTGTGGGGTGGGTCTCAATGGGCTGAAACTGCCCTACTCAATTGTCCTGGCGATTAGGTCATTCTGGTGGGGTGGGACTCAATGGGCTGAAACTGGTGATTAAACTGCCCCGCTCAGTTGCCATTCAGTTGCCGTGGTGATTAGGCTTCGGTAGATAAGCTTGCTAGATAAGCTTGCCTGCCACCAATGTTGAGACAAGTTTCTAGTCCCTTACACATGATCAGAAGACATGGTCTTCAAGATATGCCTTGCTGTGATGCACACAGCAAGTACCCAGGAGAAAGACAACCTAACAGTAACAGTTTTGTAAATCTAAGAAAACTAAAGAAGGTGAGTTACATTGGTATTGATGATTCATACTTAACCTTCGCGGTTTGCTTGCTTGCCGTATGCCAGCCTGACTAACCCAAGGGTGCCAAAAATTACCATTGATCAATAGTTTGAAATTGCAGCACTTGAACTTTCACCTTTAATTCTGCTGTGCTGTAGTATGTGTTCAAACATCAGCCTTTTAGAATTATTCATTCTGGCTGCAGATCAGCATTGCATAGACAGCTGCAGAATGTTAAACACTTTTTTCTAGCATGGAGTAGCAAAGCCAATTTCAATATAGAAACATGGTGGAGCTCATATATTTTAAGCAGATGGTCTGGGGAGATTTAGTATCTCTGTGCAGTCAATTTAAAATTTCCTTCAATTCTGATACTAAAAAACTCTTTTTTGAAATGAGCATAGTTATGCATATGAGAGGTGGAGTGTGTGTGATTTGATCCAGGGCCTTTTGAAGCACAAGCAAAGATTTCCAGTGACCCCAGTGGGCTCTGGAAAGGGGTCACCAGACCAGGTTTTCAAAGATTCTTCAAATCTTCAAAGCCTCCAGACTTCTCTCTGCAGTTCTGAAGTGTAATGCTGGGCTTTTGCAAAGCCCTGCCTAATGTGTGAACAATATTAGGGAGTAACAAAGGAGCTTGCATGGCCAAAGCAAAATCTAATTTTCTCAGTGAAGAAATGTGGACATCTCTCAAAACAGACTCCTGCTGTAACAGTATAATTCTAACTTTATTGTTGTAAGAAGTAATGGATGAAACAGAAGGTGCACAATGCAATAAAAGTGATGTTCATCTTTTCATCATTTGAGATATGTGGAAGAGGAAAAAAACTTTCACTAAATTTAAGCAAATTTGGACATAGCAACACTGACTCTTCAATTTCGTTTTTCCTATTTAGTGCAGATACTCAGTGTGAGATTTACTTAACTTTAGTTGTATAAGATTTGGCATCTGGTCTAAGCTATTTAACTTATTTCTTGCTCTTGTCATTTGAAACAGCCAGGCATCTCTAGCTGCTAATTTATCCCCCTCTGTTTTAGACACCTACACAGGAGGGCTGACTCCCCCTCTGGAAGTGTTTGGCTCTTTCCACTGACTCCGTAAATTGTTTAGATCACAAGCTTAGACCAAATGCCTATTGAATGGCTAGAAGTAGATAAAACGCTTGCTCATTTGTAGTGACATTCCACCTTTCATATACATAGCTATACTGGTTACAAAAGGAGTTCTGTAATGTTCAAGTACAATTTAAACTGAGTACCTCTATTTTTTTACGTAAGTTCTTGCTCATTAAAAAAAAAAAGAAAATAAGTTCTCTGCTTTCCTGTGGAGTTTAGTCTTCATGTATTGCCTCTAGTCCAACAGTAAGCCATTTCTTTGTGTGGTTGGCAGACTTGTTTGGAAAAGAAATTCCATGGCTTCATAAAGAAACTTGTTTAGAGAAATTTGTCGTATTAGGAGGAGACTTCTGCAATTCAGTATTTTTTGTTTGTTTGTTTTCACTGACACAGTGTACTCTGCAAAAAGCCAGACACTACAGACCAAAGTAGTGAATACTGGCCAGAACCAGTACTCAGGGAAAAAAAGTCATTAACAGTGCCAATCACAGAAGTCATTACTCCAGTCCTACCTAGCCTGCAGCTTCGCAGTCCTAGCTGCTAATAGATGTTGGCTTGCATCTGAAATACCAGTGCCTGGAAAATTCCTATTTCAAAGAAGACAGAATCTCTCTAATAAGACTAGATATACAGACTTTTATGATCAACAATGTTACTACTGGCTTTCCAAAAGAAAAGGCAAATAGGAGTATTTGAAGCTTACCACACTTTTTTCAGTGTTTGTGGTAAAAAATATAAATAGAAAGTGCATAATAAGATAAAACTTAAAATTACATAATTCATCAGCTAATCTGTCCTTGTTAGTTCACTAGCAGTATTTTAGAAGTATGCTGTTTAACAGTTATGAATATATGTTTAATATCTATGAATAGTATGGATTATAATTACTATTCTAAAAAATTATTTCAGTCTGAGAAAATATCAGTATTAGGAAGATATATGTATACACATATATTTACACATGCATACAAGTGCATAATGTAAGGTATGCCATCATTCAATGTGAAACTTCTTACATGCATGTATATTTTAGTAAAAAGTGAGCATTTTCTTCAGGGAATCATCTGAACTTTTAATTCACATCTTATGACTTCTGATTTACTAGGCATCTTTTTCTTTGGTTCCTCCACCTCCATAGGGGTTTGTTACATTCTGATGACTTACTGATACTTTTCTGTGTATCTGGTACATTGTAGCACCTACAGAAAGGACATCTTGCTTATTCCAGTCAAAGAAAATAACTTATGTGCATAGACAGTACAAGAAAGGCACCTATTGACTAGCTTCCATCTTTTTTTTCAGTAGTAAAGTTGGAGCAAACTGGAGCAAAAAAAAAAAAAAAGGATATATATGTATCTTTTTGTATATCTGTGGATGCCATTTTTTCAGGTAAGCAATCAGCTGGATGTCAGGTTAACTTTCCATTCTATTCTATCAGGTAATTTTTTCCCTCTCTCTTTAAGAAAAAGCAAATGGTACAGCAATTCATTCAGAAGGTTATAGTACAACCGATAATCAGAAAGGCTCTCTGTGATATTTTATGATAAAGACAAACATTTTTGTTCACTTACTACTGTAATCCTTTTGTGTTTGTCTTATGTATTCCCATTTGAAGTTATTTCTATGTATGGACACCATGCACCACGCTGTAGTAAGGATAACTGGCAAGAAAAGTGTAGCCACATCCTGCGGGATGGTCTGACATCTAGAATTACTACCCTACTCAGAAACTGAGGCTAATAATGCGTATTTTGTATGAAACATATTTGGAAATGTTTTTATTTCTAGAACAACAGCGTGTGGATACTATCTTCTGTTCAGTTAATTTGAGGAAGGAAGTGGTAAGGGTGAGGTACGCATGCCAGTTGTGAGCCAGCCAGCTAGATTCCCTCTAGTGTCAGTAAGAAAACAGAAAGGGAAAGGAAGAGAATGAGTGAATGGGACCTCCGATGTTGCCCCTGCTGTGGCAACTATGCTAGAAGGTGTTGAAGGTGCCCCTGTCTGTAGCTCAACTGCCCAGGGAGCCTACCGGGTTGTCTTAGACTAAATGATAATGTCTTAAACAGAAAAACATGGGAGACACCACTCTCCGAACAGGTAATTCTCTGGATGAGGCTGAATGAAGGAGTGGGTGAAATCAGCCTGTGCTTTAGAGGGAAATATGCCTCTCTTCAGAAATGTTTCTTGTCTGTGGGAGGACAACCACAGTAATGGGAGACCATGAGGCCAAGGTGAAGTCTTCAACATGCTAGTGTTTTCTCTCAGGAAAGCTCAAGAAATGCTGGGAATGTGCTGAAGTCTTAGAGGTCGACGCTAATTAGACTCCATTGAGGCTTATCTGCCACTCCAGCTCTTGTGTTACTATAGTCTTCTATATTTATTTATCAATGTAAGTACTTAATTACTGACATCAAAAGGAACCAAAATAAAATTCTGCTACAGATAATTTTCATCATACTGTTTCTCAGTAGTTATTAGAGACTAATGTAGGTTTATGTTATTCTCGTGAAGAGCTCTTCCAATGTAGTGTTTGCAATATATATTTTGCTTTACTTATCACAGAATCACAGAATTGCAAGGGTTGGAAGGGACCTCGGGAGATCATCCAGTCCAACCCCCCTGCTAAAGCAGGGTCACCTAGAGCATGTTACAAAGGATTTCATCCAGGCGGGCTTTGAATATCTCCAGAGAAGGAGACTCCACAACCCCCCTGGGCAGCCTCTTCCAGTGCTCTGTCACCCTCGGAGTAAAGTTTTTCCTCATATTCAGCTGGAACCTCTTATGTTTCCATTTGTACCCATTGCCCCTTGTCCTGTCGCTGGACACCACTGCAAAGAGTCTGGCTCCATCCTCGTGACTTCCACCCTTAAGATATTTGTAAGTGTTGATGAGATCCCCTCTCAGTCTTCTCTTCTTCAGGCTGAACAAGCCCAACTCTCTCAGCCTTTCCTCATAGGGGAGATGCTTCAGTCCTTTTATCATCCTAGTTGCTCTCCTCTGGACTCTTTCTAGGAGTTCCGCATCTTTCTTGAACTGGGGAGCCCAGAGCTGGACACAGTACTCCAGGTGGGGTCTCACCAGGGCAGAGTAGAGCGGGAGGAGAACCTCCCTCAACCTGCTGGCCACGCTCCTCTTAATGCACCCCAGGATACCTTTGGCCTTCTTGGCAACAAGGGCACACTGCTAGCTTATAGTGTATTTTATAGTGTATTTTTATATAGGTATAACTATATGCCAGTTATATATTGTAAGTAATACATGGCTATGCTATCATATAGTACAATATTTTATCAATGGCTGGTACTTATACATGTGGTAAAATAACTTAGGCTCTCTTTATTACTTCTCAAACCTTCTAAACTGTCAAGAAATAAAGTTTTCAGAAGTACTTTTATCAGTGTCCAGTTCTCTGGCTGAATGTGACTTTCACAGTCTTACAGATCTCACAGCAGTCATAACCAGACAAAACAACTTATTCTCTGAAGTTTAAGAACTGTGTGTACTCAATGATTGCAAAATAAAGTGAAGAAAGATGGTGAATTATTTTATGTATAAGAAACTATATTATTTGTTGCTATATTTCAATTATTACATCCCACAAAGCAGGAAAATGTCAGGAAAAGTTGTAGGCTGGCTTTGCTCTGTTACTGATGTCTTTATTCCACAACATTCTTCTCAGGAAACCTCCTACATCTTGTGTCTTTAAACCTCATTGTGCTTTATTCTGTGGGATTTCAGGAAGTGCTTTCAGGGACTAACATTTGGGCATCTGTGTATGATTTTGTATGTTAATTTTCTGAGATTCTAAAAATGACAAATAACCATACTGGTGTTTCCATGTCAGGAAATACCACCCTGAAGACTGCAGAGGATTCACCCATTTAGAAAGAATTAGTGGGAAACCTCAGAACTTCTCCATTATTGTAGTCTCCTGTGATAAATTATACAAGCAAAGAAGTGAAATACATCTTTACAATGATCTCAGCTGAAGGCCCAGCTCACAGTAATCTGTTTCTTTTTCCCCTTTAGTTCCCTGGCTGGCTGGTTTTTTAACCTGCTGTATGTCACTGTATTAGCCAAACACTGTTTTCTAGAATTAAGGTGAGGGTAAACATGATCATGATGTGTGCGATCGATAGAAATCACAGGAAAAAAAGATAAGCACTCTTGCACTTAACTTATCAAATGAGAAACTTCAGAGGCAAAGGTGAAGTTCACAGACTGAATAATCAAAGAACACTTCCTATTGATCCCACTTAATAGGATAATACTCTAGACATACAGAAATAAATGTTGAGTTGTGTTATCAAATCTATTTTATTAGAACTTCATTCAACTTTATTAGATCTGCATTGCGGAAGTGCACTCTGTACTTGAACTTTGGTAACTTGCTTGCATTTTCCTGTAAATTTTTTTCCCCTCCATTTATGTATCTTTTTTTGCCTCTTAATAACATGTTTTAAACATCATATATAACATTTTTCAGCATGAATCTTCTTTATCAGCTTATGTAAAAAAATGCTATTTACAAATCATGCAGAGACTAAATGATCAAATGTCCTATTTTAAATGACATATTTTGCAGTGTCCCCACCCTTCTTTTGTATTTGTAAACACAATAGTATTTAACAGCTGTTCTTTAATAAATCTTTTCAAAATGACTATTTTTATCTACTCAGACTCTCTTTCCAGCTCTCAGATGTAAATGGGTACCTAGTTAGATGCCTTCATAACTCAAACACTCAATTACATCACTAATTTGGGTAGCATTGGCTGGAGAAAATGCCATACTGTAACCACCATACCGTATTGAAAAAACTAGACTTGAACAGGCTTGAAACTGATTTTTTTTTTAAACAACATTCAAACATCATCGCAGGCTCTCATCCTGCTGGGGGACTTCAACTACCCTGACATCTGCTGGCAAACCAACATGGCAAGCTGTAGGCAATCCAGCAAGTTTCTCGAATGCATTGAGGACAACTTCTTAAGCAAGGTAATAGACACCCCTACCCGAGGGGATGCGATACTGGACCTGGTGGTCACCAATGTAAGCGAGCTCGTCGGAAATGTCAAGATCGGAGGCAGCTTGGGTTGCAGTGATCATGCACTGGTAGAGCTCACGCTCCAGAGGGAAATGGGAAGAACAAAGAGTATAGTCAGGACCCTGAATTTTAGAAAAGCAAAATTCCAGCTCCTCAAGGAGATAGTCAGAAGGACTCCCTGGGAAACGGTCCTCAGGGACAGGGGAACAGAACAGAGCTGGCAGATCTTTAAGGATGTGATCCACAGAGCGCAAGAGCTCTCCATCCCTAGGTGTAAGAAATCGGGCAAAGAAGGGAAGAGACCAGCATGGCTGAGACAAGAGATGCTGGTCAAACTAAGGAGGAAAAGGGAACTGCACAGGCAGTGGAAGCAGGGACAGGCATCCTGGGAAGAGTATAGGGACGCGGTCCGGTTGTGTAGGAATGGGGTCAGGAAGGCCAAGGGTCAGCTGGAGCTAAACTTGGCTAGGGATGCAAAGAATAACAAGAAGGGTTTCTACAGGTATATCAGCCAGAAAAGGATGGTTAAGGAAAGCATACCCCCGCTGATGAGCAAGACTGGCAAGCTGGTAACAGCAGATGAGGAGAAGTCTGAGGTACTCAACAACTTTTTTGCCTCAGTCTTCACTGGGAACCTCTCTCCTCACCCCACCCAGGTTGATGGCTGGCATGAGGGGGACCGGGAGGACAAAACCCTTCCTGCTGTAGGAGAAGATCAGGTTTGTGACCACCTGAGGAACCTGAACGCACATAAGTCCATGGGACCTGATGAGATGCATCCCAGAGTCCTGAGGGAATTGGCCGATGTAGTCGCCAAGCCACTCTCCATGATATTTGAAAAGTCATGGCAGTCAGGTGCAGTCCCTGGTGACTGGAAGAAGGGAAACATCATGCCCATTTTCAAAAAGGGTAGAAAGGAAGACCCTGGGAACTACCGACCTGTCAGCCTCACCTCTGTGCCTGGGAAGATCATGGAACAGATCCTCCTAGAAGCTATGCTAAGGCACATGGAGGCCAGGGAGATAATTCAAGATAGCCAGCATGGCTTCACCAAGGGCAAGTCCTGCCTGAAGAACCTAGTGACTTTCTATGATGGTGTGACAGCATCAGTGGACAAGGGAAAACCAATGGATGTCATCTATCTGGACTTCTGCAAAGCCTTTGACACAGTCCCCCACAACATCCTTCTCTCTAAACTGGAGAGCTGTGGATTTGATGGGTGGACTGTTCGGTGGATAAGGAACTGGCTGGATGGTCGCATCCAGAGGGTAGTGGCTGGTGACGAGTGGTGTCCCTCAGGGGTCCGTACTGGGACCGGTGCTGTTTAATATATTCATCAATGACTTAGAGAGCAAGATTGAATACACCCTCAGCAACTTTGCAGATGACACCAAACTGAGTGGTGCGGTTGACACACCAGAAGGACGGGATGTCATCCAGAGAGACCTGGACAGGCTGGAGAGGTGGGCCTGTGTGACCCTCATGAGGTTCAACAAGGCCAAGTGCAAGGTCATGCACCTGGGTCGGGGTAACCCCCGGTATCAGTACAGGCTGGGGGAAGAAAGGATCGAGAGCAGCCCTGCCAAGAGGGACTTAGGGGTGCTGGTGGATGAAAAGCTGGACATAAGCCGGCAGTGTGCGCTGGTGGCCCAGAAGGCCAACCGTATTCTGGGCTGCATCAGGAGAAGCGTGGCCAGCAGGTCGAGGGAGGTGATTCTGCCCCTCTACTCTGCTCTGGTGAGACCTCACCTAGAGTACTGCGTCCAGCTCTGGAGCCCTCAGCACGAGAAGGACATGGACCTGTTGGAGCGGGTCCAGGGGAGGGCTACAAAAATGATCCAAGGGCTGGAGCACCACTCTTATGAGGACAGGCTGAGGGAGTTGGGCTTGTTCAGCCTGGAGAAGAGAAGGCTGCGGGGAGACCTTATTGCAGCCTTTCAGTACCTGAAGGGGGCCTGTAGGAAAGATGGGGAAAATCTTTTTAGTAGGGCCAGCTGTGACAGGACAAGGGGTAATGGTTTTAAACTAAAACAGGGTAGGTTTAGACTGGATATAAGGAGGAAATTCTTTACAACGCGGGTGGTGAAACACTGGAACGGGTTGCCCAGAGAGGTGGTGGAGGCCCCATCCCTGGGAACATTCAAGGCCAGGTTGGATGGGGCTCTGAGCAACCTGATCTAGTTAGCGGTGTCCCTGCTCACTGCAGGGGGGTTGGACTAGATGACCTCTAGGGGTCCCTTCCAACCCAAACCATTCTATGATTCTATGATTCTATGATCATTCCTTTTAGAGACTTTTTTTTCCTTTTGAATGTCATATTTATGTTCTTCTTTCTTCCCAGCTGTCTGTTTTCTTTGGGTGTTATTTTACAGTGTGGATTTATTTTCATTGCTTCACCATATGTTTTGTTTCTTCTTTTTCTGTGCGTATACACTTATTCATGCCCTTCATTTCCTCTCCTTTCTGAAGCCCTTTCACCTCTATCATCCCCTGAGAGTGGCTGGTAAGCAAAAGGAGTTTATTGACAGTACATGTGATATCTTTTGACTTCTTTAAGAGCCCTTTGCTGCTTGGTTTTCAGTCTAGCTTTTATGGTGGAAACCTATCCTAAGATTCATTGGGATTATCCGTTTTCTATGCGTGTACTTACTGTGGTTTCTGCATCTTTGGGTTAGGTGAAGAAGACCTGCAGCTCTAGGTTTGTAAAAACAGTGACCAGTGGCTAAAATAAGTTTACGCACACACACAGATTTATCCTACCCCCACACCCCCTGCTGTTTTTCTGAATACTGTTTATTCAAATATAAAAACAGTTAGCAATGCTTGGCATGTATAGATTCCCAGACCTCTTTGTCTTTCACATGGAGATTTGGATAAAACTTAATATCTGCAAAGCCCTGCCAGCTCTAGGATGTGGATGACACAGTGAGTAAAAAAATAGTTCAGTTGTATTTCAGAAAGAATTTTTAACAAGATATATATTCCATTTCAGAGTTCCTCCTTCCCAGACAATATTTCAAATGTTTTTTAGACCTATGACATACAATTTCTACGTGCCGGAGAAGGAGATATTCAGGTTGGAGGAGACTGGCTGTGAAAATCGCAAAGCTAATGACTTGCATCATTTTCCTGCAAATATTGCTCAGGATGTTCTTCACTGGGCTATGTTGCTGGTGCCCCTGCTTATTAGAATCTTCTTAAATATGTTGGTTTGTTTTTTTTTTTTAACTAGAAAGTCTAATAGAGATTCCAAAAGGCTGTTTCATTGATTAGTCAAACATACAGCAAACCTGCAATTTATGTGTCATCTCTGTTTTCGCTCTGACATGTATTTAGCCATATTTTCCTCTATTTTCTGATCATTTTAATATCTTTTGCAGTCTAACTAGTTAATAATTGTCTCTTTGCAGATGTAGAGTCACTTTCTCTGTTGCACCTGACTTCTCCAGTCCAGGCCCCCTCTCTGTCTCATCATGTTCTGGGGTGCTGCCAACTGTCCTTTCCAGGATTCATTCTTAACAGAGAGGCAAAAACCAGTGCTGAAGCGCTGTTGAGAACCTTCCTGACAGAGATAAGCACCAGCTGTTGCATTAGTCCACTGGGTTTTTTTAAAAGGTTACCTCTGCTGGAGAGCTCAGAAGCTGACTAGAAAATATTGAAAGGAGTGATGAGTCTGTCAGAATCTGTCTGTTGTAAGGAGTTAGTGCAAACAGAGGGTTTTTTCTTGCATATTTTATCTACCCCAGTGGAAATGCCCCTTTTGACCCAATCAAATCCTGAACTAAATCATTCTACAAAGAGCATGATTTGAGGAAAATTTTCAAGACAGAAAGTACTAAGCTATTACGTAATATTTACAAATCATGAACATTTTCATTATTGTAAGAGGGAAAAAAAAGCATGGGAAAATATGTCGCAATTCCTTGCAACTGGTAATTTAGATAGCGTTAATCTACTATGCATTCGCTTGCCTGTAGTGCAAGGTCTTGACATTTTAATACACTAAACCATTACTTTGATAGGTGAATTTAATGCATCTACCTGCAGCTGCCTCCCTTCCTAAAGTACTCAGCGGTAAGATATTATGGCATTACAAGTCTCACCAAAGGATGTAATGAAGACATAGTGTTCTCAATGCATGCAAGTTCCCATTCCCCTCTGACAGAGGAGAAAGATATTTTTTAAAGCTTTAATCATGTCTGAGTATGTAGCTTTAATTTATTCTTGTTTCTATTATTTGCTATTCTGGAATTTTTTTATTTCCTTTTACATTTTTATTCTGGTTTTGTTTATTGATTTGTTTTTTCAACAGTGAAGAATCTAACCATATTAGAGGTTCTAGATGCAGATCTAAGTTTACTTTGTCCTATTTCTATCAAAGTGTAGTTATGCATATGAAAGACTAATCTATGCATGTTTCTATTCATGATTGCCTCCAGGAAACTCCCTTTACTGGAATGAACAGATTTCAAGCAGTGAGAAATTGGAAGCTTGTGACCTAGATGGCATTCTTATTGGGTCAAAAGCCCAAATACTCTTACCAGCTGGTGTTATAAGGAAAGACTATAGTGAAAATGTTCACAGCTGAAAAGAATATGAACTATTTCCATGCATTTTGTTGCTCTATGCAGAAACCCTTCCTGGTTGAGTGTTCCTAGCTACTGAAAGGAATGGTTTGATTCTGTCTACTTACCCTGAAGGCATGCATAGACTTCTCTTCTTGTTGCAATACATAGAGAAAATTCTTTCTTTATTTCTCTATTTATTTATTAATCTAAAGCAAGATTTTCTACACCTTCAATTTTTGTCTTATTGTGTTCCTAGAAATAAAACAGTAAAAGAAACAGCAACCAATAAGTACAGTTCTCTGAGGTGTGTTTTAGGGCTCACATTGGTGAATATACTCGTAAACATGCTACCACGGGTAGGTCTGGGAGTCGTCAAGACAAGGTCCAGCTTATGCAGGACCTCTGTAAATCCACTATAGGGTTGCTCAGCACTTACTTACTTTGGCAGTTTATTTAATAATTTGGTAGCTTACCTCCCAGTCTGGCGGGGAAAAAGGTTTTCACAAAAAGTGGCAATCCCCAGCCCTGTTTAAGAAACCTGATAACTCAGGTTTTCATATGAACCCTATGCATTCCAATTAGGCTTTTGCAGCAGAAGTGGTCAGATGTGACTCTAGCTTTGCTCTGTGCTCTGTGCTGGCATAAAATGTAGGCATTTCTCTAGGGCAAAGCCTAGAAGTGATAAGATTCCATGGCAGTGGGGAAAAAGGACAGGACTGTGAGTTTATTTAAAAGCTTAACTTGAAGCACCAGAATCACTGAAACTCAAGCAGTTATTTCTCTTTGGAAACCTCTCCATGTATGTTCTACTAATGGTGGTACTCAGCCTATGACCTAATTTAATAAAATGTGTACCAGAAATCCAAGGACCGTTGTTGCCAAATGAGAGCAATGGTGTCTCTTGATGCCCACACAAGGTACTCCTGCTACTAATTGTGGCCTGCTGTATACATTTTAAGAGGGTTTTCCAGGAAGCAACTGAAGCTTCATTGGCTTGAGAACTTGCCCTACGGAATGTGGTAGGAATACCATTAGGTTGTTTACAGTGCTCATTTGTGATATCTTTTAATACAGAAGTAAATTCAGTCAGGAGTCAAATAACATGGCTTTTCACCTCCCTCTGTTTTCTTCCTGAACTTCTTCCTGACTTTTTTCTGACAAGATCTTTTCAGTAGGTATAGATATGGAATAATAGTTCAGTGACCCGGTTTTCACAGTAATCTCCATCATGTGAGAATAAATCTCTTCTGCTTTGTTAGTGAATGTTGTTATAGGCATTAAAAAGGAGTTTTGAATGTACAGGTTTGAAAGGGAATGCATGGGAAGGGGAAAAAAGTTTGATTCCCCCAGTTTTGTTGTTATAATGCTAAAATCCCAAGACAGCAAAAGTTTCTTGTTGAGGGATAAGTGCACTGAGATAATTTAAGAATTTTACTTTTGTGGAATAACAGAAAATATATTTTCCTTAAATTGGAAGGTGATTCAATGGATGTTAATAAAGTCTGTCCATGGCAAGTCCAGATTTATTTATTTATTTATTTTAAGGAGAACCTGTGTACTTCAAGTTGGTTATATCAGTTAGGAAATATTTTCTATTTGGAACTGCATATTTGTTTTATCTAATTTTTATGTTATGAACAAAACTTTTAAATACTTCAAATTCATGCCCTGATGGACATTCAAAGTTTATGTGAAAGGATGCAAGCACCCTCAAAGATGTAGACTTTCTTTTTGAGTTATTGTGTTTGTTTGCAGAATAGGGTTAACCAAAAACCATACCAAAGAAAGAGTACAGAAATCCAGTAATATATTTTTCAAGAAGCCTTTTTTTCACTTGTGTGCAGAAACTACAGTATTTCTGCTACCTTTCATTTTAAACATGAATTTTATGTGCAAGAATGTTTAAACATACTGGAAGGAATGTATGTTGCTTCGAATGGCCTGAAATGGGATACAGAAGAAGTTAGAAAGGTGAAAATGTGAAACTGGGTTAGGTAAATGATTGCCTTGACAGTCTAATGGAATATTGTTAGGGTACTCTAAAACTGGAATGAGACATGTTCCTAGAAGCATAAGAAAGGAGAAGAGGACAGAGCAGGATGTTCCTTGTTATATGGTTCCTTATAAAGGTGAAATATATCTTGTATATTGAATGTAAGATTATACACATTCTACAAGGAGCTTACAGTGATTTCTTGGGTGCTCATAAAATGTATCTAAAAGATGATAACACAACATAGGTCTTGTTGCCATTTTATAACCGATCTCTACATTTCTAAAGCTCTGAAGGCTGCTCACTAGTTCTTAAGAACAAAAGTTGTTGCTGGTTTCAGACTAAGCAAACCTGGATTTTTCTGAACTCTAAGGAGCCTGGAGCCTGGATGTTTTTGGTTTTTTTTCCTGGTATTCCAAATTGCCAGATGTTTAGCTGGCTTGTAGGTCCACTGTTTCAAACAGTGATTGCAAGGAAACATGTATCACAAGTTGTCCCACAGAGATCAAATACATATTTCTTCCCTGAAATCCTGAGACATCTTCTAGGCAACTTTGGAGATGTTATCAAGAAATAAAAAGGTCATATTTCAGTACTAAGTGCCATCCTGTCCGTATATTTGTTGGTAGTTCTACTGCCTAAAGAAAACCTGTAAAACAGATGAAATTTAAGAATATAACGCACAAGATTGAGTATCTGTGAACAAATAGCAAAAAAAAAAAAAAAAAAAAAAAAAAAAAACCAAACCAAAACCAAACTACCCCAAAATCAAAAAACCCCAGGAAAACAGAGACGTTTAACTGTGGATTCATTGACAGGATATGGCAGAGAAGGATGGCTAACATTCAGTTGCCACTGTGAAGTTGCGATGATGTTGTGGTTACTGTTAAAAGGGAAATGTAGTGTGAAGGGTTACCAAGCAAATATTTCTTCGTGATTGAAAACATCAATTCTATTGCAGGAAGGAGTGATAAGAGCTCACCTGAGCTACTGTTTACATGACAGATAGTAAATGTTAAAAAAAGGAATAAAGTTAACCTTCAGCATGTGTGCAAAAGTAATTTTAGGAAGACCATTTTAGGACACTCTCTCAAAGGGGACTGAAAACTCACGTGATACAGCAAAAGAAGATGAGCAGGTACATAATTGTGTTCTACTAACTGGGAGTAACAGCTGGAGATACAGAAGAGCTCAACACTGAAGAACAATACTGGTATAGACAAAGAAAGCTGAAAATAAACTCACTTAACATGTAAATAATCTTATGGGTATTAATCTTCAGAGTTTTAGAAGAAGCTTGACCAGTGTTAAATTGACACTCGTTTAGTGTATATTAGAGTTTATTTGAAATTTTATCATGTGAATGAAAGGGACTGTATCTGATGATCTATAAGGTTGCTTTGTCCTGTATTCCTAATAAAAACCTAAAAGAAGTTACTTCCCTGAGGTTATAGTTATACCTGGAGGTATAGTGGAGGTGTAGAATTCCCATACCTTTTCTAAAGAGGCAATCTTGTAATAAATATGGGTTTTGACTGTGAGCTTTCTTTCCACTTCTTCTTTTTAAAGGTCCTTAAACATTCCCAGAAATGTCAACATCAAACATTAAAATGTAATGGCATATATAGTTTACCAAACATTGATGCTGGTAAAATTTTATAAGCAAACGCTCTAGTCTATGTAAAGATCATTCAAATTAAATTCTGATGAGAGTTCTCTTCAATTGCTTTCATTTCTGTTCCAGTTTTAATTCCAGCAGTTTAGCTGCAACTTCCTGCACTGTCTCTGTGATGCTCCTTCAGAGCCTGTACAACTCTTTCCATATCACTCAGAACATCTGTGTTTGGGAGGGCAGGTCTGACAACTGCAGACATAATAAAGCTTGGGCAGATGTTTAGCCAACTTTTATAAAGTTCAATAAAGTCTTGGTAAAGAATCAATCCCCAAATCTTCTGCTCTATTTTAACTAATTTTGGAACTGATAACCAGTGATTTCAGAGTGCTTCTCAAAGGGGGTAGCTGTCTCAAAGGGGGTAGCTGTTACTTCATACATTTTTGTGTGTGTGTGTGTGTAAATGTAGTGGGAACACAAGGAAGTGGCTTGTTTGACATCACACAGCAGATCCATAACAAAACTGTGAATAGTTGCCAGGAGCTCTAGTCTGGCATTCCAGTCTTGCACTGTCTTTAACAATTTGAGTTCATACATTATTTACACTCATGCACAAAATAGCAGTATTCCAAAGAATACCAAAGAATGAAATTGGGCAACTTCTTGCATTTTGCAAAGATCATTTTGAATCCTAGAGATGAAGCCTAGGATCATTTTGCCATATCCTAGAGATGTTTTCCTAGCCTTAACTACTAAAACAAGAACTCACACAGCTACACTGAAGTGCAAAAGGGCAGACCAGGCTACAAAATCTTCCCTAAATCGCAAATTTGTGACATCTAAATTGCAGTATGTTGATTCTTCTTTCAGCTAGTGGTAAATGTATGAAAAAGTAGCAGCTTAATGTTTCAGTGAAATCAAAGAATAATGGTACAAATAGTGTAAATAATATAACACCATCAATAAATCTTGTGAGATAATCATAATGACATTAATGGAATAAGAAACTGAGATGCTTTCTGTGAACTCATACTTACATGCCCTTTGAAGTACATACCAAAGGTACCTTGGGGAAATAAAATGGACTAAATGTCCACTCAAGAGTTTTTCAAGTACATCATAACACAACAATATAATATCTACATTTATTTCATGTTATTTATATTAAATAATAACGTATGTAAGTAAGAAGGAACATTTTGAGGTTTCAAATGAAATGTTTTGCCTGATTTGATATCTTGTGTTTTGAGGGATTTTATTTTTATGAAGAACTGAAGAAAAGCGTTGCTCACATTTCAGAATGGGAAAAACCTAGAAATATGTAAGTTATCTAAGTAATAGAAATCCAGTTCTTCTCTAAACTCACTACTCAGTTATGGAATTGTATTCTATGTTTTTCCACTGGAAGATAATATATTTTATACCATTCAGAAGAAACAGAGAAACATTTAAATAGCCTAACTGAAAAATGTATCAGGTAATTATTGCCACAGCTGTTTAAAGGCTACATAATTAAAGAGAGATTTTGAAACATTAGTAACCCTACAAAAATCATGAAAGTTGTTAGATGTATTTTTGTCGAGGTTCCTTTTTCATAACAACAACAAAAAAATTAAATTGACCTTGACAGGAACTGAGCATTAAAAATGTTAACACAGTTCTATGTGTTGGGTAAGGAAGAAACATCACTTGTTCTCCCACTACCATTTTTTATTTTGTTTTACTGCATTTCATCACAGAGTTTTTAAAAATGAAGGTTTTTATATTGTAAGGGAAGGCAATGGTATATAGCTTACTTTTACTGCTATTAAGATCTAATCTATCACTCGTTCAATCGATTGTATTTGACAAGCAGCTTCTTAAACTTGAACTTTGTCATGTGATGACAGATAACTCTGCCTGTTTGTGCAATTTCCTTCTTTGCAGAGGTTTCACTATGAAGTGTCTCATTATTAATCACCAGCTTTAGATATGATTTATTGTACCATATAGGCTTAAAAAAGGTAAGAAAACCCCAACAACAACCAAACCTGTGAAAAGCCACAGGATGAAAGGAAAAAAAGCTTTATAGCATCACCTTGAAATGGTGGCAAACATTATTTCCTGAAGATACACAGAAACAGCAATTTGTTAGATGCAGAAATGCATGGGAAATAGAATACCTACTGTCATGGACTAACCCCAGTTGACAACTAAGTACCACAGAGTTGTTTGCTCACCTTCCCCCCTTTTCCCAGGTGGGATGGGGGAGAGAATCTAAAGAGCAAAAGTAAGAAAAACTTGTGGGTTGAGATAAGAACAGTTTAATAATGGACATGTAATAAAATTAATATAATACAATACAATACAATGCAATATAGTTATAATAATTATAATTATTAATAAATATTGTAATGAAAAGGAAAACAGTGAGAGACAGAGAAACAAAACCCAGGAAATTCAAGTGCTACAACCACTCACCGCCTGCCAATCAATGTCCAGTCAGTCCCCAGGCAGCAATCACTTCCCACCGGCCAGCTACTCCCACCTTATATGGAGCGTGATGTCATATAGTATGGAATAGCCCTGTGGCCAGTTGGGGTCAGCTGTCCTGGCTGTGCCCCCTCCCAGCTTCTTGTGCCCCTGGCAGAGCAGGGGAAGCTGAAAAAGTCCTTGACTGGTGTAAGCACTGCTCAGCAACACCTAAACCATCAACATTCTTCTCATACTAAATCCAAACCACAGAGTTATGCCAGCTTCTAGGAAGAAAATTATCCCAGATGAAACCAGGACATCTATTTTTCCCGTTGGTTAACCTGAGCTCCTGTAAAAATGGTGGAGACTGTGCACACTGTACATTAGTTACATTTTAAGGACCATATAATAGCACATCTGAAAATACTACCATTTTGGTGGAAAATAGTTCTGGATCCATGTGGTGAAACAATTCATTATTGTTGGTGAATTTAGAACTAAGGAACATAGACATGTTTGAGTTTGGGGAGTGCTTTGTTTAGAGCTAAGTGTCCCAAAGTCCCCAAATGACCTTGCAGGGAATCTGCCCCAAATCCATAGGGCCCATCATCATTCCTCCGGTGGGCCTCATCCTTGCTTTGATCAGGCCGTCCAGCAGCGAGAATAATCTCTGTGCCCATTCAATTTTTCTCAATTTGCTAGCAATATTGTCACAGAAACTGGCTGTAATCATAATTCTTTCCCTTCTACTTTGCCAAGCAAAAAAGGATTTGTGCACTTTTCTGTCTCTGTGGATTTAAAGAACACTACAATCTAGGAAAAATGGATTTTTGCATCCCTTCTTTTCTGGCATGAGCGGCTAGAGAGAGCCATGGAGGAAAGGCTTTACACAGGGAAAACTACCAAAGCCTGAAATTCTTCTGTTGCTGGTTTTGCTTTACATGACAACTCACTTGATGCTTTATACATTTTTGATAAGGATGACTTTGAAACACTCTTATATTTAAAAAAGGAAGTAGTAATACTGCAAATATTTCATTCTTGTTTTGGACATAATTGGAGAGATAAATCATTTATTGTATTCACAAGGACTTAAAATTATTACAGTGTGAATGTCACTCCTTGGTAAATGAAGATGTGCAACAAGTGAAATATAAAAAAATCTATTCTTCTATCAATATATCTACAAGAAATGGTTTTGCATTTGTGACACTATTCGATCATTCTTTCTCTACTGTGACTTTGGGGAGGCTTAGCTGAGAGCTGATTTAATTTTTACATACAGATTGAGATAGGGACAGTAGAGCTATATCAAAGCACATAAGTTTTCATGGAGGCAGCAGGCTGTTAGGCTGGGAGGTCAGTCAGCCTGCACATTCCTTGGAGGGGTTGTACAGTCCCAGGATAGTTGTCTGAAGCAACTTTCTGAGGTTCATTTACAGAGAAATTTCCTATCCCAAACCTCAAAATTCATCTACAGAGAAATATCCTATTCCAAACCTTGTTGTTCAGTTTGGTATTTGTTTGTTTCTTTGTTTTATTCTCAGTAGGTAACATTCAATTTATTAGGTTGCCATGTTATAAGAAGAACTGAGCTCATGATCTGAGGTCTTAGCAGTGATCCAATGTGCATAATTGGTTTGGGGGCATAAATAAAACCGGTTTTCAGAAACTGCTAAACTGGGACAGAGAGTGGCTTGGGCACACTGGTGCTGGTGTTCGCCTACTCTCTAAGTATTGTAAAGCTTTATGTTTCATCAAAGGCAATTACAATTTTTATGTGAATCTGCTCTCTCTGTATCATGAGTTTACTTTCCAACTGATGGTGTAAGATACCATGTACGATTCAGTTCTGAAAGAGATTTAGCAATGCAGACTTCTTATTTGATGACCATAATGCAGAAAAATGCTCATTGTGTCCATAAGGCATCCAGCAAACCTGTTTGCTGATCTCCCCTTTTTTTTTTTTTAAGGTGTCTTTACAGGTTGTAACAATATATATATACAAATATCCACAAGTTTTGTATTAAAAGGCATTATGTAAGACCTAGTTTATCTCATATATTCCAAGCTGCTTTGGGATATACACAATGCATCCAAGCATATCTTAGTCACTAACCATGAATATAAGAGCATTGCCATTATAACTGCATATATCCTTACAGAAGAATTGCCCTGATAAGACTGAATTTAATGTTGATTTGACACTGGATGCACACAGTGATTTACAAAAAGTTGCAATAGCTTGAACTGTCATAATGCAGTAGTGAATGTCAACTGATGTAAGCCTTTGGCTATAGAAAAGGCAGAAAGGCATAGATGCACATCATTTCTTGTGAACACATCTGTATGAATAAAATCTTGAATGATTCCTATTTTTATCACAAAATGTTGCCCATTTATTGAACTAATAGCTTGCCATTATCATGTCTAGATGTTTACTAAGAAAATGAAGGAATTTTATGATTCCCATGAACTGCTTTAAAAAATCTCTACTGTCATATTCAATGAAAGACATAGAGTTGGGTGAAATACCACTACTAGGACCCTTTTAATTTTTGAGATATGTGACACTAACTGGAACTTAAGATACAGTACAATGACTCTTCAGGCTTTTTAGACCAATTTTTTAGTGATTGCAAGACAATTATTTTAATGATATACACTAGAGAATACTAGTTAATCTGTTGGTAAAGACCTGAGAAGCTTTTCTGAGTTTACAAAAGGTAGCATCACATGGCATTTCTGTACAGCTGATCTAAAATCTGAAGAGCATCACATTCTTTTGCAGCTTGGACAGCCTTTCTGAGCTGAGATAGTGCTGTTCTGAAGGCTGAATAAGAAACGTAAGATCCTTCACAATACAACTTCTGTTGAAATTTAGCACACATGGTCAGTTAGTACTCATGTACTTGAAAACGATTCACTTTCTGCCAGAGTGCAACAACCATGTCTTGAAATATGTCGCTTATCATTTTATTGTATTTTCTGATACTATCTCTGAGGGATACAAGTCCTCTAAAAAGAGGCAGATGGGATGAAGAACACAAGAAAGCAGGAACACAAATTCCTAAAATGATCCCCTCTGGTCTTTTATGTAAGATTCTCTGTGGAATGTACATTCTGTGAGTTAAAAAAGAAAAACCACTGACTCAGTCACTGCTCTGACTTTTTTTTTTTACTTTATATATTCTTTCCTCTCCAGATTCACAAGGCTCTCCTGTAGTAAATAATGCACATCTAACACTATCATCTTTTGTGAATACTCCTTTGTGCTGTAAAATTTGCTTTTTTGCTACTCTTCTAACATTAGATCTTTTGGGCCATGCCACGCTAAACTTTTCTTTAAATACTGAATAATTAGGAGAAAGCAGTAAGAAATAAAATTCTTTGGCATGAAATATTTGGTCTCTCTTGTAGGAATTAAATTTAGTGAACAGTCTCTACAGTCACCAGCAATAACTATTCTGCTTCTTAGGTCTTCCTCCTAACACCTCACAAAGGTAAGGTAGACAAATGTGTGAGGAAATGGATGTGGAGAAAACAACATGTCCATCACTTGTGCCTCTTTAGAAATACCTGATTAAGAAGACCTGAGTGAATATGAAAGGGTATGCAGTGGCTATTTCCACCATTAAATTAGTCCACAGTCATCTTTGGTGTATGCATGAGGACTCCATAGCATCTCTTTCCTCCTGCCTTCCAGATAAAAGGATCGTAAGATAAGTTTGTGAGCAAAACATAAAGCCTTAAAGGAGAGAAGATACTCACAAAAATCAGGAAGTAATTTATAGTTTTAAAACTGAGAGGTCAACCTTTGTTTCTGCTAGTTGCAGATTTGGTCCAAGTTAAGATCTTAAGACACTGTTCCTTTGGAAACACAACTACAAATTGCTGAGGTGTTTTAAGACACTGAAATAAATTTAATTATTTTGTATTAATCACTGGGAGATTTGTGGTTTTTAATACCTTTTATATTCAGAACTATTCACAGTCTATGCAAATCAAGTTAATAATTGTAATTATGGCATGAACATTTCCTTGTTTTTTTTCTTCTATTCCATTTGTGCCGTTGCTTTATTCCTGTACAGTAATAACCATTTTTAGCCTTTTTTTGAATGCAGTCCTGGGAATATCTATTTAGGCAGAACTTGGAAAATGTGCAAAATTAACAGATTTTGCCTAGGACAGTATCCTACCCATACAATTTCAAAAGATAATTTGTATCTTAAACAAGAGATTCTATAAGACATGCAAGACTATTTCTGACCATATTCCAAGGTAACAATGAGAATGACACCTAATGACCATTTAGGAAAATAACAAGGTTGTATTGATTTTCCAGACAATATATTTCATGTAAGTACTTCTGATTACAAGATGGCAGTGGACAATTTGTTTGAAGACAGACATTTTATGCATCTTTCTAGTCTTATAATACTTAATGTTGTTTTTTTTTTACTTTTGGAAACCAATTAATACTGTTGGGTATTCACAAAGTGGATCACAAGTTAATTATCAGTCTGTAGAATTTGCAGATTTAAGTAACACGAAGGATGTTTTTTTTTCCCCTGTCAATATAGTTATGAGACTTGAGTTGTGTAGTTAGAGAAATGAATGTATGAAATATACCTAAAATTTGGAAGAAAAGCAGTGAATTATTGCACTCCTTGCTAAAGAGTTACCTATCAAATAATTTTCAAATTTAAATGGAATTAAGAGACATGCTACATTGAAAAAAAATTAAAGGTCAATGTTTTGAAATGTAACTTTAGTGAGCGAGTTCAGTGGTAACTTTAGCCAGAAAGCAGAACTGAATCCACTTAGCAGAAATTCAGAGGGAAGAGAAAAAATGCCTTACCCTGCATTTTATGATCTATCATAGGGAAGTAGAATTGGAGACTTTGCTTCTATGAAAAGGGAAAAGAAAAACTATGGCCTGCTATAGGCCATGTGTATGTATAGGTGTACATTTTGTTTTGCAATAAACCTCATGAGATACCTGAGCATGATTTAAATAGCAGTTCTCCATTGTCTTAATGGTGCAATTTTTTTCAATGATGCCAACATTCAAACAGATGAAAAAGTATAGATTTTTTATTTTAATGCCCTTGGTAAAAAAAAACCAAAACACAAAACCCATATATGAAATTCCAGTTTTAGGATTTGCAATTGTGGGACTTTCAACTTAAGACTGACCTTTCAAAAAACGAGTTTATTTACCAGGTATAGGCTTGCTGCCTATAATTTGCAGTTGTGTGCATAGTCAGAGGGAGAGCAAATTCTTTTCTTTAAGTTGAGACATCTAAGTGAGGTGTGTGTTGAAAGCTGGCAAAAAAGCTTCTTTTCCCTTATTTGTCCTTTTCTTCAGGATTTTAACCTCCAATACATATGATCAAAACAGTACTTTGAAACCAAGCATTAAATGATTTAATGTAAAATTTAATGATTTAATGCAGCACTAAATTTCTTGTCAGAGACATGGCAGAGCTTGTTTGGCATAACACAGCAAGAGCGCTAATAATGCTAATAAGAGTAGAAGAGTCAAGAGAGTTAAAAAGAACATCTTTATTTTTCTATAAGGCAGACAGACAGACAGATATAGGAGGTTAAAAAATAGGTCTGTATGATTGGAAAGCTGTAAGGCATGGACAGGAATGGACAACAGCAGGTCAGAAGCAAGATCAACCATGAAGTGCCATTCATAAAATGGCACTATTCATAAACAAGGGATTTTTGTTCTCATGTTGCTAAAAATCCTGATGTCAAATTTTATGGTAACTTCTTTAGATCTGGTTCAGATGCCTCACCTAACAAAGTTAGATCTCAGTTGTAGTCATCACAATGGAAGTGACAATGAGTTCTCAGGGACTGAAAATCTCGCTCCCCTCCTGCACAGCTCAGTCTCCCTGACCAAAGTAGGTTTGCCTATAGGGCAGAACCAGATTTTGGGGGAGAAACTGCCATTCAAAAGGGATGGTTGGTGTCATTAGGTACTTGATTCAAATAAATTAATAAAGCATAAAGTCTTGATCCAGTTATTATGTATAACAATTTGTTATGCATAATATGCATAACATGCATCAGTTGAATACAACCGATATGTGCACAGTTTTAGTTCACTCACAGCGTGGATTAAAGTGTCTTAATTTATCTTGCAATGAAAGTGAACCAAACAATATTAATATTATGCTCCTTAAATGTGCTAAGTTACATTACTGCAGACAAAATGTGTACAAATGAACGTTTACTGCATATCAGCCAAAGTTAAGCTGCAGTGACTTGATCAGGAGTTTAAGCCCTGGAATTTGTGAGCAATTCCACGGGTGAAGGCTGGTGTCGATAGATTAAATGACATGAGTAAAAAGGGGAACTAAAGAAAAAGGGTAACGACCTAATGGCAATGTTAGGTCATCAGATTGAATGAACAAGATGCTTACTGTTGGAAATAAAACTCGTGTCAAATCCTGTGTCTTGGTAGGAAGGATTGATTGGCAATTAAAGAGGAGTTAGAGGCAGAATTTGAGTTGTAAAAGTCCTGTAAATTGATTGTGTTGACTGGGACAAAACATAACTCAAATTGTCCAATTCTGGCCTAAGTACAAGAATATCACTGAAGTAAAATCATAGAATCATAGAATCATTAAGGTTGTAAAACACCTCCAAGATCATCAAGTCCCACCATCAACCCAACACCACCATGCCCACTAAACCATGTCCCAAAGTGCTACATCTACACGTTTGTTGAAAACTTCCAGGGATGGTGACTGCACCACCACCTCTGGGCAGCCCGTTCCAATGCTTATCAACCCTTTCAGTAACATCTAATCATACAGCAGGTCAGAAGCCAGACCAACCATGAAGTACCATTCATAAAATGGCACTATTCATAAACCAGGGATTTTTGTTCTCATGTTGCTAAAAATCCTGATGTCAAATTTACTGAATGTTTACTAGTAACAATGTTTACTAGTAACATCTCTAACCTGGGCCCCAGGGAGGCAGCAGACTTCCCTGTGGGATGGCTCAGGTTGGCATATTGGGCCCTTTGTTCCCTTCAGAAGGGAATCACCTGCAACATTTACCCTCCTTTTTTTCTTAATAGAGGCAGTCATAATGCGTGGGGCAATGTAACAAGCTTTCCATTAGATTCCAGAAGAAAAGAATATGCTGTTAGATGATCATCAGGTTATATTCAGAACTTAAAAGAAGTGGCTACAGATCTTATCATAACTGTATTTTCCACTATGTCAAAAAAAAAAAAAAAAAAAAAAAAGGATTCAAATATTGCTATTATATCTGCTCATGAAAACCTCATATTTTTATCCAAATAAACTGCCTCTGGACACACCTTCAAATAGGAGCTCTGCAGTTCCCCTGAGATGCCTAAAAGGGAATTACAGGCAGGGAACTTCCTTCAAGGTGAGGTGATTTGTTATCAATTTTGCCACCTTGACAAAGGCACCGAGAATAGCCTACAGAGATGCGCTGGCTATTATTTCTCTGAAGCACTTCTACTTGGAATGAAATTTGTGAAGTACAAACAAACTTGTGCATGTACTACTAACCATACTTCCCTACAAGAGCTATTAGTTAACTCTACTTAAGGCTACATGATTTCTCTTCTTAGTACTTTACTGAGGTATTTCATTCCCTGTCTGTTGATAGTTCTCATAGACCCAAGGCAGAAATAAACACAATTCTGGAAGGAAAAATAATTATCATAATTATTTACCACTTATCTGTTTTCTGTGAGTGTGACCAGCTGATATGTAGCATATTACAGTTTTCCAGATGTTCTGCCAGTTGTACTATCAGGACTTAGTTGACAAATCCTTCTTCAGTGTTAGGTGCAGAAATACAAAATACATCAAACAGTTTGTACAGCTCTCAAGCTATTTTTCACGTGGATTTCCAATTGATCTGCTACAAGTACAGCAAAAACTTAAAAAATACATATTGCTTCATGGTTGAGAATGACCTGAAGACAACTCTGTTGCATTTAAAAAATAATGACAATGGCAATGTGTAATTATTTTTTTTTTTTAAATCTTTCACTGTTTTCTTATTTGAATGAATCCGTGGGTTCTGTACAAGGAAGAAGAAAGGATTGTACTGTCCTTTCAACACTCCAGAAAACACACTCCAAGCAAAGAATTTAAATCCATAGACTCAGTGTTGCAGGAGATTCATTACATGTTTTGATATATTTCCAAAGATTTGGTTGTAAGCTCTCTTGGGATTCCTTTGTTATCTGAAGTCTCAGTAGCATAAGAGGGATGAGTGATAACTGTAGTCTCTCTGGCCTCATTCACTCTCAAGTATCAAGCTGTATATTTCGGAAGTGAATACTGCTGTACTTCCTGTTAGCCCAAAGTCTTTCCTGAGGAAGTCTATCATAGACATTCTGAAGTCAACAAGTGGAGACAGGGACATTGTTGGGATTAGGAGATACAGGTTCAGGACACTCATGTTTCCTTCACTCTGAAATAAGATGAGTGGGAACTTCTAAATATTTGAGTGAATCTCTTGTTTTCTGAGTTTGGGTTTTGGGGTTTTTTGTGTTTTGTTTTGTTTTTTTTTTATAAGAAGCCTACACACAGGAAGCTGTGTCCCTTCCTATGCCAAAAAAAAGCTTCTTGAGTAATCATCAGGTCATGTAAATTGGATCAATGGCTAGTTTCTAGAGCTGGGTGACTTGGTCATGAGGAAGACCAGATAACTCCAGCAACTCCAGGCCTTTATCCTCTCCATTTTCCTGCTCCCCTACAACACTCCTAGTACCTTCAGGTCTCTCCTGCACTTATCCACTACCAGGTTTGCAAATGGCGGGAGTTTCGGAGTCAGGTGCCGCTGATCCAGAGTTACACATTCTAACTGACCAGCTGCAATGGGCTTGAACTGAGATCATTGTTGTGGCTGCTTGTTTTAGACCATGATGAAGACACTGAAAGGAGTTACAGATTACAATAGGTTTTATCTGAACATAATCTGTACAAGAAACTCTTTTGAATAAGGATAACTTAAAGGCTGTGATGAGGTAAAAAGGCTTTGAAAAAAAATTCTCCTGTGTCCTATCATGTCCTTGAAAAGTTCTTGAAAATGTTTGCAGCCATTTTGCTGTCACATGTGGATTTTTGGAAAATCACCTTTTTTCTGTCAGTGTTAAACTAGACTGTATGTTTTCTCTCTGCTCTTTTCAGGAGTGTCTTGGTCTATGTCATGCTGCAAACTTCTGGTTTGTCCATTCTTGTCCTTCCTTGCTCTCAGGGAAAGAGCCATCTCCTCCAGAAAGGATCTCCTCCACCTGAATCACACCTCTGTCAGCTAAGGCAAACAAGACGTTTTTTTCCTGTGCAGCTGACTATTTTAAACGGACATAATCTACAATTCCCTACTAACAAGCAAAAGAATTGCGCTATTGGATGTGACAGTCAGCAGGCTAAGAAAAGGTAACTGTTAATTTCCTTCATTGTGCTGTGAAAGAAAAGTATGAGAATTCAATATTTTTGGTCACCTAAATGCCTTTCTTGGATTTGTTTTCAATGGGCCAGCAGAAGTTACTGGAGAAGGAAAGCAAAAGACAGAGAGGTAGCTGAACTGCTGCCTAGAAATTCTGGAGTAGCATATTGAAGAGAGAATGATTAAGCTACCCTTATATTTATTTTGTATATCTTAACTATTTTTATTCATACCTATTGTTATTGCCCTACTGTTAATGTTGTGATGCGTTTTATTCAGAGTTTACATTGCTTAATTCTCTATTGGACTCTAATATATTGCATATATAGTTTTTCTATTGTTAAGTCATCATTAAAATTTAGCTGTATCTAGGGAGAAAAGAATACTGATTTATGTAGACATAGACATCAGTTACCTTCTTTGTACACACCAGTTAACGACACACAGCTACCAGAGAAAAGTCTCTTTCAGGTTATATCTGAACCATTCCATTCATTTTTATATATACGACTGCATCCATTCACAAGCAATAATTACCAGGTTTCCTTCTCTATGTGGAAGCTGTATGTACTTCATTCTCTCAAATCACTCTACTATGAATAATCAGTCCATTCTTCTCACATAAACCTAAAACTATGATCTTTTTCTTCTTCCCCCCTCCCCCTTTTTATTTCAACTATAACTCAGATGGAGAAACAGTTAATGCACTGAGCAACGGTCAGCCTCATCCATGAAGACCTGAGTCCTAGGACACTGTCAGGGCAGGTATAGAGAACAGCAGACTTGTAAAAAAACCTAGAAGCTCTACACTGACACTTAACTATTCTCTGTTGTTCAGCTCTACTATACCAGAAAAAGCCAAGGCTTGCTTTCAGGCAGTCTGGTACAGATTTCCTCTGGTCCATCTCTGCAAACAGAATAAACGCTAACTCTAAAGCCTGTGAAAGCTTCAGGTCAATTTGTCTAAGAAGGTACAGAGGAAAAGTAATCATGGACATGCGGGAAGCTCTTGAGTTACTCTTACTTGACAGGACCTTTACTCTCTGCTTGCCATGTCAGGATCCAGGAGAGCCTGGGGTTATTAAATATTAACTGAACAAAGACTAGAAAGAGATTTTGAAACACATGCGGTAAGGAACAAACCCACTTAGAATGTAAGCACCTTTTTTGCAAAACTGCTGTTTTGTTGTAAGAGAATATTTGCTAAATGAGAAGAAAAAGGAATCAAACAACTTCATGTGCCAACCTAATTCAGAACTCCAGAAATGAAATGTGCTGCTCAGTAGGCCACTGTTACTGTTTACTTTCTCATGTCTTAGAGGAACATGAAACAGGATAGACAAGTGTGCATTAGTGACTGAGACTGCGAAATAAAGATTGCAGTTGTGCTTCTGTGTGTAGGGCTATGGACCAAGAATAATCTCATCCAAGACATACTGTTAGATGTGCAAATTTTCCTTGCACACAGTTAGATAATCCTTTGACCAGATGTCATCAGCAGCATAGGTTCAAATAGGTAACCGCTCATCTAAAATCACCATCAGTGGTGACTGACTGGTGACGTAACATATGAAAAAAATACACATGAAGTTAGAAAGGATGAGGTGAATCTCTCTGTGTTTGTAATATAATTTGCACACATGCATAATACTAAAGCTTCCATAATTCTGTATTTTAAAGGCATATAAACTGAAAAGGTTGGTTGAATTGTTGTAACTTTAGGTGGTTTTGAACTGTCTGAATATGTTGACCCTTTGATTACAAGGCACTGGAGGAGACTAAGAGCATCAACTCAGGAAAACTCCTGTGACAGTGGGATACAAGCTATATTCAACTTCAGAGGTCCCAAAAGATAAGGTCTTTCTGATCTGCAGCCGTTTGGATAGTAACATAATGTAGCTTACTCCTTACTGATGAGTCCCACATGACAACCTGTTCTCATGATTTGTGTTCAAGGTGTTTTATCCTTTACATAGGGTGGGAGGGAACATTCTAAAACAAACAAACAAACAGAACAAACAACCCCCCCCCCAAAACACCTTGTGTATAACTTTTCCCTGAAACGGGTGATATAACTGAGCTGCTTCCACACACAGTCTGTGCTCCAGTCTACCAAGGCCCTACCATCTCTTTCTGTGGAAAGGGCAGGTTGTTCTCTCTCAATGTTGTTCTCACTATCACACATTAAAGTCTTCTTTGGAATGAGAATGTAATCTCTGCTTCCAGTTTTATAGAGAAGGCCATGAACTACCATGCAAATCACACAAGGTCAGTCACCCTCTCACTGGACATGTATGTAGTGAAATAGTTGCAAGCTAGAGCTATTAGTCCTCTGAGCTGAAAGGGAATGATCCCCACACAGTCATTCCAGAAGTTGTTAATGCAAGAGTGTTTCTAGTAAACTAGAACTATTAAAACATTATTTCGGAATAAGAGGTAGTTTCTATCTTTTGTCTCCCTGCACCTGGGAATGCTGAAATGTCCCCAAGGACTGTAGAAGCCCAAGTACAAAATTAATCTATTGCAGTGTTTCTCCCCAATGTGAACTTAGAGGTTCACCAAGATGACCAATAGGAATAAGTCTCTTTTCCTGAACGTTGTTTCTTCAGCTTACATAAATCTATTGTGCTTGTTGAGCTTTTAGCTTTGAAGTGAAACCTCAGCTACATCTCGAAATACATAATTAGTTGAAAAAAAGTTGAAGAACAAACAGAATACCAATGGACAAAGCTTAGATTTTGTACCTTTACATCCACCAGTTCTCTCATTTCATTTTCATAAATGGAATTCTACTCAGTTCCAGAATCTCATTCAGGTTCAATCATAGGAACTGCTGTGATAATGATTGTACTAATCCTCCCTACATAAAAATAATAATAAACCCCCCCCATAAATTCTGAGTGGTTTAGCTCAAGTTAGAAAGCTAATTATGATATTGTTTCTGTTTAGGATAGGATTAGTCTCGGAATTTGATTCCTGAAACTCTGCCTTTTCTTACATAGCACTGTGCACATATTCACTCCTTAGAATATGAAAGTATTAAAAATATTCAAATACCATAATAAATGCACAGTTTGAGAAACATGTCAGTGTTTCTTCAGGAAAAAATATTCATATTGTTGGTGTACCTTCTCAGTGCATGGCAAAAAACCAGCAACCCATAATGCTTATATTATTCTAGCCATCAATAACATTCTGGGCTGCTTTACACAATGGGTCTTATTTTTCTTTCAATACTTGAGAATTTTTTTTTGTTTGTTCATTTATTATTTCCCCACAATTGTCATTCTTATTTTCTTCTTACCTTCTAGGCATGCTGAATGTTTATAATTTGCTAACATGATGGCTTTCAACTTTTGTAGAAATTGATTTATCAAAGGAAAAACAAAAAACCATGCTAGTTACATACAATATCTTTTGTGCTGTTACGGTTTTGTTTTTCCCTCAGGATTTACTTCATGGTCAGGAACTTGGTAAGGTTTGCACAAAGAGAAATGGAAATATGCTGATTTAGATCATAAATTATATGGTGGTTACTTGATACTTGGCAGCTTCATGAGGCAGACACTGCCACATCACATCCAAAACATGCAACATAGCATGCTAGGTTAAAAGCTGTATACTTATATAAAGCTACAAAATACGTGACAAAGCATTTCAGAAAATGAAGCAGCATTTCTTGGCTTTAGGTTATGGGGATGTGATATAAAAGCAAAATGGATAACATAAGTCTGAATTTTGCGGAGTATTATCTGAAGTTTAGCAGTGTCTTCAGATTATTCAGCCTGCGTGTCTGTGACAGAGACATGCTTATAAGGATGAGTCTTCATAGCTGACCAACAAGGACACCATGAACTTTGTGTAACCCTTTGTCTGGAGTTACGCTACAGTTGTTTTAACTGATATTTGGACATTGATTGCATAAAATTGCAGACATGTATACATGATGCTGAAAAATCTGTTGTGATGTTCAACTATATGGTGTGTATAAATATGTATGGTGGTATGCAATGATGTGCTTAGCTGTGGACGGTTTATCAGATCTTCAGCATTAACCAATGTTAGATGTGTTCAGAAGAAGGGGGGGATTACAGAAACTCTCTAAACCTGTTGGATGTGAAGTACGATGTATATCAACAGCTAATCTGCACTTGCTTTCCTTGAGGTCAGAGGACTTTGAGTAGACCCCACTGCATTTTACAGTGTAAAAATGCTATGTTTCTGAGATAGCTGAATTCTGATCTTGTCTGGTTAATATTTCATTCACTAACTTTTCAATTTTCATTTCTTTTAGCATTTTTAACTTGCATGATAAAATTAGCAGTTCTCCATCTACATGGGGAAAGTGGCACAAATGAAATCTGAATTTCTTCAAGTACTGAAAGATTTGAACATAGATTTTAGTCTGACGTTTAGCGCTTTACTTATGCTTAAAATAACTTTAATATTTTTCTTAGTAATATAAAACAAAAAAAGCTTTCCAATGCTGGTTATAGTAATAGAGATATTTGGTTTCAACCATATGAAATATGCGACATATTTTTTATGCATTATTCATAAATATGGGCTTCCAACTGAATGAACATGCATAAATATGAATTTCCACAAAACAGTGTCCAACAGGAACCTTTATATATTAAGAGTTGACTTCCAAATAGTATGAACTCTTTTTGGTCTTCTCTCTAGAAATTAATCTTACACATACCTTTCATATCTTTTCTAACATTTTTTATTCAGAATAACAAATGGGAAGATTCTCAGTTAACATTAATCGCTATTGTGCTCTTTAATTCAAAGTATATACTAAGCAATCAGTCTGCAACTCCTAACAAGCATTCTTCAAAAGGAAGACATAGTGTTTGCACTTCCATTTCATATTTTTCACACTGCCAGTAATGTATTCCTTACTTCTTTCTCTGGAATGAAGTGAATGGAGTATTTGAGAGGATAGGCTATCACTGTATGATTAACATTTCCCTGCTTTGTGCAGTAGTACCTATTTCCTTTTAAGTCAAAATTCAGTATTACATGTGTCTTTGATTACTGTTTTTTAAGGAACCTATTGGTGGTTCGATCTTTTTGTGATATGTTAGGCCATGCCACATTTTGGTAAGAATAAAAGGTGATGGTAATTGTAGTCTATAAGGATCATCATTCCTCGGTTCAATTCTTACCTTTTCTTTTCTTTTCAACAAGTATTACATAATATTGTATTTCTCAAAAGAACAACAAAAAGATGTTCAGAATTAAATCACTTCAGTGTTCTTTCCAGCATTGCTTTGATAAGCTATTGCAATAATATAATCATCTGAATTGTCACTCTTTTGATCCATTTTGGTGCCAAGAAATGCATCAGGAGATGACAGTGCCTGAGACATCCCAGAGACTTGATTGCCCCTTATAAATTTTATCACAGCAACATTGCTACAGTAAAGGTTCTGTCAGCACTTTCATTATAATGGCAGTATTCAAGGAGTGATAACTCAGCTGTAAAAATTGCTATAAGCTCACACTTCACATGCAAGGTCACATTTCAGAAAACCATGGTCATGATATTTGGCAAATTAAAGTAAGTAATACTAATTATACAAATGTTCATATTTGCTCATAAAGAAAAGGAATATATAGTTAGTAATTAAATACTATCTATTTTACTTTCTTCTCCATTTTCTCATCTAATCACTTTTCAGATGTCTTTCATAACTGTGATATTGTTCCATATTTTAATTCTAGAGCAATGCAGAAAAGTCCACCTGTTATTCTCAGTAACACCACTTATAAGCTTCTAAACAAAATGTATCTCTGAATGGAAGGGGACCACTGGTGTTCATATTTGAACACAACTTTTGATGTTGTGAACCTACTATTACATTTTCAGCTTCCTTGTACAGGAGGAATTAAGTCTGGTGCTTACCTGAATACTCATTGTAGACTGTAGGGAGTACAGATATTATATTCTTCCATTGCTAACAAAAGCACCAGCCAAAATCCCCAAAGATATCTGAAAGCTTGGAGAACACCCAGGTATACATTTACAACATGTTGTAGTCTGAATTGTTTCCTTACCCGTTACTGAATTCTGAAGGCAGTCTATCCACACCTCTTGGAGGTACTCCATAAAACACTTTAAAAGCTGTTTTCCTCTGATGTATACAAGGGCTGGATCATCTTGTAGCCACTGTTCCCTCCACTGAAATGAAAATAGATGAGGGTCTAGCCACTCCCTTCTGCTGCTGAATGCATACCTAACCTCTCTGTGTGCAATTATTTGGCCAATCTTTATTTGGCTATTTCTAACAAATAAATTTCTAGTTATTGACAAAATTATTTTTGGGAAGCCTGACCTCAAAATTAGCCTTCTTAGAAATTTTATTCCCACACAGAGAAAGAGTAGCATGGCCTCTCCTACTGTAGGCTAATAGATTTGTCTGTTTTCAGAGTACGGAAGCTATATGAAGATTTCATATTTTTATTTATAAAGAGGAGCAGGGAAAGGAGGAAGGAAACAGAACTAGATCTTAATTTTTCAAAACTAGGAATATTATTACATGCCATATACTCTTTATTATAGCATGAAAAAGCATAGGAAGGATGACTACATAGTACAGAAATGGGTCAGTGCAGAGAAATGGATGACAGCAGAAAAAGATAGGGAGAAGAAAAAGACTCAACTTTAAATAGAAACTATCCATTTACCAGCTTATATAATGCTTTAGACATTGCTAAATTTTGATTGTTGACTATTTGTACTGTTTCAATTATGTATTTCTTATGTCTAAGGGTAGAACATAAGAGTACTATGATGAAGTAGCTTGATAGGTTTTTCTAGCGCATGCTGGTTTGAATAAATCTCTTTGTGAGTTTGGACAACAGATGAAAGGGATTGCATTACCTTTTTATGTCTTTATTTAACCTTTAGGACTGTCAAGGATATTTGGAAAGTGATTATTTTAAATTAAAAGCCTAATAGTCAAGCTGTTTTGTCACTGTATTCTTTTACCTATTAGACAAAACAGGAGAAATTTAATGGAATTGTCAACACTTTCTCAATTTTGTGCTTTTGTACAAACCTGAGTACTAGTTCTGACTTTAAAGTATCCAGTTGAATAAAGTATCCACAGTTGCAGTTCTCTTACATTACCAGGAAATAAAACTTCAATATATGGCACATGATACTAATAAGTGCCCAATATTGTTCACACAGAAGTATTTATTTCTGTATCCACCTTTCCTAATTGCATAACTATTGTGAGAATATTTTCATTGATATCTCAGGTGGAATGATAGATCTGCTGAATTTTGCAGAAAAATTATTTTGGTAAACAAAAGGACAAATTACTAACCATATAGATGTTAGGGTCAAATTTATTTTCTGAAGAAAAAAAAGAAATTAAAAATATATAACTGAATTTAGACATTTGAGTTTACCATTGCTTAGCTGAAATAGGTAGAAACAAATCAATAGCATGTTTAAAAGGTGCAGTAGAAAACCTACCACCAGCTCTAAATTTTATACCAGGGACTGCCATTATAATGTAAGTCTACATATTGCATCTGAAAATCCACAGATATGAGGGAGTTTAGAATATAGATCACCAGGAACATATTTTTTTTTTTCCTTTGGACCATCTGAAATTACTACTTTTACTCTGTTCCAATTTGCATTTATTCTTGATTCAAAATTCTCTCATAATCATGGTGCAAAAGTCACAATAACAGAGCATAATGTTTCTGTCAGGCAACATTAATTATTTATCTCTAATTTATGAGAACCTTATCTATATTTTACATTACTTTGCCATTTTATATTGATAAAATGAGGTGCATAAAAATATGGACCAACCCACTCACTATGTATTAAATACAAACAAGCATATTACTGGCCCTCAAAATCTGAAAACTCTCTAGATTTATACCTGTCAAAAGCATTGACTGTGTCCTGGTTTCAGCTGGGATAGAGTTAATTTTCTTCACAGAAGCTAACATAGTGCTGTGCTTTGGATTTAGTGCTAGAAGAATGTTGATAACACGCTGATGTTTTTAGTTGTTGCCAAGCAGTGCTCAGACTGTTCAAGGACTTTTTGAGCTTCTCCTGCTCGGCCAGGTGCATAACAAGCTGGGAGTACAGCACAGCTAGGACCCAAACTGTCCAAAGAGCTATTCCATACCACATAACGTCATGCTCGGGGGGGGTGTTGGTGGGTCGGTCGGTCGCGGGGGGCGTGATCGCTGCTCGGGTACTGATCGCTGCTCGGGACGGGCTGGGCATCGGTCGGCGGGTGGTGAGCAATTGCATTGTGCATCATTCATTTTGTATATTCTGTATATTTTGTTATCATTCTCATTATTACTATTATTATTATTTTCTCTTATTAAACTGTCTTTATCTCAGCCCTCGGCTCTAACCTTTTTCCCCTTCCCGATTCTCTCCCCCATCCCACTGAGGGAGGGGGGGGAGTGAACAAGCGGCTGCATGGTGCTTAGTTGCCAGACGGGTTAAACCACGACAGACTGTATTTCTTATATTTTTTGTGCTGAATGCGAAAAGCCTGTATCTGATACTCACTAGATATATATGGTCTTTCTGTGTGTTTTAACCTTCCAAATGTAAAGACAGAATATTGCAGAAGATAGTGAAAACATTTTTTAAAAGTGAAATTTGATCCAGTCACTGTTGATTAGCCATCAAATGTCCTGCATCAGATGCTAATGATAATTTTGGTAGAATGAGATTAAGTTTGAGGGGTTTTTTAATATACATGAAGACACAGCCAAAAAAAAAGGTTTTCAATGGTTGAACTCGGTTAAAAATGAAGTACTTCCATGAAGCTCTAAAAACTAGCTTGGAACTCTATCTACTTTTGGAAATTACTTTGATGAATGATGTTTGACACCTGGAAGAGTTTTATGTCATCCAGGTGTGCTGTTTTTATTCTTGGTTCACCTCCAAACTGATCTTCAAAGTAACCGTTAAATCTAACTTCGGCTCTCTGAGAAACACTGTGTAGGTCTTACCTTGTATTTCAAATATGCTTCTGAAAAGCTAATGCAGTCTTTTATTATGTCTCAGTTGGTCTATTGTAACATTCTCAGCAGGTCTTCTTGACAAATTGATCAATAGGCTTTGGTTAGTTCGGGACTCAGCTGCAAGACTAAGAAACCAGAAAGCTTGAGCTTATTACACCAATTTTAGCCTTGTTACATTCACTTCCTTTTTCAGTACAGCATAAACTTTGAAATCTTATTGCCCATGTTAGAAGTATTAGACAAATCTGGCTCTAGAGAACAGGCCCAAATTGATTCCCCACTAACTATGTGACCAGAGACTACATATAAATTATGTAGGGAAAATTAACATTTTTCTTAAAATTGAAATATCTACCCCTATAAAATAAGCTTTCTATGTATCATGCAATGAGAAATCTTGCCTCTTTATATCCATGTAGAAAACTTGATTGACTCTTAAATCAGCTTAGGGTTTAACTACTCCATTTCTCAGAACTTATTGCATGTGCTCACCTTTTCTTATTATTAAGGTATTTCTTCATTTTAATCAGTGTTCATTATCTCTACAATCTTTTCTATGAGCTGGTACTTGCCATGTTATCTGTCAGCAACACTCAGACTTCAATAGCCTGTGATGAAGTGTTGGAAGGATGTGGATGGGCTTAAAGCCACGTGTGGAGATTATGTGTAAGTAGCTTAACAGTATGGACTTGACTGTAAAAAGTTTTATAGTTTTAAGTGGATGACTAAAGCAAGATGACAGTTTAGGGAGTTTAGACCTATTAGGGCACTGGATCCTGGTTAACAAGCTCAGCATACCTGCTTGATGTGGTCTACCCCATTTATTTAGAACAGCTTCTGTGGATGATCCTTTGCCAGGTCTTCCCTAGCGAACTTCTTTGAGCCTGGTGATAAGTTCTGAATGCTGGGCTTATAGTATTGAAATTGTCAAAGAGAGATTAAAAAAAGGAAATACAGATCAAGTAAGGTAAAGTAATGACAAAGTGAATTAAATATTTGTATTCGTTATATAACCTAGTATGCCCTTTTACATTTAATTATTTTTTAATACATCTTAATAGATAGAAATGTTGATAGGTTGATTGTGGGCTAGCTATTCTTCCACAGAAGCCTGGAATATAAACATGAGCACACCGGATACACTAAGTTTGCTTTTATATTAGTAAAAGAGATTTTCAAACGCAGACGACTGACTCCAATTGAAAGCCATTGTGTCTGGTTGCCTCACTTCCAGTTAAATCACCAGAAGTCCACCTCAAAGAGCATTTTCCCCTCAGAACAAGGCAGAGACAATAAGATTTTTTTTTAATATAAAAAACCTGATTGCCTCCACTTCCAGTTACATCTAATCCTATAAAATGCAAAATGCACTTACCTTCTATCAATTTTTATTTATTGCTTCAGCCAAGACAGTTCATTATCTTATTAGAGACTTTCACACACACAGAGGTTACAACATTTAAATTTTGAGCAATGCTTTGGTTGTGTTTTATCTTTTATTCTGTTTTCCCACAGTATCTCAATGGTCCTGTCTAACTGTGCTAGACAGTGTCATCGACAATATTACCTTTTACCCTTGTCTTTATTGATTATACATCAGAGTTTACAGCATCCATAACGTGAAAAAAAAAATGAGTCTTTATAAAAGAGAGACAGTTATTTTCTACAGTTATGATCTTTTTAGAATAACCCACTGCATATACACTTTAGCATTTAAGGATAACCATAAAGCATGGCACAAGGGTGAACCCAAAAAGAACATCTGCTATGTTTGCAAACCTCAGTACCAGTATACATACAGACAAATTCTTAGTCTGTACACAAAATATTTTCTCCTCTGAATATTCAAGTCCATTCTTTATTTCAGATTATTTTTTTGCCTTTTTATTGGATTATTTAGTTTGAACAAATAATTTATTCACTTTTTAATTATTATTATTCTAAAGATATTTTAATGCATTTAGAGGAAAATTTTGTATTTTTATTTCAAGAATTTTGCTTGATGTTCATCTTACCTCAAATAAAAACTTTTTAAGGGCTCATTTTTAAAGGAAGTTATCTTGCATCTTGCAGAAGCTGGCACCCATATCTATTCAACATTGAAAAAGCATTTTATTTTTTCCTCCAAAAATTTTTTCTTTGCAGAAAAATAATATATACATTTTTAATAATAGTACATATAATAATAACAAAGTCATATTTTATATGTAGTACATTTATGGTTTAATAAAATAGTAAAACAGTCAGCTTGCTTTTGTTCTACTTCGTCCAACAAATGCAGTAAGAAAAGCAGAAGCTCAGCTTGAATTGAAACTGGCCAGAGATGTCAAAAATGACAAGAAAGGGTTCTTCAGGCATGTAAATTACAAACAGAATCAAAAGGAAAATACAGACCCACCATTAAACAGAAGAGGTGAATCAGTCACCAACAGTGCTGATAAGGCAGAGGTTCTCAACACTTTCTTCACCTCTGTCTTTACCAGCACTGTTGGGTCCCAGGCTTTGGGAAAGAAAATCCAGATTGATCCAACCATAGACCCACCATAAGTGAAGGAAGAGTTAGTATCTGAATTATTACAGGAGCTTGATCTCTACAAATCTATGGGCCCTGCTGCCACCCACACAAGGGTGTTGAGAGAGCTGGCTGACGTCATTGTGAAGCTGCTCTCCATAATCTTTGAGAAATCACGGAGATCGGGGGATGTCCCAGAGGACTGGAAGAAGGCGAATGTTACCCCTATCTACAAGAAGGGCTCAAAGGAGGATCCAGATAATTATGGGCCCATTAGTCTTACTTCAGTCCCCAGGAAAGTTATGGAATTAATTCTGCTGGGGGCCATCACAAATCAAATTAAGCACATGATTGGAAAAGCCAACATGGCTTCACGAAGGGCAGATTGTGCTTGACAATTCTTGTGGCCTTCTACGATAAAGTGACTTGCTCGGTTGACATGGGGTGAGTGGTGGACATCGTCTACCTGCACTTCTCCAAGGCTTTTGGTACGCTTCCCTATGGCCTCCCTCTGGAGAAATTGATGTGTTATGGCCTAGACAAGTGATCTGTGTGGTGGGTGGGGAATTGGCTGACAGGCCGCACCCAAAGTGCGGTGGTAAATAGCTCTTTTTCTAACTGGCAACCTGTCACAAGTGGGGTCCCCCAGGGATCAATATTGAGCCCAACATTATTCAATATCTTCATAAGTGATCTGGATGATGGGACCAAGTGTAGCCTGATGAAGTT
This sequence comes from Gorsachius magnificus, assembly GCA_034008185.1. Classification (NCBI taxonomy): domain Eukaryota; kingdom Metazoa; phylum Chordata; class Aves; order Pelecaniformes; family Ardeidae; genus Gorsachius; species Gorsachius magnificus. The sequence continues at coordinate 182,027,405 of CM067081.1, forward strand.
TGAAGACGACACCAAATTGAGTGGGGAAGTAGACACTCCAGAAGGGAGATCCACCCTGCAGGAAGATCTGGATAGGCTGGAATAGTGGGCTAACAAGAACCTTATCAATTTCAACACGGACAAGTGTAAGGTCTTGCACCTGGGAAAACATAATCCAGGAGTGCAGAACAGACTGGGATCCACCCAGCTGGAGAGCTGCTCTGTGGAAAGGAACCTGGGGGTCCTGGTGGGCAACAAGTCAATATGAGTGAACAGTGTTCTGCTGTGGCCAAGAAGGCCAATAGGATGCTGGGTTGCATCAAAAAGGGCATCGCCAGGAGAGATAAAGAAGTCATTGTCCCTCTCTACTCAGTGCTTGTCAAGCCACACCTGGAATAGTGTGCAGTTCTTGTCCCCATTATGCAAAAAAGATGTGGACAGGCTGCAGGGGGTCCATAGAAGGGCCACCAAGATGATCAAAGGATTGGGGAGCCTGCAATATGAGGATAGGCTGAGAGAACTGGGTTTATTCAGCCTCGAGAAAAGGAGGTTCAGAGGGGATCTCATCACCATGTACAAGTACCTAAGGGGTAGCTACGAGGAAGATGGAGACTCCCTTTTCACAGAGCCACATGGAAAAGATTAGAGGTAATGGGTACAAATTAATCCTGAGAAGATTCCAACTGAACATGAGAGGAAAATTTTTCACAATGAGATCAGTTAACCAGGGGAATAATCTCCCCAGGGGAGTGGTTGACACCGCCTCACTGGACACTTTCAAGACACAGCTGGACAGGGTGCTGGGCCATCTTGTCTAGACTGTGCTCTTGCCTAGAAAGGTTGGACCAGATGATCCTTGAGGTCCCTTCCAACCTGGTATTCCATGATTCCATGATTCTATGAACACACTATGTAATCTCTACTAGGAAATAACACAGATATCCTTTTGAAAATAGTTCAGACAAAATTAGGTAATCAGGTTTTGCTCAATGAACATCATAAGTTTCATTGTTTAAAAGAAGAGAGTCTTTGTCAGTTATCATTAATTTTTCAATCAAGTAGTAATATTTAAATAGAAAGTAAATGAAAAATAAGTTCAGCATAATGACTGAACTGGGCAAGACATTCTTTTGTTACTGTACTATACTAACACTGAGCATTACATTCAGCACAAATATTCTGCATTTTGTTTCTCTTACTTTGGTAATGCCAAAATAGCTAACGTTCAACCACTCCATTTTTGAATGAGAAGTATGATAATTTAATTAAAGTTTAAAGTCTAGGAGCTGTTGAAGATCATACATAATCCAATTAGTTTTTATTCAATAGTTTAATAGCAAACCACTTTGCCATAATTACAGTTAATCCCCTGATTTTTCTCCTCAGCTGTTTATCAATGGCCTGTATGATATCTTCTAGGAAATCATACTGGGATATAATTATCAACAATCCCAAATGGAATTAATGCACTAAATAATACTTAATTATGAGCAGTATTCCATTGCTGGATGGGTTAGATTTGAAGATCGTAACAACACAATACATAGTTTGAAGTTTATGACCTTCTTTCTCTAGAGTTTTTGGAAAGAGGAGACAATACAGTTATTTCTCCCACTTGCTGATACTGAACGAAGAAATGCCAAGATATAAGCCAAATTGAATCAAAGAAAAGAAGAATTGCAACTATGCCCTTCTAACCACTGTGGCTTTCACTGGATTGTGAATATCAGAAATTACTTTCAGCAGTATCATAGTCTCCTATGCATGCAACAAATTGGTATTGGTGTCTGTAATGTTGGATCTTTGACAAGTGAAAGCCACATTTTTATTTTTTTTTTATGGATAAAAGAAAAAGTACGTCCATAATCCCTCAACTGATTGTGTCAGAGTCTTGGAATTTTAAAAGAAATTATCCAAATTTCCTTTTCTCCTGGTGTGTTCTTTTTAAGCAGAAATAGGTGCTTCATATGTGGGGTGCTGTATCTGCAGGAATGGCTTTAATCCAGCAATATTCACAGAAATTCAGCATTAAATATGGCATTAGATTATTAGGGACATCCTATTGATAGGTTATATATCCTGGCTTCCTCTGCAATCCAGTAAAAGCTCAGCATCTTGCCAGACTTTGAGTCACAAAACACAGAAAGGGAAAAAAATGAAGTTCCAGAAAAAACATGAACATAAGTGCCTATTGTTGAGATCCTCGAAGTGCTGACAAAAAGTGTATTATTTCAGTATGATGTTCATCAGATCTTACACAAAGCTATGGTTCTCCCTGCCTGAATTAAAGTTTCTCTCTTTTTAGAAGCATTAATTCTTGCCCAGCTGTGTAAGAAAATGTGCAATACGAGTGCCTAATGATCCTTAAATAAAAAAGTAAAGGAAAAAAAATGCTTTTTAAGCTCATTTGCATGTGTCAAAAAGAAGTTAAGGAAGAAATCATGTAATTTTCCTTTTACTTTGATAGCTTTACTGCAGTGTTGTGATGTAGTAGAAAGGAACATTTTATTCTTCTAATTGTGATGCTGTAATGTGTGCCTGTTTTTATAGGTTATTTTTGATGGCTAAGGTAAAGTAACCTGGAAGATGAGGTCATGAAGAGGGTTTTGAATCTGCTCCCTGTTCTTCAATGGCTAGAAGTAATGTGTGATGAAGGAGGGAGTAAATTCACTGCTAATTTTATTTTTCTTCAGTTTAGATGATCCTGCCACGGCTGAAGTAGACACCTCCCCCCCCAAATTAGCAATTGGTGCAATGGAAAAGCCTAGGTTCATCCACCTTGTATGAAGTAGGGTAAATGTCAACATAGGCTACTTTACTAGTCAAGGCAGTCAAGAGTTATGGGTATCTGTTTGGAGTAATACACATTTCCATCATACTCCATTGACTCCAGTAAGAGCTGAGTGGGAGTTAAAGTTAATCCTAACTTCGGGCTTCAGCCTTAGACATGTCCCAGATGAAAACAGAGACAAAGATCATTATTCATCAACCAATCTGTCATGAGCGCTTTAGGTTAAAAGCTTAGAATTTGCTAGGTCATATGTCCTGCCATGTTGTTTTCCAGTCTTTGACTTTTTGATGGATAGTGGAAAGGCAGGATGTTATGGGGTCATTTCACTACTTTTGTTTCAGGGACATAATCATCCTCCTAATAGCATTCCTGGAATTAGGTGTGAATTTCAAGTTTGACTTGGGAGATATAATAGGAAATCCTGAAGAAAAAATACTTTTTGAACACTTAAAACATTTTAGCAGACATTTACTGCGGCAAATTCAAGATGAAGTCCCTGGTGACTGGAAGAAGGGAAACATTGTGCCCATTTTCAAAAAGGGTAGAAAGGAAGACCCTGGGAACTACCGACCTGTCAGCCTCACCTCTGTGCCTGGGAAGATCATGGAACAGATCCTCCTAGAAGCTATGCTAAGGCACATGGAGGCCAGGGAGATAATTCAAGATAGCCAGCATGGCTTCACCAAGGGCAAGTCCTGCCTGAAGAACCTAGTGACTTTCTATGATGGTGTGACAGCATCAGTGGACAAGGGAAAACCAATGGATGTCATCTATCTGGACTTCTGCAAAGCCTTTGACACGGTCCCCCACAACATCCTTCTCTCTAAACTGGAGAGCTATGGATTTGATGGGTGGACTGTTCGGTGGATAAGGAACTGGCTGGATGGTCGCATCCAGAGGGTAGTGGTCAATGGCTCAATGTCCAGATGGAGACCGGTGACGAGTGGTGTCCCTCAGGGGTCCGTACTGGGACCGGTGCTGTTCAATATATTCATCAATGACTTAGAGAGCAAGATTGAATGCACCCTCAGCAAGTTTGCGGATGACACCAAACTGAGTGGTGCAGTTGACACACCAGAAGGACGGGATGTCATCCAGAGAGACCTGGACAGGCTGGAGAGGTGGGCCTGTGGAACCTCATGAGGTTCAACAAGGCCAAGCGCAAGGTCCTGCACCTGGGTCGGGGTAACCCCCAGTATCAGTACAGGCTGGGGGAAGAAAGGATTGAGAGCAGCCCTGCCGAGAGGGACTTGGGCGTGCTGGTTGATGAAAAGCTGGACATGAGCCGGCAGTGTGCGATGGCAGCCCAGAAGGCCAACCGTACCCTGGGCTGCATCAGGAGAAGCGTGGCCAGCAGGTCGAGGGAGGTGATTCTGCCCCTCTACTCTGCTCTGGTGAGACCTCACCTAGAGTACTGCGTCTAGCTCTGGAGCCCTCAGCACAAGAAGGACATGGAAGTGTTGGAGCGGGTCCAGAGGAGGGCTACAAAAATGATCCGAGGGCTGGAGCACCACTCTTATGAGGACAGGCTGAGGGAGTTGGGCTTGTTCAGCCTGGAGAAGAGAAGGCTGAGGGGAGACCTGATTACAGCCTTTCAGTATCTAAAGGGGGCCTATAGGAAAGATGGGGATAATCTTTTTAGTAGGGCCAGCTGTGACAGGACAAGGGGTAATGGTTTTAAACTGAAGCAGGGTAGGTTTAGACTGGATATAAGGAGGAAATTCTTTACAACGCGGGTGGTAAAACACTGGAACGGGTTGCCCAGAGAGGTGGTAGAGGACCCATCCCTGGAAACATTCAAGGCCAGGTTGGATGGGGCTCTGAGCAACCTGATCTGGTTAGTGGTGTCCCTGCTCACTGCAGGGGGGTTGGACTAGATGACCTCTAGGGGTCCCTTCCAACCCCAAACATTCTATGATTAATTTCTCAGTCATATGTACAAGTCCTGCTCCAATCTATCTATCCTGGAAAAAAAGGTTAGAAACTTAATTTTCCTCCCTCTTACATTCATAAAGACATATGACTACTTCAGGAACATCCTCTTACTACTCCTCTCCCCTATATCGATATCTGTATTTAAGGTCAGCCTATTATCAGTTAGTGTAGTACAAGTGAAATTCATAGTCTTTCATTTGTTCTTCATTGTGGAAAGATGCCCAACTACCACTGATTTTACTGTTTGGTATTTTACTGTTTTGTTTTGTATTTTACTGTTTTGTATTTTACTGTTGAAACTGCATTCTCCCATTGTTTCCAAATAGGAAACAGAAACTCAAGTAATTTGCTGAAACTGAAAATAAAATCAATTTAGGACATCAAAAAATACACAGGGTAAAAGATGGAGCTTTCACTGAGTAAAAAAAAAAATGAGGTTGACAGAAAGGAAAAGAAGCACATGTCACTTCAAATTTCAAACTTCCTAATGAGGTGATATGAGGGGTCTGACTGTCAAAGTGGAAATAATATCACCTGCCTGTTTGATGTTGTCCATGTCCATATTTTATTAAAGGAACTTTGAGCGTGAAAGAAGTAGACTTGGTATTGATTAGAATCAAAAAAACTTCTGGCCAGGGTGGCATTGGCTGGCTCTGTCACAGCAGCAATTACACAGCAATGCTCCCCAGAGACGTTCCACCTACTTGTTAGATGAAATCAGTAATACCCAGACAAGCACTGAAATGACATTTTAATGTTCACAAAGAACATTTACACTTCAGGGCTGCCTTTGAAAAAGTTTCTAACAGCAATGGAAGGGGAAATTGGAATGCTCTGTGTAGCAAATAAAGAAGGTTGCTTTCAACCACGGGTATTAGCTGTCATTTGGGGGGGAGCTTTGCCAAGACTATGTTACTATTTCAGGTAACAGGTCATTTTGACAGAAACAAACTGTTTGCAAGGAGCTTTGGGGGAAGCAGTACATATAGCAGCAGGGTGATAATGAATAGAGATGAGAGAGGAGAGGAGCTGGAGGGACTTGCATCTTCTCACCTTGAGAGAGATGGCACAACCCAGCATGGCAGGGGCCAAACTCCAAAAGGCTGCAAGTGGGAGCAGTTAGCTATATTTCTCTCTGTGCTGTCTCTTTATGCCTTCATACACAATATGCTTCAAAGTAAGTTGCAACTGTGGCAGCACTGGGCTGAAAATTACTTTTTACTTGGTCTTTGCAGGCGGTGTTTGGTGTTTTGGATCAGGGTGTGTCAGTGAGAAATCCAAGGCATATGTACTTTATGTGATGCCTATACAGGGCAAAGGAGGATGGGATCCCTCCAGCATTCAGGCTTTCTGGGTCATTCTCAGCTGACCTTTCTTTGCATCCTCACCCTTGCTGCTACCCCATCTTATAACTGAAGCAAGGTATGTGGCTTACATTGAGGTTAGCTGTGCACCTCATGTGCTGCAGCTGGTGGAGCTGGGGGCTTTGTAGAGACCTGTCAGGCAGGTACAACATTACACTGCTACAGTAATGCTCACAGAAAAAAAAACTATGTGTGAAGGCACTTGATGTTTCTATACATTATTGGGTTTTCAGTTTGTAGTCAATTACTTCAGGAAGATCTGGTGCTGGCCCTTCTCACGGGCAGCATATTGAACTAAGTGGATCTCAGTTCTGCACCAGTATGGCAATGGTGCCAGTAACACTAACCTGTAATGCCAGTAACTACGGCTTTCTAAGGTAGACAACACATCTGTTACACCAACTGGAAAACAGAACAAATTGTAATTGTAACAGAAGCCAAGCTATCATTCAAGATAGGAAGAGTGTGGTGAAAAATAATTAAACTAAAATTCTCCAAGAACTGTGGGTTCTTTACTCTGGTTTTATGTAACATATGGTTCTTCATTTAGCAAAATACTTAAGCATACTTTAAGAGCCATAACATTTCAAGCAAAGGATGTAAACTGATGAAATTAAAAAATCTTAAAATTTATTTTTTGCTTAATTTAATACTGGAAAAAGACAAATTTGAATATATGTCTAATTCCTTTAAACAGGGACAAAAAGGAAGATGCAGAGTGAGATTTGGCAAGTAAAATCTGAGTTAGGCTGCTTTTAATGTCTTTATTGCAAGACAGCAATAAATTCTGCACTGGAAATTCAAGAAGTCACAAAGCCACTTCCAAGTTTTTTCCAAAAATTCTCAAATGCCTGGATTTAGATAATGATACTTAAGCATCCAGGCCTGGCAATCAAGGTAATAATTTTTTCCTGGTTGTGGTTTAGTCCCAGTAACAGCTAAGCCCCACACAACTGCTTGCTCACTTCCTCCCAAATGGTTGAGTTGAGAATTGGAAGGGAAAGAGTGAGAAAACACATGGATTGATATAAAGACAGTTTAATAGGTAAAGTAAAAAAGTAGGGCTTGCAAGTAAAGCAAAATAAGGAGTTTCCATCAGCAGGCAGGGGTTCAGTCGACTCCAGGAAAGCAGGGCTCCATCACATGTAATGGCTACCTGGGAAGACAAATGCCATCACTCTGAACATAACCCACTTCCTTCTTCTACCCCCAGCTTGTATTGTTGAGCACGATGTCATATGGTATGGAATAGCCCTGTTCCAGGTGTGTCCCCTCCCAAGTTTTTGTGCACCCCAGCCTACTCACTGGTGAGGCAGCATGAGAAGCCCCAAAACCTTGACACTGTGTAATCATTGCTCAGCAATAGCTAAAACATCCCTGTATTATCACCACTGTTTTCATCATAGAATCATAGAATCATAGAATCACCTCGGTTGGAAAAGACCTTTAAAATCATCGAGTCCAACCGTTAACCTAGCACTGCCATCCCACCACTAAACCATGTCCCTAAGCACCTCATCTAGCCTTCTTTTAAATACCTCCAGGGATGAGGACTCCACCACCTCCCTGGGCAGCCCATTCCAGAGCCTGACAACCCTCTCGGTGAAGAAGTTTTTCCTAATGTCTAGACTAAACCTGCACTGGCGCAGCTTCAAACCATTCCCCCTCGTCCTATCATCTGTTACCAGGGAGAAGAGTCCAACCCCCACCTCACTACAGCCTCCTTTCAGGTAGTTGTAGAGGGCGATCAGGTCTCCCCTCAGCCTCCTCTTCTCCAGACTAAACAACCCCAGTTCCCTCAGCTGTTCCTCACATGACTTGTGCTCCAGACCCCTCACCAGCTTGGTTGCTCTCCTCTGGACATGTTCCAGCAATGCAACATCTTTCTTGTAGTGAGGGGTCCAAAACTGAACACAGTATTCGAGCTGCGGCCTCACCAGCACCGAGTACAGGGGCAGGATCACTTCCCTACTCCTGCTGGCCACACTATTTCTGATACAGGCCAGGATGCCATTGGCCTTCTTGGCCACCTGGGCACACTGCTGGCTCATATTCAGACGGCTGTCAATCAGTACTCCCAGGTCCTTTTCTGCTGAGCAGCTTTGCAGCCACTCTTCCCCAAGCCTGTAGCGCTGCATGGGGTTGTTGTGACCAAAGTGCAGGACCCGGCACTTGGCTTTATTGAACCTCATACAGTTGGCCTCGGCCCATCGATCCAGCCTGTCCAGGTCCCTCCGCAGAGCCCTCCTCCCCTCCAGCAGATTGACACTACCACCCAGTTTGGTGTCATCTGCAAATTTACTGAGGGCACACTCAATCCCCTCATCCAGGTCATTGAGAAAGATATTAAACAAGACCAGCCCTAGAACTGAGCCCTGGGGAACACCGCTTGTGACCGGCTGCCAATTGGATTTATTTAAATCCAAACCAGAGCACCATACAAACTAATATGAAGAAAATTAACTCTCTCCCAGCCAAAACCAGTACATCCCCTTCAATTACATTGTGAGTTAGGAAGAAGTCTGATAAAAACTTGTATTTTGCCTTAGTGCCTGTGGGTTGTGGGAAGCAAGAGATTCCTGCAAACTGACAACAATTGCCTTTACAGATAGGCATGATTTAAAATTATATTTCTTACTTTTTAATTAAAATTATTTTAGTACCAGGATAATGGCAAACCCAGATCAACCTTTTTATTGAATCTAGGCCAATAAGACCTCTCAAATTTGTTGGCATTACTGAAGTTAAAATAAGTTAATTGTAATTTATATTAATTTTTGAAGTTAAAAATAATTCACTACTTATTTTTTCTCTTGCAAAAAAGGTAAAACTAAACTTGAGAAGCACAGAGGTAGGATTAGCAGGATCTTTCCCATTGCAGTGTAGTACTATATAAGTAATTTAATTCCTGAACACCAGCAAAATACCAGGTTAAACTATCTCTTTTCATACTTATAGTCTCTAGCCCATTTGCCAGAGAGATTATTCTCTGATATATTTAGTTCCCTCTTCAGTTTGAAAAACATACTGAAAAACAGCAGAAAATACAGACATTTAATCTGTAGCAATTCAGATCTGTAACAGTATTTCTCATATGTTAGCTCAAAAAATCAAGCTTTACAAAATACAAACAGCAGTTCAAATTTCTGACTTTTAAATTAATCAGGTTAAATGGACAAGTGATATGAAAAATGCCTAATACCTTACTGACCCTTGGGAGATCTGTCACAGTTCTGCCAGTGTGAACTCAAAAGACCCATTAATGATCTATCTCATGCAATATTTACTGCTGTTACATCAAATGGGTCTACTTGTTATACTAACATAGCCAGTGCCAAGAACACTGCTGCCTTACAGATCAGTGAACAATAGTAAATCATTCAACAACTGCCCTCCAGAATTACTGTATTTACCGAAAACTTATCAAGTGTGAACAGAATCCCAACTTTCCTGGCTTCTCCAGGAGTTGCTGTAGAATAGAGAACAATATTGCTTTTGTTTGATTTTTAACAAGCAATTGAGAAGGTGGGCAATAGATTTGTTCCTTTTATTCTTCACCTTCTTAATTCACAAAAAAAAGCCTGAAAGGAGATTTCTGGAGTCAAATTTTTCAATGGATGTTCTTATTATTGTTTGCTTTTTCAATCTGGAGATTTTGAATCAACTATAGGGGACTTCATATACTTGTGTTTAAGAATTCCATTTCTCTCTTTCACAAAAACATTGGTATAGGTCTAAGTTTTGTATGGATATAAACACAGTTGTGTCTTTAGATCCTGTTTGATCATGCCCAGTTCAGTAGTTCAGCTGGGTACTCCCCCTTGGTCTCTGAATACCGTATCTCCACCATCACAGTCTTTGTTAGGAGCATGTCTGTAATGAAACAGTATCAGTCAAACTGTAAGCCAACTTTATGATAAAAAAAAAAGCTAAAAAACCCCTTAAAACCAACAACTCAACAATTGTGTGTACAACTAGTAGGAGAAAGCTCTTTTCACCACAGGTTTCAAACTGAATTTTATCTTTGTTTAATTAGCACTTTGAAGAAGGTATTTGTTAATGGTGTAACAACAAAGCCCTAAGATTAGATAGTAAACATAAGACTATGCATTCTCTGTGATCTGTAGTGTAACCAGAATTGATATTTTCCTTGGAAAAAACAATGAATAAAATGTATACATTCTACCCCCCACCCTCCCCCAAGAGTAAAAAATTCTCCTGTATTCTTCATAAAGGCTTCCAAAAACTTTAAACGATCCCTTTTGACAGTCAACTTTATGGAAGACAGCATGTCATGTTTAAACAAAATTGCTTCTTATATAATGAATTATAACCTTAAAAGCAGAGCTTTCAAGATAAGACTATGCACGCAGGTGCTTATTATTGTTATGGATGTGTTTGCCTTTTCATATTCTTAGAATGTTAGTAAAACAATTTTTTTTTTGTTAGAAAACACCTTTGCAGTCAAAATGTTATTTTTATATTTTCATTGAAGAAAATATATCTGGCCTTTCATGTTCTACTTCCTACTCACACAATTAAATCAGGATTCTATACTTTCTATGGGCTGCAGTATTTTGCATTTATTTTGAATTCTAGTAGCTAGAGATGGTTATGCGCATTGAAAAAACAAATCTTAATATAGCAGCAATAAATGAAATAAATCATCAAATCTACTGAAGTGGAGACCAGAAGCAGAACTTTTATGTGTGTCATCAGTACTAGAAGTGATCCTGAAAAGCATTCAAGTCCATTCTACTTAGTGAAAGAGGGTGCATTGACGTTAGTGTTGCAAGTAATGTCATTAGAATAAAAGTTTGGGGTTTGGTTTCTTGGGGGGTGGAAGGTCTGTGCTTTTGAAAATAATCTCCTGACCATCTCCACTTACTAAACTTTGGAGGTTCACACTGTGGAGCGGAGCAGATCAGCTGCACTGCTTGCCAATCTGGGTGTGGTCATGTGGGGCTGCTCAGAATTATGTAATTAAGTTTACAGGAAGAAAATTTTATTCCAAGCAGTTTCTCATTAACAAATAATTTTGTATCCCCATTATCCTTTTAGAAGTTTCTGTTTGTTTTTTTTGTTTGTTTTTATTATTGTTTTTTATTGTTGTTTGGCTTTAGATTTTCCCTGGATGTGAATTATTTAGAAATATTTTATCTTGTATCTGTGCTTGCTGCATGTCTACAGATTAACAAAAAGAGTAAAAGTCCCAAAATACTAGGCAAGTTGAAGGTCATAAATGAACCTAGGGGAAGGCATCAAGCAGAAAGATTAATATGAAAATGAAAAACCACAGTCCTGATTACTTACTGTCAGGTTAATCCTGACTCTCCGCTAATTTTTATTTTGTGCTGTCCCTTATGTTTTTGCAGCCCAAATGTAAATAGAATTTCAGAACACGCTTAGATAAAAAAAAATGAGGCAATCAATACTCATTTTCCACCAGTATATATGGCTTTGCAAGACACGAAGTAGTTATGGGACAAGCAGTGTGCAAGGGTTTTCATATCTTGCTGCTTAGGCAAAACTCTGCTGGAGTAACTATTACCCTGTTTGAAATTTTGCAACCATTTTAAAGGAATAAGCCTCAGGTTTACTCTTATGACTTTATTTTGCCACTGATGTGATTTCTAGAATAAGATTAATATGTCATGAATAAAATCAGTAGATAATAATTTTACACTTTTTTGTGCATGTGATATCCTTTGTTAACATGATTCATATGTGTCTGTGTGAAGGCATGTGTGTGTAATCTGTATGTCCACATTTTGTCCTTAGAGGAACAGCACAATCTGGACTGGACAGAACCTGTGGAGATCATCTCAGCCAATTTTTAATGTATTTGTAAATAAAATAAATCACATTTTCATTCTAAACTGGAAAGTTTAGAAACCTTAATCTAAAAATAAGTTTTATTTGCACTATGAACATTACATGGAAAAAGAACTTGATCTTACTAATAAATAGTGCACAAACCCTTATACAGTTTATAGTTTAACTCAGGAGTACAACTGTCCCCCCCCGATAAATTTATTTTTATTTACTGCAGTATGAACCTGAGAAAGTTTGTTTACATTCTTTTATGGTGTCAGTTAACTAATCTTGTTTTATCCTGCAGTTTCTGAAAACAGATATAACTTGTGTAAAATAAAACCCAAACAAACCTTGTGATCAATGTTACCATGCTGAATACATAAATAAACAATAATGATAGGAAATTAACTTTATAACAGAATTAAAACTAATCTTTGCTTCCATATCTCAAATTAAAGAAAGATAGGAGAATGCCATTACAGAGATCCTGGGGGCATCAGTGCAAAGACAACATTACACTTTAAATTGTTCATGATAGAGTTGCATCAGCAAGCCAAGAAATTATTCACATACGATATAGCTGCTCAAAGATGAGATAAAAATACATTTCTCTTTTGAAGCTCCAAGTCATCAATAAAGTCAGAGAAAATAACATTCAAATGAAGCTTCATTCCTGATTCTGCTGAGCCCATTAAAGCAAAACAAAACTTAACCTAAGACTGCAAAGGTGTGGCTGTTGCCTCTTGTGATACCTGATCAGCAAAGGTTCCCTTTTCTCTGCTTCTCTGTCTCATCTACTGTAACTCCTAGGATAGCAGAAGAATGGAACTATGGATAAAAGCTGCCATTACCATATGGAAATATTGTATGATGAAAGACATGCTCCAACTTCTTAAAGATGTATAGATGCACAGCAAATCAGATTAATTGAAATCACTGAGATGCTTTAATGTAAGTTTTGCACAAACATCCTCCATTTGTCCTTGAGGTATCTCCTTCATCTCTGCTGTTTTAGAATCTCTTTAGGCAAGAGATAATGACGTATGGCTGGTTGTGTCCTCTTCTCCAGCTCTTGCTGTGGCAGTGCAGTGTTTCAGAAAGATGGCCATGACCAAGAGAAGAACAGCTGTCTGAAGAAAACAAATGTTTGTGTTTTTCTTCACCAGACCACACCGCCAGAAAAAAATGTATAGTTTCTGTCAGTCACCTCCTGTCAGTCATGTCCTGCTGTTTGTGTGGTGAATTGTTGCTCTGCGAATGAACAGACTGTTTGTGTGCATCACTGAGAGGAAAAAGTCATGGCATAATGTTTTCATAATTTCTACATTAAAAAATTATTTAATGCTTATTTAAATGATAAATTAAATGATCATTTATTCTATCTTACTATATTGCTCCCATAGCATTTATCAGACTGAAAGCTAGACTCCTTTTCCAAACAACCATCATCTGAGAACCTGGGGCATTAGTTTCAATTGTTTGAAAGCTAAACCTCAGAGGGTATTTTCAGCCATGATATTCTCTCCCTCTTCGCACCAACATGCAACCTTGTGAGTGGGCATGTTGCCAAAACTAACAGATGAGGAAGAATACATTTCTAAAAGTGAACCAGCAGATGCTTCAGATAACAGGAGCAAGAACCAAACCTGCAGCAAGAAAACAGCACCTCCTGTATATCTGCATCTACAGGAAGAATGATGCTTTCTAACAACAACGAGGAACCAAGTTAACGTCAACATTTTAAAAAATATGCAGCAACATAGGACACATTTGTGGCTTCCTAGAAAAAACTGTACTGGATCCTGAAAGAAAACAGGAGTGCCACATCTAACTTTTAAAAATTATTTCAAAGGGGAGTCACACAACACTAGAATTTAACTGCATATATTGACTAGGCCTGATTAGCTGCTGATGTTCTAGTAATAGTCATTATGCTCTTCTTTTGTAGTTCAGGCACAATACTTCAGAAAAAGGTGAAAATAATCAGAGAGGAAAGTGAACTTGTCCATTTACATTCTCTCTTGACAAACAAATATCACAGGTAAATCATCAGTTAGAATGTTAGCTCCTTGGGGCATTTTCCTAAATGTCTGAATGAGTGCTGAACATAGGAAGTCTTATTCCTGTTAAATTAAAAAAATACAATATTCACAACCAAAAAATTCATTGAGAGATATTTATGAACAAGTAATTTGCAATAAAACAGACTACAGTGTTATAATTCCCCAAATAAATAAAATTTTTCACAGAATATTCAGCATTAGAGACAAAATAAATATATTAAATAGTTTTCTGGTATGAAGATGTAGATGCTGTATACAAATAATACAAGCCCTATCTCATAATAACAGTAATAATATGACTGTTTAAAAACTTCTTAATATTCTAGACATCAGATAAAAGCAAATTAGTTTGAAAATACATGGAGTGTTTTCTTCCATAATATCATCATTACTAGATAGGATTAATGTTGTTTGGGCATATTCTCATGTATCAATACTGGGGAATATATTTAAATTTCCATTAATTTCAACCATAATAAGATGCTGGAATAAAACACAGTAATTATCTGTATTTCCAGGAGTCAGAGAAAGACTCTGTTATATTTAAGTGGATGGTCAGTTTTGCAATTGAAAATCATTGGAAATTTGGGTCATTCAGACAGAAGCACCTTAAGTACAGGCAGTTAAACTGTAGTTACTATTTTGAAAGTGGCCAGCGCTTCAGTGATGTCTCCCATGAGATTATATTTGCTGCTGAAGAAGTAGCTTTGTGTATGAATTATATCTCTACTAAGTGGCCATTAATCTTGAAATATGTAGTGTGTAAGCAAGATCTCAGGGAAATTTAACAGTGTGGGAACTGCGAATAGCTTCTTACTCTGTTCTTACTTTCACTGTGTGTATTTATTTTGCCTAGCAAAAGATTTTTATGAAGAGGTTTTGCATTAGCTGTTGTGTAACCTAAGTTGCAGACACCTAACTGTGGAAAGGATATTAAACTATGATACAGTCCTCATAAAGTAAGAATGTATTAATAGGTTAGTAGAGAGTTAAAAAACCTTCCAATTTATTAAAATATTAAATCTAACATTGGTTCATAGAACATGCCCAATAGCAGGCCCTATTGATGCCTTTACCGGTGGCATACTCTTTCTTTCCTATCCAGCCTTTAAATCAGTGTTACTCAAGCTAGATCCTTGGTTAGAATACATGTTACCTGTATGATGCTCATAATTGCGAGCCCAGATTTACAAGTGCAGTCTCCATAATTGTCATTTAAAGTATAAATATAAAATACAGTACACCAGCTCAATCCTTTCACTCTTTTTCCATTAACACTTAAATTAAAAAAAGAAACAGAACAGTTCATTTGTATAATACAATATAATAATGTATAAATCACTCCAGCAATATTATGATTATCCATTTTACTATTCAGAATTTGGAAGACACAAGCCATCTAAAATGCTCTGGGTAAGACAGATGTTTATGTTGACATTTATGTGAAGTTTCAGCTTTTATTAATAGAGAGAGACAACTCCATTTCTGAAACCCTCATAAATCAGGTTATTAACAATGTTCAGGTTTGGTTGGTTTTTTTTATCTTCCTGTAACCATTAAGGCAAAGTAAGAAGTTAAACCCAAAGACTAAATTTATTTTAATAGGTCAAAGAGTGGCATAGCACTGAGGGGAAAAAAAAAAGTTATTATTAAAACACATTATGTATATATCAGCTCCATTTTACTTTTGGCTATAAAAATGGATTTAATACTGGCAAAGTGCATTCACTTCTAATCCAGGTAAACTCTCAATTTTGCCAGTTCCACAAAATGAAGAATAAGGAAAATACATAAGATTGCCAGTGAAGCTGATGAGAGTTTGCCTGAATGAAAGTGGAAAAGAACTCATTAAAATCTCCATGATTTTGCCACATTGAAAATGAGTTAAAATTTAACCATATTGATAAGATTTCTCTGCTCAGAACCGATCGCCATGCACTATAAGAAAACATTGAAATCACTGGCATTTTTTTTAAATTTGCCAATTATAAAAATATGTTAAAATTGCTGCTTAAAATAATTCTGTTCCTGAATTATCTAGAGACTTTTTTTTTCCTTTGAAAACCTAGCAAGCAGAGATAATTGATTCAAATGAGCAACCTTCTTTTCAGTTATGAGCAATGGAATTGAGAATGGACAACAAAATTAAGTACCTGTCAGAGTTTCTTTGGCTATTGTTTTTGGAATTCAGGAGATGTGCAGGTCATAATTTATGTGCTACCTGCTGCTACTGTAACCAAGTAATATTGCAGTTTAGTGAATAATTCAACTTGCTAATTATGTAAACAGGATTGTATGAGGAAACAAAGGCATCAAGGTATCTTTTTTTAATCTGGAATTTTCCCCATGTTATCTCCATGTGTATTGCCAGCATTTCTCATCCTGTACATCTTTACACATTCTCTTCCCACACAAAATATTACTGTTATTTGTAACAGTAATGTATTGTGTGCATAGCATATATAGAGAGAATAATTTTTACTCATTCATACTCATTCAGTGAGTCATTGATACTGTGGTTAAGTCTATATAAAGGATTATCCACATCTGAACTCTTATGCAGTGAAGGACTACAAAAATAGAGAGCTATAGATCCACATATAAAACTCTTGAGCTTTATGAGTGATACATAGTAATCTGACTCTTACAGAATGGAATTTTCTTGTTCATTCATTTTATTGTAAATTATGAATAGAATTTTAAATGCTTGACCTTCATTAGTGCCTTCCAATGCTTGGTGACTAAGGCTTATCCTTCTTCAGGATGATCCCCATTTCTGGTTATTCTGCCAGCAGTATAGTTAAGATCTACTCTTCTCCCCATCCCCAATTATCTTTTTAAAAAATTAATTAACTGCCTTCTTTTCTATGACGATTTTTTTTTGCTTTAAATTGTATAAAAAGAGATTGTTGAGGGCTATTTTAGTGATTTCAAGTGGATCATTCATGTAAGTTAATTTCTAATCTAGTGTATGAATAATAGCATATTTGTGGGAAGATAAAATCATCTATTTGTGATTGTTCCTTTGGGTTTCTGGGGCTAGCATTTTCAAGATATAAGTGATTATAGCAATATGGTGTTTGGAGGGCAAATTTATCTGCCATCTCTGTCTGTTTCTCACAATTTACATTGTTACCATTGCGTTTGCTTCAAATATTGTCAATATTAAAAACATTATCTTATTTCAGATAATGTAAAGTCCCATCTTCTGATTTTACCCTTGCCATAGGCAACTTAGTGGTAGGGTGGATGAAGTTATAAATATGCAGTTAAAAATAGCAGCAGACAAATCCAATAAAAAGTGTTTATTTTTCTGATTTCACACAATTACAGTAGCAATTATATTCTCTATGGTGGAACAACTTTGTCAAATATATCAATATTTTTTGATACCTTTATAAAAAGTGGACATTGCTCGCTGCACTAAAATTAGATGAAAACTTATCTCTGGATAGATTGCATATGATGCTGGAATATGAAGTGTATGGTATTTGCACTGATTCCTCTGCCATATTGCAGTCAGCAGAAGTCTTGGGGGTGGTCTCCTCTTCCTATAAAAAGGAAGATGTAGCTAGTGGAGAGCATTTCTAGTTCAGTGAGATTTCAAAACATTGCACTACCTACCTTCTCCAAAATAACTCAGTTCTGGTGACTTTCTGGCATGATATGAAGGACATAGATGGTATTTATGGAAAGAGCAGGGTTAAATAACCTAATGGTGAGGAAAGTGAAAATGAGGTTTGATAGGTGTTCGGTGGGCTGAGTTCCTGTTAAGATTATTTGAACCCTGATTTATTTAAGCAGTGTATTCATTACTAGAGGTTTTGGTTGCCATACAGTAATTATTTTTTAAAGAAAAGTAAGGGATGCATAACATTTATTATACAGCAATGCTATTAAAATAAGAAGTGTTTAATTTGAGAGGCTTTGATCTTATTCATTTTGTTGGGGTAGAAAAGATTTCTAAAATGCTGGAGAGCCTGCTTTCTGTCATATACCCTGAATGCTATTCAATCAACCTAGGTCATATGCAACCACTTCAGCACATGGGAGATCTACTTACACATAATTTGAGTAAGCAAAGTTTTGGGGGGAAATATGGCAAGGGAGAAATTTTCAAAATTATAACTGTGAATCACAGCTGCTAATGTAGATAAGAGTTTGGTGACTGAAGCTGCAGTGTGCATTCAGGAAAAGGTGGAAAGAGAAGCCAAGACTAGTAGCCCACATTAGTGCACCAAAACCCAAAAACCTGAACCCAGTTAGAATTACTCATATTTTTTGTAAGAAAGCACCTGTTGAAGTAAGAAACTGGTTCAGAGAGGAGTTTCCATTCTTTTTAGACTAGGCTTCAAAAATAAATCAGATTTTATCTTTATTGAAAGGGAGGTCATATATTTATGGCCTTTTTTTTTTTTATTAAGAGAGTGTCGTCTTTCTGCTCCCCAAAGTCAACCAAAGGATTCAGCCTATTTTAAAACTCATAACTATCTAGAGGTTGTTTTCTTAAGATCGCTGTAGCTTTTGTCCTCTGTGGCACTTAATACTGATCAAGCAATTCTCTCGATTCATTCATCAACAGTGAAAAAGAGGCTAGGCTGAAACTCAGCTCCCAGATGAGAAGTTCAGAAAGTTAAGTGTTACATGCCAATGAACAGATTCTTTTCTCTGTATTTGTAGCTATGCTTCCTGTGAAGGTCTCCTTTTCTGTATGAATGGGTATTTGCACATTTCCCAGTAAATCAGTATGCTCCAGATGATTTTCCACTTGGATGAAGGCCCAAGCCTTCACAGATCTCGGTGTGTAATTGTGCACGTGTATTTGAAAAGGTGACAACTGAACTAGTGTTGTCCTCAATAAATTCCAAGCATGATGGTCTATCACAGGTGAATAACAGTTTCTTGGTATTGAAATGGATTCTCTAACAATGGAAACCAGTCTGCCAAATGAAGAATTACTGAACATATGTTAGCATTGTTATTTAAAGAGGTTCTGCATGCCAAAGACTGATAATGAAGCAGTAACACACATTGCTAAATTGTTTTGTAAAATAAGGGGGAGAGAAAAAAACGGAAGGGGGAAATTTTGTATTTTTGAGCTCTTCTGCATCTGGTTCCATTGGCTAAACATTGTGCTATTTTGTAACACTGGCTGAAACAAAATGGCTTTTTTTAAAGTATGTGAAAGTGTATTTAAAATTTCAAATAATTACTCGGGTGGCTTGGGAGGTTTTCATCACTGCACTTGAATATATTCATAGACAGAATGTTAAATGTAAACTTTTTAACACATCTAAGGTGGATTTATTAGGACCATAATCTTTAAAGAATGATTTCCACCTTCAGTGGCTTTGATAATGTGGACACATTTTTCCAAGTATGTAAAGCACTTTCTAAACCTGTACTTAGTTTGCCACAAATAATCATGACAGACAATCAATATATGCAAGCATCTGTTTCAGGTTATACATATGCTGGGTAAGAATAATTATGCTGGTAATGTTTCATAGTATGTTAAGTTACTAAAGTTCCCTGCTTCTGAATCCACAGAAAAAAAGAAACTGGCATCTGCTCATGGCTGAATATAAGACACTGGCATTTGAATATTGAATCCTCAAAACTTATGACATTACATGTCAAATGCCATTTTTAATTATCTGTATGTCTTGCTTTAGAACTTCAGTATATACTCCTTGTTACTATTTTGTCTGTTTTGATAGGCTATGTGATGGATGCACTTGACTGCTTAACCAAATTAGTGGTAGTTTGGTACAGGCTCCAAAGGAGGTAAAGGCCTAAGCTGTTAACGGGCCAAGAACTCCTCTAGTTTCAATCTGTTCTCTGAAAACCCACAAAAGAACAGTGATACAGTGAGCATCGATGCATATGAGCTTGGAACACCGATTATGCAATTAACACATGAGTAGTGGGTGGCTTTTCCAAGACTCATTTATCAAGGAACAAAGGAAGTTGTCTGTGCAAGGAGCGTTGCGCATACCTTTCCATTGCATGTCATTTGACTATAAGCCAATCACTTTATTCCATAAATATAACAGCCTAAGTGAGCCTTCTTTGAGCTCTCCTTGTTAGGCAGCATGGATGCACGGGAGTGATTTCCCCTTGAGCTGGGACACCTCTCAAGGTAGCTCTTTGAGGCAGAGAGACCTTCTACAAACAACAGATCTTTGGTACGTGACTGATATGGCATATAACCCTGTGGCATGGTAACTTTTGATTTTGTCCTTGTAACTTTGACTGAATGCTGAGTTGATGCTTATGATATATTAGTAAATTTTGCATATACAATTCCTTAGACATAAACCATTGACCAAGTCTGAGACTCAGATTGCACCTAGCCACACCTAAGTTCCTTCAGGAGTTTAGAAAGCAAGGGGGTCTACCCTGCACCTCGTGACTCAACAGGAGGATCCTCCTTGCTCCTTACACCCCTGGTCTCTCTGTGAATCTTTCTAACACTAGTGTAACTCAGTTTTCCTCTGTATGATTTTTCCATGAAGTAATTAAGAGTGAACCTTGTAATCAAACTTTGTTAAGCTGCAGTTTTACAACATCATATTAAAACTACTTTTGCTAATAACTTTGTCAGTGATCCCTTAAGCATTTTAAATCACCCATTTGCGACAGGCTGTTGCTCCCTGAATTCTTCCCTATTCAAAATAAGAAAGAAAAAAACCCAAACCTGTGAGTTACCAGGATTTTCTATTTTACTTTTTTACTGTTGATAGTGATGAAAACCAATCAATAAAGAGAAACTTAAGGCAGGATGACAGAACAATTCTCAGAATCTTGGTACTGAATCCAGGATATTCTGACCAAATGACACACATATTGTACCCTATTAACAAAGTAATGCAGTCATTTTTCAATCAGTAGTTGACTCAATTTCTTGCTGGGGCCAAACTTCAGAGTAACAGAATTTAATGTGGTGTATCCCAACATTTTTGAGATACAGGCATTTGGTAGGAGAACACTAATGAGCTTCTTTTTTAGACCATAGTTTTTAAAGCTGTTTTAAAAGGAAATAGTGTACTTGTTATGTGGTCATGCCTTGGGTATGCTTTTGCAAAGCATGTTATCATGTGCACACACATCATAAATAATATGCAAAACAGTTTTCAGTAGACGCTCAGACAAACAAATATAGATAACTGTAAAGCATATGTAATCTTTCTACTAATCACATGTTTCTTGTTTCTTTAAAATATTTTAAATATAAATTCCAGGAACTCTAGTATAATGTGGCCACTCACAAAATTGTTTTTTTATTGCCAGAGAAATATTTTTAGGGGTGTGTGGAAGAAATCAAAACAATTAATGCAAATCTCTTCATTTTTATGAAGCAAAACTTGAGATAAATACTTTCAGTTCAGAATCAGAGGTATTTTATTACTATTACTATTATAGTTAAGATCAGAAGTTTAAAGAAATAAATTTCCAAGGCCAACCTGATCTCTAATATGTGAGCAAATAAGAATTCAGGCTCATAGATAAGATTACTACCAGGCTGTATGGTTTTACGGAAAACAAGTGAAATCTGTGTGTGGTGGTTTTTAATGAGGAATCAAATATGACCAGTACTGGAAATCTCATGTATGGAACACATTTCATCAAAGAGATTAATAGCACATAATATGTTGGTTTCAAAATACTTTTGTATAAGAACAATAAAATACTTTTTTAAAAAATTTAAATAACTGATAAATAGCTGATTTTGAAAACAATTTTTGAAGATATATTATTGTTCAAAAGGGCTGTTACTAAGCAGCATTTTATGGACATCTACTTTTAAGCTTAAGTATTTTCAGCAATAATCTGGGGGTAAATAAAATCTGGTTTATTCTTTAGGTGATACAAGCATAGGTGAATAGCACAGGGTAGACTGAATTAGCTATTTGTATTGAAACAAAATTTGCTTTATTACAGTCAAATGCAAGACCATAAAGGTAGGAAAAACCTTGCAGTTATACCTGCAGGATGGGGAATGTATCCCTGAGAATTCTGGAATTCCGTATCTCTTTTTTTGGGCCCCCTGGCACAAGAAAGACGTTGATGCACTGGAGTTGGTTTAGCAGAGGGCCACCATGGCAGCTGGGGTTGGGACACTTGCTTTGTGACAAGAGACTGAGGGACCAGGGCTTGTTATCAGATAAACTGTTAGAAGTCTTAATAAAAGAAAACACAACATGAACTAAAAGAACTTTGTCCAAAAAAGATAACCTAGTCCCTGACTATATAAGGAAGTTAGTAGGAGGCATATGGTCACTCCTTTTTGTACAGGATAGGTTCTTGGTTTATCCCAACTTTTACAGGATAGATGAAAAATTAACCATGGAAATAGATTTTTTTAAAGGAATTTGAAGTCTGAAAAAACTCCTTTTGGTAAGAGATGTAAATTACAGTCTACTTAGCTTATCAAGAAGTAGGTAAAGATTCAATTTGATTATCATGCATAAGAACCTTTGTAGGAAGAAAATACCAGGTGTTTAAAGGTTTTTCATTCTACTAGAAAAAAGCAAAGAAGAGTCATGACAGGACTTTAAGGTACTTGATTGTTATGATGACAATAATAATAACTGTAACCACCATCAGTGGGAGGAAAAAAAAATCCTTAAGAATAAGGCTTATATTTTTTAACTGTGAAGATATTGGGCTCTAGAAAAAAAGAAAAAGGAAATGGTGGATTTTTTTTACTCTTAATGGCTTCAACTCAAGTATGGATAAACACAAATTCCTGGAGTTGTTAAAGGAATTTCTAGGCTAAATTCTATGGACCTTGTGAGCAATCTAGTGGCTCTTTTTGGCCTTAAATTTTCTAATCTATATAGAATTGTCTTTTACATTCAGTAAACCAACACTAAATGACTCAAGATGCTCTGCCCCAACCAACTCCATATTGTTCTCTAAATCTGAGCTTACCACATTTGGAAATGATAGCAACTGGCCTGCAGTATATGAAACTAAGCAAACTGCTTGAGTTTCCATGACTCTTTCTTGCCTCCATACAGTGTTGTTATGATATTGAACATCAGAGCTGGCCATGACTCATGCATATATCTCTCTCTGTTTACACACATACACATTTTATTTTGTACATCAGCATTATACGTACACATTATATGTTTTTACATACATATGTGTACACACATATTGCATGTATGTTATCATATCTAAAAGCTGATGCCTTCCAAATAATATTTGTATAAAACAGTACTTGTATACTAATATAAACAAATAAGAAAAGTCAGTCACTAATATCTTCATTAAATAGCTTCCATAGAATTGAAATATTTCTCTTTAAATGCAATTGCTACCTGCAGAAGTTCATTAGTTTGCTGGTTATAACTCCTTTTATAAGCTTAGTTCTTGAAGACACCAACTGAGAAATTACGGTATAGCTGTTAGATTGTTATATCTAAATTAGCATAGAAAATCACAGCACTGGGTTAACCAGGGTTAACAGTACCTAACCAATACCTTCAGTCTTAAAGCCCAGGCCACCACTGAATCACTGCTGGAGTTCCTGGAGTTTCCAGATGGAAGCTGACATAGGCAGGCTGATATGCTCCACTGTTTTGTAGGCAACCAACAAATTTCTCCAACTGTATGCTTCATATCCTCATTCCTATTGATTTCTGTATGAGGGGAAAAAAAAAAAGAAAAAAAAAAAAGCCAACCAAAACCCAGCAAAACATATTTCCAGCAATAGTAATAAGAAAGTACTTTCTTCCAGTGTCCAGTTTTATCGTCCTGTTCTGATCTTTGACGTCATTACTACACATTATTCCCCATCTGGTAGGGGAATATTCCCCACTTATTCTTCTCACAGAAACCCACTCTACATTCACTTCTATTGAATCACATGTAATTGACCTTGTCCCTTTCTTAAATCATGCAGTTTTTCAAGAGTTTGCTGCTATTCTCCATCTTTCATCAACAGCAAATTGCATTAGTGCATGGTCTATACTGTATCTTTCAGATTGCTAACAAATAGACTGAGTAATACTGGACCAGGCACTGGCTCCTGAGGGAGCACATCTAACACTCAAACACAGTAAATGCTGTGTTTAGGGCAAGTTATATTTTGCTTCTTTTCTGGTACTTGGTTCACCTGAAGACAGAATAGAATCAGCTCCAGTACCAGTCATAGTTCTACAGTCTTTGATTACCTACTTATTCGCTGACCTTTTACTTTTACAGTCTGCCCTCCTGCCCTTACCTACTTTCTAATAAATTAAAATAGTGCTTTCCAAACTACTTGTGCAAAATCTCCCTCATGATAAAACTGCAGAATGCTGTTTTGAAATGAAAATAGATGGCACCCATTCCTTTACTTCTTACAAAAAAACCCCCCAGATTTATGGAGTTAAGTGACCATATTTACTCAGTCCATATTTCTCCAGGTTTTTCCTGATCATGCTTTTGATTAAATCCTTTGAATGTTCATGCCTATACAGACATACATCTCTGATAAAATGCTTGGGAAAGACCTCTGAAAAGTGGACTCCTTGGGAAGAAAAATAAGAACTGGAATCTCTTTCAGCAATCAACAAAAACATCTCTTCCTCCTCTTGCTCTTTCAGCAATATGTTTAACCCACCTGTCAGGTGTCACTGAACCAGTGAATGATGCTTGTTTACAAAAGAGGATGATAAAAATAATGCAGTGCTAACAGGGATTATGATTCACGGAAACAATCTTTTTTTTTTTTTTTTTTGATTGCACTTCACTATCTTTGCTGCTTTTTTGTGCAATAAATGATAATTTTGCAGTTTACTTGATTTTAAAACCTTGAGGAAAAAATGCATCAAAAATTTCTTGTATATATCTAGTCAAGCTGCAAAGCTACATAGGACAATACTTTTTTAGTCAAAGAAATGGCAGTGTCCCAAAGTTGACATATGTTTCTAATTCACCATTGATTATGCCATCCTACTTCTTCTGAAATATTGATAATGTTGAAAATAATTTCTTTTGATGGTCCATGGTATATTTTATGATCAAAAAGAATGTGGCATATACTATCCCTATGGCTATTGTTCCTAAAGATGAACCTTAAACCCTGAAAGGGGTAGCATGTTAAATAAACAAATGTCAATTCATCAGTCAACAGAAATATCAATTTTAATACATGACCTCTTAAGACAGAGGTATTTGGGATGATTTATATTTGGTTCAATTAATGTATTTGACATGACGCTGACATTTTCAATGGAGATACAGAATGCAGTAGGCTCCTGAGGCCAAGCCATAGAATCATAGAATCATAAGAATGGTTTGGGTTGGAAGGGACCTTAAAGACCATCTAGTTCCAACTCCCTTCCACTCCCTTCCCAGAGACACCTTCCACTAGATCAGGTTGCTCAAAGTCCCATCCAACCTGGCCTTGAACTGTTCCAGGGATGGGGCATCCACAGCTTGTCTGGGCAACATGTTCCAGCGCCTCATCACCCTCATCGTGAAGAATTTCTTCCTTATATCTAATCTAAATCTACCCTCTTTTGGTTTAAAGACTTGTCCTATCACTTGTCCTATCCCCTTGTCCTACCACTGCATGCCCTTGTAAAAAGTCTCTCTCCAGCTTCAGGTACTGGAAGGCTGCTCTAAGTTTTCCCCAGAGCCTTCTCTTCTCCCGGCTGAACACTCCCAGCTCTGTCAGCCTGTCTTCATAAGAGAGGTGCTCCAGCCCTCTGATCATCTTTGTGGCCCTCCTCTGGACTGAATAATAAGACAATGTAGAAATGTGTAAATTAATCTTTTGGTCTCCTAGACCAAGCAATGAAAAGTGAGCAAGCCGAAGTTATCAGGTGAGAAACCTTGTTTACCCATCTTTTCTTTAAAATGTACCAGCAGTTTGCTATTGGCTATTCATGTTTTTGTACTCAAAACCAAGGTTACTTTAAGTCAGGAATTTTGTTTGGTTCCAGAAAATAAATGTGTGGGCAAATTCAGATGGCTTAAGTTCTGTTGAAAATTTTCAAACCTTAAAGATTCAAGTTAGTTTATTATTTTTCATTAAACATTTAATCATCCTTAATTGAAGTAGAAATAAAAATGAAGAGAAAGGCTTTTTAGGGGGTTTAATATGTGCATTTAATTATTACTCAGAATGAATACATTTAATACATTTGCCAGAGTCCCATTAAAAAGCTCCATGAAAGTAACCAACTCAAAAAGTTTTCTTGACTGCCATCAAGAACATTTATAAAACAGTAAAGTTAAACCATCTTCCTTAACATTCAGTACCAGGTTTTCAGACTATTCATTAATGCATATTCAACAAATGTAAACTATTTAATTTCATATATTTGGCTGGACCATGACCATTTTAGTTCAGTGTATTCTTTATTGTCGGAGCATGTAAAAACCAATAATACTATACATCTGAGTGTTAATTTCTTCCTCAATTAAAATAAAATTGTCAAAGTACAGAGCAATTTTGGAATTTGCTAGAGCAAAGTAGTTTCTGATGTAAAAGAAAAATACAGTGAGTAAGAAAAAAATAATTTCAAGGCTTTAGAGACCTCTTTCCAGTTCAGGGAAACAAAAAGAAAAACAAAAATCCACTGCAGATTATTTTATTTACTGCTTAACATGAAAAGACTTATTGACTCTTTTCTTTCTACGATTTGTCTTTCTCAATCTGAACAGCTTGTGCTTTGGGTCAGCTTCAAGAAAACAGAGGAAGACCCGACAGTTTTAAAGCCCCCCTTTTTTTTTTTTTTTTTTTTTTTTTTCCAGTATGTACAGCCCAAAGAAAACCTAAAGAAAACTTTTCATAGGTGAAAAGGAACCAGGAGTTTCTTCCAACAGAAAGTACCATGAAACAGCTCCATGCTATGCTACCTAAACAAGCTGAGTGGTCAGGACAGTATTAACTGAGGGAAGTGCTGACTTGTTAGTTGCTACCTCCTAAGGTCACCAGTTCAATCAGGTCATTGGTATAGCTCTATATGTCCCTCTCAACACTTGGTACTCTGCATGTGGGATTACATTTCTGTGAAAAAAACATGCCACAGTGCCAGTAAACACACAGGGCAAGGCTGAGGGGAATGTTTTTCTCATTTCCTGACATAAAGTGTAGTTACTTTGGAAATGTGTTTTATGCTTTCCACTCTACATCCAGTCCTTGCCTTTACAAGACACTGCTTGTATTGAAGTACCAGGATGTGGGAGAGCAAAATCTTTTGAGTCAAGGAAACCTTTAGGAAATTCTGTCTGCTTCATGTTGTCTTGCTTTATTTCTGTTTTTTAATTTTCAGGCTTCAATACTGAGATTGCCACTGCAGGCATCAATGTTTGTGCTTGCCTTTCTGAGTAGCCCCTCCATATTACAAGTTTTCTCACTGCATTAGATACCCTGATCATAAACACTTTAAAAATGCTTCAGTGAATGGACTCTGCTTAAAGTCCCTCTGACAGTAAGATTTTTATAGCTTTGATTATGTCTTGTAGACATCTTTTCATCCTGCCTGAATCAATCAATATATAATACCCAACCTAAAGCTACCTCTAAAGATTCTGGATAATATGAATTGTACCCTACATATCTTAAAAGAATCAAGAAAACGGTCTTCTCAGGGACTGATCTTTTTTTATACAGGAACTTCTATAAAAGTCTACATGTCGGAAAACTCATGAGTTTAAAGTATATTTAAATATCGTACTTTTCAAACTTGCTAATGCTGACTTGTGGGTGAAAAGGCTATTAAAGGAATAAAAGGTATGAAATGAGTGAAATACAAAAAGAAAATTTCTTTGAGCTCTATAAAAAGTTGTGAAAATAATTCAAAATACATTAATAACAAACAGAAACCCCTTACTACATAAAACTGATTTTATAGAGGTTTTTAGGTAATATTTAGATCTTTCCAATAACACCTCTGTAGTGGTTTTCATTCATATATTTCTATGCTTATCTTTGAAAGGCATGCTGACTTGAAATGGTGGACCACCACTTTCTTCCCTTATAATAGAAAATAGGTTTAACCTGTGATGATGACAATGAAGAGGACCAATTGTATTTCATTTCCACATGATAATTAAACCTATGATGATTATAACATGAACTGTGTAACTGCATAACATCTATCCAAAATGGTGATTTCTTTAGAACAAGGACACTCAAGAAAACACAATAATACTTGCAAACTGTAATGATCTTATTCGAAATCCAATAAAATTGCTGTGGAAGAACTCACATTTGTGCTCAAGGACACTGAATTGTACTATAATAGATGCAAAAAAGTAAGAAAAGTTATATGATTACAGCATGCCCTGCAGCTGCAGTATAGTATAGATGCACTTAAAGTCTCTTTAGAGTAAGTTGCATGAGCAACCAGAGTGGTCTGGCAGCAGCAGCACAAAGCTCAAAATAGCCTGAAAATCTTTGAGGGCACTGAAAAAAATCTATTAATGTCCAGCTTATTGTCCATCTAGGTGAGTTAGCTCATTTAAAACTGACTTAGTTATGCCTGTACTACTCTGAAGCCTAGATATTAACTTTTGATTACTGGACAAGAAAGTTCTTGGGTGATAAGAATAATGAATAAAGGCATAGCATAATTTATTATGCAATCGCTGTCTTCAAGAACAGATCTACTGAACAAAGAACAGTTTTTTAGTTGATATTCAAAACCAGTGAACACAGAACTAATTGCTGGAGGACTGAGCAAGTTGCATAGAAAATAGAGAAATATTTTGACTAAGAATATTTCATAGCTTTGGGTAGTCTATATAGGCACATAAGAATGTATAAGTAAAATATAATCAAACAAAACTGTGAAAAGTTGATTAAAATCTGAAACTGAATCAGGTTATAATTAATCATTCTAGAACTTTAAAAATAGTTATATATTAGCTATTAAAATAAGTGAAAAGAAGTTTAATGGCTTAAATTGAGGTTTAAAATTTTCATTAGTGCCAAATCTATTCCAGTAGAGGAGATGATAGCCTCAATTGATTCAGCTCCAGAAGATTTACCAAAGTATCAGGAAGATTTAATTAGACTAGAGGCAGTCAAAGAGAAAAACTCTCAAATGGCAAAATATAATCTGAAGCACAGTTAAATATTATTAAGAAGCTAATCCTCAATAGACTTAAAAGTTACAGGACAGTTTAATCATATAAATTGTGGTGTTTTTAAAAAATATGTCAGCTGGTAAAGGTGTCAGTAGAAACCACAAGTTTTTTGGAAATGTTAAAACACCTCATCTAGGACTCAAAACTAACTTTACAGAGACCAGCATTTGTTGCTATTAAAGATGAATCTGTTATGGCAGGAGATAAAATAAATGTCCACTGGACATTTCACCACTCCAAAATTGTAGTACAGTGTCAATGTTATGTGTTAAGAAATACTGTATAGTGGGTAAACACTGATAGTGGGTAAAAGCGAACTGAATACAATCCCTGTTGGGCTGTTGATGCTGGGCTAACTGAAGTCAGTAGGAGTCTTTCAATTGGCTTGATCAGGTTTTGAAACATATTCAGAATTATGGAACACAAAGCTTCTGTTAGGTTAAATAAAGTCATAGTTACAATGTACAGGTCCACATACCTGGCTTTAACCACCTTAAAATTAGACCTTTTTTTTTGTTTAATAGTATTTTTCACTTCCTCAATATTCAGCAGAGCTGGATAAACAGAATATAATTCATCCCATCCTAAGGGAATTGCAGTTGACCATAGACTGTATCTACATAAACGTGTTGGCACAGACCAGTAGTGAGGTTTTGAAACAAGTCCCCCACTCATCTCTGCTTCCCGTGCACTGGCTCTGTTTGCAGAGCAGTTTGGTGGGCAAACTCTTGATTCTTTTTGGAGAGGTCTAAATGCGATGCTCCAATCTAGGAACACATGAAGGTGTTCCTACTCTTTCTCTGAGCAAAGGGTCCAAACCAATGATGCATCTTTCAGATAGGCTGAAGATAGGTGTGTGGCACAGACACGATTCATGGAGATATGCTCCAGACTAAAGTTAATCTGAGGAAGAATCTCTAAACTGCATATAGGTAAGCATATGGGTCTGAGCACCAAGTGCTTTGTCCTGCTACTGCACCAAATTATTTCTTGGTATAGACATAGCCATGTAAGACTAGTTTAGGCTTTTGCTAGATGAGATAGAGCTCATAGAAGATGAACTCGTATGCAACTGGTCCATAAAGGACTTCAGCGCTGATATGGAAAAGGAAGAAAGTTTTTCTAAAAGCATTAATTCTCACATCTAGATTCAAAGTAATGATGGGAAAGGGGTGAGTTTACTGTTACAGAACACATTTGCAAACTTACATGCAGAGTACTGAGAAAGAGAAAAGAAATAAGGATATTCCCATTACCCAGTATATTCCATATTTAAAAGGGGTGAGTTAACCCATGTTTGAGATTTAAAGAGATGGGGTGAAGCACGCTGGCTATGCTGAAAATTCTTCCTCTCATTCCAGTATTTCGTGGTTCTTTGAAGCTGAAAGGATTTCTGCTGTCTTTGAATTTACACTGACTTTAAGAAATGCTGATCAGAAAATATTTTTTTTCCCATAAAACTTTGCTAAAAAGAATTATCATTATAGCTTTTAAATTGTTTTTATATCCTGTGGAAAATAAGATAGGAGCTTTGTTAGAAATTCAAAAGAACTGAGTTTCAGCTTTTAATTGAAACTTTTAGCTTTTCAGATTTTAGCTTATAACCATTTTCTTGCTTAATATATCTAGACAAGGACAGGGCTGCTTTTAGTCAAAGTTGATTCAGTGGACCCAGCTGATTCAAGGGATAGGTCAGAAAGCTTAGAAAACATTTTAATAAATGAATCAATAAATTTTGTAGAAGCTAGGATGATGAGAACAGTTTATTTTTCTGATAGAATGTTTATTTTTAAAGTCACAGAAACTGTAGAGTACATCTGACTAAAATACTAAGGTACATGCTTGGAAACATAGAATCATAGAATCATAGAATGTTTTGGGTTGGAAGGGACCCCTAGAGGTCATCTAGTCCAACCCCCCTGCAGTGAGCAGGGATACTGCTAACTAGATCAGGTTGCTCAGAGTAAGGCAAAATTTTCTCATGTGTATGTGGATTCATAGATACAGAGTATATTCCTGTAATATAAAAATTTTCATGTTTAAACATATTAAAGGACTTCTTAAAAAAGAAATATGTATTTTTAGATCCTCAGAATGCTTATAATACCACATTTTCAGTTTACCCTCATTTAGAGTCATCTTTCTTTCACACATCTCTCTATCTTATGCAACCAAAGAATTTGATAATGAAAAAAATATTTTGATCATCTACATCCACTCTCAATCTTTTTTTTTTTTTTTTTACAGCATGCTCTTCAGGTATTTATCCAGACTTAGTTTAGAAATTTCAGTCAAAGGTGATTCCTAACCTCTATATGACAATTAATAACTGTAATCACTATTACCCTTTTTGAGTAAGACAGTTCACTATATGCCTAATTTTAAGCATTCAAAAAGTCTCACTGACTTCAATCAGACTGCTAGACTTAGCATTATACCCATGTTTAAATGCCTTGTCAACTCAGACTGCTACTATGATGAGAAATCTTGTCAGATCAGACAAAGGAAAAATAGATCCTGACCTACATCATTTAAATATGTATTAAAATTGCCAATGGTCTTTCCTGAAAGCATCATGCACCATGACTAATAGTTTCTAATTATTTGTTGATGTGCAGACACAGTACAAATATCAGTGTCAACCTTAAATGAAAATCATTGCTGATTATTATAGTTAAACTAAGGCTAAGGTTCAAACTAAGCATTTCAAATGAGCTCAGCTTGTAACTAACTTGATTTTTAAACAGAGTTCGCATAAAATCATAAAATTCTTTCAGTAGTCATCTACTAAACCTGAAACCTGTAATCAAATTTTAAGTATGTGCTAGTATACTTTGGGATCTATATCAGTCTATAAAAAATCATGCCAACTGATTGAAATGATAAAAAGGAATATTTAGGGTGCATAATGAAAGCAGGAATAAGTAGATCAAGGATTAAAGGAATATTTTATTACAATTCTAATACTCCCAATTAGTGAAAACACTCTTTATGACTTATATCATAGATTCACAAGGAAAAAGTTCCTGAGTTCTGGTTTTGCTACCTTGAATACCACATTTCTGTATATTTGTTGTAGGTATCTATAATTTTAGCGTCTTCTGAAAGTCCCAAACTTTATAGGGGGTTTTGTTCCTGAAAAAGATAAGCTAATAAAAAGTCAACCAATCTAAGTGGTCATTTCTTTATAATCTGGAGGTCTGAGTTGGACGAGTGATTGAAATGTGGATTTTGTAGTCAAAGGTTTCTGCAGTGTGATTTCCTTAAATAGAAAAAGGCAGAAAAGATTTTTTTATGATGCATTCTGGGGAATTAAACAATGCTACTGATGAAGATACAAAGGGTCTCAATTTGCCATTGATGGCAGTCTAGCCATGCAGTAGCAATTCATTCAGCTTGCATTCATCCACAGTTAGTTTGAATTGAGAGCTTGGCAGAAAACGGAGAGAAAAAACAAAAAGGTTGGTGCAATCTGCTTTTGTTAAGGGCCTTTGTCTGGGGGAAATACAATTGAGTGAAGCAGAAAATTCATACAATAGTCAGACTACTTTCTAAAATATTATCTGTTGAACAAGCATGTATTATTTGGAAGGGTTCTTGTAGTTGGTAACAGATGGGAAAAGTGATTGGGAAGGATAAAGAGGTTGGGTAAGAGAAGGAGATTGAGGGATATGAGGCAGGAGTAGATGGCAGGGTAGCTGAGAGATGAAGAACAGGAGGAGGGTGGCAGACCTGCTTGTCCGTGTCCAGCAGTGGCACTCCCACTGTGGCTGAAGGGCCTTTCCTTGTTGTTGGATTTTCAGGGTCTTGCTCCTGATGACCCTTTCTAACAGGATGCCATTTGGAACTGCTTTGAGTGAAGTTAAATGCTATTTATTAAAAATATTGACAGCATCTTGACAGACCTTGCCTTCTATACTGTACTTGAGGGAACTGTGCACAGTTCATACTGCTCTCAGTTTTACCAAAACAGCTGAGACTTAGTCACAACACTGGAAATATGCTTTTGCCCAGAAAACCTAGAGTTTTTACAGCCACTCCAGAAAAATAATCTCTAAGGATATCCCAGTAAAATCTGGGATAGGATATTTGGCTATTTGAGAGCTGCACTTTCCTCATAGTCAGTATACTTTGCTGGCATTCCTTCAGGAAGACTCACAGGAGTTGCCATGGAAAAAACCTCTGATCTAAGTGTATAGTTGGTAAGCAATGGTGTGGCACCTCTCCAAGGAGGGTGTCTTCCTGCAGTGGAAGGGCTAGGAGTAAATTAAAAAAAAAAGAAAGGATAATCTCATTTCTTTGATGATCCACAAAAGGTTCTCAGAAAGGATACATTTGATATTGCCTGAATGAAATGTGGATAAATGCTGTTATGCCTTTACTTTTGGCTATATTATTAACACATCCCTTTGCCAAAAGAAAGGAAGGCTGCTTTGCATTTAGGATAAGGAAAGAAACTGCTTGTGGCTGTTCCTGCAGATGCCCTGCACTTATGTGGAAGTTGTAAGGCTATGCAATCAATGTGGCTACACAAACAAGTTATCGACAGAGGGAACCAAAACTCTCCAGAGAGCAACAGATCTAGTGAGGGAGGACTGCTAGAAAAAGGGAGATCGTTAAGATGGAAAAAGTCAGGGCAATCTTATCATGAATACCAGTTAAGGCCATAAACCCCCCATAAATGGGGAAAGGGTAAACAGAGGAAGGCTGTTTATCTGGGAGGGTAACAGATTAGTGTAGGAGAAGATCAAGAAAACAAATTAAAAGGGAAGGAGCAGATGCAATTGGTGTTGTTCAGAAGTGCCTGTTGGCAGCCCTGTGCTTGATCACTGCAGCTCAGAGCGGGACAGTCAATTTGTTGCTTTGATCACAAGTCTGTCTAAATGCTTCAATCAGGGAATGCCTTGAGCACACACCCTAACAGAAGTGACATTTCAGCTTGCCCATGCCTTCAAGTCATTGGCCTGGATTCATCTTGCCTAACCTTTAGAAAGGAAGACATCCAAGATGGTGAAAGTGACTTAGATCTTACACAGGACGAACTGCCATTTCCCTCCCTAACTAAAACGGAGCTGCAGATAACAAAGCTGGTAACAAAAGTCTCAGGTGCTTCAAGATATATGCGATGAATGTGAATGAAAGTATCTACAGCTGGTGCCCTTATGTTTATGGATAACTGAGTTGTGTTTTGAAAAGTGTTTAGCTTTCACATAGCTTTTTGGAATGTCTCAAAGTCTTCAGTGTTAGCCTTGCTACTTGCACATTTGCCACATCAAAGTCAGCAGGTGATTATCTTGCCAGAACACGAAGGCTAACTTCACTTCATGTGGAAAAAAAGACAACTAGAAGCAGGTCTTCATGTGATGCTAGTCCTCTTGTGCGCAGAAATAAACAGATGAATGAGATTACAATTATAATCACAAGGAACTGCAGATCAGGGCATGCACAAACATTATAATGAATAATTTTCTAATATGAGACTTTCAGTCACTGTTGGAAACTCCATGACTGACTCAATCAGCCTGTTTTATCTCTTCTGTCCCATAGACACGGTGATCATTCATGGGGTTCCTGCTCATTACTGTCAGGGCATAGTTCACGGTTTATAAAATATTCAGTAGCGCTTGATATAAAAAATGGTGAAATCTAAGCTTCAGCTAATAACTTATTTTCACCAAAGATATGCTAAATAAGCAAAGCATAAAATTAATTACATTTTAATTAAATTTCTGAAGTTAATCACTGTAGAGAGTCACTGATAATATAGCACATGGGGGGCACTAGATAACAGATTACAACACATTGCAATGAAATGGAAGTTTGAGAGGGTTTTAACTGACTTAGAATTAGGGAAAACCTAACTTTTGTAAGTAAAGTCTGATCAGATGTGGAGATCACTTCTTTACAGTGCCACTGTGGTCAAAATACAAAATTTCATGTTGTTGAGCCTTCCTAATATTTGTCAGAACATTAAAAAGTGACAGAAAATGTATAGCCCTCTCATTTCCAGAATTTGATGTTTTGCCAATAGGATACATTATTTCTTATTATTTTGAATAATATTTGTTTTTTACAGGTAAATTGGTGCTTTTGCCAAAATTTAATCACTAATCATATATTAGCTGTATATTGAAAGTCGAAGGCAACCTGATAAATTGAAATGTAGGTTTCATCACTTAAAATAGCGGAAAAATGCTTACAGTACAGTATAATAATGACAAGCATAAAACATCTCCTTTCTTTTTTTGTCTCTGTATCTTGAAATCTGTGTTCTGTTTTTAGTACATTCTGCTCTCCACTGTACAAATTTTCTTTCTTTCTTGACTGTCTTTATTTTTTTTTCTTCTTTTCTTGCCTCAGTCAGCAACCACTGTGACAGTTACTATATCACAATGATCTATACAGTTCACTGTTCCTACCATTTTCCAGTTTAGCTCCTTGCTCTAGTTCCTCCTCCAGTTTATGGTTGTACTTCACTCTCCTCAGTTTGGTCATATGTCTGGTTATTTTTCTATCATTCTTCCTAATACATATTTCAACCATTTTTTCTCTTATATGAAATCTGAAGTGCCTAGGTGTTGTGTTTTCCTTGGTACTCTAAGATCTTTTTGGAATCCCAGAGAGGTCCCACTGGTGACAAAAATTACAAAATTGTTTGGAGCATAATACATTAGCATAAGTTGTTGTCATCATGTATTTTTCTAAATTAACATCAACAGAAAGATTGAATTTAAAGATGATCACTACTTTTTTTCTGCAGTGTATCAGAGTGGCCGCGTTAGGTAATAAATTAATGCTAAAATTTCCCACTTGTTTATTTGATTCTTATGATGTCTTCAACAAGGATTTCTCTCACTTGGCCTTAAACTTTGCCATTCAGTCAGGTTCTTTGTAGGTGCTCAGTTTCCAGCTGGAGTGGGACCTGTCACATATCATGACCAACATTGCCCTCCCATTTTGACAGAATCCTGCTTTCCTACCTTCTTGAATTATCCAGCAAAGAGCTGATAAGGATGCCAGAGAAACTCTTTTCCTGTGTCTAAATTTGGGTTAGATGCCTAATCTATTCTTCTTATGACCTGACTATTTATTGCATGAATGCATTCATCTCTACTTGGCTAAAATTTACCAAATACATTCAGTTAATATTAATCTCACCTTTGTTTCTGCAAATTGAAGGTCTCAGCCTTTTTAAAACAGATGCAAGACCATTTGAATTTTTGCAGTTGGATGAAAGCAATTGAGGATGAGTTGGTGGAAAGGTCGAGTATTTTTTCTGCGCTTACTGGTCCATAATGAGTGATTGCACCAAAGTTTGTAGCTCAATAGGAACATGGAAACTTGTATTTTTAATAGGTAACCTGCCACAAATATCTGCATGCTATTAAATTGAAAGAGGAACTTCTGTAATTACAGATAGGTTATTAAATTACATTATTTACTTCACAACAAAAATGGGACCACAAATGTATCTGTGAATATCAGATACATAAATGCAACATATGCTTATCTGTTACGAACTTTGTATGTATTAATGAACCTAACTCTTCTCTCTAAGATGCATTATCAGCTGCTGTTTGATTTGAAAGCTGCTTTCAAGCATCTGAGCACACACAGTTGCTGATTTTTCAAGACATCCATCAATGTGCAGAACATACCAGCTGTAAGAAAGAAGACTGAACAGTCCACTCTTGAATGCAAAGCAATTATGAGAATACCAAATCAGGTAGACATAAAGAGATTGGGGGGCGGGGGGTAACATAACTTTGACTAAAATGATAAAATATTGGTTCTTAAGCCTATGGATTTAAAATTCATCTTTTAGGAATCTTATTTTCTACAGAAGCTGTATACAGAGTCTTCGTGGCTTCATTTGTATTACCCAGAGCTTTGAAAAACAGACATTTTTACGTAGAAGCCTAATTTGCTGCATTGATTTACTACTAATTTCTAGAGGGAAAAATAAGACTTTTTTTTAGGTTTTTTTTCTGATTTTAGATGGTAATTTCTACTGAGTCATACTCATCTCTTCCATTTTAGATGCACATATCTGTACAGAATCAGATGGGGGTTTTTCTCACAAAATCAAAAGCAGGAGATTCATCTCTGGCTGCAAAACTCCTTACAACAAAGAAGTCCAGATAATCAGAAGGAAGGAGTCTGCAGGAAGCTCCGTACTTTTGGGAAAGTTTAGGCTGATGTTTATGTTCTGTGGCTTTTGCTGAAGCTTTATGTAAAGGCAGCTTCTCAGAATGTAATAATTTTTTACTTTTCTTGGACAGAAATATGTATTTCTGTGTTATACAGTCACATACATCTGCAGAATGCCAGAGTTATCAAATGTGATCATACTGTTTAAACACTACAGGTGGAATCCTGTTGAATTAAATCCTGTTTTTAAATACCGCAATTTTTCTGTTATATGGTATGTATACATATTTGCACATATTTCTGCAGATGCATTTCTGCTTATGGCAGCAAACCTGTATATTTTCTGTGCAAAGGGACCTGTTTAGTCACAGTGTGTCAGGTGCTCTGCTTCACTGACATTTGTACACATCTTTGTTGGCGGAATGTTGTAGAGATTCAGGATTTCCTGGATGTATCACAGGAGTTAGGCATGTACTCTGTCAGTGATCAGCTGCTGCTTTCTATTCTTGTTCCAGTAAGCCACCATCCAGAAAGCTCTCACAATTTCTAGGTGGGATTTCCAAATGGAAAAGAAGAACATGGAGAGGTCTTAGTGCAGGTGCCATGGGACTTGGAGTTCAATTTGAAACAATTAATTAGACACCTTGTGTATTTTGCTTTGTTGGTTCTTTCATTCCATTTTAGTCCTGTTTTAGGTTTCAGAGTGAGTTCCTCTCTAGATCTAACCTTTCATTACTTTTTGACGATAAATGCAAAGAACAGGATGATTCAGCTGCCATATTACTTGGTAATTTCTCATAACAAAGTTGTTTACTTCTCGAAAAATCTCTTTTCCCTCTTCAGAATGAAAACATGATATAATGTTACGAATGCTGAAACTAATTAAGTTATACTGAAATAAACTTCCTTTCTGAGATTTGAAGATATTAAGATAAACATAGAATATACTTAGAGAGTTTAGCTGGCTTGATAGAAAGTGTAACTGAAAACATTGATAAGAAGCTGGAGCACCTCTCTTATGAGGACAGGCTGAGGGAGTTGGGCTTGTTCAGCGTGGAGAAGAGAAGGCTGCGGGGAGACCTGATTACGGCCTTTCAGTATCTAAAGGGGGCCTATAGGAAAGATGGGGAAAATCTTTTTAGTAGGGCCAGCTGTGACAGGACAAGGGGTAATGGTTTTAAACTGAAGCAGGGTAGGTTTAGACTGGATATAAGGAAGAAATTCTTTACAATGAGGGTGGTAAAACACTGGAACAGGTTGCCCAGAGAGGTGGTGGAGGCCCCATCCCTGGGAACATTCAAGGACAGGTTGGATGGGGCTCTGAGCAACCTGATCTAGTTAGTGGTGTCCCTGCTCACTGCAGGGGGGTTGGACTAGATGACCTCTAGGGGTCCCTTCCAACCCAAAACATTCTATGATTCTATGATTCTAAGCAGAATTATAAATAATTTAAAAATTATTATTTCATAAAAGAGGTACTCAGCATGTAAAAAAAACCAGGTCATGCTCAACAAATTTACTTCTATTTTTGTGATTGCTATGTGCTAGTTCAAGTAGTCATTATTTATGAGAAGCTTATAATTGATAATTGATTTCAATGCAATAAGAGAACAAGATAGGATTTGAATTAATAGTAAAAATGAGAAGGAAGTAATAGTGGAAAAGGTTTAGTAAACAGAAAATGTAGAGTGATAAAGAGGGAGGATACACTCTGAATATGAGAAAGATTACAATTTGCCTTTTTAGTTACTAAAATTATTTCATGTTAAATAGTTTAAGTTCATAAATTCACAGGTTTGACTCTAAGAGCTCTCATCTTTTCATCTAATTTTTGCATTGAACAGGAAATTTTCTGTAGGACTTTAGAGAAGCATTTGTGATCATAGTTAGAAAATGTAATAAAACCTTCATCAATTATTTTAATTAATGTCATTATCTCATTTAATCCTGAGAAAGATGGAATCTTCAAGGAAGAAAAATTTAAGATAAGTGGAATTATAGGGAAATTTTTAGAAAGCAATTTTAAGAATCTTCAGAAAGTTAGAATAAAAACAGCTTAGTGGAAGTAATGTGTTAGAAGCTAAAAAAAAAAAAAAAGCAAAGAAAAAAACCCTAGTGGGTATTCAAAATTCACCAGCAGATTTTAATGGGAAGTGGAATAGGAGCTACATGACTAATGTCTATAGATGAGGTTTTTAACAGAAGTTAAAGATTTGTCAGCAGAAAATAATAATTAAAAACACATAAAAAATTAATTGAATGTTTTGAGTGTGGAGTTTTGGGAATATTTCTTAGCTGTCCTTTAATTAAGGTGAGCCAGTGTACATGTTTTTCCAGTTATAAAGCATATTCATTGGCAGAAAAATTAGTGCCTGTCAATAACGGCTATTTATGAAAAGGGAGCTTTATGGAGTAGGGGACTGAGTTATGAAAGTCTGCACATATTTTTGATAAAACCTATAAAAATACAGATTGGAGATTTCTCAGATGATGTTATCTATACCTTCATGACTTTAAATATTTGAACAGGGTGAATTTGGGTCTCTGAAGTCTTCAATGAGATGGGAAGATGTAGCGTTAACTCTGTAAACACTGTGCTTGCATCTTAAAACAGTATGTGGAGAAAATACATCACTTGCATGGTAGTTTCTGATATGACCATCAACAAGGATTGTTCCCCAGCCCAGTTTCTTTCAGATCTCCTTTGAGACTAGTCTTAGTTGCTGGTAAAACACACTAATCTGGGGTCAGGGCTGGGGAAGGTGGGAGGGGTAGGGGGTGAGGGTGGGAGTTGAGTGAAAGAATAGAACAGTGGGAAGGGACATCAAATTTTTAGTGAGCTCTGTATACACAAAGAATGAAAGAACTTGTCACTAACCCTGTGGCTGGAAACATTTCTCAGGACACAGAGTACGAAGCTATCAAGCGAGTATACTGTTGGGCAGAGAATGGCTGGCAAGAGGAACTGTTTTGGAATGCTGTTACTCCCTTTTGCTAACTTTTCTTTATAAGTAAGCTGAGAATGGCCATTATAATTCATATTATAAGGAATTTAGATGCTGATGTTAGTGCTTAAGCAATTCCTCTCATTTTTCTTTTTATAATATTTTTTTAATAGTACTTACTCTTGAACATGCTTATTTGATAGAATAGCTTCTTATTGAACAGTTGAAAAAGTGCACTGTTTTTTAACCTTTATGGAAAGGTAATGATGTGTAAAGTATCAGAAAACTTGCTAGCTTAATTTTTGATATGCAAATGAAAACACTATATGCAATATATTAAGGCTTAAAGCAGGATTGGAAGTGAATTAGCATGCTTACTACCATTTTTACATGTCTTTGAAACCCTGGAGGTAGGAGATGGGAGCAATTTGAGGAAAAAGTGTGTTGTAATAAATGTATAAATTCTGAAAGTTTTTCTAATAAA
The DNA here is from genome assembly GCA_034008185.1 of Gorsachius magnificus. Classification (NCBI taxonomy): domain Eukaryota; kingdom Metazoa; phylum Chordata; class Aves; order Pelecaniformes; family Ardeidae; genus Gorsachius; species Gorsachius magnificus. The sequence continues at coordinate 182,068,033 of CM067081.1, forward strand.
TGTAGTTATAAAAGAGTTATGGGAAACCCAGGGATTTGTGAACAAAATAATTAAAATTATTGGAGTCTATGGTTTTAGCATTGGAAGAGGATACAGAAAATGCTTGTTTTAAGTGGCATCTCAAATGTCTAAAGGGAGTGAATGTCTTAATATGAAACCTGAATTAATCTGCATGCATGTTCTTCACACTGGTTATAGAACGTAGTGGGAGGAAAGCTCAGATACTTCAGAACAATTGCTCCTGATTGATCATAGTCTATTGCAGGTAAATGATTCTTATCATCTTTATCATCACCAGATATGGGCTTGATAATTATTGTTGCTGAATAGAATACCGCAATGACCTGCTTGCTTTTGCATTAAAACAACATGTTACTGTTGTCCAAAAGCAGAGGTAGGTAGATATTTACTCTGCTAAGCGCAATTCAATTTGTATGTTTGGTCTTTGCAGTTGGTTGGCGTGCAGGTGGCACATCATTCACTCTGGGTACTTTGGGTTGGTTTGTCTCCTGAGGATCTGTGTACAATTAACATGGGAGAGTAAGTTACATCTTGAAATAATTTGGAGCATGTGAAATAATTCTGCTCTGAAATGCCATTTTCCCCATGCTTATATTTGAAATCAAGGAAGATTATCTTGCTTAATAAAATAAGTACAGTACAATCTTTTGAAAAAATCCCATTTGTTCCCCCTTCTCCATGTATCTATTTTCCACATATACAACTGTCATGGTTTAGCTGCAGCGGGCAACTAAACACCACACAGCTGCTGGCTCACCCTTTCCCCTGTGGTGGGATGGGGATGAGAATGGGAAGAAAAAAAGTAAGAAAACTTGTGGCTTGAGATAAGAACATTAATAATAATAATAACAACAACAACAAAATCCAAACCACAACACTATGCCAGCTACTAGGAAAAAAATTAACTCTATCCCAGCCAAAACCAGGACATCAAGGGAATTTGTCCTTGTGATAAGAAATATAAGACAAAGGACCGTTTTTTTCAATTTGTTTGTTTTATAATGAAGCTGAGATTTCACAAGTGCAAAGAAATAAATCAGCTGTTTCATCATCTCATCTTGTGAAAAAGGTTTTGGGTTTCAGGTTTCAGTAACTTATTCAAGTCTGCATCAGATGGGTGAGTTTAGATCAGACAACAGAATACAGAGTGCTGTTTCTGTGGCTACTCACAAGTAAGATTCAGGACTAATTTTCTCCCTGACACTTAACGTGAAAACTTCAGAGCTTCTTTTCCTGCTTCTGTCTTGCTAAGAACTTTGTTTATCAACTTTATAAAGAACTTTGTTTATCAACTTTATAACACATATAAGGAGTCATCGTCTACAACAACCTTTAGGACTTGTACAAGAACTTGTGTATGATTGCCCACTGAGCCATGGAAGTGTGAAATTCAATAATTTACAAGTTATGGATTTCTACTTTGCTTACCAGCTCTTGTAGACATCAAGTACAACATTTCTCAAATGAATTATTAAAATTAAGGTCCCATCCTTATCATCACAATGTCCTCCTTCCTAGAAGTGTCCCTTTTGTGGCCAGACTGTCACACTTAATGGAAAATATGCCCCTGGATATTTTTTTCTCTTTCAAGGAGACTCCTTTCATTTTGAGGAGATATCTGTGAAGTTTAAATTCAACAAAGCTGCCAGAGGAAAAGGCTGAGGATAAGAACAAAAAAAAGAGTGTTTTTGAACAGTTACACAGAATTTAATGGAGTTAAAAACAACAAAAAGAGCTCTATAAAAATTTAATAAGAATTCTGTGGAAACCACTCTAAAACCTTGCAGAGCTTAATAGAGAGTTTTCTGTTTTATACCGCCTCAGTTTTAACTGTGTCATAGATTCTATTCTGATATTACAGTGAGCTACTAAATGTTATAAAACTGGTTTACAAACTCAAGAAAAATAGACTCAGATAATCATGTCCCAGGCTCTGCAGAGTAACTTATCATTTGCATTTGGAAAATTTATTTGTTTACCTCTTACATTGCTGTCCTTTGGTGCCATAAAAGTTATGTGAGAAGCAGGTATCAAAGGTGGCTGTCCCTTCCCTATTAAATTGGTGGTTACCTGGGACAGAAAATAATTGGGGTGGTAAAAGGTTTACCAATAGCACATGATGCGAATAATTGTGAGGGACATGGAAAGGACAATAAAGTCTATAGTGGTCTATAGCAGTTGACTGGACTCTACAACAGCCATGACTAAGCTGGTAATGTCTCGAAGTAGTTTGAAATTATTTGGTAAATTTAACTTTAAGGAGCTTAACTGATGACCAACTCATTCCTGATTCGGGAATCTTTCTAATAATCATAATTATAATTTTTGTGGTTCATAATAGGGGATCAGTGTTTCATATGTTTGGTTTTAATAATTGGTTGAAAAAAAAAGAAAGAATCACTGTTTTTATAGAGACAGCCACCTAAAAGACTAGTAAGAATGGTGTAAAATGCCACTGCTGGTACATTTATCTTGCTTTGTCTTGTACTTCATGTCTGAAAGAGCCTCTTGATTTCTGAATTTGAAGGGAAACACGATACCAACCTATTGCACTCTGAACCTTTTATCTTGCATCTTTTTCTGTAAAGTGGGAAATTCAGCTTAAGAAGATATGAGAAGCAATGGGAAATAGCAAATGAGACTCAGTGTACAGTGTAACTTAAATTATATTGTGCAGATTCTGGCAGCTGGCTTGGGGGTGTTAACTGATGCTGGGGTTCTTTTGGTCTCTGCTGCTATATCTGTGCATCATATCAGATCTTCTGATACAAGTTTCTGCATGAACCTATGAGCCTGCTTTATGTCTAACTCATCAGCTGGTTGTGAATGATCAAAACATGCATGCTGCAAGACAGTCTCTGCTCTGGAGAACTTTCAATGTCTCATGTTGTTGAAATAGGACAAGATATCGTGGGAGACAGAGAAAAAATCTACATGGACATATGCAGACCTTCATGTATTCACTCTGCCTATGCTCTGAGTAAGATGTATGTGAGAGATGTGCCAGACAACACCATGCTCTTTTAGCGGTGTTAGCAATGCTCTGTGACCTTACTGATACACTTGATCTGTCAGAAGACTGCTACCCGTACTCTTTTCTACTTCAAAACTGAAGGTAGCCATACAGTTTTAAGTCAGCCAGGACAAAGCAATGGGAGATACAATCGTACAGCTTTTCTAATATAGGTTATTAAACAGTGATGTGGCCAAAGGTTTTGAAACAGAACATACATTTGACTTTCCTTATCAGATACAGACTTGAAATATTCTGCACTTTGAATTTATTGAGAAAAATAGGGTTTTTTTGGTGGGAATATGGCATCAGAAGAATGTTGACTGAATGGTAGGTTCAATAAGTAGCTTTCAGTAATAAAACTTATACTGCTACCTTCAACTGCAATCTTAGGTAAGTCCTAAGCATGGTGGATCATGAAATAAAAGTCACTAGAACCTGATTCTTTCAGAACACAAGACCTTTGCCAGGCAGCTGTTGCATATTTTACACTGTCATCTACAGGTGTTGGAAACTATAGCACAAACAGTTCACAGAAAGTCTATGATTCTTTACAAAAACGAAAAAGACTAATCTTTTTATGTTTTATATTATTCAACTATGTGCTATGTCCCATACGGAGTTGCACAGAAAGAAAAAAGTGCATGATTTAAATTTACAATGCATGTTTCACCACTATGAAATTCATAATACTTTTTTTTTTAATTGAAACCTCAAAAATGTACTTCGGATAGGTACATTTCAGATTTATCAATGAAATAGGTCTGGTAAAAAAAAATAGAGGAAAATGGAGTAAAAAATTACAGTTAGGGATTATATATAACTGTTAGAGGATACAAGGACCAGAAAAGACAAGCTAGACCTTACTTCCATTTTTCCAGGCTCAAACTAAGAAAGCTTCTACCATTTTCCAAGTCTCAGTACAGCTTCATTTTAAAGTGAGGATGTTAAAAGAATCTGTGGAAAATTTTTTCACTGCTTGCATACACTGGCAGAAGAGCCAAACATTGGATCTTGAAGCTTCTGTGCAAATTTACTGTAAAAACTGGGGTCCCAGCTCTGAAATGGGCTTTTTAGCAGTGAACCCTCTACCCAGCAGCAGACCACTAATGTTATAGGCTTTGAGGGTCTGCATTTTCTGTGTTCACATATAAGGTTAATATTTTTCCATTTCACACCTTTTCCCTTTATATCTTGATGAAAATCTTCTTTATCAAAAGAAATTTTGCAGAATCAAGATAAATTTTTAAACATCTAGGGGGCCGGGTTTGACACTCTGACTATTGAAAATAATGGCTGAAGTTTACTTCATTCGTACCTGCTTTAATAGTGGTGAGGGTTTTTTCTTTTTAAAATGTCCTTTAATGCTCCACAAAATTCCAGTAAAGTTTGCATTTAATAGTAGCAAGGGACAATTTTTATCTTTGTTTTAAATTTCAATACTGTAAACACTTTGCTGTCTAAAAAGGATTTGAATAATGCAAGAAATGTTCTATACACAGCATGTTTTCAGCTGATTTCTATTTTTTGAGGAGAAAAACAAACTTTCATTTTCTTAGAGTAGAATATGCTGCAATGGGCTAAATGTGACTATTTGATTAGTTAGATAAAATACACATTTTTTTTTCTTGAGAAACTCTCACTGCAAATCTTAAAAGGTTACCTTGTTATTTCTAGGTTTAGTCAATTGTAAAATAAATTACCTACATTCACACACATGCTGGTTTATCATTCATACACATGCTGCTTTATAATAGGAGTGGAGGAAAGGTTGCACGTACTGAGGATTCTATATTTCAGATTCAAGAAAAGAATAAAAGATGCTGGCTCCTTGAAAATTTAATGTACATCTCCTACCACCTTAATGATGTCTCATGGAGTTAGTCCAAAATGTATAAAAGAAAGTCTTTGACAATTTTTTTCACTGTCACCTCAAAAATTATTCTGCTAAATCTTTTAAAATGCTGTATACATGAGCACACACAGAGACATGCATGAATTTAAATAACATAGTTATCTTTATTGTTGTTGTTACATTAAGTACTCTAAGTACACTAAACTTCAACAGAAACATGAATGCTGAACTGGTATACCAACATTTCCGTTTAGTCAACTGTATCTCTAGAGCAGAAGCTCCCTCGTACTTAGTCATGTGAGTAGTTTCAGGGATGTTAATGGTGCTACACTCATAGGTAAAGAAGGCAGGACTGTGTAATTAATTTTATTTCCAGCTGTTGAGATTTCAGACTATAATTCTAAACTCTCTAAGCAAACATCTTCCTTTACTTCTTTCCAGGCAAACTGATCAGAGGTGCTTTGGGGATTGGCTGTGTGCCCAGTTTCCACAAATGTCAAAGACTCCTGCACATTGAGTTAATTAAAATTGACTGCTTGTCTTAGCCAGAAGAAACAGGCTAAATTCTGGCTTGTTCTAAAAAATGATTGAACAATTTAGGCAAACAAAATAACTTGCTACTAAGCTAGGAAATAAAAATAACTTATTGCTTTGCCTTGAAAAAGCAGATCATATTTTTATTTTGTTTTCACTTCTACCTCAAAGGCTTTTTTCTGTTGGGTGGTTTGTTGTTTTTTTTTCTTTACCCTGCTGCAGTGAATTCTAAATTGTCAGATCTGTGTAACCCAAGGACAGGAAGACATATATCAAATGAAGGATATAGACAGTTTTTACAGACTGAAGTTATAAATGACAATAAAAAGTCTAATCTTGCAGGTGTTTAAACCTCACAGGTATCTCCCCTTTTGACTGAAACTTCCCCAGTGCCTAGCGTGACTCTCACTCAAGTGTACCAAAACTGCTGCAGTCTACACAGCTCAGCAGCTATTACATGCCTTAAAACAGCCAAGTACCAAAGGTCTCCAAAGGACATTTAATATGCATTTCCTAAGAACAACTGACTGATATTGACAGTAGAGCTCTCAATGTTCAAGATTTATAGCATTCATACATGCGGGTTTAATGCCCTCCAGGTTAAGGGGTTAAAATTCACACATTCCTGAAGGTGTTATTGCTTCTACCGTATACTGTGAGCTGAGGTTAGTAAGGGGAAATACTTGCAACTTCTTCTTTTGCTGCTCTACAGCAAATATCATGTGATTCATAGGAATATACAGAAAGAGGTAAAAGAAGAAATTGGTAGGGAGTGAGAAGAGAAGCACTAGAAAATACATTATGCTATAATTCAGATTTTATAGTGTTCATAAATTCTGTCTTTGCTTCAAGAGGATCTTTTATACTTTTTAGTAACCAGTCTTCTGGGGAAAAAAGATGGGCAGAGTTGACAAGAAACCCATAATTGACTATTTCCCTGACGAGTGCCCACCCCACAAGGTTATGGAGTCATGTGCTGGGTGTTTCTAATGGGTCTTGAATTCTCCTTTGTAAAGTTGTGAATCCTCATCTGGCAGATAAAGAAGGTTTCTGAACAAAAAATGGCCTGTAATTTGTTAGAGTATCCTTCAGGGGAAAAGTGACATAAGTTTGGTGGTAGATGACATTGTATCATAGCTTTATTTTAAAAGAAAAGGCTTTGGCTTTTGAAAGGATCTATCTCAGGAGGGGTTTCCAGACTCTGGATATGAAATGAGCAGAAGTGTCTCCTTATGTGACTAACTCCACAGCCACTCCATAGGGTCTCTTATTGATTTTATATATGTGAATTCCCCAGCACACTGCCTGACCTGGTTCGCAATCTTGGATTTTAGCATCTCCCTAGGGATGTAACAGATGCCCTCAAATCAATATATATCCTCAAAATATTTTTAATAGTATATTTTTGTGTTTTCTCAAGAGATTTTTATTTAAAAGAAGATTTATTTAATTTTTTATTTGTTCTAAAACAATCCATCTGTTTACTAACTGACATTACTACTCTACCTACCTAATTGTGATAGTGAGAAATGTGTCAAATCCTGTTCATAAACACAGCATGATATTTTACCTCTTGGAATGATCTGAGGATCTAAATAGAATTATTAAGTAATCCTGGTAGGATATTCACAATACAAGCCATGGAAGGAATCAGGCGGACTAATGTTAGCCTAGGGATGTTAATCTCTTCAGTGCTCCTTCAAGACATGGGCTTGTAGGCCTTAGGAACCATTTTGGAAGGAGGACCCAAGAATCAGCTGCTCGTGTGCAAGGTGTCTGTTTGTACTCAGTGTTGCAAGTGGAACTAATCTGATCACACCATGTTCCTAGTACAAGAGAAATACACCTTATCCACAATTGTGCTTTCTGATGGTCAGATCTCTTTGTGTCTGTGCTCCAATATATGTACCTCTTGCCAAGCTGTTAATGACTCAAGAGAGATCAAGTGGTCAAGCAGGGTCTCAGTATGTGTCCTGACAGTGAAAGAGTTATCATAGAGATGTGATTTTGTACCAGCCTGAACTCAGCTCAGATGGATTTTCTTCCTCTTCAATTCATTCCTTAATCTTATCCATACACAAGTGGTAGTTGTCTTCTCATTGTCTCTATTAGTAATGTGGTTTCTCAAGTTCTATTTTTATTTGTTAACATCAAATGGAGAAATATATTTGAATTGTTGCACATGGAAAATATTTTTGCTACACATGTTCTTGCTTTAACTAAGTGGTGTGAAGCCACAGGCCTTAGGAGGAGAACAAGAGTAGATCAAATTGCATATATCAGACTGAAGTTTCTACATTGCAGGGTTATAAGCAAGTCCAAAGTAACACAAGTAGAGGTCCCATCTTGTTTCATGTTCTTATGCACATCTTTGTGTATACATGTGATGTCCTAGGCCTTCCAGCTTCTTAGGGATAAACTGGAATCTTCTGTGGCTTCTTAACAACTCACAGCTGCTACAGATAAGTTTCTGGTCTCAATCACTTAACTCATCCCAGCCAGTCCAGGGATGATAATCTCCCTAGAAGACTGTTAGCTTTGAAAGCACCCATTTTAGCTGCATGGCTTGGAATCTTTGGACTCAAGCACTACATGAGTTAAACTCTTCACAAGGTTTTGAAAAAATATTTTAAAACTATTTTTATATACATATTTTATAGAACATGGTAAAATATCAAACCTGGTTTATGGATGGCAAAGTGAAAGGGGAAAAGTTCCAGCTCTGTTTAAATATGTCTTCTTTTCAGAAGCACTGTGTTTAAACAAAGTTTTCTTTAACAGTTTAAAAAGTAAAATATTTGCTGCTCACCATTTACCTGAAAATACAGCTACAAAGCAGAAAAGCAAAAAATCCGGTTTCAAGGAGGAAGGAAATTAAGAGTGAGGAAAGGCTGAGATGGGATGGAAAGAAAGATGGAAGGAATAATTTTGGGAGGGACTTTGGGATTGTTTTACACACAGTGTGATGTAGAGTTATTACCTGCAGGGATTTGTGTCCTGTGAAGAGTGCGCTGTACTTTTTTGAAAAGAACAATATACATAGGCTAGGCATCAAAAAGCACTACTGTTTGGAATGGTGCTGGAAGAGATGCAAATAAAATTGGTAACATACCCAAGGTTAAAAAATACATTATACATTAAGGAATTTATTGTAAAGGGCATCAAATTCTAACCAAAGATTAAGTGCTGCTATATATATTTAAAAAAAAATTTAAAAAAGAAAATTAAAGAGGGATGGTAATACACTTGACCCTAATTCTGTGATGAGCCCTATGTGGTTCCACAATAGAATCAAGCTTTTTATTACTCTAATATTGTATTATTTTACATTATACTCACAGTATTTTTTTTCTTAAAACACATTCATTAGGTAAAAGGCTAGATGTGCCTTCCTAAAATGTAGGTATTCTTCTTAATAGAGGAATTTGTATGCATTATAAATTGAATCCCCAACTTCCTTTCTAACCTGTTTTTCCATTGTGTTTTCAAATCCCTATTGGATTAAATGTTTCCATTTAGGGGGATTTTTGAATAGAGAGAATAAAAAAGAAATATGAGCAAATGCGGTCATGACAAATATTTGTATATGTCATATTTTTCACTACCTTTTCACTGTTAGATTATTGTTTCCCTTTGTTACTGAAACTAAGAAGCAAAATACCACTTGCATTGCACTGAACAGATTTGCTGAAATCAGATAAGTAAATCACATTTTAAAAATTTTTAAACCTTGGAAATTTTTGTAGAAATAATTTCTTTCTCATTTTTGCCTGTAACAGAAAAGCACAATGCTAGCTACTGTCAGCAGAATTAATTTATCCTGGTCTGTAACTACTCCTAGTACCTCATTTAAAGCTTCTTTAGAAGGAACTAGGGTATATTGCTGAATTGTGAAACACATGCCCCTTTTTTGTTTCTTAAACCATTTCTGCACTTTGATTTTTAAACTATTTTCCTCCCTTTAGTTCATTGTTTTCCCATTACGTATCTTTTATCAATAAGCTCACATGAAAAAACAATGATTTTTTAAACATTTCTAGAATGGAATTTTAAATTGGTAAACATTTTTGTAGCCTTTAAATGTAAATCTGTTTCAAGCCATAAAGAGATCAAAGTCTAAAAGAGGTCAGAAGTCAGATGAGTTGTAATAAAATAAAGAAAGAAACTAAATCCTTTATTAAGGAAATTTGCTTGATCTATCCAAAATTAAATGTTTACAAATGTAAAGTTACAAACTGCATTGATTCATTTTTAAATAAAACTATCCCAAACTACTAATTTTCTTTTTTATACTGAGTTTTGTGTTACTTAGAATCACTAAATGAAAGATACACAGAAGTAAAAGAAAGGAATCTAACATGGGTATCAGTTACGGGGGAAAAAACCTAATAAGTCCAATATGCCTGAAGAATTTGATTCTTCAGCAAAATCTGTTTACAGTCTTCAAAGGGATGCTGTCGCCATTAAAGGCCAAGTGTAAGTGAATGATCAAGTTTACCTGAAGTGCTCAAAGAACCATAAATAAGTAATGGTTTGAAAGTGAGGAGATTATTCAAGCTGACTGTTGTATGAAAAGAAGGTGAGAAACCTGACAGAGCAGCAAGATAGTTATCACAGCTTTAAGATAAAAATCATTACTTGAGAGAATAATTTAATTTGTTCATAAATAAAATATTGATTTTCTCTTTCATTTTCAGGTTTCATTTTCTTATAGAGGTAACAAAACTGCTAACACACTGAAAGTAACATGATGAAAACAAAATGTGCACCATCTCTTAAAGAGTATTTCTTCTTTTCTAATATGGCTTAGTACATAAACACACACTTAGAATCATAGAATCATTTAGGTTGTAAAAAACCTTTAAGATGATCGAGTCCAACCATTAACGTAGCACTGCCAAGTCCACCACTAAACCATACCCCTAAGCACTACATCTACACATCCTTTGAATACCTCCAGGGATGGGGACTCAACCACTTCCCTGGGCAGCCCATTCCAATGCTTGACAACCCTTTCAGTGAAGAAATTTTTCCTAATATCCAAACTAGACCTCCCCTGGTGCCTGAGGCCATTTCCTCTTATCTCATTGCTTGTTACTTGACAGAGAGACTGGCACCCACCTCCCTTCAATCTCTTTTCAGGTCTCCCTTGAGCCTCCTTTCCTCCAGGATAAACAACCCCAGTTCCCTCAGCTGCTCCTCATAAGACTTGTGCTCTAGATACTTCAACAGCTTCATTGCCCTTTTTTGGACACACTCCAGCAACTCAACGTCTTTCTTGCAATGAGGGCCCAAAAATTAACACAGTATTTGAGGTGAGGCCTCGCCAGTGCCAAGTACAGGGGGATTAACACTTCTATAGTCCTGCTGGCCACACTATTCCTGATACAAGCCAGGATGCCGTTGGCCTTCTGGGCCACCTGGGCACACTGCTGGCTCATATTCAGAAGGCTGTCAACCAGTACCCCCAGGTCCTTTTCTGCTGAGCAGCTTTGCAGCCACTCTTCCCCAAGTCTGTAGTATTGCATGGGCCTGTTGTGACCCAAGTGCAGGGCCCAGCATTTGGCCTTGTTAAACCTCATACAATTGGCCTCGGCCCATCAATCCAGCCTGTCCAGGTCCCTCTTCAGACACTTCCTACCCTTGAGGAGATCAACACTCCTGCCCAACTTGGTGTCGTCTGCAAACTTACTGAGGGTTCACTTGATCCCCTCATTCAGATCATTGATAAAGATATTAAACAGAACTGGCCCCAACACTGAGCCCTGGGGAGCACCACTTGTGACTGGCCACCAATTGGATTTAACTCCATTCACAACTCTTTGAGCCCTGACATCCAGCCAGTTTTTTACCCAAAGAAGCATATACCTGTCCAATCCATGAGCAGCCAGTTTCTCCAGGAGAATTCTGTGGGAAACAGTGTCAAAGACTTTACTAAAGTTGACATAGACAGCATCCACAGCCTTTCCCTCATCCACTAAGTGGGTGAGCATCCACTTACTATTCTCTTTTCACATATATTTTTCAGAAACTCTCTGCTGTAGACATAACTGTACTTCATTATTCATTGGTGGATATCTATATAGAATTGACTAGGTACCACAACAGAAAAAAAATTAAAAGCAAATGAAAACAGATCACAGTTGAGTTTCATAAACCTTGTGAGCTCACATTCAGTGGCTCCACTCCTACTGTCTGTTTTGCATAATTCAATTCCCATTTTCAAAAAAAAAAATGACAAAAGGGTCTGGAATTTGCAATCTGTTCAGTTTTGAGGAGTCTGTGTTACTTTCAAATATGCATGACTTTTAGTCTTCACCATTATGTTCTCTTTGCTTACATATTGCTTGTAAATGATGCAGGGCTCTAGCAACCAGGCTTCGTGTTTTAAAGGTCAGTTTATAAGTTTTGAAAGTTAAAGAAGGAAAGCAGGTAAATGATTCTTGGACTTCGACAATCTTAAATGCTGGGTAGAAACAAAAAAACCCATACTGTAATGTAATTCACTAAAATGATTGATCCTTAAATCATTGAATCAGTTTTATCTACAATTGTCTTAAAATTCAGATTTCAGTGTTATCTACAAAGCAAGACATCTTTGAAATTTCTAGCCTTATTTAAACACTTAAGTTTAAGGGGTTTTAACATGAGAGGTAGAGACATCTTTTTCATAGGTGAGAAATGTCTGTACTTGACTGATGTTTAGGGAAAAAAATACATCTTTGTTCACGAAATCAGTTCAGTGTGTGAAGTACACCTATCTGCTAGAGATATGTATAAGCAAATGAGAACAGTAAAGTGTTCTTAATTTTTTTCCCTTCTGTTTTATAACAGCAGAAGTTGCAAATATATTGGAACAAACCCAGCTTTTACCCTCCTTGAATCCTACGTGCTAAGGTGGTTTCCTGTCCTGCCCAGATGCTTGCTGTAGTGTTATATGTGAGACATTTATAACAATCCAAGGGCTGTGTTTGTATTTGGGTGTGGGTGTGTATAACCAAGCTAGGCATTTGAGACACGTCATAAGAAGTAATAGAAAGTTTCTTCTCAAAGACATCCAGAGAAAGAGTGAAAAAGGATTCCATGAAGTTCCTAGAAGACAGAAGGTTCTATGATCAAGGTATTGCAAAATAAGATCCACAATGACCAGCCAAAGACTAACATGTTCAGCAGGATCTGCATTATTTAAGCTAAAGATGTTGGGATCAAGGCTACCTCTTCAGTCCTGCTCTGACAGTCTGTTACTTCCATTTTCTTTTTAGCAAAGGAGTCAAATCTAAGGCTTTGGAACTGGGATTTTTGCTATAAACTCTTAGCTCCAAATCCTGGGCTCGAGTCATAGACATTCTTTTGATTTGCTTTTCCTTCTCTCTGTAACTGTTAAAATAGGTATGTGATTTTAAAAAAAAAAAAGAAAAAAAAAAAAAAGAGTAAGGGAAACCTAAGGGATAGCTGTTTTTACACTTTTTGTAAAGTGCAAAATAAAGACTAGTCCTGTCAGGATACATTCAGTGAGGCCTGAGAGTAATTCTTAAAGGCAAATTTTATGCAACCACATCTCACTTTTCCCTTTCCCATAACCTTCCATGCTGATTAGAGACTCTCTAAGACAGAAAAATCTTAACACCGGAAATGTAATTCAGCTGCCTGGAGCTTACTGCTGACCTAGGGACCTTTGCACATTGACTCTATCCAGGGTATGTATAATTTTCAGACTGAACACCCTTAGTATCGCCTAGCTATTTCACACCATTCTGTCTGGAGTCATTGCTTCAGTCTTACTCCCACTGATGCCATTCTCCACTCTTTTCTTCCTTTCTTTTTTTTATTCTTTCCTATCTGACTGACCTCCCGTCCGTCATTGATCTTCCTTTAACAAAAAAACCACTTGAAAACGTTAAAGGCTAGATACAACTCAAACAGAAAAATGGAGAACCAGCAGGAAGACTGCAAACCAAGATATTATTATCTCTTCTCTTGTCAAGCTCCTCTCCTTAGTCTCCAAAAGACTGCAGAGCTTTGGAGATCCCTCACAAATTCTCTTGCAACCACACACGATGAGTAAGTGATAAGTGAATTAATTTAGTGTCTTTTTAGCAGAGAGGGCAAGTGCTACAGGGCATCTGATCTGTGATTATTGCCATAAATTCTTGGCTCTGAGTCCTGTCCCCAGGTCACACACAATTTCTATTACGTTTCTTTCTTACTACAGAGGTTAAAATGGAAGCCTGCTACACTACAATACATGGGAGAAGAAATGATAACAATTTTCATGTTTTGCCTGCTGTCAGTAATTATAGCATGGTTAAGAAGTTTAGCAGTTTTTTCTTTAGCTATTCAGTTTGCTTATTTCTTTTTCTCTAATCTAGTACTGAAAAGTAGTGAGGCTAACAACAAGGCTCAAGGAAAAAAGATAAGCTTAAATTCTGCTCCTCACATTGCTTCATGAATTTGAGGTAACTTCATTCAAGTTGAATGAGTGAGAGGGGACAAAAAAAAAATCAATTTTTCACTGTATATTTACCAGTAGCAAGTCCCACTTTTTCATATTGTCTTTTAGGGTCAGTGACAGAACTAGGGCAAACAGATAAAAAGGAGTAAGAAAACCTTGGATCGTTAGTCAATACTATGACAGTGAATGAAGTAAGAATAATACAGTGCCTACAGAAAAAATGTACAGTTTTTGTTGCAATGAAAATAAGTGTCTAACCCCCAAAGAGTAGACTAATGCACTGACTTCATAATGGACGATGGTGTTTACAGACCAGAAAGAATTAAAATTCGGTAACCAGCTGTTAGTACTAGTATATCTAAAAGGGAACTAAAGGATAACATGATGTAACTTTGAGCTACTGTCCAGTGAATTAGTATGCTGCAAGTGTAATCAAATTAAAGTTGGATAGTACCCCTTGAAAAAGTCCCATTTTCACATTGTTAGAGAAGGAGGCAAAAAGCCATTTTTATTCTATAGGATTTAAGGGTCTCAGGTGTTCATTACAGCTGGCACTGATTTGTCTCATGATTACATTCCTTTTTCAGAATGTTTCCTCCTGCTCTTTGTTAGAAGTTCAAATAGAGAAGTTTTATCTTTCCTCTGGAGATCTGCCTTTTGCATAGCACAAAGTACCATTTACAACAACAGCTTAACAAGATTTTCAAGAGGAAATAATGGGATTTCCTAACCTTGCCATAGTGTAAAAGGGTTATAAACAGAAATTCTGAGCTGGTGAGCAAGGTGATATTGACTTTGTATGATGGCAAGCTGGACACTAGGTTTGAGGAACAAGGATGTAGTGCCTCACACCTTTGAAAAAAAGGTGTGTAAACATATTGGAGAAGTAACTTTCCTGTTTAACAATAAGTCAATGAATGGCAGTGAGTTAGGTCATGCTGTACTTGCCAAGGAGGGCAAGGTGATTGATAGAATCTAAACATTGTCATCTGAGAGACTCAGCTTAGAGGGTCAGTGCATTCGCAATGGTCTTGTTGGGTAAATAAAATGCTTAGCACAGGAAACATTCGTGTCCTTCTCACTAATTTTAGTATCCATTTAGAGGAAAAGCCTCAAACAATCAAAATGATGTTCCTAATTATTGTTCATAATCTGATATTCAGAACTGTTATGGGCTGGTTGTGCCTGGGCTCAACAAAATGTTGGAAAAGAGTGAGAATGTCTTTATGAGATCAAACAAAATCTTACCTATCACAGTGGCCACAGACTTGACCTCAGGGCTCTCAAATACTGAATGATGCAAGCCAAAGCAAATTTTATCAGCAGAAGAACTATAATTTTTCCTATAGTCCTCTGAGGAAATGGAAAGAGGGTGAGATGGTCAAAGGGTCCAAGTTAGATTTTTTTTTTTTTTACATTGTTTAACAATGCTCTGGGAAGAGTTGAGATAATGTTAGAAGGAATGAATGCTCCTAACAGCTTTTACATATTAATATATTAAGGTCTTCAAATACATCAGTTGCATGATTCAACAATGCTCTTAATAGTTTTCTATTTCCAGCATTGGTCTTACTTCCACCTATTAGAAAATGTTATCAACTATTATCACACTTAAATTTACCAACTGTGGCTTGAGGAAAATGACCGATGGACTAGTATAATGTCCCCACATTACTGTGGCCTTCCATTAAACTGTCAACAGTTAACCTAACTTCTGAGAAGGTGCTGGGAGATTTCAAGGGCAAGACTGGGACAGGTAGTCTTAACAGCACCAATTTTCTACAGGGTTAGCATGCAAGTCTTCATCTATAATGCTCCTCCTAAATAAGATGCTACACAAAACGTAATTTTGATGCAGACTTTTTTTACTTTTTTGCAGAGATTTTTTTCTTGGAACTGACAGCTAAGCCAGAGCCTTCCTGATGCACCAGTGAGAAGTCCTAAAAGCCAAATACATTGGTTGCAGCACCAAGCAGACAGAAATATTCTTCAAATACAGAATCTAACATGCTTTTTCTCAATGACTAACCAACAGACTTTGTAAGGATTTCTGCAAAAATCTGTTGTGCAAATTAGCCCAGAATTTTTGAGGAAGGGCAAACATAGAATTTTGTGTCTGTTGGATTTTCTGATGACATGTGATGTCCAAATGCATGAAAGCCTTGCTTTGAGTAGGACTTTTGAAGAGACCACGTGTCTATTTTTTCCCTATGATTTATGAAAAATAAAATGTCCTGTGACAAGGAAATTCATGTACAAATAATTGTGTACTCACAGTGTTATATGCGCCAAAATGGGAGGACTAATAACAGATAATAAATTAATTGTTGGGGAGATTTTTCAGGTCTCAGCAGTGGATTTGGAACTGAGAGTTGTCGAAAAGCAAGGCCCTACCTCACAGGGAAGGGTGCTGCACCAGTGGCTGGCCTCAAGAGTGTTCCTGAGCTGGGAACTGTCAAATCTTGAATCAGTTACCATTCACTAGGTTTGCTATAATAATTGTTTTGATTACAACTGAGAAAACCACTTCTGAGCCCACAGATGTGGGTTTAATATTAATATATCTTCAGATACAGTTCTGTTTTCCTCACCTTCCATTTTCCCCTTACATCTCTTCTTTCTTATTGTTCCCCAGCTTCATATTTAGTTAGAAGGGTGTTGTTGAATATTAGCAATACTGCTTAAAGTCAGATAAAATAAGTAGAGCTTGCATTAGAAAAAAGTTTTCATGTAGACACTGAAAATATGTGATAACTCCTTTTTAAACTTTTCCCACAACAAAGATTTTTTTTTCCTTCTCAAGGTTATCTTCTGTATATCAAATCGGTCAGTGATTCTGCCATTGCAGAGCTAATGCTTTAAAGCTTGAAATGTTTCCTTGCAGCATCCATTTCAGCTCCTTCCACTACACTAATAAATGACACATTTCAAGGATTTTTTCAGTTATTCCTACTTCAGAACTTTCCATTCATTTTTTCATTTTTGCTAAATCTCATTAGCTTTAACAAAATAATTTTTCAGTATCATTATTTTTGTAAAATTTAAGTTATATTTGTAAAAACATAACCATTTTTCCTCACTTGCTCTGGCTCCTTCTAGAACAGCTGGAGAAAAATAGTATGTTCCAATTATCTTCATTCTGACAACAGATCACAATTTTTTTACGCTGTCCAACAAGCATTTCTCACGGAGAAAAAAATAGCATATATCTTCTGTAAACAAAATAAATCATGAAGATATTCACCTCTTCTGAATCTCAGTATTTTCTTCTGCTATGGCAGACTCCCATGGCCATATAAAATTTTGTATGTGGACTGATTTATTGATTGATTGATTGATTTGTAAGGACAAGATTACAGGTGCCACATAAGTACACTTGCATGTGCTTCACAATCTGAATACTGCTTTCTCTGTTGTTAATCATCACAACGACCTTGTAAAACAGCAAAATAATATTCTCTTAATTCTTCAGACAAAGAATAGGTTAAAAAAAGATACTTACTAGAAATTATAACTAGTAAGCTGTCTCAGATCCAGAATTTTAAAAAACAGATTTCCCTAAGCCTTATCTTGATCTTAAGGCCTAAATGACCATTTTGATCGCTTTCCAGCTGTTGACAATTTCCAGAAGTTGGAGGCTTAAGATAGATTGGTATGAAACTGTAAAACTCATGCTCTATTATTCATATATATATAAAAATAGCTAGCTATAGAAAAGTCAAAATTCAATGTTTTGAATCACCATAAAATCTTGCAGAAATTTCACTGTTGCAAGTGAACTCTTTCTTAAGTGTTTTGAATAAATCCTTTAAGATAGCAGGAATTGGAGCTACTTGTAACCTCCCTGAACTTAAATTTTGAAGGTCCCACCAGGGGGCTAAACAAGGTCTTTATAACTGTTATCTAAAGCTGTTATACTAATTTGAGAAACAAATCCAGTATTTAATCTTTTAAAAAGCAGCTTGTAGATAATTTTAGACAGGGTTTGAATGTTTGTCTGTCCAGTGCAAAAAATAAAAAGAAAACCAGTCAGAGGAAAACAACTAATTTGTGAGCATTAAAAATTACATATGCCTTTCAGTACGCGTCTTTCTTTCTTACATGAGTACATATGAATGTATATGTACATATGAGTACACACGAACATGTTTTGTACATGAGTACACATGTCTGTCTGTCTTACATGAGCCAGCAATGTACCATTGCTGCAATGAAGACTAATGGTAGGGTAATGGGAAATTGTTGCCAGCCAGTTAAGGGAGATGATACCTTCCCTCTACTCAGCACTGGTGAGGCCACACCTGGAGTGTTGGGTCCTCTTGTGAGCTCCTCAGTACAAGAGAGACATGGACTTACTGGAGGGAGTGCAGCGATGGGCCACTAAGAAGATTAAGGCACTGGAGCATTTATCCTGTAAGGAAAGGCCGAGAAAGCTGGGACTGTTTGTCCTTGTGAAGAGAAGGCTCTGGGGGGGATCTTATTAATGTGTATAAACACCTGAAAAAAGGGTGCAAATAAGAGGGAGTCTGGCTCTTTTCAGTGGTGCCCAGTGACAGGACAAGAGGCAATGGGCACAAGCTGAAACACGGGAAAATTTTTTTTACTGTTAGGGTAACTAAATACTGGAACAGGTTGCCCAGAGAGGTTGTGGACTCTTCATCCTTGGAGATACTAAAAAGTGCACCTGGGCAACTGGAGAGGATCCATCTGCTAAATGATATAGATTATAACAAAACATGCTACAAGTGTTGGAGGCATGATCTAACACTTCAGTGACTTAAACACTTAAGTCTCACTGACTAGTGCAAAGTTTTGTTTAGAGGTTTTCAGTCCCTCAATGATTTCTAAACTTTTCCATTTCTTACCTGTAGCTATCTTTGTTAAAGTCTCCAGCTTAAACATCATCCAGGTTTCTGATCATTGATAAATGAAAAAAATCAAGTGTTTATTTTTTTATTTTTTCCATGTAATTATGGAAATTATTATAGGTCTGTGAGGGATCTTTGAGAGTCTGCCAATAGGAGAAACAGGCACTGCAAACATATTTAAAACTTCTGTTTGGGAAAGTGTACAAGAAGATGTCATAGTATAAAGAAGGCACATCAATCTCTTAAGAGCCAAACTACAGATAAGAGCAGAATCCTATATCTAGTTCAGTGATAGACACACTGCATCAATAGACCTCAGAGCATAAACTATGCCTGATACACCATTAGTAAGGATTCCTCCTGAGATGCATTGCTCTGATGCTATAGGGTTAGTAGTCTGTTCACTGACCTCATGTTCCAACTTCAATCATTCTGTGATTCAGCGATTTCATGATTGCATGTTCCATGTGATTTGCAAGTCACAAAAATCCTCTTTAAACAGGAATTACTTCATTATATGTCTAATAGCGTCCTGATCCAAAGAATGTGAATGTGTTTTTCTGTAATACTGAAAACATAAGGGAAATGCTGAAAATAATCTTCACTTGTTCAAGCCCTTTTCATTCAGGAGATGAGCTAGCTGTTTAATGTTGGAAGTATGTTCAGAGTTAGACTGCTGGGACACAGTGAGCCGTTGTGTCAGGGTATTGGCCAGAATTGTCACTAATAACAACTTAGAATAAAATGTAATGTTTCAGAGCTTTAACTGACCCATAGCCTTCAGCTATAACAAGCACTCATGAATTACAGCTATGGGAACTACAGTTTTAAAGGCATATATATAAGAACTATATTTTGTCAACTAAGCAGGTGATCTGAAGTTCACATTCATGGAGAACTGAGAAAATTGTAAGGATTTTTCCTTATTCTGCCAGATTTGTTAGTTTTGTTAAATTAACATGGATAACAGGACTTGTTTTTATCTCCCCATGAAGTATGCTTTCTAGCAAAGGTGCTGTTCATTGAAGAAAAAGAAAGAAAAAACTTTACCAAGTTCTTCCTACATCTTCAACTAACTTCAGTAAACTCAGAAATTTTTGCAAGTTTGAGGGATCCATCTATGTGTCTTTCATCTGTTTTTCTGTCCATTCCTTTTCTAGGTAGGCTGGCCAATTTCAGCTATATTTCAAAAAAATGGTTGAAGTTTTATGAAAATATATATCTAGAGTGAAACGGTGGTAGAAGTCAGCCATCATGCAATCCATCTGGCAGTTTCTTTCCCATAAATTAGCAGGTGTATAATGGCCATACAATGGATTCACCATTAGGATGGCTGCTTCCCAGGGGAGGTCTGTCAAAAAAAAAGAGAACCATAGTGCATAAAAGGTACAAATCAACAAGAGAAGAGGCTTAGCTATTTTTTTCTGCTCGTCAAACAACTTCCATTTATTTATTCAACTTGCTATTAATTTATGAATAGGCTTTTCAGATTGCATCAGTGATTTAGGCATTTTGAACCTATAGAGATGAGACCTTGGCATTTAACTTCTCAAGGCTTGTTGGAAATCAAAATATAAAACCTGAGGTGTTCATTTTAAATATTAGTCATTAATCTTATCTGAAACCAGAGCTTTGTGAATAATTAGTCATGAATAATTTTTATATAAAGATAAATGGATTTGGAGCTTCTTTTTTGAACTTTTTTCCTCTGAATTATTCACAGATTTCCTCATTAAATATTTTTGACATCCTCCCCTTCCTCCTTCTTCCCCCAGTTTCTATACTGAGCATGATGTCATATGGCATGGAATATCCCTTTGGCCAGTCAGGGTCAGCTGTCCTGGCTGTGCCCCCTCCCAGCTTCTTGAGGAAGCTGAAAGTCCTTGACTGGTGTAAGCACTGCTCAGCAACAACTAAACCATCAGTGAGTTATCTACATTCTTCTCCTACTAAATCCAAACCACAGCGCTATGTCAGCTACTAGGAAGAAAATTAACTCCATCCCAGCCGAAACCAGGACAGTATAACCTGTTAATGTCTTGTGTTTCATAACCAATAGCTGTTCAGTTAATAATTTATATTCTTACCATGTCAAACAAGTATCATAAGACAGGAGAAGACCACAGCAGCAGTCATTGTTTCTGTATTCATTGCTGAAACATTTTGCAATGGATGCTCAAAGAAAAAAATTCATGCACACCCAAAGATATTTTGATAAATAAATTTGAAAGTGGTCATGTCTGCTGAAAATTGATCCAAGATATAATAACATTGGTTATACAATATCTTCTGCCAAGTATTGCTGAAATCCTATCTCGGAAATAAATATAGTGTCATATAAGTGACATCTATATTTGTAAGAGTAATGCTACTCTGTGTCAGGCACACTAAGGTGTTATAAACATCCTTGACACAATCACACGCACACACACAAACAAAGGATTTAAAAGAACATGATGTTAGTCACTGTGCTTACCATCATTTAAATATTCAATAATATTAACATTGAAAATTTATGTATTAGCAATGGACTGTTGTACTTTTAGGTTTTGCTAATTTTTATTATTTCAGTTACTTCACTGCTGGTAAGTATTCCAGCTTTTCTCATTATTTTTGGAGTAATGGCACAGGAAAATGTCCTTTCATAGACATCCCAACAAGAATTACAACTGAAGTGTAAGTAATTCTCTGGCCCAGTGGGACTACGGGCTTCCTCATCTTCCAGTGCTGACAGGATTGTAACATATCTGAAAAGGATTTGCAAGACAGAAAGTTCACACATGGGGCTTCGGGCATGAAACCAGCAGGAGAGCTCAGCTGGTATGCTGAGTTAGAATACACTAGTGAGGGCGGATATTTTGTGTTCTAATGCTTTCTTTTATGACACAACTCAAAAATTCTCTTACTTTACATACTTCCCTCTCCACTGTTTAAAAATCCTAGGGCACCAGTTTCACATTTGATTTAGAGATAGATAGTGTTTAGGAAGACTAAAACATCTAATACACATTCTGATTATGTAAACTAGTAGTTCTGTCTAAGAAATGAAGCCAGTTATCCTATGGCTTCTTCTCTTATAATTGGATGATCTGGTGTCTCATATGAGGCAAGAACTGTCATTTTCCTATTATCATGGCAATCATAATAGTTCTCAGGTAGGTGTAGTCTCTTGTATCTAGTAAGGCTGGAGCCTTTGTCTCACAGAGAGCACTAATGCCGGTTTGTCCATCTACATGGCTGCTGATTTTTTGGAAATTTTTAGGAATTAAGTTTATTTGTTCTTTCCTATTTATATTTCAACTGGTCCATTCAATAGGAAGTTTTTTGAAAGGTGAGAAAAGCAGAGAGAGGGGCAAACACACAAAGAGATAAATATTCAGCACAAAACTGCATGAACTTTCATTCATTAGGAAGCTATATTTAAATAATAGCATAGTTGCAGTGCAAATTTTAGTTACATGTAAGGAACTTTACTAATTAAAACCCCAATTCAGAAACAGTCAAGGGTGCCTCCAGCTTATTTTTAAATGTGTTTTTAAATCTACATTTATCTAGGAAAGCAGTTAAACATATGTTTAGTCCATTGAAGTTAATGTGTTGTTTTTTTTCTCCTGAAGTTTATGTAAGTGACTGCTACATTAAAAAAGTGAAAGTTGAATCAGCTACTGTTTCACTGTGGTCAGAAGAACAATTGATTCATTGTGTCATGTCATTATTTGTATTCAGTGAGTTAGAGCTAGTTTTAGTGATCAAAAATCCATTATTTTTATTTTTCACTGTGAGATAACTGACTTGGATTCTGGCATATAAAACTTCCAGAGACATTTTAAATGGGTTCATATTAGAAAAGATTTATTGATTTTGATGATGTGCAAGCTAAGTAGAATTCAATTAAATCTTTGTATCCCAGGAATTGTTTGTATTTGTTAACTAACAAACAGAAGTAGTATATTTTTTTAACTAGCGTACATTTATATATAAATAATTTATATAAACAACTCTACATTTATTTGGGCTGACTTTCTAAAAGTTCACAGTTTACCTCATTATTATAGTGACAGTTTACCTGCCTCTGTGATACAGTTTTCTAACCTGTCAGCCTGTTTCAGTCAGAATTTAATAGAAGGTATTTCAAAGACAGTAAATACAAGTTTCCTGAATATAGGTAGCTTGTTAGAAGCAGAAAGACTTCTTTATTTCCTCTTCTGGGGTCAGAAGTGGGGAGAAATCAAACATTACATTTAAGGACTGACTATACACAGCTTTCTAGTCAGCCAATGTCTGATTAAACTTTCAATTGTTACTTTAGCAGTAACATCTTCAGTGTGATGTATGTCCCCAGAAAGTTGTGTTTATTTACTCTCTTTCCCACTTACACATTAATGGATTTCTACTAGATTTCTCTTTAAAGTCTTTGTTCAACATAAATGAATCTTGTTATACCACTTTAATAAATAGTTCATATTCTTTGTGTTTTGACTTCTAAATTCTTTGCCTACATGGTTATAGCAAGGAGTAAACATGTGAAATGGTTAAGTGGTGCCTATTCAAAAAAATTACCAGATCCTTCTGTATTTCTTCCAGGGCTTAACTGATACTGGATTTTAAACAGATATTGAGGAAGCTGAAGGACAGCACATGCCCTTGTTTCACATACTGTCTGGTGGGATATCACTCACGGCTGCTGTTATTAAACTGCAGTTGAATTACACAATGACTAACTGAGAAGGTGTTTAGACTGGTGGGGGAAAAAAAAAAAAAGAAAAAATAGAACAAATAGCATGGATGCTAAAGAACATATTAAAAAAAGCCTACTCTGTTGTATTGGAAGGGGGATTGATGTGGTCCTAAAATGTCTCAGTAGCCCCCACTCGGGGTTCTCGGAAGGCCTGAGAGAGGATTTTGTGTGAGGCTTAGAATGAAGTATTGGCAAAGAAACGTAAACCTGTTCCTAACACCAAATAAAAGCATCAAAAGGGAATAGAACATGATAAATTCCTCAAGATAAAAGCAGTAGGGACACAGCTAGTCAACAGCTGTGAAAACAGAATTAAAACTTGCATAAATTGGACATGGTATTCCCCAAACCAAAGCTGAATCCAAATAATACAGTATGTATAATCTCAACACAGGATTCAAACTGGGTCAACAGGACATCGTGACTAATTCTGTGGATGACTGCCAACATGCTCAGGCAATTGCAGCCTATTGACCAATGTCAAACAGTTCAAGTTTGCTTTCCCCACAGACTTGAATTTTTCAAATAAATATAACTTAGAGCAAATGAGCCAGTAACTACTCAACAACATAGTGCTGAGTGTTAGATTTGAAGCTTAAGTCAAATCGCATTTAAGCGTATTTCAATATGGTATGTGGATGATAAGAGTAAGGATTTCAAATATACATGGGATTTGGAAGAATGAAGGAAGGACAAATTCTAAATAGTATCAGGATTGATCAAGGAAAATTATAAAAGATACAAGACTATAATATAAAGGAATGTACCATTTCCAGTTGGGGAAATACATTTCCATTGCTTTGCATGTTCTAATCAAACCAGTAAGTTTATTTGCAAAAGTTATTTATTTTCTATAGTTGTTCTGTCTTTCTTAATAATTTTTTTTAATTTGCATCTAGTTTAAGCATTTTTTCCATTTATATAGTTTTTAGAGATAATAATCCTCATCTTCCTTCAGCTATCACTTTACCTTTTCTCTATAGAAATGAAATTCCGAGTATTATTCTGAATTTTTATTTTTTAGTTGCAGACCAGATCTTTTCTAAGTGGCTTCTGTATCAACAATTCTGTGAAACAAAGTCTGCATCTCAACTAGCAAATAAAATGGACATGACATGGGCTCAGACACTGGCTCAAGATTGTCTGTACTCTTCATCTGTTAGCATATCTCCTGGTATTGGTTTGGCCAATGTCAATTAGCACTGCTCCAGACAGTGCCTCAGCATGGTCTGGACAAAACCAGAACCCTTTGCACAGGTGGTTTGAATGTGGCTGTCGTGGTTTAACAGGCTGGCAACTAAGCACCATGCAGCCGTTCGCTCACTCCCTCCCCTCCCTCAGTGGGAGAGAGAATTGGAGAAAAGGAAAAAAAGTAAGACCCGTGGGTTGAGATAGAGACAGTTTAATAAGAGAAAATAATAATGATAATAAAATAATAATAATAATGGTAAGAAAATATACAGAATACATAAAACAAGTGATGCACAATGCAATTGCTCACCACCCGCTGACCGGTGCCCAGCCCGTCCTGAGCAGCGATCACTCCCCCCGAGCTGCGATCACACTGCCCGCGACTGACCGACCAGCCCCACCCAAGTATGACGTTATATGGTATGGAATAGCTCTTTGGACAGTTTGGGTCCTAGCTGTGCTGTACTCCCAGCTTGTTATGCACATGGCCAAGCAGGAGAAGCTCAAAAAGTCCTTGAGCAGTCTGAGCACTACTTGGCAACAACTAAAAACATCAGCGTGTTATCAACATTCTTCTGGTACTAAATCAAAAGCACAGCACTATGCTAGCTTCTGTGAAAAAAATTAACTCTATCCCAGCTGAAACCAGGACAGTGGCCTCCCAGTTTTGGAGTCAGCCATTTAGGCAGAACTAGTCACCATGAAAGCCACAGTCATCGTTCTGATCAAAACTTCCAGCCAAATATCAGAATAACCGACATCTTCAGCTGCTATTGATGTTGGGGTTCCCTTATCACTCTGATTATTGCTTCTATGTTCTTCTTCATTTTCCTTTTTGTTCCTGTCATTTATTGTCTTTCTCACTCTTAAGAGGCATGTCAATAGATGCTTAATATTCTGCCTCTGTGAAATTGTTTCTTATGAAATTGTCTATTGTGAAATTGTCTCCTACTAATATTTTGTGACTCACAGGTCTCTGTCTATGCTCTTGATCTGCCAAATGTCTGCCCAACCTCATATTTCTGTTTCTCAGACACCTTCTATATCATTTGCTAATGCACTAGTAACAAATTACCAGCATAAGGTAAATTCCTTGTGCTACTTAAACTCACTGCACCTTCTAGGCATTATCAAACCTGCATAATTCATAGAATCATTATTCTCCCCAAACTACTACTTCCCCTGTGACTGTAAAAAAAGGAGAAAGTGATGTCTATGGCATTTCTTATTTTCTTCCCCAGGTTATTTCCTCCTGCATGTTCCACTGCTGTATGAGTAATGCCTTGAATCTTCTCTAGTTTCTATTTTATTACTATTTGGTTTGAAGAAGATTTAATCGATGGTTTAAATACTGTAAAAGGAGTATCCAGTCTTGCATGACTAATCCAAGAATTATTTCACATGAATATTAAATAAGAAAAGATATATTTTCAAGTCTGAGTGCTTTTGAGGGTGGAGCAGTATCTGCTTAAAAGATGGTCATAAACATATCGGAAAATAATTAATTCACCAAGTTTACAGAAGAAATATCCAACCCTTATCAACTCTTCTTGATGAGTTAATACCACCATATGCACATGTCACACATGTCATGGGTAACTGCTGATAGTTCATATGATATTATAATTTATATAATGCTTTTGTTCAGAACCATACAAAAAAAAAGTCCATTGTTCTAAGAAAGCTCTTTCCTTAAAATATATGTAGCATAACTGAAAAATAAATGCTAATGTATTTAATGGGAAGCAATATTTCATTACCTTTTGAATAAAGAAATTGATAGAAATAATGAGTAGTTTACAGAATGGTGCAGGCTGAATGAAGAAACTGAGGACAAATTCTTTTAGTTTCTCACAGATTCCTAGAAGCAGTTCTTTTCCACGTTAGCTGTATGAATCCAGTTCCTGACCCTGTCTGGGTTAGTGTTGATAAAAATCCCTAGATATTAGAGGGAAATTATTTCCAAAGGTAATCAGTATGAAAGTTACATCAAGTTCTAAGCAGCAGAATAGGATTCCAACATGAGAAATAGGAAATGTGTTTGAAATAAACTACTAGCTGAATAGCGTTTGGCTGTATAAAAATTATTCCTAATTAAAATCTGAATTAATCAAAAAGCTATTGGTGTGCAGAAAATATTATCATTCTTTAATTTTTTGCTGGAAAGATATTTGTACTTCAACCACCACCAGTGATTGGTTAAGAATGGAGCCCTTCCTACCTAGTGAGAAAGTACGCTCTAACCACAAACTTCTTGCACATTTTTCATCCGAATGATAACACCAGTGTACCTTGTGAAACATGTTGTTTTTATTTTATTTTGGATGTTGAACTATCCAAGCTTATCCTTTATTTTGAAAGTGAACTATCATTTCTTGCTTCTATTAAAGTATAGGCAAGAGGGAAAAGCAAATTCTGCCAGCAAGCTGAAAGAATAATTGAATATATTTAAACAAAAATGAAACAAAAATAGAATCCAAGAAAGGGAAAATCTGGAAGGAAGAGATCTCTAATGAGTAAGGTTACTTCCTATGTGCTAGTATGATATATGTTATTATTTTTAAGAGAGATGTTGATAAGATTAATGAGAAAAACTTTATTAATGTCTACGTAAATTTATGCATTCATTAATTGGAATACTACAGTAAGTTCAACTTCATTATTTGAGAGTTTTGAATAATGTTCCAGTTACTTCGAATTCTCCATCTTCCTCCAAAAACCCAGTTGTCCCAAGACTATTTATGCCTAATGACTTTGGGGCACCACTAAAATATTATTCACAAATTATACATTGTAATCACTTGTGATTATTTTCATTGCAAGACAAAATTTACACGTGATTGAAAATGAGAAGACCCAGTAAGAGAATTCTTTGTACTCCTTAAGAATGTTGGTAGGGGTGCCTGCCCAGCCTCCCCTCAGCAAAGTGGCCAGGATGCCAACACAAAGCAGGGATGAGTATAACAGTGAGGGTCAACAGACCATCCAAAACTGTCTAAGAGGGATTTTGCCCCAGATTGACAATGCAAAAGAAGACAACTTCCATCAGCCACACCAACAGCTTAAAAACCAAAGGAGTTTGCTTGAGAAGAAGTACAAAAGAAGCTTAAAAATTTGTAACAGTAGAGAGAGAGAAGAAAGCAGTGGAGAAGCAGTCAAAACCTGATTTGACACTGCCAGAAATCACCCCACCAACACCACAATCTCTATCTTGACCTTACTGAGCATCCTTCCACCAGATGCCATGGGGGGATGGTGGTGGTGGTGCATGTAACTAGAGGAGTGACAGTGTGCGTGCAACAAGTAGGGGTCCACACTTCTGATGTACATATATGAATTCGAGGTGGGGGCTTTCTCAAAAGAATATGTTTTGTTGCTTTGTAGGGACTGTCACGAGCACACATAAGCCTAGAGCACCTATATTTCCATCAAGACGGTACAGAAATAAAGCAATTCACACTCCCAGAAAGGATGTGTGTGTGGTGTGGGGGTGTGTTTATAACTCACACTGCCTGTGACAGGGAGTACGTGTGTGTGACTGTCTTGGTGGGGGATATCATTGGGTTTTGTTATAGAAGGTGGCTTAGAAATTTCTAGGTGCTTATTTAAGCACCTAGGTGCTTATTTAAGTGTCTAATATTGAGGCTTACCTATCATGAATGCATAGTTCACTGACTGCTAGTTAGTTACATGTTATTAATAAAACAAACAATTTCAATTTTGATTTTATTTACACCACATGAATAGTGTAGATTTTTTCCTGCAATGTTTGTTTCTAAAGCAATCAAACAAATAATTAAAAATATGAATAGACCTTTTGTGACTATGTATGCACATGCACAACTACTTGGTGTAACTGAAAGGAGAGAATATTTAGTTTACCTCTATTTTCAACCAATACCTTTTTAAAAAGTTGAATTATTTCTAGTAAACAAGATCCTAGGCAAAGTAGTGTGAATGTGGCTTCAGTCAGTTCAGTCTGTGTTTCATCATATAATAAGAACTTTGGTTATTAATGACCTACATTTAAATACGGCATTTGCTTTTTTGCTTTGTTTTGTTTTGTTTCATGCTTGAAGGAACAAAGTTATACCAAATTATGTAATATTTTCCTATATGTACAATATATTTTGCTATAAATACATTTCACTTTGTGTACCTGCAAGAACAGTAAAAGGAAATTCAGTTATTAGAACAGAAAAATGGCCATGGGAATAGTTAGTATTTTATCTACTTCAGTGCTACCTGTCTGGGAAGATTCGCAACTTCATTCTCCAGCTGCTGATGGTTAATATTGAGCAGAGATTTTGAAATGGTGAAGCTGGGCGGTCATCTGGGATTCGATGCTGCTTTTCCTGTGATCACTGTTCTTGTCTGAGTACCTGATGAAGCCATCACAGGGTTAAAAGTACTGGGCAGATGAATGTCTTACAATTTGTCTAAGAGCTAAATCTCATTTTCTAATCAATGACTATGTAAGTATTTTATACAAAGTATAACAGCTTTGAGAGGAGGAATAAAGACTCTACCTATCACCTGGCTTAACTCGGTATTAAGGTACTTTGCCATCAAATAGTGGATCAAAAACCCACAGAAAGAAACAAGTAATAGGATCCATACCTGCCACATCCTGAGCTTTCTGAGCTACAAAAGCCAAGCTGCAGCATACAGAAATGCCAACTTATCCTCTAACATTTCTTTTAATCCAAATTTTTTTGCCCACTTTAAATTTGCAAATAGCTTAAGGACAAACAAAAATAAAATGTTCAATGAGTAGAAGTGTTGCAAGAAAACAAAATAACTTACCTGTAGACCCAGATCCCTGCCTTCTCTAAAAGAAGAATTACAAAATAAAACATTTTACAACTGTACTTTTTCATTTGCTTGAAATGACTGACATTTATGATCACTACATAGACTCAATCGCCTACATTTTACAAGCCTTAACTTCTTCACAGGAATAGTAGGGAAACCTCAGAGAGAAAATAGTATATGTTTATCAAATCCATAAATTTACAAGTTAGTTCATCTCATTCCACTGATAGAAGCATATGGTCAATAAGTAGAGATATCAGTAAATTGGAAAAAAATGAAGTAACAATGTATTTTTTAATTTAACACTGAAAGTAAACAGTGACAGTAAGAACTGTACCAGAATGTAATTTTCTAAAAATAATGAAATATTACAAGTCCTGCATACTCAATGGGATCCATATTAATTATCAGAATGTGAGAACAACATAATAAGACAGTTAAATTATGAAGAATACCACATCAGATTAAATATGGATCCACCTTTTAAATGTAGGAGGTAAAAAGCATCGGTTCAATTTTGAATTAATGAAGATATTTGAAGAATAATATGCTTTATCTTTGTCTGAAAGGGTTATCAAGTGTTTTGACATAGTAAAGACACTAAGCAGCCCACAAATTTCTGCATCATCTGATAGACATAATTTAGAGTTTTTCCCCCTAAGGTCTGTGACAAAACAACCACACTGAACTTGCTACTCAGTGTCACTGCTAATACTTTGCATGTGGAAAACAACATGAGACAGTCGTGAACTGGCTTGCAGCTAATGTGAGACTAGCAACTTTCTTTCCTCTAAACGTGAGGAAGAGGAAGAGGACATTTATCTCCCCAGCAGATGCTATCTGGCAAGTGATAAATTCAGTTTCACATCCCTTGTTTATCTGTTTTAGAAATAAGTGGGGAGGGGAAGGGGGGGAGAGTGGGAGAGACCGAGAGGAAGTAAGAGCAAAGCTTCCCTTTCTTGGCAGCCACAAGCCATTAGAAGAGCTTGGCTGCTGGTGTAACCACAGCCTCAGGCAGCTGAATGCATGCCCAGAGCAGAAATGGAGACACAAAGGGATTCAGATGCTTATGGGATTATCCTGAAGTTGAGAGAAGATTTGTGAATGCTTAACTGTTGAAGTTTCTTGCCCCAGTTCCTCCAGTGACAAGAAAGCAAAATAAAATCAAAAAGTTTTCTCTTTCCTTTCTCTGGTACACAGTTAGAAGATTTCTTATTGTAGTTTAATTTATTTGGAAGCAAATCTGAAAAGTTGTGTCTTAAATCTTGATAAAGCAGGCTAACATTTCTTCTGGAGTTTAACTTAAAATGAGCAGCTGAGAATCATATGATGCAGCTGGAGGAAAGAGAGGGGAGTTTGATTGCTCAGTAAATGCAACTGCTTTGGAATACTATAGTTAGAGGAATGATCTTTAAATAGCTGAGCCTCAAATCAATTAAGATTTTACAGATTTGGATCAGAATTATACAACCAGAGAAGGGAGAGAAGCATGTGCATTTTGCATCATACTGTTTGTTGCGTTAGGATTTTTCTTGTTAAGATGCTACTGATTTGAGTTGTCTCCTGGAATAGCAGCACTGTGTGCAATTACAATCAATCAAAAAAAAAAAATCTGTTCCTGGTGACTGAGGCCAAGGTAAAAACACAACTCTGTATTTTCCATATGCTAAACTTTCTTTGAGGAAATTAATTTAACTCTTTCATCAGTTAGTCTGCAAAACTGAATGACAGAAAACATTCAAGTCCAGTGCACTGCTCTGAACAAATGGGCTGCACCCTGACATCTTTTCTTCAATATCTTTCTCCCTCACAGTTCAGACCTACACAGATTTGCAATAAATAAAAGTGATGTGCAAAAACCTAATGGAATATTACTTCTTCAGTGTTCCTTTTATCTCAGGGGTGTAATAGATGAGGTAGGTTTTGTGAACCAAAACATTCAATTCCATATTGATAGAAATATAAATATCTGCTCTAGCATATTCTTCCTGCAAAGAAGGTGTTCATATAGAGGCCATATCAACACAGGTATATGTAATATGTAGGATGCTGCTTGCATTTTTTGCATGTAAATTCTTCTTATTGAAATTATGTTTTTCTTGGGAACATTTGTTTCTACAAGTTAGCAGCTGTGCAGGCTCTGTGCTTACAGCATAGTAAAGCAAATGATTATTGCTCCATAATACACCAGGTGCATCCACATGCTGGGTGAAGTGCTCAAGTAAAACAGCCAAGTTTAATACAGTATTTAAAAAGAAAGATATGTCCCTCCTTCATGGTATTGTATGATGGTCAACATACAGGAGGGTGACCAGAACCACAACTCCTGTAAACTTAAGAGTGAATAAATGCCAAGGGTTGCAGACTGAGAGAAGTGCCCAGGTGAAAGGCAAATGAAAACCAATGGGAATAACTACTTACATTTTTTGCCTAATGGAATGATGGAACAGATATTTAATTTTCAGGATTAGCAAGGATTAGCCAAATGTCATAGCCAATACATCTGTTAAAGACTTCTTCAAATCACAGTAAGGCAACTATATCCCTAATACTCAATGTATTAACATATGAAGACAAATTGACACTATTATGGCAATTTAGGAAACCAATATCAGACATTATGAAGTTTGTGGGAAACATACACAATGCTATTACTTTTTTGGGGTTAGGTTTTGGTTTTCTTTTTTCAGTTGTGTGTTGTTTTTTTTTTTTACTTCATATTCTTGTAAAGAGTCTTTTCATTTTTAAGTACATATGTTTAGACTTCTAGATCTGCCTACACTCCTTCTTTCTACGTTGGTATTCCTGATACATAACAGCAACAAATTAATAGCATTAATATTAAGGGTTTGTCCCCTCAGTGTCACAGAAGTTCAGGGTGGGTGCATCCAGAGAGCTGGCAAGGCATTCAGAATTTGTTAACAGAATATTATGTCGATGCCATGCTGAAAACCAAGTGCTCATGGGCCTTCTATGAGAGTCTTCTGTGCACTTTTATTTGGGTCTTCTGTTCACTTAATCTAGGAGGCTTAATAGGAGGACTGAGGATTTTTTTCTGGATTTTTTTCCCCTCCTTTCAGGAGCTTAATTCACCTCTGGGATTTTGAAAATAAACCTCTGAATGCTCCACCTTCTCTCAGAATATGGACATTCCTTGAAAGGTCTATTGGAACATCCCAACAATAATCTGTTCTTTCCTCAGTTACTCAGAAACACATCTAACATTTGGTGAGCTGCTCTTTGGCAAAAAGCAAGAAAATTGAAGCCAGTGCCCATTTGGCTAGATTACAGAACTGTGAAAGCTATCGACTGAACTCACAGTTGATGTTAATGAATCCATTTTGATCAAGAAAGCGTGACTGAGACCTTTCATTACAATTCTGTCCCCACAGTGTAATGTAGTGTGATTCATATATAAATGTGCTGAGATCTACACTGTTTTGTTGAATGGTTTGGACTACTTCTAGAGACAGAATTGTCACATACAAAAGACACAGAAGTGTGACTTGCAATTGGAGTTCAGTTCCCAGTTTGCCTATCAGCCAAACTGATTTGACCTTGAGAATGTTATATCTCATCAAATACTTGTTTTCCATTACCTTTCTTATCTGTTAAGATGTAAATTAAGAGAACCTTGCTATGTGTTTGTACAATACTTCACATAAACTAGCACTAATGAAGAACAGGGATGACAAAAGTAATTCCTACTTCTAATATCAGCTCATTCTTGTTAAGAGTGATCTAAAATGAGCATAGCTATCTGTGGACAAAGATGATGCACAGTGATGGGAACACTACACACTGTTTCAAATATAAATTCAATAGTTTCTTGGTGTTTATTTTCACAATTTTGTTCTTTTTTTCTGCACCATACACATAAGAGAGTTCAAAGATTTCTCATTTCAGTGTGATGCCAGGAATGGATCAATAAATAATTCTCTATATACTCTTTATCAATGATCTGTTCCAGTGTTTATATTTGAATCTAAAAATATCAGGAAAAGAAGAGTGATTAGCTATTATAAACAGAATTAGATCGGCTTTTTAATTCTGTTCTTCAGTTGCTGTCCATGCCTTTACATGTGACACCATTACTGCATGCTGACTTAAAATACTTGTTATACTCTCTTATTTTAATGTTTTAAATGGTTTGATCCACTTGTAGCTGATCCACAAATTCTTTACTACTAGAAGGTATCCCGATCTCAAATACTCAAGTTAAATACTTAAATTCTGATGCACCCAAAATTGGCTGTTGCTTTGTTTACAAGATTGTTTTTAAAAGGCTTTGTGGTCTTTTATACCAATTTATCATGCCCATGTGCCAGAACTGACTCTCAGTCTGCTGCCTTTCTTTCACCAGCAAATTCTGATTCTCTGCACAACAACAGTGCATTGTTGTTGCAAAAGGGCAGCAGAAATAATAAGAGCATGCATTGATCTCGTAGATTAGTGACCCAAGATTAATGAATCATGGCAGAGTATTGGTAAAAGACATGCAAAAGGAATATGCTTTAAATATTTTCTTTAAAGGTTCTGTACATTTTAAGGGCAAATATTGTTCATCTGTTATCATGACTTAGAAAAACTGACTACTTAATACTTCAGTCTTCTCCTTACCATTTCTCAGAATAAAGTGCTGAATCTAATAGATAGAGATGTTTTATTTTCTAAGTTATTAATTATTTTCAACATTACTGGTGATATTACAGAATAAAACCACTTTGTCTCAGCATGGTGCAGTTATATTACTTTTTGCATTTGAAGTACTAAAACCTCAACACATCACTATATATCACCAATTTCAGTTGCTAAATGGTGGCAACAGGAATAATATTCACTTACTTATCTGAGGATTTTGATTTGGATGAATTACAGGCCTTTCTGTGGACAAGAAGCAAGTGTTTAAAGGTAGCATATAGAAATTTGGTTCCATGTAATAGCAGTCCCATGAAGGTGCCTTCACTGAGGACAGGTATCTACACATATGCCCAGAGCATGCCAGTTCTAACATGACTGAGCAATTGATTTCTACCTAATGTGTATGTATCTTGAGTGGTGTAGCCTGATGTGTCTTTTCAGAGGTCAAGTAACGTTATTTTACATACTGCGGTAGTGGCTGCTGCTTTCTCTGGAATCTTGGAGATAAGAGACAACGTTCCCTTCTGCCCATAGAATAGTCTAGTTCTGCGTGTGTCTGTGGATTTTTAAACTCATACCTTTCATATTCAAGCATAAAAGGCAAGGTATTGTTGGTGTTGGCCTTTTGTGTGCCATTTTGTGGCTGCATGTGCTGGCCACACTGTCTAGGACTCACTGGCCAGCAGAAGGAGGTCATAGACGGAGTTGAATTGCTGTGAAAGAGTTAAGCTTCTCATCTCAGAGCGGATCTTCTAGTCCTACAGACTTTTGTTTCTGCTTTTTAACACCTCTCTTGGTTTTTGTCCAGTGTCTGCTTATATAAAATACAACCAGACCAAGGGATGGTCTAGGGAACAACTACAAATTGCAGCATGAGGCAAAAAAAAAAAAAAAAAAGACACAGGATACAGGAAATACGTGCTTGAATCCTTTCTGGTAACAAAGTCTATTCATTTATTTGACAAAGGTTTTCTTAATGCAAATTGTTTCCACCAGGTCATTCTATAAACCAATATTCCTCCCTCAGCTGTTCTTTAAACAGAAATGCATTTGAAAGGAGAGTTTATGGGGCACTCTTCAAGGCATGGGATGAGTGAGTCACTTCTCACCCATGTCTTCAGCATTTATGCTATTGTGTAACTCCAAGTGCTCAAATAACTTTTTGCTTAGGGTGCAAAGCATATCTCTCTTTCAACCTTGAGTTGGTTAAAAATCAGGGGCATTTAATTGAGGGTTCTTAAGGAATTTTCAGGCACCTAAGACTGATTCTGGATCATTTGTTCATCTTTCTGATGAGCAGATATACATTCAACTAAGTGCAAAGTGTTCAGCTCCCTGTCTTTCAGTGGGAAATGCACAGGTGCACTCCTGCACGTTGGAACAATAATGTACCCATGGGAATCTAAATTTTTGATTACCTTTTCTATCCTTTTATCTTCCTTTTGTGCTTTGCAGTGTCATAGATTTAGGAAGGAAAACCATGGAACAGCTGTAGAGCCAGTAAAGTTAAATACCACATATGTAGCCACTTCTAACAGTATAATTAAACAGGAGTTATCATTTTCAATGTGTTGACATTTTATAAATTAAAGGTAGACAGAGGAGAGATGGAAGAAAAAAAATTAAAGCTTTTGTGATGTTGGTTAATTCCATGAGGTTACTCAGAAATGTAGATTCTTATTACTTCCGAGATATAAGGAATTTAGTGCCTTTTTTATGTACAAAGTTCAGCAGATGTTTATTTTCCATTATGTCTCTTCATTTCATATCTTGGTTCACTGCTATGCTTTCCCTATAGATGCTCAAAACTGTTCCACAAGTGCAAAGCAATCCTTCGGATCCATGATGTAGATCTGATTTACCTTTTAAGTCTACACAGGGCATGGATAAAATAATGTCAAGCATCTGGACCAAAACATTTTTTCTCTTCAGTAAACAGAGTCATCTACAAAACTTTTTCTGCCAGAACTGTTACATAGAGTACCAATATGCATCACACTTGCATATATTTATATGCATATACCTGTACATGTTTTAAAAAACCCCAACATTAAACCCCAAAACTTTCACCTTATTTTCCTCTTGTGATATCCAACAGATTTCAGTCAGCACAATCTCCATGGTATATACCATTTCCAGGTTCAATGATTAATTCTTGAACCCTTATTTGATGGCACTGGACTGGTCCTGAATAGTTGAATATGGAAGAGGATACATCATTTTGTGATATTACTGCTTTACTTCACCATATATGCCTTTGACATGGGGGAAAAATTTGCCTGGCATATTTGAGTTCCTTTTTACTCTGCTGAAGACAGATTTTCTTTACTATTCTACGAATTTCCTCTTTTTATCAAATTTTTTCTTACTGTAACATTCTAATTATTCCTGAGCTTTGTGGTGAGTGGCTCTGTAGTGCCTAGCTCTTTGACTTTTTTTACTGCCTTTACAGACCTTATTCTAATAGAATTCTAATAGAATAGAATTCTAATAGAAACCATGTTTGTAAGACCTGAACCAACAGAAATTCAAATTAATAAGAAACTATTTCTTATTCTCTGAGATAAAGAAGACATCTTCATTTGTGGATTACAGGATATATTACAATAATTATTTCCATAGAAAAGCTATGTCTGTTAATCAACAATTGGCTTGAGCCATGTTTTACCTCATCTGAAAACTCAGTGAAACTTTGGAAGCTTATAGGTTGCATTTTGAATAAAACATTAAAATACAAATAAAACCTTTCAATCTATACTTTTGAAGTCAGTGACAGTTGAACCAGTTATAATAAGAATCTGTTCTGAGGAAGATGTTGAAAGTAAGGAGAAGAAGTGAACATGAAAAAAAATTAAAGCTTTTCTAGAAAAGTAAAACCTTGGGGAAAGAGAACACACAAAATAAACCATTTTTCCTGTCATTGTTTTCTCACTTGGACATAAATTTTGTATAAATTTATGTTAACCTGATATCTTCCAGCAGAAAACTCTAGTTCTCTACACTGAGTCAAAGACTTTGTTTTCTTCACCTCACTTCCAAATAAAGTTGTATCCTAGAAGGGGAGTCAGTAGGTGAGTCGTGACCTAGAAAAAAGATTCTTGTTGATAATAGAACAGAATTTCACATAACTAGAGTAGAGAGGCCATCAGCTTCTCTATATAGTGCTTTCTATTTTTTGCTTCAGAAAGAAGAAAAGATGTTTTAAAAATATGTTCCCAGACAACAATCTGGCATATGGATACAGAGAACAGGGTGATACAAAATTTAGAAGAATTTAACAAGAAAAAGAAATCAAAACAACCCCCTAGACTTGTGACAGATGCTAAATGGTAGACAAAGAGTGGTCTAGAAAGTCATGGACAATGGATCCCAGTCTAGGACCAATATTACAGTAAATGCAATCCTTATCAGGTCATCTGTCAGCAGGCATTGATCACCTGCTGAAAAGTATGCAGGTTGACATCAATTCTCAGTCCATATACTTTGAAACTACACAGCTGCACAGCAGCATTTCTAATGTATATCCTGTGCCAAATGAACTCATTCTGAAACATAAATGCTCTTTGCAGTTTAGTCAATCCAGCTCCACAGCATATTCTTTTAAACCTCATAAAGGTAATCACAGTTTGGAATATGGAGGAGTTAATAAGGTAGAGGTACGTTGCATTAAATTCACTTTCCTGCTCCATACACATGCTCTTTTAAGAGAGGCTACAACAATTTATTTTGGACAAGTTTCTTTATTTATTCTGTGCTTAGATTAGTCCTCTGTAAGGTACTGCACATGGGGTATCTACTTGTAGGTAATTCAGGCGCTCAGTTCCCTTTAGCATGCAGCTGCCAGTCTGGTTACTGAAGTCTGCGTGGACAAGGCATTTTACAGTGCAATGCTCTGCGCTGATTGAGCATCCTATGTCAGAATAAAAGTACATAAGGCAAAAAGCCTTCCTGTGTCATTCAAATAAGGCCTACTCCAGACACTTGTATCATAGGATATCATGCATAAAATACCAAGCTAATTTTAAGAGCCAGCTGGGTTTTCTTCCCCCTGAATTTACTCCTCAGATTGCCAAAGAAATCAATTGTAGACTTCAGAGCTTATTGGGGCATGGCATTAAACATAGGCTTTTTCAAAAAGGGTGGGTTGATGGTCTCTGACTGCTTAATAGATAAAATTTTATCTTTTTTCCTTGTGAGATAAAATTACCTGTACAGTCCAATCTTTGGCAAAGAACAATGCCAAACTCTGCTTAGTCAGAGAATTATCATTTCTTCTGAGCTCTCTTCTATCTCCTAGGGGGAAAACAAACAACAAAATTGTTAGCCTTTTGCAGATTGCAATTTACTTCTCAGTTTTTATTAACATTCAAACTAACTTAAAGAAATGTCCAACTGTGAGCCTGCCACACCATTTTTTCACTATCTCCCATTTTTGCCTGATCCTTAGTCAAGATGTCAATTATACGTTAAGCTTTATCCTAAGTGAGTGCATATCAAACATTCCAAGACTGTTTACTGCTAGACAGAAATGCTAGAAAAAGTCGCTTACCAGCATGGATTGTGAAGAGTTAATTCATTAAGGATTACCACGTCACTCTTCAGAGTTTAGAAGCCCTAAAATATTATTTCTGTGTCTAAATTTGAAAATATTGGAAACATTCCATTCAATATCTCAAAAACAGATTAAGATTTTTTTAGAAATTGTGGCACTCTTTAACGTGCAATAAAATTCTTGTTAGAAAATATTTCCCATGGAAGATATGCCCACAGAGAAAAATTTCCTTTGAGACTGTTGGATGATACACATGCATGTTGCACTGGTAAAATAAAAAAAAAAAATAATAAAATATGTAATTCAATAATTTGCAGTTTACATGTCAAGCAACTGTAAATTATGATCTTTTAAAATTAGACTCATAACAGATGGTTACAGTTCTGTTTAAAGTGATTTTTCCTTTGGCATGTCTTGCAGCACTAAGTGAGCTCTCAGTGCAACAGCTGATTTTTTTTCTATATTAATTCATGTGTTCCATTAAAACTTATGGAAGGAAATGGGTATTTTGCATGTTTTTGTCTATGGAGAGTTATGTGTAAGAAGACTTGGCTGTACAATTCATGTCATCCATGGACTACAGATGCAGTCAGGTAGGCAAAGAATCTCATGTAGTAGCAGGACTTCAGTTTCAGAAAATGAATTCATTTTTTAAATTCTACTTGGCTAAAATTTCATTCGAGTATATAAATAGGTATGTGTTTCTGGACTGAATAACATCACGTTTTTAACTCATTCAGGTTGGAATCAAATTGGAAAAATTTTAAGATAGAAATCTTGTTACTAAGCAGGGATATACTGTGTTTGTAAACAGTATTTGCTTGTTCAGACTGGTGAGTGTTTTTCAAATTGAAGTCCACTGAATGTTAGGTTTCCGTATTCTTTTGAAGATTTACAAAATGAAGCTTATTGTGGAAGAGTATATGTGAACAAGTATGACTGGATCAAATTCTAGGTGTCTAAACTTAGGTGAAACTAATCCCACCCAAAAAGTGGCTGAATGTAACCTGAGTTGAGAGGACTTCACTAAGGTGGCAGTTATATTCTTAACAGAATTAAAGGATGTTGAAACTAAATATATTTTTTTAAAAAATCCTTAGATATATTATAACAAGTTAGGATGACAGCAACTTTAGGAAACCTTTTGATTAAAAGATTATGGAAAAGCAGAGCAATCCTCATATAGTCTCTCTGGAATAGTGTCAAAGTTGTCCAAGTGCAAGAGCCTCCCTTCCTAAAGGTTTATATGAAAGTCATATTCAGATCAAATATTGTAATTTTTTTGTTGTTTTTCAGGGTGAAATGATAATGAAACTATAAAATACAACTGGCTGAACACTCACCCAGAATTAGAATTTGAAGATCAGAAATTTTTTTTAATATATCTTTTTAGCCACCCACATAAGCAGGCTAAATATTCTTTCTTTTCTCTTACATGTGTGATAAGCAAAAGTGTTTACTTTCAGAGCAACAAGACTGGCTAAGTTATTTACTATTCTCTGGAGGATAAAAAGTTTCAAGAGTGTCTATGTAAAGCAGTGAAAATTAGTCCAAGAATAACAAGGTAAATTAGCAAGATACAGTTTAAAACAAAAGAACCATTAAAAGCCAAACACTGGTGATCCAACTGAAAAGCAGTAGTACTCAAGAGTTTACTCTGTGTTCTATTTACGTTGTTACTCATTATGGAGGCAAGATTGTAATGAAAATGTTTATTGGTTTTAGAACATTAAGTTTAAATGGTTAATCAAGAGGAAAGTGTGTATTTTGCAGAAATATAAAATGGATCCAGGATATATGAATGGGGGTGTTTCCTCAGGTCATATTCAAAGAATTTATTATTATGCAAGATATGACAGCCCACTTTTGTCAGAAGACAAGTAACCAGATTGCAGTAATCCAGTCTCACCATGTCAAATCTATAAACTCTTAAACCCCCTATGGTCTAGAAAGACTTTTTTGCTATCAACCAGGAAGTCTTCTTTGGCACAGAGACTCAGATTCATTGCACTAGCTTAGATCACTTAGTAGCTAAATTAGAAACATTGTAGTCCTAAGTTTTCCATAATTAACAAAGTGCACACCAAAGCATGATTCAGATCTTGGATGAAGTAAATTTGTCATTGGGAAATTATTCTCCCTTACTACTTAAATGAAGCTTTCTAAACTGTATAATAAAAGGTATAGCTTTCAACACCTACTGGCAATCTTTGCATTATGCTCCTAACATAGATAATGCCTGGACCAAATATTGGAATTATGAGACCTTCTGGATGCTATCACTTACAAGCAAGGTCCTATATAGATCTCACATAGCTGACTCAGTTGTCTGAACTGCAGCCTTCTCTTGATGTCTTCTAGAAATGTCTTCTGGCATTCCTGTCAGTTCATTCAAAAGGGCTCTTTGTGTTGTGAAGAACATCATATGAAGTCTTCTTTTACCTGTATGATATGGAAAACAGTTTGCATGTTCCACTTTGCCATGAATATAATTTAATTTTCCTTGGTTATTCTGATTGATATATCTAACAGTGAAAGCAATATCCGAAAGACTTAGTATGTGCCATGATATATCTGACTATATTGTAAGAGTTCTTCACTGTAGTTTTCTGAATTCATAATGGAAAATAATATTTCTGAAGGCTCCATCCAGTTAAGTTTACTATAAAAAGTAGAATCCTATTGCCTGAAATAATTGGTTTCTATGACTCACTAATAGAATTCCACAGGCATTTGTGTATTGCAGTACTAGCTTGTTTGTAAATTGCTGGATCAGGACCAAAAATTTAGTATTACTAGGCACATTAAGAAATTAGAGGAAAAAGAAGATGACTAGAGAATGAAACGAAAATGTAAATTTCAACACAGTACTTACGAAGTGCTAAATAACATCTTGGACTTTGTTTAAGAGACAGTTATGAATGTACTTTGTGTAGATTGTTTTTTTTTTATTCAAATACAAATACCATTTTCAGATATATAAATCCAATTTGAAAATAAATATCTCTGAAATGCATACAGAATATTTTATATTAGCAATCATTACAATTAAAATAAATACTTTGACCAATGTTTACTGGCAGTGTGAGCTTCTTAATTACTGAAGCAACTGCAATCAGATTAATTATGAATGTTCAAAGTTGACAATATCATAACACCTAACATTTCTGAGAAAACCAAAAATGTTAATGGTACATTAACTTAAAATATTAAAGTAAAATAAATATGGAATAGAATAAGACATAGTAGAATAAGAAAGAAAAATTCCAAGCTTTTTGAAAAATTTTTGGACAATATTTTCAGGAACAGAAACATAAATTCACTGCTTCTTTAATGTCATTAGTGAAATGTCGTCTTTTTAAATAGCAGTGATAGAATTAATATCATAATGCAATAACCTAGTAAAAGAGAGTTTCCCATAGCATTCTCACAGTTTCCCATAGCATTCTCCTGGAGAAGCTGGCAGTTCATGGCCTAGATGGATGTACTCTTCGCTGGGTTAAAAACTGGCTGGATGGCTGAGCCCAAAGAGTCGTGGTGAATGGAGCCAAGTCCAGTTGGTGGCCAGTCACAAGCGGTGTCCCCCAGGGCTCAGTTCTAGGGCCAGTCTTGTTTAATATCTTTCTCAATGACCTGGATGAGGGGATTGAATGTGCCCTCAGTAAATTTGCAGATGACACCAAACTGGGTGGGAGTGTCAATCTGCTGGAGGGGAGGAGGGCTCTGCGGAGGGACCTGGACAGGCTGGATCAATGGGCCGAGGCCAACTGTATGAGGTTCAACAAGGCCAAGTGCCGGGTCCTGCACTTTGGTCACAACAACCCCATGCAGCGCTACAGGCTTGGGGAAGAGTGGCTAGAAAGCTGCCTGGTGGAAAAAGACCTGGGAGTACTGGTCGACAGCCAGCTGAATATGAGCCAGCAGTGTGCCCAGGTGACCAAGAAGGCCAATGGCATCCTGGCCTGTATCAGGAATAGTGTGACCAGCAGGAGTAGGGAAGTGATCCTGCCCCTGTACTCAGTGCTGGTGAGGCCGCACCTTGAACGCTGTGTTCAGTTTTGGACCCCTCACTACAAGAAAGATGTTGCCTTGCTGGAACAGGTCCAGAGGAGAGCAACCAAGCTGGTGAGGGGTCTGGAACACAAGTCGTACAAGGAGCGGCTGAGGGAACTGGGGTTGTTTAGTCTGGAGAAGAGGAGGCTGAGGGGAGACCTTATCACCCTCTCCAGCTGCCTGACAGGAGGCTGTAGCCAGGTGGGGGTCGGCCTCTTCTCCCTGGTAATGGGCGATAGGACGAGGGGGAATGGCTTGAAGCTGCGCCAGGGCAGGTTTAGGCTAGACATTAGGAAAAACTTCTTCACCGAGAGGGTTGTCAGGCTCTGGAATGGGCTGCCCAGGGAGGTGGTCGAGTCCTCATCCCTGGAGGTATTTAAAAGAAGGCTAGATGAGGTGCTTAGGGACATGGTTTAGTGGTGGGATGGCAGTGCTAGGTTAACGGTTGGACTCGATGATCTTAAAGGTCTTTTCCAACCAAAGTGATTCTATTCTGATTCAACATTCACAGGCTATCAGTCATCAATTATTCTCTATTTCAGCTACAGGGTACATCTTTCATTCTGTTATGTAGAAACTACTGCACTGGCCACCAAGTGGAGTACCTTTATGTTTTATGAACCATTATTTCATTAACATTATTGTGAGCATTTGACTCCTCTTGCAGATTTATTATGTCTCATAATACTCAAATTGTATTTCAACAGGATCTCAAAAATCTCTAGATTTTGCTTGGATTTGCATTAAGTATTTTCCTAACCATATAGATCTATTTTCAATGCACTGCAGTTATAAATTGCTTTCAGAAACATAAGCATAGTATTTTCCATTTTGCAGGAGACTAGAAGACGTTTTCAGCAATGGTAGGTTTACATCACACCTTATTGCTTGCGGGAAAGATTATTGATCCATAAGTGTTTCATAACAGTACGTCAGGGGATGTGCAAATGCCAAAATTAAAGAGAGGACACTAAGGGAGCACAGGTGGTTGCAAAATAAGAAAGCTTTGCAAACTTCAACATGTTTTGAGATTTCAGTAATTTTTTTCCATTTCTCATCTGGACAAAACCCAAGAACATACAAAGAAATTTGCAAAACAAAATCCAATAGAGAAAGGAAATAGAAAGGCAATGAGTAATAATATGCAATCAGAAATTTAATATTTTCTGTTTCTTGGAGTCTCAAGCATAAAAAAAAGGAAAAAAAACATGATTAGGTAATTGTTAAATATTGGCAGCAACTGCAATGTGATGATAAGTGTGTGTGACATACTTAGGTGCTAATGATGGAGCTATGGCTTTCTTACTTTCTTCCATCCCCTCCAATGTAGTCATGTCTCTAGTTGTT
The DNA here is from genome assembly GCA_034008185.1 of Gorsachius magnificus. Taxonomy (NCBI): domain Eukaryota; kingdom Metazoa; phylum Chordata; class Aves; order Pelecaniformes; family Ardeidae; genus Gorsachius; species Gorsachius magnificus. The sequence continues at coordinate 182,112,113 of CM067081.1, forward strand.
AAGACACTAGTGTCAAGTTTATTTGCAGGATAGTCTCATAGCTATTAACAATCCCTTAGAGAGAAGGAATCATCTTATCCTTATATTGACAAAGCAGGAAAAGAATCACATTGAAATCTCACAATATTTTGTTTTATAAAGGAAAAAAAAATCAAGACAGGAGGTAGTTCAGCTATTCAGGATACTGTATGACATCTCAAAAAATTATAATGAATGAAGCGATCAGAGTATCTGGACAGAAAAGTTTTTTAACAATCCATTTTTAAAATCTAAAATATCAGAGTCTGCATGGACAGGCAACGTTATTTATTTGGCTATCCACAAAGCAGTACTTCATATTCCTTGAAAAATTAAATAAAACAAAATAAAACAAACAAACAAAAAAACCCCAAACCAGTCTTTACAGTCTTCAGTGTAAGACAACTCCTGTAAGACACTTATTTTTTTCTTTTTGTTTTTCAGTATTGTGATTTTATAAAACTGATCTGATTTCTAACAAAGACAATTATCACTTCTTTCCAAGCAGGTCTAGAGTGACCAAGAAATAATTCCAACAATAAAAAAAATTAAACCTCAAAATGCATGTATTTGTCAGTAGAGACAAGCAGTCATTTAGGGGGAAGGTGAAAACCTTTTCCTGCTGCTGTCTGGTACTTGATTTGCAGATAAATAAAGAAATTTCCTCTTTCCAGTTGTGAGTCTTATACCTTTTCTGTACAGAAAATTTGATATTATATGCATAAAAAGAAATCTTAACCAGAAGGCAAAACCAGATGGATTAAAATATAAATGAGATAGTAATAAAAGTAATTTTGTTCAATACAAGAGGTATTTAGCTCATGAAAAACTGACCTTATATTATGCCTTTCTTAGCCAGAAAAAAATAACTGTCTTCAAAACAGGGTTAAAGTTTTGGGACTAGAGATTATTCCTAATTTTGCTTTGTATTAAGAGGCTGGGGTGAACAATATAGTTTTCAGTTCTGCTAGAAACTTACTTCACCATCATCAGATTTTTAGCCCTGAAGTACAGTGAAAGACTAGAATTTAGGATGACATCTCAGTATATTAAATAATCTTGTATTTTACTTGATGAACTAATACCTCTATGTCTATATTGTCTTGTTTTCCTCCATTTTAATAAAGATAAATATTTAGAATGCAAGAGGATTTTGTGTGAATGTACCAACACAGGAACAAAGAGAAAATACGTTCATTGGCAACTGCAGAACCTTAAACTGACTGTTATCGTGTCTTTCAGAAAAAAAGAAAAGACTAATACTTTTTTTCTGGTATAGTTTTGTAAACTCTTGACATCTCTTCCAATTTCTTTAATATTATTACAGAGATTTTCCAGGTGTCCACGTTGCGTAATCTATATTTTCTTGATGTAAATGTGCCTTTTTTGGGTTTTCATAAAACTTTTTTTATTTCCTGTAAAAAATGTATCACTCTCACTTACTCTATGTTAGTTTTATTTTCAAAACCTAATCAATTTTTGCTTGACTTCTCATGCTTTTTGCTTCTGTTACCTAGAACAATTTTAAAAGCGGTGACCATCATCAGCAAAGACTGCTAAATCATAAATATGTATTTTAATGCACAAAGCTCAGCAATGTAACTCAATATGTCCTGGCTTACAGAACTCACATTAACACTAAAGTACTTTTCTTAAATGCCATAGCAGAGCTGGCACTCCTGCAGTCCGTATTTCTTTATGTTTCTTACTCCTTCTCTTGCAACAGTCCTAGAAATCTGCCACCTTTCTTTTCCATTATTCCTAACCTTAAGCATAGAAGGGAAAGAAGTCCCCATTTCATTTTCTAATTCTACCATTGCATTCCATAACTTTTAGAGCAACTTCCCTGAAGTCATCTTTTTGATGTAGCTTATCAGTTAGCATGAATAAGTTTATAATTGGGTCCAAACTCATTAGATCTGAACTTAAACCTGCAGGAATCCATCACATACAACCTTACTGATGATACAAAGATGAGAAAATTTTTAACAGGTTGGGAAGATGTGTCCTTTGCCATGATGGGAGCAAAGTACAACCCCTAGTCAATACGGGATCTTAACCTATTTTCAGAAAAACTGGCCTTTTCAAGCATCCTTTATTTTTTTTCTCATAGCTTTTTTTCACACCCTTTTTTCTTACTCAGCCACATCTCAGCAAGGATTTTTTCCTTTGCTAAGTTGAATATATATTACTTTGACGTGGACAGGTAGGGGAAATTTATAAGCCTTGACTTTCTCCCATGTATGTGAAACATTGACATTAACTTTGGAAAAAAGTCTTATCTAAAAAACAGGAAAAAACCTAGAGGAAAACAGTCAGAAGGCTCTTTAGCATTTTGAAAAATCTTTTTCCTCTTCAACACATTGTCAGCCTTTTTCTCTTTGCTTTTTATCCCCCTTCCAATGCATTTTAATAGAGGAAATTGAGGTTTTGCTGTTTCACCTGTAAGAATTACGTATAAATCCTTTTGTTACACAAAATAAAGACCCACAATAGCAAAGTAAAAGTAGAAAAATGATACTTCCTGGAGGATGCTTTCCATACTCACGCTACAAATCCCGAGAAATAGTGGGACCAAAAATCTGCAAATCAATGCAAGTAATTGCATAGTGGAAAATAATTCTGCCTCAGACTGTATAGTACTACTGCAGATTTGCTATGAACTCCATTTCAATATAATTTCCTTATGTTTCTGTTATAACACTTGTTTGCATTTTATATACTGAACTCTCTAGACAGAGTTCAACTCCAATTGCCCAAACACTAACACGGTTGGGAAATTTTCAAAAAATGTGCAGTTTTGATTAACTCATGGCATGTATGAGTTTGGGAAAAAAATGAAAAAAAAAGTGGGTTAGATGCTAATTAGGTCGGTCAGATTTAATTAATTACTAGACCATCAGTATAAAAGGTACTTCGCTCTAAGTTTTCCTCCTTGCAACCTCTACACTCTTCCATATTTTTCTTAAAGTGTGTTCACTAAATTATAAATCAGAATCCAACTATTTTAAGAGAGTGCTCTATTGATCATACTGCAGAGCCAAGCTTACTCCATTAACTTTCACCAATTGTTATTTTAAATACAAATTTGAATCGCTTCTTCTAGAGAGAATCCAGTCTCAGGAAGTCCAGCTTTAAGTGGTTGGAGCAATATTTATGGGAGGCAACCTTGATAAAAGTCCTAATCCCTGACAGAATGGATTTGAATCTCAAACTCTTGTAAAAATGTGTGGTTGCCCAGAACATTGCTGCATTGTTCCTTGGTTTTGTACATATAAATGTTTGTTTTTATTACTGAAAGCCAACATGAAAAAAAAAGTGTTCACTCTAGGAGCAGATATCAGATAATTTGATAGCTTTTTTTACAAGATATTTTTGACATAGTCCTCTACAGTAGTACCCATCTCTAGGACTAAAACATGTGAATTGGCTTTTTTAAATAATGTAAATTTTTCCACTTCAGGAAACCACAGAAACAGGTTAGCTAGCTAAGCTAGGAAGTAATTTCTATGGAAGAGTTTCCAAATAAAAATTTCCAGAGGTAAGACTGTTTGAACAAATTTTAAAGGGACAGAGAAAAAAAAAAAAAAAAAGCTGAGCGTGGGCTACAAAGTACTTCACTTCTCAGATATCCCCTTTTATAATCCAGTCTAGTCTGTCCACGAAGCAATTTGAATTCTTTAATGTCCATATCCCCATATCCTCTTGAGATCTATTCCACATTTTTCACAATGGCTTACTAGTGTTTTTATCTGAAAAGTGAATATGAGGTTGGAAAAACCTTCTTCAGCTTGAGAAAATTGGAATCCAAATTTCCCATAGCTCAGGAGAGTACTGCAGAGCAAGTCCCTCCCAACAGTGGGCATTAACCACACATGCAGAATCATGCTCCATCTTGCCTGCTTTGTTTCTGGTCCTACAACAGTACAGCAGTTCAACTACTTATTCAGGGGTTGGGGACTGTGCTCTCATGTCAAATAATGTCATAACCTGGAGATCAGGCACTCTCCTGGGTTGTCAGTATGAGTCTGTCAGTCACAGGCTGAATGGTTCGAAACCAGATGCTCTGCTCTTTCTGGAAGAGTGTTGTGATGTCCTTGATGAAATTTAGATGACTGACTGGATAGTTTAGATGGCAGTGGAGCTTTAGGCAGTATAAATGCCTCTATCTTCTGGATCAGGTTGTCTGATTATTTGCAGCTTGGTAAAATTGACCTTAGGCATGGAGGTGTATAGACTGAATGAATGATGTTGTAAAATAGATGGACTGGATTCTGCTTTGAATTTCCATGTTAGAGTAGTAGCCCTAGCTCCTTGCAGTCTTCACCTTCTTAAGTTCTGTGACAAACTACTATAGAAAAGACCCAACACTATTTCATGTCCTTGAGTGTTGAATAAGACTGGAATTCTGTAGGGAAAGAAGTCTATGATCATGTCCACAGTCTGTATGCAATATCACTTCACTAATTAATTTGCACAAGCCATCTTTATACAGACATATTTAAAATTTTAAGTGCTTCATTTTCAAACCACAAAAATTGTGTTCTTTCAGTGCAGTTTTGTAGGTTGTTTCCCCCTCACTGAAAAATGGGGCTGAAGAAACAAAGTTTATTATGTAAAGTTTTGCAGAAAACATCTTATAGAACTGCCTCATAGGTGTTAAGGAAATGTTAAGAAGCATTAGCAAACAATTATATTATATTGTTCCTTTTCTTATTTCCCTACAATACAAAGATGTTAAATCAATTCAGAACACTAAACATCATATGCTGCACCATATATTACCAGAGAGGAGATACAACCTAACCTTGGTTAGCACAGAGAAATAGTAGGTTTTAATTCTGGTAACTTTTCTACAGAAACTATCTAACATGCTTTCTGTGATTTAACAGGTCTTAGATAGGATTATGCATATTTGATAATTTGTGAAATGTTTTAATTCTTACTTGATATAAGCAGGTGATCTATTAAATAGTTTAATTTTTCTATTTTTTACATACTAAGACAATTTCATTATATTAATTAGCTATATTATGCTTGGAGAGGATTTGCTAAAACTTATGGCAATATTTTTGTTCCCCTAAATACACTCTCAAATACATGATATTCATAGACTCCTTACATGGGAAGACAGAATACTTGGCTGAATAGTGTTGAAATTTAGGTATGTTTCCCCTTTTCAGAAGCTTGTGGAAGTTCTGATTAGGCCACAAATGGCTTTTTAATCTCCCTGAGGCTTTCAAACAGTAATTACAGCTGCTAGCTTTTAGATACACTACAGGAATGTAGATCTGTCTGGCAGCCCTTTCCTGAGATATCACAAATAAACTTTTAAAATAATTGTTCTTGCTAATCTGATGGTAATTTTTTCTCCCTATTCATTGGTTTCTCATCGTCTATATCAGAATTGAAATCAGTAGATTTTAAAAAAAAATTGTTTGCTCCACATGAAAGGCGCTTCCCTGTGAGGACAGCCTCATTGAGGTTTAAACACCCTTATTGTCACCCCCAGGTAATATTCCAGTATTACCACATCTGGAATTTTCACCTCAACAGAAATATAAAAACAAGAACTCAAGCCCACAATTTAGCATGGAGTTCTCAGATACCTAGTGGCACGTTCCCAGTATAAAGCAGAATTCAAGAACTATGCATGCAGGTTCCAGAAACCATGACAACACTGAACGTGTGTCATTCCTCTAAAATCTTCAGATGAGATCACACCTGTATCTTTAACCAAAGCGCTTACCTTAGCCTGGTAATTTCACCTGATTGATTAATAAACATGTTGTACTGCATTTGATAGGCAGCACATTAGCCACATTGAAAGGTCTTTGCATAAAGCATATTAAGAGATCAGAATGAGACATCTTTGCTTTAGTTTTAAAACCTTAGCTCATGCATATCCAGCCTGCTTCCCTCCCATGAGGTAAGGCTGATACACAAAAACCAGAAAGATTCTTGTGGATTAGGTTGACAACTCCATGTCAAAGAGGATTATTGAGGGAAAGGCGGATAAAATAATCTATTCCATTGGGACACAGACAACAGCCCAGCACAAAAAAAAGGGAAAAGGAAACTAGAAAAAAATAGTGCTAATCAAGACACATCTGTTCACATTCAGCAAGAGTACGTGCTTACCCTTCAACACAGTTCTGACTTGTGTGAGTAATTAAAGTCACACATATCCTTTGGTACATTTCTGGATAGGTGGTGTTGCTGGGAGGCATGCTGTGTTGTTAGAAGTAATTTTTTTACACACATAAAATGAAAGTTCCCATCACAATTTGAAAATTTCCTAGGCATGGAAGACTTTGAGGTTCCTCTGGATTATTAACCAGGCATGACAGAAATCAGATTCTGACTGTAGTTGGAAAAAATATACTGATGTAAAAAATGCATGTTTGATTTCATAATTCTTTAAAATAAGGAAAAATGAATGATGATTAGGGTGGATGGCTGTAGAAATTCTCTAGTGAGGTCAGGGGAAATAAAACAATTGTAAAGTCAGATTCTTTTGGTTTTTTAATATGTCCATTTGACAAAACCCATTCAGATGGTTTATGTCGAATATAAATAAATAAATAAATGTAAATGAAATTAGCTGTTATGGGTCCTGTTAAAAAACAGTGAAGCAGGCTTGAGTTGTATGAATGAAGAACTTAGAATTGCAAAATTCTCTGATGTCTTCCTGTACTTTATGCAAGATGGTGTTTGATCATTGATCAGCACTGTGTTTGCACCAGTTTTGGTGGCTCTTCTTCCATCAACACTCACAAGACACATAAATATGAACTGAAACATACCAGGGTTTCTGTTATGGAGGGTTCTTGGAGCTGGGGTTAACATGTCCTGTAAAGTCTAGGGATCCTCGTCTCTCTTGGCTTTGTTTATCTCAAGTGTAGAATCTTAGACTGAAGCCTAACTTGAGCCTCTGAGCCCATCATTAGGTCTGTAGCCAGGAGAATTAAATGTGACACAGTCCCTTCTCTGGCCTAGGTTTCCTGGCTGGTAAATAAGTAATTGGCTTGCTTTAACCCAGAACCAAAGTAAGAGCCAAAACCAATCTAGTTTCTGTGATGAGGGAATTTGGGAGTCCGAACTGACATAACAATATAGATGCACCCAGAAAGACCTTTTTAAGTGAGACCCCTGAGCATGCCTAGTGACATTGTATCTTGTGCTCATATAAGCAAATGGAGAGCTTCACAGGTATAAGGGAATGGCTGCAGAAACCAAACCCACTTATTTCTGAGTGTCCCATTTTTTCCACACAATGAAGGTCCTTGTCTTCCACCTGAAAACTGAGACACAGAAGTTGCCAGGCAGTCGAAGGAACCAGCTGCATCAAAACTGTGTATGTGCAAAAACAGCTTGACAGAGGCATAATTTTGAAAAATGCAGTAACATCAAAAATGTAGGTGTATACGAACAGAAATGTTAAAGAAGGATTATCTTTATTAGCGTATAGATTTTTTCCCCATGAGTTACAACTACTTGCTGTCCCTGCTTTAGTTTTTTCCTACCCATATATACAAATACAAGCTTGGGCACAGGTGGTGAAGAAAGCATGTGAAAGCCTATTATGCTAGAGAGGAAGGCTCTGACCCAAATTTCTCCTTTCCTTTGACTTTTGCTTCAAGTCCCTGAAAAGCAAAGGCAGTGAAGCAGTGTTTGTCATGGCAGGCTGAGTGTGAGGTGAAAGGGTCTGTTTGGAGAGGATAAATGAGGTGGTCATGCCAGGGATACTACAGAGCCCATCAGCTGGGTATACATATAAGCAATTCATCCATTGCCACTATATGCAATAATCAGAAGATGTGCCAAACTCAAAGAATATCCCAGGTTTTATCTACATTACTGAAATAGGACTTTAACTTAACTATTTTTTTAAATTGTTGCTCTCATCTGCATCTCTTGTGTTTTCTTTCTGTTTAATGAAGTTTACTACATACTCCCTAAGTACTATTCCCTTGAAAACAATGTTTTTTGACTGGTTTCTTTTCTTGCAACTCCTCAGATCTTCCACTTCCAGGAAAAGAAAACATCAGTCATGGCTTTTCATACTGAAGGTTTTTAGGCAAGAAAAGGCTTCTATATTTCACTGAACTGGACCGTAAGTGTAATTTGGAGTTCTAATCTAAAGTGTGATGGACAGCAGATGCTTATAAAAGGAAGTGAGATTGTAGGCAAGACACAATGATACAGCAATCATACTGCTGTGGTCTTACAGCATCAGATCTTACAAGCTACTAAGAGTTTGTCTGTCAATAATTAGTTGAAATATCTTCAAGGGGAAAAAAAACATGTTACAAAACTAGTTTTGAAATAGTTTTGCATCTGTAACAGCAGTGGATCTATGTCCCAGGACAGTGATAGTCACACTGCTGGAAAAATCTTTAAAAATTGAAAATGAATGCAAAAATACTCTCCTAGTCAGCCATTTATAACTGGAAGCATAAAATATCCTCAGACATCTTCTGGGCTTAAAGTAGCATGTTAAATAATGGCAGAATACAAATCTGGACAATAAATGATCATTTGTCAAAAAAAAAGTCTCTTTGCTATCTCAAGGTACTATAGAATTTATTTCCTGAATAAATCTTTTCTGTAGCACTGCATTGTACACACAGCCATGAGGTTTCTTACCAGAGTTGCTCTACTTTAGTAGTGGGTAGGTTGAACTTTTACCTCCATTACACATATTGGTTTGTGATGCTATTGGGTTCTTTAGAAAGAAAAAGAAATTATGTTCTTTTAAGAGATCATTTGAAACCCTGTACTACCCCCTACACACTTCTGCTCTTTTGTAAGCTTTATCTTTTGTTTTGGTTGGATACATTTTTAAGTTTCTTTTGTTATAGCAATATTTCAGTGTTGCCATAGACTTAATATGTATTTATTCTCCTTGTATAAAGTTAATTTCTTTCATTCACCTTCTCCTCTACCTCTGTAGTTTTACTCATCACACACTTTAATTAATCTCACTTCATAGTGCATCTTTGTCACTGATGATATGAATACATTTTCTTAATCAATAAAATGCCAAATCACATACATGACATCCTTCTGTAAGCAAAATGCAAAATAAACAGAGTCTGACTGCTGAGTCAGTGGTTCAGATTTCAGCAAGATTGACAAAGAACTGAGGTAAACATGAAAGCTATAGATAATAAGAGTTTGATGGACTGATATAGAAATAAATGGTCTGGGGGACTTTGGAGCACTCAAGGTCTTTCCAGGTGGCATGCTTGTAATTTAGAGACAGGGGATACAAATGGAGTTGTCAGCTCTATCCTGTCAGGAGCACATGCTCTGGATGTCAAGGATGGGGAGCTCAGAGGAAAGATTTAACAGCTGAACTTTGCTATGTGCACTGTAATAACTTGGTCTCCTAATGGACAAAACAAAGGTGCCTTTTCTGCCTCCTCCTTACTATAACTTCAGGTTCTTCAATGACCTTTTTTTGTGCTGTCATTCTTGGAAAACAGAGCCCGAACAATTTTATCTGGTAAGTGTCATTGAACAAATATGATGAACAGTCCAGCTGAATGTGAGTTGGTTTAGTGTACAATTATGAAGGTAACAACAGTGCAAAATTCCCCATATTCTGGAATCACTATTTGTACTAACATATTCACTTTTTTAACAGCTCCACCTCCTCCATCAGAGGAATTTCTCAGATGACTTAGGTTTGAATGATAAATTATCTGAAGGTTTATGGCTGTGTAAGTTCCTTTCCTTGATGATCATAGTGAGCCCAAATCTTGTCATCTTTAAAACACAAGATCCATCTCTTAATTCAAGTCTGCCTTTAATATCAGAGTATGACCACAAGGCATTTGTCAGAAAGACAGATGACCAAGGGAAACTGCAGATTTTTAAAAAGTTAAAAGTGTAATGAGGGAGGATGTAGATTGTCTTTCTTGACAGGAATTACATATTCTCATTTGGAAGAACTGTAAATCACTAAATGAACTAATGTAATTTTCGTACAGAGATAATCCTTACACAGCAAAAATCCCAGTCGTTATGAATGACTACACAGAAATGAACACTTCCTGCATTTGACCTTTCTATCAGAGGTTATGAAGAGGTCTTCAGTCTTCCTTGTTATATTTCCCCCATTCAAGTGCCCTTTTGAGCTGCTGTCTTGAAATTTAGAACATTCATTAAGCATGGACTGTTGACTGCAGAATAGGAGAAACATGACATTTGACATTTTTATCATAGGTCACTAAAGGTCATTTCTCCAGCAATGTGTAATAACGAGAAGCAAGTAGTCGTAAGTAGGAAATCCTTAGCCTGAAGTCATGAGTTCATTTATTATCACCAAATATTTGTAATGGACTGAACAACTGTGTCACTCATAATCACATTCTGTCTACCTAATATCACAGGCAATTGCAAAATAATCTATCAAATAATGTATGACAGGCATTTATGAATCACATAGATAAAATTTGCCATTGTGTTATTAAACACAATGTAGATGTGCTGTTTATGTGATCTGTGCTCTAGGTATATTGCAGAGTGATATTTGGGTGAATCAGAGTGAAACCTCGTTTTTAAGGTTTACAAGTGGATATCTAACTCTTTACTGAGAGCATGCCCCTTGGCCATAAACACATTATTTGTATAGTTTTGCCACAACCCTGCCATCTATCCAAAATTTCCCTGATTTCCCTGATTTCTTATGAGATGATAGAGCAATAATTGAGGTCATGCAAGCATATTAGTGGCAATGTCATTTATATGATGTTATTTAACAGTAAGACCTGATATATTTTCAAAGCCACATTTTCAAAGAACCCCACAGCTCTGATGCTGTAATCTTGCTTTTATATTTATTTTCATTTCAACATTCATTTTATCTAAACAGGCTTTCAACCCGGTGGAATGATATCTTGGGGCATTTACAGTTTGGATAGCTATAAAAGAAAGGGTGTCTTTTCCTTCTTTTAGTCAAAGTGTTGCATTGATAAAGGCATGCTCTGCTGCTATGCTGAACACAGATGTTTTGACACACAATTTTTTACTTTCCATAATGAAAAGGTTTCACTGAAAATGTAAAACAGTTTTTTTTTCCATAAACTTATAGATCTTATAGATCTTTAAATTTTATCTGATTAGGTACTACATTTCTATTTCACACCATCTTCACTGTGTAAGGACCTGTGGTATTTCTTTTATGTCTGTCTTTGATTAAACATCTCCCAATTGATCATCTAGGTCAGCAGAAGACATTTTCACTTGCTACCTCTGAAATGTGGTAATTTATGTATAAATTATTATTTATAGAATATTATTTATTATAAGTGGGATTCAGAAATTAATTCAGCTGGAGTCTGAATTTTCAGCTATCACGTTTAAAATGATAACACATACATAGAAATTACTTTGTGGCTAGCTAAAGAGCATCTGGAGAGATGGAAGGCATTTTTTTTTTATTATTCTGCTTATTCTGCATCTTTTTAAATGGAACAAATGTTTTATTATATTTTCTAGTGCCCAAGTCCCACAAAAGAAAGATGTAGTAACTGTAGCAGCAGATGGCTAAACCTGTGCGACTAGCAGTGGGTTTGTGTTATTATTTCTATCAATCAATGATAACTTTTAACTTTGTGCAGTGCTATTTTGGTCATGCGTATTCTTATTGTGCTGCTACATTAGAACTTCCTATGACAGTCTGTTCCAAGATAAGTGGCAATTTAAAGGCTATAGCAGTAAAAGGTGAGGTGTTTGCTGCCTGGATTATTACTGTAAATGAGGATTCTTCTGTTATTACCACTACAAATATAATCACACACACAATTACATTTTTATTTAATTTTGGTGGTGGAACTGGCATTGGGTTTGTGGGCAGCACAGGCAGAGCACAGGGAGCACAGTCCTTCCTCCTCTCCTGCTCACTGAACACTGTATAGTACTGCCTAATTACTGTAGTAGGATTCTCTTTTCTCTGACCCGTAGACATGGAATACTCTTCACACCTACACTCTCTCTTTCCTCATCTCTTATTCCTCCTCATTTCCAGCTCACATTTTCATGAATTAGCCTGACTACCCACCCAAAGAAAACAGCTCATATTGAGCTCCATGAAAGCATTGCCCTACTCCCTAGCCAGGCATGTGTGTCATATTTTGAGCAATTTGAAGTTTGAACTTTTAGTGGGTTTCAATAGGCCCATAGTTCTTCGGACACTGATGATCAGCTCCTCACATCAAATCCTCACTAGCTGATAAATAAATTAATAGTTGACACCCTTCATATAAGCTGCCATACTCAGAAGAATATATCAGTTCTTTGTAAATAAGAGCAAGCTCTATTAGTGCTCATAATTATGCCAATACTATCTATTTACCATCTAGAACAAGCCTCCAAGAACTAATAATAAAGACTTTAAAATTGACATTAGTACCCAAAAGCTTATGTTTCTGGAGATGAAGTGTTAAAATCTGAAAAGACCTTTTGGAAAAATTGCACTGAGTAATGAAAACACAACTTTTTTTCTGAACATCCAGGAGTTCTTGACTTATTAAAATATGTAAATCACTCTAGCACTTTGTTTAATTGCTGTTTCCTTAAACCCATCAAATCTTCTTAATTCTTCTGTTCTGTGTCCTTAATTAACACCCATTCCCTATTGGCTAAAGTGTAACCCAGAAGACCTAAGCTTGTGAAATTCCCAACTTATTAAACCTAATTGCTATAATAATTAGCAACCATTGGCAAAATATTCATCACACAGAAAGCACGAAGGCATCTAATTAACACTCTCAAAATGCTAACCATTCACTTCTTGATATTTTACCTGCCATTTCATGCCTTCATTTCTGGAGATGTATGACATAATATGTTGTCCTAAGGAGAAATAGGATAGGAATTTTTCTTTAAAATCTGAATTTGCTAAAACTGAAACTTTTCACTGCAACAACCAAACATTGCTTTCAAAGATTTGTTTAATTCCCTGGCAAAGGAGAAATGCCAAAAGAGAGATGAGCTCAGTAGCTCAGGACATGGGAGATGGACAGAGCAGGACACTAAACAGGAGCATCCTGTAACCAAAGGGAGGACCATCTTCACAAAGCTACTGCTTAGTCTGAAGCTTTTTCTCTCAGGTTTTGTTTGATTTATTCTATTTTTAAAGGAATGTCAAGGTAGAATCACATTTTAATACTGGTATGAATGTGCTCAGTTTATCTGATGTGGAACAGAAACATTCTGGAAATCTCAGAGATGTTTGCATTTTAGGAGGAAAAATGCTTTCCAGTAGTCTCAGATCTATGGTTTGATACAGTTAAAACAACTGGCATCTGATACAGTATCTGCATCTCATTGCATACTCATACAAAATGGATTTTAATTCCATAATATACCGTGAGTTACATAAGGTGTTGAGGAGATGGTATACAGAAAAAGAAGTAAGATTTTATAGCTTTTCTATGACAAAAGTAGAATCATAGGATGAAAGAATCATTAAGGCTGGAGAAGACCTCCAAGATCATCAAGTCCAACCATCAACCCAACACCACCATGCCTACTAAACCATGTCCCGAAGTGCCACATCTACAGATTTTTTTAACACCTCCAAGAATGGTGACTGCACCATCACCTCTCTGGGCAGCCTGTTCCAATGCTTGACAACCCTTTCAGTAAAGAAATTTTCATTAATATCCAATCCAGACCTCTCCTGGTGCAAATTGAGGCCATTTCCTCTCATCATATCACTTGTTACTTGGGAGAAGAGACCAACCCCCACCTCACCACACCCTACTTTCAGGTAGTTGTAGAGGACGATGAGGGCTCCCCTCAGCTGCCTCCTCTTCTCCAGGCTAAACAACCCCAGTTCCCTCAGCTGCTCCTCATAAGTCTTGTGCTCCAGATCCCTCACCAGCTTTCATGCTCTCCCCTGGACATGTTCCAGCAACTCAATGTCTTTCTTGTAGTGAGGGGCCCAAAACTGAACACAGTATTCGAGGTGAGACCTCACCAGTTCTGAGTACAAGGGCACGATCACTTCCCTACTCCTGCTGGCCACACTATTCTTTATACAAGCCAGGATGCTGCTGGCTTTCTGGGCCACCTGGGCACTCTGATGGCTCATATTCAGAAGGCTGTCAAACAACACCCTCAGGTCCTTTTCTGTCAGGCAGCTCTCCAACCACTCTTCCCCAAGCCTGTAGCATTGCATGGGGTTGTGGTGACCCAAGTGCAGGACCTGGCACTTGGCCTCATTAAACCTCATAGAATTGGCCTCGGCCCATCAATCCAGCCTGTCCAGCTCCCTCTGCAGAGCCCTCCTCCCCTCAAGCATATTGACACTCCTGCCCAATTTGTCATCATCTGCAAACCTACTGAGGGTGCACTCAATCCCCTCATCCAGGTCACTGATAAAGATATTAAACAAGACTGACCCTTGTACTGAGCCCTGGGGAGCACCACTTGTGACTGGCCACCAACTGGATTTAACTCCATTCACCACCACACTTTGGGCCCAGCCATCCAGCCAGTTTTTTACTCAGCAAAGAGTATACCTGTCTAAGCCATGAGCCACCAGCTTCTCTGGAGAATGCTGTAGGAGACAGTGTCAAAGTCCACACTAAAGTCCAGGTAGATAACACCCAGAGCCTTTCCCTCATCCACTAGGTGGGTCACCTGGTCATAGAAGGAGATCAGGTTAGTCAGGCAGTACCTGCCTTTCATCAACCCATGCTGGCTGGGCCTGATCCCCTGATTGTCCTGCACATGCCTGGTGACCGCACTCAAGATGAACTGCCCCATAATCTTCCCTGGCTCTGAGGTCAGAGTGACAGGTCTGTGGTTCCCCAGATCCTTTCCTGTAGATGGGCATCACATTGGCAAGCCTCATGTCATCTGTGATGTCTCCTGTTAACCAGGACTGCTGATAAATGTTAGAGTGGCTTGGCAAGATTCTCTGCCAGCTCCCTCAGTACTCTTGGGTGGATCCCATCCAGCCCCATAGACTCCTGAGTGTCCAGGTGGTGCAGCAGGTTGAAAACTGCTTCCTCCTGGATTATGGGGTGTTTATTCTGCCCTCTGTCCCTGTCTTCCATCTCAGGGGGCTGAGTACCCTGGGGATAACTGGTCTGACTATTAAAGACTGAGGCAAAGGAGGCATTAAGTATCTCAGCCTTTTCCTCACCCTTAGTGGCAATGTTCCCCCCTGCATCCAGTAAAGGATGGAGATTCTCCTTGGCTTTCTTTTTGTTGTTAATGTAGTTCTAAAAACATTTTTTGTTATCTCTTACAGCAGCGGCCAGATTGAGTTCTAGCTGGACTTTTGCCTTTCTAATTTTCTCTCTGCATGACCTAATGAGGTCCCTGTACTCTTCTTGAGTTGCCTGCCCCTTCTTCCAAAACTGGTAAACTCTCCTTTTTTTCCTGAGTCTCAGCAAAAGCTCCGTGTTCAGCCAGGTTCATCTTCTTCCTCACCATTTCATCTTACGGCACATGAGACAGCCTGATCCTGCAAATTTAAGACTTCTTTCTTGAAGAGTTCCCAGCCTTCCTGGACCCCTTTGCCCTTCAGGACTGTCTCCCAAGGGACTCTCTCAAACAGTGTCCTGAACAGGCCAAAGCCTGCCCTTTGGAAGTCCATGGTAGTGTTTTTTCTGACCCCTCTCCTTACTTCACCAAGAATCAAGGCTTCAATCATTTCATGGTTGCTAAGCCCAAGACGACCTCCTTCCACCACATCTCCTACCAGCCCTTCTCTGTTTGTAAACAGCAGGTCAAGCAAGGCAGTACCCCGGTAGGCTCACTTACCAGCTGTGTCAGGAAGTTATCATCTTCCACACATTCCAGGAACCTCCTAGACTGTTTTGTCTCTGCTGTGTTTCCAGCAGACATCCGGTAACTGTAAGTTCCCCACAAGAACAAGGGCTAGCGATTGTGACACTTCTGCTAGCGGCTTGTAGAATGCTTCATTTACCTCTTCATCCTGGATGGGTGGTCTATAACAGACTCCCAGCAGGATATCTGCCTTGTTGGCCTTCCCCCTCATCCTCAGCCATAAGCACTGAGCCTTATCATCACAACTGAAACAGTCCCTAACATACAGAGCCACCTTCTCCTTCCTTGCCTACCCCTTCTGAAGAGCTTATAGCCATCCATTGCAGCACTCCAATCATGAGTCATCCCACAATGTTTCTGTGAAGGTGACTAAGTCATAGCTATCCTGCTGCACAATGTCTTCCAGCTCCTCCTGTTTGTTGCCCGTGCTGCATGCATTGGTCTAGATGTACTTGAGCTGGGCTATCGTTTTCACCCCCAACACTGGCATGCCACCCCTAGGCTCCTCTCTAGAGAGCCTAGTTATATCCTCTTCCCCCTTTGAACCTAGTTTAAAGCCCTCATTCATGAGTTAATGAATTTTAGAGTCCAGCAGGGTTATCTACAGATAAAACAAGATACAGTGTATGTAGTTCAAACTGGGTTTCAGCCAAGGGATCAAAGAGATCCTGTAATCACTTGCCTATGATACTGTGTAGATATGTGTAGGTAGGATGATTCTCATTTTTTAAAAAATCATGATCCATAAAGGTAACACAATTTTTTTCTGTCTTTAAGCTTTAAGAGATAACCTGAGAAATTTAATTTTTAATTTAATATTATTTTAAATCATGGATTTTACTGCTAATAGCAAAAGTTGGTTTTAAAACAGATAAACCATGACCTGCTGAAGGCCATCAGGGCTGCCATAGTGCAATAATGAATTTTTATGATGTCATAGTGTATAATGTAATAGTCAATTTATAGTGTCTGTATAGATTGTCCTGGGGTGTGTTAAATACTAAGTTTCTTTTCACTTAAAACTGGTCAAACATATGTGTATAATTCCCACACATGTATATATACATATATACATATATACACACACACAAAACCTGCTCTTTAAAACATATGTACTAAATTCCTGTAGACTATGAAGTGTCTGGAATACATATTATGATACTTACTCAGGTTTTATTTAACATACGAGCATTTGCAAAAGATAGGCACTCTTAAATTCAGTTCAGTATCCTAAAGTCATTGCAAATGGATGTTCAAGAAATCTACTAAAGGATAATTTCAAAGTAAATATATTTATTTTAAGCTGAAAACTAAAAAAAGCCCATTATATTGTTTGAAGCTTTCCAATTTACATATGCTCCTAACACCAGATGAGAAAAGAGATCTCTCTCTAATGTAAAAGAATGTTTTCATTGTACACAATTTTTGGTTTCCTATTAAGACGTGTAGGCTTAGTGATTGCTTACATTAACAATGGCGATATAGTTTTCCTGTTTTCTTTCTTTAGGTTTTTGGCTGGGGTTTTTTTGTTTGTTTTGTTGGTGGGTTTTTTTTGAGGAGGGAGCTTCTTCAAAAGCATTATGGATGCTACCGTACGTTGAATTGAACAAAGTTATTCTTTCAACTGACTCCTTTTGATACAGAATTTAAATATTTGTGAAGATATTAGAGATCAAACTGAAGCTGGAGGAGAGGGAAATTATATCATATGTCTTTTAGTCTGTATTACTCTCAGCTTAAATTCCATCCAGTTTAATGCAAGATATAATGTCATGTTGGTACCTTAGGCTTATTTATTTTTATTTCACAAACAGTTGTTCAACAGCTCTTCCAGACTTACAGAGCTCATAAGAACTTAATAAAAAGTTTTAGTTGCATAATATTGGATTTTCATAATTTTTAATACATGGTATTCTCTCTTAAGGATTTAGATATCAATAGGTTTTTATACATTGCTCGCATCTTGCCTTTCCCTCACTCTCCCAGCTTTATCAGTTCACACAGACATCCTCAGTACTTTCTCTTTTCATCACCTGCTCTCAAAGATTTCTTTCCATCTGATTTCCTGGGCAGACATGCAAGATTGGAAGTTGTATGTTTAACAACAGACGCCACTTTGTATCATATCAATGATTCATTATGATTCCTGTATCATTGTAAGATTACATCCTTACTGTATATCTTATTTCAACACATCAGTCACTATGTGACAGAAATTCATTGGGTAATGTGAGATCAACCAGACATTTGCAACCAGATGTTCTTTGATTACCTGGTAGAAACAACTAGGATGACATCAATGCGCCAGTACTCCACTTGAGTTTTTGACTCTGAATCCTCAAGGCCCAATTCTTTGTATCACAGCTGGTCCAACAATGTTTTTTCTTACCTTTTCAGACTCATTCACTGCAAACTCTTACCTCAAAAGAATTGTGGTTCTTATACAGTCAGTGAGAATAGCTGGAGAGTTTTAGTTTGGTAAATTGCTTTCATAGTTATAAATTTACAATAACTAGCAAATCCCTTAAAAATCTATTTTAAAGAATGTGCTTCAAATTCTAAAATTAACTACCTACACTGGCTTTCAAAAGATCCAATTTAACAGTCTAAGGGCTCGTCTTCATACAATTCCTACACAACAAATGCTGAGCTCCCTTTCTAACAACCTCTTTTACCTTACCTTGTCTGGAGACTCTCTGCAGCTAGCAAGCTTTTCAAATCACTGTCAAAAAGACTGAACTGCTGAATCATTCTTGAATGCAGATATTAAAATAGTGTTTTATAACAAAAGCATCAGCTGTAAAATGGAATTGGAAAAAGTGTTTATATATATTTCAGCAAAAGAATCTTTTGAGAAAAATATTGAAAAGAGAACATTTTGTGTGTATCTGATAAGCAGCATCTTGTTATACACAGAAGAATAATGAGACTCTCAACCAAGCTGGAGTCAAAAATAAAAATAAGTTCTGACTATTTATGCAGATACAGCTTTATTTGAAGACTTAGCCCAGCAGTAATGGCTAAAAGAAGTGCTTATAATGGTCTAATTTAACAGGGGCAACACTACCTGCATTTGTCAAGATATCATTTCTAAATACTTTACAGTACATTGGGTTAGGTCTTGAATTTAGGAACCTGAACGTCCTATAAAATTCAGTGATTAGTTAGTATTTAAAAAATCAGGTAACTGAATAACACAAACATTTATATCAAGTATTTTAATATAGTAACAACTCTTGAAGACTACAGGTTAAAAGGTTCAGAAATATATTAAATTAGCTTGTAACATTCAGAGTTAAAATACATTAAGTGATAGAACGATCATATTTCTTTTGTGTCTGTTGTTATAATACATGCCACATGGAAATGTTGCTGCACCAAGAAAAGAAATTAATGCAAGAGAACATAAACACTCTCTACAGTGTAATTTGGTACAAGATTTCTGCAATGAAGAGTAAAACAATGTAAGTGTTCACAAGTGTACTATTTAAAGGAAAAATTGTTTCATAGACCTCAAGGTGATTGGTAGTTACTTTCAATTTCCCTTTAAATATTGAATACTGTGCTTTCAAGGTGGCTGCATTAACTTTCTTCTTTATTACAGTACAAGTTAATTACATTTAAACATCTTCCATTAGGCAAGTAAAGATTAATAAAAAAATAAAATAAATGTTCAGTGTCAATTCATTCTGGGCTACTTACAGAAGAATTTGACATCAATTTTACAATATAAGTCCCAGAAAAATATAGGACAGCCTCCTGTCCCTAATGCAACATTTTCAGGTTATCTATAAATCTCTATTATGTGAGAACCTGATCTTCAGAATATTTCTTTTTCTCCTCATCTGTTTGAAAGTAAAGTTTTCAGGATACACAGCTTCCCAACAGCACAGCTGACTCCCTTTAGACTCTGTACCCATCATTCAGCCAGATGTGGTCACAGAATCTGGTTTTGCTGAACTCACTCTAGAATATCTTTTGAGAAAATATTGTTATTCTTTTATCTTGGTAACATTAGTTACCATTAAGACAGCTTTCTGAATGTTTATCTTGTCCTCTCCACTTAGCAAAATATGTTAAAGGATAATTTATTTAAGAAGAGGATTAATAGGCTGGTTGGGAAAAAAAAGATTTGCATTTCATTTAAAAATTATTACAAATACAGACTTGGTTACTGGTAGTGCAGGAGAGAATGGCAAATAGCTAACTGTTTGGCTGAGTCATTTGCATGAGTGAGATTCAGATCTCTGCTCTGAGTTTAAACAGATCAGCACTTGAATCACTGTTCCCAGCTAATGTTCTGATTTTTGGATGTGGCTACTCTTTGCGAAGAATTCACTTTTCACCAGCCCAAGCATAAGAGTGCTTGGTCTGTCAGCAAAAATATTCTTTAGTTAGATGCTATTTTTTCCCATCACACGTGCTCTTCCTTTTCATCCCAAATACTGTGAAACCAGTTTCTGATCATTCTGAACCATGTCATCGCTCTCTGTTCCTTGATTATATAGATGTTACCATTGGGGTACCATTTTGCCACTGCAGTGGAATCATTGCCTACAATTTTTCTAGTTGGGCTAAATATGGGCTTGACTACTGTAGTAGTAGTAGCCTGAACTATTACAGTTCAATTTATCAGCTTTTCTTCCTTTGGCTTTACTTGCTTGTGTGCTGAATATGGGTCTGTTAGGTATCTCATGCTTTTATGTGATGTTCAGCTCGTGGAAGCCAGGGGTAGATTTTGCAGCTTAAACACAAGTGCAGTGTCACTTGAGATGTCTTGGGTATCATATCATGGCTTCCAAGTGTCTATCCAGAAGAGCACAAGTCTTCCATGGGTCCTTTATCATCTTTATCACCAGTTCTATCTCTTAGATATCTTGCAAACACAGATGTCATTGTGTAGATAAGTGAACCAAGTCCCCAGAAAGGAAATCAAGTCAGGGTTAAGGCATTTAGATTGAGGTGCTTATTAAAGAGCTTAAGGTCCATTTATAATCAATGGGGATCTGGTCAGCGGAGTTTAAACGGTCATTCAGATTACCAGAAAAATACTTCTCCTGGCTGATCAGCTAAATTTCTTTCTAGACTCTTTTGACTGTATTAACTAGGTCTTCAGAATAGGATCCACACTAAACAATTTATGTGTAGACACCTGAATTTAGTTATTTTAACTGAAATTGTATCCCACTCTTTCAGAAACTGCATCAGTTCTTATGCACCACGAACCTAGATGAACTTCCAGCTTACCCTGTATTAGAATCTTTCTTTCTAACCTTAAACCATTGACATCCATGTAAAAATCACTGCTTCTTACCTTGGAAAGCAACATGTGAACACATAGCAAGTCTGGGAACAACTCACAAGCTCAAAGCCATTGCACACTCTGGCAATTACTCTGTTTCAATTTTTCTCTTAGTGCCTATAGCCATTTCACCCGCAAAGCTGAGGTAGCGTCATATTGTCTCCTGCAATGTGGTGAAACTGAGGACCCAACTAGAGGATCAGAACTGCTTTATGGACACCTATTAAGGCTGTGGCCTTGATGTTCATGCCTTCAAAAATTACCCTCTTTGCTCTGGATGTGGATGCCATTGTATATTATCCTGATCTCCCATGCATTTCACAGCTTCAGTGAGAAACCAGGGGAAACAGTTCTGTAATAAGTGTACCAAATGCAACTGAACATACAAGGCTACCATTTTCCAACTTGTGACACTACAATCAGTGATCCTGATTCTCAGACAGAAGGTGTAAGTTAGGCCTAGTTAGCATAGCTGCTGTCATAAACCTGTGAACTTTGACCAACTTTTTGCTATAGCTGCAGTAGATGAAATATGATGAACCATCTCTCCCAGACAGAATACTTTTGGTGTACCCGAGCAAGAAGGTAACCAAGCTATGAAAACAACCTGTTTGATCATCAAAAAGTGTAAAGTTGTCCAGAAGTACCCAGAAAAAGCAGACTGTAAGCACCAACAAGAACAACAGCAAATCAGAAAACAACTGTATGATTTGAACAGACTAAGTACTAGCAAAGTATATCTGCCTAGTCTTTATAACTAAGGAAATTAAATCCTACTGAGGTGAGTTTCTGGAAAGACTCTGAAGAGGGAAGACCCATGACCCATGCATCAGGAACTGAGATTCTTTCTCCAGTCTCCAGGGAGCCCAGGGAATGGAAAAGAGCCCAGAGAAACCTCATCATCCAGCACCTGGACCAGGAGCAGCTTGGCAGGAACCACCAAAATGACCTGTCCAATCTGTCTTTGGGACTGCATCATCTCTCCCAAGGGACAGAAACTATCATGCTAAGCCACGTGACTTCTCTCCCTCACTGCACCACCTCCCCCATGGGACAGGGATATTGTGTGATTAATAAAACTGGATATATCTGTGGTGAAAGTGCTTTGATGTCCAAATCTCTTTAGCCTCCTCACTGCCATTTGGTGTTACACCACAACAGGAGGACAGTATGAAGTCTGTATAAACCAACAGCACAAAAGCAACATGTTATTGATTTCTGAATCACTACATTTTAGTCAAAGCCATTCAAGCATTGCTTGTTTTCACAGTATTGTCTCATCTCAAATGTCTATGAAACCAATATACAGTGTTCTTCAAGAATTCTCTGTTTCTCCTCAGATTTAATAATGACAGTCTAGACATAGTTTCTGCACCCTGAAGTCTCATTTAATCAGAAGCCTAGGTAAATGATTTTCATGTTCTCTGGATTAGCAATGGCCAACACAGTCTTGTTGACTTTCATTCTTCTGAGTGATAAACAAGAGTCCAACAAGGTAGAGACAAGACAGCCTTGAGCTCAAAACATTTTCAGGTTCATAACTGAATTTATTTACTGGTAGCTCAGAAGAACTGAAAAAACCATTGGGATTTACGTATGTCATGGTTTAATCCAGCTGGCAACTAAGCACCACGCAGCCGCTCGCTCACTCCCCCCCCTCCCTCAGTGGGATGGGGGAGAGAATCGGAAAAAAGTAAGACCCATGGGTTGAGATAGAGACAGTTTAATGAGAGAGAATAATAATAATAATAATAATAATAATAATAATAATAATAATGGTAAGAAAATATACAGAATATATAAAACAAGTGATGCACAATGCAATTGCTCACCACCCGCTGACTGATGCCCAGCCCGCCCGAGCAGCGATCAGTCCCCCCGAGCCGCGATCACACAGCCCGAGCTGCGATCACTCTGCCCACGACCGACTGACCAACTAACCCCCCTGAGCATGACGTTCTATGGTATGGAATAGCTCTTTGGACAGTTTGGGTTAGCTGTCCTAGCTGTGCTGTGCTCCCAGCTTGTTATGCCCCTGGCCGAGCAGGAGAAGCTCAAAAAGTCCTTGAGCAGTCTGAGCACTACTTGGCAACAACTAAAAACATCAGTCTGTTATCAACATTCTTGTAGTACTAAATCCAAAACACAGCACTATGCTAGCTTCTGTGAAGAAAATTAACTCTATCCCAGCCGAAAACAGGACAGCCTATAATTTCAAACAATGTGCAAGCTATCATGTAGGCAGTTTAGATTTAAGTGGGAATTTGAGCAACAATAGGTATACAGGCATTGTGTCCTAAAGTGATAAGATAATGAGTCAGATTGCAAGGGATTGTGGCAGGGACTATTTCTTATATATAATGCTGAGCATGCACTGTCAATCACTTTTACTTTTATTAAATTTCAATTCTATTATAGGTAAGCTATTCATAAAACCTGTGCCAGTCTCAAAAAGAGAACCTCGTGTTGTGAATGTATCATTGTGCTTCAAAATTAATTACTATTGTTCTTTTCAATTCCTCTCTATAAATTTTATATATAATTTAGATATAGATATAGATATATGATGACAAAAAGAGGGCTGGCTTCTAAAAATGGTATATTCATTAAACTCTGGAAAGAAGACCAATAACTGCCTCAGACACAGAAACTATTTCTCTGGTCAATTTATGATGATTTAGTCATTTAATAGAAGTGCCAAGATATTTCTTCTCTTTAGGAAAACAGTATATATCAGCAAATATTTGGTCATAATTTTTCAAAGTCACTTTAAAAAATAAATGTGACTATTTTCTATTAAAAAAATAAATGTTATTTTGTATTGTGTTATAGCTGTTTGTATTGAAGAAATGAAAGAATACATGGATAATAAAATCTATAAAAATAACTCTACTCAGATAATTTAGCTGTATTTTCAAAAGGAAACAGAAATTACACTAAATATTTTTCCTGTTGCTTCAATGGAAATCTCACCCATGGAGTTGAAAAAAGGAGCAAATCTTGCAAGAGAAACTTGATTACAATGAATTGTCATTTGAAAGGATGATGGAAGCACAGTTTTGGGATTCATCTTTGCTGTGATGAATGAAAGCAGATAAAGATCATATATATCAGTCAGCAAGATCTTTCTGTCATAAACTGGGCATTTTAAAATCTCTTAATGCATAAATAGGCTGTAACTGGAGCTGGAAAATATTGGAAGTTGGAATTGTTGAAGTTAGCACTGTAAGGAGGTACAGTTTGAGGCGGACAGGTAACTGATTTCATACTGAGAGCTGGGGAAAATTGCTGTATTCTTCATTTTTTTGTTACCTCCTGGGTATGCCCTTGAGCAAATCACTTCTTCATGTTTCAGATTCTCTAGCCTCTCCCTTTTGGGAGAAGAATATTTGGATATTTTAGCTTGATATGTCTTTTCAAATTAAGTTTATAGATTTCACTTTTTTTTTCTTCTAGGAAAATTCATATCAAAACATGGTAGTTTTATGTTCTAAAAATTAAACCTTTTGATTTCCCTTAAAATGATAATTTAAAATAAACACTGGAACACTGAAAAGGTTACCCAGAGAGGTGATAAATGTCCCATCGCTGGAAACATTCAACATCGGGTTGGATGGGGCTCTGAGCAATGTGCTCTAGTTGAAGATTTCCCTGCTCATTGCAGGGGGCTTGGACTAGATGATCTTTAAAGATCCCTTCCAACCCAAATTTTCTATGATTCTAAATTTTCTATGGGCAAAGTCTAAAAGCTGCTCTAGACTGTCATTGCTGCTTTCACATCTGTTTCAACTGGGTTATCCTGTACCTCACTTACAGTGGTACTTGCTAGAACTACCTTGGTGCTCATCCAGCTTTGCAATGAAACAGTTCAGGGAGCAGAACTGCAGGATGACTATCTGGACACTGCATATAGGACAGAGTTTCAGAAGAACTGAATTAGATTGCCATGGTTAAATTTAATCTACTCTCGTATCACCCTTAGAAAGTTAACATGATTTAGATGTCCAAGGAATAGTTAAAATTATATATATATCTTCACAACTGCCATTTGTAAGCAGCAAATTCACAAGTTTGTTCTGTGGTCCTCTGACAAGTGCCAGCTGGAGGGAGATTCTTATCTTAAGCAAATCTGCCACAAACAGTCATATCATTCATAACGCAAAAAACATTTTTAACAAGTTGTCCTTTCTGGTGGGACATATAACTTCAGCTAGTGATTCTGAACAGTACATAACAAAGGTTGCAGGAGCAAAGGAAGGTTTATGAAGAACACGCATGTCCACATATCTCCAAGACTATCTCCATAACGTGTTAGATTAGCTGTTCACAAAACTGGTTTTCATGTCATGAGAACATAAGATATTTCTAGCTTTTGGTCTGGTGCCAAAACCCATTAAATTTTGAAACACTTTTTTTCTTTCAATATCAGAATATCCTTAAAATATTGACTTTTTTTACTTCACAATGATTTTCTGAATTTCAGTACATTCACATCTCTATCTGGAGAGCGTTTAAACAAATTTCACAAAGAAAATACATTGGTGATCTCAATCTTATGTTTTTGGTAAAATTTTATTCAGTGGTTGTAAAATAAGAAGCTCAGGGGACCCTACCAAGCCTATCAATTCCTACTACAGTGTAATATCTAATATCTAGCTCATAAAATTAAAAATCCCTGCCCCCACTATTTCTCTATAGCTATTGTCTCATTATAACCGTAGCTATTAACACTTGTATTTCCCCCCAGATCAGAATTTTACACACCGTTTTTGATTTGGGATGTGCTACCCCTGACCTCTCCACCAATGGTTAATGTACACTTGAGTAGCTCAAAGTAGGTTTTGCTCTGGATTCATTAAAATGAAGCAGAATTTTTAAAATTTTGTTTTCATTTTCTCCAGACCATTTTCCCTGTTTCTAATTATGGACAAGATTTGAAGTAGAGTTATATCCATTATGCAAAAACCTTCAATTTGCTTAATCTAATTAAATTAATCCATTAGTAAAAATAACATAATACAACTTTAACCTGAGTTAAAACATCATGGCAATTGTAAACTGATTGTGAACTTCTAATTGGACCTGAAACCCAACCAATTCTTTCTACATGACTTATTTTATACTTGGTTAACTAAATCAGATTAACATTCATGAGCTAAGAACATGTCTTTTTTCCCAGCCTGCTGTAGAATATTGTGAATCCTACAATGTCAATGATACTTCTTACTTTGGTCTATGTCTGGCTAACATTAAAACCAGAAAATTCCATATTAGACATCTCTAAAATGCAAATTAAACCTAATGTAACTTAAAGACATTGCACGCTTAGGTAAAATGTAGGATAAAGTATTTGACTTTATAGTCCTGTGCATCAGACCAATAAGTAAACCCCATGATTCATGAACTAGATGACACATAGAATATGCATGAAATCGCAAACAAAGATAAGTAACAGCATATCAAGCACATGACAGTGACAAATTAGTTTGAATTGTACTCTATAAAAAGACAAGCAGTGTATGAAAAGTTTTGAGCCAACACCATAATCAACACCAACTCCCACCAGCAGACTCCAGAGTAGATGCCTTTACACCATAGGGACATTTTCTAGGTAGACTAAACTAATGTCCGTCTTGCTCCTTGGCAGTCAGTATATTCATATTCATTCTTGATGTAGTTGCTTCTGACAGAAGAGACTGTTTTCAAATGTTTCTGTAAGTGGTTCCAACCCCTGCAATAAATAGATTAGGTCTTTTAAACATTCACACCCAAACTTCCAGCTAAATTTCCTTCTCTCTCTTCCCTTGTCTGGTTCTCATCTTTTTAATTCTTGCTTGTTCATAGCACGGGTTCTAGTAAACCATTGCAGTACTAAGCAGTAAACGGATTTTTTTTTTTTCTGAGCAGTTGATTTTGGTGAATAATAGAAATTAATTACCTGGATAAACATCATATTCTGTCTCACACAATGGCAGAAGCCCAGGGTTGGGTATTCACTTGATTGGTATATTTACTCAAAAGAATATTATTTTAACAACATTTTATTTTAAGGATCTCCATGAGATCAGTTGCTTTAATCTGTCCTTCACACCTTATGTTCTTTTTCCTAGAAGAAAAACAAAATGCATATTCAGGCATGGAGCTAGCATCTCCTCCCCCAAAATCTACTCCCAAAAGCTCAAGTGAATTGCTGTGCTTTTAAGAGTGAAATAATTGAACATCTCAACTTGGGTATTTATTTTTCCTCAAGGCATAACATGCTAACAGCAAGATCCTGGGTTTAAATTGCAGTCTTCTGGGAATATTAATAGCTACTTCAAGTTTTTCTTAAAAATGAAAAATAAAAATAAATCTCTAAGTGGCAGGCACATAATGACACAAGTCATGTACAAAATAAAGTCACTACAGTGATGAATGTTGAATGAAATGTTTGGAGTTAATGCAAAAGTTGAAAGTAATTTCTAAAACACAAGTACTGTGAGAAATTAAATGATTTAATATTTTCTTTGTTGATTCAGCCAAACATAAAACAATTTGAACTGTGGTCTGTAGTTCAAGACAGGTGACCAAACTGATGAAAAGAGTAGTCAATCTACTGCAAGTGTCTCTGAACATTATCAGAAATGAAGCATGAACTTTATTTACAGTCCTGTCATTTGGGCACTGACTTATGTTATAGAAAAGTGATTTGGACTTCCATGCCATTTATTAGCAATGCCTAAAACTGTCTAAAAGAATTCTTTAAATAATATATTAACCTCTTTCACCCCAAAATAATGTTTGGGCAGTACTACTTGATGAGATAACTTGGCACTGTAATGAATATTGTTTAGGAATTTGTGGGTGAAACAAGCAATAACAAAATTTTCCTTGTGAAATATTTTTCCCTGTTGAAGCAAAAATTTCCAGATGTATAAATTGATCTGTTTTCATATCTATAAATACTTATTAAGTAACACAGCTAGAATGAATCAGAATAAAGATACTGATCCAATATGAATTTTTATAACACCCCAAGAAAAGGTCATCTGAGCCTATTCACAATGTTTTTTACCCTTACAGAATACTTCATTGTTTTTTAAAATATATGGTCTTATATATCTTCTTACTTGTCTTTCAGACCAGTAATGTTCACCTGTTTTTTTTAGCCAAGCATTAACATACTTTTATTTTAATGATGACAAAAATTTAAGTCTAAACAGCACTAAAAAAAATCACAGAATAAAAACTTTGTGATAGTGCTGTCTTCATGCTCCCTGATTCAAAAATGGGTGAGGTAGTCTTTGTTTCTTTTACTTTTATTATTACTTATACACTATACATTCTTGTCCTTCCATCTTTATACTAACAAATAACTATGTTTTACAAACATGTGTATCCAAGAGTAGTTAATATGCTTAAGTGTGTAAGGTCTAGAGATATATTCTTCAGGTATGAGAACAGAAGGAGTAAGAGCACAATGGTCAGAATCCAAATATTTTTAAGTCCAAAAATTTTTTGAATCCAAACCCATTTGTTACCCACTTCAAAAGGTCAATTTCAGGAAAAAAAAAAAAAAAAAAAGTAAAGCGAAATAAAGAACTCCCCAAAATCCTGTTTGAAAGCAGAAATCACTGGGAGTTGGCTAGTAAGAGAAAACAAGCAGCCCTGAGGCTGCCTAAATCCACAATCACCTAAAACCAGCACTGATGTTAACAGCGCTTCTACCCACTGAACCTTCTGTACTGCTCAACTTTCTCCTTTCTTGTCCTAAAGGTCAGCTGAGTGCTTAAGTACAGGCACTCACAGGTTCAAAAATAGCGCGTGCTTTCTGTGAGGCTGAAAAGGCAAGAGTCAGGGTACTGAGAAAGCAAGCAAGCAAGCAAAAAAAGTGATTCTGGATGGTGGGTAAAGCAAGTGATTATGAGCAGTGGAAATAAAAGTTCCTTTCCAAGGAATGTATTTTTTGTGGTTGCCATTTTTTCATCATCCAAAATATTTACATATTTCCCATAATAGGATGGAGAAACTCCCCGAATCAGTTTCACTAGCTTTTCTTCTGGCTCCTTTGGTCTTAGATTTATGACTACAGAATCTTCTTCCAGAAGATTGTATTACAGTGGAGACCAAAACTACTACACTTAGAACTATTTCAATTATTTCTGTGCATCAGACTATGAAAAGTTATCCTAACATCTTAAAGTACCAGATGAGAAAGGAAGTTTTTTTCTGTCATATTGCTGACCATTAGGTCAGCATAGCGGGGCTATCTCTGTAAAAATGGAAACCTAAAAGAGCAAGTTTATCTGTGGATTGTTTTCTTAGAGATTTATGTTCATTTCAAAGAGATTTGGAGAGTTTGCTTCTTTACTAATAGTTTTGTGAATTGACTGTGAAAAATTTATGCTGGTTTACTCAGCTTATTCCTTGAATGTATTCCTTACTTCCAATCACTGTTGCTACTAGTTACACTTTTTCTTTGTATGTGTAGTATGGGAGTCCCCTAATTAAAAAAATACCTATCCGAGCTAATTAAAACATTATTTCCTTAAAAAAAAAAAAACAAAACAAAAAACAACAACCCCCAGCATTCTCTTATAAACAAAGCAGCATGAATGTAAGGATAGCACATATTAGCAGGCCACGTGCTAACTGGTGTGGTTTATTTTACTCACTGGATGAACACTCTACACAGGTGAAAGTAAGAATCTGAGGACCAGTAAACATTGGATTTTCTCAGCATACCAAAACACCTGCAATTCAGCAGTTGAATCTAATCAACTGTGAATTATTCAGTTTTCAACAGACCTAAAATACTCTCATTTCTTACCCATGATATAATGGTCTAATGCCTATGTGTTGGGCTGCAGCATGAAGTATCATTGGGAAAAGATCCCAGACTGTTTAATAAACCTCTCTTCTCCCTTTTTTACACTATGTGCGAAGTACACCAAATAATAGTTTTTATCCATAAACACTTTTTTTTGTTCTGAATTTATACTTATCACAGGTAAACAGCCTTCAAAGATAATATGCAGGAAAAACTTATAAGTGTAAGCAAAGAAAAGAAAATAAATAAAAAGAAAACATTAATATAAGATTCACGGTAAAGCAAAGACCTTGACAATCAGTTTTCTTACTTTAGAACAAAGAGCATTTCCAGAAAGTGGCTCTTGCAGAACTTGAGGACTGTGAAAATGTATGATTGCAGTGTCAGTTAACTTATTATACATTCATCAAAGTGTTGAGAATCTATTATTAATTCAGTGGTTCAGATATGCCCTGTCAGAGCACCCCACCACATCTCAGCAATGAGAACAACACATACTTCTATTAGACCAACATCAAGACACTCACCAATGTGTTTATGTGTGCTGGCCGCTAACACTAGGAAAAGGATTTTATATGCCTTTTTGGAAGATTCTATTTAAAGTTTCCTGATCTTCTTCTGGTCTCTTTATTCTTCCATGGCCATCTGTCTCAGTGATGTCCCATCACGTGTTTTAAACTGTGATGAATAAAAATAGGCATTACCCTCAAGAAACAAAAAGGATCTGTATCCATATTTACAATGTGCCTTCAAAGAAGCCAATATTATATAGAATAGGAGGTTCCAGCTGACATTGTTCCGTTCTGTATGGTAGAAGTAGACCTCAGTCCAGTTAGCAGTGAGGTAGGGGGATGGATATAGGAATGATGAGGAGAATTATATGGAAGAAATTAATAGAATTTAATTTTCCTTGTCTCTGTTTTTAGTTCTTATGATAAATCAAGATTTACTGTAAGACACTTAAAGGTGGAGGTATGGTAAAAGAAAATAGTTGTATGACTTGAAAAATTATGGGGGGTGTAGTGGTTTAACCTGGCTGGCAACTAAGCACCACGCAGCCGCTTGCTCACTCCCCCCCAACCTGCAGTGGGATGGGGGAGACAATTGGGAAAAAAAAGTAAAACCTGTGGGTTGAGATAAAGACAGTTTCATAAAAGAAAAGAATATCAATAACAATAATAATAATAACCGTAATAGAATATACAGAATATACAAAACAAGCGATGCACAATGCAATTGCTCACCACTCACTGACCGAGGCCCAGCCCATGCCCAGGCAGCGATCACTCTGCCCCTGGCTAACTCCCCCTGAGCATGGTGTCATATGGTCTGGAATAGCCCTTTGGCCAGTTGGGGTCAGCTGTCCTGGCTGTGCCCCCTCCCAGCTTCTTGTGCCCCTGGCAGAGCAGGGGAAGATGAAGAAGTCCTTGAGTAGTCTAGGCACTATTTAGCAACAACTAAAAACATCAGTGAGTTATCAACGTTCTTCTCGTACTAAATCCAAAACAGCGCTATGCCAGGTACTATGAAGAAAATTAACTGTGTTCAAGAAGTTGGGCTCCAAATATGAAACTGTCTGTCTAGTCAAAAATGTACCAGGCCCTTAAACAACAGAAGTTCATTAAGGTCATTTAAGGTCATTAATGCATTTCCAGTTCAATAGGAGATTATAAAACCACCATCATGAAACAGCTAGATTTGTTAGTCTATATTCAGTTGACATCAAATGATCTTTCACACATGATGCTTTCATTTCTGAAACAAGCTTGAAATAGCTGATGTTCCAATTTGTTTGTTGCTTTTTTCCTTTTTAACTGCTTATTTGACATTCCTTCTTTGGTACTTAAGAGACATCTCTATCTTTCTTAATGGGACACCTTTCAAAACTTGTTTTTTTTTTTTTTCCAAGCTGTAAATATTTATGTCCTTTTAAGCATCTAGCAGAGTTCAGCAGCATTACTACAGCAGTGCCAAAGTCTAAGCCTCTGACAATGATTTTAAGCTGCAGAAGGGCTTTGAAATTATGACAGTGGCAAAGTACAGCTTTTGGAGGCTTAGAAGAAGGGAGAAGACAAAAGCAAGGAAGAAGAGTGGAGAATGCTAGTCAGCAGAAGATATAAAGAGAAAAGTGAAACCTTTTGACAAGTAAAAAACTCCCAAGAGCCACAGAGTGAGAATAAAACAGAATTTTTTTTTATTCTTTCTTTTTGAGCACTGCCCAATGGGAGTGCTTTGATGCAGAAATGATGTGCAGATGTCTAAAGCTATGCTGTCCTTATAGGTTCTGTAAACAGGATGAGTGAGCACCTGTGTAACCCAGAATATTAAACTGAATCCTGTAATATTTTTGTCCAGTTTTGACTAACTTCTACAGTTATTTATCATGGTTATGAAATTATTTGAGTGCTGACTTTGCATTTATACGTGTTGTGAGTATTTACATTCTCTTGCTCCCCCACCCTGATTCCAGGGCCTTTTGGGACCATGGGAGCTGTAAGACTGCTGAATAAAGGCTGTGCACCCTGTTCTGGGATGGTCTGTCCTGTGCACACCAAGGTGATTGGAGCAGGAGTGGGCAGAAAATCCAACCGAAGAACAGAGGAGTAGGGCTGCTGGGCCGAGTGTGTGGCATGTGCCCAGGGTGCAGGGCTCGCTGGACACTGCTGTACCAGAGGGGTCAGGGCCTGGCTGTGGCTCCAGCAGCTCTTTTAGTTGAGCAGGTGCTGATCTGAGAAACTCTGTCACCAATGAACACTTGACCTGTGAGGTCCCTCCAAAACAGTACATAGTGTTTCTATGATAAAATTTTCAGAATTTCTTGAAGTCTATATTTTCTTGATTGTATTCAGATACTGTAAATTCCAACTAAATGCCTTCAGCCATATGCCCCCACCTGCTTCCATTTTTTTCCCCAAAGTCACTGTAGCTGAGTCTAATATTTAACTTCAGAATCAACTTCTAAATCAAGAGAAAGGTTGGCACAATGTTTTTCAGGGAAGCTGAATCCTGCTGAAATCCCCTAAATAGTAAAAGACTTACTATGTGGTTTGGGGAGTCCATTTAATCTCTCAGTGCCTTGATATTCCAATCAAAAATGTTACCATTTTTTGTCTTACAGCACTGTCAGTTACTTCGATGCTCTGGTGGTCTGGAGCATAAAAAGCTTTAGGAAAAAGTGAACCAATGTTGTGCTTATAAGTACCTGCAGGATTAAGAATTAAAAGACTTTTTTTTCAAGGTAAGATTGGTGTGTAAATACTATATACTCTGAAAGGCATTCCAAGGAATGAGATTCTCATAGGAAGCATAACAAGGAAAATATCCCCTTAGCAAAATATTACTAGCTGTTTTGCAATTCATGACTAGTCAGTTGATTTGCATTTATGTATTTCAATATATAGTAGAGCTAACAATATCAGACACATCACACTCGGCAGTTGCTTGGAGTGAATAATAGAATTTAAAATGAGGTTTAGATTTTCTGGTTAACCTCAGTACAGAAATATTTTTTTTTTATCAGATTTGACTGTAGTTCTACAGAAAACCCATGAAGTTGAAAACCAAACTATTTCAGTCCATATTACTTTAGATGCATTGCTTTTATGTCTCTAATAAGATGGCCTAATGGCCCTGCATTATATTTATGTGGAAACCAATACAGCCTTTCCGTCAAGTTAGGGTGCTTTTCAAACCACTTTTCTGTCATGTTTCCTGTTAGCCTATATATACTTGATTTGTATTGATTAGATGTTATTTCATTACACTATGCATATCTGATCATTAGTTGGATGCTGTTCAGAAAAAAAACGCTTTTGAAATCAGGCATTTTCAAATTAATGTTTATATCATTAATTGCAATGTTTATAGTCTCAATATAAAAAACTAAGTCATCATTTGGTCAGTTGAGCTTGGACATTTTCAGTGGGTTCTTCAACATATATTCCTACATGTAAAAATATGAACTCTATAAAAAAAGACATCTTTCAAATAAGCACTTGTATTTACTTTTTTCAGCTACTGTTACAGGACTTTTTTAAAGAAGTGGTAACTATTTATGGTGTGTAGAAAACTACACACATAATGAGGAAGTTTTTTTTTCCTAAAGACAGAGATTCAAATTATTCAGTATGATCTTGCAAATACAGTGAAATTAATTTAAATAATTACCATGAAAGTTGAGGAACCAGGTTCATAAATGTCCAGCATCCTAGATACAGTCTAACTAGCTTTTATAACAACTATTCATTTGAAGAGTATTTCTACAAACATAGATTTGAAAAGGTATAATTTTTTAACCAGAAAATGTTGTACCAAGTTTAATAATTATGTAGAAAATTTCTTCTTTCAGAATCAAGATCCATTTTATTTTGTGGTTGGTTACGTATTACCTATGCTGAAAAAAACATTACAGAGGAAAAATTACATTACAAAGCAGCAAAAGTACAGTGGAACTGTGGCTGAAACAGTGAAAACTGATCACTGTCATATTTAATGGAAGCTCTTAAAACCTTCTGTTTATAAACAAGACAAATTAAAAGTTGCTGTGATTTGCAGGACTCTCCAGTTCTTTGGAGTGTCCTGGTTTTGGCTGGGATAGAGTTAATTTTTCTTCAGGGTAGCTAGCATAGTGCTGTGTTTTGGATTTAGTACTACAAGAATGTTGATAACACACTGATGTTTTTAGTAGTTGCCAAGTAGTGCTTAGGCTACTCAAGGACTATTTGAGCTTCTCCTGCTCGGCCAGGGGCATAACAAGCTGGGAGTACAGCACAGCTAGGACAGCTAACCCAAACTGTCCAAAGAGCTATTCCATACCATAGAATGTCATACTCGGGGGGGTTGGTCAGTCGGTGTCCTGGTTTCGGCTGGGATAGAGTTAAACCATGGCCGGGTTAAACCACGACAGTCGGTCATGGGCAGAGTGATCGCAGCTCGGGGGGAGTGATCGCGGCTCAGGACGGGCTGGGCATCGGCCAGCGGGTGGTGAGCAATTGCATTGTGCATCACTTGTTTTGTATGTTCTCTATATTCTCTTACCATTATTATTATTACTATTGTTATTCTTCTATCTTACTGAACTGTCTCTATCTCAACCCATGGGTGGTACTTTTTTTTTCTTTTCTCCAATTCTCTCCCCCATTCCAATTAAGGGGGGGGGGGGGGGGGGGAAGTGAGCGAGCGGCTGCGTGGTGCTTAGTTGCCAGCCAGGTTAAACCATGACATGGAGCCTTGGCAAAGATCCAATCTCACGGTCTTCAAGTCTACTGCTGGTATCCACCTTATGTAACATTTGTCAAGCACCAAATGAATGCTGTCTTCAAAACAGATAAAGATGGTTTTTTTTCTATTTAGAAAACTGTTTCATGACCTTATTGTTCTGTATTGTTCTTCCTATGACTTTCAATCTCTGTTTATTTATTGACAGTTTGTTTTCACCTACCCTTGTGCTACTACTGCCATTTAGATTAACTAGTTGTTTCCACTGCCTGATGTTTATCTGCCTGATTT
The DNA here is from genome assembly GCA_034008185.1 of Gorsachius magnificus. Lineage (NCBI taxonomy): Eukaryota > Metazoa > Chordata > Aves > Pelecaniformes > Ardeidae > Gorsachius > Gorsachius magnificus. The sequence continues at coordinate 182,147,566 of CM067081.1, forward strand.
ATTAACAAATAGCAAGCCTTTCTTGGTGTTTGCTGAAGAAGACAAGTACTTTCAGTCCCCTGTTTTGTATACCATACTGTCAAAGTAGTCCTTCTTTTGAAACTCCTTCCACCCATCCCTACTTTAAAACACTTCAACAAATGGGAAGAAGTGAAATTGTTCTGATTTTGGCTGGGATAGAGTTAATTTTTTTCATAGTAGCTGGCATAGCGCTGTGTTTTGGATTTAGTATGAGAAGAATGTTGATAACTCACTGATGGTTTAGTTGTTGCTGAGCAGGGCTTACACCAGTCAAGGACTTTTCAGCTTCCCCTGCTCTGCCAGGTGCACAAGAAGCTAGGAGAGGGCACAGCCAGGACAGCTGCCCCCAACTGGCCAAAGGGCTATTCCAGACCATAGGACGTCCTGCTCAGTATATAGAGCTGGGGGAAGAAGAAGGAAGGGGGGCACGTTTGGAGGGATGGCATTTGTCTTCCCAAATAACCGTTAGACATGATGAAGCCCTGCTTTCCTGGAGATGGCTGAACCCCTGCCTGCCCATGGGAAGTGGTGAATGAATTCCTTGTTTTGCTTTGCTTGTGTGTGTGGCTTTTGCTTTCCCTGTTAAACTGTCTTTATCTCAATCCATGAGTTTTCTCAATTTTATTCTTCTGATTGACTCCCCCATCCCACTGTGGGGGAGTGAGAGAGTGGCTGGGTGGTGCTGAGTTGCCAGCCAGGGTTAAACCATAACAGAAATCTAAATCATCCCTATACTCATATGATCATTACTGTTTTGAATTCTTGGCACTGTTCTAGTGCAGTTACAGAGGTCTGCAGGACATGAGAGTCCACCATGCAGAATATAAACTAAATGATCTAGCCATTCAAGCCTAGCAGAAGATGCACTTGTCAAATGGTATTTATGTGATTTGAGTCCATCTTCAGGAACAAATTGTGCAGATCAAATATACCTATTCTGATGCACTATAATAGGGCTCCCACAGAAGAAAGCCAGGTTGCAATCTACCTCGTCTTAATTTCCTTGTAGTTAATTTAGAAATATTAGGCTTTGGAGGGGTGAGGAACAGGAGATAGAAAATATATGACATAGAAGAATACATGTGTTTAAGTAGTATATACAAATAATATTTAATAAAAAGCTTTGCATAAAACAGAAGCTTATGATTAAATAGACTAAGGCTTTGATTAATAGCCAGTAACAGAGTAATTTTTAAAGATGTCAGACACCTTTTGCACTTCCTAAAGATTATTTGCTTAGATTCTGATCAAAAGTTTCCACACAGAATGTAAAGAAAGCAGGCAAATTTAATTGGACTCTACATCACACGTCTTCACAGCAGTTGCACTAAGAGTGTGCACAATGAATTGTTTATATCTTTTTCAGAAAGGCATACAAGGCCAAGCTGTCAGTTCAGTTAGAACATTTTAGCTCCCCGTTTTCCCTACATGATACATTTTCCAGACCAGTCTTGCAAATCGTATTTTTACATTCATGCAAGCTTCTCCACTGAAGCTTTCTGTATTTAATTACGAATTGATTACTTAGCTTTGGTTTGGGTATTTTTCTCCCATAAAGGGCAGGTGACACTGTTGCTTTGGGATGCCAGTGGAAGCGGTACCTGGCTGAGACCTTGGCTTCTGTGGTCAGCAGTACCCTGTTATTGCACTGGGGCGGGGGGGAGTGGGGCAGGACAGGGGAATTAGGCAAGTAGAAATGTAGATTAAAAACAGAAAGAGAAAGAGAAAGAGAAGGAGTAGGGAAATCAGCTTTAATGGAATAATGCCATAGAAGTAGAAGCTAGATGAGAAACTACGTGGCAGAAAGAGTGGCAATTACATAGATTCAGTTTTACGTTCTTCTTTAAATTAAATATCTCAGCAGGGAATGAACAAACAACTTCCCAAATACCATATGTCCTAAAAGACCTTAGTCATTCCTCGCTGACTTAATTTTCTCAAGAAATGATGCATCTCTACAGCCTGCAATTCCATTTTCTACCCAAGAAAAATGGTTGTACAGAGTAAGGACACCATGTAGACCCCCCTTAAATCTGTTTTAAAGTCTGTTTTGTTTTGCATATCTGATCCAGCTGTAAGCAGTGGTGGTTCAATTGCAAGATCTGACTCTATACCGACATGTCAACATAAAAGAGAAGAAATTCAGTGACATACATGAGACAGTTGCCACATTCACTCCCAAAAGTGAAAATAGTTTTTTTAAATGGTACACTATATTCAGATATGTCAGGGAAGCTTCAGTTTTACATTACTAAAACTTTCTCAATTTTTTTTGACCAGCTTGCAGCTGTATAAGTCTTTGCTGTGGTAAAAAGACTATAAGAAACATGAAGCAGGTAGCCATAGACAACACCTGCTTTTAGCACCCTGTGAGGAATCCAGGCGTTGGAGATGCCCCAAAAACTCAGTGCTCTGAAGAGTCAAGACCATGTATGTTTGGCAGCTGCGAGTTATTTCACGAAGTGAATTTCAGTCTTCCAAACACAGGTATCCATACTGAGTGCTTGAAGCAGACATTGTTAACTGTCCTTATATATGTTCAACTCATATGTATGTCTTTTTTCATCAGGTTCACTACAACTGACAAGTGTTGAATTCTGCCATGGTAAACCAAACCTGAGTAACTATCCTCTTCAAATTCTCCTTGTCCATATAACAGAAATAGGAGAGTTACAGCAGAACTCTTAAACTAAAATATAGCTTTTGCCTTTATGGCAAAAATACACCAGCCAAAATTAAAATATATACTTGTTGTCTACAAGACTAATAAGAAACAGAATTGCATCATTAGTCACACACACAGAGTATGAAAATAAATTCCACTTCATGCTAAATTGTCAGGGGAAATAACAATAATAAACTAAGATCTATGTTTTGCAGAGAATCTTAAAGAGTTGTATATAAATATGAACCTGTGTTTATTAATACACACATACACACACTGAACATACACTGAATATATGTATGTGGATATATACACACAACATAATGCAAGAAAATATTCATGGATACCACTTGATTTGCAAATAACTTGCCTTGTCTTCTATAATATTGAAAGTAACCAGCAATAGTTTGGAAATGATAACAAGTTTCAGAATAGCAGATGTGGTCGGCTGTGGCTGAAGCATGTACTTCAAACTCTTTGTGAATTAATTTATCTTACAAAGGTCTTTGCTAACCAGAGGCTGGAGCTTTTAGTACTTTCTTTAGTAATGAGGCCACAAATACTGTTACTGCTCTGACAATTTAATGATAGGTTTTTATTGTGGTCTTTGTGGTATGAGCTGGAGTTACTCAGTGGGGTATTTTAACACCATTTTATGGTGTTTATAAAACTGCAGATCCAGAATTGCAAATTCTACACAAGTTACTTTGCTTTGCATGTTCGACCTATTTGGAATTAGCAAATTTATTGTTCATGGACACTCAGTGCAGTATACAAAAAACTTAGTTAACATCCCTGTGAGGTACCAATAATCACTCTCAAAAGCTTAACTTCAGCTGATGTGGGTTCAACACCCAGAGGGACTCTGAAAATACATACAGTTGTGCATCCATATAAAAGGACAGAAGATCAAATTTTATGTGACACTGCTGAACCTAACAGAGTCACGAATGTAAGTCAGCAGTGAACTTGGCTCACATACTGTATGCCTTGAGATTAGACAACCTGTGGAGGCATCACATCATGTATAAACACTTACTTCCCCATTAAAGGGTGAGAACAATTTGAAATTAGAAAGCTTTGTTAAAGTGGGTTACTGGTGATTGTCTTTTATTATGAATGGCACTGGGAAGCAATGCTGGTCAATCAAGTACTGCCAAACTTGAACTGTCAAGTTAAGAGGTAGACACTGAGAAGCATGAGAAACAAAAATAAATTGGTTGTTTGTATTTCACTCTAACCACTACTTTCCTTACTTCAAAAAAAAGCCTCAGAGTGAATATTCTCATTAGAAGAGAACTCTATAGTAATATAGTATCAGGTAGTATCTTGTGTTCCTGCAGAGGCGTTGCTTTGTGGTTTATTTCTGTATATTATGAATGTCTACATTGTTAATTGGGCTGAACTTTCCAAAGTATGTGCTGTCCACATAGCAGTTAAGTGCACAGGTCTGGGCCACAAAACCATTTTACAGCAGACAGAAAAGCTGTCAGCATGCTCAGCACCAGAACCCTGAGTGAAACACATGCAGAGTCTAACCGATTTTTCTATCAGTGGAGTCTTTATAGAATATTGTAAACATACATTTATTTATTTAAGAAATTTAAAATGCCCACTCCCAAGGATTTACTCTTTTGTTTAGAGGCCAGTAGAGTTTAGATATACGTTTTGCTACTTTTAGAAAAAAATTTATGTTTTCATATGCTAAAATGTACATTTTTCAGTGATTGAGATTTTTTTTTCCATTTTATAAAATAGTATAAAAAAATTTTCAAGTGTAGCAGCTTCTCTAAGTTATTTAAAGTTAACAGATTTTTTCTTGGATGGTTTCTAACCTTGTGAATTATATGACATAGGTCATTCATGTGTGAAACTTGAAAATATTAAAACCCATCCATTTTTAGAGCACTGATTAAATTCCATGTATATAGGGTATGCATATACTACATGGACAATGCATATGTACTTGCAGATACATATACAAAATCACATATATATAATAATTGTATTCTTTGAGTAAAAATTGCTGAAGTTCTTTTAGAGAGCATGACATTTATTTGTTGGTTTGTCTCCACTCAATGTAAGTGAAAGGTCTGATCTAAAATAGGAATTACTGAAATCTTTCAGATTCACAAAGAGAAAAACAGCCGCCTGCTGCTGTCAATAATGCTGTTTAGCACAGTCTTCCTGGACTGGATTCTATACGTGTTAATCAGCTAATCATTAATTCAAACCCCCTGAATTACTGTAATCTTGTGATAACTGAATTCATGTACATGATGTTTTCTTCTCAAAAGGAAGCTCTCTACATTATATCTTGTGTCAAAGATTTATTCTGTTAAAACAATAAGTGGCTCAATGAAGAAAATGAAAGGTTTGTGTTTATTTTAGAGCAATTGTTTTGACTTCTGTTGTGAAAATGCTACCATTCTTTCTATAGATGGATATACTGTCAGTAAAAGCACAAAAAATTACCACCCTTCCCAGAAATCCCTCTTCAGCCTCAGTGCATTCTTTTTGATAATTTGTGTTTCAGTAATTGCTGCTTTGGCACATTTGTAGGTCATATATAGTCTGCTGAACTTGTGTTATCCAATATTCACATAATCAATATGAAACATTAGCACATACATACTGGATGCATCGAAGGTGTGGTCCTATTGAACTTTTTTTAATTACCAAGATTCCTAAAACTGCCCTTTAATCCTCTCCAGATTTTCAGATAAATAAGATTGCTACCTACATGCAACAACAATGACATTCTGAGCACACCAAGATAAAGGTCTTGCAAATCAAATCACAATGTAATTATCCTTTAACACTCAAGTCACCTTCATTATCTACGCACACTTTTAAGAAACTGCTAGTGTAGTCTAAGACTTCAAACAGTTATTTAAACAAATAAAGGTTTTTTTGAGTATGCAGCTATTGGATAAGAACTTGACTCTCTTGCTAAGGAAGCAGTTTGCTAATCTTTTACATCAGAGAGCTTCTTATTCATGGGTGTTTATTTACCCACAAAGGTCTTGAACTTGCTCCTCTGAAGTCAATTGGAGTTTATCTTCTGAATGAAAATAGTGGGTCTGGCAGCTAAACTAATCTGAAATTGCTATCCCTGCTTTGACATTGAAGTCAAGAACTGGTAGGCCTAATTGCAATAAACTATGGTAAAAGTCTCTTAAGGACTCCTGGTGTATATTAACTGTTCTTGCACAGCTGAGAAATGCATTCAAAGAACCAACCAAAAGCAGCCTTGCAAATCTTTCTTGGATTCTTTTAATAATAATATTTTTCATCAGAACCAAGTTAAAGAAAATGTCCATTAAATTATATGGTGATCAGATTACTGAGGCCTGTCACAAATTCATTGTGTATGACATCTACAGGCATATCTTCTGAATACATTGCCAGTGTTATTAGAATTTTTAAAAATTAATATAATTTTGCAAATTATATGGTTCATGACAAAAAACTAAGCAAAGCTTTGAAGACTGCCTTTGGATTGTTATACTATGAAATGTTACAGTGGAATAATAAACCTCCCAACAGCCTTAATATACTGCACATCACACTTTAAAAAACAGAACAGAAATATTTTTAATGAAAAATCAAATACATAAATTATTTTAAAGCCTGTTAAATGCATAGCAATATAACCCATTTTCCTGAATTATGTATGTGGTTGAAGTTTTCACAGGAAAGATGCAGAGGAAGAAGATAAACTCTTCATACACTTCCTGAGTGGTGGTCAGGACACAGACCTAAAATATGATCAAGACCCTCCTTTGCTTATTTCATAGTAATTTTTACTTACAAATTCACAAAACAAGATTTTGCTTTTCAGTGACTGTAGTAACGTCCTATTCTTCCACAGCCCTTACAGTGCTGCTGGTAGTCTCTCTTTCTTGTGGAGACATCAACAACAGGGTGGAATGTAATGCCCATTGGAAAATGCTCTTCATTAGTACAGCAATATGCCACTGAGGAGCTTGGTTCAGAAAGACTGTACAGCAGCTTTGGCTTAGGACAACATCACTATATCTATTTGTTGATTAATAAATGACTTGCCAATTAAAAACATGCAACACCCACATACATAAAGTCTAGTGGAAAAAAAAATTAAAAAAAAATTAGGAAATTTGCAAAGTTTGGAAAAGACAGATTCCTGTTATCTGAATCTAGCAACATTCATAAGGTTATTAACACATTAATACACAATATGCATGTATTTTTATTTTCAAATATATTTTCTAATTTTGAGTCACTCTATTTATAATGAAGATTTTAGAACATTGTACACATTAAATATACAGAGTTATTAAGATATCAGATATAAAGTTGGTTATTAATATTTTAATTCATTTTAGCAACATTATCCAAAACACTTATCGAGCATGAGATGATTTTTACTCATAAATACTTGATAATTTTCTCTGAATTTCAGAGACTAGCATCAACGTTAATTTTAATAATACATTATATATGATTTAGTAAGCATAAAAAAGAGCTAGTTTTGATGGAATAAATAAACTTGTATAGGCAAAAATGTTAACCAGGCCAGCTGTTTTATACTATAAACAGTTAAATGTCATTTGGATTTTTAAGTGGTGTCCAGAGCAAACAGCTGCCATTATATTAATGCAAAAATATATTATTCTCTTAACCGGCTATTAGTGATAAAAAGGAAAATAATAAAGCATATAAAGTACAGAGTGTTAAGACTTCAACAACATCCCATTTCCCCCTTTTTGCTATTCAAAGGAAAGTTTTATAAGAAAAGAAAAACTTATTTGTTGTTCTAGAATGATATTAACTATGATTAAAGATGATAGTTAATGGGACTAGATTCTAAAGGCCAGTTAAGATAGGTTGAAGAAGTGGCTGTGGATGTTGCTGTGGATGTTGCCACATAAACACTCCAGTTCTGCTTCCTTAATGAAAGACCATTTACAAATAAAAGATCAGAAAGGTAGAAATAAGTTCTGGAGTGAAAAAATGAAGCAGCAGTAAGCCCAGTTTTTATTTGGGGAGTAGGTGGTGAAAGTATCTGAGAGTCCTTCTCATCTGGCTGAGATTTTGTTTGACCCTGAGACCTCTCAATTTACATTTATACTTGTGAGTTCAGCACCTCCATGCCTGTGAGTGTCAGTGGAGATCGAGTTCATGTGGTCAGTGTATCCTAGGGAGCTTTTCAGCTATCACCTTCCAGGTGTCAATGGTAGGGAGAGTGTCCTCCCGACAGCGCGGGTTGCCTACCTTTTTCTTGTTCTGTTCACCAGTTTGGTTACATTTTCTTCATGACAATTTGATCTATTTCCCATTTCAGACTCATTTATCAGATTCCCTGGATAGTAATTGACATTTTCTATGTAATAGTTCTGTCTTTCCGTCTTAAAATTTGCTGAGTTTAAGAACTAATTTATGAAACAAGATGATCTGAATGTTTATTACCTTAAGCAATTCTGAGACTCAGCCTCCATATAATAGTAATGCTGGCTTGCAATATTTATAATAATAGTCCTCGTCCTTTGTGCATCTTTTCTACCTCGCAATTAGACCATTTTTTATCACGAAAACACATACATTTTTAATGTTTGATAAACACTTACATTTTAAAAAAGGAGCCAAATAGAGCCAAATTATTTTTGAGTCTATCTATTCAGTGTAATTTCTGTATTTCCATTAGCTTCTGTCTTGGGTGTTTTCTGTATAAACACTATTATCATGAAAATTCAATAGAAATTACTGTTGAATTTACAGGCCCATAAAATAATATTGCTGTATGTTGAGAACTACTTTATCGGTCTTTAGAAACAAATAGGCCTCTTGTCTTCTGTTGACAAATAAGGTACAAAAATGGGTTTTAAAGTACACTTTAAGAAAGTCCATTTATGATAAGTTTTGTTGCTAAGATATGAAGCCATCATTCTTGTTCTGCTTGAATCGGTTTGCATCAGCTGCATGAATTGAACATGCAAGAAAAGGGCAAAAAGCTGTTTACTAAACATAGTTTCAGCTACAGCAACTGTTTATAATTTTGGGAAAGACCAGGAAATTTATCAGGGTTACATTTTTGAACAATGTAAATTTTCTGTGTGGTAATTTCTGTGGAGTGGCAAGGGCAGAGAACCACCAGGGAAAGGCAACTGTGAGGTAGCTATTATCGCCAGTTTGGGCAATATGGATGCAATGAAGGCAGCTGTAAGGCTGGAGGGGGCTGACTGGACTAGATAGTGGAGGGAAGGGTGGGCTCAAGGGAGATGGCTGCATGGACGACTGAAGCAACAACAGAAACTCTGGGTTGAAAATAGACATGACAAAAAAAAAATCTTTCCTTCATCTCAGGAACAATTCCTTTGAAAGTTATTTCCTCCCACATAGAGGGTGCTCTGTAATCAGTATCTGAACCCCTGATGGCCAAAGCATAGCTTTAAAATAGAAAATATGGTATCTACTCCTTTCTTTACCTGGTGGTTACTTTTTGTCCAAGAGACTGTCCAGACACAGCAGGTTACTGCACCATGCCATCTATCCGAAAGCTGATGCACAGAAGGCATTCAGATATCCTGGGTTGGAGGCACAGCTAAAGAACAGTGTAGGTTATCAGAGGATGACAAACAGTAGCAGAAATGGTTCAGCCCACCAAAATAGACATCACTGAAAGAAGATTCACAGAAGATTCAGACTGCTTCATTATGTTCATTATGTTCTTGCCTTAGGTGTATGATGAAAAGTCCCTTTTCTCCAACTGTGCTGGTATCCCCCTTGGCATCCAGAGGTACTCCTGAGTATCTCTTAGCCACACATGTTGCCCTATGACCGCGTGGCTGTTGTGACGTGCTGCTGTCGGGATGGAGGTAGGAGGGAAGGAAGAATTGTTAAAGCTATGTTAGGCATACGAAGACTCAGTCTCAGTAAAGCCCTGTAGATGTTCACCTGGTCAGTATGCCAGGCTTGCTGAGCTGATTTACCACATAGCAGCAAGGCTTCTGTAGCAGAAGTGGACCACATTTGAAAAAACAGTGGCAGTAGTTTAGGACTTTTGCAGGCAAATGGGTAGACTGGCTCAGTAACTCCAGCTGAAAACTCAGCCGTTTCAGTGCATACAGAATTTGGTCTGTAGGGTTTGTGAATGAAGTAAGACAACAACAGGGACAAGGTGAGCTTAGAAAGCCCAGTGAAAGGATAGGCTGTGATCAATTGTAATGTTTTAAGTGTGGATCAGCAGTCTATGTTTTTCTGCTACTTGGGAGCACTCTAATCCTATCTTATCCACAAGAATAATTAAATTCTATACAATAGATTACACATCTAACAAATATAAAGTACTTTATCACCATGTAGAGATGATGATTTAATTCTGGCTCACAGAAAAAGGCACTGCCTTCTCAGTCAACAGCAGTACTTCCAGCAGAGGTCCTTTGCAGCACAGGACTATCCACATACAGCTTTGTTTATTTTACATAATGGAAGAGGATCATAGCACAAGGTGTTATGTCTTCAGGCAGCAGCTGTGTAATCTATATTTACAGTGCTAAACTTCCATATTTATTTTGCTGCTTGCCTGCTGAACTTGCCTCCTGCCAGGTACTATATTGAGGATTAAGTTTATTTTCAGAAAGCTGACATGCCCTCCATTTATCTGTTGATAAAATTATGACAACTTTTAACTACTTTTTAAGTCATAAAATCTTACAACTTCACACCTCTTGAATCTTTTTGTTTAAAGACAGTCTTTTCATGTAAATATATGAAGAATAAAATATTATGAATGTGCTTTGGTTTTATCCTTTACCTTTTTTTGTTTGTTTGTTGTCTTCTTTATCCCTTCACAGCAGTGCTAAATTCTGTAGAGATACATTCAAACAGAAAACAATAATTTTTGCACAATTAGATGTCAGAAGATTTATCATCCAAGCTGGAGGTGACCTGTAACAAGATCTTGCAGAGAATTCAGAATTATTTCAAGGGGCAAAAGAGGAATAATTCTCATGGAGTTTTTTACCTCAGGAATCAGAGGCTGTTAAGGACTTGGTAAACACAGAAATGGAGGGAAACTAACAATGAACATAATCTTCTGAGAAAGCAATTGATACCTCAATAAATATGATTGTTTAAAGGGGTTTTACTGCTTTTTCTTCAGTTAAAATTTCATACACATGAAGTATTATTTGTTTGTTTGTTTCTTGTTTGTTGGGTGGTGGGGGTTTTTTTTAATACTGCAGAAGGACACAGGGAGTTCTCAAGATCTGGCTAAAATTTCATTCCTTCAGCAAGGTACCCAGCCATCCTAGTCCTTAATAGATACACAAGACATCATATTAAGTTGCTGTGAAAAATGATTATGTTAGGAAACCTGTGCTACCCAATGGATAAATGTTGGAATGAAATATATGTTGTTTTTATATATATATGCACTCAATATATGCATTTACTTTATTATTGCCTTACAGCTTTGCTTTCCCACTACCTATTACTCTAAGATGATGTATTCACTGTCATCTTCAAAGTAAGAATATAATTCAGTATTGCATTATTATGTTTTTTTGACTGAAACAAACAATGTCAGCTACATGACACCAGCCAATGGCCTATTAAAGCAGCTTTGCTGCTTCATATTTTTGTGCTTTTACGAGGCCAATGGTAATTTTTACTTACATAAAAAGAAAATAGGTAGTAAGTGACATCAATACTTTGTGCTCTTTTGCCTTTAGAAAAGCTTGTATCCATCATTCCCATCCACTGTCTTGTAGGATCGTATTGAAATAATCCCTCCAAATGTGTCCTGAACATACATGGGACTACAGACTAACTTCTCTTGGTTTGTATTGTTTGGAGGAAAAAGTACCTTCTTTCAAAGAATAGGAGTACTTTATTGGGTTGTTTGATGAAAGTGAAACGAGAGGGACTGGACACCTGTTCAGTGCTATAGCTCAAAATGCAGATTTTGTGAATATGCAGCATTGACATTTCTTAAAAGCTCATTTAACTGATTTTAAGCTTGCTCAGCAAATGGGAGGAATAACATTTCTCTTTGTCTTTTCAGTTTTTGTTACAGTCCCATGGGGTAAAGTGGCTGGCATTATTTGGAGCAGTAGACCCATTAGGCACAGTAATACATGGCTAATTTAGAAGGTTGCTGCCCACAGAGGCTGTGACTTCTCACTTCAATACATTTCAGTTCAATGGGAACAGCAGCGCTTTGTTTAGTTTCTAATTTGAGACCCTGCTTGACATGTGTCGCACACTGCCCTAGATATAGAAGGAATCCTTTGACCTTCAAAAAGGAAATAATTATTCAAAATCTCTCATTGTGTACCTTCAACAATTTTTTTCTTTATGTCTATGACTAGGAAGTGAGGAATAGGTGTTTCTCCACAGCTTGATAAACCTACAAGGATTCTTAATGAACAACAGTACATAATGAGACTTCCAGATGTTTCAGAACTTTAAGATATCAATTAAGTTACATTTCTGAAGTTTTTCTTTGTCTAGTCACTGATTTAATGCACACACACTTCTCTTCTTTTATCAGAGTTCACTTGTGATGAGGAGAATATTAATACTGATCTCTCATAACTTAAAAAATTCCTAAAGAACATTTATGCTGTTAGGTGTAAAAATGTATGCCTAAATCAACACCATTCTTTTTCTTCATCTTTAGTGAAACACTTTCCCCTGTTCTCTTAAAAGCAAACACTAACGCAATTAAAAAACACAAAACAAACGGAGAATGGCATCTAAACAGACGGACTACACCTACAGGAAGCACTTCCACTATGTTTTTAAAAGCAATAGAGGTAAGTAAGATCAAATATTTAAGTGGTAATTAATTCTAGGTTTTGCAGCTGTTGAAACTATAATTGCATATTAATAACTCCAAGTGGCTTTAGAGTTGATGAAAGAATCTCTGTGATAACAGGAGTTTCTTTCCAGGATCAAGATACTTTTTTTTTTTTTTTTTTGCTTTGGAATAAAATCTAATGTGTTATATGAATTTTCTTAGAGTTTGGCCATTAAATTAACCCAATCCTGAGAAAAGAATACAACTGATAAATCTTGTCCATAGCTTTTAATAAAAGCAGCATCACAGAAAAGTGATATCCTCTAAGCATAGGTGTATAAAGCACCAAAGATATTGTTATTATTTCGTGAACTACTTGGAACAAGCTTCCCATAGATGAATAGATAGATATACCAATAGGCATCAAAATTAATGAAGCACAGTATCCCAATAATTTCAGTCCCATGATTGATTAACTTTTGTATCTAACAAAAACAGATCTGTAAAAGACACCTTTTCTTGGGTAGAGGCCTTACAGGTTCTAATTTCCAGACAGCTCTTTGCAAGATAAGAAGTAATGAACCACCATGCCTTTCCTCTCCACAAAGAGACTGAAATGTCTCTTCTTCCTGGCCACCTATTTTCACAAAACTTGTGTGAAGCTGACCATCTATGGCTACCTAATGCAACCTGCAAACATGCTGTCTCAAATTCAAATTTGACCAAAATTGCTAATGACTCTTGTTTGCTCGGTTTCAACTTCGGTATCAAAATCAAACAAATAAGAGAATATAACATTGCAAGAATGGGAGATCTTTGTACTAAGAAAAGTGGGAATAATACTGTAACTATATTATATCATATAAAATGACTCAATAAATAGAAGCTAAAAACAGTTCACATTAAAATGTTGTTACAGTTATTGGTAAAAATGTGAAAAGCAATCCAGGTCAAGAAGGAGAGACCAATGCTGGACTTAATACCTACTGTTTCTTGGCCTTTTCCAAAGAAATGGCATTAAGTTCTACACTGTATCAGAAGGTATTTTTTGTGGGGGATGTTTTGGGGTTTTTTTAAAGATATGTATTTTCAACAGTGCATAAATGCTTGGTGCAAATTTTGGAAAAGAAAATTAAATAACTGTATATGAAGTGAAACTAGGTTTCTAGTTTCATTTAATTTCATTTCTAGAAATGAAATTGGGGAAGGTGAGGGTGTTGGTTGGATGTTGTTTTTTAAATTAAGTTCATTTTGTAATTGTATTCATTTATTTATGACATTTTTAAAAAATATATTTAAAACTAAAGATTATTCTTCAAGTGTTGATAGTGACTAAATTTAGACTAGTCACTATTACAGTCTGCTTAACAGGATAATTGAGTTTTCCCTTGTATAGAATTTTGGACCATTTTGCCAAAATTTCACTAAATCTAGTAATTTTTTTCTCTACTCAGTGCATTAAAAAACCTGAACAAACTGAAAAAAAAATTTTTTTTTCCATTCCTATTGTTGCCAAAAAAGACTTGATCGTGCTTTATTTACATGCAAAATGTCTTCCAAGAATCAGCATTTGCTATAGTAAGAAAATATAGCCAAAGGTTTGGATTTCAGGTCAAACCCTCCAAACTGCCCATATTAGAAATCTTTCAATACTCATACAGGTACTGCATTGTTTTTATATTCACTTTTTGAGACTTGCACAAAATGAAGCATCCTGAAATCTGCTCTATTTGTGTGTTTGTGTGGCTCTAGCTCAGACTAGCCCTAGCCTAATCCCCTGAAAAGTATGTCCATTAGTGGCAAACTTACTGAGCTCATCTCCCAGTTTAGTTTCATCCAAAATAATTCAATTAGCAAGCTCCACAATATCAACCAATCACGGCAAATGGGGACAGCTGAAAGATCAACTTCAAAAGTGTAATTCCTGATCTTAAATCTTAGATCTAAGTGTTAACCTAGATGTGTTCCCTGATAAAACATATATCTCAGTTATGTTCTTCTAGCATTATGTACTGTTACTCTGGTATCTAGGAAGCTGCCCAAAGAAATGGCATTTTCTGAAAGGGATCTGAATAGAATTAGAAACCTAACTAGAAGAACCTTTAGGAGAAAATGAAATAAAACCCCAACCCTTATGAAAATGACAATACCATCCCCCATTTCAATTCAATGGTCCATCTAGTCCAGTGCTGTATCTCTGGTAATGACCAGAACTTGGAAAAGACAACTGAAGGAGTAAGCAATACACAAGCTGACCTCTCTGCTCACCTTCGCAGTGAGGATAACCTTCTCTCTTGTTTGCCTGTATAACTGCTGCTGTTTTGAATATTTATTTAAAGTGAATTTTCTTTTTAAAATCCAATACCTTGGTTTCCACATTAAGTTGTGGCAGTAAAAACCTTCTATGTTTTTCTTAAAGGCACTCTGCTACTGATGAAAAGAAAATAATTTGTTTGGTTCTCAATTTTGTTGAATGCATCTTGTCCTTGTATAAAAGAATGGCAAATAGGAATGTACTTCTTCGTGCTCTTTTCATTTACAAGTGAACTATATATATATATATTTATAACTGAACTATTTCCCCATCTGTCTCTTTTATAAGCAAAATTTGGATTTCATGAACATATGCAAACAAGTTTATATGTTACTTGTTAAGCTGTAATCTCTGAGTAGAAACATCTCAATGAAATGTGAATTTGAAGTACAGTGTTGCATTCCTGTTTTCATAAAGAGCAGCAGAACTGTAAGAAACAGTTAAAGGTAAATTTTCCAAAGTGGAACTTTAAAACAGCAAATTTATTTTAAACTAAAGGACTTTTTCATGGAACCAGAATAACTTGGATTCAAAGAAACAGAATTCTAGATCAAAATAAATAGATTTCTATTTCTTAAAAGTCTCTTTTATTTAATTACAAAAAATTTAAAATTTTAAATTTTTTCAGGTATGAAAATGTTTTTAAATTCAAATTAAGACTTTTTTTTTTTTAAAAAAAAGATGATATAATCCTGTTAATTTTATTTTAATGATAAAGTACATTTACATATAAAAAGAAATTCATAAATGATAAAGCAAAGAAATTTGTAGTTCCATTGTGTTAGTCATTCATAGTGGTAATAAGAAGTAATAGCATACCTAATTTGATTAACTAAACGTTGTTGTCTTAATTTATCTAGCTATTGCAATTTAATCACTGTTAAATGGGGATCATCATTTAATTAAAATTGAGACTAATTAATGGCTTCAGTTGTTTGTATGGAAGATGTTGTTTTTCATGGAAAAAGCACAAAACCTTTTATGAGGTAAAGAAACCACTTACAATATTGCCTTAGGAACATTTCCTTCCAATCAAAGCATTCGCAATACTATGAAAACATGTTATTATGTTAAACAGAGAAGACTTGTTCCCTGCACTGCACCCCCATCATACACACAGAGACAGAAAGAGAATCAGCAACTGAGCTGGCATTTAATTTACTCTCCAGGAATCTTCCCACTCCATCATACTTCACATTTCTTACTGCTCACCAGGTCACACTGTGCAGATGTTGGGGAAAGGATTTGACTTTGTGCACTGCAGGAGTTTTCATCAAGGTGGAGAGAGACAGGGAGAGACAGAGAGAATGAGCTGACACACAATTTTGCCATAGTTCAAGGCTGGAAACCTCCAGGTAAGTTCCTGGTTCCAAAAGAGGGATATTTTGAATCAAGGTGTTTTTTCCCAGCAAAAAATATGTGCTTCACTGGAGTTGAGGAACTAGCTGGGTCATTAGAAAGCTGACCCAGAATTTGATTTTATTAGGAATTTCTCAGGATAGATAATTGGAGGATGGGGAGAAAAGAGGAGAGGACTAAGATGAAAATTCAATCTTTGTCAGCTTTTCTTCATGATTTTCAGATACGGAAAGTTTCAGACAGTTTTGAAGGTAACTTGCTGCGAGAGAAAATAAGCAAAAAGTTCTCTGAAGAGCACACTTTAAAAAAATTATACTTTAAAAATCCAAACACACTCTGCAGTCTCATGGTGATTCTTTTGTAAAGTTACATTAAAAGCTGATTTGCATAAAAAATGTAAAAATAACTTCAAGGTAGAAAGCCGACTACTGTTGGGGAAAAAAAGAAGAAACAACTGAGGATAAGAGAATGTTTAGAACTAGTCACAACCTTTTCTAGGCATCCTTGAGGCCAAAGATTTTTGGTAGGCCTGAATAACTGCCAGTCTTTTTCTTGATGTACATCAGACGGTATAATATAGACATATGAGAAAATGAGTTAATATAATTCACTGATGAAATTGCTACTTACCTGTTGAAAGCTCCAGCAGCTCATTGTGAAATCCATTTGTGTTTTTGCTGTCTAATTTTGTGGCTTGTAGGGGCTTTCTTACTCTTCAGTTACTTTAAAGTTTGATTACAATACTAGAAATGGAAATTATATACATTCTGGAGATACAATTAAGGTACCTGTTTAATGTTTTCCAGGTTAATTGCCAACTCTTTGAGAGATGGATTTCCTCATCTTGTGTGACCAGCACCTGTGATATATCAGCAAACCTAGAATTTGACGCAAACAACTGCAATGCATTCTATCAAATGTTTGACCAAACTGAATGCTATAATCAGGAAGATATGAGCTACTCCTCAACAGCCAGGCTCTTTAAGGATTTTGTGAACTTTCAGAGTCCTACCCAGCTAGCTATGAGACATAAAGAGGATGTTTTCCATCATTTCTAGTAGGATTGTATTTCCTAACTGCAAATCTTTTGGACCTTATTTCTGTGGATGAAGGTACAATGTCACTGTCTGAGGAAGTTAATCACAGCATCACAGACTCTTCTGACTTATCACAAGGGTTGATTTTTTTCTTTATTCTAGGTATTTGTCATACTTAATATGCATATAACCATAAGCAGAGAGTATCAGAGGGCTTAATGACAGACTTCCCCCTCCCTTTTTTTTTAAGCATAACTTTACATTACTCAGTATATCAGGAAGATTTTCTGCTTCTTTAAAACTGGTTGATAAAGGGCTTATGATTTTCTTGGCCAAGTGTTCCCTGAACTGAAAAATAAATTATTAGAGGGCCTTCTTCTTCTTAAGAGCAGAAAAGAAGATACATTTGTATATCAAAATAAAATATTTTAGTCATGATAAAATAACAAAAATACCATTTCAAAACAAACCGATTCCTTTTCAGAAAGTGTCAAAACACTTCTCTGACAATTTTCAAAATTCACTTGTTTCTTCTACAGTAGCTATTTTGCTATTGAAACATAAATTGCAAGTAGTTTTGGATCTCCTACAGCTCTGCTTTTGTAAGTTTATTATCTAACTGCTTAAAATACCGTATCAAAATATAGTCCTCATGTATATGAGAGAGGGTTTTATTTATCCAAATTGGATTTTAACTGCTTTCACCCAAGCCAAATTTCATTATTCTGTGGGCTGTCCACCACCCCCCCCAAAAAAAGAAAAAGAAAACAAAAATAAACTGAACATGCAACTTCTTTTTTTTAGCTCTTCCCCTGTTATGTAAGAACACTCAAAATCTTCTGCAATATAAAGAAGATGTGATACAATATGGTTACTGAGGATAGCATACTTTCATGGACTGGTGGTCTTTAAATACAGAGCATTTTACCAGAGATTTTTAGAGCAAAGGAACATTGAACTTTAACCATGTAAATATTTGTACATAAGCATACATACATACATATATAATTTGTAGCCGATGTAAACTCAACATATCAGTATATTAAGGAAAGCCTAACTGAACACCCCAAGTAGATCATACATGTCATTATATAAAGTTGTGTAAGGACTCTTCTACAGTAGCACTTCAGCAGTCCAACACTAGATCTTTTATTGCAGTGATAAAATTACAATGAAATTAAGAGCTTTCGATGCCCATGCAGTCTAATAGAATTCATGAAATGCTTTAATCTGTTAAATTTAACTTGAAAAATCTCCTCTTTTCTTAAAGAGAGAAGAGAACATTGGGGGTTAAAAGGAAAATAAAATGAAAAAGAGAATACAGCCAGTGGGAGACAAAAAATAGCAGGGGCAAGGAATATAGTAAAATAGATTGACAGGTACCTGTAAAACTGCTGCCTACACAGTACATTGCAAATTACAAGTCATGGTGTACAGACAAAGCATTTGCAACAGCTGAGTTATCAAAAGGACTTAGTCCAAGGCTTTAAAAAGGCATTTTGTCATTTTATGGGGAAAAAAAGGAAAAAAAAGAAAGAAAAAAAATTGTTTCCAAGGAATCACAAGTCAAAGTCATCAAAATACACAGAAGTCAAATCTGCAGTGTGGTAGAAGCTATTCAGGAGTTGCAGTGATGAACACTGCAGAAAGAAATGTTAGCATTTAAAGTGAAAAATTAGGGACAAAATGACAGACAAGCTAGCTGACAGACCTTATACACAATATGCGTGAGATCATACTATGTATGCAAATATAATAATAGATGGCAATTCTGTGGTAACGTGCTAGTACATCCAGAAAGACTACTGAAAGGCAAACATTTAAGAGTTCCTTAAGATCTCAACCTTAAAATTTTAAATAGAGATTTATGATTGAGAAGACATGATTTTGAGTATTAAGAAGATACAGGTACATAACTGTACCAGTAAATTGAATGTGCCTGGAATGAATTTCAGTGTCTGAGTCCAGCTGACACAGAATGCCTGTGTCCATAGTATTAAACCGTCTTATTTCCTGAAGCACAGCAATTGGATGTAAATGCTTACTGGGCATTACTCCTGAGCTGTGTTTAGGAACTGTTTGGAAGGATATGTGTTGGCCTGGGCCAAAACTATTTTATAGGCTGCTCTTGAATTTCAAGAATATGGAAGATCACAGGGCAGTGTACTCCTGTCAGGCTTAATCTTATTAGTGTAAACACATTCATAATTTTCCAGAAATTGAAAGTGCATTATAAAGACTGACACATACTACATCAGCAGACTCTATCCCTTACACAGGGACTCTTAACTCCATGCATATTCAGAGAGAACACACTACTGCTTTTAAGAATCTGGTTTACATTTTCCTTCTGCCTCATATTCTTTTCATATTTGACAGAAAGTGACTTCTCTGCAATGCAGTAGGAAACAGAAAATTGTTTTACCTTTTTAGACAGCCAGACAAGCCCTTTCTAGTGCATCGTGACTTTTCTCAGAGTGACTTTACTGAACCGCTGACGATGAACTTCTCACAGTGGCTCTCCAGCTCTTGAGCAGCCATGTCCTTCAACTTCAGCTTCTTCAACTATTGCTGGACAAACAGCCAACGCCAGCTGATTTGGTTTTAGCCCCTCAGTAACTGGAAGGTTTATGGAAATTATACGGTAGTACTTTAAGTTATACAGCTACTCTTCCAAAATGTTTCAGATGGCTGCAAACAGACCAAAACAGAGTCAAGATGAAACCCACTTTTTTAACCTTTACTGTCTGGAAAGAGGAGGCGTAAATTCCTCTCCTTTAACTCTTCTATGGCTCCCTCAAGAATTCAGCTATTACAAAGATAGTTGCAAATAAAGCTTAGCTATTCTCTTAACTGTCTGTAACCCCTCAACCCATCTTGAAATTCTCCTACTACTCCCACTGTGTGATGTACCAAAACTCTTTTTGCAGCTTCTAGGGTCCGTCATCTGTTTCTTTTTTCTCTATCCTTGTCAGGTCAATGTTCTTTAGATTGAATTTCCTTTAGATTGAATTTCCAAACCTCCACAGAATCATCAGTTCTTGATTATCCTCCCTTGCAGTACTATTGAACATAAGCCTTGAATCCATGTCTTATTAGGAACCATAAAGATTCAAGAAATCACCCAACAGTGTAGCTATACTGTTATGCCAAAGGTTGTATAGCTCACTGAAAGCTTGTGTTTGATCACTGAGCAATCATAAGCCTTATTTATGTTGTCTTTCACCTCAGGCTCAATAAGGGTGGAGTTAAATGCTAATGATGGCTGAGACAACAGTAACCATGACCAGAGGCTTTTCTTACTGCAAATGCAGAGGGAAGAGAATTGATTTAGTGGTATCTATATAACAGCATTTGTGCATGGGAAAAAAGGGACTGAACAGGAAATTTAAAATCAACAGAGATCAAGAATGCTAAACATTAACAAAAGGGTCCTGAGAGCAAGTCAAGAGAAATGAGAACTTTTGGAGGGGGGTGGGGGTGCTGGCAGTCTTAGATTGCCAGAGCAGATACCTCTTGAAATTTGATGCTACTGCTCTGAGAAACAGAAACTTTAGAGTTAGGCTGGATTGTACTAGAACAGTATCTCAGGCTGTTCAATTTTTCCACTATAGGAAAAAAAACCCTGCAAGGCCCTGAACATTACCTGGCTATTTAGTCAAAAGGGACAGCAATGCCACATAAAAGAAACTCACTCAGCACATTTAAACAGTATCTTATTCAGGCAATATAAGTATCTACTCTACCTTAAAATATTACCTCGTGTTTTAGTTGAGCCATTATCATTGATAAGCAGATTTTTAATCAAGGAAATAAGGCATAGTTAATTATGTGCATGGGTTGTGCCTTAAATTACACTTTATTAGCTGTGTTCATCACCTTCCAGCCCACAAACCAGGTGTGACATGGCAGTTCTTTCTTTAACTACTGCTTGCAGAGATTACAGCCAGAACCAGACTTAATCCAATTAGCAAGCAGTGTCCTCATGTGAAAAGTGAAAAACTGCTGACAGTTGCAATGACTGCCATTAGTGCTCTTCAGTTAAGAGATTCTCTAATTACAGAGCTTGACATCGTCCAAGGTACCGTGATAGCCTGAAGATACACTGCAAAAAAAATAGATTACAGGTGTAAACAAGGTCTAGTCAAAAAAGTAAACCACCATTCACCACCACAGAAAAGAAAATGTTACAAAGTTCGAAACAGCTGTAACTGCAAATGTGGGACGATAAAATGTCTTCTTTAAAGTAGGAGAATTAGTAGCATTATTTGACAGAGATCGATTTCCATGAACTACGTAAATTGTAACGGATCAAATGCAAATTGTAACAAAACAAGTCAAATAAGTTTATTTCCATGAAGTTACAAGTTCATTTGCTTTGCTGGCCAGAAATATTTATTCTCCGTATGGTACATCACATGCTGTTTTTCCTGGAATAGAGATCTATAGCACAAGATTTAGAATGTCTTTTTTAGGCCTCACAGCTTTTTTAAACTCATGAAAATCTGTGAAATAAGATTGACTACTTTGATCTTTATGGGAAATTCTCCGTGCCTAAGCTACTCCTGCAGGTGGCCCTTATGAAAAGAGTGCCCACACTGATTGTGTGTCACAGTCTACCATCTGTACTTCATGCTCAGTGAGCATTCTTTGCAACTTATGTTTTGTCCAAGACACCTCAGTTTTGCGAGTGTTCTTCCACATTCCATATATCTTGTGTTTCATCTTTAGCTGTGACTGTTTCTATGATGAAGAAATCCAAAGTTAAGAAGTATTCCACTGTTCTGATGTATTCCACTGTTTCTTCACTGAAAGTTTTACATTGGAGGCCTTCTGCATACCATTTGTCAAACAAACAATGTGTGGCTAACACATAGAACAACCTGAAAAGAAGAGAAAGCTCCAGGAAGAATATATTTTTCAAGAAATGTAATGGCCCGGAGCTGGGGAGGAACAGCCCCTCAGATAAGAACAAGATAACACAGAGAACTACTGAAGTTTGTTAAGATGAGTGTCTTTTTTTTTCTAAATAAAAATAAAAACCTGAGACGTATGAGACAATATCTCCCTGCCCCCTTATGAAGTTTTTTCAGACTGATACAGCTGTACTCTCGTCATTATTGCACAGTGAGAGAGATGAAACAACATTTGAGAAGTACAAAACATACTGCAGAGCATGAAGAGACCAATAATACAAATGCCTATGTTATCATAAAATGAAATACAAAGCCTCTGGGTGGATAAGAAACAAACATTAATGAGTCTAAAGAATACATATGTGCCCTTCTTGGAACTCATCAGCATGGTTGAGATGTTTCATGGGTGTATCCTCAAGTGATCCAGAGAATCACATAGAATTATTACCTAATCAAAATGCAAAATCCATTGATGTGTGATGTAATTAAGCAATGAAGTTTGAATGTGTTCATTAAATTGGAATCGAAAATAGATGAGACTTTAGGGTCAAGGTCCTTCAACAGCTAACTTTACCCTAAAGTCCAATCTGATACAGATGCAATTATTAGTTTAGCAATTTAATGAAATCTCAGGTTTAAAATTATAAATATATTAAGATTTTAAAGGCCTGTGAAAGTATGTATAAGGCAGCATTCAGTTAGGATATCAGTTTGACAAAACACCAAAAGAGAAGTTGTTATATAGAGAAAATATAATTTTCTTCCTAAAGAATGTTGTAATCATCAGTACAAAGATAGAATGTTTTCTATCATGATTTACACAATTTCGGTGTAATCTCACCTGTGCTTGCTTGAAGTTACCTAATAGTAGTGAAATTTCACACTTCAGCTTTGTGAGTAATTGTCTGAAGTTTAGGTGGGGTTTATGCTGTTGCAGATGATTACTGGTAAGTAGGCAATCTAGTATAAATCTACATTGGTTAGTAGCCTTCTATATTGGAAAATTAAATGAGTTTGTGTGGAGAACTGGTGTTAGAAAGTGCTCCATTTAGTTACTTACTAGTAAAGAAGTATCAAAGACTGAGTAATGAAAAGTCACCTATGCAAGCCATTGAGGAGACCAATGTCATTGTCATCATTAAAAGCAATTGCCATTGGACTAATTGTCATTGGAATGATAAAATTGCAGGCTGATCTATTTGGATAGCCTTACTTCTAATGTTGAACTAACTCTTTCCACAAAAATAACCTGAGCTATTTCTGTATGGATGTATGAAGACAACTCTACATTTTTCTGTCTGACCTGAATTGGATGCTCTGAACATGAAAAAACTATGAAAATTGGAAGAATATTTAACTCAGTTAATCAAACATCTTGGTAGGTAAGGCAGTAGTTACAAATCTAGTAGAGAACTAGTTATGGGAGGCCTGGTGGGTCTTTCCTTATCTCCCTTATACACACCTCCATTTGTACTTCATGTGATTCCACATGTCCCTCTATGACTACATAACCCTACATGAGTACTTAAGTGTATTAACTCAAAATTAGAGTCATCTTACGTGGTTTCCAGACTGAAAGTTACTTGTATTCAGCAGGAAAAAAACAGGCATAAAAGGTCTGCCTTAGAACGCACTACATAGACTCTTCAAATTACTAGAAAAAACATAAATTTTGCTGATGATATGTCCACTTCATGAACTTAGCACATTTTCATAAACATATATTGGCAAGGTCTGTCTGTGGGCGACCAAGGCCTACTTGTAAAACAGCATGGTCGTTGCAGGTCATTTTTGAAATGCTGAAGAGGAAGGCAAGCCGAAAGATTACATTGTGCATAAATGTTGTATTTGGCTAAGTCCAGACTACATAATCAATCTTTCATGGCAACAAAAGGAACAGGGGAAGGAAGAGGAAGAGGAATTCTTTATAAGCAATTTTCTTTAGTTTGTTTCATTCCTGGCCTGTGGGACACATAGGCCAGATTTTCAGTGGCATTTACATGGAAATGTCCTCTAGGAAAGCAATCATCCAGAAGCCTACAGCAAGCATAGAGATGCCCGTTTCTTTTCTTATCTATCCCATCGCCTCTGCAAACCAGGTTTCAGGATTTTATTAATTCTGTTTTCAATATTGTCCTAAGCAAATTGCATTGAAATCATTAAGAAAGGGTTGTGCCTCAGGGCTATGTACAGCTGGTGACATTTGCAACAGCTTGAATGGAGCCTAAGGTTGTAGGAGGGGCTGGGCTGGCACACACTGATGTCAGGATGTGAAGGCTGTGATACTATGTGTACCAGTTCAACTCTGTTCAGTAAATGAGGACCAGTGTGCAGTCCATCCTGTCACCCTCCAGGACTCCTTGCTCTGGCGTAAAGAATGGACAGGAAAGCTGTATACACCACATGCTTCCTCTTGTGCCTATTTCAAATCACTATTCATGAGAGTAGTGGGAACTGAGGTTTTTATTCTCTTTTATGGTCACATAGGCTCACCATTTCTAGAGCAAGTAAATATTTAAAATTGCAGGATGAAAATTAATTAGAATTGATGTTTACAAAAACTGCTAGGTACATTTTGAGATCTTAGGTAGCAGTCCCAAAGTCCAAATTATGAAGTAACCTTCCTATTAACACATATAGAATCATAGAATCATATACTAGTAGTATGTTATATGGTTTTGCTGTTCCTGTTTCTCTGCATGAATTTGTAATTAATTTTTCTTTAAAAATTAAGTTTAAGCAATGATGATAGCAAGTTCTTCGTTATCACCTGTTCCTCTCCTCCTCACCCTTAGTGTTGTTTCCCATCTTGTTCACCAACTGTAAATTATTTAGGATCTTTCCTGTTTTCCTAATATATACATTTATCACCCTGATGTTTCCATTGTCAACTGAGACCATGAGGCTTTACTGCAGCACAAATATTTCACTGTAAACACAAATAGCAGCAAATGAATATTTTTCAAAATTCTAGGGACTTACTGAGAAAGAAATACTGTGTATCAAAATAACAGGGAAAAATAACTCTCTTTGGGTATGCAATGATTTATTAAAACATTCCTTTATTGTTGGAAAACAATTAGTCATACAATTTGTTTTCAGATTTAATCCATTCATCTACAATGTAACTTTTTTAATGAGAAGAGCAACGGTTACAGACATAAACAGCAAGGCTAGGAACTCTGGGGACTATTATAACTTAATGTGACTCCTCAGTGATTTCATTTTGAAGATTTCTGTGATGATTTCTCTCACAGCAACCACATCCTTACACACAAAACACTTTTACCCTGTGCAGATATTAGGCATAGATATTATTTCTGCTTTAAACTGAAGAACTAAGTCATGGAGTGAATGAAGCCAGCCTTTTCAGGAAGTTTGTCTGTTAAGTGTGGGTACTTCCATAAAGTAATCAGCCTTTCAAAAGCAACAGGTCATCAAAATGACTGCTCCAAACTCATTTCAATTACTAGTATGAGGTTTTTTAGTCCTACTGTGAATCAGGCCCCAGATCAGATACGAGCCAAAAATGAACACATAGTTACTGTTGGATAGGTTTTAAATCTTACAGAACATAGGTGCCAGAAAAGAAAGAACAGTTCTAATACATAAATCTGTGCTAATCCTGTTTTATTAAAAATCTGACTCAGGCTTTGGAGTCACAGGACAACCATCTAACCACTAAGAAAATGAAACTACCAGAAGTGATCAGCCACCAAACTCTGAGTGGACCAGTCTCTCTTTCTTGACCTTCTGCATCCCTTTGTATATGTTTCAAGTACAGTCACTAAAAGCACAGGAGAAACAGTTCTGCTCTTTAAGAGATGCTTTTTATGTTGGGAATCTTAATAACCTTGTCCTACTTGTTTTATTGGTATGAAAAATAAACCACAAAAATATAATTTCTTCTTGTATTAGAGATTTTAGTAGCAGGCTTTTATTAACAAAGAAAAAAACTAACCAACCGAAAACCCAACTCTGGGCTATTTATAGACATGCTAAGCCCTCAGCAAAACTGGTATGGTCTTAAATGTCACATTTCTAGTTAAATGTTATACTCAGTGTTTTACTTGGTTGCATCACATGGGAGCCAAGATGCTGTTCTACAAAATTCACAGAGAGAAAAAAAAGGATCACTTACATTTATTAGCAGACTTGTGGCAATTTTCTTGCATTCAACATCAATAGAATTTAATCGATCTTTAAGATTTAGAGCACTAAAGAACATTTAACAGGACTGAAGCACTAATGACCATGAAATAAAAATTCTTGCCAGATTAGATTTAAATTAGATGAAGTTTGATTAATATATATTAATTTTACTGGGTTTGACTTTTGCCTGTCATACTAGGGATAGTTGGGAAATTCTCAGGCATGGAGTTAACATTTTTTAAGTCAAAGAGTTTTATAAAGCAAAAAAAAGTCCTGTTGTTTTCATAACCCTTATCTGGCAAAATGATGTGATCAAATGATGTAGAAGGTACATCTTTTTATTAATACATCTGACTTGTATGTCATTTGCAAGTACCCTGTAGTCCAAGTATGGCAGTTTATTTCATGGGCTTAAAATCAGTGCAATTTATTTTTGTCCCTCACACATTTGCAACTTCATTAAAGAGTCACATGGGCCTTATATTAGCAGAGCCCGTGTTATCAGAACCGCTAAATGCTTCAAATGGTTTTATGAAGTTAACTGAAGAGAAATGTTTTCTTTTATGTCAATCACTCCCCCTTCCTGTCTTACCTAAGCAAGTTTTCAGTGTGCTAGTCTTCTTATATTTTCAATTATTTACTCCATCATATTTGATGAAAACTTTCATATAGTATATGATATTCACAAGTGAAGATGAAAAGATTAGGGCAAACTCTCTGCAGTGGAAGGCTAGGCTAAATAGCTGGTTGATAGCAGATGGTGACTGTGTCTCATTGCACCTTGGATCCTCCTTACTTCTAGATATGTGTTGCAAGCTACCAGCTTTTTACCCCTTTTATGAGATGTATTTTTAAAATTATTACTTCAGTTTTCTCTATGTGAAAGAATTTCACTTTTAAATAAAACTTTCAAACTTTCAAATAAAAAGAATTGTTTATACAGCATTCATGTTTAACAAGTAGAAAAGATGTACTCTATTTGTCAAAATTCCTTTTGAAAACCTCATTTGACTGAGTAAAGAAGGATTTAATGATTAATTATGACTGCACAAGTGCTTTGATTTTTTTTTTTTAATAACTCAAGTATTTGTGTGTATTTCTTTCAATTTTTTAAATATCTTAAAAAAAAGATACAAAAAAAGGGTTAAGTCATATTACATTCAGCAATAGTAATTTTCCTATTAACAATTTTTGAGTCAATAGTAAAGATTAGTCTACATTGAGATCTCATTGACATTTTTCAGTATTACTTTGGAAGTGGAAGTAGAGGTCATTCTTAAAGGAAACTCAGTGGTATTATTGAAACTAGCACAAAAAAGAAACTTCTGGAAGAACTGCTTAATGGCAAGAAAAATTTGTGCTTACATTTCAGATGTTTCATGGAAACAGAATCTCCAAAACCTACAATTCACTTCCAATCAGACACTGCTCTCCAGTAATGTAGTAACGTTACCTAAGTGCTTCATCCAACTATGTGTGTTTTCCCTGTCTTTAGGCACGTTTGCACCTCTGTATTTTTCAGCCAGCCAAGGATACAGAACACCTGTGACACTGGTATAAAACAGCAGAATCAACAGCAAAAAAATATTGGCAAAATGACTTCCCAACTGAGTAACAACTAATTTTCTTTCTCTCCCTCCCCTCCTTCATCGCTTTCCTTTTTTCTAGTTCTTCAGCAAATCATCTTTCTTTCCCAACATACTGCAAAAATATTTTCAGAACTTATTAAAAGTTTTTGTGACTATTTGTTATCCTAACCTATTTTAGAAAGTTGCATTTGTGACATTTCCTCAAGGACATACAGTCTATCCCACAAAAACGGGTAGCAAATCACACAAACTTAATGACTACTTAATTTTTAAGAAATGTGACTGACTTCCATTAAGTGCATGCAGCTTTCAGTTTCAAGTCAAAAGCATCCAAATCAATATTGCAAAGAACTTCCATTTAAGCCTATAATCAATGCTTGCCAATGCTGAATGGACATCAATTATTAATAATGGATGTGGTTTGGGTTGTTTCACTTATGTCTGCTTTTAGAGTATTATAAAGGAATGTTCCTGCCAAGTGCATCCATTACAGAGGTATCACAGCCCTGAAAATAAGACAGGGTCAAAATAACTGACAAGTAATGTTTACTAGCCATACATAACCCTGCTTGCATTCTAAAGTTTACCTAAGCCTTCTACATCTTCTGTTAAATCTGAACATTATAGTCATTGAGTGCACGTACTACAGGAGAGAGAGAGTAAGCCTTGCTGCAACATATGAACACATCACAAAAAGAAATGTCAGCATCCTAAGAAAGCTGTAGAGCAGCATGGCTTCATTTGCCTCAGTGACTACATCTACATGGAAGTGGAGTGTCTACTTTCCAATTTTGAGCCTCCACATTGCTTTCTGTGCCATGATGTCAGGGCCTTTTGGTCTGATCACTTAATACAGCAGCATGGAAAACTTGGTACCTAGGTCAGCCATGAGGGGATGGATGTTACTATGCAATATCCCAAAAGAAAGCCTTGGCATAAGCTTGCCTCCTGTGGTCCAGATCTCACCACACCTGCAAAACTTAGTGGATCTGCACAATAAAACAACAAAAGGAATGGAACTAATCTAATTTAGCCATCTATGGGTTAGGCATATGATGTCAGTATGCAATTTAAGCTTCTTTTGCAGTCAAAGGGGAGAGAAACTCCGAAAAGCAATTCAACCCACATTTGTTAATCACTCACATTAACATGGTATAAATTATCCCCACAAATTTCTGCTTTTTCCCTTAATTGAGAAGAGAAGTCATAAAATGGGGACTGTAAAAGAACCAGCAAACTTCAAGATGGATAAAGCTGTGAGAAGAATCTACGTTGGTGAAAGAACTGAGAATTTGATATGTAAAAGAAAAACAAGTAATTTACTGTGTTAATATTGAAATCACTTTCAGAATATTTTAAAGATTAAACTCAGTTTTAAAACACAGACTGACCTAGCCCAGCTTCCAGTTTTGCCTCCCTGACAGTTTGTCCCAACATCCTGCCTGCCTTCTCCTTTTGCCTCCAACTTAGCCTTAAATACTAGTTTCTAACACTGTTGCTCATTCTCTGGTCTTTCTTTTGGCTCCATTCAAATTGGTCATCCCTCCATCTCGTATTGGTTGGGCACTGGCAAATGAATCAATGCAGGATAGAAAACATACTTGCCTTCAGTTCAGTGACCTAGGTGTAGGTCCGAACCCAGTACACTGTAGAAATGCAATTTCAGAAAAGTTGCAGAAAGTTCATAGAATAGTTTGGGTTGGAAAGAACCTTTAAAGGTTCTGTCCAGTTTCTTTCTCTTTTAAGGCTGAATGTTCCCAGGAGGACATAGTGTGACAGAAAGACAGAAGATATATATGACTCAGGAAAAAAAGGAGAGCTTACCAGCTCTGGAAGAAGGGGCAGGCAACCCAAGAAGAGTACAGGGATCTTGTCAGGTCATGCAGAGAGGAAATTAGAAAGGCAAAAGCCCAACTGGAACTCAACCTGGCCACTGTTGTGATAATAAGAGATAATAAGAAAAATTTTTATAAATACATTAACAGCAAAAAGAGAGCCAGGGAGAACCTCCATTCTCTAGTGGATGCAAGGGATAACATTGCCACTAAAGATGAGGAAAAGGCTGAGATACTTAACACCTTCTTTGCCTCAGTCTTTAATGGCCTGACAAGTTATCCCCAGGGTACTCAGACCCCTGAGCTGGAAGATGGGGACGGTGAGTGGAATAAACCCCCCATAATCCAGGAAGAAGCAGTTTTTGACCTGCTATGCCACCTGGACATCCACAAGTCTATGGGGCCAGATGGGATCCACCCAAGAGTGTTGAAGGAGCTGGCAGAGGAGCTTGCCAAGCCACTCTCCATCATTTATCAGCAGTCCTGGATAACAGGGAATATCCCAGATGACTGGAGGCTGCCAAATGTGACGCTTATCTTCAAGAAAGGCCGGAAGGAGGATCCGGGGAACTACAGACCTGTCAGCCTGACCTTGGTACCAGGGAAGATTATGGAGCGGTTCATCTTGAGTGTGCTCACCAGGAATATGGAGGACAATCAGGGGATCAGGCCCAACCCCAGGCAGCAGGTCTCACCTAACCAACCTGATTTCCTTCTACGACCAGGTGACTCACCTGGCAGATGAGGGAAAGGCTGTGGATGTTGTCTACCTGGACTTCAGCAAAGCCTTCAACACAGTCTCCCACAGCATTCTCCTGGAGAAGCTGGCGGTTCATGGCCTAGATGGGGGCACTCTTCACTGGGTAAAAAACTGGCTGGATGGCCGAGCCCAGAGTTAAATCCAGTTGGCAGTCGGTCACAAGTGGTGTCCTCCAGGGCTTAGTACGAGGGCCGGTCTTGTTTAACATCTTTATCAACGACCTGGACAAGGGGATTGAGTGTAGCCTCAGTAAATTTGTAGATGACACCAAACTGGGTGGGAGTGTTGATCTGCTCAAGGGGAGGAGGGTTCTGCAGAGGGACCTGGACAGGCTGGATCGATGGGCCGAGGCCAACTGTATGAGGTTCAACAAGGCCAAGTGCCGGGTCCTGCACTTTGGTCACAACAACCCCATGCAGCGCTACAGGCTTGGGGAAGAGTGGCTGGAAAGCTGCCTGGTGGAAAAAGACCTGGGAGTACTGGTTGACAGCCAGCTGAATATGAGCCAGCAGTGTGCCCAGGTGACCAAGAAGGCCAATGGCATCCTGGCTTGTATCAGGAATAGTGTGACCAGCAAGAGTAGGGAAGTGATCGTGCCCCTGTACTCGGTGCTGGTGAGGCCGCAGCTCGAATACTGTGTTCAGTTTTGGGCCCCTCACTACAAGAAAGATGCTGCATTGCTGGAACATGTCCAGAGGAGAGCAACCAAGCTGGTGGGGGGTCTGGAACACAAGTCATACGAGGAACGGCTGAGGGAACTGGGGTTGTTTAGTCTGGAGAAGAGGAGGCTGAGGGGAGACCTTATCACCCTCTCCAGCTGCCTGACAGGAGGCTGTAGCCAGGTGGGGGTCGGCCTCTTCTCCCTGGTAATGGGCGATAGGACGAGGGGGAATGGCTTGAAGCTGCGCCAGGGCAGGTTTAGGCTAGACATTAGGAAAAACTTCTTCACCGACAGGGTTGTCAGGCTCTGGAATGGGCTGCCCAGGGAGGTGGTCGAGTCCTCATCCCTGGAGGTATTTAAAAGACAGATAGATGAGGTGCTTAGGGACATGGTTTAGTGGTGGGATGGCAGTGCTAGGTTAACGGTTGGACTCGATGATTTTAAAGGTCTTTTCCAACCTAGACTATTCTATGATTCTATATTCCTAATAAATCATTCTGTTGCAAACTTTGAGACTTAAAACTATTGAAAACTCATTGAGGTAATCTAGGCAGAATAGTGTTTTGAAAATATTTCAGTTGTTTGGGTTGAAATAGCGAAAGATCACCCTAAACTAGACGTCCCAAATCACAAATAAGAACAAAGCTAATTTAATAAGTTCTTTTGATGAATAATATAGTCAGATCTCAAAGCTGGTTATTGAGAATAGATGTTGAATATCTTTAATGAAACATGACAAAATATGTAATGAAAAATGGAGATGTTGAAGAATAACATTCAGCAAACCTCATCTTGCCCTATCTGAATGAAATAACTGTATTTAATGTAAATAACTGTCAGTCAGAGGCCATAGATACTGAATACATTTCCTGGAATATCCCAACCTCCCAAGACAAATGAACATGACATCATCAGTAGATGTGAGGTAAATGCCTCCTTCAGTGGTTTCAGTCAGGGATAATTTCTTCTCCTAGAGTATCAGTGCCTCCTCAGGAGAGCAGTGGGATTGTATTCAGTCACCTACTGCCCACAGAGGCCCAGAAATGCCACAAAAGATGGCAGCTGCTTTTAAGATTTTTACTTGTCTCTGTCTGAGAGGCCATGCTTTATAAAAATGGTGATCAGTAAGCTGGGGAGAGAGATGACATGACCAATTACATAAGTGTTTATAAATTTATCATAAACAGCTTCAATGGGGAAGGAGAAGACCCTCACCAAAATACTGTAGTCCCTGACCTGGTGCCTTGGTCTCCCTTTCTCTTTTCTGATGGCCTTGCAGAGCCATGGCTTCTCTCCAGGGTCACCGAAGCCCAAAATCAGCTGTCACCTTGCACAGTGTAAGCAAGTGTACTGTTTTGCTTAATGTGGTAATTATGGAAAATTTACCATGATCTCATTATTAGGTGTAGCAGCTGAATTACATGATATGAGCTTTTATATAGGCACTCTGTTTATTTATTTATTGAAATAACAGCTGGGGAAGAGAATATTGCTTTCCAAGCTGACTTTTTTGCACAATTCAATTTATCCTTTTCTTATCGATGGGCTTCTATAAACTGTGTGTCAATATGTTCTTCTCAACAGATATGCCAGTGGTATTCTAACTCCAGATGTGAAATGGAAGTTATGTTGCTTTGACTATATGAAAAGCATATGCTTTTTTACACAGAAAACATTTGACATATTTTATTTCACTTCATTATTTTAATATCATTCTGTCTGAACTGACTTCTTATTGCTTCCATTTAAGAATACCTGCAAGAATTCTGTGTTTGGATTGTCCCCTGATAATTAAACAAAGGATGGTTTATTTCTGTCTTAAGATATTGTGTTGAAAAATTAGATGCTATGGCAGTCCTTAACATATGAGTAGATCAATGCAGAAAGATGATAACAAGAGGGCAGTGAAAAATTCTATGTTCAGATTAACATGAGGAGGCTTTTATTAGCATAATATATGTAAGATTTGCCAGGAGACATCAGCACATAGGCTACAGAATTCAGATGAAATTAGGTCACACTGGAATAACAACAACCGTTTTAGATGGTGTTCTCTTCATTAGTGTCTAAATTCTTTCTTAATACAAACAGTCTCTAGCTTTAGTGATTGTGAAGAAAACTTGAAAATATGAAGTAATCACAAACCACTGTAGAGGACAAGGGCAAGAAAACATCAACCAAACCAAGAGGAAAGAAGCAAAGTCAGATAATTTCTTACTCTCTGAGTAAAAGATTTTGACTGCCATTTCCTCATCTCCTGCCTTTGTGACTAATGACATGATTGTATGGAGTTAAAGAGTAGTCCTACAGAGACAAGCAAGCTAGTCAAGCTCTGCTTAGGGAGCTAATGCTACAGTCCTTAGTGGACAACAGATATGAGTTCATTGGCAGTGAAGTTTGTACACTTGCAGCACAGGCCCAATGTGCCTACAGCTCAGCAAGGCTGCATGTCCCTTACTGTCTGCTGCACCCAATCTCCTGTGAAGGAGCTTATACTATTTGTCTGGCCTATTAGATGTTATGTCCGTAAGAGATTATATGATTTATGTCATTACACACGAACTGAGGAGACATTATGTTGGCTGAGCTTGCATGTAAACATATCTCTGGGAGACTCTAACCCTCTCCCAAGCAATGCATGCAGACAGCTTGGATATTAGTGGACCTGAGCTGAAGTTTAAAATATAGCCATAACAAAGAGCTCAGCAGAACTGGATATCACCTATTCATACAAAGTAATGGGAATTATGCTTTCTCTATAGTTTGATGTGTGAATCATATGGCTGTGTTTTTAATGCCTACATTTCCTCCCTTGGTGGGGACTCCTACTCCTACTCCAAGGACACTCTGATTCTTTTTTCAATTTTTTCACCATATTAAACAGATTAGGAATGGTTTTTACCTCAGTGTATCAGAGACCATCAAAGGCAACAGAATATGGGACCTGTTCGAGTAGCTACTAAGACACCAAGCTTCACTTGGGTCCCTGTGGATCAAAACTAGGCTTAGGGTGTCCATTTTGCCATATTTTTTTAATATTTGTAAATTTAATGTTAGTGAATATAATACCTCTGATCATCAGAATTCACAATATGTGTGGGACTGCGATAATAGCAGATTTTGTTTCTGGGAGGGGGTCCTCTACTAGCACCTTGGCCCCTTTAGAGAGGGAGAAATTATATTGCACCAATATTTCTCTTGTAACTTCAGACTCATAAGATTATTATGTGAGATCAAGTACAATTTAGAAAAAAAGAAAAATCAGTGCATCATGTGCCTATATTCAACAGTGATCAAGAAGGCATGAATAAAGGTCATCAAAGGGAACTATGTTTCACACAACTGGATAAATGCTACACAAGAATTGAAGATAGAGAGGAAGATGTAACAAATTTCTGCTTTTCTTGAAAGCAGAAAATATTTTCTATTCTTATACTTGAGGGTTTTTTTGTTTTGTTGTTTTTTCTACATTTTCAGTGAAGAAGGAAAAAGCATATTATCCTACAAGATTTCCCATTAAACATTGCTTAAAGATGAAAAAGAATTAAGTGCAGGTATTATATACCCAAGATAAACACAAGAGGAGTACAAAGATATAAGGTTTTTTAACAGTCCTATTGAGAAATTCCCAACATTTAAAGGGCAGATTTTAAGTAGATTTAAATATAAATACCCCCACATCTAAAAAAAAAGTGAATCTTTAAGTAGTAATAATGGAATGAAACAAAGAAGAGGAAAATGAAGCTGGTGATAACAATGACATTGTAATTACAGTGCTAGTCATGCTTAGACAAGAAATAATTACATACCAGTAGGAGAACTCCATAAAAGGCAAACCTGCATAAGTTGGAGTGGCATAAGAAAAAATATCTTTTTTTCCCCAAATTTTTCAAACTTAATCTTATATTTAACTTCCAGACTAAAAGTGTATCTGAATCCTTCAAATATTTCACAGTTTAACCCTGCCTATGAGCTGATAAGAGTTGATCATTGTGTTAAGCATATAAAAACATCATTAGATTCTCCACCATTCAGCTCAAGCAACAGCTGTTTCTTCATTTGGAATGACCATAAATTGTGAGATGTAAATAATGTATTTTATGTACATTAGGTTTCTGATTGGACAGGTATGAAAAACTTTCTGTTAGATCACTTGACCTGGGGTAATATAGCTGATTGGTTGTTCCTACTTTACCTGATCCTGAGATGACAATGGCAGAATTAAGATGGGAAGTTATTCTGTCACTGCAATGTAGTCTGATCAAAAGAATTCATGTAGTTTATTTCTGAATGAAGACAATCCCTGTCATATATCAGATCAATGTAACAAGGTAAAGACAGAGGAGGAAAGAGGTCCTCCAGATCTTAAATTATGTGCAATTATATTTTTTTAAATAGTATTATTTTTAATTCATTATATTTTGAAACAAAACAGATATAAACTCCTTACCTACCTTCAGTTAATTCAGCTAATGGTATCTCATCTACCTACAGAAAAGCAGTCTTGAAAATGTTTGGGCTTGATTCTATAGCTAACGGTTCTCTGCTGACCTGCTGAGCTGTCAGGGTTCTGCAGCCTGTCAAGTGTCACAAGTTTCATCAAGTACAAGAACAATCTAAATTAAAATTTATTGAACCAGGATGTTTCATTTTTAGATAGGAAATTTCTTTCCAAGTTTCAGATTAGTATCCAAATGTTGTGGTTTAACCTGGCAGGCAGCTGAACACCACCCAGCCCCTCACTCACTCCCCCACTCCCTCAGTGGGATGGGGGAGAGAATTGGAAGAAAAAAAAAGTAAAACCTGTGGGTTGAGATAAAGACAGTTTCATAAAAGAAAAGAATATCAATAACAATAATAAGAACAACGACAACAATAATAATAACAATAATAATAATGGTAATAGAATATACAGAATATACAAAGCAAGTGATGCACAATGCAATTGCCCATCCCATCCCCAAGCAGCAATCACTCTGCCCCTGGCCAACTCCCCCTGAGCATGATGTCCTATGGTCTGGAATAGCCCATTGGCCAGTTGGGGTCAGCTGTCCTGGCTGTGCCCCCTCCCAGCTTCTTGTGCACCTGGCAGAGCAGGGGAAGCTGAAAAGTCCTTGACTGGTGTAAGCCCTGCTCAGCAACACCTAAACCATCAGTGAGTTATCTACATTCTTCTCGTACTAAATCCAAACCACAGCACTATGCCAGCTACTAGGAAGAAAATTAATTCTATCCCAGCTGAAAGAAGGACAACAAACAAACAAAATAGTCAGATTTTCCACAGTAATCTATTGCGAATCCAGAAAAAACCAAAAGGAATTAATTGTGCTTTGATAAATCTGTCACTCTGAGATCATAGTTAAATCAATTCTAACTTCTTTTGGCCAGGCTTTTTCCCAAATTTCTCCAAAATCCTGAACAACACCATAACTGCTCATATGGTGCAACATATTTTATAGGGTCAGGAAAATGCCATTCCTGATTCACTTTGGGCTTGATTCAGTGAAAGATTTAGAGCAAAATCCAGATGACCAGCATGGGACTTCACTAGAATTTACATGCCTTCTTCACAGTACTGCTGGACTATCTAGGTACCTTATCACACAGAGTATCTTCCTTCCTGAAAGTTTTTATAAGTTTCTAATTTTAAGGACATGCATTTTTAGACACATTTTGTATGGAAAGATATGCACCAAGATATGTACTTGCTTCAGGTCTACTACAATACTTAAGTACGTACATGCCAGTTTCATACATGTAAGACCTCAGAGTAATCCAGTCTGACAGAACACTTTGAGAGCACATTTGCCATTCATTCAAAAAGATCAAGAGAAAAGAAGGTGGAGCTCACTTCTTGCTGTAATGGTTCTAAGATCAAAAGCATTGCTAAGGAAAGGCAAATGTGAACGCTGGGATTTCTCAGTTACAATGTTTCAGGAAAGCACTAAAACCCACTAGCATCTTCACCCTGATAGAAAATAATTTTTTCTTTTTGTATTGAAATATGAATATAATGGAGCCATTGTTCTGGGGTCAAAAGAATAACAAATATTATAGTTAGACTGAATTAGTTCAGGTAATGCTGATCTGTTTTCTACAGCATTTATGGATTTTAAATTAGAATTTCAAAAAGATACAGATGCACAAAACCCCCCCAAACTAAACAGCTAGATTTACCCTAGATGATCTCAGTCCCCCATCCATTAGAGTTATCTCAAATAACTGGGAAATCCTAGGAAATGTGATCAGTCAATAGCTAGAATATTTCTGATGTTCTAAGCTATTTTTTATAATTAACAGTTTTGCTACGTGGTTTCTCTTGATAAGATCATGTGAGGAAGTTATGCTTATTTTTTATACAAGATACATCCATTCTTCATGCT
Source organism: Gorsachius magnificus (assembly GCA_034008185.1). Lineage (NCBI taxonomy): Eukaryota > Metazoa > Chordata > Aves > Pelecaniformes > Ardeidae > Gorsachius > Gorsachius magnificus. Next base: position 182,185,042 of record CM067081.1, read on the forward strand.
TTTTTTCCAGAGTTTTCTTTCCCAACTCTGTCGCTGAATTTTTTTCCATTTTCTTTAATTCATGCAACATAATTAGTGTGTTTAAGCAGACTGTATCAGATTTTTTCTCTAGAAAATTAAGTCTTCTGTGCCATAAAACAGCATGCATGTTTTTAATAATCTTCCATAGTTCTGGGTTGGTTTTTTTAAAATGTTTTGATTGGTCTTCAGGAGTTTTCTGTCTGTATATCTGTTATCTTTCACTATTTTTCCTACACTACAGTAATATGTTATTCTTTCATGGCTGTTTAAGTTCCTCAGCTTTCATCCATTTCTTGAATATTTTTGTCTTGCTTTTGATGTTATTCCCTTAATCTCTCTGTTTTCTAATATGTAACCTCAATGTTTTCTAAGAATTTTGACTTAGGCTTCCTACTCCAGGGATATAGATAATTTTGTCTGAAGGTATGCTCAGGCATCAATCTGCATTCATTACTGTGCCTCGCTGATTTCACGGATTTGGAGTAGAACTGACTGATTTTTATTATTGGATTTCTTAACATAGTTAAAGTTCTAAATTCTATACTCTCAAAAATATCCTTTCTGATATACACACCTTTCTTTGATGTTCTGAAATACCCCTTGCAGTAATAATAAACCCTTTTCTTCAAGGTTATCAATGAAAGAATTGTTTTAGGGATCTGGCTTGTTGAAGTCTGGTTTTTGTTTTGTATTGTTTTGTAAGAGAATTTAAAACTAGATTCTTTATTAATACAGCCATAATCCAAGATGGATTTATATTTTTTTTCTGAAGTACTTTGATATTAATGATCTCAATTACTTCATGAGTAAAAGCTAATAGACGTTCAATGGGAAGTCTATGGCTTGCTGACCCAGTTGCACCTATGCTTTATGAGGTCATAAATCAAGCAAAAAGGAGCAGGATTATTGTTCTATACTACTTCGGTATCAATCAGGTATGTAGTAGCAGAGACTAGTTCATTTTCCTCTATGTGTCAGAATTGTTTTTGTGGTGGTTTCTGTCCTGCTGCCTGGGAAGACATTCTGTCTTCCATTTGACCAGTCACACATACAGCCCATTTCTTGTCCAATATCCCCAATGACATGCTTAGAGTCCGATTTTCCAGTCACCCTGTGTTCAACTATGACTGCTGTTTTTCCTTACTAGCTGTATTCTGGAGTATTTCTTTCTCTTTCCTCACTTTTCATCCTTAGCAATAATGATAATGATGGTAACTGCTAGTAATACACTATGACCAGTCTTAGTGGTTGAGAATATCTTACTCAAACATGATTTTGACATGTGAATGTTCTACAGAAAAAAACCCCATGTGTTATTCTTCACAATGTAAGTACTACTCCATGCAAGAATTTCATATGCATGGAATAGACTCTTCACCCAACTTTCTTGAAATATATGTTTGTGCACATAATCATATCCTGTCATCATTGTGCCAAGGGGTTTGAACAAGAAAACATAGTTAATTCCTTTTAGAGATAAATCCCTTCCTCTTTCTGAATTTAGTTATTTAGGATTTAGCAGAGCATAATTCTATGTATACCTTTTTTAAAGGCAAGAAAAAGAAGAAACCAAAGAATAATCCACTAATTTATTTAATTATATGCATCTAGACACACTAAAAGGAAGAAAGCATAATCAGTGCTTTAGGAGTATGAGTTATTTCCTGCATTAGTTGTCCAACTTGATGAAGTACCAAACCTAGGCCCCATTTGTCAGCACCGTGAAGTGAAACATTTTCCTTGTGTTTAAGGAACAAGCCTGGCATAGATTTCCCTTGTGGAGAAGATCAGTTTTCAATGAAAGCTGAGTAATCCGTATTTATTGACTGTAGCGTTCACCTACTTAAGCTTCTTTTGAACATAGAATAAACCATAATCAAGATAAAGCACCAGTTAATTTATCCAGGAGATAGTCATCTCTAAAGCAGTTTCTTTGCAATCTTTGCCTGCTACGTTGACCTTTATAGAGGATACAATTAATCCTCTAACATAAGCAAGACTAACAGCTGATATCCTGACAACACAGTCTTGCGTTTAAAACTCGCTGCTTTCCCTGAAGTGTGTGTTCTATGATATGTATGTGCATATAAATATGCATCTAAACTAACAATGGTTTCATAAGGTTTTGATCATTTTGGGGAGAGGGGAGTCTTTCTGGTTGCAAAGCAAATTGAAGAGGATGTCAGCTCACAACAGGCATGATGAATGTTTATGTAATTTTTAAAGATAGCACTGGTTGAAAAAGTACTCTCTATTTTATGCACGAAGAATCTCTTTGAATTTATATTTCATTAATCAATGCTGTCAAAAACATTTGGTGATTCTAAATCCTTCAACTTCTGAGTGTTTAATTTAACTTGGCCTCATATTCAGAAGACAGAGGCTCCATCTTTTCTACAACTTAAGCCTTCCTTAGAGTCTCTGGGAATCAAAAGTATTATGGGTATGAAGCATCTTCTTCCAAGTTTAGTTGCTTAAAGGCTAGGTATCTAGTTTGAAGCAGTCATCCAGCTCCCTCTGTAGCTGGCAGGGAGAGATAAGTGCAAGCTAAAGCAGTGACATGAGAGCTGGAAAAATACAAGATCTAATTAATGTAGCTGTACAAGTGATGTAACGAAAAACCTAAGTGTGATTGACAAGCTGACAGAAAATAACCTAAAAAGCAAGACGTCTTTAGCCCATCAAAGGTCTGAAAAAGTCTACTCAAACACCGGTGTTGTACTATTGTAAACAGGAAGCTGCATAGAACCAGTAATGTGCATATATGATCTTTAAAAATATAGAGTGTGAACAAAACATCGTATGCTACTAATTGCTAATGTTTGTGTGTGTATGGATAAAGTGATATTAATGAAGAAAAGTATGTCCAGATTGATAATCAATTGGACAGTATATGATACAGTAGAGGTGAATCATTACAGTGAAGATCTTGTGGGGAGATGGAGGACCTGGTGTACCCAGAAAGCCCATTACCCCAGGGAGCTGAGAGTGCTCAGTGGGAGAAAACAGCTGGGAGTCAGCAGAAGATAGACAAAGGTGAGAACAGCTAGTCAAAAACATCTTAGAAAACTGGTTCATCCAAAATATCTGGGAGAGTTACTATTTGTAACTGGTGATCTTCCACTGACTACAGACCAAGGCTAATTGGCCAGTTTCAGTTAGAATCTTCACTTTTGGGGAGTTGCATGCCGCCCATTCCAAGTGCACTGGAGTGAACTTTTGATGCCAGCACAATTTGCAGTAACATCAGCAGAGCTGTGACATTAACCATGCAGCTCAAGAAACAGCTTTAAAACTGAAATCAACATTTAAATCAGGCTCACACAACTCTAATGATCATAATTAGTGCTGCAGGACAGATACCTGGACCTTCAGTCACTATTCATCTACAGATGGTAGTAGATATGCAGGAACAAATTGTGCTTTGAAGAAAACTAGAAAATTCTTTTGATATTTTGGTCATATGCACTGTACTACATGGAACTTACACTGGAGGTGAATTCATTATTCAGTCTTTCAGTGATTACTGCATGAAATCAAATGAGAAAGAAAGAAAAAGAATATTATAATTTCCCTTCTGGGAATATTAGACATTTAATAGATAACACATATTTATCAGATAGACAATAATTTGACCTTTTACTTTAGGATGGAATGCTTTCTGACTTTCACAGGCTTGTTTAACCAGTGTATTTCCTTAATTACCTTTCAGTTCACTAACACCTCAATCATCTCAAAGCTGGTCCATCTGCTCTTCCCTATGTTACTTGTGAGATGAAGTGGAATAATTCATTTCAAATAGAACTGCAGAGTAAATCATTTTTTGGGTTTCTAGTGGACTTGAAGGTCAAATCTTAAAATCTCTGAAGAAATTTAAATGAAATGAAAGTAAGTTCTCATCATTACTTGGATACTCAGTGCAATTTCAAGACTTAATTAAAAAAATAAAAAAGCTCCCACCACTATCAGGACTTTTTATTCAGTGTCTGGCTTTCATTTTTTATATTTAGTGAATGCAGACTATATAGACTCTCAGATGTCAATGCAGAAAGAAGAACAATGTTGTTCCATAGTACAGCAAAACTGAACATAGCTTGGTATATAAAATAACAGCAAAATCAATAGCTATGTTGCCAGGATAATATATTTTAAAAGGTATAATATAAGCCATAAAATAAATTGGTTTGTGTCCCAGCTTTCGGTATGTCCCTTAATTTTAAACAAAAGCAAAGGAATAAAGTTAATGGATATTATTACTGTAATATTTCCATTCGTTTCCTTAAAAAACATCTGTCCTTGAAGCAATTCTCTCCTGTGTCACTCCTGTTTTAGAATGGTGTATTCTCTTACAATAAGCAGAGTTATTCAGTGGTGAAATACTGGTGAATAAGGCACTTTTAGTGGTGTCTCATTTATTTACCTCTGCACACTTCACAAAACAGACACGCTCCAGTACATGCCAACAGTGTAATTCCTGCCGGGTTTCTCTATTGTGTGAATTTGACTTCTCTGTTGAAGCCTGCTAGTAGGGAACAGGGAAATTGAGGGAAACAAACTGAAAAACATTCACTTCAATAATAATATGAAAAAATATGGTTCAGTAAATAGACAAAATGATATTGACATGGAGTCGTGATTCATACACTTGTCTTTACAACAGAACTGTGCTAGGTGGTGTAGAGATGGGCTGTTGGCTGCCTTACAGGTGAGTTTGGTTTGGAAGGAGTTCTTATTCCTCTGTAGTGCTTATGCAAGAAGTGACTAATCTGAGTGACCAGCTCAGATTTAGATGCAGACCTTGTATATACAGCTAGATGATATGCGGCCCACTCCAAAATACTGCATTTATATATAGCACACGCTTTACTAGTATTCATTTTACTTTCTAATTATAAAGAAAAGATAATGTGAAATAAAACCTGTAATGTTAAATGATTAAAGTCTCACCTTAATGAAAGATCACAGAGGCATGCTGGCGGGCAGCAAACCCTCAGTACCCCAGTTAGAAAAAAAGCCACTTCCCCAGTCCCAGGGAAGGTCCAGACTGAAAGGACAGCACCAGGAGTCAGTGGGGAGGCTCTCTGGATCACCCCACAGACAAGGGGCATTGCCAAAGAGTACAGGGCTTTCTGTGGGAAATAGAGAATAGCATTTCAGGATTGAAGAGGATGTATTATGGAATACTTAGGTATGGAAAGAGAAGGATCAAGATGTTTTAGGGAGGAGCAAGTGTTATTTATGTCCACGATGATACCTGGCTCCCAAGCTAGGTGTCAAAACTGCTCTACTAATGTGCACTTTAACAGGAGGATATGTCCCAATGTCCTTGATTGTTTCATTCTTTAACAGGCACTATTCCTCAGCTCTGCAAAAAGAGCTAGGGTTGACCTAAGCTATGTCCCACTTTTTCATAAGTCCAGGTGAGGAATGATGTCTGTCCTGTCATCTCCCTGCCCTCTCGAGTATTTCAGCTCATTATGGAGGAGTCCACAGACAGAAATACCATAAAGACTGCAGACTTGGGGCTTTTTTGCATGAATCAGATCTTTACATTCACCTGGATTTTGATGATCTGAGTCAGAGTTGGTAATGTTACATTCAGCTTGGGTGAGGGGGAAGGGGGAAAAATATGTTCAGCATTAATCTGTATCACGTAGACTTTGAAGAAGTTCACACAGCCTTAGAAATCACGCACAAACAACATCTACTTCTTTACAGAATGTCTTTTGTGTTGTATTGCTAGACTTTTTTTTTTTTTTCTGGTCACTTAATATGCTGCAAATACAGTGATCATTCACTGCAGGATTGCAACAGTCTTAAACATAGGTTAAATTTTAAGCCCTGAACTACTTTGAATTGTCCTTTCAAGTGACAATAGCATGAAACACTAGTGGAGGAAAGTAAAAGAGCTCAAGGTAAGGGTTGCTACCTTTCTAACACTGGAAAATACAAGAATTCACAGAGCTGAAGCTTGGCTTTTTAATTTCACCAGGGAGCAAGTTCACAACTTTCCAACCTGTCACTTGCTTTTGCAATTCATCAGACACCTCACACTGCCAGAACAGTCATGTGGACTTTCAGAGAAGTTTCAGAGAGAGAGAGAGAAGAAAAAAGAAAAAAAAAAAAACAAAGTTTCTAGTTAGGAGATAGATGTGCCCTTTGACCTGAGCTGTTAGCAAAGGAAACTTGAGGTTGCCCTGGTTAGGCGAAACTGGTAATGGAGTTTTTGCTTCCTTACAAAGAGTTCCTAAAGAGCTATTCTCTGAACACAGTATCTGAATCACACAGTAAAAGCATAGATTAAGAGTTATGAGTAAAGAGACCTTCAGAAAATTTTTGCTTCAAAAACTGGCTGTTACACAGTTTCACAGCTGAGAATTTACCCAAGGAAAGTTCAAATATGTCTGTAGAATGCATAACAATATGAAAATTGCTTAAATATCCTACAACCCACCAGAAAATGTGAATCAGTCAAAAGGAAAACCAAACCAAAAGAAGAAGACAAAACCATATTCATTTAAATAAAGTTTTATTTAGAAGAAAAAAAGGAGGAGGCTCAGGTTCATTCCATTTATCTTTATATACATAACAAGCACTTATTTGGTTCATTATCTCTGTCTTTGGGCTCCCTCTATAATCAACGTAGAAAGAAAGTATGACATTTATACTGTCTTTGCAATTTATTCTAGGGTACTCAAGGATTCTTGTACCCTCTGTCATGGGAGCAGGATGGCTTCTGCCTGCTCTGCTAGAGGCTAAAGAAGGTTCACCTCCTTTAAAGCAGACCAGCCACTTTGTGTCCAAGTTTCACCACACTACAAGCACATAGGCCTAACTTGGCACATACTTGCCTATGTGCCGCACGTGAAATATTTTCTTCTCTGCACCTCTCATGTGAGTACAGCACAACTGTGTCTCATCCCCTCACCATGTCATTGCCTTTTCACATCCCACTAGACACCTAGACAGATTATGATGGTTAGAGCATGTGCTGAATACAAAGCGGCTCAGTGTGAGCGTTCTGCCATGCTGGAGATTTTGGGAGCTGCAGCAGGTGACACATGGCCCCACCTGTGTTACTGGGTGAGGTGGGCACTGGACTGCTCGGAGGGTTTCATCTCAGTGAGACTTTCGGTACTCCAGAGAGATTCCAGGAGCAATCTCGTGTGCATGTAACACAGGCAGTGAGAACAGGCAACAGGGAGCAATTCAAAATGAAATGTGACACAGTACTATATCCCTAAACTTTTGTGACATGCAAGTCAGATTTTGGGCCAAACACATTGTCTCCTGGCTGTGAAGCCACATCCCTATTAATAAATACAAAGGAGGTACTTACATAACACTTTTTGGTGTTATTTCTTTAGCACTTCTGAGGAAGTAATGTCTTGTCTCCAGAGCAAAGAATCTTCAACAAACATCTAACATGACTGCACATTGAATACTAATACACTGGACTTCACTGTGTCTTGCTGTATCCTTATTCACATATCATTTCTGTATATTTTGATTCAAATAAAATACTTTAACAACCTAACTTTACACAGTGTATGTTTTCCATGTATGCACTAATAACTAATTTAAAGGCACTTAAATCTATGCTATCTAAAGCTGACATTCAAATACAAAGTTCTTGTGATCCAAATGCAATCTTGTGTTAATCTTTCAACACAGTGAAAAGCATGTCAGCCTTGTTCTTTTACATCTGTGGTAGAATACTGCTGGCTGTAGTATGATCTTCCATGTAGTGTCAGTGTCAGATGAAAGAGTTTATCTTTTTTTTTTTTTTTTTTTTCCCAAATATCTTGGTCTCCATACCTGAAATCACAATCTAGAAAACTTACTGTAGCATAATATAGTTTTAGAAAAGAATGGAATGGAATGGGATGGAATAGAATAGAATAGAATTTAACCAATTTCTCATTTACTTTTCTATTTGGGAATCCAAAAGGAGGCACCATCTATCTAAAAAATTAATAAAATTTGTCATCTCAACAATGAAAAAAAAGCTTGACCCGGCTGAAAATAAGAGCATGGGTGAAGGTGGTTAGTGCAGAGGGAAAGGAGCAGGGGGGAGGCAAAGCTTGAGTCACAAGCTCAATATAATGCAACGGTAACATTTTCTGGTTTTCCAAGACGGCAACATTGACCTGGTTTTTGGGTTGTTGGGTTTTGTTTTCCTCGTCTTTAGAGAAAGCAGCATGAACACACAGCATTCTAAAAATGGCCCTAAAAGTATACACTGGCTTGGCTAAATTAGCCAGAAATTTTGCAACTGCTCCTACTTGATTTGGATCAAACGTAAAGTTAAAAGACAAAAAAGAGGTTTTGGCTGGCTTATTTTCCCCTGGAAAACCAGAAAACCTTGGGTTTACATTTTTAATGGGACAAATTTGTTTATAAATAATTTCTACAGCCAAACTAGATCAACATTTTAAAGCAGCAAGTTTAGTATATCATTTTTTATCCTCATTACAATCTATGAACCTCAAGGATTCTGGAAATGCTAAATACTAGATACATAAATGAATTTTGTCAGAAGAATCCCCGAAAACTTGTCTTCTGAAACAGAGAAAAGAAGAATTAGTTACCATATCACATGTAAAGACCTTGTGCTTGTGTGAGGCTGGCAGATGTCCTCAACTAGTGTATTACATTTTAGTTATATTTAGGAACCTGGTGAGGCAAAACTGTTTCTTTCTACAGACCTCAAAATACCAACCAAATCAGAAAGGGACATAGAATTACACTGTCTTTTAACAATCGTGTTTACCCTGCCTTTGTTCCCTGTACTTAAATTGGTATCTAATCCATTCCTAAATGCTACATCTACTTGTTAAACAATTCAAACAGGTTCAATACCAGCCCAAGTGTGACTTGCTTAATCTTATACGCTGCATAGCAATACAACAGTACAGGCAAGTAGACAGGTGGGGCATCTGCTCTGAGGAATACCTCAGATTAGAAACCAACTCAGGATGTCTTTCAGTTCATGCTATTTTCAGCTTCTCTTTCATTCATATAACGCTGCAGATGCCAACCAAGTTCATTCTCATGAGACAGTATATGCAAAATGTAACACTAATTCACTGCCAAACAGAAAGATTTACAAAACAATTGGTGGAGATGTGGTGGAGAAAATGTATTCACATTGAGGGAAGTTACCCCAAAGCACAGGACTGTTGATATGGAATTTAAAGATCCTACTAAATGCTACAAAGGTCATGTTACCACTGGTTTCATGAGCAGTTGCAAAGGCATGCCTGGGCAAGGTATATAACTCCACCAGATAGTGGAATTGCTTTTATACCCACTGTTGCCATCAAGCTTGACATTAACAAAATGTGTTTTGGCAGACAGGGGCCAACAACATGTTCTTGTATGGGAGGAGATGGAACTGGATATTCTTACATGGAAAAAACCTCCCAGGTAACTTTACCTCACAGCTATATTGTTGAAATAAATTTATAACCGTCTGTGCAGAATTCGGACAGTACAGTGTTGAAAACCATATGGCTATGAAAAAATTAATAGTTTTGTCCTGAGGAAAGGATTTGTGTGGTATGCAATAAATAAGACGCAGAACAAAAGAAAAAGAATATATTGAATAGCTATTCATTATCTGAACACTGTCCTACTTAGCTCATCAAATCAGATACAAGACCTATAGGAAAAACCCAACATTTCACTGTATAACAAGTAAGATTGTAATAAGAGAATTAAAACTAATCTTAATTCTGTTGGCCTTAATTCTGCACTTCCAGAGCTTCTGGTATTAGATTTGCAAGCTTAATAATGTTCTTTTCAAACTTACCTTTATGCTATATATAAAACATAGGATGGGAGTTGATGGTGTAATAGCCTAACAATCACTTTACAAACTGAACACAATAAAGGATCTCTCTAAATATTTTATTATTCCTTAATAATCTAAGCAGAGTGTATAAACTTGATTGTCATATTGATTCTTGGTGATTTAGTGTTTCGATTAATAATGAATGTGACAGGTTTAAAATATTAATGCATTAATACAATGCAAAATCTTACTGCATTGGCCTACCTGACCAATGCATTACAACATTTAAAATAAAGTTGAAATCTAGTAATGGATACTTACACACTTTATTATTTTATATGAAGTATGATAGAAACAATAGCATAATTGAGTTCTTCCATGTCAGAGATGGATGTAAGCATGGGCTAAATACCTTATACCTTAACTGACTCATTGTATTCTAACCTTTTGATATTTTCTATGTTAGTGACATAACAATGATTTATGAACATTAGTTCTGATGTCATCTTTTCAGTGTAGAATTTTATGATATAATTCTTAGTAGGATCCATCTACATAAATCTGTCAAATGGAATTCCATATCTGCATAACAGATACATGATGAAATTTGAAAAAACTGGTAAATTTGAAATGTATAACTAGAATATTATGGCATGCTGTAGTTAAAGATCAACCACCAAAGTAATTAAATAAATAAATAAATAATTATGCAAATAAATACATAAACTCCACTAGCAGTATTCAGTTTTGTCCTGAGTGCTGCTTTTTATAGCTATCCCTGTTGAGTTTTAATATTTTGCTTGATTTTGAAAGTCATGTCATATTCATTACTACTAGTAATATTAAGCATGTCTTAAAACGCCTGCTGAATAGAAATGGCCTTCTGAATTACACTTGGGCTTCATCAGGGACTGATCACATATAGAAACTTATCTGCATACTCAATTTCTTCTTAAGTCCTGAATTCTTTTTTGAATCCTTTTTTTTCCTCTGGAATGGCATCCTGCAATTTATTATTCTTTTTATGTTTTTTATTTTTTAAAGTAATCAAGTCAGGCACCTATTTCAGCAAAGGTTAACATGCTACCAATCTATGCTGATAAGATCAGCAGATGAAAAAAGGTAGCCCAATTGATTTTAAATTTTAAGGGTTCTTACTGGATGTAAATTTTATGTATTTTTTTATTAATTCTTTGAGGTTATTTGGGAAGAAAGTAATTTAAGTGTTTTATTTCTATCACCTTATGTATCACTTTGCCTTTTCCTGCATTGTAGATGTCCCTAAGTTTGGAACAAAATATTTAATGAGTATAATGACTACAACTAATACATCTGCAGTGTTATGTAATGTTTTATCTCACTTGCTTTGACATTCTTTTATTGTGTGTTGAATACACAATATTCTGCTTCCCACTGATAGGCCATCTTGAAAAGTAGTAACAGTCTCTATTTCTAAAACTTCTAAGAACACTAACTAACATTCTTGGCAAGATGCAAAAATTTGCATACATGCATACATATACATATAAATCTATGCACATGTTTCTAGACCTATATATAGATATTATTTATAATGTACATTTTAAAAATAATATTAAGTATGTAATAATATATTATAACATAATATGATACCATAAGGATACATTATATTGTATAATGTATTATATTTATGTAGTTATGAGTACATGATGTTGTATAATGTATTATATTAAATTCATATAGTTATGCTGAATATAAATACTGAATATACTAAATGCAGTACATTTTTTAATTGAAAAACCCGGAATTAAACATTAAATACATCTTTGGAGCCCAATATGTAAACCTGAAGAAAGATGTAAGGTCTAGAAGTCTTTAAGTGTTCTTGAAAATTTTGATCCCCATGTGATAAAATTAGCTTCTCATCTGTTTACTACTGCAGTACTTCTGCTTCCAAGACATTATTGATCTGTGGAACTATGAGAAACATTGTTGATATGGATTTCCATGATAATGAAATTCTTCTATCCAGTATTATTTCACATCAAGATCTCTCCCTGCAGGTACAGTGCAATTGTGCAGTGAAATCTCTCAATTGTGTATTTTGACTTATTCACATATCAAGAGGGCTCAACTGTTTTTTAAAAGAAGGCATAACAATTTCTATTTCAAAGGTCCATCTCTGGAATTATACATAAGAGCAAAAATATTTAGTAAATATGAACATTTCAGGTGTTTTTTTATTTTCTATTTGTATAAAAGCAGTAAAAACCTGCTAAACAAGAATATTTTTAGTTAAATTTTCTACCAGTTTAGCTGATACAGTTTTTAATATAGATATGTTCCCCTCAAAAACATGCAATAATACTTGCATAGTTGATCAGTTTTTTCACACACAATTCCCCACTAATGCCTGTGGCCAAAGAAATGTAAGGATACACTACAGAAGCCCATTCCAGGCAGTCAGGTGTAATTTTCCCGTGTGTTGTTATTACACTAAGAATAGCGTTATTACACTAAGAATAGAGCATGTACAAACAAACAACAAAAAAAAAAACCAGACAAAATATTTAAATTTATTCCAGCTTTATTACTCCTGACCAGTGCATTCAGAATATTAAATACTCTAGGTAGAGCTACCTATCTATTGAATATAACTAGCTGCATCTTGTGAAGATTTCTGGGATGAAGGAGGAAAGTGGGTTTTTGAATAATGAAAAGAAAAATGATTCCTGCATCCACAGGTATTTTCCAAATGGAAAACCAGCAAAAAGTTGGATGCAAGGAACAAAGTTGTAAAGAAAAGAGGCAAGATATCAAAAATATCATGTTGCGCTGAACATTCCCCCAAGGATTGCAAGTCAATGTTAATTTAAAAAAAAAAAAAAAAAAAATTTCCAAGTTTACCAGAAGTTTCTCCTGTCGACTTTCTGTGAAACCATACAGTTTCAAAAGGCCAGATTGGTCACTGTTACAAATTGTGAGAGAACCCTGGGAGATCAAGAAGTCTTCTCCAATGCTCAGCTGTGTGTCAGGGATAAACTAGCCAACATTTGCTACTGGAGTGTGTTTTTTCCATACTACTGTCTCACGTTATCAGCCCTAAAAGAAATCAAATATACCATGCAGCTCACTGTAAAACCTGCTGCATACTGAGTACCTTGAAACTCTTGTCTGCTGATGAATGTGTGAGAATGGTTCAATATCTGGGTTTATCGCTTTTCGAGGTCTTGGAAACAGGATACATTGTATTCTGATGGTTATTCTGATCTCTCTCTTCACTGCAGTTCAATGTTAGCTTTAAAAAAAAAAAAAAAAAGAAAAGAAAAAGAAAGAAAGAAAAAGTATTTACCAAAAGCAGAATATAAATCACACCTGCTACCTATTAGTTCGGGAAGATTCTTTGCTGTTTCAGCTAACAGCGATGAGGATAGTTGTACAGTTTGAGCCAAGATCTTCATCTTAGGTATTGTTACCGTCAAAGGGGATTGTGGTGTGATGATATATGCAATCTATCTTACAGCTGAAACTCTCTGTGTGGTGTTTTTCAGATTCAGACAGTTCTGCTAGAGTTTTCTGTTCTCCACAACTTAAACAGGTGATCTGTTTTAATACTTTTAATCTACAATTATTGACTGTTCCACTAACTTTAAAAATCCTAATATCCTTTTAGATTAGCAGATGAAACTTCCTCTTTTCTGGAACACAAAAGAAGCTGTCAATGACTGTGCTGGCACTTAACCCTAATCATTAATCCATTGTGAAAGAAATACTCTCATTTGCTGGGGGGGCAAGATCCAAGTCTCAGTATGTAACTTATGTGTTCTTTGAATTGTATAAACATGTAATTTTGTAACTTCCTATGCTAGATGAGTGACAATAATACATGGTTTTCATTGTCTTGGTGCTCTTCAGATGACAGCGGCACTCCACTCAGCATCCGTTATTCATCCCAGAGCTGACTCCCAGACCCAAAGTGTTGGGGAATACTATGGTATTCATCATTATGGAATACTTTTTAAATGTTGACTTCTTAATTGAAATGCAAAGCTTTCTCAATACCAAATATTGGTATTCTTATTCCCAATGAATATTACTTTGTTCCAACAGCAATCACAGTAATTCTGACAGACTGCTTCTGTTGTAGGGTACTATTTGTTACAAGTAAAAGTCAGCATTTACCCTGTCCATAAGAGTTTAGCAGAGATTTCTGTTAAATTGTATAGAAGAGACCAATGTGGTATTTAAGAGTGTTTTCCAAATGTAAGATTATATGAAGTTCTTTGTAATTTTCCAGCCTTAGCTAGAGGTGAACTGCATTTTTGCACTGGCAATAATGTTTTTCATAGAAAGGATTATATGGCTGCATAAATCGTTGTAAAAGCACATTAGTGGTATTTTCAGGAATAATCTAAGTAGAAAAGCATCTGGAGTAAGTGGAAGCATTAGTCCAGTTATGTCTAAAAATTATTCTATTGATCATGAGCCAAAATTGAGCAACACGATGATAATGCCACCGCATATGGATGAGAAATATTTTTTCTTCTTGGCAGGCTATCCAAGAGTTTGTGGAAATAAAGTCATTAATCTCATTTAATCTTGCTGGTGTCATATACATGCTAAAAAATATTTTCACTTTTTTTATGGGGATAAGGAGCCAGAACAGTAGGACATGTAATTCTAGGCCATTGAGTAATTCTTATCTGGTACACTGTGATACAGATTTTTATGTCAGATGTTAATATATAAAACTTATACTGAAGTAAAAATTTGTGGGAACCTTACTTCATCAGTTTGGCAGATTTGGACAGTGAAGAACGAAGAGGCCAGGAACTATGTGGTCTGTGAGATGAAGGACATTATCTTTAGAATTTTTCCTCAATAAAAACATCAACACCCAATTCAGAGGTGTGGTTGCCTCTTACCTGTTTGTGTCACCAGCAACAGGCAGTCTGCCAGGAGATCAAGTAACTAGGAGGACTGGACATTTGAAATACGTCAGTAAAAAAGTGAAGATATTAAATAATTTAGCAGTTATGTGCATAGAGAATCAATGTAGAATTTATTAGGCTGAACAAGGTCTCTTCCAGAGGAGATTCCTTTAGGGACTCTAATTTGAGGAAGTTTTCTATGACTGTGGTAAAGGGATCCAAAAAAAGTCAATGAGGCTGAATCAGACTTAGAGATTCCTGGGACAGTGAAGGTCTTTCCTGAATGGTAAGATCACAGTAAGATCATAGGAATGTTGATTTGAAAGCACTTCTGTAGACTATCTAGTCCATACTCCTGATCAGTGCAGGACTGTCTCCAATTCTAGAGCAGTCAGCTATGGCTTTGTCTATCTAAATGTTATACCTCCAAGAGATGCACAGCCTTTCTGAGAAACCTCTTCTGGTTACAGCCTGCACAAACTTCCTAGTGAAGAATATTTTCTTACTGTGCAATCTAAACTTCCTAACATGCAATGCGGCTCTTGCCCCTCGTTGTGTTGTCTAGCACAACTGAGAAGAGTCTGGCTGCCTTAGTTCTGAAATAACCTTCAGGTAACCATAGGCTGCTCTTGAATCATGTCTTAGCGTTGCCAGACTAATTAAACCCAGCTACCTCAACCACTCCTCATAGATCGTGTTTCCCAACCAGCATGACAGCCTTCTCTCCACTTTCTCCACAGGCCTCCAGGGGATGCAACACTGGACTCAATATTCAATGTGCAGCCTTACTAGCTCTGAGCAGAGAGAGATGATAACTTCACTGGATCTGCCAGTCATGCTGCTTCTGTTGTAGCTCAGTGTGAGGTTTTGCTTGTGTGCCATGGAAGTGTACTGTTGAGTACAAATTCAACCTGCGTTTACTGTAATCCCCAGGTCCTTTCCAGCAAGGCTACTGCCCTGCCAATCACTTCCCTATTTTTACTGATTCCCTGAGTTGTTCTTCATTGTCTTTGTTTGAAGAGAGCATGAAGAAATAAACAGCAATAACTGTACAAATGTTTGCCATTTACAAGGGGGAGACTTTTTCAGTCCTTTTAGGTCATATGTGAATTATTTAATTCCACAGATTACTAACAAGTCTAATAATTAATTTCCTGTGAATAGGAAAACCAAATTTGTTCAGAATCCAAGACCATGGTTTTGACTGAAGCAAAATGTACATTTTAGTTTCAAAGGTTCTTCTAGTTAGTAGCAACCTGATCTAGTTAGTGGTGTCCCTGCTCACTGCAGGGGGGTTGGACTAGATGATCTCTAGGGGTCCCTTCCAACCCAAAACATTCTATGATTCTATGATTCTTCCTTTCATTTGTATCAGTATTGCACTTAGGTAAAGTTAAGCCAGAGAACACTACTATAACCCAGAAGAAAAAATCAGCAATAATGATCAACGGCAACGGTAAGCTCAATATGGTGAAACTATTAAAATTAACATATTAATATTTATTGTTATATATAAGTCAATATATTCAATATTTTCTTCAATTATACTATTTAGCAATAAGTTAGTTTCCAAATTATCCAAATGATATAAGTTTATACCTGCTTTGCTTTAGTAGCAGTTGCCTTGCTTCTAAAATATAATAATTCATACGACAGCATATATTTCCCTTTTTAGAAAAGAGTATGCAGAGAATAAACTACATTTTTATCAGATTTCTCAAAATACAATGCATTCATTGTTGTTTAAATCAGGTATATTGTATATTATTGATAACTGTTTTACAAGTTATAATTGAAATTGAAAAATCCTCCATGCAGTCCTAAAGGACATATATTTTGATAAAATAGAAAATCTGAAAAATAATCTAGTATCTGAATTCCAAAGTTTTATCTTTGTATTACAGAATTAAACAGGGCATATATATATATATATATGTGATAAGAGTAGGTAAGTAAATGTAAATGAGTAATGTCAACAGCAATGCAATGGTAAATGTAGCAGAATGGAGCCCTTCCCTTCCCTTTTCACCACTACACTCTCCTAAAGACAAAATTCAAGACATTTACTCCTTGAAGTTATTTCCAGGTCAGAAAATCATATGTTGTAGCTATGTTACAGTATAGTATTGTGCTCATATTTGGGTCTTACTATTCAGCTTTCCATCTGCTCTTTTTTCCTATGCTGTCTTCCTCACCGTTAAGTGTAGTTGCTAGTAATCTAGTAACTGGAGATTTAAAAAATGGATGTTGGGATTCTCTGTTGGGGTCCAAATAATGTAGGTTCATTGTTCCTCAAGGACAGAATTTACATGTTACTTTATTGATGAACAATTTAAGAGCCTGGTTGGATGCCACTGGGCATCAATTACAATTCTTGCAAGGACCTGGCATGAATTTACTCACGATTAATGAGATGTCAGCAAAGTTGAAAGAAATGTATTGATGTCCAATAGCAAAGTAATCAGACCCTCACAAGGCCAGGTAATATGAACATCTTTCAGAGAGGTTTCATCTATCTTAAATGCCATGAACGGATTCACTACACTTCACAAAGGGAAAGAAGCATCCAAGTACAATACTGGGAACTTCCAAATGCTAAATTAAATGCAAACATAGTGAATCTATGAAAGTGAAAGTGTAAGTTTTGAGGTATGTTTTTGTAGTTGTATACATAATTATATAAATATGCATATATATGTACATATATATAAACTTGGATCTAAAAATGGCAACTCTGGAGATTTTTTTTTCTCACTTTTTATCTGTGCCAGGCTGAAGGGAGGTTTTAAAAGTTTAAGCTTTGGGCTTTGCACTCTTCCATTTTAGGCTTTTCCTGTCTATGACAGAACCTAGTGCTGAGAGTTAAGTGTATGGGTTTCATGGGGTATTTGTGAGGAGGCAAAGCAACAAAACAAGACAAACAACATGAAAATTTGGACAGGAATTATTCCAAATTTTCAAATACAAATACCATAGAATCATAGAATGTTTTGGGTTGGAAGGGACCTTTAGAGGTCATCTAGTCCAAGCCCCCTGCAGTGAGCAGGGACACCACTAACTTGATCAGGTTGCTCAGAGCCCCGTCCAACCTGGCCTTGAATGTTTCCAGGGATGGGGCCTCCACTACCTCTCTGGGCAACCTGTTCCAGTGTTTCATTGTAAAGAATTTCTTCCTTATATTTAGTCTGAACCTACCCTGTTTTAGTTTAAAACCATTACCCCTTGTCCTGTCAGATCTGTCCCTACTAAAAAGATTGTCCCCATCTTTCCTATAGGCTCCCTTTAAGTACTGAAAGGCTGCAATCAGGTCTCCCCGCAGCCTTCTCTTCTCCAGGCTGAACAAGCCCAGCTCTCTCAGCCTGTCCTCATAGCAGAGGTGCTCCAGCCCTTGGATCATTTTTGTGGCCCTCCTCTGGACCCGCTCCAACACTTCCATGTCCTTCTCGTGCTGAGGGCTCCAGAGCTGGACGCAGTACTCTAGGTGAGGTCTCACCAGAGCAGAGTAGAGGGGCAGAATCACCTCCCTCGACCTGCTGGTCACGCTTCTCCTGATGCAGCCCAGGGTACGGTTGGCCTTCTGGGCTGCCAGCGCACATTGCCGGCTCATGTCCAGCTTTTCATCCACCAGCACCCCCAAGTCCCTCTCGGCAGGGCTGCTCTCGATCCTTTCTTCCCCCAGCCTGTACTGATACTGGGGGTTACCCCGACCCAGGTGCAGGACCTTGCACTTGGCCTTGTTGAACCTCATGGGGTTCACACAGGCCCACCTCTCCAGCCTGTCCAGGTCTCTTTGGATGACATCCCGTCCTTCTGGTGTGTCACCTGCACCAATCAGCTTGGTGTCATCTGCAAACTTGCTGAGGGTACACTTGAGCTCACAGTCTATGTCATTGATGAATATATTAAACAGCACTGGTCCCAGTACGGACCCCTGAGGGACACCACTTATGACCAGTCTCCATGTGGACATCGAGCCGTTGACCACTACCCTCTGGATGCAACCATCCAGCCAATTCCTTATCCACTGAACAGTCCACCCATCAAATCCATAGCTCTCCAATATGCTTCTGAAATACTACGTTTCTCCAGTGTATGAACTTATGACTCTGGGCTCTAAAAGTGGCTTTGCTACATAAAAGTGCAGAATCTATGTTCTGGAATACATTCATAAATTATTTATAAACATTTCTGTGAGAAAACTGAAAAGGTGTCAGATTTTAACAAATGAAATGGTGGTAATGGTATGCAACTTAGTATTACAACCTAGGAGTGTGACTAGGCTTTTAAGGGATCCTCTCCCACAGTAACCTGGTCAGAAACATCTGTAAGCATTTTCCTGCCTCGTGACTCTGAGGGATCAAGTCACTGAGTTTTGAATTTACTCCTAACTATAAGAATGAGAATTGAACCACTGACATTCTTCCTATTGCAACTGTCTTATCAAATTCAGCTGAGAGAAATTATGCAAATTTTTAGAGCCAGACAGTAGAAGTGTGTGTTTGCTGGAAATATTTTATTAGTTTAGAGGTATTACTAATTCTGCGGGCAGAGAAACTTGAGCCAACAATTACCTGCTATAAGCAGATGAGAGAGATTCTAGATAAATTAATGGTTACAATTATTTTTTACTTAGTTATAATCACAGTCATATTCTTGTAATTGAAACTCATTTCTCAGAGAGAGATTTTTATTTGCACTTAAGTGAGCTAGTTGAAAAAGAAAGGCAAAGAACTGCTTAGAAACACTCATAAAGAAAAATATTACCCTATCCTTGAAGCCTTTCTAAACAAAGCTGAGGGAACAAAAGTGCGTAAGTGATTAGGTCCATCAAGCTGCATTCTTAATATAAGGGCCAAATATATTTAATATAACATAATTTCACTGTGGGTAATGATGATAATAGGAATATTAAATTGTGAACTTTATTGAAGTGTTTACAAAAATGAGGGGCAGTTAGAAACCAAAGCAATATCTCTCCATTGCAAGTGTTCAAACGCATCAAAAGTGCCCATTTGTTTAAAACTGAAACTAAGTAATGGTGCATGAAAATTTCCTGATGAACTACAGCTTTTATTTTCCTCCAATTAAAATGGAATTAAGGAAGAGATTCTTTGCATATGCTGGAACATCAGCTTAAAATAAGTTCCCCAAATTTCTTTGGCTGCTTGATACAACGATTGGTTTTGAAAAGCCAATATGTAATTGATTAGACTAGAGTATGTATCACATTGTGGAACATCATGTAAAAATTCTTTGATATTTAGTATTCCTATAATGAAATTTTAACTAACTCTCACTTCCTCAGGATAATAATGAGAATATGATAGTAAGTCTCAATAGGCTTTTCTTAGCAAATAATTTTTGATGACATATTAATTTAAATGTCTTAAATAAGGATCTGATTGCTCTAAAATTAACATTGCTTTTTAATTTATAGTAATTTGATATCAATTAAGATACGTGCTTGACAATTTAGATACCCACCCACTGTTGTATAGTGCAGTTAAATAAATAAATGTTTTTATAAGGAATTGGCGATTGGTTGTATTCGGATAATAAACACAGAAAGATTAGCTTTTGAGATTAATACAATGAACATGTAATGTTGGCTTTCAGAAATGTATACAGAACAAATATTTCACACAATCACTTCCAAGATTTGAAAGTTGGTCAGGGACCCAAACTGAGAAACTCCAGAGTACTGTAAAACATTTTATCTGAACAAATTTCAAATTATTTTTGCAGTCTTTGTTTCTCAGATATTACTGATAACAAAATTAATGGTAGATACATCAGCTGGGCTTTCCTGTTAGGGTCAGTGAAGGCCTGGCAGACCAGTGTTCAAAGACATTTTCTTCATGGCCATCACTAATTTGAGCTCAAAAGGGGAACACATCCTTGCTCTAGATAGGCTCCTGCAGTCTGGGAGAACATTTACAAAATCCTCTTATGTTCAAGACATACTGCACATCAAATTGCCTGCTATCAGGCTGGCTATGACCATTGAAGATGAGTACAAATACAATCCAGCATTTTGCCATTTAATCCCTTAAATTAAAATCCTTCCAAGGGGACAACTAAACCCCTTCAACCCACAACATCCTTTGGTATTCATTTCCTTAATTATTGATTTATTTTTTTTTAATTCTCCATTAGTTATTGCCTCTATGGACATGTAAAAAAGCAATTAAATAATATGTGCTTGCAATTCTGGCTGAGAGAAGAAAAATCATTCAGCAACATGCTGCAAAGTTATTGTCAATGAAACTCAGATAATCAGCAGTTATGGAAAGGAAGTACGAGCACAAAGATGTTTGAGCAGGAATTATTGCTTCTTGTGAAGAGAATTAAGGGAAGAAGCTGGAAAAAATATAAATTAAGAAAAACAAAACCCCTGAAACCTTCTCCCACATGTTTCCAGGAATCTCTTGCAGAATATATATGGTTATATCACAGGAATTAATTAGCCTGATAGATCCAATGGGAAGTACTAAAAAAGCTCATGATATCAACGATACTTCTCTGGCTTATTTTACTGGATTTCACACTCTGAGCACAAAGGATAAAGAAAGAAAATTTATCTCCTGAAATATACAGAGCTCAAGAAGAGCAGCAGTCGCATGGATAATTGGTGCTGCTAATATGTATGCTACGGATCCTGCATTCTGCTCCTCTAGAAACTTTGAAAAATAAAACTAAATTTGGGCATTTGGGTGCATCGCTACCAGTGCATTCAGTTAAAAAATAATCATTTCCTCTTCTCTGCCGCCTCGCTGGATGCCTGAATAAAAACCATTAATGTCCCCCCTCCTTTCTCACAAGTCTAGACAACTCATGCCTAAAGAGGAGAGTAATCAGAGGAAAAGGACATTATTTCATAGTGATACAGCAGAGCGAGAGAAGTTACTTGTAAGAAATCATTTTTAAATGCTCCGCAAATGTTTAAAGTCTCTAGTTTAACTTTACTAGTTATAATCAGTAACTGGTTCTACTAGCCTTGAGCTTTGAAGTCCATTATCATTTAAAACACATTTACTCTTCTTGAAGAACTCAGATTTTCATGAGTTGGTTTCAGTCAATATTCCTGATTTGCATCCAAGACGGCTTCCTTCTCTATCTAAATTGTCTTTTGAAAATCTGTTCTTCAGATTAACAGATAATCTCCATGTGATACTTGCTTTTTCACAGGGGCAATAATACAGTTGCAGATATTAAGAAGCTGAAAATATATAGGCCAAGAAAAATACTCATGAAATAATTCAGGTGACAATGTTGTCAACACATCCATACAGCTTAGGACACATCTGTCTCTCTCCACAGCCCTCCCCCCCTCCACCCCCATAGATGCACATTTTCCCAGTCAGTTAAGCTGCAGAGAACCAATAGAACCATTTCACAGACGAAAACACAACAGGAATGAGAGTGCTGCCAACAATCTTTGGCTTCCAGTTCTCTCTTTTTGGTGCTAGTTTATGGATAGACGCCTCCTGCAGATTTGTACTAATTTCATCTTTGAAGGCTTATGACACCTCTGTTCTGTTTGTGTTTGCATTTATTTCTGGTACTTCATCGTATATCTCAGACAGGCAGAAAAGGCGGTGAGGTAAATGTAATCTCTGAAGGAAAGGTTTCTGAAAACAGTTAACATTTCTTGAGTATTTTTGGAGAAAGACATAGAGAAGAAAAAGTAGAGCAAAACAAAAATTTGTGCTCCTGGTACAAATATCTTCTCTTTATCAATGTTTCCTGATTCAAGAGAAATGAGCAGCATGTTTATTCATACAGTCTGACTAACTCCCAAAAATCTCTTGTAAGACATCTTCATTTATAATTCCCCAGATAATAAGGGAACAATACAGGTAATCCAGGTTGTTTTTCAGGGCATGCACACTAAGAAAGGACATTTAATACAACAAGGCCAGAGTCAGCATTCCTTATCAGCGAGACCTAAAGAGGACAGAAAACCAAAGTGAGAGGACTTGGGTCAGTCTCATCCTCATCTAGAGCATCACTCTATGGCAGTAATTTTAACAAATTGTCTCATATTCGTCTCCCATAGAATTTCTACTGTTGTGCCATTGACAAACTTTTAACTCTGACACTTGTTCAACTACAGTGTAAGAATTAATATAATTTTTAATCATGTTTTTTCTTGAATTAAATTTCTCTTTCTGCAATTTTAAATAGATTTGTGCGACAACCTGGCGAACTTGGCAGTGTTAGGTTTATAGTTGGACTTGATCTTAAGGGCCTTTTCCAACCTAAATGATTCTGTGATTCTATGAACCTCCTGATACTCATGATTATCTGGGCAGCGCATATGTAATGTTAGCAAAAACATTGCTGATGCAAGTGATGTAACACAAAAATTTTTACTTTAATAGGTGCTCCACAACTTTGAATTTGAAAGAGTTGCCTTGATTTGAAATGCCTCTTAGAGCACTACTGTAAACACCAGCAGGTACCCTTTATAGCAAGTATCTTTGATACAGTTTGTTAATAAGCCACAGTATTTAAACCATTTTCTACTTGCCCACTGAGTTTTAGAGGTGATGAAAAGTGTTAACTGAAGTTCAGAAACTCATTAGGACAGAAATTCTATCATTTTGTGTGTCTGAAAGACACTAATAACATCTAGAGTATTGTTAAATAAATAAAATTATTATTACTAATATTTTATTAGTAATAATAATTATTATTATTTTATTTAGTATCAAAAGTTTCTGGATGCTTATTTAATAAACCACCACTTTTCTTGGTGCAGTTTGGGAAAATGAATTGAGAAGAACTTCATGGTCTTTGATATTTCTTATAGCTGCTTCTCCTTTGCTGGTCTGTTGTTTTCTGTGTTTGGGGTTAATTCTGCCTGTAAGAGATTTTAATTAGATTTTAAAACATATTTCCAAAACGATTTTATGTCCTGATAAGTGACCTATCAAAAGTAGAATTTCTTCATTATCATATTACTTTCCTTTTACAGTTTTGCGTTCAGGACTATGGTTTTCATTTAACTGTGATTGATTCTTTCCTCACCTTCATCCTTTTGGGTGGAATTGGGGGAAGTTCTTCAGCCATTCTTTGTAGTCTTGCCATTTCTGATAATCTCAATTTCTGCTCTAATAAAACTGAACATTGACGGTGGCCTCAATCTATCCTGTTCTCTTCCTGTTGCGTACTACAGCTGTGGCTACCCAGCCACATATTGGTTTGTTCTTATGGGGTTTGGTTTTGCTATGGGGTTCTGAAAGATTTCTGATGTGTGATTAAAATATTCTGTTAATTCCTCTGGTAAAAATAGCTGGCTGCAATGTTAGAGGAAAGGACATGATGATCCCTTCCGGTTATGTTGTCCTATCCCCAGTTAAATGGATCTAATTCAATAAGACTTTTCCTGAATATAAAGATTCTGAAACAAACAAAGAAATAAAAAACCTGGAGGGTCAGGATTTCAAGTCATAAACTGAAAGCTGAGTGGATACTGTCCTAACAGCTGTGAGAAGAAAAGAGCTGGAAAGCCCAATAAACTATGGATTAAGATATTTCAAGCAGGCTTAAATGAAGGAAATGCATTTGAAAAATATGCATGTAATTAAAAAAAAAAAGAAATCAGATTTTATTTGTTTACTGCTATGATATTCAGTAGGAGAATTACATGCATCCTTCCGTAAAAATATCAGCCACTCCCCCCCCCCTTCCTAATGCATATGCATTATATATCTTAAATATAAAAAAAAAATCTGGTCCAACTATCTGAATGTGATTTAACCCCAATAGACTTTCTAGGCACTCTGACACATATTTTCTGCTATGTTTGATAGAATTCGAGATGACTCTTCTTTTGGCAGTGACCTTTAATTTAAATGGGTCTATCATAGTCATGCTGTTCCATAACCATTGTATCTTTCCAAGCTAACTAGGTATTCTTATTTCCATCTTTGAATATAATAAGGGGGAAAAATAATCTCTGAAATATTAACATGCCTCCTCATGTTTTTATCACCTGAAGTATTACTGCTTTTTAATTACCAAGATGAAAACAATGGGATTTTGTCACTTTAGGAGAACAACAGCTACATATTTAAGACAGAACATAGAGAAAGCAACCTAACTGGAAAATGTCATAACATATTTATCCTTTCTAATATTCCCCACAGATCAGACTGAAACTTCTTTTTCTGGGATGAACAAATTCTCAGAAAAAGGATTATTGTTTGTTTCTTCCCTTCTTCCCTCTTTTTCATTGCACTAATTAACTAATAATTTCATTATTACTCTTTCTACTCTTCAGAATGTATGTGTTTAATGCTTCTGAGACTCTGAAAATACTTTTTCCAATAACTCATTCAAAGAAGTTCCAAGTCAAAATAAATTGGTTCTCAAAATAACCACAGATGAAGGGTAAAATTCTGGCCCCTGGAAAAGCTTTTATGAAGTTTGTTGGATCAGTTTTGCAACATTAAAAGACCTAATTTCAGAGAACAGATGCTCAGTTGTTTCTGGAAATGATCTTAACTGTCACTTTTGAAAAAGCTTGTTCTTAATACACAGTATATTATGAGGAAAAAAAAAAAAAGAGGACTGCAAACTCATTTTACCCAAATAAACACACACTTCCATGAGCTTTTGAAAACCTATTATACTCTAAAACAAACCAGGCCAATAGATCTGATTTCCTGCTTGCAGCTCTGAATTCTTCCTGTGAAATGTTTTGAGTTTATTGTGTTTCTCTGTTTCCACAAACTTACAGAATTTGTGAAACAGAATGGGATAAAGTCAATGTTTCCTTTTTTTTTAATTTTACTAGAATGAGAATGGGAGATGACATACTGCCTTTTTTTATATTAGTGGTGATGATCATATAAGAAACGAGTTTTTCAAGAAGAAGAATTTACCTTAAGTCTAGATTGAAAAAAGAAATCCCAGATTACAAAATCTGTTGATTTTAGAAGGAAATTGGGAAAGACTAGTGAAGTTCCTACTGCTGTAAATTTTTGCAGTGGAAAACTTGCTATCAGTTTTAGTTTACGTGGAAAAACCACTAATACTAAATTTCACTAAATGGTATAAGTTTTTCAGAAAAATTTATAGAAAGTTAGATTCTTCTAGATTCTAAGATATTTATTCATACACAACATTATTTTGGAGGAGCTACACCGTTTCCACTGAATTTATTCTGAACTGCATTATTCTCTGAGGCAATTTATGTGATGGCCTTTTACCTTACTGGATGGAAAAACATTGCTGAAGGCAGAAGTTCTTTCTATGGGTAGGTTTGGTCTGAACTGACTAAACAGCTGCACTTCAGTGATGCGGTACATGGAGGGAGAATTCTTCATGACAGTGGCTCAAATGCAGTGAATTGTAATTCATTCAAAGTTATACAGATTTTCTTCAGCCTGTGTGGAGTTTAGTATTGTGTTCCGCAATACAGAAGAAGTTTGGTATCTCAAATCCACAGAGTAGTTGAGGTTGGATGGCACCTCTGAAGATCTAGTCCACCCCCCTGCTCAACCAGGGTCAGCTAGAATGGGTTGCCCAGGACTGTGTTCAGTCAGGTCTTGAATATTTACACAGATGGAGGCTCCACAACCTCTCTGGGCATCCTGTGCCAGTGTTTGACCTTGTCTTTCGATGGACTCGCTTCAGTAAGTCCCTATCTTTCTCATACTGCGGAGCCCAGGACTAAACCCAGTTATGGATCGTGTTATACATTAAAATAAGGTATGTGAGCATGGAAGGTGGTTCCATTCCTCTGAACAGGAGTGAGTTACCTATCACAAAATGTTACTTCAAGCAGAAAACATGAGAGTAGGGAGGTCTTTGGAGGTAGGATGGTTGACTCATAGCAGTGAGGTTTGCAGGAAGAAGGTAGGTAGTAAGCATTTACCTGCCTTGGTGGCATAAGTCACTGCATCCAGGATGGTAGAATTAATCCAGAGAAACTGTGTGACTCCTACTCTGGAGAGTGCAAGGCAAAACCAGGGGCAGACATGGCACGAGCTATATTAAAATGATAACATAGTACTTTTAGGATCGGGAATTTTGATGATTCCATTCTGAATAATATTGCTGCAATTTTCATGAACTCTACCACAAAGGAACTATTTGAATAATATTTGTGTAGGAAGTGATTCAGGCAGTATTTATGAGTCTGAGAGAATAACCATATAACATGCTTTATAATAACACCCATGACTGACATTGATATTTCTATTCCCAACTGCTGGATCATGTTAGAGAAATACAGTGCTTCATACTGTGGTTTAACAATTCAACTTGGCAATACCTTTGAAATAAGAAATATACTTATACAGAATAGAACTGACTTCCTGAAAGGCTTCAAATTCAAGACACCCTAGGAAATAGTATTATAAAATTTCCCTATCCCAAACAGAATACAATTAAGCAGACAAAGAAAAGACTGGTAGGGGAATTACGACTAACCAAGATCAGAAGCACGGACACAGAGTCAGCCTGGTTTTTTATCACCTTATTCAGGTCATTGGCCACAGTACAGTACTGTCTCTTGCTGACCATAAACAACAGATGAACAGACTACATTTCTAATGGTTTAATAGAATCTAAAATTTTGTAATCTTATCTGAGAAATTGAAAAGCATCAGTATTAATTGCAATCTGGATTTTAAAAAAGCCTTACATGAAAAAGGTTGAGTGACACTAGTTGCCTTCTCGATTATGTTTGTTTATTGTATGTTATCTTAGAGCAAATACAAAAGCTTTGACTCTTGGTTTTACAATATTAAAAAATCCTCCTGTGTCCTTTTCTCTTTCAGTAACACCTTCTCTCTGCTTTTGGATGTCACAGGCAAGGACTTTGCCGATGGAGTGATTAAATGATGTGCAGTCTGTCCTTAGCAGTGAAGGTGATAATTGCACGGAGAACACCAACTAAGGAGTAAGGATGTTCCCCTGGAACAGGTCTCAGAATAAAAACATCAGATGTGTGCTGTTCTAATAGCACTGGGCCTCTCTTCATTACTGCCCCATCACTCTTCTGAAATTGATCCCATTTCATCCACTTTAATGAAGTTTAACAAAAAATGATGCTGAAGAATTTCAATGTCGTCTTCTCTCTCAGTAGCTGACTTTGTCCAGAGGACTGAAAATAGAAACTTCTGTTCAATGAAGTATGCAAAGTGAAACAGGTACCAAAAGTTAAGTTTTAGTTTTCTTTTATTATCCAAAATGTTTACAAATAATTTTTTTAAAATGCATTCTCTTTCACAAGTCAAACTTTTTTATTCCACTTTGTAATTCTAAGAATGTATCTCATACTGTATAATAAGAAATAACATTTATGGCCCAGTCACATGCTTCATTGAGCATAGAATGTTTTTTATCTTTTCCTAAGTTGATTATCTTTGCTTTAGGAGAGGTAACATTATTTGCATGTTAAAAAGGAAAAACAAAGTTGCTATGAAGTCAGCTGTGTATCCTTTTATTTAGAGCTGTATTTTTGAGCCCTCTATTTCAGAATGGAAGAAATAAAATGCAAGAAAACCTCAAAGTCTCACAGGAACTTACCTAGAAAACTAGGAATTCTCAAGGGGTATATGTTAAGTCAGAAAAGGGGAATAATCCCAAAGATTTGACCTAGTTTTGTCAAGTAATAATGTTTTCATTAATGTCATCTACGTGATGTTTGCCTACAGACAAACTGTTAGCGTGGTAATTTCTTTCAGACAGAAACCCAGTATCTGCATGAACCACAGCCCAGTCCGCAGGGCAGAATACTACAAATTGTTCAATGCAGTACAAGTGCAACAATTCTCAAAGTGAAATCACTTCAGTGGTTCCCAGTGATTATTCAGTTTATCTGCTACAGTACCATACACTAGACAAACAACAATATCCAATGCATCTATTAAATCGTATGCCAATACCAGGTAGCTCTTCACCGCTTCTCATATAGAATGAATGTTATTAAAAATAGTTGTTATTATTTGGTGTAATTGTAGTAGATTTCATATTTGTGTCACTTAAATCCTAAAACTGGGGAAATATCTTTATTAGTTAACCAGCAAAATTGATAATACACTACTTAATCTGCCAATAGGCTTATTATGTCTGCATATTTTTATACCATAAATGGGAAAACTGAGAAATAGGAGTTAATATGTAATTTTTGAACTCATAAAGACTTACTAATGAACTGAAGAACCCTATAAACCATGTAAGAATGGTACAGTTTCTCATGCTATATTTCCTTCCTTTAGGAAACCTTAATTTTATTTAAGGTGAGGGACATTTTCAAAACCAAACGGTCTCACACTGATTCTTTATTACCTATCTTGTGCTGTATAGAAAAAGAAAAAAGAAAAAAATAAGAGGAAAAGAAAGCCTCTTGTTCACAGTAAATCTGATCCATCCATTAGACATCTATCTTATAAAATATTTATAATCAGTTCTGTCTTGGGATCTTGAAGTTTGCTCTCTCCCAGTGATATTTGATAAGAGCTATTGTACCATTTCAGCTTTATCTCCAAGGATCAGATTGGGATAGTAGTATTTGCACAAATACAGTTTAAGCGTCTACAAATAATTTTACACCAGAAATCCACCACAGAATTGATATAGAACAGAACAAGTGAGTCTGAGTAAACACAGAAATACACATAAAGCATGATCTTCCCTCCCTGGCATTGCTGAATATTTGCTTTACTGTCTGGAAATATGTGGAGTATATTTCTCTCCTCCCACTGTAAAAGTCCTTCGGGCTTTGCAATAATGACAGCTACCTTTGAAAGAAAACCTGTTGCATTATTTTATCATATTAAAATCACTATGTATGAAAAAAAATAGTGCATAAGTCTTATAGTCCCAGCAACAGCCATAGTTAACACAGTGTAGTTAGGTGCATTTCTCTGGCCAGGTTAAAATTTTAGTCCCACCAGTGAAAAATTATCATGGTTTAGACATGCAACGGCTAAAACAAATGTCAGCTGAACTGTGATAGAAGCTCTCTGTACATGTGCTCTTCCCAAGAACTATACACAGGAGAACTTGAGTCGGCTTGAATCTCTTGATGGCATTCTGGATTTAAATTAAATAATTTTAGAACAGTTTCATGGTAAAAGTTACTTGGTTGGGTCATTTAGTCTGTTATTCCAGCAGGCAAAAAATGAAGAAATATGCACACAAATGTATATTTGTTTTGATTGCAAAACTCGGCAAAGATAAGATTTATCATTACATAAATCCCCCAAAATTCATCCTGGATTTAGGCCTAAACTTTTTCAGATGAAATTGATAATCTTTGTGGTATGTCTTAAATTAAAATTCCTGGTTTTGCTTTACAAATACGATAACTATAACAACAATTCGCACAACAAATTATGTAATTGAAATTGGTGGGTATGATCTCTGAAAAGCAATCCAATGCAATTTAGTTATTAGTGAAATTTCTAGGTAATTTTTCTGGATTATCTGTCTGTCCTCCACACTACAGAGATTTTGACTTTAGTGGGAATCTAAAAAATCTTAGCATTCAAATTTTAATTTGATGACATC
This sequence comes from Gorsachius magnificus, assembly GCA_034008185.1. NCBI lineage: Eukaryota > Metazoa > Chordata > Aves > Pelecaniformes > Ardeidae > Gorsachius > Gorsachius magnificus. Next base: position 182,215,300 of record CM067081.1, read on the forward strand.
AAATGTTTTTTTAAAATCAGTGATCTTCTATCCTGATAATTCCCTGAAGTAATTTCAATTAGTCTGAATATTCTTTATTTACTATCTCAGACTATTTTTTTCTGAAGACTTTAACCAACCTACAAAGTATGAGACATTATCCTTCATCAAGGCAAAAGGTAAAAGCTTTATAATATCTCAGGTCTGCATATTGGTGATGCCAAACTTTTATTGCTCCTTCAGATGTATCCTTTCTAAATCCAAATAAGAAGACATAGGGTCCTTTTCCAATTCTGACTCTAATACAAGAACTTTAATAGTCTGAAGCAATATTCCATAAAGTTGCAGCACAGCTATATTTAGGCAAAGAAATCCCTAGTTGCTCATAGCACAACTCACGTTTCCATGCAGTGTTGCCCTCTTTTCCAACTTAAAGTGACATCCTCCAAGGGCTGTGTTAGAAAGCAGCAGCAGGAGCAAACACCATTATGAGAGAAACCCTCCCCTGAATTGGGTTGACACCATCTGAAGCAGGCAGCAGGCAGGCAGTCCCACACCCTTAGGTGAAAGTCTCAGTTTTCTCTCATTCCTGAAGTGTAGGCAGCAAGATCAGCTGAAGCAGCCCAAGCCATAAACACATATTTTGAAAGTGAAAAGTAAGGAGTGTCTCAGATAACTAGGACAGAATCAACCTTTCTTAGTGCCATTCCCGGTTTTCTAATATGATTTATATGCCCATGTTAAGTTTCAGAAAGCTCTCCTTTATTAAAAATGTTTGTCAGACATAGGGGTCTAAGGTAGCCTCTAAATGGTCTTTTGGGTTTGGTGCTAGAGGCTTCAGAAAGACATTCTTAACTGGCTCTTAGCCCAGGATACATTTAAATTGTTTTCATGTCCTGGGATATTTTGGACCCACAGCTGAAAATGAACAAAATAACCTTTCCTATTTCCTGACTTTTTCCACATGCTGAGATATTTTTCAAGGATTCTGCGGGTGTTTATTCAGTAGAAATTTGCAGATATCTTTCAGGATGAAACAGAGCAAACTCAGGAGGACAGAACTGAATTTTTAAGTGACTTGGTGAGTTTACAGAAGTGGAGGATGTAAGATACTCAGTAAAATCTGTACTAAAATAAAAAGAAATATAAAGTCCAATAGCAACAGTACCGAAACAACAAATTATGTTTGATTTCAAAAACACATAATTATTTTTATCTTAGTGGAATTGTGATATCTTCCTCCTTAATAACCACCTGTCACACAGGTGAAGACAAAGAAAAACTTAAAGAACTTTCATACTAAAAAACTTTATTTCCTTCAGTCTGAGCAGATCTACCTTTAGTTTTTGTTATTTTTGAACTAGCTGTCTGAGAGTCAAAGATATTTTAGCAGTTACCTAAAGGCAAAACAAAACAATCCCACCCTAGCTTAAGGATTTACAGACAAAAATACATATATTAAAGAATTTGAAAGCCAAATTTAATTATCACTGGGCTGAATTTCATTTTTTTATTCAGGTTTATGCTCTTGTCTGAGTCTAAAATTTATAATTGTGTTTAGAGGAAAGTAAATCCTGATATTTCTTAGTTTTCTGCACAAAAGTGATTTTGAGCATTTTGAACTGTCTTTGCCCATAACATTTACTTCTAGAAAAATACAGTTTTACTGGCCCACCGTCCCCCTTTCAAATTTAATCTTCCCCTGAAAATCCATGTTACATAACCTTAAAACTGGGCTCTTGACTGTAATATCTTCATAATTTTGAGAACCAGAGGACTGTGTCAGAATTAGAGGCCCTGTATGGCCTCTTTCCTAATATGAATTTATAAATTTATAAGAGATTTTTTACTGGACTACCTTAATAAAAAGAGTCCAATAAATAGTGCAAATGCCTGAGAAAGTTAACAAGAAGACAAGCCAGTGCAGTTTCCATTTTAGTCTGTGTGTTTGCATACATAAAATCCTTCTGCCTTTATTAATAGTATCAAGGAATGGGTTCAAACATTTTAGGATTATTTTTTTTAAAATAGCGTACCACATTACTTTAGTCTTCTGTTAAAATCGCTATAAACCACCCTTCTGTGGGATGTTCATTCCCCTTTGCATCTATATAAGAAGCAAACAAACAAGAATTCCAGTAAGAGGAAAGAGAGCACAGTGTCAATATGGTAAAGCAGAATAGCAAGGAATCTATGCAAAAAATACATGAAAAATTACCCTTGAGGTCCCACACTGGTGTTCCGAAATTGCTCAGATCCAGCAATGCACCAAGGTCTGCTTCACTGACCTATTTTGGACTGTGGAAACAGCCAACCCCGAGATAAAGACAGGCCTATGAGACACTGCAGCTCCTTCCACAAACATGTTTTTGTGTTTACATTATTTTGTACAGCTCAGATATACTCCAACTTGAGCCTTAAAGCTAGAAATATTAAAGCGTGCATTTTTCATGTACAATCTATCCTGGGTTCCAATTTTTTCTTGCTGTAACTTGTTTACAGAGACCTATATGTCTCACAGATTGTGTCCAAGCAAGTGTTTCCGTCTGCAGACCTTTTCTGAATCCTTTTAATCTGTGACAAATTAAAGCAACATAAGATTTCAGTCTGTTAGGGTTATCATTCTCCAGAATGGGAAAATGGATACACTTTATTGTTTTTTTCTTTTTTTTTAAGCATTCATTGGATTTTAAAAGAAATATGTTCAAATACACCCAAAGAGATGAACATAACACTGGGAAATCTGCCAGTTTAATTTTATTGTTTGCATTACAGTAGCACTTAAAAGGTTTATTGGCAATGGCTGAACTAGTACATTACTCTGCACAGGGGTATGGGAGCAGGCAATGCTGCACAGTTATTGCTACTATTACCTTGTTAACATGGTTGCCACCCGGGGCCGCTAGCCATTTCAACAAACAGTTCCTGGGCGCAGTTCAGGGGACAGCACTGACCAAGTCAATCCCAAAAGGCAGTCTGAAGGCATCCTATTTTGAAGGGTAAGAGATTTAGCCATCTGGATGTGAGCTGTGCCATGACACTTGCTCCCAGAGTGGGAGAGTAGTCCCTGGTTTGCTTCCTTTAGTAATATAAATGTAATTGTTACAGACTTGTATCTTGGTGCAGCTAAAATAAATTGTATCTACCTCAAGAAGCTAAAGGCTCCAATGTAAAAGAAGTGTAATAAAAGGAATCTCAGAAAACATCATTGGAATTCATGCCAACACAGCAGGGTCCTGCTGCCTCCTGTTGTCTGGACCTGGTAGAGATTTATGACAGTACTGATGCTAATAGTGGGCCATTAGCTTAAATAGTTATGCTTATATCCTCTGGTTCCAGAGTCACATTCCATAACTGATCTAACTGGGAGTATTATTACATAGCATTTGTTCCACATTATGTTTTTCCTTTTTTTTTTTTTTTTTCTTCACATTTGCACTATGAAGGATAGGTATGGTGCTGACAACAACAACAAAACACCAAACCAACCAAACAAAAAGAACAAAAACCAACCCGCAATAAGGCAGTAGGATGTGAAGTAAGAAAAGCTTGGTCTGAAGAAAGAAAAAAGGACAAGAGGAAAAAAAAAAGCAAGGGAGAATTGACAAGACACGGCACCGGATCAAAAGCCAAATAGCATAGAACTGCATCTGGTGAAAGGAAAAAAATCTCTTAATATCTTGTTTTTGCAAGAGGTTTATAACCCTTTCCTTTTCCTACTGGAGACTGTAGAACAGTAAAGGGTGGGTGAACAGGTCTCTACTCCTAGTGAAGTCCTTCTGTCGAAAGATTCTTGCCCTGATGAATGATTTCTTCATTGTAGAGGGAAATGGCATCGCAACTTACACCTGCCAAGGTGAGTGTATAACACTTCCAGAGAAAAGCACACAGGACAGTCCATAAAAAGAGAATTTGAAGATTTATATAAGCTATACTACAAGATTTGCTGAAAAAAAGTCTGTTTTAAAAATACAGACACTCTGAATTCCCTTGTTACTCTGGTTATTTAAGATGTCTGGCCTACAGTTTTTCTGCTATGGTTTATATTTATGGTTCACCTCTAAATCCCCTAAGTAACAAATATTCCATCATGCCCTTCCACATGGATGGGAAGTTTCTCGAGGAAATGTGGAAAAAAAAAAAAAAAAGAATCCACCAAACTAAAAGCTTTCTCTCTGTTTTCTTTTCCTTCTTATTCTCCATTATTCCCATCACTGTTCTGTTTCATGTACTTACCTTCCCCCACCTTGTTTGATTTTTGGTTTCTTTTCCCCCACTGTCTCTGCATATCCCCAGTGACAACACAATATTTCTTTTTTTCCAGTTTTATTTCTTTTTCTGGACTCCCATAATAACTAGTTTCTTATAGTTGCTCTTCCCTCAATACTATACTTCTCATATTGGTATATATCGCTTTCTGTCTTTATACTCTGCTTGATACTTCTCTCTACTGTTTCTGGCTGGTATTTCTCTCAACTTGTTTTAGCTTTTTCTTCTCCTCTCTCAGTGCTTAAAGCATCCACTTACATTTAATGGATCATATCTTTTTAGTAACAAGAGAGAATATGCATTATTTCAGGATATGTTGTAGGGTAGGGCTGCATCTCTGGGATTTTTTTGTGGTTTGGGTCTACTTAAGGTAAATCTACTGTTTAGTAAGATGACATTATTACAACTTCAAACATATTAGAGCATACTCTGCTGTTACAGGTCCATTTCCAGCTACTTCTTCTGGTACTTTCTTTTCCTATCAGAACTTTTTCTACTTTTTTTTTTTTTTTTTTAAATTTGTTGGGTATATTGTTCATACAAAGGAATCTGCTTTTTTTTTTTTTACATTTCTACATTGCATCAGTAAAAATTAATGATCTATGAAACAGCCTTGTATGTTTATGAAGCTTGTTGCATAGACTACCACCAACAGCATCAAGTGAGATGTGCAAATCCTATCATCTGGTGCATACACAGGAAGGACATGCCAACTGATAGACAGACTTTAAGTATCTATAATCAGCAACTGAAGTAGTCCACAGAATAGCTGTGCTCTTAGTTGCCAAAATTTGTGTGACTGGTTGGTTAATTAATCATTTGTTTCTCATGTTAGTGTCTAGGATGGGAAAATGTCTCCCGAATCTTGATTCTCAGGTTTACTTTACCTGAGTTCAGAAAGGATTTAGTTGTTTGGTAATTACAGAATATGAGCCAGAGAAAAACCATGATAAAGTAGCCCCAGCTGTAAACCAGTCTCTCTTGGCTATATAGGCTATGCAAGCAGTCAGTTGCTGCTATTAGTTTTTTGGAAATAGACTTACTTGGTTAAACATTACAGGCTTTCTGAAGAGATGGAGGCAAATCAGTCATATTTTAGTTACACATTTATAGCTAAGAGTGAAAAGGTATCATCAAGGACACATTGGCTTTTGTAAAACTAATCTAAACAAAGTATTTTTTTCACTCATCAACATATATGTCTAAGTAGGAGCCTTAAAGAGCATAGCATAAATATATCTCATAACAAAACACATGGTTTTGTTTACTAAGGCAAAATCATCAGTCATATTACTTTAAGACTGCAGTAGGTTTATAAATGGCTTATAAATTATTTATTTGTTGTTGATGTTTTTCTTTCCCCAACATTTCTGTTACCAAACATCATGTGTGATTACTAAAGACAAAAAGTCACTATGAAGTCACCCAGAAGTAATATAATCTTGTAAAAAATATAGTAGATGTGTTTTGGATTTTCAGTCAAAATCTTCCAGCAGTGTGAGACTGATGAGCAAACATTAGCCCTACACCTGCCTTTTTAATGATTAACACACTGTCTGCAGAAGGAACTTTCCAATCTGGAACTCTATTAGCAGATATCTTGTTTATGGTGTTTGGGATGGAGAACATGGTAGAAAGAATGTGTGGGAACATTAGGCTCCTTCTGTGTGTCTTTATTGTGTCAAGTCATTACAGTTACTACCTGTTTGATATTCAATATTAAGTAGATTTGTCTTTACTGGACTTTGAGCTTAATAAGAATGTCAAGTCTTAAGTCAAATTCTTCCAGAACTGCAAAAAAGTAAAAATTGAGTAGTATTTGTAAAGGTAAAAGAGAGAAGGTTTTGAAATCTTTATCCCTTGGTAGGATAAAACCTTTTTTTCAGTAAGACAGGGTTTCCTTCAGTATCAGATGTGACACCAGAAATCATGTCAGTGTAGTTTTGTGCTACATTAGCACACTGACCTCCTAATGGACAGGAAATTTGCCTTTGATGTTTGAAGGTCATTAGTTTCCTTCTATGCTTCTATTTTTTTCCAAGCTGCTCTTTTACATAAAAGTTTAACCTTGAATTCATTGGTTGCTTTTTCGTCATGCATAAATGTTTAACATTAAATTCAGTGCCTGTCATTTAATAACTGGAGGAAAGACTTTCAGCTATCAACTTCATCTAATGGGAAGAAAATTTCTGTCTTCATTTATCAAAGGTCCTATGATCCCCTGCCCCTCCCACTTTAATTGGGAAACTGTAATTTATTGATAAACACAAATGTAAGTATAAAGTAGCCAAAGAAAATGGGAAATTGGCTCCCTGTAGGGCAACTTGGCAAACCTTTCCAGCAATATACTTTTACTCAGATCTCAAATAAAACAACAATAGTCAGCATTTAATGAATTTATATCACATTTTATGTCTTTCTACACATCACTTGATGTTTTGTTGTCTGCTCGTGCTTTTAGAGATTTCCCTTGTTGATAATGTTTTTGTGTTGCTACCAGGTCTAATTTGGCTTTCAGCTAAGCCTTTGAATTTTTTATTATAAAGTAATTTACAGATGCTAGAAGATAAATTAGAACTGCAAATGCAGTTAAATTGCATAATCACACAGATTGATTTTGTGTTAGCCTTTGAGATGTATAGATACCTTGTGGCATCTCTGTCAAGAAAAGGCAGTGAAAGCAAAAACCTTTCAATTTCTCTGGAAAACAAGGAAAAACATGTCAAAGGACCAGAGAAAAAATACAGCTGTTTCACTGAAATGCTTGGTGGTTTATAAATGTTCAATGCACAGGTAGCATTCAATACTGACATTAACTGTCCCCTCCAACTTGGCATACACCACAAAAAACTCTTTCACATAAAGCACAATTAGTATGTACAGCAAAGAGTGGGATTTGTTTGTTAATTTGTTTTGCTTTGGCATTGTCATTGATTTGGAAGGAAAAAAATAATTTAGACTTCAGTGACTTTTGCAGATTTGTTATGTTCAGAGGCGACTTCTTGAAACAATTAAAGCAACCTGGGATTAATGTGTCCAAGAACATATGCAGAATATAAAAGTATCTCTCTTGTGGATAAAAGCATTTCAGTTAATGTAAGGAGCTGTGAAGTGTTGTGTGAGAATAAGTGCAACTTGGCTGCTAGCTTCTTATAAGCAGGGACATGCAGTGGTAACCACAGCTTTGTTTCAGTATGTTCTATGTTGCAGTTATGGGGATAGATGTGCCAAGAATTTAAATGGTGGTGGGACTTTTACAGATTCTAAGTACCAAATCTATGATTCAAACATGTTTTCCTCAACTGCTGGCTAAGGCAGTAGGTATCCCTGGAGTCAGAAGAATAAATTACCTCAATCTGCAAGGAAAAAAAAATTGATATAATTTATTTTGCTACATTCAGAAAAGCAGGGCTTTTTGTTGCATACTCACAGTCATAAAGCCATGAAGATAAACACAGGGCAAGCCCTGGTGATGTAGATAATTGAACAATGCGTAAGTGATCTGGAAGCAGTTTGCAATTAATAACTCAGTAATTCACCATCATTCATCATCATCACTAACTTACCGTAAGTCACCACCACTGGCGACAATTACTCACATGCACTGATCTATAGATTTTTGAGCTTATGTTTTTAATGTTTTCCTTTGAAATGACAAGGTAGGAGTTCATCAGCAAAGGCAGGTAAATCACAATCTGGTGTAGAATCCATAACAACCCATAACCCATAGAAACAGGATAAGAAAAGTGGGGAAAAAAGTTTGCAGGGCAAATATATAGGCCTGACCAAAACACCTGTAAAAAAATAAATTTCAAAATAAATAGTATGGTAAATATATCTCGAAAAACGGGTAAGTGGAGGCAATCAAATGAATGAGGTAATGCCTGGGAAATGAGGAAAATGCCTATGGACTGTGACTTACAGAAGTAGGTTAATTCATCTTTCCTGGAAATGTAATATAATTTCTATAAGGAAATAACATTTTTAGGTGGATATTTCATGGTTGGATGAAGATTTGATGTTGTCACACATTTACGTTGCTTTATTTTGGTGGTTTTTTTAAGATTGTCTTAGTTTCTTCATCTTACACTTAGTTCACTGACAATTATGGAGCAGAAATTCAGTTAATAAGATATAAACATTCAGTGTCAACATATGCATTTAATAATACTTTTATGGATGATTGTCGGAAGCATACTTTGCATAAGATGTGTTGAAAAGTTTTTATAAAACTCACCTCAAAAAAAAGAAACAAGAAGCTACGTGACACTTCAATTTCTTACATTTTTATATTAAATATGTTGATGAATATGATGAATGATGTGGGTGTTTTTGAGAACACACTGAGAAATAAATTAGTTATAATTGAAACTATAGGGCAAAAGGAACTTGTTCTCTGCTATGCTATGTGGAAAGTAATTTAAAAAACAATCTGAAATGTTAACAATTCCTCCCCAAAAACAGTTTAAAGAAACAGAGAGTACTTTATCTAACTACTGTTTCCATCAATAAAGGAGAAAAGAATTAATAAAACACTATGGAGGCATGAACTAGGTGAATCACTAGTTAACCTAGTGAAACCACCATTTTAGGTCTCATTAAGGCATGGGTACATACACATTATTCTGACTTAGAGTCTGAAATCTAACTGGAGAATTTGCTGCGTGCCCAAGAGCATGCTTACAAGGATTCCTTCTGAGTCAGTACCTGTTCTGGGAAGATTTTTGTGTATGGGGCAAAGAACAATTTAACATTAAGGGAGACAAACCGGCAGTTTATATGAAAGGTGGTTTGAAAATATATGAATATAAGTTAGGGAGACATTGTTGTCAATCAAGAGGAGACAGCATTTGAAAAGGAAAATTACAATTTATTTTTTTTTCTATATATGAAACTGTATTTAATCTAATGCGTCTAGCCTTGCTAAAACAGTTGCAAACTAAGGTCAGATGGTTACTACGCTGCAGGGAAACACTGACACAGACAAAATTGAACACACCCAGAAAAAGGAAAGTCAGGCACAGCCTCCATGTTTGACAATAACAGTTCAAGGAAAAAAAAAATGGAGAGAGAAAAAAATATCTTTTGGGGCTACTCTTTCATTGTTTCCCTAGACTATGTTTGCCATTATTTCTTTCATCTTGACCAGTTTTTTTAGGCTGGCATGAACTGCCTTCCAGAGAGGCCTCTCTTCACTGCCTGTACAAGGAGCTTAGATAACTAAGGTTAGGTAAGAAGAACCCCATGTTTATGTTAGGTTGCCCCCTGCACTCTTGATGTCTGACAAAGCAAGAATCCTGCATAAACTTGATATAGCTCACCCTTGTGCCAGGATAGACTCACGTCCTCATCTTGAAGGAAATGGCCTTAAGTCACTTTATAACATCATGCCCTGTCACTGACAGTATATTATACTTTATTTGAAAAGAATTCTCAACACAAGGTATTGATAAAATACACTTTCTAGTGAACATGCAATTGCAATTTATAGAGTACACAAGGGGATAAGACTCTTAAATAAGATGCCAAAAATGTTCTCTATAACCCTACTAGTCCTGACAATCCATTAAGACATTTTGAAAAGCAGCTTGCTTTAGAAATATTTCTTATCAGAGGACAGAGTGGTTTTGTAATGTATTTAACACTTTGTAGATTTATAAGAAAACAAAACTATAAAGACTTGTTTGCTATTAATTCTTGATGTATCAAGAAAACATTGGTAGAATTATGTAATGTGCCCATTTAAAACAACTATATTTTAGCCCATTGCATATGTCCTTCTAGCCTGTAAATCTGATAATGATTCAGAGTGAAGAATATTCAATAAATCAACAGCACAAGTTCCCATACAACTTTACATTTTCCTTTTAGGTATCTTGTGCAAGAACTGATCAGGTTGAGACTGGATTACATGATAAAATCTGACATTACCACTATACGAGGCGTGATGAATGGGGGCAACTATAGCTCCAAAGTTCCATCATAATCCAATTGGATCCCACACTCTGCCATCAAATAAATTTGTGTATTAGAGATGCTTTCCTATGGTAAAGTTGCAGACTTTTGCTAGTTGAGGTATGTTTAGTTGCAATAACATTTTGCCAGTTAGGTTTTTAAAAGGCAGGTTTCTGTGCATAAGAGGACCCTGTTGTCTATCATACCACTGAGGAAACAAACTTGCTACAAAACTAACCTCACTGGAAGAAAGACGAGCATGTCTGCATTTAGAAGGGGAAAAAAATATTTGGATGAGTCAAAAAGTATAAAGAAAATATGAAAGAAATAAACAGCCATTAAAGGAAATGAAAGGAACTTAAAGATAGTTGTATCTTCAAATACAAAACAAAGTAAAAGTAATAACATAAACATCAAAGTATAACTCCTTATTAGCATCTGAGGGGTTCACACAAAGAAGATTGAAGCCTAAAGATAACATTAAGCTTACTTTTGAGCTTCCTTACAGTTGAGCTGACATGTTCCAGGCTTGTTCCTTCCAGCTAAACTTGGTGTGCTCTATTGTTTATAGCTGTGGCCAGGTCAATGCAGTAATCAGGGATCAAATGCTGAGGCTGTGGTTCTTTGTGTCAGCCCAAATCCCCGTGTCAGCTAGAGCGAGGAGGATACCCCTTCTGCCCTTCACACAATCTCCCAGTAATGAGTGACGTGACCTGGGACTCACTTCGCCCTGGTGAAACAACTTTGTACAACAACCAGTAGCAGGAATATCATGAGCTGTGATATTCTCTCACACAGAAATATGTCAATAACAGATATTCTTATTCTGTTGCTGAATTGAATGAAAACAGCATTTTATGGGTTCAGATTAAAATATGAATCCTCAGAAATGTCAGCTGAATTAAGAAATGAATGTCAATAATACCGTTTGACCCAAACAAAAAATTTTACAGACACTTTATAAGAAAAGGCCTGCATTCATTTTAGTGGGTTTTTTCTTGCATAATTAATTGAACAAGTTTTCTGAACTATCTGAGCCCTCTGCTCTTCTCAGAACAGTACCTTCGACACCGCTGTGTAGAGGGTTTTAGACAGAGAGATGGATTCTTTCTTCTGTATTACTAAAATTGTCTTTTCCTGTTTTGACTTGAAATATTAAGACATTGAGGGATACTCAAACCACCTTATATGCAATACCATTAGAAATGTGTGGTGACCAGGAAACTGAACTGCTTTATTATTTATAGTTTACAGATTATTAGAAGCTCTTTCCTGACTATTGGTTTATGGTTCCGAATGCCTTTCTAGAAGACAATATTCTCCAGTCCTGGAGAGGGGTGGGACGTTATGATATCTAATGGCTCCTCAGTACATTAGGGTGGGGGTTAATGATTAATCTCATTCAATTTTAGAAGTCCATGGTGTAGACATTTATAGCTGAGATAATATCTGGGGCTTGCTTTCTAGTCAATGGAGAAAATAACTTTACTTTCAGGAAATGATTCAGCTGAGGACACCTAGAATCATAGAATCATTTTTGTTGGAAAAGACCTTTAAGTTCATCAGGTCCAACCATAAACCTAACACTGCCAAGTCCACCACTAAACCGTGTTGCTAAGCACCACTTCACACCTTCAGAATACCTCCAGGGATGGTGACTCAACCACTTCCCTGGGAAGCCCGTTCCAGTGCTTGATAATCCTTTCAGTGATGAAATTTTTCCTAATATCCAATCTAGACCTCCCCTGGCACAACTTGAGGCTGTTTCCTCTCATACTATCACTTGTTACTTGGGAAAAGAGACCAACACCCATGTCACTACAACCTTCTTTCATGTAGTTTTAGAGAGTGATAAGATGGAAAGAGTTTTGTGTTGAAACAACCCATATTTCTTCATTGACTCTAAGGACAAGTTTAAACATCTGGTTCAGACATTGTTCACTTCATAATTTATGTCTGCTTTTAAGGAGATATATCCCACCCTGCATCATAAACCCCCACAGAACACGTGTCAAAACTTAGGCAAGAATTTCTTATCTTAAAAATTATAGTAATTTAATAATAATTCTACAATTTCAGATGTAAAAATACTTATATAATTTCAGATAGGAAAGCTATGCTAATTTTTCATTTCCTGAGATTCTTATATACTTTTCTTATTACTTATATTAAGAAATGTGATGGCTTGAAACAATGATTTTCTTAATGAAGGGTGATGAAAAGAAACATAACAATGAAAATAATTTGGCTTCCTGAAAGGGGTTTGTCTTACAGCCCACACAGCCCATCAAAACTGTGATCACTGGAATGAACATTTCTATAAATTTCTTCTTTTTTCTCTGTCGGTTTAGCATCTTGCTAAACAGAAGAAGGTAACAGTTTAACTTCTAAGTGGAAACCTGCAGGCATCATTTAGCTTCCAAACAAGTGATTTTATACTAAATTGCAGAATAGTTAATGTACTTTGACCTTCTTGAAATTACAGGGTATTGTTATTTTTAATTTTGGGGGCATGTGCATAAATGACATTATTTACTGTTAGCTTTTATTTCAGAAATGGTAGACTTTCTTATAAGTGACTGTATGAATAAATAGCTTTACTTCATAGATTATAGTAAACAGGCTGTCAATTAATATGTTATGCACACTACTGTATCAGAAATATATCATCTCACTGTAGCAGGCTACAATGGCTTAAATACTAACCAAGCACCTACTGAAAAATAATAGAGAAAAACAGATTAACATATATAAATAAAAAGTCCAAACACCGTTTTTCTTCATCTCTTTTGTACAGGGCATGTGCCATCACAGATATATGTAGTGTTTTATTACAGGTTAGGTTTTAAAGCTCATTTCATTAACAAATTTCATGAAGAGTATGACATCTGAGAAAAAAGAGTTGATTTTTTTGTTTTGTTTTTGTCTTATGATAATCAACATGACCTGCCAGGCGTAAAAGAAGCTTTGATTATTTAATCCAAGTTGGGAAGCATGCAGCTAGTTTTATGAAAAGCCGACTGCTGTGTAGGGTTTTATGAGGCAACAAGAAAAGCATACAAGAAGAGCTTGAGCAGAAAACTGGATATTAAGAAGGCTAGAATATGGAGACCATGAGTTGGTTCACCAAGAGGACAGAGAGGAGAGAAGAGAGTACATCCATTTAGCATTAATGTGTGGCATATAAAAGGAAAATAATAAAAGAGACCACAACAACTGGTAGCCTTCTTCCCTGTGTCCCACACAAGCCCTGAGTAGCTCCCCTTTGTGCTTATGGAAACAGATGAGTTATTTCCCCAAATGGCAGGGTTTGAGTGGGACTAATGTTATTTTTTGTTACTCTATGCTATTTTTAACATTGGAAAGGGTTTGTGCCATCAGTGTTTTATGAGACAGAGAAACCTTTGGCAAGCTACTTAGCACACTCCCCAGCTCATCACTGAAGCCAGACTTTGATGCAAAATACATCAGGTTAGGATAAAACAAGCATGATTTACTGGACAGCAAAAGAGGAGACATGTATAGGATACTCTGGAAGCATACAGAAAGACATTCAAGAAATTCAGAGGAAAATCTTTGAAGTCTGAAAGATGGTACCAGTTGGAATCTAAACTGGAGAAACAGTTCCTACATGACAAGAAGGAAAATGGTGTGAGCAAGTAGAGAAAATCGACAGGCTCAGGAAATCCAGTGAGTTGGATATAGTTGGAAAATTAAAAAAAATTTCTTCGTTATGAGGCATCCACTTGTGGTCATTTTTTGAAACAGAATGTAAAATTCAATACAAAAATTTGAAAAAAAATATGGTGAATTAGCTGCCCTAAAAGTCACTGAAAAACTTTTATGCATAACTAGCAATTTAAAATGCAGCAATTATACTTTATATATAACTATAAGCATAAAATATTGTATAACTTGTGAACCTGCAAGATTTAGCAGTGAGGCTTCCTTTATATGAGATCAGAACTTAATCCCTGCAATGTTAAGAGGTTTGATTAGTTAGTGTTTAAGAAGTGATACAGACATTAAGATAAGAAAACACATTGAAAGAGTCAAGAAATATACACTCATGGAAAAATATTTGCATTCTGACAGAGGTGTAAGCTCAGAGAGATCTTTTAATCTATTTTGAAAAGATCAGGATTGCATGTTGATATTAGCAAAAAAACCCCCTTGTTATCCTCTGCTTTACTTGCCCAATATGAACAATTGCTTTGAATTAACCTCTCATAGAACAGGTAAAATTACTTGTTCACACAGTATTCAGAAACTGTCTTGAGCGCACAGTAGGTGACTAGAGAAGACACTCAACCTACTGTTCAAGAGACTTTTCTAGTCAAATTGTCTGAATATAAGAAAGAACATATAAAAGGATCATAAAACTCTCACTTTTCTGTCAACAGATTGGTCAGAGTCCAATATTATTTGACCAGGTTATTTTTAGATATTCCACATGACGAGCATTTAATGTTTAATGCCAAGTTCACTTACTTGACATTATATAGGATTTTGACTTACCAGAGAGATACATCAGTATCTTGAAATCACAATGCAAGTACTCTTAGAAGAATATAGCAACTGCAATATACAGTTGGGTCACAATACAAATGTGATTCCTGTTCATGGTGTCTATATGCTCACTGTCATGACACTGGGTATCTCCAGCCACCAGGAGGAAACACATGGATTGAAGCCAGCTCAAGCCCATTGCTCTCTTCAAAGTTAATTCTGTTGATTGTTCGGTTTTTACGCTGGGCTGGGCTGAGCCACATATACACTTCCCTCATGATGTTCTGGCTAGTTCAAGAAGACATTCATGGCCTTTTGATTAACACTGGCATTTAAACAACTGCTAGATCCACTCAACTGATATAGCTAGTCCATCCAGTCAGCTGACACAGCCATTTATCTAAAACAAAGTCACCCTCTGATTCCCTTTGTGTTGAGCTAAGTCCAGCTTTCCCTACAATAGCTCTGATCACTTCCTATGTTGTTCTTGCTTGGGCTCAGCTTCATGAGCACATCTGCTATACCCATCTCCTCTGAGCCTTCTTCCACGAGCCTATTGCCCAATCACAGAGACTTTTACCCTTAATCTTCTAGAGAAGCAAGCAGAATCTACCTGAGTTATCAATAATAACCTACATCTTTAATTGCAAGCGTGGTTATAAGCCCATCCATAATACATAGAGGGGTGTAACTTCCAAAAAAAAAAAAAAAAAAAAAAAAAAAATCTAAAAATTAAGCAATAACTGGAGAAATAAAACCTTAAAAGCCAACAGCTAACTCATACTTCTAAGTAGATTCTTGATACTCTTTTTATTCTTGCCTTCTTTATCCACTCTTACTTTATTATTGAGAATGCACTCTAAGATTTTCCAGTGTTTCAACAGAAGGAAACTTGCATTCGGTTAAAACAAAGAGGCTGACAACAGGACTATGTTCTACTATAATTAACTGGTTAAACTACACAATTATTTCAGAAAATACCATGCAATATAATTTCTATTTCTGCATCATGCTTAGAGTTTCTCCAGAGTTACTTTCTTCTAAGATAAACAAAGCTTTCCCGTATGTCCTCAGAAAGTCAAAGATTTGCTGAGAACTTCAGAATTGGGGAAAAATTACTTAGCATAAAATTTCTTGTTAGCCATAAAGTTGCAAACATAAACAACTTGTAGAGAGGAGGATTATAGAACCAAATTTTCATCAATGTGACACCAAGTGACAACAATATAAATTGGAATAACTCTAAAGATCTTCTGTGGAGTTGTGCCAGATGTTCAACAGTGTATTTGTGATCAGAATCCACTCTTAAGACTTTAATAATAACATTAAGGGAATATATCACCTACCATCAAACACACCGTATACATCAAACGCACCGTATACAGTGCATAGCCTTAGCTGCCTACAGAGGAAAAAGCAGTCGCTTTTTGCAATGCTAGCACAATCCTCAAAAGCATTTAGAAATACACTGCATAGACTGTCTTTTTTCATGCTTATTTTTGGTATTGCATGGCTATATTTCAGAGCTGTATTGATTTCTATTCTGTCTATGGTTGATTAATATTACAGGAAGGCAACAAGTGTATTAGTACAGAACTGAATAGAAATATCAGTGTTTTTTCACAGAAACAAACAAACAAACAAATCTTTTCTGATTTCATCTAGGAATATATGCATGCAAAAAATTATGCCACTGACATATCAATGCCACATAGTGTGGTTGCTAGAATCCTTCACACATATCTCTACTTTTACAAAAGATCTTTCAGAAACCACTAGTACCCAGTAAAACTGCAGCTTTCCAGTTAGAGAGTTAATAGACTGTCATTTTTTCCAGAGACTTCATCTCCAGGTTAAGTGTTTTCGCCTTAAAAACTTGTAATATGGAATTTATATTCCTTAGCAGTTGGATTTGGATTGATAGGAATTCTGTGCTCATTGTTATTGTTATTATTATTGTTGTTGTTGTTGTTGTTGTTATTATTGTAAGAGTTAGTGAAGAGAAGATTCCTCAAGAGGAACATTTTTCAAATGACCCTGTTCTCAAGGTGTAAAAATTCTTGGGATAATAAACTTTCCCCTGCCACCTGTGTTATTTGGTGGTAGTAGCTCTTTTTGAACCTTTTTGCTCGTCACTGCCTTAACCCCTACCAATAATATCAGTTCTGTTCTTCTTATAACATGTCAATAGTATGTCATGACAGATAATGCTGAAGCTACCAACCTGCTCAGAGTATCAGTAACCAGAAAAATCACATCCAATTAAGGTAACTGCAGTTCTCAGGCTGTATCAAGAATACAGGATGATGTCTAAAAATAAGCAACCATTATTCTAACCCAATGCCTATCCTTCTGCCTGAACAGTTTACATTTTATAAATAGCTGATGTATGATTGAGAAATAGGAATTTTAAATTATTTCCATCTACTAGAATTTGTGAAATGAGGGCTTGTGTGACAGACTACAAGTCATCTCATATTAAATGTATGCAATTTAATATTGAAGTACATTTTATTTCTCTATGGAGTGGCTATTTTGATTAGCTGAATGTTCATGTCATGTGAGTTCTTGCGAAAAAAATCAAAATATCACTATTTCACTATCCTGATTATTAGTAGGAGATGTGGGGAAAACTCACCAATTTGTCCAAGAAAAACCTTTTCAGTTACATATTTAACTATTTTAAATGATGTGTTTTAGCTATACTGCAATGGACAAAAAAAGTACTCCAAAGGAACAATCTAATGCTGAGGTCAGGAAAACCAGGCTGCAAGGAACGGTGTCTGCTTTGCTTGCTGACTGTTTTGCTGTATGTTGCTACCTAAAGAAGGCAGGGCTGGACAACAGGAAAGGAGGATGCTTGTTCAGTTGGTGGCAGTTACTGCTAGCTTTTTGGAAAGTTTTGATGGGAGACAGTAGATTTTCTTTTCTTTAGAGGCAAAACTTATCCACCAGAGAGAAACTTTCCTAAAGTGGGGCAGCACAGAGAGTGGAAAAAGTTTGTAAGCAGGAATCCTACGGTAGAGAAGAAAAACTGGGACTCTTGTGGTCTACACAGTGAGGTCTCAAAGGTGGCAGAAAAAAATTTTCCTAGAGTCTTCAGTTGGTACTCTGAAGTTGGCTATAACCTAACAAACCGCTAAAAATTGGTGGTTGAGATCCAAATTCAAAGGAGGCGATTCTGTCAGGATACATGGACACGGGGGAAGTCTGTTTATAAGCACTTTTATTTTAATCTTTTTCATCCAACATGTCATTTTCTCAGCTTTTGGTCAAATATAAACTTGTTGCAGAGGCTGAAAACTCTTCAAGGTTTTTCAGGTGTGCTCACTTTAAAGGAAAGGGTCAGATGGATCTGCTTCAAAACTGGTCAAATCAGGATTCCGTCTTTAGGGGTGGATGAACTTTTCAACCTGGGTGAACCAAGTGCACTGAGAATAAGAAAATTATGGTACAGCAGTGTGCAACCAGCTTCTAGTTTCCAAGATTACAGACATTGGCATTACTTTCTCCAAGGTAGCTACTGGAACCTGGCAATGGGGAATGAGCTCCTGTATTTGCTGCTGAGAGCAAAGATGTGCAAATTACCCAGAGCGCACAGGCTGCTGAAAAGCTAGTGAGAATAATTAAGATAAACTCCAGTGTGCTCTACCTCAAAGCTCGATTGCAGCTCTAAGTTATGGGGACTTTGTCATTCGCTTGCAGTACAGTTTTACGGATTTGCAGTGTAGATTTTTGACACATTCAACCTTGTGATAACATTATCTCTGTTTCATGCTTTGGCTTTCTTTTTTGCTCGGTGGTAGGTGATACTGGAATTTCCTTGTTTCCTGCCAGGAGATATAATGACTACAGGAAGTAAAGAGTCTTCTAACAAGGTTTCAGAGAACAGATAAACTAGAAAATGGAAGCATCTGTGTGTGACAGGGGAATCAGCATTAGTTGTTTTTCATTATGTCATAATTTCTATTAAATAAAAAAACCCAACCAAACGTACTTCTCTATGCTTACTCCCAAAATATATCTGCTGCACTCACTGTTTCACTATGAATATTTTGATGATAATATAGATATATTTTTATAACTAAGTCACCAATAAAAATGCTATGTCCCTGTTCTGGGGCATCAAGACACATGGGGTCTAAGACCGTGAATGTGAACCTATGCACACAGCTATTGTGAGCCCTATGCACACAGCTTTCAGAGTAGAGCTTTCTCCCAATGATTGGCAATATCTGTATGGATATACTTTTAGATACTTTTTGCTCTCCCATGAGAGTTTGGGTATGGGCTTGCCTTCTCACATACTCCTCTGCTCAGCTCTTACAAAGAATGTGTGTGTTCAGGAACAGATTCAAGAGGAAATAAGTCATCAGTCATATAGATCAGGTTTTCAGAGTATCTTGTTGGACATGCACTGCATGTAGAGGTAGGCAACTAGCAGGGAATTCATAGCCCTTTGGAACCATTGCCTGTATTGGCCATGCACAGATAGTTTGTATAACACAATTATGGCTATGTGTATCTGTCCTACAAAAATAAATATAAAAATGAATGTCAGACACACAGCTATTACATATCATTTCAACAGCAATGATCCTTGAATTTCATTAGATTTTTTACACATTCTTCAAACATCTAATTCTCCATGCAACATCATTCCACTGGATGGAAAAAAAAAAATCCAGTTTGTTGAAATTCCATAATAAATATATTTTGGCTTCATACAGTAACCATAAGTCATTCCTGGAAGTAAATTATCAGTGAATGGTATTTTCAAATGGTTCATAGTGCCTGCATCCTACTAAGAAAAATTATTGTCTTAATATCATTGCAAATTGCAACAGAAATATTATACATACTAGAATTGTGCTGAATGTTTTATTTAGGAAAACACTGATTCTAAAAACATATAATAATTTACAAATTTATACCAGAGCGTACCATACATTCTTAAAAATTAAAGCTGTCTGGCCTGGCTATATTTGCTCATGAAAAATAGCTCAGCTTTAAATAAAGTCATAAAAATTGCATTCTTCTCATTTCTAGAGGTAATCAGCTATGACATTCAATGACATAAATCTTTGCTCTATTCATTTTCTTCTTTGTCTAGGAAAATAAAAATGAAATGTTTATAAAGGTGATGATCAGAGCAACTGTAATGCAGCCTCCACCCTGTCTTTCAGCCATTTTAAAACTGAAGGCATGCTGGGAAGATCTTTATAAGTTATTCTGAGAAATTTGTGAAAAATTATTTCACTCTGACTACCTTCATTTGCCAGTAGTTTTTGGTGTGTTTGTTTTCAACTGTATTGAATGGACATCTGAAAAATATTACCTGAAGTTTTCATAACAGTCATAAGGTCTTTGGGACCCAAACCCTACTCCAGCTGTAGCCTTTTGCTCTCAGTAAAGAGGATTTAACCCACTGGCATTGACCTAATGAAATACTTAAGCATGAGAATGGAGACTATAATATTGGGTTGGTTAGTCTGAGAGATGGGGATGTTTCTATGCTTCTTATTGATAAATTAAGAACATAATTTTTCAAAACACAGTATAATGATAACAAAACATGTACTCACTTCTAATGGAATGGTGATTAGTACTGTCAACATTGTGGAAATGATGCTACCTTTTAGCTTCGATATTGCTGAGACAATGAAAGGAACAGATTCATACCTTTCTTGTACAAGGAAGACAGGGGAAAGGAAACCCAAATATAAAGCTTTGTTTATGTCCTGGTTTTGTCTGGGATAGAAGCAATTTTCTTCCTAGTAGCTGGCATAGCGCTGTGGTTTGGATTTAGTATGAGAAGAATGTTGGTAACACACTGATGTTTTAGTTGTTGCTGAGCAGTGCTTACACCAGTCAAGGACTTCTCAGCTTCCCCTGCTCTGCCAGGGGCACAAGAAGCTGAGAGGGGGCATAGCCAGGACAGCTGACCCAAACTGGCCAAAGGGCTATTCTACACCATATGATGTCATGCTCAGTATAGAAACTGGGAGGAGTTGACCAGGGGTAGTGATCGCTGCTCAGGGACGGGCTGGGAATCAGTCAGTGGGTGGTAGGTAATTGCGTCATGCATCACTTGTTTTGTATATCCTTTTATCATTGTCGTTTTTGTTGTTGGTGGTGTTGTTATTATTATTATCCTATTCTATTTTATTAAACTGTCTTTATCTCACCCACAGGTTTTACTTTTTTTTTTTTTTTCCTGATTCTTTCCCCCATCCCACCGGGGCCAGGGGAGGAGAGAGTGAGCGAGAGGCTGCATGGTGCTTAGTTGCCAGCTGGGGTTAAACCACAACAGTTTAGTTCAATTTAAAAAGACTCTGCTGGGTTTTTATTCTGGAGGATGAATAGATTATTGATGATTACTTTAACAAATAGGGTCATATTTTTTTCTCCACATTGTTGCTAACATGAATATATTCCCAAGAATTTTTATGGAAGTTCTACAGTGTAAAAGTTAGCTATCATCACTAGATTATGCTGGTTTCTTTGGATCTGATGTTATGCTCACAGTCTTCAATAACAAATTCAATAACTTCAGCCCCTTTGTGAAGATATGACAGCAAACTGAAATGAAATACAGTTTATGAGTTTTCTTCCACCAAAAAGGTACTTGACCTTGAAAACTGGTACGGAAGCATAAATACTTTAAAATATTGACCCTGCTGAGTAATCATGGGGAAAAACAGTTAAGGATATGGTAAATTTACTTTAAAGCTACTTAAGAGTAGGCAGAGAAATGCATCACATAAAGAGATTAAAAATGCATGACTTGAATTAAATCCTCAGGGACACGTCTATTTGTGACATGCAGAAACCAGAAGATTCAATCTGGAATTCTTCTGCATTTATATGGTATAATTCTTCATATAATTTCATTTGTTTCCTGTGAACATGGTAGAAGTAAACTCTTTCAGTCTACCTGTTGGATTGAGGAGAAATTACTCTGAATTTGGATAATGACTTAGACAGAGAGTCAGAAACAACACTATCACCACCCCACTCACCATTTTTGTTGTTATATACTGTGTCATGAAGAGGACTAATAAAGTTTGGCTTGCTTCAGTGACTTGCTGACTGATACCCATGTCGTGTTTTGCACATTGTGGCTCTGTCTGCTTAAAAGGAAGGACTCTAAAGCACTGCACAGGTTGATTTGTCTCTGTCCCTTCTCCATATACATTGAAGAATTTGCTTATTATTAGTACAACTTATCTGCCTTTATTCACTTAAATCTTAGGCAGCTAGTAATAAGCAACTCAACTACATTTCCTTAATGGTCAGAACAGACAGAAACCTTGTATCTTAAATATATGTCTTACAGTGAAAAATTCACCCAGAGAAGCTACCTTTATTCTTACCTAGACAGAAAAGCTAAATCTCATTTTAGATGCTTATAGAAAGGGGCAATGAATCCCCCCCATTTTGGGTTAAGTACTCAAGAGAGTCTGATGATATGTTTCAAAAGACAGACTTGAATTCTTCCGTCTGTGTTCCAGACAAGCAATTTGTGAGATGATTCCAGGTCAGAAATCGTATACATGCTTTATAATAGTCCTGAGCCTCAGCTAACATACATATGTGGCATGAAAAAGAAAAGCCACATAGTTGTACTTATTTATTTCATCAATGAGCTCTGCCAATTTCTCAGGCATAAGAAATGGTCCATAAATCAGCTTTTCCTGTCATTTCTGGAATTTAATTTCACTCAGTATGATAATTCTACATGTAATATAAAGATTTATCATCATTCACAATTACAGAAAAAAAATAGAAAAATGCCATACTACACCCTCCACAAGAAGGTGAAGATCAAATTTCTCAAACTTTTGAGAAACATGGGAAGACCCACTATGTGTGATTTAGCTATCAAGAAGAAAACAGCATTAAAATATTTTCAATGAACATTGAAAGGAATGTAACTCCTAGTGGAATAAAAGGAGACATAATCTTAGAGGCTATCATCCTTTAGTAATCTACATGTTTAAACAACCTGAGCATATTGTATTATTGTTGCACCTGACAGTCTGCCAAATATCTTATTTGTAGTCTAGAAGACATTCACAAAAGTCAGGAGAGTTCAAAAGCTACCACTGCAAGTAAGAACTGGCGCCAAAAAAGTTTCACCAGGTCCACCACATGTTGGTTTGCCAAATGCTGCACCTGCTCATTCTGGGAAACTTTCTTCTGTGGACTTCTGATATGTCCATGTGGGAGATGAGGCAGACGATATGGGACTCCATGTTTGATTCATGTTTCCACATTTAAAGCAATACAAAATGGACAGTTGGATTACAGCAAAGAAAAACTTGTTGTAACTTTTACTCAGGCATTTCTGACAAGAACTCTGCTCTAGTTATTGAATATGAAACAAAGAATTTTATGTAGGTGCAGCCCATGCATAGCACCAAAAAAAAAGAAGAGGAAAAAAAAGGAATAATAGTAGTAATAATAATAATAATAATAATAATAATAACAATAATGTTATGCTTTTGCTGAACTACTGACATTTGTGGTTCCCCCAGAACCACATCAACTCATCTTGAGTGCAGTCTGAAGAAGTATTGCAACGAATGTGACAGTGGGTTTATCTACATCTGCTGATATCAAAGAGAGGATTTTTCCCTGTTTAACAGGCAGTCCAACATAATAGAAAAGATGATAAATGCTAAAAGCATTTCTATAATAGGTTGTTTTTTAAAATAAACAGAAATGCGTGTTTTATAAGAGCATCTGACATTTCTGACATTCTGACATGCAAGTAAGAAATTTGCTGGCTCTTGCAAAACTACTAAAATGAACCAGTATGATCCATATATTCCTGCTTCTCTCACAAAAGCATATATCATGCACTGCATACCAAAGTTGTGCTTTGGTTTTCCCTACTAAACTGTGAGCCTTCTTGGCAAATTACAAGCACTATGTCATTAAATTATTGTAATCCAAAGAGCCTTCCCTGAAGTTGAGTGAAAAGACAGATCTCCCATCTATAATTTTTTCAATAATAGCAAAATTAGCTGTGCCCACACCTTTTAAGTTACACAAGAATAAGTCTATCCTCAGTGCTTCTGCAGATAACCTGCAAATCTTTAATCCATTGTTTCATTTAGAGCCATATAGCAGGGCAAGACTAAATTATGATAACAGCCATGTATGCAAACACTTCTGAAACCATGTTTCACATCTGTCTTCTTAAATGTTAAAAAATACTGCTAAATCGAGTGGGGTTTGTACTATTGACGAACAAGTGAAAGCGGTCATTTGGATCTGAAACTAAGATCTATTTGTCATTAAGATGGTGAAAAAAAAAGATGTTTAGAAAAAATATAGATACGCAGACCTATCTTGTCTGGCATTAATTGGAACAATAATCATATGTCAGTATGAGAGAGAATACTTGTCTTATTAGGAAGAAAAAAACTCATACAGCTCAAAGGGATAGTCTACAAGAATGTGAAACTATATAATATGATCTATTGCCCAAGAAAAACAGAACAGATAGTTGTCTTCTGTGGAACCTCCCTAATATCTAAGTATCAGGGAATGTCTGTGTTAAATTCACTCTGAAGATCTGCAGACTGTAAGAAACTGACAAATTAGAAAATTAGAAGAATCTGAAAGAAAACAAAAGGCAGCTTTCCAATTTATTTGTAAAGTTTTCTATAACAGTGAATGATTAAAATTTAAGACAAGCACCTTGCTCGAACCCTGACTGGATCAATAAATAGCATAAGGCTTTCCATACAGAATTAAGCCACACCCAGCATCTAAATATTGAGAACCTCTGCATACCAATGTGAAACACCACATTTTCAGCTTTATAAAAATGCGAGCGTAACCACATACACCCCAAAATAATCACTGCTTTCCCTAGAAATTGCTTAAGACTTGCTAACAGATGCTGCTGTAATTAAAAAAATCTTTAAAGCTTGCATTTTGAGTGAGGTTTCTAACACAGCTTTTCCAGCACACACAAGGATAAAATTTGCTATTCCTTTATACTAATGTCATTTTCTATGTTATCTTTACATGTAGTCAGTCTTCTTGGCCTAACACTTTCCTAATAGCGTATAAGTTGTGGGCCTAAAAATTGTTTTGCAAGACAGAAAGCAAAACTGAAAATTAAACAACTGTGTGACTGGAAAGTATCAAAAGACATAGGAGCATATGGTTCAAGTAAGATATTTAGTCCAAAATCATCTACAGAACACTTACCCTGACACCTCCCATACACGTCACAATATATCACATAATGCTCTTCGGTAAATTTCAGCCTTCAGTACAACAATCAAAAGCCAGAATAAATGCAGTGTACCACAGAAAAGAACAGGAGAAAAACAAACATCAGATGAAACACAGTGATTTTCCTTCCATAGATCATCAGCATGGCTCTTTTCCATATCATTAAAATATTCTGCTAACCAATACCAACATTGTGCAATCCCCAAATATACTGTAACTGGCTATTGTCTACAGAGAACATCCAGGGCCTCTACAGCTTTTCTTGGTGATAGGTTCTTTGGTGACAGTGAAGACACATACGGAAGTAAAGGGTTTCTGATCACAATTAGTCACAAAAGAACTTGTCATTGCTTTGTGAGCCTATGAGTTTGCACAAGAAGGGAAAATGTATGTGTGCAATGGAAGAACTATTTTTCTGAGTGCATTTGAGCAGGTGGATGTGATGTTAAGTCTCCTTCAGCCCAAATTTTCTCAGGTATGCATCAAAGTCTGTTTTAATCTGGAAGACTTAAATGCTTAAAGCTCAGTAAGGTGATCTTTATCTTTGATCTAATAAATATGGGAAACTGGAAAAGTCCATTTTAATATGATTTTAATGCTCCCCACTCACCTTACATATACATCCACTATTTATTGTTCTTGTAATCAGCTCTCTGTTAAGAGTTATTCCCCAAAGTAACAGAACACAAGCAGGGATTCTTTGTGAACATTGAAAAAGGAGGTCCCTAGGAGTTTGAATTCTGTAGGTCCTGAGACTGTTGACTCAGCTGAACTTATAATTTGTATTTGTTGCTATTCTTTAAATTTTATTCTCCAGCCTTGACCCACAACATGCTTTAATGTTCAAATTATGTTTGAATTATTAGCAGGTGTTCTTATTCAGTGGTCTCTTTGACTAATTCTCAGCAGGCAGCCTTAAACTTTAGCAAAGATTTATAGCATCTCTGAGAATATTAAGCAAGCCTATGCTACAGAAAGCAAGACATAATTAGCATGAAGTAGAATTTCTGAATATACTTTTTCAGATTTTTTTCCCCTAGTTACAGATAAATAAGTGTACTGACTTCAGCATTCAGGGGATGCCTAGGATTCATCTCTCCCAACCTTACTGAACAGTTCAAAGACTTTCCGCTAATAAGACTTTCCCAGCTGATGGGTAATTAATGAGCAAGGGCCTTACCTGTGGTGTTTTATGGTATATCTCTGACTATCCTGTGTAATTTTTGCATTGTTTTGAATTCCTCCCACTCATTCAACCAGGGTTGACACAATATAAGGAACCCAGTTTATTTTCAATAGTTCTAAAAAGTAGTTTTGTACAGATTTACAGATCATGGTTGCTAACTATAAAGCTAATATTGACATTCTGGAGCAGAAAAGCTGCCTAGAGCAGAGCCTAGAGCTAAACAAGAAATTGTTTAGAATGAAGAACTCCATGACTTCTTTCTGGATGGAGGTGGGATGATAACAAGAGGCTTAAAGACCCTTATTAAAGAACCTCAGAAATAGCTGAATTCATAACTCATAACAATTCATGCCAATTTAGTCTACCTGTAAGTGCACACATTCTGAAGAAAGTTTAGAAGTACAATATAGTAATAATAACATTAGTGCCACCACTCCTTTTGGTACCACTGATGACAGAATTTACTTTAAAAACACAAGCCTGGTGAGCTGTGGGACTCAGAAAATTAAGGGACTCTGGTTACTTTGATCTACATCCAAGCTGCTCATCCAAAATGTCATGCTTGAGTGCCAGAAGTTTCAAACCGGAATGCTATAATGCATACTTCTTTTCTTATTCAGTATTTTTTCCAAATATTCTAAAAATAAAGAACATCTGAGATCCAAAGTCAGTTTATAGAAATTTTTTGATCTAATGTAGTGAAACTGATTTTTAAGAATGCCCAAAGCTACATTTAGCATAACTGACAAGGACACTGGAGAAACTTTAGCCTGTGTTTTCCCAGTCTGAGGGCTCTTCCTCTGTCTTGATTCCTAGAGAGAGGGTGGTAGAGTTAGAAAGTCTGGAATTTTTACAGACTTTGAGGAAATCATGTTTAACTTCTGTAAATCCATTCTTACAAATACTTCAGCTGATATGAAAATTTCCAGTACATGGCTGTCAACTCTATAGGCACCAACTGAGATTCCTCTTGGTTGAAAGGTGTCTGAATAGCAACTATCCTTTCCCTAAGCATCAAAAGGCGCAACTGAGTGAAATGAAGCTGAGGAAGATAAGACACAAAAGGATACTTTAAAAGGCAGCTAAAAGTTCTCTCATGCACATCCAGTGGATATACGAGGGTTTGAACCCTTGGAAATATACAGGGAAAGACAGTTCTTTCCATATAAATGGTAATAGGAATATTGGACATTTCAGTCACAATCAAGAGCAAATGAAAGAAGAAAGCAAGCCTTTTTCATGACCTATTCATGCTGCTGTGCAGAAAGTATAAAGAGTAAGATGGCCTGCAGATGGTGATATTAATGTTGTATGATGAACATGTTTTGCACTACATAGTACAGGTTAGACTTTGATTCTTTTATGTACTGTTAAAAAATGTATATCTAGACAAATCCTTCATGCTACTAATCGCTTATAGTCTGAGCTGTATAAAATGAGTCCTTTTATTTTACCAGGGCTTTTTCTGTCTTCTCCTAAGAATCCTCATGTCTCTTTCAGTGAAACTGTGCTATCAACTGATATGTGTTAAAAGCAAGCAATTATTTTACAGAAAGCAGGATAGATGGAAGCACCGAAATGCCATGATGATGAACATCAGAAAGGAATCTACAGATATAATAAAATATAAATAAGATTAGATAATGTCATGGAGGAATTAAGAAATCACCTTTTTACAAGGGTTGTTATATGTATTTAGAAAAACATACTGTCTCTTCTGAAAGTAAGGTGACTCCTTTTACAACAGCCAAATAGTTGCATATACATCCTATATTTTCTAGAAATGTCATAACTGGGAACTTGCCTTAACTGAAGGCTAAAGATAGGTGGGTAGAGCACAATAGTCTAAATTATTTAACTTTTACAGGAAAAGGCACAGTTTACACAATATATAAATTGTAATTTACATAAAATTAATATACAAATCACTATTCCTCTTTTGCTTGGCCAATTTCACACTAAGGATGTCTACCAGAAAGTTAGGTCAAATTATTTAAGAACAGTTTTCATGTGCTGCCTGAGGGCCACAGCTCAAAAAAATTGAATCATCTTTGCTATTTTTACATTAAAACAGATTTTTATGAGAAATAAAGAATGTAGAACGGGAAGTTTATGTGTTTGTGTTTTATATATCACAGTAAAATTTATTGACTTATTACCTTGCTTGTCTTGGAACAGCTGAGGACAGCCATATTTCCTCACTCAAGAACAGATACATTATGTGCTATTCTCCTTTGCCCACAATAGGTGGGCAAGGGAGGCTTAGAAAGGTAATGTGGGTATATGAATGCCACATTGAAGGTAGGTCAGGTTAGAAACAATGATCGGTTTAATTTTCTCTATGCCGTGCTTTTTAACTATTCCAATGGCATTACCTCATGGTGGATTGCTATCTGGAATTTACAGATCAAAAAGCACAAGTTTTTCTTGCTAGAAACGTTGTTAAAGGTTGGACTCGATGATCTTAAAGGTCTTTTCCAACCAAAGTGATTCTATGATTCTATGATTCTATGATTCTATGATTCTATGATTCTATGATTCTATGAAATAGCAATACGAAGTCCATCAGCTTGGCTGTAGTATCTGATCTGTCTCATTTCTGTGCTGAGACAGTTCTTTTAAGCCATTCGAGTTTTTGATCCGCACAGCTGCTGCTTCACTTATTTGTATTCTACAAAGGAGCTCATTCTGAGATAGTTCACTCCAGGACTGCTCTCAAAGGCAACATGGATGAAACTGCCTACTACACACTCCTCCAACTTTATTCCAGTTGATTTGTACTTTCACATGCCCTCATGCACATATCAGGACATGTAATACATACCTTTCATCTCATGCTACAAAAATGCTTCTTTAGTGAGCTGAAACACAGTCCATGATGTCATAGACAGACTAAAAAATCATAGTCTTGTTATCATCTGCAATCATTTGCGATCAACACTGTATCTATGGGTAATTTCAAAACACTAATCTTTCCAGCCTTTCATAGTTACTCCCTGCACTTGTTTGTCTTTTTCCTGTCAGTATTCTATAGTTGGAAAAAAAAGATGTTTTCCCACTGAAAAACTTTCACTATCTCTAGATACTTGACTCTTCTTTTGAGTCTTTCTCCCACCAGTAACAACAGGGATCTTCTCAGGGCTTTCAGTGCTGGACAGTATCCCCATCTTAAATGAGGTCTTAATTTGAAATTCACATTTAAAAGTCATTATTTTCCTTGCAAGTTAAGGTGACTGCAAATTTTAAAAGGAATACATCTTCTTTTGGTAGCACATTTGCTTAGAAATACATTGTGCAGTGGTGTTAGCTAGACATATATATTGTCCAGTATTAGACCAGTAACACAAGATTTAAAAAAAAAATAATTACAAATATCCATAGGCATCCTAAAAAACTAATTGTGCATTGGGGAAAAAAAAAAGAAAAAATAATCTGTACACAAAGTCTGCTTTATATTTGGTCTTCTATATACTGATCTATTTTAAAACTATGTTTTATCAGCTCTAATTAATGCTAGTGACACATCACGAAGAAAGAATTCTTGCCTATGCTGGAACAAGTTTGTACGGTAGATGCATAAAGAGTTATATACTCAATTTCAATACTTACTCTAAAATTTCTACAATGTTTTTTACTATATCTAGTAATCTTTCCCTGGTTCTCCAGATCCCAAACAGGCATTTGGTTAATGACCTACGGATCAAAAAAAGGCCTTGGTTTGGGCTTCAGTTTCCAACTCTAGCCAACATAGAAAATGTTCTAATATCTCCAAAATCATAGCTGTGAAATTCTATACAATGTGCCAAATATAAGGCAGAGTTCTAAACTCTCCACCAGTAAGGAGAATGAAAACTCTACACAAAAAGGGCCAGGCAGGATTCTGCTGGTGAAAATCAATAGTTCTGATAAACTTATTTAGAGTGCATCACTGTCTGTGTAAGTAGGTTGTTTGGCATGCAATCTTCAGATTTGTCTGTTTTATAACCTATTTGTATTTTTGTCATCTGTAACATCCTGTAGCAACAAGTTTCACAGTTTATCTGTTTTGTGTAAAAAATATTGCCTTCTATTTTCTTCAAGATCTACTCCTTAGGAAGTTCATTAGATGCACTTATTCACATCTTCCAAACCATTCATGATTTTATTGACCTCTAACTTATTCCACAGTTACCTCTTTTTCTATCTATATAGACTCCGTTTGCACGAAACCTACTCCATAAGTTTCATTATTCTCTTTACCATATTCTTTTTTCTCCTGTATTCTACCTGAGACTAGGAGATACAGAACTGCAAAGTATTTACACATTGTCCTAAATATTTTTTTTATTTTGTTGTTTATTCCTTTCCTAGACATTCCAAATTCTATATTTGGGGGTTTTGAGCACTTCTTAAGATGGATCTGATATATTTGTAGAACTGCCTAGAGTGAGTCTAGAATCTTTTTCCTGAATACTAATAAACTATTCGAGGTCTCTTATTATTTATATACATAGAGGTTATTCTATCTGCTCATTATTCTACATTTGTCACCGCTGAATTTCATCTTTTACTGCTCATTCAGTATTGTAAACTTCTGCAACTTTTCACAGCCAGATTTTGCTTTTACTACCCTGAACAATTTAATACTGCCAGAAAACTTTATCACCTCACTACTCACCTCTTTTCTGGATAGCTTATGAATATCTGTAATATATGAGCAGGTGAGAAAATGCAATGTGCAATGAATTTGCAAAAGCGTCTAGCTCTGGCTTCCTCTGTTTTTTCCCCTTTTTCTATGAGACTGCAACCACTTCCTCATCCAAGGTCTACAGAGGATTTACAGAGAGACAAAGGCTAATTATTCATCGCTTCAGGTGTGTGAGGGCAGTGCTAAAACCAGAATGAATATATGCAAGAAGTCTTCCAGCATTTCTGGTGTAAGCAGTTGCTCCTTAAAGCTAACATCAGCTGGGGCACATAGCCGAGAAAAACTCTAGGTGAATGACTGCACTTTCTTTTAATATGCAGATGTGTTTTTACAGAATGAATTTTGTTTCATTCTGTGCCTTTTCTGTTTATGTCATGCCTAAAAGTTACCCTTTCATTTTCTTATTGGCACGGCTAAAGCACTATCATAGAGAGGTGAAGTTTGCTAGTATCTGCAAAGTTTTGCTTTTTCTTGTTTTGTTTTTGGATTGCTGATTGTTGGGTTTTGGAAATTACCAGAACCTCAAAAAATGTACCATTGTCAGTGTAGCTGTTCCTAAATTAAGCAGTGTGACCCTGGAAATGTCAGTGGATAAGAAGGGAGTCCCTGCAAACAATAAAACCCAGAGAAATATCAGTGGAAAGGCAGACAGGACACTGGAAGGTAAGCAGAAGAAAAATGTTTAGGAGTGGCTGCCTAATATAGTCTCATTTCAGATACTTTTTAGTACCAACTACTACTTTAAAGGAGTACCCTGTTACTAGAAAGCTAGGCAAAAGCATGTTCATATTTGCTCTGCTTTTAGGTTCATTTACCTATTGTAAGTTATGGGCTTGTTTTTGTTTTTGTTTTTTTTTCTTCAGTCCTTTGCTTGGTTTGTTATCGCACAGCTTTTTAACTGAATGTAGTGTATGACCAGTTTTATTGACTATGCAGACTCATGCACCTTTTGCAGAAAAGCAATACAAATACATAAGGGAATGACATTTTTTTTTCTATTTTTGATGAAGAAAAAAAAAATTATCATTTACCGCTCTCATCTGATATAATGACAATCCAAGGTGGTATTAAACCATGGACAAACTTTTAATCTGGAATTTTATATAGGCTTTTATATAGTTTATCACTGAATGAAACTTACAGAGAAGTTATCTTTAGATTCAGCTATTTCTACCTCCAACTCAGTTAAAATCCTGTGTTGTAATTCCTTCTCAGATATTTTTCTCATCACATTACCAATCTTCACTTTATAGCTTGCACTTGATAATGAAACTATAAAAAGTTCCCTAACTAGAAGTAACAGTGTGGTACTTGAGCTCAGACAAGTGAGAGGCAGAGGAAGAGCTACCTCCTTTTTATAACTAAGTATTGGTCATAGTGACAACAGTTAGTTGGTGATTTATTCATTTATTTATTACAAGTTATATAATGAGCAAACAGCTATTACTTAACTTGTTTTGGCTTTAGCTTAGCTGTATGTGATTGGTGTAATGTCTATTGTTACAGTCATTTTGGTATATTGTTGTAAGTGACAGATGATAGTAATATGCAGTAGTTAACATTTATAAACAACATGCAACTGAAGATGTAGTGCAGATAGCAGAGATCTCTACAGTGTGGGCACAGGATGAAAGCAGAGGCTTCAATCCATAAGGCTGTAGGCAGACCTTTAGTGAACAATTTCTGATCATTGGAGGAATGTAATTTTGGAAGCCTAGTCAAAACTAGTTTTAGGGAAAACATAGAGAACAAGGATCAAGTATCCAACATATGTAAACTACACCATACATCGAAAAAAACCCAAGGATGTGAGATGGAAAGCATAACAATAGCAACAAGTGGATCCTAGAATGAATGAAAAGAGCATAACAGTGCCATGTTTCTGGTGAAGGACTTGGGATGTTGATGACTTACCTTAAAGTGATAAAACCTGCGTAGGCCAGCACCATCAACCTTAGGACCCATGGAAGTACTGGAAGAGTGAATATACCACCAAAGAAACTATTAGATACCAAAAATTTGTGTATATCAGCAGTGAATGCTTTATTAGAAAGGCTTTTTTTCCTGCAATAACCACTGAATTTGGTTAGTGTCACTGTAACTCAATCAATATTTTTTAATAGTTTAGGTATCCTTTCATTAGGCTAATAATAAAATATTACCTGAAATATGAGGAGAGTTTCATTAGCCCACAGAGGTTGCGGAGTGTGACTGATCTGGTGCCCTGCCCTGGAGTATACAGAAACTGGCAGCAGTC
Organism: Gorsachius magnificus; assembly: GCA_034008185.1. Taxonomy (NCBI): domain Eukaryota; kingdom Metazoa; phylum Chordata; class Aves; order Pelecaniformes; family Ardeidae; genus Gorsachius; species Gorsachius magnificus. The sequence continues at coordinate 182,248,399 of CM067081.1, forward strand.
CAGTTTGAGCAACTTGAAGATTTTAAGCTTCAGATAGGAGTATCTGATCCTATTCTAATAAGAAAGACATTATTTTAATTATAGTAAAAACCTGCATAATAGTGTTTGTGAAAACACAACATGACCATGATTTATAGATACCATTTATTATTTATTTTAGTTTTGAGAAAAATTGAGACACTTTTATGATGCTTAAAAGCTTTACTTCACCGTGAGGTGAAATAGCTGTTGTTCAGCTGATGGGGAAGAAAAGAAGAAAAAGAAAAATGTGTAAGAGCCTTTGCATACTTGCCAGCACCAACGTCAGAGGGTAGCACTGTCATCCTGAGGTCTCTCATGGCAGCTGGGCAGCGGTGATGGTGATCAGGAGAGGTGGTGGCAAGAACCGCAGCAGGAGTGATGCAAACTCCAAGGTGTTTCTTGGTGCCCCAGAAGCATTACAATATGGAGTCAGTAATCAAGTTTTAGTTTAACAGTAATCCTCATCACTACTGTTTATGTACCACTTATATATATTATTTTGGAAGATATCTGAAAGACAGATGAAAAGGACATAGGAAATTAATCTCTTTTATCAAAAGCACAGTAAGCTCTTCTAGGCTTCACTGCTTGGAATTAAAGGTTTTCATCTGATTTCTGCAACACCCCATGTCCTGTGCACTCCTTCAAGGAGGAAAGAAAGAAAGAAATTAGTTTTGTTTTGTTACCTATTCAACTTATTAAAAGAAACATGAAGAAACTGTGAGTCACACTGTGACATGAATGGGGAGGAAATTGTCTGAGAAGAACTCACTTGTAGTGAAATAAACTCACCTAAGATGAAATAAAAACCCTAATGTACTTCAGGGTATTTCTAAGGATTTATACTCTGTTGATAGCAAAGAACAAATCAAACTATGTTACAAAGAAAATTTGCATACAGAAACTGCTCAGGAAAGACAGTTTACATTACACTTCCTGCCACCTTCTAATATCCCTCTCTTTGTTCACAGTACAAACTTTTATGCCACTCTTAAGGCTTGTGAATGCCGCCTTCTCAGTGATGTATTCTCATCAGGAATAAAGACTTGGTGGTAGAGGACTGTCCAAACCTGGGAAGAGGTTACCAAGGTTTGAATCAGATCTTCTCATTCTAATAAAATTCTACAGTTTCTTAATCTTTGCAATGTGCCAGTGGACAGAAAATTTTCAAGTCTGTGTTATCTGGGTGAACAGCACTGTAGGAATGAAGAAAATCCACAGAGGATTTAAATTGCAAAATTGTGCCCCCAGTGAATTTCTGCCATCAGAGTAACAAGGAGAGAAGAAGTTACTTAAAAAGAACTCACTTATACTGAAATGGTGCCTAAATAAAGTCTTAATTTTTTCACCGTATTTTATTATTCTGACTACAATTAATAGCTCAACTACAGTACAGTCTTATTAGAATTACAAGCTGATATTTAACATTTAAATTTAATGGATTGTTCTTGTAGATACAGAGGTGTTGTGGTTTTATCCGGCAGGCAGCAAAACAGCACACAGCCATGTGCTCACTCCCTTCCCCCCCCCTCCCCAGTGGCATGGGGGAGAGAATGGGGAAAAAAAAGGATTAAAAAGTAAAATTTGTGGGTTGAGATAAAGACAATTTTATAGGACAGAAAAAGAAGGGGGGGGATAATGATATTAATACAATAATAATAGTAAAAGTAATAGAATATACAAAATAAGTTATGTGAAATGCAATTCCTTAGCAACCGATGCCCATCCAGTTCCCGAGCAGCGGCCACACCCTTCCAGTCACCTCCCTCCAATTTATATGCTGAGCATGACATCATATAGTATGGAATAGACATCATACAGTAAGGAATAGCCCTTTGGCCAGCTGAGGTCCTGACTGTTCCCACTCCCATTTTCTCTCTGGCATGAGAAGGTGAAAAGTTCTTGGCTGGTGTAAGCACTACTTAGCAATAACTAAAACATCAATGTGTTATCAACTTTATTCTCATCCTAAATACAAAACACAGTGCTATGTCAACTACTAGAAGGAAAAAAATTAACTCTATTCCAGCCAAAACCAGGACAAGAAGACATGTACGAGACACAAGTGTTATATTCATCCAAAGAGAAGAAAACTATTTTTTTTCTCTCAAATGGTGCTGTAAGGAAGATATAGAAATTAAAACAGGTATAAAAGCATCATATACAATAGAGAAAACTCTTTCTTAGTAGTTTCCATGCAGTATCAGTAACAATTTTTTCAACTTCAGTTGTGAAAGAGAGATTACAAACCCAAAACAGAAGTCAAGTTTCTTTATTCTCCTTTTCCAAAAAATTCCTTGTTGCCATACATGATTGAAATACATATTTTATTAAAACAATTCTTTTATTAAAGTATTTAATCCAAACACATTTCATATGCAAAATAGTCAGAGAATTATGCATCCAAACCCATAATACCTAAAGCTAGAATAATTTGTTAATATTTAGGAAGAAATGGTTGCAGCTGAGGAAAATCGTAACTGGTTTTGGTGCTGGATCTCTTTTCTTTCCTGTTTCTTTTGCTCAGAGGCTCTATATACAGCCTTAAAGCCATTAAAAAGAGGGTACAGCATTGCAACATTATGATGCTGTGGGAATTAAAGGCCCCTTAGTTTGTGACTCCTGTACAAGTAGCTGTTCCACCTGTCTATTCTGGGAAAGTGATGCAGGAGATGAAAAGCAAAGATATGGAGCCTGGAAACAAAAAGTCTGAGCTTCTTGTAAGCAGCTAACGTACATGGTGTTATTTCCCCCTGACCTCAGCATGATAGCATAAGGCTGGAGCAGAGAACAAGGGATTGTATCCAGGGGTGTAATGCCCTTCTGTCCAAGCACATAACATATGTCCATCTGCCCTTTTGGATAAACATTAGTAGTGGGGATAACATCAGTAGAGGTAATAATATTTCAGAGTAAAGTATTCCAGCAAATAAACCTACAGTGTATGTCATAGAGTAAACTTTCCCAAGGGCTAGGAGAATGCACAAATCAATGGGATGCAAAAATTATTTTACTATTTGATTTTAAAATTATCTGTCTGGCCAATGTGTCAGATATGTATGTCCTCACAGACATTGTTAGGATTCTCCCTTTCACATTTAAATTCTCTCTAACCCTCTAAACCACTTACAGTGACCTAAAAATTTAAAAAAGCAAAACCAGTGGGGTTTTTTATTATCTGTATCAACCTCACACAGCACAGCTCAGTTCCCATCAACATTCATGCAATTAATGTGGATATAACCAACTTTCTGCAGTGCTGCTTGCCTTTTTCATGGTTAAAACTGGGGTAACTGCTTTTCTTGCTTCCCTCTGATGAATTTGACACAGAGGTGATAATTCTAAAATATATGCAACTTCTAAAATATTAAGCCAGCATGTGTGAAGAACTTTTTTCTCAGGAGGAATTAATATGCTCTTTAATACTTAGTCCTCTTGTCTCAGATCTGTATTTGTGAGTGGTTTGAAGACTGTGGTTAAAGTACTGTAGACAAAGTCTTTCTTGATCTAATATGTCCCATGGTTTTGGCTGGGACAGAGTTAATTTTCTTCCTAGTAGCTGGCATAGCGCTGTGGTCTGGATTTAGGATGAGAATGTTGATAACACACTGATAGTTTAGTTGTTGCTGAGCAGTGTTACACTAAGTCAAGGACTTTTCAGCTTCTCATACTGCCCTGCCAGCAAGGAGGCTGGAGGTGACCAAGAAGCTGAGAGCGGACACAGCCAGGACATCTGACCCCAACTGACAAAGGGATATTCCATACTGTATGCCATCATGCTGGACAAAAACTACGGTGGAGAGTTGGCCGGGTGGTGATGCAGCTGCTGCTGGGGCACTGACTGGGCATTGGTGAGCGGGTGGTGAGCAATTGCATTGTGCACCACTTTCTTTGTATATTCTTTTATCATTATTATTATTTTCCCTTCCTTTTCTGTCCTATTCAATTGTCTCTATCTCAACACATGAGTTTTACCTTCTTTCCGATTCTCTCCCCCATCACATTGTGGGCGAGTGAGCGGGCGGCTGTGTGGTGTTTTGCTGCCTGTAGGGTTAAACCACATCTCATTAGTCACTTGGCCTAACATCTGCACAAGCACTCAGTCTCCTCACATTTGTGAAAATCTGGTTGTCTTTAGATGCCTGTGCGCTTTTGAGAATTGGAGCCTTCTTCATTAGACTCAAAATAAAATTACTATAAAGCAAACTATTCATTGATCTTTTTGGTTTTGGAGATACATGTGTGTATACTGAAATAACTGAAGCATTTTCACTGTCTAACCCAACATAAAAGACACAAAAGGGAATGAAAATTGGGAATAGGCTAAAACTGTAAATAAGCTTGAAGTATCAGAGTTTTGAAACTGTGTGGAATTTAAAGTGTCAATACACAACACTGTTTAAATTGCATTTTCATTATCTGAAGATGGAAAAATGCAGTATCTTTGCATGAAAGAAAATTTGCAATGGAGGAAGCGTTCAATGAAATTCATTGAAATACAACAAAATTCCTATATTAACTTTAATAAAGCTCTCATTAGACTCAAAAGCTTTTGGAGATTTAAAAAGCAGACAATATGTTTCCAACAGCATTTTTTTTTATTTTATTTTTTGCAGGCTCTTTCAGGTTTATTAATGAACACTTAGATTCACATGCACATTCACATAACATGAGGGACTTATTAAACCAGCCTGAGACCAAAAGATATGAAAATCCTAATCTCCAGTATTCTATCAAATAATTCCAAAATCTAGTTTGCCAAAGTTTGCAAGCCACAGTACTTGTAAATATGAATAACCATCCAATGGCTAGAGATCACATTTCAAGTTTTGCAAATCTTCAATATTTCCACCATTTTGTCATGAATCTGCAAATGCAGATCACACATGTATTTGTGATTTACTATGCACTCCTCATTACTCTGCAGTTTAAAATGGAGGAAGGAATTTGCAGGGAAGGAATTTGGTGACCAGCTCAGCTCTGATGACAAGCAATACCTTCAACATAACTGAAGCCAAAGTCTCAAAATGATGAACCTCCTGCATCACAGCATTCCAGCTGTGATCCTTGTGGAACATTAGTATTTAATTCTAAGGGTTCCCGAGGCTGGTGTGTGTGCCGTGTGAGCATAGGGAATAAGGACTCAGCTTGGGTGCTGCATCAAAAATAAAAAAGAGAAAAAATGCAATGGCAGAAATCATCCTTTACCTCTCCTAAAGACCATGAGATAATACAACAGGAAAACTCACTTTTCCAGTAAAAAAAAAGATGGAGGTGAGAGAAAAATAGACAAATGAGGGTGAATGAGAGATGCCGCTGTATTTTCAGCAAGGAACAGATGTTGCTTAAGAAGAAAGGGGAGATAATAGTGCAATGAAAAATTTATCATAGAGCTGGAGATTACTTCATCCAGGAGTGAAAAAGAGAAAACAACCCATGGGTGCCTGATGGAGAAGCTTCAAACAGAAGTACTGTATTGTGTTTTGAGCTGGGGTTACAGGGAACAGTAGCAACAATGTTGGATGACCATCTTTGTATCTGTAGAAAGCTGACACCAGTTATGATCAGAGCTGGTCCAGATATGATTTTTTTTTTTTAAAAAAATCAATATATTTCAGAATTTCATTGTAAAAATAGGGAAAGGGATGCCAAGATTAGGATAATTAATTTCTTCTACTTCGTTTTTCCTATTCCTACTCTTTCATCATTATTTTCCTAAAATGATAAAAGATGAAAAGGACAAAGGAGAGCTATAAAAGGGTAAAGGTGATTAGAAAAGAAAGAGGAGTTTTTCTAAAAGGAAATACATCTCCTAAAATCATAAAAATAGAAAAAAAAAAGAAAATCTAGTTCTTTCAAAAGCAATGGAGTGAATAGCAGTAACTTAAAAATGTTTCTATTTCCCTCTTTTTTTCAAACAGAGATATGTAATATGACTGGCAACTCTATTTACATTTATAACATTTTCTAGCTACTCTTGCCTCTCTTCATGCTTATCTTGAGCTGACCTGACACCCACTTTTTGGTGAAGACGTTGTCCATTAAAATGGCAGATACAGTCTCACCCTATCTCCCACTTGTGACATTGCACATGTTAAATGAAGTGCTTGTCATCTTTCTCGCAGGATATGACGTTCAGGCATTCAGAGTAGGCGCCACAGTTTTGTCACACATCTGTCACTGCACGACTCTTCAGGGCAGCTGTGTGGGAACAGCTCTGCCTGCCACAGGTTGTGCTAGCTCTCATAGGAGAGAGCAGTCATATCAACATGAAGCTGTGAGAACGAAGGAAATACAGCACAAGAACTGTCAGCAAAATTCAGGGCTCAATAAAAATAGACATACAAGTCTCCTAACAAGGCATTTCCCCATTCTTTATGTGCAAAAAACAAAATGTGTTTTATTTATTTCATATAACAGTTTGCTGAACCTCTTTAAGAAATACAGTAAAATATATTCCAGAGATGGAGATTTTAGTCAACTCTGGGCTGACTCTGTTTCCAGTACTGTGTTTTATACGGTTCTGCTGGTTTTGAACATTTCAAAAGCAGAATTTGGAAATTTGACAGGTTTCACTTAGTAATCTTTCTATCCTTTTGAGTACTGATGAATGCCTGTTTATCATGCCATTATGAAATAACATGTCTGTACACTTTCATTCTTACAGCTGTTTTACTACTACATCTCTCTAAAAGTGTCACAAGAAAAATGTATAGGGAATACATGATTTTATGGGATTTTTACAGTGGATATTCACTCATATAGCTTGCAGAATGTGCCTGTAGAAAAAAAAAAAAAATCCCAAGTTCTGTTTTACAAATTATATAGAAAAAAAACCCTGTGTGATTGAAATCCTTTTCAAAAGCATCTTATTGTATTGTTCAAATCCAAGCCTTCCAGGAGCTGGGGCAATAGAACGTGTGTGGGTGGTTTTCATGTCTTCTGAATGGCACAAATGAATATGTTGACAGAAGCACTAATTAATGCTCAAAAACATTTCAAAGTAAATAACTAGATGCACAGACAGTCTGTAATGCTTTTGCTTGTGAAATAAATTGCATTATGGGAAGTAAAGATAAAGTGGGTAGTATTTCAGTCTCCAAGAAATTATATGGGTAGTTCTCTGAACTGAAAGGTATGAAATCACTTTCCAATCTCACTTGGTCTTAAAATGAATAATGTACTAAAAGTTGGGATATTTTCTTGATGGTTTTTTCATATTCAATTTTCAGAAAATGTGAATTGAAAAATTTCCTTCTTATACCTACTGCTTGTCAAAGAAACTGAGGATGTCAGAAGTATGGAGCTGGCAGAGTTTGTGGGAGGAAAAAGACATTACATTGCAACAGTCTGCAGTTCTAGACAGAAAGAAGCTCTCATTCAATAGAAACATATCCTGAAATGTATCATTCTTAACAGTTCTTAACTGTGACTGTATGCAATTTGTCATAATCCTTTCATTGCCTTTGGGACTTTTCTGTTTTCCACGAAAACTTTGTCCCAAGCAAGTCACTATAAACCAACCCAATCAGGTGTATAGAAGATCCAACATGATCATGAGAGTTGAGTATCTCCCATCTCTCATGCATAAAATGTCACTTGTAAGATCTAGTCCTTCTTACCATAAGAAAGCTTCTTTTTCCACAGTTTGAACATTGCAGATCTGACTTTTCTTCATTCTGATTTATGATTAAAATTCCTCAAAGCCTGCTGTTTTGCTGGTTGAAGTCTGCTAACAGGAAAGGAGCTTGTGGATGTGAAAGGAAGGAGAAGACAAGACTGCACTATGAAGAAGTCTTTTGCAAGTGGTTGGGTTAAGAGAGCTGTGAACTGAACTGGAAAAGAAAAACAGTGATAATTATGCTGCTAGAGTTGAGTTTTTCTGAAAGTGACATTATTATTGCTTGCCAGGAGCAGAATAGAACTCAAGAATTGTAGGGCACTGCCCCAGAAGATGTATCAGTTATGACAGGTTACCTTAAAGAGAAAAGGCTGCCTTCTTAGTATGAATCAAACTCAGAAGAATAAAATCATTTAGGACCACTTAGCTCCTAAGCATTTAAACTTTTTCCTTGTCTGTTTGAATAAGCAGCACTAAGCAAAAAGAAATTTATTTATGATACCGTTCATACAAAATCTGTGGACCTTTGTCTCCAATGATAGGCATGTTTAATGGTAAGTTTGGTTTTTTTAGTGAAACTTTAAATTGCAGGCTGTAAATTGTAAATATGCTGAGTTTATGTCAAGAAAAACTTGTGGCTTTTATTAACATCATAAAAACATCTTATTTTTCAAAGGTTTGCCAGTTATATGTATAATTCTTCCAAATCACATGAAAAATGTTTCCTTGCGTCTCCCCAATCTATAATGCACTTAATTAGTTCTAAAGCACCTAACTCTCTCTCTCTGCATCAAATGCATCTGGCTCCTTCAGCTACTTACAGGTTGTTTGTTTTGGTTTTTTTTAAACTAGATTTAGGTTTAAACTATTGCTTCAGAAATATATGTTTCGTGTCTTGTCATAGAATCATAGAATGTTTTGGGTTGGAAGGGACCCCTAGAGGTCATCTAGTCCAACCCCCCTGCAGTGAGCAGGGACACCATTAACTAGATCAGGTTGCTCAGAGCCCCATCCAACCTGGCCTTGAATGTTCCCAGGGATGGGGCCTCCACCACCTCTCTGGGCAACCCGTTCCAGTGTTTCACCACCCTCGTTGTAAAGAATTTCCTCCTTATATCCAGTCTAAACCTACCCTGGTTTAGTTTAAAACCATTACCCCTTGTCCTGTCAGATCTGTCCCTACTAAAAAGATTGTCCCTGTCTTTCCTATAGGCCCCTTTAGGTACTGAAAGGCTGTAATCAGGTCTCCCCACAGCCTTCTCTTCTCCACGCTGAACAAGCCCAACTCCCTCAGCCTGTCCTCATAAGAGAGGTGCTCCAGCCCTCGGATCATTTTTGTAGCCCTCCTCTGGACATGCTCCAACAGTTCCATGTCCTTCTTGTGCTGAGGGCTCCAGAGCTGGACGCAGTACTCTAGGTGAGGTCTCACCAGAGCAGAGTAGAGGGGCAGAATCACCCCCCTCGACCTGCTGGCCACGCTTCTCCTGATGCAGCCCAGAATACGGTTGGCCTTCTGGGCTGCCAGCGCACATTGCCGGCTCATGTCCAGCTTTTCATCCACCCAAGTCCCTCTTGGCAGGGCTGCTCTCGATCCTTTCTTCCCCCAGCCTGTACTGATACTGGGGGTTTCCCCGACCCAGGTGCAGGACCTTGCACTTGGCCTTGTTGAACCTCATGAGGTTCACACAGGCCCACCTCTCTAGCCTGTCCAGGTCTCTCTGGATGACATCCCGTCCTTCTGGTGTGTCAACCGCACCACTCAGTTTGGTGTCATCCGCAAACTTGCTGAGGGTGCATTCGATCTCGCTAAGTCATTGATGAATATATTAAACAGCACCGGTCCCAGTACAGACCCCTGAGGGACACCACTCATCACCGGTCTCCATCCGGACATCGAGCCATTGACCACTACCCTCTGGATGCGGCCATCCAGCCAGTTCCTTATCCACCGAACAGTCCACCCATCAAATCCATAGCTCTCCAATTTAGAGAGAAGGATTGTCCAGAATCTCTGAAAAGGAAACATTTAACCTTACACTCGTGACATGGTTAAGATAGGATATCTTACAGTTTTTCATGTTGGGAAAAAGCATCATGCTGTGTAGAGTTAAAATATATCAATGAGCTTGAAAACATGCCACAGCTATGACAGAAAAAAAAATTGCTGGGTCAAATTTTGGGGTCCAATATTTCACAGTCTTCCAGGATATGAGAAAGTATAAGTCTTCTTTAGTCCTTCTCACTGGTTCTAGCAGAGCTCCCACTGTTTCTTAAGTAGGATTCTGAGTTACAAAACATTAGTCTAGTTTATGCATTTTTCCAGAAGTACTTCCTGACCTGAAATTAAATATCTTTTATTTGGAGAAGTGACATTTAGAGACAGAGACAGAGGGGAAAAAAAAGAATATTATTTGATACTTGGAATAAAAATATTGTAAATAAAACATATATTTTAGCAATTTTGGAATGAATCGTGACTTGTATGAATTAAATATTAAAAGCTCTTTAATAAATATATTTATCGAATCTACCCATAATTAGTTGCATGGAGCTATATTTTTTTATTTGTTGCATGGAGCTACAGAAACTAAAATAACTCTAAGCATTTCAAAATCACAGTCATACTCCCAACATTACAAGATCAGATACCATTCATAAAATAACTTTAAATGTTGGAGGTTCCTTTCACTTAATTTTTTGAAGTTTTTGAACTTAGCTATGTTCTCACAAATATCCAGAAAATTACTTGAGCAGAATCCCCGAAATTATTTCCTATCAATCACCTGATTCCAGGAGCTGGTATTACAAGAATGATATTATATATATCATAATTATTTCCAAAATGTTTTTTGGACGGGTTCCTGGAAATTTTTTGGTTTACTTTAAAAATGTAAGAGTATGGAAATTCAGACTAACTATCTGCTATTAGTAGTTTATTTGTAATAGCTAGCTTTCAACATGAACTATGTGACTATAACAAATTTTCATTTTATTGAAAATGTGTGTATCAAATATGAATGATACTCTTTATTAATTTCTAGAATTTCTAAACTAAGATTAATTTAATTAATATCTAGTCCTGGTCTTTCTTTAGGCAACAGTGAAGCTTCTATTCACAGTAGGACCATAGTCACTGTTTTTACAATGACAGACAAAAGTCAATTATGTTCAATTTTCTAAAATTTCAGTTTAAAAGTTACCTTTCTTCCTCTTATCTTCAATACATATATACATTCACACACATTGCAGAAGTGTTCTCCGTCATAGTCTTCATATGGAGCACAGAAATTATTTTATAAAAGGTAATTAGATAGAGAAAAATATGGCCTCAGCTGGAAACAGTGAGAATGGACTTTGGTATTTGGTATCTGGGGTCAACATTGGCAGCTGGTTATAAGATAACGCTGTGACTTATGGCACTACAAGTTCATAATGGTATACAGAGAAACTAAAGATCTCAGGAGAAGGATTATTTTAAGACTTAATAATAGGAATTGGACCAAAGAATCAGCAGATTTTCTTTTTCAGGTCATATTTGATTAATTTTGATGACATGATTTTCCAAATGTAGCAGCATCTTTAGCTGTTTGGTGATACATATTTAAACAACAATTTTGGTATCGGTACTATGTCCTTTTAATTTCTTGCCTATGGCTGCATTCCTAAACAATTGTTCTTTAAAGAAAAGCAACCATCTTTGGCTGAACAAGTATACTTATACACCCATTTATTTAAGTACTTAGCATAAAAACAGTGGAAGCGGGATACTTCTCTTTAACCCCAGACTACCTGCAAGCAACAGAATAACAGCAAGCAAATAAGCCAATCACACAGTCACTGTTTTCCAGCATAAGAGTCACTTGTACTAGGTATGTTATAATAGTGGCACTTAGGAAGTACTAACTAAAATAGATCCCAGGCCATTATCCTAGTTCTCCATTTAATGTGATTTGCTAGGAAAATGTGGTTTCTTCTAATTTTATGTGCTCTGTAAGATTAATGACAATTGTCATGGGCGTTTCCAGACTGAGGTAGCTACTAAAGTCACTAAGCTCCCTCCATAAAGTGAACCGAAATATTCAGAATTTAGTTACTGTACAGTTTCATCTCATTCAAGTAAACAAACACACACAGAAGAAGACTGAGCTATGAGACACAAGATGGTGCTGAAGAGGGTTTTGCCTTTCTTCTCAGTCTTTCAGTAGATGTGGGAGCATTATCATCTTTGCTCCTGAAGTAACGAACCTCAGCCTGTGTGAGGATTCTTTTCCAGTGAATCTGAATAGTAAATGAAGTGTGGACCTGAAGGATCAGAGTTGTTCTAAACAACTTGCTAGCCAGTGGTAAACTGTCTACTGAGGCCCAGCCCAGCCCCTCCTCAGGAGGCTGTGCCACCCCAAAACAGGTTTTGCAGCCAACTTCAAAGGGCTTCAGGTATGGTCTTCAGACTGGTCTCTTAAATAATCTTATCTCCCCCAACCAGAAAACCTGCTATTCTCTGCCTGTGTCACAGTCTCACAAATGCTACCTCCTTTCTGTCATCTGACCTACAAGTGTAGTTCTTAACTGCACAGTCTTACAGAGCACAGAATAAAGCACAAGAAAACAGTCTGCACAAAGCTCCTCTTCTTCCAGTATTGCAGTTGGTTGTGGGCAGTAGGGGAAGGATAAGATGACAGGAGCAAAGAACCATGGCACTGCTAAGAGTAGACTTCTTGCTCATGAAGCCAGCAGAGCAGAAGTAAAGGTACTCAGTTCCTCTACTAGTAAAACAGTGATTACGGTTCCCCTTAGTGTGTAAGGTACTTTGTGATTTACCAGTTGTGTGCTAAATATCTTTTCCAAAATGTGTTAGGAGGATTAAGGATGCATCTCTGCAAGTTAGAATAGTATTAAGCTATTTTAAAGCCACAGAATTTACTACTATAAAGAACAAACCTTACTCAAAGAAATAATAATAATAATAATAATAATAATAATAATAATAATAATAATGCTAAATTTCTACATAGATATTTTTATTTCTTACTTATTCTAGATAAATACACTGCATATGTGATACCATTTATATTTTGTATAAACTGCCTTTTTGCGGACAGGAACAGCTACATCATAACTATCACTATCCTATAGCATACCAGTACTTTAGTTCCTAACATTAAAAGCAATTCTAAATGGTTCAGTCTGTAAAATGTTATTTTCATCAATGTAACACTGCCCTCTATGTTCCAGAGACTGCACTGAGGGTAACATCATTTCTTGTATATGTATACTTAATAAAACTTCCTTTTTTATTTCATTTCCTTTTTAAGAAAGGGTGAACTTACCATGGGAACTTTTTTTTTTTTTACTGTTAAGTTCCACCAAAAAAAAAAAAGACAAGTTTTTATAAGCAAGGAATGAAAAGGAATTTTAAATTTGAAGCTATTAATCTCATTGTAAGTACCCAGTCACATTCACATATCATTTTCTGACATAAAAAGAAAAACAGAAATGGTTTTTGTGGGAAAATGGCTGTACAAACATTCTTCAAATCCTACAATTAACATTTAAAAGTAATATTTGCTTTCAGCAGAAGATCATTACCAGTGAGTTATGGGTTTATTGCACATATGAAAACCTTCAAGAGGCTTCATGGTGAAAGGGAAGCACATATGAATTATGAGGCACTGAGATGTATATACCCTCATGTCCACTGAATCTCTATTATACAGAGCTGACCAAATTTTCTTAAAACATTTGCAAGTAAAAATGGGAAAATTTTTTTCATATTGTTTACAAAATTATCACAATTAAATTGTAACACAAAGGAACTCTGTCTGATTCTTCCTTAATGTTAAAAAGAAGACAACCTCCTGAGGACATAACTTCTTTATTGAGAGTTTTTCTAAAATAAAAAGAAAGGGAAAAAACATAAAAGGAAAGAGTCTTTCATGAGAGCTACTGCACTTACATTGTAGGCAATGGGACCAAGCTAGTAAGTACAAGTCATAAGCAGTTATTTTGGGACCAGGAAACCACAGCTTATTATTCAGTCAACAGTGAAGAGTAATTGTAATGATGACATTAAACATACAGACAGGATAACCTGAGTCCAGGTGGAAAGCATGCTGAAGATAAAGATTAATTTAAACTATTTCACCTTACTTTGAAACATTTCAGTTCTATGATCTCTCCATTAGCTTTCAGTCTCTCCACACCTTGATAGGAAAGAATGGGAGAACAACAGGGTACTAACCTCAATTTCTTTTTTCTCAACCCTGCTACTATTTAGTGCTTATAATGCTTCTGAACTTCTAGAACAATATCTCTGGCTTGGGGGTGAGCTGAAATGAACCCACAGTAAACTGAGCTGGTTTAAATATTTCAAGGCAACTTTTTCCTGGAGCTTATGAAGAGAAAGAGGAGAGGGGTGGAAAGGTTAATATATTTTACTTCAGGTGAAATATTGCTATAAAGAAGATCACTTTGCTTTTTGAATTAATAGATGTCTTACTGTTTTGCAGAAGGAAGGTTCCTGAAATCATTTATGGTGAAAAATATTTAAGAGCCAAAGCAAAAAGCAGCTACTAAATACATTATAATAAGCATTATAATGGAGGCAACTGCCTCTATTTCTCTCTTGGAAATGGCAATGTTCAATGAATTCTATGAATCCTTAGAAATAACACAATTCCAGTACTGAGGGTGGGACCTTCTCATTGCCCAAAGATTTCATTGTTTGCTTATTCTTTGCACTGTATATGCTTGCAGAAATGCAAGATGTTGTAGAACAACAGCCTGTTAGGCATGTCCATTCTAGGTAAAACTGCCACTTCCTCAGGAACTTCAGCATTTTTTTCATAATAGTTGAGCAAAAAAGGTTTGATATAATATACCTGTGGCTTTTCATTAAAAGAATGGTGATGCTTTGTGTGGCAGCACATGTACATAGACAGCTGCGTGCTTTTCTTATTTATCTCTGTATTCTTTCCTTACTCTCCCTACTCTTCTATCTGGAAAACCTTGACTTTGTTGGCTAACTTCTTCTCCATATTAGCATCAAGTGGCTTTGACACTATTTCTATTCCCCATTTATTCTGAAGCCAAGAATATCTTCCTTCTTTCTCTTCCTTTCTATCTACTGACACATACGACAAAGACTTGAGTCAGGCAACAAGGGTAAATTAAATTTGAGCTTCTACCTTTAAAATTTTTAAATTATGCTCACATCATGTAGAATAGACCTCCTTCTACTCAATTTTTTATGGAGAGAGCTCAACTTTTTATGGAGAGAGATGCTGTGATATGGAAGCATTTTTCAATGAGGGGAGGTTACAAAAACAGTTAAACAAAACAAAAAAAGAGGAGATTTTCCAGCTATTCAGAAATGATGGAAAACTGAAAAGGTCAGGGGACAGGGCATATTCAAGAAATATGAGGCCCCTTTTTTCCTCAGTGTTTCTTTCACTCACAGTTGAAGGATGATGAATTTCTGAGAGATTGTATTGGTAGGTGATCTTTCTTATGCTACACACTACCACTTGAAGAAGTATAGTTAATCCAAAAAACCCTTGAAGATGGGGTGGGATCCTGTCTTCAATGCATCCTTGTTGCTCTTGGTACATTGATCATGGTACATTGTCTTCCTCAGACAAAAATAGAGGAGGTACAATTGCAAGGCTGGTAAGAATTGTAAGGTGGTTTAGAAAATCACTGGTAATAATCTGTTGGAATGGATAAAAGGAATATTACATCAGAATGCAGAGACAGTTCCAGATTTTCAAGATCTTGGAAGAATTTTTAGGTAGAAAATTTGCTTAACAGTTGTTTTTATCCCATGAATGGAAAAGCAGGAAAGCCTGAATGTAAATTGCCCTCTTTGCTGCTAGTGACAGCCTTGTTTGGCTGAAGACAAGTTATTATGGAGTTGTAATGATAGATTACCTTCTAGTGCAGAAGGAGAATACATAAGCATGATTTCTGATGTCTCCTTAATGAAGAGACCAGTCTTTGCTGAAGGAAGGCTAGAGCAATCTGAAGCTGAAAGAACTTTTAAGAAGATTTCCATGCCATTAATTTTCACTGTTTAATAAATCTAGGAGTAGGCACAGTACAGTACCATAAAGTATAACATGTTGAATGGATCAAGAACTGGTTAACTGACTTCTTAAAAATAACCCACCAGTGGTTAATCATCATTATATGGGAGAATGGGGTTCCACAGGGAACGGGACACTGTCCAGTGAGACATAATAAGGAAGTAATTATCTAATCACCAGCAATAAAACCTGTGGAAGGCATACAATTTATCACAATGGTAAATAATAATGAGACTGTAGATGCCATAAAGTAACTTGGATTGCTTGATAAACCAGTCATATCCAAATGAAGTATTTCTAATAAATTTAAAAGGTTTGCAGCTGCAGAATAAAAAAAAAAAAAAAATTTAATGCTGTATCAAAAATATTCATGAAAGGAAGAGAAAAGTTAATTAAAGCGCATAGTTGATTTTACAGTAGCTGGGAGTGTTATCAGGATATTCCCTGTGATTCTGGTCTCTAGATATTTTAAAAGAAGGATAAAAGTTAGGGAAAGTTCATGAAAAAAAGATTAGCAAAAATGATGGAAGCGTTGGAGAAAGTACCTTAAAGTGAAATACAGAACATATCAAAAAGATGGTAAGGTGATTTGATTACAGTGTCTAAGTATCTTCACGGAAAAAAAAAATACATTAAGTACTACAGAGCTCTTTTATCTAGTGGAAGACATCGTAACAAGAACCAGTAGTTAGAAATTGAAACTAGATATTCATGTTGGAAATAAGTTGTGCATTTTCATCAATTATGGAAGAAAATCTATCAATGCTAGTGACAGGTTTTCGCATCTCTTGATAGCTCCAAATCGACACTGGGAGGTTTTCTAAAAGCCTATTACATCCTGATATGGTGAAAAAAAAGAAAAAGAAAAAAGTTTTTCTGCTTAATTTAAACCCTGCAGGTGAAATTTAAGGACAAGAAACATTCAAGGATTCAAATAAAGTCATCCCTTGTGAAAATTCCATATGATTAACAGTCTTATAAAATTGCATCTTGATTTTAAATTGATAAATCCCACTTGTTGTTATTATGATATAGAGTGAAGGTGCCACATTATAAACTTGCTCTGCAGATGATCAGTTCATGGTATGTTGCTTCTGCAATGCCCTCAGGATGTTATAGCACTCTCAAGAGAAATGCTACACTCCATCCAAGAAAATAAAAGCACTTTCTTCCTCTTCTTAATTTGTTGTCTGGATTTTAAATAATGTCTTTCCCTTTCTTCTACTCATCATCACCTCAAACTCTCCATCATACCCTCCTCTCTGACCCTTGTTTTCTGGTTGTTTCTAATCTTAAAATTCCTTTGTCTCTGCCTAACCTAAGAAACTCCTTTTCTCTATCATAGGGACCCTATCAATGGGAGCTTGCCCAGTTCTGCTCTGTGATCCAGCCTTGGAGACAAGCTGTTTAGTCAAGACTTAAAAGAAGGACATCAAAAGTCAGTCATGTATTTGAAGAATGGTCATAGCAAGTGCTGTGGGGTAAGGCGGGCTGCCTAGGATGAATCAGAAGAAGCTGACAGGAACATGCTTTGAACTGACGAATGGGAAAACAAATAATGTCTTGTTTTGAAGAAGGTGGTTTAAAGCCATTTTGAAACAGCAATTTCACAGATTTTCAGAGAAAGATCCCAGTCTGTATTTGATGACATAGTAATATCTATTATGCTGGAATCTGCAACGCAGGACTCAGGCTGGGGTTGGGCAGACTATAAACCCATTCCTGGAAGGTGATATCATGATGCCTAATGTCTGTATGAAGGATGATAAGACCTTGAGCAAGAACTGTAATTCAGTCACTCTGATATGTGTAATACTGCCTGCATTCCTCTTCCATAACACGTTTAGATAGTAACTTTCCTGTAAATGTTCTGGATTTTTTTTTTTAATGTTTCTTATTCCCACTTCTCCCTCCTTACATAGCTATCCTTATGTTCAGGAAGCTTTTCTGTGGACTGACCTAACCCTCATATTCTTAAATTTAAACACTTTTTTCATTCTGTCCATCAGAACATGGAAAACTTTCTTTTCATAGCAGCACTTTACATGACCAAAGATTGTTACCTTATTAGCCTTCTCTAAATAAGTAATTCTAGTCCTCTCAATCTTTCTTTAATATCTTTTTCAAATCTCACTGCTTGCATTATCTTACCTAGTTGATCAAAACTCTTCTTGAAGTATGATGCCCAAAAGTGTGCCTTGAAGTATGGTGCAGTTCCACATAACCATGCCAGAAGAGGACAAAGATGGCTTGCTGCATTTTCAAGATGACACTTCTATTTATTCCAATAGAACTGACTATTATTACTTGTATTCATAAGTTTTGTGGTAATCCTTGGTTTATAGAAGTAAAAAACAAAAAAAACCCAAACCAACCAAGAGGACTTGTTTGAAGTCACTTAGTGGAGAAAGGTCTTGAGTACTATTCTGGTGCTATAGCCAGTTATTCACGCATTTTTGAATATGCTTAGTTTCATTTTCTTTTCAGAATATGCTTGCTCCATTGACATGTGCACTTACAGTCTGTTTCTCCCCAGCAGATCTGACTGCTGCAGACATGCTGCTTGGCAAACGCTGTATCCTGCCCTCTCCCGTGGCATCGTGCATTGCTGTGGGTCACTCCTGGGGAGCTCGTAATAAATCACTCAGATATTTCCCCAAATATCAGATTACAAAGAATAAATACTAAGAAGATTTCACCTAGCAAAAGGACCCCTCTGAGATGTACACAAAGAACTACTTTGAATCTAGAGACAGCATAAATTATTCCAGTGTGTCCATAGCTATACACAAAAACATTTAGCAGCCTAGATGTCATTCCTATAGGTCTAGTGCTGCAGGCTGTTGTGATTTTTATTGTGGTCTGGGATGTGACCTCTACTCTACTTTTCTGTAATTTGCTTTAAGATCATTTATATGTGGAAATAGAAGAGATGGAAGTTTGTGGTGTTGGGAAAAATAGTTTTAACATTTGTGAAGTGCCATCCATTACAATCCTGTGATTTTTTGTCAACACCTTTCTTCAGAGCAGCTCCCTGCCATTCTAGCCTAACAGCAGGAAACAAAAGAGCTGAAAAGCCTGAGTGTTTTTGCTGGACAGTTGGAATATCTCATACATTTAAATGTCACTTAAAAAATTAGAAAGGATTATTTTTTCCTATTGTAAATGGTAGAGTAAATGGGTACAGAGAAGAGAGCAGGAAGGTAGGAAAAAAAATCATCAATTTATTTCCTTTGCTCTATCCACTGGAACTGGGGAGGATTCTTTTTCTTTGTTTCTTTACACTAGTTAATTATTTGTATGTATATTTGGGTAATAATTCACCAGTTTTTATGGAAGCTTGAGTAAAAAAGTTTCAATGTGTCTGGGGAACAATTCCAGTCCAAATCAATACTACATTAGAAAAGATATTAGCACAGTGATTAGGCTGCTATCCTGGGTTGTAAGAGAGAATGTCAGTTGCCTAAAATTAAACATCAAGGGGCGGTTTAGATGCCCCAGGTTATCCACTGTGTCTATATGTGTCTGTAGCAGTCCAGGGAAGCAACTGGGGGGAAGCCAAACAGTGAATGAAACCAAAATGAATGTGAAGGAGAGAAACATGACCAAAAAACCTTGTGAAGTCCTGACCTAGTTCAGCTCTAGCCTAGCAGGGTACCCTTTTTACTACACTTCAGACATAGCTAGTCTCCTATGTGTGAAATCGTGAAGATCTCTAGCAAGAAAGATTTCCATTTCAGAATAGTCAGGTAAAGAGATACATGTGCAGAATAAACATCTCCAACTTTAAATTGAGCAGGGAAGGAATTTGAAAGTCTTCTTCCCGTGGCCCAAATAATTGTGCTGATAATGGCTGTCCTCCAGCATCCTGCAGTTTCTCTCTTTATTTTATCCACTATAATTTAAATTTCAGAAGGTTTTGATTTAATCCTAATGTCAAACAGGAACAGTTTTTGAATACTCAGAAATTGTTTTGAAATGGAAAAACTGTTTACCAATCTACTCAAAATCAAAAAGCCTTTTGCTACCTGGCAAGTACAAATGACAAAAGATGAATATTTAGAGGTACTTACACTATACATTTAAAAATATTAACTATGTTAAATCAGCTACAGGTTTATTTTATGGGCCTTTGTAATGTCAAGGATATCATTAGATAACATTGTGATAATGTGTGAGGAAGAAACCACAATGAACCACAATTATTAACACCTATGGTGATGGTAGGATAGTATCTTGGAAACCTTGCTGCACTCACGGTTTTTACAAAAATACACTCCCTGCACTGAAGAGCTCATAAACTAAACAGATCAGAGCAGCAGAGGAAAAGTAGCTTTGTAGATTGGACAGAGCTCTGTGCTGTTGTTGGAAAAAGCAACATGTATTGTTCATCGTTTAATTCTGCATTGGCAGAATCACACTGCCCTGACAGTTTCTGAGATGACATCATGAGCACAGTTTCAACACTGGTATGTTTTTGCTTCTGTTTTTCTTTCCCTCCTTTGCAGAAAGCATATCCCCCTAAGTGCTTCCTCTGGTTGACAAGTATGATATTTCATGTTGTCTCAATACCTTCTAGCAGTATCCAGCACGATGAAACCTACTTCAGCAGTGACCTTATTTCAGTCTATCTGTATGTATGTTAACCTGCATTATTTTTACGCCTGACTTCATATTACTGCTTACTGCCATGTTTCTAACACCTCATGCCTTTATCTCTGTTTCAGCTGTGTTCAATATTCCTTTCCATATAATATCAGACTGATTATCACTGAATTCCATGAATATGTTCTTTGTTCTTTTAGATCATTAAAGATTGGACATAAGAAGAGACATCAGAGAGAACTTGTTTCTTCCAGTAAAAGCCTTACAGAAAATTCACATTTTGCCATTGCTCATTAGCCTCTGTTTATATTTCTTTAGCCAGCATGCAGTTCAAGTAAAAGGACCTAAGTACAGTTATCTGAGTAAATAATGTTATGCATTTTGCAACATTTACTCACTACCAGGCATGCCTGCCTAGACAGTAGTCTTTATACTGAAGATAATTGTAGTAAAATAATTTGGAGTGAAACTAAGATTACTGTTTCATGACAATGCTACTCTAGTATAATAATAATTGCATTTTATCTACACAAGATATAATAGCAGCAAAATGTAAGCATACCACGTGCATGTGCTAATTTTAAATTTTGCTCTGTAAATCTACCCAGCTACATAAAGATATAATAGAATTACAACATATTTATTGACATAGCTGCTACAGTATTATTATTGCCACAAAAGGAAACATTTTCAGTTTACATGCTCTTAATCTGCTGATGCATTTTCCAATTTGTGTAGGTAATTTTCCATCCTTATGCATTTATTTGCAATGTAGTAGTCTAAAGACACAAATCACTGTACATATGCAAACAGGCATGTGGAGATACACACAAAAATGTAGACACATGTTTATGTAGATATAGAGACATACTTATGTATATACAGATATGTATGTGTATATGTGTGTATAAATTCAGACTTAATGTATCTGCCTTTGTATGGATATTTATGTTATAATTAAGATAAAAAACATATTTGAACATTTATTTAAAATACTTTGCTAATTTGTACATCTACATGCAGGCTGTGACTTACACTGCTATATTCACAAGTGTTATGCTGACTTCCAAGCAAAAGCTTCAGTAATTTCCAGTACAGCTATTCAAAATCCCATTTGTTACCTTTCTTGCATTCATGACACACAATTATGAATACAGACACTAATTGCATCACATTTCCTGAGCTCTTAGTACTGTTGCATTTCAGAACAATTTCATTATACCTTTAGGAAGCTGATGTAATAAAATTACCAGCTGAAAAGTCACCCTTAATTTATTGTCTTTTAAGGGTAATTTCAATAATTTAAGGAGAAAAAGTTTATTATCAATTATGGGCTTTATCTTAGGGCAAGGAAAAGGGTTTATTTTTAGCTAAAAAGAAAGGAAAAACTTGTGCCACAGGGCTCGCCTTGCTTCAGATTATTCAACATGGAACTACAGTGAGGTTAAAAGATGAGGAGAGTTCCCAGCAGAGCAAAGGCATCCTCATTTTTCATTGTCATATCCCATTAGAGGTAAATGACATGAATTCAAGAGTAATGTGGATTTCTTTGGGCAGGTATGCAGTCTATATAAAGGCATTCAGCAGTATTCTTCAGAGATCAACTTAGCAGTGCTGGAGAGTTTCAGGTACTGAAAATTCCAGCATACTTCATATACTAAATGCACACACAGAGGCATCCAAAGCTACCAGTCCTACTTCTTGGACAAGTATGTACAGAAATACATAGAACAGAAGGAACATGGAAGGAACAGAAGGAACAGTCATATAAGCAAAAGGAAACAGAATTTGATAGGCAACTGGATGAAGACAGACTGACTTACGAGTTGGAGACATGGATAATTTTATTTCTAATGACTCCTTAAATTATTTATAGGATGAAATTAGCAACAATGCTAATACATATAATAACATTAAATAGCACTGAAGTATCCTCTAGAGTAGCTATTATTGCAAAAACATGACAAAAAAATAAAAACACTTACATACATTAAACACATAAAATATCACGATTTAAATTATTAGCTTACATGGTTTAGAATTACACTAGTGTCTTGGTTTCGGTTGGAATATAGTTGGTTTTTTTTTCTTAGTAGCTGGTGTAGTACTGTATTTAAGATTTAGGATGAGAATAATGTTGATAATACACTGATGTTTTAGTTGTCATTGAGCAGTGTTACATCAAGTCAAGGACATTTCAGCCTCTCACTGCTGCCCGGCCAGTGAGGAGGCTGGAGGTGCACAAGAAGCTGGGAGGGGACACAACTGGGACAGCTGACCGCAACTGGCCAAAGGAGTATTCTATACCATATGATATCATGCCCAGTATATAAACTGGGAGGAGTTGGCTGGGGGGCAGTGACTGCTGCTGAGGGACTGGCTGGGCATCGGTCGGTGGGTGGTAAGCGATTGTATTATGCATCACTTCTTTTCTATATTCTTTTATCATTATTATTTTTTTCCCTTCCTTTTCTGTCCTATTAAACTGTCTTTATCTTACCTCACAAGTTTTACCTTTTTTCCGATTCTTTCCCCCATCCCACTGCATGGGGAGTGAGTGAACAAATGTGTGGTGATCAACTGCCTGCCAGGTTAAACCATGACAACTAGCTGCCAGCTTAAATAATAAATGTAGAATTTTGATGAATACAAATTACATTATAGTACAATCGAGATTAAATGACAAGTATGTTTTACTAGGGAGGGTTTTAATAGCAGGAGCATAGCAGGAAATCTTTTATGTCTAAAAATTAAGTGTAACCACTTCAGTCCTAAATATCTTAGCCATCTCCACGTTTTACTGTTTCTTCCACATAGCCAGGGTGATGATATTTAGTGTGCTCAGGTTTGCATGAGGTGAAAAGCCTACTCAGCGGCAGAGCAGGCAATAAGTTGAGTTTGCAGTATCCATCCTAAAACTCCATATCAGCCCTTTGAATCATGCGAGTGTAATGCTATCTTTTCTGAGCAGGCTTCTATGACCACACATGCTATGACCATAGAATCCAAGTGTTAACTAACATGGCAAAGAGAAAAAGAATGTAGTAGGGAAAACTGAAGCGGTGTGCAATAATGGGTTCTCTCATATGCACTGCGTGATGAATTTCTGCTGTTTGTCAACTGTTAATTTGAATTTGAAGTATATATTTGATTTGTAACTGCTTACTATCCTTGAATAACGTACACCCATACCAAAGATCAGAGTTCATTTGCATGTTAATAACTTACTAGTAGAGATTTACCAATCTGTTTATACAGCACTTGATCCAGGTGTCATTAAAATGATGATGAAAACCTAATTACTTTAATGCAACTTGGATGATCTTCCAGGTGATAAGGAGCAATGCCACCTTTTTAAAGTCTTCTGGTACATTTCTCTGAGTAGCAGAGATGCCTGAGTAACTTTCTGTCAGCAAAAGTGACAATTTCACTGTTCATACCCCTGCTCTTGTTTGCATTGTTCCCTCCCTTGTGTTATATGGCTTGGAGGATACCTTGCTGAGCCAATTCTATTTATCAGCTTGGCAAAAAGCTGATAAGCTACAGTTGGTCTACAGTTTTGTTAGCATTTTTTGCTGAGCTACTGAAATGAAATAACTCACAAAAACCCCAGCTAAACGTCAAGGTGAGCTGAGCAAGGACTGTGCAGACAAGATTGAGGAAAAGAAAAATGAGATGAAGGAGAAGAACTCCCTTTTTTTGAGTTTGTGATCTTCCAAGTAAGTTAACTCCAGCCAGTGAAAGTACTTCTGTAGGCACACTTTCCTGTTACTAATGCTTTGATGCAAGATCTGGGTGAGGTTCTCTTCTTCCATCTCTCCATCCCATCAGCATTATGGATTCAGAGACATGATCCCATGCTGTGAATTTGATCCTGGAAGAAAAAAATTGTGGTTCAGCAGCACTTAAATCCGGTGTGAATTCTTCAGCAGGATGGAATAGTACCACGTTAGGGAATTGCGCATTTGGTACAAACTAACATTTCCGGTTCAGGTTCACCAAAAAATCAATGGGTAAGTTTGGTACAACCAGATATTTTGCCCGTCCTCCTGCAGACAGCAGTAAGCCAATGTATGACCATAAACTCCTTGTGTCCTGTTAATGCAACAGTAATGCAATCAAGAATCTATCTAAGCCTCCCAGGTGATCTGAGAGTGTATAAACCTAACATGAATAATAGAGTAACCATGGATAAAGCATTTCTCTCTAAATCAGTGGATGTGGCTAGCTGGTTCAGTGCACAGCAACACAAACAGCTGATTTAGTAAAAAGAAAATACAATACTGGGGAAGGAAGGAAAGCTAAGGGTGAACAAAAAGAGAAAAGAAATATACTGTTTGCAATGTGATGATGTACCATTATGTTTTGGACATATATCCTTTTCTATGTCTGTTACCTTACGGACTTCAGCTTTATCCAGAATAAGAAAGGATTGATTAACTACCAGTAACAGGTCTGGTTTTCTATGTTGGAAGGATGAATGTCTATGCTTCTGTGTTGGAACTGTTCATGTTTTCATCTATGGTTGAGAAGATGTTTTTCCCATACTCCAAAAAAAATAATATAATTGGATAAGTAAGGAAGAGTTAGTGATTTACTTATCATCTTTCCTTATAAAATCTTACAGCTGAAAAGGACCTCATGAGTTTGTTTAGTCCATGCTCTGCCTCAGAGATGTTTATCTGTACCGAGATATTTCACATTTGTCTAATTTGTTCTAGAGTTAATTTCATGGAAATTCCCCAAATCTCCACACAGTCTTTTCCAGTTTGATAATATCTTATTGTTAGGAATAAGGCAGAGGAGGCACAGGGTGGGAGGGAAGTTCCCAAATATATAACCCAGTAAGAAAGCAAAAGAATGGAGGAAAAGAAAACTAATTAAAGGAAAAAGAATTAATTACAACTTCAGATTTGCATCTTCTCCCTCTCCACTTTGCCAAGAGATTGAGGGCACTGGAAAAGAAAGGTTTTATTTCACACACATTTGTACTCATCCAACTACTGTCACTAAATCTTTGACAATGAGATGAATCAAATAAAGGCTGAGCTACACAAGGCATTACGCTGCATAAGAGAAGTTTCTGCCCTATACGCAGGCACCATTCTACTACTTAATTTTGTTTTCATTTTCTCTTTTCTGTAGAACTCCAATAAATCCTCCTTTTGTTCACTCAGAAATGAGCATGACTGTGGCTGTGACAGAGGGATGTTCTTCCATGCTGTTCTGAGAGGAATTGATCTGTGTCCTCTTAACAGGCAGAATAACACATCCATAATCTAAAGTCAAAAAACATCAGAGCATTTGTAATCAAGTTAAAATTCCATTCTTTCAAAGATCCTATTGATTTTTAGAAATTTCTTTTGGATGGTAAGAAAGAGATTTGGACAACTGACCAAAGCATTGATCCTGAGTATGGAGCAACTCAGATGTTACTTTTTCTGTGGTGAAGAACTTCTCATATCAGATCTTTCTGATACAAGACAATCACAGACTTGAATTTGTATTTCCTCTATCTTGGACAAGTGCATTAATTAAGAGATTGGATTTATTTCTCATCAGAGGTGACTACTGAGCTCTATATAGAAATTTTTTTAAAATTGTTTTTTTTATTCTCCCCACACTGAAAACTCCATTTCCAATTAAAAAATATGCAAGAAAATGTATCTTTTCAATACTTTCCAAGAAGTATTTTGATTGCTTTGATGGGGAAAAAAAATGTTTTGAAGGTTAAGAAATCATTGCAAAATGAAAGTATTGTTCTCTGGAAAATTACATTAAGAATATAACATTAAAAGTTATATATAATAATTAAAATAATATTTAAATAACATCTTAAAAGTTTTTACAAACAACACAGCCAGAAATCACCAGTGTTAGATATTTCCCATTTCCTGTTATATAGCTCAGATTTGTACAGTAAATTTGCTAAATGTAAATCATTTGGGCACAAAACCAGAAAGAAAGCCAAGTATATGCAAGGAGCAACAACTCAAGTTCACATTTTTCAATCAAATCTGATCAGCTATTGCTGAGAAGGTGTTGTTTTGCCTACATTCCAAACAAACCCCAGGATTCTTGAGAAGAACCAGTGCATTTGACAATATGTTATTATTCAGGCAGGAAATGATTAACTGGGTGTTAAATTTACCAAGTTCTACAGTCTTTAGCAAAAGCACTGTGTACGTCTCCAAACTTGGTTTGCATATGTTTAGTAGAGGCTGATTTTTTTCCCCACTATTTCTCATAAGATCTGATCCTTGCTAAACACACTTCATCCCCTCACAGCTCTTGGTGCACATAAATCATTACCAAACTGAGACTCACAGAGCCTGTTGTGCTTTCAGTGTGTGAAAGATGGTTTCCCAACCCCATGCTACACTAGAGAGACTTTCTCATATTACTTGCTCCTCTTGTTCAACTGAACAAGAAGAAAGAAGAGGCTACATTTAAGAAAAGGTACAAAATAAGAATAGAAAGAAGAGAGAAGGTATAGGACAAAGAGCGAACAGAGAGAAAAATAGGAGCAACCAGACATGAGAGATGCACACAGGGCTGAAAAGGAAGAAGAGATAGAGTTTAGAAGCAAGATCTTGTGACCTGTGGAAACATGATGAAGAGCTAAGAGAATAACTGCAGATTAAACCACCAGCAGACGCTGAGGAGATCGGTATGAAAACAGGGAAAATTGTGTGGAAATAAACACAATACATCTGTGACTGTTAGACAATATTTCCTGCTGGACATGGAAATGAATACATTATTTTCATTTTTCAGCATTTCTTTGTTATCTGAAAAAAGGTTGTCTTCATATTTTACTGCTTGAGGTAATATTTTGCGACAACAATTTTTTTCCATAAGACATAAAAGTGGTCTGCTTCACCAGAAGCATCCCAAAGTTGTATGCTTAAATCATTTGATCATAAATAAAAATAAGTTAAAAAAAGAGAAGTAAAATATCATTTTGAAGTTCGATCAGATGCTATGTTTTGAATGAAAACAAACTTCACACATGAAATGAAGCACTCTGAGGGTGCCCTTCACCATCTGAATTATTTTTGTTTTGTTATACAACAATGTAAGTATTTAGTTCTGCATTAGAAAAAGTGTTGCCAGAAAGCCGAGGGAGGTGATCCTTCCTCTCTATTCAGCACTGGTGAGGCCACACCTTGAGTACTGGTTCCAGTCCTGGGATGAGAGATATGGAGCTAATTGAGAAGATCCAGCAAAGGGCCATTAAAAGGATTAAGGGACTGGAATATCTCTTATCTAAATAAATACTGAGAGAGTTGAGAATCCAGGGGATCTCATCAATGTGTACAAATACCTGAAGGGAGTTTGCAAAGAGGGGGAGCCAGGCTCTTTTCAGTGGTGTCCAGTAACAGTACCAGAGGCAATGAACACAACCTGAAACACAGGAACATCCATCTGAACTTCAGGAAACACTCTTTTACTGTGCGAGTGACTGGGCACTGGAACAGGTTGTCCAGAGAAGGTGTGGCGTCTCCATCTTTGGAGGTACTCAAAAACCACCTGGACATGCTCCTGAGTAACCAGCTCTAGTCAGCCCTGCTTCAGCCGGCTTCCAGAGGTGTCTTCCAACTTCAGCCATTCTGTGGTTCTGTGATTCGGACAATAATATATAATTTAAGACTATATCTTTGGATTCAAGTTTGAGGTTAAACAACAAACCAATGAAAGACGAAAATTAGCTTCTCAAAGTAGACTTAGGTTAAATGCTGAATCGCTTTTGAAGTTGAATGATCAGTCTTGACTGCTGTATCATCCTGATAGAGGATGATACTGTTACTGAGAATGCAATCTTCATTATTTCCAACGTTTAGTTTTAAAAGTGAAAAAAAAGAAAAAAGTTTCAAACAATGTTATGACTACAATATTTAACTTGCAAATAAAAATTTGTCAAGTTACAAAATATCTATATTAGTTTCTGGTGCAATTTTAAGTAATCTCCTTTATAATACTGGATGGCTGGATGGCCGCATCCAGAGGGTAGTAGTCAATGGCTCGATGTCTGGATGGAGACCAGTGACGAGTGGTGTCCCTCAGGGGTCCGTACTGGGACCGGTGCTGTTCAATATATTCATCAATGACTTAGACAGTGAGATCGAATGCACCCTCAGCAAGTTTGCGGATGACACCAAACTGTGTGGTGCGGTTGACACACCAGAAGGACGGGATGTCATCCAGAGAGACCTGGACAGGCTGGAGAGGTGGGCCTGTGTGAACCTCATGAGGTTCAACAAGGCCAAGTGCAAGGTCCTGCACCTGGGTCGGGGTAACCCCCGGTATCAGTACAGGCTGGGGGAAGAAAGGATAGAGAGCAGCCCTGCCAAGAGGGACTTGGGTGGATGAAAAGCTAGACATGAGCCAGCAATGTGCGCTGGCAGCCCAGAAGGCCAACCGTACCCTGGGCTGCATCAGGAGAAGCGTGACCAGCAGGTCAAGGGAGGTGATTCTGCCCCTCTACTCTGCTCTGGTGAGACCTCACCTGGAGTACTGCGTCCAGCTCTGGAGCCCTCAGCACAAGAAGGACATGGAAGTGTTGGAGCGGGTCCAAAGCAGGGCTACAAAAATGATCCGAGGGCTGGAGCACCTCTCTTATGAGGACAGGCTGAGGGAGTTGGGCTTGTTCAGCGTGGAGAAGAGAAGGCTGCGGGGAGACCTGATTGTGGCCTTTCAGTACCTGAAGGGGGCCTATAGGAAAGATGGGGAAAATCTTTTTAGTAGGGCCAGTTGTGTCAGGACAAGGAGTAATGGTTTTAAACTAAACCAGGGTAGGTTTAGACTAGATATAAGGAGGAAATTCTTTACAACAAAAAAGGTGGGTGGTGAAACACTGGAATGGGTTGCCCAGAGAGGTGGTGGAGGCCCCATCCCTGGGAACATTCAAGGCCAGGTTGGATGGGGCTCTGAGCAACCTGATCTAGTTAATGGTGTCCCTGCTCACTGCAGGGGGGTTGGACTAGATGACCTCTAGGGGTCCCTTCCAACCCAAAACATTCTATGATTCTATGATTCTATGATTCTATGATAATACCCTCTATTTGGGTAATGTATGAAATTCTTCCTTTTTAAAGAGAGTTCCTAGCTTATCAAAGGCTCGCGGAAAGGACTAAAAATGGAAAGGAATATTAAAGCTCCTGACCTGTAAGTAGTGGACTCATTGAGTCCAGTAATCTGTGAGTAGTGTTATTATTAAAAGAATATTCTTTTAATAATCTTTTCTTTTTGAAGTTGCTTTATACTACAGCTGAGGAAAGCCTGCATTTCAGTAAAGGAGTAATAGAGCAGGTTACTGTCCTCTTCCAAGGCAGTTCCAGAAAATTACATTTGTTCAGTAGTTTCATTACTTGCAGTCATTAATATCTGAAATATGTAGAGAGCTGGGGAGATGGAATGAAAGTACCAGGAGTTGAATGGCCACACACAATCATATTCTCTAAAAGATTTCTAGTTTTATGATTTCTTTTGTCACATAATCAATTTTTTCTAGACATTCACATGAGAGTGTCTAGAAAAACACCCTTAAGACCTGTAAGGTCTATAACATAATATGTAATAAGAATTTTCAACATTCCTGATAATAGGAAACCTTACAGACCTCTTCCTGAGGTACCTGGTTGTCTACCAAAGCCATTAACTGGTATTCCTGTCCATGGATTTGTGAGGCAGCCATTTCTGTAAGGAGTTCCCTCATTCCGGTTTGCAAACTGACAATCTGTGTTTACTCCTCTCAGAGTAACTCAGCAATCACATGGATTCTTGAGATTGATCTCACATAAGTTGCAAATTCTGTCTAATTTCTTCACACAGTCCAGTTTTCCCTGTCAGGTGATTAAAGGACATTAGTGTATGAAGCTGAGAAGGAAGGAAAGGAAACTCATGTTTTTGTATGTAAGAGAAGATATAGAATGCAACTGTATTTTAGAATTCTGTTTTAAACATTTTTCAAAGGAGACAGGTAGAATATATACAGTGCATGAAAGAGCATAACTGGACTTGAAACTGAAAAAAAGAGGCAACTACATCTGACTTTACATCTGACTTCTTAGCATTAAGAAAAATTAGGTAATGAATGCCCAGAAGATGCCCAGAAAGAAAGTTGAGGTATAGTGGTTGCAGTTGCTTGACAGAAGATTACATGACATTTTAGGAATATACGTACTTGTGTATATATGTGTTCATGTGTTCACACACACATACAGCTCCAGGAGACAGTCTAGCCATGAAAAAAAATCTGCTATGTGCAAAAAGATTGAAACAGATGACCCAAGAGGTCTTTTCCAGTCATGTCTGCTGAGTGATTCTATGATTAGGGATAAAAATATAAATAAAAAGTGCATACAGTATGAGTTGTTTATGCAAAATCCAGGCTCAGAACTCATTAGCATATTTGCAGTGCTTATTTGAACAGACTACAGTAAATTGCATTTTTAAAAATAGTTCACATAGATTCCAAGAAAAAATGGCACAGAAAAAAAACAGGTTGCCAACATCAAGTAAGAGATACCTGTCCAAAACAAAAATAAATATGATTGCAAGGGAGAAAAAGTCTCTTCTCCCTGAAGATTTCTCACAGGAGCAAAGAAAATTTAAATGTGTAACTGGAACTGAGAGAAGAGAGGATGATTTCACACAAAGATGAGTTATGTGGGTGTGACAGGGAAATATATCAATAAATTTCTTATTTAACTTAGCAATAAGATCAATACAGGAAAATTAAATAATGTTTTCTTTTCATTTAATGTATAAGCTTTTTAAACTTACAATCTTGATGAGAGGCATGTATGCACACACATCTGGTTTTATTTTTACACTATTATTACCTATATTTTACCCAGTAAAGCCTGCATATTTAATACTTTGCATATATTACAGGGATCAGCAAAGGCTGGTAGAAGAAGAATAGAAGATTTTTTTTTTCCATGCTGCATGAGGATAACACGAATACAAAGCTCCTGTATGTGACAAAGCCAGTCTCTAGACATCTTCCTCTCT
Organism: Gorsachius magnificus; assembly: GCA_034008185.1. Taxonomy (NCBI): domain Eukaryota; kingdom Metazoa; phylum Chordata; class Aves; order Pelecaniformes; family Ardeidae; genus Gorsachius; species Gorsachius magnificus. The sequence goes on from CM067081.1 coordinate 182,279,746, forward strand.
CTAAGATATTTTAGTGTGGAGTTCAGGTTTCAAAACAAGTTGATGATCCCAGCAAATCCCAGCCCTTCCTGTATATGCGAACATTCTACCTGACCAAAGAAGAATGCAGTAATACAGACTGATTTGTGCAAATGACATTGTTCTTGATCTGCTTATTGTATCACATTTGAAAAAACTAAAATAAAATCATTAAGTGTTTGGGTTTTTTCCTCTTTTTTTTTTCCTCTCTTTTTTTTCTCCTCCTTTTAAAGACTGATTGTGAGTGCCTGCTTCTCCAGAGCAGGTTCTTTGAACTCTTATGAGTTCAAATTTACAGCTGGAAATTACACTTCCCACCTTTTGTTTAAACAAAGAAATTTACTGAACCCCAGTGGCTGAAAGTTTTACCCCTTGAGGTCTTTACAAAATGAGAGAAGCCTACAGTGAAAAAATGGAGTGGAAAGAAAAATAAGAAGTTAAAACTCTATAATTACTTTTATCAGGAAATCAAAGTCTCTTTTTTCCTTTTTTTTCCTTTGTTCTTTTACCTTAAACAACATTATCCATAATTGTTTAGCTACACGGCTTACTTCAAAGATTAGCAACTTATGACTGCAGTTCTAAAGAGACCTAACCATGTAATTTCTTTGCTTTAAATGTAAAGGCTACATTGGCAAACCATGAATTCGTTTTATTAGACCTTGCTAAATTTCTATTAGTTCTCAGAGCTATGGATTTCACTCAAAACAAAAAATCATTACCCTCTGAAAAAACATTTAATTGCTTAAATATGTAATTAATATGTGATTCAAAATTACTTGAATCAATCATCCAAAGGTGAGAGTGCTATTGAGGCATGATCTGAAGGCATATGAACATCTGAGAGAATACTGAGCTTTTGCAACTAACAATATAAAACACATCCAAGTGATCTAAACAAAAAATGCAAGTGCGAAATCCACTGAGTGTATCCTGCTGTCCCTGCTAACTATAATATATTATGGAATATTTGGTCCTGATCCCGAATGTTGGCAGATTTACATATTGTGATTCTCAGGCAGGTATCTTTTGTTTTTCTTTTATTTCACAGGTACATGTTCATATCACTAAACTTCAATACCCCTGGGCTTAGAAGGGGAAATACTGCCATTAGCGTGTGGAAGTGAGACTTCCAGGTGATTAATGTCAATCACTTAGCAGAACCATTGAATGTCAATGAACTACATGCAACACAAAGTAAATATTTATAATTATTATTTTTAATTAAGTGTCATGATTAATGAGTTGCATGTAGATCTGTTTTTTAATCTTTTTGGAAAAAGATGAAAGTTCTGTCTGAAAAATAAAATTCTGTAACAATGAGTAAACATACAACACAGACAGGGCCATTAGGCTGTCTAAACCGTCTCAGCATGACTCTGGTTTTAAGCACAACCTTTGAGACATACTTTGAAATTTAAAATTCAGTTCTCTCAAAAATAAGTTTTGATTATGCTATGAGTTGATAACTGAATTATACTTTCAAACAAGATTGCAAATACCATCACATTTAGTACACGGTATTTAGAAAGTGTTAAGGGTTATTTATTCCCAATTATAAAAGAAGGTCTCTGGGGGTTTTGGGGAAGGAGGAGATGGAAGGCATGGAGGCAGGAAACCTGAGTCAACGGTCAGTGTCCAATTCCTCAGGCTGCAGCACAGAATTTCCAGCTTTGGACTTGTGAGACTACAGTGGCTATAAATGGAACTCTTCAGATTCAGAGTTGTTTCAAGGGTTAGGGAAACTTGGGAAAGTTTCTAAACATATAAATCTGGATACTTGCCAGTAAACAAAGAAATATGTATGTCTCCAAGGATTTAAATGTAATCCTAGTTATAAAATTAAGATGTATTTTGCATAATGCAGGATACAGCAGAGAGTTCTTGAATGGGAATGTTCAAAAGTAATCTGTCAAACTGAGACTCACTGTAAAAATCCATTTGTTGCAATTGTTTTCTAAAACATGGTACTTATGGAAGGCAGCACTCCTACAATGAACAATTAATCTTGTAAGAACATGTTTTGTTAGCACCTAACAAAATGGAGATTTTTTGAATATTTTAAATAGAAATACATAAAAATATCATATCACCAATAGAAAATTAAAATAGAATGGATTCCTAATCTTGCCAGTTGTCTTGGGGGTGTTTTAACATTAACATTTCATTGCACTCTCATCTATTACTTTTGCTTCTGACATTGTGATCTCTGGCCTGCTAAAGCTTAATGACTTTGAGCCCTAATAAAGCAAACAGAAGATCAAATCAAGATCCTTTTGGTGGTTGTTTTTGGAAATATTACTACTTGTTTCATTACAGGTCCAGCTCTTAGAAATACGGGAAGCTTAGCTTTCAAAAAAAAGAGAAAAAGTTTCTGCACCTCTGTAAAGAAAAAGTTTTAAAAGTGTTCACAGAGAAGCATTAAGATTCAAACTTCAAGAAGCAAACACAAGAACAAAATGTGTTCCTCTCAGATAATCTTAATTACATCTTCATTATAATGTAGTTATACAATGCATATCTCCTCATCATATTTCATTATATCTTCATGATAATCTTCATCATTTGGGGAAGAAGGAGAGCCAACCAATGATTAGGGGCCATTTAAACTGAAAGAGGGTAAATTTAGATTTATATTAGGAAGAAATTCTTTACTGTGAGGGTGGTGAGGATTTTTTTAGTTTTATATCACATCAGTGGAAAACATTAGTGTTTGCTAAGTTTCACAGGTTGTATCAGTCAAAGTATACATTTGCATCATGTGCTGGAAGTGTTCTTCAGCTTCATTAAATTTTAATGTGTTTTAAATAATATTAATTTACATATAATTGATTAAGAATGAAAAGCATATCAGATATATTTACAGAAAGTAGCTATGTCAGACACAGGTTAATTTAATTTTATTTCATCGCACTTCATGAAGAATCAAAATATACTTTCATGATGAACTCATTAGTTACAAATTTCGTGTTATTGATAACTGTTAAGATTTATCAATACTTGTTTTTTCTTTTGATTTTCAGCAGTTCATAATATGGGCTCTTAAAATAAAAGAGGACAAGAAATTTAGACAAGGTACATTGTCTGACAGCTTAAAAATTATGAATGTGGTTTCTCTTCATGCATGTATGTATTTATACATATACATTCTGTTTGGGAAAAATTCTCAAAACCTAATTAAAAAATCTCAAACCCTAATATTTTCCTGTTGAAGTCCATTTTCATAAATAAAGTATTTCAGTATTAAAAAATTTACTAGCTTAAGGACATCTTGAAATTTGGGGTTTGCTGTTGCTGTTTAATTCATATTCAGACAAGTTCCTTTAAGCAGTCTTGAATTACATTTGCCAGCTTAGGACATGATTCATCAAAAAATATCTCTGTCTCCTGTGCACCTCTAGGACTTCATTGGCCACTTGATGGTTTATATTATTAAGAAGATGTGTTTTACAAAGAAACAGAGTTCTGTTGGAGAAACTGGCCTGACAATAAGTCAGGACAATTTTTACCAAAACCCATGATGAAAAACTTTATACCATAATTTTCTGCCTATACTTTACTTTTATTTTATTCACTCTGACAAGAAGAAATCATTCCTATTCATCAAAAATCATAAGCGTCTCTGGATTTATGGATTAATTTCAAAGGAGAAACTGAATTAAAACAAACCTGGAATTCTAAATGATAGTGGTAGACGTATTTCCTGACTCAGAGTAAGGTTCCTATAAATTTCTGTTAAGATTTGAACTTTAATCCAATTCAGAATATACAATACTTGGCAAAGGTTGTGAGGGAGAAAAAGTTTATTGTACAGTCCCCCAGGACTAACAGTTACTTTTCCAGATTGATGCAGAGTTCTAATCAGTTTTGCTTCCCAACAGGAAAGCTGGTTTAATGTAAACAGTGGGGTTTTAAGGGCCAGCAAAGAAGCTGGTAGGTGTCAGAGACAGGTGAATCTGGTGGGATTTTGGATCTAAGAGTTCTCTAATCCCAATTGGCTAGATGTGAGACTGTGATGGGTCCTCGTCCTCAGGTCTGACCACTAGTGAGGTGTGCAGCAATTCCCCCCCACCCCACCCTCAACGCTCTCCCCCCACCCATGTGTGTGTGCCACTGGTCACTCCACCAGGGAGAGAGCAGTGCCTTTACCAGTAGCCATATGAACACAAACACCATTCACCTTAATATGAACACCACAGACAGCCCAGTCCATGTGCAGCTGCTCTGACATTTGGTCTCCCCAGTAGCTACCTCCAGACCACATTCTCTCAATTTGGCATCCCCTAGAGCTTCAAGCCCTTTGCACTGATGATCCCTTTTTCAGCAACGCAAACTAGCGTTCACAAAGGCTCAGAGAGAGGGGACTCACACAGAGATAAGGTTTAATAAGATAGGATAAACTGAAATTATTAGATGAGGGGTTGGCTGTATAAGCATACTGACCAGCAGCCTGCCTACACAAACCCATCCAGTTTTATTCCTTTTCCCCCCATTTTTCGAAACCCTTTTCTCCTCTGATTCTCCTTGATCCTTCCTTTTCCTTACCTCGTCCTTTCCCCCAAACATCCTGTAATAAATTATGCACATTCCCACAACCCCCTTAAAACATCCCATAATAAGCTTTATATGATCCCCAAATTCTCTCTGCTTTTTCCCCAAAATTATCTTGCCTGTTCTTTCCAAAATAAGTCCTATACTCCTTGCTTAAAGAGAGATGTTTTCCATTTAGAGACAGTCTACAGGAGAGTAACAGAGTTGATCAATGGGAATCACTGGAAAAAATTTAGTTACTTAGTCTAGACAGAAAAAGACTGAGGTGATATATGATAAGAATCTTCAAATGTGTAAAGGGGAGCTTCAAGAGGAAGGGAATAAAATCTTTTCTTTTTTTATTGGGGACAGAATAAAAAGTAATGGACTTGGAGTTCATCAAAGATGTCTGTGGGAGGCATTTAAAAAGAATGACAACTTTGAAGACAGATCTGCAATAGAGTAGATTTTCTGGGAAGGTATGGATTCTCCATCACTGAAGATTTTTTGGAACAGATTAGATGAACATGTGTCTTGGGTGGGTTAGTTATAGCTGATTCTGCCTCGGATCTGCAGACAGGGTTAGATGACCTTTCAAGCTCTGATCTATGACTCTATAGAAACAATACTAAACTCCTTTGTAATACACTTTCATAGCTACTGTTAAAAACTCAAGTGTTATCAGATCCAGAGGTGAGATAGATTAAGATGTAGTGAGAAATTTGCTATAAATGTCTATTTTTGACTTGAGCATATTTTTAGCCATTAAATTTATCAGGATTAATGGACAAATAGGCAGACATGTACAGAGAGTATGATCGTATAACACATTTCTCTAAAAACTAAGGCTAAACTAAGAGCAAACTGAATTTCCTGTGGAGTTTTGGTATATCCACTGCAACCCTATAAATGAGAGAAGGATTTCAGGAATAAGATTTTTTCCTTCATTTTCTAAACTCTTCTTATATTAGTCTTTTGGTGCTACAAAACTTTTTTTGAGCTTCTTTCTTGGCTCATGAATAACGTCACCTCCTTCATTTATAGACAATGTGAGGTTATAGGAATCCAGCATTCAATCTTACTATGCTATAGGATCTCATTTCTTGCTAGTTCTAAACTGAAAACCATATTAAGCATCTTAAGTATTCTTTTTTGCAAATGTCAGTTAAGTACAGTTAACTGTTAACTCTTAACACAACTAAAACCAAACCTACACATTAATCACAATTTTTAAATTCTCTATAATGATTAGCTGATAACTGATCACTTGTGAATTAATGAGTCTTATAAGTTCACAGGTGAGTAAAAAATGAGGATTTTGCATCATAAAATTTCTTCGTTTTATCTTGTTTGAGGTTTGGTTTGGGGTTTTTTTTGGCAGGGGAGGAATTACTGTGGGGTTTTTATTATTTTTATTTATGAGATTCTAAGTTAGGGGCTAGGTTATGATAGCTTTGCATTTAATGGTAATCTGCCTCTTTGAGGTTTAGACTACTTGTACAGTAAAGAATCATTTGGTGAAATTAGATCAGATTTTGACCAATGCTTTTTGCATTATTTATGTTTACTTTCATAGCATTTTTGCCATGATAATGAAGTCTCAGTGGTATGCAACTTTTCAAAGGGATGCTAATATTAGCTCTTTGTTCCATAATAAAGGTCACATATTTGGTGCAAATTATGGAGACTGAGGTTTGAAAAGTGTAGTTAAGTAAGATTCACAGTTTAACTTGCACTAAATAAATCACCCTAGAGTACTCTGAAGGTAGAAAATATCATTCATATGCCAGCTGTTATTGTTGGGGGAAGGATAAAAGAAAATATATACTCAAGAGGATATGCCACTATTTAATCTTAGCTCTGAATTTTCTTGGTTTAATGGACTGAATTTCTCAACAGAATATAAAATATAGTAGAAACAGAGAAAGATTTAAACTTCTTTCCATGTTCTTCAGCTAGTCTATCCTCCAGTCTTTTTATTGACTTGTGGTAATATCAATGAAAAAATTTATTCTGCAGAATTTAGCACCATAGGCTGGATTAGCAAAAAGACTGAAGTTTCTGAAATGCTAACCACTGGTATTTCTGAGAACCTCAGACAGGCAGCCAGAAGAGAGCAATGTGCCAGACATCAAAAGGGTTGAGAAGAGGGGTTTAACCAGCTCAGCAATTTAGATGTAGCTGAGACCAGTTTATCTCTGTGGTGAACCCTCTAGCTACATAGCAATTGCTGCTCCATAAGTGTCTCCTGGTAGTGGATATGTCCACTGGACCTTTCTCAAAAAATACAGTAAGAATATTTAACTGTAATCAGAATAGCTCAAATAAAATTCTTTTTCACATTTGAGAGCACTTGAAACCATATTTTTTCACTGATATTTCTATTTTTCAGTCACTGCTTTCTTTGTCATTCTGAAGAAACACAACATGAAGCTGTCCCATTCCACCAGAAACCCCTGACCATGCTGAAGCTAAATATTTTAGTCTAAATACTTACGTTAAAACTGTTAGTAACAAGATATAAATAGGAAGTCAGTAAGAGAAAGACGCCTGGCTACACTACACTTTTTGTAATATTACTCACAACCTTGGGACTCTCCCCCCAGTTTGAAAAGGACGACACGGGCCAGATGTATAGGATTTAATCCACTGTGCTGCATAATTGCTCTTTGCATGAGCAGCTTGCTTGAAAAATGTAAATTTTTGCTTTGCAAGCATAATAGGACTCTTATCCTTAGCACAGTGGATTTCTATGCACATATACTTATTCACAGTGCCCAAGGCCTTTCTTATTACTAAGTACCAAATTTAGAGAGCACGGACATGCATATTTGGAAACAGAGGTTTACCTCCCTAAGGACATTTTACTGTCAAAATGCAAATGCTCACGGGCTTAAGGTACTATGTAGCTTAATATCAGCTGAATGTTGGTAGTAAGAAACCTTTTGTGGTTTTAGGGGTAACATTTGTTAGATTTGGAAAAGAACCCACATTACCTAAATCATTCAGAATCAGGGTATAAATATTTTCTTTATAAGAACAACTAAACCCATATAGTAATACCAGGTAAATAAGGATATTACTATCTGACATTTGCAAATATTTCATCTGTCTTAAATGTATTAAGGAAGATGTTTATGGTTTTTCATCCTTATACTTCTGTTTCACCCAATGCTGTTTTTCATGGTTTGTTTTCAGTTTATTTTATCATTATAAGAATCCTACAGTTGCTTTCTTCTCAGCTCCAGACGGTGGTTGCATAAAATGAATAATCAATTTTCAGGTACACGTCTGCTCAGGAAGCTATTGCCTACAGAAGTCACAACTGTCTGTGAGATATGTTTTCAATTCTCTGAAATACTTATAAGTCAATTGCAGATTAGGTACCAATAATGAACAAGATTCTCTCTTCATCTAGGTGAATCAAAGAAACATAATAAAAATAGTAATACCACCAAAAGTGCTTGGAGGATAAATAAGTTTCCTATACTCCATGTCTCCTCGTTTCCTGGAAACATCTCTTTTCAGCTTCTCAGATGATTCGGTTTCTTTCATTCTGACAAATAAATAGGTATGTCTCAATCAACCATTAATATATGTTTTCTTTGCAAATCTCTAATGGAACTTTTCATCTCCTTTACAGCTTTCCCATCAGAAGCACTAACATCATATTGCCATGAAATACTTAGGTCTAATAAGTGTAAGCCAAATCTTAACCCACCATGCAACCTGTAATTCAGTAACAATTGTTTCTCCTAACACATAGATATTTTAGAATCTCTGAGAAACCTGGGGCAGAGAATAAAGATACCTGTTTAAACTAAATTTTGCACAAATGCAATCAGTAAATGGAATTATAAAAATTTAGAGAGAAAGGTAAAGTTCTAAGCACTTGGTTTTAGATACTTAACAAAACATGTTGGCTTTTGGCTGATGGAAAGGTAGCAATGGTAAGTGCATTGCTGATATAAATGTACTGAAATTCAGAAATAAATGAAGTTGTGAGTACGGGTGCCTTTCTTCTATTGGTAGACTGTGATCTCAGTGAAATTTCATAAAGGTTCTTACCTCATTTGAGGTTCTTACCTCAAAATAAATTATTGCTAGGTAAGGACATAATTTAGAATTTGGACAAAGTTATTTACTTTATGTGAACTTTTCCTAATATTAAGCCTGAGAAGGTAAAAATTATAATTCAGTTTTAGAAAAGATGAACTTCATCTCACTGACATTTGTAGACCGGTTTAATGTTTTTCAAATTACTATACTTCCATTATTGTACTATGTCCATATTAGTATAAATGTCCATGTTATCATATCATTTAAGCTCTTCCACTAAGAAGAAAACATGAAGCCTGACCCATTTACATCATTCACATAATTAAAGCATGGGAGTTAGCTGTTCACTTTATCCTATTAAAAATGTAGGTGGATGTTTCTAACTCCTGACAATAGGATGGAGTAAATTTGATTGTTGTGAGCAATAAACTATATCTGAGTATGGCAGACATTAATGAACACAATATGCTCATTATTGATTTTTGCCTGTGCAGCTGCATGTTAGAAACTTCAAGTCAGTATTTGGAGACTAAATGGCAGTATATACTAAAAGACATAGGCTTTACTTGAGTTGTACATAGAACACATTTATGTGCCTATCACACAGCTTTAGTAGAAATAAGGATAATTAAACTAAGTGCATAAAACCAATGTAGTGTAATTAGCCAGAACAGTATCTGCAGTCCTTAGGTCAGCCTTTCCTATGAGGATCCAGCTCTGACCTCCTGTGGAATGGAGGTTCATTCTCCTACTATGCCAAAAGAAAGAAGATCGCTACCACTTAGTTAGGTTTGCCAGCTACCTTTGAGCAAAGTTCCTAGCAGGAATTGGTAGATTTTCTCAACAGTATTGTTTCTTTAAATTGAAGATCACAACGGCTGAGCATTTTTCCACCACCAAGGTATGTTCTTTGAAAGAAGTGGAATTTTTTCTGTTTATTGGGGTCTCCTTCAACGTGTCCAGTCTGTGCCTCCGCTTTGACTAAGCCCATCTGTGCAGCAGAACAGAAGAATGCCTGTGTGCTAACATGCATTTGAAATAGATGGTTTGAGTTTCATTTAGATTCACTGAATGAGAGTCAGAAACAGTAACATATTTGCATAAATCAGTATTTGTCATGGGGAGTTATTACAATGTGTGTGTTACAGTTTAACCTTTTAATTTTTTCAGCTCCACCAGTTGCATCTAGTATGTGTGCACAGAACAGAGTTATGGCAGTGCAGAGCTGAGGTCTGTTTGTAGGAATCCTTCAACCCAGGAATATATCAAGGTCATCAGAGCCTCTGAGTTCACTTTTTCATTGGCTCTGTGAAAGGGCTTTCTGAATGCAGGCAGGCTGGGAGAGCTGAAATTTGGGAATCGCTGAAGCTGAAGAGAGGGAATGAGCCAGAAGCAGAGCAGATGAGAATTATTTTTCCACTTTAACTGCACTGAAAGAAAGTGAATGCATCTCAAAGAACATGGTTACCTTTTACAAAGCCTATTTACATCCTTATTTTAGATTAACGTTTAATTGAATTAGAAATAGATTTCTTTTCCTCACTCTATGCACCTTGCCTTCTCAGACGTAAGTTTTTTGAAGCAGTGTCAGTCTTTCACCAGCCATCAGTACAGCACCTAGCACAGTGAGGATCTGTTTTCATCTGACAGCTCTATATATTAATCATAACAACATTTTTGAAAGTTACTCAGAATTTCATAAGTACTTAATTGGGAAAAACAGGCAGGACTATTCCAATGAAAATTAAGTGTACTAACTGCCTAATTTTCTCAAAAAGATGCTAAGTTTAGTTAGCATAGTGTTTCACAATAGCTATGGATATGTTTCGTGCCACCCACAGACAACTGCATGTGTCTACAATGTATACATTGCAACCATAGATAAACTATGCCTCACAGGGAACCAATGATCAAAGGTTTAGCATAGTTTTTACTGCAAAGTCCTCTTCAAAGAGGTAACTCAGCACTGTTTTTCTCAGTTTCTTCTTTGCAGAAGTGAGGAAATACTGATGAATTTCCTTTTAAACTTTACTTTTCTGATGGATAACTTTCCTACAACTGTAAAACAGTATATGAAGTACAGAACGGTCAACATTCTTTAGTAAAACTGCTATATTTCAAATCATTACTCAATATTCTATTAGAAGTAGTGCAAAAATTATGTATTTTGCTTTCCAGACCAATATGAAACCATCCCTCAATAACTGATCACTTGTGGGGCATGAAAAAAAGGTAAAACCAAGCCTTTTGTGAGTATCCATGTGTAACTAATAGCACCACTTCATGTCAGTGCACCCGCAGGTAGCTTCATAAGCAGAAATTACTTTCCAAATCCATTGAAAATGCATGAGCTAAATGAGACTCCACCCAATTAGCCAAAGCTACTGTGGCTCTGCAAAGTTGTCATGGGTAGCAAGTAAAGTTACTCGTATAGGTATGAGATTCCCCTTGGAGTTTAACTTCATCAACTACTAAAAGGCAAGAGAAAAAGACGACAATGGTGGATGTGATAAGATAATGTTTTTCATGTGTGATAGTGACAAGATGGTAGCTTTGCCTCTGGAAGAAAATTGCCCACTGATTTTTCCATCAGACCATGTAATGGGAAAGTGGGGAATGAAGTCTTAATTTTCTTACCTTCTCGTGTTGCAATAAGAACATATGACTATATAGATCTGTGGAAAACACTTTTTATTTAGAATATAATTCATGTGCAAATCAGACTTTTTACCATCATTTTTTTAAACCAGGAGTACTCCCATTTGTTATATGATTTTTTTTTTTCTGATTTAAATTACTAGTGTATTGAGTAGAAAGATTTTCAGTTTTAGTCCTGAGTGTTAAAGCATCATTTACAAATGGTGGGTACATACTCTGTGTTCAAAGCAGTACAAATAAATGAAGATGACTGCCCTTAAGAGCTTGGGAGCTGAAAGTTATGAAAAGATGGATAGATGCCAAAAGATTGATACATGCCAAAACGAAAAAGGATATGGTAAAGCAGAATCTGTCAACGTGCCGAGTAAAGAGCTAAAAACCCTTTAGAATATTTCCCACAAAAACAAGCATTAGCAAGCTTCATTGAGACTGAAATGTTTGTCACTGGAACAAACCTCTCCCATATTCCTCCCTCATGGACTCCCAGGGTGCTGGCAGGGAGGCTGGGACCTGGGGTTTTAATTCCTTGAACCTCATGGTTTCTTACAAGGAAGCCACTCCAAGAGTGGCAATACAAGCAGTGCTGGATCCTCAGCCCTAAATGAGCTCACCTCAGGAATCTCCCAAAGCTACGGACTACAGAAGTATAAAAGATTAAATTTGTTGAGCAGCAGCATTCTGTATTTTGGAAACACTGTATTTCCAGGTTTTCTCTTGAAAGTTTCCCACTTTGGGTTTAGACTGAAGTTCAATGAAACCTATGCTTGCATTCAGGAAATAAGATTCCTCACAAGTAAGAGACACTGTTTTTCAGACAACTTTCTGTCCACCTAATAGTTGTCAAAACTTTTGGTAGTCATCATATCAAAGGCAGACATTTATTTGGTAGCTTTGAAGTAATGAGAATGAGGAAGAAACCATGAAAAACATTTGAAAATCTAATAAGTAGTAATAGAAACAGATCTGATGGAGTCAGAGTTAGGAATCAATCATCTCTGTACATTGAACAGAAATTAAAAATGCCATGGGACGTGGCAATCATAGGTCACATCTGATGATAGAATAATCCTTATGGTTTAAAATGTCTAAAGAGAGCTTTCTTTCAAGGTGGCTGAATGTTAATCCTTCATTTGAGTCTTAGTAAGTGTATCATAGCTAAGGTAGGTCCTGTGTAATGATTTCTGAAAAGCCAGAAATATGATCTATGTATCAGAAAAGTTAAAAGTAATAATAGTGGAAGAAGTTGTAACTTATCTATATCCTTGCAGTCATACATGTGCATACACAGACACCCACAAAAACACACAGACACACATGTTGTTCTGAAGTACAAGGCTGAAATATATTTGCAGTGGAATTAAAATGAAGGTTGACACACCAGAAGGATGGGATGTCATCCAGAGAGACCTGGACAGGCTGGAGAGGTGGGCCTGTGTGAACCTCATGAGGTTCAACAAGGCCAAGTGCAAGGTCACGCACTTGGGTCAGGGTAACCCCCAGTATCAATACAGGCTGGGGGAAGAAAGGATCGAGAGTAGCCCTGCCGAGAGGGACTTGGGGGTGCTGGTGGATGAAAAGCTGGACACGAGCCGGCAATGTGCGCTGGCAGCCCAGAAGGCCAACCGTACCCTGGGCTGCATCAGGAGAAGCATGGCCAGCAGGTCGAGGGAGGTGATTCTGCCCCTCTACTCTGCTCTGGTGAGACCTCACCTGGAGTACTGCGTCCAGCTCTGGAGCCCTCAGCACAAGAAGGACATGGAACTGTTGGAGCGGGTCCAGAGGAGGACCACAAAAATGATCCGAGGGCTGGAGCACCTCTGCTATGAGGACAGGCTGAGAGAGTTGGGCTTGTTCAGCCTGCAGAAAAGAAGGCTGCGGGGAGACCTGATTGCGGCCTTTCAGTATCTAAAGGGAGCCTATAGGAAAGATGGGGACAATCTTTTTAGTAGGGACAGATCTGACAGGACAAGGGGTAATGGTTTTAAACTAAAACAGGGTAGGTTCAGACTAAATATAAGGAAGAAATTCTTTACAATGAAACACTGGAACAGGTTGCCCAGAGAGGTAGTGGAGGCCCCATCCCTGGAAACATTCAAGGCCAGGTTGGACGGGGCTCTGAGCAACCTGATCTAGTTAGCAGTGTCCCTGCTCACTGCAGGGGGGTTGGACTAGATGACCTCTAGGGGTCCCTTCCAACCCAAAACATTCTATGATTCTGTGATTCTATGAAGTCCATCTTTGTCAAGAGATAATCATCAGAGGATGGTACCAGAAATACCAATGAAATGGGGAACCTCTGCTGATCAGTCCTCCTAACTTTTATATCATACAGTCAAGGCTTACAAGCTAATATAGAGGTAATATTTTGGCCTAGCTGAATTTAGTTCATATTTTTCAGATTTTATGAACATTCATAATATGGAATAGATCCTGCTGTCTGATTTCTGTTATCTGTATTAACGATTTGAGATATTCTTATGCATCGTATACAGTAACTGCTGTGGGGAAAAACAGGCACAACATTGCAGACTTTGTTTTGAATATTCATTTTCCATTTCTTAATAAAAGTCTAAGTCTAATCTTTGTAATATATAGAAGAAACTTTCTCAGGAAGAGAAAATTGTTATAAAATTGTCTCTTCCTAAAGCTATGTGGCTTAAGATAATCAGCAGCAATAAAGTCATTACTGCAGTTTTAAGATTATACTTACAAATGTATGCCAATGCTTTTCTTAACTCTCTTATATTTTACTTCTTTCACTATGATAATTCACACACTTTCCCTACCTCTGATCTACATTTCATCTTGGTATAATGTAACTCCTTTCAAATCTGTTGCTGACTTCTCAGGAGAAAAATTAAAAAAAAAAGGTTTATTACATATGTGATTAATATCCTTATACTCTCTCTTCTGCCTGTCCACGTTGACATAAAAAGACTCTTCCAGGTCATGGCAAAGAGCATAGTTGGGTCCTTAAGACAAGTTTTGGACTCTACAGTACTCTGAACAATTAGTAGTACTAAATAATGAAAAAGAGAGCATAAGAACTCAAGATCAGCCAAAGTGATATATGAAGTATAAGGGGTGAATGCACTGTACCAGTTTTAGTTTAAATATATATGACTGTGGAGAAGAAAAAGGGATTACTTTTGTGTGAATAAGTGGGAGGCAGAAAAAAAAAAAAAAAGGAAAGCATGTTTACCACTCTGTAATAGAGGCAGAAAAGGGAAACCTCTTAAAAATGGGAATTGTAAAACTTGAGAATGTGAGTATAAAAAAACCCACAGTGGCCGTGAAATTTGATGAAAGTGAACTACATTCTCTACTCTTTTCCTTCAAAGGAAATGCTAATCCTAAAAGGTCAGAAGAATATGAATATGAAACACCACTGTGAAAGAAAATCTTTAAAATACATAGCCCAGATCATACTGTTTTCTCAGTAATACATTGTCGTGGTTTAACCCGGCTGGCAACTAAGCACCACGCAGCCGCTCGCTCACTCCCCCCCCTCCCTCAGTGGGATGGGGAAGAGAATCGGGAAGGGGAAAAAAGGTTAGAGCCGAGGGCTGAGATAAAGACAGTTTAATAAGAGAAAATAATAATAACAGTAATAATGAGAATGATAACAAAATATACAGAATATACAAAACGAATGATGCACAATGCAATTGCTCACCACCCGCCGACCGATGCCCAGCCCGTCCCGAGCAGCGATCAGTACCCGAGCAGCGATCACTCCCCCCACGACCGACCAACCCACCAACCCCCCCGAGCATGACGTTATATGGTATGGAATAGCTCTTTGGACAGTTTGGGTCCTAGCTGTGCTGTACTCCCCGCTTGTTATGCACCTGGCTGAGCAGGAGAAGCTCAAAAAGTCCTTGAGCAGTCTGAGCACTGCTTGGCAACAACTAAAAACATCAGTGTGTTATCAACATTCTTCTAGTACTAAATCCAAAGCACAGCACTATGCTAGCTTCTGTGAAGAAAATTAACTCTATCCCAGCCGAAACCAGGACATACATGTACTTTCTCACTAGGTGAAACAAGCATCTCAGTGGGGGCCAGATTCCCGCTGCTCACGTTGAACAGTACAAAGACTGGGACAAACTGTAAAGCGTGAAATAAGGAGCTTCTCAGAAGGAGGAGCGGTGTTGGGTGAGGTAAATAAAACATGATGACACTTGTCTAGACAATCACTGGTGCTGAATTAATTGTGAATGACAATCTTAGAATATACTGTTGCATTATCCAAACAACATCCCACCACACTTACCCTCTGAAGTGTTGCTCTTTGCATCTGCTGTGTCATGTACAGTAATAGTGGTTTGCAGCTGTTGTAGTAGCATGAAAGCAGCATCCTTTCTCCATTCTGATACCATATTCCCCTGTGGAAACCTAGAGTTAGGCAGTAGTGTAAGAATGGTCTCTTCATGAAGGCTTTTTTCATGTATAGTCAGGTCAGTGATTTTTTTATCAATAAGAACATTCACAGGAAAATAATGTGACATTCCTGCAACTGCATTCGTAAACTAAAAGTGTTCCTGAAACCATTTAAAAACTGATGCTCTGACAATTAATACTGGATGGAAGGAGTTAGGTTGTTGGAGAGGAGGAAGACCAACAATTCATAAAAACTGTGAAGGAGGTCATATCACAAATGCCACCACTCTACCAAATATTTATAGGTTTGGATCACCACAAGTGGAAAAGGGATTTACACCTCTAATATCCTGAATCAGTGATCCAGACACTGACTTTTGGATGTAAGGAAGCATCATACCTTTATCTTCCATGGGCTTTTTCTGGGCAAGTAATAATCTGCTAAAAGTAATAATCCCCCAGAGTAAAATGCTCTCACTACAAAATACCACCACCTTCCCAATACATGGGTTGATTTCTGCCCTCTTTAAGCACCTTCCTGTGTATGGACCCAATACATAAATGACTAATTTAGAGACATCTTGCACGGGAAGCCTGAGATTTGTACTGCTGGATAGTGTTTCAACCAGAATTTAGATTCCTAAAACTGGAGTTTGTGTGGTTTAGTCTTTCCTTCTTCCTGTTTCAGTTCTTTGTTGTTGTCGTGGTTTAACCCTAGCTGGCAGCTAAGCACCACACAGCCCCTTGCTCACTTCACCCCAGTGGAAGGGGGAGAGAATCAGAAGAGTAATAGTGAGAAAACTCATGGGTTGATATGAAGACAGTTTAATAGGTAAAGCAAAAACCACACATACAAGCAAAGCAAAACAAGGAACTCATGCACTACTTCCCATCAGCAGGCAGGGGTTCAGCCATCTCCAGGAAAGCAGGGCTCCATCATGCATATCGGTAGCTTGGGAAGACAAACGCCATCACTCTGAATGTCCCCCCTGTTTCCTTCTTCTTTTCTCAGCTTTACGTGCTAAGTATGACATCATATGGTATGGAATACCCCTTTGGTCAGTTGGGGTCAGCCGTCCCAGCTGTGCCCCCTCCGAACTTCTTGTGCACTCCCAGACTACTTGCTGGTGGGGTGGTGTGAGAAGCAGAAAAGACCTCAACTTTGTGTAAGAACTGCTCAGCAGTACCTAAAATATCCATGTTATCAACACTGTTTTCAGCACAAATCCAAAACACAGCCCTATACAAGCTACTGTGAAGAAAGTTAACTCTATCCCAGCCGAAACAAACACATTCTGCACCCCTTATTCCATACCATTTACATCATTCTCAGGTCCCACAGTATCCGATACATCTTCATTAACCACCAACACCCTTCCCATCCTTTGATATAATACTCAGATATTCTCTTAGTCTATGGACCTACCTTGTAAGAGGTCCATAAGATGTCCACAAATGTCCACAAAATGTCCATTGAGTTCGTTTAGCCCATGACTTTGGGCTCCATGTCTTATAGTGGTCACAGTTATTCTCACTCAAAACCATCACTGCTTGAACAATTGGGAAAGATACTTGGCCTTGTAAATTGGTAGGTAACTGGATGTTAGCTAGGCCTACATGAGATTTAAATGTGACTTTCTGGAAGACAGCTCTTTTTAGCATCTATTTCTGCATTCAATGACTAGTTTACTCATAGACATAGACTCCTGGGAATCGAAATACTAAATCATAAAGCAAAAGTAACTTATCTCAACCAATGAATACCATCTTCCTAGAATGGAGTCGAAAAGTATAGGATAGGATCTTTTTACAAAAATAATTATATGAGCAGTGACAAAGAGCAAATATATTCCTAAAATCATTGTTCACAGAAAAGTTAAGCAAGAAAGAGGTTACATTTCACTGAAAATTATTCACTCAAATCCTCATTAAGGCTTCTAATTTTTCCAGGATATGTGACAAATGGCTTCAGATCATTTAAGTCATGCCTGGATGAGACTGTAAAGCCTCCAGCAACATACAGCTGAAGTGGGAAGAAGTGTAAATACTCACAGTGGCTGCCATATCAGAAAGCAATCACAATTCTCATTGAAACAAGCTGAGCTCTTTAAAAGAATGTTAATCAGCACCCTTCAAACAGATCATCCCACTGGAGACAATGAACAGTGAGTCCTCTACTGTTTACACTCTCTGAACAGATAATTTTAAAAGCAATTATTTGTAGATGAAATGAAACGTACATTACATTAAGACCTTTTTATTCTAAGGAATTCTGGTAATTCGTTTTGTAAGTCTATCAAGTTATATTTGCACCAGTACTGACTATGAGTTGTTGGAATGAAGCGCCCCAGCCAGCATTATTAAACACAATCTGGAGTTTTCCTAGAAATTAAAAGTAGCCAACCCCATAACGGTCATAAGCTTTTCTATGCAGGCTTCTGTTATATGCTCTATATCACCCACTGTACTGAGGGAACTATGCAGAAAACAGCCAGCTATGTCCTTGATGAAGCTATTGAACATCAAATTGCAGGTTATTTACATAATCTCAGAATTATGAAGAAATCTCTCTTCTTTGTGTTGTGTGGCATAAACCCATGTTTGCTCACCTGAAGGAGAAGATATTTCAGTGGACTATAAGGCTGCTGCATTTGAGCTGTGCATACCGGTGACAAACACAGAAGGAATCCATTTAATAGTAGGCAGAGGTACGCCAGGCTAAGGAAAGGTTTTTGTTGTCAAGTAATCACAGCAGAAATTATTTTCTAACAAACCTGAAACTGTGTCAGGTCGGAGCAGCAAGGAGTGAATGCATTTTTGCAAACTTTGGAAGATAAACACTTCCTATTAGATTAGAGCTGAATATCTTCGATAGCACAGGCTGCATTCTCTTATGTTCTCTTCCTTGCAGCCACATCTACAAAAGTTTGTAGCCTTTCTTTAAATTCTTAATTTCTTATTTGAATTGGAATTTATGTCCATTTATAGCAGTTAAGTATGTACATATTTTTATGGAGTTGCTCATAAGTTTAAACACACAGGCTAACCTCCAGTCCCTTTGGTTTTATGCTTGAAAGTGCCTAGTGGGGGACCACTGGATGAGTCATGACTGTAAAAAAAACCCAGTACTAGTAACAACTATTCTGTACATTTTTGCTCTACTCTGCGTTCGAAAAAGATTCTGCCTATCTTTGAAAATGCCTTCCTTTGTGGTTTACAGCTATGGCAGCTTTAAGATAGTCAGGGAACTCAAAATTCATACTGAATCCACTTGCAGAGGAAAACAATGAACTACCCAAATAGCCTGTAGAATGTCTGTGTGTGTATAAATAATGCAAATAACCACAAAATACTCTTAATTAGGCAGAGTTGGTGACATACACTCTTCTTTCCAGGACTTCTAATGGGGGAAAAAAAAAGACAGAGATTTAAAAATAATGAAAGCTTTTTGACTTCTAGCAGCCAGACGTAGGGCATCTAATAAATAAGCAAAGGGTTCTGTGACAAGTAGTATTTTGTCTTCAATTAAAATTGTTGCTTAAATAAAAACAAACAAAAAACCAAACAAACAACCCTTTAACTATAGCAACCAAGAAAAAAAAAATCTGTAAAGCTCATCAAGAAAAGAAACATAAAACAGGTTTGGAAGAGAAAGCAAATCAGAAAAAATTAGTTTCTGAAACCAGTGTTTATCTACTGATGCTTTTTATCCCATTTGGAAAAATAGGATTATTTTTATGAGACTGAAATAAAATCTTAACATAGGCATATAGGCAGTGTCTTTATATGGATGAATAATAGGCAAGAATAGATTTTAGAGAATTATGTAAATTTCTTTAGGATATTTTAAGGATGGATGACCATTTCAGAATAAAAAATAATCTTCACCTAGACAAAAACACATCTGCTCTGAAACATTCTCTCTTGAAAATACATCTCCTGTTAGGAATTTTAAAAGGTCTGAGCTAAATTTACCTTGAATCAAATGACCTATGAATATCTTCAGAAGGACCTTTCAACATGCTTTTTGAATGTGTATTTTGCTTGTCCTACCTTTGGTTCCAACCAGAAGTTAAATAGAAGCATGAAGATGCTTTGGCAAATATTCTCTCACTGATATTTCCAGACATAGTTTTAAGTACACATGTTCTAATTCACCCCAAAAAAGCACATTATTTATTGATGATGGACCCACAGTAACTGAGCAGCCCACCTTCTGAAGTATAGTTATGGGAATTATTTGATGTTTATCTGCTTTCATAGCACAGTTAGGAACATAAAAATAATATTTTGGAGTGACTTGAACATCGCCACAGTAGTGACGACCCCAGTACTTTCTGGAACTAAATCTGCAGCTCAACGTTTTGTGAGCTAGAGAATGAAGCACCACAAAAAGCACGCTTGTGCCATGCCATGAAAGAGCTGTTGTGTCCCTCGCTATGTACCTGAATAAAACACCAGCTCCAAACTGGAGGTGGTATTGGACAAAGACCAACCTTGCAAAGGTCCTTGACAAGGAAGAGAGAGAGGATGCGGAGGCAGTGGGGTCAAAGAAGAGTGGTAACACTGCAGCGGGCGGCCAGCGCAGATGACTGGGAAGCAAGACCCAATGCACAAGGCTGACTGCAGCCAGGGATGACCCACAGCACTCTCACAGCCTTGTGGACTGGGAGCAATGCACACTCTGACTAAGGCAATATGTGCCTCCTGCAGAAAGAAAAAGCTGTTTTCAGGCTGAAGCCCACCATTTTTAGAACACCAGGCGACCCCTAGTCTGCGTAAGAACAACTGTACTAATGGACTTTAAGGTGTAAACCAGGAACCTTCAGAACTAAAACAAAAAACATTTTTACCTCCAACTAAAGAGTCATTTCTGCAGGTTAAGATGCCAAATAGTGCTTTCTCCTTTGTGAAACTGTGCAGGAGGCAATTCTATTCCTATAGCTATTTCAGTATCTAGGCCTTCTTTATAATGCCACATGCACTATTTATGGCTGAACAAGAGGAGGAATATCAGGTGAAGTAATCTCACCTTTCTAACCAAAACGGTTGAGGAATTTTGCTGCTATTTGCATTATGTGAAACACTATCTATTTTTGGTGACCTGTGTTTAAATTTGCTGATTATCAAGCTGATTATCTCTTCTGACCTTAACCCTGGCTGCTTGGTGAAGTCAGCAATAAGTATGCTTTTCAAAATGTGCTAAGAGCCAAGTAAGACTCAGTATAAAAATCCATTTACTCAGCACACATACAAAAAAGAAAAGGAATTGTCTCAAAAATAAAATTTTGTAGAATTATGTTGAAATATTTTATTTAGATAACAGAAATGTTTAATTTAATTGTTAATCTTTCTGCAGTTTTTAAAAATTTAATACATGCAAGCACATTAAATTTTTAATAGAGGCATTTACTGGAATGTGATGGGACTTCAAAGTGCTTTTGATATGATAGTATTCTTCTTTTAAATGAAATTTCAACAGAGACAACTTTCAAAATATTCAGAATGTGGTATTTTTCAGTCATCTGTTATAAAAAATCCTACCTCACTATGATCTAGCAAAAGTTATCACACAACAAAAATTTCATGATTTTTATTATTTTTTAAGTATTTATTTTACCACAAGGAGCCAAGTAACTATGCTGAACAAAGATAGAGTTCACAGTGGCATTACCGTTATTTTGATAGTACTTCTTCCAGTTATTTTTGTTAGGTAACAACAAATGTAAAATACTCTCTCTTTTCCTTCAATGAGCCATTTCCAGATGCTTTCAGCTACTAGGAACCATATTCAGAACTCTTAGTTTTGAAACCCAGACAGTTTCACAGTCCTTGGTCCCAGTAGGGTCTAAATCACAGAATAAAAATGTAAATAATAGGGAATAATACTAGAATTTAATTTGTCTCCCCCAGCCAAATATCAGGCTGTTTCTTTGTTCTCTTAAAACATTCACATTTTTTTAAGGTAGCTTAAAAATGGCAATCCCGGGAATATTTTCTAAATTTGTGACATCAAGTGCAGCTTAGCCATGTTTTGACAACAAACTGTGCAGGAAATGCAGGTGTGGACCGATACCTGACACCCACCTGGTTTCTGTGGCAGTTGCACGTGAGCATTACAACTTAAAAGGGCTTTGCACACACTCATGGATCAACAGTGCAGCTTCAGGAGCCCTATGAAAGTATTTTATTTTATAGGCTGGTGACTAGGGAATCCTTTTGGGAAGCGGAGGTTTGAACCTTTACACAGAGAGGAGGGAAAGGAACCCATACTTGCACTTCCAGGGTACTCTACTCACTGGAGTATTGTGAAAAAGGTATATGGTAGCATTAGTAAAGTCCTATAAACCACCCAACACATTTGTGACAAAGCCTTTTGCCCTTTAAGTGCATAAAGATAAAAATAAGGGCCAGTACTGGAAAGCAGGCCTAAAGCCACAAAAGGATACCATTCCTCTCTGATGTGGATTGTGCTGGTGGTTTTTGCTTTATCCTGCAAAAGAATGAAAGTGAGGGAGAGCAGCGTGACTGCTTGTTTTGTCTTTTCCCCCAGCACAGGTAAATACCCAGACCGGACTGCAGTGGCTTGCGATAAGCCACTGTCTGCTCGGCCTCCGTGGCACCACTGTGGCTGTTGGGCTTATTTAAATTGCTCCATACCAACCATTGCTCTAGCTTCAGTTGCACTACCATATACAAAGCACTATAGATGAGGCAGATGCAGTTCCAGGTTTTTAAATGACAACAAGCTCAACCCTATTATGCATTGAAGACATATAAAAGGGGGGCTGAGGGCTGGTTTATCCCCTGCCTCTCACAACAGCAGAGGAGCAATTCAGCACCTTCAGAATCAAATCCACGTACAGCTTAATGACTGTTATTTTAACCTAGAAAATAACAGACCATACATGTGTTTAATATTCTGTTCTACTAAGCAGGATCTCAGCATGAGGTTACTGACATTCACCCAATTCAGCTGCATGAGTACATGCTTGAGAAAGGAAACTTATTAGCTTCAGTAATGACACACAAACTCAGTTCATGGCCAGAGCGGAGCCGCTGCTCTAATTCCACTTCCCCCAGCTGAAATCATTCTGGGACTTCACCTTAAACTAAATGACGCTTGAGAGAAAAAGCAAGAGGAGATCAATTTGCCTGCGACTATGATGTCTAATTAAAACACCGTATGTGCTGAGAGACTTGTCACAGTTTGTTAAACCATTGAAGGAGTTGCTGGCATTAACTCCATTTTACAGGAAAATCCTGCTTCAGTTGAGGCCCATTAAAATATTTTCACAAAAAAACTAATTTAAATTTAAATCTGGAAATCCTATTAGCTTCTGTACGGGTGTTATGTTCTCTAAATTTAAATACACCTGTTAATAAACCTCTTTACTGTTTGCAAAACACATTATAGATTTCCCAATACATTTTTTAATTTATTTCATTTCCTATGACTGATACATCTGATCTGAGTGTGGTGTTATTCCCTTGACAAGTTTCTAGCACAGTTTTTCAGATTTCTAATTATTTTAGTTTCCCATACTAGGAGCAAGATAGCACTTATCATTTCGTATGTGCTAGTACCAGATTTATTCCAAACAGGTGGGTTTGGAAATTTGCTCCAAATGTGGGAATCCAAGAGAATTTAATAGTTTGAATTGGCAGTACAAACCATATAAATCTTCTGTAATTTGGCTTAACCTCAGAGCACAGCCAGTGTTCAAAAGAAGCATCATAGGAGTCTAAAAATGCCATCCACAAAACCCCATACCAGAATCTTTTATGATGAGACCTGCCATATTTTTTTTGGATTCTCAATGCCATACCGAAATTACTAGGTGATCATGAAGGTTTGGTCTGCCTGTTATATTGATGTATCTTGAATTCTGCGAAATACATCATTTTATTTGGCCAATTATTTTTAAAGTCACTTAGGATACAGGAAGTGATGGGAATAAATTCCTTATGAACATGTTATGCTGATGATTAGCAGGCTCCTGACCCACTGATTCATAACGTACAATATAACCTGTGGCAGAGAGAGCTGCGTGGAATTCCTAAAACAATTTCAAATTATACATGTATGTGTTTTGTGCAGAAATTCAAAGAGAATAATTTGAACATTTTTAGTACGCTGTTTTGGTGCACTGAAGCATGATATCAAGGAAATTCGTGACAATGATCTAATCAGTTTACAAACTATCATTTGTTCCTTATTTCCACACCTAGCTGTAACCAGCTAGACATTTTTTCACTTGAATATAAATCAAAATATTTAAAGTGTTTTAATGGTCAGTTCCAAGTTATTCTCCATCGCTTTGTGACGCTGCTAATTAAACAAGCATAGATGAAAATTCTAAGATTTCTGAAACATATTAATCATGCTGTGCTTTTTTTCCTTACAAGTGCTCCAAACTTACTAAAACACTACGAGTAGAGTATGGAAGTCAAATAGTTCTTTTTACTCCACATTTATTTTCAGTAAGCGACTGAGTTACAAAGCTGGGCAAAAAATAGATTTAATTAATACATTTAAATAACAGTGGAACAAGCAACATAATCCCTACATTCCCTCTATTTCCAGAAAACCCTCTCTTGTATAGTTTATAATAACACCTCTCAAAAATAAAGTCTATTCATGTTTTGTGGCATTCAGGATATATACCAACCAAATGTAGAACAATAGGGATGGAATGGCTTGGTCATGGAGTTCATCCTCTTCATATGAGGTACATCTCTGCCATTCCTGAAAGATATTTTTTCAATTATGTCCAGTGATGGAGATTCCACAGCTTCTGCTAGTGTCTGCTCCTGTGCTTTCCTAAATTTATCATTAGGCAATTAATCTGAATATATCTTCTCGAGACGTGTGCTGATCATTCTTTTGGAGAAGACATTATTCTTTTCCTCCCTGATGCAGTCTATTATAACTTCTTCTCTAGATGGAACTCCCTTTACCATTTCAAACTTTTCTCCTAGGCCACATTGCCTACCTTTGTCTTCATTCTTATTCTCTTCTAAACTTGATCTAGTTATTCCTGAAAAGCAGTGCACCAGATTACACATATTTTCTTATTAGGCTTTGTCATTTTTGAGTGGGAAGAGTTACTTCGTGGATTTTTCCTGGCTATGTTCTGGTTTATATAACACAGTAAGGTATTCGCCGTCTTTTGCTCAGGTAACCCTTCAGACTGGAGTTCTCTATTATTCCCAGATCCTCTTCTGAGGAACTGTTGCACACTCAGTTGTCACTATTGTACTTAGTCAAATTCTTGTATTTGTCACAAATTTTTACCTTTCCTTACAAACTGTTAGAATTCCCACATAGCTTCATGTTCCCTACGAATTTAATAACCATGTTCCCTATTCCATTATCCAATTCATCAGCAAACATATAGAGTGATCCAAATCTGGGAAAAGAAAATCCTTATTCAACAGAACCGTTCACTAAAAAAAAAAAAAACAAACCCAAACCCTCCCACAACCAAAACCAACCAACCAAAAAAAACCCCACAGAATTTATGATCAATCATTATCTGATTTTGCCCTCACACTGTAGTTCTTTCAAATAAGCTCCACTTGCTAACCTTCATTAGGAAAAGAGCATTTGAGACTTTGCTGAAAGCTTTAGAAAAATCATGGTATTAGAAATTTATTTTGTCTTCCTATGAGCATAGAAAGAAATCTCACTTGTCACAAGTGTTATATATTTATGGAGGAAATTAGATTGGTTTAAAAAATTGCAAATTATTATCATGATCTTTTTAATTAATTTTTAGTACTTATATACATTTAGATTAATTCTTCTTTTACTTTTTCCTAGGCACTGAAATTATTCTGGATGGCCTACAATTGTAATTTTTACCCCTTTCAGAAGACTGGTAACATTTTCTTTCTTTACTTAACCCAACCAAAGTCTTTCAAAATGACCATTAAAAATTCTGAGATCACTTCAGCCAGTTCAGAAAGCATTTAAGATGAAATTCAGGAAGACCAGAATGACATAATTATCCTTACAGTCTCACTTATCTAATCTTTTCATGCATGGTCTATTTGAGGCTGAGACCTTTCCCCCTCAATTTGTATTAATTGTACCTGTTTCCTACTCATAGGCTAGATTTCTTGTCAAAACTAAGCAATACATCTACCAGTGACTTTTCCTCTCTATATTAGTAAAGATTATTTTTTGTTCTTAGAATTTCATTGAAGGACAGACAGTTTTCCTTGAGCTTGCTTCCCTGAGCTCTTGCCTGAGATCCCAGGAAGTTCATTGTTTTCAGTTTGGGGAGCTCTCTTTCCCTTCCTAACAATCATGAACTCCTGCCTTTTCACGATCACTCTCATGACCTGCTTCTCATTTTCATGTGTGAGAGAAGTTTCTCTGTATCAGTTAGAATCAAATTTAGAAAATAATCCCCTGTACTTGCTTTCTCCACTTTCTATACAAAACCCCCCATCATCAGTTGATGCCAACAGAGAATCATGAAAATATTCATGATGGCAACAAATAATAACAGATTGCATGCAATAGCTTTTTCTTGAGTTCCCATTTGTCATCAATTTCCTATAATTTTCATGTTTTCTTTTTTTTTTTAATTAAAACATACATTCAGAATTTGTTTCATAATTTTTAGGTTCTATACCTTTAAAGGAATCAACAGAATTTACTAACTTCACTTGAGTGAAAAAGAAATTAATTTTTTAGATAAAATTGTGTTGCACACACCAAGTGGGTTTGCCATTATACTGTATCAAAGTTATTTGTTTGTCCTTAGGAAATAAATTTCTGAATGTTTTTTGTTGTTTAACCACAGCAAGCAATTAAGCACCACACAGCCTTTTTGGTTTTTGCTCCCAGGTACACCCTCCAGGGTGTTTCTCTGCTGTGAAGAAAATTAACTCTAACCCCTCCAGAGGTGTACCTGCTCTGCCATGGCCGCAAGCTTTGAGGTGCTCTGGCATGACCTCATGCACAGCCACAGATGCTTTGAGGTGTACCTTCTCCAGCGTGGACTGATCCTGGGGCCACAATCCCTTCAGAGGTATACCTGCTGCGTCACAGACATAAACACGGCCACAGATGCTTTGGGGTGTCCTGCTCCCGCATGGACTCATCCACAGGTCACAGTCCCTTTGACTCGAGTTCACACTGGAATTCCAGCCTGTCCAGTGCAGCAGCACAGAAACAGCAATGATGCCCTGGCCATCTGCCAGCCCAGGAGCATCGCCATGGCTGTTATCAAAATGTTCCCAGGCACAGCAGTCAGATGATAAGTAGTACAGCAAGCAGTGAGAGCAAAAAGCAGCCACTAATGAGCACTAGACTCCAATATACAGTAAGGCAACAAGCCCCATGGCAAGCACAGAAGCCTGTCAATTACTAGCTAAACAGCAATAACAGCTATAAATTCGGTCTAGCACACTCCAGTCAAATCTGTCATTATCTTAAACCCTTTTGGGGTGCCAAAAAAGGACTGCTGTGGTTTAAGCCTGGCTGGCAACTAAGCACCTTCCTCACTTCCCCCAGTGGAAGTGGGAGAGAATCAGAAGAGTAATAGTGAGAAAACTCATGGGTTAAGATGAACACAGTTTAATAGGGAAAACAAAAACCACGCACGCAAGCAAAGCAAAACAAGGAACTCATGCACTACTTCCCATCGGCAGGCAGGTGTTCAGCCATCTCCAGGAAAGCAGGGCTCCATCATACCTAATAGTTACGTCAAAAGACACACACCACCACTCCGAACACACACCCCCTCCCCTGCTTTCTTCTTCTTTTCCCAGCTTTTTGTGCTGAGCATGACGTCATATGGTATGGAATATCCCTTTGGTCAGTTGGGGTCAGCTGTCCCAGCTGTGTCCCCTCCCAGTTTCTTGTGCATTCCCAGCCTACTCGCCGGTGGGGTGGTGTGAGGAGCAGAAAAGGTCTTAACTTTATGTAAGCCCTGCTCAGCAGTAATGAAAACATCCCTGTGTTATCAACACTGTTTTCAGCACAAATCCAAAACACAGCCCTATACAAGCTACTGTGAAGAAAGTTAACTCTATCCCAGCCAAAACCAGCACAATGCTTAATAAAGAAATATATCATCATGATTTCCTAGGTGCATTTGTGTGCCCAAGAATCTGGCTCACCAACAACCAGTTACTGGATTTCTCTGGATCAACTCAGTTGTCCTTCCACCCTCAAGCAAGTCAATGCCAGGAGAGATTATAGTACAATGTTAAAGATGTGTGGGTTTGTTCCTTTGCTGCCTACATGTTAATATATACTACAGAAGTGTATTACCACAGAGAATTCAGCATCTGGTAGTGCTTAATAAGTATATACTGTATAACTCCTTGTAATGTGACACGTACTGCAATAAATTTGATGTGGAGGTTTCATCTAAAAATGCAGTGATCTGGATTTTCATCAGCTAATTCTCAGTGGATTATTGAGAAATAATTTATTTTCTCTAAGTAATTGTGCCTTGCTAATCACCCACTCTAATTCAAATTAAGAACTGAACAGTCTAAATACGTAGTTTTAAAGAGTGACTTCTCTTAAAACAATAATAGCAAGTCATTTAATGTTTAATTCATGGGACTTTTTATTTCCATTATCACAGTTATTTTGTTAAAAAATATATGCAGGTAATGAAATGACACCTAGTCATATGTCTCTTTTCCTTTTATCTGAAATATATTCCTTCTGCTTTTACCTGAATTCTGAAAATACTGTAAAAAAGCACTCTTGAAAAGAATACGGATTGGCCAAAACATCTCAGATACCTAAATGTAGTTTTCAGCATGAGTAGCAGCTGACATCATGAACGCTGCTGACTGATTCAATCAAAAATGGGTTTTACTAAACAGCAGTGATGACCACCACTTTTCTTAATCTCTGTGAGTGCATTACCCTTTTATGTTATTTCTGTTTAAACTGATACCTCTGTTTATTCCACCACATAATTTCCATTTTTCAAGGCGGATCATGAAGACACACATAATTAGTAATTTGGTAAAGGAACTGTCTTTCAACTAGTTTCTAGACTTCACCAATAAACTTATATGTTATGGCCCCTTATTGCTACTGCAAAAGAAAATAATAGTAACGAATGCAAAAACAGTCTGCTTGAGAATTCTTCACTGAAAAAAGAAAGGTCTTTTCATAAGTTTTATTGGAAAATTGATGTATAGCTAAACATTGAGCTCCACAGTTAATTTTCAAATGTTCTCATCTTCCAAATAATTTAACTCATTCATCAACCCATTACACTGCTCATTTTGATTGCACTGTTTGAACCAGAAAACTTTCCAAGAAGTTTTCAGAGTTACTTTGGCATTGACTGGTATTTATTCTCCTTTTTATTTAAGATAACAGATTGAGGTAAAAGCTTGGTTTGGCAGCAGACAATGGGTATCTCAGCACTAAATAAAAACCACAAGCAAGTGAATATCATGACACCAAGGATTTTGCAGGACCTTTGTTTTTTAATAAAATTGTACAGACAGGTTTTCATTCTAAGATTTCACTTTACCAAGTTAGAACAACTTTTATGGCTATCTTTTGGGATGCTGTGCTAGAAAGCAGTTAGAGGGTTCTGTGGCAAAGATGAAGGGAAAATTCATGAAGTCTTTAAAAATTTTTTAAAGTAGAAGTAATGTTACTTCCTATTGCCATATAAGTAATTACATGAAATACAGATGAGAATATTTTCATTACTTATAAAGTATTTCTAGAAAAGTTTTAGTAGGAAGAACTAAGTAATGGGTTATCCTGCCTAATTTTGTACTTACTTCTTATTGTTTAGTTTTTAGTGAAAGAAATGTTTCCTGATGGCTCATTGGAGGGGCTTTGGCAATGCCTGGAATCAGAATAGAACACACTAGGCCAAGGGATGCAGGAGGAAGTTAGGCTATTTGGACCTAATCCAAAAGAACATTGTAAAAAAACACATTTTCATATTGTGTTTAGTTCATTGACATGAATTTTATTCAGTTATCTTTATCATTTCATCAACTTGTTCTTGTGCAACCTTCTGAATTGGCACAAGTAAAAAATAAATAAAATGGAGTAAATATCTGCTCTTTCTCAGTAAATCAATATTTAAACTTGTCACCTTACTGCTGATAGCATTGCATGGTTGAATAATCAGTATTTCATTCTTCGTGGCATACATATTCTTTTACCACTGTTTGTTACTGTTTGATTAGATAAATATCTTCTGCTAATATTTAGCTTTATTCATAAATTTTCATGCTAATTTACAGGAGCAACAGCATACATATTTGAGCCAGGTTATATGCTACAGACATAAAAGTGCTATACTATTCCAAAAAGGTTTAAAAGCTTAAGGCTTTATTAAAGTCTTTAATAAAGGAGTATTTATAAATTCCTAGCTACATTCTTTTAAGGTTTTTAAATTGTTCCTGGAGAAGTCAAGTCATTCCTGCATGAAAGGGTAAGTATGGTCTATATATTTAGAACATGGCCAAGACAACTGATGCAGAGATAGCAGGCATTGCAGTTCTAACAGCCCTGGAAGTAACACATACATCTTTCCCTTCTGTTGTGGGTTTCTTTACTACTCCCCCAAATTAGAGGATGAGCAGCCACATAAAACCAAATAATTCTGACTTGAAGATGGATTTGAAAAATTCACCGTTTGTGCACAATGGTGACTTCTCCACAGTCGTGTTGTCCCCTGAGGATGACCCTGGAGCTGCCAGCTTCATCGCCTGCCAAGTTTGGTTCTGTTTTATTAGCTTGACACATTGCACGATGACAGTCTCAAGCCTTGTGTGTCCGAATTCTATCTTTCAACGTATTGCTTTGGGCCTGTTGTTTCTAACTTCCCATCAGGTGCTGTCATTTTCCAGTAGTTGGCTGTGGAGAAGTACCCTCTATGCTTTCCTAGCATGC
This sequence comes from Gorsachius magnificus, assembly GCA_034008185.1. Taxonomy (NCBI): domain Eukaryota; kingdom Metazoa; phylum Chordata; class Aves; order Pelecaniformes; family Ardeidae; genus Gorsachius; species Gorsachius magnificus. The sequence continues at coordinate 182,310,305 of CM067081.1, forward strand.
TACAGCTCCTGGTTACATGAAAGAAATCTGCACCAGCTACAAGAACAATGATGACCTGCCCTCCTGGCAGTGTTATTGTGTAAAAGTGAACTGTATAAATAAAAGCCCATTCTAAAATGAAGCCAAGAGATTACATTAGGGCTTTGTCCCAAAGAAATGTTATCAATTAACTTAAATATGTGTGACTTCTCACACCAAATGAATGCCTGGTTCATGCCTTGACTAATTTTCTGTCACCAAAGATGGATATTACAATACAGTGCTCTACAGTGCAACTTAATTCACTTAAGTTAGAAGAAATGAATGACTTCCGGTTAAAAAATTGAGTACATAAGCACTGAAAACCAAAAAATATTGCATTACAACATGTTCTGAAATAATTTATTTTGATGTGCTCATGTAATTTTAGTAATTCATAATTTACTAGTAAATGCAGCCAAGTGTTTGTAAATATTGTAAATTCTGAGTAACGTGATTTCACAGTGATACTCTCCTATGAGATTTTCCACTTTTAGAGAGTAACATCTTTGTTTTACAGGTAGGCATTAGTTTTAAAAAGCTATTTTCTGCCGTCTCACTTAGCATAAGTTTACGAAAGTTAAAATTTCAGCTTTGAAGGAAGGGATTATATGACAGCTGGTATTTTTACACCTGTTTAATTACTATTGATTTCTTGATCTTTTAGTCATATGTTAAGTGAGCAGATATACATAAATGTACAAATGGATTCAAGAAGAGAGCAGAGATCTGCCTGTACTGGCTATTAAACCTGATGTTTAGATGCATCCTCCAGGTGAGATTTACCAAGAGAATGATAATTCAATGCCTTTCTTGCTTGGGAAGGTGAACATTTGGTGAGAGGATCCCTTCTTAGGCTATGTCACAGCCTGAGCATGGACACGTTTTATTCGCAATCCTGTTTGGTCAAGAAAACATGGTCACCTTTCATATATTTGTTACCAGCCATGGTGGGAAGCTCCATATCAGACTGGCTAGGGTTTAGTCTGACTTCCCACTGCATTAATTTTCTTCTCATATGTTCTTCATTGCTCTCTCTAAAGAGTTTAGAGACAATTTAAAACCATCTTTTTTATACATTCCCATTTAAAAGATTGGTTCATCTATCTAGGACATTTTAAAGGATTACTGAGGGTTCTTGTACAAAAAGCAACATCTGAAAAAAATCCTCCACTGGCAGGACTGATCCGCAGGCCAAGCAGAAGGGAACAACCTGTGGTCGTGCTCCCACGGGCTGCCCCTCTGGGGCAGGTCAGCTGTGCCCACACTACACAGCGGTCTGGCTTGTGTCTCCTCTGGATTTTCCATGACACTTCTATGGCCCTAAAACCTAACTACCAGTTGTTTAGATTACTGAAGCATGAAATTCCTGAAATGATGGGAGGATTTTTCTGCTACCTACATGAATGGCTGTTACAAACATGGTATTGTGCCAGGCCTGGGCCCTGGCATTAAGGGGAGTGGAAGTTCTCAAAGGCCCTTGGGAATAATCCTGGAAAACAAGGAATGGTGAAATAGCTCTGCCTTCCTCTACTCACACCCTGGAGCACAGTATGCCAAGAGTTGCATCTGCCTTGCCTCAAAGGGAAATGCACAGTTAATTGCAAAAGTGTGCAAGGTGGACTATCAGAGGACCAATCAGGACTTGAGAGCAAAACAAAAGGCTAAGTTGTTTGGCGAAATGCACCATGTATTATCTGATTCTCATTGAAAAATACATTGTTAGACACTTCTGAAAAGTTTAACTGCATTTTTCATTTGTTAAAGCTGATTTTTAACTGCCATCCAGAAATGTTGTTGAAAGCACAACTGAAGTGATGACCCAGATTTGGGAATTCAGATTTGAGGTGTCCAGCATTATCTTCAATGGAATACATATTCCATCATTCCTGCATGTCAACATTTTGTGTCTGGGTCCACATTTTATTTCTGCATTGAAATAAGAAAATTAATTTTGCTCATCTGTCTTGTATTTATGTGTGTATATACATATACACACATGTATATCATAAGGAAAGTATTTAAATGGACCGATGAGAATTAGTTGCACAATGCTTTTTACCTGTATGTTGCCAAGTACTCAATAAACAATGACAGGCAAGAAGAATGACTAAAATCAACGTGCTCTCTACTGGGTTTTCTCTTGGTATTGGAAGTGCAACATTCAGAATCAGTTTTACTGTTTCTTCTATCCCTTGATGCCCCACTAACAACAAAGTTTTTAAAAAAAAAAAAAAACCACACCATCACAGCACTATAAATATCCTCTGTTCTAGTTCTGAAGGACATTTCTCAAACAAATGAGGGTGGAATGCACTGCACATAAATCAGAAAAGAGAACATCAAGCATCAAAATGAGGTATTAACTTCTCTGTTAGTGATAAGCAAGGTAACTCCTAAATCAGACATCTACCATTGTTAGCTGTCAAGGTTCAGCTACCTCCACCTTCAAAGCTTGCTTGTTTTGTATCTGAATATCTACAATTTAATGGCAAACAATAAATGGAAGCATGACTCTATTTAGAGGATGAATTATAACGTGTTGAGGTCTACAGTAGAGGGTGCTGAAATGAATAGGTCAAAAAAGAGACTATGAAGTTGTAATACTTAAAATTATAGACCTAGAAAAAGTTGATGTAATTTACTTACAAAGCAGTTAAGCTAACACTTTGTTTTAGAAAACGTAATCAGATATGCCCAAATTATAGAAAAAAAATCTATTAATCACTTCATCTTTTAAGGGAAAACAAGTATTTCATAGCTATAGTATACTACAGAATACATTAGGCTTGTTATCCTTTAATGATTTGTTTTTTCCTCAACATATTGAACAATTTTGTCAAAAAGACATCTTTTTGTTATTCCTTGAAGGTGTAAGAAACACTTTCCCATACTGAATACAGATCTTAACTGGCAGGATTGCATGGATTGTCATGAATTTACATTTTTCACAATTGCTCATAACTTCAGAGTGTAAAAGGAAGAGCCCTTACTGTTAGAAACAAAAGCTGTATATCAGCTCAAAATATGAGACTTGAGCCTCAAAAAGGGACCATGAGCTATGTAAGTCATATAAAAATATTAGAAATGCAAGGACAGAGTTGTACTTGTAGTTGCTGGTGGGATTTCATAAAACACCGAGTAAATGGGGTCATGTCATTTTGCCATTTTTTACCTGAATTTCTGCCTTTAAAATTAGTTTTCTATAGATAGCTGCCAGTGATCAACTGATTTGCAAGTATGTAGTTGTGTTGAAAACAATGGGTTTAGGGTGTTGTTCCTTATCTATATTTTTTTTAGGGAAAGGCAGAAAAACTGGCTCACTTTCTAATGTTACAGAAGGCTCTTAAGCCTAATCAGGAGTGGAAAAAAAAATCCATTCTTTCCAGCCCTCAGGCATTTATGAAAGCCATCCTTCAATCATTCTGATTTTTCAATTTAGAAATTAGTCCCTAATACTCTAGGATAAATTAAGCTTTCTGGCAACTGGTTGCTTTTATTATTTCTCTTACACAGACTCCTCAAAGGTAAGATAGATTTCAGGGGATCACGTAGCTCATAAAGGGAACAGCTACACTGAAGTTAGTTTCACATGGGTCAGCTTCATGTATCCTCACATTAACTACCTGAAAGACTGAAGGGAGTACATAGCTGGCTGGGAATCTGGTTTCCCTCTTTTGCACAACCCTGTGTGCTGCTCCTCTCTTTCTCAAATCCCACACTCGGTTCTGGAGAGTTGAAAGATTGAAATGCAATAGTAGCAGAGCTTTCATAAGCTAGTTAGGTTCACATCTCTTTATTGGTTATAAGACAGGAACATTCCTACCTTACTTATGAAACCTGGCACTTTTTATGTCTTTTATAAACCCTGGGTGTTCTTAAAGACCTTCTGAAGTCAAGAAGACGCCTTTTTTTTTTTTTTTTAGCTCGAATGGCCTGTGGATCATGATTCAAATAGTTGCATGAAAAAAAGCCAACAAAACCCCAAGTAAACAAGCAAGCAAGAATCTGTTCATCCTTTGTTCTAAGTTGATGTACATAGTGATATGAAATTCTAAATTTTACACAGCCACACTGGAGAGAAGGAAACACCCGGGCACACTGAATTTGCCAGAGAAAATTGTTATCATTTTCAGCAGCCCACTGAAAGCACTACAGTGAACAAAATAAAACCTCAGGGTTTTTTTTTTTAAGCAGTTTATGTTAGCCATTTTTATTATCTCTAGATAAAACATTTTCAACTTCATATGGAAAGAGAAAAGATAGTAACATTTCTGAGAATAATAGTAATTTTCTCTTAGAAACATCCAATATAAGGATCCTAAATTAATTATCACTTAATGGTTTTTCAGTAGACATTGCCTAATAGTGTTTTACCAGTGATCTTGCTAGCAGTTTATGCTTTAGAAATATTCTATTTTGTACCAGTTCTTAGTATTCCTCTTGAATGGGGAGCCATTACTTTCAAAAATGTCATAAACCCAACTTTTTTTTCTGTTATATAAGGAAACATAAGAAGCTGTCTAGAGAACTTAAGTTCAATGGCTACAGGCTGACTCATGGTTGTTTCTGTTTATCATAAAGTGTACCTACATAAACAATGCAGGCTGTGTTTCCAGGCCATCAGTGCATTTCGTTCTGCTCATATGGAAGAATGTGAAAATGAAGCAGTGGGAGAATTTCTTGAGAATTTTTCCTGCATGAGGGAATTCATCAGTGTATAAAACCGGTGGGGCAATGCCACTGTCTCTTACCTGCTTTCTTGACCAGTCATGGCTCGTAGCAGGACCTCTAGTGACTGGGGTGAAGAGAAGCAGAATACAAGCTGTGGGCTGAAGAAGATGAATGGGAAGGTGACATAGCAACACACGTCTCTACAAAACTGGTGAATGAGTTGGCATCCTTAAGGTTTTTCAGCCCAAAAGGAGTGTGGTTTAAACAATTTCCAGTATCAGACATTCCGGGATCTGCAAGCCTCATATCATTGCTTCACAACAAAGTGGAGGATGAAACGTACAGACATTTAACCGCATCTCTGTTCTTGGCATCTCAAAAAGTAGTTGTTACCATAGCCTAAAAATGTGGTAGGCATCATGTCATTCTGTATTTATTAACTACTTAAAATCCTATCTTGTATCTTCATTGAGCTTCCCAGGGAATACAGTAAAAATGGAAACATTACATTTGGGGTGAATTTTCCAAAAGTCCTCCAAATCTCCAAGCAATTCTTATTATTTTTGCTATCATTTCATTTTCAATTCAAAACTTAATTGCTTTTAGTTTACTTGCTCTTTTGATTATGTTAGTCTAATTTTCACAGTATTCCACAAACACAGGGGTGATAGATATTCACCCCAACTCCATTATCACCCTCAAAGGACTGATTAACATTGTGTCTGAACTCCATGAGAAGTCAGTAATAAGCTGTGGGCATCAATCTGTTTTCTATTTTTGTAAAATGTAGAACTGCTGATACAGCTGTTTATATCATTAAAATTGTCAAAGCTTGGGAAAGAGTGGTCACACACACAAGCAGGTACCACAGAAAGCTCTAGCAGGACTGTCAGTTTAGGAGTTTGCTAACCATTCTTTTTTTAAGGGGGGGTGGGGAGGGATGTGTTGGGGTTTGTTGGTTGGTTAGTTGGGGTTTTTTTACTATTTTGACGTATATTTTCTTTCACCTTAGATCCTCACTAACAGCTACAACAACACAGGCAAGAACTGATTAATTAAATGGAAGGACCGGAAAAGAACTGACAAGAAGACTGCTTCTTGATAACAATTTGCCAGCAGAGAAATCATAATGCCAGTTCGCAGTTGAGTTTATTGAATAAAGTGGAAAAGAGCATTTGTACTTGAAAGAATTAAGTGCTTCTTAGTAGTTCTGCTGAGTAAATGATGTATTTCTGTTAGGTCCAATACACAGATCTTCAAAAAAGTGAAGAGCAGCTGATAGGCTTGTCTAAGAGGATTCAGAATGCCTCCATGATAAAAGTAACTAAATCTTCAGGAAGAGAAAACTTGAAATTGTAAACTCCGCCATCAAAGCCCCCCCAAAATGTTATTCATAAAAACAGCCAGTGTTCTACCTCGAGCAAATATGGCTTGAGAGGGCAGTGTACACTAGGAACCCATGTTCTAGGCTATACAGGGATTGAGAAGGTCCAGCTTGACCAGCAGACAAAGAGGAAGGTAGATGTTTGGGTTTAATTCTGATGGGGGCTTGTTTGCTTCCTTTTGCATCATATAAATTATTGCACCTTTGATTCCTATTCTGAGTGTTGGTAACAAACACACACACACACCCACCAGACTGATTCTTAGCTCCCATTGTTTTGTGTTATGGGTGGTTGCAAGCTAAAATTGAAGCTCACCATCCCTTTGGCATACCTTCAGTGAGGCAAGTGGGATATTCTGGCGGTTTGAACTCTCTCCAGTTTATGGTTCCAGAGAATCTCTAGGGTAATATTTGTCTTCTCAGCTGCATTGGCCAAAAGCTAGTAAAATAGGGACCTTGGGGGGATAAGAATTTTACAATCATACATGCAAGTGAAAAAAAATACCTCCTGGAAGAGAATAGGGCAGTGGAGAACAAGCCTGCATCCTGAGGTCCCCAGGCAAGCTTGTGAGCCTTGTATAGTGAGTTTGCCATTATTATTGTCACTGAATTGCATGACTACAGGGGTAAAATCACTCTTATCAAGGGCTTTCTACCACTGTCATTAAAAACAGTGATAAAATTTGACAAAAAAATTTCAACAGACAGAAGGCAAGGCTGACATCAATTAAAAAAAAAACTTGTCAAACTTACTTGGAAAAGGACCAGAATCGCTACTCTTGTTAGACTTCTTTTTTTTGCCTTCTGGGGAAAAAAAAAAAAAAAACACCAAAAAAACCCCAAACCACAAAAAAACCACAAACAAACACAGAAACACAGAATTGTTCACTATCATACATACAAAACATCTTATGTTGTATAAACATTTTGTATTATATAAAATTCTGCAGTTTCTAGCCCTTGATGAATGATTATGTCTGGAACCCAGCCTTTCTTATTCCGTAATTATGTAATCTCATGCTGCATGCTTAAAAAACCATCTTACTTGATATGCTCCTGACAACTTAATATACCTTGTCAGACCTCAAGAACTCAAAATCATAAGGCAGATCAGCAAAAATCATAAGATGCATTTAAAAATCTTTATAGCATTAAAGAATGATTGGAAAGTCTCCATCAGAATTATGTTAGCACTCCTCTTCAGTCATAATACTATCAGTTCAGTTAATTCTGCCTTATAAAATTAGTCTCCTCCTGAACCCGCTATAGTTCAATATCCATTTTGCCTATATTAAAACAACTAAGATTTTTGCCATTCACAGGGACAAGAACTTAGCTGAACATGATCTAGATCTCTCAGTGATGCCCATGTGTGGTGCTTTGATAAAGGAAAACATTTTCCTTAGAGAAAATAATTGCTTAATTTTTAATATATCTTTAAATCCCATAAATCAAATATTACCTCATGCTGTATTTATGGGTAAGAACACACAACTGATGAACTGATGAACACACCACAACATGAAGTTATCAAGTCAAGGTCAGATTTCTGGAAGATGTTCTTTAGTCAAAGACAACTTACAGAACTTATTACAGGAATAAGTGCATTAAATTTTCCAGTTTTGTTACAAAAAGTGTTAGGCTAGATCATCTAATTGTTGCTTCCAGGGTGAAAAACTATGAACATATTAATATGTTATCTTGAATTGTGACAGATTTAGGTATGTGCTTAAGTGCTTTTCTGTACCAGATTCTAAGTTTTAAAATAATTTTTGTTGCAAGTGGAAGAATCCTGAGAGAACGGAACACTACTCTGAAAATATAAAAAATAAAAAAGAATCCTTACTAACAATATATTTGGTCTTAACTGAAGCTAGTAAATACCATTTTTAGAAGTAATTCCAAAGACTTTTAATTATGGATTCAGTAGAGAGACACAAATATTTTTACTGTGATTACTTAAAAAGAATATAATGAGCAGTTTGAAGCAGTCTACAAACCTAGAGACTGTGCAGAGCAGGTAATTATATAATTGGGAATATGTCAGCACCTATACTCTAAATCAGAGAAAGGACTTGAAAAGGAATATCTCTTTCTTTCATTTGAATTTTATGGTTTTTAAAAAAAAGTAGTTAATCACTTTTCCTTGAGAATAGGTGTTGGGTTTCTTCCCCTGTAATTTATACCAAATTGTCTTCTGACATTTCATTTTGTTGTTTAAAATTGTTGCAACTTTGAATATAACATTTTTTGTGCTTTGTGTGTTGTAAATTAATTGCTCCTGACAGATGAACAGCTCATCTTGGGAATACAGCAAACTATTGTTAACTTTGTATACTGTTATTTTAGTGCACCCATGAAAACTGGAGGGAACTGATACAAAAGAAAAATCCAAAACAAAACAACAAGCCCCACTCCCCTCTGAACAAATAAAATAATAAGCAGAGCTCATTTCATCTCAGAAAGGGCCTCCAAGCACTGTCACATCAGATATTGGAGAGCAGAGTACAGTCGCCCTTCAGGATAGACTTTTTAAAATTCATTTCAATCGTTGCTTGTAATTGAGTTTAACAGCTGAAAATCCTTCAGTTGACCTCCTGTCTATCTTTGTTTCTTCTTCTAATACAATTGCTCAGAGAGCAAAAAGTCTATTCAAATAATTTGCTGTATATTGACAACAATATGTATATTGTATTGGTTTTATATACATATATATGTGTAATATATGTTTGTATTATTGTTAAATATATATAACAACAATAGATATTTATATATATCCACCATACCCATACACCTACACACAGAATAAAAAAATGTCAAAGCCATCTGTTTTGGGAATGTTAGAACTGATGCGGGTAAATAATTTCAATTGCTTAAATTGCTTTTTTCCTATGCACAAAGAAAATCTCAGAGCCACATGGTACAAACAGATCACATATGGAAACTAATTAAAACCCTGTCAAAGTGAGCCTGTCATCTTCAACTGAAGTGAGTGAGCAAGAAGATGGAACAACACTGCTGTAAAATTTGGCACAATAAGTTGCTTTTATTTGAAAATATCTTGAGAGAATTTAGAAGCTGAAATAGCCTTTTGAAAACACTGGTTTAAAGCAGATATACTTATCACGCCCCTATTAGTCTTTCAACACCTTGAGGTTTCTAGCTGTAAAATTCTTCCAGCTTTATTGGAATAGTATCCTAACATCACAGCTTTATCCAATTTTGACAAAAAGTTGTTCTACGAAGGAAAGATATGCAAAGAAGTAAAATATGGATAGCACAAACCAGATGAAAATGCCAGCAGAAATTCTGGCTTTGCTGCCCTTTAAGGGAGGACCTCCTAGAGGGTAAGTCCCACTGGCTCATCAAACCTTTGGCAAAAGTACCAAGAATTACCTAATTGCCTAAAGGTCTAAGAGTCTGCAGCTCGACCTCATGCAAAAAAAGTTTTTCTTAATGTACTTTGGCCAGCTCCTAAAAGATGTTGGCTTTGCAGCTAGGAAATAATTTCATTTCAGTTTTTTCCCTGTCCTATCAGCATTTCTTTTTGAAATATGATCAGTGTGTTTGACTAAACTAATAGTTAAGCTATGTATTTCTGAGGGAGGCACTTACCATTTTACCACCTATCAAATAGAAAAGGTGAGGAAAAAAGAAGCTTTTGCTATTTGATTTGCAAAAAATATGTTCTCAGACAGTATACAAGTTCCACTTTTACATTTCTTGTTGCCTCATTTCCTTCCCAGCTAGTAGAACAGGCAAACTTCACTGCTAAGGAAAGACCAGATAAAGCTTGACATCTCCCTACAGATGTTTTAATCATCTTCTTGAATACCTTAGATCTGTTCTACTGAAGGTAAAAAAAGACTCTCACCTAGGTTTTCTGCCTGCTCTATTTCAGTACTTTGTCCAGCTCCACTTCTCATACCAAAAAATACTCTTTAAATGTATCTGCACCATAAAACAGCTTATTAACCTGGAGTTTCTCTTTCCTCTTTCACCAGTATTTCTTTCAGGCCTCTGACCAACCTCACCTGGTGCCCCCACCCACACCTGTGATCCCAGGAACTCTATTTAAAATCAGCTTGGGGCACTCAATCCCTGACTGAACTATACCAGCAAAGTGGTCATCTCTAGCTCAGCTATAGCCTGCTCATGGGTCCTGTTGATACTGATCCTGACCTATAGACTGATTTCTCAGCCCTGTCCATCATGATGCATCTGTCTGGAAATTGCTGTATTTCATCCTAACCCTGACCTTCAGGCTAACTTAATGGCTTGACCTTGGACCTGCTTAATCACTGCAGAACTGCCTTTTGATCAGGACTCTTGGTCGGACCTGACCACAATCTCCAGGTCTGTCCTGCTGGCTTGCTTGGGTACTTTGGGATGGGCCCTCACTGGTAAGTCCTCTGGCCTAGGGGTCATGTGCAGCTTCTGTCCCTTAGGGAGCAGCTGGCCCATGGTGCTCCCAACAGCTTTCTTCATCCAGAAATGGTAGTTGCATCCCATACCTATTCCAAAAGAAGATCAATCTTCTCCTTACCTTCTTTGTATAGAAACATACAATATGTTGAGGTATTGCTGTTTTCCCTTTTTTCTTCCAGACATTTGGGAAGATTTTTCCTGACTGTATTCTTAGCATGTGTTATAATATATTACAGTCCTGCTTCACATACTGGAGGGCAAGTAAAAGGAGAAGAGCCTCCATATTTGGTTCTTTGTTTTTATATTAAATCATTTCTTTAGTAAGATCAACATTTACAGCATGTTAGAATTGTGACTAGCTTCAATGCAAACAGATTGACATTTTGTAAGCACCTTCAAAATACGGCCTTTTTCCTCCTTCCAAGTCACATCCAGGCTGCATCTTTTTAATAACTGAATTTGTCATTATAGCTGCAAAAACATTTAATTGTTGCAGCCTCCAGTAGTTACTAATATGCAGCCCCCAACAAATATATGTACACGATAGGATATTTATTAATATAACTTCTTATACTGAAGTTCTATGAAAATAAATTTCTTCAAATACAAGGATCTTCAGATACATTTTCCACTTCTCTGTCCTTATTATAGCGATAGCAAATGACCTTACTGCAATGCACTCATCCATTGCTTCAGTTAGTGACTTGATTTTTTTCATATTATTTCCTATCTAGTTTCTTCTAACTTGTTTGCTTCCTGAGTGCTAGTTCTGCTAGATACCAATTGCTCATGGCAATATGCTGGCCTACAAATAAAATAATCATGTGTCTCCAGACCAACTGTATTTTTGCTGAGATGTTTTCTACTGTATGAAATTGTTTGTGCAACAATACAAAACAGTTAAGCATTGCTTAGTGTGCCCTGTCCTGTCACTTTGTCTCCAGATTTTGGTATTCTCTCCATTTTTGCTGCTTACTGTTCATTTCCCTGAGTATAAATATATATATCCAGGGAATGACTTGAGCTCAGTGGCACTGATTTATGAGAGTCTTAATTTGGTGTACTATGCCACATATATTTATTTACAACTTGCAAATTATACCTGCCATTTGAGATCATGATTCCCAATGCCCAAATATCCCCAATATGCTCTATCTCCAAATTCAGAAGTTGTGCTAGCTTTACAGTTGTTTTATAAGACCATCCCTGGAATACCTTTCATTTCTGCAGCTCAAGACAGATGAACTTCAGGGATCAGCATGTCTTGCTATCAGCACCATTGCTGCTGTTGTCACTTAATTTTTTAATATTTCAGTAGTGATGGTCCCTAGCACTTTATGGACAAATAAAGTTCGGAGTTCCTCATCTAAAAAGCAATTATGAGATATACTTCTGAATAATTCAGAAAAATCAGTGTTGACAAATATTGTGCATGGAAGCAGTTGTAATATTATAACTTTGATTTCCATTAAATTTCAAAGAAACCTAAATTCAACCCAGCAACAGCCAGAAAAGATGCATACTCAAAGTGCAAAAAATGTAACCTTGAAACAGTACTCAAGTACTTAGAAATTGATTTTATGAGGAATATTATGATTTTTTTTTTTACCAGCTTCCCTTGACATTTGTTTTTACTTTAAAAATGAGGTGCAATATTCTATTCCTCAATAATTTTCCATTTCCAGTCATGCTGCATTATTAAAGATATATTTCAATTAAATATACAGGGTATTATGGCATATTCTGGGGTAGTTTGAAAGTGGTTTTGTCACAGTTTGAGAAAATTAATGAACAAGTTAGAGTAGAATTGAAATTCTTTAAGTACATTTATTTTATTTACAAAATGGGGGAGAAGTAGGAAGCAATCCTGTGAGAAGAACCACATAAAGGAATATAGTTTCTCCTGTGATTATGTGGGAGTGAATGAGGTAGCAATGTTAACTTCAATCCAATCAAGGGCCAGAACTCTTATACAAGTTTTGCAAATCATTTAAGTACCATTTGAGAAGGGAGGTTCCTTTCATGTCAATGATGAACAGAGAATGGAAGGTTTTGGTAACTAATATTTGTTTATTGTAGATTCTGCGTGGGTAACTTCTGCATCCTGATTCATCATCCAAAAGGGTTGTCAAGTATTGGAATGGGCTGCCCAGGGAAGTGGTTGAGTCCCCAGCCCTGGAGATATTTGAAAGGTATTTAGGTGTGGTGCCTAGGGACATGGTTTAGTGGTGGACTTGGCAGTGTTAGGTTAACAGCTGAACTTCATGACCTTAAAGATCTTTTCCAACCTAAACAATTCTATGATTCACTGACTGAGTAGGAGGAGTTTGGAATTTGGCTTTAGTTTCTAATATTTATTTCCCTTCCTGTAGAATAGCTGCACATGCACTGGTTAGGTATAAGTACACTGTACACTATTTAGGGTAGAAGAAAGTATATTTTACTACATACTATTTACTTATGAATGGTGACTGGAAATCAAATCAATATGTGCATGTTTAGACTATTTATTGTACATAAGTGAGGTCTGAAAGGTGTTTTTGTGTTTGGAAACAGGCTTCTCTCTTCCCTTTTATCTGTCTTTAAAACTAAGTATCACATCTGTTAATGTTTTAGACACTCTTTATGCTTATAGTGGAAAGTTTATTCAACAACATGAAGGGTACAGTCATTCACTACTGCCAGTGGATGTTCAATGTAAACATTTCAAAGTTTATTTCTGTCAATTAATATATGTATCTTGACTATGCCTAGGAGCTCTGGCCTGGAACAAATCTGATTAGCTGATTTCTGAAGCCTGCACTCAGTCTGGATATCTTCCACTGCAAAGACTGTGCATCCTCCTACCTTGTAAGATTTCTCAGATCCAGACTTAGTTCAGCAGTGGCACTGAAGCAGAACCAGAATAAATCATTGCAGAGTCTATAAGCCAACAGATATCATTAGGCTTGAAGTTACAAGCCTAGACAAATGTCCTGAGACTGTGGTACAGATCCATCTGTAATCAATCAAAATGAAAAGGAAAAACTGCAGTTGTTTCTCTACAATGAATACTGATTGAATCCAAAACATAGGTAGAAACAGCTAAGGCACTTCGGTCCACTTCTTTTGAGGAGCTTTGACATGACTTTATGCAGTGGATCTAGACCTCAGGTTATTCATTTCCAAGTCAGATACAAATATCAATCCAGAAGGACTATTTAGAAATCTAGCTCTCACAGAAGGCAGCCATTCAGTACGACCTTTATATTCAGAAATTATGAAGAGGGAGGAGAGGAGATTTTATCCTTTCATTTCATTGTGGCTGCAGTATGGTCAGCTTCAACAGCTGTCAGACTTCTTTCTCCTTGAAAAATCCTACAAGAAATAAAAGCTCAAGTAACTTTGTATTTCCAGTTCTACCGGTAATGGGAGTACTGGAAGACCTGCCAAGTCTGTACTTTCATGGCATTCGTATTTGGTTGCAGAACAAAGAAGCTCAGAGCATAGATATGCTTATGAGTTGAAATGTAGATTTTGTCCTTCAAATTACAATTTCAATGCCTTTGAATTTCACCCAATCAGCACTCCTGATTTTCAGGCCCTTTCCTTGTAACCTTCCTATGACAGTTCCTGACATCTCTTGCTGTCATCCACATTCAATCAAGTTATAGAGATAGTGCTTGTAATGTATATTTTAATTTGATTCTTTTGAAAAGTAACTCTTATGCTGACTCTCAGAAGGGACCGGAACATTAGGCAAAGCACAGGAAGGGTTTAAACAAACAATAATTGGAACAGTTAGTGAATTTGAATTTCTATCATTTTTATTTTGTTCTATTTGATTTGTTGCCCTCATTTGCAGAGTCAGACAATATATCCATAAAATTTCATTCTCTATTTCTCAGCTAAGATATTGCTCCATTCAAATGTTAAGAAAGCTCCAGAAAGCAGACTTTCATGTCTTCATAGCAAAATGGATAATTTAACTAACACATTTCACTAAATGAATTTATGATGTTTTCTCCTTGTCTTGTTGCTATGAGTGTATCTGTCCAATGTTTTGCACTCACTGGATCAAATAAGAAGATTCTAAATTCAATTGCACTGTTATAATATTCATATTACAATGAAAACATCTAAAGTGAAAAGAATTTTTCACAATGAGAACAATCAGCCATTGAAAAAATATCCCCAGGGAAGTGGTGGATTCCCCAACTTTGGACACTTTTATAATTCAGCTGGACAGGATGCTGGGCCATCTTGTCTAGAACATGCTTTTGCGAAGAAAGCTTAGATCAGATGATCCTTGAGGTCCCTTCCACCTTGGTATTCTATGATCCTAAGAATTATTCTGTTCCCTGATTGCAAGAGAGATCAAACACCTTCAGCACAAATATCAAAGGTAATTTAACACTGCTTTCCATAGTGTTTATGCCAATAAACTGCATTTCTCCAATGTTTGAGGAAAGCCAATATAAAAAAAAAAAAAATAGAACTTGACCAAACGGATTAATTTATAATTCCAAAGAATGTTCCTAAGAGATTTTGTATTGTTTACCACATTCTTTTTAATATTAAGAACTGATGTTGATCCTGGAGAAGAACTACAGAGAACCCTACAGTTGGGAAGGAGACCAAGCTAGAAAGAAGTCATTATCTTTCATCTTGCGGCCACAACTTTCAGTTTGCATTGCACAGTAACAACTTTATTTAAAGTTGAAAAGAAAGAAATTATTCCTACAAATGGCCCTGGTAAATCATTCTGAAGCTGTAGAACAAACAGACAACAGTTGCATAGAATTTTGTACTTAATAATGTGGTTGTATAGGTATGGCATAACACCTGTATTCTAGTACTGAGCACTGAATTTCTTTACAGGTGTATTTTTTTAGTCTTTTTTCCTTTTGTTGTAATATACGTTTTTCAACTAATGTGAAATAAATTGTTAGGTTGTTGTAACTTCTTTTTAAAAGTTTCTAGGTGGTTTATATTTTACTTCAGAATTTGATCCTATGATCTCATGTGAAAATGAGAATATAGAGTTCATTGAATGAATCATAGATAGGCCTTATTTTTCATGTTGATTGTATTGCTGATTAATTGAAGGATGGAACATATGACACAGGAATTATTAAACAATTTCTGATATAATCCTTTAGAACTGACACTCCACATTTTTGGAAAAATTACTGTTATGAAAACAGCAAGGAAGTGGATACAGAATGAAACGGCTTCAGTGTTTTTTTAGACTAACTCATGAGTACAAATTCTTACTGCTGTTGCAAATCGTGCTGTTCTGGGGATTTGACCATTAGCTGAAGAATTCAAATCAATGGTTCATAATTTCCCCACAAGGACACTAGATGCATACCCTTATGCCTCATGCAGCTGGAGAGAGTGCAATTCATCTCTTACTTCAAATTGCCTTGCTGCCTCTATTTATAATATTAACAAGTCCCAAGCAGACCAGACAGGAATGTAGAAATTAAATGTAGCTCTGAAGCACTCACGTGGGTTTTTTTTGTTTGTTTTGCTTTGTTTTCTCCCTTTATCTGAGAGAGTAGACATTTGAAAATATCATGGTATTGCACTAAAAAAAAGGAACAATTTCTGAAGAGAAGTTGTAAGCAGAGCTGATGATCAGCAGAGGTAACTCCTTGGAACAGGGAGCAGACAAAAGCACTGAGAAACTCCCGAGATGATACAAAAAGAAATGTTCACCTGTGATAAAGAATCAAGAAGGGAGGGAAAACATAATTTAAAAATTACAGTAGAAGTAAAAACTTCTGAGTTACGCAAATACATCCATGACAGATTAAATTCCTAAAAGAGTCATTCCTGGTACATATGTTGCTACTTAGGAATACAGTGGCCTCTCTATTCTATCTTGGAGAAAGATATTTCTAAGCTCTACTGTACTGAACCAGAAAGGTGAAGATATTGGCAGCGCTGACTCATATACACATTACGTATGTGAGTCTATATCTATTTAGTCACTTACACAAGAATTCCCATACACTAGTATAATTGAGTTCTTGTTAGATATTATGTCAATCCATTCATCACAGAAGAAAATTCATATTCTAGCTCATTTTTTAACTAGATACAGGACTTGAAAATACATCAAGTATGGAGATCTGTTCAGAAATCTCAACAACTGGTCACATTATCTACTTAAAAAAATGCCCTCTGCCATCCAAAATAAACTGACTCATCCTGTTCTGAAGATTCTCCTCTTAATCTTCAACTCTCTTTATTGTGTGTTAAATATGTATGCACATAAATGTATGTGCGTGTATGTGTGTACACCCCCCCATGCACATACATACGTTATCTCAGGGTTTCTGCCATTTCCAAGGACTTTGGTTTGAAGAACTACTTGGATGACAGTTATGCTATTTTCATCACATCCCTTATGAAATGTCTATCAGGCTGGATTTTGATGACATCATCTATTTTGTCCTGTGGGCTTTAGCCATAATTTAAATGAAACCTGAGAAAACTTTGTCATCAAATAGTTTGAGAATGAGATAAGTAGTATGCAGCAAGATATCCAATATGAAAGTGGGAAATAAAGGACCTCCCTGTCAGCTCCTGTTCAGAATCTTTACAAGCATAATGCTATCTCTGTTTTAACTTAACCTCCTGAAACCTCAATAGTTTCTTTTTGTTCTTTTATTTCTTTTTTTTAATAACTGATCTGGGGGAACTGGCATTTTTGTAATTTGCTCACTATTGTGAGTTTGCTCTAAACCTTATTAGTAAGCAGTTACATGCAGTATTTTCTAAATTTATCATATTTACTGTAAGAAAGAACCAGGATGTGTGTTACAGAACAACCAGGGTTCTTGATTTATTCATTAATGAGCAAAGCAGTCCCTCAGATGTTGTATCTCAGAGGTTTGAATTCCATAATTATCAATTCTGGATCATAGGATCACACCTGCTGTTTTTGTAAAAACATATGAAGAGAAGAAAATAGAATCCTTTAAAATAATAAAGTTTTGTTCCTTCTCTCTCCGGTAAAGAAAAATAAAAAAAAAAAGGGGGGGGGGAGGAGTGGAGGAGAGGGAAATATTACTTATCAAAATACTGCATTGTAAATTGTGGTAGTTTAATAAGTTGATGAGTGAAAGTTGGCTAGCTTTGCTGCAATTTAACCAAAATACATATTCTACATTCTGATAGAAATGTTTTGAGCTATTCTTGCAGCCTGACACATCCCAGCTTCCCCTGTACCTTTTTTGTCAGTGTAGCTCTTTCCTTTGCCTTGTAGTTTGCTGGTGTTTTGGGGAGAATATGGATTTCTCTCCATTTTCCATATCCATTATGAAGTTATTGTTCTTCCAGCCCTAAGTGGCCAATGATACATTCTACTTTTCTTTGTCAGTTGAAGACTGTTAGCAAGTACACCTCTGGAATGTATTAGGAGATTGAATTGTACACTAGATCTGCAATTAATGGTAAGTGGATGGTGAAATACCCTCATTTCAAATCTTGCATATAATTTGAAGTGTTGATTCCATCAGGGAAGGCAATGTAAATCAATGCATAAGCCTTTATGCACCTTACATATTTTCTCAAGGATCTCTGTTTAGACTACTGAGAAAAGCGAAGGCTTTATTGTTAATGCTGCTAAGTCAATACTTGAATCACAAACTGAAACTGATTTTTTTTCTGACTCATGGATCACTAGAACTGCTAAATTCCAGTTTGGGAATACATTAGCATATGTAGTGCCTGCCAAAGTTGTTTCTGGAGCTTTAGAGTAAACTAGTCTTTTTAAATAAGCTCTTCATATTTCATACTGGATGGGTTTATGAGAAGAAGGGGAGATAGAGGGGCAAGTGGGACAATCATTAAGAAGTCTTTTTAACTCTAAGCATTTTTATCAGCAGTCTGCCTCACCATCTCTAAAATTATACACCAAAATTGATTACTTAATATCATATAAAGAAACTTAAGACAAAATAGAGAGTACACAAAACTTCCAAGATGAATTTGCTTCCTCTCTATATTATTAAATATTGTTTTCTAGGTATAGTAGTAAAACTGAAGCAAAGTATGTAGCCATGGAAAAGTCAACCTGTTAATTTGGCCAGAATTTGGTGTTAGATTTTAAAATACAGAAGGGGCCATAATACAGCATTTTCACCAAAATTAATAATGTTGCTCTCTTCAGAGAGATTTCTTAATCTCTTCAAAATTTAAGAAATAAGATTAAGGAAAGGGCTTAAGAAGCATCCATCTTCTCTAAAAATTTGTAGATAACAAAACATTGTTGATATTTTTAAGGTTCCCCATGTTTGATAGCTGAAATCTTGGTATATTTGACATCAGTGGAATCAGAATTTCAGCAGTAAGTTATGAGGTTGCTGCAACAATATCTCTAGCACAGAGATATTTTGGAGTTCTCCACATACCTGTTCTGAACTATTGCCATAAGTTACAAGACTCAAATCAATAAATAATTAGGAGTTAACATATTTGAACATTTATCTGCAATTTAAAAAAAATCTTCTACTAGAACTCATTAAGTTTGTATGTACAGCTTTTTAGAACTATAGACTGAAATTAATACAAGAAAATCTTATAATGAGAGAACAGGGTTTGTAACTTTGCAGGTCCTATTGGTTTTGCAGTATTCCTGAGTTTATGCCTATTCAATACTATTGTTAGCACACATAGACAGAATAAGATGTAACAGCCATGCATTATTTAAAAGCCATGCCTTGACAAGTGATGACAGTTGAACATGACAATTTTGGAGATGCTTATTTGTTAAGATTTCACAATAATCACTTTTCAGACTTCTTGCAAAATTCCTGTTAAATAATAGTTTGAGGCAGCTCAGCAACGGTACTTTATTCTATTAAACTAGAAAATTCCTCCCCAAACCATCTGGGCTGGCAGGTGTTCATCATCAGATCTAGGTTGCTATGAGATGAGATTGCTTATGCTAATTAGTCATGTAGCAAGAAACTCCAGTTTTGCTCATTTGAAACAACTTATGTTTGCAAGGGCATATTAGCTGTACCTGTAAAGCTCAAGGTGTAAAACTCAAGAATGTGAGAAAAAGCTGCTTCAGAGCAAGGCCTGTGGTGGGGTTACTCATATGCATAAAAGCTCTCAGGTTCGCCCCTACCTCTCTGACTCATGGACAGTTGCTTTATATGAATGATGTGTTAGCATTTACCTCTATGAAATAGATTAAGTCCCAAATCCAGCTCAGTCATTCAGTTTAACTAACAGAAATTAGGAGTACCTCTCTGCGTGGAGCCATTGTAGTGTTGAATTTTTCTCCTGTGAACCTTCCTAATGCTTCCAGGCCCAGGACAGGAAAAGGCAGGAAATACTACTCAGGTTCAAAAACTCCAATTATGATTTTTTTTATTATTTGTATTATAATAAACCCTAGAAGCTCAAGCTAAGGTTAATATAGTGTTATAGTTGTTATAGTAATCAACGTAAACAGCCAATAGACATGGCTACAGAATTTTCCATACTGGAGTTGGAACAAGCAAAGGATAAAATTTAGACAGTCCAAAATCTGCTTAAATTAAGGCAAATACAGATAGTATACTCTCCAACCCTGGTAACACTCTAAGTAAAGGAAGACTCCAGTTTTGGATTCCAAACTTCCCTACCTGCTGGCTCCCAAACACTCAATCACATATGACCATCTAACCCCTTAGTCTCTTTGTAAACAACATCAAAATTCAAAGATAGGTTGGGAGAAGTATACAAGCACGGATCAGGTCTCTGCTTAGGCAAAGACCACTGAAAAGGAGCCAAGTTCATTCTAAAGCACAGTTTTCCAGGATTTCACAGTCATGGTGGTTTCATTCGAGTATTTAACAACCGGAGGAGACAGCATATCTAATAGTTTCACTGAATGGTTTCAAGAGTAACAACTTCTCCCTGTGCCCAGGGTAGCATAAGAATATTTTTCTTCAGTGCAATATGGGTAGGGATTTCCAAGAGACCAGGACTCAGGGGGGTCTTCAGGCCACTGGGATACAGTCAGCCTTGGGTTTGCTTATTATTATTTTTGCCCCATAAACCTTGCAGGGCTTGCAGAAGTGCCTTTGGCAGGGAAAAGGCAGCTTGTTGCAGTCTCACCTGTACCTGAAGAATAATACTGTAAGTGAGGGTTTGAATTCTCTCCGACCAATGACAGTGTCCCCATCACCCTTGTCTAATGGCAGTTTCTCTTTTTTTTTCAACTATTCAGAAGCAGGATATTTTTCTTTTCAAGTTTCCTATGCCTATTCTGAAACCCAGCTAAGAGATTTCTAATGAGCAGCTCTTAATCAACTGTCAAAGCATCAGAGATCACCTTAGACATGTTCTTTGCCCTCTCTTTCTCATTGGCTGGTTGTAGCTGGTCCCTGCCAAGCCTGCAAGAGCACTGAATCACTCTTTGAAGATCCTGCTGTCTGTTAGAGGACTGAAACTCACATATCTGAGGCCATGCTGTCTCTTAGCCCAAGGTCGTGAAATGAAGTCAGATCCAGAGACAATATCAAATCTCTTGAGGTCATACATTCCAGGTATGTAATTAGTTAAAATAGCATAACAGAATATTTATTTTTGTGGTTAGAGGTTGGTTTTTTTTTGTTTTGTCTCTGTCCTGTTGATTTTTGGTGTACTCAGCACAGTGTGTGTGGACTGACTCCAAGAAAGAGACTCCAGGCAGTTGTAGCTTCCCCACTGACTAATACTTGATCATATCTGTTCTAGGATAAGCATCCATCTGGCTTAATCAGTATATAGGGGCTCAGATTCTATTTTCTTTTCTCTTGATGGCACACAGCCACTTTGACAATGAAGCATTAAAAAAAGAAATAAATTAAAGAAATTTACTGTATTTAAGGTGACACACCAGCTTATGATGAACACAGAAATGCATTAGACTTTTAATTCATAGTGATCATAGAATCATAGAATAATTTTATTGGAAAAGACCTTTGAGATTGTCATGTCCAACTGTACCTGTCTACTACTAAACCATGTCCCTAAGCACCTCGCCTATCCATCTTTTAAATACCTCCAGGGATGGGGAGTCCACCACTTACCCTGGGCAGCCTGTTCCAGTGCCTGATGACCCTTTCAGTGAAGAAATTTTTCCTAATGTCTAACCTAAACATGCCCTGGTGCAACTTCAGACCATTTTCCTTTGTCCTATTGCCTGTTACCAGGGAGAAGAGACCAACACCCACCTGGCTACAGCCTCCTGTCAGGCAGTTGTAGAGGGCGATAAGATCTCCCCTCAGCCTCCTCTTCTCCAGGCTAAACAACCCCAGCTCCTCAGCTCTTCCTCATAAGCCTTGTGCTCCAGACCCCTCACCAGCTTTGTTGCTTTCCTCTGAACACGTTCCAGCAATGCAACATCTTTCCTGTAGTGAGGGGCCCAAAACTGAACCCAGTATTCAAGGTGTGGCCTCACCAATGCTGAGTAGAGGGGAAGGATGACTTCCCTACTTCTGCTGGCCACACTATTCCTGATACAAGCCAGGCTGCTATTGGCTTTCTTGTACACCTGTGTACCCTGCTGGCTGTCAACCAGTACCCGCAGATCCCTCTCTGCCAAGCAACATTCCAGCCACTCTTCCCCAAGCCTGTAGCGTTGCATGGGGTTGTTGTGACCCAAGTGCAGGACCCAGCACTTGGCCTTGTCAAAGCTCATGCAATTGGTCTCAACCCATCAATCCAGCCTATCCAGGTCCCTCTGCAGAGCCTTCCTACCCTCCTACCTTCCTACCCTTCCCACTCCTGCCCAATTCGGTGTCGTCTGCAAACTTACTGAGGGTGCACTCGATCCCCTCGTCCAGATCATTGATAAAGATATTAAACAGAACTGGCCCCCGTACTGAGTCCTGAAGAACATCACTTTTAACTGGCCACCAACAGGATTTAACTCCATTCACAACTCTTTGGGCCCCGACATGCAGCCAGTTTTTTACCCAGAGAAGTATATGCCTGTCCAAGCCATGAGCAGCCAGTTTCTCCAGGAGAATGCTGTGGGAAACAGTGTCAAAGGCTTTACTAAACTTTACATAGACAGCATCCACAGCCTTTCCCTCATCCACAAGTGGGTCACCTTGTCATAGAAGATCAGCTTAGTCGAGCAGGACCTGCGTTTCATAAACCCATGCTGACTGGGCCTCATCACCTGCTTGTTCTGGACATGCCACTTGATGCACCAAGGTCAGACTGACAGGCCTGTAGTTCCCCAAATCCTCCTTCTGGCCCTTCTTGTAAATGGGCACCACATTTGCTAATTCCAGTCAACTGGGACCTCCCCGGTTAGCCAGGACTTCTGATAAAGGATTGAAAGTGGCTTGGTGAGCACTTCCAGATCCCATCTGGCCCCATAGACTTGTGTGTGTCTAAGTGGTAGCAGATTGCTAACCATTTCCCCTTGGGTTACAGGGAATTCATCCTTGTCTTCCAGCTCAGCAGGCTGGGTACCTGGAGAACAACTGGTCCTGCCATTAAAGACTGAGATAAAGAAGGCATTAAGTACCTCAGCCTTTTCTTTGTGCTTTGTTGCTACGTTTCCCTGCATACCCAATAAAGGATGGAGATTCTTATTAGTCCTCCTTTTGTTGCTAATGTATTTATACAAACATTTTTTATTGTCTTTTACAACAATAGAGAGATTAAGTTCTAGTTTGGCTTTGGCCCTTCTAAATTTCTCCCCGCATAACCTCATGACATCCTTGTAGGCCTCCTGAGTTGCCTGCCCCTTCTTCCAAAGGTCATAAACTCTCCTTTTTTTCCTGAGTTCCAGCCAAAGCTCTGTGTTCAGCCAGGCTGGTCTTCTTCCCCACTGGCTCATCTTTTGGCACATGGGGATGGCCTGTTCCTGCACCTTTAAGATTTTCTTCTTGAAGAAAGTCCAGCCTTCCTGGACTCCTTTGCCCTGAAGGACTTCCTCCCAAGGGACTCTGTCAAGCAGGCTCCTAAACAGGCCATAGTCTGCCCTCCAGAAGTTCCAGGTAGCAGTTCTGCTGACCCCCCCCTCATTACTTCTCCAAGAATCGGCAACTCATTTTGTGATTGCTATGCCCAAGACGGCCTCCAGCCATCACATCAACCACCAGTCCTTCTCTGTTCACAAAAAACAGGTCCAGCGGGGCACCTTCCCTAGTTGGCTCACTCACCAGCCATGTCAGGAAGTTTTCTTCCACACACTCCAGGACCCTCCTAGACTGTTTCCTCTCTGCTGTATTGCACTTCCAGCAGACATCTGGTAAATTGAAGTCCCCCACAAGAACAAGGGCTAGCAATCGTGGGACTTCTCCTGGCTTCTGGGAGAGCAAATGAAGCAGTGTAAAGTGTTCCACTCAATTGTTGAATGGAATCATTTGGCTGGAATCATTAAAGTCTTATTCAGTCATGCAGTGAGCAAACTGAGAAACCTGCTGATTCAAGGAAAGTTTGATTATTTTATAGGCATCATTCTTCAGCCAATTAAGGAGAAGCAAAGTTGGGTGCTGTCTTGATGTGAGGGGCAGGAAAACAGGCATTTAATTTTCCTGTAGCACAAACTTATAAATTGAGATGGGAAAAAGAAATTAAAATAAACCAAATTTATCCTAATATTTTTTGATGAATCAAGTACCCAATTATTCTGTTTTCAAGGTTAGTGAAATGTAATAAACTGTCGGGATTTTGTGAGATTTACATAAATTATTGAGGAGTACCTTCTTATTTTAATTCACCTCTGTTTGTGAGTTTAATAGTTGTCCCCATGACATTTATGCCATGTATTTTTGTGGTTATTTTGTTTGCAAGAATATCTAAGGAAGAGATTTTATCTGCAATTTGTACATGTCACAATACAAGCACTGTTTTTGTCACTGTATACCTGCCTTGGGTGGTCTGAAATGTATGCATTAAAACAAGAAGAAGAAGTTAGTTTTCCAAGCCACTGAACAACCAATTAAAATGAGTAAGAAGGAGGAGCAATATGAGGAGTATCCTCTGCATACAAGGGTCCTTTGCTGGAGAGCATCTGTTCTTCTTCAAAGAGTCCACTGTGTAGCTGGATAATAAGACAAGTTGAAAGATTAGACATTGCACAACATTGCACTCTGTATAACTGCACTTCTGCAGACACAAGGTAATGGGTTGTGGGCTTCCTGACTAATCTGCCTAGTCAAGGAGCTGATGGGAAGGAGAACTAGCACACACAGTTCTTTGTTCTGGGAGAAGTGCGGAACCGGGAAGGAAGGAGAAAAGGGAGTCATAGAAACAGAATAACACCACTACTTCTGATTTGTGTAGCACCCTTCCAACAATATAAAGGCTGCGGTATACTTTATCATACTGTCCTACTGTGTTCTCATTAGCATCTCACCTGCTGCAGTGCAGGTCACTTAATTCCCAAACAGTAATTTAGAAACCAATGTTTCTAACTTTTTAACAAAGTTTTTAAGTTAGGATGACAACTCTTACAATGTATTTTCAGAGACCTGTGAATACGCATCATTGCAAGCACAGAAAGGCAAAGAAATACTGTCTCTTCTATTGTCCCTTTAGGTGTCTTTAGACAAACATCTTTTCTATCTGCTAAATCAAATTTAGATGTGGCCATGAAGTTGAGATTCTATGTATGTCCAAAAATAACCTGTCCAGACAGCTGATAGAAAAGGAACTAAAAGGAAAGGTTGATTCTGTAATAAAGAATATATAACCTGTGGCTTTTATTCAATCTATACTGCCACTAACATAGACAAAAGTAGCGTGTGTGCACACACATGCAAAACCATGCAAAGGTAGGAAGAGCAGGTGCTGCAGTAATCACAGCCACAAGGATGAAGGTGCTGTGGTGGGTGTTGCAAAGCTTCAGCTGGGCATAGAAAGCTGATTTTGCATAACTAAGAGCCTGATGAAAAGAGAAGAGGAGGAGAGAAAAAAAAATTTCTGACCTAAAAGAATAATATTTTAAATTAACAGACAATTTAAATTAACAGACAAAAAAACCAGAACAAGAATATGAGAAATAACGCAGAATCTGGACTCGTCTCTGGCAAGAGATAACATCAGCTCAATCTCAACCACAGCTTTACTTATTTTCAGTATAGAAGCTTAGGAAATATTGTGTCCTGTAGTCTTTTGTATTGAAGTCACACATGGTGTGTCACCCTGTTTGCACTTTTGTGTCAGTCACACAGTAAATTAGAATAGTTTTTCACTCTTCTTCCATTGCCCATGTACTTAATATGCCTACTGCTACATGAGCAGACTAGAAGTCAGTCAGCTAGTATGACTGCTGAGAGGTGATTGTTCCCACAGCTGGTGGTCCTGGCTGGCGTGGGTCACAATCCCCCTTCCTCGGAGAAGAGGTAATGGTGTGCCCACATGCCATTCCCCGCTATGATGGCTGCAATGGACACTGTCAACGGCAAGGCTGAGGAAGCTGCCTCACCACCACCCCCCCAGAAATGGCAGCAGCGTGATGTGCCCAGCAAAGGGGGAACACCTCAACCCACCTCAAGGCACTGGGGACAGAAGTTGCCCTGGGGCTGTAGATGCAGAGCTGCCATGATACCGAGCTGTGCTTTGCCTCCTGATTCCTGGAACAGACCTGAGCCTCCTGTGCTGTTCAGAGCAGCCGAGATCCTTTGGTGGCTGAGCACAAACAGAGCCGCTGCCCCTACATTGTAACTGAGCAGGGTAACAGCCACACGTTTGCAGCAACACTTGAAAATTTCCATGCCAGTGGAAATTTCTCTTGGACCTTTTTTGCTGTCCTATGACCCCCGCTATGATTCTTCAATGATGCAGAAGGCTTGAGTCACAAATCTGGCCCAAACCATGCTGCTGTATATAAATAACATTGCTCTGAATACTTTATCTCAAGGGATGCTGACAGAATTTTAAAATATTATTCCACAGAAAAAAAATGGCCTTAGCCATATATTAAGTCCTATAAAAGCACTTCACTTAAATGAATTGCTAATTGGAAAGTATTTAATGCTTATGGTTCACAACTTAGGACATTTACTTATTTTTTTAAATTTTAAATAAATTAGTGAAATTCTGTTGCTAAGCTAATTAGGCAACCGCCTGTCATTACTGTGCTGCTTCAGCTTCTTGCCAGCTTGGATTTTTACAAGTAAAATAAGCATGATGATCCCAGCTTACTTTCTAGCAACCTGATACACTGAACCCTTATATCTGGCATACCTCAGCAATTAGTAAAATGTCCAAATGTAATGGGTTTGCTGGTACAGCATCTGAGCTCCACCTCTGGTAACTCATATAATTAACTAAACAAAATAAACCAAACATGCTTTGTAGAAGCAGAAGCTTATTGACAGCAAGACATATGAAAACTTGAACCCTGCTTTGTTTCAGCTGTACTTTCTTTCCCAACAACATTTTTTCTCTTTCCATGAATAATAAGGTAAACAGGAGTAAGTAACAGTTTGAACAGAGGATTATTGTGTATGTGTAGAAGACGGGCTATAGACTGGTAAGGATTTCACCATCAATCTATGCAATGCAAATGGGCAACTTTGGAAGTGTTCAACGTCAGGTTAGATGCAGCTTTGAGCAATCTGATCTAGTGGAAGTTCATAGAATCGTTTAGGTTGAAAGAGACCTTGAAGATCATCAAGTCCAACCATTAACCTAACACTGTCATCCCACCACTAAACCATGTCCCTAAGCACCTCGTCCTCCTGGCTTTTAATATCTCCAGGGATGGGGACTCAACCACTTCCCTGGGCAGCCCGTTCCAATGTTTAACAACCCTTTCTGTGAAAAAATTTTTCCTAATGTCCAACCTAAACCTGCCCTGGTGCGACTTGAGGCCATTTTCCCTCATCCTATTGCCTGTTACCTGGGAGAAGCAACCAACACCGACCTCACTACAACCTCCTTTTAGATGTCCCTGCACATGGCAGGGAGGTTGGGATAGATGATCTCTAAAGGTCCTTGCCAACCCAAACCTTTCTATGGTTTTACGTTAAAGGGCTTGATCATTAGGATGCATGCATAAAATCATTTACCATACCACTTACGCACTTGCCTAAGTTTGTCCCAAAGTATGCTGTTCCTTAGCTGGTCGGCTGTGAAATAGAGGTAATAACATCTCTGTGAGAATAAATACATTTGGAGAGCAGAGCAACAGGGTAAAATTGGTAGAGCAATACTGACACCTAAAACAAACTTCTGATCCTTTCCATGACACAAAGAAATAACTAACTTCTACAGCAAGGTGGGCATGAGACAATACCCTCTCAAAATTCCCTTTTTTCACCTCGCATCAGATTTATTTTTTCATCTTTGAACTCATTGCAATAATAAAGCACCTGAGAAAATAAATAAATAAATAAATAAATAACGCCCCCTCAACCAAAAAAAGCATTGTTTTTTTCTTCAGATGAAAGAAAGACTGAAAAAAAAAACCAGGAGTATACTACAGGTTGAGTAATAAGCAATCCTTCCACAATAAGTACACTTTGCAAGACAAAGCAAGATAACAGGATAAGAAGCCCTCTACAAAGTGATAATGGATACATTGTTCATGATAATACCAGCAATAAACAGCAGGTTGCATTTTACAATAATGTATCTTCTTGTACAGATGATAGTGTTAAAACTCCTCTGTGTTCTTTTTTTCTTGCTATGAAAAATGAATAGTAAACATTAACGAGTGCTTCTGTCTGGTGTCTTGATTCTCTGTTTGAAAGATGCCACTTTTAGGTAAAGAAAGCTTCAAAAGCCTGCCATTATCAAATGAAATAAAATCAGTATGAGTTCAGGCATTTGTACTTGGAACGCTTGTTGGATCTATAGCAGCATTAGCACACGCACACATACAAAAAACCTTAAAAAAACCAAAAAACACACACACACCAAAAGAACTAAAAAACCCCAAACAAAACCCCAACAAACCCAGAACAAGTTTATTATGTTATTTCATTCATTTTCTGGTTTGGATGCAATTTTAGTCTGAAGTGCACCAGTCAAACCTCCTTACTGTGTAAAATTTATCATGCCTGATCCCCTGTAGAAAGGCAAAGAAAAATGTATATCAGAATTCACTATTATTACCCACTCTTTTAAAAAAAAGCAGTGAGAAGCCAAGTAAGCTGGAGATGGTAGGTGGAGCCATGATCTGCATCCAGGCTCAGTGCCTGGATGAGGGCAAACCCAAGGCAAACCACAGATGTGCGAGGAGTTTGCGCTGATGCCATAGCTGTGACTCAGCTGGCATTCCTGCCTTAACATCAGAACTGAAGAGCCTTGGCACTGGGATGAAGAAATGGACCAAAAAGATGCAGATGGTGTTCTTTTAGTAACTGAGGTAATTTGGTAACCCAAGAGTGGAAAGAAATGGAATATTACAGAAGCCTGTGGAGGTATCTTAAGTTTCTCACAGCTGGAAGTTGACTGATAGTGCAATGACCTAATGGAAACTTAAATGTACTATTGCCAAGAATTTTTAACACCTGTTTTTCTGTTACCTTCTGGCCCACATGGAACTGGTCCCCTATCTGCAGTGCTCAAAGGAGTCAAAACAGAAAAATCAGAAGCATCAGCCAAATAAACAGCAAATGTCAAGATGAGTTGGGGAGAAGAAAATCTAAACTCTGGCCCTCAAGGGGCAAACCCACACAGAATTTGGCAAGCAATCAGCAAAAACCCTTCCCATACTGCCATGGAGAGGGGCATGAATCTCAATATTTTCATACATTAGTAGTTTGCTCAATTTCCTAGTAGTTCACCAGAAGCAACCCTCATTTTCGTGGTGATGAATGAGGTTCTAAATCTTTTATTTTCATCCCTACACGATACAGGGAGTTTCTCTCCCTTAAAAAGAAAACCCTCAGAGCCTGCCATGGAAATTTTTGGACCTGACTCTTAGCCCTGGCCCTGATTTATTTCATGAGAGAAAATAAAGTCTTATTCCAACATCCTTTTCATAGATTTTTATCTTTCTTTTTTTTTTTTTTTTTAAAGTTAACTAAAACCATACCTAGTTATTTAGGGTAGACTTAATTTTATCAGAGAGAAAATTTAATGATGAATTAATAGAAAAGGTAATAAAAATAAATTGCTTTTTATTTATAACACTCCCAGTACCTGGATATGGTTGGGTAAGCTCCCTCATCCACCAGTTTATTGTGGTATTCTTTTTATTTAGTGTGATTTATTTTGTGTTCATTAAATGTTAATGATGGGAACTCTTCTCATAACTCTGTCTCCAAATATTATTCAGGTTTGGATCTGTAGGCATTAAAAATTTAAGAAAAGAAAATGTGGTTGTTTTCAAATGTTTGAATCTGTGAGATCACCTCAGAAGGTGATTTTTCCTCATTTTGGTGCTAAATAGAAAAGAATACTTTAATTTCTTTCTAGGTCTTTAGCCTAAGTTTTTCTATGGAATGCAACACCAATGAAATTAATAGCTTTTGAGGAGGAAAGAAAAAACTATCAGTAAAATATGACTACATAATAATATCTTAATTATTGTGAGGGAGTCCACAAACAAACAAAAAAAAACCCCAACAACAAAAACTTGATAAATACAACACAGTTTGTGTTTTATTCTAGTTAATGTAATTTTCAGGAGAGATCTCAGTAGTTGCACTCTCTCTGTCCCTGGGTAAGGTTTAAAAAGAGAAACCAACTTCAGTACAGTATATTGCAAGAACATGACCTGTCATTCTTACCTTCAGAAGCCATTCTCTGATGTTGTAGATGTTCTCTGGATGCAAAGTCTCCAGAGAGATTCATTAGCAATTGAATGTGGTCAGTGATGAGTTTTAGCCTTACTCTGACTCACTTCCTGGGTAGACATCAGTATTACAACTTCCTGTGGAAATGGACAAGGAAACCTTATGACCCCATCTTCTTTTATCTTTCTTTTCCCCTTCTACATTTTCACCTGGAAATGCCTAGAAAAAATGACCATAACTATGGACACTCGGATATATCCTT
Organism: Gorsachius magnificus; assembly: GCA_034008185.1. Lineage (NCBI taxonomy): Eukaryota > Metazoa > Chordata > Aves > Pelecaniformes > Ardeidae > Gorsachius > Gorsachius magnificus. The sequence goes on from CM067081.1 coordinate 182,340,756, forward strand.
GGCTAATCTAAACAGAATGTTATCTGCATTTTTATGTTCAGATTCAGAGAGACTCTTAAAAGGTGAGCAGAAACATGTATGGGGTTTATTATTTCATAGCAAAGAAACATTTTAAATATAGAAAAAATAATGTATTTATTATGCAAACATGCACATCTTTTTTATAAAAGGTATTATCAACACCCAAAGGTAAATCTGAGTTTTGCATTCGTAAATCATTTTCAGGAGCAATTTAAAGTCATAAATATGGTAGTCAAAGGTTATACCTTTATGGGCCCACAAAACATTTGATCTACTTGCAAGAGAACTCCATATCAAAATTTACTCATTTCACACCACTCTAAGGTACAGTGTATTAAATAAATAAATAAACCTACAAAGTCCTTGGGAGAGAAAAATCTGTTACAAATGCGTAATCTTCATTCTTATTGTTTCAAACTTACCTATTGGCGACACAATCATGTATAAATGTGATTTGATCAAAATAAAATTGTTTTTTGTAATTGTGTAAAACAGATTATATGTAAGGAAACTTTCTAATGAACTTTCCAGTAAAACTTCATAAAAGAGAGCAGATTTCCATCACAAGCATACAAGTACTTTAAATGTTCCCAGTATAGAGCAAGCCTTTTCTCTCATTTTAAAAGTCATCAGATGTGTCATCCCAAAGGCAGGAGAAGATTGAAAAAGTTTCTTGTTAGCAAGCATGTAGAATACACTGCCTTGCATTAAAAAATCGCAAATGTTTCCTATTATATAAAATGCAATTTCCTTCTCCAACTCCTAGGAGGTTTTGAACATGATTCCATCCCTATAAATTTTACAGACATGTCAAGCTACTATTTCTCAATAAAATAACTTTGCTTATTTGACTTCTGTGCCATGACTGTCAGGAACTTTTATCTTTGGTGTAGTCTGTATCTCTTAAAATTCCACAACAAGGCGTTAAGCCACACTTAATCACATGTAATCAAGAAACTATTAGTTTTTAATGAAGTAAGGCTGCAGAAAAAGAAAGTTGTATCATTTTACTACCATAACTTACAATGTCAGTGGATCTAGTACTCATGGCAATAAAATTGAATTTCAGCAAGTTTGGTAATGCATACTGCCACACAGTGCAAGCGCTGCTGAAGGTAACCACAGGACTCTGCCATGGGAACTGGGGTATGATTCATCTTTGGGACACATAGCAAAATGTTAACAGTCACAAATGTCTTTTCAGGGTCTTTTGCTGTAGCTGTGAGGAATGATTAAGTTGGAAACACTAATCTCTCTCATTTTCATTTGTAAACCAAGACAGCATGTGAACAAAGGCTTTCAGAGATTAAATAAGATGTATTGACTGACAGTGTCATTAGTCCCTAGCATTGCACCTGTCTGGATTTGGATAATATATTTCTGCTTAGAAAAATGAAGAGTTTTATAGTAAAAATATGTAAATCAGTGGAGTTAGAGCACTGTTGCATCATTCAGCCGCTGGCAAATTGACTCAAGAAAGCTTGTCTTTCATAGCTCTGTGTGACGACAGGAGAGTCTTATTGACCTCTGTGGGACTTTTCCTGTCACATATTTGTGACAATATTATCACACATAAAATTCTGTACTGATGAGTGTGTGCATCTAATGCTGTCCATCCTTATCATGAAGTGTCCCCTGTTGGGTAACATGACAAAAGCTGCTCCCCCACACAGACAAGGGAATGCAGAGGAACACCACAATTGGGACAATCCTAGTACCACCCTGCCCAGTTCCTTCAAGTGCCCCACAGGATCCATCAGATCATGAGAGGCTCCTCCCCATGGCCACAAAGGAGCACAGAGATGTGATGACAGGGGGAACCCCAATGCCCCAGGAGAACCAGGGCAGCCCCAGGTCCATGTGCCAGGGGACACCCAGGACCAGAAGTCAGCAAGGAGGCTTTCTGGGTCACCCCTCAGACTGGAGGCACCACACAGGGATGCAGGGCTTCTTGTGGGGTGCAGGGAAGAGCATTTCAGGACTGCACAGGACTTCCTGTGCAATGTTTAGGGGAAGTAATGAAGGTGGGGAAAGGGAAGGATCACAGGGATTTGGGGAGGAACAAGTGTGGCAAGACAGAGGGAGAAGGGGAGAAAAGGTGCAAACAGGTGCTGGGATGGACACCTGTCTGGCCATGCCTGCACCTGACCAGCACAGTCAGTCCCAACTTCTGACTAAACTCCATGTCTAGTGATTTTCCTGGGTGCGGGGCTCTCTGAGCTGTGCGCATGTGTGTATGGGGGAGCTGAGTGCCAGGGGTGGTGTGAGGGTCGGACTGGCTGGACATTTGTCTCAAAGCTTGCCCACATGAAGCTAACAGGACCCTGCAGGGCAGTTGTACAAGCTGCCCCCCGCCCCCCCCCCCTCCTCCCCCACCACCTCCACAGCCACAAGGACAGCAGTGAGGCCCTGGTGACACCCTATCAGGTGCCAGGAACAGGCTGGGGGCATGTGCACATGGTTGGCGCGTGAGACCCCAAGCATGGGTGGGGGCTCGGACAGGAGATGCGCACCACTGCCCTGGGCAAGCACGGTGCAGGCGTGAAGCTGTTGCCAGGGTGGGCATGAAGTTGTTGCCGAGGGCAGCCTGCACAAGCATGTGCCTTAGGCATGCAGCCTATAAAAGGCTGCTGTCTCAAACTCCGTGTGTGATCACAACCCCACGGGAGTCCACCAAAGACCCTGCGCGATCACCGACCTTGTGGGAGACAACTGAAGACTGTGCGATTACTGAGAACCCTGTGAGGCCACTGAAGACTCTGCATGATCACCAATCCCATATGTATGATCACCCACCACCGAAGAAGCACAGACTCCCGCGACACCACAGATCCATGGTGGTGACTGTCTGTGCTCTTCTATTCGGACCTCTCGCTTGATTTCCTATCTTTCCTTCCTTCCTTTCCTATTGGTCCTTTCTGTCTTTCCCCCAAACAGCTAACAAACAGGTGCACTTACGACATCTGAACTTGTCTGCGTCTTAATCTCACGCAAAGGGATTGAACCTGAAATGAGAGGTTGGTCCTGCTGCCCCTGGCCTCCCAGACTCGCCTGAGGTCGGCTAGAAAGCAAGTGGGCCTTCCTCTCATCCAAACAAAATTGGATCCTAACAGGTGGTCTGGGGTGGGAGTCCCATGTGCCCGTGGTGCCAGCATGGTGTGCTGTCAGTGTGTGACTCTGGCCAGAAGCAAGCTGGACAGCTGTCAGGTGGGACATTTGTCCTGGGGGCTGGGGGAGAGTGTCTGGGAGTTTGGGCACATGGATGCATAAGCTACTAGGTGAGAATGTGCTGGTGGCAGTGCAGGAGGCACCTGGGGACAGCAAGGATCCAGGCCCAGCTACTGGCCAGGCTGAATGGCTGGGCCCATGACTGGGAGATGTGCAGTGTGTGACTCACTAGAGAAGAAACAGCTCACCGAGCACCATTGACCCTGTGTATGTGACTCACATTTTTGGTATATGCTTTTGACTCATCTATGGTAATATTACTCAGTGAAGTAGAAATTACCAGAATAGGCAATTTCACATTTCAGATTTGAATCTGTGTGACAAAATTATAAATGCTGATTAATGCTGTCTTGCTGTATTTCCTTTTATAAAATGATTTCCAATTTTTTATGAAGGTTTATTAGATAATGGAGAAACTCTTGAAGTAGATTGAGCCTATCTAGGAAGGACTGGATTCAGATAAACAAAAACAGAGTTTGGTTTATGATTGGCTTCCAACGCTTAAAATTTTAAAAGTTTCTAGGGAACTGGGAAGTAAAGTGTGGTGGAGAAGTGACAGATCAGTATGACATGTCACCTTACTGCTGAGGGGACCAGATCTATTCATCCTGGAGAAGAGGAGGTTTTGAGGGGACCTAGCGGCACCTAGACTCCTCTCTGAGAAGGAGTTTAAAAAGTCTACTCTGAACCTTGTGACTCAGAGGGAGGGTCTTCCTTGTTCTCTGCATCCACAGTCTCTCGGTAACTCAAGTGTAACTTCATTTTCGTTTGTGTGCTTGTGTCCATGCAGTAATAGAGTGAACCTTGCCATCTTCGAATCTGTAACTAAATTGCTGTTTTGATTAGTTTTGTTGAATTGTTTTGTTAATCGACTGATGATTGAGTGCAGTTAAAATATCACAATCCAATCTGGTGATTTGCCGTAAAGGCACAAATAAATTCTAAACTACTACTAAATCAAACTGCATAAAGTCACTCATTCGTGGCATGAGGACAGGTGGGCAATAAAGCCAGTGGCCCAAGCAGGCTGTGAGGTCTCTGGCCTGACTGGATAAGACCCTGAGGAACCCAGTCTTACCCAGAGCTGATGGTCAGGGTGCCACAAAGCCAATGGCTCCTGTGGGCTGGGATTGATGGGGGCTGCCCATGGGGCTGCCAAGGTGTGGTCCCCACAGCCAGGGCCTGTCCCACCACCCCAGCCAGGAGCAGGCAGTTGGTAGAAGATGGGGAAGCCCCATCCCTGGACATTGGGCACCTCCCTGGGGATGGGATTAGGCTGATAATGTGCGGGATGTGGGTTCACAGGTGGGTCCAGCAGGGCAGGGCCTTGGGGAGCTGGAGACCAGCCCTTGGTCTGGGTAGGGGCAGTCAGGGCTGTGGGTGTCCTCAGGGCCTGGACACCAACCCTGCTTTGAGTGGGAGATTGGACTACCAACCTTTCAATATGAATTATTATATGACCTGATGACCTTGGGAATGGCAGCATAAATTCTATTTTTCCTAAAAGGAAGTGCAAACAAACAAAAAAGAAAAAGAAATATTTAAAGACTGAACTTTGTAACTTTGAATAATCAAAGAACAGGCTCAGCAAATGAAGTCACTTCAATCTGTGTATATTGACCATAATCTATTTGAAAGGGGGTAACACAAATGGCAAAACACTATACTGCCACTGCACAAAATGCATAGGAATAACAGAACAGACCTAGTAGTGAAGAAGCAGTGCTGCCACTTAGAGAGCCTAGTCAAATATAATGAACACATTATAATCATATTATATTTCTATTAAAACCTGGCATGGAGTACATTTCCAAAGATAAGTGGGAAATGTAATATTAAGGATTAGCCAAGTGATTGTGCATCTGGCAAGCTTAAAGTACAAAATTCCTAATAATAATTGGAAGATGTAGTTATTCATATGGATAAATAACATAAAATTTAGTTCAGCAATAAAATTTTAGACAGTTGCTTGAAGCAATAAATCACAAAGCCTGAATCTATACACTGAAACTGCTTGTAAACTAGTTTATAACCATACAGTGAGCACAGTTTAAAAAATTCAGTGAACTGCATAAAACTGAAAAACAAACAAAAACATCTACCATGTTACTGATTAACTTCTAGGAAACTAATTATGGGCAAATGAGGAAGAGTTTTAAAGGAGCATCAAAACTAGTAAAGTGTTTGCATGCGCCACTAAGAATGTTTAATGATACCAAACCCTCCAAGAATAGTTTAAACTATTTTTAACAAGACCACAAAAAAAGGCAGCATGTGTAAAAAGAAGTGTAAATGAGGATCCTAAAACTGAAAAGACTACCTACAAAAACTGGAATTTCTGTCTAGAACTGTAAAAGTACATAGATTATAAAAAGTTAAATGAAAAAGCAGTACACTAATCTAAAAGGTTATTTGTGAACAATTTAGTAATGATATCAGAAGCAAGTAAAAATTTTTTTTTAAGACATTAGAAGAATCTCACAACAGAGACTGAAGAAACAATAGACGATCAAGATACAGTACTCAGGAAAACAAAGATTGTTTACGGAAAATAAGGAAAAACCAGAAAGGTATATAATATATTTTGCACCACTGTTTTTCATGAAGACATTCAAAAATTTTCCTTCATGGAATATGTTTTTATGTGGTGCGTGGAAGATCTGTTTCAAATTGTAATATGTATCATTTTAAAAGAAATCAGTATCATTAATAGTAGCAATCACTACAACCAGATTTTTTTTTGCCACAAAAAGCTAAAAGAATTAATTGTCAAATTATGAACAGTCATTTTATAGTTAGTGGTGTGTGTACTCAGTTCATTAAGTTGGCTTCAGTATGAAAGAACAGCAGTCAATAAAAAATGATAATTATAAAAGCATTCAGGGGGCTTCTCAGAAATTATAGTTCAATAAATCTGACTCATATATTAGAAAAGCTAGCTAAAAATACACATTTGACAATGGTCAGAAAGAATATTGGGAACTATGGACATGTGGTCTGAGTACAGCAGCTGTTCCTGTGTTTCTGTGTGTTTCTCATGTGAAATTATCCATAATAACATTCAGTTTCACAGAGAAACAAGAAAATCAGCAACATAAAAGATGTTAATGCATTCCGAATCATTAAAAACCACCCAGCCTATTGTAACTGTTCTGTTTTCACTGGTTGAAACACAGAGAAACTTCAGTCATTTAATGTACCTTGGATTTACACTGGCAGGTATAGTAACTGGATTGGGAAAGTGACTGGATTATTTTGCATATAAATGTGTATTGCATTATCTGCCTGATGCTATAATGAGAGGAAGGAAAGTCAGAATAATCACCTTTTGTAAAAAGAAAATGCAGTCATGTCCTTCATTTTTTATATCAACTATAGGCTTTAGATGTCTGGCTTAGTCAGTATGATGTCATCATGTGTCACTAGAGGAGAGGAAATGAAGTTTCTGTTATTTGCTAATATTTGAGATCTTTTCTTTTTCTCTTTTTTTTGTGTAATCTCTTAAGGTACTTGAATAAAGTTTGGATATGTTAATGAAAAATGTTTAGCAAGAGTACATGCAAAAAACTTCTGTTGTTTCAGCAGTGTCCCCCATGATTTCGGTCAGGAGCATTGGGAAAATTTGAAAGCACAATATTACTTCATTTTCCAGGGAAGACCATGGTGGTGGTAGGTGTGAAAATGGAAGCTTTTTCATGAAGAAGTGGGAAATCATTGCTGCTGCAGAGTAACTTGCTAGAGGCTGAACGGCTGTTAACTGCATTACCAAGTTGTTGATTTATGTTGTACACTCAGAACAATTTTACAAGGAAGGCTGTGACTTTAGCTGACAGGAGATCTATTTACTTTCTTTAACAGTTTTTGCTTGCTCAAATTATTTGTGTGTTTCCTTGAGATGCTTACCAACAGGGAATGTTTATGACTAATATCCACTTTTCTGAAGAATTACTTTTTGACTCTACATGCAAGAAGTGCACATAACCCTTTTTTATATTTTTAGGCTTCCATTAAATGAGGCTTCTTTCAAAAGCCTTGTTGGTCACGCTGGCCTACAAATATTTTTGCATGGCTGTGTGGTCTACTGGACAGGGAGGGACATAAGTGGTGAGTTCTTGCACTTCTCTACATATGAATGTAAAAATATAGGGGGGATTTTTTCTTTTCCTATTGCATTCAATTTCTACAATAATTGCTTATCAATTTACAATTCATTAACTGGTTTTATCAGCATAACATGTACAGAAGTTATCAGTTATCAGAATTTATCTGCATGCTTTATTGATTTTCACCCACGCAACTGTATGTTCTACATCAATTTATAATATTTGAATCTGTTGATGAAGATTTAATATTTTAAATTTATGTAGTTAGTAAAAACAATTACATGTATTTTCCAGGGTTTATTCAAATTATAGATTAGTTTGTTAAAAAAATCAGATTAGATTTCTATCAGCAATGAAAAAACTTAAGAAGGTAATAGCTTAATAATTGATCTCAGATTAAGCACTATTGTGCTGCTATTGCCTTTGTGAGGAGCTGGTTTTTGCCGCTTAGAAACATTTTTTCCTACTTAGTAATCTACAAAGCTGTATCTTGTAACATATTGTAACATATTAAAAGTGCTAAGGTCTAAGGTCCAATGAAAATAAATCTGCTCACAAAAAGAATTTATGTGCTTTGGCCTTATAATAATTTGGCCTTATAATAATTTTGAATACCCATGCTGTTTCAGAAGTCATGTATTTAATTTTTAACACTGGTCTACATTTTACAATTTGTCATGTCAAATGAAGTTGATGAAAAAATGCAGGATGAATTCTATGTAAATATTTTGAAATAAAAAGAAATCAACTGTTATATGGGATTAACAATAACCTGCAATCTACAAACAGTGTGTTTACCACAATTTTCTGAATTACTGAAAATCATAATTACTAAGGTGAAAATTCCAGGATTTGTTTTGTTTTGCTTTCAGCTTTAAAGTGTAACGTTCAAGCAGATGAATTGCAATTCACGCATCAAATCCCAGGTCGTTATCTAAAAAAAAATTAAAAACAAATAAAAGCAAAAAGAAAGGATAATCCTGTGGTTGCAGCAGAGTGTCTCTATGGTATGTACATAACACTAATCTTTATAGAAAAGGAACAAAAATATTAGTTAGATGACTTGCCAAAGCCCAAAATTACCACTGAAATGAAACTGTATATAGTAGCTGCTTACATGTAAACTTGTTTTTGCAGGTGCTCTGTGATCTGAGAGTTCCCCTGGTTTCTGCACATCTGGCTATGGTGCATACACCTACAGGTTTGGATTTGACTTTTGCCTAAGCATCTCTGAATTCTAAAGAGTATAGGAATAACCCAAAGGTCACTTGAGTTGAACTATAGACAGCTTTTCCACATGTCTAACAATGCTAACAGGAATGAGGCATTCATGAATGGAAGGCACAGGTTCCAACTACTACCTACCCTACACATCCTAGTGATCAGAGCCTCAAAGTAGTAAGCATGTATCCCTAGTTTAAATAGAGACTTCTAAATTTATATTTGTCCCTCTCATTTCCTACAAAACCTTTAGTAGATTTGTTAGCCTCCTCCTCTGGAAATAGTATGAAAAACTACAGTTTAATGGTTAGGCTACTGACTGCCTTCAGTATTACTAGACACAAACTCCTTAAACACTTCTGCAGTTTGCGTTACATTGCTATTGAATGAAACAAAAAAAACCCTGGCTGAACAAAATCCAAGAGTCCCTTTGCTAGGGAATGTATGATATAAAACTATAGAATCATAGCCTTTTTTTTTCTTTTTTCTTCTCTCTACAGGCCAAGGATTCAGCATCATAAGAATTACACTGGAGAGTTAAAACGTTCTCAGGCCCCAGAGAGTCCTTCTGCTGGAAGTTAAGGAGCTAGGAAGCAGAGCTTTGAATCCCAGTTTCCCCTGGAACACTGATCATTCTCCTTAATGATCCTTTAGATCACAGTACAAAAAAAGGCAATATTCCTGCACTTATGCCATCAGAAAAACAATTAATTCAGCTAATTTGTGACTAACAAACCTGTGAATGAATTTCAGGCTCCAGTTTCTAAGCAGTAGTTTCTATAATTGAGGTAAGGTACAGAGTATAGTTCAGTAGCCTGTGTCTGATGACAAACTCTGCACCAGAGGAGTAGTTTAAAGGCATAATATCTGCCCTGTCTAACTTAAAGGCACCTAAGTGTTTAACTGGATCTAGTTTAAGGAGATATTTTCAGGACTATCTTCTAATATGTAACCAGTTCTGCTTAAATGTAAGAAGAAATGCAGAAGAAAAAATTGGTACTACCTTAATCAATAGACTGCTCAAGTTATTTTCCCTTACTATTTCAGGAAAAAGTTTTTTCTTTCCATTTATTCCAGCATCAGGTGGAGATTATTTCATGTTCTGACTCAAAGGAAAAGTGTTATTTAATAACCGCCACTACTAATTCCTGCATTGTGCATAATTTCCTTGAGGGTATCCAATCCAGATTGAATGCCTCCACCTTTCCTTTCTTCCACACATCATTTATAAGATCTGACAGGATCACAGTCCAGAGTAATATGGCTGCAGGACACATAAATAAATATCTAACATTTACTAAAGGAAAGATATTTCTTTTGTAATAACACTGAATTTTACAAATGCAAATCATAAGAGTCTGCAGATGCTCCATAGCACTAAATGAAGTTCCATTCACGTGATGGAACTTACTAATGTTCTCTCCAAGTGGAAAAACAAGCAAACATGGTCTTTAGAAGTTGGCCAAGTCACATAATCTGCAGTGCTAACAGCTCTTACTACTGTCAGGACAAACTGCACCTCTACTCTGGAATGCCTCTGAGAGTCTCATTACTGCATGATCAGGACAATTTACAATTTTCTCTATTTTTCCTAAATAAAGAGCAAGGAGAGATGATGAATTCATGTATATCACAAAACTACAGGTATCCAGAATGTCTGCATAACTTATTATTTCTGGATTAAAAACCTGCTTATGAACAGTTTCATTTATTTTTACGCTATCAATAGCCTCTTTCTTCTATATGCGAGGGATATAAGAGGATATGATTTTGGCTTTCCTTCAATGAATTTTATTGAAATTTCATTTTCTTCTACATGGAGCATCTGGTGAGAAGAATGTTGGAGATATGTGCTTTAGACAGGGAAAACTTGTGCATATCTATTGTTTTTATTAATGGCAAATTCTTTCCTAAAGAGTAACTGAAGAATTGTCATAAAATATTCTCAGAAACAGAAGACATATCTAAGAATATATTCCTTAAAAGAGTCTCCTAATTTCCATCACAGATTAAAAGATATTTTGCTGAAGTCAAGAATGTGTAAATCAAATCACTGATCGGTCAGACTGAGAGCAGTGTTGGAGCAGACTGGGAGTGTGCAATGGTAGGGGGTTGACAAATCCAATAGCCTGATAGAGAAGAGGCTGCCACAGGCCCATGCCCGCAGATCCAACAGGTAGCAAAGACAAGCGTCTGCTCTCAATAGGCACATGCACACAAGCACACACATGCAACATGCGTACATACACAAATGGCCAAATACATAGATCAGCACGGACATACTCAACACTTATGTGAACACAGACAGCACCAACGACCTCATCCTGTTCCCCTCTCTGGCTGGTCCATCGCTGTGAAATACATTGATGTTATACAAAATGGACCCCTCCAGCAGCTGGTCTCAGATGCCCAATCTGCCCAAAACCAGGCCCAACTGCTGGCACCTGGGGAAGGATGAGCTTCCAGGGCCACAGTCCTACTACAACTGATGGTACAGACACATACACACAGATACACACACACACAGTGGATCCTCCAGTCACGGGCTCAAGCGCCCCAGTCTGTCCAGTAGCTGGGCCTGCATCGTCACTCTCCCTGGTTGCCTCCAGCACGTGTGTGCACACACAGAGGCAAGCAGTTCGCTCAGTCAAATTTCAGACCCCATGGCCTCTCCAGGAGCTGGCTTGGACCTCACAGTTGGTCCGTTGCCATGGCACAGACTGGTGGTCACTCTGATTTCCAGCTGCTGTACACACACCAACACGTGCACCCTCATATAACACACACACAGAGAACAGTCTCTCTGGGTGCTGGCATGCCAGGCACGTGGGCCCCCAGCTAGTAGTTCACCCCTGACGCTGGCATTCAGCTCCCCCACACACACATGCGCACAGCCCAGAGAGCCCTGGACCCAGAAGAATCACTAGACATGGAGTTTAGTCAGAAGTTGGGACTGACTGCGCTGGTCAGGTTGCAGGCATGGCCAGACAGGTGTCCATCCCAGCACCTGTTTGCACCTTTTCTCCCCTTCTCCCTCTGTCTTGCCACACTTGTTCCTCCCCAAATCCCTGTGATCTTTCCCTTTCCCCACCTTCATTACTTCCCCTAAACATCACCCAGGAAGTCCTGTGCAGTTCTGAACTGCTCTTCCCTGCACCCCACAAGAAGCCCTGCATCCTTGCGTGGTGCCTCCAGTCTGAGGGGTGACCCAGAAAGCCTCCTTGCTGACTCCTGGTCCTGGGTGTCCCCTGGCCTGTGGGGTTAGGACTGCCCTGGGACAGCCCTGGGGCCAGGGCAGGGTTTCCTCTCTCTGACAAGGGCATTAGGTCCCCCCTGCCACTGCAGTTCTCTGCTCCTTCTTGGCTGTGAGGATGAGCCTTTCAGCACCCCATCAGATCAGACTGATTAACATAAGCAGGGTCTGCAGAAACACCTGAAGAATGGTGGCATGAAGCCTCCACTTTTCTCCCACTCTTCCAAACTGAGAAAATTCCAAGAATATGTGAATCTGTAAAGGTCTAATACAGGACTCTTTCTTAACAGATTTGAGATATCTTTATTGTTCTACAAATCAAGTTGGCTAACAAGTACAGAAGTATCTGTGCCTTACCCTTTACACAAGGTTTTCTTAGATTGGTTAAAAGAAGAAATACAGTTTGCAAATGTAATATTCTTGTCCTGTCTTGAAAGTGATTTTTCTCAACCCCATCAAATGTAACTGGTGAGACTGCATTTCCCAAAGTAAATCAAGATCTTATATATGAGAGTCTACATGTAACCCCTCTGGGACATAAAAGAATGCTCCTAGAAATATCAACATTATTTTCTCCTCTATTTACATTTGCCCATTCCTTGAAGTGTCAGATAAGAACAGATATTCTCTATAGCTTTTCTAGCTAGGACCTTTTTTTTTTCAGTTTTTGCTTTTTTTTTTAGTTTATAGAATTTTTTGTAATAAACTTTTCATTTCTGGCTTATATATTTACTTGTATGCCATGACTTATCCTGTAAGTGTATTCTGTTCTTACTAACAATTAAAGGCAAAAGCTTTCAGATTTCATTATATCAAAAGTTTCATAGGCTGATTAGAGTCAATAATAATAATTTAAAAAAAAGTGGAAAACTCCACAAAAGACATAAAAAGAAAAAATATCTTCAAATAAAATTATAGACTTGAAGTTAAGCAAACAAGTGAGAGAATATAAAGCATAAAGCAATAGCCGTTTTTTTATAAATATAGTTCACTAAAATTAAAGAAGTAACCTCATCGCATCTGAGGTGGTTGGTCCCTTATTCATTAATTAGCTAATAAAAGGGATTTTCTGCTAGAAGTATTTTTGTGTAGAGGATGTTCTTTAGGATTTTGTTGAGAACCATATCCAAGATAGTGTTCCATTATTCATACTAATAAAAAACAAAGGTCAGCTCCAAAGGGGTTATTTAGGAAGACTTAATGTCTTTTAAAATAAGCAGTATAGTACATTCACATGTTATTCTCTAATAATTCCAGATTTACTTCTTGCTGATGATTACAAAGGACAGTAAATTATTCCCTTATGAGATGTAAGGATTAATTTATGACTTATTTTTGGTTTTGAATTGGATAAATTATGCAGGGTCACTCAAAGGTCAGCGATGGGAAAGAGGTTGTCATCTATTAATGTAGGGATTCGAGCGCAGTACATGGATGACAATTATCCTTGCTCTGTCTTCTCAACCCCCTCAATCCCTGCCCACTCTGCAGTCATTTACCTGTGTGAGTGACAAGTGAGAAAGAATTAGGAACGAGTGAAAATAAAAGCTTTTTTTTGGCCTTTGAATACATAAAAATGGCTTAAGTGAATTGTGTAAAATGGCTCTTGCAATGTCTCATTCAAAGTGATGTTTTAATCTGGCCTAGGTACATTATTCTTCTCAAACAAAATAATGGACAAATTTAAGAACCTGTTATTGAATGTAAGTTCAGCAAATCAACCAGCACTTCAGTCTTCCTGTTGTCAGCATTAGTTCATCCTGCATCCATGCTCTACTGCCCAAGAATGGTGCTTCCACAGGGCATAGCCTATATCTCTGAGGGAGATAAATATGCCATTTTGCATCCTGATAGGATACTTTGTTTCTGCCAAAATTCTGATACAGTTACCCTTTATCCATTTTATTTTCCTAGCTTGAGGGAAAGAAGAACAATCAAACAAACAAAAAATAGCCCCAGTACCTTCGTACCTTATAAAACATCACGGACTGCTGAGAAAATAATTTCAGTGGGATAGAATATCTGGAAAGAATTCCGCAGTAGGAGTTGTATAAGAATAAACTGAGAAGAAAATTAGATACTAGAAAAAAACTTGCAACTAGAAAATTAAAGATCTTAAGTCTAATTCTGATTTTAAGATGTACACCTGAGTTGATTCCTGCATTATTTTAGAGGGGGGTTTATTACTGACTTATACTTTGTTCAGCAGAATCTTATTCTTATCAATGATCAGGAGGAAACAATAATTACCTTTATTTTCCTTTCATCTCCAAGATATTATAGTAAAGAACAGTACACACTTGTAGAGTTGGAAAGATGAAGTCCAAAAATAGAGAAAAAAAAAAAAGAGATAGGCAAGCATAGCAACATGACTGGGAGAGAAGGAAGAATATTTACAAAATGGAAAAGATTTAAATAGTCACACAGTTTTCAGTCATTTCCTTAGTGACAAAGGGACTTGATATGGTGCCAAGCAGTTTTGCTTTTCTTTCTGTTCCTCACCAAGGCTGACCCAACTTCATACTTACTAATTACATGTCTTTTATCACAAAAAGTACATCTTTGAAGTGAGACTCCATGAGCCAATTAGGCAGATTAGTTTCAAAACACACAGGATGCAGTTCTCATTTGTTGACCCTTAGACAGGTGTGCTAATGGCTTTGTCTCTAGATTATCTATGTATTAGCTCAATTACAGCTACATTAGTTTTTAGAAATGTTAGGAAGCTGATAAGCGTTCCTAGCCTAGCTGGAACATGTGTGCTGACTGTCCAGCTGTATTGTCTTTTGCTGAGTTTAAAAAACATAGAGAGGTCAAAGATCCAGACAGTGAAGTAGAGTGTCAGCTCAAAGTCCAGGTCCAAACGTTCCTAACTGTGATTGCTTTAATTGGCTTTACAAACACTGTCAGAAAATGTATATATTTTTCTCTTACTGCATAAGAGTCATGAACAAGCTCTACCTTGATTCATTTTTTAGAAAGTTTTTAATTTCTACATTTTTAATTTCAATATTTTGTTATCTATAAAGACATGTACTTTAATTAATGTGAAAATACAGAAGCAAATGCAGTAGTCATTACTCTTCAGTAGTCATATTTATTATGTCTTGTCTTGAATCTTAGAATTTTTTGTAATAAAGTAAGGAATCTACAGCCATCCCTTTCCCTGCTAAAGTTATGGGGAATAGTAAACTTGCAAACAAATAGTAGGGCTTCAGTTTTATATTTCAACAGCAATAAGTCTGCATACTGTATCATAACTTCCTCTCAGGCTGCTGAATATTAATAATGAATTTAGTTAAGGCCAAGAAAAAATTAAGAGTTGAAACATGATGATCTTCAAAAGATGCAGAAGCAATGTGAAGGTTATTACATCATTTCTTCTGCTTGCCACTAATGTTATAGTGAAAAAGACCCCTAGATCAGACTTTGCTATTACATTGGTGCTCGTGATCACTGTACTCTGAAAACCATTAGACCATTCCTGATGAAAGTAGAAACAGTTCAGGAAGACTGGTCTTTGCAAAAAACCATCAGGATCAGGGTTCTGTGAAAAATAAATTTATGTACCTCGGCCTGATCTAGCCATATCCCAGGGGTGAACCAGTTTTACGATAA
Source organism: Gorsachius magnificus (assembly GCA_034008185.1). Taxonomy (NCBI): domain Eukaryota; kingdom Metazoa; phylum Chordata; class Aves; order Pelecaniformes; family Ardeidae; genus Gorsachius; species Gorsachius magnificus. The sequence goes on from CM067081.1 coordinate 182,356,200, forward strand.
TACTGGATTTTACTACTTGTTAAAAAAATAGGTCTTACAGGATTTTTCACTTTGATAAGGCTTTTGTTGATTCTTTTGCTGCTGATGAATGAAAACAATTTTTTGTAGTTTTTCAGTGAAACCTAAAGTGTGAAGAAAAATTATGTTTTACGGGGAAAAAATAAGTAAGGGAGAGGGAGAGGGGGAGGGAGAGGGGGAGGGAGAGGGGGAGGGAGAGGGAGAGGGAGAGGGAGAGGTATTCCACAGTCACAGTGTGCAGAAAGAGACAGATATCTCTAATTAATCTCACCTTGCTTAGAGATCCGAGGACAGCAGAAATCCCCCTCTAGAATTAGCTCAGATGAAATGCCTCTATACGACAGCTCAGATGAAATGCCTCTATACAAACGCGCGCAGCATGGGAAACAAACAAGAGGAGTTGGAAGCTATCGTGCTGCTAGAAAGCTACGACCTGATCGCCATTATGGAAACTTGGTGGGATGAATCCCATGACTGGAATGTAGCTATTGATGGCTACAGGTTGTTCAGAAGGGACAGGCGAGGAAGGAGGGGCGGAGACGTTGCCCTTTACATCAAGAAATCATTACAGTGTGAAGAGCTGACCCTGAAGGATAGCCATGAGCAGGTCGAAAGCTTATGGATAAGAATCAGAGAGAGAGGCAACAAAGGGAACCTGGTGGTTGGTGTCTACTACAGGCCGCCAGATCAAGAGGAGCCGACTGACGAAGCGTTCTTCCTCCAACTCCGGGAGGCTTCGTGCTCGCAGGCTCTCATCCTGCTGGGGGACTTCAACCACCCTGACATCTGCTGGAAAACCAACATGGCAAGCTGTAGGCAATCAAGCAGGTTTCTCGAATGCATTGAGGACAACTTCTTAAGCCAGGTAATAGACACCCCTACCCGAGGGGATGCGATACTGGACCTGGTGGTCACCAATGCAAGTGAGCTCGTTGGAAATGTCAAGATCGGAGGCAACTTGGGTTGCAGTGATCATGCGCTGGTAGAGCTCATGCTCCAGAGGAAAATGGGAAGAACAAAGAGTATAGTCAGGACCCTGAATTTTAGAAAAGCAAAATTCCAGCTCCTCAAGGAGATAGTCAGAAGGACTCCCTGGGAAACGGTCCTCAGAGACAGGGGAACAGAACAGAGCTGGCAGATCTTTAAGGAAGTGATCCACAGAGCGCAAGAGCTCTTGATCCCCAGGTGTAAGAAATCGGGCAAAGAAGGGAAGAGACCGGCATGGCTGAGACGAGAGATGCTGGTCAAACTAAGGAGAAAGAGGGAACTGCACAGGCAGTGGAAGCAGGGACAGGCATCCTGGGAAGAGTATAGGGACACGGTCCGGTTGTGTAGGAATGGGGTCAGGAAGGCCAAGGCTCAGCTGGAGTTAAACTTGGCTAGGGATGCAAAGAATAACAAGAAGGGTTTCTACAGGTATATCAGCCAGAAAAGGATGGTTAAAGAAAGCGTACCCCTGCTGATGAGCGAGACTGGCAAGCTGGTAACAGCAGATGAGGAGGTCTGAGGTACTCAACAACTTTTTTGCCTCAGTCTTCACTGGGAACCTCTCTCCCCACCCCACATGAGTTGATGGATGGCATGAGGGGGACCAGGAGGGCAAAACCCTTCCTGCTGTAGGAGAAGATCAGATTCGTGACCACCTGAGGAAACCTGAATGCACATAAGTCCATGGGACCTGATGAGATGCATCCCAGAGTCCTGAGGGAATTGGCCGATGTAGTCGCCAAGCCACTCTCCATGATATTTGAAAAGTCATGGCAGTCAGGTGAAGTCCCTGGTGACTGGAAGAAGGGAAACATTGTGCCCATTTTCAAAAAGGGTAGAAAGGAAGACCCTGGGAACTACCGACCTGTCAGCCTCACCTCTGTGCCTGGGAAGATCATGGAACAGATCCTCCTAGAAGCTATGCTAAGGCACATGGAGGCCAGGGAGATAATTCAAGATAGCCAGCATGGCTTCACCAAGGGCAAGTCCTGCCTGACGAACCTAGTGTCTTTCTATGATGGTGTGACAGCATCAGTGGACAAGGGAAAACCAATGGATGTCATCTATCTGGACTTCTGCAAAGCCTTTGACACGGTCCCCCACAACATCCTTCTCTCTAAATTGGAGAGCTATGGATTTGATGGGTGGACTGTTCGGTGGATAAGGAACTGGCTGGATGGTCGCATCCAGAGGGTAGTGGTCAATGGCTCGATGTCCGGATGGAGACCGGTGACGAGTGGTGTCCCTCAGGGGTCCGTACTGGGACCGGTGCTGTTCAATATATTCATCAATGACTTAGACAGTGAGATCGAATGCACCCTCAGCAAGTTTGCGGACGACACCAAACTGAGTGGTGCGGTTGACACACCAGAAGGACGGGATGTCATCCAGAGAGACCTGGACAGGCTGGAGAGGTGGGCCTGTGTGAACCTCATGAGGTTCAACAAGGCCAAGCGCAAGGTCCTGCACCTGGGTCGGGGTAACCCCCAGTATCAGTACAGGCTGGGGGAAGAAAGGATCGAGAGCAGCCTTGCTGAGAGGGACTTGGGGGTGCTGGTGGATGAAAAGCTGGACATGAGCCGGCAATGTGCGCTGGCAGCCCAGAAGGCCAACCGTATTCTGGGCTGCATCAGGAGAAGTGTGGCCAGCAGGTCGAGGGGGGTGATTCCGCCCCTCTACTCTGCTCTGGTGAGACCTCACCTAGAGTACTGCGTCCAACTCTGGAGCCCTCAGCACAAGAAGGACATGGACCTGTTGGAGCGGGTCCAGAGGAGGGCTACAAAAATGATCCGAGGGCTGGAGCACCTCTCTTATGAGGACAGGCTGAGAGAGTTGGGCTTGTTCAGCCTGGAGAAGAGAAGGCTGTGGGGAGACCTGATTACGGCCTTTCAGTACCTGAAGGGGGCCTATAGGAAAGATGGGGATAATCTTTTTAGTAGGGCCAGCTGTGACAGGACAAGGGGTAATGGTTTTAAACTAAACCAGGGTAGGTTTAGACTGGATATAAGGAGGAAGTTCTTTACAACGCGGGTGGTGAAACACTGGAACAGGTTGCCCAGAGAGGTGGTGGAGGCCCCATCCCTGGGAACATTCAAGGCCAGGTTGGACGGGGCTCTGAGCAACCTGATCTAGTTAGTGGTGTCCCTGCTCACTGCAGGGGGGTTGGACTAGATGACCTCTAGGGGTCCCTTCCAACCCAAAACATTCTATGATTCTATGCTTCTATGCTTCTATGCTTCTATGATTCTATGATTCTATGATTCTATGATTAATGAAAAGGAGAAAATTGCCTTGATGTGTCAAATGACTGAGGTATCAAATACTAGCAATATACTAGTAGAGAGCTATTTTCAAATAGTGTAAAACCAGTTCAATAGCACAATACATGCATAAATAACCATTAAATTTAATGTGAGTAGGGTTACGAAATCAGATCTGTCATGTAGCTAATGCATTTCTAGCGAAAATGTTGGATTTAGTTATTGAGCTCATGGAGGCTAAGAGTTCCATTTATTTTCTTGGAATGCTTTCTACTATGACAGAAAAATATTCCTTCATCAAACTTCATTGATTCTAGATAAAACCTGCGGTGTAACCTTTGCTCTTTTTCTTATTAGTTGACTGCAAGTATTATGTAGGGAAAAAAAATCATTTGAAAAAAGAAATACACTACGCTTGTGCTATGCAAAATTATAGTAATAGTGCTGATTTACATCAGACAAGGATCTGGGTTCTCAAAGAATATTATTTAATCAAGTGTTATGGATACAGTTTATTTGGATCTCTTTTTGCTTAACACATGCTTTCACTTTTCTGTATATATTCAATCAGTTTCACAGTTCAGACATGTGACACATCAAATCCTCTCATTTTCTCCCAAATTATTTGTGACAAATTCACAGGTCTTAGCACCAGGCTTGGAAAGTTCTAGGTGATGTATGATTTACATGGTGAGCTCCTCAAATGATCAAATGTCAGGTGACATACCTCTTTTATATACCAGTCAAATCTAATTTAATTCTGGGAGGGTAATCTTATTTTTTAAGCTATTTCTTGCATTCTGTCAACAACTGATTTTTCCCTCGCAGTATTGAATACAAATACCTAGCAGAAATAAACCAAGAAATATCATGGAAAAGCATATGCCATTTGGGTGCAAGGAAGCTATTGCTAGATGAGAGTCATGATGGAGACATTTTCCATAATGCCATGGAAAGAAAAGAATCAGAAATGGAGGATTAATGACTTTGCACAGGTATTCACTGCAATGCAGTGGGTAGCACACTGGAAGATCAGATTAAGAGAGACATGCTGAAGGGTCAGGAAGCTGTAGACGGCCATAAAATTGAAAATTCACAGATGACTGCATAAAGAGTTGTTTCAGCACGTTAACCTGGTCTTTGATGAGCTTTAATATAATTTCTTTTTTGTAGTGGGTACAATTTATTGTATTTGAATGCACCGTTTCAAACTATTTTAAAAGATGCAGAGCCCCAACTGGATTTCTTACAGGAACACTTGAATCACTCTTTAAAGGCTTAAACCTAAATTTTTATTCTCCTCAGATCAATTCTAAGATGCAGTCTTGAAGTTTGAGAAGGCCAAGGATGCCTTCCATTTCTTTTGTTAATGTATGGATTTCATGAACAGAGAAACAAGTATGCTTTTTGACTTTACATGACTTCAATTACAAGAACGTTTCAGGGCCATTCCTTTAATCTTCTGAGAAGATTCTCTTGATGACTCAGATTATAAGGATAGATCTCATTTACTGATCGGTGCAAGCAGACTAAGTTTCTGACACTTTCATATATACCCTTTTTTTAAATAATCTTCCTAACAGAAGAGCTTAAGGAGATGAAATATAAAATAGACAGTTAATTATGAATATAGAGAAACTGCCTGAATTAAATGAGGATTGTTCCCTATAAGCAGGAAAGCTTTAAAAGTTGAAATATGAAACTTTTTTTTAATAATTAATATTTTTAAATTGAAATTAATCAAATGGAATTTCAGCTGAAAGTTACCTGGAGAGCTCCACAAGAAGTGTATGCTCAGTACAGAATATTCCTATGGACATTCACACATACATGTTAGGGAAAACGAAAGTGAAGAGATATAAAAGCTGTATTCAATACTGGGATTTTAAATTATTTGATTGGGATGAGAAATTTTTTTTTATAGTGCTGAGTGAAAACTTGCCTGACCTTTTTTATAACCCTATTTTCATTAAATGGAAAAGAGACCAAGTAAACAGATCTGAGAACTGTCTGTTTTCTGAAGCAAATTATTTTTTTTCTTTTATCTTTAGGGATATTTAGGGATATTTAGGAGATATTGAGCATTGAATAAAATTAGTAATATGTTGGATATAGAGAGATAAGTTCCTAGGGATTAATTCAAAATTGCAATTCACTGCAGTTGCATTTTCCAGAACTGTTACCTCCCTACTCAACTGGTAGATTTTAATGGCAGGTTTTACCCAATGAAACCTATGGTTGGTATATTCAAAGCTGTTCCTGACATCTGCAGCTGAGAATCACCAACTTGTTTAAAACAGATTGCAATCAAGCAACAAAACTGTTGGACAAGATTGAAGTTTCTGAGCTCCATGAAGACCCTAAGTCTTCATAAGTATTCAGAAATTCAGCTGTAAATCCAATGCTAGGTTTGGATGCACATCAGAATGGCCATGTTCATTCTTGCTCTGTATTAAAAGGTTAACTGTACAAGGCCATAAACTAGCTTCTTAGAGGTTTGTTTGTTTCAACTCTTCTATAATGTAATGGAAAATCATGTTTTAAATAAAAAGCACCATCCAGAATTACATCACAGCAGGCAGGAACTCTGCATTGCACCTGTGAGTCACAGTCATGGAAGGCAGGTGAAGGCAGGAGGCTGATTGTGATTTTCGTCAGCTCACAGACTTTCAGAAACACAATTGTTAACTGAAGAGGCTACTACACTTTGAATTCATAAATCAGACAATAACTAAGAAACAGATCTGACTACGTCCTTTGCACTCATTGTTTCTTTCCTCTCTTCTCCTTGCCTTTGTATTGTTGAAATGAAGCCTTACTAATGAAGAGTCTGAAGCTAGTTTGAGGTGCTGCTCATGTGTCCATACGCTGCCTGTGAGGACTCCTCACACACACCCTCTTCAAAGTTGCTCACCTTTGTACAGGAAGTTGTTGCTTTCAGGTGGATTCAAACAGCAAATGCTGTGGTTTAGAGAGTTATTTTTATGGTGATGTGGATCAGCCATGCTTAAGGATAGCAGATACAACAGAGATTATGTAGATGATATCGTAGCGGAGATGTAAGAGATCTACTTCTCCATCTTGAAGCAAGTGGCTGCTGTGACATAGATGTTTCACTGAATTGCTACAACATCATATGTCACAACCTGTCATGCAGTAGCAGAACCATGTTGCGGTAAGATTATTCCTACTCAGCAGCATCAGTTAGAGAGCATTCTGAGACACACAACAGTACATTTTTAAAGCTGCTGTGAAAGGAAAAAGTGAGAGAAGAGCTAGGCAAACAAGGCAAAAGTGAAAGAGCTAGCCAGGTAATGACCAGCTCCTAGACTCCGCTTACTAGCTTTTAGGGTAGGCACTACTCACATGTTACTGGGAAAACAACAGAGCCTTTCCCCTTTGTCGCATCCTGTCTCCAGACTGAGAACTGTGAGAGAGGTTGCCTTGTCCTGTGAAATGGAGGAAAGGATGTAGTGGGAAAAGAACAGATTATACCAGTTTAGCAGCATATGACCTTCTCTTCAACCACTGGTGACCAAAAAGAAGCTGTCTGTGTTTCAACACAGCCCCTAGGAATGAATGCTCAGGTAGGAGGCTGTATGGACCTTCCCTTTGCTCCATATCCTCTGCAGGTCCACAAAGCTGTACAATGTTAACCGGTTAATAACATATAGGGTGTGTAACCAGCTGGACTTACAGATGCTTGTTTTCATAGTAGAAAAGGAGATATGGTGGCTGTGAGCAAGATGACTTCATACCGATTAGGTAATATTCCTGATACCCTGGTGCTTGATTTATATTTTCAGCTTCACAGAGCTTTATACGTTCTTTAGCATCTAATCCATTAGCACCGTTACAAATGCCCATATGTATTCTATTAATATGTATTCTATCTTATGGTAATAAACTCCACTTAGAAACAAACAGCTGAGTAGAGAAACAGTTGCCTTTATTTTGCTGAACTATGGAATTATTTCTAGGCCAGAGGTGTTAGAAAGCGAGTAGCTGTGTGGTACTCTTTCTTCAGGGATGCTAGCAACCTCATGCTGAGAACTTATTGCCTGCAATTCTGTAACAGGGGAAGTGGTTCTTCAGCTGCTACAAAAGTGACAAGGAAAACAGTATGTGTTCTGAGAGCACAAAAATATTAGTATCACTGATATTACACCTTGAATTCATAGGTTTCACCTTTCTTGCAAAGGTGTCTAGACATAATTTCTTGTATGCTTAGAAATGTAGGAAAATAGAGACAAATCTAGTCCAGAAAGTTGCTTGGAAATAATCCATGGGGCAGATATTAAGCAAATTCCAGTTATCTTGCATTTTAATTTCTTTTTATTTATACTGTGACCCTATTTTAAAGGGCAAACTTTCTAAATATAGAAACTTCCCCATAAAGTCTATATCAAAAGAGAAAAACTTTTCAGGAGTGGAATAAAGGCTCCTGAATGTGGTATTTCTGAGTCTTCTTATATTGGAAGGTTTTTTGTGTTCCTTTCACCCAATTGCTTATAATTTTTGCAGTCACATGTGTTTGGTCAAAAAAAATTGTTCCAGAATGTATTTTTCCATACAGTGACTGAAAATTTCTTGACAGAGAAACCCTCCTAAGGACAGGCATCCTGAAGTGGAAAAAAATCTATTCATAAAGCTTTTTGACTGGTTCCATGTGAGGTTCTTTGCAAAATCCATCAGAAAGAATAGTCCCTAAATTAAAAACTTTACATTTTCCCTGTGGATTATATTCATGCACACTGACATTTACAACTATCACAGAAAGAACCGCACAAACTGTTCAGCCTAAAAAGCTTTGTGGTCATCCCTTGATATGGTTTGGGGCAGAGTGAGGAAGAATCTGGACTGTGTTCAAAATAGGTACTTCTTGATGTAACCCAGTGAGATGAGGCCCTGAACTGAGCACCTTGCAGCGCTGAAGCAAGGTGTTGCTTGGCTGTGTATTGTGGATGCTTAGCTGTAAACCAGAGAATCTGCAAAAAGTGTGAGGCGACCAATTTCCACCACAGGCTCTATCGTCAGCTGGCTGGTCGGCACTTGGAGGAAGGTGAGAGAAGGGTTATCGTGGAGGCCGCTCAGTGACTGTTGCTTCGGTAAACAGAAAACACATTGCCGATCCTGATGACAAAGATGTGGGAATAAGTTATTAACTGATACACAAAATGGAGTTGTAAATGGTTGCAGGGCGTTTCATGCTTGTTGATGCCCTGAATCAACTGCAGAACTTAAAGCAGTCCTCTGGCTTCAAACTCCTGTTAATCTCAAACTCTTGAGGGCAATTATGTCACACTTCTGAGGCCCTGGAACTATATTCTTAACAGCCCCCTTCCCACCCTCTGCCTCCTGCATTGAATCTCCCGGGTGCTACTGCTGTTGTTAAGACAGAATTTAAGAATGAGTTTTTAATATATTTTCACTTGATTAATTTTAAGACAAAATCTTGCTTTAATAAACCTGAGTGGAACCCGGAATAAAGACCATTTAGTGACACTGTTACTTGTGGGAAAAATATTGCTAGAAAGATTAACTCACTTGGAAAATAATTGCTACTTTGGGGCATTATTTCCCATTTTCAGTTACTTTTTGTACACAGACAGAACTTCCATGCCTCTGGGTCTGAGGATGGGAAGATAAATATCTAGTTCTATGAGACAGTCATTTTCAACCAATTCAGATGGTACCTCTGATAGAACACATCCAGTGTCCATGTAAACACAAAGCCACTGACTAGATTTTATTAATACTTAACAATAAAACATCAGCTAAATAAAGAGTTCATTACCAGTGCCAATCTATTTTATTTCAGTCTTTCAAAAGCTATGGATACTGTATCTTTTCAAACCAATGCATTTCCCATCATACTCCCAAAACACAATTCTGTAAGATTTTTCTGGTGTGCAGGTATTAGTAATTTCCTTTATTGGCCCTCCTTCACTTTGCATAAAATATTTGCTGTTGGAAGACATATAGTCCAGGTGCTAGTGCTGCCATGCGAAGTGGAACAAAAGATTGCCATTCTCTGTGGCAGTAAAAATTATCAGCAGGACAGCATCTCACTCCTGAATCCCCAGCAGCTTTAGAAGAGGGAATCATGGGTCCATTCACGTCAGGCAGAAGAAGAACTGAATCTGTCTCTCTGTATGTCTGATGAATAATGTGATCATTGCTGAATCCTGTTGTTTCATAAATGATATCCAACTCTACCTTTATTTCCATTCAGAAGGTCCAAAATGGAATCGAAAAGCTTTGTTTTGTAATTAAGGTACAGAAACACTTTTTCTGTGAGGGGAAAAAAAAACCCCTTTGGTTCAACCTCAACCATTTTTCCCCAATTATTCAGTTCAGTGATTGAACTCAATAATTACACTGCCTAACCGCTACTCATCTATCATTTGGGCCAAACTGGAATTGCAGTTATTAATCAGAGTATATTATGATGGTTGGCATAATGAATCACCGTTCCTCCAAAATAAACTCTTTGTCAGTGAAAACAGATACATGCGTGACGTTTCAGAAAATTTTGCCATTTCTTTAGTACCTAGCTACAGTGTTAGGATCCTACACAACCATTTCCGAAAAGATTTTGTGGAAAATACAAGCACATACAAGCTATGGGTATCTGAACTTGATTATGTAAGACATCTTTTCTATTAGTATTAAGTTTAAACTTATTTTAACACAAACTTATGAGAGTTTTAAGATGTTCGAATAACACATTTTCCTAAATATTTCACATGGCTTTTGTGCTCAGAATTCAAATACCATATGAAGAGTTTTATTAAATGCTTGTGTTTTTTGTAGGTCTCCATGAACTTTGATGAGGACAATAAAACCAGATCTTGCTGATGAATTTCTGCCTGTCTTAAATTCAGAAACAAGGAAAGTGGTATTAGCAAATTTCCCATTCCAATTTTATAGACATTAAAGGGTTCAAATAGATTGTGCACTTTTCTGGCTTATGAAAAATGATATGAAAGAGAAGTAGGAAGAGGAACAACTATAAGACTTGAGTGGGATGGTATATATTTGGTATAGAGGGTGCCAAAACTCTTCTGCTGTCACAATAAATCTTCAAGAGCTTTATACAGAAAATATATATTGCTTGATTAACTACAGTTACATGATTTCCAGGGGAAAAAAAAAAATTAAACTCATAAAAAAATAGACATAACAAAGGAAAGAAAATTCATAGCTTTTGTAACAAAAGAAACCCTTGCATAGATACTACTGCTTCAAAGCACTCAAAATTTACAATTTCCAGACTTTTGGATCTAATTCTATCTTTAATTGAAATAATATGTGGAAGATTTTAGGACAATACCTACAAATTCTGAACAGTATGTCCTTCATTCATGCATTTTGATTCAGATTTTCTTTATGGAGACTTGGCCATTTCCAAGAAATTTCTCAGAGATGCTTTTTATCATGTAAGATCTGAGAGTTTTTGCTTTTCCTAATGGCTAGAAAATAACTGGGTTTTTTTTCAAAGTTTTTTTTTTTTTTTTTACTTACTGTTGTTGTTTAGATGTAATTTCTTTTTAAAAGAAGATCCTTGTCTAGCAGGTGAAATATATTACTTTACTTGATGGATATTTTTTCAGCATGGTCAGTATTAGTGAAAAATTTACGAGCAGAAGAGCACATGAAAAAGGGGAAGTAATTTAATCACATTCCAGGCCCATTTACTCTAATTTTTGACAAAATGCTAAAAAGAAAATAATTTAAGATGAATATTCATTTTTACAACTTACTTTTCTTTCAGATATACTAATTTGAAATATTGATTTGAGGTAATTTTTAAATAATACTTGGAATCTGCAATTCTAAAATTTTAAACAGAATTGAAGATGGTTCCAGATGTTTTAAGATCCATTTGTGCTAATGGACAAAAAGTGGGTTAAGTGTCATTTAAAATACTGTTCTGCCTGAGTGTTTCTGGATTTTCTCCAGGTAAATCATGTTTTTTTATGTCTTGTGAGAAAAACAGTGGAACTGTGGATTAGCTGAAGAGTTCCTTTGTACAGTAAAGACTACAAGACTGAGGTCTCATGCTTGTCAAAGAAAGAGCAGAATCATGTCTTTACACCTCAGTTTTGACGTGAAAACATCATTACATTATACGATAGGATCCTGTAGGACGTTTCTATGAGAAAAATAGGAAGGGATGGATATATTTGTTACCTCATGGGATATACTTACAGTTTGGTGTTACCAGGCACTGGAAATCAGAAGTCACTTAATGAAAATTGAACTACTTATTCAACCAGCGAATATCAATCAACAATTATGTGTCTCTTGTTAATGCACTACATATACCATTTATTTTTTCTTCGGCCTATGATTCTGATTTTATATTTAAACAATAAACTTGGTATCTCTGATCTCTAGGGGATTGTCTTACTCAATTTAAGAAGATGAACTGAAGCATAATGTGCTATGGCAAATGCGTGCATACCCAGGTGTATGAAGAGGAGGCATGAGGGAAAATAAGTGTTCCCATACATACTAGTAGATATATATTTGTATTATAGTATATGCATATGAGGAACTTTACTGAATGGCAATGTCTTGATCAGAGGAATAAAATGGTGGAAGTGATTGCTGCTGAGTTGCAGTGGTAAATGTAACCTATTAACTCAATTTGGGATAACCAGTAGAGTTAAAAGGGCTCATTACTAGAATAAAATACCATTTCTGGGAAAACATAGCAACAGCTGACCTTAGAGACAAACCACAGATTGAGGTCTCCATCTATCTTGCCACTGAACTATCAAAATACAAACCCTCAAGTATAGGTATTTTTCTGAATTCAGCGTCTATTAATTAGCAATGTATTTTAGTCATGCAGCTAGATTCAGTGAGGCAACATATCTTTAGCCATGCAAGTGATATCAACAATGTCTTTGAGCAGGGTTAAAGAGCATACCTGGTTCATTGTGCCAAAGGTACGATTTTACCACTATGTATTTTTACCTTTATATTTTGCTTGATCAATGCCTGAAAATTGATTATTTATGAATATTACAAATAATCAAATATGCAAATATTACAAGGGCTAGAATCTAAATAAAATCAAAATGTATTCTGGTAGCTGAATCAACAATTCCATATCAAGAAGATCATAGAGAAACTTCTTTGAAAACAGATTTTACAGTTATTAGAAATCTAAAAATAATGACCATTTGCTTCCATAGACAAAGTTATTTCTTTCTTATTCAATAGTTCATCTTTTACCTTTGTTTCCTAGTACTTTATTGTGCTTCTGTGTAAAAGGTGTGTAGATAGCATGCAAAGGATGTTAATATCTCTAACATTATCTCTAATATTTCCTTAATATCTCTAATTTTAAGTAGCCAATCACGTTCTATAAATAAACACCAATTTAACTGGGTCAAGCAATCATAACCTTAAGTCAATTGACAAATACAGAGCATCTGGGAATGCTTGGAAAGATGATAAGATGGTATTTGAGTAACATATGAGATTAAACCATAATTATGGTGGAATTAGGAATAGCAAGGTCCTAGTAGCACATTCTGCTGCTAGTAGTATCTTTGCTACACAGGAAATCTTCCAGTTCTGCTTCTGTATGCAAGGAAAAGTGCTTTTGAGATCTTAGGTACAACTGAATAGTGAATCAATTAATATATCTATTAATATTTGCACACTTTAAAAGTGTAAATAACATACTATTAAAGAGTCTAAAAAAACCAGCATTTATAACCTTTCAGAAACTTTACATGAAAATTTTATTTTAATTTTTCTTTTTTTTTTCAATTTTTTATCATACATAATTTTCATTGTAATTTTCCATAAATATATGTGGACAAACTTGACATATTAGACACTAGTACAAGCCTGGAATAGAAGTTAATGAGCAAGTATGCATTTTAAATACAATGTAATGCAGTGCATAAGCATTTTACAGGGTTAATATACATTATGAACAATGAATTTTGTCAGGTCAAAAAAAGGATTTGGCATCTAGAAAGAGAATGTCATCATTCACCCAGATCTCTTTGGAACATAAATAGCACCTCTAGCTAATAAATGATTGTCAAAAAAAAAAAAAAATCTAGCCAATATATTCAAGTAAAAACCGTACAGTATTGCAAAATACAAAAAGGAAGAAAAAAATTTGTTAGTTATAATGGCCACTGCATGTTTAATTATTGCATAGCAATACCAAGTTCTGTTGGTAGACTGCAGATATGGTGAACTTTCCAAGTAGGCTATAAGTGGAAAATGCACCTATGTCACACTTCAGGAAGGGTATTTATGTAAGTGCTTTATGTACCACTCTGAAAAAATCTCTCAATAACTTTAAGGTAGAACTTTTAAAGAGTCAGAGACAAATGTAGACTTTTCACTGGCTTGCCTACTTGCAGACAAAATAAAAAAAAAACAAAACCTGGAAAAGGTATGAAAAATTGCCAGTGTTTTTAAAGCCTGGTATTCTGGAGCATTTCCCATAATAATTGCACAGGAATATTGTTTCCAGGGCCATGAGTGTCCTCACTCTCCATGATTTTTACAAGAATATCATGTCCCTTGATACCTCATATGATCTTGTCATACATACAATAGATGAAAACTCAGTCTATGTGTTGCAGTCTGTTCCGGAGATCATCTAGTTAACACTTCCACAGTAAAAACAACCAACCAACCCCTTCACCAACAATGTAGGTTTTACAGTCTAACAATGAAAATGCTCAGTGATCTTAGGCCACTTTGAACTGAACTGTGATTGAAATAGCGGTGTTATGTAATATTGCTGTTTTCTAAATGAATTTGTAATATAAATAAAACTAGCAGAAACTGAAAAATAATAAAATACACTCTTGTAGAAAATCTTTAATTTTTTCTGTCATTTGCTGAAGTCTTTTATCTGCTTACAAATATGCTTCATTTATCAGGCACAGTATGCAACTTGCTCTGAGACATTATATATATTTTATATATACATAAATATATATAATATATATAAATTAGAGTTTTATATATAGGGGAATACATATATAAACACATTCACACATATGCATATGTATTCCCTTATATATAAATCTATATATACATTCCCAAAAGACATAAACCATTTTCTCCAGAAATAACAAAAATGAAGGTTATAAACTGCTGAAGGAAGGCTTGAAAGGAAATAGATAATTTCCTTTTGGGTTAAACAGATTTGTTCAGATATTTATTTAAATATATCCTCTATATTTTATAATCTACATTCAGAGTTTGTTTGACTTTTTTATTTACACAGGCTATTAAAATAATACATATTGTGCGTTAATTTAGGGACTGATTCATTAGGAATATTATGCAGGCATAGCTAAATTTGCCAGTTGCAACAAATCCTGCATTTGCTGTGTTATATCTGATACTCCTGAGATCTGACATGGAGAAAATAAGGCTGAAGCCTCCACTGAAGCCACACCATCTCCAATGTCTAATAAAGCTCTTTGATTTTGAAAGGTTTCTTTATGTTGGCTTCAGTGGACTTTGTACTAGGTCTTAGAAGGCAAGAATGGTTTGCAGACTAAAAAGAACAATATATTAGAAGAAACAATCATCTCTGTTTTTGTAAGAACAATCGTTATTCCTTGGACCAGTCCAACATTTTGTGACCATCTCCCTCGACTGTCCCACAAAAGGGGGAGGGCAAGCTAAAATTATGTATTATTTCTAAACCAAAAAAATTTTTTTTTCAGGGATGCAAAATGCAAAGTATTCTGTAATACCTTTTAAAACTGTTTGGATGTATTAACTGTGTAATGTTTCCATTTAATTACTTCCACTAACTCAGAAACTGAAAGAAAACAAACAAACAAACAAAAAAAACAAACAAAAAAAGAGCCAGCATCTCACAGAAAGGGCAGTAGACTTTGGATAACTAAATGGCATGCTGAGTTTTTATACCAGTTCAGTGATATAAAAAATACACTAGTATGGGGGTTAAATCTTTAGATTTAATAAAGCCATGCCAATTGATACAAGAATTTGGTCATAAATATGCACTGCCTTAAAATAGAACTGGAAGTAGCTTCAAATATTTGGGAGACTTTCTAATAGTCTGTACAGGTTTTATCATTATGATTTTTGTTAACTGTATTCTTCCAGGATTGTGCAAGTCTCCAAACTTCAACTGAGAGGTAGATGATGAGAAAAATTTGAACTGGAAAACAACATGCAAATTATGTTAAAAGTACATAGCAATGCTTATGCAAATTGTGATCAAAAAGGTGATAATATATGCAAACACTTTATATATATATATATATATATATATATATATATATATACATGTGCGCACAAATACCAGAAAAGCACCCAGCCCCAAAAAACCAGAGAGCATTGTTAAAATTGATATGTCATTTCGGAAAATAAGTATTTAAAAATTCCCTTTATATTCCTCTCTGTGAGTAGAAAAATAGTCATCTATAGAGAAACTAACAAAAATTGCCTCAATTCTATTTTGTTATAGGCAGAATTGTTAGTATCAGTTACAGCATGTTTGTCTACAAAAGTGGTCACTGGCTTTGTTTAGTGTAATCCTGATGGCTGCCCCAAATCTGGCTGTATGTGGTATCTGTAGCTTATTACGTATCTGAATCATACCTCCCCACTAATGCTCACAGCCATTCAAACCTGAAAGTAGCAAGTGAAAACGTTGCTTAGTCTTCTGAGGAAAGAGAATGACATGAAAGCATTTAAGAAAAGTCACTACATCCCAGGCGCAAATTCTTTGAGTTACATAAAAATGGAGAATGGGGTGGGGGGGTGCAGGTGGGGAACCTTCAAGAGGAACAAGAGACCTCTGGAAGGAACAATTATATACACACTTCCAAATGTTTTTTAAGCAAGCTGGATGCTGATATGCAAAAAGACCATTAAAATTCATGAGAATTTGGAACCATGATGGCAGTGAAACTGCTGCCATTCACTTCAGCAGTAAGTAAAGTTGAAGTTTCTCTCATAAGGAAAGCATCATTTAAAAAAAAATCTATTTGAAGATAAAATAAGACTTTCCCTAACTCTGTCAAAACAGTTCACAAATCACACTCCTGAAATAAAGGATTGTAGTCTGACTACTTATGCTGTGGGATTTCATAAAAAAGATTCTTTTGTGAACTTAATGGAAATACAGAACTGAACAACATTTGCAACCATAGTTCAATGGTGAGAGGTGGGAGGGCTGAACCTTTGATATGTTCTTGAAAAAGTACTGAGAACTAATGGTGAGAAGTCTTTCTCGGGAGCTGAAAAAAGGGCAATACCGAAGAACCCTTGGGCTACTAGAAAGTACGATGTCAAAAAACCTTAAAGTATCTGGATGTCTACTCTGAAACTACTTGAAATTTAATCCTGATGTTAAATAGGAAAAACATTATCGATGTTATCCTCTTTCTTACTAATTTTAAAGTTTGGGCATTATTTTTCTTGATTGATCAAATAAAAGCAAGATGACAATCAGGCTCACTGATATCATGGCACAGAAATGAAGAGGATGAAGTATACATAAGTATAAATGAGATTAAGAGCAATTAAGGATTTGCTTGCACTGACTAACAGAGACTACAGACTCCATAGTGTGTAACAGATGCATCTGCTGTGTCCTGAAATTTGATAGTGCATTTCTTGATTGTAGGGCAGGGACATCTCTTAGTCCTGACCCTGCAGTTGTCAAGACCAGGGGTGAGGTAATTAAAAGAAACCAGGGAGATTTAGAGAGATGGTATATACTCAGGTCTTATCCTGAAAGCAGAAATGTAATGACGAAATGATTTGCAGTACAAATTACAGCTCAGTGCAAGTCAGAGTGATATTCAGGGGTTTGAAAGCAAGTTATACTATTTCTGCTACTTTGCTGCTCAATACAGGATTGATTCAAGGCAATTTATTATTATTATTACTTTTAGAAATAAGAGCTACATATACAAGGCAATTGCCCCTTTAGGACCTGTTATTTGGAAGACACAGTTTTTTAATTTCAGGCAGGTTTTGCATAGATATGGCTCCAATTTTCTTCATTCATCTCTGTATTTTAACTTTCTTAATATTCAGTAATATCAAGAGTATTCTGATGTTTTTTGTTTTCTTGCTAGTATTATTAGGAAAAGTAATGAAAGAGGTGTAAGGAAATGTTTCACTTGACTCAGTTCATACTTTATATTGTTCCTGTTGCCTGCTACACCATGTTACCCTATGGGATTAAAAAATGCACATTGGTGAGTCATGGTAAAGCAGATCTTTCATTCCTATTATTTTCTAACATAATTGACCAGAGATGAAACAGTAGTAGCTCTTCAGAGGGTTGTGTTTATGTAAATTTTTATTTCCTCTGAGATAGCAATATAATTTTTGTCACTGCTGTTCAGATGTGTCAATGGCTCAAGGAACCTTGTTTTTCCCTTATTTCCTATGCCATGTTGCATCGTATTCTGTGATCCTGCATGGAACAGGTATGTTGCCTGCTCAATTCCTGAGAGCATTTTTTTATCATCTTTCTTCTGAGTCCCTTATTTACTCGACAGCAACTTTCAATAGACCTAAGTCAAAACTTGACACTTGTTGTCTTCTACCCTATATTCTTAATCACACTGTGTTTTGCAAAGAGATAATAAGCACCTAGAATTTTGCCTCAGTCATTTTGGTTTAGACTCTATATTAATCTCTTTTCAGATAATCTCTGCCTTTCTGCCACTTGCTGTCAAGAGCAGAGCAATGTTCCTGATGACTACTCTTTAGCTAAAATTTCAGCTCATCTTTCACAATCCAGTATTTATAAGTGATATTCCTCACTGTATGAAAGCTTAGTGTCTATGAAACTCCTTATCACCTTCTGGCTCTGGGCACATAGGGACTTCACAGATCCTGGAATTCACCCTGTATGTTTCTATACACAAAAATTGAGCAATGCTTTTTTACCTTATGGGGTGCTGGCAGGGCTATGGTTGAGAAGGAGGTGCAATGTATGTATTTCTTCTCTGAAGCTAGGGGCTGGGAGAGGAACTGTAATTTTACTGGGACTAAATCATTCTCCTTTACACAGTTCACTGCTCAAATCTGAACATGCAAACGATATTTTCTCCCAAAAGTCTGAAATGCACATATTTTGTTGCTGATGCACCTATAAAATTACAGGACTTGTAGAAGGCGTTTGGTTCTCCTGCACATAACCAGGTAAAAAGTAGGTACTAATTTCTGTACCATGCTGTGAGTAGATTCATGATGCTTCTCCCCCAAAATGGTCCTGAGATAATGAAAAAGTTCAGCATCACTGTGGATGTCCATAGCGTATAAGACGATAACCCAGCAAAACAGAAGCAAGCACTACCAAAATACTTAGAAGAATGAAAATAATAATATTGAACACTACTCTTTTTTAAAGTACTCACATATTTGCTAGATTTTACTATTAATTTTTTTCTTTTGTTATTGGCGCTTCAAAGCATGTTTAACAGTTAGATGCCTGTCCAATATATTTGCAAATTTTTGGTATTTAAGAGGGCTAAAATGAATTATAAACTTTTCCCTGCATTGAATGTACGTGTGTTCTGCATAAACAATGCATGAATCAGACCCTTAATTTTCACAATTTCTGAGGCATTTATATGCATCCAAAATGGATAGCAACTTTCCTCACCTACAAATCGAACAGAAGTATTTTCACTTAATACCTTTAGAAACTTGCACTTTTAGCTTTCAAGTACAGTGCTAATTTCTGTAAAATAAAATTGTAGACTTTCTTTTGCCTAAAGGCAAATGTATTTTAATTGATATGAGTGTCTGTGCGAACTTGTAGACACAGAAAAAATACCTTGCACAAAAATGATATGTCAATATAGAGCTTCCACACCGGCACTATCAATGTGCCTTGCAGCATTTTTGCTCAAACTGGCATTACAAAGAAGTAGCTTTTCACTGAATACATGGGAAAAGGAGGTGAGAACTGGTATAAAGTTCCCTGTCTGCAAAGACCTGAAGTTAGACCTTAAATCTCCTCTCAGTAGACCATCAAACAACAAATGACTTGCCAATAATCCCAAGCATCTACTTTGAAGTCATTGCCATGAGATGGATTCAGGCCACAAAAGCCTGGGGTAACTATCCTTTTAATGTCAGCAGGTTCTGAATCTAGTCCCTTTAGGAAGAAAGCTTCACAGTCCAATCCAGTTCCTTCAGCCATACAGGAATACATAACCGAACAAACTAATTGCCACTCTTGTTAGCAATGTAAATCTTGGTTTTAAATCTTTTTATGTACAGGCATATTTTCACTTAGTTTGAATAACTGAGGTCTGAATATACTTTGTGTTCAAATGTGTACGTTGAAGTACAATGTAGTCAGCTATCACCGGAGGAAACAACTTCGGGAATATATTGTAATTCAGCTGTTTATTGTATTTTTGAGGTGGTGCCCACCAGTTGTTTGTTTTCTAGCCTTACCTTTTACATCCATATTATAATTGTTTATATATAGACAAAACGTATCTTTTCGTTCTAGTGAGCATAGAAAAGAGAAAAAAGTTTCAGTGTGCTTCACTCAGGTACTCTGTCTCTTTTGAAACAAATCTTTGAGCTTATACTCTTTTTAATATTAATGGTAAGTACAGTTTGGGCAGACTATTTCAACAGACTAACAACACTCTAAAGATGAACACAAAGTATCTTCCCAAATAAGAGTAAGAGATACTTTTGCATTAGATATACTTTTAAAACAAAACTGTTTGTTATTGGAAGGCTTTATATATAGTTTGGTTTACCTGACTCTTGATTGTCCAGAGTCATAGTTTGATGGACTCATTTGCATGGAGTCACTACCTTTGTAATCTCAGTTTTGTATCACTGGAATAAATAAACTCTAGACAGTAATTTAACTTAGAGTCTTGCCATGGGGCAAAAATCTGTTCCCATCCAATATTGTGACTGATCATTATTACCACAAAACCTGGCCTCTGTCTTGAAGACTTATTTCTAATGGAAGTCATAAATGTTGCCTTCTGAGCTATATCGCAGTTTAAATATTGGTTTCTCTTTCTGAAGGATCTTCAAGAGCTTTATCAGCTCTGCTCGCAGCATCTTCATTCTCATTGTTTGTTAACGGCTCTGCTTCCTTCGAGTCAGCATTCTTCTGTGCTTTCTGCTTCTCATCTTCTAATTTCTTTTCTTTTGCCAAAAGCCTGTAGTTAATGGCATTGCCAATGAACAACCAGATACTGGCCACAATCACAATCGCTCCACAGACAAAATACATGTACTGATATTCACCTGTAACATCCACTAACCAACCTGAAATACAAAGACAAGAAGAGATAAAAAGTGTCTTTAGGATAGAATACCCAATACAATCCAGATCTTTCCCTAGAGAAATACCTATGTATTGCCTGGTTTAGAAGTTGGAGTAGAAAAGCATTTTCAACGTGTTCAAATGGTCTAACATACATAGCGGAACTCTAATGAAACCTGTATTAGTCAAGCTAGCAATTGTCATTGGAATCACTGACAATGATAAAATATTGAAGAACAAAGCAAGTAAAGCTTAAAGAATAATGACAGACACTTCTTTAGTTCTTTCATTTTCATTCTTTCATTGTCTTATTATTTTATTCAACTCCTAATTTTGTTTCCTATTGTTTTGGAGTGACTGTCTGACACTCACGGAGGCTGCATACAGACAATAGGATGAAGAGATATGTGCCTTTTTAGGCTGCTGTCACTGTGCATCAACTGCTCGCTTTTCGTTTTTACTTTCCTGTGACTGGTGATAGAAACAGAAAGGTTTGTCCCTTTGGCTATCATGCTCAGCTGCTGAATTTTGAACTCTGAAGCCTGTACCTAAAAATTACATCCACACCTCTGAAATTAATTTGGTCATGACAAGGAAATAAAATATAACTCGTTTTCCACTTTATGAGTCATTCTTTCTAAATTTTCTCAACTACCAAATCAACATTTATATGTATCCAACTATTTAGCTCTCAGTTCTGCTACACTATCATTGAAATGCACAGGATAACCCGCGCACTTCAGTTTAGTATGTATTTAGATGCCTTTACTGGGTTGAAGCCATAATGCCAGCCTATTCACCTGATACACATTTACAAGCCATCAGATTATTTTAGTCTTTTCTTTATTTCACAAGCCTAGTATTAGGAAAAACTCAAATAGCACTGCAACTGTATAATTCACCTATTACTGTAAATAGTATAATTTGCTGGGTTTTATCGCTGAGCAGTCTCATAAAATTGATGATTAAAAATTAGATTCTGCATGAACATTACTTCAGCATAATACCTTAAAGGATATGAACTAGTCAAAACCAGAATTTAGCTTTTCCATGTGCTCATCCCCTTTGTTTTCTCCATTTAACAAGTTACATCAATTATTCATACAGTTATAGAATAAACACATGCTTTTCAAAACTTCTGCAAAGCTAATATACTGAAAGTTAAGTAGTCACCTATGCTATTGCTCCATAAATATCAGATTAAATATCTCTAGAGTTAATACTAATATCGATTTCAGAACCTCACTGAAAAGGTTGGACTCCAGCGGTCACAGGCTCAGTCCCCCCACTAGGTGGCATAGGAAGAGTCTGTGTGAGAAGAATATATTTTGTCCTACCATTACCAAAATGAATTTGTATGCTAAAAGATGAGGGAAATATGGAATATCTTGAGGACTATTAAAAATTTATTTGTATAAATATTATTTTACTGAAGTGAGTGGAATTGTTTTGGCATATTTAAAATTTCACTCAACAATGCTATTTTCATACAAATAGTGAGACTGATCCTTAAAATACTTCACTAATCATAAATGGTTTTAGGCACATATAATCTTACTGACTTTTGTGGATCTGCTTATGTGGGTGTAGTGCATGTTCACAAGGTTGGTAATCTCACTATCTTTATATTTTCATATTGTTGGCTTAGACTGCAACACACACACATTTAACGCATACTTTTCAATAAAATTTGAGCACCTATTTCTTATATCATCAGAAACCTTAAGGTTATAAAACTGACTAAAAGCATTACTAAATACTGACTGAAAAGATAGCAAACAGAAAATACTTTACATAGGACTCTTCATAATTTTTGGTGCTAGAAGCCCTGAAGTTACAAATATAGTCCAAGCTATACACTTCATATCCCTTTAAGCTCCCCTTAGACTCACAAGAGACAAGTTGGCAACATTACCACCTTTTAGTCAATGTAGGGTGGTTCACACTCTGAATTGCCTTACATGTATCTGTTGGCTATAGAAACAGGCTAAAGGACTGGCTGAGAGCTAGGCCGTGGTGTGAAATCATGCCAGGTTGCAACGGTCCAACAGCACTGCGCTGGAATCCCACCAGGCATGCACCCTGCCTAGGTTGCTGAGCATGCCCCTGTCCTTTGTGGCACCTCCCTACTGGTTTCTTCTCTCTAGAAGCGCCAATGCTCCCTGTTTAGGCAAATTAAAGTCACTCTTTTCAATTTACGCAGGTGCTCCTCTAGCTGCCATTAGATTAGAGAAACTATAAGTCACTTCAAGATCTTCACAAAAACTGACCAGTGGGTGTAACCAATTCAAGAGAGTAAGAACTGTGTTGGCAAAGAGCAAACTGGAGCTGAATACACGTAAATCAAGGCTGCAAAGTTAGCACTACGTGCTAGCAGGAAAACATACATTTATCACACGGATTTATGGGCCAGTAGATACATGCTCTTAATCTATCTATTGCACATGCATGCAATGTATGCCTGTAGATTCTCATGTGGATCCGCAGCTGTAAAGTGCAAAGATAGTTGATGCAGTGCACTGCTGCTACAGTACATTCCTAGTTACACAGAAAACATTAAATAACATTAAGAATAATGTTTATATTAATTCAATACTAAATCGCAAGATTATGCTGTAATGTCTGAAAAAATGGAATAAAAGAGATTCTTACCTCCTAGAGGAGGGCCAATGAGCACAGGGCAACATTCCACAATGGTGACAAGTCCAACCGCACTGGAAAATCTGGCAGCCCCAACAAGGTCCATCAATGTCTCAAAAAGAACGCTGCTAACCATTCCAAATGCAAACCCAAAAAACACAGCATATATCACCAAGCCAGTGTAATTTGTTGCCAGAGGGCACAAGATATGACAGACGCCGTTGTAGAAGACAGCAAAACTAAAAAAGTACTGAATCTTTGGCCTGATAAATTTGGAGTTTGCTACAAGTCCCATTGAAGGCCTAGCAAACATGTCTACAAAGGCTAAGATAGATAGCAAAAAAGCAGCAGAATATTCATCAATTCCCTTGTGCTTGGCATAAGGAGCCAAGAATACAATTGGAGCGAAGAAACCAACAAACATAATAACATTTCCTGACAAATAGATCAGAAACCCTCTGTGTTTGAAGAGGGACAGATCTAGATATTTATTCATAGTTTGCCAAAAAGACTTCTTGTTGTTTTTGTGCAAGGTAGAATCTCCTGTGCCTTTTTCAACATCTTTTTTCACAGGAGGGACTGTTTTCGGTCCAACAGGTCTCATAAGTGACCCAGCCACACAGCAGTTCAAAAGAAGTCCTCCCAGAATGAGAAAGCTTCCTTTCCAGCCAAACACGTTAAAGAGGAATTGATTGAGAGGTGCCAATGTGCTCAGAAACACCGGACTTCCAGCCATGGCCAATCCATTAGCAATGGGACGCTTCTTATAGAAATACTTGCCAATCATGGTCAAGGCAGGCTGTAAGTTGAATGCTAAACCCAGACCTAAACAACACAGAAAAGATAGTATTATTGAAGGTCATGCACTAAAAAAATATATCACACCTCTTTCAAGTTATTTTTAAAATGACCAGTATCTAATCCAGTGATTCCCAATGAAGATAACAACCAACTAGCATCAGAGGACAAAATACAGCTTCATTGCTGTCCATGTGTGTTAATGCCAAGACTATGGCATGGTGGTGTTCTGCCATTTCCCCCTGTAGCACTGCAGTAAGAGCCAAAACTTCTTGTTGTTTTTCAGCAATAACAGAGACAGGGAAATCACAGAGGAATGATGGTATCAGCACCTTGACTCGCCATTTTTATATTTACTAAGCTATAATGCAATTCTCTCTTGGCTCATTTCACAAAAGTTATTAAATGTCACCTCAGCTACAATGAATGCAAGGTGTATTTAAATGCATAAATCTCTTCATTTCTTATTTACAGCCCTGTTTAAGACCAAACGTGTGTACAGAAGTGGTGCTTAAAATCACTAATTATTTTGGAGCTTACACAGCTCCACTTCCCAGGTATGGAAGTCACTACGAAAGGTTGAAGAGTTGTAGATGACATGCAGATCACCCATCCAAATCAGCTGAGTGTATAAGCTGAACCTTTAGGCCTTCTCTCTGTATTAAGAAACCCAGGCAATAAGGTATAAATAGCTATGCATCTGATGGATGGCACAGGATAGAAGCTTTCTTCTCTAATAGGCCCATTACCGGATCCTGATTTTACTCTTTTAGTGATCCCCAAGTTTAGGACATAAAAAAAATGAGCTTTAAGTAATAATCACTGAACAAAGAAGGACACCTTTAGTCGCAACGTAAAGGAAGATGAGGTTGAATATAGGAGCAAGTATTACCTCATTCATTTATTACCTGCCTCACTTGTCTTCCTTATTCTGAGGAGGTAGTTTAATTCCACCCTCCCCCCAAAATCTTGAAAACGAGGTTATTTAATTTACTGGCTTTATGATCACTTTAGTTCATTGCCACAGGCAATACCCAGGCCTTTGATGATGTATGGATAATTTTATTTGGGGATTGACCCTGGGGGATTTTAAACAGAAAGCTATTGAACTGAAAGTTTTTATACTTATCTGTGAGAGTATATGTATGTATAAAACCACAGAACACTGGTACTAGCTTTTGGATTTTGCTAGAATTCTGCTAGCCTCTGCCACCCCATTTGAAGTGCAACTTGATTGAAAGCTAAAAGAATGAATGTGAAATTCTACACAAATGACTGTAATAAGTGCTGTCATGAGCCAATCAATTTTTATACCATAATTACAGTGCAGTGTGGAACAGTACATACATACAGCATTTATTGAATAAAATCGTCAGTTGTTCCTGAAATATCCTAAGAAATAATATAACATCATACCAGCTAATTTAAAGGATTAGACAGTTCAGGTAGCTGAAATGAACTGATTCTGCTACCTTCTTGGTTTGTATTTGTACATTGCCTTGCACAGTGGGTTCTTGATCAGCAAGGCTCATTGGTAGAACAGCATTAGAAATAACCTAATACAATATAACAATCCCTTTTAAATAGGACTCTTACCTCCGACAACACCAATACATAGATAAAGTTCCAGGACGCTATTGCAGAAAGAGGAAGCAATCATACCAAATGAACACAGGATACCTCCTGCTATCATCACAGGCCGGCTACCATACTTATTCACCAAAATGCTGCTTATGGGACCTGTTGGTAGAAAGAAAATACATTAACAGGTAACAGGTAACTCCATCATACATGTCTTTGTGCTTAGGCCATGTTGGAATGCCTTACTCTTCCATCCCAGAAAATGTTTAGCTGTTTCTATACCAATTCGTCTTACAAACACACTCTGTGAGTTTGCAGACACATGAGCCTGGATGTGGATATATTTTCTCCATGACAATATAAATATTGATTAGTCATGGAGATGGATCAAAAGATTAAAGACATCAGACAAGCAAGAGGGATTGTTACAGTTCATGAGCAATCAATACTGAGATCGGTCAATGGAAGTTTTGAAAGTGCAAGGACTGAAGAATTCCAAGTATGAGACAGATATCAAAACTCCACAGAGCAGGAGGAATCTCCAGGCAAGCAAACTAATAGCTGATCTTAATCCTGCAGCATGTCCTGGACCCCTACTTAAAACTACACATAGACTTAAAAATACTGTCAAATCAGAATGTAAATCTCTGGCCCCTGAGGCTCATTTTCCCTTATCTCATCCAGAAAAGAGTGCTAATGGACAGTAAGATGACTATAGGTTGTCTGGAAAAATCTAAGATGTGTGTTAGCATAAAGACCTATAAACTTTGAAAATATCACTACAGGTCTGTTTTTCAGTTTCAACTGCAATTCATTTTATGGTGTAATTACGTCCATACTAAACAAACAGCTAGCGTGCAATTTAGCATGACATGCATTATATGTTTTTTAAATGACCGTGACTAGAATAGATGGTGTGCTACATATCAAGATTAAGAGGTTGTCAAAGCTCTTTAGGTAAACCTGCATACCATCTGACTGCACTATATTTGGCCAAACCATTACGAATAGTCTCGCTTTTGCAATAACTAAACTTATCCAATTCAAAAAAAAAAAAAACCAAAACCAAACCAACCATAATAAAAAGCAATAAATTTCAAACTCAAGATAAAGCAGGCACCTGGCATAAAGTGGAATGCCAAGCTCTGCATCTGATTTCACTGGAAATCATTCACTGTACTGGTAGCAGTTTTAAGTCTCTCTCTTTATAAATACCCAGAGGAATAAATGCCAGAAACTCCATGATGTGAAAAAGCCAAATCCAACCAAATTTAAAAGTGTATAGTGTTACTTTAGATTCCACTGTTTGAATTACCTTAAATGTATTAAAGTATTATTATGGACGTACTGTAAATGTTAATTACTGCTTGCAGTAACAACAAAAGTCTTAAGCATATGCAAAATGATCAATTTTTAGCTTACTTTCTTATGGAAATAAGCTTCTACAATAGTGTTGCTCTGTGCCTGCCCATCTTTTCTAAAAGCTTGTGAATCCAGAGGTCAGTTTGAAATTAATCTGACTGGAAAGCAAAGATTTGAATGATGTTTAGATCTTACAGTTTGTGCATTCATTAAATAGTTTGGATCACAAGGAGTCTAGGGCAGTATCTGTTTAAAAAAGGAGGTCCCTGTCCAGGCAGCACAGACACCAGCCAATACACTCAGCTTTCCACCAGTAAAACCAATGTATCTTCATGCCCAGGCAGCTGTGCTGTTCAAGGTAGGTGGGGACATAGAGGATAAAGAGGGTGGCCATTTTAGTGGGAAGGTAAAGGATGCTCAAACTGAAGGCATTAGGGCTCATCTTACAGACACATACACATAGGAGACCAGGCTCTGCTGCTCACTGAACTGCAGTTTAAGCATAACTGTGTATTGCAACCAATAGACTTGAAAATCCACAGCATGGAATGGCCCACCACATATACAACAGCCCAGAGATTTATTAAAAGACTTTAAATCACATATGAAGCACTAAAACATTTCGCTGACAGCTTATATTATGAGATACTTAACACTTCTTTATTTCCATTTGGGGGGAACCACTGAGCGGAACAGTGATGAGGTGGGGTTTCTCCTTTGAGGCCATATGGAGAAAGCAGTGAAACATGAAGGACGGACAAATTACACTCTGAACACTTCTCAAATATATCATGCTTACTTCTCCTGTCTTAATAAACTTGTGCTCTCGTAACTATGCTGAAGCATAACTTCAATCACAATTGTTTTTATTTATAGAGCTATGTTTGCACAATCAGTAGTTTGGCTCACGTTTGAATTAGAAAGAAAGCCCTTTTGAAATATGCAAAAAATACAAATATTTCCTCTGGGTCAAAAAAGCCCCTTTTAACTTGAATTCTTTCTTTAACTCAAAGCAAAAAGTTTCATCCCTATATTTTTATTTATATTTTTGAAAATTTATATTTTTGAAAATAAAGACTATTTTCTGAAAAAAAAAGTTGTTATAATTTCTAAGCACAATAACAGTATTTCACTTCAAAGATACAAAAATAATAATTTTAGAAATTATTTTCAAGGTTTTTTTTCTGTGACAAGATGGAAGCACTTACAAAATTGTAAATGAAAAATTTGTGTAGCATTTGGTAACATTCTGACCTCACCCCAAATTACTGCTGTAATAAACGATGCCTTGCTGTAGTCTTACTTAAAATGTTCCTTTGCTGATACTGAGAAAAAAATGTAGCAAAGAGGCATCATAGCAGGTAAATATTTGACCATATTATTTACAGATTTATTCACTACAGGCAGCACCTTTACATAAATACTTCAGTTATGCTGTAGATAGACCTGTCAGCAATCTCTTTCTTTTCTCATTAAACAAAACCAGCATGAAAAGCCAGAAGGATAAGTGCGAGACCAAATGAAAAAGATGAGGTAAATCCACACATAGCAGACCAACAAGTATTGGAAAGTGAGGAATGGCATTAAAAAAAGATTGTTGTGCAGTATTGCTATATTGTTAGCATTTTAAATAAAACAATGGATCAAAAAGGCAGCATTGCACAGCACTGACAAAGTTTTCCAACCATAATCAAGGACAAAGATGAGCTGTGCTGTGATATTCACCCCAGAACAGTATTGACTATAATAACAATCATATTATTTAAAACTGTTCCATCAATCCTTCCTTCCTTCTCCTGTAGAACAGGGAAATGAGCCAGATTCTAGTTTGTTTAGGAGTTTGGGGAAGAGGTTTGTTTTTAGAGTTTGGTTGGTTGGTTTTTTTGGGAGGGGATCCAGAAATGGCAAGTTTTGCAGTACGGTCCTTCAAGGGAGATCATTTGCAAACAGTTCCTTATTAGGAACAAGAAAACCGGATCTCTGTGGATCTTAACTGTGGCAGTTAGGCCAGGACTGTAAGTTACAGCTTTTCAGATCAAAGCATGCAATGTTAGCCTCACCTACAAGACCTGTTAGCTAGAGTTCCCATATTGCTGTGTTAATTCAGTTAGGCAGTGGATGAAGAGACCAGAGGAAAGACAAAGCTGTCTGATGGGTACTTTCAAATGACCTAAATCTGGACTGTATTATGAATTTAAAATTCCTTTGAACAAAACATTCTCTTTGAGATGTTTTCCTGAAGTTACTGATGCGTACTTACCACCACAGGTCCATTTAATTTTGAGTTTTCTTTTAGTATATCCCAGTGTTTTGATTTAAAATTTGTGCATCTGGGAAATATTAATTGTTCTATAAGCCATAAAGTTAGTTTAAGCTTACTCCCTTGGTTATCTAGGAACCCTTCCAATCTGATGAGTAGGTTAAACATTTTCTCGTGACATCTGCATATATACTTGGTTTCTGAGTCTCATAAAATGATCCATATTCATACCTAAGCGTATATGAATCTACATACATTCCAGCTGTTTGCCTGCCATCATACGTTTTATAGCCATGCACAAATTTCATTTCAATCTAACAGCTTCCACAATTATTTAAGCAATGCTCACATGCCAGAATGTACCTATATTCCTTGCATATTTTTTCTTTCTAACAGAAGGAAAATTAAGCTGTTTAAGTGCTGTAACACTGCCAGAATCGTGCTATACATTAATGCACGTTAATGCACTAAAGGACTGCTGGATCTCTGAGTCTACTTTTCCGAAGCCTGAAGTAACTACATAACAGATGTTAAGTCAGGAAGACCACAAGAATATTTACTCTGATCTCTCCCTTAGCACCTACAAACCATCAGCCACAAAAGACTATACACTCCCTAAACCAAATTTAAGACCATTACCATAATATGCTAACAGTCTCCTGGCTGTATTTTTGTTTTATATCTTTCTGTTTGATGCAAATGACTGGACGGTGAGAAGGAATAAGACAGCAACTGTAATGGGTGCCACTGAAGAACAGTTGCAGGAAAGGCTATGGAGTAGGACACAAATGCTTTAGAAGAAGACAAGGAAAAATAGCAGCTTTTCACATTCTTCATCATACGTCATTTCAGCTATGCGAGCAGAGACCAGCTCATGGATTTGGGAGCCGTTTATGTTTTATGCAATTCCTACAGTAATGTGACACCTACGTGCTCTTTTGATGGCTCAGCAGAACATTCACCTGCACAACTGTATGTGAAGCTTTTTCTAGTCTTCAGTGAATACCAAGACCTCTCGGAAAAAATATATTGCTTAGAAATGAGATTAATTATTTCTTATAATAACAAAGGTAGCAATAATCCATATTTTCCTCTCACCACCAACTTTAACTTTTCAATCACCATTTAAATCTTCCTTCTGCTAAGCCATACTGTTGTAAATGAAAAGCAATAAAAAGACTACATAACTGAATAATAAGTAGATTTTTAAAAAGCATATGTTTGAGGAAATAATCACTTTTTCCCTTTAAAAGATGGTTACTGTGTTAATAAGGTTTAAACATAACTCAAACATTAAATTTCTTTTTAAAGAAAGTTACTGTTTGCTATTTTTTGTAGCAACAGAGGGCTCAGACTATGCACTATAAATTTAATATTCTTTGTCATGTAGTTACATTCTCAGAGATTCACACATTCATATACACACATTTCTCCATTTATTCATTTTTTTCAGCCCTAAGAATATATATATTTCAAAAAATGATCTGACTCTGGAGACAATGCAACAACTTTATATCTAGTATCTCTAAAAGCTTAAAGGATGCAAACCAGATAACAACATTTCCATTTCATAATACCTTGAGGTAATAGTACAGGAAAATCAGTTTTAAGGCCATGAAATAGAATAAAGGAAGATTTATTTGGCATAAAATCTATATCTTGCTCAGCTCTCAGGTAGAATAACATTTACAAGTCCAAATGTATTAGGTACACTCCATTAATTTATAAGAGGAAGAGAATCTAGGACACTAGAATTCTTACTGCCTTTTCTCTTTTCCATCAATTTTTTTTCTTACCAAAGTGAAAAAAAAAATATTTACTTTAAACCGTTCTCTCGTAAACAGACACCACTTTCTGTGAAGGATGAAAAAAATGTTCTGCAACTTAAATGTGTAGTAACTAGTCAGAATGGTTACAATAGTAAGGATTGGTTTGTAGCAGTGTCAGTCTGCCATACTTGTGCTTTATGATCAGAATGAGGTCATCTTTGGGTTTATTCTATATTTATATTCACTGTAGGAATGAAAGGTTCTTTAAAAAGTATGTAATCTAGGGTTTAGTATTTAATTTATTTGTCTTGCTTTGATTTCTCACTGCTATAATACAGTGATGTAATTAAAGATCATTCACATCTGTAATTTGTTTCACGTACAGCCAATGCATTTATGCTTTTTATTTTGCTACCTGCATTATTTTTAGTATAGAACTGGAGATGAACATCCCTGATATTAAGGTAATTTTTTAAACATACATTGACAATGTCATACAGTGTTCATAGTGTCATTGATCCAAAGCAACCTGAAATGACTCAGTCGGAACATTATGGCATTTATTTAAATAAAGTGAATTGCTGAAAGATGTTGAAAATAAATGCAATAATAATATTTCAAGTTGCACTAATGCGATATTGTAGATTGCATCCTGTCAAGTGATTTAAACACAAGTATATTTTCAGCCATCTGTTCTGCAGAGTCAATGCAGCTATCTTTCCAATCCAGCTTTATTTTTTATTCTGTTTCCTACAAGGCTGGATAGTACTGAGCAGCTCCAAGAATTAACATTAGGATAAACTGCTTGCTAATATCAGTCAGATTTCTTTTTATTTTTTCTATTTTTTTCTTTTTCTTTCCTTTTCCCTTTCCCTTTCTCTTTCCCTTTTTCTTTTTCCTCTTTTTTACAAAATGTAAAATCCACTTGCAGTAGCTGATTTGCTTTGTTTGGCAAAGAATCCCCAATATCTTGCTAAAGTAGACCCTTCTTTAAAACAACTCCTTCAGAAATGCTTTAAGCAAGTACTTACTAGTGCTATTGGAATGTCATCTCTAGCATCCAGAGGAAAAGCAACCCAAAATTGATTCTAATCATGTTTAAAACTTGTTCATTAAGTTGGAAAACACTTTAAAAATATGCTGCTTTTCTCAAGAAGGACCAAGTCAAAATACTGAGTGTTCTGTGACAGTCTTAACTCTAATTCAAAAACCTTTGGCTAAAAACTTTTAGTACTTCCATAGGCATTTAGAGAATGCAGACAGAAAAAAATGCAAAAAAGTGTCCATGAATTTGAAAATACTAAAATGCCATGCAACTATTTTTGTGTTAGATTCTTTATCACATATCTGGGAATGGTAACCTGCATTTCTGACATATCCTATGTGTTTGTGTAACAGCAATGAAGGTAACATAGTTCAACAATCGTTGGACAGCTTCCTCCGTAGTTCCCCTGTGCATTTGGCAGTATTTTTTTCCCATTTCATATAACGTTTACAACTGGCTGCACTGATTCCATAAACCTAGATAATATAGTAACCTTGACAGAAAGCAAAGAGAAAAAAATGCTCTTGCAATAAATATCATCCAAAAGAAATGGCTAACATTGAGTTAGGGTCGCTAAAGTATAAGTTAATATAGCTCAGCAGCTGAAAGCACAGCATACTGGGGAGTAAGCAGTCAGTCGTTCAGCCATCCATCACACTTTGCTCACCACTTCCCCTCCCCTAATTACATTTCCTCAGTGTCATTACCCTGAATGCACACATTCTCACTAGTGTCCTGAAGGATCCTTGAATTCCATTAAGTTTCTATCTTTTGATTACTAATGAGGATTAAATTGCCCTTCAGATATTCCTTAGGACTTTTATAAGAAATACAGAAATCACATGTCTGGTAACCCATAGGAGCCTGGCTGATGGTAGAGTGCCTCAGGACACTGGCTGCTTCTTCACAGTTCCTCCTCCCGAAAGGTTATGGCTGATAATTTTGAACTGATGTGCTCAAGTCAGGAACACGTATGTCTGGCTACAAATACGAGCTGTCTTTCCCCTGAAATGTTCAGAAGAAACAAAATAAGTGATCGGTGCTGCTGGTGTTTGCTCTAAATATATTGCTTTTATGTAAAAATTACAGATCCTTGATCTGTTTTGGTATTTTTTGTCGTTTTTTTTTTTGTGATACATCAGAGACATGAACGAAGGGTATTACATATTTTGATTAAAGCTGTTGTTTGGCTTACGGGGTTTTTTCTTGTTTGCTAGGGTGCAAATATGTAAAGAGTTATGGACCATGTAATTTAGAAAGCATCTTCAAGTCAGAAAATTACTTTATATCTATGTATTGTAAAAAGTTGGGAAATTTCCCAGTTTTTAATCAAGGAGTAACCATGCTGGTTATTATTTACACGGATATATACTGATGCTTTATATTAATTATCTTTTGCATGCTCTGCTACAGAAATTTTTCATAAAAGGCTAAAACACTTGATCACAAAACAGAAGACTTTAAGATGATTTATGACATTTCTTTTGAAAGTAGCAATATGAAAGTTCATAATATTTAATAGGAATTAGTGTAATTCTATGACCTGCTGAACACTCAGCAATTTTCAGAAACATTTATGGTCACCCACTACAAAAAAAATCTCTGTCCCAAAAGTAATTGCCCAAATTTCACATCAACACATTTATTGTGAAATTAAGTCTGATGCAGCAAAATATTTCAGTATTTTTTTTAAACTTCCCTTATATTTGTATTCCTGTTACCTTCGGTATCACTGAGTAAAGTGAAGCCCATGCATAGATATTTGCAGTCTTTCAACTTGGAAAAAGGCAAGAAACAGTAAAGAAGAAAGGAGGGAACAAGCTAATGACGAGATGGAGCCAAAGCACCTATAAGAGAGATGCATATAAATAGAGAGATTGTAACACCAGGCACATATTTTTCACAAAGTAGCCTGCATGCCTCTGTAATAGGGATGGCTGGAAATAGCTTCAGCACATGATATGTGCATCGCAAATGCTCTTCTCAGAAAAATGTCCTTTTCTTCTCAGAAAACTGATGCAACCAGCTTGTAATTTAAGCAGTAAATGTCATGTAATGTATCAACAAGAACATTAGAAAATTCAGCTGCAAATATGAGGCACTTGGAAGAATTTATGAAAGTTTCCTGCAGAAGAAAAGACAATGAATTTTTAAAGCTTAGTCTTTAACCACAATTAACTCCTCAGGACTTCATAGGCTTACATGAGTTTAAATTTAAAACAGCTTTTCAGACCCAAAAAATGTGTTCGTGATTTCACTTAATATCACTGTTGACATGCACAATGCCATTAAACATTACTTCTGCTTCAAATGAAAAACCAAACAAGGACTTACTCATTTTTCCTCTCTGGAAATACAACAAAGATAATAATACCAATACATACACATTAGTAAGTATAATTCTCTATAGCAGTAGTTAATATGAATGTGTTAATAATAAACTTCACTGAATTTATATCCTTTTCAGGGTTTCACCAGGAATTTCAGGAGGCATAACTCTAAGTATAGAACTGCTCCAATGAAAATATTTAGTGGTTTTCTTCCAGAGGTCTCATCCTTGAAGTATTGTCTGAATAGATCTCAGTGGCTGCTCCTTCTTTCTCTGTGGATGGTTGCAAGTGAAAGACTTAGTTGTGTTTGGTAATACCTATGTTTGAGCACTTGTACTGAAAGTAGCATCACATTTCTGAAAAGATTAAAATAAATCCTGTCTAATAGGTCTGCTTTCATGGAACGAAGGACAAGTAATACTAAACCAAAACTAGAGGTTCATTCATAGCTATCCAGTATTCTACTAGTTTTTCTATCTCAAAAATAATCTTACTAAAAATCAGCTATGCCTGGAGATAGAGACTACATATTCACACACCCCCACAAACAAAAATAACCCCACCACTTTTCCTCATCTGATGGACGGATCCCTAATGATATAAATGAGTTGGTTTTTTTCCTGGGATAACAGAAAGTACTCATCACGTTTATAAGCATTTTTCACCTGGAAACTTCTGAACTCACTCTTTCAAGTTCAAAGTCTGTAACTGAAGAAGACTTCACGTTTAGTGCTTTGTGCCTTACCAAAGCAGATTACAATTTTTATCTACAAAACTTGTCTTTTTAGCTTGCTAACTGTGTGAACCAGATTGCCAAACAAGTTCTGTATATTCTGCTGTTACAAAGGGAGGACAATATTCTGCACTGTTGCAGAGCACAAAACTGAAAAGAAAGACAGAGGTTACAGTATACCATCGTCACAACTACCATTATAGCAATTTGAAAATAAGACTTATGTTGCTAATCTCAGAACTAACTGTAGGGAAGAAAAAAACAAAACAAAACAAAACAAACAGTGCTTGCAAATATTTATTTTAATTCTTCATAGACATTTTCCTAAACCATGCTATTACCTAGTTACAAATATTTCCCTTTTTTCTTTCTTTCTCTTTGAGGAATGACTGTCTTTTCTACAAATCTGTGTATGCACATGTGAATACATTATTTCTAAATGTTCATTACTCACCACTTCCTATTTATTATTCCATATTATCATTCATGATATTTATACACCTTCTTAAAAATCTCAGGCTAGTTTTCCTGGTAGCAAAACCACACTTTGTCATTTGGAAGCCTAGCAGACATCACAGTGAGCAAAAAGTCATATAGCAAACACTTTCAGAAGACCTTGCACAGGCTATTTAGTAGTTCTTATGAATGTAGAGTATATTGTCTGCTTTTTATATAATGCATTCACTGTGAAAAATTCAGCCAACTTCAGTTAAGATTAATATTGTCATTTTGATTTCTCTGCCTTTTACAAATTGCCCATCATATTAATGTTCATACAATATCCCATTTTTACCCTGCACATCATCCTACATTTTATTTGTTTTCTTCCAGAATAATACTATAACTAACTCAACTTGGAAATGATTCTTTATATATTGTTACAGGCAATAATATGTAATTTCAGAGAAAGCACAAGATACATGCTTCCTCCAAGTTGCTCCTTTATCATGTTCCTTTCTGGTCTCAATTTTGCACTGTATAATTAAACTTCAAATTGAAAATACTCAATCTACTACCTACGATGTTTCTGTGGAACACTTACTGTGAATTATGGATCATGAGTGGATCATTAAATCTCATCTACATATTCAGAATATATGTAACAAGAAGTATAAATCTGGATGTATTTATAACTTGGAAGTGTCCTCAGAAGTCATCATATTTAGGTTACTGTCAATAACATTGCAAGATTATTTCCGAACACATTTGATGTTTAACACGTATGTATCATTAAGCTTAAAATGCACTTTATGGAAAAATCTTTATAAAACATTATTTTATCATTATTTTCATTATAATTGTATTTTTAATAATGTCCAATACAATGCATATGGTGACTTTCAATGGTAACAATTAGAAGCTTAAGAGTGTGAATTTCCCAAATTGCTCTACAGGCCATAAATCAGATCACATCTGAAGAACTGTGTAAGGTAAATATATGCATAATATTTAATTCACAATTTTCTAGGGGAACAGGAAGAGAGAGGGAAGGGGAAAGAAGGAAGAGGGAGGGGAAGGGAAAGGGAAAAGGGAAGAGGAGGGGGAAGGGAATGTATTTGTGTTTCAGAGATATCATACAAAATGGGAACTGAGCATTTTCATTAGATTTTGGCACCTAAGGTTTTTAGAGTGTAAGTGCAGACAATGGTAGTACATTAATGGGATCATACCAGGTACAGTATTTACATTTTTCCCAGTATTTTGCAAAAGGGCAGACTGAGAAACTGTGGTGGGGGGTAGGGGGAGACACAACTGTGTTCAGTTGTCAATTAAAACTGAGAATCTTGGGGGGGGCTCATTTATGGTTCAGGGTTTTTTTTTCCAGTTTTCAGACAAGCTAAAAAATAACATGTATGTATATTGAGAAAATCTGTTTAATTATAGAGTGATATGTAAAGGTAACATTTTGTCTTCCAGGTCAAAAAGAATAAAAGAAATATAAACTGTTAAATGGCTAGAAACATGAAGAAAAAAATCAAAACTAAAATAAGGAAAAGCCAAAAGTTAGCAAAATATTATCTTCTTGATCAACAATAGTAACAAGATTTATGCGATGTTTTCCATCTTTCAATGCATTTATTTCAGCTGTGCCTGAATCAGCAGCCTTTATTACACCCTAGAGGAAGCAGAACCTTTGGAGACAAGTTAGTGAACTGAGGTCCAGAATTCTGAAAGCATCCCACGGGTTCAGATCAGAACATTTTTCAATCTACTTAAACTTTAGACAACACACATTTAACTGCTTTTTAAAAGTAATAAACTTCAGGAAAATATTTATGATTAATCAATGATTTAAGAACGAGTTCTAATCTCTTCTCTCCTCATTCCTTTTTTCTTGCTTCTACATAGCCTTTTACAGCAAAATACACATGCCTGAGAATAACACTCTATCCAATAGAACTGAAAGAGGTATCAGATACATTTTTTTTAATCTATACATTATCTGAGCGGATGTCAGTTTATCTTTGCATACCCACAAAGCCACCTCACATACTTTTTGTCATCGTAGTTGAATCTGTCATCAAGTTGACACTTTTAGATTTCCATCTACAATGGACAGAGCTTTACCTGATGGGTCTTTCAAATTTTTAGATGTTTCCTATGTCTAGTCACAAGCCATTTATTTTGTGGACTGGGTCAACAAATACACTTTCCATGGACTGTAATCAACTAAAACATGATGACTTCCTTCAATGAGGGTGAAAGTATGCCTTCCACTATGAGAACAGTATTTCATAAAATATGACCATGTGAGGAGTGAAAGAATCATGAAAAATTAGGAGAGGAAGCCTGGGACTTCAGCAGTGGAAAAAGAATACATTATGAGGGAGTTGGGCCAAGTCTTTATGGCATTTGTGTTTTGCCTGTACTCGAGAGGAAACAACATGTATAATATTCTCTACATAGTCCTTTCCCTTGTAGCAGCAGAGGATACATCTCCACAGACAAGGTCTTCTGAAAATGCGGGGCTGGAGCGGTGAGGGGAGTCTAGATTGGACCTGCTTATATGAACAGGCAATATTTGAGCTCTGTTGCAAAAAACAACATGAAGTGGCTTGGTGACCTAGTGCCATCTTATTGCACTCGAAAAGAATATTTGTGTGGCTTTTGAACCAAATGTATTTTCTTACCTAGTGTGAAGAAATAAAACAACCCACCACTGGCAGAAACCTTATTCTCAACCGAGTAATGTCAAGCAGCTTACTCCTAATTATTGTGATGCATCATAAATTCAAAATAAATTAGTGCCCATTAAAATATGGGCTTTTCACGATTTGTATTACAGATGCTGCCTAAACATTATGCATTCCTGAAGCCACTTTTCATTTAAGGAGTTATGTTGATATTCTTCAGCTAAAACATATTAAAATAATCCAATGAAATATACCCGCTTCTGCAAGGATTTAACATGTGTGCCTGTGAGGAGAATATCACTTAGGTTTAGTAATGAAAGAATTATTTCCTTCCCACAGAAGGAACTATGTTTCTTTAGTAAGTTTTAATACATCTTACAGAAAAGCAATTGATTAGAAAGTTGACTGATCTAGGCAATATGTATATCTGAACACCTTGTCAGGTAGATTTTTTTATAACATCAATGATCCAGAAGAAATTCTGTGATACAAATTTGTTCTTGTCTTAATCCCATATGCCACTTCAGCTCTGTTTCTCTGAGCACAGGGTCAAGTGCTTTGCACTCAGGTTGCTGTTTACATTTGAGTAAATAAATACGAAAGGCTTCTAAATCACAATGGCAATAGTTTATATAACCTTACACACTCTTTGCACAGGCAAAAACTATGGCGCTGTGTGAGAGACAAGAGAATCACTCCCACATGTACTATCTTTGTGACATGCTATTAGATTTTTAAGGAATGATACATAAAATTAGAACTAGCATTGCATTAAACACTCTTATGCTTTAACATCCATTTTATTCCCAAGCTCAAATAAAAATTTTCACGCTTTGGAATTTTCAGTTGAATTAAAACTCTTCAAATAAGTCACTCTGAAATATCTCAAATGTCTTCTGTCATACAAATAAAGAAATTAGAAATATAACTATCTGACATTCCCATGATCTAATTCTTTCT
This sequence comes from Gorsachius magnificus, assembly GCA_034008185.1. Classification (NCBI taxonomy): domain Eukaryota; kingdom Metazoa; phylum Chordata; class Aves; order Pelecaniformes; family Ardeidae; genus Gorsachius; species Gorsachius magnificus. The sequence goes on from CM067081.1 coordinate 182,395,386, forward strand.
CTTAGCTTATCAAAATAATTGCAAACATTTTGTTTCAGGTCATTTGGTACTATACTGCATTTCACTACCAAACCATCTTAAAAAAATGCAGCTCTAGAGTTTGTTAACTTAGATAAGCCCTATTGCTGGACTGTGCTGCTCGTTATCGTATATGCAGTCGCACAACACACATCGGACCTTGTTCTGAGATTAATTGCCCCACCACAATCTGGGAGGTGTAGTCCTTCTTGCAAGTTCAGCCCATAGGAGAGAGGGGGTTGGGGAGGGTGGGGGGTGGTGTCAAACTTTTTTTTTTTCCCTGTAACTTTCTTTGACAATAAAAACGTGTTAATCAAAAATAATTATTCAGGCCATCAGCCCCTTACAACCATCTCTAATGTTGACTACATTCGCTTCTCACGTGAGAATCATACGATTTCAGGTCACTACTTGAAAGTGTTTTGTTACAGTTTGTTGCTTCAATGAATAACCAGAACAATCCTTATAGTCACGGTGCCTGATTCTCCACTCCTCAGTGCGCTTTGCAGCACTGGCACTCTATGGAATTCAATAAATTAAAATCGAAGTTAGGACACTCATACTTACAGTCAAATCATACTGTGTCCTTAGATTTTTATTTCTTATTTATGTAGAGATAAGCGTACTGACAAATAAGTCAAAAGTTACATCAAATGATTACTTTAATAAAGTGAATACTGCTAGTTTTGCTCAAATACTGTAAATCCTCAAAGCTAATCTTCTATATTTTATTTATATTTCATTTTGGGGAAAATACATGAATCATTTATGGATAATGCCTTTTTAAGGTTGATATAAATAAAAATGAGATCTTCATGAGTGCCTCAGGGAGCACTTAAGTCATTGAGGGTACACTGTCAAGAGATCTTGATATTAGAAACACCTATGGATAAGCATATTTGCGTAAATATATAAACATGTTTATATGTTGACTTTAAGCAGGTGAAAAATTTATTTTAACTTTGAACCTTATGAGATCACTAAGGTATTTAAAATTAAGCGCATATTGCAGGGTTAGCACCATGATGCTTATACTTGGAATGGACTCCCAGGCAGTTATTTCACTTGTCTCTGATAAGAACAAAACATTGTCAGTCAAAACTGTCACTCATCACTATGTAAATCAATGGATCTGCTGTAGGTTTTCCTACTGACATCTTTTTTTTTTTTCCAGTGTCACTAGCTAAATTGTGACTGTAGAACATTTGGCTATAAATTCAGAGAAGACCTGCAGATTCACCATATGTAGCACATGACCTACAGATCTTAATCAATAATGTAGCTATTTTACTTTGATTATTTTATTTTACTGCATTTTGCTGGGCAGATGTTCAGGTAAACTAAGTAACTAAATAAAAAATCTTATTTTACCATAAGTAATTCCATGCTGCTTCTCACTTGTTTTAAAACGTTATGTTCCTTAATTAAATGTTTCATGGTAAGAGTGAGAGAGTTTTGGTTTCTTATGGATTGAACAGCTCCTGCAAAGACAGTCTTTAAGTAGACTATCCAGAAGTAAAACCTCCTGCACTTTGTTTATTTACTTGCTGCTCTGGAAATTACAACTATTCTGATTAGGCAAATAACAACAGATTCAGGTACTTAATTACACACACTCAAAGCTTAGCAACATCACAATAAGGAGGGATTAGTTCTGCAATTTGGGCATCTGCCAATAATTCAAACAATCTAGAATGGAACTGCTCTTGAAGCTTTTCTGAGTGAAATTTGACTTCCAAGGACACAAGATCACTCCCCCTTCTAGGGAGGGCCAAACAGGACACCCACCTTCTTGTCTTGTGCCAGTCCTACCCTGAAAGCCATTGAGAGTCCTTGGGAAGTCCTAATATTGTTATATTCTACAATGTAGAAAATAACAAGAAGACAAAAGCTAGGACACACCTGCAAATGTGGAAGCAGCATGTGTGGGACAGAGAAGCTCATTCTCATAAAAGAAGAAAAAAAATCAGTCAAGTAAGTTCTGTTCCTGGAAAAGCAAAGGAGTCCTCCATAGGAGAGCAGTATGAGTAGAGTTTGCACCATGACAAAATTGGTACTACCAGCTGATACTGATAAGGAGTGTTTCGGGATTTTGTTACAAAGAGGCTGAAGTGTACTCAACTCTTGAATCATTCACAGGAGAGAAGAAATTACAACACATCCATTGATTTCGATCAGCTTTTAATCAGCTACAAAAGAATGTAAACTTGGTCAATTATTAGACAAACCAGCTATTCTCCCAGTTGTGAGTTGTTTCTTTTTAGCTGGCAATGGAAGAAAGGGAATGGTGGGTATGAGGAAAGTCACTGCAAGATTAGAGAAGATTTACAACCTAATAGGCAATCTTAAAATTACTAGGTATTTTTAATAGTATCAAAGCTAGCACAACTGAGTCAGTGTCACTGAAACATGGCAGAATTACAGCCTGTGCAACATACAAGAGGGAGATTAAAGAAGAAAATAAAACCTTAAGCAGAACAAGCTCAAAATCACTAACCATGGGTGCACATCTCTAACAGGAATGTTCTTAGATTTCAAGGTCTCTAGGGAGAGAAATATAATGTGTTAGTATAGGGCAACAATCATGTAGGGTGGCACCACCTCAGATTTGTGAAAAACAGACATCTGAACTCTTTCTCTAGATTCCTGTAGCACTCAAAAGACAGAGAAGTCTTTCTAAACCATGATTCATTTGATGTGTTTCAGACATTTAACTTAGGAAGGAATGAATCGTCCCCTTTTTGTTGGCTGACAAGAGAAGGGTAACTGGACCAGCAGTAGGTGCCTATGCTGAAGAAGACTAAACACATGAATCCTGTCCATACAACCTCTAGTTACTATTGTTAAAAAGCTGTAAGGGTAGAGCTACTTCCTTCAAAGTTTTCTAAAAGTCAAAGCTCTTAATGATAAGTGTTTCAAAGTGGTACATATCGCAAACCAAACAGGGCACGTGTTCCCATCCTCAGTGGGAAAGTGTGGCAAGAAGTGTTTGAACTAGATGAGGAAGTGTTTGAACTAGATGAGGAAAACAATGTCTTATTTCACAATACAGTCTCCTATTTTATTCACATTCTTTCATTTGGTTGTCTAGTCATAGTACATATTCACCCAAATAAAAGTCAGGTAAAACTGCAGTGAAAATGCTTAACTGTTTCTTGACAATGAAAAAAAAACTGCCAAAATTTGTGGAAAAGAAAGGTATGGCATGCACCAACAAAACATATTACCTAGTAAAGCTGCAGTTGTTTGTGCTCTTTGACATATGTAACCTCAATAGAATACCACTGTTAGATTAAATGGTTCTGACTGATCAAAAACTCTTTGTATGTTATATATGTTTTCCTACATGCGTCATATGTGATCTCTGCAAAAGTCTTCAAAACCAGTTAATCAATAAAAGTTTAAAGTAATCATAAAGACAATTTAAAACCACTTCATTCTTTGATTTCTGCAGTTCGCCTGGCATCATCACTAAGTCCCTGGTCCACCTACCTCTGTTAACAACTACAGATCTACATATCTTTATGAACCACAGTAAAAATCTAAGCTGTTGCCATTTGATACTGGCTTAGAATATCTTCTAAACATAGCAGTACAACTCTGTTTCCCTTGAATATACCCTTCAAAATAAACAATGGAATAGTTCTTAGACATTCCAAAACAATGGACCAGTAAAATTCTATAATAAGTTCTTTGTAAAGTGCTGGGTTTATTATTTCATTTGAAGTGCTGGTGTGACCACAATGGTACACACAGTCTTTTCCTTCCCCGCAGTACTTCTCTGGTATCTGCTTAAATATCTCATGATTCCCAGTTGTGCTAGACCATTGTTTCATTACCTTTGAATTATGCGACACGCATCACAAATACAACCATTGTATGATCCAGTGATACGAAAAACTATATGGGAACTAATCCAACATTATTAGTACACACAAAATAAGCATTCTTTCGTCAACGTTTTACAAGCTCAATGAACATATCAAAGGCCTATGTTTGTTCTTTGATAGCTTTCTTAAACAAACCCAAAGTTTTAGCCCCTTGGAAAATGCATTTTATCATGCATGCTATTTATTATTGTTTGACTTTGACCCATTACTTGAAACTGAGAGAGAGAAAAGATTCTTCTTTGCAGATAAAAGAAGCTGTCAATATTGATTACTTTACTTATAGAAATCTCTGGCCATAAAACCAGGGATCTTGAAGATCAAGACAAATACAAAGCCTTAAATAGGAAAAGAGTGCTTAACTAATGTTCATTATGTAATCCATGTTGCCTACTACTATGTAAATGAGAACTGTTTTAGTAAAGGGCTTGAGTTAATTAAATTTAAGTTACCACAAAAATTTCTATGATATATGCATCAAATCATTACATTATTAACCTATGGTTTGGCTACTGAAAGAGCACAGTGGTAATTCCTTGTCCTGTAATGTCTTTCTGACAATTATTCAAAATTAACAAAATTGTACAATAAAAGACAAAAAACCTTATTTCTCTCAGTGGTATCATGTCCTTAACTTTGAGACTGGCTTCTGGAGCGTGGCTCAGTAGATGCCCGTAAAAACTATGTTTCGTGAAAACTTGACAAAATTGGATCCCCGAAAGGCACTGAATATTTAACAATTAGATCTTATTTGTTCAGCTAAACGCACCAAGTTGCAGAGTGAAAATCCAGCTTGCTCCTCTAGATAGGATGGCAAACCTGTTTGAAAAAAAATGTATAAAACCATCTACGACAGATCTGGTTTTTTCATCATTCTTCCTGTGGTCATTTTAAAGAGTGCTTTCTAAACATTAGGGAAGGTCTCTGTTTAAAACAGCCATTGCTACCACAGAACACTGCCCTACAAAGTAGTTTCACTAAAACTCAAAGCCTTCCAAGAAGTGTAAGAAGTGGCTGTATTACCCTTCAGAGGCTTTATCAGTCTTTCTTAGCATTCAGGTCTTCCTTTTTAAAAAATGAACTACTGTAAATTTATATTTTTGTTACTCTTGATACCTCCTTTTTGTACTTATCTCCATTAGCTAGTAAGATTCAAAATGCTCTGTTCTTGTGTCACTTCATTATGACTTCTTTTCCTTTATCTGTGAGTCTCAAATTAACTTGACATAGATGTTTTACATATATTTTAGGCTAAATGTCAAGTATTCCCTCATGCCCATGAGGCATTCAGAAAGTTGGTAAGTTCTCCTTTCAAGGACACTCTAAATGAGGTTATTAAAATTCAACACTTTGCATATTCTGATGGAGAAAAACACTTGTCCCTGACAACAAAGGACATAGGTCAGTTTAAGAAAGCTTCTCAATCTCCTTATCTGCAGCCACTGAATTCCTCATGCCAGTATTTGTAAAAACAAAATAAGAAAATGTTACCAGGGAGGAAGAAAAGTGTAGGAGCCCAGGTCCTGCCCAAAAGTAAAAATCCATAACCATCTGTTGTTTGTGTTACATGGATTTCACAACTGTCATCTCCACTGTGCACGCCATTTCATCTTCACAGCAATACCACCAAAACACCCACTGAGATAAAATAACAAATATTTTGAACATACCATATGATATGTTATTTTCCAAATTAATATTTGACAAAGTCAAAATGAGAACTTGCCTATAGGTTAACTTTTGTGTTGTCACCTGAAATATCGTTTAAGGTTTTGCTACTTTTTGGAAATACTTAACCTCAAACTTGAATAACTTAAGAAATACAGAAGAGGGAGGAAGTTATTAAATGCTGCATTTTTTAATTACAAGCATGTTTTGAAATATGGTTAATGGCCACTACCTACAATTATATAGCATCTTTCTTCAGAAGGGGATCCAAAGGTGCTTTTTACTTAGAAATATCATCTCAAATTTAAATGGACCTTTCTGTTTTGAACTTCAGACCAGCAACACTACCCACATTTCACAGCTGTGTATGGCTTGAAGAATTTATCAGCTCTCAAACTAATCTCTATGACCAAATGTCACACCTAAAAAGTTATTTTGGAAAAAAAAAAAACAAAGCAAAGAAATAAAAACCTCAGAAATTGTCCTTGGAAAAATGACAGAAAACAAGTTAAAGACAAGTGAGTAAACCAACTGCTTTTTCCCTAAGGAAATCTAAAACTCAAGGTCAGCTGTGTCTGAAATCACCCAACCTGTCACATGGCTTTCATAGCTGTCACTACAGCTCCTATCAAACCTACAGTGAAAGCAATGAAAACATTTTTACTGGAAACAGATCGAGCTCCGATAAGAAGCTGTCTAACCACCTTTGGCTTTTAATGCTGCACAAAGTGAGAGGTGAAGTTCTGAAAAGGAGAAGAATGAACTGAGAGAACTTGAGGTCAAATGTATTTGATACTTTTCTTGAATTCCTTAACACTTGTGTGTGTTAGAGCATAAATACAGTTCTATAAGTATATGAATACATATGTATGTAAGAATAAATACATGCACACACATTTTTATATATATATGTGTGTTCATACACATACAGAAACACATGTTGCCCTGTCAGGATAACTCAACTAATTCCATTTTATCACAGCTTCTGTCGTCCAGTAACAAAAGTTTGGTGGTCTCAGTCACAGTCCCTTGGGTGTAGGAGTCCATCACAAAACCATCACACTTAATTTAATACAATTGACAGCCTCTGCTCAAGAGAGGCAGAAGAAGGAGTTGCCATGGAGACTGAACTATTGCTCTTCTCCAGAGGATGCTTTTTTCAAACACGGGCTGAACAGTGGAGGCTGTGCAATACCTGTAACCTTGATCACACCACAGGATCTTGTTTTTTGGGATGGCTTTTTAGCAAACTCTAACAAATGTCCAGGAGATGAGGGGAAAAAAAGAGAGTTTAAGAAAAGAAACAAACACCTCCATCCCCCCAAAAAAACCAAACAAACAAAAAAACCCAGTATGAAAGTGCATATTATGCCAGATTGAGAGGGGAAATGAGTTTCGTATTGATTTGATTTATCAGATTTGTCACCTCTGCTTAGTGCTTTCCTAACGGGGTGAATTCTGTGCTTGACCTATTTGCTGGAATTAACCAGGACTGCAGGAGACCATATGGATTGCCAGATGGTCTGCTATAATTTAATGCCATTTATTCTAAGTATGAAGTAAGTGATAAACATAATTAACATTCTTTTAGCTCCTTACTGGATGCCCTTTATTAGTTTCTTTTTTTTTTTCTCTCAGGCATTGAAAGGTAAGTTAATACCTTGTTACTGAAACACAGATGCCAGCTAATTACTGCAAGAGGCTGCAGCCTCCAAAGCAAAGAGTGTCTGCACAGACTCTAACTTATTCACTCAACCCGCTGTGATGATTAATAGGTTGAATGCTAAGCTCTAATGAGGATGACAGATCTTAGATGTTTTCAGGTTACATTCATTATGCACGATGTATGATAAACAGAGTGTTCATTGCAGACATACGTATCACACTTCGTAGTAAACAATACACCTTGTACTCATGGTCTGAACATGTCTTTCATATTACAGCACATCAAATGCTAAGGAATCAAACCACTTTCAGACAGTAAAAACAATGGAGTGATTTCCTTCAGAAATGTTTTTCCTGGTTGCTATTTCATATTCTGCCAGTGATTGTCTAAATGGCCTATTTTTTAGGAAGTGGTTCTAGAGAAGCTATGGCTTCAAAGAGTGTTTATATCAGGCAGGGTCGTCATTCTCAACATTTTAAAACCACGAGTCTGTAACAAGATACCCAAACAACTTGGCCTACTGTTCCTGTGCTGATAGTCCTCACAGTGACTAGGGTAGATGTTAGCAGAATGAATAGTAAGCCATTTTGTAATTTGAATGTCAATATACAGGTGAATTTAGTATGCTGGTACTCAGAACAGTACTAGAGAAAAGGCAGAAATGCTTTGTATTCTACATGAAAAGTTGTGCACATTGAACCTGGCGGATAAAAATGACCACAGCTAAACATCCTGTGATATGCATCTGTACTGTTAATAAAACTTGGGTGAAGTTTGAGATGACAGAAATGGCATACATTAAATGTTATTTAAAGATTAAAACAAAAGAACAGCACCTGGGCTATAAAGCAAATCTGCCCTTAGAAAATTTAGCTCCAATTAGAAAACATGGTGAAAAAGAGTCCAGGTCAAAAGTCACAGCATAGGGAAAGAAGAAACAAACTCCAGCTTTTCAACACCCCGTGCTCTTCCCTTGTTCCAGATGGGTCCAGCACTTGTTCAGGGGCCTCCACAGTTACACATGTACACTCCACAGTGCAACTCCTGATGCATACTTGAAGTAACTACATTAGAGGGGACCTGAATGTGATGGGACATACCTGCTCTTTTACTCCACTCTTGATTGTATTAGTTCAAGTTGCTTCTTCAACGGGTGAATTTTGGTGAATCACTTGGCTATTGTTGCTGATCCTATAAAATCCTTTATGATTCTCTACTGGTCTATGAATAATTTATGATTGTCTACTAGTATGTGAATAAAAATGGGATCAAAATATCTGAACAGCAAGCTTTTGTTGATAGTAACACTACTTGTCAAGATGGCTTTATAAGGTCTCTTTCTCTGCCAGCATTTGAAAAAAGGATCTATTTTTTCCACCCCATTAACTGAAAAATATTTACCTGAGGTGCTTAAGCTAATGCTATGCTGGCTGCAGGTTCATTTTTATAGTCAGAGGGGAAAAACAGGTAGACTGAATTCCTTTCTGTAGGCACCCACCTCTCTTCCCTGACTGCTAAAGGAGCTAGGGTCATTCAGGTGTCAAAACTTAGGCAGGCTGAAAACAGGGATAATAAATTACCGTGCTTAAAATGAAACTTCATGCTTCTTTCAATAGGTTGTTTACTGGACCTGATAATACCGTACTTTACTATTACATAGATACCATTTCTGAAAAATACTGGAGTGATGTTCTTCAGTGATTAAAGATAATAAATCTCAATATGCCATTGGGACAATGTTTTCAGTTGCTATATATATATACATTTATATATATGTACATATACATACACACACACATAGATACAAATGTATGCATTTAACTGCTCCATCACTGCAGACAGCCTGAGATGTTCCAAGTGGTTACCTCATAATATCCAAAGAAAGGGCAATGTCAGATCTGTTGCCTGAAATAACCTCTTATTTGGACCTCTGGACTGCCTGAAAAAGTGTTTTGGCTAAGTAGCAGCTAGCTTCCACCAAAACTAAAAAAAAATATTCTGAAACAATGAAGAAATCAAGACGAATATAACAGTTAGTCTTTGAGGTTGATAGACACAAAACCTGCCAAAGCAGGTTTGACACTTAGTACTTAAACGTGGCTTTATACTTTAAAATCCTTTTTCATCTGTTTTGTTCTTTACTTGCTTGCTCACAATAGAAAAGATATCAGAGAATTTATGTTCACTGTTCACTTCAGTCCCAAGAATAAGATTGCCTGTATCTTAGTTGTCGTACAGATGGCATGTATGAAACACGACTCTTGACCTAAATGGAAAGTAAGATTTTATTTTAGGACAAATAGGGACAAGATATAAACGCCCTGTCTATAGGGGAATACCTGTGCCTGATTAATGAACCCTCATTGCCATAATAATTTTCTGTGTTTAAGCTCCATGACCTTCTGAAGAGATCTTACTGAGGCAGTGGAAACTGAGCAAATGTAGCCCCAGTCCAAGAGAAGCTGGGCATTGTTTTGTTGGAAAATATGACTCTCGGAAACTGTGGATTTAGGGCAAAATTGCAAAATAGAGGAACAAACAAAAGGCCCTAAGGGGAAAACAAAAAGGAAGAGAATGTAAGATGTTTTAAAAGAGAAAGTAAACAATGCTTTTATGATGATGTGGCTATTGATATTCTCTGATAAAGTATGATACAAAAAAAAGCATGTATGCTGGTAAATTCTTTACATAATAATGATAAAACTGGGTAGTAATTACCTTTAAATGCTTTAAGACCGTAGAAAAAAAAACAAAAAACCAAAAAAACCAGAACTGTGATATTTGCAAATTTCACAAATGTCTTACCTCCTGCATACATGACCGCCAACATTATTGACGATATCCAAGCTATCTCACTATATGATGTGTGGAAGATTTCTTGTATTTCTTTGAAGAATACTGTGATGGCTTTGGGAAATGCATAGGAAAATCCAATGGAGATAAAAGCCCCAAAGACCACAACCCATCCCCAGCCTCCGTCTGGCGGTGGGTACTGTGGCGCTGCTGTTGCTGGTGGCATTTTTGGTCTCTGTCTCTTCTCCAACTAGGCTGAAAAAGAAGAGAAGAAATAAGGTTTCAAATGGTTTTCCTTTTTTCTTTATCAATCTTCAGTATTCAATCATCATCTGCAGGGATTACAAAGAATCCTCAGAGCAGAGGCCAATTTCCAGCTTTCATGGGACCACAGAATGCAAGTACCTGTTCTTAGAAACAAAATCAGTTCCGCAAAAAAAACTTGTGGCAAGAATATTTGCAATATCCTATTCAGTATATGGCAACTGTTACAAACCACTGATCTCAGTCACTGAAGTTGTATTTGCAGTTAGTCACTTATTGGAACGTGATGTGTTTCTTGGGGTTAATATATGTAGCTCTACTATTTACAGTGTGGATTTCGCACAGGAATGAAACTGAAGGAAAACCCTGGAAATTGGACTTACAAGAAACAATGGAAAAAAGTTACAGTAAATTATCACAAATGCCATTGTGTTAGCAAGATTTACAAATCACCTGCAATGACAGCAAGGAATAAATTCATTACAGTTTTTTTATCATATGCTGTCATTATCCAATTTTTGACCATTGTTGATAACTCTTGTCTATCTAAAAAGCAGGTTCTAAGCAGAGATTTAAAATTTCCTGTATATCCATAAAATAAATGCAAAATATTATAGTTCCATATTGTACTCTTATTTTTTTAAATTTTCTTCTTCATATTAGTTGATGTTGACATTATTTGCAGGAGCAAGATGGAGCTTGATGGTATTATTTTTGCTCTGTTTGCACATGTCAAAAGACATCAGGAAGTCTCACTAGGAATGTCACAAACTTTCCACAGCTATTCTATAATTCAGAATTTACCATAATAGATGCCACCAGAACGGTATCTTACAGAGGTTCTGAGAGGTGCAACCAGCACATCCAGGGAGCTCAAGAAATCACAGGTAATCTACATAAAACTCCTAAGGCCTGAAATAAATTTAATACAGTTATTATCATCCTGATACCTAAAAACTTAAGCTTTCTACATTCTGCACAACCTTCTTAGAAAACATGCAGTAGCAAGAACCCATTTTGTAATTCTGAGATTTTTTCCACTATCAAATCCCTTTACTATTAAACACAGAGCTGGAATCCACTGTGTTTTCTTCTGCGTAATCCAGCCTACACAGACAGCATGAACTGAAAATTCCTCCTTCCTCCCGGTTTCTTTCTTGGGCATTTAGGCAAGTTATTACTCTTGATTGGTCTCCTGCCATACCAGTATCAAAAGCTGTGGATGATAAGAGTGTGTAGGTTGCTGTTATGCTTATGATTACCAGCAAGTCTCTATGTGATTTCTTCCATGCCACTTATGGCATATTCCAATTTCTCGCAGCAAACTGCATTAGCAGTGGGAGTGATATGATTACCTTAACAAAAACTAAAATACTAACTGCGCCAGCTTATATTAATCTCTTGGGATAGTGCCTGGAGTACTTTCAGGGTAAATGCCATGTAGCACTGCATGCCACAAAAACTAGCAAAATGTTGCTTTTAAGATTATCTATCTCTAGGCTTGCCCTGTGATAGAAACCCACCGTACTTCTGATTCTCCACTTTACTGAAACTGATTGTAGACATCACCATCACCCTGACATTGGCAGACCTATGGGGGGAAGCTAAATCAGCCACTAAAACATCTGGCTTCTACTCAAGGTTGCAAAAGCCCAGGTAGTTTGGCTTCTACATCATCTCATACAGATTTGCTGCTGGCAGCTATAGATACCTATTGCTCTGTACACAGAGCATATAAATCTTTTTATACGCATGTCCAGAAAGAACCTCTGGCATGTACTTTGTTTCTGCTTATCCTAGTCTCAGCTTAATATTAGTCCACTGACATACATCCGTGAGGAAACCCTGGGCCTGCCACTGGAAGAAGTTGGACAAGTAGAGACAATTCTGGTTGCTGAGACTTAACTTTGGTAAAGCAGTTAAATACTGGTTTGTTTTTGCTGAATCAGGGCCCCTTAGATGGAAGATGGAAGTATCTCAGAAAGCCCACTGCAACTTATAACACACATAGTGATGATTGATTGCCTTCAAAAGCACAAACTCTCAAATTGGCATGAAAAGCAGAACTCTACTTCTGTGAATCGAGTGACAGTAAACAACAGAGTTTGCTATCTGTCCCAGAAAGCTGTTGCTCTGCTCATCTGAGAAAACTTTTGGTTATTTCCTAAAAAAAAGGTTAACTATTGTTTTCTTACACTTCAAGGGCTTGAGCATATTTGTTTTCATATTTCATATTAATATGACAACACTTCTATCTCTATTATAAATTTTGGTAATGCCACACAACATCAAGGCATTGCTCTCCATGAAAATGGAAAGGGATTATCAATTTATTGAGGAAGCACTCCTTTTCCTAAAAATAACAACACGACTGCTTTGAAAAAGCACTGCCACTACATTAGCCAGAAGAATGCTGCAGGCTCCTGAATGTCACTAAGGAAGGCACTGATGCTTTGGAAAGATCCCATTATATTCACTCCTTTAGGGCAGCACAACAGGCTCTGGCAGTTCAGTGCTTTCCTACCTTCAAAAGCTTCACAGTGACCTAAGGGGGCATTAAGGAGATGTGCAAAGGGGCATGGGCTGCTCTTATGCCTCAGCCTAGAGGCAGACTGCTGCAAAGCCCGCTGCATGGCCAGCTTGCAGCGCTGCTGCAGTAAAAAGCTGCCTGGTAACCTACACTAGACATTACAGTGTCACAAAGAAGAGCCTGGATCATTGTATCTCACACCTCCTGCTTCTCCCACAGAGCAGAGTTAATAATAGCTTCCCTGATGTTCCTTTATCATCATGATAGCCAATTTTAGCTCCAGTTAATAAAAGGTGCAAAGGAAAAAAATTAATAAATACATGTTTTTGCACCAAGAGGAAAAAATGTATTCATTTTGTCAGAAATATTACACCCAACATCTCAGACATCCCATACCTGCTCAGGAGCTAAAGCAACTTTCCTCTGAAAAATCTGCACTTAATATCCCTGAAACTAAACTCCTCCTAAAGCAGCCTAGCACATTAATATACCTAGCTCTAATCTAAGCCTAACTAGTAAGATCTGGGTAGTATAGGTAGTATACAGACAAGCGCAAAATCCATTAGCAACTGAAACAAAACAGCATTTTAGATGAGCAGATATAAATGTTGGCAAGGGAAGAGGCAGAAGAGGGAGGAATGAAGCAGTGACAGGTGAAATGCCTTTTCAGAGCTCTCAGAGCTTATTATGGGCTGTGAAAACTAAAAAGAAATATGGTAGAAATCATAAAAACAGGCATGTGTGATGATGTTCATGTGAAGGACATGGTACCAGACATAAAAAAAAAAAAGTAAATAAAGGTCACCACTAGTGTTTTTACTCAGTCATATGAATTCCATGATATGCTTAAAGCTAGCGAGCAAGCACTGCTCATACCTCTGCTTTTATAGGCAAGCAGTGGGTGAGGAACGCTGCCTGCCCTCCGCCCAGGGAAGCAGCAGGGGAATAGTGTGTCCTGAGCAAAGCCATCAATCTCCCTTCTCTCTGTCAGACACAGAGAGGTTGCTCAGCCTTTCCATACCCCGAGTCAGACTGTCCACAAGGATTTTCTCCTAAGCTCCTTCTAGCTCCTCTGTATAAATCCCATTTATGTAAGCAGTGAATGGGGACATAGCTTACTGTAATAAGAGCTGCATGTGTCTGCTAACAAATAATAGGAGAGAAACAGGGCAAGAGGACACTTTTAAAGCACGTTATGCAAAATTTTTAACTATATAGGTCTCAGCACATTTGAACTTAGTTGGGCAAATGAGAACTAGTGAATGAAAGAGCGAGAAAGGGAGGGAAGGAGGGAGGAGGGAAGGGAGGAAAGAAGGGAAAGAAGAAAAAAAAGGGAAAAAGAATGAAAGAAAGCAGCAAGCAAGCAACAAGGTCAAACTAAGAGCAAATGCTACAGACAAATAATGTATCTTGATATCATGCACGGTAGACTTCAGTCAGTCATGATCAACCTGTTCAGACTGCTCTTGTACCAATGCTTCATTAATATTCCGCAGTTGCCAGCTGCCAGAATCAGCTATCAATACAACAGCTTGTCAAAGACTCTTCTGAGAAGGGGCTTATGCTGTTCTCTTGTTTACAGAGACCCTGATTTTACTGGGAGTTTTAGCTTTGTTTTTCTGCAACATTAGAGTAACTGTTTCTTTTCTGCTTGCATCTTGTCTGCCTTGTCCTCAATGCGCCCCATCACTCAGCAGCCATTTGTCCCACAGTAAAAGAGCTGGTATGTGAAAAATCTGCCCCCAGTTGCTGTAGGATAGCAGGAATATTTGGCATGTGTGTACCACATTCCAGTTCCACACAGTAAGCCAATGACCACAAAAAGCTTTGCAAAATTGAGGAAATTCAGTCTTATAACAACCCTATGGGGTAATTGAGAACTATCACCCACTCTCAGACATGGGCAACAAATATAATAACAGGCTAAATAACCTAAGTCTTGTCCCAGATCAGTGGCAGAGCTGGGATGTGGACTAATGTCCAAGAAAGCTGTGAATTATCACCGAGATTTTTAAGTACATGTGTGTTTTAGAAGCTCATTAAGTAGCAAACGCAGATTAATTGTACTGCTTCATACTTGAATTAGGAGCACAGGTGGGGTACAATGTTTGCTTTCTAGGTTTGAATAGTCTGCTGCTCTAACTTACCCCTAACAAATGTTAATTACATCGTTGTATTTGAAATAAATGACTTTGTGGTAGCATTAGTAAAATAATGAGCTATATAGGAGTCATACTCTTATAAAAGATCCTTGCTTAAAAGCTGCAAAAAAATCAGTTTTCTTATTTTTATTAACAGCTATTTAACGAGTTCCAAGTAGGATGGCAGAATAGCAGGTATCATCTCATCAAACGGTATTGCCTCACCAACTTCTACAAGCTATTGTCATTATCTTGTGAGCAATATTCAGTATGTGATAAAAAAAAAAAATCTTGTTAGTTTTGTGAGATGGTTTTGCTCTGACTTGGGATTTTGTTGTGGAGAAAGGGAGGATGCAGAAAGGCTCAGACTGAAGGGATCAAGAGAGCTTGTTCTCTGTCTTTAGCTCTAACTACTCAGTTCTGGAGGCAAAGTAGCACCTAATGAGCTCTGGTACCCAGCCTTAAAGAACTGGCTAATCGTCCTGAAAGAGGACAACAGTCTGCATTTTGTCTGAATATTTGTGTTCACAGACTGAGAGGCATGCGATAAATGAAACCCAAGTCGATGAAAGATACGCTCAGAATCTGACTTTTGTGCATTTTTTCCACTAGGATCTAACAGGCAGGACAAATACACCCTGTGTGACAGCAAAACTGCTAGAATGTGCCCAGGCTATCCAGCATTTTAGACAGCTGCTGGTCTTTGTAAAAGTTCTCCAACAGGCTCGAATCTAAGGGCCATGTCTGTGAATGCTTTCCAAACTTTTACGTGACAATAAAATATATTATATATATAGTATATTGTGTTAAATTGTATTTATGGGGCTTGTGTTAGGATTTACTATTTTTGCTAAAAGCCTAAGCAAATCTTAAAAAACCCAACCAAAATTACCAGTCTTACTTAATTTTAAAGCCTATTTAACTTCAGTCTTTAATAGCACAATATCCAACAATATTAAAATATACTGCTACAGGTATTTCAAGTATAAAGCTGTATCTTACTGAGAACAGACAATTTTTTTTTTTTCTTGAAGAGGAGATGAAGGAACTAGTTCTAAATATTCACATCTATGAACAAGCATGGAGTTATTCAACCCATCCATAATTTACAGTTAAGAATCAATATTGTAGTATACTTGTCATTCCGCTGAAGCAGTAACAAGACAAGTATGTGCTTGAAGACAGTGTGGGAAAGTAATAGCCCCTTGCACATCCAAAGCAGGCATATTAATATCATTCTTGCAAATGCCTAGGAGGTTAGCAGAGGCAGGCTCCGTGGAGGGAAGCAGAAGGGAGTGAAAGCCACAAGTTGTAAGATAAAAATAAATGAACAACCCCAATAAATTTGTTTCTTCTTAGGGTCCAGCATTGTAATGGGCTGATTCTTACTAACAGCAACAGCTGAACAGATAATTGGATGTAAAATCAAAAACTGTTTGCTGAGCTAAACAAGGATGATTACACAAGTGAGTTCATGATGGCTGTGGGAATAATGAAAAGTCTAATTCACCTTTACCAAGACGACTGGAGTAAAGGCATATGTCATGTAATTCCTTCTTCCTGCTTGAGGACTCAAAAATAGGATTACTGAGATAGAAGTGAGCCCTGTAAGATACTGCCCTATAAAAAGCAAGTGTATAAATTACACTGTGAGAGTGAAATTAAAATCCCATTTGCACTGAGGCCCTATTTCATTAAAGAGAGGTTTAAAGAGAGGCTGAGGCCAAAAGCTATTACTAAGTCAGTCACTAAAGTCAGGTTTTTACAGAACTGGAACCACCCATTTGAAAAAATTATATTGAAACTGTACTGGAATTATCGTATCATTGAAACCTGATTTTGAGCACTGCCCAGTGAGATGACTAACATAACTTGTCAAAACTGGTATTATTAATGCAGCATTCATTGAAGTTTTGCTGAGGGGGTTGTTGGGGTTTTTTTTTGTTTTTTAACCTCATATGTTGTGCTGCCACATTCTCCTGGGAAACCATAACTTGTATTCACAATCACAGTTGTGGGTTGGACTTCCATTCATCATGTCTTCTGTTATTATCTTTTTTCATTAACTTTAAGGGAAACCTAAATGACTGGCTTACTCTGCATAACTAAATGCCTAGATGACTAAAGTTAAGTGAAATGAATTACAACCAAAGTGATTGCAATTCTGTTTTAATTACTTCAAAAAAGCATTCAATAGAATATCTAGCCTAAAGAAGTTGGCACACCACCCAAATTGAAGTGCACGGAAAGTGCAACAAAGCTGGTGAGGGGTCTGGAGCACAAGTCTTATGAGGAGCAGCTGAGGGAACTGGGGTTGTTTAGCCTGGAGAAGAGGAGGCTAAGGGGAGACCTTATCACTCTCTACAGCTACCTGGAAGGTAGACACCTAAGGGTGTAGCCCGGTGGAGGTCAGTCTCTTCTGCCAAGTAACAAGCAATAGGATGAGAGGAAATGGCCTCAAGTTGCGCCAGGGGAGGTTTAGATTGGGTATTAGGAAAAATTTTTTCACCGAAAGGGTTGTCAAGCATTGGAACGGCCTGCCCAGGGAAGTGGTCGAGTCCCCATGCCTGGAGGTATTTAAAAGGCGGGTAGACAAGGTGCTTATGGACATGGTTTAGTGGTGGACTTGGCAGTGTTACATTAACAGTTGGACTTGAAAATCTTAAAGGTCCAACCTAAATGATTCTGTGAAATGTTGATGGCTAAATTGAAACTGCCAATGACCCAGTCTGAAGAATTAATCAGTTTTAACGATAAATTGATTGAGGTTGATGAAAAATTATGCATACCCAGAAAAAAATAAATCGTCAGACTAATTAACCTTTCAAAAAAACCCAAACCAAAACTATTTTTAATAAGCTCAGCTAAGCCCATCTTTTATAACTCAAAGTGTTGGCTCCCCACACTGCAAGAATATTGATCCACTTACTAATTCATTTCTAACCACTAGTACCACCCTTTAAATTCTGGTACTACTCCCTCATATTTAACTATGGTAGTAACCAGTTTTACAACCTCTTGTATAAGCTTATTATTTTAACTCTGTATAGGCCAGTTTTGAACCATTTTTGGTAATATAAGCCTTTTCAGTACATCAGCACATTCATCTTTTTTAAAATTCACATTGAATAAAAAAGAATACCCAGAGTAACGGAAGCCAGGTAAACCTGGAACTGAATGTTTGATTCATACTGTTAAGAGTTCTGATGTTTGGAAGATGGGGAGTTATGTTGTCACTTATTTGTAATATTTTAAAAATGGAAGAACTAAGGTTTCCGGTCAGTGTTAATGGAGTTGTCTGCACAGCTGCTGCACTCGCTTGAAAATAAATAGCATAATCTTTCCAAAGCAGCAGATTTTCCATTATCAATAGTAATAGATATTCATTTTAATATAATTCTCTCAGTACTAAGCTGCAGGAAAAAAATATTAGTTATGGGAAAAGCTACTCTATTCTTAGACTGCACTATTAGTTAAGGTTTTTTAAAATAAAATTCGTATCTTTTTACATAAACATATAATTTGAAAATGGCAATATTTAATTCATTTATTGCTGAAGATAATATTCACATCCCTCTATCAGCTTATTTAACGTTATGAAGATGCAATAGATGCCAATTCAAATTCTGCTGACGTTGATTTCTGTAAACTTTATCAGAGTTACTCTGTGCTCTTAAGATTAGAATCCAACCCCTGGCTGTCTTCTCTACTTCAATATTATGGCCCAGTGTACTTTCTGTATATATCCTACCACTTGCTTAAATCCTGGCCTGGAAGCATCATCTCAGACATACTGGGAAAATATTTTTCCCCTGTTCTCGTGCAGCACATGACTCCCACGGGTGGAAATAGTTACTAATGCTTAAGTCTCAGTGACAACTACTTAGATTATGTAATAGGAAGTAAACTGATCTGGATTCTGTTCCGAAGAGCATATGACTGGAAACACATAACAGGCCAACGCTGGAAAATAACTCCAGACTGCAAAAGCTTATACAGGGTTCACATTTCATTTATTCGTGCCAGTTTGGAAACTGCTACTAGTTTAAGAAATATTTTGTATATTATTAATAAAATGGAAAAAGTTAGGAACACTTCTGATGACATAGAGACTTTTAGAAGTGTGAACTGGGAAATCTAATGAATTATGAATTATCCGTTAGCAAAGCTACAGTTAACTTATGTAGTGTACTGAAAATTACATAAATAAGGCAAAAAGGAAATAGGCAGAACCACCAAAACTTACAATGAGGACAATAATAGCTTTTAAAAGAAATTACTTAGGAACCATTGTATCTTGGAAAAGCCAGAGTAGTTTCTGCAATTGTAGGTATCCAGTCTAAAAATCTCCCCAGGATTTAAGTCATAATTAAGAATCTACTTTTTAAAAAAAGTGGAGAAAAAAAAACAGATAATTTAAACCGAAAAATCTGATTGATACAGCTGTGCCCATGAAGGCTTGATGTGTGAGCTCTTTCTGCCAGTGAAAGTTAAAATATGAGCCACTGATTCCAAGCATAATATAGCCAAAAGATAAATTAATCCAGAGGTCCTTCCAGAATTACTAAAACATATTAGGTCAGTAGAAAGAAAAAAAGAATGAAAGAAAGAAAGAAAAAGAAGGAAGGGAGAATGAACTTCATCCACCTTAACAGAATTTAGTAGAGATGAAAACTTTTTATACATTTATAGAAAACGTTTTTAGAACTGAATCAGTGTGGCTTCATAAAATGAAGTGGAAGAAATCTAAAAATCTCAACATTTTTTTCACAGACATAGTCTACCTGAGAGTCTTCTCAAGCCAGAGACATTAATTTTCGTTTTATTAATCTCATGACCAGTGATACCCATGGCTCTCAAAAAGCAAAACATGACAGCAAGGTATGCTCCTTACTCCAACTGTCTCCATCCAATTCAAGGCAGATAGATAATCATGCAGACATGATAACACAGTGCTTGTGTTTGGGGCCATGCAGGGGCACTTTAAGATGCACATGCCACTTCTTAAGTACAGAAATCAGATTTTAATAGCACCTTGAGGACTGCACAGGGGAAGGCAACTTCTCTAACCACCTAGCATTAAAGACAACAGCTAAGTCCAGCACATTCAACTTTCAGCCTTTCTTATGCTGATATTTATGCTGGTAAAAGATTGTAAAAGATGGTCTATTCTTATTTGATAGCCCGTAACTTTGAATTAAACAAATGGGGAGGTATATATTTACATAGGACAGTGCAGTACTGTGCAGATATTCAAGTTATCTCTTGATGGCTAAACATGGCCAATAGGAGCAGAATAGCTATCTTAGCTCAGTATCCCATCGAGGCAACTTAGCTCTACCCAGGTATCATGGCATTGTGCTACATAAAATAGGTTCATGTATGATGATTATTTGTCCAGCCTGGAACATGGTGATAAAAAATTCATTTGAAGTATGTACCAAAACTAATATAATTTAGGCAATGGCAATGTTTTAGCATAAACAAATACAGGGAAGGAAGAAGTTATGATTGTATTTGATTTCCATGGGAAGGAAAAGGATGTTTAATTACAAACTTACTATGTACTTTGTCCAAGTGTTAATGAGATGACCTGCTGATATATATACAAAACAACTTTAAAGACCAAGACAATTTAATCAAATTCTGATGTGTACTCCTCCACCCATTGTGCGAAATTGGACATGGGGAGATCAAAAAACCTCACGTCTGTTATGGAGGACACTTCTTCCTAACACAATACACAACGCCCAAAGAGTACAACATACTGCTGTACCTCTCAGCGAGAGTTCTGCAATGCTATGGCTAAAACAGTCTTCAACTAATTTGTAACAAGCTTTAGAATTCGTCAGGAGTTTAATATAAATCATGTTCTTTATACATGTATCATTTGCAACCTTTTTATTCTGACATTTACTAAATCCCCATCAAACATCTGGAATATATGCGTGAAACCTGTGGTTCAGCTTTGCATAGCGGCACTGAAAAGTTGTTTAGTGCTTGTCAAATACACTCAAAGAGATGAAGAGATGACCAACCACTGAAGGATGCAAGAGCTACATAATTCTGAAATGGCTCCCCTCTCATGCTGACATCATAAATTTCTGAAGAATCTAGAAATCCATTTTTTTAATATTTTTTTCATATATGCCATATTTGAATCTCCCATTATAGATTTTCCATTTAATCCCAGCACTATGCATTTCTCTTACATAACATCCATTTCCTCAGCTTATCGTGGGGAATGTAAGCCTTCTGAAACATAAGCCTTTTGACCAGAACCTACCAGCCATCTTACCCTGTTACAAAAGTGCTCCTTTCAAACATTAAGACAAGAGGAAATCCTTTTCTTCCTACAAATGGATGATCCAAATGGGCACAGTCTGGGTTGCAGACCCAAAAAGCAGACCTGAAAACTCAAGTTCTGAAGTGCAACGGCCTGCTAATTATGCAATATGAACTTTATACCTATTTTTAATTAACTATTTTTGACAGAGAATATGGGGTAACATTGCTTCATTTCTCAAAAGCAACCTGAAAAATCCACAAGAAGATGCACTTTTGTTGATATATGGTGGACTCTAACTGTAAAACAAGCATTAGCTTTTACATTTCTGTACCATTGCAAGAAAACCTTTACAGTTCAGATTATTCTCCTGTGAACTGAGATAACACTCATAATTCTCATTATTGAGAATCTAGAGTAAAATAATTCAAATCCTCAAATTTCCACTGTAATAGCTGCAATAGGAACAGCAGTACAGTTTATATAAATATATAGCAAATGAGACAAGAAATATAAAGATCTCTGTGGTATTTGCATGATTCCAATTAGCAAAAGAGCACAGTAAAAATACTCACAGAGGAGACTAGTTAAATCATATTTACCTGGAAGCTTAATAAATCAAGAGCAAGCCGTATCGAATATAGGACAATGAGTGTCTCAATCTAAGCAATGACTCTGTTGTCCCTTTCAGGACAGAAGTTTAATCAGTTCAGAGGCAAAAAACTGATTCTGTTTTTCCTCATGAAAAGCAGATACGTACACACATTTGTTTGTAATCATATGATTTCTGCTGAAGGCCAACTTACATATAAACCCAAGAGTTTAGCCAAACTTTCTACATGTAAAATTGCTCATAACGTGTAAAAACATGTACAGCACACTCCACGTATCTATTCATTTTGTCTTGATAACAAGACAAGGAAGCGGCAGTGGAATCTTGTAAATCTCAAGGTTTTTCCTTTGAGAAAGCAATACAGTGCTGAGATTCACAGCCTAAGAGCATTATAATCCACTGAAGATTACTCTTTCAGTCTTCAAGACAAGAATACTTTTCTTTGTGTACAAAACACCCAACTCTGGAGTTTGTATGTCTTTCCAAAATCTTTAAAGACATCTCCTTTACTCATTTCTACTGAAGTCTTAAACTATTATCCTACCTATGCATTAGACTATCCATAGATTTCCTATACATAGACTTTTACTTTCACATACAGCCTAACTGACTTCAGAGGGGCTTAGATGGATTTGAACTGCAAATCCATATTTCTAATTGTCAGTTAGCTAGATCCTTTCTCAGTCAATAGCTGCAGATGAAACACCAACCACCTTCTGGGATGACTGGATTTAAGAAAGCTTTTTTTTTTTTTCTTTACAGATTCTTCTCCAAACACACTTTTCAATATTTCACTTATCTCTCAAAATATTACTGGGTGTACTGCCAGATGTTCCTGAGGGGAGGTTGTACTTGTTTTAATCTGTCTCATTCAAGCACAAAATCTGTGTTCTGTCCAACCTTAGTATTATTATTCCCTTTTCACGATATTTTGCATTAAGCACAGAATTTGGTTTTGTTGTTCTTTTTTTTTTTTCCCTGTAAGTTATGTAGGGTGAGATTCATCCCCTTGGTCAACAAAATGTTTATACTAAGGCACAAAGGTTGGGTAAAATAAATCCAAATGAATCCAAATAAATCTCCATGGCTTTCATGTGTAGAAAGACCATGGGTTGTTTCTTTCTCTTCTCCCTAGTATAATTTACTGATTCAAAAACTATGTCTGTAAAATGCTGCATATGTTTACTGCACTGTTTAAATTATAAAATAAGCATATTATGGAAAAAAATAATTAAGTTGCATTTTTGTGCCTGTGCATCTCAGAAAATGGTACAATGTATGTAAGTGGTAGTACCTATGAAATGAAATGTGAATGCACAGAATTTTTCATTTGCCCTTTGTAAGGAAATGTGTGATTGGCCCCTGCAGAAGAAAGCTGACTGTTAAAAGATGCAGCACCGATAAACCTTGAATTTTTAGGAAGTGAAAAAGGAGTAACAGAATGTACTTGTTCAGGTTTCCTGAGCAAATACCAGAGTGCAAAAGTATGAAGCAAATAGTGGTGTTTTCATCTCCAAAATGTGAGTAAAGCTGTGACTCATCTTCTCTGAAAAATAAAATAGGACTTTGAGGAGAAGCGCAGGAGATGTCGTCTAGCTCTGGCTATTTATGAGTTTTTCAATTGGCTCTAGCTTGTATCTGTCACGCATCAGACCTAAACCTGCCTCGTAGGGTTAGCTGCATTCTGTAAAGCCATGCATACATTCGCAGTACATACACATTACAAAATAGCTATTATTATTACCTATGATAGCTGTGCATATTTTAAATGGTAAATTAGCACAAAGTACTGTTTAATTTTCCATCAATCAAAGGAAAATCTTTTCTAGCACCATCACTAAATAAGACTATTGTAGGATTTTTTCATGATTCATAGATTTTTTACCATTATTTAAATGAAAACAACATAGTAATGCAAAGATGATATAAAAATTCTGTATGTAAATGAATAAAATATTTTCTAATGTACACTCCTTCAGTCATATTTCTGGAAGAGACAGAGTGGGGATTCCGTACATTACAATCTGCCAATTCAGTAAAACAGCACAAAATCAATAACATAGAATGCAAAAGTCTGATTTTGAATGATAGCAAACTTTTATGTACTTTTGACACTTCTCACATCCCACATTTGAACATGCAGGTGGTGGTTTCTAAGCGGAGGATTTTTATGTATCTACCTCCTACAAATTTAAGCATGAGTGCTCACTGAAGTTAAAAAAAAAAAAAAAAAAAAAAAAAAGAGCTCCCTCAAACTTAATTTGGATTTGACAATTAATTCTGAGATGGAATGCTGGCACAAAAAATCAGTCCCACAAAAATAAAAGATTAAACCTCTTTTAAACAGAACAGGTACTGTAATTCTTGAATTGTTCTTAGGTATAAAATAAACAGATTGAAGCTCTGAACTCAGAATACGTGTTCAGTCATACTGAACTTGTACTATTAGAGCAACCAAACATAGAGATACAGTATAGTTCTTATTAAGAGAATTTGACCAAAATTGTGACCAGAAGCACTGTAAGAAAATAAAACATAAAGGAATACACAAACAAACCAGCACTCCTGTCATATAAAGTTGCATGCCTTCTACGATCTAGAAAAAACCATAAAACAAAACACTCAACTCCTTTGAGGCATGTAGGATAAAATTACAGGTAAGACAGATACTAAAGCAATACTTTGGTAGACTCAAGCATAAGAATGAGTGATTACTCATTGCTTAATGCATAGCACACGTATTTCAGACCAGTGGCTGGGTCACCTAATATAAATTCTGCTTTTATAAAGGCTCCTGTTTATCCTGATTTCTTAAAAGATCAAGAAAAAAACCCTCTTGAAGAATGTATTATATCTATCTGCATATTTCATTGCTATGGGTTGCTCCTAAGTGTTGTAAAAGGCTACTCTGACCATTACCTGAGCCTTGAATCACCTACATTCACCCTCTTCAAAGCTTTTATATCACTCACTGAAATTCACTGTGTCCTGGCTTCTGCATGAGGAACACCTCTAAGGTTCATTAGACAAATACTCTAATACAACTACTCTGGAATTATTTAATTTTTTAATAAAAAAATATAATAAAATCATAATTATTTACAAGTTACACAGTTTGAAAGAAAAACTTTACAAACAGTATCTTTCTCTAAAAACCTAAGAAAGTGAAATAGGACAATATCCTTTGTGAATAATGGTTATATAATGCCAAAAAAAATCTTTCAAAATTGTGAAAATGACTTAGAAATAGTAGTGATGTTGACATGAGCTAGACAATAAGGTTGTACTTGTGCTTCCTCCATAATAGATAAGGAAAAAATAACTTAGAGTTACATATTTCACATATACTATATATCTACAAGTCTTTATGATGAAGTTATGCATAGCTACACCTTACTTTAAGAAAATTATTTCTTTTGTCTGTTAACGGAGCAAAGCGCTAGTTTGCTTTACTATATCATACATACCTGCTCTGATGCAAAATAATGTAATATTACTCTACAGTTTGCTGCCAAGTAACTACAAAATCATTGTTAATTGCCAATAAAGCACTTGAAATAAAGTGCTTATTTAAGCAAAGCAAAGATGGATCTAAGGCATATTTGCACCATGGGACTAACATAAAACGGCCACTACAGAATCCAAGATCGGTCAGATAAGGATAAGGATAAAACTTATCAATTACAAAGAAAGATATATTTTATCAACAAACCACTGTCCCAAATAGTATTATTACGTTCATTCCAGGACATTACACTTCATAGAAGAATGTGGCATACAGATAAATTTAAATATAATAACTGGTTCTAGTTTTTTGTTTCTTCTGGCTATCAATGCTGAGTAGCTGAATGTGAAAAACACACAGCCTTTCTGAAGTGTGATGTTTATTTTATAAATAGGTTGATGTATCCAGGACAGGAAACATGAAGCAGAGAGATGTATTAAGTCTTTCAAGATGTACATTAGCTTTTTCACCCTGGAGCATACTTTCACTCCAGCATGAGTTGATTGGTATATGTCAAGTTGATTGACACATTTGATTTCCCCTTTTTTTGAAATTTCTTGATTTTAGTAGATTCCACAGTATTTATTCTTTCATCTTAATGATAATTTTTTCATGAGCTATATTTATTGTATGAGTGTACCAATAATATTAAGTACACACCTGACTATTTTCAACCCCACGACTGACATGGAAGCATAGTCTTACAGTCAAGGCTTAGGCTGGTGACTTAGGTTTCAGGTGCCCTGGACCCATTCTCTCATTCTGCATCAAACTTTTCTTGTAATTTTAGGCAAGCCTTTCATGTCTCAGTTCAACAAAGAGCTTAAAAATGTGCATACATGCATTTTTATTTCAAACAAAACATTTAGGCCCAAGAGCTTTGCAAACTGGTTGTTGGTTACAAATGTCTAACATGTCTGTAGCAGAAAGACAGTCACTTAAGGAAAACCTAAAGTCTACATATTCACCTCCAAAGCAGCAATTTCTCCTGCTCAGGCTAACTTTTGTTACTATTTGCATTTTCAGCGGCCAAGGAATATGAGTTTATTGCCTCCAAAATAGAACAATTTTATCAAGATGGACTTACAACATCCTCCTGAGTAGTCTCACAACTGAGTACTCTCCTGAAATGGAAAAGATGTTGGCTAGAATTTTCTTGGATAGAAAACAAACTTGAATGTTAGGTAATGTTCTGATCATTGACCAATTACCTAAAAATGAAATGCCAGTGTCGCCTAACACAACCGTGTGACACCCTATTGACTAGGTAACCTCTAAAAATGTAGAACAGTCCAGACCTATCAAATGACCTCATGTTGTTTACTTAATAGACCCAAATGGGAGTAAGGCAGTCAAGGCTGGGGCATTTCTGACCATGCTAAGAAACCGAATGTTAGCACTCTGAATCAACTAGGAAAAGAAATTTAAGGGCCTTCACTATCATGCAGCAGCTCTTTGAGGTTTTGATTGCTGAAGTTTATATATAAGGTTATATTTATTATCATGTATGTATGAAACTTATACATCAAGCTTACATATGAAGCTTATACTCCTCTCCGTATCAAACTTTATTGTAGTGAATTGAGGGATGATGAGAACTGACCAAATACACGTCTCCAATGCAAATAGCAATCAAGGCCATTTTCTCCAGCCATGAGAAGCTCGCTTTTTAAGTGTCTGTATATGATCAGTTTTGTTATCTTTATTTTGTCCATTAAGGGAATTCAGTGATGAGTGGGACTGCTGTAGAATATATTATCAGCTTCTTCTTTCCTCTTTCAGTCTTCAGTGTGAGAGAATAAATATGCTTCTCAATGGCAAGGTCTTTAATGCTGTATTGTTTTTCTCCTTTAAAACTGCCTTTTGCACAAGCCAATGTCAAAGCCTATTTAATCTATCTGCATTTTTAAAGAGTTTATCGCTGCCCCCAGATTGGTGGACAAAGATTAAATAACAAGAGGCAGGATACCTGCAGGCAGGCAGTGGAACCTATGTGTTCCAAGTGCTGCGATACCATGAAGCTTCTCTAGAACAATCAAGGGAGACAAAAAAAATCAGGCTCTACACAAAACTTTCCAAAATGGGGAGTGTTATTGAGGAATCCCAAATTTCAAAACAATGTATTTATTTATTTATTTATTTTCCCATGTTAATGGAAAAGCATCAAAGCTTTATTTAAGCGAATGACCTGAACTAAATGGGAAAAGGGCTACTTCAAAAACTTTTTTTTTTCCTCTCTCGCTTTCAAAAACAGAAGCAAAATCCACAAAAAAAACCTAGGTTTTTAAATGCAACTTTCTTATTTGGTCTAGCACACTCATTCAAGATTTATAGATGCATATATTTTGCAGGGTAAACAATAACAAGTCTTTTTTTGGCTGAAAAAGAGACAAAAAGCATTAAAGTCGACATCTCAGACAAGGAGAATTTTTAGTGACATGAGAAAACATAAAAGATTAAAGCCAATGTTTCAGACTTTGCAAAAATATTCCCCTTTGTCTTCAGTATAAACTTGGCAATTTCAATGCCAATCACATTTTTAATTGAGAGTGAATGAAGCCTAGTAGCAGTGTTAATTTGTTGATTGCATGATAGCAACAGTCTCTCTACAGTTTGTCCCACATTATTTCTCTCTCCTAGGCAAAGAAATGTATCTTTTTGATTATTCTGAATTCAACAGATTCCATCTTCAGTGGGCCAAGTAGAAATCCAATGTCTAAGTTCTTCTACTGGAAAAATACGATATCTTGATTTTGAAAATTTGAAATCACGATGTAGCAATAACCTCTTCCTTTTACTTGTTGCAAATGAAAGAAGCAATCCATAAAAGACCCAGTATTCATCTTGAAATGTAAAGATTTACTGGAAAAATTAAAATCAATGCTAGCTTCGGTGTTATACGTCACCTAGCTGAAATCATATATGCAAAGTCCACACATTCAGCACTAGTCAAGCTATTGTTTGTATTTTGCAGCATGAGCAAGTTCTTGTTAAAAGACACAGAAAGAGATTAGCATATTTTCTGTGCCAAAGTAGAATTTACTCATAAAAAGAAAAAGTTGCCATAAACAAAACAGGAAAGCATTCTGGGGGATTAGCATGCATACATCTTTTGAAGTCTCAATTGTATTTGTCATCCATTCTGCCTCCTGTATCATCACATTTATCTTATTTAAATTGATTTTTATTTCTCCAATATTTTAATATCTGTGCTCACACTCAAGATATTGCAGGAGGACTCATCTGAGATGTCAGATTGGCATCGCAGCAGAACAAGGTCACCTTTTAGCCTCATGACTAGAGCTTTTGGTTCACCCTCATTGACCCTGCCTGTACTATATTCTGAGTTAAGTCATGCAAGGAGGTGGGAAAGATTATGCAAGAAAATGTGGGCAGGCTCAGTAACGTGTATAACCATATGCACCTCTTCGAAAAGAAGCACTTGCCTCTTCTCTCTCAGTAGGGTTTGCTTCTCTCTGTGGTCTTTCATTTGCCTCTTCCTTTATGCTCTTTCCAGAGAAAAATTCTGTGCTTTCACACAAATAATTAAGGTACCTTTCTTTTGTACAGTATAGCACAGTCACAAGTACTTTAAAAAAAGTATTTGTGGCTTGCTGTCACCCGCAGCACTTTTTCCGATAGCTGTTCTCACCTCAGCTGACCAGTGCAGAATGCCACAGCATTTCTGGAGAACTGACACGCCAAACAGCTTTCAGCTGTGAAATCATTCCACAGATTTAGGAAAAAATGTAGACCTGGGCCAAATTGCTGGGGTTTATTTGCTAGAATTTACCAACACAGATTTTCACGGAAATGTAACAGTTTATACCTTCTTCATCAAGTGGTCTGATTAAACACTAGTTTTAGGAGCAAATATAAAATCATTTCTATTCTCTGTAACTGTTTTCTCACTCTTTAGCTTGTTCCCTGGCATGCAGCATACACCCAGCTGTTTCTCTGCAATGATCAGATTCATTATTCCCTGCGAGAAATACAGATGCAGGGGCTTGATCCCCTTTTCCAAAATACTGCTGGCCAACACAGTAGTGTGAGCACAGCAAAGATCAGCTGCAATGAAGGGAACACAGCAGCAAAATTGTTTTTTCTCTTAGAACAATCGGATCCTGAATAAAATTAGAGAGGAAGGACAGAGGAGTTTATAACTAGGCTCAGAGGATACAAATATCTACAATAAACCTTTTTTCGTCCCTCAATTTCAGAGGTCTTACACACAGGAGGGGGAAAACGAGGGGAAAAAAACCCCAGCCTTCATTATTGGAACAAAATTATGTAAAACTTTTCACAGATCCCTTTAATAGCAGTTTCCAAAAATTAAATCTATATGAAACTGGGGCTGTGGGTTTGTTCTTGCCCCAACATGCCTCTGAGACCAAAGTAATAAGACATGTTAATGTTGATGCCAAAGTAGTTGAAGAAAAATATACTGATTGAAATAGGTAAACAAACAAAATCAATATGATTCTAAAACCCTACGAGTTAATTCTCCAGACTCTATTTGAAGCATGTCTGTCTCACCTGTGCATGCAAATAAAAAAAAAACTGCTCTCCAAAAAAGAATCGCTATCAACAGCGTTAAACAAGGACTCAGAAAGGATGATTTTTAAAATTGACCAGTTATCTCATGAATCTCAATTTCTGAGTCATCAACTCCTGTCATGGCAAAAAAAGACTCATTTTCAGAAACTGTAGAAAATTTACACTATGTAAAGTAACACAGTACAGTTAGGGTGTAAAGCAATAGTAACCTGGTTCTGTGTATGCAAGGCACTGACCAAGTTTCTCATACAGAAACTAACAAAATTCAATGTATTTTGAAAGCAAACACATCTGCATCTGTATTGCTCCCACCATCATCTGATCCCAAACATTATAGGAGCTTTAGGCTTAAGAAGACTTTTGACTGTTCGTGGACTGAATATCCAGATTTCAGATTAATGCAGCCTAGGCCTGGCATATTTCTGCCTGAGATTTTCTGGGCAGAAATACAAGCATCTGTTTTATATGACAAAGAAACAGTGAGTCTCAGGTACCGAGCTGTAGGAGACCACTGTGCATCCACAACAGACATATCTGAGATTTCTGGATAATTGCCAAAAGTCCTAAAATTCTGACTTGAAAAGGTTTCCAGATGAGAAACAATGATCTGCACAACAGGGTACGAATAACTTCTAGATGTACTGAGCTAAGCCATAACCCAATTGCAATGAAATACATAAATGAACTGTTCCTCTGTCTATTCTAATAGTTCAGATAATATTTATACATTTAATATTACCATTTGTGTTTTAATTTGCTTTTGGCAATCCCATTTTGCATCACTCATCCCTTCCTCATCACTTTGTCATATAAAAAATAAATAGCATTTAGAAAGAGTTATTTTTGCACTTATATCTGTTTAAATTCCTTATGGTCTCTTTTTATGAAAAGGCAAAAGAATCTTATTTAGAAATTAACTATTAATTCAGGATTCATCAAGAAGCAATGCTGTGAACTTCAATTTCCAACTTCAAAATTAAAATTTTCTTTCTAAGGAAATATATGAAACTTCACCTTGATAATGCAAATGAAGAATAGGATCAGAGTAATTCACATCCAAGATATTGATTTATATGTGGCAAAACCAATGTCACATATGATATGCAGTATTTTATGAAATGTGAGCAACAAGGCAACTAAAGCAGAGTGACAAACACTGGAAATTATGTCAACAGGAATAAAAGCAAACCAAACCCAGCCTTATTTTAGTTTTAGTCACCACACCACACCTCAGAAATAACCCTACCTTTCAAAAAACTTGTTGCATGACTTAAACTACAAAACCTTTTGCTACTGCCTGACAGGGGTAATTAATGATTCAACAAAAATGACAAGGAAGTAAATTTTATGCTAACAGAGCAACATGCTGAACCACCCTCAGCTGGCTGAATCCAAATAAATGAACCAAGTCATGCCATACTCTGTGAAGGCTTAAGTACAATTTTCCTACTTGCATGGTATGGCTGTGACAAATACAGCCTGAGGTTTCCAACAACAGACATGCTGTTATTATGGCAACTGCACAGGGTAATAAAAGAAACCTTGTGAAAATCACATGTGACAAAAGTTGAAAGGGAAGTAAATATTTGCTTCCCTGATGCTGGGCCTACTGCTATTCTTTCAAGTCTTTCCATGACTGTTTGTTAGTCTGTACATGACACTAATTACACAAAAAAATAATTTTTATTAGTATTACAGGCATGCACATGATATTAGATGCTGAAACGAGAATTCTGTAAAAGAGGCTTTAGGGAAATGAGAATTTTGTAAAGCAGGCTTTAGGCTGGAAGAATGTATTGATATTTGATTATGATATCATGATGGCATCAATCCATTCTCTTTAATGGACTTCATCCTCACGGGGCATAGGAAAGAAAGCTGGTTCTCTATTCATAAAGTTGTTAGGATGATCAAAATCAGGAAAAGGTGGATGTGTCTGAGATTTCCATGAAAGAACATTGCATTTTATCCCAATACCTGTTTAAACAGATAAGGCACTTCTGGTCATTATTATACAGATGCGTGAATTTGATGGAAGAAAAAGAAATCAAGTCATCAAGAAATCAAGAAAATAAAGAAAAAAGAAAGAGTTTAAAAGATGAAACTCAGCATAAAAAATGTAAAGGAAATATGCTGATATAACAACAGGTAACTTTGGGGCGATATTAAAGTAATACAAAGTAATTTTTATAACTTGCAATGCTGTCAGATTCTTCCCTGACATCTCCTCCCAGAAATATTGTCTATGAAGTTATAAGGATCTTCTGGAAACCTAGCACTTCTAATGTTGGATAAATCTTTTCAGTTCTGAGTAGGCAGAATCACGTTTGTACCGTTCATACTGTGCAACAAAAGAAAAGATCAAGAAGTGGCTAAATGTCAGGAGCTAGGCACTTCTGACTCATGCTACACGTTCAGAAAAATCTTCTTTCCAGTTCATTACATTACAGGGTCAACATATTTCAGAAATTACAGTACTCACCATGAATAATAAATAAACAAGCAGTGCTCTGAAAGCAAGTTCAGACACTGTCCTCCTAAGAAATGTGGAAACAGAGGAAGGTATGCCTCTCTCTTACCCGCCATTTTGAGATACCACACTGAGATACCTCAGAGGCCAAGATCGTGCTCACCAGTTTAAAATTACCCCCAGATTCAACAGCAATGTTTTTTTGTCTGATGTCCCGGACATGTGGACATCGGGACACAGACATCAGGATAGTCTGAATTTTACGTGGACATTTCACATCTCATATAAAAAGCCAATACATCCATCTCTTCATGACACTGGCTTCTATTACCAGGTACCCACACACTGGGCTGTGTGGCATCTGGAAAACCAGCTTCGGTAGTATCGTGGTTGGATAAGGACAACGTGAATTTGTGTATTTAGATAAAGGAAGAGAAAGAAAGGGGAGAGAGAAACAAAACGTGCAAGAAAGAGTGAGGGAGAGAAAGAAAGATGGATAAAGTGATACCCGAGAAAAAAATAAAATTAAGTGTTCTTCATTGAGTATTGCCAGACAAGGAAAAACAGTTTTGGCTTCTTCCCTCTTATGGTTAGCAGGGAAAAAGAGATGAGGAATTTATATTTAGCTAAAGAACTACATTTCCCTAGTGACATAAGGGAATTAATGCATACCTACTTTGCTATGAACTTAAGGTGAAATTGCTCTTCAGACACCTTTCTGTTAGAAATTAAATGCTCCTCAAGAACAGATATCAACTGTTTCCCCAGTCTTTAGAAGCAATTTTGTGCCTCAGCTGACAGGACACTTGCAATAACTAATGAAGCTGCATTTCTGTCATTGATCTGTTTCATTGTGATACGTATAATACTGCTATTTGTAAAGGATTTGCTTCTCTAATTTCTCTTCAAATCTTCTATTTCAGCTCTACAATACCCAGCAAATCATCAGCCTTACAGTATGATTTGATTACATGCAGGGCTAGCACTGTTTTCCTCATTTTGTATCTACTGCTTGAATTACAGTCACTTTTATTTTGGAACTAATTACATTTTCCCATATTAACACATCTCAAACCGTCTCTGCTTTGTCAGTCTGTTTAACCAGCATTGCACAAGAATACTGGGCTCTTGAGCCTAAAATTATGTATATTTGCATGCCATTTTCTTCTCTTACTGCTATCGCACGAGTAATTCAGCTGCACTATGCAGCCAGATGTTAGTACATACTATTGATCTATATCATTCTTGCCAAGTCAGAAATTAATATCATGGGATCATTTTGAACAAATAAAGTACTTACTGAGGGACAGAAAACAATGTGTTTTATGTGAAGGAGGCAACGTATCCCACGAGGCTTTTTTATAGACTGTAATTAACTCTTTAATATTTTCATACATTATAAAAAGTCTTCCTCATAAGTCAGAGATGAATTACTAAGCAAAATATGTTAATATTTGTTCCAATGGTGTATTTCATACTGATAGGTACAGATTAGTTTCCTAATAATATGTGAAGAGAGTTCATTACTAAAGCAAAAGTTCCTAATCTATGGAGCTACCTTCCTGTTCACCTCTTTTCTTATTTCCAAGTTAAAAAATGACTCATTTGGAGGACATACCAGCAATTTTAAGTATCATAGTGACACTAAAACTCAGTTCATACTGTCTGAAAAGTCTTACAAAAAATAGAGAATGAATTCAAGCCAGTTAAAATACAGAAATAGACACCCAGAAGCACTTAAATGGCTGTTTCATTATCACTGTATTTTAGTACAGTGATGGTCTACTTATGACTAGTGTTTTAAAGTTTCTGTAATGCCAGATTTGGTTAAAATACTTTTTAAAGATTCCTGATTTGTCATAAGGTGGGATTTCTTCTCCCTTTTCCATTTTTCTTTATTTCACTACTCAATATCTTTATTTTAAGTGCCTGTTTTGTGGGGATGAAGGTGCATAAAATGAAAAATTGCTTTCTCCTCACACTACACTTAAGTCTTCTGATTTGCAGGTGTAATTTTGCCCTTGTTCAAACAGATCTTTTCAAATGTTGACTTCTACTCTTAAGATCAGTGATTGTTATAAAACTATCTGGGGAGAAGGGGGGTGGCTGTCCCTCTTAGAGCTTAAAGATTTCTTAATTTCATAGAATAGAATCCTAGAATCATTAAGGATGGAAAAGACCTCCAAGATTATCAAATCCAACCATCATTTGAGTAGCTAAGCTCAGATAACCATACCCAAAAAGAGCTGATTCTCCTTCTTATAGCCCCATATCTGTTGGCCTAATCCAGAAAACACCAAAAGGAAGGGGGTTTTTGGCTACCTCTCAAGGAGCCTTCTTCATGTTGCATGGTCATGTACATCATATTCTCTTCATCCCAAGTACCTCCTCTGTCCTTTTGTCTTTCTACTGCATGTTTCAAGGTCTCACCTCACTTCATGCCTGCCATCATTCCCTTTGTGCAAAAGGACAAAACCTAAGGGATTCAAATAGACTTTCTTTCCCACAGATCAACTGTTCTAGTTTTGCTTTCTACCTCCTTCTCTCAACCTAGTGCACTACCAGTGCAGATTGCTTGAGTTGCACACCACCATCAGGCCATCAGCTGAAGTTAAAATGACCTCAGGCTCAAGTTACATCAACCCACCATCTACACTGTAGATTAAGTTTTTCTTCTGCTGGCACCCTAATTCAGATGTCTTCAGGCAAGGGCTAGCCAGCAGCGTAGGCATGTGTGTGAGTTACCTCCTAAATTCTTCTGGGACTGCTGGCTGCTGCGTACAGCCTGCCAGGGGCTCCCCTTCCACCAGCAACCTGGGTACCCAGGCTGCACCAGTGTGTCTCCATGTCTGCATTCCCAAGGAACAAACACAAAGACCAAGCCAAAAATGTTCATGCTATTGTTATCTTATGAGTTTGCCTTTTTTGCAACATCCATTTCTATCATACTCTTTTTTCACAAATTCCTGAGGTTTACTGTCAACCAGGGCAAGCGCTTCAGCTTTAATGAATCTGATAGCAACAAGGGAGAAGGGAAAAATGAATTAACACTTCACACAGCCACCACAGATAGCTGCCCAGAATAAAGCAGAATACCTGGGAAGGCTCTTCGCAGTGAATCTAAAGATGACGTAATGACATCAATCACATACTCTTGCTGCTCTGTGTGTATGACACTGTAAAAACTCAGTGATGTAGAGAAGGATAGTAGGTAACAGCTACTTGCTATTTCTCACAGGAGGAGATACTCAAAGAAATGATCATGTAGATACTTTAATGATGCATGTTTTTAAGGCAAAACCACAGAGTGAACTGTATTCCATTCTACTTCCCTAAATAAACTTTGAACCTTGCCTGAAACCTAGGACAAAAAACAAACCAAACCCAAACAAATAAAAAACCACAACCCTTCCCTTAGAAAAGCTACTCCTCAAATAATCCTAACATGTTACCATCTCTTTCTCTCAGAACAAACACTGAAGAGGTGTTTCCTTGGTATTTTGTCCTTCTCCCACAGGTCTAGATTTCAGAAGACATTGCATGGACTGCCACATCTTGCAGTCACTGTCAAAGTATTTCCTGAACTTATTGCAAAATTAGCCATTTTCAAAAAGGGAGAGCAATTATTATTCCCAAATGTGGGAGTTATCCCTTAGAGACAGGGATGAGAGCTCTCTTGACACAAGGCAATGGTAAATTTAATGAAATATAAAATAGTTTATTAATCACTAAATGTTGTAAACTAGTAGTTACCAGGAAAGCACACATTCTTCCAACAATATTCCCTATAACAAACCTCAATAAATGATCTCGTTATCTCTCCTAACAAGGACTATATGCTTCTCTCTAGGAAAAGACTCCTCTGAGATCCAGTGGCACAAACACATGCTAAGTATTCTTTTCTGGATCAGAGCTAGAAAGCCCAACACACCCAGGGACTGAATTCTAGATGGGCAGACGACTGCGAAGAACTGCACCTTCCCCTTTTGATTCATGTTTGCAGCTCAGCTGCATGATGGCTCGAGAGCATAACTACTGCTGTCAGGCTGATCTCATGAAAAGGAGGGGGATGTACAGGACAGCTGGCCAGCAACAGATGGGGATATGCTGTTCCATATCACAGGTTGGTAGAGCTCCTGTTGCAGCACATGCTGTCCAGAAGGAATTCTAATTCTAATGCAGCACCAGTCTTCCAAAGGAGGCCTGGCTTTAAGCCACAGTCAAGTCCTAGAATTCAAAAAACTTCTTAAATTGTCTACCTACTCCTTAAACAGTCCAGTCAATTACAGAAATTAATTAGTCAGTTCTTTAAATTCTTTTTTGTTTAATATAAGGTGAAAGCATGCCATAACCTTCTCCAGTTTTGTGAACAGAACTTGATATGCCTGTTGACAGCTTAAGATTTCTTGTCCTTGAAGGAGAAAATTCTTTGCTTTTCTAATCACATGATAAACGCAAAAAGGTCACCATCAGTCCCGGTCACCACAAGGGTGATTGCTTTCACTCATTCTGCTTTACAGTAACATTAGCTTTGACCATCAGTTGACTTCTAAAATAGTTAAGCTGCATTAAAATTAGACTGTTGTTATTGAAATTTACAATGAACTGAATTTATCTTTTATTCATTCTCTTAACTTTGCATAGACACCTAGAGTTTAATTTTGTTCTTTTGATATTTCAAATTAAATATTACTTGAAAACGAAAAAGTAGAACTCATTTGAAAACTTATAGAAACAGAAATGAAGATACCAGTTCATTTTGACCTTCCGAGTGGAAAGAAATGAATAAAATAAACATTTATGCCATTTCTCATTATCAAGGTGACTGGACACAATTGTAGAGAGCTCATTCCACTATGCAAACTCACCCTGACCCATTGTGTGTCAATATAAATTCAACGGTAATATAATATTACCGTCTCGTCTTATCTCCTTAAAATAGAGATACTGTCTATTGTGGATAAAGTTATACCATGTCATACATGGTCTATCAGAGGACAGTATTCATTTGTAGTGTTAGATTCACACCAGGGTCTAAATTACAAGGCACTAATACATACTAATGGAAAAGCTGAGCCAATACCTGAATATACAAAAGGTAACAAGCAAGTTAAAGGGAATTACAAAAGAGGATTTGGCTGAGAAATACTGGTTCTTTGCATTATCACCTGTAGCACTGCGTACAAAAAGTGTTATAACTTCACAGGGTATGACAAGACACCTTGAGTTCATACTTGGCAGATTATTAGAAATTTTATACAAAAGCCACCTGTACAATCACATACAGAGCCACAAGTGTTAGGTAGAACATTTTTTTTTCTTTATGCCTTTTTTCTCTTTTAAAATGGCTCTCAGTTAAAAAAGATATATATTAACAGTGATGTATAAATACAACTCTGTAAATCCTTTTTAACTGGACACATTATGAATTAGAACAATTGATATGGTCTAATATTCATTAAATGCTTTTTTTTTTAAACAGAAGGATCAGTTTACAGAAATATGTATACAGTCTGAGCCTTCTGAAATGCCTACTGACTTCAAAGAAAATCTGTTTAAGAACAGGAATGCGTGTTTCACAGCTTATTATTATCAACAACTATTTCAGCATTTGAACTAAAGGAGCAATTCTTGTGAATGCTTACACACAGCTTTTTAGTACTTGTGCATATTCTTACTAGACCCTACAGCATTATGTTTCACTCTGATGAGCCTCTTAAAGGGAGTCTTGATGAAAAAAACCCACAACTTTGCATAATGTGCTCTGTAAAAAACAACAGGATACTCAGAGTACTCGTACAAATAAAACTAATATTCAGGCTAAATGTTTACAGATGTGAGCCTTTAAACAAATGCACTGAGCTAGAATTGAGTTTACCTTACTCTCTTAGCTACTAATTCACCCTCACCACAAACCAGAACATAAACCAGATACAGTTATACCCAGAAAGAGGAGTTGAACTTGCCGAATAAAATATTGCCATTTTTATGCCTTCTTTTTCTCTGCAAAGTCACAGGCTACCCTTTTCCTTTTTCACAGTCTTTCTGTTCTTAAATTTGAGGCCTGGAGATAAAGGCATATCATCAGCTTATTAACTATCAAATGTTTTTTAACTTATTATTAAAATAGTTAGAATTATTATTCTAACCTATTATTGTTACTCTAGTTTCTTCATACATCAGACATTATTGTTACTGTTTTACACACAACATGTACTATATAATATCCATGTAAATCATAATCCCTATATCAGAGTTCAAAATCTAATGTAAAAGGACAAATACAACTATACATTTATAATTTTCATAATTTCTATAATTGGCATATATATGGTATATAGCTTTTCTATCAGCACACATCACATACACTGACACTTTTGTGATTACAGAGATGCATGACTTATAATTTACTGCTGCTAAACATATGATATTAATTTGCTGCAGTATTATGAAAGAAAAGTTGAGTGTTTTGTCAGTTTTCAGGATCTTCAGGACCGAACATCAGGCATTGCAATTTTGAGGCTGATGACCAGTTCCATTTGTCATCTACAAGAAGCTGATTCCACCAGTTTTGTATTGTTTTGAATCACCAGATGGCACTTTTCCCTGCTCTAAAGACTTACCATCTGAGCATGTAGGAGTTAGATCTGGGAGAAACATTGCCAGCTGAACTGAGATGCTGTATAGATGTCGAGTGCTTTAACCAGTAAAGCACTTGTTTTGTTTCAACCTCTCTCTTTAGCTGAAAATATTCTTTCTCAAATTAGTTGCTATAGACAAGCTATGTCTACAGAAGTGGAAAAAAAAAAAGGAATTAAAAAACCCCACTTTTGTCAACACATATGCGTTGCCCAGGGACATTTTTTAAAGGCATTCTTTCACATTCCCCGTAAGACTATAGTTAAAGCTGCACTTCTAACTTGGATAAAATAATATTGACAAAATGAAATAAAACTGTGTTGAAAAGTTTGTCCACTTCTAAGTACCATTATAATTTTGCTGCTTCTATTCTGCTTATGTTCTTCAAGTAATATCTCTCCCTTGTTTTCATGCGCAATCCACAGGAAGGAAAAAAAACACCCGAAAAGTATGCAGTCATGGCAAGAGCTCTCAGTGAAGTTCAATCATGATTCATTATCATTGCATACTAATGGCATATCTCAGTGGAAACACCATAAAGCAACGTTTAAACACCATGCGGTGATTGTTTTATAATGTCTGTAACTATGTTGCACACACATCTTTCACTCTCCTGCTTTCTTCTGTTATGTGGGTCAAGCACAGCGCTTCCTTTTTCTGTGACTTTGGGGAGAAGAGACAGGAAGATTTGCAGGTTTTTTCCCTCAATTTCTTTCCATCCTCTAACTGTTTAAGGGGATAGGGAGTTGTACTGGTAAATCAATTTTGTTTGACAATCTGAAAAACAGGGTTTTAGGAGGTAAGTTAAAGCAAAAGGAATTTTCCTCATATTGAAACTTCACTAAGGTTGCATGCAGCATCATGAAAAATCACTTGTTCAAACATGACTCCTTTATGTAAGGATTTGGGGACCTCTCTACCATTACCCTGTAGGAATACCTTTCTGTTATCTCCTTTTATTTTTACTAAAAGCAAGTGACTGTTTTTACTGTTGGAGAGTTACAATACATCAGTTTTACGCAAGGATGGGACTATACACTGGGGTCTCAGTCACTGGTGAAAACCAAATTCCTTATTTTTTGATCTCCCCAAAATTTTCTTTTTTGATAAATAATTTATGAATAATATTTCATGTAGATTTACTGAGAATCATATGATGAGCAAATACAAATTAAAAAAAAAAGGTATAAAAATACCCATTGGAAATAAGCATGAAAACTGTCACCATTGACCAGTTTTGTCATTTTTAGTTTTGCAATTTGACCCATTTAAGCCTATAGCCTTACTATGCGGTAAGCCATTACAGTGCTTCTGATGTCAGAAGAGTTGTGAAGATGACAGCCAAAATTCCAGCCTCTGAGCCATCAGCCTGCTCTAGTGAAATCAAAGGCAGCTTTGGAGTCAATTTTGAGCTGAGTAAGCAACGAATTAGACCTTGAGGCTCTAAACTTTGATAAGAGGGATGACAAAAAGAACACCAAAAATCATGAGGTTATCTCCACGAAATAAACTCAGTAAACTATTCTCCAAAATTATGTATCATCACCCATTGTAAACCTGCTAGTGCATTAGCTATTGGTAAAATGGTTTAGGCTGGCTGGAAGTTTTAGAGGCATTGTTATATATGAAGAACAGAATTGGAAATTACTTTTGCAATTGCTTTAGCCAAAGGAATCTAATAATTTTTAAGTGCCTACAGCTAAAACTAAGCATAGGATGGCTGAGTTCTGAGGTTGCAAAAGACTGAAACA
Source organism: Gorsachius magnificus (assembly GCA_034008185.1). NCBI lineage: Eukaryota > Metazoa > Chordata > Aves > Pelecaniformes > Ardeidae > Gorsachius > Gorsachius magnificus. Next base: position 182,436,174 of record CM067081.1, read on the forward strand.
GAGTTACTTGTGTCAGTGAAATACAAACCCACATTTCTCACTTTAAAGCAACCCCTCATTCTTTATTATAAAAAACTGCGTAAGTTCTCAGCGAGGCTGAATAGCCTTCATTCCACCACTTGGTTTCATGCAGGGGGATTATGTTATTGCTGCCCTCCCAAATCCTATGAAAATAAGATGTTTATCATGAAGACTTGCCTTGTAAGTAAAATCGATACTGCGTTTATAAATTATGTGTTACTTCAGAACACATGGGATTAATTCTCCCTGTCAGCCCAGGCTCTACACATTCCCACACATGCTGCTACAGCAATCATCTACCTTGCCTGTTGCCTCAGCTATGTCCAACTTGTCTTCAAAGCTTCTCCTGCCCTCATTCATCTTTTTCCATATTAGCAGTGAGCTTCTTGGGCTGCTTCAAAGCTGTGTTTCTGCCAAATGCTTTGCTTGCACACTTTATCACTGTCCTATCATTCCTCTAATTCAATCCAGTCACATAGCCACAGAACCACTTCCAGCACACCCTTCACTCTTAACTCTGATTTACATTTCACGTCCATCAGTTCTGAAATATGACCTGAGCTACAGTGATGCTTCCCTTTCTTTAAAGATTCTCTTTAGAAGACTCATCTTTGAACTCCTAATTTTCTCAGAAATGTTGGCAAAATATATGAACAAAAAATGTCAATCAAATCTATAAAGCCTGACAAGACTGGGGAGTGTCACCATTCAGTCATTAATCCTTGTTATAACTTTTTAGGAGTAGAGTGTAAGAATATTTCTTCTTTACAGTGCTTCCCACTCTTTCATCAATATATGCTAGATAATCATTAAAAAGCCAATAGGACATATTGTGCAACGTGCGCTGGCGCATTGACTTGTCTTGCATTTAATTAGTCAATTAGTTTTGCATGGATTAGCTCAGTAATCTGAAACTACCTATTGCCACTAAGTAAAGCTAAAAGGAAATAGAAAAACAGCACATTACCTGGCAGGGAGCTGCTGTCCAAGACAATAATCTGAACTTGATAGATACAGAGCCTTTGTTCAGTTTAACATTTAAAGACTCTTTGGAGACCTGATTGGCTAATTATGACACATGATGTTTCGATGGTTTATTTTGTGTGACCAATTGCCAAACCAACAAGCATCTCAAATTACTGAGGCACAAGAGGTTATGGTGAAGCTCAACATTCAGAACATGATCCCACAGAAGGGCATCCTATGTCTATGAACATTACATCGTCTGTTTAGGTTTTCTTTCACAGTTTCTGTGTCTGACATGCAGGATTTTTCCTTATCCTCCTCTGTGTACATTCAAAAGTGTCTTCAGGCGCTATAGCCTTTAAAATGAGTGCTAATATCTGGAGACACCTGAACATAGTTTGTGCCTAATGCTACAGGAGCTCAGCATGTACTGAGATGCTAGGTGTGAACCTGCCTTTTAAAACATATAGTAAGTTAAGACCAGCATTAGTACGATTTTCTTCAACAAATTAAAAATGTAATAAAAATGCTCTAAAGATCAGCAACAGAAGCTAAAAAGCAAAATTGCAGGCACTGAATGCAGCTACCGTGTGCAGAAGTCTAATCTTTTTCTCATTTGAACAGAATTGTCCAGCAATTAACAGTAAATATGCAATTAACATAGACTTTTTTAGACCATTCCATTTACATGCATAGTAAAATACCGCATTAGGCTTTATAGAGTAATTAGAAATTTCTTTGTATTAATAAGCAATGCTAGCCACTACATTATTTAAAAAGCTGTATTTTCCTGGAGATATTGCAGAATTTTCTGCAGAGCTCCAAAAATTATTTTCCATTATTTCTTAAATTTTACAAAAACTCACCATTTTTGTACAGGAAAAATATCAAATCATCTGCAATACTGATGATAAAATAAATTCATGCATAAAAGGCAAGCTTCACCTTATACCACACCATAACTTCACTGAGCAAAATGCATTTACAAGTTCACATCAAAACCCTTTCCTTTTTAGTTGCAAAAACTATGTTAATTATTTTGCTGGAGAAGCAAACAGAAAGGTGTATGTGTCATTACGATTGCTATTTTTCACCAGCATCACACACCATACTTGCCTTGACCCAATAAATACTGGAAGGGAGGAAACTGCATACCCAAATGAAACGGAAAAACATTCTGACGACTCAGGTTAAAAAAAATGAAACTTTTTCTTGTCCTAGACATTCACTTTGCAACTGATTATAAAGACTCAAGACTCTTATAAGTGCTTTGTTTGAGAATCCTAGGCAGTCGCTGGGACAAATTTTATGAGAAAACTGCTGTTACTTTCACTGCCCACCACGTTGAATATTCACGGGGAAAGAATCAATTCGCTCAATGAATTTCTTAATTTATCTGAAAATAATGACGCTAATGATGATCTGCATTTCTAAGACCTGTGGCAATCTTGCATGAAAAGTGAGATGAGTTCCAGCACTACTGGAAGCACACCCAATATGAGAGTTGCTTAAAGGAAAAGACCAGCCTAATCATGAGAAAATATTATCATTTAATTGATCTCTGTACTGTCTAAAACTTTAATTTGAATCTGAAATGGTTCCTTTGGGAAGGATGAAATATATTTGAGATAATATGTGGCAGTGATAGGTAAGCCTCTAACGCCAAATTGTGGGGAGGACTACTTGCAAGGGGTGTCCGTCTCAGCACTGAGGACAACGGCAGGAAGGGAATGTGTTTGCTGACACAAGCACATGAGAAGAAGACAAAAAGGAAGTAAACATGTGTTGCTGAACTCTGACGGAGACCTTGCGGGGACAACAATGCCACATTTCCTATTATTGGAGAGAAATGGGAAGTGAGGCATTGTTCGTGCTGGACACCCTCTGTTAGATTTTGACAACTTGTGTTTACTCCCGGATACAGCTTCTCACTTGTGTCAGCAGAGCTGCTCCCCCCTGCCACGCTCTTTGGTAGCAGGCCCTTCCTTCCACAGGATCCCTGTCCCACCCTGGGCAGGGGAAGAGAAAATCACCTCTGGCCTCGAGATTTCTGCATCTGTGAAAAGCAGCCACAGAAAGAGGGATTAACAGCAGGTACCACTGCAATGTCCCTAGAAGGTGATCCCACAGCCATCCTCTAGGGAAGCTGTCAGTGTGGTCAACACGAGCGAGCCCAGCACAGCACCATGGTGGTGGACCATAGCTGCCTTTTGTCCATCCACTTCAGAGAGCAAACAGAAGGGCTGCAATCTGTGCCTACACCAAGGCTGATCTTCTAAGTTCAGAGAACTGTGCATGAGGTAGAAGGTCAGAGCTAATGCTAAAGTGTGCTTGTGAGTGACAGAGCTAATTGGCACAGGGCACACCAGTGGCAGACAGTTGCCCTGCAGTTCACTGTCAGCTTGAACTTGACAAAAATAAAAGTTAATACTGTCTTGGACTGTTGTCTATAAAAACATATAGATACCAAGAGGGCTATTACTCAACTCACCATATGAGACTAATCTGGCAGTGTATTTTGTGAATAATAATTGCAGTGGGTTTTTAAATATCATATGAATCCAGCTACTCAAGAGCTCCTCTGAAATAGGTGCCTAGACATAGTTGCTTTACTGCACCTTGCTGCCCACTCACACATAGGCACATATTTATTAAATTTAACCGTATCTTCCTGAAAAAGAGACAGACACCAGAAAGAGGCTGAGGTTTTCTTCCAGGATCATGAGCTTAAACTGTTAGAATTGAAGTTCACCATAATTAAAGACACAGGCAACAAAAGGTTGGTGCCTACTACAGGCCACATGATCAAGGGGAGCCTATTGACAACGCCTTCTTACTCCAGCTACAGGAGATATCATGCTCACAGACTCTTGTCCTGCTGGAGGATTTCAACCACCCTGACGTCTGCTGGAAAAGTAGCACAGCAAGCTGTAAGCAATCCAGGAGGATCCTGGAATGCATTGAGGATAACTTCTTAAGCCAGGTAAGACAGCCCTACCAGAGGGGATGCAATACTAGACGTGGTGGTCACCAACGCAAGTGAGCTAATTGGTGATGTCAAGATTGGAGGCAGACTGGGCTGCAGTGATCATGCACTGATGGAGTTCACAGTCCTGAGGGATATCGGTCAGGCAAAGAGTAGAGTCAGAACCCCGAAATTCAGGAAAGCAAAATTCCAGCTGTTCAAGGAGTTAGTCAATAGGACCCCCTGGGAAACTGCCCTCAGGGACAAGGGAGCAGAACAGAGCTGACAGATCTTTAAGGATGCTTTCCATAGCTGAGTCAAGACCTGCTGGTCAAACTAAAGGGCAAGAAGAAAATGCACAGGCAGTGGAAGCAGGTACAGGTATCCTGGGAAGAGTAAGGGATGCAGCACAGTTGTGTAGGGATGGGGTCAGGAAGGCCAAGGTGCAGCTGGAGCTGAACTTGGCAAGGGATGCGAAGAATAATAATAAGGGCTTCTACAAGTATGTCAGCCAGGAAAGGTCAAAGAAAGTGTACACTCCTTGGTGAACACGACTGGCAAACTGGTAACAACAGACAAGAAATCTGAGGTACTGAACAATTTTTTTGCCTCAGTCTTCTTTGGCAACCTCTTCCCACACCTCTCAAGTGGATGGACTGCAAGACGGGGACTGGGGGAGCAAAGTCCCTCCCACAGTAAGAGAAGATCAGGTTCACAACCACCTGAGAAACCTGAACATACATAAGTCTATGGGATCTGATGAGATACATCCCAGAGTCCTCAGGGAATTGGCTGACGTAGTTGCCAAGCCACTCTCCATGATATTTGAAAAGTCATAGCAGTCAGGTGAAGTCCCTGGGGACTCGAAGAAGGGAAACATTGCACCCATTTTTAAAAAGGGTAGAAAAGAGGACCCTGGGAACTGCTGACCTGTCAGCCTCACCTCTGTGCCTGGGAAGATCATGGAACAGATCCTCCTATAAGCCACACTAAGGCATATGGAGGACCAGGTGGAGACCAGTGACGAGTGGCATTCCTCAGGGGTCCATATTGGAACCAGCACTGTTTAACATCTTTGTTGGTGACATGGACAGTAGGATTGAGTGCACCCTCAGCAAGTTTGCTGACAACACCAAGCTGTGTGGTATGGTCAACACGCTGGAGGGAAGGGATGCCATCCAGAGGGACCTTGACAGGCTTGAGAAGTGGGTCCATGCAAACCTCATGAAGTTCAGCAAGGCCAAGTGCAAGCACAAATACAGGCTGGGCAAAGAATGGATTGAGAGCAGCCCTGCGGAGAAGGACTTGGGCGTGTTAGTTGGTAAGAAGTTCAACATGACCCCACAATGTGCACTTGCAGCCCAGAAGGCCAACCATATCCTGGGCTGCATCAAAAGAAGCGTGGCCAGCAGATCAAGGGAGGTGATTCTTCCCCTCTACTCCGCTCTGGTGAGACCCCATCTGTAGTACTGTGTCCAGCTCTGGGACCTCCAACACAGGAAAAATATGGACCTGTTGGATCGGGTCCAGAGGAGGGCTACAAAAATGGTCAGAGGGATGGAACACCTCTCCTATGAAAAAAGGCTGAGAAAATTGGGGCTGGAGCCTGGAAAAGAGAAGGCTCTGGGGAGACCTTATTGAAACCTTTCAGTACTTAAAGGGGGCTTATAAGAAAGATGGGGACAGATTTTTTACAAGGGCGTGTAGCAATAGGACAAGGGGTAATGGTTTTAAACTAAAAGAGGGTAGATTTTTACAGGATATAAGAAAGTAATTTTTTATGGTGAGGGTGGTGAAACACTGGAACAGGTTGCCCAGAGAGGTGGTAGATGCTCCATCCCTGGAAACATTCAAGGTCAGGTGAACGGGGCTCTGAGCAACCTGATCCCGTTGAAGATGTCCCTGCTTATTGCAGGAGGGGTTGGACTAGATGACCTTTAAAGATGCCTTCCAACCCACACTATTCTATGATTCTATGATTCTATAGCCATTTAGTCTGGATGCTGATCTGAACTTCAGGACAGGTTTGCTACTCACTAACACCTGTTCCAGTACAACATCTGTTTGTTAATAGAGACATAAAAAAAAATCTCTTTTGCACACAGCCAAGTGGTATCATTAATATTGCAGGACATTTTTTCCTTTGGTCATAATCCAAGCATTTAGATTTTCTTGAAAGAATGCTTTACATTAGCAGTGGCAATAATGCTTAAAGCTACATAGTGGTTTGTTCTAATAACAGAGGTTTGGTCACAAACTCTTTTCTGTTGGTGTGAATTTTTTTTTTTTTGTCTAATCCCCTGCAAGACCTTAGATATTAAATGATAATCTCCATTTCTCCTGTTTCTCCTACTAGTATATACTTTTAGCTTTCCACTTTTTAGGGAAGATTTAAGTCTGTAATAAAGCTCTGCAAGATATTCGTTGGCTTATACATGATTTGTGACTTTTTCTGGCTTAAGGGAGGGATTCATCACAACCATATTTAGACATCAACAGTACTGATGTCTGCATGTGATCTGGATACCTAGGTTCCACTAGGTTCCACTTACAGTCAGTGGGCAGAAATGAACTTCTGGGTCATATCTCACTGATCTGTTTTAGAAATCTAAGCTATAATGAAAAAATATGTAGCCTACATGTGCCTATATCTCTCCATTATATAAAGTGAGTCTAGATAAACTTGCTCAGTTACAGATAACTATGCTATTGAACTCCACATTGGGATGACCACAGCCCTATATGCTCATAAAACATTTTCTTGGTATTGCAGGCTACTGGAAATAATGACCTAGCTCCTTCTTCCAGTTCAGTGTTTTTAAATCTTAAGTGTTTTGGGGTAGGTAGGAGGAGCGGTTTCCTGTTTGTTTATTTAACTCTTACAAAATAAGAAAGTGAAAAATATGTGTTCTGGATTGTAAAAATGTTCTTTCCATCTTCTTTGAAACAGACCCACAGCTTAACAGCGTAGTGTTGAAATCTGAAATTTTGCAATCTTTTCTGTATTGCTGAGAAAAAAAAACATTCAGTTTGGCTGAGTAATGAGTCTCTGAAAAGCATGTGCTGCAATACCCATATTTTGTTGCTGTGTTTGTAAAACGTGCAACTCAGGAATGTTGCATTATGAACATTTTTGTGGCTAGCATGGCTGTATAGAAGAAAATTTATAGAAGATGCAGATAAACTATCTCATGCTTTATGTGCATACCACAGCCAACTAATACTATCCTTTTGAAAGTAAACCTTCAAGACAAGTCTTACGTAGCAAAAGCAAATCTCAAAGTCTCTTGTTAGACAAAAAACAGTGACAAATTTCACACATGCAATTTTAATTCACAATTTACTCATCTAAGTCATGGCATAAACCATCCAATTAAAACTTGAAACAATGTTCACTGCCCTACAGAACAACATAGAGGGCAGTTTACCTTATATAAAGACTGGACAGTTGCCCAGAGCTGCAGAATTGGAGAGGCAGCATTTTTAGAGCCAATTTGTGACTGCACTGATTAAATTGCTAATAAGACATTAATTTTTATAATGTATAAATACTTTGTCTCATATCTTTCTGGAATTTTGTGAGACTATTTCATAACAGCTGAATATTTGGCATTCTAAAGTTCCATAAGAATGCCTGGTATTAAAGATGATTTCTTGAAAATGCTGGATTAGAGGCGGCAGAATATATTTTACTCAAGGCAACAAAATAGCTAGGGTTGTCTCTGATGATGCAGATACCAAATATGCACCAGGGTCTGCTTACAACTGACCAGGAAAACAGCAACTGTTTGCCAGAGATACTGCCAAGACTTTTTGAATAAGCTCAAGAATTCCATAGTAGATCTACTTGCAGAATAAAAGCTGATGTTAATTTAAAAATATTCTCAGTGACTTACTTTAAAAGGGTTATCACTCAGGCCTGACGTTTTGTTGGCTTAGATAACTGCAGATACGCAAGAGCTTGAGTAATGAGATATGCCATAGGGTGTGACAAGGCACATGTTTGAGCGTTAGGTATGAAGAAAATGCACATCACATTGTCCAACATTGTGTGAACATGCAGACGTTTGGGCTGGTTATTGCCTGATTTTCCTGTAAGCACTGTTTTGCACAGGTGAACATCAAGGGATAGTAAGGAGGGAATAGCGAAGACCATAAGGAACCATGAATGTACAACAGCAGGACGAGGCAAAGGTGCTGTACCAGTGTAATGAGAAACAGAGATTTTCTCATCTGTCTCCAAAATGGCAATAACTCTCCCCTCTCGTATCCCACCTTTCAGAATGATCCGGACACACTGGTGGATTAAAAACTGCAGCACACAGAGTGCTGCGCGTGCCTCTGCACAAGCTGCAAACACACAGGCTGAGGAGAGTATCGGTAATTTCCTTCTCACCACCTGCAATTTAACGCTCGTTGCAATGGCACTGTGGCGAAAACACATGCTCCCCCACCAGTCCCTTAGTCTGCCAGCCCTCCCCTGCTTCAGCCTGCTCGACGGACACACTTGCTGCCCTCCCTCCGTTCTTCCTCTCTAATCCCCCAACCTCAAAGGCTGGCAGTCTCACCCACCCTGCTCTAACAGCTCTACTAACTCAAAAACTTACCAGTCTACAAAGTCCAAGGTAAGGAAAAACTACTCCATAGCTGACTTAGGGCTTGTTCACCACAACACTGATACTTCATGTCTTCCCTAGTGCCTTAATTTCCCTTCAGTCATCCTCACTATCTTGTATTTAAATATATCCATATGAATATATAGATAATCGTACACAAAATAAAAGAACACAATGCCTTCAAAATAATTTTTAAGGCTGCTCCACCAGGGCAGAATTAAGCCATGATTATTTGTATATCACCTAATGCCTTAAAGATGTATAAACCTGGCCACTAACTTTCTTACTTTATTAAACCTGCAGTAGCTCATGAAAACAAAATATGTTCACATCACTAATATATGTTTGCAATTTTTCTGTTTTACTCAGATCGCTTTAGATTCTTATACCGAATCCCTTCCTTTGCCTTTCATAAATTATTTGTGAGCAAGTGTATTTTTTAGACTAGAAAAATATCTTTTTCTAGTCAGATCAGATAATGTATGTGAGCCTAATTCAGTGAAACCGAGTGTGTACATGAGACTTATTGAGTGTTAGAAAATAAAGGTTGTTCTTCAGAGAGGAGAGGATGCTGTGAAGACATTACAAAATATGTATGAAAAGGAAAATTAGCTTGAATGGAGTGATACTACTGCCTTTACAGGCATCTTAATTTTTAATGGTAACCATCCCAAGAAAGCATCTAACTCTTAGCTTTAACTTAGCAAATCTTTGTACTTGCATAATTATTACATTAAGCAAAAAATATTTGCTTCCAGCCTGTAAGAAAATGCAAGATGGTCTTCAACTTGAAAGTTTATGATTTACATACAGATACAAAAATTGCTAAATACATGTTATATTTGTTGGAGGTACCCTCAGCTTTTCAGCCAAATTTGGACCATGATTAAGGGAGGCATTTAAAACAAGTAAGCAATAAATGTGGGCGGACATTACAGTGGGAACATGACAGTTGTACTTGGGTAGATATTACTTTAACATATAAGCATAGTGATAAAAATATTCAGCAACTGATGAAGAAATTTTGTTTAAATACAAGAAGGAGATATAACCCATGGTGATTAAAGGATGTAGTATAATGTCTTTCTACTTTGCCTAGAGGGGCAGCTGTGCTGGCAGAAGCTTTCACCCCTGAGGGATCAACTCTTGGCGGTAGTTCCTACCAGGGTAAAGCAGGTTTATTTTTATGGGCAGAAATCCACACAAATCCTGCCAACTGAGGCTCCTCAGGAGACAGATAAATTTTACGCAACTCCCAGCTGGCCTGAATACTGCAACAGCAGCACCTTTCCCTTACAGCTCACTTTTCTTTTTTGCTCTCTGCAACTCCTCAGCTTCTTTCAAGCCACCCTGAGTATATCTATTTGAGATAAAGACAACACTTTTAGCTACCGCAGGTAAAAGATTCAGATCAATGTACAGGTTCAGTGTAGCTCCACAGCAGCTGTTTTGTGCATGTGCGTGTTTTTTTAAAGATGGTGACCTTAGCAGTAACACCAACAGCCTCTCAAAAGTCAGCCCATGGTCCACAACAGAACTGCTCAATCTGCTCTAAACCTTATACTGCTGCATTGGAGGACTGAAATTAAAGTCAGTGCTGCAACAGTACTGTGTACTCCCTCCGCTTTCAGGCACAGAGAGGTTTTTTTGGTAGCTCATGCTACTATGGCTCTCCTCAAAAGCAGGGCAGAAAATGATTGTCGGTGCATTGCTGGACTGCCTGAGAATTAAAGCCCAGCAGCCTGACAGCTTACATCATGTACCTTTCCTTCTTTCTCTACCTTCAAGACCTTGCGTCTTCTCACTGCTGTCACCAGCCTTCCTACTCCTGCTTAAAGAATCACTGCAACACCCTCCAAGACAAGAAATTACCAACTCTCTGACAAAAAAAAAAAAAAAAAAAGAAATCAAAACCCCTCTTACATAAGCCCTTCTCTCTTTAGGACAAGTGATACAGTCTTTCATGGTTCCTTTTGCAGCAGAAAGTAGCCAGCCCATTTCTATCCTCAGCAGGGCCCAGATAAACATTTCTACCAAACGAAGAAACAGCCAGGGATTCCCTCTGGCAAGGTCAGAGGAGCAGATGAAAATGACCCTGGGAGCACGAGTTCCACCAACTACAAAACGTTCCATGCTCAGTGGAGTTTGGTTAAATAATTCAGGTCCAATCTTTTAGGAACACAAATACAAACCATTCCCTTCTCAATGGGGTAACAGAAACAAACACACGAAGTTAATGAACCCAGCAGGTTTGACCAAACAGTTCAAACTCCCCTTTGGAGCAGCAAGAACAGCTATGAAGCAAACAGCCTTAGTCACTTGGCACTGGAAAACAGAATCTGCTCTGCCTTGGTTGGATGAGTAAAAACTTCGTTGATTACAGGAGTCTTTCATTCTTTAGGGGCTAAATTTATTATTAATTGCTGACTAAAGAGTCATCCGTTCAGTTCTGACAGTTCATGCGCTATGTCGAAGCAATGGCAGTGAAATGTCTTCAAGCATTCAATCCTTTTGTTTTCCTACTAGGTCCAGAACCTTCATCTCCCTACACTCCTGTACTGCCAACATGCGGGTTCCCCTCCTTCAGACCCATGCTTTCTTTCACACTGTTCTCCTTGTATGAAACACTCTTTCTTTTTTATCCATCAGTATCCACTATTCCTTCTACACACCTCATCACAGAAGTGTTCCAAAGGAGTCAAAAGGATCTCACGGAAAATACATCCATGTGTATATATGGTACTCATGGAGGATCAGTATAGGCTGTAAATACCATATCGCAACTTCCTGAAACATCAACCCAATATACCTACACTCCTCTTTCCAGTGTTTTCTTCTTTTGCCCACTTCATCTCCCTAGTATGCAGCATGTTGCATATTTCTTCCTATTTTTTGTATCACCTTGTACGTTTCTATGCATACATACATTTATTTCTATTAGAAAACTATCACTTCCATATATATTCAGTTGCTATAATGAGAAGCAAGTAGATGCTTCCTTGAGACAACACCAGAATGCAAGATTCCCTGCTTATAAAACTGTATCTGCTGTTCAAAGTACTTATAAAATAGATAAAATAGGCTGTTCAGCATACAGTTATAACTTCTGATTTCATCCTCTATGAGTGCTAGTTAGAAGAAAGGACTGATTTAAAACCAGGATTTAAGCTTGTTATTAAGAGATAACAACCTACTTACCCAGGATCCAGTAACACTGAAATTAAAGATCCTAATTTAGGTGGCTAATCCAGATTTTACAAGACTATTGTACTGCAAACAAAAAATGTTGCATTTATACACCTGGAATAAAACTGGTAAATGGGAGAAAAGAAAAAAAAAAAAAAGAAAGAAAAAACTTGTAACTACCTTATCAAGGTTAAAAACCCATTCTGAATCCTCAATAAAAAGTATCATTTAGTAGTCTGTGAGAATCCTATTTTATAAGACTAGCAATTTAAGTATAATAATTTAAAAATAAGTTTGGACATGGCAACTATAATAGCTTTGCTAATTTTTCAGGAAATAGGTACCAGAAAAGAAAAAAAAATCACAGCCTCATAGCTAAAACACATTTGCAGTGAGAAGAATACAATTTAAGTCATGATTTTAGATATACAATATTTCAGCAATGCTAAAGTATATCCAAAAGTGCAAGCTGATTACCCAGTTAAGCAAGAACATCTGGTTTTGTTAACACCTTTCTATGCTATCGCACTCAGAAGACGAACCTATTTTAATCGTGAAAAGGACAGGCTTTTGTATCCTATTACATTATAAATACAATATGACTTTATTTTCCAGGTTGCATAAAACAATCAGCTTTACTATTAAGCGTACTGGTGGGAGTCACTATTATTTTTTTAATCACAAAAATAATTCTGAGCTGGAAACCATCAACTGGATCAAGACTCCTGTATGCATTTGGGTGCTATTGGACACAGCCCTGTAAGCATGACGTATTCGCACTTCACACGTCAGAGCTCCTTTTTGATGGCACATTTGAGAGGGAGTCACTTGTGCACACGCAGATCAACTTAACACACACACACACAGTGGGTTGTGTTAGGAGGCTGCAGGCTGCCATGGGGCTTCCCGGTGCTGTAAAAGCCATAAATCGGGAACAATCCCCTTTTTGCCCACCTACTGCTAAATCACCTGAACAAATCTGTACTGCAGAGTCCACGTTGGCTCCCACTGAGGTCACAGGCCATCTTTACTCCAGTAAATCTAAATGATATTTCTAACCTTTATATAATTTTACAGTGTTGTGTAATGGTTTTGAATGTGTCTTACATTATTTGCAAAGTATTCCCGTAATTCAAGATATTCTCAGCCATCAGGCTAAACAATGACTAGAAAACTCAACACTTGCCTTCTATTTTCAAGGCTGCAATATTAATGTTTGAGAATGGTATTGCTTAATTGTTTGATAATTTTTTCTCATATCATATTTCATGTTAATTTCTTTATTAACATCTTCTTTGACAGATATACTGGTATACATGACAGCTCTGCCAAGAGCACACACCCATTTGGTGATCAGACAACACAACTATCCATCAACAGCCTACAATTAGCACATGGAAATAATAAAAGCAAAGGTCAACATTCTCTCTACTCCTTTCTCAAAAATAATTAAAAAAAAAATCTGAAGACACCTGAAGTCCACTCTATATGAAAATATGACACACTATTCCACTTCTGTTAGCTTGAAGACATTTGCATCTGTGAAATTCCTCAAAATAATAATATTTCCTCAGAATAATGTCTCTTTCCCTTCTACTCTATTTTCACCTTCTATATTTGTCATTCTTCTAAGACTACATTTTTTCTTTACCCTAATCATAACACCTGAAAGGCAGGATTAAAAAACAGAAGGGTAAGAATGTAAACATTTGTAACTCTAAAAATAAAAATAGCATGATAAAACATAAATACTGGCAACTATGGAGGAACATCATCTATGCCATATAAAAGCTGTCCTACAAGCCAGAACGTCTCTGACAGTTTCCAGTTTTAGTGAAGAAAACCCAGTATGCCAGTAGGATTAGCAGAGCAGAATAGTAACATCTTATTTTACTTTGAGTATTTTTATTCTAGTAAATGGGGAAAGGGAATATGCTCTCACAGAACGATGGGAAGAGAAAGACAGAGAAGATGGACACATGGAAGTATTTGTTTGGAAACAGAGAAATCATTCTGGTAGTCATGATGAGAAATAATTTCCATTTAAACTAATCAAGCCAGTCAAAGCAAGTGATCCAAAACAAACTGACTGAGTCTTGAGAAGCAGTCAAAAGAGTGTCTTCAGCCATTACTGTGTGTACACCACAAGTAACCCCTTTTAACCCAATGGAACTGCACAAGATGAAGGGAGATAAAGTTCGGACCTGGAGTCGCAGAAACAGAGGAAATGCCAATCAAGCAACACTGACATATTCTTTGACTGAGAGTAAACACCACAGTGCTTTTAGGTCTCGGTTTTAAATGCCCTTCCTGGATTTCTTCACCTTACATGAGTTTGGCCCTTGTATTCACTAGCTTTGCTTATAAACCCCTTTCACTATCCTAGTATAGCTGAAACTGCAACAGGCCATGCACGGTGCCCATAATGGTCTGGTGTTGTTATGTATGAATGAGGAAATAAGCTAAATGGAAATAAAGCACCCTCATATCCAGCATAACTACATCAAAACATCTCTTTTTGGATAACTGCATCAGAAAAACATGAGAACAAAAACTACCTTTTGCCTCTAGCCAACATAATTATATCTGCACAAGAACAAGAAAACAGGATCTCCTTTTTTCTTATTCTTCACAAATACAATGCATACTTCATGCTTTGTAAATACAGGCTATTATGGCATATTCTTTTCTACCTGTTTTCCTTAAATATACAACCCTGAGATCTCAAAATACAAAAGCTTTTTTCACTCCTTGCTAAAATCTGGTGTTGTGGCTTCTAATCATGGGCTATTGAGTCCCCTGATTCGCCTTTTGTAGTGCTGGTGAGAGGAAGGGAAAGAGGCTGCCTAATGGAAGACAGAGAGTTAGGACCCCTGTGTGATACAATGAACAGAGATCTAAATTCCTCAGGGCAGAAAGGAAGCCTTTAGTTTAACACCATGTACAAATTATTATAAAGATGTACATCTTAAAAAAGGGTTTGGTAATGGGATGATAGGGTCATTGCCTTCTTCAGCTTCCAGCACCAATTTCCCTCTACAGCCTCTTCTCTTCTCTGCACCTGCTCCCAGATGCACCCCCTTGCTCAGCCAGCTTGAGACTGTCCTAGGCACATTTTTTCTGTCTCTGAAACCAGTCTTCAGTTCCAGTTTGCAGTTTATAGCTCAACAATTTCCGTTCCTAACATCAGCAGGAAACATTGCTGAGAACACAGGGCCCAGCACCCAGTTTCAGACCCAAATCCATCCCGGGCATAGCATGCAAAAGCAGTTAACTTCTAGAAAGGATTTGTTCAGTGGAGAGTGTATTCAGCAAAGGCAGAATCATCAAGGAATTTAACACGTACAATTCCAATTGTGAAGAAATCAGCCACCTACATTCCCATGGGGAGCTTATTTGCATCATTAAGTTGTTCTTTTTTCTTTCTTTTTTGAACCTGCCCTGAAGGCCGTATTAAGAATGCAAACTATAGGAGCTCAATTTAGTAATCGCAACTCCTATGGCATTTTAATTCAATAGCATGGCAAACTGTTGAGACATCCTACATTTTAAGGTTTCCAATTCCCATCTATCAATAAGTCTAGCAGAGAAAAGCAGCTATGGCTCTCAGAAGCCAAGTTGTTACAGTTGGTAGTTTGAACATCAGACCTTTGTTGCTTCAAAAATTCTAACCTTCACCACCAAGTATTTGTATCATGACCCCAGAGATTTGAAAAAAATGCCACAAAGTATTTAATTTGTGATGTTAAAAAAAACCCCAAAACATTAATACAATTGATTTTGAAAGCACACGCTGAAAGTGAGCACATTTCTCTATCTGCAATATTAATCAAACACATCGCAGTAGGAACTGATTTTGTTTAAAAAAATCAACCATGCATTTTGTAATGTTGCTTTTGCCATATTTTTCAGCACAGAAATGGTAAATCCTTCTGGTTTGTTTCTTCACATTTTTAATGCTGTAAAATACACATTTGTTCCCAGTATTTCTTGAATTCAGAAAAACAAGCACTTGAGAAGTACACGTCTGAAGCTGACACTATGAGTTTGAAACTAATACAAGAGACAAATTGAGACTTCAACTTTCTTGTCTCCTTTTTGCTTGTACGATAGACTGAGAGAGTGACAAAGTGACAAGTGGCAAGCATGAATGCTAAAATCTTAATTAATATATTTCTGTGAAAAAAATAGTTTCTATGTTTTGGGATGATGCAGTGCTGTTTTGTGACCGATTTTACTAATTTCTATTGCACAGAACACATGCAAAAGGCAATGTACATCACTGCACTGTCATTACCACCACTGTAGTGACAGCAAATGGCTAAAATTCTCTCATGCCAAACACATTTTGAACACCATTACAACTCTTTGTCATATGCGCTATCCCTAAGTGACAAACTTGGGAGTGCTGCCAGCAGTTTGGTAACACTGAGGCCATATGATGGGAAGGGCACTACGCATTGGATGTGCCTGAAACTGCACCACGAGTTTGCTAGCAGGTATGGGAAGATGAGCTATTCTAAAGGACCAAAACTTTTCAAAATCTATAAAGATAAGAAAAGCCATGAAATACAGGAGCTGTCTTCTGTGCGGTGTGCTTTCTGAATGTTCCCACAGCACCTTGATCATCACCTACAACTGAGTCCTCCACTGGAAAACCTTAGAGAGAGATAAAAGTGAAATAACTACCAAGCTTGCTTGTCAAAACAACTGGAAAATGTTCTTTTGGGGGATACAAATGTTCAGGCTGGAAAGAAGCAAACACTGTTTAAACAAGCCTGTATGTTTCAGCAACTCCAGTCCATGGAGTTTTATGCTTTCACCATTAAAATCAGATGCTGTCATTATCTTTCATAGTAATCATATGAAAAGAATGTCAAATCCACTTATTCCGAAATATTCCAACTTCTACAATGTTTGGGCTTTCTGCAGTTTGTCAATAGCTGACTTAAAAGTACAAGTTTCCCTACAGTCTACAGTTATTAGCCAATTCTGTGTGTTTATACTATTATTCAGAGCACCACATTCTTATTGGGTGGAAGTGAAATACATTCAATACTTTACATTCGATAATCATAACACCAAATTAAAAGAAAATGCATTAACAGCTAAATTTAAAAAAAAAAAAATCAGGCCTAAGTTTGTTCTCTAGTGCTTCCTGATTTTGCAAATTAACATTAATTCCATTTCTTAAGATCTTAAGTCTTAAAACCACAAAGGAAAAGAGTGTATCATGCTAAGGCCCCATTCTTTTCCATTAATTTTCCTCCTTCGTTTTTGGTAACTTTTTAATTGCCCTAGTTATGTTACTATCCTTTTAGAAATGCTTATTCAATTTTTATCAGCAAATGCTCTTAATGCTCACCTCTGATTACATATTACTACAAGTGTCATGACACAGGAAAGCACCATGTCCCAAGAATAAAAAAAAATAAAAGCATGTAACTGGGGCCTTGACCTTGAAGATAACAAACAAAGGAGCTACTTAAAGACACTGCATAAACTAAAATTAAAAATATAATCAACAAAGAACAAGCTGATCATGATGAATCACCTCCCTCACCACAAATATTATAATTAAAAATCTTGACATTGCAAGAAGAAAAAAAAAAAAAAACTAACTGAGACTATTCCTAGTTTATCAGCCACCATGACCTGGTTAGCCTGACATTTGCTTTTCAGTAAAAGCCTAACATTTTTCTGATTGCTTGACTATAAGACCAAGCGCTATAAGAAATACTGGAAATATGTGATAGATTGTAAAACCAAATAGAGTTCCCCAGTCCATTTGTCCAACACCCTCTATTCCTCGTCATGGAATATTATCTCCTTACTCGTATATCCCAATTACTTTCGTTTGAATACTGCAAACTTTTCTTCAAATGCTCCAAGATTCACAATAGAATTATGAAAGTTGGCACAACAGCTCACAAATACATGCACATCAAGGAACACAGGTTTGGACTGAGATGCATATGTGGGACGCAGCCTCTTTCTCACTTTCATTTGATGCATAGAACAGTTGGTCAATGAGGTCCTATTTTCCTGTCTAACCTCCTCCTTGGTGCTGTGCAAACATTAGGCCATATATATTACATGAACAGATGCAGAAACTGGTAACGTTCTCTATCAATGATTAACATCTATGACTTCACCTTGTTTTAATAAAAATCAAAAGCGAATTACATTTTCATAATCTTACCAACCTTGAAACATAAAATTCATTTAACAGCACAGATTATTAGCATAGCCCAAGAACATTCTTCTTTTCTTGATCCTTGCATAAGAAAATGGACAGCTTTAACTCTGGCAAATGGTGTCAAGGATATAATTATTTGAGCATTATATTCAGACACCATCTTTGCTAAAGCAAACATCTACTCAAGAAAAATTCCACCTTTCACAAGCATCCTGTGATGTTGCAATAGGAAAAATAAAGCAGGTGAGCCGTAGTGTCTTTTCCTGAACTGGAAGGGGCCCAACAATAACCAGAGTTACTGGAAGCACAACCACCTGCTCACCGTAAAAAGAAAACAAGATAATTTATAATTTACTTAAGAAACAAAGGATACCAAAGAAGGTATTTTTTCTAAAATGAAGAAAAACAATGGGTACCATATATTTTTATATATGGATAAGTAAGTATTTATACATATAGAAAGAAGAGTAATGAAGAAAAACATTTTAAAAAGCATTAGCCTGTGTTTTCAGAAGTGCTATTTTCTCTCCCTTAAATTGCCTGTCCGTAAATAATAGCGTCTCTTTTAAGGCTGCCCACAGGATCTCCTGCCTCCATGAAACTCAGATTCTAGAATGAGGATTTTGCCATAGCAAGGGCTGAGTGAGATTAAACCCAACATACACCCAAGAGAAGTGACAGATGGAATTAGGTTAAAGAGCTGCAAGGAGACTTTTTTATATACTATTAATAATGCATTCATTTACACTGAAAATTGCTGAAACAGAATTTCACCTCTCTTCATTGCAGCTGCAAAGCCACGGTGTTTAACTACACTCTGTTGCTTTGATATTTCCCTTTAGTATTTCAAAGTCTCCCCCAAAAGTTCATATGTACTGTTCCTTCACTTTACATGTAAAATACCTGTTCAGATCAGTTGTATCACTACATAATCCAAAAAGCTTTCCTATCCATAAAAAGTGTGCATTTAGTTTTTTGCCATCCATGAAGACCTTCCATGAAGACTACAGTTGACACTTAGGCTATTCCACATCTCCATCATAGAAATAAAATAAGGCTGACTTCATCAACCAAAATCACTTACTGCTGCCATAAAAGAAAATCCATGACCTCCAGCACCACTCTTTGCCTATTCAAAACCATTAGCTGTTTTGTTCTGAAGCCACTTACCTTGTAAACACTGTATTGCAAACTAAGCTAGCTGGGCCTTTACAGACACAGGGAGTTACAGTTCTATAATAAATGGCGCAAATAATAGAAACATCTGGAGTATAATTTCTCCTCTGAATTTATTCCACCATGTGGAAGGAGTAGATATTCAGCGCTCATTCTCAAGAACGATATTCAAAGTTAGTAGACAATAATGGAAGGAGAGGAGAGAGCTGTCTTTAAAAATAAGTGAATCACTTATACATTATTCCCAGATTTAATACTTGTACAGAAATGCATTTACCACTTCTATTGAACTATTTGTCAGTCTTCTGCTTCCTTTAAATATCAGTCTACAACCCTCTGTCTTGAAGACTAACTTTCCTATCATGATTCATCTAGACAGAGCTGAGGCAGTATTTTGTTGGCTCGATTGGTGTGCTGTTAAGTTTATGGCCCCATTCCTGCAATGCAAGCTGCAAGCACCTATTTCATTACTATTTGATAAGTAACTTGAGAGCCACAGATGGATGTCACTATGGAAACACAAGCGATTATTATAGAGACCAATGAAAGAAGAATGGATGCCTCCATGAGGCAGCAGCTTCCTCCAGTTTCTTTCTTTTTCCCAAAGCAGCTTTCAATAATAATTCCAGCAAGACTTCTTCTCCACTGAAAGCTCAGGCTGGCATCTGAAAAAACAGCTACCCCTAAATTATTCTTCTTGTTTTTCTATCGACCTGACTGGAAAAGCAGTGAAGAACCTGCGTCATTTCTGTGAGCCTGCAGGACTGAGAGGTTGATGTCCCCTCCCAGGAGTAGCAGGGGGCATCCTGGTCTCTGAAATGTGAACGGGGAAACTTCTTGGCCTCTTCTAAGATTGTTTCCCTGCTTCAGTGTCTTGTAGGGGCCACTTTGACAACCACAAAGCCAGGGCACAGGGAACCCCTTTTCTCCCAGGACAACTGCCCCTCGCCAGGGAGACTCTTCAGGCCATTGGCTTCAAGGACCTTGAGTCCACTGTGTGCTAGAAGAGGTCAACTAAAGAGAACGATGGAGAAGGCGTGTTCTCTCCGCTCTGGTACCAATTACACCGGGAGCTCCGTACACAACCGCTAAAGCCAGCAATGTCTGGAGATGATAATGCCAGCATTGTCAGGCTCAGAGCAGCCCAAAGCGGGGTAACTAGTGCTGCAGCTGGCACGCTGCAGCGGAGGGTCCATCCAGACCCGCCTTCCCCAAGGTCATCCCGACCAGAGCTACGACATCAGCGCTTCTTGCAGGCCCGTTTCTGATGACGACAAGCGCGGCAGCACGGTTTTTGCTTTGCCGCTGTCACCGCTGACACTCCCCGCCTACGCTTCCCAGCGGAGCTGCCCCCGGGGAGGGAGCGCCCCGGTCGGCGGCTCCGCTCGGGGCGGGCGCTGCGCAGCGACCGGGGATGCGGCGGCAGGCGGCCTCAGCGCCCCGGCTCGCCGCCCGGCGGGGAGTGGGCAGCACCGCGGGGGCGGGATCGCGCCGCGCCCCCCCGAAGCTGCGGCCTCGGCCCGGCCCCGCCGCCCTGCCCCGCATTGAGAGCTGGGGGGCCCCGCACGGCTGCGGGCCGCCGCTGGCTGCAGGGCCGGCCGGGCGTGCTGCGCCTCCCTGCAGGGGCTGCTTTGGTACCAGGGGGCAGCGCCCGCGGGGGGCGGTGGCTGCGCCCCACGAGGCGTCCGTCCGTCCGTCCGCCCATCCCTCCCTCCTTCCCTGCGTGGGCGGCGGCGCGGGTGTGCGTGTGTGCGTGTGTGTGTGTGTGTGTGTGACTGACAGTGCGGCGGCACAGGGCGGGGCAGCCGCCCTCACGCAGGCAGGCGGGGGCCACGCCGGCGCGCCCCGGCGGCGGCAGCCCCTTCTCCGTCCCCCGGAGCCCTCCCCGGCGGGGGCGACCTCAGCGGCCTCGCTGCTGCTCCTCCTCCTCCCTCCTGGCGGGTAGGTTACATTACCTGGTCTCTAGCTCGGGCTGGATCTAATCCCGCGGCCGCCGCCGGCTCCTCTCCCTGCCGCGGGGGCGAGTGGGGTAATTAATTTATTTATTTCCCATGAGGTGTCCTCGGCAGCAGAGCAGCGGCGGGAGGGCCCGGGCCGGGCGGCAGGGAGGGAGGCCCGGGTGCTGCTGCGGGGCCGACGGGGCGCCGCTGTCCCGGGGGTGCTGCGGGGGCGGCCGGGCGCTCAGCACCGGCGGGGGGGGGGGGGCTGCGGAGGAGACGCCTCCCGGGCTGCCCAACCCGGCTCCGCGGGGCCGGCGGGGGCGCGGCGCCCGGCCTGGGGCGCAGGGCCGGGGGGGGGGCGAGGCGTGAGCCCTCCCGCCTGCGGCCTCCCCGCCTACCTGCCCGCCCGCGGCCGCCGCGGGTCCCGGAGCCGCCGGGCGCGGAGCCCCCCGCCCTCGGAGGCGCGGCCGGGGCACCGTGAACTCCCCGGGGAACAGAGGGGGCACGGAGAGCCCCAGCCCCCGCGTGTCGCGCTCTTCACCTCGCTTCTGGCGGGACGAGACGTGTCCGCCCCCGGCCCCACCCCGTTCTCCTCCTCTTCAGGACCGAGGGTGCCAAGTATTGCACGTTATAAGGCTGTTTGTGCTCGCTACTCCACGGAAAGGTTACGAAAAAGCGCCTCAGTTTGCGCGTGTTAGGCAGAAAAAATAATAATAATAAAAAAAAATCGCAGCGATCTTTTCCTGCAAAACGCGGGAACTTCGTTTTCTGAAACAGGAACTGAAATTTGGCCAGTCAGCAATGAGTTCTCCATTTAAAAAAATCTTGGTCACCTCTCCCTTTGCCCCCTTTTTCTCTCCCTTAAAAAAAAATAAAATGACAAGAACTATTTTGTGTATGTCATGAACACATTTATGAAAGTGGCCACTAAATACTAAAAAAATTCTGTCCTTAAGGCTAAAATCCTGTAAGGAAGGAGATAGAAGATAATTATATAATTATATAATTATAGGCTTTACCATAATGCCTATTCTCATGGGTAAAGGTTGCACATTATGTGCAACATTTAAAGTAGCGTGAGGAGGCTGGAGTAATTACAGTTGTTGACATTATGTTGCAAAATATGTACAAAAGTAAATGTGGTTATCATGTGCTCTTTTTTAAAAAAAAAAAAAATTTTATTGCATGTACTTTGTTTATTGAGAGCTTTATAAATAGGATCTTTGCAGACGTATTTGGAACTGAGACTGCCTTTGTATGGACAGGAGAAAGAACTTGGCTTGTAGTTGGAGGTATTCCAGTTTGCTGAGCTGCTAGTGAAGGAGGGAAGGGCTTGATAGGGTTGTCTGTTTATTTTCCATTAATAACATTTGAATCCCTTAGCTAGCATCAGCCACAATGAACAAAAATGTTTGAAAAATAATCTGGAAAGGAGCACGGCACCCCCAAAAAACCCCTGCAGCATGAATGGCAGTACCTGTTGCACATCAAAGGATCCATCCACAGAGGACTGCCATCTTAAAGGACAAATTCACAGACATCAGGGGTTTTGGGCTCCACTGCTTATGAATCTGCTTTTATGTGAGAAGTGTTAGGATTTATTCTGTGGTTTAAACTGCAATCATTAAACCAGAAGATGCAAACCCAGAAATGTAACATTTTGTCGTTCCTTCTTTCTCTAGGATATTATTGTTATCATTTGTGTATCATCTGCTTCCACTGCAAGTTCTTCAGATTCAGGAGAGAATACTTTGTCACGTGTTTGTAAAGCAGCCCGGTCGCTACAGTCTCGGGGCAGAGCCTGGGCACCGCAGTCGTAAGGAGCAGTAAGTAGTTCACTGGTAGACACAGCAAATGCTTTTATTCTGGAAACAGACTGAACAGTTTGGAGTCATTTTTGTGACATCACGTAAGCCAAGTAACACTTGAGTTTTGTACCTGAGTCCAGGGACATTTTTAGGAGCAAACATCCATGATGACTGCCAGGGCAGCTTGTGGAAGTCACAGTTGCATTAATTTAGGGTAGCAGTGTCAGACATCTCTTGTGCAAGTGTGTGAAGGGAGCCTGTGCCCAGCATCCCCACCGTCACGGTGTCTGTCCTGGCAGAAGTTGCACTACAGGCTTTGGAAGACCAACAAGCACCTAAGAGAGGCCCACTAAGCCAAGCGGAGGGAAGAGCAAACACTAAGCAGTGACTCTTGGGCATACAAGCAAAGAAGGCTTCTAGCCAGGCCCACAATTTCAGGATTAAAACCGTGTAAATTAGGATGAAATCTGATGTAAGCTCTTTCATAGAGAAGCTGCTAGTGGTGAAATCAAAGTTGTATACTTGGCGTTACAGCGGTGTTAAGCTCTCTTCCATATTCAAACACTTTGTATGCCCTGAAGAAAACCATAGGCCACATAGGACCTCAGACAATTCCTGTAAAATGCCAAGCATGGCTACAATGTCTTTTGCAGCGAAATATTAAAGTTCACGTACTGTTTTATAGAACATTAGGAAAGTGATTTTCAAAGGGAGCTGAAAAATAAATGCATGAAGATATAAACAGTACCTGTTTTTCATTGTATGGTTTTATTTCCTCCACTGATGTGCCTTAACTAGAATAAACATATAAATATAAGTGCAGATTTTTTTAATCAATGTATACAATATGTATCTATATAGAAATGGTAGATTATATTAACCTATGTTAACCATTACATAGACATACACATTTTCTGTATATACATATGTGCCTCATGCACTTTCTTTCTGTACCTCTTTTCAGAACACCCTCTCTAGGAAAGGTGTATGCATCTTAATTGGCTTACTGTAGCTGTGTGCTTCATCACATTTTGTGTTTTCTAGTCCGAGGCAGAGACTGAGCATAAGCTAGATGCATTTATAACAATGCGTGTTTCTGGCCTATAGTCTGCGCAAGTTTAGATACAGCTTAGTGTCTGCATCCTGCTTAGAGACACAAAAATTACCATCAGCCCTCAGACTAAAAGTTAGTGTATGACTTTATTTTTTATGTGGACCTTGATTGCAGTGGCATCATGTTTTTGAAGTAAATGCACTCCTCTGCGAGTGCTGCAGAATGAAGGCTCTGAAGTGATTCAGGTCCCTGTTGCAGATTAAAAAAAACCCCTGTCATCATTGTCTATCCTTCCAGTCTCAGAGCACCTTCAGTGTAGGAAGCCCATGATTCAAAGTAAAAGTGTTAATATCTACTCTCTAAGGGTAAGAATTAAAAATGCTTTAGTGATGCGAATTGATAATTTATGTGTGAATTTCATGAAGCTAGCACAGGTTCAGAGCTGCATGTGCACGTGTGTATGTGTCTGTGTACAGAAGGGTGGCATTCTGTATTTTTCAGTGATCTAATTGTAAAGAAAAATTAAAAGAAATTATCTATCATCTAGTGTGTGTGTGAAAAGAAGTCACGCAACTGGTTATTCATTTGATAGTGAGATAGACTTCTGGGAGGTTGCATGTTACACACTCTCCTGTTTCAGTTGATAACAACTTGAGGTCTTTTTAGTGATATTAACTGAAAAAGTTTTTAAGTGTTATTTTTCACCAGAGAAAAAGAAAATGCTGCAGTGTTGAACACCTGATGGTATTTGCTGTGAGTCTATCCACTAATTGTTTGGGTAAGTTTCCTAGTGGAATAGTCCATCCCTCACATGCCACTTGTCATGCAGTTTCATTTGAACCCAAAATTTTACAGGTCCTCATCAAAGCTTAGGCTCCTCTGCTACATCACAGGTTATGTCTTCTAGTCACAGAGTCTGGATCTAAAGGGTACATGTTTATGATTGTGTGTCATTCTGGCCTACATAAGATTACATTTTGATTATGTTGTTGTTTTTTTTTTCTGGACTGATTTCTGTTCCATAAATATGAACTCAAACTTCTCTCATGTTCATATTCCGGATGGTGTGGTGTACACGCTCCTCATCTCCAGCAACTAAACAGGGTATTATCATTAGAATTATATTGGTAAATCACCTAGGCCACCTTCTGTAAGCTTTTTATCAGCAATTAATCACTGTCAGCCCATGTCTCACTCCACCCTCATTTATACACACAGGTAGCTCTGTGACTGGCCTAAAACTGTAATCCTAGTTCTGTTAGTGAGAGAGATATGTATACTTCAATTTTTGTGATAAAATTCTTACAAGTATGATTAGACTGTAGAATTCTAATGATAAAATATAGCCAAAGCATGTCTTTCTATTGAGGTCAGTTTTCTCTATAAGCATCAACCATGTCCATTCCAGGCCCAATAAAATTCTTTTCTTTTACAGCTCCTGGGGACACAGAACACAGCATATTGTAACTACAGCAATAGACTCAACTGCAAAAGATCTCTATCAGGCATCACAGAGAATATGAGGCAGCTGGCACTTATCAGCTGAAGCAGGTAGTCAGTAGAAGTGTAGAAGATAAATAGATAATAGAAAAGCAATCTGGAAACCTGGGAGAGATAACAAACCTCTCTTCTAGAGAGGAGGTAACAACTCAGGTAGGTCACTGATGAACTCATGTCCCAGATCAGTGCTGCGTTTAATACTGCTGAAAATACAGTAGCAGTCTGTGCCTGTCAGCTCTGAAGTAGTATTCAAGATGTTGTTGGAAATGCAGTTTGACATGTTCAGTTATAGAAATCACTATTGCAGTAAAGTGAAGAAGGATCATACTGCTGAAAGACAGCTGACCAAAATCCCAGGGACATCATGGCCCTATATTAAATTACAGCTGCCAGAATAGAAAACTAGTTACACCCCCTGCTTATCCTGCATGTTGCTGTGTCTATACTGCCAGTGCAACCATTGCATAGTATTGCTGCCCTGCTGACCGTGGTCCTCTGTGGGCACATGATTTATTCTACTTGTCTTAAAATAACTGAACTATTCTGTTTTCCCTACCATGAGCCCAGAGCAGGAAAGGCCCATGTCTATGGGTAAACGAATGTGTTGTTCTTAGTAGCTGAGTATTAAAACAGTCCTACAAAATATCTTCCTCTTCAAGTCACTCTTATAATTCTCATATTCCTGTCTATGGAAAGTATGAAATCTTGCATGAACATGCAGGGGAAATTGATACCATGTGATACCCAGCATCTCTTGCTGGGTTCTGAGATGCTGTAGGACTATACTGGTGGTAAGCAGATAGCATCAGGAGATATTTTTGTGAGAGTGGGCACAGAAAAGTCTGTCAGCGGCATCTTTCCACCAAAGAAGTGGTAGAGTTACTCCACCAACATCTGTCTTTATTTTGTTAACCCACTCAGTTGGACCATACAAAGTAGCTGATGTCAGTGAAACGTGAGTTCTTGTGGAGCTGAACAACAACAAAAAAAAAAGATAAAAGGCTTCTCCTGCTCAATTTGCTTTGAAAGATGTTTTAAAAAATCTATCAGTGCCACAGGAGTTATAAATCATTCTGTGCATTTACACTGCTAGAGCATAAACCAAGACACATGCATCAAATATTTCTAGAGTATTAGCTACCTCTATTAAAGAAAGTCCTAATCAGGAAAGCAATGTATTCTATTCACAAACCCTATTAACAAGATTTAGATGTGTCCATGTTGCTTGTTGTGTAAATAATGTCTGTCCTTTGAATAGTCCTGTCTGTAATTCTTAAAAAATAACTGATGTACGTGAGTTTATGCTTTATGTATTCTTTTAATACTTGTTTTAATATGCCACTGGACATGAATTAATTGTGTGCCTCTGTAAATTCTGCCTCTAGGTAGTGATCGCTGAGGGTGTTTTTCCTTTCATATCTCATTCTATGATTGCTAAAATAAGAAAAGGCAAAAACTTCAAAGCTTGCATACATTAGAAGTTTAAAATGACCATATGCTATTTTGAGGCCTGATTAGTCTTTCCAATGTGCAACTATAATCCTGGTGATAGACTCTGGGCCAGATAAGATCCATTTTTTACATCAGCTTATCAGTTCAGATGTTATACAACTGGAAATTACTACCATTGTGTTATAAGAGATGTCTAACTTCATTAGGTTACATATCTCTTTAGGTAGCAGGAGAATTTTCTTTTTGACTTACATATTTTTATTTGGTTTTAAAGAAGAAGAGGAAAAGTGGAGAATAAATAGTTCAACTCCATCTCAGGCTACATAAGTCTCTGAGATTCAGGTATTCTCACAAAAGGTGTAAACAAAGGGAGGTCTTAGCATCTCCTTCTGGACAGGTTCCCTAATTGTGCATAAAAGGAGCCATCCTTCATTACCTGATTGTGCTCAAAAGTGAATTCAGTGCTCTGAATCTCAGTGGATGAAGGTGTCTCTTCTGTGTAGGTACATGAGTTCGATAACTCTTCAGATAAGGATCATGGCTGAGCATTCCCGAAGGTAATTGCTGTACTGCCAGTGGAAAGGGAAAGGCTTCCTCCTTAAAGTTTCTGAATTTTCTCATGGAGGCACTTAACCCACTGACTTCTTGAGAGCTGGAATACCTAAGGGACTAAATCTGAATCATTCTGCCAGGCAGGTATTACAACACTGGCAGCTATAATGGTCTGAATGCAGCCTTTAAGAGTAGATTGATTTGCAGAAGCCTTAAGCATCAATGAGCATCCTCTGGTGGGATGACATTCTTCACTCAAGGTAACATGAAAACCCAGCTCCTGAGTTGGTCTACAGAATATCATGAACATCTTGAATATCATGAGCATATCAAATGCACAATTAATCTTCAGTACTTTTATTTGTTATTCATTGTGTTGAAAGTACTGAACTGTATGATCAAAATCATACCTGAAGAGCTTTTACTTCTTGCCTTTATGCCTTATTAAAATCATGGTTTACTTTGCAACTCTCCTCTGGGATAGTCACATTTTTCCAATGTGGGTGAAACCTAAGAAATAGAAGTGTGTTTTGATTACTACTGCTTTGCATGCTTCAAAACTGTAAAAATCCTCAGTATATCATGTATTTACTTTTTTTACTGATTAAGTCAAAAAATGTAGTTTTGCAAGATAAAGGTATCATAAAAGATTTCAGATGTAGCAATATGTTTAAGTTTTGGGGGCTACGTACCCAATAGGTCTTTCTCCCAACACACAAATTGACACCACGAGACTTTTGAAGAAGAAACCACACAATACTTCAACTGTGTGGTTCTACAGGGAAGTATGAGGAAGTAGAAGTCAAGTCTCTTTTTGGGGAAGGCCTTACACAGCTAATCCAAACACTATTTTCCCCAACAGATATGTGGCATGACAGCAATGTGTATGCAGGTGTTAGCGTATGTGCTCTTCCTTTTGGTGGCTCTCTTATTCTGTAACAATTAGGCCTGCTGGAGCCTCTGCTGGTGCCCTGGGATCACACTATTCTGTTTTGGTCATTTCACAGAATTGGTAATAAAAATTTGTTTCTTCATATTTCTATTTTATCGTCAGTCATTGTCTCATTGCCAGTAATGTCTTTGGATACACAAGTATGATATCTTGTATTGGAATACCGGCTTCTTATTAAATGGCTTGAATTGTGCAGTAATTCATTGTGGTCTAGGGTGAGACTTCAGTGGAGATTAAGACACCTGAGGCATCTATATAGAAGTGCTAAAGTGTAAGTTATATGTGTAAACTCCCATTCTAGACTGTTAACAGAGTCAAGGCAATCTGTGGAGCCTACTCAGTGCCTTGCCAGCTGATGAACTGGTTTACATACGTTTCAGAGTGAGCTGCGTTGTTCTCAAGGCTCCATCTGAACACAGAGAAAAACTGGGATCTTGTAAGATGTACTGTCAGTTTCTGTGTCTTGCAGTTCTCTAAAGGACACAACACCCAGAAACTGGAAAAGTATTCTACTGTAATCATTAAGTTTCTGGAAAAAAAAATAGTAAAAAGAACTTTCTTGAGTTTCTCCCAAAGATACATTAGAATTCCATGAAATTGTCAAATTGTCTCTTATCGTTTGCTGTGATTTGTGCGCATCATACGCTTCTGTACTCTAAACTGGTAACACGTATTAGGCCAAGTAAAAGCAATCTTGGGTAATCTTCGTGTGCCTTTATCCTGAAAGTGTGTATCAATATAGTGATGTCAGTTCTTGAATCTCTCTGGCTGATACAACACATTTAAGATATTAACAGGATTATCTGAGGTGGTAGCCTGTAATAATGGGAGACTGCATTCGTGGATGCAGAAGGTTACTCTGAATTTGGTGTCTGGGTGTCTTACCTGTTCCATGTGAATAAAATGCATTCCTGTAAATATAGTTTTTCATTTCCTTTGTAGTGATTGTATGTATTGAGGGAAGTCATTTGTCCAGTAGCCTAAAGAATTTTACTTCTCATAGCACCTGTTTTGTTTTAGAGCAATGGGCTAATCTGAAGATTGGCAGCTAATATACCAGAGAGCAGGTTTGGATCCAATCATCAAATAAAAATGGAAAGCAATAGCAAAGGACACAATCCAAGTTATGGTTGGACTAAGGTTACACAGGGTAACTACTGGCCCAGGACAGCTACAGAGACAGAGCCTAGACAGCTGCAGAACAGTGGCAGCCAGCCAGTGTTCCTGAACAGATGAAGATGAGGCCAAAAGGAGGAGGGCTTAAATCTCAGCTATGAGCTGCTCTAATCTAGAACAAACAAGCTATATAAGAACCTTACATACTGTGGCAAGAATTACAACAGCTAGTTGGAAACAAAGTCCTTGAAGCTTCTTGTGCAACTTTTCAAATAGATATAACCAAAGTATTTAAAAAATACTAGGTTTTGAGGCACGTTTAGTTCTAAAAATTGTATACACTAGGTACATCATAAACAATATTTGCCCTCAAATATGTCATACACTGAGTCATTAAAGAAAGGCCATGACTTCACTGGCAAATTTCAGTTTATGCAAAGATAATGCTAGCTATCCTACTTTGTCTGGGACTTAGGATCTGTGAGCCCAGGCATATTGGTTTTAGTATTCCAACCAACTCTTCATGATGGTATATTGTGTCTTGTGTACTCTGAACAAACAAAAACTTTTTAGGAAAGCACTGTTTCTCTCTGAAAGTACATTTTTCAGTTATAAGCTGCGTGCATCTCCACTGGCCGAAAAGGTTATTCTTCCTATCCTGTTTATAAAGCATATTAATGCTTTACAAAATAGTTGCAGACCCTGACACAAAGGCGAGGCAACTGAAAACCAGACAAGCAGCTCAAAAGGAGGAGAATAAATGCAGTACAAAAAGATGTCTGCATCTTTGATGAGAACCTGTAGCTGTCTGTGATCCTCCCCATTATCCTGTGTCGGACATACTCGGGTAGTTTGGATTAGCCATGGATACAGATGATGTCAGAACCAGTCCTCTAAATCTTTTCAATATTCCATTATGAAAATATGCTATAGAGCTGTGGTATCAGATATGAAACAACACCTCCCGTATTTTTTTAATGTCAATAAAATTATTTTTCATTAAGTTTTAAATTATGTGTGCTGTATACTATGTATATTTTTTTCCTATTAAATCAAAAAAAAACTTTCCTGATAAGGGCATCCTTTCTCAAAGTACTTCTTAAAATAGAATAGCTTGATGCTGTGGAAAGCACTTTGACATTGAAGAAAACCAGGGAGATGCAAACAAATTCTAGCAAGTCTGGAAGTGGTGCCTGTGTACTTCAGAAATGGTTTGACTCATTAGTAGATTAATAGGCTGCACAGAGAGCTGGATCTTTGAAAGAAGTCAGTGAATTAAGGGCAGACTATTACCCTGTAGCTACCATTAGCCTGCACATTAACCAGATAGATCTACAGATATTTCTGTCCCATACAAATCACTGGAACAATGGATATAGGTTTTATATAAAATCAGCATGGCCATAAAATGGAATGTAGGAACATTTTACAGTTACTGCAGTTAGAATGGCCAAAGCCTTTGAATACAGCTTTGTCAGGATTTTTATTCTTAAGAGCCTACCCTATTCACAAGTCTGAGGTAGCTGAATATCACAGAGTTATGTTTTCTAGTATGGTTATTTTTTTCCCCATAATAATTCATAAAACCATTTAACAACTTTCATGTAAAAATATATTTTGATACATCTGATAGAAACTATACCTGTTCTTGGCTGAGGGCAAAAGAATGGGTAAGGTGACCTGTCATCTATGATTGCAAGCCGCTGTTCCTACCCTTTATATTTCAAACAGACATCAGTTGTGATGACAGATACAGTGAGACACAGCGGTCCCTTCCAAAGGGCTTGTAGTGTTCTGTGTGTGCAGGAAGGTCAGAGGAAAGGTCAGCAAGGTCCCAAACTGCACATTAAAGAGTTCAGTTGCAGGAGGGGGGGAGCTTCTGCCAGGCACCACTTTATGCGAAATTCATATGACCAAATGGAACTTTTGCAATGTAGCAGCTACATCGGAGCTAAGCATCTAGGCTACCCTTATTCTCAGTGGTTAGAAGTACACAGTTAATTTTATCAAAAAGGTCTAAAATGGGTCAGTGGAATTGTGTTCTGGAACTGCCCATTTGTCTCTACTGACTACGAAAACAACCCAGGGTGTTTGTACAGGTATAAACATCTGCAGTTTAAAGTTAAGTGAAATGACTTCCATCCTAACTTTTCCCTTGTTTGCGTTCTGCCATCCTTTTTCAGGGAAAAATTGATCAGTGGACTCAAAACATATTTATCATACTGCCTTTAGCTGATTTTTGACTGCTCAATAGTTCATTATATCCACTCTGTTTGTGTCCTATAGTACAATGACTTATCACAGGCTTCCAATTTTGGCTGATAGTTCTGCACTAGATAAGCCCATTATTAGTTAAGCTGAAGAAAATAAAACCAAAAAGCTATTAAGTTATGCATGAGAACTTATGAATTTTCAGAGTAATGGACTTTCTCTTATAGTGTCTGACACTGAACGATGACAAGGATGGAGAAGACGTGGATTGTGTTATCTTTCCAGATTTTACTTAAGATGTAGTAAGAGAAATTTCATCCTGATTCTGTCTGCCCATCAACGTATGTCCCTAAACATAAAGGCTTAAAACTTTTTTGGTCAGTTCACTATACTTTAACTGCAGGTTATTATTTTTTTCTACTCCATATGGACTATTACTGGAAAAGTATGCTTTGAAAAGATCCTGTAGTGTGGATGTAATATCCAATGGAAGCGAAAAAAATGGCACAATTTTCCTGCACTCGTATTTTGTGTAAGGTTTAAAGAATCTACTTACAGATGGCTTGAACCCCAATAAAGCTCTGTGGGAGCAGGAATGTTTTATGCATTGACAAGTCCAAAGCTGTGACCAGCAATGCCACTACCATAGACCTGCCCACAGCTGGCAGCTGATCTGTGATATTCATGGAGAAGGTATTTCTCTCTGGCATGCAACATCTCTTTGCCAAGTGTATTCAGACTTGGTAGAAATATTTGATGCTCAGCTACTTTCTGTTTTGATAGGAAGTATTGGTGTTTGCTGAGTTTTTTCTCCAACATGTGAAAACTATATTCTCTGTTTCTTACAGCCTTCATCGAATACTTAGCTAACCATAATGTAAAAAAATATAGTAAAAGCAATTTTCATTAAAAAACCCTAGCTACCAATCTTCTTGTAGTGATACCGATCATTTAGAATTATCAAATAAAAATAAAGCATGATTTTCAAAGGCGACCAAATTGGATGTATATAGAATGAATTCAATTTGCATTTATTTCTCAGTGAGAATTTTTAAAGGAGAGAAAGATGGAAAAATTATAGACATTTGTTTTGAGCAAGCACAATGAGACTGATTTGTTGTTTATAAACCAACACTCATGTTTTGTTATGCATATATGACTATACAATTAATTTTGCATCTTAGAGAACTGTGTTTGTTTAGTTCTTTGTCATACATTCCTGTCAATGTGCTCCATGAAAGGGATGAAGATAGAGTGGCTTAAAAAAGTATAAGAAAACTGAAACAGTTCACCCTCAAAAAAAAAACCCCACACCACCAAAAGTTTGGATGGGGAGAAGTTCTCTCTATATTGGGGTAATATTTGGAGTAATTTATTGGTGTTTGCCCGAGTGTTTCATTTTGGTGGTGTTATGGTAATGTTTTTACTGTGAATGAAGCCAGAAGTGCCCAGATTAGCAAATGAGTGTTTTTCTAAATCTTAATAATGAAAGATCAATAAGTGATTCTAAAATTACTTGTGACAGATCTTAGCAATAATACAGGAATATAGTTTTCAATTCACTTGTGTACTTCAGCATATTTATGTCAATGAGACTGATTAGGTTTTAAGGCTGTGCAAAGAATTGATTTTTCAATTTAGCTTCTGAATTAAGCAATAGAAATAATTTTTATTCTGAGAAGCCAGTGTTTTGGGTTTCCTTTTTTTTTACTTTAGGTCCCAGACTATGAAAAAAAAAATCAATTAGTTTGAGATCAAAGTATTCTCCCGAGAAAATTTGTCATTGTTGTGCAGCCTAGGTTTAGTTTTCAATTCACCTTAGAGGAATTAAATCTTAAACTCCTCTAAACCTGACTGCCAAGCTGTGAATGGTTTTGTAAAGAGAACAATTCTAGCAGAAGTAACAGAAGCCTTAACTTCTCTCTTCTCTGCATTACCCTCAGAATATCTGTAGCCTTGGGAGAAGGTATTAATTTAACCTATGAAATAAACTGTTTCAGATTCCTACCCTCAATCAGAAAGAGAATAGATCTGAGTTCAGACAAGCACCATAACTGGTGGGATGTGGAGCATGTGAAGGCTGGGAAAATTGTGGATAGTATATCCGTATGTTGGAGGTACTCCATTTTGTGTAAGACATCATCACTGAGTCAGAGATAGTAATAGCTTGAAAGTGTTGGGTTCAGAAAACCTTTCAAGAGCCACTGGATTTAAAAGCACTGATACAAAACAGCACAGTAAAAGGCAGATAGGATCTGCCATTTCTGCTTTATACTCTGAAGTTAGGATGCTAACCTAGGATCTGGGAGAAAGTTGGGAATTTAAGCAGGGACTGCCAAATTTTGTATGAATGTCAGGAGCACTAGATTAAGCAGGCATGATGGTTCTACATTTGTGTGTAATGAAATTTTCAAAATTCTGTTAATGAGCACATTTGGCTCCCACTCACATAATTTTGAAATGACTGAAAATGCATTTTTTGAGGAATTTATGCTTTGTCAAATCATCATCAACATCATCGTTATCTTTACTCATCTCTGCTCATCTGACAACAGCCTTAGCTGCAGTCCTTCAATGGATTAGGATAGAGCAGAACTAAAGGATATCATTGGGAACAGTTGGCACAATGAGGCTGTTTGATATGGGGTGTTTTCATTTTGCATCATGTTACTAAATTACTGCAGTTACAGGAAAGGGGAGAAGAACTATTTCTAGTTTCTCAAATGCACCAAATGTTGGAGTTAAAAATGAAATTGTTTGACTTAAAGAACCGAAATGCATAAATGCAGATTCAGAAAAAAAAAATGTTAATATGCTGATGCATGGCAAATTTGGAACATGACCCTGTGAAGAAGGACAACATGGCAACATGGCAGGTGCTCCCTGTAGTCCTCTGCTCATGGGGTTTAGTGACTTCCCTGACTCTATTTTTGCCACACTTTGTTTTCTTTTTCACGTCTCTCAGCGTATTTCATAGTCAGAGCTAAGGGACGTCAGTCAGAATTACAACAGATCCTATTTCCTGTCACATTACTACCTACTTAATACAAAACTCTCCTTTCTGTCCACCTACACATACACACAGAAAATTAATAGGTGGTTTTGCATAATCTAATGGTTAAAAGTTTGTAGATAGAATTAGAGCCTAGCTTAAATCTAAATGAATAAGAGGAAACAAGAGGTCATTTTAAACTATAATGTTACATAAATTTGTTTCTGAAAGAAGAAACATTAGTGATGTAAATTATATGTGTTTAAACCAAAGGAAATTTTCATTATTCAGTTTTAAGGTTTCTAGGAAAGTCATGAAAGTGTCTTACTGAGAACCTAAAATTATGTTGAGAGGATGGGTGCATGTACAGCACCACCAGAGGTTTGTTTTTTATAGATCTCAGAAACAGGATTTCAAAGGATATCTTTGGCAATCGAGTTCAATCTCCTGCTATTGCTGACTATGCTGTTATAATGATTTTTAAGGTTTATTCATCTATATTAAAATAAACTTTTCTTTCCCAGAGTTCCTCAATATTTTCTTCCCACAATTCCTCACTTCAGATGGATTAATTTCAGAATTTCTCCTCTCTTATAAATGTCATGATCTCTTAATACTTAAATGGGGTACAATATCAACCATATCCAAGGTTTCTGTTCACAGCCAGTTCACTCTCCCTTTATTCACATATTTATCATTAACTTATTTTGACAATGCTCTTTTTAAATTAAAATCTGACTTACCTTTTTGAAGATATAAATGTCTGGTTTGGGTTGGTTGTTTGTTTTTTTTTTTCAGGCTGCAAGTTGCTTCCTGTAATTAATGGTCTATTAGCCACTTATTGACTCAAGAAAGGATAAAACTGATTCATTTAAAGAACTCAGGATGTAAATTTGAGAATGAAATATTTTCTTCACTGGACTATGTAGTTAGATCAACCTGTCCGTTAAGAAGTGTACTAATACAAGCATCTTCATTAATTTATGGAATTTATACTCTTTCTTGATTGAAACCATTCACAATGGTAGTCAGCAACTGATTTAATAATAATCTTGGGGTGACTCATACATAAAACTATTTTTGAAGCAAACCATAAAACCCAAGTAGCTATCCCCTCCAAAGCTGATAATCCTTTGCTGCATTTGCAGAGGCCAGGCAGATTCTCTCCCAGTGTTTTTTTTCCCTTCAATTTCCTAGGCAAACCAATAATATAATTCTGATCTCCTTCAGGTCTGGGTTCCCCATTCCCTGCAGCTATTCTAATTCAGATAGTAGCCTTTATATTATTTTGATGGAGCAATGTCTTTTGCTATGACTTTTAGAAGTGATTTTCCATGATGCTTTTAGACTGAATTTTGGGTTCCCTGCTTTCTACACCTGAAACAGATCAAGATGCCTAAATCTCAGAAGGCACATACTCTTCAGTGGCTTCCAACTCTGGAGATGTCTGTATTCAGTGAGAACTTCTCTTTCAGTCTAAAGCTTTGTATGGACGTATATGACTGGAAAATCACTTTGTCTTCAGCAGCATCGCCTTCTCTACATCTGAATTCTGTTATGATTTAGAAACTTGAAGACAGTTTCCCAAAGGATCCAGTTTAGTACCTGTATATCAGACAGTCTCATGAACTGGCAACAGAGAGTTCAACCTATGCCAAGCCACAACCTCTTCCTTCAGAAACTATGGTTGGGAAAAGAGATGTGGTTACTGTGGTGTGTGCCCTTGGCACATTGTTTAGATGTTGGAGCCTTCTGATAGAAGGCAGTATACATGGGGTTTAATTGTTGCTCCCTAGATAATTTATGCACACTAAATTAGGATTGGAATTAAAACAAAATAATAACAACAACATAAATTATTTGCCCAGTATGGAGTAGACCCAAAACTAAACTTTCTAGCTGGGTGCTTTGGGTATCACTGTCAGCCCCAAGCGAAGCTGTAGCCTTGTAATGAGGTTGTTTGCTTGAGATATAAAAGCTGTGGATTTAACTTTGTTGGAGTTGAAGGGAAAAAAATAAGTGCCTGTAATATATTTATAAAATGGGCTACATTCAAAGGGTAGGTAGCACCAGGTGTGTTTTAAAAAAAGGTGAGCCCCACTTGGTTGTTTATTTGTTTAGGCTAAGGAAAGGACTTAGCATCTGAACCCAAAATGGTCAGAGAAGCCTCTTTAGATTCAAAAAAAGAAACGAAAAAGTGATTGGTCAAACATACCTATTAACCTTCCTCTAGACTCTCTCCATACTGAGAATGTGTTACCCATGAATAGCTAAACCTTGCCAAGTTCGTTGACTTTCTGCATCATCACCAGTAGCACTGGCCTGCATTCCCAACCTGGCAACAACTGCTGATACCCGTACTTGAAAACAGGGAAACCTGTAAACAGCCAGAGAGCGCTCTTCAGCTCTAGGACTGACCAATATAGACTGGACACATTCATGCAATATTCTTGACCTTGGACCTGTGCCTGGGATGGTATCCTTTGATCCATAGGTATAATAACTTTCAATTTTTCCTTTTTTCTTTTTTTTTCCAGTTAAAATGTTTTTGAAATAATGAAAGAACATTGCAGCCCGCTGGCATCTTGTTTTCAGAGCATGTTGCTGAGGGCATCTGTTATAGGTTCTGGGATGTCATAGACAGGGCATGGGGGTATATTTGAGGTACAAGACTTGCTGGAATATTGCTGGAGGTGAGAGTGATGGGTAGTAGGTTAAGTAGGGGATAGCAGAGTGGAGAATGCTCTGGGTGTGGGACTGGCCCTTGGCTCATGCAATCCCAAGCATTTTCTAGAGGAGTGCTAGATGGTACAGCTGAAAACAATGCCAGAGAGTATGTTAATGGTTAAGTAGTATGAGTGGTTGGGTTCAGGGTTTGAGCTTGCTCTCTGGTCCTATTTTATTTAACACTATAGACATAGCCACTTGAGATAAGGTTTTACTGCTGGGCTCATTTTCTCCTAATCCAAAAAAATGTTCAAACATGACTAGATAAGGAGACAGAGGCAGATAACATCAGACTGGTTTCAATAACAAGGGTTCAACAAAGGTGGCAGAAAATACTGGCTTTTCCCATTCACAGCTGAAGTAAACCATGATTTTACCCTCTGCCCCACATACACGTTTAGTGGATTTTCTTATGATGGAACACTGTAGGGACACCAAAGCAGAAATAGAAAGTAAAACAGAAAACCAGAGGAGTAAAGGAAGAACTATGAACATGTTATAAACCCAGAACTACAGAAATGGGTGAAGAGGAGTCTTAAAGAGGACTTTCATAAATACAATAAAGTTTCCAATGACACCTTCACCCTAGTCCCACAATAGATCTTTAAGGACTATTGATGTTAATACTGTGATACTGCATTTTATTCAGGTGTTTGTTTTAAATAGAAGATCAAAATAATAAATGAGTCTAGAGATATAATAGTAAAACAGAAAAATTTCTTGATCTTTAAAAAATCAACTGATACATCTTTGTCAACCCTATTGTCCAAATTTATTTGTCTCAAAAATTATGTAAATAAATGTCATCCTGTTTCTTTGAAAGGTTGTGAGACAATGTATCCATAAAGTACAATGAAACAGTAACTATCCAGATCCATTCAGAATATAAACAAGAAAATATGGCAGTTTAATTACTTCTTATTGAGTTTACGGATTTTTACATTATCACTTTATTCTAAGTGATGATTTTGTGGATTGCCAAAATATGCTATTAGTTTTATTTTTACTATTACTATTATTTGTGTATCTTTGGTTGACTATGATTATAGGCAATTCACTAATGGCAACAGAAATGACAAGAGACTGCAGTTGGCAGGCTTACAAAACAAAGTAATAATACATATTGTATAATGCGATACCTAAAGTAAAATAATTGTAGCGATATTAAAGTTCAGTTATTATAGTGTTTTAAAAATACAGAACATCAGTGTTGCTCCTTGAAAAAATATTATAGGTGATTATCAGTTACATGCTTGTACTATTTATTTCAATAAGACAAATTTAGTGCTGAGACTACACCCTCAACCAGGAGCATTGACTACAGTAGAAATGCAAATCTGTAAAGGGCTGAGCTGGCAGTTTGCTCTCCATACAGTGCTTTTACCTTTCAGTTCCATGATGATTTTTGCAAGTTAGCATGAGATGTACATCGCAGAATAGTGTCCTGAAGTGGAGAAGTGCTGATTAAGCCTTTCGTCATGGCAAAGTAAATGATCAGCCCACTGTTTTTAAAGTCCCATGGACAAGGCTTTGTAGTGTGACTCTGAGAAATATTTTTCTAATTTTTCAAGGGGATGAGCAAATCTGTGAGAAATGTTTGCTGAGAAATCAAGAATCCAATTGGGAAGGAGGGGTAAGATATAACTTCAACACATTTAATTCCTTTGATTATCCCCACACTATAACTCTATCTACTTCTAACAGGGGCACTAGCCTGTTATTTTTTAGTGCATTGACAGCCATATAAAGCTGCAAAAGTACTGAATCAAGTACATTATTTATTAGCAAAAGATGACAGTGGGAAAAACTTGAATGGCAGCTCTACATTGTGCATTAACATCTAAAGATGAAGATCTGAGAACAAATCTTACATAAGGACTTTGTACCATAAGGACCTCTCTTTCAGAATGTGGCCCAAAGGACTGCAGTCACATACTGATGAACCTGGGAAATCCAGGTCTCCTTTGTGAGTAGCAGAAATGGTTCTGCACTGCTTCTTCTGATGGCAGGTTACTAGCATAAATCTCGATAAACTTGGCTTAAGTGCAGTGTGTGTGTATACTGTATTAAAAGGCTTTTACAATGTCTTCCTTAAAAAGGTCTCTGATCTGCATAGATGAGATGATGATGATCAGCCTTAGCTACCCAGTCAAGTAATTTACTAAAAGCATGGCTTACATCCAGATTCTGCTTCCTACTGTTTTGTGAGTTGCAGCTTTGAAGACCCTAAATAGTGAGGAAATGTAATTTAAATTAATTTCCTCACCTATGTGCATTTACTCAACCCAATCAACAGAGGCAAATATTGGTCCTACCTGACTATAAAAGCATCTTTTTTGTTCTTGTATAAAAGTAAATCCATCTCAGAACTAAACAACTTGCTGCCAAAGGTCTTTTTTGCTGGGCTGATGTGATGTTTTCAGATAGCAGGAGAGACTGGTTTGTACGGTGATCAGGCAGTCTCCACAGGTGGTGTTATCTGACAGTGAAACTGGGAAAACCTTTCTCTGTCCTTGCGTCTTAAAAGGCAGAGAACATGCTCAGATGAAGTGTACAAATAGCACTGTGGGTGAAGCAAGAAGGCCAAAATGCACTGACAAGGACTGGAAAGGGTTGCTGTGAGATTTGGTGATGAAATGTCCTTTGTATTAATCCTCTCCATGAAGGAAAGAATACACTTCACACAACAGATGTCTTGACTCAAGGTGTTTGGGAGATTCTGTGAATCCCTTGTCAGGAGAAGTGTGAATCATTTTTGGGAGGAGAGAGGAAAAGCAGATTAATAAAAAGGAAAGGGACAGCTCAACATCAGAGAGATGTTTATCTGAGTGGTAGAGAGCCATACTCAACCTCCTGCTCCATGTAATTCAGAGCAGAAATTAAAATGTTGGTCTCATTCTGCCCTTAAGAGCAGAAATCCCATTTTGAGAAACTCTGATGAGGAGAAATTATGACGTGTAATTGTGTAAATAAGCCTAGTTATGCTGTAGCTGAATTTGGCCCAGAATTTTATTTTAATAAGTGCTGTATTTCCAACTGGGAATGAATATTTGACTGCAGATATTTTCCTTGATGACATCAATGTCTCAGACCTTACTTGCAAGTAGTTGAGGTAAACTTACTGGCATTTTTCTTGCTTACATGGCTGTATGCCCACAGA
Source organism: Gorsachius magnificus (assembly GCA_034008185.1). Lineage (NCBI taxonomy): Eukaryota > Metazoa > Chordata > Aves > Pelecaniformes > Ardeidae > Gorsachius > Gorsachius magnificus. The sequence continues at coordinate 182,476,767 of CM067081.1, forward strand.
ATTCTTTTGCTCGCTAATAAATCAGCTGAAGGATCACACATCACAGGTTTTCTTACACGTTATGGCCATAACCAAAGGAAACATTTCAATGGATGTCTCTCAGTAAACAAAGGAGTGGCCCTCTTGACTTCAGAAATGTAAAGCAAAGCTTTTGTTTGCTTCCTGTGTAAGGTAACTACATTCTACAAATAGCTTTGACCTTTCTCCTCATGGGTAATAAATCTACCATTATTTTCTAGAACCTCCTTATTTTTTAATTTGAATTTGAATTTCATCTTTAAGGAAAAAAAGTACAGGATCAGTAACAGTTGAACCCACATTTATTTAATAAATTGTGAAAACTACAGAAACGGTAGCTTATACCCAAGAAAAGGCTGATTTTTCTGATTAACAAATTAACAACTCCTATTGCTAAGGATTTAATTTCTGTCACTATAAGCTATATTAACACAATATTAGTATATTATAAAAGCTGTGAATGCAAAGCTTCATATTAAACATCAGTATATTTTATGACACAGCTTTTTATTAGTAAATTTTCTAATATGGTAATGAAGCCTGGTAACAGTAAAAATAGCATTATGCTAGATGGGTAACAAAAACAATAAAAAACCTAAGGAGAAAGTACTTGGACAGAAAAAGCTATGAAATAATTACATAGTAATGAATTTCAACAAATAATTCCATAACCAATTTTTTCTTTCTGTTTGTGAATTATTTCCATGCATTAAAAACTCAGAAGAACATAATATAAAGGGAAGGAGAAACTTACTTACAAACATTGCACCAAAATGTTTATGAAGCTGATTCTGAGCAGCTGCAGAGTGATCTAGATGACTGGGTTTTAAAAGCTGCAGCGAAATTCAACACCAATAATTGCATAGAAATGCACATGGAAAGGAAAACAGTTCTACCTATAGATCCAGTGGCATGCATCAGTGTAACTGTTTCCACTTGGAAAGAGATCTTGGGAGCTTTTTGGTGTAGTTCTCTGACAATCTGAGCTTGATGCTCAGTAATTGTCAGAAAGCAGTCCCAGTGATACGATTTGTCAGCAAAAGAATGTAGAGCAAAGCAGGAAACATAATTATACCAATGTGTAAAAGTGGTATTTGCAAACTGTAAATATTTCATTGATTTCTGAAAATGCAAACACATAAAAAACATGTTAAAAGCATGGAGAAGGGTGTGTGGCATGGTAAGAGGCAAGAAATTGCTTAGGACAAGTGAAAAACGAAATAAAGACCTAGGTATTTCAAAATTCTGATTGCTTTCCTTTCAGATATACAATCCTCAGAGTACATGCTTGTCATGTTTCTTTACCAAAAGGACAAATAATTTAGTATATTCCATGATGCTCTTTAGGATTGTATGTATTTGCTCTAAATTAAGTGTTTGAAAATTAGACACCTAAGTCTTAGCTATCCACCTTATCTATGCTATCTAATCAATAGGGGAAAATAGACCTTACGGAAGGTCTTGATGGTTAAAGAAAGCGTATCCCCGCTGGTGAGCGAGACTGGCAAGCTGGTAACAGCAGATGAAGAGAAGGCTGAGGTACTCAACACCTTTTTTGCCTCAGTCTTCACTGGGAACCTCTCTCCCCACCCCACCCGAGTTGATGAATGGCATGAGGGGGGTCGGGAGGGCAAAACCCTTCCTGCTGTAGGAGAAGATCAGGTTCGTGACCACCTGAGGAACCTGAATGCACATAAGTCCATGGGACCCGATGAGATGCATCCCAGAGTCCTGAGGGAATTGGCCGATGTAGTCGCCAAGCCACTCTCCATGATATTTGAAAAGTCACGGCAGTCAGGTGAAGTCACTGGTGACTGGAAGAAGGGAAACATTGTGCCCATTTTCAAAAAGGGTAGAAAGGAAGACCCTGGGAACTACCGACCTGTCAGCCTCACCTCTGTGCCTGGGAAGATCATGGAACAGATCCTCCTAGAAGCTATGCTAAGGCACATGGAGGCCAGGGAGATAATTCGAGATAGCCAGCATGGCTTCACCAAGGGCAAGTCCTGCCTGATGAACCTAGTGTCTTTCTATGATGGTGTGACAGCATCAGTGGACAAGGGAAAACCAATGGACGTCATCTATCTGGACTTCTGCAAAGCCTTTGACACGGTCCCCCACAACATCCTTCTCTCTAAATTGGAGAGCTATGGATTTGATGGGTGGACTGTTCGGTGGATAAGGAACTGGCTGGATGGTCGCATCCAGAGGGTAGTGGTCAATGGCTCGATGTCCGGATGGAGACCGGTGACGAGTGGTGTCCCTCAGGGGTCCGTACTGGGACCGGTGCTGTTCAATATATTCATCAATGACTTAGACAGTGAGATCGAATGCACCCTCAGCAAGTTTGCGGACGACACCAAACTGAGTGGTGCGGTTGACACACCAGAAGGACGGGATGTCATCCAAAGAGACCTGGACAGGCTGGAGAGGTGGGCCTGTGTGAACATCATGAGGTTCACAAGGCCAAGTGCAAGGTCCTGCACCTGGGTCGGGGTAACCCCCAGTATCAGTACAGGCTGGGGGAAGAAAGGATCGAGAGCAGCCCTGCCCAGAGGGACTTGGGCGTGCTGGTGGATGAAAAGCTGGACATGAGCCAGCAATGTGCGCTGGCAGCCCAGAAGGCCAACCGTACCCTGGGCTGCATCAGGAGAAGCGTGGCCAGCAGGTTGAGGGAGGTGATTGTGCCCCTCTACTCTGCTCTGGTGAGACCTCACCTGGAGTACTGCATCCAGCTCTGGAGCCCTCAGCACAAGAAGGACATGGAACTGTTGGAGCGGGTCCAGAGGAGGGCTACAAAAATGATCCGAGGGCTGGAGCACCTCTCCTATGAGGACAGGCTGAGGGAGTTGGGCTTGTTCAGCCTGGAGAAGAGAAGGCTGCGGGGAGACCTGATTACAGCCTTTCAGTACCTGAAGGGGGCCTATAGGAAAGATGGGGATAATCTTTTTAGTAGGGCCAGCTGTGACAGGACAAGGGGTAATGGTTTTAAACTAAACCAGGGTAGGTTTAGACTGGATATAAGGAGGAAATTCTTTACAATGCGGGTGGTGAAACACTGGAACAGGTTGCCCAGAGAGGTGGTGGAGTCCCCATCCCTGGAAACATTCAAGGTCAGGTTGGATGGGGCTCTGATCTAGTTAGTGGTGTCCCTGCTCACTGCAGGGGGGTTGGACTAGATGACCTCTAGGGGTCCCTTCCAACCTAAAACATTCTATGATTCTATGATTCTTCTAAGAGTTTCATCTCACTTTAACAGAGTAATCAAAAATTGCCCTAATTAATTGCCTACAAGATGTCTATTTCCTCCATTAATTTTAAAGATGGCTAGAGTGAGTGCCTCAGCTACAGTAATGTGCTACTGTGTTTCTGTTGTATATATGTGCCCCTATATATACAGTACCTGTAGCTGTGTAACACATACATAACATCTATATACAATATACATATAACAGCTCAAGGACTTTTTTGGTTTTGCTGTGTGCATAGAGGTGATAGCTCTTTGGTCTCCAACACTGTCCAGAAGAAATCCTCTATAAAGATGAAATGTCAATCAGTTTTCACTTCTGTGATGGCTAACTGTTGGCCATTATTTTAATACACAAACCACTAGTGGAGGAGAAGATAACTAAATAGCAGTTTATACAAGAAAAGCCTGAAAAAAACGTATCAGTTGGGGATGCAAAACTGTTTCTAGCACTCATTTGCAATAGCAATGGAAAGAGGCGAGTTTGCACATTGTATCTACTGCTCATCTCTGTACCATGTCTGCTTATTTCAAAGCAGCTTCTGTTTCAAGAGATGTTCATAATTACAGGGGAGAATGTGTTTTCAGCACAGTGTGATGATTTGAATGGAATGAATACATGAAGTAGTAATAATGGCTAACAGGTCATGGGTTAATGAAATAGTTTTTCGGTTTCCTTGCAAACCGTGGTGGTTTTTCCTGCTTTTGAAAAAATTAGAGTGTTAAAATCTGACTGCAAAGACTCGGTTGCAAAGATTGTAATTAAGGTTCAAAGCCAGTGGCAATAAGAGCCAGTTATAGCCAAAATATCACATTGTATGTGTGGGTAGGATTTTACTGCATGGTTTTATCAGTTTAAGGCTGTAGTATTTGCATTTTTATTGGTACCTGCGAAACCCATTTCTAGCATATTTTGTTCATGATGCTACTAGCCCATTGTAAGTACTAAGATTTGTCCTTCAGACACTGCATTGCTTTCCTGTCAGATTTTGGCATGATTGAATAAAAATATTGTTGACTTTAGCATGCTTAATGGCCTGGAACCTTTTTGTATTAACTATTTGCATATTCTTAATGGAAAAACTGTGAGGTATTTCTCTGTCAGCTGTTTGCCAGTCCTAAATATCACCTTACAACATTCGGACAGAAAAGCATTTTCCCCATATTCCCTTATCACATGTTTTTGCTTCTTGCCTTTCTTAGCTTAGCATTACCATGTATCTTAAACTGAATTTGTGAATCTGATGTGAAATGAGGTGCATGAATGTGCCCTTTATTGTATATTTATGCACAACACAGTAAGGCTGTGAACCTGAACATTTTATGTTCAGTAGGGAAAGTCCAACTTGAAAATACAGGATTTTGATCATATCCAGTGAAAACACAGTCTTGTTAAAGGAGGAAAATAAAAGTATCAGGAGTGAATGCAGATTTAGATATAGAAGAATATTCGGCAGAATTAATGAACATTATCCTTTTTATTCTTAAGCAGTAGATATAAAATTGATTTTATTCCAAGCCATCATTATTCTCTATATCAGTTAGAACTGGGGGAAATACAGTGATTTGTGGTATAAAGAAGAGAAGTTATGTTTGTGTTAGAATCAGAAATATGAAATATGTGGTAATTTTAATCTTGGAGTGTCCCTTTTGTTGTGGCAACTGTTACATTTGGTTTTTATTAAGTAAGAAAGATTATCTTTCATCTTAACAAATGCCTTGCTCTTTTACTTGCTAATGAGAAAAAATGCTTTCCACAGCAAATTTAGTTGTAAATTTTTTCAGTAGAAGCCTGCTCGATTTAACATAGTTCTTTTCTGGACTTCTTTGTGTCCAGGTTATTACAAAATGCTATTGGTATTTTTGCAAATTTTTTGTGATATTATTAGTATGGTGTTAGTATATAAATGGGACATCAGCACTGGAGTTAGAGAAAAAAGCAAAAAAAAAACAAAGCAAAAATGTTTTTCTGTTCCAAGGAGTTAGTAAACTCTCATGAATTCAGAACTAAACTTCTGGGCAGTAGGTGGAACAGGAGAGGATCCTTCTGAGGGAACCATTTATTGCAAAGTTCAAATCAATCAAAAATAATTCAAAACAACTTACATTCCAGGTTTTTCCTCATGAAAATGTTTTTCCTTTCCGAAGTAAGACCTGTCCAAACTCCATTAACTAATATTTTTTGAACCTCACTGCCTCTTCTATCAAATTAATACTCAAAACATGACACAGCTGTGCAATCAGAAAAGGTCTGTCTCCATGTCTCCTGTTGCATTTCATTTGCCGCATATATCTATATTAACGGAAGAAGAGATTTCAAGCTTACTGTGGTCCTTCACAGGAGTGAATTGTAGTTTCAGAACAGTTTCTCTTTCCCTCTCACAACCAAGAACATTTATACATTTAAATTAAGAGAAGCAACTGCATAGAGGTATTTATGTTTAAGACACTCACTTGGCATGTATAGAGAGCAGGTAAGTTTGGGAAACCCTCCAAATTTGAAAAAAAATATTGGACTCATTCTTAAATCTATCTGATCCCTTTCAGATTGATTATCAATGATTTCCCAAATGTCAATATTTTGTCAAGAGGCTATAACATGGCTGGATATAGCTGGAGTCAGGCTGAAAGCATGGAAATGCAACCTATACAGCACTGTGCAATATTCTCTTGGATACTGAAAAATGTAGAAAATGGTTGAGGAGGAGGTAGTAGTTTAGTTCTGTTTAGAAGTGCAAATTAACTGAGAGTTGGCACATAGCTTATTAAGAAAGTTTTATAAGATTTCATGAGAGTTGATCAACCAAGATCAAACAGGAGATCCTGTTGTACTGAACATAAAAAGAAGGCAGTCATAACTTGTGCTGTGTTTCCTCATCTTATCTATTGGGGGTGTCTAAACCTTATATAGAATCTTTACAGCTTTATTTCGTAAACTTTTTTTTATATATAGCAGGAGTTTACTCTGAACAAATGACACTCCCACTTATTTTTCAAGCATTTCCTTTCATACATATGACCCATGCATGTCTCCATTCTGCAACTTCCTATCATGCAAATTGGCCTGATATCCCTCTTAAAAAAAAGGTTTCCCAAGTTGTATCTTAGACAATTAGCCTTACAAATTGAATTCTAATAATTTCTTTCCCTCCTTGACAGATTGCTCCATCTCTACAACATAATGAAATAGACGTGCTTCACAAGCATGGCTACGAACAAAAGCCGGTTTATAGATGTTCTCTTCCTCTTCCAAGGGAAACGACAAGGAAGAAGGACAATTTGTAATGCCCCTCTTCAGAAGGGAGGTTTACAGCTCTAGTCTCAAGGAAACCAGCCATTTACGCTGATGGGCATGTAGTCCTGACCTCTGCCTGTCAACTCCATGTGCGTGTGTGTATGCGTGTATTCCAAAAGAAGAGTGCCTGCTTCAAAACCCTTTGCTTCTGTTACATATTTCCTAAACTGGACACACAAGTGGTCTCAATGGGAAATAGTAGCTGTCTTATAGATATTCAGTTCCCTAGTTTTTGGTAAGCTACAATATCAGTTCAACAATTTTTCTTCTGCTTTTCTGAAAAACTATTAACAAAATTGAAAATGAAAAACAAGTCTGTGACAAATAAGGTCAGCCTTGTTCTTAAATATAATTTGCTCTTAGCATGCTGGTATTACTGTTATGGCTTTTATGACAATTCTATGAACAAATAGTTCATATTGTAAAGACATCTATTTCCATTCCAAATAATACTTTTTTTATTTTTCACTGGAAATATTCAAATGGAAAGTGATTTAATTCCTTTTTATGTTACAATGGTTTTTTTCTATTAGATACTCACACATTTCTACATATATAGGCATATTATATTATATATATTTTATACAGTTTTGAATCTGCCAATCTGAATTATGAAATCATACAACTACTGCAGTTCTTGTTGCATCAGAAAAGACTCAATATACAAGCTATGATGATTATAATAAAATTTCATGACAGTGAAAACATTAACATTTCAAATGTGGTGTTAGAGTGACAAAATCCCCTTTGAGACATGTCTTTATATACTTCTTCAATCTTTCAGAATCTCACTTTTCTGTGAAAATGCTGTCAAAGAAATGAATGCAGGATGGTTTTAGGTAACCTTGGAATCACCATGTTTAGAGCTCAGAAACAGATCAAGGGAGAGCTATAGAAGTTAAAGAGAAAGGAAATCCTTATGTTCTTTCCACGTGTGAGACTCTAAGGCACATATGTTTAAATGAATAAGAAAATAGAGCTGCAATGATTAGAGAATTTGATGTTATTTTGGAACAGTTACTGCAGATGAACAGAATTTCTGCAAAATGAGAAGACAGTCAACCAGTTTAAGCTTGCAGGTGTAATCTCAGAGGATAAACTGTGCCTTGTAGAATATTTAGTCTTCTGCTACCATGAAAGTACATTCTTCTCTTTTCCTGTTCTAGATGCTGAATGCCGTACTCTCACAGAGATTATGTGTAATTGCAAAATTTCAAAGCAGCTGGGTTTTGTGTCTATATGCTGTTACGGAGAAATATGTACATTAGGTACCAAAGCTAAAAAGGTTTGGTGGGTTCTTTTCTTTTTTCCTCAGAAAAATATTGTATTTGACAGGATAAACATTATGTGTTTACATAGTTGAATAAATATTTTGCAGGGAAAACATGAATCAGTTTTCCATTGAGACATTCTGGGATAGTTAGAAGACATATTTACTCAAATTAATCTTATGTTTGTAGTTTTTTTAGTTTTCTCTAGTACATAAAATTAGTTTGAGAAAGCAATTAAAGGCTGCCTGCAACTATGCCTAAAATACATAATCTGGGAACACCCAACCTGGGTCTTTGGACACAAATGTGTTTTTGTGTCCAAAAATCCAGGAGTGCATTATCTCCTTCCCACTTGTGACCTAGTTAACATAAAAGGAAATCTGGAAGTGTGGCCAAACCAGGAGTCATGGCATGTGTCCCACCTCCCTAAATCAGAGAAACAAGTCAGTAGAGCATGATGGTTGCATAAAAGAAGCCAAACTATACTAAATTCAGGTATTTAAAACAGATTTTGACTAAACATATGCCCACGTAGAGATTTCAGAAAAAAAATCATTAACAAAAGAAAAGCTGGTTTTTTTGTCAATAAAGAACATCTCTGAAGTTTGAATACCTGCAAAATGAAAGTACCTACCAAATTGAAGATGGATTGGAAATCAGTCTTTTTTTCCTGTGATTGCTTATTGTCTCATGTCTCTCCTTTAAGAGCTTTCTATAAGAAATGAAACTAATTATGGGCATTTCCGTCTTCTTTTGAAGTACAGATAAGTTCATAATATTTTGGATCACTAGCTACTGTTATAATATCCAAGCTGCTACCTTAATGCACAAAAATTCTTTGGTATTACTTTCTCTTTTCCCAGGAAAATCTTTCAAGCTCCATGTCTGATGAGAAATAGTCTGTATGAAAGTACAACAATTTGGAGAAAAGAGAATCCATCTTACCAAGAAAAACAAATTTCCAACTAAGCAAGAATTACTCCAGATTTCTTGAATCCTTGTATGCAAAGATGACCCTAGTAACAGATTAAAAATATACTTGGGGCCATTGCTTCTGTGGAAGATGACTTTGTGACTACCAGAATGGACACAAGTGTAATATGTGGAGTATTTGTCATTACTGTTCATCTGGTGAATTTGCAAGTTCAAAGAGAAACACTTGCAGCAAATAATATAGGGGGAGCAACACTCTATATTTGTCATTATTCAGTGGATTTTTAGAATGGAACTCAAAATTATACCATCTTGTTTCGAGTTTCTCTAACTAGTTTTAAATTAATCTGCATTAATTAAAACAATAATTAATAAATAAATTAAAAATAACAATAAATTAAAACAACTGCAGTATGCACTGTAGACATGGAAGGAAAGTGTTGGGTGAATGTAATAACAAACACAAGTTATGTCAAAATCTTAAAAACCCTAGACTTCCAGGATTTCTGGAATTTATATGATTCAGTTCAAATTTTTCTCAGCCTCCATTTCTGTAACTAAGTCTGTAACACAATAACTTTAACACAGTGCAGTTATGCTACTTGTTGAACTATTTTATCAGCTTTTTTTTCACCCTACCCTTGTCCCTGCCTTTAAGGAATTGGTCCCTGGCTAAATGCTCCTACCTATACAAGAAATCTGGAAATCTACAAAGATTCAACATTTGCTATCCTAATTCTCCATGAACCTTACCTTAGCAAATATTTTGGACCAGATCTAGTTCTCAGCACCCATGTAAGGAGTTGTCATTGTCAGCCTCAAGTGAGAAAGCCAGTCCTCCAAATCAACTATATCCTGAAGAATCCTAGAGAAGAGGTATTCCAAAATGCATTTCTGTAAAAAAAAGGATAGAAATGTTTGTATTAGTTACCTACATGATATTTTTGTACCCGACTGCAGATGGCCAAGGCTGTCCTGCTGTTCTTTTGGAACCACTGGTGATTTAGATTAATGGAGTGTACATGATGCAGAAGCACAAAGCTTAATACATGTTTTAGCATTTCAACTGTCTTGAAAATCTTTACAACTATATATTATTTCTTATAGGGCAATCGCACTATGACTATGTCACTGAAATTCCTCAATACATCAGCACTAAAAATATGTGAAGGACAACAATTGCTTTTAAGAACATTTTCTCAGATGACAAAAGAAAGTTTTTCTTTCCTCTTCTAGCCAAGATAAGTACTAATGTAACATGGACAAAAAGGGGTTTGTTCATCATTAACTTCACTGCCGCTAAGAGTGGAAGATCTTTTGACTGTATGCTTGGAATGTGGTTGTTCAGCAGTGAAGGTTGCGATCTTTATTCCTGGATTGGAATTTTAATTTGAGTGAGTAAAGCTGAAAAGTTTTCTGAGGAGAGAAAAAAAGATTCAAAACAAAGTGAGAAGTAATGGAATACTCAATGGAGTACTACAGTAATAGAGGAAGCAGGAGTCGGTGAGACTATGCTTTGTTTGTCAGAGCCACAGGTAAGGACATGGTAGAATTATATTTTCCCCCTCCAGGAATTAATACTGCAAAATGTTATTAATGTCAAACTCTTTGTTGAAATGGAATTTCCTGAGAAAAAGTGGGAACACAGCAGAGCATCATCAGAGCTGGGAAGTTTTGAGAAATATGAATCCAAAGGCTGGATATCCTCATACATTTGAAGCATCCTCTTCCTCTGGTGAATGGAAGGGGTTGTAATAGTGTCAGTTTACTGCTGATAATGCTGTATTCTTTGCCAGAACTCCATGTACTGTACTAATCATGTAAGTACAGAGAAAATAGTAGCATCAGAGAGGCGTGTCTTAGAATATGAATTAGAGCCATTGTTTTGTGGGGTTTGTTACAGAAATACCTTAGCGATAGAATAATAGAATCATAGAATCATAGAATGTTTTGGGTTGGAAGGGACCCCTAGAGGTCATCTAGTCCAACCCCCAAAAGGGAAAGGGAAACTCTAATGTTAATGAGGATTTCTGCACAGGCAATAGATGATAACGCAGCGTCAGGGTGTGTGTTTCCATCATCAGTTTCCTAAGGGACCAGTAGAAAATTAACCTAGACAGCAGTCACAGTCAGTACATATCAGGGGCCCCCCAAATTCTCTTTGCAATAAAACCAACCTCAGCTGTTGGTGATATCACTGGGCTGCATAGGAGATATGGGAGACAAACACATTGGGAATTTTGTTGTTGAAATAATTTCTGTTGATTTTTATCATTCTTCTTCTTCTCGTAACTGAAGACTGGGGCATCTTTCAAGTAGCAAAGTATTCTATGCTATCCTGTATTCTATGTATTTTTATGATAATAATTTAAAATCAATAATTAAATCAAGGGTTAGACGTAGAAGGAATCCTTTCTTTCTTTTTTTTTTTTTTATTTCTGTCCTCAGTCAAAAGTATATAATACAATTCAAAACTTGGATTATTGCAGTATCTTTTTAAAGTATAAGAAAGATCTTAGGGCTCAGAAGGGCTCCACAAAACATTTCCATGTAGATAACCATAGTGTAACATATTTTGATATATTATCTTACTTAGATTCCAGACCGGGTAACCAGATTCAGGCACACATTGTGTTTCAGCTGAGAATTTCAAGGTTGTCTGTGAGGTGAAGTGTGGGTCTCCTGTTGACAATACTGAAGACTACAGGGACTTCATTAGATACAGTATGTGTAGAAAAACAGGAGTGTTTATAGATGGTATCTAGAGGAATGGCACAATAGGGAAACATTTGAGTTATGCGATGATCCTTTAGTAGGCCATCAGGATTATCAGGATAACAGCGTACATAAAGGAATGGTTTTATGTAAATTTTCCCTAAGTTTTTTTTTTTTTTAATTGATGGATTCCCTCAAGAAACTCAAAGTATGGCTATAAGTAATTCATGAACCAACGTTTACGATCAACAGCCTTACCTGAGACAAGGAAGCAAATTGGAAAACAAGACTTATGGGCCTCAAAATTGGGGAATCATAGGAACTGTAGGAGGTGACCAACTTTTTTGATCTGTTGAGCCCAGTAATTTCAACTGGAATAAGCTTATATTCCTTGATCTTGGGTGGTAGAACTTAGCTTAATAGTAGTGAAATTTTGATGGCATCTCTGCTCCATCATCCAGCATAATAAATTGGGGAGAAATCTTGTTAAAGTTTATGACTTGACAGTTTCTAATTCATAGTTAATTATTTCACTTAAAAAAAAAATCTGGAGGAAAAAAAAGCTAAGTTTGCAAGCTTTCGAAATGCATTTAAAAGCATTACATCATGTTGCAGGATGCTTGAGGCTACTCCTATAGAGAGAGATTCCTATGTTAAACAGTGAAAAGTGTGGTTAATTGTTCAGAGAGACTGTGAAAGTTGTTGCAATGGTCAAGTTGCGTGAGCATACTTTGCAGCATTCTCCAGCTATGGCTTGGTCAAAGTTGAACTTTGGAGTTATGAATTTTGGATTACTTTTGGCCCAAAGTTTTAGAAACAGAATCCTTGTTTACTTGAAAATACAGTTGTCATTAGAAGGATTGAAATGATCCCCATGGAGTGATGAACCATTCGGGAATGTTATGCATCACAGGTGGAAAAGTGGGATTGACCAACCAGAGATCTCCTCTCTACATCCCTTCTCAGGGAATTGGTATCTAAATGAAAGTCATGTGGAATTTAGCTCTGAAAATACCAGATGATGCAGCTGGAGACATATGTTATATGATGAGGCACATCAGTAAAAGGACAGACTACGAGTATGTTAATCAGTCATCAAGTCAACAAAGTTATATTTTGGACAAAAAAAACTAATAGGAGAAATCAGAGATCTTTTCTGTAGAGGTAGAGAGTATTAAAGATACTGGCGAAGTATTGTCTTAAGCACTGAGTTGCTGCCTTTGATGATCAAGACAGATGAGCTGCATAAATGTGTAAACGACTAGAATGAGTGGAGAATAAGGGTCAGTATCACAAGCAGTTATTGCAAGAGCAAAAGGATACCTGTGCAAGAATATTTTTGTTATTTATAAATATATCAAAAGAATAAAAGTTATAGAAAAAGAAAAGTATTAACCTTAAAGGCTAGTGTTGGCATATGATCAAATTATTATAAATTTATCGTGATGAATCTATTTAGGCTAGAAATTTAGAAGGTGTCCCCATAAAGAAAAAAGAAACTTCCTTGGACTGATCAGTTGACTGTAATCAAAGGTTTCTGTGGATCTGTCATTAGTTTTCAGTGATGCTTCCATCAAATGCCCTCTCTATAAGAAGACTTTTGATATTTATTGCACAGATAGGGTTTTGAAAAAGAAAAAAGGAAATGTAATTATATTGCCCCTTTGATGGGCAATGAAATGTTGCCTCCGAGAGCATGTACACATTGTGAAATAGTAGACATGCTGGAATAATTTTAGAAAGAGTAATCTGTAACCATTTACTACAGTAGTGATCATACTAGACAAGAGACTGGGCTGACAAGATAGGAATGAAAGAGAGACTGCCTATAGATTACATGTGAATTTGGGTGGCAACAGTAATAGAATTTTGGGGTTTTGTCAGGTCAGAACTTTTGAAAGTATGAAACTTACTGCTTCGGTCTTGCATTACGTGCAGCTTGTTAATCACTTGTGGTTCCTGTACGTCAGTGTTCTCCGTAAGTCTTTAAAAAAGAAAAAAAAAAAAAACAAATGGGGGATAAATAGGAGCATTCTGAATAAAGCAAGGATATTTACCAAGCCTGGGTCCTTTGCATTGGGCAATATTCAGTGTTGACAGCTTACATTGTGAACAAGTAGATGAGAGAAAGTAAATTTCGCTGTTAGTCTGCTTTTCGCTTACAGGGAAAATATATCAATACAAGTGGTCAGTACAGAAGGTAAGGCATTTTTAAGACCTCTTAATTATTTAGCTTGAGCAGTGACTAACATGATAAGAATAGGTAGGAAATTTTAGGGTGTATTCTTATTCTGCTAGAGGATTTACAGATTATGACAGTCTTATATGGTGAAAACAATACTTCAGGGTTGGTCTTTCACAATAGTTTTGTACTGAAGTTGAACTGAAAGTAATGACTTACCTATCTAGTCTCAGGTGAGGGTGATAATGTGGAAAAGACTGACCATAACATTTACAGAAGAGTGATCTTAATTGAAACAATTTTTGCTGTAATTTTGTTTTTCTCTGGTATGCTTATACAGCCTCTCCAACAACAAACACACAGAAAATTTTGCTTAAATTGTAGGATTAAGTATTTCAGCACTCCAGAAAAATCAAGTTTATGAGAAGCATAATTCACTTGATATTTTAGGGGAAACTGTCTTTAATATTTTTTTTTTTTCTGTTTTTACTTCTAGATATGGTCAGACATGACTGGCCACCCATTTTCTAGCACCACCAGAAATATGCCATAGACCCTCCATAAAGATGTTTTCTCCCCTGAAGTTACTTTGATAGATTTATATGCATGATGCAATGTTGTGCAGGGATATCCAAGGATGTTGTGAAAGCACTATCTTGGTTACTTGGTTTTCTGAGTATTGTTCAGCCCATACTAATATATCTTGTTTCTCAGACCATTCTACTTCTGCTTCTTAGCATGGCAGTGCATTTGCCATCAAAGTACAAGGTCTCTCATGTTGTATTTAGTTGTATTTCTACTGAAAATTTCAGGTGGAGACATAGTAGCACTGAGGTCCACAATTTTGGAAAATACTGTTTACAAGGGTCTCAGGTAATAATTTTTGACTATTTTTGGAGGTTTTGACTTATGCAAAAGATGCGCTTAGAATACCTTTAAAATTAAAAGCTGACCCCTGAAACAAACATATGTAAGAGCTGATTCTGGGACAGATGATACAGATGATGAGACTATGAAATACTTCCAACTGCTCTGTCCTAATGTCTGTACTGGAGACCCCTTGACTTCAAAAAAAAGAAACATTCTACAGGTGGTGTCTTCTCTTCTGGACAAACTGTGGAGCCCCATGCATCTGATCTTCTTAATGTAAAAGATAGGCTAGGACTGTCTGGGAAATTGGATAGATAGTAAGTTTATCCTGTTGCATATTTTTCCTGAAGCCATTAAGTAATGTCTGTATCATCTATGACACAAGATTATAGGTGATTTGTCACACACCCCTTCAGTTACTACTCTCCAAATATTCCATTACTGTATACCAGCATCTTGTAAGTATCCAGATGTAATAGAAAGAAGAACATAAACAATTATTAAATTTATCAATAGTAACATTGGGCAATGAATAGAGATCTGGAATCTACTCACAGTTCTGCTGATAGCTTTTCACACCTCCCTGCCCCATCTTCCTTTCTTCATAAAGTTAAAATAACAATCTACTTCCATTGTAAAGTTGTGGTGAGTTTTCCAGAAGGAGTTTTGTCTGAATGATGGAAAGAATGACAACAGTTACCTAACCACACTTCTATTGCAGATGCATTTATACTTAGGTAAAACTTCACAGGTATTACATTTATTATGTCATAGGTGCCACATTTGTCTTTTGAAAGACATTGTTCTTTCAATTCAATACAGACATTCTCTGACAAAAGAAAGTGTTTAATTAATGCTGAGTTAAGGTCACCTGTGGGTTTGTGCCCTACATAAGGATTAGAGTCAGTGAAATTTACCCTTTTAAAACCAGAAAATTTTGAACCGTAAATAGTGAAGTTGTTAATCTGCCATAGAATCATAGAATCATAGAACGTTTTGGGTTGGAAGGGACCCCTAGAGGTCATCTAGTCCAGCCCCCCTGCAGTGAGCAGGGACACCGCTAACCAGATCAGGTTGCTCAGAGCCCCGTCCAACCTGGTCTTGAATGTTTCCAGGGATGGGGACTCCACCACCTCTCTGGGCAACCTGTTCCAGTGTTTTACCACCATCATTGTAAAGAATTTCTTCCTTATATCTAGTCTAAACCTACCCTGGTTTAGTTTAAAACCATTACCCCTTGTCCTGTCACAGCTGGCCCTACTAAAAAGATTATGCCCATCTTTCCTATAGGCCCCCTTTAGGTACTGAAAGGCTGTAATCAATGCCCTTAAAAGTCCACAATATACAGATTCACACTTAGTCTTTGCCAACAAGGTTATATTTCAGAGGAAATAGAGCCCTTGATAAGGTTAGGATGATACCTAACACCACATAAAGGTGTGGCTAAGTGAACTACAATGAGTTGAAGCTATCCCCGTGTGGGTTACAGCTAGGAAGTAAACCCAAATATGCAATGTTTTATAATCTCTTTAGATGCTTCCAAAAATTAAGTTGATTTTTTTGCAGGAATTTCACTCTCACAACACTGAAAAATCCATGATAAGTAAAGGTTTGAATTTCTTTGCACTGATATTGGATTAAGACACGCATACACCTCTCTCTCCTCGAATATACCCAGTACTGGCTCAGACCCAGGTCTCCTCATACTGCCAAGCTGCTCCAACTAATCCCATCACCATTCAATATCACTGCACTTAGCACAGTGAATCCAGCTAAAATACACGTGGATTTTTGCCAGCTGGGGCGGAAGAGTAGAGCCAATGCTTCACTGACAAATTTTAGCATTATTTTTCTTGATATTCACAAGTTTAAGTTATGTACACATCAACTCCTTGTTTCCTGGTTTTCAGATATTTGAAAGTCACTGGTTTAAATATTCTGGAAAGGAACACAACTGTACAGATATTTTAAATCCTGGTAAAAGACATTTTTGTTCAGGCGTTTTTTATGTACCACACGCTTCAAATCCAAACAAATACGATTTTGCTGCATGCCAAGGTAAGTTGCCAAGAAACATTTTACACAGAGTGTGGAGAAACGGGGAGGGGGATTATGTGGCTGCTAGGAGCTTCTGCACATACTTGGGGGCATGCAAAAAGTTTGTGGAATAGAGAAAAGTGAGAAGAATGCATTGGATTCGGGTAGAAAAATAAGGTAAGGTCAGAAGATGCTTTCATGATTTAAAGCTCTGGGGTTGGGATCTGAAGTAGATGACAGACACAAAGGGTTTCTCTGTAGTGCTGCTGGCAGAGAGATTATAGCTGTCCTGGGACTAAGCAGTAGGAAACAGAAACATTATGAATACCAGAGGGAATGAGATCAAGAACAGAATCTATAAGAATTTCAGCAGACAGTTTAGCCCCAAAATAAAATATAGTTTTATGGATTTCTTTTGAACTTGGGGGTGTCTGTGGTATTGTTTTGTATGGGAAAAATGAATAGTTTTATTCTCTGTTTGTCCTAAGAAAGAAGTTTGGGGTTTGAGAGAGAAACATATTGCCAAACCACCAATCACCCAGAAAAACATGAAAAGAGACTATGATAACTGATCAAGGGTTTGGTCTGGCCTGTGGAAGCAAAAATAGCATAAATGTTAGAGAAAATGCATCATTCATCTCTGGTGCGGCTACGCTCATGCAATGACATTGTACAAGGGATGATTACTGATGAGGTGATAAAAGGCAGTAGGGAGCCATGAATAAAGATATCTAAGGAAGGTCATAAACACATGATTCATCAGAAAATGAGAATCCTTAGAAACATTTCAGTTTTCAAAATGTTATGCAAGGCTTTCTTTAGGAAAAGGACTTTCTGAGCATGGAATCAAATCAGTTCCTAGTCCTCTTCTGTTAACAAAATAGTCCAGTTTTCACCTTGGAAAGACATTACATAGTGAAAAAAAAAGTCTTTTCAAAAATTCCATCAGTGACTTTTCTTAAGTCTTCAAACTTTGTAACACAAAAATGAAATTCCAGATTGTCACATAGTCTGGATCATAACCTACAAGGTATGTGTTTTCATGCTGCAGGTTAATGACAAATATATCTCCAGTTTCTACCTGCAGGAACAGCTACTGAAGTTCCACAACTGTAATTAATGGAATAACTCTATGATAAGACTATTGGCTGCAAGAACAAGAGAAAAGGGGAGAAAGCAAAGGAGAAAACAAAAAACAAAGATGTCTTTTAGACATTAGTTTGGCTGTGCACAATACCTTTGGAGTTCTAGATTTTAACCCAAAACACTCTAAATAACATTTTGTCTCAATAAAGTTTTAGAAGTGTAGGGTGGATTGTAGTGTGAATCTGAAAAAGCAGTAAAAATACCCCAGTATACAATTTTTTAATATTGTCTTTATTACCGTAACACAGAGGCTGCATGTGAATATAATACTTTTACAGCTGTTGTTAGGGAGTTGACTGTAGAGCTAGATTGGTCTTATCAGCATTTAACGGTGTGATTGGAATAGTGCTGCTACACAGAAAAAATTTTACGAACTCCCAGTGTCTGGAGGTATTCAGGTTTTCTGGATAATGCCATTATTTCAGATCTGAATAATACTGCATATGCACCATAATGTGTAGTCCATTGTTCCAGATGAGTTAATGAAGTTTGGATCCTCAACAACTTATGTCTTTGGAATGCAGTTTTAATCACATGGTCTATGTGTTTATTCTTTCTCATGTAAAAATATCCTTCTCATGACATAATTCATTATTTAGTAGGACATTATCAACATCAATATTTAAATAACACCTTCCTCACCTGCTATAGAAGGACGCCAGTATGATGCCTAGTATTGAGATGTTATTTTTGTCGAGTGGCTGTTCATCAAATGTATCTTACGCAAAATGTCAAAATATTTTATCTGTTTTTTATTTATAACATCTTCTCTCCTTTAAATTCTGAGTGAAGCAAAGACAGAACATGCACAACCTAAAATTGTGAACCCCTGAATTCACAGTATCCATTTACTAATGTGGATACTTTGTGCTGATACTTTTTGTTGCATGTTGAAATTGCAGTTTTATTTGTTCTTTACCTTCTTTTAATCTGAAATAACTTCTCAATGGTATTTTTCAGTGTCGTTAACAAAGAAAAATATCTTCTGTTTATTTTTAGATAACATGGACAAGTTCAAAGTTCCATAAAGAGTCTTTGAGTTCATATTGCTTGTTTTATCTTTGGTTATTGTTCCATCTAGAAATTTCAGCCAGTGCTTAAGCTTCATTAAAGTATATACCAGGTTTCACTTACTGTAAGTTATTAATACATAAGGTCATTATTAATTTTCCTATTAGCAAGTAAGAGCAGAAGGAAATTATTTTGACTTCAATAATTTTATGAGGTATTTCTGTCTTAGCTTCTAAATTATGTAAACAGCAGCTCAAAAACTTGCACTTTTTTCCATTCAGATCTTTGTTTACATTTCATATGTATTACAATGCCACCTAAGGAATAAGAACTTAAAAATAAAACTAGTGACTATTCTTAAACTCTGAAATAGTCCATTTTATTATATTTTTTAAAAGAAAACATAGCAGAATGAAACATTTATTGGTTAGAATTAAAAAATCTTTTAATGATTACAAATACTATTTATGATTCATGTCAAAGAAAGAAATAATCCTGAAGATCCTAAATCATGGACGAAGAAACAGAATCTAAAATCCAGGCAGCCGCTGAGCTCAGATTACTTTTCACAATTACCTCCGGACTAGCAGCCTTCAGAATTGAGTGTATCATCACAGACAATAGGGTGATAACAGCTGCTAAATAAAATGGATCATGGTTGTATAGGGATTTGTAAATAATCGAGAGTACTTTAAAGAGAGTTAGTCTCACCTAACTGAGACTCATTGCTGACATCCCCAGGGAAAGAGTGAATACCAAGAGAATGTTGCTCCTTTGAATTAGCTTTTGCTTCTGTAGTGTAGGAGTTATTTCTAGAGGTAATCAAAGCTCAGGTGATCTGTTTGGACTGGTTGTCATCATGTGTGATCTGAATCAAGTAATCAAAACAAAATGTAACCATCAATGCATTAAAGAGGTGGATAGAAAGAGATCCATGGCCCAGCCTGCCTGGCAAATCTCATTTATGTTTTGAACAATGAAGGCTTTATACCAAAAAGCCCTTTCAGGAAATGGGGTTTGACAGTGTTAGGGATCTATGTTTTTGTGCTTATCTACCTTAGTGCAAACTCTTAATCAAGATACACTACACCATTATGAAACTGAGATCACATACACAGACTGCAGCTCAGACAACCTCTGCATATTGACAAACAGCCTGCTCAGGAGACTGATCTATAAAAGGGAAAAAAATGTTTTGGAGATATATCTTGTCAGTAATCACTCATTTTCTAGAGATTAACTACAATTAATATGATTTGGCCACACTGCTCTTCAAAGAAACAACCGAGTTTTTAATACTGATATCTCTCAGGACCCCCCACCCTCACCCACTCTTCTCTTCTGATCTGTTATTTTCGGATTGCACTTGGAATTCTCGTGTTTGACTGTACCTACTTCTCCTTTGGGCAAACAGCAGTGAGGGGAAAAGAGGTACATGGGCTTTACTGACTCTTCTCCAACACCGCTTTTTATGCAGCTGAAAGAAAAAATATGTTCTTGATTCTAATTCCTTATCTAGATAGTTGCTGCTGCATGTATACTAATCTAGGCAAATTTCTTAGCTAAATCCAGCTATTCTAGCTTGGTGAGGGGTGGTATTGATAACTCATTAGCAATACTAATCCTCCTTGACATGGATGATCACAGATTAATCTTCAGAGGTCTGCTGAAGAAAATGTAGCACCCCAGAAGCGGAGATGCAAGAGAAGATGCCAGAAACAGAAGTGGTAGTAGAGCAAAACCCAAGACTTCATTATGGAAATAAAACCAGACAAATTGGTTTTAGCCAAAATGAGAGAATGATCTATTAACATGTAAAGTTTTTAGATTCAATATCTCTGTCCACTCAGGGCAGTATACTAAAAGAGGCTTCTTTTCTCTGCAGTGCTCTTCAGTATAACTTTAAATCTATTTTGAATAAATCACATAAGTAACAGATATTTTAAACCTTCACTGTTTATTTAAGAAAATACACAGACATTTTATTAATATTATCTTTTATTGTTTGAATGATCTTTTTCCAACTTCCTTGAGAGAATACTCACGTATTATCTTTACTCATTCGTTTCCCATTGACAGTTACCTTTAACCTTATGTGGTGAGTAAGCCTGGTCTTGTGCAACATATTAAGATTCAGACTGGGAAGCTGGGGAATCACTCCTTGATGATTTTGTCTAGGTGCAAAGATAAATCAGATCTTGATAAGATAGATTTCATAATTGTTTGGGAAAAAGAAATACTAAGGCCAACAGATCAGACATCCATTATTTTTTTTAAAGACTGTATACTTAGGGCAGAAATCCTTAGAGATATAAAGTATCTTTCCAAGACATCTTTAATAGAAGAGGTAATACATCATCAGAATATGAAACAGGTAAGAGAACCTAATTACAAGGGAATACATGCAGTAAGAATTGTCCTACCATGCTCAAAAGAAACCTCTCAGTCTTAATGATGATTTAGGTAGATTGGTTACGTTTGGTATTCTAGAGAGAGTTCAAGAGCATGCTGAATAGGTTCATTCTTCAGTAGCTAGATTTCAATGGGAGGAGATGATCACAAAGAATCTAAACAATTATGGTGAAAAAATACCAACTCCTAGCTATTATAGAAGAAATTTTGTGCCAAAAAATATATGTTCAATATTCTGCATTGACTGTGATAATTTTTTTTTTCTTTAACTGTATGTTCATAAGCATTTAATACTTTGTTTGGGGAACTGTGGCTCTGCTGACTTATATTTGGAATTATGCTTTGTACCTGAAGTACAGTCCCAAAATACATAAATAGTCAAAGCTATTCAGCTTATTAAGGTATTACACAGAGGACAGTCTAATGTAAGATGAAACAAGCAGGAATATAACCAGACATTCAGATAAGCTCTGAAAATGTCTCATGTTGCAGATTTAAAACACAACAAATGTAATGTTAAAGAAACCGTAGAATTAGCAGAAGAAGTGTCTTGTTAAGGGATACAGACATGTCTCAATAGGATAGAGGTGATTCCTTGACCTATAGAAAGAAAATAGTCTACAAAAATTCTTGGGAAGAATATGTTTTTGGGAAAGCTTTTACCTAGTCCAGTTGCTTACTTAAATGCCTTTCTTAATTAGCAAAAGTGCAGAACAGGTAAGAGATACCAATCAAAGCATGGAGTTTGAAATTCTTACACAATTCAAACAGAAAACAACTGTCCTGACATTCGAGTACAATGAGTGCCAGACAAAGCTGTCACCTGATGCTTGTAAGCAGGGCCTTGGGGGCATGCTTGTACAAAGGCAGGGTGATTGTTTGAGACGGGTAGCATATGTTTCCAAAGCTTGGACTGAAGCTGAGTGTCGGTGTGCAGAAGCAGAAAAAGGATCTCTAGCTGTATTGTATGCAAGGAAGGAAACGTGTTGGTTTCTTTTTCCCAAGGGATACCAGGTTTGGTAGAAAAAGGTCATGAGTTTTGAAAGACAACTACAATAAAGAAGTTAGAAAAGGCTTAATTAAAGAGTACAAATATGGGTAACAGAAAACTTGTTTTCATCATGGGATAGAAATGAAGTAGGAAGACATAGGTGTCTGATACTGGAACTAGGTGAGCCTGCTCAGAAAAACTGCTTCAAAAGCTGTGAGAGTCCTCTTTCAGAGGACATGGTCTGTCGCTGCAGAAGCCACAACATAAAATCAAACGGCCAAAGGTAGTGATGGCTATTAATATCTTGCCCTTATAATAGCTTTGAAGCAGACCTTTGGGACATATTATGCTGTATTTAAGAACAACAAGCTTTATTCTGTGTTGTTTTCAGATGGTTTGTGGCCATTTTCCAGATGTGGTAGTACCCACAATACAAATATCAAATGTAAAATTAGGTCAGCTAAGTTTGTAGTTAAGTTACAGAGTAGTATCCTTGAACCCAATCCTTTTACCTGCTTCAGTGTTGTTCAATTGAAATCAGAAATCACACCATTAAACTATTTAGCCAAAAATAATGGTATTGTATGCTGTTGTAAATACTATAAGAGATTGGGGGGGAGGGGTATACATGTATATATATGTATATATATGCATATATATGGAGGGGGGGTACAGATGGACAGAGACAGATAGGCACAATGGATCAAATCTGTTACCACCATAGAACTGGGTCTATGCGTCTATTATTCATATTCAAATAAAATGTACAAAAATAGGCAAAGAAAATAGTGGTCTTTGAGGAATTTGGCCTTATTCTGGAGAGATAGTAGCTAAGCAAAAGTGACTGTATAAAAACGTATCTTCAGACCCTTCATCAAGAGGAGGCAGGAAAGATGTGGACTCTGTGCCTGCCTTCTGAAAAAGAACAAACTGTAGAGTGCAAAAGGATAAGAGGAAATGCTGAGCAAAGAAACACAGAGCAAATATGTAGTAGTGTGTATTGTCTCTTTAGAAAAGGTTGTTGAAGGACAAGTAATGTGTAACTTTGTGTTGCAAAGCAACACCTCTGGAACATTCTTGTAAAACTGGTTTGACGTCTGCACACAAGGAGAGCCAATTTGGATACAAGGACAGGTGCAGACCTTACCTCTTCTTTTTCACATCTTAGAAAAATATTTGTAGCTTGCTTGATAAATAGCAAAGGTTTGCCTTAGAAATGAGTCCAGGCACAGAAATTTCATTATCTGCGGGATAGTTGCAAGTGCAGGGCTGGTTCCTGGATCATGCAGGCCATGGGAAGCTATCGTGCCCACTGCAGCTCCTGCCCTGCTGAAATGGCTGGCTTTCCTGCCAAGGAGGCCAAGGTGTGTCTGACGTGGCCCGGGTCCTGTCTTGGACTGGGGGAAATGGGAACTTGGAGCGAGCAATGGGGCATACCAGCCCTTCAGCATAGGTGACATTGCTTTGCCCTGGAAGCTGCCCAGTTTCTGTATGCTTAGCCTGATCCTTGATTTCTAGCCTAGTTCTAGTGAACCTAATCTGGCTGCACCTCTATTCTTTCTCCTGTTCGGTTATCAAATATACTCTTCTCAGCTCAACAGCTGCATTCCCTGAAGCTCTGCTAATTTCTAGTCTCTGTCTCCTTGTTTTCTTCTTTCCCACCTGGGACATTCTTCAGTCCTGTTTTGTTCTCTGCAAGATCTGTACCATAATCTGCTCCACCATCTATTCATTTCTTCCCATTTTTCCTCACCGAGTCTTAGATTTGGATCTCGTGTCCTCTTTAGGTCAATGCTTAGGCTTCCTCCTCCGTTTCTAGCAGCCTGGAGACAGCCAACAAGAGACAGATTCCCTTTTCTTTTTTTGAGTTCTAGCATCTGTGCAGTCCCACTCCTACTTTTCTGACTGTGAAAACTGTTAAGTGAAAAGTCTGACTTCTCATAAGTAACTCCATAGCTTTCATTTACATCTAGGTTATACGAGCCTGTTGCCTAGCCCATGACTTACTGCAGAAGCTCTGAAAGAACATATGGCCTAGAAGCATTCAGGAGATATGAGGGGACTGAGCACAGCAAGCTTTCCTGCAGATCTGGTGCCTGTGCTGGCTGGACCTGTGAGAAACTCAAATGGTCTTTGTTTCTCTGGCAAGTTTTTATTAAGCTTGTATTAGTGCTCACTGTCAGGCCCCCTGATGAGCCTCACCTGGAGCCCACTAGCCACACCCTGCCCATTGCTCTGGGATCATTGTTTAAGCTCATGCTGGGACTAGTGATCCTGGTTTGTAGCTGTACCAGTGTCAAGACCTGCATCTGGCCCTGTTTCTTGTCTGGATTCCCTGGATAGACCCCAGACCTCTGTCATCGCTTGCTCTGTCCAGGGCTGTCTGCAGACCCTATGAGCAACCCTGCCCAACAGTGGGACAGGTCAATGTCACTCCTGGATCCCCAGCCCTGAGGAAGAAGACATCCCTTGCTGTGCCCTGACACCAGTTTGGTTCTCATATGAACAGTTTGGCCAGTCTGAAGGCTAAAAAACTCATCTATATCAAATGCCAGTGTTAAAACAGAGCAACGATACCAAAAGAGTACAGAATTTATCTTCATTTATCCTTTCTCCCCACAGAGCTTCACAGCGTGTAGCTCCACGGCAGCTTTAACATCACGAGGAAGTTATTTACAGAAGGCACTGTAGGTGGGGAAAAGAAAATTCCATCCCTTGGAAGAGTTGGCTGCTTAGGCAGTGCTAGATATCTCTGGTAGGTGTTTGCCTTCACAGCAGATTTCTGTCTAATGTTGTACTACTTCCCGCGGTGCACCGACTCTTCCAGCCCTTTACTTGGGTCCTGACCTTGATTATACATACCTTTTTATGGCTAATAAGTGCAGGCTTCAAAAAACCCCTATCGTTGTACTTCTTAATTCCCTAGCCAGTTCAAGATCCTTTCTTTCACAGAAAATGTTTGAGATTAGTACATGACTTTTGGGTTTGCCTGAAAAAAGTAATGAAGCATTTGGACCTTTGGCTTGTGGGCCTTTTATTTAATTTTATTCCTCCCTCACAGCTTGGATCATGGAGCTGGAGCAGAGAGAGCAGGCAGGCATGCCTTCAAATTGTAATTTGCCTTCAGCTGTAGCTTTTCCTGGCATACAAACGCAATCCCCGAGTGTCACTGCTGAAGTGCTCCTGTTCATGCTGTTTCTGTAACCGAGCACTTGTGGCATACTGATATAGGAGCCTCTATCTGTTTAAGAATGTGTGCAATATAGTTTTGTACAAAAGCTATTACACTGGGCAACTACGGATTGTCTGAGGGGCTGGATGAGTTAATAGCTAAAGACAATTTCCTTCTTTCTGGTTGCAAAAGTTTCTTTCTTTACACTTCCTACTCCTGATTTTAGTGTACTTACTCTGTTACTTGATCATTGTTTTGCCTGTTTATTTTGGGTAGGAGGCTATTAGTGTACTGTTTCTAGATTATGAGTTTTCAAAGAAGGATATTCTTTAATTTTTTTTTTTTCATTTCTTCTATTTTAGGTATCTGGTTTATCTCATTTGCTAATTATATCAGATAGTCTTTCCAACCATGTGACTGTACTGCATGTCTGATCGTATGACTGGATTATTTTTTTACAAATCTGTGATCAGTTTCTCCTTAAAGACTAGCAGAGCAGTGTGCAATTTCTAGTTATCATCTAGTGAATAAGACTTCTACTTAAAAACAGAGATTTTTTTTTTTTTCCCATTTGGCTTGATATATTCTCCTTTCACCATTTTAAAAATTAATCTTTTTTAAAAAATTTTTTTCCCAAGTTTTCACACTGAAATAGCAACAGCTGTTGCAAGATAACTTCTCTATCCATGTTTTTTCCCTTTATAGTTAAGGTTGGTTTAAGCCTGCAGTATTTATATCTGAATTTTGCTCTACGGTGTGAGATTTCATCTCAGTACAGAATGGTCTTGGGTGGAAGACAACAGCACCAGAGATCTCACCCTGTATAAAACCTACCTTATAGGTGTTAGGAGGGAGCGGTGTCAGCAGATCTCAGTGAAAAACTTCCAGACAGTAAGATGTGCCTTTGCTGATGACTGCTTATGAATGATTACTTTAGGTTCTGGGGGAGCAGAAACCTTATAAATGGGGGGGGGGGGGGAGGGGGGGAGGGGAGGAAGGAGGGGAAGGGAGATACAGATATCGTTGAATGTCTTTATTTTGGTTACTTTACATTTTATTTTATTTACAATCAGTTTTCCTTATGAGAATGGTAGGAGAACCTTTAAACCATCACACTTAGAAATCCCAGTGATTCCCAAAGGTTTCTTCCCACTGCAAGTTTAAGCCCTACTCCACATTCATGCTGTCCATAAATTTGGCTGCAAAGGAGTACCTGATTTTTGGGACAGGAAAGTTGAATGATAGCAACATCAGTTCTCTGCAGTCTGTTGGGTATGAAACTCAAATGTGCTTTCATCACCCTGGGCTATTGCAGCACCGTTAGTACGGCAGGTAGCATGTTGTACAGCACATTACTCACCCTCTCTCCCTCCCTGTTAACTCCACTCTTAACTGGGGGATGTATCACCCCAGTGCGGCAGATCACACAGCCTAGGGGAGGATGTGGTAATAGCACCTCAGTGAAGGATCTCAGAGGATCCTCCTAGTGATGGTAGCTTTTAGAGAGACTGGGAACTTCAGACTTCAGTAGATTACTGGGGGAAAGCCAGTTACTAGCATTCCTGTGTCGGCATCTGACCTGCCAGAAAATGTAAATCCCAAACTATTTACTTTTAATTTCACACATTCACTCACTGAATCGACTGTTTCTTACAGTGCCTTTTCAGTTGCAGCTGTATGGAGTGACTGGGAAGGTTTAAGCTATGTACATCAGAGGCAGGAGATTCCTAGCTTTTATATTTGCAGAGGAGAAAAGATTTGAAGTTAGTTGCTCCCATCCAGTTTCCTAGTTGATTTTCCAATATTTATTCTCATGCATTACCTCCTTCTGCTATTTCTATTTACACTGCCAGTTCTGGCAATTTCTGCTTCTCTGTAAAACTCTGTAAGCCTGGCCCATGTCTTCACCAAAGCTGCATGTAAATGGAGTGTTTATGAAGCTGAATGGCTACTGCAGCAATAGCAGGTTTTATTTGAATTTGTCCAAATATCAGACAGTCATACAGAAGAGTCACACTCAGCAAGGTAGGAGGGTGAATCTACTGTGTGTATTTGTAATTGTTTGCAAAAGCAGCAATAAATTCTCTTTCATTTATTGAGCTGTTTTTTGGTATGGAATGCAGAAGCGAAGCTGCTGTTGCCATAACACACAGGACCAGCAACACAAACTGGAAGAACTGATTTATGCCCTATTTCCACTAAGTTATGCAAATTAGAAAGCTTCAAAAGCCTTAGCAATCTGATGCAAATGGTATGATCTTGTTGGAAGCTGATTTCCATGTATATATGTTGCACGCATGCCTTCAGACAATATACAGCCGTCTTCTATTAGCAAAAGGAAGTACTAAGCATTCATTTAATGATTAAGGACAACCTTGTTTTCAGAGGGAAAGTAAAGAAATAATTTTGTCATAAACAGGCACAGCTGGGGGTAAAAAGAAGAAAAGATGAATTGATCATTTACTGTATTCATGGATTTTCAGAAAGGAATCAAAAGAATGTAACTAACAAACCCTGCATACAAAACAGGATTAAAACTGACCTAGAAAGTAATATTGAAAATGCATATTCAGTCATGGAGTCAGAAACAAGAAATTTATATTAATGATATCAAAACAATCTCTTTAAGTGTAAAACAACAGTTACATGCATCTTAAGGTGGAGGGGAAGGTGAAAAATACTATAAAAAATTACAAGGTTACAAGATTGATAATTTGTCAAAGATGGGGCAGGGTGGGGGGAAGCTTTAGTTTTCCCTGTTAGCACCAGAACTCCAGCATTGCATTCAATAGTCCCTGCCTGTTAAGGCGGCCTCACTCTTTCCCCTTGCCTTTCTTACCTTCTTTAGTTGCTGTGTTTGGTCCTGATCTTGTTTTCCTGCTCCGGCAATCCCCACACTATTATTTGTCCCTTTGCCCCATGTATTATCTTACATATTAGTGTTTTAAAGGCCAGCTATCCCCATACACTATATAGAGTGCAATCCCTACTGTAGCATAAGAATATTGTAAAATTAACATAAAAGAATAACTGCATTGAAGCTTTACTCATGCCGTGATTTAATTACCTTTTTTACGCTGGGTTTATAGTCAGGACTTAAGTACACCTACAAAGAAGACTGCTTTCTAAGCAGGGTTGTCTGTGATCCTGTAAAATCAAGGGAAGAGAAATCTGGTTTTGAAAGCTGGTCACTGATTCACAAAGAAAGGGTGAAGAGCCCTTGGGATGGATATGCAGATGCAAACCAGAAAAGATAAGTAGTCAGACTTCAAGAGACAGTCTTCATTGTGCTTAGAGGCTTTGCTCATACCAGCAAAAAAACCAGGATTACCTTGTGGAGTCAAGCACTAGTGTGTGATTCTATGTACAATTTAATTGTTAGCACAATGACTAAATCTCTAGATTTTGAATCAAATAGAAATATTTCAGAAAATTGGCAGGTTTGTTTCTTTCTCCTTTTGGAAGGAATAAGAACTAGGGTATCTCCTGGCCTCAGGGTTAGAAAATGGCTCCAACCTCTTTTATTTACTTTTGTAGAAATAACAACAGGCCTCAGAAAGGGGACAGAGCATAGATAATCCTGTGAGAGGATCACTGTAGTGAGGAACGGGTAGTAAAAAGTGTAGTCAGTCAAGGTAAAGTGTTGATTAAAGACCTGATCCCAAGCTTATTTTGCATTTTCACCACTTCTGTGAAATTCCTGGGGGAGATTAGAGGTGCCTTTCTCTGCAGTCCCTAAGGTGAACAAGCAGCTGCTTTCCCTTATAATGCATCTCTTCTAAAGACTAATGGGATTTGCTGACAGAAGAGAAATAGTTTGCACCTGTCTATGCCATCTTCAGAGCATCTGGTCAATTTAAACCAATTTACATCAATATTCAAAAAGTGTGAATATTGATGTAATATTACATTTTGAAATTGGTCCATTCATTATTTATGATGGATGTTACTATATGCCAGTTTCTTTTTGGACTGGCTGTAAGGAGGATTACTTGTTTCTTTTGACCAACAGTAGTGTGGAAATTCTGGATTCTACTACAAATATGCAAAGAAGACATTCCCCCACTGAAAAAAAAAAGTTGCTGATACATGGGTCAAACGAAAATTCTGGTTCTAAATTACTTTTGTGTCTACAAGTTTTTATTAGGACACAAAATAGTCTGGAAGCATTTTATGAAGTTAAGTTTCACAAGTATTTCAAGAGCTTGCCTTCAATTTCTCACAAGTTTGCCTAGTTCTAAGCACCTGGGGTGAAACGTTCCGTCTGAAACATTTGCCTCAGCCTGAATTTCTCTGGAAGTCATCAGTAAACAGTGTGTGGCCATTTCCTAGAATAACACTGAAGAAAACTACATTGTTCTTTCAAGTTAAGAACAAGTAAAACCATTGCAGTGGTGTTACTGTGAAGCTCTAGTAACTCTATATAGAACAGGCAACTAGACATTTGGCACTGGAGCAGGCCTCTGTGTTAAGAGTGTGCCATTTGCCAGCAAGTATCTGTGAAACCTACTGGCATAACTTGAATCTGTAGGGTAGATCAACATGCTGGGTGAAAAATCAATGATACTTTATATGAACTGTGCTCTTTTGTCCAAGAGCAGCAGGCTGTGCCATGGATGAGTTTCTAGTCTTTTTTTGATGCTCTTGAACATCAGGAGTATTTCTAATGGTTCCTTGGTTTTTGTTTAAATCAGAAAACATGTTCCCCACTAAGACAGCAAAGTCAGGTTGTGGAAGGTTAGGAAATGGTAGGATTTACGTGTTCTTTGCAGCCTTAACCAAATGTGTACATAGTAGGATGCAATTTTGGTTTGTGTGCTTACAGTGTTTTGTTTTGGTGGGATATTTCTTTCATTCAGTGCTCCTTGTAAACCATGTGAATCATCAGGGTGATTCAGAACTATAACATACAGGAGGCTGCTCTTGCCTTATTTATTACTGAACTTAGAAGATACATAGTGACAAGACAGGGGACAGGAAAAATATTTAATGATGCTGGCCTTAGAACTACAGTGTGATTTTAGGCAAGTTAGTGAAAACTTGGTTTTTAGTTGTGGTCACTGGGACTATCTAGACCCTCAGTCAAGAACAAGACCGAGCTTGCATTGAAGCCCATGGATATCTATGAAATCATCTTCTTCAAAGTACCCTTATCACTTCCTGGAAGTTTCACTTCAGAACTGCTGAGAATAAGCTTGAGATCAAGTCTTGACTCACTCATTATGTGGCTACCCAGTTGCTTGTCTACTTTGAACAAAGAGTAGAAAAGAATACACTGAAGGTGGAGCACTGCACCCTCAGAGGAGCCATGTCTTAAGTGGGGTCATTGCATAGAAGAGTCTGTATCATAATGTGCTTCCAGTAGGAGACTGACCCTGACATTTCCCAACTTGTCAGGGCTTAATTTTGCAACTATTGCACTCTATTACCATGGTAAAACTGAGAAAGCCTTCAGCTTTATAATGAAAAGTTAAAACATACATAAGTGAACAATTCTATAATCATTTATGTTTTATACAACAGGGTTTTTTTCATTTTTTGCAGTTTTTTGCAAAAGCAGGAGAATAATTATTTTCTCCGCTTTTACCTTCTTTTGCTTGCATTCCCATTTAACTCTGGATACTATGTGGGAGCTCCTTTTTTCCATTTACTTGGTCCTATTCACAGTTGGTCGTTCTGACTCTTTCTCCCTCCAAACTGTCAACTACCCAACAGCTGCAGCAGTCGCTTTCTGATTGAAATGGCACGGCTTCTGCTCTGTAGTGTTAAGCGGTGTCATTGCAGAAAAATGTTAAGAGAAGACTAGTGAAGAGAAGGTGAAAATAGTGAGGGGGAGAAGAGGCAGGAAGATGAGGATGCAGGCAACCGGTGTCTGCCACAGGCTGGGTCCTTCTCAGCATGGCTGGTGGCTGCTGGAACAGAGCCAAGGCAGATGCGTTGGTTTCAGTGAAATGCTGCAGTCTTAGTCAGGACCCTCATTTCCCTAATGATTGTTGATTCTTTGAGTAAAAACAAAGACTTTTATCTTAGGGTGCACTGGCATTGCTACCTGCTGACCTTGTCTCTCTTTGTGTGAACAACTGATTCGTTGCTTTTTATTTATCTGCATTTCAGCTGATTCCCAAATTGCTTTGAATATTTCCCATCACTAATTAGAAAGTGGATGCACTGAAGCGTAAGGTGAAATCTCATCTTTGGCAGGTACTTGGAGAGTCTCAATAGTTCTCCTTAGTAGCTCTCTGTATTAGCATGATCATCCCATCATAAAGAGCCCTGGCAGGTTACAATAGCTACTGACTCTAATTCATGCCTGCCAAGCCTGTTCACTTAGCAGCAGGTGACGTTTCAATGAGAGTTTTAACAAGTCTCCCCATTAGACAGCATCTTGTTGGTTTCCTCATTATAGCAAGATCTGATTCCCTTCATTAGCTAGATGACTTCTACTTGTGTTACAAATATCCAAGAATTGGTAATGACTTCAGACTTTCTAAACTAGCATCCAAGCCCAATTAGAGTTGGTTAGATTACTTACTAGGAAGGGGCGGGGGGGGGGGGGGGGGGGAGGGGGACAGGATGGGATGGGACAACAAAAAGAAATTAAAAAAAAATCAAACAAACAAAAACCCATTCCAACTAATTTAAATCCAGGACCTGTTTTTTCTTTTACTGCTGTGGTTTCTACAAGTTATCCCATCAGTGTAACAAATGTAAAGAAAGCATATGCTGAGGGTCCTTTTATCCTGATGGAGCTTTGTACAAAAAGCTTACTTGTAAGTAGAAAAAAATACCATAACCTTTCTACTTATATATGACAAGCTGACTCCTATTGTATTGATCCAAAGTAAATATAACCAGGTTACTATCCCACCTTGAGTTTTCGTGTGGTGCTTTTTTGCATGTATCACAAGACAAGATTTACTGATCCTGATTTCTGATACCTGGTTTATAGTTTCATGTCCTGCTGCTTTATCCTAACATGAACATGGAGTAGACCAGAAATAACATGTTCAATAGGAGATGAATTCTAGAGGAGAATCTATTCTGGGCCAGGATCCTGTGCTAGAGTTAAGCATAAGATATCAGCTCTGGGCTTAGAACTTCTTTACAAAGAAAGAAAATATTATAGAGGCATAAAAAGTTGTTTAATCTAGTATTTAAACAAAACAAAATAAGAAGTTCAATAATGGATTATCATCTTCAGGAAATCACTGTTTACAACCTGCCTCAGATATAGGGGGATTCAACGATACAATCTGTGTGAACAATGAATTACTGTTGAAAGGATCCCCAAGGCCTGCCAGGGTGAATTATATAGCCTAAGGTGAATATAGCTTGAGGTGCAATCAGCTGTGTAAATACACTCAGTGTCTGACCACCATTCCAAGCAAACCTCAGTATACATTCAGAATACTGCTTCTTTGTTGCTCAGGTGCTTATAGAGGTCTGGGAAGGAAGATGTCTGGGAAGAGCGAACAGCGCAGTGAATTCAGTATGTATTGCCTGTATGGAACTGGGCAAGTTTGCACATCAGTTTCTTAAGAATCTCCCACACTTTATGAGGTCTTATCATGATGTTCATCAAGAACACTGGAGGCAGTTTAGGCTGTTGTGTGCTTGATAGTCTGTGATGTTACGAGGGAACACCCTGAGCTGTGTTACACTGCTGTTAGTTACCACAGAGATTTACTTATGGAAAACCAGCACGTTACAGTACTTCAGTAGAAGCTACACAGAGTGTTGCATTTGTGCAAATGCATTCATGTCATAGGAAGACTAGCAAAATTAGTAAATTCTTTAAGAAATGTTGATGACTAGGGAGTATTGCAAAAGCAGCATATATTAATTGGATTTCATTTTGTTGAAAATGGTTGAAACATCTCCAGTGACTAGGTCTAAATCATCAGGTTATATGGTAAATTTAGGCTTTCGAATAAAACCCTGGTCCTGTTGTCTTGCATATCATTATATGCTTTAACAGTATGACGAAAAGCAACCCATTCCCTTCTTTTTATTGAAATACTTGGGTTTATTTGTGTTCATGACTATCAGTGGCTGTATCAGCCACAGCTGACAGCTGATCCTCTTGCTAGTGCCATGGTCTCTGGCTTATTGCATCTCTCTCATGGAAATTAATTTCTGTAGTTTACAGAGCATGATTTGTGGGTTTTCATGGAGGGCTCAGGACTTTGGATATTCTCATGAACACACTCCTGTGAAACACCGTATCTCACTTATTTCATAACCTTGAGAGGGACATTGTGGCATTAGCTTTTTCTCCTTTTGTTAATGATCTATTCAAATTCTATTCAAATATCTACTTGAAAATACTCAGATGTTACAGTAACTGGAAATACCTAAGGTTCTCATAATATTTGATCCACACTTATTGTAAATAAAATAATCATTAGCAGATCATTTATCTGAAGGCTGCTAAAAATGTTTAGTTTAGTTTGTGGAATTTTTGAGTCTGTATCTGTGTCCTGGTTTCGGCTGGGATAGAGTTAATTTTCTTCACAGAAGCTAGCAATCAACAATGTATTTAGTGGCAAATTGTTCATAAAGAAGATACGGTATTTTTCAAGACATGCAATTTCTAAACTTGGTTTTATCTTTTGTGACCAGGCTGTGGCTATGCAGATATTCATAAACATAGATGTCAGTACAATTCCATGCTTTTCTTTCCCAGAATATTTATGAATTCGTTCATTTATACTTCTCTTTTTGCTTATATCTTAAAGGTACTCTTTTTAATATTATGTTATAGAAGTTTTTTAATAGGGGTAACCTGGGCAAATATTCATAGCCAGAATACTGGTTTTTCTTTTTTTCATATCCAATCATATTCCAAGTAACCTGAGAAGGATGACATTTTCAGTTGTATTGTTAATGGAGACTACATCCTTGTTTAGTCTTCTTTGGTTTGGATTTAGTTCCTCGCTTTGTTTCCTGAACACAGAAAACAATGCCGAACTTTAAATTAGTGGTTTGTGGTTTAACTTGAAATACTTTCTGATATGATACATTCATTCTCATGACCAACTACAGTGTCATAAGTCTCCAGAACCTATTCAGGTAAAGCTGGAAAGTCTTCTACCTTGCCTAGGCCCAGTGCTGGAACTTTAAATTATTATGTTCTACTGCCCTGCAATTTCAAGGGATTTTAATTTTCCTGATAGCAGGGAATGATGAAGGCAGGAATGTATGAAAAGCTCCTAGTTCCTTGTAATTAAGGTGCATTGGTACAGCTGAGTAAATGAAAATATCTCACAAGTAGAGCCCTTACTGTAAGGATAATATAGTTACTGTTTTGACACATGATGTGATGGGTTTCTCCACTCCAATGCAAATGTTAACATTATTCATAACATACTGAGGTACCAAGCAAGGTAGCGCTAAACAGCACCACAGAAATTACTGCTTATCCCTACATGCCAGCCTTTTTTGGCTATACTTCTATTTCAATGCTATTCATCTCTTGTCCTCTGCAACATTGTAGTCGATGCCAGTACATTGAACCTCCCACATTTTTATTTGATACAGCTGAAAACTACGTGGCCTACATTTGTTCTTACGACAGGCTGTTATATAAAGGTGGTAGAGAAGGAGTCTGAAAATGGAATAGGAACGTCCTATGTTGTATCACAATGTTCTACTTTTTTCACAAAACAAATCATTCCTACTATCTCTCAATAAAAGCCTTGGAGGAAGTGTACGTGCAGGTATGAAACATGATGTGCAGAGAACAACTGCATTACGCTCAGTATAAACCAAAACAGTGATACTTAATATCTTCTGAATCACATGTACTCAAAGAACATTTAAAGTGAGCAAAAACTTAACATGGAAAGTTTGCCTCTTTATGAATATGTAAAGGCATGTTTCTCTGGAAATCTGATCTGAAATGTCTCATTAACGCTATTTGTAGAATAGTTTATTAGCTTGTTTAGCACAGAGAATGAAGAGGTTGCTTGTAAAGTTTGTCCCACTGAAAGTCAGGTGAACACTAGTGATGAAAAATCACATTTGCTACAAAATATTCTTTCTTTCCTCACAGGATTGCAAAAATGAAAGCAACTGAAAAAAAAAGTTACAAATTGACATGCAGCACGCAAAAGCTCCTGTATAAGCCAATTCCTGGAATGCTACAGTTTCCCCAGATATTTCCAGTTTAAACTTCACTGTGAGATAGTCCCTGGAATGTCATTGATTCTAGGATCTCAAAAGGATCTCCTGCCTTAGAATTCATTTCGACAAAGATACAAGTAGTATGATGCACTTGTTCATATTTCCAGGGAATTTTTTATATTCTCAATAGTTCTCCAACTATTTAAAAGTACTTAATAATTTTAATGACAGAATTCAATATGTGCCTTGGCTTTTAGTTTGTGAGAATAATATACCATTTACTTGAGGGAAATGTAAATTCTCCTAAAAGAAATAGAAGATGTAGATAAATGTTAAATACTTTCAGTGCCACCTATTGGCTGATAAATTAGTTGATTCAACAATAAACATCAACTTCATAATTTTGGTCAAAGAAGTGAGATAGGGCTACTTATACCAATATTTCTAATTTGTACTGAAGGCAAAGCCAGCATCAGCGTCTATGATACCATTCAAAGGCATTATCTGATCTCCAAAGATTTTAAACTCTAAATACATATTTGTTTTGTCTTCATAGAAAACAACACATGAAGGCATCCTGTGGGATGCTTCAGACTTCTCATGGTGTGACTGATGTTCTAAAGCATGTAGTGAATAAGTAAGGTGGTGGGAGATATAGGAAGAGGTCAGGAAGTGATCTAAAGTTGTCTTTTTAGCCTGATGATGGGGTTTTGTTTGTCTGAACATATGATCTAATCAGTTTAGCTACAGTTAGCTTCTCCTTTGTAAAATTTCAAGCCAAAGATACTCTTCACTGCGTCTCAGATTCCATTTCTGGAATATACTGAACCCTTTGGTATCTCTGAGCACTTAAGCATGTCCTTAACTTTCCACATTAATAATTTGATCAGGAACCTGAGGAATACCATTCAGTTCACTGGAACTACACACATACTTAAAGGTAATCTCACGATTGTTTTCTAGAGCAAAACAAAGTTCACCACCTTGCATGAATGGGGCTAATATTGTATCATCTTTAAAATGTTTATGCTTCTTAACTGTCCTAATGGCTTTGAGTTTAGGATTTCGGGTAAAATATCCAGAGGCTCTGTTTATATAGAGAAAGCTTATTTGTTGTGTACATAGTTATGAAGTTTGATATTTCATTGCAAGGATGATAACTGAAGAGTCACAATTATTTCTTATTTCTAGGAATTCTACACTTAAATAAGATTTGTTTTTTCCCTCTGTGTTCTGAGGTTTTTTGTTTGTCCCCTGGATAAATTGTGCAATGTTACAGAGGTGAAATTATGGCTAATAATTTCAAAGTACCTAACTGCTTTGAAAATTGGGCTTGATTTTAGTTCCCTATGTCAGAAAGGGACTTAGGGCCCCATACAACTTTTTGTTCATGTGTTGCTGACACAACAGAAGGTGTCAGATTTTTGTTATTTAATTAAAAAATATGTTCCAGGTAAGATATCTTTTTAACCAGTGAAGCAAAAAGGAAAAGCACTTGGTGTGACAGAGTTAGCTTCTCTCTTTGATAAACTAGATATTTTAGATCCAATGTTTGGAGAAGAGCAGAGCTGCACCAATGCCAAGAGAGTCCAATCACTGCAAACTGAGAATGGACCAATTTCTATCCAATCCTATCCTGAGAAAGGGAGTTTATCTCACACCTTTTTAGCTACCTGTTTGCTCAGGATCTACCTAAGCTGGCTGGCTAAGTTCCTTCTATAGTGAAAGGCAACCTCTCCAGGTTGGCAACCTAGAGAGAAATCCTGTTATAGGACAATGAACCAGAAGAGTAAAGTATCTTTATAAGTTGCCTGTCCCGTATCAGGGACTACACAGGGAATGCAGATGACCTTAAATTTAACACAAAACCTTTTTAGGAGATTGAAATTTTGAGATGATTTTTACTCTTACTTTCAAACTCTTTGACTTGGAACATGAGTAGGTCCTTTAACAGCATTTCCAGTTGTCTCAGTTACTTTAAAAAAAAAAATTGTCAGATCTATGTTACAAAATAATCTCGGTATCAGTGTCCCCAGTTGGGGGCAGGCAGGGCAGGACCTCTCTAGCTGAGGCCCCAGAGGTCATGGGACTGGCCCTAGCTGTGGAGGTCCAGTTCATGGGCAGTCTCCACCATTCCTGTTCTCATAGTACACTGACACTGTCAACATTTTAGCACTGATTTAATCCCTGCTTTCAGGCCTTTTCTACTCCTGGCATTAATTTTTGCTTCTCCTTTCTCCTTACGCCCTTGCTGAATCAGGCTGCCCTTTTCTGGCACTGAAATGCAGCAAAGCAGCCTGAAGGCTGTGAACTTTTGGCCACAGACTCAGAAGCCATGACAGAGACTGAGGCAACAAAATGACTCAAGGCCAGAAGCACATTTAAAAAAAGAAAAAAAAAAATCTGTCCCATACGATTTTAAATAAATTATGTTTTTACGGAATGGCAACACAATCCTTGGCCAAAGGACAAAAGAAATCCCAGAATGGGAGCAGTGTTTTCTCTGGGCTAACATGGTGTAAAAAACCCATGAGCTTCAGTGCTAAACAATATTGTCTAGGTGAGGGAAGAATCCCATACTACAATAATTATTTAATGACAGAAGAAAACCTCTGCCTTAGAGTCTGAACCCCAGCTTTCAGACCATGTCCAGCAGAGGAGAGCTGTTCCCAGGTTTCTCCAATTTGTTTTCAAGCTCTGGAAACTATGGTGATTCTTATACTCATTAATCTGCAACCTATTTGCTATTTGGTAACACAGAAAACTATTACACATGTGGTCCTACTTTAATTCCCATATCCAAACCTGACACTATATAGGCTGAATCAGAAATGACCCTTATCTATGGAAGCTTATTCCT
This sequence comes from Gorsachius magnificus, assembly GCA_034008185.1. Lineage (NCBI taxonomy): Eukaryota > Metazoa > Chordata > Aves > Pelecaniformes > Ardeidae > Gorsachius > Gorsachius magnificus. The sequence goes on from CM067081.1 coordinate 182,515,052, forward strand.
GGTTAGGGGTAAAATCATATGAGGGCATCTAGTCTTGCAAAATGTGGAATATGTAGGGGACTGGAAAAATAGGTATAGCAGCTGATTTGCAATATTTCCGATGTTTTTGTTTACACAGGTCACAAGATGTTGGTACTGTCACATCCAAACCAAAATTCATATTTTAATTAGTCTTCAGGATAAAACCAAATGTGGATCTGGAATATAACTTGTCTTTTTTTAATACTAAAAAGCCACTCACCCCTTATACAGCTTTTTTTGGTAATTGTTTTGATTTTTAATAGATCAATTTATTCAGCTTAATGAACCTATAATTTCCCAAACAAGACAATTTTTCATATTAAGTTGTTGAGTGTTTATCTTTACGTAGATAAAGATTTGCTAGAGTTGCCTATGGTATCATCCTCGTTTTGGTAGTTTCCTTTTCCAAACAATCAGCAATCATGTAAGACCTACCTTTCAGATTAGTTGTTTAACATTTTTTAGTTTTTATATCTTTTGACTTAGAAACTATTTTTTCCTGATCCATATTCAAATAATTTTTAATAATGTTCTTAGTGACAAACATGTAATTACTGTGATTAATCTCAACTGATGACAACACACTGCACAACTAAATTGTCACTCTAGATGAAAAAACCCAGCAACTCTGTTTAACAGTGATTCTTGGGTCATGATGCTTGTTCAAGTATTATGAAGTTCGTAATAAATGATCTCCATATGGTATTAACTATGTTCATGTCAAAGACATTGATCTCAAGTGTGATGATTTTTAAATTTCTACAAACAATGTTTAGTAGAATCAGTCACTTGAGAACACAGTAACAATATAATTCCAGCACTAATTTGCTATCAGCAAGACTGTCTAAACATATGCACTGAGCTGTTACTTTCTTTAAACAGTGGTTCTGGGTTGTGCCTCTCCACAAAGTATTTAAAGATAAAGCTCCCTCTTTGTTAAAGATGCCTCTCAATCAACCACTGTGTGCTACTTGGAAATATAGAAATAAAAATTGAGTAAGACTTTTTCCTACATTCCAAACTGTTAACTCTTTGTTCTCCCTGCAGTTCTTCAAACGGCAATTGCTGCACAAATTAGGCTTGACTACAGTGGAACGTAAAGAGAAAAGAAAGAAAATTGTGCTTTTGTATTATTGAAAATTCATATCTGTGGGTACCCTTGTCTGATTCCATGCTTTTTAGGTCCCGAGTAATTATAGAAATAATTCTGTGGCTCCTTTTATTCAAAACCATGATTGTAAGTCACGGCCTGGTACTTGTATTTTATCCAGGACAGTTTTATGATGTCTATCACTGTTTATTTAGTAGAGAAAACTCCTTTTATATTTATTCTTGAATGTTTCATAAGAGTTGAGTTGGAATTCCAAACTTTCAGAAATTAGTATGTGCATTTGGAGCTGAACTAACCTTAGCTTGAGAGTTCTTCTCATTTTCTAAAAAGTAGCTATATTCTGGGATTTATATGAGAATATTATAACTTTATTTCTATTTAAAGTCAGCTGAAACCAATTCTCTTTGTTGAGGATCCAAATAATTTATTTGCTTTAGCTTAACACATTACAGTGATTGTAGTCCAAAATTATGTTCTCTGGATATGCTTCATGTGATGTTGTTGGCTTGCTAAGTACTTCCTTAAAAAAGATTAAAAAAAATAATCTTAGCTCTCTTTCATAAAACAGCTAATAACTCACAATTTCCTTGGAATCAAAGATATTTACTACAATTTCAAAAGATTATGTCAGGGAAAAAATTCAAATGTATGAGTGTGTTTCTGGACAGCTTGATTGTTATGTCCTGCAGCTGTGTCACATTTTTGTGTACAGATTTATGTTACAGATTTGCAAAATAAGCAAGGTTCCAGACCAAGTGGATGCAACATGATAATGTATTTTGAGAGTGGTGCAGTTCCTTTCTGGTTTAAAAATGGCTTCTCAGTCTCCTGAGTACCATCAGAGAGACGAGATTCCTTGCTTGTTGCTGAAGTGGCAGATTGCTTAGTACGTGTACCCCACGCTGCCGTTAGGACAACACTTCCCTGGATATCCCCATTTGCTATGCCCACAAGCACTTTAAAACAGGAGTTATTTGTTTATTTAAATAGTAGCCTGTTTTTTTCTGTGAAAAATGCTTAGTAGTGTCTGTTCACTAGGAAAAAAGAAAAATCCCTGAACCGTTAGAGCTACGTAGTCTCCCAGCTGGTTTAGTCAAATAACTTACAGCACCTTTTTCTACTGTGGCAGTGTTCTTATGGGACTTGAGTCTCTTTTATGCCTGATTCTGGACAGCAAAATGGTAAAGTTTATTCTATTAATTTGTTATGACACGGAATTCCCATGAAAATTCTCGTGAGCAATTCTTTGTTAATGAAAATATACTCTTCTCGGGTCTTTTTTAATATATCTCAGTATATTGATTTACCAGCTGAAAAGGGCATGAAAAGTAAGCAAAAGGAAAAGCAAGCCTTAGGAAGGAAATAAATATGTATTAAGCACAAATATTATTCCTAACTGAACATATGCATCATATTTTCTATGTCTTTCAGTGTTTACTTTATAACACTAGCATTGTCTGGTCATTAATTCAAAGAAAGCCAACATAAATATCTTCAAGGCAAATAGCAATATCATTGCATAAGACCAAATTCATGTTACCAAATTTTACCTGCCTTAAAGTTAAATACTTCATCTAAACTTCTCAGTGCTTCACTCCACTCTGTGCTCTTTTAGGGAGCAGTTCAGCTAGAATTTGAGTGAACTGACATCTGGAAGTAACTGTCTGTCTCTCTATTTGCATTTGCCTCCCTCCGTTATGGTTAGGTGAGGTGGGGTGCCTTCCCTCACCTTCCCCCCCGTCACCTCAAGCTTATTTGAATGAAGTGAGTACAGGAGAACTTCATGTGTCCTATTCCTTTTTTATCGCACATTTTATGGAAAACCAGTTCACATTTCTATCTTATTCTGATATTAGTTTTTATTTCCATCTTGTCGCATACATGTCAGAAATACATTACTGTCCTTAGAGCCATTAACTTTTTAATATTCTCCATTGAAGCAAAACTTCTAATATAGTCAGGATTGTAAATGAGAGCCTTATTCCATTGTAAAGGTGACAGAAAAACACACAATTGCTACATATTAACATTTTTAATTGATTAATTGGCAATAGAAAAATCTGGGGTTTTATTAAATTACAAGAAAAAAAAATCCTATTCATTGTTCTTTTTTAAATTGACAATTCAATCCCTTGTTAACTAATTCCTCTACCTAAATAGATCCATAATAACACATTTGGGAATCAGATTTTTACCCAGGAGCTAGTGATGGAGCTGTCACTCCTGATGATTAGTGAAGTACAGCTTGACTGTCTTCAAATATTGCATTGTCTTGTAAAATAAAGGAAGATGTATTTTATATTTGCGCATATGCTTTCTAATTGTTTAATCAACCAAGTCAAAATTTTACAAATAAAAACATTTGTCATTTCATTACTGCATTGTTTGGGGTTGAAGAGGCATTTGATTATCATAATTGAGTAACAGATATTACCTACAGTGATAACCAAAATAAACACAGAACATTTATAGAGCATCTTTCACCACAGGGTGCTTTTCCAAATTATATAATCCATGTACAAACTGAGCATGAATAAAGTGTTAAGGTTAAACAACCAAGCCTTCAGCAATCAGCCATGGTCAAGCGTTTTCTTCCAGGCATACGTCTTAAAAAATGTGGTACCTCTTTAATATTAAAAGGCTAAATATTAGGTTATGTGAACACTAAATATTTCTTGCTTCAGTTCTATACAGTGACTAAAGTTTTATTTTTTGAAAAGATTTAAAAGCTTCACTTCTACTCCACAGAATGCTTTAAAGAATGTCTTCATGTATTTATGAGTTGCTTTCCAGTGATAAGTGCATGATTAGCATTAAACTGTACTTGGCCTTGTACACAAGCATGAAAGACACAGTTATATCAATCTGTAAAAATACAGCTTTCCATTAAAAAAACCTATTTTACTTAAAAGGGCATTTTTGACAATAGAAGTTTATTGTTTGTTTTTTCTCTTTTTATTTCTGATTAAATTACAATATCAAAATGTCCCATTTATGAATTATATTGAAATGAAGAAATATAAATTTTCTATTCCCAAAACTTTTGTACAAGAAGATTGCTTCATTTCATGCATTTTTAAATAAGAAATAAAAGGGTGGCAATAAAATGATTCATTTTTATTACCCAGAAACACATTTTCTGATGTTCTGTAACTGCTCTGAGAGAGTGCCTTCCAGTACTGTTTGAAACAGATAAAATGCTTGTTCCCTTATAGATGGGATCATGAATCCACTGTAGGCAGTGGGAATATTGTCATGAGCTTCACTTGGGCCAGGCATTTCAAAACAGGTTGTTGGATTTTTCTCTCAAATGCAAAGGTCAGGTGCTAAGTAACTATGCTATGGAAGAAAAATCTTATGCAGGCTGAATCCTAATTGAGGGAGCTGAGTAAGGTTTAGATTCCAGAATTCTGGAGAATATATAGGGAATAGTTTTGAATACTCAGATTGCCAAGTACCGGGGATTGGAGTATTTGTGATATCTGAAAGAGATCATGAAACCTTACCTCTATTGTTTGCTCTGCAACACACAGTTATGACCAGGGAGAATTATTTTTCATGTAATCTTGTTTTTGTGTTAGCAGTTTCTCTTTCATTATTAAGATTAGTGAAGATGTATAACATGTATAACTAGGTTTTGTATATAAATGTGGAACACTAATTTCTATGAGAGGCACTGTACTATATAGCTTATAGTATATACATAAGCCTCTCTAAAGTGGCCTAGTCTCTTTTGCTGTGAGTTTATGCAAAACCAAGACAATTTGCTACAAGACATTAAAGCTGAGAGTTTACTTGCACAGTGCAGCTATATGAGGAGTTCTAAATGGGAATGAAGCAGCATTCTCAAGCCTCACAACAGGGTTGAAGGGCCTCATAGTCTTGGAATAGCCTGTCTGTAGTAATGAAAAACTATCTTTAAGTGACTTATTAAAAGATCTAAGCTGAGGTACTACAGCTCTGCAGAGCTATCTTTTATTCTCAACTTTAATTCCTAGTCCAAACGGAGAAAATATTACTATAATTTGAATGAAGAATCTCTCTGTAAAAGAAAAACAGTCAATGGCATAGCCATTTTTAAAAACAAAAGAAAACAAGACAAACAAAACAAAACACCAACACCAAACCCCCCACAAACCCTGTTTATGTGAGAGGGAGCTTGCAAATGCCATCCGAAAGAAAAAATAATGGTTTTAATGCTATACATATGAAGGGTTAGGATAGGTGAAAGACTGGTGGAAAATTCAATCCCATAACTTTTTGCCTATTTCTGTAATTGTGCCTAGTGCTTACAGATTTCTTTTGATCCTTTTCCATTTCAGAAGTGGCATAATCTTGCACTAAATCCCACTGACCCAGCTTTTTCAATCCAGTGGACTTTAGGGTTGACAAAATTTTTAAGGAGAGGCAGTATCTTCTGTATATCGTTGGAAAAGAAAGGACAGCATTTCAGGTTTAAATGTACTTTTACCATCTGAAACAGAATCAGCCATTAACAAAAAGAATAGTTCTAGATCTTCTGAGATGAGTACATTAAAATATTGCCATAGGCACAAGTGCAGTTTTTGGCAACTAAGTAAAATCATAAATTTCATATTATTTCCCCCACATGATTTAAGAAACACGGTCTATTTGTTTTCCTGTATTCAAACATCTCCAGAGAATAGGTAGTCAAATATTATTGATACTTGGTAAATTCCAGAACACTTTAAAATACATCATCCATTGCATTCAGTAAATATATTTTCTGCCTACTTGGTCATCTCTATGTAAACTAGCTAGTAAAAAGTAAGAATTCGTAAGCATGGTTACTATTTATTTTCACTATAATCTCAGTAAGGCAGCCACAAAGAAGAATTTGGGTTTTTTTAAGAACTTAGAACAGTGGCAGATAATCTGTAAACAGACTGAAAGAAGAGATGGCAAAACATTGTGAGAAAGAGTAGTGAAATATTGCCTGTACTTTCCTAATACCATTTTTTTTTTCCTTTGTGACGTTCAAAATGAATATGTGTACCTTCTTGCAGTAGGTGCTATGCTATGCTGGACTCCTTGTTTTAGTAATAGTGTAATTAAGGAGGGATTTGAAAAAAAAAAAAGAAAAGCTGTGTCTCAAGGCTGGTAATTGAGGGAAATAATGGAAAGATTTCCTAGACTGTAGGCCTAGCTTTTTGCTCTTTGTAATTGAAGTGTACTTGGTCCTGCTGGCAATGTAGCTTTTGAGGAAATATTTGTAAGGACTCTTTTACACTATGGCAAGTTTAACATCAGGATGTTTTGCAGTTATGTGGCTGAATCTTCCTGACAAGTTTAAAAAATACAAAAGTAAGGTTGTTTTGTGTTGTATCTTACCTAAAGATCATGCTACTGTTGCATAAACATTAAAGAAAGTAGCTTCATAATTGAAAAAAAGATCTTTCTGTCATTTTGACTGCCTAATGAAATATTTTTCTCAAACCCCCACCATAATGATCCTTGTGATGCACGTGTACACATGTGCTTTTGTTGTAAACCTTAGATCAGCTGAGAAACTTGGAATAGGGAAATTCATGGTTTATCTGTCACAGTCCTTGCAATACATTAACCAATCTATTAATCAAACTAATTCAATTCTCTGCCCATGCCTGCTGTCCAAAACATTGTAACTCAGTCCTCTTAACAGTGGTGTATGTTCTACTTCCAAACCTTTTTCACCCTCTTTTATGTTCAGTAGTTGAAACCTGGCACCCTTTAATTCTGGATAATGATTGGGTCATTCAAGAGAGATCTTTTTCCAAGGCTGATTATTTTAAATTTTTTCCTTATAATATACAGTATCTTTCTAAAGAGCTTGAGATTAACAAAGGGTATTAGTAGGCTACCTGACATTTTTAGTCATTTGAATCTCATGTTCAAATACCATGACATCTGCAGAAATTTTAATGTCAGGGCCCTGGGTGTACCAATGTACCTGAAGTACCCTGGCAAGTCTCATCCGAGGCCTCCACCCATGTGCTCTCTGCTCATCAGGTTAGGAGCTGCATTAACCTCAGGCTCTTGCTCTTCTTGGTCCTTCCCTGAGCTATGCAGTAGGTAGGCTGTGCCCAGTCCTGACATTCAGGCAGAGATTTGCAAATGGGTCTCTGCTCTGCTGCATGGTAGCTCTAACCTCTGAGCTACTGGAATGAAGTCTCTTGTCTTTATCTGAAGAAAGATGGACCTACCTCCTGGAGAGGTCTCACAGTTCAGAGCCCTGAATGTAGAATCCAAGTCTGAGAGGTAATTTTTAAGATTCAAGTGTCTTCCAAAGTGGTTCTTTTCAGCTTAGTAAATTTTGTGAATGTTTAGCAACTAATATTTTACCTTGCTCTATTTCCCTGGGAGTTTCTTTCTGAACCACTCAGTACTCAGTGTACTCTTTCAATGAGCGGGAGATGGAAATTTATTTCCCTCTTCCTTAAGCGTATTTCATCTCCCCACCACTAAGTGCCCCAAAAAGCTGTCAGCAGAAGAAGTGAGTGGAGAGGTGTACATACAACAATTCAAGTATCTTTTTCTTGTGCAGCATTAAGCGAAATGGGAAAAAATAGAAACTGTTGGATATAAATGACTAAACTCATTTGATGTGGTAAATTAGCCTGAATATTAAATACTGCACTACACAGTATTCCATTGAGAAAGAAAAGCAGTGAAACAGATGTATAATTTTCAAGCTTAAGCTCTTCTCAAAGCAGACACTTTTTCTTTGCAATATTGTCTCACACTAAGCCATAGAAATGTTAAGTATTGTACATTGTTCTTAAAGAAATCTTTCCCAAAGCTTCACAGTAGTAGAGGGAGATGAGAACTCTACATGTCTATTTCTCACCTATGAAGACTAAATAATCAGAGCCATCATTCAGTTTTATCTGCTCTGCGTGCTGGACACTGGTCGTTTGGCAGTGTTTACACACCTACAGGACTGATTATGACTTGTGCGCCAAGTAAGGATCTGTAACTGTCACCCAATCCAGCTGGTTTCACTGTGCTTCCATTCATAATGGATCACTTTCAGAAAAACACAGGCGATGGCTTATGCCTTCTTATAGGGGAATTCAAATACAAATAGATTTGGCTACTTGCTGACCCAAATTGAAAATCTCCCAAAGGACACTGTAATGGTGAAGAAGAATTTAAGAGACAGGACTGAAAACCCCGCAGAGAAGTGAAAGGCAGAAATGAGTGCTTTTCTATCACCAAAACCCGTGTTATTGTCCACTACAGGAGGTTAGCTTATAAAATGGCTCCTTGAAGAGAATAAGTACTTTCATCGCTGATAATGCCTACAGAATTTTCCTCACTGTTTTCACTAGCAAGGGAAAATCCACATCAGAATTTGCTACCCAAATTTGCCCTAGTATGAAATAACTTCATACTGACAGACTTGCAGATATAATAGCAACCACCCCATAAAATTTATTCTCAAATTTCTGCATAAGGTTTCAAAGATTTCTTTGCTGTTATGGGCACAATGATGGCAGTCAAACATTTCCCTCGACCAGGCTGCAAAACATTTAAGAACTAGTAGACCTGGAACCAATGGTCAGGAGCATATTATGAGGTCAAATACTGATACCACGAAAATAATTTCAATAATGTTGATTTCTTTAGCCTTCAGAAGTGATATTGGTTAATCTAGTAACAATTTCTTGCATATTTGCAGTATTTTGATTCTGGATTACAATAGAAAAAAGTAAAAAAACAGTTGGTTTTCAATATAAGAATATCAGAAAGTCACTTTTAAAATAAGCTCTAGTTCTGAGCGCTCTGGAACAGGCAATCACTGTCTTCTGCAAAATTAGCATTAGTCCTGAAGTTCATTTTTTTAATTTGCCTACAAAATCAGCCACAGATTTGACAGCTGTGTGCATGCAAAATTAAGTGAAGCTAGATTATACATCGGAGTTGCTTCAAGCAAGTCTTGACACAATTTTTGTTCTATGCCTAGCAATGTTTCTTCAGAGTTATCTGTTGTAATATAATTGTGTCTATTGACTTTAAGTGCCTATGAAATGTTCTCATTATCAAAGGTTTCTTCAGTGCATACAAACAAACCAAACCTAGAAATAGTCCTTTCCCAAGCAATTGAAAGGGGTTCTTGGGGCTCCGGAACTGTCTGGATTTTGGGAAGTTACTATTAGTATTGCTTTTTCTTCAAAGTGGAACACTATTCACATAAATAACTTAGGTATGTTCAGCTGAATGTGTCTTACTAAGAAAGAATAATGGTCTATCATCATGTCTTTTGGATTTGAGCAACATTTGACATTATACAACCAGTAGAAAGGATCATACAAATTTCTAAATTTTCTTCTTCTAAATGGCATAGAATAACACAAGGTCATTATGTAAAGTGGAATAAGCTCACAGTTGTATGGATTACAGTGTGCAGATGACTGTAAAGTAAACCCACATATGAATGCACCAGGATCCATTAACAAAGTGCTCTGACAAAATGCTTACTTAGGAGCAATATAGCCCTTATACCACATGGTAAACTGTATTGGGTTTCTGTAACACATTGCAGGTAGCATATTACTTTACTTCAAGAGATGGGCAAGAACTAGATTGTTCCTTGGTGTTGCAGAGAACACACATTTGGGCAGGACCCTGCCAATCTTCTTCAATCCTCTTCTTTTCCCAAGGAGGATTATATGTAGCTGTGTTGCTAGAGCCCAAGTTTCAACATGGCTGGAATGTTTCCCAGACGAAGGAGAGAGACTGTCATAGCCAGAATTATGAGCTGCCTAGCAGACACAAAAATAATTGTGCACAAATGTATACATGTGGGATCTTTACAAGGTCCAGATTTTGTATCAGTCATTTATATAAATGCCAGGTCTATGGTCAAGCAGTGTTGGTATCTGCTGGGTATTCCTCCATTCCATTCAAAGTGCCACCTGCTGTTTCATCTATCTGCCAAGTATATGGATTAAGTCTGCTGTTTTCCGTTCTATGTCATGTCATTAATAACGGTAAGAAATGTTTGCTGAATGATAGTTGCACGGTCTGTAGATGTAAAATTCATGGTTACATTCATGGTCACACATTCCTGTCCTTTCCTTATTTATCTTATGAGTGCCAGAACTCTGGACATACTTTTCACCTCTCAAATATTTATTTCACCTAAGGATTCCTTCTAATGTCCCAACATATCATAGTGCTTTACAAAACATTACTCCTGATTCGTGTAACTAACTACATCAGGCTGAGTGTGCTGTGTATCCATGCATTTTCAACCTATGCAGGCAGCAAGTCCAAAGTATAACACGTTTTAAATACAGAAAGGAGGCTCCCCTGCCTCACATATCATTTGAAGAAGCCAATCCTTCTACAGTCACAACAGTAAAGATAGCAAATGAATAGTCCTTCCCCACACCTCTCCTGACACCAAGTTTAGTAACCCATTATAATAAACAGCATGCAGTTTGTTTTGGTATTTTAAAACATGATAAAACAGAATTAATTTCATTTTAAAAAGCCTCATACAAGGACACTTTTTTCCTTTCAATTTATCTTTTTTTAAAAAATGCCTGAGTTCTGAAGACCCTTATATCTATGTCTTAAATGAAGGAAGTATAAAAATAACCTTTCAAAGGAACATCCCATGTGTAATTTGTCATGATATGTAACTCAATTTCATTGTAGCTGTGGATACTTATGATGGTTGCATGATATATACTTCACATCTTTACTGTAACTGTTTTTCCACTGAAATCTGGTATCAGACCTCTGCAGTGGGATAGTACAGTGTAATCAGAAGTAATCATGTCTTTTCCATCGGAACTGTCTGTTCCCAAGTGTATAAAAAGCCACTTAATCACTAGCTGTAATATGTTTGTTGGCAATTTAATTTTTTGTTTCACCTTGAGAGCTACGGTGAGGTCAACCCTCATGAGTATAATTTTATACTCAGCTATAATAACTTCAATCCTACCTTGAATATTTTTTACTTACATAAATATAAGGTCAGTATGAACTGTAAATATTTCTGTCATTGAACCTATATTCTTGGTTTTGGCCTTGTTTTCTGACAGTTCTAGTAACTTGAAATAAACTTTCAGCTAGGTCCAAAAGAGGATTTAGTAGCTAAAGCAGACTTAGGTAAGACTAAGTCCTTAAATTCAAAACTGTAGGAATGAAAAAATGGTGGTTGCCTTCTGCTTAGCCTTGGAGGTGTCATAGGTCCCTGAAAGACCCTCTTTTTGTGTGCAGAACTTTGAAGGGTTCAGGAAATGATCGACAAGTTGTTTAACTGTGGTTTTTATCTAGCCATGAAAGGTTCTCCACAGTTTTCCCTAATGAGCTTTCATCTAGTAGCTGTTCCCAGGGCATGCCTTATGCACTTCAACATGAGAGGACACTGCTTTGTGGTGGAGCCAAAAGAAGAACATGAATTCAGGTAGTTTGGCCAAATGCATCTCCCTCCATCTGTGCTCCAGCCTAATAGGACAATTCACAAAGAGAAGCTCTTGTTGAAAGCAGAGAGAAGATGCTGAATTTCATTGGTCAAGCTGTTTTCAGTGCCACCTGTATCAAACAAATGCTGAAACAACAGTCCTGGGAGTCAACACCCTTTCCCCAAAAGAGCAAAAGCATGGGATTACAAATCATAATGCTCCTCCTGCAGCCCCTTTCCCTATGTGCCTGTCTTTCCAAGATGGCACAGGGTGGCAGCAGGTGAGAAGGGAATGAACCCCACCACAAAGCAACAATTAGACATGGCGTATTGGTGTAAAAAGCTGCAGAGGACACTGTCCCAGTTTTGACTGTGATAGAGTTAATTTTCCTTCTAGTAACTGGTATAGTTCTGTGTTTTGGATTTAGGATAAGAATAATGTTGATAACACACTGATGTTTCAGTTGTTGCTGAGCAGTGCTTAACCAGTCAAGGACTTTTCCTGCTCCTCACACCACCCCACCAGCAAGTGGGCTGGGGGTGCACAAGAAGTTGGGAGGGGACACAGATGGGACAGCTGACCCCAACCAAGAAAAGGGATATTCCATATCATATGACGTCATGCTCAGTATATAAACTAGGGGGATATGTGGCCAGGGGTTTGCTGCTTGGGAACTGGTTGGACATCAGTCAGCAGGTGATGAGCAATTGTATTGTGCACCACTTGTTTTGTGTATTCTTTTATCACTATCATTATTTTTACTTTCTTTGCTGTCCTATTAAATTGTCTTTATCTCAACCCATGATTTTTATCTTTTTTTTTTGTTATTCTCTCCCCCATCCCACTGTGGGGGAGTGAGCAAACAGCTGTGTGGTGTTTAGCTGCCTGCCGGGTTAAACCACAACTCACCCATGGGCAGGTCATCTAAAAACTCGGCTGTAAATGTGAGACTCTCACTCTGCTCTTGACAAACAGGCTACACTTTTACCTCCAGGAGTGTGTTGTTTGCAACAAGAATTTTTTCTATGTAGTTCAGTGAGAGAATGAAGTTGAATGACTTTGGATTTTCTTGTCGAGCGGCACTCAATGACAGCTACCAATGATTGCATGCTGCTAAGTCGTCTCTCACTTTACGGCTGTTTTCAGCTTTTTTCTAAGGTACCTGGCTCCCCTTGAGATCTACCAGCAGATCTGCCAGGGGACTAAATGCCTAATTTTGAACTCCACCATGTATTTGAATCTGGCACTTTTCCTTTGAGAGTTGTTCTCAAAGGGTTGCTCACAAACTGACACAATGCCCTGACTTTTTTTTTAATACTGGAAACAATGTATAATGTCTTGTTAAAGTTACAAGAAAGCAAAATAATAAAGGTGGTCCAGCTTTTATCTCTCTGTATCTCTATATACCAAGCATACAAAAATATCTTAGGATACCATTTTTCAGTGTAAAACTGCTTTTAGGCAACTAAAGAATAATATAAGGTCAGAATTGCTTAGTTTCCAAAGAAAAAAAAAAAAAAGTATGTGTTCATAATACTTAATTCTGAACCTTTAAAAAGAACTAAAAAATCAGAGTTAGAGCCTGGGCCTTATTTTCCTATTTTGGATAAAGACATCTTTGGCCTTCCAAATATCTATATGTATACATCAAGTCATAGAATGGAGACGTCTGAAGTAAACTGTGGCACATTCTACTTTTCACTTGCTCTCCACCCGATAATAATATTGATTTGCTAGCTGAGTTTCTGTTCTGCATAAGACTTTGTAACTGGCAATGAGCTCAAACTGAAGGGGAAGATACATATTTCTCAAACTTTTGAAACTGCTTGGGCTTGGATCTTAATCCAGGTCTATTTTAAATAGTTTGTCAAAAGTACGTCCTTCTCATCTCAGTGTTCGTTTCTCAATTATTCCAATTGTTCAAATTCAGTTACTTGTTTATTATTAGAATTTCTACACTGAGTACACTGAATTACACGTAATGACATTTCTACTTTTGCATGTGGACATCGGTATTGTTGCTACAGTTATCATACATATTCTACATATAGTACTTAATTTGCAAGGTATATTAGGAAGGTTAATTTGGTTGCCTCATTTGTCATCATTACAGAGATCCTAAACACTAGCTGATCCATTTTAAGAATTCCTAGAGTAAAAAAGAGATAAACTATGCAAGATGAATACATAATCATATTCATGGATACAGGTAATATTGTGAATATTTCAGCATGAAAGTCTTAATCAGCTGTCAAACAGGCATATAAGGAGAGGGTGATGGTCAAGACAGTTGTAGCCAATTCTCAAAAAAGAGAAAAAGAAATAAAAAAGAGAAAACAATCCTTTAGTGTATTCTATAAGGGAAGCAGAATTTTCCAGTTGTACCATTGTGTCCACAGAGACCTATTCCACACCATAATTACAGAGTTATATCCACTCAGACTTACTAGATCTATCATTCCTTGTGTTCCTTTACTAATTTTTGACAGCTGGGGTCTGACATCAGTATTCTCCATACTGACAGAGACTCTTTTGATTTCAGGTTTTCTTAATCTCCCTGTATGATCCTTGAAGTAGTCCCAATGCATGTAAAAATAATTGTCATCCACATGCATTTAAATTTAAGTTCTCTTTACCAACTAACTTTGTTAAATACATTCTGATACCCCCTATGTCATCTTACAGCTTCATTTTTACACAGGCATCATCATCCTTCAAATAAGTTTAGAAGACCATTTCTCATAGAGAAAGAAAATAGTAGATGTGGCATGTCCTGCATGGGTGATGAAGCAAAAGTTATAGGCATTCATGCTGCCTTTCCTCTGGTCAATTTTAAAATGGCAAATACTATCTAGTATGTTTTCCATCAAACTTTTTAGCAGCTGTGCAACAATGAGAATAGGAAGGAACAACTTAGAAAACATCCATTTATATTATTCCACCAGCTTAAGTTGCATAAATAACACTGCAGTGTCAGTCACCTTGAACCAAACTGTATATTTTTCCATTTCCCTCAGTGAAGTCAGGATTTCTAAGCAAGCGTAGTACTCAGAGTAGCATCCAGATTGAAATCAAAATGCCATCTTTCACCTTTGTTTGTCTCCAGCACAGAAGAGAATGAATTTGATGTTTTTCCTGGGGCTGAGGATAGTGTATGCACTAGCTTTATATATGGGGGAAGAGGAAGGGACAAAACTGAGGTGGGACACATAATTGCTTATTTTATTTAGCTACAGAACTGGAAAGAGAAATGAAAAGCAAATTTTGTTGTTGTTGTTGTTAAATGTTACAGGGAAAGCAGAAACAGATGATTAACATAGTTAGCAAAAAAAGGAAATACTTTATCTCCACAGTTTTGGTGGGATCAGGATTTGGCCATACGGTTTCCTAACTTCCACTGGTCTTTGTGCCATGGAGAGAGGAAAGGGAGAAAACCTCTCATGCTTTCTTGATGAAAGAGATTAATTCTGTAGAAAAAGTTCCTTGTGAGCAGGGGCTGGTCTCTGCAAGTCCCACTTGCAGAATGTGTACTCTGACTACCATTCTCATTCATGCTTCACCCCAGGCTACTAACATTTACATTTACACAGAATCACAGAATCACAGAATGGCAGGGGTTGGAAGGGACCTCGGGAGATCATCCAGTCCAATCCCCCTGCTAAAGCAGGTTCTCCTAGAGCATGTTACACAGGACATCGTCCAGGTGGGTTTTAAATATCTCCAAAGAAGGAGACTCCACAACACCCCTGGGCAGCCTCTTCCAGCGCTCTGTCACTCTCAAGGTAAAGTTCTTCCTCATGTTCAGCTGAAACCTCTCGTGCTTCAGTTTGTGCTCATTGCCCCTTGTCCTGTCACTGGACACCACTGAGAAGAGTCTGGCTCCATCCTCATGACATCCACCCTTAAGATATTTGTAAGTGTTGATGAGATCCCCTCTCAGTCTTCTCTTCTTCAGGCTAAACAAGCCCAGCTGCCTCAGCCTTTCTTTACAGAGGAGATGCTCCAGTCCCCTGATCATCTTTGTAGCCCTTCTCTGGACTCTCTCTAGAAGTTCCTCATCCTACTTGAACTGGGGAGCCCAGAACTGGACACAATACTCCAGGTGGGCTCTCACCAGGGCAGAGTAGAGGGGGAGGATAACCTCCCTCAACCTGCTGGCCACACTTCTCTTTATGCACCCCAGGATGCCATTGGCCTTCTTGGCAACAAGGACACACTGCTGGCTCATGGTCAGCTTGTTGTCCACCAGGACTCAGATCCCTCTCGGCAGAACTGCTTTCCAGCAGGTCAGCCCCTAACTTGTACTAGTGCATGGGGTTAAACCTCCTGAGGTGCAGCACTCGACACTGAGAACTACCATATATTTTCCCACTTTTCCACTGGATTTGATAGTGTCCTGAAAAGTGAGTTTCTGGGCCTGCCCTTAGAAGAAAAATATTATCTTCCAGGTCCATGGAAGCAGGGCTCATGCTCAGAGAAAGATACAAAAGCTTTTCTAAAAGGGACATCATCCTCTGAGGCACTTGGCATCGGCTGCCATCAGTAATGTTGGTGAGTAACACTGAGGTTCTAGTTCAGTGGACTGCCTATTGTCTTCCTGTGGTCTGAGTGAGGTAGGGAAAGCACTGACCATGGGGCAAGCTGTAGTCACTTTATACTTCACCAGTTTTTGGTTGTTTGTATATTCTACTGCAGAAACCTTGCCTTATACTTATGGCTTGCAGCTGGAAACTCCAGGAGTCAGCTCATCTAGTTTTAGTCACCTTAAATTTAGTGATCTAGTCTGAGATAGTTTTGTGAACTATTCCTACATACAGTGGAGAGAGGGGTGCCCAATAAGCAAATAATCTCATTTTAAAATAATCTTACCAGACAGAGACGATGACCTTCCTGGATGGAGGCACTTCCTTTTCTTTCTTCCTCTTGACTGCAGAGGAAGCAAAGACAAAAATCTTCTAATCTTTCAAACAGCTAAAGCTAGATGAGTTGACTTCCGCCATAGATAACTGAAGACAATTTCCCTGGCCCAGATCCTCCTGACAGAATATTAAGTGTACCTGTAGCTCTGTGCTTTCCTTGACATATTTCCACCTTATTGGCTGAATGAGTTACTGTCTCCATTCAGCTGATGTTTTATTTGGAGGGAGAATGTTTCTAGGCTCACATCCTGGGTTCCTGGCTCCATTACTGCTGATCAACAGCCTGATATCACGGAACACTTGAGCAGCAGAATATTTTTTTCTTCTTTGTTTTCTCTTCTTCTTTTATGCTTTTATAATTTTAAAAAATGTATTTGTTTATCTCTACTGAGTTTCCATCAGGGGAGACGGTTGCTTACAATTATATTTACACTGTCCTTGGAGCAGATCCTATAACAGAAAAGCTCTGCCATAAAATGAATAAAGCTAATTTATTAGCCAGGGATTGGATTGACAGCTGGTAAGCTAACAGTTCTTTTACTCTTTTAACAGAGTTTCAAGATTCACAAAGTGAAAGATGTATATTTTATTGGATCCTGATAAAAAATTGTTTTAATACTTCATAATAAAATAAAGAGCAATAGAGCAATATGCCTGTTGTAGATGGAATAGCCTTAAGGGTTGCTTTGTAGGGGCTCATAAAATGTCAAGAAGCATTTAACAGAGTGTATCTGGTTCACTGCAGATTCTGTTACTGGTGCTGACCCGTTAAGCTCAGTATACATAGATGAATATGGCTGGTCTTTTCTTTAGGAAGTTGGGATTAGATCAAGGAAGCGAAGTCATGAGGTAATGCAAATTAAAAATCAAACAAAACAAAACCACCACCACCACCAAAACCAACAAAAACCCCAGGAAAAAAACCCAAACCCAACAGAATCCAGTAACACCCGTTTGTTAATATTTTCTGCAGAATAATTTACTACAGACAAAATAATCTCTTTTTTTTTCCCTAGTTGTGTCTGTGCTTTTCAGTTTTCCCTTCCAAAATTGAACAGAGGATTTTAATTTGTAAGATCTGCTATCTAATACAATGTACCCATAAAATTACAGTTGTTTCTTGCTCCTCCTCATTCCACCTTTCAGGGGTCTGGTAAACAACAAATCAAAGGACCACAAGTACTTCTCTGCAGTGCTGACCATCTCAGGGTGAGAAAAGGGAGCTTGACTTCATCTTGCTTAGCATGTTCCACACATCATCCCAAGAGGAGATATCTTCTGGTATCACTGCCTTCTTTTGTCAACCACAACATAAATATTCCAAAACTGAAAAATAACAGTCTCAAAGAGAGAGAATTTGACAGTAGTATTAACACCTACTTCCTCACATGCAGGAGGAGATTTCACCTTCATTCTAGCTCTGCCACAGGTATCCTCTGTGACTGTGGAAATTCAAGTGTGCTTCAGTTCCATGTCCGTAAAATGGGATTAGTGACTTTCTCCCCTGTTTTTTTCTGATTTCTCCTCTATCTATTGATTGGAACAATGTTGATTTTATTTCATTTTTCACAGTGAGGCATTGGCTTATGTCATGCCCAATAACATTATTGTAATTCAAGTCATAGCGAAGACAAACTTTAAGACAGGAAAGCATTGTAACTTTTTTTTTTTTCCAGTGGACACAAAATGCAGAAGGTGTTTTGTTGTGCTACTCTTCATTACTGTAGATGGGTAAAGATTTCTCTTTGAACTGTTAACCAGATCTGATTAACTAGCTCTTGTCTTGACCACTGACTGTGGATTAGGGGCAAGCTTCCTTCCCTGATTGATTCTGATCAGTCATGGTCCTACCTGGAAGGTCTGAGCTTTCAAGATAGTTGACTAGGCTTCTGAAGGTTTCTTTGCTTTTCTTTTGTTTCTCCAATTTTAATTTTTTTCTTTTTTTTTTTAATTGATTGAAGCTAGTCACTGTCTCTGGAGATGTTAAAAAAACATGTAGATGTGGCACTTCAGGACATGTTTTATTATGCATGGTAGTGTTGGGTTGATGGTTGGACTTTTCCAACCTCAAAGATTCTGTGAGTCTATAGTCTTTTTCTGTAGTTTTCTATATGGCTCTTTTTCACCTATTTTAACTTCAGGTTCTTACACTTGTTTTGCTCCTCTGCCCAGCTCTTGATTCTTGGCTTGTGTTCCTAATAACTGCCTTGTTTTTCATTTCCTGACTTTGGCTCTTGACTTCCACCTGGAAATCTGGCACAAGCTCTTCACCTGTGGCTTGCCTTCTGCTAGTGCTGGCCCTACCCACCAGACAAATCTATCCATGCCTTTAGTCCTATCAAGCAGGTGTCTAAAAGCGACAATGCAGAAGGAATATGGGTCATTTAACTAATCAGAAAGAGCTTTCAATGTCACTCATATTAAGGTGAAATATTCTCACAAATTATTTCAGTGCCTCTACCAATGTATCTTTTCTGCTTGCCTTTCTCTTTTAGCTTCCTCTTCTCAGCATCAGTTTGACAAATGTTTGGTAGGTCCCTTCTGTGCCAGTGAGTCATTCGCTGCAGAATTACTCAGCTTCTGTTTGCTTTCAACCGGGCTCCACTCCAGATACGTGGAAATATGTTCCTTTGATGAAATAATTATTTGTTTTTCTGGGCATCTTATTTGAACTATTGGCTGTTTGTTTTCTCCTGATTTCCAGATAAATCTATCACATAGCTAGGGTAAGCAATTGGAATTTGTGAAGCCTAACAGTAAAATAATATGGGTCAGCATATTAAAACAGAGGCAGATGGCTCGCATTTTGCTGGTACACTGGCTGATTATAATCAGGCTTTACGCTAATCCAACTGCATGTTGCCAGTCCAGAAAGTACCAAGTGTCTTTCATCTCCCTATCAGCTGCAGAATAGATCAAATACAGCCTGTATATCTATAGTTATGTGAACAGATCTATTCCACAGATTCAGGGTTAAAGGCTGCAGAATACATTCAGAAGTTTTAGGGTAAACCATGTTTATCATTGAGTGTAAGCCCCTCTCTGATGAATTCTCCTTAAATATGGATAAAGCATACCAGGATTTATAATTTATTGTGCAAGCAAAGATTAAAAAACATTATCCTATTTCTCTCATCACTTTCATTTGCCACAGTTTTCAAAGAGGACACAAATATCTGTCTTATTTGCTAAACACAGTCATTGATTTAACATCTTATTTTCCTTCTTCTAGCCCGCATCCAGTCTTAAGAATTTTAAAATCAAAAGTCCTTAACTAGTTCAAAGCTCATCCTGTTATCTTCCCCTGAAAAATGGTGATCATTTTTCTTTGATGACTAATGGTTTTAATTGTTAGCACAACATAGTGTATGTAGCACTTGCTCTGGGAAAGGGGTCAATGGCTGTGTCTCCATTAACATTTTGTTTCAGAATAGCAGAACACCTTTAAAATTAATCCCCAAATTCTGTATTTATATATTTACCATATTTTGGTTTATTTTCCAAGGTCGTTTTAATTAGCAAAAACCTAGATTTATTCTGAAGAAAATGAAGGTAGAATACATTCTCAGGTTTTAATTTATTGTCTTTCCTTTCTGGTTTGCATATTACAGGTGAATGATATAAACAACTCAAGGAAATAAATTGGAAGCCCAAGAGTGTGATTTATGCTGACAATTTCCTTCCTGAAAAAGAAGGAAGAAAGGACTCTGCTAAGTTACCAGCTTCATTCTCCTCTTCGATTCTTTTGTCTTTTCACTGTACAATTCTTTGGCTTTGCCTCAGAAACTCCAACTCCCAGGTGACTTTTGCAATTGTAGATAGCTCTGATGTTCACATAGCTCTCTATTTACACATAGCAGACAGAGAAACCGATCAAGTGGAGGCAAGAGTTAGCCCCTTTTTCCCCTATTTCTGAATGATCTGTACATCCTATAAAAAATCATGATACTAAGCTGACTGGAACATCAGAAATCACACTGGATTTATAAAATCAGAAGCATATTTTCAGATGCTCCATATAAATGATTCATGACAGTAAGTGACAAGAAATAGTTCAAGTACCCCTTCCCAGAACTTTTTTTTTCCTTTTCCATAAATTTTGAGTATATCGTTGCTTCGTTGACCATTATCTTAATTTTAGATCTAGCAATACTTCTACTCTGAGATACAGGAATATACCTAAGCCATGGTTTTTCTCCAGGTCTGAACATGTCCTTCACAACTGCTCCCCACCCTCCCCTTTCTTCCTCACTCGGTGCTTTGGTTTCTCTAGGAAGGAATTCCAGATACATGGGCTGGAAGACAGTTTCTGTGCCTGCCCCAAAGCCCCCTGATCAGAGTGATCAGAAGACCAGGATGGGGTAACATATGGTGAGGCACAGCTGTCTCACAGCTTAAGTGTTGCCATCATCTTCCATTGATCAGATACACTCAACACAGCCTTTGATTTTGCCTGTTGTCTATTTTCCATACTGTACAGGCACTGTGATTCTTTTCCTGTTGGAGCAAAACCTATGAAAAGATTTCATGAAAAGAACGCAGACAAAATGGAATCCCCTGCTTTGCAAAGCACTGCTTTAGGAATCTTTTCCTAATAAAGTGTACCCTAAACATAAGATTGTTCTTGATGCTCAGATGGTGATTAAAATGTCATATCTGAAGAGTGCATTTAAGTGGCTATTTATCTTTCTGCTCTATTGAATATTGTAGTGGAATTAGATAAAAAGGGGGAAAAGACCAAACTAGTTTATTTTGTCATAAAGCTGCTGAGAAATGCTGACATCCAAAGTACGTCTTTCAGGAGCTGTGCCAAGGAAGCAGCTAGCTGGTGTGAGTGATGATGCAAAGACTTGGAAGGAAGAACAGATCATGAAAAAAAGAAAACAAATCAATGAAAGGAATGGGATGATGGGACTGAATGTGTCTGCTTGTGTGGCTTTGCTTCTTCATGTGGGGTTAACAGAAGGAAATAATTGGTCTAAGAAGAAACGCTTAAGAGCGGAAATGAAATGTGGAACTGAAGGCCAAAATGTCCCGTTTATAGGTAGTTTTACTGATTCAAAATATCTACAGCTGTTCTAACACAGTGGCATTTGTTGCTACAGTGCAACACTATAGTTGCTTTATAGCTTCTCATTCCCTTCAACACAGACCATTTTCCAGCTTCCTAGCTGTGTGAATATTCATTAGCAAAACCAAATCCTCTTGATTTCCCTTCTTGCCCTAAACAGCCTCAAAAGGAAACCAAAGCCTGTAACCACTTTAGCACCTAGGATGAAAATTAATTTGGTTATCTTTTAATTAACCAGTTTAAGTGATGGTTGCTATTAACAGATGCCTTCTCCAGCAACAAATCACAGCACATAAACAAACAAGGCACCTACTGCAGATAGATGAAAAATCACAACACATTAGCACTGACCAGCCCTTAGATTAAATACAAAAATTCATTCCAAATTGTGATATTGACCCATGTTTGCAGTCATTCAGCTTGATAATTTTTTCTTAAAATTGACAACAGGGTCGTCAGGAGTAATAATAAGAATAATAATAACAATAACATTGTGGTAAATGCAGCCTGTATAAAAAAAATCTATAGATTAAAACTTATTTTCTACTTGAAATAACACTCTGGAAGTATTTCATATCTGGTTATGAACTTGAAGAAATATGTGTCTTCCAGAATTATGATATTCCAACAAAACAGTTTCCACCTATAAAGAAATCAATGTTATCCCTCATTACCATACAGTCAAATCAGCTTGCAGCATCACTTTACAGTAAGAAAGTACTCATTTCACAGGGAAAGAAGTTTAAATTATTTGTTCAAGAGCAGACACAGACAGTCTGTGGCAGTACCCAGACTTCTTGGATCCTGTTGTAATACTTCACTTTTTTTAACTTTCTTTTTCCCCTGCTCTGACACTTTGAATTCCCAAGGCACAAAAGAAAAAAAAGTCTGCTGCCAAATAATCCTACAGCTGATGCAGTAGTGCTAGAAAAACTAGCAGTTAGTTCCTGTGGATTTGCCCTTTTTCACACCAGGGGTAGATAAATTGATTTTTTAATTCCATTTGCATCAAGATTATAAATATAGTTGCCTCTAAAAATGTATAAATAATTAAAAGGCTGTTTGATGTTTTCTCTTTTACCATTCTGTTGTGTATCAAGGGCTCTTACAAGTGCTCATTGCTTGCACATTTTAACTGTTTGGAAAGATTTTATCTGTGCACAATTTAGTTCTGTATGCAGTTTTAGCAGTTAGCAGCCTAAAGACTCATAAAGTGCCTGACCATATGTTCTCTTGATCTTCAACTTTTAGTACAAAATTCAAAGTATGCATTTTAAAAATATTTTTAGACTCCTAAACAAATGTTGTTGCTATGCTATGAATAGTCCATGAAAACACTGAAACTTTTTTTAAAACTGTCTAACATTTTCATTGCAATAGAGAAACCACAGTGAAAAAGCAGAAGGGAAGAAAGAAGAAAAGAAACCTATTTTCCTTCACTTATGGACCACTTATTTTCCCAGTTTTCACACCATTATGAGCTATGTTTTTATCATATTTCATAAATGAAACAGTGTCAAACTCAGTCAAGGTTTCAAAGGGAATCATCAAATAAGATCTAAAAGCAGTAAGATTCAAGATTTCTTATTCTGCTTTTGTATTGATCCATTACCTGACACTATGTTCTATGTTGCTGACATGAGTATTTCATAAATCCAATGTCATAATCACTTAGAGCTATTAAAGATAATGTGGGGTTTTGTATATATCACCAAAGAATTTGTTAAGGACACATTCTAGCTTACATCATCTGTATTCTCTAGAATTCTATATGTTTTTTCTGAAAAAGACATGTGCAATTGACCTATGACAATGGGAAGAGCTTTCATATTATGTTAAAAATCACAAAAATAGTACTGCTAAAACAAGTGTTTAACAAAAGCTCAGTTAGAAATGACCCCACCAAAGCCTTAGAGATTTTGTTCATTATCTAGACATTCTATTTTTTTACCTTGATTTCTTTTGTCATTGTTGTGCTAGATATAGCCAGACGCTAAAGGAAATTATGGTTTGTGGAAGGCTGATGATGTAATTCTTTCATGTTTTCTAAGTAAAATATATACACCAAAAACTAAAATAAAAATTAAAAAATCTCATGGCCTACTTCAAAGCAAATCAGGAGACCTAAGAATAAGACATGGATAGTATAAAATCACTCTAAATTCTTAGAGAAGAAATGGGAAACCTTTCTTCAGCAGCAGAAACTCTTTTACCAGATTGCATCACTACAGCCATGAGGTTGTCCTTAAATGTCCAATTCTGCGCTCCAGAATCACATTGTGGAAAGAAGAGCAGCAATGGGAAAAGACTTGCAGCAATGTGCAGGAATCATGGTAGGGGACACAGCATGCATCTACACTGTGTACTCCAGAGCACATACGTGCCCGTATTCCCTTGACTGTCCTCCCAATATATGCACACCTCACCCAGGAGATGCGTGCGTATCTCTAGTCAAACTCTCTTGCAGGAGCAGTATTGTCATAAGCAGCTGAGCTTGAACACAGAGTCATTCACTGCCCTTCTGCCAACTCTCCACACTTCTGTTCTATTTTTTAGCTTACCAAAATATTCCCATCTCCCTCTTTCCTAGAAACTGTTTGACACTTTGTCTTTATTTTCAAAGCAGATTTCTCTAACTTGTTAAAACTACCAACAGCTCCCTGCAGACTGAAGATGATCTCCTACCAAGAGCTAGATGACCAGAGGAGTCACTCTTACAGTGCAGAAGTGAAATGTGTACAGGAAATATATTCATTTTTGTCTGTGCAATGAAGAACACAGTTACAAGTCTACTTCAGAGAATCTGACGCTATCAGGGATGTGCTCTCATGGTGTGCAAAGCCAGAACTGCCTGTCTGAAGATGACAGTCTGAGATCCGTCTGTACACACAATCTGTGCACATTGTTCAAACAAAGTTCTTGATACTGTTTGATTCATGAAGCACCCTATGTCCTCAAATTCCTTTCTTCTTTGAAAAGAACTCATAACATATTAAAAAAGGAATGTTTTTGAGGTAATATTATAGGATCACATCATAATCAGTTGGACCCATTGCATTCTAACCAGGAACAGTCTTTTGAAGAAAGCTGGTTTTCGTGAAAACAGACTTTATTTGCACCATTTATTCTGAAGGCTTCACCAATAACTTTTCGTTCTATCACCCAGGTTTATATTTATCACTACTAAAGTTCACTTGAGGAACATCAGTGAAAAACATAGTGCATAAAGGAAGGAAATATTTACCTAAACCTTCATAGGAAAAATGATCAGTAAAAAACCTGTGTCATAAGATTCCTTGCCCTCCTTGACTGTACTCTTTAATGGAAACTTACAGTGTTTTGGTTGGCTGACAGGGAAGGAAACAAAAGCCTAAAGCCACTAATCTCTGATTACTTTTGTTAGTGATGCTTTTAATGTTTATAGACACCTGAAGATAGAGGGTAATGGTGGAAAATATTTATGATGTATGTAATATTTTATATTATTTTTATTTACACAAATGTCTATGCTCTTGGATTTGGAGTTAGATTTTTCTTGCCAGTGTGGCAGGTCTCATTCTTGTGTTTCTGACCCTGCTTCTCCATCCCATGGCCTATTGTTTGTTGTTGGGTTTTGGGGTGGGTTTCTTTATGCTTATCTCAGTTGATATTTTTTAACATGGTTCTCAGCACATGTTGATGAATCCCGATTTTGATTTTAAATACCCCAGCCTTCTCCTTGTAGAGCTTCTGCTACATGTTCTCAGTAGTTGAACAGGTTGAGATGAAGACAGAGCCAGTGGAAGGAATTCAACAGTCATAGAACTTTGTTGTACATAACTAAACCAAAAAGAAATAATGCAATAACAAGCAAGAGTAATTTTACCTCTGTACCAGTTCGGAGTTGAACATCTCAAAAATGAAAAATAGAGGCACAATAGAGGAAATGTTGATTCAATGTTGTTGACATGTTATAGAAGATAAAACAAGCTTTTATATGTTTCCACCTTAATATTTTCTTTAAAATAATTTTAAATTTTTCTCTTATTCCTTTGCTTTGGTGAGGACATTCAACATCTAAAGTGATTTTAAATTAGTCCAATTATGCAGCCTAAGAGATCCAGCAGTAAGGGAAATGACAAAGGTATTGATGATATGGCCAGAGTTACATGAAGATTCAGGATTATGAGATGATCCAGTAAGCCTGAGGAGCATATGACAGGGTGCCACTGGGAAAAGATCTTGAAGCCACAGTTCTGTACGGTTATGTTTGATCCACTGTGCTCTGGACAAATCCTCAGCATCCTGCATAAACCTTCTCCACCAGCATCTTTAGTTTACTGCCATCTGTGTGACACCATATAGTACAAACAAGAGACGACTCACAAATCTCTGGAAATTGCTGGGGATGAGATGCAACGTCACCATAATAACCTTTTACAGTTTGTGCTAGGCACAGAACCTAGAAGAGGAAAATAAGAGGACACCATAAACAGTTGTTACTTCTTACTGGTTTAGAAACAGCTTGTGTCTAGGTGTTGGTTATTCTCTCTGTAATAAGTTATTAGGCTGTCACTGCATGGGTGCATACTTCAGAATTGAAAGCATGTGTATCTCCACTGTATGAAAGAAAAGGTACACAGTTATATTCCAAATTTCACTTTTTGTCATAATGCAAAAAATATTATTGGTTTAGAATTTCAATTTGCTCTTAGATCACTTCCTCCCACCATTCTAAACACACACACGAAAGCAGGAAACTCAAAAACTTAAAACTTGATATTTTCTTTGACTTAAAATTGTTTCAAGTCTAACCATAATAAAACAGCAGAAGATTTCAGTTAACACAAGAATGTCTATATTGAAAAAGTGACTTTTATTTTCCAGAAAAATTGGGAAGATAGTGGAAATCCAAACAGCACTCCTGAACTCAGACCAAACTCTTCCTCATACCTACAGAAAATCAAATATCATGAAAAACTATGAAGATAGAAAGCTGTATGCTGCTCTTGTGTACATTAGCCAGATTCAGGTCAGCTGTGTCAGTCATCATTTAAAATGGGGAAATGAATTAATACAGAATGATCTAGCACTGGAAGTACATTAGGAACTTTCAATTTCTCCATCTCCATTCCTCCAGAATAAAGAAAACTTAGTCAAGAAAGTATTTGGCAAAAAAAAAATCAAATAAATATAAATATTTTGTAGTGATGGGGGGGGAGAGATATTTTCCATGAATCAATTATAATTTAAAGCTGGTTTATAATTTATAATTTAAAGCTGGTTTTGTTTTAGAATTGTGAGAGATTGAGAAAAAACCCTTTTGGGGTTTGAACTTTCCTTAGAAATAGCAGCTTGAGCTTCAATACTTCCAACAAGATAAATGAAAGCAAACTAACTTTCACATTGAATGATCTCAGAGAAGAGTGTTGAGATAAAGTAGAGGGAAAAAATGAAGCATTTTCAACAAATAAGAATAATTTCTTTTCAACAATGTGTAAATCTCAGACTTATGTTCTTGCTTGTATCCTATTCTTTCTCAGTAATCTTACGTTTCAGTGTTTCTAAACATTTATATTCAAAGTTAATGTGTTTTTAAAAGACGCCTAATTTATGACTGTTAGCACAAAGTTTTGATATTTGATTTTTATCAGCAAGACTTTTTTTTAATATATAATCTGTAACCCTCTTTTAATTTTAGACTATTTTCAGTGTCTGAGTCATTTTTAGGAATGATAAGGCTTGTAGGGATTCAAACTTGTATTTTTCTTCAAAACACAGGAAAGATGGTCTATAGAAATGAAACATCAAGTGAGAATATAGAGCATACTAGCAATGAACTCTCTTCAATAAATAAAAATTCATTAGAAACTCTTGATATTTAGATAGTCACAGTGTATGTTTGGAATGAACTAAGGAATGACAACATGACCAATGATTTCCTTAAACATAAGCACAGCTAAAATGAAATCCTATATATTTTTTGTTGCAATGTGATATCCCATTAACTTTACATTTCTGAGTTTAACAGGATAAAATTTGCTCAACTCCGCTGAAAAATGCACATTTTACCTTCATTGAAGGCATTTCAAATATGTATCCATGATCACCAAAAATCACCTAAATATCCACTGTGTTGAATAATCAGTATGAAATATAGCTGAGATTCTTGAAATCTCCTGCTCTATCCTTCATACATAGCTGCTGGCTGACAGCTGCTACTACCATCAATCAAAGACCTCAGAGAAATACCTACATCAAATATAGTTCACAGACGAAATAACAAAGATGAACTTTAAACTACTTTTGCTTTTTTGCTGTCTCTTTCCTAATGGCTATTCTTAAGAGGGTTCATGACAGACTAAGCTATTGGTCTCATCTGTAAGTAACCCAGCCACATGAAACGCTTTGTGTCCTCTTTTTGGAGCAGAAGACACTATTTTTCTGTATTCTGCTGAAATGATAAGTAAACTGACTCAGACTGGATAATTAAGCATACCATTTTCTGTCTTTTTTTTTTTTTGAGCAGATGATACAACAGTGTGGTTTGTTGGGCCCTTTTTTTTTTTCCTTTGCTCTTGCTTAGTTACCTATTGGGGTACTCATTACATTTTCTCAGTTACTGTGCCAATTAATAGGGAAAACTCTTATGAGTCTATGTCAAAGACTGACGTCAGTCAAAATTGGACTGCAGTATATTTTAGTCATAACAATTATAAGAGAACAAGGTACATCTTTCTTCTTAAAGAGCAGAAATCTATTTGAACATGACTTATAGAGAAAATGACATTTGACCATGGCTGTATAGACGTTTGTGAACTTTGCTGCAATCCCAGAGAGTGCTATAGAAACCAAGCCTAGTGGAAATGTCTGTGAAAAATTCATAAATTTGTTGTGAGTATACTTCTCTTATTTGGACAGAGCAAGAATGCATGACTGCATTGGTGCCCCCCCACCCCCACCCCCAGCTGCCACAGGGTAATAAATGCACGGTGAGAAGAGCACAGTGAATTGTACCCACACTACTATTTCTTCTCAGGAGTGCATTGCATTTTTCTTTTTATACCCATGTTCATTTTACTCATGTTCACTACAAACACAGTTCTGTGCCTGTTTTTATGTTATGGCCCTCTTGTGCTCTAGAAGAAAATACCTAAATTCAAGAGGGTTAAAAATTTTAGTCTATTTCAGACTTTTTCTGAAAGCATAAACGTAGCTGCAAGTAGCAAGGGTGTTTATTGCATTCACTATGCCTCTGAATAACAGAGACACCAAGGACACTTTGAGCCATTGCTTTGCCGTGCTTTGGAATCACATGCCACTGTGTAAGGTATGAAAGCAGTCAAGGAGCAACTTCCCTTCTCAGCTTCACAATTCTCCTTTCTGCTGGGTGACAATGTCAAAATGGAATATTTGCAGAGGTTTGCAAGGAGGTACAACTTAAGTAAACTCAGGGTAATGGATAGGTGGAGCTTGGTGGTTATCTTTGGCCCTTAGTTTTGTGCATCTGTGTTTATTTTCTCCCTCTCCTGAGATGTGAGATTTTACGTATTTTGTAAAATCTAAGTTTTGTTTGTTGTTCATGGGTTGCCCTCCTCTAGTTTCTCTAGACTACTTTAGAGTCTGGGTCTAGCTTCCCTTACTACTGTTTCATTTTTAGTATTGTCAGAAAATTTTGATTATGGTTGAAATTCTACCCATCAACAAGAGAGATGGAATCTGTTCAGCAGACTTCAGCTCCTGTATAGCGATCCAAGTAGCCAAATTTACACCTTATGAAAAAGTGAGACCTCTCCTTGAAGACTGAATGTAGCACTGAAAATGCCTACTGTGGTGACCACCTCCCACTTCATTTGGGTATTCTTCAATTTTGATGGACCCTGCTCCAAGGACCTCCTGGAAATTCTCTTTAAACCACCAGCTGAGCACTGAGAATCTGACCATCACTGCACAAAGAACGTCTTTATATTTCCTTTATTTTGAATAATAAAAACTCTTATAAGTCAAGTTTGATGGAGGACCGTGTGGTTTCGTCTTATGGAAGACACTGTAGCAAGACAGTGAAACCACCCTTTATGGGGATTTTATTCTTTAGTCATGAAGACTGCTGAGCACTCTTCATGGGGACAATTAGTATGTTTTCTCCGCATCTTGCCATGAGGTTCAGTAGGCCTGTATGACCAGAAGGGGAAATGCTACAAGGATAATTCACACTGACAGGCACTCATGACCACACTTCACACAGCTTGTCCTCTATCTGCTCTGTGGCAGATAGGGCTCAGGAAAAGCCAGTCCCAGGAGGAAGCTGGAACCCCACCGAAACACAGCCAAAAATCAGCTAATAACTGTGAGGCAACCCGGCATCTTTTTAGCTGGCTCCTGACCTCTTTGTTCATCAGTGCAGACATACAATAGTGCCTGGAACAAGGTGTTCCCAGGCCACGTTAAGATTTGGAAATGAGCTGGCAGCATCTGTTCAAACACAGCCCCTTACCCTGCTTTGGTTTTGCAAAATCTCTTACTTAATTCTTTCCCTGAGCCTATTCCAGCTCCTGTACTCCTGTATAACTGGAAGTAGGTTGCTTCATTTATCTCCCTGTCCTTAGAACAGAGAGTAAACCATGGAGGTAATTGTGACTCAGATAATACTGCTGGAGTGGCACAAGTGTTCATTTATATTTTTTATTCAAGATTCAGTATGTTGGTTGAAGTCATAGCCTCTGAGTAAATCTGATATTTTGGTCTTCTGTAATAAATTTGTTTGCTGACTTACATATCCCAGTGTCAGTCCTGGAGAAGGACAGATTTTTTTGACTTCTCAGAATCTTTATGAACCTAAAGCTTGTGAGAGAACAAGAGGGGAAAACTTCATCACTCTTATCAGATGGTAGACTGTCCATTTGGCATTCTGCCTGGAAACTTGCAAACTCAATTAAATGCACATATGGTCCGTAGCAGGCAGAATCAGTCTTTGCCAACACACATCCCTCGTACGGCACTTCCAAGCTGTACCCACGCTAGATAGCTGTTTCCACACAGCTGATTTTTTCCACTTCTCCAGCAGCATCAGCTCAGCATATTGTCTTCTCTGCCCTGGAAGAATACAGGGAATAATGCCAAGATGAACATCAGTTTGAACTCCACAGGGGTGATTTTGCTATCGAGGAGCTTTTGTTGAGGAAGACAGGTATGGAGATACCTAGATTTAATGAGCAGTGCTGGTAGAATTAATAAATCTTCTCAACGCTCCCTGAAGCAGCTGCTCTATTTTGAAATAATGAGCATATGGTTTCATTATATTTCATTGATTTGATCCCCTTCAGCTAAAGAAATATTTCAGGGGAATGCAAACAACTTACAGAATTTCTGCATATTTCTCACTCCTTTTATTTTTCTTGGCTAAACAGAAAGCTGACTAGCATGTAAAGAGAAGAGCCAGAGGCAGCATTCAGATTCCTTAATAGAGGTTGTACGAGGGGCAGTGGGGCCTCTGACAGTAACAAGGACTTGTGTGTGCCTTGAAGTTACAGTGCTTGTGGGTTCCCTTAAAGGTTTTGGTTCTGTGGAAGAAACTGTGTGAAAGAAACAAGCTCAAGCTGGACTAACCTTATTTATAAGCTGTCTTCTTTATTTAAAAATTCTCTCCAGAGGCAAGGGACGGGCAGGGAGGAGGGTGAGAAAGCCTCAAAGCAGCTTGTTAATCTAACACATTCAAAATTTATGGAAAGAAAGGAAGTTGCAGGATAATTTTAAATTGTCTACAAGAACAAACCTTTCAAAGCAAAGCAAAACATGTTTTACTTTCTCAGTTGCTAGAGCCATTTCCCCACCCAGCTGTTTTGAGGGGAAACTGTATTCAATATTTTATCCACTGTGCATCAGGCTACTGACATTAGAAAACCGAATTCTGAAGTGAAAGTGAAGTGAAAGTCACTTGCATTTTTTTATAAGATCTTTCTGGAAACTGATTTCTGGCAGCTGCAAGCTCACAAGCTATGTTTTTAAAGGAGCCAAAATAAATAAGGAAAATTTGCATATGTTTTCATTAGGTAACTGGATAGTCTTGGCAGATCTTGGGTCTGGAGGGCAGGAGCCATTCCTGGAAAGGCTGGTGACTGACAGGGAGGTACTATGTTCTTCTCTGTCAGCAGTGGGAAAGATGTACATTCTGCATCTGGTTACTCAGCTCCATCCCTTATTCATTGCCACTACAGAATCCTGTGATATACATGTTCTACCTTTATATGCATATGTTCTACATGTGTGTATATATATATATATTTGTGTAGGTATAAGTATACACACATATAGATATACAGTATATATTATGGCTTTTATGAACAGCAAATCACATAATAACAGTTGCTGAAATTGTGTTTCTTTACCCAAAAAAAGCATTACAATATTGCTGAAGGTACCTAAATTTTCCTTTTATATTTTTATTTTAATAAAATCGCATTGAAGAATGCCCTTGAGACTTACAGACATTTTGCTATGCTGGTATTTTAGAAAGAAAAAAATCCAGCTCTTTTGTGATGCTGCGGCAGTCTATTTTCAGCTGCTGCAAATGCCTGGTGTTATATTGTGTAATTGTTGGACATTGTGAAACCAAAGCAAAAGGATTCACTTCCAGGTCTTCGCCACATTCGAACCAATAAGCTCTAATTGTAGATCCAGGCCTATAAACTACAAGACCAAAGGGAAACACATGGTGGTATTTTTCGTACATAAGAATTCAGTGCTTCTTCAGAAAAGAAGCGGTATACTTCAATTTCTTTCCAGCAGAAATAAAAGTGGTCTGTGTTTTGATGGATTGCAAATTGATACTAGGATCAGTCAAAGCCATCTTTATCTCTCTTACAGCAAGCAAAATAAACCTGAACATCACAAAAAGTGAAACAACTCCATCACAAAATACTAGTCTTTAGAAAGCAAATTAATCTCCCCTGCCCTTAAAATGTATCAGAAATACTACATTTGCTATCAAACTAAATTACAAAATTTATTTCAGCCTCTGTGGTCCTGCAGAGATTGTGGCACAGTGATGTCTGCTCTTTATTTCTGACATGCAAGTGGCAGGGAGACAGACAAATACAGCACCTCTCTTTTTGTGACATAATCCATACATTATTAATTTTTGTGGTTGTTGCTCTAAAGCTGTGAAACAGATGCCGTTCTGAACTAAAAATCACTGTTCCGATATGAGCAGACACAGTCCCTGAGCTACCCAGTCAACTAATTAATGCTGCATAATTTAATAAAGGATGGTAATTACTCAGTTTTCCCCATCTTGTTTCCCTCCCTGCTAATGATAACATTATCGAGCTTAGGCAGGGGGTACTGAGCATGTGTGTGTGTGTAGGGAGATAATTTACAATGAAAGAGGATGAGTAAGCAGATGAAGCAGGAAATGGTTCAATCCAGGGAAAGGCTTCTAAAATCTTCTAATTTCTTGCTTAGGGAGGATCTGCAGAATCGCAAAGTGATAAGCAGAATAACAGCAACAACAGAGTCATTAAAAGAGGTAGAGGGAAATTAGAGGAAAAAAGTTAATCTTCCCTGCATTTATTTATCAAATTCTGCTTTAAGTTTCATTTTTATTCAAATCTTGGTTAGGAGACAAATCTGCTTGTGGACAGAAAGGGAAAGTTTCCTCCACAGGCTTTTTCCTCTCTCCCTTGTTACCTCTGAGCAGGCAATGGATGATGTCAATTATGGCAGGATCAATCTCAGCAGCAGAGGTAGTTCCTTTAGGCATTCTTCAGTAGTCCCACCATATGGTGCAAGTTTTTCCATATTCAAAGGAAGGTGCCAAAAGGTGCTGCAAGCAGCAATACATTAATCCAAACTTCTGAAAACTCAGTCTGGCACATAAATTCTCTTTTATATAAAACATCTCAGGGGAGTCCTAGCACACCTGTATATCCTCTGTCCAACTAACAGATTATTTAATTTATTACAGTCTGGTCACATAAATTCTACATTTTTACTCTTTTCATTCAGTCAATGCTTAAAGACTTCTCAGAATAAAAAATATATTATTCTTTTAAAAGTAAAAAGATGCTAAGCAATAGCAAGCTATATAATAACTGCACTGCTGGCAACATCTGATAAGAAGAAAATGAAGAGTTTTTTCTGCGTTAACATGATTCACCTGTTTAAAATACATATTATTACATTATCATCCTAGAATCTGAATTGCTGTATTATTGTTTTTAATGTCTGAATTTTTAACTAAGATACGGAGCATAATTTTCTTATTGAGGAAACATTGCTAAATAAGAGTGATAAATTATTTATTACTCAACTTCAGAACTTTTCAAACAACTTTCTACTGATAAGCGTTAGAGTACTCTTTAAGTGGCAAATCTTAATTTAAGAAATGATATGTGAAACTTTTTTCTTAAGCTTTCCATAGATGTAAAAATATATTTTCAGGCCACAAAATAGACTGTAACATAGATGAAACTGGTTTCAGTTGGGAACCTGTAAACCTAAACTCTTGCAGAATAACCTCTCACGCTCAGCCTAATTCTGAATGCACTTAGCTGCCTTCTCAAGGAGGAACAAGGACTCTATAAAGGATACTTCAGTGGGCAAAGAAATAGTATCTTCTCTTACCTGCAGCAGGTTTTTGGGAGGCTTTGTCTCCTGGGCCTTTTATTTATATTCCTACTGAGTCTACTCTTCCTTCTAAGCAATAGACTATCATAAAAGAATTACTTCCTTTCAGAAATGAAAAGTCCTTCTTTATTTCTTATTTACTTGGATATGCTTGGCAGGTTGAATAGAGGCAAAGAATGTAAAACCTCCTTTTTTTTCCCTTTTTTTCCCCCTGATTCTAGAAATTAAGGCAATGACAGCCATGCGGCAACCACTTTGAATTAGCTGTTCCATACCTGATATGGAAGAGGTAGAAGAGATGTACAGGTTTCAGATGTTTCCAATTTCATTTGCCAAACCAGTGCAAAGGAAAGTCAAAGAATATCTACCCACATTCTGCAGCTGGGGCAAGGGAAAGAAAGACACTAGAAGAGCAGAGGTTTTCCTCCCAGTCTTATTTCCCATCAGTCTATTCATACATTCTTCTTCTGATGGGACAGGCAAGGAATAGCAATGGTGTTTGAAATATTTTTTTTTTCTGAAAACTTGAAAGCTCCTTAACATCCATTATATGCACTATACCATGACTCTTCAGGTCTCTGTTTTTGTTAAACCATACTCTTGAGATCATAAATGCTTGGAGTATCAAAGTAACACAAATCACCGTTCAGTTCCTTATGTCTAGGAGAATAAAATTTCATTAAAAAAAACAAGTACCAGAAAAAGCATATAACAAATTTCATGTGGGATCTGGTGAAGGTGATCAAGTGTAATGTTTCAGAAATGAAAGATATTTAAATTGTGTAACCAGTAAATGATGCCTGTGGTCTAAAGACAGTCAGTCTTTATCTGACAGTCATTCAGGATGTGATGGCAAAACATACAGCACTGGACTAAACAAAGATATATTAATGTATTTACAGGTATGAACATGAAGAGTATAAGTGTAAATCACCTCAGGCTTAAGGAAGAACCTGGGAAGGGAGCAGGTTAAAGCTTCTGACAACAGAATAAGAACTGCTTAAGCCAAAATACAAATTTCATAAAGCACTGCAGTTTCATCAGAAGGTTTAACTTTCTCTGTCACTGGATGGTCATTAGAAACCTGACAGCTGAAATGTGCATATAATTGGTGGTCTTAAACAAAGAGAAGTCTGAAACTAGCCAAATCATCCTGGTTGCAGAAGATGAACAGCTCTTTAAAAATGAGTAATGCCAATTTCCAATGACTTGGCTAAAGGGAACTAAGTATACTTGGGCAGGAAAAAATGAGAATTCCTTTAAATCTTGTCAGGAGTTAAATTCATGAAGTGTTGAGTTGCCTCTCCTGTCAGCAAGCAGGGAAGCCCATGACTGGGCTTGGACTATGACTTTCTTTTCATTACAAGAGACATTCTGGCCTCCGTTTAGCAGGGTATGCATACATGCACTGAATTCTAAACACCTGCTTAGTAACATTCAAGTATATTCTCAGCAGAGAAACCTGCCTGAAATCCTTCATAAACATAACATAACTGGAAGTACAGTAGTCCCACCTCAGAATTCCATCAATTTAGGGAAAAAAAAAGAAAATTAATATATTCCTTTTATTTTACTGTAACCTTGCCATGACTATACTAGAACACAGTCTGATTCCACTAGCTCCAAGCAGAGCAGGTTTGAGGCTTATTGTGACTGGACTATTTTTGGTATATATTAAACATTATATGCATCTGTCATGTTGCGTATAGACAACACCAAGAAGAAAAAATTGCATTTCAAAAAGACTTTCGGGTTTCAAGTAATGTTCTTTTTGTATGAAAACTATTGCTTGTTTTGTATGAGATCTAAAATATAAAAACTCTTTGTCAAAAAGATTTTAAAGATGTTTTGGATCCACTGAAACAGTGAAACAAAGAAAACCAAGACATTTTATCATGAAAGTGTGAAAATAGAATGTTTTGAAAGTATTAGAATTTTTTTCCTACTTCTCCTTGTTTCTTCTTCAGAAGGAATGTATCAGGGAAGTAGAGACATTCATTGACAGACCACAATTTACTACCAAGGTGTTTCTGACAAGCTGTAGTATGAAGATTTATTTTCTCTATTTTTGTCTGCCAGTACCAAACATAAAATAGATAAATGCAACTGCATTACTAAACTATACTGATTAACTTAGACTTCTCATCTTTAACTCTAAAGCCTATAGATACATCTCCATGGTAGGATCCATGGTTATATGCAGAGACCCAACCTAGTGCCTCCAAGTGATTTCCAGGCAGAAAAAGATTGTTCTCTTTCTAAATTTCCTGTATTGTCATTTGTGCTTTGTATGGTTACAGTGTTCCTTCCCCTCAAGCTTGCTGACCTAAACCTTCACTGAAAAAGAGCTATTTTTCATCGCTAATATGTGTTAGTAACTAAAGAACATTTCTTAATTTCTTCCCTAGAACTTCTTTACACTCTCTCTCACTCTCTCATTAGGTTAATTGGTACTTTAAAGTAATAAATGCAAATTTTAAACAAGATTGGATTGCAACAACAATACAAAATGAATCAATATAACAGCAATAATAGCAATAAAAAATAAAGATAATAACATTCATGCAACTAGAATCTTTCAGGGGATAGAATTGTTATAATAGTTCAAACTCAGTACCAGAGTTTGTTATCCTCCTAAAATAGTCTCTGTTGGGCAAGATATTTATTAATAGAAATAAATAACAATATCTTGACCCAAGAAGCTTTAAAGGCAGATGAAATGCCTGTAGACTGAAGTAGAGCTTTCATAAACTCTGAATTCTTCAGCCAGAAATCTTTCTCCAGTTTTATTGCAAGTGAATCTTGGATGTTACCTTATAAAATTGCAGACATAAAATACAATTTACAAGTTGTTTCATGGTTACAAATTAATATGTACTATGTTGATAGTCATTTGATAGCTCTAAATGAGCAATAAAAAATGTTTCAGTGAAACAAAGCATCACTATTTAATATTATGAGTCTGAATAGTGAAAGGCCTCTTATAACAAGGCAATGAATGTATTAAAGTAATAAATAGAGTGTTATCTCTCAAATAGTCATGAAGTAAGTCTTGGGGAGCTTAACTCTATTCAGTTCACAGCAACCAACATTACATGGCTAAATCTCTGTAGGCCTTAGAAGATGGCATATCTTTTGCAGGAGTTGTGTGTATTATGTTTGTTGCAGGTTGTAGCTCATTTTTATATAAAAATATTATAGAAAGAAATGTCTTTAATACTAAGACTGGTTTTGATAGCACATGATGGTTATGAATATTATTACTTATGGATAACACAGCAGAAAAATACACAGAATCTGGTCATAATACCTAGCAGAAGATGACAGACTTCCCAGTTCTGCTGTTCAGTTTGTCTCTTCATATCAGTTGCCATTACAATTCCTATCAATCTATCCCCCTATGTTCTGATTTACAGCCTTTTCTTGACTTGGAGCTACTTCTAATGGATATTATGGCAATGTTGTAATATGAGGGGGTTTATTCAAAAAAATCAATAAAAATATTACACTACTAGGATTCCAGGTGCTGTGTGATTCAGTGAGCAGACGCTTTCAAAAGTGGCATGATGCATTTTTCTACTGTGCTTTTAGAATTTCACTATGATCTTAGCATTCCATACTGCTTTATCATACATAAATATCTCCTGTGTCTTCTACCCTTAGAGGTAGATGAGTGGCAGCTCTTCAGTTCTTGAAATGGAGGATGACACGTGTTATTTCATCTCAGTTACTCAAAGAAAGTGTAGAAGATGAAAAAAGTTGCTATGGACTTCAAAACCCTGCCAGTGACAATTACTTCAGATCCTCTTTGGAACTATTAATAGCCATTGATGCAATTTCAGCTCTTCTCAAGTGAGGGGAAATTTTTTAAATGAACTAGTGCAGTGGGTAGTGAGAATCTCCTTGATGCATCTCATGCATTTTTCATCATTATTTTATGCAATTATTTGCAAAGAAAGAGTGCAACAGCAAAGATTCCCTTTCAATTCCTTAAACACCTGGCAACACCTTAACTTCCTTAACAGTTCTTCTAAGCAATGTACATGTTACTGTTTTTCTGTAGGTTTTGATCATCTGATCTGGAGATTAAAATTGTCATAACAGTTCACAGCACAGTCACCCTGAGCTTTGCTGGGATGGGGAGGGGGAACTCTATGCCTTCCCTCTTGAGATGACTCAGGACAGATGTAAGATAGAAGCTCAGTCTCAGATGGCTGCATGACAGCTTTTTCACAGAGCTCAAGGAGTCCTGGTCAATCTTCCTCACTTTATCTAGGATTTTGGTCTTTTCAAAGTTCAGTTTGCACTTGAGGTTAGAGAGGAAACTTGAAAAGAAACCAGAATGATCACTGGCAAGACAAAAGTAGCATTAGGACTGGTACTCTCTGCCAGTCAACAGATATTTTTCTATATGGTAAGGATATTTCCCTGTAGGTTTCCTGCTGCTAGTCTGGTCTATACGGCATGTCAGCAGTAAGAAAGCTTAAAGTAAATATTGTCAGCAAGGTCCATATTAACAGGCATAACTTCTGAAAACAGAATAGTCATGCCCTTGCCAGTTAGTTATATGAGGCAGCTTCCATTACTGTGGTATTTCAGAGCTCTTCCTGAGGCAAAAACTGCTGTAAGTGCAGTGGTAATTTTATTTAGTTATGGACAGAATTGGAAAATGTTCAGTTGCAGCCAACAAAAATTTTAGCTAAATGCTGAGAAAGCATCAAGCTGGTTTCCTGGTGTATTCAGAAAGGTCATGGAAAGTCGCTTCCACAGGTGGTGTTTTTGTGAGGAGAACTAACGGGTATAAAAGGGTGGACATGATTAATCGTGTGTGTTGTGTTGTATGTGAATGTCTCATTTTTGCAGATGTGGTGGGTTGGCCCTGGCTGGATGCCAGGTGCCCACCAAAGCCGTTCTATCACTCCCCTCCTCAATTGGACAGAAGAGAGAAAATATAAGGAAAGGCTTGTGGGTTGAGATAAGGACAGGGAGACATCACTCAGCAATTACCGTCACAGGCAAAACAGACTTGACTTGGGAAAATTAATTTCATCTATTACCAGTCAAATCAGAGTAGGATAATGAGAAATAAAAACTAAATCTCAAAACACCTTCCCCCCATCCCTCCCTTTCTTCCCAGGCTCTACTTCATTCCTGATTTTCTCTACCTTCTCACCACCAGAGGCACAGTGGGATGGGGAATGGGGGTTGAGGTCAGTCCACCCCACGCTGTCTCTGCCGCTCCTTCCTCCTCAGGGGAGGACTCCTTCCCATGAGCTGCAGTTCTTCATGAACTGCTCCAGCGTGAGTCCCTCCTTCCCATGGGGTGCAGTCCCTCGGGAACAGGCTGCTCCAGCGTGGGTCCCCGCGGGGTCACCGGCCCTGCCAGCAAACCTGCCCCACCATGGGCTGCCCCAGGGGCTGAGGGGAATCTCTGCCCCAGAGCCTGGACCTCCTCCTGCCCCTCCTGCTGCACTGGCCAGGGGGGCTGCAGAGCTGCTCCTCTCAAATCCTCTCACTCCTCTGTCTGGCTGAAATTACACAGGTTTTTTTTCCCAGAGGCACTACAACTGCTGCTGATGGGCTCAGCCTTGGCCAGAGCCAAGGCATTGGAACCGGCTGGCATTGGGTCTATTGGACATGGTGGAAGCTTCTAGCAGCTTCTCACAGAAGCCATTCCTGTAGCCCCCCCCCAGCTACCAAAACCTTGCCATGAAAACCCAATACAGCAGGATTTGTATGTGCATTTCAGGAGTAGAAGCAGTGAGGCTGATATCACGAAGGAAACGAGCCATCCTGAAACACGGTTATGCCTTGTAAAGCCTTACTGGAATATCATGCCTGTCAGTAAAGAAAACATCCATGACCAAACCTGTCATCTGAATCAGCTGCTCTTCTTACTGCAAGATGAGCTATATTTGCTAGGCGTGTGTCAGAAGAGGTGTATTATGTCATTTTATATACCTTGTGGTATCCAAGATATGTACACAAAGACAACAGATATAATAAAGGATCTGTTATCCACCTTAAGTCTTCTGGAACGGCAGCTGGCAGACAGCCAAGATGCTTTAGGGGACAGAAAATGACAAGAAGAACCTATGCTTAAGCCAAAGAATCTCATCCAAATTGTCTCGCTGTTTGACTGTGAAAGTTTCCTGCTCTCTGAGCAATGAGACTACCATGTCCAGGATTCCCCAGTGCTTGGTGACTCAGTTTCTATTCCTATCTATGCTCAGGTAGAATTCAGAAGAGATGTTTCTCCAAATAAAACCCCCAAATTACATGTTCTAAAATAATCATGTTAATTTATAGTAGCCTTCAATTTTAAGAACTCACCTCTGAGAGGCAAAACTAACTTAATTTTCTCACTTAGTCTGCAAGAACTTGCATCCACTCTTTTCCACCTGTTAGATAGAACTGAGGAAGATAAAAGAAGCAGCAAGTTTAGCTTTGCAGGTCCTAGCTTAGAAAATCTGTGTCTTGCCCCTGAAACAAAGGAAAGTCACCATACTTGAGATCCTTTAGTCACTCAACCCCAGCTACTCACCTTCAGCTGCTGAGCATCTACACCCAGTTTCTTTTCTTCACACTTAAGAAATACACTTAGTTTAATATAATTTTTATATGTATCATTGATAACTTCTTTGAAATGTATTAAGTAATCTGAGATACACTTAAGGAATGTAACAATCTGCTTCAGAAATCCTGATGGAGTTTCACCTTTTTAGAGGATGGAACAGGGATGGGAACAAAGGAGGTAAGGAAACAAAGGCATCAAAAAGCAATGATAAGCAGAACAGCAGGAATCTTGGAACTGCTCAAGTGGAGCCCATAAGCTATGTCCCTGCAGAAGACACAACTATCCTTCTTCAGAAGTGGGTGAAGGAAAATATTGAGGCTTTGGGCAGGGGCAGGGTTTAAAATTTTCTTAGCCAATAATCTTTGCATTTGGACTCAGTCAAAACTTTACCCCACAGTAATAACCTAATTACCTAAATTTTCCTGCACTGTAAAGAAGTTTAGTGCATACTTCGTTTCCTTTCTTATTTCTATCTTCTGCTTTCTTTTCAGTTAAATAATATGCCACACACATTTTAGATTCCTGTTATAATCTGAACAGGAAGATTATTGATTGATCAGTGAGGTAAAAATCATCATCCAACATCTGAAAATTTTAATTTACCTCAGTGAACATTTACTATTAGAGTTTAGTCTAAGTAAGAGTCACAAGAGTGTGAAGGGGATCTACTGTGCTTAGTCATGAAGTAGATTCATCCATTTTTATTGCTCATGTGACTAATTTGAAACTAATTCTCTTTTCATGAAGTAGCACTTCCTGGAGTTTGTATTCCATGTACATCATTGATGTAAGGCAGAAATAGCATGGTGTGAAA
The DNA here is from genome assembly GCA_034008185.1 of Gorsachius magnificus. Classification (NCBI taxonomy): domain Eukaryota; kingdom Metazoa; phylum Chordata; class Aves; order Pelecaniformes; family Ardeidae; genus Gorsachius; species Gorsachius magnificus. The sequence goes on from CM067081.1 coordinate 182,556,586, forward strand.
GACCTGGGTCTTATCAAAAAGTTTTCAGACCCAAATCATGAAAAACAGTAAGGAAGAGTGGGGGAATACTGCCTTGGAAGTCTGATGGTGACAATCAAGATCGCATGCAAAATTGAGAATCAGGTTGTAAGTGGCATTTGGAGATTTCTGTGATACTGGAGCCATATCTTAAGTTTCAAGAACAGAAGTGAAAGACTCAAGAAAACTAGAAGATGCAATAGAGGTTTTATTACAATAACAATATTCACTGAGATACACTTAAGGAATACACCACTCTGCTTCATACTTCTTGGTGGAAATGCAGCTTTGGGGAGTAATAATATACAATATTAGATATACAATATAGTAAATTTCATGGATGGGGACAAAGAAGGTAGAGGAACAAAGACATTGAAGAGCAGAGATATGAAGATCATGAAGGCTTCAACTATGTCCTCTGAAAGGTATATCCTCAAGTTTAGATAAACCACATGGGTTCTCTTTATATCTGCTGGAGAGAGATATATGCTTCTAAACAATGATTCAACCCACCTATCTGAAATGTTTGTTGTATGAGGGATTTAGTCACCTGTTGGAGCTGCCCATCACTGTTGACTAGAGAACCTGGATGAAGGGCATAGAAAAACACATAATTTCTAGGTGACAAAATGTTAAAAAGAAAAAAAAAAAAAAAAGAGACATGCACTATACCTGCTGTCTTTCATATTTAGTCAGTTGCTTTTTTGAAGATGGGTAATTTTTCATTAGGATAAGAACATGCATTGCTTGGTAGGTTAAATGCAGCCAGGCTCCTCATGTGCTGCTGCAGAGTATCTGTTAGCATCAGGACATTATGAATCTTCTACCTCATGACCCCAGGAAAATTGAAATAAGGAATTTTGGAAGACCCTCAGATATAGCAACCTTTTAGGAGTAGGCTGATAAAATCCCTTTTTACTTACCTGAATGAATCTCCTCATTTTTGCACCAAAGAAGTGCATTTGATTCCAATAACTGGCTAAGAAGCAAACTCAGAAGTGCGCAGGTTTAGAACTGACTGATATCCAGGCAAAAAGGTGCCATGTGGTATATGGATCTCAGGGCTGAGGGAAGTCTTGATGTTGCAGATACACTTGCTTACCTTTCTGTCTGCAACTCTCTCCACTTCTGAGTTACTATGGCATTGCAGAGCCTGGACATTCAATCTGCTATATCTTCTCACGGTAGGTATGAAGACAAAGATAAATAAAATGTTCTTGTGCTTAGAAGACCAAGCAAAAGTCATAGTTGTTTGCAGACCATTCTGGTCTTCACCTTGCCAGGATTTTATCCCATAGCTGTCCAGCTTCTTCCTGAATTTTTTCTTTATCTTGTTTCATCTAGTGTATGAAATTTAACATTTGAAATTTTAATAATATGATTTTAATTTGCAGAGAAGAATGAGAGAGAAATCTGACTTTATATGGAGTTAATTGGAAATAACTATGACAACTTTTTCTTCCAAAATATTATCTATAACAGTCTTCATTATAATTTAATGAAAATTAATTTGTATTTATTAAGATGTCTGTATTTTTTTTATTATAGCCGTCTGTAACAGTTTTGTTTCCTTATGTCTGCCAAAAATCACATGTAGCACTGAAAGCAAAAGCTATCTTATATGCCTCCTAATCTGAGACACAACCTCATTTAGTTTGATTACATGGAGTATTCTGTATTGTTTGCCAGTGAGTCCATAACTTTATTCAGACAGCTCTTCAGTAAGGACCAGTAAGTACCTGTAGCATGGTTATGCATGGATATTTTCCCAGGATTTGACTTCAGTTCAGAAAGCATTAAGACAGTATTGTGAATGAGACTTCTGAAAGCCTTCCCAAAGCCAATATAACTGATAATTTCTCACAGTATGAGAAATTGTACTTCATCAGCTACTGCCTCGTTTCACACGCTGAAATGCCAGGGCTTTCCATTCTGTCCCTCTCACTAAGAGTCAACAGCAAGTGGAGTGTCAAGCAAAGAAAACAGGGTGTCAGCAAGGGTATGCTGGCAACACAAAGAGGTACTATTAGCAAATGTGCAAATGCGCAGTTGTTAATGTTAGAGATGTAATGAAGCCAGAAGACTGTCTGGATTGCTGTGCTGTGCAGCAGAAAAATGAAGAGGTAATGCGTCAGGCATGAGTAGCCCTGCTCTGTAATGGAAGAGTCTTCACTTTTGTGATAATACCTAAGTTTTCTAAAAGAGCAAGAATGCAGTGTTGGGAGGATTTTTTGTTTCATTTTTAAAATCCTCATTTAGTATGCACTACAATTTGAAGATAAACCCAAGAAGTTCTGCGCTGAAATGTAAACACAGATCTATAGATTTCATGAACTTTTCTCAGATTCAGTCCTAGACTAGAAATCTTTCTGCTTTCTGGCTTTTCGCTTTCTTATGAATAAAGATTATACCAAGTTCTTCATGAGATGGTGACCTACTGTAGGCTTTGTGAGACTTTTGTAACTTGATGATATGGTTCAACCACTTCAACATCTCAGAAACTTTTTGCAAATAGTTCTGAGTAATTCTGCCTGATTTTTAATACATTCCAGGATTTACCAGGCTCTAAGAAAGCACAGAAATAACCTCTCTTGTGGAATACTTCTCCTTCTCTTGTACTAAAGAGACGAAGTACAGCAAACTGAACACATTAATCATCTGGAAAGGTAGGAAACACAGCTTAGCCCAGCACTGGGAATTATGAGATCTGGGTCATATACCCTTTGACAAATTGTGTTCCTGTTGACAAAATGGAGACTTAACTGCTGTTTTCAGGGTGGTAAAATAGAAAAGAGGGCATATAGATGATCTATCACCTGCTTTCCAACTCTTATTTTTCACAACTGATAGTCACTTGAAATATTTTTTGAATATTTTTTTTTTTAAACTGAAAACTGCAGTCACTTCCCTTTAGGATAATGCATAAAATATTAAGGGGCTGGGATGGGGTAGGCATATTGCAAGTGAACAGAGCAGGCTGTGTCTGGATTAACAACAGGGGTCATTTGCACCTCTGTGTACCCCTTCTCCTCAAAGCCCACACCTTACTCAGGAATCTCTGCAGACACCAGGCCCTGCCTGCCAGGATGGATGTGAATGGGAAAGGACTGGGATCATCACTGGCAGTAGACATAGGGTACAGCCATAGCACGGAGGAGTTGTTTGTGTAGAAATTAAACCAAAGAAATGCAGTAGAGATGGCATGAGGGACATGTGGGGGGCTTTTAGTGTTATCCCATTATGCTATCAGTTATGCTTCAAAGCAAGCAGGTTTAGGGATTTTTTTGCTCTGGTAATGTGGTTGATTGGTTGGCTGGTTGGTTGATTTTTTTACTTCTCCATAGTAAATTGTGATGACAAGCCAAAATTGCAGCCATCATAGAAGTCCAAAGTAATAATCTGTTTATTCAAAAAATGAAAATTATTATGATACTATAAGACTCCAGCAACAGTTTGGTTTTGTTTTGAAGTACAGACTTGGAGGAAGGCACTAACTCACCAAAATAGTTCCCATATCCCTTTCAGAGTATAAATAAAATACACTTCCATAGTGACAATGGGGTAGGCAGATGATCAACGGGTTGGCACCTTTTAAATAGAATCACTAATGCTCTTTATGTTGCGGTTATGTTGCAGCCTTATTGGAATTGCAAAGAAGATGAAGAAGGGCAGGGGAGGTGAACAAAGTGATAAAGGATTTAAAATGATCTCTTTGTGCAATATGCAAACTCCTATTTACTGTACTGCATTTGTTAGGCCTGGCTGAATTACTTGGAGTGAATAATTTATGCCACTACTTTTGGATTTTTTTTCCATCAAAGGGATTATTTCAAGTTCTACATGAAATTGAATAATACCTGATAAATACTTTGTTAATCTTATTTTGTATTTATAAATTATATCAAATACCACCAAATTATTTGCAACTATATCTTTTTGTGACATGGACCAATCAACAGTAGAATAAAAGTTTCTATGAAATAATAAAACCTCAAAATGCATACATAAAAAATCCCTTTTTAAAACATAGTTTTAATTTTAGAAATCACCTATAGTGCTAAGAATTTTTTATTTTATTTTTTAAATGCCCTTCAGGGCACATAGGAGGCAAGGTAAACAGGAGGTTTCTTTGGAATGCACTGTCTTCAAAGTTAGTTTGGGATCCAAAAATAAAATTTTCTTCTGATTGTACAGATTGTATAGTAAAGAATGTACAGGCAGAGTTTAGACCTACATTTCAAATGGTCCACAGAGAGAAAATTTCTGGGGCCTTTAAACCAATATGATTATGCAGAAGTCATTACCAGAGGAGCAAAGATTGTCCCTCCAAGGGTGATTTGAATCCCAGAAGGCAAGAGAGAAACAAAGCACGTGTATCCAGCTGTCCCTTATCTCTTCCCTTCAAACATGCAAGCCGCATGCATTACAGTCCTGCCACAATTCGTCTTCTGTAGGAACCATATAGAATTAATATTCTGCTTAACATTAGTTTCTCTGGGGTGTCCTGAAAGAGGGGAATGGGAAATCACAAAGGTCCACAGTCTGGAGGCCTTTCAACTTACAGCCTCACTTATCTTCAGGCAAAGCCCTCCTGCAGCATACAGAAGCTGAAATAAATTAAAGTGTCATAGCTCTAATTGCTCACTCTACAACTTTGGTTCTGTAGATGGATATGAATTCAGATTCTTTGGTGCTGCTATATGGATAAGTAAACATCTGTATCTGCTCTGATGTTATGGAAATATCATTATCTTATGAAACAATTTACTGGTAATAAAGGAACTGAAAAATTTTGCTCTTCAGCAACCATGGTGACTCTCCAGTGACATTAATTGTAAAACTGGGTACTCCACCACTAGGAAAAGAAGTCCCTAACTAAATCCGGTGCACTGATTTGTTAACTGGAATGACACCATATTATAAAATTATTCTTTTTTATTATGATTCTTCTTTGAAAGAATTGGAACTGTTGAGTTGGTTTGATTCTTTTATTGTATTTGATGATCAGAGTTTTAGAGTTAACAGAACAACTCTAATCATTCGGAATGGTCAGAATTTGTATTTATTATTTGTATATTTCTATTTGTTTTTATTTGTACCTGTATGAATTCTATGTAGCAGTTTATTAATATATTTTAACATCGTTTTTGAGAGAAAAGTAATAAAAACTGTTTAGATGTAGGAAAGTGCTAGAATAGCTTATCATTCAGGGCATCCTTCCTTTTAAGAGATTTGACCCTTATCTCCCTATTTAAAATGCTGCTCTACAACAGATTTAGTGTTTAAAAAAAAATATAAATCAAAACATATCTATTAGTTGTATTGTTTTGGGAAAAAGTTAGTTTGAGTAGGATCAGATTTCACAACTAACACAATTAACTAAGAGAACAATGGTTTTGAAAGCCTTCTCTGAGGCTTTGTATAAAGAACACCACCTAAAAGAAACATTACATTCTGCTATTAGATAGCTTTGTTGTTAGAACTTTTACATGAAGGCTGCATTCATTTTGCTTTGCTCTTCATCTAGATAGTTCACTAGATAAGAACGTGCTGCACACACAGAGAATCAGAAAATATATTCTTTAAACAATTTCAATAAATTGTGTTATGGCTTGCTTGGTATTGTTTTGCTGAAACAAAACTCATACCATAGCTCCAAAAAAAAATAAAATTATCATAATGCTTTAAATGCCAATAGGTTTCTATTGTTACTATTTTACTATAAACCTACCATTTTTTGTTTTATCATTAAAAAGAACATCAGCAGAATTGAGAATACTGTATTCACATTTCATCAATGTCTTTAGGGCAAGTCTTTCTGCAGCTAGGGGTGGTGTGTGATGGAGATGATAAAATGTTAAGTCTTGATTCTGTAAATAAGTAAAGTTCATTTGGCTGCATAGGGACAGTCTATCTATTTTGCGCAACCAGCTGTAAGACTGGGCCTTACTTTTTATAAAACCAGAGGTTTTATACCTCTTCTATACACAGTATTTGCCTGTGGAGAACTTAATTTGACATTTCTTTCCCTGTTTTTATGCCCTCCATGTCTTTCTACTACCGATATTATTTCTTGGGAGAAACCAAGTCAGGACAGTTGTCCATGGACAACTAACTTGCTGCCAACTAGATATAAAGCAGTGCAGTGCTGTTTAAAAATCTCATTTGGTTTTCTAGCTTTTATCTTTATATCATGGTTACTCTTACATGCTCACTGACATTTATGTTCAAGTTTTTATTTGGCCCTAAACTTCTAAAATTCTACCTTGTAGTCCTTTGCTTAAATATCTGGGCTTGAGGATGCTTTGCAGAGGCCACCAGTTTTAACATCAAGAGTTTTGTTGGGTGAGTTTTAGAAAGTTTTTCTCTCAAGAACAGGGGCAAGAATTTATTTGGCTTTTTAGATTTGGATGCACTCGCAGGAATAAAAAGGTTGAGGTTCTGCAACACCTGCACTGCTTACAGGCTTTGAATCATAACTTGTAGTCACATGCTACATATGGCTTTCTGACTGCAAGGCTTCTTACTGTTTCTCCACCTTCCTCTTCAGTCAGATTGCAGCTGTAACCATTCTTGGATATCACATGAGAGCATTCAGCAGTGGATCCTTGGGAAAAAAGCAAAAGAGTAGGAAAAGTGTACTTCTCTGCATGTATTCTCAGCTATAGTTTGAGTGTTAGGTAGTGATAAGGGTTATATCAACTTCAGGAGTACTGCACTTGCTGTTTAATAATTTTTAATGTCTTTTGCTTGTAAAGAGCCTTTTACAATTTGGCCTTCACCGTATCCTGTGGAAAGAACTTCACAGATTGATTTATATACATTTAATTTTAAGTCTCTTAGTTCTTGTCCTTTTTAAAAGACACTCATGATTTTATGTATCTTTTTCATAACACCCCTGTTTTATCTGATACCCAGCTCATAAGTCCTAATGTGTTTAGTTCTTGTACAGAAGCAGTTTCATACCTCCAATCATCCATTTCTTCCTTCTCTGTGTTGTTCTTAGTTTTGCTATATTTTCTTGATAAAGGGGTGACCAAAATAATCCGCACAGCATTCAAGATGTGGATACAAAATGGATTTTCACAGAGGTAGATTGTTATTTTTTTCTCATTTTCTATATCTTTCATCACCATTTCAGCACCAGATGTGTGTTTGTAACTCTGTTGAGCAGTGAGATGATAAAATGTCCACAGTAGTTTCAGAATCTCTTTCCTGAGCAGCAGGAACCAGTTTGGTGTCCATCAGGGTATATGTGCAGGCAGGATGGATTTCCTATATAAGTTATTTGCATTTCTTCACATTCCTGTCAAAGAAATCAACAGGTGTCCACAGGGTACTAAGCCCTTCTGTTATTATCGTTACTTTATTTGTTGTATACCTCACATGTTTATTTGCTTTGTAAGCCTGACCAGCAGATGCACTGACTTCAGTTGTAATTGTTTTAAGCTGCGAAAAATGTACTTGTCTGAGAATATTCACTCCTAAATTCACTGGATTTTGTTTGTTCCCTGTCAAAGACAAAACTTATCCCGCGTATATTCTGCAGCACCTTCCCCTTTTTGAGCTGAACTGTTTTACAGCTTGTAACATTGCATCTTGTTTGCTGCTTTGTCAGTTTGCCTGGGGCATCTCAAACTTATTACAGCATGTTAATAAATGCCATCTGCTGTTCTGTATTATATGATGAAAGATACGGGTCTTTGCAATGTATCTGCCATCAATTCTGACTTTCAAACACAGTACTTTCTCTTAAGAATGTGGAATTAGATTTTCACTAGTATTTTTTGCAATTACTTGAGCCTAGATTCATCTCATTTAACTTTAGGGACCTACCTGAGGTACCTATAATGACATAGTTGCCTTTGGTTCATTTTGGAATCAATGCAGAGGAAATATGTATGAGATGATTCATCTCATGTAAGAGTTGGCTCATCCTCTCAGAAATGCCTGTCTTTCCCTAGCTGAGAGTCCATATGCAGAGGCTCAGAGAACTGTGCTGGTAATTTAGATACTCAATTACATGCTGATGTCAGATTAATTAATTCCAGGCTGTGATACTCTAAAATGTGAATTCTTCAGAGCCACAAATTATTGAAAATCTTGGTCTTCAATAAAGAAAAAAAAAAGGTTATTAAACTTCCTGCTTTATCAAATCAGAAAAGGTACAAAATATTCTCAGAATGATCTTGACAAAGATCAGTCACTGTTTTTGTAAGCAGCTCCTACAACAGTTATTGCCAGTACCTCCAGACAAGACAAATACATGCAAGTATAATTATGGTTGCTGTAGATAAAAGAGTACAAAAGGAGCTCAAGTGTCGCATATTTTTAGAATAATTTTAAAAATAAAAGGAATAATTGTTTTGCCATGTTCTTCCCTTAGTGAAAGTCACCATTCTCACCTGACCTCAATTCTTGAAGAAAAATATAGAGGGCAATTGGAAGGCAACAGCAAGGTTTTCTAGAATGCTTCCTTCAACAAGCTGAGAAAATTAGGTAATTCTGTGGCATGGAATAATAGGATTTTTTTCATTCTGAGTACATATGAATGCCCTGTAAGGTGCTTGTGTATGTGTAACCATACATATGAAATTATTGAAAAGGCTACCATGAACTGTCACAAGGGCTGTATATACTAGCTGATGATACAGAACTGAGAACATTCCCAGACACACACTATCTAGCTCAGAAGGGTCTGAGTCTGTGCTAGTAAGCCTTTTTACCTTAGTAGAGGGAAGCCCACAGGAATATGGCCCTTAAAGGACTGCTGTAGTGCCCTGGAAGAAAAATCTCCAGAAATATCATACAGGGTCCTAGTTGTTTTCTGTAGAAATTATTTTCTTTTCTCTCTTTTGAGTTCTCTGTTCGTATTTGAGATTAAAGGAGATAATAAACAGGTTGCTCCTTGCATTAAAGCAAAAGAGGATTTCATTAAATAGCCAAGTACATTTTTCCCACCTATTATGTAAAAAAACTTCACTGATCTACTAAAAAATTTGGCAATTATGGGCTAAAAGGAGCCCAGCCCCTCATTACAGAAGTTAACCTGATATCTCTGCAATTGTACTGTTCTCTGATGAGGGCAGTGACTGCACAGAGCCCCTGGAACCATCTCACCTCACTTTAGAAACATGAGGCACCTAACCTAGAAAAGCAGGTCCTCTAGACCCCTTCTTTATTCAGCAAAGAGATACACATATTGTTGAAAAGAGTGATTCAAACCACTTAGGTCCTCAGTTGCTTTCTGGGGGTGCCAGCCTCATTTCTTCTTCTGGTTAGCAGCTCAAGGTGGCTATACCTCTAACTCACAGGAGTACTTAAAGTTAAATTAGGGTATGAGATCTAAAATGCTCTTTCTTTCTTTTAAAATTAAATGTTTCTGGGAATGCTCTACTTCTGCCATATGTGTGTTACCACAAGCTATGAGGTAGGTGTTTGTCCCTCCTAGTCTCTACCTGAGTGCACAAAGGGGCAGAAGACCATCAATGCTGGTAACTTTTCTATGTTTATTCTTTGTGGTAGTTAATGTAACAAGGATATAAATGTGAAGACCAAAAAGTGTTTTAATCCACTGAAAATGTACAAGATCTGTTATTACTTTTAGATGAGAGAAGTCGGAAGTTGCAGAAACACACAGAACCTCAAGAAATTACTGTCCACCCATCCCAGTATCAAAAGTGTGGAGGAACAGGAACATTTCAGCAGAGCTCTGAAAAGACAGAGGCAAAACAGAAGGAGAAGGAGATGGAGAGCTCACTGTTGAATATGATTTAGTATCTAAAGTTTTGAAAAGAGCTATTCTGTTTCAAATAATCCCTTCTGAATGTACACAAGATGGTCTAGCCAGATGCTAGCTTCAGTGTACAACAGCCTTTTTATACTGGCAATACTAGAAGTAATTGGTACCTCTTTAGCATCAAGAAAATGGGCTCTATTGAATAGTAAGATACAAAAATGTGTGGGAATCTGTTGTCACGGAGAATCTTCAACCACTGTGTTTTATAATAGCAAAGAACCGGGTGTTGCAAAGTGATTCTTGCCCAGATCTATTTCAAGTGATTTGGCATGGACTAGGCTAGACAGAAGGGAAGGAGGTAAATTTCTTTCTCACTTCTCAGAACATTTCTCAGATACTAAACAGGGAGGCTGAATCCTCAAGCTCCAGAGACTTTATAACTATGCTGGAGTATATCCAGCAGAGGATTCACAGGCTATTTCAGCAGTACATGTGCACATAAACCCAAACCTTCATGACAACTCAAGTTGTGAGAGAACTGGACTCAGGTGAGAGAATACAATTAGAAACATATGCTTGGTTTTAAACACTGCAGGCACCTTCTGCAGCCAGGAACAGCTGTTGTTAAGACTGTTTTAAAGATCTAAGCACAGGAAAGGACAAGGGACCCCTGTAACATACGTGACAATAATAAAAGTACAGCCTTAATGGAATTTTCTTCATTTTATTTTATTTAATTAAGGGTGTGGGATTATGAACCAAAGCTATTTTAACATTTATTACCTAGAATATACTTTATATGTTTTCTCCTGTTCATTGCTCATGAAGAAAATTCAGTGCAGATGTTCAATTTTACAAAGCCTTACAGTTAGATTGCAATTGTGTAAGTGAATGGAGTTTATTTAAAAGCCTTAAGATGTGTTCCTGTCTCTTTTTTAACATGAGAACCACAAGCTACAAAATATTTAGTTCTTTCCTGAATGGACTATAAAAAGATGTAATTTTGGTTCACTAACTGTCCACTGAATTTTCTATTTAGTTTTCTCAGTTTCATAAATTGTATTATCTGAAAAATTCCTGAAAGGATAAAATAAGATAATTAACGTTTAGGAGGCAAAGTGGTGCAAGAACTTCTTAGTACTCTTTACCAGAACTGGGAACTGAATCCAAGATAGTAAAATCTTTCGGCTCTCACTAGTATCTAATGCACACAGCAGTAACAGTCTATCATTAGTTAGTGGCACTATAAAACAAACCAGAGATCATGCCTATGATGATAGGATTTATAAGGCACTCCTACTCCTCTCTAGAGCTAGTTGGATGCTAGGCTAAATTCTCTTAGAAAATGACACTAGACAACAGGTAACTGAAGTTAACCTAGGCATTTCCTTATGGGCCATGCACTCCTGTCCAGAGCCACTGGACACCTGTAGCCAACTATTGACTAGGTTTCCATTGCCTAGGGAGAGCCATATGAAGCTTGGGCAAATGTAAATGTAGATGCCACAGATCAACCATTTGAATATAGAGATTAATCCTAGCCTCTGGGCTTGATTCAGCTGTCAATGCAGACACCTAGTATCATATCCTGGGGTATTCTGCCTAACATTTGCTGATACTTCACAAGACTTGGGTCTCCTGTAGGTCCTGTGTCATAACTGCCACCTACACGTGAACATCTCCGACAGCTTACATCTCGGATGACACTAGATGTTTATATTCAGAAACTCACCATATCCAAATCAAGCACAAGTATCTTTTCGGTGTTTCTAGACTCACTCAGAATTGAGCAGTTAACAGTAACTAGAGACACATGTGTCCAGTTGCCTTTAATACATGGGACACTTGGGGGAAAAAATGTTGGTTTTGCTGTTATGTTGCTCTTCTAGTGTGTTAAGAAAGGACTAAGTTAATGGTTGGACTCGATGATCTTAAAGGTCTTTTCCAACCAAAGTGATTCTATGATTCTATGACTAAGCCTCTGAAATGGTTGCTAAAAACTCAGGTCACTCCACAATTTGACCAACCCAAAAAATAAGCAACGTCTCATGCTCTTCATAGATCACCAGTATTTGGTATTCTCAAGCATTAATAGCCACACTAGCTGACATTTTGTTGTTGAATTCTCATGGGGAATGTGGCAGAGGAATTGCAACAAAAAGTTTAGGTAAACATAGTTTTATTTTTAAAAAGTCAACACATACCAGAATGTGTCTTTTTATATTATTTTTTTTTTAAGTCAAGATAGAATAGCTTGTTTTGATCCAGCTTCTTACACCCCTGCAGATACACACTGCTTCCTTCAACAGCCTGACTGGTGCAGTAAGGAGCCATCTGGACAAGTTGTCTTGGCCTGCCATGATGATCACTTGCTCAGAGGCTGTTAAAAAAAAAAAAGCTGATTCAAATTTAGAAACAAAAAAAAGGACACAATAGTTTCCCATTGGAAAATGAAGTTTCATCCTTCTCAGAATAACCTGTAGGAATGTGGCAGCTGGATAATATTTCTCCTGGGGAAAAAAAAAATAACCTTGTACCTTGATTTTCCTGTAATGATAATGTTAAAACATATTTTATTATACAGTTTTTACATTTTGAATTTTATTAATATTTAAATTATTTTCTTATCATATTATATAAATTGAATAATATTTCATTTATGTGAATTTTAACATTAGAAAGCTTTGTTGTTGTCAAGATGCAGGGTTCTAAGAGGTCCAAGTTCATTCTTTTGGAGGACTGAGGGAAGTGCTCTTTTCACTGATAATTACAGAAATCAGGCTTTTGTGCTAATTCAGAAAGAAGACAAACGTAAATGCTGGATTTCCCCTTCAGAATATGAAATTTTGTTGAAATGTGAAAATACAGTTTCCAGCCAGCTGTATAATCACTAATGTTGTGCCCTTACTACTGCAGGTAAAGCGATGAGACAAGGGAGGGCAACCATGTCAGTGTTATAGTCTCTATTAATTGTCACTTCACTCTTCCAGTTCTGGATCCAAACCAAATTCTCTGCCACAGTGTTGGAGAGAGAAGAGGACTGCTGAAAAGCTTGAAATTTTGTAAAAAACAATCAAAAGTGATATATTTTATCCTCTTCCACATACCTCCATTGCTCATTCTACTCGTACTTTTTTAATGGAAACATACACCAGAAATGGATCTCATTTTTCACGGTATTTTTCTAAAAGTGGTATTCAGAAGGGCAGACCATTTTAATTAGCAGCTTCTAATAAGGCTAAAGTCTATTATGTCAGGCTCAGAAGAGATTCATCCTTTCACAGTGAAAGCATTAGAAAGAATTCCCAAATCCTCTTTCAATCCATGTGATCTGTGCTGAGACGCATTCAGTGTGGACACGTCTTTCATCACACCACAGGGAATTTCATACTAGTATATTAATATTAAGAATACATCTCTTGTTTTTTCCATAAAACTTTTGGTCAGAATTTATATGCACTGTCACATACCAGGGCATCTCAGTGTATGTTCCATGGCATGTAGAATAATGATAGCATAAACCTGAGGTAGAGCACAAATATCAGCACACTCCCTCAGCTATCTCACATAACCAGTTCAGCTTCTCAATGTGTCAGCTTGAAAGTAGCTGCCTTACATCTACTGTATTCCCCTACAATAGAGAGGTATTCACCTCTCTATTGCTGCTAAGTTAGAAAATAACTTACACTGACAACAATTCTGTTTTCCTTTAATAAAATCCTTGAAACAAAATGGTCATATCTGTTGCTTTCTTGTATAAAATAAATATCTGTCATTTATACTTCACCAGAACCTTTGAAAGTGCTTTTCAAAAGCTAATAACTATTTTTCCCAACACTCAATGCATTAGGATTTACTCATTTATCAGCCGGGTGACTGAAGATGTAAGTGATTCAAGTGACTTACTCAAGGCTGCACACGAAGTTGGCAATAGCAATAGGCTAGAGTTCAAATCTTTTCTTTCCACTGTTCTGCTGAGCGCTCTTCCACTTTGTGAGTAAAAGACCATTTCATTCTGTTTTTCTCAGGACCCAGGAACTAATTCATCAATGAGAAGAAGACATAAGTTGTTTTTGGTTTTGTTTTTTTTTTTTTATGTACAGAAATTCTCTCAAAGCTTAAAAATTCCCGTCCTGCTGGACAGCAGTCAAAGCTGGTTTTCTATTTGCTTTAGAGATGGTTGTTCACCTACTCCAGATTAGGTGATAGACTCCAGTACAGTTTTGTCTGAAGAAGGAGTTCCTGAGGTTTAAGGTGGGAGATCACAGACTTTCCAAAGATGACAACTCTCCTTGCCAATACACAATTGCTTGCTTCAGCCAGGAAGTATCAGCTTTTTTTTATGCAATCCATAAAACCTGGAGTGGGGTTTGATTATATTAATTTTATATCTCTGTAAAGTAGAACTAATCACTTTATTTTCAATGAAGAGGCATAACTGCATGTACAGTGATTCATCTGGCCAAATGTAGTCATCTGGTTTATAGCTGATAATACTCATATACTAGAACTGACTGGTTCAGGGGGGTAATCCACACTGAGACATTGAAGTTTACGAAGATGAATGTTGCCAATACTGCATTCTGCTATGTCCAGAAATTTAGGACCCAGCCTAGCCAAAACATACGCATTAGAAAGTAGATTTTGCCCTGTCCTTCTCATGGGCATAAAGTAGAATATATGGAATACCAATAGCAAACAGTTTAGGGGGGAAAAAAAACCCAAACCCTGCTGGCTGCGGAAGGTGCCATGAAGAACTCCAAAACAAAGTCACAGCACAGAGGTGCACCTGTGATCTGATTTCTTCATTTGCATTTAATTTAATTGCCTTATTGAGAGGAGACCATTATTAGAAACAGTCTTAGGAACACTCCCGGGCATGGTTTCCCCAAACTGTCTTGAGTATTGTCTGGAAAAACATGAGAAAACAGAGGTAAAACCATGCCTGGATGCTTGCTTACAATTAATACCGTAGATGGTTACCTATCATTGAACCTAACTGTGTCTCAGCCTTATTTTGTTTAATAGATTAGACTCAGGCTAAAAGTCTAAATTCAGCTTTGTCAAGTGCAATGCCCAGCAAACTCAAAACCCAAGGTTTTTGGTCAAACTGAATAGCCCAACATGATTTGTAGGTTGCTATTCTTTACATTATTTAGTTATTGCAGTCTTTCTATTTTTCACTTCCATGTAATCCACATATTGGAAAGAAATCTCTATACAGTGTTACTGGTAAAAGTTGACCCTAGGTCATAGGCTTGTGTTGATTTTTTGAAAGTTATCTCTGTTTGGTCTTATTTTTCTACCCCATATGAAATGTCTTCCTTTATTCTCACTTGCATTGACATATCTTTTTGCTTTGTAGAGCTTTTATATCTAATTGATTTTGCATTCTATTCCAGCCACAAACACATCTGTATATATTTACAGTTCCATAAATCAGTATGCAAGTGCAAATGAAGGCTGAACAGGCATACTGTGTAGGTCTGAATAGGTCATTGTGGCCATAATTAGCAGCACACCTGCTGACCTTGATGGTTATTTCTTGTGTCGTTGCTATATTGTGTCAGAAGAACCCAAAAATCATTTCATTACCCCAAATTCCTGACAAATATTTGATAGATAGCCGTGGAAAGGGCAAACTCATGAATTTTATCTCACTTAGCAATTACCATTTTTTTAAAGGGCAGGTTTAATGCACTGAGAAAATTCTTAAGATAGATTCTACATTTGTGTTCATTACTTAAAAGAGTTGTCTGATAGAAGAATTCATTTACATTATTTCAAAAAATAAAAGGTTTCCCTTGTCAAGTATTAGTCCTTGTATACAATTACATACACGTTAAAAAAAAAAAAACCTTACATTGCTCCCAAAACAATTTTGAGGTATGTATTTTCTAAAGTAAATTTTTCTAAGTAGTTAGTCCAAGTATTACTGGCAGTTTAAAAGTTACTGGCAGTTTAAACACTGCAAATTTTATATACTGATATTCTTAAACTGAAATTACAAAACACATTAAACTTAAAATCTTAAAATACTGTTACTAATGCAGTCCATTACACAGATGAAGGTTAACTATATACTGGACTGCATTAGTCACAGCCTGGCAGCATGTCAATGGAAATGATTATTCCCCTCTGTTCAGCACTTGTGACATCTCATCTATTCTGTGTCTAGTTTTGGAGTCCCTTGTGCAAAAAAGACATTGAAAACTGGAGTAAGTCCAGCATAGGGTCACTCTTGGGGACAGTTTAGGGAACTGGAGAACTTGAAAGCTAAAGGGACACTGAGAAAAATGGGTTTATTCATCCTGAAGATGAGAAGGCTGATAGGGCTGTGTCCTGGTTTTGGCTGGGATAGAGTTCATTTTCTTCCTAGTAGCTGGCATAGTGCTGTGTTTTGGATTCAGTAGTAGAAAAATGTTGATAACACACTGATGGTTTTGTTGTTCCTGAACAGTGCTTACACCAGTCAAGGACTTTTTCAGCTTCCCCTGCTCTGCCAGGTGCACAAGAAGCTGGGAGGGGACACAGCCAGGACAGCTGACCCCAGCTGGCCACAGGGCTATTCCAGGCCATAGGATGTCATGCTCAACACATAAAGCTGACTGGAAGAAGAAGGAAGGGGGGGATGTTCGGGGTGATGGTGTTTGTCTTCCCAAGTAACCAGGAGCCCTGCTTTCCTGGAGATGGCTGAACACCTGCCTGCCAATAGGAAGGAATGCATAGTTCCTTGTTGTGCTTTGCTTGTGCGCGTGGTTTTTGCTTTTCCTATTAAACTGTCTATATCTCAACCTATGAGTTTTCTCACTTTTACTCTTCCAATTCACTCCCCCATCCCACTGTGTGGGAGTGAGCGAGCAGCTGCATGGTTCTTAGTTGCTGGCTGGGGTTAAACCATGACAGGCTGAAAGACTTTTTTCAGCTATCTAATGCAGGATTGTGGAGAAGGAGGAGTCAGACTCTTCTTGGAGGTGCACAGCAAATGAACAAAAGCAGAGATGCAAGCTGCAGAAAGGAAACTCAGACTGGATGTAAGGAAAAAAATTACAGTAATGGTGGTAAGACCTTGGAGCTGGGCCCCAAAGGCCCTGAGGCATCTCCATCCATAGAGATATTGAAAACTTGATTGAGCAAGATTCTATGCAACCTGCTGTAATGTAAAGGTTGGTCCTGTTTTAAGAGAGGTGTTGAACTAGATAACCTACAGGATCCCAGCCTAAATTATCATAAGTATATATGGTGCATACCAGTTTTAATTTCCCCAGATAATCTCCCCAAATCCTCCAGGAAAACTGGTTATGCTCTCTTCTGAGCAGATGGAAGTCATATCCTTTGAGAGTTCTGAGGAATGAAGTGATCTGCATCTTATTATATACAAACTCGTTCTGATTATTAAAAGTAAAACCCTAACTGATCAACATTACTACAGCTTCTTGTTTTCTGTATCACAGTGTCTTACTTGCTGACAAAGGTAGCTTCATGTTTTCCTGAGGTAAAATTTCTAATTTCTTATGGACTCTGATATTAGAACTGACCTCAGTGACAAGTTTCCTTTACCATGCAACTGCAAAGAATGGGTGCATGTGTACTGATATAAGGGATGTCCTGTGACATATACAAGCAAGTGTAAGGTCTTGCACCTGGGAAAACATAATCCAGGAGTGCAGCGCAGACTGGGATCCACCTGGCTGGAGAGCAGGTCTGTGGAAAGGGACTTGGGGATCCTGGTGGACAGGAAGCTCAGTATGAGTGAGCAGTGTGCTGCTGCAGCCAAGAAGGCCAATAGGATGCTGGGTTGCATCAAGGGCATCACCAGAAGAGATAAAGAAGTCATTGTCCCACTCTACTCAGTGCTTCTCAGGCCACACCTGGAATACTGTGTACAGTTCTGGTCCCCACTATACAAAAAAGATGTGGACAGGCTGGAGGGGGTCCAGAGAAGGGCCACCAAGATGATGAAAGGACTGGGAAGCCTGCCATATGAGGACAGGATGAAAGAACTGGGTTTGTTCAGTCTTGAGAAAAGGAGGCTTAGAGGGGATCTCATCACCATGTAGGAGCACCAAAGGGGTAGCTACAAGGAAGATGGAGACTCCCTTTTTACAAGGAGTCACATGGAAAGGACAAGGGGGAATGGACACAAGTTGCTTTTGGGGAGATTCTGACTGGACATGAGAGGGAAAATTTTCACAATGAGAACAGTCAACCATTGGAATAATCTCACCAGGGGAGTGGTTGACTCTGCCACACTGGACACTTTTAAGACTCAGCTGGACAGGGTGTTGGGCCATCTTGTCTAGACTGTGTTCTTACCTAGAAAGGTTGGACTAGATGATCTTTGAGGTCCCTTCCAACCTAGGAGTCTATGATTCTATGGTTCTATGATATCAAAGCTCTTTCATTTTCATGCAAAAGAGAAGACAGCAAGTGGCCGTGTGTGAGGACTAATATATACTGCAATATGGGACATTTCCTATTTCCTGTGCTTTGACTGAATGTTGTTTTAAGCATCCTGAAATGGAATCCCTGGAAATAAAATGGAAGAAACAAGGGAGTATGTAAAGGCATTCAGAAGCCTGAAGAGTGCTACAGCTATCTGAGCCTTTATTAGTACCGCTGATGTTTCTATACCCTCATTGAGTCTGCATAGCTTATGAACTGTTACTCATATCAGTTCTAGAATCCAATTTTCCCTTAAGTAGTTCATGCAGTACTTGTATAATATCCCTATTGTTGATCAGGACGGGATGTCATCCAGAGAGACCTGGACAGGCTGGAGAGGTGGGCCTGTGTGAACCTCATGAGGTTCAACAAGGCCAAGTGCAAGGTGACGCACCTGGGTCGGGGTAACCCCCAGTATCAGTACAGGTTGGGGGAAGAAAGGATCGAGAGCAGCCCTGCCGAGAGGGACTTGGGCGTGCTGGTGGATAAAAAGCTGGACATGACCCGGCAATGTGCGCTGGCAGCCAGAAGGCCAACCATACTCTGGGCTGCATCAGGAGAAGCATGGCCAGCAGGTTGAGGGAGGTGATTGTGCCCCTCTACTCTGCTCTGGTGAGACCTCACCTAGAGTACTGTGTCCAGCTCTGGAGCCCTCAGCACGAGAAGGACATGGACCTGTTGGAGCGGGCCAAGAGGAGGGCCACAAAAATGATCCGAGGGCTGGAGCACCTCTGCTATGAGGACAGGCTGAGGGAGTTGGGCTTGTTCAGCCTGGAGAAGAGAAGGCTGCGGGGAGACCTGATTGCAGCCTTTCAATACCTAAAGGGGGCCTATAGGAAAGATGGGCATAATCTTTTTAGTAGGGCCAGCTGTGTCAGGACAAGGGGTAATGGTTTTAAACTAAACCAGGGTAGGTTTAGACTAGATATAAGGAACAAATTCTTTACAATGAGGGTGGTGAAACACTGGAACAGGTTGCCCAGGGAGGTAGTGGAGGCCCCATCCCTGGGAACATTCAAGGCCAGGTTGAACGGGGCTCTGAGCAACCTGATCTAGTTAGCAGTGTTCCTGCTCACTGCAGGGGGGTTGGACTAGATGATCTCTAGGGGTCCCTTCCAACCCCAAACATTCTATGATTCTATGATTCTATGATTCTATCACTGATAAGACTGAAGAAAGTCCCCAGAGAAGACAGGCAGTCATCTTTTGTTTGGAAATGGTTTTTGTAGTTCCCAGGGCACGATGGATGGTGGTTCATCCCCATTCTCTCATTACTAGACTCTGGATGCTAAGACAACATCACAACAGTCTGATTAGGTCAGGATGCCTCATCAGCACTTTCATTTTATGAATAAGAGGAAAAGAGTCAAAATTAATAAAAGGAAAAAGAAAAGACAGTAGAAAGAAAAAATAAGTGGAAGATGAATAGGAGATCTTTTATAAGAGCTTTCTAGAAAATAAAAGGAGTAGAAAAACAAAAAGGCTGAGAAGAAAACTAGGGAAGAAAATACATTCTGCACTTGGGAAGCGGTGTCCTACGTTGCGGCTTGAGAAGCCTGGAAGTAAGAGAGTCTGCTGTGCCTTACATGCTAACCTGAAGATATATTATTCTATTCTACAATGCAATGTCAAATGTCTCTTGGAAACCTAAATAGATTATGTCCACCACTTCATCCCTATCTGCTCCCTGCATTCCCCTTACGATAAGACAGAGATTTATATTCTTATTCTTCTCAGATGGGTGCATCAATCTCTGCTGTCAGGTTGCCTGTCCGAATAACAAACCTGCATATCACAGAACTGTTTTAAATGTAATGTTGATAGATGTTGTTTGTGTGCACTTGGCATCAACTTACAGTCACTTCCCTGCGAATCACAATCTTCTCAAGAACATTTATTTTCTATCTTTTCCATGTTCTCACCATCAAGAATTTGTTACAGTCATGGAGTCTTTATTTGGGACATTTCTAGGAATTCTGTGCTTCCCTGTCACTGGACCAAGTCACTAAACTCTCTGCAGTACCCACTCTTGCTGTTCTTTTTCTGGCTGCAAAAACCCTGGTTTGAATTTTGGGGACAGAGAGCTGCCAACACTGCCAACAAAGCTGAAAGTTTTCAGTGAAATCTCTGGTCTGATAAAGCGCTGCAAAATGTTTTACCTCCATAACTGCTGCTACCTGCCAGCACACACCCATGCTCTCCGATAACCACGCAGGGACCTTGCGCTTGGCTCCCTGCACCACCAGCCTCTGGCTCAGCTCCAGGCTGCAGCTCCCCACTCCTCCCCCCTGCCTACAGCACACATCTACTTCCACCTTTCATCTACTCCCAGACAAATTATTTGTCCAAATGCCATTTTTTTCCTCACATTCATATGCTCTTCTGCACTTTACCTTTTTCCCTGCAGAAACAGTGAGCGGCAATTAAGTCTTGACCCAGGAGTTGGTCTTGGCCAGTATAGGCAATGGCAAAATCTTAGCTCCTTCCAAGATGTTGGTTCGGCTCCTGCTCTCATGGACCTACAGCAAGAAAATGTAAACTTCTCTCAGAATGACAAAAGCCACATTGTAAACTCTTTTGAGTGGTGTAGCACTGGCTCCTTATGTAAACAAGATACAGAAATAAAGTCAGAACATTTTTTATACAATTAATGGACTATTTACTGACTAACACTGCACCATTATTAAAACTCTGGGTTTATTTTTTTATTTTTAAAAGTTCATTTTGAAAATATTATTCTCCTATGTATTTTGCATTCCTAATTTACCTCCCTTGTAAATCACAGGGAAGTGATTTCACACACTGCTCAGCACATTGCACAGGAGTCTGGTTATTTCTTGCATAAGCTACAGATGCCTTCATCTGTTTTTCAGTTCCAGACGTCTTGCAATACTCAGTTTGCAAAACTGGTGTTTTACTAGTAATGCCTGTCACTGTAAACTGAAGGTCTATTGTAATGCACTGTTTATAAGTTTGTTCTTTTCCTTTGTATCCTCAGATATCCGTAAAACAGTGAAGTGGTTAATGTACAAGACACTGAGCATCCATAGACTCATTTATGTCATACAACAGTATATTCTACACATTCTTCCTTGTGTTTTGCAGTCCTTTTGCCTCAAGTATTTCTGTATTATCAGATTATAGCTCACAGTCACGTACGAACAATATTTTCATGTGATTACAAGTCCATATACTTTTATTAAAAAAATATTATAAAATGTTTTACTTTGATATCTATTAAATATGCTAACTTTTTTCCTTGCTGTTCCTACAACAGGGAAGTCAGTAGGAAACTTATCACAGCTCACAGTGGACCTTTAGACCAAACTTATAAAGCTATGACATTATCATTAATGATAATGCTTCATTTAACAATGGCTATTTCAGAATGAAGGTGGCTTCAACTTTTATGCAATTCTACCGCAGTAAATAGAATTAAACAAAGGGAGCACTATGTATAAGCTTCTTCTAAAAAATTTTTTTTATTTGTAAATAAATACCTGCATACCAATTTCTAAGAGAATACTGTTTAAATTTCCATTAAAGGACGTCTGATGGATAAGTTCAGCATATTGCAATGATACTACCCACCCAAGTATTTCATATCAGTCTGAAAATGGAACTCACACCATATATTACAATAGTGAACATGACTGGGAAGTTTACAAATTGAAATATTAATTCATTTATTTATTCCAAACAACAGGCAAGACCACCCAGAGAATTGTTTCAGACTCAGCTAGGCAACGACATTTTAATTTTTCCCCAGCTTTTGGGTGCAAAATGAAAATACTAAATCATTCATGCAAAATGAAATTTTGGAAAACACCCATTTTGAATTAAAACTTCAGATTTGAAATTAAGTTTCTCCATGTCAGTCTGTCTTATTTCATTAACTTAAATACCAAATTAACTAACTCAAGGGGTTATACACTTTGAAAAAATCCAGTTGATCAAAGCTAACCATTTTCTGAATACAGAGCTTTAATTCATCGTGTTCTTTCCAGCTGTGCATTTCCAATGAAGCAATAAGATTTTTTTTTCTACATACTGGATGTGTGATTTTCTGAGGACACGAAGCTTACAAGTTATTTACTTGATGTCACTTTTTCAAATGATTGAATAAATCAGCAGTCCCATTAGCTTTTTTACTCAAGGAGTATGACCTAATTTGGGGGGAAAAAAATCCTGAATTCCTGAAATCAAGATTTTTAAAGGTATAGGAAATGTAGATATTGAATACCAATGAAATTCAGAATACAATTTCATGTTCTTTTCTTAAAAGTTAAAAGAGAAATTATCAACATTACAGTACATATTAGATAGTACAGAATTTTATTTTTCCAGTTTTACAGATTGTTATATTACATTATTGTATTTCCAAAAGACTCTAGTTTGTTCAAAATTCTTTGGTCAATGTTGCACATTCACTTTATTCCTCCTCTTCCTTGATGCATTTACAATTACAAAATTTAATCAAAGGGTTGATTCTAAAGGTTAAATACATTATTATTTAAATAATGACTACAGGACCTAATAAAAAGAAAGAGACTGTCCCAGCAAATAATTTTGCAATGTGACAAATAGCCTTAATCTGCAGAAAACAGGAAAAATAAAGCAAACCAAACCAACCAAGCAAACAAACAAAAGCAGCATGGAAGACCAAATGTTGCTGTGAGTTAAATTAATGTTTGGAATGAATGATAGGAGGAAAGAGCTATTATTTCATTAAAAACTGTTCACTATTTGTCAAATGACTCAAGAAATATGCTTGCACCAGACCCTCATATGGTGTAAATTGTTATGGCTCTGTTACCTTCTTGAACATTTGGGAAGGACTGTTTGTGTAGGTATCACAGCAAATTTCACTGAGTGAGGATCTACCTACAAAGCAGAGCAAATACATATATTCTGAACTAATTCACTGATTTGATTAATCTTATTCCAGGACTTCCAGTTTTGTGTCTCTTTGATTCAGCTGTAAAGTGAAGTCTTATGGAAGGTGAACTGCCTCTTATCAATCAAGAAGTTCACATCTTCGGTGACTGCAATTCTTTGAAGTGCTGGGAGAAGCAGAAATATTTATCATGTTCTCAAGGTGGTTTCTGAACCTTTCAATCTTATATCTAGATCACAGCCAATACCTCCTTCTTCAGCCCTTTCGTAGACTGTGAAATCAGCAGTTTAAAAAGACATTCTCAGCACAGGAAGCACCGGAGAACGAGGACACATAATCAATCTTCAGACTCCCTTGGAACCTGCTAACAGGTTTTTATTTCTGTAGTCATCCAAAGGATTAGACTGCCGGGTAAAACAACTTCACTCTCTCTCTGCCTCTCTCTCTTTGTGTGCCTT
Source organism: Gorsachius magnificus (assembly GCA_034008185.1). Classification (NCBI taxonomy): domain Eukaryota; kingdom Metazoa; phylum Chordata; class Aves; order Pelecaniformes; family Ardeidae; genus Gorsachius; species Gorsachius magnificus. The sequence goes on from CM067081.1 coordinate 182,580,143, forward strand.
ATCCTGTTTTCCTCTCTCTGTGATACTGCTACACAACGCCTATATTTTCTTTTTAATTCCTTTTGTAAAATATCCATTACTGCTTTTCTACTCAGCCAAGCACATTCTGCAGTGAGAACTCAGCTGCTTATACACACTTGAAAGATACACTCAGCATGGTATACTTAAAAAAAATAAAACTCAAACCTACTGTAGGGTTTATTTTTGCTGTTTCAAAAGTTCAGCCAGAAGGAAAATAGCAATGGCCCAGCCAGTGTAGCTTTCATTAAGTGTATGTGAAATGCAGGGATTGTGCTACCATAGAACTAAATAAGTTAACATTATCTTCACAAGCTAGTGGTGTCTTGATCATTGATAAGTGGAAGCTGGTATTTACTGTGCAGTGTTTTAATTCCCCCTGGCACCTTACTCACTCCTGAATGCATAATTGGGTTTACAAGTATTGTTCTACTTTCTTACATGCCACACTGTGCTCTCCCATTGTTTTTTGTTGCTTCCAGCTATTTCCATGAGATCCTGTAATAGCCTTGATCTCTTCCAGTCACTTTATTAGGCTCCCCTGGTAGCCATCCTCACAGTGAGCTCTTAATTGGCTTCAATTAATTGCACCAGCACCTATCTCCTGGCTGCCTCTGTTAGCTCCTTCCGCCAGTACTTCAAAACCTCCAGCAAAGCGACAGTGTGGGATGGCAACAACTCAATGACTTCAGCGCAGTGAGAATGGGCTGATAGTTTCAGCAGAAATTTTACTCAGAGATATCCTGCCATCTCCCCGCCCCCAAATTCAATTTTCAGCCCTGTTTCTAGGGACTTGTAATAACATAGAAATCAAGAAAGACTGATGAACCAGTCTTTTTCAGATTCTTTTATTACTTCTTGTTACTAGGGGTATGCTGTTTCCTTCATTGATGAACTTATGAGGGAGTGAATTCAGGAGCCTTAAATACAATGTGTAGTCCTTTCCAGTTGTCCTCTATTCATGCATTTGGGATCAACGTGTACATGCTGGGGAGTGTGCATGTGTCTATGCATGTCTGGTGTGACCTGAGTCATATGTATGTTTGGGCTAAATTCTACCCAAACTTTCTAGTGCATTTCAGTTTCAATAAAACCAATGAAAGTCATGTAAGTTTGTCCAGGAGGAGAATTAGTGCTTTAATGAATGCACTTGCTTGGAAAGGCTTTTATTTCTTTTATTTTTTTTTTTTTTTTTTTTTTTTTGTAGCAAGCTAAAATTATGGAGGGTAATATGGTGAAATTGAATGCATTTTGCATTTAATAAGAACAACATTTTTTGTGGTTTGATGATTCTCTTAATGTAAAATGTTCCCTAGAGGAACTGGGATCTGGTAAACAATGGAGTTGAGTGCCTTGTATGCAGTTTGTAACTTATTGACAGTGAAGGAATGATCCAATTAGTAGGTGATTAATCACAGGTTGCTATAGGTCTCAGACTGTACACTGAAAATTCATGGTGTAGAAGAGTATTTCATGCACATGCCTTCACCTAACAGGTAATCACCTCCTGGGAATGAAAACTACATTAAAACAAAGAACAACATGGGCAGCAGCACAAAGTACTAATTATTTGATTAATTCTCATTGTCACTGACAAGCATACCATTATCAGGCAATCATAATTATAATGACAGCATCTGTGTTGCTTTTTTACCATTTTAAAAATGAATTAATATTGTATTGTCAACAAATAACAATGGAAATATTCAACATTTCCATCTTAGACAACTCTTTGGTGTTTCAACAGCACAGGAAAGTAAAATTGGCCATACGCAATTCAGTTGTGAGATATGAGAAATGACAAATTGTGTAGCATTTCAAAGAAAATTTAAAACGTTAAGATGCTAATTTTTAGAGAAACCTAATTAACATGCAAAGTGACAAGCTTTATTTTGTAATAAAAACAGTGGAATAGTAAAATAAACCCACAGCCCTTTCAATAAAGTAGAAAATCTTCACATTTTTATTTTGTGGATTAGTCTTAGCAAATTGAAATACTGTAATAATAATTCTCATTCCCACTTGTTGCATGTACACCTCACCATGATTTATCAAGCTATCTTATATAGACACGTTATATTACTTCCGGTTTTCAGTTGTTCATTTAGTGAAAGTATCTGTCAAATTTTTTATTCCAAGATAGATGAGCGTAACTAAATTTGAAGTAAGTAATAACCTTATGATGCTTAGATCTGACTATAATATGGAATACAATAATGGTATTTTGATAAAGCAGATGATGAAATAGGATAGAAAAATACAGACTTGTCAGTGCTGAACCATGTCGCCCAAACATTTTCAATTTTGCAGTTAAATAATTCAACTTATAGTCAACATAAAATAAAAAAGAAGTGTGAAAAATTGCTAAATTCAAAGTTTAAAATACCAATTTTCAGGTGAACAAGCAAAATAAATCTCCATCATCTCTAAGTGTTTTACGGCCTACATTAGTAAAATAGTACATTTGATTACCATAGTAAGAAACTGAAAAAGAAGACTTTAAGGCAACTGTGGAATCTTCATGCATACTTCTCAAAATCATATTTCATATATTGCTTGTTTACACCACCATACCCTTAATCTTGGTGTACTGTCTGTGGCTTAGCTGTAGGACTGGCCTAGGCACCCTGGGTTCCCTTCATAGACAATAGAGAAAACTAGAACTGCATTGACATTACTCTTTTCATCCCAAAGTAGACAGCTAAAATATGTAAACTAAAAGCACTTATATCTCTGAATTGGCTGCAATGCTACCTTAAAGTTAGCTAGATTTCAAGCCAACTCCTTTTGTCTTTCACATTCAATATAACATCATAGATTTATCAAATAAATTAACTTTATCAGGCATGATCTGCCTTCAGTAAACCAGTGAAAATAAAGGCAAGAAAATATTGCTTCATTAGGAAGACTGCCTTCATGACCCTGTCTATAGCTATCTTTCATAGTTGCGATATGGCAGAAAATACAATCTAGTGGACTTGATGACTTCTCAAATCAGGTAGTTAGTGAAGAGCTGGTTGCTCAGTCTTTATATATGAATCTTCTCCTGATGCTTTCCAAACAATAAAAATCACCCAACAGATTTATCGGTGTTCTTCACTCACAGTTAAAAAATACAGACTTTACTTTACAGAAAAACTCAACCACAGATAGCCCTACTGGCTTTCATGATACCATAAATGGTCAACTTTTTCTGTGCTTGACCTTTAGCTGGTAACTGCCATCAGGTTTCTAAAGGTGTTGGAGTAGTCTGAGATGATGAATAAAAAGCAGCTCTGGTCTTGCTTGCTGAGTAACAGCAGAAATAACAGTTTTGCTGAATTTATTCAGTCAGCCTGGATAAAGCTGTCATAAACAGAGAAACTTTTCAGACAGAGCAGAAAAAAAGTACTTTTCATGTTGAAGATATATTGACCTTCTTTCATGTTTCATCCTTCCCGTATTTCCAGTGGGAGAGTAGATGAGTAAGTCAAAGCAATTCTAGAGTTCTCAGAATTTATTGTATGGAGGCAAATTGTTTCTTAATTTTGTGACCAGTCTGGAAACTGTGCTAGAGACACTTAGTCCACCTTTTAACCATCATCAGAAGCAAGTAATTTTGATTCTGACTTTTCCTATTATTTAATAGTAATGCTGAAACACAGTGAATCATTACTAGTGATGTGAAAACACAGGCTGTTTCTAAAGGTAGGTCTATGGGGTTCTCTTCTTTCCAGGGATCTGGGTAAATATTTATTTTGGTGCAGGACAGTTTAGTTACTTTCAGTGAGTTTTATTTCAGTTACTGCTTAAAAAGAAAAAAAAGTTTTCATGTGTTTGTCAGTCCTGATTTGTTCCAATCTGATTCACTACCACCTCTGACTTAAATGTAACTCACAAAGTGCATCAAGAGAAAGCAAAAGTGCTGTTGGACTTATGTAGCATTTGAATGAGATGTCTGAAACTCACTTTAGACAAGGTCGAGGTAACACTGTGTAGTTGATGATTAACAGGGCAAGAATTATTTCTTCTATCTTTTCTGAGGAACCCGCACACCTTTTTCAGGACTGCATTCATGGGTATGTAGATGATGTAAGCATCATGCCAGTATTTCTTTATTCCTGTTGTATGGGCTGATCTGAATTAACCAGGGTGTAGAGCATAGGCAAATCTTATTTTCTTTGTGGACTGTAATGCTGAATCTTTTTAATATCAGCTTTAGTTTACTGAAATGTAATTTTTATTAACCATTGCCTGAAAGTCATTGAGAAAACACAGCTGGTCCAAAATGTAGGTGGCTGCTTATTACACAGTACTTTAAGCAGAGCATGCACTAGACCCATATTCCACAGACTAGATTGGCTTTCAGTTGTTTCCTGGGGACATGTACAGTCTGCAACTGTTTTCTTTCACAGTGTGATAGAACTTGAACTTGTGGACTTTCAGGGCTTGTTGCAAAACTCTATTTCTTTCTTAAGCATTTCTTCTTCTTTTTTTTTCTTTTTTTGTCTGTGAAAGGTTAAAAGCCTTCAGAAGAGAAAGGTTGTATTGGACTAGTGACATGGTGTAAGGGACTAGAAACTTGTCTCAAAATTGGTGGCAGGCAAGCTTAACTACCAGAGCTTAATCACCACGGCAATTGAGTGGGGGAGTTTCAGCCCATTGAGTATCCCCCCCCCGCAGGAATGTGTGTCCTGTTATCTTGGAGTACACTGTTATCTTGAAGTATCCTCCACGCATGTGCCTGGGCCCAGAGTCAACCGACAATGGGGAGGTGGCTCGGACCCCCTAGAACTTTCGAGCATACAGTACTGGGCCTGCGCCCCACTGCCGAGTGGGAGGCATGGGTATGCAAAACAGTCATTGACTATGTAAAAAGACAACCCTATGAAAGGGGGAACCAGCGGAGACCAGAGGGGAGAGGATCCAGGAACATCTACCCTCCACCAGATTCGAAGATACATCAGGCGTGGATCCCTCGGGCCGTCCCAGCCGCACATCACTCAGGCCGCACGGACAGCACGTAGACCCGTGGTGGTAGTTATAGCAACACTCCCGTGCCATTTGTTTCTCCCCCTCTCTTTCCCTTTCTCACTTTTCCTCTCTTTCTCTGCTTTCCTCTCGCACATTTGTTGTTGGCCAAATAAAGTGACTTGGCACTTGACTCTGTTTTGAGTCTTAATTCTGTTCCCGAGAATGTAAAAGGAACCTAGTCACGATAAACGTCGTCACGAGTTAATCAGAAGTTAAGCCCAGCCGCCCCCAACCTCCCAGAATTATCTGAGGTTGGTTGGAAAGCAAGGGGGTTTAACCTCTGCCAAATTGTTCAACCCAATAGTGGATTGTGACACATGGTCCTGATCATACTGAGACACATTAAGAGGAGAATATTTGTGTTTTGGGAGAAACCACTGAATACAAATATTGGCTATCTATGTTACTAATTTTTGTAAGGTGTTTAGAGTGTTGGTAAGAATTTAATATCCTGCATTGGAGTACTGGAATGCTGTTTTAATTTAGAGAATTTAATACATTTAGCATTTCTTCCTGCAAATTCATTCTTTCAGAGCTTGTACCTCTGCGTTCACACAGAGTAGGTATTTTTCACAAATCTTTAGCATGAAACTACCATACTGTGGTCTGATTCCAGTGTGAGTCTTATGTGATACAGATAACCTAGACAGCAGATAGACATGGGTTTTGCATTTCTCATGCAGTTTCACATAATTTTGTCTGTGGTCATTCAGGTAGAATACACATTTAGCTACTTCACTTACTTATGTTGTCACATAGATCATGTTATTATGTAACTTATCCTTCAAAGTATTCAGGGATAAAGTGGAAATATAGCTCAGATTCACACAAGCAGGCCCTCCATCCAGTTCAAGGTTCCTTTAAAATACTCAGAAAGAAAGGACTTAACATGGCTGAATCAACTGAAACAGTTTTTCAAAATTTTGTTGCCGTAGCTTTTAGAAAAACAGCAAGACAGAGAATGGAAGAAAGGGGGAACTCCTTGACTTGAACATCAACGGGCTGTCACTTAAAAGCTTCTGTTTCCACAAGCTGTGTGGAACAAAAAAGTATTTCAGAACATGGACGCTGCCCCAGAAAGTTATTTGAAGTCCTTCTCTTGACTGTCAGGGAGACTATAAGCAGAGAGACACAAAATGTCATTTTAGTCCCAAAGAAAATATTTAATTCCCCCTTTTTTATTGAATATTAGAATTGCACAGGTTGATTCAGATTACTTGAATTAAATTGCCTGAAGGCAGGATTTTGGGTGGTTACTCCAAACTTACCTGATATTAAAAGAGGAATTTGCCAGTGGAATTAAGTCTACATATGTAAGTTACAGCAGCCTCAACACAGTAGCGAATTCCATAATGGAAATTAATGTAAGTTTATAAACTTGTCTATTCTGGTTTAATGGAAAAGCACCTTGTTATTTGCCCTGATAAATATTTGAGGCACTCATCATCTATTAAAAGCATCTTATCTAAAAGCAGAAATGGAGAAATAATTTCTTCATTGAAAGGATATTTTTCCCTTTCTTTTGTACACTATTCATAGTATTTCTCTTCTGCATTTTTGAAAGAGGTGATTTTTTTTTACATAGCAGAAATGCTACATCACCTAGGGTGCCAAACTCTGTGCATATCCAAGTAGACAGAAGTTTTCCAGAACAGAGTCTGTAAAACGAACATCTGCAGTCAGTACAGGTAGGTACTCAACATAGAGCCACAATGCTACTTCTCTTTTTTCTCTCCAGACCTTTTAAAATATTCTTTTTAAAAGCAATTCACATTATATGCTTCCTGGATTATTTTCTTTGTCTTTAAGGTACCAAGATAAGTTGTGTAAAATGGGTTCTTTATTTGGAAAGGTATCCTTTTTTGTCAGTTATTTCTCACATGATGATGTGGCTTATGAAAGAAAATGCCTCTGAACAGAAATAGGTTGATGTATTTCCATCCCTAGACTAGGAGACAGTTTGTGCTGAAATACGGGAGGAAATCTGGGATATTGCCCTTAAAGAATTAGAGAACAGAGTTTGACTCAGGAGTATGTAACATAGTGCTACAATTATTAAACATGCAAATTGAGTTGTTCTGCGTGTTTTGTGTGCATATCCCTGTGATGACAACACAAGTTAATGGGGTTATTTTTATATTCCCAAATATGGATCTTCCAAACTTAACAGCAGATATTGAGAAAGGTGGCCTGCATTCTCCACTCAAACTTCACAGAAAAGGTATTCAGAACTCTTACTAATGCCAATAAAGAACAAAAAAGTAGTATACATCCCCAATAAAGATACTTTGTTTAGAAGTAAAAAGGAAAGGAATCCTAGTAAAATAATAATAATAATAATGACAACAACAAAAATAATAATAGTTATAATAATAACTCTACCTAAAATCAGGCAAAACACACTGTGAAAATCCAGCAATGCAAATAATACCCTTTTACACTGTGGTAGTAGGTGATAGCACTAAGTGCTGGATTCATAAATCTAGAAAAGATCAATGCAGTTTGCATTATCCAAGCTACATATAACCTTTTTTCGAAAAAGGCCACCTATTTTAAGATAAGAAGTCTCATCTGTTTGTGAAAAAAAAAAAAAAGAAAAAAGAAAAAAAGAAAGAATTGGCAATGACTGAGGATCCACCCAGACCAGTCAGAATTTCCTTTTTCTGCACAAGACAGAATCCTGCCTACAAAGATAGGATGAAGGGAAATGGTCTGAAGTTGCACCAGGGCAGGTTTAGATTGGACATTAGGAAAAATTTCTTCACAGAAAGGGTTGTCAAGCATTGGAAGGGGCTGCCCAGGGAAGTGGTTGAGTTCCCATCCCTGGAGGTATTTAAAAGACGGGTAGACGAGGTTCTTAGGGACATGGTTTAGTGGTGGGATGGAAGCGTTAGGTTAACGTTTGGACTTGATGATCTTAAAGGTCTTTTCCAACCTAAACGAGTCTAAGATTCTATGATTCTAAGGTAAGGAAAAACAGTTGATGAACCACTACAGCTAAACTCAGGTAGACAGAAACTCCTTTTGAAACCTTTCAGTACTGAGGTTTTCCTTCATTGAACAGGAAAATGGGGCACTTTTAGAAGCATTTCTTCACTAGACATCTGGAACTGGTGCCAGTTAGATACCTAAGCCAGAGAAATTGTCTTCATTTTTGCCAGAGAAATTGTCTTAATTCTTTGATGTCTTTTTCAATTGGACAGTCTTTTTAAGGCACTGTTCCTTAGGACAAACTCTTTCATCTTGCAAACACAGGTCTATTCTTTCTTTGCAGAGGTGCAACTTTATCAGTTGTACTGAGGTACATGCACAATGCATATAGAAAATATACTTCTGTCTCAACAGTCTGGAATATGTGTTTTTCCTAAAATAGACTTCAATCAAACATCATGTCCTAAAAGAAAAATCCTAGAAAAACAAAAGATTCCTGCATGTAACCAAGATCAAGTGTTGGCAAACTAAGAGGAACGGTGAGTTCAGACTGAAAATTTTACCTTAGGCCAGCCTCCTTCATTTAATCTAGACCTCCTCTGGCAATTATGGGTATTCTGTGACCTGACACTGGCAAAGAAATGAGTCCCAGCTAAGCAGAATTCAAACCGTTTTGGAAAAGGTCAAAGTCAAATCTATAAATCTGTCCTGGAAACTGACTGCTAAATGTTGTAGATGAAATAATAGGGTTACAAAGTACATACTCAAGAAGAAAGCAATGCTCAGGTAGATGTCATATTTTTGAATGGTTTTGAGGTACACAACTTGATGAGGCTTCAGAAGTGTGAATGATGGAGTCAAGAACAAGAGGTTAAAACCTTGGCAAGCTGAGAGGTAAATATGGTAAGAATTTCAACCATGTTTCTGGGCAACAAATAACCAGACTATCCAGAATCAGCTTGTGTGGAAAAAAAACAGGAGGTCATCTCAGAAAAAAAGAAGCTGTAATAGCTTCTCCTATTTCTTCTTTTTGTTTCCCTTATTTTTGCAAAGTGGCTTTCAAATGAACTGAATCTTCATTCCCTACCTTTATCCTAATATATGAAACATGTCCAGGAATATTCTGGGCACTAAGACCAGCTAGCATAAAGTAACCTGTGTTTATGCAAGCCTTACAGTTTCCAAAGTGGGGGTGGCAAAGCTGCTTTTTGAGAATGTTTCCTGGGACCTCACAAGTGCTAAATCATGCCCAAGTTTTGTCTGGGAGAGTCCTAGTTGGCCTGAGCCCAAAGCATGTCAGGGACCATTCTCACAGTTCAGCTGAACAGACTTTCAGGTTCCAGTGGCTAGTAAAAGTTGTGGATGAAATAATAGGGTAATTGTCCTCCTTAAGCTAATGCTGGAAAAAACCCCACAACAATTTGTGCATGCTTATACACAGGCACGTGCTGCTTGCTATGCTTGGTTAAGGTTTTGGAGTTCCTACGTGCCAACTTTTCTTTTGTAAAAGGCTTCAATCTGATCCTGAACATGAGGGACCACTTTTTGTGTCTGCATTGCAAAATTACTCATCTCAACTGAAATTTCAAGTGACAATGCTTCTAGCTGTTTGGTTTGGGGATGTAGTTATCTGATTAAATGTTTACCACTAGCTTTCATGATACCATCTAATAAAGGTATGTATGTGCAGCTATTTGCAGATGCGACTTTGCATATGCAAAAGTAAAGGCCCTAAATTATGTGATTATTCTCTCTTGGTCAACACAAGCTTGTGCTATCTCGTTGTAGAGACATTGACTCTACCTAAACATGATACATTCAAGCATGTCCCTCTTCATCTAAATCCATACTCATTTAGACTCCATTCAAACAGCCTGACTTTGCTGCACTGCTTCTGTCCTAACTGCATGAATTAACAACCAAGCAGGGTTTAACACTGCAATTATCCTACATAACATATAATATGTAAGTAGTACATGGGCATAAGTAAAATAAAGGCAGGAAACCAACATCCCTAACCCCAGCTTCTAAAAACAACTGTAGCGCATTTAGTTCTAAGATCTGCATTTCTCTTGGCCAGCATGCCAAGCAGTTTCAACTTTTAGACCTGATTGGAATAAGCAACAAAACATACAATATTTAGTTACTCATCTCATAAATATCTTGTTTTCCTGATTATACCCATAGATATATAGACATGAAGGAGGAAAAATACAAATAAACTTATTTTCATTATGAACAGAATTGTTTTCAAAGAGCATGATTTCCATGAATCATCGGTAGAACTTTAGCTTTTATGCCAAAATTATTCAGCCTGAGTCTGTCTGCTTAAGAAAATATTTTTTTCCATTAAAGAGGTGATGCAAAATGCTTTTAAAACTATCACTTTGGAATAATTAAATGGAACATTGGAGTCACTTCATGATGTCACTCTGCAAGCCTTTTCTAATAGAACTTCCTCTCCTGTTCCAAAATGGGTAATTAGATAAAGAGTGACAGCTGTTGGGATGGCAGACGCCAGTGGCAAACTGATGATAAAAATACTTATTTTTCTTTCAAAAAAAAGAAACCTTTTCAAATAGCATGGTGGAAAAGATACAACAAATTAGACTGAAGTGGAAAACTGGGTTTTCTTAGCCTTTCTGTTCCAAACACTTGCTTTGGTTTTGACTGTCTCTAGGGACCTGGAAAAGCTAGGCCCAGAAAAATGGACACACCTGCCAGTATAGGTCTCAATCTCATTTGAAACATGTTCCAGAATACCAGATGTGTGTTTGCAAAAACCACTTCTTTAAGAGTTGGAATAAGCTGGAAAAGAAGGAACATTGTGGAGAGAAGGTATAAGACTGGGTACTTCTAGGAAGATGGAAATGACATCCAAGAGTGTCCTCAATATATTAAATCTTAACCTATCTAGTGACTAGTTTTTCTGCCAAGCGTCCCTGAAGAAAAGGAGATAAATTAATCTTGAGCACTTTAAAATTCATGTGAGCCTGTTGTCAGAAAAAAAAAGGAACAGGAACAAGAACAGAAGAAGCAAAAGGAAAAAGAAAAGGAAAAGGAAAAGGAAAGGGAAAGGACAAAAGGAGAGAAGGCGAAGGCAAGGCAAGGCAAGGCAAGAAAAGGCAAGGCAAGGAAAGGAAAGGCCAAAATGGGCTACCACATCTGTTCTGCCTCGTGGGAATAGCCCACTCTATTCCCTGGTCTGTGGCTGGGAAACACGACATAACAGGTACGGGCTAGCAGGAGGCCAGGGAGGGAGTTTATGGTATTGCTATGATCTGCTCAAATTGTGTCCTGCATTAATGCCTAACACAGACATAACTACTGTGAATTTCTTGAAAATGGTATGAAAGAGAACAGTTTCACAGAATCACACACAATCACAGAATGGCAAGGATTGGAAGGGACCTTGAGAGATCATCCAGTCCAACTCCCCTGCTAAAGCAGGGTCACCTAGAGCAGGTTGCACAGGACATCATCCAGGTGGGCTTTGAATATCTCCAAAGAAGGAGACTCCACAACCCCCTTGGGCAGCCCGTTCCAGTGCTCTGTCACCCTCAGAGTAAAGAAGTTCTTCCTCACGTTCAACTGAAACCTCTTATGCTTCAGTCTGTGCCCATTGCCCCTTGTCCTGTCGCTGGGCACCACTGAGAAGAGTCTGACTCCATCCTCATGACATCCACCCTTAAGATATTTGTAAGTGTTGATGAGATCCCCTCTCAGTCTTCTCTTCTTCAGGCTAAACAAGCCCAGCTGCCTCAGCCTTTCTTTACAGAGGAGATGCTCCAGCCCCCTGATCATCTTTGTTGCCCTCCTCTGGACTCTCTCTAGGAGTTCCTCATCTTTCTTGAACTGAGGAGGAATGAGGGCATATTTACTTCCTGAGAGTTAAGGAGGGCTTTTAAATGATCACTTAAACCCCAGTTTGATATTATTCAGAAATAACATGAAGAAGAAATATACTGGCTATGAAGCATATGAAATGAAATTGTTCTTTATTTTTCCACAGGAGAATAAGTAAGCAAATTAATAAGATAATCAATTCTGTTGGATTTAAGATGGACTCTTTTGTCTCAGGCACTCTTAGTATTTGTACCAGCTTCCCTCCAGGTTCTACTTCACCTTATCAGACTTAATTTCAGGTCACAATCAGATCTTAATTCTTTTAAACCCTTCCAATTGTCTAATTCTTTTGTTTTGAGGCAAAACAGGCAAATGTGTTCAATTAATGGAACTCCCCAAATAGGTAGGATACAGATAGTGCGTTTTGCATATTTTCCATCTGAGCTTCTCAACTGGTGTTGCAGGAAGGTAGAGCTAATATAGCTAATTAACACCTTCTTACTCTTTTAATCCCTTAACACCTAGCTCACAGAAGTAAAACATTGATAAAATAAAGACAACTATATCTGTGATAGCTTGTTAATAATGTGTCAATAAAATGTGATTGAGAACATATAGCATATCTCCTGGGATTTTAGGATTAAGTAATCATTTCAGTAAGCACCGCAAATAGCTTTGTAGATGAGTCTATTTATGTGAATGTGAGAACGTAAGAAGTGCAATAAGGGATCACATCAAAGATTAATTTCAATAATTATCATGTCCAATAATAATAATGTATGAGAACAGCCATTACTGAGTGCCTAAAGAAGAATGGAGAAGAAAGAATTGTTATTTACCTCAAATACTCATGTTGTCAAAGCTCTGTGGCTCAGAGAGTTTCTGAGCTAAAAGTGGTTTGTTCTGCACAAATAACCTTTTTTTATTATTATTTGCTCATTTTCTAGAAGGAAACATGGAGACAGAAAAGGCCTGGATCTACTAACTAGATTATGTATAGTTTATGCATATGCCATCTGATCAGACCAGTTGAGGTGATGCACCAGCTTCTATTTTTTTTTTTAATTATTGCTAGCTGATGATGGTGCAAGGACAAGATCTTAAGCAGGCAAATATTTTTCATTTTGGTGTAGTTGTGGTTCTGAGACCCCATCTCAGAAATGGTGGCTGTTTGGATAAAGGTAGCAGCAGTAGGATTTTTTTTGCAAGTCAGCACATCTTATTGGGGGGTTTTGGGGGGTTTTTTTGGTTGTTTGAGGTTTTTTTAATATTACAAGAAATGTAAACATTTCAGAAATGCCAAAACAGTTCAACAAGTTCAACAGTTTGAAATTGCATTTCATGAACAAAGTTTTTAAAACGGTTTGACACTTTTGTTTCAGCCAAAAATAACCATGAATTCCTTGTTTTTCTCAAAGCTGCATTTTTCAGTGAATAAATAACTTCTTTGCCACTGTGTCCACTATTTGATGTGTTTTTCTATGCTTAGAGGTATTGTACTATTTTGAAGGCCTGCATAATGATATTGTGATGTGTGACTGAAACAAAGAGACTGCTGTTACAACTCAGAAAGAAAACAATTATATTGCCTCCTAAAGCACTGATTTAAATTTTAGCAAAAATAAAGAATCACAGAATACCTCAATCTTCACTTTAACTTTGTCACATTCTACATTATCATAGGACTACAGTGATCTTCCAGCAGATAAAGGAAATCATGAGCTGATATCCTTGTTATCTATCATTTAACATCACGTATATGTGAAACAAGGATACAAGAAACAGTAGAAGACATTCATCTCACAGGTAGTCACCACACAGACAGCTTGCTGAACATCTCATACTCTGTGACAGTGAAACATATTTATTTAGAACAGGTAGGTATGGTCTGGAGGAAAAAACCTCTCATAATCACAGGAATAAATTTGGAAAGTATGTGGATTGCCTTTCAGTTTATTTATAAATGTTGGGCTAGTGAAGAAGTTAATGAATGAAGTATAAAGTAGGCTCTGTCATGATACTCTGAAGAACCTATTATTCAGTTCTGTTAGATTTTCAAAATATGTTAATGCCTGTCTTCTTTCACTATTTTAAGAATTAAGGGTTGGTTCTATATTTTTAATGAAAACTGTTCTTTTGTAATTAAGGTCTTTTAGCCTTTCTGGCCTTCATCATATTTCAATTTATATGACTCCTTTGTTTTTGAAAACTACTCAGTTTTACATTTGGGGATTGAACAAAGGGGAAATTATCTACCTGCTCCATTGACAATATTGTACTTTATTTTTTCTTCAGCTTTTAAGTTCATTGCACGTTTATAACCATGAGCAATGAGTCTTAATATTATCTTGACAAGCTTATTTTTACATTTGTCAAAGTCCAAAGAAGTCTAGCAGAAAAGATCACTATGACAGGTCTGCTATTGTGAACCTTTTAAACAGACAAAGACACCCCATAGAATGGAAGAACTCAGATTTGTCCAAAATTTCTGTACTTTGTTATTGTTCTGCTTTTTGAAGGAAACTTCCAAAAAAAAAGATCTTTTTACTACTTTAAATTAATGGCCACTTATACTTTTGAATAAAATTTTCACAGTATCAATATGTCTGTTAGCTAAATGCATCTCCTTTAGTCAGAAAAGAAGACATTTCTTCCCTGTTTCAGATCAACAAGGAAATTTCAGCATTTCCAGTCAGCTTATTAGACATCACACAACATTTATGCCTTCATGTGCCTTTCTTCAAGAATTATTGCATATGCCATTCCCAGTAAGAACTCTGTGGCAACAGGTCAGTCATATAATACAGAGTCATCAGACGAGGCAAAAATCTGCTGAGTTTGCTGATAAAAGAAATGTACTGTGCATGAATAAACTCTAGCATTGAAGTCAAGTTTTTGGAAAAACACTTCTCATGCCACTGGTGTCTAAGAAAATGAGGTGAAAGAAAAACTGGGGTTCAAGTCTTCAAAAATCCACTATTGAATGCTTATCCATTCTTTCAGCATTTTTAAAAAGACTTAGATGACCTTAAATCTGACCTAAAACATTTGTCAGTGTTTTAGAAATCTTCAGGTTTGGAATGTGTTGTCAGGTCCCTAAAAGCATAGTCAAACTGTTTATATCCTTTGGTCCCAAGAGAGATGTTCACATCATTATCGTGTGCTGCAACAATCAGAAAATGTGCTGGTTTTTACCATCATCGTGTATACTCCACATAATTGGGGCATGCTTAATCGGAAAGTTCCCAAGGGAAGTGTAATGATGCTTAATTAGGATAGTTTTGTCATCAGGCAAAGGTTGCTTTGTAATTAAAGCACAGAACTATGCAAATCACTTCATCTCTCTCTCCTTCTCTCATTCCCCCTCTCTCTTTCTCTCTGCTTCATAGACATACTCTGTCACCTTTATGAACCTGTGAAATGAAGTGAATACCTGCTTCACAAGGAAGCTACCCCCCAAAGGTTAGAAAACATGCTCCGAAATTGCACCATGTAAGGCAAATGTGTTCAGATACCTTCAGGATACTCGTGCACTGCCGAACAGAGCTTAGGCCAGGAGTGACCACAACAGCAGAAGTAGCATCAGTTTATGTGTCTCTGCTCCAGCACTGCAAATTTTCTGGCTTTGTCTGGGGATCATAAGGACAAGCTACCAGACAGGATCATCCATCCATTCCTGCCTCTGGCTTCAAGAGTAACTTCTCATCTTAAGAGATGATTAAGGATGGAAAAATGAACAATTTTAACAAACTTTTTCCTGTGTAGTATAGGCAGGGCTAGTAGAGTTGGTATCCATTTAAGAGTCTAGTTACATCCTATTAATTTTTTTATTCGTATAGATCTCTCGGCTGTCTGAATTTTTTATGTCTTATTTATCCTTGATGGTGGGACATGCAAGTAGTGACATAAAGGTTTTCACAACTTAATGTCCTTAAGAAGTAAGATTGTTTCTGCCACACCATTTATATTAAAACAACTCCTTGCAGATCAAAGTCCAAACTTCTATTCCAGTTAATGCCACTCAGAAATGCCCTTTTAATGAAGAATTTGGGACAATAAAGAGAGGAAAATGGTAGTATACACTTTTCCAAGAACAGTGAATGTATGACTGGAGTTGTTTTATGATTTACATATTTGTGGCAGAGCTCTTGTGCGAGAATAAACAGTGCAAAGACAAGCAGGAGACTCCTGTTGAGCTATGAACTTCGTAAGAGGTGTAAGTATCAACTTCACTGAGAGGCTTAGGCTCAATTGGCTTCTCCAAGCTAAAAGCAATCATTGGTATCTAGCTTCCTGGAAAGGCAAGAACACATGAATTTTCTTCTGCTGACTATTTTGCTAAATAGGAGCAGTCACATCTTGCTACTCAGGGAAGGAACTTTTCTCCCTACGTGAAAAGTCAGTAACAGCAGAATTGCCATGCACATATTTTCCCTACATTAAATCCTGTACGCTATATTTTTCTGAATCTGAAGGCAATTTAGGGTTAACATATTTTACAAAACCCAAAACACTTGTCAGTATGTGTTGCTCATTACAGACTCATTCTCCTAGCACCACAGGTAGCCTGAGGATGGCAATGTGTAGCCTTTCATAATTGTCTGTTTATAGCTGGGCTGAAAGTCATTTTCTCATGGTGTAATTTATGGGCAGTGGCAGGCTCCCCTAGTCCCTGCTTTGAGCAACAGTGCCAAGAGCAATATGCCAATCCTTCCACAACAATCCTTGTGGCTGGAATGCGATTGTGTTGAAAACTTCACAGGAACAAAGCTTCACTGCCAAAACTTCATCATGTAGCTTCAACAGATTCTGTCCTGTGAAGAAATCAATCCCCAGGGTCTACTAGCCAGTGGGGAAGAAAAAAAAAGCAAAAAAAAAAAAAAAAGCTGGAAGTTCTGTGTAGTTGTTTAAATAATTCCCCATATCCAGAGAAGCAAGCGATGCAACTTGGCACCCAGCAAAGTTGTCTTTTTTGCTGGAGAGTTTATTTTGCTGGAGAGTTTATATTTGTTTCACAAGGTGAGGGTGGGGAAATTTGTGTACACATACATAAATATATCTCAAGTCTATTTCCAGTACAACCCAGTGAACTCATTGTTGGGAATAAGGTTAAAGGTTGCAGAGATAAATTTTGCTAAGAATTTTTTTGGTACATTATGAATCTTTCCATAGAAAAGTAGTTTATAATAATATTATCTGAGCTCTAGGTGATATAAGTTACCAAGTCCCCAAAGGCACTAAAGTAGTAATTCATAATGAATATGAATTATAAGCAATACTAAACTGCACAATAACATTGCTCTTATAATCTCGTGATAATCTGTTAGAAAATGTTGTATTCTAGAGTCTCTGATTTAAAATTTGCATGAAATGCCTTACATAATTTAGAAACTCTCACAGCTCTGAGCAATATGTCAAGCCATTCTCTATGCTATTAATACTGATTATTTATAAATAGCTGTTTAATTTCAAAGTTCTGTACAAAGACTAACTAATTAATTTGACATGATAGGAAGAAACATATGTTTTTGCCAATTTTTAGATATGTTTTGAGGAGGGCATACTGTCCTGGCTGTCAGCTGACATGAGTGTGACTGTTGGATGTCCATAAAAGTAAATACCATATAAATAAATGTCCATAAAAATGCATGTCCATATATAAAAAAATCCATCCTCACTAGGAAACAGAAGCTGGAAAGCCTGGCAGTGGCTGTTACCAGGAATTCCTGTACAAGGAGATTCCCTACTGCAGAGAATATCTCCAGCGTTGTTATAAATGTCTCTGACGAGCTTGAGGGAGTGAAGGGGATTTTAACATCCAAGGTATTTTCAGGAGGAGGAGCATCAGGTGATGAACAAAAGGCTCACGACTGCACACAAAAGAAAGGTTCTTTACAAACTAACAGGGATATCTGCATGCTAATCTTGGAAGTCTCACATGGCCTCGTGCTATTTTTTTCTGCCAGCACAGCTAAAGCTATACATTTCATTGCCTCAGATCTGAAGATCTTTGGAGTATTTTATTTTCACATGCTGAGTTATCTTTGTGTAGTTTTAAAATGTGTAAATAATTCATTGCTTAGCTGACATAATTAGGGTATCACTGATGACGTGAAGATGCTGCACAAATACGAGCAAAGGTTTATCAAGCTATGGAAGTGTCAGCTGCCCTTGTTTGAAGTGCTAGATGGTTTGTGACAGGCCTTTTTTAAAAAAGACTTTGGGTTTTTTCTCCATAGATTTTTTACAAGTAGGAAGACAGTGTGAGAAACAGGTGCTGTTAGATATGGTGCACCCCAGGGGGGAAAATTGACAAATAACCAATTTAATTCCTATTTTAATTCATAATAGATAACACCAACATCCCATGGCTATTCCTTTTGTGCTAACAGTTATTCATCTGAATGGCATTTGCGAACATACAGAATAATCTGCACAAGAACAATGAAATCTAAAAGTATAAAGGTATAAATTAGGATATTTTCATAAATGAAAGCTCACTTAGAAAATTGTTTCACTTCTTTTGTTTCTAGAGAATATTTTCTCCTTCCTGCTTCACCCTGTTCTGTTTTCATCTTCCCTGGCATATGTCCCTCCTGTTGCTATCTCTATTCTTTTTGTGACCAAATCCAGTATTGCAGCCTGTCTTTAGTCCCAATAGTTTTGTTCAGCCACGATTCTGAGTTAAATAGTAGAATGGGGTAGTGAAGCCTGTGGAAAGTCATGTGCCTCTGGTCATCGGACTGAGGTTATAGTTTTTGACATGCGACATTCTGATGGAGCCAAACTAACAATTGCATGGTTTATTCAAAAGATAAAATTTTCTATTACATGCCAAAATCTCTGTGTTCAAGCAAGAATATCACATTATGTAAAGGTAAAAATAAAAACTAATAAACAATTTTAATTGATAACACAACAGTGAACATGTTTCATCTCACCCTGAAAGACAGGTACTAAGATGGCATAAATCTGAAAATAGGGTTGTCCCCAGTGAAACCAACACAAATTATGTATATGAAACTCCAGGTTCAAGACGGAGGTTGAATTCAGTGGAACTGCAGCATGTATTCAGTGGAATAACGGAGGCCTCTCTTCACAGTGCTCACCAAAGGCTTGTTTCACCCCAGCTCGTGGAAGCAACATGTGTCTTCTCCATTTCTACTGCCTGGCTGCATTGACCAATCTTCAGTACCAAACTCTTCACCCAGCAGCCAACAGATCCCAAGGTTCCCATGCCTCCAGAATGAGAAGATGTGGTAGTTTTCTGACTCTTGAATCTGTTGGGGTTTTGGGGTTTTTTTCATTGTACAATTTTCCTGGGATCTATGACTGAAAAAGGTTGAGACCATGATATTTCAAATTAAATTTACCACATATTTTTCATCTTAAAGCAACTATAATGGAACTGAAATTAAACTTACATTTAAGTAGTAAAAGTGTAACCAGACTCAAATGAAACAATGCAAAATAGGTAATGGGGATAATGGGATTATATACCTAATACTCACTTAATGGTTATGTAAGCATGACTAACTCAGCCCATTTATGCTCAACTTGCATATATTAAATCATAGAATCATAGAATCATAGAATGTTTTGGGTTGGAAGGGACCCCTAGAGATCATCTAGTCCAACCCCCCTGCAGTGAGCAGGAACACCGCTAACTAGATCAGGTTGCTCAGAGCCCCATCCAACCTGGCCTTGAATGTTCCCAGGGATGGGGCCTCCACCACCTCTCTGGGCAACCTGTTCCAGTGTTTCACCACCCTCGTAGTAAAGAATTTCCTCCTTATATCCAGTCTAAATCTACCCTGTTTAGTTTAAAACCATTACCCCTTGTCCTGACACAGCTGGCCCTACTAAAAAGATTTTCCCCATCTTTCCTATAGGCCCCCTTTAAGTACTGAAAGGCCGTAATCAGGTCTCCCCGCAGCCTTCTCTTCTCCAGGCTGAACAACCCCAACTCCCTCAGCCTGTCCTCATAGGAGAGGTGCTCCAGCCCTCGGATCATTTTTGTAGCCCTCCTCTGGGCCCGCTCCAACAGGTCCATGTCCTTGTGCTGAGGGCTCCAGAGCTGGACACAGTACTCCAGGTGGGGTCTCACCAGAGCAGAGTAGAGGGGCAGAATCACCTCCCTCGACCTGCTGGCCATGCTTCTCCTGATGCAGCCCAGAATATGGTTGGCCTTCTGGGCCGCCATCGCACATTGCCGGCTCATGTCCAGCTTTTTATCCACCAGCACGCCCAAGTCCCTCTCGGCAGGGCTGCTCTCGATCCTTTCTTCCCCCAGCCTGTACTGATACTGGGGGTTATCCCAACCCAGGTGCAGGACCTTGCACTTGGCCTTGTTGAACCTCATGAGGTTCACACAGGCCCACCTCTCCAGCCTGTCCAGGTCTCTCTGGATGACATCCCATCCTTCTGGTGTGTCAACCGCACCACTCAGTTTGGTGTCATCCGCAAACTTGCTGAGGGTGCATTCGATCTCGCTGTCTAAGTCCTTGATGAATATATTAAACAGCACCGGTCCCAGTAGGGACCCCTGAGGGACACCACTTGTCACTGGTCTCCATCCAGACATCGAGCCATTGACCACTACCCTTTGGATGCGACCATCCAGCCAGTTCCTTATCCACCAAACAGTCCACCCATCAAATCCATAGCTCTCCAATTTAGAGAGAAGGATGTTGTGGGGGACCGTGTCAAAGGCTTTACAGAAGTCCAGATAGATGACGTCCATTGGTTTTCCCTTGTCCACTGATGCTGTCACACCATCATAGAAAGACACTAGGTTCGTCAGGCAGGACTTGCCCTTGGTGAAGCCATGCTGGCTATCTCAAATTATCTCCCTGGCCTCCATGTGCCTTAGCATAGCTTCTAGGAGGATCTGTTCCATGATCTTCCCAGGCACAGAGGTGAGGCTGACAGGTCGGTAGTTCCCAGGGTCTTCCTTTCTACCCTTTTTGAAAATGGGCACAATGTTTCCCTTCTTCCAGTCACCAGGGACTTCACCTGACTGCCATGACTTTTCAAATATCATGGAGAGTGGCTTTGCGACTACATCGGCCAAATCATCTGTAACAACATTTACTGTCCCTTGTCTGTCTCTTCCTATTAGAGAAAATTTTATTAGTGGCAACAACTACAAGATAATAATGGGTAAATATTCTTTCACAAATACTGATTCAGAGATGCCTGTGAAATAAGGGTGGGCTCGTTTGTTGGTATCTTATTTGGGTTAGAAGGGTTTCTCTTGAAGCACATATTTTTTGTTTAGCATGCCCTGACCAACAGTCCCAAAGTTTTCACTTCAAACAGTGATTCTTGGTGCCTTGATGAGACCTCTTGCTACAGGGAGTCCTGTGGGAGAAGATTCTGCAGGTCAACATCTTGTCAGGAGCTGTAGCCTGAAAATTAAGAAAACTCATTTCAAGACAGCCAGACTCCCAATTTCTCCAATATTAAATACAGACTAATGCTATTCTATAACATTATATACAAAATATTTGTTTGTGAACATTGGGTAATAAATTTTTTACGCTACTTTGGGGAGAGATATTTGGAGAAAGGAAAAAATTGCATCTCAGCTAAAAACAAGTCCTGTTTCTATTACTGGTAGCTATGTTATTTCTGAATAGGGATATGACTCACCGATGTATACTGTTCAGACAATAATATATATATTAGTAGACAATAAAGCACAACTTTCTCCTCTGGTAACCATGTAAGTCTCTTCAGCTTACTGTTTCTTTCATGATATCCAAGTGAAATGGCATCAGGGTGAAAGCTAAGATACAAATCCATCTGGATTCAGTCATTTATAAATCCAGTAAGCAGGAACAGCTTCAAGAAAAAGAGCCAGGTTCCTACTGTCAACATTTTGTGATCCTTCTGCCATGAGCAAAGCCCAAGCTTATACAATTTATTACTGTTTTTAATGCAGTCTGCATTCTCTAAAGGGGAAAAAAAAAGAAAAAAGAGTTCACAAATTAGTTTGTTTTATGTGTTCTCCTAAAAATACTTTTTCTGCCCTAAGATAGATTGGCAAGGTATAATATAAGACAAGGATTTTTTATATTTCTTTGCTTTAATATTGTACCCAGTTTCTAGAAACAGCAGAGCATGTGGCCATAGTCGAATATATGCATACGTCATCAAAGGCTGATCTGACTCCCCCTCAGGTCAGCAGGCACATCTTCAATGTCATCAACAGGAAATGAATCAGATGCCATGTCAACTGTAATGAAAGACAAGTGAAAAGGACCATTAGAAAACTGTTGCCTCTTGAATTTATATTACCAACTTGGTATGGTCTCACTTAAATATAAGAAGCAGGAAACAAGGAAAAAAATCAGAAAGAAATGTTTAACTTAAGATAAATCTCTGCACAAAAAACAGAACAAAAGAAAGTACTGAGTGTATTACTGGGTATCTCTAACTAGGCTGAAGGGAACTGCAGGGCATCTGGTTATATCACATATAGAAACAAGGCTTGAGATTCTCATGTGGCTGCTAATACGGGTTAGACGAGCGGACAGTGAGGTGGACAGCTGTGCCCAAATGGTAATGATCACTAACACAAAGTCCAGCTGGAGACAAGTCACTAGTGCTGTATCCTAGGGGTTGATACTGAGGCCAATGTTATAACCTCTTCATTAATGATCTAGATGATGGGACAGAGTTGACCCTCAACAAGTTTGCAGATGATACAAAACTGGGAGGAGTGGTGGATACACCAAATGGGTGTGCTGCCATTCAGAGGGACCTGGACAAGCTAGAGAATTAGGAAGTCAGGAATTTCATGAAGTTCAACAAGTGAAACTACCAAGTCCTGCCCTGTGAGGAATGATGCCAGGCACCAGTACAGACCCAGGGACAAACAGCTAGAAAGCAGCTTGGCAGAGCGCTGAAATTGAAATGTCACTCTGGCCTTGCCCCCAGAACTCCTTGTTCTATCCTCTTTTAACCAGCGTAGACCTCTGAACAATGACATGAGGTATGGATCCACCTGAAAAGAAAACATATTTTTTAGAGTTAATCTTCATCTAGATCCAGCTCCTTGCTTAGCCACACAAAAACCTAGTACAAGGGAAATGACTCCAACAGGCAGGAGGAATAAAGGGGGAACAGGTGGGATCAGAAACTTGTGCTACATCTAAATGACCATGTAATTATAGATTGAATGTTCATGCCATTTGTCAGAGAAAAATTTTGCACATCAACTGAAAAAAACTATTATTCTTTCACAAAAATGATAACATTATGAAATTGTCTTCCGCACAGAATTCTTGACAGTGTTTCTTAGTCAGATAGTGCTTCAGTCATAGGTTTTTCAGTAAAATGTGATTTAAATTATAGTTTTTCTAAGACAGAAAGGGAAAAGCTGAGAAGTATTCTAAAACGTGCTCACAATTCTAGCCTACACCCTGAGGACCGCTTACCTAGAGGTTAAAAAATTAGCCAAGGATTAGAGTTATTTGACTTTGTGTCTCACCTTCTTTACAGACTCTTCTGCATAATTTGAGGCTTTGCAGTTTGGATAGGGTTTATCTCACTTAAATTTTTATGTTTAAAAGTTGCCCATTTCCAAAGCTCCCATATTAATGAGAATAGACAATAGTGAGCTAAGGAAGACAATGTCTCTCAGTGGCTGTTGCAGAATCATCATTGGAAGAAATCTCCATTCTCACATCATAAGAAACCCTGCAAAAAGATATTTTTGGCCAAATTTCTTCCATGATGCAGTTTACTGTATGGTTATGTGGGCAACTGTATTGTGTCCATTTTGTGTATCAAAAAAATCACAACTCCTTACAAAATCTGGCTAATTTTGTAAGGATAACAATTCTAAATGTTGTGAATTGAGTGGATACCATGGTTCAGCGGTATGTATAAGAAGCTCTAAAATCTGTCAGTGCTATTTGAACAAGATGATTAAAATCTAAAATTGTAGTAAAAAATATTTTTCAGCCACATTCAAAATATTGCAAACTTCTATTTCAATCATAATAGGCAAAGGTTTTTCTGTGTTAAAATCAGTTGCAAGGTACTACAAAACGTATCAAAAATGTTGTCAGACATTGCTGTAATTTTGTTTCACTGATACATTAAATTCGGTTTGCAAAAAGTCTCTTTTGTGACCAACAGTACTTTGTGTAAATAGCAGATAATTCTTTCCTGTCAGCTGAGATCATTCATGGTTAAATGTGTACATATTTTTATTTTATCTTTGCTTTATATCTTCATATTTTTAGGCAAGAAACTTAAAAAGAAAAGCCAAAAATGCATAGGAAAATTGCCTAAAATATTTTATAATCAACAACAAAAAAGGCAACATTTAAACAGGTGCAGCATGCTTGAACATCTCAGCAGTTTATGGTTAAGTGCTGACACTAAACTGCTGTAGAAGGAGATAATTTTCTTATCTCTGTGTGTTCAAAAAATGCTGAAGGAAAATGAGTGGAGCGATGCAGGCCTCCTCCTAACAGGCGTCACTATAACTTTCTCAAGCTCAGAACAACTCTACTGAAATGACTCCTTGGAAATACAGTTAGAGCTTCCAGACCTGTGTCAAGTAATTAATCACAAGCATGATGTCAACAGGTATGAAAAATTCCAGCAGGCACAGACTTCGGACATCTATCCAAGACTCTGTGGATTTCCTTATTTCCTTGCTGGAATGGCCATTCACAGAGCAGGAGGAACAGGGCTGGCTCCAAGACAGGCGCATGATACCTACAGATTGAGACAACAAAGTCGAAGTGTTTAGACTTCAGTTGATCCAGATGATCTCCCGAGGTCCCTTCCAACCCTTGCCATTCTGTGATTCTGTGATTTAAGGAGTGACTACCTCTGAAGCAGGTAACTCAAGAATTCCCTGGACTTCCAGAGTTACCTGAGATGTGCTAGTGTATGCCCTCAGACCCCAGAGGCCACTTCAGAAGCACACAGGTCTTCCAAACACCTTGTGTGATAGCTACAAACCCAGTGCAGATGTCTGAGGCACTCTAGGGCACATGCAATGGCACCAATGTTTAGGCAACCAAATCCTGCTGCTATGAGCTGATCAGCTCTCTTCCTGTTTATATTCCACTGGCTTTACTGACAAGAGGCTCATCTCAGCTGCTCTCACACAGTACTTTGGTGTCATGTTAGGTGCTGTATGAAATTGCTCCTAGCCTGCAGGTATTGCTCCAGAAAAAGAAAGGGTTTTCCATGGATCCTGTGTTTTATCTGTCAGCTCCACTGGAAAACCTAGGATATCTAAAACAGCATTGAAGACTTATGTATAGGTGACTGAATCACTTCTTTAGTGTCTATGCTAGGCACCAAGTGCCCTGACAACATTAAGGATTTCAAGGTCTTGGTTTGGAATATTCTACTTAATTATTTAAAGGCGCCAGGACTTGCAGATGCAGGGCTGAAAGCCAAGGCTTGGGCACTGGGCTGAAGGGTACCTCACCAGAGTAAAGCCTGAAAAAGCCTAATGTTCTCTGGGGTTGGCTTTTCCAGAAACACAACCACTGAAATCCTGTGCTCCTTCGCAGCACGCTGTTACTTGGAGGAGACCAAGGCAGTGTTCCTACCTGAGCATGGCTTCTCAAACTAGAAAATAATGCTAGATACAATAATTTAGATGGTTTTAGTTTCGGCTTTAATAGATCATGTTAATTGAAGGGGAGATGTTCAGTCTTTTGTTAGTACACAGTCTGTTCTTTCTTGGTACATGTATCCTTAGTTCTGTGTTTTCGGTCTGACTATACATGTGGAAAGATAAATTGAGAAGCCACAGAAGGAAAAAAAAGCAGAGTGAAAAAAAGAGAAGGGCAAATCCTAATCACACAGGGTTACTAACAATTCCATAAATCATTGTTTCCAGTCTGACCTTGGTGGCATTACCTGCAGAAATAGCATCCTGATCTGCATTCCTTTCACTCCCCATAACAAACAGTGAGAAAAAAGATGACTTCAGCTTAGAGTTCATTATCTTTTCTTCCTCACATGAACATTTGGTGAAGCAGTTACAAAGTGCTCTGAGAATTTTACCACTCTATCGTCTTTGTAGCAGAACTGATTTCACACCACTTTATTTCTGTATATGGAAATTTTACATCCAGACCTATGTCCAGAAAACTTCCTTTCCTCTAGTGTAATCTCCATAGTGGTCTGCCATCACTGAGTTGCCATGAGGCTTTCACTACCATAAACAATTTTAGGCTCTTAAAGTACCAACTATTTAACATTGTTTCCTTTGAAGCCTTAGGCATTGAATATGGAGATGATGAAACCATTTTTTGTTCTCTGCCTAGAAAAACACATAACTCCTACATGGGGGGGTGGGGGAGGGGAGGGGGGATAGAGAGAGAGAGATGAATAGCAAAGCTGGGTTGAATGTACCATGCTTTGCTTCTTTGTTTTCTCCTAACCACTTATCTTACAAGTGAGTTGCGGTTCTGGGGTCACCTGAAGAAGCTATAAACCAGTGTCCTATGTTATCACTACCTTCAATTTAAACAAAAGCAAAAATAAATAAAAAACTGTTTCTCCCAGATAGAGCATTTAAGGAAAAAATCGTACTCCACTTTTGCTAGTTAGCAGAAGCCTGCAGTCTAATCTTCCAGAATGCAAAGGAATTACATGTTTCCTGGTTGCAGTTAGTTGCAGACAACAAAATACATCCAAATCAACTCTCCTGCAATAAAATCTGTGCATTTCTCCCTTCCGCCTACCATCTCCCTGGGAAAGTGAGAGCAGACAGCAACAAGGAATGCTTCAAGAAGGCAAAGTACTGACAGACAATGCCTTTGATTTCAAACCAGAGACAGAGCATTTCAAAGCTGTAGGAATGGTGTGTGTTGTAAGGAAGGGTGGGCAGGGTGGGCATAATAATCTACACCTCATAAAATATTTCCGTTTTTTCAGGGAGACAGTTGTGACCATGAGTTGCTGCTCTAATCCTTGCACACACACCACAAAACCTTTAGATCATGGAAAGGGCACAAACCAAATGTTTTCACTCAGATCAAGGAAAAAAATTGGAAAGCGTGCCAGATGGGTTACCAGGCAGACTTCTGATTTCAGAAGTAAACTCAGTCTTGCCAAAATATAGCAAATGAGGATTCATAACACATTTGGTGTTATGTCCTGGGTCTTTTGCAAGGCACATGGATTGATGTCTGCAGCCTTCCCAGAATAAAATGGGTCCATAATGCTAAAATACAGACATCCTCAGCTTGTCCTGTTTCCAGAGCCGTCAAGTCAAAGACATGATCAGAGCAAGCAACTAAGCTGGGTTTTCACTGAATGCAAATATTATCTGAATTTGTGCAAACAGAAACACAAACAAAAGATTATCCCATGAGATGGGAGCATTCCAGTAAGCATGAAAAAAAGATGCAGCGTGTAGATAGTAATAAGGAAGAGCCTGGTGTGGGTATTTAGAAGGTCTAAAATATAGTATATTAAGCATCCCAAAGTTAGATATCTAATTTTAATTTAATCATCTGCTTTCCCTTCCCACTCCCTGAAGACTCTTGAGAGGGCAATTTATCTCATTGCATGATTTTTGTCTAAAGAGTCAGAAGATTTATGCTCTGAAGTGCTTATTTCACTCCATGCAATGTAGCAGCTTTTCAACATCTCATTCACTGATTCCGAATCAATTTTCACAACGGATAACTAATCCAGTCCTAATGAATCTCTGCCCATACAAGGGCAGCAGGAGGGAAATAGAAAACAGAAGGCACATTTAGACAGCAGATACCTCTTCCATTGCAGCTCCTGGGATATGGAGGTTTTCTGTACTGCAGTTTTGCAGTTCATTTCAAAAGTACAAAAAACCCCCAGCGGATTCCCGTGTTATTAGCAGGCAGCAGATCTGAAGGCAATGTTCAGAAGTTTCCACTTAAATACATTTGACTTCAATAAGGTCTTTCGTTTGTTCAAACATTTTCCATGAGGAAACCATATCTATGCCAAAAGGTTTTCCTGAAATATTGAAGAACCCTAGACAGCAGTCTACAGAAACCAATAAAATGGCACTCCATGTCATCAAACAAGCAGTGCAAGTTTTATTACAATATTGAGTCCAGCAAGTAAACCAAGCCTTACTCAGTGTAATCCATAAAACTAATCAGGCACAACCTACCCCATACAGCTTAGTACACTCTTCACTGCAAAGGATTTAAGAAATAAACCCTTCGGAGATATATAATTATGTAACTATATATTTGTATCATTTAACATTTTCATGGTATTTTTCCTCAAAATAGAAATGCATTAACATTTAGTTTATCATTACGAATGTCATTAATAATATAGTCATGAACACATAGGACATGCTTAATTTCTTTTGCTGCTCTTTGACTGATGCTTACAAATTTTTGTACTGTATTGCACTATATGATAGAGTTTGGAATGTCAGCATGGAAATCTGTCATTGCCCATGCCATTTGTAAACACTTGGCTAGCCCTGCAGATGTGAAAGATGTGAAATGAGTTCAGTAGGTCCAGATCACCAGTGCGGTACCTGAACTTTATCTTACAAATGCTTTGCTACACAATGTCATATGTCCCTTACTCTAATGAAGTCTTCCCCCACCTCCCATTATTTTTCATCTTCTGAAAGAGTAATTGAAATTTGTACCATGACCCTTTTTCCTATCAGGCTATGTTTATTCAGTCTGGCATCACATTCTGTAATAGTGGTGGAATAAGCTCAAGAGCATGGAAGATACCCTGGCCACGACACATCCTATGATATTGTCTGAATACTTAAAAGGCAAATGTCACAAGAAACACTCTGCCTTCCTCAGCAACAGCTGCTAGGTCAAATAGGTATTAGATTTGGGAGAACAGACCTTCCCTACCCCCAGCCTCCCCAGAACAAAGATGAGCAGAGTGTCAGAGCCTGATAGAGTAGTTTTATATTTTATTTTCTTCACACAAATGAATTTCAAGGAGTTGTCAGACATCAGTTAAAGTACTATGGAATTTTTTAGAGTGGGATAAGTAAGGCTAGACTTTTTAAAGTGTTTACGCTAAGTTACTGAAAAATATTATTCTTCTGTGTTCTCAATACCTTAACCTTATATTCAGAATCTAATAAAATACCAGTGAAATTAAAATAATCACTCTTACCAAGCATATATTTATTATTAATTATTCATCTCATTGTAATGATATGGCAGTGGTCTTCTGCCTAAGTGGAAAGCTAGAAATTTTCCCTCAAGACTACTTTCCAATGGGAAATGTTTCAACAAAATCAGTTTTTTCAGTTGCAGGGAAAAAATATTGCTAGAGATTTTGTTTTTCTGTTGAGCAACTAAAAAATACTTCACTTTATTATGACTGACTGCAGTACAGGTTTAAAAAGCTCTTAATATATAGTTTTTAAAACGTTATTCTATTATCCCATTACAATATAACCAGTTGTTCAGAAATGTGTTGATATCTGAGAAAAAAAAAAAAAGGAATAATTAAAAAGCATCCCACAGTGGTCTGCATCTAGGTCACAGCATCCTATCATCAACACAACCAAAGTCAGTCAATAGACACAGACCTACGCTCTTTCATTCAATGATAAGAGAACACCAGCCATAGCAGCCTGTACATCGTATTTTCATCTCTATCCAGATTAACAAAGATCAATGAGATCAAGGTGTATCAACACTGGAAGTTGTCTGGTCAACTTGTGAAATTGATAGAAAATTAGATTGTCTTTGTCAACTACCAAGGTTTTAAGCAAATGCCGTGCAAGTCCAAGACTTTCAGAAACTAATTCAGTAGCAATGAAGTATGGAAATATCATTCAGCCAAAGATTGCACCAGTATTTTTGCAGCAGAGTTTTACTCTACTCATTTGTGTAGAACTTTTCAATAAGTTAGGTTTTAGTTGCTATGAGCAAAGTTTGAGGAACTATGATGACCTTCCTAGAATGAGACTGACCAGAAGAAATTGATTCATCCAAAGCTGACACTGATAAATCTATGAATAGAACCTGAACTTGTCATTCAATGATTTTTGGCCTGTCCAGGCTTGTTTTATAGTTTTAAACTCTTGATACAGCTTCATTTTCTCAAACATTTGAATAAAAAACTCAGAAGGAATGAAGGAGGATGAGAATCCACCGTGCAAAATTCTGCTTAGCTTTTTACATCTCCTTAGGCTATGCATTAAAAGCCACCTTTGAAGGGTCACTGTGAAGTGGCCATATGATTATTTCTGAAAATGGCTCAGTATGCTTTATGATCTGTAGAAATATTGACAAAAATCTTGACTTAAAGGCCAGATCCAAAGATAAAGAACTTGCATTTAAACAGCAAAGCTGGGCAATGCCACCTGCATTACCATGGATACTCCAAAGCCAGATGTTTCTCCTGTTCCTTACAGTTCACAGTGGCTGCTGCAGGCTAGCTCTCTGCATCAGGAGGTGGCTACTACCCTGTCCCATACCACCCTGTCCCATCTTCCCAGTTCCTACACTTCCTTCCAACATAGCAATAAATGCATGCTGAGTGCCATTTGTATTGTCATTCTCCTGTCACATCTTTGTCCTAAGAAACTCAGTAAAAGGCATCGATGAGTAAATTTTATAATAGATGAAGGCTTGAAAGGGGTGGATGATTGTGTGACACTCATGTAAACATGCAGTATGGCAGATGGAAGGATGAAGTTGAAGTAGTCAGTGTAGGGGAAGGAGAGGTGTTGCAAGTGCTGAGGAAGCCAAGGATGTATCTGTCTATCACAGTTGTTAATAGTGCTGTGCCGTGTTGTCCATATCGCTGAAGTTACCACAGTTTTTGCCACTATTCGTGGGGGATAATTATTCATTGGCTAATTGGTTTCACTGTCAGCTGTAAATAAGTTATGTAACCAATAGACAACAACATCATGTAATCAAGTAATGATCAGTCCCCCAGTTAAAAGTATAATTGTATGAAATTGTCCCGGCATTACTTTTTAATATGCTGCCTAATTTAGGCAATATATTTTGATATATTGAATCCTTGTTGAGTCACAAAATAATATCTCTGCAAGAAAGCTGTAGAGCTTGCTAAGGATTATGTTGTTGAGGCTGGTGGAGCTATTTCTGACAGTTCCCAAATGAGCATCTCTAATATATTGTATAGTCATTATTAAATTATCATATGCCTTGAGACTCCTATTTGCTAATAATTTCTACATGCTTGCCTTTTTACAAGCAGTGGTTCTTAATAGATAATGAAGGTTGGAAAGCTGTAATAGAAGGTGTTGCAAGGCCTGGAGAAACTCAAACTTCTCTCAACAAAATCAACAGCTGTTATGAGCACACATCATGGAGAACAACAGGACATAGTGACCTGATTGGAAGCTCAACTTGCAGTCACTAAGTTTTGGATGGATGTTACTTTACCAAAAAAACAAATTTCATATAGACTATACTAAAAGTTCAGCAGTGTTTACAACACAATATGACAACACTCTGATGCCAACAGTTTGAAACAATTTGAAAAAACTGGTTGTAGTGCAAAAAAACTCCAGCATTGTAGTTGCATAGTTGTGAATCCTGGCCAAATGGTCATCTTCTCTATACCACAGTTCGGTAGGAGAAGTATTACTTACCATTTCAATGGTGTTTCTGAAAAGACATCACAAATCTTACTCTGAGAAGAAAGCCAAAAAGTTATATTATGTACCAAAAAGATAATGAATGAGAACTGTGAAATAAAGTTGATACAAATAAACACAAGAATTGTACAGTTAAGCTCAATTAGTTTAGCACATATCTATAATTAGGTATGCAAGAGCTCTGTATCATTATTGATATGCTTAATGTTTGATCCGTGCTGCAAGGCACTGAAATGAGTCTTTCAGAATTTGCTTCTCTAATTTATTTCTTGTGTGTAATTTCCCTGCAGTCCAGTAAGTAATATAATATAGCAGCTGAAATGTGTGAGTTTTTGTATTCCAGAGTGGATATTCCCCAGGTCAGCTTCTCTCTCCGGGGAAGTTCTTATACCAAAGCCTGCTTTGGCATTTTCTAGAAAAGGGTATGTAGATGCAGCATTTAACTTTGGAGGTAACAAGGCAGTTTTCCTTTTCAAAAAAAAAAAAGGGGGGGGGGAG
Organism: Gorsachius magnificus; assembly: GCA_034008185.1. Lineage (NCBI taxonomy): Eukaryota > Metazoa > Chordata > Aves > Pelecaniformes > Ardeidae > Gorsachius > Gorsachius magnificus. The sequence continues at coordinate 182,612,061 of CM067081.1, forward strand.
GAGGGGAATTTAGACATTATTCTTGGGAACACATTCCAATTTGGAAAATCACTGTTCATCAGCTGAATTGTGTATGATTCATAGCATACCATAAACTTGGCTTTCTTGGTCAGTTTTTGCAAGTGGCATCCCTTATTAATAACTGAAGAAGCCCTTGCAAGTAAGTGGAATACTACAAATTGCAGGATATCTATATTTCCTACAGCTTTACACAATTTTTCAGGTCAGTTTAGGTATGGTCTGAGGTGAGTTCAGATGAGTGTAGCCTCTCGTAGGGCAAACAGAGACAGCAGGAGGAGGTAACTGTGTAAAAAAGCCAATCTTTATATTAGATAATAAGCATGGCAACAGCACAAATAGGAATCTGGATTGCAGCAACAGCCCTGTAAGATCTATTTGAAACCTGCATGGCTGCCAGGCAGAGAGAGTAAAACTCTCTAGTCAGTCACACAGGAGAGGAAAGAATACAGAACAGATATTTTCCTCAGTGTATTTTCCTTTGTGCTTTTTATTTGGTGATAGCATTTTAAGGTTACCATGTGAACCTGCCTTTTCCAGTTACTGAAGGCTCTGAAGAAGCAACGGTGCTTGATGGTACACCATAAACAGATCAGTTTTTACAAATCTCTTTAATGAGTCCTTGTCACAAATTTTGTTAAATGAAATTTTCCTAAATTGTTTAAACAATGAATTGTTTATTTGTAGGGTTTCTGTCCTCAATGAAAAATGAGCAGTGATCCTTTGAAGCCCATGGCTCAATTCTTTTAGAGTCTTCCACTTTGAAAACAATTTAAAGGGAAAATAATTGAATCCAGTGATGAATGGATTTAAAATGTAAAAACATAAGGATTCTATTTACTTATAATCATCTGGCCAAATAAATATGGTTAATAATCAACATCTGTTCATGAATTAAATACTGACAGGTTTTCAGGTGTTCGCTAGCAGGCAGCACTAATGCACCTAAAGCTGAAAGTGCACACCCAAAATTAAACAAGGCAGCAGTGGAATAGTAAAACTATTTGTTTTACATATGGATTTTACATGTTTATCAGCATTACTGCTGCAAGATTAGTACAAGCCTACCGTTTATATGAAAGGAGAAGTAGATGCACTATCTTTAAGGGCAAAGATCAGATACGTTAGTCTAGAATATTATTCCATGAGTTTAAGAAATATTTTTATTGCAGACCCACCAAAAAGTGGCAGGAGGAATAAGCTGAAATTGAAAAATACATCATACTCTGATGTATATTGGATATTGTGTGAGGATTTCACTTAACGATAGTTAAGGATAGAGCTAATAGCAATGATTCTGTTTAGACAAATCGTGAAAAGTAACAAAGATCCTTTATGCACTACACACAGGAAAAAATCAGGGCTATTTAGGAAAGCATAAGCTACATGTTTTACAAGGTATGGGCATGCAGAAGGGAGGGTTTAGCTGAAAGCTGAAGCTCAGTGTTAGAGGCTGGTTATGGTCTGAGAGCTGTCTGCTTGTTTTCCATTCTGTTTTCCATGGTGTAAAGAGGCATCTTGACATGCTGCTGGTGGCTGTACATAGTACAAAGTGCATCAGCATCCCTGAGAGTCTTACATTACTTCTTTTCTTTTTTCCCATTCCCAATGTGTCTATTGTGGCTTTCTTGAAGAATTGTCTTCTTTTGTTCCTTAAATTGCCTAAAAGGATACTTATTTGTATTTCATATAGATGAATATTTTCTTTGCACAGATCAAGTACTTGAGCAGATTTAGACAGTCTACAGGGAAAGCTGAATTTCTGCCCTGGCTGCCTGTGGTCTGTATGGTAGCAGTGTCATGGACACCATGAAATTCACTGAATGGTTGGTCTAATAGGAACTGTCTTTTTTTAACATTTGTGAATTTCTTCTCTTGAAAGTTGGGAGTTAAAAAAAAAAAGTGAATAAAACAGACTGTCAGTGTTCATCTTATGTACACTTCTTTATTCCTATCTTCAGGGCCTAGGATATCCTGAATGCCAAAGCATGGCAGCTTCCAGGGAAAGGAACATTTTACCTTTTGAAGCCTATTTTTTGGACACTTCAAATGAAAGCTAGAACCACTGGAATGTGTAAGAAGCAGCTGAAGCCCATTCAGCGGAAGAACTGGTTAGAAATTTTCCAAGAAACAACCTCTTGTCTGAAAACATTGATATTAAGTTCTGCAAAGTTTAGACAGAAGTAGGTCCCAGGCCCACCCACAAAGTCGGAAGCTCTTGATGCACACACAGTGAAGAACACCCAAGTTCAAAACATGTCTTAATGCAGGCAAGTGCTGAAATATGGAAGACTAGATTCATTCATGTCCTGATGGAAATGCCATCATTCATTTTCCTCTGCTGATATAATTTCTTTTTGTGTAGCTAATTATACACAGGGACAGGGACAAATCAGTTTTAGAGGCCAACATTATCTGTGAAGGGAAGAAAAAGCAGTTCTGACACAATATTGAAATTATATTGAGTTTGGGTTAAGAAGATGTATGTGTAAATGATAGCAAATTTAATGTGGCAAGACAATTGGGACAATCTAGAAAGAGAATGTAACTATTTCTGTAAGAATACTCTAAAATTAAGGTTTTAGTTATTGTACAACACACTCTGTGGTAAATTAATTTCAATAACAACTTTGTATTGTAACCTGTTGGTGTATGAACCAAGAGATCACTTTAAATTTACTGTCACATTATTTCCATAATATTTTCAGTGCTGTTTTTCTCTGAGCTGATAATCACAGTGTTGTGTAGGAGTAAATGTACAAGCAAAATAATTTTAGATGTTTTCATCTGATTTTTTTTAAATGTTACATTTTGATTTTAAAAAAAATTATTAAACCAATTCTTTAGCACCAGAATAAATGGTACTTGAAGATTAAAATGTTAAAATCCACTGCAATTTCTTCAACAGTATTTTAGGCCTTACTGCCAGTTCTTTGAATTTTCCATGTAAAACCAACTTAATGCCTGTTAAAGGAAAATAGAGCATTATGCATCAGGGGGAAATGGCCTCTGGGAAAATATTATTCATATTTTCACCATGTGTGCTACAATTATTCGGCCCGTTAAAGGTGAAGAAAATATATCTCATCTTTCCATTTGCCTGTCATACCGCTCAGAAATGAGGCATACAGTGTTCTATTTTGTCTCAGAAAGGTCATTTTATTTTAAAGTTGTTTTTTCTTAGACTTTTGAAAATATTTTTGAGCAACAAATCATTTCAGAGGAAAAAAAAAAAGAATGAAAAGAATATTCCTTCCATAAATCACAAAATTCTGTTCAAATTTTTGCTTGCGTTCCAATTGTCAAGTCCCTGAAGTATTGGAAAATGCAATAGCTTGGCTGAGGAACTATATAAGCCAAAATTAAAATTACAGCTCATAACAGTCAGAAATAAAATGGCGCTGCAGAAGGGATACAAAAGCTCATGGGACATTCTTTCAGTCTCTCTGTAGGACCTAATCTAACCTCTAATGAATATGTAGAGGTTTACACATTCACATTTGGCTTGTATGTGCAATGTTGGCTGGCTCTAAAATGGGAATCCCTTCCAATGAAAAGCCAAGATGTTTTACCGCCAAATGAATATATTTAAGTGGAGTAGATTTCTAGAAAAGATCCATTTTGTGAGAAAGAAAATTGCTCTTTTTCTATTCCAGACTAGCACCTTAAAAACTCACATGTCAGCAACACATCTAAGTGGCAGATTCCTGCCAGTTTGAGTGACCAAGAGGCCGAGATTTAGGGACTAAGGCTCCCAACCACTACTCCCCCTCCTATCCCCACAGGCAAGGGGGCACTGAGCCTACTCCTCGATGCCCCTATGCTCTTCCAGAGACTGGGCTGCTCAGCTGCTCCTCCATCTCTGCCCTTTTTGTCTTCTGCTTGTCTTTTACTTATTCTGCAAAGCTAACAGATGATAGTGAAAAATATCATTTTGCAGATAGTTGCATTTCTCAATCAGAAAATCATTATGCATCTGTGAGAGGAAAAGAAGGTGGAATCCTTTGAGAGGCATCTTTTAAATAATTGGTTTCTTTTACAATTCTTTGGTAAAGATGGAGGATGATTTTCAGCAGACATTCTTCTGGACTGGTAAAAGCAGAAATTACAAACAAAAGCTAATACTATGCTCAGACAAATTCAAGGGAAAGAAGTATAGAAAGTATTAGGGAAAATAAAGAGTGGAGAAAAAATGCAAGGCTAACCAATAAGAGGGGGTTTTTTACATACACTATGGAGAAAAAAAAAAGGATTTTTTGCAACGATTGTTTCCAGAAACCTTGTAAGAATGACCCAAAGAGAGATAAGAAGACTAACACAAGCAGTGTGTCCAACAGAGTATTCCCTGAACATGACAGCACATTCAGCTAGGTTTATGGACACAGAGAGGAATCTCCCATATGAGATCTGCTCTGCAAGAAGTCAGAAAATACAAAAGGAAAGAACTACTGGTCTGATAGCTGGCTCCTGCCATTGAAATGTCCCATTACAGATTTGGTTTGGATTAATTTCTGGATAAAGGTAGTTAATCTGATATGAAAAGAATATGCGAGAGCATATATATTTCCGAACTGTATTGGGCAAGAAAGACGATATATTCCTACTGTGTGGGATAATGAAGTACCTTCCTATCTTTCAGTCTCCATCAGGGAAGTAAGGTGACATCTGCTCTGGATATATCAAGTTCAGGTAACTTGTACTTCAGGCTCAAAGAGTTGTCTGAAGAAATAGCTAACTCTCTGTTAATTTTTAATTACCTTAAAGAATTTGGCAGTTCCAAAGATGGGAAATCCACTGAAGTTATAGCAATATTAATAAAGGCCAGTGGGATGATTCAGAGCTACCACAGGCTATATCTTCTTTTACATCAATCCACAGGAAGATGATAGGAAAATTGACAGGAATTTTTATTTTGTATAGGACTGCTCAACAAGAATTTTATTAATACTCATAAGCAGGATTTTAAAGAGCAGAGATACCATCAAAGAAAATTGCTTTCATTCCTTGATGAGATTACAAATGTTTCCATAAAGGTGACTAATAAAGTTAGTCTAGAAGTGACATAGTATTTTGTATGGTTTTTGAACTACTGTGGCATTCTTGTTAAAAGAGTACACCATATAATCGCAATAAGGCATAAATGAATTAACAACTGGCAGAGAGAGAAAAGGTCAGTGGTAAATCAACATTATATGAGGGCTTCCTTGTAGATTCTTCAGGGATTGACTATGTAATTAGTTGAATTCAATATGTGCATTAATGACATTGAGACAAATATGAAATCACAGACAATAAAGTACACAGGTAAGAAGGAATGTTTTGATGATAAATGAAGAAGAGAAAATGACAAGCATATTATATGATCTGGTTACTTTTTTATGGTCAACAGGGCCTTGTTACAAAATATGCTTTAAAAAAGATTCATGCAAAATAATAAGAAAAAAAATAACATAAGCCTACTTGGCTCTAGGCTAGGATTCTGTTTTAGTCAGCAAAATGTTCTAAAACTATTCTATAGGGTATATGTGAATACAGGGAAACAGAGTATCTCTGCAACACAACAGTACTTAGACCAACATTAAGACACTGTATGCAATCCAAATATATATTTATATTTATTAAAAACATATATAGAAATGCATGTATGCATGTGTATGTAAATATATGATTATTAAATAGATTATTATTTAGCATCAAGCATAATTATTTAGTGAAGAGAAACTACCCAATGCTAAAGAAATCTTTAATATTGTGGACTGGTGTGTAAGAACAACTGTGGCATAGAAATCGAATCAGGACATATTTAAATGAGAAGTAAAGCATGATTTCTTAACAGGGAGAACAATTTTTCTGCTGACTCAAAATACCAAGACTAGGACTATGTGTCTTCATATTGAGACCAAATTCCTTTACAAAAGATTTGCTTTAGTTAAATGGAGTTAATGGACTTTGACACAGGTGAAAAGCAATTGCCTGATACACAGGAGGTCAGACTAGATGATCTAATGGCTTTTGCAGTAACTCAAATGGAAAAAAAATGAAACAAACCCAAATCCAAACCTGTATGATTTAGAGCTGATCTTGATCAAGTCCACAATACATTAAAAAAAAAAAATCCTAAAGGTATACAGGTAATATAACATAACCATATATTGAGAATTGAGTCAATGTTCTCATAGATTATACTAATTAAAAAACCAAGGCACAGCCCTAAGCAATGACATGATACATTGCTTAATTACTAGCACACCTGCTGTCATGGTTTAGCTTTTGAGTATTGTTATAGCTTATTTAAAACAGCGCCAGGCACAGTTCAAGAGATATTGTGTGACCAGCACTGTTCCCAACACGGCAGTATGACTGCAGCTGCAATCTTTTCATAGAAAGGTGTTTAGGTGTGTAGAAATGAGCCATGTACTGTCACTTGGCCTCGGGGCCAAAGAACACCAGGGTTTTTTTAGTACAATAAGCCTAGCCTTGCTTTTAATTTTATCTGAGACTCGGAGTTGAATGGGTAAAGGTGATTGTTCACCAAAGGCCCCATTAATTGTAGGCTCCAATGTCCATCACTGAGGTAATGTCTCTGCCAGATGATCACATCAAGCATTTTACATCTTTTAGGTAACTGACAAAGTTTACTCAAATTAGACAAATCAGAGCTGCTACTCTGGCCTTTCAGAGCTGCTCTCAGGAAAGACAGTAAATCATGAGCACTATTAATCTCCCAGAAGCTATTTTTATAGATCAACATATCTTGATTTTACTTACCCGCTTTGTATGCATTACCTGTATTTTCTTATATCATCCTGAACTCTGAGTGAAGAAAAACTCAGACTACAGAAATGCCTTACAGAAATTTGTCCTCGGGCTCTTCCAGGAGGCAACCGCGGAAGTCATTTCCATAGAAATACTATTAAAAGTGTCAGGGAGGAGTTTACAGAACAAACCTGAAATTCTTCATCTCCCTCCTTACTTTTATCCAATAATCTTGAGTTTAGCGTAGAGATGGATTTGAAGTGCTTGTCTTCCTGGGTATACTCTCAGCCCAGATCACCTCCCTCCTCTGTCAGCGTGACCTGGGATGAATTCTTGGTCCCATCCATTGGAGCTGCATACCTGCATGTACAGTATATATCCTGCACATTAACATGTCCAGGAGTGCACGAAGCTTGGTAGCGTCTTGCAGGGTAAAGTTGGGAAAGGCTTGGCAAAAACTTTCAGGGCAATATTTCCTGAGAGGAGAATGTGTACCATGGGTCTCCCTCACTCCCACCTGAATGCACTCGTCATTGGGTAAAAAAATGAAAACTGTTTGCTACATCGTTTCACATCAAGTTACAGTTTTCTGTGGTTTTATACAGCTCTTTTCAGTTTAGTTGGACTGGTTTGCATAACAAAAGAGAGCATAAAATTAATTTCTACTTCATAATGGTTAGCTGCCAATCCAGAATGATAATGAACTCATCAAAAACATGTCACATAGACATTTTAGTATGAGTTAATTTTCCCTATATCTGTGATGTAAATTGAGTGGAGGAGATAATAAAAATTTAAACAATCTTAATAACTCATATAATTTTTTGGAATAGGATGAAATGTTTAAAAATTAAGTTTTAAAGATGAAGTTGTGGGAGGATGTAATACCTTATCAAGAACATGTTAAAAATAAAGCACTTGAATATCTGTTGAAAAAAATAATTCTTGATTAAGAACCAGTAGCAGATGGAAACATTTATTCACTCAAGACATTACACATTCATTCATGGAGACACAGATGCTACTCAGTCTGATGGGTTGTACATTAACCCTAAATTAATTAAAATAGATTTAAACATTACTTTTTTCTCCTGTTTAAAAATGTGTTGTCGAATTTAAAATCATGAACCTATTTCAGTGAGTGCAAAACATGACTGAAAAACATTGCCTCTCTGCGCTATGTTGCTTCTTGTATAGCAGAGACAAACCCTTATGTAAAGTATTAGTCAAATAGCAGTCCTCATACAAGTAAAAGTTGCAATAATATTGTACTATTTGTCTAAGTTATACATTAATAAAGATGAAATTTATTTAAATATTGAATTGTCACTTAGTTAGAATTCTTAGTTTATATACTTTAATCACCACCTTTTACTGATGGAGACTTATGCACAGTTTTCTACTAAATTTCATAATTTTTCAAAGGTATTAAGGCAATGCTTTTATGTACAGAAGAACATTTAAATCAAATAGGGATGGGATGGCTGTCTATTGATTTTTGTAATATATGAGAATTTTACTAAACATATAAGGTGTTGTCAGTTTCTCACTGATTTAAAAACAGAAAATAAAATCTTAACTTTTTTTAATGTATGGAAGAAGAAAGGGGCAGAACTGGGAAACTTGTTTATACAGGGGAATCATATTTATCTTAGTCACGGGATGGTGTATAATTTTTGAAAGCATTAATTCACATATTCTGTCCAAAATATTAATAATTAAAGTTGGATGAAATTTCTCCTTTAAATTGAATTTAATTTGTAATCTTCTTAAGAAGTCTTGAAATAAAAATTCTGACCATTCCTGTTTACTTACACTTAATTCTTGTAACGTTTCTATAAATACATTGAAAAAAATCAGATTTTTCATACATTACCTGCTCATTCAACTTAGCATTACTTTTACTTTGATAGGATTTCTAGATCAAATAATCTATTTTCCTTAAGTAGTCAGAGAAGCACTTAGACTCTTAATTTTCTGTAACATTGGAAAAAACTGTGCTGAAAATCAGCCACATTTTCCTTTCCCATTTGAAGTGTTTGCCATAGAGGGAAGTGATCTGATAGAAGGGGTTAAGGGAATCTTAGTAGATAAGATGCTGCGTAATAATTGTCTAGATTGCTGCGTAGCCCAGAGAATCAAATTGATAGATAGTGCTCAAATGTTTTGCCTACTATTGTGTGAACTAACTGACGCAGGAAGATTTGCGTCTCCTTACAAAGGACAGTTCTTGATAAGAACACCCTGCAGTATGGGCAAGAGCAAAGAAGCAACTGAGTCTGCGCAAGAACAAGGGGTTACTAGTGGTGACAAAGAGGAGTCATTAGCCTTCATCCCCATGACTCCCAACGACCACCACAAGGAGGCACTGAGCAAGTGCAGTCGGGAGGGACTTATGGAAATGACCTCATGAAACTAATTTTATTATGAAGCGGGGACAGGTTATGCATCTGTATAGGTGTATTGGGAAACTTCATGCATATGTAATACTTTGCTATATATAAACAGGACAAGTTGCCATGTGGAGGTACGCACGACTTTGTTGGGACTATCCCCTGTGCTGCCCAGCACTGAATAAACATACCTACTTTACAATCTTACAGATTGTGGAGTCTGTGTCCGCACATCAGATCAAATGGACACAAAGTAAAGACAGCTGAAGTGGAAGATCTGTGACCATAGATCAGCAAAAACCATAGGTATTTTAACTTGTTCTTGCTGAGCAGCAAAAGGTGTGGCAGTCCTCAACTGTCCATAAGCAGTTATGAAGATTCCTAAGGCTGCCAGCTCATCACTGGTTCTTTTGCATTGTGAGTGAGGAAAGGAGACCCCTGTGGTCCCAGTTAATCTGTGTCTAGGACTACATCAACAAAACCTCAACACAGCAAAGCACTGGACAAAAATGAATTTACATATGACCCAGGTTTCATGCTCTCCCAACTGTTTAACATCAGAAGATATTATTAGACTATCTAATAATAATGTCCAGACTAACAGGGGGCACTGATGAAGAGCAGTGATTGTCCTTATGAGGATACTTTGATTGCTTCTTTGTTTTCTTCAAGTGAAACAAAAGCTCTGAGTATCACATCTTCTGCTGGCACAATCTCAGTTAACTGAAACCCATTATAGAATCGTGAGTCATTATATTTAACTCCATGCTGAAAATAGATGGAACATTTTGAATTGTATGTATAGAACAACTTTCCTCATACATATCAGGAATATAGGAAATCTATATAATTCATTATTTCAGAAATTCTTTTTTATTATATAGATCCATATTTTTTCTTGTTAAGATAAAGTGTATATTGCCTTTGGAATATCAGACAGAGAAAAGGAGAAAACCTTTAAAGATAAACACATCATTAAAATAAAACCAAACAGAAATCCCTTTGGTCATATATCTAAACTATGCAATTACGCCATTAACTTGTTGTTATTTCTTGGAAGACTGTAATACAGATACTGTGGATATAATATTACAGGATCTAGAGACATTTAGTAATATGGTTTTTAATCAATACATGCAAGACAAAAAATCAAGGCAGCAAGAAAAATGTTTTAGGTATTACCATCAAGGAGGGTTAATGTACTCACAATACAGGAAAATGCAGTATGGTTTCACCATAGGGGGGACATTCTTTCCCTGAAAGAAAAGACAGATTTAATCACCTGATAACTGGGCAGTTGCATTTTGTCTCACTTGGCTAAATAGATGAAGGCAAGAAAAGCTATGCCTTCATAGCACTCATGAAATGGAGAACAGTTTGAGGATACTGAAAAGGCACCCATATCTGTTCACATAAGCTAGTTCTGGTGCTTGAAGCGCAAGAAATTTGGTAATGTATCCAAGCTAGCTCCACGCAAGCTATCTTGCATCCAGAAGCAACACGCACATGCAACCATGTGCATGCCACCCAGTGTAACCTACAAGCACCGGTCTCAACTGCTCACAGCTGCTCGCTTTACACATCGGTGTAATGTGCCACTGAACCTCGCGCTGCAGATCGGCGTTTGTGTCTACTCAGTGAGCATCTGTGACTGGTGTCAATACAAGCTTTACTTCCAGAAAGATCTTAGCAAATGGGCAAGCTGGGTTGCAGAGTAAGGCTTGACTTTTTGGGAGCACTGAATGGAAACTATGATAGAATACTACTTTCTTTATGAATATGCTAGAGATAATTGTCTTTAGAATATAAAAGGTATTGCTGACTTAAGAATAAATAGGCAAAATAATCAGGAGTAAAATTAAATTTAAAATCAGAGCAATATTTCTGACCATCAGAGCAGTGGGAATCAGAAACCACATCTCTGCAGTGATGGGTAACGGTAATTAGTAGATACTCTCTTCTGACTTTCACGGGACTGCACAGAAAAGCCTGCTCTGACGGAGGCTACTTGCCAGAGATTCTAGCATTTATTGTTGTTAAGACAGAATGAGTGGCAATGGGGAAAAGAATTCATTTGTTGTGGTTTTTTTCTTCTATGTGAAGCTAGTTACAAATAGGATATACTTATTTTTGTGATTTCTTTTCCAGGTAGGTGTAACCTTCCAGAACCTGTCTGCCAGAAAAGAAGAGGAAGAGAACTCCCCAGCCAAGCTCCAGACTCAGCTGGGTGGCAGTGTGGAACAGTGGGTGCAACAACAGTTGGTAAGGAAATTTCTTGGGCCAAATGACAGAGATTCAGTGTGGACAAGACATGTAATGCAGACATTGTTCCAGTATTATGGAATCACTTCAATCCTCCTCTACACAAACTCCTCTCAAAACTTCCCAGCCATTTGTGTCTCACTCTGAAATCAGAAAACAGCTAGACTCTAACAAAACCACAACAGCTTTATAACCTTTAAAAAAACACATGCAAGAAGCCTATGGAATATTAGGTGCATTGCATCTTCTATCAGGGACAGCATGAAACTTCCAAAGCAGCTAGCAGTTTAAGAAAATTCTTGGCATAGAAAACAGAACATGAAGAGAGCAACAGAAAACTTTTGCTGCAATATTTTCTCACTTTAGTTCTTTGTAGTATTATTTCTAAAAGCATTTAGAAAAATGCCCACTCTTAGATTGAGGGGGCCATCAGACTAACACCCTACCAGGTCTGTATGAACCCAAACTTCCCTGACTGCATGGACACGTAATATTGTTTTATTTTCACCAACTACTTCAGTCCATCGTGCTGTGAAAATAACAAACAGAATAAAATAGATTTAGCACCAAAATGGAAAAAGCCCAAGAAAACCACAGGAGCAAGCTTTGTAGTAAAAATCCATTCTAGTAGATTCTGGGCTGTCTATTGATGTCTTAAATCATGAGACAATGTTGGCCACAAATTACTATTTTGAGATATATATCAAACTACTGCAAATTACCGTACTTTAACAGCAGTTCAGTAGGAACAGAAAAGATACAGCTTAGAAAGGCTTCAGAGATTATCTTCTCTGAGCTGGTAGCTCCCAAACTTGATTTTATAAGAGAAGCTATATCATGCAGTGAAAGTGGAGTGTGATTTCGGACTGCAGGCGTAATGTCCATAGCTGGAGTAGGAGAAGGAAACAGCAGCTCTCAGAAAACAGTTGGGCCAGTGGAATTTAGGTACTTTAGTCCTAATGCTCATTCTATTGACCATATTTGTGAATAAAGATAAGTTTAAGATTGTGCTTCAATGCATTTCTGGGTAAGCACCATTTTACTTCACACAGAATCACTGCTACCATAATATAAATTTTAGACTGCTGTTATGAAGGGTTGTACTTGTAATAAGCACTCCACTTATTAGTGAGTGTGTGCAGGATTGGGATCTTCCAAAGCTATATAAATATTTACAGAAGAGTGTCTTTATCTTAAAAAAAAGGTGTAGATGATTGATTTTACATACAGAATAGCCTGATTTTAATCACATCTGGGTACATTTGCAAAATCAAGAACTGAAAATACATCTGCTAAGAATCACTTTTCTGAATTTCTTGGCAGTAATTCCCTGTTAAAATATTTTCTTTACATGGAATTTACTAATGTTACTCTTTACAGCTTACCATTTTACTGACAGTTTTTTTCCAGACAGGCTTCCTGCTAGCAGCGGAGGAGGGCTAGGTAAATGCTAACTGGAGAACATTCATTGACTCTTTTATTGTGTCTATACTCAGCAAATGACAGGATTCATACAGAAAGCTCGGATCACCTTCATTTTAGAGAAGTCTAAGCAACTCGCTAATAACTAATTATTAATAACTCACAACTTTCTGTTTCCCACGCATGTCCGCACTACCATATAAAATATCCCCCCCAATATTTTTTTTTCTTCAATTTTATTCGGAGACAAGAAATTTCCCATTTGTTTCCACTTTGTGACTTCAGAAATTATTTCCATTATGCTGTTATTTTTGGTTGCCTGTGATATACTTTTCCAGGTTCAAGTCCTTTTGAAGAAACATTGTTTTAATAATTAAATATCACCATTTTTACTACATTATGATAAAGATTTTCTAGGAAATCTGATTTTTAAAGACATGTCAGTGTCTTGGGGTGGAGATAAATGTCTTTTGCTGGATTCAGACTGAAGACTGAAGTACTGCAAATATTCAAATAATATAAATAATTCTGGGAGTGTGGAACCCATATTTATGTCTTTTCCCATTGGATGTTTAAACTATTAGATGATAAAAAAGATAGGACTCTTCCTCTTTTTTTTGTAAGCAGACATGTTCTGAGCACACACACTTACTATTTCTTTGCATTTCATAACTGAGGTATTCATCCATGTACCTTTAAAATATTTTAATCTACAAAATTGTTGTATAAATATATATTTATAAATGTAGATTTTTTTACATAAAATTCATTATGTAGACAGTATGATCTATGCCCAACTATGAGATTCTGGCTTTATCCCGTGTCATATATGCTAAGACACATAATGTTTCAAGTTAATGATGTCTGTAGTCAACAAGAGATGACAATTCAGATGTTTAGGTCTCTTCTTCACCATCTGGAGAACATTCTGCTTCCACGAAACATCCCTGAGTGTCATTACAACTGTTTTAGAAGTTAGGACACTCTCCCATTCCCTTCCTATAGCAAACACGGGATTTTGACCTTCAGCTCTGACTTCACCCGAGGCAATCAATAAGCGCAGGACTCTATGCCATGCAGGGGTTTGCAGAACGGATGTCTCAACAAGCTGTCTGGCCTGCTCTGACTTCAGCAACTTTGGTTTCCCAATGGGATCCAAGTTTTTCCCGTGTGCTTTCTGCAGATGCCTCTTACCTTTAGCAAAAAGTGGAAAAATAATGAACTTACTCTCTTAACTGAGAGACCTCAATTAGGAGTCTAAACAAGGTGGGATATATTCATGTCTAAGCATTGCTAGAATTTGGATGATGGCTCAGCAATGGCATTTACAGATTTCAACACTGGAAATGCATCCAGGAACTGAAGGCACATCTAACATTGGGCAGTATATAAAGAAGTTCCTAATTTTTACTAATTTTTTTTTGTCTGGAAGAGTTAATGTTTCTGTCTGCTCATGCCCCACTCCTTCTTCACGTCTATCTATCTCTGGATAGACTGCGGTTTTAAAAGTGTTTGCACCACTGCACTTCTAACTCTTTTGTAAGAATTGGCTAGGAGGATTGTGAGTGTATCAATATTGCCAAACCAGTGTCAAAAAGTCATGAGTCAGACCATGAAATCTTGAGAAATCTTTAAAACTGTGGAATTAAAAACAATAGTTTTCATTTATTTTACTTGCTTGTAGGGTCATAGGAAGTCTGTAAAATATTTGCAAATTCTGTAAAATTACATGAGTCCAGAAGCTGGGGCTTTAAGGAAACCATCCCCAGGCTTGGCTACCACAGTGACACACAACAACACTGATTCCTCTCCAGTTTCTGTACAGTTACTTTAATCACATATTCTACTTCATCTGGTAAGAGAGCAAATTAACACCTTTGAATTTAAAAGCAAGGATCAAAAATTGTGGCTGTGCACAAATCATGTCAGCTTTTGCTGGGCATAAGACAACTGCTTATACTACAAGAAACAAGTGATAGCATATCATGCTGGCTATCCAGTCTGAAGGAAGGCTTAATAAAAAGGTCAGAGTATATAGAAAGATCACAGTAGTACAAATCAAAGAAGGCAAGGAAAGACCTTACAAGACCTTTTTTCATAGAAGCCAGGGGGAAAGGAATAGATAAGTAAAAGCACATTGAAAAGCACTGTATTTCAGCCAAATTTTTAACCTCAGGGCAATTACATCATACTTTTCTGTAAAGAGCTAGAATATAGATGGACATGCTTACATAATAATAATTATTTGGAAGTGAAGTATTTTCCATCTGTTGAAGACCTTAATACCCCTTTCACCAAAGCAGCAACAAGTTTCATACTACATGAAATGCCTTGAAAATTCTGACATGTGCAAATCTGATTGCTGTTTATACACAGATATAATGAACTTGGACTTGCAGAACTGGTATCAGACATGCAAAAGTCATAGAAGAACTATCTTACAGATTGAAAGACTGACTAATGTTAACAACATATTGATATAATGCACTGCAGTTCTACTAATACTCATGGAAGTCTACAATTATAAAAGTATAAGACCTTCTGTTACTATATATGCACAAAAATGTTTTTATGATTTAATTAAAAATCTCCTAAAAGACACATGAAACACGCTGTCAGAATACTTGCCTTTCTTCCTGAATATATGAAAAGGCAAGTTACTAACATTTAATTTGATATAAATACCTATAATTGTATTCATGAACACTTCCAAAGCAAATATTTGGCTTTGTAGGTTTAAGTCATAGATTAGCTGCAATGCAGACTCTGCAAAACCTGTGCAGCTTCTTGATCAGGCTGTTTATGCAGGCAGGTGCAGACAAATCAAATCCCCTGACCACATTTTATAGCATGCACAGATGTAGGATAGCATATGACCACACTGTTGAAGACAATTAATGAACACGACTTTGTAGTCAGTTTAGAAGAACCAGTTTTCTTTACTCTATGGCTCTGGACTCACAAGAGCACACAAATAACGATATAGCCCCTTTTCAAGCAAAATTCTCCCTACAATAAGGCTCTGGATTAGATGTCTTAACAAATATTTCTAGGTCTTTGCAGCAACTACTGATTTTTTGTCATGTTGGATATATTGGATATATTAGTCAAACCTTCCCTCAATATGAATTTATATTTGCAAACTTTGAGTAAAACTGTTTCCCCAGTGGTAAAAAAAAATGGCCTAGCACAGACTAACCAGTAGTTTTGTCTGTAGCTTTTGATTTCTTAATATAAGAGTGGTTACATCCTGAAAAATCCCTGAGCTGATGGCATTGTGGGTTCCACATCATTATCACTCAATGACATCTGTATCAAATGTGCTTAGTTTACAAATAAAATGGGGGATTTTGTTTTGTTTTGTTGTTTGAGTTTTTTTCTGACTGCTTTTTCTTCATTCCTTAGAATCAAGCTAGGTATTCTAGGGTGGATTTTTTTCATGTCACTTATCACTGCTAGTTATAAGTGTTCTGCAAAGCAAATGAGCTCCCAGCTGCACCTGTGCAAAACTAAATTCCAAATTAAGCTCTCTGTGGATGGCACCATCACCCTATTTCCCTCAACAGAATTGCATGGGTGTATTGTGCTGGTGTTGGCTGGGATAGAGTTAGTTTTCTTCACAGTAGTTCACATGGGGCTGTGTTTTGGACTTGTGCTGAAAACAGTGTTGATAACACAGAGATGTTTTCGTTATTGCTGAGCAGTGCTTACACAGAGTCAAGGCCTTTTCTGCTCCTCAGCCCACCCCACCAGCTAGAAGGCTGGGGGTGCGCAAGAGGTTGGGAGGGGGCACAGCCAGGACAGCTGACCCCAACTGACCAAAGGGATATTCCATACCATACAACATCATGCTCAGCACATAAAGCTGGGGGAAGAAGAAGGAATGGGGGGACGTTCAGAGTGATGGCATTTGTCTTCCCAAGTAACTGTTATGCTTGATGGAGCCCTGCTTTCCTGGAGATGGCTGAACCCCTGCCTGCCCATGGGAAGTAGTGAATGAATTCCTTGCTTTACTTTGCTTGTGTGCATGGCTTTTGCTTTACTTATTAAACTGTGAGTTTAATAACACTGAGTGTTTTCTCACTTTTACTCTTTGGATTCTCTGCCCCAATCTACCTTGGGGGAAGGAACAAGCGGCTGGGTGGTGCTGAGTTGCCAGCTGGGGTTAAACCACAACATATATCCAGCTGAAAGTTATTAAACAGGTCTGTTGATGATATACAAGATGGAACAAAATTTGCAGCTTCAGATTTCCTAGCTGTATTGGCTCTGCAGGAGACAAAGCTTATTTATATTACTAGCATAGGCAGCTATTACAGAATGCATGGAGAAAGATTTGCTGAATAAAGTGGTGCTGTTTAGGAGGAGGAAGGGTTCATGCTAGAGCTATGTTTTATCGTCTTTTTTACTCATATACTGTAACCACAATAGTCTTTCTTCTGACATGGTATAACAGGGTCAGGTGTCAACAAGAAAAATTGTTACAAATGAGAACTTTATAACCTTGGAGAGAGGTAATAAAATGTTTGTGACTTTCTTGTTGGCTTCATCCACAGAAAAAAAATATATGTCAGTTATAGATGACCTTGTTTTGGAGTGATCTCTACAGTCATTATACTCCAATTCTTATTTCAAAAGATACTTCAAAATATTTTTTCATGAGACTTTTAAGATTTTTTCTGCTATGATTTATTTGATCTTTTAAATTTCTGTATTTTTGCTGTTGCTTAGTGTGTTTCCTTGCAGAGAGGGAATTCCTATTGTAGCTTATAGTATGCTCACCAACTTTTGCCACTTGGGAAACTCTTGAGAATGTTTAGTACACTCAAAAGAGCAAAAATATCTCTTATTTAGAAAAAGGAAAAAAACAATAAATCCTGAAAAGATTTTGCTTTTAAAACAGTATGACCTTCCAGTAAAGGTTTGGGATGGCTTTTTTTTCTTCCTGAATTGGGCTGCTCCTTTCCAGCTAAAAAACCCCACCCTGGACTCTTCTCTTTAAATTGAAAATTTATCAGAGTCAGCCTAAAGGAGCTTCTGAGAGCATGAGTTCCTCTCCCATTCCCCCCAGCCCTCCCAGTAAGGTCAAACAGGTCCACCACAAAGTTTTGTAACCTTCTCTTGAATGTTAGGAAATGTACATTAAGCAGCTGTAATTATGCCTAGAAAAAAAGTCAGCAAAAGGACTGTCATTTGAAATACCTAAATGAAAATATACTGGTCCAAAAATCTTACCTCAGCACCTAACTGCATATGTTCCTATAGTGCTCAGAGATTTACATGTGTAAAACTTAATTGAAGATCACTATTGGCATTGACATTTTCAGATTGATATAAAGTATTTTTTAATAAAACCACTATACTCAAGACCAATGTTTATCTAAAATTTTCATTCTACAAAGAAAAATTATTGCTTTGAGATCCTTTCCACAGAATAAAATGTCTGATAATAAGCAAGTATTTACAAAACAAACCATCCTAAACTTAGCACGAAAGCAATCCAAGGAATCTCTGAATCTTCTCTGTTGATCCCAAGTACATAAAACATAATGAGCTAACCTGGCTTTATTTCACTCCCAGTTTGCTGGCTAATTGGTCTATAACAGAAACATGCATCTGTAGCCCTTTGCTTCATTGTCTTGAGACTTTCCATTACTTCACCTAATTTCTGAAAGATTTTGTTTATTAAGATCAAAGCAGAGCAGCCAACAACTGCCTGGAAAGGAGTCCCATCCCTCACTGCAGCATATAGCTACTGTTACTTTGTACAAGGGCAGCATGTTCAAGATCTTGCTGCGTGAAAATGAGCAAAAGGCAATACCTTTGGTTCCTGAAGGCTTTCAGGACTACCATTGTTCTGGGATATTTGAAAATAAAAGGAGTGGTTTGTATACTTGCTTACAATCTGTTCTGTTACCCTGTCAGAACAGCAGCTTTTCTTTTTTTCTTCAGCTTCTTGAGGACCCCTACAAACTACAATTATAATCCAGTTTTATCTTCTGTTTTACCATATTGACCCACATTCTAATTGTTTTCCTGCAAAGCTGTCATACAACCACCTTTTTTCCACCCACAAAAACTGCATGCGTTCTAAAAGGACTTCACAACTAAATGTATGAGATCTCATCCTGAGGGGCATAGATGAAACTTGGAGATCTCTCACCCAGAAAATCCTGCAGCTGGCCAGTCCACATCAATGCTGGTGTCAGTTAATGGCTGTTCCTTTGCAGCTGTAGGAGCACATCAGTCTTGTTATGGCATGACTGGGGAGTGGAGTTTCTCTGAGTACATCTATGCTGCACCTGAGGCATGACTCCAGCCTAGAAAACAAAACCCTGAGTATGTCTAATAGCTTAATCAAAGGCCCAGTCAATCTCTCTTCTGTGCAAACCTGATGGATTAGGTAGAGTCAAACATACCTGTGCCCTACCCAATATCTGGCACCATGGTTTCTGCACTTCCTTAGCATAGTACAATTACTTAGTGTTTGAGCATAGTACAATTACTTAGTGTTTGAGCTTTAGCCAGTGACAAGAGTAGAAGCTACATGTGTTATGGCTGTGCTTAGACTGTTTTCTGGATTATATCATTATAAATGGTCACTTGTGTGCATCTTTATATCTTCCTTCTTTTCTCCTCTGCTTCTTTTGCTGTTATTCACCTTCCACCTTATCCACTTACATACACACACAGGTCACTATTTTTATTAGGAACTTGTAATGTACAGATTATTATTTCCTGAGTTTCCCAACCATTATCTTGGACTTTTATGTTTTTAAATGTGAGACCAACAATGCATTTAGTGCATTAAAGTTAACGATCCATTGACTTACCAGATATGACACATCTGAATTTGAGCTAATTCTCTGTCTCATTAAGCAGTGTAGGGAATACTATAATCATCCCACATTTGTCTTTCCTCTTAAAATTATACAATCAGATATTGTATACATGATTAGTAATGTATAATTGTATAATCTTATGTAATAATGTATAATATGTATACATTATTACATAAGATTATACATGCTTATTCAGTGAATTAATATTCCAAAAAATTTATCTAAGCTCAGTTATCTTTTACAGGTGTCTGCATTAAAAGCTAGGAAGCAGTTTCTCAGTGAGGTATCATGTTAATGATGTTGGTCTCAATACACCTTGCAGGAGAATAATTTTTTAAACTTGTTTGAGGATTATAACTTAGAAAACAACTCTTCACTCTATTCTTCCTGATTCTTTAAATGACAAGTAAAATGAACACTACAGTATTGTTAGCAGTCCCTCCTTTGTGTGTGTGTGTGTGAGAGAGAGTGAGTGAGTGTAAGGAGATAGCCTGAAACATTAAATTCCATTAATTTATATTTGTTACTATGTTTTATGGTTGCTTGAACATTTTACACTGAAACTCTTTCAATGGAAAATTGGGCTTTTGACTAAACCAAAGTTTTTTTCTTTGCAAAATCTGTGTGTGTTTTATAGAAAACTGCTTTTGTTTTATTTCATTTTCTTTAAAGACCAGAGGCCTGAAAACTAAATATTTTGAATTGGCTATGTTCCTGTAAAGACACATGAAAGCCCAACTAAGGTTCTTTTTGTCTCTGCTAGGGGCTGGACCCCAAGTCAAAACACCAGCATAATATATCACAGCCAGAATCATCAGGAGGGGAGACTGTGCTACTTCATGAGAAGACATTGACCAAATGCAGGTCTAGATTAATGAAAGTATATTTCTTACTCCCAGTTATAAATCCCATGGACCATAAGCCCAAGTTACAGAAGATAAAGGCAGGGACTAAGAGAATGAAGAACTGCCCACTCTAGGAGAAGGTCAGATTCGAGACCATCTAAGGAACCTGAAGGTGCATGAGTCCATGGGACCTGCTGAGATGCATCTGGGGGTCTTGAAGGAACTGGCAGATGAAGTTGCTAAGCCACTATCCATCATATTTGAGAAGTTGTGGCAGTCCAGTGAAGTTCCCACTGACTGGAAAAGTGGAAACATAATCCCCATTTTAAAAAGGGAAAAAAGGAAGACCTGGGGAACTACAGGCCAGTCAGTTTCACCTCTGTGCCCAGCATGATCATGGAGCAGATCCTCCTGGAAACTATGCTAAGCACATTGGAAATAAGGAGGTGATTGGTGACAGCCAGCATAGCTTTACTAAGGGCAAATTGCGCCTGACAAAACTGGTGGCCTTCTACAATGGGGTTACAGTGTTGGTGGATAAGGGAAGAGCAACTGACATCATCTGCCTGGACTTGTGCTAAGCATTTGACACTGTCCCGCATGACATCCTTGTCTCTGAATTGGAGAGACGTGGATCTGACGGATGGACCACTCAGTGTATATGGAATATGCTGGATGGCTGCACCCAAAGAGTTGTGGTCAATGACTTGATGTCCAGGTGGAGACCAGTGACAAGTGGTGTTGCTCAGGGGTCCATATTGGGACCAGCACTGCTTACTATCTTTGTCGGTGACACAGACAGTGGGACTGAGTGCACCCTCAGCAAGTTTGCTGACAACACCAAGCTGTGTGGTGCAGTCGATACTCTGGAGGGAAAGGATGCCATCCAGAGGGACCTTGGCAGGCTTGAGGGGTGGGCTCATGCAAACCTCATGAAATTCAACAAGGCCAAGTACAAGGTCCCACACATGGGTTGGGGCAATCCCAGGCACAAACACAGGCTGAGTGAAGAATGGATTGAGAGCAGCCCTGAGGAGAAGGACTTGGGGGTAGTGATTGATGAGAAGTTCAACATGACCCTGCAATGTACACTGGCAGCCCAGAAGGCCAACCATATCCTGGACTGCATCAAAAGAAACATGGCCAGCAGGTTGAGGGAGGTGATTCTCCCCCTTTACTCTGCTCTTGTGAGACCCCACTTGGAGTACTGCGTTCAGCTCTGGGTCCCCCCAACATAAAAAAGACATGGACCTGTTGGAGCAAGTCCAGAGGAGGGCCACGAAGATGATCAGAAGGCTGGAACACCTCTCCTATGAAGACAGGCTGAGAGAGTTGGGGGGTTGTTCAGCCTGGAGAAGAGAAGGCTCTGGGGAGACCTTATTGTGGCCTTTCAGTACCTGAAAGCTGGAAAGAGACTTTTTACAAGGGCATGTAGTGATAGGATAAGGGGTAGTTGCTTTAAACTGAAAGAGAGTAGATTTAGTTTAGATATAAGGAAGACATTTTTTATGATGATGGTCATGAGACACTGGAACAGGTTACCCAGAGAGGCTGTGGTTGCCCCATCCCTGGAAGTGTTCAAGGCCATGTTAGATGGGGCTTTGAGCAACCTGGTCTAGTGGAAGGTGTCCTTGACCATGCAAAGGGGGCTGGAACTAGCTGATCTTTAAGGTCCCTTCCAACTCAAACCATTCTATGACTCTATGATAATACTTACAGTTTTAAACCAAACAGGTTTTGTACCAAAAAGAAAATGAGAACAAGTTAACACAAGCAAACAAACTAAGCAATTTAGAAACTATTCTGAAAATACATATGTCTAGAGAATACACAGTTAAACCTGTACTTAAAAGCATATGTTTGCTCTAAACACCATTAATAATGACCAGTAAAATCTCTGTCATCTTGAGGCCTTCAAAGTTAAGTTCCATAGTAGCAAGCAGTTTTGAGAAGTGTTTGACTTCTGCTGTGTGTACACACCTGCACAGATGCTGACTTTGGTGAAGCTGTCCATTCAGTTCTGGGTGTTAAACTTCATTGATAATATGCACCATATGAAGACAACTAACAGATACAGGCAAAATACAGACAAAAGGGAAATGTATTACTTCATTGGTCAAGTTTTGTTGATCTGCTCATCAAAATGCCTATCACTAACGACACTATGTAAATTAGAATGCAATTGAAAATAGCAGTCTGTATGATAAAGTACATCTGCTGTGCATTAACCTTCTCTCAAAAATGGCTAGTGTTTTATGGTCAAAATATGAACAGAAATGCAATGTGTGCAGCAGTGCAAAAGTTACTGTGCTGAGCCACATTTGTTACATGAAATGTGACAAACCATTCACAAGTACGTAACTTATTCTATAGCTCCCCACAAAGAATAGGTCTTCATGAAGTCAATACAGGTTTTAACTGAGGAACTAAAGAAAAAGATTTGCCTATTAGGAGTGTCTTAATAGTCTTTCTTTTGGCTGGAAGTTACATGGGTAAAAGTAATGAAATTAAAGCATTGCTTCTAAGTGTTCCTAGAAGACTCTGCTATGTTCCTCTCGTGGCTGAAATCAATAACAGCACATGTTCTCTTCTTTCTGGTGCAACAGAAATGTAAAAATCAACTTCTGATTGTAGCATCTGGGAGATGCAGGACTAGAGCTGTTCAATGGTGGCTGGTTAAAAAATTTCATGTAAAGGGGTTTCCATCAGCAAGAGTTGATTCATTAAAATGTTTCTTTCCTCTAGAACATACACAATTCTGTAAAATGTTTATTGGAAATATTTTGGGATGCATGGCGAGAAACTTCAGAGACTGATCCTGAATATTCAATAGTCCAATGGCTAAAACATTTTTGTTAGATGTTGTTAATTATGACTAAAGTCCCTGAACTTTCTCTTACTTATGTGGCAAAAGCTGCCACACACACACAAGGGAGTGCAGAGGAGCACTGCAGCTGGAGGAACCCCAATATCCACCTGCCCAGCTCCTCCTGGGGCTTCACAGGAGCCACCACCCTGTGAGAATCTCATCCCCACAGCCCCAAAGGCACGACCCCAATGCCCCAGTCAGAGACAGGAGACTCCACTCCAGCCCCAGGGCTGTCCCAGGGCAGCCCCAGCTCCATGTGCCCGAGGGGCACCCAGCACCAGGAGTGAGCGAGGAAGTTTTCTGGGTCACCCCGCAGACCAGGGCACTGCCCAGTGTGTAGGGTTCCCTGTGGGGTGCAGGAAAGAGCATCTGGGGGTTGCACAGGACTTACTGTGAGATGTTTAGGGGATGCAATCAAGGTGGGGAAATGGATGGACTGAGGTGGTTTGGGGAGGAGCAAGTGTTGGAAAACAGAGGCAGAAGGGGAGAAAAGGAGCCAGTTTTGTGTAACAGGCGTAGGTCAGGACACCTGTCTGGACATGCCTGCACCTAACTAGTGCAGTCTGTCCCAGCTTCTCACTAAACTCCATGTCAAGTGATTTACCTGGGTGCAGAGCTCTCTGGCCTGTGTGCATGTGTGTTTGGGGGTGGACCAGGGGTGAGAGATCTGTGTGCCCGTAGTACCAGCACAGGGCATGACGAGGATGTTCTGTCAGTGCATAAGCCTGGCCAGCATTGAGCTGCACCAGCTGGCAAATGGGGCACATGACCTGGGGGCCAGGGGTGTTGCTGGGATTGGGGGACCTGCAGGCATAGTCTACTGGGAGAGAGGGAGTGGGGGGCAGCAGCCTTGCCCCTGCTGGGCTTCTGAATTTCCCTTTATTTCTGTCAAGCAATTTGAGTGTTCCAGTCACAGGGCTGCTGACTCTTCCTTGGAACAAAAATCTGTACATTTCCCACATTTGCAGGCTAATAAGCCAGTTTGCTATAAGGCGTATTTAGACCCTAAGGCTCAAACATTTACCACTTAATTGTGATATTTCTTTGCCTTGTTATCTCTACATAGAGCCTATTTTTGGCATGCTGCTGGTTCTTGAGACATGGCAATTTCATTACAATTCCCGAAATATTAGACAGCCTTGATTCATTTTAATGGCTCCTACTTTAAGACGGATATATTTATTTTAAGTAATGCAAGTTATTCTTCCCTTATCCTGTGGAAGAGAACAAATTTTCATTTTACATATTCTCCTTCAATGCCCTGAAATCTACTTCCATCCAATCAAGGTACAACAGCTTATAAAAGCCCAGATTCATCCCAGCTACAGTTAATTGCTTATCCAGTGTTGGAGCCTTGTTGCTGTAGCAACTACTGCCTACATGCAAATGATTTTCAACTTGTGATCCACAGACCCCTGTATCCATGGTCAGCTATTGAAAGGTCTGACAACTAAGAAAAATAAGTTTATTGTCTGCAGGTTTAAATAATATGAACCTTGGTCCACATGCCTATTAGAAGAGCCATGATAAGCCCAAAAACTGGTGGGGGAGGATTAAGACAATGTTTCAGAATCAACAGGGGAGGGTACTTTAAAAAGGCAATTCAGCCCACCATCTGAATCACTGTCTGGAGGCATCTATCACTTTCTATCAGCGTTTAAGGGAACTTTGAGTGAGTAAGCTTCTGATGCAGGTATCTTAATTTAGCATCTAAAGTTAGGTGGGCTGAATAAAGATCTACACTTCTATGGAGACTTTATGGTACTCCCTAGTTAACTCAGAATAAACCACAGTTCCTTAAAATACTCTCCACAACTTAAAAAGGGCTCTTCCCTTAAATTTCTGTTATACTGGGCAAGGATAAACAAGAGATATGTATGATATATCTGAAATATCCAAATAGCATGCTTCTCATACTTGCGTCATGGGGAAGAGAAAAAATAAACTCATTTCAACTTTATTTTCCAAAATCAGTTTGCTCTGGGGGAAAAAGACATGTTCATAAGCCACTAGGGTACAGGTCTCTAGTTCATTCTTTCCATCAGTGGTCAGTAGCCTGGATTGTGATGCAGCCCAAGAGTAAGGAATGCCAATACTTTGTAACACAAATATTTTATGATAGGTGTTATTTTCAGCACTGACAACAATTTTTATGATCTTTATGTGTCATTTTGTGACACGTTTACTACCTGAAATAACAACTTGACTGTAATAGTATTCTCTTTTAAATAGTTTTAATTTGTTTCATGTAAACAATACTTTGAGGCACATTATTATGCAACAAATGAAGAACAACACACTCTCTTAATGACTCTTAAAAAAAGCATGTCTGTAGCAGGTTATTTAAAACTGTATCTTTCTTTTAAGTAATTACCTAGATAAATGTCCTGAGCAGCAAACAAAGAAACTCTGACAATCCTAAGATGAAATCAGAAATATATTTAAATGAATCCAGGAATGAAACCAGTTACAGAAAATAGCAAATCAAAATAAGCTTCCTGAAACTTAAGGTCTTGCATTTTAGAAATTATTATTTCCAGCAACAGTGAGTCTTATAGGTATAGGTGTCTCACAAAGTCATTTTTACACCACAAGGTTTGGTAAAGCTGTTATGAGTTGTCTTCTATAAACCCAGAGCACAGGTCAAGTGGCTCATGCCTTTTGCATGCATTCATTTCCAGCATCCCCACCTGGCAATTTTATGTGAGTGAACATAAAATTTGTTTGAGGTGTTTGGAGTTGGGATCTCAAAATCATTAGTCCCTTTTGAAATCCTTGGCCTTGGATTTTTCATTAATGAATCAGCCTTTGGATATAAATGCATAAATACATTCCACTCAAAGAACAGCCAGATCTGTGTGTTACAGATGTGTGACTAGTCACAGCAACAAGTTTGGAAGAAACTGCATTCTTCATTGCAATGTGTATGACATCTGTCTCTACATTCATTTTCTTTGATGTGTTCTTTTCACATTCTCTGCTAAACAGAATATTTTCATAGTCTTTTTTTTTTTTTTCTGCTTGGAAAATTTACAGTCCCTTTCAAGGTGACAGCTGAAGCCACTTTTCCTTTCTTAGATGCAACAGGAAAGCTCTCGTCACTCTGTTTTTGTATAGGCTGCCACTTTTTTGTATAAAGAAAGAAGAAAAGGCAATTTAAGATTTTTGTGAAACGAAGATAGACATGTTGCTAGCTGACTCTTCTTATCCACTTTTGTAATCCTTTATTTCATATCTGGTGTTACTATTTGATCTGCTAATTCTTGTATTTCTGCACATCCCCTTGAATGCATGCAGGTACAAACTTCCTTCAGCTAATCCTTCACTATGACAAGATCTAAGAAGAACTTTCACAGCAGGTGAATTAATCCAGCTGCTATTTCTCGTTTTGCTAGGCCTGTCTAAGTCTGGATTTGACTTTGCCACATCACATGACACAAGCTAGTAGGGATGGAGTATGAGTATGATTCAGTCCTGGTCAAGACTGTGAGTGAGCTAATACAATGTAAGCTGAACATCTGAAGTGCAGATGTGGCAGTATCTAGAGCCCCAAATAGAAAAGAATTTTGTTTCTTCAGAGCACCACTTTTTTGGAGCCATCAAAAAGACATGATTTTCTCTTTCTAAATAGCTTTTTGCCCAACATGCATAAACACAAGGATTCCTTGTAGCCTTGGTTTTCAGACAGTTACCAAATAATTTTAGAAATAAAAGGCAATAGTGCATTGTGTTTCAGCATAATGAAATGTATGTTGCTGCTAGGAAGTAACACAAAAGTATAATTACAACCCTAGCACTTTTTTTTCCTGATTTCACCTTCTTCTGGTTGCTAAAGAGCTCCCTAAGAATTAGTTCAGGTTAGAAAAAACAGCAAATGTCTGAGTAGCCATAAAACTGGAAAAATCACCACTTTTTAATCCATGTGAAGATCTGGCTAAACCAGAGGGAGGTCTTTTTTAACTGGAGCTTAAAATATCTCTAAGAATCTTTTTTGATACAGGAAGAAGCTGAAAGACTGCAAAGACCTCTGGAATTTGGACATCAAAAGGTTCATGAATGAATATGAGAGAATAAATATAATATAATTTTCTTCTGGTCTTTTTTGCTGCTTGACAAGCCTGTGTGACATGTAATAACTAAATTTAGCACAGTTTTACCACGAGAGGGCAGGAATGCTTATAAAACAGGTTTGCCACTGGTTGTTTCACCACTTCTTTGTCAGGAGGGTGACCCAATGAGCCTTCCCTCTGTTGGTATTATGTGTCTAAGCATGTACCCCGAGCACTTAACAACATGACAAAATGCTTTGACCCAACAGACTGACCTGTCATTAGTATGGCAGATTAATCCCCCTGGATGCTCATGGGGCTCAGGGGCACAGCTGAACTGCAGCTGTGTAAGGCTGAGAGCGAAATCAGGACTCCTCACTCTGGGCTGGCAAAGGGAAACAGCCGCGCCAACGCATCAGGCTTGCCAAGGGAGGCTGGCGGGTAGGCAGAGGTGAATCAGTGCCTGCTTTTCTTCCTTGTGGTGCGTAACAGGAGTGAGAAGGAAGACCTTCAGAGAGCTTTTTTTATTAAATGTTAGGAGCACTGGCTTATTCATTAACAATATTTAAGCTTTTCTGTAAGTGAGACTAATTTTGATCAGACTATAAGAGTAGCCAGATCTCAACAGTAGAAGACTGTACTGGACGAATACTGTGTAGAAAAGTCCCAGACTATTATTAAAGTGAAACAGATTTGTATGGAAAGTCCTGGTTAACTCATAAACAATTTATAAACTGAAGCATTTAGCAGGGCTTGATTAAAGGTTTAAATTCTTGTAACTGTTTGCCAACAAAATATAGTGTTTCACTGTTCCCAAACCCATGTTTTGGAAAAAAAAAAAAATCTACTGTGAGGCCACTCAGAGTTGTAAGATTTTAATCAGCTAAAATTACACTCAGTAACATACATGGAAATATCTTTTCTTTTGCTTGTTTTGCTGTCATGTTAAGTAGTTTCTTTTTTTAAATAGCAAAGTTTTTCACCATGAAGCAAATAGTTGTGGCATTGTGATAGTGACTGGATAAGCTACGTTCAATGGGAACAAAGAGGGAAAAAAAAGAAAAAGTAACGTTACTCCAGTCATAGCAATAACCTTACTCTAGTTATAAGAAAAAAAGATTTATACAAGTTATCTTCCATAAGCTATGCCAATTAAATTATGCTTTTACCATGCCCTCCTCCAAAATAACAGTGCTCAACAAAAATATCAGCTGTTCAAATCTGAAGATTCTTTACTACTTCTATAATTGGGATAAAAAGGGTTTTCCCCAGTCATAAAGCAGAAAAGGTCATTGCCTTCCTATTGTGTGGCTTGGCTGTCTCCTATAAGAAGCTCTTGACTTATACTTAGAGGGTTACATACCCACTAGGAGACCTATATTCTCAGTGACATTTTATAAATCTTTGTTCCCCAGAGGTTTTCAACAGCCATGCTGCAACAGCATGCTACCAGGGAGACTAGGTAGAAAAGTAGGAAACCCTACAAGATCTCCTTGTTCAATGATTCAGGATTTATTTCTTTGGGCTTTTAAATAGCCCTAACGGCATGTGACTCTTTTCAAAGACCTAGCAACACGCAGGGGCGATTCAGCCCAGACCGAGCAACAGTCAGCCACCTGGATTTTTGCTGTAAAAGGAAAGGACGTAACAGGACAGCATTCACTAACATGGAAGTAGGCAAATGGCATAAGGGTAAAAAAGCCCCTGGTTTGTGTGTATTATCAGGATGCACAGAGAATCAATACAAGTCAAGACTTTTGCAGAAGCAATTCAATCCTTGTGCAGATGGATCACCCTATAGCTTTTTCCAGGGAGATTTTGAAGCTGTGAAGAAGGAAAGGTTGTGCTTTCAGATTTCCAGTGTTCACTGCAGGAGAATATTACCCACGAACTTCCAAAGGAATGATGCATAAGGTGCCTTGCCTAGGGCCTCATAGAGTTACAGAAGTGGAAAACCTGTGTCATGCTTTTATCAAAGACCAGAAGGAATGACTCATTGCCTTTTGTTGCCTATTGTATTTTCTGTAGCATAAGAATATACCAGGTACAGTGCCAGGTCTGGGTGAATCCTGTGGGTTTGCTTTTATGGTTTTAGTTTCTACTAAGGATATATAGCAAAGTAATGGCAGAAGAAAATTTTAATTATTGTTCTTTTCTTTCCCTTCGTTCCATTTCAAGAGGTACACTGCAAAAGCAAGTGAAAATAGAGATCATTTTTGTTCTGGCATTTCCTTTTCTGTTCAGTTTTGAACAATGACAACATTTTGGACACATTTATGGCCTTGCCTTTGAACCCTTATTCACGTAATGAATCTACTCACCTCTATATCCCTTCTGGTTGTAAAAATCACTCCTTGATTTGTTGCTTAGTGTCTTTCCCATTAAGTGGTGTTCTAGGGAGATCAAATGGGATTTCACAGGATAAAAACTCTCCAGCAGACAATCACCAGGCAATACCTTATACAGGGAGCAAAGCCACAAAAAGCTGTCTTGTCAGGCAGGGCCACATACAGTTAATGTTATTAAAATTCTTACTTGCTCTCACACCAATGGAGTCACCAGGTGTTTTAGAGACATTTTTGACAGCAGCACCCATTCAGTATTACTACCCACAAGAACCTCACCCCTATCCTTTTGCTAATCTCATAGTCTGCAAAAGTGTGATGATTTAGAATTAAGAAATTTAATATTCTTTATGCAGAGTGCTGCTCCTTGAAGAGAAATTAGACTTCTTCCTAAAATTATAGCAACTTTAGTGTAACATGAAGGTATCTGAGGAAATGTCTAAGTAGACTGTCCTGAGTGCTAGAAGTAGTTTAGATGTTGCAGGCTTTTTATCTCACCTGAAAAGGGCTGGCCTAATACTGTCTATGGGGATATTTATAAAGTGCTATGTTTAGGAAGTTTTTTTAATTCACAGGTGCAGAGATGCACATTAACCATTTTCCAGTCTCCTATCAAAGCAAAACCTGAGCAAGCACTGGTGTTAGGAAGCTGCAGCTGATGACCAATTCAAAATAATCTGAGTTGAAACTTCATTGAAGAAGATATTATTTAATCCTGCCCTCTGCCATACATATCCACACCCTCGTTTTGCTTGGCGCTGGAGGGGTCATGTGGCGAGTAAAATCAAAGAACTGACCCAGCTGAAAGTTTACTGAACAAACAGAACCAAAAAAGCCTTAAACAAATAAAGGCTCAATCAGTTGCCTAATCTGGACTACTGTGCTGCCATACAGGTGCTCATGGGGGCCCAGGGCAGGGGAGGGAACACCCAGTCCAGAACAGCCAGCACGATGGCACTTCTCTTTCAGCAGTGCACCAGGCTTAGATTCATTTACAGTATTTATAAACCTACAGCCTGAGAAACCTGTCAAGTTTGGCTTTTTTTTTTTTCACTTGAATGTATCTGACTGGTTTTAGTTTTGAAAGAACTACATTGTTGTAAAATTTGAAAATTTATTATTTCATACACAAATATAATTTCCTAAAAAATCAGCTCCTCACACCCAATCCCAGTTAGAAGCTTTGAGATCAAAATGTATATAGCAATACAGTAACACCTTGTATTATCTCATTGTTTTTCTAATAATTCCCTTGCTTTTCTGAATCAATGTTGAGGTAATATTTTCAGAGAACTATATTTACCATGATTTTCAGATCTTACTCTTAAATAATTCAACGTTGTGCTTCTTTATTGTATAGCTATGAATAATTTTCCTTTCTGCATTACAGTGTAGTTGTCTACTCTTTTATCAGAATTATGAGATCTTTTAACGACTTTGCAGTCATAGGTTTTTAAGAGCATTTGATAATGCACCTTGCAATAAGCATTTGTGAAAATACAGGTACAAAGTGGATGTTCTCTATTTATTTGCCTAGTATCTTTCAAGAGCGAGATTTGTAAGGTCTAGTTTTCTTCTGCAAAAATTGCGTCAATTTTTCCGTTACATCCTATACATTTTTGTGTCTGTAACTTCAATTTTATTATATTTTTTATTGCTTAGTTTGCACTGAATTTACTAATTGCAGTTCTCAGCATCCCTTTTTAAGAGTCAAACTTTTGTCTTCTCTTGCTCTTCAGGCACTGACGCCGAGGCATGTTATACACTCATGGAAATCTCTGATGAGAACAGGAGCTGGTACAAGATGGATGGTGGGAGTGCACAGCCAGAAGTGGGTTGAAGAAGCAGAAGTGCAATAGGAGTAGACTGTTCCACTTCAGAAGGTATGACCTGTCAGACTGGGTGACTCCATCTCATGAACTGCACCGTGAGACTCCTTTGCTGTTCTGTAGAAATCAGCCCTCTGACAATGCATAGCCATGCAAATAATTCTAGATATTCTGCACTGGCTTTCTTGAATTTGATCATTTAATGGACTTCTGGCAGTTTTCACCATTCTGATGCATTTGAAAATGCTTTTATTATAGCTTTTCTTCATTTAGCAATCTGCTCCTCAAATATATTTCTGTTTTGCCCTATTATGATTTTAAATTTAAGCTGCCTGTATGTTAAGGTATTTATACTACTCCCTTGAAAGGTTATCTTTTTATTTCTAAAAGCTTCTTTTCCTCTGCTGCTTAACCATAATGGCTATTTTTCAGTAATCCTTTTAGAATATTTTTGCGTATAGCAACTAAACTAATATTTCTAATTACTGCAAACTTGAACCAGTCTCCTTGTCATTTGCATTTTAATCAGTGGAATATTTCCAAGAAAAGAGGTAGGATCACATCACTAGGGAACAAAAACTAAAAGTCATAAAATCAGAAGATAGCTTGATTCAAAAAATGGTTTATTAATCAAATGTCACTATTAATTGTTTGTTTGTTTGTTCCTTCCTAGCAAGTCACAACATCCTTAACATATTCACATACCTACAAGGCTCAATCTTTCTCTTTCCCTGTCTCCACTTCTCTGCTTTGGACAAACTACCAAAATCTAAAAGCCACAAAATCACTTGAAGAATTTATAAAAGTTGTAAAAAACATTTTGAGAACACAAATAGTTTTGTGTTAAAAAAACTTTCTATTATATTATAGAGAATGTGGGTACAACCTTCAAGGAGAATTTTTTTAGAAATTCAGGAGATAATATTCCAATAATATTTATTGAGATCTGAATAGTGACTTCTCTAGGGGTCTATTTTGAATCCCAGACCAAAGAGTTTCTGAGGATGGAAACTGCATGAGTTGCTCTTTCTCCCCAGATGTTTGGGGTTTTTTCCTGAGGGGGGTAAAAGTCTGAGTTCTAGTTGGGACCACACACCGGGTTGTGAAGAGGTCAGCGTGAAGGAGATTGTGGTATTTCCACAACGGAAGTGCCAGACATTTCATAAAGACATGATAAAAAAATTTTAACTCAGTTTTGCAGATTAGCAATAAAAATATTTCTATTGTTTTCATAAAAAACTCAAGCTCCTCAGTGCTTTATGGGAATCTATGCTTTTGTTATATCTGAGCTTTTCATAACTTTTAACATCTTCTCAAATTTAAAAGTAGGTCATATATTTAAGCATATGTAATGTAAAAATGTGTGCCAAATGTTTGTAAAATGAGTCATAGTAACATTAAAAAGACTACCTCCAAAAATGTGATCTTGAAACCATTCTATTTAAATTATGTCTGTTCCTGAAAGTATAACCTCCATACACACCCCAGTTTTCCTACTGACAACCTCACATCCACAGAGCTATGGATTCTATAGTTTAGTCTTATTTTCTCTGCTCATATGGCAAGTCTAGAGGTTAGACTGTTTTACCAAGAAATGAAGATAGTTATGAGAAAAGTCTAAAGTAGCTTTTTCATTTGAACTTGGAGTTTGAAAAAGATTAATAACCATGCTTTTCTCAGCTTCTGTGACAATATTCAGCCTCAGACCCCATGAAATATTCAAGTGCTATTATCTCACTTAACAGATACTTGGGAGAGTAGATATTTGCAAATCCCCTTCCAAACAGGCAGTCACAGAAACACAGTAATCACAAGGCCTGGATCAAGGAAGGCGATGATGTTTTTAAGTGAGACTTAGAATTTAAGAACCTAAAACTGAGCTCTTGAAAGCTCCTGCTTAATCTTTGGAGGTGCCCAGACTCTATCAGCACCTCATTTTTCAGTGCTGCGTTTCCTCAGGTGCCTGAATTTTAGGTCTGCAAAGGCTTAAAAGTAAATCACTGTTGACATGACTGACAACAGCTTGGTTTCTGTCTCTTATTTAAGTCTCATCAACAGCAGCAAGCTTGGTTCCCCCCTTCATTTCCACAGAGTACCTCAACTTGAAAGGCATTCTCTCAGCAAACTTGCCAGCATGAAAGGGGAAATGTAGGAGAGAGGTTAGGCTTGTAGCGGAATGGAACAAGAAGTTTCTAATGAGAGCCAAAACCCTCTTTGGATCTGGGCCTACACAGTTTACCATCAGCATCACAGGATCTATGATAATACGAGAAGTATTTCTTCCCCCCCCGGGCAAATTCTTTAATCACAGAATTATGATTGCAGTTGCCTATAGTCTCATCTTTCTGTCTAGTGAAAGCCTGTAGAGAGCTCATAACAAATATTACATCCATTACGTGGTACTGAACTGGAAGAACTGAATGCAAGAATCTGCAATGAGTAACAGGATTAATAGAGAGCTCAAAAATACAGTAAAGAAGTTTATGTAGCAAGGAAAATTCAGATCAGATATTAGGAAAAACCTCATGGCAGAAACGATGGGGAAGAACTGAGAGACTGTGGAAGTCTGTGTAAGATGCTTCTATGTTTTTGGGAATGACAGGGATATTGTAGATCCTGAGCTGAATATCTAAGTTTAGTTCTTGCACTCCTTTCTCTCCTGAAGAATGAGAAATGGTGGTTTATTCCTTGTATGCTACTTAAAACATTTTGGAAATTTATGGAGAAAAATGAAGTTTAGGAACTATCTATTAAATTTTCTTTAATTTTGCCTCATAGATAGTGCAAGCAAAACTCCAGCTATAAAGGTTAGGGACAACACATTAATTAAATTTACATATTGAAAAAGCCTACAAGAGAAGCTCTATTTATCTGAAAACATTTAAAAACAGACAAACATCCTAAATAGCTTTGCTGAAGCCAGAAAGGCTGCATCTAAACAAATGTGACACCACGTGGTTCCAGGATACTGCAGCACCTTAACAGAGACTTGAGCAATGCTCACATTACCATACTAAACCAACAAAAGA
Organism: Gorsachius magnificus; assembly: GCA_034008185.1. Classification (NCBI taxonomy): domain Eukaryota; kingdom Metazoa; phylum Chordata; class Aves; order Pelecaniformes; family Ardeidae; genus Gorsachius; species Gorsachius magnificus. The sequence continues at coordinate 182,646,720 of CM067081.1, forward strand.
CACACTATAAAATCAGACATGCAGCTCCATATGCAATCACATACAGTAACATGAGCTATTCAGAGGGGGAACCATGTGATAATGTACCTTTGGCTCACAAGGCCTTTGGTGTGGGAAGGAAGTTTTGCTGAGTGTTAACGAAGAGCGAGGAGGTTCAGAAGCTTGGCAATGCTGTACCTGTGCAGACGAAAGGCCTCCTGAGGAGACACATCTGGAGAACCAATAGAGACCACAGCAGACTCCAAGGCTTCTTTAATGTCTCTCCACCATGGAGCCAAAAAATGCCCTGAAGTAAATTCAGCAGCAGGATAAGAACAAAAATTTAAAAAACAAAACTGGAATTTACTCCAGGGAAGCTGCTTCTAGTAATCCTGTGGCAGACTCACCTCAGTGCCTACATTTTTTTGAGCAATATACTCTGGTTTTGCTTTGCACTGTATACATCTAGCAAAGAGCAGCCTCATTTTAAACTGTCACAGCTGAGGTGGCTGGAGATGCTAGATGAACCCAGCCTGTGGCTGTGCCTGCCCAGGGAGGGTTTGGTAAGAGGACAGAAACCTCTCCCTCAGCTGGTATTTCCACAGGCATCCCAGGGAAGGAGGCTCTCTCTGGCCTTGCTGAGCAGGAGGGCTGGTGCCTGGTCCAAGGGCCAGGCACTGTGCTTTCCCACAGCCGCTCCCCTTCGTGCCCCTCACCCTTCAAGCACTGGGCAAAACCAAGGTGGTGGAGAGAAATGCCAGGTATTCCTCACTAACCCAGCACAAAGCCGCAGCAAAAGCCTCCTGGTTTCCTTTGGACGCCTGCTGGAATATATCACTTATCTTCACACAGGCACATATACACATGTATACATACTCACAGAATCAACCAGACAAGAATACCTCAAAAAATCAAAATTAGCTTTTTAATGATCTCTTCCTGCTCATCCAGAAACTGTAGAAAAATCACAGCCTGTGTACCCACACCTATAAAGCATTTAAATGACTTAGACTCAGCCTGTGTGTAAAATGTGTCCTGCTGTTGCAGTATTGGTAAACTATATGAAGTTTTGTTTCCAACTTGGGAAGCTCTAGTGCTGGAGCTGTTATACCGATAAAAAAATTCTTCACCTCTTACAGCAGCTTCTCTCAGGTGTTTCTGCCCCATTCTCCCCGGGTGAACTCCAGCTTCGCTCCCTCTCCAGTGAATGTACCTGACTGCAGTTACCATTTCTGGTCATGTGAAGCTCAAGTAACTTGTTTTTGTTACAACCCCAAGTTAAGTGCTGCCCCAAATCAGTTTGGGAAATCTATCTTTATGACATTGCAGTACAAGTGAAAACCAGTTACATTTAAATATAACTGTGCCTAAGCTATGTGCTGTAGGCTTCTGTTGCCTCGGCTAAGACACGAGGCAAGAAGAGATGTGCCCATCCCTGACTGAAAGCTTTGCTGAGAGAAGCCCCAGCACGGACAAAGCTGTGTGAGCAAAACTGCGTTTTTACAGGCATAGCTGCTTCACTGGGGAAATAGTGTGAATTTATAAACTTGAGCTTTGCCTGCAACATTGCATACAGACCAGAGGTGCTTTATCAGTAAACAAACTACGAATCCTCTGCTGCTGAAATATTTCTAAGGAAAGTACGTGTTAGGAGGCCTGTTTTGCTCAGTCATACCAACCTATTTAGAGGAGTGCAGCTCTGTAGTTCCTGTGTGCAGGTACTGGAAGTTGTGGTGTCTATGCCGACGTACACCAAAGTCACCAAGCCACAGATCTTCAAAAGTATTACAGAGCTCATCTCCTTTTTTAGGTACCACTGTTAAAGCATCTTTTGGCAGCAGTGTGGGGTCAGCACACTCCTCTCTGTTCACGCTCCACTCATTCATTTCTGCCCTCGCATTGCCCCCTCAAGTGTGTTGGCATAGCTGCTTGGGTGGCCATGTACTGAATCTGGAAAATGGGACATTTGAAAATTAATCTTTTCAGTAATATTCTCTTTTTTTTCTTTTTTTTTTTCTTTTTCTTTTTCTTTTTCTTTTTCTTTTTCTTTTTCTTTTTCTTTTTTTTTTCTTTTTCTTTTTCTTTTTCTTTTCCTTTTTCTTTTCCTTTTTCTTTTTCTTTTCCTTTTCCTTTTCCTTTTCCTTTTCCTTTTCCTTTTCCTTTTCCTTTTCCTTTTTCTTCCTCCCGCTCTCCTTCCTTTCCTAACTTTAATTCCTTTCCTCCATTTACTTCCTTTCCTTTCCTTTGCTGGATCAGTTCATTGATCTAGTTTGCCCTACAGATAAAACATTTTTAATTTACCACAGAAGTGGTGTGAGGCTGTGACTAGAGAGGAAATCAGGGATGCTTAAGCCAGTTTAAGAAACAGTCATGCAGAACCATTCGTATACTCATCAAAGTAAAACCAGCCATATTCTCTGTATATTACAAAATCCACCTCCTGTGAGTTCAAACCTCAGCTATGGATTTTAGCAGCAGTAACACATTTGTCTGCAGTGATTTCTGCTATGGTCATTGAAGGGCTGATGTTTTTAAAACCTTCACCCCAGAGTACCTTTGAAATTTCCACTCTTAAGCCGTATAGAAATTATTGAACAAACTCTTTGAAAACTTAGATTTCATTTCTGCCGGAAAGTTTCCAAGTGGTTGCGTCTGTTTGGAAAATGCTTCACGTTATATTATAGCTGGTGATTCCATTTGTATTTCTGCAATGTACATGTGCACCCCACATTTTCATAATTTTCAATACATTTTGAGGAAATGAAATGTTGATAGTTGAAAAAGGAGTGATAGAATCTGTCTTCCTTACATTTGTTTCTACATCTGTATCCATATACTAACATATATATATTAGATAAAGACAAAGGTATTTTTCACTTCCAAAGCATTTAATTAATATATTTAGACAGGCCATATCTCATTGCTGTGTATCTGAACATCTGGCTTGTTCCTGAATTTGGAGACACATTTTGCACTTGTTCTTCTCTCATGTCCAGTTCACTTTTACAGATCCTAGGAATTCACGCTCCAAAAGCTTATCAATACACAGCTCTTCTCTGATTGTACTGGTCAGAGATGCAGAGTCCTTATACTTTTTGTTTACACAAGAAAATTAATCTGATATCAAGTAATCACTACTGTTTGTTATTTTGCTTCTGACTGTATGTGGGCTTTCAGGGTAGGCAAAGACACGTATTGAGTTCTGCTTCTGCTAGACTAATCTAAACCTTGCTTATGTCAAGATTTTAAACATTGATCAATGCAGCAATATTCATCATGCAATGTCCTCTTCTTCAGCAGCAATTTAACTGGAGTGACTTCAGAGAACTGCTGGCAATTTGTGATATATAGATGTACTCAAGGAGTTAAATATTTTGTTACCCTTTCGTTTTGAACATCATGCCACTGGTTTAGTTTGGCTGCACAAATAATTACACTGAGTAATAATTTTTAATTCAGTTAAATATTTTTTAATGTTTTCTTTTTGTAATGAAGGGAAATGCCACTGAATGGCTCTGTCAGGAGGAGCTGAATTGCAATATCTTGTCTTTCTGGAAGAAATGGATCTTGTTTCTCTGATTTTAGATCAGGCTGTCACTGAGATACCTTATCTCAGCTATGCCTCTCTTTATTCACTTTAACCACACAATACAGAAAAGACCTTACTGACTTCAATTTTGAGGCTTTCCACTTCTCAAAATTAAGATATACACTTAGATTTACATGACTACATACACCAGCACAAACCTCCCACACATCAGTATTTTCTCCATCCTTGAGTAGCTGGTTGTTACGTACCTAATAACAGAGCAGAACAACCAACAGCACAGGGATACAGATTTTAGAAAAATGACAGGCCCATGGCACAAAAGTTGGACTTTCATCTATGGTGCATGGCAAGTTCTTTTCAAATGAAATAAAAAACACCAGCTGAGTGATTCTTGTCACAGTAGATAGCATTTTGAAGGAAAAAATAAGAAAGGCTGGAAGTATCTTTACAGCTTTTCTTACTGCTGTGGTTAGAGAGGTTTACATCTATTGATTTACCTTGGTAACTCACTTCCTGAACTTTCTAAAAACCAAATTTCCCTGAGAAACATATAATTTGTAAAATCTCCATCCTGCAATTACTTTCTGCAGCTCAGAAGGTGTCCATACTAACATAGAAACATTCCTGAGCTGGGATATATGTGTTTTACAACAAAAGAAAATTTGCATTTTAGTTTCTTACAACTGTTTTCTGCAGCTTCCTGAGACCTTATTTAAAATGTGTTACAGCTTGATCTGGTTTGCTTGTGCTGAAGTCCACATTAACAACTATTATATATTAAACAGATAACTTACATTTATGTTTGCTAAAAAACTTCATCATTTGGTAAAATCATAGAATCATAGAATCATAGAATCATTTAGGTTGGAAAAGACCTTTAAGATCATCAAGTCCAACTGTTAACCTAACCCTGCCATTCCACCACTAAACCATGTCCCTAAGCACCACATCTACCCATCTTTTAAATAACTCCAGGGATGGGGACTCAACCACTTCCCTGGGCAGCCCGTTCCAGTGCCTGACAACCCTTTCTGTGAAGAAATTTTTCCTAATGTCTAACCTAAACCTCCCCTGGTGCAACTTCAGACCATTTACCCTTGTCCTGTCACCCGTTACCAGGGAGAAGAAGCCGACCCCCACCTCGCTACAGCCTCCTTTCAGGCAGTTGCAGAGGGTGAAAAGGTCTCCCCTCAGCCTCCTCTTCTCCAGACTAAACAACCCCAGTTCCCTCAGCCGCTTCTCGTATGACTTGTGTTCCAGACCCCTCACCAGCTTGGTTGCTCTCCTCTGGACCTGTTCCAGCAAGGCAACATCTTTCTTGTAGTGAGGGGCCCAAAACTGAACACAGTATTCGAGGTGTGGCCTCACCAGCACCGAGTACAGGGGCACGATCACTTCCCTACTCCTGCTGGCCACACTATTCCTGATAGAAGCCAGGATGCCATTGGCCTTCTTGGCCACCTGGGCACACTGCTGGCTCATATTCAGCCGGCTGTCAACCAGTATCCCCGGTCTTTTTCTGCCAGGCAGCTTTCCAGCCACTCTTCCCCAAGCCTGTAGCATTGCATGGGGCTGTTGTGACCCAAGGGCAGGACCTGGCACTTGGCCTTGTTGAGCCTCAGCCCACCGATCCAGCCTGCCCAGATCCCTTTGCAGACCCCTCCTCCCCTTGAGCAGATTGACACTCCCACCCAGTTTGGTGTCATCTGCAAACTTACTGAGGGTACACTCAATCCCCTCGTCCAGGTCATTGATAAAGATATTCAACAAGACCTGCCCTGGAACTGAGCCCTGGGGGACACCACTTGTGACTGGCCACCAACTGGATTTAACTCTGTTGACCACAAAATCCTCTAGTCAAACAAAATATTTTTGATCTGTATGGTTAACTGCACTTCTTTGTTTTCTCTTTCAGTTTTCTCTGACTTTTATTTTTATGTTCTACTTTGAGCTTGAGATTTAAGCAGTAGTGAAAATTAGGGAAAAGTGGTTATGTTCCCTAGGATTTGTGTTTAAATGCCCCATAATGAAGCTTTGTATTAATACAATTCACAATCAGTCTCTTGACAAACAAATTTTGGTACAGATTAACTCAGAACTTCAAGCAAGGCATATAAAGTAGTTGTAAACCTTGTTGATATTTCAAATTTCTAATTTCTAATGAAATACCAAGTATGTTTGAAATTTTATTTTAAAACTTTGCTTTACTTTATTGAAAGAAATATTTTGCAGAACCTAAAAGCTCAGGGGAAAATAAACCAAGAGATTTCATGATCCTAGGAATGGGAAAAGCAGTCTCCAAAACATTTCTACTCAGATGTATATCCTGAAGGCTTATATTCTATCTTCCTCTGGAAAAGAATAAGCTGAGTTCAGCCCAGGTTAAGACATGGACTGAAATTTTGTTCCTATTTACCCAGATGTGACCTGCCTGGTGTCAAAGATCCATAAATGAGAGCAGAGTTTGGTCACTGCTTTGTGATACCCTTCGTGACTGGAATTTTTTTATTCAGTGATGTTTAGAGGACTTAGAGAAACAGCATGAAACTCCTGACCTCAACCAGAATCTGCTGTACAAATTCTAGCTTAAGTTTAAGTCAAATCTTTAATAGATTTATCAAATCATAGTGTAATTCATTTTGACTCAAGAAATTAGTTAATATTAAATCCCATATCAGTACATCTGAGTGAAACTCTCTTTGCAAAATTATCTATTTGTCAGGGAAAAAAGAAAGGTTTTGACAGACTAGAAATTATTCTGAATTTGTGGAAAATCAAGTGATTGTTTCAGTCAATATGAATGTTACTCAATATTTTCAAAGCAACAGTCTGTTTTTGAAATATTTCTTGAGCCCTTCAGAAACATTTTGGTTTGGGGCAGCTATGATGAAAATGAAGGAATTACATTCACAAAACTGCTGGTGTTCCTTATACCACAAAGCCCAGTGGTTAGAATAATCACCTAGGAGGTGGGAGATCAACATTCAGATCCATCTGACATGGAGGTCTGATCCAGAGCATGGATTTAAAGCAATGTTTGTTATCTCTCCTGGTGTTTTAAACAGCTCACAAATGCAGTCGATGATGCAGAGTAGGACAGCATCAACAGAAAGCAAATGAGCTCAGAATACCAGCTCTCAGAATACTGGTAGGGGGCATTGGTTTGGGAATTTGACTTTTAAATTTCTTATTAAATGTAAAGACAGAACTCCCACATGCTGAATAAGTATTCTAACCAGTCCTTCTGGCACAGGTTTTACTGGGGAGGAAAAAAGGTCAAGCTACCAGGGTTTGCTCTGCCATCACTGCCCGACTTTCCATCTCTACGCAGCTCCTGTGCAGCTGCCAATCACACACTCCTCAGTGCTGTACAGTGCCCCAGCTTCTCAACAGCTTCTCTACAGTTGAAGACAATCTGAATTACAAAAGGGAACAAGAGTGTAGGTGTGTCAGGGTGTATCCCTGCTCTTCTGTTATTGATGAGACCCTATCTGTATCAGGCATCTTGGCATAAGGATGTGGCAGCAACGCGTAATCCAGTGCAGGGGCACCACCCATGCTGTGCAGAGAGGAATGAAAGGAGCTTCTCTTCTGCATGTCTGTTTGTTTTGGTGCTGGATGCTCCAAAGGACTTGTGGGTAGGGTGGGATTTGTCACTTCCTGTAATGCCTTAATTTATGGTTTGGGGGTTTTTTGAAGGACACTGATATTGCAGCTAAGTACTTTCACGCAGTCTGGTTTACTGAAAAAAATATACAAACCCACATTTTTCCTGAACAAGGGTCAGATAAAATAAAAGACAATTTCTTTGAATTTTAACACTTCTCCCAAGAAATACTTTGCTCAGTTTTGTTTTTTTCTTTTGGCTTTCCTACAAGATCAAGCTCTTTTTGCTTTTCTGACCTTCTCTTCACTTTCTGGGCTCATCTGCTCTTAGTGCGTGCAGCTCAAAACAGATGCTTCTAAGGCTTATGACCTTACATTGAAAACTCCTCTATAAAATCTGCTTGCTTTTTGACTGGTTTTGTCATTTGACCTTGGGCAGTGGCGCACACTGTTTCTGCAGTCTTACTTATTTATCCCGGATATTTTGATGCTCAGTGAAGATTTACTAGCTGCTACAACAATCATACTCCTTTCTGTGATTCTGCACTATGCCTTTCTACCTGCTGCTCTGTATCCTTTCCAATGTAATGTCCTGTCTGTGCAAGATCAGGAGGCAGAGCATAAAGTACACACAGAAGGAAACAGGTATATTTTTTTGACTTGTTAGACATGGTCCAGTGAGCGAATGGAGTCATACCAGTAACATGCAAGCTTGTAGCTGATCAAGTCTGCATTGCTCATACTGCCTCCAAGAACTGGAGTAGCAGAAGGCTAACAAACTTCATTTGACAAGAAACTTCTCATAGGTACAAGAAACTAGCAAGGGCTTAACTTGGATCAATAGAGAAATCCTTCAGAATAATTAATTAGTCACTTTAACACACTGTTGTTTGTTGTAGGGCCAAATTTTTCCCCCTTTTCCACTTTGTCATGCTCACCCTTTCCTATGTAACCCCTACTGTGGTCTGTCCAACTTTCAGGTGGAACAATTGAATAAAATATGAAGCTACTGGCAAGGTTTCATACTTCATTTGTCACTTAAAACCAAAAGTGATTAGCCAATAGCTTTTTCAAGTTAAGCTTGGCTTTGAATTCCGAATTTCTGGCAAACTGTTGACTGCGGCTCTGACAAACCCTGAGTAGTTCTTTGGAAATACAGAAGTTCTTTGAGCGGAGAATAAGAAACATTCATCTTTTATTGCAGCACCCGACAACTTTCTTCCAAAACCTTCTTTCCCAATCCTATTTTAACTCTTCTGTGGAACCTGTGTTAAGAAATGTCCAGGTGACACCATAGTCCTGTGTAAGTTATTTTGTTTCCAGCCTACCTACTCTATGTGTGCCCGATGAAAAGGAAGAAGCACCCTGCAGATTCCATTATTAAATTTACACATTGCAAGTTTATCAATAGAAAAGGGAGTAGAATATATTTTCTATTTGGGCCTTAATCTATAGCCCAAATGTGATAAACAGTTTTTCTAATATTTGTCAGGTGTTTCCTCTTCCTTCATTGTCATTAACAACTTCACACTGAGCAGGGAAAAGGAGAACTCATAAAATTCCAAGGCAAACATCCAGAATGTACTGCAGGATGGTCGCCACTTCATGTTTTATAGACGTAGAATAAAAAATCAACATCCAATATAACATAATGCATTAACATTTGCCACTAAGATATTAACACCAAGTTCATAGTAAAGGTCATAGTAATTTTTTCTGGTTTGGATCAGAAGCATGGAATATTGCTTATACCACCAAGGTCGACTCAAAAAGAGCATGCTGCCTATGATTCAGTATTAAGTGATGCTCTTATCATGACATTTCTTCTGCTTACCCTTGAAGGTAATGTCTCAGACTCTGTACTAAGCTACCTGTCTGGAAATATTTCTGCTTTGGACCTCAACATCTCAAAAAAAAAAAAAAGATGTGCTAATACACTGTCTCGCTTTGACTATGCAGAATGACTGGGATCACTTTCCCAAGAACCATAGAATCATAGAATGTTTTGGGTTGGAAGGGACCCCTAGAGGACATCTAGCCCAACCCCCCAGCAGTGAGCAGGGACACCGCTAACTAGATCAGGTTGCTCAGAGCCCCGTCCAACCTGGTCTGGAATGTTTCCGGGGATGGGGCCTCCACTACCTCTCTGGGCAACCCCTTCCAGTGTTTCACCACCCTCATTGTAAAGAATTTCCTCCTTATATCCAGTCTAAACCTACCCTGCTTCAGTTTAAAACCATTACCCCTTGTCCTGTCACAGCTGGCCCTACCAAAAAGGTTTTCCCCGTCTTTCCTGTAGGCCCCTTTAGGTACTGAAAGGCCGCAATCAGGTCTCCCCGCAGCCTTCTCTTCTCCAGGCTGAACAAGCCCAACTCTCTCAGCCTGTCCTCATAGCAGAGGTGTTCCAGCCCTCGGATCATTTTTGTAGCCCTCCTCTGGACTCGCTCCAACAGGTCCATGTCCTTCTTGTGCTGAGGGCTCCAGAGCTGGACGCAGTGCTCCAGGTGGGGTCTCACCAGAGCAGAGTAGAGGGGCAGAATCACCTCCCTCAACCTGCTGGCCACGCTTCTCTTGATGCAGCCCAGGGTACGATTGGCCTTCTGGGCTGCCAGCACACATTGCTGCTCACAGAAACTCTCCATGAAGGAGGTGAGGGACAAGAGTAGTTAGCCATGTGCATGCAGCCCTGTCCTGCCTGCCTGGGGCTAGCACTGGTATGGCTTTGGTTTATGTGATGCAGGAACAGGCACAGGGCAGGGACTAAAGCTGCTCTCCCCTTTAGAGTATCGGTGTGTAAATTTTGTCTCTGTCTGCATTAACCAGCAGGGCAGTTCACACACGGCCATGAAAGCGAATACTGGGCTTCTGTGCTGCCTGAAACACAGATGCCTCCTTACGTGAGCGAAGGCTGCAGTGCCACTCAGCACAGGTAATGCCTAGGGCCCCGCGGAGCACAGCCTGCATTCTGCACCGCAGTGCTGGCACAGCGATTTCCCCACTGTGTGTGTTTTAATTTGCCACGGCAGGGGAAAAAGGATACTGACCATGCCTAAGTACAAAGCGTAAGGAATTACACAGCCATCTTTTGCCTCATTTGTTTCTGTTGTGATGGCAACATGTAATTTTATGCATGCTTGGGTGCATGAGATATGTTTGGTAAAGCTGGACCCTGTCAGATCTGGAACAACACCCTTTTCCCAAACTGCTCCTAGGAAAAGGGAAAATGATACCTAAGTGACTCACAGTGCAATTTAGACTTCATGTGAACCACAAAAAAAGATCTTTTAAATAGTTGACAAAATTGTACAAAATAGGCTCTAATTGGTTTTTAAATTTCTTTTTTAGACTGCCCTGCAGTATACTTTCAGCTTGAGTCCATAATTTGAAGTCATAACACTGTGGACTCATAAAGTATTGTTAAACAAAGCTTTATTCTTTCCTTGGTGCATTCTCAGAAGAAAGGTATTTTACTTACACACACGCACGCGCTCTCACATATATGTGACATAAACAGGGCCCATCTGGGACTGGAGAGCATAGACTGGGAAGTAGGACAGCTGAAATATTTTAATTTTATGAAAACATTAAATAACCTCATACTTGCACTTTTCCTTCATTGCTGTAGCATGGTGCATTATGGAAAGGAGAGGGAAAGAAGGGGACTTGTGCTTTGGTTCAGTATTCCTATTGCCTGTGCACACAGTTTATAAATAGGTCTGTTACAGGAATACCTGTAAAAAAGAAATGTTCTAAGCCATTAACTTAGATATACAAGGGTTGCAATGTAGTACCTCAAGGATCCCATGTCCTTTCCAAAGTCACTTTTGTCAGGCTGTTTGATGTCTCTATTCCTTTGCACAGCACACATGCTCTCTGGGTCTCTCAGGCACTGAGCCTTATCACCTTGAGGATATATCTAGCTCTTCTTCAGTGTCTACACAGAAATGGCCTTCATTTTCAGTAGCAAGAAACAACATTCTTTCCAGGCAAGTCACTCAGTGACTTCATTCATGTATCTGATTCATCTGATTCAACCTAGACAGCTATATCTGCATTAGTTGCTCTATATTCTTCTACAGTCAAGGAAGGTAAACAGATATTGGTTAGAAATCAGTTCGGACTTCTGGTGTGGACACTTCAATCCCAGATCCTTATGTCAACTTAGCTTTAAGAATACCTAACTATATTTAAAAAAAATGTATTAACCACTCAGACCAATTTAAGACTGCCAGCTGAAGGGTGTTACAGTAATTAAGCTCCATCAGATTAAAAACAAGTTCCTTTGAGTGATTAATTTGTACAACATTAATATATGACCATTTGAATGGGTGCTTTTTTGGTGTGTAGATTCTCCTTGAGGCTCACCATCTGGTAAGCTGTAAACCTATTTGCTCTTCAACCAAATTAGACACTTGAGAGGCTTTACACTATAAAAAGAACTATTTTTTCTCTGTAAAATCATGTCTTACTAACAGTGATAAAAAACAAATAAGGAAATTTTTACCACCAAGAGCTAACTGTTGGAAAGAAGCCATTCTTTCTAGTAGCATGCTTTTTGTATATACCAAGTGGTTTTCTGTCACTTTTTATTTATAATTTCTCTCAAGACAAAGCAACCAAAACCTTCTCTGTACAGGCCTTTCTCTGTTGTATATAAAAACCTGATGTTTGCTTTTGTCTTTGCTGCTCCTCTTTTGGCTTCACTCATATATCTGATGCTTCTCTTCCAAGTACTTATCATCTACCAATACAGTTCTGAATTATGAATTACCTCACACCTTGATAGGTATCTGTGTTTTGGGTGGAGGTGGTTCTTATTTCAGTCACCTGATTCCATAAAGGAATGTAAGTATATTTTACATGTCTATAAATTGAGAGCTGAATGTTATGCCCCCTAAATTCAATGGATGTCCCAACCACAAGAAAACAAGTACATGGGGGAGGAAAGGTGTCCCCCATTTTTAGTAGGAAGCATGTGAATACTGTTGCCTTCTTTAACATGTTTCTTTCTATAGAAATTCTTGCGGAGATATTGTACATAGGTAACAGTTCCAGGAAGTCTCCTGTGATTATTGTGAGTTTCAGCTACATGGAGAATGCAGTTGAAAGAAAATGAGTTGGCCTGTCAGTGATGAAGGCTTCCTGCATGTTGGGAAGCAAAGTCACAGCCAGCAGGTTGAGGGAAGCTGTTATTTCTCTCTACCCAGCACTCATAACACCACAACAAGAATATTGTGTCAAGGTTCCCCTCTCTGTACAACAGAAAGCAAAGAACTGGAGAGAACCTATCACAGGGGCACTAAAATGATGAAGGGGATGGAGTACACATCATATGGGGACAGGATGAAAAGGCTGGATTTGTTCAGCTTGAAGAAAAGAAGGCTAAGGAAGGATCAGATTTCAGTCTTCAACTACCAAAAGAGGGTTATGGAGAGGATGAAGATGGACTTTTCTTAGAAGTGCACAGTGAAAAGACAAGATACAGTGGTCACAAATTGCAGCAGGGGAAATTCAGGCTAGCTGCAAACAAAGAAAATTTGCCATGAGGGTAGCCAAGCACTGGACCAGGTGCCTAGAGAAGTAGTGGAATATCCACACCTGGAGATAACTCGAAATCCTACCAGGCAAGGCCCTAAGAAATCTTACCTTACTTTGAAATTAGCCCTGCTTTGAGTAGAGATCTAAACAAGATGATCTTCTTTGGTCACATCCAGTCTGAATTACTCTATGGTTCAAAGCACCCCGATGCTTGGCAAAAATAAGGAAATCTCTGGGAAGAAAAGGAAATGTTGTTTTAAGCAAGATGAAGCACAGCACTAATATATGCAAATGAAGAAAGAAAGAAACTTCTTGCAATTTGACAATACTCTGTTTAGCTTTGTTCCTGTCCATCCTTAAGCATGTCCAACAGATAACAGTCCCGTTTGCTTACCCATATCTTAACCCCCGCTGATGGAGATAAAACTCATGCAGTTTTATCATTGCATAAATAAGCTTTTCATCAAAGGATAAGAACAATCCCTCTCACCAAACCAGGGTGAGAATCCACTATGCATCCTGAAAATATGAGCTTACCAGCTTAAGAAGATCTCCCAAGAAGACGGTTTATGCAAAAGACATTCCCTTTTCACTTACTGGGAGTGAGGAGAGATCTTTTTTCCTCTCAGTCTTCTGCCAAGCAGTTTACACTTAGTCTTTCATTGAACTTTTCTCTTTCTTCCTTTGATATCTGATTTGCTTTTATTTTCTATGAGGCACTTTATTTTACTTTTAATAGGTACATCAACAAACATGTGAGGTTAGTGACATGTTCAATTATCCTGGCTGAACTTATTATTATTTAATACAATATAAAGATCAGAGGCTCAGGAATCCTTTATTTCCTTTTAATTATCTCTGATCCTCCTGTTCCTTTATCAGTTTGAATCAGTTCTATCAGTTTCACACTAGCAATGAACAAAGCAGCAGTGCGTCTCAGAGATGAATGTAGTTATTAAAAAAATTGTAATGTTAACATTTTTCCTGCTAAATCCCAGTGTACCCTATTAAAGCCCTACTCTAACTGGTAGTTAATAGAACCAACAAGGAGCTCTACATTTTGATAAATTTTAAAACCTCTGGATATTTAGATACAGTTATGGATCCAGTTAGCCTAGGATCCTGAATATTTAATGTCTATTTTACCTCTGAAAGAAGTAAACATTTAAAAATTTTTTTTTTTTTAAATTATCATCTTCCTTTTATACTTTCTTACTTAGTGTTTCCCCAAGCTTTTCAACTGCACTTATCTTTACTGCCTTTTAGAGAATGAGTTAAAATAAATCATCTTTTCTTAGAGAGAGATATCATTTACAGAAATCCCAGAGTAGGTGCTGCCTGGGTAGTAATGCTTACAGCAGCCTTTCTGAGAGGCAACAGGACTGTGGTGGCTAGAAGTCCTCTGCAGCCAACATCAATCAACAGTAACAGGGCCGGCACCAAGCACCTCAACAAGCACATGAACAGACCCTGCAGGTTTTATCACCAAAGAACTCTGAGATTTTTTCAGGGAATGGTAGGAGTTGCACATCTTTTGGAAAGTTCATGAGATCTTAAAAAGCACTGTGAAAATCAGAGATTTTAAAAAACACAGCAAAAATCAGAGTTTTGAAAATCAGTAAGCTGCCCCAGGTACAACAGGGATCCAGCTTGAGAGACTGATATTTCATTTGTAGATGTAGAGTACTTGCTAATAGATACCTGATTGATTTAAAAATGAAATAAAACACAACATAAAACTTCATTTGACTTGCTTCTTTGGGGAGTTAAATTTCACATAGTTCCACTGCTGTCAATATAGAAGGGGTAACGACGGTAGGACTTGCTGATTCAAGTGGAATTACTCAGAGGGAAAGATTTGGGAAGAGAAAGTAAAATCAACAGGGAGCCTTCCACACAATTCTTCTCTTACTGGCCTGTCTTACCTGCAGACTGTGCATGTCAAAAAATGGACTTTGGCTGGATGCTGTTTAAATACTAAAGCAGGCAGTGAGAAATATTTGGATTTCTGAAACTACAACTTTCCAGTGCTTCCTAATTTCTAAACACTGTCATCTATGCTAATTAAAACTCTTTTTTTTTTTCTAGATCATCCACATTTCATTATGTCCCCTACATGCTGTTGCTTGGCAGCTAGATACTTAATAAGATTACAGGATATGAGAAAGCAGGGATATTTTCCTCTTGGCACTCATGAATAAACCTTTCATAGGGCACAGGTGCTTTCTTTCAAGACTTCTAAACCCTTCTCTGGGGAGACAGGATACTGTTCATCTTATAGAATTTGTTCTTAGAAATAAATAATTGCTGTTATATGCTGAATGTGTTCGTATGCACAGATATTGTTATTATCTGGAGACTCAAGGTAAGAAAGAGGAAATATTAAACATAAAAACACAGTTAAAGTTATCAAGCACCCATATACCAAAAGGAATACAAGTCTTTCCCTTTTCTGACTAAGAATTGATGTTAAAATACTGTTCACAGCAAATGTTTATAATACTCTTATTAAAGTCACTCCTGCAGGCTGAGCCATATTGCTCATGTTCAAAATTAGGACCGTGTTACAGCTGCAACTGTCAAACCTTTGTATGTCATTGTCACCTTCAACTTGCAGAACATATAGAACAGGTTTGCAAATTCTCTGAGACATGAACCAGCTTTTGTTATCTTGCTGTTTTTCAGGTAAATTAAGAATCACAGATTTTTTGAGACAGCTGTTCTTACACTTACAATTCCGCAGGCAGAAACTGAAATGTTTACAAAGACAATCCTAGAACCAGTAATTATGTTAATTTTATGCTTTATAAGTGAAAATCCACCTGCAAGATGCCTGGTCACCAGTGGAGGTAGGTTGTTTCTTAAACAAAAAAAAAAAAAGTCTACATACATTTTCATATGTTTTAGAGATTTGTCTCCTGGCTTCAAAGGTTGCAAACCAAGATGGCATGGTGTGACACAGCATGGGAGAAAATAATGCATCAGCAGTGAGGAATAAAACAGCTCTGCAGCTTGCTATCTCTGTAAAAACAGTGAATATTCAGGAAGAATATATGGCACTGATCTTGTCCAATTGCTTCAGGACTTCCTCAAGAAGAGTTATTTTATTATTACTATTTTCTTTGCCATTTCTTTTCACATCCATCAGTAGAGGAGCTTCCAATATTATTGTATCAAGCATATGGCAGAGTAGATTCCCTATAGCAAAACTATAGATATCAGAGATAAAAAATCCAATATAATCAGTGTTCTCTGTTGATCAGACTCAATGATTTCTTCTGTGTTATTCTGCTGCATTTTATCCCGTTTAATTTTAAATTGATATCTAAAATGGAGTCCAAATATTAGCCTTTTCTAACTAAAGTATGTTCCCCAAGAGGCCATCTTAAAGATATTTTTCCTGATTTTTTTCCTCTGAACTTACCCTGAATATATCATTTCTTTATTTCAAATCTTTTAATTAAGAAATACAATTTTTGCAATGAAAAGAAGAACTTTTAGCTGTAACAGTATATCAGTAACATTAAATAGAAGAGCTCTGAAATTTCCTTTCCCAGAAATGTGTGTGTGCGTTTAAAAAGTAGCATAACCACAGGAAAAGGAGGGAGAAAGGGAAGGGAAGGGAAGGGAAGGGAAGGGAAGGGAAGGGAAGGGAAGGGAAGGGAAGGGAAGGGAAGGGAAGGGAAGGGAAGGTGAGGCAGAGCTCTAGCCTTTCTGGATTGGAGCAGCTCTGTCAGCCTGAAGAGTAACAGGCAACTATATGACTGTTAGCACAGCTCCAGATGAGAGACACAGGAAACACTGGTTCTCATGAAAATTGAGTAACTGCCAAAAGACATCAAGACATGAGAGAAATCACTGGAAGTCAAAGCCATGTGCAAGACATTGGACATGTTTACTCTCAGTCCATTTTCCCCTGTATTTCTGTGAAGCCATATGGCCAAAATCTGGATTTTTTATCTGTTGAGATAATAATAATAATAATAATAATAATAATAATAATAATAATAATAATATTAAGCAATTCCTAAAAAAATGCTGGGTGACCTGGGGGGCTTTTGAGCAAAAATTCATGGCAAATGAATGGAGTCCCTGTCATCCTCCATCCTTGCCCTAATCCTATGTGTCCACCTGAAGAATTTTCAAACTTGTTCAAAACACAAAATTACTGTCCATATCTTAGGTCAGAAAATCTTTCAGTTGATCTTCTACTCATTCCTTCATTCATAATGAATCATAATTAGAAAAGCTAACACCTATAGAGAAGTTATACTGAGCAGTACCTAAGCCAGAGCTTCCCGTTTCTCACTAGAGGAAACCAATATATCAGTCCTGACAGTTTTCTTGTATTTTTAAAAGGAAACAAAACAGTTTTCTGTTCATTTTAACATTTTGTCTTCTTTCAAGAGAGTTTCATCACTTAATGGCAAAAAGTCTTGAGTAATTGTAATAGATAAATTTTCCAGCGAATCTGCTTTTGTTTAAATGTAATAATTTATTTGATTACACTTTTTGTGAATGTTATGCATGTTATTGGAAACTATTTTGCAAACCATCTGTTCACATAAATCTCAACCCATGATTTATCAGTAATCTATTAATATAAAATTTTCAGTTGATTTTTCTGTTACTGGTCTCCTAAGTTATACGACATTGTTGCTCTACTTGATTTTTTTTTATTTGCATAACTGCATAAAGAAAAACCATTTCTTTTTTAAACATATCTAATTTAGATCCCATTTTAAGTTTCATCAAATGTATTTCTTTCATTAAATAAATCACTGCTATATTTCTGAAATTAACTTCCCATAGACATTCATATCATCAGATTTAGCTAAGAAAGTTACAAACAATGTGGGATCACAGCATGATTAGGAAATAAAAAAATAAAAACAACCCCACACTTATTTCTTACTGTAATTACACATTCACTTTTAGTGAGTTGTTTGTTGTCATATCTTCCTAAAGTATATCCCTACTTTGGAAATAATCAGAATTTCTCAGTTTAACAGAAGAAAATGGCTTATCACTCCTGAGATTTACATGGACAATTCAAATGGACTCTTTTTTGGGGTCCTTCCTCTGTTGTAATTCTCAGAGGTAAATACTCTTGCTTGTAGTTTACTGCAGACACATTGACATTACCTGTTCCTACTGTTATTGTGCAGTTGCAATATTGGTGACTGTGACCCTTACACTTCCTGCAGACAGTCAGAGAACTGGAGATGGGAAAATCAAAGTTTTATAAAATAATAAAGTCAGGCAGCATCAAATAAACAGCCTGTCTCCACAGCAGAAGGGCAGTTTATTTTAGTGGTTTTCAGAGACGAAAGTGAGTTTTAGTAACAGACTGCACTTATAATACAAGGAGGTAGAAAGAAAGTAATAGGAACCCAAAGATTACCCTTCTCCAAAGATGTTTCAAGGGTAAAGGACCAGTGAGTGCAAATGTTATTCTGCCACACATAAACAGAGGGTAAAGCATCACACAAACAGAAAGCAGGCATATGTCATGGCTATTTTGCGTTAGTTTTTTGTTGTTCTTTTTCCAGCCTGACAGACAGTAAAATGTGTGTGGAAAGATCCAGTGTCTTTCACTGTCTTCTCTAATAAGCCCCATTTCAGTTACACGGGAAAGAACAGGTAGAAAACTTCAAATTGTTCTTTGTAACTTGAAAGTAACTAAATTAGGTAAAATAAAAAAGTTCCAATCTAGCCAAGTCTAAATCATATTACAGTTTTTAAATTATTATTTTTAGTAGTCTAAAACCTTTATAAAACTTCTGCATGTGTCCAGCTGTCTTGCTAACTCTCAATCTCAATTACTGCAATTATTGAGAAAGTGTTTTAGTAGCAGTACTAAATACAGGCCCTCTGCTGAGGTTACTGTATGTCTGTAGTATATAGGATGCCTATTTTGATGGCACAAGAGAATTCCTGGGAATTTTATTCCTTGCAGGATTATCTGCTAAAAAAGAGAGAGTAATAACAATTATATAGTTGTACATGGTGGATTATACATATGGTTATGAGCTACTTGAGTCTTCCAAGTGCAGCTGGAACATAGGAGGGCAGGAGCAGAGTTAGCAGAAATCAGTTCATACTATTATGGGTTTGAATCATTAATATAGAGTTGAGCATACTGTAAATCTACCCCAGTTTCCTGTCTGCCTAATTCAAGAATGGCCTGCAAACCTTTGATTGCTATAAATACCAATGAGGGAAATCATTATTTAGACTATAAATAAGGAAAACGTATCTAGAAAAAATGCAGAAATGTCAAATATAGAGCACATAAATGAAAATATTTCCTGATCTTGAGGATCCTTTAGACTGTTTTTTTTCTGAGGAAAGCAGTAGGAAATCTTGTTGCGGAACTATTAAAATGTAAAAGGACAACATATGGGAAAAAAAGTCTAAGACAGATTCCTGCGCTGTGAACAAGAAAAATAAAAGGGTCTGAGTGGGGTTTTTTTGCCACTGATTTATTTTTTCCATCTCCACATTCCACAATCTTGTCTAAAGAAAAGCAACACAATTGTCATCAACTGAGAAAATTATAGAAGTGGAAGCTATCATGTACATGGCCTGTTCCATGCATAGTGTATGATCTGTGGCACCAAGTAATTCAACTCATCAGTAAAGGAAATCAGCCTCTCCTTGTAAAAATGTGAGATCTTTGGATTAATTCCAACATAAAATACAAATTTTACAATTAAAAAAAACCTGCAGAAGTAACCAGTGATTGGTAGAGATGGTACCTGGAGATCATTTGCACCACTCTCTCATTATTCTCAAACAATTATCATTTAATGCTCCTGTTCTACCTCAGCATGGGGATTTCTGTCAGGCAGATTAGAGTGAGACTTCCTGGAATTTTTAAAGGATGTTTTAAAAAAGTCTTCAAAAGTGATGTTGTTTGTATGTTCATTCCCATATCTTAGAAATGACAGATTTGGATCACTCCCTTATGCCTGCTATGCCAATAAAATATAATAAATCTGGACATAAAACCAAGGAAACAGAATTGGGGTGTCAGAAGCTGAAAACCTTTTTTTTTTTTTTTTTTTTAAAAAAAAAATTAAAAATTTTACTTTTGAAAATGCCCTTTCTCTGAGGAAGGTGGATATTTAAATATTGATGAGAATCTCTTATCTACAGCTCTGTGTTCTTGTTCAGCCTTGTCACTGGTCAGAAAAGGTGAAAAGTTTGTGGTCAAGAATTCAGCTACACATTGTCTATATCTGACACTAGTTGCTATAACAAAGGGTAATTTTTTTGTTTCCGTGTGAATGCTGTTGAAAGATTCCAGGGGCAAAATTGGCAAGATAGAATACTGTTTCCCAGTTTCCTATAACTAGCCAGAGATATAGCTGCTTCACCAATAAAAGCAGAATATTAAGAGTTCAGTGTTCCTCTTTAGGTTTACCCATTAGGTGTTATTTCAAATCATGAAGATAATTCCACAAAGGCAGAGATGACAAGGAAAGGAAGTTCCTGTTTTCTTTTGAATTTAATTATCTCTATTATCCACACAAAAAAATCGTTGTTAGGTGATGCTTTTGACATGGTGAGGGGTCAGATCACTAAGAAATGGCATAGCTTGCATCTACAAGAACAGCTATTAAGAGAACAAACAACTATAAAATATGTCTCTTTATATAAATAAATATAAGAATATATGATAGACTACATGGAATTATATTAAAAATTATAATTATTTAGTATGTATTATATGAGTTAGTGTTAAATAATGTATTCATGCATAATTATATTAAAACATGATGTTGGATATGCATTCAATATTATTAAATATTGAATCACAAAAATTATGTGTTCTAACTCTCTTCTTATAGATTATACTCAAAGAAGGTGATTGTAATGTGTCTCCCTGGGGTTCAGAAGTAGCGTGATATAAACGGTTGAGTACCAGAGCTCTTGGAAAAACAGCTCCCCTGCCCATAGGCAGTGAAGGAGCTGTGGTAGTAGCTTGTAAGAATCTTTGGTGTTCAGGCATATTATGTGTCACATCATTTCAAGCTCTCTGGCTTGGTTGACCATTCTTGGTTGGTGGTGATGCACAAGGCCAGGCTGGCACTGTGCCCCTCAGTTTCACAGACATGATAACATTGGTGGAATGTTTTGGGGAGAAAGGCACTGTTAAACATGCTCAAGTTTCGGTATTGGCTCTTTCCAAGAGACGGGAGACCTCAACATTATGCAGTCACACTGAAACCATTCTGAACTCAACCACCATAAAGATAAAAGCCTATATTTGCTAAGCTGAAATAGGTTAAAGAGCAAACAAAACATCTAAAGACATAGGCGTCCCAAAAGGAAACAAACAAATCTGTTTCAATTACCATTTAGATTAGGTTTAAAATTTCCTTTTACCCTCTGTGGCTCAGCTCCTAGGCCAAAGCATAGCTCCTGAGAATCTTGGGTGTCACAAGATCCTTGCATCCTGAGATGAAACACTAGTGATTCTTTTTTTTTTTTTTGTACCATAGTCCTCTCTGGGATTTGCTCAAATTCAGGACATTTTCTTCTTCCCCACTGAGGTGTTTCTTAGGGTACAGTTACAGGTTGCACTGAATCAGGTCTAACTGATGCCTGTGATAAAAAAGATGGGGCTTTCCTGTTTTCTCTGACTGGGAGCAATGGGTTTCTGCCCCTCACATTGGACTCCGTATTTGTGCAGCCACAAGAGGGGCTGGCTCAACTACCTGCTCTCAGCAAAACACTGTATTGTTTTTTCACAAGATCTCAAAGTTCACCATGCAACCACATGATCTTTAGGTCTGACCAAAGCAGCAGGCAAAACTGTGTACCTGGAGTGGAGGCAGTATTTGATGATTACATGAAACATAACATGAAACTGTACCTTTATTCCTTAAGTTGATCTGAAAGGAGTTATGACCTGCTTACTACTCAGCCTACAGCTTGGAAAATGCCTATATTGCTGGTCATAGCCCTATTAAGGCTCTAGGTACCTAGATAAACTAAAGTACAAGGTTACTGATCCCTAAAAAAAGCAATATTTCTCTTTCTCTTATTCTCCAGTCATCCAGCTCTCCCATGTTCCCAGTGTGTGCTCCCAAGGCTTGCCAGAGCCACTATAAAGTATTCACCAGACCTTTCTGTAAAATGGCTGAACTCACAGGCTGGCCAACCTGAATCTGTAAAAAATGGCTTTTATTTTGCATTACGAAGTTGAGTCATGTCACAGAAGAGTCTTAAAAGCATCAAAGGTTTCACTGGAATGAAGAAGAGAAAGAACTCACAGAGGAAGATGTTGCTTTTATCTGAAAGTTGTTGGGCACTGACTTTTCGACACTAGTTACTGCCTTCTGATGTTTGAATCACAAGTTGTGCTTTAAAATAGCATAACAGAAACATCTAAACAAACTGCCTCATGGTTTCCGAAACATTTGTCATGTTGACTAAAACGGCTCTTGAAATTCAGCTTCCATTCACATATGGTTTCATTGGCCCCTGAAGTTGTATTTTGGGGCTAAATATAAAAAAAAAAAGCATTTTCTATTAAAAAAAAAAAATGTACTCTCCTCTTCTGCCAGAGCTCCATACTACGTATTTTACACAATTTGTGCAAAGAATTTCTCTAGAAATGCATCTTCACATTTGTGGTAGGTTAAATGCAGGATTCCCAGCATGACAGCAGACACTGTCTGCCTTTGGAAAGCTTTGTGCTTTGATAGCTGAAGAGGATAGAATTAATATTGCCCTTGACTGGTAATTTTGTCATGGATTATCTTGATTTTATTTTGCATACACAGGAATGTCAGCTAGTTTAACTTTACTGAAAAGACAGACTGCATGAATGTCAGATGTGCAAACAAAAAGAAGGACCATATGAGTTCAATACATTGCACTTGTCTAAATTCAGTAGTGGATCTAGGAATCTAGGAATTGGCTAGTGCACAATATAAAGTGCAGAGCACAGGACAAGGGGATAAGCAAGTCAGCCAAAGTGCATAGAAAGTGCAAAACCACTCCTTTGTTCCTCTTTTAAAGAATCTTGTCTAATTTGACTCATATAAATTAAAAACATCACTGGATATCCAACAGTGTCGGTGAAACTTTGCAGGTGGTTGAAATGTTTTTGCTCACTAAAGCAAGTTGCTTTCTAAATGTAAAGACAAACGCTTTGCTTGGTAGAAAGCTTGAACACTTTGGCAGCTCTTTAGCTTTTCAGAGTCCTGTAAAAACATTAACACAGGAGTGTTGACTCCTGTGAAGCAGGCAAATATTATTATCCTCCTTTTATACATGGGCAAGTTGTGAGACAGAGGCTGCGGCTTGCCCAGGCCCAAGACCACACAGCAAGCTGGTGGAAGAGCCAGCACTAGGATTCAAGCATTCCTGGATCCCAGCCTAGTGCACAATCCACTAGACAGCCTGTCTGCAGCCCTTTGCTATTGCTGCATGAAGCTACCAAGTTTTTGCCTTATGAATATCTGACTGTGAAAAATTATGCTTTTTGCAAGTGTTTATGGGATTGCTCCAGGGCAAAGCTTCACTATTGCTGCCGGAAAATACAGATTACTCTAGCAAAAATGTGGGGGGAGAGAAACATTCTGGAATAAAATTATAAACCAAATGTCTTACAAGCAGACTTCAAGCAAATAACATAAAATATAAAATAAAAGTTCCAGTCAAAACTGTCCTTTAGTTTTATTGACTCCAGAAGAAATTCTGAGGAGGTTATTTTATTGTCATCACCAGTAAGGACAGATTTTCACATTTCGCTACAAAATAATGAAATCACATAGTCTCAACTCACACAAAAGTTCAGTTAAGGAAACAGAGGTGCTAAACAGTTGTTTGCAGTTGATTAAAAGCTTTGTGGCTGCCTCTGCAAAACGCAGGAACAGGGACAATCCAGACCTCCACGTAGGAGGGAAGGCACTGAGCAGCTGCTTTACAGCAACACTGCCATGTGACTAGAAGGCACCTATACCTGTGCTGTAGGTACAGCAATAAAAACCATTTGTGTCTCCTTATCTCACTCAGTAAATTCATATGTGTGTTTAGCATAAATGCTACAGGCACAGAAACATTACAGAAGAAGAAAGAAATGCATTGATAGGGAAAGTTTGGCAAACGTAATTTTTGAAAGTGGAATTTGGCTACCAGGGCATGAAGGAGTACTTCAGTCGAGAAGCTGCTGGAGCTTCAGTTCTTGTGGTTTCTGGCTCCATGCTGGTGGGCTATCCAGAACCCTCTAACAACTATGTTAGGGCCTGATTTTTGCAGCAGTTCAGGAGGCAATGCTGCTTTATGAATATTTAATATTGATTCTACTGCCACTTTTCAGCTTTACAATACTTGGTTCCCTATAATCCAGTCCTAGTTGATCCTGAGAAAATAATGCCAGATATTATTGTGAATCCTACATCTGATGAATGGCCAACACCACACGATGTGTTCATCCAGTTTTGAGAGACCTGCCTTTGAAATAAGAATCATTGCTTACTACAGTCCTGGTCTTAAGAACCGTTGCTTGCTGCAGTCCTGGTCTCACAGGCACTTACTGGCAGGGCCATCCCAGGAAAGCAGGTATATGTGGGAAGGCTGCTTGGGACATGAGGAGTGGATAAGCAGCATCCAGAGTGAAGAAAAGCATGATTCTTCATTGAGTTAGGGAGAAAAGTAGGACCCTCCATGCAGCCTGGAACTCTTTTGGAGCATTTCCCTGGACAGATGTAAAGGGATAACATTCCTTCCAGCTCTGCTTCAAAAAGGTTTAATAAATAGTGCTTCATTATGTTGGCATCCTATTTCCAGATGATACAGATAGTGTTGTATAGCCTGCAGTGTGATATTAAACTCCTAGATCTGAATTCCTGCCTCAGTAATATGCTGTAAACTCTGCTGAACTTGCTCTTCTCTTTTCATCTGAGTCTGTCCTCCTCTTTCTCATTTATGCTGCGTCTGATTTTCTAACAGACTACATTGGTTCTTACTCTACACCATGGTTACATCTACACAGGAAAATTATGTAGAGCCAGGGCATTGGCCTGTGACTATGCATACTGTATAAATGTTGGCATGCTCCCTCACATATTTTTAACCTCCAAACACTATCCCAGTCACTTCCAGGCATCGTTCAGGGAATCACACAGGTCAGGATGCTCTCCAAAATGCAGTAGGAGCTAGGCAAGGAGAGGGGATATATTTAACTGTAGGCATGCCTGCCGTGGCACTGACACTTGGGGACAGACAACAGGCTCTGGCCTGTTTTATTTTTTTTATGTAAGTAATATGTGTGACTGAAATTTTTCCCACTTTCTTTGTCCTTTCACCAGTCTCAAATAAGAAAAGCAGGCCTCAGCAAAGGCTTTGTTTCAGTAGGATTTTTTTGTATGTTTGTGTCCAGGCTTATTTGGGATTTTCATTTTTTTTGTTTTATATAAAGCATTTACAGCTGATACGCTTTTATAAGTTAGAGGACTGAAAGATTTAAGCTTTACAAAACAGAAGGTAATGCAG
Organism: Gorsachius magnificus; assembly: GCA_034008185.1. NCBI lineage: Eukaryota > Metazoa > Chordata > Aves > Pelecaniformes > Ardeidae > Gorsachius > Gorsachius magnificus. The sequence continues at coordinate 182,671,906 of CM067081.1, forward strand.
CCTGTGATGGTCCTGAGTCCCTGCAGGAGTTCACTGCAGAGCATTGGGCCAATCCTGAGAAAGCTACAGTTCCTGCATAATTTAGCATTATGCTTCGGTAGAAAGATCTCTCCTTGAGCAATGAAGACATTGCACTTTGCTCATTGTACATTGCTCATTTTACTTGAGCAATAAAGATGTTGTTGAAAATGGTGTAACCTTCTCAATGGGTTACAAAATCCTTTAAATAACTTGTGTCTTCAAGGACATGAGGAACCTCGAGGATCAGGGCTGAAATGCTGTACTCCTTTAGGAATGACTGGTCTTTTCATTTAATATCTGAAAATGTACTCTAAGGAATATTAGTCAAATCTTGCATTAACTCTGCTGGTATTGAGCCAGAGAAAGATCCGGAAGCTTCCTAAAATTAATACAAATTGATTTAAAATATCACATGTGGGGATGATGATTCCTTCAGAAGTAAGGAGAGGGAGGGTGGCTTGACCTGGAGTCAACCTGGAAGCTGACAGTCTAATGTAGGGAGGGAGGGAGGGAGGGGGGGAGGTGCTGAGCAGCCATGTTTGCTGTGGTCACATAGATGTGGTGTTCTGAGAGCAGTAGCCAACGTCCGTGGACTTGCGCATTGTCTGGTTACAAAGAAAAAGAAATAAATGGATAAGCATTATAGGCATCAGGCTCCCCCCTTTTAGTGAAGTCAGTGATTTAGATAATTAAAAAAAATTCCACCTCTCTGAGCCAGCAGATCCCTCTCCTCTGATGGGCTGTGAAAATTTGATTTTTATGCATTTCCAATTGATATGAATAGTGGTGAGAGACAAAGAAAGGAAACTCAAACCATCCATCGTTCATCTTCCAGCATGGCCATGCTTCAAACAATTGGGAGCTCAGACTGTATTTATGAATCCTATTTGAAAACACTTATTCTGCTGCAAAAAGATAGATTTCACCAAATGCCACATTCAAACAAAGGTCTCTCTGACAATTTATCTAGAAGGGGGCAATGGCATTTGCAGGCATAAACAACACTCAGAAGCATTTAAGAAAGTAATTTTTTTAAAGCCATACACACACTGCTGACTTTTCAGAAAGGTTAGAACTTTATGAGATTCAGAATCAAAAACTGATCCCATAAAAGAATCACTCTGATTTCTTAATTAAACCAAGCTGTAACTGCACACTTGGTTAACAGTCGCCAATGAAATTATGCAATAAATCTTCTGACTGTCCTCCAAGAATGTGGAGAGGAAGGCAGTGATGAAGAGGATGGTGGTGAGGAAGAACAAGATGGGAATGTTCCATGTTATCCTCTTTAACGTCCCCTTGCAGAGGGTCTGAGGCTTCCAGCACACAAGCCAAACAACTGAATGATCACATCTGTAGCACTAGGTTGGGGGAAGAGCCCAAATATTTTAACAGCTGCTTTTTTCTTTTTTTTTTTTTTTTTTTCCTTTACCTAGTTTGCTTCAGGATCTGATTTCTTTCTGAAGGGGTGGGCTCAGCGCCTGCCAGGAGCCCAGCAGGGAATGTTTACTCTGAAACACACAGAGATGTTTCCCTTTCTTTTCAAGTGATTTTTTTTTCTTTTTTTTTTTTAAGGAGAGAGGGTGGAGAATTCTCCTAAGAAAGGTTTTCTTAAAACAAACACACCTTACGAAAACGTGTTAATTTGAAGGTTCTTTCTCTGTTTCATGAAAAAAAACTATATGAAAAATAAATCAAGGAAAACCACATCACATGTTACTGCTACATAGCTGTCTTCTCTGTCTACTAGACCAGCCTTTGCAAAATGCTTGTCATTTGCAGTGTCTCAGACAAGGACTTTAGCTTCACTGTGGATTTCCTGTGATTTCAGCCTTTGCTCGCTCTCCACCAGAGCAGCTGTATCACGGCCAGGCTCCAGCAGAGCCAGACAAAGCTGCTCTGAGCTGTGATTTGCACCAGTACAGCTCACTCCAGTTCCATGCAGATTTCTATTATTAAAACTGATTTACTCAATATACACCAGATGCAGCTGCACTTATGGTGAATTTACTGAATGAACAAACTCTCCCATGCCAAAGTCAAAAATACTGAGTGTGGTTCATCAGAGATAATAAGAAATGCCGAAGACCCCGACAATGTTTCTATTTTCTTCTCCACATCCCATAAACAGAGCTTCGCTCATATTTGAGAGCTTTCAAGCCAGTAGATATACACACAGCATACAGGGAGCAAATACATTCAAGTCATTGATGATAAATGAACAGTGTGACAGGAACAACCTTTCTCATTCTTTCCCCCAACCTCCACACAATGCCCCCTGTTCGCAGCCACGTGGGAGAAAAAAATACTTTTTAAAGACAAAAATAAGATTGCCAGCTTAATGCAGTTACCCAAGATGGCATGCTAGGAGTAAAATAAACAAACAAACAAAAAAAAACACAACAAGGAAACCTGGCTGACAGTAAGATTTATTAGTCGGGTGGTGATCCCAGTGTAATTTTGTCTTGTCGCTTTGAGATGGCAGAGCTACACGTTCATGTGTGGTCCCAGCATTCAGGGTGTGGTCAGATCTCAAGCTCTGGAAAGGGGTTTTGGAACAGCCCTGTTAATTTTGTTAAGCAGTCAGTGTTTCATCCCACAAGAAATATTATGAACTCCTGGTATTTACTGCTCTCAGTGTCTGCCAGTCCTCACTGCAGTCATCAGAACAATTATGTTTGCAATGCCTTACTTGTCAGGGATGAAGTCAGATCTTTTCCTGGCTTATTGAATGATAGGTCTATGATGACAAGTTTTTTCCCCTGTCTGTCTCCAGTCTGGAGTATGGAGAGAAATCTCTTCTTTTTATTCCTTGGTGGCACTTCAGGTCTAAACTATCTTTAGAAAATGTGTTTTGGTTTAATCATCTGCTTACAGAGACCCATTTGCTTGACTTTACTGGATGGAATTTGAGAAATGGCAATCCAAGTAAACTCGTGAGTTGCTTCTTGGAGGTTACTACCAAAAGGGCAGAGGGAACAAAAGGGACACCAGTTACTTGACAAATACACCAACTTCCTCACTTCCACATGCTCTACAAAGTGTTAGCTTTGATCTAAAAAGCTCTTGGATGTTGCCAGCCAGGATTTCAGAGAGGTGTTCATTCATCCCATGAGCTGAGGCAGCTCAGCATAGTAGACCCTAATCAGCTGCAGTGTTAGGCTAGCCTCCACTTCCCTAGGTGCTCTCTAACAGACCCAGTTTGTTGCTTGCAGGCTGAGTCAGTGTAGCCAGACTTAAATCCACACTGCTGACATGAAGGGCAGTCTTGTCCCTGTTGTTACCTCTGCTGACCCATTCCTGTCCTCCTCCTTCTGTCCAAATTGTGACTGGGAAACTCTGTAACTTTTAAAACAACTCTAATCTGAAAACTGAGCCTAACAATTCATAGTGTGCACATATAGGAGGAGGCGGGGCTGCTTTTTTGGACGGTAACATTGCCCAAGGTTACAAACATAGAATCATGTAAGTTGTAAGGCACCTTAGGACGTCCTACAGTATCAACCTCTGAGCAATGCCACCTGTAACCAGTGCCACTTTGAACTATTGGCAGCTACCCTTTGAGCCCAAAAAACATAGTCAGCTTTTCATTCACCTTGTAAGCCACCCATCTTGGCTATATTTCCCTAATTTGGCTACAAAGATACTATGGCAGACCTTGTCACAAACTTGGCTAATGTCAAGGTAAACGATAATGTTAAGTCAGTCACAGAACTGCACCTTTAAGCCATGGATTTACAAATGCTTTGAGTTAATATAAACTAGCACTGGCACTGAAAGGTGTTGATCCTCCTACCACCACCACCTGGCCAGCATAAATCCATGTGGTGAGAATCAAATCAGGAAAGCTGCTCTGGCTGGCAATGAATAAAAGACTAAATCTCTACCATACCATTTCCTGATTTGATTCCTTGTGAAGCTGCAGAAATGCTTGTACTAGAACAAAAGATGGAGAGGCACAAAGCAGGGAACGCAGGGGCTAGGAACTTAACAGAGGTGAAACTGCTTCTACACACAGTAGTATTAGTGAAAGCTGAATTAAAATGTCTGTCCAGTTGTAGGCTTAAGTACTGTGTCAAGGTCACAGTTTTCAGCCAGTTACTTGTTGTTTACTCTGAATAATAGTGATAGCTTTGTTACACGTTTATATTTCTGAATTGTGTGACCTTGTTTACTAGTAGAGGACATCAAATGAATCAAAGTCATAAGAAAATCAAATAACCTCAGTGACACTGTTGCAGTCAGTTACGCTCATCTTGCACCAGCAGTAGCAAGAGCCAAAAACGATGCATGGGCTGAAGGCCTTTTTAGGCAGTCTGCAAAGTGGCATCCTTCTCGCACAGCCTGAGCTCTTTGCCAGTGAAGAGCTCTCTAAAGACAGACCTCCAGAAGTCCTGGGCCTTCAGCTCACGCTTAGGATTACACCCACCTCGACTTCCTCAGCTGTCCTGGGTACCATACCGGCAGGCAAAGCAATGGGTCACCATGAGAGCCAGCAGCTCCCTCAGGGCCAGGAAGGCAGGAGCTGTAGGCAACCCTGGCACCAGCCGTGCCCTCACCTATGGTTTCCATCTGTCAGTGGCTGACCACAGCAAGTAGAGACACAGACTGCTAACAGCGCCCATCGACAGCCCCAGGTGGGGAAAGCAATAAACCAGGGCTGGGGTCCACCCAGGAGGTCCAGCCAGTAGATGGAAACAAGGCAGGAGACAAGTGTCCCTCCAGGAGGTCTGTGCCAGAGAGCAGATGCCTACCTACCACAAGTGCCAAAGCCCATCTGGGAGGCAGGGTTGGAGATGGGGACAAGAAATAGGGATTCCCCAGTGGCTGGTCGAGGCCAGACAGGCCTGTGGATGCCCTCAGCCCCCTTTCCAACACACAGGGAGAAGGAACCTTAAAACAAACCTCACAGGGCAGGTAAAGGACACCCTGGAGTTCAGAAATAGCTCGGAGTTTAAATGAAAGCAGCATCAGTGGAACTACAATTGTTTAAGAAGCAATTAAATGTATCCCTAGTGAGAATATTATATGGAAACAGCATCTAATGCACACGGTTTGATGAGGAGATCTGAGGTGATTTTATTAATTGCTCATTCTTATCTTCTCAAGGAAGTGGAACTTTTGTTAGAAAGCAGCAAAAGCCAGGCTGCTGCCAAAGGAGAGGGGAGCTGGGAGTGGCAGGGGCTGCCTATGGGGGTAGCAGGGCAGGGGCCCACAGCCAGGGGCTCGTCCCATCACCCCAGCCAGGCGTGGGGGGGGGCAGCGCGCCACAGGGACTGACAGCTCTGGGAGGGGCTGGAGCAGGGTTCTGGGCATTGGGCAGGGTGGAGGGAGGTGGTCAGGACCAGTCAGGACTGTGGGTGCCCCCAGGACTCAACAGCAGCTTCTCCTTCAGCAAGGTGTCCCCCACCTGGCAGACCTGGGCTCAAAGGGCCCTGCAGCACAGTCATTTAACTGCAGTGGGGCACCCATGGGCTACTTCAGGGAACAGAGCCAAAGCAGGGGCAGCAAAGTAGAAAGGGACACAACAACAGAGACTTAGGGTTGAGTTGGGATGTTCAGGCCACCATTGACAAACCCCAGAAGGGAGAAGGGGGTCCAGGCTCCCTTTCATAGGTCCTAGAGGCTGTGTTGGCTATGCAGGAGAACTACTCATTTAGGAGCCTGGAACAGGTAAAGGGTCAGCACTGCAGGGAGATGAAAGCCCAGGGAAAGACTAGTTCCTCAGTAAGATTTGTGGAGACAAGGCCATGCAAGCTCAGAAACCAGGCTCCATTGTGCTCAGCTCAGGGCTTGGGGAGGTCTGAGGTAACTTGTTAGGAAGCAGCAAGAGCAAGGCTGGTCCCTAATGGTGGCAGTCACAGAGCCACAGGAGACCCCCCAGGCCAGGGTACACACTAGCCAGAACATATCCCACAGCTCCTGAGTGAAGAAAGAGGACAGACCAGGAGTCCCAACCATAGGGCAGCATCACACTGATGACACAGGTCTAAGGTCAAGCTAGGAAGCCAATTTGTAGGTGTGATGGTTTGACTCTGGCTGGACACCAAGGGCCCACCAAAGCCTCTCTATCACTCCCCTATTTAACCAGACAGGGGAGAGAAAAATAGATTAAAAGGCTCATGGGTCAAGATCACAGAATCATAGAATGTTTTGGGTTGGAAGGGACCCCTAGAGGTAATCTAGTCCAACCCCCCCCCTGCAGTGAGCAGGGACACCATTAACTTGATCAGGTTGCTCAGAGCCCCATCCAACCTGTCCTTGAATGTTCCCAGGGATGGGGCCTCCACCACCTCTCTGGGCAACCCCTTCCAGTGTTTCACCACCCTCATTGTAAAGAATTTCTTCCTTATATGTAGTCTAAACCTACCCTGGTTTAGTTTAAAACCATTACCCCTTGTCCTGACACAGCTGGCCCTACTAAAAAGATTATGCCCATCTTTCCTATAGGCCCCCTTTAGGTACTGAAAGGCCATAATCAGGTCTCCCCGCAGCCTTCTCTTCTCCAGGCTGAACAAGCCCAACTCTCTCAGCCTGTCCTCATAGCAGAGGTGCTCCAGTCCTCAGATCATTTTAGTAGCCCTCCTCTGGACCCGCTCCAACAGTTCCATGTCCTTCTTGTGCTGAGGGCTCCAGAGCTAGACGCAGTACTCTAGGTGAGGTCTCACCAGAGCAGAGTAGAGGGGCAGAATCACCTCCCTCGACCTGCTGGCCACGCTTCTCCTGATGCAGCCCAGAATACGGTTGGCCTTCTGGGCTGCCAGCGCACATTGCCGGCTCATGTCCAGCTTTTCATCCACCAGCACGCCCAAGTCCCTCTCGGCAGGGCTGCTCTCGATCCTTTCTTTCCCCAGCCTGTACTGATACTGGGGGTTACCCCGACCCAGGTGCAGGACCTTGCACTTGGCCTTGTTGAACCTCATGAGGTTCACACAGGCCCACCTCTCCAGCCTGTCCAGGTCTCTCTGGATGACATCCCGTCCTTCTGGTGTGTCAACCGCACCACTCAGCTTGGTGTCATCCGCAAACTTGCTGAGGGTGCATTCGATCTCACTGTCTAAGTCATTGATGACTATATTAAACAGCACCGGTCCCAGTAGGGACCCCTGAGGGACACCACTCGTCACCGGTCTCCATCCGGACATTGAGCCATTGACCACTACCCTCTGGATGAGGCCATCCAGCCAGTTCCTTATCCACCAAACAGTCCACCCATCAAATCCATAGCCCTCCAATTTAGAGAGAAGGATGTTGTGGGGGACTGTGTCAAAGGCTTTGCAGAAGTCCAGATAGATGACATCCATTGGTTTTCCCTTGTCCACTGATGCTGTCACACCATCATAGAAAGACACTAGGTTCATCAGGCAGGACTTGCCCTTGGTGAAGCCATGCTGGCTATCTCAAATTATCTCCCTGGCCTCCATGTGCCTTAGCATAGCTTCTAGAAGGATCTGTTCCATGATCTTCCCAGGCACAGAGGTGAGGCTGACAGGTCGGTAGTTCCCAGGGTCTTCCTTTCTACCCTTTTTGAAAATGGGCACAATGTTTCCCTTTTTCCAGTCATCAGGGACTTCACCTGACTGCCATGACTTTTCAAATATCATGGAGAGTGGCTTGGCGACTACATCGGCCAATTCCCTCAGGACTCTGGGATGCATCTCATCAGGTCCCATGGACTTATGTGCATTCAGGTTCCTCAGGTGGTCACGAATCTGATCTTCTCCTACAGGGGGAGGGGTTTTGTCCTCCCAGTCCCCCTCATGCCATCCATCAACTTGGGTGGGGTGAGGAGAGAGGTTACCAGTGAAGACCGAGGCAAAAAATTTGTTGAGTACCTCAGCCTTCTCCTCATCTGCTGTTACCAGCTTGCCAGTCTCGCTCATCAGCAGGGGTACGCTTTCTTTAACCATCCTTTTCCAGCTGATATACCTGTAGAAACCCTTCTTGTTATTCTTTGCATCCCTAGCCAAGTTTAGCTCCAGCTGAGCCTTGGCCTTCCTGACCCCATTCCTACACAACCGGACCGCGTCCCTATACTCTTCCCAGGATGCCTGTCCCTGCTTCCACTGCCTGTGCAGTTCCCTCTTCCTCCTTAGTTTGACCAGCATCTCTTGTCTCAACCATGCCGGTCTCTTCCCTTCTTTGCCCAATTTCTTACACCTAGGGATCGAGAGCTCTTGTGCTCTGTGGATCACATCCTTAAAGATCTGCCAGCTCTGTTCTGTTCCCCTGTCTCTGAGGACCGTTTCCCAGGGAGTCCTTCCGACTATCTCCTTGAGGAGCTGGAATTTTGCTTTTCTAAAATTCAGGGTCCTGACTATACTCTTTGTTCTTCCCATTTCCCTCTGGAGTGTGAGCTCTACCAGCTCATGATCACTGCAACCTAAGCTGATTCCAATCTTGACATTTCCGACGAGCTCGCTTACATTGGTGACCACCAGGTCCAGTATCGCATCCCCTCGGGTAGGGGTGTCTATTACCTGGCTTAAGAAGTTGTCCTCAATGCATTCAAGAAACCTGCTGGATTGCCTACAGCTTGCTGTGTTGGTTTTCCAGCAGATGTCAGGGTGGTTGAAGTCCCCCAGCAGGATGAGAGCCTGCGAGCACGAAGCCTCCCGGAGTTGGAGGAAGAACGCTTCGTCCGTCGCCTCCTCTTGATCTGGCGGCCTGTAGTAGACACCAACCACCAGGTTCCCTTTGTTGCCTCTCTCTCTGATTCTTATCCATAAGCTTTCGACCTGCTCGTGGCTATTCTTCAGGGTCAGCTCTTCACACTGTATTGATTTCTTGATGTAAAGGGCAACGCCTCCGCCCCTCCTTCCTCGCCTGTCCCTTCTGAACAGCCTGTAGCCATCAATAGCTACATTCCAGTCGTGGGATTCATCCCACCAAGTTTCCCTAATGGCGATCAGGTCGTAGCTTTCTAGCAGCACGATAGCTTCCAACTCCTCTTGTTTGTTTCCCATGCTGCGCGCGTTTGTATAGAGGCATTTCATCTGAGCTGTCGGCCTCGTCACCTTCATAGCAGAACACCGCTCATTTACTTTGAGGTGTTTCACGGGCTTTTCCTTGTCGGCTCCTACTACCTCAGGAGCCTCCGGCTCACCTCCGCCAGACTTCAACTTTTCTGCAGTGCCCCTGGCACACTGCTGGGCAACAGGCTGAAGGCTCATACTAGCCCCCAGTCCCTCTAACCCTTGCGTTTCATCCCCTAGCCTGTCACTGGCAAGCCCAATAGGTTCCCCTTCCCCCTTCACATCTAGTTTAAAGCCCTGTCAATGAGCCCCACAAGCTCCTGGGCAAAGACCTTCTTCCCCCTTTGAGAAAGCTGGCTCCCATTTGACTTGAGCAAGCCTGATGCCGTGTAGACCATCCCGTGGTCAAAGAACCCAAAGTTGTGGTGGTGACACCAGTCGCGAAGCCACATGTTAATAGATTGAGTCTGCTCGTATTGTCCTGTGTCTCTGCCCACCACTGGAAGGAGCGAGGAAAAAATAACCTGCGCTCCAGATTCCTTCACTAACCAACCCAAGGCTTTGTATTCTTTTTTGATTACCCTTGGGCTACTTACTGCTACTTCATTGGCACCCACATGGAAGAGCAGCAAGGGATAGTAGTCCGAGGGTCGGACTAGGCTAGGAAGTTTCCTAGTGATGTCTCTAACCCAGGCTCCTGGGAGGCAGCAGACCTCCCTAAGAGCAGGGTCTGCCCAGCATATCAGTCCCTCCATTCCCCTCAGATGGGAATCTCCCACTACTATTACCCGCCTCTTCTTCCTCGTGGATGTAGTGGTGATACAACAGGGAGGTCTTTCCGATCTTTGTGCCTCCTGTGATATGGATAGGTCTACACCTACCTCATGCACCACCTTGTCTTCCACCTCTAGAGCCTCATACCTGTTATGCAGAGGCACCTGGGGAGAAGCGGTGGGCAAGGAAAGGGTTCTCCTCCTGCCCCGACTGCAGACCAGTTTCCACTCACTGCTCTCCCTTGAGGCCCTTCCTTCATCCTGGTGGGGGGGGGATACTAGTTCCCTTTGATCCCGGGCCTTTTTTGGTGGCTGTTCCTGCATAGGTTTCTGGGACAACAGGGTGTGGCTCCACCAGTCAATTTCCTGCTCTGCTTCCCTGATGCTCCATAGCCTGTCCACCTCTTCTCTTAGCTCCACCACCAGGCAGAGTAGGTAGTCTACTTGATCGCAAGATGCAAGATAAGGACAGGGAGAGATGATAACCGGCGAATGTTCATGTTTCCTCTACCTACTCCCTGCCAGCAGCACAGGGGGATGGGAATGGGGGTTGGGGTCGGTTCATCACACGTTGTCACTGCCGCTTCTTCCTCCTTGGAGGAGGACTCTTCCCCTGCTCCAGTGTGGGGTCCCTCTCATGGGAGACAGTCGTCCATGAACTTCTCCAACATGAGTCCTTCCCATGGGCCACAGTTCTTCATGAACTGCTCCAGCATGGGCCCATAATTTCCATGGGGTGCAGTCCCTCAGGAGCAGACTGCTCCAGCATGGGTCCCCCACAGGGTCACAAGTTCTGCCAGCAAACCTGCCTCGGCATGGGCTCCTTCCCCCACAGGTCCACAAAGTCTTGCCAGGAACCTGATCTGATGCAGGCTTCCCACAGGGTCACAGCCTCCTTCCTTTGGGCATTTGCCTGCTCCAGCATGGAGTCCTCCTTGGACTGCAGGGGCACAGCCTGCCTCACCATGATCTCCACCACAGGCTGCAGGGGAATCTTTGCTCCAGTGCCTGGAGCACCTCCTCCCCCTCATTCTGCACTGACCTTGGTGTCTGCAGGGCTGTTTTCTCTCACATCCTCTCACTTCTCTTCTGTCCCTGGCTACTGAGACACAGCAGGTTTTTTCCTTCTTAAATACGTTATCACAAAGGCGCTTCCACTGTTGCTGATTGGCTTGGCCTTGGCCAGCAGCAGACACAGGGAAAACTTCTAACATCTTCTCACAGAAGCCACCCCAGTAGTCCCCCCACTACCGAAACCTTGCCACACAAACCCAATACAGTAGGTTAGTGTTAGGATCAACTCCAGGGCAGACAGAGCTATAGCAACAAGGCAGGGCCAAAGGCAAGCCAGGAAATCAGTCTATATGCTGAGACATAGATCAGCTGGACCCTGAAGCTTAGCACTCACCCAACATGGTTTAATTTAGCAGTGAAAGCCTTGGGCTGAGCTCAAATAGAGCTCCTGAGCTCATGGGTGTGGATACAGGCTCCAGGTGAGCCTGGCCAGGGCCATTAAGACTTATTAGTGCTCTCAGGGCCCTGTCAAATGTATGCATGGAAGTGCAAATGAAACAGAGAATCACCGGTCATCACATTGGCACTAACTTCATCCTTTATACACGTCAGGTGTTAAATTAGTAAAATCCTGTTTATCCTGAGGTAAAATTATTGTAAATCAGCTGCAAATCATTCTACCATTTATATATTTTTGGCAAACAGCAGAATTCTCAATGGGTGTCATTCTTTGTTAGTCTGAACAAAATAAACCGATTTTTGCTGATTGGTACATTCATGTTTGGTTTTGTTTCACGGCCTTATTCCCCACAGAAATATCTCTACCTAAATTTTGGGTTCCAGAAATAAGGATGAAATACACTCATAGGTTGAAAAAAACATAAAACCATGGGTTTGTCTTAGTACAAATCAAGTTGTCATTTCAAAAAGATATATGTGACATACACTGCCATCTAGATATCAGCATCCCATGTCAACTGTGGTTTAATTGAAATCTCTTTCCACATAACATGGAAAAAACAGGAAGAAAGCAAATCAAGAAAGTAAACATCTATATTTTCTAGAAGAGGGTTCCTTCAGGGCAGAGAGAGAACTTCTTTATCTTAAAGTCATATCTTTTTCAACCCATGTTGAAAAAAGCTTTCAGTATAGATGTGACACAAGTATGAATCACTCCCACTTAAAGAGGAAGAATGCGTTTGTGTTCAGCAGACTTCAAGGCGAGAAATTTACTGCAGAGTTTATTGTAGTTCAGATGAAGAGCTCACTTTCACATCTCGGGTGAAGGTAACTGTGTTTTGCTTACCAGTCTGACTCAGCGTTAAATGTGTCAGTATTAAAACCGGAATTCAATCAAAGCACAGGAAACAGGAACAGGTGATCTCATGGCCTACACCTCACCTACAAGACCTAAGATGGGAGACTTGGGAAGGCTTCTTTACTCTCAGGTCCAGTTGAAGACACATGATGTGTGTTAGGGAAGACCTGCATGTGCAGTCTTTTTCTTCTGCTTTTCCAGAAAAGGAAAATTAAGTGCGTGAATGGGAAGAGAAACATGGCAAACCTTTGCCTGATCTGGAATCCAGGTTGTGGAGGGGAATCTGATATAGAGTAGCATGCAGATTTAGTGCAGTGGTAGTGGCTGGCCCATATTTCTGTATCTACATATTGCTTTCCTTCAAAAACTCTGGGAGTACCTGTAATTTTTTTATTTGTCTTTAACAAAAAGGAAAAAAATTCACAGAAAATAATGATTGCATTTGCCAGCTGTATTCTTAACAAGCCTTTCACTTCTCAGGGATGCTGTGTGACTTCTTAAATTGAGTATTGAAATGCAGTAGAGAACATCTGTGTTATTCAGAAACCAACTGCTGTACTACCTACAATGCAAACCACTTAGCAGAGTCTCGTGTCCAAATTCTCAAGTTGAGTTTTGAGGACATTCTCAAAGAATACTTTTATTCTCAAAGAAAACTAGCAAACACTTTCTTCGTTAGGCAGAAGTTAGATCACATTCCAGTTCAAATGGAATAATGTCCACTGGAATGAATGGTGCAGGACTGGTGTGGACCAGAGAAGGAAATTGCCTTGAATGCTGTTAGCAGGACACACTAAAGGTGTGCATCATCCTTCCCACTTAGATAAATCCAACTTTTATAGCAAACTACTTTGGAAGCATTCTCAACATTTCTTAATTTTATTTCAGTGCTGTCTCATTCTTCTGATGAAGACAACCTGACATTTCAATGAAGGAACATCAGCAATAAAAAATTAAGGTTATTTAATAGGTTAATAATATTGATTCTGAATTTACAATGGGATTTAGATCCTGATGCCTTTCAGAAAGATAGCTGCTTAACATACAAGGACAGAAATAAGAAAATTCATGTCCTTTACTCTGGTACTAAAGTGTTCTTTAGGTACGCCCATGGCCTAAACATAACAGTTCTATTTGAGCATCTCCCAACATTTGAACAGTAACACCCACAGTCTGTCACTTTTGTTTCTTTTCAGCCTGGAGAAGATTTATAACCTTTTCTGTCTGGGAGGATGAAAATGAACAAGTGAACCTCTGTGAGTAGTACACTGAGGAAAATGAAAACAAAAGGATAGCACAAGACGTCACCCTATCATCTCAAAGTCAAAAGATTGCATCTTAAGTGACACACAAACTTCACATGGGGAATTTTAGCTGCAGGGAGGAAAATAAAGCCTGAGTTGTTATAAATGAGCTTTTGAAAATATTGATACCAGACCATGGAGTCAAGGTATGAGCCTGAAGTGCAATATGCAAGCCACAGCAATCTGTACTTTGAGGAAGAGAATATATTGCATTTAAAACCTTCATTTCCATATGAGGTTATGGGATTGAATTGAATTTTTGAAAGGTAAACAAACCAAAACAAATGAGAAAATGTATTGCTTGGACTTGAGTGAGGGGAAAAAATAATTTCAGATTGTTACCTATTCTTTTAACTTTTCTCAATTTCTTGTTTCAGTCTTGGACCAAAAAAAAAAAAATCTCTGTGCAGCTTCTGAGAAGAATTTACCCTATGAAGGAAGAAGGAGGCAGGAGGAGCTAAGCTCTCCCTATAGACCTCCCTTCCACACCAGTGTCAAATAACAGGGGAGAGGCTGAAGCAGAGCGCAGCCCCAGCAGCGTGCAGCCAGGAATGTAATAGCCAAAACTGCCAAGCGTTTCACTAGAACAGGCAAGAAAGTCTGTAATAGGATCTAGAGGATAATTTACTTGCAAGGAGTTTCTTTGTAATAGAGTCCTCCCCATTGTCATTATGAGCGGCTATCCTGCACCTTGATCATTCATAGACTCTCTGAAAGAGTCTTCATTTGTATTTTTTATTATATCTAATTTTTCTTACATCTAATTACCATGAGAAACTTGCCATGTTTTTGCTCCATGGAATTTAAGTTTCCAGTTCCATAGGCAAACTATGGAAAATCGTTTATATCAGGTTAGGATGTTAGTATGTTACTTAGTCTTCTTCAATAGTTAGTAGAGGAATGGGCACCTCCAGTATGCATTTAATCTCATATCTGTATATGTTAAAATGAAAGGAGTAGAATAGCTTCGGGAGGTTCTTTTCTTTCTCTCTCTTGAGTCTCTCCTTGCTAAGGAAAAGTTTAGGTGGCTAACATTAACATCAGCCTAGGTGCACATCTTGTCTCCAGTAGCAGATAGCAAACGATCATGGGAATCAGTACACAAAGAGGCTGATTCCTCCCCCTCTGCCTATAGAGTGATCCCTTCCTGTCAGCATCTGGCAGCCCGTGGTTTTGAGACTGCCTGAGCCACAGGCAATATCTGGGTCATCCTTCCCAGTAAGCTTGGAAACCTATCCTGAATGTTTGTCTAACTCCTTCTTGAACCCATGTTCATACACAGTTCATAAATGATAACCTGTGACAATGACTTCCACCAGTTAATCATACCTTGTGTTCTTTAAACGCAAGACCTGATAACAACAAGGAATGAAACAAAACAAAGGTTTCTCTTCATATTCACCCAAGATGTTCCTAGATTTATCTTTAAAGAGGAATATAACTGCTTTTTTCGAAATGATGAGGAATTCCATTGCCTGTAGGGGCAATCTCTTCTGAATTAAGGTCTCTGTCCCAGATCCCAGTGAACAGCTGGGTAATGGTAATGTTTTCCAACACCATGCTCTTTGCTTCAGTTCAGGTGAATCAGAGCCCACAGACTTTATGCATGAGAGAAGCTCTTATTTATTTCTAATGGCAGAGGTATTCAAAAAGAAAAAAAGAGGAAAAAAAACCACCCACCCCAAAAAGGCAGGTTTTTTACTGCTGCTGCTGTGAATTTTATCGCTGCCACAGGTACAAATTTGAGTGAGTGTGATACATACCATAGTGACAACTATGAAATCCTTAGATGGACTGAGATTTGTTACAATATATTTGTAGCTTAGCAATCTTTTGGGATACTATTTAACCATATGTGAATCTCTCTCTGTTGTTTATTACATTTCTCTGAAATTGCTAAGTAGCATTCTAATTTCATGTCAAAACATTCACGTCATGCTGTGTAAATCTATCACCTGTCATGTTTTTGCTCTAAATATATATTCTTTGACTACTAGAACTTCAGGAACTCTTCTTGTGATTGTGAATCTTAAAAGTTGGACTGGCTGTAAAGAGTTAGTTTTCATAAACACCTTACTAACACAGAAGCACAGGTTCCACTAAAATCAAAAAGACATGTGCTCCTAGTGCTTATAAACGCTAGGGAAGATGATAGCCAGCAGTTTAGCATAGATCTACACAAGACTCTGTAATGTCTTTTTCAGTGTAAATTATAACCTCTTTGAATATAATTTTGAGGAGGAAAGAACTAAATTAATTTTGGAAGATTAAAAAGCAAAATGTTTTATTAGATGGATGAAATATATATTGGTAGGTAATTAGTTAGGCGTAAATTATACAGTCTTAATGTACTTCCTAGTAAAAAAAAAAATTATGGTGCCTGCAAGCCTGATCCTACGTCTGGTCTACAGAGTTTGTTACTTCAGCCAGTCCTGTGTGTGCACAAGAACTTCATCTAACATAGTGTTCATTAAATCATCGTGTCATTACTGTAACTTATCAAAGAACAAAACTATATAGTCATTCTGGTTTTGAGAAAGGAAAGAACCCCACTACTGTCACATTAACAGATACATTCTTCATTCTCCCCTGCTGATAAAGAGCATATAATTTCAGAACAGCTGCCACTTATAATTAAGCTGAATAACTTCAAACCATTCAACTTCTAAGGCAATGCTTTTTTAAAATTGATGCATCTTTAGTAAAATACTGAAAACTATTAAAATGTCACTGAGAAGTAGAAGCCTTTTTTCTTATATTCTTTTTGCTCAAACTAAGTGTGATCATCTTGTAATAAAGGGAGGTTTGTAATATTAAAAAGTTTAATCATTTTATTTGTTCTTATTTACATATGTTACTGTGAAGAAAAGCCACACTGGTAATAGATATCTAAAAGCTTGTCTTATACCAGGGAGAATCTTGTGTTAGCATTGTCTGCTATAGCCGTGTACCCCAGGATCTTGAGTGCATGGGCGTGCGCACACACACACACAGACACAGGGGAATTTCAATCCTGCAAATACCAAAGTATGCAAAATGGCTGTAGCTGGTGTACAAAAAAGACCAGTCTGTCTGGAAAAAAAAAAAAAAAAAAAATCAAATATAGATAATCAGGATGATGTTCTTTCCTAAGATATGCATGGTATAATTTTATCTCCCCAGATACTAACTGAAGAGCTGTGTATGCAAGTATGCAGATATGCTGTCAGTGATCAGCATTTAGGCTTCAGTTTTGATTACTTGGACAAATCTGGAGTCAGTTATACGCTGTTTTTATAGCTCATCATACTCAGTTTGCATTGAAAAGGAAAATTTTGGGCTAAAGCTGAATAAAGCAAAGTGGAATTTTTGCTCTACTGTAGCCACCCTAGTCATAGCTGCACATCCCAACATCTGATTTCTGCAGTGTGGAAGCTGGACCTGTGAGTGTTTAACAGTTTGCAACAATGAAAATAGTATTTTTTACAATACACTGCTGTGGAATGATACAATTTTATTATTTAAGTGTCCCTTTACGAAAACCAAAAAAAAAATAGATCCTGCAGTAGTAAGCTACCAAATCTGCATTCCTGAAAACAATGCCTGTGAACAGTTTAATTATTTTGTTCTTTCTTAAATCTTCTTGCCAAGAATCTTTACTGGATTAAGTATTCAACACCAAGAGATTAAAGACGTATATCCCTGTAGCTACCACTGCACATAGCTCCACATAATCACAAGGATTAGCTTTCTAAGGAAGTACATCAAAGCTTTATTTCCTTGTGGGTATCCGATAATAAAGGCTAAGGATAAACCAAACTCTCATCACTTTTGCATCTATCCCTCCACTACTAGATCAAGACTAAATAAGAATGTGAATAAAGATAAAGTCAATGTAGAAAGCCGCAGTACTCTACCACAGCTATAATAACACCAACACAGCAGAGTAATAGAAAGGAACTAGAAGGATGGCGAGTTACACGAAATTTTTAAGGGTATATAAAGGAAGGCAATTAATAACCTACAGTACCTTTTGAAACTAACTGAATAAATACTCACAAGCAAATACTTCTTGTGTACAGATCTGTGGAGCATGTGTCCATGAGCTACAAAATCCCGTACTTCATTATGATTTGTACTTTGAAAGCAAGATTTTATAAAAACTACCCGTACCTGATAGAGAACATTCTAAGCAACAGCACCAGGGACCTCCATTGTTAAATGCCCAATAACTACATAATAATTCAAGTTGGTACATTGCAAAAAGGCCAGTGCATATCTGACTGTTTTCCTGCACAGTTCTGGACAGTCATGGACCAATACAAAAGCCTGTATTTGTACATAAGATCATTAATTTCTGCGGTGATGTATGAAAACAGGTAACTTTGTCTAAGGGCCAAAAGCAAGGCATTCAGGGGAAACTGCTAAACTTTCCTCCTTCTTTGGCTTGGTTTATCTGAAAGTAAGCCCTCAGTGACTTTGTGTTAAGTTAGAAGAAAGGTAAGACTATTACAAAAGTGTGCATGGTACCTGCTTGTTTTTAAAAGTCTTAGCCTAAAGAAGGCAGTTGTAGTTCTGCCAGTTAGCTAAGGAATTTTATTCACATTCCGCCTTGCTTGTGGCCAGTCTTGCACTTGAAACCTACAGGTGTTTGCTGTGCTTCTGCCGTCTTTAGTTATCCTGTGGTAAAAAAATTCCTTTTTGTCAGCAAAACCACAAAAAGTCAAGGCTCCTTGTGACTTTGACAAATCACTTAGTCACTCTGATCCTCATTTTACCCACAAATACCTACCTCAGAGAAGTTTTGTGAAGCTCAGTTAATGGTTACAAAGCATTCCGAGGTCCCTGGAGGACAACACTGTAAAAAATATTCCAGTATTTGCTTCTGCCAAAAAGTATCCATTTGAAATTCAATATTTTTGGTAAAGTACATAAACTATAACACATTCATGTTGTGCAATCCTGATGAAAATAATTTGTAACCTACAAATTGAGGGCTAGTCTGTTATTCTGTCACTTAAGTTTCTTTCCTTGTGTTATCCTTTATCCTCTGAGTTTGTGAACAGTACCAAAAATACGTAAACCTTTTTAGACTGTAAGATTCTTGGTTTGTGAACAAATACATGCACACATACACGCATATGCACGTGCACACACACACTTCTTCCTGTGTGTATTTAAAGATCTTTTTCATAAGCTATGTAATAAAAATTTTAAAGTATTTTATTTCATAAGAAGTAATTTCTTCTTATAAAATTGTGTAAAGGACTCTATAATATCTGTATCAATGTATATTTAAAATTATGCCCTGCTTTAAAGAACAGGTTAAACTCCTGAATCATTTTTTCCTACATTTGCTAGCATGTTAATCTAAATTTAATTAAAAGATAGTACCGCTGAATGAGCAGAAGCAACATATTGTTTCACTGGTGCTTTATTAGCACTTTGAATTTTAATAAGTGTTTCATTGATAGACTGGGTATAAAGATTGCTATTTGTTTGATACTCTTATTCCTTCAGCAAACCAAACCATTTTATTTTGTCTTTGACTCTAAAGACAGCCAATTTTAACATGCTTTTTATTCTCAATTCTGTCTTAGACACAGCTCATTTATTTAATAGACTTGTTCTTATAATTATTACTGTGCTAAATGTGTTTTTTTCCCTTCTTGTTCCTCTGCCTCAATCCAGATGCTGATGTATAGCTCTTGCATACAGAACTATACAGGAAAAGTGAGCCTTTCCATTTTTCAGGCTCACATCTGGCCCTCACTGTCACGGGAGGGACAAGTTAGGCATTCCCAGAACAGCACTGTAGTTTCTCTCCAGCTCTCCAGTGCCACATGTGGCACTCATGGGGGCCTCAGGACAGAACCATGGGAGCGCACAGTAGCCAGGAGCATCCTTCTGTTCTCAGCTTTGTGCTGTGCCCTCCTCACATGATGTGTGCGGGGAAGCACGGGATGTCATGGGGCTCCGCTCAGGTGCAGAGTGCCTGTCCGTGAGTAGTGCCTCCAGCACTAGCAATGCTTTCAGCTTCTGTGTAGGGTTTCTTTCCCGGAGCCTTTGGTTGACTTCAAGCACCTGAGGTTGCCTTGGAAGATGATCAGATGAAGGAGTAAGGCCGAGGAAGATTTCCAGTCATTCAGCAGCGTACAGGTGCCAGAAATCACACATCCAGCGTTACTCCTGACTGTCCTTGTAGGTTTATTGTCAGGATGATTTTCTAATGCATCACCATGTGCACAATCGCACCTAGAAAAACAAAAAAGGATAATTTCTATTTTGAAAAGCATTACTAAGATTTAATATTAAAGAAAGCAGTAAGAAGGTGTTGTGTGTCAGATGCTCTGTCTGGACCTGGGGACACACATGCAACAGCATACAAAACTCAGAAAGAATTCAAAGTTACAGTCGGGGCTTCCTTTTAAGCTACTCTTAGATACCTGTATGCCATTTTTGAATAAACATTTCTTTAACTGCCACCTATGATGCCTGGACATCTTAATTGGATGCTATATGTTAGTTTGGTGTTGGAGGTAGTAAAGTAAAAATCTCAGACTTCTCCAAACTGTCTATTTCCAAGGCTATTAAGACAAGCTATAAAAGAGGCCCAGTTAAAATACTTCAGACTGAATATATCCAGTACATTTAATTTGTTTCTGTTCTGAAGAAAAATTGCTCTTCAGAAACATTATATAAGAAATTGTTAAGTGCCTTATGTGGTGTTTATTTTTTTGCTTATTTTTGTGAAGGATTAAGCCTTTGTAATGGGAATTGCTGACAAGTAGCTTGCATAGGTATATTTTTTTTTGTAAACGAAAAGAAAACATTTTTTTGTCAAGTAAGTAAAATGCTCGTACTTTGTATGTTTATTGTTACAGTTGAAAGATTGCAATACTTCCAAAACAACTAGTGATACAAAAGTCAAATGTAATTTTTACTTTGTTTCAATTATAAAAAAAATGAATTTATTTCCTACCAGGTAAAAGGTCCATTAAACACCAGATAGAGTTTGCCACCTGATCAAAATGGTACAGCCAAGTAACAACAGTAAAATAACTGCGGGGATGACAAATTTGTTTTGCATCTTTTGCATGTTTTTCCAATACATGTTATGCACTGTTTTGTTTTTCCAACTTTTGCCTCCAACTTTTGCCTTTATTTGTTTGTACAGCCTAATATTCTAAAATTCTAACTATGCTTTTCTGAAATTAATAACGAAAACCATTACCTTAATAAAATGAAGGCTCCTTAAGTTATTTTTATGCCCTGACAAACTTAATAATAGGAAGTATTTTTAGATTCATGATGTTTTTCCAAACAGCATGAGTGAATGTGAATGAAAAAAGATGCAGAAACATAACAGGTAGAAGAGCAGTGCACAGAAAACTACTACTGAGATCTTAAGCCTGACCTGCTGCCACTGACTGTGGCACAAATTTTGTCTTACAATTACTTGCCAAAAGTTAACAAGCTTGCAACAGTTAACTTTCTGTGGGCTGATTATAAATGTTCCTTGGAGTAACAGTGGTAAACGATTAGTTATGACATGCAAGTCGATTTCTTATCTTCATGAGAACACAAGAATTCCTACTAAAATAGCAGTCCAGACATTTGCGATCTACTGGGACCCCGTCACCTAGTGCAGCAAACACAAAGGATGAGCCGCTGACATCTGCAGTTAGCCAAAAGTGTTTCTTGCTCAATATTATTATCCAGTGATGACTCCAGCACTAGCAAAATCAAGATTAGACTGTTGTAATTTATTGTATCTAAAATCAGAAACCACCATTACTGCCAAAACAGGTGAAAATGAAACTAGTTAACTGACTCAGACTTAAAACACTCCAAAAAGAGTGTATCCTCGCAGTTCTTCCTCCTCAGTATTGTTCCCAGTCATTACAGAGTCCAGTCTGGATAAAGGTAATCACAGATCTCATTAACTCCATCGCTAAATTAATCTTCACTTATCATCAAGAACATAATATACCTTGCTTGTTTGATTTTTATAACCTTGAGACCCTCATGAAAAGAGGTCCTAGTGTAGTCATACTTACCAGCAAGATCAGTTTGCATGGTGCAAACATAATGATGTGAGCTTTAACATCTCCTGTGATACAAAAGAAACAGAAAGCGGATGTATAAAACACCAAGATTTTCATCTACATGCAACAAGGAATGCAGAAAGCACTGCAGTGATTCCACGTAGGATTTGTAGAAATTCTCTTTCGGAATAAAATATGATGGGATAAATTGCTGAATTAGTTCCTCTGAGTTTCTCACCATTCTGTTGCTGGCTACTGCCACTGGTCATTCCTATACTACTTCATGCATTACCAAGTGACTTTTGGTGTTAATGAGCATATGAAAAGAGGAGGACGTGTTAGCACCATGTGATTATCTAGGTCTACAGACAGCAACAATGAGCACTACATACCACCAGCAACAAAGAACTACAGTCTGAAAACTGATCTGCTGTCTGAAATTGATCTTTCCTTTTATCACTAGGGCTCATTTCATGTGAGGTGTACAGATAATCCATTTTTAACATGTAGCACATCAGAAGTTTCTATATTGCTTTCATATAGCCTGTTCATGCCAATAAAATGTCAGCTTAGGCAATTTGGGTCTGATGTTCAAGGACTTTTGAGTATTTGCAATCTACATTGATTCCAGCTGGAGTCCTAGGTGTTCACTGCTCTTCCTGCATCTCCATCGGTGCAAGCAACAACGGGAGTTCTAAGGTAGACAAGATATTTGTCCTTTTGTCACGAGTGTTTACTATACAGCAATAAATCTATACGGTGAAGTAGAGCAGCTGGCAAGAGGTTTTGCATGCTCCAGCTGAAGTCACCACTAGCAAGAGCAGAGCTGTTCTCGTGTTAGTGTAAACGGTGGGAAATTCTGCTCAAAGGCTCGTTGTAGACACGCTTCTCCGTACCATACCTCTGCTCAATAGATCATTCATGAGCACCCAGCCCCCCCTCCAGAGAGCAAGTAGAGTCAGGTCATGAGCAGGAAGGGATGGAGACAAGGCCGAGTTTCTTACTTGCAGCTCAGGCTCGGAGCTGGTTTATTGTTGTCATGGCTACGGGCTCCACATGCCTCCAGTCCCCGCTTTATGAAAAGAATGATGCAGTGTCTAGCCTTACAGCTGAATATATAAACCAAATTAGTCTACCATGCCTCTACCTGTTTTGTGGCTCACAATGAAAGAAGTAATATATCATGCAATCAGTCTTGTAGCAGTTATATTCTGTGTAAACACTAAGTCATTACACCCAGACTTTTTTATTTGCTCTTTAGAGTCCCTTCTCAGTATAATAAACTGCAGATTTCAATAAGAAAGCTAATTCAGGAGAGTCCTCTGTGACTTCTCACAACTTCTGTAACATATAAATTAAAAAGTGTGTTTCAAATCCCTTTTCACACTCCATTTTTGCATAATCCCACTCACTAAACAAGAAGCAGAAAGACATGATGAATGTCTTTTCCAGAGCTGCAGTGCCAGAATCAAACTATTCCTAATATAAGTAAAGACGAGTTATATAGTCCTGCAGGGAACCATTAACTTTTCCTGAAGAGAGGAAGAGCCTTATATGATCCCATCTCTACTACAAGATTAAATAAACTTTTAATGGCACTGGGGTAAAGCACTGAGGGAAGACGCGTCCTGTGATACTTGTTGTCAGTGTCGTTTAGAAGAGGGGGAAGGAAAGAAAGCTTTAAAAGTATGGTCTCAATTGAAAGATAAATGTATAAGAGGCAGAAAATGGGTATCAGAATAAAAAAGTGTAAATCTCAGCAAATGACGGTGTAGCCTCCATACCAAGGGTTTGGAAGAGAAGGTGGCAACAGGAAAAATAACTAATATGAGGGGTAAGGAAGGTGTAAATTGGCTTTAATTTCCACCCTCTTACACATTCTTCTTTTTTTCCAGCTTGTAAATTCCACTAGTTTTGATTCTCTATAGGCTCATTTAGACTATGCATGTCAGTGAGTGGAGGTGTGTGGTTGCATAATTCACCATCATTTTACACTCTATCTCCATGCTTAGCAAATTGGGCCTTATCCTCACTTACCTCCAAAACCCATTAAAGAACTTTGGCAGTGTAGGCTGTAAATGACATTTATAGCCAACGAAGTGTAGAAGGGATCTCAGCGCAGATAAAGAACAGAAGAAAGTGTTATGTTTTTATAGATCTGAAGTATTTCTTTAAAAATAAATAAAGACAGCTTTATTATCTATCAGGGAAAGAACAATGTAACAAAGCATAAATCGAAGGTAGTTCCCCAAATTAAATTCACCTTGGCTACAGCAAATTTAATGTTTTGACTCATCGATACATTGCCAGTATTTCATGCTACACAAAGTCTCCCATGCTGATATTTTCTATTTCTTGGTGCTGTGGAGAGAATTGAAAAGAAAGAAGTGTGTTCAAAATAACATACCTGTGCGTTGTAGAATAGTACTCAGTCTCATCAAGGCTGCTACATTCTCTGCGATCTCTCACTTGAAGGGTTTTAATGACTTGGTCATTTCAGAAAACTTCAAGACTGAAAAGGTAAAATAAAACCCAAAGAATGTTTTTGCTGTAATTATGCAGCTTTTTCATTTTAAAAAAAAAGTTTTTTCCATTTTGCATTTGCACTATCTGGCTCTAAAGCAATATGAAAGAAAAAATAGATTTTGTCTTTTGTTCATTTTTTGAGAAGTTGTGGTTACAAAAAATGTTCAAAATAAAATCATAGAATCATAGAACGCTTTGGGTTGGAAGGGACCTTTAGGTGTCATCTAGTCCAAACCCCCTGCAACTAGCAGGGATGTCTTTAACTTAATCAGGTTGCTCAGAGTCCCATCCAAAATAGTCACTCAAGGAAGCGCATCTAACTAAGACCCGTTATGGCTATGTGCAGCTGCAGCATATCTGCTTCTTTAAGAGACACCTACAGTGCTTAAAGAATGGGAAAATATCTGTTATTACCATGATTTACATATATATATGTGTGTGTGTTTGAGTAGGTATGAATATTCCGTGTATGGACCATAGATACTGACACCTTTTGCAGCAATAAAATGAAATAAAATTAGTTTTATTTCTGTATATATTGATTGCACAATTTCACATTTTGCTTGGAGAGACACATTCAATTTATAGGTTCCTAACCGGTATTTTGTGTGTCATATAGGTGGGAACTATATGGTACTTCCTGTGCAGCCCTTAGAAGACAAAAAATACTGTGTGTATTTAAATCAGTGCTTTTATTTTTTATTTAAGTTACATGAAACTTTACCAAGGCAGTTTTAATTATTTCAAACTGTCCAATCTTATTTATACGAAATGTATTGGGGAAAGTGTTTCATAAATATGGGCAAACACAACCCAGATAGCTTATACTAAGGCAAACAAATTGACTTAAACAAAAACATTTCAACTTTTGAAAGCTGAAACAACTGTTCTCTCCCAGCAGCAACCAGGAAAGACCCAGGTTCCACCAGAGCCTGAGGCTTCTGAGCAGCGAGAAGCTCATTAAGTAAGAGATGTTCCAGTGATCTGAGCAAGATGAATCATATCCCATGACACAAAGGAAAGGAAAATCACAAGTAAATAAACAACCTCTCCTCCTCAATAACAAACAGAAAACAGCGAAACAAGAACAACAGAAACCCATAGGCCAATCTGGTCTGCAAAAAGAGAACATATCTTTTTTGTCCGAGACCTGACAACTAGTTTGAGCTCTGGCATATGGATGGATACCAACCCCGGCCAGCCAGCTAAGATTCCTTGTACCTTCTCTGAACTTTAAACTGACCTATCTTGTACAGAAACTCAAAAATGCATCTGTCACTTGTAAAGAGAGATAAAAAAATATTAATTTCCTCTAGCATCTAACTGCATGAAACTCTCAAGTATGCTGTGTTTGATCATAGTCATTGCCATGTGTTTCTGAGGGCAATGCAAAATGCATATTCTCTTTTGACTCATAGAAGAACGAAAAGCAGAAGGAAGTTCCCTGAAATGCAGAATTAGATGTCAAGGCCAGAAGGACCATTGCAACCACATCACTCCACTGTCCTCTCTGATTTTCCCAATCATAGATTTTCTTCTGGGAGTTCAACTTCTCCTTAAGAAAGCACTGCAACCTTGTTCTAGCAATAATTCCACGGGATCTTGCATCTGTCACCTTTTTGCTGTAAGCTATTTCCACATTTAACTATGAAAGCACCTTCCTTTAACATTCAGTTTGCCTGATTTGAGCCTCACTTGCTAGGCCTTGTAACATTTTTCTTCTCATTCAGTATCAAAGCTTTCCTCAGTATCACCTGAACACAGTGACTGTCTCCTATGAACAAAGAAGTTCACAGAAACTGACCTCCTTTTAACTTACATTATAAGCTTTATATTCTCAAGTTCATCTTCAGGTCTGTTTGAAAATTTTAATGTATCTGCATTCTTTTTGAGTATAGATGATAGCGTTGATGTGCTTATCTAGTATAGCAGTGCTATATATAGAAGTAATATTGCTTGTCTCCTTCCTCCTGGTATCTTGGTTATCTCTTATACTCTTTTTGACGTAGTCTTTCATTTGTAATTAACTTGTACTGAGAGGCAATAATTGCTCTCAACACTCAATTCTTATGTGCTTCAATGCTTTCCAAGACAGGGCTTCCTGTCCTCTTACGTTCATCTTCATTCTTGGTTCCCAGCTACAATCTTGCATGTGGATACTGAGAAAAGCTTTTGGCTGAAGGGCACCCATTTAAATTATACATAATTCTCTGTAATAGTAACTTGCTCTCCATCCTCATTATATCTTCTCCCACAAACTCTTTTGCACCTACAAAGCCTGCCATGAAAAATATTATCTTCTTGATAACAAAAAAAATGCTGCATGGCCTTTACAGCAAAAGCTGATCCCTGAAAGACCTACTATTGAACTCATTCAGTGAAATGCTTTTGTGGAAACCAGAGTTTGGATCTAATTGACTCCTTATTCTGCCTAAAATCATTCTAAAATCAATACCTCAGCCAGAATTTTGCAGAGGCTTCTGTCTTCAAAGTTAATCTTTGGATTTAAATGGGGAAAATACTCTGGCTATTTACAATCTGAATCCAAATATTTATCACCACCCACAGTTTGGAGTGAAATGTAATTTCTGGTTCTGAATCATATTTTTATAAATCCGGCATAACTTCACAGACATGAGTGACAAGTATGAGAGCAGAATTTGGCACAAAGTATGTACACGGGCCTAATTGTAACAATAAAACTTTGGGTGGAATCCAATCCACCTAAATTACATGTCTAAACTTAGGTGCTGCCTCACTGAAAGAGTAGCTGCCTACTATGGATGAGTGTGCATGATAACAGGTGGTAAAATGACCTAGTCTAGCTAAAGTAATTACCTAAGCTACCCATGACATCAACAGACGTATTTCTGAAAACATACAGAGGGGAATCCAGGCAAACTAATTTAAGCCTATCCAGATAGCAATCCAGTCTGGTTAAGTGATGCATTTGAATTTTCCAAGGAAAGTGGAAGGAAGAAATAGGTAAAAATAGGCAGGGACCCCTATTTGAAGTCCAGTCTTCAGAAACTGAATGCCTACTGCTAATAGCATGGTAGAGGCACTATCCAGCCACTGCATAATGTGTGCCCAAAGCACCCCACTCGTGGAAATGGGAGGCTGTAATTCTTTTCAGACTGTATATGTAGGATCCTGGACACATGTCAAAGACACAATCAGGCCGTGCAATGCTCCTATTCAGTATGACTTTCATAGATTCATAGAACCGTAAAATATCCTGAGTTGGAAGGGACCCAAGAGGATCATCGAGTCCAACTCCAGGCTCCACACAGGGCAATCTGAAAGTTAAACCATATATCTAAGAGCATTGTCCAAATGCTTCTTGAACACTGACAGGCTTGGGGACATGACCATTTTTCCTGGGGAGCTTGTTACAGTGCTTGACCACCCTCGCGGTGAAGAAACAAGTGAACTTGGAGTGAACCAAGAAGTAGCTACGACTGTGAGAATCAGAGGGTGAACCTCAGCCATGAAATTCAGCTTGAGTTCCTTCTCCATTTCCATGAAAATGGGTAGACATAGCTACAATCTAAGTATCCATTTGGCTAGGAGTAATAGTAATCTCCCAGGGTGTGAGTTAAAAACCCAGGAGCTTACACAGAGCCTAGAGCTTATCTCATCTGTGAGTGGGATGATCTCTGCAGCATTTGAAGTACTTACTGCTGGTAATTGAATTAGGCAGTGGTGGGCAGTAAGTGGACTAGATTTCTGTCTGATCCTTAGTCGGGTTGGATCCCTAATACTTTAAGGACACTGTATATTTAATACAATTTAGCCCTGAAATCACATTTGACTCAAAACCAAGAGTATGATCTACACCGGTTTATAGATACTCCACTCCTCCACAGACAGATTATGTTAGTGCCATGAGCATACGGCCGTCTAAGCCATTCCTGGTAATTAGATTCTGTGTAGCTATAACTTGCTAGCCTACACAAGCTTGCACTTACCTACATTTGGTATGACTATGACCCTAAATTTTTCAGTGCTCAGGCTCACATCCTCAGTACCTTTAAAATAATGTAGTTCTTTTTTAATTGTGTAGATAAATGAAAGAAATATTATAGCTAACACCTGCGAGAAAAAAAATTCTGTTGCATTCTCTAGACTTTAAGATGTAAGTGAAGGGCTTCATAAGCATGAAGGTGCTTTAGTACCACAGTAAATGTGAAATTACTAAACCACTGTGTTATAAGAAAAATAAGAAACATATATTAAATCATGCACCTTTTTTTCTGCATAAAGTGGATCAACACACAGAAGGTAAATGCAAGGTTTTTGTGATCAGTGCACAAAAAATGGTGTGGGGTTCACTGGCCAGAAACTTGCACTTTCTCCAGTATAATCTAGTCTTCATGTGAACTTGGTATGAGACATCACAGAACTATACAAACAAATACTTAAATCTTGAGTTTCAGAAATAGAAAGAGAACTATAATGAGGGAAAGGAAGGCAAAACCATGAAGTTTATCTAGGATCCCAGTGCCATATTGTATCTGAATTTCACAGTAAAGATTATTATCTCAAATATGCCGAATACACAGTCATGGATCCTGAAGATCCTCATACTTTTTGACAGGGTGTTTTTCAAAAATCGCCATCTGGATTTGCCATTTTAAGATCCCCTTTGTAGTAGTAGAGAAAATTATTGTAAAATTATGCTAAAATTTTTTTCATATGCTGCCCATGCTGTTTGTTTGTGCTTATTTTAGAAATGTTTATGTATGTTTCATCTCTTCAAAAAGGGAATGTGAAGATTTGATGAGTGTTTCTTGAACCCAACCGTCTCCTGGTAGAATGAAATATGTTGCCTAGGTTTCCTGGGAATACACCACAGGAACAGATGAAGATAATGTGGTTGCGTATTATGTGATAATGATTATTCTGACTGATGTATTCACCCCAAGGTATACTTGAGCATCTGTTGTTTATTTAGGCAGGACTCGTCATTCTTATTTTTAAGATATTTAAGTGGGTGAACATATTTCTCTTTAAAGACTATCAAATGGGAAAAAAACTAAAAAGAGGCACATGGGATTA
Source organism: Gorsachius magnificus (assembly GCA_034008185.1). Classification (NCBI taxonomy): domain Eukaryota; kingdom Metazoa; phylum Chordata; class Aves; order Pelecaniformes; family Ardeidae; genus Gorsachius; species Gorsachius magnificus. The sequence continues at coordinate 182,700,925 of CM067081.1, forward strand.
TGTACTAGTGATGACACGGAACATGAATACAGGAGGGAGATGTACTTAAGTTCTAACACTGTTCATTGCCTCAGGAACGTAGGGTCTATATTTGAGGAAGAAGTTAGTTTGGCTTGTATTGACTTTACAAAGTGAAGCCACCACATTAAGAGCACGTGTTGTGGCTGTAATACCTTACTCAGTACTGTACATCTTTAATAATAAGATTGATAAATTTCTAGTAAAATACAGTAGAGTATGGGGTGGTATCCCCTCTGTGATATGAAGCCTTAAAATCTGATTTTTGTGATTTCCTAAGATACCGTACTTTGACAAGAAATTATATGCTATATGAAGTAAATTACGTGGTGAAAGTTTCTGTTCTGTGTTATACAGAAACTCAGACTAAGTGACATAATGGTCCTTTTTTATCTGAACATATAGGATGTCTGAATCATTTAGAAGGGCTTCTATAGGTAGAAGGGCTTCTACAGATATGACAGCTGGAAAAGGAAGGTCAAGGAAAGCGTACCCTCCCTGGTGAACATGACTGTCAAACTGGTAACAACAGATGAGGAAAAGTCTGAGGTACTCAACAAATTTTTTGCCTCAGTTTTCACTGGCAACCTCTCTTCCCATACCTCTCAAGCGGATGGACTACAAGACAGGGACTGAGGGAGCAAAGTCCCTCCCACTGTAAGAGAAGATCAGGTTTGTGACCACCTGAGGAACCTGAACGCACATAAGTCCATGGGACCTGATGAGATGCATCCCAGAGTCCTGGGGGAATTGGCTGATGTAGTTGCCAAGCTACTCTCCATGACATTTGAAAAGTCATGGCAGTCAGGTGAAGTCCCTTGGGACTGGAAGAAGGGAAACATCGCACCCATTTTTAAAAAGGGTAGAAAAGAGGACCCTGGGAACTACCGACCTGTCAGCCTCACCTCTGTGCCTGGGAAGATCATGGAACAGATCATCCTGGAAGCTATGCTAAGGCACATGGAGGACAGGGAGGTGATTTGAGACAGCCAGCATGGTTTCACCAAGGGCAAGTGTTGCCTGACCAACCTAATGGCCTCCTATAATGGAATGATTACATCAGTGGACAAGAGAAGAGCTACGGATGTCATCTATCTGGACTTCTGTAAGGCCTTTGAAACAGTCCCCCACAATCCTTCTCTCTAAATTGGAGAGTTATGGACTTGATGGGTGGACTGTTCAGTGGATAAGGAATTGGTTGGTTGGATGTATCCAGAGGGTAGTGGTCAACAGCTCAATGTCCAGACGGAGACTGGTGACAAGTGGTGTTCCTCAGGGGTCCATACTGGGACCAGTGCTGTTTAATATCTTCATCAATGACATAGACAGTGGGATCGAGTGCACTCTCAGCAAGTTTGCAGACAACACCAAGATGAGTGGTGTGGCTGACAGGGACGGGATGCCATCCAGAGGGACCTGGACAAGCTTGAGAAGTGGGCCCATATGCACCTCATGAAGTTCAACAAGGCCAAATGCAAAGTCCTGCACCAGGGTCGGGGCAACCCCTGGTATCAATACAGACTGGGGGATGAAGGGATTGAAGGGAAATCTTGTGGAGGAGGACTTGGGCGTGCTGGTGGATGAAAAGCTGGGCATAAGCCAGCAATGTGCACTTGCAGCCCAGAAAGCCAAGCATATCCTGGGCTGCATCAAAAGCAGTGTGGCCAGCAGGTCGAGGGAGGTGATTCTGCTCCTCTACTCTGCACTGGTGAGACCCCACCAGGAGTACTGCATTCAGCTCTGGAGCCATCAGCACAGGAAATACATGGACCTGTTGGAGCAGGTCCAGAGGAGGGCCTCAAAAATGGTCAGAGGGCTGGAACTCCTCTCCTGTGAAGACAGACTGTGATAGTCGGGGTTGTTCAGCCTAGAGAAGAGAAGGCTCTGGGGAGACCTTATTGTGGCCTTTCCGTACTTAAAGGGGGCTTATAAAAAAATGGGGACAGACTTTTTAGTAGAGCCCGCAGTGATAGGACAAGGAATAATGGTTCTAAACTAAAAGAGGGTAGATTTAGACTAGATATAAGGCAGAAATTTTTTACAATGAGTGAAACACTGGTGAAACACTAGAACAGGTTGCCCAGAGAGATGGTAGATGCCCCATCCCTGGAAACATTCAAGCTCAGGTTGGACAAGGCTCTGAGCAACCTGATCTGGTTGAAGATGTCCCTGCTCATTGCAGGGGGTTGGACTAGATGACCTTTAAAGATCCCTTCCAAGCCAAACTACTCTATGATTCTATGATTCTACGATTTATGAGTCCAAGTCTATCTACTATATTAAAAATAAATTCAAAAATGGCAGATTGAAGAAGTAGTACGCATGAAAGTATGAATGGACAAGAGCTTATTCTGTGAATTACTCCAAATGTAAACATTGTTTTACACACACACAACATTGTCATCTAATTCTGATTGCTGAATACTAGTAACCTCAAAATTGTTCTCCCACTAGTGGGAAGAGTCTGAATTTTCTATGGCAGTCTAGCTTCACTTCAGTCTTTTTTGGACTTTAGCAAAGCCCTTCAAAGTAAACATTAGGAAAAATTGCAGACATACTGTCTATGCTAATTATTTGTTCTTACTTTATTTTCCCTGCCAGTTTTATCATTGTCAATGGACACTTACACAAAAAAAAAAAACCAAAAACCCTAACAAACAAACAAAAAAACCCCTAAAAACCAAAGACTTAAGCATGATACAACCAAGCTACCTAGAGTATTACATCTTTCACCACATGTAAGTTTCATAAGCATTGATCTAACCTTAGGGATGAACTATACATAAACCATCTTGAGCAGAAAGTGGCGTAGTCTGTCTGTAAGGATCTCCAGTGATGAAGAGTTCACGACACCTCCAGACAATCTACTGCTGTACCACAAGATAAAGTGTCCCATCCCCATCCCCCTGCCTCTGTTCTAAATAGTTCTTGCTAAAATGTTAGCCCGTTGCCTCTCCATGCCTATGCAGGTACACAGAGAACCATTAATTTTCTCCCTTCTAGAAGCTATGTTTAAAAATTTTCAGACATACACATGGCTCCCTCCTAACTTTGTCAAGCTAGAAAACTCTTACTTTGTTCAAGTTTTCTACATATTTTGGGAAAAACCTCTGTTTTCTACATCTCTGATTATTCTCATTGGTTTCTTCTGATTTGCCTCCAGCTGATATACATTTTTGCCCAAAGACAGCACACAGAGCTGGAATAGAGCTCCCCACATTATCCATGCTGGGTTATAGTTACTTGCATTGCAATTCTTCACACGTGTTAGGGTTTTGACAAGTGATCGTGAGTGATGCTATTCTCTGTGGTTTAAAGTGTTACTGTTTCCTGCTTGCCAGTTCCACTCTTTTTTTTCCAGCAGTAACACTGTTATAGCAGAATTGGCAGGTGAGGATATGTCTGTGTCAACTACTCTTCAAAAGTATATGCTGAACCAATACCTTGCTTTTAAATGAGCAAAAGAGGGCCCATGCACAAAAGCTAGCCCTATTATGAAAAATGTTTCAAAAAAAAAAATCTGTGCAATTTAGATGTATAAACAAGTTTTAGAAACAACTTTTTCAGAAGAATGGACATACTAAATCATACCTAAACTCCATCTCACCTGCAATGCTGCGTCCAGCATCGGTCAGTTGGGCTCCTGTGGTCTAATAAAAATGGTCTGATTGATGTTGCTCCCCCATGAATCTATAAGCCTCTCTTTCATCCTACTTTGTATTTAGCTGTCTGCCATATCCATTCACATTCTCAGTTCTGTGGCCTTTCCCCTGATCCTTGGGAAAACTTACAGTATTTTCAGATAGATGTAGTTTTTACTTCCTTTTTCTGATGCTTCAACTAATAGGAGATATGAAGGGAAGACTACAAGAAAAAAGGGAAATATACAGTGATTTTTATCTCAAGGAGGGTATAAATCCCTTTAGAATGGCAGTGGTTTGCATTTAGCATCTCTGTAACTTCATTCACACAATAGTTGTTAAAAGTTTTCTTGACGCTTGCTCACAAAGGTTTCACTTCCCCTCTTTCCTTCCATGATGCTCAAAGTAGCCCCAGGCATGGTCATTTGATTGCAGACAGCTGGTCTCTGCAGCTTAGAGAGGAAGCTGCGAAAGATGTTTTCAGAACCCTTGCAAACAGAAAGGATGTGTGTGGAGGGCAAGAGCAATAAACTCCAAAGAGTCTGGAACAGCAAAGACTGCTTGGGAAGCTGGAGATAATGAAGAACTGTGAGAAGGTTTGCAGCTGCCTGGAAAGATTTCCTTGCATACTTAGTTAAGGGAAGGGCAAAAATTGCTTATGACCCCTACAGAGTAAATTCTCAAAACCCAACTGTAAGATCAATGCTGACAGTTTATGCAGGCTGAACCATTCACAGCGAAAAGAAAGGTACTTTGAGATCACTTTGCTGCTATGGGCAATAGGAATTACATCAGACTGAAGCCCAGCTGAGAGAGAGCCTATTTACCTATTTATGGTGTTGTTTCCACCATTGTTCTTATTCAGCATATTTTGTCACATTATAAACTATGCACAGATGAAAACTGTTCAGTGGTGCCTGGCAAAATCTCAAGCATCCACACAGCCAGAGCACTAAACACCTGACTCCTAGTATTTACTGATACATTGGGTTTTAATACCTTGGGGCATTTTGACTGTGTTTACAGATAGGTAGACAGGCCAAGCACTTAATGCAGGCCTGAATACAGAGAAGCAAATGTTTCTTAAACTTCTTTCCCCTCCCCCACACCTTGTCTTTTCAGGCTCAGCTTTTCATTATGAGGTTATTTTTCAAGAAAATGAAGGTTGCTTAAGAGGATACATGAAAAGTTTGTGGATATTTTAGTTTGTTTTATTATATTTTGGAAAACAGAGATGTCATTTGCTCAGACTTCGTAAAAACAGCAGAACTCCTTCAAACCTGAACAATATTTTCAGAACCGTTTTTTCAGAATCATAGAATCATAGAATGTTTTGGGTTGAAAGGGACCTTCAGAGGTCATCTAGTGCAACCCCCAGGTCATCTAGTCCAACCCCCAGTTTTTTGACTGAATTTCTATCCTAAAATCCATTTAAAGTTACGTTTCAGAGTAATTAAAAGTGACTAGTCCTTTACTATTTATAGCATTAAAAGGTAAGTATAATGGGGGTATAATGATTATTGGTTAAGACAGAGAAAAATCTTCTAGAGCTCATTACCGTGATCTGTAATGTCACTGCAACAAACCACAGTTGGTGAGTTTGCTTAGGTCTCCCTCCGTTCCTCTTTCATGTGAAGGAAGTAATAGAAATCATGTCTCTGCTAGCCCAGTTTAATATACCACTTGAAAAAACAAACTACATGCAATACACAAGCAGGATAATATGACCTAAACGAATACAATAAAACCCAGTCCAGATAAATAAAAACAGAATTGCCAAGGCTTAGCATGCCTAGGCATAGAAACTATACACTTATGCCTCTAGAGAATAGCTAAGAAAATATTTTCAAGTTAAAATTTCAGTTCATGCCAAGACGTGGAAGTAAGCCTAGTATTCAAAGTCAAGACTTATTCTTAATGAACAAATTTCCCCTTCCGCTTCTTGGAGGTCAACATATTTATGAAACTTATAATACTTAGAATCATATACTCAAGACAAGCTCAACCCGTGTTTAGGATCAGATTAAGTGGCCTTTATATGACAAGTTTAGACCTTGTCAAGTATCTTTGACAGCCTGGTCAATCAGAATTATTTGTTTCTTAACACTGTTCAAAATCTTATCTTTAGTTAAGGTTATGCAAGAACTGAGCTCTTCTGAAAAGCTGAAGCGACTGAGAACTGCCTGTTAACCTTAATTATTCTGAGGACCTTAGGCACTTGCTATTGACAGTATTCAGAACTCTGCTGCACATTCAACATTTGATGAATTTCTAAAGTACCGAGAACTGGCACTATGCGCAGCCCCTCTCATGCATGCAGGCAAGGACAAAGACATTGCAGAAAATTGAAGTACTATATGAATACCAGAAGCTGAACTGCTTTTTTATGTCCATGAAGGCAAAACTGACAACACTGTACAAGTTTGTTTGTTTGTTTGTTTGTGGTTTTTTTTCTCCCCAAAGCAGGTGATTCTTGGCTTCTAAAAAAAAAAGCTCTGACTTAAATGACCTGGACAGATAACTTCAGCCCCTGGCCCAAGCTGAAATTAGTCTAAACCCTTATTAAAGCAAAATTAGGCAGAAGTCTTGTGGCATCATTAATTAATTTCATAATTTTCAAAGTGGTTTGTGTTCATTAGGAGGAAAAAGGCAGAGGAATGCAAGAATTAACAGAAGTTTCTGTAGACAAAATAAGTGAGGGGCTGTAGCCAACAGTCTGCACCACGCATTCCCAGGCATGTTGATCATACTTTCAGAGTGGAAAAACAAGGACACTGTAATCAAAGAGGAGGAGGTTAGAGAGAAATGTTTTAGTGGGAACAAGGGAAGATGGATGGCTAGGGGAAGAAAAAGGAGAGTGAAGATCCTAGACATTTTGCAGTAAAGAGTAAAAAGGGAAAGATTTCTCCTGTAAAACTTTTTCACTGGTCATTCCTTTCTCAACATCTTCTTCAAATGTGTTTGTATTTTATCAGTTGCAGCACACTTCTCCAGCTCATTTGCCACATTATTGAGCTCTCTTTCATTTGGCCTTGATCAGCCAAGCTCCCTAGTCATAAACTTTCTGACTCACTTTCACACATCAGCCTAGTTTCTATAGTGTAGGAACACCAAAGAACAAAAGCCTAAGGTGATAATCCCTCCTCTTCACACTTAACTTCTCCATGAAACGAATTCCCTCAGCTCTGAACCTTATGCCTTCTGACACACACAGATGTCTATTTAAAACCAACACATATAAATGACCTTCTTGACCTAAGAAATCCCACTCTGATGTCAGAAACTCCTGATCACTGGCTATTTGCCACTAACAGCCTCAGAAGATTTAACACGCTGGATGAGAAAAAGCAGGAAGGGAGAATGTCACTGCTCTGGTTCTGTGCTCTGGAGTGAAAGAACTTCGTATTAGTGTAAGTTTCTTGCTCTGAAGCCTACACATATTAACAGGAGAAAACAAAATTTTCAGCCAGTGCTCCTTGTGGTCTCAGCATCGGAGGAGGAAAAGAGCACAAGGGGCAGTCAAATCAAATGCATCTCCAAGGGGTTAAGGCCTCTATAGCATCATCCATATTCCTCTATGAAGATATACACTGCCACACTAGCTGCGCTGCATTCGATTACATCATTTGTAGCCATCATTTGTAAGACTCGTGTTTGCTCTGGACTTTCTGAGTCATCAGAATAACTCTGACAAGCCTTAGCTCTGTCTTTGTGATCAACCAGCCACTTATGATGTTAATGGCTGGTTATCACGGAAGTAACGATCAAAACAGTTTCATATATAAAGCAGTTTCAGCTTTATATAATCTCCTTTATGTAATTAGAAACTTGTTTTCAGCCATGGGCAAAGATTAATCTACTTCCAATGATCTAAAGTAACTGGCATAAGCCTGAGAGATCAATGAAACTCTGGGCAATTTTTGTCTTTATTTTCATTTCTTTGCAGATGAATCATTTAAATTACTGATAACAGAACACTTCCACCGAATGACTTGGTTAAACAAAAATCCAAAATCAGACTGGCTTGTCCCAGCAGGAATGATTGAAAAATGTCTACAGTAAGGGTTCAGAAGTATTAGGGAGGATACGGTACACAAAGAGATATGTACTAGAAAAGTCAGAATGTTTTTTTCTTTACTGGCAAACTCTCCAAAACTCTTTCAGGTAATCCTAGAGTTTCAATAAGGTCTATTGATTTAAAGAATGATTCACACTCGGACTGGTGAAGGAGCCTTTAAAGTGCAATCGCCAAACCCATATGGTTTATTTCACAACAACTTACTGCTAAACTTTAAAACAAATATAACTTGAATCACAATACAATGATGATTGATGTTTTTCATCAACGCCCAATTATCATTCCATCATGGCACAAGACTTTAAAGCTGAGTTGTCTGAGCCAAGTAAAACACAAAGTGAGCGTCTGAAAATCCAGATCTGTGCTCTTACAAAATGACTTACCAAACCACATTTATTATTTTCTAACGTGTTTGGTCATGTTAGTTGTATATGTATACAAGATGAGGCATTTATTTTAATCTTATGCTCAGGTAGGTCGCTTCACTAATTTCTGTGTAAGAATCATATCTGCAGAGAGATTTTGGTTTTGTTTTAAACAGGGCTTGAACTGGAATTCTTCTTGGCATTGGTGGGATCAGTTCTTTTTGATTTCATTGATCTTCCTTAAATACTTGATACTGAGCATTCACAGCGCTACCCACACATCTTGCTGGGTATTTCATGGGCATTTCATGATCAAATCATTACAAGTCCACTAAACTTCCCCTTTTGCATGCAGAATATGTTAGAATATATATATTACACTTATATAGATATAGAATATATATGGATAGCCTAACATGCAACAGAGAAAGAGGTATCTCTTTCTGTTTCTCTGTACCATCTGACATGACCTGACATGATTTTAGTTGGAAATTAAGTTCCATAATTCAGAAGCAGGTTGTTTGGGGTTGGGTTTTTTCAGCATTGCACAGTAACAGCAACAAAATGATGGGAGGTTATGGGAACAGAAGGAAGTGGTTTAAACTTGCAAATAATTTTAAAATGTAGGTGTTAAAAGACAAACTAGTAATCTATGTAAATTGTTACAATATCATAGGTTCTACATTTCTTTTAACCAAGATAGTATTACCTTATTTTCATACTATATATTATTCATAAACTTTACTTGGAGCACAGTATACCTTTTGTCCTCAAGGACTGTAAAATAACTGATAAAGAGTTTACTTAATAAACACTGCGTTTTTTGCTGAAATAGTCACCTCAGGTGGGCAAAAGAGAAACTATTTAATAATGTTCAAAAATAATACATACCAATTAAGAAAACAATAGAGAATGTTATATTCATTAAAAACCTCTAGTGCACCTTAGCTAAGTGCAAAATGATAACCAAAGATGGAATTTATCTGACACACTTTGCCTGATACAGCTACTTCAAAAAGTTAGCATTTTTTATTTTCATTGGTGGGAAGGATTTTGTTTTTATCCTGCAGCTCAAATTATGGTATCTTCTATACTGTACTTCCTAATTCTGAATTGGTGCTATGATTCAGTACTATAGCTTTTTGATGGTTTACAGATTTTTGTGGGAAGAAACAAGACAAGCATTCTAATTGGGGGGTGTCATTTTAATGCACTTGATCTTTTGCAGCAATGAAAAATCTGAAATAAAATATTTGCTTTTCAAAGATGTCTTTCATTTTTCTTTAAAAAAAATATGACAAGCTCCAAAAAATATTCAATTTTCTACTTAGTTTACCACTTAAACCAAATTTGAGTGATTTGGTAGTTATGTTGTTTTTTTTTCAAAATCAGACTTATTTGCTTCTCATTTTCATTGGAGAGGAAAGGAGAAATGTGTTTTAACACATTTTCATTTTCTAATCATGCCTTTCTGAAAAAAATAAGTTTGCCTCTTGATCCACTAGTAGCTTTTATTATAAGATTGAATGAAATCATATACTCAGATAAAATGCCTTCAGGTACATGCTCCTTAGCCATTAGAACATGTCATTACAGCATCACAGTAGATGTATGACACACACCTTCTGCATTTAGTTGCCTGTTCTTTTCAGATAACCATTTAGAGCAAAAAAAGCAAACACACTTTCACACAGAGGTTGACGACAATGTTCTTGACTAACTGCTTAGGTGACAATTTGATTCCAAATTCATTTTGCTTTTGCTTTTTGTTTGTGTTGTACTTCCTGTATTTTACTTTGGGGAAGAAAAGATTAAAGATAATGCTTGTCATAAATTTGGCTTCATATCTTATGAAAACCAGTGTGAATACAATATATTTTCCCTTAACAACTTCGACAATTTCTTCAAGGATTCCCAAAGGTCCCTTTATACCAGTCTGGGAGGTATAAAGCAAACTTAAAGTGGATGCAAATAGAATATTCATTCCCTTTAAAGATAATTTGCATTGCTTACACACAGTGTAAACAAGAGCCATGTCCCAAACAGCTTCTTTTCAACAGGACTCATTTTTGTTATTTGTTCAAAATTCAATTCCAACAAAATTATCTTTAGGAAACAGAATTTGTTGACCTGAAAGAATCCTATAACTAAACATCCCAATATTTATTACTCCATTTCACTTATACATGTACATTACCAGATGTCTGCTCACACTATAACCCTGTGGAAAATAACTTCATTATGTGCAGGTAATAATCCATCATTAGCCGCCAATTAGAAATTAATGAGAGAGTGTGAAAACACTCCACATTCAGTCTGGTTGCTTATAATGTGCGATGCCTGTCTTACAAAGAACAGCTCAATGTCAGACTGAGTTTTGTGCTGTGCTGCAGTCCTGAATAACGATATACCACATGCAGGTCCCCATTCTTCTGTTTCAAATACTCATTCTTCTCCTCTTTTGACGTATCAAGACCCTAAAGTATTTTAGCTGGTGGTCCCCAAAACGAAGGTTGCAGCACTTACAAATGGATCTTGAGACACTAACAGGAATTCTTTTTTATTTTCTCTAATCTGGTATCATGAGCCTGGTAAATCATATATTTGCTTGCCTGTCCATGCCTGGGCTGGTATCGAGATGGCACCACAGGAGGTAGCACCCCCTAGGTGAAGCTCATAACCATAACTAAGTGATATGTCTTTAAAAAAGTGTGATCTGCTAATTAACAGCAAAACGGATAAAGAGTAAGTAGTGAGTAGGAACAATTACACAATATTAAAGTTCCTTGCAGGAAAATTGCTTTCCCTGCAATGAAGAAAATATGTAATATGGCCTCTTCAGATAGGAATACAGAATATACAGAAATACAATACACTGACCTGTGGTCAATGACCACAGGTGCTGATACTGCTAATTTTTTAGTTAAGTGATGCGTTGACTAAAAATGCTCATAATTGTTTGGACTAATCTTTTATGAATGTATCGAGAAACAAGGTTAATCACTCACCTCTCCTTCCATGCTAAACAGTAAAGGGCAATCAAGCGTGGCAGAAGAACACAGACACCACTTTGTGCCCTGTATATTTGGATGGATACAGTTCACCCAGAGCCCACCTCATTCCTAGGCAACAGTTGTGCTTGCTTCCTTTCAAGGATTACTTGCCTTGTAGGCACCTTACTTCATGTTCCTGGCCACCTGGTTTCAGCTGCCATATGTACCCAGAGCAATGCCCTATTTGGGGAGGACAGGCACTATCTTCTATCCAAAATTATTGTTATCAAAAGTAATACAAATTTCTAAAATTATCCTACAGTCTACGATTAGGCAAGTGCCAAATTATGCCAAGAATGTATATGAATGCAAATTAATCTAGCAAATTTCCAGCTATGTCCTTCCTCCAGCAGGTTGAATGTTTTGCCAGGCAGACCCTGATTTGCAACTGGTAGGTGAAGGGAAATTTGAGTGGTGTCATCCACATACACAGATGGCTCTTGGTGCCACAATGACAGGTCAGCTGTGATCCGCTCTTTCGAAGCTGCTGCACTGTCTTGTAAGCACACCTGCACTACGTGGAGCTCTGTGGACACTGCACTAGCAGCTGCTTGGACTGCACCTACACAGGACTTGGAAAAAGACCTATGTGAATCATATAGGCTGTTAAAATGTGTCTTATACCAAAGCCACCGTAGTATAAACCAGGTGCTTCAGCCCATGTCAGACAGATATCTGCCTCCTCTGATTTTATATGAACTGGTAAAGCAGAAGAATCTTTTGGTTCTCATGCAGGTCTCAAGATATCTTCACTTACGATATTTTCAGGGCTAGTTTGAGTGCTAAATACTGATTTACACCTTCATATTTGTATCACCATTGCTTGGGTTAACTACTTAAGAGGGGATTACATTCAAAGACCAAGATAATAATATGAGTGATACCAAGATTACTACACAGAAATGTGTAAAATAGCTTAAATGAAGTCAGGATGTGTTCAGGATATGGCAGGTAACCATAAGCAATGCAAATTTCAATGCTGGATTGTGAATAGTTGCTGTATAGTAGTACAGAACCATAGCCTATCTCCATGCTGCCCACTGCATACCACTGTTTATACAGTACAGGATCTGAGGTGAGACATTAGCATATTAACACACTTTATGTTCTAGGGCACGTTTACAAAAATACACAACGTAAGGTGGAGAACTTTCAAACTGATCAGGTGCCAATCTTGGCCACAATTTCCTAAGATTATTCAGTTCATAATTGCACATGATAATCAACACAAAATTAAATATCCATATTGCCTCATTACATGTATATACTCTAGTGGCATAATTAAGATACGCAATTTTACAATCAGAATGTGGCATTACTTGGTAAACAGCTTTTCAGAGCTTTGTTTCACTCATTTTAAATTACCTCCAGAAAACAAAAATTCATATGCAAGGTATGGTACACTGTAAGAACATTAAAAATTGTTTAATAATGCATGTTCACAGGGGGCCAAAATTAAGACTTAATAGGCATACTTGACTACCTGTGTCTTGATTTTTGAAAACTTAGCAGTACAACTTCAATGTTCTGTTATTATGGTTTCTGTCTGGTTGGTTGAAATAGACCTTTTGGTTTTGGCTTTTCTAGAGAAAAAAAATCCACGCTTTAGAGTGGTGTAAGCAGTCAGCAAATGTTTATACATTTCATAAGTGAAGACAATATTATTTTTCATTATTTTTAAAATATCTTTTGCAGGAAGTCAACGGACTGATCTGAGAACTCTCACTTCTACTTCTAGCAGATGTCAATTCATAAATATGCAAACACCTATCTTGTATATTGTTCATTATTGCGTTCAGTTGTTCAGCAGATACTTTCAAAGATGAATGATTTTGCAACAGCCTTTGTCCAATGTCTTTTTTTGGTTTTGGAAATCTTGCCATTAGCTTCACCAATATTTGTTTTATAGCAAGTATCAACAGCAGCCATCTACGATAAGAAGTAGCAGCATGCAACACAAATTTCTTTTGCTTCCAGATGCCAACAGGAGGTAAAAAGCTGTTCTCATAGGATTCTGACTTGCAAAGAAATACTTGCAATGCTTACAACATAGCCAAATTGAAACTCTCAGTCTTTGTCATCACTGTCTGTTCTGTACTCATTTTTTTCAGTATCTCAGACAATTAATAATTCCAGAAATATTCATACTGTAGAAAATATTAATTTTTCAATTATTTATCTTGGAAGTAGCTGAGTTTTAAAATTAAAAAAAATAATAATACTTTAGGGAAAAAAAAACCTGGAAAGTGTTATCTAAAAATAATAGATGTTTCAAACAAACCATGAGACTGACATGGGCACAGAACCCAACATATAGAAGCCACTAGTGGATAAACTGTCACTAAAAGATTAATAAGATGTGTCTTTCCTCCTGCATAGCTCTTTGGACTGGGTCCCACTAGATGACTTAGCTGAAATAGCACACTTATTTTAGTAAAATACCAAGTATTGATTTAAAAATATTGGTTGAAGAGACATCCACTGTGTGCTTGGGGAAGTGATTCCAGTGACTAATTGTCCTCATTCTTAACTATTGTGCCTACAGATCTAGTTTGATTTTACTTGGCTTTAGTTTGCATCCACTGGACTGTACAATAACATTTCTGGGTACCCAGCCCCCTGAGCCAGAAGGCAGAGATGGGGAGCAGAACAAAGCTCCCATGATCCAAGAGGAAATGGTTAGTGACCTGCTCAGCCAATTAGACACAAGTCCATGGAGCCAGATGTGGTCCACCCAAGGGTACTGAGGGAGCTGGCGGAGGTGCTCACCAAGCCCCTTTCCATCATCTATGAGCAGTCCTGGATGATTGTGGGAGTTCCACTTGACCAGAGGTTGGCAAATGTGACACCCGTTTACAAGAAGGGCCGGAAGGAGGATCCAGGGACCTACAGCCCTGTCAATCTGATCTCAGTGCCGAGGAAGGTCATGGAGCAGACCATCTCGAGTGCCATCATACAGCATGTCCAGGGCAACCAGAAGATCAGGCCCAGTCAAGATGAGTTTATGAAAGGCAGATCCTTCTTGACTAACCTGATTGCTTTCTACGACAAGGTTATAGAGTCCACCAAGCGGACGAGGGAAAGGCTATGGATGTTGTCCCCCCAGATTTTAGTAAAGCCTTTGACACTGTCTCCCACAGCATTCTGCTTGACAAACTGGCTGCCCATGTCCTGGACAGGCATAGTCTTTGCTCGGTAAAAAACTGGATGGATGGCCAGGTCCAAAGAGTGGTGGTGTATGGAGTTAAATCCAGTTGGAGGTTGGTCACAAGCAGTGTTCCCCAGGGCTCAGTATTAGGGCCAGTTCTGCTTAACAACTTTATTAATGACCTGGATGAGGGTATGTGTACCCTCAGCAAGTTTGCAGATGACACTAAGCTGGGTGGAAGTGTAGATCTGCTTGAGGGTAGGAAGGCTCTACAGAGGGACCTGGACAGGCTGGATCAATAGGCCAAGGCCAACTGTCTGAGGTTCAACAAGGCCAAGTGCCGGCTCCTGCACTTGGGTTGCAGCAACCCCATGCAACATTACAGGCTTGGGGAAGAGTGGCTGGAAATCTGCTTGGCAGAGAGGGACCTGGAGGTGCTGGTCAACAGCCAACTGAATATGAGCCAGCATTGTGCCCAGGTGGCCAAGAAGGCCAACGGCATCCTGGCTTGTATCAGAAATAGCATGACCATCAGAAGTAGGGAAGTCATCCTTGCCCTGTACTTGGCACTGTGTTCAGTTTTGTGCCACTCACTACAGGAAAGACATCGAGGCACTGGAGCGTATCCCAAGCAGGGCAACAAAGCTGGTGAAGGGTCTGGAGCACAAGTCTTATGAGGAGCGGCTGAAGGAACTGGGGTTGTTTAGCCCAGAGAAAAGGAAGCTGAGGGGAGACCTTATCGTGCTGTACAACTGCTTGAAAGGAAGTTGTAGCAGGTGGGTGTTGGTCTCTTCTCCCAAGTAACAAGCGATAGGATGAAAGGAAATGGCCTCAAGTTGTGCCAGGGGAGGTTTAGGTTGGACATTATGAAAAATTTCTTCATTGCAAGGGTTATCAGGCACTGGAATGGGATGCCCAGGGAAGTGGCTGAGTCCCCATCCCTGGAGGCATTTAAAAGACGGGTAGACGAGGTTCTTAGGGACATGGCTTATTAGTGGACAGGTATGGTTGGACTTGATGATCTTAAAGGTCTTTTCCAACCAAATGATTCTATGATTCATGATTCTATGATTTTGCCTGAGTTCACATGGTGTACAAATGAATCCAGGCCTAGGTAAGTGATTAATAAGAACTGAATCATATAAGGCCAAGTGGTGATGCCTGAGGGCTCTTGCTTCAGCAGAGACTGACAAAGAGCAACTTCATGTTGCACATACTGTTTTAATCCATACATCGTGCTTATCTTTTGTCATTCACGTTTTTTGACTGAAATGTGATACGATGTGATACCAAGGGATATATTACAGAAATCTAATACATTGTAACACTGATTTTGATAAAAATTATAAACTCATTAAAACAAGTGGATTAAGTAGTTTTGACAAGATCATATTAAATTATCCTCTTGACAGTCTTGATTGTTTACTGAGCATTATATAGCACTGAGCATATTATTTACCCTGTCAGCTGCTTATTTAAGAGTTAAGAAAACATATCTAGGATAAGATGAGTCTCCCCTTTCCCTTTTCAAAACTATCATCAGAAATAGTAATTTTATTGCAATTTCCGAAAATTTTCATGGGTTCTCAGACCTATTAGAAAGCAACACAAGCAGATGATAGGTATGTCTTTAAAAGATCTGTGATCCAAATTATCCATAACACTCTAATTTACAGATAAAAAGATATAATAGGACCTGTTTAATAATGTATCTAGGTATGGCTGGAAAAAAATTATCATATGGAAGAAATGTACAATCTGTCTTTTTCTCCAAATGCAGAAAAGGAGTATTTGTCAAGCACATACTTTTCTGCTTATCGATTGCATAGTAAACAAAACAAAAAAAATCCTTCCTCTGCCTTATCAAGTGACTTTAGGCATTATAGTCCAGGTTGAAAATGATATCTCAGTGTACGTAAGCAATGGCAAAGTCCTACTATTCTTCATCTGAAGGCCTATATATTATGGATATTCCAACTGCTTTCAGTACTAAGTGTATCTAGATGAATAACCACTGACAGCAACTTTCAGTCCTGTTTTGCACCTTAAGTTTAACAGATGAACATAAGTAGTGATTTTGCTGGATTTATCATACAGAATTCAGAAATGCTAGAGGTAGAATTGCTGATTACCTTCTAGCAGTAACTGAAATTCGTAAAAAAAGGCAGCTCTCCATAGGGCTGACAGAATCTTACAATTTTCCTTCAATAACTGGTACAAGGAGGGGAGGCAGAAATGCTAATTCAGAATTGTGCAAATTAAAAAAACCCAAATTAGACTATCAGTTGTCTTGTTTGGAGATGTATGATTTCTTCTCCCTTCATGCTCAGGCAAGCCCTTTCTAGCTTCAGACTTATTTTAAATTCTTTGGAAATTATGCAATAACGGGTTTAGTTCCCACAACTGCAGCACAGTTTTAACTTGGTGATCAGCTCAGCAGAACGGTTAAAATTATGGTAAAAAATTTGTTGGATTTGCCCCTAAGTGACCGAATTTCACAGCTTTCTGTAATTATTTTCATCAGATTGTGACATGAAGTTCCCACAGTGACACATGCTGATAAGCTTATACATAATCTTAAACAGTGTTTTAATGGTTTGGGTTATTTCTGAAGAAAGAATTGCCATTGGCTGGGTTTCAGCCTTCCTCTGTACCCCCAGCTGCTCAATACAGAAGTGTGAAAGGAGTTAAGATACCTTATAAAGATTGTCTTGTAGGGCATCAGTAAGTTAAGTAGGTTGCTTGGAAGGTCCTCTCTCTCCAACTGGCATCATGCCCAGTCTGAAGGTGCTTGGTAGAACTGTCGGTCACCCATGCTGTGGGTATCTGTGTATAGGCATATGCATGCACGGACACAAAAAGTGTCCTGGCATACCAGCACAGCCAAACTGATCATTTACCTGTTTACTTTTTATGTCGCTGTTTGATTTTGTGTTGATTATTTCATGCATTATTTGTTATTTTGTTATTATTTTTATACCAGAAATACACAATATTCTGAAAGGAGATTGTGGAAGAGTGTATTTCAGAATGAGGGTAAGCAACACCAAGTCAACAGCTTATATTTCCTGGGTTTAGGGAGAAGGACAATAGATATGTTACAAAATAATAAGACTTTTATTTACTATCTAATGAATAAGGAATAAACCGCTTGTGAAAAGCAATCACAATTTAGTCATTCTGGTCATTACAGACTCTTTAGGTCTTTGAGACCAAAGATGGAGTGACTCCATATGGTGTGATTCATTATTCCAGATGATGGGTTCACTTGGCTACCATGCTAGAATATCAAAAATGTCCCATTCTCCGTGCTGTAAATGCCTAAGTAGCAGTGGATTGTTTCAGAGTTTATGTTACATCCCTGATCACATTTGAATCATCTCCTGCTAATAAAAAAAGTGATCACAGTACTAACCAGCCCTTCTTCTGGAGTAGCCTGGCTACAGTCTGCTCATTGCTCTAAAGCAGAGGAGTTTTGAATGCCAACATGATACTACGCTTTACCTTATGAACAAATATAAACCAGCTAAGTCCTGCCAGCTCATTGCCAGCGAATATGCTGAAGAAACAGATCAGGCCATCAATCCCAGCATCGGCCTGATCACAGGATAGAAAAAGCTTCACTCACTGCAGCATTTCACTGCAGGGACAGCCATTGAACGTTGCACCACACAAATTCTACTTTCTTCAAAACACTTTGATGGCAGGTTCTCTGTCTCCTGCTTCCATCTCTTTTCAGCTGCTCATAACTATCCCTTCCTTACTGCAGGAGGTTCCTGTACATTCATTCTTCCTAGTCCTGATTTTTGTCCCACTCCAGTCAGGAAGAGCTAGGTTAGTTTGAGCAGGTTATATAGAGACTTTTAGACAACATGGATCATTTTGACAGAGGATTTGATGAGCACTGGGAACAGTAAACTGTAGAAAAGCACATGTGGTCTAGCCATAACCAGTGTTGTCTCTGTCATCTGAAGGCCCAGAGTTCCCAAAATGGAATTTACCCCATGGCTTTTATAAGCAAGGACGGGCTTTTCAACCAGCTCCCTAATTATAAATAGACTGAGATGGCAAACAAGGGATGAGAGATACGCATGCAGTCAGATAAATTCCAGTTACAGCAAGGAAATTAGCACCTTACGTACAGTCAGGGTGTGTGTGTGTGTGTGTGTAAAAAAAAAAAAAAGAAAATAACAACAGAGATTAAAGTAGCAAACAGCCAAGTTACAGGTTTATAACTAAAAAAGTGATACCCATGACTACAAGATGTCATGCTCCACTACTGAAATACTGCTTCACCATTTTGTTTCCTTTAGTACATAATACAGGACTTGTGAGCCATCTGAAACCTGGAATGAAATTAGAAAGAATGGCAAATTCTCTTTTATCTTTTTATCCTCAACTCATACATATTTATTCAGGTTTTTTTTCAAAGCAATACAGTCAGTAGGTGGAACAGCTTACCTTTTTTTCTCCAAGGAGAATTAAGTTTTCCCAAGTGATCCAAACTCAAGGGTCTCAAGTCATGTATACAGCTAGTGAGAGTTATGTTTTTAGGTTCAAACGAAACAGTTCTTCAGAAATTTCATGCTACAGAAAAGAAAAGAAAAGAAAACAAAACGAAACACTCTTTTTTTGTTAAAATGATTATGCAAAATTCAAAGCTTCTGGCAGGAAAAAATCTCTTCTGACAGTTGCACACAATCATCCAAGGGCAGAACATATCCCTCTGGGAAGGTATATGTTTTCAGTAAGACAAATTTCTTCTGGAGAGAGAAAAAAGAATAAAAGCAGCCAAACTCCTAAGTGACAACTTACTAGTGGGGAAAATTTGGTTAGAGGATATTTGCAATTCAAGATCCCTGGCCTGGCTACTGCTATGTTGGCTTGACCTGAAAAGGAATGAAACCCATCTCTGAAGCACAGCTTACATTCTTTAAAACAGAGGATTTGGAGAGAAGCACAAGCACATCAAAAAATTCAGGATATGCAGTAAAGTGGACATGTAATTACATTGAGGAAGGCATCGTCACTGTGGTAAAATGCTAGAAAAGGACACATCCTCTTCCTGTCCTACCTACTGGTTTGCATTTAGGTTTTTTAAGAAATGCCACAATAATAGGAGATGCTCAAAGACTATAAAGGACACAACTGGAAAAACAGAAAGTGAGCTCAAATGTAAGTTCCACTAAGCCTCTCACTGAGCTATTCAACTTGTACCTTTGCTGCTAGTGAGGAAAACTGGTAACTCTAGTTTGGGAGTTTTTTTCATGTTTAAAAATATAAAAAGGCAAATACCTAAAATATAGTCTGGAAATTAGACTATCAGTTCCTCATAGGGCTTGCATTTTTATGCTTCTGTGAAGTGACCTGGCTACTGGCTAGTCCAGTGTAATAACAACACTGATTATTAATAATCAGAATCAAAATACCATGTCTGGTATTCATCCTCTTATCTCAAACATCAACAAAATATTATTCCCTCATTTCAGGATTGTTTCATCTAACTGCCAGATATGTTAATTAAGGCAAAGTGGGGGTTTTTTCTTGTGCATGGAAGCCTTTGAAATAGCTCTGATTACCTTAAGTCTCATTCCTGGTTTTCTTAATGGAAGACCAGCACTTTTAGTCCCAAAATTTTCAGTCATACAACCAGCAGCACTGTAAGGTAGACTTACATATGGATTTAGCAATTGAAAAGTGTGGGGTGAGCATATATAATGGGATTTTCAATGCTAAACCCTTTTCCCATCAGCTTGCTCCAGCAAGCGGACACTAAAAATGCATATAGGGGCACTTTACAGCCAGTGGAGAGAGGTTTCTGTGGTCTTGCTAATACTCTTCACTGACCGTATCATGAGCTTGGACACCTCACCCAGTCTTGTTCGGCTCCTACTTTTAAAAAAGGCCTGAACAGATTTCAAGACCATCATCTGATGTAAATCTGCTGGCAAGTCTGGGCCCAAGTTAGCTCTGTAAGTCTCTCTCAGTGGTCGTCTGCATCTTTGGACGGCTGAATACTTCTCAGTCTCGGCATGCTTGTTTGAAAAGTTTGTAAATGTATTTAGAAACATATTACATAAAAGTGAATTTGGAAATCATTTGATATGGGCTAACAGGTCCCTTTTTTTCTTTTTTTTTTTCTCAGATCTTTTGCCAGCACACCTTTTTTACTGAAAACTATAATTGTGTGAGTGTGTGGGTTCACAACAAGCACTCCAAGGCACCTGCACCCTTGCACACACTGACACTCCCACTTGCTAACCATCCTGGCACATCCAGGTATCAAATCAGCCCGTGGCTTTTGTATGTTCCGGGACATTTTCAGGTGTGAGACACTTGATGAGTTACTGACCTGGATGTTTTATCTTTCAATTCCAGCCTTTGTTGTTCTCTTGATGAATTGCTCACTAGCAAAAATAAAGCCATCAATATCAATGATAGCACCAATGAACTGTGGCAAACTAAAGGATACGGCAGATTAACAATCATTGCATGTCAGAGGCTTATGATATGATGATGATGATTATTGGCATACATATTTAGCTCTACAAAAAATTATATTGTAAATAATTAGAATAAAGGACAACTTTTAATTATGTATAGCCTGTTTTATCCTTAGCAGAGAATTAACAATAAAGTTAAAGAGGAAAATACAAGCTATTTTGTAATTGTTTATGTTACATAGGTGCACAGTGATACATAACTTAAACTTCACTGTGATAATCATAGGGAATATGTATTTTAAGTTACAATATAATTAATGTATAATGTTATAAGACTTAGATTCAACCCTAATTAAAAAAGAGTTCATCCAACTAATGTTTAAAAAACATCAAGTTAAAGAAAATTCCATGTTTTTACCAGTAAGATTATTTAATTTGGAAATTAATGCTATCTGTACCCTACCAGCGAGCTTTTAGAGGTAGACATGTAATACAGTCTTCTTTAAATCTAAAGAAATTAGCCCCATTGATATGATAAATACATTTTTATTTCTGCTGCTGATATGAAGAGGGAAGCTGTCTTTTTGTCAAGTTCCACTTATTCAGTATACAAAAGATATTAAATGATTTAAAACTCTGTTCACATGGTTGTACAGTCACTTTCCAGTCAAATGAAACCAAAGTCTAAAGCATGTGTTAGCTCTCCCTTCTGCCACACAGTAATTGGTCTAACCTCCCAGATGAAATTAAATTTAACTTTCTTTTGATGACTCAAGTCTGAAAGGAAATAAGCGTACCCGTATTTAAAGCTCCTATTTACCTTTCCTTTTGTCTTCTTAAAAGAGATAATCTGGAGCTTTGTCCTAGCAATAGAGATGCTAATTTTACTATCTGGGAAAATCACAGCCTGTGACTCTATCAGACCACATAGAAAACTCCGTTCCTTCTTTCCCATTGTTGGCATCTAAGATAAATTTTTGTGAATAATTTTTTTTCCCACTTTCTTTCTGATTTTTACACAATTCACAGTAGTAATGTCTTTCCCTCTTAGCACAGAGTAGAGAAAAATATGTGAAGGATGAAATGACAGTAGGAATCTGGAAAAGTTGCTTTATTTACCTCTACAAAATCATTCTATATCAGGTGACCCCTAGTAAACATGCTAAAAGTTTTCATCAAAAAAATCTGTAACCTAGAGCTTACAAACCCCAAAATATACCCTTAGAATTTACTCCAGGATGATATCTTCTTCTGAAATTGCTTAATATTAGCAAGAAGTAGTCTCATGTCAGCAATGACCTTGCTGCCATACAGAACTGACGTTGCACTTTCCCTTCCGGCCAAAGTTAAGCCCGGACATAATTTATAGGCACCTATTGCTCATTTTACCCCAAGCTCCACCTCCTCTTTTCATTACACCCTTCAGATCCACCAGGATAAAGTGCTAATGCAATTCATTTCTAACCCAGTTTAGCTAAAACGATCTGAGTTATGTGGCATTTAATCTGTTGAAACTGATGTCTGTCTGACTGAACTGGGTTAAGGAGCAATTACACAAGCAGTTGTGGCAATGGATCTGGGCTGCAGTTCCTTAACTGGCTCACTGCTGGCTGCTGTCGTCCTAATACATCCCAACCCATCCCTGTTCCTCTGTCGTCCCTTCCCCAGGCTCCTCTGGCACTGACAGAACTTGTTGAAACTCCTAAATCTGCAGAAAATGGCCCAGCGCAGGATCAGCCAAAGACCAGAGCTGGTAAAAGGGAGGTGACAAGAAAAAGTAACTGAGAAGGAACATGAGGGAGAAGAGGTGAGGTTTAAGGAGGAAGTCAGGTTCTGGGAGCAGCAGAGGTTGCTGGGGACGGCGACTTTCTCAGCCCGCCTGGGGGGATCCAGGACAGCAGAAGCGACTAACTGCAGAGCCCCTGTCCCTGCATTCCCTAACCTTGTTCCTGCCACATTAAGGAGTATCTTGGCAATAGTTTCAAGGAGGCCAGAACTGTTCTCCAAGTGAGGAAGAAACAGGGCATACTTGGAGAAAGATATGATGAGGTAGTGGGCTGCATCGAAGAAGGATTTAGGTGTAGGTGCATCCAGAGCTTCTAAACCCATTTTGCCAGAGATTTCAGCATGGAGTTCTGGAATAAAAGGAGAAACCTGCCACCTGAGGTATTTTTAGCTTTGAACTCTCTCCTAAAGTTAGGGCAGGAGCAGATGTTTTCTCTTTTTCCCAGCTGGAGATTCCTGCCCCAGCCCACCTGTGACTGACTCAGTCTGTGGGGCAACTCCCTGCCTTACCCCAAGGAAACTGAGCCAGGGTCACGCCAACAACATGCACTGTTTGAGCTGATCTTCTCTGTTGTGCCTAAAGCGAATTAGGGCATGCAGGTGTTATCAGCCTGAAGAAGGCTAGGGATGAGCAACTGCTGTGAACCAGAACTGGCACCCCTGGACCCAGGGGACAGAAAGAATCTGTCCCTGACTGCAGGTCCCTAAACCAACCCCCTTCTCACAAAACACAGTAGGAGTAATATATTATCCCTCCTGTAATGATTATAAACCCTCACCTCAGAGCGGGAAGACAGAGTTTTAATACTTTTTCTGCACAGAAATGCTTGCACCCACATGCTCTGGATGCCCAGTTTTCAGATTACTGAGCATTTCAGAGCAGGATACTTTGTCCTTCCTTCTGCAATGAAATCTAAAGCAGGGTACAGAAACCCTCACCATCTAGTGAAACTCATGTAATCTAGAGTTTGGCATATTCACCCAGGATGGGAAGGATCAAGAGCCCAAGCCCTCTCCACCTCTCCACTGTTTAACTGGAACACAAACCTCTTCCCACTGACTATCCCAAAACCTGCCCCCAGACAGCGGCTGTTTGACACGGCTCACTGTCAGAACGAACACCTCATCGTCCGCTTGCTGAGATAAGCACTCAAGCAGAGAAGGAAATTAACTGCAGGATAATGCTGTAACCACAAAAGTAGAAGGGGTATTATACCGTCTGGTCTCACTTTAAATGAAGAGCAGAAATTAAGATTTGATCCGAGTCTGCTGACTGGATTAGGCCCTGCCAGCCAGCCACACAGAACGATGTCTAATTTATATACCTCAAATATGTTTGAAACCTAAGCTAAAGATGCTCACGTGATGGTGTTTTGGCAACTCCAGGGTATGAACAGTTGCAAACACTTAGACGTGGAAGAAATTTAAGTGATAGAAACTTCAGTACTTATAATAATCAACCTATGCAGAGTTAAGTGACAGCCAAGTAGGCACTTTGAGGCTATGTATTTTAGACTTAGCAAACACAGAAAGAACTCAAATACCTGAATCTATTTTGTGTCTCAAGGATAAAATCCAAAAAGTAGCCTTTGGCCTAAAGCATGGTTTCACCACCTTAGAGGACAGCTACCCCCTGGTGCATGGCTGCAGGGAGGGCAGGGGTAAGGAGATGATGCAGCCCATCCCGCAGGAGCACTGACAGCACTGCCCCTGCCTGCCTCCGTCCTTTCCCCCTCCACGGCCAGCGCTTGAAGTTGCAGTGACCGACACTAATCCCACCCTTCGGAGCTGGGGTTGTGTGTGAGCAGCTTGTTTACTAAACCTCCAGTCCTGGACTACTTTCTACTGCCAGGAGTTTGGGGCCTGTTTTCCACCAGCATTCATTAACTTTAAGTTATCATGCAGTGTGCCAAGTTTCCATCAGCCCAGCAAAAACATTCTCAATTCCAAACCCTGTTCTCCCGATGGCAGCGCTCTATGCTGTAGACTTTCTGAGCTGTCTTGGCCAGAGAAATCTGTTTATGCAGTTAAATTTTCCTAAGAAGTTGATGGGAGCATAGGCAGAAGATTATAGCAGCCACTGGAGCTAGTGCTTTCTAAAATCAAAACAATGATGGGGCAAGCTCCCAAACTTAAAAACACAGCCAAAAAAACCCCAAGCTGTAAACATATATAGACTTTGGGTCAGAGATGCCCAAGGCTTCAGGTCCTATAAATCCAAATCCTAATCCTAACACTATGAACCTGAAATTAGTTTGCTTTTCATGAGAATCAGTGAACAAAACCTCTTCAGGTCTTATTCAGATATGGAACAGGAATCAGTGGTAATGAACATAGCAAATAAAAATCTTGCCTGAGTGAAGACTGGAGATTTTTTTTGGCAGACTTCAATCCTTCTCAGCATATTCTGTGAGTATGTAGGTATCCAGCTCCCAGTACAATTAAGTGAGTCCTTAATTCCTGTCCACTGAAGTAAACAGAGGTGAAGTCATCAATTCAGCTGGGTTCTCGGCTTGCCTCTGTCTACAGATTGCAAGGATGTGACTGTAATGACTATCTGCATTACTAACACCTGGTTGTTTCATTCGTGAAGGAAAAATCGCTCAGTGGCAGAATTTCGTGATTGGTTTTACTACACAGAGGGGATCTAGAAATCTGCATCCTGGTTTGAATTACGCAGTACACTTAAAGACACATCCGTGTTTTTGCAAAGGCAGCTGGAATCTTTTTATCAAATAGGAAGAGCTACCATTTGAATTGTTCTCAACAACAGAGTAATGAAAAATGATCAATGTGGCAAAGATTTTTAAAAATATTCCAAAAAAGGGATGGAAGGAACTGTGGACTAGGAAATCTTACGTTTGTGTTAGGAAAACTGGTAGGAGCTTGTAATAAAAATATCCCATCATCAAACAAAAAGTGATAAATGTTTTATAATAGGGAAGAGTGGACACTACTTTTGCACAAGGAAGTCATACGTCACAAATTTACCAGAGGTTCTGAAAGGTGCTCAAGAGCAGGCAAGTGTGGGAAATCCAGGTGATGTAGGGAGTGTTTATTTTTGAACAATTTTACAGCACTCGTCACCAAGAAACTAAGCTGGCATTGTAGCATGGAAGATCACCTCAGAACTTCAGATCTGATCAAAGTATAGAAATAAAGAGTAGAAATAACGAGCTGATTTTACAGGAAAAGGAGATCACCAGGACCTGTGCTGAGGCTTGCACTGTTCAATATAATAATAAATTATCTAGAAAAGGGAGAAGATTGTAAGGCAACGACATTTCTGCTAATTCAAGGTTTTAAAAATGAATATTTATGTTACTTACTGGCTGGGTAATGAACTGTCAGGGGAAATGCAATGCTTATTAATGCAGGATCGTAAACAAAACCAGTCCTAACTAGATCTGTGCAGTGGTGGGCTCTAAACTAAATATTACTAGTATAGAAAGAGATCTTGGAGTTAGTGAATAAGTCTGTAAAAATCTGGTCAATGCTCAGTACTGGTTAAAAAGGTAAACAGAGAAAGTCTTAGAATAGAGAACAAAAGCAAAATCATTATTATGCTCTTATAAACATATAATACATAAAATATATAAAATATTAATGTATATAAAATTACAAATTATAATTAAAATACAGGTCATCATTTTGATTATTATTTGCTGTTCTGATGACATCCATGTCAAAAGAATACAGTGGCATAAGAACAGGTACAGAGGCAACAATTATAATCAAAAGTATCAATTTCCTTCCATATCAGTAGAGGTTAAGCAGACTAGAACTTGTGAGTTTGGAAGAGCGAAGACTCAGAGGCTTATGCCAGAAGTTACTGGTGATAATTTTAAGTGGCAGAGGATGAACAGGATGCAACTATTTAGAATTTTATAGGCAAAACTAAGGGGCAACAAATGAAGTTATCAGAAACTAATTCCAAAATGGTATAGAAGCCAAAACCTGGAATGGTTAAAAAGCAATAGGAAAAAAAATAGGAAAACAATGCATCCATGGCTTTAAATTACAAAGATGCAACTGGTAGTTCAGGAAATCTATGGACTTCAGAAGGCTGGAAGAAAAGGCAGGGGAAGTATCACAGCATAATGCCTTTTCCCAAGGCATCCACTGCTCTCCCCAGGGCAAGACAAGGGGCTTCACTCTGACCCACCACTGGTCGTTCTACCTATATGCGCTTACTTGTATTACGTCAAATCTCTGAGAGTCTGTGGGAATACAATAAAAAATTATTTCTTCCTGACAATAAAACCAAACACTGAAATCACAAGAAATGCCTTTCTTGAACTTCTAATTCAGGCCGCATTCAGATAAATTTCTTTCCACTGAAGGCAGCTGGAATACTTCTAGTGATTCCAATGCAGATGTTATAATTCTCCCTTTAGAATTTCTATCACACATATGTCCACAATGCTTTAAATAATACTGAACATTTTGAAGATGCAAAGCATTGTATAACTGTTTGCAGATAACATAGTAATAATAATGAGAATCATAGCTATATGCCACACAAAAGAGAAGGTTGGAATTGATTTAATTGCATACAAAGAGTGCATACCTGAAAGAGTCTTACAAGAAACTGACCGCTGAATTGGGTGGCCAAAATATGGGTGGTCTTTGATAACAGTTTAAGAAGAAAAGACAAACTGAGCTATAGGAAATACTAGCTGTAACAAGGTGTCTTAAAACATTTAAACACTATTCTTACAATCTTTTGATGTTCATCAGATTCCTTGGGCTGGAAGAGCCAGATGGTGCTGCTGAAAGGACAGACATGCCTGGGAAGGCTCTCTTTGGGGCCCTTTACAAGTCAGTGACAAAATTTTCATTGATTGCTGTGAGGCCAAACTTTGTTAACTTGTTAGGAAGGGATGGGCTTTTTGACAACTGATTTAAAGACAGGGAACTGGAATATGCAGATGCTTATATTTCACTGCTAGTTCTGAGCAACTATTATCATACCATTTTACTACATTTTCTTCTTATTACTAAGTGTGGGCAGAACTACAGTGTGCCTCAAACAGTACGACATTTTCCCACAAAAAATTAGCATCGGTCTTTTTCTTATCTGGGAGCTTTGCCACTGGTTACTGAGTTGATTACTCCGCTGAGCACATTCTGTACACTGCTTTTATTAACCAAGGAGTAACATTTAAGCTAGGTGGTTTACTGGAATTATTGCTTCAGTCATACCACCAGATTTATCAGATCTGTAAAGAGGCCACTACATATGGATTCATTCTCATGAAGTCTGGATAGGTAAGGAGACTACAGTATTTCAATGTTACCTTTCTGTTAGAAAAATCAGACTTGAAGACTTTATACTAAATAAACTCTGTTCTACTTCCTACTTAACCAAGACTAAATAGCAAAGAAAAATCAAACAAAATGAACCCCCCCTTTCCTACCATTTGAGTGACATCTCCTTACTTTCTGGGGCAGGCTAATACCTTGCACACCGATAGCTGTGGAGAGAAACCTCAACCCAGTCTTGTATCTAATCCCTATGACTGACTGCCCATTGTGGGCTGGACTTTTCCTAGCACCCCATGATCTGTAAGGACTTCATGGGTGGTGTTGAAGGTGCTGATCCTTTGAGTTCACAGAAGAAAGTTTGTAAGGATTTTGGAAAAGATTTGTTATCTTGTAAAGTCATCTATGTCCCATTAAAAAAATATGACGGGCTAAAAATAATAGTCCCTGTGACTTTATTTTTACTCTCACAATAAAGAAGATTTAGCAACAGCATACTATACTGATCAGTGGTTTTAGATTCAATAGACTTGGGTCCTTCACATAAGTCAGAGAATTACCCTATGCAAAATTGTAAAGGCCATGTGAATTAGATGGGAGCTGCTAATATTACTGTATAGTGAATGTGGCCACTACCTTATAACCTCACAATATTTCTTTACAGAGATACCAATGCTTCAACTGAATGCATCATAAGCAACAAAATGCATTCCAAACTAGGTAGGGAAATACTTTATGACCCCATAAAAGACACCTAATTCATCAAAAGTCCTTCTTTGTAAGATCTTATTAAACATAAAGTCATTTACAAAGTACTCAATCATACCTATTATACAAAGGCATGGTGATTTAGAAGACACTGAGGAATGCTCAGCTAAGACAATAATTCTCATTTGGTGAAAGTAATGGGGAATTCAGATTGGGATTCTTCAATATTATTCCTGCAGACAGGCCGGACTGTGAATACTATGTATCGTATAAGCTAGTGGATATCCAAAAGCCATATGAATTGCAGAAGGGCAAACAAAGAGTGGACTTGTATTAGTGGGCTGATCAACAGCTTCTAGGGGTTCTTACTGCAGTTGGTTCAACTGTGGTTCCCGGCAGCCTTCTCCACCCCTCTGCCGCATGTTCAAATGTCTGTTTCTGCTCAAACCAGGTTCTCACTCTAAACTCTTGCAGCTCTTTGTGTTTATAATCTGGTAGGTCTGACCAAGTTGAGCGGAATTGCTCTTGTTCTCTCCCAGGGACCTTGACAGAGTGAATTGGCCACCATGCAGTTTTCACGCTGGAGAGTCTCTTATTTTAGGACAGATACAGAGAAAACAAGCCATAAGATGGTCGACAATCTGCACACATGTTCAGCTTGCTGTTAGGTGTGCCAGTAGCTATAAACATGATTTCATGAAACTGTTCTAGTCTGTCTCTTTGCCTGTCCTCTCCATTTCTCTCCAGGCTGGGGTCCTGTCTCCAGGCTGTCTCTTTAAAAAAAGTCTGTGTTTATACGGCTTTGTGAACTAGGGCAACTTTCCCAGAGGGTGGTGCTTTCCCAGACTTGTTTACCTGTCTGAGGAATTTGCATTAATCTCTCTCTCCAGTGAACTGGGAATATAATACATAGCACAACATTGGAAAGATAACTTCTTTTTTTTTTCATTTGCTGTTGTTCTAGTTTCTAAGACATCTCAGTATAATTGTTTGTGAAGTTTCTGGGCTTCCAAGGCCTCCCATCTGACGTTATTACCACTTAGTGTAGATAGTATAGAACACTTAAAGGCTGAGGAGAATTGGATGAGAGCTCCTGTCTCACTGTCCACTAGTATCTGCTCTTTGGTGAGGAAGCAAGTGATGCAGCCAGTGGAGTAAACATGTATGAAGACCTAAAGCATAGCAGAAATCTAAAGAAGGAACAATATTAAAAGAGATCATATTATTACAGCTAACATACGTTGGTAAATCTTGGGGGAAAAATATATTATTGCTAATTTTTCTACTGATTCCCTTAGTCAGATCCAGTCTGAAAAGTTCTGTCTAAAATCTGAAATGGGTGCCCAAACTTCACCACAGTCTCAGAGTGAAATAAAGTCTGTCCTACTTTCCAGGATTGTCTCATGTATAGCTACATAAATTCATTAGGTGCCTCCCTTCTTAGCCTGAAAACTTCTGAGGTATTTACCTTTAGTCTCCCACTATACAGAAGTGGAAAAATGGATGCTTATCTCCTACCTACACCTCGCATTTAACGGGTTTGTTGGATTGGCACTTGAATTCAGTTAAAAGTCCCTGGAGAAGACTGAAATGTTAATTGTGGCCAGGACTACAAGTAACCACATCTGATGCTATGGTAGGACTGGGTGCATAATTGTTTAGTCGCTAGAATATTCAACCAGGAAGCGAGAGAACTGAAATTTAGTTCTTAATTATCCCAAGGGAGTAAACATGCAACTCCAGCACACCAGTGGCTAGGTATCAAGCAACAGGATAACTTGGAGAAGATCACATCCCCTGGGAAAGTTAAGCCGCTGGGCAAGCAGAAGTGCCAGGTCTAGAAGAATAGACTGAAGGTGTCCCTGCTGCAGCCTGTGTGTCCACACCCTCAGTTTGGAGGGGCAGGGCTGGGCATCTACCCTCTGCTTTCAGCACTGCTTTTGGTCACGAGGCAGTGACAGTTTAATAGAAAACACCTACACATTTCAAGATATAACTGCATAATACCAGTTCTGCCCTGACCACTATTTTAGCATCAGGCACAATCATTTCTTGTCTGTTCTTGGTAATATGGAAGCCAGGACACGAAATGGCTAAAAGTCTAAGCTGTCTCCACTGAATTCAGTGGCAGAGCTCCAATTCCAGTAAGATCAGCAACTAAACTTACATGATGAACTCTGCCCACTGCCCACAACATAAGTTAATGGCAAAAGTGAGATTAGAATGGAGGAACTGCTGGAAGGATTTACATGCAGACAAACCAGTTGTGCTTCTGAGATATAATTCTGCTTAAGTAAAACTTTTATCAATTAAAATGACACTGAATAACTGGGACCATTGCAGCCATATTTCTAAAGCTTCCAAAAAAATGCTTCCTGAGTTTGGTAGAGGGCACAGGCTTGAAGTGTGGGTAGGATGCTTTCAAAATGCCAAAGGTTCAATTAATCCTAAAATACCAATGTAATCAGAATCCTATTTCTTTTGTTTTACCTATCATGTCTGTTTGCAGCCATCTCGTCCCACTAATGTAAGGTCTGTATTACATTTGACCACCGCAGATTTCTCTTCAGACAGGAAGCAGTATAACTTTGAATTTTTTTACTATGTCACAGGCACCTTCTGTGTTATATAAATGGAAAAAGATTAGATGGAATCCTCTTACTTGCTTTTATATTTATATTTTATATTTAATATAAATATGAACAGTCCTACACTCATTACTACCACTGCACTGCACAGAGAATGTTTTTCAGACCTGGATCCAAGCACATAAAGAACGTACGCACCTAAAGAAATACCAGGGAAGAGCAGGGCATGTAAATCCAAAGCTCCGGATCCCAGAACCTGCTACAGCAGCATCCTCTGTAGAGTCAGGCAACTGATGTAATTGAGGGGGCACAGTCACAGGATGAGCATCCTTGGTCACAGGACAGGCGGAAAGTAGGACTATGCTACTCTAGATGAAACTGGTTTGTAGCAGGGTATCTCTGAGGGTCCTTGAAGGTCCAGAGAAATGTAGGTTTAGCTGCAGAGTCAGGGCTCCTGTATGGACGTAGGACTCCATGCAACAAGCACATACCTGCAGTGGAAATGAAGCTGCAGCACTGGTGCTGGCACTGACCTGTGAACACCTCAGCCATCAGCACTGTGGCTGAGAAGTGGGGAGGCAGGGGTGGATGCACAAATCCTCATACAGACTGTCTAAATCTTGTTATTTAGTATAAAATAGAGGAGTCAAAACCCAGGATGCCTCTTTTCTATATGAGTGACTAACCACCGGACTCTAAAGCCAGGTTTGTGTGGCTCACTGACTTGTGAAATTGCATGGTCCATCTCCAGAAGAAGGGTCGGTGAGCACTTTGTGTGCCTTCTTGCTGCTCCCCTTGTCATCCTCTGCCAATGTGTGTCTGGGGGGGGGGGGGGAGTGTCACATTTCCCTGGGAGGTGGCAGATATGCATGTGAATTCTTTCAGGCTGAGAAGCAAAATTAATTAAGTGCTTCCTCTGCAACTGCTATAATCCCCAGGCTGTTATGTATAAAGGTCCTCATCCAGTCAATAACTTTCAGAAGCAAAGTGTGAACCCTGCTCCCTTACTTAAGGGAACGGTTTCAAGTTTCCACCGCAAGGGGAAGGAGAGCAAGTGGCAGATCTCAAATAGACAGAAGCACTTT
Organism: Gorsachius magnificus; assembly: GCA_034008185.1. Lineage (NCBI taxonomy): Eukaryota > Metazoa > Chordata > Aves > Pelecaniformes > Ardeidae > Gorsachius > Gorsachius magnificus. The sequence goes on from CM067081.1 coordinate 182,733,102, forward strand.
ATGGCAGACATGCATCGAGCACCTCAGAGTATGTCAGCTTAAATATATATACCTGACTTCTCTAATGACCCTGAGCAGGTCTCCACACAACCTACAGGATTTGGGGTTCCATGTGAAGTATGTGTTTCCCCAGACCTGTACAGGAAGGACAAGAAATTAATTGAGACTTTTTGATTTCACCCTAAACTTTGGACTTAGAACAGTTAAGTGCTGTGGTGCCTCATTTATAACTACCTACCTACTTTCTTCACCTGAGCTCTGTCCTTTCCTAGTGGATATATCAAACACAGTGCTTGAAACACTGATATTTTAGAGAGTCAAGACAGAGATAAGAATATAATTCATGGTAATTAACGTGATGAAGTTTGCCGCATTTTCACTTCGTGAGAGATAGGGAGGGAGAAGATAAAGCCAGATGACGTGGACTGGCAATGCCATTTTCCATGTAATGTTCTCCAGTGCAGAGGCCAGTTCAAGGAAGCAGGATGTGCCACAATCATTCAGTGATTTGTACGTATGAAGTCATGCTCGGTCATTGTTTATGAACAGTGTATTTTAAAAGCAGGTAGCCTTAAATAACGCTGAATAAATAGTAGGCTGCTTTTTGAATCAGGAAGCCCCAACCTGCATTTTTCTGCTCTTCCAGCTGACTCTTGAGAGCCACTAATCACAACAGCAAAACTGATAAGAGAATCATGTTCTCCAAATGACTTTACATTATTGACTTGGAATACATTGTCTCAACAACACTTCTTCCCATTAAACTCAGGTTGTTGTTTGATGATATAGTAAATCCAGATTAGGGATTTTAGTACCTCATTCTAAAAACATCTTGGCTACAGAATAAAAAAGCCCTCTAATGTAGCCTGAATTCAATCCACTGCAGATTTGTTAAAAAAAAAAAAATCCAGGGTTCTTTTTGTGCTGTCAGGCTTTATGCAGAATCAGGTGTCGTCTGTCAGCCCACTCTAACTTTGTGCCAGATCAGGTAGCATCTTGCAGCATCTGCAGCTGCTAGAAAGCCAGCAGAGAAGCTGAAAGTCAATGTAATTTGTTTGTTCTGTGTTCTGGGTAATTCAGCATAGATGTGATCATTTGCCCATACTTAATCTGTATCCTATTTGTACCTCTGGATCACCTGGTAAAGCAGAGACCATGTAAGAGTTATCATGAAAGCAAAATCTTATTTGCCCAGCAGGGCAATGGAAAGGAAATACAACAGAGTGTAAGCAAAACAGAAATTAATTATAAAACCTACCAGAGCTTGGGGATGGTAAAGAGATCTTTATGAATATGTGCACTCAATGAGATGGTACTTTATACATCTGGTGCACACACTCATAGCCACTACCTATAGGCAGAGAAGGTCCAAAGAGTCAGTCTTGCCATGTGTGGATGCCATGACTGCCTGACACAGCATGTCTGGCATGGGACCGACCACATGCTGACTCTGAGGATCTTTTCAGAATAGAAGCCCAGGCCTTTTGCCCCCAGGAGCTACCACCTGGAGAGCACCGTGTGAAATACCTGCATGATTTGCCCTTCACATGTTTGTATATGTGCTGAGAGAATGTTATTTCACTAATTCCAACTTGGAAGAACAATACTCTCTTCTTCCCTTAAAAAAAGAGAGCATAAATTGAGTGGAAAAAAATAAACACATTTTCATACTTATAAACCTTTTAATATTGACTGTGCACTGGTAGAATTAATGTGGTTTTCCTTATTCTGTGTAGCTAGGGTTTTTTTTGTACATGCTTTGGAGTCTTGGTCTATTTGTTCAGAAAATCCCTTTATTTTCTCAGCAGGCTTCTCACAGTGTTAGGACAGCATCTCATCTCTTTCATCTTTTTCCACTTCTCTCCCTCCACAAACACATCCTAGGACCTTTCCTATGATTAGGGAAGCCAATGCATTACTCCAGTGCTTTGGTGTAGTTTCTAATGTGCATAACTTGCAAAGTGCCTTAGCTTGGCACACTACTGGATCTGTTCCCTTCTAGATGAAGCAAATCAAAGTGAGGCAAACTTCAGTGCCCTTCTGCTGTAGTTTCTGACCACTCCTGTATTCACAGAAAAAAATAAATCCACCAAAAGTTACTTGTGGGTAAACTGAGCAGAGAATATATATTGAAGGGCATTAGTGAAGCCAGTAAAAGTAACCCACTCAAAGAAAATAGTTAGATTTTTTTCCAATGTGCTGTATTCATTTGAGGTTAGTGGTTAAATACAGAAGATTTATATCAGAGTTTCCACTTAATAAAAGTATTTGTGTGGATGATCGCTGTTTAGTTAGTGTTAGTAGGGATTTTGCAAAATGTAATTTTCCAAAAAGCAGGAGACTATCGTATTGAGACTATTATCAAAAGTTTGTGAAATCAGGGGGTGTTGATTGTGATAGCATAAATGGCATTCTTGATTTCTTATGTTTTTCTAGGCTGGAAGAGGAATACATTACTGAAGAAACTGATACATCTGCTATTCCAAGGGCACAAATTGAGTGTATGACCTGAATATGCTGTACATGTAGAAAATAAGCAACTATATAATTCCATGACATGGTAGATGTGCTAACTTACAGAAAATATGAAACTGAAGAAATCTTTTGGGTTCTGCTGGAATACATTTATTATGGAGTCATTAGAGGAGACCAGACTGCACACAGGTGAGAAAGGTGAGGAGTCACGGAGACTTCTCTTTTAGATTCATAGGAATGATCTGCAGATACTAATGCCTGCAGATGTTCATCCCTGTCTGTCAGGTGGAGTTGCTGCCTCCGCACTCCTCTCTTGCGCTTCCCCGGGGGCCAGGCTTGGGCCCCAGTTTTCGAGCCCTTCAGTACCCATGCTGCTCTCAGTCAGATCCTCTGCTCTGTATCCTCCCCAGGTTCCTGCCTTGTCACAGCTCCTGGCTGTCACCTCTGCTTTCCTCCTCTCTACAGAAAAAATGCCAAGAGGCAATTTGTCTGCAATGGCAATTAATTATTTAATAGCAAGTGAAATTACGGATTTGATAAAAGTAACAATGTAAATAAATCAAATATCTTTTGGTGGGACACCGCACAATATTATGAACAATAAACTAGAATAAACTAGAAAGTCAACGGGGCACATAGTAAATGAATTAGAAACCAGCAGGTCTTGAAATGCAACTATAAACACGGAGTAACTGTTGAGTAAAGTCCCACAGGGGTAATCTTTGACTCTAATTTTAATTTACATTTTAATTAATTAATTAAAGGAGAGAAAAGAAAGAGAGAAAAAAAAAAAAAAAGATCACCATAGCTTGCTTTTGGCACAAATGTGCAAGGAGTGGTGAAAAAAAAAATGCAATGTCTGGTTTACTGACACCATTTTATTTTGGTTGCTTAGGTAATGATATGACTTTTGTTATGATCAGAAGTAAAGTCATGTACTTAATCACAAACTGAAGACCCTTCTCCCAGGTCTGGGGGAGGAGAACCAAGTGGAGGGGTCTTCTACTGGATCTCAGAGTCCTTGGTGGATTAGAATTCCCAAAGTGAAAAGGATAATGGAGCTCACTGACGTATAAACAAGGGGAAAATCGTTTGAAGTGGGAAAATTTCTCTGTGGTATGCTGTAGTTGAATCAGAGCTATCTGACTTGAAGCAGGAATTAATAAACTGAAAATCAGTTGCCTTTGTTATGTATGAGGTCAGATGAACAGTCCCTTCTGGTCTTAAAATACATTAATTTATGTATGGGGGGAAAAAAATTACCTTCACTAAAGTTTTATCCATCCCAGGAGGATCAGTGGAGCACACAAGGAATAGTAATTAAGCTTCTAGTTATTATTTTAACAGGAAAAATGCAAACAAATATCAACAATTTTTCAGATAATCCAAGGGTTTCCAAACTGGACATTTCAAAATGTCAACTGTTTAAAACTTTGCATTCCCGTGTTTTCCTTTCCCCCCTCCCCTTCACCAGTGAATGAATGATGTTCGGGGGTTTCACTCCATTTCTAGTCCTTCCCCGCCCCTCCCCCCCCCCGTTATTCTCAGAAATTCCTCCTCAGTTTTGAAAATGTTACAGAGTAGTTCAAGGGAAACTGCAGGTCTCCATGTTGGCAGGCCCTGGCTGTTTTCCCCAAGCACCGCTCCAAGCAGCCCCGTCTCGCACCAGCTGCCAAGACCCACACCGGGTAATGGTGGGCGGGCAGCAGCCAGACACCCACAGCCTCAGCAACACCTCCTCCCTCCCCTCTGCGCCCTCTCTGCTGGTGGCCCGGGGGGGTGGACAGGGGGGAGCTTAGTTTAGGAGCAACTCCTGCAACCCACCACCACCTGCACTTTTCCCCAAGGAAGAGGGCTCTGGAAGTTTTATGGGGTGATTCAAAGTGGCCAGAGCAGTTTGGAAAATCTGGGCGTTTGCACTGGTCTCCTTTTCCCTGTCTCCAGTGAAGTGTTACATTGCAAATGTAAATTGTCTTGAACAGAAAAAAAAAAAAAAAAAAAAAAAAAAGAACTTTGCACATGTCTGTAGAGTGAAAACCAGACTGCCTGATGAAAGGACCAACAATTAATTAAATGGTTGTTTTAAACCAGGACTTAATCATGTTCTCACAGGTTACAGAAAAAAAAAATCAGTGTTGCCTGTAGACAGTTTGCTGATATTCAGTATGGAAAGTTTTCTTTGAGAGTTGTTCCGGGGAAGAGGGTGAGGGAATGAAGACCCTACCATTCAAGACATTTAGGAGCAGTTTTATCAACAGCTGGATTATGAATCTGTGTCAGAAAAATCACACCAATCCTTTCAAATTGCTATGTACTTCATAAAAGACCAAGCATTTAAAGGGAGAAAAGATACCATAGAAAGAGTTTTCTTAAACTAGTACAATCTGGGGTTGAGGAATTTGGAAGGTGTTTTATATGGATTTTTGTGGTTTTTAGCTGGGTGGCCAAAGTATACTACATTAATTTTAAGTCTGCACTTACAGACTGCAGCGGAGTGGAGAGTAAACAATTAGGTTTGTTTGCTCTATGAATTGTGATACTCTGGCTCTTTCATTGATTTAAAGGTATGTTGATCATATTTTATGCTTTGACAGCACCTGCCAGTCCAAGATCTCAAATGCTTTGCAGAAATTAGTCAGTGAAACCCACAGACCCTTCCTTCCTCCTGACGCCAGATACAATAATGTTGAAAATGCGAATACTTGATACATACTAATGAAAAAAATACATACTAATGAAAAAAACCCTTACCAAATAAAAATCTTTTGCTGTGATAGGTAAGTGTTAGGGATCCTATTTTATATATGGAGGAATAAAACAGTAGAGAAGTTGGTAGTCACGGCCAGTGAGCAGCAATGCAACACAGAAAAGCTACAACCACTGAAACAGTAACCACAACTGGGACGTGAATTTTGAGAGGTGCCCGGTTCCCAGTAACACCTGTGCTTCTTCAAGTAAATGCCCAAATAAAAACAACTGGCATTGTAGTTTGTATAAAAAGCCGTCTGCCAGTTCCCTTCTTTAGCTTCCAGACAGGATTCCTCCCAGTCAGAGATTACAGGATATGAAAGGCTTGTTTCTGCTGTAATGGTAATGGGAAAAGGTGGGAAGGAAAGGCTGAGAGCGAGCATATGCTGCTCCAGGCAATGCTAATGAGGGGGCCACTCATTAGCACAGTAGCCTTCCCTGTCATAAATCTGCCCCTGATTTGTTAATGTTTGCTAATATGTAGTTTACTGTAATAAATTAGAATAAATTGTACTAGCTAAATTGCCTGTGAAGTTGCAGTTTCCCTTTGCAAGGCTGGAGCTGCCTGTTTGGTTCATTTGCTTGTTCCATTCAGCCCTGCACGGCTCTGCACGGCACATCAGCCCCTGCTTGCAGACCCACATGCAGCCAGGAGTGCTAAGCAAAATGGAATTGTAGCCATCAAGTTTCACTTGGTTTCATGCTGAAATCATGCAAAACCAGACACATTATTTTTAGAGAATGTAATGAATGAAGTTACCCAGATGAGGTTTCTGAGAAGATTCCAGCCAACCTGGGCTGATTTGGAGCACCTGGGTTCAGACTGAGATGTTAAGCCAAAACGGTACTCATCACAAGTACCTCATGGTCTTTCACCAGTGGGTACAGGAAAATGCTGATACCCATTTGCTAGATCCATATGCTGCCATCAGCATTGTTGACCATGGAGAATCTAGTTGGATGCACAGAAAAATTACATGGTTGCTCCTTAAGCTGTTCCTTTTCTTAGGATGAAGTTTGACATCGCAGACAATAGCAAAAGGAAGGGAACCACCCTCTGCCATTGGTGAATTCCCTTACACTGACACATGAGCATGCACATGAGCAGGTTCAAGAAGCTAAACAAGAAGAAAAAAATTTTTTCACAGGTTTAACACACTTCTGACCCAGAAAGCTGAACTCATTCGTTTACAAAACAAACAATTCACTCAAGTCAGCAAAATCACCAGTGAGTATGCAAGAGGAGCAGAAGAAGCACAAGTTGAGGGATAACAGGATTTTCTGTAAAGCAAAATTGCACCCTCAAAAATGCTACATATTATTTAAATAGACTGAAATCAGCAACATCTTTATTTAAATATAATGAATGGAATCCAAATGTAGTATCACAGAATCACAGAATGGTTGAGGTTGGAAGGGACCTCTGAAACTCAGCTGGTCCAACCTTCCTGCCCAAGCAGGGCCACCTAGAGCCAGTTGCACAGCACCACATCTCCAAGGATGGAGACTCCACAACCTCCCTGGGCAACCTCTGTCAATGCTCAGTCATTCTCACAGTAAAAAACTGTTTCCTGATGTTCAGAGGGAACCTCCTGTGTTTCAGTCTGTGCCCATGGCCTCTTGTCCTGTCACACTGGGCACCACTGAAAAGAGCCAGACTCCCTCTTCTTTGCACCATCCCTTCAGATATTTGTACAAATTGGTGAGACCCCTCTGAGACTTCTCTTCTCCAGGCTGAACTGTTCCAGCTCTTTCAGCCTTTACCCATGTGAGAGATGCTCATAAAATTCTGTGAGGAATTTTTTTTATATTCCTTCTCCTGTGAGGCCAGGTATTGGAAGACAGGATGCAGTGTGCATTGATATCTACCATTTGTTCATACTAAGGTGTCTGTGGGACATCTATACACCTAAGTTCCCTTTAAAATAATTTGAAATCTTGTCTAGATAATCAATGGAGTCTAAAGAGTTATTCAGCCCATCTTAAAGTAACTGTCTAAAACAGGTGACATGAACCATGTTCTAAAATTGCCTATTTCAATAAAGGAAGCATAGTGTAGTTATTTACACTGAATAAGGCTAAACTTGGACAAAATTAGGTAAGTTACATAGAACTCAAAATTGAAACTTGTTAAAACTTATAAAATAAACATACAACTGATGTATGCTTATTCTGCACAGAAGGTATGCAAGGGGTATTCTAAGGTGCTAAATTAGTGTCATGGTCCCTAAAAATAACTTTAAAACCATTTAAAAAAAAAAAATCTGTTCTCCACTTCAGAAATGTCATGGTTTTGGCATACAAAGATTTGAAGGTTTTGGTCTTTGAAAACAGGCCTCATAAAAAAGATTTCTGTGGCAAACAAATTTACTACAAATGCACTATTATTTGGTTAATAGTAAAATACTACAAATGTTGGCCTAGACCATAAATATATTTATATCAGCCACTGTTCCTGGGGTCATTTATGAAGTAGGATAGAACACAGGATAACTGGCATTGCAAGGAAGATATTTACTGTATCGGATAGTGATCACCTAGCAATGTACTATAGAGATTTAGCTTTGGTATACTGCTGTATTTTTATTTTTTTTTTTTGTTTAATGAATAGTCTCTGGTTTATCTGAAAGTTTGTAACTTTTTGCACATGAAAGAACTATATGTAGTGGGAGAAAGGAGAAATTATGGATGAGCTTCAGAGGGGCTTTGATAGGATACAGATTCAACTTCCTTTTAATCATCTGGATATCATCTGGAGAATCATCTGCTTTTACAAAAGAAAAAAAAAAACACTAGATATTTTTGGCACAAGATTTAAGTTGGCTGGTATTAAACAGCAGCTGTAGATCAAGTCCCTCCATAGTACTTCCCCCAACCCCCCCACCCCGAGATTCTAATTTTAAATATTTAGGTTTCCATGTAGATGAGGCTATGTACTTCTGGAGACACACTCATGCATTTGTTTATAGAAAAGGGGTTGAGATGAAATTAGGTGTGTTTTATTATTTGAAGACTTGTTATACTTTGTCTGTCAGGAGAAGTTTAACGCTGTAATTAATGTTTCCATGAATTAAACACAGAAGTCTAGTATTTTAAGTAAAATATATGGTTGCTCTATCATCTGTTTAACAGACTTTGCCAGCTCATATTTCATGTTCATTTTGAATATTAGCGAATCTCTAGCTGTTCTTCTTTTAAAATATCATTGTTGCATTGCATGGGAATGAAATGTAAACGTATATCACTACAAAGGACAAGAAAGTCTTTTCACTATTCTCCAAGAACTCAGAATATTTGACATGGAGTCTAGGCTCTGATATGAACCTGGGGTTGCACCTCTAAGTACGCCTTTTTCGTCCTGGAAATAATTCCAAACATTGAAAACATTGATCATTGAAACATTGCTTTACACATGCTATTTCCCTTTGAAATACTGCAAACAATATTTAAAATATTTTTGCCAGTTTACAAGGATATAAGCCAATAGCCAAATGGACAAATATGCTTTACTGGAAGATCTGAATTCAGACTTTCAAAATCTTAAGGCTCTGAAAGGAAAAGAAAAAGTTACCGAGAGAGGTCAGTGCCTACCTGCTCTCATTATTGTAAGGTCTTTGGCATGTAGGAAATCTTTAAAAATCCAGGTACTTCTGTACACATTGAAATGAGAAGTGCTAGATGTGGTGAAAATCCATCCGATGATAAAGTGAATGATCTTTTGATCCGATTTCGTATGTCAGTGCACACTAATCAAAAGGATAAATCCAGCCCATTTTACTCTCACTTGGCATACCATTAACTACCTGCAGATTGGATATTTGGGTCTTGAAGAGATTGTGACTTAAGTGCTTCTCTGACATTGGATCTGGAGTAACTAGGAAACTCCACTTAACATGTTTTTTTCCCTCGAGCGAAGAGGGCTGGAATCAGACATTATCTTTCAACATTCTGAAAGAAAACAGTACAGTAGCTGAAACCAAAAAGAATGCAGGGGAGCCCACAAGCAGCATCCAGTACGAAATGCACCCAGAGGATGTCTTTAAGAGGTTCTACCCTTCAGAAGCTAACCACAATGTTATTTTCTTGATAGAAGATAAGTAAAGAAGCATGGTAATGACATGCAGGGAGGTAGGGTCATGCTGACAGGGGCAGATGGATTTGAGGAGAGACAAGGGCAGGAGAAATATGGTAGATTACAGACTAGAAATTAAGATGGAAAGACAATGCAGAATATGGGAAGAGTTATTTTATTTTACTTTTTATACACTTTTTTTGATGTTTTAAGCCCTTTATTCCAGTTCGCAAAGCAGAGAGTCCAGAAACAGTTTCAGTGACAGAGCTGACTATCTCATCACAACTGTGCCACCTCCTGAGATGGAGAATATAGGAACAGCTTCACAGACCATTTTCTTAGGGTTGTACCAAACAGAGGACGTTCAGAAGTGAAGATTAAATCTATTTTATTCAAGCAGGAGGAACTACTATGTTTTGGGTTTTTTTAAGGCTTTAATTTTCAGAGAAACTTATGAGAGTGACACAACAACTTCAAAGTTCTCCGTATTTCCAAACCCAGTTTCCAAAAGTACTCATGGCTTCACATTAAGCAGTTTTGCCATGTATACTTCTCTCTTTTTTTACTATTGAAGCTATTAGCTGACTAAACCCACACTAAATTAAAAAGCTATAAATGATTAACACATCATTTATTTTGAAATGCAAGCTTAATTGAACATCTGTTTTGACCTAGGGAGGAGCTTGTTTGTTTACCTGTAACCACACAATGTGCCTGTGGCAAGATTGCCACATAAACAGACTGGGCAAGTCAAGTGAACAGTCTAAATGATTAATTTGGTCCTTGATATTTCTGAACTTTTACTGTATCAATAAGAGCAGTGTAGGCTTATCAGAGGTATACATACAGTCGAGTGAACTTATTCAGGAAAAAAGTAGTCATGAAAATTGGAAAATAATAGCAAAACATACGAAGATTTCAGAAGAGATAATAGAAAAAATTTCTTATTTTCTCCCTAAATTCTTTTTCATTCTGCATTCTACTTACTTTTCAGGGTTAAAGACTTAACCCTCCCCATGTTAATCAGGAAACACATAAAATCTCTGTAATGAAAAAAAATTAATTTGCTAGCTATTTACCTATTTGTCATTTCCACCAGTGGATCTTCTATATCAAAATAATGTGTTGCTTGAATTACTGACTAGTTTTCCTTAACTAGCCCATGGGGGTATTTGGTACATGCAGAACATTTTTCACACTGTATGTAACTTAATCTTCAACACAACAGACTTTTCCAAACAACAGTTATAAACATGAGCCATTCTGCTATTACTCCAAGGCAAAGGATCAGATCTTGCTCTAAACTGCATTGGCAACTCTTTTTCTCTTTTGAAATGTGTGGTGTCATTTTAAATTTGCACCAGAGAACCTGAAAGTAGGGGATTTCCCACTGTACGGTATAAACCAAGCTGTAGTATGGACATGATCCACGAGTCATACGTGTTGAAGTTAGCATACATGCAGGTACAGCACGCAGTGCTGCCACTGCTGTGTGATACACCCTGACATCATGCTGCCAGTGGCAGTAGGTAACAAGAAAAGCTTTGGTGACCCATGCCTGGACCGTACAAGACTTGTGGATACATAGAAAATATCCATCTGCACCTTTTTCATATAAAGAAGAGAAAGTTCCTGTCACCATTTTCTCAAGGGACAGAACATTCAACTCTACGAAAATTTATTTGAGGACTTGGAAACTAGGGACAGTAAATCTATGTTCAGCTGCATGCAAGGGAATGGACTCTATGAGCCAGGCAATGCTTCCCCCTCACATGTTCCCTGTATGAGAATGGAGTCTAATATATGTGATTTGAATAACTTTTAAAATATTATATTAACTGTAACAAATTTAGGCTTCTACTTTCAGTGTGTAGTTTTGAATCATCCCAAAGCTAGGTACTTCAAATAGTCAAAAATCAGCTCTGCAAAACCCCCCAAAATCTCTTTTTGAATGAAGAAGATAACAAATCTCAATCCTTTTATGGTGGAAAAGTCTCCTCCACACCATAGCCAAAGACCATTGACACTAGAATAATTTGGTTTTATTCTGTTACAGTAGCAATAGCGGAAGAGTTATTATAAATCAACCTTGAATTTGTTACCATTAAATTCATTTAGACACCAGAATGTGGTTAAAATCTTTGTAATTAGACAACTTCAACATACCCTCTCTTGCTCTAGCAACTGCGGTGGAGCAAGGGAAAATGGGAAAATACACCAATACTGAGAGTTTAACTGTGATTGATTTGCCTGATACTAGGCAGAATGAACACAGCAGAACACTATTACATATTGCTCATAAAATGACATGATCTAGCCACAAAGAGAGCACAAAAAAGATGCCTTTGCAATCCTTTATTAAAAAAAAAAAAGTTTTCTACATTCAGACTACACGATATGAGCAAGTAGTGTGGACCAGTAGATGCAAGCTGGCACTGTACATATTTCAGAGGTGTTTATTTTGGACTTCTTCCAGTCTGGTCCTATGGACCAAATGCCCATGAAACAATTGGAGTCTCTCGAGCACACTCCTGGAAGACATCTACAATGTGAACTAATGTAGGGAAACTGGGGGCAAAAGTGTACTCCTTATGATTAGTGGAGACATAGTCAAAAAAATCAATGGAGTCTAGCCACATGAGTGCCTATTTTTCCCTATTGACCATAGTGAGAGTTTGATGTGATGAGCATATTGTAACTTTCTGAAGTGAGGAAGGCAAATGACATGTTCTCCATCTCAGAAGATGAAGATGCTGTCTAACAGTGTCTAACAGCATTGCCCTATGTCAGTTCTTCCATATCACTAAATGTAAACTGCTCCCTCAACCCCTTTCTTCATTCCATTCAGAATGGTCCCTCTTCTCTTTTTCTGCTTGTTTTCTGGAAACTTAGTGGCATATAAACTGCCGGTCCTCTGTCTCGCTTAAAACTGATAGTAGGTTCAAAAAATGATAGGGCATGATCTGACAGACAAAAAAGCAGGACTGCTCAGTCCTCTAAACCTCTTTTCTTTAGGAAAACAAAGGCAAAAGCATCAAAAACATTACCAAAACCACAGCAGAAAACTGAAAAAAGGAACTACTTTAAACAAGAAATATCCAATGTGTTGTAAGCTTTGCAGTCAAACCCGGGCTGCCTCACCCCAGAGCGTGTGAGCAATGGGACACTGCAGATTTTTTTAGCTGGAGCCACTAGCTTTTAAGCAAATATCTTTCTTTCAAACCATTCACTTCCGTTTTGGTTTTGAGTTACATGGGCAAACAGAGCTAAAAGAAGAGAGCTGAAGCAAAGAGGCACTGAAATTCTGCAAAAGAACAAATCAGAAAACGGCATTCCTTGATTTTCTCATATTTGCACAAATGGAAATCTGAAAAGTGAAAATGCTAATGGTACTGAGTTTTGAGTATCTTGGGCAATTTAAATCCTTAGATTACTGCAGAGGCAAAGATATTTCCACAGAGTTATTCTCTGCCAGTATCAGAATTTCCCCTTTATTAAACAAGTTCAAATAACAGCTCAGTGTTTCCAAACTTAAAGAAAATCTGAAGTGTTATGTTTTCCACAGAGAAAAAGAGACAATATTTTCTTTTCTGGAATAAGTCATTTTACATTAAGTGAAACAACAAAACCAGAAAAATAAAAAAAAAATTAAAATTGCCAGTTCCATCTGAGAACTGCAGCTACCCCCAGAAAGAGCAAAGTCCTGGAAGCATATCACTGATGGAAAATGAAATCGCTATTGCTGTATGTTACAGTTTCATATACCACAGTAAAGGCACTTCTGCCACTTTCCTCTGGAATCAGAAAATATTTTACTACAGGATTCAAAAGTTTCACTGTATTTGGTTTTCCTCAGCTTCTGTCAGCAGCAGCACATATGCTAGAAGATGATAGAGAAAGTATCTCTTATAAATACCCCATTTATGTAGAATAAAGTCTTATGCATCAGGCCAGAACTGATGACATTAACAAATATTACTCTTATAGAATGAGATGATTTCTTGATCTATCTGTGAAAATAACATAAATTGTTTCAAGCAAGGAGCAAACTTTCCTTCCTCATTTTCCAATTTGAAGTTATTCCTAGTGAAGAAGCAAGGATAAAAGAACGCAAGACAGAGGCAGTCTGACTGCAAATGTCTTGGCTAGGATGGTACAATTCCATATTGTGGAAAGCAAAACAAAGACAGAAGAGAAATGACATATACTAAAACTATGAAAACCAGAACTCCATTATATCTTAATGCCATATTAAAAGTTTAGAAAGCAGCAATGCATCCAGTGTTGAGGGCACTCATAGATTTCCATCTGGGATTTTTAGATCTTTAGGTTTTTACATGATTTCTCAGAAGATATCATAGGGTTTCTGATCTTCCTTGAGAGAGAGAAAAAGAAGTTATAATGAAAAGCTCTTAAAGGGGAGATTTTCACCATGGAGTTTTTGATCAAAACAAGCATAAAGAAGATAGCAGAGCAGCCAGTAGCTGTGAAAGGTAAGTATGGCATAAGAGCTCGGGATTTAAGCTCCTGAACTGCTTATACAAATTTGAGCAGCTGCACCGTGAGGGGCTGAGAGGTGTGACTGAGTACTTAGTGATCCTGTGGTTAAGGCATCCATGGGGCTGTGCAAAGAACTAGTTGTGCAAAGCATGGGTATGAATTATATTCTTCTACATTGCTGCCTTACTGGCCAGACTATTCTGTGGTAGGTCTCTTGGCCTTCGGTTTTGACCAGACATTCCACCTGGTCAATACATACCAGTTTCTATATTTTCCAATAAAGCAAGTTTCACTGGAAAATTCCCAATCAGCTCTCATCAAGAATGGGCTCTTGTTTGTCAGGTCAGATGAGCCACCCCACCACCTGACAACCTTTCCCACATTTTTTGGCAGGTAGCACTTGGTATGAATGCCAGTGGGCACCATCCCAACCCCGGAAGCCGTTCACTGTAGCTGAAGCAGGCATCAAGGGGACTCCCACGAATCGAGACAGCAGCTGGGAACATCGTTGTTACTGGAGGAGAGAGGTCTGGAGAGAAGCAGCCCATGATCATGGCATCAAGATTCTGCAGATACCTACACAGGCGCTAAGGTAGAAATATTGGGCTGAAAGCAAACTGGGGGAAAATTATGTTCAGATTCCAGTTAGACAGTGAGACACGGAAAGTCATCCATACAGTACCCAGAAGAAAACATGAAAACAGGCTGTGGTGATGTGTCTTTTCAGATACTGAAATTACCCATGAGAAATCAATGTATCCCTTCAGGCAATTAATTATGCAGTGTAAGCAGACGGAGACACAAGAATGGAACATAAGCAAAGTGTTAGTCATGAGGTACACAATCCCTACAGGACAGCTAGCACTGCACTGCCCGGAGCAGCGTTACCACCACATGAAAACTCCAGGCCACTGTTCCCTGGAAATGGATGAGCTAGTGGGATGCGTGGTCTCATCACCAGTAACCATCACAAAGAAAACACTGCATGCTGCAAGACTGAGCACAATTAATGTAACTGAGATGCTGGCCTTACACTGCAAGGATAAGGAACAACGCACTAACAGCATTACTAATGACAGAGATACACATCAAAGCATGCCTTCTGGAGACAAGTATTCTTCCAGCTCTGTAAAACAGAAAATATATGCAAAATGCAATAACTTAGTTTCTCTTTTGCAAGTGTGGAGAACGGCAGACAGTGGAAAAGTTTGTATACCAGAGCTAGCCATGTCTCAAGGAGCAAACGCCTCAGGAAATTAGTCCTACAAGATGGAGTTTTGTTTTAAAAGGCAGGGATGAAGCAGTAGTTCCAGCTGCTTTGGAAGCTGGCACAAACGCATTCATCACATGTGGAGAAAGAGGTATGTCTGAGGTGAGCTGGGGGAACAGCTACTTCACAGGCAGAAATGCTAAATCAGTAGCATACATAGATCTATGAAAAACTATTCATAGTCCAGCAATCAATAGAACTAGGAGATCTGTAACAGATCTTTTCATTATTAAAAATTACAGAAATTACAAGATAGCAACAGATTAGTTGCCCATTTTCTAGGAAGTGGGCTGAATGAAGGGCAAAACTAAGGTCACAGGCAAAAATGTCTGTGATGCTTACAAAGCCTGTCAACCGGTTGCTCTGATTTTAATGGAGACCCCTAACACCACACTGACCCAGAGCTTCTTATTGCTTCTTTGCACTTCCCTATCATCGTTTGTAGTTGTGCGCACCGATTCTCAGCTTACACACAAATTCAGGCAAAGACTCTTTTTGATCTTTGAAAGATGTGTAGCAGACCTGACTTGTTGAGACAACAGGCCTCCATGCCCCGCGGTAGAAGACAAATCAGTCAGTGTCAATTGGGAACTTAAGCACAAATTATCATCTAATAGGTGCTTTGAAAGCAAATGAAGACAGAGGTGCAAGACATCCCTGAGTGTCACAGTAGTTATCAACCATACAAGAAGGGACCTCAGAAAAGGATGCGTCAAAGAACAATGTTTTTGTTTCACTCTCTAGCAGAAGAGTGAACGACAGAACAAAAAAGCAGTAAATGATAGGGGACAATAATGTTCCAAAGATCCAAGGCCAGTGTACTCAGGTCAGCAGATCTGGGTATAGCGCTTAAGGAATAGGAAAATGCACAAGCTGGAGCTGCACAGGAGCAGAGAACATGGGAGACACATGGCAGATTGCCCTGCAGTAGGCAAGGCATGCAATGAAGAGTTGTCAGTGATCAGTCTTCTCATATGTAGTTAGGCCAAGGCCAGGATCCAAACTTAACAGGAATCTCAGTGCTCAGTAACATCCAATACTCTTGATTTTTCTGCAGGACTTGCAAACAACATCAGGAGCAAACCACATTAAATAGAACACAAACAACCACATAGAAAAGACGAGTAAAACCATGACGGCATGAAGGGAAAGGATGGCACTGCTATTGTTTAGCCCCAGCAAGTCAAGAAGGGCTTTTGCAGAGAACACACAATAGTTACAAAAGGAACTTGTATGTACAACTCAAAGGGAGGGATACCATACGGCCTGGAACTGTTCATTAGCTGCTGCTTAAGCTGTGATGAGAGATTCCCTTACAGCAAAGCTGTTCAAGGTTTTGTGGGGGAGACAAAGAGAGGGAGGGAAAGAAGGAGGGAGGGAGGGAGGACGAGGGCATCAGTGGTTCCCTTCCAAAATCATTTTGCAAATACAGATTTTACTTTTCTGTACATAAAATTTTGATCAACTTGTAACATCCATTTTGCCTGAGGCTACGACAGTCTTTTCTGCTTTTGTAAGGGAGACAACTGAGATCTATTGGATCTGTCTACAGACATCTATAGTGTCTCTATGACCTCTTCACTTTGTGGAAGCTCCTGCCTTTGGATAACACAAAGTTTTAGAGACAGAAAGCAGAAGGAGAGGGAACCCATCTGCTAGCCACAGGAGCTTCCCCTGCTGCCCCCATGTCATTTCCAGTTGGAAATCCAAAGTAGAGTTAATGACTGCTTCAAAGCCTGAGGCACAGATAACTTCGCTTCCACTCTACCTGGCTGCAACCCAGAGCTGCTGGGGGGTCTTAGCAGGTGGCAGCCAGTTTGCATGGCCATGCTGCAGGGACTACGCTGGGCACGGTGAAGAACAGGTTCTAGACCGGACCATAGCCTTCTTCATTCCTGTGAATCAAAGAATCACAAAATACATACCTACATCTAAACACAAGGCACAACCTTCTGTTGTTATTGAAATTTGACAAAATTATTCCAGAAATGAACCTACATCTCCACAGGCTACATGATTCCCAGACAGCACCATCAGTCACTGCACTGAAATACCTGATTTATTATACATAGGTATGAGGTAATTACTACATATTTATTACTTATTATTTTATTATGTGTTTATTTTGGAGAGGCATTAGACTACCTGTAATTAGGTTTGCATCCATTACAAAGCCCTTTTTTAAGCTGTTTTATACCTTTGACTTGCCTTGGCTTGAAAATTACCACATTTATTCTGCAGGCAATGGGGAACAGGTCTTGTTTACTTTGAAAAAAATATGTCCTAGTACTTCAGTTATTGAATTTCAACTCAGAAAGAGCAAAGAAAGTTACTTTTCTTGCTTAAGAAGGCTTAAAATAAGCTTGATGGAAGAATTACATCTTCTATTTTGTTCAGCTTTGACAAGATTCTTATGAAATCACTGGCCTTAGTCCTGCCGTGAGTTCCATCCTTTCAAAAGTCTGAGCGTTCACAAAACCCGTGTGAAGCAAATGGGCATCTGCCTATTTACAATTCATCCTCCAGATGCAAGGGTTATGATCTGTTTTCCATTTGTTTCCCAGGCACCACCCTCTGTCAGATCAATAGGATATTTGATCACAAAACAAAGAAATAAACTAGTGTGAACTGAAGCACTACAAGTTCCTTTACTGGTACCCATTGTTGCATTTGAATTGGTGGGGGTTTTTAATAATAAGATTTTATTACCAAAAGCCTCTGTGCCCTTTTCTCATTGTTTAAATGCAAAACCTTGTTGCCCTAAACAAGGTCCTTCCCTTTCAGTGGTAGAAGGGTGGAAAGTAAAACACTTGATTAATTCATTCCTTGGCAATTTCCCACCAGCACAACCAGATATAGGGTCGTTTTTCATAAGAACGAGCTTTTCCCTCAACTCTGACTTGAGGTTCCCTTTAAACCTACCAGGGTCAAGCCCTTCCAGTCCTCAAGTGCAATTGGTTTTATCATGCCTCCTTTCAGTACATAAATGCAGTTGGTTTTATTCCTTTTTGCTCTATTCTTTAAGGAAAAAAAAAAAGTTTTCTGCAAGTTTACAGTTTTAAAAATTCCTAACAGTGATAATCACCCTATGACTTACATTTTTCTTCTGGGTCTAATTTCCTCATTCTATTTCCTTTCGATATTTTACAGTTATCCTAAATTAATTTAAAATTGAAATAACATCTAAAGAGAAGTGTTAAAAGAATTTTTTTTTTGCAATAAACATTTTGGGACTTCGCAACAGATCTGTCATTTGTTTGGTTAAAACACATCTTTATTACCTCATTCAGCTGACGTGAAAAGGTGCAAACATTTCGCTGTACTACAGGCTCTTTTGTGTGCCGAGCTCAGAGGAATCAACAGACTTGAAGCTGCCAGTGACGGTCTGAAAAAGTAATTACCAAGGGACATTCTAGAAGGATTAGTGTCCTTTAATATGCTGATTAACCAGCTTTTAAATAGGGAAGATCCTTGAGTAAGTCTTTCCAAGTAAAGGGAATGGCTTTACTCGCTGGTATACGATAACGGTGTTCGAAAAATCAGAGGTGATTAACACCCGAAGTGCCTGTAATTGGACAAATATGATTATTTTCAGAAAGGAAAAAAGCGCTTGGGAACACATTTATTGCCCTCCTATGCTGCCTGGCTGAACACCCGACTGAGGGGTCTTCCCATTCCCCCAGGAGCAGGCAAGAAACATCCCGCGGACCTCAACGCCAGCGCAGCCGGCAGCCTGTCGCCCCCGACGACATCCCCGCGTATCGCGACAGCCGCTTCGGGTTCGGGCTCGGCTCTTCCCAACCCAATTTACTGAGGGCGCTCAGCATCTCAAATTGCCTCGCACCCCGCGAAATTAAGTGCTAACAGGCCGGCTCTTTCGAGCGCTAATGAGCACTATGCATTGGAAATCGCTGCCGAAAGCTTCTTGTGATCTCTCACTCGAAGGCAACCTCAAAAAAGCAAATAAACAGCAGCTAAATACCTTTTTAAAAGCCCGCTTGTAGCTATTATTCAACGCAGCGTAGGCATACTCTGCCTCTTTCTTACCAATAAACAGAATTATTTGCAAAGGCTTCTTAACTTTTAAGCGGCTTGTCACCCCCACCTCTTTATGCAACTTTAATGAAAGGAAAATGTCAAATGTGCCGTTGGGTGAGAGAGGATTCAGCCTTTTGGCTGTGCTGCGGGGTGAGCTCAGAAATGGCCTTCCCTGATCTTTCACTCGTACACCTACTTTGCTATTAATTTTCTTGCCTTCTACGTATTCTCCTGTACTGCGATCTAAATTTCAGAGCACAATTCACTCTACATATTAACATGTGGCACGATTAAGCTCCTTCAGAAAACATACCCACTGCTCGCATCTCTGTGTGCGACTTCAGATACGGGAGTAGTCTGCTGGAATTACAAGAACACTCACCCGCCTAAAATTAAGCATCTGCTGGTTGCAGAACGGAGGCCTAAATTATCTCTTGTGTCTATTTCTAATATCTTCTGGTTGCATTTATTATTTGCTGTCCCCTGTTGTGTTTACAGTCTTTACCAATCATAAATATACAAAAACCACTTTTTGCCTGTTCTTTCAGACCACAAATGACAACAAGGAATACAAGCCGTGACATCCTACAGGACGTTTTTCTCCAGTGTCTCTCCACACACTTTGTTGGTCTTTCCTGAAGTTTCCAGCTGAAAATCTGATCTGTGACAGATCAATTTCAAATAAGAAATAAATCAGATTTTGTGATGCAGTGTATTGAGTGCTCTACTTCATTTCCCAGAATGGACCAAATATGTTCCCGGAATAATTCACCAAATCCACAGCAGCCATAGGACTGTGTTTAAGGTCACTGTTAGACACTGTGAGATAGCACCATACTCTTAACTATAGGACAGAACAACATCTTTCTGGCGGGGAGAAACACCCAGCCTTTTCTTTCACAGGGAGAAATGCCCACCTCTTTAAAGTCATGCAATGAAAATCCCATTAGCTCCAGTGTTATCCCCCTTACTTGATGCTTATTTACTGTATGTGTGGCAATAACACATATTCCAGGTTTCGCGTCAAAGAGACTCAACATTGCAGTCATATAAAAATTTGGCGAGTTTGAGTGAAGCAAAGGTTCATTTTTGGGGAGCTTCTAATGCCTCAGTAGAGCTGATGTTTCTATCAGCAGCGCGAGTCACAGGAACCTGTGGGCTGCAGCAGGATTTGCAGGCTTTCCTTGCCAGGCTGTTGAGCCTGAGGCTGCCACAGATAGTCTCAGCTGAAGGCTGCACTAGCTGTGCTTGGGACCTACTGTACTACTCCTCCTGACAAAACCTCATGCAGTACATGAAGTTAAATAGCATGTGCGCAGAAAGTTAAAGTACATATAACATATATTTGTGCGTATACATACAAATATGTGCGTGTGTGCGTATGAATTCACAAGTACAGTAAAAAAATGGGGGTCTGAGCATTAACTGCATGTAATTCAAATTCAGAAAGCAGCATAAAAAATGTGTAGCACACATGCAAACTTTGTGGCTTTAGACAAGCTTCTACAGCACCAGAAGTGGAAGAAGAATGTACAGTGCAGGCACTGATGCATGCTGTCTGGTTTGCTTTCAACTATTTTTCAGGTTTTGAGCCCCTATACATTTTTTACTGGCAATATAAACCTCTGTCAGGCTTATGAAAATGAGCTTGTTTTTCTTGCACTGCAGGTTCCATGATCATTAATACTAGAACTGTGTGTTACTGGGGTAAATGGAAGTGAAGCCAGATCATAAACATTCTGATAAACTGGACAGTATGGTGTTTAATGCTATCTTTAGCATCTTACACTAGTTTTGTTTGAGCTACGGATAGATCAGATCTGATCCAGCATAAAGTTAAATCAGCGGAGAGAGACAACATTTGAGCCAGCAGTTTCAAGGACAAAGATACCTATGAAAAAAAGTGCTGAAATGATTTGAAGAGGCAGGCTGAGGTCTTGTAATTTCAAGGGACTGTGCTGTTTCTAATATCAGACTCGGAGCCCAAAACCTGGATTTGCCACCACATTAAATGAGATTCTTCAAGCCACAATATTTTTTGATATGAAGTTTTCATTGGTAACAACAGCTAAAGGTGTACCCAGGACTCTCTAATGCCTTGCCACTTGTTCCCCAGTCCATATCATGGCACCCGGCATCGTGTGTGGGGCCAAATGACAAACCAAATGAATGAACAGAGCCAAGTTAAAAATAACTCCAACAAAAAGTCATGATCCAGCTTCCTGTAAGGCACCACAAGCAGCTGTGCTCACACTGTGGAAAGGGTGGTAGGGGCAGGTCTGAGCAGGCAGCGGGCTGGATGGAAAAATCTGAAGCCACCACCACCTGAGAAAATGGTATGAGGAACTGTTCACAGGGATACTCTGTTTGCACCGCTCTCCCTCGTCCTCCCCACTTGAAAAGTTGTCCATGGGTATGGAAAGGTGCTCAGGCCAGAGGCTGAAGGCTCTTCAGGCACAGCTGTTTTGCTGAAGGAGTAGTGCTAGAGACAGCTTTGAGCTACTCATGGTTACCCAACACTTGCAGTTCATGAAGGGGTCCTGGTCAGGAAGGGTTTTCACCATCCACCCTACCAGGCTTTCCCTTTTGTGTCCAAACCTTCTGCTTAAATACCTGCTCCAGTGCTCCTCTGAATCTGGGCTTTTCACAATAGTCTATTACAGCTCTGGAGATGGTGTGTGCCACTAAATGATGACAACCACAAAGGGGGTGTTTGCACTTGCAAAGTAGTCAGGAGTAGCTTCTTTGTTAGAATTATTCATTTGTGTGAGCTGCTCTAACACATTTTGTAATTAAGTATATACTTGATTGCAAAACTTCCGTTTAAAAAAATAAATCAGAGAATAGAGTATTTGGAAAGCATTAGAGTAAATTTAAGAGACTTGAAATGCAGAAGAAGTCAGGCAGCTATACTTATTAAAAAAAACCCCAACCCTACCACTTCATATTTAACTGTTGCCATTTCTTAGACAATGACATACATTCAAAAACCATGTAAGGATTATAGTTTTAGTTTTAACTCTGAATGCCCTTTTCTTGTTGATTTTATTTTAACATACTTTATGGTTTATTTTTATGACATGCAGCCGTATATATGTGTAAAAGGCACATTTATTTATAATTTAAAAGATTAATTTATATACGAACTGAAATATACACAAGGCTAAGTTTCTTGGCTACATCTCTTTTGATACTATTTTTAAACTGTATTATTTTACTAAGAAGATGCAAGTCCAAGGGTTTAACATTGCCCCGGGAGAATTACAGTCTCCGAGGAACACATTGCTCACAGCTGCGGTGAAATATCAATCACTGAAAATTTCAGCACTTTTAATTCCATCTCAGTGACATCAGTAGGATAACTGAAATACTACTCAGGTGCAGTACTCGGTGAGTGTGTGTGTGATTTTATCAAAATTCTAGGAAAGTAATTTTGTGTTTATCATTAGCAGGTTTTTTCCAACAAAAAAAAAAAACAGAATGAAAAATATTAGTGTGGATTAGTGGTGGATTTTTTTTTATTGTGATTAAAATAAGATGTAATTTTCCCAAAGTCTAAAATGATCAGCAAACCTCTTCCTGTTTACTTTAGTTTCTAGCTTTTTTTTTTTTTTCCACAAAATTGGGAAACTGTAGAAGTAGCTTAGCCAACCTTATGGAAACTTTTCTGTTTATAAATCACTCAAAGGAGAACTTAATTATCAAGTGTCTGCAATTCAATTAAAGCCACGGTTTCTTAAGCACTGCTGCCAGACTTGTGCCCGGCCTGATCATGTATGCGGTAGTACTGCTTCGATTTTGACACTGTACCTGTGGGCCAGAGCACCTAATACCCCACATTGTGGCACTGTGTCTTCTTACACACCTACCATGTGGTAGTATGCTGACACTGTTGCTGGTGTCTCTCTAGAAGGTTGCTTTTTTCTGCTGCTAAGGTCAGTACAGTCCAATGAAAAGCATACACTGAGCTATTTGCCTTGTAGCAACGCTTAAGCATTGCACCCTTTTATCCTCTTTATTTCCTTTCCATAAGCTGCTACAGCCATAGAGAACACAAATGCAAGGAGAGTCCCTGAAACAGAAGTTTCTTGTTTGGAGATGACAGCACACAACCAGCAAAGTATTTCAAGATTCAACACATGCAACTCCCTGAGCTGCTAAGTGTTTCCTTTGATAGATTGGAGAGTGTAGAGGCGCCGGCGAGAGGGAGCAGTGACTGAGAAGAGATGCTGCAGACCTGGGAGGGAAAACAACAAAGGAAAAACTTCACCACAGACAACATCCCTGGAAATGTGTGCTGATGGTTCTCTTGGCTTACTCTAGCAGAAAACCCACTTGAGAAATTCACTGAGGGCCAAGAGAAGGAGTGCCATGGCTGTTATGGCATGGACAAACCTCAGCCTGCTAGCGTTAGCTGGCGGCTAAGGGGGCTATTTGGAAGGTGACATCTGCATTTCAGAGGCTTCCCAAACCATGTTGCCTGCATGTGAGCGATGTAAAAGTGGCCACAGAAAGTTTTGCTTGTATAAGATTCCCAAAAAGCGTCAGAGCTATGAACAGGACTCCTACCAGTACCCCTTGCAGTTTTGCCCAATTCCATATTAACAAGATCGATACGAGGAGCGTGTTGCAGACCATCGTTCACCGGTCTGGCCAGCTGCTGTACAGTTCTGGTGTTTGCTGCAGCTCCTGCTGGGCTACGCAGCTGGCGCCCAGCCCATCCAGATCAGCAGGCTGGGTTTGCCGCTGCCTGATCCAGCCCGCTCTTTGATGCTCCGGCTCAGAAAGTCAGACCTCACTGGCAAACGTGGCTATTGCAAGTAACCACCTGAGCAGCTGTGGAAGTGGTGCAATGTGTGTGCTTGCCTGCTTCGTACTGGGACAGTGCTTGCTTATTTTGTTTTATATAATTGGGAAAGCAACAGGCAGCAGAAAGGGGGAAGCAAGTCCAGACGACACTACAGTCCGTGATGACTCCCTGGTTTCCCAGTGATGGCAATGGGATAGCTTTATGCAAAACCTCTTTTGTTGTGCTGCGACACTGGGTATTCATTTGTGTCCTCCTGAGCCCGTTACCAGCTTTCTGCAGCCCTCTCTTCCCCACTCCATTCCTCTCCGCTCCTATCTGCTCCCCTCCTTTTATATCTGACCCCCAAATACGATATAGTGCTTAATCTCAGCCCCCAGCAGAACATTATTTCTTTCTCTCACATAGAAAACTCTAACTGATATACCCCAAAATGTCATCTTTGATGTTTCACTGTTGACACATACTTATTTAGTTTGTGATGCACTACCAGGTCTTTTTCCACAGGGTCCTCGTTTTGTATTTGTACATGACACTTCACTTAAGCTTAGCGCTTCTGCTTGGTTTTACTAAATCTTGTAAAGATTTAATCTGTTAAAAAGTCCTTAATACAACTGGTTACCTCAGCAGACAACAAAGCAAACTATTACAGGGGTATAATAAAATTAAAATCTACAATTCATATTCGTGAGAAATTTTGCTTATGACTATTACAATAACACTTAAGGTACCTATAATTGAAAAAGTTCAAGAAATTTGTATACATATTAGCCTATTTAGCTATTTAATGTGTACGTTAGAAGGCACAGAGTGGGAATCGCCTAAAAATCCGGGGTCTAGTCTAAATTAGTCATAAGGCTCTTTCTAGTCAATGGAGAGGGAGAAAAAACCTCCAGAGGCTGATTCATTCCAAATGCTTTGCTTGCTTATTTTAGAAAGGTAGTAATCACTCTCTGGATGTATCTTTCTCCACTGGCTGCAGAAGAAACCAAGACAACTGCTTTAGAATAGATACCAAACTTCCAAATTGCTAAAATTACACAAGATGAGTCCCAGCTGCAGCTTGTTCCCCCCGACTCCGCCCCCAGAACAGACAATCAGACTTAAATTCTTCAAAGATTTAGGCCCAAACTCTCATTGATTTATCACTGCAAGATTCTTTTAGCTGTTGATTTTAATGAGGGTTACGCACCCAAACCTGGCGAATACTTAACATGGGGGGGGGGGGGCCTCAAAACACTGACAAAAATCTTACCAAGTCTGCCCCTTACGATTTAAGCAAATACAGCCATCAAGCACCCATGCCTGCCTCTCCCCTGGCAGAAATTTCCATCCCCATTGCAGGAAGGAGTATGTGTTTGTGCTTCAGGTGCAGTAATCCCCCCACCCTCAGGAGGAGGAGGCGGGAAGAGCTGGAGGCACTACTGTCTGGGAGAGCCACCACTAGATTCAACAGAGCATCTCTTTTGGATTCCCTTTTTGGACACTTGATCTTTCTTACCACAAAAACGTTTACTTATTTTAAAAGATTGTTTTGAAAACCCCAACAAACTAAAACAACGAGTAGAACAGACCTGGCAGGTGCTTTATTACAGTAGCACTGTCCTGAAATTACATCTACTTGTTTTTATTCAAATTGACAACATTTGAACTTGAGTGTTCCTTAATGACATAAAACTAACTCTTCTTTTTTCTGCTTTGAAGTTACATCATTGTAGATGTTGATTGTTTAATTGTCCTTCCAATCATGCACTTAACTTCCCACTTAGCCCCATGCAGGACATGACTTGAAGACATTAACAATCGTCACTAATGTGGATTGCCTTAGGATGTTTAAGTTTATTTGTAATGGAGGCAAACACTCACTGTTTAGATGAATTCTATAAAAGCTGAACATTTTCTGCCCTAGGCAAAGTTTTCAGAAAGAGTTCATATGTTTTTTCTGGTTATAATCAGAGCATTCAAATTATGCATAATTTGGTTTTCATGGTTTCAGCGTTGGATCACATAAAGTCAAGTGTAATTACTACCAAAAATAAATTTCTGTATGCACCTTGGGATATACACCATGGACTTATGATACATTAGTAGGAGATTCACAATTACTAGGAAATTATTTAAGAACATTTTATTGTTTTCCTCAAATGCAGGTGAAATTGCAATGGTTAATCACAGGAACTGAAGTAAATGGTCATGAAGTCTTAGTGCTATTAAAAACTAAAAGTAATATCAACTGCTATATCCAGGAACTGAAGTAAATGGTCATGAAGTCTTAGTGCTATTAAAAACTAAAAGTAATATCAACTGCTATATCCAACGGGCAGAAGAAAAGGAAGGTGGGAAACCTTTGCATTTAGAGCCACTTCCATGAAAAATATTCCACGCTATTGGATGAGATTCCTGTTCACACACGCAAAGGGAAGAAGTGAAAAGGGTCTTCTGCATCCAGTAAGGAGCTTTTGTGGGACTCTAGGTAAACTTCCAGACAGGTGCCTGAGGCAAAACCTTCTATTGCCTATTGAAAACGATTTTGGTATTCAAGCAGTCTCCCGAAAAAGCATGTCCTGCTCCACTTCTGGTTTTTTAAGCAGGATGGGTCTCACTGGTTCATCTCTCTCCAGCTGTGGTGTTAGAAAAAGTTTTGTTAGCCTTAAGATTTTTCTTTTAAATGGACTAAATTGGGGAACCTGCTTTAGGGAGTGATAAACTTGAGAACATGAACTCTTCATTTCCTTCTCCCAGATAGTCCTAAACATCTCCTTTGACTAGAAATAAAATGGAACTGGGAAGGTTTAGGAATAAATAGACAAGGCATTAATCCTGTCAATACTCCTACAGGGCCATTTACTGATAGGAAAGTAGATAGATGGGGCACTGATTTCTACCTCACTCCATCAGAACTGAGATGTGTCAGAGCATAAGCAATGTTGTTCTGCTCTGCTTCTGCTTTTTGCTGCTGAATGCTACCTAAATAATTTTATTTACCCATGAAAAGTAGAAAATCTGAAATGAATATGAGACACAGATTTGGATTACCTGGTGATCCAGGAGCACATGAGGAGACTCTTAATTCCCAGGGTGGCCTTAATGGATGCAGTGATTTAGCAGATGTAACTGTTCACTCCTTTTCACCTTCTGACATAAATCCTGCAGACCTAACTATACATAACTACATACAACTATATGTAATTGCCTCTTGTAGTGGCTTGGGACACCTTTGAAAACTGACTAAAAAACCTGCATTTAGATTAATCGAACTGTTACAAGCTACTAAAGTTACAGAAGATGTTCTAAATTTAACTCAGAAAATGTACAGTATCTTAATTTGGTTTTCCTTAATTTAGCAATAGGTAAATTACTTTTTGTAATCTGCTAAAACCAGCCTGATTTGAGGTTGACCTTTTCTGGAGGTAGATTACTTGAAAGCAGTGCCCGATTTCAATGCATTGATGATATGTAAAAAAAATCAGACAGCTTCTGGGTGTGTCTTTTGCCTGAAGTGAGCGTATATTTTAAACAACATACGTTTGGACTTGAATCTGTAAACCCGTGTTGATCTGATTTAAAATAATCAGGGATTGAAAAAGACACCCTTAGAGTTGACCCGTAACATCCCAGTGAAGGGTCTGCAGTTCACTGTGCAACCTCCTTTCCTCCCATCGCAAGTCACCCAGACTACTACGCTCGGTAGTCTCATGGAGGAAACTAATCTCATATGCCAAACAGAGAGCTTGAGGGTCTAGTTTTACAAGAACTTTTCTCTGCAGCCGTACTTCCCCCTCCTCAACACCGTCCCCTCAGGCTGACCTATATTCAGGCTGCCATGGAAAGGGCCTGTCTTTGCGCAATCACCATGAACAAGCCTTCTTCTTTTGTGCAGCTACATGGAAAACGGGACGAGGGAATTATTCCAACTCAGAACTAAAAGGGGTGTGTGTGTTATTATTTTTTACGGGGTTTCAGTCAAATCAGTCCCTTAATCCTCTTGAAAATGCATTTACACTAATGCTGATGCCAAACAAGGGTCAGCAGAAATCCCTTGCTACGTGTGGAGATAACAGGGTAGAGCAACGTGAGATCTCTCATTTTGATACAAGCTTACTTAGGGCAGATATGGTCCAGCCAAACTTCTGAAGGACACACTTGTATTCACTTATGTACACTCATGGTGCACTCTCAACTTAAAACTAATGATGAAGAGACCCCTGGGACTGGGGGCTGCCAGCTCTTGCAGCATTCATATCAGGTGCAGAATTGGTCCCTGAGAGTCCTACAGAGAACAAATCTCCCTGTGGGAAGAAAGACTTTCTGTGATGAGCGCTTAAGTACAGAATATAAGCGTTTTAGAATTCATAATATGATCAGTTCTAAAGTGTTTTATTGAGTATTCTGAGAAAAGAAGCTGCAAAGACAAATGGATTAATTTTTCTGAACTGATTCACCTTGCTTAATTTAAATCAGCTTCATGTATTAGCACTAAATATGCATTAGGTTTTTCTAAGGGCACAGTATCCCACGAGTGCAGGAGTGGTTTTCAAAATTACAAAATCAGGAGTTCTTGCCCTTTTCAACATTTTCATCTCTTTTTTTTTTTTTTCTGCTTTCTTTTCTCAGGTTATCTCTTGTTCCACAGTTCACATAGGCACCGTGTATATTATTGACTGCTATGACAAAATATGTTCAAAATGCTTTGTTTATATTTTTTTCTTTCCCTCGGATGTTAAAACTGACAGCTTAATGAATCTGTTGCCACTTACTAGTGAATCACTGCCCTTGCCAACACTCAAGATAAGACGGGCTCACTTTTCCCAAAAAAAAAAGAGGCCCTTTGCTGTGCACTCTGGGAACTGTAGTACAAGGCTTAAGTTACTTTAAATCCATTTTCATGTCAGTAAGGTGCTCATTATTCTCTGGAGCAACATAAACATGAAGGTCTTCCACTTGAATTTTTGACTGCTTTGCAAAAGTAGCAAGTACAGGATATTTTACCTAAATATGAACACATGTTCAAGAGTGTATCTTAGCATAATGGTGAAACAAGGGGACAGCTAGAACAAATGCTGGCACTTTTAAAACAGACGGAAGCTTTCCGACTGACTTCAGTGGGAACAGGTAGAGGCTAATGATGGATAGTTTTGCAAACCTGAATTTGGCACTGTCCTACTGGATATTTAGAATGGCTCAGTGTTTCACAGGCTTTGCTAATCTAATGCCTACCTAAGGTTTCTGAAAGGAAGAAGGTGGCTGCAAAGAAAGTGAACAACTACGACACACCAATGCTGCCAAGATGGTTTTCATTTACAACAAATAAAAAAGAATAACTTGTAAACATACGCTAATACACTTTTATCCTGTATTGCATTCGTTTACTTGCTTGCTTTTATGTGCAGGAAAAAAAACCATGTTCCTACAGTGTTTGTTTGTTTTCCTCCAGTGATTTCCTCGTGGAGCACCAGTGGCCAAGGGACCACAAGCTGACAAAACACTGCACAGCTCTGCACACACCTATGCACCTGAAAGAGTCGTGTTGACAGTGGCATGTGAATGTTTGTTGCTACTCAGGACTTGCCTGCTTGACCTGCAAATGTGTGATTCCTGACTTAAAATAAAATGTAGTTCTGCTTCTTTAATTTAGCCTGTGTCCCAAGATACACATGGGAACAACAAAAACAGGGACAAAGTTTCAGCCTTACGAATCTTGATATCGGAGCTGTCAGGCTTTTGAGGCTCCAGGTCTCCAGCGTCTCCAATCTTTTAGGTGAAACGTATGAAGGTGGGAGAGAAAGCACGATGTCCGTGAGCAGTGTGATATCTGCTGCTGCCAAGTAGGGGTGTGTTGAAGCCTACAGTAATTGAATCCATCGCAGGGTCCGGGCTTACATATGGAACTTGAACAATAGGTATTTACTTAAATTACATAGATTACCTCAGAGATGTGGAATCTGTACGCCCTGCCCACTTCCCTGAACCTCTGGAGCTGGGATCCTGTGGGGAACATAATGGGCTTAATTACGCTGTCTGGACTAGCCGCGCAGGACCTGGAAGGCAGGAGTTAACCTCACCTCACCTTTTACATGCCAGTGACCCCAGGCTTGGCTGGGAACCTGTTGGGGCCTCTGGAGCAGCTTCTGGATTGCCCCGACTCGCGCTAACCAGCGCCACGGCCAAGGGAAATCCCGCACGGGCAGGGCCTGGGCGCCCTCGCGCCTCGGTCCGCACGTCGTGGGCCACGCTCAGGGCACCCAGGGCCGCCGCCCGCTCCCGCCTGCCGTGCTGCGAGGCCGGCCGGCGCCCCCGGGGCGGGCAGCGGGCCCGGGGTGCCGCCGCCGCCGCGGCCCAGCAGCAGGGGGACACGACGCCAGCCCCCCCCGCGCCCAGGCCCGCCGTCCTACGCCCCCAGCCCCTCGGGGACAGACCGGCCGGCCGCGGCGGGGCGGGCGGGGGTTGCGGCTGTCACATGGCAGGGGGAGGGGGCTGCGGCGGGGCGGGCCGCGCTCGGGACTCCCCCGGCCGCGCGGAGGCGGGCTGAGGCGGCGGAAAGTTTGCGGAGTGGCTGGCGGCGGGCGGCGCTGCGGGCCCCCCCCCGCGCTTTCTCCCTTTACTTTTTTCCTACCACCCACCCCCCCCCCCCCGCCTTCCCCCCTTGGCGGCGGCTCCGGGGCATGAGCGGGAGCCGCCACCCGCACTGAGAGGCGGGAGGTCGCGCCGCGCCCGGCTCTGTCAGCGAGGGAGCGCCAGGGACGCCGCGGCGGGCAGCGGCTCCCAGCCCGCCATGCCCCGCCGGCCCCGCGCGGCGCCCGCCGTCCTCCTGGCGCTGCTGCTGCTGCTGCCGCGCCGCCGCTGCCCCTGCCCCGCCCCTGCCGCGCGCGGGCACCCGTCGCCTGCGCCCCTGGAGCTGAGCCGGCTGCCCGAGCGGCTGCCGCGGGGGGCGGTGCGGCTGTGAGTATCGGGGCGGCGGGCACCGCGAGGGGCTGGGGGTGCCGGCCCGCGCCCGTCCGCCATCTTCTGCCCCCCGGGGCCGGGCTGCCCGCGGACCCGTCCGCGGGCGGTTAGGGAGGGGGGCGGGTTTCGTGGCGGCGAGGCCCGGGGGGGGGCCCGGGGGGGGGCCCGGGCGCGCCCGGGAGCGCTGCTCAGTGGCTTGAGGGGGGGGGGGGGGGGAAAAAAGTTCTGATGACTTTCTTGGAAAACGTGCAGGAATCGCCAAGTTAACATGGATTTGTGTGTCGGGAGAGCCGGTCTCGGTTTTATTTGTACAGTTCTTCGTCTTCATTCCCCGATAGTTGCGGGTTTGATGATTTTATTAACGCCGGAACTTGCCCCCTTCGCTCCGGTGGCAGGGGTTCACCGCATCTGCAGTAACGCGTACTGAAATGCCAGCTGTAGAAAATTTACTTTCAGTGACAAACTTTTATGGACAAAGCATAAATTATGGGAGCTTTCTAAAAGCCTGAAAATAGCTGAGGGACTTTTCACATTTGTTTTTAATCTCTTGTCACTCGGCGATCTTCTATATTAGTCGTATTAATTTTCTATTACATTTCCAAAGCAGATTGAGATAAGGACTTTAAAGTAAACAGGAAGACTTTCAATTAGTGGTGGCTAATTCTGTTCAATTGCCTCGTCTGGAGGTCATGCTGCTTTACTCATGAAATGTGGATGGCTGTATTGACACCATATGGAACTGCACATAGGAATGGCTCTGGGAGATGAATATTTCCAGGAGTGGTATAGGAAAGTGTGAGGGGAAAGAAACTTTTTTTTTTTTTTTTTCTTTTGGCTTATGTGATTGAAGCATACGAATCAAATACCGGATCTGCTTTACATTCAACGACTGGCTTTGCTTCCTATTAAATTTCGTCCCTCATGTTCTTTTGAACTATTTCAGTATGCTAACATAAGTTTTCTGACAAAACCTAAGACTTTTTTGATACTAAGCTGAGCATCATAGCTTAGTTTCTTAGTTTAGCTTACTTTAGTGCTGTTAAGTTAAAATTCAGGTGTGACAGCATGCTAAACAGAAAAACAAGGGGAAAAATCACAGAACTTCTCTTTTTAGAGTGGCTTTAAAAAGCATTTTGCTTTAGCAGTAATCCAAATTTGTCTTTTCCACTTAAGTTACTGAGGGACAATAAAACACATTGCAGGGCTTTTCTGTTAGCACAAGGGAGGGTTTTTTTCTAATTAGAATTCCCTTGGTAGTGTAAATTGTCCTTATGTAAGTTCACATTCCTTTAAAAGTGTGAGAAAATAAGTTCCACTTGTATAAATAAGCTTTGGTCTGTTGTAAGAAACCCCGCTGTGATTACTCATTGGACAGCTGTGTCACTCGCTCTTAAACTCACAGGAGTACATCTTTGTAGGTGTCACCAAGCCATGTGGTCTGGCCGCTTTTGTGTAAATATTTCTTTTGTTTGTGTCAAATGCCTTAGAAGTTCCCTGCTCTTTCTTCCTTCCTCTCTTCTTAATAAGAGAACAAGGAAGAGTGCGGCGTTGTCTGTTACCTCCAGCTACTCCAGTACTTGGAGCTGGGATTGCGCAATGTTTAAGTTTGTAACGCATTTCAGTTTTGCGTATGCAAAAAAGGTTGAATAGTCTGGATTATTGTTGCAACAAACTGCGCATTTACACATTGTAAAAGACTGTTTATCAGTTTTATTGGTATATATTTACTGTGTTTTCCATGGAAGTCTGTAGTGGGTATAGCCAAAGGGTAGTAGTTTAATTGCAGGCTTTCCAATCCTCTTTGGAAAACAACAACTATTACACCATGTTCTCCACATACGCAGGCGAGATCTCCCAAGCGGGAGAGGGAAAGCCCTTGTGCTTGAGAAGGGCTAGGCCCGCGTTAGGCTTTACACCTTCCTCCACCCATCGGTCTACTCGCCCAGCGGATGGAGTTTGGCTTTCTGAAGCGCTGTTTGGCTCTTTCATGCCTTTTGTGTTCAGATCTCCCAGTGAAATTAAATGAGAGTGTCTAATGTGGGAAGGCTGCGAGACCTCAAAGTGGACAAGGAAGGAAATAAGAAAATGAGCCTGAATACTGAGTTACGTCCCCTTCTTTTTGGTGGCAAGTGTGAGGGTTTGTATGGAAACGGCTTCACGAAGTGGGGTGTAAGTAGGGTGAAATTGCCAGCTTTACTGTGATTTTAGCCCAAAATACCATCATCTCTGACGCTGCCTTCACGGAAGATAACGGTCCCCTGAGAACTGATGAACATTTGTAAAGGTTTTGTGTACAAATAGTTTTGAAGTCTCATTTTGATTTACTTCCAGGATGTGTGTCCTGAGATTGCGAGAATGTGGCTTTGTTAGAGCTGGTGTAGCAGAGGTAGAGGAGGGAGGGAGGAAGAGCCTTGAGCATTGGCCGGTGTCCTCCACGTGTGCAAACTCCCAGTGGCACTGCTGTACGCCTCGCCGGGTTCACTGAGGAATGCTAAAACTGTCGGTGGGGCGGGAGGGAAAGTCTGAAAGATGGTTTTCACTTGTGTTTGTATTACATCTTGAGTATTTACATTTTATAAATCCTCTAGTTCTCTACCAGAATTGCCAGAAAAAAGGGCCGTATGGTTTTTACAGCTGTTTTTCAATATTTTCCAGACTAAAACTTGAACATAGCAAGCTGATTTATGAGTCACTTTGGATCAGTGTCTTAAAACAGCTACAGCCTGGCTTTTTGTTTTTCAGCTCTCCTGATTTCTGCTGAATTAGCAGCTCTATAGGCCCCAGTGGGACTGATTAAGAAGCTGTTGCTGGATTTGCATTTTAAAATTTGACTTGGGGCTCAGGTTTCTGAGTTCTCTAAGGAAGAAGATGATAATTGTGACTAAGTGTTGTAAATTAAGTTAGAGTCTAAAAGTTATAAAATGTGCAAAGAAACGCTCGCCCTCTCCCTTTATGCATTAGGCCTTCCTTTCAATTTTTGCTCACACAAATATCGATGTTCAGAGTTACGTTTCAGCTTTCTGTAGAACGCAGAGACTTGTGAGTTACGAAAGATGGTCGTACAGGCATAATGGAATACAGAAAATAGTTTCTTTCATAAAACAGATTCTTAAAGGGCCTCAAAAACTATGGCATGCTTTTTCAAGTGGAGGCAATTCTACTTAAGTGCTCACTCACTTTTATTAGAAATCTGAGGTGAAGAACAGGTATATATACTTTTTATTGTTATAAAGAATTTCTTAACATAAATCTGGTTTCTGAAGTTTCTGAGTGCATTCACTGTTATATCTTTCATGGCTTTTGAAATTCTAGTAGCAAAAGTAATCACAGAGGAGATTTTCTCCCCGCTTGTAAAGTGATTTTAACAGACAAAATTCAGAAATGGAAAATATGTAGTAATAATCTTAGTGCTTTAACGTTGCCAGTTCCATTTCTGCAAAGGAAAGCTACTGATTAGTTTTCAAACCTTTTCTTCATACTTGGTTTAAGTTATGTTGAGAAATGCATTTGACCGAAATGTACTTGTAGCTTTGCGACAGGGATGGTAGATTTTCTATTTAAAAAATGTCTTAGATCCAGTGCTTATAAGTTTCAGAAACTTCTATAGGCTTATGCTTCACTTAGAATATTAGTAAAAGACCGATATTTTAACTCTTGGTTCACTTCCAACTACTCTGTTTTAACTTACAAATGTAACTCGCAAGGCTTTTTTTTGGTGAAGCTTCTTGTGCCAGTAGCACTGAAATAATGTTTAATGAAATATTTATAATTCGTATTTTATCCAGCAATTGGTAGACAAGCAGGTATACAGCTATGTGAAACAGGCGATTCAGTATTGTCTGTTTTGGGGGGTTTGGTTTTTGTTGTTGTTGGTTTGCTTTGGCAATTTTGCAACTTGTGTTTGACAACCTGCTGTAAGTAAACCAGGAATGAAGATTTTTTTAATGTATGTATTTTTTAAAGTAGGTGCTACGTGGAAAGTCTGAGGGTATCTTTAGTGTTAAAAAACAAACACACACACACACACAAAAAAGTTTGAAACTTAGTTGTTACGCTCACGGTTGCCTTGATAGACTCCAGATGGATGTGAGCTTGAGCTATGAGTGAAAGTGTCTGGCTCCAGTGTGGTGATCATGCACAGCAGTGGTTGTAATTGCAGGATTTTTATAGTTTAAGGACTCTGCCAGATTTTTTTTTTTTTTTTTTAACATGTTATAACTCCAGCAGAACAAATCTACTCACGTCTGTTACTGTCTGGTGGGTCCTTTAGGCAAACATGTTTTAAATAAACCTTTTGCAGGGTTTTTAGATGAAATGAAGAAATGCAGGTTTTTAGCACTAATGTTGAAAGCTCTTTGGTGAAATAATTACTGATTCCCAAGTCTTGTCTGAAGCATGAAGAACAGTAACATGTTACGCACTAACAGCCATAACTTCACTGAATTTTGGCTGTTTATTTGCATAGTTCTTATAATCCCTACAGACTAAAGCCAAATATTGAATTAAGTTTAAGGGTAAGAATTGTCTCTACTCTGTCTGCTTTAAAGGACCAAGTTAGATTCCAATCTAGATCTTTATAACAGCATACTCTTTCAGTCTTCACATTTAAGAATGCAGTATGAGAATTTCAAATCCATGCAGCTAATGTCTTCAGGTGCTAAACAAAGGGATTTTTTTCCAGTCTGTGGCCAGATGAATGTTTGCACTAGATTTTTAAGCAGTGGATGATGCAGTCCTCTAACTCAAGTGTGGTTAACCTCATTTACAGGAGAACTCAAAATCATAATGATGAAACTAAAATTTGTGGGTTTTTGAAAATGTTAACAGTGTATTGGTTTTCCATCTTTAAGAGGAAAATCTGTAGGGGTTTAGACACCTGGAACAAGGCGTGGATATATATTAGGCGAGTAAGTCCAGAGCTGCATCGCGGAAAACATCCCCTCCGTGGCCACCTGAAGGTAGTGGAGGGTGTTCCCCTTCTTTAGGTGGCTCCCCCCAGCCCTCACCCCGCTCTTTTGTGCTGGAAAATGCCTTTTACACCTGCGGGTCTGCCCTGGGCACACTTCTGCACAGCCCGGCCTGGGAGACATAGCGCCGATCTCCCTGCCTGCAGCCGTGAGCCAGTGCTGGGCCTCATCCAGTTGGCTGGCTCAGAGCACACCTCGTAACCCAGTACTGGTGGTACCCCTCATAATGCCCGTTCGTGCCTGGGATTATTTTTAGTGTTTGATTTTTTTTTTTTTTTTTTTTCTTTTTAACCACTGACTCCAGGGAAGGACAAAAGGGATGATGGAATTGTCCTGGAAGCACTGAACAAGTAATGCATAAAGCATCAAACAGTTGGCAGAGTCTAAAGCATGGTTTTATCATCCCCATGCACTGTTGAAGAAGCCTTGGTGCCTGGCTGGGTTGCAGCATTACACCTGTGTCCAAGGATCTGCAATGGTTGGTGCAGAGCAGCCGGAGTTCTCTGGATCTGCAGTTGTTCAGGGCTAAGCCACAGAGCAGAACACCTAGCACAGACCCTGAACCTGGCTTGATTTAAGCCAGTTCTGGTCTGCGTAGCAAGGGTCTGCTGATGGTCAGGTTTCTTCACTTCCAGAACTGTAGATGGAGAGTAGACATATCCATGGCAGTCAGGCCTGTGTTTTGCATGCTCCATATAGGTGACTGTACTGAGTCATCCAGAAAAAGTAAGAAATCCCGGAGTTTCCTCATGGATTCAAGAAATACAGTTTGTGCCTGCATGGCTTGATGAGGACCCCAAGCATGCTGGGTGGACTGTTCAGTGCTTAATTTGCACAGGGAAAAGTGTCATGAAGTGTGAGAAATTTCTTTGCCTTTACCTGCTCACTGCTGAAGCGTGCCGATGCAATCCTTTATGTGTCTGCATTGCAAACTCTTGCTGGAGTGAGCTTAATAACTCCTTGAAAATAGCACATTTTTGGTTTGCTGGCTTGCATAAACTCAAGTGTTGTAACATTCAGCGAGCACTTTGCAGATGGCTGAATCAATGCAGGTGAGGTAGTGACCGGCTGTAGTATGGGAGCAGGAAGGTGCATGTTGTGGTGGATGAGTGACTAAGAAGGGGAAGGCCATGGTTACAAGATCAGTTGTGAATCTGTACCACTTGTGCAGATCTCTATAGATGTCAGAGTTTGAGTTTCTGTAATTAGCTGCTCTGCTTTCTATTATGTGATCATTATTTTATTTCTGTGATGTTTCCAGTACTCCTGAGGCTACAGCAAAAGTTTCATAGGACTCTGTTTTAAGGTGGTGTCCAATAAGACATATGGTAAAGATGCACGGTGTCTATAGGGAAAATGATTTCTTGACAGTGGTCAAGAAAATGTGTTGCATTCTTAGTACCCTGGCTTGGTTTGTAGCAAACACTGCAAAGACAGTAACAAGTTGCCTTATAAACTGCATCAGTGTGTATTGGGCATCTTCACTACAGAGTGGCACGTGCTAAGTGCTCGGCTACTTCTTCAAGTGTGATTAAGTGCGGTATTAATGTGACTAGTATAGAAACATGTTAAAACTCCGAATAGAATTAGGCCTTCCTGTGTCTGTTTTCTTCTGTTACCGTTTGTTGAAGATCCCCATTAATTTTGGTTGTGTAGGAACGGAGTCCTGAATTGTGTGAAAGCATGAAAACAGAATTGAGATTTATGGACAGTCCTCCTTGTGTACTTAAGATCTGTGTGTTGCTCTAGAGAAGCAAGTGAGAAGAGTAAATGATACAAATACTATGACTGACTCAAGGAATGAGACTGTCATGAGTCTTGGTTTATTAATCTTCCTTCATAGGCTAAAGCAAAGAGATTGCTTTAGCTGGATCTTTTGTTGTGAAGGGATAGGGAAGAGGGGTTGTTGGTGGCGTTATGAGCCAACATCTTAAGATGTTTTTCATGGGTCTTACACCCCAATGAACAGTTCTAAATTGTTGGGAAGTATAGGAAATTCTTTGACACGGCTGGCAGTGATCAAGGTGTTCACGCTTATTTATACCTTGTACACTCAAATGAATTTCTATTCTAATTTTACTAATATAAAAAAACCCCAAGCTTTTTATGTACTTGGAAACAAATGATAACATATTTTGGATTTGGGTTGTATTGCTTTACCCAATATTTCATGGCAAAACTGACAGGCTGTTTATTTTTGTAACCTCATAGGGACTTAAGTCACAACAAATTATCTTCAATCAAGACCAATCTCTTGGATCACCTTCATAGTCTTCGGGAAGTGTAAGTTAATTTGTCTTAATTTAAAAAAAAAAAACCAACCTAAAAAACCCAACCAGTGTTTGTGTATGCTAATTGTATAGCTATTTCTCTAGGGATAATTGGTTGAACAACAAAGATGTTTGCTGTTCTCATGTTTTACATTAAGTGAAACTGGACTTTTTCTTTTTAGTTTATTTTGGGGTGACACTGTTCAGCAATTTAGCAAATCCAATGTATGTACTTCAGATTAAAATCAAAGCTGACTCTCCCTTTTCTAATATTAATAGGAAGTTGAACAACAATGAACTGGAGATCATTCCGGATCTGGGGCCAATCTCTGCAAATATAACTCTTCTGTCTTTGTAAGTAGATCTTACTCTTGTCCCTAGTTAGTGGAATTAACTCTACAGGGTTCGTGGAAATATGTGCATTACAGAGATTAAAGTGAAATAATTGGAAATTGAGCAGCTTGTGGTTAGGAAGTGGATTATGTCATATTATTTAGCAGGTTGTTTAAAATGTGTATAATTGAGCTTAATCCTTGTAGTTTTTATGCTTCCCTCAGATACAAAGACTGCATTAGAATTAATTTATGTTGTGGTAGTGCCCAGAAGCCTCAGCCCTGTTGTGCTGGGCACTGTACAAACATTAGTAAACGTTACACAAACTTGTACAATGCAGACTTTAAAACAAGAGTTATACTCTATCATTATGCATCTTGGCTGAAATCCCACTTGCGTTAAATCATGGCAGAATTCCATTAATTTCAGTGGGCAACATGGGGAAATCCCCACGAGATGCAGCTTCATGACAAGTATCTAGGTTAGAAGATTATTTGCCAATATCTTTAAAATGTCTTTTTGAGCCCATTTTAATGTGTGGCATATTTTTCTTTTTTTTTTTACAGCTGCAGTTAATACATATAATTGTGTATTATATTATGTAATTATGTTCATTGTTTTGTTTGAAAGAAATCAGTAGGTTACTTGATGTGGCATCTGTAATACGGGTATAAAGTTGTAAAAGGCAAATAGGTCCCATAACCAAACCAGCTGATTTTAAAGGAAATTTTATTCCTGAGGATTTCACCTGAAATCGGTTTGATTTCCCACCCCCCCCATGATCTAATTTCTCTAAAATATTCAAGGAACTGCTAACAAAAATAGTTACTACCATACTATTAATTGGAAAAAAGAAAAGACATGTTTTTCATGTGTGGGATTTGGGTTTATCAATGGGAATCTAAAGTGTCTAAAGCTAGTAATGTGTAGCCCTCTGGCCAAATCCTGCCCTTGAATACAAATTGCAACTTACCTTTCTTGAAGAAGCCTGAAGGGTTAAAACAATACAGTAAACCTTGGAAAGCTGTTCAGTTAATTAAATTGATCACTGTTCAATTGCTTACATCTGGTGATTTATAGGGGTTTGTTTTTACTCTAGGCCCGGGTCAGCTAAGTCAGCTGGTGCAGCCGCTGTGTCTGGACTGCTCTGTTTGAATAAGAACTAAGTGACATATGATACTGATGTGGTTTCTTACAGATCAGAATCGGAAAAGAACAAAAGAAAAAGCAGATGGTGTCTGACAAATAATTGTTGAATTTTCTTAAATTTTTATTTTGTATTAGTGTTGATGTTATTTTTAGACTGTCATAGCATTTTGTAGTTTAAGCATCTTAATTGATCTAAAGAATATATATTATTTTTTTTTTAGCTTGCTAAGGTTCTTTTTGCCACAGGGTTGGAAATATTGACATAATATTATATCCTCCTACCTTACTTCTGATGAATATAAAGTTGAGAATTTGTTTTAGCATCTCCTCTAGTCCTTCTCATGGAAACGTAACTAGTTTAGATGAACCTAAAGTCATCCTTCTGCAGCTGTGCAAAGATTTTTCTATTCCTTTGAGAGAATACATGAAAATCAGTCACTGCTGGATTGGTTGTTCCATATCCTTAGGTTGCTATCTTGGTTCATTTACTCAGGTGGCCAAACATGGAAAATCTTTGTTAGATCGGTGCTCTGCACTATATACACTGACACTTAAAGGGAAAAAAAAAAAAAAAAGTATTTCTAAAAGCTGTATCGTGCTACCAGTGCAGTTAAAGTTGGTCTGGTTGGGTGCTGTCTTGTTCTTATTCTAATTTTCATTACTTCTGTGTGGTGTCGGGAGATTACTGAATATAAGTGTGCTCCATCTGGGATTTAATACCTATTCTATGACCACAGCAGAGATTCCTTGAGATTAATATGGTAGAAATAATGCATTAAGCAAT
Organism: Gorsachius magnificus; assembly: GCA_034008185.1. Taxonomy (NCBI): domain Eukaryota; kingdom Metazoa; phylum Chordata; class Aves; order Pelecaniformes; family Ardeidae; genus Gorsachius; species Gorsachius magnificus. The sequence continues at coordinate 182,773,457 of CM067081.1, forward strand.
TTGAAGGTTTTACATTAACTTAAGAATGTCAGTGTGTAATAGTTGAGACAATTGTTTGTTCTGTGTCAAAACAGATGTACATAGAACATAAAACTAGAGAGTGGTATTGCATTGTTCAAAAAATGAAGCATCTTGTTTCTTTTGCATAGGTTTCTCTTTAAAACGTCTTACAGTTTGGAAGTTATTTATGTAAAGATACTAAATCTCATTTTACAGAAAATAATATAAAGGAATAAACATACAGCACTTGTCTGGCATAAAAATATATGCAATATAGTAATATCATAGATGGACAAATATTAAACCTAATGATACTTTTTTTTTAGAAGTGAAAAAATATGTTCACTTTATTTTTTCTGTGTTGGATGTTATTCGGAGGGGTTGAATTAAACTGAGTTAATATGATAGCTAAGTCATGCAAGGAGAACACATATGGAACGATTAGACTATAATTTTTAAACGACTCTTCAAAGAAAAACTGTACTTGAAACATCTGATGACGTTCTTCAGGATTTTAAACTTTTATATGAAAGGAGCTTGCAGAGCCTTTCCAAAACAAACCGCTGTTTCCTTGCTGAGTCTTTGTTCTGACTTTCAAATAATAGCAGAAAAGAGGGTGCTAGTCTTCTGAAACTTGATTTGATTACGTTTTGCATGAGATACGTTGGTTCATTACTGTCAGTTGAAAACCCACTTTTCTTTTCCACGGAGCCTTCAAGCAGTGCTGTGGAAGTGGTGCCCTCCTTTCTTGCCAAAATCTTCATTTTTTAATAAACTCTCTTCATGCAAGAATTTTTTTTTTTTCACATCTTAGCACTCGTCACTAAGCTGTGGAGTCTTAGAATTTTACCTTTTCTGCAAGAATTTCTCCCCCTGCAAAGGACATTACACTGCTGGTACATCTACAGTGAATAATAGTGCGGGTATCTCTGTACGGCACTGTATGTCTAAATTCTTTGAGCACTATAAACAAGCGTGGGTGGATTATCATGTTTGTGTAGTTGCCATTTCTGGAGCTACCTCATTTCTAACAATCTAATTGATATTTATCTAGTTTAGTTATTTACATACTGGTGAATTATGCAGGGTAAACATACCCAGAGCAGTAGATGTTCCCAGTCTCATGGTCGTGGTTTATCTGTAATGTGAAACAACGATGCCAACATTTTGTTTTTATGGATGCCAGGTGAGAGTTGAACACCATGGGAGAGAAAAGTATCAGGCAGGCACACACCCCCACCGCCCTGGAAAGACCTTATGACTGTGTGAAGGAGTATACAAGCACATGCAGGTGCACTCATTACATGGCTGGAGATGCATCTATGATTTTATTCATGTGATGATTATGTATCTTGTCATATGGCATTGGAGAGCTGCTGAGCCTCCTGGGAATCTGGAAACTGCTGTGAACTAAATGGGTGGTACTTTGGGCTAAATATGGTTAGGAGGCCTTAGTTTGTGAAGCTATGATGGCTTGCCTGACACTAACAGACATAATATGTTCTGGACAGAGCAAAGAGGAGGATTCATCTTCCCTACCCTAAATTCTTGAAAGTTTGACATTGTAAGTATGAGTTATTAACTGTAGATCCTCTTCAGGATGAGTGGAGAAGAAAAGGCACTCTCTGAACTGATTTGCGTTCCCTAAGATAGTTCAGATGATACTCCTGCTGAAGCACATCTAGATATCTTTTAAACTAACTTTTAGATGTCTAAAGTTAGCCAACATACTCAGGCATGCCTGTCTTACAGTGATGTTACTTGCAAAGGTCTGGTAGCATCTTTCAGTGTGTTTGACCATTTAAGTCAATTATTTGAAATTGCAGGGTGTTCTTTTTGCTCAGCCACCCAGCCCTTTTCTCTATTTTCTGGGAGAGAAGGCAGGAAGAGAGCAATTTATCAAGGGAGAAAGAGAGATCAGCCATTTGCCAAAGATTACCAGCTCTCCAGTCACCACAGTAGCTCCAGCCAGGAGGCCAGGTCCTCCCAAGTGCTGGACAACATAAGCTTTTGGGGAGAAGACTGGATTTAACAACTGATTACCACTAATATATAATGTACAGATGCCACACAGTAATGTAGGTGTATTTATCTATTCCTAAAAGTAAAGTATGTTAGATGTTTCCTACTTTGTATTCCTGAAGTGTTTGTAAAAACAGTTAAATTAATGGTTGTGGTAGAAAATGCTGCAGTTCTGGGAGAATAAATAAGTTACTTTTCATTGTTTATAGATAGGTGGATCGCTTTTGTGTCAGGTAGAGAAATGAGCACTAATTCCCTGGCTCCAGAGGAACAAGCAAAGGTTCTGAATTTGGTTCCCGTTTCAAATGGCATTCCTCATCCAAGATGTACCAGTCCTGTCGTATTTATCCTGAAAATCTGCTAGAATCTGTGATGTTGATACATGAGAAGAAAACTAGTATTGTCTTTTAGGTCTGTCATTGCTAGTAAAGTTTTGTACCTACGTTTAATCCATAAATAGATTGAAACCAAATAGCCTTGTATAGAAGTCATTCATGGTGTTTAACTAACAACTACGATTTGCATAGGGGTTTTACTTTAAAACTCTTCAGAAAATGTTGACTACTTTTTTTGTGATGAGTGCTTTGTAAGGAAGAAAGATACTGATTTGCAAGTGCTGCAACATTATTTAAGGGTTTAAGGATATACAGTTTAAATAAGAAACGCATGGTGCTTTACTTGTAGAATTTTTAAAAATGCGTAATTGTAGACACCATCCAACATCATCAGTGTACTTGATGTACTGTGGAAAATGTAAGGCAGCAGTGACTTTAAAGAGACAGAACTGCTTTGAGTATTAAAGTATCCTGCCTTTCCAACTGAATTTTACTGTTCTTATAAAAATGTATATGTAGAACTAGAATTAATATTAAAAAACTATGTTTCTTATTACCCACGTCCAGGATATGTTGTATAGTAATCATCTTGCTGTCTTGTAGGGACCTGAAACACTGAAAGGACATGCCAAAGTCTCTAGTGCATATAGTGAAATTCTAACGTTAGGCTAGCTTTAAACAATGGAGTGTTTTAAATAAAATGTGATTTTACATTTTACTGAATAGAAATTATTTTCTTTAGAAGTACTGGTATATATGGTGCAGGTGATTTAGATGGAAATATCCTTGTAGTTTATGTTGTAAATATTGATCATGTTACTCTAGTACACAAATAAATATTCAGTCTTACTAAAGCCAGAGTGGAAAATACAAAGTTCACGGTGCAGGAGTAAAAGGAGCATGGATGATTCACAATTCAGTACTGTTTTTCAAGTTTTACATTAATATGTGGTTTGTATTAGGTTCCAGCCTCACTTTTTTCAGAACGTGTAATCTTCTTTTCATAAGAGACATATAGAATATGCAACATGGTACAGGTTTTCCTCTGCTACCCTGAGAGGACCCTCCAACCCCATCTGTATGGGAAGCCTTTAAGGCAGTTAAAACAAGGAATTGCAATGGCCATTCACTTTTGAGTTCCAAGATGTTGAAAAATGTTGCCAGTGTTGAGGACATTCCTTGAAATGTGCCCACCTGTTTTGTTAGGTGCTGGGCTGAATCCAAAGTCGCTTTTCTGAAAGCTTTCTACAGCCTTTGGTTTGTAATGTCTTTCTGTTGGTATATGCGGAGTTTAAATGCATTGGCTTTGAAAACATGTGTCTTGTGTCCTGGATGTTTAAAAAGGTAAATGAACAAAAAGTATTACAAAAAAAATTGGTCAGGAGATAAAACAGGAGAAAAGGACTGGAAAACAGCCAGTCTTAGGTGACTGCAGGGGTCACAAGTTTTCATAGTAAGCAAAATTGTTTCAAATGTAAATGTAGCTTTCTGATCAGCCACTATAAAATTACTCTGATTACTTGGTTATGATTACTTGATTATTAATCTCAGGCCTTTGGTGTTCAATGGTGAACACTTCTGAAAAGCTAAAAGTGAATTGCTGTACTGAAAAAGTACAAAGGCATTCTTTTCAAAAGAAAAAAAAATCCAAGCCATCAACAATGATTTGCTTAAAAAAAAAAATTATTTTGATCACTGAAAACAAAACAAAACAAAAACCCAAGGAATGTCTAAAAAGTTTTTTCGGGTCCAGACGGTAGTGTGTATTCTGAATGGGAGGTTCTGCTTGTTGCTCATCTAACCCCCCCAGCTGCAGCGGAGAATTTACTGGAGAAGAAGATCTGCAAGTTTTAGCGTATACTAGGCTTCATAAACAAGCTCTGAAATTTTAAAATTAAGTTATCGGAAGAGCCCAGGTTTAGCTTTTTGTCTTCCTGTATTAGCTCCTTCCTGCTTCCTTGCTTAGTTGCTCATTAATCCTGATTTCAGTCATCAGTAAAATTTCTTCAGTGAACAGCACGCTTGGCTCCAATCTGAATAAAATCCCGTTGATGTTAACCTGGTTACAACATGGTTGTTTCTTGGGATTGGTGAAGCATTATGCAGACAGGCAGTGGAGACAGAGCTAACGCCGATGCGATACAAACCTTTAGTACGTGGGGCTTATGGTAACTGCAGTGTCAGTATCTTTACTTAGAGGGCTTTCAGTGTGAATGGGATTGTTCATGCTACCTAACTTAAATATGTAATCTGAGAAAGGATTTTCCTTTATAGCTCTTAAAACTAAGTAAACTAACTCGTAAGGTGAAGTGGCTTCTCATAGATCTGTGCTAAACAAGATGCAGAGCTTGTGACTAAAGATTTGTAAATTCATCTGGTTTTTAGGCAGCTTTGTGCTTGCTTCCGTTCTCCTGACCAGGAAGAAAAAAATAGCCTTACCTTCTTCATTTGGGTGGGAATAATAGGGCATATACTGGTCACTGATTTTCATTCTTGGTTGAAATTTTGGAAGAGTATCTTTTTGGCAACAGAAATTTTTTAGTGTGTACTGTCGTATCCTAGTTTTGATTAATCAACATACAGATAAATACCTATCTAACTTTATGCACCAGCGTAGTTACTGAAGAGAAGTGGTGATTAATCCCTTATACTGTTTAGAAAGGATTTTATTTTAGTATTGTGTGTCCATTTCTGTTTAAAATGTGGAAAAGTGTATTTAAATATGGGCATCCCAGATCGTGCTTCAAATAGTCATCGTGAGAAATATAATTAAATTAATTGAAGGAAACATGCAAAATAGTTTATACGTTTGCCCTGGATGGAATTAGAAAGAAGAGTGATAGTTTGCATTGTGTGGCAGTACCTTAATAAGGAAAAGTCCTGCAAAGGGCCTTCTGTAAAAGTAGAAGGATTTTTCATAATCCTTTTTTGCAAGATTATTTGGATTCGGGCTAGGTATGGGAAATCTGCCTCTTTGTTGTCTCACAGCAGGCTAGGAGTGGAAGCTGTGTGTAAAATCCAGAATGCTGTCTCAGTTCGCATTTAGAAAGCTACAGTCACAAGAAAGAAGTTTAGATGCAACTCCTGAAAATGAAAGCTTATATTCAGTAGGAGTAGATGCCTTTCCCTTCTACGCTTGCCAGAGAAAGTGGTATTGTGTGTTTATAAAGCTAGCATACTAAACTGAAGTCTGGCTCCCAATATTAAGAAAATGTTGGTCAAATATTTTACATCCTTGACATCTCTTCAGCTACCACTTTATTATGGGAAGGATTAAGATTTGGATGCTGCCTGGAAGAATTTGTTTTGAAGAAGGATTGAAAGAAAGGACAGAGGAATGCCAGACTGGGCTTCAGGCATAAGGCTACTTGGAGAAAGTCCCAAAAATGAGAGTGGTGGTAAACCATGTGTGACTTGGGCTGAAGTTGTGAGCAAAAAGCTAGAGCAAAGAAACTTACTGGAATTAGTTCTTGCAGTCTTTGACATTTGGTGTGGAGACTAAGAGGAAGTAAACGAAAGAATTTGAAAAGGAACCTGTCTTAGTCAGACTTGCAGACATGGAAACTAGATTTTTATGGCAGCTATTTAGGCTGAATGATGGGAAAGGGAATAAGTATGTAGAAACCCAGAGTTTGTAGCAAAAATACAAAGTAGTGAGAGCCTAGACAAATGCTTTTGCAATGAGAATGGAAAAGAATGCAAATTTTATGAGCTATTTGCAGTGGAAAAAAAAGGCATGATTTTCTGATCAACAGTGTTAAAGAAAAAGGTGAATTAAAAGAATAATAAAGGATCAGAAAAATAGAGAACACTGTTCCTGTGTGAAAAAATGGAAGAATAGTAGGAAATTTTACCAAGGAGGAGGTGCCAAATTGTAGGGCATGCAGTACAGGGAATGAGGGAAGACAGAATGCTAAGTTAAGAGGTGAGGCATAAGTGTTGGGGTTATTAGAGAAATGGTGGGTGATTATTGCAATAGAGCAATGTAATGTGATGACTCAGTGCCTTGAGTGAAATCAAGTGGACAGGAGAACATCCCTTAACTTGTGCTAACAGTTGAGATTAGGAGTAGATCTAGAAGGGTGTGCAGCCTGAAGTGCCTAGACTCCGGTCTGTGCCCTCCAAAAGGGAGGGTTCGCTCGGTAACAGGAAAGGATAGGTGTGTTTACTTAGCAAGTCCCTACATCAAATTAGAAATGTGATATATAATATTGGAGGGCATTATGCTGGGTTTAATCTAGGTCATACTTAAAATTGTCCAAGATTTTAGCATTAAGTAATGGTCACAGAGCACATCAAGTCTGCAGTGGGTTATTATTCCTGTTGTCAGTTCATGCTGAAATAGCTGTGCCTGCATTGCTTTTGTTTACCTTCTTTAAAATAATGAACTTACACATTCACTTGGCTATCACGTGCTAAGTAACTTGTGATTATTTTGGAAAGGCAGAAAGTGTAATGAGAAACAGATTTCAGGGTATCAAGAAGAGAGGTTGGAAGGAAAGTTCTATTAATTACATATTTGTACTATGACTAGAATCAGGAGAGAATTGCTATGGAAGTATCACATGTTTGGAAGTTTGGATTCGGCCTGTCTTCTTTTTGATGATGAAAACATCTCTGATCCCAGAGATGTCTCATTCTGCATCTTTTTCTTCCCCTTTTCCCAGTTTGGTTTAGGAATCAATAAACCTTTGGTCTCAAGTTTTGGACGGGGTATCAGTAGCCTACAGAGTTCCAGGTTTTCATTTTCTATTTCATGTCTGTATACCACAAAAGCACAAAAAATAAGAGCAGAGAATTGCTGACATCTGGCTTGAAAGAGCAATGACAGGCATGGACCATAGAATGAAGGAGACTTTCAAAAGAAAGAACAACTGCTTGCCTCAAGGAACGTGAGAAGGCTGTGTGTGAAGGAGGCACCAGACTTGTAGACCTACCAGTAGGGCTGGAAGTGAGCCAGAATCCTGGCTCTATTTCTGGCATCCTCATCTTGGAAAAAAACAGTTTTGCTTGGAATATTACTGTATCTAACAGTTGCAAAGAATCAAAAAAATGGAGGTTCTTGATTCAGTGCAGTTGGATGTCTAATGGTGAGAAGAGCACGTAGTCCTATTCATATCAGGGGATTTTGTAAGGGTAGCGTTCGGTCTGAAACCATAATTACAATATTTTCAATTATGTAATTATTTATTACAGTCTAGCTAACTTTAGTAGTCAAATGAGTAGAAATTGAAGGGAAATTTTTTTTTCTTTCTCTTCTTGTAGGAGTTAGAGACCCTTTCTCCTGGTATGTGCTCCTTAAAATTGTCCAGCCTTATCCTAAAAACCACAAAACATGACGCTTCCAGCGCTTTCAGAGGAAGTCTGTTACAGTATTGATCTTTCATCTTTACTATCTTTTTTTTTTTTTTTTTTGCTTAAATTTTCTTCCACTCAGTATCTTGACATCATTGGTTCTTGTAAGAGCTCCAAAAGTCAGGAATTTGGGAGGGCAGGAGGAGGAGTGCAAGAAACAGTAGATGATAATGCCAGGAGTCATATGATGTCAGTGGAGGGAAGAACAGTTGAAGCAATCACAAAGATTTGAGGAAATACAAAAAAGGAGGCTGTGAGCTGTAGTGGCACATAATGGAGACCACCCGGTACGTGCTGGGATGTGGACAGTCGCACCTGGTTTGCCTGTGCTCTGACATGGCTGTCTCCGAGCCAGCTCCAATCTGGAAGCCATGTAAACAAAGACGGTCAAACTAAGCCTTGATGAACCCCAGTATCTTGACTTCAGCACTGCTCAAAAGATGTATATATCTAGCCCTAGAAGAGTGCTTTTTTCTCTTTACATACCCTCCAAGTCTCTAGCGAGAGACTGTACTATGATTTCATTTTCCTGTTTGTGAGGCAAATTCACCGTATCCTGCCTCTAAGGGCTTAGTTGAGGGACAGGAGACACTGTCTTAGTCCAGAATCACACAGATGTTAAAACAGTTATTTTTGCATCTAACAACTTTGGAGAACAAGCCACACAGACACAGCTTTGTATTTCTAGACAACTGGGGTTTTGCCAGGTTGCTCCACCTCCAGATTCTTGTCAGGATTGTGGTGTAAGATAAGACTAAGAGGTTCTCAAAACACAGCAGATCAGGATCTACCTGGAAGATAGAGTTATGCTGGAGAAGGAAGTGCAAGAGTATTGGGTTTTTTGTGCTGAGACTTTGAATAGAAACAAAAGGTAGGACTTTAGGTCTTAATTTGTTTCAGAGTTGGGGCATCCATCTTACAGGATCAGAGTAATGAAGCTTGCATAGATATTTCTCTTAGAAAACGTTACATATTGATGATCTTTATCAAGAGATACTTAGTCATGCTATTTCAGATCTTTAAAAACTGGGGTTTTTTTCAGCACATAAGAACTATTATGTCTAAATGGTGTTAACTAGATGCTTAAGAAAATGGCTATGGAAGTTGCTGTCCTGCTTTCTATTTCCTCAGAGGAAAGGAAAGTACAAGTCGATATGTCAGATATGTTGTAGCTGTTGTTTATGTAGAGTGAATCTTGAGATCACAATTGATAGGGCTGTTGTAGATGTTTTGGCCTAGTGGTCTGGTTGAAGTCATGAATGCTGAGGCAGAAGCTAAGGTTTCTCATGCCTGTAATGAAGAACTGATACTCTGTCTTAAGCTGGCTTTCACACAGGCTTATGTAAAAATAATTAAATCAGTTTACATGCATTCTTGGGTTGTTGGTTGGGGTTTTTCTTTTTGTTTTTTCCTGCAAGTCAGGGTGTAGGCACTCAAATTGCAAAAGGCATGCTCAAATTTATGCAGGTATGGTGGTTTTATCTGTGTCCCTTGGTGCTCCTGCTGCTGTAGCTGTAACAGGAGAAGTTCCAAGGAAGGCGCAGTGTCTTGCTGTCCTTGCACATGGAGAAATGGTGATCAGATTGCTGCAGGTCTGCTTCTGTGAGAACTTGATGCGCTGCTTCTCTTGTTGCAGGGGTTCTCTGTTGCTCTGATCTCCCTTGAGGGTCTGTGAAATGAAACCAGTGTGGTGCGTGCAGCTCCTTTTGTCTGAGCACAGTAATAACAGCACTTTGCTGGAAAGTTGGGGGGGGGGGGGGGGGGTGTTCTGTTTTTTTGTATGCCATTCTGCTGACCCAGAGGATACTGTTTGGTTCTGCCTTGACAATTAGATAGGCTTGCATTTTCGAACACGTCCTTCTTGACTAGTTTGATGGTGATTTGGCAGTTATGAGGAAGCTGATACATGGTTTTTATTTGATTTACTTAAGTGGTAATTGTGAAGAAAAATCAAATTAGAGTTGACCTTTCTCATTTTAACTAAAGCTGGGCCTTAAAGTAGAACTATTTGGGTATGTTCAGAACTGGATAATCTCCTTCTAGGTGTGAATTATGGCACTTAAATATTTTTGAAGAGAAAACTTGGCTAGGAGTTTAGGGCAATCATGAGTGAGCCATTCGGATATTTTGCATTTGAATAGCTTCTACAAATACGAGTAAGCAGGAAGGTGCAGTGAGGGCTGGTTTGATTTTCATTGTAAGATGGACTGGGGCTTTGATGGGTCGCTCTGTTTCAGTCAACAAAACAAGTTACTTCCTCCACACAATATGACCTTACCATCACCAAAACAGAAGTCTGTTCCCTGAAACAAACATGCTGGGGTTTTTTTTTGTTTGTTTTTGTTATAACCTGGTCTGTGTCAAGTAATTTGCCAGTTAGTTTAAGTACTAATCTGTAGGCTGTATAAGAGTTTTATTCGGTTCCATTAGGTCCAACTAAACTTTGCAATACAGGGGCTATTATCCTGCCAGTTGTGAGGAATTTCTGTTTTATGGAGCAGGGCTGACACAAAGACAGCACTGTGCAAGCCGTCTCTATAACTGAACACTTTCACACTGCAATTTAGGAGGCGTTCAGTTCAGGAAATTGCTGACTTCTGCTGGAGCACACTTTTACTGCAAGGAAAATTTTATTCGTCACTCAAGTAATTGGCAGTTTTAATACCTTGTTAGTAATTACCTTGTAAACAAACTAATGCATAAAGGCAAGGCTCTATGACCTGTTATCTAACTGGCAGTGTTATTTGGCCAGTGGAACTGACACATGGTGGTGGTGTTTGTTGTTGTTTTTTATTAAAGTAATTTGTTTCCATTTATTATAAATACTTTCAGCTAAGAGTTAAAAAAATGCAGTGTACCTCTACCAGACAGCCCGAGGAATGAAACACGATACAAGCGCAGCGTTGGAGGGGCTGCAAGATCACTTACCCATTCCCACATGTGGTCAGAAGGCCCATTAATCTAACTTCTGGTTCAGTTTTTGAGTCAGGACTTTTTTGTCTTGAGCGGTAATCCCCCCACACCCCTTCAATATGTGAGAGTTGTCCATGCTATCCTAAATGTGTGGCTTAGTATTTGATCCAGAGCAAGTATTTCCAATAAAGGCAAACACCTTCCAGAATCAACATTCTTGTTGATAGTTTTACTGAAATTGCCTTTGCCTGCGATCTCTGGGAGCTGGGGAGAGCTCCTAAATTTTGATCATTCGTCATACTAGGTACAAAATGTACCACAGCCAGAACTGACTTGAACTTCCCAAGGTAACAAAGATCATTTCAGGTTACATTCATTTAATTGTCTGTGATCTGTTTTCCCCTATGTGCTGTTAGCCCCAAAAGAATAACCCTGTTAATGTTGCTGATGTGCGTTTGTGATTCTGTACATTATGCAACTGGGATGGAAAACTGGTAGGTTGCTGGGTATGAACATGAAATATGATCACTGGAAAAAGTACATTTCATTGGAAGTGAAAGAAGGGGTGCTCCTTATAGCAGACTAGGATACCCATGTCTTTAAACAGTCATAGAGGTTTTGTTGCGGAACTGGGGGTGATGCTTAGTTGAAGTTTGACCAGACATGAAGTCCAGAACCTCTGTAATGACCCGTAATAAGCACAAATTTTATTTGCAATCTCACTATAAAAATCTATAGATTAAATACTAGGTATAATTGCAAAATTATAGAATGTCTTTCTGGGGGGCGCACTTGTCATCCATCTTCTCTAATCCAGTTCTGTTTTAATGGAAATTCAGTCTGATTTTCATGCTGTAGGAGTTTGCAAAAAAAACCCCAAAACACAATGTTTATCTATTATGATGTTAATTTGTTTAAAATAGAAAACTCTAATCTGATTTCATTACAACACTGTGACATACTGTTCAATGCAAATACTAGATATTTATACCGTTCAGAAATAAAGGATTATAGAGTTTTACGTCTTGTTTTAAAAGCCATGAATTGCAGTAATTGGATTATAATGCAGTTTTCTCCATCTTGTTTGCTGGGAGTATGTCTTAAGAAATGTTGATGAACCATTATTTAGAGCATTCCAATTTGTGATTTGGGATGGCTGGAAATGATGTTATGTCTAGAGAACATACTTTATTGGTTTTCTTAAACTAGAAATCATTTTCAAGTGGGAGTATTAAGAACTAACTTTCGTCAGAGTCATGTGTAGTTAACAAGTGTTTACTTTGGAGATGACAGTCTTTTGACTACTGTCTTTAAATTTCAGGACCAGTAACAAGATTGCCAACATCTTGTCTGAACATCTGAAGCCGTTTCAGAGTCTAGAAACTCTGGACTTGAGCAACAACAACATATTAGAGCTAAAAATATCATCATTTCCATCGTTACAGCTCAAGTATCTGTAAGTATTGCTTTTTTTTTCTTTCAGGTTACTTTCAAAAAACTTGTTGGAAAACTTAGATTGGCAGCTGTTTGTTAAGGTACTAAATCTTCTTTCAATTAGACACGCATTAAATATTCCTGCTTTCACCTGTTGAGTTTAAAATAAGCTGCAAACTTGAATACTTAAGTTGTTGCCGTGAGATGTTTCAGATTATAGAAAGTGAAGGTCATTATGTTGAGATGAAACAAATAGATCCATCTCTTGAGAGAAATAATTATGTAACAAAATGAACTGAAGTTCCCCATGGTTGGGCTAGTCTTGAGTTCCCTGGGGTTTGGTGGGCTTTTTCTGAATCTGCCTAAATCCTTATTCGGTAATAGTGCAATGCATGAGTTATACTGAGTGAGAATAAAGTTACAGAGTTGCAACATGCTCTCTTCTGCCAGTAATACACTCCTGCAGAGCAGAGCAAAATGTTGGTGGTGAAATACTATTTGACCATAGATTGAGCTGTCAAGAGCTCTAATGAATATGATAAATGAAATTCCATTTATCAAGGAGTAGGCAGCGCAAGAGCTTTGTGTTTCACTACTTGGTATTAAGAATTTATTAAATAACTGTAAATTTAACCTTCTAGACATTGTTTCAACAGGTACATTAACAGTAACCGAATAACCTCCATGGAGCCTGGTACCTTTGACAATTTGTCTACCACACTTCAAGTATTGAAACTGAACAGGAACAAAATTTCAGCAATCCCTCAAAAGATGTTTAAACTCTCCCATCTGCAGCACCTGTAAGTGCAACCTACAATTGACTAATTGTTTTCAGGTTTTCCAAAGCACTGGCAGTGCTTGAACTTTAGCCTTTAATTTAGTCAGAGGCAGAGACAGACAGACACAGAAAACATATTACTACAACCCTTACTAACTGCAGCTTTGTACTGAACAAAACTAGTCTTATATATTGGTTAGATGTGAATAGCCTTTGTGTTTAAAATCGTGTTTGCCTGTTGAAAGAAAGAAAGAAAAGGCTGGAGAAGGGGTAATAGCAGTATTCCTGTAAGAAAGCGTTGGAAAAATACTAAGTGAAGTAAAGTTAAGTAGTTCACTACAGCAGTATCTTATTTATTTTGTGCTTTCACAGTGAAATGAAGGGAATTAATTTGCTTTCAGAAGGTATGGCAATAAGCAATATGCTTGAGTAAACAGCCCTCCATCAGCTTCACTGATATAATGCTGTCTATAAATGTTTTACCTAATAAATAATACAAAGTTATTTAATATGGAAGAGGATGGGGAAACTTTTTTTTTATTTATTTTTTTGGAAAACTTAAAGTGCAGGGAGGATGAGCTAGGACTGCACTTTGTCAAAACCTGAATAATTATTTTCCATATTAGATTGTCAAGAGTTAAAAACGAACTCTCTTAGGTTAACCTTGAAAGTGAAAGGTCATAAGAGCAGTGAAGTGTTAGGATGCTTGACACATCTGGAAACAGTGACTATGTCTTTTCTGGTCTTTTCTGTATACAAATGCAGGAAGAGTTTGACTCAAGCCTGAGTAGAAGAGTCCTGCAAAGCTCAGGATTTGTTATCGCTCTTAGTAGACTTTCTGGTCTTGAGATTAAACTGAAATTTTGGAAGTTGGTGATATTCTTGCTTAAAAAAGTTCTACTTGTTCACAATTCAATGCGTAGGCTGACCTAGTTAAGTTAGCTAGCTAATATGCAATGAAGGTCAAAAATTTGTGTTCTCACCTGAAAGAAGTGTTCAGAGGAGGAGCGGGGAAGAACTGAAGGCTGTTCTTACTGAATGTTCTTTGCTGCTTATGCACATTTAAACACAGGAGGGGGGAGTAGGGTTGCCTGTAGGGTACCTGTTACCAGGTAGAGTTCATATCAGGCTACCAGAGAGGAAAGCTGAATTCTTAGAAGACTGAGACTCTGAAAAATAATTGCGGTATAACAATGGACAGAGAATTATTTAGGCCTTTACTTTCCACGGGGAAGTAAGTTTTGGAAGGAGGGGATTCTTCTTGGTTTGTTAGGATGCATGTTGATAGATATAAGATCTTCTTGAAGGGGCAGATGATTACTCTTTGTGTAAGGGCCTTTTCTTACTATTGTCTAATCCTGTCTCTGTATACATTATATCAATTGTTGCTAATAAATATAATGATAGGTAGTTTGAAATTCACTGTTATAAAAACAGTTAACATGGTTCTTTGTGCCTGTATGAGGCTAGACTTCCCTTTTTACGTAGCTCAGAGTTGGAAAACTGCTTGGGATTGGTGTAGGGTTTGGAGTTAAAAAGGACCAAAGCCCAGAAAGTGTTGTGGAGAGCAGGAAAATAGAAAATGTTGAGTACTACTGTCACTGCAGCTTGCCCTCCAGCTAGTTATGCCTTATAACTCCCTTCTAGGATACACGTGGTTCCTAGCTTCTCACCTGTAAGGGGTATGTGTAGTGGCAGAAGGGTAAAGTGCCAAGACCACTTGAGAAAGAGGGAAGGACCTATTCGTAACTAATTGTGGAGAACAAGGGAGGAATGTGTAATGAATGCTTGACTCCAGGTTAAGAAAGAGAGGGATCACCCAGGATATTTAATTTTTCCTAGTTATCACAACTAAAAATTTTAACTTTATGACTAATTATTGATTGAACTTACAAGCTAACCTTAATAGCCCTACTGCTGGATAAACACCAGGAACTTGCTTTCACTTTTGAATTTGGGAACAGAACTACCCGTGGCATTCTAGGCCTACAAGGATTCTTTAAATCTGAAAACCAAGGAACTACCAAATACTTGTCCTCAGTATCAGAAAGGCTATATAAGCTACTATTAGCAGTGTTAAACATAATGTATTACAGTAAAATGATTTTTATTCCATCTTGTTTTGGTTGTTTTATGTGCAAGAAAAGCATTTGAATAAGGTTTGTTTCCAGAGAGAGTAGAAAGGTTGTTGGCATGCAGGTAAACTTACTCTGCTGTAACTGTAAATGTTATTGATGCAGGGAACTGAATCGCAACAAAATTAAAAAAATTGATGGGCTTACTTTCCAAGGACTTCCAGCTTTGAAATCATTAAAACTGCAGAGAAATGGGGTTACTAGGCTCATGGATGGCGCTTTCTGGGGATTAACCAACATGGAAGTCTTGTAAGTATCAACTTTCTGCTGATAGAGTCTGCTGATTAAGTAGAATTGCACAAAATGAATAGAATTGCTTGATTAAAATTTGAAGATGTTTTTGAATTAAATTGTTCTAGTGGTTTGAAAAGCAGTAAGCAGTTGTTGGTGAATGTGTAGGACAGCTCATTCTGAATGCATGCATACAACTCTAAACGTAAATAGAGACTGCAGCTGTCTAGCCAGTATCATGAAGTCAGATGTGGACCCATGGCAAAGCATACACACCACTGAGTTTCTGAACCTTATGTCTTTTATCTGTTTGTATGTGTTTGTAGGCAGCTGGACCATAACAACTTAACAGAGGTAACCAAAGGCTGGCTTTATGGCTTGCTGATGCTGCAGCAGCTCCATCTCAGCCAAAATGCCATCAGCAGGATCAGTCCTGATGCCTGGGAATTTTGCCAAAAACTCAGTGAGCTGTGAGTAGCTTTTATTCTATTCCAGTTTTGAAAGCCTGGTACATGCCAAAGCATGAGCTTCTTACCACTGATCTGTGAATTTTTCATAACAAAGTTTCCAAGGTGACAACAACTTTTTTGTATGTGAGACAGTTATATTTTGTTGAAAGAGGTTGAAACCAACCGTGGCTGCTTCATTTCACTGTGGCAGTTATACTAAAACTGTAACACAGTCATTTTCAAATGAAAGAAATTCATTCTGCAGTAATTTGTGAATTATCGGAAATGATACACAAGCTGTGTGATCAAAAATGGTGTAGTAGGTTTTGTGATAGTTGTAAAGGAAAAACTTTCCCCCTGAAAATTCACCTGGGTTGAACTGAATAATAAGCACTGCAGCATAAACAGTAAAATAATTTTTTTTTTTTCCCCTTGAATATGCAGAGATTTGACGTTCAATCATTTAGCAAGGTTAGATGATTCAAGCTTCGTTGGTTTAAGCGTGCTGGTTGGACTGTACATTGGAAACAACAGAGTAAATTACATTGCCGATTGTGCCTTCCGGGGACTTTCCAGTCTACAGACTTTGTAAGTTGACAAACTTATTTTTTAAGGTCAAAAACCTTAACAAAACCCCTCAGTGTTTATAGATCCCCCCCCCCGCCCTTTATGAAATATAGAGCAACCTTTTGTTAACTTTCCCAGATCAGAGGACGTTTTTCTTACAGTAGGATCTTTTTTTCAGAATAGTTGGGAGAGGCAGGACTTCCCCTTTCGTTAAGGCTGTGCACAATGGGTGGTAGTAATTATAATACGCACTTTCAGTAGCATTATTATGGGAAAGGCATGTCTCCATTCGAAAGCAGCACTGCTACCCCCAGCTTTAGGGATCTGGATCACAGTTCTGGCTTAACTGAATCAACATTTTCCCTCATGGTAGAAATAAGAAGACAAAACTCCAAACTGTGTATTACTTGCTTATCATGACTGAGCAATTGCTTTAAGCATTTGAACATTTTTTGAGATAGCATTTCTTAATGGATGGAGAAGAAAGAAGTAAACTAATCTAAATATATTCCACTTCATTAAAATCTTCCAGCTGCGTGCCATTGACCCATCTGTTAGCCAGATTAATTAAATGGTTGCCTTTTCCTCTAGGCTTTGAAAAGGGTGCTAACATTTTACTTTCAGGGGTTTGCTCACATACTCACACTTTGGGCATTTAGCAAAGATGCAATTCAGAGGGGTGTATGCTATGTTTTTTAAGTATACAGGGAGGTACAGATCATAAAGAGGGGAAGTCAGAGACTTGTGAGGTGTCTAGGAATTGTTACTTTTCCTCCTAGATTTTATTTTCTGTCCTCTAGCCCTACCCTGTTGATTCTTTGCTGACACGCTTTCTTTTCACAAATCTCTAATCTCTTCATGTGTCACGGATAATCAAGCTAGTGTTGTGGATGTTACAGGATGTAGAAATTATTCCCTTTTATTAATAAATCTCTGTGTGTTCTCTGTGTTAATACTATGGACTTAGAAAGGCACAAGTGTATCTTGTTTCAAAGGGGCAACAGTTGATCCCTTTCCTTCCTATGACACTCCTGCTCTTATGACAGTCCTGTATCTGAATACCCTTGTAGGGGAATGCGGGTTTGTTTTCTAATGATTCTTAAAATTGTTGGGTTTGTGATCTTTTAATTATCAGTGAAAAAAGTACTAACAATCTTCAAAGTCTCTCAGTAAAAATAGAAATGAAATAGCTAATCTTCTCTTTAAAAAACCAAACAAATAAACAAAACTCCAAGCAAACAAAAACCAACCTACCAGAAAGCTATTTTAGCAATTTTTTTAAATAATAGATGCTCTAGAAGAAGTATGCACCTTGTTCTTTTTAATAGCTCTTGTGGTTTGATGTCTTCTCCCCCCTTAAACAGGGATCTGAAAAACAACGAAATATCATGGACTATTGAAGATATGAATGGTGCCTTCTCTGGCCTAGATAAGCTTAGGAAGCTGTGAGTATTGCTACAATACTTGTATCTCACCATTCTTAAAAAAAAAAAAAAAAAATAGCTTAGATTATATGTGTTTCAAGGGACAAGCCCAATACTTAATGATGTTACATTTTTCTGTAGCTGAGATGATTTTTTTTCTCCCTTACCATTTTGTTTTCTGTAAAGTGTTCCTTATTTATAAAATAAATTAGTTGTCCTGAAAAATCTGAACTATTTTAAATATTTGTATTATTTATGGAAACATTTCTCAAAAAATGAGGGTTTCCCATAATAGGAAGTAATAAGTGCATTATATGACAAAGGCATGGTGATAGGGAGTCTTTAAAGTATTGCGGCATGCAGTGGAAGTGGCTTCGTTGCATTGAAATTTTTAGATGTACATCTATGAAATAAAAAGATGCTTATGTGTATACATTTAAATAATCCATATCACTGAACTATACACATTAAACATCTTCTAAAATCATTGTAAAATCTAGATGTTTCCTCAAGGGTAATAAATTAATATCTTTTAGAGGTGAGACATTTTGCTGCATTGGGAAAGGTTGAATGGTGAATGTTAGTCACAGTTTAAAAATAAATGCCAAAAATGCAATTGTTCAGCTCAAAAAATGCTTTCATTTTATTGCATCTTTTTTGTATCATGTGCTTACACTTTTCAGGATACTTCAAGGAAACAGGATTAGATCCATTACAAAGAAAGCATTTTCTGGTTTAGATGCACTTGAACACCTGTAAGTAGTAGAAATTCACATTTAACTTAACACTACAAAAAATGAATTTTGATACTAATTGAAATAAAAGTAGGACTAACAAGCTTTACTTATGACTTTGAATGAAACTTACCCCAGTTACTACTGTGATCTTGAGAAGGTTCTTCTAATTTGGAGTTACACTGAATATGAATTTTGGAATTAATGCAGAAAGTGTGATGTATTAAGCATGCTATAGAACACCTTAATCCTGTCTGTTTAGTTTTGGAGCTAATGGATCCTTTGTAAATCACTAAGGTAGCAAACTATTCTTTGAGTCTTAAATACATTGAGTTTAATAAATTACTCCTTCCTCCTCTAATATTATTTTTCTTTCTTTTTTTTTTATAGAGATCTAAGTAACAATGCCATTATGTCAGTTCAAGGAAATGCATTTTCACAAATGAAGAAACTCAAAGAATTGTAAGTTTCTATCTAAAAACATCACCTCTATTAAATATATATATATCTATATAAATATATAAATACAAGCCTTGTAAGATGTTGCCTGATGCAGTGATAAACTCCCACTGTAATTGCTCTGAAGTCACAAAAAAAGGGTATGTCAGTGTTTTGGTTTTTTTATATTTTTATGTGATTGTATTTCAGTGAGATAGTGTAGGATAGGAGGTGTTCATTTACTGCTACGTTTGGTGTCTGGAGTCCTTGTTTTAAATTGGCTGATCTCTAATAGGTATTAGATAAGGGAGACTTTGATGTAATGTGCCATAAGATCAGCAGTGCTATCACTGCGCTAAAGCTTACTGGACCAGTGAAATGCAGTGCTGTAATTATTTTCTAAAGACCTGGTTGTCAGTGCTTGTAATTGGGTCCTTCTATCCTGTGGTAGCAAAGGGGCAGATCTTCAGAGAAGTCATGAAGCGGTCACTGGGAAGAATGTGTTCTTCTAGTGATTTTGTGAGGGAGGTTGTCCTCTTACCCTCTTTTTCTGTTGATCAATGCAGGAAAAACAGTGACTGTTCCCTGTGTTTTGAGCACAGCTAATTCTTCCTCTTGCATATATCTTATGTCTCCTCTACTCGTATCAGCCTTCTCTAGTCAGATCTGTTGTCCTGAGCTACTCTGTGGATAATCTGTCAACAAACTAAAGAATAACAAAAAGATGCTGCTGTCATTATGAGTAGAAACTTCCTGAAACTTGTCTGGAGCTTTTCATTTGTGTTTTCCCAACTCCTATCAAGTATCTCCCTAGCAGCTGGCTCTCTAATTGATCTTATGGTATTACTCCATATTGGGTGCCTTAGAGAACATAACAAGGAGCTATGTGTATTTCATAGAATCATAGAACAGCCAAGGTTGGAAGGGACCTCAGAAGGACATCTGGTTCAACCTTTTGTGGAAAAAGGGATCTTAGATGAGATTATTTAGCACCCTGTCCAGTTGTGTCTTGACAACCTCCGGTGCTGGGGACTCCACCACATTCCTGGGGAGGTTGTTCCAGTGTACGATTCTTCACACTAAAATATTTCTTTCTTGTATCTAGACAATATTTGGTTGATTTAAAGTTCAGTTTTGTTGTTACCCATATCCTGGTGTAGATGCAGCTGGTCTAGAAAGCAGCACCTATGCTTTTACCCATAGCTAGGGGTTTCCTTGAGTTGTATCTGATTGTATTGCTTGATTAGTTTGCTGAACTCACCCAGCCAGCTGCAGAGCAATTGCTAGATTTGGCAGAAGAGAAGCAGTGGGAGCACAGTGCTGGCAATTAGGGATTGATATAGATGATTTGAAGAGTGATCAAATGTGATGGAATGACAGGCTAACACTGCTCCAGAAAGTGTAAGATGCTACAAGATAGAAGACCCTGAACAGTTCAATGAAATAACTATTCAAGATTTGTTGGGGTTTTTTTCTGTACTTTTCTTGAAACACCCAGTAGACATCCATTATGTCTGAGGAAGATGTAGACAGATGGTAGAAAGTACTTCCCCAGAAGTAAGATTATTTAGTATAAATTCCTATCTAGTAATTCTATTCTGAGGTCCCTAGAGAGTAAATCTGAAAATAATGACAGATACCCACTGCATCAGGGCAGCAAAAAATGCTGTGGTTTCTCTGCCTTCTAAGAATAACAAGAATGCCCCTAGAATGTCAGTGAAAGATGACCTGTTTCATCTCAATGTGAACTGGTGATCTGGCATCCCTAGGCTTTATCCATGCAATGTTAGTGTGAAAAAAGAGCACAGAGATGCTCTTCCTTTTCCTCAAGAAAAAAATAATGAATTGGTATGTCTTCATTATCTTTAAAGCTGTTTCTCTTCCTGGATCCATAAATTATTTTTGCTTTTCCTCCAAGAACAGGTATGGTTTGAAGACAGAAATTATATTACTGACAGTGTTTTTTAATATGTCATTTTTTAAGGGTGATTCTGCGTTTTCAGCCCAAAACTGAGAACTCTTCCTACTTCAACTCCTTATTCTAGATTCTTCACAGAATATCCCTTTGCTTTCTTATCTTTTTTCCCTCTGTGAATGTAGTTATCTGCATAGGTTAGATAAGCTGTTAACCAGTTCTGCACTTGTTTTTTCAACACTTGACAATTCTTGGTCTCCCCACTTTCTTTTTTAAATACCTACCCTGAGATAAATTCTGGCTGAAATGGAAATGAGGGAATTAAATTGTCTCGGATTTTTTTGATGCTAGCTTCCAGAATGCCTCCTGGACTGTTCTCCTATGTGCCCGTTCTGTGTGTCTTACTCCTGACTCTAGTTTTGTACTCAAGGCACTACAGACATGGCTGACTGCCTGATCTCATACTCTAGCAGAATGTGGGAGTTTAGGATAACACGTGGGAGTCATGACAATGGTGTCACCACATCTGAGCTAAATAATATTGCTGTCTTTCTCTTGTGATACACATATTTAGCCTAAAAATGTAGTTTTCTAACTGCCGTGTGCTCATACAGATCTGTATTACAAACAGAAAAAACAAGCAAACAGGCCTTGAATGTAATTGCTTTTTCTTAGGCACTTGAACACGTCGAGTCTCTTGTGTGACTGCCAGTTAAAATGGCTACCACAGTGGATGTCAGAGAACAACTTTCAGAGCTTTGTAAATGCCAGTTGTGCCCATCCTCAGCAGCTAAAAGGGAGAAGTGTTTTCACTGTCAGCCTGGATGGGTTTGTCTGTGGTGAGTATAGCCTCTATTCCTCATTCCATAGAACAAATTTTGCTGAATGCATTGATTTGTGTTGTGGTTTCTTTGATAGGTTTTGATTTCTGTAATAAAATGGAGAGGATTTAATATTTAGTAACATTTCTTTCTCTGTTCCCAAACTGTGATGTAGATGCTCAAAGCTTGTGGCTTTGTACAAGATGGGGAGTGACTGTTTTCTGACTTTTATTTCATGTACAGCTTGCTTACATAGTAGATAGCATAGCATGCAAGGGAAAGCTCAATAATTTGTGGTATTATATGTAATGTATATGCCTCTATATTTAAAAGATAGATATTGTTTAGAAAGATGTCGTTTTTAAGTGAGACTTATTTTGGCAAACTTAAAATGTAATTTTTGGTTTTGATTATTTATAAGTTATTTTCATACTTCATCAGTCTTGACGTTATTTCAGAGCTGAGAAAATTCAAAGGTAAAATAGCCCTATTGGCCTCAGCTTTGACCTTTTTTTGTGTGTGCTTGTTGTTTACTTAAAAATGATTTGGACTATTTAAGTTATCGCCTATATGTAAACTGTATTTTAAAACATCTGATTACCACAGTTATGCTAATGATTTTGTATTTCAGTACACCAGATAGTAAATGCTAGTAAAATATTTTTATTTTAAGACTTGAAAATTTGAGGTGATAGTGTCTGCCTTAAAACTGAAATTTCTCTACGTGTGTTTATAAGTTCCCTCTTGAAAGCAAAGTGAAGCTAAGCATTCAGAGTAAAGATGTGTGTTTGAGTACTCTGATACATTAAGTGGGAGCTTTGAAAACATCAGGAAATTAAAAGCTAACTGGATTTAATGTATTTTTGTCGTATACATTTTATTTTTCTTGCTAAAGAAAATTCGAGCTTTATGATCTTTAGAGACAAAACAGTAACCATACTTGTCTTCTCAATAACTTGCCTCTCACAGCAAATATGACTGCTTACTTTTTACTTTTGCCACTCATACCCCTTTTTCAGTGGGAAACCACAGTATAAAATAGTGTACAAACCTGTTGTTTTCTCCCTTCCTGTTAGCAGTCAAATGTTTAATATATTAATGTTAAATAATGAGTAGATGGTGCATAATCTAGTTACTCCTGAAAAGGAGAGGTTGACATAGTGCAGGGAATTACAAATTACTCAATAGCTAATGAAGTATATATGAAGTAGACGTTCTTACTTATGAGAAACTTGTCAATCTGGCAAGAAATTAAATTGGGGGATTTAAATATATATCTCTTGTTAAACCACAGGGTTCATGATCTTTCTTTTAGCTGCTGGATGCCATTTTTAATGAATTTCAAAACCTTTAAGATATATTAACAAAAAGGGATGTACTAAGAGTAAGTTGTTACATTTAATATGTAAAGTAATTGTCATGCAGCCAGTAACTAGAATCTTTTACTACAATCAATGAACCTTACTAAATCTTTAAAGTGTGCCATCACTAGACGTTTGGGTGTACACACTTTGCCGTGTAAGTTTAGAATGGCCACTTTATAGAATTTTCAAGAGGAGTGTGTCAAGTCCTGTCTGAAATTAAAATAAATAATCTATTGCATATAATTTATAGGAGTGTATAACTCCTCCAAATTGTGTCAAGTTACATTTTTGACAGCAGCTAGGAGGTAGGAGGGAGTCTTCCTAGATTTGTTAAAGGAAAATGCATGTTAGGCAAGGGTTACATATCTGTGCAATTTGTGCTTCCTAATATCATGTCTTCCAAGCTGAAACGTATCATGAGATATTTCTGTACTGAAGATAACTGTGGAGGAAGAATAGAATAGATGCTTTTTTTGACCCATATTAATTATTTCAGTTTAACATAGTGATGCTAAAAGAGTACCATCTAGGTGATGAAAAGCTTGTTTCTTACCTAGTAGTCAAGGGATTCTGTAAAATGAGAAATACATTTCTCAGAGAGACTGTGTCTGTGTGTACATATGTGTGTGCATTTCTGTGATACATGTATTCAAGTACACTCTCAAATTATTCTGTTCTGACAAAACACATTGCCAGTTATATCCTAGGGTTGGGTTTTTTTGATAGTTGATTATTTCATGCCCTCTTCCTGCCAAATAATTAGGATTTAAAAATATTTTATTACTCTATTGACAGCATAACTAAACCAGAATGAAGTTTGTTCTCCTGTCCTTTCACAAGGCTAACTTAAGTATTTACAATGTTTTACTTAGGTATTCCTGTGCAAAGTCAGTGAAAGTATCAACTCAATTGGCAAATGGTATAGTTTGTCATGGAGGACTTAAGGCATGGCTATGAACCATGAAAACCAAATGGCCTGGGAGATTCTTTAGGCCTGTGCTTAGGGCCCTAGATTGGGGGATCCCTATTTCCCTGTCGCTGGAGCACAGCTCCAGACTTGCAAGTGTTCTGTAGGCAGCCAAGTCCAGGCTATCTGCCCATCTCATTTTCTTTTATAACATGCAGCATGGAGGTTCTTCAAGGAAATGACCCTCGAACCCTGGTATGTTGTTCCCAAATAGATGAGACATAAGGAGGCAAAGGGGCTAGGTAAAATCTTGACTCTCTGCAGTGCAGGCAGGGTCCGCACTAAGGAGCGGTTGGGGCCCAGGGCTTTTCCTGCAGTGCCTGTGAAGTTTGGGCTTGTGTCTTTGGAGGTAGGAGACATCTTGAAAGTTGGGAATATGCTAAAGCTTTTGCTTTTGGGAGACCAAGCATTTAATTGTCCATTCCTCTTATACTTGCAATATATGTGCAATTGACAGAATAAATAGTTCAGAAGGCAATTAGTTCTGTAAACTCACAAAGGGCACTTTTAAGGTAACTTTCCAATAGTAAAGGAACCTCCAGAAACTAATCTATTGAAATTCATGTTTGCTGCCCTGCTTAAGGGATTTTCAGCACTGCTGTGTTTGTAAAGTGGACCAAACAGCCACAAATCACTGGAACAGTGACTTTTGTACGTGGATGTTTTTTGTGGGTTTAGGGAAAACCCTCGACTTTAACTTGCAGTTTCTGATGGCAGAAGAACTACGCTTTCAATAAAGAAAAACTCACAGCAGCCTGAGGTGTTGTAAAGATGAAGGGTAGGCTTCACGACTGACACTCGGAATAGTTCTTAGGAATGTCAGGGGGTAGTTCTCTCCTATTTACTGCTGCTGTTGAACAAACTGTACACACAGTCTGCTTTTAAATGTGCCTTCTCTTCAATAAGAGATGACTTGGTGCAATAAACTCATAAATGTGGCATCTTTATATGCCCTAAGGCTAATGAAATTTAAAATAAAAGCATTGTGTATCCATTTCATAAATACTTACCTGACGCTTCTCTCAAACGTGTAAAGCAAGGCTTACAAACTCATTCTAAAAGGAGTCCTCAGGGCTCACATATACATATATTTTTCTCTTGTCCTGTTTTTCTTTTTCTCCCTTCTGTGCAGATGATTTTCCTAAACCACAGATCACTGTTCAGCCAGAAACCCAGTCAGCAATCAAAGGCTCCAATTTGAGTTTTGTATGTTCGGCAGCCAGCAGCAGTGATTCCCCCATGACTTTTGCATGGAAGAAAGACAATGAATTACTGCAAGATGCAGAAATGGAGAATTATGCACACCTCCGGGCACAGGGTGGTGAAGTGATGGAGTACACTACCATCCTTCGACTGCGCAATGTTGAATTCAGCAATGAAGGAAAATACCAGTGTGTTATTTCAAATCATTTTGGTTCATCCTACTCTGTCAAAGCCAAACTTACAGTAAACAGTAAGTATGTTACTTTTTGTGGACTTAAAGGAGAATGATTTTAATCAAGATATGTAAACATAGCTTTTTTTCCATTCTCATCATCTGCATCTTTTAGAAGAACCTTTAGTAAGATGAGATGACTTCTTAAAATGTATCTAGTTCCAAGATCACCATTCAGTTTTACATCTGGCCCCATTGTGCTGAACCATAGTATAGGAAAAAACAACTAACAGACACAATTCATAGTAAATCTGACAAAAATCTGTGTAATGAGATGGGAAAACATTAATCTTTTCTTCACAGGAGGTAAGTTTATACTCTGTTTCAAGGTACTATGGAAAGATCATGTAGGAGGGTGTTAGCAGAAATGAGAATTCAATCTAGATCGTCTTACATACTTCACAGCTCCCTCTCTCTCTCTTTTCTGGCTACTGATAAATTTGTATGTTTCTCAGAACGTTTAGGTCCAAGAAGGGTGTTAAGAATATGCTGTGCAAAAAAGGAAAAGTATGTTTCCTTTACTCATTTTGGTATCACTAACTTTTCTTTAGTGCTGCCTTCATTTACAAAGATCCCCATGGACTTAACCATTCGTGCTGGGGCAATGGCACGTTTGGAATGTGCTGCGGTTGGGCATCCTGTCCCACAGATTGCTTGGCAGAAAGATGGTGGAACAGATTTTCCTGCAGCGCGCAAGAGGCGCATGCACGTCATGCCTGAAGATGACGTATTCTTTATTGTTGATGTAAAGATTGAGGATACAGGCGTTTATAGCTGTACAGCTCAAAACACTGCTGGAAGCATTTCAGCTAATGCGACGTTAACAGTACTAGGTAAGAGATTGGCAATCCTTAGTGGCATAATCTCCTTGAAGAATAGTACTATTGCTGAGCATTTTTAAAATTGTCAGTTGATTGTCAGCATTGTTATAAAAGTGCTGTATAGAAATAAAAATATTCTGAAATAATCTGTATTGACACATAGTTGTAGATTAGAAATATGCAATCCAGCACCTAATTAACTTTTATTATTTTGCATCATAACAGTGATTATGTTTCTCGTGTGTACACAATGTCTGATATGCTGGGGGGGGAAGGGGCTGTTATTTTTGTTTAGAGACAGGAGATTTTGTTTAACTTTTAATTTCCTGCCATTTTGTTAACCATTTTTAATTTAGTTCTCTGCAATCTTGAGCATGTATGATTCGGCCTTTTTACTTTCTGAGGTAATCAAGCATCTAGGTCTGATCAATTGACAAGTAAACTGTAGGCTCTTAAGTTCAAATTCCTTGAATGTATTTTTTCTGAGAATGAGTGTAAGCTTCATTAGGCCTTACTGATGCATTTAATTTAGTTTTTCCTCTTGAGCTGTGAAGGAAAGGGACATGTTCCCATTCTTCCAAGGTCATTTAGAATATAAGCCTTACACTTTCTTTTCAGAGACACCATCATTTTTGCGGCCTTTGCTGGATCGAACTGTAACAAAAGGTGAAACTGCAGTCTTGCAGTGTATTGCCGGTGGTAGCCCTCCACCCCGACTGAACTGGACTAAGGATGACAGCCCTCTCGTGGTAACGGAAAGACATTTCTTTGCTGCAGGCAATCAGTTACTAATTATTGTGGATACAGATGTAGAAGATGCTGGGAAATATACTTGCGAAATGTCTAATACGCTTGGAACGGAACGAGGCAACATCCGTCTTAATGTAATTCCTACTCCCACCTGTGATTCTCCTCAAAACATTGCCCCATCACTTGATGATGATGGATGGGCCACAGTTGGCATTGTGATCATAGCTGTGGTTTGCTGTGTGGTGGGCACTTCCTTGGTGTGGGTGGTCATCATCTACCACACCAGAAGGAGAAATGAAGATTGCAGCATCACAAATACAGGTGTGTAAACTGAAGATTTGCCTTGGAAAGGAAAATAAATGTTTGTGGTTGCTTTGCAATGACTTTATTGTAGGAACACTTGTGTGCTTTGACTCAGAGTCAGAAGAATGAATTACTTGTTACCTTCAGCGTTTTGCTGACAAGTTTAAAAATACGTCTACAAACTCTGAAGTATGCTGATGACTTTGTGTGTGTTTTGCTTCCCCACAGATGAAACAAATTTGCCTGCTGACATTCCAAGTTACCTTTCATCCCAGGGGACACTGGCTGAAAGGCAAGATGGATATGGTTCATCTGAAAATGGCAGTCATCATCAGTTCCTCACATCTTCCGTGGGGGGGTATTTCTTGCAGCAGAGGGACAGTAATGGTAGGTGTAAAATGTTAAGCAGATTTTCCATGTCGCTTGAGTAGATGCAGTTTGGCTATTGTCTTTCGAACTAATAGAAATAACACCAAAAAACATCTTAAATTGGAATTGCTTCGATGAGATAATAACAGAAACTTGGTTCTGTTCATCCAAATGATGTTAATTCGTTAAGTTTTACTCTAGTCGCAAGGGTAAATTTAAACTGATGATCACATTTCCAAAACAAGTATGTCCGAAAGGAATTACAACAGCATGTCTTTCTCTGTTACAGCTTGCAAAGGATGCTTTTAATGGAATGTAGGAATGGGTGGTAATACCAATGTAACTTTAGTACAATATAACTGATTAATTAGGGTCAGAGTCAGTAAAGGAATTAAGGGGACTTCAAGTTAAAAGCTGCAGTACTTAATATTTATACATCTGGCTCCTGAGAATCCAGAACATACTTGGGTTGGGGGAGGAGAAGGCACCTTGCTGGGAAGGAGTTGGGGTCATGATACAGTCAGGGGTTGGGGCAGGTGGGAATGGAGCAGTGGTGAGATAGTTCTGCAGCTGTAGGGTAGTGAGAGAAGCAGACTCTTTGTGGAGCAACAACCACAGACCATGTCCACAGCTTTCAGGAGCCATTGAGCTGAAAGTCAGTATAACACTTTGAGCAGCCAGTGACTCCCCTCAGATTCTTCCACCCGGGACTTTCTCATTAGCTCTCTGTGTTCCCGAAAGGTGACTGTGTGACAGAGCATGGGCCTGGCTCCAGTGCTTTGGAGGAAGGAAGTCCCTGGTTCTGATCCCTGTGACTGGCTTCCTTCTGTTATCCAGGGACTGTATAATGATGCAAAGTATGATGTGTTCTCTGTCAAGCTAATTAATTGAACACTTGCTAGAATTAGAGTTCTCTTCAAAAGGTTAAGTTAAAAGTAAGCAAGCTCTAAATACACTATGAAATTTATTTGAACAGCCAGGGTTCTTAAAAGAACAAAACTTACTCAAGAAACTATAAGCTGAAGCCTAAGAAAAGGCCATACGCTGACACATCAATTTTATTTTTAAGGCATTTGCCATCTAGATAACAGCAGTGAAACAGATTTGGAGGGTGTTGCGGATCCGTTCCTATGCCACTATCTGGGGACTTCCGGGACTTTGTATTTAAAAGGAAACACATATGGCTCTGAGGGCTTTGAGGCATACAGTGCAAGTAAGTTGGGAGCAAGAGGGGAGGTTTTAGTCCTAATTTCATCTTGTGTTATGATGAATCTATATAAAAACAATTTTTCATTTTCTTTAGGTTGCAGCCCTGACCAAAGAACAGCATGCCTGGACCCTTATGAGTCTGGATATTTGAAGAAAAAGGAATGCTATCAGTACTCACCTCCACTGGAAGATCCCTTTGACCAGTGTGTTAGCATTTTTGGGATGCAGGCTACAAGCAGCAAATTGATTAACTCTATTTATACTCAAAATGAAGGAACTGGACTAAAAAGCAAAAGTCTGAACTCAGACACACTTGATTTAAACAGAAGTTTGGAATCCTCCTCTATTATCAGTAACAGCACTTTCATGGGTATGTTCCACCTGCTGTTTTTTATTCAAGCTGCTGGTATCCTTGCTGTCTCATTCTTATTTCCAGTACTAAGCAAAACTGATTTCTTAGCTTTTCTTAACTTTTACAATAGGCAATTCTGTAGCAGTGTTTAGGTGCTCATATAGCTGGTGTTGTGAAAAAACTAATTTTGTGCAGTTTTGCTTGTGCTTCTTTTTGCGGGTGTCCGTGAACTTGGTAAGAAAATACAGCATGTGGAATTTAAATAATTCAGAAAGGAGGAGAGGAGAGACCGGAGGTAGCTGAGGAAAGGCAGTTTGAGAGTTGTCTTTGACGTTTTGCATGCGTTCTTTTCTGTTTTTTCCCCCTCTTCCTCCCTGAGTAACTCACGATACCGCAGTATCTATTTTTTAAGGCTCACACTACTGAGGCTCACTCCCTTTCCACTGCAATGCATGAGGACAGTTGGATGTCCCAGAACTCAGGGTGCCATCTGGATCCTACTGGGAGTTAGCCAGGAGATAGGCCTTGTCCTGTCTTACAAAGGGAGCAGCTTGGGGCTTGATCAGAAGCAGAACTGACATGTATCAAAGGAGTCCTCAGGTCAAATGTGGTAGTCCAGTGAGGTGGCTTATCTCTGGATGTAATTGTGAACCCTCTTCTGCTTCTCAGGAAACCTGACTTCTGAGGACCATTAGATACAACGTCCCAAATGTTTGAAGTTCAGGAACAGAAAAGTGATTACAGTAAAACTGTGTAATGAGCATATTTAGATTGCCAGGAAATTTTAATAGCTGACACTTATATAAAAATCTCATCAGTGGTGTGATTCTTCTCTTTTATGTTAATATAGCTGGCAGATTTCCATAAATGTTAGGATACTTCCTTAAATACACCTTAACATACTTCAGACATACCAGAAAATTTGCCTGACGGGCAAAAGGTGTGCAAGGTCCCAGGAGGGCTAAGGGCAGGTGGGGAGACTTGAACTCTCCAGTGTATAAAGATATGTTGTACAACACGGTGAGCTGGAACTATTTACCCTTCAAAGTAAGGCACTGTGGAAAAATGCCCCCTCTACCCCTCCTTTGTCTTCTTTTCTCATGGTGTGTATGACAAAAGAGTTCCTGAAGCTTAGTTCAGGGTTTACAATTTTAATCCAGATTTCAGGGAGAGATGGGGGGAAGGAGTGTTGCTTTACCTTTGAAGCGCTGTAAATTTTGGGTGTTGATTTGGTTGGTTGGTTTAAAACGCATATAAACCCACACACTGCTTTCATCCCTGTGATAGCTGAGCACCCAGTGCAGCCCTGGTACCATGGATTCTCTCCCAGCTGGTGTGTCAGCATGGTTGATCGAGGCCTGGGTCTGCTGGCTCTGCAAGGGGACTTGGGGGAATGTGCATCACTGGGCTCTTTGTTCTCAGGGGGTGGGAGGGAGGTACAAGCTCTGAAGTTTTCCCCCTTAGAAAGCCAGATGTTTGGACTATAAAACATTGCAGATGCCATGACATCTGGCAGAGGCCCTGGGACTGCACACGTTCTCCTGGCTGCTTGCCACTATTGCTGTGGTGGGACTATGCAGATAGGGCTTTACCACATGTCTCCTGCAGAAAGTAATTCTACTGTATGTGGGTATAGACAGGAGTTAATGCAACTTTGAGGGCTCACATTCCCTTTTTTTTCCCCAAAAATCTATACAGAGCTACCTTCTTTGCCAGTTCTCTGAGCTACTGCCCCACCCAAGTTGCATCATCATTGCCTTGGACGCACACTTCACTCAAAGAGCCTATGGTTAGATCTTGGAGGTGATGGCTGTGGAAGAAGTCTTTATATAGGTTTCTTGTCTGTAGCTGTGGATTCACTTCTTCAGCATCATCTTCAAATTCAGCCCCCATTTTGTCTCTGCAATCACAATGAAGACGGCATTGTTGATGCGTGAGCCAGCTTGGATTTTTTTTTTTTTTAAAGACTGGATTCATTTGTAGGTTCGGTGCTGTGAGGCACATCCTTTGATGTTGTGTTAGAAGCAAAATTGCTCTGCAAATCATTGATGCAAATATGGCTGTTGTCCAAATCCATTTTTAGTAACTTCTCAGATTACAGTTTTACTTGAAACTTTTGCTTCTAGCAACTAAGCAAAACTAGTATGGCTTTTTGGGTGCAAAATTTATTAATGATTGCAGTGTTAAGTTATTAATAAAAACTTGAGTTCTTCAAAATCAGCCTGTGGCACATTGTCCTCTGAAAATAAATCTTCCGAGTGTCAGTTCCAGACACTATGGCTTGTGATGGCCATATCTTTCTTCAGTGAGAAAAAAAGAGAAGGCCCTTCTTGTAGAGGTGTTGGTGCTAACGCCTTCCCAGTGGTGAAGAGTGACAGACACACTAATTATTTTCTAGCTGGTGAATCCAGATAATTATTAATAAAGATTCAGCTGAAATGCCAAATTCTCTTTGGGCTACATCTGTTCCAGCATTTGGCTGGAGGGACCTTTATTATTAATGGGAGATGCTAGCCAGAAAAAGATTGGTTTAGCATTCAGATTGCACAGCGGGAGGATGTTTTATAACCCTATACATGTTGGGGTTTAAATTTTTTTTTTTTTAAGTTTTGCTGAACTGCATGGCAGATTTCATGTGCTGTTTGTTCACTGAAGAGCAAAAGAGGGAGACTGTTGTGACTTTTGCATTAGAAAGCGTCTTGTGATATGTTTGCAGTTCAGTCTGTGTGCCCACCTCCCCCCTCACCACCCTCCTCAAAGAAAAATTGGCATGGGAGTAGTCATGAAAACAAAAGTAGCAAAGTTGTGTGTGGCTATACATTTACTTTGGAAATGTTTTTAATGTCTCAGGTGGCAGAATCTTGCCTTATGCTTGTGATCACACGGATGTTTTCTTTTAAGGGGTAAAATAACAGTTAAGTGAAGTCTCACTCTGGTGAACTCCTGCTTTTGTCGATCTTTGGCTTGCATTCTAACGTACAGCCCTTAGCGAGACACAAAACTGTTAGCATTAGTATTTCTGTACTTACTTACTCATTTACTGTCTTTCAGGAACATTTGGAAAGCCTTTATGGAGGCCTCAGCTGGACTCTCTTTCAAGTTGTAGACAGCCAGCAAATTGCCAACCAAAAACCTCCCATAATAATCCTCATGCCTCACTGGACTTCGATGCAGAGGCAGATGAAGATGGAAAGGAAAGGACAGTTTCTAGAGGAGAAAATAGCATTTATACTTACAAACAGTCCTTTGAAAACTTTAGGACTTCTACTTTCCAATCCTGTGATTTGGATACATAGCTCCTTTTGGACCTGCCATTGATTTCTGGAACCAAAGAAATACTTTGACATACTACTACCTCAATGTGGAATTTTATTTAAAAAGGGAATAAGGAACGGAAGAGGGGAAGAAAGAAACCACGAGATGCTATGAATTCAGAACACATAAATGCATTTTTATTCACGTGAAACATAATTGCCAAAATGCTCTACGTTTTTATACAGGGAAAACATTCCTTATAAAAATACTATATTTCTAATTATTTTATAGCTTTGTTTTATGCAAATAATATCTTTTGTAAATTAATGGTGTAAATAATACAGCATATGTATTTCTATGTCAGACTTCATTTTTTTGAAATGAGTAGTAAGCATTCTAATTTTGTACTGTTACTTGTACCTTTTTACAAATGGAAACTCCATGCTGTTTGCAGGCATCATGCATCTTATTTGCACATTACTTTTAATAAAATATGCTGCCATGTGGTCTCTGACCCACATTAGTGTACAAAGAATGAAAAGCGTGAATTGTGTTTGTGGATAGAGGAGTGTTGCATATGCAGGTGCACCTTTATTGGACTAAAACTTGTATTTCTGGATTTACCGTGTTAAGTATGTTTGGCTTCTAAGAGCAGGTGTGGTCCTGCCACAGCTACTGGTGGCTGGGAAGGTGGGTTGAAGCTCTTTGTACCGAAATAAGTATGTGAATTCCCACTATCAGATCCGTGTGCACATGTTCTCAGTTTTCATGCACACAAGGCTGCAGTACCAAGAGTCTGCCCATGCCTGTGTGCATGCATCTGGTGGAGGATAATGCACAGTAGATGCATGAATCCGTATCAAGCTATTTAGTAAAAGGAGAAGAAAGGCACTGAAGTCAGCCTTGTAGCATCACTATTTTCTAAGTGGCTTAGTGTTAAGCTTCTGCCAAATATGCAGTGCATGCCTGAGTCTTTGCTTTCCCATACCCTTTCTTCCTCTTTTTTTTGCTTCTGCAGCTACTTCCATGTTCAACATGAGAAGGTAATCCAAGTACAAGATAATGTTTTCTTTGGTTTAACTCATGCTTCTGTTCCTTATTCAGCTGCCCTTTTCTGGTTATAGATGAGATCTGTGCTTTATTTAATTGCTCAGTCAAGTTGAGCAATTGTAAATTCTTGCTGGATTAAATTTGCAGTAATCAACCCAATGCCTTTAACTATGCGAAGTCAGAGAAAGAGGATTGCTTACTATAAAATGGTAATTAAAACTAAGTGAAAACACTCTATTTTGGTTTTTTATGTACAGATGCCTACTATTTTAAAAAGCTGTGAATCCTGCTGTCATCGCTGCATTAAAACAGCGAGACTCCAAAATGGTTAATATTACAGGACATTGGCTTTTTACATCTGTCTACTTTGAAGGTGCAAACTTACATGGTTGCCAAATCACTTCTTTTAAACTAAATTAAAAGCAGCTGTTAGACCAGGCCATCACAGACATGGCTAAACCTAGAGCAAAGGTTTCACTGCCTGGTGTAGCTGAGCTAAGGGCTTTTTGTTGTTTGTAGCCAGAAACCTGGTACCCAGATTGCAATGCAATTTCCCTTTAATTTAGGCGCCAGTATTAGAGACAGGAAGTTAATCCATCCTTAGTTACTGGTGGTCTAAGTGTAGAGAATGGATTTTGCGTGCTTTAGTTGATCATATTGCCAGATTTTCTGACTCTTATTGTTAATTTGTCTTCATTGCTGCCAGATGTGCTGATGTGGTGACAGACATTGATACGGGTATTTGATTATAATTAAGTGCATTTTGAAAGAGATTAATTTTTCCTGAGTTAAGCACATGCTGTAAGTCAATAAGGCAAGAAATCTTAAACCTGATTTACTGACTAACTCTCCTTTTTCTTCCCCCCTGCTGATCCTAGCTTTTTTTAGGGGGAGGAGAGCTGGGGGTCACGATAGCTTGTGTTTCTAACCAGACATTGCTTTTTGACCAAAAAAAAAAAAAAGTTAAAAACAGTAAGTGCATCTTTCATTCTAGAATTAATGTTTATACTTAAGACTCAATGTTAAAGGTCCATCATGAAAAACAAACTTTAAATGTGTTTTCTGTAGCAGGGGAAGGTTTGGAACAGTGGTAATGTCATTTTATTCCATTTTCATCTTCTCCCTTAAATACTTTTTTTTGGGCTTGCTGTTGGAGAGTATAAAGATCCTAATCTTCCAAGGACATGGGTCTCTATACTCAAATAAACGTTCAGGGTCAATGACTGAATTTTAGATGCTTCCCGTCAAGTTTCATTTAGCATCCTAAAAATACGAATGATCAGAATTTTATCTGATGCCTTAAATACCCAGAAATGGAAATGAATGCTCACGGGTCCTCTTCTTTGCCAGTGTGAGTTTTCATGTTTAGTAAGTTGTTTGTGCTTAAACACAGAGGCAATCTGTAAATTGCAAGATACTTGCAATGTCTTAATAGCTCTTTTAATACCAATGATGTAACCAAAATCTGTTTTAAAGGCATGTGTTTCCTTCATTTTATCTTTTTTTTTTCTTTTTAATTTCTTTTTCCTTTCCCCCTGTGAAAATCCAGTGGTTAGGGAGCTGGAAGTTTGATATTTACAAAGCTGAAAGCTAAATCGTAAGTTGATGTGATGGCTGAATAAAGATTGCACTGCATCTCGAGTCTTAGAGTGAGAAACAAGTGTTGCTGAATGACGAACACGCTTTTTGCAGTTTTATGACCAGCAGAACTGGAATCTTGTCACAGGCTCACTTAAAACTTGTAAAATGTTCCTTAAAGGCAGTATTCCCTTAATGCATTACACAACAAAATGTTTTACCCAAGGAACTCGTACAAACAATAAGGTATAGTTTCTGCAAGCCCTGAATAATAATTTTAATAATTTTAGACAGATAAATGGAGTTTACCTGTTTATCAGAATCTCTCTGGAAGCAAGCATCTCCAAATTGAATCACCTAAGTGGTGTGTCTGAGATGATGCGGGGGGATAGCTGCGTACTTTCATAACTGAGAGCTCTATGTTACTGTCACTGTTTCCAACACATGAAACCTTACGGAGTGCTACAGTATTTCAGGAGCAAATGCTTTAGTTTAGAATTCTTTTTTCTTTACTTAACTGTAAATGGATCTTGACAGCACCGTAATGGGAAAGTTAGGCCCAAACTTCCCGCTGCAGAATGTTGCAACTTTTCCAACTGAGGACTCTGTGTCGCCAAACAGGTCTTATTTCAGTCTCGGGGATCTCTTGAACACTTAGGTCTTATTCCTTCAGCTGCTTTGAAGAAGCTTAAAATGAAGACTTAAGATTCAAGATCCAAAAAACATTTGTGAAGATTAGCCTGCAAACATTTGTGTTCTGCCAGCCTTACAAGCCAGGACAATAATCGGGGATTGTATTTCTCTTCAAGTGTAAATGTAAGCAGAAATTTTACTTGCTCTTTGCAAGACTTGTTGCAGATGTAACACGTCTCAGAGAATTATTTTGTCTCGGTGTGGTTTTCTCCCTTTTTTCTGAACTTTGTGTATTGCGGTATTGTCATAGGGAAGGTCTGTGCCTAGTTGGATGTCAGTTTAGCAGCTATGTGAAATCCTTAGATAAGTAAAGGGGAGGGGAGAGCCTCAGCCTGTTTAGTGAAGGGAGGAAACCAACGTATAACAAGGTGCAGTTCTTGTACATATGCCTTTACTCAGCTGAAAAGCTTACAGACACCTTCCTTTATTATATCATAGGCAAGTTTTACACCAGGGAGTAAAAGCCATCGTCTTTGCTCACTTAGGTGCACTGGAAAGTCCTTCTCACAGTTGTTGTGCCTAAGTATTAGGGTTCAGTAGTTCCGCTGAAACAGCGTATGTCCTCCTCCTCTCCTGTTTCCCATGCAGCTTTTTCTCTTCTAGTTCAATGCTGCTCCCATGTCCTTTGGGGGGAACCCTCTTTGGTAGCCCACACTACCGTCCTTCCAGTTTCTTTGCCCTGTCGCTGTGGTTACAGGCTAGGACAAATGTATTCAATTCCAAGAGCACGGTGCAGTTGAAGGCAGTAAGTCTGTAGTGGTTGGGTGCTGGGGGAGAGGGGGGGAAGCGTGGGGAGGCAGGCTAGCCACAGGTTTAGGAAGCTCTTGGTATGAATATGCAGTAAATGCATAACTGAGGAGACAGATGTAAAATATTTACAATACAATACATGCATTCCCATGTTTGTCACAATACTACTTGTGTATTTAATTCCACTTACCCTCTGTGCTGTAAAACGCCCAAAGCAGCTATGCACCCAGGAGTGTGTCATCTGAAGAGTTATGTCTTACTGCATCTAAAATCTCCTTTTCTGGTAGACAAGAAACAAGATGTTATTCTGTGTTTGGGTTCAAACTAAATATTACTGGTGCAATGCATAGTTTCCCAGGGTCGTGTGGTCCATGAGGTCCACTGTGTCAGAATGCCTGTGATCAATGTGACTCAATGCCATGGGACAACAGGATCTGGGAGTGAAGTTGATGGTAGTTTCAGTTCAGTACTTGTAAAACATATTTAGACTTTGTGACTTGAGTCCAGGATTTTATTTCCCACACAACAGAGAACAGAACCATAAATGACTCTAGATGATGGGCTACTGATAGCACTTCAGCATGATCGCTTTTCCTCAGCCATCAATAAGTGCTTTCTTGTTATACCCATTGGGCTTGACTGTTGACCATGGGCTGTTCACCAACAAATCCAATATGGGAGTTTCCGAATTGAGCACCTGTATATACTATGTCCTGAAGCAAATTGTGACTTAATTTTAAACCCTGTGAATTTCAAATCTGATGGCACTGGAAATTAAGGTTTTACTTGGTTGACTGAGGTAATAAGTTCCCCTGAATCCCTTGACAGGCTTTAAGATTTTGTAGGCTATGACGCCTTTACTTGGAAGGAGTTGTATGCAGCATGGTCTGAAGACCCTGTCATTGGCCTCAGCAATGTGCATCCTACTTGTAATCAGCTTCTTTTGTAGATGTGCGTGGAGAAGCTGAGACTTACCATTTGGGTCCACTGCTGGATAATCAAAATTCAGGTATTGATTATACAGCCATTTGAAATAATATCTTCTCTAACGGTGAGGCTTCAGCTTCTTTTGAGGCAAAATGATGCAAAACCACATTGGTTCCTATTTGGTTAAAGAAACAAGCTTTGGCACTGATCTGGGTGTCCAGTTTACTTATTTTAGAAATCTGAAAAATACTGTAATGAAGGAATGGATATTAATGTCCTTAGCTTTTGTTTATGCTGCTGTGTTCCATTTTGCATTGCTATAACATGGAGAATTCAGGGCTCTGCCCTCTGTTCATCAACAAATGCTGGGGCTTCATGCTGATTTTCTTAGTGGTGCCAGCACTTGACAGCAATATATGATTCTGTCCTGTTGCTAATGTGCTGGCACGCCACATGTAAGGGCAGTAGTCAGAGCTACTGTAAGTCAGAGCTACAGAGATGCTGTAAAGTGAACATAAGGGAGAAAGGCAGGAGTTCCTGTCATATCATAAAGTGGTTTTGAATAATCCTCTTGTTCCAAGGGAATAACTTCTGTGGGTTTTAACATTTACTCCCTCATAACACAGTTCATAGAATCATTAGAATAGTTTGGGTTGGAAAGGATCTTTAAAGATCACCTAGTCCAACCACCCTGCAATGAGCAGGGACATCTTCAAATAGGTCAGGTTGCTGAGAGCCTCACCCAACCTGACCTTGAATGTTTCTAGGAATGGGGCATCTACAACCTCTCTGGCCAACCCATTCCAGTGTTTTACCACCCTCATTGCAAAAAATTTCTTCCTTAAAACCATTACCCCATGTCCTATCACTACAGACCCTACTAAAAAGTCTGTCCCCATCTTTCTTATAAGCCCCCTTTAAGTACTGAAAGGCTGCAGTAAGATCTTTCCTGGAGCCTTCTCTTCTCCAGGCTGAACAACCCCAACACTCTCAGCTTTTTCTCACAGGAGAGGTGTTCCATCCCTCTGATGATTTTTGTGGCCCTTCTCTGGACCTGCTCCAACAGGTCCGTGTCTTTCCTGTGCTGACAGCTCCAGAGCTGGACACAGTATTCCAGGTGGGGTCTCACTAGAGCAGGGGGGCAGAATCACCTTCCTCGACCTGCTGGTCACGCTGCTTTTGATGCAGCCCATGATATGCTTGGCTTTCTGGTCTGCGAGAACATATGGCTGGATCATGTCCAGCTTTCCATCCACCAGTACCCTCAAGTCCTCCTCCACAGGACTGCGCTCAATCCCTTCAACCCCCAGCCTGTATTGATACCAGGGGTTGCCCCAACCCAGGTGCATGACCTTGCACTTGGCCTTGTTGAACCTCATGAAGTTCATATGGGCCCACTTCTTGAGTTCAGAAGCTTATGAAGAAATTAGAGCTGCTCCTCTATCAGCCCTTGCATGGGGCAGCTGTGCCATTTTCTGCAGGAGGCAGAGTACACTTGAACTGGAGATACACGGTGAGATACTTGTCTGATGCTCAGTCCATGTATGGCAGAATTGTTGCTGACAAAGAGCCCTCCGGGTGGCAGGGAGAATTGCACCTGAAGAGATCACACATTTTCCCCAGAAACGTTAAGAGGAGTTTTTGAAAGTGGTTTTCAATCTCATTGTGATTCTAGACTCTTAAAAATAACCAGAAAGACTTGGTCCTTCATTTGGCATGAGGAGTTCCCTTGCTCTGCTCGTGACTCACCTTTTTGCACCCAGAAGGATGCTGTAGACTATTGACTGACCTAGCTAAAAACCAGAGAGCTCGCACAGAAAAATATTTGATCCCCTGGTACCACATAATAATTGTAACAAATGAGGAGTTTGTTCGATAGTTTTTTAATGGCTGTGGCTCACTAGCATGGCCATGAAGAAGCTACTCTATGAGTAAGTGGTAGAAGACATACGTAAACAAGTCAGCTCTTATAACTGAAACTAGCTACTCTTGGCTTAAAATAAACTACTTGCACTGCTACCTGCTGCGGGTGTGTATGCCAGCAGCATTGAGAAAGCCTCTGTGCTACAGCAGCCGGCTGCCCAGAGCCTGGCTTCTGCCACACACTGATTGTATTCTTTATTAGCGTAAACTTCTTTCTGTATTAACCTTCCCTCAGGAAAGGGGAAACATGGCCCCCATCGTAATTAGCTGACACGGCCTTCCATGTAGGCTAAAGAATGGAAAGCGTTGGGGGCACTCGCGGCAGCCTCGCAGGTATTCGCTGTAAGCAGGGAAAAGTTAATCTGTTCTCAGATTTTGGCAAGGGGACAAAATCCTATGTGTAAAATAGTACTTAGAATGAATTAAATTTTACGTGACTGTGACCACACAGTAGGCAAAGTAGTAAAATGATGGTGATGATGGAAAATATGATTAATCAGAAAGATGTATTAACTTAATGAATAAAATTATGCTGTAATGTAAACTGAGGTTCTTAAGCACCTCATTTTAAAAATATGTTTGTTTATTGCTCTGTAGCTTGTAACTGTGTTATTTCACCTACCAGCACACTCTAGCAGTTTCATCTGAAATAGCATTTTCACTCAAAGTAGGTTTAAAAAAAAAAAAGAGAAGATGAAATAAAATAGCAGCTCTGTGACGCTGAGCCACGGAACTCATTTTACTAAATTGCTTAAATCAGAACATCAAAAAAATCCTGAAAAAATGGAAATACTTTGGTTTTTCACTTTGAAATTGTTTGTTGTTCCAAAATTATTTTCATTTCTTTTTTTAAATTCTCACTTTTCCATTCAGAACCGGAACACAGAGTGTGGAACCTTTTGGGTTATCGGGGCTATGCAGACCAGGCGCAGAGGCTGGCATGGGCAGAGCTGTTGCTTGTTTTCTCTCCCCACCGCATATCCTTCTTTCTAAATCCATTTGATCTGAGTTTGGAAGGTCCCTGTGGATTGATTCCCATTGCTGCCAGCGTATGTTTCTCTTCCTGATTTCTTTTTAGTGGTTCTGACTCAACAAGTTTCTATAGCCGTAAAGAGTAAGGCTTAATATTTTTCAGTGTGATTAGAAATGTTCTGGTCTCTGCACACTTTGAGAACTGTAGGAAGCTGGTCCCTGCACTTTCTGCGTAACCCAAGGTGGTTTTGCTTTTGAACAAGCACGGAGTGGACTCTCCAGGGGTGCTGCCACCTGTGCTGCAGCCAGGGGAGCCGCAGTGACAGGGCTGACTCCCACCTCGGGCATGCCTTGCTCCAGCAGATCCTAAACAGAACCTTGGCTTCAGGAGCTGTGTGAGCACTGCCCAGATCATCCCTCCTGTTCAACTGAAGTGCGAATGGAAGGCTGCGTCACACAGTTGTCTTTCAAACAAGGTGGCTGAGGAAACTTCTTAAAGTCTGTAACGTTTGATTGACTTTATTTGCCTTAAAAAAACCACCAAAACTTAAATAACACTGTGTTGCAGGATGATGGAAATCATATTTAGCATTCCCAAATATATCTGCTGTCTTCCCTGCTTTCTTCAGCAGCTTACTGCTTGCAGAGAAGATGTTTGGTAAGCAAGCAGAAAAGCAAGCTACTGTAGGTGTGGAGGCTGAGGAGAGAGATCTGGGAAAGGCATTCCTACCTCTTTCCTTCACCCAAACCTTTTCAGCTCTTCAACAGTGTTGGACCTCTTTTCTCCTCACAAAACATTCTTAAATGGAAAAGTAGGGATTTGTTCATATACCGTAGAAATTACAAAGTAACTATTATATACATTTGGTGGGATTTTTCTTTTTTTTTTTTTTTAATGAGGTCTTTCACAAAAGAGTTTTGAGCCTATGTGGGCTTCCTGTTTAAGCTTCATATTTTCCTCAGGAAAAAAAAAAAAAAAAAGAAGAAAAAGGTCTGCTTTTTTAGGGCCAGGTGTTTTATATAGCTAAGTTAAAACATGCCTGGAAAGGCTGTGGTTATTCTCCTGTCTGAAAAGCAACGCACTTTGGTTTTCTTCCCCCATTTTTGTAACATTTAGCACATACACCTTTAAACATGTTTATTTCTGTGTTTTCTGTTTGTGAATCTCCCACCGCCATTAGTTTCTTTGAAACACTGGATTCAAAACTGGACACTGATTTCCTCCTTTTCCTCAAAAATCATCTTACAGTCATTGCTGTAAATCAGTTACAGGGCTGACATAGCATTTGGCTGCCTGACAAATGTGCCATAATAACGCAGCTCAGTAAAATGTGGAATTTCTGAGGTACTGCTTGTAACTTTTTCAGTGCTGTTGTAAATTCCCAGCCATGTCAGCGCAGGTGGAAACAAAGTCATAAATAAAGCGTGTGTGTGTGTGTGCACGTGTGTATATGCGTGCACGTGCGCACGTGCGTGCACAGGGGGTGGAGGGCAGAGGTTGCATGTACTTATTCTTCCTAAAGAGTTCCCTAGGTGGTTCATCGCTTCCATGATTTAGTTCAGCTACTTGAAGCAAATTAAAAAAAGAAATCCCTTCATTAAAACCGAAATAATCTTGCTAACAAAGTTTTAGAGAGAGACGGTGTGTGCAGATGGAAGCAAGCAGGCTGTTGCTGCTCTGGGTACGAGCCGGCCCTGGCAAGCCATGCCAGGGTTCTTTGCAGCGCTTCAGGTGATGATGAAGGAGCCATCTCAGTTACCCACCATGAGCTCCTGCTTCTCTGAGGGCTGAGCTGAGCTGCCCCTCGTTGCCTTCAAGAGAGATCAGCGGTGAGCTGGAGTGCTATGCTGGTGGCTCCCACCGCCGGGCAAGGGCAGGAATGTTCACTGTCCCAACATCTTGGGCTTTCCTGTTTCCTAGTGGGATCGATTCCCAGAGGCGAGACATTTGGACATTTCCTTTTCCCCTTTGTCCTTAGGCCACTTAAAGGTAGGGTCATATTTAGCAATACAGCTAATCTGATTGAATGGTCCGTGCTGAGGAGAGAGCCTCCACCCAGCCTGCTTGACTGTGCCAATCCTTCCACCTCCCCTGTGGGAATTGGCTTTCACCTGAACATGTGCTGAGACTGGCAAGGAGGTGGACCACACTTTCCCCAAGAATAAATGGTTTCTGGCTGCTTCCTTTGAATTCATGAGTGTAGGATTAGTCCAGAGTTGTTACACAATAGCTGAGGGCAAAGCATGTGGAGGTATCTTAGAATTTGATGAGCTGGTTCTGTTGAACTACCTGAGAGGAAAGCCATGCTCTGGGAACACTCATTTTATGAATATTGCCTCTTCTTATGATCAATGCTAGGAATTATTACTGCTGAACAACCAAATAATAAGCTCAGCCTAAGAACCTCTTTCTTAGCTATCATTTCAATTGTCACTAGAGAAACATGATTGAGAACAAAATACCAAGTTATGGTACACAATAATATTTATAATCCACAGATATGGGCGATAGAACGAGGGAAAATGGTCTGAAGTTGTGCCAGGGCAGGTTTAGGTTAGACATTAGGAAAAATTTCTTCACAGAAAGGGTTGTCAGGCTCTGGAATGGGCTGCCCAGGGAGGTGGTCAAGTCCCCATCCCTGGAGATATTTAAAAGATGGGTAGAGGAGGTGCTTAGGGACATGGTTTAGTGGTGGGATGGCAGTGTTAGGTTAACGGTTGGACTTGATGATCTTAAAGGTCTTTTCCAACCTAAACGATTCTATGATTCTATGATTCTATACAGTGACTAACATTGAGTTGCTCACAAATATAGTGTAAAAAGAATGTCTGTTTTCACAGTCACAGACTTTAAAATTAGGTATTGCTAAAGGTAAAAATGAGTATTTGGCCTTAACAATGTCTTCATGCACTTTTTGTCTTATCTGCTTGGAAACAAGCAATTTCTTAAATATGGTAATGTATGTATATCATATTTTCACTTCTTAAATTTATTTCCAATACAGTATACCCCCTAATATGCAACAGAATCATCAACTGACAAAGATTATTAGACTTTAAAATTTGCAGAATAAATCAGCTAACTTAATTGGAAGACTAAACAGTAAATATTCTAATTTTTTCTGCTATCTACTGTTTTATGGTTATCAGTATTTATACCAGCATTTCCCAGAGCTCTCTTAAACCTAGGTCCTCTAGTATCAAAGTATTTGATGTAAGGGAAAATTCATAATTTTGTTCTCAGCAAACTTCAAACTCAGCCTACTTTTAAAAAAAAATATTATTACCCTGCATGTTGCAAAATGGCATACTTCAAAACTGGGTTCTGTATAACTCAAAGCCAAGTGGTCCAAAAGGTGACCAAAAATAGTATCATTTCCCTTAACCAGTAAAGTGGTAGCTCCTTGTTACTGCTGATGTTCCTGGACCCTCTTTTCTGTCAGCACCAAGAAGCCACACAAGACAAGCTCCCACTTGGTGAGGTTCCTGCCTTGGACCTCCAGCTTGCACAGAGAAGGCAAGGGCTAAAATAAGGACATGGCATTTTGTGGTGGCTTGTTTGGTTTTGTCAGGAGCTTAGGGTGGGAAGACTCAATAAATTCAGGGGGGAGCAAATACAGGAAGAGAAAAAGAGAGTGACCAGGGAGGAGTGTGTGTGTGTGAGGAATATAAGGAGGGGGCCATATAGAAGTTCATGGACTGGGAGGAAAAGGGATGAGCAGCTACCAAAAAACCCTGAGAAATTCCGAACAAAACAGCAGAAATAGTCTAACTGGCTCCTCCCTGCAGCTGTCCCTGTAGGCTGGAGGTTGGGCTGGGAGGAAGGAGAACAGAAAGTTGGACATTTGTCCTACTGCCACAAGGAGGGTCTACTCTGCACATTTTGAGCTCTTCTGTACAAAGTTACATCAAACTGCTCTGCCATAGATTATTATGAAAAATACTTTTATTGTCTTCTATTAGCACCAC
The DNA here is from genome assembly GCA_034008185.1 of Gorsachius magnificus. Lineage (NCBI taxonomy): Eukaryota > Metazoa > Chordata > Aves > Pelecaniformes > Ardeidae > Gorsachius > Gorsachius magnificus. The sequence continues at coordinate 182,817,695 of CM067081.1, forward strand.
CTAACTCACATGCCTGAAAGACACTCTTGCGTCTTCACGTGCACCATGAAGAGCCCATGTTGTGTAGTCTGATGACTTTGGTGGAGGTTTTAACTCGTACAGGTGGTAGTTAGGGCTTGAGTTCTTCCTGCTTCATTTTAGCTGATGGAAACTTGGGCCTTTAGCCTCTGGTAACTGTTTTGGTTTCCTCTGGACTCCGTGGATAAGCAATAGGAATCTCAGGAGATGCTTCTCCCCACTTGTTTTGGAAACCCATCTGAGGGGGAGCTGCACTGCTGTCCAGGGCTGCCCATTATCTGGTGACAGCCTTAGATAACAAATTAAATGAAAAGCCTAACTTCCAATCATATAGAGTTAGGTGAATGAATCCTGTGCCACGACGATGTTTGTCTCTCACTGGGAATGAGAAAAATGAGCACAGTTCAGCTGACTTCAGAAAGCCCCAACTGGGTTTATAAAAGCTGCAAACAAGAAAACAGATTTTTAACTGTAAGCTGTATTGCATCTGATGCTGAAGCCGGGATCATTAGCATGGTACCCTTCCCTGCTGACTTTAAATGCTCATAATTGGAATGGAAGACAGGAGGACTAGAGCTAAGCAGAGTTTGGTCCATTTTGCCAATACTATGACAAATAAATTATAGCAGAAAACGTCCCTCCATAGAAGCCACCTGGGTTTTCCTCCTCCAGTCCACTTAGAAAGGTCTCCTGAAACCTGCTTGCTCACAAAGGTAGGAATCTCTTTCTGATTTTCATCCTAGGTTAACCCAGGACTGGCATTTACTCTGGAATAACATTTTTCAGTAGCTGAAGGTAGATGGAACTGTATCCAATATTTAGACTCCCATGTTTTTATAAAGACCAAGTATATTCCTTCTCAGCCTTTCTCTTGCTGGGCTAAAGAATCCAAATTACTGTACTTCTCTTTGAATATGATTTGTCTTTTACTTAATCAATTTAGTATCCTTTTTTAACATCTCTTTCTTCTAAATTTATAAATTCAACCAAACATCATTGTAAATTGACAATGGCAATCATTTGAAAAATTATCTTTAATTTGAACATTTAGTTAAATGTTGAAACTCCCTTAGTAGAAGAATAAAATCAATTAATCTATGTGTATCCTTTATGTTTGATGAAAGCCCCCTTGTGGGGTCCATCAAACCTATAATACAGCCCTAACAAATTCTGCTGACCCATGAGAACTGATGTAGTCAGAGGAAGGAAAACATGAATTTCTGTTGAGCAGAAGCACAAAAGGATACTGGCTTGTTCTGAGACAGGTCATGTTACACTGGGCACAAGCTGGCCTTGTTTGAAGTCAATGGTGATATTCCTATTTGCATTAAGGTTTTATTAGTGTTCTAGCAGTTAAGTATAGGACTACTGGAGAGGATGGTAATAGTGCAATGGAACACTGGGTTTAGATCTTTCTTAAATCTAATTTTTAATTAATTGGCACTTAACTAATGGAAATAAATCAATTTGATCATCATTCAAAATGTGTCATTTCTCAGAAGCTTGCATTTTAATGAAAAAAGAACATACCTGACACTTTATTTCAGAATTTAAATGCATAATTCTACCTTAAACCTGAAAAGATAAAGAAGGTGGCAGTGAAAGGAAAAAGCAAAACCTCAACTTTCCCCCTAAAGTAACTAAGCAAATAAAGTCATATTCAGATCACCACCGTGTCCAACATTGTTTCTGTAATAGCTCCTGCATCTAAGTTCAAGAATGCAACAAAACTTTTCAGCTGCAGACTGTCCAGAGGCTCAGGAACCTTTCTTTCCATACAGGCAGTGTATGACTGGATGATATTTTTTACCCTAAACTTGCATATTGTTGGAATTTACCTCATGGTACTTCTGTTGCCTAAAAGTAAGGCATCTGTGTATCCACCCAGCCTCTCTTCAGTGAAGATGGTGAGAAGGAACCATTGGTACTCCCCTGGGCCTTCCCTGGAACCAGCATTGCCAGGAGGAGGTTTGGCTGATCAGTATCTCCCCCTTCACGGGGAACCTTCATGACCACAGGGAGTGGATATGTAACTGCTAGATGGTAAAGCTGGGTGAAATGAACCCCCAAAGCAAGTGGCAGATGGTTGAAAATGTCTTGAAGCTAGCACCTACCACATATGGCCTGAGAGGTGCATTAGTCTGAACCCCAGTTGCATTTGGCAGAAAAGATTTTCTTCTCTATGTATTTTCACAGAGTTAAAGCACTTTCAAAACCTTGTGGTCTTGTTTTTTATGTTTATCTCCCTTTTGCTTTCAACTGAGACATATCTGACAGAAACATGGTCTTTTGTCTGAGTTTATAATCAGCTGGATTATAAACCTCAGGTGGAAATGGTTGCCACACTGCCCTGCTCAGATATTTATTAAATGCCTCTCTGTCTGTGTCCTGACATGAAGCTGAGGCCAAGCAGGCGAAAGCAGGTTATTCCTTGAAAGGGTCATTCCTTCAGTAAGCAGAGGCAGCTTCACAGCTGCCTGCAGAACATTCCTAAGTTCCAAGTTATTTCAGCCCTCAGGTCCAGCTTTGTGCACCAGATGCTCCCTTCTTCTGTCTTCCTCACACTCATCATGATTTCGCAAATAGGGCAATTGGCTTTGCTCTGCAGCTGTGGGATTAATCTGCGTTAGCTCAATAGGTGCTTACTTCTAGCTTTTGGCTTTGGTTGGATTTTTGCTTTGTGTGTTTGGTGGAGGGATTTGTCCTTACGTATTGTGCAGCCAGCGTCACCTAAAGGGAATTAGTTTTCTCACAACTGAATGCTTAGTTTCCCATTAATACTTCCTTAATTGAAAAGGTTGTTCAAACCCCTCGTCAGCTGAGCACGAAACCACCTAGAGATACAAAAAATCACACAAATTGAGACAGAAAAATTAACTCTCTTTTTTTTTTAATTCTTCCTATCATTCCTGAAACACCTGACAAGAGTGCCTTAAGTGAAGCATTGCCACCCTTGCCTTGCAGAGGTTGGCTGAGCCCATGGTCCAGATGGCCCTTTGGAAATACCTGTGTTTCTCTAATGACAATGAAATGTGCTTGGGGCAGAGACCTAGGGAAACATCTTGGGTTGACAAGAATTCCTCCTGGGCTTTTGCTTTGCGTTGCTCTTCTCAGACACGATGGAGAGACTGCTTTATCACTAACGTACATTCAGAAATGTTGTATTCATGTATGAGGTTCTAACAGCTAGGGTTTCATTATTAAACTGGATGGAACTATAAACTCTGTGTTTAAGCACACAAATGTGAAAACAGGCACAGTTTTTATCACACACTCCCGAAAGACCTAATATATTCACTCTGATTATGAATCCTGAGAGGTGAGCCCAAAGAACACGAAACAGTATTGTATTTAATTTACTGTTTTGTTATAAAATGTTTCACTGTGTAGGTATTTATTTTGTAAGTTTGAATGGGAAAATTATGTTTTCCAGCTGGAAACTCATATAACTATACACTACCACCCAGATAAATAAACAAAAGATAAGGTGTTTCTTAAGATACAGAATGGAAAGAGAGATTAACACATTTTTAATTCCACAGAAAATATTGTTCCCTATCAATAAATCCTAAAAAAATTGTTGACCTTTTGAAATAGCTGCAGACTGAAAAAAAGTAATTTCATTTTGCTTTCTTTGCTTTTTTCTGAAGTTCGAATTTTTCAATTTTAGTTTCCCTTACTGAAATTTTAAGGTACTTCCCAATCAGTGTCTTCAAGTTTTCAGAAATGTCCAAACATCATTATCAGTTTGTCTGATGAAACAGAAATCTCTGATGTTGTGATATGTCAAAAACCTGTCTTTCATATATCAGAAATATTCGCTCTTAGCATCGGTAAACTTGCACAGCTAAATGAGATTTCCAAGCTGGAGGCCTGCAGGAGTATGAGAATATCTTCACTGTTTTAACATCTCAGTTTCCCTGTCCAGGGCTGATCTCTTTTTTGGAATGAATCATCCAGTTTCTTCTGGGGTGAAATTCAGATGTGTTTCTGGGGACGACCCTGTTTGAGGCTGTTTCCTGTGGTCAGCTGGGGAAGGAGTAGGGCCACCGTTCTTCCCCACAGAGCCTCCTCACATGCCTTCAAATCAAGGTCCAGGGCTTGTCATGCCCTTGGTATTATGACGTACAACCATCAGTTTGATAGGCTGTAACACAGTCCTTATGCATTATGTCTGGAAAAAAAAAAAAAAAAGTGGGAAAAAAAAAGAAATAAAGAAAGCCCCAGAAATAACAATGTCTTACATTTGCAGAGTTATCAAATGGAGCCTGGAGGCAACCCAGGCTTACAGCTATTCTGCAGGGCTGCTGCCAGGGTTTTCTAGCAGAGCTTGTCCTGAGCATCATGCACACAAGCCACCCTGTGGCACTTGATCTGGAGCCAGGCGTCAGTCCCTTGGGTGGATGGCTCTGTGTGGCGCGGAACAAGTACTGGCATCTCACAAGTACCACTGAGATCTTTGGCTGGATGAATCCACAGCCTGTTCTGTGTTAAAAGCTCTAACAGCATCAGTCTCCATGTACAGGCAGGGGAGAAGGAGGAATAGCTCTGAGCATCTATCAGTTTGGGACTATTTGGGTTGTTTGTATCTGTTTGTTCCCACTTACAACAGGCATTTGAGGAAATTATATTATTACACTTTATTTTTAATAAAGGTGTGGCTATCGTCTTTGCTTCCATAGGAAAGGCTTCTGTTCATGTGTGAAATGAGAAGAGGCAGGGAGAGGGATGTGAGAAATCTGGGGTGGGGGGGGGAAACAAGACAGGAAAAAATACATCTACAGAACCCAACATTTCAGCAAAGACAAAAGGAAATAGGTTTTTTTTCCTAATTATGATGTTTGCTAAGAGCAAGTCAGATAAGACTGCCGCTGAAGTACTCTGAGCTAGCTTGAGCTGGAATCTGAGGAGTTAATCCCCAATTTAAGGGATGGAGTTTTTCCACCAGGGTCCTGTTCTGCCCTGTACAATATTTCTACAGTATACCAGTATAGTGCAGTTATGCTCATGGGATGGTTTTCCATTCAGTTCTATCAGCACTGAATTCCTTCTCATACTTTGCCCTGACTGTTGGACAAATATGCTGGAAGTCTTAATGCTTCATATTTTAGGGGCGTGATGTGGTTTAACCCCAGTAGGTAGCTAACCAGCACCCAGTCACTCACTCACTCCCCTCAGTGGGATGGAGGAGAGAATCAGAAGGGTAAAAGTGAGAAAACTCATGGGTTGAGATAAAGACAGTTTAATAGGGCAGCATGAGAATCCCCAAACCCTTGACACTGTGTAAGCACTGCTCAGCAATAACTAAAACATCCTGGTGTTGCCAACACTGTTTTCATCACAAATCCAAAACACAGCAACTTAAAAGCTACTATGAAGAAAATTAACTCTACCCCAGTCAAAAGCAGTACAGGGGCAAAAGGTAGTATGAAATCATAATTGGGGAATATTGTTAAATTTACCTGATAACTTCCTTTTTTTTTAAATTTTCTAAGTAGCTTTCCTGGTTTTTTCCCACTGCCTTTCTAAATTACTTAAAAGACATGCAGTATGACATCTTGCCCTTGTTGAAATCAACTAGTTTTGACAGGTCAGGATTTAACCCAAAAGCTTTTAAGGGAAAAAAAAAATTAGCATTAAAATATAGAAAAGATTTTTGCAGGTAAACCTGTAAACCTTTTTACCATATTCACTGACTTTACATAACCAGTGCAATATGATTTGGTAAAAGAAATGTAGTAGTCTAATTTTGAATTCCAATCCTTTTAAGAATTGACAAGGATTTTTTCAAAAAAGAAAAAATTGCAGAAAACAAAAGGTCATGGTCTTAAAATTTGGAAAGCAGCTATAAAACCATCTAACCAGTGATCTTCTGGGGAACATTTACTGAAGAGAAAATAAATTAGATTCACTGAAATAATTGTCCTCAAGATATAATTTGACCAGCTCTCCAGTTAACTTGGCACTAATTTGACAAAAAAGAGCAAACCAAAATCATGTCTGAGGTAGAATCTTCTATTTACTCTTCCTTCCTTGTTAAAATACTCACAGAGAATTTTTATTGGTAACTTGGTGCTAATGGATAACCAACAATTTGTTACTAGGTTCATGCCATATTGCTTCTCTAACTTGCAGAAACCTATTTCTTTCATGCATAACACTTTTTAATTTATCACCTCTTGAGAGCACTTAAGCCACTGTGATTCAATTAAACCAATGTTCAATGGCTGTGCCTGTGTTTCACACTTGGCTGATAAAAGAAAAAGATGGGAGACGTTACAACTATTGATTGACTATAGTTTATTTATGGTTTTAACCTATAAGTCTTTAACAATCACCTTAATTTTGTGCGTGTGTGTGGAGAGTGCTGAGCTGATAAAAGCAAGCTGCAAGTGCAATCCATACTGAGAAAGGAGAAGCATGCTTTAACGTTTTATCTGTTTATGTAGTGAATTTATAGCTTGTGACTTTGTCAGTTCTAGAGAGCAATTTTCTCTCCTTACAGGTGTAACAGGGATGTCACAAGCACCAGTAGTGCAATCTTCCCTAAACTGGAACAGCCCCCAATGCTATTTTAAGGGATTTTGGGGGGGGATTCAGTCTCTCATCCATTTCTGTTTGTTTGTCAAACTCCTGTGACAGGCTTTCTGGCAATAATGTAATTTCAGCTTGTGTTGGTGACGCATCAGAGAAAGGAAAATAGTCTTTAAAAAATTACAATGGTGGGGAAACTAAATCAGACAACTGTATACTGACTTGTCCAAGGTCATGTGGAAAGTCAGAGCCAAAAAGAACCCAAATCTCTCTCTCTCTCTTTTTTTTTTTTTTTTTTTTATTTTACACTGGGCCAGGCTGGATTTAAATCCAAAGGGATGTGCACAAAATTTCAGAGGCACCTAGTCCTGATGAGGGAACGAAGAACACAAATATGGATAAAACCCAATCCTTTAAAATGCAAAAGGAAGAAAAAAACAACATGACTGCACTATTTTCACTCTCTATTTAAACTGCTGTACGGCACTCACAGGGAAGCTTTGCAATAAAGAGAGAAACTCAAGATAAAGTGGAAGGGTAGATAGTGGGTACTCGAGGTGCTTACCCTGCTGTATATTCCATGAGCTCATCTGAATGATAGCTCTTGAGACAGTTATTTTTCAGGGATTCACAATAACAAGGCAAAACACTGTTTGTGTTTTGTGCAAAAGGCGGTTTTTGGGGGCACTCTGTTCCAAGCACAACTACCAAGGTATCTCCTTAGAATCAAAACACAAAAGCTTACGGACATGAACATTTCTGTGGCAGGCTCCTGTTCTCACTAAATCCTCCTTCACAGCCCACAGAAAAGGTTGGGTGAATTTAAAGAGTACAGAACATTCTTAAAAGGATAAGTATAAAATTATGACAGAAACAATAATTTGGAACTGGTGGAAATTTTTCCTTTAAAATTTTATTTGGCGTAGGAAGTCTTTTAACTAACTTCAGATTTTTTTTTTGTCAGAAACACTGGATTTTTATCTTTTTTTCCACTTCCTAAAGACATTTTCTCTAAAACTAAAAAGTAATTTTGTAGGCTTCATGTTGTTTTTATTTTTCAGGCAGAAAACTATTTTTTTCCCAACAACTTAGAAAATTCTGGCTAAAAGAGTGGTAAAAATGCTTAGTTAACAGCATACTCTGGCTAGCCTGTTTTGGGGGTGATTACTCAAACTGGCATATGAATAGGAGGAGGAGACCTCAAGAAGGAAAATCTTGGTCCTTCAAATCACTTTCAGAAAAGCTGCTTTCCTTCCAAGCCCCTCCCCAAGATCAGCTGTGCACAGGAACGCTCAGCCAGGGGGCAGGACTTTCCACCTCTCCCAGGAGGGAACAGCGCCACAACAGGGTGTTCATGAGCGTTCACAATAACCGGCCCTCTTCCCCAGCTGGACTGGCAAAATTTCCACCCTGCATAAATGATTATGTATATGCTTTCATTGGTTTTATGTAGGACTGATAGTGGAAGGCAGCTGCCATTTATCAAAGTGGAAACTGTAATGAAGGGTTAAGGTGAAACCCTTTCTGTAAGTCCCAGTGTATCTGTAGTTACAAGAAATGCTGCATCTTTGCTCTTTCAGGCTACTTTAATTTATATGATGGTATTGTAGGCTATTTTATGGGACTCTGAATCCACTGTAATGTAGAGTAAATGAGATAGGGAATATCTTACTACCTATCTCTACCTATCTCCATTGCCAAATTATGCTGTAGAGCATTCAGGTTCTGTGTCTCATAGCCTTTATCAGGAGCCACCATCTAGAAGTCACCACACAGCGGGTGAAATTCGCATCCCACGCTTGCCCAAGGTTCATCTGTACTTATCCCGCGTACCTGGCTGCAGTTTCTCATCAGGGCCTACCATCGTGTTTGGCAGGTAGTGATGATATGGCAAGGGTGGCTGAGCAGTCAAGTGAAGGTGGGAACCAGCAGGACCCCAGGGAAGCTGCAGTATTCTCCCAGAGATTTCTGGTAGGAATTCCTCTTGAAGCCGATGTAAGAATTAAACACTGAGTATGACTTTTTTTTTTTTTAAACTTATTTTCTCAATTTTTTCCTAACTGATGACAGCCCTGGAAAGATGAGGGTTTTCTTTGTTTTGTTTTGTTGTTTGTTTGTTGGTTGGGTTTTGGAGTTTTTCCCCTACCTGGGCCTCTTTTCTGTGTTGTTGCTGCTCTTCTTATTTTCCCTGGTTTATTTCAGCCAGCTATTTGGGTAGGCTTTATGTTTCACTTTGTATTGAGCTGTTGCTTTCTGGCTGTGGCTTCCACCTCTAATTCTGTACATAATGAACAAAATAGCAGAAAAACAAACACAATAGCAAAATATGTCATTATCCTTTGCATCTTTTCCATGCTTTTTGCTGATCATATGCACAGCATTTGTAGTGCTGCCAAGAGCATCTGAGCCTCAGTCAACTACCTTTGGGACTGTAATTCCTTTATGATCTATTTTCCTATTTATTTTGATCCGAATGGTTTAGTAAGTGCAGCTTGGAAAAGATACAGGCAAAGGTCTTTGGACTAAGTTTCTGTTGAATTAACATGAGCCATTTCACATACCATTGGGTACTGGCATAATACGTTTTAGGCTGGCAATTGGCCTTGAGAACATAAATCAAATTCATTTATTTCCTTTTTCAGCTCCTATCTTACTTGGGCAGCAGACACTCACCACAAGTCAATGCTACACTAGCAACAGATTACACCTGAAGAAGGGTAATGGATACAAGAAGTTCATTCATCTATCTATCTTGCTATTTATCCTACATATATTAATAGAATGTTTGCTACACAGAATTCACTATATTTCATTTTCTCTCCTTTAGTCCTTGCATATGGAGATATAACTGTGATTTTTTTCATGAGGAGAGGAAAGAGGGACATGATCTGAATTATTCATGGGAAAAAATATGGCCAAGAGGTAGGTCAGAGGAACTGAAGTAAATCACAGGCAAAATCGGTAATTAAACTTAACAACCTAAAGTACGTACATAAGAGCTCAGTATAGCTCTCTCTGAAGGGCTGTACTTCAAAAGATGCCTTTACAGTCATAGACAACAATGGTAGCTTTCAAATTGTCTTTAGTGTACATATCTGTGCTGTAGAAATCTATACTTAGCAGGGTATTCCAGTCTCCTTTACAGACTGCAGTAAGAAACAGCTACTCCAAGAAAGCACCTCATCTCATCCCGATTCACAGATTTAAAATAAGTCAGATAAAATGTGAGTTAGTAATGCCTTGTTCTCTCCAGCAACAATAAAAAGAATCCAGGTGAGTATCTCGGATATACCTGCCTGCTGCATCACTGCTTAAAAGTTCACTGAGATGAATCTCACTTATAATTTTATAGAAGTTGGAGCCTTTCACTGTTTTTTGATATTGTGACAGAATTGTGTTACAAAACATGGCGTGCCTCATGATAAAAATGTTGCACATGTTGGTTATTCGTGATTCTTAAGAATTCTGCAGTGAATGAGAATCAAATATTGACTGGTATGCTTCAATACAGATATGAGATTTAATCATATGCTTAGCTATGATCATCAAATATTTATGTAAGTGAATCAATGAAGATTATGAATAAAGGTAGCAAGATACACACAAAAATGATTTAAAAGAAAAAATACCATTTTTTCTTACGGAGTTAAAATTAATACTTAATGTATCTATCTATGTACACTTGTGGGTATATCTTAGACACAGATTGCATCTGTGACTCAACAGGTGGTGAGAATATTGGCAATTGCTCAAAAATATCAGGGGATTGGTTGCATTATTCCTGTCCATCTCAATTGCTGAATTAAAATTAAAATAACAATATTAAAAAATATTGAACTGAAAATCTCTAATGTCTGTCTAGCTGCAGAATTTCTACATAAAAGGAGCAGTTGAGGTAGTGAAATCATAAAGGAATATCATATGAACCCATCACTCTTGGAGAGTGAGATTAGAGCAGATAGTGCAGCAAATCTCTTTGCCATCTGCTCCTTCAGCATCTTGACCAGCTTGCAAGGCAGGCAGTATCCTCCCTTTTGTCCTATTAAAAGTGACATGTGCTGTCTTCTGCATCAAGGTATTTGATGCCATACAAACTTCACACATTTTGAATTGAAATTAAACAGAGCAGACTTGGAGCAATCCATATGAAGTTATCCTTCAAGGGTTGTCCATTGAAGCATTAAATTCACTAAATGTAAACGCACAGTAGGCAGTGCTAAACTAAGCTAAAGGAACCAGTCCTAAATGAGCTAATCTGTGTACTGGACAACAGTGGTGTGGGGTTTTTCCCCTCATATTTGATCCCACTAAAGAAACAGTCTTGGCCCAAGTCTAAGGTAAATTGTTTGAAGTTAACATGGGCATTTCTACACGGCTTTGCCCTGCTCACACGCAGCCATATCTTCAGCAGACTTATCCAAACTACAGCAGAGGATGTTTATACATGTGAAATTACTGCAATAGAAACATATTCCAAGGAAAAAAGTAAGACAAAAAGGCAACCAAAAGACTTTAACTGTAAATATTTTGCTATTTTTAACCCACCTTCCTCTACCAAAATTAAAAAGCTTGATGACATTCTTTTTAAAGTGAATTTTCTTGGTATTTCTATATATATCTGTTGTATCTGCATACATTGTTTCAAAGTACCATTTTCTAAAGCCATAATTTAAGTATTTTTAAATGTTTTGTTAAAGTGCTAGCAACTAATTTTTTTTTTTTTCAGAGCAATAGCAGACACCAAACATTACTTCATTATCAGTTTTTTAATGCTAAGGAATACAGCCTCAGAACAAAGGTTCTCATAAGCTGGAAATTATGATTTTGGGGAACATGTATTTAATGAATCTGTTCTATGACATGCCTGAGAAAACATTCAGGAACTACAACTTTAAAAAGTAACAAAGAAATCTATATTATATTTAATTAGCATCAGCAAAACCAAGGTAATTTGTGAAATCCATTTTCTTGGCAGCCTGTTCTTTTTCTTTTTTTTTTCTTTTTCTTTTCATTGTCTTTTCAAATCAACAAGTACAAATACCTAGTCTAACAAACAGTGAAGGAGGTGTGAAGAGATGAAGAATCTAGGTGTACTCATCACTGGCTGAGTGCTATATTAAGAGGGTAAAAGAAAATAGAGAACCTCAGCTACTGAAAGAAGGGTTCAAGGGATGACAGTTTCCATTAACAGTAGAGAGAACCAAAGCAAATGAGTGAATCTCACCCATGAAAGAGCAGAGACTGAGGGCGAGGGCTAAGTGAGCATCTGCAATACAAGGTCTCCATCAAGCAAATGGGTATATCTCAGCTGCAAGTACTTCATAGCTATCCTCCATTCTTTTATTATTTCCTTTGTTACTTTAATTGCACTGGTAGTGCTCCTTGCTGTGAAAAACACAGCTTCTTTCCTTACTGGAATACCACTGTTTCTGTGGTATGTTTTTTTTTAAATTTCATAGCACATTATGAGACTAGAATTTATTTTTAATTTACAAAATAGAGCAAGATTTTCAACCTGAAGCCACAGAATCTCCTTCAGTAGAGTCTGTGCATTCAGTGGATATTTCTTAGGGTCAATAAATCAAAAAAGATTGCAAAACTTTGATGCAGGAGGAACAATATTTAAAATATAAATATGTAAAATACTTTCAAAGAGAAAAATCAAAATCAGCTAGTGAACAATTGAATTAACTACCCCCGAAAGCTGTTATTAACTGCAGTTGTCCCCTGACGTGGTACATGCTTGTGGCAGCAGAATCCCTTGTTGTCTCATTCCTCTTGATGCTAGCAGTATTAGTCCCTTCTGGTCTTTTAGGGTAGCATTTCCAGCTGGTAAAATGTAGTCAGTATTTCTGTCTCTTAATTGTATCTGCAAAGAAATCAGCCAAGCTAATTATTTGTATTCTAAAGGCACTTTCACCCTGTCTTCCACTTTCCAAAGATGTATTCAGCATTGGGCAAATAAAGAAAAATAAATGATGCACTGTTAGAAAGTAACTCTTCAGCTGTTGTGCAGTGGCGCAGGTTCTTGGGGGAAGATAAATTAGTATTTCCTTTATTTTTAAGAAGGGGATACATCAAAAAAATAACCTTTTTTTCTTCTGCTTTAAAACATAGGAAGAGGTAAATAAGTAGTTAATGAATCACAGAGAGCAAAATACAACCTGCTGTAATTCCACTAGCCTTTCAGGCCAAGACGCATGTTTTTTGTCAAAGACACCAAAGGTGGGGCTAGAATCCAATGTATGATGTCAGATTCTTTTCTATGCCAAAAAAGCACATTGCCTTTTTTCAGGTGAGTGTTTTCTAAGGCCTTGTACAACACCCAGAAATACAGAACACTTATTACGTGTTCATTTTATATCACAGATTTTTCATTATAACCTCTTAACCAGTACTTAATTGTATCACATAATTTTTATAATTTTAAAATATTTTATCATGAGTTGGAAACTGATTTTAATTTGCTTAACTGTTGATAAGAATATGTGTGAACAGATGACTTTCAGATCAATAAATGCAGCTATATGTGTGTGTGTGTATGTACATACCAGAACAAAGTAAAACTAGTCTATATGCACTCAATTCACTTGGGCCTTTGAAGCCAGTGAAAGAAGGCAGCTGGGAAGGCCCTGTGGCAGCCAACCTTGCATGTTAACAGAAGCAGCTAAAGAAAGTCTCGCCAAGTCAGCAACACCACTATCCCAGTTGCATCCATAGCACAGAGTATTGCCAGCAAAGTAGATTACAGTGCTTGGTTTACGAGCTCTTTGGCTGCCAGGCAGGCTTTGTGTGTGGCCATGTACATAACAACCAGTCCTTGGTGAAGGAAGGATGGGTACCAATGCTAGTGTGCAAGGAAAGAATGAGCAGGTGAGAATTTTCAAAATTGTATTGTTTCTTTTCTCTCAGACACCACTGTCTGCCGTCCAGGAGCCGGGAACAGCACTACAAGGCTGATCTTCTGCTCAGTGTGGTCAGAGTTTCACTTGTATGCAGTGGTCATTCAGCTCTGTAATTAATGTGGTTACATTAAAACATCCAGCTGTTTGGTCCACATTTTGCCCTCAGATGCATGTGTGTGGCTTCCGTGCTTCAATGGGAACAGTGTATGCATAGCTGAGGATAGAATCTGGCTGCGTGTGTGTACACATATGTATACATAGGCATCTTTGTATATACAGTAGTTGTAAGGAGAGAGATAAATGTATTTTCCTGTATGATAATATTCATTAGCTTCCCATTTTCTTTTCGTACCAAATCTTATTTCTTTGTAGAGTCCTGGGCTTTGGTGTATAGCAGTCTTCCTTAGGAAGCATGTAGGGCATTTGGTGACTCTTATTTCAGCCAAAGCAATGGGATTGATCCAAGCTTTTGTCCTAACCTCTAGCTGAACCACAGCCCAAACTGTTTGGAAATGTTAAAAGTAGTGTGTGAGAGAGAGGAGAAGACGGCAGAAAAGCAAGAAGAGAAGAGAAAAGCGAAGCGAAGCGAAGCGAAGCGAAAGGAAAGAGAAGAGAAGAGAAGAGAAGAGAAGAGAAGAGAAGAGAAGAGAAGAGAAGAGAAAAGAGGAAAAGACCAAATGTTCTGTTTGTGTCTGAGACAGGAAACAGCAATACCAAAATATCCCAGAAAGGCTATTCTTGCTGTACTGCTCACCCAGCCAAAACCAAGTGCTTCTGGAAATCTTTCAAGAAATCCTGTTTGAGTTATTTCCAGTCTTGCTTCCAGACCAGAGAGGCTTGGATAAGGCATTCAAAAGTTTGAGTGCTTATCAGCTGCTTCTTCCTTTTGCCTCTCCCCACCTAAACAAGAGCCCAGACTCATCATTAATTCTTCATGGTTGTGGCACTTCCTTCTGCAGACATCTCTGACTGGTTCTCCACTTATACAGGTCAGGCAGCTGAAAGAACTGAATTTAGCTTTTCTAACCATAAAGAAAAGCATGCTAAGACAGATAAGTTGTTAGGCAATGCCCTATAACTGAGCAAGAGTTGATGGTGATATTGTCCTTCCCCCCGTTGTTCCCTTTTGTGCGCTGCAACATTTTGCACATCAGTATGTATCCTCTTTGTCACAGTGATTGCAGCTTATTGAGTAATATGACTCGCTTTTTGTTGTTGCAGAAATGATGCATTTCTCTCTGAAGCTGCCTCTGTATATCTGCAGGCAGCTGCACTTGTAGCTCAGGCAGCAGCTGTGACTGTTATTTTTACTCTATTTTTTTCAGAGCAGAGCTAAGAATATGAATTACTTGTTCCCTTTAAGCTAAGGGAGCATTTGCCCTGACCTCATTCTTCACATGGTCATCCATGTTTGGTTGCAATCTGGGACAGAGGTGGTTCATTTCATATTCTAACTGAACTGCTTTTCTCATTCCTAATTATCTTAAATAATTAAGTATTGGACCTTAACTGAAAAAAAAAAGGCAGTTTGATTAAAAACCAGAAAGGAGCACTGTATCTCATAGATATTCTTGTGCTTCCTAAAAAAAATGTTAGTCCTTTGCACTGTATGTTTGAGGTATGGCATCCATAACTAAGCCTCATTATTCCTATAGTCTAACAAATCTTTCAATTTTCATTCCTGCTTAGTAGGTCCTAGTTCAGTCAAGACAAATCTTGTAAGATACAATCTCTTACAGAAGTCTGTCTTAACAATATCAGCATATATAACCTTACTTCAAATTATTCAAATCCAACTTGCAGTTCTGCTTGGTTTGAAGTAAGTAGCTGTGCAGGAGTCATAGATTACATGTTCAGAAAGGACCAGTGTGGTTTACTACCTTGACCTGTGACACAGGACATTGGGCTAGCCTGAATTTGATTTTAGTGTAGCTAGACCATGACCTTTAGAATAACCCCTTATTATTTTTTTTTTCTCATGTAGGTATATGCAGGCTAAGATCACCACATACTTTCATTTCATCTTTGACAAAGTGATTAGGCTGCCTGGAATTTTTTTGCTATGAGTCACGTTTTCTTATAATCTAATTATTCTCACAAATCTTCTCTGAACTCTTTCCAAATATCAATCCTTCTTCAACCGCAGGCATAGGAATTTACTTGTAATGTTTATTCTGGGACAAATACGTAGGTGTTATTGACCCTTTACACTTGCTCAGTACCCCCTTGTTAGTAAATTTAAGGGTCTTGTTAGGCTTTCGAAACACCGGATGGCACATGAAGCTCAGATCAGTTCCGAGCGGGATCATCATCATGGATCTTCCCAGAATTACTGTTTCATGTGTTAGCGTCTCCTCTCCTGTTAGTATCATTTATGTCCTTTATTCATTACCCCCTCTCTCTCTTTCTTTTTTCCTTGTTCAAATCAAAACGAATACTGTTTACAAGCTTCTAGCTTACCAAGCAATCAATATTGCCCTTTGTCAGTAACATTTCTTCCTTATTATTTGCCAAGCTCTAAGACTTCCTGATAACTGCTAACTTTGTTAACGACATTTTTATGTTATCTGCCAGGTCGTTGATAAAAACTCATTAGAATATATTACCAATGCATTACCTATGGGATCACACTAAAACCACACCTGCTTCATGATGATTTCTCTGACATCTGTCACTTAGTTAATGGATAATATATGTACTGTTCACTGTGTTAACTTTCTATCGTCCTATATTTTTAATCAAAATGTCCTGAGATACACAGTTAAAGGTGTGAGTGAGCTTTGGTTATATACACTAATATCACTACCTTTGTCAACTCAACTTGTAATCCCACCAGGAAGAAAATCATGTTAGGTTGCCAGAATCTATTTTCCAGAAGACTAGTTTGAGTGGCACTAATAATATTTTATTATTTATCAAGGTAATCTTTCATCATCTGTTCCACTATTTTGTTTAGGGTCAAGATCAGGCTGAAAGAATATTTTTGGGCAGGTCATCTTTTTCATCCCTTTTAAATATTGCTGTTACATTGAATTTCTTCCAGTTTTTCCAGTCTTTCCAGAGCTTTGAAAATAGCAGTAACAGCTTAAAGACCCTTTCAGTCAGCTCTTAGGATTCATATTTTTTATAGTGCTTAAGTCATAGCTTACGAATGTATGGATGCTCTTGAAAACTTTACCCACAAGATGTGGGAAGTGGAGGCATAAACTATGAGTAGTGTAGGTGTTATTAATAGAGAAAAGTAGGGTGGTTTTTTTTTTTTCACTAATTCTTTCTGATATTTTTATTCCACTCTCCTTCCTTAATAAGACAAACCTTCAATCTTCTGACTTCTTTAAACAGGAAGGTATTTGTGGTCAAGGCACTTACCTTAGAAGGTACGAAAGAAGAAACTTGTAACTAAGTCTGTTAAGTTCCTAATTCCAGCACTATTGATATTCTCATCTAGGCTTTCAGTGTAAATGCTTGCATAAATAATTTTGAAAACATTAGTTAACATTAACTGAAATATGGCATCCTTTAGCAGGTCTTCCCTGGCCAAATGATGTCTTGGCTGTCACCTACTCGTGCTCTTTCTTGTTGGATTTCATCTGCTGCTTCCATAAGCTATTTCTGCTTCTCACTTGGTTTCACTGGGAGTCAATTTAGCTAAATTAAATGACATAACATTGACCAGAACAAGATTCCAAGATGATGAGCAAAGGCTGGGAAGGAAAAAGGTCTCAGGAAAAGGCAGGAAAAAAGGTGAAGATATGGCAAAGAAGAATATATGAGAACTATTCTACTTGGGAATGAGTTGTTATATGCAGTTTAGTCATAAAAAAAAAAAAAATCCATAACAGCATGTTTTATATCAGAATGTCTGGGAAAAAACAAAATAAAAACATACTATCAGGCTTTGAATACATATTTTACTTTTCTAATAGCAGCTGTACAATTATTTATTAACTACAGATTAGACATAGACTAAAGATAAACTCCAAGTTGTGTACTAAATACATGTTTTCTACTTGTTTTCTTTTGTGGTCGTTAGCTATAAGTAGAATGGCCAATATTCTTCTTATTGCCAGTTACAATAAACCAACAAGAAATACGATTTAATTTAGCAAGAATTCTAAAACGCAACAATTTTACACATCTCAGAACATCAATATGAAATGCAGAAGCTACAAAAATAGACAACAAATTCAGTCATATTGGCTGACTGAAAGGCCTAGGGAGTAAAAGGAATAAATCAAATACTTCAAACTGAGAATTTCATTGTCCTTCACAACTCATCAACACAATTATAGCATGGATAAATCACAGAGCTAGATATGCTTGTAATAACGAAGTGTGCTGTTTAACAAAGAATTGGACTCAATTAGAATAATGTTTCAGAAAAGCCACGAATAATGTATTTGTTAAAATGACTTAAAGGCAGCAATATGTAGTACACTCTATGCATACTGCAGTGCCAAAACAAACACAACCACATAAATGCAAGACTAATTTGGAGAAGCAGTTTCTAGACTGTAATCCTGATGATGAAACCTGTGATTATGGGTGCAATCCTGCAATCCCCAGCAATTGCACTAGATTTATTCAAGCCAGTAATCAAGTTGGGCATTCCCACATTCTGACTGTCGTGAAATTCCTCTGACTCACCACACATAAAATGGCTAAGCTCAATGTTTTCTACTTTCTTCAAAAGTCCATTGCTACTGTTTGTTCACTCCTGATCTTGGTAACAGCCACCAACTAATTTCCAAAGAACCCACATATGGTTTTACATTAAGATTGTTGCCTTTTTGTCATCTCTAGCTGTTTTCCTTCTACTTTGATTCTTTCTCAAGGTTTCCTCTCTCCCTAAGCAATCTCTAATGCCCTTTACAATTCCACCTTTCTGGTTCCTGTTCCTGTAAGTTATCGTTCTGGTCTGTGTTCTTTCACCATGACCACTTACAGTGGCCATATGTCATACCATTGATATCTTTCTCTTCCTTGTTTTGTGTTTTTCCTCTCCTTTCCTTCTTCCCCAGTAGAAAAAAAAAAAATCTATGAAAATGCACTTTTGGTGAGATACTTCCAACAAAACCAGCAGGCTTAAATTGATTTTTTTTGCATATGTCATGATTTGGTTGACCATTTATTTGGTCCTTAAAGACTGATCTCTAACATTTTCCTTTTTGTAATTGTCAGTAAACCCCAAAATCCCAGAAATTTAAAAATTTTAAACTTGAAATGACTACTTATGCCATCATAGTCAGATCCCTGCATTTATAGACATTTAGAGTTGTAACAAAAATTTCAAACATAAGTTAACAAGAGGGACCGATGATGTAAACTCTGTTCTAGGTCACTGCTGTGAGAGAAAGTTCAGCAGGTGAAAATAGTTGAAAATGTTACTTGCTACAGGGAAAGAAAAATACACTCTGTCCATCTGCCTCTACATATAATGATTTGCCCTATAATGGTTCTGGATGCATGAGAAAAGCTTCAAGTCCATGTCATCTACACTTAATCCTCTGCTTGTCTAGACTTGTGTGAAAGTCTGCCTTTCTCTTTTATAAATACCTCCAAAGCATGATTCATCAAACTAAAATAAATACATTTGAAACAAATTAAATGAATCAAATTCTGGGAGTCCCTGCTTCTCCCCATTAATTAGTTTATTTATCTTGTTAGTCTAGATGATTAATTTAAAGAAGATACTTAAAAACTAGTTGAGAGTCATTATTGCTAATGGCTCCTTATTGAGTGAGGAAGTTTCAGGCACTTTTAGTCACCAAAATTTCTCTGTTCCACGTGTTCTTGTCATACTGGTCATCCCATATTCACAAAATCATAGAATCATAGAATCATTTAGGTTGGAAAAGACCAGCCCTAAACAAGACCGGCCCTAGAACTGAGCCCTGGGGGACACCACTTGTGACCAACTGCCAACTGGATTTAACTCCATTCACCACAACTCTCTGGGCTTGGCCGTCCAGCCAGTTTTTTGCCCGGCAAAGAGTACACCCACCTAGGCTATGAACTGCCAGCTTCTCCAGGAGAATGGTGTGGGAGACTGTGTCGAAGTCTTTGCTGAAGTCCAGGTAGACAACATCCACAGCCTTTCCCTCATCTGCCAGGTGGGTCACCTGGTCATAGAAGGAAATCAGGTTGGTTAGGCAAGAGCTGCCTTTCATGAACCCATGCTGGATGGGCCTGATCCCCTGATTTTCCTCCATATGCCTGGTGAGCACACTTACTGATAATCTTACTGATGATAGAAATATAAAGACATGTGAAGATATTTTGCTAGAGGTTAGGGAATTAAATTATCATGTATAGGGGTTCTCTACCCAACTGGTGAAACGGTGTTCAACACAGACTAAGAAAGAAATAGAAAGTAAAATCTATCTTTGGAGAAAGTAAAAAATAATTTTTAGTCAAGTCTACCTTCTTTGACAGCAGTGGAAAAACTGTCAGTGACAAGTGAGGTTTTTTAAAATGATTGAAAGAGATATCAAAACGTTATTAACTATTTAAGGCTTGCTGATTCAATTTCTTGAGAGCTTGAGGGGAAAGAAAAAGGAATATTCTTTTTCTGATATTTGTGAGGCAACTACCCAAGGGAGGGTTGCATCAGAATATCAAAAAAGTGAATTTAAAAAAAAAAGAACACACAAACCCACCAACTGCCTTTCTCTTTAATCCTCTGTCAGTGACTCCACAGTTGTAAATTCAGGAAGGATTCAATTAAAGTAAATTGGAAAGCTAGAAATGAGCTTAATGAGCTTTAAAATTAAGGCATCATGGTAAAGAAAACCAGCAACCAATGCCCTAACTTACAGAAGAGGAGGAGGAAAATGTAAAACAGTCCCAAGAGGAACTAATCTTTAAAACTGCAAACAGCCTCATACTGCAACATTCAAATCTGTGTTTGCATCCCAAATTTTGACAGGTGTTTGTGGGAATAATTGTTACTGTGGCTTTGTTTTCACTTGTCCATTTTATTTTAAAGCTCATGAAAGAGCATAGAGTACCTTCCCTGAGAAAGCAGTGATTTTTGCGACAAAACTAACATGCTTTTCTTTATATCAATAGTAATTAAGTGAGCCAGCATGTAGCTTAAAACATTGTCTGATTATTTTTCTTCCTCTCTGTGACTGTACAGATGTTTCACAGCACAGGTGGGTTGCTACAATCTTCTGAAATCAGATAGAAGCGATTGATTTTATTAAAAAAGAAAAACCAACACACCAACATATACCAGACAAAACCCCTGAGTGCATGTGATGTAAGGCAATTTATCTGTGTAATGTAATCTCCAAGTGAGGGTTTACAGTCAGTTTGTTCAAGGACAGGTAAATTACTTTAAGAAGTCTCTAGAATATTTTTCCTCACATTTTTCACTCCCTGCTGGATAAATTTTAAAGTCTGCTCACTATGCTTCTTGATGTTAAGTGCAAAGTCAGGTGGGTGGCACCAAAAAATAACTAGCCAGAAAGAAGTTTTTAAATATGTGCCATTAGTTTTTCACCTGTCATATCAGAGTGCATGGGTGGGTGAAAAAGTGTGGAGTTAACTGGAACAAAGTCCCATGACTTTGTTTCAGAGGATTAAGGAAAAATGTTGCTAGGTATTTTCATTATTGGTATTCTAAATTTTACTAGGTGTTTCTTATGTTAGACTTAGAATTACCAGTAACCAGGTATTTTTGTAACTTCAGGTAAACAAGGATTTAGTCGTTTACTGGTGTATTCAGGCAACAGAAATCTGTTTCATATAAGGAATTATTTTTCAGCATTGAATTTCTAGTAACCAAGATTCAAACTGCATTTTATAATTCTACAGTAAATCAAAATAAGGGAAGATACCTTGCTATAGAAGAATAAAGTTACGATGGTTGTTAGAATACTTGATTTGGATGGTGCTTAAGAGAGGAGGTGCTTGGTAGAAAATATGGTCAAAAAACCAGCCATTTCTGAATCACTGTACTTCAGCTTCCTACCTCCCAAGTGGGAGAAATAAGTTTGTAGTTTTTTTCATTTTCTCTCATCGTGCCCATTCATACCCAAGTCTGTTTGGGTGCCATTCTTACTGTCTGACTTTAATTAAGGCTATACTGTCAAACTGATGACAAACAGTTCTAGAGCAAGAACTGGGAAGGGAACTTCTGGGTCTAAGTGAGTAAGATTTTCCACGATTAGCATGGGTAAAGTAGGCTACAGGCTTGAGAAGGTGAATCATAACAGCCAGATCTACCCAAAAAGAGACCTCCAGCCCACTCAACTGTCTGGTAAAGACAGGTATGCTGTAGTTTTGTGTCTCCAGAGCCTCTCTACTAATGCAAATATAATGCATTAATAAGATGTGCAAGTCCCCTTTTGTTACATGCTTGAACATTTCTGGAGCTTTAAATCAGTCTGAAAGTAAGAAATGCTAATGTAGAAAAAATACATAATCAACTCATTCTAATGGAAGAAATATGCATGCAAAGTAAGATTTTCTATACAGTACAGCATAGGTGCTGTACATATCTTATGCATGTTATAAATGAGTTTTAATTTGGTAGAAACTTTCAAAAGAAGAAGGAGTAAGAGAAGAAAATGGCAAATGCTTTCTTTCCCTTCAGCTCCTAAACACAACTTAGTGCAGAGTATCCATCACTGTTCAGAAGGGCACATAAACCAGCTCCTTGGCTCTTTTTACTGTACTATAACTCATCTCTGCCAGGAATTGTCACCCCCGTAACAACTTGAAGTTTTTCCTTGGCTTCATTCTCACAAATGGTAGCTGGGGAAAATGATTTACTGCATCTGCAGAGGCAGCACCAGAGGAAGAGATCTCTGTCACGGCAGGGCTGTGATGAGCACGACATGCTGATTTCACAGCATGCCCCACCAGCACCAAGGACCTACTCTCCTGAGCCCAGTTTGCTGCTGGAGTGGCTGCAGCACTGCAAATGTTGTTTTGGAGTCTAGGGATAGTGAAGTTATTGCTGGAGCCTTTAATGTGCACTGAATGTGCTTTTACGCATCCTGACCTGTTTTTTCTTAGCACTGCAGAAGTGTGTGTCTGGGGCATTACTGGTATGCTCATTTACTATCCACAACATTTAACTTCATCATTTTTATGCACAGCCAGCCCTAACTGTCCCTGACCCCCCCCGGGATCTACCCCCACTCCATCCATTGCCCAGGACCTGCCCTTCCCGGCCGTGGGCCCTGCCGAGCCAGGCCCACCTGTGAGCCCACACCCGGTCCACCCTGCCTTGCTCCTGGCTGGGGCAGCGGGACAGGTCCAGGCTGCCAGGCCCTGCCCCGATGGACCCGTGGGCAGCCCTGGCCCACAGGAGCCACTGGCCTTGCGGTACCCTGGTAGTAATTCAATAGGTACAGACAGTTAAAAATTACCAAGAAAACCCAAATATAAATATTTCAGTGATGCCCATGGTAATGGGTGGACAGCTTCATGTTAATCTTCATTTCCCCATGAAGGCGGGACTGTGAAAATGGTTTCCCCTGTAATCCTGATGCCTGCAGTTAATCAGCTTAAGGCCTAGCTATTATTTTAGTGTGAATCAAATGTGTACATCCACTGGGAGTTGAGTCTTGGTCCCTTGGTCTTTTCATTTGAAAAACCCTACTGTTACACAGGGGGATTTCTAGTGAGCTGTAGGAGTTGTTCTAGTCCCACATGTAAATTATTCTTCTTTGACAATGGAAATCTTCCCTTCCCAAATGCTTGGGGGTTTTTTTTTCAGAAACTTGTTCAGTTTCTAAATGGCTCAAAAGATTATTTTTTTAGCTCGAATATCATCAAGAAATGCACAAATAGTCTCTTCTAACCAAAATACTTCAGATTACATCTGGACGGTCTCAAGTATTCTTCCTTTCAAATGAACCACTCTGGCAACAGTGCAATGTCAGGAAGTACTCTGGTGGTGTTTCTAGATTTCCCTTCCTTCAAACTGATATGTCCATGTGTGCATGTGAAAAAAATTTCACTTGCATTTACCTGAAGATTCCGACTGTATTTTTATTGTTCTAGCTCCTGGATGGTGATGGTTCTGTAATGATCTGTTTACTAGATCATCTGGGTTTATGAATGCTGGTACTAGAAGTGTAAACTTTAGCTTCAGTGCAGATGAACTGATGGATGAATAACTGTTAGGTAAGACCAGCTCTGCACATTGAAAAGGTTGTTATCACAGCCAAGTAGGTTTCTAAGGGCCTTCTTACATAGCTTGATAATTCATTGTTTTTACTGCATCCAGAAAATTTCTTGAAAGGATGAACATAACTGTATTTCAGCAATGCAGGAACAGTATAATTTTGAATACTGGCAATTTGTCAGAAACTGCTGGAGCCATACTATGCTTTTTGGGATTGCTGGAGTCATTCTGAGTAACTAAAATAGCTGAGAAAACTGCAGTCTTTTAAGAGAGAAAGAGGTAATTCGCTCTTCTCCCATCTAACAATTATTGTGTGATCATTAGTTTTTGTCTTCTTTCAGTATTTCACAGACTCACAGATGGCTGAGGTTGGAAAGGACCTTGTTCATACCCCCTGCTCAAACAGAGCCACCTAGAGCCAGTTGTGCAGGACCATGTCCAGACAGCTTTTAAATATCTCCAAGAATGGAGACTCCACAACCTCTCTGGGAAACCTGTGTCAGTGCTCGGTCACCCTCACAGTAAAAAAGTGTTTCCTTCTCTTCAGAAGGAACCTCCTGTGTTTGTTTTTGCCCATTGACTCTTGTCCTGTCACTGTACACCACTGAAAAGAGCCCGGTTCTGTCCTCTTTGCACCCTCCATTCAGGTAGTTATATATATTGACAAGTTCTCCCCAAGCCTTCTCTTATTGAGGCTGAATGGTCTCAGCTCTCTCAGCATTTCGTCATGTGAGAGATGCTGCAGTCCCTTAAACATCTTTGAGGCCCTTCACTGGACTTTCTCCAGTATGTCCATGTCTCTCTTGTACTGGGGAGCCCAAAACTGGACACAACACTCCAGCTGTGGCCTGACCAGTGCTGAATAGAGGGGAAGGAGCCCCACCCTCGACCTGCTGGCAATACTTTGCCTAATGCATCCCAGGATACCATTAGACTTCTTTGCGGCAAGGGCACATTGCTGGCCAGTGTTGAACTTTTTGACCACCAGGACCCCCAGGTCCTTTTCTGCATGGACGTATGACTCCATTTATTTGTTCCAAAGCATTTAAATATACTTTTAAATTCCAAGGAATAGCATTTAAAGTAATTTACGAGCTTTTCAGAACTTGGACAAAGCTAAAGCTTCATATTGTCTTCATAACTGGAACAGCTGTCCGAAGCATTAAAAATATGGAAGAGGGGAACTACAGGCATTGTAGATTTTAGCCCAGTTGAGAAAAACTTCAGCTAGAGAAACTTATTTAGTGTATTGTCTTCTCTAGGGTGATGCTCACTTTTCAATTGGTACCTAACACCTTCCCCATATCGATTTAAGTTGCAGAGTTTACTTTGTGGCCTTTCTGGTCTAGCATGGACTCCAGCTTTGACCTTTATTCCTTGTCTTGTGCTTTATTTTTGCATGAAATGTTCCTACGCTTTGATTAGAGTGGTGTACTGGTGTCTAGGGACTTCTGCAGTCTGCAGAAAATTTCCCTCTGGTGCGGTGCTGATATGCCACAATCTTTGCATCTGAGATATCTGTGAAAATGACCCAACCTATTTCAAAATACTGAAGTTGGGGAAATTAGTTTTAAAAATTCTGTCAATAAGAAACTTAAATCATTATGCAGACATCCATTTAGGAGCTTCTTCAGCATCTAGAGATTGCTTTTTCCAAGTAAAGTATCTTTTAATTTGTTTTTTTTTCATAGATTATCTTCTCCCACTTCGGTATTTTCTGTTTTCCTGATCTTCATTTATTGTTTGGACAAAAAAAGAGCACTTTAAAAGATTTTCAATGTCTGACAACAATGTCTGTTCACAATTATGCAAAAAACAATGAACCATCTGGGTTATTTGCGTGAGAGCATGATCATGACTAACTAGTAACAAGTTTGGGGTGTTATCCATATACTTTATACTTGAGATCATTACCCATGAATTTTGGACATTGCCCACATAATAGGAGCTAAAATTGTAGGCCCATTATTTCTCATTCCACATACAAAATGCCTATTTACATCATGACAATGACTGACCACTACAAGCTGGTTGAAGTATTGCTCTTTACATGCTTGAGGAAGGTAGAAAGCATGCCTCAGCATAGACTTCAACACTTGCTCATTCTTAGTTATTTTAACAAAAATCTTTATGCACAAGCAACACCATAAGCTCAAACCAAGAAAAAAGGTTTCTTTTTTTTTTTTTTAAACATGGGAAATAGAATCAAAAGGAAGAAGGCAGGAGCATTCTGAACTTTGAATACCAGCCTGTTCCTGACAAGAAATGGGGTCAGTGTAGGGCTCCAAGTGAGGAAGCAGCAAGAATTACCCCAAATTCTCTTGAGGGATGCAATCCTGCATTTGAACCTGATCAGACCAGGGGATGAGGAGCTGCTCCTGTAGTCAGGAATGGATTCTCAGGTCCCCAGGTTAGGAAGCAGCAGAAATGAAGCAAGCCACACTAGTAATGGGTATTAGCAGCTCATTTTACCACATGAACCTGAACTGCCTCCAGTGCAGCTCAGGAATGCTTGGTATTCATGATTCATGACAAAAAGAAAAAGACACTTCTTCGTGAGAAGAAACTTATTCAATAACAAACAATTGTATCAATCATGCAAAAAAGGACACACATTCTCTCTCTTTTTTTTTAATCAGTCAAAACCTGTGAATTCAGCATGTTTGCATTTAATTTCCCCCCCCCCCCCCCCAAAGGGAATTGTGATTGGACTTCTAAATTATCTTCTTCATTTCTAGTTGAATTTCTGTGTCTACTTAAATACCCTATATCCTTCAGTTGTCAAGAATATAATAGACATGAGAGGATCATGCAAAGGCCTTTAGAAATGTTTTTGACAAGTTATTCTTGTCTGTTTGATAAAAATTGAATCATAATTGTGGATTATATTTATTGCAAGCTGTACAAACTAAATACGCTTTGAAGGTGATTTTGTCCCTAATGTCCCATATAATGTGGAGTTCTACAGCTGATATCTTCAGTTGGTTAGATTTCCAAAGAATATTAGTACTTGTAAAATTTCCATTAATGTTGGTATCTTACCATGAGGTTTTGTTCTGCATGTAAAAAGGTTGCAAAGCCTAAAATGTAGGGCCTTGTTGAGGCAATTAAAACAGGATATCCTTGCATAGCTGATAGGAGGAAATCAGGCACTTCAAAGAACCAGAAAGCCTCGACCCGTAATGAAGGCTTGTTTAGACTTAACCACTAACAAGTAGCAAGCACAGACCTGTGTCCCTCTGCTCTCCACTCGGGATTCAGAACACGGAGGCTTTTTTGTCAGTAACAATCAGTTGATATGAGCTTATATTTTCTAGAACAGTTTTTATGGAACAGAAAAGGAAGGTCTATTCTAAAAGAGAAGGAGCCACACACCTTTGACACTCAATGCTATTGTTACTCCATGCTGGACACCTGGATTCAGTTCCCCTGTCAGTTAAATTCCTCTCCTGTTATTCCCAGGTAATGCCCCTATTGCCAAGCTGTAAGGTAGTCCAGACAGGGAAGCAATTCATTGCTCTCTGTGAAGTATGGTTGTGGTGGAGCCAATAACTGTGGTCTTGGGCCAGGGTGAATAAAGAAACAAAACACAGTGGAATATGATTCTCTTTCTCCCAGTTTGATGCCTAAGAGTATTGAGCTGGCAGGTGAAAAATCTGGCTTCAGATCTATGGAATCAGTATTATTCCTGGTTTTGTCCTGTCCTGGGGAAGAACCAACACCCTTTCCTTTTGGAAAGCTAGGGGTAGTCTGCTCCTCATTCCTTCTTTTTAACTCAATAATGCTCAATTTCTTCAGTGCATAGCAGCAGGTTTTTAACCGGAGTAAGAAGAGCACAACTTACCAGAATAGTAAGGGCACCCTCTGGTACGGTGAGAACTCTAAGTCAGAATCTCCTCAAGGTGGTGAGGGGTGGTCACATAATCATTGCCAATATCCCATGTTAATATCCATTAAGCTATTAAATAAAATTATTAAAAATAGAAGAGTTCTCTCTGTTTAATTTCCTGGGGTGAAGCATGTAAGGACTTACCTCAAGAGAGGATGCTGGACTGTGAGTCCCCAGGTGCCTCCTGTGTAGTTAAGTCCCAGGGAAATAGTCGCATACATACACACTGACACAGATCTGTCTACAACTTTCCTTACCGTCTTCCTCCTAGAGGATACTTCCTCTGCCTCTTGCTACCGTCAACCCCACTCTGAGATGCTGCTTTTTCTCCCCCACCCTGACCTGAATAGAAGGATGCCCTGGTATGGTTATTCTGTATGGTGTAAAACCTAGTCCTCTAGGAACTAGCTCAGGTGTGTTGGCATGGTAAGAACTGTTTAATCCAGATGAAAATATCGTGCTTTTTTGTAAAGGTGTGTCTTTCACATGAAAATGGATGTTGATTCTTATAAATTAATCTTTATCTCTCTTCTGCATCAAATGCAAAATACTGCCTGTGCACTTGGCTTTTCTTTTTGGTGTGTTTGGGCTTTCTTTGTCAAAGTCTGGAAGGACTGATAAGCAAATGTCTTGTCAGTAGTATAACCTACCATATAATTGCTGGGATCATTAGAGCTTTACTGAAGAAATGTGACTCGTAGAGTCACAGCACTAGAGATAAATGTGGCAGAAAAATGTGACAATGAGATAGACCTAGTCAAGATTCTTACTGAGGAAACAGCAAGCAAAGTCAATACAGCAGTCTATTTGCATGACAAGTATGGGAGGTGGGCATGAAGGGGAAAAATATAGCTTTCAAGGTTGTGGTGATCCACAGTGTTGCGAACAGATTTCTTTACTCACTTGTCTTTTTTTTCAACCTCAAATATGAAAGCAGAGTGAAGCCAAAATTAAGTAATGAGGTCATTGTGAGTCTTGAACTTTTGGTGGCTTGCCCATCATTAAATATCAATAAGCAATGGTAAAAAGAATCCTTTCAAAGGGCAGTGGCAGAAAAGTGTGCAATGGAAAACTTTTGCATAGCAAAGAATTTTCACAGGAGGAATTTCCATTAAACTGCAGAACAAAAATGAAGGTGGGCAGCCGTTAAAATGTTTTGACATAATGGGTTAATATGGGTTAAATAGCTTATATATCCATCTTGTTTGTGGGTATCACATGTTTACTGGATACTCTGTCTCTAATCATGTAAAGATTTTATTACAAAACCCGACTTCTTACATTCTTAGAGAAACAAGCAAAATAAACAAGTTACATGCATTTCTAAATTTATGAACAGAAGATCTGACTGCATTTTTGGAGGCAAAATAAATAAAACATTATTTTAAAATTAATAATCATATTTTCAATGTTGGCATTTTTTCTCTAATAAAATAAGCATTTCGAATTTCAGTTTGTGATTAAAAATTGGCAGACTGCACAAGGCAGACTGAGTGGCTCCACTTCAAACAATATAATGAAAAAAATATTAAAATAATATCATATTTAAGACCTGTATTAAGCATAAACTCTGCCATTGTAGAGATTGGCCACATACCCTGTGGACTTCCCCAAAGCTCTCAAACTTGATTCTGGTAATCAGACCAAAAGTGCATGAGAGGCTATAGGACTGGAGAAAATAACAAAAGTCAAAACTGGTGCCATTCCTGAATCTTGGAGGGTGATCTGAGTACTCATATGAGCTATTTTTTCCTTCTTGAATATTAGCATGTCTAATACAAGAAAAGTTATTTCAAAACAGGAATTTGATCCTGCCATGCTAGGTGAATAATCCCATTGTAGTCACAGCATATGTTCTTTCCTGTCCAACAGTGCATGGGAAGAGGCAAATTCAGGAACTGACGCCCCCCACGCACACCTGCAGATTGACCTTATCTTTCCACTGATCCAAGAGTCCAGCAGCACTACAGAATTCACAGTTGGGTGTCACAGGTAAGTAGCACAACTCAGCAACTCAGGTCTCAGTCTGCAGGCTCACGGATTGCAAACCAATGTGGATTTTTGTTTTACTGTGCTTTGTTTGAAGCATCTACATATTGCATACTCCTGAAGCAAGGATGCCATTTACAGATATATTGCTGCTGCTCTAAGGCAAAACGGTAAGGAGTGATAGAAATCAGGGCCTAGTTTAGACATTGCTGTATTCACAGAATCACAGAATGGCTTGGGTTGGAAGGGAACTTTAAAGATCATCTAGTCCAACCCCCCTGTCATGGGCAGGGACATCTTCCACTGAACCAGGTTGCTCAAAGCCCTGTTCAAACCTGACCTTGAACACCTCTAAGTGGTGGGACATTCACAACTTCTCTGGGCAACCTGTTCCAGTGTCTCACTACTGTCATTGTAAAAAAAAAAAAAATGTTCTTGTATCCAATCTAAATCTACCTTCTTTCAGTTTAAAACCATTACTCCTTGTCTTGTCGCTACAGGTCTTGGTAAAAAGTCTCTAGCTTTCTTATAAGCCCGCTTTATATATTAAAAGGCCACAATAAGGTCTCCCCAGAGCCTTCTCCAGGCTGAACAACCCTATCTCTCTCAGCCTTTCCTCATAGGAGGGATGTTCCAGCCCTCTGACGATTTTTGTGGCCCTCTTCTGGACCTGCTATAACAGGTCCATGTCTTTCTTGTACTGGGGACACCAAAGCTGGATGCAGTACTCCAGGTGGGTTGTCGCAAGAGTGCAGCAGAGGAGGAAAATCACCTCCCTTGACCTGCTGGCCACACTTCTTTTTATGCAGCCCAGGATATGATTGGCTTTCTGAGCTGCAAACACCCATTGCCAGCTCATGTCCATTTTTTCATCCACCAGTACCCCCAAGTACTTCTCCACAGGGCTGCTCTTGACCTGTTCATCCCCCAGTCTGTATTATATTGAGGATCTCCCTGACCCAGGTGCATGACCTTGCGCTAGGCCTTTTGTTGAACTTCATGGGGTTCATATGGGCCCACTCCTCAAACCTGTCTGGGTCCTTCTGGATGACATCCCTTCCCTCAAGTGAATCAACTGTATCACACAACTTGGTGTCATCTGCATATTCAGAAATACTCTGTAGGTTTAGAGAAACAAGGCATGGACCATTCTTAAAGCAGCAAACTATTTGCAACAAGAGAAATATGGATTAAAGCCCATATGAAATGCAATAGCAATCACAATATTTTGTATTAGCTTTTCTTGCTACACTCTGAAACTATGATACCAACAAAAGTACTCCAGAAATCTTAAGCCATCTTTGACAAAGAGAACACAACTGACCTTTTACAGGTATTAAAAGGGAGTACACATACAGAACAATAACGGGGTTGTTAGGAGACAAGGTGCAAGGATTGATTAGGGAGCCCTTACCCAGTTTACAGCTGGTGATAACCTTAATTTCTATCCCACCTTCATAGCTCATATAACATACTAATACCTGTGGCCTGGGAATGTAGAAAACCAATAGACTGAAACAAAGCCTTACACTGCTCTTTCTTTTTCAGTCTCTGAGAGACAGCGCTTACTGCACAAATAGCTGTCTGGTGTTTTTATTCTTATTCAGAACCTGTGCTGTCCTGTGCACTGAAATAGCTCATGCTCTGTGACAGGTTTGCATCTAATTACACAACACACTATAATACATATACCTGAAGAAAAAGAAATTACCATTGTATGTGGCCAGTACCAGACCAATTCTGCTATTTTCTAACTTCTGGAATCTTTGCCTTTGCGATATTGTATTCTTTTAATGCTCTTCAGACAGCTTGTTTTTAAGGTTCATATGTCAAAATGTCTTTACTGTTACTCTGAGTTTACACTGACTTCAAAAGTTTGGCTTCTAAGCCATATTATTTGTACTGAGAGTCAGGTCCATATAACACAGTGCCCTTGATCCGTCCACACGTGCTGAAACAGCCAGTGAACATCTATGTCTAAGTCACGAAATTTCAGGGATTTGGATGGAAAACACCGTACTTGTGCAACTACTTTCAAAATTGCCAAGTCCAGCTGAATTATTTCAGTGCTGGCTCTCCATTTTGGTACACAAACTTCACTGTAGAAGATTGGAAGCTGTAGAAGGGCTCAGCTGTTTTAAAGAGCTTCACATGTACAACTGTGTGAGGCACGGTGAAACAGTACAATTAGTGAGTTCATTTCTACAAGCCAGCAAGTTCTTAGCCCATAAACCCGTTCCTGGACACTTTTATGAAGTTGAGACTAGCAGTCCTGTAGCCAAAAACAGTCCCCATTCAAAAAACTAGTCCCTCAAATTTGGGACAGGTAATTAGTGCAGTCACATATGTGGGGAGGTTTTCACTATCCAGAAAGAACCCAATTTCTCAGGCTGGCTGAAATTGCAGGAAATAGCCAAGGAGGGAGGCATGTCTCTGGAGCATAAGCAGAAAGGAACTGTTGAACCTGCCTAGACATTTAAATGTACTTACTGGCAACTGGGGTTTTGTCAGGGTGGATAGGATTCATTTGCTGATGTATAGGAGTGTAATGCCATTTCAGACGCTCTGTGGTATCCTGCCAGACCTCCAACTGATTTTCTAGAAGAAGAGGAGTCCCCTACAGATGCTATGTCATATATGCCAGCCACACATAACTGTCTCACATATCTTAGCACATTGTAAATGACACTAGATACCTGTGTTTAGGCAAGTGAATCCCAGCCAATGTAATATTTTACTTGTTTCCTTACATTAGATGAAAACTTTGGCATCATTGATTTTTTCTTTTAAAGGAATAAGGATGCATGAACCTTTAGCATTAATTTTTAATCCACTGTGGAAACCTTTGAAAATGTGTTCAGTGTGCAGCCAGATTTTCTGCTGACTAACCTGGCTGGATACAGATACAAAAAATCGGCATCTCCCTGTGTTGCAGAAGGCTAAATATTCTTTCCCACTGAGTAGTCCCATCACTGTCTTAACAGCTACCAGGGTTCACTCAAGAATGCATTTAAAGGAAACAGCACACACAAAAAAATGCAGCTGCCCTGCTGTTTGATACTGCCTTCAGAAATGAATGGTGAGTGTCTTTGAAAAAGGGCAAAAAAATGCTGATGGCGGTACTGTTAACAAACAGGGAGAATGGAAAAAACTAGAGTGTGACTTGGATTGAACGCACTTTTTTCCGTAATATGTGAACTTGCATAGAATAATCTGCTAATTTGCAGCTTTCTCTCAAAAATAGCCATGTGAGTACTTACATTTGATTTACTAGCCTAATTTGTGGCCACGACAACTGCTACTATCAGCTGTATTTATGGTAACTCTAATACATCACCCAGAAACTTATAAATGTCAGCACTGCAGCTCCCTGTAATAGAAGAAGTTTTTACTGATGGAAGACCACAGACTGGTAACGCAGCCCAGCATTTGCTGTTACAGTCTAAGAGAGAATGTAAGCATACAGGTTACTGACATCAGTGAATTCACGTAGCTGATGAAGGTAGCTAAAAATTCAAAGTTCATATGTAGAAATGTGTTTTCCCCAGTACTTTTGAAATTTCTGACCAGTATTTTTCTCCATTTACTAAGAGACATTAGTGACAAAGTTTAAAAAGTGTTTACAGTTCAACTGATCTGTTGCAATATCCCCTTTTGAAGCTATTCAAATAAACTTTATAAACATGCTTATTATTCACATATGGTGCTGATACAAGGAGAAGACAATTCACTGTGTTCTTTATGCAGCAGAATGTCCTAATGGTTCCCAGACTAAGATGAAAAGCTGTTGCGGCACCATCCGTGTATTAGATAATGTCTTGGCACTTTCCCTACTATACTGTTATAAATAAATATAATGATTAAAACAGGGTGGTGTCTGGTGCATTAAGATGCATTCTTGGTTTGTCCCCATTTCCAGACCAGATCCACCCCCTGCTGGCAGGAGACTTCTTTACACAGATCTGATAGAGAACTAGAGCCAATAAGCAGCACAAGGTTTGATTCAAAGCTTGTTGAAGCTAATTGATGGGTTCTAATCAAGCTGACAGGTCCTTGTGGACATGCGCTGGTGACACATAAAGGAGCAGTATCAAGGGACCTACCCTGCCATTAGATAAATAAATGAGCGTGCTCTGGGGGAGGTCTTATTTCAGGGGAAAAAAAATCAATCTTTTCTCTCATACTGTTTTTATCTGCAGAACACTTCCATTATTTTCTCTCGAAATTTTGCCCTTCTTTTTTACCTTTCTGTGTGAGATATCTCATCTTTCTGTCTCCGTGCCTTTCAGAAGAGCAGAAATAAGCAGGTTCAAACCAGCTGTGAAAATGAATTTTCATTATATCTTGCAGCTATCCAACATAAATATTAAATGTGTGAAACAGGGAAAATTTTCATCATGGTGTTATGCTAAAGACAAGGCAAATGAACAGGTAACCATGTGTGATAAGTTCGAGTATCAAATGGCCCCTGTAACCGCCTGTGTGAACACTTGGACCCTGTGGTAAACCTGAGGTAAACGGCAATGAAAGACATTCTCGATATTCGGAAATGAGCTAATATGCAGAGACGTTTACCAGAAATCATAAAAGCTGTTTCATACACTTTATTCCATTCAGGCTGGTGCTACCATTTCCTGATTTACATGAGCACCCCCTAAAGAGAATAATTCACGGTCTGCATCCTGAGACCCTCAGAGCAGCTTGCATTCGGCTGGATACCTCCCTGTGAGACAGAACCCCATCCTGGGAGCCTTTCTGCCCCAGCTGCCATGCTGCCCAGGGGGAACTGGACCCACCTGAGGCACCTAATGCATCTTGGAGAGTGAAGCCACCAGCCAGACAGGTTTTGGGGCCTTGGCTGGAGAACCAGGACTGGGGCTGTTAATGATAATTTTTTTCCTCCTGGGTAGAAAGGACATGTGTGCTGCCTAGAGGAAGGCAGTGTGCACTGGGGAAGGAAAGGGAGGAAAGACAGATATTATCACTCTTACCAAAGCCATGCCCTGTGCTTCTGCATTAGTATGGAAAAACATAAACTGAATTAGCATTAAGCCAAAAGGGAGAGAGAGGAAGGTCAGGTATTATCTATGATGTCCTCCAGCTTATGGATTCCAGACTTTATCCCTTATCATAGCCTCGCTGAAAACCTCAACTCCACTGCCATCAGCACTTTCAGGCTCACCGCACTGTGCCACGTATGCAGGCTCACAGCTGCACAGATAGGAAATGCTTCCCCAAGGCTGGAGATGTGGGACATGTTTACCATGAAGGTGTGAAGCTACTTAGTGCAAGCTTCATTTAATTAGGTCAGAGAGCAAGAGGAGTTGAGCTGGGACAATACGGTTTTTAAATGAGCTCATAATTAGAGCACACAGTCTCCCGGGCCAGGACAGGTACTTTGGTTTTCATGTGCTGAAGCCTGTGCTCTGTTACTGCAATGGTGTTAGTCTGTCTAAACTAATGAAAGGATGATAGCATATATCATCCCACCCTCCTGTTTTACAAACATTTACAAAAGCACCTAAATCACCAAAGATCTTTTTAAATAAAAATGTTGAACTTCATAGAATCATAGAATCAATTTGGTTGGAAAAGACCTTTAAGATCATTGAGTCCAACCTTTAACTTAACTCTGCCATCCCACCGTTAAACAATGTCCCATGGTATTCCATGGAATACCAACTGAACACTGTTATAGATCTGAATTAGGGACTCATCTAAGGATATACAAGCTTCTATTAGCAATTTAATTACAATCATCCATATTTTTGCTTATTGCCTTCAACTACAAATACCTCTTTTTCTTGTCAAATTCTATTCAGATAAAGCAAATTCCCTGCCCATTTACTTATAGGTAGCTCTGTTTCATAGAATCATAGAATAGAATCATAGAATGTTTTGGGTTGGAAGGGACCCCTAGAGGTCATCTAGTCCAACCCCCCTGCACTGAGCAGGGATGCTTTTAACTCGATCAGGTTGCTCAGAGCCCCGTCCAACCTGGTCTTGAATGTTTCCAGGCATGGGGCCTCCACTACCTCTCTGGGCAACCCGTTCCAGTGTTTCACCACCCTCATTGTAAAGAATTTCTTCCTTATATCCAGTCTAAACCTACCCTGCTTTAGTTTAAAACCATTACCCCTTGTCCTGTCACAGCTGTCTTCCCTGTTTGGAAGAGAAAACCTGCTTTTGATGAAGGATGGCTAATTCAGCAAAGCATAAACATAAACATCTCAACAAAACTTGTCACTGAGATTTTTTGAAGTGCAGAACTATCTAATCATTTTCCACCAGAGAATTAGGAAAAACCAAAGAGAAATACCTGCTTTTAAAAAGAAACAAAATAACATTTTTGACACATTTTGTGAAAATGCCTGAAATTTCTTGAT
The DNA here is from genome assembly GCA_034008185.1 of Gorsachius magnificus. Lineage (NCBI taxonomy): Eukaryota > Metazoa > Chordata > Aves > Pelecaniformes > Ardeidae > Gorsachius > Gorsachius magnificus. The sequence goes on from CM067081.1 coordinate 182,853,560, forward strand.
TTTGTTCTAAATTAAAAAGTAATGTAACAGGATATCCTGAAAGGCATAAGAAAACAAGGTTCTTTTCTTATGGGCATGTCTAAATAATTATATTATTTAAAATAATAAACCACTGCCCATTATGTTCTCTGTAGAACATTTAGAAGGATTTAAAAATGCAGAGGAAAAGAAAACTGCAAAGTCATGAAAAGGAGTATGATAGTTATTCGCTAATGTGTTTGTCCTTAGCATTAATTATTGATATTTCTAAGGCTATGCGTTTGTCTGCAGTTGGCTAGAGAAATACACAGACCCAGAAAGACATTACATGTACTTTAGCTGCCTATAAGTTAAATATCTAGTTTTAAATTAGTTCTTTCCACAGTCAACAGAGAGGGGGAGAGAGAGAGAAAGGATGAATGAGAGAAATCAAATGGAGTAATGGAGGAGGCTAAACAACTAGCTTAAGTTAGACATCTATCTTACAGGTGTGTAAACACAGGCAAAATGAATTCACCTGTCCTAATGTGAATCTGGCCCCAACGATCACTGTGTACACTCAGTGTAAAGAAAATGCTCTTTCTTGGCTGGAAATTATTATTTTTTTATTACAGGAACTGCACTGCTGCAAGCAAATAGCTAATTCCAAGAAGTACTTCTCAATTACAAGTAAAACTATCCTTGGATGGAAAATTTTCTGTGCTAATGCTTCTATATGTTTCTACAGGAACTTTAAAAATGGGTCTGGGTACAGTTTTACACTGAAAAGTATATTCTAGGTATTTAGAGGATTATTATTTCATATTACTATCTAAGCCTATCTTTGTAAGAGTAAGACTGTACACCATTATTATCTCCTTTTGCAATTTCCGTCTTTCTTTTTAAAAACAATCAAACTAACAGCTCTTACAAGTAGCATCAAGGCCCAAAAGGTCTCCTCTTCCTTCATCACTGATTTAAATGAAAATAGCACTGATTGACAGTACGCAGTTTGCCTTCCCCTCAGCCCTTTCTTGTTTTGCCATCTAAGGAGAAAAGAAAGGCAAAAAAGATTTGTTTTTCTCTTATGTACATGATAAGGTACACAGACTTTTTAAGTTACAAATTCAGACAAGTATTTACAGAAATTATATTAGATAATAGAGAATATTTAGGTCACCTAAAAACAGTGTCCAGAAGGCCCAAGAGAACAGCTGGGTCTTGCCTCTTCCACTATGCTTTTTGCATTTTTGATTAACCTAAAGTAAACTGTACTTCGTTGCCATGCCTTCAACATCTTTGGGCAGCAGGAATCAACCTGTTTCCTGCCCTCATGCATCATCCTACATGTTTGAAACCTACCTACTACCAAAAAGCACAGGTAGATACAGAGATGCTTGTTTTTCTAACTCCTTCCTTCCTAGGCTGTTACCTCTTGAAGCTTTTGTTCCAACATCCCAAACTGCAGCCCTTTGTTTGTATCCACCCTACTACCCAGATCTGCTATTCTTCCATGCAGATCTTCACAACTCAAGCACCTCCTCTTAGTGAGAACAAGCAAAGACTTTTGTGGGTTGAGGTGAAAAACCCTGGAGCAAGATATCTCCAGAGTGATATCCTCTGGATTAAAATTTCTAGCCTTAGAAACGTCTAAACTTGTTCATTATAGTGTATCTCCTCAAATTATCCCAACGTGAAGATAGAAATATGAATGTGCATAATTCATGCCTGGGGATTCAACTCAACTAACCTTAATCATCTCAAAGGCAACATCTAATCTAAGCTGATTGTGTTAAATTTACTCTGCAGTGAATAGAAGACTGGCAGCTCCAGAGAGAGGTTTCTGTTGTCCCAAAAGTGGTATCTGATGTAGGTGGGATGAATTACCATACAGAGGTGCCTGTTTTCATTGACTCTAAAGAGAACTCCAACAAAACTAAGCTAGACAGTGAGCTTTCACACAGATTAAGTTAAGTAAAATAAATAGCGGCAAGGAAGTGTTATAAAACAGTAGGTGGGCATAAGAAACCATGTTCAGAATTAGGGATCAGATGAATCTGTCCTTCCCCCATTTCAAGAATACAACCATACTGAGGGACCTACGTGGATCTTCTGTAGGTGCAAGCATAGGGATGAAAGAAGCATGACACAAAGAAACCTGAATCTGCATTCCTTACTTTAGCATGTACTTACTGTGTTTGCTTTAAGGGCAATACATAAAATTGCTCTTGCAGTTGCTCAGTGCTTTTAATGTAAACTCTTTAAATGCAAAGTTTAATTAGATTTTAGTTCTACTTTCAGACAGATCTGTGTGTTAATTAAGGGCCTGGAGCAAAGCTGTATTTAAAAGTCTCATAAATCTCCCTGTAGCGCTGGGGCGATGATCTGCTCATCATGCAGGTGTTTTGGCCTGTACATTTCATGCAGAAACAATTTTCCATCATGCAATTTCTGCTTCCACTTCCTCCCTCTCCTCCTCCTCTCCCCCCTTGACTGCATACAAACTTTCAGTTAAGAGGTAGGTGAGCAGGTAGGCCAATACATCCACATGGTAGATGTTTTACTGAAGTGCAGTTGATCACAATATCCTTTGATTAATTCCCTCCTACCTGTTCCTGTTAACAGGGCACACAGAAATTTAATGTGCTATTATTCATATTATTTCACATTTTAAAATGCAGTATTTGTTGAGGGTTTTTTTACCCTCCAGCTTGCTAGCAGATTTAAGATAATGGCTCTCTGCCAAAATTACATTGCCTTTGTCCTTAGGCAAAAGCATAAAAATTGAAATTAAGCTAATATCAATTCTCTTTTGACCTTTTGGGCTCTGTGCTATTAGTTAAGTGCTATATTGTGTCTCACAGCTACAGTTCTAGGGTGGTACAGTCATTTGGCATCCAGAAATTCAGTCCAATGGCAAAGCCTTTGCTGGAGATTAGAGAGAGTACTAGCAAGCACAGTGAAGCCTTGATTATAGAGATATAAATCTGCCTTTCTGGGTTGTGAGGTTTGTGCCTCTCTTGAGTATTGATTCTGGCTTCTCCACTTCGCTCTTTCTAACTCTGCTTTTGGTTCCTCTCCAAAGTACTCTCCAAAGATATTGGGAGGAGATTTGTACATGACTGGAGGTAAAACTGGAAAGAAAATTTTCCAACCTAGCTTTCCCTAGATGAATGGGAAGAGTATGTGTACTGCATCATGCCCTCATGAATTAGAAAGTAAACCATCCCAATGCTACATAGGCACGTGCATGGCCAAAAAAGTTTGGGCAAAGCTCAGTAACTGATGGGGGCTTTCTACTTACATGCCCTTTGTGAAAGTGGGTGGTGAACATGTGCTGCCTTTGATAGCTGATCTCCTGCCCAAGTCCACTATGGGGTGCCTTGTGACAATTCTGTCCATATTGCTTGTAGCGGTAGGTCTCAATTAGCAGATACCCTTTTCCTACTTCTCCCTGCCAGGTGAGGCAGCTGGATGACCCCAAAGCGGAGGGAGAATCACAGTCAATACACTTGCTCTGTGGACCATCAACTGGTTGGCTTCACTTTGAGGCTCAAAGCTGTACCACCACCTATGTTAAATGTAACTAACTTGAGCCCCACTGCTGTGCTCCCTCACTGTCTCCAGTCATACTTGAGCAGATTTGGTTTTCTTGAAGAATGCATGCTGCACGCAATTTGCTGTGCACTCTTTTGACTTCCCAGCTTCTCCTGTCCTAGTCTTGCTGAGCCAGACCTCAGTGTGGTCACCACCTGACTTGTGCAACCACTTGAAATGGGTTTTGCCTCTAACCTCCCAAATAATTTCTAACCTCCCAAATAATTTCCATTGCCATTCATATTTATGCAGATAGAACTTTTCTTGCATTGATGTTTGCAAAATCTGCTATGCAAATGGAATGCATACAGAGGGTATAAGTAATTGTTTGAAAATTTCCCCTGTTATTTATCCAGTCCTAACAACTATGGGCTGGTTTGTTTCACTTTAATAGGTTGAATAAAAAGCTATATGTGAAAGGTGAACAAGAATTGTTTAATATCATTGAGAGGGTTGTAACTAGAAGTGATAAGATTAAAGTAAGGAAGTAAGAAAGATGTAATTTTTATCTGAGTAGCATCCGTAGATTGTAAGGACCTGCCAGAGGAGGTATTTAGTATATTTTAAATTACACTTGACACAACAGTTTTCTTGGCTATATAGTCATTATTAAGCCTGAAATGACATGGACATGATACACATGGCGTTAGGTTGCATAAAAATAAACAAGAAATTATATTTTCCCTGGTAAGAGAAAGGCTTTGTCATCCTCATGGAACCTTCTTGAGATGTTAAATGAAACTTTGAATCAGGATCCCAACATTTTGGGGTTGTCTCTGATCTTAAAAAACAACAATAATAAATTGACATTGGTTTCGAGCCAATTCCAGCACTCACCCAAAGAGCAGAAGTGGGCCTGCAATATACTGAGCAAACATGATGGGTTTTCAGTTACTGAGTGGGTAGGATTTCTATTGCTGCACCTGTGAAAGGGAGCATGCAGACACACCTTTCGGTGGATGAGATCACCCCAACACTTTCACTCTCAGCTTGGCAAGAAGGGAGTGTAAGGAACACCATTCCAACCACATTAAAAATAAACCATGGGATCTGCTAACTTTCTGTGCCCACCTGCATTTGAATTCATTCATTACCACCAGACTTAAAAGAAGTGGGGGCAGGAGGCAACTTGAAGGGAAGAAGAGCCCAGCACTGAAATTGAAGGTTGTCTTTTCAAAGGAACTTGTTAAGAAAATAGAACTGCCTTCAAAACAAAAATTGAAACCAAGTTCAGTATAACAACATAAAAATAGTAAAACTGGAAAGTATTTCCTTAGCACATTTGCTCTAACACTTATTAAAGATATAAACTAAATCCAAGAAAAACAAATCCCAGGTGTGGAAATGTGGTTAACCCATGACTCAGTTTAAATTTAAAACGTAAAATTAAACAGTCAACCTTCACCAACTTGCTTTAATTCTAGACAGGCATAAAAAAAAGAAAAGGAGAGAGAGCCGTACAATTCTCCTTCAAGACAATCCAGTGCACGGCTGGAGAGCTGAGAACAGCCTGGTAGCAAGCTTTATAAAGCAAGCACAAATGAAATAGAAAGATCTAAATGCTCGCAGCTTTTTGTGCCTGTAAATATGCATGAGCTACTCCATGCTCAGAATGGTGCCACATGCAGAGAGCTGTAAGGAGATTAAGGTAACGTTTTCTTCCCCCTATATGGACTTGTCAAATCGTCAGAGAGGGGAGAGAAGTGTTGACAGCAAACTGCTATTCCTTCTCCTGCCTAAAAGACTGTGCGTGGGTAGCAAATAGCTACAGTCTTAAGGTGGAAAGAAAAGAAGAGAAATATATGCTACCAATTCCCAAGGAGGATGGGTAGCACTCTGTCATACCATGGAGAAAACAGATGGTACAGGAACGCTCATGTGAAGCTTTCCTGAAGCAAAGTCTCCACTATGCTTTTTTTGGGGGGATGAAGGGTACAACAGTGATATATATATATATATATTATTCTTCATGTGGACTGAATTGGACTGTGTCAGCTCTAGGCCCAAATAAACATTCCTTCCAGATTACTACAGTATATGCAAACCAACAGAGAACTCGGAGACCTACTGAACAAAAGACCAGCAGTCAGTTCTCACATTGTCAAATGAGATATTCTGCAGAAGGCTGGAGTTTTTCTTCAGAGGGTGTAAATTCTGCCAGGCTCCAAGCTTGGCATGCCACAGGTTTATCTTTGGCCACAGGCCACTGTTGTAAAAACCTAAGTCTGGGAGGGACTACAAGAGGTCATCTAGTTCTCCCAGCCCTTCATCATTTCCTGAATCACCAATTGAAGTCTATTCTTTCTGAACTTATCTACCAGAAAAATTACAGTGCACATCTATTTGAAGTATTGGTGAAGATTGTGACAATTCTGAGCGATATGGTGGGAAAAATCAGGAAGCCATTAAAAAAAATAAAGACAGGAAGTTGTTAAATGATGAAGATTTGAGTCAAAAATGCAGATAGCATCTTAAAAGCTGTGCAGAGGTATGTCATTCACAGAGATGAAATGACTGAAACTAATTTTTAAGGCTGACAGAGCTGTCATCTGGTTCCAAGTTTTCTGTGCTTTTTTTAAAGTGATTTTCAGGTAATATTTTGATAAAGTGTTTGGAAATCATTAACACTTTATTGTTCAAGGTCTAGCTTTATTTCAGAGGTTTACTTTCTTTAAAGAGCAAGGGGAAAAAAAACCCTCTGCAAACCCATCTATACAGCATTTCCATGGAGGCTGAGACAAGTAATTGATTTAGTCCAGAAAAGTGTCTACAGGTAAAGGGCATATCAGGGACACATTGATCTTCATAATCACTCATTCATTCAGTCACATGATAAAGAAGCTACTGTTTTGCTATACAACTCATCCTCTAACCAAGTAGACACACAGCCTTTCAATAACTCAGATTTTCCATTTTATGTGCTTTGTTAGAGGGAGATTCTACTGATAAAACAACTGACAATATATATAAAAATGTGTTTTCATGTCATCTCTCTTTTTTTATTACAGTTGTGCCTAAAGACTCAGGTTTCTCAAAGAACAGAACATTCTGTTGAAAATATAAGGTCAGATCTCAGTAGATGTATACTTATGTAGTTCCAATAGATGAGTTGTCTCAGGATATGCCAGTGGAGAGCCTAACCTGGTATATGTAAATTAATAAAATCCTTGTTGGCTGCTGCTCTTCTTAATTCTTTCTTTCTACTTTGTCTATTTTCTTTTGAGATGTCAGGACTAGATCCAAAAAAATAATGTGATCTAAAAATAAGGATTTTGGCATCTAAACTAAGATATGGGTGGGCCCATCTTCATGCTTCCTTACTTAGACATTTGGTGTCTCAGACACCAAATTTAGCAGCTTTCATCTGTAGAGAGAAATGTTCCAATCTAGAGGACAATATAGCTCTTGATGCCCGTGTCTCTTTCTGCTGTCGAGGGAGAGGAGCCTCGAAGATGGACCAGAGCTTCAGTTAAATGTGTAAAGTTAAGACGATGAAATCATATCTTTGTGTGTAGGTCCACATTTTTTACCATCTTCAAATCCTTCATTCCTGGATTCTACAGAAACTTGGAGTTCAGGTGTTTTATGTGCTCATTGCAATCACTAACTGAATGAAGGTTGAATTAAAATGTAATGTGTCTTCCTTTTTTTTTTTTTTTTAAAAATAAACTAATGATTAGAGCATTAACTCTGAAAAGGACATCTAGGATCAGTGACTTGCTCAGAAGGTTCAGTCCACCTCCTTTTGTTGCACTGCACTCCTGTGTAGAAGGAAACAGACTCACAGACAGGCAAAAAGAGAGTTTGAAGAAGGAAGTCTAAATCTGTCATTCAGTATTTTGGGGTTTTCATCTAAGAAGGAGGAGACCTGCGCTCTTGCCTCTGCTTCCAGTACTGTTATCTCATTGTATATACAACAGTCAATGGCTAAAAAAAGGAAATAATCAGGGTAAGATAGACCAAGGCCCTATGTATTTTCTGTAGGTACCAGCAATACTTTTTTCTCCTCCAGGCACTTTGTAAAATAATTAGATGGGCCTTAATAAGATGAGCATAATCAGACACCTTCTCTGAGGAGAAAAGTCTGAACTCAAAACAGATGAAGAAACTTTCTTGCACGCTTATTTATGCTCTTTAGAAAATGTGGCTTTTTGGTACATTCCTCCGTTTAGCATTTTCAACTATCTAGTTCAACTGCATTTTTTTCAGACTGTCTAAACCCTTCCCATGCAATGTAGAATGACAGCAAGCGTAAGTGCCTAGAGGTATTAGATTTTAATTACCTCACTTTGTTTTTTCTATTCAAATCTAGGGAATAGGAATCTACAAGGTAAGCATTATGGCATCTAGCTGTAAAAATTCAAGTTCTCTATTGCAGCTAGCTCTGAATTTTTGAGGTCATGAACTGCTGGGATTTTCTGTCTTGCATTTGGTGCTATATGTATTTTAAAATGCACATAATTCCTTTGGTATTCGTGTTTCCCTAAAAGCTTTGCTAATGATTTTATTCACTTTTTTTATCTTCTTGTTATATGACTTCCTTCTGTTTCTTTCCCTTTATGTTGAATTGAATTCAGAAACTACCCTACTTTGTTGTATGCATAAAGCAAGCTGAAGTCAACACCTGGAGGCAGTGAGTAGGATTGATCTGCCCAAAGGCAGACACCTGCATCTCATAAGATTCAATTAATTTCACAGTGGACATATAAAATACATGTCAGATGACTCATCTGTTGCAAGAGCCTATTTTCTCCTTTTATTATAAAAGGAGCACAAATGACTAAATCAGATATTGTCATCTATATTGCAACTGTCTAAACTACATCACTGAAAAAAAAACATAGGAACTAAACAGGAAATGGGGAAAATAAATAATAAAGTTGGAGATCATATAGACCTGAGGAATTATTTGCCAGACAAACTACCTGCCAGGTAAAGGAAGCTTGCAGAATACATCCCCATCAACATCTCCAAAGTCTTCCATTGCCAATACCTAATTCTTGGCATAGTGATCCCATGTCAACAGCTAATTCTTTAGTTTGCTGTCTCCCTAAAAAGGTCTTTGCTTTCATGTAAAACATTCACTAATCTACTTTTATATCACTGTGACAGTTGAAAACCATCTCTGTTTCAAAATATTTGTGAAAAATAATCAGGGAGCACAATGTTTATTTGGCAATGGACAAAGCACTCATACCTGTGAGATTTAAACAGTCAAATCAGGAACACTGCCAGTTCTGCCTCTACATTCACACTTCCAAGGAGAACACATATCTATAAATAAGATCTTTTTCCAAATGACATCCTTTCCTAATCTGAATGCCTGCCTCCTCTCAGACCTGCCATAAATAACTGAGGCCCATTTTATAAACGATCCTTTGTATAGTGTAACCAAAGCAAAATTTTTGTTTCCAAGTAATTTCGTTCAGAATCAGGATGTTGTTTTCATTTGGAAATATTAAAACGTCCCTCTGCTCTACTGTTCAGAGAATAGAACATTTATAATAATGCAAAGAAGCTGAATTAAGTCTTAAGTAGAAGAGGAAGAGAAGAATGAGCCTTGTGTCTGATCATTAACCCAAGTAGATGTACGCTTTCCCTCTCAGTATTTTCTTCAATGGCCAGTAACAGGCAGTGGAGCAGTAACAGACAACTGGACAGTAATAACACCTTAAACCACTGCAGTTCTTTGCTTGGTGGACACAAGCTAAATCTTTACCCCTAAAATAAAAAGGCAGCTATCAAGAATTTGAGAACAGGATGAAAAATTTCATGGAGATGATGCACAGAGAGGTTTTTTCCCTGCATTCTCAATGTAGAGAAAGGAACTTCAGGATGAGGATTAATGAAATATTTGCTTTCTGGCAATAAAAAGTTTTATGTTAATTCCCACACCCCAGTACTTGTTCCCACCCACACCATATACTATGTATTGCTGTTTGGTGTAACATGAGGTAGTATTTGTTTATAGAGCTGACATAGCCATGAAATGATTCTAACCCCTGCCTTACGGAATGAAGGAGTCCTTGAACAGGTGTTTTATTTTAGTTAAGTTTGTGCTAAGCATAATATATGCATATGCCAAACATTCAATAAACATAGCTTCTTAAAAATGTTCATTGCTCAGTCAGAATCATATCAATTACCAATGAATGTGGTTCCTTGTGCTCTAATACATTTTAATTGATTTTATTTTATTTCCACAACCTTGGATCATTAGTTTGTAATAATTGTTATCTTTAACTCATAAAAACAATTAGTACAGACTTCTTCAAACATACATGACATTAATTGATACTTTAACTATCTGAGCTTTCTATATATGTTTCAAAGAGACTGGCATGTTATAACTTGTTCTCTGTGGTATTTAGGGAGCCATCCAGGTGTTGTTATTTAGAAAGACTGTATGGAGACTGGTAAGCCACTATAACTGGGAAGCTGCTATTAGCATGTGGTTATCACCTAACAGCAAATTTCCTTTTTCTCTGTCTACATTATTGGTTAATTATGCCATTTTTATTTGTTTAATAATATCTTAGTTTCTCTCCCTACATTTTATTTTTATATTCTAGAAATAACCATTATTGCTAAAAATCATTCAGAGTTTTATTACTGTATGCATTCACACATAATATGCATTTAACATTTGTATTGATATTTAGGCCTTCAGTCATCTAAAAGAGTCCAAAAAATGCTTCTGGCCACCTCTCCCTCTGATAGTATAAAGCCATTTCAAAATATTCTGGTTTTAATGGAAATATTACTTACACAGTTTCCATCCCACTGCCTGCCAACTCCCAACTTGGTCAGCGTCGCTATTCTTCCTCCTCCAGGTTATTTTGACACAGATGACTGTGGACTATGCAGGAAATGCAGTAATTTAAAAGTAACCTATTCCTGACCTCCAAAATAGAGAAAGATCTTTCTTTAACCTGTATCATATAATTGATTCCATTTGCTGCTTGACCCCTCAAACAATTGAACAGAATAGTAAAAAGCTATTGAATGGAGGCCACCAGAGGCAGGAAGGAGGCATGAAAGCCATGAACAGGTCTTGTTTACTTGAATGCCAGTGTCATGAAGCTATGACCTCAGTTTAACTCCTGAGATAAGTGGAATTGAAAGTATATTAACCTTAATAATTCTGATTTACATTTTCCATGTTTTGTCTTCCCTTTAAACCCATCATATCATTCCTAAAGTAGATACCGCAAAAGCAAGGAACAAAGTCATTAGAAAGTGGCATAGGAGGTGAGAGCTGAAGTTAGTATTTTGTCTGTCACAAATGTCCCACTCATTTTGAGGCAAGCTGAAATTGGCTTCTTTAATTTTGAAATAGTTTCTTGCCATTGGGCGAGGTGCATTTAGGGTGGTGCTAAATTGATCTAATGACTAGATGATGCTGAAAGGTGATTTTCTTGTCTTCCTACCTTGCTGGGTAAGATTCCTGCAGCTTTAGCTGCATAAGGGACATATACATTCAGACTTACATAAGAGAAGAATCATAAATGACAAGCTGGTGAAGAAGGTGGAATAGGACCACAACATTTGGCAGCAACTTAACATCAGATTGGTTTTCCATTAACATGAAATTGTGCCCTGAATTACTCATTGATAAAATGGGAATAATAACACTTTCCTTTCTGTGTTATGATGATAAACATATTAAAATTCATGATATATTTGTATATATCAGTACAGGGGCCAGACAGTATCTTAAATATATTTTACTGCTGGGGTTAATAAAGAAATGAAATTATGATTCTCTACAATTTTGTATTTTGTGGTGCAACTTTTAACTTCTCCACAGAATGGATTAGAGCCTTCCAGTTTAACATCTCCTGTTCAGTTTCTTGAGATTTTAACAGCTGTAAATTGCAGTGCAGAATAAGGACGACAAAGAATCAACCCCGGAGAATTTAAGACACATTCCCAGTTGTTAGCGAGCAGGTTCAAAGCCAAGGGTAGACCAAGGTTTTAAAATTTAACTGCATGGCTGTATCTTTCCAATGGGATTGTTTAAAAATGTCTCTATTTCCCCTAATAATTTTGTTATTTAACTTCACCTGTGATAACTGAGGTTCATATTGTGGTTTGTGTGGAAGTAGACATGAGTAAATTTGCAGCACCGAGGTTTCAGAAGAGACTATGACAGGAAGGATACATGCGCAGAATCTTGCTGCCTCTTATCCTGAGAACCTATTCCTCCCTGGACCGACTCCTTGGACTGCCCTTGCCTTGTGCTGCCACACAGGCTGAGAATATGGCACTTTGTGACGTGCTTGCTTACTCCTAGTGAGTCATGTGCTGAGGACTGAGTAGTCTTGGTCAATTGTGCCTTTGAAAACAGGATGCAGAGAGACAAAGTATAAAATCAGATTCCATGGTGACTATATTTGTATAATTCTAGATCACGTCACGTCACTGCACCCTTTTATCTCTGATTATTTTAATTCACACTAAAAAGTCACTGATTTTCTGCAAAATAACCTTGTCCTGAGGGAGTTTCAAGATTTATTTTAAAGCAAGTATGTAAATGTGAACTACTGAAAGTAAGTTTTTCCTTCTTGTTAGCCTTACAAGTAGAAGCTTTCTCTCTAGTCTTTTTTTTCCTTTTCTTTTTTTTTTTCTTTTTTTGCATCATTTGGTTACATTAAAAATCCTTTTGGCAGAATATCTTCTGTAGATACATCAGAGTCCTTGAGAGAAATGCCTGGAAAATTAGTTCCATGTACATTTTAGGAAATCTTGCTAACAGCTGCATTTTTCCATTAGAAATGGTTTCAAAGGCTACATAAAAAAACAAAGCCAAATGAGGCAAAGTTTAAGTGAGAAAACATGTGTGCAATATTAAGCCAAGGAAAGGGACCAGTTACTTAGAGAAATCCAGACCTTTCTTTGCAGTGCTTTTCAGAAAACATATTAGGAAGTATAGGTCAAATCTTCATTTGGTGTAAATGTGTGCAGCTCTGCTAAAATCAGTGAAACTTCCTTTAAATAGTCAAACTCGGGATCTGGCCAACTTTCAGATTTCCAAATGTATATCAAAGAGCTGTAAGTATCTGAAAATGAACTGATTAAATTAATTTCCTATTTAGCATTACTTGGAATTAAATGTTTATCTGTCTACTAAGAACTACACATTTAAAAAATATTTAGGTAGAATATACCAGAAAACACTTAATAAAAACATGTAAACGATGTTCAAAGAGGAAGAAAAAATAATTTATGCTTGCATTCCCTGGCTTCTCCAGCCTCCTCTACCTCGATTTCTGATGAATGAAGAAAGCCTGAACACTTTATTTTCTGTATTTATTTTGAATCTGCTTCTTTCTGTCGGGAACTCTGCAGTTGGAGAACTGGGATTGAGGTGACATCATCAGAGACAGCACTTGGAACTGTTCAGAGAGAAAAAAAGAGTTGCACAAATTATAAGTGATTTCCTGACACAGGGTTAAGAGAAAACGTAAATCAATTTGTAATTTGGCCTTGAGACTGCACAAAGGCAGATTTTTAAAGCACAGCCTCATTTTTCACACCTTCATTTTCAAGCACAAATAAAGTCTCTGTTTAAAAGCCTTTTCTACCCTTTGATTCATTTATGTGAGCAAAGTCAAAATTACTTTATAAAAAGGTAGGATTCTCTCTTCAATTATTATCTAGGAGGCAGGATATAAACTCAACATGCTAGAATAAAGTGAATCTACTGCTGTATCTCTCCCAGTGATAGCAAGAGAAGGCTTTTATATAGAAATCAAGACCATTGTCTTTGAGTAGCAGCTGAACTTCTAGCTTTTTTATTTTTATTATTCAGACTTTATTAGCTCATTCAGATTCACCCTGGGACATTTATTAGAGCTAGTTCAGTACAGTAAAACTTTTGCAAACCTGTCTTAAATCTATTTAGGTTTATTTTTCAGATGTTTTTTCTAACTGAAAAAATAACAAGTTTTGTACTAGGAAAGGAAAAGAACAAAAACCCCAAAGATTTGCCGTTCACAATACTGTTCAAAAACTGTGCCCTCCTCTCACCTTGAATTTTTCCCTCTGTCTTCTAACTTCTCATCCTCCTGTCTCTAGTTCTCTCTGTTTTCCTTGGTTGTCTCTCTAGTCTTTCTACAGCATTTCCTTCCCCTGGAAAATATCAATGCTGGGGATTTCACATCATTCCATCTGCCAAACTAATCAGCAGCTAACCTAATGCGTATCTTGAAGTGACATCCCAGAACTAAGCTTTTAACTTAATCTGTGCAAAACCTGGAATCTCCAAGCCCTGGGAAATTTGCATTTCCAACTGTATTTTAATTAAAATTCAACCAAGAAGACTGAGGGGAGAAGAAAAAAAATATTTGGAAAAGTGTAAATTGCAATGTATTTAGTAACTTTGTCTCCCTGGCAGCCCACCAACAGGGCTGCAAATCCCTTGTGCCACTAAATCTTTCCTGGTGGGCGGTGCAGGAGCCTTAATGTCTGGGGAATTGTAGAGCAGGAGAATCTGGAAGCCAGAGTCAAAGGGACTTCTTTGGCCATGTGCCTGCTAGGCTTCCCAGGAGATGGGAGTTTCTGGCAGGGTTGCCTTGGGATCTGGGGAGGTGGATAGGCTGGCAAAAAGCTGAGCAAATTTCCATCTGAAATCCACCTGGTGGTAATCAGAATTGATTTGCTGCAGTTAAACATCTTGGATATTTTCTGAGGGAAATAATTTAGATGCATCCCTGCCTGCTCCACGGGAAGTTGGCTCTGTACTGAAGCATTTTGGCAGCCCTGCGGGAAGGTGTGTGTGTGAGTGCAGGTCTCAGAGGCCAGCAGAACCCTTGCCACGGCTGGCCCCAGCACTGCGGGGCTGCAGGCACAGGAATGTCACCTCCTTTCCTCTCCTTCCCCGCACTGATTGATTTGGCAGGAGAGAGTCAGCAGGGAAGAGGGACCCATAAAGAGTTATTTCAGGGTGCTTCATGGCAATTAGGTCAGGAAGAAGGAAAATGGGAGGGAAAATTAGCAAGGTTGATTGTAGCACTGGAAGGCTCAGTTCAGCATGAGAGGATTCAGAGACGACAACCAAATTATTGATGTTGTAATAACGAGTTAAGTGTAACCTTATACTCTTCCTGAAGAGGATTTCTGACCGTTGCCTGACCCCAACAAAGTTGCTCATCTCTTTTGCTGTTACAGGACATGTCACTTGAGGAGTCCTCAAAGCCTGGCAGCTGCAGAAGTCAGGCTGACGAGATGGCCTCGTGCCTGCCTGAGAACATTTGCTGGTGCATCCCCTTGTTTCCCTGTGTTTTCCTCTAGAAGCTGAGTTACAATGTATGGCAATACCGAATCAGCCAAAGGGGTGATATGGGACTGTGCATAGGAAGAGAGGGTACGGAAGAGACAGGAGAACAGGAGAAGAAATCTTCTCCTTTTTCTCTTCCTACCAAGGCTATTTAACATTTTAACAAATGAGGCCCTTGCAGGCACCCTCGGGTTTTTTTTTTACTACAGTCTGAAGGTGGTCCTCAGATAGGTAATCAACCACAAATAAATGCCCTGAATATCAAACTGGAATCCTTGATAAAACCAGAAATGGATAAAATGCAAGTCACTGTCTTCATTCTCCTTGAAGACAAGACTAGCTCAAGAAATAAACTTTATCAAAGTATCTATACTCAGATAATACAATATACCAAAGTAATTTGTCCAAAGCAACCCCTTACCTCCCACAGTTTAGATTTCATTTTGTTAATGTTTTCCAGTGACTGAATATTTTGTTAAAAAAATTGCAATCTATTTTTGCAGTATACTCTGAAGTAGTCTGAAATTCTCCTAGGCCTGTTAAAATTATTTGTGTATTTTTTTATGGTGCAAAATTACTGGAGAAGTGTCAAGGATCTGGCTCAGAGGATTCTTGCCAGGACAGAATTTGGCCCACTGCATTACAATTAAAACATTTATTTCTTTTTTATAGAATTCATTCCCCTGAAAACAACCTGTTCTGCTAAGTTTTATATCTCTCTGTAGCTACAGAAACACAGAAGTATCAAATAATTTCATTACTATTTCCTATTACTTATATATATATATAACTTCCTGACCTATATCACTGAAATTCATCTTTATTCATGCACCTTGAGGATTTTGAAGCCAGAAGGAACCACAAGTCCTAATCACATCTTTTTACGCAGTATTACATCCTTCCCAGGACAAGTCATTAAGTATCATAGTGAGAAGACTTTGAGTCTTTAATCAGATTACCTACTAAATTGATGTAAGAGCCATCAAATCTGATCGAAGCTTCATCTACTGTGACAGGTTATTCTGCTTCCTTGAAGGAACAGGCAAAGAAATTCCAAAATATTTCTCTAGAAGCTTTTATCTGATCATTTTCAGTGTAGTAATAAAGCACAGGCTTGTATTCTCAGTGAGTTAAAGTCTGCTTACATAGTCAGGAAATGTACTTATAAAAACTAGAAATCACCAGGTGATATATTTCAGTACTTTTCCAATATCTCAGCCATTCTGGGAACATGTCAGCCAGAACCACAGCAGTTAACGAGAGACACCTCTCTTTTCCAGAGTTCAGCGTTCATCATGACGTGCATTGAAATGCTGCTGGGGCTGCCAGAGTTTAGCAGCCCGTCCTACGCACTGGCATAATTCTGTTATTGATTTCTGCCATGCTGCACTATAGAGAGCAAATTTCACATTGCATTTCAAGGACAGCACAGCAGTCAGGGACACTGTAGCACTGAAAGGACACAAATTGAGAGAACACATTTAATTTACTGCACGCTATGATACACTGTCTGAAACTGGGCTCTCTGAGGGGCCACATCTCTCCGATGCCATCCTGAAGCTGAAAACAGCTGAATGATGAAAGGGTAGTGGGGAAAGGGTAGGGGAGGTTCAGTGTGTGGGGTTAGGTGGCAAGACCCTTACTCCTCCTACCTCCTCTCACAAATCTGACCTTCACCTAAGTCAACCAGAATGTTCAAGTTGTAATTTTTGTTGCAAAGCAAAGGGGGCAGTGGCCTGCTGGAGGGCATTCTGGCCAGGGCTCTAAAATCTTCATTCTCTCCTGAAACTGTGAGCTTTTGGTGAGGTACATACAGTATGTTCACAACACAAGGATTTAGGACAGGGCTGAAGTTGGGATGCCCAGGGCAGCAGGCAGTCCCTCCAGGCAGATGACTGGCTAAATTCTGGCTCAGACAACCACTTTAACACTCTTATGATTTGAACATTGGATTGGAGATGTGATAGAGCTCCTATCTTTTTATTCCTCATTTCACACAGCAGCCAAACTGGTGTAATAAATGCCACTACGGTAAAGATAACCTGGGGAGTTTCTTTGAGGGAAATGCAATATGCTGCTTTGAAGCAGCTGCAGGTGGTAGGTGTTAAACAACACAGAGGTCACTCCCTGCCTCTGCCCCCTTCATCACAGCTTTGTTTATCTTCCATTGCAAGGAAGATACCTCAGAGTTTTAATGCCACTCCAGAGCTTTCTTTAACCAGATACAAGAACACCTGGTATCAAGAACAAAACTCTTTCTTCTACAAAAATTGGAAGAGGTTCAAAAGAGAGTTCTGTCTCTTCATGAAAGTGAATGCTGCAAGAAGATTTTTATTTTAATATTGCTGATGCAGAGACTCTAGACTTCTTTAAGAATGAAGCAGACACAAATGGCAAGCTAGGATCGCACTAAATGATGTAACATCCAAAGCACATTGCACACCTACAACAATGAACTTTTGGAAGTCGTTAGCTTTGTGTGAAAGAGTGAAATGATGGAGCAACCCTGAGGACATTTATAACAGACTTCTGTCTGTAAAGCCAAGTGTGCAGTCTGTAGAGTATTGTGGAATCTGACATCACATAAAATAAGGACCAGCAAAAACCTGAAAAAATACTGTTAGAAAATAATGAATTAAATGTAGAAAACCCCTGAGAGTTTGCCAGATTATAGAGCAGAGGCAGACCGGATTGCATGATACAACTGTGTTACCAAAGGGCAAAATCATGGGAAGAGTCAACAAAACAAAGGAGAAGACTATAATCGGAGGCAACATGGAAGAGAGCAGAGGTGTGGAAGAAAACACATCCTAAGCATTGTCCAGACCTTGGACAGAGCTTAAGAAACAAACAAACAAACAAACAAATTTGCAAAAGAAGAGAAACTATGTATAAGAATACCTGATGGATGTATTATTATCTGTGATGCAAACTGGAACACAACTGAAATCTTGATTACTTGTGAGATGGATGTTGGCACTGCAGCTATAACAATGGCTGGTGTTATATTAAAGGATATACCTGTTTCTCTCCATTAACTATAAATAGATTCTAGAGGATCAGTTCAGACAAAAATGTCTATATTGGAGATATAGTGAGGTAAGGTGTGTTTATCTCCCAGAAGTCCCTGAAAGAGATGCCATGTATAAGAAGTGAGGAGCCCATGAAGACAAAAAGAAAAATAGAAATTAAAGAAAAAGAAATGAAGACATAGCAAGGAAAAGAAAAATTACCCAAAGATGAAAAGTGCCATACAGAAAATGATGAGCTAACAACATTGGTGTTGTCAAAGAATGTGAATTAAATGGCAGAAAGTTACTAGTCCAGTATTACGCAGGTAGGTAAATTTAATGAAACTGTGATTCTCCTGTCCAGGACTGGCACACATTTGTTTGTATACACTGAAGAAAAAAAACTACATACTATTTTTAGCTTCTTATTCTCACCAGCAAGAAAGATCGTTATCACAGAAAATGACTCTCAGACATGTAATCTCATAAGATCTGTATTTGTTAGATATGACATCCCTGCTGTGATAATGACAGGTAAAGGGTTAAAATTAGATTTCCACTAGATCAAATATTCTGAAAAAGAATGGGTGATTTAGGCATATTATGTAGAACCTAGGACACACAAAGTCTATAAGTATTATGGAAAAAAGGTGTTGAAATTTTCAAAACGATCCTTAGAAATGCAGAATAACCTAATAGGCAAGGAATAGCAGTCCACCATTGAACCTAGGAATGCAATCTTATAACACAGCATAATACATAATACCAAATTAACAATTCCCCACAATCAAAAGGGGGAGATCTTGTTCCTATTTCCCACCTCCCATTCTTGCTAATCCTCCTTCCCTTCCCTGCTCTTCACTTCACTCCTGCCCCTGCTGTGGTGCTTGACCTGGCGTTCATCTGACTGGAAAACTAATCTAAAAAAGAAAAACAGAGATAATGCCTTGCCAGGTTAATAAATCGACTTAGATATTATGACCAGGCAAGTGCCAAAAGCAGTATTAGATAAAGGAAGGAGCTAGCAGTATAGACTGAAAGTTACACTGCCTCCAGGCCTAGCAAACCGTGCTGAAAACATTGAGACAAAAAAAATTGAGACAGCAAAAGCAAAATCCTGAAAAAGGACCACACGACTTCAATGCCTTCCTAGCCACAAGACAATGCACAGGCACCAAAATTGTCATCTCTAGTGAAGATATGAATATTTTCTGGAAGGTTGTAGCTCGGCGAGGTCCAGCCTATAGAAAAAACGATAGACATCCTGAGCTTCCTCCACAGGCAGACTGGAAGAGATGGGTGCAGAGGAGCCACAGACCCAAACAACATGGTGGGAAAGAGCTGACGAGAGTACTAGAGTAACCAATGTCTGCAACCATCTCTCTTCAAAGATCTACAAGGCAAGGAAACCAGCCTAGGGACTGACAGAGAGCTGAGATGCAGTATAACAGATGGCGTATTTTTTTCCCTCTGGAAAGGGAAGATGTAAGGCTAGCCACAGATGTAATAAGAGAATAGATTTTATTGATCTAAACCAGTGGTGCTAACAGCCAGACTAAGTGATGTGTACAAATCTCTCCTTTTCCCTCACAAGTAGCCTCATCATTTATATGTTTATTTTCACTTTAATACTGTGCCACCTTGGTTTTAAAATTTGGCTCAGGGTTTTACTGAGTGGCCTCAAAGTATCCTACAGTCATATCTGCTCTGGTAATCTAAACAGGATGAAGGTTAGGGCTGAGTAATGGCCCCAAACAATCCTTTACAGTGATACAGCATAAATCTTGGCGTAGTTTTGGAGTGAGCAATTTTTGAGCACAGCTTTGGGTTTAAGAACAGTGGGAGCCACTTGGATGTCTACGTTTTTTTGGAGAAAGGTACGGGATTGTGGCTGTATGACTACAGCTCTGCCGAGGCAGTTGTCACTAGGGCAGGATAATTTGCCTCAGCTTGTTTGATTTACCAGCATAGACATTGGCCGTAATTTCCCCATGAAATGCTCAGAGATCTGGGTTTGTGCCTATATACCAGAAGCTGTCACATAAAGGAGGTACCCACCTTCAGCGGTGCCACTGTAACTTGTAGAAAAGGGTGGTGCACGAGTGTCATTGCGAAGCTACCATACCTGTGTGGAACAAGAAACCTGGAGTGATGCACGGTGTGCTGTATCTGGTTGATAACCTGAAATGACTTTGAGATGCAAGTTGTCTGGAAGGTGTTTGAAGGATTATCCTCTTTTGCAACCTGCAAAGATAGATCTAATTATTTATTTATTTACTTACTTATGGTGAAAAGTGAGAGGAAAAAGCAGAGGATTAAACCCCAGAGCTTTGCAGAGCTTGCATGAAATCATGCAACATGTCCTATACGTTATTTTACCTTTGGAAAATCATGTTCTAAAAAAAAAAAAAAAAAGAAAAAAGAGGATATTTTAAATTCTATCCTTCTCCTAGGTCTTGCAGATTTAGCTATATTTGCCATTGCTCTTCATGGGATATTGTTTCTCCTGTCTTTCCTCCATAGATGTTTCTCTATGTCTTCTGTCTTGTACCTCTTATTCTCTTGCTTCTGACAGTTTTTGACTCTCAACTAAATTAGCTAATTTAAATGTTCTGAAAACTTGGGGGTTTTGCAGGTACTGCTGTCTCCCAGTGGTAGAAGAGATCATCCCTTTCTTGGACACTCTCACAGGTTTAGCGTTCTGTACTTTCAACGGATGACCCGTCTCCTGGAAATAACAACTTCCTGAATTTGGAGGGTGTAGCTTTTCATATTCTACTTATCTGTCTAGTTACATTTAATATTGTATCGATATGTTCATAGTAACCATAAATGTTTCAAGACAGGATTTTGACAGGTAGATGACTTGGTGCAAACTCATATCTGAACAGTTTCAGCTGCTGAACATAGATTATTTGGAGTGGGTAGTCATGTGACTCTGTTTCTTTTCTTTTTTACTTCATTTTTGTCAGCCCTCTACAATGTTTTTGTTTTTCTGAATTAAAAGATGTCAGTTTCCATAAGGGGCTGAAAGTCATTGCGCCAAGTTGTGTCAGTATCTGCCCTCATGTGCCATAAAGGGCAAATATACAAGTATAAAGGGAACACACACATTTTGAAGTGCAACATTGTCACTGAAAATGTAAGAAAACCCAAAGTTCAGCAAAAAGCAGTGCTGAAGTCATTCTTACCTTCAAGGGAAGTATCTTTCCAAGCATTTTCTCCCATTCCTTTGGTAGCGTATGTTGTGGAGACATTTCATGCTGCAGAAATTTATTCTGATCCATTTAGGAGTTGCTGGCGGTGTGTTGGGTTTATTTTTAAGATTTTCATTAGAATTCAAAAAACTGCAAACCTTGGCCATTTGGCACGGCAAGCATGTGCACTATTCAGGCTTACAGTTAGTTTGCAACACAAAAGTTTGCAAGCAAGCTCTTATGCATAAGAAAATCAACATTTCCAAATGCTTCTGATCTGAGATGGATATGTGTATGCCCCGGATTCTAAAGCATTCAGTGTTTTTCATGAGCATGCTCATAAACTTGATGAATTCTTTACAGAATCAAGTTGGACAAATATTAGGATTCTTTATGCTTCTATTAGAATTAGCTTTTAAATATGTTTATGAGAGTATGAGTTTGGTTACTAGACAACTGCTCTGAAATAACAGACTCTAGTAAGAAATTTTCATTAGCACAGCACACCCTTCCATTAAGTATTAACATTAAAAAAAATCACATTTAGACAAATTATACTGACTGAAGATCTCACCAAAAGTAATCACCAATAAGGGAGCTTTCTAATGGGTTGTATTTGGAGCTGTAACTAGTTCAAACGTAATGAATATCTTTGTTTAAAGTCTGCAGACAAAATGTCCCTTGTAAAATATGTGAAGACAGCTTTCTTTCCACTGGCAGCTGGATACTCACATGAACAAGCCAGTGTTATAGAGAAATCTGCATCATTGAGTGATTTGCAGTTATGTGAAAAGTACCGAGTACTACAGTCTAACAAGGCAAAACCCCTAAAATGTAATGCTGAAAGCTGATGGCAAGTTCACACCAGGAATAGGGAACATGCACTTAATGCTAGAATAATTTCATTTTAACACAGCATATTTTAATCAATACTAAGTATCTTTAGCATATATTTAGTTGTACGTTGCACCAAATCAATAAGAAACTAATACATGATTCAGAAATTTCTGTGTCAGCTTCTATAATCTGTGGTTTGTATGACGCAGAAGGAAGGCCAAGCTCCTCTTTGATTAAAAGTCTAGAAATCTCGAGAATAAGTAGAATGATGAATATGAATAGGAGAAATAAGTGTCCCCACCATCTCATCCCCATTCTTCGCTTCTGCTTCCTCACATACAGCACTGGACCTTGCCTGATTCAGTAACAGCAAATAAACTAAAAAAGAAAAAAAAATATGGGAGTAGGAGTAAAATATATCAGAGGAGGACAGTTTCTTGTGGTGTACGTAATATGAAACTGAATCACTAGTCACATGTACTCCAATAAAAATAAACTTGTTTTTTGAGGACAAAGGCATACAAGGCACTATTATTGCTCAAACCCTCTCCTATTACAGTGCAACGGGAGGACAGGGAGCAGTTTTTGCTCCTATCACCATTGACCAGGACCACAAACAAGCAAAACTGGGGCACTTCCTCAAGACTACCACAGTTCCACGGCCTTTAAAGAACCTTCAACATTCACCACAAAACAAAAGTGCATTTTCTTTGCACGTGAGGTTGAATGCATGTCTAAAGGACTGAAAAATTTTCACTTAAAAAAGAAAGGTATATAGGTGCTGCAGAAAGTTTGTGGCAGAGCCCAGCCCGGGCTTGTGGTCTGGTTTTGTCCAGCATGCCATACTGAATATGACTCCAGGGTTGGTTTTGCTTCATGCAAGCACAGCAAAAGTCCTGAATTTCCCATTAGCTATACTATATTAAAAAATGGAAAACACCTTACCCATCATTTCACAGCATTTCCGGAACACTTTGGTTCTAATTGATTATTTGACTCCTAAAGGACCATATTTTTCTATGCCCCTGTAAGTGAGGATTTTGTAGACTTTTCAAGGAATCTCTGGGATATTAGTATTTCTTGGTAATTTTCTTCTTGCCAGAGGTACTCCTCCTTCCATTTCAACCTCTATTTTTCTCTTTAGCAGTGAGAGCATTATTTAAAAAACAAAGCAAAAATAACAATAAAATGAAATCTCCGCCCAGCCAGAGTATTTTTCAAAGAAAAGCTGACTTCGTTACATATGCCATTATTTCCAGACATAGAACTGTAGAGATTTTTAGAATGGAAAAACAAATAAGCTGTGAATGTGCCTTTTTTAATATTTGAACAGTACCTACTGCATTATAGGCTCTTCTGAGAAGAAATAAGTAACAATGACCTCTGAAATTCATCACAATGGAGTAAAGTGGCTGCATGCATTTGCCCATGAATGTCTTACACAGAGTTACTGCTCCTCAAGGCACTTCAGTGTCATTTAAAAAGGGAGAGCAGCCTCCAATATTCAAAGTAATCAGCAGCATAATGACTCAGGTACTTAGGAGACACTCAAGGATAGCTCGACTGTTTGAATAGCCACCAATGAGTGTCTTCTATTAAAAAATAATATTGATCTCAAACTTGTGATGAGCCATCTATTCAGAATTTAAGCAGGGCTTTGTCAAAATATTGAGTTCATGTCTCATCTCTGTACAATTCTAACATTTCTTTAGTGCAAAGTAGGATTTCTTTTATTGAATATTAAGGATTTTAGTTAGTTTCCCAGTCAGGATTTTTTTCTGGAATCACCAAATTTCTTCTATTTTGTCAACAATTACAAAATAAATTCAATACGTTACAAAATAAGTTAAATAAGTTCAATTATATTCTTTGTCTCCTTAACCATTGTTGTCTTTTCTCCCTAGGGCAGCAATACTAAAATTTGAAAGAAATTATGGTATCTCAAGATTAATTTTTCATTTCTTCTGAAAAAATGTAAAACCACTTTTCACTGACACTTTTGAGGGGAATTATCTCTCTCATTTTATGGAGTTTTCTTTCTGTCAGATTTTATTGACGTGGTTGCAGATCAGCTGATTTCAAAGGCATTTTTTTCTTGAAAATTTCTTTGTTGAAAAACAGATTAGCATATTCCTTGTTTTTCTTCTGTTACTGAAAACTTTCATATGGATTTTCCCAAAGGCCAGTTTTCCATTGCTTATCTGATAGGGCTTTCTTTGCTACGATTACAAATAAGCTGTCTAGTATTCCAAAGCAAACATTGAAAATGGCAGTATATTTCCTTTTTATTGGATATAGATGTGATTTTTTTAGTAGATAGTGTGAGACAATGGCTGTCAACCTCTAATGCTGCAAGGATTACTTCTCCTTCATTGTATACAGGTTTATCACATCCGGACACATAAGCAAAGAGTAATATTTCATTAAGCAAAAATAAGACTCAAAGAGCCAAATTCTGTTAACAGTAATTCTTATATTCTAATCCAAAATATACCTTCTGTTAGGCATTTTTCTTCCATCAGCATTTTTTTTCCATGCATGAAAGGAACCATTAAATTTTTGGAAAGAGGAAATATACCCAAAGTTACAATTAAAAGGCTTGCATAAACAAATATGAACCTGGATAGGCTGCCTTGAGGATCATAGCCAGTCCCACTCTGTAAGCACACTTTTACAATTCAAAGCATGCTATGTTTTTTTAAAAATGTCGTTTGACGTTATATTGTCTTGCTGTAAAACATTTGTAACATATAATGATGTAAGAGGCCAGCTGGCTGCTAATGGTAACAACGTACTTTACCAGCACTATCATCAGAAGGACTGTTGAAGGCAGATGGCCCTTTTTTGCAGCTTTATCCCATTAGAGATCTTACCAAGGACAGGCTCCCCTACAGTAATGGGAAGAACATTGCTTTATTGACTATAAAGCCTTCCTGCAAATAAGTTTGAAAGCAATATGTGCTGGAGAAGACCAGTGGCACGTACATTCATAACCGAAATAGAGGAGTCTGGACTGAAGCTTTGTTAAATGCTTCCTCCATCATGGAAAACTTTTCACAGAAATACTGGATTGGTATTCAAAGCTTCTGTTATACAGAGGGCTACTTTCCTGTCTTATTAGAGAGAGGCATACAAATTATGGTAGTTAATTACTGTGCATCCTCTCATTTCGTGGCCATACTGCAAGGAGTTAAAATACAGATACAAGGGGAAAAATTACTCAGACTCAGCTGATCATACAGAGATTAATTTTGATGATAGTGTCATTGAATCATGTTCTACGGTTTGATAGTCCAGATGCGCATTTTTCCTGGATAACAAAGGTTCAATTGGTTATGCTTCTTTTACTTTTAGGGCTATCAGAAATAATATTGTCATGGTTTCAATTTCTTTTTGTCTTATGATAACGCAAATGGCCTGTTTTGAAAAAGCATGCCATATTTTGCATGACTAACAATTGCTATTTAGCTTTCTGGTGGGACAGTGGTTTTGTTCTTTTGGTTTTTGGTGGTTTTTCAAATGTGTTTTCCAGTGATTTGTCTGTCAATGCCTATAGGACCACACAATGTTTCTGCTTAAATCATTATCTTCTATAGCAAGTGGATTTTGTCCTCTAGTACTCTGGTTACCTACTTTTCATTTCAGGGGAAGCATAAAGCAGGCAATTTTCTAAATCCTATTCACTCTACCTCTTACGCTTCAATTCATTGACAGCTTGTCTTTTAGCAAAGGCAGCCACAGGTACAGATCTATATTATTACTATGTTATATGTACATAAGAACAATAATAATTCATTCATTTTTATTTGAGTTCTGCAGGGGTTTTTCTGTTTGTTTTGTCTAACCCATGTGGTTAGCCAGAATTTAGGGTTCTATGGGCTATTTCCTCTAGGAGGAAAAATTGATAGCTATTTCTTTTGGACATAATCTTTCTTTATTTACTAAGAACACACAAATTATGTTCCCCTAGAACCCGAGAGGAAATTTCAACAGAGGATAACATATCTCTTCACAGTTCCTACCCTCTTTCTGTTGGCACTTAAACTCTACAGGTTTTGTCTTGTCTCCTCATAAACACAGTCTTGTGCTTTTTGCAGCTTTTTCGTTTCTTTTTCACTGTTGGGATTTTGGGGCTCCATTGTGTAAGAGAGTCAGTACTTTTTCATTCTTTTCCTCATACAGTCCACTGTCTACTCAGTTTAAAACCCTGAACACCTTCACAGATGGCTTTTTATAGATCGGTGGCTTTAGGCTGAGTTTTGACTGGAGACCTATAGTATTTCTTTTAGCTGGTTCCATAGAGAACCTTAATGATTCTTGCAGGGAAGGATATTGGCTTTGTATTCTTTTGTTCAGTAAGGATTAACTCAGGGCAGAACATTTGCTGGGCGTCAGTAATACATTGTGTTACCAACTGCATAGCACACATGTAGTTAAGATAAAGAATGTGCCGTCTTCAGTGCTGCTCTCTGTGGCTCAGGGGAGCTTGCAGGAAGATGTGAACGCAGCTTTCTCTCTGGAAACATTTTCACCAATTAAGGGTACAGATTCAGCATTTTCCTGTGGCTTTCCCTTTCTCCTGCCATCTTTCGTAAAAAAGGTTGGAATCTTGAGACCCTTAAAATACTTGTTCTGCTCTAGAAATGTGGGAATTTTTTTCTTTTAGTTTTCAGTTCACTGAGCTGTTCCTATGGATTTTAGCAGTTGACCAAACATAGTGGTTTGGTTTAGATTTCCCAAGAAGTTTAGGAATCAAAGTCCAGTCAAACATGTAGCATTAGTTGAGGAAATAACAGTCTGAAGGTTCCATCTACATCAATTTCATTGCCAGATTCTCAGGGCCAGGTCCGTGTTCTATCTGATTTTAGGCAGTCTTGGGACAAACCTGCTGGGATCTTCATCCAGCATCCGTGCTGTGAATCAGTACCACAGCATCACTCTTTACCACACACAAAGTATCTTGAGAAAGGAAGGCATAGACCAATAATGCCCCTAAGGCATTTGCCAGTGTTAAGGAAATACCCTCTTGGACACTTACTCTGTAGTGCCTTTGATCAATAATTTGTGATTGAGGAGGTTGACTTAATTTCTAGGTGAAATTCTGTATGCATGTAACAACAGTGAACATGAGCAGCTCAATGATGACAGCTACAGAAGTACTAGAGCTTACAGATTTAAGACTTTTATGTGGCTTTGCATTGTAAAACCTATCTTTGTTATTTATCACACCATGTTAATGTAAAGAGTACTTGGCAATGTTTTATTTACTTTTTTTTTTTTAAACTTCAAAAAACTCTTCTGCACATGCATCTGACATCTTGGACATGGCACAGTGTGCGGTTCTGTTCCTGCAGGAACATCCTGTGACCTTCTGTTTTGACTTGTGCACATCTCACTTTACTTAGTTGTCCAGAAATTGTCTAGCCTAAGCTAGCAAACTAGACTTTCTTTACAAGCAATGGAGAGAGCAGGTACCTCCATAGGGGGAACTATTCCACCTGTGTTGGAGATTCATTTTACAGTGGACTAACTCACCCTCAGGGATCCCACTCATCTCTCCTGACCATAAAGAGAATTCAGATAACCCAGATAACTGCCTGAGAACACCTAATTCTTGTGCAGCTAAAGTTAAAGGACACGAATTCCACCTTTTCTCCTCTGTGTTTCATGAGAATGTGGATTTTACCTACCCCGCGTATTTATGTGTTTGTTAGGATGGGTCTTGCCTTTGTATGCACACTCCTCCAGACATGCTGCAGTTCTGATCTCTGCAGGGATCTCTTTATAGCCATTGTGATACAAACAATACTGATATTGATTTTTATATCCTGAACAAAATAACATCTCATCTTTTACAATTTGAAATGTGCTTCTTGCTCCTGAGAGGAGCTACTCATCATAGTGTTTATTTCTTTAGCATCAAATGATGTTTGCCAGGCACGGTCAGGAAGTGGCCATGATTCCAATAACATCACTTGTGGCAGGTGTGATACGGATGGGGAAGGAGTTGCTCAAGGTAATGGCAAGTCCCTCACCATAAACCCCCAAAATATGCATCATATACCAGGTGGTGGTAATGAGAGAGTCTGCAACCATACCTACTTCCCAAAATCCATTCTACACAATTCAACATACAGGACTAGAGTCAAAATTAATTAAATTTTGCTTGATGGTTTTATTGCTATCTTGAGACTGCAGAGCACCTTTAGACAATGACCATGTTCCTTTTGTACTATACATAGCTACAGTACTTCTAGTGCTGTAAAATGAAAATAATAATGAAATGCAAGCTGCTTGCAGTACTTACTGCAGAGCTTTTGATATTCTATTTCCAAAGTCTCTTTTAAGAAAAGCCTGCTGTTTGTGACAAATCAGCTGTTGCCTTCTCAATGCATTATTTTCCATTTTTTCATTACTTATTTAACGAGCAGAAGAGCGTACTGTTTTTTTATTAGTTAGAAAGGTATCTGAGACCATGTTTAGAGCAAACAATGTCAGCTGATATGTTTTTGTGAACTGACCTGTATTGGCTGAAATGGGTATTTCCCAGCCATCTTCCTCACTGTCGCTCTGGAAGAACAGCACTGTACAGAAAAAGGAGCTGCTCCTGAGCCACTGCAGCTTGTAGCCTCACATATTTAATTAAAAGTTTACCTGCTTGCCTGTGAACTGCAGCAGGTCAGAACTTGATACCTAAACTGGTTCAGACTTCCTTGGCATAAAAAAAGCAACCTGAAGAGAAGGGGAAGGATAGGTGTTTGTTTCATCCTGGTGTACCCTCTCACCCAACATCCTAACTCTCAGGGAAGGCTTCAGTTAGTTCAGATGCCCGAAGATACGCTAATGGAGGTTAGCTCTTATTTAGGATGTCACTGCTGTGGCAATTCCTACTGTCTGGAGCCTAGACTGGACCCTCGTGAGTTAAAATTAACTGTTAAGAAGTGGTCAGTTCTCAAGAATAGGATTAGGCTCACTAACCAAGAAGAAAACTGCTCCAGAAATACATAAATAAATAAAAAGGATCGGTTTTCCCCAAGACTAACGAGCTGAAGAAAGGACCAGCAATCTACTACAGCTGGTGCAACAAACAGGTTGGCAAGGGAGGGAAGTGAGCACAGGTGAAGGGAGGATGAACAAAGTTTGGCTGGACAAACTTTCAGATGGGGTCAGCCATCTCGCATAGCTTCACCGTCAGAATGCTTAATCCTGATGGGTCCTCTGGATCTAAGATGCTCTAAGAATGTTTTAAACTGAACCAGTCTTTCAATGTTTCATTTGAAAACACAGTCTCTGCTATTGACACTCTTAGTAGCTAAGCCAGAAGAGCTATGCTGATATTTCCAGTGCACTGTAAGGGCACTTCACCTCCATCCGTGCCCCCCTCCTTCCCCTCGATATTAGATGCCACGCTGCCAGGCATTCGCAAGTTAAAACAGAGCTTGTAACTTCATGGAAGCAGATGTTCATGATAAGCATTTACAGAAGGAAACTCAAGAACATTTTCAAGCAATAAGGCAAAAATAAAGCACTTAAGCACACCAAATATCTTTGGGATTTTCTCAGGCTTCATTTAAACAATTGGTGCTTTTTTTTTTTCCCCCAATAAATAATGTAACATTTAATATTCTGCAGAAAATACAATGAGCTAAAATATTTATCACCCTGTACTTTCTCACTATGCTTTTATTAAGTCTAATAACTGTACATTAAAATAATTGCTTTTTGCCTGCTAAGCAGTATTGGAAACTTGGAGCAGTAAAAGTTTAAGGCAAACCATTTATATGAAATCAGAGGGTTTTGTCTGCAAAAGGCAGACATTCACCAAGATCAGCAATTAGCACAGTAGTATCTTTTTGCTTAGAAGATATTTAGGTTGAAATATCTGACTGTAAATCAGTAAGAAATATAACTCTAATCTATGGATTATTTATTTTTTCTGTAAAAGCTTTGCCTTCCGTCTCTTGATTAGTAAGAAAATATGAGGTTTATATCCGTTTTTCAAGTAATTTTTTAAAAAAATAAATAAAATGTGATACAATTACTGAGATTTACAGTCAAATAAGTGATGCTAATCTCAGTTTCCTAGTTAAAGTTACAAGAGGGTAAATTTTAAATTACAGTTACTTGAAAATAAATCAGTTCTATATCAGCTTCTATATCACTTTTCGGTCTCACTGTGACTGAGTTCTTCAATGTTATGAAAAGTTATGTGTACTCAATGATAATGTCTAAAAGCTTGTCATGTGTTCTTTAGCATCAGCTTTCCAGTGGAAAACTGTAGGATTTCTAGAAAGTCTAAATTAACTTTACAGAAGAATATTTGTATCTATAAGATGTATAATATTTAATGTGTCTGTATGCATTTATGGCTTTTATATTTTTAAAGCAGTTATTATCTGATCAGCTTTATCCTTTTATTTATTTATTTTTTATCAGCCTACAAACTTTGGACTAAAATATATGACCAACAGAATATTTTCTATGGCTGCATAATTAGCGCATTTATGCTGTCTATGGAATAACCACATTGGGCTTGTCACTTTTTTTTAACTGAGAAATGTAAATTTTTGGGGTCTGAAACTGTTCTGAAAATAATATTTTAATTCAGATGGGCGTTTATGGGTAGAAAAAACATCAGAAGGCAATCCAGATATTCTTCTGATTACATCATGCACCCATAAGGTAGGAAAAGTCAATAGTCAAATCCCTGCTTTAATTTAAACAGGGGAAGGACTTGGATTGCCACATGAGTGTTTAACCAGCAGAGGGAGAAGGCTGAGGAGGTCCTGTATCTTATGAAGAAATCTGAAAATAATGTAGAAGGAAACCAAATCTGGCATCAAACGCTTTTCTTAATAAAAGTCATCTCAAGATAGCCTTATAATAATAAAAAAAAAATGTTGAAGTTTTGCAATTTTATTCAGAATACGTTTTGCACGTTTTGCACAAAAACATTTGTTTTGTATGCTACTGATATTGAAATACTGAGGCAATTTTGCACTTATAACTAAACATATACTGTTCTGTTAAGGTCAGTAATAGTCTATAGGTAACGGTATTTCACTATATTTTAGTGGCCACCTTGTAGAAGAAATATGTGCAATAAGCTTGTGACTGAGATGCATTAGTGATTTTGATCTCAAACTAGTTGAAGTATGTCTGAGTAATTCTAGAGTAAGACTATTTGTGATATTTAATGTATTTAACATTTTATGAGAATCTGTGCTTTTATTTAAAAAAAATACTTCTCATGCTTCATGTTTGTAGAGAAAAAAAGAATCATGAACTTGTCAAAATCCAAAAGTAGAAAAGAAAAATCCCTAGATTAGTATTTAAAAAAATAAAGGCTGTAAAGTTAGTATTTGTATTATTATTTTCACCCCAGTGGCTGGAAAGTTTACAGGATTTCAGAAATTTCAATTATGAAAAGCAGCAGGAAAAATAATAAGCAGTAATACTAAAAATATGCTTCAGATGTAACTTGTATTCTACAAGTCAGTGGGTTTTAACTGTAAGTGAAGGTTGAAGTGTATGCACTATTCCATTACTAAGTATTATTCAAGAAAAATAAATCATCTGCCAGAAGTTATACTGTTTCTTAGAGGACCAATTTTTATTAACTTTTAACTCCTGTTAATTAACTAATTTATCCAACATTCAGAGGGACGCTGTTACACTTTTTGTCAGGGCACTCCATATTCTTCAATACAATTATGTGCCTTCTGTGCAGAATTTAACTCTGAGACCACAAACTGTAACAGCACAACATGCAGCACTGTACGCACAAATAATGCCATCTGGGGCTGCTAATGAGCTATTTTGCAATTCAGAGGCCACTGCTCATTTGCATCATGTGTCAAGGGAGAGTCAAAGATGGGAGGAGGCATATTACTTCCAAAGCTGAGTTATTTCGAGCAGCTTTCCTACCACAGCCTGGCTGAATTTTGCACAGCAATCGAACCCCACTTGGGATGCCATCAGTAGGGTCTGACATGGGGGGAACTGTAAGGTGTTCCCGTTGGAGCATTTGCCTGCCCAGGCTTCGCAGCACCCAGCCATCTTCCCCTTAGCACTGTTCACAACCTCAGTGGAGAGCAAAAGGAAAGCTACAGCTGGCAGATCAGGTACGTCAGGGGAATAAGGGCTGGCATTTAAAGTGCTATAGGAAGTCATGTCCATGACATACAGTGATAGATGGCTTAATGAGAGGGACTGGAGTCCAGAGGTAGAATCCATCAATTAACACTAGAAAACGTCTATCTAATATTTCAGGTCGACAAGAACTAGCCAAATTTTTCATTTCTTTTATAGCAGCAGGAAACCAGCATCCCGAACATATGAAGGCTGAAGTACATTTTTCCACTTGTTATCTTTAATCAATACCATCACATTTAACATGACAACCTACAGCCTTCCACCACCTAGAACTACACATTACTGTGTGAAACCACACGCATCTGTCATCATATCAGCACACCAGACGTTTTCCTTGTTGTTGTTTCTCTTGGCTCCCCAAAGTAAGTCCTTTAGCTTTTCCTCAGAAATAGAAAAAAATGAAAAATACAGACATTTCATCGTACCACTGGTTGAAAAAGAACAGCTCCACTTGGAATTGAGCATGCATGTGCTATTGTATTTAAGAACATCAGACAACAGGACAGGTATAGGGCCTCCTGGGTCATTTAGTCTAATCTCTACCATAGACAATGGCATCATATAATCCTTTTTAAAAAGCATTATCTTTAAACTGGCTAGGATTTTTGCCTCCGTTCTCCCAGAAGGCTAGCTTAGAATGTATCTACTTTGATGGATAGAATCCATCTCATTTTTAGCTTAAATTGATTTCTATCTAGTTTACATCAATTTCTTTTTGTCACAACATTGTCTTCTAACTTAAATAGCTTTTTTTCCCAACCTCACTAGATCTCTCAAATAATTTTATATATGTGATAAAAATAGGGAGTGCTTTACTTAAAAATCATTTTTATATTAAATCATGAATGTGATCCTTAAATTGAATTCTATCAAGAGATTGGATTTGACAGGGCATTCCTTTCAATTAAACCTTGCTGTACTTGAGCATTATATGAAATTTCTGTTAGATACTGTCTTTGTGCCCCAGGTTTGTTCTTTCCACTCAAGACATTGAACACCCCACTCCTTTAGTCTTCACACAAGTTTAACGTGCCTCCTCCTTCTGCACAAGGAAAAAACCAATCCAGTAAAAAGTTGATTCCTCCCCACCCGCAGCCTGCAGGATCTCACTGCACTTGAGATATTAGGTCCCCCTGTTTCCAGCTGAAATACTTCTTTGACCCATTTTGTGTCCACAGCTGCTTCCTCATTCCTGTAATACAGAGCAATAAGCATTAAAGAATAAGAACAGTTTGATGAGGAACATGTTGAGCTCAGTCAGCCTGCAGTTTTCACCTTGGCTTATCTAATACGTCACAACCGACAACATTTCCCTTGAAGAAATAACTTATGACTTAGACAATTAGCAAGTAAAAATTTTTCAAAGTTTGTGGTATTGGGATGTATAACATACAGAAAAGCATGCAGGTTCTTTCATGTGTACAAATAACATTTACTTGTGATTTTTCTCGCAGACTTTTCAAACCACTCTTTTAGTCTGAATAATGCAATTATTATCAGCTTCTTGGTTTTATGTTTCAAAGAACAATATAGAAAGTCTTGTAACTAACTAAACCAAATTATTTATTATAATATAAGAAATAGTATAGGAAAGAGAAATATAAATGAGGAAAAAAATGGAAAGCAAGCAGAGATGAATATTTCTTTTCACAGTTCAGAGACTTTAATGAACTTGGCATCGAATCTGTTCTTAATTTCCTCCATTTGTTCAATGCCCACTTCTGTATTCTGATGATGCTGTGTTCTGACCAAACAGAACAGAAGTTGCAGCTCAAATCTGGAAGAAATTATTTGGATCAAAATGTGCCCTTTGGTGGAACTCAAATGAAATTTCTCTTCCCTGATTATTTGCTGTGACTCATTACCATGATTTTTTAGCATCCTTGGCCCAGGAGTCACTTGCCTAAGTTAAATGTCAGAAAGATAGATGTCTAAGCCTGAGCTAGTCATGCTAGAATCCCCTTATACTCAGTGGAGAGAAATAGGCTCTGCCAGAGAATGACTGATTTGACCATTTAAGCGTCTAACTTACAGTAGAGGTACCCTGTCTCAATTTGCAATGTCTTTATATGCAGTCTTTCTGAGGTGGAGTAAGTATCCCTTTTTTAGCAGAAAGTCTGCTCCTAGATTTTAGCTTTTTTTTTTTTTTTTTAAAATAAAAAAAGCCACTTCCAAAGGAGCTGTGAATACCCCAGGTCTCTGCCAAGGCACTGCATGAGCTCTGTGTGCAGCTTTTACAAGCATGCTGCTCTCAGGCTGAGCTCAGTTGCCCACAGAGCCTATTTACCCTTCTGCCAGGAGTCACACCACCAGTGCTTACACACCCCGGGTCCTCTGGGCATCCTTTCTGCTCGCCATTCACAAGGCCGGTGGGAATAGCTGTAGGTGCAAGGGTGCAGGATCAACTGGGGGAGAAGGCACCAAGGCCTCTGGTAGAAAATATACATTTCTTGATCCCCACATGGGAGCAGCATACTCAGCTCATGAACCTACAAGCTCATGAGCCTTTCTGGAGATCACAGAGGAAGCACAACAGAAAACTGAGAGCAATCCCTCTAGGGAAAAGGAAGCAGTCAAATCACTGACTCGTCTTCACCTTCAGGCATGGCTGTAATTAGTGGGAAGGCACTCAGTTTCAGTGAGGACAGAATATGACATTAACTTCTTAAGATAATGTCTAACTATATCTAATAATTAATATAGATGTTATTAGTACTCCTTCTCATAGTTACTTTTGCAACTGCCCTAGTCCAGAATTTTTTTGTCTGGAAAGACAACATTCTTTGGAGATGAAAAGCTGAAGAAAGGCAAGGTAAAGCTCTTGGCTCTATTATTTGTGCTGTTATTTGAGTCTAAGTCCATTTCTGTAAACCTGCACCAGTTTTCTTCCCAGAGAGGGTCTGCAGGGTTAGCTATCACAGACAGATGAACCACCACCAGAATAGTTCAGGACTACAACCCATGATTAATGCCCTGACCTCCTAAACTAACATTCAGAAATATAATTAAACTCCCAAATTCAGAACTTAATGCCAATATTATGAAAGTGGGCCTCTGCAAACCTCATGAAGTTCATCAAGGCCAAGTGCAAGTTCCTGCACCTGGATCAGGGCAATCCCCAATATTAATATAGATTGGGGGATGAACTGACTGAGAGCAGAGGAGGACTTGGGGATATTGCAGGTTGGATGGGGCTTTGAGCAACCTGATCTAGTGAAAGATGTCCCTGCTCATGGCAGGAGGGGTGAACTAGATGAACCTTAAAGGTACCTTCCAACCCAAACCCTCCTATAATTCTATGATTCTATGAAATTAAAGGGAATTCTAACTTAAGCAATTACTAAAGTCAGCAGATTAGTAAGAGTTTTTATTCTTGAATCCTAGTACACTACAGCTGTACTGAGGAAAACGTATTTTAAACTCCAGGATTCTTTTAAAGATCACCCTTAATTGCTTATGCTTGCTTTATAAGATTTAGGAAATTCTATTAAGTTCTGAAGCAATATATTAATCAGTGAGGCAAAAATTAATAAATAAATGAACACTTTACAAGAAAGTTGAACACTAGAAATAATACCAGTTATCTGAGAAGCAGTCCATGAGACTAACATTTAGGCTCTTAGGCTTCTTACTGCTTTTCAGAACATAAACACCACTTGTGATCCAGATTTATTTACCATATATGAGCTCTAAAATCTGTTTTATTGGGACAAAAGAGACAAAAATGACTTTAATTTACCTTTTCAAATCCTAAAAAATGTTTTATTATGCATTTAATTTTGATAGTTCTGTCTTTCTGGATGTTAATACTTGCTTTCAGGCAGTTGCTCATCAGTTATTTCTCTGGTGGCTTTTCAACTGTTTTCTTCTTCTTGAGTTTGCCCATAGTCAGTCCAGATAAGTGTTTTAGTCCCCTGTGAGCAGAGGGAGGGACATCTGAGAGCAGAGCAGCAGAAAGAATGCAAGCAGTAGAACACCCTTGTCTGGACCTAGTGTCTCATATTGAACTTATTGGGGCATTTAAAGACAGTATTTTAAGAGGCGGTGTTTTTAAAGAAAATGTAGTTCTGTAGGATCAGCCTCTCACATAGGCTGACCCTTATCTAAAGCTGCTTGGAAAATTTTCTGTAGAAAACTTCACATTGGAAAACA
Organism: Gorsachius magnificus; assembly: GCA_034008185.1. NCBI lineage: Eukaryota > Metazoa > Chordata > Aves > Pelecaniformes > Ardeidae > Gorsachius > Gorsachius magnificus. The sequence continues at coordinate 182,889,748 of CM067081.1, forward strand.
GAGCTGCACCAAAATATGCTGTATGCTGATTTTGCTAAACTTTTGTTTTAGAGGAAGACTTAAAAAAACACATCATGGTCTCCTGCCTTAACAGTTTTTGTATGACATACTTCACAATTTAGAATGACTTTTCAATTCAATATCTTGGAATTTTTTTATACTAACTGTGTCATATAATGGAGGGCACTAAAAACTTAAAATCAAAACATGTTGTCCTGCCAATACTGACACAATAAAACCAGACTGTCCACCTAAAATAAATGAATTTGCAATTAACCTGTTACACGGATAACCACCCTCCTACCCTAGTTCTCCATCACAGTCAAAAAAGTGTCAAGTTAAGTGCTACCATACTCCAGTGCCTGTTTGCCCTTGTGCTATGGGCAACAGAAAAAAATACAAAAACTTTTCACAGTGTTCTTTATCTTATGTCATTATCCTTATGCTGCCTTAGGTCATTAAAATAAATGTTTGGTGCTTGGGTCCATTTATTCTATTGTCAGTGATGAATGTACCTGCTTGATTTAATTTTGTATGCATTTTATATCGCCCATTGTATGTTTTCAGGTTTATTAAATAAGTAGTCCATCTTCTTTCAAAAAGCTGTAAGCACAATATATTTTTTATTTTTTATTTTTAATGATCTTATTTTAAAAGCCCTGGTTTTTGCTTAGTGCATAGTAAATACTAAGTTAAACCTGACTATGCTGTTTTGTTAGTACTTGTGCATGGTTTCAAATGCTCTCCATGAAGAGAGGGAGGTCAAATTTTCCTACATATTGGGAAATGTGAGCTTGGACTTCCTATTTCTAATTTTCTGGCCTCTTTTTTGTCCTTCCCACAACATAGATTTGAGGGGACTTCTGAATCCCTTCTTCATCTCTCCTAAATCCTACTCCATCTATATTGTTTCAGCCAACTATTTCCCCAATATAACTTAGTTTTTTCACTGAGAACAATGTTTTCGCCCCTTGCCAAAATACATATGGAGACAAATTACTGATAAAGGGAGAGTTAAGCTAACCCATAAATCTCTGCAGAGAAAGGGCAGGATAGTGCTCTGCTGAAACCCCCTGAAGCTACCTTTTTGGTCTACGTTCTTCCTAATAACAGAAGGGAATCACACAGGTGTCCCTTCTCCAGGCAGCTGTAACTGGCACCTTAACTGGGAGACAGCTACACACACTTGGCCCTGCTTATCCCCTTCCCCTCCCTCCCACTCCCTACCTATCCCTCTAAACACAGCATCCCTCTTCTCTGTTGGATATAAGGAAGATTTAATTTCCATTCCTGACTTGGCAAACAACCCTTGCATCAAACAGCAACATTGTCAGTATTTAGCCTCAACTACAGTTTGCCAACATTTCACCAGCCTGAAAATCAAGTCAACAGCCCTGGATTGCCATTGGGATTGAAGGGAGTCTTCCCTCTGTAATGGAAGGCAAAACCAGAGAGAGTTTTAAAATCATGTGCTGCAGCAGACCTATACCCCAAGAACATTAGTACTTTAGAGATGCTCAGTAGAAGTATAGGTGGATGCACATATTATGCAGACTGTACAGAAAATCAAATAAAGGTTCTGCTAGATCATACTTCTAATTCAGTGTCCAGGAAATTCTTCCTGATGTTTACCTCAAGTTTTTCATTTCTCAAAAGTATGCTGTTATGTGGAGACTGTATACAGAGTTAGACCTTTACAAAACCCGGCTGTAATGACAGAAGCTTCTAGTCAGAGTTTATATTAGCAGGAAAGAATTATTCTTCCATTTCCATCCCAAAAGGTTATTCCCTCTATTGCTTTGATATTTGTGAGCTTTTCTCTGAATCCCTCCAACTTTTTGATGGGGATGTGAAGAGATTAGAAATAAGGTGAAATCTCATTCAAAAAATGTGTGAGATAATTCCTGTAGGAAAAATATTCCGTATCAGAATTACTAAATTGTAAGGAAGTTCTTTGAAAGGTGCACTACCCTGAAAGACCTGACATCGAACAACAGTTTGCATCTGTCCTGGCAGTACATTGTGGTGAAAACAAGATCAATTTCAAGCTGCATAAGCACAGCTATTGCAATAGCCAGCTGGGAAATGATGTTATTTCTATGCGATCCTTCTGAGATCACACCAGGAACACACTGTATGCGGTTCCCATTAATATAGATATGGGCTCACCAGCCAGATAAAGAGATGAATGATTCAAAACTTCACTCCAAACTTGAACAGACTCCAAGCCTTATTATAGTTCAAAAGTATTTAGACCAATTTTGTTTTCCACTTACTTTCAACTTCACATATCCCCACACTTCCGGTCCTCTTTCTGCTAGTATTAAAAGTGCCAATTTTTTTTGGGAGAAGCTCTTATTTTAATAGAAGCTGAAAGGCCTTGAAATCTCAGGAGAAAACTTTCATTGTCAGATTTTCCAAACTGTTTTTTCAGGCTCATTTTTAAAAATATTTGGATGAAGTTCAGTGCTTACACCACAAGTCTTGCGTGCATATACAAACTGAACAGAAATTCTGACCTCTGTAGTTTACCCATCTGCTGAGTGGGTCACCCACTAGTCTTACTGGACAGTTATTTTAATAAGTTGAGAAAACAGGATCAAAATAATCTTTATAGCTTTTTTCTTTACTCATTTCCATTGAAAAGTTCTGACAAGGCTGTAATTCTTAAAAATTATTGCTTAAGATAGCAATTTAGGTATTTAATAATGCTTTGAAAACTTTCATGCCTGTTGGCTCCACTTCAGGTTTCTTCTATTATGCACCGAAATACCTTAAATTCATTTACCAGCTGTGCTCTATGGTGCTGAGTTGCACAGAATGGTTATGGAACAGTCTTAAGAATATGTTTTCTTAATATCCTGAATTTAGCTGGGAAAGTGACAACATTGCTGATATTTCTAACTAGTGAGAGCATCAAGTTTTGACAGGTGCTTGTACTTTGTCTAAGGTTTCAAACATTTTGAGATGACTGTAATCCTGGACTCAGATATTATCAGTAAAAGGTTTCATGATCGCCAAACAGTATGCTGATATTTGCTATTAAAGAGGGATCATTTTGATTTCTCGTTTGAATAACCCTCACCTTACTGATAACATGCAACTGAATAGGCATTGGCAGTACTGAAAGATGTTGCAATAAACCAAACTGCTCTTAAAATTGAAGAAAAGAGTGTTGTTTATACAAAGCACAGGAGTGCTGACTTTGAAAAAACACGTTAATATTAGAAAAGCTTTACATTATTTGGAGAGATCTGCAGGCTTGCATGTCTGAGGAATGCCTAGTACACATCTAAAAGCTAGCCCAAGCTATTTTTAAGCAGTACACAATCGCAGAAAGTTGAGAGCATTTTATTGCAACTCCAGTCAGCAACTTGGATTAGACATCCACCCATATAGAGGTCTGTGTGTCTGGATTACTCTCCAGATGAGATGTTCAGACAGAGTTGTACATTTATCAGCTCTGCAAGGACAGCTCAAGAAGAAGGAAAAAATAAGAAGAACTACTTATGTGATCAGAGTCCAAATTCTGCAAAAACTATGTTTTGTTGGACATTTCTATCACTGTGTCATAACATGTCAGCTCTCCTGATGAGATATAACCCCTGGAAGTCCTCATAAAATGTCAAGGTCCATACAGTAACTTATTTTTTCTTTATCAGAAGAAATATCAGGTGGCAACAAGTTACCATATTGAAGGCCAAAATACAGATCTGTTTTCCATCTACCAGGCAAGAGTTTCCTGTTCCTACACATCAGCACTCTGACCTAACACAAAATATTTTATTTCTACTATTAACACCATTCAGAGTTCACTAAAACTGTCCTTTGTGGATGCCTCTTTCTGAAGATATTGGCCAAAAGACATGAGCAGGAGCCAGAGGTCTGTGTTTATCCCTTCTGAGTGGTCTTCTGCAGCCAACAGAGCTGGCACAGTCAGATTACTCTCCATCATTTGTGTGGTTACCTTGAACCATCATCTTCAAAATTTTCTCTGAGAGCCTTTCCAAAAGTCTCGCTCAGTACTTGTCCTGCAGATACATGCAGACTTCACATCAGAGCTCTGTGGACCAGCAGTGGTCTTCTGAATCCACTTCGGGAATCAGAAGGAAAACCTTTATACAAAAGATAGGAATGCTTTTTGAAGTAGTACTGCTACCAGCATAGACTGAGTGCTAATGTGTGATTGTATATAGATACCAGCCATGCACATTCAGGTGCAAGTTTAGCCAGTGAAACCTGCAGATGCATGACTGTTCTCAGATATGCTTCTTCAGATCAGATATTCAAAATAAAAACAAAAGAAAACAATATGCAGGAAAAGACAAAGAAACTCAGTGTCCATGGAGACTTCCCTTCTATAATCCATCCTGCTAGTCCTAATAATGCATACATAAGGGTAATCAGTCAGTCATTCTTCTGAGATTTGGTCACTAAGAAATAATATTAGGCAAGAGGAGGACTGTGCAGATGTCTTTATTGTTGCATTTCTTGTTTTTTCTAAGTTTAAGTCAAGGACATAAATATTATTTCAATATAACCTCTTGTATTTAATTATTAAAAGGTTTAATAATAGCAGACTGCATCTAGTCACACCAAAAGGAAAACCTTCTTCATGTTCATATTTAGATTTGTACCTTTATCAATAGGACAATTCATTTTATAGCAAGTGAATTACAACAATAACATGAGAGAAAAATACCTCAGAAGTCTTTTTTTCCCCAGTAATTCAAAATATGTCTGTAGGTGAAATTATACTGTCACAAACATCTGATATTTCTGTCTCTTATCAGTGACAGACAGTAGTTATAAGAAAAGGATACCAAGCAAATAATTTCAGATTCCATTCTGTGACTCATATTGTATAAAGGCGTGAATGTGAGTGCAAAATGTTTTCATAACCTGTTCATCATCTGGCCTTTGGGGTTTGTTCTGCTGACAAAAGTTGATACTTTTTTATTATTATTTTGTACTATGGATTTTCAAGTGTTATTGTTGTCAGAGAAAATAATTGCTTTTAATGGAACTTTAGAAAAAGAAATAATTCAAAAATATTTTATTATTGAATGCAAAAGAAAATAAAATATTAATATCACAATTTATTATATTTTGGTCACTTGTTTTTCTTCTTTTTTCCTCAGTTCTGTTTCATATTCTCATGCAGTAGGGTAGGAAAAGCTAGAATAACATTCAGAAAAAGTCTTTGATGCACTCATTTATTCATTGTCTTTCAGTGGCACAGAGCGTAGTGAATTTTTCCTGTTATACTGTATTTTTAGATGTCCTTGAAGACAGAAGTCCAACGTAATGAGCATAGAGCTAGTGGCTTGCATGGGGCTGTTATCTGATTGTGACACTCAACAGATTTCTCTGTGGGGGATCGCCATGCTCCTAAATAAATAGTTATTACTGTGTTACAGCAGCTCTGTATAGGTATGGATGAAACACAACAAACAAACCCAATGTTAACATCTGCTGATACGGATAGGCAGAGAATTTGCAGGTGTCTTTCTTTGGTTGGCTTATGTTTTGTTTTAAGGGTATTTCTCAGGCTCTGAGAAGGTAAACAGAAGAAAACCCTACCATCTTTGCTGTCGATATTTTACAGTGTACAGTATGTCTATATATTGTATGCAGGGCGTGTCTACAGAGAGGAATGTAAACAGAAGTGGGGTCCTCCTCACAGTCTGGCAGGTTTATGGATTGCCACTGAGAGATGGAACTGTGGTCATATGGCTCTTGGGTCAAAGCTGGTACATTTCTGTTCGGTTTAAATACTGGCAAAATGAGATAGCGTCTGTCTGCACCCATTCAGACATATATATCCCAAACCATGCACAGCCTGATAATTATTTCATTGAAAACCACTTACCAAATTAACCACAAGTGAAAAAAGATTTCTGTCTAGTAAAGACGCCAGGTCTTGGTTAAAGACTTTGAGACGAACCTCGTACTGATTCATGACAAAAGCTTTCTTTTCTTTCATATCCACAGTGCTGCCAAATACTATTAATCTCTGTGCTAGCAACAGAAATTCATGCCTTGATTTAGTTTCCTATTCATGAACACCTCATACCTTTTAAGACTTTCCAGGTGTTTAAAATGTTTGCATGCAGGTAGCAAATACTACAGCTCAAGGAGACTTTTCTGGAGTCAAGCACATAACCCTTTCTCTACTGGGCACTTTACTGTGTGCAGACACTTGCAAAGAGGTTCATACACAATTTATGAGTACGGAACAATGATCTAATTTATTGGTTAATACACATAGCAAACAGTTGGACTATAGTCAAAGGCTTAACATTAGTATTCTTAGCATCTGTATGACAGACTCTTGACGAATATCTGCTGGTCAGGCATCATGCAATCATCGGTCGGGTGGGGAAGTAATACTTTCCGTGGCACTTGGTCTTATGTTCCACCTTGCTGAATTGCCATCTTCCATCTCTCTTGGTTTTTTTCTCTTAGGTTTTCATACCTCTTTGTGTAGGTGTTTTTCTCTGGAGACCTTCAGCTAGTGACTATTACTTCTTAAGCCAAAAATTTCCCCTCTCCGGTTTTATTTGACTTAACTTCTAAGTCTTTAGCACTCTTCTTTAAAATCCAAGAGAAGATCTTTTTCCCCCTGTAAAGTCAATCCAATGTCACACATAAAGCTGGTCACTGTGTCATAGGCACCCCTGACTGGTAGGTTACAATACCCTGGGTCTCTCACATGCCACTACACATTTTAAGTTTAGGCAACTGAGTTGAATGAGGATTCTCTTTCTGTATGCCCTCACCCCTCCGTGCACCACTACTTGGAAAACTCTTTGAAGTTGGATCTAACTTTTAAGCTTGTGTGAAAGGTGGAAGCTTTGATCAGGGAGCAGGACCAGATGATCTCCAGAGATCCCTTCCAACCTAAATTGTTGTCTGATTCTAGCTAGAATGCCTTTGTGAGCTGTGGTGATGCTCATAAGCTGAATGGTGAGCTTTCCAAACTGGCATAAGTTGTTTGTTCTGAGTCTGTCCCACCATAAGCTGAAGTTCTAACTGACTGTTGTTGCTCTTCCCAAGTTTTCTAGACTATCTCACTGCTACAACTGAGCCTTGACTTCCCATGCTACAGCCCGTGTAGCCTCTGCCTGGCACTGGTCTCACCTGCCTCAGTGCTTGTGTGCAGAGAGACCATGTGCTGCACATGCAGTAAGATCAGGCCCTGTATCACTTGCCCAGTGAATCTGCTCTGCCTGGGGACAAGGTACAGCATCAGCATGAATGCTGGACCTGCCTTGTGCAAATGGACCTGTACATTCACGGTTCCCAGGGCCTCTGGCACTCTGAAGAGATCCTTCAGAGCAAACAGCCACTTAGGCCCTTAGCAACATCAAGAGAGCCCTTTGATCATTTCAGGACATGAGACTTTGATTTCAGCCTAGTAATAGCAAACTAGGAAAGCCATCTTTTTGTTGATAGCATATCCAGATAATAATTCTGTACTTAATGCTGCATACAGTGGATGTGATAGCACCATGTCTACAGTAAGTGTTGTCTTGCTCAAGCCAAGAACAACTTGGCAGAAAACTTTGCCATTTCATAATTGCACAAGATAGCCTGGTGATACATAACATCTCACCTTTTATATTACAGGCCCCATGGCTAGGGATTCAGATAAACACATGTGGCAATCATGAGCAAAGCAGATTCTTGTCTTTGGTGTTGCGCTAGTAAAGTTTAAGTTCTTCAGGGATACGATTTGGTAACATTAAGGTAAATGGAAGCCTTGTCTCCCATTTCAACAAGGGATGTGATCAAGCTGCGTTATGCTGCTGGAAAGGTAGACATGGCCAGGAAGAAATAAATTAACTAAAAGGGGACCTCTCAATATCCGTCAGATTTCTCTCAAAATATTGCACTATTCAGAACTATTTAGGATGAGAGGTTTGTGACTGACATTTTAATTCAGTCCTTGCCTATGTAACTTCCCACTGACTTGAATGGAAAGAACCACTTAAAAACCATGGGATATGAAGAATATTGCAAGTCAGTAATGTTTTGTAAAGAAATGTGTGTTGTTATTGGAAATGGCAATGATTTCCCCAATACAGAGGCTATCAGGTGGATGTTGTGAACAGAGTGAAATTTTATTATGACCCTAAATTATGATCAATTTTCTAGGTTTATCCTTGAATTTGAGATGCCAGGCACTAAGTATTGTAATTAAATCCATCTGAATAGGTTTTGACATATTTGTTTGACTCTGTACTATGGTCCATTTTCCAGAGCAGATCAGGGTAATAACTTTTTTTTAATATTATGCTTTCAGATTGCCAACTGTTCACTCTAATAGTCACGTATAATTGACTTTCTCAAGGATCGCCTCCTTTAATCATGGAGCACGTGTGATTTTTATGTTGGCTGAGTGTGTAGGCTGTTGGCATATCAGCATCCAAACAATAGTCTACTTTGCAATGACAACATGTTGCCTCCTTTTGGCACAGTAATGTACACAGTGATTCAGCACAAATGATGCAGCATAAATTGGCAGTGAGCATTATCCAAGAGAACACAGCTCCTTAGAAATGTTTGGAAAGTTTTTCTCATTACTTTTACTCTGACATTTTACAGGTATTCTTTTCAAATACATTCACACTAAAGCCGTGGCTGTCATGTTAAAAAATAAAGGAGAGAAAGAAAAACTATTGAAGGATTAAAGTATACTATAATAAACACAACAAACGTAGTCCACAGTTTCCTAATATCTCTCTCTGCCTCCAGTGAAATGCAGAGAAGTGACATTTAGTTTCTTAGTGTATCTCTTGTTAACAACATCACATAGGTCATCCAAAGGTAGACAAAAATAAATCAGGGGGAAAAAAAAAAAAAGGAAAAAAAGGAAAACTCCAGAACATCATTTACTGCAATTAGTTCAATCTGTTTTGGATCCTATTCTTGATGCTGTGAAAATCTCCCCTTGACTTGGGAGGAAAAAAAGATATATGTTTGCAGTGAAGGTAGGGAAAGCAGCCATGGAGTGAGTTACTTGGATAAATATTTGGAACTGTTCTGATACTGGATGTTTGTCTGTAAATTTCCCCAGTTCAGGAGAGGACTGCCAGCTACAATACATACACATACAAGACAAAAATCGGATCTCACACTAATATCATCCTTTTCAATCACAAGGTCAGTAAGGTGTCAGTGAAAAAAAAATAGCAGTGTAACATCTATCAAAGCACGGCTGCTGTACAGGACGTAGTAAAAAACTACTCAGAGGACCAAGGACAATGTCTCAGAATTCCCTGCTCAGCCTTCTGGAGAATAAAAGTCAGATTCCTGATCAGATACCTATTTTCCTTGGTGAAAAGAAATGTAATATTTTTCAGTGGAATAAAGAGCAAGTGTTACCTCACAACAGACAGAAGCTGGGAATGGGAGCCCTTACTAGAAGGGTCTGCTCAAAGCTTCTGAACAACATAAGCAAAGTTTAATTTTGTATGGCCAAAAATGAGGAATGCCTTAGGTGTATGAAAGCCCAGTTTTTTGTGTCAAGAATCAGCACCTTCCAAAGGGATTCGGGGACCCAAGGCACTAGCAGGCTCCCCAGTCAAAATAATCCCTAGCTGTGGCCTATGCTCAGCTTGATTCTGCACTTCTACTGAACACAGATGCCAACTTTCTCTGAAATATGTTACGCTTTGCGGATAAGGAGGAGAGTCCCAGACTCTTGCCTGAAGCTGGGCTGGCTTGTCTGAGGCAAGCTTTTTATGACAGTCTAAATCTTGGTGATTTTAATGAAAACTGGAAAAGCTTTTCAGCTCAGCTACTAACCCCCATCCTTCCAATATCTAGCAGTTTTCCATTTCCCTCTTCTCTGAAAGAGTCACAGTAACATCAGTGATAACGGTGATTGAGCAGAAACTCAGAGTTCTCAGTGAAGAGACAGGAAGCAGAATCTGAGTTTATGTTCATCCTCCACATCAGGACTTCAACCTAAATTTAAGCTCTATGTTGAAGAATTGCATGAGTGTATATCTCAGACTAGATATCCACCTTTGTCCTTCATCTGCTGAGCAAGGTTGCAAAGATTTGTCAGAAGCAGCATGGGAAACCTAGGACAGAAATCAAAGGCATCAGGCAGCAGATGAACAGTTTGAGAAACTCAGGGCACACAAAGGAGGACAGCCGTGCATCCCAAAGGAGGCGTCTGAGCTGCTTGCTGACTTTTCTCACGGTCTTCAAGGAATCACTTGAACATCCTCAAGTGCTAGGTAATAATGAAAGTATAGCCTTGCTTTTGCTTTAAAGCAGCTTTGTTCTCATATATTCATGGGGTTATATAGTTGGATAGTCCCATATAGCTACCTCGTTTGTTCTCATCTCTGGTCTCACCCATTCAGTAAAGGTGGATAGAAACTGGTGCTGAGTTATGGAAGTTGCTTTTTCTTTTGTCTTTATTATTAGAGTCTGATGAGGAAGTTTGTCATAAGGAAACTAGGAGGCAAGAAACACATGTCCAGTATTTTACCCAAGAATGGTGTCGTGTATAGACAAAGATGAAACCAATGAGCTCAGAACTAAATGGGTGAACTACTTTTGTTTTCCAGATGTTAGTTTTCTAGGTGGCCTCTGGAGCTTTGAAGGGCATTTTTCCTGGAGATAAAAGATCTTCCGTTACAGATGGTGCTTTTTAACCCTCCTAAGTCCTTGTATATCTGCGATAAAACTCTGGCAAAAACTGACAGCCCTTCTTAAGAGGGCAGCTGGGTTCTTGTTGTCAGAGTTTTTTCATTCACCACTTTGAAATTTCAGGTAAAGTAACTTCCCACAGGTCCTAACATTGGCATTTTGTTGATAAACAGCAGACCTGAAATGTATTTAATTTACTGTGTATTTAGGGTATTAATGTTTTCATAGGGATGATTTTTAGCTATTATCAAGTTTATGCTTTTAAGACTGTAATATAAATTTTATACATACATATAAATACATAAATTTGTGAGAAAATATTTTCTTTACTATTTGTCTGCTGTTATTTTCTGTGACCCATCACTCCCTCCCAAATTTGAGTCCAAACCATTTCTAGTTGGCTCCGCCTAGAACCTAATACTTTGAGGCAAGAAAACAAAAACCAGCAATGATGGCAAACACACTCAGAAAAAGTCTTTTAGGCTGTGAAAGAATGAACATAAGAAATTACTTAGAAAGAATGCAGTACTTGGGGAATTAAATTAGAAAGGCAGTGAAATATATTTCTTGTATGAAAACATTTTGAGAAGAAATAAAATGGTTCATGTGAGAAAATTGTAATGAAGAGCAGCATAATTAATTATTTAGACAAACCAAAAGAAAATCAAAGTAAAATGTATGGAGTCCTTCAGTGTGAGTAATTTATTTATAAATAGACATATGTTCTAAGACTGAGTGTCTGCATTGGATTTGTGTAACTGTGTCCTATTTAGCAAGATTTAGAGTCCAAATAAAAACCACATACAGCAGTTTCATCTCCAGTTCTGTGCAAACACACCACAGAATACAGATGTTGTGGCTTTACCTGGGAGTTCTGCTTATGCTTCATTTTGGATCCAGACTACAATGCCTCTTATGGTAGCAGAATATTTTTGCTGGTTCCGAAATTTCAGCACTTTGTGCTATCTGTATCCAGGCATAATTTCTGAGACAAGGTAGTATTATTTTACATAGATTTGAATACATTCTCATGGATTATTAATGTCTAGTGAATATTTTAAGTGCAGTATGTAGGTACTAAATTTAATTTTCTTCGGGGCATATATGATGCAGTGTTTTCTTCAAAATTGATTACCTGAAAATTGGAATTTTCATCAAGAATGTGGCTCAACTCTCTCTTGTGATGCTGAGACTATGCATGACACAAACGGAATAAACTGGAAAGAGTGGATGGCCATAAGTCAGCATGAACTCTGAACCACTGTTCCTGGAGCCAGCAAGGATGGATGCAAAGAGCAAGGGCTATAAAATGAAGATCAGCATCCCTTAGGATTTCCAAGAGGACATAATGCTATGAGCACTAGGGAGGAGCTGGGAAAATCACCCTTTAGCTCCTCTTCTGAGATATCAGAGAGTACCTGACTCTAACCTGCAGCCAGTGCTCTGCACACTTCAGATTATGCAAAAATCTGATAATATGTGCAAATACAAAGCAGAACATCCCTGGACTGTGATCTCCCCATTTCTCCTCTGCTGTCAGGACCATTACTATCACCTCTCTGTGTCACAAGGCAAAAGAGAACAGTTCATTAGATGTCTAGGGCAAAAAGCAGGCTAGGAAGAACATGGGTGAGCCCCACTACCTTACTTCTTTTGGAGTCCCCTTCATTGTTAATGGAGAATAAGGGTGGTGAAAATGAACTGGTTCTCTGGTGTAACCATATTTATGTAGGAACAGGAAAGAAATCACACTAGTGATAATTTTAACATTTTAAATCTCCATTAACATCTGTGGGGATCATGATCTGTCAGGAGGCACACAACTGTGCAGTCAAGCCCTCACTGGGAAAGGAATAAAGTCATGAAGGCCGGTACCAATTTTGCCTGAGGGAGAATGTGCATGATGCTTCCTCTTACATGAAAGGAGCTGAGCACTGGTGAAAGCAGACCTATTCAACAGGAAAAAAAAAACCCTTGCCCATTAAAAAAGTTCTCCAAGTTCTCTTATATCTATTTCTATAACAGCACAAGGACTTTACATTTCAAGAGCTGAACTACACGCATTAGGCTACAGGACTTGGTGACAGAACCCTCTTAAAAGTGTGTTTTGTATGCTTGGGGTGGGTTAATATCTTCTTTGGAGAGTTTTCTGTGCCCTTGATCTGGTACGAAACAAGTAGGCAGAATGTTATTGCAGACACTTTTGACATATTTTTTAACTTTCTTTCCACCTTATCCTTCTCTTCCATGATACACAGTCCTTTCTCAACTCAGCTTTCCTGTTTTTCATGCTAATACCTTAAGCCTCGTTCCTTAAAAATTACATCACAATTCTGACGACCAACATAATAAAAATTATTAACTGAATCTGAATTCAAACTTCCTGAGAAGCAAATCCAGGGCTTTAAATTAACTTACTTTTTTTCCTTATCCTTTTTTGAAGGTTTTTTGGAAGGAATCTCTTAGGCAACCTGACATTTTATCCTATCGCGTGGCAACTCTAGTTTGCTGTCTGCAATTTTAGCTGCATCCATATGTTTTGCTGATTTTCAATGAAATACCAGAAGCAGCCTGTTAACAAAGGAGTTAATGGAGCAATTTTCACAGAATATAGCATTTTACAACATTCTCATTTCCAAGAGCATATTTTCAATCCCATGTCTATTCTGATTTAGAAACATAATTGCAAGGACAATCCCCCTTCCAGCTGAAAGATTATAACTAACAATATATGCTTCAGTTCACACACAGAAGGGCTTCTTAGAGGCAGAGCGAGATCACCTTTCATGTTGTTATTCTTTGATTAACATATTCCCCTTAACTCTGATGTGTTCTGCCTTTGTGGGTTGGTGTGACAGGGTTCTATTATTTTAACAGTGATTTTTGTTATTCAGTTTGCAAAAACCTCCTTCTATTTTTGATTGGTACACAGCAATTTTTCAGGAATATTTTAATCATGCTTACAACAGGCTAAGCTTATGACAAAATAATTGATTACCTGATTTTTTTCATACTGAGAGGCTATGGAAATATTCTGTTGTATTGATTAAAGAATCAGCCTTTCTGTACAACACAGGTTGTTCGTATTTCTGACCTCCAGCCAGTACAAGGCACAATAAGCCAGAGATAAGCTAACAAATTTATTTTTAAAATTCAGTTGTATATTGATTTTGATTCTTATTAAATTTACCAGGAAGAGGAGGGGAACATCATATGTTTTGTCTCCCCCAAGGAAACACTATTCATAGTTTTACAGCTTGTGACCTGTAAGTGGAGTGGGCACGTTTGTTTTGGTAATGTATAGGTTTTGAGGAACGCCAGCACCAGCCTGTGTCACAAGGACTGGAAAGCACATGTGGTACAGAATGGTACATGAGAAGGTTGAGGCAGGGGAAAGGTAAAAATAATCATCATTTCTGAATAAATCTTCCAGAGTACTGCTAGCTAACAGGTGGCTGACTCCTCTCTGGAGCAGGCTCCTCGCTGCTGGGAGTGTGGCTGTTCATCACGAGCAGTCTCAGTTTAAGAAGCCCTAGTGATGGTTTCTGGTTATTTTTTGCTGTTGTCTTTCCCACCACTGAAACTGCTTTCACACTGCTGTAATTCATGGAAGCCTCCTGTGCTTTGCTTGGTCGGTTTTAGACAGAGGAGAGATACAGAAAAAAATTTACCCAAGCTGAGCATGGGAACGTTTCCTCTGGGGTATATAAGGTCTGATTTCCCCTTAACTCATGCTTTTCTCTTCTTTTTAGCTTCAGCAGAGATGAAATGGGGATCTTTGGATGCATTCAGAGAACTTTTCAGTCTGTTAGTGAGTACACTATTATGCAATCATAATTCACAACAGAAAAAGTTTGGGCTTTCAATAAATTTTGGTTAAATTGCAGGGTTGTTTTTTTTTTTATTTTTTTTTTAGCACAGCCAAGCATTAATGTAGAACTGGTTGGGAAATAATGAATAAAATGTTTACAAAAATGTATTTGGTTTCTGTGGCAAGGTCTTGGTAGTGGGGGGGCTACAGGGGTGGCTTCTGTGAGAAGCTGCTAGAAGTATTCCCTGTGTCCGCTGCTGGCCAAGGCCAAGGCAATCAGCAACAGTGGAAGCGCCTCTGTGATAACATATTTAAGAAGGGAAAAAAAAACCAAACGTCTGCGGGTCAGTAGCTGGAGAGAGAAGAGAAGTGAGAGGATGCAAGAGAAAACAGCCCTGCAGACACCAAGGTCAGTGAAGAAGGAGGGGGAGGAGGTGATCCAGGCGCCGGAGCAGAGATTCCCCTGCAGCCCATGGTGAAGACCATGGTGGGGCAGGCTGTCCCCCTGCAGCCCATGGAGGTCCACGGTGGAGCAGATCTCCACCTGTAGCCCGTGGAGGACCCCACGCCGGAGCGGGTGGATGCCTGAAGGGAGGAGGCTGTGACCCCGTGGGAAGCCTGCACCAGATCAGGTTCCTGGCAAGCCATTGCGGACCCATGGGGGGAGGAGCCCATGCCAAAGCAGGTTTGCCAGCAGAACTTGTGACCCCGCAGGGGACCCAATGCTGGAGCAGTCTGCTCCTGAGGGACTGCACCCTGTGGAAATTATGGACCCACGCTGGAGCAGTTCATGGAGAACTGTAGCCCGTGGGAAGGACTCATGTTGGAGAAATTCGTGGAGGACTGCCTCCCGTGAGTGGGACCCCACACATGATCAGGGGAAGAGTCCTCTCCCTAGGGAAGAAGAAGCGGCAGAGACGACGTGTGATGAACTGACCCCAACCCCCATTCCCATCCCCCTGTGCCGCTGGGGGGGAGTAGGTAGAGAAGCTGGGAGTGAAGTTGAGCCCACAAAGAAGGGAGGGGTGGGGGGAAAGGTTTTTAAGATCTAGCAGTTTTTCTCCTCTCCTTCTCTGATTTTGATTGATTGATAATAAGTTAATTATTTCTTTCAAGTGGAGTCTGTTTTGCCCATGATGGTAACTGATAAAATGATCTCTCCCTGTCCTTATCTCGACCCACAAGCCCTTTTGATTTACTTTTTCTCTCCTCTGTCTGGTTAGAGGGGAGTGATAGAGCGGCTTTGGTGGGCCCCTGGTGTCCAGCCAGGGTTAAACCACGACATACTTCTTGAAACATATCTGCCAGAGTAGTTTGGTAAATTGACCTAGCACGCACACACACATAGAACTTAAAACTGCATTTCTGTCTGGGGAAAAAAAAAATCCTGGCCATTCGTAGACATCTTCTTTCTACTTTGTGAGAAAGAACAACATATAAATAGGGAGAGAGTTTTGTATTCTGAGATCATTATGACATACAGGACTGTATAGTTTAGAATTGAATTCCTGTAATAGGAAACATGGATGAATCAAGATTCTTCTCACACCTGCAAAGGCTGATGTGTTAATCTTGCTTGCATAAATAAAATTCTCCGATCAAAGCAAAACCCCGGAGGTACCATGAAGTATTGACTGAGAGAATGAAAGCTCTGCCTTCCAGCCAGAGTAATATGGCTATTTATTAACCAAAGAGAATCTTTTATTTTTTCTTTTTTTTTTTTTTTTTTTCCTTTTCTAAACTAATGATGGGTAGCCTCCTAGGAAGATGAATGATCAAATGATGATGTGGACCCTTCTTTCACAATATGGTATTGTACAAGAATATTCTCAAGTACAATAAGAAAACTTTCTTTCTTCTTTTTTGGTCTACTGTGAGGTGAAAACGTCAGAGAAATAACACTGGTGTGTACTTCTACAGACAACTTTATATCCTGTTTGTTCTGGCATGGAAGAGGAATAAAATAGGATTTTTCCCTGTAGAATTTCTTATGTTTATAAATATGTAATTAAAAGAAATCCAAGAAATGCCTCTATACTTCTATGGATCACACTTAATGGAGAATTGATCCTGCTTTTAAGAAAGTTCTAAAACTAGAGTTTTTCCAATAAAAGCAAAATCTGTGGTCTTTCCCTGAATGGTAAACAATAGAGGCTGTGATGATTTATCCTCTCTTTGGTTTTATTATTGCCTTCCAGCTTCCAATCTAAAAGCTCTTAGCATCATAATTACCTCTTTTGGCTTTTGCAAAATGTCACAGCTCCTATTTAGCCAATAGATCACATCACACGGGGCTACAGCTTCACTTTTAAACACTGCATTAATAGCTGAAATGTCTGACAGGCTGAATTATAAGCTTGGCAACAAACTGGTCTCCTTTTTGGCCTTTTCTAGATTTGCTGTTACTTTGGGAAGTAAGAAAGAGATCTGAAGCCAGAAGTATCTGGATCCAAAACCATGCCTACTAAGAGTGGGTTTTGTCTAGGCCATTCAAGCTCTCTTCCAGATGCCTAAACACTGTAGTTAACCTGTCACTTTGTTATGCTGTAATTAGTCTTAATCATTCATAGCTTTTGTATACATGGTGGCTTCACGTATAGAAGTACAGCTTGAAGGCAGAGGTAAAATGGTATTAAATTAACTGCTATATCTGAATAAGAAAGAAAAACTTTCAATCACATGCTTTACATGGGGACTTCAAACAAGAAAAGTATGGCTATCTTTTTTCCAGCTATGTCAGGTAGGCTAAAAAATTATTTCTACCAACAAAATTGCTATTCTCCTAATATTAACAGAATTATTTTGCCCTACTCAACATTTCATTCCAGCAGGTCACTAGAGCATCTGGCTTTCACTCTTCTCCCCTAACTTTGTGAAAGTTTTCCTGAGTCCCTCAGAAAGTGATACAACCTTCGTGCAATTAGCAGCCATACCAAACTTTTACAATGACGAAGCTAATATGATTCTGCTCTAACACCTGCTGCTCAACCTTTCATCATGTGTGTATATGTAGCTTAAAGTTCTTCCCTTCATCTGCTCACAGGCAAGTTTCTCTGGCTGCCTTGAATAAACAAAGGGCTGTCCTACTGGGACAGGCAAGCTGTGTGAACTGTCACTTTCTGTTAGCAAATAGCTCTTTTCCAAGATCAGAACATTTTCCATGTGCAGGATCTGTATTTCATCCCTAAGAAAAGCCTTCCAACATGAATATAATTATGCAATTTTGGTCTCCCATCCTTTTCATGGAACAGGATAATGCATTGATGCAGTACTTCAAACTCTGTGGGACTGGCAACATGACAGACTGCAGTCATTTAGCGTGAACACATTGTGGGAACAGAGAACAAAAGCTACTCATCAGTGTTGATGTGATCCTCAATATGGCCAACACTATGATCACAAAAAGTAGTAAGATTAGAAGCAAAATGAAAATCAAAATGAAAGTTTAAAAATTACTCAGTGCTTTGTGAGCTGTACATATGAACTAAAAGGTACATTTTTTTGGTCTTAATATTTGAGAGAAGATGAATAATATTAAATAATCCAAAGAAAAGACCACCTATTAATGGGATGAAACTGAACTCACACATACACTGTACGAGGTCAATGTGGGGTGACAAATTCATATCCTCTATGTGATATTTATGGACTGCAACTATCTGACAAGGAATTTAAGTAGAATAGGGAATTTAACAACATTTGAAAAAACACCACATGATTTGTCAATGATTTTGATTGTTTAGGGGGTTGACTTTGGCTAGGATCTGAAACAGTCAGCTTATAAAAAAACATAAAAAGAGTTATAGGAACTGATCTATCTGAAAACATGAGGAAGCATTGAAAGCCTCCTCCCAGCTTAGCAGTTATTTTTCTTTTGGAGCTTTATTATTGTGGAGGAGAGAAGGGAGTGGGTTTTATTTTCTTTTCCATGTTTGAGATTCTCAACCTAGTCTTACTGGGAGTTTGATCATCTGAATACTGATCAGGCTCAGAGATGATGAAATTTAGATTAATGAGTGGTTTGATGGTGTAGGAGCATGGTTCACAATACAAAGAAATTTTACAAACACTCCCATCCCCATCAACAACTCTTTAAACTTTGCACTTTAACCAGTTGGAGAAGTTTAATAGGAGTTTCTCGATAGTTCAGATTCAGAAGATGAATCTGAGTTTATAACAGCTCAGGTCTGATATCCAGCTCAAAAAATTGTTTTGAGCATTACTGTTAAAAGCACTCTAAAAAGATCTTCAGCTTTAGAGCTCCTACATTAAAAAAAAAAAAGTGTTAAAATTCTTCTAAAAAGAAAAGTAGAATCTTTTTATGGAGATTTATCTTTTATTCATTTATGAAAGAGGTTTTGTTGTTTAGAGAGTTGAAAAATTAATTAAAATAATATTAAACATGTATGAATTCATTTGGTGCTTAGATGGATGAAATACTTGTAGTGTTATTTAAAACTGCAGTATAAATTAAGACACAGACACATAAACATACACACTAATATTGATCCTCAGCACAGAAACGGTGATTTCAAGATGTTTCTTGAGCTGTTTTTCCCAAAGGTGCTAGATGTGTTTAACTTTGCAAAGTCTTTGCAACTGGAGAAGAAAAGCATCTCATCTGAATTATTCTGTTCGTGGAGACTCCCTCCTTTACACTATGCAAAGATACAAAAACATGATCAATGTGAAGTATTTAGTAGGAATCTGCTTATGTGTGAAGATACTGTCCCTAAGGTGCTATTTTGCTGCATGAGGAGATGGTGTAAGCCTACCAACAGGCTTGATGTTTCTCCTGAAAACCTAGTAAGAAAACAGCAATTCCAAATGGCAAGCACCATGTTTTCATATTTTACAATATCTATTGAGACAGGTAAGCCTTTTGGGGACAGCAAGATATTTTCTCGTACGGTTGCAGTTTCATTCTCTTATTCTTATTTATTGATACACCTGTTATAATTAAAATTGGGTACATTCTCTTCTATTTTGGTCTTGGATTTTGTTGCCATCAGTAGCATGGTAGATTGTGGTACATGACTACACTTCAGCCCTTACTAATAAAATGGTCAAACTAAGGCTGCCTCTGGCTCTCACCAGTGGAAGATGTATTGACTCACATTTGTCTTTAAGGTCTTGGTAAGCACGTGGTACAGATCGCTTGGGCAAGACGGTAAGACTGATGAACCTCTGTGTGTTTCCAGGCACTTTAATGTTCTACTCTTGTTCTCTAGTGCAGAAGGTTAAAGAGATATGAACAGCCTGAATTGCACATTTGTAAACAGCTGAATTAGAAAGCCGGTTTCAGGATGGCCTGTTTGTAATCCTATATTATTCATGATCTGCAAACTCCCATGAGGTCAATGACTTCCGAATTGCAACTGGAATTAATTTACAGCCATGTTTTCAAGTGATTGCCTTGAAACTTCTGAAGTAGACACCACAGGTCTGTGACAGCTGATCTATGTTGGTGTATATCTAGCTGATGCATGAAACCAGTTACTTGAAAAAAAAAACCAAAAAACCCCACCCCAAGATAAAATGCAAATTATGCTAAAAGCTGTTGTCTTCATGAACTTGTGTTGGACAATCCATGACACAAACAAGCTTCCTTTCTTACAGTAGAGCATGCTACTTGTCTTTGTCATAATCATTTAAATTTTAGGTTACCATATTTCATCTCCATCATGAGAAACTGGCAATGCAGTCGAGTGCTTCTTTGATGTACTACAAACAAAATGTTCTGAGCTGCATCAGGAAAGAAGTGAAGGAAAGATATTGTTGCCCAGTTTCAAAATCTTTTCAGTTGTTACTTAACACAAAAGTTTTTGCATGTCTTGATTCTTAAGAGTTGCATCACACTGCTTTCTCAGACTGTGTCCCAGTGTCTTTTTTTCCTTGCTTCCTGAACCTCTGTCTTTCTCATAGCTACAAACCTTAACACCAACCATCAAGAACAATAGCTCCAGCTCTCAGTTCCTCCAGGCCACAATGCTTGGTCCATAACTGTTTCAGTTCTGTACTTACGTAACAGAATACAACCCTCTCATAATTATTCTACTTGAAAATTAGATTTGTAACAATAACCTCAAAACAATAGGAATTAAGCAATACCAGTAATGTCTTTGGAGAAAATGGTTATTACCATATAGCCTGAAAGCATTGAAGTTTTCTCCTAGACTTTGTGCATCTATTTATGAAACTGTGTATGTGAAAACAGAGACTTCAACAGTTTCACCTACCGGGTTTCATAAAGAATTGTAATTCCAAGTTGTAATTATTTAAATGAAGCACTTAAACTCCCGATCTCAATAAGGTTAAATAATAACAATTAGATTATTAGACATTTGGCCTATTTTTCCATGTAGGAGGCTGAAATATGGTGTAAGGAACATAGCACATTTGTTCCAAAGCCTTTAGCAATTTACCCTTTTTGTCATAATTCAAATTACCCTTTTTTGCATATATACAGTCAGACCCACAGTTAATATAATTGCTATGATTAAATTGAAGTCAGTTACTTCTAAAGAAACTGTTCATATTACAGTTTATAGCCTATCTATAAACAGAGGAGTTGAAATTGGCTTATATAAATGAGACAAAAATCTTAACCCAGAGACATTTATAATGCAAAAAGACTGGAGCATATGAAGTGTTCTGGGGCTTTCATAAATTTAAGATAGTAAAAGACTTAGAGACAGTTGTGATCTGCAGCTGTTTCAGGAAGCCATGTTTCTGTTGGAGAGTGCAGACAGCTTCAAGAAATACTTTTTTTTAAGAAGGTTTACAGGAAGAGTCTAAGACTGGAAAACAGGTCCACCCAACCCCCACTTAGCCACTAGCTACTCCTGGACTTGCTTGAATTCAATAGCTAACTAGGTCTAGGACAAAAGGCAAGTTGGAAGGCATTCCATCTGAATATAAGAAAACACTTTTTCCCTGTGAGGGTCGCTGAGCACTGGCACAGGTTGTTCAGAGAGGTTGTGGGGTGTCCATCCTTGGAGATGCTCAAAAATCAACTGGACGCTATCCTGGGCAATTTGCTCTGGCTGAACCTGCTTGAGCAGGGGGCTTGAACTAGGCAGCCCCCAGAGGTACCTTCCAGCCTCAGCAATTCTGTGATTCTTCAACTACCAATGAATCTTTCACTTGCCTAAGTGACTCCTTCTGTGTTCATCCACAATTGTTTCAGTTCTGAGCATATATCTGGGTAGCCCCCCTTTGTCTATGGGGTAGAAGATATAATACTCATAATTACTTCCTGAGGGGTTTTGAACTTACATCTCTCACGTCCCAGGCTGACTACAGTCCACATTCCTTAGCACAACAATACATATATTAGCATAAATAACATCAAAAGATGATTCTGAGAGCACCCAGGTCTAGAAAACTTCAACTTCACAGTTTCAATATATGCACTGAAGGTTTATAACTCTTCAGGCATAGAAGGAAGGTGAATCTGGGTGCTATGCAGCTGGGATGAATCTGTTGCAAGCGTTCCCTCATGGGTACATTTCCACCTGTGAACGCTATGCAGCACCGGGTGCCTCCCTGCATCAGTCAGCTAGGCTTCTGTCTTCAAAACACACCACGCTTCAATTACATGCTTTTCCTTGGCATTTCCATAACTTTGAAAGATTATTGTCCTCGCTTTTGCATCCCACTATGATTTGCCAAGCCCTTCCTGAGTATTGTGCACAGCCTGAATGCCTGGCCCAGACACGTGTCCACCAGACATTGAGTTGCCTAATGGGGACAACCTGCTGGGCTTAGCAGTCCAGTGTCCAAATTCTTCTGTGAATTGAGCCTTTGGGCAATGTAGCAAGGACAGTAAAAAATCATAACAGATGCAGTTGGCTGAAATGGACTGCCACTATTCCAAAGGCAGACCATTTCCTCATCTGAAAATAAAGATCTTTTCTGTTATAATAGTTTGCATAAGATCCCCAGTCATTTATGTTGTATCACCTAGACATTTTTAAATGTCAAGTGAAAGTAGAAGCCTGTGTATGAATGAATAATATCTTCAAAATAGGTACTGTCTGTATGTAGTTATGACACTCGAGCAGTTTGTACTTGTGTTTTTGTTTTTTAAATAACCAGAGAGATCATTTCATGTTGACAAGCTTGCTGTTGATTAAACTGAGCCATGAAGTAACAGACCCGGAGAAGATGAGATGATAAAAACTTTAAAACCATAGCAGAAGGTTGGATAAAACCTTTTTATTGTCTGAGGTATACCTGTGAGTTAACTAATTGTGAAGTGATAATAAATGATTTAATTATTTCCCATCTGTTAGGAATTCAATTAGATCCTGCTCAGTTTGTATAGCTGCAGTCCTTCCATCGCTCTACTTTGCATTCCCTACCCAGTCTGAAGCCCCTAGAGTTAAGCTGTGTTATTACTCCCTGAGGCAAACATGGGAATGCTTTAAGAGCACTTTTTTCCCCCCTTAAATCCGTCATGCCTGTAATCTTACCATTGCATTTAATATCTTTTTAATATATATTAACATCTTTTTAATATAATAAATACTGCATATATTTAAACTGAAAAAACCCAATGCCTGAATTGTTTTTTAGTCCACATTATTATAGAAAAAATTGTTGAGGACTTTGAGGGGAAGATTCAACAGTACAAAAAGTACATTTGAAAATAACAATTCTCAGAGTGAGGACATAAAATTAGGAAATTAAAGGCAAGGAGTGACTTGTCATGCCCCATATATATGGTAAATATACAGGGTATACTCTTTTACATTTTAATGAGAATAATTCATGCTGGTTTATGCTTACATAGGCCACTGCCAGGTAACATTATCATTCCTCCACTACCTTTGGCAATGTTTTAATTTTCAGCATCAGCTTCACATTAAAATTTTGAGGGTGGGGGTCATCTCTATTTACACCTCTACTGTCTTGTTGTGAGACACGGAAAAATCCAACATTTTGCCTTTCTAAGGCAACTGAGACAAAGATGTTTAGCTAAGAAGGAAAGATGATGCAAAGAGCATTTAGCTCAAAAGCCTCTTGCTCCTTGTCATTTGATGCCGGTGGAAGATGAGAAGATGCTCCCTGCCCCTGCCTTGGCTGATGTCTTCATTCAGCACAGAGGGCAAAAGCAGGGGTAAACACTGTCACGTGAATTTAGGATTGGCAGGCAATACTCACAGTTAACATTCTCTGTTCTGTAGGAACTAGGATTTATATTTCCCTCACTAACTGGCCTCTGGGGGAACATGGACAGGGACAACTGCTTCGATGACAGGTTTTCAGGAGGTTCAGCCAGTGTTTCCCTCCCTTCCTCCTTCCCAGTGCGGCAGCCACAACTCCTAGAGCAATTTCTCACCCTTCAGCATCACTGACCCACATAGGTTATCACTGCCCCAGACTCCTCTTCCCTGTGAACAGCGTACCCTAGTCCAAGACTAGAGGAATATTCAGCTACCTAACTCCCACAGAAATCAAGTGCCTCCAAGGACCTTGCCTGCATGTGAGGCGATGAGGAAAAGCCTTTTCTAGGATAAAGGAAAAGTGTGTCATCTTGAAAAAGGAGAGAACTTATGTTTACCAACATGGACAAGGCAATGGTGAAATTAAGAACCAGGTTCTACCCCTAACATGTAAGTGGTCTGAAAAATAAGGAATTTATCCATGTTTTAAAGAATCTTTAGTGAGAAGAGACATTCTTAAAGCATTTTGTCTATATCCACCTGCAAATCACTTGATATAAGTAGCGAACAGTTTTGTGTTTCACTTTGTTTTATGCTGTGACTTTAACATGTGTTTAAGAACCTGTCTCCCGTCTCCTCTTCCCCTCAGCAAGATACGTTAATTAATTGGGTGACCTAACTGTATACGCTACACAATCATGCTAGCTCTTGGATTAATTTATTTAAACCTAAGTAAACAAAAGAGAGATTTTACCTTTATTTCAAGCTAACTGTCTTTTGATATTGTATTTGCCTTTTAAACTATGCAGCAAGTTCTCCTGGAAGGGCACAAAGGAAAAACAAATCATTATACCCTTTTTCAAATCTGTGACTGCTCTTCACTCAGATGTGAAGAGCCTCAGGTGACATGACTTAGGCCGATTGTTTCACTTATCAAAAATAGATAGCATAAACCCTCAACAAATCTGTCTGCATGGTTGTTTTTTGACCTTTTATTGAACGTTTGTCAATTGTCACTTTGACTCACAGTCCTACATTAAGAGGTCTGAGAAATATTGCTTTGCTGGGGTAGATTCATATTGACACATTTGGGGCTTTTGCAGCACTATATCATCAACTTTATGTTGTGCTGCTCTGATGATTTAAGCACATAAAAATATAGCACCGGGCAAAGGACAATGGTACGGAGAATATTTTTTTCTATTTTATGTCATTTTATATGTTTTGAACATGAAAGTAAATGTTTTAGACTCAGTTTTGGACATGTAGACCTTAATGCTGAAAGAGAATATCTGTCTGTGTAACATCTGTTCTGGTAATCCCACTTAACATTGTCTAAAGTGACATTACATTGTCTGAAGATCCTTGTTGGATCCTTGCGTAGAAGCTTTGGAGTAAATCTAGTGGATATGCCAAAACTGTAATTTATTCAATCTCATCTTCCTATCCTCAGCACAAAGAAAGAGAAGGAGCTTGTGGTGATGGGTCAGAATGGATGTTTAAGAGTGACAGGAGTGTGACAGAGGCCTTAGCCCAGTGGTATAAATTAGAGCAAGACCATCCCTGCTTTAACATGCACTGAGACTGTTCGGTCTCGGGTCATGGATCAGGGAACTGCAAATGGCTGTTTGCCACCAGTCTTTATCAGAAAAACAAAATAAAGCTCAGATACAGTGGAAAATCAAGGCAAGACCACATCAGTATAAAGACATATATCATTCCACATGTACAAAAGAAAACAGTAAACTAAAAAGCACCCGACATCCAAGCAAGACAGACATTTTTAGGTGGTAAATTACTGAGCCATTTTGATCAACTGTTTACTTTGATGCATCTTTGGACGTATTCTTTCTCCTTTTTACTCACTCTGGGATTAGTTTTCGAAAATATCTGATCCACTTCAAACAAACAAATTCCAGAAAGTCACTATTAAAAAAAATGCATACAGTTATTAGTTTACTGTGTTCTTGAAATGTACTAAAGCCTTTGCACACCTGCAGCCAGGAAAATATTTAAAATGCATGTTCAGTAAAAGCTTTTACCTAGAACTGCATTTTAATTTTGAGAAAACGTGATTGCTGGCGCCTGTTGAGATTTTATTGTAAGACATGGATTCGTCCTTCCAAGCTCACTGTTTATACTGCAGCTTGTGCAAAGATGAAAACATACCTATGCAGAAAAAACACACGTGCCGAATAAAATCCCTTTTTTGGAAAAGTTTCTGCTTTTCCTGGGTCCAAGAAAGACCCATTTTAGTGCACAACGATGAAATAAAATAGCCAGCTACCAACTTGTTCAACAGTGGCTGGAGGGCAATCTTCCATGGTGGCTGCTATTTTGCTTTTCCTCCCCGTGGCCCTCATCGGTGCCCTGCTCAGCGGGGTGTGCCAGCCCCCAGCAGCAGCCGGGTGGGTGCCAGGACCCACTGGGGAGTGGGAGCAAAACGAGCTGGTCAGACACATCAGGGACACACTGGCAAAACCTGAAGAGTTTGGCAGTCTGGTGTTTGGAGGGGGTGTGTGTGCTGTTACTATTTTACTTTATTTTATTATTTATTATTTACTATTTGAAATGTAAAGGGGTTTTATCCATTTCCAAGCTACAGACTTAAAAAGAAAGACAACACCACCAAGAAAGAATCAACAGTCATAAATTGTTCCTATGAAATGTGTTATTTCTTACATTCTCCATACAGCATTTTCCAGGAAATGAATATTCCTGCAACCTCTTAGTATCTCATCTAAAACAAGCAAACAAACAAAAAGCCAGAATGGTTTGACAAGAATTTTGTGATTTGTGCCAAACTCAGCTAGTATTAAATTTGCTATTAAGAAGTATAAGCTGCAAATTCCTATGCTTATGAACTTGAGACCATTCTCTGGTCCAGTCTAAATACAACTTTGTTTACACTGATTTAGTAGCCTTATGAGATTGCTTGGTTGCTTTCCTGAGTTCCCTCAGCAGGTGAAATTACTTGCTGAGCTGCACAAAATTGTGCTGGGAAATAGCTGTGCCATGTAGATCTTGCCAGTATTTATTTAATGTTATGTTACTGCTCAAAAATGAAAAGCAGTAATATTTAAAATGCAACCAATGTGTTGATGACCTATAAAAGCAAAAGAAAAGGCTGGGTAACAAATGAAGCTATAACTTACATGCTGGTTTTGATGTCATTGTTTCTACCCCTACAGCAGCAGCTCCCTTTGTGGTTTTGCAAACCACAAACAGTATGTTAGTTTTATATCCCTTTCTCTGAGTAATAGGTCTCTCTCTCTCACCCCTGGCATGCTCTCTCACTAAAGCCTATGTACTCTGAACTGCTGAAGGTAGTGCTTTTGAGTTAGGAAAGCAGGAGATCTCTGAGAAAATTCAGGTATCAGCCATGATAACTGTATCTGGAGGTCACACAAAAATTCTCAGAGATTAATAAGGCTCCTTTTTGCTATAAAGATAAATATGTGAAAATCATGTTCACTGAAATTTTACCTGAATAGTAATGGACATCTTCATTTTCTGTAATTATTTGAAGCTGGTTTAGCCTTTTTGCGTTCACTTCAAAACTGACATTGATAGAAAGCACAGTACTTTGTCAGTGTTGGTACAGTGCAGCTATGAAGTGGTGAAAGTTGGGACAAAAGGACTAGGAGAGGTCTGCAGTGCCCCTGAGTGTGAAATAGCAAGCCTGGGGAGCCGTGCAACCCACACTTTAAAAAGTCTGGTTTTAGAGATCTGTAAACCTGTCTTCTGCTGGGGAAAAGCAGCATTACCTCTTTGCACTGGGGGCACCACATTCATCACACCTTCCTTTTAGCCTGCCTCTTCCTCCAGAAGCTTCTGCTAGTGCTGCCGAGGCCACGGTGGAAAGCCCTACCATGGGAATTGAACACAGGCCAACAGTTCAGATAAACACTGAGGATCCCAGAAGTATGTGTGACTTCTTCTGTTCCCCATGTTTTCACAGGCATGCTGTTATCAATATCCAAATGAGCTTGTTGGAAACCAGCTTGGGTATGAGGATAAAACCTGAAGTCATTATTCTGACCAAAGGGTATTGTCACCTATAACCAATGTATGTTCTGAGGAGCCATACATCTTCCCAGGGAGGGTCTAAAAGAATGGTACAAAGCCTGCCTGCCTGAATTCTGTATGTCCCTAAGGACTGAAGCTTGTTGAAGTATTGTTTGTGCTAAAGTAGTGTATTCAAGCCCAGCATATATAATGAGAACACTCTTGCCCTGAAGTGCTTATAGTGAGACGCAGAGTTGGGGAAGTGGAAGCCTTGCCCAGTGTCAGAGGTGCTGAGAGCAGCCCACTCTTCCTACACTGGCAACATGCCCCAATGTGCCTGGATTCTGCTGAGTTTCCTGAGTGTGCTCCAACTTCCCCAGGCTTGATAAGGAATGAATGCTACTTGTGAATAAAACATGAGGGAGATTCTCAGTTTACATCTAAGATTTCTCCAGCACATCATCCATTCCTTTTTCTCCCAAAGAACAATAGGGTAGTTGAAGCTGGAAGGGCCCTTTGGAGGTCACATAGTCCAACCCCCTGGCCAAAGCAGGATCAGCTGCAGCAGGTTGTTCATACAATCATCAAGTTTCAAATATCTCCAAAGATGAAGAGTCCACAGCCTCTCTGGGCAACTTGTTCCAGTACAATGATCACCCTCAGAAAGAAAAAAAAAAAAAAAAAATTCCTTATTTTAAATGGAGTTTTCTATATTTCAGTTTATGCCCACTGACTCTTACGAGCATCTTTACAGCTCCATCTTCTTTACTCCCCCCTGCCTCTCCTCAGATATTTATACACATTGATAAGATCTTCCTGGAGCCTTCTCTTCTCTAGGCTGAACACTCCCAGCTCTGGCAGCCTTTCTTCACATGACAGATATTCCAATCCCATTATCTTCATGACCCTTCACTGGACCCAATCCTGTATGTCCAGGTCTCTCTTGTACTGGGGAGCCCAGCAGTGGATACAGCACTCCAGATGTCTTATCAGTGCTGAGTAAAGGAGCAGGATCACCTCCCTCAACCTGCTCCCTCAACACTCTTCCTAACATAGCTGAGGAGGCTGTTGGCTTTGTTTGCCATGAGGATGTGTTGCTGACTCATGGTCAGCTTGTTGTCCACCAGGGCTTGCAGGAACTTTTTTGCTGAGCTGCTTTGCAACCTGGGGTTATTCCTCCCCGGTTGCAGGAGTCAGCACTTCCCTTTGCTAAACTTCATGAGATTCTTGTTGGCCCCTTTCTCCACCCTGTCCAGGTTGCTTTGAATGGCAGTATAACCATCTTGTGTATCAGCCACTCCTTCCAGCTTTGTATCATCTGTAAATTTGCTAAGGGTGTTCTTCCATCATCTAGGTCATTAATGTAGATGTTAAATAATATGGGCCCCAGCATCAACACCAGGGGTGCTCTATCACAGACAAATGAGTACACTAGCCTCCAGCTGGACACTGTACTGCAGATCACAACCATGTGAGGCTGGCAGTTCAGCCAGTATTCAACCCACCTCACTGCCTGCTTAACTAATCTGTGCTTCATCACCTCATCTATGAGGTTATCCCAAGATACTGTTTAAAATTTTGCTAAAGTTGAGACAAACAACACCCACTGCTCTTCCCTCATCCACCAAGCAAGTCACTGTAGGAGGTTGTCAGGTTGGTCAGCCATGATTCCTCCTTCATAAATTCATCCTGACTACCTGCAAGTACCTTTTTGTCCTTCATGTATTTTGAAATTGTTTCCAGGATAATTTGCTCCATCACGTCCCTAGGGCCTGAAAAATAGGCTGACCAGACTGCAGTTCCCTCAATCCTCCTCTCTGCCCTCTTTGAAGTGACATTTGATTTCCTTCAGTCCTCAGCATCCTTCCCTTGGATAATCAAGAGTGGCCTTGCAATGATATCAGCCATCTACCCCAGCACTTGGTGTTGCCGAAGAATGGACAAATCATCCCACTTAGAAGTTTAATATTTTTTTTTTTTCAATTCTCCCTTCTTAAGTCCAGATTTCTACTGAAAATTTGCTTATTTATTAGAAGAGCTGCCCCAGAAACTGAAAAAAGCAGGGAAGTAGGATAAGGTCAGTACCACTGCCAGTTGCTTCTTGTTCATTTTCAATTGTCAGACTTGGTTCAGGTAAACATTTATTTTCTGTGACAGAGGGGGATGACATGCTCATTAGAAACTAGCAAAGATGGGTTGGAATCAGACATTTAACAATCTAAAACACTTCTTAGGTTGTACCTTGCAGATGACAAGGAAAGATGATGCTAATAATTTACAGTGTGAGGGAAGACACTTTCCAAATGTTTAGTTAAGGCTACAAGCATTAGGTTTTGATGTGAAACTTTTTATCAAAAACTTTTTTTATATCATGATTATTTTTTTTTCAGTTCTAGGTTTAGTCGGCAATACTTTCTGAGACTGAAATAGAAGGCACTCAATCCCGTCAGTTATAATCCTAAATTCTATTTTATAAGTTTCTTCCTGAAAAGCTAAATCCAAGGTACCAGTGTCAGCACTGACCTTCTATTCTAGATCTTTCCTTCTTTCTAGCAAAACAGGTCTTCATAGCAGTTTTTCTAAGTCATTCCTTAGCTGCTTCAGACCAACATGTTCAGCAGACTGAGCAGGACAGATGATGACAGAGGGTACAAGGTGGCTTAATAAAATGCTTAGGGCTTCATTCAGCTGTAGCCTTGCTTCTACATTCCCATCCCATAACATTCTGTTAAACATCACAAAAGGTCCTGATCTGCCAGACTCCTTTCCCAGAGTTGCGCTCTATCATTTCTTGACTTTTGGGGCAAATAAACTGTATTGGTATGTATACATACTCATATACATATACATAGTGCATTTCTTCTCTTATGACTAAGCAGTTTAAGTTATAACATGGTGAATACTGGGGGAAGTTTTGTAACCCTCATTTTGCAAGTCCTATAAACTGTTGCTGGTTGTGATATGCCTTCATCTATATAAACGTCATTGACTGACAGTAGAAAATGTGATGGAAAATACTGGCTGTATCACTCAAGGGCAACGTTCTAGATGGTTGGAGTTTCAGCTATGACGCCCCAAATCAAAGCTGTAAGCTTTTTAAACTACAGACCTCTAGCTGTGACACAAGTCCATTGAAATATGCAGACATGCAGGTCTGTCTTAGGAATCAACTCACAACACACCCTGAACAGGGTGCAATTTAAGTCTTGTACCAAGACTGCATCCTAGCTCTCTTTCCAAAGCAAACAACTCAGGAGATGCATAGATAGACCATTAATCTGTGAGTTTGAAGACAAGTACAAATACTATTGACATAACTAAAAGGCTGCTATCTTTAGCCTGCAGTCTTCGGTACAGTCAGTTATCACCATCTGCTGTCTAAATATTAAAGTTCTTATGGATGGAATATTTGAAAAGTGTATCTGGCATTGGAAGGAAAATAACAACAATGATGACAATAATAATAATAATAATAAAATAATAATAAATGACAGGAGAAAATGTATTCTTGTGGAAGCTGAAACTTTGCCACATACAAGAACCTCTCTCCCTGTAAAGAGATCAAATTGTGATGGGCTGGAGATTTCCAGATAATCTGCCTTATAGTGGATTGTCTATTTATGTGCTAAACAGAATGCTTTTATGCCCTCTATATGATTTTTCCAATGCATTTGTCTAGGCATCTGAGAAGATTGTATTTTTTGTAGTGTTTCTAATCTTTTAAATCAAAAGTAAAGGAGGTAAAAGAAGCAAAGGTCAAGGATTTGATATCCCTAGTAGGGGAGATATATCCTGCTTTGGGTAAAACTCTGTGAAATCAGCTGTCAGAATTCAACTTCTCTCTAGCTGCAGCATTGCAAGGGCGTGAAAAAAGCTGAGTGGTTGCTGATGGTTTCCTTAGATTTCTCTGCACCTAATCATACTCACAATATCGGAGGCTTCTGTCGTTGCAGGAGCTGACAGAATTTAGTGACAATCCAGAGAAATGCCTTCTGAAGGCCTGTTCTGAGAATTACAAGTGCTTAACAAAACAACGCAGCAAATGAAACAGGTTTGCTCTTCACAGATCCAAAAGCTGGTTTGCAGTTAGCATCTCTATCCCTTTCACTTTAAACGGCACATTATTGCTTCTAAGATGCAGATTGTAGGTTTCCTCCAAGTTTCAATGACCAAGAAAGAGAATTGCATTGTTTATTTACTACATGGCTGGGGGCTAAGAAGGCTAAATACAAGTTTATCACTCGCATTTTCTCAGCAGATTTTTGCTTCAAAAGCAGTGACCCATTTTAGCTGCAGTAGAAGGTCACTGTTGCTAATTCACTCCCATTCATTGGTCTCAGTGACAGAATTTAATTATTTCAGCCTAGTTCGTAGTGGGAGAGCAGATGCACCACTTAAAACACTGTAATGAAAACCAGCAAACCCTCACCTTGTCTCAGCAAAAAGACCAGGAATAGAACAGTTAAACTTATGGTCTGTAATCTCTACTCAAAAAAAAATGTGTATCACCTTAATAAATGGGAAATTTCAGCTGACCAACAGCTGTGCAATTGTTCTTTAGGTTTGGGCCAACTCTCACTAATATCAATAGAAGCCTTCCTAAAAATTGAGGAAGATGTTGTATTGAGCACTGTACTTACAGTGAGAAGAAGGAATTCCTTGAAACAGGACCCACAGCCTTTGAGATAAGGTTTGCAGTGCTTTTGAGAGGCAAATGCGCTTTCACTCAGCATAGAAGGGGTAGCACACTGAAGCCAGTGATAACCATATGGGTTTAGCTGGATAAGACATTTCCAAAAAGAAGGATTTGGCCTATTCATTACTCTAAGATAACTAGTAAAATGACAGGAAATCCAAACGAGCTGCTAAGTCTTCTTCCACATAAGCATGGGAATAACATGCTACATGGCCTGGCTGTACTGGATAAGAAAAAAAAAAACACCTCAAGAAAACAAGACAGCCACAAGGCATTCTTGGCTTGAGGGACTAGTTTGTCAGCCTGGCCAAACTCACCAGAATCAGCCCAGGTCCAAATTAAATAAAACGTTCCCCTGTATAGGTGTCCACCTTCTTTTATGGGCTTCCATGGGTTTTGGCAGAAAAAAAATAATTGTAAAAGCTGTCTACTGGAACACTCCTGCAGGAATTCCCTCTTGTCCAAAGACAGAGTTCCCCATGAGAAGTCTAGAGCAGTCTCTATGATGTTACTCCTCCACTTTATGTTTGCCTGGCTCGTGAAAGTAGGATGGTGATGGTAGTCATAAAGTTGAAGTCTCACAATACTTTTAATAAGCTTAAACTTGATTTTCTGTGTGTCTGTCTACTCTTTTTGTTTTCCATTTGCTCATTCTTGTGCAAAATGAAAATTATTAGGGAGAGTTTAAAGAAGTTGGCAGAAGAGCTTTATTTTTAACTTCTACTTTTGAAAACCTCTGGATTTATCTTCTGAAACATAATTTTTTTCTTTGCTTTCTTTGGCCAAAGTATGTCACCAGCTGTGAGACATGGTCCAAATCTAATTAGAATATTTTATTCAGTAAGCTCTAGTTTATTGAGGAAGTCAGACATTACATATTATTTGAACATCTCAAATATTATAGAAGTGATAATTAATAAGTGAAAATCTGTAGAAAGTGTGAGACAAATAGTAAAGAGGAATACAGGGAGAAAAATATGTCAATACATCAATCATGATAAAACCGGTTCTTTAACAACATATGACTTTCTTTTGTAACAGAACAATTCTTTACAGATAGATTTGGCATGGTACTTGGACAGAGAAGTCACTTTTTTACATACAAATGAATGATATTGTCTCATCATTAAGATTCTAATAAACCTAATAAATAAATGGTTTGCCTAAATTGTCCAATTTTGTATTAATCAAAAAGTTTTTCTTTTTTTTTTTTTTTTTTTTTTTTTAAAAATATTTGGATTCCTGAATAACATCAAACATGTTAAAATAGAGTGACTGTCCTTAATTGTTTAATTGCATTCTTGTTGAAGGTCTTTGCTAAAGCTTCTGTGGTATTCTCTAAACATCTTTTTATACTCGCAGTGTGGTCCAAACTAAATATACTGAGAGAAACTCTTTGCATATGGAGGGTAAACCTGATAATTTTGTAAGAATATATGGGATATAAACACTGAGGAAATACATAGACTATGTAGAATTTAGATATCTCTTTTTTTCCAGATTTTATGAACTCTGTATGTGAAATAATATGTGTTCACAGTTGTACTGACACAAAACCTGTAAGCATAGCATGGGTTTCTATAAGATCCAGAGAAGATGAGGATGAAACAGAGCTATTTACCCATCCATCATGTCTTTAAATATCAGTGCATCGTAGTTCCTACAGCACATTACCTTGTGATTTGTCCTGTCTTTTAATGTAATCAATTATAGTTGTGCTCTTGCCTGTCTTGCAAGACTCCTCCTCACCTGAAATACCATCAAAATATTGGTAATTTTACTATTTAATTTGAAGTTCCAAACCTTCAGCTGATGATTAACTTCACAAAGTTTTAGTATCAGCTTTCAGATACTGGAGGAAGGGAAAGGAGGTCTGTGGTGCTAGCGTGAAAGCCAAAATATGCTTCCCTCCTTTTCCCTGCTTTGCCTTCAGCTCTGAATGCACCAGTAGGACGAAACAAGAATGGAGCATCTTTCTGATGCAGTTAGCTTTCCCCTAGACAACATAGCTTTTAACCACAGCATTTACTTACATCAAAACTCTATGAAAAAATACATGTTCGACTTGGTCTCGTGTTGCTGATAAGCTTGAAGCAAAGGCACTGTTGTGGATTTGTAAAGATAAAAGTCATAACTGTTATGGAAAAAAGGTGTTGTTGGATATCCTTACTGGAAGGATGCATTGCAAATGAAATTGTATGATAAGAAAACTATGGATCACAACAAAGTTACTGGAAAGTAGTTTCCAAGCATTTCCAAGACTACTTTTAGAGGAGTCTAAAAGCCTGAAAACTAGAAAAGTCATACTAAAGTAAAGAAGTGAAATAATTTGAGAATATATTTGTAATAGTATTGATACATTTACTGCCTTTCATACCTAGAATATAATTTCTCAGTTTCCAGTCCCCCAGGAGCTGTTCTTTTATTAACATCGTAGAAGTTCTGTTCATAATTTGTTTTCAGAATATTTGACAACATATTAAAATTCATAGGGTACCTACCTTTTCACTCATGGGGAAAACTGTTTTGTTTTATCCTAGATGTTTTGACATAACAAATAATTCAGCTGCTTTTACATGCGAATGCTAAATGTTCTGTAAACAGTAATTACAGGGTGGGCTATGTATGTTCATGCTATTCACAAAACATACTAATAGACCAATATATGCAGTTTGTTTTTTGATTAACTACATTTGTCTTCTGGACTAGTTATCATCAGTTGCTCATGAATGAGTTTAAACTGTCAATATGGCCATTCACACAGCAAAAAAAGATTTTTTTTTCTTCATCTATCGCTTGTTTATGATTTCTGGAAACACCCACTATAAATAGTACTGGTTCAAGCTGTTCCTATCACAGATCTAAGTTTAAAAACTGTAATTTCCAAATGTAGCTTCTTAAAGCAAGATGTTTGTGTCTTTGGAATAGAAACAGCTTTGGTTATCTTCAAAGCAGTGCATGTGTAGCCTGGAGTATGTTTATTTGTGGAATAGGGACACAATCTCAAAAATGGGCAAGCACTTTCACGACCACCGCTGAATAAGGTGAATTTCTGTTCATCCATTTTTGCAATTCTTATTAATGGAAAGGAAAATGATCACTTTTTATAGTGGAACATTGGTTTCATTCTGAAGATCTTTGGGGAGAGGCACTCCCAATAAGCCAGTTATTTAAGAAATTGTCTTAAAATGAGCACCTTTGAATACACCAGGGTTTCTGGTGATGTTGGAACTATCGTTCATGGATTGAAACTAAATTTATGCTTTTTTATCTCACTGAATCAAGACCTCAATATAGCATATTTGACATGAAATAGTCACGGGTAATTCAGATATGTGACTGATTTGGGAGCATCATAGTACTTTCCTTAGTAGGGAGTATCAAGAGAAATCACATCTTTTTCTGTGGTGAGACATATATTTACTTTGGAAGTGTTGTGAAAAATGCATGGCTTCATTCAAAAATCTTGCAAGTCGAAGAAGAGAAGGCTCAGAGAGCTATTTTATGCCACCCTGACTGTTCACATAACAGCACTGGACAAGAAGAAATCCCTTTGTACTGAAGAGGGAACCAGAAAGAATGAAACACTAGGCAGAGCTCTGCTCATTTCTATGGAACAGTAAGTATTCTCATTGCTAGGGAGTTAGCACTATGACACTTATCCCATATTTAGACCACATTTTACATGTACAGTTTGTAGTCATAAGGGAGACTCAGATGAATCAGGCTGAAAAAGGTGCTCCGGATACTTTTGTCTTCACTCATCTGAAATCAAATAAAAAATCTCATCAGCATATCATGTTCTGGCCTTGCATCCAGCTCCATCCTTTCTTTCCCCATATGGATAATGTCTGGCCAGGAAGGAAATGACTGCATTTTCAACTACAGGAATGAAATCTGGCCTAATGGAAACTTGGTTGAGATACTTCCTGAGAGCTAATGACTAAAGAGAGCTTTCCAGGAGGAGACTAAGATCAGCAGAAAAGTTGGCCAGTGAAAGACATAACATCCTAAAATACCTGCAATGCAGATTTTCAAAATGCTTTCTTCTGCTGCTGTGCAGTTTGGGAACTGAGGATTGGCCATGTTTGAAAAAACAAACAGGTTTTACCTTCATTCACCTGATGTGGTCTCTATTGATGAAGAGTCTGAGTAGCCCCACTGAGCCAACATAAGCTTTTTAGGGCGTGTGTGGAACATCAGTTGAAACACTGAGAGAACAACAGCATTTGAGGGGTTACAATGTCCCTTCTCAGACACGACTGAAAATTGTTACCTTCCAATATGGATGGTTTTATACCCTTACTGTCCAGTTCAAGGTTTCTGTACATAATGCAGAAGATTCCTTTTTTATTTTCACTTGTCTGCGCTGATTTCTGAAGGAAGGTAATTTATAAATAGGCTGATTCATGACTTGGTTGGATGCAGGAAATATCTAGAAGAGAGAAAGTAGGTATATAACAGGTAGCCACACAAAAGAAAAATAACAGTAAAGCTCAAAAGCTCAGTCAGCATGGAGGACAGCTAAGCAGTTCAAACAACTTCAAGTACCTCAGCATATCTCTAATTTAAATTTGCATAAAAATATAGCCATACATCCTGGGATTTATATTTGCAATTTATAAATGTTTGATTTACATTTTCCTTGAATTTCAGAAGAAGCCAAGCTTGGTGTGACCTCTTCCTCTTGAAGAAAATCAAGATCACCTTACCGTGTCTTGATTAGTTAGTTGGAATGGCATTTGTTTTAACCAATTACTCTACAATGTCACAATCTGTTTCTAAGAGAAAATTCAGTATGCATTCAGGAAAGTTAATTATATTTCCTTTTTTGGCATCTTTCTGTTTTCCAATTCCCCTTTCTCCCACCTAACCATACAAACTTAGTATTAAGCTTCCAAATAGTGTTACTGTATTGTTTAATCTCTTTCACACTGCCTGAAGGGATTAGCTGAGGTGACACAATTTCGAATAAAATTTTACACCAGCAAACCTGGCTTGAAGAGCAGATGTAAAAATCCTGCTGATTGTCATGCATTTAGGCATTCATTCACAAGAAATCACACTACTGTGCATATGTGGGACAGGACGTTTTGCTATGCCAAAAGCAAATCTTCATGCTGTTGAGTTTATGCATTTCCCACTGCTACTCAAAATGCTTGTCTGAATGCTCAGGCAGGGGAGAGCTCTCTGCGGAAAATGCTCATCTTCTGTTCAAGTGAAGAGGTCTGACTTGTACTCTATTCCCTATTCATTGGCAATTTGCAGCCAATGTTTGCTTTATCGTCACAAATTAAGGAGGAAAAGATTGTGGCGCTAATTTTTGCTTCAGTGTGACGTTATGAAACAGGTAATAAATGGCAAGAAGAGAGGAGAAGGGCAGAAGAAAACAAACCAGAGTCTCCACAAAAATAAATGTTATATCCCCTTCACCCTCAAGAAATGAAATTATTCTGACAGGGTCAGAGATTCTGCTTGGCAAACCATCTTAAATTAATTACCTGCTTGACATTTTAAAGGAAGGTTTCAGATTGTAAATTTAACCCAGACAAAGCATTCTTTTTAATCTTGTCAGTATGCAAACTACTTTGCACTGCAGTCTGTGAATTATTTATCAGAGAAACAACCCCAAAGGGTAAAAGGAAA
This sequence comes from Gorsachius magnificus, assembly GCA_034008185.1. NCBI lineage: Eukaryota > Metazoa > Chordata > Aves > Pelecaniformes > Ardeidae > Gorsachius > Gorsachius magnificus. The sequence continues at coordinate 182,927,750 of CM067081.1, forward strand.
ATCAGGAGTATTTGATCTCGGGTTCTGCAGCCTGATGTACTTCTCTACCTTAGATCTGTACCTGTTGCAGTTGCTTAATTTCTCTTTGTTTCATGTTGCTGATATTTAGCTCTCATACTGTGCTTCTCTCAAGCCTAAACATTTTTTTTCCCCATTTAAATGCATTTAAATCACTTCTAAAACTGTGTCCCAGCAAATAACTGTATCTACTTTCCATGGAAAAACAAAGTTAAATAAAGGGGACAAAACCACCTGTCTTTCTGTTCTATGCATTTTCATTAGAATAAGCATGCAATATTCATGGCTGTTGGGTTTTTTCCTGCACTCAGGTGAAAATGCAGTCTGTAATGGTAAGCAATCTGCAGAGCCTGAGTTTCTACTTTTAAATGGCACTAAAATATTAATCCTGCAACAAGTTGTGTTACATTAATGATGAAAGGTGGTCACATGGGACAAAAATACCTTGGAAGATGTGAGCCCGGAATCCAGTTCCAACACAGGGTTTTCTTGAGCAGTCACTTAATTTTAGTTTCCTGGTTTTTAAATGAAGCCTATATAACTTCTAATTTCCTATCTTCCAGTGGTTTTAGGTTTCAAGATTACTTATTCAATAATATTTTGTATAGGGTTTAGTATTATTGCCAACAGAAAAGACCTCTAAGTGCAATTGTAATGCAAATGATAATTATTATTCAGGGACCAACACAAATCAGAACATAACCTGACTAATACCTGCTCTCAGTTGACGTGGAACCTGTTTGCTGAGTTATTCTGGATTTCTACAAAAATCATAGTTCTCTGAAGACATCAACCAACTAAGCATCTGATATTTAGAAGAAAGTCAGATTTGGAAAATCAGCAGGAAAAAACCCATTAGCCAATTGTAGCAACTTAAGCATGTAATGCTACTATAGACATTACTCACTCTGGGAACATTTGCTCCCTGGATGTGCATTGGTAATTTTTGATGTTTCATGTTTCAAAGAAGTTCCAGTATTTTCTGTTTTATCCATAAGTAAGATGAACTTTAGCTGAGCTGACTGGAAAGTTCAGCAGAAAGTCTATCAATCTGCAGAGAAAAATTGTAATTAACTTCTGCTTCTGTCATGTAGTATGAAAAATTATTTATTTGACCTATGGAAGCTTTTGCATCTTGATGTGAGCTGAAATGAAGCTGATAAAAATGTTATACCATTCTTTGGTTTAGTACACTGCCCAATGTTTTTGTTTTATAATTTTTCAATCTTTAGCGGGTGGATTTTTTCCTACCACCAGACTTCTCTGTGTCAATGGTTGAATATTCCAAGAGTAAGACATGAGACTTCATAATAAAAGTCTATCTAAGTAAAATACAGATGAGCTTTTATTTTACTATGCAGGCCTAATGAAATAAGTCAGTTCTGGTAGATAATTCTTTCAAGAAATATTTGTCAGGTTTCTACTTGGGTTTCTAAGTATCCCAAGACTTTCAAACTTGCCTTCAGTTTCCTCTGAGTGCTTAAACTCATTGTGAATTGATGAAAGATTAACTATGCATGGCATAAAATCAGGGATACCACACTAGTTAATTGCAACCCTCCCCACTTTAAGGCTGTATTCATTTTTCATCTGTTTTTACCATAAAACTCCCAAGAAATAGTTAAAGGATTGTGTACATCCTCCACAGTCTATTTACCTACCTATAAATTCCCCTTTGCAGGTTCATGTATCCATACAAAATACACCACTAAGAAACTGAAGACTTTTGCTTAGTGAATATCCCAGGTCCCTCTTTAATGAAGTGTAAGTATGAGCTCTAGTGTCTGTGGATAAATTCTAATTAGGGATTTTGGCTATTGTTTAACTACAATAACTTCCCCTGCGATTTCTGTTCAGCTGATTTCACTTCTCTTCTCCCCCGGCCCTTGCTCAAATCTACTGGAACATCAGTGCTGGGGCAGTGATCGGAGAGCATCCTAACAACAGCTGTAGTTCAAGGTCTTCCTTCTACTTTTAAGGTTTTTTACATTTCCCAACTGATTTGTGAGGGTGGTTAAGACTCATACAAATGCAAAGAATTACCTTTATTTGGATTTAAATATTATTTTATGCTAATAACTGAATTCTTTTAAGATAAGTAAAATAGGCTTTCCTTGATTTTTATGTATGTATCAATAGCAATCAAACTTTGATGTTCACTATCCATGACCGCTTTTTGATTTGCTCATGATGAAATTACCTTCGGGACTTTTTCAAGCTGTTAAAATACATATTTTTTAAAGTCATAATTCTTCATGTCCTAAGTAGCTGAGGCTGAACACTAGTGAAGTAATGTAGCTACTCTATCAAGATATGCACTGGTGGTCTTGGCTATATTCCCGAAGTCCAAACCGTTCTGAATGACATTCACCCCCCTGAAGCACCAGCTAAACCCTACCTGCACTCTGGTTGCTGGCGCACCGGCCGATCGCTGCTGCTCTGTGCAAAAGTGGATTTCATCCACAGAGTGTTCAGGCCTTTAGCATTTCTAATCTATTTCATTGACTGTGTATCTTCTTTCATTTCCCTGAGCACATTATTATGAGATTCTGCTATCCTGATTTGTACTGAAATACCATTTGTATGGGTCTGGTTTGGTTTGGTTTTACTTAACCTTGCATTTTCATTGATCATCTTTGTACTTTGGTCTTTCGTGATGACTTTTCTTTACTCTTCACAAAGACCTGATACACATATTGAGATTTATGTAGGGCAAAGAGGCTGCTGGGGATTGCTCTGGAGCAGCAATAGAAGATCTAACAAAACTTCCCTCTGTGCTCAAGTGAGGCGGTACTTTATCCCACTCTACACAGTGCTTGTCAGGCCACACACGGAATACTGTCTACAGTTCTGGTCCCCACTATACAAAAAAGATGTGGACAGGCTGGAGGGGGTCTAGAGAAGGGCCACCAAGATGATGAAAGGACTGGGAAGCCTGCTGTATGAGGACAGGCTGAGAGAACTGGGTTTGTTCAGCCTTGAGAAAAGGAGGCTTAGAGGGGATCTCATCACCCTGTACCAGTACCTCATGGGTAGCTACAAGGAAGATGGAGACTCCCTTTTTACAAGGAGTCACATGGAAAGGACAAGGGGGAATGGATACAAGTTGCTCTTGGGAGATTCCAGCTGGACATGAGAGGGAAATTTTCCACAGTGAGAACAGTCAACCATTGGAAAAATCTCCCCAGAGGAGTGGTTGACTCCTCTGCATTGGACACTTTTAAGACTCAGCTGGACAGGGTGCTGGGCCATCTTGTCTAGACTGTGCTCTTACCCAGAAAGGTTGGACCAGATGATCTTTGAGGACCAGATGATCTTTGAGGTCCCTTCCAACCTAGGACTTTATGATTCTATGACTCTATAATTTATGTTGCACAGGAAAAGGAGATGGCACATGATTACCATTCCCTGATGAGAACTCACAGCAAAGTGTCTACACTTTGCTTGCTTAAAATTTTAGTCAGAGAATGAAGAAGTTTCTGAAATGTGGCACACCTCAGTGATGCACAGAGACAAAGCTCCCCTCTTTCCCATTAGGCTGGTAGATAAGCCTGATACATTGCATAGAGTTTTAAAATATATTAGGGTTTATTAAGCAGTTGTTTTAATGTTTAAAGCCTATGGTTTGTTTTTTTCTCAGCTTTCATTTCCCATCCATTTTTCCCCATATAACTATTCCATTTGCTTTGCCTGTGTGCTTATAATTTGTGGTGACAATGCCCTTCAAAACACAGCATCCCTAACCATCCTGTGTACTACCTTTCACCTTGGATAAGGCTTTTATTTATTTTTTAATAAATTCTACCTCAGTTCTAACACGTTAAACCTCATTATGGAATAATTTCCCTTGGTATGAAAAGGCCTCATTAATTGTTCCATTCAAAAACTATTATCTCTCAGGATGGGTGTTATAAGGGAAGTGTAATGGATAAGGATTTTTTTCTACATTCTGCTTGAGCATTTCTTTTTCTCGAGTGATTACTTTTGCTGCATCTGTGTTTACTTAAGAACCTGAAGCTAAAATAATTAGTAACAGGTGGCTGAGATCTTACTGATAATCTGCCTGACTTTTAGGTGTACTTCTATAAAAGGTTTTCAGTTCCCACATTCTGGTTCTTTTCCATATTTAACAGGCTGTAATGAGAAATGATCTTGTATGGTATGTTACTTAGACTTACTTGATTCTAGGAGAGGTTTTATTTTAACACTTTTAGCTGGCTGTATGACAGATATTTTACCCTTTAGTAATAACAAACCATGCTTCATCTCTTCCTGTTATATAGGGGTTTTCATGGTAATTGTTTTCTATGGCCTGGGTTTCTAAGGATATGTTTGCATTTCTAGTTTATTCTATGTTTTTACATGTGTTCTTTCCTGATTCTGCTCTCAGGAATTTTCAATGGACTTTCCCTCACCAGCTGTTCACTGAATTTTTCGGATCCTTTTCTGCTGACTGTGGTGATGTTTAAGAGACAGGTGGTAAACTTTTTATATTGCTACTATTAGGAGGTCTTGAGAAGTATGACTGAGTTTCTTTAAATTTATGTATAAAGTATGTTTACCTAAAATGTGGCATCTACATATCTGAGCTTCTTAGCTATCCAGCCACGAAAGCAGTAAGAACAAGAAGTCATTCAGCTACACACGATGGGCTGGATATGGTTTATTGACATTTATGACTGCAGGTAGGAGATTGCTACAGCTATTTGAACGCTCAGACAGGGTGGTCCTATATCAGGACCAAGATGGAAAGCCAAGATTATGAAACCATCCATGCAGCTACTCAGCAGCCAAGTGGTTTTGACATATGCTAGGGGTATATGCAGCTATAATTCAAGAGCCCCACTGTGCCTGGCTCATTCCAGGGGTTTCAAGTGTAGCTTTCCACATCCCAAGATATTAAAGAGGTTTTCTTTGTATCTTTCTTTGGAACCATTTCATTTTCTGTAAATACACACTTACTAAGATATGGTGAAGCTGACCTGATGTTCCAGTGAGTGAGTTATTCTCCTGGGATGTTTGAGGACACTGATTTGGGGATGCTAACATTGAATCAGACAGTTACTGGAATTATTTTTTCTGAACCATGGATAAGTGCCTTAAAAAAAAATGTCTCAGAGTCTCTAAAAAACTCCAGAGATTTGGGGTTGGCCTTACTCAGAATGTGAAAACAGAATGAGAAATCCTTACTGTTCTTTTGTGGAGCACAGGATAATTCACGTTTGCTGAGACAACCTCACACTGGAATCAGTCAGCAGGACCTGTGCTACAGTGTGGCTTTACAACTCCCTCCATTCATTTAGGCTAGACTATACCCACCCTTACACGGAAAACTAGTTCTACCTATTGGTAGCTAAGAAGTCTTCCCAATAATCTAGTTTTACAGGATGGTGATCACGGAAAAAAAACAATCATCTGTTATCTTGCAACATTAGGAAATACTTCTGGTTTATAACAAGTGTGTTTACTGTCCTTATTCAGGTTTCCATTAAGGTTAGTGATATTTTCCAACCACATGGTTTGAACGCAGAATTCAAGAGTTTTGCTTACACCATATAGGAAATACAAACCACATACAGAAGCTACATACTTCTGCTCTCCTCTCAGTGCACAAATCCTGTTCAAGAAACAAAACAGGCAGAGAGGTAGGCTTGGGGTTTGTTTTATGTCCTAACTCTGCACTGTGTTAATACTATTTTATTCTTAAACAACCATCCAATCCTCTTCCACGTTTATAACGTGTAAGAAAATAATCCTTTTTAGCAATGGTCAACATAAATTAATGTGAAATTTTAAAGGAATAGCTCAGTGTGGAAAAGTCAGTAATGGCATGCAAATAACGTCTTCCTAATTATAGGATGAGATAAAATAAAGCAGTCTGGAGAACTACACAGTAACAATTACATCTAGTAAAATGGAACTGATCTAGAAAGAGATAATAATGGCATACTTCTATTTCTTGATATAAAATATTATTAAGAAAGATTATGACAAATTGTCTTTCACAGTTCAGAGAAAAGATACTTACACAGATGCTTATTTAAAATAAGAATCAAATTATCAACCTGCAGTTCATTGTGAAGTAGTCAAAATATTAATAGTTCATGCATTTAATATGAATGATTCAGAATAGGAAGAACAAAAACACACTGCAGAGGAATGCTGAAATAGTTATTGTTTGAAGTTTTTAATGGAAACACTAAAAATGTTTTACTGCAAAAGAAAAAAATTATGAAAATAATATCAAAGATTAAAAAAGTCACCAAACACAGATATGACTAATCTTTTTTACAAAGTTATTTCTTATATGTCATAACACTTCATTAAGTCAAATTTTAGTTTAGCTGTTTTCGTTTTTTTAGCTACAGGAATCACAAGGCACTGAAAATCATATTTTTGGTTTGAAACACCAAAGAATAAGAAGGCTTTCAGTTCTTCTGTATAAATAAGAAAGATATTTAGAGCATAAAGGAAAAGTACCTATCTATAAAATAAAATGTAAATTACAAAATATAATGTATACTATATAAATATAGTGGGCTTGATAAGTAAAACATGTATAAATATATTAAATATTTTATAAAGATGTAAATATTAAACATATAATATAAAACACAAAATATATTGGTCTTGATTAAAAAAAAAAAAAAGAAAGAAAAACATACCTGATAAAATTCAACAAAGCCAGAGTAGAAGTCAAGCCACTGGTAATTATATATTAAACCAGAAAGATCTTTCTAGCTGATGCATAATCCTGTCTTATTGCCTCTTTTTAGTCATATTTAAACTCCTTCTGTAACATGTCTGGTTAAGAGCGATTAAATGGCAATGTCCTCATTGTGCTTTGTTGATAAATTACTAGACCATCATTAATCTGTGACACCATACAGAGATTTAATAGTTACACAGAGTAAGTAATACATTTGCTAAAGATAGAGTGGAGTATGTGCTAGAGTTGCCATACATTTATAATAACAAATTTTCAGCAGATAATGCCTGTGTCAAACTTCAGTGCTTGAGCTGGAGTTTGCCATTCCATTTGTGCTCCTTCAGAAGAATTTGTGTTGTTGGAAAAAAAAAATAATTTGGACTTTGCTTAAGAGTTTTAAGCTGTAAACAGTATCAGATTTGTATATATAAATATATGCTGAGAAATGGTGAGAATGGGAATCCATTTCTATTGTTTAATGGTTTAATGTACTGATCAAAAAGCCTTGGGCAAAGATGCTTGGTTAAGGATCTGAGAATCTATACAGGGGCTGGATAAGAGAAGTGTGATTGATTTTTAAGTTTATTTGTGAAAATCTCTCAAAATTGAAGAAGATATGGCTAAAAAATCTGATTGTTAAAAAATCTGCTTTGGCTATGCCAGACAACCAGGCTCTCTAAAGGTACTCTTCTCATGAAGCACATGCCATTTTAGGTCACTGAATGGCCTGGTAAGACCCCTTCTGAAAGTCCTCCTTGCTGACAGGCTGGAGAACAGGGCTGTGAGCGCTGCTGCTCCACCAGCAAGGCAGAGAAGAAGCCAACGCAAACATGAAAAGCTTCGGGAGCAGAACCTGACAGACACTGTCATGTCTGACCAGGAGCAATGAGTGGGAAAGGAGAGGTGAGGATCGTAACAGGATGTGGCAGAAATGTCCACCTGCTCTGGCATGGAGTGCTCCATGGGCTGCAGGGGGACAACTCCTTCACAGCTGCCATGCAGCATTTTTACCCTTTCTTAAATAGGCCATCACAGAGACACCACCAGCATTGCTGACGAGCTCAGCTTTGGGCAGCAGCAGTGGGTCCGTTGGAACTGGTCCTGTCCAACAAGGGGCAGCCCCTGGCCTATTCTCACAGAGGCCACCTCTGCAGCCCCTCCACTGCCAACATCTGGACGTGGACACCCAGTACAAACTAATAGGATGATCTTACATTCCAGTAAAGAATAGTGCTGGTAAAGAATCAAGAAGTCCTTATTCCCTGGAACACCAACAGTTCTCCTCTGGTTTCTCAACAGGCTGAAATATAGCACAGCGTCTGTTGATCTTGCCTGTTTAAAGACACTTGTTTTCATTAATGATTTTGAGCTGTCTGATGCCTCTGTGTTGTGCCCAAGTCAGATTCCAAACTTTTCAGATGCAGAGGCCCGGGTCCTTTTTTCCTTGAAGTAATTTATTCCCACACAACCCAATTACAGAGCACAGCTCCCACGCTTCCATGCTCTGATCTGGAGCTGTACTTCTCTCTTGTTTAAGCTATATTTTTCCATTCTGAGGGGGGAAAAAAATACTCTATTTCTTTGACTCATTCCTTTTCTTTCAGTCTCAAGATTATTAACTGAAATATGAAAGTGCATGTGGGTAGAAGTGTGTGGCCTGAGTGCTCATGAACTAGAATGAGTTTCTCTGAAATCTCCTCATTCATATCTGAACAGTGACAAACTGGACCATTTGGTGATGCCGTCAGACCTTCTACTGGTATAATAATCTACATGTCTTTTTATGGGGTCATTAGTGAGAGTTGGTTTTAAGCAATGTTGCCTAGGCATAGAGGTTTTCCCAAATTACTTTAATGCTCTTTTTTTCCATATTAATCTGCTTGATTTCATTACTTATACTATTTTTTTTGTGCCAGATGCTAGCAGAAATATTCTATTAAATAGTAAACCTAGTAAGTCAAGAATTTGCTCCTAATCAGACAGCTGAATTTACTACAGAACCATCCTAAATTTAGTTGGAGAACCGATATCCTTCTTGATAAATGCTTTGTAGAAGACAGCTACAAGTTAGCAAAGAACAGTTCCCTCTGCCACAGGGTTCTTGCTGCTTTTCTCTATGCTGGAAATACCCTGCTAGCTATCTAATCTTGGTGAAGTAAACAGAGATTAGTTTAATAGCCTTTGGAAAACGTATCTTCAAAAGAAGACGTTAGACCATATGGAGTTATTAGAATTATAATAATAAGCACATGAGAGAAAGCATTTCGTTAAATAGACAGAAGCAGTCCCGAGGGGATGGACTCAAGGAGGAGCTGCCCACCTCACTGTGCAGGTCGAGTGAATTTGGCTCAGAGACAGAACTGCAGGCACCTTGAGAAAGGGTCATATCGGACAGGGAGCCTTCATCTGGGGTGGGGTTGTGCTGGGGATATTTTGGATGCCAGTTTTGATTTGCGAACCCTAGCTCCACCTGACTCGGTCTTTAAGCTTCTCTACCGCTGACAGGATTTAGCCCTTAGGCAGACCTGAAAATCCTAGCTGCTGTGCTGAACCTCTTGTTTCACTGTCTCCTTCCAATGTAATATTCTCTTGGAAATGAAGTTTGTTTTCTAGTGCTTTATTTTTATGTTAACTACCAGGAGAAAATAAAATGTGATTTATCCAGAAGAAAAAAAATACTTCTATGATAGAGCTGGGAAAAACCTCTGAGGATCTAGTTCAAACTTCTGCACCAAACTAAGAGGGCATAAAATGTGATTAGCTATTATAGAGAGAAAGTTGAGTTGGTGTTTAACAGAGATACTTGCTTTTGGTTTGCAGCACATTCGGAGAACGGCCTTGCGAATCCTCTGGGCTCACCTTCATTGCTTTACTTACAGAGCCCGCGGCTGCAATTTTGTCTGAGCAATGTGTTACAGGGTGGGGAGAGCTGGGGCACAAGCAGTGGGTGACAAAAGCAAGTGTAAATGAGTCTAGATATTTTCATTATCTTTTGGTAGCGAGCTGGGAAAAGATAGGAGGAAAAAATTATCTGTCTTGTAAGGAACATAAACACAGCATTCTGTGCCTGGCGAGGCAAAGGGAAAGTGTTATAAGGTTTGCTGAGAGTGGAGCATCTCAGGGTTAGGTTTGGGATGAAGCTGTGAGGAGGCCATCAACAATAGTGGAGAACCTGCTTTGAAATTCTGCTGAACATCATGGGCAAGAGCCAGACATTTTATTTCCTCCGTGCCTCCCAGTGGGGCTGCCTGCTTTCTCCAAGGCTAACTTCGAGGCAGTGTTTCTGCTGGAGCTTGGAATGGAATTTAGTTGTGGGTGGAAAGCAACATACTTTTTAATTATATATCAGATTAAAGAAGTAGTTTTCTTTTATTCAAGCCAAATCAAAGCTAAAGGTGAGAGCTTTAATTTTTGATCAGCTTTAATTTTTTTTTTTCTCCCTTCCCTGGTTTGCCTGGTGGGATATTCCAAGCATTCACTGAAGTAAATTTAAGTGAATTTTCCTTGTATTTCAAAATATTGTCACTTACATGAAGTTTTATATTCTGTCCAAGCTGTGATCAAGATAACCATCTCATAAATGAGTTCACTTTCATTATCATTAACTATGGCAGTCACACACGGTGATGAGCTGTGAGGCAAGTCAGAGTGGCAGACACCTCCTACAGACTCCAATGGCTTTTTCCGTGAGGTCCCTTGTATCCCGCTGATGTCTCAATCTGTTTCTCCCCAAGGGTCAAGAAATCAATTTGTTGCCAGGAACCTTGTCAGCCTTGTTCTACTACTTGACTTTCAGATTTAGTGTGACAACTTTTTTAAATGAGGTGGCATGACCATAGCCGCTTTTGATTCTGGGATCTGGTCAAGCCACAAACAGGCTGTGCTTGAAAGAGCAAAATGCCCAGTAATGTTCTCTTGATTAGAGGGCTTTTGTGTGCAGAATCAATTGACAGAGAATAGCTGAATGAAGACCTTCGTACTGAGGCTGAGGGGTGGAATCTCACCCTTTGCCTGGGATGTCTGCAGGAATCCTGGCAGTGTGGTCTATTATGCAAGGAAATAAATAGAGCATTTTCTGTGCCCAGAAAACTCTGACTGCTATACCGATGCTCCTGGGTTCAGCTTTTGAAGGATACACAGGACTGCAATAGGTCTTGCAGCCCATGGGAGGCAAAATGTGCCATTTCCCCAAGGGACAGTTTAGGAACCAATCTCCCAGCAGAACATTTTCATTTTCATGGTTTTGGCCACCAAGGGACTAGAAAGAGCATCAGCAGTTGTTCCAGTCCAAATATTGTTCTGGTCAAGTCTGTCTAGATAGCCAGTTGGTACCATTCAATATAGTCCAAAAAACCCTATGTAAACTCTAACTAACTACTGATAGTTCCATACTTTTTACACACTGACCTTCTGACTTTTCTTCCCTCCTGTTCAGTAGCTATCTCCTGGTAAGGACAAACTTTTTTCACTGGGAACCTTGCTCAAGGGATCGCAAGCTATACTATAGCTGTCTGGAACAAGAAGCTCAAAGGCTCTTGACATGCTACTATACCATCACCCTCATGCTGCTCAGTTTGTTCTCTATTTCTGGGGCCATAAGTTAGACTGGGGTTACTTAATATATTGAGAAGACAGACATCCAACAATACTAAATGTTTATGCTTACATTCAATAATGTTATTGGATTCTTGATTTCTTTCAGTTTTTATGAAAAAAATTAAGCTGAGTATCTTGTGCAGTATGGTTTCAGAAGAGAAGCTTTGTCTTTTCTGATGTGTTTCAGAAATAAAGAAAATTTTGCTATACACATCTGTATAGATGTATGTATATGTACATAGATATATGTATGTATATGTATGCTCTTATTATTTTACCTTCTTGATCTCCTATGGTTAAATTTAAAAACTTAAAGGAAGGCATAAACAGAAGAATATGGTAATAAAATCATTATATGGTTAGAAAAGTCTATTAAAAAAAAAGAAAAAAGGCATTTGGAAACAACAGCAAAAAAGACATGGAAAATTTACATCCATTGTGATAAGACCTGTCATGACCTCTAAGTTTACTTTGCATCTTTCTGACCTTCCAATGTGAACTTTTGTTTTGAAGAAGGCAAAATAAAAAGCTCTTAAATTGTTGGTCATTTAACAGTTTGTAATTTATGTAGATATTGACCAATATCTCCGTCTTCTGAGCAACAGAAATAAAGCTATTCTTTTAAGGCAGTAAAAAAAGCATTTATTTTCTGTAGATCTGTAGGTTTTAATTCAAACACAGAGAGGCTGGAAGATAACACTGAGTTCACATTCAGGCTTACCTAACTGCAAGACTACACTTTCAATTATTCAGTAGCCCCAAACTCTCAAATGGTAATCTGTAGTGCTTTCAATGCTATGAAAACAAGCTTGCTGCTTTGAACAATCCAAATCAATAAATCTGATGAAGATATAGTCATCTTGAGAGCAGAGGGAGGTGAGAGAGTAGGTCTGAAAGGGAAGATAAGGAAGAAGCTGCAGAAGAATGTTAGTACAAATGGAAAATGTGAATCTTATTTACTTTGGGATCTGCTAACTGATTTGCTGCTTTAAGTATATGCTGTCGCTAGCTTACAAAAATATTCTCTCCTCATAACCTGTTCTTCTGTGACAGGGTCCCTCTCTGCTTTATCAGTTCACACTGAAATATGCATCCTGTTGGTATGGTCCTTCTCCCCCCAGTTTCCCAGACGTACTGTTCTGTGCACATCCAAAGCTGCTTGTACTTCTGCCTCAGCAATCTGCAGAAGCAGGAATGCCATCTCACAGAACCTGCAGAGCTAGATCATAGGAGATCTGGATTCAGACCCGGCTGCCACCAATATCTTGACTATCTCTAAGCATGAGTGGATGAGGTGTTGCACATGGACCAAATCCACGCTGAAATTTCTGCTTGTCGTGGGGTCTCTTTTTTTTTGTATTATCAAAGAGGGAAATTTGTTATTAGAATATCTTTGTGTGTGTCATGTATTTAGAGATACTAGCTCTTTCTATGTCTGCTTGGTCCTTCAGATGGGTTCCCAAGATCTTATACCTGATTTCCAGCACTGGAGCAACCTCATGTCTTTATATTTTAATTCCTTGTTCTGCAGAAAGGAGACAATGATACCTCCTTTGTATTACTCCTTGCCACCTGGTAGGACAAGAATATGTATTTTTAATGTATATTTTGCACCCTCTAGTGTGATGTAATTCCAGTCTCAGTGAGGAATTCCAGGAAGTGCTCTGTGTGTATGAATAATATAAATAAAATGTGACTAATAGCATCACAAACCAGAAACAACTGAGCAATCACTTAATTTGACAATCCTGTCTTAAGCAGGATACCCAGCCTACAAACAGATGCTAGTCACACAAGAGGTTGGGGCAGACTAAGCTTGCCTGGGAGTGAGGCTGCCAAAAGGAAAGTGATGGCAAGAGAGACTGATGAGAGTATCATTTCCAATCTCTTCAGATCACACTGTGCTGGTCTTTGATGTACTTGGGCCAGCAAAGGTACAGTATTGTCATGAGTGTGAGTGGTGTCTAGACACCAAGGCAGGAGTGGGAGGAGAGGAAGGTGTGGATTAGTTCAGGGTATAAAGCTAGATAGGTGCTGGACTGAGCTATAGAACTTGTGATTTGAGACAGAGAAAAGAGTTAAAACCTTGTCTGACTAACAAAAAAATGTAGGGGAGAGCTCACTTCCTGCCAGATTTATGTACCGAACTGCCACGGATGCGAATGGCAGTCTGAGCACAGAATAACATGCTTGGGGAAAAAAAATCAGAAGGTCATTGCTTAGCAAATACCTATAAAATGAATTTAAATGGTGTCCTACTGTGATTCATCTAAGGTTTGATCTAAAGTTCACTGAAGTCTAAGTGTGTCTCTCTACTGACTTTGGTGGACTTTCAAATCAGGCACTAGAAAGGATGCTCATTTCTTCTGAGAAAACAACATTTTGTTGCGAGCCAACAAAGATGCTTTCTTGTAATTTTCTTGAAATGTAAAAACAAAAGAAAACTTTGACAGTACATTTATAAGCCCAGCATTTAATCTGTGATACACAGTGTTTCTGTCTATGCTGGGAAATGACTGTAAAAGAATACTCTAGAATCCCAGTATAAAAGCCCAGTCTTTCCGTGGATGAATTTGTACATTGGAGCCACCAATCTCTGCCACATGAAGATCTCATATTGTATATACTGACTTTAATTTGTATTCAGAAACACCAAAATGTCTCAAAGAAACTGTCTTTTAATGCTGTCTGGATCCAGGGATAGCTAAAATGTAATGTTTCCAATTTGTGTAATGTTTTGACAATGGATATATAATTTGACTTCCTTCCTCTCCTTGTTCACAAATTAGGATGAAATGATGTTCCTTTTGTAGGTAAAGTGAGTGGGTCGGGTTCTCATGGAGTGATGCTTTCTTAAAAAAGCATCTGACTCAGTATTTCTTACTGCGTATTTTCATTGTGACCCAGGATGTTATTTGTAAGAGATGTGCGGGTGAGTTGCATTCCTTTAGACTCAGCTGCACTTCGAGATACTGTAGCAAAATCCCTCTGACTTCCTTACCCAATTAAGTACCCCCAATGGGACTTCCCTTTCCAGGTTAACAGCAGCTTTTTGTGTGAATGTGCAGCTTCACTGTTTGACAGTCACTTCAAAAAAATCTCTTTGAGGTATATTTTTCCTCCATCTTTTACAATGAAACACTTCATTCTGTACATTAGCAATGTGTGCTAGAGCAGATCACATGAAAGAAACTTTTTAATCTGGGAAATATACTGCTGCTGTATTCCTCCTAGTACTTGACAATGTATTGAATACATCAGTGAACTTGAGATTTCCATCAACAAACTTGAGATTTCCATCAGTGCTTGAGAATAGGGTGAAGAATGATCTTACATTAACATTCTATGAATGGAAATGTGGATCACTTAAAGCAAATCATTAAAAGCCCACTTATTTTGTGCTGTCACATCTTGTAGGGAAAGCAACATGCATTACACACAGTTTATATCTATACTACTACCCAGAACTGGCAAGGGGACCATTCTCTGGCCCTGATGGCATGTGGCACAGCTCAGATCATGTTCACTTGATTAAGCTTGCCTCCTGTCCAAAAATGAGGCTCATCCATACTGCTGCTTGGGAACAACCCCTAATCGAGGCTGTCTCTTGAGGTGTGCTCAGGCATTGCCCTGGCAGCACTTGCTGTCCCAGACCAAAGCCTTGCCAGGGACTGTAGAAACAGTTGTGGATAGTCACAGCCCCATTCTCGATCCGTGCCCTGACCCAGTTTCATTGCCTTATACAGATTCAGCCAGAGATGATAATAGAAAGAATCAGACCATTCTGCTAATAATCAGTGGTGTTCTGCATTTCCCAAGGCAGCTATTTATCTAAGTAAACATAGATCGTGAAACAGGAGTTTATTTTTTAAGGAAAATTGTCCTTTTCTAGGATGAATGCCAGGTGGTTTGTTTGAAAGGATGATGAATTATATGGCTTACAGAAATTCATTGTGCTAGCATTACCTTCTAATCTTGTTATGTAGGTTGAAAGAGATTCTTTTACAGCTAGAATATTGCAGAAGCCAGCAGTAAATTATTGTCTATATAGATGTATACAGTATCTATACAGTAGCATGCTCAAGTTTGGGGACATTTTAATTTTATGTCCTATTTTCTGAATCATGGTGTCATTTACATTTAGTTGAAAGATATCGTTCTTCAAATATGTGTGAAAAACAAAACCAGAGACAACAAGCTATTTTTACTTCCAAATGCTCTACATTGATCACAATCTATATTTTGTCTGAGCAGCAGTTCCTCTGGGGTTTTTAAGCTATGTCTCTTTTACTCCTTAGTTAGTAGCTCCAATATGAGGTCTGATACACTCCACCTTGAGAGAAGAGTCATGTTGGAGAAGTCCAGGGAACCTTTCTTCTCAGGGATGACGGAGGATGTTCTAATGGATCATCAACAACTTTTAATTAAATAAAGAAATCTGCCAAGCAGACAGAACTGCTGAAGTGAATTGTGCATGGTCCTCTTACTGCCTTGTCATGGCCTCCTGATTACCCTGACCCATCAGAATAGGACAGTGGCAAGAAATACAGCCCTGGCTGCCTACAGAAAGTGCACACTGCCTTCGGACACCGTGCAAGTGCTGTGGTGTGCTCTGTGTTCTGCTACACCAAGCACTTCGTCTCAGGCCACAGTCAAAAAGACTGAAGCTCCTTACACCTTTTGTTGACTATGCACGGTAGAGAAAAAGGAGAGTTGATCTGGAGTTTTCCTGGACTATGCTGTCATGGGAGAGAACATGAACATATGGATGTAAGCCATGTCATGGCACTTTTCCTTAGGTACAGCGAATGGGCCAATTTTAATTCCTGGTGTAGATATAGGTTCAAGAGTCAGGGACAATAGTCAACTCTCTATACACAGTAACTTGCTTTTCATAGTTACTGTTCTTCAGACTGTTAAATAAACGTTTGAAGCTAGAACCACAAAGAAATTTAGAATCTTAGCTAAGAATATGATCCAGAATTACAGACAATAAATAGGACATTGCTGTTTTTGGATTTCCAAGCTTATATTTTAGAAATAATACAGCAGTTCAGATTTCTCATGCTATGGAAGACAGCCTTGAGTTGTACTACTTAAACCTTGAGCTATTATGAGACAAACCCATCTGTTTGGCTTAGGATTGTTTTTTAGGTGGAGAGCTTTGTACACAACCACACAGATGCTATTTCTGCCAAACGTTCAGATATTCACTGGATATTTTTCTGCTGTAAGAGGAATTTTGAGTATCTTAGAATCAGAGAGTGGCTGAGGCTGGAAGACCATCTGGAGATGCTGTAGTCCAACCCCTCTGCTCAGAACCCAGTCAGCTGGAGCAGGCTGCCCAGGACAGTTTGGGTTTTGAACATCTCCACAGCTGGAGGCTCCAGAACGTCTCTGGGCAGCCTGCTTCAGTGTTTGACCAACCCCACAATAAAAGTGTTGTCTTGCAGAATGTTCGCATAGACTGAAATTCAAGAATGTTAGAGGATTATAAAAATACAAGTAATAGACTTCAGGAGATATGTATTTATGCAATAAAAGTAAAAATATGTTTTGCCTGGAAATGCAAGATAGATAGAGAAAAACTGAGTGTCCAGTAATTAAGATATCAAAGAGAATGAGAATCGGTTCTTTTTCCTCTGGTTTCTGACTTTTGCACTAATTTGAAATAATCCCAACTCTGTATTGCTTACTCCTAAAAGAAGATTTATTTTTATTATCTAGAGCATATGTTTTTGTTTCATGGAGATAATGTGAAAACTTATTGCTGTTTTGTAAATCAAAAAAGAACACTGTATCTACATACCGAATTAAAATAAAAGAACAGTTTGACTTTAACTGTGGAACTATCTAACATTTTTTAAAGTGGTATTAATTTCTGACTAATTTCCTCTTCTTTTTTTTCAGGTACAGTGTTTGATGTAAACAACCTGACTTTATAAATAATTTTTATCAAATCCAAAATACATTTTTGGAGGGTAAATTTATTATTCCATTAAAAAAAACCCACTAGTCCCTCGAATAAAAGTTTTGGTTTCGGTGTTACTAAATCTGGGTAGTAAACACAGGAACAATATGATGTATGATAGAACAGAGCAGGAACATGTCCACATCAGTTAATGCATTTATTTATTCCAGCACATATAAAATAAAATTAAAGACTGTGGGACGTGTGCACTACAGGAAGAGAGAAGCACTTTTCTATTAACTATCTGGAATTCCTTTATCGAGACCTGAACAACCTATTCTGCTACACTAGGTTGCTTCCTCCACTTCTAAAATACTTTTGAAAATTAGATGGTTCATATCAGAATGGATCCTTGTGAGCTATTAAGAACAAATAATTGGATAAGGGAATATCAACTGTCTTGGCAAATCCCACTAATTTAAAAAATGCTTACCTTGTCTAGTTAACTGGATTAATACTCTTAGAATGTAATGGTTTTCAGGAGCTGTGCAAATGATAAAACTTGGGTACAGAAATTGCATTGCTACAGCCACATGCAGGTATTCAGTAATGAAATTGGGACCTTTGTTGGAAGTCTGGAATATTTCAGGCTCGCGGAGGTGGTCAGTGCAGTACTAATGCTTTTAAGGTGGCTTTGTAATGGATTCGATATGATTCAGATCCATGTTGAATGTAACCGTGAAGATAGAATATCGTCTTGAAAAGTAAAGAATATAATATGCACCACATGCCCTCAGCCTGCAATCACCTCAGGCACTCCAAGAAAATTGCAAATGCCCTCTCTTCCCCAAACCCAGCCTTAAAATTCAGGTCGAGAAAAGCAAACATAGAGCATGTAACTAGGACCGGGTTTTATTTTTCTGTATGGGCTGCCTTAAAGTGCAGGGCAAGAAGACAGAACAAAGACCTAGGAACTAGGACTGTTCATTTACTTATTTGTGTGTGTATTTGTTCTCAGGTGAATATAATACATACCAGTGTCAGGCATTGCATGCTGCACTTGTAAAGGCAGTTTTCCCCCAGCTTTTGAACCACAGAAAGCAACTTTTACATGCCAGCAGTATCTCTATTCTCATTCTTCAAGTTCTGAATTACTTTTTCTTTAAAAAGGGCATCCTCCATAGGACATGAATGGCCTTTGAATGCCAGCTCAGTTGGATCTAAGTGAAACTGGACTTTAATTCCCTACCATAGAAAGAAGGAAGTCGAAGCAGGGAAGAAAAACAAGGTTTTGAAATGTATGTTGCATTTATGAAGAAACGATAGGAACCACATTGAGAAGATGATCTTTAGTCTCACAAACAGGGCCAGTAAATCTGTCTTTTCTTTATTAGGAATGAATCACTGTAAGATTCCTGGAAAGAAAACAAAGCGATGCATTCTGTGTTTAGTAAGGGTGCAAATCCTCAAGTCAATGCACAAAGGCCACTTAGTGCATACTTTGACTGCTGGTGTCCCTGCATCACGCTTGCTTGGATACTAAGGCATGTTTCGGCAGAGGAAAGCAGACTCACCAAGCCAGTACAGTAGCAACCTGATGATAATGCTTCAGAAGATGGTGACTCAAGAAAGGGCACCCTAGGTTTGGTCACAGATTTATTCTTTTGTGTCAGATGGCAGGGTTTTCTTCGTGCCAGTCTCCATGGTGATGAGTTTGACCATCACCCCTGGGAAAGCACTGAGAGCGGTTTTACAAAGCTCACCTTGGCAGATTTACCATCACTGCTATGTATCACAGAAATCAGTGACAACAAGCTATTGACACGCTGAACTGCAGAAAGACTCTATCTTCCCAATTGAGGTATAAAAAAATGAAGCCTTTCCTCATCTGTTAGGCCATCTGAACTGCTAATTACTGGCAAAAATGTTTCCTGTCAGATGTTATCTAGACAAGTACAGAATACAAGTCAGTCATACTTTTCCCAAGGAAATTAAAAGGGAACTGACCTAGAACATATCAAAAACTGTAAAACACAATTTGCTGCTCTTTTACCTAGTCATATACCTCAGTCTGTGCCTTTCCTTTTCCCTCATTATCCAAATTATATGGTAAATCAAAAAGGGAGAGGTCAACGGAATTAAATTTCAAATCAGGTGCGAGAGGGCAAAAACTGGATGCCAGTTTGACTGTCAGAGCTGATACTATTGCTTGTCCCAGGGGAACTCAATATTCTGAAAGAGTGTGTGGCAGTAAAATATCAGAAAACATTGATTTAATTAAGTATAGAAGTAGACAGTTTAAAATTAAGGTCATTTTAATTCTACTTTGGGTAGGTTGGTTTGTTTGTTTCTGTGAATCAGGATTGTCAGCCAGCTGAGATTCTCAGAGAAGAGTAAAATTTTTTATATGATTTGCTAGTGCCGTTGAAAAGTACAGACAAACTTGCCACCATGCCAGGCCATTCTGTGAGACTGAGAAAAAAGTAGAAACGGTTCAGCCTTTGCTTGAGCAGAGAAGTCTGCATGCATAGCTTTTACAACAGTTTGGTGCCAGAATTTGTAGCTGACCATAGAGATCTCGGACAGTTTATCTCCCCCACAAAAATGTTAAGGCAATCTGTACTGTTACTAGATTTCTCTATTAATTGTAGAAGTAATATGTACCTTTAAACTATACATAATATGTATTCATCATGTATTTATTCTGTTATATTAGCATACTGAAATACAAAACCTTAGGGACAACACAAACCAGTCTAAATGTGTGTATGTTAACAGACCTGAAAAGCAACACTCAGTACCAATGTTTAAGGGATTTCTGAACCTATCAACCCCTCCTAAACTTTGGACTGCAAGCGAAGATTCCTCTAACTGTGTAGGTTTTAGCCGCATGCCATCTGATTAGGTTCTAGAGGTGGATGTGTGTGGTTAAACATTCCTGGACTTGGCAAACCTTAGGCTGAGTATGTTGAGAAATCAGTATGTGGATTCCCACACTGCTGAATTCTTAGAAATGTTGATGGTTTCACAGAATGCAATAAAGCTTTGCAAAATGTATCATTTGTTGTGTCTGTGATATTTTTTTGAGTATGATTTACACACATCTACCCTTGATATGAAGACGGAGTATGCATTTACACCACACACATTTTCTTTCCCATAAATATTTTCAATAATTTTTTATATAAGCACTCTCATAGTCTGATAAAGTTTAAGATTGTGTGTTGCCTATGCTCAATGTAGGTAGAAAATACAGTCTTCTAGGCCCTGAGCAGAAGAGGTGCTTGGTGAGTTGGCATGCATATAATTGCTGAGACCACTAATGCTGGGAGATGTGATCATAGGCAGATGTGAATTATTTTACACATGCAAATGGATTTGAAAAATTACTTTGCATGATTATGATGGAATTTGCGCAACATGCATCACAGAGCACATCACGCATAAATTAGGCTGCTTTGCAGTAGTCACAGATTCTCAATTTTATCTGACACTGTGGAAATGCAGTCATACCACACTGAAAACAATCTTTCATCATATGGTACAGAAT
Source organism: Gorsachius magnificus (assembly GCA_034008185.1). Lineage (NCBI taxonomy): Eukaryota > Metazoa > Chordata > Aves > Pelecaniformes > Ardeidae > Gorsachius > Gorsachius magnificus. The sequence goes on from CM067081.1 coordinate 182,948,534, forward strand.
TAGCTTCATCTTACATTGCACAGTTTAACTTCTGGAGTGTGCACAAATGTGACGTCTATATGTGTCACGACACATAGCATTTAACAGGCAGAAAATATACACATGCTTCCATTGTGGAAATTTATGCATGCAGCTTTTCTCTGGCTCTTTGGATGGGATTTGGCTCTGGATTAAAATATCTAGATTGAGGTGCCCATATGTTAGTTAGGTGTCTAAACTCCCACTACAGGCTGTGGTGACAGGGAGCCTCGTTCGGTCTCCCACGCTCAGCTGCCGGCTGCCATCTGAGTGGTGCTAGGACATGGCCATCTGGCCTCCAACAAAAGCACAGTTCTCCCACAGATCCGCCAGCCCCCGCGAGGTGTCAGGGACACATGAGAGTGTCTCAAGTGTCACCATACCTTTAGCTGGCACCTATGTTCGGAGTCCTAGATCTTCACTGACTGCAGTGGGAGCTTTGGGAACCAACTCCCATGAATAAACCTGTATTCAGATATCCTCATTCAGATACCTTGATGTTGAAATTAACTGTACCTTCAGTATTTTGATCTTCTGAGGCAATGTAAATGAAACAGATGAAAAAGCAAATATTCAGGTTCAGTCCTGTTGTAGCATATTTCAAATTTCCAAATGAATAGAATGTGTTTTCTTACATTCATTAGTATTTATGGCAATAATGTTTCCCTATCTCTTTAAAAAGCTTTGTCTCCTATTGAACTTCATTAATTTATGCACCACATGCATTTAATAAGATCAAATTTCATCTAAAATGGTAGCAAAAGAGATGAAAACCAGAAAGAATTATGTTTTATCTTATTTTTTGGTCATTATTTTCAGTATGTTTAGGATTTTACTTCAGAATGGATTCCTATAAGAAAACAAATTCACATTATAGGTAGTGTGTATCTTATTGTCAGCAAATATAGTTCTTGCTATAATGACAATTTTCTGCGAATTTTAAAACAATATTTTGTAAATGAATATTCAGTAAAATTTACTACTAACCTGAAAGGGCAAGAGTCAGAAAAGCTAAATAAAGAGGTACGTCACAAAGAGTTCTTCTTTATGCCCATTGTCAGCTTATTGTCTTTCTGCTGCAATGTTAACTCCTTGCTGGTCAAAGGGAGGTGCTTCCTCAAAACAACATTTTATTGCAGCTTCTGGGCTTTGCCTAACATCTTCTCAAAATAGCATCTTCCTTTTTGAGTATGTAAATATGTTAACTGTTTCTCTAGTGAACTGTAATGATGTTTACTGAGATACAGATCCCATAAAGGCAAATGACCAGTTCATCATGAGGAACAGTATCTTGTGGTTGCCATACTATCTACCAGGATTCAAAAAGAAAGAGTTTTTCCAATTAAAATACAAAATCTATATGTAAGCTAAATGTTGACCACTAATGTAAATCTAACTTTTCTAAAGCATCCACCAAGCCTTAAAAACACAGTTTTCTACACAAGAACACATCTACACTAGAGCATTATCCTGCTTTAAGAGTAAATAAAAAGAGAAAAATCATAGAATCATAGAATCGTTCAGGTTGGAAAAGACCTTTAAGATCACTAAGTCCAACCATTAAACTAGCCCTGCCATCTCACCACTCAACCATGTCAATAAGCATTACACCTACACATCTTTTAAATGCCTCCAGGGATGGGGACTCAACCACTTCCCTGGGCAGCCCATTCCAATGCTTGACAACCCTTTTGGTGAAGAAATTCTTCCTAATTTCCATTCTAAACCTCCCCTGGTGCAACTTGAGGCCATTTCCTCTTGTCCTATTGCTTGTTACTTGGGAGAAGACACCGACCCCCACCTCGCTACAGCCTCCTTTCAGGGAGTTAGAATCATAGAATCATAGAATGTTTTGGGTTGGAAGGGACCTTTAGAGGCCATCTAGTCCAACCCCCCTGCAATGAGCAGGAACACCATTAACTTGATCAGGTTGCTCAGAGCCCCATCCAATCTGGCCTTGAATGTTCCCAGGGATGGGGCCTCCACTACCTCCCTGGGCAACCTGTTCCAGTGTTTCACCACCCTCATTGTAAAGAATTTCTTCTTTATATCCAGTCTAAACCTATCCTGGTTTAGTTTAAAGCCATTACCCCTTGTCCTGTCACAGCTGGCCCTACTAAAAAGATTTTCCCCGTCTTTCCTATAGGCCCCCTTTAGGTACTGAAAGGCTGTAATCAGGTCTCCCTGCAGCCTTCTTTTCTCCAGGCTGAACAAACCCAACTCTCTCAGCCTGTCCTCATAGCAGAGGTGCTCCAGCCCTCGGATCATTTTTGTAGCCCTCCTCTGGACCCGCTCCAACAGTTCCATGTCCTTCTTGTGCTGAGGGCTCCAGAGCTGGACGCAGTACTCTAGGTGAGGTCTCACTAGAGCAGAGTAGAGGGGCAGAATCACCTCCCTTGACCTGCTGGCCATGCTTCTCTTGATGCAGCCCAGGGTACGGTTGGCCTTCTGGGCTGCCAGCGCACATTGCCGGCTCGTGTCCAGCTTTTCATCCACCAGCACGCCCAAGTCCCTCTCGGCAGGGCTGCTCTCGATCCTTTCTTCCCCCAGCCTGTACTGATACTGGGGGTTACCCCGACCCAGGTGCAGGACCTTGCACTTGGCCTTGTTGAACCTCATGAGGTTCACACAGGCCCACCTCTCCAGCCTGTCCAGGTCTCTCTGGATGACATCCTGTCCTTCTGGTGTATCAACTGCACCACTCAGCTTGGTGTCATCGACAACCTTGCTGAGGGTGCACTCAATCTCGCTGTCTATGTCATTGATGAAAACATTAAACAGCACCAGTCCCAGAACAGACCCCTGAGGGACACCACTTGTCACTGGTCTCCATCTGGACATCGAGCCGTTGACCACTACCCTCTGGATGCGACCATCCAGCCAGTTCCTTATCCACCGAACAGTTCACCCATCAAATCCATAGCTCTCCAATTTAGAGAGAAGGATGTTGTGGAAGTTGCAGAAGGTGATAAGGTCTCTCCCCTCAGCCTCCTTTTCTCCAGGGTAAACAACCCCAGTTCCCTCAGCCGCTCCTCATCAGACTTGTGCTCCAGACCCCTCACCAGCTTCACTGCCCTTCTTTGGACACACAAATGTATTTCCAGTAATGTCAATCAAAATAATAGACAAACCTAAACTTTTTGTATTTCCATGTATCAGCAATGTACAATTGCAATCAAAATGTTTAATAAACTTCCTGAGTCACAAAGAATGAATAAGGCTTATAGTCTTTGAAAATGGTGGGAAAATGAACTTAAAAACTCTCTTGAACTTCAATGTCTTCTGTTGCAGAACGGAAGGATATAGTTGCATGAGAATCGAATGCCAGCTCTGCTGTAAGGGGTGAATATCATAGTTAAATCTATAATACACTGTACATGTCTGTTACAGAGAAGAAACCAACTCTAAATCAGACTCCCATTAGAGACAAAGAAATGCAGCAAGTAGATGGATAACTTGAATCAATACAGGGGATGTACGTGTTTTACTAAAAAGAAGGATCCACTAGCATGAATGAAACACTTCAGCATGTAGTACCTACTGCTGCTGTAGGCTGCTGGTCTTAACAAGAGCATTGTGCGAGTAAGGAACAGCTCACAGAAGGTAACTTCACTGAGTACGTTTAAATGGGAAATACATACTACTGCTTTTCTTCTGCCATGAACACGGGGGTAAAATTTAACCCAGAGTGCTGCATTTGAGAATAGACCAGAATGTCATCAGATAAATACTTCTTGGCTTGGTAAATAATATGGATAAACTGTCAAGGCCCTGAGGGTATCAGCAGGTTGTAATTGTCCTGTAAGGGCTTTCTGCATACTCCTCTTCTGCAGCTTCTGCCCCCCTCCTCACCCCAGGTCTTGGGCTGCCTGTGTTCCAGATCTGCTCTGATCTCATGCAGATGTGCCACCTTGGAGCTAACTTCCATGGAATCATTTCTGTTGTGAGAAGGAGCTGGGAGAAGCATCACTCCCATCCTCCGTCTGTGCAGCCTGTGCCCACGAGACAGGAGCTGTATTTATGCCACCTGTGATCCTTGCCTGAGCACCTTGCAGGCATGCCATGCCCAGCCTTGTGTCTGGCGTGTCTTGCCTGGCCAGCTGGACCTCAGACCTGGGGCCTTGGAAGGGGGACTGGGCATCATTCTGGGGGGGCCCTGCTTGTCTTGCTGTTTCCATGGCTCTTGGCTCCCTGTGCTTGGCAGGGCAGCTCATCCTTAATCCTCCCTAACATGACGATCACAGGCTGTATTTTTAGTTATCTTGATCGTCGAAGCGCTCTTGCTTATCAGATGCTCAGAAAGTTTGATCAATACTATAGACATCACAGGGCATTGGCCAGGAGATTCAAAATGTTCCTCATCTCATTACAGGCAGTGCTTGATTATTGGTGTCGATAATCCTTACCTGCATTTATTTTTATTAATTAGGCAATACAAGCTTAAATAGTTCTACGTGATGACCGCATCTCTAGAAGAAATGTTCTACAATGTCAAAAGAATATCCATTAAAAAATTGAGAAAAAAAAGCTTTTACTGAGTGCTCTGAAGTTGTCAGTGTCATTGCACAGGAGGAGAAAGAACTTCTTGACTTCTAAATTACCGTCTAAGTAAAACAGAGCTATAGTAATGACACTATGTTATTAACTATAGTATAACACTGACAACAGTTTGAGGGAGGTAATGCTGCTCCTCTACTCAGCACTGGTAAGACACATCTAGAGTGCTGGGTCCAGTGCTGGGCTCCCCAGTATAAGAGATACATGGACATACTGGAGACAGTCCAGCAAAGGGGCATGAAGATGACTGGAGCATCTGTCACATAAGGAGAGGCTGGGAGACCTGAGACTGTTCAGCCTGGAGAAGAGAAGGTTCAAGGGGAATCTTACCAATGCATGTAAATATCTGATGTGGGAAATAAAGAACTCCCTCAGACTTCTCTGTTGGTGCCCAGAGAAAGGACAAAAGGCAACAGGCACAACCTGAAATACAAGAAATTCATTTAAACATATGGAAATTTTTGTTATTGTGAGGGTAGTCACTACACAGAAGCAGAGAGGTTGTGGAGTCTCCTTTCTTGGAGATATTCAGACTCCAAATGGACACAGGCCTAAGCAACCTGCTCCTGGTTGCCCTGGCTCTGAGCAGCGGGGTTGGACTTTCCACCCCTCCTATTCCATGATTCTTCATTCCTGGCCAGGCTCCTTCCAAAGTCACTTAGATCATGATAACTGAGATTTCTTGATAGGTTACTGCTATTTTGTTTATAGGAGTATTGATTTTTTGGTAGCCATTTCTCCTTTTGCTATAGAGCATTCAGAGTTGCACCTGTATGTATGTGTCCTTCAATAGCAAATGGATGTTTCCAACCCTTTCTGCTGAAGCTCTCTCCTGTGAATGTTACTCAGCCTGAAACCACTCATGTTCCAGTACCCCCTCTGCTTGCCACAGGTATAACCATCCTTCTAATTATTTTCATCAAAATTATTTCCTCCACAGCACTTTAATTTTTTTTCTTTTTTATTTCCCTACATCTTACTGACATCAGACTGGACACTTTGGTTTCTCATTCTTTCTGTTTCCTCCAGTGCTACAAAACCATCCAAGCCCAAAGCCATTCTTGGCAGTTCTGGCTGGTGTGTTTTACTGAAGCACCCTAAGATCAAGGAATGAAAACCTGGCCTGGCACATTCCTTCGTGAGCTACAAAACAGTATCTGTGCATTTTCTAAGAGTTGGGACTGTCATAGGAAAACAGATGGAGTCAGAATGAGTTTCAGGGAAGTTTTTGCTACTTTAAGGAAAAAGTTCCTTCTCTGAAGACAAAAAGAGGTCACAAAGTTTTCCCTAATTCAGTATTACCGCTTCTTGTTGGTACTGCTACGGATTGGCATACAGGCATTTTCTTTCCAGTGTTTTTATGGTTTTGTCTCTCAAAGCTAGAAAAAGCATCAAAGAACATTTCCAAGGTTGCAGCAATGCTGACAGTTAAACACCTGATTTTTGTAACGCTGTCAGACAACAATATCTGGTACAATAATCCTATGAAGTACAAAGCATTTTTAATTGCTGTTATGTATTCTGGAAATAGTGGCCTAATTTACCACAAGATAAAATGAAAATCATTAGTTTTGCATGAGTCAGGAAATCAGAATTAAAACCAAGTACTGAGAGCTGATTTTTTTCACCAACAATATCCCTGCAAAATGAGATAGGGACCACTTTGTGTTCCATTTCAATAGCTGATGGTAAAAATGAAGATGGATCTGCTAATTTTTTTAGCAAAAGCTTTGTCCTCCCTGAATTCATGGTATAAGCACACCTGTGAAAGAGCTGAAACCAAATTGCTCTGAAAGATATTACATTCTTACGTTGGGGCCAAAACTGGGGAGGGAATCCTATCTCCAGGCTATATGTATGCAACCAGAACACAGTGAGTGAGAGGAGATCCTGGCTTCTCACATCGCACAACGTTGGCATTTTGGATAACATCTGCTGCACAACCGCTCTGAGTCAGGATTGAGAAAGGGTGGAACCTGGTTCATCTGCATGTATTTCCTCCTCTCCCTGCTTTCCCATACACACCTTCCCCCTTCTCAGTATCCTTGACATGAAGTAATCTAAATGTGCAGGGATTACCTGGGCAAGCTGAGCTTGCCAGTTCATGCAATGACATAGACTAATCTTGGAGGGAAAAGTGAATTACATTTTATTCTGGACTGCAGATTTCAGCTGTGAAAACAAAAAACATGTTATCTTGGTCTCACTATTGGCCTCATGCAGATTTTACAGGTGTAAGGCATGTTACACTTCTAAGAGATGATTGCGGAAAGGGAATGTAAATACAAAAAATGAAATGGAACAAATTGCCAGGGGAACAAAACTGGTAAAGTACGTTGTATTCTGGCTGTATTATAACTTTTCTTTAAAACATGTATTAACATGATTATGAAAAAAGTTTAGTGAAAAATTTTAAGGTATTGCAAAATAAACCCTGTCAATTATGCTGCAATGCATATGTTGGCAACACTGGAGTGTGGACAAAAAATCTATAAAAATACTTTGAGAAGCATCCTGTGGGATTGCAAAGTCCTATCCTTGCCTGGCAAACTAGATACAACTTTAATAGTGTTCCCATGGCTACCACTGTGCTGTGTATGATAATAAACCTGAGGAATCTGAAAAAAATAATAAGAAGGAGCCGCATACTTCTGCATATGACTAGGAAAGGGAATTTTACTGATTTGCATACTCAGCTTTATTCAGTGTCACTGGTGGTGCAGTGTTATCTTTCCCTTGATGTTCCTCTCTTCAGTACAGTGGAAGTATTACCTCACTGTCCACTGCAACATGCCCCCCTCTGAGAAGCAGTGCCTATGACTGCTGCTCTTCTACCCAGCATAGAGGGAAATACATCCTTCCATCTCTTCTGTTAATTGAGGAAATAATCAAGCTGCCTGGTATTCTCATGAATAGGAAAAAAAATGCAATAGACCTTTCCTTTGTCACTGAATATTTTGAGAAAAACTAGGGATTTTAATTGTATTCCATTTTTTATTTTATTGTCTTATTTTTAATTTTCAAGGTCTGGCAATATGCTTGGTTTCATACAAGGTAGAGAAAAAAGCATACTATCCTAGGGAGATCACACGTGTATAAATACTAGGCATGTATTAATTTGGCCACTATTTTACAGAGATCACTGCCGGCAACAAAAAATGAGTTGTAAAGGATTACATCAGTCCTGATGTCTCCCAGAGTCTTTCTTGTCATGGAATCATAGAATTGTTTACGTCGGAAAAGACCTTTAAGACCATCAAGTCCAAACATTAACCTAGCACTGCTAAGTCTACCACTAAACCATGTCCCTAAGCACCACATCTACTCATCTTTTAAATACCTCCAGGGATGGGGACTCGACCACTTCCCTGGGCAGCCCCTTCCAATGCTTGACAACCTTTGTGGTGAAGAAATTGTTCCTGTTATCCAATCTAAACTTCCCCTGGCACAACTTGAGGCCATTTTCCCTCATCCTATTGCCTGTTACCTGGGAGAAGAGACCAACACCCACCTCACTACAGCCGCCTTTCAGGAAGTTGTGAGAGTGATAAGGTCTCCCCTCAGACTCCTTTTTTCCAGGCTAAACAACCCCAGTTCTCTCAGCTGCTCCTCATAAACCTTGCGCTCCAGACCCCTCACCAGCTTCATTGCTCTTCTCTGGACATGCTCCAGCATCTCAATGTCTTTCTTTTAGTGAGGGGCCCAAAACTGAACACAGAATTCGAGATGCAGCCTCACCAATGCCAAGTACAGGGGCACAATCACTGCCCTGCTTCTGCTGGCCACACTATTCCCGATACAAGCCAGAATGCCATTGGCCTTCTGGGCCACCTGGGCACACTGCTGGCTCATATTCAGCCGGCTGTCAACCAGCACCCCCGGGTCCTTTTCCTACAGGCAGCTTTCCAGCCACTCTTCCCCAAGCCTGTAGCCCCAAGCATGGGGTTGTTGTGACCCAAGTGCAGGACCTGGCACTTGGCCTTGTTGAACCTCATACAGTTAGCCTCAGGAAATCTATCCAGCCTGTCCAAATCCCTCTGTAGAGCCTTCCTACCCTCAAGCAGGTCAACATTCTTGCCCATTGGTGTCATCTGCAAACTTACTGAGGGTGCACTTAATGCCCTCATCCAGATAATTGATAGATATTAAACAGAAGTTGCCCCAGTACTAAGCCCTGGGGAACACCGCCTGTGACCAGCCACCAACTGGATTTAACTCCATTCACCGCAACTATTTGCATACTAAGCATTTCAGAGAGGTCAAGATTCACAAAAAAGTGCATGTGGAGAACAGAACATACAGTCAGTTTTGTTACTTTATATATAACTTGAGAGATGGTGAACTGGAATCAGCAAGAGCCGTGGCATGGTACTCACCAGGCCGAAAGAGAATATGAAATGAAAATAGGAGAAAGTGGAGTGAATAGACAAAATGGAAATGGGAAACCACAGAAATTTTACAGCAGTCCCCTAGATGAAGGTACAAGGTGAAAGAACATCATGGCAATTTAAGTAGGGGTGTACTACACTGGGATACCCAGTATCTGGTAGGGAACATCAGAAGAGAAGAGAGAGATCTTATCCATGAGTTCTGCTGAAAAACTAGAGGGTGATAACAATGGCTAGAAATCAATTCTGAATTTTTGAAGCCCCATCTGAGAATGGGGAGTGTAAAGGAGAGTGAAGAATGAATGCAGGGAAAGAGATCTCACTTTTCAACGTGGAAGTGGAACGATGCTGTTATAGCTGTTACATAAACATGTACACGTATGTGTGTATTGACATGAACTCAAGTATAAGGAAGATGAGGATAGAAAGACTGATTTTTTTTGAATGACATCATCCAAGAACAGGAACAATATATAGAAGGGAAAAAGAACTAAAATGAATGTAAGTGGAGACCCATGGGGCTTCAGTGTTAAGTGCAAGAGAAGGGAGGAGAAGGCAATTGTAAAATATAGTTGAAGGACGTTTAGAGAGGAGCTAGGCAACTGAAGTGCCATGCAGGATTAAGGCAGGGAAAATAATGGGTTTTGCTGAATGTAACCAATAGACTGAGATGGATGAGAGTAGAAAGGAGCTCTAGAGAGGGAAGGGGTCACAGCTGACCTTAGTGAGGGCTGTCTCAGTGGAGTGGAAATGGCAGAGAGCAGCTTGAGGGGGAATCTGAGGGGAGGTGTCACATGGAGGGAGCCAGAGCAGCTGAGGCAGGCAGTGTGCGAAGGGGGTGCCACAGCCAGGAGGAAGGAGCTGCTGCTGAAAGACAAGGGGTGTCACAGCAGGAACCGAACCACACAATGATATATTAAAAGACAAAAAGGAAAGAAGAACATAAATGAAGGCTGGCTTGAATTAAAACTGATGGCTGACTGTAACTTAAGAGAAACCGGGAGGAAAAAAGTGAGTAGGAGAAGCAAAGAGGTAACAGAGGTAACAGATGAAAAAGATTCCCATGCCAGAGTCTCTGGCAGAGGACAGACAAAATGTGATATGCGCCTGGGCAGTGAGACTGGAGCTGAAAGGGAGGGAGGTAATATACTAGCTCAACAGAGGCTGAATGATACCCAGTCAAAGTGAAGTCCTTCATGCTATGTTGTGTTTTAACACAGCAGAAAAAGAGGAAATTTGGAATATTTTGCTGCCATTTATGAGCAAAAAGTCTATTAGTTCATCTAGTCTGCCCTCCAAGACATTGCTGATTCAGGAGCCATTAAAATTCAGCTAGGTATCCCTGTATAGAGCATAGTCCAAACAGACAAAGGCATCTGGAGAGATGAAAGTGGCATACGGAAAACTCATTGAGAAATGCTTGCCTCTATCACAAAGCTTTTCCAGTTTCAGTGTTTCCTGTTCCATACCCAGATGAAATAAAGTGTTATTGAGCTTCTTTCTAATAAAAGAAACAGAAAACCTCAACTCAGAAGCACACTTTATTCACTCCCCATGCACATGGAAGATCCAGATTCAAATCTGTATTTGTACACACACACACAATTTCTGTTTACATTAGATTGGAGTTGATTTGACAAAAAACCAAGGCATTTATCATGTACTAGAAGGTGACATGTAAAACTGTCATCTTCATTATTTTTGTAGTTTTTGAAGAGGTTTAAAATCTGGCTTGCAGGTCAAATGGCTGGCTAGCTAGCTGTTGGACTAGCTGCCTTCTGCTGTTAGTACAGCAAAGTTTGTATTTCCCCTATCACAAAAAGGTTCTGAGGACGCAAGCTACAATTCCTTGCGACTCAGTACTGGTCTCAGGACAGAAATGTAGTTACCGACTTCACTGGAGGAGGATGAGGCCCTAATTATTTACCAGCAGAAGCAATAATGGAAAACAACGTGGCTGACTGGAGAAACTGAGTATCAGTCTTGCTAGGTTTTTGGCTTTTCTGATTGAATAAATAAATTTAAGTTTCATGCTTTTACAGCAGTTTTTTACAAAGCATTCTTTCTACCTAATGCTTTGGGTTTACAGTCTTGCCTTGAAATTAGTTTAACAGGGCTTTTTACAGAGGCATGGAAATCAGCTTGCCCTTATAGGCCAAGCAAGGCATTCCTTGTTTCCTGAGCCTGTCCAGCAGTCAGAACGCTTCCACCTTATGGAAACTTTAATTAGAGCAATGGTTAACTGCATAACCTTTCTATCAAGCCATTTCATTCCAAATTTATGACAAAATCAGCTACTTATATTGGTTTTAAAGTTCCTGTCACCAGTTAGAATTTCTTACTTGTTTGTAAAGTCTTCTTCTATTAATTACAATATTATGTTGCCACAAATTTCCCTAGAGGTTATACCTACAAGATTTAGACTGCTGAAGTAAGAAAACATGCAGGAAAACAAGAGCAAGGCAAGGAATACACATCTTCTTACCTGCTGCTTGTTAGCTGAAAGAACTGCAAATCTATTACCAATATGCCTTATGTGCTACTCTTCCATGAGTTTTAATATTTTAGTAAATCAGAAAGTCTGAACTGATTAGGCACTTTCAGATTTTAAGCAAATGTCTCAGAATTATTACTATGCCTTAAGTAAATATTACTTTTGCATCCATATTGCTACTCTGAGGCACTGAGCAAGGCAGGGGTGGGGATGGTTGGTGTTTCTCCCTCATGTGAACTGAAGCACATTTCGCACTAAACAGTGGAAGTGATGAAAGGAAGGTTCCTCTTCTCCGTCCCCCCATAAATCCATGCCTGATTGAATACTGTTTTATTTTACAGCATACAGATGTATTATAAAACAGTTTGAATTTGGAATTTTAATGGGTACAGTCCAGACCCGCATACAAATGATGATGAGTTCAGCTTCTTATCTTTGCTCTGAAGAGGAAAATGTTGTCCTAGTTCTACGGAAGGTTGCAAACATCCCATAGGAGCCAAAACCTTGCAAGCTGCAAAGAGATTAGGGTCATGCTCAGACTGAGTTTCTAGCAAATCTTTCCTGGCTCAACAGCATGGAAATGAGTAGCATCTAAAGGAAGAGGGGAACTTTCCAAAAGGAAGATAAATTGATCTGTTACTGCAGAGCCTAGTAGAAATGACTCCTTTGTGTTAATTGTTCGAGTAATGGAAATATACCAGCCATTCCTCGAAGCTTTAGTGAGTGCCTAATTAATTCACTCCTGAGATCCCAAACAAAGTAACAGTCAATTAACTGTTATGCATGCCTGCTGCAGCAGAAATTCTCTATATTTGCTATTCTCTATATACACCTGGAAAGAGTTAATTTATAGACCAAGACAAGATGGGAAACATTGGGGGAATAAACACAGGAGAATGACTGAAGGTGGACTTGAATAACAAAACCAGATCAATTATCTGGTGGATGTGCTCATGTGACCCCTCTTAATGGAAATTACGCGCATTATACATCAACAAGAAAACATAACCTGAAGTTCATATTTTTCAGTGATAAGATAATCCTTATTTAAAGATGATAATGCCACAATGTTAGTCACTGATCCTTATTTGTGGTTCAAGAAGTGGAATGTGGATTTAGAAAGAAGTACCAGATGAAGTAAACAATTAATTATTTTTTGTTTAAAATGGTTATTAAAAATATGAGCTTAACTGTTTGGGTGGAAAAATCATGTTAATATGTATTTAGAGATTGAACTGGAGTTAAAAACCAAGTGACGTTAAACTAGTGGATACTAAATTTAAATCTTAATGATATAGTGTCAGAAGCTAAAAGCGTGTTATTTACAAGTTATTAAGATCCAAAATCAGTTCATGTAAGTACAGATTTGTAATTAAATATCAGGTTGTATATACAGAATTCTTTGGGCTCCAATAAAGGTACCTAAAGATAAAAAATTGTTATTTGTGTTTATGAAGTATATAATGTAATATTGGTGCACAATTCCGTGAAGATCTAATAAAACTTAAGAACATTTAAAGGTTGGGATTCAGCTAGCATATGGAACAAATAATGATTAGGCTTTCAAATGGTCAAGATGGTTGACAAAAAAAAACCCCAAAACCTTTAATGGTAATGAAAAATCCAGATGGAATAGCAGATGAGAAGTACCACGTGGATAGAAATACAGAATGTGGCTGTTCGAAGCTGTGAGTACAGAGGCCTGATTTAAAGCCCATGAGAACTACACAGGGATCCCTCACTTCCCTCAGCAGTGATTTATATATCTACTGCCATATCAAGAAAAAATTATGAAAAGCCAGACACACTGCCAATTGCTGTGGTTTCTCACTGGAAATATTATTTCCAACAACAATTCCTCATTAAGAACGATTTCCTGAGGTATGTCAGTCCTCCGTGTTTAAATCAATGTTAACACATGCTTTATTGATGTTATATAGCAGTAATTAATCAGAATCTTAGGCAGTACATACAAAATCTATTATGATTATGGAGTTACTTTTAGCAAGCAAACTTGAATCCTTATCAGAAAAAGAAATATTTGCTAAGATATGTTTTCTTTAGAAAACTACCACGCTTCTGGCAGCAATTCTTATTATTTAACTCTTCATTAACTTAAACTCATATCAGATTTACTATCATATCTCAGAATTATGTCATTAATTACTCTACAGTTACATGAATCATTACACTTACCTCATGAACATTAGCAAAAAATCTTCCAGAGTTTTCTGATACTGTATTTTTTATTTAGAAAACAGGAATATTACAAGGCAACAGATCTCAGTCAGCTCTTCTAATAGTCCTGGGTGCAAGACATCTAGGCCTTTTAATTAAAAAAAGTATTCGATTCTAGAAGCTGCTGTTTGACACCTTCTGAAGTTATCCATGGAGAACAAAATTGTTCATCATATGTACATGATAAAAGTATTTTATTCTTTTTTTTCCCCAAAGACACAAATGCATCATTAATATTTTTATTATCTCCAGATAGTAGTTGGCACATGGCACTGGATTTTGTTTAAAGGCACCTCCTTTTGTTTCCCTCATCACCTACAAGTTCTTCCCAATAATTTCAGCTTTACTTCTCAAAATTTATTCTTCAGACAGACTGATTTATATTGATTACTTTTTCTTGCCTGTCAAATAACTTTTTCTAATTGTTTGTTTATTTATTTAGATGTAGGGAAATTGCTCCCTTTTTTATTATGAACTTTTGAGATTTTGTATTCACTTTAAAAAAACATTCCTAATTCTTACTCCTGTTATTTTTGCAGTCTCTCTCAGTCAATTTCATTTATAATTTCCCTCAATCCCTTCTTAAATTATCTAGGCAGCCTACTACACAATCAATGAAGAATAAAAATTGTCTAATTGATGTGTTTGTGTAAGCCTGAATTTTAATGTTCCAATCTCCAGTCCAAAATTACAGGCTCACCCAGTACATTAGTTTTGCTACTATACTACAGTTTTGACAAAATGTCTTAAAAAACTAGACAGCCATCTTAATTTTCAGTGGTGTTCATGAGATTAGATAGTTCTGCACAAGATCTTTAACACAATAAAATCTCAAAAAGAAATAAAAGTACATGATTAAAATGTGGTAAACAGCAAACTGATCATCTTATATCTGCAAATGAGAAGTAACTTCTTTTGGGAAGACGCTTCAATATCACTTTTTCAGTCTAATGAGATGGTATTAGACTTCTAATAATGAAAACCTGCTTCTTTCACTCCAACCTCACTGCCATTCTGTCCCTAGTTAGAAACAAACGTGATGAGTTGGAGTCAAGCGTCTTAGGAAATTTCTGGTACAAGAAGATACTTTGCAACTCTGGCATTCAGATGCTCAGTCAGTAACACAGGCATCAGAAAAGACATCACTAGCTTCTACAAGATAAATGTACATTTCTCCCTTAACAGGGAAGATAAGGTACCTCTCTTATCAGGTACCAAATGACCGTATGTAACTTTTCCCACTGAACAAGAATCAAACCCGACATTAATGACACACTCAGTCTGGTGGATTTTTTGGTTTTTGGTTGTTGTTGTTTTTTTTTTTTTTCCAGGTGAAACCCATCCTTTTGTGGAGACCAGACCATTTCTAAGGATTTAACAGCTGTGTTGCCATCAATCACAATTTAGTGAGCATAAAAGGGAGGGAAAGGTAATTCAGCTTGCTAAGACTATGCTTGCAGTAATAACCTTGTACCAGTGATGCAGTTCCTAGCAGCCCTAGAACTCATTTAAGGATGTTATAATGACCATGTGAGCTCAGCGTGACATTTCCACTGACATCCAAACATTGCTTTTGCGGACCAGCTGCATTCAGGCTTGACCCAAATCAACCGCCTCCCTCAGCAAGAAAATCTGAGTCCTTGTAGAGAAGACTCATATGACTATCAACTAATGCAGTCTAAACCTTCACCTGGGGCAGATCCAGACTAGCTTTCAGGATCCCCATGCTGTGACTCACCCTCTGGCTTGTCCTTCTTAGCCACAATTTAGAACTGGAGGGCAAACTTAAAATCTGGGACAACACCCATAATCTGGCTGAAAAAAAAAAAGAAGGCATCTGATAGATTGGTTGAGCTGAAAAACTACCAATGAAATCAGGTAGTTTAGTTTTACGGAGAGTCCATGGACTTAAATGATGGTCTGGTTCTGTACAAAGCCTTTCAGATGGCAAAGTCTTAAAAGGAAACAAAAGGAAAAAATTAAGAAAATTGACCAGAAAACTGGTCATTTTATATCTAGCAAGTCAGCACAAATGTCATTTTAGGCGTGAGATACACAAAATTAAAAACCTCATGTAAATGGAATTCTTGTATTACTGCAGTTGAATAAACTCTGTTCCTCTGCACCTATTATAAAGTAAGCCATATACTCAGGAGAGTAAGGTAGGTTCTTAATACCAGCAAAGCAAACCTACATGAAAAATGTGCATTCCAGCTCAGAGACAGTTTACAAATTAAAACAAAACAGAGAAATTAAGTAAAGGATGATGCATAAGTTAACAGTGCCTGGAGGCAGCCTTAGCTTTAATGCCAACAAATCATGCAGGTTTTACGTAGTTATTCGCTCCGGTATTCAATAAAAAATGAGGTTACTGTAACAATACCAAACATATCTTTAAAGAAACACACTCAGCAATAAGTCATACGAACTTTACAGTGCAGTGAAGAGAATAAATATATTATACTTTTAAATAATATATGTTTTCTAAGGGTTTGAAACTTAAATATGGATTGTGAGGTAGCACTGGAAAGCTATAGTCAATGAATTGAATTAGGAGTTGATGTTACAGTAACAGTTACAGTTATGACATGAGCTCACCGAAATATGTAGTTGTATTATATTAAATATTCTGGAATGAAAAAAATATATTTTTTCCTAAAATAATCATTTTTTTATAGTAAAGGAATTTTTGTGATTTTTCTATCTTTCACCTTTATTTAAGGTGAAAAATAGAATAAACATAACATATTGAAGAAATAAGAAATAGAGAAATAGGAAGAGAGAAAATGAGAGAGAGAAGAAAAGAAACAGAAGGAAGCAAAGAAAGAAAGAAAAATAAAAGAAAGATAAATGGATGAGGAGGGAAGAATTTGTAGAACTCCACTAAGCAATCTCAAAAGTTTTTTAAAAAAATCACTTTTTGCTTATTTAAGGGAAAAATAAAAATAAAAATACCATTAATGCATAACATTTAGTTCTCCTTTCTCATATAAAAAGCACCAATCCCCCAACTTAAGATTTTCTCTAGAATTTCATAATTAAATATTTTCTAAAGAACAGTATTTTGAGGTGGACTTAAAAACATTTCAGTAATTTCAAAAAAGCATTTGCCATGGGAAAAAAGTTAATTGCCATTATTATTATTGGTGTTGATTTTGTTGTTACTTTTGTTATTCTAAGTTCTAATGCATATTTTAATATTAATGAAAAACTCTTCCTTCTAGCAAAAGTCTTGGCATAAAACAGACCCTTACATTTTTAATCATGTAAACACTTTTACTGCTATTCTAAGACTTGTGTATGTTCAATTGCTTTTGGAAGTGAGAGAGAAAAAACACAATGGAAAATACTGTACCTGTGCTATCCTCCTTGTCAAAATGGGTCGAATTTAAATATTAAATTGAATGAATAACTTTGAATAATTGAAGATTACAATCTTCACAATTATTCACACAAAAGGATGATTTTATTTTAATATTTCAGCACTACTGAATTTCTTATGGCAGAAGAAAAGCGGGTTTTAGATGGTAACGTGAGGGAAAGGTCAGGCAAGAAACAATTTCTTGGTTTTATTTTCACCTTTATGTAAAATCTGCCAAGTGATGTCCTGCTAGGGCAGAGTCAGGACCAGCTGTAACTCACTTCTCCACTGCCCCTGGTATTGGAATTGGGCTCTTTTTACAGCAGGCTTTTTTTACAGCAAGCTTTCTGGAATTGATACAACTGCAAACCTTTCCCTTGGAAGACTTCTATGACATCTGGAAACACTAGATTTTGTAGAAAAAAAAGCTGGGGACTTTTCAGAAGAGAAAAATGCTGCAGGTGACATCAGAAAGGCAGTGGGTGAGATTTTAATTTAGAGAGGGCATATATATCGCCAGACTGCCTAAATGAGAAGAAAAGGAAGGTCGTAAGAGACAGGGATTGGGAGAAGGGTAAATAGCATGAGGCCCAACATATCTGATTTTATTGCAGTGACTGTATCTGATTTTGTTAGCCCTGTGTGAAGGGGCGGGGGGGCACGTGAGAAGGGAATGAGGAGCCAGACCTCTGCAGCTTCAAAGAAGTATGGTGTTCAGGGTGGTAGTGTGGGCTCTTACTTGAGTGCTGTGGTTTGAGCTGGAATAGGAGGACACTTCTTTTCTTTCCTTTTTTTCTACTAAGAGCTACACTTTGCATGGCCAGACAGGGGAGTAGACTGAAACTAAGGTGCGCTCTGGTCACTGGGAATACAGTGCAGTTGTAGTAGCATCTTGAGACAGACTTTTGAAAAATCCCACCTGTTCTTACAGCATGTAGCTTCAGGGCACTGGTAGGATGGAGCCCACCTCTGAATGGGTTCTACCTACCACAAGAGCAGGTAGGACACGGGGTGGCAGGTACAGACTGCCCATTGCATCAGAGCCCAGATGCATACAGGTCAGCTCTCAAGAGGATCTTGACTCCTGGTAGGCTCAAGGATAACCTAAGCCTCACAGACATAAGACAGTTTTGGATTTGAACATGCACTTGAAACTTGATGTAGATATGCTAGTTGAAATCGTCCAGAGAAAATGGAATACTAATATAAAAGGTGGGATGGAAAGGTAAATCTGTTGCAGTGCTGTTGCTGAGAGTTAACGGTGTCTTTTCTTTAGTAAGACTCATGTGTTGTAATGTGTATGGAGTTCCGCAGCCACTGCAGGGAAAATCGCACTTGGTGGTGCAGAGATTTAATAAATGTTCCTGTGTTACATGTATGTTATGTTTGTTTGAAAATAAAAAAGAAGCAGCAGCCAGGATCAAGACCAGATTGAGACATAAACATTAAAAGACATGGGCACACGATACACGTGTCTGAGGGGAACGCATTTCCTGTCTCCGGGTAGCTCTGTGTAACCATCACTGTCTGCACTTAGAGCTGGAGTCCAGCTTTACACTCCTTTTGTGGAAAGGGACATTGCTCAGGAAAGGAACACAAGTTTCCTGAAACTGGAAACAGAGCAAAAATTGACCCATACCAAGAGCCTGGGCTTTGATAACTACTCCCATAGCAATTTTACACATTTTATGCAAAGATTCTTTTCGTATGAAATACAGAAACTTTCTGCAGCAAAAATCAGAATAAGTGTGAAGTGGCCCAGCCACACGTTATAGAAAACATGAAAGATACCACAACATGAAAATTGCCCCAACCACAAGCTACAGACTTCTGCTTATTTTGCTCAAATTAGGTTCTTATTTGCACTGAGACTTTCCTTAAAAATTGAGGGTCTTCCCATCAGTCAGCACTACTTATACCATGAAGATTTAGACTTTCTTGTAAGAACCCACAGGTGGCTGAACTACACAGAGCTGAGGCGGGTTTTGGGCTGGTCTGTGGTTCCTTGCATAAACAATCCGATGATTAGGCTATTATGTGAAAAGCAGCCACTTAAAAATGTTTTTAGGGACCTTGATTCTTCAGATGTGTATTAGACACACTGAGAGGTCATTTATCAGATCAAAATCCTTAGGGGACTTCAGCAAAAACTAATTTGGCAAGATTCCTCTAATCTATTTTATATGTCTACAGCACAGACAGCCACTTGGGCACATCTAGGATGTGATTCATCTTCTGATATAGACATTCAAAACAGATCAGTTGAATCCTGCAGCAGAAAGACCTATTTCTTTCCATGGGTTCTGAAGAGATTATAAAATCTGTCCTATTAGAAAGCATTCTTCCCACTGTCTTGCACAGACATAAATGTCTGTACATTGAAGACATCTAAACTTAGAAGAGATGACTTTTATCCCTACTTTGACCAGGCTCAGATAAGAGTAAAGTCCTGAGTTGTTCAAAATTGGAGTGGCTTCAGGCACTTCCAGAAGCGGTTTGAAGGGCCTTTTGCTTTTTAAAACAGATGAAGGACCCAGCTGGTAAATTTAAGCACCTCCAGGATTAGGTAACAGCAGAGTACAGTTTTCAGAACATCATTTGGGCCCTGGGCAAAACCAAATTTTCTGCTTTCAGCACACAAACCTTTATTAGAGATACTTTTCGAATCACATTTTCATGTAAATTATATTTTTTTTGTTTAGAAACTGTTTCTAAACTTCAGTACTCAACTCTGCTCATGCAAATTTGTTAATATTCAGTTAATTTATTTGGCAACCACCAGCTTACTTGACTCTGTATGTACTTCTTTTACTATCGAGCCACAATACATAACCCTTTTTTAGGAAAAAATCTAAAAAGAAACTTGCCCGAGAAGATCATTCATGAGTTACAATGGCCAACTAGTGCTTGTTTACCCATATCCCTTCCACAGGAATCAGAATCAGCTGGTGCTAAGTTGTCATCTGTAGCTCATATGCAGAGCTTGCTAGAGGTCAAACTATGATTCATTTTGAAAATGACAGCCCCACCCTCTCTTATTTTCATAACTGGCAAAACAGATGACAAAATCAAAAGACAAAAATAGAAGTAACTTCAACTGTAGAGTCTAAAGAGGCACATCACAATTTTGCATTTATATGCAGATATCACAAATAACGCAGAATCGTTCATAGTCTAATATCCTGTGTATAATTGACTGTGCCTTTGTATCTTGTTTCTTGCTAATTTTCATTGTCTTGCATTTCAGACTAATCGAATGCATCTTGTGTGACTTGAATAGATGAGACTGAACTGTGCCCCCACATACTGACATTCTTCGTTATCGCTAGCCACAAGAACGCATTAGCTTATTTCTGTTCTGAAAGCTGCACAAAAGGTTGCCTAGTTTCTCACCAAGTCTGTAGCACCATGAATTCCACCTGCCAGAACTCCTGCTCACATTTGATATCCGTGCTATACAACAGCTTTCCAGGCAGAATGATTGAAACCACAGTGTTGAACGTCTTTCACAACTGAGCCCCAAATCACCAGTTGCTTCCCCATAGGCTACTGCTTACAAGACTGCTGTCTGCTCCTTGTTTTAAAAGACACTGGTTTGTGTTGGTCAGATGCTGAAATTATCCCTTTTCAAACCATTTGATCAGTGTCATGTTTACAGTCACACTTCTGGCGTTTGTGTTCAAGCAGAGGACCTTTTTCTCCTTCGAAATTAACCTTTTTATCATCAAGGATCATTTTATTATAAACAGGGGAGAATTAAAACCTGCGATTTATGCTTAGAATTAGCATTACCAAATGGCACTTAGAGTAATAGGAGCTGGACTCTTGTTCTCTGTTTTGTTTGTTTGTTCATTAAACGTCTGGTGCTTTTAGATGGACCTCAAGAGTAAAACGAAATATTTTCTATAACTAGAGGATGTAGCCATTATTAATATAAGTAAAGGCCAGCTCCATATGTCTGTGACCTTGGAGCAGCATTATATAGGTACAAAGCAAAATCAGTTACTGGGAAGATTTTGAAGCAGCCATCTTAATTGCACTGTCACCAGTCTTTTCAATCTCATCAATTACAAGTGTTTCTGAATTACCAGCTAGGTATACCACACCTTTTTGTTATTCTGTTGATAAACTCATAGTCAGATTCAGAAAGTGCTGCAGAAGGCTGTGTAAAGCAGCAGAATTCAACTGGTAGTGGCATCAAACAGATCCGTATAGGCAGAGGACTGGGTTCCATGCCTGAATGTAGGTTGCCAATGTCTCAATTAGCATCAGGCTGTTTTCTGAAAAAGGTGGAGTTTTGCTTTCTTTTGGATTAGTGGACGTGAAAGCAAGTTGTTATTCTGGTGACCTGCATCATTTTCAAGCTCTGTTGCACAATTTCTAAGCGTGTTTCAGAACCTATTTAATCTTGGCTCTATTGTCCCCATTTATAACGAGGATAATGTGTTTTCCTCCACACATTAAAATAACTAAAGATGACTAAAAACAAGTGCTCTCAAAGGCTTTGATAAGAAGTGAGAAACACACACAAATGAGGTACTAGCAAACACTATGTAATGGCCTGGCTTTAATCACTGTGGTATCTGTTTTATTTCAGGGCCTTGTACTTCAGTCTTCAGTGTCTCAGTCTAACAATTGGGTTGAGGGTTATCTTAGGTTTCATTGCCTGATTTTGACCCAAATCTTACCCTGATTTAAGAAAAACTTATCATCAAAACCAACAGAAATCTCTGTTAGCTTTAACTTGGTTAATATTTTCTAAAAATATCATTTCGTCTGAAGA
Source organism: Gorsachius magnificus (assembly GCA_034008185.1). NCBI lineage: Eukaryota > Metazoa > Chordata > Aves > Pelecaniformes > Ardeidae > Gorsachius > Gorsachius magnificus. The sequence goes on from CM067081.1 coordinate 182,970,373, forward strand.
ACTTTGACCAGCTCTGCTGATCTCTGGTAGCTTTTAGATCCAGGCTGCTTAGGAGCCTGTGTAAAGAGACTGGGTATCTGCATCAGAGGATCTGTCTGCTCTGAGCATCCCCTGAGACCTGTGCGGGTCCTCTCCACTACGGGCTAAGTGGAGACTGTCTGCTCAAAGGCTCAGCGCTCCTGAGGGAAAATGCAGAGAAAATGCAGGGCAATTCTGCTGACGAGGTGCATTTCAAATAAGAACCACACTAATCTGTACTCCTAATGACTTGCTGCAGATCTAAATGATATTACTACACAACACTGTAATGAAGGAAAATAGGTGAATATTTGACAATTACAATTTTTAAAGGTGATGGTGATAAAAATACTCTACTTCTGTTATTGATATATGGAATAACAAAAAACCACAGTAATTATGACACATAAAACATTTGCTGTGAGTGAAATTGGTATTATGTGATTCATTTGCACTAAGTAGTCTCTTTCAACATTCTTGAACTAGCTGAAAAGTGTGGATGTGTTTTATGTAAAACATAGAAGTAAAAAGATAATTGAAGATATTGGAAGAAAAGAGAGGGTTAATACATTGAATTTATTTTCATTTGAGTTTTTTATTTGCTTTTTTAATTCATACATAGTGAGATGTATATTATCTTTTGAGATTTCATAATATTGTTCTCTACTGCAGTAAAGCTCCTTGCCTTGGTAATTATACATATTTGGAAAATGACTACTATTAAAAGCAAAATCATTCTGTATTCCTGTTGCCTTTCTCAGACTTTTTTTCTTAGAATCATTTGGTATTCTTCTGAAATTCACCTGCCTCTCACTCACCAGAAACTGCATTTCTATAACTCCATGCGTGTTGGAATTTCAACAACAAATTAGTGCCTCAGAACAGGGCACAGTGAGAAATGGTTCATGCAGTGCATGTGCACATCTGACTGCATTATTAATTGATCTTAATTCTTCTTTACTAATGAGCTCTTCAACCAAACATCTTTCTATCCCAAAGGAAAAGAAGAAATAATTTTACAAAAATCCCAAAGCAGAGAAATAAAGCAAACCATTTTCCTTGTGCCAAAATAGGAGTGAATACTTAATGTCATTTCACATTTAACAGTTGCACTGATAAAGTGAGTTTCACACTAATAAACCCTGGGTTTGGTTCTTCTTCAAAATAGAAATATTTTGAGTGTTTCAAATGAGAGCATGCATTGAGAAAGTACTGGAGATGCTGAGGGAAAGTGCCCTTTTGTATTAAAGAAACAATTTTTAACACTTCTCTTAAGTTTGCTAAAAATAACGTGAAACGCTTCACTACTGCCACAAGCATTAATCTATTAAATGAAGAGCAACATTGTCCCCTAGTGGTAGAAGAAATATTTTATCCCAGGCAAAACGGAGGTTGATTCCTGCATTGAAGTATCCAGTGCTGTGGATTTCCAGAGAACAAACCGGTCCCCAGCAAATATGGATAGTGCTAAAATCTCCTAGGGTTCAAGTATGCCGATTCTCCCAAGAAAGAGAATTTAATTTTAATAGCAAGGAGCAGGGCACAGTATTCTGTAGAATATTCAAATGACACAGAAAATAAATTTAAACCAGTTTGGTCTTCAAATAGAGAAGCTATTTGTATGATGCTGAAGCTGTAGCATAAACATACATGCACACACACATGTGCATGCACTTGTATGTATATAAAATGGATTTGCAGGCAAAATAGAGTCTGCAAAACAATGAAGAGAGAAGGACTGGTTTATCACATGTAGATGTGGTGCTCGGGGACATGGTTTAGTGGTGGGTTTAGCAGTGCTAGATTAATGGTTGGACTTGATGATCTTAAAGCTCTTTTCCAGCTGAAATGATTCTATAATTCTAAAAGAAACCATGGAGTTTATTTGATCTGATATGGGATGATGCATGACAACTTCTTTATTTCATTGGAGTGGGACCAGAAATTAAACATGCACAAGTGTTTGACTGATATGGTGTCATGACATGTAAACTTGAGTAGTAAAACTTGGGAGGAGTCCCCAGAAAAGCATCCTAACAGGATAGGGCCCTGGTGACTTTTATCTTTACACACCAACGTACAGAACTGGGCAAAGCTCTTAATAGTCTTCCAAGTCTTCCCACTGTCTTTCAGTGATGTGAAGCAGTAAAGCTGAGAACAATCAAATAATCTCCACTGAGAAATTTCAAGTATTTCCACTTACCCTGGGTGTCCCAACAGAAAGACTGACCCAGCAAACTAGCTGCTCAGAGACAGGACCAGCTTCTAGTCCTTGTTCTGGAGCCAAATGTCCTCAGGTTGCCAAGAGCCCTACTAGAAGACTGTTCAAACTAGGGTCCATTGAACTTGTGTAAAAGAAAATGGAGAAAATTCCTTGTTCAAGAAATTGACATTTCCTGATTAAATTGGTTTCTGCTTGAAAAATCCTTGCCAGCTCTAGTGATGAAGTTGTCAGTGTCTAACAGCCTTTCATAGATTTTACTGGGACATGTTCTCTCCTGCTATCGTTAAAAGTGTTCTTTTTCTTCCCCTCCCTCTGCACTCTGCCATTCCAAGTAATACTTTCACAAAATAAGTTCTATTGAGGGAGAATAAAAGAAAGAAACTCAAGGAAGTCATGAGACTGGCAATATTTCCAAATTTCACAGTGCATACGGCACTACTTCTTTCTACTCCCTTTCCTGCAAGCTCTTGTCTTCTAGCTAGCTTACTTCCATTGCAATTTGCTTGACGCCAGAGCTGTTTCTTGTTTTGTGTCAAACACAGGAGAAGAAAAGGATGGAGACAGCAATTCTCTTTGAGCTTCCCAAGCATCATTATGGAATGGGACAAGACCATGAAGTAATTGACAGAGTAACAAGCCAGGAACATGTCTAAAAATTAGCAAAAGCAGAGTAAATCATGAAACTAACTCTGCAGCATACTGTCTTCAACCACATAGAGTGGTCTCCCTTCTCCTGCCATTATCCTACAGTCTAACGATTAAGGTGTTTTCCCAGAAGGTATTAAACGTCATGTTGAACATTTCTATGAGGAAGATTTAATTCAGCTCTTCCACATGTTGAACGAGTATATAAACCAAAAAGCTAGGATTTAAAAGATTGGCACTGCCAGCAGCACCCAATCCTAGAGGTGTGTGCCTATCAGGGGTGTTAGGCAAACAAATCCCTTTTCTTGAGTCCCACCGGGCTTCAATGGTATGTGGGTGTTGAGGGCCTCAATCTTTGCAGTAAGCTCAGGAACAGAAGCCCAAGTCCAAGTCTATGTTGTACATCAGAGCTGGCTGAGGCTAGGAATTGCCTGGACTTCTCAGACCTAGGTTGTTGGGTTTTTCCACATAGTAGTGCAAACAGCTTCATCACAGCATATCATCTTGTCCTAGCAAAATCAAGGCCTTTGCAGGGAAAAATCTGGTTTATCCTGTTTGTTTAACACTGTTCATGTAATCTGTCAAACACAGACGGGGTAGATCGCATTGGCCAGGGTGGAATCTCTTTGCATATAGTTGTGTGCTTGAGTGCACTCTAGTGCTTATTTGGGGTTTCCCCCAAGTAATCTATCCATATCACATTAAATCCAATTACATGGGCATTTCTGAGGGTAAACAATATGAGGAGCTTTACAGTCCTCATGGAGGTCTGTGGAACTTGAGTAGGAAGAGGCTCCAGCAGGTTGTAGCTGCTCAGAGAAGGCTGTGGACATCTGTGACATTTGTCACACTGTGACATCTAGTCACCTGTGAGTAATGTGTACAGGAGATTTAGTGGGCAGTGTTAAGACAGTCTGGCTTTTCCTGAAGTTTCTACTGATATACTTGAAATGAAGGATTTGCATGACCAGCCACCAGTAACTCACTGTTACGCTATAAAGTAGGGACATTGTGAGTTAAAGCCTTATCAGTCCTTTGCTACATCCTCTGCTGTCTGAGACAAAGAATTTTCAAAAAAGGTAGTTTTCATTAATGAATCTAGATTCTATCTGCTGACTTACTAGCATTAACTTGTTTCAGTAAAATATATGGGTTTTTTTCTTTTTCTAATTTCATCCCTTCACTAATTATAATTAGAATTTAGCATTTGTAAGATGCTTTTTGCTATAGTAACAACATGATATCTCATTTCATATCATAAATTAAAGTGTCAGAACAGTTTTTAATGTGTTTCTGTATATATTGTACTGATACTTAAAAATTACTCCTAAGTCTTTTCTAAAGAGTTAACAAATCTTTCTTAGTAAGTGTAACTAGGGCTTTGAATGAGACTTTATTTCTGCATTAGGTAAGGCAAATAATTCAATTTATCTTTTCCAGAAGTGGTAGGTATATGGTGAGCAGATGGTAAATTTCAATTTACAGCTAACTTCCTAAAGCTAAATTAGAATTTTTAAGGAAAGCCACCAGTTGCATAATTTATATTTATGCTGCATCATAAAATGAAACTCAATTTGTGTAGTTTTAAATACATCCTGTAAACAGTATTACATAGCCAACTTTTCTAAATGGAACAAAAGAGCAAATGTCTTACAGAACACCAAAGCAGACTATACTGAAAAAAATAAATAAATTAAACCCTTTTCTTAGTTTCCACTAAAAATTGTAGATTTTAAACATATTGAAGCCTACTTACTTCCAAAACAGCCAGCGATATTACAGGAATGAAAATGTACTAGTAACTGTGGATTAATTTTCAGTATAAACTAGCAAGCCAAATGTGATCATTGTATCATGGTTGTGAATCACAATTAGTGTCTTCTATTTCAGTGAAGGGACCACATCAACAGACTCTCTGGAGAGGAGTTGTCACTCCTGTTACCTTCAGTCTTGACCAGAATCCATCACAAAGCTAAGGAAGGAAAGTCCAGAGGCCACCTGGTCCAACCCCCTACTCAACACAGGGCAATTGCAAAATTCAATCCAACTTCACAGTCAGAGCATGTTGCTCAGGGCCATATCTGGTGATGTGTTGAATGACTTCAAAGACAGGTATCCACAATTTTTCTGGGCAACCAGTTTCCAACCTGAAAAACTCCTACAGCTACCATTTAGAGGAGGAAAAAAGAACAAAGAGGAGTCAGGCCATACAGAGGAGCAAAATGGAAAAGAGATAAGGGAGATTAGAAAGATAGTGAAATGGTACAACTGATGGCAGAAAGAAGTAATTCATGCATTACATAAAATAAACAGGTAGTTAAAAAACTAAATTCATGCAAAAGGGGATAATAATGCAAACTAGAAACAGTATATTTCAAGTAGTACAAAAAGGTAGACTTGTTACTACCTGTTAGTGAAAGCAGGAGTCTAGAAACAGCAACTTCAAGTGCTTCTTTGTTCTGGAAATGTAGATTTATTTGTTTATAAGAGTATTTAGATACATTAAACATTGTCTCTACTGTCATCTAAGAAATATCAGAACATAATAACTAAGGAAAACACAACCATTTCATAAAATTGCATGTTTTTCTTAAAAAACCAAAACAAAACAACCCCCTACGTCTTTTAAAAGAGCATGATTTCTTTTTTCACTTCTAAAACTTCACCATCTTTTTCACTGAAATAGCATGGTAATCCTCCGCAAAGAGAACCTTTGCACCCGTATGCTTATACACCCCTAGCCTGCTTGAATGTAGCCTGTGCAAGTCCTTTAGACTGATTGCTTCCCATTAAATGACTGCCATGTGAATTTTCCCAGGTTGATGCTGGATTAATTCTTGAATTCTGCATGGATATATTTCGGATAAAACTCTAATCATTTCAAAACTCTCTGAAAATATTCTTAGCATACTTCAGAAATAAAGTAACTCCTTGCATAGTTTTACAACAGTTTCTCCCAGTTTAATTGACAGAAATTTAGGAAAAGAATTCTTAGGCTGCCAGGAAACCACTGAAATGCTTTTTTTCTCTGACTAGTTAGCAATGGTGTTACAGTTAATGGTTCCTGAATGGGATTGGAAATTTCTAGCTGTTCCATTTACTCCCTAAGCATAGCAAGGAATCTTATGTTTACACTAGAATATTATATCTTGGCAAGTTCTGACTGCAGTTAAAGGGCTGTTAGCCTTTTCATTATGAACCCAATTAAAACATCCTAGTCTTTATCGGTTTAAATAATATTAAGGATATTACTTAAGCATAGTTTTGTATTAATCATAGAGCTAATTTGAAATCTAACCAGTAATTGCATTTGTTCTTTCCCTCTCAACATTTTCTCAACTTTCTTAATTATGCATATCCCCTGCTTTTGCATTCTGGAGTTTGTCTGTGGTTTGGACTCTAGTAATTGTTTATAGACCATTGCATGCTCCGGGGTTTATTTTTTTACTGTCTTGCAGGGAAGGGAATAATACTTGAAGAACCATCCTGCAGAACAGCATATCTGCCACAGACTTAAATTCAATCTTGTCTTTCTTGACAATAGTTTTGGCCCTCCAGGAAACTGTTAGGATAATTGTCGATAAAGCTTGTTTAAAACATTTTCTAAGAGTGATGACAAATGAGTTCAAGTGACACTAGTTGCAGCCATTTAAGAAACTGTTTCTTAGAGTGGCTTTGTCCCTCAGCCACAACACTGCAAGTGGAATTTAGCATGTAATCCACCCTCAGCCATTTGATGCAAAGTCTTTGGCTTTATCAGAAACATGTCTTCATTCCAGTTTAAGCATCACTGAATCCCAGCTCTATATTTAAGCCCAAAGCCTCAGGCTGCAGAAGAACCAGAAAGTTAGGCTAGGTTAGGTTAGGTTAAGTTAGTCTGGGCTGGGCTGGGCAGGGCTGGGCAGGGTTGGGTTGGGCTAGGGAGCTGATATTCAATGGCAGAAATAGAATTTACATGTTTCAATGGGTAAATTTTACACAAGAATTTAATGCTGTGTGATTTGTCTGGGTTTTGATGGTGGAGAGAGCAGGCAGGGGAGTTTTCCCAGGTGAGATACAGGACAGCAGTGCTTGCACAGACAGTTGTGCAGTTCTGCCTGAATCCTGGGAGACACTTCATCTTCTTCAGAGTCCTTGAAATTCCAAATCAAAACTAAATTTGGGAAAGACACAACATAAATGTACTCTCAGAGAAATATTTCCTGCTTGGACCCATATTCTGCATAAAATTTCCTTTAAAAAATATTATTTGCTTTCCTTTCAAATACTTTGTGCCAGTGCAATTTGCAAAACAGACTTGTGGAACAGTTTGTGGACTTTTCAGGTATTAAAATATTGGTCTCCTGCACACTGTGGACTAAATATTTGTGAAGTAACATATTAAACAGCCCAAGTCTTTCAAAGGACTTCTATAAAAATCAACTAATTAAATAGGGGGAGTTGTACAGAAAAAAAGTAAGAACAGAAAACATTTAATGGAAATTTGGACCTATATTTAGACTAAAGACCTTGTAGGATAAAACATGCCAATCAATCCCTGAAAAGTGTTAAAATAATAAACACAGTTGTCCAGACCTCCTGTGACATTTAGACACTGTGATGCTCAGCAGCACACAGCTAGGGGCTGGATACCTGACCCAGAAGTCAAAGTCAGAATTTTGAGGCAAGTGTTTCAGCCACACAGAGGACAGGTTTTTAGTAAGGGTGAGAGTCACAGCAACCCAATAACTTACCAAAGGACATCTAAGCCAGTTTGTAAGGAAAATGGAAGGACAAGCTGCATCTGCAATTCTATGGTTTCCTTAACAGTGTCGCTGAGGGCTGAGCCTATACATCCCAGGGAACTGGGATCTGCGGCCTCATGTCTTCTCCTGCAGCTGGTCACCTGCAACATCACCCTGGGTGGAGAGGACAAATTCACTCTTACCTCTGAGAAGGTGGTTCACGATAGTCAACCGCAGCATGGTTAATAGATATGCCCAGGAGGTAGGATCCCTCCAGCCCAGAGAAAGCTGCCAAGGTACAAACCCTTACACATACAAGTTCTGGTCTATTGTCTTCTGCTGATGTAGAATTCATGCTTCTGGAGGCAGAAAGAGATTGACTAAAGCAATCATGACTACCATGACTTTCATGCTTACAGAACTGTAAGCTGCAATGCGAGATCTGAACCTCCCCGCAATTTTGAATAAATCAGTGATGCTGCATCACACCAGACTAACCAACGCTTATTTTTCCAATACAATACTGTAGATTTATTTTCACCTAGGATTATTTTGGGGGAACAACTGTTTTATAAGTGTTATTTCTTGTGTGGTTTTCTTCCTTGTTAGGTTACTTGTCTTGCTCAAGACTGCAGTATTTCTTTCTTGACCTACACCAAAATGAAACTGTAAAATTAAAATTGTGAAAATACTTAGACTCCCTTGTTGAGCTTCCACATTATATAAAAACAATTTAATTCCTCCCCTGTTACCTTTCCTCTATGCAATATATATTAAATAACATGAGGCAGCTTGCTCCTTGAAATTTCCACATTTTAACTTTGGGGCAACAAAACACTTGATTCTTCTTTCCCCCTGCACCTCTCAAAACTTCCAAGGCAGAATAAGTGTAGGTGACCACTTCCTAGGAATCTCAAAAGGAAGAAGATTTCCTACTCATTGAGACTTTTGTCAAAATATCCTTCACAGAAAAGTTAATTTCATGTTTATCAGTGTCTAGGTTGTTTTAGTTAAAGAGATCTCAAAACTCCTCTGAAGCTGGGTTAAACCACAACAATTCATTACCTGTACATACGGCAAGCCAAAAAGCAAGATTTTAGGCATCACATGATACCTGAAAGGCACCTTTTGGGGACCTTTGGATGTATTTTAGGGACCTTGGGGAATATGGTACTCTGCAAGTGTAAGACTAGCTGTGTGGTATTAGGTGACTTCAGACTTCATGTCGCATTCTGAAAAGGTTCTTCACTTCTTATTAAAGGCCTTTTAAAAATATTTTCCCTCCTTATGAATAAAGCACCTATCACAATTGTGGTCAGAAAAATCATTATTCAAATAAGTCAGCTTTTCAGATAGAAAATCATTCTCGTGGTTAATTTCTGACTACACTAATGCTAGCCCTTTGCAGACAAGAAGAACAGAAGTATCAACAAAATGCAGCAACAAAAATCAGGCCACTAAATAATCAAACAAGGACACCATTACAGGGAAAACTGTGGTCAGAAAATTTCTCTGTCTACGTTTCCTGACAAGACCTCCCATATATAACTATCAGAGAACATTTAATCTTAATCACTGAGCGTTTGACAAGGTACCTTGTATATTATAACATTAACTGTAGTTGAAAGAGTAGTTTGCAGGTTGAATTGTTTCCAGGAGGAGGGCTTGGGGACAAAAAAAAACCCAAGGAGAATAATAAAAATGAAATACTTCACAGAGAACCTACTAAGGCTAAGAAATAAACCCCACTCAGCAAATTTTAGACAGCAGTAGGGAAAATACAGGTATATTTTAGCATGAAGGAAAGAGGGGCTCCACCATATCTGCCTGCCCAATTAAGATCCTAAAGGGAGCTGAAAAAATCCCTTGTTCAGGAGACAAGCTCTGAGTGACAAAAAATGAGCCTGGACAGCCGTAAGGGAACATCTGTTCATGTTCATATAGGGTGAAAAAGTGAAAACAGAAGGGTCTTCCTGCATCTAAGATGCATGTATTTCATTTTATTAGCACTAAAGTTCTTAGCATTTCTGATATAAGTATTTTTTCAGGGGTAAATTATGACCCAGGGTAACAATTCTGTACTAATAATACTTACTTAAATTTATATAAATTATTACTCACTATTATTTAAATTAAATAATTAAACTAATAATAATGATAGTACCTGTGAAAGTGGTTATGCGTCAAAGATAAATGGTGCTTCTAGCAAATGCTGCTGGTCTTAGGGGTCCTTCGCATAGCGTTATTGGGGCTAGGAAGTATGACAGAGGGCAGGGGGGGAATAAAAGTACAGTTGGTTGGGTTCAGAAAAAATTCAACTAAATTTCGATCTGGTGTTTTCAGAGCCAACAGGCAGAATCTGTCAGTGAGCTGAGGAAATCTGGCCAGACATGTTATAAACATGAAACTAGAAGATCACTGGGTGATTGTTAATCCATTTCTGAATGTTTCACACAGGTGCTTTGCAGACAAGAGTCCATTTGGAGGCATTATGTACAGTTCTGCCAGTAACTATTGCTTGTTTATCTCCTATTTTATCTCCACTAACCAAAGTAGGAAAACTCTACTCAGACTGCAGTAGCATTGTTTGGTTTGGGGTTTTTTTAATCATTATTAGAAAAAAAGTACAAAAAGGAGAGGACTGAATTAACACAAACAAAAAAAACCATGAATACCATCTAGAGGTTTGAAAATATGTTGGGTAAACAGGAGGAGAATGGAGAAGGAAAGTAATAGACTGAAATCAGGATGCTGGAAATTGTGGTTAATTGGTGAATGAAATAATGTGTTACTTTCTGTTGGGTTCCTTTGAAAAATATGTCCTGAACAAGCAGGCCTGCTTAGCAGCACACTGCACTCCTGGCTTTGGAAAACCAAAGTGGAACTGGGAGACGAAGTCTCATCTTCTCCTCCCTTCATCCTTTCCCCATCCCCCCACCTCTTTTTCTCCTCTCTGGAGGTAGTACTGTTTTGTTTCAACAGTACTGAGTCTATTTTTAACAACATAAGCTTATGATCACAGCCATCTTAAAGCCTTCAAACAGCAGAAACTGATGTACTAGTTTGCCAGATGGGAGAGTGGCTGATAAGATTGCCTCTATGTGTATTCCTATAGCAATGAAAAACTAAGTAAAATTTGGGACCAATGCAGTTGGTTTCTCTTCATTATTTTTTTTTGCGTTTATCTTGCCTTTTTCTTGAAGGCAAAAGACTTTAAAAGTACCTGTCTTTCTCAACTCTCTGTTTTCTTCCCTATACAGCCAGAATAATTATTCTTTTAACGTTATCTCAAAGGTAATCAAATAGGATATCCTGTAAAAATTTTCAACTGCAAGTTTTACTATAATGAACAAATTGTTAAATCTATATGTATGTATGTCATAAGTGGTAGTGGACATAACAAAACTATACAAGTCCATATATCTACATTGAACCCTGATTCTTGTTCACTTGTTATGCAGAGAAGAGACTGTTTCTTTATTCCAGTGTCATTGACAGTAGGTATCCCCCGTAATCAGTCAGTTCCCAGATTCATTTGCAGAGGACTTTATTATTCCACAATAATTGTTGTTTAAATGGAGCCATTAATATAAGCCAGCTTTTGAGCATAGCTTTCACTAAAATTACAGTTTCCTAGGAGCAGCAAAAAATAATTTTGATTCAACAGTTATCTTCCACTTATTATGGCATTAGGCAAAAGATCAGTGAAGTATGGGGGTTGCTAAGTTGTTGTAACTCCTCTGTTGAGGAGGAGAAATACACTGAGGTCATGAAGGAACCAATGTTTTTGATCTCAGTGCTGGGTTTTGGGTTTGGTTTTTTAAATACTGATTTAAAATGGTTTGACCCAATTATTCCTTCTGCATAGATAATTTCCAAATGTATTCTCTTTTGTTTAAGTCACCTCTTATTTTATCTTGCCATATGAGCTCTTGTCTCCTTTTGCCCTACAGACAGTGGAAAGAGAAAGGGCACGTTGGGAGAATGTTTCATCACACCTCTGAAAAACACTTGGAATATGCTGAATTGGAAAACTTGACACAGTTGAGAAAGGAGCCTCGATTACTTGCTCAGGAAAAGTCTCCTAGCTTTCAAATGGCTGAAGCTGAAGACAAGTGAATCACATCATTCAGCGCTCCTACAGAGACGGTTTAATCTGAGAGGGTTTAATCTTGAATAGAGAAAAATTGTTTGGCTGTTAACTGAACTGCTTGGCTGTTGCTATTACTAGTCATAACAAGCATTGGGACCTCTACGTAACTATATCCATTAACAACTACTTCTGGATGCTCTGTCATTGTGACTCGAGAGGGGGAAACAAGGATGTCAAATTCAGGTGGAAATACAAAAAAACCCAAAATCCCTTTTTCCCCCCCCTAAATCCTTGGAGAAATAAAATTCTGATCTAATATCACTCCTTAGTTTACAGTCTTTTGTGTGTGTGTGTGTGTGTGCAATTTGCTTTATGTTGGTTTTGTGAGCTGAACCAGTTCGTAACGGGTCAGATGAGAGTCAGATCTGGCATGAGGGAGAAGATAGAAACAAATCTAAAGCCTGGAATAAGTAGGACAGAAAAAATGAGGCAGGGAGTAGGGCATGGGCTGCCTGCCCTTCTCAGTACCAGTGAGCCGTTAGATCATCTCTGCTAAATCTTGTTACCTCATTTACTCAGAGCAAAAAATCTTGCATGAGATTGCAGTAATATCAGGACTATTTTCTTTTTTTAATGGTTTTTAATTTTATCTTGTCATAAATTAATTATCTAGGGTTTTTTATTTGCATATTAAAAAAGTTTCAGATATTTTAGTTCTCCTTAACATAAAATACTTGTAATCAATCTTTTAAAACAGACACTATTCAAAGAGTAACATTGAAAATGCATACACTGAAAGGGTATTTTATTGATTGGGTCCTTGATCAAGAAAGAAACTGAATATGTCACTGCTGCCTGTGTGTAACTAGAATGCCATTTTTAAAGAACGAATCCTTAGAGGGAAACTTGCACTTGACATTTAACATGCTTGGAAAAACTGATGTAAAATAAATACTTTAATGAAAAGCCTAGTTTAAAAAATGTGTTTCATTGACATACTGATATTATTTTATTTTTATGTAGTTTAAGGAACTTTACACCACCACCACCCCCCCACACACCCTCTTTTTCCAGACCTTCCCCTAGACTTCTCTTGAACCGGAAACCTTCCACAGCAAGTTACTCCTCAGAGTGTCTGTGGTCCAGCTCTGGCTTCAGGAAACAGGAGGTAACAGACAGCATCATACAATCAGTTTACAGATCTACAGAGGGTGTTACAGTCAGTTTGAGATAAGAATTACAAGCCTGTTCCTGTATGCAACAGGCCTATATCTTACATCACTTTTGTTGGATGGACTGTGTCCATCAGTGTTATTCTTTCATTGCATGAATTGGAGACCTTCTGGTGTAGCTTGTGGTTCCCTTACTGGTATGCCTAGAAAGAGCGGAGCCATGCCGAGGAGTGGTGCATACCCAGCTCTTGACCATGGGTAGATAGTGTAATAAACCAGTGGGGTCTCTAGCTGGAGGAGAAGAAAAAAGCAAATAAAGGAATGGATATGAAACCAAGTCACTCATATATTTTATACTGGTAATGGTATTAGCACTATCAGTCATGGTAGTTGGTATTCAGGTCTGTAAGCATGACCATAAGTTTAAGTATTAATGTGAAAACACATTTTTCTTATGCTCGTAGACTTTGTCCTGCAGAACTGCCAGTTGAAAAAAATGTACGATCCTGTAAGAGGGAAGCAACCTAGCTAGCTCTGCACTGTCAGTGCTTCGTAGGACCCCATGTAATCTTTCACACTTAAAAAAAATGTGAGCTAGCCAAAAATATTTCACTAAAATTTGACAATGTCTTAATAGTAGTGAGTTATAGTTTATTAAAAAATAAAGTCCCATGTCACACATCTACTGAGATGCAGGTACTTACAAACATATATAACACTTATGAACTTGTATGAAAGTGATTTAGGCCTTGAAATGTATAAATATGGAACCAGGATGGTTCAATTTTTTCACTTGTATATAAATAAATATGCTGGCCCTTGTGCATGCATACCCAGGCAATGTCCTCCAATATTCCTCCCTCTAAACAGTGCTACATTTATATGTATAAAACTAAGAACAAACACAGGCTGCTTCCCAATAAAACAAATCATGCCCGTTCTCTATGTTTGATTCTTTAAACTAGGGTAACTCAAAATTATTTTTGTCTCGGGACAACAGAGTAATCAAAATCAAAATGTCTGGAAAAGATACAGGTGACAGTGGGTGCTTATGCACTGGAAGAAGACTTTTTGCCTGAAGGTAATTTTATGTCTATGAGAAAGAACCAGATGTAAATGTAAGGGAAGACATGATACAGGCACTACACTCTCTAGTTGTGGGGAACGAGTATTACATGGGCTTATGCCTATAGGGAATAGGAGCTATAGACATTTTAGGTTTTCTATCCTCTTCCCAAGAAAATGAGGCCCACGTGGAAGAAAGTAGCAAAAAAAAACCCTTGAAAAGAATGAAGCAAATATTTACAAACAGGCAAGTTGTGCAGTATTGATGTTAAAAATATGATGTGAAAGATCCTGGGAATTAGGAGGCTGTAGAAATAGAAAAGCTTACATTGATCTTCTAGATCTGTTTTCACTGTGTAAGAGAGTCTACAGCAGTGTACCTTGCCACTGTGCCTGTGCTAGGCTTTCTGTAGTCATGTACACAAGGGCAGAGTGGGAGTAATATGCTGTTATTATGACCTGGTGTAGTTTTGGTTTGTACCAGACAGACTGATTTGCTGAGGGAAGCTAAGGAGGGCTATCGTTCCCTCTTAGCAGTACATCTCTTGCAATCTGTACGCTCTTCCTTTAACAGTCAATGGTAATTTAATTAAGGCAGTTAGTACAACAGTTCTCTCTCCTCTGCAGAAAAAAAAACCACTTTTGAAATTCACAAGAAAAGGAGAGAGAAGTTAACACCTTGGTCTTTCTTGTAGCTCCCTGAAAAACACAAAATCACTGTAATGCAATCACTTGTTGTTACACAGTTAAAGAAGATCTAACTTTAAGCAGTTAATATGTAACTTCTGAATTTTATCCAGCACCTCTGTGCTCCACATCAAATGACTGTCTCGTGTTGTTTGATCATCTTGCTGCAATATTAAGTCTTTACTCAAAGATAATGGTTAAATTCTCAGCTTTCATGAATTAGCATACCTCCTTTGCCTTTAATGGAGCTGTACCCATTTTAATCAGCCAAGTCCAGAGCTCTATCCCTCTATTTTAAAATTTATTCTGCTCAATTCAAATGGTATTTATATGCTTTGTGTAGTGCAGTGAGGGCCAAAGTAAGATTCACAGAGAAAATACTTGCTATTTTAAAGCTGGATTGTTTCTGATTAATACCTGAATTTTCAACATACGGTTTACCAAGATGTCTCTAAAGAGGATTTTTATTTATTCACTGAAGACTGCTTACTACGTTCCTTTATAGCATCACATCCACTGAAGCACAGTAAACTGCACACCAAGCCACGCCTTGCTTCACTTATATAAGGAAGTTGGTGTAAAGAAATAAATTTTTATTTCCAGTATTTTGAATTTCAGCAAAAACTCATTGCTACAAACAGCAGTCCAAGCTAGACACTTGTCATAAACTACTAGAGAAGATTACAGTTTAGTCTTAAAAGCAGAATATTCCTAAAACAGCTTCTGGCAGCTTTATTGACTTGTACTCAAGGCTTTGAGCAAGTACAATGCTACCTGTGTTAGTCTGCACCACATAGACTCACTGTACCCAGAAGGTCCATGTCCTCCAGAAGATGCCTCTGATAGCTTATGCTTTAATGCCGTTCTAGTTTGCAAGCATAAATCTCATCACAAAATACCTTTCTCACAAAGGAACCCTACAAAACAATTTCACAGTGGCATTTCAGGATAGTATTCCATTCATCTAAATGTGAACCTGTATGAGCTCTAAACCAGAATATCTAGGGGAAAAAAGGTAATTATGAGTGTACTTGACTCACCTAGGCACTCTCTGCCTTTACTTTCAGTGCAATTTAAGTTTTTAAGAAAGTCTGTTTGTAGAGAACTGGTGGAAAACATTGATTTTGTGAGCCAGAGAATTGTTTGCCTTTGGTAATTTTTCTTTCTGTGGAAACGTACCAGTTTCCATGTGATCTCTTGATTGCAGGTTGAACTTGGTTAAGAATGAATCAGGCTTGGGTTGTGTTGGAAAAGACGTCCAAAGCATAGACTGCTGGCCTGCTGCAAGGAGAGTTAAATGACTGATCACTTACAAAAAGTGTTGACTATTTTATACATTATCAAGCATTGGATAAAAGTTGTGGTGGTATATAAATTGCTACCATTACAATTAGCAATTGCTAATGGTTGCATTTGCTACCTTTGAAGTAACCTTACACAATCCATGAACTGTTACATGGACACACATATGGTGCAAAACTTCTTATGTGATCCAGATGCTTTTAAAAAAAGCAAATGATGTTATAGATTTTATGAAGAACTTCGGACTCTTTCTAAACCAAGATGTGCTGAAATTGTAAGCATAGAAGTTGGGGAGAAGGGTGAGCAGGTAAGTGTAAGGATTTAGAAAGGAATGTAGGTAATTAACACCCTCTTCTTTCCCAGCAAGGAAACAAGAGAAGGAGGTATACATTCAGAGGCATTCCTGATAGTTACCGGAGGAACTCCCAACTACCAGTGTAGATAACTTCTTGTGCTGTTGAAAGGCAGAAAAACTAGCTACAAGTCACAGTTAAATCTCTACTTTAGATGTTTGGGTTTACAAGGACTGGAAATATTCAAGACAGAGGCATGATGAATCTGATTGATCTTGCTGTGCTTGTGGCTTTGACAAACAAGCTTCTAAAGGTAGAAAGTATCCAAGTCCCAAATTCCTCATCTGCTGTCTTCATGAAAACAAGGAATTTTTCCAAAGAGTCACCTCAGCCTGCTGTTAGTCTAAAGTTGAGGTCACAAAGCAAAACACAATGCCCTGTGAGAGATCCCTGAGGCAGCAGACCCCAAAAGGACTGCAGAGAGTACAACCCCTACAGGCAGTTTGTATGCCCAGGACACTATGTATTACGGTACCTGTGATGTGCTATTTGACCACAGACCTCAGCAGAGATTATTTGATCTCGTCATCGCATCAGGGTACAACTTCTAGTTCCTATCCTGCCTTGTTTGATTTAGTGCAGAGATCTACGTACCATATTCCACACACTACGCTCACGTTTGCAGGTTATTTGCTCACACTCAGAAACTCACCTATTAGCCAAGTTTCATGATAAAAGTCATTGTACATTCAGAGTGAACTTTAGTGTCTCTGCAATGCTTCCTCACAAACACTCCACAAATTCAATTCTGCCAGAGAAGAACAATTCAGATCATTACTCTCTTAGATACAAAAGTCAAGCGTAGTAACCTATCACAATTTCTAGTATTACCTTCATTACCATTTACCTAGCAGTGTAAATGTTAGTCTACAGGTAGCATACAAGTTTTTCACTTTGATAGCTGATATGGTCACCTAGGTTACGGTGTTTCTGTATCTGGCAACTCTAAGCAAAAGAAAGGAATTGGCTGAAAAATAGCACTTTTGGTGAAAGTTTTTTTAAAAAGCTTTCCTTTTTTTTTTGTCTGAAAAGCTTTGGCCCTTCCACAATTAGCTCTGTGAAAAATGGATGTTAAAACAAAGTAAGTTTGAATCTTCCCATAGGTTATAATTTCTCATAAAAGCTTTTTATTTAACAAGTTTAGCAAATCCTTTCATTAATAAACTGATGCTTGTCCAGAAACTACTGAACATTGATGAATGCAAGTCTGGCACAAACTTGGCAGATTTCTTTCTGGAAACAGTTGTGATTCTTAATGTTTATTTAGTTTTTCTTGCTATTATGATTTCTTTTGCTTAGTCAAGCTCTGTACCATGCTTAGTACATTCTGCGCACTGCCAGCAACCACTGCTAAGTCATCTTATTCCCACATATTTGTATTTATTACAAATATAGTCAGTTCCTTGGTGCCCAAGTTAATAATACCCTACACAAAAAAATAGCTACTTAATCTCCTTTTATTGAATTACACTCTAAGTAAATGTAGTGGGGAAATGTGCAATGACTTTGGGGCACACAGCACTGACTGTGGTGTGCAGAATAGACCCGTCTCTGATGTACAGCCCCTGTCCCAGCTTGCCGGCATTGTGTGCGCTCAGTCTTAATTATTAACATTCATCTGCAGTCCATGTACATCTAGTGGTGAGGGCAACTGTGAGGGCGAGGCACACATGTACAGACTTTGTGTCCATTCTTAACAGCAGCAATGCCTCTCTATAGCTGTTGTTATAAACAAGATAATTGAGGTAATTGTTCACCTTTTTCCTTTTAAAAGTATGCATCAGAAATATCCAGTGGCTCTATTATGTTGAGTCAGACTATTGTTATTGTGAAGAGGCTTGAATACTCCTGGTGCTTCTTGTTCTGAAGCATCATGAGTTACTCAACAGGATATAGATTATAAAATTCTATACTTCTCTTTCTTTCTTAGTACTGATATGACATTGTATTTTCTAAAGAAAATTTATCCACTACCTAGATCCACTTTATATACAGAAGTATTTCTAATTAAATGTAGCTGTTTCCTTTGGGTTAGTTCAAGCCTAGCTTTTCGCTTGACTATTCCATCCCATCATTTTATTTTTAAGCCAATGTCATTGCAGGTAATAAAATGAGGGTGGCAAAGATTTTTATCTGGCTAATGATTTCTGGTGGTTGGGGAAAAGGTTCATTCAGAACCTGGGGATTAGCAAAGTATTTTTGTGCAGAGGAGCTGTGTGATCAAATGAAAATCTGGATCTTTAATTCTGAAGCTCTCTTCTTCGCTACAACACAAAAACCTTCTTTGTTACAACACAATAAGTTTCTTGTTATTATTACCCATTCACCTGAACAAAAGAAAATCCCATCTCTCTGTTGTGACTTGGATTATGTATTAGAATTTGCATTTTACTTCAGTTTTCATGTCAATTATTGAGTCTTCTAAGGGTGGGACACTTGTAACAAGATATTTTTACTTCTTATTGACAGGATGATTCCAAAGGCATGATTCTTCTTAAGCCTGCTGATAGGTAATCAGTACTTAATAGAAATAAATTAATCTGAATAGACATTGAAAACAGACATGCTGTTACAAACACAATGCTTTGATATAGAACCAACTCTGGAACTTAAAAATCAAATCCATCTCCAGCCACTGGAAGCCACTCTGTGAAACTGTGTCTAGTACAAATAAATGTTGATGAAATTTAAATGGTACTCAACTAGTACTCTTCAA
Source organism: Gorsachius magnificus (assembly GCA_034008185.1). Lineage (NCBI taxonomy): Eukaryota > Metazoa > Chordata > Aves > Pelecaniformes > Ardeidae > Gorsachius > Gorsachius magnificus. The sequence continues at coordinate 182,989,372 of CM067081.1, forward strand.
TTAGAGAAGGGTTGAAAAAGTGACTCTTTGGAGAGGAAGAAATGTATTAGATTAATACATCATTAAGATTGGGTACCAACCTGAACTGGAGAACTAAGTTCACAATTAATGATGTTTGGTATTTTAGTGTTTTTCTGGTTGCATTTCAAACTTGAATACTGGAAACTTTTTTAACTTCTCTGTTAGACTGACAGAGAAGTCATAATACCAAAGATACTGTCATCATAAGATTTCCAATGCTGTGTCCCATCTATTTGCAAGCATTGTCAAATTCAGAAGTGTTTCTTCGCACACACTTCAAAACTGAAATATAAAATGGGTTTTGACTTACCATACTGAAAGCGAACAGCTGAGAGCTATGAAGGTTTTATCTGTGGCCTGCCTCAGTTCAGAACATCAGAAAACTCTATCCTGCAGCTAATCTATTATTTCAAAATCCAGTTTTCCAAAACTGATTTTCCCCTTAAAAATAAGGATATGTGGTTGAGCTGATCTCATGAGATCTACCAGTGACAAACAAAAAATAGACGCATACTTAATTGAACAGATTTAATCTTAATTGAACAGATTTAAAGGGATTTGATGGTGAGGAGTTGAATGATGTCATCGGTCTTTAGGTACCAAGTCTACCTGATTTAGCCCATTGAGGGCTAATCAGTGTGTCATTTCTTCCTGCTTCTTTTCTCCTATTATAAAGATACAACAAATTTGTGCCTGCAGGAGTGTTTACAGTCTGCTGAGCAGAAGATAATGCCTGTTTCCCATGGAGTTTTCTTTTCTCTGAAATAGAGAACAGTACATGGACTGAACAACCGTTAGTTAGTCAAACAAAAAAAAATTAGTCATGAGAACACGCACCATGGAGATCACTGGCCACATCACTGGAGACTGTGATCCTTTTTTTTTCTATGCCACAAAAGGATAAAGGAAAACTTTGGACCAGTACTAAGAAATTACCCAAACTACCTTAAGGGAATTATTAAAAGCTGAAGAAAAACTAGGTAAGTGGAACTCTCACTTCTTCTTTCAAAAGAAGGAAAAATAGATGTATTTTCTTATTTTTAAGAGTGGAAATTGGCATACTTTAAGTATTTATGATATTGTTTATTCATTCACTCTTGTGTATATTCTACTGTGAAGACTTGGTTGCAATAACCTATGTCTTTTAATCACAGTGGATTGCAGATAACATCATTTATCTTCAGACGCTGGAAAAAATATAAATATTTCTAAAATGGAAACACAGTTGTGTACTTTCTTGATGGATATGTCCATTCTTTGAAATTTATTTCACTGAGTGATCCATGAATCCTTGATTTATTAGATTTATTCAATTTGAAGTTTAAGATATTTTGAGAAGAAAGTGTTTGACATGTTGATGTAAGAAAATGCTTGAGAATAGCCTTACAAGAGAGCATACAGAAGTATAATTTAATTATCTACACAAATAAATGCCAGTTGGAGGATTCAATAAAGATTTTTTTAATTTCAATTTAAGTATGAATTTTTAACACCTTAAAAAACCCCCCTGAAACCACAAAAGAACCCAAAACCAAGCAAGCCTAAGCATATTTACATTTGCATATATCTTTCTGTGTTTGTTTAAAATGCATTCGGTTGTCCCTTGCTAGATCTTCTTTCTCAATAGCTGGGAAAAATGGCATGTAGTGGCTAATACTTCTCAGGAATGAAATTAAGGACTTCAAAAACAAGAGGTAAAGAAAGCAAAAGTATTTGCAAAATAAGATCTGGGTCATGAAAATATTTCAGAAGAAAAGTGACAGAATAAGGAAAGGAATATAATCATAACTTTTCCAGTCATAGAAATTAGGATCAAATCTAACAGTAAGAACACTGAGACTGACTACTTGTGTCCACTGTCTGTAATTTCTTGGGAGTGAGAATTTTCTGTCGTCCCTTTTGAAACATAATGTTACTAGACTGAAATGGTGACAGTACCCACCCCCTTCTATGACCTCACCATACCTCATCCAATATTTTGCACATTCAGAATAAAAGGTTTTTCTCAGCATTTTCAAGACTCCCTGTGTAGTTCTTGTTTATTTTTTCATTAGTGGAGCATCCCTGTTTGCTGTATTTGTGAAGATACTTACTGCAGCTTGAAAGATAATCGATTTCTTTTGGAAACTTTTGAATTTAGCACTTTTCTGATGTAATTTACCCTCGACTTCTTCGTGTCTAAAGGACTTCTGCCTTCATTCAGTGACTCACTACAGTTTCTGACTATTTTGTCCAAATTTCTGATTGTTATGATTGAAATGACAGGCTGCCCTTTTTTCCTTTACCTATTTGTAACCTCAGAGAGACAGGCCACAATGGAAATGCCATTATTCCTAGTTGGACAGATGCAATTTGGCAACAGTGAAACTAGGTGTCACTTTTGTTCTCTACCTGTGAACACAGACAAGAAATTGATGGCATGAAAAAAAACCCCAAAACACCAGAATGGAGTATGAATTGAAAAGCATCCAGGAAACAGAAAAGAGTAAGGTGGAGGCTTGGAGTGCTGGACATAATGAGAAATGAATGTAAAAAGCTGATGACAAAAGGGAAGACTGAAGAATCAAGGAGCAATAGCAAGGAGAATAGCAGATGCCATAGGAACTTCCTTCCCTTGAGAACCATCTGCTCTAGCGCTGCCATGTCAACACAGTGCAAATAATGGCTGCTCCAATTCTCATTTTTCATCATAAAGCTATTTCAATGTTATCTCCCAGATCATCTGATGGCATTTTATGAAGTTTTCTCAACACAAAGAAACATCTGATAGCACATGAACGTATTGAGAAAAGTCAAATCTTTGCTTTCCCTGTCTCCTGAGAAGAGAATCGTAGAGAAGACTAGCAATTCAGGTGTTGCTTGCTTATCCAGAATGTGTCCTATTTTCTCTTCATAAATTTTAGAATAAAAATGCCATCTCTTCCCTTTAAAAAAGGAAGTCCTCACAGAGATGTGTTTTATTATGCTTAATCAAGTAGAAAAACAAAATGCTTTATGAGGTATTTATGAGGTAGCGCTTGTCTAGACAGGTGATATGAGTACTTTCAGATTACTGAATGATCAGTACTAGTTTTTTTATTTTTAATAGTGCTACAAACTGCCCGAAGAATCAAATGTGCCCTGATGCAGGTCCTTTGATTGGAGATACACCGTGAAAGTGCTGTAATCTGCATTTAGTGAGGCACAACATTATTTGCCCATATTATGCCACTGATATTCTTTGGGGCATGGATAACCCCTGTTTACCACTGTGTCCTCCTGGGAATGGAGTAAATAGAAGCTCTCCCTCCCTTTAGTTGTAAGGTTGCTGACAGACAGGAAAGCTGGTAGAAAAATATGGTTAAAACTAGGCAGACAGAAACTCATCATGGAGTTTTTGCAGTCAGAAAATGCTGTTTTAACAAAATTGCAACATTTTTGAGAAATACAATGGCTTTTCCTGTTTTGTTTTCTAATGGGGAAAAGATTTAAATTATTTGTGTTCTTATTTGATTACTTAAATTAATATCCTCTACTTGTCATAGCTGATACTTTTTGTACAGAATTTTGATTTCACAGGAGTGAAATAGGGAATTAGGAAAACAGGGAATATTGTGTCCTTACTCCATACATGGGCTCATGAGAGTCACTGGGAAAGAGAAGAATGAGGAGGTATGCAGGGCACATGGAGGGGGCAAGGACAGATGCTATCAGACCACCTGGAAAACGGGAGCAGGTGGTTATGGATGGCAGGAGGAAGGCTGTGAGACGAGCTCTTACCCTTGCAGCTGCTAATGATGACAGTCATCAGCATGAGGCACTTTGAGGGGGTCTTTGAAATAAAAAGGTGAGGGAAGGGGATAAATGGGAGCAAGAACTCAGAAATGAAAGGAATCCCTTGTGTTTGCAGTGGTCTTGGTTTAAGTTTCTTGTGGTTTAGTAACAGTTGAGAAGCACCTGAGACTCAATATGTTCCACACTTCAAAGAAGCATGAAAAATAAAAACAAATAAAATAAAATAATGAAGCTTCTTGATCCTAGTGTGGTTCAGAATCATATATCCATGCTCCATATATTTTATGGACCCTGCCCTCATTCTTATGTACAACTTTCATGACTTTCATATGGACTCGCACACAGCATCGCAGAGAAATGAAGCAGAAGATAAACTATTGTTTCAGTCATAAAGTAACTTTAATCACAAGAAGGAAATCTATACTGTATGGAAATGGGAAAACCTCAAGGAAATATTTTCTTTATGCCAAGAAAAGCCCCAGTTTCCATCTGTGTCATGAGAACTAAGACATGGATGCATCTTTGTATTTATTGTCCATAAGTACATCCGTAAGATCAACCAAAGGTAATGGCAGGTGAACAATTTTACTTCTGCCATTTACTTTTGAAGTCTTAACTTTTTTGAGGTGTATCTCAAACTTTTGTTTTTCTGTTTCTAATGCAGTCACAGCAATGAACTTCAGGATGGTTCCTACAAACAAGTTGTCTTACCAGAATAATCATCAGAGCAAGATTCAGACAGGTGGCATGCAATATTCTTCCTTTCCCCAGCACTGGCACTTGGCCTAGTGTGCGTGTTCATCATATTAAACAACCTGGTGGCATTAGACACCAATGCATACAGTGCCTATGTACCAGGGCAGCTCAGAATGTTAAATATCACTTCAGGAAAACAGTATTTCCACACATGCTGACAGTTCATTTTCAGGTAGGAGTTTCTCAACTGATCTGTACACAGCAGCCTCAATCTCCAGTCTCCCACTGTGAAATTTTAGACAGCTTGTCTACTGAGCCCTTCCATACGCATTCCTATCAGAGCATGTAAGTTGCAGATCTCTCTGATTTAGAAGCTATTAAGATTCATGACCCCTTTAGCTATTTAATCTATTGTCCTGAAGCCTTTGCAATCAGCTTACAAGTGAAAATAAAAAGGACAAATCATTACTATTCAAATATTGTTCTGCATTGTGTCCATTTGTGGTCCATCAAAGAGTAGTTAAGAGCTTCAATGCATTCATTTATCTCAGACACAGGTTATTATAGGAGGCATTCTTTCCTTGAAAGAAGAGAATAAGAATGTTATTTACTCAGTTGCATTTAATTTTAGATTAATGACTTTTTTAGCTGTAGCTGCTTCTCTGCATAAGAAAAAAAATCTAATTCATTTTTTCTGTTCTCATATCTGGACATTGATTTGGGTACATTGTACAAGGGTACATTGATATGTTGCCAAGGACATCCATGTAGGAAAAGCACAGTCTGTGTGCTTTTACATTCTTCTGGAATGTAGTAGTGACTCCACCTAAAGAGGAAGCCAGCATCCTCCCCTTCTTAAGGTTTATATGTGTCTTCTTAGAATGGTGTGGTGATCCATCACAGACTTCTCCAGGATCCATGAGAAATCTCGAAGTTAGCTTTTTATTAAATTCACATCAGTTTTTCTTCTGTAACAGATAGTTCATGAGTGACTTCAGGTGTCCACAGCTCTGTGAGTCCAATGAATAGTAGGAATTCAGCATCTCCCAAGATTTAGGTCTGAAGTCTGTAAAGGAATTAATCTTGGTCTGTTGCAGAAAGCAAAGAAAGAGGCAAAAAAAAAAAATTAAAGTGAAAGAAGACTTGGGATACTCAGATTTTAAAACATAACTTGTAATTATGACCTTAAAGGTCTACTAAGAGCTTCTATTCTTTGCATCCTTTGGATTGGGGTTTCTTACACCTTGGGATGTAAATTATTATCATCATATAATTAGTATCACTATCAGAATGCTACTGTTTCGTGCTGCTTTCTTGGAAATAGCAAGTATTATATACTGATGGATTTTGAAAAACTAATAACTTTTTTTTCAAAATTTCAGGGGAAGTTTTGGGGAGATTTTTGTCTGAAAAAAAATAAAATATTGAAGTATCATACTGTCTTTCTTGTGCAGAAAAAAATATTATGACTTCTAAAAGATATTTTTATTTTATCTTGTTTTGTTTGCTAGCAGAACAAAATTACGTTCAGAAAGCTACTTCTTTCAGTAAAACCTGAACTGTGCTAATTGAAAGTGGTATTGCCAGATCATGCAGATAGGCTAAAGGTCTGAAAATATAATGATGCTTGAAATTCTGAAATGGCATTAAAGCCTATGGTTACAAATTCTTTTCCTGGGGAACCTGAGTACATATGTTATGAAAATTTGTGGAAATCTTCAACACTGACTTCAACAGGAAGAAGATATATAGCATTTATAACATACACAGTCCATCACATATATTTTGCACTGTTTCTTGTACCTTTTTATCTCTAGGAACACTCAAGTAAAAAGGCGATCTTTCTTTTAAATTATTTGCTCTCAGCTGCTGCCTTCCTACAGGAAGTCATAAAGTTTCTGTCTGCAATATTATTGTTTTCTGTGTGATGAAATTATGTGTTTGGTAACGGTTTAAGTCATAGTTTATCTAAAAGTTCAATTTATAAGCAATTTGTAAAAAGTTTAGACTCACCGAAGTGGTTTTATAGTACACATTAAGTAACTCTTGGCCTGTTAGTGTGAGACAGACCAATTTTTTGCTCAGAGCTTGTACCACGCAACCCTCTGACTTCAGAGCACATGCCTCTTACAACGTGCTCACAGCATCTCCCATCACTTCACTCTTCAGACAAAGACTCCAGTTTACAAACTGTGACTGAATTACTACTTGAGGGGGTGACACAGTTGAAAATCTATTGTCAACAGTGGGAAGATCAGGTTCAAATGGGAGCTGTGCTGCAAATAGAATATCCATTTTGCTGGAAATTTTGAAATTGCAAAATTATTTTCATCTTGCTTCAGAATGGCAGCTGAAAACATGAAGTTTTTGTCAGACTGTCAAGGGCTGAAAAATTTATTTTCAGAAGAAAGAGAATTTGAGGCAGGCAGTTTGGCCTGGGATCCTGGCTCCTGAAAATGGCTCCTCACCAAAAACCTGGTGAAATCTGGAATATTCTAATTCCCTTATATCTAGGGGAAAAGTATTTGATCTGAAAACTTCACATAAGGTACCTGTTGACCCAATGTGCCCTGTGATAAAGACAGGACAAGAAGAGTGACAAATATGCTTCAGCTTTCCTAATTTCAGGAGCAAGCGTGTATATGCATACAGTGATGTTGGAAGGAAATTGGGTAAGAATTTAAAAGGGAGGATGCTGTGAAATTGGTGATATGAAAGCTTGGTGCTATGGGTTCTGGAACAGCCTCTGTGGGTGCCAGAATCTACCTCTGATTGATCTATTGGAGGTAGATTGTAAAGGAGGTGACTGTACCCTCCTTATGCCAGTATGTTAAGGGAAAAAAAGCCATTCTTACTGACTATACCAGTAGCTGTAAAATTCTGGAAATTAAAATGAAAATTAAGGGTCTGAAGAGGATTATGCTGAATTCAGGGATGGGGTAAGAGATGGTATAAGCTCTGGGACTGAAAACCAGTGGTGTCCCGTTCTTTCCAGAGTCCCATTGTTTTCCTGGCAGCAGTGCAGCGCCTCATAGACAAAACTTGAGCCTGCTGTCAACAGGCTTGTCTTAGTTGGTGCCTTTTCACATAAGCTTCAGAAGTGGTCCTTTAAAACCTCAGGAATCTGTGCCCCTCCATTTCAAAAGCACTGCTACAAGCAGCAGTGTCCTTCAGGAACTGGCATGTTCAAGTGTTTCTAACTTTAATTTCCTTTCTGTGCAAGGCAGCCTACCTCTTTGGGTAGAGCAAGCAAACAAAGAATTTAGCCTTTTATCAGCATTAGCAAAGCCACATCTTGAGAACTGAGGGCGGAGCTGACAAGCCATCTGCTGTATTTACTCTATAGTAACATGAGTTTTTTAACATTTTTGCTAATGAAGTATAGTCAGTAAATGAAAATAAATCATTATTGGATGGGATATTCTGATTACCAGTCTTAATGTGTAGCAAACAACATTTTCTGATGTTCTTTGGACAGATGTCAGATAAATACAAGTTTCCACTCTGTAACAGACAGATTTGATGCTTTTACTGTTGATGAGAATTACACATTCCTGGCAAGGTGAAAAATCCTTCCATCCAGGACTGGGCTGGCACCCTAGCGGTTCTGAGCCTCTGTGCAATGGGCAGCTGGCAGCCGTGCGCCTTCCCATGATTGTGCACAAGACACACTACTATCTGGAACTAATTTATAGTGCAAAATGGGGCAACATAACAGAATTTCCTCTGCAGATCTAAAGGGCATGAAATAAGAAGCTGAATTAGTGAAGTGCTGTGAAACCACCCCCTCCCGCTCCCCCTTACACCTCCCTGTGGTGCAATGTATAATCCACACACAGCAAAGCACAGCTGCAGCCATGCACAGTGTCAAAAATGCACAAAACCGCTCAGGGAGGTGATCTGATTCACGCTGTCTCTTTTAAATGCTGATTCCACAGTCTCTTCTTTCATTTTCTTTACCTCCCACTATACCCCTGACAGCATCTGACCTGCCTTCCATTTTAACCAAACGTTTTCTTTGGTAACAAGCCTGAATAGTACTTCTCAAGGAGGTTTTGCAGTATGTTGCTAACTCTTTTGGTTACATGCCATAGCAGGTCAGCATTGTAATTATGTAAATTTGCTGTAATTGTTTCCATAATTAGCATGTTTCATTTTAAGGTCTAAATAAGCTCCAAGTATCTTCTGAAGTGCTAGAGAGGAAGGGGAAAGAGTGAAAATAATGTACGCATACAGTGCTATGTGGTTGTCATTGAAAAACTCCTATTTAATGGTAATTCACATGGTAATTAAGCTAGCAAATGCTCATAAGGATATGCAGCTAATATTCAACAAGTTGTAATAAGATGAATTTGCATTAGTGCAGCACAAACTGTGCAAATGCAATTGTCTGGGTGTCTCAAGGACATGCCCTGTGAGACAAACATCTAAATATAATTTTCCGAAAAGTGCCAATAGAGAGGCTTTTCTGGTAGACATCTTAAGGAAGATTTACATTTGGAACGGATCCAGTTAGTTTCAAAACCACCCCATATGCCTATTCTGTGTTTTAAGGTCCCCAAGCAGAAAACCTTATATATGATAAACCATCTGGAGACATGTCATTAGAAAATCATTACTGGAAGCTGTCCCTGATCCAGTTCACAGGTGTATAACTCAGTTAATTTTGGTGGCATTTTAAATAGTGGCAGGTTTGATTCTTAACTCATTCTTTGTAGTAGGAACATTTGTCTTGATAACAGGAGTATGGTGTTGCCATTTCCCCCGAGTTACAGTCATTTGGCAATTTGAATATTTGCATAACACAAAAGTAATTCATCCCTAAATCTTTTCAGTCCCCAAGTCTGTATTTCCTAGCCTATACATTTCTGTGAGCAAATTACTGAAGACACTGTTCTTGTAAGCACATAGGTAAGAGATGTGCTTAGATTATCTGACACGTTTCTTGGTATAACTTGCCACACAGCCAAAAATGCTAATCTTCAGTTGTTGACTTCCTTTCCTGAAGAATTTATTGAAACAGCATGTAAAGCCAATAAAATTCAGTTAGCTGCTTCTTCTGAAGAGCTTTGCTCAAACCCTTACATCAATACAGAATGAAATTTGGGCAGACTGGAGTCAGCATTGGCCAGGCAAAAGTTACTTCAGTCTTGATCTTCCCTGGGAGAAAGAGAGTTAAAAAGAGGATTTTAATATCTTTTACTCATAAAGATGAGTTTGGCCTCACTTCTGTATAAAGATACTTGAATACAGGAGGAGAGGTCGGTGGTAGGGATTCAGCTGGTGCAGATCAGCTCAGCTGCAGTTAAATGATAATATTTTACCTCCTTCAAGGTTTCCAAATATTCCTCCGAAAGGGAAATGGAATGTGCAGCAGCTTTTGCTCCTGTCAGTTTCTCTTAGAAACCTCAGAAGAGTATTAAGTCCTGGACCTAATGCACACAGGAGACAGTCACTGGTTTCAGAAGAAATTTTTGGTGAGAAGTTCCAAATATGAAAAATGTTCCTCTTATTTTCTTCAGCAATGATTCCCTGTTTTTATGAAGTGAAAATAAATAATATAGGAGAAATAGCAGATGATACCAGTGAGGAATGGGGAGAGAAATGTGATATTTGCCTATATTCCCGTTACTCTATATAGGATGCTTGATTTAAGGGGTCCTGTATGGGTTCTGGATGGGACAGTAATACAGAAAATGAATTAAGTACTCCAGAGAAGTATGACTGGGGTCTCGTTTCTCTATTGATTTTGTAGGAAAGGTGGGAGATTAGCTACGTAGTTTAGGCACCCAAGCTATAGACAATAAGACTGTCACTTTGGAATCACTCTGCTAGTGGGTACAAGTGAGAATAAGCTGGTGCCTGGACACAGTAAGTACTGGGCCACAGTCAGTATCGAGTTTACCAAACAGGATAGATGGATCTTCTTCCTGCTCTCTTGTGCAGTCACCGTTGGATGCACCATAGTGGGTCTCCTTCTGCAGAATGATGTTTATCTGAACTTTGTGCTGATAGTCACTTCTGGGCAAACCCCTATTTGTGTCAGCAACAAAATCCTAGCGCTTATGGAGTGCAGAAGGTACATTGTTGAAATATTAAGGAGCTACGTTAAATCTGATTATAATATTTCTGAGATTTAGAATTAGACATTAGTCACATTGTCTGCTAATGTTCCCTCCCCTCAGTTTTCCTTCTTTGCCTGCATGATAGGGCTCTTTTATATATATATATATATATATATATATATATATAAAATATTAAACACTGACTAATATATATATTGGGCGAACAGATATTTTACAAATATGCTCAGACTATTTGCAGGTAGAAAAATGTATCATATACAAAGAGAAGCAAATTAGTCAAGCAGTTTTGAAACCTAGGATGCTTATCAGCTGTCCTACCATATAATAATTACTGCTAAAAATGAATAATGTATTAGATTATTTTCCTTTTTTACCCTCCATGAATTGTTTATTAACTGAATGTCACTTTCTCAGGTTCTAGGTTTTATTATTTTTCTCTCAATAATTTTTAAATTACCACTTTTCAGTGTTGGTTTAGCAAAAATAGCATAATTATTTAATAAACAGTTATTAAAGATCACACCAAATATTTTTGATACTCAGAATTTTAGTTTCACCCTATAAGCTAAACTTTTCCGTCCTTAATGGTAACACAGGTACTGCATATTTCTTATATTTACCATTCATAAACCAGCCATTTTAGCAAGGTAACAGACATGGGGAATAATTGACAGAGCCTGTGATACAAGCATACTTGTTTTAAAGATTAATCAATTTGTAGAGATCACGAGGATGAATAGTGCAATCAGGTTTTCTAAAATCTTCTTGAATACCAGAGGATCGTCTTTGTATTCTTGCCAGTATTCAGGCTTAAACAGATAAAAAGGAAATTAATAAATAAAATAGTTAAAAGGAAAATAAATAAGACAAATTAAAATACTGGTCAGACTGGAGATAATAATCCCAATATCTCATCAAATATGAAAGACAATATTAGCAATAATTTCTATGCTATGTTTTTGTTGTAAATTCATTAGCTATGTCTGTACCGGTAAATAAAACAGGGCTAAGCCATGCATTGGAGTGCCAATGTTGTGCTCTCCATATCGATGATTTATTTAAACATTCTTGTTATGGTTTGGCCTATGCCAATGAACCCACTTCAAGACAGCGCATCTCAGGGGACAGTCCATGCCAAAACTCCTCCCCAACAGGCAGTTCAGACACAACCACCCCATGCTGAGGCAGAAGAGAGTTGAAGTGTATGATTTGCCATACCTACCACGCCACTTGCCTTTGGGAGTGGAGAAGACTTTAGTAGTACAGTGACAACCAGTGAGCCCTGCTGGTTTTTTTTCCAAATAATAGGAAGACAAGGATTCTTCTGAGAATATCATGAAATCTGAGAGGCAGAGGATCATATGTAGGATGCAGGAGGGGTGACAGAATTTCAAGGGAAGAAAGGAGGGGCAGGAGAGTGAGGAAGTGACAGTAGTAAAGAAGCAGCCCAGATGAGAGAGTAGAAGTTGGAATAAATACTTTCATTAAAGTTTTGATTGTGATCTTGCCCTGGAAAATTACTGGGAGTTCCATGTTAGTGCATTCCTCCCTAAAGCTATTACAGAGCAAGGCTGGGTGCACCCTTTGCTCTCTCTTTTCCAGCCTATGGGACTGTATGGGTTAGTGGGCATATGGATGATGGTGGTATGTTGTCCTCAGTGCTGTCTCTTCTTCCTTTCCCCCTTTTACCCCTTGTCTACACAAACATGAGCCTAGAGGAGCTGCAAACCCTGCTGCAGTACCAGACTGCACCACTGAGAAAGTGTTTTGCTCATGGGTGTTAACTCCACCTCTGGGATTGTCTGTTGCCCTCCTATGCCACACAGCACAACAGAAATTGAAACCTGTATTATCCCATTTTAAAATTTTGTGTTGACCCTTAATCAATTCAATTTACTTAATGAACAAGATAACCAGATAGAAAGCAAAATAAAGGTGACCTACCTGCACAACAAGAACTGAATCACCCTTAAGCATGTCCATCTGTAAATCTCAGAATGTGGGTTATCAAGATCAGTTATTCAAAGTAATCTGGTATCCATGTTAATTATTATGATTTAATTATGGTGTCATACTCCTTGCAGGCATATTTATGAATTATCTTTTTTGTGGTCCCAGGGAACATTATTAATACACATCGAAGGACACAGTTTAACTATGAATACTAATGACCCACATAAAATAAACTTGTGCATGAAATCCTATGAAGCAATAGGTTTCACTCATTAATTCCATTTAATGCATCGTTATAGTTATGTTGTCGTTAGTTAACAAATACTACATTGTGTATGGGAGCTTTGCTCTTCCTGACTCATGACAGCAATTTTTGATACTTAAATATCACTGTCAGATGTGTTATGTAGCAATTATGCATTGCATTAAAAAATATGTATACAGTATATTTGGAAGTGAGTTGCTTTATAGAATTTATAAGTTGCTATTCAACATAGAAAGAAGCTATAATTTTCAGCAGCAGTAAGATGAAATTTAGTCAATGTCTTCTAGAATGCTGAAGAAATTGCTAAAACATTAATTACCTCTTTAACAGGAAACTTCCATTAACCATATGTGCTGTACCCAATTTCTAACTCAGTGTGTTTAAGATACTTAAAAATTTGGAAGCAGTTGTCTCACAGATGTTCTGGTTTGGTTGGCAGAGCAGCTTGCTTTTTTGTTTGTAATCAAATATCATACCAAAACTGGAATACTTTCTAAATCCTTTTAGTGTCATACCTTAGTATCAGTGGATCTATTCAGATGAATAAACATACACACTGATTGTCATTTTGGACACCCCAGGGATATCCCACCTGGCCTGTGGATTCCACTGCAAGAAGGGAGTCCATGTCTCACAGGTCCATTCTTGCCAGTTGTGTGCACATCTCAGACCAATTAGGATGTCTGGAATGGTTTTAGATGTCTGTCTATATGGTCACAAAGTGCTTGCTAGCCATATAAAAGCTAGTAAATTAGTTCTCCAGGTTTCCTGTGTGATTAAGCAAAAGCCATGAGTGCTTCTAGAGGGCAATGTGTGTTTTCCTAAAGCAGAAGTTTAAGATAGATGTCCATCATTTACCTTTGACTGTAGATAAGGTGTGGATGACCATCTTCCATTTAAAAATGTAGGGCATGCAGTGTCACTGGAGATGCCCCTGACTCCACAGACATGGCCTGAAAACATCCATGCCCTTGAGAACTGGCAGGTGGAACAAGGATATCCTATCATAGAATTGTAGAATCATAGAATCGTCTAGGTTGGAAAAGACCTTTAAGATCATCAAGTCCAGGGAGTTTTAAATCGTACTAGGCACCTATGATTACACAGCTGAACTCGGCGTTTAAAATTACATCCAGGGTGAGATTCAGGCAGCTTAATGTTGATTGTTTTCATTTGAGTTAGTTATTTCAACTCCAGCATACTCAGTGGAGATACAGGGCATAATTTGTTGCCTAGACGCAGAAGCTTAGTGCCATGCAAAAAACCTGAGAATATTTGAGACATCCCTGTGCATAGATTTACCAGACACTCATGATCCTGTGAAATGGCAGGTGGAGGCGAGATCTCATGTCCCAGGGCATCCTAAATGGCCCTAGACACAGATGGGGGTGACTGGGTCTAAACCACTGACAATACAGACAGTGGAGACTAGAGAGGTTTTCCCATGATCAACTATAAGTATCACATCTCAAGTGATGCTAACTACTTATGTTTAGAAAATGGACTGATATCTTTCATGTTCACTTCATGATGAGTTGACTAGTTCTGAAGTGTCTGCTTGCTGTATTAAACATGGTAAGACTTCAGAGATTATCATGGGAACTGAGATACCCTATATAGATACATACAACTGCATTGCAGACACTTAAAATTAGATACAAGGTCCCACCAATACAAGACACTGAAAGGAAAGGTGAAGTGAATTCCAGATGTTGGTGACTAAAATCTCATTTTTGGTCTTTTAAAATCACTTGTTAGTTCTGTCTCACTTCAGTCTATCAAACTTCAGACTTCTGTGACAACCTTTGTGTGTGTGTGTGGCTATGCACGATGCCAACAACTCAACAAGCTATTGAAGAGACAAAGTGGTATGGGCTTTTACTCATTTAGGGATGACCTTTAGAACTTGTCAATTTTGTCAAACATTAGTAGGATGCTCTGCTTACTCTTGAGTGATCTGACTAAAATTGAGTCCTGCATATTTGGAAGTGATCTCTGCCTTAATCCAGCTAACACTGAGCTGGTCTTCATTGATAGAAGGCACTGGTGTAGACAGGTAAGCTTCTGTAGCTTGTACTTTTCTTGAATTCATTAGTTTAGTGAGAAATCTCATAATTATTTTGAATCCTATTATTTTCTGATAGAAAGAGAGAAGTAGAGTTGATGAAAATCTTGTTTATGCTCAAGTTAAATTTAAATAGAGAAAGAAGTCGTTACTAAAAAGTGAGTTTTAGCAGGAATCTTTAAATGATAAAGGCTGCATCCTTCCCTTTGATGCACATGTGAATCTTCCACTGAAGTCAACTGGAACAGAGTTTATACTTTCAGGATCAGGATTTGTTCATAATCCTCTGAATTTTAACTTCTCATTCCATTACATCAAGTAAGGTAGAGGGGATTAGTTGGCAGTATCTGAGAGCTTTAATTTTTTATAGGATTTGTATATCTAATAGTAAAGTAAATGAAAAATCGAGAATGCATTACTCATGAAGATGTGTATTTTAAAATGTGTCTTTTACAAGCCTTGATCTTTTGCATCAGGAATTTTCTCACTGTCTTAATACTATTCTTTATCATTAACCAGTGGGTAAAAAAAAGAGATTAGAATTTCCAACAAAGGGAATTACTTTCCTTTGGATTGAAGATATACAGTGTTCACAAAACCTACATGCTCACATTTTTCTGTTAGTCATATGCAGAGCAGAGCACATTAATTCTGAATTGCATGCTGTTTGAATTTTGTTCATCAGTTATTTGATGAGCACCATGATAGTTGCAATATTTTATTGTTTATCTATAATGATTTGAACATAGGCTTTTTTTAACTGTCAAATATATAGGAGATGGTAGCACACTACAGAAGAACACTGCGATGCTCTGCTAGATCATTACTCTGTAGTAATTATCAGCAATAATTTAAATGCACAGATAGTCTCACATAGACACCTAGTTCAAGTAAAACCTTCATTACTGCTCAATATATTTTTCACTTATTTTAGAAGAATCTATTGATTTAAAAATGTTTACTTATGGACATGGGACATGAGAATTCAAAAATTTTAGTTCCTCAATGTAAGTGGATTGAAAGAGCACAGGATTCATAAAGTTACCTGCTTACAGACTATTTGTGTAAAAGAAATAACAGATAACAAGGAAAGTGAAAGATTAAGCACATGAATACACAGACAATATCAAGCAGGTAGTATTGGAGGCAGTAGCGAAGACCAGAACTCTGGCTGCTGCCTGATGGGCCACTGAAGAATCTGCTCAGGCACAGCCTTGCAGAGGGTCAGACTGATCTTTGTCACTGGAAATAAGGGGTCAAGGTATTGTCAATCTTGAGTATTTTGGGATATCAGGAGGAACTTGTGAAATCATGTAAACCTTGTGTTTAGGGGTGTTTAGGGGGAGCACCAAAGGCAGAGAAAGGAAAAGATCAGGGCAGACCATGGAGGAGCAAACATGGGAAAATGGAGTAGAGGGGCAAGTAAAAGGGGTCAGATGGGTGTAAGCTGGCCAGTGTGCTCGTCTAATTGAGCCCTGCACCTGATTGCTACAGTCTGTCTTCTCTTGCTGCTAAATCTTATTCTTAATTTTTTTTTGATGTATTTCAGTATCTATTCTATGTGTGATTGCTGTGGTCTACGTGCCACCAACTGGAGAAAAGGTCACAGCACCCATAGGTGCCAGCAACCAGAGGGACCAGCATGCAGGACAGGGCTGGTTGCCAGCAAGCAGCGACATGTGGGCGTGTTTGCATTTCCCTGGTGAACTACACATGAATACCTGCATTGAATTCAATGGTATTCATTTGGGAATGCTTGTGTAATTCACTAACTTTGAGCGGCCTAGCTCATGAGCAGGAGGAGACCTCCATCTGGAAAGACTCAAGGTGGTAGGCAAGGGAGCCTGAAGTCTGGGCGTAGACTTTAGGCAGCCTGAGAGCTCATGTTAATATTGGAGGCATCCATGATGGTGGTACTGCTTGTGAGATGAGTATGGGAGCACACACATGTCTGCAGGCAAACATCAACCTGGACTAGCTGGTAAGCAGGGGACACCTCCATATAGGGAGAGGGGCCCCAGGATCTGGGCATGGGCATCACACAGAATTAGGGACTGTGCTGATATTCAAGGCATCTGTCACCGTGGGTGTGCTTGTGAACCTGGAGACTATGCGTGAGGGATATTCAAGACATGTGTCCCTGCGGGTGTACGATCTCTGCGCTTATGTTTTATGTGACTTTTCATAGTGTTGCATACGCATGATGCTAAAGACAGTGACAGCCTGTGTGGCCGGCTGCATTAGTGTGCACATTTTTGTGTGTGTGTGTGCACATAAGCCTCTCTCAGCCCCACTGTTCTCGGGACCTGCACACGGGCACAGCAGCAGCCACATCCCTTGGACTGGCATGGAGAGACCCTTGGGTGCTGAGACCATGCCGGGCTGCTGGGCTGCAGTGGCCAGGAGGGAACAACCCTGGTCTCCTGGAGTCTACTGGATTCAACTGCTCCCTTCACATCCTTAACGCTCGGCTTCTTCATCAGCCATTGCCAGTTCTGCCTTGTATATCACATTCAAGATTTTTATAGCTGGCCTTTAAGAAAATATATTTTTATTGTTACAAATGGAATTAGAAAGCCTGATGCAAGCAAAGCTGATATTTTCCAATTTGGGAGGGTTTATTTTTCATTTTAGATTTTGGAGGCTTTGATGGATACACGTCTTTTATCATGCCATCTGATAGAAAAACGAAGAAAGAAAAGAGAAAGCAAACTAAAGCAATGATTTGACCTCTTTCCAACAGAAAAACTGTCAGCAAGTGGTAATAGTTTCCATATGTCAAAATTCAGAAAATGCTAAAAATGAAGAAAAATGGATGATTTCATAGATTAAGCTAAAATAAAGAAAACTATTACTTCTTAATGGCTGAGTGGAAATTTTTTGCTAAAAATATTCCCCTGGGGAAAAAAATTTACATTATCAGCCAGATTAAATCACAAGTAATAAAAGATAAGCCTCTGCAGAATTTGATAGTTCTGATTTGCAGGTGTTGAAAGAAAGTTCTACTCATGGAAATGTCATTTTATGCTTGTACTGATCTTTTGCTTTTTCTCTAAGCATCTGCTGCCAGCAGACATCAAAGATGGAATACAGACTTAGATGAATTCTTGTTCTGTTCTTACATTAAATAACTTATTGCTGGTCTTGCCACTCTTGGGCTAAACAGCCATTGAGATCCCTTTGAAATTATGGCATCAAGTTGTTTGGGTTGAAACTAGAACATAATACTGTTGGTACAGGAACTACTTCCTTACCAGGCTAGTTTGTAAAATGCCTTCTGAGCTATTCCCACCATCTTTCACAGCTAGCTCAAATCCAGGAAAAAAACCCAAACAAACCATTGTAAATTACTTAGCATTGTTGAATTTTGCATCAAAACTCATAGGGGTCAGGTCCAGATTCAATATAAAGCATTTAAATTTCTATCACCTATTTAGTTCTTTAATTACCCATTTAAACAGTTAGGAACCTAAATATGTGGTAGAACAATAAATTATCAACAGGATTTGAGACTCTTTTCTGCACTCTAATACAGACTTATCCTCATTAGAGGCCAAAATAGTTTTCTGGTGAAAGTGTGGGTAAATTAGGATGCTACCAGTTGCCTAGGCAGTCACAGCTGCCCTGAAACCACTCTTGGAAACAATTAAATTTGATGGCCTTATGCCTTCTGATGATCTTTGCGGTGAGGAAACACCAGCTCTTACAGTCCACTCAAAGGTGACTCTATATGCTCTCATCATGAAAGGTTCCTAATAAAAGCCAAGGACCTGGCTTTATTAGTTACTCGATGTTATTAGCACCGTGTTTTACATTACCAGTTTTGAATTCACTAAGTAGCAGTGCTTCTTCCTTTATTCAGCCCCCAGCACAATTGAATTTGAGGTCTCTGCATGATAATGATATAAAAGCTAAGGAGCTCTCAGTGTAGGCTGAGAATACTGCATGATAGTCTGAATTACAGTTTACCCGTGGTGTGTGTAGAAGCAATACTCCACTCTTGCTCTCAGGCCAGGTTCATCTAAGCTTCATAAAAGCTGTCAAAATGGTGGGGGAGCAAGAAAGGTGAAGAAACTTCAACCTTAACTCCTTATACTGCTTTGGCAGAGTGTCAGATCACATACTGACAGCCATGCCCTTGTCCAGAAAAACAGTGCCACCGTGTTTTCAAATTTGAAAATTGCTTGCAACTTTTCACCGAGCCCTCTTTACAAGACAAATTTTCTCCCTTTACTCTTTGTTCCTTTTTTATCCCAGTCAAATTGCTGCTGCACTTTGTGCTGGAGGGATGAGGGCATGGTGTGAGAGCTGGATAAGGAGAAAAGAGGTTGCGGCTCAGCCCAGCAGGCCCCTCCCAGCACTTCCCAATTCTTGTCATCAGGGAGAGAGGAGCAGATTTCACAAGATGATAAGCACAGGTCGGACTATGCCCTTTTACACCACTATGAATCTATAGCAAGTTCACTGCCACTGATTAGATTTACACCTGTGGAAATCAAGTACTCTCTGCTTTGTCGCTCTGGTGCTTTCTGCTTCTCCTAGCCTTAGGGCACTCCATTGAACAATCTCCAGGCACCCTCGGTGATGCTCCTGCCATCATGTCACTTCCACAGCTGTTAGGTAGTCAAAAAGAAGCCTTCTGGGTATGTCTTTTCTGCACACCTTAAAACAAACTACAGTCAACTTTGTTGGGAAATCAGTTCAGTGAATAGGAAAACGTCTGTGAGTATCAAATGCCACAAAATTTTCTAGCTAACATTTACAGCTGAAATAAGATTGCAACCAGTCTTTAATCCTTTGAATGCCATCTGACAACTTTTCTTAATATGATGCTTCTTGTCTGTGGGTAAGACGTGACATACATTGCTGTTATAAACAAATTATGGTAATTTCTGCTGCATTTCCAACAGCTGAAATGTATGCTATGGATTTTTCCCTCTCTTTTTATTTAAGTGGTTTATCTCCTTGGATGTCTTTGCCACTGTTAGGGCAACTCCTAAGCCAAAAGCTATCTAAGTCTTGAGCAAAGAATTAGAGGATAGCTTTGAAGTCTGTTTCTTGACTCACTTATCAAGGTCTGATGATCAGTCTTCATGCATCCAGTGTGAAATTATATCTCTGGAAAAGATGATGCTATTGCTCAAAAAATTGATTCCTTAGCTAGATAAATTTTTGCTCTTCCAGAAAAAGCATTAATCAGGAAGACACACTAAAACCAGGGGGTTTGAAGACAATGGCAAAAGTTTATGTCTAAGTATAAGGAGGGCCTGGCTAAGCAACTATTTCTTTTTCCATAAAGGTTGAAGAACAGATGTGAATGTCAGTTCAGATAAGAACGATCACTACTCAGGGGCTTATAGTTGTGCATAGTAGGCTGTATATTAGCATCACAAAAAAGTTTCATTGCTACTCTGAGGATGCAGTGTGTCTTGCTCCAATGAGATAGGTGACTTAATATCCTTTTAAAACTAAAGCATAACCTCCTTGGGCAAGACAGGACACAAGAAGTGGTTCCAGTCTCATCTGACAAAAAGGAACAATGCCCACAGCACGGAATATTTGTTACTGCATGTCAACAGCAAATCCAAGTGAACTGCAGCAATTCATTATACTGTTGGGAAAACAGGGAGACTTTATGATATTTTCTGATGAAGAATTCCCATAAATACTATGGAGAACTTCAGAGAGTGGGCATTATTCTGCCTAAAGGTGGGAAAGAAGCTACAGGATCCAGAACCAGTTACCAAACATTTAAACAAGATAACTCCTGATGAAGTTACAAGTAATTATCTTCTATTTGATTACAGTCACTAAAGTACTATTTCTACAATACAAAATCAGCAACATTGTTTTTACATGTAGTCCTCAGCTGTTAAATCATCAGAGATTTTTCTTTATTGTATAACTGGTTAGCTTTTTCTTTTTGCTTTAACAACAACAACAAAAAAAATCTATGTACTATAAATGCATCCAAAAGTGACATTACACCTTTGTGGTGTTTGGAATGGTTAGTGTCAATGTATTATAAGATGATTATTTTGTGGCTGTTTTTCTTTTTTGTCAAAGGACAATTTGATAGCTTAGGCTTTATATATCCTCTTTTCTTTCTGAAAAGAAACAGGAAACATAGCATTTAGTTTTGAAAGCAACTAAAACAGAAGTATTTTGCGGCAGATGGGATTTTTATGAGCTGTTTGTCACTATATACCAGTCTTGTTAAGGAGCAATCGTTTTCTGCTTCATTACACTAAGATAGCTCTGTTTAGGGTTCCACTCAGCTGTGAAATGACTTTAAAACTTCTATAAGGAATAGAGATGGGATTTTTATAAAAAAAGATTGCTAACACAGTATAAGGAATAGAAATAAAATGGTCAAACACACTGTTTTTTTGGAAGCAGAGGGAAATATAGAAATGTTGCATTGCATACTTATGCTTAATCTGCTGGTTTAAGATGAAAAGAGGCTCCAGAGTACTATTATTTTCTACACCTAAAAAAGGTAATGTTCAAGTCGGTCTATATATAAAGACTAAAAAGATGGTTTTTATGTGAAAAAATAAAGCAACACTGGTTTCTTTATGCTGCTATGAGGCAGATAAAATACAAACAAAAGAATTAGGTGCACGCAGACATCAGTATGACAATAGTTGTCCAGGTCCTCATCTCCTGTACATCAGTGGACTTAGGCAGGCTTATGCTGTTTATACCTTTCTTGAGTGTAAGCTCTGAATCTTTAAACCTTTGCATCTTGCTCTGGGCAATTAAAATTCAACATAGTCCCCTGAGAGCTCTGAGAAAGGCGGGTGCTGGCAGAGCTCCTCTTCCAGGTGTTCCTGGCCCATCGCCCTGAGCAGTGCTCATGACATGATATATCTGTCCAAGTCAATCATTGGTCCAGACGTCAGTCAAAGCTTTTACACGTTTACCTGCTCAAATTCAAGCACATAATATTCACTGGACTTACTCATGCAAATTCACACATGAGACTCTTAAGTATTTCTATGTTCGGCATTCATGTCACCTTTTTCCCTAAGATGCCAAGACTCTTTTTCTTAATTCAGATGTCCAGTCTCTCTGAATAGCATGTTATTTATTAATTCGTATTTGATTCACTCATATGTTCATTTTGGAAAACGTTAGCTTTCAATGAAATATGTTAAATCTTTCCTTAAATAAAACTTGTCTCTTCTGTCCTGAAATAACTTCTAACTAACTTCTGAAATCAGTTTCAGCAGTGTCGCCAAACTTCCTAGCCCCTGAGAAGCAGCTGGTACTGCCATGTATCTGATACACCTTTCTGGTGAGTCTGTGCACTTTTGCATTATTCCCAAGGGAATAAGGCTTCCTTCTGGCTGAGCAGCATTCCTGTTTGCAACTATGAATGTTAAAAACACAGAGTTATAACACATCATTTAAAAAATTCCAAGTATTGATCCTCATGTCCATATGATCAAACTTCTCCACATCTTATATTTTAATCTCATTCATTCATACACACTTTTGTTCCTTTATACACTCTATCAGATTTCACTGTGTTACCCTCAAAACATTTCTTTGTGGTACTTCTTCCCTGTGACTATGTTTCAGTCCCTTTTTTCCATGCCATTTCTCTTTCTCTCTTACTTTAATGACACATCAAGACTCTATTCTTTCATATGAACTCTATAGTACCTGCACTGAAGAATCTTTATTCTGAGCCTCTTTCCTCATGACTTTGTGGACAGTCCATCAGGAAAGAGACTTGCCACACAGTAAAGCTGTGCTGCACAGATGTGGTCAACTTCTCTACAGCCACTGGTTAAAAAACACCTTGTAGGCAGCCTTTCTTTGTCCTGCCCTGCTGGTACTGGTGTAGATCTGAAATCTTGCTGTATGTTCACATAGAAAAGGGTGATTCCTGTCAGCCCTTCACTTTGTGTGTATGTTTTAAAAGTTAAGAAATCCAAGTGTCCAACCCTAACCCCACGTTCACACTAACCTCCTACTTCAACTGAGACAATCACCACCAGTGCTGTGCTTCCCTTGGAACTCCCCTAAGGGGCAACTTCTAAACTTCTGTGTTCAGGCATGCTCCCCTCTGTCATATTCCACAGATCACTTCCTTAACTTCAGCAAATTTCAACAGGACTTCTATATCTGAGGTAATCACACTAATGGATAAAAGTAGGGACTTAAGACTGTTATTTATCTACCTGCTAGTGACATCTCTTTTGGGATGAGATGAAATATGGAGGTCAAAACCCAGGCAGATTAAGCCCTTGTGAAAAAAAAAAAGCGCCTCTTCTTACCATGCCCATGTGTTATTAGTTCTCAGCTCAAGCTGTATAGTTCAGAATAGCCTCTCCTTGTTATCATTTAGAAATCTTCTACAGCATACACTCTTGCACTGGTCACCTTAGTGTGGTCCAGTACTTTCTATTTTAGGATCACACACCAGAGAATGGCTTTGGGTTTGACTAGTTGCTCTAAACCACTTTTTAAAACCAGGCAAGAGTGTTAAATAGTAAATAAATGGGGAAAAAAAAAAACCCACCCCAAAACCCCCAACTTCAAACATTTATTTACATAATATGAGAGACAAACAGCAAAATTATAAAGTTAACAACAACAGGTGAACTGGAATGAAAAGCAAAGAGCATATTTCTGTACCCAGCATTTAAAGCTCTAAAATTTTATTTCCTTTGTGTGATTCATTTTACGTCATGCAGACAATTCAGACTATACCTAGATGATGACTGACTGTGCATTGAATCTTTAGTGTGGCTAAGTATGAAATGTCACTGATTTTAAAGCTGTGGTTGAACCTCCCCAATGCTTTGAGCAGTTCCTCCAAAGGCTCATCAGATGCTGACCTGAGAGCTCTGTCTTTGGCAGTGTCTCCATTTTCCCCTGTTTGTTTGTGCATCTGGTGTTCAATATCCTACTTTTTCTATCTGTTTTTTTTTTCTTATTTTTTTTAATGGTGAATAGTCATTAACCATACACCCTTACAAACCATATTTCCTCACATACCTGGTATCTACATGTCCTTCCCCTGATGCATATATTTGCAGATACCGGCACCCTCCAGAACTCAGCTCCGTCAGCATCTTCCATTTGGGTAGATATCAGTCTTTTTCTGTTTTACTATGTGTAGGACTTGGCCAGATGTTTTCTGAGGCTAGGATTTAACCACAGCCACTGGGAAGAGTAACTCAAAATGTTTGTGAAACCTGTTTGGGACATAGAGCTTAATGCAAATGAGTGGATTTAACCCAGGTTTCCCATGTGCTGAATGAGGGGTCCATAATCAGAAAAAATAGGGGAGTATGCCCTCTCCAAGGACATGATCTGAGCAGTACCCAGTCTGGTAGGCAGGCTCTGATGACTCAGAGGCCATAGCTGATGAGCAGGTTTCCCATTGTACTATCCCAAGTTTTACAGAGCTCAGGATAAAATAAGTGTTTACTCTGGACAAGAACATTTGAACAGGGGCAACTTGTGCTTGAGAAACTTCTGTGTTGAAAACCTGGGTACCTCTTTATGCATATGCATTTACTAAAGTGGAAAACAGCTTAGCAGAAGTCACATGAGTAGGAATTAATAACTTTTAATCTTTTGAGGAGTCTTGGCTTTTACATTTACTTATATATGCTTCTTCTGATTCAAAAATTTGTTTATCACCTGATCATGTTTGCCATGGGAACTGATTATTTTATAGTGCATTAACTAGGTGTTAAATTTGCAACTTCAATTCACCCGACTTATGTGTGAGTCTCTGAGTCAGATGTATGTTCTATGAAATGTAGAGAGTCATATTTTTGTAACTGATGAAGGCACATTCCTACTTCAGATGGTGAGTATCACTAATTGCACTTTTTCTTGCCAGTTTCATCTTGTCTCTGTCAAATCTTAATTTCTGACTAATACAAATTTACCAGTAATAGTAAATTGATGTACCTTTTCCTAAAAGCTATTTCAATGTCAAACTCACACATTCGGTAAGGTTATACAGCTTTTATTAATAATACTATATAAGCAAAGTGCAAGTGAAATTAATTTACATACATATCATGATTAAGTGATTCTTCCCAATGAATTTTGCAGTTAATTACTTCACACTCACATTGTAACTTTGGATCAGCTTTCTGAAGGTGCATAAACATAGAGGTGTCATCCCTCTACAAGCACTGATGTCTGGACTTGCAACTTTTTGTGGTCTTCTGTGTCATACCTAGGGACAGAAACATAACTCTTACAAAGTTCTGTCTTTGACTCAGTGTTACTCTTAAAATGCACATTTTATTGACAGGTTTTTAAAGAGCTGCAAATCCTTGGTGTAGCCTGAGACTACCATTTTAACAATCTCCTAAACCTCCTCAGATCTCTTGCACAGCACACCAAGAATTATTGCACTTGGGAATGACTAGCAAAATCCAGGTCACACCATGAGTAATGTAGGGGTATATATAGACCTTTGAGTGTTAATGCTAACTGCCTGGAAATAGAAAGGTAGGCTTACAGTAACTGTATATCTAATCACCAAAAAGGAAGTATGGGGATGCTGAAGAACTTTCTTCAGCACCTGCTGATAGCATACCTGCAGTTTGCCTTGTAATGAGAGATTTATTTCCTACAGCTCTTCATCCTCCAATGATCTTGGGAGAAGAGCTGAATGGAATAACATATGAAAAACCCTTCTCTTGCATAACTATTGTGTGCAGAGCACGGGATATTAATGTTCCAGGCTTTAATTCACTGTTTAACTCTATAGACCTTATATATCTTTGAGTTATATGTGGAATTGCCATGAGTCCCAATGTACCGAGATATTGGACAGTACTTGATCCCATAAATCATATTTTTGTATGCAAGTTCAGTCATTCAAATGTTCTTAAGACAAATATAGTTAATCACAAAGACACAGAACAAGTTAGTCTTATTTTAGATCTGATTAATAATCAGATTGTAGATCTGATTTTTAAAAAGGTAACTGGATTAAAATTTTATGATAATGCAACTTAAAGATGGTAGGCAACTGGGAGAAAGAATAGAAAGAAGATGTATCCATATAGGTGGTCTGTATTATATTTTGGAAAATCTACTGTGGAAAACACAGGGTTGTTATTTAATTTAGATAACAATACCAAATATATGGAGATATTTTTTCTATAAGCTCTGTGAATAAAAAGTACATAACCTTATGCAAAAGAAGAGAGATCATTTTAGAATTTGAATTAGTTTGTGATTTGTTCAGTGGATGAGTTCAGGGGCTTGCATTGGCAGGTGTCATGCCATGGGGAGAAAAGGGGTTCAGAAAGGTGTATGGAATGTGATAAGGAGATCTTGAAGAAGCAATTTGCAGCTACATGAATATTGGAAAATCGGGTGGTAAGTTTAGGAGGCTTGCCACCTCAACCATAGATATTTACAAGTAAATTCACTGCTCAAAAATCTTAAAAAAAAAAAAAGTTGCATGGATTAACTTTAGACAAACGTTTAATAATGAGAAAAAACCTGGTATTTAGATTTCATTTTTGCATAAAGAGACAATCATTACAGAACTCCTTTGTGTAAGTGGTGCTATGTCTTTTTATCAAAGGTGCCATTTACCTATTGCATAAAAAAAGGAACATAGCAAAGCACTGGAAAGAGGTTTTGAGACTACATTTTTATTTTCCCAAAGTACTAAATTTGTTTTGTGTCATACCATTCATTACTGAGATGTTACAACACGAGACAGATGCTCTGTATTATTCTTACCCTTGGGGACCATTTCTGTATTTTTGACATCTCTGTGGGAAGATGCTGTGTTTGCTTGAGTAACTCCCGATGCATTCAGGGGTCACCATTTCTTCTAGTCATGTGGTTAGCTGTGTTTACCATCTTGCACCAGCACGGAAAATGCATAGAATCAAGATGCTTACTAATACAGTTACATTTCCAAGCACAATCGTTTTCTCCCAATATGTAAGTAAAACCAAGTTATTGAGCAGGTTTTTTTGACCAAGTGAGCTAAAATTGGAAAAGGCAAAATAAGCAGTATAAAAAGATAGGAAATTTTATTTTTATCTGCTTCTTGAACTATCAAAATGAGAATAGTTCCTAGCTTGGACACATTTAATGGTCTAAAATGAGAGGCTTAACTGATGGGAAAAGACGTAACTCAGTGACAGCCAAAGGCACTTTACCTCAGCTGAGGATCTGGTTTGTAATATTTTTCTCAAATGATGTCCCTAAGCTATTAACATGACTGGGGGAAAAAAAAAAAAAAAAAGAAAATCTGTCCTTTTGCCATTGATTATGACCTGATGTGTAGCATGCTAACTAAAGCCTTATTTTGACTGAATGTACTTACAAACAGTGAAAAGGCCAGGGAATCCAATTAAAGAAACTTTAAATGACTAAAACAGCAATCTGCAAGTAAAGAAGCAGTTGGTTTGCTTGCCTACAGAGAATTTGCAGGCAGATTTTATTATGAAAAAGCTCAAGTCCCCCAGGCTTAGTGACAGCTGAATCCTACAATATGCTACATTTGGCAGTAACTCTTAGAAGAGATATATATGTCTCCTTTTTCTGTTAAATATAGGTGTTACCTCTTCAATATTACTGGTGCTGGGTATAAAAGTTTCCATCATAAAGATGAAGAACTAAACAGTTACTCTCAGGTGGCTCTACTAGACAGGTTTTTATACTCCTGCTATACTTCAGAATGTCAGCCATTTCTTTATTTCAAAAAAACATAGAAGGACAAAACTCACAAGAAAGGAAATTAGAATCAGAGGAACCAACCAAACTTCAGAAAATCAGCTTTCCTTTCTACCCTGTATCATTTCACTTGTTTCTCTGCTTCCTTTTTTTTTATGCTCCAAACTTCTCAAAGCCTTTCTATGGTTTTTATGGGGAATAATTGAGCTTTTTTTCTGCAAAATGATGGATTATTGACTTGATGCTTTATAGCTGTATAGTTTTGTGGCTAAACCCCCAAATTTCTCTTTAAATACTCTAGGTGTTTAAAGGGAAGAGAGATTCCTAGCACTGGAAGGGTTATAATTTTCTTCCACAAGAAGAGTCGCAGCAATCATGTGTGAGCCACAGAGACACTAGAGAATGATGTTGGGAATTGGTAATTTCTGAGAAGGCATATAGATTTCCAGCCATAATTTTTTTATTACATATTAGAAAAGAATTCCACAAAGAGATTTTTAATTACCAGTCAGAAGACCTTGAACATTAACTGTCTGCTGTTAGCAGGTGCAGGTATTCACGCTGAGATTGAATCTTCACTGAGGATTTTGCCTAAGTCCTGACACTCAAACATGGGAACAAGGTCCACACTTTTAAATGACACAAAAGTGTTGCTCAGAGAGCAATTCTAAAAGAAGACTCAGGTGCCTAAGAGCTTTCCAAGTGCAAAAGACTTTTAAATCCAGATGTCTTCTAAGTTTCCATTCTATAATCTTCTTTTCAGTGGATACACACACATGCCCTTTTTATCTGAAACTTTCCCACATTCTTTTTGCACTTGCCCACCATTATCCCATGCAAACTGTTAGGTGCCTCAGTTTCACAGAGGTGCATAAATGAAGTCGAGTAGTGACAAAATCCCATGAAGAACCTGATACAGTAGACATGTACTGAGTTTTAATTCATCACAACTAGTACCCTTGGCAGGGGGAAGCCAAGCTTGGGGGAAAGGCAAGCACCTATTCAGATTCAGAGTGAAGGGACTCAAGTCATCCAAATGTAGCACTCTAGTACCATTCCACTGCCCTAGGATATTCCACCTCTCCTCCAGCCACCTCCCTAGAAGGTCATGGTTATCTCATAAACCCTGTGTTATCCCTGCCTTGTGCATATCTTGTATATTGCAGGGAGCCTTATCCCATTTGACACCTACATTTGGACAACCAAATCCTGCCCTAAATTACCAACCTTGCTGTTGAATTTTTTTTTTTAAGACATATCTTTCATTTTTTTATACTCTCTCTGCATTGATTTGGTGGCCTCTTATTTTTCTTCTCTATCAATCTCTTGGATATGTTTTCAGTCAGGAGATGGCGTGTTTCTTAAAATCATGGACACCATAGGCCTTTTCAGGAAGCCGCTGACACTCAGGGGTCAGTTTCTGATTGCCAACAACTTGCTTGGACAACATGTCTTCTGAAGGGTTTAGAGGAGAGAAAGAATACACAACACACAAAGAGGTGTTTCAGGAGGTAGCTGCCTTATGCTGTAGGAGATAGCTGGGAAAGCAAGTATGACTTCCCCAAATTTTTGAGAAAGCTTAAATAGTTATCAGAACTGGGTTTGATATAAGCAAATATTTGTCTATACAATGAAAGCCCCAGGTCTCAGTTCACGCTGCAGGGTGAGCATCTTGGGACCCAAGAGAACAGCCCACGAGGATGTTTCTGTGAGGTAAGATGGGTAAACTACCCGGCATTTACTGCAGGATACTGGAAAGCCATCGTCTCCACTGTCTCTGCAGGCCTTACTATTTGCTGTCCTGCTCTGGCTGGACTGCACCAACAGCAACTGGACTCTTTACATTTTTCTCTCTGATGGGCACAAACATCAGAGGCACTCATGGCATCTTGGTATTCTCAGCTGCAAGCCAGGACTGATGCTCTCCTCTGCACACCAGCTAAACAAGCACAGACTCAAATATATGTAGGGGGAAATAAAAGATATTTGAGCATGAATAGTAAAGGGGTTTAGACTAAAATAATCGATTGTTCTTCAAGCATAAGCTGCAAGTGCTGGGGATTAGTGTTAGAGAGCATTCCTTTTTTTCCCCCCCTTTTTGATAAGGCTCCTGTTGTCACTGTGTTCCTTATTTAATTAGTACTACAGACAGTAAATCATTGCCTTGTTTCCAAGTCGTGGGGGCATTAGCAGCTTTTAGAATGAAACCTGTTGTAGTGTGAAAGGAAATCCAAACAAATGTATGCTTCAAAATGACTATTTTACCCTAGAGACATAATTTACACAAAACAGATTATTGGAATACAGTAAAATTCCCATTAAAACATGAGAGTCATCAATTTTCTGTTGAGCGAAGCATAGCTTAAATTATGAGGATTTAATTATAGTAATGATTATAAAGTTGGGGTTGAAAGGTGATTCATGTTCTGAGGTGGATTTTCTTTTTTTGCGTCCTTTTCAGTATTTCTCATTAGATTCGCTCTATATTTTCTCCCAAATCCTTCCCTTACAAGTGCAACTGACTCACTGTATGACTGTGGCTTTGTTTTCCCAGGAGCTGGTTGAATTTTGAAGATAATCAAATAAAACATTTTAGAAATACAGAGCATGGCTCTAGTCAGTGCTGTAGCATACGCTTGGCATTTCCGCACTCAGGATCTCCTGAGGGATTGCTCCACAATACTTCAGCATGCAAGAGCACTGTTTTGAAAACATGTCCTACCTACAGACATCCCTGCCACAAGAGTATGCTGCCTCCAGCTTCCTCCTTCCTTCCAGCCGTTTCATGTCTGGAGACTGATCCGCAGCTACACTATGGTTTCTCAGTACAAATATGGCATTTAATCACATTTCTTCCTTCTTCCTATTGCTTAGCACCCTTGTTCCTGGCTTTGCCCACCCTGCCTGTAGTGGGAGTGCTGGAGTGCCTGGTGTCTGCACTGCATCCCGCCTCGTGCTCCCCATGGATGCCTCAGAGCCCATTGCCTTGACCTCACCTCATGCATACAGAGAACTGGGGAGGGAGATGGGTCATCAGTCACAGCTCATCCTGCTGAAGGAATGATTTGGCAGTCCCCTGGGTGTGTGCCAACATGCAGCTGTGTCGTGGTTTAACCCGGCTGGCAACTAAGCACCACGCAGCCGCTCGCTCACTCCCCCCCCTCCCACTGAGAAAATTAACTGTATCCCAGCTGAAACCAGGACAAGCTGGAAGGGGAGGATTTGTAAGACTGAAACCAGAGTCAATCCAGTGTGTCAGCTGGCATGGGAACACAGGATGATGACTCAGGCTGGAAGGGGCCTCAGAAGGTCTCTGGTGTAGGCCCCTGCTCAAAGCAAGGTTACCTCTGAGCTCAGACCAGGTTGCTTAGGGCTTTATTCAGTTGAGTCTGGATCAGTCCTGGGGGGCTGCTGTGAGGTCCCCCTGAAGCCACTTCTTGTCCAGGCTGAATCATGGGGATCCCGGGGCC
The DNA here is from genome assembly GCA_034008185.1 of Gorsachius magnificus. Classification (NCBI taxonomy): domain Eukaryota; kingdom Metazoa; phylum Chordata; class Aves; order Pelecaniformes; family Ardeidae; genus Gorsachius; species Gorsachius magnificus. Next base: position 183,020,389 of record CM067081.1, read on the forward strand.
AGTTACTGGGCAGATCAGGTTTTAAACTCAGCCCATATATACATATATATGTATTTGCATGTATATATTTTTCACTAATGGGTTTTCATCCTGCCCAGCCAGAGAGAGGGGCAAGATGAGGCCATTGACACTGTGTTGTGTTGCATGAGTGCTGAGTATTTAGATATATATGCTGTATGCATGTTTGTTTACATGCCTACTGGGAATACATACTCAGCCTTGCTACTAGTTGGAGCTGGGGACAAGGATCTATGGCATCCTCACCTCTGTAGGACAACTGCATCCTGCAACCCCCTCACAGCCTGCGTACTGGTCCCATGGGTATGGAGGTGGCAGTGCCCAGGCTGCATACCCACTGTGCCATCTAGCAGCCAACCAAAGCAGGCAGCAGTCTCATATTGCTATATCTTTCTCCCATAACTGGTTCCAAAAGGAAATATTAGATCTTGGGGCAGCTGCATATAGGACTATCTTTCACCCAGGTGGTCGCGTAACTGCTCTGGGCATGGCTGTGCCCTGCAGTTTAATATGGCAGTAAACCAGAGGCTATGTCTGGATGAATAAACTAACACACAGGTTGAAAGCATGTCTGTGAGCAGTGTCCTGTGGTTGCCCATGCTGTTTCAGGGTTAGCAGGCTCCTGGAGCTGCTCTGGCGGGTGCCAGCTTGGACCACCTCATGTCCACTGGTTATCACAAGGGGCCACCTATCTCAGCTGCTGCAGACTTTCAGCCTCCTGGTTAATAACAAACTTTTAAAATTTGTTTGTAATTTGAGTTATTGTGTAGAAACCAAATCTCCTGTAAAGCACCAGACTATGGACCTCCACGTGTTTTCACAGTGTGACTGTAAGAGTTTGAAGAAGCTGCAACTGAATGGTTTGCTCCTACCCATGTCAAACAAGGGGGAATCACCTTCAATTTGTTCAGCAGAAATGAAAGTGAGCTCACATCTCTTCTCCTCATTACCCCACGGACACCAAGTACCTATTTCCACAGGAAAGGCAGTAATTCAACTTTATAGATACTAGGTGAACAGCTTTATAAGCTCTAGTGAGACTCTGCTTTTAGACATGCATGCAGGTTAGTGAAGTTTTACAAGACAGCATGAACTCAATGTGACCACTGTACCCAGTTGTGCAAGCTGGGCCGAGGATTTGCCTTTTTGTAAATGTTGCCTCTGATCTAGGTTTCTTTTTGGAGTAAGCAGAAAACAAAACTTTTTTTTGCTCTTTGGAATCCACCATCTGAGTACTTGTATGTTTGGTTTTCATCTTTAATTTTGTAGTTATTGTGAATTACTAGTTTAATTTGTTTTCTCTAGTCCATCTGATATTTACCACGTATCTACTAATAAAATAATCCTTATGTATGTGGGGATTCGAATGGATTGTACTTTTGCATTTAGCATTAAACTGATGCATTTAAAGAAAGTTGGTCAGGCACCATGTTGGAGTAGGCAGAAAGCTGAAACCTGTGGCTTCCAACCTCAGAGCAGGGAATACAGCCAGACTGAATCCCACAGTCACAGCATTTACACTTACTTAACTTTTTTTTTTTAATATATATTATAAGTGCTGGTCTTTTGCAGACTAACATTAGGCTAGACACATTTCTATGAAGCCAGCTGCCTAATTATGTTTTTACACACCTGACCCCACCTGTCACCTTCTTTTCCAGCATGTAACTATGTGTTCAAACCTGATTTTAATCAGGAGAAATAACTGGTCTTTCACTCCCATTCTACTTTTGCGAACATTAGAGCCCAGATGTTAAAAGGAAAGGCGGTTCCTGAACTGTCCATCAGTTGGACAGAAAAGGATGTTTAAATATTCGTGCTGTTCTGCTCCTGAGTATTCAAGTAAACACCAAGCTGATCACTCCGCTAATGGTTAAATTTGCAGCTGGCTGAGAGGCAGAGTCTGTGCACATTTTGCCACGTTGGTCTAATCTGAAAGATAGCAGAAATAATAAACCTTTCTTGGGAGGATTTTTCTGGGGATTTTGATCATCAGACTAACACAATAAAAAACAAACACATCTTATTGTTCTTTTAGTGGTAATTAAAAAAAAAACCACATAAAAATGTTATATCTGTCATCCTTCGAGTGTAACTTTACCAAAAACAGAAAAAAAGAGAGATATACATATTATTATCAATATTTTGATAGTTCTTTAGTTCTTTAACTTCTTGGCACCACAGAAACAGCTTGAACTCTAAAAAAGAGGGCATACATTGAAAATATGTGATTTTTTCAGATGGATCTGAAAGTTATTGTTGTTGAAAACTGATTTTTCTTGTATTATTCTACTATCAAACCAACTGTGAAGCCTCCAAAAGTAATAAGCATAGCTGGTAAGATTCAGATAAACCTGCTGAATGAGCAAGCTACATTTAAATGAGAAAAAAGACTCTCCCAGGCTTGCAAGTAAAATTAAATTCAATAGAATCAAAATCAAATGGAGCAACCTGAATTGCAAGTGTAAGTCTGCTTTACACAAAAAATCAGATTTTTCCCAGTATCAGCTTGTAAAGCTAGTATATACGAACAATTAGCACTTAGCAGTCTGAGTATTTAAATGTGCAGATTTTCTAACTGTGTCCATAAGGAGACACCAAGTGCACAAATACCTCATCTACATATGATCTGCAGCCAAGATAAAAGACATAACAACAACAACAAAAAATTGGCAGATTTATTTATAGAATTCTAACAAATTAAGGAAAAAAATCACTCCACTTTTAAATTCCAAGAATCAAATCCAGAGGATGTAATATAATTATTGCATTTGCTTCTGGAAGATGGACTTAGGATCATCTTTTAATATACCAATTTCCTTATTTTAAAGAATGTATTTTAACCTTTAGTTTGAATAGCTTTTTTCCTTCAAAAGTGTCAGTCTTCTGGAGAACTTACATCCTGTTTTGAGAGTGAAATCTGACTAATCTCTCTGATTTTGGGAAGCTGTATACAGAACTATTAAAAAATGTAAATTAATCTTCGTAAGAATCGACCTTCCCACTGCGTGAACAGGGTGGACAGCCAGAGCCCATTCCTCTCACCTCTCAATCTTTGGCAGTGCCCAGGACTTGGCCTGTAATTTCTTTATTTTATCCAATGTCTTCTTCAAAGGTTATTGGATTTTCTTCTTTCTGTTCCTCCAGCCTCCATTCCACACGTGAATCAAGGGTGACTAAGCAACACGATGTCCCTGCATGTAGTAGATGAGTAATTTCACTATCAGCAATTTCCCTACAGAACCCAAGAATCTGTAATCGGGTTCTGGTGACTGATTCTTGTCCATTGTATCCGCTCTTTCAAAAAGCCTCTTCCACCGGTGTTCCCACCAGTTCCTCAGATTCACCTCATAAAGGCAAGTTCCAGTTTGGGAAACTCTTTACTCACCTCACCAATGCTAATAATTGATTCAGTTTTTCCTTTGAAATCAACTTTTTACAGATGATCCCTATAATTACCTCTTGGTCCCCCCAAAACCTTAGCAGGCTGCTTGTTCCTTAGTCTGTACCTTTCTGGGAGCCTCAGGCTTAGCTAAAGACAACTGATTCTTTCAATTCCTTTTTGAATGTAATCCTCACTTTTATTCCTCAGATACTGTTATGATTTTTTTCCTGTGTTTTCATTCTTACAAGACCGTTGAATGTAAGTGTTGACTATGCTCATACAAGATAACGCTCATCTATTTATTTTCTCATAGTTACACCTGAGAACGTCCTGTGCACTATCCATGGCTACACACAGGGCTATCATGTCTCTTCCATTGGATTTTTATAACTTGCTGTTCCAAGAAACTATCATTGTCTCTCATCTCTTCTTCATGACCCAGCATGATTTTGACCCAATCTTGCATTACATATTTTGGGAGTGTCTGAGTTGTACAGGTATCAACTGAAGAAAACTTTTAATATCCATCAAAACTCTTTAGTATATGTTTATAAAAACTTGGCCATAGATTGCGTGTAAGAATGTCATTTTTTCAAGCAACCAAGCCCATGCCTGCTTACAGTATTCAGTTCATGCTCCCTGTTACTACTTTGTTAGCTCTCTGTGCTATTCTGTGAGCGCAAAATGCTCATCTCAGCTGTGTTTCTAAAGACATTTCTGCTTTACTTGAAAGCAATATATTCTGTTAATGTCTCCCAAGCTTTTCACAGAGATCTTTGCAATCATTAATGAAATTTGTCTTTTATATGAGCTAAAACCTTTTTACCTCCAGTGTGATGTTCATAATATTCTAGTCATTGTAACTAATTTTGTTAGAGTGATGTTGAATGTGAAGTGATTATTTTAATTTAAAGGAAGAATTAATCAAATTTCAATATTTTTTCTTTGACTAAATATTAAAATTTAACATAATTTTAAGACAAGCATGACACTGTATGCAAATTGTATGTATTTCATTCTCTGGTATTTATATTAAATATTGTCTGTGTATGATTCAACAGTCTTATTTGCCTTTCAGGATGAAACTCAAGAGTTTAAACTGTGAGTCAAGAAAATGTAACCAAGCTCAAATAGAATTCTGCCTTTTAAAACTACCTGTCATATACGGTAGATTAAATACTTCTGTGTGCTGGTTTTGGCTGGGATAGAGTTAATTTTCTTCATGTAGTTCATATGGGGCTATGTTGTGGATTTATGCTGAAAACAGTGTTGATAACACAGAGATGTTTTCATTACAGTTGAGCAGTGCCTACACAGCATCAAGGCCTTTTCTGCTCCTCACTCCACCCCACCAGCAAGTAGGCTGGGGGTGGGCAAGAAGCTGGGAGGGGGCACAGCCGGGACAGCTGACCCCAACAGACCAAAGGGGTATTCCATACTGTATGATGTCATGTACAGCAATAAAATCGCTGGGGAAGAAGAAAGAAGGGGGATGTTCAGAGTGACATCGTTTGTCTTCCCCAGTAAAGGTTACATGTGATGGAGCCCTGTTTTCCTGGAGATGGCTGAACCCCTGCCTGCCCATGGGAAGCAGGGAGTGAATTCCTTGCTTTGCTTTGCTTGCCTGTGTGGCTTTTGCTTTCCCTATTATACTGTCTTTATCTCAACCCACAAGTTCTCTCACTTTTACTCTTCCAGTTCTCTCCCCCAGCCCCCCAAGGGGGAGCGAGCAAAGTGGCTGTGTGGTGCTTTGTTGCCTGCTGGGGTTAAATCATGACATTCTGGTTGCTTAATCTCTTCAAACATATTCTTCAATGGCTAGATAGTTTCTATTGAAACCCAAAATTTGACCAAATAATTAGAAAATATACTGTTATAGCTATGCTGAAATGGGTTTCTTACTTTCCCATCCTGTATTTCTTAGATTGAGCAAGGTGTCATTCAGTGGTTCGATGTGGGTTTGGTTTGCTTTTCTTTTTCTTTTTGTAATAAGAATGGAATTTGCAGAAAGAGGCATCTTAACAAATTTATATTTCTAGCAGAATTATGGAAGTATGGAAGACTGTTGTAGCAGGCATTGGTAAAAACTTAGCCTAGTACAGTGTGTACACCTCTAGATCTGCAAGCTCAAAAAGATAAAAAATAATCCTGTAGCTGCTACAGGTAGCTGAAAAGATTGCTAAGGTGATCAGAAGAAAATGCCTATTTTGCCAAGAGCAGACCAGGTAGGTAGGCCTGTTTTGTTTCATAAAATAAGCAAAGGAGGGATATCAGCGTACCCTACAGATACTTAAGTCAGTTATTCATTAGCGAAGGAGAGCAATTAAAGGTGAAGAATGGAACAGATATAAGACCAGCAGACATTAAGAATAAGTCAGGAATAAATACAGTCTTGTTAGTAAAAGACTGCTAACTATGGGAGAAGCAGAGTTTAGAGCACTTTTCAAAGAACAGTATCTTGCTTTTAACTTAAAGCTTGGTAAATTTGTAGGAGGGGCTGTTTCATATGGCACATGCCACTTCCCCCCACAAATGTCTTCCATTCCTGTAATCTTACATTTCTGTTTCCTAGCAGGTTATCCACTGGCTTAATATCAGCATCATAGTTTTATTTATAATGCATGGTCCTTCTTTAATATTTAGTGACTCTTTATGAGAGAAATATTTCTGGGGGCATTTTAGATATCCCCAGAGCAGCCCCATGTCCTCCATTGTTCTTGTTTGAAATACCCACCTTCTTTTTGTGGAGCTTATTCTTAGAAGCATTTATTATTTGTCATCTTTGATGGGCAGATTTCTTACCCTCACTTGCTTTTACCTGGCTCATTCATGAAATGGAGCACCCTCTGCCATTTAACAAGGCTCAGCTGCTTGGAAGCCTTACTGCACTGTTTCTTCTACTGCAGTCTCCTAATCAAAAACTCCTATTAGCTTATTCAAAAACACGAAGTTCTTTGGTTTGACAAGCTATCTGGAAGTTGACTATAAGGATATAAAGAAAAAAAAAAGATATTCTAACAATTAATCTTATGTTTCCCTTAAGCCTGCTTGATGTTTCTGTCACAATTTGTAGGTGGTGGTGCAAATTTGTTTGACTGTATGTTATAAAAACATGTACACCTGTCTGTAGCACTATGACACATGTACACCTGTCTGTAGCACTATGACACATAATTAAAAAAAAATTCTTTATTATATCACTTGAAATAACCTGTAATACATAAGTATTGAACCAGCAAAGAAATCTACAGTCAACTGTATCCATTTCAATGTGTGCAATGTGTTAACTACATCTGTCTTTCAGCTCTAGTCCCATCCCTTGCACAAAAATAGAGAACATTAGGATCTAAAATCATGTATAAGCAAAAAGTAACTCAAATGAACCAGAGGGTATGGCAAGAAAAGAAAAAACAAACAACTGTACCTAAATAATCATTATATACAGAATACATCAGAATAAATTGTTTGATCTGCTGGTGAACAAGCCTGCCTAATTTTTTACCAGTCATCACCTGACTTTACAAGAAATATCTCTGATTCCTTGATAACGTGTTCCTGGCAGTAATGCTCTCCAGACCCCTCTAGACAAGTACCTCAATGCCATGAGGATTACCAGGTGTTATTAAATTAAATGCAAATGTCATTTCTAAGCGTAAGGAGTAGCACATCAGAAGGTATTGTCATATAAAGGAGAAATACAGAATAGAAGATACTTATCATTTGCTTGCAATACATTGAGGGTATATTCTCCTCTTGGGACTGTATTAATATATAACTGTTGTGTCTTTACCCAGGCAAGTTTTTGAATGCATAGAATCTGTAAGTCCAGTTTTTTACCTTTCTATATTATACTTGACGTGTTTGATGATGTTCATCGCTTTCACAATTCCACTGATACTTTTTACTGTGTGTCTCGATAAATTTGATCCATGTACCATCTACAGCTACAGTAGTAAAAGGTGTCACTGGATGAGGAAATGTGCCTTCTATAAATAGTAGGTATATTTCTCTTTTCTTCTGCTACATTGTCCAAAAACTTTTTTATTATCTGCCACAACACACAGTTTATTAATGCCAAAATTACAGTATTCTTTTTGTCAGTTTAGTTAACAATGGCACTTTTCTGATGGAAAAATAAACTCAATTAATATTTCATTCTGCATGTTGAAACAGGGGAGCACCTTTGGAACCTTGTTGCAATAGGAATGTCTTTATAGGAAAGGTGAAAATAAACTTTATGCAATAAACTCCGGTTCCATTACCTTTTGAGTATTTTTCTCAAACAGATCTACTTAGAAAGTTTCAGACACAACTTTGTTTTTTCTTTTGTCTCTCTCAGGTTATTTGTATGTTTAGTTGGCAGAGGAATAAACTCAGAGAACAGAAAAAAAAAATAACTAAGCACTTCAGAAAAGTTTATTTCCTATTTTTAAATGATTCCAACTCTGGAGACTGTGATTCATTAAGGTCACTTTTACACAACCAGCAGTATAGAAAAGGAACTTGACAAAGATGAGACTGTACAATAGCCCCAGCAATTAAAGGATCATAAAACTAAGCAGAAACTGTCAATCTGTATGTGTGAGAGAGCGTATTGCCAAGACTTCACAACCTCTTCCATATTATCTTAGCTTTGCAGAAAAGTATATTAAACTCCGCTAGTGGTATTTCCACTCTCTGTATATATATACAAGATAATGGTTTTTCCCACAGGCAATTATCTGTACTACTGTTTCTAATAGGATAATCAAATCTAGAGCTATGCATTAATGTGCATTTTATGCCTTCTATATTATTACTGTTTCATACAACTACAAAAATAAATATTGCATAGTGAAAACTCTTTAGTTTAGCCTGAACAAGATAAATTCTTAATTTTAAATCTGGAAAAAATCCTACAAGTCATCTACAATATTAGTGATACAACAGCACTGAATGAGTTTGAAATACTTAAAGAACAGTATACTTGTCAGGATCCTATTATAAAGCCTAATATATTAAGGAAGAGTTTTTAATTTTTGTAGCTGAATTGCGTGAACAAAAAAGACCAAAGAATTCAGTTGAATAGGAATAGATTTTATTTGTATAATATCCTACAAAAATCAACATGCACTTTGTTGTATGTAACAATAAAAAGCATTCACAGCATTCACCATAAATTATATGAAGTTTTATTTCTAATAATTTTCCTCAGCTGCTATTTCTCATAGTCTGAACAGCCTTCCAAACACTGTGCAGTGACAGTGTAAAAGTTAGTACTGAGTGCCTTTCCTCTCTCCATTCCCGCACTCAGTCCTGCAGTAGTTCAAATATTTTTACTGAAATATGTCACATTGACTCTTGGGCAAGAAGAGATATTTTTGACATATTCGAACGTTGCCTGCTCAAGTCATTTTTTATGAGTATGGGAAAAAATGACTTTAATTAAGTAAAACTTCCAATTTATTTTTGCATTCCTATCTCAGGAATTTGTTTAAAGGTTTAAAACTGTCAATCTTTGTCATATTCTGTGCATACTAAGAAGAGGATGTGGGCTCTGTGTTGCTGAATGCAAGCGTATCTGTAAATGGCAGCTGAGGAAATAGTTTTCCCTATGGTCTTGTGTTGGTTTTGGTGGAGATAGAGTTAATTTTCTTCATAGTAGCTCGTATGGGGCTGTGTTGTGGATTTGTGCTGAAAACAGTGTTGATAACACAGGGATCTTTTTGTTATTGCTGAGCAGGGCTTACACAGAGTTAAGGCCTTTTCTGCTCCTCAACCCACCCCACCAGCAAGTAGGCTGGGGGTGGGCAAGAAGCTGGGAGGGGGCACAGCCGGGACAGCTGACCCCAACAGACCAAAGGGGTATTCCATACTGTATGATGTCATGTACAGCAATAAATTTTTTGGGGAAGAAGGAGGAAGGGGCATGTTCAGAGCAATGGCGTTTGTCTTCCCCAGTAATGGTTACACATGATGGAGCCCTGTTTTCCTGGAGATGGCTGAACCCCTGCCTGCCCATGGGAAGCAGTGAATGAATTCCTTGCTTTGCTTTGCTTCCATGTGAGGCTTTTGCTTTCCCTATTATACTGTCTTTATCTCAACCCACAAGTTCTCTCACTTACACTCTTTCGGTTCTGTCCCTCATCCCACCATGGGAGAGTGAGCGAGTGGCTGTGTGGTGCTTTGGTTTTGGCTGGGGTTAAACCGGGACAGGTCTCTCTTTTGCAACGTCTAATTCCAGGTGAGTTGTTGAGCAGCAACAGCAGGGTCTATATGGGTGAGTGAAAGAATATATTTGCTGAATACCCATAGCACTGACCAGCTAGATGCTTTCAGTCAGCACAATTTATTGTCTCTTATCCTTGTAGTATCTCCCAGTTTGGCCTAGTGATAGCAATACAGGGGAACTAAGAGCATTGACAAGTCCATGTCATTGGTGCACTGCACAGGCACACAGAAAAGCTGAGGAATCCCATGTAGTAAGGGAGCATTAAAAAATACCAGACATTAAAATTCCCTAACCCAAATATCAGCCTGTCTACTTACCCAGAACATATAATTTTAATTTTTTTTAATTAACTATTGTCATATCTAAAGGTACAATCAATATCTTTAAGCTGTTCCATGTCTCAAGAAAGAACATGTATCATCCTGTTTTCAAAGAAGATGTGGTCTTCTGAAATCAAACAACAAAAAGACTCCTCATTAATAGTTCTGTGGGGGTCGTTAGCTGATGGACAGGAAAGATATCTTCTTCATGGTCAACAAAATCAGACAAGGCTCCTTTTGCTCCTCTTGCTCCTCTTTGCAGCTTTCATCACGGGTAGAAGTAAAGTAAATATTAAAACTTTAAAAATATGCTTTATCTTCTGTTTAATATATTTATTACTTCCATCGCTGACAAGCTGAAATTCTGTAAGGTACAAGGATGGACTGGTGAACAGCACTAGTGACAGCAGCTGAACATCTCCCGCTTCCACACAACAGCTTTGGAGTTACTGGAGAGGGAAACTCTTGCTGAAGCTGAATATTGTATTGTTAGTACAGGACAGCAAAATGCTTCCAGAGGGTGAATTTCCTCTCTAGGGACCAACTGCCAAGTGATTCCATCACCTACTCTTTGGTAAACCATCTCTGTCACTGACTGCTTTTGTTCATGGAAAAGCAGCTGTAATGGGGTGCCATGGAGTGGCAGCAGGGAAGAATAAAGTCACCTCTGTGCTCAAATAGGTGCTCTCATCATGAACTCTCTGGATGCCAGGTGAGCTCTTTCTTCTCACCAAATGAGAGCTTTTAATGGATCAGTGTGTAAATAGTGTTAGCTGTGAGTATCCCTCCTAGAGCTTGTTGGTATTGGCTATTGGGTAGCAATAAGTTGAATTGCAATGAAAATCAGTATAGCTCAGGTACTAAGGCTATGTCTATAATAGTGAATTAATGAGGAACCTGATTATCTATACTGTGCATTGTTGAAATACTCCATGGCATGTTTGGGTTTTTTTTCTGGATCATCTAGCATTCTCTCAAATAATACATCTGTGTGGATGTATGAGTAAGCAGAGGTGAAAGACTATTTGCAACAGCCAGTTTGTATCCAGCCTTTCAGATTTAGAAAGCAAGAATATTTAGTTACATCAATGCAGACAGCTCAGCACTGGCTGGCCTCAAAGCCAGATAATACTTACAAGCAGTTATTATTTATTATATAGGTTTATTCTGCATGAAACAAATGGCCCTGTGATTGTTTTACCCTTCATAATTCCTGAACACATTACAAAAATATCTCAAGAAGAGGAATGGAGACATTAGAAGCTCCACCAGAACCAGAACTCTGAAAAAAACTGAAGACGGTTCAAACAAAGCTTCATTCCGTATTTCCAGGCCATAAGTGACAGTAAAAAGGAAAACAACCACAAACCAGATTTCTTTCTGGCAGTAATTGGTTCTCTAGAACTTGATAGTTAGCCTTTAATAGTTTCATTTGCTCATTCAGAAATTGTTAACTATCAAACCATATTACTTCAAACTTTAGGACTGTACACTAGAAAAAAAAAAAGGCTTTTACATTAACTGTACCAGAGTTCTCTAATTCACCAAGTGCTTCTTTAGGTTTTGAATTAAACACTGAACTCTAAATACAGAGATTTATAAACTTGTTTCAAAAATGCCATCCACACCTAGAACTTTGAAAAAGTTCCTGCAGATTTCTTACAGTCCAATATATGAACCAGTAATGCACTGGTGTTGTCTTGAAGTAAATATACTTTGGGAATGGGAAAGTAGGGAAAGAGATTTTCTAGAACAAATAGCAAGTTCACTGAACAATGAAGGTTTAAAATTTATCAAAAAAAAAAGTATTTTTCCTGCTGCTTTTTTAATTTTCCCATACCTGAAGGTCAAAGGAGTGCTAACCCATGCAGAGCCTTAGGTTTTTGACTGTCCCACTCTTATGGAGCAAGGATGACCTACATCCAGTGAGAGTTTTGCAGGTATCATGCCCTATTTTGATGAGCTTGGGCTATCATATATGGCCTATGTGACTAGAGGGGACTATACACACTCAGCAGACTGACCTCCAGGGAGTTCTGAGGGTATTAATCCAGCTTTCAGAAGAGCTCAAACTGTCAATCAAATATGCCTGAGTAGATACAGTCAACAAAAGTATTTCCTGTGACTTCCATTTCCTATTGCAAATTGCAGAAAAATTGTCATGTCGTATTCGGAGGATTGAATCACTCAACTCATATACGGAAAGACATATGTATTAGATATAAAAATAAATGTGCAATATAGCATACCACTCTGAGCTATTATAGCTAGTCAGAATAAAGGCAATTGACTGATACTTCCAAGCACTCATTCAGCGTACAATTTAATAGGGCATTGTGCAATGTCTGTCTTCATTAGAAAAGAGGAGGGAAAACACGTACAGCAAGTAAAAAATATGACTTTCATTTGCAACTGAGGCCGAAGTAATTATGTTTACAGCATGAATTTTAAAAGTTTCTTGTTATTCAAAACTTTAGTATGCTTTTAATTAAGACCTGCATGTTGGTTGAAAAAATATAGCATATTTGCATAGAAATAACCATGGCAAGCTGAAATCTTAATTTTAAGCCATTTTAATCACTTTCCTGGACTGGTAATTACTTCTAGTTGATACATTTGAAGTGATTCCTTGCAGCAATTGAATATATTCACACCAATTGAAGTTTTCCCTGGTACTGAGATATCATATGCATATGCTACCTCTGGGAGTGGGCAAATAATATTTTTCATCACGGCCTAATAATTAACAGAAATTCTTAGTCCATGTTGCTTGAGACCCAACAAAATAAGCTTATAATTACTTGTAGCTCTAGGTAAGGTAAATATTTGATGTTATAGTGGTGAATCAGTTTTAGTGATATACAAGTCGGCTCATGACATATATGTCCTTAGCCTTAGCCTTTAACAGTGCTATAGATATTAATAACAAAGGCAAGGTCAATTCTACTGCATCTGCTGTTGTTGCTTCATGCTACAGGCAGATAACCTGAGAGACAGAGCCAGCAGAGCATCTAGCTAATGAACTCCCTTGAGACTGATGCTTTTCATAGGCTGAAAAACAGGAGATTGCTGTTAGCAAACTCAGTGCTAGGAAAATAGTTAAGAATATACTTTACTGCTGAAATATGATTAAAAGGTGATAAAAATAATGCTCTTCAATGCAAAGAATCCGTAACAGGTTCTAATTTAAACCTCTAATTCTTTTGCAAGCTGAATCCATGAAACAATAATTGGATTTATTAAGACTTCTTATTAGTGTTGCTTTATGTTTGTTTCCTGTTGAAATTTTCTTGGAAACACAAAAGGGCTGATTCTAAATTACAGAAAAAATATTTTTAAATACTGGTTCAGGAAATCCACCGCATCTTAACTGACACTGACGTTTTGGGGTCAATAACTGGACTAACTGTCTAGCACAGTGTACCAGAGTTATTTGGAGGGGTTTTTTTTTATTAAAAATATAGTTTAGTGAGCAAACTTCACTAATAGATGGAACATCCAAAGAATAAGTTAGGTAAGTGCATTGCACTCAGAAATATTAAATCAGCTGTTTTGGAGTGTTCTGAACATTTCAGAGGATGCTTGGTGCAGGACCAATGGGATTTAGAGAATCAGAGGTACCCAAAGGACATATCTGAGTCTGTAAATTTTGCATGGTTATCTAAGTTGCAATGTTTGCATCCCACTGCAATTCTTGCTCTTCAGTTTAATCTTGCAGTTAGCTGAGCATTTCGTAGGATTTCTTCACAGATTGTTATTTTACGCTTCACAAGAAGTCCATAGGACAGGCACAAAAGAACCAAAGATACAGGAAGGAACTAATATTCGTTCAAGTGCTTCACGTGGACAAGGCAAGAAGAGGAAAGGAAAGTATCCCAAAATGGAATATCTTACATGCTCACAAACATCTTCAAATTTGCCATTTTAGTTGTGAGGACAGGGCTGAAAGATTTCAAACTAAAATGATGAATGAAGTAAAGACATTGCTGAAATATTAGTGGAAGTATTTATGGTAAAGTGGGAAACAAGCTTTCAAAAAATCTTTACTGCAGAAGAAGTAGGAGATGTTTGTGAACAAACAGCTTTATCCCCAGAGTGTGAATGCTGGCCTGGAGAAAATACCTGGTGGTATTTTCATTCTACTCATCTTACTTTGTTTACATAGAAAAAACATTTAACTCTCAAGAAATTAAAATTACTTCCTCCAAAAACTGAGAAGGAATAACTCAAAAAGTACGTGCAATTTCTTCCAGCCACAAGAGGCTGAAAACTTTGGTGGAGAAATGGAGATGAACGCAGTACAGAAGGTAGAGGTTTAGGGGTGAAGAGGAGGAGATAGGCAGGAGTTCACATTTCATGGTTCTTAAAAATAATTAATTGTGTATGGGGTAACACAGTCCTGGACAGGATTATCACTGAGGACAGTTGTTAATGCCTGTATTGACAAAGGCATGAGAACAAGGAAACAGATGAACATTGCTGGCAATATTTCATTATCTACTTTCATAATTATAACGATGAAATTCAGGTTTCTCTTAGCATACACATCAGGACTAAACTCTGCCTGCAAAAAAGGCTTTTTTTTTTTTTCCTCCCTTTTTTTCCTTTGTTTTCCTTTTTTTTTATTTTAATGTCACAGAGCAAAGGAATCTGGAGAAAAAAAAGAACAAGACCACTATTTTGGGGGAAGGAACAAAGAAAGAGACAGAAAATTATGCTTTGCTATGTGTGGATAGCATGCAAGTTGTGATGGTGGATCAAGAGACAATAGCAACCCTTCACTCTAAATGGTTGCGCAAGATGCAACCTGAAGTCCTGTATATTGACTTATAACCTCAAGTGTGTTTAGGATGGACCAAATGGAGAAGCTCCATGGAAAAGGTGATGCCAGACCATACACCCTCCAAAGTTACCCAAAACCACACTTGGGACAGAATTCAGACCGGATCTTCTTACCACTGGCTCGTCTTGAGCATATGGCCCAAGACACTTTCTCTGATCTAGTCTGCTTACTGAAAGAGTGCCGAGTCTCCTTCCCCACCCTCCAAATAAGAGAATTGAACTAAAAGAACATAAAATAAGACTTATGCATCTTTTCTAATTTTCTAAACATTTTTAGTACCTGAGAACATAGACTTGCTCAACCCTGGAGTGCCTGACATTGAATGTTACCTTTGGGGACTGATCCTGCATGCTGTACAGCAGGAACCACAACCACAATAGGGCTTCAGCATAAGTGCAACTTATAATAAATCCAGTTAAGACTAATTAACATGATATCACCTCTATTCCTGTTCCAAGGCATTTATGAAATGTGTACAGAAAGGACAAGATTAGGTAACAGGTCTGTGTGTCTTTTTGTTTAAAGTACGTGGAGACTCTATGAGCTGGAGGCATTTGGACACAAACCTCTTCCCTAGCTTCACTTATTTGGAAGGCTGAGACTTATTTTGGGGTATGCGACATCTTTCATTAAAAACAGAACTCGGTCCTAAATATTAGTTGGACCCCTGGATTCTTCCTTTTCTCTATGTGAAATCAAGATGTTTAAGAAATGGTATAGAATGTTTACATTTGAACTGAAAGACTGTCTTTAACTAGTTGCTTTGAATAGGAACAGATAATCAAAGCAGCTAATCGTTCTACATTACTCCTTTGTCATAAATAAAATAGTGGCAGGGCAGTTACATTCACAAAGCTCTACGTACTACTTTTCATATACTTTTTCATTATATGTCCGTTATTTGAGGGAGAAGAAAGAAAACATATATAAGGAGTAATAATGTTCTCACAAGTTAGAAGAAAAATATAAAAGTATTTTTTGTAATAAAAATGATGCCTCGTTTCAGTTTTTGATTGCTAGCAACTACAATATAACTAATGCCGTAATTCCACACAGCATTTTCACTTCAATTTGACATTGGTTCAAAATTGAAGTGACTGTAAATTATCTTTAATCTTATGAAAGTGGTATATATAAAATAATGGTAAAATAGTGGTAATGAAAATAATAACTTAAAGATAAAATATATCTCCATAGGTCTTTAATACATATAAATGAAATACGGAGTTGAAGTGTTAAATGCAGTTGTTAAACAGGCCTGTCTTAATTTTTAATTCTAGAGACTTATGTGATATGTAAAATGAGATAAAATGTGCATTTACTAGCAAGCAGCCTTCTTAATCATCATAGTAGTTACTATTGGCCAGACAAGTACTTATGAAGTATGGCATTGCCGTCGGCAAAACTATTTATCTGTATGACACTATATGTCACTTTTGAACTTCGACTTGACATCCATAAAATTACATTTTCATCAAACTGAAAGATCAAGCTTTCTGTGCTGACTCACTTGGGTCAACATTTTGCAAATGACTGGATTTACCACTTGAACCATAAGCCCTTTGTGAATAATTTTGTGCATTGATGTTTGATAGCCTAGGGCACAGATCATAATTTCTGAGCTAAAGAAGAAGTGTCAAAGCAAAATGAATTTCTTTTCTGCATACCAGATTACTTATTCCAATGTGCTTTCTCGGATGGTGGTTGTTAAATATCTTACAAACTGTTAAATTAGTTGAATTCCCAGGCACTATAAACAGCCTAATTCCCCTAAGACTTATTTTTAGTACCTTTACAGTAGTTCAAAAGAACAACTTCCCCAGTAGAACAAAAGATTTTAACTAGATTATTTAATTAGATTATTTTTCCTGTTCGGAAGCCTTTAGCTTGATTTCCAGGTAGCATTTACAAACTCAGCAGAGATATGAATTTAAGATGAACGTGCAAAATAGAAAAGCTGCTGTTTGTTTCAATTGACTGGAGTGATTGGTGGTGCTTCACCTGTCTCAGTACCTGCAGCTTAGAGATGGATGAGATGTAACACACAGCTGGGTAGTTGATCTCAAAAGAGTGATAGCCCATCATGCCCTACATGCCTTGGTTACATATCTGAAATGCTGGCTGGAAGTTTGCACAAAACTTTTATATTAAGAAGTTGTATCTAAGCAACTGCAGGTTTTATCCTTTTTGGATGTCAAAAGTTTTTCGGTAGAACAAAGTTTCACTGAAAAATGTCAGTTATCCAGGCCTTCTGAAATGTCTCACTCGAAACAAAATGGTTACACGAGCTTTACCACAGCCCAAGGGAGGGTATCAGGCAACTGTCCATGATTCCTTTAAAATCCACACAGACTGGATGTTGGTAGAATTTGCAGGATCCCTTGGATTCTAGTTTAGTCCTGAACATCTCCATGCCCCCAGGCAAACATGCCTTGTCATTGTCTGCGCATGCTCTGTGAAACCAATATTCTAAGATCACCTCTATGAATATCTTTCAGGAGAGCTTAGAGTGCTCTTGTCACCAGTTCCTGCAGGCAGTGTTTTATCCAAGAAACAGCAATGACTTCCAATAATATCTCATCTAGAGCTCTACAAAAGAATAGGTGTGGGTGCTATTCTAACAGCTCGCCCACTTCACTGGAATGTCATTGTGTATGATGTGGTTTCTACATGAGCATGCCAAGTAAATCTTAAACTCAGCTTTGATTTTCAGACATGCACTGTGCCCATGTGTACCCCACAGTTCATCCATCCTTATAGTGCTGTGCTTTGTATTTACAGCTAGAATGGTGCTGATAACACACCAATGTTTTGGCTACTGCTGAGCAGTGTTCGCACATCATGAAGGCTGTCTCTCCAACCTCCATCCCCAAAGGCTGGGAAGTCTTCCAAAGCAACCACTACATATACAGAGGTCTTCCTTCTCAGGGGGTGGCTGGACATCACCTGGTAATGGGAAGTAGAGAATAAAACTTTTTGGTTTCCTTTGCTTCCATGCATGGCCTTTGCTTTTCTTTATTAAACTGCCTTAATATTGACCCACGAGTTTTTAATCTTATTTTCTCCCCTTGTCCTGTTGAGGAGGGGAGTGAAAGAGCGGCTTGGTGGGCACCTGGTGGCCAGCCAAGGTCAACCCACCACAGTTAGATGTAAAATCACTTCTTTACTGCATTCTTGAAGATCACTGTCAATGCATTAGAGAACATATGTCTTCAACAGGCAATTTGGACAGTTTACGAAGGCATAAAACTCCCATTTCCCTTGTGTTTTTTACATGCCAATGCAATGAAAATGAACAATGAGAAGCCAGGTCCACCTATGAAGAGACATTTTGGAATTCAATAAACTTAGTTCCCACCTTACATAGGTGAATGAAGCGAAAATAGTTGTCCATAGATGTAAAGCTAGGGGTAAGTTGAGTGAAAAGAAACCAGCAGACCTCTTGAAAGTGAAGTAGAGCTGGGAATTTATTTGATTTATAAGACTGGGCATGATGAGCAGGTAGGAAAATTGATCAAATAGATTATGTGCACAAATTTGTCTTCTGTGACTTACTATTATCTCAGGACAGATGATTTGGAGACACTGTTACTCAGGACATGGGCTCTGGTTCCCTTTTTTCCTCTCCACACACATGTTGCTGAATGTCAAATAGTCCCAGAGGGTGGAACTCAAGCTCCGTAATCCAAGGTTTCAATCAGTGATGGACTTTTCCTATGAGTGAATGCAAAGCATGCTACAGCTGTTTGTAGAGCTCAAAATGGGGTCAAGTGCTCTTGCAGAATCCTTTTCCCTCCCAGTCATAAAGCAAATACAGATTCTCCCCACAGCAAAGGTGGCTGATTAGTTGTATAGGATGCTTTCTTGATCGCTCATATTCCTGTATCTTCTTTGTCCTTAAAATGCACCCACATTCCCTAACACACTTGCATTGTCAAGAGTGTAGCCATCAGGTTGATGAATGTGAGTCTTTTTGTTACTTGGGAGACAGTATTGGGAGTGCTCTGTGCAGTTTTGGGTACCTTGGGGTTTATATTAATCATAATTATATTGTAAATAATATTAATATTATAATTTTAACCAGTAGACACTTTGTACTTTGCTATTCCTTCTGGATCTCTCTCTCACTCCTTTCTCAGATAATACAGGATCCTTCTGCTTTGTCGTGCAGAGGTTTAGCATATGCCATTTGCATTCTTACAGCTTCCCATCTAATCATATTCAAGGTTGAGAACTGCATTTCTCTTATCAGTGAAGCTTTCTGGAATGTCCCTCTTCATCTCTAGTAGTTATGTCAGGAACAGCAGAACCCATATCATGTTGTTGCTTAAAGATTTTTCCCTGCTTACTGGGAAATTCAGTTTTAACACTCAATTTGTTGCCCGGTCAATTAAACATTTAAAGATTCTTAGCAAGCTCTGTGCTGTAATCTACAGTTTGAACCAAGATCATCATTTATTCACTGTGGTTTCTGCACTGATTTTCACTTCTCTCTTCCCCCAGTTTGCTGCAGCTTCTTAAAAGATTGATCTTCAAGCCAACTGCCTTTGCATGAAAGATTGCTTCTCACGATGAAAGCACGCAGGCATTGTTGACTGTTGTGCCTGATTGAAGCTAATTTGTTTTCTAGGTTATGACATATATCATCTGTACATGTTTTATATATGTAGTTTAGGTTATATGAGGATAATGGTTCCACCTGCTATTACCAACAGCAGTCATCATCATTAAAATAATAGAGTCTATTCAGTCTGTCAGCAGTAGTCTTTAAATTACTTTGTTTTGCAAATAAAGTATGTTCAGGCTCTTAATACATCATTTAAGCATTCTGTAAACTAACAGTGCTTTGATTGATTTATTTTAGCTACATCCTTAGAAACAGTTTCACGTTTTCATTTCAAAAAATCTGCAATCACCAGTTACTTTGGGAGCAAGTTATTCTGTAAGATGCCTCCACATCAGTTCTTTCTTTCTCTAGGTACCTAATAAGGACTATGAAATCACCAAACTGAGTGGGAGTTTTATCTCCTATTGGATGTCATAAAATTGCAGCTCTTTGCTCACTAGTTACATTAATAACAGTTACATACTGTTTTAGGCTCCAAGAGTGGAAAATCCTGTCTTTTCACTGAGCTATCAAAGATTTATTTTTACCTGTAGTATTCAGCCTGGAGCTTATGGATTCATACGATTTCCCCAGTATTTCTAAATTAAAATCTCATCACAGTTGTTGCTTTCTTCTCCTCCGCAGTAAATAAGATATGAAGGAATCATATGTTGTCGGTGGGATTTAAGAAACTACAGAAACCTTCACAGCAGTAAGCTGAGGTGTGAACGTGAAGCGCGCTTGCTATTGTGCTTTATGGAACCACACAGCACCACTCCTTGTACCTACTAATGAAAGTCATTACTGCATTGTAAATTCACTCTCAAGCTTACGGCATTCTAACTTCCCTATCTAGACAATCTCTAGATGGCCACAGTTACTAACTGGTACTGTTACACTGTTCCTAGCTACATATTTGAGACCTGGACTGAAAATTGATTTTTTTTTTTTTTTTGTTAGATGAAAAATGTTAAAATATGCATGGGAGGCAAAATCATTTGGATTCAGGACATGAAAAATGTCAGCAGACATTTCCGCAATTTCATACACAGCAAACAAACCAGGATTTTGGCTGCTTACTTTACTTTTGGGTTTTTGGTCCACAAAGAGTGTTCCTGTCTTCCCATGGGTGTGAATGATCAAATCCCCTGGTCTGAACCTTCCAGGAGCTGCCTTGTGAGCGTCTCAGCCTCTGCTCAGCTTAGATGGACACCGTGAGGAGCGTGCATCCAGCTAGGGGTGACAAGGCAGGGAGCAGGACCTGGGGACCCACACCTTGTGGGGGTGTACGTGACTCGGGGGTGTGTGCATTCACACTACTTGCAGATCTCTGGGAGCACTGGGGCACACTCAGACCTGGAGCACCCACCTCTCCCCCCAGAAGGGGTGTGCAAGTGGGGAGCCCATGCTCACAGGAGGGGATGTGCGTGTAAACCACGCTGCTGGGAGGGGTAACTGTGTGTATTCACTGGGGTTAGAACATTCTGATATGCATTACAGAAGGATATTTAGAATTTCATAGGTGCATATTAACCTTTTTAAGCATCTAGTATTGCGTTTTACCTCTTGTATTGTGGTTTATCTGTTTATCTGCAAATATTGATCCTGCTTACATGGTTCACTGATTGGCAGTTAATTACATGTTGTTAATAAATCAATAAACCGCTTCAGTTCTGATTTAGTTTAAACTACGTGAACTGAGCGGTTTTTGCCTGAGACAGCCATCTGGTGTTTGTGATTAGCAGGCCAGCTGCATCCTGCTCCTCACTTCTTTTAAAGAAACTAATGGTTCCCAGCTAGGGCAGGAACTGGACTCTCCGATATAGTCTTCTGCTCCGTTCTCATTTAAACTATTCATTACAGTAAGAGTTTGTAAAACTGCTGAGTCATTAGCAATCACTGTGAATTCATTGTTGCTCTTCTACACCCACAGGAGAAATGAGTTAAGCACAAGTACAGGCTATGAAGCTGAATGAATGTAATATGGGGGTCATTACAGAGGAAGACACTCTGGGGAAAGTAATGAGGTGAAATCAGGTCATATCCTGACATCCTGTGTAATACATACATGTGTATTTAGCTTCAAGATAACATTTCTGGTTTAATTCAGACAGTTTTCTTCCCCTTACTGTGTACTTGGCTGTTGTCTGAAAAATAAGTTTTTAAATATGTATACTATATATACATATAATTCTAGACTGTAATATAGTCTGCTGAGTGTCATGTATTGAAAGAAAGCAGTAGCTAATAAGCACAGACCTTTGACAGGTCTTTGATATTTTCAATAGGGTGACTCCCCAGGTAGCCAGGCACATCTTTTCTCTCAGATCCTCTATCCAGATCATCCTGACTTTAGCAAAAGAAAATGAAGCCATAGCCAAGTGGCCCCTTTTTCATTCTTTTGGGTGATGTCCCTCCTGAATGACAGTTGTAACTAAACTAACATATTAACCAAGTTTCACCTGTCATTTTTAGTATTCCCATGGAGCATGAAATATTTTCTTTGTTCATAACTTTTAGACAAGCACTTGCTGAGAAAGGCCAGGTCAGGACAAATTCCCAAACCTGCAGCTCTGCTGTTCCAGTCGCAAGCCCCTGCTGGGTGCCCAGGCAGTGTGGACAACAAAGCTGCCAGGCTGACAGCAGGGAGGGAAAATAAGAGGAGGCAAAGGAGTAGAGAGACAGGAGGGACTGGAGACAGAGTTAGGAGAGGGAAGGAAATGGGATCTGGGCCTGGAAGAGGAACCAAGCAGACAGGGGGAAGGAGAGGCTGGAACAAAGCTTTTTCAAAGAGCCAGGAATGGGGAACTGAGAGTGGGGCAAAAATTAAACAAGGAACACAAGGGAAAAAGGAAGGAATGAGAGTCACTGGGTAGCTGAAGCTCTGACATAGCAGAAAGCTATAAGCATTAACTGCATGCAAATGAAGGTAGTAATCTCAAGACAGAAACCCAAAAATAAAGAAAAATAGCAGAGTATTTAATCTGATCCTTAAGTGATTTGCTTCATATCATAGAGGAACCCTGTAGCTGATGGTGGAAAAACATCCAGGTCTGCAAGGCAGTATTCATCTGCCCTCCTCTGGCTACTCTTTCCAAAACTCTTGCTTTATTCTGTACCTGCCTTCCAACTTTTGCTAAAGATGAAACAAGAATGTTTTAGGAATAACAACATAATCCTCAGAGTTCCAGCCACCCAGCGCAATTGTTAAAGGAACAACTATGCAAAAAATTATTTGTGAACATGTAATAAAAGGCTGCATCCTGATGTGTATAATCTGCTGAGAAAATGAGGTTAACTGAAGAGTTTCATAACTTAACTTTTGAATCCTTCACTTTGCAACCTTAATAATTTATTTTCTTTTTGGGAGATTTCTTGTCTGAAGTTAAATGTATGTGTTACCCCAGAAGGCCCAAAGTGTTTACAACATAAAAGGACAACTGCTGGTACAAGGATGTAGTCATGTACTATATCACAAAACTAGAAGTCAAGCATATGCTGATAATCCCTTTCTTCCCCACTTTCTAATTATTGGCCGGCTGGCAGCTGTCAGGGTAGCTTTACAGGGCAATGGATGTTTTACCAGGGTTACTGCTGACAATGCAAAAAGGAGGCAGCAGACGATACCTCAGAGGCACAAGTGACTAAATTGGGAGGGGCAAGGCAGGCAAACCAGGTTAACTAATAAAAAATAAAAGGAACAAAATCCTAAAACAGTTGCGATGGGCCTTGAGGGTGAGGACAAGGGCTTTGACCTTGATGTGGTGGAAGAGGAAAAGCAAGCACTTAATCACCCACGCAGCTTCTTAAGCATCTGTTCTGGTCTTCACGTAGATATTCATACAGTCTGACAATTTGGTTAGCATTTCAATTAATAAAACATTTTATGAAGAATCAGTTGTACCTCCAAGTTCTCATCTTTTATGTAGGTTTTAATTACTTATTAAACACTTGCAGCCTTGCTTGGACTACATGCTGAAAAAATAATTTGGCCTTTCTGAAATGAATCATTAAAAAATATCTTTGCACAAAATTTCTTGTCAGATAGAAGCACAGGAACTGTCCATTACTTCAATACAGTGTTAACATCCCGGTGTAAGTTGAATTTTCATTTTCCAAAGGTACTAGTTTTCTCAACTTAAGCGCACCTTTCCTTAAACTTTCCTTCAAAAATTGCTTGTGACATAAAAGAACATTTTCTTCAAGAATTATCCAACCATACTATTTCCCAGAACTAGAAAGAGTTCCTTATGCACTGGTGCTACCGTGCTGCTGTGCAGAAGATAAGCACAGTGACAAGTCTCTCTCTCAGCTTTCAGATAAGGAGATGAGCATGGTAGGCTTCCTACTAATCTCCAAAAAGCCTCCACCCAGACTCTACCTACACCAACAGGTGCACAAAGGCTGGGTGTTTGCAATCAGGCAAAATGAGTGCTCACAAATGTACCCAATGCAGCTCCCAGGGAAACTTCACACTGTGAAATAAACCCAAAGGTTTATTGAACAGAATATTCACAAAGAGTGATAGTGGCTACAGGACTCAATAAAGCTTTGAACCTTTAATGGTCAAGCAACTATATCAACATTGTGTTGCAGTAGTCTACTAGATTCTGACATTTTTATATCTATAGTTAATAAAATATTTATTAACACCAACATTGACAGGTCGAGTTCTTAAAGCTAAAATCAGAACTTCGGGGAACATTGCCACCGTTTTATGGAAGCCTGCATGTCCAGTAAAAAGCTCTGATCATTGCCATTATCAGCAGCTGAGACCTTTGAACACCTTCAAGACTTGATTTCCAATTACTACTGGGATGGAATGCATCACCAACACCTCTTTAAACTGAATGCATGCCTTTCTATATAACTGATATAGAAATGTTTTATACTAAACTGCATTTTTTTATGGAAGAAATTGATTGGAAGAGCCCAATGTTAGTGCTGGCAAGGTTAGAGGTGCCCAATAACGATGGGTGCCCAATAACACAGCTGGCATCACCCTCAGGGTCCCCTGGCATGCAGCAGCACATATAATTTGCCAGTCCCCTAGTGCATGTATAATGACTTATTTTCAGTGGGCCCATAAAGTAACGTGCTGAGCTTGCAAAGTGAGTAGAGCCTGTGGATACAAGAGGATTAGTACAACCTTTGCAAATTAATGATTGCATACCTATGTGTGTACTGAAATAAATAAATATCTAGTTTGGGACAAAAAAATGGGATCTTGGGAACAGATTTCTGAGGGTAAAATAAAAAGTGCTTATGGTACAAATGTCTTCTTCTGATCTACATATAACACTGTATTGATTTCACATTTTACATATGAATTCATTTTAACTGTTCAAGCACTGATGCCCAATAATGAAACTTCAAGGCAAAAGTGATGTTCAGAAAATGCAATGTAGTAAAAACCATTGAGTCTTCCATTTTCTAGCTAAATAAAAGTGTAGGGAAAACACTTTGTGA
The DNA here is from genome assembly GCA_034008185.1 of Gorsachius magnificus. NCBI lineage: Eukaryota > Metazoa > Chordata > Aves > Pelecaniformes > Ardeidae > Gorsachius > Gorsachius magnificus. The sequence continues at coordinate 183,045,241 of CM067081.1, forward strand.
AATTTAGGCCAATATTTCATCAAATGTATTCATCCATTTTGTCTAATGTTTTTTAATTCACATATTGCTTTTGTGCCTAGAATATGTAAGTGCACTATAGCTGATACTAAATGTAAGTGTGATAAAATGTCATTTTAGCTCTTTCATTGCTTGGATTCAGGATCCATATTTCTCAATAAGCACTGTTCTAATCAAAGAGGACATATATTTGAGAAATCTTTCTTTTAAAAATATGAATCTTCTGATTTTTCTAGTGCTTTGTGTTCAGAAAAAAAAAAATCCAAGAAATATCCAAGACTTCACTATTCAGATATTGTTTCAGGCTTCACTTACAAGAATTGCCAGTAACATTGCAATAAAAACTGTGGTTTTGGAATCAAAGGCTCTTTAACAGGTTCAGAACAAATATGCCATTAGTTTGGAAATGAAAAATGAGCCAGTAAAGTACAGAATACCACCATCTTTCATGCTAAACTAATAGTGGAAAGGGTTGAGGAAATGAGGAACAGTAATACAGTTTTAATATTTTAGCATGCTGTTGTCTCATTTAGTAAGTGTATATATAAGCGTTTCGTACCTTCTTTATTGTGATCAATCCAGCTTTTATAGTGGTTCTGTTACGGTCATCAACATTCTATTCCTCTCCACCATGAAAATGCAGAGCATGCTTTATTTGTTTTATAAATATTAACGGACACAATATAACTTTTCAAGAAATAATCTGATCACATTTGTTTGCTGTAAATCACAGTAGTAACCTCAAGGGTATATTTTCTTAGTGGCAAACACACAGAAATTCAAGAACAATTTATTCTTTTGTGCAATATATTGAGAAAAGCTTTCCTTCCAGCTCAATAAAAATGATGTATACTAACATCTTACCTGGTAATTAAACCAAAGAAACAAACATAATTGTACAAATCTTATAAACCCACATTACCGATTTTCTCAGATGCTTTATCTTCTCTTTGTTTCTCTGTTGAGTTGTTTCCTTAATGATTAGATTTTTATTAACTATCATTTCTCATTAATGTGTTAGGCAAAATTATGTTTTGAGAACATCAGGGTTTTTTTTTCTTTGATGTTTTTATCACACTGTTTTCTTCCTCTATAGATAGATTAAATTTTTTACACAAAGTTAACTCCAGATTCAGATGACTGCCAGAACAGCTGAATAATGTTCAATAGCTATATTAATTAAAGTCTGCCTCTCTTTAAGTCCAAATGCTGTCTGTAGCAGGCTGCAAAATGTATGTAAATGTATGTAAAACATACATTTATTTTAAACTGTATACCCTGTTTCTCTGAATGATTTTTTTATGTAATTCATTTGTAAATAGCTTGTTAAAATACTATAAAACAGGCAATTTTGATTGGTACCACACACATGGCATATTTCTGTTATTTGATTTGATTAATTTTACTTCTGCATTTCATTTTCCAATGCAAATGCACATTTTTTTCATTCAAAAATTATTGTCTATAAATCACTTCCACTAAATTGGAGATAAACTTTTATTGAACAGTGTGTTTGTGTGTGTGTATATATATATATAAAATGCATTTAGCCTAATTATGTTGTAGAATATCTATGAGCAGATTACATTTCCTAAATCTTATTAATTATTGAAAAAAAAAAATTTGATGGCTTATAAATCTGTGGGTTTCTTGTAAAGCTTTCCCTGGGACTGTTTAAGTAGCAAATAGAAAAATGCGTGTCTGTTGACCAGCAAAGTAGATGTACTTTCCAGCACACCATGCAGTCCTGGAGCTTATTTTAATTTTCACCTGTTTCACCTGTACAAGTAACTTTCCTGTTGAAACCAATATATGGAAGAGAAAGAACAGTCTATGCCCCAGCATGGAGTCAGCGTTGGACTGTATATGAGCATTCGAGAGTTAGAAAAGACTGCTGGGTTGGATGCGATCTGTAGTGCTTATCGGTAATTGCCAAAGTAACACTGGTTTTGGTTTTTTTTTCTTGCATAAGCACACAATACTTCTGCTGTAAGTACTCATGTTTTAAAATAGTGTGCACTTTGTAAAAGTAAAACTAAATGTACACAATGGCTTGCAAGAATAAATTCAAATAGTTACATACATTCAGGGAAAACTAATAAAGTGGAGGATGAATATAGATAAAACAAATACATTTTAAAAGTTTATTACTAATATTTGCTATTTATCATTACATGGTGAATCTCAGGAAATCCTCTAGTACCACACAAGGATTTTCATCTCAGTTGGGAAGGATGTTTCCCCATAGGCTCTTGCAAAGTTTGTTCCTCTACAATATTTTCAGTGTGTTTGGGAGACTGTTGCAGTTTAAAGAATGGTCCACATAAGCACCTTGCTGTTATCTATCCAACTTTAATAAAAATTACCCCAAATCTTGGAAAAAGAAGTGTCATTTTAAGGTTTGCATTGTGCAGGTCTTCTGAGCAGACAGACATTTTTTCACTTTGATTTAATGCTGGAACTCATTTGCTGCCCTGAACATACTCAGAGATACAGATGAATACTTAGGGTGTGGGTATGAGCACATCCTTGCTTCACTCAAATGCAGAGAGGGCAAGCTGAGCACTCCTCCTCTCAGCTGGGAATTGGCATAGGGGCCTGTGGATACACAGCTACACGGAAACAGTGGCAAGAGTTTCTGGCAGGAGGAAGCTTCTGTCTCTCAGCCTGTTGATTGCAGGATTGGCCTTCTTAGTGACTTGACATGGATAACTACCTTAGTGACATGATGCTTCTATCCAGATATGCTGCTGCAAACTGATAATCCTGCTTAAATGTCTTTTTTTTTCCCCTCTTCAATTATTGGCTGGATTTATGAATTAAAAGTAATATCTTAGCTGGAAGCACTTGCTTTGTCATCTTTGATGGGGAGGGGTACATATTTGTAATCTTGGTTTATTGTATCAGTTCATGCACTGCACAGAAAGCTCTGCTGAAAGGTACCCATGGGAAGGAGGAATGCCATGACCATCTTACAAGAGCATATTCAGATTATTTCAGCAGATATGCAGTTTTTCCTTTTCTTTGACAGTCTGCCTGTTAGCATTCCTGTGAGTGTTGCTAGACAGCCCTCAGAAACACTGTCCCATACTCTGAAAGTGATGTTTTTCCAGCTCTTGCAAGGGGTATTCCCTAGTAGAGAGTATCTTCCTTGTTTAATCTACAGAAGTGGTAAAAATGTAACACCATCCTGGGTCTTGAGAGCTCTTGGATGTTAGTTCTACTTCACGCAGATAATTGGGGAATCTTCTTCTGAGGATCAAAAATATAAAGCCTAATTTCAGAGTAGAGTTTTTGTTCCCTTTTAAGAATGTTTAACTTCTGTACTATCAAAAATGAGAGAAATCCACTTGTCTTTTTTTGCCGTTTTTTTGTAATATACCACCCAAGTTCCAGCCACTATGTCTTCATCTATTTTATCTGACAAGCCATATATAAAGATTCAGTTCAGTGTTTATCACAGTACGAAAGTTATAAAACCCTGAAAAATGTGGTTTCAAATATAATAGAAATGGTGACATACCCTAACCTATTGTGGCAGTAACAACACTGCTATAATATAAAAGGTTACTAAGACATATTGGCAGTCAAGGCTGCTTGCACTGCTATGATTGCTCTTTTTATAGGCATGGTAATGCAGCTCAGTTCCTGAGTATCACATGTTGGCAAATGAGGGTATAGTAGTCAGGAAATATTCTTCCACATGAAAAGACTTTTTTTTTTTTGTATCTTAAAGCACTGGTAATGACATTTTCTGAGCTGAAAGGCCAAGTCTAGGAGAAACTACCAGTCCAATCAGGAGCTCTCATCCTAGAAAGAAAAGCGCGGTTGATGAGAACTGCTGTAATGTTGACTCTGCAAAGACTAAAGACAATCAAGGATAGAGAGTGTCGATATTTGAGGTATCAAAATGTCTTTTCTCCAGAAACAGACAAGGAACTGCTAGGGTATGTGACACTGATATACAAAGGACTTCCAATATAGAAACTATGTTCACTGAAAGGAATGTGTAGGTGGGAAAAAGAGGAATATAAAAATCAGTTCTTATATATCTTGCTAGTGAAAAGCAATTTTCAAGGATGCTTACACCTAAAGATTACCTAAAGCTACATAAGTAAGCATGTGACAACCGAAATTATAATAATAATAATAAAATAGTGTAATTGCCCATGTGCTGGAGGGAAAGAGAGAAGAAGAGAAAGAAATCTACCAAACAGTCAGGCATTTCAATAAACGTTTTAACATAGAAATATCTAAAGCCTTTAAGACTGTCTGCCCACTGCTAAATAAAAGAGATGTCAAGTAGCCCAGAAAGCTACATTCATGCTGCACAGTGCTGGCTCCTGGGCACCCTCTAGGTCCATGCTAGAATCTTCTGCTTCTGAATCATAGTTCTCACTCCTGTTGTTTTCATAAGTTTAAAGGTCTGAAATATTTTAAGGGTTACGTTACAGCCCCTCATAGTGGTGTTTTAGCAGCATGAAACAGATGGTCCTTGCTTTTGGGGTGTGGTATGCTTTTACTCCACTAAATTATGGATTTAGAGAATATAGAGGTGTTTGAGAAACTCCTGAAACAATTTTGGAGACCTGTCCTGAGAGGGAGGAAAGCAAAACCTCATTCAGGCTCATGAATATTGATTTTGGAAATGGTTCCTGGTGCATAAAATCTCCCCTCCTCCCCCCGCCCTCCCAACCCCTTGCCCAGCCATCTCTCAGAAAGTGCTAATTGGCCCAGGTCACTAGGTCAGTGGTATGCTAGCTATTCAGCACCATGGATAATCTCAGTCCAGTACTTCAGCTCATTCTGTCTCCTTTTTTAGCAATAGACACATAGCTTAAAAGCCTAAAGACGTGACTAAGTTCCAAGAATCGTATTAATGGAATAACTGGCACACGAGCCACGAGTAATTATTTAATTATTTTTATCTTCTTCCTCTCCAGAACATTTTTTTTCTCCTGTGAAGTTTTTATCTGGTTTTATACAGCATCTTGCCCCCTAGAAAGACCGACCAAAATTTCACACCCCAGGGCCCGATTCTGTCCTTATCTCCCCATTGAGCTGTGGCTATCCTTCGAGATTCTGATCATCATTATCTTTCAGGACCCCAATGAATGTTCACTGGTATTAGAAAGCTACGTTAGCTTTTATGTGCCAGTCACTGAGACGACTGCTATCAATGGTGATATTATGTCCTCCAGCAAACACACAAATTGTCAAAAGTAGGAGGTGCAAGGCTTCAGCTGTGCTATTTCTATTATCGCAGATAAGTCTCAGACTTTTTTAATTTCTGTGCTTCCTTACAACAAGCAATAGTCACTATTTCCAAGGTGAGGACATGACAGCAGGATATACAGGGGATAATTATTTGGCAAGCAATTTTATCTTCCAAAACACAAAAAACCATGGTGAAGGGTAAATGTAAGTCCACAGAGTAACACAGCTGAGTAGCGGCACTTATAAGCATTTAATGTGGGGCCATCAGTCCTTCTTCCACCATTTGCTGAGATCCTACTGAAACAAACCTACAGAGCGAAGGATATTCCTTCTCTGCAGTCCTAAAGCTCTGTCAGTGCATACCAAAGCTGGTGCTAGCACATTTTTATTATTGTAAACACCTGTGAATTCATGAACTTGTGGAATGAATTACAAAATGGAAGTTATGTAGAATGATATTGGCAGCACAAGAGATGTCTAAAATGATTTTCAATGTCTCTTATACTTTCTCCTTTTCTCTGCATTTCCTCCTTAAGGACAAGGCTATAAATCATGATTTTTTTCTGCAAGACAAAACTATTCAGGGTTTTTTCACAAGCCATCTAACCAAAAGCAGACACAGCCAGATGGGGTGACTTGTGAAAAGAGATTTTGAAGGGGAGTTTTACAGACTATTACTAATTGCCCTCATGAGGCCTTTATGTCCTTAGCCAAGGCCCATCCTTCAGAGAAAGCAGCAAGTATAAACCTGTGTTGTGTGACAGAAAAAGACAAAAAAATGGACAGGTGTTAGCTGGAAAAGAAAATAAGCTTTTCAAAGAGCAGAACTGGTAAAAACATTTTAGCCATGCAACACGGAAAAAAGGCAGGGCTTAGTGAAAAGATAGGGAACAGAAGGAGAGGCAATATTTGAACTGTCAAAGTTGACAGAAAAAGATTAAATGTACCAGTTTGCCACAGTTTTCTTCAATTTTACATGTGGTTTTTTTCTAATTACAAACAAAATACATTTTCCAAAAATTTCCAAGTATTGGGAGTATGGAACAAAGGAACAGACTCTGAAATTCTTGAAGAACAGGCAGCTGCTGGTGGCAACAGAGTCCCCTCCTCCCTCCAGAGCTGGGCAGCGTGAGGAGTCACTGAGGAGAGGGCAGCTCCCGCCAAAGCTCTCAAACAGCTGCGTGTCCTGAGGCCCAGCAGGTTCCTGTGCAAAATGGTCTCTGAACCTAAAAAAAAAATAAATATTATTAATACTCCTGAAGTCACAAAACTGGAATTTACTTTCAAAAAATTTAAACTGAAAAATTCTGCATTAACACTTTTCAGAATTTTACACTGCAGTTTCTCATTCTCAATCCCTCAAGGAAAAATGGCTTTTTCCCTTAAGAGAAGCACCAATGCCTTTGCCAAATTGCAAACTTACTGAGCTTCGTTCATACTTTTGTGTTTGGACGGAACAAAGAGCTCAGAGTTTAGCTCTGATGCAGTCTTTTTTTCCTACCTAGATTCACTAATCCCTCAAATTTAATGTACAAATATATGTCTACATAGATACATAAGAACATACATCTTTCTTTATTTCTATATGCTCACACACACACGCACACACACAGAGTCATTGCTCTAAGGGACTGATTAGATTTACTTAATTTTTCTCTTCTATATATGTAATGAGTTACCTGAATTAGGTTTTTTCTCGCTTTCAATATTTACAGCTTTTTTGAGCTTTCTTCTTTTTGCCTTCATTTTATTTGCAATTAGCACCAACATAGTCTGCAGAATAAATTTATCTTAGCAATGTAATTACGTGCAATGTACTTAAAATGAAATTAAGTACTCTTAAAATTTATGGTGGAGTCCTCTGACCATTCCTATTTAATACTGGTACCAGTAAAGTCAAAAGACCTTTAATGAAAGCACATAGGTCCTGTTATGTTCTGTTACAGATCTAAATCAAGTGGCTCCTTTGAAGTGAAGGATTTATATCAGCACAAAATCAATACAAGAATCAAAATCCAAGCCTATAAAATGTAAACAGTGTCCAAAATTGACACAAGTTATTTAACTTCATTGATTTCTCAGCAGACAATCTGTGAGGTATGGATGGGAAACATTTTTTCTACAGACATAGTCTTGAAATGCTGCCTGCTGGTCTTGGCTTTCTGTTTTTTTTTTTTTTTTACTTTGGCAGCAGGTGAAACACAGCTAATGTTGAGCTCAGCATTGTGAACTATGGCCAGACTAGCACATATCAGACCATTAGCTCACCCCATTATCCAGTTAAAGCTTTAGTCCAGGGAGAGACTCAGCACTCTCAGATTTCTTACCTGTCTGTCAAGTAAACCAGCCAACTGAAGTAAAATGGTATCACTCAGGCTCCTGAACTGCATGTGTTTTAAAGCTTCCTCCACTGCCTCAGCTGTTGCAGATGTTTTGTGTTGAATTATGGGCACATTTTTGGCTGGCTTGGGAAAGGTATTGGACTAAGACTTTTCAACAAGCTCATCTTACTCTGTATCACTGTGGGTGCAAGACAGACAACACCTTTCCAAAGTGGTTAAGCCAAGTGTGCAAGCACTTCCTCCATGGTAATGATGCACTGCAGAATAGAGGCTCTGGTACGTTATAAACCTGTGTGATGTGTGACAGTTCTGAGTGGATTGGATCCATCTTTAGTCACCCAAGAATTACTTTTAAGGTTTTTACTAGTTAGGGAAGAGTGACAAACATTTCAGACTTTATTTGGTTGTACATGCACAGGTCTCTAATGTCACTTTAGATGTCTTAGGCTATCCCACTTGAATCGCTATCAGTATGAATAACTTGGGTTTGGGTCTGCCAGCCTTATATGGGTGTCTCTCGGACACAACAAGGTATCTACTTCAAAAGGTACTAAATCCTTATTTTTAAACGACTGGATCAGACCTGCCCACTAGGGAATTCATGCCATGTCTTTCTTTACCCATAATAGAAAAAGTAAATCGTCCTTCTGAGGTGACTGGGTTTTGTTGTTGAGCGAAGCTGCTTTTCTTTTTCTAGGTGACATTCAGACAGCTTAGAAAGATAAGGTGATTCCTCTCAATGTTTCTGGGATGAGGTTTGTGAAAACCTGTTTTTTTGCTAAATATTTATAATTTATATTTATTTAGATTATACACTTGGAACTTGGGAGAAAAATTCATGAGCTCTTAAACCAGTGGGAACATGACGTTAGAATGCAGAGGGAATCCTGATGCAGTCCATCTTCCTCACCCTTTCTCAGTTTTTCTACTAAGAGTTCCTCTACTTGTAAACCAAGGAACCAGCACCTCCCTTTAAGACTTATGACTACAAAAATACATGTAGGAACTAACTAGTATTGGTACAGACTTGCTCAGACTTGTAGTAAGCAGACTTACTTCCTACAAACAGCAATTAACTCATTGACCCACGCTGAACCAACATGCAATCATCTGTCTCTGTACACAGAAATTGACCTGGATTAAATATGTTGGCACAATTTCTTGGACAAAGGCTCTCCTCTGTGTTACAATGCCTTTTTTTCTAGAATAGGGTGATTTTGTGCAGCAGAGACTCTTGGCAGGTTTAAATCGAAGGGATGTGGGGAGGAGCAAAGGGACTCCTGCATTAGCATTGGCTGGTGAAGTACATACTCCTGAGTCACGTGGCATGGATACAGGCAAATATCTGTAAAGTTCTTTCCATTCATCATTCAGCTGAAGGCTGCATTTGCCCCCCGGGGTAGAAAATTACAGGATGTGATCCTTGAAACATTGGTTCTGAACATTTCTCTGTGTAGAGAAGCTCTCATGGAGAAACAAATGAGTTACAAATCTAATTAACAAATTTCAATTAAAAAAAAATTATTCTCAAATGAGAGGTAATTCTAAGGTAAAAGTGTAGAGGAACCCTGACTAACACCATCTTCTGGTAATGAATTTTCCCAGAGAAAACAAATGGCACAGTTTCTAATTGTTATGAGTAGAATACACAAGCTCCTATGTTCCTCAGCAGTCGGCTCTGCTGAAGCTCTGTGATATCTGTTATGTTTCTGGCTGCCTTGAGGAATAACACTGAACATGAATTTAGGACAAGGGAAAGCAATGAAAAATGTATAAACCTATTCTTTAAAAAAGTTAATCTCTGCTAGGGGGATCATTCATATGCAGACAAAATATGAGAGTATGAGGAACTTCTTACAGTATTTAGTCCCATTTCCTTCTATTGGAGGTAATCAATTCATAAGACATGATGCGTAAATCCACCAGTCACTGTCTCAAATGTAAGCAGGAAATACCTACTTAAGCATTAACATGCTAAAACTTCTACAGGACTGGTGGTATATATTTACTTTATGAATTAACTTCCTATATGACATTTGCGAAAGCACAGGGGGAAAAAATCAGTGTTCAAGTACTTTAATAGCAAGTGTCATTTGTTTATCAGTCTTGGGTCTATAGACACTTGTATGAAGGTATAGAGTTAAAACAGCTATCCATAATTCAGCTGTGACAGAAACTCAGTGCTGCAAGAGAGAGGTATCTACAGAATATTATGGTTTTATAAACTGTATATGCAACTAAAGCTGAAGGAGGCTTTTGCTTCATTACCTCAGCAGTTGTGATCTGACCTTTTGGCTGTGGTTGGTAAAAAATCCTTTGTTCTCCTTCGCATACCAGGAATTAACATTTTTCTAAACTCCATGAACTCAAGCTAGGTGAAAGCTTAGAAGTTTGCAAATAGATTTTCAATGTCACATTTCTATAACAGTGTTATAGAACAAAACTAATTGCTGTCTGTAGTGGATGCAATTCTATTCACAGCAAGATAAATTGGATTTCTAAACTGCGATTTCTATTGTGTTACCTCCATGTATCATGAGAGTTATCCTGATGTGCACAGCAGTGGGCCTACTTACTTATACACTAAACTACAACTTTATGCAGAATGCATCATCTTGTTTTGCTCTTGAAAAGACAGGGAATCCCAAAGTATAACTGTAGACTGCCATCTGTTGGAAGGGCTTAATGATCATACTCACCTCTAATCAGGCCCTACCTGGAGGAGTAGAAAGCGTAACTTCTGCTCATGGGCTCAACATCCATTCCAAATAAGCCAATTCAATGCTGGATCTGTATTTTGGCTACCAAGACCACTAAACTAGAGGACTTCTTTCACTTTGGTTCTCTAACTGAAAGAACAATATTTTTTTCATTTGGAATTGTAACTCCTAACATTAAAAAGATACATAAAGCAAATTTTTAGGTTTGCTGTTTCATAAGCTTATACTGTAGTTGAACAAAAGGAAGAAGGAAGAGGAAGAAAGAAGGCCCCACTGGTGTAAGAAGGCAAGGTGGAAAATAAAAGGAATGAAACCTGCTGACTTTGCAGGTCCAGAGGGTTGTAATCAGTGGCACAAAGTTGAGCTGGAGGCCACACACTAATGACATGCCCCAGGGGTACCAGTGACAGGGGTATCAGGGACAAAACTGTTTAACTTCTTCATTAACAACCTGGAAGATGGGACCAAGTAAATCTTCAGCAAGTTTGCAGATGATGCAACACTGGGAGAAAGCACTGAACACCAGAGGGTCATGCTGCCATTCAGAAGGACCTTGGCATGCTGGAGAAATGGGCAGAGGAACCTCATCAAGTTCAACAAAGAGAAATGTTGACTCCTGCACCTGGGGAGGAATAACATCAGGTACCAGTACAGGCTGGCTCCAACCAGCTGGAAAACTGCTTGGCAGAAAAAGCCCTGGTGATCCTGGCAGAAACCAAGTTGTACGTAAGTCAGCATAGTACCCCTGCAGCAAAGAAGGCCAAGGGATGTGATCCTTCACCTCTACTCAGCACTGGTGAGTCACACCTGGAGTGCTGTGTCCAATTCTGGGCCCCCAGTACAAGAGAGACAGGGACAGGATTGGAGCATTTCTTAATGAGAAAATGCTGAGAGAGCTGGGACAGTTCAGCCTGGAGAAGAGAAGGGTCAGGGGGATCTTATCAATGCGAATAAATCCCTGGTAGAGCAGAGTAAAGAAGATGGAGTCAAACTCTTCTCAGTGATACCCACTGACAGGACAAGAGGCAATAGGTACAAATTAAAAAACATGAAATTCCATCTGAACACAAGAAATTTTTTTTTTTTTTTTTTTACTGTGAGGTAGGTCAAACACTGGAACAGGTTGCCTAGAGAGGCTGTGGAGTCTCCACACCCAGAGATATTCAAAATATCCCTGAGCAACCTGTTCTAGCTGTCCCAGTTCTCAGCAGGGCATTGGACTAGAGACATTCAGAGGTCTCCTCCAACCTCAGCAATTATGCCATCCCGTAAAAAAGGCTATACTGAAAATCTGAATGGTTGCAGCTCTTTCCTTAAGAGCAAGTGTTATTTTGAAAGATTAAGGTCACAATTCTGCAATTCCACTAACAGGTTCAACACTGAACTAAAAAACACAGCACCTGATTATGTGTAGTAAGAGACATTTCAGGGACTTGAATTCAATCCTATGGTCTAAAAAATTTATGGGAGCAGTATAATTCAGCCTATGATTTACAGTCAAACTAATGTACCGATTGACTGTGAGATTCTATTTCAGTTTAAAGCAAAATACTGTCATGTATAATGCAGAAATGTTATTTTGAGCCCTTGTATTAAGAAAGAAATTGTTGGAGGATCAGAATGCTCAAAGGATTATCAGCAAGGATAAAAACTCTCAATTGTCCTAGATGATGCTGAACAAATTTCTAGGTGTTAAAGTAGAAAACGGCTTGAAACTCTCACTCTGTGTGCGCACTGGCCAACGCCTTAAAACCACTCTAGTGTAGAGTGGGTGAATATCAGAGCTCATTCAACATGGTCTATGTAGGCAGAACTGATTTTCCCTGCATCTAATTGGAGGTGTACCATAATTTTATTTATCTTTAACACTAGTGCTGACAATTATAATTTTGTGAGAATGAAAAGCCAATTCAAGAGGAAAAGACATCAGGGAGATTCGGGGAGCGATGAGGAATCAACAGCTTCAAGAAGCAGTGATAAGGGTCTGGGAGCTGTAAGACAGAACAGAGTTAGCAAGCATTTACAAGTTTTCAGAAGGGCAATGTCTGGGAGTTTCTCTGCTGCTCCTGGTGCTAGCACAAGGCTCAAAGACCAAGAACAGACAAATGTCTAGGACACAAGTAGCTAAGTTTCATCCTATTGGGATCCCCTCTGGATTCCTCTGTCCCCCTCTCTCTTCCATCTTCACAACACAGGATTTGCCTTTCCATCCAAACATCCCTCAGGGACTTACCAAGCCAGCTGAGCTACCAGTAGCTCCCATGAAGCTCAGCCTGCTCCACCTGCAGCAGTGTCCTCTGCTTTGTCAGCCCTGAGAGCAGTCAGAGAAAAGTAAGGGAACAGAAAGTAGTTGGCAGCTTTCAAACCTACCTCAGCTGCAGCAGATCCAGAGAGGACTGCAGAGAGATGGTTTCTCTTTCGTTCCTCCTGGAGGAGAAATCATAGTCATAGAGTGAAATAGGTCCAGAAGGACCTCTGGAGATCAAATGCAAGCAGCAGTTCATGGCCACCCCATGCAGATATCTGTCATCAGAAACTACTCACTTTTCCCATACTTAAAAGCAGCTCTTTTACATGTTTTTCTTATCAAATATACAATATTCACATTTTTTCATGAAAGGGAAGTAGTATCAGGGCATTTGATGGCAAATGTTCTTCCAGCACCTGAATGTTATAAACAGAGAAAATTGACAGCTACACAAACAGTTCATTGCTTCTTTCTTGTAGTATTCAAACATTTTAGGAGGATGATGATCAGAGGGCTGGAGCGCCTCTCCTGTAAAGACAGGGTGAGAGAGTTGGGATTGTTCAGCCTGGAGAAGAGAAGGCTCCAAGGGCACCTTACAAAATCCTTCCAGTGCTTAAAAGGGGCATACAAGAAAGCTGGAGAGGGACTTTTTACAAGGGCATGTAGTGATAGGACAAGGGGTAATGGCTTTACACTGAAAAAGGGTAGATTTAGATTAGATATAAGGAAGAAATTCTTCACTGTGAAGGTGGTGAGGCACTGGAATAGGTTACCCAGAGAAGCTGGGGATGCCCCATCCCTGGAAGTGTTCAAAGCCAGGTTGGATGGGACTTTGAGCAACCTGGTCTAGTGGAAGGTGTCCCTACCCATGGCAGTTGGGTTGGAACTAGAAGATCTTTAAGGTCCCTTCCAAACAAACCATTCTATGATTCAATGACATTTCTTTACCTAACATCATAGTTTGTGAAAAGCATATGACATAGGTGCACATTTATTTAGGAGATACAAATATTTTAGTAATTTTTAAATGAAATTAAGTAGAATACTCTTTATAACAGACTGAACACTGCAGTCAGTATCCTACAAAATTTTCTGTGTCATATGCAGCCTAAGAATATTTCTAGAGTTTACAACAGAGAGATTTTCCACTGACACTTCATTGGATGTGACTTAAAAGACTTCAATTATATTGAAAATCTGCTCACTTAACTGCCGCGTCATCTGCAACCTGAAATCTTAGTGCCCCTATGATTAGCATGTTTCTTCACAGTTTTTGTTCCTGCTCTAGGTAGCATTTTTCTTGTAGCTCTCTTTTACAACCTGTCTTCATAAACTGACACTTTGCTTTTGATAGCCTGTCACTTTCTGCCCATACCTCAAATAATTTTGCCTCCTGTTAACCTATTGCAGAATAAATTATTGTCAGGTAGTACCTGAAGACAAAAGATTTAGAAAGATAAATATTCACCAAAAATGAAATAAAACTTCCTTTTTGTGATCAAGCATCAGATTTTTATCCATCATTTCTGTTTCAACAAGAAAACAATAATCATTTTTATGAAGCTTATTATCATTCATGGGTTAAAATAAAAAACCTATCAAGGCTTCCTGCAAACATCAGGGACTAGCTCTGTTATGAATTTAAGACAAGATCCACAAAACAGCTTTGATCTGGAAAGCAGGAAAGAACTGATCAAGCAGAAGCACTGAAATCCAAGTGACCCTTCTACCTCTTTCCATGCATCCTAACTTCACAGGTACTCAAACCTCTGAGATTCTCCTGGGCATTTTGGGCTGTGCTTTTTACATTAACAGTTCTTTGTCCAAAAAAGCACTTTCACTTCATCCAGAAGCAAGCATTCCTTTTTTTCTGTATCTCCTCAAGGCTTTATTATGGTTGCTAACACACCCACATGTAGACAGAGGCTGTTTGGATCTGTTGCAAAAAACAAGTGGCAGTTGTTTGGATCTGTTGCAAAAAACAAGTGGCAGTGCACGTTATACAATGATTGTTTTCTGTAAAAGAGAGCTGTAGTCTTGAAAGCAGGAGCAGGACCAGCTCCTCACCTTTAAACTGCAGTGCCATTCCTTTTTGCCCTGCTTCCCTGTCTCTACGGATCTTGAATTAAACCCTGCACAGCTGTACATAGGACTCTTCCTTGTAGATACAGCTTTATGTATATGGACTCTTCCAGGATATGAAGAGACAGGCTCTGAATCCCTTCATCACAAGAAAAAGCAAGAAAATAAAATTTTTTGCTCTGTGCAAAAGAAGTGCTTTAACCTCTTCTGCTCTATTTTGACCTCTTAAAAATGGTAACACAGAAAACTTCACTCACAGGGAAAATCTTCTCTAGAGGCTGTGAAGATTTGGCCACTCACTCAAACTTCAGAAAAAGTTCCTGTGGTACAGATATAAGGTTCATAGTAGTGTCATGTGCAAATTCAGTCTGGTCTTGCCTTTAATAATAACTTCTTTCCTTTGTATAAAACAAACACTTCACCTGTGATAAGGTCTGATACCGGACCCACTGAGTTCAGTCAAAGTAAACTTGGTTCATCTAAAGCCAACTAAAATATAAAATCATAGCAGAAGTAGATCTTCTGAATTGCCTCCTGATTCGCTATCTGTGGTATTTTTCATTACAGCTTGCTTACTTGTGCTAGCTCTGTGGTGCACTTCCTTTCTTCTCTGGTCTGCTTTTCTTAGGCAAATTGTTCATAACTCATTGGGATTGCTGCAATAAAATTTGGCCTTAATAATTTGCAACTGAAAGGGCACAAGCTTCCACAGGGTTCATCCAGAATGTCACTTAAATTTACCTTCCCTGATTCGTATGGGGAAAACGCACACCAACCTGATGTTCCTCACCATCACTTAGACACACTTTAATGTCCCCTGTGTCAGATCAGTTGTGTGCCTCAACTCTTTTCAGACAGTTATCTCTTCAAAAGTGATACCAGAGGAATCATAAATGTAATTAACTTTAATCCTGAATCTGAGCTTAAAATTAAATTCAGTCTGAGGTAGAATTCCTGCTGAAATCAGGAATTATCATGAGAAAGACTGTTTCTGCTTGCCAAAAAGAGTTCCAACAAGTGTGATTTCACAGGATATTCTCATTAATCACTTCATTAACCACCTCAGATTTTTGCACCTTTAACTATTTTGTTAGGCATATGATTTTCATCTTTTAGGGAGCTGTGACTGTGGTAGTTACAGGAGAGCTTTCTAATACTCTTGCACTTTATTGTTCTTTAAACATATTTAACTCTCTGTCAAACAAAGAATTAATGAGCTACGATTTATACAAGTCACATCAAAGGCCAAATCTTACTCCCAAATTCACATGGAGAAATCCCACTGAAGTAAAAACAAGCTGCATATGTGATTAATGAAAGTCTGCTACAGAGCAGTTATAACTGATTTTTTTTTTCTTATCTAATATCCCTGAAAGCCTACAGAAAGCACTGGAAACTCAGATCTTTACCTTGTCCACAGAACAAGCCAAGCAGGGATGACAATGTCTCCTAACTGAATGACAACATGTGTAGACTGCTGTGAAGGTCATGACCTTGGTCTGTTTTGCACATAATGTCAGGAGCAGTAGATTAGATTAGACTCCTTGGAGACTGCTGACAACCTTAATTTTTCATAAGATGAGGCTATAGGTTTGAGCACCTTTGGTGACAACAGTTCTTACACGACAGAGGTGATCTACCACAAAGAGATGGGTTCCAGACCACTTAAGGCAAGTCTAACATGGCACATCAAAAGCCACCAAAACCAGCATGGGATTAATCCACTAGTGATGTACTTCCATTTGGAGACATGGTTTATGAACTGGTCTTCCACAGTATAGACTGACAGGAAGTGTGGGAATGGCTCAAAGCTGCATGAGGAGATCTTAGCAAATATTTCTTTACCAATGGGGTTGTCAAACACTGTAACAGGTTTCCGAGGGAGGCGGTTGACAACCCATGTCTGTCAGTGTTTAAGAGGCATTTGGGCAGTGCCCTTAATAATATGCTTTAGGTTTTGGTCAGCCCTGCAGTTGGACTAGATGACCATTGTAGGTCCCTTCCAACTGAACTATTCTATTCTATTCTATTCTATGCTATGCTATGCTATGCTATGGTATGCTATAGATATTGTAGTTTTAAGGTCTGCTTTCCAGATCTTTTGATCCAGAATGCTTTTAACTTCATTTTCCCCTTTTCAATGTGTGTGCCAATGGAGACTTGTCTCTCATAAAACTCTCGCCTCCTTGCTCCCATCACTCCAGACGACTGCCATTGCCACCATATTTCTCCTTTGCTCTGCATCCTAATGAAAGACTCATCTTGGGGCAACTCAGGGCAGGATGAGTGAGATCAAAACATGCTGCTACATAAGACTCAGGGTAGTTTTAACTGGAAAGTGTGAATGATTTCTGGACTGGAATTGAGGCATATGGGGTAGCTGTGAGACAGAAACAGAGGATGATGCTAGGGGTGAAGAGAGGTAATACTGAAAGGTAGGAAATTGATGGGTGCAAGATCACCTACAGGCCTGATGGAAAGGTACTGGGAGAATGTGGAAAACTCCTTCTCCTAGTCACTACTCTCCTGGAAGTCATACATGAGTGTGACAACAGAAAAACCATATATTTTCATCAAAACAAGGAAAGGAGACAGAATAAATAAATAAATAATTATATATCTTCTTTTGTGAGCCAGATTTTGAAAGAAAGCATAGGCTTCTCAGATGAGCTTTTTTGATGTAAAGGTCTTTGGTTTGATTTCTGGTCAGAATGGGTTAGCTATGTATAAAAGAATTCTTCTTTTAATGCTTTTTGATTTAGATATTCTTCTCTATGCTGCTTTGATCATATCAGACTTCATAATTTTGATTAATTTTTTTCCAGAACACTCTTATTATTAGCTCTTAATTACAGTTATGGCTGAAATGACATTTCCACAGGAAACTCCTATTTTCAGTATATTAAAAATTTCCAGAACAAATAGACTTTTCAGGGCTGGATATTATTCAATAAAATAAATTTAATTAGGGTGTTCCAAAACCACATAGATAAACAAATAAGTCCATTAAATTGCTTTGGGTTTTTTTATAAATTTTGTTTTGTCATAAGAGGTACACTCTCCTCCCCATAGGAAATGCAATACAAATGTAACATATGGCACCACTATTCCTCCTTCCTGCCAACAAAAATTGCAGAAACAAATCAAAGAAAAATCCTACACTATTTCTTTTAAAAGACAGCGAATGGAAAAGAATAAGGAACTTCTAAGTTGTAGTTTACAGACTTCTACAGACTAAACCTATTTTATGGTTCTCATTTAGTTTACCATTAGGATCTTTTATTAGTGTCCTAGTCCAATTCTTTCTAAAGGAATGGAAGATTTTAGTTTCAGCAGGTGCTACTGTTTTCTTCACAGAAGGTTTCTGTGATCACACAAAAGGTGTGTAATTCTTCTTCAAAGTACCTTTTCCAGCAATAAGAACCAATCTCTGTTTCTTTCAAGGGTCTTTCCAAATTAAGTAAAGGAGTGCCTGAAGTCATCAATCAGAACACCATTTCTGGGTTCCAGAAGAAAAAAAAATTTTTTTTTTTTTTAAGACAGCTTAAGCAATTTCTGACATTACTTGGAGCTCCTGTTACAATACTATGCATTCTCAGAAGAGAGTTTTTACAGGTCAACCTACATTTTGTCTCTTAAGAGGGTAGGTCTCCACAGTTTAGTTTTGGCCACATCCAGAGGATGACCTAGTTGCTATCCTCCTATTGTTAAAAGGCAAGGTCATCCCCTAACAAGTTATCATCTGTGCTGTTCTAATCAAAGTGAGAGCTTTCCCAAACTCTGAAACAAAAACTGTGCACGTCACAGGGTGGAAATTATGTCCTCCATTCCAGATAAGGGGTCATTCTTTTAATCCTCTTTCTGGTGATTTCACAGAAATATGAGAACACACTGCTTCCATTTTGAACTTCATTCATACTGATCTTAATACATTCGTACTGATCTTAATATCTTTGTTAAAAGTCTTCATGAGTATATAAACCAGATTTATATTTTTAAAACATTTTAAATATGTCAAACAAAACAAAGATCAAAGAAGTACATAGCCTGGAATATTTTTTAAGCTAAATGTAAACCTAAAACTAGATGTCTTTCACGGGAACTAGAAGACTTTTGGATAACAAAAATAATATGATAGTAAAACACTGTATATATGCATGTCTATATATTAATATATATTTCATTCAAAGTATTATCCGACAATTCATTAAACTGTGCCCAGGAGTGGGGCCAATTAATGGCAGACAGAGTCTCACTGTGGAGATGATCCGTGTCACAGAGTCTGGATTTCACCAGGCATCCTTGAGAGGTCCAAAGGAGCATGTAGATAAGTTCACGCAGGGGGTGTTACCAGAGAAAGAAGTTCGTTTTGGGAAGATAGTGGGTTACTTTTATGTCTTTAATGTGGTGTTGTGGTTTAACCCCAGCTAGCAACTAAGCCCCACCCAGCCGCTCACTCACTTCCCCCTGGTGGGATGGGGGAGAGAATCAGAAGAGTAAAAGTGAGAAAACTCGTGGGTTGAGATAAAGACAGTTTAATAAGGAAAGCAAAAGCTACGTGTGCAAACAAAGCAAAGCAAGGAACTCATTCACCACTTCCCATGGGCAGTCAGGGATCCAGCCATCTCCAGGAAAGCAGGGCTCTATCACCTGTAATGGTTAATTGGGAAGACACATGCCATCACTCTGAACAACCCCTCCCCTTCCTCCTTCTTCCCCCAGTTTATATACTGAGCATGATGTCATATGGTATGACATATCCCTTTGGTCAGTTTGGATCAGCTCTCCTGGCTATGTCCCTTCCCAGCTTCTTGTGTGCCTGGCAGAGCAGGGGAAGCCGAAAAAGTCCTTGACTAGGTTAAGCACTACTTAGCAACAACTAAACCATCAGTGAATTATCAACATTCTTCTCATACTAAATCCAAAACACAGCCCCATATGAGCTACTATGAAGAAAATTACCTCTATCCCAGACAAAACCAGGACATGTGGATATATAAGTGGGCATAGGACATCCATTCCTGGAACAGCTGTTGCTAACTTCCACTTTCTTAGGAGGTCAGTTTGTAGGTTATAACAGTTTCTTTGTTCTGCAGGTTATAGCAGTTTCTTTGTTTTGTGCTTATCAAGGATGCTCTGGGCTCCCTGCTGTGCTTATCAAGGCCAACGCAAGCTCCCACCCGTGCTTGTCAAGGATGCTCCGGCTTCTCAGGCCAGGTTCCCAGGCTAGCAGTTCCCAGGTTGGCAGAGATTTTCTCTATCAGTATTTTAGGAAATATCTTTTGTCAGTATTTTTCCCTGTTATAACCAGGTCACCTTTACATCTGTTCTGACAGAGTGTTTCTTCTCACCAATGTTAAGTTGGTAACCCACAATGAGGGAAATACTGGACAATGAATGCATACTTCTTTATCTATATAATACTTTGATTTCCTTTTCATCTTATCATATCCTAGATGGTTTAACATTTCCATTAAGTCTCTAATTTACAATGCCTGAATATTAAGATGGCTTGTATTGAGGGAATTGAAGTGTAGAAATTTACCCTTGTAAATTTACCAACAGGCAAACCAAACATGCTCCAGCATAGATGCCTTCAGCTACATGCTATAAACACTTTTCCACAAAATACCTATTCAGCTTTCAGTTCTGCCGTACATTCAGTATTTATAGGGAAACTGGGCTGAAAAGCTAGTTTTGTGGTAAATTCACAATAATGTATCACACAAAATCTCTTCAAATAGTTGTACTCTTGGATAGTGTTAGCAGTCCCTACTGAGAGTCAATAGCACATTAATCTTCCTAGCATTTGTTTTATCACATATTTTTATTTTAATAGAAGTCTGAGGCTGAAATAGGGATTTTTCTCTAGTGGGTCAGACACTGCAGAAACATACACAGAACCACAGGGCTTATAATCAAAAGCTTATATGTTCAAAAAGCCAAAGAAACTACACAAAGGTTTCAGGAAGCTGTATATCATACAAGCAAAGTTACCATGATAATCTCTTTTACATGCTGCGTTACTTTAATTTTCTAATGTTTTGCAGTGGGATTGTCATCCCTTACCTGTGTTCTGAAGCGCTTTTCTTCAAAAGAAATTCTGTAGTTCCTTGGTGTCCTTTTTGGACTAGTGGCTGTTCAACACAAGGAAGAGACCACATTTAGTTTATTTCTATCCCAGCAGAAAGTTTCGGGCTTTCCTAAGCTACAACATTTGCTTTATTGTAAGGAGAAGGAAAAGGCATTGCAGTAAAATAAAGGAATAGATATAGAAGCATAATAACAGGAATCTGGGTGGGAGTCACTGACAAAGAAGGTGAAGAGAGAAAACCTTCTATCCTACATGCTTTTATGAAAGAGGAACCTTAGTTTAACTGAGTTTAAAACAAACAAAAAAGAAACAAAAACTTTATCAAGTTGTAATGAGAATGGAAAATGAAAAAGGTATTATTTGGCTGAATTGGAACTGGAATGAAAAATCAAATTGTGTTATTTATTTTCCAATTTGTAAATATCTTTCATTTAGTGAATTAGCTTCAAATTAATTGAATGGTTTATACGTTACTAACATAATGTACTGTTGTTATACAGCCAAATCTATCCTTAAAATAATGGATAGATTTTAAATTAGAGTCTGAGCCAACACAAATTTCAGCAGATGGAGTGTCCTGTTGTTAATCATCAGAGCACTTAACAAGAAGAATGAAATCAATGTCTGAGCACTTATCCTGTAGAAATTTATGTACCTTTTACACTTGCTGTGATGTACCCAAATGACACAATCCAAGGCTATGACTTCATTTTTTCAGTAAATTGGAGATGAGTAAATGCAAAAAAAAACCCCAACCCCCCCCCCCGAAACCCCCCCAAAAACCCCCAAAACCAATAATAATTTTTTAACTGCTGGGATCTAATATTAAAAAGAGCACAAAGTTGAAATACAGAAGACATAGAACACAAATGAATATCAAATATACTTTTCCGACTGTGCCAAAAGGCGAAGTCTGGACTTCATAGTCATTAAAGGATATTGCAGTTTGCATGAAAACACACAGAGTTGCATAGAAACATGATAAATGTGATAATTCTTTATCAAAATGGTAGCAGGACTCTTTAAAGTTCACAAAACCAAAGCAGATTATCAGAGTGGAACAAAATGTACCATGGCCCAGGGCTATATGACATTTTTTCTGACAGCTGGAGGTGTGAGAGGAAAAAGTTTTTCCAGGGACATGAAGGCACACATGCTTAACGGAAGCTAATAAACAGCCCCTGCTAGGAACTGGCTGGAAACTGGAAATCCTCCTTGACTGGAAATTCCAATTAAATTTTAAAAAATTGTCCTGAAACAAGAAGACAAATTATTTTATTTTCCTTTCCTCTATGGTATGGGGATTTTGAATTGTCTTTAGAAAAAAGTAAAAAAAGAAAGTTTTACTTAGGAATTTCCTAATTGTTCAAAAGCCATATTGGACCACAAAGGTTGAAGGTTAGGAACAGGGGTTTTCTAGAACCAGAAGAAAACTGGAGCTCTTGTGGACCCTGGCTCTGGGTGCTTTACTGCAGAACATCCTGGGTTTAGTCAGCCCCAAAAGCCAGTCTCCAGGGAACACAGCAGCTAGGGATTTGAGAACAGCTATCTGACTAAATAACATTTTCGGGGGGGAAACAAGGAATCTTTTTTTTATTTTTTCCACTGGGCACAAAATGAAATTTCCAATGCCAAGTCACTCATACTCAAAGCTCTCTTGATCTCTGTTCATGATTTACTTCAAAAGCTTAATTTCAGGTCCTTCTACTGAAGATTCAGGATGATGACAGTACATTTCTCATTGGATAAATTAACCCTTATTGTGTGCCCCTTATATACCCGGGAGAGTTTAAAAATATTGTTCTTACTGTGGTCAAGGTAGATAGGACCTGCTATGAAAACGCACATCTTAAAATGTCCAATTAAAATTTAACCAACTTACTACCAAAACTTTGCTGAGATCTAGCATAGATTCAGGAATAAATGTGAACATAAATTCTAGCTGCTGAGTGCATTGCAACAGTGCTTAGATGATTTCAGCGTTATATGATGGTTCCAACTGAGAGGTTAAGGAAATATTTATTACGTTCTTTAAATCACCTTGACATTCAGCACTCATATATAATCTTGAATTTCCTGTGTCTTCCAATATTTCTTGTTTTCTTTGCAAAACCCAAACTGTCCACCCTCTGAAGTTCACACCACCTCAGGAGGTCTTTAGTGCAGCTTTCTGCACAAAGCAGAGTCACATCTGAGCTCAGATCAGGTTGCTCAGGGCTTTTCCAGCTGGGTCTTGAAAACCTCCAGGGAAAGAGACTGCACAGCCTCTCTGGGCAGCCTGTCCCCCTCCCTGACTGTCCTTATGGTGATTTCCACCCCCTGTTATGTCAAGTCAGAATGTCCTCTGTTTCAATTTATATCCCTATCTCTCATTCTCCTTTCATAAGAAGAGATTGGTTCCATCTTCTCAAAAAAAATCCTCTTAGTTGTTGGAAAACTGCTTACATCCCTCCCAACCTTCTCTTCTTCAGTTTTCATGAGTCCTCATGTTCAGCAACTCCTACCAGATGTTCGACATCAACTACCTAATAGAAAAGATGTTTTATTAATTCCATCAGCATCACAATGAAACATCTGCTTTTCATAAATCCTTCAGATATTACTGCATTATTTTTCCTGTAAAATATCAGGAATAAGAGAAAGCAAACAAGTACACCTCTAAGCTGGTTTTCATGCCTGAACTTGTAAAATATGATGTGCCAATGAAGGAGAAAGGAATTTCTTTGTGTTTGTTTCATTGATGCAAGCATTGTTTTCTCTTAGTAGATTGTTCAACTATTTTTAGCATGAGAATATATTTTTTTTATTTGTCACTTCTATTTCTGCTATTTCCTTCCACTAGGTGCAGTGTCCATGGATTAAGTCCTCGTCCTTTAGATGTTAGCAGGAGTTCTGCTGTTGAAAAAGGAGAATCTCACAACTGACTCCACATATTTTTTTAAAAAAATACTGTATACTTTTGTGGATCTCATCTCCTTTTACATATCAGATTGATTTTTATTTTTTATTTTTCTATTCTATTTGAAATCCCTTCAGGAAAGGCTTGAAAAAAACATACTATAGAGTTTAGGTTATAGGTATTGTGTATTTGACCAATAATTTTTATCAGCGTTTGCTTGAGCCTCCCTATTTTTTTCCAGATGGGGAGTTACCAGGACTTCGTTTTTGTATGTCTGAAATAGCTGCAAAAGTTGTTGTGCCAACAGCACTTTTACTGGCAGGAATTCTGGGGAATGGTGCCACTGAATGACAAAAAAGGCACTGGTTTTGAAACAGCAAAGGTGTATGTGTGTTTGCATAATTTTAATTTTCAGTGACATTGTATTAAAATATGTAACTTTGGGGAAAGAAAGGCTAGATATGTATTTTAAGTGAAATAGGACAGACCTGAATGCATGATGCTTAATGTAATGGAAGATACAATATAATGCCATACCAGTGAATTATCTTTCCAGATAATCAAAGTACTACTTACAAGAAAATCATCATTTCATTCTCCAAGGTCCTCTTTCGAAAGCCTTATTTCCTTACTTAGTTTTATTCTGTTACTTTTTTTCTTGTTCTTGTTACTTTTTTTCTTTTGGGTAAAGCTGAATGTTTATCAAGAATAATTTGTATTTCCTAGGTGTCAGCCACATTACAAAGCTGATACTGAATCTTTCTTGCCACTTGATGTGCAGTCATTCCTCTTCTCATTATTGCATTGCTAGCCTATCTGACTTGTTTATAGTCTATTCAAGTAATTTATAAAGATAAGAAATTAGAAAAGTCATTTGGAAGCCTGCAGACATCCCACATGGTAGAGCTTCAAATGGATGTGGTCTTTTTCCTGTCAAATAAACTCTTGCTATATATTCACTATTTCTTTTACAATCCTTGATTGTATTTAGCCCCTCACTTATGGATGAGTCAATGTGGAGATCTTCGTCAATCAGCCAGTTATTCCATCATTGCTGATGTCCTGCTCTTCAAATAAGCATCTTGAGGGAGGAAAAATAAATTAAAAAAAAAAAATAATCTGTGTTTCAGATGATGAAAAAGAGAAAATAAATGGGTAAATTTTCAAATGTGATTAAGAAAAACCCAGTCTGTGACAGAAGTAAATTTCATATATGAGTGATAGTTTCAGTAGATGACCTAAAAGCAAATGAGACAGACTTAATACAATGAACACTCCACACAAATCTTGCCAGATCAAAGCTTATAAATGCCTCTTGGAACTGTGTGTGGTCTCCTTCTGCTTCCTATCAAGCCTTCCCATTATGAACTCCCCACTGTCAATGTTGCTTGTAGACTGAAGACCAACAAAGATGGGCTATGTTTCAGCAGGCTCCATAAAGATGAGCTGAAATACCTTGGCTGTCCACAGACAGCTTTGTTGTCTTAGAACTGAGCAGATAGCAGGCCATAACAAAGGAATAATGAGTAACTGCTGCTCTGCTAATTAGAAGCCAAGTTGGAGTTTAATGCTTTAATCAGACTGTAAATAAGTAAAGAGACATCTAGAAAAGCCACGGATAGCTCTTGAGGTGACACTTGTACAGATGGTTTGGGCACTGAGGATGGTATATTTATATATAAGTATGTGCATATTACTCTGATGTGAAGAATAAAATATTTTCTCCACTTCAGTTTGCCTGTGAGATGTTATCTTGCCCAGAGGCAAAGAAGGAAATTGGAGAACGCTGCTAGAAGAGCAGCTGAATGGTGACCTCTCTGTGGAGCCTCCCAGTAAATGACTCCACACAGCAACCTGGTTATTCCCCATGACCAAGTTACTGGCCTAACGCCCAGCTGTATCAGAGAGGTTCTTTAACATGCTGGTTTGGAGAATGTGGGAATGAAGCATCAAGCTGCTGCTTAACTGCTTAACAGCAGCTGCACCTGGCAGGTTTTCTGTCTTGGCCCATGCATGAAACTAATTTGGATCTACTGGGGCTGTGGACAGAGGCTTTGAAGGAAAGCACTTTTTACTGTTTTAATGAATTTATCTAGATGCTATGTTCCACCTATCTAGGATGTCTTACCCGCAAACAGTTTGGGATACTTTTAATTCTTCATCCCAAGTGATCAGGCACCTATTGGGTTAATGGAAGGAAGTCATTCTAGGATAAAGGCTCCTACAGGTGACTGGGGCGCCACAGTGAGAGACACCTTCATCATCCCACCAGCACACCACTTGCCAAGCAGGTGGCAACTCTGCATTTTAAAAAAAACAAGTTCTGGCCTAAAGATTTAAGTGATATACAAAAACGTGGATGAGTGTGACCTGGAAAGTGTTGAGGACTCTCATGGAGGTAATATTACCTCTGAAATGCTAAGAAAACTGTCCCATACAATGGCCATGTCTCCAAAAAAGCTACTTCTATGTCCCACTTCACTAAACTTCTGCACTTCCAGTTGGTATGCAAAAAGTCAGGGCGTTGGGCTGCAGACTGATATGTTTCTTCCTGAGGACACAGAATGACTGGTGACACTAAGGGACATCCAAACCAGGCAGTGATACTTTTTGATCTTTCTCCTTCTCAAACTTAAACACCAGTCATCAGAAAATTGTAGTATATTGTTAAGTATTCAGGGACTGTGTTTTTACATCAGGGGTTAGAACCAGGAATCATGCAGTGGTTCTCTCTTTCAGAAGGAATTCTGGAAAACACAGGTAAGAGAAAATTAAGGGAAGATCAGCAAAGGGCACCTCATTCATAGGTACAATATATCTTTCTGCAGAAAGCATCTCTCTTTTCTATAGGGTACCACAACCTTTGTACAGAACTTGTGTTCCTAAAGACCCTTCTCCTTCCTCATTTCTTCCTGCCTGGTAACAGTCCAACCCAGGACACTGCGCACCAGACTGCTTCATTTCTGTGCTGTGTCAGAGCTCCTCCACCCTCAGTCTTTCTGTCCAAAGCAAACATTTAAAAACTTCTTAATAATACCTGGAGGTGAAGGAGGGGAATTTCCAATCAGAACTTAAGCTAGAGTCCTGGCTTCTTTACCAACCACTCTAATAATAAGGAAAAATATAAAAGATGGAATTTCTGAAGGCAGCATTGAAAGGAGCTAATATGTCTTTCCTAGCCAGCTATCATAGGCATATATTAACTGCCCAGACAACTGGGCAGAAGAAGAAAGTCACATAGAAGGTTAGACAAAATCTTATTTGAAAAAAAAAGAATCGTATTAAATTGCCATGTTAATGATCTGTCTTTCAACAGTTTCTTCAGACTGGTAAGCCTGAGCCAGGGTTTTTCTAAATGTAACATGTTTGTACAAAAGTATTTTGTCATAATGTGCTGTGTTACCTTTGTCTATGTGTATAAGTGTGTCAGAGTCTTTTGGAAATGAAGGTTCAGGTCCACAAACCATAGGCTTAGGAAATCTTTTATCATTTGTAGCAAACAAGTCATGCAAACTCCTGCCTGAGAAAAGAGACACAGGTTTGAGCAAGTCTTCATGGGGGGTCTCTTCACTGTGGTCAGGATGGACTGGTAAAGTCTGGTTTTAGAAGGAAGGGCACTGAGAAACATCTAGTGTTGACAACGGTTTCCTGAAGAGTGTGTGTGTGTGTGTGTGTACACAAAATAAATACTAAACCAGTAGGTAGGCACTGTAAATTGATTCTTGCTACAGCTTTTTCCATCAACCCTTAACAGGTGGTCTTCAGTGTTTGGAGCTTATTTACATCTATTTGAAATTCTTGTTTCAAAACAAAACTAGTCATGAGGAAAAGGTTTTGCCTGAATGCTGGTTTTATGCAGCCATTCCTGGCCAGCAAGCTTGCTGGCTTATAATTCCAGTTTTGGGGTAATATTCACAGCAATTAGTTAAAAAGTCAGTTTTCAGTTTATCATTCATTGTTTGATTCAATTAATGGAATTTAAGTTTATTTTACAGCACATTTTCTTTGGTTTTCAAAACATACATTTGCTAGTCACTAGACAATAACAATTGTTTAATAACATAATTAGTTAGGCTTTGATTTGCAAGACATATGACTTGAAAGCATATGATTTCCAGGATTCCAGTAATTATTTTTAACTCAAGCTATAAAAATTCCATGCCATATTAACCAGCAAGGCTGGGAAAGAAGCCAAAGACCCAGTTTAGCTTTTTATGATTGAAAAAAATCTTATTTTCCAAATTCTGTTCAACTTCTGTTTTAATAGGCAATTTTCTATGCAGATACTTCAGTGTTAAATTTGTGAAGGCTATTCAGCACAGGATTAAAATGAAACAGAATCTAGCAAGTAATGTCTAGACCAGACCTTTCATGGACCAGCTGTTTGATGGACACAGTATAAAAAGGTGTAAAAGGCTCCATCTCCAATGCAGCAACATGAGGGACTCAGCAAAGCAAGGCATTGTAACCAGTGGGTTAGTGAAAGCCACTTTGAAAGAGTTGGCTGAATTCAGCAGACATCAACAAAACCAAGATTTGTTGCATTTCATGTTCTGCCTTGAAGGGTGTGTTAGAATACCTTTCCCAGCTAAAGAGAGCTCCCTTAGATTTAATGCACACACCTACTTCATCAATGCTTATTGCTCTTAAACCTCAGCTTTAGTCTATCCCAGATTAAAAAAAAAGAAAACCACCACCTTATTTTTTTTATTATTTACATGAATAGCACCTATTTTTAGGGTAAGATTAAAAACTCAGGACTGAACTTTTGGTTATAAGTGGGCAACTCCTCAAGTGTTCCTTCAGGACGATCCCTTCAGGACAGGTTTAGGCTAGACATTAGGAAAAACTTCTTCACCAAAAGGGTTGTCAGGCTCTGGAATGGGCTGCCCAGGGAGGTGGTCGAGTCCTCATCCCTGGAGGTATTTAAAAGAAGGCTAGATGAGGTGCTTAGGGACACGGTTTAGTGGTGGGATGTCAGGGTTAGGTTAAAGGTTGACTCGATGATCTTAAAAGTCTTTTCCAACCAAAGCGATTCTATGATTCTATTCTATGATAACAAACCTTTCCTTTGGCTCATTCAAAAACAAGATTCGGAGAGGCTATTTCTCCTGTGCAAGAGAAACTTGTTTTATTCAGAGGAGAACTTTGATGTCAGTATTCATTTTAAACAGCGCAAAGAAAGCAACTACTCTGAACCTGGAGCAGAACTGCTTCACTTACTCTGTGAGATTTTCAGTACTCAAAGAATGTAAAGGGAAACCTCAGTTCCTTGCATTGGAAGAAATTATTTGTTTTGATACATAATCATTAACCAAATTTGTAAAAATATCATCATAAATACCTTTTGATGTAAACAATTAAATTTTTTAGGAAAACAATGTGTATTTTCAATAAGCACTATGTGCACAGAGGTGTATCCTAATCAAAAACCTGGTAAATTCAGCTGATTCACATGGAGCACACACAAGTTAAAAGTTGAGGAGAATTCTGCTTATGAATGCATGATTTCCATCCATGCCCAGACTATTCAGCTGCAATATTTCTGAACCCACTACATAGGAAGAGGAAAGTGTTATTTACTCCCAAAAATTGTAAGCAAGTTGATTTTATTCACTCACTCTCTCTCTCATAGGCTTTATTCACTCACACACTCACATCCACTTACTCACAAGCACCATGCATGTACTCCCAGGTGGTTTGACCACAGGTAATGGGTGACCATGGCTGTCACAACATCTCTGGGGTTCTTCTTGACTGGCAATGAAGAACTAGCGTTTGGACAGGTCTTTCATTTCCTTTAGGGGTTGGTGGCTATGATGGGGTCTTCCTTAATTAAAAATTTTGCTTAGTCCATAAATCTTAGACCATGTCATGGCACATTGTCTGCTTTCCTTTGTTTGGAATATATGTTTGAAGTATTGGTTTGTAGTTGATTTTCACGTTGGGCTAGAGGGAAAAAGAAACAGTATATGGGACAAGCTGCAACCTTGTCACCATCCTCCTGGTGTGAGGGTGCAGGGACTCCTGCTGGCAAGACATCTGGGCTGGGGCTTTATCAGAGAGCAGGCTGTGTGACCTCAACATAAACATCGCTTTCCTCAACCCTACTGCTGGGAACGGGGTGCTGGCAATAGTGTCCTGGGGTCAGGGTTCCTCAGTGTCAACACAGGACATTCTTTCAACCTATCTACTGCTTTTCTTCTGGTGCTTGCAGGTAGTTTCCTAATTCCATTCATACTTATGTTAATATTTGTCTTAGAAATCTCAGCAGCTTTACAAAAGTTGACAAATATAAAATAGGTTTTCCATGGACTTAAGTCCTTTGAAGTGCTGGCCAATGTCCAAAATCAGGAGTTTGCTGATGGTTAGAAGAGTATTTCTTATTCTACCTGTCTTGCAATAAGTCTACCTATTTGTATTGGGTTTCTGTGGCAAGGTCTTGGTAGTGGGGGGGCTACAGGGGAGGCTTCTGTGAGAAGCTGCTAGAAGTATTCCCTGTGTCCGCTGCTGGCCAAGGCCAAGCCAATCAGCAACAGTGGAAGCGCCTCTGTGATAACTTATTTAAGAAGGGAAAAAAAAAACCATCTGCAGCTCAGTAGCCAGAGAGAGAAGAGAAGTGAGAGGATGCGAGAGAAAACAGCCCTGCAGACACCAAGGTCAGTGAAGAAGGAGGGGGAGGAGGTGCTCCAGGCACCAGAGCAGAGATTCCCCTGCAGCCCGTGGTGAAGACCATGGTGGGGCAGGCTGTCCCCCTGCAGCCCATGGAGGTCCACGGTGGAGCAGATCTCCACCTGTAGCCCGTGGAGGACCCCACGCCGGAGAGGGTGGATGCCTGAAGGGAGGAGGCTGTCCCGGGAACCGCACCAGATCTGGTTCCTGGCAAGCCATTGCGGACCCGTGGGGGGAGGAGCCCACGCCGAAGCAGGTTTGCCGGCAGAACTTGTGACCCCGCAGGGGACCCAACGCTGGAGCAGTCTGCTCCTGAGGGACTGCACCCCATGGAAATTATGGACCCACGCTGGAGCAGTTCATGGAGAACTGTAGCCCATGGGAAGGACTCATGTTGGAGAAGTTCGTGGAGGACTGTCTCCCGTGAGTGGGACCCCACGCATGATCAGGGGAAGAGTCCTCTCCCTAGGAAGAAGAAGCGGCAGAGACAACATTTGATGAACTGACCTCAACCCCCATTCCTGTCCCCCTGCGCCGCTGGGGGGAGTAGGTAGAGGAGCTGGGAGTGAAGTTGAGCCCAGAGAAGAAGGGAGGGGTGGGGGGAAAGGTTTTTAAGATCTAGCAGTTTTTCTCCTCTCCTCCTCTGATTTTGATTGATAATAAATTAATTATTTCTTTCAAGTTGAGTCTGTTTTGCCCATGATGATAACTGATAAAATGATCTCTCCCTGTCCTTATCTCGACCCACAAGCCCTTTTGATTTACTTTTTCTCTCCTCTGTCTGGTTAGAGGGGAGTGATAGAGCGGCTTTGGTGGGCCCCTGGTGTCCAGCCAGGGTTAAACCACGACACTATTTTATTTATTTTGTATCTTAGTGGAGCCTGCTTTTCAGTTCAAATTGAATTTAACAAATATCTTGTTTATTTAAGTTTGATTTTCCATGTTACCCTTTTATTTTTTAACTCATGGTAAGAGTTAAAAGTACCTTTTATAGTCTAAAACACTGATTTATAACTCGCTTTACCAGCAAAGATATTGTGAGTTTCCAACTCCATTTTCTTTTCCTCTTAATTATTAACAGCTTAGGGCCAACACCGTCAGAAGGCATGTAATCTCTTGTCAGGTGCTTTGGCTTTGATGATGATGATAGGGCACACTAGATCTCTTGGGAAACTTGCATGTTAAAGCACAGCACTGATACAAGTCTTGCCGATGATCAAAAAACTCCTCTTTAGTGTCAGCAAACTCTTCTGAATCACATAAGCAGGCAATCTAAAGCACATTAAATACACTAAAATTTTCCTTCTCTCTGTAATATAAAGCTGAAAAATCTCTGTTAGGTAGCCTTTGGGCATGTTATTTTTCATTGTATGAGTCTGCCTTCCTTCCCTCAAGTCAAGGCAGCCTAACTGTATATAACTTAGCCTCTTTAATTTTTGCAAATGAGGCAAAAAACTTCATGGCTATTTAAAAAAAATTAATTTTCTCTCTGCTTTTTCCCAGTTTTAGATAGTACCTGCATATAATTTTCTTACTGTATTTTCTATCAGAATTGAACAAAAGTGTTTGAATTTATGTATAAAACTTCTCAAAATGCATTTTGTGATAAGGTGCTTTATGTTATTAAGAATTGTAAAATTATTACTGCACATCAGTTTCATTATGTAGCTTATTTTAAATGGGGCAGAATATTTTAATAGTCCAAGAAAAGACGTATTTTATAACTTACAACTGGAGAAATATCTGTAATTTTTTTCCATAAAATATGCATGAATGATTTTCAGCTCCATTTAACTAATGTGCTTTGGAAAGCCTTTGCAATAGTAAGTGCAACAAATCTCAGGCAAGATGGGAAGTAATGTGTAAGTGTGGATAAAGATAACTTTTCATTTTGCAGTTGAAATTCTGGATCAAGTATTTCTTTATGTAGATGGCCTTGGTATTATTCTGGAATGTGACAGAGCGATCACCAGATATAAAATTGCTATCCAGACACAGATCAGCAGTGCCGAGGATTAGAGACTTGTCACCAGGATTTCTGAAGTCAGTGGGAACAAACCTGGTTCCTAAAATTGAACAAAGAACAACCAATGTAACTTTGCAGACAATTGAGGAGACCCACCAAAAGCAATTTGAAGATTCAAAGTTAGTAAATATCTCCTCAAAACAGGGAAAGTTGTCATGTTAGAAGCAAATTGCTAAGGTTTCAAAACTGCAAAGAAAATTCCTGAACCCTGAGTCATCCCACTTAACTCAGGCATATAACTCAATGGAA
This sequence comes from Gorsachius magnificus, assembly GCA_034008185.1. Classification (NCBI taxonomy): domain Eukaryota; kingdom Metazoa; phylum Chordata; class Aves; order Pelecaniformes; family Ardeidae; genus Gorsachius; species Gorsachius magnificus. Next base: position 183,077,808 of record CM067081.1, read on the forward strand.
CCAGCTCAGGAAATGAGTGTCCCAAATGCTCCCTTATGATCAATATCTGGAGCTAATCACCTCCACGGAGCAATTCAGCACACCTAGAATCTTAATCTGCCAGTGCTGGGCCTCCTGGAAGAAAAGTGATTTTTACAATAGACCGTATAAAAAAATTAAACCCAGTTCCAGACAGAGGGAACAGAACCCCAGTTCTGCTCCACCCCTAGTGAATCTGAGAAATATGCCCTCTTTCACCTATTTCTAGGCCTGTGATTTTTTTCACTTGTGACTATGCAGAAGTTTAGTTTCAAGAGGCAGAATTAAGCTTATTTTTGCTTTGGATACAGCAGGTTTCGTTATTAGGACATAATTCCAGGATTTGATGAAGCAGCTAATCCTGGAAACCATTTCCAGGCACATTAAGGACAAGAAAATCATCAGGAGTAGTCAGCATGGCTTCACCAAGGAGAAATCATACTTGACCAACTGGATGATAAACTTCTAAGATGAAACAACTTGCCTGGTAGATGAAGGAAGAGCAGTGGATATTGCTGACCCAGACTTCAGTAAGGCCTTTGACACTATATCCCAGAAGATGCTCATAGAGAAGCTATTGATGTACCTGCTGCATAAGCAGACGGTGAGAAGGATTGTAAACTGGCTGAATGGCTGGGCCCAGAGGGTGGTGATCAGGGGCACACAGTCTGGTTGGAGGTTAGTCACTAGCGGTGTACCCCAGGGATCAATACTGGGTCCACTCCTGTTTAACATGATGAGGCAGAGTGTACCCTCAGAAAATGTGCAGACCACACCAAACTGAGAAGAGTGGCTGATATGCCAGAGGGTCATCTGGCCATCCAGAGGGACCTCAGCAGGCTAGAGAAATGGGCTGACAGGAACCTCATGAAGTTCAACAGGGAGAAGTACAAAGTCCTGCACCTGGGGAAGAACAACCCCATGCACCAGTGTTGCTGGGGGTCACCCAGCTGGAAAGCAGCTTGGCAGAAAAGGACCTGGGGGTCCCTGGTGGACACCAAGTTGAACATGAGCCAACAATGTGCCCTTGAGACAAAGAAGGCTAACAGTGTCCTTGGTTGCATTAGACAAAGTATAACCAGCAGGTCAAGGCAGCTGTTCCTTCACCTTTATTCAGTGCTGGTGAGGCCACATCTGGAGTTCTGGGTCCAGTTCTGGGCACCTCAGTACGAGAGAGGCAGGGACATACTGGACAGAGTTCAACAAAGGTCCAGAAGGATAATTAAGGGACTGGAGCATCTCAAATTTGAGGAAAGGCTGAGAAAGCTGGGACTGTTCAGCCTGGAGAAGAGAAGGCTAAGAGGGCCGCTCTGACTCAGCGGGGGCGGAGTCAAGGGTGACGGCGGCAGTTTAAAAGCCCATGTACCCGCCATTTCAAGGAAGCCACTGAGGCGAAGGGTTCGGGAGCAGAGGATCGCGCCGAGGGACCCTTTCTGAAGCGGCAAAACCCGCGGAGGCAAAAAGGCGAAAAAGCACAGGGAGAGAGAAGGGATCCCAACCCCCCCCCCCCCCCCGACGGAGGAGCGGGCCCCTGACGAGCGGCAGCTCTGACTCAGCGGGGGCGGAGTCAGGGGTGACGGCGGCCGGACCCTCCTGGCGTACAAAAGCAGCCCCCAGGGAGCGCGGCGAACAGGACGGGCAAACAGGGCGTGGCGCGTCAGAAGGGCGTGGCGCGGCAGTTTGCGCAGGCAGTGCGCGCGGGCAGGGCGCGTGCTCCCCTCCTGGCTCGGAGGCTCACCCGACTAGCACCCGTAGACACCCAAACGAGGAGAGCGCAATGGTTTCCACTCGTCCGAAAGCTGTTGCCAGACGGAACGTGGCGACTCAGACGGAGTCCCCGCCTAAACAGAAACATGCGGCTGTCCAGGTCGCTGGCTGCAGGGAGTGCCTCAGCCTGTCTGCTGTACCAGAGATTGGTAAGGACAGGGGCTGTCTCAGGTGTGAGCAGGTCGATGATCTGCTCTGCCTGGTGGCAGAGCTGAAAGAAGAGGTGGAGAGATTAAGGAGTATTAGAGAATGCGAGATGGAGATAGACTGGTGGAGCCGCACTCTACCATCCCTCAGGCCGCGGCAACAGACAGAGGTGCCGCAGGTAGCAGAGGATCCTCTGTCCTCTGGCCGGCAGGCAGAAGCTAGAGACCCAAGAGATGGTGAGGGATGGAAAAAGGTTTCTGCTCGGGGCAGGAGGAGAGTCCCCTCCCGGGCTCCTTCACCTTCCCAGCTGCCCTTGCATAACAGCTATGGGGCTCTGGAAGTTGAGGGCCAGGCAACTGAGGATGGGGATGAAGGCCCAACCAGGGGGTTGGCTAGGGAGAGATGGTCACCCCTACCTATCAAGACCGACTGTACAAAGAAAAAAAGAAGGGTAATTGTTGTGGGCGATTCCCTTCTGAAGGGAACGGAGGGCCCGATATGCCGCCCGGACCCATCCCTTAGGGAAGTCTGCTGCCTCCCTGGGGCCCGGATCAGGGACATTGCCAAGAGACTCCCTGGTCTGGTACGACCCTCTGACTACTATCCGCTCTTGATTATACAGGCAGGCAGCGATGAATTGCCAGAGAGAAGCCCCAAATTAATCAAAAGGGACTTCAGGGCACTAGAGAAAATGGTTGAAGGATCAGGAGCGCAGGTAGTGCTCTCCTCAATCCCATTAGTGTCAGGAGGGAACACGGAAAGGAATAGGAAAGCTAGAGCGGTTAACGTGTGGCTCAAAGGTTGGTGCCATCGGAAGGGCTTGGGTTTCTTTGACCATGGAGAGGTTTTCATGGCACCAGGCCTGTCGACAACAGATGGTGCCCAGCTCTCTCTTGGAAGGGAAAAAGGATCCTCGCTCATGAACTGGCGGGGCTTGTAGAGAGGGCTTTAAACTAGGCCTGAAGGGGGAAGGGGATATAAACAGGCTCACTAGAGAGGAGCCTGGGGGGGTCACCCCATTGCTGGGGGGGAAACCGACAGCCCAGCTCCAGTGCATCTACACTAATGCACGCAGCATGGGCAACAAATGGGAGGAGCTGGAAGCCATTGTAAGGCAGGATGGTTATGATGTAGTCGCCATCACAGAAACGTGGTGGGATGCCTCCCATGACTGGAGTGCTGCAGTGGATGGCTACAAACTCTTCAGAAGGGACAGGCAAGGAAGGAGAGGCAGTGGGGTAGCTCTGTATGTTAGGGAGTGTTTAGATTGTACAGAGCTTGACGCTTGTGGTGAGGCAGAATGCTTATGGGTGAGGATGAGGGGGCAGGCCAACAGAAAAGATATCCTGTTGGGAGTCTGTTACAGACCACCCGACCAGGATGAGGACGTTGACGAAGAATTCTACAAGAGGCTGGCAGGAGTCTCTCAGTCACGAGCTCTTGTTCTTGTGGGGGACTTCAACTTCCCAGACATCTGCTGGAAATACAATACAGCAGAAAGGAAGCAGTCCAGAAGGTTCCTGCAGTGTGTGGAAGATAACTTCCTGACACAGCTGGTAAGTGAGCCTACCAGGGGAGGTGCCCTGCTTGACCTCCTGTTCACTAACAGAGAAGGACTGGTGGGAGAGGTGGTGGTTGGAAACCATCTAGGCCTTAGTGATCATGAAATGGTAGAGTTTTCAGTCTTTGGTGAGGTTAGGAAGGGGGTCAGCAAGACCGCCACCATGGATTTCCGGAGGGCAGACTTTGACCTGCTCAGAACACTGGTTGGGAGAGTCCCTTGGGAGATAGTCCTGAAGGGCAAAGGGGTCCGCGAAGGCTGGGTGTTTTTCAAGGCAGAAGTCTTAAAGGCACAGGATCAGGCTGTCCCCATGTGCCGTAAGACAAATCGGCGGGGAAGACGACCGGCCTGGCTGGACAGAGGACTACTACTGCGACTAAGGGAAAAAAGGAGAGCTTACCAGCTCTGGAAGAAGGGGCAGGCAACCCAAGAAGAGTACAGGGATCTTGTCAGGTCATGCAGAGAGGAGATTAGAAAGGCAAAAGCCCAGCTGGAATTTAACCTGGCCACTGTTGTAAGGGATAATAAAAAAAGATGTTATAACAAAAAATGAAAAAACAGTATGAGAAGTATAGCATTACACTTTACATGATGGTAGTATTGAAGTGAAAACACAGCTATACAGTCTTCTTACTTCATTCTAAAAACCTGAACATTACTATTCATGGAAAGGTGGGATTGAAAATACAGCAAACTGAAATCCAGATAGTAGAAGAAATATAATACATGCAATGGCAGTGCACTATTTATTATGTGCTAAATTGCCCCATTAACATGACTTCTTCTGACCTTGAAATATCACACTGAAGACAAAAGAGTAGTTCTGCCTCAATGCTTGTTGATTTTTGCATTTTATGTGGAAAATGAAAAGATATCTGGAATATCTGGCCATTATAAGTGTATCTGTTGCAACTGCTTGTCAAGAACATACATTCAGCATAATCTTCAGATAAGTAATGTGTGAAAGAAAGGTCAACTAAACAGTATTTGAGCAAGTATAGACTTGAGATTGATCTAACATTCAATTTCCTAGGATGAGAAAAATATCTGAGGATTAAAGGATTATAAATAGGTGTGCAAGTTGTGTCACCTTTGCACGTAACAGGGGTTTTAAGATTCAAAAGCCTGGAATGTAGACCTTACCTTTGCTTCCTTGTATCAGTGGCAGATCAGACGAGTATGTATCACAAAGCCTGTTTGTTCCCCAGAAAAAAAACACTACTAAAACTTTTTTTTTAATGCTTCTGCTATAATTGATGGTTGAGCTCCATCCCACCCGATTTCTAATCAGTACAGTATTATCCACCTTAGTATTTCTAATTTAGCTATTTATTCCAGAGCGAATAAATTAGGTGGCTAAGAATTAGTATTTCAGTACTCTGATCATAAAGGGATGAATGGAATAAAATTATGGAAATATTTTGAAACTAATAATTCATTTTATTACCATGGATGATGGGTGTTGGTTGTTGATAATTTCTTTTCTTTTTCTCTCCACACAGTAGGAAGTCAGATCCAAGAAGAGTAGCAGAGTCTTGAGGAGCATTTGGCTGATTTCCTCATATTACTCCCCTCCAAAGGCAAAATTAACATCAAGAAGTTAGATATAGTTTATGACAACAACTGGGATGGAGCCAAGGCAAATGTTCTAGGCATATTGCCTGGACATATTCAGATTTCAAGGAGGTGGTGTCAGCTTCACTGCGTATTTAGTCAGAAATTTATAATATATTAACAATTTACTCAGACAAGAGTAGCAGACACAGAAATAGTATTCCTTTTCTCCCTATTAAAACTACCAAAACCGCTTCTGTTTCATATCAAAATTACAAAATTCAAAAGTGCTTGCTCAAAATCTTGCAGCATTAGTATTACAAGTGAAAGCTTCAGTCCAGCTCCCGATTCGATATTGTAAAGACCTTATGTGGCTATGTATATTTATGTATCTGTGTGTGGGAGGGGGAGAGAGTGTGTGTGCGTGCATGCACATGCCTGCATGTAAAATAAAAGGTACATATAATAAAGGACAGTTTAAAAAATGGTGACATTGTGCTATTGATTTGAAACTCTGAAATAAAGTCTTGCATATAAATACCTCTTTGATACCAGAGGAGTCCCAGTATTTTCTTCTGGACCAAAACCACACACAAGGCAATGCCAGTAACAAGATATTTTGTTTAAACGTGAAATATATTCCTTCTCTACCCCAGAAGAATTATCTAATTTTTTAATCTTTTTTTTTTTACTAAGGAAAATATTTGAAGGTAGTGGTAGGAACACAGTTTGCAAATGGTGTTTTAGAAGAATTTTTCACAGAGAGTGAAAGGTGTTAAAGTCATTAATTATACTCAGATTAAGATATGGATTTATGTAGGATATAAAAATCAATTTGGTGAGAAAATGTGAAGTAAGTATGACCGTTAGATATGTATCTTAAATTACTTTTTTTGCTATCTTAGGTATTACTCTAACACATGAGAACTGTGATTATTTTTCTAATATAAAATTGGTATACTGTTATTCCTATTTAAGGTGAATTATTGGGCTTCACTAAAGTCCTTGAGAATTTTAATTTCTAACTTCAATAAGGTCATCTCTTCACCTTTGACTTTCCTAACTGCGGTATATCTGATCTACAGAGTTATTACAAGTTGTACCCTTTTCAATTAGCATATATATTAATAAGTCAATAATGAATTGAATATAAGAAAGTAGCATTGTTCTCTTTCCCAGATCTCCTCTATGACATTAAAAACATTCTACACTTAATGAACGACATGAATAACTTTCTTCTGTCTTACCATACTCTACTGAGACTCCTGAGTTTCGTATAATACTTCTCGGACCTAAGAGAGGATAAGATGACAATAAACTCTTGACATACCGTCACAGCAACGAACGTAAAGTTGAGAGTCACTAGTTGCCCGCCGTTTGCATGAAGTAGAATATTAGCATATTTTTAATAGTAAAAGTTTTTGAAAATGGTGAGCATGTGTTTATCATTTTGCTTTTATCCCTAAAGACACCTCAGCTTGAAGCATTTTGTAACCATGCTGTGTTCAAATCTCACACTCAGTGAAGCTGTCTTTACAAAGATTCCACATCTCATATGAATGACTGAGCCTAACAGCCCCAAAATGCTTGCCTGGTAGCAGAAAAGGATCAGCTTGCTCTTTGATTATGTTGCAAGTTGCCACATACATACACAACTGTATTTATACACACATACCTACTCGTATATTCATTTGTCTATAACCAAATTCCTCCTGTAACATAAATAAAAACATTTCCTCTCTCCAAGTCCACTTACCTAATTATCATACAGTAACTGAGTAGTGCTGTTTAATGAATTTTTCATGTCAAGAGGGGGTTATAAAATATCTTGGGATGTATTTTCCTCATAACCAGTTTTTATTATCTGGGATTTACAGATTCTTTAACTGAATATTAGGAATGCTTTGCCATATTACATCAATTATATAGAACCTGTCTTACTTCTTCAAAAATTTTCCAAGTGAAGTAATATGCCCATAGCAACTCTCCAAGAAATCACAGACAAAGGTAAAAATCATGTTTCTTTCTTTCACTAACTAAACTTCAGGTTTAGGAAAGAAGACCCACATTTAAAGGTACGACTTTCTTTTTACTAATAATGAACACCTTCACAGCATGTTTCATCTACCATTTTAAAGGTAGCTAAGCGTCATTGTGCTGTCCCTTTGCTGGGGAAATAAAAGCACAGAGAGGATTCCATCACCTTCCCCTCATCTGCAGAGCCGGACCTCGGTAGCAGCGTGGCTGGAGCCCACATCCTCACCCCTTGGTTACTAAAGCATTCCGCCTCCCAAGAATCAATTTTTGGAGGGGTGAAATATATACTGTACCTATCAATATATGAGAAGATTGCTTTTATTGATCTTCCTTGTGACACAATTTTGCTTTAAGAAAAAAAAGAGGAAACAATTACAGGCAATGAATGTCCAGTGGATTGTCTTTGAGAGGCACTCTAAGGTAAGGACGACCTCAGAAACACTTCCTAATTTAATTAATAAATTCATTGAAGTAACACTTATCATCCACTTCTATTAAGGCTATGAAAAAATATGTAAATTTTGTGTTAGAAACGGGCTAAGTACAGGCTAAACACAACACAAGCTGTGCTGTTATGTATGTTGAGCTAAGGGTTTGGGGACTGAGTAACATGTTTCATATCTAAATTATTTGTACTCCACTTTAATGTGTCTTAAACCCTGTACATGGCAGGTATTACTCATTATTAACCATCTTCTTCAATTATGCTTTTTATCTCAATAGTAAATTACTGGTAAATCTTTCAGATAGTCTTAAAAAGATGCTCTTAAGAGATTTAACATGCATGAACAAATACAAATTGCAAGTATTTGGCCTTGAGAGTATTTCTTTTATCCATAACTTTCTTGATGCCATGAAGAAAGACAAATTGGTGTGAGTATTTAACTCACTGCTGACAAGAAATTTACTCATCTAGTTATTAAATGAACAAAGCATGATCAGAAGATACTACTGACAAGGACTGGAGTCCTAGCCACTTTGTATATCCGCATGACACTAAGCGTTCATTTAATTAAGACTTCATATGCATAAACAGTGAAGCTGAAAGGTCTGTAAAGCAAAAAAATAACTACTACAAAGCACACAGTGGCTGGAGCCTGGTTTCCAGAGAATTTGAGATGTCTTTTGCAATACACAACAACAACAGACCTACATCTCCCCACATTTTCCATGAACTTTTTACTCTATTCTCCCTTCATCACAATACTTTCAGCTTCTTCATCTTCTACCATCAGCACTACTACAGAACCTTCAGGCCTTCGGTGTAATACCTCCACTTTTCTGTCATCCATCCGAATTTATTCTCAGCCACTTCTGGTGTTCTCAGTTCTCTCCCACTCCTGCACTTTTGGGGAACATGGGAAATGGATAGGATGGATAAATGGTCACATTAGCAGCATGGACCCATAAGCCATTATTTCCTTAGTGAATCATGCTGGATGGGACTGCCCACTCAATATCTTGGAGGCATCCATCACCACCGAACAGAGGTTGCCAGCTGTACCTCAGAATCCAGTCATGGATCCAGTTCCTCTGGCAGCCTCCTTAACACTCCCAGGCTCTCAGATCAGCTACACCAGGCAACGCACCTCCTGAAAACTCAAGGTTCAAAGTTCAGTGCGTGCATCTTGCAGACCCGATGGCACAGATCTCCTCTTGTCCGTATAGACCCATAAGTATCTTTCAAATAAGTTTATCACAATAAAATCTGGTGTTACGTGCAATATCCTGTTACTCAACACATCAGCCAGGGAAAAGACTGAGGTAGAACAGGGAACTAAGTTGTACCATGTTGTTACATGGCATGATTTGTCTGCTTCCTCTCTGATTTGCTACACAAGTTAAAGTATGGATATGCTGGGACATCCTGAGTGATGTGTGGGTGCTCTGTGCAGCTAATCAGCACATGTCTAACAACTCCAGTTAAGGACAGTTTTAGCAGATCCACAATGTGTGAACAGACGGGCTCTGCAACACCTACACAGTGGTCAACTCGTTCACGATGCAAGAGCGTACCCAAGGGCAGTCGACTGGACTAACCAAGCGTGCAAAATATAGATGACCTGAACACAGACAGCTGTCATTTGTCCTGCTACTGTTTTGAATGGACTGCTGGGCACCCAGAAATCCCAGAGAAAGTGGCTAAATCTGGTAGGAGAGCAGGAGGTGAGACACAAAAGCAATCAGCTACTGCCAAAAGCAGTAACATTAGCAGGTGCGTATTCCCTCATCTCCTCCTGAGGCAACCTGGATAGGATCATTGTAAAGTTAGAGGCAGGACACACTATGAAGCTGCAGCACAGTAATTACTGTATGATACAGACCCTTCTATTCAGTCATTGTCTCAAGCTACTGTGGTTCTCACTATAGAGTAAAAAAGTAGTTAAAAGTTATAGGTACTAGAAACGTTGTCATCAATTCTGTTCTGCAGCAAAATTACTACAGAGCTTCTAGCTAAAGCTCTTCATGGCTGCCTAAGAGAAGAATTGGGCCTATTATGTCTCTCACAAGTATTTGTCTTATGCTCTCCACGCTTATTGTTTCACCTTTTCAAATTGATTTTATCATTTTATTTAGTGTTCACTCTTAGGTCTTAGTAACGACCACCTGGCACAGTATGGCCATAAAATATTTCTCAGCATTTGTTTTGTTAGGTTAACCATTAAGATCATTATGATGCTTCCTGTTTTCTTTATCAGAAGCAGAACTGGGATGGCAAACCCTGCAACGCACTAGTGTACATGACTTAGGTGTTTATGTGCATATTAATATGTTCTCCAAATAAATGACACATATTGAAATGTATTAGAGCACACACAAAATATGGTAACATACTAAAAGATATAGTATCTATTTTTTAAAGCATGCAAACTGCACGTTTGTCTCAGTAGGTTACAAACAGATGGAGTGTTGTGTTCAGCACATTTCTTCAGAGTTTCTAAATACTCCTGATGGGAATTCCGTCACCTGCACCAGCTGTACAGGTGACCTCTTTGACTTCCACTTGCCAGGCTCTGAATATATGAGGCACTGTTGGCATGTTTTTAAAATAAAGTATATGCAAATATGGACATATTTGACATGTTGCTGTAGCGCCTATTTAAAATGTATGCTATCTGGTTTAACCCTTGCACCCATAATTATAAAGTGCTTTCAAACTGTCTATGCAATAAAATGTTTTTATGTCTTTCTCTTGATTAATCTACTTTACTTTTTTTCCCTTAATCAGAGGCAATTAAGATTTCTTTTCACCTGTAATTACGAGTATTTTTGCTTCATTTCACTGTGAAAAGCTACTGCTGTACTCCTAAGGCTGAATTTTCCAAGCACTGAATGTCCCACCTTAGGTACAAATGCTCAGGAAAATCTTAAAAGCCTTCCACATTAGGAGCCTTGTTACACAAGAAATAGGATAAATTTCTTGTTTTCATATAAACAGAGCACATAAAATATTCCATCTTCTGTTTCTGTCTCATTTATTTCAAAATACCAAAGTGAACACATCCATTATATAGCATTTCAAAGATATACAAAGACCTGTATTGAAAAATGACCAGTAGTTGTGTTGGTCTATAGCCATTTTCTGGCTGTGAGTGACTCCAGACTTTCCCCGTATTACACAAAAGACCAAATGTTCCTTTCATAGGAGTATGAATAACTTGCGTAAGACAATAGAACTGATTTTAAGAAAACATATACCTAAATCCAGGTCATTTCCTTGGGTTCCAGGTGCCCACGTGAATGAGGTTTTCAATGAGGATGTATGGCCCCAGTGAGGTTATGGTTCATCAACACAGTACAGGTTAATGAAAATGTAGTGTGCCCCAGCAAATGGACCAGCCCATGGAAAAACCCTCTGTCCCTCTGCTTGAAGCTGATCTGTAGAAGAGCTTCTGAACATTTAGCGAGCTACAGGAATAAGGGGAGAAAATCTCTTTAGTTCCTTCAATTCTGCTTATGATCTTTTTCCATTTCCAGTAATTAGTGCTGCTATGCTCAAAATTTTGTCTACAAGCAAAGGGAAAACTCATCTTATGTAAAGCCAAGAATTTGGTCAAAACCATAACAGTGTAGTCCAAGAAACATTATTTGGTTTAGATCTAATTATTGCAGAAACAGAAAGACTACTTTTCTATTGGGAAAAGTCTCTGTTATAACAACAACACCATTTTTATACACTTAGTTTCTACCCCTTTTCCTAGTGTTATACATGCCTCTCCCTGCTCCTGCAGGTCCTGAGGTCAGTGGTTTCAGCCTGGTGGCAGTGGTCGATGTTATGATGAGCGTCAGTATCTGGAGTCCTTCACCAGGAGGAATATGATATTCATGGTGGTGGTGTCTTCTTCCTTGCTCTGTGATACACCTGGGGACATTTTTGTATGTTTGCTAACACATTTTTATGCTTTGTTCTTTTTCCACCAATATGAAGCTCCACATTACATGCAAATTTACTATATATGGTGCCTTTTACCTATGTTAGATACAATTTATTTGTTCTCTTTATTATCCCTAAAAGCAATTTCGTCCTGATCCAGGCCTTCCTTTCTTTAGCTGCCCACTGGTGAGTTGTTCACAGCCCTGGGATCTCCAGTGCCAGCCTGTGCCCATCTCTTATCATTCCATGTCTGCCCTCCTCTGTGTTGCACCCTGTGTCTCTACTTCTTGATGTCGCTACTATCCTACCAGGCTGCTATTTTTGTATACTATGTCTTTATGGCAGTCATAAACACCTCATTCTACATAGGACAACTGCTTATTATTGTTATCTCAATAAAACTATGATCATACTCTACAAAGATAAAGGGAAGTAGAACAAATCAGTGACAAGTCATTAGGAAAATTGCTGTTAAAGCCAACCCAAGTAAAAAAAAAAACAGTCCAGAGAGGGCAAACCTGACACGCCTCTGTCCTGGGCCTTGCAAACTCAGTTCAAAGCCTGTGGCCAAATATTAGCAATGTCAATACTGTATTGCAGGTCTACAAGGTCACACACTTAAGTGCATGCTTTGTAACTATAACCATATCTCATGAAAAACCACCAGATCTTATTTTGTGTCATGGCAGTCGCCTCAGATCACTCTGCATTGTATCAAATTCCCCTGATGAATTATTGCCTGGCAAACTTTCATGGCCTGGATTTTAACAGAGCTCTTCTGGTCAGTGAGCTAAACGCATCCTGACCTAACATGTGCCATTGCTACCTAGAGTCATCTTCCATCTCCAATATGCAGTCTGGGAGAGACCTGCCTCCCTGCTGCTGCATCAACTGGGACTTGAAATTTGCTCAGTAAAGTGAAGATAGATACTCCAGGCAACCTTAGGAAAGAATTACAAAGGAACCAATGTGGGACAGAAATAAGACAGAAAAGGATTAAGCAGGTTTTAGGAATGGGATAGTGGAAAGAACAGGAGATGGCGAAGAGTCTGAGCTCTCAGGAGAAGAGACATGATCAGCAAGAAAGCAGCTCTGTGTCTGTTACATGCAAGGGAGAGAACTCATAAATGTAGAATTAGCAGCATGTTCACCTTCAACTTCACAAACCACTTCACTGTGAGAAGTATAGAGTTAATTCAAATACCAGATGCATAATAATCTTCATGAAATGGTTAGATGAAATGTCAGATTTATCGCCTAAAGTACCTGCAACAAGCTCTACGGATCCATCCAAGACCTGAAACATAATAGATTTCCTCTGGCTAGCACTAACCCTCTCTTTATATTTCTCAGCACTGGTGAACTTAAATAATGTATTTATTTTCAGTCTTAAAACTGTCAGGCAGTAATAATTCTAATCTAAATTTACAAGGATCAAGTAACTACTTATGGAAAGTGTTCAATAGGCATTGCAGAAACAGTTCATGGTTTGTAATGGGCCAACAAATGCAAGAAGAGGCTATGCTTGCAGACCATAAAAATGAAGTAAAAACTTAAGATTGCTACTATGAATTTGAAATATTGATATAAAATCAATCTTTAGCCTAGCATCATCTGAAAAATGATTTTACGATTTTTGTTATAAAGTCTAGATATAGAAAGAGTTTTGCTGTTTCTAAAGTTTGATATCTAAAAGTGAAACCCATAATTCTTTTGGGTTCTTTCAATTTACTTTGAAAAATATTTTTTTTTTCCATCAAAAAACAGATGAAATGTGCAAGGATTTATCTGCCTTTAAAAGTAGCTTTGAGCAACAGCAGTAATCCCTTCTTAGATGGAGAACACTGAAGCTACCTGTAAACCAAATTGCATTTTCCACAGATGACAAGGCAACTCAGTATAATGGAACCCAGGTGTTAGACTAATTTCTAATTTAACTATAAATGAAGAAAAGAGAAATATTAATCCTCAATGCAAGTTGTTGTGGTATTACAGAATCCATCATAATGAAGAAATGACCCCACTTTTCACAAAGGTTAACTGTACAAATGGTACTGCATCAACAAAAATGTTAATGAGTTTGTCTGGCAGCAGGTAAGCAAGAGCTGGCAGAAGAAAGCTATTGTGATAGGCAGATAATTACAATGGAAGTCATGTCTTTGGTAATGACTAGGATTCACATCACATATCTTTTCAGTCACAGTACAATTTCGCTAGCTCTGTTTATGGTAATCTATGGGATTATTTGACAGCAAGGTGACACTTTGACTTTGGAACAAATTTCTTTCATAGACAGCACAATTACTAATATTGTGACATTCAATTAGATGCATCACTGCTGTATAATTTTGATTTTAGAAAACATACAAACATAAGGTATATTTTTCATTAGTACATGAAGTTTTTTGGTTCTCAATTTGGGTTTCATCATGCTAAATGCTTTGATCTTACTAATGTGTAGGAGTCAGGAGAAATTGAACAGCTGTGGGTTTTTAACCATTCAGCTGCAGGATTAATAAAGAAAAAGGAAAAATTATGCATTTCAAATATGCAGTTGTCTTAAAGAGAAGGACAATAGTTTTCCAGGCAGAGATCATCTGTGTTATAAACTCTACTACTTACCAACAAATATGTAATATGCTTTTCAAAAGGGAATTCTGTCAGTAGTGACACGTTGTATTGTAGGTCAAGTCCCCAGCTAATCTATTTACCCCAATCTCACAGAACAGCTACAAATAGGAAAATATTCAGGTGAAGAATCAAATCTGTGCCACCCATTCTTCCCTTTATGGAAGGAATCTGAAATAACAGGAAAGGACAAGACTGACAACAAATAGGGTGAGTAGCTCCTGAAGTTCCACCATATCCTTAGTCCATGGCAATAAGCAAGGTCTTACTGTGAACATTTAATTGCAAGACCAGAGCCTACAGTAGCCCATCAGTACTTGCATGTAAGTAAAAAGTGTTCTACATTCACAAGTGATAAAAGATGTACTTTGGCAAACAGAGCAGTTTTTAAGAAAAATGTTTTCTGTTTGAAATTCTTCAAGAAATGCTTTATGCAAACAAACTTTGGCTTCTGGAATCATAGAATCATAGAACCATAGAATTGTCTAGGATGGAAAAGACCTTTAAGGTCATCAAGTCTAACCTTTAACCTAACACTGCCATCCCACCACTAAACCATGTCCCTAAGCACCACATCCACCCTTCTTTTAAATACCTCCAGGGATGGGGACTCGACAACCTCCCTGGGCAGCCCATTCCAGAGCCTGACAACCCTTTCTGTGAAGAAATTTTTCCTAATGTCTAACCTAAACCTGCCCTGGCGCAACTTCAGACCATTTCCCCTCATCCTATCATCCGTTACCAAGGAGAAGAGGCCAACCCCCACCTCACTACAGCCTCCTTTCAGGCAGTTGTAGAGGGCAATAGGGTGTCCCCTCAGCCTCCTCTTCTCCAGGCTAAACAACCCTGGTTCCCTCAGCTGCTCCTTGTAAGCCTTGTGCTCCAGACCCCTCACCAGCTTTGTGGTTCTCTTCTGGACATGTTCCAGCAACGCAACGTCTTTCTTGTGAGGAGCCCAAAACTGAACACAGTATTCAAGGTGTGACCTCATCAGTGCCGAGTACAGGGGCACGAGGGGCACTATCACTTCCCTGCCTTCTTTCTAACTCCAAATATGTGTGAAATGTTCGGGTTTTCAAGATATGGGATCTAAGTATTAATCAAAGAACAGCATTAAGAAACAATAGCCACTCTTACTCTGCATGATGCCTGCATCATTCCTTCCGTTGAACTTAGGTGTAAACTTTTATACTGAAATTGGATTAGAAAAGTTGTTTTAGGTAGCTTATTTATAGTCATGATGTGGAAAAAAACAATTTGCTATCAGTATCCTATTATTTCCACTTCTGCTCAGAAATTTGTGACTTGAATGAACAAAACCTAAGGATTAATGGGATGAGAATGCTTCTAAGATTTGTTAGAGCAGTCACATTTTTCTCTCTCCAAGGAGACAAGTCACAGTCATCACGATCTTACATTTGTAGAGTGGTTTTCATGCCAAAGGATGCCCAAATGCTTTAAAAACTTGAGAAATTACATACATGAATCACCATTCACCACCAAATTTCAGCAGCCTCTCTTGCAAAAGATTTTTAACAACACACACTAAAGTCTAGTTCACTTTAGGACAAGATATGACTACCATAAAGCAGGAAGAGTCTCAGCAGGCAGACAACAACACTTCAAATGGAAATGCAAAGAGACCACTGTAGTTAACATACTACTTAGGAAGTGTGACACATTGGTTTAACGACCTTCCTTTTGTGTTTTGAGAGGACCATACATCCAATAACTCATTGAGCAGGTCCAAGTGCACTTGATGCACTTAGAGCACAGTTCTTCAAGGTGCTGAGTACTGTGGTTCACAAGACAACAAATGGTAAGTCTGTAAAAATGACATGATTAAATGCAAGTAAGTGCTTAAGTGCTTTACTGATCAGAACTTCCAGAATTGCATAAAAGAGTCTGTGTCCCTGAGAGTCTGACGTTCACATCTTGAAAGAAGGATCCCTTAAGCAGTGAGAGGGGTTGGTATTTTTCACTGGCGCAGTTTACAAAGACAGAAATGGGTAATTCCCCTCAAAATCCTTTCTCTCACCCATTCCTTCAGAATTTGCTGTATAAGGCTACAGCTGAAGAGGACAAGGGTTCTGTTTACAAAGAAAAGAAAAGGACTAAAACATACCAGAAGAAATTTAGACAAAACCTAGGACTCTAAAAAACTTCTATACAGGTGTTAACCTAACTGTAGAGATGCCTATTTCTATAGACATCTCCAGTGCTGCAGTTGTACAAGAGTGAGGTCTACCATAAGCACTAGTTCAAGAGTTTCTCCAGATGGAGGCAAATGTGCCTGAGAACTGATAGCTGCTGCACCCATGGCTGCTGAAGGTGCATGGGGATGGAGAGAGCAGGCAGCGATTTGACAAGACTTGGGAGATAAGGATCATGTCCAAGAGTCCTGAAGAAGCAAGAGGGAGAGTCACCACAGGGAAGGGTGATTTTGAATAGGAAAATATATTATCCTAGTGCCTCAGACATCCTTGGACAACCTCAGACCATCTTTCCTCAGACACCCAACCTCTGGGACCACATCTGCTGCCTTTTGTGTCAGCATTTGCATTGGAGTTAGGTTGCTTATGTTAAGCATGCCATGAAAGATGACAGTTACATGTCTCAAAAAGCATCTATAAAGGCCAGTGCAGCCAGACAAAAACAACCTAAACTCATAATACTTCCTAAAGTCAAATCTAAAAGGAATATTACAGGAAGTGTTGATGTTTACTTTTTTTTTGCAGGTTAAGACACACTCTTTGAGACTGTAGCACTGTGCATGCAGTAGATGCCTTACTTCATGGTGGCACCACCAACAGTTCTGCATGGACGCAGGGAGCGTGAGGGCAGCTGAGGAATGGAGGTGGGAAGTTGCAGGAGCTGGGGAGTGGGAGGAGTGGGGGAGACACAGCCAAGATGCCTACACATGCCTAGGTTTGTTTATGGGCATATGACCAGAGGTGAGAAGGAAGCTCTGTAAAAATAGAACCAGGGGGAAGGGGATTCACCTGCTCATTCACAGTCTGCTCCTGGGAAATCCCAGCTTGCTCCCACCAGACCAGACTGAAGTGACCAGAGTAAAATCCATTGCTGTGGGATTAGGAGGTGGAAATTGAAAGAGGACACTGGGATGAAATACCCCTCATTCTCACACCTGTAACATAGCAGATCTGTTTCCCAGATATATTTTCATTTCCCTTCTCCCTTGTATGCATTGGAGATGCACAGTGGGAGAAGGGGGTAACTAGTAATGAAAGGAAAAGAGGAAAGGGCATCCTTTACTTGCACACACATGGAGGGGACATGGGAGGAAGTTGAGGAGTAAAGAGGGACAAGTACAATGTATTCATTGAGAAGAAACTCCCTCAAACAAGGAGAAAACAGCAGGATGAAAATGGAAATGAAGGAAAACCATTCAACTGTGAAGCATTTTGGGGAGAGGGAAACATGTCCCTGAGGCTGCTCCACTTTGCACTTGGAAGGAGGGAAGGGAACTAACCAAAATTACTGGGTCCCAGAAGCTTCCTGCTCCCTCTGCAGCCATCACTCTGCCCAGTTTGTCACCTAGCCCTGCTTTGTTTACAGCCTTTTCCCCAGCTGATTCCTACGAGTGGGGAGCATGGGTCTAAATCCAGCAAGCGCTTCATTACTTTTTCTTCTTTCCATCTTCTTTTCAAGGCACGTGAGTAATCATTTCACTCTCTCCCAAGCTTTGAATTAATTTCTCATGTCCCATTAAAGAGCTACAAAAAAAAAACCCAAACCCTGCTGAATAAAAAGATGACGTAAATCTTTGTTTTCTGATTTTCTTTTTGATCAGGTTTACAGGCAAGCTAGAGGAAAAATGCCTGTTAGTGAATTTGGGTGGAGTTCTGGTGGGTAACCTCTTGGTGCTGAACTCTTCAGTTCTAGCAAGAGGTACGGCTCCCGGCACGTGCCCTGAAAACTTCTGAAATTTTAATTATATGAGATGGATTTCTCTGCTTACTGATGATTTTTGTTGTTTTCACTTATAATTTCTACTGTTCTCTAATACAGTTTTGAAAAACTACAATCAACGCATGAAGGCTCCTGTGGTAACTGGTGTACATCCACAAAACAGAGCTGGGTACTACAAACCTTCAAAATACTTTTGCCAAGGAACTAGTGAGTGAGGTATGTCATGGCTAGGACTTCTTCCCTATGGAAAAGAAAACACCTAAAGACTCTTTATTAAACTATTCTCCTTTGTAAAATTATACCTCTTTACTATTTGGATAATGATGATCTTTTTTTCCTTCTTTTCGATTTTGTCAAAACTTCAAAATCTTTCAGATATAAAAGAAAATTCAGGCATGAAGAATAAGGAATTGAGCTAGTGTAATTTACATGATTCTGATTACTGATTATGGGTTTTTACAGCTTGATGTTTTGGTCTGCCACATGCACCCCAGCATTTAACTAACTGCCCCTGCAAAGACCATCACGCTCCAAAACCAGCACAGCTGGCAAAAGTATTTCCATAAATGTTTTGAGGTGGTCTTCTATAGGAAGAAAATATTCTGCAGAAGCAGAATAATGCAACTGAAATAGGTTTAATTTTTAACCTATTTTAACATTAGAGTTATATAAATTTGATTAAAACAGAGATTTAAACCAAAACTGAACTGCACGCTGAGCAACAGCTGTGTATGGTCTGCAGGTGGCTTTGCACATCAGCACACTCTTCCACGGTCCTTCAGCTCCCTCTGCTGCTTAATCGAGTCCCATATTTGTCATATTTGCAATGAGCTTTTACTAATTTTTTTTAAACTTCGCTTTTGATGAGAAAAAACGATGCAGATTAAAATTGCACCTAAAGCACTGAAATGATTGCTTGAATTGATAAACAGCGTGCACAAAGTTTCATGTAATTGTTGTCCCTCCTCTTCTCAGGGAATGACAAAAAGCCCCTGGGATTCTTCTGATTTCTTTCTGGTGACTTGTAGTGCATATATTCTGCCATCACAATTTGACTTGGTGTAACTGGAATGGATGTGTTGCTTAAGCTGACATTTCCTGGTTATGCAATGTTATTTCATACTGATTTTTTTTTAAATAATTATTTCTTTACATAGGTCAGTGTACTTGTTATTACAAATGCCTCTTTCAGATGTCTCTGGAATACTTTCTTTCCCAGATTTTGATGGTGTTCATCTATCAGCAATGCTAAAGAAAAGAAGCAGAAGCTTGTATGCTTGTATATTCTAGTCTTTATTGCCATATTTTCCATTTATAAATAGACTTGACAAAGCTAATCCCAGATAGCTGCATATATTCAAACAATGTGGTGGTCAAGATGCAACATAAATGCAAACTACGCAAACACACACAGTCATTAAAGTAGAACTTTGGTTAATAAGCTATAATGAAGGGAAGGAATTGTCTGCCAGAGCGTGTGTGAGAAGTATTATAAAAAACTCAACATTGCACATCAGACTGACTAAAATGGGGATCTGAAAAGCAGTAAAGGTTAAGGGAATATTAACACACAAGATTATGCTGTTCCAAGGCATCCCTGATCCTCAGGGGATTTTAGAAAACCCAGAAGGTCTATCTAGATTACAACAAAGATCAGAAGCTTAGAATTCAATGTGTAATTTTCTCCACAGGTATGTAAGGTATTATATAATTTTTTTTTTCTGTTTGAATATTCAGCTATGCGATTATGTCAGTCACTGATGGAATTACCCCAAGAAATAAGATTATGAAACCTCCATTTGAAATTCTGCAAAACTACTGAAAGCACAGCTGTGGGGCATCTTGGCCAAGAGGTTACTTCCTCCAAGACAACTAAGATGACTTTCCAAGGGATCTGCATTAATGCTTAGCCCCAGAAACAATGATACCTGTGGGTATGTGCTATGCTACACTTGGGAATAAATCCACCAAGTCCAACATGAACAGAACAACTCCAACAACTCAGGCTTGATCAGATCTCTCAGGCACTGTTTGGATGCATTGCTTTGTCCTTTGTGAGGACAGTGCTTACATCTGAATCTTTTCAAAGTGTTTGCTGCTATTCAGGAAACGGTGACACACTTCTGGCTCTGCTCAGAGGACAGGAGAAGTGGCTGCCTTTGCGATCACCTTCTTCATGCAGCTTAGAATCATAGAATTGTTTATGTTGGAAAAAGACCTTTAAGATCATCAAGTCCAACCTTTAACCTAACACTGCCAAGTCCACCACTCAACCATGTCCCTAAGCACCATGTCTTTTAAACACCTCCAGAGATGAGGACACAACCACCTCTATGGGCAGCCCGTTCCAATGCTTGACAACCCTTCCTGTGAAGAAATTTTTTCCTAATCTAAACCTCCCCTGACACAACTTGAGGCCATTTCCTCTTGTTCTGTCACTTGTTACTTGGGAGAAGAGACCAACACCCACCTCACTACAACCTCCTTTCACATAGTTGTAGAGGGCAATAGGGTGTCCCCTCAGCCTCCGCTTCTCCGGGCTAAACAACTACAGTTCTCTCAGTCGCTCCTCATAAGACTTGTGCTCCGGACCCGTCACCAGCTTTGTTGCCCTTCTTTGGACACACTTGTTCTTGAGTAATACCTTAGGAGAAGGCCTATTAGACTAGAGACTAATTATTTGACTGAATGCTTCTCAGGAGAACATTACAGAATGATGGTCAGATCCAAAAGATCTAGGCACATGAAATAAATAGCTGGCTTGCAGGAGCCCAAAGCTGCAGTCAAACAAGAGTCCCTCAGAAGCTGCCTAATCCTGGAGGTACGTGGGAGGACCTTCCCCTTCCAGCCTCAAGTCTGGAAGGCACCTGAAATTTGTGAATGTCCTGACCTTCCCTTACCTGAGCAGTTCAGGGCCTCACTCTGCTCAAGTCTCACCAGGGAGTCTGCTGCCCCCCAGCAGCCAAATCTCGCAGTTAGGTATTGCCTGAAAAAGCTTCATACACTAACAATCTTGTTGTCACAAAACATATAGGAACACAGAACAGAAGGCGGTAACACTGACCTTCATGCCCAGTCTTCTACAACCAAACAACCAGAACACGAGCAGCAATTCAGGGCATAAAGGATTCACGTCATAAAGCTTTTGCATTGCAGACAAACGTGCCACAGGTGGGAAAGAGAAAGCATTCGAGGTCATGCCAGTGAGCTTCACCCCTGCAACAAGAAGAACCATCACTTAACATGAAATTCTCAGGTGATTTGGATGGCTGTTCCTTCCAGATCTGTCCTTCTCACTGGCAACTCTGTCCCAGAGGTCACTGTGGGCTCAGGAAGCCCAGCTCCCTACTAACACCCCAGTGTGCAGGGCAGCTTGCACTGCGCTGGCATAATGGCCTGCTTCAGATCTCATTTCTGAGGACCAGAGTCACCCAGCCTTGCCACGGCCACAGCTCAGCCCAGCACCAGACTTGTCAGGCAGGACTCTTCCTTCAGAGCAGTAATGGCAGGCTGGAAACGTAAAGCTGCACGCTAGTGGCTGAGCAGCACAACACAGTGTCCGGCTGCTCAACAGAAATCCCAGTCATCCCTACCAAATTAAGGAAAATTTCCTTTCCTGATCTCCAATTTGGTGATTAGTTTAACCTTGAACATGTGAGTAAAATAGACCAAGGTGGCACTAAAAGGGTTTAAAATCTCAAATCTATGAGCTCGTCCTAAACTCAACCTTACTCAGCCTACCACTGCGGCCTCCCCAGTGCTGCAGGGGAGGGCAGTGAAGAACTGGGAACCAAAGTTATACATCTTTGGGGGTGCAGAGGGTAAAAAAGGCAGAACAGCCCTTTCCTTTACAAACTTTGCCGATGACCAGGAGAAATTCTGAAATGCAGGCTCACTAAACCAGAAATAAAATGCAGATAAATGTGAATACACCACAATCTAGTTTCAGTTCATCCTTTTTGGAATACTAAAGGACTTAATATTTCTCATTCTAGGATCAACCTTTTCCCTAAACTTTTCATCCTCAGTATAAACAATACATATTCTTTGTTTTCCATCTTATTTAGAATACTTTTACTCTTCAGATGCTTATCTACTACCTTTTAATTTCCTATTTAAATTAACCATGACCATTTCATAACTGTTCAACCTTGTACTGTGACTTAAATTCCCCCTCCCAATATATTTATAGTCATCACTTCCACTCTCATCCAGTTTTTCTTGCTCTTTCCAAACCTTGTTGAGAAAGAGAACTGAAGAAATCAAAACACACGGCGCCAAGGAAAGCAAGACCAGAACCACAGAATTGTGGCCCTGTGATTGGAACATTCTCTCTTGGGAGGGGGTGAGTGAGAACCTGGGCTGCAGGACCTGGATGTCCAGGTCTCCCAGGACTGCTTTTGCATTTTACAATAAACAGAGAACAAATAAAATGCCTGTGTATATATATATATGTATGTATATATATATATGCAGCTATTCTTCCAAGTGATTAAGCCTGAGCTCTGGGTTCAAACTACAAGCTTGCATGGTGACCTTACACGCTGTCTAAGCCCATCCAGGTAGCAGGTTACATCCTACTGGAGTTAAAACTATCTGGAAATAGCAGAAGTAGCAGAACAGTGGGGTTTTGCCTGACTGAATTCAATGTGAACAAACAGGATTGGCAGATTCTTGTGCTGAGGACCCAAGTTCCAGGTACTTGACTTATCATTACACCTACAGCAATAAATTAAACATGCCTGGAATAGTTTTCTGACACTTAAGGTAAGTGAACAGAACAATTCACTTTGATATTTTCAAACTTTTTAAATCTCCTGAGTGCATGTATGCAAACTGCCTATCTGAGATGTTCCCAAGTTCATGTTCCTTCTTTAACCATGTCTGGGGCTTACACATAATAGAGCCAGACATTAGTGATGTGCCCCAGGCATTGGTATCAGGGCCAACACTGGAGGTTTGGACCAGGTGATCTCCTGAGGTCCGTTCCAACCCTTGCCATTCTGTGATTAACAACCTGGAAGATAGCAGTAGTACAACTTCTGCAAGTTTACAGACAATACAACACCGGGGGTGGGGGGGTGGTCAATACACCAGAGGTTTGTGCTGCCATTCAGAGAGACCTTGACACAGCAGAGAGGAATCCCATCAAGTTCAAAGGGACATGCCAACTCCTGCACCCGCTGAGGAATAACCCCAGGTACCAGCACACAACATGGACTGATCAGCTAGCTGGAAAGCTTTGCAGAAAAGGCTTTGGCAGTGCTGGTGGACACCAATTTGTATACAAGCAACACAGCCTTGCAGCAAACAAGGCCAAGATCCTCCTGAGCTGCATTAGAAAGTGTTGCCAGCAGGCTGAGGGAGGTGATTTTCCACTCTGCTCAGCACTGGAGTGCTGGGTGCAGTTCTGGGCTTCCCGGTACAAGCAAGATATGGACATTAAGTAGTGTGAGTCCAGGAAACTGCCATAAAGATAATAAACGGATCAGAACATCTGACCTACAAAGAGAGACTGAGAGCTCGTACTATTCAGCCTGGAGAAGAGAAAATTCAGGGAGATCTTATCAATATGTATGAATACCTGATGAGGCAAAGCTGGAAGTAGAGAAGATTGAGCCAGCATCTTCTCAGTGGTATCCAAGGAAAGTACAAGAGGAAACTGGCACAAAGTGAAATACAGGAAACTCCATTTACACACAAGAAGGAAAAAAACCCACAAACCCGCAAGGGCGATCAAATGTTGGAATAGGTTATCCTGAGAGGCTATAGAGTTTCTGGTTTTAGAGATATTCGAAACCCAGCTAGACACGCTCCTCAGCAACATGCTGTAGTTGACCGTGCTCTGTGCAGTGTGGTTGAAACAGTAGCGTCTCCAGAGGTTCCTTCCAACCTCAGCAATTCTATGCTTCTGCAGTTGTGAACAACTTCACCCAGGAAAACCGACACCACCACCACTGCTCAGACCTTGACATCCTATGAAGTTGAAAGCCTGTCTGAAAGGTTTTGCACTTCGTATGAAAGATTAACAATCAAGGCACCATTTCATCTTTTGCGGAACTAAATTTCCCACTTGAGTCTGGATCCAGCAATTGTCACAGCAGCTATGCCTACAAAGCTTTGACTGGCGACCCACATCTCCATTACATCAGTGAATGGTACCTGTGGTCAAGTCACACCTTCAGTTTCAAGAAAAAGAAGAAAACGTGGTTCTCTTGCATCCACGACGATGACTATACTACCTCATATCTGGAAATAACAGAGGAATGAGACAGCCTCTCTCAGACTTAGGACGAAGCTAGCAGCTTCTTGCTTTCCTCAGATGGACTGACTTACCCACCTAACAAGTATAGGAAGGAAAGCATAAGCTACACCAACATTTTGAGCAAAGCTCAACCTGGTGGACAGATACTCATCAATGCTTATCCAGCTTGTACGTTTGATCTGGTAAGCAGAACCATCAGTCAAATTCCTAAAAAAGCCAAAGGGCTTAAATGTACCTGTAAAGTTAACATTAGATGAGCTGAAATTCCAAGAGTTGCAGGAGGTGCTCAAAAACAGAGGTAGCAGTTTATTAAATTTTGGGTTTAGCCATAGTTATGAAATCTAGACCCAAGAACTGTAGTTCAGGTGCCCATCTTTTAATACGGAGTGATGAAGATCATCAAGTTTATGAGTGTGTATCAAGGATGGTGGAAAGGTAAAGATTTTATTAAAAGATTTATTCAGTATGTGATGGTTTGACCTTGGCTAGACGCCAGGTGCCCATCAAAGCTGCTCTATCACTCCCCTCTTTAACTGGACAGAGGAGAGAAAAGTAGATCAAAGGGCTCGTGGGTCGAGAAGAGGACAGGGAGAGATCATTCACCAGTTACCATCACGGGCAAAACAGACTCAACTTGATGAAATTAATTTAATTTATTATCATTCAAAATCAGAGAAGAAAAGGATAAAAACTGCTGAATCTTAAAACACCTTCCCCCCACCCCTCCCTTCTTCCTGGGCTCAACTTCACTCCCAGTTTCCTCTACCTACTCCCCCCCAGCGGCACAGGGGGGTGGGAATGGGGGTTGGGGTCAGTTCATCACACATTGTCTCTGCCACTTCTTCTTCCTCGGGAGAGGACTCTTCCCCTGCTCATGCGTGGGGTCCCTCTCACGGGAGACAGTCCTCCACGAACTTCTCCAATGTGAGTCCTTCCCACAGGGTCACAGTTCTTCACAAACTGCTCCAGCATGGGTCCATCCCTCCCATGGGGTGCAGTCCCTCAGGAGCAGACTGCTCCAACATGGGTACCCCATGGGCCTTGGCGTGGGCTCCTCCCCCACGGGTCTAAAAAACCCTGGTGCAGGCTTCCCACAGGGTCACAGCCTCCTTCCTTCGGGCATCCACCCGCTCTGGCGTGGGGTCCTCCATGGGCTACAGGTGGAGATCTGCTCCACTGTGGGCCTCCATGGGCTGCAGGGGGACAGCCTGCCTCACCATGGTCTTCACCACGGGCTGCAGGGGAATCTCCACTCCAGTGCTTGGAGTACCTCCTCCCCCTCCTTCTGCACTGACCTTGGTGTCTGCAGGGCTGTGTTCTCTCATATCCTCTTACTTCTCTCTCTGGCTACTGAGCTGCAGCAGGTTTTTTTTTTCCTTCTTAAATATTTTATCACAGAGGCACTTCCACCGTCACTGATTGGCTTGGCCTTGGCCAGCGCCGGACACAGGGAAAACTTCTAGCAGCTTCTCACAGAAGCCACCCCTGTAGCCCCCCCTACTACCAAGACCCTGCTACACAAACCCAATACAAGTAACAACAAAACTTTAAGAAACCAAGTCCTGGTCGTCCTAGTCAAACTGACCAGAATTAAATGTGCAGATCATTATTTGACAAGTAATTTGGTGTACTACATTATCTCGCTGGAATAACAGGTGAGGAGGAAACATGGGTTTTGGTCTTATTCATTTACTTAGTTTACTTCCATGGAAGTTGGCTCCTGGAAAAAGTTTACAAAATTAGTTCATCCATTACCCTTTCCACCAGCGCTGTTGTTTGTAGACTGTAACTCCAGATGTTATAGAACAATCAGATATTAACATAATTTGTCATGTTTTTTCCTTTACAGATTAGCATTATAGCGATCTCTGTTCTGAAAGTCTCTATAAGCACGTTTTGCATCTGCTTTACTGTGCGGGATTCTTCCAAAAGGTTCCAGATCATTGAAGCAGGCATCAAAAACTTCATCCACAGCTTTTTCTGCAGTTTCTTTGCTAACTTTTCTAACAGCCAGAATGGAACGAATTGCTCTGTCTCGTACACAAGTCTAAAGTGGGAATTACATAAAGAAAAATCTGTCATTATTAGTATAAATCATTTTTTCCAGATTAACCACTACATACAAATAATTTTGTATCACAGAAGAGTCAAACAATGCCTGTAATAAGCACTAAAGTACATTTTTGTTCCATCCTTTGTTAACTATGTTTTAGTTTTCCATGTGCAAATAAACCATCAGATAAGTAAGACATTCCTTGGAACAGGAATTAAAATATAATTTGGCACTTGTAGATATCAAGTATTTTACAACTTGACTTGGACACAAGAGAAAGTATGTCAGAAAGAAACAGACATAAATACTTTTCTAACTGAAATACTCCCTTTGGAATTTTGTTGCAATTTTCTACCAAATAAAAAAAAAAAAAAAAAAAAGTAAACATGCCCACAGCTACAAGCTAACTGCCACTCTAACATGAGCAACCACTCGGGACTCAACCCATAGTCTTCATTACTATTAAGAAAAATTAACTCCTGTAAGACTTAACACATATGGTTATTTAAAACGCTCATCATTCTCCTTCCTCCAGTTTTCAAAGACATTTTACTGGGTAAGGTATTCCCACTGCATTTCCTGCAAACCCTGTTTTTTGTTTGGTTCTTATTAACCATCCATTGTCAGTAGTAATGTTCTACGATATGACTAAATATTCAGGAATTTCACTCCAACAAAAATAACAAGGTGTAAAAACAAATTTATCATGAAACATTAAAGGTTATTAAAGGTTAGTTAAGAGAAAGCAGCAAGACCATGGCATCTACTTCTTTCTCTGATGTTTTCAGCTACGAAGGCCAAGATCAAGTAGATAAAGATGGCTCATAACAAATCAAAAGACTTTAACATCTATGGTCTTTACCTGATGGTGTCCTTTTAAGCCAAATTTAAACCTGGCTATTTCATTCATCAGTGTACAGTCTCCACTGAGGTTAGCAGCTCGAATCTATTGAGAAAAAAAAAGCCACATGATCAGAGAAATGCATGGAAATACAAAGTCAAAAAAGCTGTAACAATTTTTTTTCTTCAATATCTTTCCGGTGACTGCTGGTAGAGAATATTCCCAGGGCCACTTCTGCTTAGTAAGTACATATTACCCTTAATATCCAATCTTTCAGCCTCAATGAACTGCAAAGTATTACTACAGAACCTGTAAGTTTCTCCAGGGACCAAGTTTAATATATTCCCAAAGCTTAAATGAATGAGGAGAAGAGGTTTGGAGTT
Source organism: Gorsachius magnificus (assembly GCA_034008185.1). Classification (NCBI taxonomy): domain Eukaryota; kingdom Metazoa; phylum Chordata; class Aves; order Pelecaniformes; family Ardeidae; genus Gorsachius; species Gorsachius magnificus. Next base: position 183,105,370 of record CM067081.1, read on the forward strand.
TTTTTGTGTGCGCGTTTCTCTTTCTACAAATATATGAACTGCTAATGGAAAGTAATATTCTTCCCAAACTATATCAGAAGCTGTTTACAGGAGTCAGGAAGAAAGGCAAATACCTTTCAAAGACTACAGCTGCTATACCCAGAAGAGCAGTAACCCACCTGCTTTAGTAAAAGCCACATTTAAATGAGTATGTATGTTTTAGCTTGTTAACCATCTTGTTCTGTGCACTGTGATTTCTTTTGTCTGCCAACTGTTCCACACCCTACCCCCTCAGTTAGGAAATATAACCCAAACTAGATTTCCTATAATTAAGTACCAGAGTGAGAATAAATGCATGGAAAATATGAAATGTAAGAATTAAAAAGCTGGCAATAAAAATTGTAAACACCATATAATAAAATAAGTATCAAGAGACCTGAAGCAAACAAATAATCTCAACAAAAGCAAGAACAAGCATAATCTTGTTTTATATATGTTCTCTAATTTTATGTTTGAGGCTTACATGCTTTATTCTGCACCAAGTAAATCTTAAAAAAAAATAATAAAGTAGAAAAATTAATAATTCTGAATTATTGTATTGGGTTTATGCAGCAAGATGTTGGCAGTGGGGGTCTGCCAGGATGACTTCTGTGAGAATAGACAAGGGGCTGCCCCCATGTCAGACAGAGCCAGTTTCAGCTGGATATAAACCAGACCCACCAGTGGTCAAAGCTGAGCCCTTCAGCGGTGCCAGTGGTACCTCTGTGATGACATATTTAAGAAAGGATAAAAAGCACTGCATGGCAGCTGTGAGAGAGAGGAATGAGAAAAACATGAGAGAAACAGCCCCACAGACACCAAGGTCAGTGAAGAAGGAGGGGGAGGAGGTGCTCCAGGCACCAGAGCAGAGGCTCCCCTGCCACCTGTGTAGAAGACCATAGCGACACAGGCTGCCTCCCTGCAGACTGTGAAGTAACACAGTGGAGCAAATATCCACACTGCAATCCAAAGAAGACCCCACACCAGAGCAGATGGAGATGCCCTGAAAGAAGATGCAGCCCATGGAGAGCCCACACAAGTGCAGGTTTTCTGGCAGGAACTGTGGCCCATGGGAGACTGACACTGGAACAGTCCTTTCCTGGAAAACTGTATGCTGTGGGAAGGACCCACGCTGGAGCAGGTCCTGAAGAACAACAGCCCTTGGGAAAGGCCCATGTTGGAGCAGTTCATGAAGGACTGTATCCTGAGGGAGGGACCTCACACCAGAGCAGGGAAATAGTGTGAGGAGGAAGGAGCAGCAGAGACAAAGTGTTATGAACCAACCCCAGCCCCCATTCCTCATCCCCCTGTGCCACTTTGGGGTGAAGATGATAGAAGAGCCAGGAATGAAGGAGCAAAGTTGAGCCTGGGAAGATGGGGAGGAAAAGGTATTTTTAGTTTTATTTTCCACTACCTGACTCTGTCATTAATAGGCATAAACTTAAATTAATCTTCCCCAAGTCAAGTGTATTTTGCCCATGATGGTAATTGGTGAGTGGCCTCCGTGTCCTTATCTTGATCCATGAGCTTTCTAATCTTATTTTTCTCCCCTGTCCTACTGAGGAGGGGCAGTCAGAGAACAGCCTGGCAGCCAGCCAAGGTCAACCACCCACAGTTATACAGAATGGCTCTACTGATACCACATAAGATCACTTCATTAAGTTTTATCTATAAAAAGGTAGAGACAATACGTGACTGTGAGTCTCTTCCACAGGAAATATTTCATGAATTAAAATTCATTTTTATGAAATCTGATTTGTTCTGTACCAAACTCATCATTTTGGTCCTCTCACATATTGTTTATAGGTGAAACCTGTGCACATCTTAAGTCTGGAATCAAATATGTTCTCATTAAAAACAAACAAACAAAAAACTGCAACCAAAACCACCCAAACCAAAACAAAGCCACATTAATATTTTTATGTCATTTCTTGTATTTTTAAAAAACAGTTAAAAACCCACCTAATTCACACAGTCACAAGAATGTACTTTCATCATATTAATCATAAGGGTAAGCTTTTCTGTGGTCAAATGATATGGATTACATCAGAAATCAACTAAAAGCATGTGAATACAAGTTCTGTACACAAGAGGAATCTTTACTACCCTATACTCAGTTTAACTTCACCTCCTAATGCATCAGGTTTTTTAAGGCCTTCTAAGCAGCAGATTTCTATGTCCTCTGAAATGGACATGGAGTCATAACTGAAGTGTATTATTAGCAACATCATAATTAATAAAAAAAAGTACATTATAGGAAAAGACAAGTTTGTTTTTAACCAAAAATATCTAAACAAAATCAAGGTTACCATACTACTGTGATAACTACCCAAAGCACCAAGAATTGGGGGGGGCAGGAAAGAACCTTATAAACGTTTGATTGATGTGTGAATATGGTTTCACCTCTAATTACCCTAATTTGTTAATAACCAGTTCTTGAGATGGTTACACACAAAGCGATCATATTCTATTTAGTATGACACTGACTTATTAATATTTGTGAAAACTAAGTATTTGCTTTCTGAATGAAACTGTTGACTTGACAGAAAGGACAAAATGTATTAACAGGATTAAACCAAATGAAGTCTGTGTAACAGCATGCCTATTTAAACATGAACCATCCCTAAAAACCAGAAGTAATTAATACAATGACAACATTAGAAGCATTTTAACTTACCTCCGAACATGCTAAGTGCTTGACATTTTTAAACCAGTCAACATGTGCACGGCAGTGATCAAAAGCATGAATCAATTCATGTGTGACCACCCGGTTCATATGGGATTGGTGGCGAATGTTGTTCTGACACAGAACAATCTGGAGAAGAAAAAAAATACAGGTAGTCTTTTCACCAAATTTCAGCATCTCCCTTACTTCTCAGAGACCCAGCACACACCACCTATGGCATTTAGACTCTTTAGATCAGTGTTTTTCAACATTAACAGCCTCATCATTCTGCTGTGTACTAGCTCCAATAGCATGGAACACCTTTCATTTATCTTGTTTTCATGGCTTTAACTCAGACATCAGCATATCAGCAGATATCAGCTTCCTTTGAAAGAAGACAATGCCCATTGCCTACCTGAGACATCGAAGAATCAAAACCTCCACTGACACAGCCATCACAGTTTTCACAAGAAAAGTGCCGGTCATTGAAGACAGTGCTGAAGGGCCCAAACAAACAAAGTTACAGGGAAGAATTTGAAAGAGACCAGTAACTCCACGTAATAAGTGATGTTACTACAAAGAACAAGATGAATTAGTTTACTTACCAACCAGACTGCTTCATAGCCTCAAGAAGAAGTTGAGCATATGGATCTAGAAAAACATTGCTGGAATCAATTTCTCTAGACAAAAGTTTTTAAAGTAATCTATAATCAAAACATAAAGACAGTCAAGGAAAAAAAAAAAAGGAAAACCAGTACACATGCAAATTCATACTTTGCCATATTTAACCCTAATGCAATGCAACTAGCTCAGGCTATGTGAAGTGATACAGAATCATGATGTATACAAAGCCACATCCAGATGGCTTTTGAATATCTCCAAGGATGGAGACTCCAAAACCCCTCTGGTCTTGGGCTTCTCTAGCCACTAGACTGCAGCATTGACTGAGCCTTCACCCACAAGTCCAGATAATGCACAAGTTATTTAAGGATTCCAAGGAAAAAAGGAAGAATTCAGATTTTGCTTTCAACCTTCACCCTCCATTTTCCTTCTTTCATTCCTCTCTCTTTTTTTCCTTCTTTTATTTTACAGTTGGACTCAATGATCTCAAAAGTCTTTTCCAACCTAAAAGATCCTATGATTCTATTCAGGAATCAGGTCACTTCTGACATTGTTTTAGTAGTAGTAGACATAAACAGAGCAGCCTATAGCAACCATCGATTTCAGTAACCTTCAGTCAATATCACACAGGGAAAAGGGTGCAAACGAACCAGAAATCGACAAATCCTCTCAAATTTTCAGGGGACAGAATTAGAGAAGGACCTTCTGATAGGGGGAAAAAAAAAGCACACAGTCACTTTTGAAAATTTATTTTCTTTGTCTTAACCAAAACCAGCGTGTTCCACCAGGCAGCAGCCCCATCCCGCCGCCTGCTCGGAACCCGTCCCGCCGCCCCGGGGCGGGGGACAGCGGCAGCGGAAGGAGAGCAGCTCCCGCCCCGGGAGCCTGCGGCCCAAGGTCACCACCGCCGCACCAGAGGGGGGACACGGACGTCACCGGTTCCAGCCGGGGCGCCCTCCGCTGCGCCAGGGCCGGTCCCGGTCCCGCCGGGGCGTGGGGAAACGCTTACTCGTGTCCAGGGTCATCCTCAGCATCAGCTGGCACCTGTTGTGGAAGGTGAAGAGGCTGCGGACCAGGAAGCTCTGCGGGCTCTTGTTCCGGTCCGGGAAGAGCCGGTAGCCGAAGTCATCGTCCTCCTCCCCCCCGGCCGCCGGTGGCGAGGCAGCCTCCCCCCGCTCCATGGCCGACCCCTGCGGCTCCCCGCGCCTGCCGGCCACCGTCCCCAGCGGCGGGGCAAAGGGGAAGAGGCACAGAAGCGCCAATCAGCGGGCCGGCTCCCCGCCACGTGAGGCCGGGGGGGCGCGGCCAGGCAGCACGGAGGGCCGCGGACCGCGGGCCGGGAGGCGAAGCGCGGCGGAGCGCGGGCGCATGCGCGGTCTGCCCCTGCCGCTCCCTCTGCCCCTGCCGCTGCGGGGCCGCCGGGGAGCGGGGACTGTCCCGCTGCGGGGCCGCGGGGCCGCGCTGCATTCTGGGAGGAGGAGGCTCGGCCGGGGGGTCAAAGGCGGGACCCGGCGCAGGGAGACCGGGACGGGACGGGCGGGATGTGTGGCGTCTGGCCTGGCCTGGCCTGGCCTCGGCGCAGGCTGCCTGGTGCCGCTTCCCCGTGGCTCACAGGCGGCCTGATGAGGCGAGACGACGTGAGGGGGAACCCACCCTCGTCTGTAGCTCCGAGGCGGTGGAGAGGCGGGTGCTGAAATTTCAAGCGGGCTGGCTTTGCCTTGGGCGGGGGGGGGCCTCTGCAGCGTCAGCCCGGGCGACCTGCGGCGCGGCCTCGGGGCCGTCGCGGGCCTCGCTCGGGGGGGCCAGGCCTCGGGAAAGGCGGCTGCTCCCCCGTGGAGTCGGGGTGAGGCAGCCCTGGGGTGCTGGGTAACACAAAGGCAGGCCCTGGCGTTGAAGCTCAAATAAAACTGCCTCGAAGGGTGTGAGAGCTGTACTGCACGGGAGCCTGCTGTCAACGCGTGGGTTAAGGTCGGTGAAGCAAGCAGCGTTAGGCTAAGTGGGTAACAGGAGCAGGCTTACGTTACACGTTTGTGTAAGGTGCGTTAGAATGCCAGAAAATTAACAGCTAGGTTTAATATTAGATTTTTTCCCTTGTGTAAGACCGTTATTTTAGTCAGTGACAACAAGATGAAAAGTTCAGCAGATCACAACCTAGCTTCTTGCATCTTCTGAAGCATCTTGTTCTAGTTGCCGTTGGCCAGGTGTGGAATAGGCTAGGTATGGTATGGCTAGGCTGTATGGAATATTTTGTGTGGCCATGCCCAGGTTTTATTAAGTTAACTGGCTGAATATTGCAGAGATATTTCAGTATGGAGCAATTAAAAAAAAATCTGAATTGGAAATATGATGAAAAATATTCATTTTTTGGCTTCACCTAGAGTTTCTTTCCAATTGGTTTCAAATAGACAAAATATTTAGAAGATTTTAGGAAAAATATATTGCTAAGGGTAAGTATCTTACTACTTATGCATAGGAGATAACTAGGGAGAAGCACAGCTGGTGCATCAGGGCATCTACACAGCTGCTTACTCCTGAGAAGGAAAAAAACCACCTGCTTTGGTAGCATTAGTTCACTAGTAATCATGCAGTGTGTTTTTCCATCTTTTATGGGAATCTTGTCCGTAATTATGGACAACACGTTGTATTGCAGAAGTCATTAGCTTTGTTTGGCCCATATGTTTTTATATTTCTATGCTATTAGGTTATTGTCTTACTGGATGTTAAGAGTAAATAAAAAATACAGTTCTTTTTCTCCCTTAAAAATTTTGTGTGTACTATTTCTTAGATTATTTCAAAGACATTTAAATTGTATTTTTTCTTAGTCTATTAGTATTTAATGTTCCTACTATGCTATTGGGAAGCCTGTCTAACGTGTAAGTCAGACTTGTTCATTTTGAAGCAGCTAGCTTCCTTCAGTACATACTTTCAAGTTCTCTTTAGAAAGTTTTTTCCTTGAAATTGGCAGATTACGATGAGTGCACCAAATAAAGCGCTAGAACTACAGCTTCAAATGAAGCAAAATGCTGAAGAGCTGCAGGATTTTATGAGAGAATTGGAGAGCTGGGAAAAAGATATTAAAGAAGTGGATTCTGAACTAAGGAAACAGAGTGGTGTCCCAGAAGAGGTAAAAATCACAATTCCAGTGTAATATTAACTCAGCTATTCCTAATGTGATAGTGTTTATAATATTTGCTTTTTACTTCAGCAAAATTATATGTGTCAACTTAAAATACCTGAATAGAAGGTACAAGCTCACCCGGCTGACTTGTTCCTTGTCTGAAGCAGACCAAAGATTACTCTGTAAACTGTTCCACCAACAGAGCTGTGGGGCAATAGCATCTGGAGGCGATAGGGCCAGTAAATTTTTAATTAGTTGTAGGTAGATGTAGGAGAATGTTTCTGTCTGCAGTACCAGTATTACTTATTGCTGACTTTAATGTATTGAAGTTATTCTTCAGTGATACTCTGCAAAGAGTTGTCTTCTAAAACTTAACTTTGTGTCATACAAGTAGTATTTGCTATTATTATGTATTGGAGGATCTATACTTGCTGTCCCTAGTGGTTTTGTAGAGTTCCTGAGAACAGCTTGCTGGATGCATTTCTAAAATAAAACTAGCCAGTAGGTAGATACTATATCTAGATATAGTTACCATAGATTCTTCAATGCAACTGACTTTCACACATCTGTTTTATAATGAATTTCTTATTTAAATTTAGAATTTGCCACCAATTCGAAACAAGGCTTTTAAGAAAAAGAAGAAAAGCAAAAGTAAAGTCCCTTCAAAGATAACCACTGAGGAAAACAAGAAAAACAAGATCAAATCTTACGATTATGAAGCATGGGGAAAACTTGATGTGGTGAGTCAGAATATTTGCTTGTTAACTGCGTCTTGTCCCCAGTTGATTCTGTTTTAAATAATATTTTGTTACAGTGCTGAGAGTTCAGTCCACAAGTCAGTATCTTACTGTGCTGGGTACTGTATGAACACAGAAAGCAGCTTTCTCCCAAAAAAGTTGTGTGTTTAAAACTTGGAATATCGATAAATACTTTCTGTTGACTGTGCTCTCATCCAGCAGATAGATTTTGACTTTAAGGAAAATACTGGTTTAACAACAGGTCTAATATAAGGTCATCATTCTAGTAGAATGTAAGACTAAACACAGCTGGCAGTATTGGCGGATAGATCTCACTTTTTAAGTGTGGAATACTCCTTAGTCAAGAGGACTTAAGCAGCAGAGATTTTTAAAACCACACTACTAATTCTCCTAAAGTCTTACTTGTTTTACTTTGCATTGTTAAATTATAATCAAGGTAATAGTTTATTTTTTGATTTCAGGATAAAATACTTGAAGAACTTGATAAAGAAGATAGTACTCATGATTCTGTATCTCCAGAATCAGACTCTGAAGAAGATGGAATTCGTATAGATGCAGAAAAGGCTCTTGCAGAGAAGGAAAAGGTTATAGCATTATAAATGTTTGTTATTTGCAAAGCAGCAATTTAGACCTAGGAGCATTTGTAGTTTCTTTTAAAAAGATTGTCCACTGGGACCTCACTTCTGGTGGAAGAATTGCCCGTTTGGATTTTTTTATGTCTGTTTTCCTTCCTGTTATTCCAAAATAGAAAATTCTCACTGCATTTCTGGTTCTTCTCATCACTGATTGTAGCAAAGCCTGTCAGACTCTGCTTAATGTACACTTATGATGATTAATGTATTTGTGGTTTTCTGCTTTGAGGAGTTGGATTGCTGTATAGAATTGCCATATGGATCAAACTGGTGTTTACCTCTACACAAGGTCTGAATGCCCCAAACTAAATCCCTAAGAATTTAAGATTAGTCCCTTTAATGAGGCCAGTACATCTGGGAATGATGGATGAACTCATAATGTCTTCCTTGCCTTTGTAATGGCAAGTTGGTACCAGTTCAGTTTTACCTTATGTTGCAAGTAGAATACAGCAAGACCTATCTCATGCTTCGTTACCATGTGAGATAGGTAGGCTAAGTTGTATAGCAACTGTGGTTCTGAGAAACTTCTCTGCTTACAGTCACCTAACACCATCTGTCAGCTCATACTTTTCTTCAGTAGAGTTTTAGTAGTCTTTTTTTTTTTTAATTGTCTGCATGAGTGACCTCTGTGTCCTTTCCTTGCTGCCATGGACATTCCTTTATGTATAATCAGCAGTCTACATTGAGAAATTGAGATGTCTTTGACCACTATCATCTTGGCTGCAGCGAAGCAGTTGAGGGTACACGAGATAAAAGTTGTGTCCCAAAGGAGACAGAAACAAGAATATTTACCTTGGAAAGCAAAGATGCCAAGTCTAGTTCCTAAAAACTCAAAAAGCTTCAGTAATTCCCTAAGGCAACTTAAGCAGCTACGTATGTGCTTGTTACAGGTTTCTGGAAATCACCTACAGATACTGAAAATCAGTATATAATAAAACCATGCTATTGCATAAATCATGAGAAATATTTCATATGGGATATTTAAAATATTATAGTTAAAAGAGATATTTTACAGTAAAGTAGTACTTTGTGAGAAATGTTAAACAACAATGTTTGAGCATTCTAAAATACAAACTTTGAATTTTTTCACCAAAAAATAATAATGTGTGCAATGTACAGTAATTTAAAAATTTTTTTATTCACAGGGCAATAACTACTTTAAACAAGGGAACTTTGATGAAGCTATAAAATGCTACACTAGAGGGATGCATTCTGATCCATACAATCCCGTATTGCCCACAAACAGAGCATCGGCTTTTTATAGAATGAAAAAGTAAGACTTGTATTATTAAGTCTGTAACCTTTTCTTCTTTGAAATGCTGCCTTCAGATTTTTTGTCTGGTTTTAAGTCCTGATTATATTATTTTTATCATGCTGTGATACAGTCTATGTAAGACGGCTGTTGCAACCTGCTTTGCAGTTTCAAAGTAAAATATGAATTGCCAGGATAAGGAATCTGGTATCTTTCTTACCTTTTTTTCCTCTGCTTTCATGCTAAAAGTTCACCATCTTCTGTGTTACAGTATAAGACTTCAAAAAAAGAAAAAAGAGAAAGTTCACGATTTAATTTGCCTTTCAGATCATTGAGCTCTATTTCTGAGGCTTTAATTTGTTTTGGGGGAAGAAGGGGTTCAGGGGAGCTGGTTATTCTTTCAGTTACAGTAGAGTTTGTTGACCTTGGTTTTGCTTTCCCGTTTTGATGTATCCTGAATTGAAAGATGTTTAAATACTTGTTCTATGCCCCTTATGAAGCATGTGAGATTTCCACTTTAGAGAGAACCTGTAAAGCATCAGAGTAAGCTAAATCACTGAAGTTTTAGGTTTTGTTACCTAGATATGTCCAAACTCATTCATATTTTTTATAGGTTTTCTGTTGCAGAATCTGACTGCAATTTAGCACTTGCTTTGGATAAAAATTACACAAAGGCTTATGCCAGAAGAGGGGCTGCTCGCTTTGCTTTGAAAAATCTTCAAGGTGCTAAAGAAGGTGGGTCTGTTTAAAATTCTTTCCATAGACTAACAGCTTGTATATATTTTATCTGCTTGATTAAAGCCTGTGTCATTTGCTTATTTGGTGTAGGAATTTAATTTTCGTTGCCTGTAAACAAAGACAAGACTATTGCATATTATTCTGGCAAGGTAAAATTCAAGCAGCAAGTCCAAATGATTACTGTAGGTATTAGTAGTTATTTAAAGCTGAATTATTCTGTCTTAGAATGATGTTTCTTGCAATATCTCAGGCTTCTTGGGTAATTACAAAAGAGGGTTATCTCAATAGAATGCTCTTATTTTATACTCTGGTTACTGGGCTGTAGTTCCTATCTGAAACATTGTTTTCTGATCTGACAGATTATGAAAAAGTTTTAGAGCTGGATGCAAACAACTTTGAAGCAAAAAATGAACTCAAGAAAATTGATCAGGTAATAAGATCAGGCCCTAACGCAAATTAATACACCCTGTTCAGTTAATATCTGTATCAACTTGCATTTATAACAAGAACTAAACTCCACAAAATCTCATGTGCTTTTTCTGGCATTTGAAGCTCACTGAGGTCAAAATCTGTAATTGAGTTTCTTCTGGATTAACTAGCACGTATGCAGACATTGGTGTAATAGTGGATTGGCAGACTAAGACTGAATGTGTGCACCAACATAGTTCTTTTGGGGGTTTTTGTTTTTTGTTGTTTTTCTTTTTAAAAATCTTGCCTCAGATGTTTTTCTACCTCCTGTGTTAATGTTTTGTTTCAGTCATGCTTAGTATTTTGGTACAACATAGCACTACATGTGAGAGAACTTTGGCTGTAAAGCAGAACTGCTAGCCTGCTTGTAGTCCTACTGATTGCTGTGGTCTGCCAAACCAGAAAGTAGGTTTAAGCCTCACAGAAAATTAATTACTGTGAGTCTGATCCCTTTCATGACAGGGAGAGAATGTTGATTATGATGACCTTAGTAAGTATAAGCTCACCTGTCATTACTGTATGAATATGCTTATACCTCCTCAGCTGTAGTTTGGAAAGTGCTCGGAAAACTTATTTTCAAATGAATACCCAAGGTCTCCAGTAATTGAATAAATAAATTATTTGTGAATTGGAATATATGTAGACAGGTTCCACTGATCACTTCACGTTGTGCTTCAGAAATTACATACCTTTTATTTACCAAGTAATATTCTGACTTGCAGTCCCTCGTAGAAATACATTTTCAAGAACAGTGCAGAGTTTGCATTCAGCTTAACAACACAAGCACTTCTGTTAAAATGCTTGGCAGATTTTTGCATCTTAGAAGTTTAGAATTTATTGTAATTTTTGTTAGGAAAATGTGTAGGTGGGGGAAATACTTACTGAGGGAAAAAATTATATCTTGCAGGCTCTGTCATCAAAAGAAAATTCAGAACAGAAGGAATTTGAAAATGTAGTCAGACCAGAATTAACAGACGAAGAGAAGAAGTGCATCGAAGACCAGCAGCTCAAGCAGAAGGCTATTACAGAAAAAGATCTGGTAAGTCACAGGTTCTTGTGGAACAGGAGAGAGCTAGTAAAGATGAGTGTTGTGTTGTGCTATTAGCTGTGCAGATATGTAAATGAAATTTAATACTGACTTGAACTTCATAAATACAATGTCCTTGACATAACCTTGATTGTTTCCCATTTTGGGCTCTCTAGGGAGGGAGACAGTTCTGTTTGGACTCCTCTGGAGGAATAATTATACAAGGTAGCTTTTACAGCCCAAATTATACATGCTAAATCTCAAATATGTAGACAAGTAAAACTCAAATTGTATTTTACAAAGATCCCATTTATCCAGTAGTATATGCATCTTGACCCCTGCTTGTCCAAGTAGAGTTGTGGACTATTTCTTGTGTTTCCAAACCTCTGATTACATGGTGGAAAGTAGTTATAAAAAGGACCTCAGGGAGTGCAGGCAGCAATGGCAATAAAAATGTATTTCTGGATACATGGTCTTGACTCACAGTTGGCTTATTGATTTCTCCCTCTCCCCACTGCTGCAGTTAAGAAATAACATTATCAACTAAAGCATTTTTTTTCCATTCTCTTACCTAGCTATTTAGCTTCTGACTCTTATCATTATTCAGGTTTCCTATACTGGTTGTAGGAGGTAATTAGTAGGAAAAGAATGAAAGCATACATTAGGTAATAGGAACAAAAGTTGGAAGAGGCCACAGAAAAGAAATTTCAGTCTACTGAAATGCTTCATTGGCAGCAGAGTTGACTCACTGTGGGCCTGTTTCTGGCAACATGGATCCTGTCAAGTCTGCACAGTGGCCTTTGCTTTTTTGCCAGTGAGTAGGGTAGAAGCAAAGAAGGTAACACATGGCTTTATGTTAGTACTGAGAAGCAAAAGATAATTTTAGTCTCTTGGAAACAAACAAAAAAAGTAATGTAATTTTGTTTTATGGAACACTTAAATAGAAAAACAGCAGCAACATTTTGGCCCAAGTAATATTTAAGGATAACCGTTTCATGGATGTAGCAGGATAAAGAAGGATTTATGCAGCACAGAACATCTCCTTGAAGGGGGAATTGAGAAGGTTCAGCTTGTGTTTAAATTCAAGAGGTGCATGGTAGCTTATCCTGCGCATCAAGAATAAAGAAAAATCACAAGTCACAGATGATAGGTCTGCACTTACACTGTGTGTGTAGCATTATTTTTATCCTTGAAGTACTAGAAAAAAAGATATTTTTTTGTAGTCTGCCTCCAAGCTTAGATATGAAGTAATGTGCCTGTGTGTGTTTGCTCTGATGTGGGTGTTCTTTGTGATCCATCTTACTGATACTGTGACCCTCCCTACTGAAAGGACGAGAAAAACTTACTGCACTAGAACTTTCTCAACGCTATTTTTTTCTGACCTAAATATTACAGGGTAATGGGTATTTCAAAGAAGGAAAATATGAGGCTGCAATAGAATGTTACACCCGTGGTATAGCAGCAGATGGCACCAATGCGCTTCTGCCAGCTAACAGAGCCATGGCCTATCTAAAGATTGAAAAGTAAGTAGGATTGCATGTGCTATACTGTTTCTTTGTTGTGAACTAGACAGAAGGATGATCCAGCAGATTTTCTCAGCTCAATTACTGTCACTCCTAATTCTTTCTAGAATTCAGCATTGAATAAATTGTATTGGAAACAGTAGGGGAGAGAAAACAACACAATGTGTGTGATCTTAAAGTGCATTTCATAAGAAAGAAGTTCTGAGAGAATAAAATAGATGGAATTGTAGTTTCTAAAGTTTGATTTTTCTTTCTTTCATGTGTGTAAAATTCTAGATACTCACCTTTCTCAAAGGACCTGCTCAAACCTCTGTGTCTTTTTTTTCACTATAAAACTCAGTCACCTACTAAATGTTGCACTGTAAAAAGAAGTGGATTATCAATTTCTGACTTCAAAGGGAATGGATAGGAGCTTTTTCTGGAAATCGTCATCTTTTAAAATATTTTGCTTTAACCCTGCTAAGATACATGTATGTGCAATTAGTTTATTTTTAGTTAAGCTTTATTAAAATAATCCAGTAACAGTAGGAAATACATGCTTTCTAGCAAATGAGAGAAATTCCATATGACCATTTTTGAAGTCTGAATTTTTTTTGACTCCCTGATGGTATGGTAATTTAAACCTTTGAAACTAGCAACATGAGAAGCAGAGTCATCTGCTTTGACGTGATATGGATGGGTATCTGTAGAGACAATACATTGATTTCAGATTATGAGATTGTAAAATAAGTTGCACAGGTGTAGTGTTTCTAACACAACATTTGTAATTTAGTACTGAAGCCATAGAGGACATTATAATGCAAATAATGTTCTCGGAGAATCAGAGGAAGTGATACTTTAATTGAATGACCAAGCAAGAAAATTGATTCTGTATGATAAATCAGTGTATCGTGGGTCTTTACATTTCAAAGAGAACCCAAATGTAGAATGCAACAAAAGCTCATTGGTATTCTTATAAACCTGTAGAACTGATAAGACCTGAAAAACAGTAGAACAACTGTTTCCGTAAATTTAATGATAGATCGAGGGCGGAGAAGAAAAATGAATGAAATACTGTAATAATCCAGGGAACTACAGGCCTGTCAGTCTGACCTCAGTGCCAGGGAAGGTTATGGAGCAGATCATCCTGAGTGCCATCACGCGGCACGTGCAGGACAACCTGTTTTGACTAACCTGATCCCCTCCTGTGACAAGGTGACCTGCTTAGTGGATGAGGGAAAGGCTGTGGATGTTGTCTACTTAGACTTTAGTAAAGCCTTTAACACTGTTTCCCATAGCATTCTGCTGGAGAAGCTGGTGGCTTATGGCTTGGACGGGCATATGCTTCGCTGGGTAAAAAAACTGGCTGGATGGCTGGGCCCAAAGAGTTGTGGTGAATGGAGTTAAATCCAGTTGGTGGCCAGTAACAAGTGGTGTTCCCCGGGGCTCCGTACTGGGGCCAGTTCTGTTTAATATCTTTATCAGTGATCCGGATGAGGGGATCGAGTGCGCCCTCAGTAAGTTTGCAGACACCACCAAGTTGGGCATGAGCGTTGATCTGCTTGAAGGCTCTACAGAGGGATCTGAACATGCTGGATTGATGGGCCAAGGCCAATTGTATGAGGTTCAACAAGGCCAAGTGCTGGGTCCTGCACCTGGGTTACAAGTGGCTTGGGGAAGAGTGGCTGGAAAGCTGCCTGGTGGAAAAAGACCTGGGGGTGTTGGCAGACAGCCAGCTGAATATGAGCCAGCAGTGTGCCCAGGTGGCCAAGAAGGCTAATACCATCCTGGCTTGGACCAGAAATAGTGTGGCCAGCAGGAGTAGGGAAGTGATTGTCCCCCAGTGCTTGGCACTGGTGAGGCCACACCTCGAATACTGTGTTCAGTTATGGGCCTCTCACTGCAAGAAAGACATTGAGGTGCTGGAGCATGTCCAGAGCAGAGCAACGAAGCTGGTGAGGGGTCTGGAGCACAAGTCTTATGAGGAGCAGCTGAGGGAACTGGGGTTGTTTAGCCTGGAGAAAAGAAGGCTCAGGGGAGACCTTATCGCTCTCTACAACTCCCTACAAAGGAGGTTGTAGTGAGGTGGGTGTCAGTCTCTTCTCACAAGTAACAAGTAATAGGACAAGAGGAAATGGCCTCAGGTTGTGCCAGGGCAGGTTTAGATTGGATATTAGAAAAAATTTCTTCACCACAAGGATTGTCAAGTATTGGAACGGGCTGCCCAGGGAAGTGGTTGAGTCCCCATCCCTGGAGGTATTTAAAAGATGGGTAGACGAGGTGCTTAGGGACATGGTTGAGTGGTGGACTTGGCGGTGTTATGTTAATGGTTGGACTTAATGATCTGAAAGATCTTTTTCCAACCTAAATGATTCTATGATTCTAATGTGCACGTAATGGAATCATGAGCTAATGTAACTAAATACAACTGGAGTGAGGAAATTTGATCTTACAATGAAACAAATTACTTTAATGCAAGGGTATACCGACTTCTCATTCTGAAATTGTTAAGCACAAGTCACAGAAATTCAGGTATAGAGAAATTAATTCTGGTATATGCTTACTTCTTCTTTCTTGTATTTTTTTTTGTTTATTTGTAATGGTATTTCTGTTTTTCAGAAGTTATGATGCTGACTTTCATTTTAAGGCTATTTAATGTTTAAAATGGATCGTGGTCTGACAGGCTGTAAGCTTTTATTTTCACAAAGCAAGTGAATTTCTCTGTGATGATAAATAGAAAATTAGCAGGGTGTCATGAGACACCAAAAGATTTGGCTGGAATTTCAAGGTGCTGATAAATCATATTTCATATGTTTCATTTTGTTTTACATTTTAGCTTGGTGGTATTTATATGTATATAGATAATTAAGGTCTTCGTATTTGAATTGTTTTGGGTAGCTCTGTCTTTTACATGGAAACTGCCTCTTTTGAAGCTGATTATTAATTTTGTACTACTCTTTTGCTGAGATATGAAGAGGCAGAAAATGACTGTACACAAGCTCTGCTCTTGGATGCCTCCTATTCTAAAGCCTTTGCCAGAAGAGGAGCTGCCAGAGTTGCTCTTGGAAAGCTAAAAGAAGCTATGCAAGGTATGGCTTTGAATTAACCCAAGTGCGATAGGATGTCCTTGTACTCATCTCCTACCTGATTTTTTTAGTCGTCTAATAGCAACTAAATCAATTGCTGACTAATCGAGGTTATAAGTGCAAAAGTTAAGAATGATGGGGTTTTGTTGTGTTTCACTGAATGTGCGTAAAACCTTTTGTGTGGGTATCCCCATGATCAAAAGACAGTGAAATTACAAGTATTGTTGCTTATGATAAGTAGTAACAAATAGTTTGAGAAATGTGTTTAAAACTAGGTCATGACATAAGCATTACCTGCCTTTAATTATTTTAGAGCTGTGAAAGGAAGGTTGAAGGTTTAAAAATTTGCCAGGAGTACTTTGTAACTTGAAATGTCTACAGTTTCTGTATGTTGTTCTTTCACTCAGATTTTGAAGCTGTTCTGAAGTTGGAACCTGGAAATAAACAAGCAATAAATGAACTCACTAAAATAAGGAATGTATGTATACTTATGATTTTTTTTTTTTGTAAGCCTCTAGTAATAGAATGTTTTTATTCTTTATTATGTAATTTTTAACATATCCTATAATTATTCCTCAAACTTTTGATTTTGGATAACTTACCTTTTTTTTCTTTTTTCAGGAATTAGCTGAGAAGGAACAGTGGACTCATAGAGACTATCCTGCAGTATTGATAAAAGAAACAGAAATAAAAAATGTAGTGAAAGTGATTGATAATCCATTACACCTGAAATCAACAGTAAGTTGTTTTTTGTGAGTTGCTTTCTATAATGATGGGAAAAGTAGAGCTTAAAGTTAAAATCCACTTCTTGCTTATTTATGTAGACTTAACTCTTGCCTGTGGGAAACCCAAAATCTACAGATTTACTCTTTTGCAAGAACGTAACTCCAGCATTTCCATGTGAATGTAACAGTAGCCGTGGTGTATAAATACAAAGCATGCTCACACTTTTTATGGAGTACTGTAGTGTTCTGCTCTTGATGATTTTAAAATGTTTATTTACCTCCATTAAATACATAATTCAGCTGGATAGTCTTTGTAGAAAATGTGTGATTATTTTGATGCTTTTTTTTTCAGGGGGAGGGGGCGGGGGTGGAAGTATTATCTGCTGTCTGTAACCAGATACAACGTTTTTAGAAACATAAATGAGTTTGTTGTGAAGTAGCTGAAGTACTACAGACAATTATATCCAGTTTTCAGTTGGCCTGCTAAATTAAGTGGAAATACTAGGTTGATTGGTTTTTCCTTGTTATTCTGTAGAACAAGTATAGATTTGAGCATTTGTGCTTTTAGTACGGTCTAAGGATTGCAGAAAGAACTGTAATTTTGTTTCATATCTGTCAGGCAGCCTCCCAGTCTTAGCACAATGCTGAGATGGTATATTGTCAAAGTAAACTGTGTGTTGTCTGTTAATGCACTAAGACAGCAGGGGTTTGGGGACATGATTTAAAGCAGTTTGCAAACTGCTGTGAAGATTTTGGAGACTGCGTTACAGTTGGACAGAGAGAAATCTGCCCCTTCTAGAGTTCTGAACTGTTGACTATGTTTAATTACGTGTATTTGCATCTGTATTTCTAGAGCAATATACACTGTGTTCATGTTCAGAAAATGAAATTCCAAAGTGAAAGATGATTGATTTTTTTTTTTCTTTATTTTTTTGCCCCCACTAAATGGTGCTTCCTTGTAAGACCTGTGATAGTGGTGCTAGTTGATAGTGAAAAATAATGGTCATCATGCAGAGATTAAAAACAAGCTGAAGCATCTTAGTTAGCGTGTCCTCTAGTGGGTGAATTAATTACCTTATGATGTATGTAATTGCGTCAACCAGCAGGGCTGAGTTAAAATTTTGAGATGATAGATATTTCTAATTTGAGGGTCAAGGCCTATGTTGTTGGATACTTAACTTGTTTAGCTAAATGACAAAGTTTGACCAGGTCATTAGTCAAAATATGTGGTAGTGGTAGTCCTTGTCCATTCCACATTAGTGGGGGGGGAAAAAACTAATTTTTTTTTTTAATTACTGGAAAAACAGAATGCAGATTCTGAGGTCCTCTAGAGTAAGGATACACTGGTTTATGATTGTAAAGCAACAAAATGATCTTAGGAGGCTTCCCATAGAATGTCATGAAGTTTCCTTTTTTGCCATTTATCTTTATTGAAAGTATCTTCTGTGTGCACCACCACACATGAAACTGATTGTCATGAGATTATTTAAAAGTAAACACAGCTGTTTATCTGGGACCTCTATATACACACTGATATTGAAGCTACAGACATGACGCGAGGTATGTGTTCTGTTTAGAAGCCTTTGCGAAGAATAGCCATTGAAGAAGTTGATGATGACACACCAAATAGTGATTTGCCCAGCACTACTTCTTTAGTCAATAACTGGAAGAATTCAATGAGTGTTGAAACAATAGCGAATCTAGATCAGGATGATCAGTTGACTACAATGGACATTCCAAAAGCAAAGCACTTGAAAATAGAAGAAATCAGTGATACCTCACCATTACAGTAAGTATAAAAATTATGATCCCCTTCTAAAAAGGTAAATGTAGTCGAAATGTTATCTTCATTTTCAGATTTCTACGTGTGATGAAGTATTGAACGTATTTTGGAGAACTTGAATTAAAAAGAAAATACTGAAAGAAACTGCAGTTCTTACATGTCTGCCTGTTTGATGATGTAGTGGTTTAGACAACTTTGATCTCTTTAGTGTCAGATGGAAAACTAGTCTTGTTCTTATATTTCAAATATAAAGAAATTCATATTTTCCTGTGTGCCATACTCTCTTCCTTGTGTACTTAATCTTCCCTAGCTGTGACTTTTATTTGTAACGTTTTAGAGTAGATTCTGAGCAGAATCCAAACGTTCTTTGAACACTAGTTGTGGAGAGAAAAGGAGCAGATGAGAGTGTCACCTTTTGTTGCTGAGCTGGCAACCAGTAACTTCAGGCTTGCTCAAAGTTCCCAAGTTCCACTGTGTTAGCTAGGTAAGCTCAAGTCTATCTGGCTGAAACTATGCTGAAGGATAGAAGCCGCTATCCCTGCTGAGTGTTGGAACTCGGTGTCTGCTTAGGAAAGCTCCATATGCATCGGCATCATCTCATTGTGTTAATAAAATGTTTTTATGGAATTCTGATTGAAGAATTTCTGTGAGGAACGCTGTCCAGCAGCCACCTTTTCAAGCTCAGTCAAATGGATTTACTGTGAAGTGTTGAAGAAAAAAGTGTATTTCTTAGCTATTTTGTAACTTCTGAATAATAAGTGGTCTTAACTGACAAATTACAGGACAAAAAATAGCTCTACTGTAATCAGTGCTGAAAACAGTTTGTTCATTTGACATGGTTATTGTTTTGCATAGTGAAATTGCAGAAAATGTAATATTTTTTTGTAGCTGTGTACAGTGGAAATCTGTACCATAATATACAGTTATTTCCTTTAATTTATGTTTTTTTTAGAAAAGGTGCATCATGTATAAAGCTTTCATAATTTGAAGGGGTTTTTTTAGATACCTGCTTGAACAAAATACATTATTTTTAAAAATTGTGATAGTATTTTAGATTTTTAAGGAATTAAAAGATTGCCAGTTAGGTGTCCATGTAGGATTTCCATAAATGTTGTCTCAATTATGTCTTTCAAAATCTCTCTGCAGGCTTCCTGCTAGTGTGAAAGTAATTTCATCAACGTCACATCCATCTTTCCCTGTGAACAAACAGAGAGAAAAAGAAATGAAAAGGTCACTTAGATCTGCTTCTTCAGTACCCACCATTCCTGCAAATTCTTTCCAGCTTGAGTCTGACTTCAGGAAGTTGAAAGACTGCCCTGAAGATATGTACTTGTACCTGAAGGTATGAAATGTGGTATTGATGGACAGTGCTTGGACAGTTTCTTCAACTGATACAGAAGAAACAGCATAAACTTAGGTGGAAAGGGTAGCTGTGTTTACAGTGTGTTAACCATGTGCAGTAGTCCCTTTCTTTAATTGCCTTCATGTAACACTAAGTGGTTTGATCTGCATTTTCACTATTTCTCCTCTTGTGGCTGACTTCTCACTTGCCTCACTTTCAGTGCAGTCTCTGCATAAATGTCTCTTCTTTCAATCAGAAGTCCTGATTCTGCAAACACTTAAATACATTAGTAACTGTGTTAAATTCTAATTTTTCAAATGAATACTTCTAAGGTAATTAGATAAAGCAGCATTCCTATCTCTTTAAACTGAAGAAATGTTTGAAACATATCGGTCTACTTAATGTGTACTTCTGCTTATATATATTTCACAAAAAAATTGCTTAGAATCCTTTTAAAAAAAATTAGGAATTATTGTCACAAAAAACCGCAAAATTAATGTTCAAATCAAATAGTGCAAGTGATTTGTTTTTCTTTTTTTTTCTTTCACACACTTCAGCATTGTCCAAGACATCCTAAAAACTCATTTCTAATTCTCATGACTCAATCGTATTTTTTTTGCCTGAAGATAACTTTTTTTTTAAATTTTTCCAAAGCAAATAGAGCCTTCGCTTTATCCAAAACTGTTCCAGAAGTCCTTAGATCCAGACTTGTTTAACCAGATACTGAAAATTCTACATGATTTCTACATTGAGTAAGTTTATCTCCCCCTTTGTTTTACAGTGCTCATTGCTATTTTGTTTTTTGGTTGTGTTGTTTTTTTTTTTTTTTTTTTCTCCCTAGCCCCACCCTTGGGCTTACAAAATTATTTCCAGCATTACATGAGCATAATGCAATAATTTGAATGATTCAGTTGCTTTCTTAAGACATTAAATATATCTTGAAAAATCAGATAGAAAAGAGGTAAAGAAATAAATAGCCTTTACTGTATATTGTTGAATTCAGTTCTGCCAAATAGCATCGGAAACTGAACATTAGTTTGTATGAAATAATTTTTGTTCATATTACTGTGTATATTCTGTTATCACATAATTGCATAATACTAGCTTTCTATATTAACTTTCTAAAGCTGAGAAAGAGGTTTTCACTTTTGTGCAGTGATTATTGTGATGCATTCCAACTTTTTATTTTTAATTACCTGCTAGCATTTTCCAGTAGCCTGCAGTAAATGTGTATTGGAGCTAGAAGTTCTGATAAGACAGGACCTGACAATTATTTTTGAAATTTCTATCCGTGCTACCATTTGAGTCTTAAAGTTCATTTTGCCTGTCAGAGGCAGTGTGTTGCTACTCTGAATTACTCTGCCTGAGAGCGCATAATCAGAATGGTTTTAGGATGGTGTTTTATGGAGAAAAGGAAATGTAAATGAATGTTAGCCTTTCCTTTGGTTTCTTTAAAAGTAAATATCTATCATGTAGGTGAAACAACATCTTAAGAGATATGGTCCTACATTTGGTGGTATGATACATAAAAGCTAAAAGTTGAAATTGTCTGCAGTAAGGTAAAAGACATTTCTGGAGGAAGACAGGAAAAGTTCTGAAAGAAAAATACTATTTGTTGTTAGTATTTGTAAGAAGGACAGTGCCTGTTTACTGTTGACCAGAGGAATGTGAAATAAACACAGTCTAAGAATTTTCTGTATGGATAACAATGACGGCAACTCTAAGGTGGTGCATTTTGCTGAGCTTCCTATGACCACAGGTGCTACTTCTCCTCACACACCGTGACATGTATAAAAATGGTGAAGTTATGGCAAGGTGTAAGCATTAAATCATAAAATAGTTATTCTGTACATGTACAGCAGTCAGTTTACATTAGTCTAGGCTGTTGCATTTCTTCACTCGTGCTCCATATCAGAAGGATACTTGCGTAATGGTTTCTGGATGTTGACTTTTTTGATTCGTGGGTGGAGGAATGAACAGGAAAGATGAGAAAGGCAGAGAATAAGAGAGACAGAGAAGGGAGTTCCATTGGTACTTTTTAACTTCTTGTTCCTGAAGTCTTTAATATTGCTTGCAGCTACTGAATCTTTCTAATCAACTGTAGTTATTTTTATATTTCTAATAATCTTCTTCAGGAAAGAGGAGCCATCGCTCATCCTTGAAATCCTCCAGAGGTTATCTGAATTAAAAAGATTTGATATGGCAGTGATGTTTATGTCAGGCTCAGAGAAAAAAAGTAAGTAATTCAGGAGCATCTTTTAAAACTTCATTTATGATACGTAGAATCCAGGAAGAAATACGTAAAATTTAGTGCTATTCTTGTTGTTTATTCCATGTAATAATCAGCTAAGGTTAGTTAGTTGTCTAGCTTCTTGATTGTTTTGGAAATTAATATGAATGTAAGTAATTTTTCTTAATCTTTTGATTCCTTATTACTTGTTAAGGCTTAAAAACTACAGCTAAATCCGTTTGTTTTTATCAGTAATACCACTGGATTTCAGTCTGATAAAGTAAGCTTCACTAGCATTTCAGTTTGTAGCTGGTAATGTTAGAAATCTATGAATTTTTATGAAGTCTTGTATCTGACATGCAAGGTATCTAAATTACTCATTTTCTGCAATTTATGGCCATTTTTTGACAATCCTGACTTTACTGCTGGTAAAAAGAATGCAAATGTCTCTAAACCACTCAGCCTGTTCGTCTCTGTCCTGTTCATGAGGCATCACTTAAATTAGTTTGCAATTCAGGTTGACATTGGCTTGAGTTCATGGTTTATAAAAGTGTGTATGGTCTCAGGCATTTTTTTTGAGTAGCACACCAGACAAGCTGTGTAACAGTGAGACACTTAAAAGCAAAACATTTCTCTGAGACCAAATAATGTCAAATTTACTATCTACAGCTGATTTTCACTGTTACACTTTCAAAATTTTGATATGTGAATCTCCTTAAAATAAAATTGTTTGTTCCACTTACTGAAGCGCAAGTAAATTCCACTTATGAATTGCATTCACGCCTTTAACCTAATGTAAGCATTATCTGCCGTCTGGCATTAACTTTTATCTTCTGCATTTAATGGCATAGTGCCAAGATAGTAAACAAAATAAAAGCTGTCTGTTTATGTTGTCAGGATTATATACCTGTTTAAGGAAATGTTAGGCAGCTTGTGTGCATCAAATAAAAGTGAAAGCTTCCCTTTGCTTCTTTTTTTCATCCTTTTAGTAGTTCTAAAAATTTATGCGTATTTCAGCTATATAGTCCGACCCTTACTCTCACTGAGGAAGAGTTGGACTAATGTACCTTAAGAGTGTGAATCACAAAAATAACAGTTTATGTTGGGATTTTCCTTTACAGTTACACAGGTATTGTTCAATCATGTGAACCACATGGGACTGAAAGATACTTCTGTTGAAGAACTGGAGAAGAAATATGGCATTTTCTCTTAGTGAGATCACTGATGTGTAAATTTCTGTTTCTGCGCTTCTTTCGTGTGGAAATCAGCTGAAGAAGCCTATAAAGACTGGCATTTTGTTGCTTTTGTATAAGTAATGAAACACTTAAACTTGGTTTAGCCAAATGGCAAGTGCCTGAAGAGATAATTATCTAGTTCTGCAGGTACCTTTGCTTTCCAGAACCTGAAACAATACAGAGCTACACTGTCTTCAGTGGAATCTGTTTGCCTAAAAAACATTTGGGCAGATTGGCATTCAGGATTTGGACTGTAGATAAAGATCTTTATTAAAAGGAAGTATTTATAAACAAGTCTTTGGTAAGAATCAATAGTGTATATTACAAATGTGCATGTTTTTTATTTTAGAAAATAAACTGAATGTTGAATTGAAGATACTGAATTTTTAAGGATTTTTTTTTTATTAAGGTGCCTAAATCATTCTTCTCTAGGGATACACCACGTCAGAACATGTAATGTGAAAAGCGAACCTGAGATATGATGGCCAAAAAATTCCAGAATTCTTTTACTTGAGTTTACCCAAAAGCTGAGTTTTAGTGTTGACAGCTGAGATATTCCTGTGAACCTCAAATGTAATTGTAGAACAGAAGGAAGCCAAATACTGTAGAATTAAAGTATAGGTGGAAGCCAAATACTGTAGAATTAAAGTATAGGTGGAAAACACTTTTTGTTGTCTTCGTCGACTTTTAAAATAATCTCATGGAATTTATCTTATGAGTCAGTTGTTCCTAACCAGGTAAAGCCATTAAGAATCCTCAGGAAGCTAAGCAGAATACCTTTCTAGTATGAAGAAGACAAAGGCATGAAATCACCTGAAATTCTTGGATGAGATAAGAAATAGTGTTAAACATAATAAACTATTTGTACTGTTCACATGACCAGAAGAAGGAAATAACAGCACTGATGAAGTATACTGTAAGATTTAGCTGTAGTATCCAAATAGTCGAGTCGACAAGCCTGTGTCTCTAGGCTTGACCACTACCCCTTTCATCTTGCTGATACTAATATTCTGTCAGTTTGTTTTCATCCTGATTCAGCCCTTGTGCTTTACTGATGCTTCTGACATTAATGCTTTTGTTTTGGTAGTTGTGCTCTTATTCAGAGGAATGATTAAACAGCTCTAGCATTCAAAAAGACTTCAAACTTCCAAGATGGATTAATAGGAAAAGGTATGAATGTTGTCTTCTGTGTAGTCAGTATTAGAAAACTAATTTGAAAACATTTGCAGCTGTGTAATGTCCTAGTTTAGATATAATCCATTAAAAAAAGTTACTGAGCTACATCCTTGGTCTGGGTAGGAACTTACATGAATGGAGCACTAGATCCATCCCTAAGGTACCTTCCAGTTAGCCCTGGAACTGAGTGCTGGGAGGATAGCCAGTGTTACTGGGAAAATGGAAGAGCCTTTATGTAACACTGCTCACTGTTATTACTAGGTGTGTCCCAAGTTCCTTGATAACTGGCTTTTTCTTCCCCTTGTTGTAAAGCACTTCTGATAACATTATCAAGGATACTGATGTAACTAGTAGAAGCTGGGGGGGGGGAGGACGGGGGCAGCGTAGTAATTACCAAAGTAATTTTATACATCTTTGTAGATACAGCGTACCTTCTTATGGACTGTTATGAGATGTTCAGTGTAGAGCAGAGGTGTATGCCTGACTAGGTTGTACTAACAGAGCATTTGGTACATTCTCAGAAGCTGCTCCTTGAAGGCTGTTGGATGAAAACAGGTGGTTGTAATACAGATCCTTGACAGTAAAAAGCAAGATGATAGCAGAAAGATTTGAAAGCTGTAGGCCAGGAGGCACATACAACTCCAGTTCATCCAGTCTGCCATGCTTTTAATGAGAACAAGCTGCTATATTTGGTTTGTGGTCCCATTCCTGCTTTTACGGAGATTTCTGTTCAGGATTTGTATGTGGTAAGGACGGCTGATTGAAAGGAAGCTGTTCAAGCATGTAGAATTTTGTGGGGTAGATGGGTGGACCTGATTCATGTTGCTACTCAGCTTAGGCCACCAAAATTTATCTTGAAAGTGGTATGCTACTGTAGCCTTTTGCTTGTATTTCTAAATGCAACATCTGATGAGGACTTGCTAAGTCCCTGAGGTTACTTTTCAGTGTACAGAAAACAATGCAAGATGGAGGGCAGAAAGCAGGCATTCAGAGAACTGCTAGCTTTACTTGCTCCAGGAGATGGCAGTGTTTTTCCCTTCTAAATTGTTAAAGATTACCAAATCTCTGAATTGAAGAGTTTAGTGAAACATGGAGAAGATTCATAGATCTGAAGTAAATCAAGAATTCTTTTTGGGGAGAGAAAGGGATTCTTTTTGTCTGAGTATGGTTTTTTGTTTGGTTGTTTTTTGTTTTTGTTTTTGTTTTTTTTTTAAATCCAGCACCCTCAATGGTTTTATCCCAATTGTGTAAAGGGAAAAAAGTCTAAGGTAAATAATGTGAGGCAATTAAATAGTGTGGAATACTTCATAGGCCTTTGCTATGTTACGGCATTCAAGGTGCCAAAAATCTGAGGTCATGTTTGCTGCAGTGACTGATTTAGACTTGAGTTTGAATGATTCCTTTACTTATCAGTATTAAATGTTGTATTTTTCTAGAGAACTTTTTAACTTGCCAAGATCACGTTTTAACTTGAATATTTTCCTCCAGTATATCTGGAAGACACTCAAACTCCGTATTGTCTATTGATTTCATCATCTAGATTGTTAGAATATCGATGGAACTTATCCTAGGACCTACTCTGCAGAACATCCTTACAGATTTCTGTTTTGACAGTAGACTGATTTTTATTTTTTTCTTTTTCATAATTCTAGTTAGCTCAGCATTCATACAGTAATAGTTTCATCTGAGCTGTGTTTGTCTTGCTTATAAGCAAGTCCTGTGATAGTCAGATGTCAGGATAATGATAGTTCATCTACTGCTTTTTCATTACACTACTGTGGAAGAAAGGATTTTAACATAAATTGTTCTTGGCTGACTTGTTACTGTGGAAAGCATAAATGATTATAGTTTGAGTACTTGTTCCAAAATATTTTTTAGAATTAAAAATTCATGGTCAAGAAGTTTTTTTGCTGCTTTTCTTCTTCCCTGTCTTTGTTTAAAAATGGGCATTTCAGCTTGCCAGTTCTCAAATATGACTACTACTAATACTAGTGTTTTTGAGGCTACTTTTGTAAAATATATTAATATAAGAATAACATATCTACAGGGAGAGCCTCTGGGGCTGAGCAATGTACGACCATAGTGTTGGTGGTTTGTATAAGCCCCATACCACTGTTTGACCTGACACTCTGCAACATAAATTAAAGAAATCTATCTACTTACAGAGAAGTCTTTGGGGCCCAGAGAACCTGTGAACACTGAACTTCAGGAAACTTATATTCTAACCCAGTCTTTTCTTTTACTAAGCAGAGATCTTTCTTTGTCAGTGATGTGAATACAGTTGCTTGTAGTTGCCATTGCTAGGGAATACTGAAGCCATCGAACAGTTCATTTCTAGTGTCATCAGCTGTCAGTTGTTTTTCTTCCATCTTGCATAACTAACGCTTCCCTTGTATTTTTTCATTTAATGCAGGTGCATTTCATTTAATGCAGGTGATTAAATATACATCCTCTTTTCTCTCTTCCATCTGTGTCCCATCTGATGGCAACTGTAAGCCAAAGAGGCTGTACCAGTCTTCTGCCACTAGTTTGTTTTTTTTTTTCTTTACATGAATTAGTACTTTTCTAGAAATAGCAAGAAGGGCCTTAATAAAAGCATGGGGCTTGCACAGTTGTTGACTCTCACTTCTCCCTAGGTAAGGTTCACCCTGTAGCTTTTATTTTGTATCAGCTGTCAATCACACTATATTTTTCTTTCTTGGATCTTACAGAGCCAGTGGTGTTCTGAACTGCGTTGTATCACTGCTGCCTTTGCATGATGCTTTAGTAACTTCCATAAGGTGCATTTCTAAGGGTTGTGTTATTCCGAAGACAAAATTACCCTGCAAAATACTTTGTTACTGTTTATCCTTGAGAGAGCAGGGAAACTAGCCTGACCTCTCAGGAGCACACCCTAAGTTTGAATCTAGTCTTCACTTAATACTGGCAAGTGCAAGTCTGCCAAATGACCTGGAACTGCATTAGTGGTTAACCTGACCTTATTTGCTTTGCTGCTTAGGCTTAGGGAAAATACCACTTTTGGAATAAACAGTGAGACTCTATTCTTCACTGTTGTTGCATCTCTTCAGTATGGAGTTCAGCCTGACTGCAGCAGTGAAGTGTGGGTTTTATGCATCTGTCTATTCCTTTTTCTTTGTACTATTTCAAATGAACCATTTGTATCAGATCTTTCTCATTACATCTGTCACCATGTGCCGATTCCCTCTCTCTGAATTTCAGTCTTCCTTTTCACTGTGCCCTTTGTGTTTTCCGTCAGGTTCAAAACACCGTATTCTCCACTGCATTCCCTCTCCTGTCATTAGTTGCAAGCAGCTGAGCTTCTGAAAGTGTCATTTGAAGGCTCCTTTTAGTTTTCTAAAAATTTCTGCTCAAGGCTCTTTGATTCTGAAAGCTCCTTCCAACAGTTCAGCTTCCTCAGGCTCCGTTTTGTAGGAATATTCCACTCTAGTGTCTAGCTTTATAAACCGTACAGTAGTACAGCATAGAAACCAAGGGAATACCTTTTTTTTTTTTTCCCTCTTTGCTTCCTATTCAAGTGGTTGCTGAGCTCAGTTGTGGTTGGATACACTGGAATCTTTTGCTTTCTTAATAGTGGCAGAAAGGAGTGTTTGCTTTCCAGATGTAATCTTCAAACTTCAGACCCTGACAGTTGTTGCATTAATAAAGTTTTAAGGTGGCAGGGTAAAAGATAAATTTGTTTCCTTGTTCCTTCATTCCAAATAAGTCTATCTGGGTTTTAAAGCAAGAAATGTACCTTTAGGCAAATACACTGATGATGTTAACCAACAACTGAGTATACGAAAGCATTTCTTGTCCTGATGCCTGATGAGATAGGACAGATTAATGTTCTGTATAAACTATTAATTAAAAGTCCTGTTTTGTTGATACATACTTGTATGGGTCTGCCACAATGAGCTGAGCAGCAGATCACAGTCTAAGTAAGGAAGCCTGCAAAAAAAAAAACAACAAACCAAATAAAAACCAAACAAAAGCCCCCAGGTTTTTGCTTTTATATGTTACAGGAATGACTGCTTGTACTTCAGGTTGCAAGGGCATGTACTCAGAGGCAGCTTCCTCCCTAAAGAATCAGCAGTCTGAACAAGTATCACCAAAAAGCAGAGAAAGATTAAATGGTTGATTTGCCCGTCTGATTGTGATGGGAGAGTAATATCTGACCCCTGAAGTCGAAATCTGGTGTTTTTCTGGCTACAACAGGCTGAGTACTCAGTTTGACAAGTGATGCTTGAACTTCGTTTATGATGAGTTGCTATCGCTTTTGGAAAAAATCAGGAACACTTTGCTGACTTCAGAAAAGTGTACTCCAGAGTCTTCGTTGGGAAGTGGAAACGCTGCCAACTTTTTCTAAAATAGCCTGAAGTTCACATTGTTGAAATGAGAAGTAATGAGCTACTGCTGTATGCTGAAGCCTGTGTGCAACACCATGTAGTGCGTGAAGCCTCAAGGACTCCAATTCTGTCCCTAGAATTAAGATATCTTTGCATTTCGTGACTGGATTCTGGTGGTTGTGAAAATTAGCAAGGCTATTACAGGTTTACATCTTATTAAATGCAGTATTTAAGTGCAAATGTGTGTGTGTTTTCAACAGATGGGTAAAAACATTTGGGGGAATATTTTCCGTACAATCTGTAACAAAGAAAGGACATGAAATACATACTTAAGAATTCACCAGATCTCTGGCATTTTCTACTACGTTTCATTCTTCTGTGGACGAGCTTGTCTGATTGGTAAAGCTGGCACCTCACCCAAAAATCTGCAAGCATTAATTGAGTTTAAGGAGAACATAATCTTTGTTAAAATCTTTATCATCCCTAGACTTCAAAATTAAAGGAAGAGAGAGAGAAGTAGATTCACTCTTTGCACTGCTTTGCACCTTTGGCTTGTTCTGACTGCATCTCACCCCCAGTTGCATTTGAAATACTGCTGCGAGTGACTCGCTGCTGCCTGAGAATGGGTACAGACCACTGTGAGTTGGGGTCTGAGGTGGCTGGAGCCTTGCTGAGGAGCTGAGGAGCAACCTCTACTTCATTCCTGTCTTAAATTTTCAAAGATGATACCCGAATAAAACAAGTGCTTTGCAGTTTGCTTAACGGTTTGCTTGCTTTGTTCAAACTGTGTTGCACGGTTTGAAATGCAGAGCCCCAGGGACTACCGGGGCTCTGCTTTCTGGTTGTCTTCCTGGCTTTCCCAGAGCCCTGGGTGAGGCAGATGCCCTGTGGGTCTTGTACAGGGGCTTGTACCAGCAGCTTGTGGTCACTGGCTTATGGTGGCAGAGAGCAAGTCCTTCCTCCAGGGCTTTGCAATCTAAATAGACTACGTGTAGCATAGTCTCCGCACTGTTAGAGGTGTGGGACTGAACGCCTGGAGAGGCTGAGGAGAGACTTCCCTTTTTGCAGTAAAACCCTTTCTGCTGGTGGTCTGAGCTGACTTAATGATTTTCCCTGAAGGGGAGTGGGAAGGACTTGGCTGCCCAGCCAAGAGGGGTGAGAGATTGTACATCTCTCTGGGCTGTGATGGAGGCTGGGCCGTCAGCTGACACATCACATCATCTGGGATGCAGAAGAGGATGTGTTTTACCAGTGTGATTGCCAGCTCATTCCCAGTGTAACACAGGAGTTCAGTGACTGGGGGGCAAAGAATAGGAGAGATGAATTTCTGTTTCACAGGACTCAAAATCAGGGTGTTCTTTAAGACTTTCAATATTTCAGTCTCAGTATTTAGTGTTTTTGACATTTCTCTCTGCTTCAGTAAAATCTAATGAATATTTTTAACATGAGATTTGGAAACGCTAGGAGCAGAACAAACCCCACTAGCCTTTTTTGAGCTCTAGGTCTGTTTTAGTAACTTCAGCTAGCTTTCCTCTCTCAGAATTACATTTTGTCCTTGGCTTTGTCCTTTCATGCTTTTGCCTGACACCAGGCTTATGTGAAGCCAGCTGTACTAAGGACAGATTCCTGTGGTCAGTGTTCCCATTATCAGATTTCATCAGAACATCTCTGCTGGTTCAGACGCAAAGAAGAAATTTGGCTTGATCAGGATACTCACGTGCTGCAGATAAAACACCCGGAGTCATAGGCTCTATTCCTACCTGGTTTGTGATGATAGAAACAGAAAGCCACTTGTACCACACCACCAGAGCTCCAGCCTCAACTCGTTTCGTGGGGCTTCTTTCTCCAGCTACAGTAATGCCAGTGCAAAATAGTTATAAGGATCAGCTGCTGTGTTCAGAGGCTGACGAGGGGTGGTATTTGTTCCTGTTCAGCTACCTGGGGTATCAATGTAGGGCTTTTAATCTTGAGACTCTCAAACCTTAGAGCTTGATAAAGGAAGTTGTTTTAGCGTTCCTGGTTGCCTAATGCATAAACCAGGGTTTGTGCTAATCTTCGTTCCTTTCTCCCCCTCTAGGCTGATACCTGCCATCCTTCAGCCTGCCTGTGCTCTCCTGTCTTTCCCAGTTCCTGGCTGAATATAGCCTGTGCCTTCATCAGAGCAAGAGGGACATTTTGAATGGGTCAAATTAAATCAGAACAACAGACCAAAGCAGCATTTTCAGGCACCTTGGTGTATTCCACCTCCCTGTGTGCAGGACTTCCCCAGGTACAGTACTGCACAATGACAAATTTCAAAACTTAAGATGGCTATTTCCAAACTGATGAACATCTGTTGGGAGGCTGCCAAAGACACAGGTGACAATTAGATGCCCATATGCCTCTGAATCTCAGGAAAAAACAGCTGCATTTTACAGCCTACGGGAGCCGTGCTAGGTCTGGCTTTATTACAGACCACAGGGACACTTAGACTAATCAGTGCCTGGGAAAAGAAAGGAAGCCAGGTGATGAAGTGAGTGACAAGACCAAGCCTTTCCATCGTTATCTTCCATGATTATAGTGAATTGTCCCTTGTTGAGAATTGTCCCCCTTTTGTGCATAGCCCCATGCTTCGGGCAACATCTTTCCTAGAAATCAGCTGTCGTTCCATATGTCCAAGATTTGGATTTTTTTGTTGTTTTCAACTTTATTGGTAAGATGTAGCTGTGCTGTTTTATCCTTCTGCTTAGGCTTTTGCTCCTTTAACTTTTAGGCTCATGAAGGAGCAAAGCAGGTTTGATTGGTTTGAAAGTCATGGGAAATTGAAAAGACACCATCACAGGTCTCTCTCAACGAAAATTGGCTGCCAACTATAAAACCTTTCTCAAAGAGCTAATTTGCAAATATTGATCGTTTGTTGGTTTTGTTTGGTTGTTGTTTTGTTAATTTTATTTTACTGAAAGCATTCTGGGTTTGCCACCCCAGTGTCTCAGGCCAAAAACTATTAGAAGAGCTTCCATATGCCATCTATGACTTAAGACATTTAGAGAGAACTTGATTTCCCTCAGGAAATAACTTTTCAGATAATTCTGCCTGAAGATAGACTGGTATGTGACAACTTTGTGTTTCTTTCTAGATTCTTATAAATACTCTCTTCCCTGGAGAAAAGAGAAGTAATACTTCCAATAAATAGTCTCGTTCACATAATTGCTCTCTTTGTTTTTAGCCTGTCCTTTCTTCCACTGCCTGCATGCTGCCTTTCTGCACTGGAGCTCTGCCATGAGTCTCCTATTTAGCCAGGCCATTTCATGATACACCCACCTGTCTTCCAGAATGCTGAAGTCGGCCTCACCTGTGGTTGGAGGATGCTGTCCTTAAAGGCTTGCCAGCTCTCCTGAGCATCTTTCAGAGCTGCCCCATGGGATCCCACCAGGGGGGGAGGCATCAAGCTGATGCGAAGCTTCTGTCATGTCACCATGCCTGTACGCCTCACTCGTGTCCTGTCACTGCTGACTAAGAAACGAATTGTCGGTGTGTGAAATCGCAATGCAGTGGTAGAGCTGGAGTCTCTGCCATACACAGGAGGTGGAGCATCTGAGGCTTTCAGATGTAATTGAGAAGACTGTTGCCCGAGTGTAAGGATGAGATTGTCTTCATTAGCAAGAGAAGGTAAAAATGTTTTCTCCTGATGGGGAAGGCAGCTGTAGGTCTGTGGGAGAGTCGGGGCAGAGGGAGGTACGCTGAACCTCTCAGTGGGACAGGAGGTTCTCGTAGGAGCCAGATGAAAACTGAGAAACAGGAGGGAAAAACCTCAGAGCAACTTTTGGGCTCATGTTATATCTAAGAGTGCTGCTTATTGAAGATCGAATTTGATGAAATTTGCATGAAATATCCTTTTTCCTTCCTAATTATAGAGCTGGCATAATGTTTCAAGGATATCCACAGACTATGAAGTGAATTTTGTGAAGGGAAAGCTGTGAACTATATTTGATTTGTTTAATTTATTTGACAAGCTTTGAGTCTGACCCAGCTTGGGGGCAAAGCAATGCTGGGGCAGGGAAAGAGAGCACAAGGCCTTTATTTTCACTGAATTATTTCTGCTAGCAAAGAAAACCTTTGGCTCTTCAGTGATTTCAGTCCCACCCTGATGTTTGTTTCCTATCACCCAGTCCTGGATCATCTGACTTGTCATACAGGGTCATGGTTGCTTTTTCATCTTCATCCTAATCCTAAAAATGAGAAGCTCAATTTCCCTCCTTACCTGACAGCCTCCCAACAAGGCATGTTTTGACAAGAAATTTCGGAACCGTGCTGAATTGCCATAAAATCCACTGGGGGGGGGGTGGTGGACGACGACGTCGGGGATGGGTAATGATCACCCTGACAGCTAGGGCACAAACTGGGTAGGTCTTCCAGGCTGACACATCTTGGGACATCGCTCTTGCTATCAAAGAGTAGCATGAGATGGTTAGGCACACAGGGAGGGTGTGAAGGCCAGCATAAATAGACAGATAGGATGAAACAGTAGTGGCCAACCCTTGGCTCATGGGCAGCTTTTCTTCCCTAAAATCACTTGCTGGCACTATTCAAAGTCAAAAGAAATTAAAAAAAAAGTAATTAGAAGAGAGCCACAGCCTTCCACTCTGACAGGAAGAGCAAAGTTTGCCGCAACCCCTTGCTGTTTCTGCTCTGATTTATCCCAGAATCACTGAGACACCATGATAGCTGATGCAGAGATTTCTTCTGATTATTGATTCATTCTCTTAGAAAATGTAAAGTGTGTGTATTGATTAATGGGTGAATAGGAGGTGTTGGCTGTCCTGAGCCTACTGGGTCGTCCTTGTATACAATCATGGAAACAGCGCTCTTCCTTAACAGATTATGAATAGCATTGCAAAGTCAAGCACTCAGAAGGCTCAGAATGGCCATTATGCCCAAAGTGGTACTTAGCCTTTATTCAGCCCATTTGTGTATTTTTCATACCATGGTATAATCTTTAATTACATGCTGCACCCAATTTCTTACCTTCTAGCAGCAAAGCTCAAAATGTATTTATCCTCCTGTAGTCAGTGGATTCTTTGATCGGCTGTAGCTTTTTTCCAGGAAGATATTTGCTGCCTGTATTTAGCTGTCAAGAGGGCAACCCATTACTTCTGCAGCACAGTTCATGCTTTTAAGCTTTTCATAATACAGTTGCGCAAAAAAAATCCGACAACGAGTTGCAGCCACAGGGAGGAAAGTAGAATGAGACTAGTGGCTCATGCTCACCTGGTTGTTGAAAAATTCATGATAGCATCAATGACACCCGCATGCACAGTTACTTTGTTCTCCCTGCTGAAGTTCTCTTCTGTGTCCTGGCTGTTTGGCACGAGGGAGGCATCGGTACGACAGACAGGCGTACCTCTGCGTGTGCTGGTTCAGCTGGATTTCACACCGGATAATATTTCCTTTATGTTGGACAGACTGAGAAGGAAAAACCACTATACAACCTACATAATCAATATATTTCTTATTAATTTTTTGAGTGCTTTGCTCTTACAGACTTACTGTTTTTCTTCCAGTTCATTTTTGTTGTTCTTACTCCTTCTAATTTTCCTTCTGTCCTGGTTTCAGCTGGGATAGAGTTAATTTTCTTCACAGAAGCTAACATAGTGCTGTGCTTTGGATTTAGTGCTAGAAGAATGTTGATAACACGCTGATGTTTTTAGTTGTTGCCAAGTAGTGCTCAGACTGTTCAAGGACTTTTTGAGCTTCTCCTGCTTGGCCAGGTTCATAACAAGCTGGGAGTACAGCACAGCTAGGACCCAAACTGTCCAAAGAGCTATTCCATACCACATAACGTCATGCTCGGGGGGGGGGGGGGGGGGGGGGTTGGGGGGGTCGGTCGGTCGCGGGGGGCGTGATCGCTGCTCGGGTACTGATCGCTGCTCGGGACGGGCTGGGCATCGGTCGGCAGGTGGTGAGCAATTGCATTGTGCATCATTCGTTTTGTATATTCTGTATATTTTGTTATCATTCTCATTATTACTATTATTATTATTTTCTCTTATTAAACTGTCTTTATCTCAGCCCTCGGCTCTAACCTTTTTCCCCTTCCTGATTCTCTCCCCCATCCCACTGAGGGAGGGGGGGGAGTGAGCGAGCGGCTGCGTGGTGCTTAGTTGCCAGCCGGGTTAAACCACGACACCTTCCTACTTTTCTTTTATTCATAAGTGCTAATTAACCGTGCCTACGAGCCGTAACACTTTTCTAATGAACAAGCCATGGGCTTTGTGAAAGTACCGCAAAAGACATGGAAAGAACCACTTCCAGCTGAGCCCAACCCTGCATATCTCCTCGTGTCAGCCAGACAGGGGGAGAGCGGTTCCGTTTAACAGCCTCCTGGAGGGCTGCCGATGCTGTGCAATTAAAAGCAAGCCTGCAAGCAGCAGGAGCATGGGTGCTGAGCCATGGCAGCAGTGAGGGGGTGAGCGCCTTGCTGTGAGCTGTGCCGGTGAGAGCGTGCCAGCAGGAGAGGCACTTCCCGGGAGCCCACTGAAGCTGCGCCGGCTGCTCTGACTTGCGACATCATTCTCCGACCTTGCCTGAAAATACACCACATTCAAGAAAAAAGGAAAACATCTGAGGATGGAGTGAAAGGAAAATGTTGCAGGGAAGAGCCAGCTCAACAGGAGGGTTGGGCTAGATGACCTCTAAAGGTCCCTTCCAACCCAAAGCATTCTGTGATTCTATGAACATGAGGAGTCAGTGCAATTGGAGGTGCATGGGAGTGCCTTCAGATGAAGAAGACTTGAAAGGGAGAGGAAGGGTTAGTCCCTTCTGGGAAAATGCAAAATGGGACAAATGGGTCAATTTACTGCTTCCACACTAACAGCAAATGAGATGGGTCTGTATTTCCGTCCCTTCTTTTGCAGGATGAGCCAAAAACAAAACAGGTCTTCAGAGCTTCTTGTTTTTCAGCAACATAATAGCCAAATAATAGCACTGGGAAGAGATCATCTAATTCACACAGTTTCCTTATTTTTTGTGCATTTTTGAAGAAAGGCCCCATGTTGGACCATTTACAGTGTTAGAATAAATACAGGTAATGGGAAAGAGGGAATAGAAATGGACTTCCATTTGCAGAAATTAAAATCTGTTAATATAATACCAAATGAAATTGTTATTATGAATCATTGTGTAACAGAGAAAAAAAAAAAGTATGTTTGATTTGCAGAAGTTCATGCTTATCATTCGCAGCAAATGAAGCAAATGCAGTTTTATTGCATGAAGGAACAATCTTCAACTGGCTTGAACTACTATGCACTCCGTTTAGCCCAGAGGCTAAATAAGACATGCAGGAAGAAGGAATGTTATGTAAAATAGGCATAGGTTGAGTGAAGGCTGCAGGAATGAAGCGGCATGGGGCTGAAAAATGCCTTTCCTAAATATCTTTGTTTCTTCCATTTTGCCCACAGAACAGGACCTGGAAGAAACCCAGAAACAGCATCTCTCAGGCCAAGCTTGCTTTTCTGCCTGGAGAGCAGCAGCTGTGCCATGCAGCAGCAAGGAGGTGGGGTATGAAGGAGCTCCAGGACCCCCTCTTTGGCTGTCAGACCAGCGTCTGACTTTTTGTACCCCCGCACTTGTTGAAATCACAACAATTCTTCCTGTGAAAAGGCGAGTTTGCTAAATACAAAGAATGAATTAAAAACACTGCTTTCAGGCATGGAGCTGTATGTCACACATTCCCCTCACCAGCTGAGAGTATCCCACAGCATATGCAACACACATATTTCCCTTCTGTGGTTTCAAAATGGCTTTTCCTCCATTAAATCCGCCTTGTGAAAACATGACAAATATGAATATTTCATGACTCCTCCGTGCTTCTTTGGACTTTACGCTACAGTCTTGTTCACAACACGAAGCAAAGCAAGATTAGAGCGACGCTGTTTTTTCCTCATAACGCTCGTTTATCTGTGAACATAAGTGGAAGAAAAGCAACACAACAAATAGCTTTATAGAACAGCTTCCACCAAACGGGTCTTTATGCCAAAGAAAAAAAGGCAGATGAGGTTAGGAGTGTGTGGTCACACCAAGAAGTACTCTGTAACTTTCTGTTTGATTGGTAGGCTGTGCTGCAAAAGCCAGCATTAAACCTGATTTAGAAAAGAAACAGACAGGGAGGAATACCTAGTCAAAATAACCTGACTGCCAGCCTCATGATTACCTTTGTAGCCTGTAATTTTTTTCTAACTCATCTTTAAGAACAAGAAATATACAAAAAGTATTATTTAAAAAAAAAAAAAAAAGGAAAAAAAAAAACGCCCACAGAAAAACTGGCATAATGAACACAGCAACAAAACCAATAAAAGTCAATCAGGCTGAGTACAGTGCAGTGTGCCCAAAAGTCCAGGCTTTGAAAGTAAATTGAGATGAAAACAAAATCTGGCTTTTTACTTTTCAAACTGTTCTACACTCAGCTTTCTTGACTCGTACAATTTGTACTTGTGAGCACAACTATTGCTATTTTACATTCTTATTTAAAGAGGGCTTTTTATCCCAAGGCATTAAAATTCCAATATTCCTGCTGGAGTCTCTCAAGACACTTAATAATTCTGTGGTTTAATTATTGAAATGATTGCAATCTACATTCAGTAAGTGCAGCAGCATGCTAGTGATTTGAAGGGTGTGATATATGTGTATTCTCTCAGCAGTAGAGGAAACGTAAACAGTCATCAGTCACGTTGGCCTCTCCACATAAAACTGTGATGGGGAGAGAGGTTTTTTGGAGGTCTGACAACCAAAGAGACTTTGGGACCCAAATTACCGTATCAGATAGATACTCTTTTTCTTTTTCCTTTGTGAGGTATAACTTCTTAAGCACATCAACTTCTGAACTGATAAATTTCCACAGTTATCTCTAAGTTCCTCACAGACCACCAAAACCTGGACAGGATAGAGTTGCACAACACTTACCTGATGCTGAAACAAGTTTGGAATATTTCTTTCTCTCCCCTACCAATAGGGCTTGATCCTTTGGTTTAACCATACCTCAAGGGAAAACTTGATGCCCCTAAGCACTCCCTAAGATGGTGGTAGATGAGCACTGAAATGGGAAATCCCGGTTCAAGTTCTTTTCTCCATCCTTGTAGCACAAATCAGTGCTCTAGAACATCCCAGGACAACGGGTCCTAAATGCCTCTGAAATTTCCACTGTGTATGA
The DNA here is from genome assembly GCA_034008185.1 of Gorsachius magnificus. NCBI lineage: Eukaryota > Metazoa > Chordata > Aves > Pelecaniformes > Ardeidae > Gorsachius > Gorsachius magnificus. The sequence continues at coordinate 183,143,276 of CM067081.1, forward strand.
CCTAATTAGAGCTCATGTTTTATAATAAAATTCATGGTTCATATTAAAATAGGAATTGAAATGCCCCAAATCTCCTCTTTACCATTTGGTAAAAGGAATTTCTCATACTCACATTTTTGCACGCAAAGGGCAGCACCTTCAATAGGTAATACAGTTGGAACCACCTTTCTCCTCCTGCCATCTGAAGATTACTGCACAGTCTGGTGGGGTATGGCAGAAAGCGTAAACTTGGGCAGATGGAAAACCTGAATTCAGCTTTATACCACCCCCGGTATGTTTGCCCTGACTGCTGGCTTAATTGCTGTGTTGTCAAACAGAAGATGTCCTACTGTGACATCTTTTTAGAATGAGAAAGAACCCCTATAAAGGTGTTTTGAAGGCACTGAGCGTTAGCAGGAAAATAATGATTGTAAATCCCAGGCAGAGACAGGAATCTCAACCAAGTGAAGTGTTAGGTGGTGCTGTCTTCAAGGAAGTGGAGCTTAAGATGTCTCTTTCTACTTTTTAATAATTGTTTGAGAAGTTTCTCTTCTCTTGCTGCCCAAACAGGGGACAGATTGGTATATACTCATCTAATAGACAACACAGACAATACTCTTTGCATGGGGAAATTGTGATTTACAATTAGATTTAAAAGAAAATGGGACTACCAGTCACCTCAAGCACTTGCAGGGCACGGATTGTTGTCTATTTTGAAAAATGTGGAAGAACATGGTAGAATACAAGGATACAAAACTTTATCTCTCTCAAGCTGCTGAGAACAAGTTTCAGAACTAGTTCATAACTGCATAAATACTCTATTGATTGCTATGGCAGCAGCCTCCAGCATGCAGGCCACATATCATGTGTAAAGTCCTGTGCTAAAACTGAGGCTGCTGATGGAAAACAAAACATGCTGTTATCTGCAGAACATCCCCTTGCCCAATATTAGCTGTACCTGCAGCAGTCAGTCTTGGTGTGCATGCTGGCTTTCTGGCTTGGGTGTGTATCACATTTTCTTTCCCTCCCATCTCGCTCCTTCTTCCTCATGTGGAAATAAACCCCAGGTTCAGGGGGAAAAGCAACATACAGCAGCTTCCAGGCAGATCTCCAGTCTGGAGATTCCTAAAACTACCAGGTTGTGGTGGTCCTGTGCTGGACAGCCTGTTAAAATAAATAATTTTCTTAGGGAAATCACTGAGGTCTCCACTTGTGTTGTAGCACAAAGTCCACATTCCCAGGGTAGATTCCCACATCTATCTCTGGTAACAGAGAAGGAAGAGGGTTGATGGAAAACTGACAACGTGCTGGGGACAAGAATATGTGTTGCCCAATGTGTTTTTAGGCACAGCAGGAATCCATGCACAGACATAAATTATCAGAGAGAGAAAATGCCTCGGCATCAAAGCCACGTTCAATGCGTGGGAGAGCCTCAATGCCAGCTCAAATATAGCACAGCGAGCAGATGTCTTTACTACAGTAGGCATACTTAGACCTCCCTGGATTCACACAACAGCACAGAATTACAGTCTCTTTCATTCAAAAATTATAGCAAAATTCTATGTTGCCACTCACCTTTTATATAAGCATGGGAGGCTACAACAGTCACCCACAGTGAGAGATCTGCAGTAAAGACAGAAAGGAACAGAAGAAATTAAAGGAGGAAGGAAGCAATTTCCATTCTCCCTCTTGAAGCCAGGCCTTCTTATGTGGAAGGAGGCAAAATTCATTGTAGCCAAACTCAGGAGGCGTAGGCTGGGTGGGAAGGCTACAGGATGGGTGAATAACTGGAAGGGCCTTCAGGATTCAAAAGTAGTGATAAATCACTTGAAGTTTACCAAGTGGCTGGCAATGACTGGTGTTCCTCAGTGGCTGGTACTGCAGCCAAAATTATTCAGTACCTTTACCTGTACAGTGTGGTGGAACGCACAGTCAACAAGACAATGAATGCATGAAATGGTGATAGCAGCTGACATACCAAAGGGCAAAGCTGCTCTTTGAAGAGACCTCAAGCAAGAGTGGACTGTCAGGAACCTCATGAAGTTCAGCAATGACAAATGTAAGGATCCTGGAATAGCATAAGCCTATGCAACAGCACAGACTCTGCATTGGCTGGCCAGAAAACACTTCGCAGAAAAGGACGTGTGAATTTTTGTTCTGATGGACAACAAGTTGAACCTTGAGTCAGCAGTGTGCCCTTATGGCGAAGAAGGTCAGCCTCATAAGATAGTAGCAAGAATGCATCCAGCAGGTCGAGGGAATAACTCTTCCTCTCTATTTAGAAGTTGTGGGGTTATGTCTGTCCTACTGAGTTCATCTGTGGGCTGTAAAGTACAAGAAACATCAAAAAACTGGAGCAAGTTCAACAGAAGGCCCCCAGGCTGGTTTGACACTGGAGCACTTGACCTGTGAGGAGAGGCTGAGGGACCTGGGCTGGTTCAGCCTGGAGGAGAAGCGGCTTCAGGGGCACCTAACTGCTGCCTTCAGCTACCTAAAAGGTAGTTGTAGAAACAGTAGAGTCATACTCTTCTCACAGCTTCACAAATAAGGTCTTTTCCCTAATAGTGTAAGAGGCAATGGACACAAGTTGTAACAAGAGAAATTTCAACTGCATATATTGAAAAACATGTTCACAACGAAGGTGGTTAAACACCAAATCCAGTTGCCCAGAGAAGTTGTGAAAGCTCCATCCTAAGAGATACTCAAAACCTGACCAAACATGGCCTTAAGCAACCTGACCTAGCTTAAAAGCTGTCCTGGCTTTGAGACCTTCAGAGCTCCCTTACAACCTGATTCTTTTTTTTTTTTCCTATGGTTTTATGATTCATAGAACCCAAGAGAGAAAGTAAGCAGCAGAAAACCTGAATTCTTAATGTAATGCTCAAAACTTTCCCTGAGAGAGGCAGTTCCTGGGAGACAGAGAGCCCTGGTGTCTATTTCAACACCTGATGGCAGAACAGTCCATGCCTGAACCTCACAAATTTAATACCGGCCCTACATATTCAGAGATAATTCCTGCTCCCAGCCTTTGAGTGGCAGTCTCCCACCCATAAAGATCTCACAACTGTGGATGTTGTTCCTGAAAAGGGCTATTAGGAAAAGCTCTGAGTATGTATGAGGGTGGCTCACAGTTATCCCCACCTTATCAGATATATAAGGATATGTTCAAATGCTTGCTCCCTTTTTACTGGAGAGATTTTCACAACCCGTTTCACCATGTTTGCTTCTTTAAGCTACGAACTACAAACACCATGTCAAGTTTCTGGAAGACATTGCTCCACACCTACCCCTCTGGCTTTGAAACAGCTCCCCAGAGAAAGTCACAGAAAATTGGTAGGTAAAGGAATTAATAAATACATAGCAACAACAATTACTATGAATACAAAACAAGGCAGCAGGAGAAGTAACTATCATGTTTAATCCCTCCTAGCACCCTTCCTCTCATAGACATTGTAGGAGAAGCTGTTTAAAACCAGTGGTTGGCATCAAGTTCTGTTGAAAAAATTCTGTAAAACCTCAGTGAGTACGGCTACTGAGGACACATCGGGGTTTTTTTTTCACTTTTCCTCAATTCAGTGGAATACAGGATGGACAACCCTAATGGAAAACTTAATTTCAAATAAAACCCATTGGTGATTTAATATGAGAAACTACTATTAATGAACTCTTAAGAACAGGACGCCAACATAAATTCTTTATTGGGACATTGCTGTTAAAACCAGCTCTCCTTCCTATTTTAAAACTGAATTACTGGAAAACAATATTGAGGTATGAAATGTTCCTGTTTTATGATGATTCTGAAGGTATAGAATTAGATTTTTCTGACAGATTTACTGTTTTTAATCAGAATCAAAAGTGCAGTCTATAGTCATAGTTATAACAAAATCTTAAATTCGCATTAATATTTTAATAGAGGCATCTGAAGCAGTCATTTTGCCTATAAGAAAATTTATTTCAAAAGCTAAGTATAACTAAAAACATTGACTTAAACATAAAGTGTTAAGTGTATCAATCAGGTACTGCCTTGAAGAAATAGACTGGTGTGGGACAGCAGCAAAACAAAAGAAGCAATTTTTATCTTTTTATTAGACTGTTAGCAACAAATATAAGGAATTCTAACTGAGTGCCTGAAGTCAGGCCTCTCAGATAATTTATTTTTGTAATGTAAATGAAAATCAATGATTAATGTAGCATTTCCTGAATGGCTGCTAAAGCCACTTCATCTTTTTGATTAATCTCTTAGGCATACACTGCAGTTTGCACTAAAAAGAAAATCAGGTATGAATTTACTGAGCCAAGAAGACAGCCCTCTCCTAGTTAAAATGCATGCTCTGTGTGCATCCATTGCCTGTTATCACATTGGGAAGAGAAGAGAATGGTTCTGAGCTGCACTGGTAGCAAAAGCCTCTAGGCCTCTTTCTCCCCTTGCCCATCATTACTTGTTCCACCTCTAAAAATGCATATACAGTTGTGGGTGATATTCAGTCTGTCAAGTGAATATGAAAAATAATCAGATGACTTTCACTTATTGCTGCTTGAAGTGGTTTTCCAGTCTCTCTTTACATGGCATAAACAATATAAATTCCAGCTTAGTTTTACCTTTTTTTTTTTTTTTTTTAAAGTATAGGTGGAATTTGAAGACCCTCCTAGAGAAGCCAGTCACCAGGTACATGGGTGCAGCACAGCCCAAAAGTACTACCTTGACGCCTGAAGCAATGTGAGCATGGCACTCTGACCCAGCCAGCCAGAGGCAGCTGCCAACTTTCTCCCAGCAAGGCTGAATGTTGGCCCAAGTATCTCTGCGTGTGCACCATTACATAGCTGTGCCCATCATCACACCTGGCTGGAGCTGGGTTGTCACAGTTCCTCCCAAGCTTGCACCTCACTCCAGGCACTTGAAGCCACCGAGTCTGCAGCTGTGTGTCTCAGGGCCACTGGTTTTTCCCATTGCCCTGTGAGATATCCCATATACAACAAATTAGATCTCTCTTTCCTGTCCCTGTGTCGAGACCAATAATTGTATTCAGACAGAGCAGATCACAGGAAGGCATCTGGATGTGGTCTGGAGATGGCAGGGGAAGGAGAACTGCCTGCACTCTGGTCGTGGTTTCTAAATTCTAGTTCATCACTGAAAGGGGCAGTACCTAAGTTTGAGCTGGGCTTGGGCTTAACTTCCAGACATTAGTTTTTGTTCTCGTAGGTTAATGAGCTCTTCAGTACCTCTGATTTTCTTCTCCCCAAAATGCTCATTGGTAAAGTTTAAACTGTCTTGGCAAGTTTGATGAGCTTGACAGACTTCTATAATGTCCCCCACTACAGCACCTTTTCCACCACAACCTTCTGATATTTAACATATAGATTTATTTATCGGGAACGTAGAATCACAGAATCAAAGAATCGTTTATGTTGGAAAAGACCTTTAAGAACATTGAGTCCAACTGTAAACAATAATTGGGAATATGAGATGAGAATTAAAGTAAGGTGTAAAGTTTAAAGCATCTTTGGCTGCATTCAGTCTTAAAAGCCTCAGGATCAGTATAATTTTTTTCTTTTAAATACCTACCTCTGTCCAGACAACATGCACATCCATGTAATGCTTGGGCTGACAGAGATCATGGGACAGTGTGCCTTTCATCTAAGCTGCACGTTGAGCTTGTCTCCCACACCAAGAACCATCACTGTGTTTCTTCAGGTGGGGTTAGCTCCCAGCACCCCCTCTGGTAGGTGCCCACACTAAGTTGCAGGGCAGGACAGCAAGTCCTGTGTTAGCAGAGATCGAGCAAACACCAGAACTGTGTAGCACTGGCTCTGCATTCCAGTCCATCATCTTCACTGGCAAGAACGGCCAGCTGGCACGGACATAGCTTTCCGACTGAAATCTGACTGCACAGTGCCACATGGATGTGGATGCATTGAGCTGGGCTGGTGCTGGCTGGGGTGTTTCTGGCTCCTGGGTTTAGGGGATGGTCCAAGAAGGAGCAGCTGTGCTCAGCCAAGAGCTTGGTTTGGAGTGTTCTTGACAAGTGGAAGTGTAAGTTGCTACAAGTAATCCATTATCATCCTTGACTTGTTTGGCTTCTTTCTGTATCTTCCTTGGGAGCACTGCAAAAGCCCAAGTTGTGTTTACATAGCTCTGTTCCTCTTTGGCAATCTCTTTATCCTTTTGGAAACTAAGCGAGGCATAAAACCTGCATGCTGCAGGCACGTTTCTAGTAACCCTAACTTTGCCTATCCATAAAACAAGCAGCGTAACAAGTGGCAGTTTTACCTTCAGCCTCCCTTTTTGAAAATAGTACTGGAAAGGCACATGTATTCTGTATCAGTTAAACAACATGCGATGCCATGAACCAACCCAGAAAAAGGTGACAGAACTTTACTGGGATCCGTGATAGCATCAGAAAAACCTACAGCCTTAATATGCAGTGCCTGGAAAAGGATGGTTGGGACAAACAGGGTGGGTAGGGAGCCTCATGAACCACAGAAAAGACCAAGAGTTTTCTTTTCTGAACTCTCCTCTGTTTGAAGGTTTGGGTTCATCACGCTGAGCTTCAGACCCAGGTGCCTATGGCAGTTTCCCACAAGACCTGCCAAAGGCAAACACGCCATCTTTTAATGGCTGGAGCAGTTTAACAAGGAGTAGAGAAGGTCAAAAGTTCCTTTGGCCTGGGGGACTGGGATTGAAAGTCATATCTCATACTTCCCAGGCCAATGTCCTAGTTGTTGTCTAACTGTTCTCTCTTCCTTTCGTATATAAAGCTTCAGTTAGTCTGTTTGAAATGGGATGCAGTTAAGAGACCAGGAGCCTCTTTCTCTGCCTGGTTTGTCAGGGTGGCTCAGGGTTTAGTGATCAGGTGAGATATGGAGACTGAATTTCTGCAGACAAAAGAGTATTTTAGAGATTTCATGTGCTGGGTGACTCCTCTAATTACAGAGTACTGAATAATAATAATAAAAAAAAATAAGGTGCATTTTTTCATTGTACCCTACTTGGTTGGAGCATTTCTCCAGTCAGATGTTCCACTGTCCCCTAACGAGATGTGAATATTTGCTCAAGTCTTCACAAGACCAAATTATTAAGACATCTCCATATGGTTAGTGCTATAATATAGTAATGACCAAAAAATCTCACTAAAGGAAAATAATTCATGAGAGTATTTTCAAAAAATATCCTGCTATCCTCATGCTATCTTCAAGTATTTTAGGTCTGATGTTTGTGAGGAAGGCTGAGGGCCCTCTGCTTTCTGGCAGAACAGCTCTGCTTAGTTAAAGTAACATAATTTGGAACAGCAGAAACAGATCAAGCAATAAATGGTATAAAAATAAACCAGATCACAGAACAAGAGAACAGTCTCATACTTGTCACCAAATCTGATTCTTACCTCTTTTCCCTTCACCAAGGACATGTAGTTCACCCATTTTAAGTGTTTCTGCATTGCTGTTATATGTGATGATACCTAGATCACTTCACGAGCAATTTTCACGTTACACAGTGGAATAAACAGCTCCCAAAACATAGCAGAGACACCTCCTCTGTATAATATTTTCATGACCAAATTAATTCTTGCAAAAATAAATTGTGAAGGGAACCTTACAGAAATTATTCTGAAATAGTGTGCTGTGAAAACTGAAAACTTGTTATATAATTCCTTAATCTATCTGCAAGTTTTTTAAAAAAAATCAGTATGTTTTCTAGATGGAGAATCTTCAATATTGGCCAAAACCACCTGAGCAATGCCATTTTCTTTGACTTTATAAGTTATTTTCATCCCTCTTATTGCAATTTCTTTAACCTATTATTGAAGGAGTAAATGTCATTCCTGAGTTATTCCCCTCACCTCAGAATTTTGAATGGTCTCAGGGGGAACAGGTTTGCTCTCAAGTAATGTATAGCTGTGCCAACACAAAATATATTTGGATATCTTTCCTGTAAAGTGTGAGAAATGATACCACCAAACTTTACATGCAATACCAAAGTTCTTCCAGACAGATCACCAGACCTGTCAAACTCTTGGTTCAAAAGAAGAGAAGGCTCCAGGGAGGCCTACAAGAAAGCTGGAGAGGAACTTTTTAGAAGGGCATGTAGTGATAAGACAGGTGGTAAAGGTTTTAAACTGAAAGAGGGTGGATTTAGATTAGATATAAGGAAGAAGTTCTTCACTATGAGGGTGATGAGGCACTGGAACAGGTTGCCCAGAGAAGTTTGGATGGGACTTTGAGCACCCTGGTCTAGTAGATGTCTCTGCCCATGGCAGGGGGGTTGGAACTAGGTGATCTTTAAGTTCCCTTCTGACCCAAACTAATCTATGGTTCTATGAATATAGACATTTGTGATACCTTTGTGACTATCAGTAATGATAGGATGGAGAACTTATTTCTAAAGACCTTCAGATAATGACGGGAGGCTCGAATCTGTCCAGAAGTTAATAGACTAAGTTGTCTTGCCATGGAAGCATTTCAGCATACATGAAGCAGCTCCTGAACCTCTTCAGCCTACAGCATGGCATGTTCATACAGGCCGGAAGAAGCTTTGATTTAGTTGTGTGTGCTGACAGGAGCTACACACATGGTTCATTTATTGCCACAGAGGGGGTGGCATGACCATGAAAGAGGGTGGTGGGTAAACAGGCACAGTACGCAGCCATCTCATTTTAATCTGCTTGTGTGTGTGCAAACCACCACCCACAGCCACATAGTGAAGGGAAAAAGAAGAAAAAAAAATGCACTTTTAGAGTGAGATTTCCCATCTGGTAGGACATGCCTAGCACCGTACAAGACCTGATGGCAACAGAGGGGGAAGCCTCCATCACTCCTGTGCTACTTGCTGGTTGCTCTTACAGTGAGTTAAATCAGCATGCAGGCTGGATTCCATCTATTCTGGTATGTCATGACATAAACTCACTGAATAAAGCAATTGAGAGCCATTATTTAATAGAGAGATTGATCTAATGGAAGACTTTTTGCCTAAAATTGTGATTATTCACTCTTGTACTCCCACTACGTGCACCAGTTCTGCAAGATGTGCCTTCATTCAAAAGCCCAGCCCCGTCCAGCCAGAGATATGCTCATGTCTTCTGCCATGATTTATTTTTACTGCTTTGTGTCAATATTAAACAAGCTCCTTAACACTTCTGGAGCAAGTGAAGGTGTGCTAAAGAGAATGGCAGTTTTTCCCTAATAAGCTGTCATTACCTAAATAGCTGTAAATGTTGTGCTATTGCTTTCATACAATTTAAGATACTGCAATATAGACATTATTTCGCTATGTGATTTTTAAATCTTCCTCTAGCTTTTACATGGGCATCTGTCAGGTTACAATTTACAAAATCTATTTACTGTGAAGAAAGGCAATTCATTACACTTCACTGAAATCTTTAAATTAATGGAGTCACTTTTCTGCAACTTTGCTAATTTACAAGTTGTTTGTCTTTGTTCATGAAGCCTGTGGATACCCAGGTAATTTTATTTTTAAACTTTCAAATTCTGCAAGTGAGTCATTTCATACACCCGCTTCTGTTTCATGTGACATCTATTAGCTTCTTAAGAAAGTCATCCTGATAAGAAAATCTCTTTATAACACCCGGAATACATTTCCTACATTTGTTTATGGTAATGTTGGGGGAATTAAATTTTTAACATATGAATATGTGTCTAGTCTAAACATGACTAAGAAATGGCACACATTTACATAGCCATTAGATACATAAGGCATTTCCTCTTTGACACAAGAAATATGCCTAAGACCATGAAAAAAAAACCCCCCAAAAATTAGAGGGCTACATTGCTCTTTTGAAAGACTAAGTTAAGTTAGCCAGCAATTAAATTTTTCCTTGTGTTGACAGCTGCAAGTCAGTACAAAACTAACATTATTTTCCTTTTTTTTTTTTTTTTTATTTTTAAGAAAAGATACAAGGCTAAGCTCTCTTTTGCTTTCTGGACCCTTAGAAATAGCAGCTGTTATGTGAGCTGGCTTCACAATAATACTTCTGTTGTTAGAGCTCCCATTAGGGACTTAGAGCACTCAAAGGGAAAGCAACCTTCCTTCCACCTACCCTCCTGCACGTCCAGGGAGGGTAATCAAGCACAGCATTTCCAAAGTTGGGTTTTTTTTTCCTTCACGGGTTTTGCTTTGTCCTTTGAGAATTGCATACCTCTTCGGGTGAAAATAGAACAAAATTCACTTTGCTTTGCCTGAGGGGTGGTGAAGTATAAGAAAAGTCTTTTTATGTCGAATAGGATTCAGATGCCTGAATGGGAGCTGGGCAGAGCCTATCAGTTTAAAACTCCAGGCACATGCCAGAGGTAAAATTACAGCTATGTTACTAAATCATATAGGCTGGGGACTGTTCTCTGCAATGCAGCCAGGTGATACTGGAACATGACAGCTAAATTCCCTTCCTCTTCCCAGTAGCCTGGTTGCCATTGCCAGCTCTATTCGGTGCTGTCTTGGGAAAATATAAGTTACCATGCCTGCACCAAAGCCATGCCAGGAGCAATGCTTGCTGTCTAACAGCACCCACTCCTTGCTGCTATTTTACTAAAGGAGATTTATAGATGCAGTCCTACGGACCCAAGCTACAGGACAGGCCCTAAGCTCTTCTCACAGTAATGTAAATCTCACTGCCGTAAATGAACATAACATCTAACTGGGAATTTTACTAGGTGGTAGGATGGGTAAATGTCAAGTAACCAGGGTGGTTGTCAGACCTTTTTGTTTTGTTTTCTTTTGATTTCTCTTTCAATGAAAATTCTCATGTCTTGACAAAAAATCACCTATCCTGCCTAATACGTGTGGCATTTTGCTGAGTGATTATTCAGAAAAAAAAGGATGCGGTGTGCCTGGAAAAGTTATTTCTGCCTTTGAACCATCAAGATTTCGAGAGATAGCTCATTCAGAAGCTTATTTTTTTCCTCTTTTTAAATTTCCTATCTCAGTCCATAATTCCTGTTGCTAGCAAAAGCTGCATCAGTGATATTGCACCAAAACCAAGAAGATTGACATTCAATTTCTATTTCTTTTGTGGCTTACAAACAATGTGTTTCTTTTAAAGGGAGCTTATTTTCACTTGAGTTTCTTGAATTGCATAAATTGCTTTCTTGTAAAGGAAACCACAGCACTACTGATCATGAAAGGTGGTTATTTGTGTGAAGAATTATATAAACTCAAAGGTTACATTTTGAGATGTCCAGGTGATGACCATTGTTGGGAATCTGCTGTAAGCAATTTGGGTAAGCACAGAAAATGTTTCTACATGCTTACTGGAGAGGTGATGATGCTTCATGGCGTTCTGAAGGGGCGCTGCTAGGAGAATGGCAGTCGTGAGAATTAGCTATTCTGAAAAGTGTTGCAGTTTATGAACCGGCAATATGCACCGGACAAACAGCTTGCTTGGTGCAATACACTCTACATCAAATGTTCATAGAATTGAGTTCTATTAATGGGTAGGAAAAAAAGTGTTGTGGGTTTTTTTTTAAGTCAAATATTTTATTCAATATTTTTGAGGCTGCATTTTAAAAATGTGTTTAACTGAATCTAATTAAATACAACTATGAAAAATTCAAAAATATTTCAGTTATTCCACCATGGACAATTCGTTTTCAATGTGATAATTATTTTCCAGGGGACAGGGAGAAGGGAGAAGATGTTTTATATGAAAAAGAGAAAAAAATCTCTTTATGTTACAGGATTTTTCTGTCTTCTATTTTGTTATTGATTAAAAAAATTCTTTTCACAATGCTAGCACTGATAATGAGCCTAAGTCTGTCACCCATAGTCATGCTATTTTCCAGATTAATGAGGGAGAACAACATCTGGTCTTTAATCAAGACATACCCGGTTTTGTTCCTGCAAATCTGTACTGAGTTTTGCTCTGATCTGTGACAAAAATAATTAAAAATCACATCCTGGTCTATATTCCTAATATCACTTATTTTAAAGAGAGCATAAACAAACCTTTAATTGTTATTTATTTATGTATTTAGTATATCCATTTACTTACTTATTTAAATCATACAGTCATTATTAGAGTCTCTTCAAAAACAAAGAATTAGGTCCTTCTGATAATGAATGGAAGCTGCAAAATAAACCAAGAAGGTATCAGTACATAAATTAGTATCTGAATAACATTCTTGATTAAATGAATCTTGCTAAAAGCACCATATGCAAAAAAGACAAAAGACTAACTGTCAGCATCAGTGATGTTAAGTAAATGTTTGACTTACTGATTATAATGAACCACTGCTGTTAGTGGGAGTTTTGTGAAAATTGTTTGTTCTTTAATTATTCTTCCATAGTGAAAATGCTGGTTTGGTGGCATATTTTATATGCAATTATTTTGTCTATTGATATACAGCTCCTTTTCCCCAGGAAAATGTTTCTTATTGTAAGTTGGGAGTTTTGTAGTGTGCAAGTTATTTTTCTGTAAACAATATTAGACTAATATTGGTGGGGTTTAATGTTAAGGTTCTACATAATGTCTAATTTGTTTCCATTAGTCATAAGTTTTGATACATGAACTTTCTTCTAATTACCACTGAATGTCATTCGCAACCTCATGGGCTTTATAAATAAGTAGTCTGAAAAATCCGAAGCTAGTGGAAGTTGTGAAATGTTCAAGACACAGCAGAGATTCACAAAATGGCATATGGTTAAATGCTCGTAACAAGCCCCCCCCCCCATAAGACTTAAACTCCCTCTAATAAGACCGAGCTGACCTGTGTGAATATAATCAACAGTCTCCCATTGCTAACGATATTTAGTTCAAAAGACCTTCCAAATGTATATCTTTGGCATATCAGGCATTTTAATTCATGTAATTGGAACAGAAAAGAAAACATAAATAGTTATCAAGAGACTTACCACGTGTGGCTGTTGTTTTCTTAACAGTACTAAAAAACCCAAAAATTAAAAGTTATGAATATTTTAAATATTTAGAAAACAGCATGACTTTGGTTGTGGATTTTGGTTTGTCATTTGTGTTAGTGTGGTGCAAATACCTAGGAGTACTCCTGAAGAGAAAGAGAGGGGAAGATTGCTCTTTTAGTGGCTCTGTACTTCTGATACACATTTTGTCACATCTCAGTATATAAGGATTTTTTTTCTCCATCAAGCTCATACAGATAGGTGTCTCCTGGGTAAGGACTAGCTGCATGGTCAGCAGGAGACTAAACTCTTTACAGATCCAGTCAAAGTGGTAGCAGAGACACTTTGGCCTGGAGTATTTTCATATCTGAACCACAGTCACAAGAGGTTCTAGTTCTCCAACCTGAATTACACTGTTACCGATTGCCATAGCTTAATTTCTTCATATGGACCTCTGGGGTGAGAAAAAGTTTTGACCCAAGCATTTGTGAGCGGCAGTCAATGAAAAGGGGTGAATTATGATAAGAAAGAGACGAGGCAGAAACCTGAAGCAATCTATTCTTCCAAAAATGTTTGTCTCTTCTTCCTATACATCCTTCCTAGTGGGGAGCTAGCTTGGATGGACGTATCTCAAAGTTTCATTTTGTACCTCTGCAACCCTCTCTTGGGTCACTTTGCTCAGGCTCAAAGCAGCCTGGAGGAGCCAGCTAAAGAGCTGTGTGCAAAGAGACTCTGTAAGCAAGATATGCACAAATTTATAGTGCAAAGCAATTGTTGGTATCACTCAAAAATGCTACAAGTCTAAGCTTTAGTGTGCTCACCACCCTGAAGAGACACCTGAAGAGGCTTTGCTTGTCAGAAGGTGCCAGTCAGGAAGGAAAGAACTGTCTCGTGCCCCGGATTGGGTCCTCCATGTTCATGAGTTGTCATCTGCTGACTCCACCTTTCTCCCTTTAGGGTTTTATTCCTTTCTATTCTGGTATTTTTTGTGGAATAGAATCATAGAATAATTTATGTTGGAAAAGACCTTTAAGATCATCAAGTCCAACCGTTTCCTTTTGAATCTGTCAGCTGCCAACAAACACCATCTCCCCTATCTCTATCTGCAATTTTACCTTTCTTATTTCACGTAATTCTCTCTACAGGCTTTCCTATGGCCTTTTTCAGAGCTTAGTTACTTGCTCAGAAGTCTGGGAAAAGTTTATGCAACGGGGACATGTCAGAAATAGGCCTGAGCCATAGGAAGACTGACAGCTGAACCCATGGTGGGGGCGGTTGCAGAGCAAGGGGGTTATGTTTCTTTTTCAGTGTGTCAAGCTCATGGGGGATTCGGAAGCTCTTCCTTCCTCTGCTGAACAAGATATCTTGCTTTATAAGCAAGCGTCTTGCAGGAAGATTACATCTGTGCTCTGGTTTTGTTTCTGAGTGCAACTGAGAATAAGTATGTATCTATAAAATTCATGGTGTAGTTTTTCCCTAACTCTACAGCAGATATCTAGATAGATGTGCTTCTACTATCACCCTGACCCTAGAATTTGGGAAACTGTCTCGCAGTTGTACTATACCACTGACTGGTTCCCCATTTTCCACTTCCTGATATATTTCAAGACAGTGCCCCAATCTTTTTGTTCCAAACTGACACCGTGACCCTCAAAAGCTTTAACAGAGGTTTCCCTGCAAATGCATTAGAGCACATGTTGAAATCTCTAGGGGGAAAAAAATGACCCTGGAGAAATAATGGCTGCTTGTTTTATAACCATACAGGTGCTTGGGGTGATGTATGTGTTTTCTCATTCAGAGTCTGATCACAGCACTTTGTGTCAGTCATGGAAGACCTCTTGGGGTAGGTTCAAAATGCCAGCTGCCCACCTGCTCAGCACGTAAGTTGATTGTGTGCTGTGCATGGGAATACAAAATAAATGGGTATTAAGTTAGTGTTTTAATGACTCTGGGATCTCTGACAGGCACAGAAAGCAAAGGAATCCCTCGCTGCCTTTGTATGTGTTGTCACGCAGATGTTGAACAGAAACACTCTGGAGGGTGTGTGATGGGAGTCACCAAAATGTTCTTTCCTTTTTGTGCAACTGAATGCACTGAGGTAATTTCCTCAAAAGTATTTTTAGGAGAAGTTGTTCATTGTTATGTAGAAATGTAAAAGTTGTAGCATCATGCAAAAATGTTGATTTAATATTCACAGTATTCATCACTCACAAAGGGGTCTGATGAAGAATTTACGGACATTCCCATTGTCTTCAAGTGCTAAGATCAATATTACTAAGCTAATGACTACTTTGAGGCAATGGCTACCAATAACAACTGGAGGATTTCTGAAGCTGACGTCTGTTCTTGGCAGCAATCAATTACTTGCATGTTAGTTATGGTAAATAAAAAATACTCAGTTCAAAAAATGGAGAAGACGTTAGCCTGACGTGTCCCACACAGCTGGAACATTTGATTCGAGGAAGTAATACACAGCAAAAGAAATTACCCTTTTGTGAATCAATTGTTATTGTGTGTACCATTTCTACAATGCTAATCAATTGTTAAGAAATTAAATGTAAACCATTATGCTTTTTACAAAGTGACACCTTCATCAGTATTTAATCAGAGACTTTCTGGAAATAATTAGCTATTTCTGGGTGGGTCTGAATCAGAGCCTAACTCTGAATATTACCAAAGTTTGGCTGAAGACACCGTGAATACTATCTCTTCTCCTCTGGGAAAAATTGTGTCTGTCTTTGCATTTTGGAGCTGTCTTCCCTGTCTTCAAATTAGTTTAATTAGCTCCTGCAAACTAAAGATAAAATGGATTGCAGAGCTGCCTCATCAAGAAGCAACTTTGGTCAATTTAGGTCATTAAGACCCTATCAAACTCTCGCATTGCTGCTGTTCTCAGAGGAAAGGATTTTTTTTCCTTCCAGCAAAACCTTACCAAGAATAAAAAATCTAGATATTAAGGGGGCAGGAGGAATTGTTTCAACTTTAACTTAGAGATAAAAAGGTAAGGCTATAAATCAAGGAAATGAGTCCACATGAACTGGAATATAACAACATCACTATATCCTTCATCATGATATCACTAATCTGCTGAAAGAGTGTATGTGCAAAACAAAGAATATTAAATTAATTCCAGAAAAGCATTGGATACAGCTGCTGGTCTTGCATCATCTGGAGCCTGAGTGAGGTTCCTAGGCTCCCTAAGCTATCACATAGAGAAAATCAGGGGCCTAAGAACAGATATCAACCTATTCTTTACAAAGCATTGGAAGAGGCCTATCTAGTTTGTATGTGAGGCTCTTCAGGATATCTTTTGATGTTAGCTTGATCCTTCTCTGCAGAGCATTTTTATCGCAGACTGTGCGGGATCTGGAATAAAAATTTTTAGTCAGATCTTTAGTCAGACTGTTATTTCACAGGACCTGGAACACAGAGAAATAACAGCCAGACAAATGTTGAGTACTTTAGAAGTAGCAGAGCTGCCGTGGTAGGGTGCTGTAGCTGAGCAGTTAAACACTGTTACATAGTGTGTGCCATGCATGAAGAACTAGGACTAGTAAAAGTGAGTCCTAAGAAATATTAGTCTGGACAGGTAACTCTTAAATGGCTAAAGTTCAGGTAGAGTTCATCCCAACTGGGATATTAACTCCAAAATTAAAATCCTAACCTAGATACTAGATCCAAAATTACATTCCTCAGTGTCATCATGTACCTAAAGGCACTGGGAGCCTCCCTCTGAAGTCCCCTCAGCATCTTGAGGCTATGACTGCTTCCATGGAGCAAATGAGGCATCCAGTTGCCATCCAGCTTTATACATCACCTGAAACGGGTTCACATGAAAGGTACAGGGCAGTGCACAAGAGCAAGTGCCAGGCACCATACCTCATATTACAGGGTCTCTGCTTCAGAAATACTGCAGTTCCACCAATAATCACAACAATATGGCACTTTGAAAGAGAAATAACTAACCATGGAGGGCATGCATGGTTTCCCAGGCCACTTACAGCTGTGCAAGAGTGTTTTTTACGGGAAATAAATGTCAGGTTTGCCTTTGCTGATTGTAGGCTGAAATGCACTTGTCAGTGACGGAATATGTTCCATATTATGTTCTCAGGGTAATAAAAAATTAGAAAGGAAAAGTTAATGCAGAAAGCTTGTGTTGGCAGCTAGATGTATTCATGGGAGAGAGGAAAGATACAGATGTGGCCTCTTTCTAGAAGTCATCTACCTGGTAGTGCTGCATCAGTGAAACATGAGGAGATTTTAAAATTTGAAACCTCTGTAGTGGAGAATGCCTGGACTTTATTGCAGTATTTCAGAACATGGCCTATATTTTGTTTCACAAGCTGGTACAACTGCTCTATCACTGCAATTTCCCTTCCCCTGCCTAGCATGCAGCTGCATCCAAGTCCTGCTTCAAAGAGATTTAACCATCAGCCAATTCCTCTGATCCTTGGAGGGAATGGAGGAATGATCTTTGCACTGTTTGGGTTTAATTTTGGAGTAGGGGGGATCCTGCAGAACAGATCATGTCACTAAGCCAGCGAGGCAACACATGTGAATCATCTGAGGAGGATTTGCTCTGAGTGTTATCAAAGCATGGGATTAGACTTACAGGCTTGTAGGACTCTGCTTACTTTGAATTTTTATTGTATTTCATGCTTGGATGAAACACTGGAACAAAGGCAACTCATCTTAAGGAGCTGAAGGCTCATCTGCCTGTTTTGATCTCAGATTACACCACTGGGCTCACTTGGTTTTCCCTCACAACAAAAGCCAGCCAAGTGCCACTCAGTCGCAACCCTTGGTCAGGATGAGAGTTGTGAGCCTTGACAGATACACACTAGACCTGTCCTGAATTTCAATTTCTTTCTGTCCTAGGTATTTTGATACCTTTGGCAGGCTTGTCTTCTTAATGGCCTCATGTCTTCTTTCATCTTGGTAAAAAGTGTATTTGCTCACTCTCTCTCCTTCCCACCAGTGCATGGGCTAGCCCACCCACCTCATTCACCACTGTAGCATCCTGTGCATCTGCCTGTCCTGGGTGCCCTGCCAGAAGGCAGCCCCTGCACACCCAGCCCCAGTTCTCCAGACCTTCTCCTCAGCCCACTGCCCCTGCATGCCCCCCAGCTGCTCGTGCAAGCCCCCCAGTCAGTCAGTGTCACATAGCATCCATCCACTCCAAAACTGGGCTCCACAATTACCTCTACATGTCTGTACTCCAGTCACTCCATTTTCTCACCCTTACATCCTGCCAGATGCTGAGAGATGGGACATCTTGTCATTTGGGGAGGAGTGGAGTGTGGAGGTGTGTGTGAAGAACCTCTCAGAGCCAGCCTCCACTTGGACCTCAGGCTGTGAGTGGCACATGCAGGAATTTCCTTCGTAGGTTGGTGGGCATGAACACACCCCCTCACCATGGGTACCTTGGCTCACGACCTTTCTGTGGCAAAAGTTAGACCCTGGCACACATGTACCCCAAGTGCTTCAGGTCATTGTCACACTGCCAGCTCCTCCAGATCCTCTTGCTGAGGCTTTGGCTGCACATCTCCTTACCTCTTCCTCTGTCTGAGGCCCAAAGAACTCATTCCACTCATCCTGGCCCTGTCCCTGTTGTCCATTCCCACCACCTGGAGAAGGAAACTCAATGGAGAAGGGGCATTCCTACCAACTTCTGCTCCCTCATCAGTCGTGCCTCCAAGCAGTACTGTGTCCCCAGCTACACAGATGCCTCCAAGGACAAGTGGGTGTTCTCAGAAGTGTTCTACTGAGTGTCACTCACCAGCTCCTCTGCCACCCATGTCTGAGCCCCTGAACCTCACACTGCTTTTCTTTTTTCATTCATTGCCAGCCCCCCCCCTCCCCCGCCCCCCCAGCTATCTGTCCTCCTTGTGGTTCATTTTTCATTGTCCTCTCCCTCTCATGCACAAGGCACAGCATCACCTACACGATTTACATGGCTCTTTGTCCATGAATGTTCAGCATGTTCCAAATGCCCCTTTACTTTTCCTACTACTGCAAACATCCCTTTGTTGGCATTTCTGCTTGTCGCCAACAGGAAAGGCTATGACAGTGCATTTAGGAACAATATGAGAAATAATTTAATTCCAGAGTGAAATTCTGTAACTGCAATAATAGACACTTTCTCCCAAAATAAGGAAAAAACCTCCACAAAAAAAAAATGCAGGAGAGTCCTTTGTCTGTGCATGCCTTTGGTTTGAACACGATAGACCTCTGTGTTTTGGATGGAAGTTTATTTTAATTTAATTTCATAAAGAAACAACTGTTTTTAATGTAAGACAACGTTGCATAAATTATGTTAAACATAGTGACTTTACTGTGGTTTCTTTAATCTGCAGTTTCTTAATAAGTACACTCTGAAGTCACATTATTATTTTAAAACGGAGGCTTCACACAGTTCAGATAAAAATTTATCATTCCCACGTCTCATTTTCTTTCTTGTTCCTTTTTTTCAGTTTGATAGTCAAATACTTGAATTACTCACAAGGCAAAACACATAAAATTTATAACATAATTCAGGAATCTATTATGAAATAAAAGAAAATAATTACACCTCTTATTACTTTGTCTTTAAAAAAATATTATCCCATATTTCATATCTAGTATGTTCTTAAGTCTACAGTACCTTATAAACACTTCAAAGTTAAGATTAAGCTGTTGCTTTGTGCTTTAATAATGCTTCATGTCTGATAGCACTAGAACTTTCTAAAGCGCTATGCTTAAACAGCTAGGAAAGTAAGGAAGTAAAACCCACAGATCTTTTGACCTATTCACTCTGTGTTACAATTTTCATTTTGAGGCACTGGAATTACATTTGAATTGTGTCTTGTTCTTCATGAAAATCTCATCTGTTCTGAGTTCCTGCATTCATGCACATCTGCCATCTCCCATTTTGGAAATTCCCATCATGATATTTTGCACAAATAGGAACTACAAAAATTTGACATAAAGCTTAGTTTTAAGGTTGCTTTTAAGGAATTCTGAAAGCAAAGTTGCAAAAACACGAGTGCAGCTTGAATCCTAACACTGGCTTGATTTTTATTTTTTAATTTCATTTTGCAGGAATTAAGTACAAGATGAGAATTTGACAGAGATTATAGAGACCAGCTTAGCATCAATTTGGAAACCTATAGGTTTGCAGATGGTCCTGTCCCACATGTAAACTTTTCTGTATTCTGGAAAGGCACCCCATTAAAAATGAGAGTCCATCCCGATGGGAGGTAGATGGCAAGAGCAGACAGCAGATCACTGCAGTAAAAGAGTATGATCTGAAGCATGAAAACATGAAATAATTGTCTATGTGAGAGAGTACCTGTATTTGTGAGTCTGAGGAGAGTTTGGAGAGAACAGGGAAGAAAGGGAAGCATCTTAATGAGGAAAGGCCATCCACAAGACAGACCAGGCAGGTCTCTGGTAACGAGGACTGCAGGTGGAGCTGCCGCAGGCAGATGATGGCGTTTGTCAGGACGGAGTGAAGCTGATCACAGGTCCAACTGACACAGGAGCAGCAATGAACATAGATGTGACAGGTAGCTTTTCACAAAGCCAGACACTAAAGCCCACAATCCCTAAGCTGATGAGCCAGGCACTCTAGAGGGAGAGGAAGGCAGACCTCAGGCAGGACAATTGTTAATGTTTCTAAGGTTTTATTGCAAAAGGAAGTTCATGTGATGAAATTATATTGACATGAACAGTTTAACCAAGGTTAAATTACATTCCTAATCTTACCTTTCTTCCTTTTTCCCAAAAACCTTTTATTAAAATCAAACACCGAGAAGCTAATTCGTATGTGATTCATGCAGATCCTTTCTTCTTTGCCTCTGATTTTTATTCCCACACGGACAGACATAATACTGCTCATATCGATATAATTGGAAACACTGCCACTGATTTCGGTAGGAGCAGCATCCAGCATAGCATAGGTGGGTTACTGAGTTTCCATGGGATATCCATTGTCACTATTCACTTCCAGTATCATGCAGGCCTATTACAGGAGCACAAAGTACCATATGACAATTATAGCATTAAAGATCAGTACATTGTAATCACATCCAAATTGTCAGCCTTAGTGTAGAGCAGTACTTACAGGGAAAACTGCTCTGTTGCAGACGGATGTTTAAAGAGTAGAAGTAGCTGGGTGATTTTATTGTACAACAATGTATGCAATGTCTGATTTTCTATAGGAGACCACCAGGAATTATCTAAATCATCGTGTTCACTCTTGTTAGGGCTTCATGTAGTTCAAATTCATATAATTCTTCTTTGAAGCTGCCATGTGAGTTCCGTAAACTCACATGGCAACAATGCTTGCCTTTCAAAGCACTTTCATAAAACAGCTGTACAGAGTCCATTTCAAGCCGTGGAAATGAATAGTTATTTTGACAGCCAAGGCAATGATGCTGAGACACTAAGAACTACTTTCCACATCATTAACCACAGCCTTTCCCCTTTGCTAGAGTAGCTGGTAAAAAAGGGCAGGCTACTTTTTGTCATGACAGCTTCTCATCTTGTAGGGTATTAATCATGAATGTCTTTTCACCTTTCAAAAAAATTATTTTTGTTTGCCTAATGGGCCAGGTATAATTTTCTCCAAACTGGCATCCTATGATACTGGATTGCTGAAGTTTATTGAATTTGAGATTAGGTATTGTAACCTTCAAAAAGCTTCAGCCAGTCCAAAATGTAACCACCTTCTCAAACACATCCTCAGTGTAACACTACACAGCAGTCGGAGTGCGCTCCCCAGTGTACCTCTTCTTAATAGGAAAGGTCAGTTTAACAGTCCTTGTGGACTGTTTACCTTCAGTGGGATCACTGGAATTAACATGAGAGCTCGTGAGAGTTTTCCAAGCAGCTGAATCAAACCTGGAGTGCTTTATGAAGGATCATAGAATCGTTTAGGTTGGAAAAGACCTTTAAGATCATCACGTCCAACCGTTAACCTAGCACTGCCAAATCCACAACTCAACCATGACCCGAAGCACCACATCTACCCGGCTTTTAAATTACTCCAGGGATGGGGACTCAACCACTTCCCTGGGCAGCCCATTCCAATGCTTGACAACCCTTTTGATGAAGAAATTTTTTCTAATATCAAATCTAAACCTCCCCTGGTGCAACTTGAGGCCATTTCCTCTCATCCTATAGCTTGTTGCTTGGGAGAAGAGACTGACACCCACCTCACTACAGCCTCCTTTCAGGTAGTTGTAGACAGTGATAAGGTCTCCCTTGAGCCTTCTTTTCTCCAGGCTAAACAACCCCAGTTCCCTCAGCCGCTCCTCGTAAGACTTGTGCTCCAGACCCTTCATCAACTTCGTCACCTTTCTTTGGACATGCATGACAGTCAGTCTCTGAATCTAAATGAGCAAAATTCCCATCTTTGGCCCTGTCATAATAGAGGAAAGAGTGTTGAATGTGAAGAGCTTTATATTCAGACATGTTCTGAAGCACTGACTTCACTCACAAATTGGCCTTGTCTGCACAAGATTAAAAGCAGACATGAGAGTGGACCACTATCTTCCAGTTGTTTTCCATCTGTATTACTACCTGTTTGCTTGAATTGATTTTCCATTCATTCAAAAGATGCATATTGGGCTCAAGAAAACCCCAGGACAGGGTAGGTGATCCAGGATAAATCTGTGCGTGCTTTGCCCCATTTGTATGTGACCTGATCAGAATGACCTCCTCCATGAACAGGCAATTGGACCTACACTGGGACTCCAAGGGCAATCCAGAGCTAAGACTCAATCCACAATATTTTGACAGCAGACTTTGGCTTGCCATTCAAGTCCTTAGAGCTCTTTTTCTTTGTAGGAAGGGGCACATTTGCCTATGGAGGTCAGCACTAGATAACAATAAAGACAGAGAAGGAATGCAATAGGAACCAAAGGTCTGGTATGCAAGCTGCACAACGTGCTCAGCAAAACAATTTTATTATGAAAGCACTGACATGTAACAAATGCATTTTCCTGTATTTATTAATACAAGAACTTAGTAGAAAGGGATCTCAGGGGATGATAAATAGGATGTCTTCTTTTTTTTATTGAGGATGGTAAAGTTAGTATTGTAGGCTTAGAAGATGAACATAGGAGATCTGAATTCCATTAATTTCCTGGCTATTGTAATGGTACAAATAAAAAGAATTTTCTACAGGAGGGGACTGACTTGACAGAAGGGTTGAATCCACTGGGATATGAGGGTACTGATTAAGAAGATATTGCAAATCAAATGCTGTTTATCTACCCTCTGTCTGAAAAAGAAATGGATAGAAAAGAACATTTGGTACCATTGGAAACATGAACTTTTAAAGGTCCCACAAGTGCTGCTCTTCTTAAAGAGTATAAAATAAAGACAGTTATAAGGAGTTTGGGTTTTATTTCACTGAAACATTTTACGTCACAGAAATTCACAATTTTCTCATAGGAAAGATATTTTTTTCTTTTTAATAAAGATTTGGAAATGGGTGAAATTTTAAATTATAATCTTGCAGTTCAGAATTTTCATTAAGAACTTTCTATTTAGAATTACATGACGTAAAACTGAGCATAACTATAAATTAATTATAATGTATTTTTTAAATATAGAAAATATATTAATTCTCAAAGTGTTTGAAACAAAATAAGTTAAATGAAATTCTATTTCCCCAGGTTTTTGAGTTATAAAAAATTTCAAATTTAATTTACATACCTTTTGGAGAGGACCAATAAATACAAATTATCAAAAAGATACGGTATAGAAAAACATTTTCCACCCAGCTACACTCCTAGCAGTATTTCCCAGAGCTCCTAAATGTCAGATCTCAACTCCAGTGTTCATTTCTATTTAAAGTCCAATCACTTATTTATAGTATTTTTAATGATGATAAGTATGAACCAAGCAGAAACAAAAGAAAAAAACTGAGATGCTTACTTACAGCATCAGGACTTGAATATCCAGGACAGAAACCTCATCCAGCCACATGCTGACCCTCTGAATTCCGAAGCACAAAGCGCTGTTGTCCTCTGATACAACTACTCTGGCATTACCTGACTAAGGGACAGGGTTATCCTCTGAGACAATGCCCCAATGGTGTGCTCTGGCCATATGCATTCTTGACCTGCTGGAAGAACACAGTAGCTTGTCATCTTTGCATGGATGGCTGACTGCAGAGGTGCCAGGGCTGGTGACTGCACCTTGGAGTGGCAGCACAGAATTCAAGTTGGCAGAGTGCAACTGGATATATTTGAAAACAAATTATTTACACTGTTCTTCAGAACTTTTCTGCAAGTGAAAACCCAACGAAATTTAGGGAATCATCTAAATGTAAAAAAAATAACTATTTTTTTCAATCTGGAGTTGCAAGCCTCAACACGTTGTGAACAGTTTTGAGAGCTGTGAACCATCCCTTTGTCAATAAAAGATGAAGGGTGGGAATGCAAATATTTTCCTATTCCTTGCCACCATAATCTATTCACAAGCACAATGCTAGCAAGGTCATAGCTCCCTCAGCCTGGCCACAAACCTGTCCTGCCTTTTTCTATGATATAACTGGACAAAGAATGGTCCCATTCCATATGTCTTCTGCAAAGTGTGGTGAGAAGACTGAAGCAGTCGAGACACAGGGAGAGGCACAAAATATTCCTTTCCTTTTGTTTCCTGACTGCATGGATAGGTAAAATATTTGAGGCAGATGGGAACCCTCCTGACTGGCAACTTTTTAAACTGCTGTTCATGTGAACAGCAGGACCAACAGTTGCCTGATTATGTACACTATACATTGCAAGGTTTCTTATTCAAAGGAAGTAGATTAATACTATGAAACATCTACCACTCAAATACAGATTACAATGCATGCTGCATATGCATTATGCATATCAGTGGTATGTCAGTGAAATACAGAAATCTGAACAGAAGTGTTTATTCATTCTAACGCTGAGAGAAAATAAACCCTTTATTAGTAAATACAAAAAGACCACATGACAAAACAAAATTGCATGCATCTTTTTCACTTGTATCTTAAGTGATAGAGGAGCACAGTCTCAGTTTATAGTGGGTATCTTTGTATACATGGTTTATCCACACAAGCAATAGTGAAGGATAACATGTTGTGATTTTTAGACAGTAGCATGCCTGGATCAACCTGGAATATGTATTTAATTTGTCACAGAAAAAATGAACAATGTCTTTCTAATGGAATCCCATGAAGGAGGTAAAATATCCCATAACAGCCTGGATTTAATTCTCTAATTTTAAAGCAGTTGTAATGTACCTCAACTGTAGTTTCACAAGTGCAAATCAATTTGTCCATCTAGTTCTATAGCCTTCTCTAGCACCAGTACCAATAACTAAATACCAATTGCCTTCAGACACAGAAAGTAGATGTGGCATAGAAAATATTGTGCTGTGAATAACCAGAGAAGCTTCTGAAAGGTCCTTCAGAGTTTTCTCCTATATTCATTAACCAAGGGAGAAATGTCCCAACTTTCAGGATATGGGGGGTGGTGGGATTTCCTTAACACAGCTGGTGTAGGACAAAGCTTGTGGAAAAGGGCCAAATCTAGGAATGAAGCTTCACCTCTCCACAAAAAGAACGTTTAAATAGGAACTGAAATTTCATGTCAGTGCAGCTGAAACAATTCATTTCTGGACAGAAAACTTTCTACCATGTGAAGAGTAGGACAGCGGATGCTTTGCAGCATTGATAGGGTAACAGCATACTTTCAATTTCAGGTTTAAGAGGGTGAAAGAATAAAATTAATGGTGCATTTCTTTGACATTTATCAATCTCTTACCTTCTTACAGGTTTTTTCTTTCCCTTCTTGAGTCTTCTTTTCAACTTTTAATACATCACTTGTAATCACCCAAGGTCTCCTTCAGGGACCCTTGCAGCTACATGTACCTCATTCCATGCCATCATTCAGAGTAGCCTAATATGTGACTCCTGCAGTGAGTATTTTCCAATAATCATCAAACTCTATAGACAGGAGAGACTGAAACAAATTGTTTTCAGATTATCCTTGATTCTCACTGAATTGTAAACTGCATATTCTCTACCATAAATATTTGGGAACCACCTCTCCTTTCTGCCAGTATTTTGGTTTTATTATTATAGCCAGCAAATCAACTTCCATTCATCCACTACCTCCTCTAGGTTTATTTTCTTTAAAAGGTATGTTGATACCAGAGCTAGTTTGGAACTAGTGAACTATAGCAGATCATAGCAGGTTTCTATCACAGCAATCTCTAAAGTGGTTATAAATCTCACACTGTATTCAGTCAAGCTGCATAGTGCTGTGTTTTCTATCGGTATGTAGAAAGGTGTTGATAACCCACCAATGTTTCAGCTACTGCTGAGCAGTGCTTGAACAGCATCAAGGCTGTGTCTCCAACATTCCACCACCACCACCAGAGGGCTGGGAGGGGGCAAGATCTTGGGAGGGGACGTAGCCAAAGACACCTGACTCAAACCAACCAAAGTGATATTCCATACCATATGACATCAGCTCAGATATAAAAACTAAGGGAAAAGGAAGAGGAGGGGGGGCATTCATCTTTTACGACATTTTGTCTTCCAGAGCAACAACTATGCGTACTGAAGCCCTGCTTCCAGGGAAGTGGCTGGACATGGCCTGCTAATGGGAAGTAGCTTGTGATGCTACTGGGTAGATAATTTGCTAGTAACAAATCAAGTTCTGCCACACTTTCTCATACCCAACCCTCATTCTCTGTATATAGGTGTCTTGCACTGACACATGGATCTTTCTACCTCTAACATGCCTACAGTTAGCAAAATCTTCCCAGGATAATAGGCTATATAAAACATCAAAATTCACACAGCAAGAAACAGTGGGAGTAAATATAATTTCATATAGTTAGATGTAGTCATAAATTGTAATGAGAGTTTAAGATGCAACAAAAGACTTAGATTAATAGGAATGAGTTGTGTAAAAGAATCTCTGATGATTTTATTACTAATGAAAACATTTGCAAACATAGGAATCATGCAGCATACTGCAGAAGGAAGATTATCAAAATTCTGTGATAACTCCAAATGCACTTCCTTTCCATGAGTTTACAGAGCACCACACTTCAAAATGTGTTATTTCTGTTTACAACAAACCACTGCTAGTGCAAGTTTGAGGAAGCAGTAAATATTTATTTCATATTATGTAAGAGGGTATTTAGCAGATGAGACGATGGGATAAGGATGTAGGTAGCCATATCCAAGGGAAAAAAACCCGAATGAATTACTAATTTTTTTTTATTTATTAGTTTTTGTTAGTTGATTTTTGGCTGTCAAATGCTATGATATCATTCCAGGAAGACAGCACTTTTTAAGTATACAAGATAAGAATAAGATGTTCTTTTAGCTGCCAGATTATAAATTTGACTAAAAACATCCTCATAGAAACCAGAGACACTTAACTTTTCATTACATTCAAATCACTAACCTGCAACGTTCTCATAATTGCCAAGATAACAGAGACTACAGGAAGAAAGTAATTGGTATCTTTGCAGACAGACAAGGAATATCAAAATTATGAGGAAGACAGGTGATGCTAAGTGAGATCAGTGCCAGCACTGTTGCTCTTCAGTTGTTATAATCCAGCATGCATTTAATATGTGTATTCTTTTAGGAGATCAAACCAAAACATGTAAAAGACAGATTTCTCTTGTAAAAGATCTTATGATTGGTTTGACACAAATGGCTTCTCTGTAGAAATGAGCTGGCGACACCTGCTTTGAACTCTTTAAGATTTATTACAACTGAACTGCAAGTCCCTGTCATTGGGGGAAGGCAAAGATGAGGTTACACATGGACACCAGCTCTTATCCACTAGTACTACAGTATGGCAGTCAAGAACATTACCTGCTGAGGAATGACATTTATCACCTTCTCAAAGTTTATTTGTGAAACTTCCAGGCATTCAAAAAGTATGTGATGAACTCCAGAGAAGAGATATATTTTTTTTGTGCAGACAGAAGGTAATAAATCATTTTACAATGCTCACCCAGAGCTGCTTAAAAAGATTTTTTACACTCAAAATAACCAGTAGGCAATGTTAACCTTTAAGTTTCTCAAAGCAGATGCCAAACCCTCTCCTGTATTCTTCAGACTAACAATGATGCTGGTGGCACCTCTGCAATAACATATTTAAGAAAGGGTAAAAACAATATGCAGCAGCTCTGAGAGAGGGGAGGGAGAAAATATGAGAGAAACACCTCTGCAGACACCAAGGTCAGAGAAGAAGGAGGGGGAGGAGGTGCTCCAGGTGCCAGAGCAGATTCCCCCGCAGCCCATGGAGATGACTATTGTGATGCAGGTTGTCTCCCTGAAGCCCATGGAGGACAAATGGTAGAGCAAATATCCGTACTGTAGCCCATGTCGAAAGAACTCTGTGGAAAGGACCTATGCTGAAGCAGGTCCTGAAGAACTGCAGCCCATGAGAAGAACGCATGTTGGAGCAGTTCATGAAGGACTGTCTCCTGAGGGAGGGACCCCATGCTGCAGCAGGGGAAGAGTGT
The DNA here is from genome assembly GCA_034008185.1 of Gorsachius magnificus. Taxonomy (NCBI): domain Eukaryota; kingdom Metazoa; phylum Chordata; class Aves; order Pelecaniformes; family Ardeidae; genus Gorsachius; species Gorsachius magnificus. The sequence goes on from CM067081.1 coordinate 183,171,636, forward strand.
GAGGAGGAAGGAGTGGCAGAGACAAAATGTTATGAACTGACCACCACCCCCATTCCCTGTCCCCTTCACTCCTCGAGGAGGACCAGTTAGAAAAGTTGGGAGTGAAAAAATGAAGTTGAGCCTGGGAAGAAGGGGAAGTGGGGGGAAGGTGGTTTTAACTTTACTTTTGTTTCTCACTATTCTACCCTGTCATTAATTGGAAATTAATTTAATTAACCTTACCCATGTCAAGTCTGTTTTGCCTGTGACAATAACTGGTGAGCAATCTTCCTGTCCTTATCTCAACCCATGAGCTTTTTCATCTCATTTTCTCCCTCTGTCCTCTTGAGGAGGGGGAGTGAGAGACCAGATTGGTGGATGCCTGGCAGCCAGCCAAGCTTAACCCACCACTGAAAGCACTTTAAATTATTTGTAAAAATGGTAGAGAATAAAGATACAAATGAAAGAGGGCTTCTCAAAGAAATATTTCAGATTTAAAAGATGTCACATCATCAAGCTACAAAATCAAGAATTAAAATGTTTTGGTAGAACAGTATATTTTCCTTATTTTCCAAAATAAGTAGTTAGAGTCCAATGAAATATAAACCTGTATTTGAACTATGTTTTACATTTGTTTATTCACTTAACTTTCAATTAACTTAAAATTTGATCCAGTTTTGAATGCTGCCACAGATTTTGTTTATCTTGACACTCTATAAAGGTAAAGAAAAGAGTAAACAATGATGCTGACCATTTCCTGCTGAGAATAATTTCAGTGACTCATCCCTTTATCGTGAGAAACTATTGAGATTAAAAACTCTCTGAATTCTCACTTATCCTTTTTATAGGATTGAGCTTTTCTAGACTCTCCATAATTCATATCTATCTGTACTGGGTCTCACTGAAATGGGGTTAATTTTCCCCATAGCAGCCCTCATAGTTCTGTGCTCCATAGTGGTAGCTAGAAGGGTGTTGCTAACACACCAGTGTTTTGGCTGCTGCTGAGCAGTGCTCGCACAGCATCAAGGCTGTCTCTCCAACATTCCCCCACCTCATCCAGAAGGCTGAGGGTGGGCAAAATCTTGGGAGGGTACGTAGCCAACTGACAAAACAGCTGACCCAAACTGGTCAAAGGGATATTAAATACCATATGCCATCTGCTCAGCAATAAAAGCTAAGAGAAAGGAGAAGGGGGGAAGCGGAGGGGGAATTTGTTATTACAACATTTTGTCTTCTGGAGCAACCACTATGTGTATTGAAGCCTTGCTTCCTAGGAAGTGGCTGGACATTGCCGGCTGATGGGAAGTAGAGAACAAATCTTAAAGCCTTTGCTTTTGCTTTATTAAACTGCCTTTATCTTCACCCATGAGGTTTTTTCCATCTTATTTTCTTCCCCCCACCCTGTCCTGCTGAGGAGGGGAGTGACAGAGTGGCTTGATGGGCACCTGGCATCCAGTCAAGGTTAACCCATGACAGTATTAAATTACAGGGAATTAATAAAATAGTTGTATAAATCAATGTTCATGCATTGTATTCTTCCTGTTATTAACAGAATTTACACATACCTATTGAAAGAAACAAAGAGTGCAACCGACCTGTTCAGCTTCAGATACTGAAGTTCAAATCCTGCATAATGTACCTCTAGGGACTTCTTCATTCTACCATCCCAAATAGGATTAAACATGATAAGGAAGGCCTTGCCCATTCAAAGGAGACTAGACAATAACTGTAAGATAGGCACCAAATTTTAAGATGAACAAAGATGATAAATCCTGATCTTAGTTTTAAATCTTGAAGTTATTCATATCCTACTGCTAAAAGCAATATAAATGAAATGTGTGAACTTTTTCTGCCTTCAAATTACTGCTATGTACCAATATGCTCTGGTTTAGCTTAGCCCTTTGATTACAAAGCAGGGTAACTGAAGTTTTGCTAAAACTGGCCAGAGAAGCAGCAAATTGGAACTAAAAAATATAGGGTTTTTTCTAATGCTTTTAAAATCATATTGAAATTGCTAAATCACTTCTGTTTCCTTCATTTACCTCTGACTGCAGATGGCAACAGAAAGCAACTAGAATCTTGTAGGCAGAGAAAAATAGCCTTCTTTTGAAAAACCTCAGTCAAAAACATAGTTTGAGAAAGATGTAGTTTTCACAGGGAAGCAATGGGAGAAATTGTCTATTAACAATAAGTAAATTCTAAAGGACAGATTTAATATATTACCACTTCCTGAACAGGAATAGGCTTATATTCTTTTTTTTTTCCCTCAAACTTGACTATATTTCTTTTAGAGAACGCTGGCTTTGGTGTTAATAAATGGCAATGAATCGTATTCATTTGTTTCCAAGCAAGCCTGGTGCCCAGGAGTACTCTGACACAGATTTATTACGTTCTCTGTAAATGGGAACCCTGCTTTTCAAAATGCTTCTTCTGGTTTTCCTAGAAGTGAAAGCTAATGATACTAGTATAGACAGCTGATTAAAGGGTTTCAGTAGTCCAAAATCTATTTTGCTATTGAACACCTCTTTCATCTTTCTGAAAAATAAACACAGGTTTTTAATGTGGGACACTAGAAAAGAAAAAGTAGGATCCTTCATCTGAGCTGTCTGCATAATTTAGTTTAGTTACTGAGTTTAGGTGGATGTTTCCTGGAGTGCACACTTTCCAAAAGATAAGCAGTTCACGTAAGAATCCCTTTTTATCTGGCTTGATATTGCCAAGAAAAATAAAGTCATTTTAAAATTAATAAAATGGAAAAATGGCAGAAATTAAAGGAACTCTTCTGAATGATTGCCAAATAGAAAATTAGGCTTTCATTAATCACTGAAATCATACAACTGAAAGAATTATTCTCAAGGAATGGTCACCTGCTTGCGTGGCTCCAGAGGAGGGCCATGCCATGAAGATGATCAGAGGGCTGGAGCACCTGCTGTATGAGGACAGGCTGAGAGAGTTGGGGTGGTTTAGCCTAGAGAAGAGAAGGCTCCAAAGACATCTTACAGAAGCCTTCCAGTGCTTAAAGGGGGCTTACAGGAAAGATGGGGAGGGACTCTTTATCAGGGAGTGTATCAGGGAGATAGGACAAGGGGAAACAGTTTTAATCTGAGAGAGGGTAGATTTACATTAGATATGAGGAAGAAATTCTTCACTAGGAGGGTGGTGAGGCACAGGAACAGGTTGCCCAGAGAAGTTGTGAATGCCCCGTCCCTGGAAGTGTTCAAGGCCAGGTTGGATGATGTTTTGAGCGACCTAAATTAGTGGAAGGTATTCCTGCCCATGGCAGGGAGGTTGGCACTAGATGGTCTTTAAGATCCCTTCCAACCCAAGCCATTCTATGATTCTGTGATTCTATTACCCTAAGTCATTTTCATGATAAAGTACAATTAGGGCTACTGGTCTTCTAAACCTATTCAAAACCCTTTTGAAAGTGATGGGAACTTTTAAATCAGATTCAGAAATCAAAAGCCTATGCAGATGCCCCAGGTCTGGTGGGCATTGCTCAGCAGCCTGATGGGCAGGACCCGTCACCATGGGAATTGCACTATTTTGGAACATGTTGGATGTTCCAGTGTGGGAACAATGGACTAGAGCAGGAGAAGCTGAAACACCATAATCCCTACACTTCTCCACAGTCTTCCTATTGAAAAGATTCCCAGAACCGGTGACAATCTTGCAAGGGAGACTGGTTACACAGAAGCAACCTGATTCCCCACCCTTCCAGGCTTATATCCTAAATATGATAACTGTATGAAATTTTTCTTCAGCATCAGGATGGGGAAAAGTAGAGCTGAGGAGAGATGTGCTTGTTCACATCCAGCCTAGCATAACTCATATTGAGATTTTAGCACTAAACATCACAGTTGGCTTTGCTGTGAAGAGATAACCCAACCATAAAGCTGTTCTGCTGACTTTGCTTCCATGGAAAGAATACTATGGCTCCTATTCCAGCAATGGCCAACACGCTGATGAAGGCATGTTTTCAGTCACTGCCCAGCAATGTTGCAGTGACTCCTCTGGTGCTGGTGCCTAGCCTAGACAGATTTAGCTCAGATAGCTGTAAAAATACCTTCACCTGCAGGTGGAATACTTCTTCTCATCTTCCTTTTTTTCTGCTACAAAAATAATCCAAAATGAACCCTGCAAAGTTGTTGTCAGAGCCCTTAGATTAAGAACTTCCCAACAGATCAAAAAGGAAGCTGTTCCAAAGGATTTTAGGGCTTCTCATGAACAGTGTCTCAGTGATACTTGGCTACAGAGGAAATTAAGTTAAATTATCTGTGGCAAGACTGGAATCAATCAGATTATTTCTCTGTTTCAAAATGATTTCTTAGCATTTTGACTGCACACCATGGAAGAAAATGTATACTTCAAATAGAAAATAGGGGTAAATCAGTAAGTTGTTTTTTGGGGATAGCTAGCAATTCAAAAAAAAGGTGGAGCTGTTTGGCTCCATCTGTAAGTAGATACTTCATTCAAATTTTAAGCCCCATTTATCTCATTTTAAGTTGAAAGACCATAGCATTAGACTGAAAAATCACATGAAAAATAAACCTGTTTCAGCAAGACTCCATATTAACCTCATTGTCTTGACAATATATATAGATAAGAAGCACCGTGACAAACAATCCTTACCTTAACACATTTTTTCCTAAACTATCACTAAAAAGCTAATTATTTCTGATAATATCTAACTGTATACACACTCATGCATGTGCAGGAAAGAAGTTAGCAATGAGTTAAACAGCCAGAAAAGTTACTTAGATTCTTCTGCATTCCAGGTAAATAAATGTCTTCTCTATCAGGCTAGGAAATACTGTAACTACCTGTATCTGCCAAAGGACCATTTAAACCTTGTGATGAAATGACTTAGTATTTTTCAAGTGGTAAGACAAGCACCGTTGTTATTTTGAGAATTGCTCAGGGCGAAACCAAAGATTCTATGAAATTTGCAGTATTTTGAGACATTTTTTCTCATTTAAAAAATCTTACAGTTACTGAGTAACTAAATCAATACTTTCCAACATTTTTCCAATGCTTGTATTTGTTCTTTCAGGTTTATAATATCACCTGTTATTTATTTTGATACAATGGGCTGATTTGGGAAAACCAGTTATCTATAATGCATGAATGTTTGTTTTATGAAATTGCAATATCATTGATGGACTCAATATGCAGTGAGTCATCCTCAGGCTGAAAAAAATCTCATAAAAAAAGAAAATAAATTGTTATCATTAACAACAGAGTTGTGCCAGGCCTTTTGGAATATTGGACAGGATTGCCTGGTGTAACAGAAATAAAAGAAAACAAATCACCAACTTCTTCTGCAAAGACAAGTCAATATAAACTAAGAAAAATACAAAATGGAAAAGTCTGGAACAAGTTGACAATAATAAAGGGATCTTGAGAGAAAAGTGGGAAACAAGTGAGCGAACTTTTTGAAATAAGGAAACTCTTCTGGATCATGGACAAGGGTCAAAGCAAGCCAGTTGAAAGATAAGGTGGTAACACCTCCGGTTTCAGAGGAGTTGCCATGAGGGAAGAGACCCAAAAGAAATGGTTTAGAAACCGGAATGGTTATGCCAGAAGGAGCAATCCACAACAGTAAAGAAAGCAATAGGTGCTGACATGTGAATTTGCTTGTATCTCTTTATTTAACCATGTATACCCCATAACACTGAAGCTCTGAGTAAAGCTGGATTTAAGCTATGAGGAACACTGAAGGAATCAGTTTGAAATTTGGTGCCTCAACAGCTCTGGTGATGCTGTTTTCAGTCTGTTGACTTTCATGCAAATCCCAGATCTAGAAACAAATAGGATTATTCTGCATAATGCTATACTTCTAAAATTGAGTGTTCCAGGCTAAGACAGTCATATAGGTTGTGGACAGTCATCAATGTAGAGAGACAGGCATCTCTTGAATAAAACTCAGCCCCTCTACATTGGTACCCTGCATAAGGATGTGATGAGTTGCCTTCTGGAAGTGTCTGTCTCTCCCCATTAACTATGTAAGGCAAGCGACTAAGTAAGGTTAGATACCTACCCATTAAACTAGTTAATTTAGGTGAGGTGAATCCTAGACTGAAAAACAGCATTTGGAATTGCTGAGACTTGGAAAATCTGAAAAAGTGCGGTTCCCCATGTGTGACCCAAAGCACTCTGTGACCAACAGTCTAGTGAGCAACCAATGTATTACCTAAACTATAAACCATAAGATGTTATCACAATGGTAGTAATATTTTTTTACTTGTCTTCTGATTAATTTCTCACACATGATTCTCCTTGCCCCTCTCTTCTCATTACTGAAAAATGAATTTGAACACAAGCAAAGTTTTCCTTCAAAATTGGTTTCACACAGAGAAACTCCCTACACAAGTATGGGCCAAATTACCTGAAGTATCTATTCAGATTTGGAGTGGCAGACACAGAGGAGAGTCCTGGCATGGGTCCATCACATAATTAAGTAATGGTCCTGCCAAAACCAAATAGAAAGTATCTTGAATATCAGAGGCGCAGACACTTTTTACATGTTTGCATATCACACTTCACAGATTGTCTATTATCAGCCATAAAGGACACACTCAAACATTCTTTTAAACACTCATAAGTTTTAAAAAATTACTAAATTTTCTACTGAAATTTGGAATTTTTTTAAAAGTTTTTAATAGAGTGAATCAGATATCAAAGCAGTTTAAATTTGACTTCGATTCGGAAGAACTAAGCCAGTAAGCACATGGAAATATTGTTGCATCCAATGTGCACATATGCAGTAGGTACCTGAAAGTCCCTAAACCCAAATCTCCCACATCTGCTTTTTTTATTCAAACTCTCAAGAGTGTTTATGGAACTGAACCTTTTTGGTCTTTACAGTTCTTCACTTTCCTTGAAGTTGGTTCAGGGGAAAGCCATTGTCCCCCATTTATAATTAGTCCCTGGTGTACCAAAGTCTGAATTAGCCTGTTCCAGCTCAAGCAAAAGAAAATGTAGGAGCAAAATATCTTAGTTGTTAGATAGTCTTTATGTAAGAAAGTCAGCAAGTCGCACTTGATGTTTCTTTCTGGACTGCTGCCTTTTCCTTGGGGAGACATGAAACAGGACATTGACTTAAACAGATGGTTGTTGCCTCTGAATTATTTAACAGCTAAATCAATGAGAAGCTTCTGCTGCCATGAGAGGAAAGAGTGTGCTGGAAGCATTCCTCCTCCTCCTCTTTCTCTTGTTAGAAGTGGCCAGGAACAGACTCTGCTATTGGCAGCATCAAAGCCTGCAGGGGTGGAAGCGTAGGATGCAAAAGTGAAACCTGGATTCTAGAGCTACCAAAGGACAGATGCCCTTACATAAGAAATATGTTTATTCTCTTCAAATGGTATTGCATCCAGTTTGGTACACATCTATGGTTACTAGATAGTGTTAATGGGATAGGATGTTTAAAAAAAAAAAAAAAAGCAAAAAATCTAGATAGCCTGTAGCTTTGCAGTCTACATAAGATATACTCAGATCTCATTTTTTAAAATGCCATGGGACTACAGGCTAATTACTTTGAGCTGTGAACTCTGCACTGGGATAGTTTACAGAGAATATCTCAGGTGAAACACTGGAAGGCCAAATTTCTCCATGTAATCCCTGCTATTTTGAGATGCAAGTGTATAACCCATTGCCATGTCTAAGTATCTACCTACTGTCACCAAAAGGAACACTCCTTGTTGGTGGTGCCATCAGACTTGTAAAATCCTGGTCTTTCCTGGATAAACAGAATTGTCAGGCAAGCTTCATGTTCAGCAGGTCCAATGTCCTTCAACACCAAATTTCCAACCTTCTAATTTTGAAAAGAAACATGAAGCCTTGATTAAACAGAGTCAGAGTCGGGAGCTTCTCCTCAGTCCTCCAGATGGGTTTTACTGGTCGAAGCCATGAATTAGAGCCAATAGTGATGATCACAGCTGGTAGTGGAGGAAAAAAAAAACCCTTCAGGGTAGGATACTGTCTGTCACAGCTGGCCAGGTGCAGGGGGCGTGGGCGTGGGTGCTGTCTGTGGTGCTGAGGAATGCCACTGACTTCAGAGGCCCCCAAAATCACACCCCACCACCCCGTCACATGCTCCTCCTCAGTACTGAGCGATTTACACTGGAGGGTGAGCAATCTGGAATGAACTGCACAGTGTGAGGCAAGCAAGATGTTTTGTTGAGCTTGCAACCAATCCCACTCCTGTTTCTCTTTAAGCAAACAACACAAGCCTCCATCAACTGTTGGACTGACTGTTGAGCAACCCAAGCTGTGCACAATGGCATATTCTTAATAGGCCACGGGGGAAATAAGTAAATACACAAAGGGAGAAAGAGAGAAAGAGGGAAAGAGAGAAAGAGAGAAAGAGGGAAAGAGGGAAAGAGGACAATAGAGAGAGGGAGGGAGGGAGGGAGGAAGGAAGGAAGGAAGGAAGGAAGGAAGAAGGGAAAGAAGGAAGGAAGGAAGGAAGGAAGGAAGGAAGGAAGGAAGGAAGGAAGGAAGGAAGGAAGGAAGGAAGGAAGGAAGGAAGGAAGGAAAAAGAAAGCAAGAAAGTGAGAAAGTGAGAAAGCGAGCAAGCAAGCAAGCAAGAAAGAAAGAAAGAAGAAAAAGAGTAAAACCCAGTTGTACTGCCACCCACTGGGAGGAAAAAAAAAACCCAAAGGAAAATAGTATGCAGGTGTTTGTGCCTCTGAACTCAAAAGTAGCCTGGACAGAGATAAACTATGACCAGTTCAGCAGTATCATGCCTCTGCAAAGGTAGAAATGCATTTTAATATAAAGAACTGGCACTATATGTATTCATGTTCATGAATAAGACCACCTTTAAATGTCTGAAAGGTAAAAACATTTTATAATCTTTTAGTTTCACTAGGTCTTAAGGCACCTCTGTGCACATGTGAGAAAAACTCGGCCTGTGTTCTTATATTATCATAATAAAAGATTTGAATTGTGCAAAACTGATCTTCTGAATCAGGCATTTATGGTGTAGCTTTCTAGTTAGTGCCCAGATAAAATGTTATGGGTCAAAACTTTTACCTGGCTAGACAGTGGCAACATTTCCTTGTGGAATTTGTTGCATTTATAGAAAACTGACATATAGCAATCTTCTTATTTGCTGACATTCTGCAATCATTTGGACCTTAAATCCTAATAAAAAATGTGACTTTAAAGTTGTGGGAAGAGCTTGTGTCAAAAACTAGAACGAAAGCTGCTCAGAAGGAGAAACAAACAGACTAAAGAAACTCAGTTTCTGAGTATAAAAAGCATGAAGACAAAAATCTAAGTATCATTCTATCATTAATTTGCCTGCCTGCAAATTAAGCCAGCCTACACAGTTACTCTTTTCTAATTGTAGAAAAATGAGGCTGTTTACCTTCTCACAGTAATGATTTATTATTTGTAATGAACAAATCAGCAACAAGAGAAATCTGGTGTTAAGGAAAGGAAACACCATAAACACAGATGATGTTTTGATACCCAAATCCTTAATGCAATGAAAAATTTGCATAGCTTTAAATGTTTCCACAAGGTACAACCCTTGCTATACACCAAAGTAATTAAGTACATTCTGAATCTCACTAAACTGGTACACACTTAAATTGTTTGAAGAATAAGGATGCATTGATGTAGCTGCTTACAATAGTCAAGTTTACAGCGAGCAAAGGAATAAATCTGTAAATGGCAGAGAACACAGAGGTTCTCTGCAAAAAACTTTCAGTTAGAAAACACATGGAAATAATGCATGTGGAAATATCACCCACCAATTTTCTTAGCTATACATTTCCTTGTTAATTTGTTTTAGTTATTTTTTAAAACAAGCTGGACATAAATCCAGATGATCTACCTTTCCAACTGACTTTAAAACATATCATCAATGAAAGCACTTTGCTTCTCTCTATTACTCTTTCATTATTGTAATGGTATGTAAATGATATTCATTGGATTGTAATGCTTTTCCCTGCAAATCTGCCCAGGGCAGAGAATTCTTTGCCTCATTTTGCCCTAGATTATTCCATCAGCTTTACAGGACTTCAGCATACTTCATTGACTCCAAAAGGAAACAGGGAAACATACTAGTAGAAGTTCTATACTAACTTTTTTCCATATCATATGAGCAAAGAGGAACCAAGCTGTTCTTGAAGTGGTCTGCAACCCTCTAGATGAGGACTGTCTTGAGGATACCTACATACAGAGAAGAACCTACAGATACAGAAGAAGTATCTGGTAAGCAGATAAGACATTCTGGAGAAACAGTCTCAAGAGTTCTTTTGCAGGTATTGAGACTAAAAACGTAACTACTAGCTAGGAGGTACTAACTTCTTGTACAGATAGTAGGAAAGCTACTTACTTTATTCTCCAGTTTTGTTTAAGATTCACTTACAAGACCAAATTTAATTATGTAGATTTAGGCCTTAATTGTGCAAGACTGTAGGCAGCTTTACTGCTGTCTAGCTGGAATCTCCACCAACTAGGAAAGAGGTAGGCTTGCATGTATCTGTAGGTGTGGGTGTATGCACATGCATCTAATGATGGCCTTGAATGGCAAATAGGTAGTTTTCCCTTAGAAATAAAATAAAGTCAAGGCAAATGAAAACCAATATGATCTTTCCTTTTTTCCCCTGTCTTAAATATAATAATTTTTAAGTCTGATCCATGATTTTTGAGCAGGGATAGTCTCTACAGATTAGTAGAGAATATACAGACCAAGAAACAGACATTTTTCATGTTCCAAACACTCTGAAAACAGCAAGGTCTGAAGTTACTGGAAGGAGCAATAATTTCAATTTGAAGGTGTCTTTTTCAAGTAGAAGAATGGCAAACATAAGCCCGGGAGTATGGATGGCCAAGAGTGATGTAATTCCCTCCAAGGGTCTGACATGAATCATTCTGTTGTACCACTGATGGACTGACAGCCATCCTCCCTCACAGCCTTCATGCTGTTTTAAGTAAGTCATCAAATACAGAAGCAAAATTTCAGAGTTCATTGAGGGCAACACATTTTTAGTCCTAATACAGTAAACATCCTTAAGTTTATTAAAAAAAAATAGAAGTATTTCCCTAGTAACATCTATGAAGGTGAAAAAATAGTGGACTGCTAACTTTTCACCCCACCAAAGAAAATATGGTCAGCAGCCTGCAAAACTGTGGTGGTTATGTGATACATGTACAAGCTCAGCATGGCTGGGACTGTTGCAAACAAAAGTAGGACAATTACATATAGAGAAAACTAATTTTAGATTATGGTCTGCCAGATTTACTCATATCTTCACTAGGACAGCTGCCAATACTTTGACATTGTGACAAACACAATCAAGGGAAAAGCTCATACACATTCCATCATCCTTTCTCCCACAGGCATGGGTGGGTACAGTCAAGCTAAGGGCTTAGGAGGTGAACATCTGGGGTATGTTCACATACACATATATGAATGAATCAGAGGATGATTATTTTTATATATTCCACATACACGTGCACATACACATGCTAAAATAGACCAATAGACTATACTGACATCCAAGATACATACTGGCTCTTTTCCAGAGAGGAAATGGATGAAAACCAGCCCACATCAGGGCTTCTACATTTCTATTTTGATCACCAAATATGCATGTCACTTTCACATACACAGACATATATGCACATCACGTATCTATACATATGTATACATATACATTTTTATGTAAATGATCAAAGTTATAAGGGGAAAGACATGCATACACTTGATTCTGAACACAGTATCACTTTCCAGTAGCAAGATATCTCATTATACTGTAATGAAAAAGGTATCCTGCTATCAGTTAATAATATTGCCACCCTCATAGTCCAATATAAAGTATGAAACTCTTACCATCGTTGTCTTTTTTTAAAAAAACATTTTAAGTGCTCTCATTCTGTCAAATACATTACTTTCAGGTATGTAGCTGAAGCCAGTTTTCATGAAAATAGCCTGGTGCTTTATGCTATTTCACGTGACAGCACCAGCTCATCATGTTCCATTTCATTTTCTTAGCCAGGTGACCGTGGCAGAGAAAGGCATTGTCCCCAGGGGGTGTCCAAAGGAGCCTCTTTCTCATCCTTGCCACAGTAATTTGCAGAGCCTTGGGGAGGAGAACTACTCTACTGCCCTTTGCAAAGGTTTTCAGTGTGTTCTCCCACCTGTAGAGAGAGAATTCTCTGCAGTGCTCCAAGCCTGGGTCATCTGAGGGAGGCCGCTCTTCCTCCTGGAAGTTCCTAATGGATATTTGTCACTCAAAACCAGAAGAGCAATTTGTAACAAAGAGGCACAAAGGACAGAAATGGCTCTTTGTACCATCTGCCTTTGTTACACAGCTAGAGCGCAAGCCTTAATGTTTAAGTAGCTTTTATTAGAATTTCAGCTAATAAAAAGGGAGATTTCATAACAATACTGCTAAGCTGCTAGAAAAATTCATTACACTCTAAAACATTCCATGAGATTCTGGTTTTGTGCAATATTTGACAGTTTGACATTCAGAGATTGATGGTATGACACTCAGACAATATAACACTCAGCTGTCTCTGAGTCAGGCAATGACATCTGTCCAGAAGGTTTGGTTTGTGTTTATCATCTGGATCCATTCTTCAGTCCCTTCTGTATCACTTAGCTAACCACCTCATTGACATTAAGTTGTCCTCACAAAAAATGAGGAAGCATTATTATCATTGTTTTACAGATAGATAACAGAAGCAAAAAAAAAAAAAAAAAAAGATATTCCCAAGTTAGCATAGAAAATCGAGGCAGGGCTATGTACAGAACCCAGAGGAGCTGAGTGTCTCACCTGCCAGCCACCCATTCTCCATCTTAGAGTGATGTCCCACCTTTTGGAAAGCTGAATATCCTGGCTTCCAAGGGTCTGTAACCAGTCGCTGGAACTCACAGTCAAGTGAAAGAAAAAGTCCACAAACAAAAAAGGCAAAGCAGAGCCTGCACAACAGCACTGCTCAAAGCCAGAAAGTAATTCTTTATATCACTGTCCCATGCTATATCATCCTTTGGGCAATAAAGTTGAAGTAATGTTATTAAGCTTGCCAATTATCACCAATAGAAGTTGGTTTCCTCAGTTTCAGCAGTGAGAGAAAAGAACCATTTGCAGTCCTAGCTTAATTATTAATTTGGAAGGGATGGTATTAATGGTCCTTTTCCTCCTTGTGAAATGCATGGGGTAAGTCATACTCTTGGACCCATCCTAAATATAATAAAGAAAAATTTATCCATTTTTCTGAAGTGAGGCACATACATTTTATTTCTTTGAAAAACACTGAGCAGATAGTTCTGGCAGAGCAGAATAGAAGCTGGCTTCTAGTCTCATTACATAGAAAAAGATTCAAAAAAATCCCTAGTTTCTCTCTAATTATTTCAAGCTGAGACGATATAGGAGGGGAAAAATCTTTCTCTAAATATTTGCTCACATTTTGCTTTGGCATGGTTGCTACCAGCTTACATTTCTTTTGTTCAAATATTTGTACAATCAAATCATGCTGGCACAAATGTTCTTGGAAAACAGATTTTAAAGTCACACACACAAGCATTCACAGAAACTGAATATTCTGTCCTCCCACATGATAATTTATTTTAGAAAGGTTTATTTATCAATCAAATCAGAGCAGGGAAATAGCATCACATGATTTATCTGACCTATCGCTACCAGGCAATACAACTAGAATATCAAATATTCTGAGAACCAGTCACAGGCAAGCCACAGATTAAAAATTCTAATCACAAATGTATTGATTTAGTAATTTCAAATAACAAAGAAATCCTGAAAAACATGATCTGCTTGCAAATATCCTTTCAGTAGCAAAGCAGTACATTGGTTCTGTGAATTATTCATCCAAACCTCATAAATATGTATTTTATAACAGCAGGGTATACTAATCCATAACTTCTCCTAATAACCTGAATTAAATGTGAACTGTAAATAAAATTTTTAAGAGGTTTTGTGCCCTTTTTATGCTTTTGTGATCAGCAAAATTTCAAAGGGCCTTCTACATTTTCAAGTACCATCAAGTCTAGGCTTGATTTCGTTCAAAGGCTTGATGAGGCTCTCAAAAGAGTGGTTGAAATGTTTCCTTACATTGATTGAAGGGGCCTGAGAAAAGATGCTAAATCTTTAAACACTTTCCTTTTGAGTGTTTATTTGCTGGAGTTCAGTAAGAGAGAAATACTAAAGCAAGATATGTGGCAGCAAAGCTATATGGCGTAGGAGAGAAATGCTCAAAGTGTATTGTCTACCTCCTTTTCCCATCTCATCACTGAATGTGAAGCAACTACATGGATATTATGAACTGGGCACTGGCATGTGACTCCCTTGCTGGGGTGCACGTGCGTACCAGTCAGGCTGTGTCACCCGATGGCTATGTGATTGCCACCTAAACCTTGCCTACAGGTGCACATGCTGGAACTTTGGTTGTAATGTCTCCTTGTATGATCTGTTGTGTGCGTGCATGCATGCATGTGTGTGTGCGTGTGCAAGACCAGGGTCGTGAATCAATATAAAGAATGCTTGCATTTTGCTGTTGTATTGTCCAGTCATGTCCGGTAAGGTAGCATTGACTGTGAGGTCCTTGGGAAAAACTGGCACCAGAAATTTGTCTGCCAGGTTTCTAAGGCTTGTAGTCTGACTGTTCCCAAGAGATCTCTCAGAAATAAAACAGAGAATGGATTGGATTTGATTTTCTTCTCTGCTGGCAGTCTCCAGTTTGCAGCATGTAGATTGTGCTTGGTAACCTTGGACAAGGAGGAGGGAAATTACAGTTTTGGCAGGTAACCTTATCATATACTTCACCATAAAACCCTTTGGCTCCACACCACTTATCAGCAATTGTTCAAAAAAAAAAAAAAATGCCTGATTGTTATAGACCTCCCCATCTCAGTACCTTCCTGGACAGTTTATTCCAATTTGTTATATAAAACCTTGTACTTTAGCTTAATTGTTCCTTTCCTTTTTCTAGTGTTTACCCATATATATTCATTTCAGAGAAAAATCAAATTCCCTCTCAGCCAGGCAACTCCACAACTGAGAGAGGGTCTAGGGTTTTGGATCAAGATGAAGCTCTGGTAACGTGGGACACTTACGCACCATGTTTAGCCAGTTTAGAAGGTTACTATGGTGACAGAGTAATTTCAAGGTAAGGTTTTAGAACTACCTAGAAGATATGCGGCTTTGGCTTACCTTTTCAGGAAAGAGCCTGCGACAGCTGTTCAATCTGATTCTTCCTAAAACTTAAAAAAACCCCAATCCTCATGGTAAAGTGCCAAACACAATTATGTGAGTTTCCAAATTGCCACTGAAAGCTCTCTAAAATCACTGTATCTTTTCTTTTTTCAATCTTCTTTTAAAAGGAAAACAAGTAATTTCTAATTCCCCCCATCTCGTCATCCACAACAAGGTGTTTGCACATGAGAATTAAAATCTTTATGCCTAGTTTGTGTTTTAGACCATTACAGTTTTTAGAACATTTTGGTATCTTTTTCAAAATGAAGGTACTTTGTTAATGAAAAAAAACAATTATAAAATCAAAGCTGAAATTACAGAGGATCATGATAGTTCTGCTGTAAAAAAGGATCTGGCAGCAATTTAATACAATATTCTCTGCCTGTGAGGAGAAGACTACTTCATGTCAAAATACCATATTCAGATATCTTTCATAGACAGAAAACACAACAAAAATTCTCAGAGCTAGCCTTAATCACACATCCTTAGTCGTATACATATGCATTATAATAAAAATTTTAGTGTAAAAAGATAACCACTATTTATTTATGACATATTTGGTTCCCTTTTCGGGACTCAGTATGCCAGACAGAAGAGGGAATGCAGTTTATCAGCCTTGATGTGCAGTGTTGTGCTGACAATGCTGAGGGCACTGGTGATAAATGGAGGCAAGGGAGATGCCTCCAAATTAGATCCATATTAGAATTTTTTGTTTACGAAGAGAAGGAGAAACCCTGTCTTTTATCAGAAGGAAAAAAAAAAAGGATTCATACAGCAAGGGGGTAAATTTTACTCTGGCTTTTGAACTGGTTATCACTAACAATGGAGGCTACTAAAACGCAGCATTTTGGAATCTCCTTCTTAATATACTGTATTGCTAGTTTGACATACATTTTCATTACAATTCGTTTCTGGAGACAATTAAAAAGCTCTTCTTCTTTTGAGGATCTGTCATTAAAGTTAACAGGAAGGAGCTGTGGAACATAAGGCCATTGGCTGAAATGAACATTACCTGCAAAAAGGCAGAATGCGTCACTTCTGTAACTCCCTGAGTCATTTCCATTCCAAGATCCTAGAAGAAAGGATCTTGTGTTTGTGAAAATAGTTGGCGCTCTGTTGCACCTTTGCTAGGGCTAATATTTGTTTCAAGATTTTGGGGCACAATGTCATTTCTGAAAGTTCAGCCAGGGAATGTGGGAGAGAGAAGAGAGAATTTTTGCTAAGTACAGAGAATCCCATTCCATCAGCCACCTGGGTGCACAAGAGCTGCTGTATCATGTCAGATAAAGGAACCATCTAGGCCCACGCCCTTTTCTTGACATCAGCTAGGCACAAATAGTTAGGAAAAAGCACTGAGAAAAGAGGGTCTTTCCCCAGTCTCTTCTTAGAAACCAGGCTTCTAATCTGAAGCTAATTTGGACTATTTTTGAATGTCCTAAAATGGATCTATCCTTCAGAAATATGATTAAAACTATTTCTAGCTCTTCACAATATCATATGATAATTAACTATAGGAACCCTTTCCCCAGCTCCACAAAGTGAAATATGAAGTAGCTTCGATTTTCTTCTTAACCTCAGTTTAGCCCTGGCTCTTTCTAGTCAGCTCTTACAAGTAAAAGAGGTTTCGAGCAGCTAAATACTGTGAATTCAGACCTCTCAGCAAAATAAGTTCGTGATGTATGAGACTCACTTGCCATGAGACCATGGGAAGGGCATCTCATCAGCTGTTGGATGGCACCTAAACAGAGCATGATATACTCCAAATCACAGGATGGGCTTGAGCCCTGGGTGTATGGCAGCACAGGGCAGGGAATGCTTCTGCAGCACTTCAGTTCTGGTGGGTAGGTGCTTTCTACCAGCACCTTGTCCTGGTTATAGCACAGCCTTGTTCAATTGTCCTCATTTGGGGCTCTCAGCACCAGGGTCTGGCAGACAGGGACCTGCTGAATTCTCACGTCTGGGCTGTGGGGTCTTGAGGAAGGGCAGAGAGAGACTGGGGATCTGCATGACGAATGTGCTTGATCCGTGTACTGCTACAGGAGAGTGTGAAAGGAGGTAGATGGTACTGAGTCTCACATTCAGCATGCAGGACTTGACAGCTCTGGGTATCTGCTGGCATAAGTGCTCTGTAAGCACAGAGATGGGGTATAACCCTAACAGCTGCATAGAACCAGGGGCAGTTGTTAAAGTTTCAATGGTCATATGGAAAAAAAAATTTATGGATGCTAAGGAAAAATGTTTATACTTACCTATGAAATGAAGGAGGGCTTCTGAATAAAGTTGCTCTCTTTTCAGTTTGTTCTCTTCTATCAGTTCCCCTACAAAACCCCAGTACCTGGATTTTCTCTAGAATGTCCTTTTCTCAAGCTATTTCTGCATATAGAAACAGCTTTTGAATAGATACATATTATAGTGATAAAGTAACTAAATATATCATCCACCCATACACTTGCAATTGACTTTTCTCTAAAGCCGGTCTTTTCTCCATACTTCCTGCATCTAATTATCATCAATTTCAGCTCAGGAAGGAAATGATCTAACAATGAAGAGATAAATTATCTAGCAGAAAAAGAAAAAAAAAATCAAATTAGTAAACTGGGAAATTTAGATGGCAATTTGATCTTTGGGACATGTGGTGCTTAGAGGAACAATGCACAAACCAGAACTTACCCGGTGGAAAGCCAATTGAATTCAGTGAAACAAAGTATCAGTGGCTTCTGTCACTGAATTGGCAGAGTAATTAATTTCCATCCAATACCTGACAACAGCAAAGTGTCCTGTGTAAAATAGGTTTAAGAAAAAACAAGGAGAGTGATAATACGCTGATCTGAAAGAGAATGACGTCATTCTCTAAAGATACGGTCTGGTTTGTTCCACAGCAATAGTTCACCAGAGTCAAACATAATGATTTATTAACACACAAGAAGTACCCCTGGCAGGCATTGTTAATATTTTAGCACTGCAGGCGATGGAATGTGACAGTTTCACTTGTTGCTCTGACCTTTATTTTTCTTTGTACCATAATTTCCTAGAACTTCCATTTATCTGGAGAACATGCAATTAGAGAGATCCTTTTAGATAAGCCACAGCAATTTCTCACATAACTTTAGCACTCATTTTTTCTAAATGAAGCTTGTTCTTCACACTGCACACTTCAGAACAGTTCAGAGTGGTTCACTGAGAACAATAAGGACCTTAGAAAAGACACATTAAAAGATACCAATTAGTAAGCCGAGAACTTTAGACTAATATTTTATTTTTGAACAGTTCAGTGTTGTCAGGGAAGACTGCATACCAAAAAGCACAGATATAGCCATGGTGAGAGCAAATATTCATTAATATCTTTAAGTGAAAGGAGAAGAAGCACCTGAGTGACAACTTCATTAAATTTGAATACATTGTCTCTAACTTCTGCTGTAAAAGCTTCAGGAGCAATTAATTTCCTTGCTACCAGTAGTGATAATATATCATGGAAGAAGAAACAAGAGAACTGAAAACAAAACAGGCAGGGCATGCTAATTAAGGAATCTGAAGAGCTATATCCTATTTTGATAATGTGTAGGGTTGTTTTTACCTTCTTTCTCTAATACTATTTTATCATCTTCCTTCAAAAATATGACCTATTGGCAAACAGAGGGGTTTTTTTCCTGTCAGGTCTGGATAATACTTTAGTTTCTTGTAGAGCTGGGTATGACAGTTTCATTGCCTCTACACACTGATCTTCACTTTTTCCTTTGCATCCCCAAGTCTGAGAGGTGACTGCTGTGTTTTCTGCAACATACAGAGAGTACCACATAACTGGAGCTACCAGAAATACATGACTTTAATTTTCTCACATGGCTCGTCTGGAATTTTATTTTGGGGGGACGTTAACTGGAATAGGTTAACATTCAGGTTCACTGCTGAATAATCCAATGACATCTGCATGTACCTCTGTGCTGGGACCACAAAGCAGGCAAAGTTTTGAGTGAAATCTGCCTAAGCTTTTGCATTACATTGAGGACATGCTTTTCTTCCCCTCCCCTTAGACCCAGTTCACGCTTCCCTACATTTCAGGAGCCCTGTGTGAGCTTCCTGCTTTTCCCCATGACTCTTCTCTCCCATCCTTTCCCTGCAGTCCTTGAGAGGGGAACTTTCTCCGTCCTCAGCTGGCAAGAAGCTCCCAGGGGCAGGAGTAAACATTTCCCCTCCAAGAGGTTCCCACCATCCTGGCAAGCCACATCACAATCCCTTATAAACTGACAACAAGCAAATCAAACACAAATCAAACACACCACGCCAATGACTACAGCGCATGTAGAGCTATTTCCAAAGCTATAATGAAAAGATAAAGCATCATTTATTTGCCACCCCAGAGGACCTCCAATCGGAAGTGGTAATAACCCTTATTTATCAAAACTGCACCCCAAAAATCTCAAGTGCAAAACTCAGTTTGACTAGCAAAAAGCTGGCAGTGGGGGGCAATGATGAAGTTATCAGTACTTAATATTTTATGAAGCCAGAAGAACTGAAATCACAAGAAAAATAAGCAGGTAAGATCCACGCAGGCTAACTTTAGACTGGGGAGGCAGGTTGGTAAATTCCATCTGGAGTCACCGGAGAGAGACGCACTCCTCCAGCAGATGAATCAGAGCACTTAGGCTGCTGCTCTGAATCACTCTCTGTGGGTATTTTTCTTTATTCACAGGGAAGAATAACCTCAGAAAACCACCTCGCCTAAGTTAGAGCAAGAGCCAGTGCATTGAACAGTCTGTTCAGGTCTTTCAAAGCTGATAAATGGTATGCATAAACATAGAATTAAGATAAGATTTCTCAAATCACTAAAATTAAGTAGAAACTTCACTCCTATTTTCAAAAGTGTATTTAAAGGCAACGCGGGTTTAATTCCTAAATCTCTTCCGGCCCAATTTAAAAATGTTGCTATATTGGTGTTCCTCTGAAAAAATACCACCTTGAAAAAGGAAGCCTTGTGCTTTAACTTCAAATGTGCATGTAGCCAAAGTGAGAGTAAGGTCTGGAACAATAAATTGAGGGAAATACTTAGAACAAATATTTCCTATGTAAAAGAGGGTGGCCATTAACTCAGGTTCTGGCACAGCTGAGAATTTAGTTGGCATCACACAAAAGCAAGCACAGGGAGATCCCAAAATTTAGCAGCTAGCCATAAAAATTTATAGCTTGAAACGGAAATCTTCAGTTGTTTCTGAAAATGAACTAAATAAGCCATTGTATTTTGCACTTCCTTAGTATTCTGAATATTTTTAAGTTATAGCTTCATGCACAACAAATTATTTTCCAGAGACAGAAAGGACTCTTTTGAGAGAAGAAAAAAAAAAAACAAAAACATTTGCACTGTGTTTACACAGTACAGATTTAAAGATGAATTTGTCTGAGCAGTCCAAAGTGCCCAAAGACCCAAATCATTCTCCAACAGCAGGGCGGGCACCAACAGTGTTGAAGTAGCCAGTAAAGAGTTTTACCCAAACGACAGGTGCTTTTTTGCTTCTGCCTCCATTACTTCTTGACTAACGAGCAACAGCTGGTTATCCAGAGTTGAATCTGACCTATGTGTTAAAACTTGTTCCATTACAAAAACCAATTTGAAAGAAAGTTTAGTAACTTTATTGTAGACTAAAACCATAACCAGAGGGTTTCCACTGGCCTCCCTCAGTGTCTGATATTCACATTAAAAAAGATGTACATGGTAAAATGGTGAAGAGCTGAAGCCAGTGTTGCATATTTTAGAAGTAAAATATTAGTGTTGTTCATTGTGGAGAAAAATAAGGATGTTAGGTGCTGTGAGGAGTTCTACACCAATAATACTCAAGACTCGCTGTGTTCATGTCTCTGATTTTCTATTAAAACTGGTGGTTTCTGCTCTCAGAAGTGTGCTTAATGGCAGTTCTAGAGAAGTAAGTAAAACTACTGTGTTAATTTCTCATCCCCGTTACAAACACCCAGGCAAAGTTGGCTTCCAGCTCACACTATATTGTAATGCAATTCTCTCCTGCAGTTGTGTACGGCAGGCACTGCACCAGTTTCCATCACAGGAACAGGGGGAATGAGGAATAGGATCTGGCAGAGAAAGCTGATAGAACTGGTGGAAAAAGGAACCCTGCAGTGGCAGTTTGGAAATTAAAATACCGCTACCTCATTATTAAGATTCAGGCTGAATCCCTTTAATAAGATCAGACTTATTTCCCAGTTTCATTTACCACATATGCTTGTATGTACCTAGTCTTATTTTAAACACCTAAACCCAAGATGCGGCATCACTCTCCAGCTGCCATCCAGCCTTCAGCGACCACGGGAGAGTCTCTTGGGCTTTTTGAGAGAAATTAATTCATTCCGGCACATCCTGAATGGAGGGACAGAGGCTGTTACAGCAGAGGAAAGGCACAGTCCTTTGAAGCACAGCAAACATCAGTTTTGGGGAGCTGTGTGGGTATGGGTTTTTTTTTATACTGACCATAGCAGATTTCATAGGGGTGCATCTAGAAGATCTCAAGGTAGGCAGGTGCCTGCTCCTCAGGCCTCAGCTGCAGTTCCATGGGAGCAGCTGTTGGCACATTCCAGCGTAATCTCTATTTCAAAGGTATTTTTGAACTGAAAAGCGGGTATTAAGAGAAAAATAACACATTACACAGACAAAGAAACCACACATATATTTTAGGGTATCCATCTAGAACCATCACCTCATTCCTACCAAAACCAGGGGAATTTTGTTTCAGTTGAATAAATCCCTGCATTTGGGGGTTTCATGTTAGCAGCCAGAGTTACTGGTGCTGCTCAGACTTCATCTGTACAAAACAAATGGATGCACCAGTCAATATTGGAGGCAGCATAGCTCAATGCTTTGACTAAACAAAAAATAATGAGGAATCCTTCATTCTAGAGAACTTAGTGAATTAATTATATTCTTCTCCTTCCTAGCTATTAAGTTGCAAAGTTGAATCTATCTATCACACATCCATTAGACCAAAAGATGATTTATTCGCCATATGAATGCTGCAGTTGCTCTTTGCTGAAGTAATACAGGCAGGACTTCAGAAAGCAGGGTATTTTCTTAGACTCCTGTATGTCTTCTTTTTAAATGTGGACTGGCATTATACCTCCCTGAATATGAAAATCAAAGCACTTCTCTGGAAACACTGTCAATGACAATTTTCTTGCCATTACAGATTATAATTAGAAACCTCACCCTATGGAAATGAATACAGAGATCAGATATCAGTGCCAAGCATTAGAAAAAGACCAGCTGAGCTAATATGGCACATGTCATTATCCTATCCAAGGCACAGGTATGGGAATTAATTGGGAGTGAATTTTCATTTATGAACATCTGCACCTAGATAGTTATCGTCTATTATAACCTGTGAGGGCTTTTATTAATCTGCACTGCGCCAGGTTAGAGATTTTAACACTAGTTATTTTAAGAGTGAAATAGCACTTAAAAAATGCTATTGCCTTATGATAATTGAGTTGAATTTACTAGGGGGTTATGTGCTATGTTCTTTACAGTGAAAGCTTAGGAAGTATCCTGTGAGCCGTATTTTTCTGTGGTAGAAATGGGAACTTTTAATTTTAAGGAAGGCTGTTTATTTCCACTGGCTAACTGGATTCAACTAAGCATTTTGTCAGACTAAGCCCAATGTTTTCACTTCATTCACTATGAAATATGTGCTATTATACCTCCTTAAGTATTGAATACATTTTTTTCACCCTGAGTGTTCATGTTTTGGAGTTACTGCACAACCTGTCTTTCTAAATGTCACAGGGGACCTTGAAAACCTGTGGATAATTGAGGATTTGAATATCTGAAGGGCACTGCAATGTAATGTGTCTATTCTGGATGACATGACCTTCTTGTAGAAAACAGAATTCTGGATGTTTATAATATCCATACCCTAGTGCTTTTCCAAATGATTTTCTACTGTAGAATAACTACTTTGTGAAAACTTCCCCCCAGCAAAATGGATTTTCTTTTTTTATTCCATGCCCATAGTCCCAATTAGTCTGTTCATGTGAGAAGACCAGTGGTTTGCCTTGGATATTTTCCTATCTCCAGCACACAGATGGAAGGCTGCAGGGTGAGTATGAAAAACTCCAGCGTGAACAAAGACAGAGAAAACTTCCCCTGGAGGAAAGTTCATTCTAAAATAACTGGTCAGTGTCCTGAAACTTTTGGACACTTCCTTGGCTCCATTCTTCCTGAAATGTTGGAAATTCACTTATGCCTTATAGCAGTGACTTGTGTATGTACCACCTGACAGTTTTATGGATGTGCAGCACTTGTAAGGTTGATATAATTTATGGAGTAATTGCTTCTGCCAGATCACTTACAAAAAAAGTTTAAATGAACCTAGCCATAACCCAATCTCTTTGGCAAGTCCCTCCACACCACAAAGTGCCCATCTTTACCTGCCATTTATATTCCAAAAGAAACTTCTCAGCCTGTGTGTCAATGTTTCTATCAAAACCAGTTCAAATTAATTTTTCAGTGAAGATTTTTCTGGTGTACAGACACGCTGCAGATTTTGCATTCTTTATAGACACTGTATACTGCTTCACAACCTAAACCACTTTCAGTAACACCTCTCTCTCTCAGCATCTGGAGAGTTGTCTGTTTTCTAGACAGAAAACTGCTGACTTGGGATATCTGTTTTTCAGATAGTGGCTCAGATGGAAGCAATGAAAACCAGCCAAGCAAAGAGCAAGACTAATGCGATCTGTGTGTCACATAGAAGTAGGAGATAATTTTAAGTTCCTTAGTAGAGCAGCCTGTTTTGTGCAGAGTTTATACAGTTTCTGAGCATCTTCCAAACAAAATCATATTTACCAAAATCTGAGGGTTACTGGGGTTATTGATGTATTTGCTTAATAACCATCTATAACAGTTACTGATGCATTCTCTTTATAAATGACACTAAGAAATGAGTGAAAATCTGCCATGAAAGATTTCAGTCCCATGATTACCCAAATATATTCAATTCATAATGTACAACTACATTTTTCACTTGCATTAGACCATAGTAAGGGGAGAGGAATATTTGTTCTTTAACAAGGGAATGCAGCTGGGCCAGGTCAGCCACAGTATATTTTCAAGCTCCATTTTACCACTGGTTTGAAAAAAATGCCGATTAAAAAAGTGGATGATTTATAGTCCTCTCCAGACACTGATTATTAGCCCTTAAATCTTCTGGGTAGAGACAAATGAAGCATGGAATGTCCAGCATTGACATTATAATATAGTAGAGACAATCTGTTAAATCATACATATATCATAGTTAACTCTAATTTAGAATATAAATCTTTGTGACAGATGATTGTGACATCATCTTCCCCTGAGTTTCATTGCAAGGAGCTGGAGCTTAAAGATAATGAAATGCTTTATATCTCAGCAACCCTTTTAAGGTCAACTGGGGGAAGTACCGGTACACTGCTGTGTGAGGGCACTATGAGCAAGTTCATCCCAGCTCTCCACTCAGTGCTAGTAAGCCTATTTTTTTCCCATCTATTCGGGAGATTCCCAGAAGATTGTCTGATCTTTTGACTTCCCCAGATTTTCCCTCTTTCATTTCTTCTGGCTGGGAGAATCTAAGTTGCAAACAGTTCAGTGTTTGAGAGCTTTTGGGATAAGTTACTTTTTCTCCATTTGATTGCAATACCGTAAATTCATGATGCTTGTGGTACCATGCAATAAGTACTCAAATTGCAATGTCAGTGTTAAATTTTGTCAACCTCTTTGAAATAAATAAAATGAGCATTCCAGGGTATAGGTGTACCTTGACTAGTAAGTGAAAGAAGAAAACCAGTGTAAAACTCCATATAGTTTTTCTAATGAATGTAGCTAGGTAGAAAGTGTATGTATTTGTTACCTATTGGGGAACTGCCTCTGTACACTCTGTACTTAATTTACATCACTGTAGAAGGCATCTAGAGAATCAGACCTATATTCATTTGTGACTGCCATAGGCTTTGCTCTTTGTCAATTTAACACCAGTATGTGATTTTACAGGATCTTTTTAAAGCTATTTTTTTCCCCTTATAACATGAATAAAATTCTGATCAAGATTAAATACTAAAAAAACCCTTATTTCAGACTTACAATGGATAATATAGTGAAATACAGTTTCACGATTGCACTTAGACCAATTTAGTACTACCAACATAAACAATTAGTGCTTGTCAATGAAAAGAAAAAAATCAGAGCAAGCGAGAGAAAAAGAAGTGCAGAAGTTTCCTCTATCAGAAGATGCAGCTCATTCAAAATCAGATGACATCCAGAAATCATTGCAATATCCTTCTGTCCTGGTTTCAGCTGGGATAGAGTTAATTTTCTTCCTAGTAGCTAGCATAGTGCTGTGTTTTGGATTTAGTACCAGAAGAATGTTGATAACACACTGATGTTTTTAGTTGTTGCCAAGTAGTGCTCAGACTGCTCAAGGACTTTTTGAGCTTCTCCTGCTCGGCCAGGTGCATAACAAGCTGGGAGCACAGCACAGCTAGGACAGCTAACCCAAACTGACCAAAGAGCTATTCCATACCATAGAACATCATGCTCGGGGGGGTTAGTCGGTTGGTCGGTTGCGGGCAGAGTGGTCGCAGCTCGGGCTGTGTGATCGCGGCCCGGGGGAGTGATCGCTGCTCGGGGCGGGCTGGGCATCGGTCAGCGGGTCGTGAGCAATTGCATTGTGCATCACTTGTTTTATATATTCTGTATATTTTCTTACCATTATTATTATTATTGTTATTCTTCTCTCTTATTAAACTGTCTCTACCTCAACCCATGGCTCTTACTTTTTTTTTCCCAATTCTCTCCCCCATCCTACTGAGGGAGGGGGGGAGTGAGCGAGCGGCTGCGTGGTGCTTAGTTGCCAGCCGGGTTAAACCACGACACCACCTTGTGAAAAACAAAGCAAACCCCATTTTTTTCAGCCTGCTTCAACTTTTCAGCTAGAAATAACTTTTCATTCTGCTGCTTTAAACATACGTCTGTTTAAGAATTGCCAGTGCCAACACTGCAATAGAATGACTCTTTTTGTTGAAATTTTCTGACAGCTCTGACACAAAATATTTGGATTTTTTCTCCTTGAGGAGCAAGTGTGAGTATCTGAGAGTGCAGAGACATGAGAAGTTGCTGTGGGAGAGTGGCCATGTCCCTCACCCTATTCAAGTCATCTTCACCCATAAGAAAGGTTGTGGTGGAGAAGAGTTAACTCCATCATATTAATCACAAATTGACAGAAGGACAATTACCATGGAATACCTGATAACACAAAAAATGATTTTTTTTTTTTTTTTTTCATTTGCCTCCTACCTATCAACTAAGGTAGCAGGTGATACAACCAGCACTTTTGAAAGCCTTGTGCAGGTAACAGGTATATTTTGAATTTTATTCTTCTATCAAACTGATTTAAGTCAAGAGTAACTCAGTGAAAGTCAAGGGATTTGCACTAGTGCAAGCCTGACATAAATAAGAAACTAGGCCCAGAAATCCATTCATATTCACAAAACATCATATAAACACGTTGCTAATAGGGAAAATTAACAGGAAACAATTTGTTCATTATAGGACTGATTTTCAGCATGTTGAGAACCAATCACTTTCCACTGACATCACCTGGACTTCCAACTGCTCATCATTTCTGAAAAATCAGCCTTAAACCTTTTTGTTATATCTGCCCAATTTTTGCAAACCTACTGCAAACACAATGGGAAGTACCGGATGGGTCCAGACTGTTTGCAGGTGCTCAGACTTGGGAACACATATTCTTCAATCTCCCTCTTTCCCCAGAAGGGAAGGAATTTATATACCCTGCACAGCTTATTTTATTACACTGTTATTTCTTATCTAAAGAAACCAAAAGTGAATGCTTTTGCGGTTGGATGAGAAATGTTTTTAAAGAATAATCCTCTTGCGGGGAATCTGCAGTAACGATCTGTTTTCCAGAGATGTGAAGGCTGGCAATCCAGCTGACCCCAACTCTCTTGAAACTAGCATTTCTGCTTTCTCTCCCATTAGGCTAAGAGAAAAATGTGCCTTATATGGATTAAGGTAATTTGCTTCAGCAGAAGGTAGTCAAGGAAGGCAAGACTTTGTGAAGAACACCCACGTACCTCTGTAGCACTGGATAGAAGGAAGCCAGTGGAAATCAATATAAATGCTCCTGACTGCAACCCCAATTTCACAAGGTGATAAATTAAACATGTAAATGTTTAATCTTATTAAAGCCAATGAAATCAAGCACATGCCGAAATATACACGCATGCCAAAACTCTTATGAAAGGAGGCCAAGAACCTTAAGGCCAGATTGGAAATCCTGACCCCCAAAACTCAGGTTTTCCTTTCACTTATAAAACCACCGAGGACTATGGACGAGACAGATATAAGCCCCACAGACGTGGTTAGACATCAGCACCTCAAACTTGGTTCTGCCAAACGCAAACTGGGTTCCTGATCTTCTTAAAAGACACATTGCAAAAAACCTGTCAGATCTGGATCTTCTGAAGTTAAGTTTAAGGGAGAAAAAGGAATTTCTTCTTGTGCTTCTAGTAGCACAAGCATGAATAGTTGGTCCTGCATGAAAGCCAAGGACAGACACTTTAGGTTTTCTGCACCAGTTCTCCTTTTCCTGAAATACTTGACTTTGTACTTAAGTCCAGAATATATTTATGCATTTATGTCTATACCCAGAAAACTGAAAAGGGTCACTAGCTTTTTCTAGTGTTGAGCACATGGTGTTCCCCATCATCTGGTGCTGTTATAAATCCCTTTCTGAGGGATCTAATGTTCAGGGAATTTCAGCTCTCCTGGAGGTTGAGTATATCAAATGACACTTTCTCCAAGGCATTCAGGCTGGGGCAGCATGTGAGAAATGGGATGCTCAGCACATAAGGCACTCAGATATTTCCTTCATAAGACTGCAGCTGGAAGGAAGGCTGGAGTGTGTTTGGCTTCCAGCTCAGGATTTAGGTGCCTACAGTTTACCTACACCTTGCTTTACGTGCCAAAGTCCTCTCATAAATCTAACCAGTAGCCATAAGAGGATGGCATGCACCGTTGTTCTGCACAAGGTCTTCAAATGCCTGTGCCAACTCTTTTAGACTCAAGATTGTAGGATGCATAGGCAGTGAAGGAGAGCTTACCGATTTTCACCCCAGGTATCTTTACCTTTGCGTCAATTAGTAGAGTTTACTTTATGGGCTTTTCTCATCCTCTGGGGTATCATCCTCATTCTCTGAATCTCTCTATAAGTTATGTGCATGCCTCTTCTGAAGGAAAACCTCTGAACCCCATTCTACAAGAAGGATTACCCAGGCACTCAAATATCTAGGAGAAAAGTAATGAGTGTAAGTCCTTGGATAACTGATGTATGTCTATGCAAATTTCTAACCTACTGCTTTACATTGAACTGTGCAGATGGCCAAGGACCTCTGAATCAGCCAACAGCAGACAGTCTAAACTGATTAAACTTTTATAGGAGATTTATGCAATTAACTTTCATAAAGGTTTTAGTGATATTATTGAAAATTATCATATTAAACTGTATCTTTATAATCAGCCATGTCCAATTACATTATTAAATCCACTTGAATGGTAAAAGATTTTTTTAAAAAGGGATAAAACCAACCTAGAAAGTGCAATTGTCCCTCCAAGTCGTGCATGCCACTGAGACCAGCCTTGCCAACTGCTCATGGTTCAGAGAAAGTCAAAGGAATTTCCAGAGCATATAAATATAAAATAACTTGCTACTAGTTCAGAGACTTGAGAGCAGAAGGAAAGTACCAGACTTTAACAAGCTGCCTTTCAGGACTTGTGCTCCTGCAGGGGTTTTTGTTGTTTTTGAAAGAGAATAATGAGAACTGAACATCCTTGATGCCTCATACAGTCATTTCAGCAAAGTCTATAAAAAGATACCAGAAGACTTTTTTTCATATTTTGTGGCATCCTTTTATTTACATAGGTCCACAAGCAAACAGAATTAAAAATTATGTATATTTTAAAGTCAGGCATTCAGAAGTAAGAGTAAGCCCAAGTTATATAGAACATATAGGAACAACATTAATTTGACTCCAGCTTGTGCACATCTTGCTTTGTGAATGGGTTCAAGTGACTTGGAAAAAACCACAGGCAATCCTGCAGCTGAAGTCTATACCTTAATATGTAGATGCAATGGGGGCAGGAATAAGAAGGGAAGCTGTGTCTCTTTGAGTGGGCCAAGGGTATACACTCAGTAACACGGCTGACTCTTTTCCTTTGCTACGGCTGATCTCACACTTCTGAGAGGTTCTGAGTACAGGCTGTTCTACAGGGGCCAGTGATTTGGTTTAACAGGCAATAGCTCCACTAAATTGAAACAGAATTTCCTGGGGCAAAGAAAAGACTTTTTTTTTCCTTTCTGCAAAATTTCAAAGCCTTGCTGCAAACAGTGGAGATGTTAGAGCTTCTCAGAAAGAAAAATTAAAAAAAGGTCACCTGTATCTGCTACAAGAGAACATTATAAAATCGAACAGTTTTGTTTTTGTCAGTAAAGCAGAGATTTTCAGAATGATTTAAAAGCTTTTAACCCGATGGCGTACATTTAGCACAGGATCAAGCACAAACAGTGGCTCATGGATATTTTTTCCAATCTGCATTACTTATTTTATTTGCTTATCACTTAGTTTTACCTGCTTCAAGGCCACCCAATTTCTTAACTTTGCGAACATTATCAGCGTGCCCTTTGGGCACTGACACTTCAGGTCCTCCTTCCCTAAATGATCCCATTTACATATTTAAAATTCTCCATGTATATATATACATATAGGTATATACATATGTTAACATGTATGCACATATATGTAAATATATGCACACACATTAAATGTATATGCAAATGTGTATATATATATTAACACCATGAACAGTTCTATTAACTTTTTTTTCCAGGACAGCAGAAAATAAAACATTGACCTGAAAAGTTCTGAAGACATAATTTGTAAATAATTTTACAATTTATTTGTGTTTAGCACAAAGGAATGTGCCAAAAATTTCTTACACTTATCAATTTGACATATTTTTGCTAGGTTTATTGGTCTCACTTTCCAAACATGGCAGAAAACAACAACTGCCTGCTGTGTGTGATGCTTTGCAAAGATTAATCCATAAAACTTTGTGATTGCACTCACTTATTTCATGATTTGTGGCTGGGAAAGCTCCGGTGAAGAATGGCGAATGGTTTACCTGAGGGTGTGCCTACAGGGTACACACGGTGGGATGTAGTCGAGTCAGGTGTCAGGGCACAGCTTCAAAGCGAAGACAGTAGGATGGGTTCAGGGAGAAGTTGACCTCTGCAGGTGGCACAACATCAAGCTCATTAGCTTCTGCCTGCAAAGGCTCTCAGGTGGACTGATGAGGAAGGGTGTAGTGATCCTCTCAGCGATGAGACCAGGGATTTCTATATTGCGCTCTGTCCACATGCCATAAGAGCTCTTCTTTGAGGAATTTGACTTTTCAGCCAGCTTCAGAAATTATGCCTAGATTGTCCTTTTAGTTACATCAGTAACCTTAAAGGGTCTATGCATGGTCTTTGCCTGTTGGACAGTTTCTCTACATGCAGAATTTTGTATTGATATGACAGGCTGGGCCTGTATTTACATGTCTCGCTGTTATGTCTACATCAGTTAGGTATTAAAAACCCACACAACCCAAGCCCCAAAAAGACATATGCAAGCAAAAAGTATCTCATAGACAAAGGTTATGAGCAAAACATTACTTTGCCTTACATAATTACTCCAGTATACTATCTAATTTCACTAGAAGAATTGCTCTAAACTATAGAAAAGTACCACATTGACATCCAGTGGTACTTTTCCAACCAACATTTGAATGATTCTGTGACACTACAGCTCTACTAGGATATACCAATGCCAGCAAGCTCTCTTAGCTGCAGAGAGATCAGTATCACTTAGAAAAAAAAGAGCGCTCCACCTTTGTAGCTCCTTAGTGAGGACACTCTTCTGGTTGTGAAAAGAACTACTGTCACTACAAGCTCTTCATATACATGTCTCCTACCTAAAGAGAAAGTTGCAACAACTGAAATTGCTAAAGAAAGAAGTAGAACAGAAGAAGTCTACATTCTGATTGCCAGACAAGATCAACAGCACCCTTACCATTTTGTAACAGAAATCTGCCTGGCTCATTCTTCAGGTCTCCTCTGATGGTGTTTTGTTGGTTTTGCAACCAACCTTCTGCCAGTGCTTCACAGTCTCCTCTGTTAGAAAGCTTTTCCTAACAACTAACCAAAAGGTCTCTTGTTAAAGTCCATTACTTCTCAAGCAAATTACATTGGAGGAGATAAGGAGCTTTTCCCCCCTTTAGAGTAGCTTTGGAATATTGAAGTTTTTATCAGATCTGTCATCAATTGCAATTTATTAAAATCCATTTCTAAACCAGCATTCTTGTGTTTGTAGAAAAAATGAAACCACATATATGTGCAGCCCAGAACTTATTATTTAAAGAAGTGAAAATTAGCACTGCCACAACCAGTGATTTGCAAATTGTAATCCATGTGCAATGGAAAATCTGTGGATGTTCAGTAAAAGGCATCTAGAAAAAACAAACCTGTTGTCAGTAGGCTAAATGCACTACAAAGGGGCCAGAGTGTCAGCCCAAGAACTGAAAAGATTCTGAAAATCAGAAAGTATTGAGAACCACTGATGTTCTGTTATTCATGCTCAAGTTAGGTAATTTACATCTAGTTTGGGTGTGCTTACTAAACACTGAAGTAATAGAACACGACTGAAGACATACAAGAATATTGTTTTTTTCCAAAGCAAGAAGTGAGTCTCATTCTTTGCTGGTTAAGGTTTGTTGTCTGTCATTTTAACTATATACAAAGATTGACCTAGGGGTGAACTCATCCAGCTGTGTTTTGGACTGAAAGAGAGATTATAAAACAGGAGATGTGAGTACAGGAGTACAATAGAAAAAAGAAAAGCATTAAAAGCTAAGAGAGAATACAAAGTCTTAAAAGTGTCAAGCTTCTTAAAGGAGGAAAGAAGATTTAAAGTAAGAAGTAAGGATTAGAAATAAAGATCCAGAAAGATCATGGACATTCAATTAAAGGAAAATCTTCCTAAATTAGGATGATAAGAAATTACGTAAAAAGGGATTATGCCTGTTTAGGAAATAACTTAGAAAAGACTTATGGCTGTTTCAAACAAAAGCCATCAGTACAACTGAATTTTTATAGACCATACAGAGTAAGCAGATTATTAGAGCCTGCAGAAAACAATTTTTGTAATGGGGGAAATCTTAAAAAATCACATTATTGAAATTTCAATAGAATTTTTTTTTTCTTTCAGATTCTGATAAAAGCATTGGTTTATGTAAAACTGACTGAAAAATCTGTTTTGCTGAAAAACCAAAACCTGCTGTAAAAATGAAAAGGCTATTTTTTAATTTCAGAAATTCCTTCTGTAACTACTTACTGCAATATCCTCTGTGTCTGGCTATCATTAAACATTTCTTAGACTTCACTATCTTTTTTTTCAGGCATCTTCTTGTTAGTGTAACATATACTGTAGTTAAAAGTCAGAATGTTAGTAAAGTGAATAAGAAAAGGAATTGAACTGTATAATTTAGTAGGATATCCACAGAATTTATTACTAGAGGCCTCCAAATACTGAATGCTATAAAAAGAACCTCCTCCCTCATTAGATATGATGCACTGGGTGTTTGGAGAAAAGATATGGACTACAGGAGATCTGCCTAGTTCAGGGAGAAAGACAGAAAGGAAGGGGGAGAGGGAAGCAGGGAGAGAATCCCCAAGGCTTTATATAGAGAAGGGAAATTTTATTTCTTTCCTAAATACTCAAAACCAAAACTGAAACTTTTAATTGAAATCAGTAGGACTTCCTTGGTAATCTGTTAGACTCATGTTGGCATGCACCAGAAAATATTCCAACAAACCAGAGAGAAGATAAAGCACATTTTAAAGATTCTGCATTTTACAAAGAAACTAACAGTCATTCCTGCTTATCCACCCCTAGCAGTGATGGCATTGACCAGATTGTGATACTTTGCACGCTAAAGAAAGGAATAACTCCAAGAGAAGGTGTGAAAAAAGCTATTGAAAAGTTCTGGAATTTGGAAATAATCATTTAATTTGACTCCTGCAATGTCATAAAACTCTATTTTATTTTTCTGTTAAGGTCCATAAGAGGAAATATTTGTTCTGCTTACAGTTAAGCAGGTAGAATCACTGGAAGCCTCCTCCCCAGTGCCAAAATGTCAGGAAATTAATATAATATATTCAAGGGGTTGGTACAAGTATACACAGCAATTTAAAGCAGGGTTGTCAACTCAAGATAAAGCTGCTTAAACTGTGCTATAGCCAGTGTAAAAATGTAGATCTCTTGAAATTACATATTGTGGTTACTGTTTGGTACAAAAAGGCTTGTAGCAAAAGTATCACATTTTCCATGTAATGTTTCTGTCAGCGAGTTTGATACACAAGCCCCATCTATTGCTGTGGTAGACTTCGGGACTGTCTATAACAGTGTTAGAAACTGTTTTTCAGGGGACCCTCCATTTTTCCTGACTTACTGTGCTTGGACTCACGGCTCGGGGTGCTCTGAGAGCGCAGGAGTGGGACTCCTTCCTCCTGGGGAAGATGGGGGGACATGCACCAGGACTTATCACCCCTGTGCTCCGGCTTCTGACAGAAACACAGTACATGGGGCCAGAGTGGGGCCAGCCTGAAGGAGAAGCCCTGTGACCCTGCAAGATTGTCCCCAGAGGTACAGCCCTAGCTGTCTCCCCAGCACCTCTGCTCCTCCAGTGCTGCGTGGCTCATTCGTATAGACACAGCCTTTACCTTGCTCAGTGCTTCACATTTTGTCTTTGCTTAAGATCAGCAATTTTTTTACATTAAGTGATGAAAGTGTGTAAATGTGTGTGTATTCAGATATGTCTTAAACCAGTTTTTCCTCCTTG
The DNA here is from genome assembly GCA_034008185.1 of Gorsachius magnificus. Classification (NCBI taxonomy): domain Eukaryota; kingdom Metazoa; phylum Chordata; class Aves; order Pelecaniformes; family Ardeidae; genus Gorsachius; species Gorsachius magnificus. The sequence goes on from CM067081.1 coordinate 183,205,830, forward strand.
CGTTTCATTCGTGAGACAATGAAGAGAAGAAGAGTCCACCTGAACTCACTTTCTTGAGTGTCCTCTAGGCAGGTATGAGATCTGGAAATTCCAAGGAGTATGTGGAAACCCCCTCATATCTGAGGATCCTATTAGTAATATAGAGAGAGTACTTCAAATCCTGGGTACTTCAGCACTAGACGCAGATGAAAGGAAACCTCTTGATATAGGATGCAGCCTTCACAATGACAAAATGCAGACTGAGGATACCTTCAGGTTTCTGTTAAGAGTTTCTGTTATGGGAGGCAATCTACTTTGCTACAATACAAACCCTCTGTTTATAGAATATGTTGTAAAGAAAAAACTGGTGTATTCATTTGATTTTTTTTTCCACATGATTCTCTTCCCATTTTCTTGGGTTAAACCTTTTCACAATGAAGATAATGTGAATATAACCAATGGCAACATAGAACTACTGCTGGATGTATTTAGTCAAACTTCAGCTTAACAAGACTTTGACTAATGTGGGAGAGAGAGGGCCATGATCTAATGCAGGTGGCTGTGTCTCCAGTCTCTGTTAGTCTAAAATGTACTTTTCCATCTGTGGTTCTGTATAAGCATGTTACAGGCACTTCTGGGCATGAAATGAGGAGATCTAACTGGCTGAATCAAGGTTGCTTCTGAAGCTGACAGTTTACGCTTATCTCAGCCTTATTAGTGTGTTTTCTGAGAAGTCATTTTCTTTTATCAAAAACCCAAGCACTTTGTTAATCTTAATTTTATGTGGTAGGTCTCCAGAAAAAAAGGAAGAAAATAAATAAAAATCACATGCTGTGCATGAGAGTTATTGCAATGTCCCTTTGCTTTTACATTAACTACTTTCAGTCTTCAAACTTGTTCATCTTTTCTTTTGAAGTAGAGCATGACTTTCACTCCATGTGAATATTTTTTAAATGTTATATTCAGACAGGAGCAGGATAAGCGCTTATAATGGGACTCAAGAAGAAAACAAATTGTTTTATTGAAGAAATTCTAATAAAAAAGAACATATTTCATATTAGATAATAATCTAAAAGTTGCAACAGCTTTTCAACAGTGAAATTGAGATTTTGCAAGTGTATTGGAATTCTGATCATGAGACATTTTGAAAATTATTTTTTCTCTCTGTTTTGAAACAGAAGACATTCAAATGGTTGCAGTTTTCCACTCCACTGAGGACTCACCCTGTATCCAGTTCTCTGTGTGTCTTGGGAAGGTGTTAAATCAAAATGTAAACAAAATAATCAAACAGATGAAACCAACAGCCTACAGCCTCATTTATGCAGTCATATCTCCACAAGGGATTACCTTAACAGACAAATTAGCTGCTCTCATTTAGAATAATAATCACTACAAATAACATTAACTGCTGAAATACAACCTTATATGAAAGCTAAAAGAGTAAAGAAAAACTGCTTTGGTTTTCACAAAAAATATTAAGTTTGAATCTTAGATATTCCGAGGCCATTTTATACCATTTGGATAACAGGGGATTTTAATTGCTAATTACATTCACTCCTTTACTTAAGGTAACTTTTTAATACAATACAGCTGCAGAAAGGCTATGTATAAAAAAAAAAAAAAAAAAAAAAACCATCTGTGTGACATACATTTCTGACATTCTGAGAGGTTACCATTTTACAAAATATGAAACTCCTTTACAGAAGACTTCTGAAAAGTGAGGACAGCTTTGGCAATCAAACCCGATGCAAACTAAATTATTCATCTTTTCTAAATTTTGATATTACAGATCAGACATTTTCTGTTGTCAGACGAAGTGACTTCCAGATGAGACACATTTACAAGAGTTCCTAGTTAGTAGTCAAGCTGCCTTTAAGTTGGTGAAGCTGCAGAATATATATGACTGGACTGTAGGTTAACAGCTCAGCCAAGGCAACATGAGGTGTACAGTTACTGGGGGGTGTAGATTTACTGATAAGTCTAGGAACTGAATAACACGTAGTCAGCCCATAACCTATTAGGAAATTAATCTTGTGGAATGACACACAAATAAATAAAACAAAAAAAAAATTATTTCCTCTTAAAGTTATTTCTTGAATAGCCATCAATGATGGATGAGGGCTAAGCGTGCAAAGAAAATACAGTATATAGGCATTACTTGCATGAGTATAGAACTGGTATAATAAAGGCAGTTCTTAATATCTGGTGGGAACCGACATAAACCTCAACCACTGTGACCGCAATAAACATAACGAATATGTAAGAAACACTAAATTAGACTTGAATAAATGATTAAAAGGGAGACTGGGATTTTGGTAGATATTTGAATAATGTTAAGTCCAGAATTAGTAGGATGCCTCTTTCTAAAAATTTTGCAGGAGATTTGTGGTGGAGAAAAAGTAACGGAAGCTTGAATGAAAGTCATGCAGACAAAACTAGAAAACTGGTGCAGCTGGCTCCATGTCACCCCTCCTCATTTTGTAGCATTAAGACATGTACATGTAAAGCCCTTTTTTAACTTTTGAACAAAACTGAATTAATCTTGTCCATTCTCAGGATTTTTTGGCAAACTCTGGCACTGGTAAAATGGTAAACTGAAAAAAATAATGTTCTTTCTGTTCTTCTTTACATCTCTCCCAACTGCAGCTCAGGAGTTTTATTGTAGTGGTTTTGAGGTAAAGTAATGAAGATATGAGTAAGGCAATTTAAAGGACTGATATGAGCAAGAGAGCTCTGAAGCTTGAAAATAAAGCTATGCACCGTGCCAGTAAAACACCGGTTCTGTAGAGTGATTTGTTTCTTGAGGAGTGTTTTTGACCTTGTACGGGAAAGACTTAAGAGAGAAATAGTTATTTGATTCAATAAGATGACTTCTTGCTTTTTTTTTTCTTTTCCTTGTATTTTTGCTTGTAACTAGGAATGATGAGAACTGGTTTTGCCTTGTAAGGAAGTACATGGCAAGCAGTTTTCCCTCCAGATTCCAAACATTGTTCTTTTTCCTTTCCCGTTAAATTTCTTAACAGAAAAGCTATACACACCGGCAAATTCCCAGTGTCACTTTCTCAAGATGTTCAAGAGTAAGGCAGCTGCCAGGCACAGGATTTGCTGGTGATGTCTTCAACCAGAACAGTGGGGACATTCATCATAAAATAAAGAAATTATGCTGATGCTGAATAAAGCACCCCAAAATCAAAGAGATGCTGTTCAGACTGTCTAGCTGGAACTGAATATAGTAGTCTGCCTACATCCAAATGACCTGCTGAGGCTTTCACATGAGCCTTCTGAAAGTGAAATATATTGTATGATGATAACTTGACTGTCCAGCTGGCATCATTCAGAACAATAACCTTTTCTCTAATAGGATATGGAAGGGTAAGAAACATGTTTGTGCTGATTATATTTGATTTATGGTCACAGAGGAAGGATACAAATTATATGATTAAGACTTTTATTATTAATACAATATCCTATATGAGCGTAACATGTAATAGGCCATCAAATAAAGGTTGATTTTTATAGAACTTGTTAATCACAAAGGTCCAGAACTTTAGAAGTTATTGATTTCAATATGAATGAGCCATTTAAACACCTCTGAACATCTGGTCTTAAATTAATGTAGGATGATGTCTTTAACTCATACTTAAGTAGAGTGCCCATTGATTGATTTGAAAATATAAAACCAGGTGTGTTAAAAGAATACTAAAGTGACCTCCTATTCTTATATCAAATCATCAGTAGTGTGAGCTATTTTTAATGGCATAATAATTATATATTGTAGCTTAAAACTTCTATTTCAAAAAGACCTTGTCCCCCGAATTTACAAAGTTCTGTTTAGGTAGGTTGAATCACCTTCAGAAAATCTCTGCCTCTCTCCATTAAGTTTGCAGAAAACGTAGGATGACTAAGCTCCCACCTGGGTTAAATGGAGTGGCATTAATTAGGTGGGATAAATTGGGGACTGAAGATATCAGCTATCTTTGAAACTCCAGGGATCATGATTCAGCTGCAGGATCCTAAATAGTTTATTCTAAAACCTAATGGCATGTCCTTTCAAAAATACAGGGTTTTTTATCCAAAGTGTTTCCATCTGCTTTTCTTCACACCATTTCTCAGTTTTGTATAAATTTTAATATTAAGGGACGAACAAAGAGTCTGGGAGATAATACAAATGTTCCTGAAGGAAAGGGGTTCAAGCCTATCAATTAATTTCACAAGTTCTGATTCAACAGACAGAAGCATCATTAGCACCACCATAAACCAATGATTACCATAAAATCCTTAGGATCAACGGCTTTGGGTATAAACTCAGTCACACTTATTACCCTGAGGAGTTAATCAGGGCTCAGTTTAGGGCAAACAGCTGAATGTCAAGGAAAATCCCTGCTTGAATTTTGTTAGCTTTAGCATTCATTTAAATATATTTTTATGCCAATGTGGATGAAACTAGGTTTTCCTTGCCAACACTGGCTGCCCCAAGTAGCCCATTTGCACTGCAATGATGGCACACAGCCAACATCAAGCAGAACAAGACTGCCTGGAAACCTTCCTAAAGGCCCCTGACATAACTTGCCAGAAAGGCAGAGGTAAGTTAGGGGAAATTTAAGATTACGTCACCTAATAAAGAAATGCTGATTTGCTTAAAATTGAGTCTTGGGACTGCACCCAGCTTTGTCTCTTCTCATGTCAACCCAAATGACTGAGAGCTCTGAGGTATAATGCAGTTCTGTCCTCTTCCAGGGGTGAATTACAAATTCATGAAGTCAAAGGCACAGAATACTGACCTTATTTCAGTGAAATGGAAGGCCAGATAGCACAGTATCAGGGCAATGGAGATCTCTGAAGATAGGATCAAAGACTTGAACCGTCCTTTACCTTCAGGAAATAGTGAAAGGGATGGTTTCCAGCATTCCAGCTGAAGAAACAGGTAGATGAAGAAAAGCAATCTGATATAAAATAAAAATAGTAGCATGTAAATAAAAATTCCTATAAAATAGTAGATATTGTATGACAAGCACCAGGAAGACCCATGTGCTTGATCACAAACAACCAACAGATAATATTTTTAATAAGATATTAATATAGTATCATATAATTTGGTTTTGTAAATTTGTATGATCCTGACGCACAGTGTCAAGACAACACACAGCTCCGCACTCTCAAGTTCACACATAAAATTTTCTCAGACCTTTCTATAGCATATTTGGCAGAACCTGGGAGCTTTGGAAACTCCTTTTACAGCACAAAGCATTAGATCTTGCTGACATTTTTCTTCAAAGGACTATTTTAAGGAAAACAAAGGCAAATGACCAACACAACCTGTGCTACTACCAAAATGTAAATTCTAGAAAAATGCTAAGTGTCTTGAAATATTTAGCATAAATCTTCAGCACAGTAACAGAGAGCCCAAGTTTGTATTCTCCCCTAGAAATGTAAACGATATGCCCTCCAGATGCTGAAATCCAGAAGAAAGTTCGAGACTATCCAATGTTATTCCTTGACAATTGCTTAAAGGTTTTTCCAGATTTCTAGTGCTGGTTTGAAATATTTTACAGCCTTGGTTTCTCTCCAGATTGTATCTCTTAATCACAACAAACTGTCACACATTGTCAGTCTCCACCAGCAGAAATGATAATGAGCAGCTTCACTTTACAAAAACACATCTAACTGATTTCAGATTGATGGGGATGGCAAACAATTTTGCCCCAGCCTTTGATGAGCATATTTGTGCAGCTTGGAAATTTCATCCCAGAAAAGTAAATGTGCTCTTGACAGTTGGAAGATGGATAGCACCGGGGCTGTCTTCTAGTAATACTGAACCAATCATGGAGAAGACGTTGATTTGCTGCCCTTCATGTATTGTTCTCTACACTCTGGGCTGACATTAAGGCTGCAGTCTCTAATGGCCATTTCCACATGTAGTAGTAGACCCCTGAGTAACGAATCCTCTCTTGGGAACACAGTCTTACAAATGCCACAGTTTCTTTTCTGAAATCCCAAATGTGACATGTCTTTACTCTTTGTTACTGCAGGGAGTTTACTGGTCTTACTTTATTGCTCCTGGAATGCAAGCACTTGGCTAAACCCAAGTTCAGACAAATACACAGACCCCTTATAGGGTACGCTTGCTTTGTTGGCATGTATTCAGGAGTGCTTGCATTGTCCCCATTCAGCCCCTAGTAAAGGGGGAGCATATGAGAGTTGCCATCTGAATTACCAGTCCTGCAGCAACTCAAAGTGTGCTACTCTTCTGTGCAAAGGCAAAATGCAATTTCCTATAGGAATTCTGAGAGCAGCTTGCTGGCTATACATTCTCTTTACTTGGGCAACAGCTTCCCCCCTTACCAGCAATGCAACAGGAGCTGGAAGTGGTGCTTTACACAGAGGCATGGTAGTGCTAATCAGTGTGTCTTCCTTCTGGTTTAAGAAACAGATGTAACTTGAGCTTCAAATATCCTTCAGCTCACATCCAAAGAAGAACAACAAAGCTGTTGAGGGGTCTGGAGCACAAGTCTTATGAGGAACAGCTGAGGGAACTGTGGTTGTTTATCCTGGAGGAAAGGAGACTGCAGGGACACCTTATAGCTCCCTACAACTACCTGAAGGGAGGGTGTAGTGAGGTGGATGTTGGTCTCTTCTCCCAATTAACAAGTGATAGAACAAGAGGAAATGGTCTCAAGTTGTGCTAGGGGAGGTTTACACAGGATATTAGGACAAATTCCTTCACCAAAATGGTTGTCAAGCATTGGAATGGGCTTATTTAAAAGATGTGTAGATGAGGTGCTTAGGGATATGGTTTAGTGGTGGACTTGGCAGTGTTAGGTTAACAGTTGGACTTGATGATTTTAAAGATCTTTTCCAACCTAAGAGATTCTATGATTCTGTGATTCTATGATTCTAACTCCTTCCAAACTTCAAGCTTTTATGATGTTTTCCTAGTAGCTGGTAAATTTAAAAGTAGTATTAAAATACAGGTTGCTGGCAAATCTTGATGCTGTCCCTAGTCTCATTTCCATAAAATACAATATGGAAATCATTCCACTAACCCCAAAGAGCTGCAAGTCCACCATGGTAATATAGGAGAGTATGGCCATACTGCTGTTTTGGACATGAAGAAATAAACACTAGACCATATTGGAAAGGTAAAGCACCAGCAAAGGATGCAAGGCCAAGATCCTTACCTGTACACTGCTTCTATCTGTCCTCCATTTAATTCTGCTTGTGAACAAAATCCTGGATTATTAAGGACTCGTTGTGGAGTCAAAGTAAGGCTCTTCTTAAATGCAAATAACAGGATAATACATTTACTATACTCTTTTCCAGCAGAATTTTGCAATTCATTGACAGAATTGTAAATATTCAACTAATGACAGCTTTTGTACTGTACAATGCATAGCAAGTCTCTAATTGCATTTCGTCTGTAAAACCTGACTGCTACAAAAATGCTTTCTTCATTCAGAGAGAAACTAAGTGCTTGCTCATTTGCCCACACTATGGTATAATGCTACAGAGATCTCAAGCTGCTTGACTTTTCAAAGGTATATTTGAAGGAAAATAATTATATACTTTCTGCTTTTTTTTTGTCACATGAAGGAAATGAAAATTGAGCTTCATAGAGGGATTGATAACTTAAAGAGTTTTTGAATTAGTCCCAAACAAATTACCTTATGAAACTTGAAAACAGTAGCAGTAAATGCAGAAAATTGAAGTAACTTTATAACTAAGTATAACTATAACTTTGTAGCTAAGAACAGTGGGTGTGTCGTGGTTTAACCCCGGCTGGCGACTCAGCACCACCCAGCTGCTGGCTCACTCTCCCATGGTGGGATGGGGGAGAGAATCAGAAGAGTAAAAGTGAGAAAACTCATGAATTGAGCTAAAGACAGTTTAATGGGTAAAGCAAAAGCCACGCACACAAGCAAAGCAAAGCAAGGAATAATTCATTCACTGCTCCCATGGGCAGGCAGGGATTCAGCCATCTCCAGGGAAGCAAGGCTCCATCACACATTACTGGGGAAGATAGATGCCATTGCTCCAAACGTCCCCCACTTCCTTTTTCCTCGCCCAGCTTTATGGGCTGAGCATGATGTCCTATGGTCTGGAATAGCCCTTTGGCCAGTTGGGGTCAGCTGTCCTGGCTGTGCCCTCTCCCAGCTTCTTGTGCACCTGGCAGAGCTGAGAGCTGAGAAGTCCTTGACTGGTGTAAGCCCTGCCCAGCAACAACCAAAACATCAGTGTGTTATCAACATTCTTCTAGTACTAAATTCAAAACACAACCCTATACCAGCTACTAGGAAGAAAATTAACTCTGTCACAGCCGAAACCAAGACAGGGTGTCATGAAAAATTCAGCATTCAGAACAGAGGAAGGTGATGTCACACCTATGAGCAGTGTGGAAGCTACCACAGGCTACTGAACACACCTGGAGTGGCAAGTGATGCTCAGGATGGTAAATAATGGAGAGGGTTATCATCACACTGCTAAATTGTCACAGTTACAGATCCTTATAACCAACTAAACTACCAATGCAGTCACTGTATAACACCATTTTCAATCCTAATATTGAGATGGGTATGAGGTTTTCAGAGAGCTTTCTGTGTGGTGGATAAGTAATCCCTGCAGCACACATGTAAGGTCATTGAGATATGTTTATTTATGGAGAAGAAAAAAACAGTAAAAATGTGTTTTCAGAATGGTTGAGTTTTCTTGCCCAAGATGCAATAGTTCGAGCCTGTTTCAAATGGTACAAGAATCTGTAGTCCCTCCTGAATCCAGTGGAGGTGTTGGTCATCAGCCCTTCTAAAATCAGCTGCACACATGTATACCTGCGACTTTGAATGGTGGATGAAATATAAAGAACTTGTAGTTCCTGTTAGAGAACCCATTTGTTCTCATATCATTGTCTGAGGAACACCTGTACAGCATTCTGCTGCACACTGACCTATTTCAGTCACTGTATACAGATAACAGCATTTGGAAGAAAGTGGCTATTTTGACAAATTCAATACCATGCAGTCAGACTTTTCAGGATTTTAGGCAGCTAAACACCTCTAAAAAGACAGCCTCTAGTGATTTTCCAGATACCTCACAGAAAATCAGCCACCCAGTCAGATTTAACGGTCAGACATTTCTGGCTTCACAGGTTATTGACTACTCTAAATTACTAACTTGAAAGATTGACTTGAGTGACTACAGGTGGACTACAACACAGCTAAAAAGTATAGACCTGCACACTTCACCCTAATGTGGGGACATCTACCACTAAATCCTCACCCATTGTGTCTACCTACTTACACCCATCATCACTTAGTGTCATTTGGCCTAGTGAAAATTTGCAGGCAGAGGACATATTCTCCAAATTCACTGCAAGAAGCCAAATCTATGTCACATCATCTGCTAAATGAGGAGAACCTGTGCAAAGAATGAAGGATCAAGAAGGTATCACCACTCACAGAGGCTGTGGATTTGCTGGAAGCATATGGGTAGCCCAGCTACTCCTTTGAGCACAGCCACATTGACCTTGCCCTTGCTATTCAGAAGGCCACAGCATGACTAGCTCATTATTTAGCTCCTAGCTGCTCCCTTACCTCACTGTAGATGAACATTTAAAACATACACTTCAAGCCAGGTTGCTGTCATGGTTTAAGTGAATTAATACCAAACTAGCAATAGCTGCAGGGGGGCAATTTGATGCCAGTAGGAGTCCTCTCCCTCTTGAGATTCCTCCAGATTTCATCGGAGATGTGTAATTCCAGACCATAAAACTAGCAGCAGGAGTTTGTGTTTGGGCATATTTCACAGATCAGCACCTCCCATGCCCTCCATCCTGTCTTCTCTGTCACCCCAATAGGAGATTTTCTTCCCTCCCTCCAGTCAGCGATTAATTTCTTCCTCCCTGAACCAGTCATCATTTGGAGATGTGCATGGCCTTAGCAGCCCTTTGAAGAAAGACACACATTTGGCTGTTGCTGCTGATTTAGTGCATAAGACCATGTGCACCTGCAGTGCTATATAAATAATAAACTTCTTTCAAGTGAAGTCCTTGCTGCTTCCTCCAGTGCCTAGTTGAGCTGCACAATGCTATCTAAAAGATTAATTTCTTCCCACCGGCAGCATGTATTGGAGATATTTAAATGACAAATATGGGCTCTGTCAGGTTCTTGATGGAAAGCTGAAATACAGCTTTCTAACTCTATTTCCACATTCAGCTACAACACCAGGAAGCTGAAAAACTAAGAGAGAAGTGTAAAGGATCTACAGTATATATCCACAAGAGGAGGACAAAAAGGAAAATGAAAGGCAGAATGTTTTCTTTCTTTGTGTTTTTCTCTTCAGTACCATTTTGTTTTATTCTGGTTTGTTCTTTAGCTGTAATTTTAGAGAGAAGCTCTCTTTGCTTATATATTAATTATGGTTTATTTTTAATTTATATATATACTAATATCCCAATGCTTAAAGGGAATACAAACATTTTCCTTTTGTCAGACTTTTCCTGTGCAGTTATTCTTTTATTCCAATTCGGTCACTTTTTTTTCTGTATTTTAGGATTGTATGAGAAATGAGGACAGCTCTTTTCTGTGCCAGGGAATTCATGAGTGTTTCCAAAAATACTATTTTATGATAATACCAAAAGTGCCTTAATTTTATATAACACTAATTATTCATTGCTTAACTGTCATAGAAAAAAATTCCCAAACCCTAAAGTAACCATGAAAGGAAGATAGCCTGGCTGCCTAAAATCCAGGGCTTAGCTTCACCACTCGTTCATTGGAACATATGAAGACTTTTATGGTTACTATTTTTTTGTATTTTTTTTAATTTTCTTTATAGATTTATGAGCCACAAAATCATAAATCCTAGTAAAACATAAGAATTGCTGAATTCATTCTCTAATCTTATGCCACCATGTTCTACTTAGTTAATAATGAACCTTTTTTGTACAAGATATCACTAGATTTGTTACTGAAATTATTGAATGCTCAGATATCAACTGAAATTTCAACAGTGGTGACAGGTCTAAATATAACCATTTCTGTGTGAGCACTAAACAAGTTGTGGATGTAAAGAAGAACATGCACTCATTAAATTATCATGTCCCACATGCAAAGTTCATTCTTGTAAGGTAAATTTTGTAAGTATGCTGCCTAAAATATTTTTTTTGTCCTTCATATTTGTCCCTTTCCGACCAATCTATGACTTTTCTTTCAAGCCATGTCACACCAACGCAAACCAGCAGAGCAAAGCACATAACTATGACACTAATTATTTTTTCTCAGCTGCTGCTTAGTAACAATGAATGTTTATTTTTAAAGCACTTTGTCACCTTTAAACCCCTAAAATTAGTACAAAACTATAAAAAATGTTTTGTTCCCAGAAAAAGGCTTTGAGTGTCTAAAGTATGTGCCAAATTAAATATGATTTTGTTATGATTATCTAATCAAAATCAAGATATTTCTGACACTTCATTATGGTTTCTACTTTTAATCATAAAAGATATGTTATTCAAAAATGCCCTTGACTATTTTTATTCTCGAATTTTAAAATGCTGTCTCATGCCTGTCCCTTAATAAAAGTACCTTAAATGAATGACAGTACCATCTCTTACCTGTTTCTAACTATTAAGATCTCAGAAGCAAGTAAGAAATGAGTGTACTTCTCAAAGTACACTCTGTACTGTGAATTATCCTCTGAGCTGTTACCTGTTTGGACATAATTTTAAAACGTGCAATTGCTGATGCCAGAAGCCCTTCTTGCATTGTCTGTACCACTGTGTTTCCTAGTGGTTTTGCAATAAACAATTTTCTTTCTATTTGCATTTACATCAAAAAATGTAGGAAGAAAATTAACCCTATCCCAGCCAAAACCAGGGCATATGTAATGCTTATCTATTGACAAAAGAAAGCTGTCAACTGCTTGTTTATCTTGTGGGCAGCTTGAGAATTGAATAACAAAAGTGATTCACAGCAGGTGGATAACCTTTTTAAATCATGGGGTTTGGGATTTTTTTAATAAGAAGAACACAAAACCACATTACAGGACCCAAAATACTGTTAATGTGCCTAATCTCCAGCTAGATATCTAAATTCAGAGAATTAAACTAGAAAATCCCTACTTTGCTCTTTCGGATGCTTGAATCAATGAAAACAGCTTTCTGTCTGTAAAGCCATGCTTTTGCACATGCCAAAAGAATCTGTTGCTTAGGCTGATGAATCCTATCTCCTGTTTAAAGTTTTGTGATTTGTGAACTAGTTGATCCTTACAGTTATGTTCCTCAAATGTCCTGAATTATTTGGGGTATTCCGAGTACTGTGCTGAAGCACAGAATTCAGCAATCCTGCTCACCACCATTTAAAGGAAACAGCAGGTGAGGGGTAATGTTTAATGGGCCTAGACATAAAGCGGTATTTAGTTCCTCTGCCCCCAGTCACCTTGCAGGAGATTTGATGACTCCTAATTGCCCAGTTACACATTAGACAGAGGGAGACCTTTCTAATGCTCTGTTGCAGCTGCACCACTCTACAGACAGGGATGCAGAGGAACACAAAAACCAGAGAGGAGGTCTCAGCAGAAGTGTGATTTCATACCTTGGCAAATGGGTTCTCCTGCAGGAATGGCCCCCTCCCTCCCTGGTGCTTCTGTGGTTTTTCCAGCGGCTATCTAACATAAAATGCACAAAACCCCACAGGACAGGTAGTAGGGTCCCTCACTCCCCAGCTCTTCTCTTTCTCACTCTCCCCAGGACTCCTGTTCTTGATTACACTGAGCAAGCTTTGCACAGAGGGGCAGAAGGTACCTCCTGCCAGAACACTGCAAGGACCCCCAGCTTCAGCCCTTGGTGGGATCTATAGGTTCATCCCTTTTCTCCTCCCCTCCAGGACTGAACTGGTATCTAATTTCTTGCTTCTCAGCCAAGTGCCCCCAGAACCTCAGAAAGAAAATAAATGTCAGTGTGACCTCCTTCATCCAAGCTGTAGCTAGAAAAGGTAATATGGCTGTCAGCACATGGTTTCCTTGTGAACCTTAATCAGGTAACAGTCTGGTGTTGCCAGTTCACTAAACCAGAAGATCAAGTCAGGCAGTAAATCCTTTCAGTGAAGGAACTTCAGCTGCACCACTCTCTTTGGCCCTTCCCTTAGTTTGGCGCAGTTCTTATCATTGGCCTGCCTGAAACTCATCCAACTCATAAAATATTTTAAATTCTACTGCAGAGCATGAGGTCTTTCTTTTAGTCCTCTCCCTTTATTCAGACTTTCTGAAGTGCAGATGATACACAAACCAGCATCATTATATATCTAATCTTCAAATTATATAAATTGGAGTTGTTCCATGAAGAGGAGTATAGCTATAAAAATGTCCAGTGTCTAAGGCTTCATACCAGCAATGGAGCAGTTTGGTCAACTTCTGTCAGAGACAGCAGTCAACCAGGCTGTGAGTGGGATATGCAGATCTTCCCCCACCAAGAAAAGGCAACCCTGAAAGATTTCACTAATTGCCTGGTTGGTCAAGATAATTTATCAGTGACTCCTCACATTCAACAGAAGAACATGCTTAGCAAGACCTCTTAATTTTGGCAACTAAACTCCTTCTCTCTATGTTGTTAGCCAACTTCAACATTTTACATATTGGTAATTGAAACATAGGCTTATACCTAGCTGGAAGTGGTTTCACATTCAATCTTTAAAAATAGAAGCCTATTATTTATGAGAATACAAATACTTTATTAACAGAAAATGCAAGTTCTTCTAGTCCAAAACAACAAAAAAAGCATTTGGAAATTGCTAGATCAATGACCAGGCTACAAACACTCTTATGAAAGATTGAAGAGAGAATGTTACTCAGCAATATTTAACAGGCTTTTTCAAGAAAAGTAAAATGGAGCCCAGATTAACAGGTAAAACAATTTCAGAGTCCTCACCTTATGCAGTAAATACCTGGTGCTCGTTTGGGAGGTAATAGGTTTCCAAAGGGAGAGGTAGTATACGTTTGCCCTGTCCCGGAGGAGAAAGCCCAGCCCATGATGGACATTGGCCCCCACAGGGAGAGCTGAGTGGCAGCATGAAGTGACCAGCAAGGCTCCTGGCAGCTGCAGCAGCTATTTTCTCTGGCATTATGAATGTTATTTAGATAATACAAATATAACTATACTATTACTCCGCCAGAACATGCTCATAGCTGAGCCACTAAGGAACTGGCAAATTGCTTTAAATTCTCTTTGCTGAGAGCTTATTGTTCACAAGGGACTGGCTCTTCCTCTACATTTCCAGCTGTTAAATTACCTTCAAGGACACTTTTCCGTATAAGCATTTTCTGCAGTGACTTTAGAGAAGTCAAGGAAACGATGTGGCGAACGTCGCTGTAGCCCAAACTATGTAAAATCTGGAAAAATCTCATTTTAAAAGTATTTTTGTAGTTGAAAAGTCAGGAAGTACAAGTACATTCTTTACTTTTCAAAGTCCTTTCTGAATGTGCTTTACTACCAATCCTACTATTCATGGCAGAAATCCACCCTGTCAAGTAGAAAACCATATTTTCACCAGTAAAGAATTGGTTGATTGTGACACCTTTCATAAGCTGAAAGGGTTGTGTTATCTTCCAACAGCTGGTATATGCTAAAAGTACTATGGTTGTTGAATCCTGGCCATTCATTTACTCCAGAGAGGTAACACCAAAGTAACCCTGAAGGCAGCTGTCTCCCCAATACCCAACTGTCAACGCACTGAAAGAAAATTGCCTTTGAAATTCCAACTTCATTGGGGAAAAAAAAATAAGCCAATGCAAGCACAGTTTTGTAAGAAAGTGAAGATTAAAGTCAGACATGAAGCTATATTTCTGTTTTTTAAAAAATAGCTTACACTGAAGAAAAGTTACAAAGTGTTGGTCTTCTGCATGCAGATATGCACTTACATCTGTAAAAATCAACATGTGGGCAGACTCACCAGATGAGGCTTACTCATTTGGAAAAGAAAGGTGAACTATCTGGAGCTTGAAATTCTCATGATGCTCTTATACTGAGTTTAATATTATTTTTTTAATGGCAAAAGCAAAGGGTAATCTACTTTAAACAGATCTTCTAAAGACCAAATGGGTCATTAGAATAAATGACTAACCACATGCAACATAAATATGATACCTTAGTGCTATGTAAACACTAATGTTTAGCAGTGCATGAGACAGGAAGGTGAGGAGGCAATGCCCTTGCGCATCAGATGCAATGGCCCTAACGATAGCCTTGTGTTCATTATGTTGATAACCATTAGTATGTAATGCTTTGCATGCATGACAAATCAGCCTAGAGAACTGAAGTGTGCAAATGACCCAGTTTAACGTTCATCAGACAACCTCTTCCTAAGACTTGGAAGTTTCAGAGGTGCACTGATTTCCCTGCCGAAGTTAGCCCTCTGAATACCTTCTGATCCCAGCCACAGACACTGTAAGAAATGAAAAGCCCATCCACTGGCCAGGGGATATATTACAGAAAGGACAAGTCCCTGGGAAACACCATCAGGGGCACCTCGTTTGTGCATTCAGTTACTAAATAGCTCTTTCTACTCAGCCATATGGACATCCTGCTGTGTTTATGTAATTTAGGCACAAATACACACTCCTAGTGTGAGTCACCACAGTCTCCCCCATGTGTTACAAAATTCATTAGACTCTAGTCCGCAGCTATAAAACAAAATTGATGCTTCGCTCTCAAACACCCACTTCATTGTCCTTGATTTCCACCCAAGCTCACTACGAGGTATCTTCTAGCTGTCGGCTCAGCCCTTCCAGGACAGGGACTTCAGATGTCATTTAGCTCTCTGCCAGCCCTGGGAACAGCCAGAAGACA
The DNA here is from genome assembly GCA_034008185.1 of Gorsachius magnificus. Classification (NCBI taxonomy): domain Eukaryota; kingdom Metazoa; phylum Chordata; class Aves; order Pelecaniformes; family Ardeidae; genus Gorsachius; species Gorsachius magnificus. The sequence goes on from CM067081.1 coordinate 183,221,638, forward strand.
TTTCAGTTTGCTAGGAAAGTTGAGCAAGCCTCAGCTGTGCCTGAAGGATCTTCTGACACAGGCATGTCCAGGGTGCTTGAAACTCTCCTGAAACATTATGCCCCTTCCCGAGAGAATGCAGCCCATGATGGGCTGTGTAGGAGGCAATGGCATAGCATTAGCTTAAATTAGCAAAACATTCATCCTTTGCCAACAAGATTTCTATTGTTTTCCTCTTCGCTCTTTATAGTTTCCTGGAGCAGTGAATTCAAGCACTACCACTCTAAAATACAGTTACTGATCAGATAGCCTCAGTAATAACCTGATGCTCACAGCTAGCTCTCAATAACCTCCAAAGAGTTTATTGTAAGCAGGAGCAGGCAGGGATTCTGCCTTGGGGCTCTGAGTGCCCTCAGCTTTTTGCGTCATTTTCTGGAGGGCATCAAAATTGCTGCTGAGCTTCCTGACCCAGATTGGGACTAAGAGCATTTTATCTGCTTTGGGGGTAGCACAAAAGCCTGAGTTAATATTGGAAAATGTAACACACAGGGCTACCTCCTGCATCCCAAAAATTAGGGACTGGGGTGTAGCCAGGGATCTTCCAAAAACCAACCTGGCTGTTTCTCCACCACATGCAGTACCTGTGCAAACAGATTTCTCCATCCTAACTAGGCATCCTAGCTGTCAGTGTTGACTGCATTCACACTCCAAAGGTTAAGCTGACCTTTTAGTTAACTTCATACATTTTTATATAAATTAGCAGTTCTTTCACCTCTGATAATGCTGTGTAGTTGAGATTAATGGCCTGATTTTCATAAGTACTTGTCGGTAACTATGAGTTTTCTGTATTTACAATGTGCAAGCTTCCTGAATGCGCGGAGAGGCTGGCTGGGACATTACACACCTCTTAAAAGCACTGAGCATCCTCGGCTTCCCCTCTGATCAATATTCTTCACCAACATGGGCACGTGCTCATGCACTGACCAAGGGATCAATGTTGCTGTTTTATTTATACCTTTTCTAAAATGTAATTATAATTCAAAATGACAATCTCTTCTTCTCAATAGCTTGGGTGCTAAATGAGTGTTTTAATCAATCATTTTTATTGTTACTGCTCTGGTACTTTCTTCAAGTTTCTTGTTAAAGGAAAAAAGTTTTGTGGAGAAGCCTGATGTTTTTATCCTTAAGTGATATCTGTTTTGTTATGTTTTGTTTTGTTTTTTAAATAGGAAGCTCAGTTCCACTCTGCTACAGGATCCAGTGAGAGTGGTAATAATACTTGAAGGGTTATTTTGATATGATTATAAAGGTGAAGACTATATTTCTTTATTTTTAACACCACTTTTCAGATCAATTTCCAATATTTCTGAAAAAAGGAAAGCAGTGCAGTACCCCCAAACTGACATTGTTATATATCAGCGTGCTACATACCACTGCTCCCAGATTGCTATAATAATTATATTAGTGACATTGCAAGTGCCAGTTCAGGATCAGATCAAAACATAATCCAGACTTCTTCTTGACTAAATATATTTTCTTGACATGTTTTTATATATCTCATCATCATATTTAGAGGAAATTGTTGAATGTCTACTGCAGGGGGATGTTTTTAAGTTCTAGCAGTTTTTCCCCTCTCCTTCTCTGATTTTGATTGATAATAAATTAATTTTTTTTCAAGTTGAGTCTGGTTTGCCTGTGATGGTAACTGATAAAATGATCTCTCCCTGTCCTTATCTCGACCCATGAGCCCTTTGATTTATTTTTCTCTCCTCTGTCCTGCTAGAGGGGAGTGATAGAGCGGCTTTGGTGGGCCCCTGGCGTCCAGCCAGGGTCAAACCACCACAATATGGTAGAACATATATTTTTGCAACACCAAAGAAGGAATGTGGAAACTTTAGGAGCCACAAATTGTCAAATAAATGTGTTGCCAGAACATTCATGCTGAAGTGATCAACAGTTAACAAGTTAACAGACCTCAAAGTGTTGCAAGTATTTGACTATGTGGTATCTGACTGATGTAAAAACAGCAGTTGCATTTTCTAAGGATGACTGTTTCAAAATGATAGCAGCATTGCAATGTTATGGAAATGTTGTAGAGCTCTGAAGGACTAGCAGCATAATTATTTTAAATGTAATCATTAAGTTTAGAAAGCTACTTAGTGACACCAGGTCAATTTTCTGGCAAATTCTATGCCTTCAAGACAGAAAAGACTACAAAACCCCCACACTAAATATATCACACTACACTTCTGTGAGGCAGTACCTGTTTGAGGGAAATAGGTGGTCAAGAAAAACCTTAAAGGAGAAACTCAGAGTTCATGACTTAGTCTTCATTCCTGGGAGAAAAAATATGGGCAAGTGTTTTAGATCAACTGTCCAAAAGCCCCATATTTTGATTTAGGAAGTCCACAAAGCAGCACTGTGCTGGAACTGAATCAGCATTTCTCCTGCCTCCTACTACCACGTTACAAACACCTCAGCTCAGTCCCCTGCTGGCATGTGGACATGTCCCTTATGCTACTGGAAGAAGCCATGCTGAGGCTGACACAGGAATTCATTCACAGTGACCGACTGGCTGGGACACGCTGCTGCCCACCATGCATAAAGGCAGCATTTCTGTCTGTCTTTCCACAGGGAGGCAGGGATTTCTCTCTCAGTCCTTACCCAGGTACTGATTTTCAACTAAAACTTAAAGTATCTTCAATATTCTAATCCTCTCTTCAAGCAAGACTGCAAGTGTTTCAGTAACTGGTTCAGAAACTATTAGGGAAAGGACTGACAGACAGATGGATGACTAGACACATAAATAGACTCTACTTTAGTCTCATTTTCTTAGGAAACCAGGCTGCATATACAAGCCAGTTGCACACAAACCTTTGAGTTTCTTTTCATGTCAATATTTGTTCAATGGGTACAACAGCTCTCTGCAACCAGGGTGAAGCGTCATTACTCATTTACCTACCCCACTGCTCATTTAATCGCGTCCCACCACAGAAAACCTAAGAAGTTTTTTATAAAATCCCAAAATGTTAGGAGATAGGACAGATAAAAAATAGACATACCATTTTTAGACTTTTCCTCTCTGACCTTTTTGAGCAGAAGGCAAGAACTTCCACCAAATCACTCAGCACCGCTTTCACTCATCTCTTTGACACCATTTTGCAGCTCTAATGGAGTACATGGAGCAGTGGGCAGGAGCATTTTGCACGGTATGTGGCATCGCCTGTACAGCAGGTCATTAGGGAAGGCCCTGCAAAAACTGCACGGTAATAGTGAAAGAGAGATGTCATAAAACTGTGAAAGCAGATCCTTTCCTGGCTGCTGTCGTGGTTTAACCCGGCTGGCAACTAAGCACCACGCAGCTGCTCGCTCACTCCCCCCCTCCCTCAGTGGGATGGGGGAGAGAATCGGAGAAAAGAAAAAAAAAGTAAGACCCGTGGGTTGGAATAGAGACAGTTTAATAAGAGAGAAGAATAACAATAATAATAATAATAATAATAATGGTAAGAAAATATACAGAATATATAAAACAAGTGATGCACAATGCAATTGCTCACCACTCGCTGACCGATGCCCAGCCCGTCCCGAGCAGCGATCACTCCCCCCGGGCCGCGATCACACAGCCCGAGCTGCGACCACTCTGCCCGCGACCGACCGACCGACTCAACCGACCCGACTGACTAACCCCCCCGAGCATGACGTTATATGGTATGGAATAGCTCTTTGGACAGTTTGGGTCCTAGCTGTGCTGTACTCCCAGCTTGTTATGCACCTGGCCGAGCAGGAGAAGCTCAAAAAGTCCTTGAGCAGTCTGAGCACTACTTGGCAACAACTAAAAACATCAGCGTGTTATCAACATTCTTCTAGCACTGAATCCAAAGCACAGCACTATGCTAGCTTCTGTGAAGAAAATTAACTCTATCCCAGCCAAAACCAGGACATTCCACCCCTTATTCTATACCATTTACGTCATGCTTAGGTCCTACCCTTACAATACATTCCAATTAATCACCACCATTTTGATATATATATACACAGATATCATTCCCTTAGTCTGTGGACCATCCCTCTGAAATGTCCATTGGGTTCATTTAGTCCACGGTTTTGGGCTCCATCTGTCGTAACAGTCTTTCAGGGCAGGAGAGATGGGGCCTGGTGTTGGGTTGTTGCTTGCTGAAGTCAGTTCTGGTTCCATCCGCTGCACTTCCTCAGTTTCTTCAAAATTCATTCTTCTTAATCTGGGTGATTCCTACTGCTATACCATTGGTAGAATATACAGCAATAGTAAAAATGATGACATATTATATTACACAGCAATTAACATTATACAATTCAGTTCATTGGCTATTTTCACCCAAAATCAAATCCCTTTGAGGTACACATCGGACTTCCCCATCCTTCCGCATCACCCACCAAGTAGAACCAGGTCCTTGAGCAAAAGCAATCCCACGGATGGGTTTGCCTTTACCTGAGGCAGGAGTAACCCAGACTGTCTTCCCCAGCAAATTTTTTACATGCACTACAGGGCCTTTATCCCCTTCTACAGTACGTAAGAGGTTTGATTGGGCAGGGCCAGCTCGGTTGGCAGATCCTCTAGTGTTGACTAACCAGGTGGCTTTTGCTAAATGTGTATCCCAATGTTTCAATGTTCCACCACCCATTGCTTTCAGTGTAGTTTTTAACAGTCCATTGTATCGTTCAATTTTCCCAGAGGCTGGTGCATGATAGGGGATGTGATAGACCCACTCAATGCCATGCTCTTTGGCCCATTTGTCTATGAGGCTGTTTCGGAAATGAGTTCCGTTGTCTGACTCAATTCTTTCTGGGGTGCCATGTCGCCACAGGACTTGTTTTTCAAGGCCTAGGATAGTGTTCCGGGCAGTGGCATGGGGCACGGGATATGTTTCCAGCCATGCGGTGGTCGCTTCCACCATGGTGAGCACATAGTGCTTGCCATGGCGGGATTGTGGAAGTGTGATATAATCAATCTGCCAAGCCTCTCCATATTTGTATTTCAGCCACCGTCCTCCATACCAGAGAGGCTTTAACCGCTTGGCTTGTTTGATCGCAGCACATGTTTCACATTCATGGATAACCTGTGCAATAGCGTCCATAGTTAAGTCCACCCCTCGATCACGAGCCCATCTGTATGTTGCATCTCTTCCTTGGTGGCCTGAGGTGTCATGGGCCCACCGAGCTAGAAACAATTCACCCTTATGTTGCCAGTCCAGATCTACCTGAGCCACTTCAATCTTAGCAGCCTGATCTGCCTGCTGGTTGTTGTAATGTTCTTCAGAGGCCCGTCTCTTGGGTACATGAGCATCTACATGACGTACCTTTACAACCAGGTTCTCCACCCGGGAAGCAATATCTTGCCATAATGCAGCAGCCCAGATGGGTTTGCCCCTGCGCTGCCAGTTGTTCTGCTTCCGTTGCTGCAACCACCCCCACAAAGCATTTGCCACCATCCATGAGTCAGTATAGAGATAGAGCACTGGCCATTTTTCTCTTTCAGCAATATCTAAAGCCAGCTGGATGGCTTTCACCTCTGCAAATTGACTTGATTCACCTTCTCCTTCAGCAGTCTCTGCAACTTGTCTTGTAGGACTCCATACAGCAGCCTTCCACCTTCGATGCTTTCCCACAAGACGACAGGATCCATCAGTGAACAGAGCATATTGCTTCTCGTTTTCTGGCAATTTATTGTACAGCGGGGCCTCTTCAGCACGCACCACCTCCTCCTCTGGGACAGTTTGGGTCCTAGCTGTGCTGTACTCCCAGCTTGTTATGCACCTGGCCGAGCAGGAGAAGCTCAAAAAGTCCTTGAGCAGTCTGAGCACTACTTGGCAACAACTAAAAACATCAGCGTGTTATCAACATTCTTCTAGCACTGAATCCAAAGCACAGCACTATGCTAGCTTCTGTGAAGAAAATTAACTCTATCCCAGCCAAAACCAGGACACTGCTAATCCATGTAAATACAAATATAGGCTTATCTTTTTAATAGAGAAAACGTACTTTTAAATTCAGGGCCTGAAAATGCAACAAAGCAAAAGAAACAGAACATAAACATCCAACTCCATCTCTCTCTGTCTGTTAGGATCAGAAAAATACAGTAAAATGTGATGTAAGGGGAAAAGTCCTCTGAGGACTACAGGCAGCGCTGGTGGGGCTGTCAGCACAGGGCACCCTGCACAGCGGCGAGCAGGCGCTCGCTGTTCGCATGGCTGATAAACAGCCAGCATGTTCCAGCTGTGAGTAAATTCTCCCAGTAACGAGTGATAAATTGGAAAATGGGAAATGCAAGTAACGGCCAAGCACAAAGCCTTTAGGCCCTCTATCGGGTAGGCAAAGTAAAGATTGATGAGCTTCATTAAAGGACCAATTTTAGTGTACTCTAAAGGGAAAAACCACACCGTAGCAAGGGTCTACAGACAGATGCACAAGCAAGGGTGCAAAGGTAAGGAGCCAAATTAAAACAGTTTTGAGATGAACAGTAACAACAAAAAAATGCCCTGAGAGGAGTCTGGCTGTTTTCTTAATCAGCTGTATTCCTCACAATGGGGCAGAACCGGGCAGAACGCCATTTCATTTCCTTGGTACTTTCTACATCACAACAAAACCCAGATACTTTCCAGTGCTTTCATGAAAAATCCGTCTTTGGACTGAAAAGGTGAGGATTTTGTATTATTCTCTTCTCTCTCCCAGTCTCTGCCTCTCTATCTCCTACTTTCAAATAAAAATTGATAACAGAACATTGATCTGAGAATTCTCACCAAAAAAAAAAAAAGGTGAGATTATTGTGTCCTCATGAAAAGCTTTAGCTAAGCAGTGTGTTCCAGCAAAAATACATTTCTCTGAAAATGTTCCACTGAACTCAACTTTTCTTCAGTTGGTCCAAACACAAAAGAGGTTGGATTTTTCTGACTCTGCTCCTAGAAGGCAGCAGCGAGGGAGGAGATTTTCTGCAGAGCCACTTTGACGATGAGCAGAGGCAGGCCTCAGTCAGCCAGAAGTGGCAGCGGGAAAGTTTAGGACCTTCTCTGAGATAAGAAGGGAGTGAAAAGAGAGTTGGGAGGCTCCACGGAAGTCTCAGTGAAGACCTAGCTCCAAGATAGGTTAGATGAAAATGTATACACATTAGAATAATTGTACCTTTAAACATTCCCACACAAGCTAAAAGTAAAGGCAAGGCAAACAAACGGGATCCCTCCCCATTGTACGCATTTATGTCACACTGTATTTTCACATATGCATGACTCTAAGTCAGCTAAGGCACATGTTTCACCTGTGAAAGTCAGGAGGGACATGACAGGAAAGTCATGAGTGACTTAATTTTTGAATGATTGCTCGTGCTCTTTTTTTTTTCAATGGCCAAAAGAAGAATGTATTTTTAAAAGACTACACTGGGGGCCTGATGCTGCAATAACTTTAGTTATACAAATGATAGACTTTGACTCTAATGAAAGCAGAAATTATCCTTGAATGAATGATTAAAATTAAATGATATGCTAACAGTATCTGCAGACTGTATTATCACTGCAGCAGGAGGAACATGGATTCAAAACATTGGATGCCAACAAATCCAGCATCCAAAAATCACAAAAAACCCCAAAAAGTATCATTAACATTTCTTCATGAAAGAATTCTGGTGTATTTGCAGTATGAAAAAAGAATATTTTTTCATGTTTGCTCTACAGAAACACAACTGTTCAATCATTTAAGCGGGCAAGACCACAGGCATTTCAGCAGCTTAGGTTTTTTTCTTACAATTGTTCACCAGAACATGCTTCTGGGAAGAGATTTTGTGAGGGGCATTTCCAGCCCTCCCTGTGCTCCTGGTGTTGCTTTGGATGCAGGACTTGCCACTGACATTTAATACCTTGGCTTTCCACTTTGCTGCTATTCCTGTCTTACAATAAATCCAAGGGGAAAGAAAAAAAAAAAACAAAACACAATCAAACAATTTCCCAGTGCCCAGGTGGATTCCCAACTTCCATTTTTAGAAGCAAGGCTGAAAGAAATCCTTTTGTATTACTGGTGCTGGGGAAGCCAGGCCAAGGCTGCATGTTTGTGCCTGCAGGGATGGAGTTGAAGCAATAAGGTAAAACAGAGACGACCAGCATTTCAACATACATGTCTTAATATCCCCAGAAACAGTATTTCTTGCAGATAAAATCTTTTGTACTTCAGATGTAATATGCACAGCAGCTGCATGTCATCCTTCCTCGTTCCCTTTCTGTGTGCTACAGGATGCTGTGAGCATCCTCACTTTCCACTGGGGGCTTGACACAAGTACAAAACCACTGAGGTATGAAAACACTGCTGTGGGTCTAACTCCATGGGAGAAGAAGCTGATGAGATATTGGACACATGCTTCCTCACGTGAATGAGGGTAGGCATTCAGGCCATAAGCCATTGCTTTCACAGACTTTAGAAATCTAAGGCCAGAATTTAATGGCAGTACAAGCAATCTGAAGGCAGAGAAATTCCTTAGTTCCCAAAAGATACATAGAAAAATCCCAATCACATTAACAGAGTGAGGATTTTGCCCTTATATTCTTCATTCCAAGTATCGTTCTATCTATTGCCATTCAGGTTGCTACTCACGTAGCCATAGGCAGTATAGCCAGTTAGAAACTACTCAGCTTGGGGATGAGCAAGAGCATTCTGGCTGCCTGAATGCATAGTAGGACCAGTGAATCTGAGGCTTACACCTGAATGTACAGGGAGCCAAAGATTCACTGCTATTGTACCCAAATTGTCCCTGGTACATCTTCAGCAGCTGAAACCAGGTCTGGAGAGCTGTGGAGATGCCTGTTGAAATAAGAATCTTGTAGAGATGGAGTAGAGTTAAATTAATTTTTACATTATTTTATCCAAGAAAAATAAATGCATTTTAAAAATAAATAAAGCAGTCTTTCATGGCTTGATATTTATGGCTTTATATGTCAGTGTTCTCTAATGTTGGAGAAAACAAGCTTTAAAGTGGATAGCAAGGAGGGGCAAACTGGACTCAATGAAGGACCTGGTTCTCAAGGAGCAGCACAGCTGTTGTGGAAGTGGTGAGTGGTCCCTCCAAACTGGTACGAGAGTGGTTCTCAGCAATTGACAGGATACGCTCAGAAATTCTCAGTACTGAGCAGTAGAAGAGTTGTTAGTGTCAGGCAGTTCCACAGGAATAGCTTCACATAGCCTGACAGCACTTAGACATTTAACTAGTTTGATTAGCAGGAGCCTCATCAAATTCTCACAGTAAAAAGTTTCTGGAAAGCTTTTAGGGCTCTCAGGAAGACCCATGCCCTGGGGAACTGTCTGTTTGTCCCCAATTTCCCAGAAGGGCATTTAACTGCTCTTTCTCCTGAGGCTGTAGTTATTCTGATAGCCAGTAATTCATATTTAAAGACATTGTCCATTATCCTTTTGCTTAGTACAAATATAAGTTCCTAATAGTTACTCTTCTTTTATTCTTTTCTGTTTCTAAAAGCTGATAATGGCCAACACTGTATCATGCACAGTCCAGTTTTGGACTACAGCTGAATATCCTAGGCATTATTATAGTAAAAATGGTCTGTTTAATAATAGATAGTTCAAAATACTGAGAAACAATCTTAAGGTTTCTTATTTTAATGATTATAAGAAGGTGACTTTGATTAGGTCTTCCAGGCAAAACCTGAAGTGCTGTCTGAAATAATATATCCAACACTAAAAAATAGTTATATATAAAGTGATCTTGAGTTGATGAAGCTTGCCATACAATGGCAGCCAGCTACAAAGAGAGACTCTGACATAATCCTGTGATATGTAAAAAAAAAAAAAAAAAAAAAAAGAAACTAAAAGCTGTTCTACAAAAGCTTTTATCTAACCACCCCATGTATTTTCTCTCCCTGTCCTACTGAGGAGAGGGAGTGACAAAGTGTCTTGGTGAGCACCTGGCCACCAACTAAGCTCAACCGACCACGAAGGCATTCAACTTGAGGCATCATGTTTGAGCAGATGGTAGTGCCTGACTAATCTAGTGGCCTTCTACAATGGAGTGACTGCATCCAGTTCTGGAATCCCCAGTACGAGAAAGACATGGACCTGTTGGAGTGGGCCCAGAGTAGGGCCACGAAAATATCAGAGGGATGGAACACCTCTCCTATGAAGAAAGCTGAGAGAGTTGGAGTTGTTCAGCCTGGAGAAGAGAAGGCTCTGGGGACACCCTACTGTGGCCTTTCAATATATAAAAGGGGCTTACAAGAAAGATGGACAGAGACTTTTTACCAAGGTCCGTTGTGACAAGACAAGGGTCAACAGTCTGAAACTGAAAGAGGGTATGTTTAGATTGGACATAAGGAATAAACTTTTTACAATGAAGGTGTCGAGACACTGAAATAGGTTGCCTAGAGAAGCTGAGGATGCCCCATCATTGGAAATGTTCAAGATCAGGTTGGATGGGTCTTTGAGCAACCTGACCTAGTGAAAGAAGTCCCTGCCTATGGCAGGGGGTTTGGACAAAAAGATCTTGGGTCCCTTCCAACCCAAGCCATTCTGTGATTCTCTGATTTTATGATGGTGAAAGATACTTTCTGAATTAATTTTACCATATCCAGGTATTCCATATCAATATTTAGTGGAGAAGATAATGACAAGATGATAAGAAGTCAATATCTATTATTAGTCATTTAAAAGGAAAAGCTAGTCCATACTTGTTTTCTTCTTTCATAGAATCATAGAATCATAGAATGTTTTGGGTTGGAAGGGACCTCTAGAGGTCATCTAGTCCAACCCCTCTGCAGTGAGCAGGGACACAGAGCCCCATCCAACCTTGCCTTGAATGTTTCCAGGGATGGGACCTCCACTACCTCTCTGGGCAACCTGCTCCAGTGTTTTACCACCCTCATTGTAAAGAATTTCTTCCTTATATCTAGTTTAAGTCTTTGATGAAGGACGCTCAAGTAGTACATGAAATATGAAATACATTTTTCAAAAACATAATTAAAAATTATTTTCACTGAAACAGATGGACAAAGAAATATTTACATGGTCATGGAGTAGACAATTATTGTATTTCAACAAACTGGAATAAAGTAAAGGTTCTCAAAGGAACATCAGGTGCTAAGCAAACAAAAGCAAGTTAAATCTGTTGTCTGCTGTGCTGCCTAAACCATAAGGTAGAAAGACAAAATTTGAAGAGTAGAAGAAACTCAGAAACAAGGGAAAAGAAGAGACAATAACTGAAGCAAATAAAAGATTAAATGAGAAATGTGTAGCATGACAGTACTTTAATTGGTCCACAGTTAACCAGCTACTATTTACTATTATTAGCATAATTAAAAGTAGTGTAGTTTTTCAGCTTTCCCTGGTAAAACAAATAATTTTCCAGGTAATATGGGAACCCTAAACCAAACAATAATAATTTGATCCATTGGTCTTTAATTTTGAACACAGAGTTTCTGAATGAGGCCTGATTTTTATAAGCATTTCAAAAGAGTTCCAGAGCTATAATCAATAAAATAGTTGGATTGAAAAATCCTGGATTCATACATTTAATATAATCAGGCTAGTTTGTCCTAAAAATTACAAGCTTTAGAGAGTCAAACGCTTGTGTCTGGTGGAATCAGTACAGATCTGAATTAACTGTGTTAAATTACATATGTTCACAAAAAATAAGTTTTAAATCATAATTTGATTTGCATCACAGTGAGCTTAGGCAAATTGTGGTGCATGGTAGTCAGCCAAAAAGATCACAATTAGGTGCAATCAAGGTTTTCTTGATTTGTTACAAATTGAGACCATCTATGAATGCGCTTAGTACGTCACTGTGCTTGCTTTCAAGACAGAAAGCAATTTTTCATTGCTAACACTAATTCTGAGCTTCAGTGACAGAAGAAGTGGCAATGCTGTTGGCTGGTGAATAGGGTAGACTGTACCCTTTATGAGCCCTTTATGAAAGAGTGATTCGAAGTATTCACACAGTTTCCTAAGAAATCAATTCTTTGGTTGTATCTGGGGCACAAATTGACAGTCTTTACAAAAAAAAAATGGAAGCCTTTTCTGGATGTGACAATATGCTCCATTTTTCTATATTAACCTTCAAGTTAGGGTGCTTCTGAAAAAGTTCCTCTCTACCCCGACTGGAGACATCCTTATTCCTGTGGAAGTTGGGTCACAGTGCAGAAAACAAGTGTAGTAGGTGGGCTAGGTCAGGGTGGCTTCAGAGGTATCTGGAGTTCAGGAAGAAAAAAATATTCTGTCAGAAAAAAAAAAATCCCACTGAGTTCACACTTCAGATTGTTCAGATAAAATCAACACCCCTTTGCCACTTATTGTATGTAATAACTTAGAAAGGAGATCACACTGGTACAGAAGGATTGCCTGAGGCAAAGGCTGGTAAATAGGTCTGTGAGTGGATGAACACAGTATGATCCAAGGTCTCTGAATCCAAGGTACAGGCTCCTCAATTTAATTCCAAATTGAAAGAAAGTTTTGTTGTGGTGCCCTCTGGGTCCTTGTACGTATCTTCTTTAGTGAAACAAATAGAAAAGGCTTAGGTTGCCTGGCAAATGGCAGTTCAAATCAATATAATACCTGGCTCAGAGGCAGGAGTGTGCTCATTTGTGAGCATTCACAGGCCCTGTTTTTCTATTTTCCTTCCTCTTCCTGCTTTCCCAAAGAGAGTGTAGAGTTATTCCCCCTTTTATCAGCGTGTCTCCTGCACACTTGGCAAGCAGCTCTGATCATCACCCGGATGGGTCAGAGCCAGGTATCTGTTCCTCTTGTAGCAGGAAACATAAAGCAAAGATAGTCTTTGTTCACAGCCCAGCAATATAGGTGCTTTCAAGCAACAAAGGAAAGCAAGGACAAGGTACGGCATCTGCAGTGGCAGGAGATAAGCTGGAAGAGTGAACACCACAGCAATATTCAATGGCAGTCCTGTTTTGAGCCTCAGAGTCTGTGACCAAGGAAGTTCCTTTCCTTTCACTGCACTTCTGAATCTATATTCAGCAGGTATATTCCCCTATTGGGTTTGGGTTTTTCTTTTCTTTTTTTTCAATGAAACTCCTAGTTGAAAGTTGATGAAACCTTTGTTTTGCCACTTGTTTGTCAGAACACTTCTGCAACATTTTGTAATAGAATTCACTGTCTCCACAAAAAATTGAGCTTCCTGTTATCACACATATTTTATCAGGACGCCCAGTATCCTTCCTAGCTCACAGCTTTGCTCCAGCTCATTCCTTGATTTCTTTTCTATGCCATTTCCTACTGCTCCAGTGCCCTTTTTTTTCCAGTCTTCTTGATTCCTCCCATACTGTTCCAATTGGTTAAAATACCCTTTCAGGATAAATGCCAATTTCTTTCTCTCCATTCAATTCCTACCAACCAGACAGCATTAATACATTTGCAATAGAAATGCTGCACAACCTGAATTTCAAAGAAAGGCAAAAGCCATTACTCCCTGGCTAAGCTCTCTTCCAGGTGCAGAGCTGCCTGTTGCTCTTCAGCCTGTCCATGACTGATAAACAGCGGGAAGGAGCCTACCCTTCCTGCTCGTGATGTCAGCACAAGGTGACATCTGGCAGCACTGTGCAGATTTTATTTTAGTTTATTTTACTATAGGAGAAAGCACAGTTTGTTACATATTTGTTTTGTAAATTCCATTTCCATTTTAATTAGAAGGCAAGTTCCTGCAATTTCCATCATAATTATCATAATCTGCTTACAGTCAGTATGATGAGTACAGCCAGGAGAAGCAGCTGGGCTACATTTGCTTTATCCTGGGTGGAAATCTTTAAACAGATAAGTATTGGAAATAGTCCTACAATCACTCTTCTTGAGCAAATATCCATGTGCAGGAGTTACTGGATGGGTTGTGTATAGTAGGATCCAGGTACCAGGGAAGAAACAGTTCAAAATGCGTCTCTGGATGTACAACAATTGTCATAAGCAGAACTCATTTTTCTGGTTTTGTTGTTTATGGAGGAGATCATATTGAGGATGCTTATGTTTTCTTGGGAAATGACTTATATGGGTAGGCACATATTATGGATTTATTCACTATTGAGTTTTATGCCTGTGTAACTCAATTGAGTCCAGAGTTAGAGCAATACAGCAGTAAATCAGACTCCATTATTCTTAGCTACTTTTATGGAGACACAAGTTAAATTCTCTGTGATATAACCAGGAATATGTATGTGGGAGGGTGCTTTAAAGGGGCTCTTCAGTGAGAGCCATCAGTCTTTCTGATTGCACTCACCTCTGCTCCACAGCCCACTCTGCAACCAAAGGAGACCTTCAGAGGGTGCTTTCATGGGGCATCCTTGTCTCCTCAGAGCAGAGAAGGTGCTGCAGAAAGAGGGAGCATTCAGTGCTCTCCCTCACCTGCACTGGCTTCATTTTTCATCAATATCATACAGCTTAGCTGATCTGGAGGCAATTACTGTGACAAAGCTCAAGGACAAGATTAGGGAAATAAGGGGTGATTTCATTTTATGAAATGATTTTATGAAATGATTTTATGAAATCTCTAGGCAGGTTAATTTTACCAACTCAGGCCCTTTTTCTCACAGCTTCCTTACACTCATGCTCTTATCTGTCCGTACACTTATAAGCTCCTAAATGTGTGCGCCCAAGTAGTCTGGCCGTGATCAGTTGTGTGCACCAGAGAGGACAAAAGGGTCTGCCTGTTGAGGCTTTGCGTCTTGACTGGTGATGACAAACCAGTTTTCTTTTATACTCTTTAGGAGTTGCAGTTGTTACAGGGTGGCCCTTTGCTTCAGAATCTCGGGTACTTCAGACTCCACAAATCGTAGGCAGGGTTGCTGCTTATTGTCTGCCTGACCTTGTTTGAAATACATTTTTGAAATATATACATCTTCATGGTTATTGCCTGTTTTCCCGCAGTGTTGACACAAAAAGGAATGGCATATGTGATGTGCTGTAACCTTGCTGCCCCCATCCTGTGGTCAGAAAGCAGGGTCTTCCCCTAACAAGGCATCTCTGCTGGGCTCTCAGCAGAGTGCAAGCCTTTGGGGAGTGAATAAACACCATGTTGCTCAATTTGATTGATGGGGAACAGTCACTGCCAACACAGGTCAGTCTTTTAACACTCATAGCAATCTCAATATTATTTTTAAGTCTCTTAAAGTATAGCTCCCCCTAAAAAAAACCACACCATAAAATGACAACAAAGGGAAATCTTCACAGTAGTTTGGGTCCTTGATTGATAGTGGACTTGATTTTTTTAAAAAAATTATTTTTCACTAGTGCTACAAATGTATACAACCAGAGGTAAATAGCACATCAAATGGGGTTTTTTAATATTATTTTAAACAGTTTTTAATAAGATTTGAATAAAAATTTAATACTGAAGGCAAATTAAATCTGAAGTGCTATTTATTACTCTCTAACACATGTTCAAATGGTCACTCCCACTGCTTGCATTTCTGGCCTTAAATTATTCCATGAATGTCTTTAAGTTTTTTAGTTCTATTTGTTTCATGTTAACTGCCATTTTTTTTATTAATTATATGGCTGTATGATTGTCACAGCCTCCTATTCAAAATAAAGAAAACATGCTAAACTACTCTGGTTACCATTACATAACGTTTTCACCACAGTCACCTTTGAAGAGTTTGATTTGTTTGGAAACCATTTTGTGTTGTTGTATTGAAGCAGCTTATCTAAAGTTAACCATGTAGAAACTGATTGTTTAATTGAATAAAAGCTGCAAGATTTTGTGCAGGTTTCCTCACTGGAGAAAAAAAATTTTGGGGAAAATTTTAACTTAATTGATAATTCCCAGAAACATGAAATGTCTGAAATATTGTTAGTCACTGGACTGGCTAAATTAAAACAACCAGATCTTCTTACCACTTAAATGGAAGCCAAGGTCCCATGGTCATTGATACGGGATTTGTCTGCTACCAACCCACTTAGAAAGACAAATGTGCTTTGGATTAGATAGAGGCAAAGAACCACATTTTGCTTAGTTATAAACCATACACAAAGTATTTCAGACCAAATATTGCCTTCTGTCCCATAGCTTTCATAAAGGCATAAAGCTGTCATAAAATGTTGGAGCCAAGCTAACAAGTTCTACAGTCTGTGAGAAACACCCCCAATCACACAGGGAAGACAGTTTTGATCATTTAACGTTGTAAATCTGATCCTATCCCTGCATTTAAAAAGTACATGTGGGTATTATGTGTCCCAAACCTAGTGATTAATTAATTTGATGATGAGATCCATCTTGTGCACTACCTTTGAACTTGTGATGGATAGGGAGTCAGCTAGGCTCTACCATCAGGAGAAATTAAGATATGAATGATGTTATCATTAGAACTTTCCTATATATGAGGGAGGAAATAAATATAATATATACTTCTTTAAGACATGTAGATAAATAAAAAAGCCACAGTTTTCAGAGACTTTGCAAACAGGCTTCTCTGCTGCCATAACACAGTGGAACATCCAAAATAAGCATCATTCTGGTTTTGGCTCCATCCAAAGGAGAGGTCAAGCATGTACTTGGGTATGTGTCTCAGTTAAGAGGCGCTCTTGGCTCCTGAGCTTCTGCAGCTCCAAGAACAGAAGGGCCTGACTTTGCCCCAGGCTATGATTTTCTTGGAAAACAGTGTGCGTAAATTCCATAATAGAAGAGAGAGAAGAATACCTGCCAAGAGTTCAGTGTGCTGCTCCCTCCACACGGTTTATCATTTGCTCTCTTTACAGCTTAAACATCAGGCAGTTTGCTAGTGTGTAAGCCCCTGACTTGGCTAGAAACTGGAAAACATTAGCCACACCATTAGGGTCTGATATCAATGAAGCAGAAGGCAGCATTTTCAAAATGCCGGAGATCCAGCCTTCCAAGTACTCAATTACTTGTATCTTTTCCTGTCTCACTTAGGTGATGTTAAATTTTTTTTTCCCCCCCATAAAACCACATATTTTCCACAGATTGATGATATTCCATCACTGAACGGTTTTCCCACATGCATGTACCCTGGGGTATCACGTGAACCTCAAGCAAAAGCGATGACAAACACAAGCCTGTGGGACCCCACAGAGCCCTCTGATCTGCAGCTGGTGGAGAATTTCCTGACTACTACTGAGATGCATGGCAGAGGCTAATTTGTTGAAAACAGTGTTTCCCAAAAACTCTTACTGAACTACACACAGAGTGTGGCTGGAAATCTGTTACAGCTTTTGCCAGTGCATCATCTCACAGATGCTAGCTGGCCTGACCTTCTTTGGTTCCAGGGCAGTCTCACCATGTGCCATGCCCTCGTGTTAGAAAACATATTTTTGCTGGTTTTGTACCAAAACCCCATCTGCCACAGGGTTTGGAAGCCCTGATATTAGAAGAGCTGTGTAGCAAGGTGTCTGGGAGACCCACAAAACCCAGACCAAGCCAGCTTCCATCTGGAGGAAGCAGTAGAAAGCTGATGGGCTGCAAAGCTCCTCACTCATTTGTTGCTCCTCATGACTTCAGGACTCCCAGCTCCTGGCAGCACCAATAGGGTGCCATAGCTGGCGTTGAAACTCCATGCAGCAAGCTCAAAGATTTGATTGCACCTTTTAAAGATTTTAATTATTGCCATTATTTTAAAAAACCCTTCATAATAGACTTTTTTTTTCTTCAAAAAGTAGGAAATATTAAGTTTTAGAATTTTCTGAAGAACATGATCTGATTACTAACTTGCACCATTCATTCCAACAGCAACATGTAGATGAGGAAGGGGAACACTATCCTACCCAGAGACCAGGGCTAAGCCAACAGATGTCCTGGCCCTTCCATAGCCTCTGACATAAAACTACAAATAAATGGAAAGAGAAGAAGAGCTAGAGAACAATCTTCATGGGTAAAAAAAAAGATTTTTTACTTGAGTAGAAGGGTCAGTGTCTGAAGCTTGAGTGGACCTCATTGCCTTTCAGTATGAAAACCCTAACCATCTCCAAAACCAAACTTTTTTTTTTTTTAAACCATTCTGAATGTCATGGATTTCACAATACAAAGTTCTGATTCTTTCTGCTGTGCTCTAAACAAGCTTCTTTAACACAGGCTTGGGTTATTTTCACTAGAGGTTGAATCTCTGGCAAGTGCTTTGTTTCTTTCTTCCCAAGGCCATATTTGTTTGCACTAAGATGAGAATTAACTTGCAGGGTAGCAGCCCACAAACTTTGCACATAGTGATCTTTAAATAGGATTCTGATGAATTCACAGAGGATTGGAATGAAACACCACAAAACATTTACCTTGAAAAGCTCTAGTTTCTTAAATCAGTTTCCCCGGAGTACATTTACAGTAGCTGTCACCAAAGATAGCTCATTGCTGATGAGCCTCAAATGAGCACTTCAAGTCCATGAGACAGAAGTTGCATAAGCAATCACATTAATGCTATCTAACCAAGCTAAATAGCATAAGACAATTTTAATTTGCATGCTGACAAGAGCTAAATTGCAGGGTTCACCTGTAGCAAAAATAAATCAGATGGTGATCATTGCTTTTGCTTTTCTTAAATTAGCATCTGCCAAGTACACCATAAAAATTCTGGTCACCTAAAGAAAAACATATTCCAAAGCTAAATGTCTTCATTACTTTGAATTGCAGTGACTTATGATACAGAAAGCAATAATTGGTAGCCTCTAGCAAAACAGTGGCCTTTTCACAGTCCTCTGCAAGAAACAGTAATAGTGTTGATAAAATATGATAGATTTCTGTAATGTCACAGGCTTTCAAATACTTGGAAAAAAATCCCCTGATAACAGATGGAATGTTTTTTGACATTAAAATATGCATTTTTTTCACATGTGGCAGTGAATGCGAAAAGTGTTAGCTTAATAAATAAGTGGTGCTCGTGGGTACCAGTAGTTTCAGTTGGCTCCTTTTCTGTGAAATATTCTGGCTTTATGATATTAACACAAATTAGAAATGGCTTGTAGTTTTCACTCTGTATATTGCTGTGCATAAAGGTCTCTTATATAACACATCAGGATGTTCAGCTGTATAATATAGCACCACTGACATAGAAGTGACATTACCTACATACATATTTTTAATGCAGCTGCTCCAAGGAGCTCTAAAAAAAATGCCCATGACACTCGGCAAGCTCAAGCAGCAGCACCACATCCTTTCCAGAAAGGAATAGATTTCCTTGGGTTCGAGTCCTTCACTTTCTGATAAACCTGCTCACAGCTGAAGATCATAGAATCATAGAATCATCTAGGTTGGAAAAGTCCTTTAAGATCATCAGGTCCAACCAATAACCTAACACTGCCAAATCCACCACTAAACCATGTCCCGAAGCACCACATCTACCCGGCTTTTAAATTACTCCAGGGATGGGGACCCAACCACTTCCCTGAGCAGCCCCTTCCAGTGCCTGACAACCCTTGCGGTGAAGAAATTTTTCCTAATATCCAACATAAACCTCCCCTGGTGCAACTTGAGGCCATTTCCCTTCATCCTATAGCTTGTTACTTGGGAGAAGAGACCAACACCCACCTGGTTACACCCTCCTTTCAGGTAGTTGTAGAGAATGATAAGGTCTCCCATCAGCCTCCTCTTCTCCAGGCTAAACAACCCTAGTTCCCTCAGCCACTCCTCATAAGATTTGTGCTCCAGACCCCTCACCAGCTTCATTGCTCTTTTTTGGACATGCTCCAGCTCCTCAATGTCTTTCTTGTAGTGAGGGCCCCAAAACTGAACGCAGCATTCAAGGCACGGCCTCACCAGTGCTGAGCACGGGGGCACAATCACTTCCCTACTCCTGCTGGCCACACTACTCCTGTTACAATCCAGGATGTTGATGGCCTTCTGGGCCACCTGGGCACACTGCCGTCTTATATTCAGCTGGCTGTCAACCAGCATCCCCAGGTCCTTTTCAGCCAGGCAGATTTGCAGCCACTCTTCCCCAAGCCTGTAGCGTTGCATGGGGCTGTTGCGACCCAGTTGCAGGACCCGACACTTGGCCATGTTGAACCTCATAAAATTGGCCTCGGCCCATCAATCCAGCCTGCCCTGATCCCTCTGTAGAGCCTTCCTACCCTCAAGCAGGTCAACACTCACAACTTGGTGTCATCTACAAACTTACTGCGGGCGCACTCGATCCCCTCATCCGGATCATTGATAAAGATACTAAACATGACTGGCCCCAATATGGAGCCTTGGGGAACACCACTTGTTATTGGCCACCAGTGGGATTTAACTCCATTCACCACAACTCTTTGGGCCCATCCATCCAGCCAGTTCTTTTACCCAGCGAAGCATATGCCCATTCAAACCATGAGCCACCAGCTTCTCCAGCAGAATGCTGTGGGAAACAAGTGTTAAAGGCTTTACTAATGTCTAGGTAGACAACATCCACAGCCTTTCCCTCATCCACTAAGCAGGTCATCTTGTCACAGGAGGAGATCAGGTTAGTCAAGCAGGACCTGCCTTTCATGAACCCAGGATGAATGGGCCTGATTACCTGGTTGTCCTGTATGTACCATGTGATGGCACTCAGGATGATCTGCTCCATAGCCTTCCCTGGCACTGAGATCAGACTGACAGGCCTGTAGTATCCCAGATCTTCCTCCTGGCTCTTCTTGTAGATGGGTGTCACATTTCCTAACTTCCAGTCAACTGGGACCTCCCTGGCTAGCCAGGACTGTTGAGAAGATGTTGAAGAATGATTTTTAAAGCAGTCTGTTTTCTTGGGAGGGAGACAGTTGATGGAAAAAATGACTCCTCAGAATAAAAGCTTTTCACAGGAGCATGCCTGTTTGAATATAAGTTCCCTCTGTGAAACATTTCTCCATATCAGCGTGCAATTTCCCACAAAAATCAAAGAAATCCAGCTGTCCACATGTTAAATTGGCTCTCCCTTGCCCCGGGTTGTGTATCACAGCTGGTTTATTTAATCTACTGGGATCTCCTTGTATTTTTTATAGTTTTCAAAGAAAAATATGGTTGTTATTGTTTCACCTTGAAATTTCAGCTTTGCATAGAGTGGCAATATCTCTAGCCTCACTGCACTTAGCAAATCATCAAAGAAAGAATCAGCAAACCTCTACTAGCTGTTACTGGTTTCTGTACAGCCTTTTTCCTTTCAAACTTTGTGACTTGCTCTTAGTTCAATCACAATACCACCTCTTTTGTATTCCTTGGCCGAGCCTTATAAATACCCTGAAATTCATTTCTCATTGATGCTTATGCTGTAGCCACAGCCATTTCAGGAAACAATGGACTCCAGAGTGCCTAGGGAGAAAAATCAGATACTATATAAGAACATTTTCAATGTCATTTTCCTAATTTGCATAAATTCTTTTCTGGTTTTTGGATGCATTAAAGGCAAGCATTACTGTGAGTTAATTAAAATAATTCCATGAATTTGAAGCAATTGTGCTGCTACATGATTTCATGTTGCATAATCAAAGAGCTTTGTAATGAAATCACCCACTTGATTTTAGTATGATGAGCCCCATGGCAAAACAGAAACTGAAGTGCAACCTCCCACTTCCCTCCCCCTTCCAACAGAAAATTAAAGAGAATTAGAAGTCTCCAACAAAGAATTCTGGTCTATAAAGCAGAGAGAGACTGTATCACAATTTACAATTCAATCCTTTTTATTGCTCAGTGATTCAGCTGACAGTTAATTTGAAAACTGATATTGGATGTTCCTTGTTATGCATAGCAGAATTTGGGTGCAATGGAGATAGATAGAAAACCTACCATGACATAAGAAGAAACCACACAGTGACAAAGAGATGTATATGGCAAACCTTACGTAGATGTAACCACACAATGATACAGATGAATTAGAGGCATTTGCTGAAAAGCTGCAAGGCTAGCCTGATATTTCAGCATTTAATAAAGTATATATAGGTGCGAGAGAGCAGAGAATCAAGATGATAAGCACTGGCTGTTCTAGCTTGAACTGTAGCATTTGTCATAAAATTATTAGTTCATGAGATGTACTTCTTGGAATCAATTTCAACTTACCCTAAGTCTACACATATGTACCCCTCGCCCACACTTCGACTCTTTTCAAATGTGTACAGACACTTAAATGCCTCACCTGGGTAGGTTCTTCTAGGAATTTGAATCCAAGTGGAAGCTAGCAGAGGCAGGAAAGATTCAGTCTGTTGCTGGAAGGATTTTAAGCACTACTCAAGTTGCCTGATAAAGAAGTATATTCAAATTTTTCTCTGCCAGGCTCACAGTATGTGAGCAGATACTAGATTAATGAAGAATCATGCAGCAAAATCACATGTATGCATCGAGAACTTCCTGTAATCAGATATTAGAAGTTATGGTTTCATTTCTTTTCCCCTCCAGCAACAGTGAGACAGAAAGAACAGGCAATTACCATACCCTTTTCTAAGTGTCTCGTATAGCCCCAGCTGAGCCCTCACTTACACAGCACAAATCTCCTTTTTAAAATTAATGAAGACTAATTAAGGAAAATAAGCCTCCAAAAGAAAAAGAAAAATTTGCTTTTGTTTAAAGATAACTCTCATAACTACCACAAAATGCCATTCCATTGGAGAAAGCCATATGCAATAACTAACTGTAGTATGAACTGATGAATGTTATCTCTTTCCAAGCAGATCAGATAAGTGAATCAAATGCTGGTTTTAACTCTTTACTTTAAATAAGGTTATTAGTAATAAAAATGGTATGAAACTGCTGGATAATCTGAGCTAAGTGAAATTAAATGGAGGAAGAATAGAGAAAAAAACATTAATTGAGATTTCAAGAAACTGTTACAGATCTATTTTATGCCACAACCGGATATTATAAGGTTCAAATTCTCAAATTTGGAGAGACTGGAGACACCTTTTTTTCTGTGGCTAGAATGAAACAGTTTTTTTCAGAAGTATGAAACAGTTGCGTATCAGTTATGGCATATACCAAACCTCAGAAATATTCAGCCAGCTGCTAGAACTTGCCCCTACAAAGAAATGTGTCAACTAATGAGGACTCTGGAGGTTGTGTAACTTCTCTAGGGTAACACCAAGGCCATTCTACCCCATCACTGTGTATTAATATATATAAATTTATATTCATATATATGAATAGACATATAATTAACAGACATATAGTGTTATCTATTAACATACATATAATATGAAGATGTAACATCTACATATACTCATATATATAAAAAATATTTTTTAATATATTTATATATAGCCACTGATATTCAGGGCTGCAGGTATAAACCCATTTAAATATATTTTTAAGCTCATCTACATCTGTTATTCCAGTATCTATCATGTTATCTCCGAGATAAAAGCTATTCTCAAATGCAAATGGGAGATAGTAGTTGTTGCCTGTTCATCAAGTAATGCTCCCAGAATTAAGTTTCTGCAAGTGTAGGGATAACACCATGTCATGGTTTAACCCCAGCTGGCAACTAAGCACCCCACAGCCACTCATTCACAGCCCTCCCTGGTAAGATGGGGGAGAGAATTTGAAGAGCAAAAGTAAGAAAATTCATGGGTTGAGATAAGAATAGTTTACTAATCAAAATAAAATAATAATAACAATAAAATTGTGTTGAAAAGGAAAACAACAAGGGAGAAAGAGAGAGACAAAACCCAGGAGAAACAATTGATGCAACCGCTCACCACCCGCCGACCAATACCCAGCGCATCCCAAGCAGTGGCTGCTGCCCCCCAGGCAACTCCCCCCAGTTTCTATACTGAGCGTGACGTCCTATGGTCTGGAATAGCCCTTTGGCCGGTTGGGGTCAGCTGTCCTGGCTGTGCCCCCTCCCAGCTTCTTGTGCTCCTGGCAGAGCAGGGGAAGCTGACAAATCTCTGACTGGTGTAAACACTGCTCAGCAACAACTAACCATCAGGATGTTATCAACATTCTTCTGGTACTAAATCCAAACTACAGCACTATGCCAGCTACTAGGAAGAAAATTAACTCTGTCCCAGCCGAAACCAGGAAACACCATTACCACAATGTCTGTAAATCAGCTGTATGTGTGCTGTGATTTATCACTATCATTTGATGCATGAAAATATCTTCTTTCACAGTCAGAAATCTGAACATCAAATCTGGGATGTGTAAATGCAGTGTGGGTTTACCAGAAGCCATTCACCCCAAACCAGTCTGCTATCTGTCTTTAAAGAGGTCACTGAATATCTAGACAAGTGAAAGATGGAAAATTGCACCCAGCTGGCTTTTGGCCACATATAATTTCATATAAAGGATTATCACTTATACTAGAGAAGATGAGGAAAACTGTGAGGTCAGTAAGGATCTGGTTCAAAACAAGATGAAAATAGGTATTGATGATGGGTCAGTAGCAAACTGAGTGAAATGTTTTGCTGAATTTCTTAAAAAAACCCAAACAACAATGCACTTCAGGAGTCTCCTGACAGCACTCAGTGTCACACTGGTAAAGCCAAAATCGAAGTCGTCATCATCCTGATTTCAGAGACACTGAATACTTTACAGGAAGAACTGTCTGACTTCAATATTTAGGGTAGTATTAAGTACATATTAGTAGAGATCTGCAGAACTTTAACTGAACTGAAGTTTCTTCCATTCTGCTGGAAATGACAGAATATTGATACTTGAATGTAGGAGCCGATTGTGAAATAAGACCGAACCAGCCATACCATGAAGCAAATTCAGTCTTACAATACATCCAGTTTAGTATTTCTACCAGAGACAAGCAACTGCTGTTAGTGTTCTACAGAAAAACTGATCTGGAAAACTGTGTATGTTTCTGATTCCTCATTGTCAAAAAAAGGTTAATTTAAGCTCAAACAAGAACAGAGCAGGGTTATGAGACTAACGAAGGAATCAAAAGAGGATCTTAACATGACGTCAAAAGAATTTGACTTGTTTTGTTTAACAGAACAAAGACCAGAAAAATATGATTTTTTTTTTAATAAATACACTAGGAAGGTATAAAATGGGAGAAAAGAGCTATGTGATTTAAAGGACAATAATGGTTAAAAACATTAAAAATATAAAAAAATTAAAAATTATAAATCCTCAGTGTCTGTCTTTAAAAATGTTTTCCAACCATCTGAGCATTGAGTTACAACTTTCCAGCTGGATCCCTGGGAACAAACAGATCACAACATTTTTAGGAATTATATTGTCTAATGTGTCCAGACATTTGCATAATAAGCAAACAATGAAAGAAGAAAGAGGACTACACAGGGCTACTCTGAAGTAAGAATGAGATTAAGGGCCATTTTGATGTTTCTGTGCCTAGTATGAAGGAGACTTGCTCAGCTGACCAGCTCAATCAAATGCAGAGAACATAAGAGGCTCCATCCTGGCTCCCACCCACCACCTTTTTAAGGCTCACAAGCTAGGGCTGCTCAGGTTTGAAATCAAGCATTTCCTTTCTTAGCATACATCACTGAAACATATATGCAAACTTCCCTGACTTTTTCCTTTCTTGATTAATCTGAACCATCCCAATTTCCTCACATTCCGATACAAGGTTGTTCCATGGAAACAGTGCACAGAATTTTTTTGTTAATTAGAGGAAAAGATATCAGTGTCTGAATTAGATATCTGAAAGGTTGCTTCAGAGAACAGGTGCACGATTTTTGAATGCTGAGGTCAAAAGTTCTATCCTGAATGTAAGTATTCTAATTGGTGAGTTAGGAAAGATAACATTCAGAAAGCTGAGTCCAAGTTTTAGAACCTATCATCGAGATAAAAATAGGATGAAACACAAAGGATGTCATTTTAGCCATCATCGAAAAAAAATGAACAAGACAGTATTTTAGTTAAACCTAGAGAAATACATCAATCATTGAGCGCTAAACCAGAAGAATCAGATTAGAAAAAAAATCACAGGAAGTATCTGATGACAGGTAAATGTGATCATTGAGACAATACTGGAACAAAGAAGCCCTGCTGACCAAATAAGTATAGAAGCAGAAGCTTATTCTTTGTAATGAGTAAAATCATGATGGAAGTAATAATTATCAGATTAAAGGTAGTTTTAAAGGAAACATGGTAAAGGAAAACATTGTCTCAGAATACGCTAAAGCTGCACTGGTCTAAAGTATACAAGCTGACAGTTAATGGGGTAAAAGCAAGAATAGAATCAAGCAATGCCTTGGTATTCATTGACTTTTTGAAGCCAATTATTTCAGGGATTATTATGCAAAGCAGGAGAATTATATGGAGTTCTGGACAAGTTTATTGCAAATGTAAATACAATGAACAAATTCCCTGCAGAGCTTTAAGAACTACTGGAAAAAACAAGTAAGTGTCTCAAGTCAAGGACAAACCACCACTTTTCATCCTGCTCTTAAAGCGGACATGATGTATGTTATGTGCAATGAAGAACATAACATTGATGATCTCCATGTAAGTGTCTCAGTTTAGGCAAATGACAACACATCACTAACCTGAATTCATATGAATGACCCAGGTTCAGGACCTTGTGCTTGACCTTCTTGAACTTCATAAGGTTCATACAAGCCCACTCCCTAAGCCTGTCAAGGTCCCTCTGAATGGTATCCGTTCCCTCCAGTGAATCAACTGCATCACACAGCTTGGTGTCATCTGCAAACTTGTTGAGCATGCACTTAATCCCACTGTCTATGTCACTGATGAAGATATTAAATACTATTGGTCCCAGTACGGACCCTTGAGAGACATCACTCATTACTGGTTTCCACTTGGATATAGAGATATTAACTATAACTCTTTGGACACAGCAATCCATCCAGTTCCTTATCCATCTAACAGTCCATCCATCAAACCCAACTCTCTCCAATTTAGCAAAAATAATTTTGGGGGGAACTGTGTCAAAGGTCTTACAGAAGTCTAAGCAGATGACATTGTAGCTCTTCCCTTGTCCCCTGATGCAGACACTACGTCATAGGAGACCACTAGTTTAGTCAGGTCTGATTTTCCCTTAGTGAAACCATGTTGGCTGTCTCTAATCACCTCCATGACTTCCATGTCTTCAAGGAGGATCTGTTCCATGATCTTACCAGGCACGAAGGTGATGCTGACTTGTCAGTAGATCTCCAGAGTCCTTCTTTCTACCCTTTTTAAAAATGGGCATGATGTTTCCCTTTTTCCTAGTCACTGGGGTCTTTGCTTTCCAGCCACGACTTTTCAAATATCATGGAGAATGGCTTGGTAACTACATCAGCCAATTCCCTCAGGACCCTGGGGTGCATATGGTTTGGCCCCATGGGCTTGTGTATGTTCAGGCTCCTCAGGTGGTCTCGAATCAGGTGACAGTCATGCCCACAGCATGGGAGAATTAAGGTCTGTCTTGTTTTTTTCAGGGCTGGGTGAAGGTGCTTGCTGACCATGTGTTGGAGGCAGCTGGAAATTGAATATTTGCAATCAGTTTCAATTTTCAACAAATTATGTAATTAAAAAAATGGTTATCTGCTCCATGATGACACTTAGCCAGGAGAATTCGGCAACTACTGGCTACAACACAGTTTGAATTGAGTCCACCTGTGAACTGCAGCCAAACTAAAAAAGCCAAAGCAAAGGTTTGCTTTGATAAAAGTTAGCAAGACAATGCTTGACAAATGAAAAGTGTTTTGAAACTAAAAGTTACATAACCGTCTAGATGAACTGTACCATAAATGGATTGAGTTTATTGAGCTTTTAACATATTTTGGAGTAGGAGGATTGTGTATGACAGTAAAGTTGGAAGAAAAAATGATGTAATTTACTGTGTTTAATGAACTTGAGCTGTACCAACAGCTCAACGGCAGAAGGAATACCTTCTATTGGCCTATGTCATGACCCGCCCCATTCATGACATGTTGGCATTTGGCCTGGACTTGCAGAAGCTTAAAATCTATACTGCTATAGTAAACTTCTATTCTACTTTTTATGATAAAATACTGTGAATAAAGTAGAAAATATTTTTGATTCCCTGTAATGATGTCTTACAATTTTCTAAGGCTTTTTGGGTTAAACCCAAATAAACTGGAGAAAAGCATGAAATGAGCAGTAAAATGCTTAATTACTTTCAGTGATCACTTCTACAATCACAGATTTCCCCAGTCACAGATTTCCCCAATCACAGATTTCCCCAAAAGCAGGGCAAGTCTTCTCCAGAGGAGCTACATTGTTTTGTCATCTCTCTAAGGACTAGCTGTAATTTTTAAACACACATAGGATCCTCAGTTAATTTCCTATAAATTGAAATTACTTAAAAGATCCTGCAAAAGGAATGAACACTCAGGAGAAACAGATACAAGAAAAAAAACCTGCATTTCCAGTTTAAGCACCTAAAAATCTGGGTTTAAGCCCACAAAACATGTATTGTGTTACCCCAGGGTATTGCTCTCAGATCTCATTGCATCTTTACCATTATAGCTCTCTCAGAGAAAGATGAACTTCCTCCTTATTAAATGAGTTGTAGGGGGAGGAGGTTATACGATGCTTGCCTCAGGTGGTGAGTAAAAGCAAGTTGCTCATTTATAAAATTGCTCACAGAGTTTGGACACTAAAACGTGTTGTGTAGGATTAGAAGCACATATATTAGCACATGCAAATGAACGGTAATATGGAAGCGTGTATTCAAATTGTGTCCATGGCTTTTAGTGTCTAAGTTTGGAAGATGTACGCTGCATTGGACAGGTACAGGATCAGCCTGGAGGGAGGAATAGTTTTAGTTCTGGCATGGACCATGGGCAATGTTGAGATGCACATGCGCTCCCTAAATGCTCTCCCCTACTGCCACTGCTGGAGGTACAACACTGGGCTAGACAGATCATTGGTCTGACTCAGTAAGGTATTTTTTCTGTTCTTACAACTGCTTAATTTTTCATTACTGACTGCAACATGAAGTTTGGAAAAGTGCTAATGAAATCTGCCAGTAAAACAGAGCTGTCTGCCAATGCAAAGTAAGAATGGACGAACAAACAAGAAAGGTCTGCATAACCTCAAGGGTCACAGCAACAGAAGCATCATCAAACATTAACAAAAGAATGAAAACTCATTAATATTTTGATAAGGATTTTGCTTTAAACAACAGCTCAATACTGGGAAATGACAAAGTAATATAAAGACTCAAAAGGATGAGCCATGAAAATGTTACTATAGCAGAAACATCTTCAAGGAAAGTGGGAACATATTAATGCCACCTTAGCTGTACTTCTCAGGAATATTTTTTGAAACTCCAGACACTTATGTTCAAGAAAGATTCACCCGGGTTGTACTGGTTTCAAGGAAGGGCTGTTAGGATGCTCAGAGGAACAGCACACCGATCTTATGAGAAGAGGCCAAAGTTATCTCTAAACTGCGGTCACAGAAGACGATACAGTGCTGTGTAGGAATACTAGCTTTAACCTAGCAAACCTGGGTACTGTCAACAGTCCAACTGCAACAATAAATAGTTTGGTGTGGGCTAAATTACTGTCAAGGCTGCTACCCACACTCAAGCTATCTAATTAAAAGCTGCTCACATATCTCTGCTCTTCACCCTGGTCACGACATCAACGACAAGAAGGATAGATATCAGGTTTTCCGTAAGGGCATCATTTGTAGTGACAACCTAAAGCAGCCTAGTTTGTTAGCTTAGAAAAAAAATACAAACAAAAATAAAACTGGGAGGAGATAAGATTGCTCTCAAGAAATATAAGGCAAGCATGAGGAGGAGAGTTTACCACTATGAGCTATTTAACCTACTAGACTATCTCAGGAAAACAAATAGACGTTAAGTGTCCATGAATATATTTAGCCTGGAAATTAGAAAAGGTTTCTAATTAACCAACCAGTGAGATTCTGGAACAGGCTTTCAATCAGAACTGTGGGTCTAAAACCTATTTTTAATATAGAGCTTGATTAGATTAACAATAAGATTTGATGTTGAGATTGCTTGCAATGACCGTAATCAAGAAAGCTTCATATACTGTTATGACTGAAAACATGTATAGATTGCATTACTGTGTAGTACTTACTTTGTCTTTCTTTCAGTGATAAACCATTTCTCTCTCTTTTACATCACGGGTGAAAGGAACGCAATACCTCATTGCTAGTCTGTTCCTTTCATGAGCTCAGACTGGTGAATCCTCATGATCAAGATTTTGGGTATCTGTACAACAAACCATTTGCCCTTTAACATTTTATAAATTACATGTTACAACTGAAATTTTCTGACAATGATTTCTCATTCAAATTCAAAGGATTAAAGAATGCAAATTTGTATTCACCCTTCCAGTCTGTGCATAAACACTTTATTTTTTAAATATTCTGCTGTTCTAAAGAGAATAAACCAGAATAATTCTTTCTTACTTACTCCAAATTCTGATATTTCATTAGGATCCCTGCTCAGTGTCTATCCAGATACCATTGGGACCTTATTGTAGCATAAGTATCATTGATCAAGAAAAAGAGAACTGTCAAGTCTCTCTTAATGTGGGAAAGCACCTGCAGAACACAGATGTACTTGTATTTGCACAGACCTTATGTGCAAATTGTGCTTTTTATTTATTTATTTATTTATGTAGCAATGTTCATACTTCTGGAGGAAAATTAAATTTCTTGTTCCCTACTATGATCACACTGCAGAGGAAAATTCTAGAATAAAATAAAAATTTTTACAAAATTACTTTTTTAATGTAAAGACTCACCATCTGTCATCTAATATCTCTTTTCTGCTACAGTGTCTACAAGATGAAGGACTTTAAGCTCTTTCAAATCAGCAAGTGAATGTTTCTTTGAGCAGTGGAATAGTGGAGGACATGATGCAATCCTTGGAGCATACCACAGGGAAGAGATCAATACAGGCAATAACACAACCTTACTAAAACTGAAATAAATGCCAAAGTGCCAGCTTTGAGGTAAGGCAAACATATATATATATGTATATATGCATCAGTATAGATGTAACATTTCCCTCTTGCATATGTGTTAATGACTCAATCACTGCCTAGCAGAATGTCAGAGTACCCATCCCCAACAACAACAACAAAAAAACCACCCCCAAAACCCAAAACCACACAAAAACTAAATGAAAAAGGAAACTCAAGTGTTATTCAGGAGAAAGAAAGGTGGTCGATCCTGTTTCTGTTTTTAAATTAATAGACCCACAAGGACTATGACCTCTTTCTAAGAGGAAATTAGTTTTAATTTGAAAAATCTGCCATTTGTACTATTTTGGATTTCTTTATATGGATTAGCTTTGTGAGATAAAGTCATCTGTACCATAACAGAGGATCATATGCTCATTTACAACTATGCTCCTTTACACTGCTTAAAGAACCTTTCCCATTCACTTTAAGGTCTTCCTGTGCTGCCATAGATGTGTAAACAGATCTAGCTGAAACTGGATGAGGATCAGGCTCAGTATATACGTAGGGAACAGAGGTATATGGTGGAAACACCCACATGTGGACTGAAGGAAGGATAACTAAGAAAGAGCAAGAGAGATAAGTCCAAAGGTGTTAACTCTGTGATTGCTGAATGGAGAACTTCAAGATAACTGGATATTTTGCAGGGTTTTGTTTTGGTTTATTGGTAAAGAAATACACGGAGCTGTAATATTTTTTTATTCTTTTGGTCTCTGTGGAATGTGAACTAACATGTGCATTGCTGGATTTTATAAGCCTTAAAAATAAACTGGAAGAAAAAAGTAGTTAATTGAGCTAGGAGAGAAGAATAATACACTGGGAGTCTTGCCTTTGGGACTCATTAGTCTCTGCTTCTGTATCAAACACCTAGGGAACACGAAGGTATCTTTGGATAACATTTGACAAACTAATTTGGTCTTTGAGCTGTGCATTTCATCCAGCTGAGTAAATATTATTTGCAGCCAACTGAGTAAGCCGTTACATTAGCTATAGGGAAATTGCTGATTTTGAGCACTTAGAGTGGAGAAGGTCAATAGCAACAGGAAGAATTAATAGGCATGTGGCTTTTATAAAGTTCCACAAAGTGTAGCCTCCTCTCATTTGGCAATAAAACTTGGTTTGAAGCTAGAATCTGCAAAAGCAAGGTAATTCTTGCCTTGGGTTGCTGTGACAACCTTAACGCAGCTTCTGTGAACAACCTGAGATTGTATCCAAGAATACAATGCAACTGTAGCTCCCAACCAGATGGGTAAGGGAAGAAAAGGCAGAATTAAAGGAGAGAGTGATTTTTATGGATTTTATTGTCTTTGCTAAGAGAATCTAGCAGATTTCTGAACAACAAAATATAGAATTTAAGTTGGTTTGGGTTTGATTTATTGATTTTTTTTGGTATTACAAGCTCAAGGTCTTCATTATCCTGTCTACTTTTAACTATTAGAATATTGAACTGGTTGCCATGGTTTAACCCCAGCTGGCAACTAAGCACCACACAGCCACTTGTTCACTCTCACACCCCCCCACACCCCAATGGGATGGGGGAGAGAATTGGAAAAAAAAGTAAAAACTGTGAGTTGAGATAAAGACAGTTTAATAGAACAGCAGAGGAAAATAACAACAACAACAACAATAGTAATAATAATTTACAAAACAAGGATGCACAATTGCTCACCACCCACTGACTAATGCCCATCCCATCCCTGCCCCCCTGGCCAACTCCCCCCCAGTTTCTATACTGAGCATGACATCCTATGGTCTGTAATAGCCCTGTGGCCAGTTGGGGTCAGCTGCCCTGGCTGTGCCCCCTCCCAGCTTCTTGTGCCCCTGGCAGAGCAGGGGAAGCTGACAAATCCCTGACTAGTGTAAGCACTGCTTAGCAACACCTAAACCATCAGTGTGTTATCAACATTCTTCTGGTACTAAATCCAAATCTCAGCACTGTGCCAGCTACTAGGAAGAAAATTAATGCTATCCCAGCCAAAACCAGGACACTGGTAAACACCACAGTTTGTCCTGAAGTCTCAGCTTAACTAGAGCACAACTTGGCTCTATTTTATGCAAAATTATTTTATGTATTTGCACCCTAAGGAAATGAAAGCTTATCAAGGAAGAGGAGTGGAGCAGAGAAGAAAAAAAAATTAGTTCAAATTTAACTGAGATATTTGTGCAGATCAAGACAATGGGAAATATTCCTGAGGCATTGCTGTTCCAGAGTTTAGACCTAGCCAGTGTTACTTGAGAAGGGAAATTACAAGAACACATTGGATTAAAATGACTTCCTGAGTCGCATAGCTTCCACATAAAATTCAAGAAACTTGAGGGTGTATCTGTTAGTCATTAAAATTACTATTTCAATTCCAAAGCCAGACAAATCAGAAGAAAGGACAAATCTAATATGTATTTGGTGACTGTTTTTATTGAAGGATTTATACACCTAAACATCTGAGAGTCCTTCAGCATGTCAGACAAAATCCTAATAGATAAACTTATTAGTAGTAATACTAACAATTCCAGAAAAAATTATACAAAGAAAAGCAAAAGAGTCAGACTCTGTGTGTCATGAAGAAGCACAAGCAGGCAGAGATTTTCTTCATAAATATTCATAAAATGGATTTCTTCATAAATAACCTTCTGGAGCAACTTTGGCATTTGGAAAGTCTG
Organism: Gorsachius magnificus; assembly: GCA_034008185.1. Classification (NCBI taxonomy): domain Eukaryota; kingdom Metazoa; phylum Chordata; class Aves; order Pelecaniformes; family Ardeidae; genus Gorsachius; species Gorsachius magnificus. The sequence goes on from CM067081.1 coordinate 183,255,070, forward strand.
TTCTTCAGAAAAACTAAACATGCAGACTTCACTTTAAGAGGATGAGGGCCTCATGAATTGATACTTTGAATGTATTTTGCCCTTTTTTTTTCCCCCACTGCCATTGTTTGTTTCCATTAAAGCTGGATTAAAACCAGGAGGAAAAATATTGCAGGAATCCTCTCAAATGTCCTAACAGATCTGTTTCCCATATTTTCACGGGTCTGCCTTGTATCCTGCTGCCCCTTTGCACACAGCATACATTGAAAACTGCTTCTGACTAAAAGGGCTAAACAGTCAGATCATCACCGAAAGAGCTGATTTAAAATGAACATTGCTGAATGAAAAGTAATATTACACATTTGCACCAGAAACCTAAGCCTAAAATTACACTCCTCTGACTAGGGAATAGAAAACTTACCATTCATCTTGTGTTTAATAAAAGCCAGCTAATCCTCAACCAGATTCCTTATCCTTCTTCGTATTGGTTTATTTTATTTCATATGAATTCAACAAATATAAAGGCAGAATCATAAAAATGCAAAAGCCCAGATATGCTCATATTGTAGTTGCACAATAATATAGGATTTGTGATGTGCTTTGAGATAAATAATATGTATTAAAAGGACTAAATGAATTAGCAAGATTAGCTTTGTTTATGAGAAACACTGTCACATATTTGATACAAAGTGCATAGATTGTACTAGATACATTGTGCAAGCCTATGTTCTCCAGAAATCTGTACTGAATCCTTTCGGTTTCCTGATGGCAATTTCCCGTAATAATAGGGACTACAGATTTGCAGAAACATTGTCATGATAATAAGCTCTATTTCAATGAACAGCAGTTTTGGTCATGTAAAAAAAAAAGTTCTGAAAAAAAACCAAGTAGGCATATTCTCAAACTATTTTCCAAATTAAAAAAAGGCACTCTGAAGAAAATACTTTCAATTTCCAATGTCGCAGACAGCTGAAGGCAAAATTTTTAAGGGGATTATTAAAAGCATTTTTAGAAGCAGTTTTGTATTAAATGCATTTTAATAAAAGTAAAATGTATTCTTTCTTTATAAAAGCTAAATATCAAAGTTCAAAATTTTTGTGGAAGAGGTAAAAAGTCCGTCCTGAGAGAACAATTGAAGTTACTTGGTTTCATATGATCCTGAGATGTTCCATCAGACAGACATTAATGATCTCACCAGGGACTGCATGTAATTCTCTTTGTCCATCATTTTTAGAAGACTAGGTATTAAACACTCACTTCTTCTATTTCTCCTCAAAGCTTCTGTGCTGGCTGCAGATATGTGAGAGAGGAATCAGAAAGGAAGAATCTGGGAGAGAAGCTACTCCTGCTTCTGGCTCATTGCAATATAAATAGTGTCCAGAGGCTGGTGCTCCGCCAGTGCTAGAAGCAAGCGAAGTTCCCTCCATCACCTCCACTGTGGAAATAATGCTTTTATCTCAGTAATTTGCAGGTGGTCCATCAGTATTGAGGGAATATTACCTTACAGGAGAAGCCTGGCTTCAAGGAGCAGGTCTACGCAGGTCCTTGATTCAGCAAGGTGCCTGGTCATGCTCCTGGCTTAAATGCATGCGTGACTTAATTATTCACTACTATCAGTCAGCGGTGGCAGTAAACAGCAGCTCACACAGCAGCTGACTGAATGCTAAGGTGAGGTTCTGATAACCTCTAGATTACAAACACCAAACTGTGACCACCTGCCCTGCTGCTAGCAAGAAAACATTGGATGACAAACACAATCCAGCAAACTGAGAGCTCGAGGGAAGGTGGCTCACTCTAAGCCTCCTTATTCAGCCTATACTGTGTCTGGTTAATCTGTCATATGTTGTCTTGCTCAAAAGCCAGCAACATACCATTAGCTTAGCAGGACTGTTGCCCAGTGCTTGCTTTTTTTTGTGATTTGTGGCGTGTGAAATGTAAAACAGAGATTTTACTCTGTATGACACTATCTGACACTAGAGCAACTGGCTAAAGTTGAAATGGAAAGGAGATCCTATTGATAAGGTGAGTCTAAGGAAGGAGTGAGTACTCCACAAAATGTTATGAATACAAGAAACAAAACGCTGTTTCTGCACCCCATTTTCAAGGAAAGAAGGGCGAAAGATCAGACAATCTGAAGCCAGCATTCAGAAAATAGGGGCTGCTCTTTGGGTTGAATTCTCACCTCTAATGGTAAGGCACGGACTGGGGATCTTAGCTAAGCTATTCTGAGTATCAGAAAGCTACATACTGTTAAATATTGATGGTAGACACATTCATATGCTGTTCTTCTCAAGCCCTCTTTTACAATCTTATAACTGAAGCCTAATCAAAGATCTTGCTGAAATAGAACACCTTGTTTAGCTCCTTCTGGAGTTATAAATGATTTCACATGAAACACAAAAAGCTGACTCCATCCTTTTGGAGCAGTAAGTCCAAGTAAAAATGTATAAGCACCAGCAGACATTATCCAAAGATGCAGGGAACTCTTGCCTGCTGGATGTATGGAGCATGCCGAACTTCCAAGGGGGCTGAAAATTGCCTGAGGCTTTTCTTGGGAGAAAATACTTGCTGGGTGAGACAGGAAAACCTATAATTTTAGGTTATAGGATTTATTATTTATTTCCATTTAACTTTTCCTACATATTTTCCTTTATTTCCTTCTTGATGTTATGCTCCTAATATATTTATTTGTAAAGACAAATAAGTAAATAAGTAACATGTAAAATAATTCAATTAGCATTAAATTACTGCTGCGGTGTTAAGAATTGGCGGTACAGACTCCAAAGGTGGTTTCAGTACAGAAATCCTGTAGCCATGTTATATCACCCATGCAGGCAGCCTCTGTTGTTTCACATGAAATGGTGTTTCCTTGTTCCTCTATCATCTGGTTACCAAGGCTTTTTAATTGTATCTGCTAATTGATACAAGGGAGCATGGTGTTTGAATGAGAAGAAAGAAAACAGATTAAAAAATAAAGTCCTCTAAGAGCTTTAAACTGTTATTTATCATTCATTTATCTTTAACAAAAGAGTACCCACTTAAATTATGTTCCTATATAAGTTTTAGATTAATGCATTATTTATCTTCCTTTTTTTCTTATGGTAAGCACTGCAAACATTATAAATCATGAATATTTTTAAGCCAAATTCCCACTGATTTCAGTTGCTCTACTCTGATGCAAACAGACACAAGTAGACTGCAGGCTTGCAGAGTTGGGAACTGAGCATGTAATCAGGGTAGAGAAATGTAAGACTGTTTAGGCCTGATTAAGAACTTTTCAATAAAGTGTTAAGTCAGAAAATGCTGATGCATCAAATGTGAAATTTCTGCTGGTAATGCACAAGATTTCTCAATCTGAGGCAAAGGAATACTTTCACCTCGAGAGAAGAATATCACTGAAGAGAAGTTCACTCCTGAACAATCAGAGCACTTCCCTGGGCCTCAAGTGATTGACGCTTACTTCTCTTTTCTGCCTGATTTAAACTAAGATGTGTTAGCTGGATCCCCAGCTAAGGACTGACTCTCTCAGCTGAACTTGCTAGAGGTTTCATATACTCAAAAACTTACCTACGCTTACTCCTGCACACAACCCTTATGGATTCTGGGCTACATGTGATTACTGGTAGTTGTGTACATCAGTACTTCCAGGATAAGATGTTGTAGGTTGAAATCAGTTCCTTTAGCTAGGAAAGCCAATGCCGTAGTGCAAGTCATAGCTTAATCATTTGATATGTCTTACCCATCTTATTCCAGCAGTAAATCCTATTTTGACTATGGTGGCCCTTCTTTCCTCTCTTGCTCAAAATGTGTTCCTACATGCTATAATCTCCTGAGATTTGTACTTTCTGAGAAAATAATAAATGACATCCCACTCTGAACCCTTTTCAGTTAACAGTTGCCTCTGTCCTCCTTCCTGAGGAACATTCATGGCAGGATGCAGCTCCACATCACATTTTCTTTAGCAACAAAGCCAGCTGAAGTGATCCCTCAGCCCTAGCTACATCTTCTGGAGTTTGCCAATGCTCTTTCCTGAGCTTACCCTGGTTTCAAGGCCATGCCATAGAACAGACCTGTGAAGAAATTCCCATAAAACAAATCCTCACCAAAGAAAGGGTCTCCCACTGTGAGACTATGAAGCTATCATACTCATCAGATTTCAGTGATTTTGCATTTAAACCAAAGAGCTGGTTGCAGGAAGAACCTGCACTGAGTCATGTAAGAACCCCATCATTCTGCTTCAAAGACTATTTCACCATTTTATCTCTGCTTAGTGCACTATACATTGATATGAATAAATCTTGGAAGTTATATATGTATATAAAGAGTAGTTTTATATGCATGTATGATTTTTATTTATATATTGCCCCACTAAAGTTTTATTAATTTGGGCCTTGGCCAATGCCTGAATCCTGATTTTTTTATTTTTTTATTTTAACAGAATAGCTATCTGCTGCCACAGGTGTCAAAGAGGAGTCAAAGCAATCCTGCTACAGAGAAACTAAACACTACATCACTGCTCTCTTATCTCATCTATTAAATGGAAAGCTTAGTGTTACTTGTAACAGTGCCTGTTCGTCTTGTGCTTTATTATCGACAGAATTAAAGCAGTTTGCCACCTCATTATCGGTTGCTAAGTCACAATGCCTTGTACTTGGATTAATTTTTAGATTTTCACTATATTGCTTTGGAACTTGTTTGTTTTTAAAATCAGGCAAGTATGGAAATTCAACAGTAGTTGGTCCACTTCCCATGAAAGCAGCAGTTATGTTGTCTTACCATGAGCAATACTTTGTTTCCTTTTTGACTAATATGTGGTGCTAACAAATTGTATTAGTAATTTTCTAGTATATTCAGTATGAAAAAGCAAAATTCAGGTAATCAAATTTGGGTGTCCAACTTGATAAAAGTAGAAGACTTCAGCAGGTTTCAAATTTTCAACCATAACATTATGAATTGGAGCTACAAAGCGTGTTATCTTTTCAAAGGAAACACATAAATATGCCTTGGTTAGAGTCAGCATGCAATTTTCTCATTGTATTAGTCCACTGTTAATCTTTTCTGAGAGCAACAGTCACAATCACAGCTTGCTTTGAATACTTAGTGGAATATGCTGAACAAGATAAATTGTCTAGAGTTGTTTGGACAAAAAGCTTATTCCATTCTCTCATAACTAATTTATAGCAAAATAAGTTACAGAATTTAGTAATGTTTGGAGATAAATCCCTTACTTAGCACAATAGGGAAAATTATACATTTAGTCAGGTTTCCATTCTTAGGAAGTAAATAAATACAGCATATTAATTTAAGTGTTAGGTTCTACTGAATGCATTATTAATTATTGCCCTTTCAGTTTTACACTCACAATTGGTTGGGGTTTTTTACTGTGAAAGAGAGATTAAATAACCATTTAGTTTTGCTCAATGTTAATAAGACAAGACCGAAAAGTGACAAATTTTGGGCAGCACACTTTCAACAAAAATGTGAATAAACAGGAGAGCCCAGGGAAGTGCAACGGTAGAAATCAAAGTCTAGAAAAGCAAGAAAGCATGTGAAAGTTGGTGGTATTTATTACAGTAATAAAAATCTGACTGGCTTCAATTTCATGAATACTTAAAAAAAAACTTAAAATACATAAAAGGCTGTTCCAAAGAAGAATAGAGCAATTTTTTCTCCATATTCATCTTGCTTAGAAGAAGAGGTAATGGTCTGAAATCGCAACACAGCAGGCTTGTATTAAACATCAGATAAAAAGTAGGGGCAGTTGGGAGTTGAAGTAGGTCAACTAAGGTGGTCATTGCACTTCCTAGAGGTGTCCTCAGGACCCAATAAACATCTGACAAGAATGTCGATGAAGTCATTGAGCCTGCTGTGAGAAAAGGACTGATATGCTATACGATATTTCAAGGTCTTTCCAACTTCTTGTCTTTTAATTGCTTCAGGTTATCTACACAGCAAAATCTAGACAACTTGGACTTACCAGCAATAGTAAAGACATGGTGGTACGGACTTTACCAAAGCTTTATTTACCAAAGCTTGTGACTTCACAGCACATTCTGTATGACCTATATAGTCCCTTTTCCAGCTGCCAGCACATATGACTGCTGTGTCTTCTATTTTTAATCATGGTTACTGGTTTAAGGCAGTACAAGTTACAATTGCCTCTCACTTTCTGAGAAGGCCAACCTGAACTCTACTAGTCTTATCAAAAGTATTTTTTTTAATCTCACACTTACACAGCTTCAGAGCTACAACTTGCACCTTCTGAGTATACCTGCTACTATTTGCATCCTTAGAAAAATATCCTGTACAGTTTTCTGTGACAGTTCTCAAGAAATCACCTCTCTCAGACAAGAACTGTCATAAAGTTAGTATTTCTGGCCCATTCACCTTACCCATCTTCTCACATTTCCTAAAGCAGAAAACCCCCACAAGCAACAACAGAATTATATTTAAAAATTATGGTTTTGATCCCCAGAGTCTCAGCTACACTTGCTTTAACAAATTTCCCCTCTTCTTGTTTTCATTAGGAACAGCCTTTCAGCTCACTCTGCCCTCTTCCCTGGCTTTCTGAGTTCCCCACTAAGCAGGGGTGATGGCATCTAATGGTTGACTAGCTTAAAGGCTACTTAATAAGTAGTAGGCATGCATTTAATATATTTTTCAGCCTAAATTAGGTCAAAACAATCTCTTTGTAAAATGCTCTCATCTCTCTGCTCTAGCTTTCCAGCCTTCCTGTTAAAGCTGTGGGCTGGCAGAGCAGGGAATATATGTTTCATGATGTCAGGGGAGAGCTAAATGAAGAGAACCAATTTTTTGCTTCTGCTCAGATTAACCCAAACAAAATTTCTCTTCAAGCCCCTGAATGAAAGTACATTAGGTACAAGACTTAGATGAAATTCAAACTGAAAAATGTAGTCCCATTTTGTTCTCAGGCTAATCTACATATTTTGCAGTCAGTAAACTACAGAAGCAATACCAGAAGCCAAGATGAAACCCAAGGATTTAGTTCTCCCAACTGGCTCTTCTAACTATTAAAGTCTCTCTTTTGCTCTTCAGGAATCACAGGTTGTTTCTGCACAGGAGGAGCACAAATTCAGCACTTAAGAGAGCAGGGAAGTGAAACAAGAGGAGAGGAGGAGGAGTGTTCCCAGGTCAAACCAGACTAAATCTGGTCATAAGGTAATTCTCATATAGGTGTAGACTGAGGCCAGTGGGTCAGTGCCTTCAGTTTCCTGGGTGAGAGCTGTAACTAGAAGATAGGCAAAATAAGAGGTAGGAAATGTACTATCTATCTCCACCATTTCTTAAAATGAAAAATTAAATTAAATCCACTTCTTCCAGTTGTAACATCTCTCTGAAAGGCAAAGATACTGGATGGCAAACTTAATTAAGGAGAAGGGCTAGCTCTAGTGCTTAAGCCTAAAGGAGAGGCAGAATTTATAATATTTTTTTGTTATTTCTTTTTTCCCCTAAGTAAAGCCTTGAACAAAGACAGTCACTTGCCTGAAACTATCATTTTCCAAATTCAGGAAAGCCACAAGGACCATTTGTCTTTTCCACGACAGAGGTTTTTTATATATCCTATAAATATTGCAGTATTTCTATGAATGAAAGTATTAAATAATACAAAAGCAATGAAACTGCTTTGTCCACTTGTCAAAAAGGAAAATATAGGGAATGAAAGGGAACCACAATGGGAGAAAGAGAGTGTTGGTGTTTAAATAGCAGGAAAATCTTCACTTCTTACTTTTGGGTTTGGGTCAAGGTTCTGAAAGCTCCAAATGAAAGAATAGACTATGAAATACATGTAGAAGCTTCCAGAAGTTTGCATTTGTGGGACTGGAGCCAGGCAGAAGGAGGATGGAGAGACAGGAGCAGGGAAGGCTCATGTCTAACTTGCTCATGTGGCTATCTATCATGTAATTAACAAACTGCTTAGGAATATGGGGACTATTTACTTCACTGGATTAAAAGAGGCTAAATATGATGAAAATGTGGCCCTTAGCAGTGCAAGACTTTTTGAAAATTATTTTGAAAAACATTATAAAAAGTAAATTTTCCTTGAGAAAAGCCTGCAGTTCCCTGTGGCAATGGCAGGAGCTCTCACACATAAGATGACAGCAGCTGCCAAGTTTTAAACCACTGCATCACATACAGACCAGCTTTGCTCTAAGCAGAACAAGACATGACAGGGCTACAATTAGCCAATGGCCTTCTCACACACTGGGCTTGAACCCTTGGAGGCAACAGCAGGAGTTTTCATGGAAAAAATCCAGTACAAACACAGCTTTCTGTTGCCATAGTAGATACAGAACTTCTATCTTCCTAGCTGCAGACAAAGGCTGGGAGAACAAATCATGTCCTATTATAATATTTATACTCTGAGGCAAACAGAAAAAAAAAAACTCTAATGTGTTTATACACATACAGCCAGCCTGGCTTATCTTGGAGTTTGCCAGGGGTTTTTTCTTTTCCATCTATCAGTTTGGTTTTTTTCCACTAACTTTCACTGCCTATGACAGGAGTTTATTAAACATACAGGAGCAAGTTCTCTTTTGTATTAATAGACAGTTTTCATTTCGCAATAAACCAATGAGTTCTTGTAATTTAGCCAAATGTTTCAGGTCTTTTAAAAAGATACAAGAGACTTGGAAAGTTCACATTCTAAGGAAAATAAATGTTTCTTGTTTATACTGCTGTATCTAGATATTGAGTAATATTGACCCACGTAGTAATGTCCTTATAGGAAAACAGGACACAAATTATGCAGAATTTTACTGAGACCTTTGAGGTACTACTGCCTCTAACAAATGCTTTAACAGGCCTGGGAGTGTGTCCAGGCTACCAAAGGTTAATGCATGTTCTGCAATCACTAGTTTAGCTGGTGGTTTTGCTATATTGTGATGGTTTTCTGTGCCTCATTACCCATAGGAAAGAAGCTAACTGCGGGAAGGAACAGGGAAGTTTGCCATCCTTTCCTGACCTCAATATTTAAGTTTGATGCAGCAAATATGATAATTTCACCATTACTTCAGACGTGATGACTAGTGTCTCCAAACCATTCATTTAAGTTGTCCTCCCACTCTCACTGCTCCTTGCTCTGCCTGTATGATGCAGAAACAAAAGAACAGAATATATGAGAGATGATATGCACAGTATCTTACTGGAACAAAAACATTACTCATCCCCTCTGGAGAGCTTAGAGACTCAAGAGGAAGAAGACAGTAGCTTTCATCTCTGTGCAGCACTCATTTGAACCTTTACCTGTGATCTGGGAGGGAAGTGATGAGGTAGATTTTACAAGGACCATCACCAATATACATTAGAAGGGAAACCAACTTTTGGTCCTCCTCTGGAGCTGCACTTTTATGTAGTGTGCAGCTCTCTGCCCCATCACAGGGTATTTTATGAAGACAACATTATTATCTGTGTCAGCACAAGGTACACAGAGCACTTTGTCTCATGGCTAGGTGAAGTGGTTCTCGCTGCCCTGAAGCAATCCCACTGCTGAAGGCAGTAAAGAACAAAAGGCATGATACTAGAGCTGAGTGATTTCTTTATTTTTAGCACTTACACTAAAGAGCTGTTATGATGATGTTGCAGCCATTTACAAGAGTGGGTCAAATTCGTCAAGTAGCTTTAGCTCAAAAACTTTTTCATACAGATCCAAAGATTGTCTCAATAGCCAAGTAGTTGGGCCACTTGTTCAGTGTTTACAGACTGAGTGTCTGTGCTTGAGGACCTGGAAACCACATCTTGCACCTCTGAGGAGAGTGGTTTAAATTAAGATAATTCTGGGTCTGGGTGCTCTCAGTGTCTTCTAGACCACAACCTGTTCTGTACTAGATAGTGTCATCTTCACCAACACTGCGATGCTCCATTTCTGGCTTTGTGGGTAGTGCAGGTAGGACACAGCACCTTAATCTTTGATACAAGAAGCTTTTGCATATTTACATCCAGTTGAACAATGCAAAAAGAATAAATAAACTGAAAGACTTCAACCTGACTTCAGACAAAGGGCTATGAAGGACTGAGTGCTCTTCAGAGACTGAGAGCCACCAAGCCCCTGAGTCGCAGCTGAGAAGGATGCAGCCCCTATCCCTCAGTCCACTGGCCCCCAGCATGGGCATCCTGGCTGTGGGCTGCAAGGGGAGGCAGCAGCCACTGATGCTTTCTTCCAGCCCTCTCCAGACAGCACACTGTTAAACATAAAACCTTTTTTCCTTTCCAGTTTCTCCCTCTGGACAAAAATCTTAAAGAATTTCAAACATGTGGTCTGAGCCAAATCTCTCTTCTTTCCTTCCCCCTGCCTTTGTCTAGTTTGGTTGCCAAACTGAGAAAAGCACAAATATTTACTCAGCTTTCATTTTACACCCTGCCATCCACTTCTGCCTGAGCAATGTTCACACAGCAGTATCCAATACCATCAGCACCAAGCTTTGTCATTTAGCCACCATGGCTGAAATGCTTTCTGTTTGCCCAGATAAGAATGAGTCCTAAAGTGATCCTAAAGCAGCAGCAGAAACTCTTTTCTTATTTCTTCCTCATTGAAGGGATCCTCAAACGTTTTATAAACGTCCTGGTTTGTACATGGAGGTGAGATATTTGTCTATTCATAAATTTATGCTTTACGTCACCAGAAGAAAGCAGAGTCTGACAGCAGAAGTATGAATATTTTAGTGAAAGTATCTACAGCTTTGCTGCTTGTTTGGTTTGGTTTGGTTTGGTCTTTTTGTTTGGGATGTTTTTTTTCTCCACTAAGGCCTCAAAGAGTTGAGGAGAAGAACTATATAACTAATCAAGACACTTCCAGCAAAACCCATCTCAGATTTTTCAGGAGTTCAAAGAGAAAAAAAAAAAAAGAATGTTGTGGAAGTTAACAGAAAAAAAAAGGACAAGGTTTTAAGATGTTTACATGATTAAGGACATGAAAATTTCAAGAATACCTGTAAGATCCATTAGCAAATTAATAGAAAACAACACAGTCAAAAAGCTCTGAAAAATCAATAACATACATAGTAAATGGACCGTATTCTGTACCAACTTGCAACTTAAATGCCAATTTGTTAAAGTAGGATTTTACATATATTCAGTTTCCCTGAGAACATAAAGGTTATTTCAATACATTCAAATACATTTTAAAATGTTAGCTACTATTTTTTACAAAGATGTTTTTAAAGTTTTCCCAAAAAATCTTTAAGAACTCACTCTTCTATCTTCTGTAGGATTGAAGGGTAGGATAGAGACACCGAGCTAACATGAGGCTAACTAACCAGGGTTGGTCAGCTGAGTTGGAGAGGAAAAGGTTTACCTATCCCAGAAATTTTTAGAGATTTCAAACCTTTCTTCTATCCCAAACTGGAACAAAATAGTGAAATCCACCAAAAGTTTATGACTTGAAACCTTCACCTCAAAAATAAGCTTTGGATTCAGCAATTTCCTTTCACTGAAATGTTAAATATTTTTATGGGTTTTTATCTTGGACTTTATAATGAAGAATTCTTTCTGACATCAAAAATCTTGGAACTTGGAAAATCTCAAAAGAGAACATTTGTCAGTTTTGCATTTTTCTCAAATCTGTTTTCAAAACACGAAATTTTGTCAAGTATTTCTGCCACTAACTTTCTCCTGGGATGAGGCTTTGGAAAACACTAAGGACCTTTTCAACTCACAGAATTTATGTTATTTTACACCTGGGTGAATGTCATGGTTTAACCCGGCTGGCAACTAAGCACCACGCAGCCTCTCACTCACTCCCCCCCTCCCTCAGTGGGATGGGGGAGAGAATCGGAGAAAAGAAAAAAAAAGTAAGACCCGTGGGCTGAGATAGAGACATTTTAATAAGAGAGAAGAATAACAATAATAATAATAATAATAATAATGGTAAGAAAATATACAGAATATATAAAACAAGTGATGCACAATGCGATTGCTCACCACCCGCTGACCGATGCCCAGCCCGTCCCGAGCTGCGATCACTCCCCCCGAGCCGTGATCACACAGCCCGAGCTGCGACCACTCTGCCCGCGACTGATCAACCGATCGACTAACTCTGAGCATGACGTTATATGGTATGGAATAGCTCTTTGGACAGTTTGGGTCCTAGCTGTGCTGTACTCCCAGCTTGTTATGCACCTGGTTGAGCAGGAGAAGCTCAAAAAGTCCTTGAGCAGTCTGAGCACTACTTGGCAACAACTAAAAACATCAGTGTGTTATCAACATTCTTCTGGTACTAAATCCAAAACACAGCACTATGCTAGCTACTATGAAGAAAATTAACTCTATCCCAGCCGAAACCAGGACAGTGAAGGTCATCCTTTTTGATCCCTCACACCTTACCCATTAACATGGAGAATTTCTTGTGGTGTTTTATCATTTCTCACCATACATTTGCACAAGTGCACTGATAAGGAATCTGAATAATTTCATCACTCTAGAAGTGTGAACAAGGCACAACAAAAAAAGTTCTCTGGGTTCACTTTATGAATTTGTTAAAGCAGCATAATGAAAAATCAACTATAAAAATGTTTAAAAATAAATATACAGAGAATATGATCTTTACCCATTAGACTGTGTGGTAGCTGGGTCCACAAAGCACTGATCAACAGCATCAGGCTCTCAGCAAGAAGGATAATGTGACTCAAAAGGATTTACCAGTCTAGAGGAAACATTACTACTTTATGATAATTCTTATAAACACAGGGAGATGGTGAATATATTTTCTTGAGAGCAGCATATTCATGGACTGTGTTGTCAAGCCTGTTGACTGCATTCAAGTGTTTTTGTGCAGTACAAATCAGTAAATCTTGAGAAAGGCAAAACATAAGGATGTAATGGGTAACTTAGACAGGCATATATATACATCTATCCTGTAAAGCCTCTTCTGAGATTTCAGGACTTACACCCCCTCCAAAACAAAGTTTATATGATCATAACAGTTGAAACATGCACCCCTGGACTGTAGCAACAGTTGACACTTAGAATTATTGGTTTCAAGGAAATTTTGGTATTATTTTCTTCCAGTTGTGAATGATTACCCATTACTAAAAGTACACACAGAAGACTAGATAAGGTTCAGTTACAGAAATGAGAAGCTGTACCAGCCATGTGGGTTGAATTACTTAGAACTGCCATGGTTAGAAACCACTGTTCCCACTACAGGGGAAAGGATGGGGATATTTCTCCTCCCTTCGCCCTGGTGTCTGTGATGGAGGCCTTCATTTTTCCCATCAGAGGAGCTCAGAGGGCTCAAACTGCCAACCTAGGCATGGGCAGCAGGAGTACTGGATGGACACAACCTCGTTGGAAATGTCAAGATCGGAGGCAGCCTGGGCGGCAGTGATCATGCGCTGGTAGAGCTCACGCTCCAGAGGGAAATGGGAAGAATGAAGAGTATAGTCAGGACCCTGAATTTTAGAAAAGCAAACTTCCAGCTCCTCAAGGAGATAGTCGGAAGGACTCCCTGGGAAACGGTCCTCAGAGACAGGGGAACAGAACAGAGCTGGCAGATCTTTAAGGATGTGATCCACAGAGCGCAAGAGCTCTCGATCCCTAGGTGTAAGAAATCGGGCAAAAAAGGGAAGAGACCGGCATGGCTGAGACGAGAGGTGCTGGTCAAACTAAGGAGGAAGAGGGAACTGCACAGGCAGTGGAAGCAGGGACAGGCATCATGGGAAGAGTATAGGGACGTGGTCTGGTTGTGTAGGAATGGGGTCAGGAAGGTCAAGGCTCAGCTGGAGTTAAACTTGGCTAGGGATGCAAAGAATAACAAGAAGGGTTTCTACAGGTATATCAGCCAGAAAAGGGTGGTTAAAGAAAGCGTACCCCCGCTGATGAGCGAGACTGGCAAGCTGGTAACAGCAGATGAGGAGAAGGCTGAGGTACTCAACACCTTTTTTGCCTCAGTCTTCACTGGTAACCTCTCTCCTCACCCCACCCAAGTTGATGGATGGCATGAGGGGGACCGGGAGGGCAAAACCCCTCCCGCTGTAGGAGAAGATCAGGTTCGTGACCACCTGAGGAACCTGAACGCACATAAGTCCATGGGACCTGATGAGATGCATCCCAGAGTCCTGAGGGAATTGGCCGATGTAGTCGCCAAGCCACTCTCCATGATATTTGAAAAGTCATGGCAGTCAGGTGAAGTCCCTGGTGACTGGAAGAAGGGAAACATTGTGCCCATTTTCAAAAAGGGTAGAAAGGAAGACCCCGGGAACTACCAACCTGTCAGCCTCACCTCTGTGCCTGGGAAGATCATGGAACAGATCCTCCTAGAAGCTATGCTAAGGCACATGGAGGCCAGGGAGATAATTCGAGATAGCCAGCATGGCTTCACCAAGGGCAAGTCCTGCCTGACAAACCTAGTGACTTTCTATGATGGTGTGACAACAACAGTGGACAAGGGAAAACCAATAGATGTCATCTATCTGGACTTCTGCAAAGCCTTTGACACAGTCCCCCACAACATCCTTCTCTCTAAATTGGAGAGCTATGGATTTGATGGGTGGACTGTTCGGTGGATAAGGAACTGGCTGGATGGCCGCATCCAGAGGGTAGTGGTCAACGGCTTAATGTCCGGATGGAGACCGGTGACGATTGGTGTCCCTCAGGGGTCCATACTGGGACCGGTGCTGTTTAATATATTCATCAATGACTTAGACAGAGAGATCGAATGCACCCTCAGCAATTTTGTGGATGACACCAAACTGAGTGGTGCGGTTGACACACCAGAAGGACGGGATGTCATCCAGAGAGACCTGGACAGGCTGGAGAGGTGGGCCTGTGTGAACCTCATGAGGTTCAACAAGGCCAAGTGCAAGGTCCTGCACCTGGGTCGGGGTAACCCCCAGTATCAGTACAGGCTGGGGGAAGAAAGGATCGAGAGCAGCCCTGCCGAGAGGGACTTGGGCGTGCTGGTGGATGAAAAGCTGGACATGAGCCAGCAATGTGCGCTGGCAGCCCAGAAGGCCAACCGTATTCTGGGCTGCATCAGGAGAAGCGTGGCCAGCAGGTCGAGGGAGGTGATTCTGCCCCTCTACTCTGCTCTGGTGAGACCTCACCTAGAGTACTGCGTCCAGCTCTGGAGCCCTCAGCACAAGAAGGACATGGAAGCGTTGGGGCGGGTCCAGAGGAGGGCTACAAAAATGATCCAAGGACTGGAGCACCTCTCCTATGAGGACAGGCTGAGAGAGTTGGGGTTGTTCAGCCTGGAGAAGAGAAGGCTGCGGGGAGACCTGATTACAGCCTTTCAGTACCTAAAGGGGGCCTATAGGAAAGATGGGGAAAACCTTTTTAGTAGGGCCAGCTGTGTCAGGACAAGGGGTAATAGTTTTAAACTAAAACAGGGTAGATTTAGACTACATATAAGGAAGAAATTCTTTACAACGCGGGTGGTGAAACACTGGAACGGGCTGCCCAGAGAGGTGGTGGAGGCCCTATCCCTGGGAACATTCAAGGCCCGGTTGGATGGGGCTCTGAGCAACCTGATCAAGTTAATGGTGTTCCTGCTCACTGCTGGGGGGTTGGACTAGATGACCTCTAGGGGTCCCTTCCAACCCAAAACATTCTATGATTCTTGAACCACCTCTCTTTCTAAATGCTTCAGTCAAAAGCTAGACCTTAATGTTTGTAAAGCACTTTAAAGATTAAGATTTCCAAGGATAACCCTGCTAATTCTTTGAATGCTCCACTGGGATGTTTTAATGTACACTCTCCAGCTAATAATAATGAGCAGAGGTTGAATGATTCTCAGAAGGGAAGCAAACCTTCACCATGAGTTTGCTCAATCCAAGGGTAAACATTATCACCCAGATCCCTCACTGTGTCAGTGATCTCCCTTAGTACCTCTCCAAAACAACAAGTCCCAAGATCAAAGCTCATTTTCTGCAGCACATGATTTTCAGTACTCCATCCTTGGTGGAAGGGCCACAGCCTTTCAGTCTTCCAAAGCCCAAGACAAGTGGGTGTTTCCGAGGGGATACATAAAGCACTGTGCTGTAGAGGGATCTGACTACCTCATCAACAGAGAAATCCCACTCAAAAAGAAGGGATAGGGGAGCTTAGGCATCTCTTTGGGAATTCATAACCCAAATCTATGTTGAAGGTAGGCAATTCTGACATATATGTGACAATGTGGCTGTTATAACTAATTGGGTTTTCTAGACCCTGCTTAAAGAGTGGCCTAAACTCAAGGTGGAACCTGTCTGGGAGGCGCTATGGGCAGGAAGGTAACCACCATCCCCAGGATGAGGCTCATCCCTTACACAGTCTGTGGCCTGACCCCTCCAGTGCCCGCAGAGGTAGGAAACTTTGTTGTGTGCTGTGTGCAGCAGCAAAAAAGAGCTTGGTATTCACCCGGAATCTGGGAGACCCTGATTTTGGTTTGTTTCTGGGGAAGGTCCAAGCCTGCCTCTTTGCAGGAGAATTCCCAGTTGTACAGGTTATTCTAGGACTAGAAAACATACACTCTCCACTCTGTGTTTAGCGGTCTTTTTTTTTTGCTGGATTACTCAAAGACTTTAGACACTTCATAAGAGCGTGCACCTCTGTAACCTAGTAACGACTAACACAAGCCCCATAACATAGGTAGTGATGGGGGGAGAGTTCTTAAGACATTTGTCTCGCCAGCAACTTAACATTACAGTCCCTAGACTTTCCTGACCATTTATTTCATTCAATGAAACTAGGTGTTACCTCCCAGCTCATCCACAATCTGGTCATGCAGCACCTTCCTGGGAAAATGGCCTTGACCATACCAGAGTGTCAAAGCTGGGTCTCCTTCTTGCAGACATGCTCAGAGTACATGTTGAGAAGGCAGACATCCCTCCCACTATTGAAACACTGCAATGACTGCTCTTGCATTCTGTGTGGAGCTTGATGCACTTGACAATCTTGAGAAGGTTTTAAGCTATCAGCAGAGGGAGGGGAAAAGAGGCAGAATGGTGATCTCTTTCTGAACCTCAGTCAAATTTGCTCGAAAGACAGGAACCAAGTAGCTCAACATTGCTTAACTGTAACATCATTAAGCATGCACAGAAGAGGGGCCTGGGGAACAGCCAGAAGCTAAACAACCCCACAGTGTGAACACCTCTTGTATTGCATGGCACAGATAACTCTGTTCCTGCTGTTCTTCACTGCAGTCTACTCTTCCAAATGATAAGCTTCCCGTGACTGCTATTTTTTTCCTTGAATTTGGGATTTTGCGTGCAATTCAGAAATGGGAGAAGAAGGACAGCAACCTCCCATTAGTACCCCTCGATGGTGCTCAAAATAACATGCTGTGGGAGACAATACACAGTCTCCCTACAGATATCTCTTGTCCTGCCTACAAGCAGTTTAATTTTTCAAATCTGTTACACTTAGTATGCTTCAGAAACATTCTAGATACTGAAAAAAAATAAATCATGCTGAGGAATAAGAACATGTTTTCTCATAGAGAGCCAAGAATGACAGTCACAGAGAGGATATTTTTGACATATAAGGATATGTTTTAGACATCCTTTCATACTTGTAAGTATTATAATAAGCAACTGAAAGATTTGCTTAGATGTCCATGCTTCTGAGCCTTTAATAACAGCATCGTAAGAAGAGATTTCTCAGTCGCTGAGTTCTGGGTTCAACCTTTAGAACAGAAAATAGCAGAAGACCTTGTGAATCATTGAATGCAATATCCTTTAACAGTGCCATCATATAATCCCAATCTCAACATTTTAATGAGTCTGTATTATTCTATGTCATTACTCAATTAGTAATTAAGATTCAGAGTGATGTCCCTTATTGTTCCTCAGCTGTATAAAGTCATCATATCATTCACATGTCTATTCCTCCAAGAGGTTTAAGAAACAATGGTTTCAAATTGCCTAAAAGGTCACTAATAACTTATATACTGTTTAACTGCAAAGAGTAAATATTGATAATTAATTAAACAAGCTTCTTGCATCTTGTCCATCAAATTTAGAGAAGACAAGTATGAGCTTCATTTCTCACTAACCTCATCTCTGTAATCATACTCTGAAAATGCTGTTATCTTATTTAATTTGGGGAAGTAAAGAAGCAAATGGAAGTGAGTTCAGGACCGGGTAATTATAACTGTGGCCATCAATCTGAGAAAAAATCAGCAATTTAGACTGCATCTAACTGTAAGTCTCTCAGATTTTAATTCTCTAACAATTAAATAGGAATAAAAAATGCAATTTTATTTCCCATGAAACATAAAAGAAAAAAAATTAAAGCATACATAAGAGATTTACAATATGCTTGCAGAGAACACTTGGGAAATTATTCCTAATGAGGTAAGGTGACCTTAAACAATATATAGTTTTTATAATCACTGTGCTCAAACTAGGTCTTATGTCCCATGTTTAAGAGCATTTTTCATTCATTTGCTCAGTGATGATTCTGGCTGAGCAACAACTTCAGTATTTCAAGCACAGTATTAACAGGAGAATAAGGGTGGATGCAATTACACTAAAGAAATAGGGATGTGTTCTGCTCAAGCTAGAAAAAGACCTTCTGCTTAAATCAAGCAATGTCTTTCTGTTAAAATGGAAGAGGAACAGGGAGGTTCCCACCACTTGTTTAATGGCAGAATAATCCAGAGTGGAAAATTGCAATCTGACAACTACCAAGTCCTATGCAGGACCACATGGTCTGAAAATCTCAATTGACAATGGGGAGTTGCTTGTCATAAAGTGTTTGTCTAGTGTTCGCAGTACTTCTGAGCATGGTTAAACAACTGTTTAGAAATATTATTAAGAAGCTATTAGTTTCTCCAGCTTCCCTACAGTATGTGGAAGCCTACGGTGTGTGGTGAGTTCCCTCTGAGATACTTCGACTTATATACTAAAGTTGCATTGCCACAGCTACAAGTGTTTACATTTCCAATAGTTAAGAAACAAAAACAAGTTTAAAGAAACAATAATTTATTTTGTATTACAGGCAAACTGTACAAGGATATTAAGTAACAGACACCAACAATCAAACTGAATATGTTTTTCAAATAAGAACATTACAAAGGAAGTAGAAGAACAGAGTATCTTGAAAAAACAGGAGGGGTAGAAAAACTATACACAGAAACCAAGATAAAAGTTTTCCCATTAAAATGAGGTTTTCACAGACTGTCCACCTCAGTGTGACAAACTAATCTAGTCTGGTCTAAATAGTCCTGAATTAACAACCTCTTGGGATGTTCTTCAGGACTGTACAAGCAACACATGGAACTAGCAATTTTCTTGCATTTGTGTTGTTCTCTGGGACTTGAGAGTTACCCATGTATTCTCCATCCTTGGAATCACATAAAAAAAAATAAGTAGATGACCTGCCTCAACCCTGCGCTGGAGCAGGTGACATGACCCAGAGGACATAGCTACTACAACGTAAGTGAGCAAAGGGACATCCTTCCTTCCTTCCTTCCTTCCTTCCTTCCTCCCTTCCTTCCTCCCTTCCTTCCTTCCTTCCTCCCTTCCTTCCTCCCTTCCTTCCTCCCTTCCTCCCTTCCTTCCTTCCATATTCTACCCATAGTTACACCATGTGAAAATAGACAAGGGCCAGTTTAAAGGCTCATTGTAAGCTTTAGCCCAGCCTGTTGCCGGTATCCTACCTGACCCACGGCAGCTGTGCAGGGAACAACAAACAAGCCACAGTCCCTTTGGCAGCACCAGAAACAGCCAGGGAACTGCTCAGTGTGTTGGTACTGCCACAGCTACCCACAGTGCTCACCTTCGATGTGCCCACCCTCCTTCACTGCTGGAGCCTGCCTGATGGAGATCAAGACACAGGTGCAGTAAAAGAGGCAGGAGAGGAAAGGCTGGAGGAGAGGCTCAGAGGGGCAGAACACCCCTGGGAGAGAAGGAAATTAGGGTAGGAAGGAGCCCATTGCTGTGGGATGGCACACTTTGGCACAAGCCGAGCAGGGACTCAGCAGCAGGAGAGGTTAGGAACCAGGGGTTTCTGTGCAGAGGGTGCCACAGGACAGAGATGTGGAGCAGGGAAAGTAGGCAATGATGGGAAGGTGGCATCTGGAAGGGTAAGGGGGCTGGGGTGAAAGGTTCAACTCTCCTGAGAGTGGAACCACAGTTTGAGGCCAGAGACACCTCTCCCCCCAGTCCCCCTCTTCTTTTTTGTCTGTCTGAAATACTGAGCTTCTATACTTAATTTGGGAGCTGTTTTCCCACTCTGGATTATGAATTTGGGATTATATCCATGTGGGAGCACTCTGTGGAAGTCCTGCTACTTCTGCACAAGATCCACAAGGGTCCAAAGCTCCGACACCTCTGACTGATGCACCAGTAATTTCCTAAGGAGCTGCAAGGGTTCACAGCTGTAATCACAGTTACAGCGTCTCAAGTTTGCAAACAGACACACGGGGAGATGCAGCAGCAGCTGCCCAGGGACAGGGCTGCCAGGGTTTTCCAGTGGCAGCCAGTCCTCAGGTGGAGGGTAACTTATTTCTTCCCTGAAGCAATAACATCATGTTGGTCATTTACCCCAGTAAAATAGTGATGTCATGAAATTTACAGATTTGTAGATGTTTTCCCACAAGAAGCTGTTTTGTTAGAGCTGCTCATTAACAGGTCATCAAGAAAGCTTCTAGCAAGGGGAAATCCTCTGATGGCATGAGATTTTTAAATCATGGATTTTTATCTTTTTTTTTCTGCCAAAGTTACTACTTGTAACAAACAAGAAAGAAGAGTGGAAGGAGGAGGAGTATCATTACAGAGAAATGCAGACAGCGCTGTCAGTGGGTTGCTTTTGCACAGAGCCCCAATAGCTATTAAATATTTCCAGTAAATTTCCTCTTTAAATGATTACTCATTTTCTGAGAGGTTCAGCTCCGAAGAGAGTGATTTGAAGACAGGTATAAAATAAAAAAATACCTATGGCAAAAGGCACGAGTCCTTAAAAAGTTAGGCCAGGCACAAACCTTTATTACTTTGTACGTTTTTGTACATCGCTTATTTAATTGACCAAGAAACATTCAAAAGATTTTATGAAGTACAGCAGAAAAAAAAGAAGAGAGTGTGTAATTCGAAATGGAACAAAGTGATAAATACATAACTTTACATAATATAAATATTTTATGGAAAAATTGTTGGTGGCCACCTGGAATTTATACATACAAACTCAGTGTTTATTCACAGTTCATCCCCACTTAGATTTATATGACCCAAGATGATTTTCTGTAGTCAAGATTTGCTCATTGGCCCAATAGCAAATGTATTTTGAGCTTGACAAAGGGACTATTAAGACTTCATCATCACAAATCTTAGAATACCATCTGCATCAGCCATACCATGACTATGTAAGGATTTGACAATAAGCATTGCAAATAGTTTTGTGTTGGAAGTCAGAAACCTCGCTGCTTAGTATAAAAATGCTCATTTGCATCAAGAATTTCCCTCCTTATTGATGGGTACACCTTTTTTCTCCTCTTGTTTTACTGTTAAGTCTGTTGGTAGGCTGCCACAGAACCATAGCCAGCAGCCTACAAACCTTATCTCTGAATGCTGTTAGCACTGGACTGACAGGGATTTTTCCCAGCCTTCTAAGGACTACTGAGCTAATCTGATCCTGCCCTGATCACTTCCTAGCAACTGCTATTAGTTTTGCTTCTGCCCAAGAATAACTTCATGGCTGAAGAAGTAATTAAAATATCAAGCACGTACGTATCTTTGTTTTATATATAAAACTGCCTTAAGGTTTAGAGTGGCAAAATGACTGATGAAGGAAGACGTGAACCACCAGCTCCTCACCAAAGCAAGCAAGTGCTTCTATTTAAAGAGCAGCACTACAGCTCCGTCTCTCCAGACAGCACATACCATTGCGTAAGTGAAGAGCCTCATAAGAAAATGTCAAGCACCAGAGGGCTTCAGACAGGATTAACAGACACTAAGGTCCAACAAAATCTTTATGAAGATGTGGCCTGATCCCTGGAACTACAGGCCATACAATGCAAAAATTTAACTGCTCTTACTCCAAGGTTTTGGGGACAAAGAATTGAGTTAAGCCAAAGAGTTTTAAACAACTGCCCTCCTCTGAGGGGTTTTGGTACAGGGATGCCGTACTTCAACATTGTTGCTACCAGCAGAGCAGGTGGGGGGATAGCTCATTAGCTCCTGCTTATGCAGGTTTAAAGCAAGAACTTCAAATGCCTAAGAAATGTTGGCACTTAGATCTCTTTGAATGTGAAAGAGGTAGATAGGCTTTAGACTCTTCAAAACTGTTCCCTGAGAAAAATAAAGGATTTTGAAATTTCTCTAGGTCTTTTTTAGGTTGTTTTTTTACTTGAAGAGAAGTTTTGGATATTGCTTTAATATTCCAGTCAAGCTATTCTGTAAATTAGCCTCATTTTAAAAATATACAATTAACTTGAAAGCTTGAATATTAAATGCCTCATGTGCATCTATCTGCAACATTTCATGACTTTCAATCATGGTTATGACTGTCTTTTCCTTAGAGAAACGTATTATCTATCTTATTATCCTTTTTCTATTGCTGCCCTGTAACAGCTGAACAGTTGGGGGGAATGAGGTGAGACTTCATGCAAAGCTGAATATTACAGAAGGGAAAAGTCAGTAAAATCAGAAGCCTTGATGATATTCTCCATAATCCTTATGATAAAAAAGCAATACTAATGGCATTTTTTTCCAGAATGTGTTTTATCTACTTCTCCAAATAGGGCACAGGCCTAATAGACCAGTTTATGTGTACCTCCTGATGAAGGATTGGGTTTATTTGGGATTTTTTTTTTGTTTCTTTGCTGCCTCCTGGGTTCATAAGCCTGGTTATTTACAACTGACACATATGGAAAGGCCACCCAACAAGCTGCGGTGCCCGGCTTTTCCTTCAGAAGTTTTGCACTGTAATGTTGATGAAACCTGGCTATTCTTTTTGGAAAATCTGAGGACATGAAAGCCTGGGGAACATCTGTATCTGTAATCCACTAGACTTTTCCAGGGCCGATAAAATACATAAAAAATGTAAAAGAGAAGTTTCTCCTACAGGGGTTCCTACTGGGTTTATGTTTCAACAGACCAGTCTGAACGAGCAGTTAATAACCTGCTTGCCTGCAAGGATAATTTAAAATTACTGAAGGCCTTTGCTTCTGCCACTTTCCGTTTTGCCCTCACTGTAATTTCTAAATACTGGTTTTGGTACTGCCACAAGGATGGTGAAAATTTCTCATGGAGCAATAAAAAAAGGAGTTGTGGGACTTTGGTAAAAAGAATGGAGAATTCAACTGGGAAGGCTCAGGGAAGGCTGTAAAGGCTTGGACAAAGGTAATATTGCAAGACTGGGGAAAGGACCTAGAGTAAATGGAAGGACCCTGGACAAGTGATTGAGGATGGGTATGTCCAGGCTGGGGGGGAAGCCTGAGACTGAAGATGCTGAGAAGCAAGGACAGAGGGAGATGGACACCTGCTCTCGCCCTGTCCCCTTGCAATGAGGACTCATGCCTGGAGGAGACGAAGCATGCACAGGACTTCAGCCGTGCTCCCTCCACTTGCCTGCCCCGCTCAGTGCCAGGACCATGGCAGCTGTGAGCAGTGGATGTATTTGCTGTATTAATTTGGCAGGCTAAACACAGAACACGCTCTGGGAACAGATGCTGCCTCCAGAAGGGAAATCTTTAATGAGAGCTGTTTGTGGAAACACCATGTAGCCTTCCTCAGAGCCCTGTGCTGGAAAAGAGCTGCAATTTATCCTTCTCTTCCCAGCACAAGTCTGTCTGGCCTATCAAGTGCAGACTTGCTTTATTTTAAGTTTCTTTGTTTCCATTTAATTAAGCTTCCTGGTACCTAAGAGAATAGTAAAAAAATATTATTCCAATCCATATAACCATAAAACAAAATAATCCCAAATAATTTCTTAAGCAAAGCTTTATAAGCCAGGACATTAACCCAGAAGTGAAGGCCAGACAAACATATTTTCCTTAAAATTTGCAGTGTCAAAGCTTTCATCTAGACTACCTCTGTCATTGCATAAGTAAACTCAGAACACCAAAGAAACAAACTCAAAAATATTTTCTGTATATCTTGTATAATGTTTGTTTCTGAAATATGTTTACAAAAAGCCTTGTCAACTCTACAACATATATAACAGAAAAAAAAGTGTCAAACATGGATCACTACTGCCCTTGAACATGAACCAGCCTGAACTTCATGATTCAGTCCCACACAGATCTTAGCTATCTTACCGGGACAAGCTGGAGAGGTGGGCCTATGTGAACATCATGAGGTTCAACAAGGCCAAGTGCAAGGTCATGCACCTGGGTCGGGGTAACCCCCAGTATCAGTACAGGCTGGAGGAAGAAAGGATCAAGAGCAGCCCTGCCGAGAGGGACTTGGGCGTGCTGGTGGATGAAAAGCTGGACATGAGTCGGCAATGTGCGCTGGCAGCCCAGAAGGCCAACCGTATTCTGGGCTGCATTGGGAGAAGTGTGGCCAGCAGGTCGAGGGAGGTGATTCTGCCCCTCTATTCTGCTCTGGTGAGACCTCACCTACAGTACTGCGTCCAGCTCTGGAGCCCTCAGCACAAGAAGGACATGGACCTGTTGGAGCAGGTCCAGAGGAGGGCTACAAAAATGATCCAAGGACTGGAGCACCTCTCCTATGAGGACAGGCTGAGAGAGCTGGGCTTGTTCAGCCTGGAGAAGAGAAGGCTGCGGGGAGACCTGATTGCAGGTTTTCAGTACTTAAAGGGAGCCTATAGGAAAGACGGGGAAAACCTTTTTAGTAGGGCCAGCTGTGACAGGACAAGGGGTAATGGTTTTAAACTGAAGCAGGGTAGGTTTAGACTGGCTATAAGGAAGAAATTCCTTACACTGAGGGTGGTGAAACACTGGAACGGGCTGCCCAGAGAGGTGGTGGAGGCCCTATCCCTGGGAACATTCAAGGCCAGATTGGATGGGGCTCTGAGCAACCTGATCAAGTTAATGATGTTCCTGCTCACTGCTGGGGGGTTGGACTAGATGACCTCTAGGGGTCCCTTCCAACCCAAAACATTCTATGATTCTATGATTCTATGATCTTGATTTCTGGAGACATTTGGATAAGGATGCAGTTGCTATTGTCATGCTGCTGATTATTATTACTATTACTAATAATAATAGGCAGGAACAAGTGGGTTCCAAACTCCTTCAGTGTGAAACCAGGTTTAGCAGTCTGAGTCTGTCTTTCTTACTTGGAAAGGAGAACCGATGATACCCATCTCCTATAGCTAAAGCAAGTTCCTCACAGAGGGATGCTCCCCTGACAATAAAGGCAGTGCCATCGCTGTTCCTCCATCAAGGCTGCTGTGCTCCTCCAAGGGCTTTGAGACCTTGGCTGAAATCATTCCTCTCCTTCCAATTCTTTCTCAACAGCTTCTCTACTGCCTCTTTCCCTCTCTGCTTTCCTGATGTTGGTTTTTGTTTTTCTTCCAGTAGTTCACTATATAAAACCCAACTTTTTTCTCACTAAGTAAAATTCCTACTGTGAAAAAATAAGCAAGTAAAAAAATTTTTTTAAAAGAAAGACTATTTGGGCTAAAATTAAAAGTGTTCTATTATTAGAAGAAGAAATACTAAACTCAGCCTAGATCTTCCAGACCCATGCCATGAATCATTCTGCTGATATGCCAGTATTTGAAAATTTCACACTGAGATGAAACAGAAATGAATATGCAATAAAGTATAAGGAATCA
Organism: Gorsachius magnificus; assembly: GCA_034008185.1. Lineage (NCBI taxonomy): Eukaryota > Metazoa > Chordata > Aves > Pelecaniformes > Ardeidae > Gorsachius > Gorsachius magnificus. The sequence goes on from CM067081.1 coordinate 183,280,729, forward strand.
ATAAATGGTAAACAAAAAAATCCCGTAACAAGCACGCAGTATGGACTGTAATATATAATTAAGCACTAAGAAATAGCAAAAAATAGCATTAAAAGTATTCCAACAGAATACTAATATATATGGTACCTACCCACAGAATGAGCCATTTATAGCATCAGTGAGTAACAAATGGACTGTGTAATGAAATAATTATCTCATTAAAAATTGTCTAGTTAAAAAAGATCAAGACTTCCAAATTACAGACTTGTTCTTGTGGGGGAAAACCCACTAACTGCTCACTTCTACAGGAGTTAAATGTTTCTGTCAGACAACCAAGAAGAGAAGCCATCTTTTGTGAGGGCTTGGGAGTCAGGCATTGGGAGGTAACTAAGCTGGAGAATACAAGGAAATGCACTAAAACAATCCCAAACAGCAAAAAGGGCTAAGTTTAGCTAGAATACTACCTCGAGTCCTTTAGACCCAGGGAGAAGGTGCTCCAATAATACTCCTCCTGAGAGTCCACTTAGAGCACATGCAGAAGTGTCTTTGTCAGACCAGACAGGATCCTCCTCACCTGACTTTGACTCTCTAGAATTTCCCTGTGACCATTTCTCTGTGTTATATGGGTTTCCTCTGTGTCTGAGGCACATCCTGAAGATGTTCAATCCTATCCAAAAAGACCCCAGGAGGAGGTAGTTCTTTGTTTCTATTCACTACAGAGGGAAACTAGACAGTTGACATCAAGATGGATACATTTAGGCAAGATTTCCAGCAAGAGAAAATCCAGTTAGATACTAGATAAAAAAAACTTCACAATAAGGTTGGTCACATATTGGAACAGATGCCCAGAAATGCTGTGCAATCTCCACCCTTGGAGACATCCAAAACCAATTGAACAAAGCCCTGAGCAACTTAATGTAACTTTGGAGTTTACATTGCTTTGGGCAGAGTGGCTCCAGAGATCCCTTCCAGGGAAATTATTCTGAGATTGCATTAATCCTTTCTGCACAACAGTTATACTGTTTATCCACCCACATCTCCTCATGACTTCTTGATTTTCCCTCCCTGGGCCATGCTGTGTCTTCCCTGCACACATCAAACTCTGAGAGAGCTCAGAGAGGTCTGGACATGGAAGGAGACATAGCAAGGTTCAGCTCCCCTCCCCACCACACACATTTTTTAAGCCAAACATTTTCACCATATTATATCTGTATTTGGCTCAAAATAAGGGAATTGTGTTGAATATTTTCAGCTACAGGTAACATCATCTCTATCTAAACAATAGCTGTTGGGGTCTTGGCAAGTGAAAGCTTATTAGCTGAATATTTACTGTGCAAAACAGCTGAGAAATTCAGAAACATAACTAAATGATACATTTATGAATGAATTAATTTAATAAAATCCAGTTATTTTCAAACATATTTACTTGCTCACTTCAACAAAGAAATAGAAATAGGAAATCAGTGGATGCATTTCTGCCTGAGCTTTTTTGAATCATGTGTGATGCTTAAAAGCCCTTAAAACCCCCTCACTTTTCTGTGTATAGGCAGTCCTGCATAATGTCTACGAGCAAGTAGATACAATAAATGTTGAAGAATGAGGCATTGCTTGGAAAACACACCTTTTGTATTCCTAATCTTTCATGTTAGTCAGGTTTAATTAGCTCCAGTTAAGTTTCTATTATGCAAAGTTTTAATAAACTTATTCAAGGAACCTCTGTTTAAAGTACCAATAAATGTTGCTCAGCAAAGGCCAGACTAAGAAAAGTGCAGTTCCAGAGTTAAACCAGATCGAAACTGCTGTGAACTGTATGAGAGCAGACCGTGAATTCACATGATCTGCCATGACCTCTAAGAGTTTCTGTCCCGCGGAGGATTTGTTGCCTGTGGGACTACTGAAAGGGCTTGTGTTAGTGTTAGTCCAAGCTGATTCAGTCGAGGTGGTTATTAAAAGTGCTAATTCCCAAACAAACGGCTAAAAACTACTGCATCAAGCTCTTCCTTGGTTATTGCTCTCTCTCCCTAGAGCTGTGCCCCAAGCTTCACCCAGGAGCAGCCCCTCTGCCTTGTCCCCAGGCCCCCATAACCAGGGCTCCGCTGTGGCTTGCTCCATGCCTCAGTATCGATCATTTGCATCCTTTATTGTAACAGACTGAACAAGGCCCTTAGGTACAAATACTCTTAAACTTTAGAAGTATTATAGTGGCAACTCCTCCAGATCAGTCAGTATGTGCAAGTGACATCTTTATACAACATTTCCAAGCACAGCAACTAAAAATTACAGCAAGTTTAAATTAGATAACAGATCTTAAATTAAAAATTGATTAAACACTAGTCTATTACAGTTCAGGTACAGGAGCAGAGAAATATTTCAGTCTGGTTATGGGTAACTAAAAAATTCTAATAACTGATATTGAGCTTGCAAGATGATTGGATTATGGTTTTTATCTTAGTAGAATTAAACTCCATGTGATGTATTAAATAAGCTAGGTAGAATTCCTGTAAGCATAAAAATTAATGTTGTGAATATACTTGGATTTGGTCAGCTGAAATGCAATATTACCTCAAACATAAACTGTGTTTACTAGGCAGTACACTTATGATGCTCAGCTATTGATTCTGGCATAGTAGTTCTAATCAAATCCGGTACAGATAATATAGTAGATAAGAAATAGCCTGATGAATTGAAATGATTTCACATCACAAGTGCCCGTATTACTTCTAGCAGAATGGACTGAGCTTCAGCCTACAGCACCCTCTCTACTATCCCTTTTCCTGGCATTCCTTTTCCTGTCATGTGGACAGAAGAATATCCACCAAATAACGGTAACACAGGCATACCTCTTACACGATGGATCTGCAGTGTATGTTTGGGCTTTCTGTGTAACACAAAGCTGGATAAATGTCCATGATGTGATGAGCAACTTTTTGCTCATGACATCCCTGGCTTCTGGGTATGTGAAAGCATGAAGAAGGCTAGACTGCCTTTGAGTGTCACTGTAAATATCCATGTGGTGTCACCCCAGCAAGAGTTTGAGGATCACCACTCATTACATTATAGTACCTTATATAATCATACTGGAATAACAATTTGTTAAATCCGTACTATCCTTGTTATTCATGTCATTCTAAAGGTCAACATTAAATCTGAATAGAATACGTTCCCACCTACTTAAGGGGCATTTCAACTCTAGACACAGATCATGATACACAATGAACTAATTTAGACCTGTCTTGTAATCTGTACTTGCTAAATACTCCCCAGGGCATGGCTGCTTGAAAAATAGGACAGTCCCTAAGCTCACATGTAGCTGTGGTTTGACAGAAAAAGCAGGGAAACACAACCAAATCATTTATAGTTGTGCTTTTCTGAAGAGACATCTTTTTTTCTGAAGAGACATCTACTCAAGGTTCTGAGAAAGTCTGAATACCCAGAAAATCTACAGAACATAAAACACGTAGAAAATAGCAAAGAAATTAGGAGCAGTGTCTAAAGTTGTAAACCTCTGAAGTCAAAAGGATTTTCCCTGTTAGACAACTGTCACACTAAGGAAATTGGTGAAAAATGGGCATGTGTCCTGCAGCGTGACATGTGAGCACAGGAGAAGGTCTGCTTTCTGAAGCAACTCTAGTTCCTAAATCCCACTTTGGAAACACACGACATTTTACTTCCCTTTAACCCCACAGAGGGAACCTTAGGCAAAGTGATCAGATACCATGGCAATCAAAATAAACAGCATCAGGTTCTGTAATGTGAAGTCTTCACACGGAAGGATGTCAGATTCTTTAGACAGATAATTTACTCATGAAAAATGAAGACTTTAGTCAATTAAAGTCTGTGCAAGTTCATGTTGAATGTACTGAATAGCTTTGATTTTAAAACATGAAAAAGATAGTGATCAAAAAACTCACTCTCCCTTTTTTAAACTTTCAAAATTTTCTTTCCAGCTGTTGTTTGAAGAAAAAAAAAAAACATATTAACACTTAAAAACATATTTCCAGAGTAAATGAAGTGGCTTATTTTAGGTCAAGCACAAACCAACCAAAAAACAAAAAGCTGTTCTTCCAGCAAAACTAAAAATATTTTAGCTATTCACTTTTCTCTAAACTATTGACCAGAATTTTCAAGCAAAAACAAACTGGAAAGCACTGAAATGAAGGAAAATATGTGCTCTTGGGAAGAGGCAAATCAGCTCGAGGCAAATCAGCAAGAGGATCATGAACAAGATGAGGAGGAAATGCACAGCATCGAAATATCTTCCAGACATCCCCTGTCTGTGAGGTTCCCACAGAGGCCAGGCTGTTACTGAAAACTGTTTTTTTGGCGGAACCATTGGCACTCTCCAAGGATGGGGTTGATCCCAGCTGGATCCCAGAACTGCCATTTGCAGTGGTCTGCATGAGCAGTGGCAAATCAGACACCTGTTTGTTTGGGTTTTTTAAAATAAAATAATCTTTTTTTTTTAATGAAAAACAAGCTCTTCATAGATTATCAGACCTACAGCTTTGGTTTGTTTTTTAATTCCCCCTTCCCCACCAGGTTAGCACTTACCTTATTTATGTTTGCTTTTCAGAGCTGGAGTGGCCACAGAGACCCTGGGAGACAACAGAGACCCACAGTGACAACAGGGAGGCAGGAGGTGAAGCTGTTAGTCCTCTCCTTCCCCACAATTATTCCCATCCCTGCAGACAGAACAGTGTAGTTGGTCTTGCTTTTCCTCAATCAGTTTCTCTTTTGTTTTCTCACACCCTGGATCAGCACATTTTTTTATTCATTAGCAATGACAAAATTTCTGTGGACTTTTTCATTAAAAGGGCCAGAATCAGGCTCTAGTAATCCATTCAAATGAACATCCGACTGGCAACAATTTCACAATTAGAACATTTTGCAGATAAAATCAGGAAGAGCTCTGGCATCAGAACACCAGCCTTCCTCAAACCAGGCTACAGAATTTCATTTTTACTCCTTTACTGGCCCCCCAAACATTTGTATTGAAGGCACATCTGAAAAGCAGCTTGATTTTAACATTTATCATTGTCTTTTAAAAGGCAAAACAAAGTCAAATCTGGTTTTCTACAAGGCAAAAATGGAAAGTCCCAGAGATGTCTTTGTGTGTTGAAGTTTATAAATGCAAAGCTGGTCTCCACAAAACCAGCATTTTGCCTCAAAACATCATTGTGCTGATGGAAAACCAGTAGGTCAAAAACTGAAGGGGAAAAATCATTAAGGACAATAAAAACATTTTTCTAATTTTGAAAAAATGCATTTAATTCTATATTTATAATTTATTTTCTACTGAATTTTATCATAAACGGTGATTTTTTATGCCCTAAATTTTACACATGGTATTTTACAAGATAGTAACAGTCCATGCACAGTTTTCAAGGACTACTGTGCCTTTAGAAGTCAGGGTGATGATGAGTTCTGCTGGTCAGTGTTGACCATGTGTTATTGTACAACTTTTTGGGAGTAACTATAGCAAACCACAATTACGTATTTCTTTAGGCCAGATATGTTTCCCCTTGTTGCCCTTCAGCAGTGGATCTTCATTCTTTGGGTTACCCCACTGACACTGATATCGATTTACCCAGGAACAAGAGGGTTTGGCCCAAAGATTTTTTGACTATTGGCAAGAAACTGTGCTCCTGAGCTGGGGTGTGGGCTGCACCACAGGCACTGCTGGCAATCTCCTGCAGAGCAATTGCTTCTCCCTGGCTCTGCAGAGAAGACACGGGACAAGGCTGGGAGCACTGCCAATGCCTGTGCTGCAGCAGGTGAAGGACAGCGGTGCACCATCCTCTTTCTCCTCCCACTCCCCACCCCTAAAATCCCATGCTAAGATGCGAGTTGAAGAGAAGAGTGTGTAACCACACTGTTAAAGATCACATTTTGATGTATACAAAACACAATTGGGGATGCTAGGGTAAAAAATAATAATAATTCAGGCCTGAGGCAAGGACCTGCCTCAGAAAGTTCAGCCTGCACAATGAAAGTTTGGAAAGCATCACCAGTTAGGGATCTCTTCACAGTGGGCAGCTGGTAGCCCCAGTTTCCAAGGCCAGTCCCAAAACATGCATGACATTATTTCCTTCTGCCTTCTTAAGTATCTCTTAATTATAAGAACTGAAAGCCCTCTAGTTCTTGCATTATAAAAAAACTGTAATTAAGCATCCTTCATGGCTCCCTGTACATATTGTTATTCAATAAACCTTTACATTGCAACTGAAAGCCTAAGACTGAGGTAGCAAGGCCAGCTTTCATACTCCACATGTGTTTTCCAAACTATTATCCATGGTCAAGCTTCAACACTGCACTCCAATAGGCAGAGAGGGGGAGATTAGCCCCATGATTAGCACTTTAATTATCCTGCTATTCTGTAGCATTCCACTGATATGCAGTAGCTTCAGTAGTGGAAATATCTGAGAGTTCTCTTACATAAGGCTGTCTTATATTTTATAAGTGTATATAAAAATTTTCTACAGAGAGTGTATATACAAGTATACATTAAAAATGTTCTATATGCATATACATGTTGTTCTCCATATAACTGTCTCTTTATAGTTTAGTTTCCCATCCAGGGCATCACTGTATATAAGAATTCAGAGGTGAGTTGTAAAGTGTTGGAAGACTGACCAGAGGGATCACCATCTTCCCTGCTGAAGGCTGAAGGTATCAGAGGAATTTTTCTCTGTCATTCTTCCCCTCTCCCTTTCTCTCTCTCTTCCCACCCCCATCTCTCCTTCCTTTGCAACTAAAAAAAACAAAAACAAAAACAAAAGCCCCAAACCACAAACAGAAAAAGAGAACATAAAAAAAATTAGTACTTTGTATCCAATTCAATCAAGGGAACTATGGCTCTGATAGAGCATGCGCTGAAGCCATGAACCTCCCACCGTTTTAGGGGAGAAGTCTGCGGAACCTAGCCCTACTAACCCATGTGTGTGACAGGCTCGGGCCCTTTATCAGTGCTCAGCGCACCCAAAGGAAACCACACACCCAGTGCAGGGCTCAAAACCAGGTGCCCATCATACAACCATTCAGTGGAACCAGTCTCAGCCTTGTCTAATTTTATATCAGTGAAACTGCGTCACGGTGCTCCAGCGAGGACAACATGTTCTTTGTATTTTGCTAGAACAGGGGCTGATCGTAAATTATTTTGGGGCATGTTTTCCCTTGGGTAAATGCACTCTCCAGTAATGTGCAATATACTTGAGAATATGCTTCTGCAGCTTAGTAAAATGAGCAGGAACACCAACTCGCTCACCCATTATTGTATGTAAAACAGCTTTGTATCTGCAATTACCGGGAGAAGTGACAGGACAGTACCCGACTGGGAAAAGTGGAAGCTGCTGAGATTAATCGAGTGTTCCCATGGCAAGAACTGCTCTGGAGTACATGCCAGGTTTGAAAAGAAAAATCCTTTGTGTTTTGTTTGTTTGTTACCATACAATATGTGGTTTCCCTCGCCTCTTCTTTCTGATTTTGACAAGCAGACAATTTGAAGAATTAAAGCTTAAAAGGTCTACTTCCTCTAACACAAGTGCATTTAGTGTTTATAATGTCAGGTTTAATTCTATAGTGAACACTAGCAAAACTGATCAAAAATCCTTTTGATTTGTGGCTGCATAGAGGAAAAAAATCCAACACAATAATTTTTAAACTGTACTTTAGAAAAAGAAAATCCAGCAATCCTTTAGGTACTGATAGCCTAAGAAAAAAAGATTATAAGGCTTCCAAAAGAGCTGTGTTGGTCAAATGATTACTGCCATGATAACATAGCCATGGTTTATATTTTAGACTGCTGCTGCTGTAAAATTACGCATTTTAATAACGCAGAGTTGAAAATGCTGCGTTGCTCATGACCAGCTGAAACTTTGACCTTGGATTCAAAAGATGCCTTTTCAAACAGTGTTAATACAGCAAAAAGGGGCTTACTTCAAATACATAAATTCATTTGGAAATAGCTGTAAAAATAGAGTATTTAAGTTCCAGCTAGCTAAATAGTTGAAGCTGTGCCAGAAGTTGACTTTGCTCACAAATTGTTTTGATTGAAATAGTGCCTACTGGTTGAGACAGACCCAAGATCCAAACATGGCAGATACCACGCACAAGTTTTTGAATTCCTAATATTTAAAATACTTACTAGTGTTTTTCCTTCAAAATACCAAACATTGCAAAGAGAAAAGGTTAACAGGCTAAACCGCTGAGAGTATCAAAGCCCAGTGAATCAGCCTGATTTTTTACAACCATGTACAAAAGGTCCAGGCTGGGTTTAGATCTGCATCAGCAGAACTTCAGCACCAGATGCCTCTTGCCCTCAGTGTGGTCCTGCAGCCCCAAACTAAGTAGGAACATTTTTTGAAGTCAGAATAAGGGAAGAGGGAAGGGAGCTGTGGGACAGGGGATGCCACCAGTGTATCCCAAGAAGAGTGTCAGTATGACCTGAAGTGTCATACCAAAACTCTTCAAAACTGGATCAGCCCATTTGGGCACCACAAGAACAAAGTCAGTGAGATGGTGGCATGTCAGTTCTTATAGTCCTAATGTGTTATATCCCTTTCAGCCACTTTGCTTCATGCTGTAGCCCAGGGCATTATAAAAGCCTCTTTGCAGTCCTGAGGCCTCCCATTTCCCCTAGCTCCTGAAAAAAAAAGCTCTCCTTTACTTTTCCCTCTTGAAAATGTGCACTTGATTTATTTTAAGCAGAGGATGATCTGAGGTCTCGCCAGCAGTTTTCTTGGAGTTAATTTCTGGAATAAGATGGAGGTTCCTAATAGATTTAACCTCAAAAAGTTTCTTCAGAAATAAAGGTTCAGCTTTTTCAAGGAAGGATGTAAGGGGGTATAAAGCTCTTTGGCAAGGGATATTCTCTCACACACCTATTCCAGACATTTGAACCTGGAGCAATCAGCCATATTTTATTCCCAAAACATCATATGCAATTTAGTTTCCTTATTTGTAAATCCTTTCTGCAGTTTAGTGCAGAACAAAATGCATTAAAACTCTGATGAAAGCCTTTATTAAGTGACCATCTTATTATATTTATTAAAGGTCTGGGTTCAAAAGTTCATATGACTGAAGTCTTGCTGCATATTTTCCTGCAGGCTGCAGATTGTGTTAATTTTAAGAGTAATTAGCAGATTACTGGAAGCTCAGCATGTGTACAAGAGGCAACTGGAGTTTATTTGCCAGAATCTTTAGAAGTGACTTATTCATTCTTGAATCAGATCCAAGCAGATTCTGTAAGAAGCATTTTATTGTAGATGTTTATAATTTGCAATGTGGCAGTGCCTAGAAATCTCAGTCAAGGACCAAGCTTTATATATACAGCACTGGAAGACAGCCCTTGCCCTAAGGATCTACGTGTTTCATTTAAAAAGCAAAGTAATAAAATTATTCCCATGCTCTTTCTAACAATTTTAAGAAATAAATCAATTCATTAAGCAATGAAAGATTAGCCACACTTCTTATGCTTCTTTTACTGGAAATCACAATGTCAGAAATCATTGATGGCATTTTATAACCTAAATAAGGTCTTGTCTTTTTCCCAATAAATTCAATGGGAGTTTTTCCAGACAACAGCAGAAGCAGGACTTTTGTGAGTTTTAATTAGCTTAAATTGTACAATTGCCATCTAAACCAGACACTAAATCATCTAGATACCTACAGTGTCATTTAATAATATTTGTGTTTAACGGAGCATTAAAAGGCTAGACATACTCTACTGCTAGTCATTGTGTTTCTTGCAATTGCACCTTTAGTAAAATATTAGGCTGCATTTTGCAAAGTATTGTATTTTGCTGATGACTGCCAGTTGTTTTCTACTCATCCACATAAAAATTTGGAGGATGTATTTTCAAACTTATGTGACATATTGGGGGGGGTGGGTAAGAAGCCTTGTCCACTTACATCTGTTTCTCATCATACACAGATTTGAAGAAATTAGGTGCTCTACTTAGAGACTGTAGTATCAGAAATGCATTTCTTTAAGTGGATGTCTACTCAGATACCATCAGATATGTGGAAAATAATAGAATGGCCTGAATTATTAATTATCAACAATCTCTATCAAGGTGTGGCTCTTGGGATCAGCTCAATCATGCACCACAGTATAAATGAAGTTTCCTCATTCTACTGTCTCTAAGTTCAGGTACATAACAGTTAACTAACAATAAAAGTTGTAAAAAAAAAAAATTTCCAAATATTCTCCCATATCAGCAAAAAGGAAGGATTTCTGGATTTAGTAAAATGAAACAGCCTACAGAATGAACAATTAGTTACCGCAAAACACTTCATATAAATATGTAAAATAATGAGAGCAATCTATGATGGATACAGTGAGTCTCTCACAGGCTAGTCTGAAAAAAATCTGATGTAGGGTACATTTGAATGCACAGGAAAGGCTTAAGTTTAAAAATGGAAAAAGAAACATAAGAATATGTTGTGAGAGGTAAGATGGAGATGACAACTGCAGTAGTAAAGAAAGAGAAGTAGGACATTGCACCCTTTATAGGCAACTGCAGAAAAGGAGAGATGAGAAAAGGAGTGTGACATTGCCTTGAAGATAATATTTCAAACCAGTGTAAAAGAGGCCTCCTCCTAGCAAAACACTTAACCACGTGCTTGGCTTGAAGGACATGGAGAGCGTCACCGAAGCCATTGAGCTAATGTCTCCAGCAGGCAGTTTTCCAGGGTTGAGCTATGCGCAGCCACCACTATAGCAGCGGCAGCCCAGACCCCTGTCTGGAAAAATAGTTGTATTTACATTTCAGTTTTACTTTGGCACCATTTACCTCAGTTTAAAGCATAAAGAGGGAAGTCAGTACTAGCAGGGCTCAGCAGCAACCCTGCGCACCGCACTGGCCATAGAGCTCAGGGGTTTTGCATGAGACAAGGACTACTCCCAACAGGCAGAAAGGGCAAGGCAAAAGAAAGTTCACCATATAGACATGGGTTATGCCATGACATTTGTCCACACGGCCAGAGATCATGCCTTGTCCTCTCTTTTTTACTAATGGAAATGTGACCATAGCAGTACAGAGCAGAAATATCCAAATTAACTCTAATTTGCCATCTCGTCTGTGGGCCTGCTTCTGTATTACCTTCTGTAGCTTACTGAGGGGGGAAATTCTGGCACCACAATGAAAAGCTTGATACAGATATACACCATGCACTGAGTTTATACCATGAACTTTCCACCTTTTGAGAAAGCAAGTCTTCTTTTCCTGCACAGGGCAAACCCCAGTGTATTTGAACCAGCCCTTTGGCCTTCTAGAATATCTAGAGGCCTATGATGCTGCAAGTTTTAGGCCCTGTTTGCTTTTGCTTTCCTGCTAATCCAGTATTTATAGTGCCTCTTACATTTCTTCCACTCAGAAATGAGTAGCAGCAATTCTAAAATAGAAAGCTCAATGGCAGCATTAGTGATGCTGTCTCTCACAGGGTTTATAAAGCTTGTTTCACTACTTCGCCCTCTTCTCCAGACCTGCTAAAACAATGACTACGATCCAAACACAAGCACAGCCCTGACAGTTTCTTTGAAGTTTCAATCCAGCTCTTGCGCACAGAGTACAATTTGAGCATTTGCAGTGATAGCAACAGCGATACAGAAGAAAGGCTATTATCCTTGTTTTACCTAAGTCTTGGATGATGTGCCATGATTTGGTTTCAGGAAGTTTTGCCAAGTTACTAAAATGATAGAGAAATAAATTCGACCTTGTTGTTAAAGGAAATAAGCCCAATGGACTCCAGACCCACTCAAGGACTGTGCTTGGTCTATTTGACCCTGAACTGATCTTATATGCATTTTGCAAAAGCTGTGTTTCACGATAGGTAGACCCATACAATGTAAGGCAAGCAGATATGACCATCTTCCAAACAGATCAAAAGGCATGCAGTCATATCAATAGGATGACAGCTTTGGATCTGGTAGCACTTTAGCAGAATCACAGGGCTTTTCAGTAGAAACTAACTCATCGGAAGACCTCGTCATGCATGCAGGCATACCTTGTATCACTAGCAGGTTGTGTTGCCTCTTATAAGGATTACACAATTGGCTTTGTTGGTTTTGTGGACTGATATTTCTTAGGAAGCTCTGTAAGTACATGACCAGTAAGAATTCTTTTCGGGGGCTGCTGAGGTTTTAACTGACTTATGCTTCTTAAACTCACATTTGCAAAAGTATGGGATTGTTTTGTTATTAAACTCAATTCAAAGAAAACAATTTTGGTTTGATTTAACACTGATATGTTTTGAGAATCTCTCTTTCCTTTCATTTCTATTTAATGAATGCATTGTTTTAGTTAGAAGGAAGAGATTTACTTGGACTGGCAGAAAGAAATAAATACTATAAGTAGATGCAGGCCTTTTATACAATATCAATAAAAAAGCCCACATAGCAATTCTTAATGCATTTTTACAGACTATCTAGTACAAAGGCAAAACCAAAGCCAGTAAAACAAACAACAAAAAAAGAATTCAAACCATCCCAAAAATTCTTTTTTCCTCTAAATTAATAAAAGTTGCTGACTTTCATAAGTTCTTTAAAAAATCAAAATACATTGTCTTTTTTTGTTGTTATTTTACAAAACTCTACTTTGAGTGGACTAAAAATGTTTAGGGAGGAAGAAGAAATGCATTTCAGATTTCACAAAATGATGATGTTTTTCATTACTTCTCCTTTTTCTCACAGTTTTTCCAAACATAAACACAGGTTTCAGCCATGTCATTGTGTTCCTTGGAGTCCAATAGCCTGGTGCTGAGCTTCCCCTTCCAGTGCTCTGACCACATCTGTGTGGCACCAAGCTCAAGGGGCCATATCCCAACTGTTATCAAATCTTATCTCAACCTGAGCTCAGTGTGACTCCTACTAAGTTAGATGGTCTTTCACTCAAAGCGGCCACAAACCTCCTGATGAGTATTAAGAGTTAGTGTGTAAGTCTCAAGGGCAGCAGTTGCTCTTATCACATGTGATCTTGGTGATTGTCATGTTTGGTACAACCAACAAGAGTGAAACCTTTCTGATCTTTTTTTCATTGAGTGGTTGCTGGGTCTTGCTCTACAGACCCTTCCCCCTGTGAAAAGTCCTCTCACCCTGCCCTGGCTTCTTGATGTAGGCTCAGCTCTGCCCTGATTGCCAAATTAACTTCCTCTCTTCTGCCAAATTACTCTCATAAAAAATTGCCCAAGGAGAGGAAAAGAGACAATGCAATATAATGATCAGCAAGTTAGTAACAATATTAGATACCATCATTTTTTCCATTCCGATTGTTGGCATTACCTTGTTGAGCTGTGACTTGTTGAGACCTAAAGTGCCAGTTCAGAAAGCCTAAGCTAGAGAGTACATTATCATAGGAGTGCAGTGGCATTTTACTTCTGTCTTTTATACCATTCAGGCTGCATAATAGTACACTGCTGCCCAGTCTTCCTGCTATTCACAGCTCACAGCTTTGTCCTGCTGCTACCAAGCAAGCCCATTCATATGCAGGCCTTAAGGTATTTACATAGTAGCAAAACAACTTTCAGAATTACATTATTTTTATCAGTTTATAATGTAAAGCTTTCCAGTTAGATTTTAATTCTTCATTTCTGGTAAATCTTGAAAAGGCCTGAATAACATTTAAGTCCTTATTTGCTCGCTTTGCCCAGCATCTTTTCACTTCACTGCCATGAGGTGTGAGATCTGCTCAGACACTTTGATGCTATCATATTTCCAGTTATTCCCACTCGACATAGTCTTCTTATGATTATTTTTCAAATAAGTATGGAGTGATTTGGAAGACCCTTTGCTACGCTGATAGATGATTGACTGTAAAAAGCCAGAGGGCCTCAGCTGGCTCTCCTATTTTAGGCTAAATTTCCAGAGAGCCCCAAGAACCTAGCAGCTGAGCAAGCTGCCTCACTGATCCCTTCTCTTTCCTCTAGCGTGTTCATCTCATGAAGCAAAACACACATTGGAGCCACCTTCACTGTGGTTTATGCTACCATAGCACATTCACAGTTTCCTGGACTGCATGCAGTCAGTGACCTGAGCTCAGCTGATGCACAGCTCCCCTCTCAGCCAAGGTGTCCCAGGTGCCTGTGACTGTGTTGATGCTAGTAACAAATTCTGCTTGAAGTTCCCATAAAGCAGCAGACTTCTCAGAAACATCTGGCAGAAGCTGCTGCACAGTAAGAGTTGATGCACTCAGCCTGATCATTACAGAATAGGTTTTCGCTTTGGAAGAAATATTCCATATTCACAGTGAAAGACCTAACTGCTTAAAATGTATGACCCCTTGTCTAAGACCAACAAGGCAGTCAGATATTTCCTTGCCTCAAACAACCCATGCAGGCAGAGGAGGACCAGAGAAGGGAGGGGCGAGCCCTGCAGAGGCAGGGCAGTGAGCTGCTTCCTCTTCCAGGGGGCAACAACTGAGCATGCACCAGCCAACAGGTATTCACAAAGGGAGCATGTGATCGCCAAAGACCCAATTGCCTCACCAACACCCCCCAACCCAATTCGAGAACCTTCCAGAACACTTGACTGCACAGAAACAAGACAGTTGCCCCCGAGAGGTGGTCCTGGACTAATGAGACTACAAAAGGATGAGCGCATACGTTTTGCAGGGTCAACCCATCACCTGTGGATCTAGACTCTGCTCCAGGAGGTCAACGTGGGATCCAAGGGTGGTGATATGTCTCCTTTCTCCATTGTCCTCTCCTCTCTTTTCCTTTTCTCGCTCCACTCTTTCTCAACTTCTTTACCTTATATTCACACATGAGTTTTGGACAACTTGTAACAGATTGCTTGGAAAATAGTTCCATTGCCAAGTTGCTTTTGTTTGCTTGTTAAGCTTGCCAGTTCATTAAGTTTGCCAGTTAATAAAGTTACCAGTTAGATTGTTCCCCTGAGTCATTGTTATTACTCTACTGGCTCTACAGCTCTACCCAGCAGAGATCAGCTTTTTGTTGGTACACAAACCCTTGGGGGATCAAAAAGATTCACTCATCTCGCAACCCACTGTGTGGGATGGGACACCCCCTCAACAAAAAAAAAAAGGCCTTTACACGGCAGGATTGAGATAATGCTACTGTCCTACTAGGTACCCCATTAAAAGACTTTGGTCTCTCAGCAGATGAAGCAGCTCCAACAGTCCTTACCCTAAATTTATGTTTGGAAGAGAGAAAGATTCATGAGACAAGATTGTTAACAACTTTTGGTTTTTTTGTTTCGGTCTGTCGTAGTTCCTGCACATGACCAGAGACTAACCAGCTGACAGCACAGTTCTAACTTTAGAGGGACATCAGTTATTTCTTCCTTCTAAGTTTAATGTATGTCTAAGTAATTTTGAGAATTATTATTCTGTTTAAATATCTTCCTATCTGTTATAAACTCACATAAATACTTAGTTTAAACAAACATCTTCAAAGTATCTCCTTACAAACAGTAACGGAGACTTCCCAGACAAATACAGCTGGATGTTTTGAAATCCAGCAAGATGAACTGTGAAAATACAAACCAAAAAATGTTAACTGCACATTCTTACAAAGCTGCATTTTTGAGGGAGTATTTTCGTCCTCTGAAATATGAGATGTTTATACTGCAACAATTCTGGTAAAATGTGCAGTCCTTGGTGGATGGCTGAATGCTGACCAATGATGAGATTTTAATTTTCAGCCTGCTAGAACAAAAGACTTCTGAAGGAGGAGGGGGCGAAGGATGAAAGGTAAGACTTAGCTTGCTTTATTTTAGCTGTTTACAATTTATGTCTTCACCAGAGCTAGTTCTCCCCTGTTTTGGTCATGGAGAATTCGGTCAGTGGAGCCTGGGGAATAATTCGTCCTCCCCATAAGCAGGTGCCTACATTTGACCAGATGGGTTTAATCTTGAACGTTGGTTGACTACACGAGATCAGTGATATATAAACCTGCAACATGAATCTTCTCTTTAAATCATTGGCATTTTTACAACTGATTTAAGGAGACTCTGGATCAATGATTTTCAAGATGTAGAAAAAGTAATTACTGCTATGAAAACTTATTATATTTCTTCTTAGAAAGAAGCACATTTAAAGGGACATTAAATAAGTAAAGTCTAAGTATGGTGCAAGGTTATTTTAGATCCACTGCATCAATAGTAGAAATTTAAGCATTAAGTGGGTACACCAAACATGAACATTTCCTTTTCCATGTTAAAGAGCTACCAGAAATTATCATTTCTCATTCTTTGGGTTTTTTTTTTAAGTTCACAGAAGAAATTTACTCTGAAAGAATGGTTGCATATAAATTTTTACCCCAGCAAAGTTTATAGAATTTCTCTGACAATTGCAGACTACAATGATGCATAAAAAAAGTCATGATTAAGCAGAATGACTTAGGACAAGTTACATAACAGCTGTATGAGCTAGAGAAGTGTACGTATTACACATCTGACAAGCTTCTGTCTCTACAAATCAGTACTTGTTTGTAAAGCCACAGAGAAATAATGTCTTAGTATGCAAACAGATGTACAAGGCAAAAAAAAAAGAAAATAAGTTCCTCAGGAAAAAATGTTTGCTTCATAATTTCAGCTGTTAGAGAAAAGCGCTATTTAAAAATATAACAGATTGAAAGTGGTTTTACTCTTTGGATGCTATTAGCTTCATCAGTGAGTAAATAACAGAAGCACATTTAAAGTCACTGCATTGAAATTTGTATTTGTCAACAACAAGGCACTGTCTCGTGACCACTACAGAGCATTCCTCCCAAGCAGGACATGCTGGGGCATGTGCCAGACGTCTTGCTGGGTGGCAGCTAAGGCAACATTGGAATGGCTCTGTCAGTCACCAATCGATTTTTAAAAAGTCCCAGGACCATACCTGCACAGTTGCAAGTTCTCTCATGAGATCCAAGACAAGAAATCATCACAAATACCAGCAGAGCTACCAAAATAAATGTGAAAGCTAGAAAGTTGTGAATGTTGTATGTCTATGCCACTTGCTGCCAACGAGCTCAATTTACTTCTGTGAGGTATATTGTCTTTACCGCCACAGATGATTAACTTTAGATTTATCACATGACACTTCATGAGACCTAAAGCTTCTGCAACCTCTGCAATCTTTCTTTATATCCGTTCCTGTCTGCAAGTGGTAAGGATAGAACATTCTTTTTAATTTTTGTATAGAGACATACAGAAAAAGAACTGTAATACTACAGAGTGGTCCAAGAAGTGATACTCAAAGTGCGCACACATTGGAAGTTTGGCCCACCACGATATGTCGTGCAGGCCTCTTTTTGTCCAATGCAGTGCCTTTTGCCTGCTTTCAAAGCAAGATCTGCAGGTATCTGGGTAGAGCTCATCACTGAGGAGGGGTTAGCTACAAGTTCCTGATAGATGTGTTGTGTACTGTAAGCACATATCCCTTGCTCATCAGCTGACTGCTACATTAGCAAAATGCTCCAAATTGAAAGGACAGCAGTTATGAAACCAGGGAGGGCTAAGGAGTAGTTAGGGTGAGAAAAAGAAATCATAAACATTTTCAGTCAGACCTCATTAACAAGAAGTGTTAATTCTTCTTGCCCTTTGCATAGTGTCCTGGTTTCGGCTGGGATAGAGTTAATTTTCTTCACAGAAGCTAGCATAGTGCTGTGCTTTGGATTCAGTGCTAGAAGAATGTTGATAACACGCTGATGTTTTTAGTTGTTGCCAAGCAGTGCTCAGACTGCTCAAGGACTTTTTGAGCTTCTCCTGCTCGGCCAGGTGCATAACAAGCGGGGAGTACAGCACAGCTAGGACCCAAACTGTCCAAAGAGCTATTCCATACCATATAACGTCATGCTCGGGGGGGTTGGTGGGTCGGTCGGTCGCGGGGGGAGTGATCGCTGCTCGGGTACTGATCGCTGCTCGGGACGGGCTGGGCATCGGTCGGCGGGTGGTGAGCAATTGCATTGTGCATCATTCGTTTTGTATATTCTGTATATTTTGTTATCATTCTCATTATTACTATTATTATTATTTTCTCTTATTAATCTGTCTTTATCTCAGCCCTCGGCTCTTTTTCCCCTTCCCGATTCTCTCCCCCATCCCACTGAGGGAGGGGGGGGAGTGAGCGAGCGGCTGCGTGGTGCTTAGTTGCCAGCCGGGTTAAACCACGACACATAGCCAGGGCAGTCACACTACTGCTAATTTTCTGCTATGTGTTGATATTAAAATCCTATCAAAACAGAACTTAGCATAGGATGCAATCATATTCATCAGCTTTCATGATGATGGTAGGTTTTGGGACTTCATAGATCTAAAGTTTAAGCTTTAAACGTCAGGAGAGAGTAGGTTGCAGTTGGACTAAAGGCTTCTAACTAGGGCCCAGCACCCAATGAGAATGGATCCAGAATGGACAGTACCTATGTCATTTCTACCCAAACACCTTTTACTACTATCATGTTCTCCTGAGCAAACACCAGACTGGTCCTACCACAAGTTAGAGCTGACATCGAACTGCTTTGACTTGCATCTGTTTTCCATGACTCCAGGAGGCTGCTCCCACCAATACGCTCCCACCTCATCTCCCCCAGGAATATTTCCCATACCGGATGGCAGGAGGAGGAGATCCGCATCATGTGCTTTCTAGAAATGTCAGTCCCAAAACAAGGACCCAGTACATCTCAGTGTTAAGCCAGTTCTCCGGCCCTTTTGTGCCCAAAGAAAGAGGGATGACCAGTGACACCATGGCTACATCAAAGATCAAAGTAGAAAATTGCCTTTAATTTCTCTATCAAGCTGCTACTAAGCTCCCTGCCAAAGAATTCAGTGGATCATGGCTGGAGTGTTGAACAAACCGTAAAATCTGGAACTAGCAAATGGAAATTATAAATATTTATGGTTATTATGCTATGAAGGAGCAGAAGCTGCTCTGCTCAACTAGAATATACCAGATAATAGAACCATGGCATGCCTACTTTAACAGATATTTTGATAATAAATGTTGATATTAAAAAGACATCCAAAATAATGAATTTATATAAAGTTGCTAATGCCCACTATTAGATGTTGTTAAAGTGATTGGAGCAAATGGAAGCAGATGCCTGTCTGCATATGTCCAATATTAATACCCAGAATTTAATACCTACATCTAGTTTATTCAAAGAGATATCTTTGTTTCAAATAATTACAAGCTCTTTTATTGTCTGGTTTTTGCTTTCTTGAATTGCAATCAGAACAAGATCTGAGTGTGTATCTGTTTTTTCAGGTTCATTTTTCTTTTAATGTTATTATTTAGTAATTCAGTTGAGATGGCTTGAAATTAAATTTAACTAAAATTACATTAAAGTGGAACAACAATCACTAGACAGTATTAAAAAAAAAAAGAGTTGGTTTTGCTTGAATAAACCAATTAGAGCTGCCTATTGAGATTAAGAGGAACTAAACAGATCTCTGGCATAAACATTGTCTCTGCTTACTTTAAATGGGGCCCATGAATTTACCCTATTAGGATATACTATAGGATGGTTCAATGGGGAGTAGAACAGGCAATCATAAGCTTTGTAACATAGGTGACATCAGAAGAAAAACATTGTCTGTGGACCCCGTTCTCTACAGATCATGGGAACCACAGTCATCAGTTCTTGTAACAGAAAATGAATGTCCAGAGGAGAGCAACAAAGCTGGTGAGGGGTCTGGAGCACAAGTCTTACGAGGAGCGGCTGAGGGAACTGGGGTTGTTTAGCCTGGAGAAGAGGAGGCTGGGGGAGACCTTATCACCCTCTACAGCTGCCTGAAAGGAGGTTGTAGCGAGGTGGATGTTGGTCTCTTCTCCCAGGTAACAGGCGATAGGACAGGGGAAATGGCCTCAAGTTGCGCCAGGGCAGGTTTAGATTAGAAATTAGGAAAAAAATTTTCACTTAAAGTGTTTTCAAGCATTGGAATGGGCTGCCCAGGGAAGTAGTTGAGTCCCCATCCCTGGAGGCATTTAAAAGATGGGTAGACAAGGTGCTCAGGGACATGGATTAGTGGTGGGATGGCAAGGTTAGGTTAACGGTTGGATTTGATGATCTGAAAGGTCTTTTCCAACCTAAATGATTCTATGATTCTATGAATTCCACCCCATTCACAGCTACCTCATGTTTACAAGAAAATAAAACATTGACTAACTTAATTTAATGCAGGTCACACCCTCTGTCTATTTTTAATAATTTCAACAGCAAGAAGGCATGCTCTCCTTCATCATCAGCCATATTGGAGTGTATGCTTACAGAAGGCTGATCTAGATACAAGTCCTATTTTCCTTGTCTTTATCACAGCATGCCAGATTTAGCCTCTGAATGTGCATTTTTTTCCTTCTTTATTTCCTCATTGTTGTCTTTTTAAAGCACCTTTTAAATATTGAGCAGTGTGAAGTAATTGCCATAAAAGCGCAACCTATTACTGGGTAGTTGAAATCGGATGTTTCTTCACTGTTTTAGTGCAGCAAATTGCCAAACCAGCCCTGTTCAGATGAACAATTCTCTATGACTCCCTGGGGTTTGTTACAGTGAAGCTAGACTGCACTGGGAAAGTACTGACAGATTTTTTATTTCTTTTCGTGCAATTAAAAAAAATGGAAACAAAGTGAATGAGCACCACACGATCCCCTGCTCTCTCCAGAGAGCATCCCACAGAATGTGCTGCAGATAACTGGTGGCCCACAGAGCACAACTGAGGAGCTGCTGGAAGAGAGGTGGTTTTTTAATGAGCCTGCCTGGCTTGCAAGTGAGTTAAATGTGCATTTCAAAGAGCATTTTGCTACCGCATATTTTACTTTCTGTACAAAACTCACGTAGCGTTTTCTTCAGTCAAAGTTTCAGCACTTAAGAATACTTGTAAAATCATGATAATCCACATGTGTTTCACATTCGACCAACCCACAGAATCACTTCACAGCATCTTGGAAGTAATGCCCAGGCCATCTAATGAAGCAGCATGTTGATGTTTCTTAAATCAGGACATTAAACTGAAAAAGTACAATAGGCCTTTTTATCATTAAGATTGATTTTAACCGGGTTTTAATTCTTTTTTAAAAATTTCCTTTCTTATTTGTAAACTATTTTTTAGACTATACAACTTCATAATCTGATTTACTTTTTATGGAAATTATGTGACGTATTATGCAGACAAGAAAAAAGGAGTAGTTAGACAGAAAGTATAAGCAGGAACTTTCAATGTCCTGGATACAGAGATACCCACTCCTCTCCGAATAGGCTTTGCAGTGTACATTTGTTTGAACAGTACTTTTCCAAGAACAACCCTTTTTGATAAAGAAATTACCCTTAAATTCAGAAGAATTTTGGATTTTTCTACTTTCTTTTTCCTTTGAGCTCTTTTTTTTAAAAAAAAATGAAAACTTATTTTCCCCAGAATTGTTTTAACCACTGCAGTGATCCATAATCAAGCAATCAAGCTTCTGCAGCTCTCAAGGTGAACTGACTGGAGCAACATTGAGAAATCTGATGCTTTATGAGACCTGTTTTTTGCTTTCAGATATACAACATGCACACTTGATAAGCATGCCCCTTTACTGCACTGTTCCTTGAATGCAAATCTTTAATTTTTCTGCAGTCTCACATAACAACCAGAAGTAAGAGTCAGAAGAACTACTGGAAAGGTGAGGCTCTATAATAAAATTCACTATAAGTAAGCCACATACACAACAGGCATGGGATGATTTTTAAAAGGCATAAAGATAATCCAACAAATATACATAAGAAAATGTATTAGTTTGCTATCAGATGCAGGTGAAAATACTTTCTCTTTCTTATACCATTTTCTTGATAAATCAAACCAACAGAATATCTCTGTTGTTTTTATTCTTAATTGGGTACAGTATAGCTAGTGTGGGGTGGTTTTTATTTTATTCTATTGCTTGGAGTTTCTGTCCTTCAATATTTATCATCACAGGCATTTATATCTATATAAATAAAAGCCTAATGCAGGATCAAATTGCGAAAATTAAATGGATTTCACACAAGTGCTAAAGAAAATGTGCGGAACAGTGAACATTGAATCAGATTCGTGATGAATAAACTGATGCACACTAAGGACACTGAATTCCATTTTGGACTGAAAAATACTGTGCAGAGTATTATATATGTATATGTATGTATATATGCAACTTTAAGACTGCCAAATTATAGCTAAATTCTTATAGCCAGATCATTATTATTTTTAGCAACATATGTTCCTAAATATGGCATGATATCAAATTAGTCAAGCTATTCAAGTAAATGTAATGAAACCATCTACCTTTAGGAAGAACTACTTTCTAAATATAAAAAAGAAATGTCATTAAAATCAGTGACGCTGAAATATTTGCTTTTAACCGCAGAAAAATTAGAATGATTTACCTTGCTTCATTCAAAGTTGTTTTCCCAGCTGTGTACTTAACTATGTTTATGTCATGTTTATTTTAGTAGAAGAAAGATTGATTTTTTAGGCATTAGTACAACAAACAGTTTAGACTTAAAGGGCTTCTGTTTAAAAAAGACAGGAGTTACAACTACAGGACCTACAGGCATACCAAAATGGTCTGAGGGTGGTGCCCCGATGTAAGGATTATAATGTACTGAATAAGCTTATAAAACATCAGATATATATGTGACAGAAATTTGTCTGTTGAATCAGAGTCCTTTAAAAGAAGAGATCTAACCAGATCTGAAAGCTAATGTAAGCTACATTCAGTTTTAAAATAAAAGCATTCTTAATAGTGAGAGAAATTTATTAATGAAACAAAATAATTATAATACATTTGAAGGTTTTGCATTTTTATTTCAGGGTGTTAAGATTAAATAAGGTACTGTTTTAAAAGAAAAACAGGGATCATGACTTATTTTTTGCTCTCTTTTATTCTTTTATTTTTAGGATGACTGAAAAAAGGATCACCTCATCTAATTTCAGCTGCCTACAAGCCAGAAGTCTACTCTAGTCTCATTTCTTAGGCTCCCCTTATAGTTAGAATCACCTTCAGAAGGAGATTCATCTTCCCTCTTCTGAAGAAATCATTGTTGCTTTCAGACAAAGCCACTGCGCAATCCTGGGCCATAACATCAATAAGCAAGGTTCTGCAATCTGCGATCCCCTGCATAAAAAATGAAGTCATTTACATCTGCCAAAGCCAAGTTTTCATTTTCCTAGCCATTTGGCCATTTTCTTTTCTCATCCACTTAGACTGTGGTTCCCTCTCATGTCCTAAGCACCAACTCCCTCCAGAAGTTCAATAACATGCAAATGACTGCAAGGAGGAGTGGCAGCATGGGGTCATTGGCCATTACGTAGGCTCAGTGATATCAGTGGACCTCATGCTGTCAGTACTGTTTTGGGTATGTCCACCATGCAGTATAAACTATTCCATATTCTTAAAAGACAAGCTTCCTGATCTTGCTCTTCCAGTTCAGAACAATACCTCTGAACAAGGTAGCAAGGTTTGCCACAGCATTATAAACAGTAGCACGCATTTAATAACACAGTAATTGCCTTTTTTCTTTTTCTTTTAATTTTCTTCTTTGAGGCCACTTGTCATATCTTGAGTACTAATAAGAATGCCAAGAATCTTCATATTATCCAGTCAAAGCCAATTAATGAACTCCTTGAGAAAAACAACCTGTGATAAAATGCCAATGTAAATAAAATATCTTGCACCTTCCAACATACAGTTTTCACAGATAACTTTATTTGGCTAATTCAGCTTTTTATTAATGAAGTCTTTAGGAACAAATATTGCTCCCTGTGACTAACTGTAGAGCGGCCAAGAGATGAAGGTGCTTGTAGTATCACAGACAATTAACGCAAAGATCAGCATGAGCAAGAATATATATAAAAGACAAAAGTGATGCGCTGTAGAATACAGCATGAGGTAGCTTTTCAGACACTTTTATGATCTCTAAATGGATGGTAGATGTTAGCATGGTAGATGTTTACTGAATGACAGAGATACAATACCTTCAAAGCAATAAAACGTAAAAATTATTTCTTTGCTGTCATTTAAAACAGAAAAATGAAATTAAGTGGATAAAAATTGTGTCAATGACTGTATCAAAATAATTCAGCCAGCAATTTTTCCTCAGGGGTGAGAAGAGATTAAATGACTGTCACTTAATCAATGTCAAGTGTGCATAGTGCTATATAGAAGTGGGAGAAAAGTTAACACTTCCAGGCAGTTTTTTAATCAATGATTAACAGACATTAGGATATGCCACTATGTAAGACACATTAAACACCTTCTATAGACAGTTTTATTCTTCAGAAATTCCTGTTTCTGAATGGGAATCATCTGGAGCTCTTCCACTTTGGGAAGTCAAGACAAAGTAGTAGTTAGGTATAAATCCACACTGACTTCCTTAGCCAGGTATGTTCCAAAGTGCTGAAAATCTAGAAATATCTAATTGCATCCTATTACCAGCCTAGGGACAATGTAGGTTTACTTTATTCAAGTGCTGGGAAATCAAATTTTAGGTGAAAGAGCTACATTTTATAAAAATGCTTCTACAGAGGGAGCTGATATGAAGGAATTCTTATGTTGTCTGTTGATACCTTTAGCATATGGTGATATGCTATTTTCCCCAAGTTGACAAGCTCTCACAATAAACATTGTCTTTCTCAATGGAACCAGACAGAAAAACCATACAAAGGGACTGTGCCTCTTAAAAAAAAAAAAAAAAAAGGATTATGTATAAATTCAGTATGGGTGTATAGGTTCTTGTTACCTTATGAGAAAGGTTATTTATTTATAGATAGATTTCTTAAGAACATTAAGAGATTTCTTAATAATATTATTAGAGGTTGTTTGTTTGTTTATCTGTTCAATTATAGAACAGACCATAAGTATTTATAGACAGAGGCACTGAAAACAACCAGTTTCTGGCAGACAGGATGTAACTGAACATACTGCATGAAGAGTGGCAATATTAATCTTCACTGTTTAATACAGCAACCCAAAGAGGCCATCTGCCTGTCATTTGCAAGCGTTTTATAAAACCTACTGAAGCATAGATGTCGATGGCTTGTTGGAACTGTGATAAGAGCCAGGAAAAAAAGTCATGTGTATTAATTATACTCATTCCTAATTGCTCATCCTTTAGGAAATAAACAATACTGTTTCTACTGAACATGAAATAAAAATGTTTAAAAATGCAGATGGGTGTGTGGGCTTAATCAGTTGCTTACAAAATGCTTGAAGATGTTCAGGCCTGACATGTGAATCCCTTATCCAATTATGTGTTCTTCCTGCTCTTGGCTTATTAAAAAAAAAAAAACAAAAACAAAAACAAAAACAGAAAAAATCTTTACTTGATATGAATACTTCATTAGTGATAAAAGACAAAACAGGCAGAAAGATTTACAGAGAATGATGTTTTATTAAGCAAGGCCAGCCTGATTCTTGCAGCCTGACTCCTCACTTGGGCAGGATGAGGAGCAGCAGAGCTAAGCACACAATACTGGTTCAGTGGGATCACTAATGAAAAAGGAAGTACTCAGAGAGAAAAGCAAAATCAAGCCAACAGGAGGGCCAGTGTTCATGAGTCACATTAGCTCTTTGCTCCCCGCAATTGTCTGCTGAACAAATTTCAGGTCTGCAAAAATACAATGCAGAACTATATAAAGATGCTTGCACTCCTAATCCCAAATGTATTCTTTTGCTCTTGAACTCTGAGTCTTTGTCATTTCCATTATATTACACTTACTCTCTTTTATAGGCAACTAGCTCCCTTTCAGTGAACAATGTGGGGTAATTAGCAGTACTGTCAAATTTATGTCTACCAGGGACTTTAATTACCATAGAGGAGGCCTAGTTTCTTTAGCAGGCAACCGCTCTGGGACACACTGTTGTGATCCAAGTCTTCTAATACTTCATTATCAGGTTCATGTTATAGAAAGGAAAATGGTCCTAAACCTCATATCTCAACTGATTTCTGTTGCATTGATTTCTATTTCTTTTTTACAGTATCACAATCCCTCTTAAGCTGGATGAACGTGGTCAAAATTACCTGTCTTTTTACCTGTTTTCTGAAAGGATGAGTCTACATTAGGTAGTTTCTTCCAGGGCCAGACAGATCTGTAGCCAACTAGTTGCAATCAGACCACTAGAAGACATACCAGAGATTAAGATGATTATAGCTTCCCCTTTCTCTCCTACTAGCATTACTCAGCACCACTTGTGCCTGACAACCCCATTCACAGCACGCCTGGCTCAATCCCCAAATCAGACATTTTTTCTTAATTAATTGATGACAGTTCACAATATGTTTTCTACTATTCTGGTCTCGTCTCTCATTAGCAGAGGGGGTTTTGGTTGGCTTTTGATCCAGAGAAGCAGGTTTTACTTTAGTCTGTTGCATTTGCAAATAGGACCCGTTGTTGGAAATAGTCTTGCAGCATATTATCTGTGTGGAAGATTGTATTTCACAGTGGTGGCCAAAGGCTCAGACACTGCCTGGCAATTACAGTTCTGCAGCACTCTCAGATGGAGGTAAACTATTTTAAAGGTGATTAAGAGTATGTACACATGATTACATTAAGGCACTTTACATGTTCCTGCTGATCCATAAATGAGTATGTGCATGTTCTTAGTTGATCCAATGACAAGGTAAAACACATTATTGCAACATATGCTCATTTTACTACGTAAGACACTTTTAAAAATATATGAAGTACCCAAAACTACGTTCAGTCTTTCTTCAGTGTGAATATCCCAAAACAACACAACCCACTTCTAAGTTTGTACCCACAGCATGGCGGCTAGCTCCTTCCCAGTTTAATTTAGAGGTTTCCAACCTCTAAGCTCATCACAGACAGTAGATATTATAAGACAAGTCTTTTGGACCACTCCCAGAAACAGATTAAAAGAGATGGCCCTACCTAGGATAGAGCCATGCCATTGAAGTACAGCATACAGGGGGTTTCAGACCGCAAGCTTTCAGGACTGGACTACATGCTGGAGATCACAAAGCTGGAGATCAAGTATGCAAAAGCTCCTATAACCATAGAGAATCTGATGGCTCCTGCACTCCTGTTAATGGTGTTCTCCCTTTCTGACGACTTTAAAGCTTTCTAATGAGATAAATGTTTCCGGAAAATGTTCTGAGAGATGAAATTATAACCTACTGTTCCACCTGATTCACTTCCCATGGCATTTTCCTAGGCAAACAGAAATGTAAGGTATTTTAGAGACCTTCAGGACATAGGATGATAAACCACACTGAATTTCAAGAAAAAAAAAATGTCCCTTTGATCAAAACCAACATTCACAGCACCTATATCAGAAGCTGAGACACTCTGCATGCAAGGCGGGTAGTCTAAAAATATTACAAGATGAACAATGTTGAAATGTACACTATTTTTACTTCCAGCTCATTCAAGTCTTCCATTGCTATTAATAAACTGAGCAAAACATTTCTAATTTATTGCATTTCCCAGTAGACAATACATCCTAAGTATTTATTCTATACATACCTGACATACATTGCTTAACAACTTTTCAAATTCTAAAACAAATACATGAGAGTCTACACTTGCATGTATTCAGAGTCTACATCAATGTAGATCATGCATTAGTGTACAATTAAGACAAGAGTTTGATTCTAAAGGTTAAATTTCACCGTTCCTCCTCTTAACTGTGGCTCTGTTAAGTAGTAAAAATAGAAAGATATCAGGTGACAAGTCTTGATTAATTTTCCCAAGAAAGATTATAAAACAAAGAAATATGTTTTTCTTAAGGGAGAGGATTTGTGTTTTAGCTAAGTATCTCATTCACTTTGAACAGGTCTTCTGAATCTTTTAATTTACCTGTCTTTCCACTCTTAATAGCACATTCTATGGTAAATGTGATGGAATTCTGTCAGTGTTCTCCTCCTCTTTCCCTAAGCTTAGGGCACTGAACTCTTTTGAGAGGCCCATTGTCTTCCTTTTCCCCTAAAAAGGAAAAAAAAAATGTTTCTCCTGATGCAAAGACAGTCTCAACATAAGGGCTACTTTACCTATGATCAAGAATATGTTAGAATATTTTCTGACAAGATGTTTAGCAGATTTTCCACCCCATTTTAGTATTACAAAGGCAGGGGAAGGGAGCTTTCAGTTTGCAGATGGAAAAAAGCTCAGTTTTTAGCTCCTACTTTTCCCTTGTAGGGGTTTTGCCTGCACAGCTTTCATTTTCTGCTCAGCTCTGTATTTTCCCTCAAAATTGGCTTTCCAGCCCTACCTTTAACAACTATAGAGTAATAGTTACCAG
The DNA here is from genome assembly GCA_034008185.1 of Gorsachius magnificus. NCBI lineage: Eukaryota > Metazoa > Chordata > Aves > Pelecaniformes > Ardeidae > Gorsachius > Gorsachius magnificus. The sequence goes on from CM067081.1 coordinate 183,308,919, forward strand.
CTTTCTCATAATGTATCTCACTTCCCATGCTTTCTCTTCTTACTTACTCCCTCTCTCATTCCTCATTCCCAGGCTCACAGCTTGGACTCCAGCCCAAACCATTTTGGTCCAGATCAGAGTTATCCTTCCACAGTGTGTACAAAAGGCAGAGAGAGTGGGGCAGAAGAAATCCTGCAGCATTCACTGTAGGCTGCAGAGTCTTGCTCAGCTTATCATTCAGCATGTATGTACAGAAAAGCCTAACTGGTGGAGGGACTACTTTCATATTCTTGTTGAAAGAACCCCTGGAGACAGCTCTGCAGAAGCTTCCTTCTCTGGAAGGTGGAGGCACACCTCTGACACATATAGAGTGTCTCCAGGAAAAAAAAACAAAACAGAAACTTAGGGAAAAAGACATAAACATTTCAAAATCCCATGTACTACTGTGTTCAGTTCCCAGCACAGAAATGCTCCATTGGCAAGAACATTATAGATGTTCAAGCATTTTGGTTTTGATTTAATGGGCAATTCAAAATACTTTTTGTTGATCAAATTTTTTATCTGAAAGTTCAAATGTTTACAATTTCAAACAAATTTAAACATTTCTTCAGAAAGAGGTAACAGAAACTTTTTAGTACTTTCATTCTTTTCATATAGAGCTACTACCATTCATGCTGCAGTAAGCACATAGCTTTAGCCAACTGAAAACTGATGACATTTTTGGTATGTAATCCTGGAGAAACTGTCTGCTCATGGCTTGGACAAGTGAACTCTTTGCTGGATAAAAAAAACTGGCTGGATGGCTGGGCCCAAAGAGTTGTGGTGAATGGAGTTAAGTCCAGCTGGCAGCCGGTCACAAGTGGTGTTCCCAGGGCTCAATACAGGGGCCAGTTCTATTTAATATCTTTATCAATGATCTGGATGAGGGGATTGAGTGCACCCTCAGTAAGTTTGCAGATGACACCAAGTTGGGCAGGAGTGTTGATCTGCTTGAGGGTAGGAAGGCTCTGCAGAGGGATTTTGGCAGGCTGGATTGATGGGCCGAGGCCAAGTGCTGGGTCCTGCACTTGGGTCACCACAGCCTCATGAAACACTACAGGCTTGGGGAAGAGTGGCTGAAAGCTGCCTGGCAGAAAAGGACCTGGGTGTGTTTGTCAACAGCCAGCTGAATATGAGCCAGCAGTGTGCCCAGGTGGCCCAGAAGGCCAATAGCATCCTGGCTTGGACCAGAAATAGTGTGACCAGCAGGAGTAGGGAAGTGATTGTCCCCCCGTGCTCAGCACTGGTGAGGCCGTGTATCAAATACTGTGTTCAGTTATGGGCCCCTACTACAAGAAAGACATTGAGGAGCTGGAGCATGTCCAAAAAAGGCAATGAAGCTGGTGAAGGGTCTAGAGCACAAGTCTTATGAGGAGCGGCTGAGGGAACTGGGGTTGTTTAGCCTGGAGAAGAGGAGGCTGACCTTATCATTCTCTACAACTACCTGAAAGGAGGGTGTAGCCAGGTGGGTGTTGGCCTCTTCTCCCAAGTAACAAGCAATAGGATGAGAAGAAATGGCCTCAAGTTGCACCAGAGGAGGTTTAGATTAGACATTAGGAAAAATTTCTTCAGCACAAGGGTTGTCAAGCATTGGAATGGGCTGCCCAGGGAAGTGGTTGAGTCCCCATCCCTGGAGGTATTTAAAAGACATCTAGATGAGGTGCTTAGGGACATGGCTGAGTGGTGGACTTGGCAGTGTTAGGTTATCAGTTGGATTTGATGATCTTAAATATCTTTTCCAACCTAAACAATTCTATGATTCAATCATTCTTTGATTTCAGTTGCAAACAGCACTTTAATCACAAGTTCACTGGAATTGTTGAATGCATTGCTGATACTTATCCATGACAAACATGTTGAACCATACCGTCTTCCTACTTTATGTTCAGTCAAGTCCCTCTGATGCAGCAACAAACTCATTCTCCCCAGTGGTTCATGAACTGTATACTGAATAATAAATAACACAAAAGAATGCCAAGGTCTCTACTCAGGAAATTATTTACAGAGATGCTGCAGATGCAGACGTGGCAAGAAGTCAAGCTGTGTACACACACAGTTGGATTTTCTTGTAGTGCCTTTGAAGTGCTTCTTTGTGCAATCTCCCTTTTGAGTTCCCTGACAATTATACCCTTGCCTTGTCTGTATTTTTTCCACACAGCTGAACATGTGCTCACTCAAAAAGCAGGCTGCCATGAAGTGTTTCTCCTGATCCAGCCAAGTCCAGCCTTAGTCAACAAAACCTGCCTGTCTATGAGCTTTAAGGCTGTAGATATTTTGGTCTGAATTCACTTTCCCAATTACCCACATGTCCAAAGAGACACCTGGCCACAACACCCTGCAGATTGGTTCCTGTCTTCTAACATATTTTAGCTATACTATTTCCAGTCTACCACCAGCCTACTTCTGACTTATGGTTGGCTGCATAAGCTAGAAGGAAAAGAAGGACTGAGAACAACTAACAAATATTCTCTGCTTCCCCCCGTAACTAATTTCCTTCTTCATTAGCAGCCCACAGCCCATAGGTGCTGAAGAGGCACTTGTTCACACTCTAGAGCACACGTCCCTTACTGCAGACTCTACTTCAGGGCTCAGAGAATGAAATTTTGTGATATTCAAGCCAATCTCACAGCCTACTTTTACTCCGTACCCCTCCATCTCCTTTTTCCAATGCACTGGCGCTTGTCTGAATCACCAGTAATTCAGTTCAGCTCACTCAAACTGCATCCTTTGGAAGCAGTAGACTTTTTTTCCTCTGGGTTAGTTTGCTGATGGTCTGGGAAGCTAACCCAGCTTTCAGAGGGCTGGACAAGTACTAGAGCCATCTGGAGGGAAGCAGTGGTGATGTAGAGCCAGATGGATGAGGAAAGGGACACCACTGTCTCTGTAAACGCAGCTGACAGGTAAGTTGGTGATAAGATGCCCTTAAAGGGCTTCTCATTCTCCTCTTGCAACTCCACCCCTTTTGGAAGTAAGAGAGGTTATAATAAAGGCTCCTTCCCAGAATATTTTATTTTCATAGACATAGGTGTCGTGGTTTAACCCGGCTGGCAACTAAGCACCACGCAGCCGCTCGCTCACTCCCCCCCCTCCCTCAGTGGGATGGGGGAGAGAATCGGGAAGGGGAAAAAGGTTAGAGCCGAGGGCTGAGATAAAGACAGATTAATAAGAGAAAATAATAATAATAGTAATAATGAGAATGATAACAAAATATACAGAATATACAAAACGAATGATGCACAATGCAATTGCTCACCACCCGCCGACCGATGCCCAGCCCGTCCCGAGCAGCGACCAGTACCCGAGCAGTGATCACTCCCCCCGCGACCGACCGACCCACCAACCCCCCCGAGCATGACGTTATATGGTATGGAATAGCTCTTTGGACAGTTTGGGTCCTAGCTGTGCTGTACTCCCAGCTTGTTATGCACCTGGCCGAGCAGGAGAAGCTCAAAAAGTCCTTGAGCAGTCTGAGCACTACTTGGCAACAACTAAAAACATCAGCGTGTTATCAACATTCTTCTAGCACTGAATCCAAAGCACAGCACTACGCTAGCTTCTGTGAAGAAAATTAACTCTATCCCAGCTGAAACCAGGACAATAGGAACAAAGTTTTTTTCCAGAGGAAATTATTCACCTTGCTATCTGCATGTATTACAATATTTTGTGCATACCTAAGATACAAATGATCCTCTACTGGCCTTTGTAAAAAATCACCTTTATACATCTTCTGTATACTAGAATTTGAACAGAAATGGGCATTTCTAGTCAAATGAATATATGTAGTATTTTACCAGAAATTTAATTCAATCCATAATTCGATCTACAAAATTCATACCCCCATTTTTAGAATAATATTTGAAATTAAAAATGGTCCTTCACAGAGCACATGCCAAGAGACAAACTTTCAAGAGCCCCCATGCATCTTGCAGAATGCATCAGTCTTGCATTACTTAGAATGAAAACTACACTGCCTGGCCCAAGTTGCTTGAACATTATTTTGTTAGACTCCTACCAGATTAAAATTGTCAGTGTCACCAATAAACTATAATGTTCCTCTACTTTTATTTAAATATGGTTTAGGTTAATTATAGTTTTTATTTCATAAATATGTTTTAAAAAGTAATTTTATTATGACCTTTGTTAAAATACAATAAAATCTAAAATTCATTAACTAATAAATAGCTGTGTTTATAGCATTAAAGAGCCATCCCCCATTTCCTGGATAGAGGGTGCTTTATGAACTTGGTACAGAATCAGTGGCAAAATACCTTTAATCTTTTATGTCAACTCTAGCTTCATAAAAATTATAAAGTTCCATGTAACTGATTAAGGAGATGAATCACACTAGTGGACAAAACACTAATATTTCTCTTTTTTCCAACAAGCATCAATTTCCTTTTCTCTGCTTAACAAGCTCACATTTGGTTTCACTTCTGGGTTTCGTTCATCACAGTCTTTTGTCATTATTCAGAGGGGGTTTCTATAGCACAGACAAACGTCCAAAAAGATTCCATATGGAGAACTCTCAAGAAGTTCCAGCGTAATTAGCTTAAAAAAAAATTTTAAATGTGCATTTCATTCCATGGCAAATGCAAATGTTCAAAAAACATGCCAGAAAAATGAAATTACTTTAGAAGAATTATACTTTTGAAAGCAATGTTTAGGAAACAATGTTGTCATAGGTGAATGTATTGAATCAACTGCTTATTCTTTGTTCTGAAGCACATTCATAAATTTCCTTTCACCTCTTATGATAAAATGTAGCACTAAATGAAACTTAGTAATTACCATGAATCTATCTCTGTGTTATTAATATGTATATTGGAAAGATTATTGATTGCATGCGTTACTTAGAAGATACTTGCTAGCTATTCTCTATCAATCCTCTCACATTTAACTTACTATCAAACAAACTTTAGGTGATGGCTGGATTCAATCTACTGAGAATACTGCTGAGATGTGGAAAGACCTCCAAAAAAAATTGCACAGAAGGAACTGCCAAAGTTTGAATTTATATAGCAGTTTGCAAAGAGGTAGATCAAGAAAGTGCTTGCCATATTCCAAATATAAAGTACTAAAATAAATGCCTAAAAACAGATGAGCAAAACACTGCTATGCCCTTAGTTACTACCCATCAGTCATACCAACCATAACAAATTTTAGTCATTGAAGTAGTACAAGTTTGCAGGAATTTTAAAGAAAGTTGAAAATGATAGAATATATTGCCTAATTGTCTAGAACAGGAAGTGACTAAAAAGTGAAATCATTTTTTCAGGACATTTCCTTTTTGCCCATGAATCATATTATTTTCTGAGAAAAAACAAAAGTCAACAAAGTGATAAATCTTGTATTCTTCTTCCAGATCAGAAATAAAAATAAGATGGAGAGGATCTATTAATTCTACATCTTCAAAAGAGTTGGCCATCTCCTGATTCAGTTAAACCATTAAGCCCAGCCAGTATTTCTTCCATATGACAGAGCAATTTAAGCACCTGATATTTTTATTGCTTTTATTAAAGAAGTGAAGGGTTTCTAATTCAATAGAAAGGAAATCTAGTTTGCACGTAAGTGGATCCTAATTTCCAATCAAATGCAGCTTGCCACAACTTCCAAGTTACTTAGTAATCAAGAAATAGATCACTTACATTTTTCTATGTTGAAAGCATTTATAAATACATGTAACACTGTAACAGTTGTTCAACTTAAAAGAGATTTTATCTTTTGTATGTGAAGGTGAATCTTCAAGTCTAAAGGTTAAATTTAACTGAAAGTCAGAATTCAAATGAGTTATATTGGGAATGCTATTATACAGAACCTTAATTGAAATGTAAATATGCAAAAAATGTTAAAAACAAATACTTAATTTAAGTTTTCCTGATCACTGATTTAAATTGTGACTTATGATCAGTGAATTAAATTGCTTAGATTAAATTTCATTAACAGGCATAAGGCAGGCAAAGGCTGAATTGTGTGTTGTGATAATGGCGAACTTATCACTAGACCAGATCTGAAAGTGAAACAATCAGGCTTTTCTCTGAAAATCCAAGTATTGAACTGCTATTGTGTAAATACTAGACATGATCCTCACATTGAATAAAAATATCCTTTTCTTCACTTTTGAATAAAAATGTTGGCTTTCCAAACAAGTAATCAAATAAATAATTAAGAAACTGTGTTTTCATTTCCAGTTGCAATGCTGATAACACTGTAAAAATACAAATTAATTATTCTTTTGGTCATGGATTAGTTAAAAAGTGCCCTACAATCTTCTGGACTTCAATGTCAGTAGGTTATCAAATGCTCCAGTTTGTTGGAGATTAAACTAGTGACATCAACCATAGCCTTTTTCTAATTACACAAATAATGTAAGCAGTAAAGCCCTGGATTACACTTCTTCCTAAAAGTAAGCAATCTGCTGTTCTAATTCTGGCTTGCACTAAGCTTGAATCAAATTATATGCATGTTAGACATATCCAGGATAAACACACAATTTGAGAATCAAAAGAATTTCTCGCAATTGCATGTTACACTCTTTTTCAGAAAGACTCCATCTCAGGAATGTTTATTACTCCTAAGAAAAGCTAGATCAATTTTTAATTAATCATAAAACAGAAATAGCTTTTTTATTTATTACAGGCAGAAGGGCTTTTTTTTTCCTACTCAAACACACTCAACCTTGAAGCTAAATTCCTAATGCTTACTGATGGCTTACTGAGTCATGTGTTGGCGTGATGCAGCAGAAAAGCATAGTAATGGATTTTGACATGGGTTTTCATCAGGGTCATGCTGAATTCTTACCATCATGGAAGGCCTTCATCTTCCATGCCTATCTGTAAAATTTATCTGTCAAAGACATAACTGGAGCTAATGACTCAAAAAGGAACCCTATCAAATCGAGATGAAAAAAAAAAACAGCGGTTACTATGGGTAGGATGAGTAAATACTGAAACAATCATGGGAAGTGGTGGACATTCCCTTTCTTACTACTAATAAATTGTGTCTGAATACATTGCTGGAAAACACATCTTACAAGTAATTGTTATTGCAGGGGTACCTGTATGAATCTCTCTGCTTGTTTACACAAACAACACAAGAAGGCATCACGTTGCTTTCTTTCCTTGAAGTGAACGCAGTAAAGAAATAGTTAAGTGTTGAGTGCCACAGAGATGATCCTGCAGCTGGTTCTGCCCCTTTTAAGTCAAATGGTTTTCATTTATGTCACCATATTTGTGCATGCCTGTGGTTTTGGAAATTTAGTACTGATTGATGATAATTTTGATGATGGTAAATATTAGTTTTAAATTTGGGAAATTAACATTTGATTAGTAGATATTTAAAAGGAAATCAAGGGTTCCTAAAAAGAATGTTTACCTGGCATTAAAGTGGAGGCCTGCTGTTTTCATTTCTGTGCAAATCTCATTTAAGACATTTAGTTATAATTCATTTCAGTGCAGAGCAGAGACACCAAGAGACACTATTCAGGAAGAAGGTGGTACTAGTTTTTGTGATGTATTCAGGCTTCACTTTCCAGAATCTTCACGTCTTAATACGTATAAAATTACTTAGATCACTTTATTAACCTTCAAGGAAAGAATTGGCATTGCAACATGGGACACATGATTCAAAAAGTTCTTTAAAAGTTACATTTCCCACCTCAAAGTAAAAGTAACTATTACATAAATCTAGGGGGAAATGGTGAGAAAAAAGTCAACAAATGTGTATACTTCTGGTTTTCCCATTTACCTGAGATCATTTAGAAAGTCTGTCCTTATCTGTTTCTGTTCTTCATACAATTCACTTGTGAAATTATAATAGTCATAGGACCCATCTTCATAAAGCTCTTGCAAATCCATGCATAGATATTGACATGTAAGAGCTAAGCAATATCACTGTTATACTGTTCTTCAAGTAACTGGTGAAAGGAACAAATGCTGAGCTATGCAAATCAAACAGCATTTAAGAAAAATTAAACTATCAATTCTTTTCTCATCCTTTCATCCGGAAAATTTCCGAAACTACACTGAATGGTCCCAAGGTGCCTGGCACAAAATACGGTACTTGCAAAGCACTTTGCCCTCTCTGACTGCCCATGAAAAAGTGTCATGGTTTAACTCCAGCCAGCAACTAAGCACCACACAGCTGCTTGCTCACTTATGGGGAAGATGGGGATGACAATCAGAAAAGTAAAAGTGAGAATACTCATGGGTTGAGATAAAGACAGTTTAATAGGTAAAGCAAAAGCTGTGCATGCAAGCAAAGCAAAACAAGGAATTCATTCACTACTTCCCATCGGTAGGCAGGTGTTCAGCTATCTCCAGGAAAGCAGGGCTCCATCACGTGTAACGGTTACTTGGGAAGACACACGCCATCACTCTGAACAACCCCTCCTTCCTTCTTCCACCAGTTTTACATACTGAGCATGATGTCATATGGTCTAGAATATCCCTTTGGTCATTTGGGGGTCAGCTGTCCCAGCCATGTCTCCTCCAAACTTCTTGTGCACCCCCAGCCTACTTGCTGGTGGGGTGGGGTGAGGAGCAGAAAAGGCCTTGACTCTGTGTAAGCACTGCTCAGCAGTAATGAAAACATCCCTGTGTTATCAACACTGTTTTCAGCACAAATCCGAAACATAGCCCCATATGAGCTACTGTGAAGAAAATGAACTCTATCCCAGCCAAAACCAGCACAGAAAGTAGCCTAGGTTTGTCACAAAAGCAATACTTTTGTGGTATTTTCATTATGACTCAGCCGTGAAGAGTTGAGAGCATTTCCCCAGCCAAAGGTTTTCAAGTTCGTTCTCTTCATCTTTCTCCATGATTTTTTCCTTTCCTTGGGGTGGTTGTCCCTAAAAGCGTCATTACCGGAAAGGGGATGTTTTGCATGACAGGAATGTAGATCTTCCCACCTTACTTGAACCTTGCATGGCTCCAGAGGGACTTTCCTGGCTTCACATAATTCTTCTGAAAATTGGTTGGAGGACTCTCAAAGCTGGAAATAAAGGACTTCAAAGATGAAACACAACCATCTAATGCCACAACAATTATTTCACTACCAGAAATGATCCATCAGTCATATCTGCAATTTTTTGTGACCATAGAGGAAAAGGCTTTTTTTAGGTTATAAGTGCTTATAAAGCGCATAAATGTCATTGTGAATTAAGTGTTTCAGAGCAACAATTTACTGCCACACAGAGTACTAAACAGTTTGGAATGAGTGTACTGCTCCCAGGCCAAACACAAACTCCTTAAAAGCAGAACTGTGCATTCACACACAAAGTCCAGCAGAGTTTCAGATCAGAGTTCAGAGTTCAGAACTGCAAGGAGGCTGCTAGAATTGTATTTAACCATAGTAGGTAGCTCACTATAAAACATCACCATGGCTTAAATTTGATATATCACTTTTAAATTACAAACAAAGTATCAAATTCTTCCAACAGAGGAATTCGTAAGGCTTTTTTTCTTATGGGTCTTGCAATGTTGTATTTCCCCCTGTAGTAGTAACTCCAGCTTCTCTCCTTGTGGTGAGCCCCCTTTGCCTGCCACAGTGCCACCCAGCTCCTCCACAACCTTTCACTGTCTGGTATCCTCAAAGCCCAGTGCTGGGGCTGGTTCCCAGCTTTGCTGTGCTGAATTGCGGAGCATCATTCATCTGGTGACTGGCCAGCAACAGGCCAAAGACAGCAGGCAACCTGCAGGTTTTCTCACTGGGAGAGTTTCTCTTACCCTGCTGCAATATGCACTAAATTTTAGTAACTTAATAACAAAAGGTCTATTCATCTGAGAAATGTAACCAAGACTGGACAGTGGAGCAAAAATTTGTTCTCATGAAACAGAGGTGCACAGGCACATGAACAGGCTGATTGCATAGCCCTTATTGCCTTAGAAAATTTGATTAAAGAATCTGTGTTAATGAAACCCACACAGGGAAATCTGTATTCATCACCTTACACTTTCAAAAAGAAGCTTAGCAAGGTTGTTTTTCCCAAATTGTTTTTTGTCCACTTAGACTCTGCTCTATGTGGAGGCATGGGCAAGTAGGCAAGAATCACAAATACAAAAGAAGCCTGCTATTTTGTACAGTATCTGACAAATGGCTTTGTGCTGCTGATCCCACACACCAGATGGTATACTGCCATAACCAAAACTGGTGCTGACATAAATATTGTCCATACTTTCAAATTTTAATTATTTTTGGATCCAAGACATACACATTCTTTTTCATCTAGGAAGCTTTGTCATACAACTTTGAAAAAAGCAAATATTGCTAATCAAAATATTGCACTAGATTTTCAAACATTCTTTATTAGTTTGTATAACTGTGATAAGGACAAAACTAGCTTTTCCTACTTTTTTTTTTTTTGGCAATTTGGAGTGATTTTTACTTTTAAAAATGCTTTGATAACTTGCTGTGTTTTGTGATATGCTCAGGTGGACGTGAGGATAGACTGTAAAGCTGATTTCCCTGAGAACTTTGAGTTCTGCCAAGTTAAATCCTCAGGCTGAGTGGGGCAGCTATTAGGAGCAGGAGGTGGCTCTTTTACCTGGTGGTGGCACAGAGAGCCAGGCTTAGCTGAAGGAAAGCTTAGTTTGCAGTAAGATCTCCTTCCCGTTAGATTAGAAACACATAAACTGGGGGAAGGGAGAGAAGACAGAGGAAAAAGTACATTTTTGGCTGCAGCAAAAATGAGGGGAATACAGAAGAGAGCTCTGTAACTCCAGGCAGATGCCATACACTTCATTTTATACACAGAAAATCGCTGTCAGAAAGCTGCCATCACTGCCAATATCTACATTGAAATTTACAATTTTACCCGATGTTACTAAGAAGCTTTGAGTGATTCAGAGGTTTTCCACTCAGGAGAAAATATTTCAGTCAGATCTGCCTGGGAATGGGGATCTAGGCTTTCTCAACTTGGACAAACTGAAGTGGGACATGGGAACGGGTTGCTCAGAGAGGTTGGAACTAGGCAAGACCCCGAGAAACCCAATCTGACTTCAAAGTTGCCTCTGCTTTGAGCAGGGAGGTTGCACCAGACGACCTCCAACAGTTCCTTCCTATCTTGAGTATTCCATGATTCCCTGGCTTTTTTTGTAAATGTGTTTCAGCAGTTTCTGATTCACACTAGTTGAGACACAGTGTCAACCAGAAATAAGCTTACCTATATCTACTTTAGTTTATAACCTTTCTCTGTGCATGTTTATGATAGTCATCAGTCACAGTATTGCCTACTATTTTTTCCATTATCATTTTCCTCTCACATCCACCTCTGGTATCTTCTGTTAACACAGGCAATACCAGTTGTTCACTTTTCCTTTTTTTCTAGATGTGTTTCAGAAATGCCTGACACTTCCTAATCAGACATCAAATGGATAGCCAGTGTGGAATATTTTTGCTCCGACTGTGAAATTTTCACAAGGTTATAAGCAATCAAAACCAGGGACTTACAATGGGAAGTATCCAGTGACCTCAACAAAATATGGTGCTACCAGCCCTTCCAAAATTAATCCCTTGGTCGCTGCTTAAGAACTGATATGACAAAATAATAATCTGGATGGCAGTTTACATGAGAACACAGTTGCTCTCTGGCATGAAGTACCCACCAGCCATGTACTGTCAGTCCAAACCAAACTGAAAATCAAGTTTGGCTAAAATAAAATTTTTATATGCCTTCATCTATATAAAAGCTCTGAACGGGAATGTGCGTGCCTCACAAGCACCGGCTTGGCTCAGGTGATGTTAGCTGTTACAGGAGCTTTGCCAAATATTCCATACATATTTTTGTCTACATACCAGCTTATATTTCCTTCAAAAACAGCTGGACAGTTATGTCCACATATATCCACAGTTATGATAGGATTCAGAAGAGTGTGAGAGAAGTAGATGGCTGCTGGAAACTCACCACCAGAGGTGAATAGGCAAGGTTTGAAAACAGGGTGAATACTGACTGTATCTTCCCAGTTTCCCACCCAACAGATCTGTGGAAATGCAAAGATGAAATCATCCTGCAGCTACTGATGGCACTAATCAAACTGAGGAATAAAAAGCATAGATGACCCGATAGCCTCAGTAAAACCATTCATGCATACTACTTGAGGACATGCTTTGATGTTTGGCTGGGTCCAAGCCATGGGTCACATTACAAAACTCATAAGCAACAAAAGGATAAAAGAAAATGTACTGGTACTGACTGTTCAAGATGAGAAAGGTAGCAACGGCCAAAGATGAAAAAGACAAAGTCATTCCAATACAAAAAAAACCAACTGACTCTCAAAATTTAGTTCTACGAGTTAGAAAAAATCCCCTCTGCATTTCAATTGCAAAAAAAAGGAGCTACTAGTGAACACAGACTCAGATTGTCACTTGGATCTTAAACTTACCATCGCCTCTACTCTCACCGGCCTTCGTGACACCCTAATGAATACAAACATGAATACAGAAATCAGCACTAGCAAATCCAGGGAGAGAGGTATTAATGGATTTATGCGAGGCCAAGAATAACCAGAAAAGATGCCCGAATTGTCATCTCCTCGTAAGCTTCTCCCAGTGTTTATGATCATAATTATTGTAGCAATGCCAGAAAAACAGGGAGCTATATTTAAACCCCAAAGAAGGTATTTGGAGTTCAAAACACTAATCATATTTATGTAGAAAGGGAAGGAAACCTCATAATAACATGCATATGAATTTTATTGGCTTATTTGTGTTCATTAAAAGCAGATGCTCTCTGTAGCCAAAAGAACAGGAGCTTACAGCAAGAGAAAAGCAGACTTGGCTGGTTAAAGCACAGCAGTTATTTTACCTCACCATGTGTTGTTTTTCAAGCTTCTAACAGTCAGATGTCTGCCGGAAAAACACGGTCATCTGCGAGGGCACAGGGAGTTGATCAAATAATAAAGGCTTTGTCTGTTAAAAACTGATCTACTTCTAGGGGTAAGAGAGAAAAACTTCTTCCACAGATTAAAATGGCATTTTATTTCTACTGCTTGAAATGTAGGCTTCCTATTCAAAGTATTTTACTTAATAATACAAATAAAACATTGCACTGATTTTTGCTTCCCTTTTCTTGAACGCTGCAGTCCATACAACAATAAGCTTACAAAAAATCAGCTGAAGGCACATCAGACATTCTTCTGACATCAAAATTTGCTGGTTTACTTACTGACATGAATGATAGAGATGTGTGTGTCCTGGGCAAAAAAAAAAGAAAAGGTAACTTAGATACTACCATGATCTTAGACAGCCTCAGATTTTGCATTTTAAATTTGCGGTAGATCTGAAAAGCCTTATAGCCAAAAATATAGTCCAAGAAAGGAAAAAAATAAGATCAGTTCAGGGAACAGTGATAATGAGGGGATGAGTTTACCTGAATGAATAATGGATGGAGGGACGTCCGTTCTGTCCTGCATTTTTAAAGCTTTTTGAATCAAGCAGGTCGGAAGACTCCGAAGTGTCATTTACCAGAAATATCCAATACCTTTTTAGCTTCAGTCATACGTACCAATGTAACTCTGTTTAGCCTCTTATCAATTAGATCAGCAGTAAATGAGGCCATACTGGCTCCTAAGTGAAAGTACCTGCTGAAATCAAGGATACCATATGTACATAACCATTAACACAGCTGACTACCGTCCTCCATGCTTAAAGGCACAAATGGCAGAGACGATGCACAGGATCTCCCGCTTTTCCTTCTCCAGGCCCTGGGCACTGTAATCCTGTGCTCAGCTGTTCTGCTTCTAACACGGTGCCTCAAGTAAATGAGGCTTATGCAGACAGGCTGTCTGTCTCTGTAGCTGTCTGTCTCCCCAGGGACTTTGAGTTTCAGCCAAACTTACAGAGGAGTAGAAGTCGCAGGCATAATGGTAGACCTACAAGCTCATAAAAATAATCACCTGGGTAAAGGAGAAGTGAAGAGCAAATGCTCTGACTGTGGGAAGAAGAACCGAGCAAGTGAATGTGAGCTTTTTAGCTTTACTAGAGATTCCATCTGTACAGGACACCTAGCAGATGTTCCAGTCACCTGAAAATCCTCAATTGGGGCTTGTAATCGAGAGCAAAACTCAAAGATGAAAAAAGTTTTCTTCTTTCAGGACTTGAAAGAACTAATTGCCTTTTCAGGACATTGAAATGAGAATCAAAATGAACCAGGAGGCAGAGAGGGTCAGTCTCTACCATATGCCCTTCCATGCTCCCAAACATTTCTGCTTTACTTAATGTTACTGCAGGTGATGACTACAGCAATGGCTTGTGGAAGCTTCCAACTGCAGCAATTTTTTTTGCACAAGACCAAAAGTTGCTTCTCCATTTTATTTGCTGGTAATAATTTTTCAAAATATTCTTTTCCTCCACTTTAAAACTGGTCTCAAGTTCTAGACTCATCAAGTTTTTCCCAGCTACTTTTGAAGTTCAAAGCACAAGCTGCTTTGAAATATTTTGAGTTTATTATATTTTTTTTTTCAGTTTTCTATTTTTCAAAACCCAGGCATTCAGATGCCATCAGCCATCCAGATACCACAGGTGTATTGAAAATGAATCCTTATTGGCAGAGACCATAACCTCAACCGAGTACATTGATAAGGACATATAATACATTCTTGAAATTTACCCTTAATTAAAATGTATTCATTTATATACAGGCATTAATGGCTATACTGAAACAGGGATACTATCAAGTCCACAGTTTGGTTTCATAACTCTTGCCAGATCATATGCCTCAAAACATAGTCAAATAAAAAAGAAAACATAGTTATTTCAATGAGTCTTGCCCTTTGTAACAATAACAGGGTTTGAAGGGGACTCTCAGGCATCCCTCGCTATGAAACTTAGCCCAGAACAGATTCTGACACTGACTTTAACTCAGTACAAGACACAAGCCAGGCCGAGAGAACAGGACAGAGAATTCCAGTTTGTGCAAACACAAATGAACTTCAGAGCAAACTGTGCTGAACAACATTACGATCATTTCAGTCCTCAAATCTAAGGATCAGGATGAAGAAGAGAAAGGTTCTCTGCAAAATCTGAAATGGGCCAGAGGCGTGCTCAGTGTGAGAGGCCACCCCAGCACTCCCGCAGGCACTGCAGATGAGAAGGGAGTACATGGGCATTACGGAGACCTGTTGCTGGTTTATGGCCATAACAGACAGAAGGAGCAGCATACTGAACACGATTCTGCATGTAAATGAAATTCTACCCTTACAGTAACCCTTGCTGATTTCAAGATGCATGGTTACAAATAATGGGCAATATGTCCTTTTATTTCCAGCTCATATATTGCCAGAAGAAATAAGCAGGGAAGCTGCATTCATGTCCAGCATCACAGTGCCTGTTCCCAACCCACTTTTCCTTATATCCTTTTTTTTTTTTTTTTTTTTTCCCAAATGTGACTAATGGTAATGGATGGTTATGCTCGTCCCTGTTGTTAGCTGAAGCAGTCAGAGCAGTTTCAGCCTGGATTAATATGGATCATAAAAGCCCTTGCAAAGTGTTGCTCACCAAAGTAACATACAATTTTCTTTCTTTCCTACATAGTTTTCCTATGTTATTTGGCAACTGCTTGCTAAATGCTAGTAGTAAAATCTCTGCTTTAAAAAGGACATCGGCTGGGGGAAAGGCGTCATAGTAATTGTTAGGAGCTTCAGTTTGGTGTTTAAAAATATAACATTGGTTCACATCTCCCAAAGAGTATTTCTGTTGCCTTGCAGCCATAATGCATTATCGTGAGGAGATATAGATCTTTTACAGGAATTTGTGTGCAGAAAATTGTCTGTCCTTTGCAGCTGTGTAACTACACCCCCCAGCCCCAGAGCAAGCTCACAGCACTGCTGTACTAGACCTAGTGTCTTCATATCAGCCTGGAAGATCCTGCAACACCACACTCTGGGGTTCCACGCATTGGTCACAGTTTGGGGGCCTACATCTGGTACCTTAAGTCATATAAGGAGAAAAAGATGCAGAGGAAGGCTGCAGGTGTAGTCTGATCTTCTATGCAGGCTTTTTTATTACTTTTAATTTTTCTTATTTTTTCTATGCAATGCATCACCTCCCACGCTCTCTCCCACTCTGTGAGCCCAGGCACCAGGTACACTCACCTGAGAGATCATGTTTAAGACTGACCGTTCATGATCTGCCATATCCAGTATACAGGGCCTTGGAGTGGGAGAGAAAATGTGCAGAAGCTCCATGAAAACTCTGAGGGGGAGCAGGAGGTAGGAGCCAATTAAGTGAGTCACACACTCAATATGAGGCACAGAACCTCCTCAATCTCCTACCAGTGCTGCATATCCACAAAATGGGCTTGCACTATACCTCCTGAGAAGTATAGCTGCTCTAATGCTGTATCTGTGATCAATTAAAGTCAAGAGGGTGAGATCGCCCATCTTCCTTATGCCTGATACTGCAAATCTAGAGATTATTCACAAATACTTCAGATATTGCCATGGGGTAGTATTCAAGTTTTAGTAGAAAATCCACTTGCATGTTCTCTCTTTAGATGTTATTTTAGAGTTATTGCAGCAACTCACTACAGCCCATTATAGTGCAAAATGAATCTGGTGTTCTAAAAAGCTTTCCTGCTTTTATTTTGGCTATATGAGAGTCATACGGTGTCTCAAGAAATGCCTGGCTGCATTCAAAATCACCTTTTTAAGTCCATCAGCAAGGTTTATTTGCATGAAGAACTGCATTTTAAAGGTTAGGTTACCTACCTGTTATCATAGAAAAGCTATAGTACTGCTTTAAAAGAGACTGCTCCAGGCCATGACAAATTACTTTCCCAAATGTTCTTACTATCAAAGGCTAAATTCACTGAACCAGTAACTTTCTGTTAATTTGTAACATTTTCTCAAGTGCTGCCTTTGGAATAGAAAATGAAAATAAATTATCCTCCAGTGCTTAACAATGCCTTCCTTGCATATAAATGTGCTCCAAAGATTCGAAGACTGCTTAACAATGTCTCTGGGTGTAATTGAGATCTGCAAACTCTAAGACTTAAGGACCCTAAAAATCCACAAGGGCACACAAGCCACTGCCACTTACCTCTGTTGTTTCCAAACTTTTAGATTTCAATAGCCAATCTAGCTCAGAATAAGAATGCATCTCAGAATGTTCATTTACTTTTCTTAATGTATATAAAACACACCTGTGGATGGTGAATACCTTGGTTCAAGCTCCTCCAGTGTTTTAGCAATCATCAAGGACATAAACTGCATGTTCTGTAAGTTATACACAAACTTGATGGCACTAGCACACGGCAAGGAGCCCCCTAAAGTAAATCAATTGGATTAACAAAGACACTTAAGATGTATCTGCTGGTCTTTTTCCCATCTTCAGGCTTATGAAATCCTTGAAATAGCAAAGACATCAAAGAGGACTGCAAGTGACAGCAAATCTGCCAACCTGAGGAATTGACATTTTAGGTACTAAAGAGGCATTTGAATGGAGAAAGGGCAAGAAGTCAGGGCTAAATCAATAAATATAAGTAGTAAAAAGCTTTTATCCTGAAGTATACTCACCGCCAATGAGAACCTCAACTTAACATTAGCCACTCTGCCTCCCTGTTCAATAATACCAGCTGGTGGCCGTTCTGAGGAGAGAATGGGGAAAGATGGCGCTGACAGACAGATGGTACTCCACAGGTCTTTGAACATCTCCTCCAGATCTGAAGATCTTTAAAACTGAAAATAAGGAGCAATAGAATAGATTTGAATGGCAGAGAGAAAGAAAAGGCAGTTGTGAATGTCTAAGGATGGGGAGCAAGGAGCCACTTGCCCAGGTAGGGAATGAGTACAATCTTCTCACATTCCACACATTGGGCTAAAGAATAAGTCTCTTATCTTCTTTCTCCTTAGTCTAATGAATAGTATTTGTTCCCATGTGGGAGTAAAAAGGAGCTTTTCAGCAGAAAAAAAGAAGAGGCTGAGCCCTTGGAGACTGAGCAGCCAGGTGAGCTGTGTCCTGGTAGAACAGAAGAGCTGGGTTTAGGGTCCAGCTTCAAACTGCTCAGAAAACAGAGTTGAAAAGAGTGATTACAACTCTCAGGTGGCAGTCCTGCTCATCATCTGATATACACCAAGAGTTTTAAAAGCCAAGCCTGCCACTGCCACCCCTGCCAGGCCTGCCTTTTATTCTCTTCATCCCGTGTGGCACTGCAGGATTTGACCCTGGAGTTCCCCAGACAGGACAGCAGTCATCTTCTGCTTCAGGGCATACTGAAAGCATTAGAGCCTTGAGAGAACCAAGCATCTGTGCTTGTGTCTCACACTGAAGCCCAGACAGGATCCATGGACCCAGCATTCTCTGCTAAGGGGCTTGGTCCACTAGGTATTGTCAAGCTGCTTGGTGTAGACTTTATTCAAAATACAGCATCAGCTACCACCTTCTTCAGGTACTCACAAATTGGTGTTTAAGCCCTCCTGCAGCTTGCTTCCTTGCCTTCCTCTGGGGGTTCAGAGCTTGCGCAGGCAGGACTGCAGCCCACATCTCCTGGCTCAGTGAAGTACCCTCACCGCCAGCCTGGGCTTGCACTGAAACTGAATTCAATCAAGGACCGAGAGAGAAGAATCACAAAAAGGAAGATGGCTCTCTAACCCTTTCTAATGCATGTTGTCTAAAGGCTACAATGTATAAGCAGACCTTAAACTGAAGACTGGAAATGCTTCTTCCTGTGTGAGCCAGAAGCAGAGCCTAAGAGGAGATGGGGAGAATACACCTTTCTTTCAGTACCTCCTTGACTCCTCCTAATTAGACCCTAGCCCAACAGTTACACTGCTTGCTCATGAAGAGACTGTAAACTCCCTGAAGCCAAGGTGCATAAGGATCCTGCTTTTAAAAAGAAGTCCTTTAATGATAAATTTAATTATATAACTGTGATAAAATCACTGTTTTACTAAAGAGTTCTTTTTGAAGACACTAGAGTCATTTCTGGATTTGTGGGGGCTTCAAGAGCACAAGAGAAATATTATTATTAAAAGCCCTTCTCAAGGCCCATCAGCCTGGCGCTGCACAGGACATGAAAACAAGAACTGAAAAGCTTTCACTGTAATAGATAGTTTGGTACAGGGGCAGGGAAACACAGGCAGGATCCTGATGGTTTTTGGAAGAAGGAGGCAGCTATCAGCAACTCTCTGCAATAAAAATCTCTACTGGTGATGCCAGAAACCTTACATTTGGACAGATTATCAAGAGAAAGGCTTTGTGTCCTAATTAATGTACTGTCAGCTTCACACAGCTTGTGCCTGTGTATGATCAACAAAGATTTTTGATAGGTACTGCTTTCACATCAGTACTATTTGGTAGAAGAAAACTATTGCTGATTGTTCCCATCCAAATTAGATTTTGAAAACCAATATTCCTTGTAATTTAGTATGTAACAAGTGACAAAAGCACCTTTATGTTGTGAAATAGCACGATGAATTAGATTGCATCCCGCCACGAGCAAACTTGTCAACATTCAGTGGGAACGAAGAATTGCTGGGCTTACAACCAGTTGTTTCCAGCCTTACAAGAATCCTGTGGTTCTGAACTCCTTTCAGACCGTTCAATGCATCCCTTGATCGTGATTTCTCTGCATAGTCTGCTTATTGGCAGATGGCCTCTGTCTGTAAGCTGAGCAGCTCATGTAAGGATCATCACAACTCCCATCAATTTATTGAGCGTCTGTGCCCTGCGATCTCTGACATAAAAAGCAAATCCCAGTCAGCATTAACGAGAAGAATAAAATTGGAAAACAAAATTCTTATTGCCTTAAGTATTAGACACTTCACTGTGATTTGCGTCCTGCCTTCCCCAAAGTAATTATCACTATGTCCACATCTCATAGCTGGAATCTAAATAACTTGGCTACGAGCAATACTGTCGCTTTGCACCTACCAGTGCTCCACACTTACCGAGGTCTGAACAAGCTGCAGTTAAAATTGTTAGTATTTTAAAAGCAGTTTACTTTAAAGAAAGTGCGCAAAATACTCACAGATGGACAGCTACTCCATATGTTCCTACAGACAGAATTTTCATTCCATAAGAAGGTCTTTAAGAAGAATTCAGGGCCAACCGTTTCAGTTTTGATAGCAGGGGAAGAAGACAAAAAGTTATTATCATCTTCCTCGGACTGTATTGACAATGTGATCATCTTAAATTTCACACAATATTTTGATACACCGAGGCAACTAGAAAAGTTTAATGGTTTAGTCTAAATGAAGACAAGAAGCTTCTTTAAACAAGTGAATATTCCAATGGAGGGTCTGAAACCAAGCAGTGTTGAATCAATAGCCTGGAGGTTAAAATTACTTCACTGGTGTATCATCCAAACGCACAGAAATGCAGAAATTCAACACGAAATAAGAATTATGAATAAAAACTGAATTTTTGTGATAAGGTAGTGCTCGAAAAGTCTTTGAAATCAACAGCAGTATCACCCATGGCTCACTGGGCTTCAAACTGGGTTGGATCACATCTTTTAACAGATACCTTGTCCCTTATTAAAGAACTCAAGTTTGCCTGTGGCATGAATTTTAGGACAAGAAGGAACCCTTGAGCATTATATGTAGCCGCGAACCCCCATATTAAAAATCATTTTGCTATGTGCCCTTGGAAGAAAAGTGTGATTTACAGCAGCTTTAACACACAAGCCCGTTTGCTGAGAATTATTCTATAAACTGTATGTCTGGATGACAATAAATCCACAATCTCTGTTATCTGCTAAACTAGCCCCTGTTCAGTTTCAGTCTCTAAACGTAGGGTGCTCTAAATTATGGTGGAAAGGCAGTGAGAAACTTTGCTGGGGGAGGTTAACGCCGGCGTGTAACAGAGGGAAGGGTGCTCCTAGGCTTTCAGCCTCAGCTTTGCCTCTTCCCGAGCCGGTCGCGCTTCCCCGCTTGCAGCAGCTCTCCCACAGGTCCCATGCTCAAGAGAACCCGGGTGCACGGCAATTAATTTTAGATAGCCCCTTGTATCATTTGAAAGACTCTTTTGTTTTCCTCAAAGCCCAGTTTATTACGGAGCCTCCGCGGGTTTGGATCGTTTAATTAACCGGAGGATGGTTTTCCAGAGCTAACACAACGCCGCTTAAATTTATCTGCCCCTTTACGAACACCCTGCCGTTCTGTCTCCGCGCACGGGGAGTTTTGATGCATTTAACCGGGGACCGCGGCTTCTGCTGCGCCCTCCCGAAAACCCACCCCTCCCGGCGGCGGCTGCAGAGCCGGGCTGCCTGCCCCCCGCCCGGGCGCTGAGGAGCGCCGGGGCCGCCCGGCGGGGCTGAGCCCACCCGGGCGGGGGAGCTTGCCCTCCCGCGGCGGGGGGGCGGAGCGGCGGGCGCCCCGGGCGCCCCCCCGGGGGGGACCGGCGGCCGGGGCGCCGGCGCGGCCCCGCGGGAGCGCGGCGGGGGGGACTCGGCTTTTGGTCCGGCGCTACCCGCGGCTGGAGGGCGGGGGGACGGGGGACCAGGAGGGCGGAGGCAGGAGGGGATAAAAACCCCGGCGCCGCTGTGACCGGGAGCCTCCCGCCTTCCCTCCTCACCCGCCGCCGGTACCGAGCTCCGGGCCTCCGCTCCATCCCCCGGGGGGAGCAGCGGGCCAGCACTGCCCGCGCCCGCGGGGGAGCGCAGCGGAGCCGCCGCCGCTCTCTCGGCGGCCCCCCAACTTCCCCCGGCGGCGGCGGCGGAGCGGAGCATGCGGGGCCGGGGCTGGCGGCGGCGGCGCCCCGGGGCCGAGCTCCGGTAACGTTGCCCGGCGGGGTGACGGAGCAGGGGGGGGGGGGGGGGTCCGAAGGGGCAGGAGCCGGGGGCTGAGCGGGGACTTAAGCCCCCCGAGCCCGCCCAAGGGAAGCCCCCGGCTCCGGCGGGCAGCGCAGCCCCGGCAGCGGGCAGGGGAGACCCGGTTCCTACCTCCGCCGCGGAATGGAGGCGGCTGTGGCCGGGCCTGCCCGGGGGAAGGCGGTCAGAGCCCCCTCGGGGGAGTGTGTGGGTAGGCGAGGGGACGGCTTGGTGCCCGTGGGCGCCCCCGGGAACGATGCCGGCTTCGCCCGCCGGGCTGCCGAAACTTTGCCCTCCGCCGACCGCGGGTAGGGATGGAGATGGGGGGCTGCAGCCCCGATCTTAGGCAAGGGGATTTCTCTGAAGTTTAGCCCATCAGCGAAGCTTTTGGAGGCGGTGAGGATCCTACGCTGGGCAACTAAAGTTTCCTAAGATCTGGCATTGCTTGGAGACTGATTACCCATACCCGTAACAGGCACTGCATTTTTTTTCTTAATTATTTGCTGATCTCCTTAGCAACTGAAGTCATTCGCAAAGGTTTAAGCTCGGGTGCAGCTTGGTTTACAAAGCAACGTGGCAAAAAGGATGCATCGTTGTTTCACCGATGCATATTTCCCTTGTACTCTCTCGAGAGGGCTAAGAGCTGCAGAGTGTTGGCTTCATGTGGCTGGTGCTGCCGTAGACAGGCTGCTGCTGATTAGTCAAGCTCAGGCTCTGTGGTACGTCACCCAGTTGCCCAGCTGTGTCTCAGTTTTCTTTAAGCCGAGTGAGTTATCATGGGTGCAAAAAAAAAAAATAAATCTGTCTTCAGAGAAATTCAATCTTCAGTGGGGAATGAGGGGGAGAAGATAGTTTTAGCTGGCTGAGTTTACTAGGACAAATTCATCTCTTCATTCAGCACTATTGAGGTCTGGCCAGGTGCTGGCCAGAGAGACCGCTCCATTTACCAGGCTGACCTCAGGATCAGCTTGCTACAAAGGTGATGTAAAGCCATTTTTTCGGTGCTGTTAGGTCCTGCATCAAGCAGAGCTTAGCCCAGTTCAGGGATATAGTCCAGTGTATCAAGCATCACCCAGATGTAGCTCACCAACAGTCTCTGCTTTCCGATCCATCATGTCACTAAATCTCATGGATTACGATGGATGGCTGAGTAATCCAGATCTGCTCAGTCAGAAATGCTGAGCACAGCTGTCAGGCAGATTTGATGCAGAGAGTGCACTCAGTTCCCACTCAGGAGTGCTAAAAGCAGAGTAGAGCCTGAAGATTGGATTGAGGTGGCCACTATGGGGATATTTTCTCTGACAGCATCCAACATACACACACACACACACAAAAAGAATGGAAGTTTATGTAGACTTTCCTTATAAGTGTAACATTTAAAAAGATTAATTATGTAAAATGCCACTAGTCTGTTTGTAATTAATGGCTCTATCATATACTTAAGCAGTATTCATAAAGTTAGGATTAAAAGCATGAATAATTCTACCTGTATAATACTATTGTTATAAATTAATAAAACCCCATGCTAGAAGTCACTTTTTCTTCTGAGTTCATGAGGAAAGCTTTGTCAAATACTGTGCCAAAGAAAAGGCCTGTGAAGAAACATTGTTAACACCTGAGCCATCACTGTTTCATTTCATGTATTATTATATTTAGCTAATACCGCCCTGTAGACTGGTAAGAGGAGGAGAGCAACTGTGTGGGCACTGGAAGTCAACGGGAAGGTGCGTGAGTGACTTGCGGGCTGGCAAGGCTGCGGGACGGAGGAGGCAGTCACAGGAGATGTGGCACAAGGGGAAGAGCTAGGAGATGAAGCAATGGCGTGGACCTTCTGGAGGGTGGACTGAGATCTTTAATATTTTCTAGTGTTTGAGCTCTCTAGTGGCTCAACGGCATTCCTGCAGTAGTACAGGGGGGTTGTGTGCAAATATTTGCATTTTCACTGTGCAGAAAGTGCTGGCCAGATGTGGGACCATTTGCATCACCAATGTACAGGAAGATGTTATTCCTACTGTAAAGTATTTATCAATCCAGTTTGTTTAACATGGAAAAGACTAATGGTAGCATTTGCAAAAGCATTCAGGTGACTTGCGATCTCCAGTCCAATTCACTGCTTAAATGAAGAGATGTGCCATGTAAGGATTTTTTAGCAAAGTCTCAAACGAACTGGGAGAGATAGCTTGGAGATGCAGGTTTCCCTGGAAGAAACAGCAATAAGCCTGAAAGTGCTTACAGGGGAAGAGGAAGCTGGTGTAGGGGTTATTAATGTAGCATTAGTGGGAGAGAGAGCCTGGAGAAAGTGGAAATGGGTGTTTAGGACATTAGTTGCTCTTGCAGTGATAACTGAGGGCGAGGATGTTTATGGTTGCTCTGTGTTCCCCTTTTCCATAAGCAGCTCTAGGTGCTCATTACTTTAAAAAAAAAAAACAAACAACAAACCACAACAAACACACACACCCACGCACACAGAAAAAAACCCCAACAAACAAAGAGATTAAAAAGATCAAAACCAAGCGCCAAATTCTCAACTTCTCTAGGATTTGATCTCTTGTAGTCAATCGAGCTGTTCCTGACAACAGAGGATATTCCCTATGGTACGACAGTATGTCCTGCGGTTCTTCTCAAGGAGCATGTGCACCATTACTGCACAGATGATTCAACTCAGGGACTACTGTGTTTTTGGCAGTGAACTTAAAATGTCACACTTTGAAACCACAAAGAACTGATTTATTTGAGAAGAATTCAAGTACAAAACTCCCAACCATGCCCTTCACTTTACTATAAATCAAAAAAGCTATTTACCCGGCTCATTCAGAAAAAATGGTGAAGTACTTAGCCAGAATTTGTTGGCACATGTTAGTTGATAGTATTTAATAACGACATCTCTCTGGAGAAAATATGTAATATTGAAGTTTGTAAAAGAGTACATTTCTAAGACCTGAAGTAATGTTATTGGGAGGAAACAAAATGCCACTTTTTAACATAAGACTGATTGTAGGCTTTGTTCTTCCTTGCCGCTTAACACGTACACATTACTAACCCAGAAATGTTTATGCAGTCATTTTGAAGAAGTTCAAATGATCACATAGGTTATTTATGTTCAGCATGCTTGGCTTTGCAGACCATCCTGTGTAATTTATGCAGAAGTTTTGGGGAACACATGTTGAGGGGCAAGTTGCAGCTCAACAGCCCTACTTTCCAAATGGGCAAAGAATCTGTTGGGAATGTAAGCACCGCACTGTGAGTTGGGCACAGCAAGGAAGGTTTCTGCTTGCCAGGGTGCTCTCAAAATAGCCTTGTGTGGCCCATGGTACATTTATGATGTCTGTAATTTGGATTTGCCTCACCAGGTAAGGCAAGTTATCTGAAGTTGTCTGAAACAGTTCTCATTTGGCAACTTCAATGAGCTTTGGAAAGTTACAACCCAGTTTGCAGCCCTTGCAGAGTGTTTTTCTCCTTAGAACTCAAAGGCATTATACCGATTCACACGAGCCACTGATCTGCCCGCGGGATTTGGTTGCAGACTAGCTCAGAGTATCAGTGAGATAATTGTAGGTATGGACAGAAACAAGCATTGCAAGGCTATTTAGTGTATTAAACTTGGTAACCCTTCCAAAACTGAGCATTGACCTAGTATGTCCCATTTGGAGTATCTCCAGGATCTCCAGGATTGGAGTATATCCAGTTATATTCAACATGGGAGCTGATTTTTGAAAGTACCATTCATCTTTTGGAAGTGCAGTTACCTTAAAAATTAGGCTGCATAGGTTGCAAAATCAGGTATTCAGATACTAGTGGGAAAGGCAAGCTCTGCAACAGCAGTTTGTCTCCCATTTTGTGGATGCTCTGTAATTCAGTTGTCATGCATATGGTTTTATGGTATGCGATTTTCAGATACCTTGCTTCATGCACGATACTAACTAAATGAGCAGTTATTAAATTCTTTTTTCATCTGTCAGTGTTTTTCCATGGTGCCTTATGTACTGCATGCCATACAAATCCACCCTGAGGTACAGAATTATTTCCTGATGGTAATTTCTATAATGCGGTCATAGGTCTCATTCTCTAGAAGAAATTGTATCTATCAATTGTTGCCATAGAAGACTAGCTAGCTAGCAAAACCAACTAAGTTAGGAGCCTAGGACTGGTTAAAAAAAAAATAATTCCTCTGGGTTCCTAAATTCCCACTGAAAACCCCATGCAGTTAGATACTCCAGTAGGATCTTAAAAGCCTAGAAACCCTTGATACTAAGCTTTTATTCTAATCCATTCATTTATTTTTTCAATATTCCTATACTTAAGATCATGTTGCTATATCCCTTTTATTGACAGGGAATCAAGAAGAAGCCTTTATCGTCAGCAGTCCTGGCTAGCATCATACCATTTTGACTCTCATTTCAGCACTTCTTGAGATCAGTCCTTCCCAAACTTAATACACAGAGGTTCCTTATTTTCTAAGTGCCAAGCTGGTGACTGTAATAAGTTCTTTATTTTCTAATAGTTACCAGTTCACATAATCTGCCTGATCTCACAGGAATTCAGTGGCAGAAGCTAGGATATGCTCCAATTCTCAGGTATAAGCGTTTACTGAGCTCTTGATGTAATCATATTTTCCCTGTTCTTCCTTCTGTGCACAGTGTGAGGAAAGGTTTTGAGGAAAAAAATAATTAAGCAATCGCGTAACTAAGGACTGTATATAAAATATAAATTGGCACAGAAAACCTTAATTCTGACACTTTAGTTTTTGAGCACTTGACTTGGCAGTCTTGCCATTGTCTTAGTATAGATTTGGGGAACAGAAACATTTAAAGCCAATGTATATATAAATTCTTGTGAAAGGTGAATTCTCCCATCCTGCTGCCTTCATATTTCTTATTTTAATGGGTCATTAGAAGGTTCAGCTCTTTAGATTCATGGCACATCCTCTACCACTTGACTTAAGAGCAGAAGATTTGTCAGCAGAAGACAGCAGCCTGCCAGACTGGCAGAGGGTTAGGAAGGAGGGGAATAAGGAACTGAGGGGGAGTGGACATTAGTGCATTTCACATATATTAATTAATTGCATAGATAATCTTAGATTCAGTAGCACGTGCAAATTCTCCAGAGAAGCGTGTTCTAAGGTTCATCTCCTGAAACTCTTCCCTCTCTTCTGCTTAACCCTGTTCTTGCCCTTTACACCCTCCCCATCTGCTTTTCCAGTCTCGTATGCCTTAACTGACTTCTGCATCCTCAAACTACCACCTCTGCAGTTGCTTCATTAGTAACGACAATGATGCTCCGTTAGCATTCTCCTCCCCTGGTTTTGCCCTTCCTTCCCTATGCATCTCATCCTTTCCTCCCTCTCCCCTTCTTTGGCTGCTTCTCTGCCCTGCTGTCCTCCACCCTTTAGGTCTTAGGTTTAATGGTTTTATACTCGGGACTCATCCTTTCTTCATCCATTTTGCCTCATCAGAGAATACAACTTCTTGTTTTATTCTGCTTCTTTCCATTTGAGGTTGCTTCTTCCTCCTCCTCCCTGCTGCCCACAGGCAGTCTCCCAGTCTCTGGCCATAGCCGCCATCAGCAGCATGGAGCAGACATTGTGGGGTTTGTCCTGCTCAGATACTGTACCGACGGGTGGGTGAGACTGCGGAAATGAGTATGAGGTTAATATGTGGGAGCTGAAATCAGCATCTGAGCTGTGAAGGGGTGGGGATAATCAATGCATATGGATTCACCTGGGAATTTACTGACAAACTCTTAACAGGTATCCAGGGAGAGCAAGAGTGAACAGAAATGTTCATTACTCTGCTAAGTATGTGTACATTTTCTTAGGAGATGGCAGAAAGCATATCCCTTGGTACAGAATTCACCCCTGCCAAGTGTTATGTCCCTGCTTCAAACCATAGTGACACTAAAATATTCTCAGAAAAACAGTATGGTTGGGTTTGTTCTTACTATTTAAGTATGAGCAGAATATTTTTTTCCTTTACTAAGTTTTGAGAAATGGCTGACTCATTCTTACTGCAAGTTCCCAAAACTTGTGCCTGAGGTAGGCACCAGGCATAGAAAATTTCCTCCTCAACAGTTATTTTGGCAAAGGTAGAAGTAGTAGAATACAAAATATTCCAATTGGACATCTTGAATAACTTTAAAAATAGGCTGTTGCTACCTGAATTATCAGTTACTGAATTTAAAAAAATAAAAAAGAAAAAAAAAAAAGAAATTCATATGACATTTAAAGCTAAGTAGTCTGAGAAAATTCTTTGCTTGAAAATGTGTGACATTTTCTGATTGGGAAGAAGCACATGTTTTAACTGCTCCCCACTAGACAAGAAAATAGCATTTTTGGATGAGGCTTTTTCTTTCCCACACCAGGAGTTTTCTGTCTGGGTTGGTTTGGAAACAGGTAGGGTATGCCATTGCCCAGCCACGTTCCACAGAGAAACGTTTCTGATTTTTTTTTTTCTTTTCTTTTATGAAATGCCATAAATTACATTCCTTGATCCAAGACTGAAGAATAGTTGCATTGTTTTTGGAGAGAAAAAAATATCGTATCCATAGTGTGAATATTTACCCACGAGTGCAGAATTTCATGTTTACATAAAACCGACGTGAAGCTTGCATCACCTAAGAACAACTAGATTTTATAATGAACGGTATGAAACATTAAGGATTAATTCCCTGTACTATTTCAAAAGGCATGCATAAGAAATCAGGCAGGGTATGAGTTGCAAATGTTAACGCGCTGTACCTCTGTATCCCTCTTTTGACAGCGATTAGTGCAAAGTTAACTGCCCGTATAATCTGTGGCAAGGAGGCAGCTAAGAGACAGCGACAATGTCTTTAAACTGGCGGACGATTCCTACTCGACTTGGAGGTTTTAGAGCGAACTGCAAAGGACTGGCATGCCTCTTGGTCTTCACAGTGAGCGTGTGCGGCAGCGCCCCGGGGATGTGTCCAACAGCCTGCGTCTGTGCCAGTGATATCGTAAGCTGCACCAATAAGAACCTCTCGCGCGTGCCAGGAAATCTTTATAAATGTATGAAAAGGCTGGATCTGAGTTATAACCGAATTGGGTTTTTGGAGCCTGAATGGGTCCCAGCGCTGTTTGAGAAACTGAACACTTTAATAATCAATCATAATAGCATTAGCAGCATTATCACTGGAAGCTTTTCCACAACCCCAAATCTGAAGTACCTAGACTTGTCATCCAACAGCCTGAAGACGCTGGGCAGCCCTGTGTTTCAGGAGCTAAGGGCACTGGAGGTTCTCCTGCTGTACAACAATCAGATAACACAGATAGAGCCATCAGCCTTCGGAGGATTGTACAAATTGCAGAAACTCTACTTAAGCTATAACTTGCTCTCGCATTTCCCACTGGACTTGTACATTGGAAAACATAAACTGACGGACCTCGTGTTGCTGGACATTTCCTTTAATCACATCCAGTCAATGCCTATTCAGCGCCTGAGTTCAGTGCCAGCCAAACATCTTAGTGGAATTTATCTTCATGGCAACCCATTTTATTGTGACTGTATGCTGTATTCCATGCTAATCTTCTGGTATCAGAGGCACTTCAGCTCAGTGGTAGACTTCAAAAACGAGTACACCTGTTTGTTGCGATCAGACCCAAGAGGTTCCAATAAACTGCCCTTACTGCAAGACAACTTTCTGAATTGCTCAGAAAGCACCGTCAACAGCTCTTTCCAAGCCTTTGGGTTTATTCACGATGCCCAGGTTGGTGACAGGCTGATTGTACACTGTGACAGCCGAATCAGCGATGCAGGCACGCACTTTGTTTGGGTCAGTCCGGACAACAGGTTGCTGGAGCCAGACAGGGAGACCGACAACTTCAAGGTGTTCCGTAACGGCAGCCTGGAGATAACAGATGCCCAGCTAGAGGACTCAGGGCTGTATTCCTGCATCGCAATAAATAAGAAAAGACTATTAAATGAAACCATAGAGGTTAGAATAAATGTGAGCAATTTCACAGTGAACAGGTCCCACGCTCATGAAGCATTTAATACAGCTTTTACCACCCTTGCTGCCTGTGTAGCCAGTATTGTTTTAGTACTGCTGTATCTCTACCTGACCCCCTGTCCCTGTCAATGTAAGGCGAAAAGGAGGAAGAGGAAGCTGAACCAAAGCAGTGCCCACTCATCCATACTGAATTCCACACCGCCGCAAGAGCTGCCAGCCGACGAGAAGAAGGCTAGCACAGGTAAACGTGTGGTTTTCCTGGAACCTGTGCACGAACCAAAACACAGTCAGAATGGGAAAGTAAAACTGTTTCCTAATGACAATATCATTGCTGAGAGTATCTTAAAAACTACTCGAACAAAATCTGACTCCGATTCTGTCAACTCCGTGTTCTCAGATACACCTTTCATGCCATCAACTTAGTTTGCTGCCTGTGTTTGTATCGTGCAGTTACATTTCTGAATACCTCCTTTGCTTGTAGCAACCATCAGGAAAAACAAATAAAAAGAGAGAAAATGTTTTAAAAAAAAAAATAATCTGTTGTCCATCCTTCGACTGCGTCTCTTCTCTTCGTGAATGCAGGGCCATGCGAGAGTGATAACTTGTTTGGGAAAAGCAGACAGTGTGGCATTAATGTGAATGTCTTCAATGCAAGCTTAGCCGTGGCTTTTACTCTCTGGTCCATACTAAGCAATTTCTCACGCGTGTTTAGAGGCGCTTTCAGTGCATGCAGCTGACTCTTCGGAGGCAGAGGCTGACCCCTGTAAAACACTCTCAGTCTTGCTGATAACTCAGGAGCATGGAAGAAAACTCAGTTGGCTACTGAGAAAAATGTCCAGGCTTCCTGCAATTCCTTTCACAGGCTCATAAAATCTTTGCATTATCATTAGGGGAAAAAAAGTCATGAATTTTCTTGGACTGATCAGAATAAAAAAGATTCGATTTGATGCCAGGATGCCTAGCAGCACTGGATAAATGTTTATGGCCTTCAGCTGATAATGTGTTTGCCAGTAACGGCTTGAAAACTTTAAACAGGGGGCATGGTACTCATTTTATTCAGAACAGTTGTGGGATTACTCGTGAGAAGTAAAGTGTTGTATTTGTTTATAAATACTGACACATTATGAAAACGGGTGAAAGTTAACACGTTGCCTTTGCAATTGCCTTAGCAGAGGAATGGAAGTTGTCAGTCATGAGGACTCAAGCTGATCAGCAGTAACTTGTGAAGCTGTAATAACTGGATTGATTGTAATCAGTTGTCTTAACCTCCACCACTCGCTGTACGCTTGGCATCACATGTGGTGAACAAGCCTGACAACATCACCAGGGCTTGAGCTTCATCTTAGCTGGGGGGTGGCTTCTCTTCAAAGGTAACTTCACGAAATAGGGGGAATATTTCAATTAATCCTTTCAGTGGCACATGGTTCCAGCAATCTCATAAAATTTGCTTCCTAAAGATTTTTTTTAAAAGGGGAAATACAGTATTTGGACAAATTCATGAAAAATATAGAATGCTTTACTCACTGTGAATTCAGAAAGTGCAGCTTTTCTCTAGACTTGGCAGCTTTGTATGTGCTGCCTCCTTCCTTGCCCAAATGTATCATCATCAAAGTTGATGAACCTGCTAAGACTGGCCTGGGACTGGTCATGCAATGTAGGTTGCATGAAGTGTTGTGTAATTGCAATGAGCATACTGTTAAATTTGCTATTTCTTTTTCTGTTATATATGCCTTTTTTTTTTTTAAGCTTACTTACGTTGGGTCTGGGCTGGACTTTGCCGATCTTCCTCACATTGATTAGTACAAACTTCAAAGGAGTTTTGCAAGGAATTACTGAAGAAGAGTAATTGGAGCATGTCTGTCTCAGTCTATCTTTGGGGAATATACTGAAAGGGTAAAGGATAAACAAAATTAGAGTCAAAGGGCTACATGGTATGGCAACTGTAATTTATTTTTGAGAGGCTTACTGTAACAGCCACTTGCCAGTTTTTGTGATTTCTTTTGAGAGGCTTGTCATCATATTAAAGCTTGTATCTGGCTGAGCCAAAGCTATCAACAATTGATTTGCTATGGAGAAATCCTGATGTAGCTAATTGTTTGAAAGCAAGCTATCTGGAAAACAGATCAGATCAGGAAACAGTGTTGCTGCGATGTGTACAAATTATGTGGAATTAGAAAACTACTGGAGATTTTAATGCAGATATTCAGGGAAACAGAAGATGGAAATTCTTTTTGTAGGCAGAGGATAATAAATATTTAGGAGAGAAAGATGACCAGGAGTTTGTGCCTTTTATTTGTACATTTATCTGTGTAAATTTCAAAATAGCTTCTGCTACCAAGCAGGTCAGTGTCCTTTCAGAAAGCTCTTTCTTTTATCTGTATGCATGCATTAAAACAAAATACATCTGTTTATATATAAGGTATGATGGAACACCAGTGACTGTCTTTGCTAAAATCAGTGATATAGTTGGGTCATCTGTCGATGAGGCAAAGGCCTGACTTTTAAGACACTGTCTCCTTGTCAAGGATTTTTTTATTGGAAAGATTCAACTAAGCTGTGTGATCTGGGGCTGTGCCACACCTGTGATGGGTGGGTGTCCTCCATATCACTCAAGGAGGCGATCGGTGACCTGGAACCAAAGGGCTGAAACAGTGGTGGGGCAGGGTGGGAAACGGAGAGGCAAATACTCCCGCGGAATCAGTTACAGCTCTGGGCAGATATTATGCTCTGTTGTCATACATGAGGTTACCTGAGCCAGATTTCAGTATTTACAAGATGGTCAGTACCATGTTGGGCTGTTGTCGGTGCGGAGAGGAGGCAGATGTACACCTCTCCTTAGCAGCTAGCGCTGAGCAGGCGCTCCCTGCTGCTGTTCACAGTGCATGTATTCACAGTGCTGTTCACAAGCCATGTATTGAACTGACCATGCATTTTAAAACTGCATGGTAGCCCCCCCTAAAAAAGGTAGAGATCCCACAGCCTGCCTTCCACAGGGCTGCTGGCCTGCAGCAAGAGTGTGGGGATTTGTGGGATCAGAGTAATCCTGCCGGATGACTAGAGAAGCTGAGCGTTGCTCAAAACAGCAGATATTTACCGTGATTATTAACTGGCTGTATTTTAGCGGCTGCTTCAAAGTGCTCGGAGTTGTGTAACTGTGGTTACGAACAAGGTGGTAAACCCAAAGCTTTTGAAGGAGCCGTTGGCTTGTTTGCTGCTTCTTTACGTTATCACAGTCTTGTGAGTTCAGTAGGTGCAGCTTTAATAAAGATTTTTAAACTCTTTACTGAATATTTATAGCACCGACACCACAAATCTACAATCCCAGTCCTCTCCTTGCAAGGCTCTGGAAAGCCGATGCAGCTCAGCTTTTCCTCCCTCCTCACCAAAACACAAGCCCTCCGCGGGCTCTGAGCAGGGGGCCAGTGCTGCCATCCTGCTCCACAGCCACACAGCACCCTGGGAGGTCGCAAGGGGGTGCCCAGATGCCGCACCAGCAGCTCCAGTGCGGTCTACCCTCGCAGCGAGCCTTCCTTGGCAGGCCTGTCCTACCACCGTGTCATCTCCATTGGTCGATGTCCTGGATCTCACATTGCTGTTTCCAGCAAATACTGAAGAGCTGAATGATATTTTTAATACAGAGTGAGCTCAGTTCTGCAAGGTGTTGAGTGCTTTGGCGCCAGTCCAGCCACGCTCTTAAAATGAGTTTGCAGTAAGGCAGAGGTACCAACCCACTGGCAAGAAGTATCTGGTTGGGTGTGGAGTCACTCACTGCCTCTGCAAGAATGCCCAGAATGAGATATTCCCCAGGCAGCTCAGATAACCCCAGGTGAGTTTTTCCCTCCCTTGTCTTCTTTCCAGTGCCTGAGACCGTGCCACACAAGGCTATAGGCAGGGCTCTAAGCTATAGCTGAATACTGTGTCTTTTTGTGGGGCTCCTTTGAACCTAGGTCCTTCACCACTTTAACAGTGGTGAGCAGCTTTTCTCTTACTCAAGGGCCTATTGCATCAATTCTAGCTGTCTCACAGATCAAAAATAAGGGTAACGGCCACAGACAGCTCTGGGAGGTCATGTCCTTGCCTCTGCATGCAAGGCATAAGCCTTTGAGGAACACGTTGGAAACTGGCGGTATGAGGCCAGCATGAAACCTCTCAGGCCAGTCCTAGGCATAGCAACAGCAACTGCACGACCGCATTGTCCCTGTATTACCCGCCTGTAGTGGCAGGTGAGAGGAAAGGCTGCCAAGCATCTCTCCTGACCTCTGTAAGGTTAAGTGTCTGACTGCGACCACCTCACTAATGATGAACACATACAGTGTCCGACTGCTACTCAAATACACTAAGCAGCTGCCAACCAAGCCAGAAGCTAAGGGTGAACCAAACTGCTTTCCTGATACCAGCCCTTAATCTGCTGTTGGTTATGACAGCCAGCGCCATGTCCTTTTAGCCCAGATGTCCACCCCTGCTTGTTAAGCAAAATGTGCTCTGGGAAAGTAATGTATCTATCTCCTTAGCATTGCTTCTTCGAAAAGTCAGATTTCTGAGGGCTGCTAATGATAGTGTCAAAGGCTCAGCAGATTATGTAGTTCATTCTTCTGAACAAGCAAAACCCTAGGGTCAAGCTGTGATTAAACCATAAACTTTCATTTAGAATAGCACAAGAATATTTCTTCCTCCTAGAGTAAATCAACCTCCTTCAGAGTGCTTTTATACCTCGACTGCAGCATATTCCTAATAACCTCTCATGTCTCTGAACCGGGTGAGAACAAGCCAGCCTTTATGGGTCAAAGGCCCATGTTGTGGTCATCTCTAAAGTAATGCAGAAGGGACAGCCCCCTGGGGACTACAGCCGCTGGCCATCCTGCCCAGCACATACTTCTGCTCTCTTCAGCGAGGCTGAGCCATCACCATTTGGCTGTGGCAGGTGCAGGGACGATTTCCAGCCTCTTCCTTCGTAGTTCTCTGTGTCAAGACTGGCTTCCTGAAGACGGTTTCTGGATGTACTACAAAGTTGCTGGAAGGTATCATTTTAATTGATTAATTAAAACAGCTACTTCCAAATGGCTTCTAAACGATGAGAAATGCCATTGGTAAGTAGTAGCTTTTGAGAAGACAGGATACACGTTTAATTTACAGATTGAACAATTTAAATTGTACTGACTTTCTTAAAGAAAGTGCATATTTAAGGAATTTTTCCTATGTTTCTTTTATGTCTTTCCATTTGTCCAGCAGGGCTCAGATGTGGGTAAGAGTAGAAATTTGAGGATGAAAGGGATAAGGGCAAGAAATAATTTTGGCCCAAGTTCACTTTATTTTTTTTTTTTAAAAGGCTAATATCTGAGCTCTTGCCTTCAGTGGGTACATCATATAAATTAAAAAAAAACACTTTATGCATTTGCCTAAATACAGAATTCATCAGTATTTTGGAGGGCCTGGGAGTTATCAGAGTTCTGACAGTAATACAGGTATGAAAGTCATCCATACAAAATCAAAGTGTAAGAGTATTAGTATTTGTTTTTGAAGAAGAGATATCCCAAACTTGAAGAGTTTATGTCATAGGCCTCTCTGCCTTACTTAATAGAAAGCTCTAATTTTAATAATAAATAACTGAACAGATGCAGTGGAGAAACTATTTTTCTTGTGAATTACTGGTTTATGCTGTCATTATGCTAGGTGGATTTTTTCCCTTATGTGTATCTATTTTCCTTCCCTTTGCAGAATAACTGAATTAACTGGAATAATACCTTCTCATTTAGTTCTCCTAATGAAGTCTACACTTGGTAGGGGAGGAGAGGAGAGTCTGGAACAATACAATCAGTTTGATGACACCTAGATTTCAGGAAAAGTTAATCGTGTTTTCTTGGATCAAACATTGAATCATAGGATTGTTTAGGTTGGAAAAGACCTTTAAGGTCATTGAGTCCAACCAAACCCAACATGAGATTATCCAGACATAGGCCTGTAGGTTATTTTAATTAAACTGAAATTTTTTGTCTCATTTGATTGATTTTAAGCCTTTTATTTTTTTAAAGGAGAAAGACTATTCATGCAACTTCTTGCATGGACTTAACTACATTGATTTAGAAACCATCACTAGTGCCAAACCACTGTGTGAGCATAAAGTAACTCCGGTATACAAAGAGGCTGTCCAGTCTCTATGAATATATCTGATGACAGTCCAGGATCAACTTTAAGTATTTGCTTGGCAAGCTAGAGCCAAATTGCATCATGCAGACCTTTCCTAGACAAGCAGGAGGATGGGTTCTGCAATCAGATTAGCTCAAACAACAAACCCAATTGAAATCCTCGTTTAGCCCTTATCACAGATCAGCTTTTGAATTCAGTGACTTTAGTTGCACTTTTGAACTGTGCATGGAGCATTGCAGGCTGCTGCAGCATATATCCCTGATAGGGTCGGCAGGAGAAGGGAAGAGCAGTGGGGAGGGAGTGAGCATGTTTGCTGGAGAGCTACCTAATACGGTATGCTGCCAGTTTCTCTCCTCAAGGGTTAATGGCCCTAAAACCAATATGCTCACAGAGACCAAACAAACCTTAGATACCCTTTCCAGAAGGGGATGGAGGCTCTGATAACTGCTCCTTCTGCAGAGCACAGAGCCGCAGCAAGTGCAAACACTGCCCTTTGCATAAGACAAAATGTCCTTTCACAGAACCGAAAGGATTTCCAGCACATTCCCTGGTAGCTGAGGTGCTGTCGGCAGTAATACACGACAAAATAAATTAGCTCAGATAAGAACTGCTGTTGCCTGGAGCAGCTCAATTAGCCTTTTGCACTTGGAGCAGAGGGTTTTATAGCACTAGATAGAGCCTCAGACCAAGCTACATCTGACTTTTGTCCTCTCTGCTCTTTTTACCTGGCACCAGAATCACTGAAAACCACTGGGTTTTTTATGTTTTTTACCTGAGTATTTAGAACAAACAAAATCCCCAGGCAGTCCACTGTTGTCTAAATGTTGGTGGAAGGGTTTTAGCTCCAGAACCTCCTCGGTTTTAGTGCCAGAACTGAGATTCTTTCTGATTTAAGCCATGAAGGGAACAACGTTGGTATGGTGTCACTACTGCTACTAACATGCTCAGATGTGTCAGTCAGGGCTGGATCCTGCTGAAGGAGACATTTTGCAAAAGAGCAGAGGGTACACTTGCTGCACTGACCTTGTTTTTTAAAGCAGAGATTAATATACTTGAGCTATTGCCTGAAATAATTTCAAACCCTATTTTTTCAACCCTATTTTTTCAAACTCTATCTTTTAAACTAACATTCACGGGGGCAAGTGAATGGCATTTGTAATTGCAATCCAATCAGTAATTTTGTAATTTGGGATGAGAGAACTTTCCCTTTATTTTGTCTCCTCTCCTTCCCTTTTTGTCCATGTACTAAAAAGATAGTTGATCTATTTTTCAATGCATGTGTCTCCCCTCCCCTCTTCATTTTCAAGCACAGATAATCACTGCATACAGTTTGAGCAAAATGATCATGTTGCAGTGAATGGTCTCTATGATCCATATGTTCTGCAGAGATAAGATGATTTGTTGAGTATGCTGTCCTGTATATCATTTCACATTTTAAAAATATTTAGACATGATGCTATTATTGTTGCTACATTTGTGGTATATAATTTTCTTAAAATTTCCTTCCCATTAAAGAAAAAAAATACAGTAAAATTTCCCAAATCATTATATATACTAAAACCAGTCATTTTTGTCCCTTAACACTGTAATGTTTTTGTCTTTTAGCAGTCCCACCTATTAATTCACACCTAATGCAGAGTCAGTCTGGCTTTCAACAGCACCTGCTTCATATCAGTTGTGAAAACAGGCTTTGTCCCTTCACCTAGCAAGGAAAACACTTTATTTTATGAATAACAATATCCCACATCCACAAGGTCTGTCATAAAATTTGATCCTAGGCAGAGTCTGTGTCTGGTTTAAGAAAAGTTACAGGTATGTAGAAGCTATATTCTCATTCCCCAAGAATTTTATTATAGGTTTAGCATTGTGTCTGTCGGTGTTATCATTTTGTATTAAAGAAAATGAATTTTCATTGGTGCTCCATCTGCAAAATTGCCATTGCAAAGTGCTGTTTTCTGTATTCAGACTGCTTGTGATGAATTCCCAACTCAATCATGTGCCTGTCATCTCATGTAAGTGCCTGGGAGTGATAAGAATGCACATGGCCAGCTCTCCAGCACGGCCAGACCCTGCTCCTTTTATACTCAGTGGGGAGAAATGGTTGGAAAGCACGCCAGAAGAATCAACATGCTGTTTACTTGGCACATTCGTGGTGATTTATAATTGCTTCATAATAAAGAAATGCAATAGAAGGAAGTTTTAAAATTCTCATCATCACAATGCTTACAAAGGTTATAAAACCACCCTGTCATTACTGTGCCATTTTCATATTCTTCAAAAGCATAAGTAAATCTCTCCCTCTCCAGGATATACAATAGTATCAAATTAGGCCTATACAGGATACCGCGCTCCCTGGGAATAACTCAGAGTTATGGGTATGTTTCCTGTAGCTCTCCTTTCTCAGTAAGACATAACTTGCAAAATTTGTGTTCATCTACCACACGGAATCATGGACTACGCTAGTTTGCATTAGCAGCGTGGATATGTCCCTGCTGTATTAAGCAGGGTGCATTTGATAGTGATGGCATGCATGAGGGGGGCCCTTTGCCTTATCAAAATGGTGCTCAAAAGGCAGGGTGAGGTCTGGGGCTCAGAGGCCATGCTGTCTTCTTGCCACCCAGAAGCGATGAGCTTCTCTTGTGGAGAGAGCACAGGCTGCTCCCTGCATTGGCCATGCAATTTGTTAAAAATAGAAACCCTGTAGAGCGAAATTTTTGCCGGGTGAAAGATGCTACCCTTTGAGTTAAAGGTGAGAAAATAACATACAGGAGTCAGATAAAGAAACAAAGCAGTTCCTGAACCTTGGTAGGGGCTCAGGCTTTTGAAAATATATTAAATCTTCATACCTTCTTAATGATTTCCTCCTGTGTAGAGAACTGTTGTCTCCATAACACAGGTTCACCCCAGAAATGAGAAGACCTTCCCACAAACAGCAAAGCAGTGCTTTCTGGTTATCTTTAACTGTCATCGTGTCATGAGTTCAGGCCACTTTTCTCACAGTAGGTAAACGATGGTAATATTAATCCATGATCTCCTTAAAAGGCAGTGGATAACTGGACTGATTTGTAAGGGTGGCACAGGACTAGGGACCTGAGTATTTCCTTAAGTTTTTGTGCTTTTGAGTAGATCTCTTACTATCTCCAAGCCATAACTTGTAAAAATAAACAACTTTCAGGAGAGATGCTGAAATCTTGTCATTGAAGTAGGAGTGTTTAGGATTTTTATTTTTCCTCTATAGAAAATCAAGTAACTAACTTAATTGTGCCCTAAAGACAGAATGTAACATTTTCTTCTTTAAAGATGTATTGAGTAAAGGCTGTGACAGTGCAAGGGGATATGTGTGCTGCTCTCAGCTTTGCCAATTAATATTGCATCCCTTGTAGACGGAAGAGAAGAACTGACACAGAAAGAGGGGGAAAAGCATGTACATCTCTGGAGGCTAAATATAAAAGATGAGGATGGATCTATAGAGTTCCCCAAACAGCCAGTTTGGGAACTCATGTTCTCATGGAGGCCAGAAGAAACACAGCTCTTCTAGCTGCAAATTACGCCCAGACAGACCAATGGCAGCTGTCACCAGAATGGACAGATGCCACCAATTTCAGGTATTTCAAAATATTGATACAAAGCAAAGTGGGATTAGCCATACCTTTCTCTTTCCCAAAGCTTATGAGAGGAGTTTGACCAGACTTACAGGACCTGAAAAGGGAGCTTCATGTATATGTAGGAAGCTGTAAGCTACAATGTACGACTATTGATAACCACTGTGGAAATACCATGTAATGGTATTTGGGAATGCCTACTTTAAAAACTGACTCTGAGCATCTTTGTGGAACTTGATTCTTCAATAGCTGCAAAACATTT
The DNA here is from genome assembly GCA_034008185.1 of Gorsachius magnificus. NCBI lineage: Eukaryota > Metazoa > Chordata > Aves > Pelecaniformes > Ardeidae > Gorsachius > Gorsachius magnificus. The sequence goes on from CM067081.1 coordinate 183,348,649, forward strand.
TGACTTCTTGTGACAGGAAGCATTATAGTAGCCCATATTATATTAGCATCTTTCCATACCATGGATGCTTTTTTAACGTCTTGTTGCAGCACAGTAAGTGTGCATTGTACTTCAAGGAGAAAATATTTTCACAGGTAGGTACTTACCAATGTGCAATGTCTGTGTTTTCAAATATATGATGACATTACTTGCTATGACCATAACATTTTCACACAAGTACTCCCAGACTGTAGCCTGCTGCCATCTGCTTAGGTTGAAGAGAAATATTTTCCTCCAGTGGATGATTTAGAGCTTCAGAAAGCCTTTCTCTCTACGCTGACCACACAGGAAAACTGGGGAGACTAATGTCATTGAACATACATTAGCCTGTGGGAATGCTGCCATAATGGACCATTTGAATCCCTTCAAAAGGCCATGCTCTTGGCAGTGGCAAGTGTCTTTCTGTAACATCCACACCGAAAGATTCTCCAAAAACTGACATACGAAGCCAACCCTTGAAGTGGAGCTGGGTGCTGTAGTAGCCAGAAAGGAGCCTCGCTGATCAGTGAAGATTCAATGCCAGCTGACCTTTCCAGGCTGCCAGAAATGCTGATTTTGGCTGTAAGGATTCAAAGCCTCTCGTTGCTGAGAAAGAGTTGTCATCACTGACTGCTCCATGGAGTAGCACTGGCATATCACTGACATTAATCTGCTGACACAACTTGAGTTCAGGTTTTGCTTTCTGCCAGCTCTACTTCTTTCTTTGAATAATAGCAGAATCAGGAAGTTTTTGTGGTTTGGTTTTGGGGGTTTTTTTTAGCATCTTGTTTTTATTTAGTTTCTACATGAATTCATGAACATAAACCAGATTTAACTGCACAGCCCCTGTGCAAGCTCTTTTTCCTTTATATCCTCTTCTCTGTATCTCATGGGCATTGTTCTTGGGCATTGCTCATTGCCAGGCTGAGGTTGTGATGTGCAACCTGGCAAGAGGTCCAAGGAGAATCCAAGAGGTCCAAGGAAGCCTTTTTACCTCTAAGGGGTCCTTGCAAAGGTGAATAGTTTGGAAATATCCAGGTAAGGTCTGATGACATAGGACACATCACTCTCAAACTATGCCAAAGTCTGAAATTGTCTTTTGATATTCAAAGCAGGTTTTCTTGAATGTTTCAAAAATCCCCTGAGACTGTCAGTAATCTTTACATGAACAATATATTTAAATATACTGTGTCTGTGAGCAATTTTAATTTTGGCAGGTGAAGCACAAAACCACTGCAGTTTTCTATCATTGTTTCCAATTTAAGAATATCAGTAACAAAACCCTCCAATTTAGTCACCCACAAACTAGCAATCACATCAGTGAGGCTGTTAAAGCTAGAAGAGAGTTGAGCCAAATTTTAGAAGAAGGAACAATGAGAGAAGTCTAGAGATCAGTAAAAAGAAATGTGACTTGAGTCTCTGAAGCAGGTAATCTAAGATATAAAGCACATCAGGAAAGGTAGGAATTGGCGACAGGAGCTACATCAAATGCTCAATGATAAACTTACAGGAGATAACTTAAAAAAATGGGAGCAAAGCGCATTACAGCTGCACCAAGACCTTCATAAGAACCTAAAATCAAAAGGAGTTATACAAAAAGTAGAAATAAGGAACCTAATTAGATACGAGTTAGGAATGAGAAAGATGACAAAGTTAGATATGAGAAAGGATTAAGGTGTTAATGTTATTTTGGAAATAAAGGCAGCAAAAGTATGCAAGGTACAATAAGTACATGAGAAGCAAAAGAAGGGCAAAGTAAAGGTTCATTGCGTAACAGGCAATGCAGAGTACTGAAGTGTTCGCTGTCTTCACACAAAAAGATTTTTTCTGGTCCTATACTTAACCACATTAAATTTAATGTGAAAATAGGAGCATAGCCAGCATAGGGAGAAATTAAGTTAAAAAATGTCTGGATAAACTAAGTGTAATTGAAGCCATCGGGGTCTGATGACATTCAACTTCACTTGTTTAAAGGAATAAGAAGAAATCTCTGAAATATTCTCTGTTATCTTTGAAAACTCACAGAACATGAGTGAGCCCTAGATAATGCAAGAAAATCAAATACAGTACCTACCTTTTAAAAAACAAACTGGGAATTATAGATTATTCAGTGAAATGCCAATTCCTGGAATGATTCTGGAACAAGTAGTTAGATAACCAATTTATAAGTGCCTGGAGCATATTAGGATGGTAAAAACAGGTGACAGATTTGACAAGAACAAATTGTATTGACCCTGTTCACTGCCGACAAGGTAACTGGCCTTGACTGAATAATAGGAGCAGCTTTTTGCCCACAATGGGAGAGACAATTGACGGATGCTGTTGCATTTTTTGTTTTGCTAAAAGATTTTTAAACCCAAGTTCAGCACACACCTTCTAGGACCAGTGTAGGCATCTTTGGTCTTTCTTCAGTGTCGGGTGTTGGACTAGAGGAGCTACAACATCTTTTCCAACCCTATAATATTCTGTAGGCAATGTTTGCTTAGGTCCCCCTTGCCCCATGGCTTGTGTTGCATGTTTCTTGCCCTGGATACATATAAACTATCTTATTAAAAAGTCACCTGAAATCGAAATGTTTCATGTGTGTTTCATTTTCCTTTGGAAATTGTAGCAGAAAACAATCAACTTTTTTCCTTGGAAGTTTGGTTTTGTTTTGCTCATTCATATAAATGGTACTTCTGAAATCTGCCCTATCCCAACAGTATCTCTGAAATAGATGTCATACGTAGGATGATGAATGAGTTAGTTGGGGGACAAACTGTGGTCACTCCACTGTAAAAGTGAATGCAATTTTTTCCTGAAACTGTCTCACACTGAATGCTAGCATTTGGGGAAAATCTTGGGCCATACCATTACTTGTGAAGCAGATCCACAAAGTGTCATTTAGGTTCATTTTTCAAATATTTCCAAGTCACTGGACTAAGATATTGTCTTAGCTGTGAGGGCTGATCATTCAAGATGAATCTCCCCGTTTCACAGTTTCTGTCAGTGCAGGCAGGTTTCACTCGGCCTTGGGGTACAGAGCTGGGAAAACTTCTCAAACACTCTTGGGACCTCTCGTAAGGCTGAAATTTGCTTTGCAGTTAATGCAGCTCAGCATGAAGCTCAGTATGATTGCTGGCATGATTTAGTATTACTCAGCAGGAGGAAATTGCACGGTCTGGGCTGACTTCCGAAAATGAGAGAGGTCTATTTCCCCACGCAAAACGTGGGCCTGTCACCACAGATTGCACCCAGAAGTCTATGTTGTCTTTGAAAGGCAGGGTTGGCTTCACTGTGTATAATACACCTCATTTGACTATTAATTAGCAGTTGAGCTAGAACATATTTTTTCAGATACTAAAATACTTCATCCCCAAATGGTAGGCAATCCTCTCACATTTCCAACAGCACTTCCACTAAAAGGAGATGCTAATCTGCTGGGTGAGCAAGGCAGAGCCACCTCACTACAGTTATCTCCTTGTCACTTTTTCTGCCTGGCCTGTTTTGGGATTCAACAACTTTGGGAAAAATGGAAGATACTAAAACATCCTTAGTAAGTGGCATATATAAGCATTCAGACCTATTGAAAGTATGTTTTGCTGGTTATCATTTAACAAAAACAGAAATATAGTCTGAACAAGCTTGTGATGTTAAACACATCTCAAAACTCAATCTGTCTGTAGCATTTCATTAAAGTAATGAGACCTTATTAAAAGCTAATTGCCACATTTCATTTTAAAGTGGGAGTTCTTAAAGAATACAAGATATATATTAGCCTCATACAGATTTAGGGCTTGATTGTTCTCTTTCAGATGGTTGCAGCAGAAGAAACTCTTAAACATAATAAAATGAAAATAAACTAGATTGAGAGAAGAATTAGGGCCCGCAGTGCAATCAATAAGCTTTTGAGTTCCTGACAGCAAAGCAACGAGATGGAACTTTGCGAAACTAGTAATATCCTTCTTAATTTTTACTCCAAGTATGAACTCTGGTTGAGAAATTTTGGATTTCCCGCATTATTTATATTCTATTATACTGAAGTGTTCCGGGCCACATTCAGTCATCAGAAGCATGAGACTGGGCTCCTAAATAATTTATTTTATGTACTTGATGGAATAAAAAAAAACCCCACAGAGTTATCAGCATTCAGCTGAACAATGTCTTTTTAAGTAACATGATGTTTTCCATCCTTTACATTATGGACATTTGGCATTTGTGATACTCTGAGATACCTTTGCAGAAAGCTGTATGGGAGAATGGTAGATGATAAAGTCAGCTCTGGAGAGCACAATACGGTGCCAACTAAATGGACTGTATTTTGGTCTAGGCTTCTCTTTTGTCCCACACTAGAACTGCAACTGTATTTTAAGCAAGGAGTGAGCCTTTATCCTGAGACTACCCTGTATCTTGAGATTATCTGTGTGTCTTCAGACAAAGTTACTTAATTGTGCCTTAATTTCCCACAGATAAAATGTGGAGAACGTCAATGAAATGATTCACAGTGACACTGTGAATATAAAAAATTACTTAGGACTGTCAGAAGCCTGGGAACTGTGGCTGGTCTGGGAGCACCAGCTCTGAAAGTGTACACATGCCCTCAGCCTGATCCATCGTGACTCATCCAGGGCCAAAGTGGGACTCAGCCTCAGTGTTTTCTGCCAGCCCCTGGAAGCCTGTACCCCCTGCTGATTGCCTTCCTAACCCAAGTGCAAAAATAGAGATCTAGAAAGGCTGCTTCCTGGTGTCAGGTAGATGGCTGGAAATTTTTGCTATTGACAATTTTTATTTTTTCTGTACATTTTTTAAAGGAATATAATTATTTAAAAAAAATCAGTTTTACCAATTTCTCTTGAGAACATGACACTGTTGCAGAAAAGGGCAACAGTTTCCTCAGGTTAAATATGATGCCAGACTCAGATCCCATTTGCGTCAATATAGTCAAATGAATTCATTTCAGGGCACGCAGGTGTAACTGAGATCAGACTCCAGCCTTTCGTAAGTAATCCATGTTCCTGTGGCTGAGTGTCACCTATGTTTATGCACATTGGATGCATCTTTCAGGCAGAGAACTCATCCTGTGAGGGATGTTTCGGTTCACTGAGCAGCATTTCACAAAATATTACAACTGCCTCTTTTATTTTGCAGATGAAATTTCCGTTCTATTATCTTTTCTCCCACACATTATTCTGAAAGAATTACACAAGGAGAAAAATCTCATCAGTAGCCTGCCACAATAAAAAACGATTTGCGATCAATGTAATGTGTGCATTGATTAAGTTCCCTGTGGTGTCCTCAACTCCATGTCAGCTTTCCGAACATTAGATTTTTGCCTTTACACCTCTGACGTACCCAAGATGTATAAAAATTGATGTAAGCTGACAACTTCTTATTAGTTACACATCTGAAGAGTCTCAAGTGGATAAGCTGTTCCTCCCCAAGTCAGTTGTGAGTTATACGCGCTAATTGACTCAAATCTGCCTGGTTTAAGTACTAGTGTATTAATAACCAAGGGCAAATGGTGCCTAGAACTAGGGCTTTTGAGTCATATCATGCCCAAATGATTTTCATTAAAGCCACCTGCTATCATTGTATTTCCTCAAGCCGGAATCCTTATGTAGTAAGAAAACATGGTTTCAGAGCCAGCCCCAATTCTCTGCTCTGTCGAGCGACTGTCAGAGCTCTCACTGTGGCCTGGAAGCTGGGATCGACAGCTTCCCATGTGAGACACGGGGCAGCCCGCGGCTCTTCAGTGCCCAAACAGAGACTGGGCAGGTCGCCCTCCCAACAGCCATTGGAGCAGACACGGAGGAGGGACCAGGAGGAGAGGCAGAGAAACAGGTTGGGAAAAAGAGGTAGGAATGGGAAAGGGAATGAGGGCAAGAAACTAAGATATCCCAGAGAAACTGGTTTGAGATGCATGAAAGCCTGCTGGAGCTTGGGTCTTGTTCTGCTGCACTGGCTCACTCATCACGCCAGTGTCCAAAAGGAGACACTCTTGTGTTGTCTGGGTGCACTCTGTGTGAGTTTAAACAGTTATCTTTTTTTTTTTTATTTAAGATCACTTTATTGTGATAGTTTCAAGACACTTTTGAAAATACATAATACTACATAGTAGGAAATAGAGATTTCATGCTACTTTGTTATACACAAGCTTTGAACACACAGCAAATTGAAATGAAAACAAACAAACCCAAAAATCTGTATTTCTGTATAGCCAGCAGAAAATATTTGGATACTATCATGATAGCTTTAATGTTTGGGTTGTTTGTTTGTTTTTTCCCTGTTACAATTCTTGGGAAAGATCTGTTCTTTGGAACATTTCTAAAAGAAAATTATTTTCTAGAAAATTCTTCAGCCTCCTTTATTAGCCTCCTGTACCTGCAGTTAAAACTCAACAGCTAAAATAAACTACATTCTCAAAGAAGTCTGAAGCTATGAGGGAAATGGATTAGAAATTAAGTGCTTAATGACGATTTCATCTCTTAACTGATGTGTCTCCACAATGAGACAAAACACTGAATAAAAGATCCTTGTATGAGAAGAAAAGGAGAGAAGGCAAATAAATAAGCCAAAAGAAAACATTTAGGACAATTATTTTGTATAAAGCAGGTATTTGAATTACCATATTGAATTATGTGAACATTTTTGTTGTCCATAGTCAGAAGGCTTTAGGGAATACAGCAGAAATGGGACATAAAAAGAAAAGATCTCCAGGAACACTAGTATGGAACAGAAATGGGAGCAGGTGCCCAGAGTCTGTGTATGCAATTTCATGTGTAACATGGTTTAGTTTTAAGGACTGACGTTAGCTAAATATTTCCATATGAATGCCTGTGACATTTGAGAATTTGAGGCATCCTTAAAAAAATATGGTTTTAAAACATTGAAATCTCTTCCTTGCAGTGTGGGCTGCTTACTCTTATACCCTGTTCCAGATAATAAAAATACTTGGCAAGACCTGGTATTTTGAGCTCAAGCAACAGAAATGGACAATTGGCTTCTGGCCTGGAGCTGGAGAACAGCAAGGCTGCATCTGTCTGCCACCAGGCATTCCCCAGCAATACCCATGCACCTTTAGTAAGACAACCTGGGATAAAGCATGCCAAATTAGTCTCTTTATCCTTGCTTTAAAAACATTACACATTTTCTCTAAGATTCAGAGGATATCCCTGAAATGGAGAAAATTTTCAGTGTTTCCTGTATATTATTTTCTCCCTCTGCAAATGAACTTCCAGTAAACGATACACTGCTTGTGAAGATGCAGACTGACACTGTGTTTTCAGGATGCGCTGTGTTACAAATGTGTAAACCTAGAGTAACAGCTGCACAGTAAGTGATGTTGCTTTAGATTCAGGCTGGTTCAGCTGAGATCCGATTCCAGCCAAACCGATGTCTACGTGCACAGAAAATGTAGGTCTCCTTCCAAAGAGCTGCCATGGCACGTATGAGGAAAGTGTGAACATGAGGCTAGTTCTGCAGGATGCCTCTGCGGCACAGAGCATCGGGCATTCAAACAGTTAATTTATTACTATTTTCTGTGACTGCACTGTGACTCTTATGGCAAAATCAATCGTTTTCTTTGAAAACCCAAAGGGAAAAAAACACATGTGAGAGATGAGAGGAGATTATATGGTTTACAAAATACTGTCTCCTCTCTGAGCCACATCGCTGTGATTCTGGCTAAGGTCAAATTTTACAGATGAAGTATTACCCTTCTGAAAAGTGTCTGCCATATGCGTCTTGAGATCTGGAATTTAAAAAGAAATCGGCTTAGCTTAGTTCCTCAAAAGATTTATCCTTTCAAAGTGTATGTAGGCCATTTGCACAGGATGGAGAATGATGCTCTGGGATGTGATTGTTCAGAAAGGATTTGAGGGTGGGGGGAGAAAATTCCCCATGCTGAGCTCCCAAAGCAATGTGCTAATGTGATCCTTCCATTTTCAAATGGGAATCCCAAACAGGAGCAGGAGAGTCTGTTACTTTGTGGGAAGAGTGTCCACTTCTGGTGCTTACTCTTTGAGAGGAGTGCTAAAAAACTCAGGGGAGTTCAATGAAGAATAACATAACAGACTATGGAAGAGGGGGAAGGAAGGGAAAACAATCCTTAGAGGCTGATTCCAGCAGCTTAGTATGTTTAATTTAATGAAACAAAGGTCAGGAATGTCATGAGCTCATGTCAGAAAAGAATTTATTCCACCTGATCTTAGCTGATCTAGTGTCATCTAGTGTAAGACACCTCTTCCAGGCCCCCTCTCTGTAACTGATGGAAAATATCGCCACCCCAGGATGCTTTTGCTCCAGCATAAAATGAATGTCCCAAACAGCTTGGATAAATCATTATCTGCCTGCATGGGCTACTGGGGGAAAGTAAATGATTCATTCAGACTAGGCACCTGATTCTGAGACAAGTGAATTAAGAAGAGATTAATCCCCACATGCACTGCATGGGAACAAAGTTATGCGATAGCTCACTGGAGCAGGCCAGGGTTTAACGAGATCTATCAGCTAAAAGTTAGATGCTAGACTAATTCAGGCTATAAATAAAGCAAAGAGCTTTAAAAACAGTATAAACATAATTAACAGCTGGATCGATTTACTAGAAAATGACTGATCATTTTAAAACCAAAATTTGTTGATTTTTTTCCGTAAAATACTTTAGCTCAAAAAATTAATTTCAGAGAAGTCCTGCATCTCACATTAGTTTAGTAGTGGGATTCAAATGTCCTAAGTTAGGGATCTAAACATACATCATTTACAACTAAACTCAGCACCTCAGGCTGAGGTGCTCTCCTTACTCACAAAAAATAGGCACCTCCAGAGGGTGATGCATCCTAAATACAGGGCAGAGAATCCTAAAAATGGGGCAGAGAACTTATTTACCAGAGGCACCTGTTCCTTTTCCTTGTTTCTAAAGTGCCCACTGGGCGATTCTTGTTGGCACAGGACATTCAGCTTCTTGCCGTCCTATCAGAGTGAGATTGTGCTCACACTAGATGGTTTCTTTTAGCCTGACAACTCATGAAGCTCTGACCAAAGTGTTGGGCCGTGCTTTCACATCCAGTCCAAGTTTGTACACATTTTTTCTCACTAATGCAGATCTTGACATAAAATGCCAAATTCCTTCAGCTTCCCTGAGCATGCCGCTGTCTTCCAGTGTTTTTATATTTATATGTTAACTACTAAAATACAACTCTTCAGTTACATGACCATGTAGGAACAGCAATGTTTTATTCATTGATTTGATTCCAATGCCCCTTCTAAGCAGCATTAACTTATTTCCACTTATTTTTCTGGAAAATAGAAAAACTAAGCTGTTCCCAGTTTTCTACTCTAGAAAGTCCAGCAAAGCAGGATAAGCAGAACATTTTTATTAATGTATTCTCAGCTGAGGGAGTTTGTCTGAAGAATCATTAAGCCTTGGTCATAATAGTGTGAGGACAAAATAATGGTTATATATTCCCAACCCACCATTAGAAAAGCATTTGTTCCACTTCTGCCCTGAATAATTTGAGAAGAAAGACACTTAGAGAAAATGCTGTCCCTATCCTAGGCCTTGTTCTCAATTGTTCAGCCCTTTGTTCAGAGGGAATCTGAAATGCCATTGCTCAGTTATAGCTCATGTTAGTGCATTCAGACAAAATTTCCCTCTCCGCTCTCCATGCATTTAAAGGTATGTTCCACAGACATGTTTTCAGAGGCATGGAAAAAACCCCTCAGTATACTGTCTTGTACAAAAAAGGCATTGACAGCAGAAGTTTCTCCCAACTCTTAACTAATAACGATATGACTCTTTCTGAAGTCTCCAAATAGCCCTTCATCTTCATTAAATGCAAAAGCGGTTTCAGAGTTCTCCTTCTTGCAAAGGTGAATGTGGAAAGCTGCAAGTTCCCCCACACCATCAGCACCACTCTGTCTTTCCTACAGAGATCCTCAGAGAGAAGGATTGTGTTTTGTGGAAAGAAGCAGCACAGTCTGTGCAGCAGAACCACATTTATCCCTCTGCCAAAGTGCTTTATGTACCTGCAGTGCTGGGGCCAGATTTGCCTCTGCATGCCAATTTTTCAAAAGAAAAGCCTCAGCTTTCCAGATTAGTGGTGGAATATATTTCAGCAAATCAGCCAGACAAGCAGATCAGATATGCTTCCATCTGTACTGGACCTGGACATAAACCTTAAAAAAATCCCACTTCGCAAAAACTTCTGTGACAAATTATAACATCTATCCACCATGAGACAAGAATCCCCAAATATGGGGAGAATTGTGTAGGAGCCACTCCATTATGAGCTCTGTCAAAGTGCTACTGACACACACAACTCTGCAAAGAGAAACTTGCACTCTAAGTACATAGCCAAAAGTATCCTGAGCAAATGAGCAGGGAAAAGTCAGTCTGTGAGCAGAGCCACACAAGAGCCGAGGGCACCAAGTCCTCAGGGCCAGGGGGTGCTTGTGCTCTATGGGACAACTGGCAGCAACAAGACCATGGGAAGTGACCCTCCTAGCCCCAACCGCTGATGGGGGCATGTGGTGTGTTCCCAATCACAGAAGACGAGCAATAGAGGAGCAGGGAAGCATATCCCCAGCGAGATTCAGCAGCTCACCATAGCCCTCTCTTTGGCTGGTGTCTACATCTGAGCTGGTTATCTAGATTTCCTTTATAGCTAGTGAACAGAAGCACTTGTCCGATGCCGGTCATATGTTACATGCCCTAGATGGCTCTGCTGACTACAAAGTGCATCCCTGTGACTAGCTCAGATGTAGGCATTTGTACTACAGAGATCTACCCTTTAGTGAAACCTATCCCAGAGAAAATGACAGTGCAATGAAACCAGGGGACAAAACTACCTATGTGAGAAGCATCTGGTCCTTCTTTTATCCTGTGTGCAGTATTACAGCTAAAACAGGTGTGTGGCCTCTTCGCAGATGGAAGAGAAGGCTTAATCATGCTGCAACAGATACAGCTCCTTGATATGAGGCTTGTCTGCAGGACCAGACTTTGGCACTGAATTTCTATGGGGTACATTCACTTATAACTGCATAATACTAGAGGGAAGTGTTCACACTAAAAACCACAGATGTTCGTCACAAAATACGGTTTCACCTATGGCAACATATTGCAGAAATACGCGTGGTCATTAAATTGCAGAGAAGCCTCAGTATCACAGAGCTGCTGAAGGGCAGTTCTCATGGTGGAGGATCTTCCAAACTATAGAGCCCTGCAAGCCTCTGTTGCTGCCTAAACTTGACATTTCTGCTACTTCTCTTTTCCTTTGCTTTGCTCAAAGCAGACAGCTGACAAAAATGTCAGTTGCTTTCAGTTGCTGCCAGAGTCTGGAGAAATACACGTTGTGTGGAAATGCTTCACTGCTCTCTAAATTACAACAATAACAAATATAATTTCTTTATTTGTGGAGGAAAAAAATTAAAAGGAAGACCGATTTTATTCCACATCCATCAAGAGCAAGATCTGAAGAGACGAAATTTCCAGGAACCCAAGTTTAGGTTATCTCCAAGCCAAATATATCTGAAATAATCCTCCAGAAGAATAGAATCAAATGAGGAGGAGTAAAGGCTAATTGCTGCAAGAAGTCATTTCCAGGAGCAATATGTAACTTGCTCTTGAACAAGTACTATAGAATTTGTGGTGTCTTTCTTTCAAGGAAACTAACAGCCAGAACACTATTTCATGCTTTTAAGTGAAATTCTTATGTTAGATGTTAGGCAATTCTTTTCAGCTTAGTGGACCAACAATCTTGGTTTTTATTTGACTTTTATTCTTTATCCTAGCTTCAAATAATAAAAGACTCATCATTTTTCCACTGTAAAATATTGACATTGGCTACATTACCATAACCATGTACTATAGCTCCAGCTAGCCTTTGCATAAAATGTCATACATGCATTCCCTGCCAGCACTGGATTTGGCAGAAAAGCGGAACAGGCAAAGGATGAAGTGGGCAGGTATTGGAATTCTGCCACACTGTCGATATTCCCCAGTCCCATCCACTTGCATAGGTGACCCTCTTGGGCTGAAATCTGCTTTTAGAAGCACATAGTTCCTAGAACCCAACTTCTGGGTATGGTGTTAATTTAAAAGAAGAAGTAGTTCCTTGAAAACAGAAAAGTTAACAAGAGTCGTCTGGGAATTTCTATAGGCAGCCATAAACAGCCACAGGAAGGTGGGAAATGCAGCACATATCTTCATTAACTGCAAGACCACCACCCTCAGGGAACCTTAGCAAAAGGGTATGGAGGACCCAGCACACCCACTGAAGAAAGGCAGTGCACCTTCCTTTCTGAGATAGTAAAGATCCCTCAGATTTCAGGAGAAACCCTCCTAATTGATGGAGGGAAGTAGTCAGCCCTTCTTTCCTCATCTGCTGCTCTGGAGGAAACAGCAGTTGCATCTCCAGCACCCTCAAAAGACTGGCAGAGGAGCAGCTGGGAGCACAGCCCATGGCATGCTGAGCTGCCCAGCAGCCTCCTCACGTGCTCTCCTGGAGATGCTTTCACCAATGGCTGGGGTTGCCACCTAGATGGACCACAAATCTAGATTAAAAAATGGCCACAGGTTAGCACTTGGGAGGAAACACTGACTTCTACTCTGTGTTGATTCTGGGGATACAATTATTTTCTTTCCTAATTATTTCTGCATCTCACACTTCTCATGGCCTCTATAGAAATGTTTTCCGGCTATGTGATATTGTCAGCAGGCAGGGTTACCCCACTCATTATACTTGCTTTATCGGTTAGTCCTAGCACAGATGGAAAGTCAGCAGTGTCACAGGATTTGCATACTGCTTGCTCTTCAAGCTTAGCCTCTAAGAGAATAATAAAATGACTGACATACAGGAACTGATTAGAGGGAACATGAAAATACAGACAGCAAATGCACAGGCACACACCGTAATTTGATAGAGACCAAAAGTCATGGTGCTGTGGCGCAGAGCCAGGTTCATATGCTTCACATCTAATTCAATTACATGTCTTACCCACAGGCAAGTGAGAATCATGCCACAAGAATTTCCCCTCAATAATCTCCAAGAGCTGTTTAATACTCCAGCTACACTCGGGACCATGCTTTTAAATAGCCTCCCCATTCTCAAAGCAAAGATTTTCAGCCTTCCCATGCCATGAACCAAAATCATAGAAATGGCACCTTTGTCATAGTCTCAGCACCTCCTGGTTGTCCAGCCACAAAGACAGGAAGAAATACCATGGCTCATTAATTCTCTTTCCAACTCTCAACCAAAAAACCAGTCACTAGGCAATAGTACCCAGCAACATACCTTCTTGATGCATAGAGCATATCACTGATCTAGTGCTGGTGAAATGTTGTTTCCTAGGAGCTGAGCAACCTTGTTGTTATACCCAAATTTTCTAAGTGTCATTTTTTAATAGCTCTTGAATAACTCTCATCACAAATATTCACTCAATCAAGCTATTAGATTCTGAAACCAGAAAATGAGTAATTTATCTATGTAGTACTAGATTTTATGTTGAGAGAAGATTTTTAAACAAGCACTTTTAATTCACTGCAGCTAGAAACGCCTGCCATTTTGTCATGACCAGTAATATGCTTTGACTACCATGCCTCATTTGCATCAACTTAATATTGAGAATTGAAATAAAAAGCAGGAAAACAGAAAATATTTGAAAGTCTTTTGGGGTTCCATATCAGCATTTTCATGTTTCCTCCAGTCACTGCTGATTGACCACTCATCAGTTCTCAAGAAAAGCCCATGTCTTTTTTGCTTATATTGATCCTCCTTTTTCACATTAAATGTGTTTCAGGTATAACTCTGTCAATTTAGATGCCATGGCCAGATTCAAATAACCTGATTTCCATGCATCTCCACCCTGTGTCTACTATATCTGACTGACCAGACAAGAAGGGCAAAGAACAATCTCTGTGCAGAGCCGTTTGGGCTTTGTGAATGTGAACCCCAGTGTAAATACGGATGCAGGATGAGATACTATAAACAGGTAAGGTAATGACACACTGGTGCTGATTCTTCAGGGTTGATTGCTTCATTATTTAATATTATTGTTATCTCAATGATTCAAATGTCATTACTGCTAGCAATGGCTGTTACTAACTTGCTGTTGTCTTACCGCATGATCTGCTTTGCTACAATACTGAGACGAAGATTTGCCACATCTAATTTAAATGTTCATCATCTATCCAGCCTAAGCTCCTCAGGTAGGCTTTTCCATAGCCAGTGAAGTATGTCTAAAATATGTATCTTTGAAAAACTTGCTCTGTGAAGGTGTCAGTTTCTCTACCCTTACATGAAAGAAGCTCAATGACTATCTCTGTTAGTCTAGTTCCCCTGTGTGTTCCTAATTTAGCTTTGACAGCTAGAGTTAGGAAAGACAGATTCCACACTAAAGCATTGCCTTTTAGTCTTACATTCAGTGACCTGTTATAATTAGCACATGTAACATAAGTTCTTTCCAATTTTCTTCTAAAACTAACTATTCTAAGCCATGAGTTGCTTGGGTAATTCATACCTTGACATTGGTGTTTCAGAGCAGTGCCACCTTAGTGAAGCAATGTAAACAAAGAATCATGTCAGGTCCAGAAACATGTTCTGTGGTTCTCAGACAGAGACAGCAAAAATATGCATTAACCAACTTTTCACAGGAAGGCCAAGCGAAAATACAGAGCAAATGGCTGTTCAGAAAAATGTTTCCAAAAGGTGGGACCACCATCAGCCTAATCAGCCACATTCTTCCTCATTCAGCTCCTCTCACCAGTAACGTGAATTTAGACTATGATTATGTAAGAAAAGGTTTCATAGTATATTTATTTTGAGTCCTTTATTACCAGGATTTATTTTCTTTTGGCTTGTGGTCCCAGTTTCACCATTGCGTAGGACACGGGGTATTTGTATCTATGTAGACAGCAAAGATCCCTGCTATAATCCTCTTGTACTAACCCATCAACATAGAAGGGATGAAGACCACACCAAACCAGTGCCTGGCCAAAGCTCAGTTCACTTCTCCAGCCCCAGTCTTTGCTCCAGACAGCTAAGGGGAGGCTTGAGTTGTCAAGCAGCATGCACAGGTGACCTGTGAACACAGCACGCCTAGCAAAAAGGTTGCCACACACTGGGTTCCTAAAAGCCACAATAATAATGTGGCACAAGAGGAAAGCAAGAGAGATCGATGTCATCACTGCTTCCTGTAACAGCAGAAAATGTGCTGTGTCCTGTGCCTAGGTGGCTTCTATGTCAGGAGGGTCTGAGTCACGTTGGGGACAGCTGGGATGGAGATGGAGATATACACTCAATAATGCAAGGAGAGAGCCTGCTGGGAAGGAGTCCATTGAGACACTACAGCATCATTGTTAATCTCAACCAATACTTCCTCCAAGTAATTAATAACCATTAATTAGCAATATATATAGCATTATATTACCATTATAATAATAAACTGTATTAATAATCAAACTTTATTGGCATTCCTATTCAGTGCAAATAGTACAGGAAAGATTACTCAACTGAGATTTTTGAATGTGTGGATAGTTCTACCCAGGACAACTTTACAACAGTCTTGGCTCAAACAAGGCACTAATGCGATTATTTTAAAAAAATAATCATTACATTACTTTCAGAGACATAGCTGTTGTCCTGATTTTGGCTGGGACAGAGCTAATTTTCTTCCTAGTAGCTGGCATAGTGCTGTGGTTTGGATCAGTGAGTTATCAACATTGTTCTAGTACTAAATCCAAAACACAGCACTATGCTAGCTACTAGGAAGAAAATTAACTGTGTCCCAGCAGAAACCAGGACAAAGAATAATGTTGATAATACACTAATGCTTTAGTTGTTGCTGAGCAGGGCTTACACCAGTCAAGGACTTTTCAGCTTCCCCTGTTCTGCTAGGGGCACAAGAAGCTGGGAGGGGGCACAGCCAGGACAGCTGCCCCCAACTGGCCACAGGGCTATTCCAGACCATAAGACATCATGCTCAGTATATAAGCTCGGGGAAGAAGGGAGGAAGTTTGGAGCGATGGCATTTGTCTTCCCAAGTAATCATTACGCATGATGGACCCTGCTTTCCTGGAGATGGCTGAACCCCTGCCTGCCCATGGGAAACAGGGAATGAATTCCTTGCTTTGCTTTGCTTGTGCGCGTGGCTTTTGCTTTCCCTATTAAACTGTCTTTACCTCAATCCATGAGTTTTCTCACTTTTACTCTTCTGATTCTCTCCCCCATCCCACTGTGGGGGGAATGAGCGAGCGGCTGCGTGGTGCTGAGTTGATGGCTGGGGTTAAACCACAACAGCTGTACAAACAGATTAAAGCAATCCTAGGTCTAGAAGACATGGGGTGGCTTGGCCCTCTGGTCTTTGTACAAGACCTTACCCTGCATTATAAACACACAACTCCTGTTGTAAATAGCAGAGCTAAACATGTTCTTTGCCAACTCTGCAGCAGCTGGACATGGAAAGGTCAAGCATGTGTGCAGTGGGTCTTACTGAAAGGTCACAAGAGATGCAAATAGGAATCACCTTTAGTGTGGTCTGCACCATTTCTCCCTTTGGAAAATGTGCATTAAGTCCCTCTGTCCAAACCTCTCTCCCTCCCCTTCAAGTGCAGAGAGAGCAGGAGAGGTTGGTGCACTTCCCTGGTGGCTCTCCCCACAGGGCAGTGCTCCAAGAGGTGCCTCCTGCCAGTACAGGCGGTGAGGAGGGTAGTACAGCACAGCTGGGTCACGTCAGGCCCACAAATACATTACAGGAGTAGCCAGTCTATCTTCCTTAATCCTTTTCCGGTTTTATTTAGATATTTCTTCTTGTATTCAAAATGTGCATGCTACCTACATTCACCGAGGCTCTGAAAGACAAATACATTCATACATATTCATGTGGAAAGATAGGGGGTTTACACTTACTGAACTTTACCTCACGCTCTGCAGTTAATCATGCCTCAGATTAACCCCCCTAAAATCTAACACGTGGGTTTAAGAGTAGAAATAATAAACACATAGGTAACTATTTCAGGATTAAGACCCAGCTCATTGATGTCCACTGACCATATTTTTTTCAAACATGCAGAAATGACCTCAAGCACTGCACATCAGTGTATAATTAATAAAATTATAAAATCAAAATAAATTTAAACATATTTTTCCAAATATTGTTTCAATTGCTGAATTCCAGGAAATTTCACTTTGCTGTTAGCGGTCATACCATACATTTTAAATCTGCATATTATTTTTAATGACTGAGTGCTTTCGGATAGGAGCCGTAGGATTCTCTTGCCAACAAGCTACTAAAGTCAGACCTTTCACTATATTTAAGCAAAAGTACCTGGAGTTAATGACAAACTATTTGGGGGCCATCAAGCCAAACAGTTTATATGGTGTAAACACCTGCTGAACCAGAGCTGAGCCTAGATGTCTGTATGGTTTGGGTGACCCAGGCACCACGAGCCGCAGTCCCAGCCAGTCCCTGGGCATGGCCGGAGGCACCGCCTCAGTGTAGCCATGGCTCAGGGCTGCTCTCCCCAGGACATTCTCCCAGTAAAGCCACGCTAACCCTACACTCAGGCATCACCTTCTGTCTCCTGTTCTGCCTGGTGAAGAGACCACTCACTGCACCAAATTTAGTGTCCCTCCTGCCTGGCAATAGCCACCTCCTCAGCTCTTCCAGAGCAGTTTGTGTGAAGCACTTCTGATTCCAGGAATTTCTTAATCCATTTCTTTGCTCCTGGAGAGGTCTGTCAGGCCAAGCCAAACCACCTTTTAGAAATGCTGAAGCTCAGTGAAGCAGAGCAGGGAACACCCGTGCAAAACTGCATAGTGGGAATGAGCAGATCAGGCATCGGCATTGCCAAACGACACAGCTCTGCGCTGATGGGAGAGCCCATCAAAAACCCAGAGAGGGAAAGGGTAACATCTAGAAAGGTCTTCTGTTACTGAGGCCACTCTTTGCAAAGTATCTTTCGTGTTTGTTTTACTGGAAATACTTTGTGAGATAAAATGCCTTCGAAAACAGCTGATGCTTTCTGGTCTATTTAATCCTGCTCAGTGCTCTGTAAGTACCCTTTCTACTGAGCCAACAGTTTGTGCACCTATTTGAAGATTAAGCTCTGTATGAATAATTGTGAACTGGCTTCCTTTTTAAGGTAGACAGAATTGAATAAAATATCTATGTATGCATTGCACAATAGTATATATAAAAAAAACTGGAATGGTTGCATCGAATCACAGAAAGTTATAGAAATGGACAAAAAATCAGCCCCCACCCTGTTAACTAAAGAACATCACCAATAAACCAAGAAGAAAAAAAACCCCACATTTGTATAAAATTTGTTTAAATCTCAACAAGCAACAGTGTACAATAGACAAATTTAACATACTTCCAAGGAGAATCTTTTCCAAACTAATAGTTGATCTATTCCCTAAGGCAGGGAGCTTGAGAGATTGGAAGGAAAAGGATTTTTCTCTGAGGATCTAGTGGAAC
Organism: Gorsachius magnificus; assembly: GCA_034008185.1. NCBI lineage: Eukaryota > Metazoa > Chordata > Aves > Pelecaniformes > Ardeidae > Gorsachius > Gorsachius magnificus. Next base: position 183,367,120 of record CM067081.1, read on the forward strand.
ATTTCTATCCTCCCCCAGGCCCAGAGGTTGGGCAGAAGGCAGCTGAACTGGAGGTTCCCTCCCAGCAATGTCCCAGTGCCCCCGTTTCACTGTTCCTGCCCCTGCACCTTCAGCTGCAGGCACAGGGGTGGCGGTGAGCACCAGGGGTGGACCTCAGACGTGGCTCTGCACCTCAGTTTCATCCCATTGCCCACAGACAGCAGAAGACCCATTTGTCCTTACGGTCCCCACTCAGCCAAAAACCACGCAGCTACCACACATGGCTCACGAGGCAGCTGGACATGGATTTTAATTTCATTGCACTAGATGGAAAGCTGAGCTATTTCTATGAGCTCTTTTCAGCAGCAGAGACAGACACCCCACATGCAATCACGGCTAGACAATTTTTTTATTGAATAAAGCCCTCAAAGATAAACAACTTTGCTATTAGTGCAGTGCAATGAAAATAAAATCAATGGCAGATGGTTGCCAATGTGTCTTGTTCAGACACTTCAGATAAACATAGGGAATGACAGAGAGACACAACAAGCGTAAAGCAAAAATTGGTGGAAATGAACAATGTCGTGGATTTGCCACTCTTACAGACTGCTTTAACTATGGGAAAGCCAAGGTAGTTAGAGATATATCCCTTTCTGCTTCCTCTACTCTAAAAATTTTGTTTAAATGTGTACTACAAGCTTTACATACAAAATAAAATCCTTGAATAAAGTAAAAAATTTGAATACAGAAGTATAGAAACATGAAATAGAAGTGTAACATAATATGCCTCCTGAACAGAAAAGGAAATAAGAGAGAAAAGTCTATTGCTATTGTAAGAGTTTGTTATTCTCATCTAAAACACTAGGGATGTGTTTTTGAGTCATCTTGTCCAATTATTTGGACATATATTTTAAGCAACAGGCCTGGAATTAGAGCAGAATGGAAAAATAAAGATTTTTGCAAGCATCTCACACAAAGAAAGACTGGATGCATCGAAGGGCAGCACCTCTTACTGATTTATTTTATATTTCATTGAAATCAAAATCCACTTACCTTTATTAATAAGGAGATCATAAATGACAAGAATATATGATTGAATATTCGTGTGTGTGTCTATGCACATTTAAGTGCTGATTTTATTTCGGCATTTTACCATCAGCTGTCTCAGTATTCCAGCAAGCCATGGTCAGCCCAGCCAAAAGATGCCTATGACAGGAATTGTGAGGAGTTTCAGGCTAACAGCGTGCTGTGTAGCAACACATTTTCTTTTACCAGTTTTAAAATGGGTTGGGTTTTTTTTTTTCCAATTCCACGGTAAGTGGCCTTGTTCTTCTACTATAGGGTTGAATAGAAGTGCTATTCTTGTACCATGCGTTACATAATTTTGTCAAATCTCTTCTTTAAATTAGATTGGTCCTACCCTTTTCAGAATCTACTACTTGCATTTTCAGCTTTAATTGCATCTGTCAAACAAGTTTCTACATGTTAATCAAAGATCTCTTAGAACACCTTTTCTTTCTATAACTCCAGCTTCCAGCACTGAGGAGAGGAAAAGCACAAGGGGAGATCTAGGAGTACTGCTCCTTCATTTCCCTCTTCATCACCCCTCCCAGCTTTAGGGGGAAGAGGGGAAATACCATCAAAATATCCCAGTTACTCCACTGCCCAATATTTTTATGAGAACAGAATAAGACTTACAGGGACTCTACTTGTGCCACTGCTGTCTGACATCTGTGCAGTGCCACCCACAGAGGTGGAACCCCGTGGGGACGCTATCAGTCCTAGGCTGTGGCAGAGAACATCACAACCCAGTTCTAGCTTCAGACCCCTCCCCACCATGGAAAAGGATGGGGCAAGATGAGGATTTATTGCCAAGATATGAGCCAGAAATTTGTGGCAAGTGGTATGTTTGAGCATATGTCAATGATAAAAAAATCAAAATGATAAAAAATGAAGGATGAATCAAGGCATAATTTAAAAAAAACCCATATTGTGAAAAGTAAAAAAAAAAAAAAAAATTACAGAGAACTGCTCATTGCTCACAAAGTACTGTACATTCTTACCACACTCTTTCATTAAAATTATTGAGGTGATGTCAACCACAGACCACCTGCAAACTACATGCAATGCCTGGCAGCTACCAGTTGTCTTGAGGAAGGACTCAACTTGGGGAACATCAGAGCAGGGTCAATGCCACTATTTACTGAAAGAGGGTCTCTGCTGGTTGAGTTTCTACTCCATAGCTGAAAAAAAGGCAGGAGTGCCTGCAAGTCCCCACTACACCAAGAAGTACCAGTGCAATTCCCCAAACCAGGATGCTGCTCTAGATGGAGGAAAACTGTTGGAAAAAATACATATCTTTCAGGAAGTTTTGATAAAATTCAGAGGGTTTCCATAAAATTTGTTGGGTTTTTTTCTCCCTCCTGGTACTACCCCAAATCCTGCAAAAGCTGGAAAAGATGACTGACTCTGTCCCTCCTCTCCCAGTGATGCTTTCCTTATCCCAGGGTTTTTTCTTCTTTTATTTTTTTACCACTACTACAAGAAATTAATCAAATGAAGCCAAAACTTCAAGATAAAATTGCTAACCACCTTGTTAGGGAAAGTTAGCAATTACTGGTAAAAACTTCTCTTTTTTTTTCCCCCTGAAAGAAGACAGGACTCCTTATGTTACAGCTGAATCATTACTACTCCCCCTTTGTTTACATTACCTTCAAAATCAGAGCGACTGTTTTTCCTACCACACACTTGATTACTAGCAGAGTTTATGCTGAAATTTTCTGTGCCGTTCCCCTTCCCAATTATTAGGCTGAGTGTAGCCTGGTTTGTTCTTCATGATGATATGAAGTGCTACCACCTAACATGAGCAGCTAAGAAAATGGCATATTTTAATTTTTAAGTCATTAGCAACTACAAAATTTAGTATTTTCTGGCCAGATTAAAAACTGAAACTTTTGAAAATGTTGCGGAATCAAGGGGTTGAATTATTTCTAGCTGAACAAGATATTTTCTTTTTTTTTTTTTTTCTTTACAGAAACATTATAAATCAATGTGCTTTCAGTGCTGTCCATTTAAAACGATGCAGTGATTTTGATGAAATCAAAGGAGAAAAAAAGTCATTTCAGTTTGGGAAGTGAAGTATTTTACTTTGAAAAATGTTGGAATTTACCACTGTGATAAATGGGCTTGATTATTGTTTCAAACCTGCAAAATAACAAAAGCTCACAAAATATCTCAGTATCTTTTTAGTTTCACTTTTATTCCCAAGCCATTTTTCTACATTTTTCACTCAAAGCATGGCTCATAATTCTGTTTCTATATTCTTATCCATACAAATGCTTATTTTTCCAGACCTATTCTTTGCTGACCTCTTTTAGCTCCTGGCTGTTGAGAGAAGCAGAGAGTAGATGTGGATGCCAAATAAAAAGCATGGGCTCAATAACCTTATTGAAAAAACTAATTAAAATTGTTCTCTAACCTCCACCCAGCACTTGTTTTGGTAAGACGGTGATAAAAGAAATCAAAGTTAAGCTGATGCTTGTCCCAAATATGTTTTTATGATAGAGCACTGATATCATCAGTTCCTGCAAGTGAGGTTACCATGGTTTGAAAAGCCCATGGTCTGTGAAAGAAGCTTTTTGGTTTTCCTGTTCTAGGAGAAACATTTTTTCCCAACACCTCATTCTTCAAACTACTGAAAAATTATGGGTTTTTTTCTCAAATTATAAATGTATCACAATTGGCATTCTACCAGAGAGAACTTAAACCCCACACATCTTAAATATAGCTCAAACCCTTTACCTTTCTCAGATAATTTTCACTCTGTTGAACTAGCAAGTCTTATTTGTCTTTTGCTTTCCTAGGTGATCTTGCATCTGTATGGCCAGGTCACGTTAACAAAGGGTCAGTGCAGACACTAAGAAATTCTACTTAAAACTTAGACTTTCTGCCATGAAGCCTGTCCTGCTGCTGGACCCACAAACATCTCCAGGTGCAGCCTATCTGTTTGCTATCCTGAGAAATGCAAACTTTCCAAACTGCCATAGGGGCCTGTTTCAAGAAACACCCAGAAGCAACGTTTTCTAGGGTGCTTGGGAATATAACCCTGTAGGGTCCACAGGGCAGGCTTGGAAGGTGATTTCAAACATCACAGCAAAGCACAATCAAGGACATTTGAAAGAGGTCTGTAAAAGCAAATGCCTCCATTAGAAACTTTTTTTTTTCCTAACCTGCACCTGGTTACAACAGTGATATCCTATTAAAATCAATGGAGTTTAACAAAAGAATTAGACTACAGCATTTTGAATAAAGTAGTGCATACTTCAGTAATATGTGAGAGGGATTGAAAGCATCAATACATTTCTAAACATATAAATGTGTGCTCCACTTTTAACAGTCTACATTTTGCATTTCAATTATTTTATCCACTTCAGTACTTTGGACACGATTCCTCTTTTGTCTGGTTTTATTCAATGAGATCACTTGAATAAAAATACAGATTCGGTGACACTGAAAAGTATCGTGAATTTCTATTCATTTTGCAAAATTTTGATGTAAGAACATACCTTAGCTTATTTCTCAAGGTGTTTTCAAAGTGAAACAATTGAGAAAAAAACCCTTGCTAAGACTTTAATAAGAGCAGACTCTCATTCCTTGTTACTCCCCGTAGTAGCAACTTTTCTGTGATTGCAAATTCTTACCGGTTTTCTTGGTGTATTGTCTGTAGCCCTATTATCTTTACAGAAGCTACAGATTTCATTAACTCAGCATATAAGACTTATCCCTTCTCATTTTTTAAGTTGTTTGTGTGTAAATATTACTGTCCCTGGGGAGGAGTGGAATTGCTTGTGTTGAATTTAGTGCATCCATAATTCCTTCAGCTTTGTATTGGAACAAATAAAGAAGTAAAATTCATCTTTCAAGGCCTTTACTGCCTGACCGGGTTGGGAGGAGAGGGCATGGGATCTTCCCCACATAATTTTTCCTCTGCTGTGTTTTCTTTTTTTCTTGTATTTTTCCATTTCCTTCCCCCTACTTTCTTCAGGCAGCTGGTGGTGGTTGGAGGCAAAGGTTCACCTGGTGCTCTGAGGTGGTAAAAAAAATGCCTCAAGTGCTTGGCTAGTGCAGTTTCTTCTCCCATCAGGGCTGAGAAGGCCATGGCTTTGGTGACTTTGGGGCTCTACAGTGCCCCGTGGCCTTGGTTCACCTCATTGCATCCTGCTAGTGAGTGCATCTCAGTCGTGCCACGGGGACTGATGCTGCCCCCAGGGAGGAGATCTTGCCCGGGCTCTGGGAACACAGCTGAGTGCCTGGAGCAGGAGGCAGCTCTCCCTGTGCTCCCAGTGTAACTAAGGGAGGGAGACAAGCACCTCCACATAGGAAGGTGTCAAAGCACCTCCACATGGGAAGGTGTCAAAGCATCTCAGTTGGGAACCTGCAGTGAACTGCTCAGGTACCTCCTGACAAGGCAGGGAGCCCAGGTACACAAAGGACTGGACACCCACTGCCAGTCTTCCCTTGTGGGGAACACTGTTTCCTTTGGGTATGTACATTTTGACCTAACCACCGCTTTTAGTCTTGGTATAATGTTCCGAAAGTCTCTAGGTGGCTTTGCCAGCATATTTGCTTCCGTACATGCCACACAACACCAGGGGCTGTTTCAAGGGTCAGTCTGAGAGCGCTGGGTAGTTTGTTTGGTAGCACTTTGACTAGGTAGATAACCTACAGGCACATTTCACTCTTTGGATGCAAAGTCCCCAGTGATTTTTTTTCTGTGTCTTTAGTGAGAACAGGTTGAAGGAATTGGAGGGGTTGTTCAGCCTGGAGAAGACAAGACTGAGGAGGGAATGGCAGCAGTCTTGTGAAGCATGCAAGATCCTTGAGAGGGAAAGTGAATAAACTCTGCTCAGTGACCACTGTGGCGAGAAGACACATTAATGGGATCCTAGGGCCAACTATCGCTGAAGTTTCATTTAGATATCAAGAAACTTTCTAATAGTAAGGATCATTGACCATTGGAAATGTTGCCAGGAACAATTTAGGTACAGTTAACTCCATCTAAGGACAAAGAGAGAGATTACACAAATTCTGAAGATCCTATTTTACTACTAATTAATTTGGACTGGGCATTATGGCTTTTAATGTACAGGGGTTCAGACTGGATGTCTGTCCTGTCCTTTCTGGTCTTTGGCTCTATTTAACTGTGGAAATGAAGAAGTCTGTTTCTCAGTCTGTAATTCAACGTAAAACCTATTTCAAACCCTGATGCCTGTGCATAAACTACAGCATCACCAAGGCTGCTCAGCCAGAGCCTGTCCTGGCTCTGGTCGAATCACAGAAACAGTGGCAGAAGCACAGAAGGGCAGAGCCTGGAGATGATCCAGTGTAACCCCCCTGCTCAAGCAGGATCACCTAGAGCAGGCTGCCCAGGACTGTGTCCAGAAAGCTTTTGAATATCTCCAAGGATGGAGACTCCACAACCTCTCTGGGCAACCTATGCCGGAGTGCAACCGCACTCCCAGTAGAAACATTTCTTGTGTTCAGAGGGAACCTCCTGTGTTTCATTTAGTGCCCATTGCCCCCGGTCCTGTCTCTGGGCACCTCTGAGATTAGTCTGGCTCCCTCTTCTTTACTCTCACCCATCACATTTATACACATTGAAAGTTGCCCCTGGAGCCATCTTATCTTGAGGCTTAACAGTCTCAGCTCTCTCAGACTCTTCTCCTGTGTCAGACGCTCCCATCCCTTCATGCTCCTATGCTGGACTTGGCTCCAGTATGTCTCTGTCTTTCTTGTACTTGGGAGCTCAGCACTGAACCCAGTACTCCAGGTATGTCTCACCAGTGTTGGAGATAGTGGCAATGAGAGACATCATCAAAAGAGATGTAGAGTGGATCTGAAGTTCAAGGACAGACTAATTTGTATGAGGCTGCCACAAGCGTCCTGCTTACTGCATAGGATCAATCAACAAGATTTAGCTGTGATGATATCATGTTTCTAAAGATAACTTTCTCCAGCTGAATGTTATCATTCACTAGCCTGAATGAGAGAGAGATAAACTTCACTGCTATTTCACAAGACTTTCTCTTTTCTGAGAATGCAAATTATTTTAATTATTTTTTTATTAAATGAGTTTCCTATTTTTTTTCTAAACTTTCCCAGGGGCATTATTAAAAAAAAAGTCTTAACAGACACCCATTACTTGAAAGGAAATCTTGCTTCTCATCCAATATTGAATGAACCATACAATCAACCACTAAACTGCAGTATCTTGCTCAGGGATATTTTCTATTGTATATAATACCTCACTGCACGAACACCTTCCTCTTCCCCATCCCATCAACACACTAGATGTCCACAGAGATTTTTTTAGGAGTTTGTAAACCATTTACAATTGAAATGACAAAAAGAGTTCCTAAATGGTGAGACCTGGTTGGAAAAGAATACACAACAGTTCCTAAGGAACAGGAAAAGGATCCCAAAAGCATACAGAAGCTTACAGCAAGCAAGTCCTTTAGACAACCTTTTTTTTTAAATTAGAAGGGAATGTTTAACTTTCTCACAAGGATAAAACATTTTTCATGCTGTCAACCCAAAACATGAGCTATGAAAATAATAAATATTCTGTCATCCTATCTGGCTATTCCCCAAAACACAAAGGTTTTAAGAAGAAAGGTACTTGGAACTGAGCTACATGTTTGGTATGAACATCCCTCAAGACCCAAAATATGCTTATGAAAGAAGTCCAGAAGGAATTAAAATACTATAGAGCATTTTATAATTCCATTTATGCTATCTTTAAAAAAAAATAAAATTGTTCTGAATTACTGCTAATTCAAACCACTACTTAACAGGAAAGCTTTATTATTTTGAGAAAAGAACATTCAGCCATAAACCAAATAAAATATCCGCAGTAGGAGACTAACCAAGAAAGCAGACAGTGGATTAAGCTACTCCCTGAAGAGTGATAGCGTATTTTAAATTATTTACCAGAACCCTCTTTCTCCATCCTTCCACCCTCCTCCTGTGCCACCGTCCTTGCACGCCCCGTGCCCCAGCTCAGGCAGCTGGGCAGAGCACACTCATCGCTCCTGGAGGGACCCTGGCAGATGGGATTGAGAAGGGCCCCAAGAGGCAACCTGCGAAGGGGCTCAGGACATGGAATTTTGTTACCCCTTACCCAAAGCCCTATCTTAGACAGTTTTTCCCCATGCAGCAGCTTGGCTACACCTGCCCACGCAATTCATCTAGAGCTCCCATAGCTACAGAAGCGTAACGTGCTCCTGCATCTCCAAAGAGTCCCAAGCTGGGAAAGGGACCTCCTTTGGAATGACTGAACTCTACCTGATCATTCCTTGGAGCTGCAGTTTCTCTCAAGCCCCTGTTTGCCTTGGCAGCTGCCTGTTGTGTATGCTGTTCTCTCTCAAGTGCTGCAGCTACCGCATACGCAGCACAGAGACTGTACCTGGCAATTTAGCACTAATGAATGTAGGATTTGCATGACCACACTGACAGGACAGGTGGGGTTTATCTTGCAAAAAGCTATATATGTATAAAATACAACCTGTCTAGTCACCTAGACTTCCTTTGTAATTAAAGGAGAGGAATGTACACTTCTCAGGTATAAGCTACATAATGTATTTTAGTCATCTATCTTAAGCTGAAGTGAATAATTTCTTAGAAGTGCCTTTTTTTCCTTTACTTACCACAGAAGGAGTCCAGGTGACTAAGTCAGATGTTAAAAAGTTATCTGAGATTAATCCCACCCATTCTATCTTGCTGGAGAGTTAACAAGTCTTTGTATACAATAAACATGGTGGCTACTTGCATATACATTATTATCTTCTGTATCACTGCTAATGAGGAAATAATTTGCTTAAAAAGAACAGTAGGGGACATTCATCCATTATCACTAATCGCAATCACTAGCCCGGCAGCCATACATTTGTCTGAAACATTATTTCTTATGTAAATGTGTAATTTGTTTGTGGAAAGGCAAAATTAACCCTGAGGGAAAATACATAGCTTATGCCTCATTTGTATCCAGTGACAGTCCTCCAAAAGATGGGGCTGCGTAAGCACAGTGTGTTAAGTGGATAACAGAGGTCACTTTGAACAGCTACTCGTTACTCTGGGATGAAAGGGCCACTGGTATTACACAGGTCATTTCAAGAAAATGCCAGTAGAGCCAGTCTATGCTGTAGTATGTTTCCTTATATGTCACAGGCAAAGTATTTTAGGAACGTTTCTGGCAATTTTAATATTTTATTATTGGAACCCATTTTGCCCTTTTTGGATTGTGGAGTCAGCTATCATCCATCAAATTATATAGGTTTCAGCAAAAGCCATAAAACTCACTGTGACATTTTTGCATTTCAGTGCCCAACACTTCAGACTCTTCCAGGCTAGGAGTGAGTGAACGGTTGGTCCCAATGACACTCTCTCTCTTCATATGATCCAGCTTTCAGCTGCAGTCCTGAAAGAGCTGCCAAAAATTTAACATTGTTTTACACCTCTCTGTCTAAACATCTCAGACAGGGACTACAGCATGTGAGTTGGCAGGCCTATTTAATAAAGGGGTTGTGGAAAAGCAAATGGGAAGAGGAAAACTTTCTGGAGTTAGTTTTAAACTTTGCATGTTCCTGAAGACGTTCCAAGGTCTGGGCACAAGGAAATGTTTTTCTGGAAGGATGACTGAAGGCACTGGAGTTCTCTGCTCAGACACATCCACAAATACAGAGCAGAACAGTGTGCCCACCTGCTGCGTTCAACTCTACAAGGAGAAAGAAACATTGCTTTAAAGGAGACTTTTCTTGTTTCCTAAGGTATTCACCTGCCCATACCTCTCACTCAATGGCAAAGGGGACCGAGCTACTTCACTCCTCCACAACAAAAAGAGAAGCTATGGAGGCAAGGCTTGAGGTAAGGCTTAACATAAGGCAAACATCTTTATAGGGAGTGGTATGAAACCACAAGCCTCTTGTGCACACAGAGGGAGTCTACTACATCTGTGTCTGACTCATAAAATAGAAAGGACATGGGTGAAATCCAGGTGCTGCTGAGGAGATACCACCCCCACCAAACTCCAGAAAGCCATGCTCTTCCCTAGGGGGTGGAAGTCACTTGGTGACACCACCCTTCAAGGTATCTTCTTTCCCACACCCTTATTTTCTTGTGATTGTATTCACCCTACACATTTCATTGGTAATAGAAAACTCAGAAAGTGCAAAAATTCTGGAAAACACGTTCACTTTTGTATATAGTCTTTTCAAAAATGCCAACTTGCCAAGCCAATCTGTTAAGGTGGACTTCAGGGCCCTCTAGTGGCTTGGTAGAGGGGAAATTATGAAAGAAGTATGACAAATCTTTCAAAACCAGCAACGTTTCCTACCGCTTTCTAACCAAAACACAAAGCATAAGCAGAGTTCCTCCACCACTTCCAGTGGAATCAAAAGTCTTCATTAGCCCATGTCCCTACCTTGCTCTTCCATGCAACTTTTCTTCTGTGAAGTAGGACTACACTGGACTTTGCACATTGCCATCATTTCACTAGAGCCAAAGGCCAGTTGTGGTCCCAACATAAATCCTGAACTACTCCTGTCAAGAGGAAAGGCATTCCCAGGCTATTACAGATACAGCCAGTCTGTAAGTAGTACAACCTGTCAAAGCTTGTGCACCAAGAGTGGGACACAGAATCGGCCTCCATCTTATTCTGCTTAAGGGCAGTGACTTTTTTGCAGGGTACTCATTTACAGCACAGCTTTTCTAGTTCCTATCTTATTCTTATATGTAACTCCAATACCTGGGAAACAGCTCAGTGGGCACTTTGAACCTCTTACTGCCATGCATGAAGGTGTCCTGGTGTGTGAACGGAGCCATCAGGCTGCACTGCAGCCAGGGAAGCAGCAGTTTATCACCTCCACCTTGAAGGGATGCTACAGCAGGCCAACACCGTGTCTCCTCAAATATCACATGGCCTGAGGTCTATCTAAAAAGAGGCTGCAGCTGAACCCCCAAACCATATTCAGCGGTAAAGTCAAGAGGCCGCTCAAGTATTTTCTCTTAAAAATGCCACACTGTTTTGCAAGAAATTTGGGTAGCTGACTGTTCATTCAAAAATTTTGGAAGCCAGATTAAAGATTTCTGAAATCTCTTTAAACAGCTCAAACTGTTGTAAAACAGTAGGAAGAAGACTTAAAAATCCTCAGTGAGCCTGAGGTAGTTCCCATAAAGGCAATTTCAGTATTGGTAACCCAGAACATTTGAAATTCTGGTTAAATGTCTTCTGCTGCATAATCATGAGATTTTTGTTAAAAACCTGACAGTGTAGGAAAGACAACGTGGGTTTCTTTTTGCCTAACTTCTGGTCTTGAACCTTCAGTATAGCACTTCCTGTATAAAATTTTCTTTAGATCCCAGATAGAAACCTATTTTTTTTTTTGTAAAATCAGAGATTTCCACAGACCTCTTAGAGTCCCAGAGACGTGCTGCTTCTAGGCAGGACTCTCAATAAAATCACAATTGGCAGCAGAGCAATTTACTGCTGCTGTCTTGCTCATAAACATCTAGTGTGGATAATCTCAGGTCTTTTTTTAATCAAGGAAAATTTCATGCCATATCATTGTCCAGTTTCAGAAAAGATTTTAGACCACAAGCAGGCCAAGATATAAAAGAGAGATCATGTTTGTGCTGCAGCTTATTTTACAAGCTGTACCTAGGCTTCTTTAAGCAAGTGAGGGGCAGGTACTTGAGGAGACCCCAGAAGCCCTGCTGTGGTCACTGTAAAGGGGAAGGGTTAGGTACGAACATAGAAATATCTTCAGCTGACCAATGCTGTGACTGTTCAGTAATCATTACAGAACTCTTGAGATCCAAAGATTTAGTAAGACATGACCCTGTTTAAAGCCAGGCAACTGAAGATGGGGATGAAGGCCCAACCAGGGGGTTGGCTAGGGAGAGACGGTCACCCCTACCTATCAAGACCGACTGTACAAAGAAAAAAAGAAGGGTAATTGTTGTGGGCGATTCCCTTCTGAAGGGAACGGAGGGCCCGATATGCCGCCCGGACCCATCCCTTAGGGAAGTCTGCTGCCTCCCTGGGGCCCGGATCAGGGACATTGCCAAGAGACTCCCTGGTCTGGTACGACCCTCTGACTACTATCCGCTCTTGATTATGCAGGCAGGCAGCGATGAATTGCCAGAGAGAAGCCCCAAATTGATCAAAAGGGATTTCAGGGCACTAGGGAAAATGGTTGAAGGATCAGGAGCGCAGGTAGTGCTCTCCTCAATCCCATTAGTGTCAGGAGGGAACACGGAAAGGAATAGGAAAGCTAGAGCGGTTAACGTGTGGCTCAAAGGTTGGTGCCATCGGAAGGGCTTGGGCTTCTTTGACCATGGAGAGGTTTTCATGGCACCGGGCCTGTCGAGAACAGACGGTGCCCAGCTCTCTCGGAAGGGAAATAGGATCCTTGCTCATGAACTGGCGGGGCTTGTAGAGAGGGCTTTAAACTAGGCCTGAAGGGGGAAGGGGATATAAACAGGCTCACTAGAGAGGAGCCTGGGGGGGTCACCCCATTGCTGGGGGGGAAACCGACAGCACAGCTCAAGTGCATCTACACTAATGCACGCAGCATGGGCAACAAACGGGAGGAGCTGGAAGCCATTGTAAGGCAGGATGGTTATGATGTAGTCGCCATCACAGAAATGTGGTGGGATGCCTCCCATGACTGGAGTGCTGCGATGGATGGCTACAAACTCTTCAGAAGGGACAGGCAAGGAAGGAGAGGTGGTGGGGTAGCTCTGTATGTTAGGGAGTGTTTAGATTGTACAGAGCTTGACGCTTGTGGTGAGGCAGAATGCTTATGGGTGAGGATGAGGGGGGAGGCCAACAGAAAAGATATCCTGTTGGGAGTCTGTTACAGACCACCCGACCAGGATGAGGATGTTGACGAAGAATTCTACAAGAGGCTGGCAGGAGTCTCTCAGTCGCAAGCTCTTGTTCTTGTGGGGGACTTCAACTTCCCAGACATCTGCTGGAAATACAATACAGCAGAAAGGAAGCAGTCCAGAAGGTTCCTGCAGTGTGTGGAAGATAACTTCCTGACACAGCTGGTAAGTGAGCCTACCAGGGGAGGTGCCCTGCTTGACCTCCTGTTCACTAACAGAGAAGGACTGGTGGGAGAGGTGGTGGTTGGAAACCATCTAGGCCTTAGTGATCATGAAATGGTAGAGTTTTCAGTCTTTGGTGAGGTTAGGAAGGGGGTCAGCAAGACCGCCACCATGGATTTCCGGAGGGCAGACTTTGACCTGCTCAGAACGCTGATTGGGAGAGTCCCTTGGGAGATAGTCCTGAAGGGCAAAGGGGTCCAGGAAGGCTGGGTGTTTTTCAAGGAAGAAGTCTTAAAGGCACAGGATCAGGCTGTCCCCATGTGCCGTAAGACGAATCAGCGGGGAAGACGACCGGCCTGGCTGGACAGAGGACTACTAGTGCGACTAAGGGAAAAAAGGAGAGCTTACCAGCTCTGGAAGAAGGGGCAGGCAACCCAAGAAGAGTACAGGGATCTTGTCAGGTCATGCAGAGAGGAGATTAGAAAGGCAAAAGCCCAGCTGGAATTTAACCTGGCCACTGTTATAAGGGATAATAAGAAGAGTTTTTATAAATATGTTAACAGCAAAAAGAGAGCCAGGGAGAACCTCCATCCACTAGTGGATGCAAGGGGGAACATTGCCACTAAGGATGAGGAAAAGGCTGAGATACTCAACGCCACCTTTGCCTCGGTCTTTAATGGCCTGACAAGTTATCCCCAGGGTACCCAGCCTCCTGAGCTGGAAGATGGGGACAGAGAGTGGAATGAACCCCCCATAATCCAGGAGGGAGCAGTCTTTGACCTGCTATGCCACCTGGACATCCACAAGTCTATGGGGCCGGATGGGATCCACCCAAGAGTGCTGAAGGAGCTGGCAGAGGAGCTTGCCAAGCCACTCTCTATCATTTATCAGCAGTCCTGGAGAACAGGGGAGGTCCCAGATGACTGGAGGTTGGCAAATGTGACGCCTATCTTCAAGAAGGGCCGGAAGGAGGATCCGGGGAACTACAGACCAGTCAGCCTAACCTCGTACCGGGGAAGATTATGGAGCGGTTTACCAGGCACAGGGGAAGGGGGGCCCAGTCAGCATGGGTTCACGAAAGGCAGGTCTTGCCTAACCAACCTGATTTCCTTCTATGACCAGGTGACCCGCCTGGTAGATGAGGGAAAGGCTGTGGATGTTGTCTACCTGGACTTCAGCAAAGCCTTCGACACAGTCTCCCATAGCATTCTTGTGGAGAAGCTGGCATTTCATGGCCTAGATGGATGTACTCTTCACTGGGTTAAAAACTGGCTGCATGGCCGAGCCCAGAGAGTCGTGGTGAATGGAGCTAAATCCAGTTGGCGGCCGGACACAAGCGGTGTCCCCCAGGGCTCAGTTCTAGGGCCAGTCTTGTTTAATATCTTTATCAATGACCTTGATGAGGGGATTGAGTGTGCCCTCAGTAAATTTGCAGATGACACCAAACTGGGTGGGAGTGTTGATCTGCTGGAGGGGAGGAGGGCTCTGCAGAGGGACCTGGACAGGCTGGATCGATGGGCCGAGGCCAATTGTATGAGGTTCAACAAGGCCAAGTGCCGGGTCCTGCACTTTGGTCACAACAACCCCATGCAGCGCTACAGGCTTGGGGAAGAGTGGCTGGAAAGCTGCCTGGTGGAAAAAGACCTGGGGGTACTGGTTGACAGCCGGCTGAATATGAGCCAGCAGTGTGCCCAGGTGGCCAAGAAGGCCAATGGCATCCTGGCTTGTATCAGGAACAGTGTGGCCAGCAGGAGCAGGGAAGTGATCGTGCCCCTGTACTTGGTGCTGGTGAGGCCGCACCTCGAATACTGTGTTCAGTTTTGGGCCCCTCACTCCAAGAAAGATGTTGCCTTGCTGGAACAGGTCCAGAGGAGAGCAACCAAGCTGGTGAGGGGTCTGGAACACAAGTCATACGAGGAGCGGCTGAGGGAACTGGGGTTGTTTAGTCTGGAGAAGAGGAGGCTGAGGGGAGACCTGATCGCCCTCTACAACTACCTGAAAGGAGGCTGTAGTGAGGTGGGGGTCGGCCTCTTCTCCCTGGTAACAGATGATAGGACGAGGGGGAATGGCTTGAAGCTGCGCCAGGGCAGGTTTAGGCTAGACATTAGGAAAAACTTCTTCACCGAGAGGGTTGTCAGGCTCTGGAATGGGCTACCCAGGGAGGTGGTGGAGTCCTCATCCCTTGAGGTCTTTAAAAGAAGGATAGATGAGGTGCTCAGGGACATGGTTTAGTGGTGGGATGGCAGTGCTAGGTTAACGGTTGGACTCGATGATCTTAAAGGTCTTTTCCAACTGAGGTGATTCTATGATTCTATGAAAGCTGGTGCCCTCTCTCCTCTCTTGTGAAAGCCTGATTTCATGACTTGGCGATGCTGCAGAGAGGATGTTGACTTCAGCAAGCTGCAGCTGACAGCAGACAGCACAGCTATACAACACAACCGCATGTCAAGCAAAGATACCTTGCCCCTGGAAGCAGTCTAGCTGCATGAGCGTGGTGGTTTGTTGTGTTAAATAGCCGAGGACGCCAGCGCTGTGGTAGGGCAGCAGTATTGCCTCTGGTAACGCTTCCCTATGCCAAGCACCGCATCGTGCTGGTCCTCACACCTGAAGTGTGAATCAGCAGCTCAGGTCTCCCACTGGAATAAAACAACTGTTTCTTTAAATGTATCCCCTGTTCAAAGCCTAGTTTCCTTTTGTCTTGTGTTTTTTTGTCTTTTTTTTACTTCTCTTTGCTGATTTCACACCAATTATCGCCTTTACATAGATAATAAAGCATAAGGGCTCGTCCAGACTTGAAAGTTAAAGCAGATTTATGCTGAGTGTGAATTTTCACCACCACAACAGCTTTTCAGAATAATATCCTGTATAAACAGTCACACTGCTATTATAGAGCACAGGGAGCAATCCCTAAGTCTCTCCTGAGCACCATTTCAGACCAGTTAAACCAACTCAGCTGATCTCTTGTGGGCCCTTGGGGAAGGAGTCCCCAAGTGCTCCAGCCTCCTTTCTTGAATGAGACATGACTGAGAAAAAAGGGCAGTGGCCAGAATACTGAAAATGCCTGAAATATTGGGTGGAGGTCTCAGGGCTGTGGTTCCCCAGTGCCTTCAGCACCGATGGTGGCAGCTGTTCTCCGCCTCCCACAACACTCCACTCCTCTCCTGAGCAAAACCTGAACAAAGCAGAAGATGTAACCATACCTATCTTATATTTGGCCTGCAATCTGAATGCATTTTTCCTCCCACATGCTGTCACACTGAATTAACAGTTCATCTGTAAGTGCTTTTTCCCTTGTACTCCGGTAGAACATTGTTTCTAAATGACCAAGGTGGATTAAAATGTACCATAAAGAGCCCAAAAGGATCAAATTAGTAGAGAGTGGATTAAACGAGCAACATATTCCATTTCTCTAACACTCACAGGGGAAGAAATGAATCTGTGGGATATTAGGAAATGTTGCACTAATTGACATTCCAACCTGCCTGTGACATTTTCTTTTGAAGTCATCCACTAAATCACAACGTGCCTGGTCAGTACACGTAGCAATGTGTTGTTATTGTCACAGCACTTTAAATACTTCATCTGGAGTATGCTACAAGTAAAATCACTCCATCTCCTTACAATCTTATTCTGTATTGTTTCATAATTTTTCTAAGACCCTAATTTCCTTAGTTTCACAAAAAGATGCTGTGGCAATTATTCTAATTGGAGACAAAAATGCAATGCTTTTATTTTGCATTTCTTAAAGCTGATTGTGGCATTTAAAACTAAAAATATTCAAGTACCAAATCAAAGAAAAGGGAAAACTTATTAAGTAGGAGAAATTATTACTAGATAATTGGTATATTTTTTAATAATGTCCATTCAGTGTTTGAATTTCTGGTTCAGAGCCCATTGAAGTAAATGGAAATTCTCCCTTTGACCTTATGTTTCTTTTCTCTTCTTTAAGAGTCCCTGTACAAAATATCTGGTAATATCCATTGTCAGAGAGAAAATACCTGGTCAATAGTCTGGTGTTTTTAAAGATTCCTTTGTTTCTAAAAGTAAAATCATTTGTATTCTGCTAAGCTCACAACACAGTTTCATGGTAGTTTCCGAGCTCCAGCACATCTACAATGCTCTGCTGGAAACCTTAGCCCAAAGTGTAGTTGCAACAGAAGCATAAGAAGGTTAAGGGAATTAAATGGAAAATAGCTGAAAAATATACTTATGTGCTGCAATGCATTCATTGGACCAGTGTATCTGCCACACTGGGCGAACATCTGTCAACCTCACCTCAGGAAGAAGGTACCGATCGTACATGAAGTCTGGAGAGGGACTATAAGAGGAATAAAAGATAAAAAAGACCTCTGCAGGAGGGTAAAATGAAGCAACTGTGAGACCTTTCTTTAGAAAGAATTTAACAGAGGCATTAAAAATAAACAATAGACAAAAAGTGAACCAGACTTTCTTACTTGCTCTTATTTATAATACAAAGACTTGGGAAACTCCAGTGGAATGCTACAATTTACAATGGACAAAGAGAAATATTTTTATTTATTCCTGCATTATTTTGTGCTAGAATTCTTTGTCAAAGGACCATAGCTGCCGGGAAAGGATTAGCTAACGGTTCTGGTAATGAGAACTTTCCAAGACACTTATGAAAGGTTGTTAATAAAGAGATAAGAGGGCTTATGTCTCAGGACATAAAGCAACTGCCAATTTGCGTGGAAAGAACAGCTACCTTAATGGGAAAGTTTTTTCTTTATTACCTAGTGTCATGCTCCTTCCTATAAAGGACATGGCATGACCTGGCACCAGGGCCAGTGGAGATCTTCTAATAGGGAACCATGACCCCTACAACATCAGGGTCTGAGGTCCTCACACAAGTGCAAGGTAATCCTGAGTGTGTATCCTCACATTGCCGCTCTAAAATAAGGAGATGGGAACCCGAAGCATAAAGACCGAGTGACTTGTCCAAAACCACCAAAATATCTTCTGCAGAGTGCCGAAAGGCTATCTTACAGCTCAGGTCCTCAGAGCCCAGCCTTCTGCTTCATATGTGTTTGCTGCACTGAACAGAGGAGGTAGCTGCAGCCAAGCTGAACATCAGCACGCTCCACAGGAGGCCTTACGCTCCCTTAGTCATCCAGGCTGGACACCTCTGTATCACTTCTCTGTCCAAGCATCTCTCTGTTCTGTCTGCACTGCCAGGGTAAGTGCAGCATGTGCACCTGCACCCAGGAACTGGGAAGCTCAGGGACATCCCATGAGAAACAGGTCTGCAGTACTTGCAACACAGAGTTGTTTGCACATGCACAACCCAGCCAATACACTGGATTTACATTGTGAATTTGGAATACAGGGGACCGGCACTTTCCAGAGTGCTTAAAGCAGTCCAGCAGCAGGAATCTAGCCTAGACTTCTCAACTGCTACATTAATATCTCTGTTATTGGAATATCTGTTTCCCACCGTTTCTTAAATAGGTGGTTGTTCTCAGCATGGAAATAGTTTCACCAAAATGAGCATGGGGCAATGCAAACCCCTAAGAACTCTGAGTGCAAGCTGTGTTTCTCCTGTGGTTACATTTTATTCACTCAGTGAAAATACTTGTTTTCTTTCACTCCATGTGTAGTTACCTAATTTGGTTTACTGTTCCCTTATTCTGCACCATTTCCACAAAAAACACAAGATCCTTACCTGGGATTTTTTTTCTCCTTTTGGCCATCTGTCAATCACTCTGAGACAGGCTTGTCCTCCAAACCCTCGTAAATAAGTCATGAGCACAGTAAGCTGAAAAGAATATAAATTGGTCTGTGTTTAAAAAGTACTTACCCATGTACCTTGCCCAGTGGTGTTTCACCTCAGGTTTCTCTTTCCTCTCATTTCTCCATCCTATGGTGTTTTCCTGACAGCTATCTAGGAACTATGTGACTCACAATTCAAGAATAGAAACTTCTGAAAATTCAAGAGATATAGGAGACGCCTTATCGCAGACACAGGGATTTTAAATCATTTCTCCCAAGTTAAGAAAACAACCGGAAGTACAGACACATGCACACCCAAGCATAATTTAAATTTTTTGAAAAAACAAGTTCTGTGTTTTGTGCCAGGAATGTAGACTGAAGCAGAGAGATTACAAACCTGAACGTGTGACTAAAAATATACATACAGATGGGAGGGTATTAGCATCCATGCTGCTTATTTTAGAACAGATGGAGACTATGCTGTATTACAACTAATATTTTGGGAAAATATTAAGCTGTGCAACTCCCAAATTAAAGTGTAAGTACAACAAAGCAGGCAGTATTTTTTCTGTCAGTAATGAGATGCTTTTAGAGGCAATATGTTTTAAAAAAAAAAGGGGGAGAAAAAGCAGCTGAACCACATAAATAGTTCTGTTGCTTTCTCACAGGTGCTTAAGCTTCAGCAAAATAAGAACCTTAATCACCAGTTCACTCCTTATAATTAATAAGACAGTCTAATCTACTTTTTCCTTGCAAAACCACTGTTTCCCGACGCAGAGCCTTCCTATCAATCAGCATTACAGCGTGATTTTAGGGCACTCAGACTGATATGATTACATTAAGATGGAAAAAAAATCACAAATAATTATTTGGCTGAATGTCAGGAAAAACTTCCTGATAATGAGCTCCTTGTTGATTATAAAGTATTTCCTCATTGGAAGAAGTGGGAACAGCATCTCTTGGGACTAATTTGTCGTGAGGCTAAGAAATAAATGATATAATAGGTTACTGCTCCCTCTAATTTCTGTGACTCGGCAGTTGCAGTTCCAAACTGAGCTTCGGTGTAGAGTGCTGTAGAAGTATTTATACTCTCTACAGATTTTTTAATGAGCTCTGAAAGAAACCAAGCTATCGCAGAGTGAAGAGCACAGGTTTGTTTTGGTTTAAATCAAAGTAGAAGTCCCTTTGAGCTAAGGGTCACAGTTTAAGCTGGGTGAGTTCTGGTGTTTGTCACTTAGGTGTAAAAGGGTCTCATGGAGGAATTGCAAATAAGTAGTTCAAGCTGCTTGTCTACCTGTCTTCTTGGGAAGAGTAACTCAGACTTCCAAACTACCTAAACCAACCGAATACAATGGGAAAAACCTGACAAAGTTAGTGGAGGATTTCCAAGGCTCCTCTGCAAATAAAGGAACTGATGTAGTTTCTGTTTTCTTCCACAATCTCTCCCTTCGGCCAGGTGACTGACCATCTGTGTGGTTACAGCTTTTTTTCTCCTGCCAATAACAGTACTTAGCTCTGAGCCACGACAAGGTTAGAAGACACAGCTCAAGGACGCACCAGCCCATATGACTTGTTTGCTTCCTGTCCTCCTGCTTTTCTTCCTCTATAAGAGAGCCAGAGACATAGTCAGTACTTCTGCAGTGATTCCAGAGTTTTGGTGTCACAACATAACAGTTGGTAGGGGATGCGCTCTGTCAAAACTTAGTGTTTGGCTTGTATTCAGTCAGCTCACAGAGTAACGCAAGCAGCTCAGAAAGATCCTCCAGAACTGATGCACCACATTCTTCTGCTGGAAGATGAGAAAGAATGTAAGAAGACAATGAGAGCCATAATTCAGGATGGACATGCTATAATTCAGGGTAGACATGCTGAATTTGACAGCTCCCTGGCCATTTTTAACTGAGATAAGATAATGACTAAGTTATATTATAAAGACAATTCTTCCCTCTTACAGTCTTTTGGCTAGCATACACTAGCTTCACATTGAATATATTTCCAGTCTTGAAGTTTTGTACGATACAGACTTCAAAGGTTATGCAATTTTCTACCTTATTCTCCATTTAAATTTTTGCCTCTGCAACCTGATAAACTGAAAATGGTGGTAGATTTGGTTGTTGTTGTTGTAACTAGTGGGAATTTTTTTTTCTCCCTGTGGGTAATGCAGGACAGCCCAGTCCGTGCAGGTTCACTCAGTTACCAAATCAACCAACTGGTATTTAGCACCACAAAAGCAGTCCCTGGCTCTGGTTGTGTGTCTGTGCCCTGCAGGTAACAGATACAGCAGTTCTGCTTTACTATTTTGTCTTCACCAAACCATGGCTGTTACCTCAATAACTTCTGGGTACACTGAGCTCTCAGCCACCAAACTGAACGCTGATACGGGCAAGATACCTTGGAAGTACAAAGTGTCTAGGTCTTCCACCTTTTGCAGTTTCAGTGGTGTGGACAGCTGTCTGAGACGTCTTCATTACCCAGGCCTAGATAAAGGTTCATTCATTAATCAAATTCTCTGTAAAATATATGTGATCCAAAAATTACTGTGCAACACATCAGATTTTTCAGAAGCAAAAAGAATGCTAGTGGCAAAATGGAGGAACATAATGCAAAAGAGCAATAGGAAAGGAAGCATCTTAACAGTGACTAGTCAACATATCAAATAAAAGCTAATAGATAAGTGTCAACCTTAAACATTGAAAACCATTTCTGTTTTATGAATACTTTTAATTTAAAAAATGTGATTTAATGTGTTGCCATTATTGGCATTATTTTAAAAAAAAGTTCTTGAAAATAATTAATATACTTCATAGCTTTTTCTATATGACTGGTTTTGAAGTGTTGGTATTGATAGGTCAGTTTAGTCATATACTGGAAATATCTTTAAAATGTAATAAATTTCAACCTAAGCAATAATCTAAAAATGTACAAATAGAAATTATATGACTCAGAGGAAATATTTTCTTTCTATTCTTATTTCCATAGAACTATTTTCTACCAGGTGGAACAGAACTCAAATAAAACTAACAAAGGCCAGACTTTCACTTGCTACCTTTCAATTTTCATCCTCCGTGAATGTGTTATGATTTGCAAACCTCAGAAGCATTTTACAACCAGTAGAGTAGGCAGTTATTAACAGTTTAATACAAAATTAAACATGATTATTTGAATTTCTAAGAAAACCTCTACACAAATCCAAGGCAGCAGAGTCAAGTCAGTCCATGAAGAGGGACTATTCATGCTTTTTCTGAGTTTGATAGGGTGGGACCAGTCCCATTTAATCAATTTGTCTGCTGCTGTATCTAAACTCATATTTAAACTCCTTGCCAAATGGACCTTTCAGAGCAGAGCTGGAAGGACAGATTTCCATATCCCTACTCCAAGGTTGAGCAATACCAGCCTGCACCTTTCCAAAGGAAACAAAAAGGAAAACACCATTGACCCATTCTCATTTTAATAAGGAGCTTGATGACTTCCTCAAATATCACTGCATATACATTTCTACGTATTTGCTATATGAGGAGGCCAGTGTATTGATTCTTATTTGTTGGAAGAGATATTTATGCCACATACAGCAGCTGCTGTCATCAGCTTTTCTAGGTGTGCTTTGCCAGGATCTTGCCTAAGGGATCTACTTTAGATTTTAACATAATGTACTGTCTTATTATCACTGTCTTTTGTAAATTGAGATATCTCTGATGGTGCTATGTCAGTGCCACAAGCAAAGACTTTTTTTTACATTCATCACCACATTCCTTCTCTTCCTTCCAGAAAGAAATCATGCCTGTGTTGAAACCTTTTTTTTCCCTATGTAGTATTTTATGCATTGTACTTATCCTGGCTTTTTTCCCTGCAAGACCTTCCCAGTACCCAAGAAATTATTTGGACTGAAAAGGACCAAGGGGGAGCACACCACAGCTACTCAGAATTCTGTTAACGCAAGGTCTGCAAGCCACTGCTGTCAGCTCTGCAACTAAGTATACACGTCAGCCAAAGTTCTATCTATCATCTACTTTGTCTATATGACTACCAAATGATTTTAAACTGTCAGCAGTATTCCTGAAAGTTTCTTGTCCTTCAGGATGGTTCAGGCTCCTCAAAAATTGTCCTCATTCTGCTGTTCACATTGTCACTTGCTGTTCTGGCCTTTCTCACTACCATTTAATTGCCCCTTTTAAAAACACACTAAAACTAATGGGGCAGTCATTTTGCATAAAAACCTGCAGAGTAAAAGAACTGCCCCTGTGAACTGAGTTTGCCACAGAACTGAAATTTTCCCCACCACATTACAGTACTTCTTTCCCAAAATGGCTCTTCCACCTTCTGTCTTTCCCATCCTGCTCCTTAGCAAGTGCTTGGCATCACAGAAGTAGCTTCATGCAACAGATCACAGGTATTTAGCATCCCTTTCCATTCACAGACTTAGTTCTGCCATTTGTGAAGCCAGTCTCCCATTCCAGCCGCTGCTGCAGTCAGGGTGAGAAAATTAAGTTCTGCAGCCGATGGAAATGGTTGTTTGCCCTTTTGAGTAGAAAGAGATAAAACAAGTGTCTCTGGGCAGTTTTCCTTTCCCTGTACAGTTTCATATCTGAGACTTTTCTCAAAGCCAAATTTTCCCAAAGCAATGTTCTTTTCTTCTTTCTTGTCATTTGTTCTTTCTTCATTGAAATCAGAAATAACTGGCTGATCAAAATTGCTTGAAGTCCTCAGTGGTCTGTGTCGCTGAGCATGCTGCCAGCACAGCTATCAAAACTCTGGGGACTTTAAATTAACTGGTGACAAAGGCTTCAGAGAGTGTCTGGCTGCACTGGGACTCTGGGCTCCAGGTAACAGTAGTTTGTCTATTCCCAACAATCAAAAAATAGTACCCAGGTGATTACAGTCTGTAGCAATAGTCCACGTTCCTACCATATTTAAAGGAATGAAGGGCATGGGAGATATTATAGAAGGGAAAAGTATTCTTAGCTCTACTTTTAGGCTAGAGCGAAACAAAACCCAGGCATTACGTACGAGTGTCACCCACGCCCTGAAATGCTTTTTCACCACTTTCTCAACTCCTCAAACCGCAGGTGGTGGATTGGTGGTTATGCCCCAACCCAGCCTTCCTCCCTGGACATTTTAGCCTTCTTCAGACTGACCAATTGAAGCCCTTGGCTGGGATGAGGTTCCTGTCCCACAGCAACTCTGTGGGGAGGTGATGAGCTGCCCCTCAGCAGCACTCTCAAGCTTTTCAGAGAAGAGGAGTTTTCCCTTTGCAGCATTGCCTCCAGCAGTCTATGGATCCATGCGTTAGGGAGTGCCTGCCATGACCCCAACAGACCACCTGTGCTGCTTGAAGAGGTTTGTGAACGCATGAGAACCAGAAAGTTTTGTGGAACAGAGTGAACAAACATCTGCCAGGAGCTCTTGAGGTTTCACTGATCCTCCCGCGACATGCCTGCTCGCTGAAGGCCCGTTGTCATACAGACAATGCCCTCTGAAGTGCCATTCAGGTTCCACTCTTCGAGGTTCCCTGACACTTGTATAAAAATAGATGGTTTTGTTCTCATAGTCTCACAGAAGACCAGGGTAACACTGAGAGCAATAAGGCCTAAGGTGGTGAGCAGCAAGTGTGTCTATACAGCAGCTCTCCTGTGGAGTCCAAAAGTTGTCCACACCCTAAGCCGGTCTCTGCTCCTGGAGAACCAAGTGCAAAAGCCTGGGAATAAACGTTAATTAATGATCATTGAGCAGAGGGTAATGCACTGTGTTCTGCTGATAGATTACTAAAATCAACTAGCAGAAAAATTGGCTCATGTTTGTGTTCTGGACATCTCTGAGGCATCTTTCTGCTGGAATGATGAAATATGATGTAAAATTATTTTTTTGGTATACCACTAGATGGCAAACTAGCAGTGTGATACACATCAGACTTTCTATGGTGGAAATGTTTGATTAGTCATATTGTAAAAAATGCAGGCTATCTGTATGCAAATAAACAGAAGCTTGATGTGGTGCATGCTGGCAGAGAACAAAGAATACTTCAACCTTCATATTTCAAATTAATCTGTGATGTTTTAAGGCTGGACAATACGGATCTTGTTGGAATCACAAAAGATTTCTAGGGCAAACGATTCCCATGGCCTTTGCTTTCCCTTTTGATTGCCCACAGACACACATCTATAGCTTCCTCACCTGATGCTGAATGTCAGAGAACGCTGTAGTGGCTTCGTCTGGAAATAAGTGGGGGAGCTTGTCACAAGGCCCTTGAAGAAAGGCTGTAATACCAGACTGAGATGTATGGAGTGCTCAAGGAGTGCGGTCAGGCTCTTTCCAGTGTATACATTTGTAGGGGCCTCATCATTAATATAAGCACAAAGATCTTCACGGGTTTTATCAGCCAGCACAGCACTCAATCAGAATAAACTTTCGTCCTTTAGATAACATCATGAACGTATAAAAATTTATTTCAAATCTAACAGCCCTAGGAGCAGGGAAACCGTGAGGAAGTTCCAAGGGAAAAGCCATTACTGGACATTTCATTTCCTCTCCACCATACATCAGTGACCACTTGTAATCAAAGCTGCTAGAGAGTGATTTAAATTGACTTTCTTATCTCTGCAAAGGATTTTTTACAACAAATGGAGGAAGATGTCTTCTCTGACCCTCTGGCTGGACCATGGTGTGGCAGGGCACCTTTGGGACCAGAGGCAGTTATGGGGACAAGCACGGCAGGTTTCACAGCCATGGCTGCTGCTGCAGCCACTTCCTGGGGAGGTCTGCAGTGGAACAGCAATTAGAAAAAGTCCACTAAAGAGAGGGGAAAGGCACCAAAAAGTCTCCCAGGTGCTCCCAGTCATTTCCCCCATTGCTAAAATGAAGTCAGCTAAGGGTGTAATTGCTAACAGCTGGTTCTCCAGCTCAGAAAATCTCAGAAAGTTACAGAATAAGAACTGGAAATGCAGAATGCTCCTACTAAAATGTATGAAAAATTGGGAAAAGACAATGTACTCACTCAAGCCAAGATGCAACCCCATAGAGACTGAAGGGCCAAACAGAAGTAGATGTTGGGAGAAAAGCGAGTCACTTGGCTTGTTCGTACATATTTAGTCCCTTGCATTTGGTTTATATCAGGAAGAAAAGATGACGATGGAAGTGGGTATCGCCTTGGATACAGGTGAGGATCTCCAAACTATGAACAGAGAAGCTTTTCTTTCCTGTGCACCAGAGAAAGTCAACAGCCAGAGATCACTCCTCTTGTCACCACCTCCAGCCTGTTTTTTCCATACCCACCAGGCCCAAACGCTTCCTGAGCTCTCTGAGGGCCATAGCTACAAACAAATCCCTCTTGGGTTCTCTGCCTGACACCAGTTCACAGACACAGCAGTTAATCCTCAACTCTTATTTTAGTTACAAGCTCCCACAGGAACCCCAGTGCCCACATGTCCCAGCATCTGGACTTTTATACAGTGCTGTTTTTAGGGACTAATTTCCATTATTTCAGCTGTCGCCAAACACACATTCAATCAAGACCTCCTTCTGAAGAGCAGCGTTTCAGCAGGCTTCCTGTTTGTCTTGGACAACAGACACCTACCCCCAACGTTTGGAAATTGCCCTATGGCTCTCTTCATAACCGCAAAAGTATAAAACATTGTATTATTGTTGTTAATATTAATATTATTAGCTTTGGAAGTGTTTATTTCTGTTGCCTTTTTATTCATGTCTGGAGGATCAAGGCAAAACCAATAGATATGTACAGAAGTTTTTGAGTATGCACTTTTTTTATGTATTTCAGTGTTTGGGCTGCAAGAAAACTGCTCAGAAGTAAGGCACAGCATTTGCTCGTGATGCATTTTTTCTGCTTAGCCTGTGTATTTAAGTCTTAATTCATCAAGGCTAGGTCTTGCGCCGCAGAATGAATGCTTTTTTTTATGAACTAGGCCCTCTGTTGTGTTTAGTAAGTACCTGGAGAGTTGCACTAGGCAGGTATTGAAGGTTGTTGGGGGCATTTTACCTAAGCCTATTTACCTGCCTATTTTACCTAAGCCTGAGCTCTGGAAAGCTGAGGGGTACATGGGGAAATGGGCAGAGGCTGGGGAGACAGTGCTGTGGTCCACCTCTGCCTCCAGCCAGCAGAAGCCGTGGTTGCAGCAATCTTTGCTCTCTCCATTTTACACCCATTTTCAACCCTCTGTTTTGCTCCTTTCCCTTTCTTTTCAGTAACAGAAGCACCTTAGGTCATGCCAGGCTCCCGTCCTTCACCCTTGAGGCAATAAAATCATTGTTTTACATATTTTTCAGAGGGCACTTGAGCTGACTCAAGTTGTCACATACACACAAATAGCAGACTACATTAACTGAGCTTCAGCTGCGCTTCTGAAAGCAATGTGATTATAACAGCTTTAAAAGACAGGACAGTCTGTAATTAGCAGAGGGGTTTTCCTAGTAATTACATTAACCTTTAGTTGAATGTTACTCAACCCATCATGATGTTATTTTTATGGTCCCCTACCAAAGTACGCCGCTGTAGGATTGTGAACCTGTCTTGGTCAGTGGAAAATTCCATGTCCTTACATAAATCCTACAAGTGCCTTGGCTTTGGTCAAGTGCCACCCCGCACTGTGCCTGGTAAGGTTTTGCAAACAATGGCCTCGCTGGCTGGAGGGAATCCAACCCCGCCAGTAGCATTTTCAGTCATTCTTTCCCTGCGCAGTGAATGAAGAATGAAAAATGCAGCTATTCACAGAGCAGTTTTGTCAGATAGGAATGACCCGAGTACTAACGTAATGCAGTTTGTCACACGATACGTTCTGTATATTGTTATTTTCCACAGGGTTTGTTTGTCTCCATGTTTTCTAAGCACATAACTATATATAGGGTTCAACAGAGCTCTAGGCATGTATGGAGAAAAGAGGGGCCATGACTATAGCAGAAAACAATTAAGCTGGATAAATATGCAAACATTCCTCATAAAAATCCAATGAAGAGATTAGCCGCACAAATACACAGAAGTTCATGAGAGGTGGTCTGGCACCACAGATTCCTCCTTTGCTCATTTAATCTGATTAAGTTCATTCCATATAACAGTAGTCTATAATGCAGTAAAAGTACCAGTGTAACTTAGCTTAGTTCAAGTACTAGTAAACACGTCATGAGTGCAGTTATGACAACAGATAAGACCTCGGACCAAACTGAGTGGACGAAGCATGAGAAAAGTTATTTTCGTTAAAAATAAAACTATAAGAACTAAAGTTTTGTACACTTTTTCCTAGTTTTCTTTCAGAATTCATAAAATTATGATCCTGATGCAGACCTGTGAGTAAGAGAAAGAAGTATCAGCTGAAATAGCCCTGTAAACTGCCAAGAGTGGAAGTAACCCTTGGTGACTCAGGTCACCAAGCTCTGGGGACATTCTCTGATTTATCTTGGCCTCAGTTCCCTACTGGATAAATGGGCATGTGTCTTCCTTTCCCCCAGCCTACTTTTGTGTTCAGACAAAAATGTTCTTGGGGCAGCAGCTTAGTCCACTGTAGACCTCTGGGTTGGGGTCTTGGTGGGACTTCCAGGTGCCACCACACCCTGTGTCAGAGTAAAAAGGGAGTTTCTCCATAATGTTCATACCAGCATCATTCTGTTGCTCTTTTTTCTTTCTTTTACAAATACACAGATTTGTGAAGTCTCCCATTCCAAGTGCGTAACACAGTTCTACTTCAAGTCCAGGTGGCTCAGTCCAGGCACCCAGAGCTGAGTATAGGGGTTCAAATGCTGCCAGGGGAAGGAGGATGGGCAGCTGCCCACTAAGTTGGGGTTTCCTCTGAAAACTAGGAGACAGGGACCGTAAAAAAAGGGATGCACCTTACCTGCTTCATTTCTCAGTACAACCAAAGGGCTTTTGTCACACAGTCACGGTCCATGAATACAAACATCACTTTCAATGAACAGATTTCTGTAGCGATAGTATTCCTTCTCTACAAATTTTTGTTTCTCCACTGATTCATTCTTTGGCATACCATATCAACTTTTCCTTCAGTTGAACAGGTACATTAATTATATTTCCCTCTTTCAGGAATATTCTTCATCTATTTTTTACCCTCTGATGTGAAGGCCTCTTGGATGAGTTTTCATCATTTCAAATCATTCCTCTTTTCTCCACTCAAAGCTTAGCATCTTCCAAAGTGGCAGAAATATGGTAATGAAGGGAGTAGTATCTCTACCCCCCATAGCAAGGTATGCTGAAGTTAAAAGAGAACCGATAACTTTTGAGTGGAAATTATATCACCTAATATCAGACCTTGAAGTTAGGTGTCTAAATTAATTTTGTACTTACTGTGGAGAACTGGGCACTTCTGGAGGACAACTCGACTCTCCTATTTTAAACCTCTACACTAAGATTAGATGAACTGCACCACAGAAGTACTTATTCATGTTTTAATTACTATAAAAGGAGTCTGGCTGAGTACCTTACTTTACAGCCATTTTCATCATGGGCATCCAAAGTTGATTAACATTAATCCCATGCTGAATGTCCTAACTTCCAGAAACTTCAGGAACCCACCTACTCCTGTAGGAGTTACAATCCAATACAAAAATCTCAGGTTATTCAGCAGCTTTTCAAAATATTTTTGTTATTAACAAGTCACAAACTCATAGTCTTTTGTTTCAAACTTGTGATGAGCTCAACACTTGAAAGCAGCGTATGGCAATTCTCATTCCTCCTGTGTAGTCACATACCTTAAGACAGAAAGGACCTCATACTGCCTCACTTTCTGAGACAAAAAAAGGCTGTTCTGTGCTATGATGACTATATTGTACAGGAGTGGAAAGCTGTGCGGTTTTCCCATGCTGTGGTATGCCTAGGGAATGGGATGACAGCTTCCATCTGGAGCACTTCATATATCTTACCTTTCTGCAAACTGACTGCTCTCTCCACCAGACTGGATGTGTACAAGGGTGTTCCCTGAGGTTAATTTTAGCTCCAGAGGAAACTCCTTCCATAGCCAAGAGAAGGAGGTAGACTTCTACATAGACCAAGTCAAAATGTCTAAATTACAGTCCCTTCTGGGCCTTTAAATTGGGCTTGCTGAGACCATGGATGGAGGGTAAGGAGACTGGCTTCATAAGGTTGAAGTTGGTTTCTCACCTCTGTGGAAAAAGGTCTTTGAAACAGGAGTAGTCTTTGTTCAATTTATCAGCATTGTGTCCACCAAACCAGAGCCCCAGACCTCTGTAGCCCTGAATTCAGCTTCTGTCTAGGGCAAAAGAGCAGCAAAGTGAGCTGTCACCAACAGCTGTGAGCAGAACCAGTATGAGCAGTAACTTCTTCCCTAAATCTTCCATCACTAAAGAAATGGTATCCACTATGGTGAACCATAGGGGACCTCTTCTTGCATTTCCAGATGGCTCAACCATGTTGGAAGGGTTTGGGTGAACATTGTGTATCTCTCACCACTGTACTCAGATGCTTTTTAAAAGTTAAAAATACCCCAAATCAGCTGGAGATGAGATCAGATAGCAAAAAAAAATGCCTTCATTTCTCATGAATGCTTTCTCAAAAGAAGAACAAACTTGAATCCACAGCACTTAGATTAAAATCTGGAAATTTCCGAAGCAAATACAAATTAGTCTGTGGTGTGGCTGAGCTTCCACAGGACATCTGGCTTCCCCAAATTATCTATTTAATGTTCTTACAGAATTTGGTACAGAAGTTTATCTTTAGTTTCTATCTTCATATGAAAATGGTAAATCTTGACCCAAACCTACATCACAGAAAGCCTTTAAAAGACCATGATGTTCGCAGAATTTCTGTATAATGCTTTAGGCTACACACTGTTACATCAACATCCATTGCAAGGCTGGAGATATGGTGTTGTGGTATCCTTTATTTTACATCTCTACAAAAGTTTTACTGTGACTGTAAAGGGCATTGGATTTCATGGTTTATATATAATACCATGCATAAATAGTATCAAAGCTAGGAAAGGGAAGCCATGGGATAAATTTGGGCTTGACAGGACAACAGGACAGTTGATTTCAGATAAACCCAGCTGATAACAGTAAAATTTCACATAAGGTTCATATGATGACTTCTCTTGTCTTTCCCTTCATCTTTTCTAGAAGCAAGAAAACATCACATTCTAAGTCTCCTAACAATTCCTGGGGTAAATGGAGGTCTAACATAAATGCCCAGCTCCTTTTTGTGCTCAATTTTTGGTTTTCTTTATACTTCAAAATAGTGTGGAAGGAGTTCCACAGCACCACAGCTTTACCTAAAGCTGTTCAGATAAAAAACTTTAGTCAATTTATCACTCAGGAAATTTGCATTAAGATCATCAAATAAATGTCATCATTCCACCTAACGGATGCAAGGATACAAAACTCTTCTTCTCCAATAATGTGTTTACTTCTTGCCAAAAAGACTAAAAACATTTTCCTATAGGTCCTGGTTGTTCAAGCCATACCAGGGAGCACTAAAATTTTACAGCATTTTTTAAAATAAATAAAATGGTTAATCTTCAAAATCTAATCACCATCTGATATGACTACAAAAGACATGGTAAAAGTATTCTTTAAAATTTTTCCAGACCTTCTAACACATCAGCATTAGGTAGTAAATTTGCTTCTGTTGCCAAAATACTGAACTGCACTGCTAAAACAGATGCTTTGAAATAGATCATGGGAACTCTTAACTCCCTGTGGAAAGAAATGCTTATTTGATTGGCAGTAGATTTTTAAACACAGTTACTGACATCCTCTTTAACACATCACACAACCCTCACATACTTGTGGCGGCTCTCCTTTTTGCTTGGTGCTACATTGTCCATGTGCAAACACACCTGACTTATTGTATTTGAGCAAGAGCCTGCTCAGACAGTTCTGTGTCATCTCCTTGTCTGGCTCCAAGGTCAGAGCCCTCAACTTGGTCTTGTGGCTAATTGCAGTTTCAGTGCCAAAGCTGCCTTGGAGCACAGGGAAGCCAAAACCACAACTGTCTCTGTCTGCTCACACCAATGTAGCTGTAGCCTCATCTGTAGCAGGGCTTCCAAAGAGATATTCATGTGGAAAACATATTTATCAAAAACTATCTGCAAAAAGCAAAATTTGAATAACTTTTTTTTCTCCCAGGATATTTCTTATTCAGCATTATTGTCTTCAGTGTTCACTAAAAATAAAGATTGACTTTTGGTGTGCCTAGTTAGATGCTTAATATTAGTATTAATATTAGTATTCCATCCCTGGAAACATTCAAGGCCAGGTTGGACGGGGCTCTGAGCAACCTGATCTAGTTAGTGGTGTCCCTGCTCACTGCAGGGGGGTTGGACTAGATGACCTCTAGGGGTCCCTTCCAACCCAAAACATTCTATGATTCTATGATTCTATGATTCTATGATTCTATCTTTCTCAATAGCATATTTTTTCAACAAAGTCAAAACTTACCACTGGAAATGTTAGTGATCAAAGATTCATTTTTTATATATAACTTGGAAATTTTTTTACCATTGTAAGAAAGAAAGAAAAAGTATTTTTGCACAGAAGAAAATCATCATTGTGGTGATCTTCATTAAAGGAACAATGGGAATCCAGAAAGCATAGCAAAAAATGAGTAGGGATCAACTTTGAACGTCCTTAGATACCATTGACTAAGAAATTAGTTTAACAAGTAATTTTCCTTTTTCATACTGAACCTTATTTACAGCCCAGCCCTTGCTAGGAAATAGCAAGGTTCTCCAGTTTTGTCCACTTTTGCTGCCAATCACATGGTTATGTTTGTGGTCACTCTTGGCACGCCATGTGGCAGGCATTGCACAGCTCTGCATGGACTACAGAAATAGGAAGGAATCGTTAGGACCCCAGAGGCAGCAGAGCGAGAAATGTGGCCATGGGGAGAAGGGCAGCAGAGCTTCTCTGTAGACTCACAGTCTTGGAAACATCAGCAGCGTAGCTGCCAAGTTGTAGCTGCCCACACAAGCACATGCTAAATGGATCCTTATTTCTCCATTCTATCACGAGCAATTATTTGTTTTCTCTTTATCTGTATTTTTATCTCCACCCTAGGACCCATTCAGCTCTTTTACAAAGACAATCCTTGGATAGGATTCAGATTCAAGCTTCTCTTTTATTTTTTTCCTCCAGACAAAGCCTTTTTATAAGTGTGCAGGCATTACACAAGATTCCTTTTTTCTAAATTTTCACTCAAGTCAAATCTCTTTGTATTGTATAATTAGGCAGCATCTCTACTTCAGAAAAAAAACCCTGAGAGTATAACTCCCTAGCACTCACAAGGGAGAACAGGATGCTACCATCACTTATGGACAATCAGAACACAATTATACCTTAGTTCTTGAATGCATATGCACCTGAATTAGATAAACAACTTTAGATAAATAATCAACGTTGGCCTGGATCTGCTGAGTAAGATGTGCTGTCCCAGGTAAAAGAAGGTAAGCAGAGATTAACCTTTTCTTGTTTGGGTCGCCCAAAGTTTGCACATTTTCACTGCCCACCTCTGTACAGTGGGAAACTGCATTCAGTCCCTCATATGTCATCACATTCCTGGTCTGGGGGTTGGTAGAGAATGGACTAGTAAGCATCTGCACTGAATTTACTTGATCTTGCTGCATTTTCTCTTTCGACATGGAACCTCTCAGATACCTGAGGGTAACAAGGGGTACAAAAAGGCCTATGTGTGCCAGCAATAGGCCCTTTCCCTGATCATGCACCCTACTGCACATTATAATGGCAGCAGCAGGAAAAGAAAATACCAGAAGACCCCAAAACCCACCTCTGTGCGCCCTGTGCCCCCCCCGGTATGGGGCTGCTGGTCTGGTGCTCAGCATGCAACATCAGCCTAACAACCAATGTATTGGTGAAGTGTAGCACTTGGCAAATAACATTTTTGAAACATCACTTTTTTTTTTTTTTTTTATGCAGACAGGAAACCATATATTTTACTATCACATGAAAGACAGGAGTCTGCTGCTTTTTTTGATTCTGGTTTTTTTAAAGCAAAGGGTTTTCTAGTGGCTTTGAACAGGTATAAACTAGGTTATTCACATGCTTGTGAGAATATTCTTGTTCTTTTCTGAGTCACTTGTTTATTAAATGACATAGGAATGTCTCAGAAACATTGAAGTTCAGAAGACATAGAAAGATTAGAAAAAGCAACAGTTCCTCAAACCAAGTTTTCAGCTCATGTAAACTCCATTGCTATAATTTTAGCATAATTCAGATTAAAAGACATTGCGAAAAAATAACAATGCCTTTTTTGTCAAAAGCACCTCGTTCACGTCCTCCAACTAGGTGATAGCATGTCTCTTCATGAGGTTGTTAAATTAAGGCCACAAAGAACTGTTAGATATACAGAAAATAACAACTCATCTTAGATAAAAGCCATGTTTCCCAGAAAATAATCCAGTCATTAAGGTAACAGTAGACGAGGAATCCACCACTTCCTATGGCAGATGGATCCCAATAGTCATCAATTATATAAATATGTGTCTGCCAGGTGAGGTTCTTACTGGATATAGGGAGAAACTTTTTCCCTACGAGGACAGAATCGGAGCAGGTTGCTCAGGGCAGTTGTGCTCTCCATCCTTGCAGGTTTTTAAGACCTGGCTGGATAAAGCCCTGAGCAACCTGGTCTGAGCTCAGAGGTGACGCTGCTGAGTAGGAGGTGGGACTAATGACTTCCTGATGACCCTTCCAGTCTGAATTATCCTGTGATTTTATGACATTATAATCCCAACATTAATTTGCCTGTCTCCAGTTTCCAGGCACTAGTCTTAATTAGGCCTTTGTGGGCTACCAGTCTTATCTCTGCTGAATTATATCCCCTTGGAGTGCCCACTCCCTGGCCACCAAGGAACCAGAAAGCAAGACGTGTCAGAGCACTTAGCCTCCCTGCTCTGAAACAGAGGAATGAGCCTCTGGCAAATCCAGCCACTAAGGAGTTTCCGACTCCTGGCTCTGCAGCAGGAGATCTCCAGGCTCCCAAGCTGCCCATTGGTGAACCTTGGGAGAAGCATCAGAGAACAGACCTTGGCCTTTCTTCGTTCCCTACCAGGCAGACTAAATACTTTTGACTGAAAAATCACACCACAATTTCCAGGCTGCCCCTATGCCCAACTGCAAGCAACTAATTGCAAAAATTTTTTATTATGTTGTTTTATTATGAAAGAAGACCAGATATCAAATCTGACTCAGACACAGAATTAAGAATAAGGGACTCCTCAAGATATGATAGGCAATCATGCTAATGCATGATGTACTTTCCAACTATAGCAGAAATAGTGAGCAAGTTTTGAAATCGGGATGGTAGAGTTGTTTCCCACGTGCAATAAAATAATGTAGATTCCAGGTCCTTTTGTTAAGAATTACAACAGAATTCAAAATGAGGGATTTTTTTTCAGTTAGGAAGCTAGAAGATATCATAGTAGCAAGAGGGAGAAAAACATGTGACAAAAGTCACTATCTTCTCTTTTATCTGTATCAGACATTGTTTACTGTTTTGGAGACAGCAGTTAGTCTAGGTAAATTAAATTGAGTGTTTAAGAAGTTGGGAAGGCTGGAAAGAGATAAATAAGTCTGAACAAAATATCCCTGTTTAATGTAATTATTCATGTCGCCTATGAAGGATGTGTTGCGGTGATCAAGCTCTGTAATCATTTTAGCATGATACAGAGCATCATTTGAATGAAAGAACTCAGTCATGGGAACTTCGGGGCCTATAATAGTCACTCTCATAGCAGAAGTATCTTTAATGCATTGAAATTAGTTTGAAGAGAAAAATTGTCCCGGTTCCCATTTTTCCTGCAGATTCTTTTTAGGTTTGGACATTCTTCCAAGATACTCAGGAAACACCACTCAGGAAATGGGAGAAAAATCTGATTATACTTAAAATACATACTGTAGCCAGTGTTTTGCACTACTTTGATTACTACTGTGTTAACTTCTGCATTTTCTGCTGACAGTTTGGTAGAGCATTCTCTACCATTCTCAGCTATTGCAAGTCACAGATTTTCAGTATAAATTTTTACACTTCAGTCATGGAAAATCAAGAAGAAGTACATCATCCGGGATGAGGTCAGAAGTGTCATAGAAACAGAAAGCTGATATATCTTTGACAGAAGATATGGATCAAAATCTGATTAGGAAAAACGCTGAGATAAGTAAGTATGAAAGACAACTTTTTAATCTACTTCTTCCCACCCCATTTCAGTGTGTTGATCCATCATTTCAAAAGAAGCATCATCATTATTTTGGAAATTTTGTGACCCCTTGGTGAGATTTTAAGCTCAAAATCATAGCTCCAGACAACAACAGAGTTCTTACCTGACTGGATCTTTGAAAAAGCAGTGAGTGTCTCCTAGGCCAGAAAGACAATTCTTCTTCCTGTTCTTCACTTGTAGGTTTACAAAATGCATCTCACAATATGACATGGAAAAGATTTGAGGGAGAAGAGCTGGAATATAGCTATCATATGGGGACAAGCTTCTGCTCTCAGTTTTTCATCGTCTCTTCAAATGCTTTGCAGGATACAGTAGGTAAACTGGATTTCATATAGAAAATGCTGATTCACTTCAAACCAGACAGAAGAATACACTCTTTTTTGCTTTCAGCTAGTGAGTTACCACGGGCATCCCTGAAGAGCTTTGCTCTTCATACAGTGCTACAATACTACACCACTCGCACCACAATGCAAATAACAAATGATAGCAGAAGAGTAGGTACCGTGGGCCTGCCATCCAGCCACCAAACCCTACCCACCCCACCCCCCCAAAAACCCAAAAGAACCCCAAACAACCCCAAAATAAGTATATTTGCCCCTAAATGGTAAATATAAAAGATCGCTATTGAAAACAGGAAAATAATCTTCACTATGTGGCGAATCAGAGCACATTTTGGCCATTGTTAATTCCTGATGGATGGGACTTGTAGAGAAAATATAAAACACAAAAAGCTTATTAAAAAAGGAGCAATAATGGTAAGTCTCATTTCTCCTCCTTTTACATTTCTGATTGTCAACTTAACAATTTTGTCGTTTTCCAGAACTGAA
Source organism: Gorsachius magnificus (assembly GCA_034008185.1). Lineage (NCBI taxonomy): Eukaryota > Metazoa > Chordata > Aves > Pelecaniformes > Ardeidae > Gorsachius > Gorsachius magnificus. Next base: position 183,403,958 of record CM067081.1, read on the forward strand.
GGCTACAGCATCTTGAATTCTTTTTGCTGACTTTCTTCTGGCACATGAATAATGCTTTTTCATTGCTTGACTTATTTATCAAAGAGTTTTCACTGTGGTGGTTTAAAATCTCACTTCTTCAGTCTACCCCATCAGTGCTGTCAGGACAAGAGAGATAGTTTTGGCAGTAATCTTAATAAACAAGACAGAAGAGACATCAATAAAGGTTTACTCACAGGGATTTTAAAAGCCAGTAAATGTTGCCCTGTAGTGGATTTACTCTTGAGGCTTGCAGAGCACCACACATGGCAAAGTACATACAATAACTCAAGTGGCAGGTAGGAGGCAGTATCTCACGTGGATCATATGGAGTCTCATCATGGCATCCAGAATTTTTAATTTTTGTAAAGTGCATATTAAGTGCTGATCTGGAACACGTCCTTTTTTACTGAGACATGACTGCTTCACCTGAAAATCTGTACAAAGCACCACAGTTATGGTCACAAGAACCACCAAAGACCCAAACCCCAACTTTGACCTCCCTTGCCTCCCGCCCCTGTCACAAAAGGACAGACAAATTTTACAGGTGTCCTGGTTTCAGCTGGGATAGAGTTGATTTTCTTCATAGTAGCTGGCATAGCGCTGTGTTTTGGATTTAGTACTAGAAGAATGTTGATAACTCACTGATGGTTTAGTTGTTGCTGAGCAGGGCTTACACCAGTCAGGGACTTTTCAGCTTCCCCTGCTCTGCCAGGTGCACAAGAAGCTGGGAGGGGGCACAGCCAGGACAGCTGACCCCAACTGGCCACAGGGATATTCCAGACCATAGGACGTCATGCTCAGTATAGGAACTGGGGGAAGAAGAAGGAAGGGGGGGGGACATTCAGAGTGATGGCGTTTGACTTCCCAAGTAACCGTTACGCCTGATGGAGCTCTGCTTTCCTGGAGATGGCTGAACCCCGCCTGCCCATGGGAAGCAGGGAGCGAATTTCTTGCTTTGCTTTGCTTGCACACATGGCTTTTGCTTTCCCTATTAAACTGTCTTTACCTCAACCCATGAGTTTTCTCACTTTTACTCTTCCGATTCTCTCCTCCATCCCACTGTGGGGGGAGTGAGCAAGCAGGTCACACAGAAACAAAACCAAGAGCTCAGCCAAAGTGCAGGAACACAGCAAAATGAAGTACAGTTTCAGCTTCAGTTCCAACACCATGCCATGGAACAATGTTTTCCATTTCAGACCATAGGCTTCCAGACTACTGAGCAAAAATCCAGGAACTGGAAACTCACCTGCAAAGGAGGCTACTTAAAATACTCAAGACTTCAAGACAAATTTTCTGGCTGATATATTTTGAGGTCCTCTGGATGAAACTAAGGAGCATTTACAGAACATGAAAGGTATGAAGGATGTTCCTGAAAATCATCACCTCTTTTTTTTTTTTTTTTACACAAAGTCTGTAGCTTTACACATGGGGAAATGAAAGCTGTCCAAAGTAAAAGGGTAAAAAATTTTGAAGTTGAAATTCAGCACAGGGTTTGCATGGCAAAAAAGAATATTGCACAGATCAGGTCAAGAAATGGTATTCAAGGAGCCCCGACACAAAGGGACTGGTTAACACTGATAATAAGACATTAAGGCTATGAGGCAGAGATCACTGTTTGAGCCAGCAGTGCGCACTTGTTGTCAAGAAAGCCAATGGCATCCTGGGGCACCTTAAGAGGAACGTGGCCAGCAGGTTGAGGGAGGTTATCCTCCCCCTCTACTCTGCCCTGGTGAGACCCCACCTGGAGTGCTGCATCTAGCTCTGGTGTCCCCAGTTCAAGAAGGATGAGGAACTCCTAGAGAGAGTCCAGAGAAGGGCAACAAAGATGATGAGGGGACTGGACCACATCTCCCCTGTGAGGAAAGGTTGAGGAAGCTGGGCTTTTTTAGCCTGAAGAAGAGAAGACTGAAAGGGGATCTCATAAATACTTACAAATATCTTAAGGGTGGATGTCATGAGGGCAGAGCCAGACTCTTCTCAGTGGTGCCCAGCGACAGGATAAGGGGCAATGGACACAAACTGCAGCATAAGAGGTTTCAGTTGAACATGAGGAGGAATTTCTTTACCTTGAGGGTGACAGAGCACTGGAACAGGCTGCCCAGGGGTGTTGTGGAGCCTCCTTCTTTGGAGATTTTCAAAACCCACCTGGACGATGTCCTGTGTAACATGCTCTAGGTGAACCTACTTTAGCAGGGGGGTTGGACTTGATAATCTCCAGACGTCCCTTCCAACCCCTGTCATTCTGTGATTCTGTTTCTATAACTCAAACCAACAACCCAGCAGGCTAGCAGCACCGATGAACAACCTTTGTTAGAATAGAGTTCTACTCTTCCGAGTGACTTCAAATGTTCTGGAATTGTGATGATCAGTGCAAAGACTGCATCAGTACTAAGCTTTTGAGTGGTCCTTAGCCTTACCCTCGTCCAAACAGGGAACCAGGTAGAGGACAAGGCAGGGCCAAGGTGGTCTCTTGTCATTCATTCAGGAGTGCCTGAAGGAACACAGCAGACAAGTGGCTCTCAGTGAGCATCTGCAGCCATTTCCTCCCCAAAATGTTGTGTGTCGATGCTTCCAGCAAAATTAAGGATACAGCAAGTCAACCTATTCAGGGTTCAGGATATAGCTATATGATCTCATACTTCATGTCTTTATTACAGACAGTGCAGAAACACCTCTCTTGCCCAACTGTATGAACTAAGTTCTACCTCCTTGTATTTAAATCTGAAACCAGTGTTGCTTCTGAGTCATCTTACACTCCAATTGGGCTTAAATGAGAGAGTAGATGAGCAGAGATAGACTGACTCATTACTCAGATTTGAGGAATGTCTGCTTCAGAATGACAAACAAAATACTTAACCCTAATGACTGTTATTTACTCTCCTTACTCTCACCAACCATGTGAGCAGGAGTAAAATTCAAATGCTGATCCTCAGCTCATGTGAGTCATGCTTTCTTACAATATTCAGACTTCTTTTTTTTTCTACTTGTCCCTTTGGCAAACCAGTGCAAAAATAGCTGCTTGGAAAGGAAGAGGAAGAAGGGCAGTTGAAAAAAAATTGATGGAAAGGGCTTGTTCTTCAAATTTGAATGGAAAAGCTAAATTTCATGGCTAAATTACCTAAATCTACTAACATGTAAGTCTTACTGTCAAAAATAATGAAGAGGGAAGGAGACTCCCACTATAGTTTCTTTAGCAACCCTGCTCTTGAAAACCCTAAATTTACTTAACAGAATAAAACTTTCTTACTTTAACCACCCTTACTGAGCCAAATACAGTTCTCTCCAACAGGTTTATGTTATCTTTCCACACCCCATTTCCCCAACTCAGAGCTTAAACTCTGATGCCTTTATTCACATTGAATAGCCTTAAGTAGTCATACCTATTTCAGTGAGCCTTCGAGAAGAATCCTCTGTGTCAGCTAAGGTTTCTAAAACTGGCCATGCATGGAAAACTCTTGCGTTAAACTAAGTCATTAGGCTGCATCTCATCATGTATCAACAAGACTGTCAAATCATTTCTGTTTTTACAGATGTTTTCCAGTTGTGTCATACCTACCCTTTAAACAGTGCTTCGGAGTTCCAGCTCAAAATGAAGTCCATCTTCATCTAGATGGCATTTATTTTCAGTATGGGTGTTGAAGATGCCAAAGGGTTTGTCTAAAAAGCACAGAATTAGGGAAAACACATTATTTAAAATTCTGTGGTCTAAATGAAAAAAAAACTCTATTTCAGGCTCTGAAACATAAGAAAGGGTCATATTCGATACCTAGAAATGACCCTTAGAAATTTTAAAGACAAGGAAGCAAGTGTCTATGTATCTTTAGCGGGTGCACTGTAAGCCTCTTTTTGGATTGAAAGAGCTGGGGAGATTAGGGGTTGGTACTATACTTTTACATTATGTTTCAATATCAAGTTCTTTTTGGTCATCTAGGCTATATGTATACTTGTAGTTAAGGTTGACCTTATAGTTGCCCCAAAACTTCTATGTGTTAATCCCAGGACTTGTGCCCAAACACTCATGTATCTTAACACTAAAACTTCCACCATGCTCCCAAGAACAAAGTGCACTTCTGCCAGTTACCTCTTACTCAGCATTTTTTGCAGGATATCTTGAATTTACTGATCAAGTGCCCAGCCTTAGCAGAGAAATTCACCCAGAGGCAAACCTATAGTTCTCTATCTTTGTCTTTCAGATTGAAATTATTAGAAAATTCATCACACTGTCATTTTTGCTGGTAAAAGAATTTTCAATATTTGACCAAATTTGTCTCAAACTTACTCATTTTATTGAATGATTTTTGGAAGAGTTTTCCATTTTTAATTATAAAGCATCTTCATTCCTGCTAGACCTAATCAATTTCTCAGGATGTTGGGAATATTTGTTTAGATAAGGAAATTTTGGAAGTGTTCAGTTTGCATCTATGGATCCAGAAGTGCCCTACAACCTTAGTTCTGCATTACCTTCTTTCTCTGAACTGATCAGGACAAAATCAAAGTCAAGACAGTTTTCACAGCTGGTACCAAACGAATTGTTAGATTTAATAGCTGTTGACCTCAGAATTTTGCACTTTTGCCCTAAAAAACTGTGGCAGTCTTGGGTAATAAGCCCAAGTCATGGTATCACAGCATCATGATATTCAAAAGGCTCTACAGATACTCCAAAGCAAAACTTTCAGTGGCATGACTCAAGATAAATAACTCTTTGGCAAAAAATTCCGGCTGAATTTGTTTGGTGCACATCCATGTCAGCCGAGAGAAAGAAAACACTTCAACCAGTGGGTCAAATGTTAGCTTAGAACAAATATGGACACGGTCTAAAAAATTGTACATAAAATCTCTTATGCAACAGGTAAATCCTTAAGGTTTTACTGTGTGTGTAGAACCAAGAGAAGGTCAACCTACTGACTACATATGGTTCAACAGGTGCTTCCTTTGACCTGCCAAAATCTTTCCCATTCTCATGCTAAAAGAAACCTAGTACTTGTGCGTTTAACTAGTGAGGAAACTAAAAGTATTGGATTATAAGAACTAAAACTACAAAATACTAAACACTTTTTAGAAATATTTACAATTATTATAGATATTCTCTTGTTCCAAAGGGGGCAAAGTCTAATGACACCTCCAAAAGAAAAGGAGCCTTCTTGTCTTGTATTGTTGGGAAGATTAAAGCTGGAAAGCAACGCTGCTGTCACATGCCATGTCCACCAAAGAGAAAAAACAAAACCCAGAGCACCAGCATGATGGGAAAGAGAGAAAGAAATGATAGATTGTGTCAGAAAATCAGTGGAAATTGTCTTCATTTTGTGTTGTGTAACTTCTGCTCCACTCCTTCCTTCCTTCTGCTTTACATTCTTCATATATAGTCTTTATTAATAAATTCTTTTTAAAGTAATCATTAATTAGTGATTAGTCATGTTTTCATAAGATCTCTTGAATGAATCTCTTGCTAATCTCTCCTTTCTTGCAATTGCCATGACTTATAAAAAGCTTGATTACTTACTTCTTACATGTTTGCTCACAATTAGAAATTTGTCTCAATGCAAAATTTAAGTCTGAAGTGTAATATGACAATACATCCAACCTTACCTTAAGTAACCACAAGAGACAGCTAATTTGGTTTCTTTATTTAAAATTATTTATGAATGTGGATATCCTGCATTTGGAAGCTGTCATAAATTTGCGGTTTAGGCTGGCAATGCTACTTTATCAGGGGCACCAATCTTTCAACTAAGCCAAAACCAAACTGCAGACTTAGCCTTAACTAAGAACTAGCTAAAAATTTGCTCATATTTTTTAAACTTTTGAAATTAAAAACTCAGCAAATTAAAATCTCATCACTTTTAAAAATATTTCTATTCAATTTAAGATTTATTTATGAAAAATAAAAAACTTCATTAAAAGTTTATATAAAGTTTTGTTTCCGAAATTCAACTTTCAGATACCTATTTTCAGATTTCAGGGATCTTTTGAGTCACTCTAACAGAAAAAAAAGAAACTTAGTTTTAAAATATATATATATTAAAAGGAGAAAGAAAAAAAATTCAGATTAATTTTCTGCGATCAGAACATTTTATGATATTTAGATATCCCCTAACTCCAGAAGAGAAAATATGTCTCACCAAAAAAAAGTATTTTCAAGGAATTGTGAGAACAGACTAGAAACACAACTGCAAAAGCTATTCTGCAATCCTAAATAATTCTCACAGAGAATGAAGTAACTAACTTTTGCTCATATTGGCTTGTGGAATGCAAAGCCAGTAGGTCTTCTTCTAAGAGAAAATTGTCATTTACAGAGCAAAACTTGATGGTTAAACTGTACATTACCTAACAGGCCAGGCTCCCATTTCATTACTGCTCCCCAGGGAAAACAACCAAGTTTGTCAGCATTCCGGTAAGTCTTTAAACAGACAAGTCCATGAACTTATGGGACAGCAGAAACAAAAAAGTTAAAAAACTACATACACCAAAAAAGACCTATCATGAAGTAAACATAAAGCAATCTGCTGGTTCTGTGCCCTGCTTAGAACAGTATATAAAACAAATTCTGAGAAAAAACATGATGAGTGCTGCTGTTTTGTCATGGAAAATTTTGTAGAACAACATCAGTGCATCATATTTCATTTGGATAAAACCAAAGATTTCTGACCTCTTCTGTCAGTCTGACTTGGTCTGTATGTTCACCTTCTCCCTGTCTGATTAGTTGTTCCAGAAGGGCAATAGAAAAGGAAACACGCCAAGCTTAACTACATCAAAATATCATGTCATATTGAATTTAGGGATGGAAGATATATTTAATATTATTGTACAGTTTATAACTGGTTTAAAATCGAAGTGTTTCAAAGGATGAGTTAATATAAAGTTAATATCTATCTTCAAGGAAAAGAAAACATGCATACTGTTCAAAAGTGATTTTCTCAAGAAGTATTTCTGAAATTATTTAAGTGCATGCAGTCCTTTAGTAGGCTTTGCCTCAACATCTGCTAAGGACCTTGAAAATCTTCCCTTAACATTTTTCATGAAGAATTTGAACAACCTTTCTTCATTCTTCCTTAGGTCAGGTTTCTTAACCTCTGTAGTCTCCTCCTTGCCTTACAAGTGCTTTGGAATAGGAGCAGCTATGATCCTTCACTCTCTGGCCTGCCACACATGAAATCAGACGACAATCTTCAGGCCTAAGAGTCCTAGGAACAAGGCTCTTCTCTGTAACGTTCTCCCATATAATTCTGAGTTTTCAAAATCCATTGTCTACTGCCAGAAGAGACCAAGCCACGATTTCCAACTGAAGCTTGCACACGCTCAGCTTTTCTCTGCTTCTTTGCCACTCTTGCCTGTGAGCAGATTTATAGGAAGAACAGGATGTGATTGACGTTTTAATAGCTATCTTTCACCATAAAATTTCCTTGGGGAAGTAACAGAAATTATAGCAACTGGTACAAATTAATAAGGGCCAGAACACAAGCCGCTGGCTTCAGCCAGGGAATTTGCAAAAAAATGTTTTATTCTGATACCATTGGTGATAAGGGATTAACTTTCCTATAGCACTGTCTAGAAATAGTCTAAAACTTTCTACTGCCAAGTCCTCAAACTAAAGTGTAAAAAGTCACATAGATAGCGGAACAACTTTTCTCCTAAGGCAAATGGCACAGTTTAACCTCAATGAGGTTTTACAGAGCTAGGCCAACAAAGAGGGAGGTGCATGTCGTTTTACTAAATTTTTAGTAACTCTGTGGTATGGCTGATGCACACACTCTTCAGACACCTTTGGCTTCCGAGGTTTTTATAATTTTATCCTCCAAGGTTCAAATCATACCCAACCCCAGATCTGGTAAACATTCATGAAAATTAGTGTAGAGGGCATGAGTACAGCCTCCAGGATTTTCAGGTCTCCTTGATTCCAGCCACATGTTTAGCCTGCTTAAGGCTTCTGACTTTTTGGCTTTAATGTTTCACCTCCTTTACAGGAGATGAAGCAAAGATTTCCTTCGTTCTACTTTATTTTATCGTGTCTTTGATTGTTGTATATTTTGTAATGAAACAAACGAATTGCAACAGCCAAAGCATTTGATGAATCTTTTCATGACTTTGAAGTTTCTGCAATGTATTGATTTTTATAAATAACTGTCCTCAAACCATCTCCCTCCAGATTCTTAACTACTCAGATAATAAGAAAGACTGCACAAGGTGATTTCTTGAAAATATTTAAGTTCCACTCCACTTTATAACAATCTTGCAGAAGCAGTCCAGTGACACGGCTCTGTAAATATTTGTTGTGATTAAATTTACTTTTTCCCTGCCCACCATATTTTGTGTTTATTATAATTCTTACTGAAGATCTTTGCTAAAAATATAAATATTATTGCTTATAATTTTTGCACTAAGTATTTCTACATCCCTTCAGTCAAGCTGGAGGCATTCCCAGTGCCTTTCTGAGCAAGCATAAGGAGAGTTGTACAGTGGTGGTTTATGATGTGACCAACAGGGCACGGCTGTTTCAGTTGATACAGCAGAACAAGAACCTTTGAAGAAGAGGAAAAAAAGCCCCAAACCCTATTTCAAGGGGGAACCTTATTTTAATGCCCTAGGAGGTAATGAAACTCCCTGAATATCAAGTCTCTAAAAGCTTCTTAACATATTCTACATTTGTTCTCAGTTATTAATTTCTTGAAGTAAGAGAACAGCACAGTGAAAATGCTGGCACTGTCCAAAGTCATTAGTGTGGTAATTTGCCCTGGCCCAGCTACAAATACCATTTATAGGCAGAAGAGAGGAGAAAACACAGAAAAGTGGGGGAGGCCATGCTGCAGCAGCCCCAGCAGCAGCAGCCCTGGCACTCGGGGAGGAGGGACTGGATGTGGGAGGTGAGGAAGAGCTTCCATGTTGGAGTCGTGCAGCACCAGGAGGCTGCGGGCAGCGGTAAAGAGGTGGCCCCGCTGTGTTGCGTGGGAATGTGGTAGCAGAAGGCAGCAGGAGAAACTGTGTCTCCCACAAGAGAACAAAGCGTTTATGTATGTAAAGCTCAAACACAAAAAGAAGTTGAAACCACTGTTTGGGAACGTTCCAAGATGAAGGAGCCAACTTTGCCATTTGGAGGGGGACAGCAATAAAATCCTCAGGCTCTAAAAAACTAACATCTGGACTTGTCAAAAATGTCTTCTTTGCCATCCAAGAGAACATAAAAATAGGCCCAAAGCAAAAAAAAAAAGAGAGAGAGAGAGAGAAAAAAAATATCTCAATATCACAGTCTGCAAGAACAGATGTTCCACAATAAACTCTGCAAGTCAAGACAAAGATGTTGGAAGGTGACACAAGAATTGGAATGAATTATCAGCTTTGCAAGAGATTGCAGATATCATTTCAACACACAGAGCATAGAAAAGAAGATAGGAACAATAAGGCTGCTGAAGTCTCCCTAAGATCGGAGCCTAACGAACAAGAGCTCAAAGCAGAAATAGCAGAGAAATGTGTCAATGCACTGAAAGCAAATGAAGCATGTATTCATTTAATATGTCCAAGGCAGCATAATACAAGGACCAGTCATTTTAACACCGAAAAATCAGTGAGACGTTCAGATCTTAAGATGTGTGATTCATTGGAACGCCATAGAAAAAGAAAGCACCCCGTAATTGGCTTAGAATGGATCAGAAGATCTCATTTCTGCCAAAGGCAAGAGCTGGAAAAGAAGAGGGGACTAACCAGGATAAGAAAGAGTTTGTAATGCCTTGTGCAGTATAATGTCTGGGCAGTGAAGCTCTCGCTAGAATAGATCTGGAAAAGACTGTCTACGTCTCCAAGGAAGTGCCCCTCACTCTGAAGCTACAAGGCAAGCTGCAGAGATTCTTGCTTTGGGTTATCACAACATGGAGGAAAAGAGGAGGGAGATTTATACTGTCTTAAGTGAATTGCCATCCAAAAGCAACTCCTTCACTGACCAGATAAAGAGCATAAGGCCTCTCATTCTCCTTTATAGCTAAGGTAGTTACCTCAGGTAGACCAAACAATTGAATACCCGCAGTATCTCCCCTCATCTTCCAGGGAATCCAGGCTAATTAGATGGTATGGCAAAGGTGGCTCTATTATCATTTTAGAAGAAGGCATCTACAACTTCATGGAGCATTGAGCCCATTCTTGACAGTTTCTTTTGATGCATTTTAAAAACCACAGCAGGACTGAACATGTCAAAAACAGAGGCAGAGGAGTGCCTACTTTCTGGCTCCTGACTGAGCTCAGATTTGACTTAGATGTCAAATTGTTCAGATCAGTTAGGAAGATGATTCAGAAATGTGCAAAGGTATTTTTTCTAGGCCGTCCAGACAATATGTGAGGTGCTCTTGGAAATTACTGACCCCAAGAAGTCGGGTGGCAGCTGAGCAGCTTCATCACACATTTTGGACAAAAGCACCTGAATGCTGCCTAGTCAATTACTGGAATTAGGCCTGATCAAACACACAAAAAAGGAACATTTTCAGCTTTCAAAAAGGCAGAAATGCTGAGACAGATGATCAACGGGTGAGCTAAGAAAATAATAGATCATACTTGTTTTCATTCAGCACCTCCTTTGGGAGACACTGTCTGCATCTCAAATAGCAAATGCAGTCTGTGGAAATTCCTGAGCCCTGTATCTATTTCCCTGCTGTTAAGACTGGAGACTTGTGAGAAACCAAGCTATGGAAGGTAGAGAGGAAAATGTTGACTTTCCTGTCCTCAATTTGATAAGAGATCAGAACAGAGCTGGAAAGTGCACCCACATCTAAGGTCTTCAAAGATCTCCCACATCCAACTGTTTTGACACAGTCACTGTCTGTGCCTCAGACCATGGTCTGAGCTGGTTCAGCTCCAGGTGTTTCACCAAAACCCACAAGATTTCTCTGTATTTATATTTGAAACAGCTCAATGTGCTAAAGTTTACATAGATGACATTTTGATCTAACTATGTATTTATATAGCAAAAAGCATGACAGATGGCTCAGAACAACTTGGGAAAAAGCCCAGCCTGATGGGTTAATGCTAAATAAACAAGACAAGAAGTTAAGTTTAGACAGATAAAAGAGGCGAGGAAAAGGTGGTAGAGGAAGATATGCAAAGAGGGGCTGCCTGTCCCCAGAGCACTGGAAGGACAAAAGTTTTCTCGGAATGATAAAGTACCCCAGGAAAATCCATCTAATTGGGCTGCCTCAGTCAACAACCTACAAGCACTACAGGACAAAAATGTCCAAAGAGCAGGGGGTGGAAGTGATGGCCAAATGCCTGAGACACATCACAGACACTAACAAGAGCTGAGCGTCAATGCATTCACACAGAAAAGAAGGGCCTGCTTGAGTCAGGCCTATAGAGGCCTTGCATATTTATTAGGGGAAGCGTAATCACAAGACAGGCTCAGGATGGCAGTAACAAGTCATGCAGCTTTTAGGCTGGAGCTGGCTCATGTCCTGCTGGTCCAGAAATCGAGCACACTGCTTTGGCAGCATCCTGCAATACAGCACTTAGATATTGCAAACGATGCCAGCATTTCTTTTTAAGCAGAACAGACCTAAAGTGTGTAACAATATGACATTAGTAAGATATTATCCTCATTTTAAACAGGGACTGTAGATGTCACTGTGCTATAGGAAGACATGCATTAGCAGTAATTATCCAATGCAGTAATATTAGGACAGCAGTTTATACAACCCATCCATCTGAATTTCCAGACTGGATTTTCCAGGCTAGACTGCAGAGGGGCTCTCTCTGTTCCTACCGTGGAAACCGGGCCACTGCCCAGCTGAGGCTGCAAAAGCGGCGAAGCCAGCGGGAGGGCGAACCAGATGGAAGCTGACTTCAGACACACCGCAGGGGCTGGGAGACCAGCCTCCCCTTTGGCAGCTGTTCAGGGATGCTGCTCTTTAATAGCTAAAGCTCTCAGCTAAACCGCTTTGCTTCTGGGTACTTAAGGAGACGATGTACTACAAACACTGTACTCTTCTGGTTCCCTCAAAGAATTTAGTGTCTAAGCAGCCTGATTTCTCCTGACTCTGACACCAAAAAGGCCAGGAAAGAAAAGATGCATTTGTGATCTGGAGCACAGGCAGATTTAGGGTCAGTCTCCCCTGCAGTCAGATTGACGTGTGACTGCAGCACAAACAGACCTTCCTCATCCATTCGGGTGCCAGTAGCAATGCTACTACTAGCCAGGCTTAGGGAGGCTTGGGGTGAGGTCTATGCATGCAGAATCCCACAAGATTTGTCTGGCCTGGAGCTTATGGTCCAGTGCTTCAATTGCTTTCAGGAGCAGCAACATGAAAGCTCTCCCAGGTCTGCCTACAGGCCCTACAAACACCGCCTTTCAGTGGAGACCGTCCCACTGACTCGTTTGAAGTTGCATACTGAGTCTTATTTGGGATATTTGACATGGGCAGGCCTGAGCAATGGAAAGGCAGTGTGTTCAGCAGCACATTTGCTACCAGCAGTGGTTGTCTGTCTGTACCAAGAACTATTAATTTTACCCCTACACTATCTTCCCAAAGTCCCCTGTAACAATTAGTTGTCTTGGCTAAAATCCACTTCCCTGGCCATAGTAGCAGTGCTGCCGGGCAGCATATCCAGCTAACTGATGGAAATTATCCTAGAAGAAACCCCATGGAGCAAGGTAGCCAACATATGATGCAACTAAAAATATTCCCCCACTGTGGCCTGGGGAAGCAAGCAAACATCCAGATTCAGGTTGTCAGGGGGAGGGCACACAGGAACTCTTCAAGCCAGCATCACTGTGGTCCCCATGTAGTATAGCTCTGGTGTTGCTAGCAGCTGTGGGACAGCTTGCAGTGTCTTGAAACCTGTATCATGACTGACATATTCTGTTGCTGTGCTGTTGTCCTGGAGGGAATATTTGGGCAGCACAGGGTGACCAGCCCATGCCTGAGTAATTTGACATGTATTTTTTTCCCCATGCTGTCACATGAACCCCACCATCATTTTCCTCTGGAGTCATGCTGTGTTGGGAAAACACAATGCAGTGGAACTTCTCTTATCACAGATCTTTTTAATGTCCTTTGCTTCTCCCTCATATGTGTGGACTACAGATGCTTTATTCCCTGATGTCCTTAGTGTCATGAAGTACATCCAGAGCAATATCTATAACAGCTGGACCACTTCTATTGCTTTCCGGTCCCCATTACAGCTGAGATTGGCGGCATCTGGCTGTACTGACTTCATGACAGGAAAGTACACAGACCAGGATGGAGAGAGGACCTTAACCGGACATGGTGGGTGGTGGAGCTGTCAGATGTACATCGCACTGCAGTCCTTGGACAGAAGGTCCCAGGGCTGAGAGGGGAAAAGATAGAATGGAGCAACGGTAGTTGATGCTGGACTTGATTTCCACTGGCAACTGGTTCAGATGCCTGCTGCACTCTTGTTCAAGAGCACAGTGTGACAAGATTTGGACACTGTGAATCCAATTCTTCTCTTGTGGATGCTAATTTGGAAAAAAAAAATAATCTTATCTTCCATTTGTATCAGTGTGACAAGGCAATGAGGGGTCAGAATCTCATCTGCCCTAAATCAGCATTGCTGATATGTCAATCTTGATCCACATTGGCTTTTACCTACCTAGTGCTTGGTTATGGTGCTAGCCCAGCTGCAGCAGCCCAAAACTCGGAAGAAATGACCACAACATAAGCTGACTAAGCAAGCCCTGCCAGGTGGTTGCTGCAACTCAGACTGGTTCAAAATAGCATTATACCTATGCTAGGGTAGTGCAGTCATTCCTGCGGCTGCTGTTTAGATTCTTAGTAGTGCAATCTAAAGGCGTTATTATGTTAGGCTTGGTATCAACCTCCTTTTACGGTCATTGTGTTTGGAGTTAAATATGGAGACATGTAGACACTTGTAGTATAGATTTTGTCTGGGACATGGGGGAAAGGGGTGAAAAGGGACATTTCTATGGAAATAGAGCTTTTTGGATTATATTTTTCAGACAATTCCAAATGTGATTCTGCACCCCCTTTTTAATGGCACTGGCATTAAATGGCATTGACTGGTCGTAATCTTGGATCGTTCATTAACCACACTTTTCTGTCCTGTTATACTGTAATTGCAATGGTACATGTGTGGTCTCCAGAGAGTCTTTCTCCGGGGGGAAAAAAAAATCACAGAAGTGTCTCCCATCCATCTTGATTGTAATTGTGAGCAGAAGGCTGTGCAAAGTCACACAGTCTGGGTTTGTTTCTACTGACTCATGGCTGCCTCCGGGAACTCTGAGCAAATGCAGCTGCTGAGCAGTCTTTTAAGCTGCTTGATTGCAGGTTGATAATAATTGCTATCAGAGAGCCAAGGGATACAGAGCTTTTATGCAGAATTCATACACAATATGTTTAGTAGCCCAAGGGGGAGATTTCTGCCCAGTGATTTTCTCTGCACATCTGCTCACTCACCTCCTTTTTTGCATACCTATTGCTATTACCAGGTCCTGTTTCTCCTGAAAAAAAGAAATGAGGGAATCTCACCAAAGCTGCAGAACCCGATCCCTCTTTGATGCTGTGTCAGTCAAGTAGGGAGGAAAAAGAAGAATCAAAGCTGTGATTCCCCTCTTTGTTTTCTTGCTTGCTTGCTTAGTTGTACCTGTAAGAATCAAAGGCAGAGCAATTGCTGACCCCAAATTCAGCAGTGCTATGAAACCAGATAGCTCCATGCTGATAACACTGTTGAGTTAATACTATTACCTTTCCTTTGAAGCCTCATTGTGGTGTCAGACACTCCTCCAGCCTTCTGGGGCAGAACACTGAACCAAAGGGGTCATTCCTCTAACACAATATCTGCACCTTTTCCACTGGTAAGACATTTGCTATGAAATACCAATGTAAACCAAAACACAAGGGGTGTCATGAGGGACAACCCTTGTCGGTGTCATTTCTGTGCCTTGTGTTATTACACAGTTCATTGAATTTCTTTTATTTTTACTAATTTTATATTAAACATTATAGATCTAAAAGATGAACACTTGCTACCCATGCTGTTCTAGTCTTGGCTTCATTTTTAAAAGAAAACTTTTCTCTATGACCCTGCAATCACTGTAAAATTTAACTGACATATAACTGAAGTACTGCCTCTTGGTCATATGTTGTCATTATACAACAACCCTTAACACAGCTACAGCAATGCTTTAACTACATTGACTAATCCACTAGAGGTTACAAACTAAAATTCAAACAGCAAAATCTGAAAGCATTTCATGCAAGAAGTATGAAGTAGAAAAGGCATAAAGAAGGACGCTCTTAGCCCCTTAAGTATTGCAATTGCTTCTGCATTTTTCAGAGGGACAGGAAAATTCAGTCTCAGAAAACCCCACCACAGAGGAGTGGTTCTGTGTGATCAGAAAAATAGGATGCAGCCTTAGTAGGCTTAGCTGCACATGCAGATGGGTACCAAAGCACAGAACACAGCAAAGGCAGTGTTTCCACCTAGGGTAGATTTACTGGCAGGTAAGCATTAACCTGTTTGCATCAAGTCACTGTGGAGCAACTCAGCTCACAATTGAGGAAAATGCGATGGGATTTTCAGCAGGTTTTCTAGTTTCAGCTGTTGATGGGAAGGGGATCCAAGGAGTTTTGAGCTTCCCACAGCATCATTGGCAAAACAGATTTAAGACATGAGGAGGGCTTGGATCATCCCCAAAAACATCACCCTGGGCTTGCACAGAGAGCAGAACAGGGTTTGGCAGAATGCTGAGAAAAGGGACGGACCACTTGTTTGCCAGGTCAGACCCAAGCTTTCTCCAGCTCTACGATGTTGCAGTCTGTCAGGTAAAATGAAACGGAAAACTATGGCAATGACGTGATATCTAAAGTATAATGAAAAACTGGAAGAAATTAATTAGATAGAATAATGCATCATTTAGATGTTAGTTCTTTTGGGAACAGAGTTACTGTTAGTTCCTGTGAGTTGATGGACACCAGCTTGTGAGCCAGCCACAAGTGCTTGAGTGTGGAGATGGAGCTCCTTTAAACCAGCACCTCAGTGACCTTTGCTGAACAGCAGAACCACAGAAGGTTGCCTACATTCATCCAACTAGCTTTATAAATGGCTGAACAATTTTAATGTTGCTTTTCCCTCTAGTAGAACAGCCAGTTTTAAAGCCACAAGAATAAACTTGACCTCTTCTTTCACACACGAGTAACTAAAGAGATGATCTCCAGAGGGCTCCTTCCTAGCACTTGGTTTTTTAAACCCTGTCATGTGTAAGAGTTTGTTGTAGGCTTAGTGAAATAAAAGTGCAATGTGTGCTGCTTTCCACCAGTCCCTGGTAGTATTACCAGGAAATTTAGCAATTCTTTTCCCAACCTGGAGCCTGAAAAGTAAAAGACTCTATATTTCCATACTGGCCTGCACAGCAAGTGCTTAATGTAAGAGAGAGAGCACTTATAAAAAGGCGTCCAGCTGTCCACCCCTTACATTTTCCTTCAGAAACCCTAATTCTCCAAAGTCATATTTGGTGGCAATTTTGTTGCTTAAATAGCCATTCAGAATGCAAGTCTATCAGTTGTACCATCTCACAGCCTGATCGAGGCTGCTTAGACTATGAGGCACATTAGGTTTAAGTGATGTAGGTAATGCACAAGGCTTCACCAAAGGGTGCAGCAGTACCAGCTCGTTACAAGATCATTCAGCTTCAATATAGGTTTTATGAATGTGCATCATAACATGAAACTAATGTCCCCTGGGGCAGCAAGAGAGATCAAGTCAGCAAATCTGCCTTGCAGTCACCTTGCCAGCAGACTGAAGATGAGGGAGGTATCAGATGCAGCCTCTTTGGACTGCTGGACAGGAATACCCTGTCCTTTATATATCACCTCTTTAGGAGAAGTGGCAGCAGGGAGCCACCAGGCCTGGGGTCCTCCCATGGAGGTCGGAGCTCCCAGCACAGCACCTCCAGGGTACCCGGTATATGGCAGAGGGACAGCACTACCACACAGGGCACGATGGACATAGGTCATATCAGGCTGCAGCCAGGAACAGGATGTGATTCCAACAGGTCTTTTGACTGAAGTAGGTCAATCTGGTTTTGACTGAAAGCAGGAACTATGACATTTCTTTCCACAACTGAGCAGATGATGCAATAATTTGGTAATTAGACTGTGCAGATAAGATATACGAGACCTCATTCAGTTGTCTTCTCCCTTTTGAAGGATTTTAACCTTCTCAGTGGCACTTTCACAGAGGTTGCAAAGCTTGAAAGCTTAGGTGTATAGGTTGTCATTGCTTTTAAAATGAGAATGCACCATGGACAGGTTAAGGGCTGATTTTGCTTGAAGCCAACAGGAGCCAGCAGTCCCAACCACAGGGCCTGTCAGTCTGTAAGCTGACCCCAGCCTCTGGAAGGAAAACAGCTCAAAGGGACATTGTGTTGCTTCAGAAAAGCATCTTCCTGTTAAAAGTCTAGTTTTCTTTTAGTCAAAAATAAACCCTTTGTGGCCTTCACAGTTCATTATCAACTGGATAGCCACTGCAACTCAGCTAAGCAGAAATAGCTTCTGCCATCGCTAGACCAAACAGGCATGACAACAGAAAGGGGGTAGAAGGACTTCCTCTGTTGGCTAAGCCAATAAAACTGCATAATGTGAACATGGGCTGAGGTGAGAACATCTCATCTCTGGCAATTTCTCCACTTGTGCATGGTCATCCTTTCCACACGGCAGAAGTGCTCCAGCCCCTAACCAGTCTGGGACTCCTCCACTTAACTCACTCCACCTTATTGAGGTCCTTCTTGTGCTGGGTCAGAGCGGGGGAGAACTGGATCCAGTATTCTGAACGTGGCCTCATAAGTCACGTTTCTCAATCTACTAGCTGTGCCTCTGTCTGTGCAACCCAGGAGGCTGCTGGCCATCCTGGCCCCATGCTCAGCTGCCCACCAGGGCCCCAGAGAGCTGCTCTCCAGCCTGTCCCCCCACAGCCTGGGCTGCTGCAGGGGTGATTCCTTCCCCAAGACAGCGCTGGGCATTTCTCCTTTGGTATAGTGTCCCTTGTAACTGTCTGTTAGATAAAAGAACCATAGAACCATGAATGGCAGGACCAGATTGAAAGTTTTGTTTAAACTTTTGTTTAAACATTGATATCTTTATTCCTGGCTGGGATAGAGTTAATTTTCTTCCTAGTAGCTGGCAGAACACTGTGGTTTGGAATTAGTACCAGAAGAATGTTGATAACACACTGATGGTTTAGTTGTTGCTGAGCAGGGCTTACAGCAGTCAAGGACTTTTTCAGCTTCCCCTGCTCTGCCAGGGGCACAAGAAGCTGGGAGGGGGCACAGCCAGGACAGCTGACCCCGACTGGCCACAGGGATATGTCATACCATATGGTGTCATGCTCGGGGGGAGTTAGTTGGTCAGGGGGAGAGGGATCTCTGCTCAGGATGAGCTGGGCATTGGTCAGCGGGTGGTGGGCAATTACATTGAGCATCACTTGTTTTGTGTATTCTGCATATTCTGTCTACCGTTATTATTATTATTGTTATTCTTTTCCTCTGCTGTTTTATTAAACTGCCTTCATCTCAACCCATGGGTTTTACTTTTTTTTTTTTATTCTTTCCCCCATCCCACTGAGGGAGGGAGGGGAGGGTGCGAGTGGCTGGGTGGTGTTCAGCTGCCTGCCAGGTTAAACCACAACAACCTTCATAGCATCCTTCAATTTCTTTGAAGAAGCACATAAGAAATACAGCTGGCATGCCAGGGTGCATCACTTTCCCCTCTGTCATACCTAACAGATGCATCAGTAGCGGAAGAGCCGTGGTGCAGGTAGAGCCCTACTCCAGGACTTTGTCACCGCAGCCTTATTTTCCATGTAAGAGCATAGCACAGTTTTAGAGAAACAGAAGTCTCTTTTCCATTGTCATCTACTAACCCTGCAAAATCTTCTTAAATCACAGCTAGGCTTTCCCAGAGCTAGGTGATGTGGTCTCTGTATCTCTTCATAGCACAACAAGGTCTTAGACAACACTGTTGAAGGGTAGTGATCTTAGCTAGCATGAGTTCAGTCTTTTTCCTGGACAAATGAGAAAAAAGCCAGTGACCAAACTTTTGAATGATGCCGACGAAAATCAGTCCCCACAGACATCTCACTAAAATCCCTTTGAAAGCGTGTCATGGGTGAAGGTGTCTCTTCAGCAAATCCTGCTTGGCATCACCTGGAAGCACATACTGAACATTGCTGGCAAGTATGTCTTATGTGACAAGATCTCCATTTGGAAAAAGCAAAGTTATTATGTCAGAGGAAGGCCAAATATTTAAAGTTCTACACACTCAGAATGAGGCTCCATCTAGTCTGGTATCAGAGATGTCAGCTTAAGAAAAGCCAATTAAAAGCAAAACTATTACACAATCTTTCTTTCACAAGAACACCTCCCTTTCTAGCAGTTTTCAGTTTAGGAACACTCTTAGTTGGAGTTTACATTTGGGTCAGGGTACTTAACAAGCACCGATGAAACTCTTAGTCGTGAATTTTTCACTAAGTCATTTTTATTTGTGGTTTCTGTAAGTTCCTATTGGAATGAGTTCCACAGTTTAACTATGCTTTAGATATGTGAAAAAAATATTCACCCATAGCATTAATACAGAACCCCACTGTCCACAGTAAAATGAAAATAAAACTTCTCCTTAAAAAAGAAGCATAACCTTATGCTGCAATAATATCGGTAATATTTTCCTCCTTTTTATGATACAGATAACCGCCTGTGTTTTATAATGCCAAAAACGGAAAAGGTGGCAGTGAGTGTAGAAATTCTATCAGGTAGTTCTCTTTTAAGCTTGATACAGCACACCAGCATGTTTGTATTTTTCTAGTTGGAAAGCATCCATTACGAGAGGCATCCAGATGGAAGAAGGGCTTGCAGTCAGCTCCCCAGTGGCTGTGGGCACACGATGGCCAAGCAGGGGAGTAACCTTCTGCAAAAGCAGCAAAGATCCTGGCAGGCCATCACCCACTGCAGACGCTGCAGCAAGGTGAAGCTGCTGAATTGCAGCACCAAGCTGAAGCGGCTGGATTGCTCCTATAAATGCAGCACAGCTCAAAAGCACCTGACTTGTTTCCATATCTGGCTTAGATTTGGAAGCTATTTTACATGCTACAGGCTCTGATAAACATCCTGCAGAAACTCAGCCAAATCCCACTTCCCCACCCCACGGGCTTATCAGTGAACACTCACCAGTTCCTTATCTTTCCCGCTCCAAGCAGCTGACGCGACTCACAGGTATGCTCAGAGCTGGGACACCCCAACACCAGGTGACTCAGTGCAGGGTGGGCATATCCACATAATCCCATCCAGGTGACGCCTGGCATCCAGGGCTGCCCGCAGCAGTGACCCCTCGCAACCCATGGCGCAGGGCACCACCATGCAGGGACGCCCCACGGCTCCAGCCGAGCTGCTGCTGCCTGCTGCGGGGCAGTGCCCACCATGCCCCATTGGGGCTGGCTCCTTGGAAACACTCAAACATCTCCCAGTGCACACACAGGCTGGATTTAAGCTTGTCCATTAAGCGGGAGATCCCCAGACCCCACGCAGCGACTAGCTGGCTGTATATGCTCCCGTCAGAAAGGTGATGGTCAAACCATTCGAAAAGAACTGAAGACCGAAATTTTAAACTTAGCGCTTGAGCTTTCTGACACTGAGTTCTGGTATGGGCTTTGGTTTGTTCTGTAGACCTCAACTAGACCTGAAGAATCAAGGCAAATCTGAAGAAAATATGTTTCGGAAATGGTAAGACTGTAAAATGGCTATTTCCAGCAGTTTTTACGTTGTGCGCACAAAATTGTATCATTTAAGATATTTCTAAATTGTGACAGTGAAAAACTTGTCTTTGGAAGACCTATAATTTGCTTGGAATAAGCAGAACACCAGTTTATAAGATTAACTGATGGAAAAGAACAGCCAATTTTTAGTTCAGGCACTGACTGACTCAAGCAGTCTGTGAAGATTTCTCGATCTCACTCAATCCAGATTGCAGACAGAACTTCTCTTAGTTTGCTGAGCCCTGCTCTTTTCTGGTTTTGCAGCATGTGTAGTTTATTGTTATTTCAAATGTTTTTTGTTAAATATTGAGAATACTGTGACAGACTTTTCTTCCCACTGGCACATGCCACATAGTGGTTAAATCTGCTAAAAGGAATGTGTACATACTATGAGCAATCCAAATGAGGCCAGTGATGGAAGTGGGGGTGAGTGTGCAAAATGCATGCACAAAAAATTCATGAACAGTTATGCTAATTAAATTATTGCACTAATTAGAATGAAAAGCGAGCCAAGAAGAACTAATCAGAAGTGGTTCGTTTCCATTGTTATTTTCCAGAGTCCTTCTGTTAAACTGTCACATGAAAAGAAAGTGTTCATAACTTCAATTCATCAACCGTTCTTATATGAGACCACAAACTACTGCATCAATTAAAGAAAACAAATTGATTTTTTAGGGATGGCCCAATAGAACCCAGTGTACCAAGGGTCTGGGCATGTTCCTGTGTTTATCAGTGTATGTGCACCTCTCATTTTCCAGGTATTGGTAGTCTCCACAGGCAACACTGGGCTGTGTCACATATGCAAAAGTGTTTAATTACCTGGCACAGGTCTGGAGAATGGCTCAGGACTTCATCTGGGGACTCAGCAGAGCTAGGCGTGGGAGTTTGGTACTCAAACCAGCTCACTGTGAGAGTTATACAGCCTGGGCATATATCGATGTCTTGTGATCTTTAACTGATAAAGGCTTCAGAGCTTGTCCTTGACATAGATGGATATTACCACCATTTCAGGAGTAAGGTATAGAAGCAAAGGATGGGCTTTTGTTGAGAGGAAACTGGTGGCTGAGATAAGATCAGAACAGGGATTTTCTGTGTGCATGGTGCCCCTTTTCACCATTTCAGGAACATTTTCGGCTCTGAGGGCAGCTCTGGGCTTGACCTGCCAGGCTGTCCTTCCCTCACTACTTGGTCTTACATCACTGCTTGAGCCTATTATTAAAATTGCAATGCCAGAAGGAAATTTTTTTAAATAATCTTCTGGATTTTTATATTCTTTATGTCTTTGGATGGGAGGAAAGATAATGAAAGTACCAGACACGGTTGCATTATTCTGCAAAGTGACTACTACATCATAGAGGCCCATGCCAGGGATTGTGAACCACAATGGAAATAACTGGGTGTAGATCCACTTAGGCTGCATTTCCTCAGCATGCTTGGTCACCATCCCAGACCATTACCATTCCACAGGACATAGCAATGATAGTTGTCCTACAAGTCTACCTATCTGTAAGCAAGAAAAGTTTTTATTTTAAGGATTGCAGGACTGATCCAATGAAAACCACAAGCCTATTTGGTTTCTCTCATAAGTAGTGTCAGAGAGCAGGAAGGAACTGAGGATATCTCAGTAGGGAACTAGAAGTCCAGCTTATCTCAGCTGATCAAGTGTAGCTTGTCTCTAGACGAGACAGGGTTTCCTCATGAAACCAGTGGGAGCTTGTGAAAAGTCTAGTAATAAAAGCGGGTACTTTTCAATAAGGTTTTTACATAAGAGCAAGTAGGGCAGAAACACACATGCCTGATGAAACAATAGCATTAAAAGGTTTTTTGGTAAATGGCGACAAATCTCAAGGCCAGTTTTATCAATAAAATTTTCTTCTGTATTCAGTGCAGTGATTTATTGCATCCTTTTTCAACATGAGTCCCTTAGTCTTGGCTCATGTGCAGTATGTTTTAGTTTTAATGAGTGTTTAGGTAAATCTGGAATTCTCCATTCAGCTGGTTTTAAAAACACCTTTTCATCTTTTGCAAATAAGGTTTCTGAGAATGTTGTCTGTGCTTAGGTAATAGCTCAACTTGTAATGGCCATGTTCCAATCTGAAGAAGTAAGTCTACCAATAGTTTTCAAATAGCTGATTGTAATGGTCACATCCTAGATTTTGAAAAGTCCACAGAATTCTCATTATCATCACACAAGTAATCAGAGTATTCTTCACATCCCTATGTATGGTAACAATATTTTTGGTGTAAACAGGTTCCTGGACAACAAAAAAGTAAAATTGTACTTACATCTTTTCTCTGAACATGGGTCATTAGGACATTACTAGCACAACAGTTTGCAAATGTTACCCCTCCCAGTGTGGCCAAATAAATTCTATTAGAAGCCATGCTGAGAATAGCAGTGATTTAGCCAATCACAAGTTATTTTTAGTTTGTGCTAAATATGGAAGTTAAAACCTATT
Source organism: Gorsachius magnificus (assembly GCA_034008185.1). Lineage (NCBI taxonomy): Eukaryota > Metazoa > Chordata > Aves > Pelecaniformes > Ardeidae > Gorsachius > Gorsachius magnificus. The sequence goes on from CM067081.1 coordinate 183,427,192, forward strand.
TGGTATTCCAGGCTGAGCAGGCTAAGTGGTTAAATATTTTGTTATCCAAATCATTACCATGAGATTTCCATTTAGCACGATTTACTTTTGGTATTTCAATGTGAAAATGAAACAATTTTCATTTCCAATAGATTTGGATGAGTTTGGTTGTTTCATTTTCTATGTGCCAAATAGACTTGAATATATCACAGTATCAATATAGGTGTCTAAAATCCTTTTCTCAAGTTTTCAGGACTACTTACCTCTCTAGGCTGTAATGTAGTCAATAGTATCTTCTTTGGTCTTCTGTGCTTATATTAATTCATTATATATGATTAACCTTTGTAAAGAAATAATTTGTAATTGAATTGGCATAACAGAAACCAAGTGTAAAAAAATCTTGGCAAAGTGCCCATTTTAGTATATTAATTCTGCCAAGTGAGTTGATAATAAGATTGAACTGGATTTGAAAGATTAGAGAGACTTGGCTTAGAAGGACATGGAGGTTAGTTCCATACAGATTTTAGCTGTTTAAAGAGAGCCAGTATTTGAATTTTTGTCTGTCCTTTTGTGATGAACTCTTTCTATAATCTTCTTCTGTGGGGAAAAGGGTTCCAAAATTTAAAATTAAATAAAAATAGTTGATGACTTATTTCCATTAGCTTTGGATGCTGAAATTGATCCACACAATCCCAAGGTTTATTAACTCAGAAGCTTGTGTGTCAGGGCCTTCTGGATAACTGATAGGGTGACCTACATGCCACAAGAGCATATTCAGCCTGCTCAGCGTTGAAAGTTTTTATTTTATGCTGCAGACTACAGACAGAGGAACACGGCAAAATTAAATCAAAGGGGTCAGTGAGAGTTGCCTTGTTGCTTCTTTCACGAGTTTTGCAGAAACTATTTCTGCCTGTTTTAACTGCAAGACAGACTGCACAAGTGGTTGAAAACCTAAGTGATGGCTCACAGAAAGAAGTACAAAAATCATACAAACACAACCTTGATGCAATCAGCAGCCTTCTCAGGCCATCAGGTTTTTCTGTTTGGTGGATGACCAAGTCCTGTTTGCATCTTGCAATGCCTGTTTCATATTTGTCATTCATAAATCAAAAAGTCTTGGCAAATTCAAATGTATCTGAAACATTGTTAAGACAGAAGAAAATCGCTTTTTGTGTTTGTTTGGTTTGAGCCACACTATTATAAGGCATTGCATGCACCCTATTAAAAATGTCTTGCCGTTATTCCATGATTGCATCTTTATACGCCTGCAGTTTTTCTCTCCACCTGTGGCACACAGGTTAAACTTTTCTATAATAAGCCCAAAGCAATGCATGAAAGCAAAGAACCAGAGCTATTAGTCCAGTACATCCAGACATATAGCTGAGATGGATCAGACCTTTTTAGACAAAGGTTTGGGCATACAAATTGTGGAAAGCCATTTCGTCATGGCATTTGCTGTCCAGATACTTCCTAAAGTGAAGATTGTTTGACTCCTCTAACAGCCTGAGCCAGATAAAAGAGCTTGGAAATCCATGGGGATTTGGGGACCTTCTGAAGGCAGATGGCTGGAAGGAGACCTCCAACAGAGGTTGGATGCTGTTCCACGAAGGCTTCATGCTCTGTGCTGTAGGAAAGAAAGCTGATACTTCCCTTTAACAATCAAAAATTTATCAGGATGGCAAGAAACAGGTCTGTGTCTTGAAACTAGGAGTAAGTTACTGTATGTATTGGGTTTCTGTGGCAAGGTCTTGGTAGTGGGGGGCTACAGGGGTGGCTTCTGTGAGAAGCTGCTAGAAGTATTCCCTGTGTCCACTGCTGGCCAAGGCCAAGGCAATCAGCAACAGTGGAAGAGCCTCTGTGATAACATATTTAAGAAGGGAAAAAAAAAAAAACTGTCTGCGGCTCAGTAGCCAGAGAGAGAAGAGAAGTGAGAGGATGCAAGAGAAAACAGCCCTGCAGACACCAAGGTCAGTGAAGAAGGAGGGGGAGGAGGTGCTCCAGGCGCCGGAGCAGAGATTCCCCTGCAGCCCGTGGTGAAGACCATGGTGGGGCAGGCTGTCCCCCTGCAGCCCATGGAGGTCCACGGTGGAGCAGATCTCCACCTGTAGCCCGTGGAGGACCCCACGCCGGAAAGGGTGGATGCCTGAAGGGAGGAGGCTGTGATCCCGTGGGAAGCCTGCACCAGATCAGGTTCCTGGCAAGCCATTGCGGACCCGTGGGAGGAGGAGCCCATGCCGAAGCAGGCTTGCCGGTAGAACTTGTGACCCCGCAGGGGACCCAATGCTGGAGCAGTCTGCTCCTGAGGGACTGCACCCCATGGAAATTATTGGCCCATGCTGGAGCAGTTTGTGAAGAACTGTAGCCCATGGGAAGGACTCACGTTGGAGAAGTTCGTGGAGGACTGTCTCCCGTGAGAGGGACCCCACGCATGAGCAGGGGAAGAGTCCTCTCCCTAGGAAGAAGCAGTGGCAGAGACAACGTGTGATGAACTGACCCCAACCCCCATTCCTGTCCCCCTGCGCCACTGGGGAGAGTGTGTAGAGGAGCTGGGAGTGAAGTTGTGCCCAGAAAGAAGGGAGGGGTGGGGGGAAGGTTTTTATGATCTAGCAGTTTTTCTCCTCTCCTCCTCTGATTTTGATTGATTGATAATAAATTAATTATTTCTTTCAAGTGGAGTCTGTTTTGCCCATGATGGTAACTGATAAAATGATCTCTCCCTGTCCTTATCTCGACCCACGAGCCCTTTTGATTTACTTTTTCTCTCCTCTGTCTGGTTAGAGGGGAGTGATAGAGCAGCTTTGGTGGGCCCCTGGTGTCCAGCCAGGGTTAAACCACGACACTGTAATTGCTTTTAAGACACTGTTATCTTGCAGAAAAAGGAATAGATTCCCTGCCTTTCACTTTCTGCTGCCCTTCCATGGCTCTAATTAGGGCAATGCTTTAAGTAGGTATCACCCAGCAGAAACACCTCCTTCTAATGTGTCTGGCAATTCAGTAAATCTGGACGTCTAGGGCAGAGAAGAGTCAGGAGTTCTGGGAGCTGCTGGATAATCAGCCTCTTCCCCCTTCCAGATGCTGCATAATGCTCCTGCCCCTTCCCCTGCCAGGCAGATGAGCCAGGTGTGCACAGGAAGGAGAAGAAATCCCAACTACGGCAGTCAACAGCCTGAGGCGCGGAGGTGTGGAAAGGAGCCCACACAGCAGCTGTGTTTTCCCTCCGGGAGCCTTGGAGAGCCCCTGGCCCCTTCTGCCAGCCCCATGCCCTGGCATGACCCAGCCCAGGGCTCGCCGCCATCACACAGCCTGGTTCCCACTGAGCAAAGCAGGGCAAGCTTAGCACGTTAGCTACCTTTTCTCTGCCAGCCGGTTGGACCCAAAGCCAAGAAGACTGGAGGGAATGTGTATCTGTACGCCCTGGTGTGAGCTGCACTGAGGGGTATGAATCAGGTGTTCCCTTCTCCCAGCTGTGGCAAAGGGGCTGTAAACTCCCACAAGTGAGAAAAAAGATGGTCAGTGGGGCAGTAATGTTGCAAAGGTCCTTTGCCAGACATGCCAGCACCATCAGTATTGTCTTACAACCAGCTTTCTTGTCTCAGAAAATATATTCAGTAACCAAGGGTTGTGGGTATGTTCCAGCTGTGGCCTTGATCCCAGGTGTCGCCTCTGCACAGACCTCCTTGGGTTTTCCTTAGGTGAGGCATGACTGAGATTCTGGATGGGACAAATTACCCAGCTACTATGGGACAAAGGACATGACAAGGGCAAAGAACAGAGAAAAAGGTGTCTTTGTTTCCCTTGGGCTTCTAGCAAAGAGAAGGTGCAAGGTCAATGTATTTTGTCACCTTCCTCTAATATGCACTGAATTTACAAAAAAAAGGCCATAAAAAGGTGACTTACAAATAGAGTTTAATGATCCTCATTTTGGTCACGGACAGATTTCACAATCATAATAAATCTTAAAACAGATTAATGTATCTGCTGTTCAAGATGGAGCACAATTGTAGAAAAAGGTACAAAATATTTTATTCATAAGTCTAGCAAGGTTGGGAACTCTATCCGACTGACTGCGCTGACCTACTTTTCATGAATACCTGATCTTGCACAGCTGTGAGATCAAAACTGATAGTACAACAGGTGAACATGCCTCCCTGGCCACTTCAGGGTAGCGGCTAAAGCATGGTTTTTTACCATCAGAGTTTTCTTCTTTGTGCTTTATTTGAATTCATTGCAGTGATAGAATGGGTTTTCCTTTATTTTTAGTATCCATTTTTGGTCAGGCTTGCTGGCTTAGTACTTGCTGCATGTAAAAAAACTTTAGCATGAAGCATTAAAATAATGTTGTTGTCTTTCTCGCAGCCTGGAATTCTAGCTAAATTAGTGTCACTACAAATAACCTACAAAATACACATGCTTGTTCACTGTGTTATAAAACCATGTCCTGTCCATAATATACTTTTTCTGTTGCAGATTTCATATACTGCAATTCAATATCCTGAAGTGGAAATTTCCAGTCAATTAAGTCTTTTTAATGTTAATTTATGGGTACTCAAATTACTGCCACTTATTTGAAGCCTCTTACAAAATGGACTTTGTACGAAAGATGAAACCGAATTTGGCATTTCTCTCCATTTTTCTTTTCCTTCTTCTAAGTAATAGGTTTTTTCTGTATGTTTATTCCTCACTAAAACATAGCACTCTCCCTCATTTTTTTTTTGGAGCAGCATGCTATGTGTTACATGCGCTAATGAATTGGCATTTATAAAGCAGAATGTATACCGTATCTAAGACAACTGCTGTGAAAATGCCTGAGTTGCTGCACTCTCTAAATAGAGCACAATTATGGCATACGGTTGGAGTGCTTTTATCTGTACTGCCACTGCTGGAAATTTAACTGTGGATGTGACCTGAATATTTAGAGCTCAATGGAAAATTCCATAAATGTAGTGTAGCTTTGGAGCACCTAACAGCTGTTACAAATATTATACCTGTTATACACCATTGCCAAATGATACATAGGAAGCCCCTCTCCTCTCCTGGGTGTATTCTGTCACCTGTATCGATACCATATTTTAAAAGACCCTTGGGAAAACGCAATGACTCCAGGTGCTAAGTAGTTTGCATAATAATTCAGTGGTATTTTTTCCTGTCGGTATATTCATACCCCCTCCTGGATGTACGCAGTTAATGTTCAAACCTGAAAACACAGGAAGGAACTGTATCATATGTAGGCCACACTTGCTGTGTGCTTTTATTTGCTTAGTTTGATACCCATGCTAAAAGCCACTACCTAGCTGAGCAAACACAAAAAGAGAGGGAGCAGCTCTTCACACTCTTTGAAGGTTGCTTGTTATAGTGGGACCGAGCAGAGGTGTAGTGCATCCACGGATGCTCCCTTTCTCTCTAACTTACTACAGGAGTACACTGAAACCCCGCAGCATAGTCGTAGTAGGAACCACAGAAACAATAAATAAGGAAGTTTATAAGAGCAGAGGAGAGCATCGCAAAGCTTTACGTTTGAAGAAGCACACCAAGATGATGCAAGCTGCAGGCTGGTTTCCTAACTAATGATTCTTCCTGCCTCCTACTTATAGTTCGGTTCCTCTTGCTTTTATGCTGTTGGAACATGCTGAAAGACTCTTTGCTGTGAAGGGGGGAGAATTGCTAAATGCGGGGCACCCAGCTGCCGCTGGCAGCCTGCCGCTGCAGCACTGCTCCGGCTGCCCAAGGGGACAGGGAAGGAGAGGCAGCGTTCGCTGACATCCACCCAGGCGCTCATGAGCGCCAGCCCCAACCTCAGTCACACAGAGGCACCAAAGTTCACACAGAAGCAATGGCAGTTTGCCTCCCTGAATCCAAGCTCTGTGTGGCAAAGTCATTTCTCTGTGGAAGGGTGCATTGGGTTTGCGCGACAAGGTTTTGGTAGTGGGGGGGGCTACAGGGGTGGCTTCTGTGAGAAGCTGCCAGAAGCTTCCCCCATGTCCAACAGAGCCAATGCCAGCCGGCTCCAAGACGGACCCGCTGCTGGACAGGGCTGAGCCCAACAGCGATGGTGGCAGCACCTCTGGGATAAAGTATTTAAGGGGGGTGGGGGGAAGTGGGCAACACCAGGAGCAGCAGAGAGAAGATATGTGAGAGCAACACCTCTGCAGCCCCCAGGCCAGTGCAGCAGGAGGGGCAGGAGGAGCTCCAGGTGCCGGAGCAGAGATTCCCCTCAGCCCCTGGGGCAGCCCATGGTGGGGCAGGCTGTGCCCCTGGGGGGCCCCCCAGCCCGGGGAGGACCCCACGCCGGAGCAGGGGGGTGCCCGAAGGAGGCTGTGACCCCGTGGGAAGCCCGCGCTGGAGCAGGCTCCTGGCAGGGCCTGTGGCCCCATGGGGAGAGGAGCCCAGGCTGGGGCAGGTTTGCTGGCAGGGGCAGAGGGTGAGGAGCCCCCCCCGAGGAGGAAGGAGCAGCAGAGACAGCGTGGGATGGACTGACCCCAACCCCCATTCCCCGTCCCCCTGTGCTGCTGGTAGGGAGGAGGTAGAGAAAATCAAAAGCTGAGCCTGGGAAGAAGGGAGGACTGGGGAGAAGGTGTTTTTAAGATTTAGTTTTTATTTCTCATTGTCCTACTCTGATTTGATTGGTAATAAATTAAATTAATTTCCCCAAGTTGAGTCTATTTTGCCCGTGATGGTAATTGGTGAATGAGCTCTCCCTGTCCTCATCTCAACTCACAAGCCTTTCATTCTGTTTTCTCTCCCCTTTCCAGCTGAGGAGGGGAGCGATTTAGCGGCTTGGGTGGGCACCTGGCATCCAGCCAAGGTCAACCCACCTCAAGGGGACACAGAAAAGTTACAAATTCCATCCCTTTGCCCTCAGCTGAGCAGGACCAACACTTTCCACAGCAGTCCTGACAGTGCTTGTCCAGCTTGGTTTCATGGTCTTCCATAGGCACCACCATCTCTCAAGGCCGTCTGTTACAGCACTCCCCTGTCCTTGCCCTTATAAAGTATTTTTTTACTCCTAATATCTAACTTGAATGCACTACATGCCCATCGCTACTCGTCCTAAAGCAGCAGGAACAGAGAACAGATTGTTCCCTTCCTCACTGCAATACTGCCTCTCCCCATTGCTCCTCACAGTAACCCCTCATTAGTATTAATAAGAATCATCTCCTTGATTTACGCAATGGCCAGAAGAGGAGATTGCATGTGAGGGTCTGCCAGTAAAAATGGGAGACAGAGGAAGAGGGAAGAACTAACCAGCTGTCTAAATCAGGGTACTGGCAATCTGCCCCTGATAAATTACACAGCAGTCAGCATACTGGGACAAGTAGAAGTAGAGCTAAGATTAATCTTTTCTCCCATGGGGATGTTGCAACTCATGAGGATTTCCACAAGGAAACAGTCCTTGAGCACTCCTGAGCATTGGGAACATGATTATAGGAGACTCTTCTGAGGCTGAGTTTAGGGAAGGCATTTATGCCTTGCAAATGAACACTTTTAGGAAGATCTTTCGCTGTCGAATCCTGTTAAACTAATAGGAGTTTAAGGCAAACTCATGTTTAAAGTAGGTGATGAAAATTATTTTATTTATTGGTTTACAGCTTAGTACTGTGACCAACATCAGATAATCACACCACTAAAGCCTCCGTTCTATTTTCCCTACCCCTGGCATCTTTTGAATAATGCAGAGGCATCAGAGCAGGTTAATGTCATTGACTGTCTCTGTTGTTGTAATACTTTGCATCTTCTCCAGGTGTCCACCAAATTCTCTAATTGACCACAAATGTCAAGTCCCATTTGAAGGATCACAGTCACAACAAAGGTAGCACTTAGAGAGCACCATCCCCCCCAGCCATGTCAAAATAATGTAGTCATGTCCAAGCACCGTGTGGAGAACTCGTAATTCAGCCAAAGGTGAATTTGACCTCAAAAATTTTAATTGGGAGAAGATATAAATTTTCTGAGTGCTTTAAATGAGAAGCAGGGTTGTTTAACCAAAAAGATTTGGGAAAAAGAAAAAAACCACTTTTTTTTTTTAATATAGCAAATCACTGTTTTTTAATATAGCAAAGACTCTGTAGCACTGAAGTCCCAAAATACCCCTGACCCCCTAGGTATGATTAATAATTGCCTCTCAGTAGCTTTCTCAGTTCTGTAAAGTGAATTACATGATGTCATTAAATCTAAAGCAACTCATGCAACCTGCTGAAGCTGCACGTAATTAAAATGCAATGGAAATGCCTTCATGCAGGAACTTACTTACTGTCACCCCCCCTTCAGGAGAGAATTGTATGTTCCTGTACTGACAGAGAGAAGCAATCACCTCCTGCACACAGGGAGTGCTGCTGGTGGAGCGGGGACTGAGAGCAAGGCAAGGATCTGCTTCTTCCCATTACTCACACCACCCCTGGGATGCCACAGGAAAGGAGCCCAAGTGCACCGCGGTCGTGTGCGCCCAGAGAAACCTTCAGCTGCATAAGCAGAGCTGGTAACGCCATGCCCCGCAGCACACTGGGTACATACAAACCTCTCAAGGGGGCTTGTGGGCAGCTGGAAATCTGACCAACCCTCCCATGATCTCCGGGGTGCAGAGAGCCTGGGTCAGGTCCCAGCGTGGGCCTGGGAAGGAGGCATTGTGCCAGCCCCAGCTTTGGGTTAATGAAAACCTCAGCGACTTCTGAGAGATTACTTGTACTCACTGGGATTGTAATTTAAAGGCCCAGATCTCTTCCAGTCCAAAACAATTAGTGTCATCTGTCACCTACTTATTTCTAAGTTACAGTAGTAAAGTCAGCTCTCACAGGACTTAAGTGAGTTTTCTAAATTTCACTATTAGTACTTTACATAATAATAACAAGAATTTTGAGACTGACTGTACTTGTTAATTCATATGCAAAAAAGTTCAATAATTTCAGTGTCAGGCATATTATTGTCTTTTTATCACACTAATTTAATGGCTACACTCTCTTAAGAAACTGAATACAAATCCTACTCTTATAGTGCAAAGCCTGTTAGAATTCACAGGTTTTACTGGGATTAATATTTTGGTTTTACCTTGCATTTATGACCTAAACTTTTTTCAATGTTGTACCCTGCTGATATCCTTTCTCCTGAAGGAACCCTACTGACTTCAGCCAGAGTCTCTGGAAGTCATTGAAGAATAATACAGTCATGGAACGGTTTGGGTTGGAAGGAACCTTTAAATATCACCTAGTCCAACACCCCTACCATGGGCAGGGATATATTTCACTACATCAGGTTGCTCAAAGCCCCATCCAACCTGACCTTGAACACTTCTAGGGATCAGGCATTCACAACTTCTCTGCGCAACATGTTCCAGTGTCTCACCACCCTTATAGTAAATAATTCCTTCCTTATTTCTAGTATAAATCTACCTTCTTTTAGTTTAAAACCATTAATAGAATCAAAGCCAGAGACTCCAGAAACCTGACCCTCAGCATTGACATCATTAGTTAGCATTATCCTTCAGGAGGGCTGGAGCCCTGTTTTGCCAATTCTCCCAGTTAAACTGCAAAATTCTGAAAAGCCCAGATCCTGGATTCATGGGGCAGGGAATGAAGAATTTTAGAAGGAAAAATAATACAGGATTAATGGTTGTGGAGAAAAATTTGGAAGAGGAAAGCTATAGTGGACTGAAATATCACAGCACAGATAAAAAATTTTTAAATGTTATTTTAAAGCCTTTCTGATTTTCAAACTAACTGAAAATTTTGCATCTCTCTGACTCATGATACTTAACACAGGGAACAAATCCTAAAACTGGGAAAATTTGTGAGCTTAATTCCAATGCCTTGTAAAGGGAATGCTATTGACAGTTTTATTTGGATCAGTGCTTGCGGTCACTTTGTTTAAGTTTGCTTTCGTTTGGGAGCAGAAACATAAAGTGTTGTCATGTGCTGTGCTAATGGGATAAATCTGGGATTTCCATAGAACACCCCGAGCTTATCTTCTCCCTGTTGTCTGTTACAATGATGACCTTATCACAAAGAAAATCTTGTTATCTAAAACTGTTTTATCCCACACAATTGTTTGAGGTGAGGTTAGAAGGGAGGATGACTGGCAAGAGCAGGAAGAGTCAAGGCACCCTGGTAATACAAAGCACACTACATACTGTTGATCCAGCACAGCCCAGCAGTGACTATATGGCCATGACAGCTCTTTAATAACCTATATGAAAGGAGAAAGTCCTATAGAAATGGTAACAGAAAAAATGATCCCTGCACTAGGGAGCTTCTAGGCTAAATATCCACCCTGTACATAGACAGCTTCATTCCTTAGGCCACCTACCTCAAGGCCTTTCCCCACTTAAAAGCATCAACAGTCATTTAAAAGGATACAAATTCGGTTTCATCTTTGTTGTCAGCTCCTTATTTCATGTATCAAAATCCCATAGGAATAGTTATTGACCTGTGGAGGTTTTCCTGTATCTTGTAATTTCTATTAATATTACCTTGTACAAAATAAAACATGGAATTGAGACAGCAAAAGGCACACAGGCAGCAATTCCCTGCCCTGTGTTTCCTGTACATGGTAAGAACAAACAGCAGAGGTCAGCACTAATCCAGAACTTGAAATGTTCACATGGAATTTAATCAGACTCTACTGTCCTCAAAATGCATATGTTCAGACTGTGAAGAAACTCATCAAAATCTCTGCTTGGAAACACAAATATATTTCTATTTAAAGAACCTTAGTAAATTTTAAGTATCACTACTGCATGAGTACTCTTATCTGGCAAGGGAGCACATCTGTATAGATAGGTTTTTGCCTTATCCTTGCACTAAAAGATTACCAGACCCACGCACTTCCCTAAAAATGAAAATTCTTTTTAAAAAGTGGCTTCAGAAGAGATAGTAGTTTGCAATAGAGCAAGTGCAAAGGTTCAAGAAAGACCTGATGATCAACAAGTAGGCCTGAAGCTGAAGGGCAGAGGAGAATCAGAGGGCGCTTGGTGCAGTTGGCAGGTGGGGGCTGCAGCTCAGCCTTGCCTTGGCATAGAACAAGATGGGGCAAGTGAGTGAAATGGATGTAAGAACATGGCTTCTGCAGCCAGGGGTAGAAGTAGACTCAGTATCTGCTGAACAAGATCTACAAACCACAGAATATTTTCCCGGAAATGAAGCATAATTTAGCAGTACAAGTACACACACACCTGCATGCCGAACTACATGAAGATGGGGCAATAGAACAGAATCCTCCCTGCCTGGTCACCACCACTTTGAGGTCAATGGATGCTGGATTCCCTCTGGAGGACTTGCAGCATACATTAACACGTTGCATCTCAAGCCCTGGAAACTTTTTCAGCTCTTAAAAAAAGAAGACCAAAAAGAAAATTTAAAATGTGTCACAGATTGCATGGACATTTCCTGCCATCCCAAAGCGCAGTGAAATTCCTCAAGGTTTTTTACCACTGTCACAGCTACTAGAGATACAAGAACATACTACCTATGATAGAGCCCCCGATTGCTATTTCCAATATCTGTGCTGGATCTATCAAATTCTGCAGCAATCTGATGTCTGCAGAAAACCGTCCCTGATAAGACAGGGATCTTTCAGTCAGGATTTCTCCCAAAATAGGCAATTTCAATACCAATACATAGGAATACATGGGTTTATTCTGTTGGGGGTTTTTTTTCTAGTTCTCTGAAGCATTTTCCATGAAATCCCAAAAATGTCAGGCTTAATGGCTTTATTATCTACAACTATAGCTTGGTCTCCGAGGATCACATTTTCCTTAACTGTCATTGAATGGAAGAGGACAAAAAGTATATCCAGGGTCAATTATAAAAGTAAAAATAGCTTGGCTATTTAAAATCTTATTAGTTCTGGTTAGAAAACCAAACCAACATCCGTTTACATTATGAACTTGAAAGACTCAGATAGTTTCTGCTGTGCTGAGAGCTAAATCTCAGCCTGAACAAACTGGCAAGATGCCCAGAGCCACCTTCAGTTTTTAGCAAACACCACCACCAGATTACATCCAACTGCCTCTCCTGCCATTCCGCGATCTTTGCTCCTGAAATCCTTTGCTTTATGCTATTTTTGCAAAAAAATAAGTAGGCTGTTTTATTAACTAGTAAAACAACTTACTTTGATTCATCTTCTCTGACCAGAAGAACATAAGAGGTCATCAATCTTAACTTCTCTGTCAGCATAGAGATGTCAAACCTGAATTAAGTGGTGGAAAAATTGTTGAGGGAGAAAGCGGAAAAAACAAGACAAACAGAATGAAAGATAGTGAATCCCTTTCTCAAAAGAAGGGAAAAGAAATACTGTTGAGCTACCTTGCTGCTACTAGCTGATGCCCTGCCAGGTTAGAAACAGGTTTTTCACTCAGAATCAGAGACATTATGATACCTGAGAAGAGCTGCAGACTTTTCATAAATTCAGAGAAAAATTTGACAAGTAAACAAATTCTCCTGTGAATTAACAGTGCTTTGATCTCCACTTTTTATAATAACAAAGAAAATCGCCTTTACCCCATACACCTGACATTAACTGCATCATCTTTTCTTTGCAGGATACTCCAGTGCACGATCACAGTTCTCTCCTGCCTTCACCGGTGAACTGCTCTCCCCAAGGTGTCTTCTCTCATCCCAAGTGGTGACCAGCTCTTTTCCAAACAGAAGCACAGAAGACTGAATTTTCTACCCATTTCAGCACTTTCTTCATGCACACCAGATGCTTTTATGCATAACCCCAAGGGATAGGATGAGCTCTATATCACACTTCGAAGATGAGGAAATTCCGGTGGCTTTACAAGTAAAGTGAAATCACACTATCTGTCTACCATAAATATCCCACATCTAGAGTTTAGGTATAAAATGTATTAACAAAAACACTTCAGCTGTTCTGTACTACCGCTCCAGCAATGACAGAATGAGAGCTGGTTTGAAGTATATTGGCTCTATAACCAGTGCAATTCTCTGCTCTTTGAAATCCCCACCAGTCAGAAGAAACTTTCAATAGCTGATGGGCGACATTTCACTTAGCTCAGTGGCAGGCAAGGTTAGCTCCAAACTGAACACAGCATAACAACCTGACAACACATACACAAAGGTGAGCTTTATGTCAGGTTAAAACTTTTGTAAATACTAGCAGGTGAGTAAAGAAAAGGATTTTAGCCACTGAAGATGTCTAGGAATCTGGGAGCCATTGAGGACAACAAAACAAATGCGTAGTATGTAGAAGGTACTGTCTTGCAACTTGTCTTGATATCCAAAGCCATTTCTTTTCTCCATCCATCAGTATCTTTTCTACCCTACCTGGACAAGACTTCAGCCAGCCCTTTCTCACCATACGTTTACCATGTTCAGACACTGGGGGAACAAACAAACTGCATCATATTTCAGCTGGGGTGGGAGAGAGCACTAAAAAAGAGGCAGAGCTTCTTATTATCAAAGTAGTCATGGCTTTGCGTCCCAAGTCAGTTTGGCCCCTCCAGTCATTTCACATGAGGACAAGCAGCCAGCAGAAGCTAGCCCTTGCAGAGCACTCCCTCCTGATGCCCCTTCCTCTGAGACCTCCCAGGGAGGAGAGGACAGACATTCCTGGGCAACAGGGACCTTCAAATTCAGATGTTGCTGATAGTGCTCAAAGAATGAATATAAATGAATATAAATATGTCAATGAAAACATTATCCCAATGGAATATAACAAGGCAATCACCTAATTTATTGAATGCAAACTTTTATTAAATCTCAGTTTACTGCTTGATTCCTGAAATTGTTTTGGGCTACTAAAAAGTACTTATTGGTATACAGTAAATACAGTTATACACCGGTGGTCTGGGTAATGTCTAAGGGGAATTTTCAAAGAGTTTATGAATGTAGAGCTGTAATTTGTGTGCAAAAAAGTGAGACTGGTCAAAAATTTTCAAACACTTCTTTAAAGAAGGGCATTCATGAAATGAGTAAATTGGAAGTGGGTGGCGCTCTCAGCAATGCTGTTATACCCTTTCTTAAAAGGAGCTTCTGACCATTCAGTAGCTCTTTTGTATGCCTTTTCTTCTTATCTGTGATCCCATCTGTCACAAGACCCTCCACATCCTTAAATACTACCTCTTATCTGACCACTCTAGTCTAAAAGGAGATAAAATATTTATGTGTTGCATAAACACATGCCACATGGCAGAGTGAGAGTGAATATGAGAATGCAGGCATGTGCAGTCACATAAAGACATGACTTCATACTGAAAAAGATGCAACCTCCATCCACTTGCAGGGACACTAATTTCTTGCTTGTCACTTAACATGAGTAGTTTATCAAAAAACCACATTGACAGGATTGTGCCAGCCAGCCTTTTTGGATATGAACACAGACATATTTTTGGATTTTCAGGATATTTGTCTGGTTTTAAATATCAACAGTGGAACATATTCTAACAGAGGAGTCCTTAAGCAGAAAAGCAGAATTTAGCTCATTCATCCATTCAGAGACATGAAGTGCTAAAGAGAATAGTGTTTTCTATCTAGTAAGGACTTTTATCATATCACAGTCTTTGTCACAGTATTATCACTTATACTTCTTTTTAATAACAGATTGCTCCAAAGCCATGAGCAATTCTTTAATGTTTTGTTTTATCCTTACTAGCTGTCCACTTATTCAATGCCTTATCTAAAGACAGATTGATTCATTTCCTCCCAACTTATCGCTATGGAAAAATTCAGAATAGTACCTGACAGCTTCATACACATTCAAGAATTTATTTTCACATCCTCCCTGTGAGAAGGCAGCTATTATTGTCCCTATCTTTGTACTTGGAGAATTAATGCACTGAAAGACTGAAATCAGATTTACTCTAAATGCCTATTTAAGGTGCCTATTTTAAGAAAATGAGGGTGTGAATGTTACAGCTTCAGCTCTAAGCACTGCTTTTGCAATAATCCCAAGTCAAGTGCTTGGGGTATAGATTCCAGGTCCCTCTTGTGTCCCCTTTATTTGTTCCTCTCCTCCTGGGCCCATGAAGAGCCATCCTTTGCTGCAAGATGTCACTGCTTCAACAAATCTTATTCAGATCCTCTCTGCCCCTCCACTCCTTTTGCAATGATTTATATTCAGCCGTCAGATGAGCCTTTGGGCAGCAGGGCATTGGGATTTGGACGGATCACAGCTCAGTAGAAAGCCAGCTAAGTAGGGATCTGAACTCAAATTTCTCACTCCTTGTGAAGTCATTGTAGCAAAAAAAGCAACCACCATCTCCATCATACCTGGACTTAGTTAATTTTGAACAAAGCTTGGTTTTGTCAGGCAAGGTAAGTTTGAGAAGTTACTTACACAGAGGTTTACTTCATTTCTGGACCCTAAATGCTCTCAGAAAAGGGGTAGGTGCTGAATTATTCTACATAGGAAATTATGGGCATGCCTAGGAAGAGGACTGTGGACATCCAGAGATCCAAACCACGCAGAAGGCTCCTACTGAAGCTGAATGCCCCTAAATCTGGGTGAGGAATCTGAACCATATTCTGCATGTAGACAGAGTCCCACTTTCCTCTCTTACATCCTTGATTGGACTTAATCATGCAGCATGAAGCATATTCAGAGTACTCTTTATTAAATGGTTATCTATAATTCTGTTCCGCCTAAATTTGGAAATGTTTGTTTATTTAAGATATCAGAAAACATTTAAAGATATCTTCCTTGTCATTCTTTTATTAAGCAATACCTTGAACTAGCATCTTAAAATAGCATCTTCAACACAAGTGTCATGTGAATGGAAACTATAGAATCTCTCTCATGGAGAATTCCAGAATTATTTTTGGTCCAAATAAAATGAGCTGTTAGAGTATTAAAAATGAGCATTGATTCAGTTCAGAAACAAAAAAAAATTTGTTGGATTGACTCAGAAATTAATCATAAATCACAAAAAAACCAACCTTGGAAATTACAGTTTAAAAACTTGATGCTCCCCTTTCCTGGACAGTCTATATGTTTGTGGTTCTCCTACAGCCACGTTACTCATGTGATGCCCTGTGCAGCTTGATCAGAGCAGAACATCTCCTGCTTCTTTTGAAAAGGACGTGAGCTTCAGAACAGGAGTTTGAGCTGCAGCTGCCACACACACCATTATAACCATCAAAGAAAACTCCCAGCACTAGTATAACAAGTAGAAATATTCTGTCCCAGGTTTATCAGTGGAAACTCTTTAGGTAACTTTTATCTTGAGTGAGAAAAAAATCAGTGGGAAAAGAACATGTTTTCCTAAGGAATCACTTTGACAAAAACGTTGCAGGCACTTCTAATTATGACCACTGGTGAACTCCACACGAGCCAGAAATTTTGTGATCAAAGAGACTATTATGCCCATCATCTTGACCACTGATGCATGAGCAAATCATCCAGTAATACCTGCCCTGTGATCAAAAATTTGTAGGTAGCTGGAGTGAGTGGTTAGGAAGCCGACAGCACTGTTCCGAACACATGATGTCCTCTGTCCAACCCAGCTTGCATTAGCCACCTGCCCCGACCTCCTGCCGTGTGAGCAAAGGTGGCCTATGTGCTCTCTCTAAGGAGAGGAACCCTAGACCTGAAACACCCTGTGGAAATATCCACCTTATTGACCACAGAAGAAGCCCTTGACTACCAACTTTCACATCTCAGCTGAGTAATCTGTTAGGAGTAGTAAAACTGAGAGCAAGTGATAGTGAATTTATCACATGCTTAGGGACCTGCTAACAATTTCTTATGGTCTTCATAATCACTTTACAAACACCAATGAAATTTTTCATGTTTTCTGTGCAGAGAAATTGAGGAGTAGGACTCCCAGTAAGAGTCATGTAAGAAGTCAGGGTTAGAGCAGAGTACCTTGCTCCCAAGAGATGGAGTTGGGCTCACAGCTCTCAACTCACTGCTGCTTCCCTGCCTTGGGACATGGGGGACAGCCACAACACCACAACTACTCTTTTATAATTAATAACAGATTGACTGGCTGTTTTCTTATTCTTCTACACATGATGGCCACAGAATCGGTCCATAGCTGCAGAAATGCTGTAAGATGTTATAACTCCGCTATCATGTTACTTCTGATATTACATCTGATTCTTCTGTCACATTCTGCTGAAATAGGCAAAGCTACCCCCCAGTTAGTGGTGCTGCTGAAATCTATCCCATGCCAATAATGTAGGTAGTACTTTAGTGCTTAGTTATAGAGGAAATTAAACATTATGCAAAAAAAAAATTGCTGTAAGTACCCAGATAGAGAAAACAAGAATGTTTAACATATCTGCTTCCCCAGAAATAACAGCAACATGTATATTTTAAATATAGTCAGGATGTAAGCAAGATCTCAAGGGGACACTGTTTCCAGCTGTGCTCACGCTTCGCATGACCGATGATTTTAATATTTGATGCTTCTAATTTTTACATCCCTTTCTGTTTGTTTGGGGGCATTCAGGAGGGGGGATTTGTACCATTAAAAAACCCTTTGAAAAGCAATAATACTGGCCTAGAAATTCTTGGAAAGAACTCAGCTGTGCCATGTAGAAAGGAACAGCTTTGATGTATTCGAGGAAGTGCTCCTGCTGAGCTGGCATTTTGCAGTTTGTTTCTGTCCAAACCGAACGGTTTGCACTGATTCATTAGCAAAGGAAATGTCTGTTCTTTGCCAGATCAACACTTGCTTATGCCAAGCTAGTTTAGCCAGGCACCACCAGTTTCTGTACTTGGCATGTGCATATCATGGTCACGTATTAAAGCCAGTGGCAAAGAAATGCTGGGAATGGTTTTGCCTTTAAAAAAGATGAGTTGAATGTATGGAAACATTTGCTAGAGTTGCACTAAATTGCAAAGATTTTCAGCAACAAAACCTGCAGTTTGCATGATAAACATGTGCCAAAACCTATGTTTGATTAAGCAATGTAAAATATCTATTTCTTCATCACATAAGCAAAGTGTGTTTTGGTCAGATGCAAAGCTGTCTTTGTGCTAAATGAAGACTATTTCTAACGTGAAACTCCCGGCTTCTTTTCCATTGCTGTGCGACACCTCTGACTGCCACCCTCCCTCTGCAGGATGCTCACCAGCAGCACCTGCCCACTCTTTACAAGAGCTTCTATTCCACTTTAGAGCTTCCACCTCTTCCCCCACCTCTGGGTGAAGGAGGTGATGCCTGTGGGGCCATCTTAACACGCATGAGATTTTCCTGTTTTGTAAAAGGTTTTCCTTCTACTGTGACTGGACCTTAAAAGGGAGAAACTGATTCTCCACCTAGAAACTGTTTCTTAAATTTAAAATTTACCATCAGGGTCCACATTTCCTGCTAGCTGCCCTACTGGCTGCACATGAGATTTCCTTTATCTAAAACAATAGCTTATTTTCTAATTGTCTTACCAATCCAATGTGGTTGGTATTCTTAAAAAATAATGGGATGTGAGCATGTCTGTAAAAGGCAGGGAACGTGTTCTCTCTGAGAATATTACCGGTGTAACAGAAGAATTACAAAATGCCTTGTTTTTAAAAGGTATCTCTTACAGGAATTAAAAGTAAGAGTAGGATCACCAATCAGAGTGATGGGGAACCTACAGAGAGACACGGGGTCCCCTCCCAGTGAGCCAGAGCCCCAGAGCTGTGTGGGGCAGCACTTCCAGGGGGCTGCCGCCTGCAGCAAGGGGCTGCCTGCCCACTGCAGCAGCTGTCCCAGAGCAGGAATCTGTCCTATTCCTCGCTGACTTTGGGCTGTTTAAACACCTTTCACCTCACCATTGGATAGCAACATTTTGGAGGAAAAACACCGAGAGCTGAATGTTATCTGATAGTTTAAACTGGGAAGTGTTAGAACTTCTTTGGTATAAAAACATGGTAGGAACTCTGGATATCCATGTGGACCTACACTATTTACAACAAACTGACTTTTGATTTTTTAATATGGTTTACCCAGGAGGCTTTCATTAAATCATCTGAGTTCACTACATGCCTTTTCTGCACCTCTGGAATTATAACTGTTCTTGAGTAAGCAAGCTGGATGAGACTGCATATGAGAGGGTGCAGAAGTCCATGTTCAGTTTCTTCCTAGATCAAGGAAATAAGCCATTGGAATAAAGCAGACACATCTGAAATTAATTTTCTGCCTGATCTCGCAAGACTAAAAAGCTTTTCTTGGTCTAGTGTTTATAAATTTATGTAAAAATTATCCTCTTAAATGTGTGCATAAGATATATGCATGCTTCAGTATCTTGGTGATACAGGACTGCTTGACATAGGGGCAAGGTGACATTTAGCCAAGTATTACAGACATGTGAGGAGCTGACGTCTGCCTCTAAACCTGTGATTTACCATGGTAAACAAGGGGAAAAAAGGACACATGACTGTGTAGTTCAGCACTTAGTATGACAGGAACAGGCTTTGAATTCCTGTTCTGACTCCCAGCACCATTTCTGCACTCTGCGTTACACCATCATCAGCTAAAATAAAGAAATAAGTCACAGGAAGGGAAGCTTGAGTCAAGGCAGGTCCTCTGTCGCCCCAGGGCATGGAAGCTCTCCTGTGTGTCCTTGCTCGCCCCTCCGCTTTCTGGGAAGCCTATGAGCCTAAGTGGCAATATGGCTCCAATCAAGGAGACAAGTGAGAGACCGAGAAAAGAAGTAGCTGTCAACACTCAGGCCATGGTATCTAAAAGCCAAATATGACACAGAGAGCCTCTAGACTTGATTTCTTTTGCAAAGTTATGGATAGCTGAGGTTTTCAAAAAACTGTCATTTGCTTTAAACATTTCTAAGTAGACTTCAAGGCAAAAGCAGACATCTTTCAGGACATTCCAGGCTGGACACCTCCTTTCCCGCACCTATATATTTGAACTACAGTTCTTCAAGACTGTCTGTATGTGGCAACACAATACTGTACTATTTGTTCAATTAATTACTTAACACAGAGATAGACTCAAGATAGTATCCTCAGCAATATTTACAAGGTCTTCTGGAGGCAGACCTCAGCTTGCTCTTCTCATGTTTTGAATGAAAAGAAAGCTGTGTGGGTGCATTTAATGGACATTGCTCAAGCTCGATAGTCTGTTAGCTTGGGCCACACAGCTCCTGCTGCACTCATGGCATGAACAAAGCAAGGGAACATCTGCCTGCAGAAGACGATTTAGGCATACACTCGCATTTATTGCTCTGACTGTGAAGAAGTCATTGGCTTCATAGCTTACATTAATAGAAATTTGAAAAATGTATCCTTTATATGAACAAAGGAAGCTCTATAAGCTCATCTGGCCGGAGGGCTAAGCACACTTACTGAATTATTATCTTCTCGATGAGGTTATACAGGTTTTCTAAATATAGGTCCATTGCAAATTCTGGAAGTTTAAGAATTTATTTGAGCCACAAAAGGTAGTGGATTTAACTAGCTGAAGAAATAAAGAGCATAATGAAAGACAGCTTCACCAAAGACCAAGTCACTTTTTGAGGAATACAAGAGAAACAGAAAATTTGAAATAGCTGATATAATTTAAAAACAGATGGGACATGGAGCTTTAAAATCATATTTCACTCCTTCTGCCTTATGACTCCAAAGTGCTGCCAAACTGAATGAGTTAATGGCAGTCAAAGTAATAAAGGGCATTTTCACTTGCTGTCTCCTTTTATACATATATGCGCACATATACACAGAGAGGTAGTGTGCTGGATTTGGCTGGGATAGTTAATTTTCTTCATAGTATCTCATATGGGGCTATGTTTTGGATTTGTGCTGGGAACAGTGTTGACAACACAGGGATGTTTTTGTTATTGCTGAGCAGCGCTTACACAGGGTCAAGGCCTTTTCTACTCCTCACCCCACCCCACCAGCAAGTAGGCTGGGGGTGGGCAAGAAACTGGGAGGGGGCACAGCTGGGACAGCTGACCCCAACTGACCAAAGGGATATCCCACACCATATGACGTCTTGCTCAGCATATAAAGCTGGGGGAAGAAGAAAGAAGGTGGGGACGTTCTGAGCGATGGTGTTTGTCTTCTTCCCAAGTAACTGTTATGCATGATGGAGCCCTGCTTTCCTGGAGATGGAAGTAGTGAATGAATTCCTTGGTTTGCTGTGCTTGCATGTGCGGCTTTTGCTTTACCTATTAACAAGTTTTTTCACTTTTACCCTTCCGATTCTCTCCCCCATCCCACCAGGGCATGGGGGGGTGAGGGGGTGGGGGGGAATGGGTGGCTGTGTGGTGCTTGGTTGTCAGCTGGGGTTACACCACGACAGAGAGAGAGAAAGAGAGATGACACATGAGAATGGAATTTGAATGAAAGAATTACTGGGCATTTACTTTTCTATTTTACTCTCTAAGGTCCTCAATTCTTCTAAGAAGCAAGTCAGCCCTGTTTTGTTCCTTGACATATCAAGAAATTTTGACTAACTTTGAACTGAATAGAAATTAAGGATGAATGATGGAGTTTGATGATTAAAATCATACTTATCTCTTAAACAGTAACTGGATACCAAGCAGGACCTAGATAAGACGTTAAGTAATTTCACATACTTACATAACCCCTCAACAGCAATACATATCCCCATTTGCTAAAGCTCCTTCTTCCTCTTCCTGTGGGCATGGGGATGCCCACACTCCTTATGTCAAGGTGCAGGAGTCCAAAAGATAAAAGAAAAGAAAACTAATGCTTGTCTGTGTATATGCTAGTGAACACGGGGGGAGATTTTAAAAGAACAGCACACTTAACATTTCCTCAGCAGAAAATGTTTGGTACCTGGTGATTTTGAACCTGAAAGTGTGAATCTATTATACACGTACTGAAAGAAGTGAATTCCTCTTTTATAGAACTGTGAAATAAGTGGCTTTATAACACACACCAACATTTTGCAGCAGTTAAGTCACAGCCATTAGTTCCTGGAGAAAGTAGGTTACCAGGTCTCCATCTTGATTTTCCTGGGGCCTTCATACTTGTACTTTTCTGGCGCTTTACAATGTTGGGTCTTGAAATGCTGTCTATGCTGCCTTATCTGCTGTGAAGTTGATAGCTTGCATTCTCTCACTTAGTTTTCTTTCCTTTTGCAACAAGATCAAGCGGCTAAAGTTTAAGGTCTTTTAAAAGTCCCTTCCAACACAAACTATTCTATGATTCTATGATTTTATGATTTATTCATAGCAACATCCACATGCAGAAATTTTTGGACATGTTTTATGGTAAGGAATAAAGAAATAAATTTGTTTCTAATGAAACAAAAAGATTGTTTTATGTGGAAACACTTTATAAGCTTCAACTCTTTAATCAGTATTAGAAATCTGGTTATACCTAGTTGAAATCTCTTTGAAGTGATTGCAATTGTTATTTTTCTCTGCAATATCAGATGTCAACAAATGCAGTTTTTCAAATAATCACAGATAAAGTGGGATCTTAAACACAGTGGTGAGAAAATAATTTTTAAACAACAAACATATTAAGTTACAGAAAACTCATAAACTGCAAATAAATTGATTTCGCCAAATCCATTGCAAACAATAAAGAGTTGGAATAGCTCTACAAAGAAATAAATCTACCTGGGGTAAAATTTTGCACATGCAGAGTCAGGTTTTAGGTAACTTTTCTTTTTCTTAGGCAACTTAAAATGTAACACCTTAATATAATCAGAAATTGGAACTTCCTTGAAATACCTTCAGTTCCCTTGATGTCAGCTTGCAATTTCCTTTACTTACAGGGTATATTCTTAAAGCTATTTTAATATCTTTTCAAAGTTGGTATAATTTTTACTGTACCATGCCCCTGATCCAAGAAAGTGCTAATCAAGGAAGTGTTTACATGCTCTCCTAAACAGAGAGATATTTTTGAACTGCAAACTAAAATCTGAACGCCACATATAAATTGAATGTTTAATATTTTTTTTCAGACTCAGTTTTTTAAAATTTTTTAATTTAATTTAAATTTCTTCCCACTCTGAACATCATTATTTCAACATTGACAAGTAAAATAAGTCATCTCACATTTCACAAGAAAATAAAGCCTGAATAACCATAGTCAAGGTAACTGTTGCTGATTAATTTAACAGACCTGTCTCTGGGTTTTAAAATTCAGTATCAGTCATTAATTGTAACAAAACTTTTATGATCCCTTCAGTCAACAACTATGAGTTAATGACAACCACAAGGTAGGGCAGATATTCAAGTTCACGAGGTCATGTCCTTTACTTCTGAACCTGTTTGCATTTTGTTCTTTAGCAAGCCAAGGCAGATTGATTGCAATGAAGTGTTGTACTAGGCTCAACTCAGAGAAAGCATAACTAGAAACAGTGTTAAATTATCACTAAATAGATTCCTTTTTTCCCTGCCTGGTACATGGAGACTCTAGCGTGTTCATGCTTTATGTATATTGGCCCAGTGTAGTTTGTGGCAATTCAGACAGACTGGATGTTTCAATTGTGTTGTATAGTTTCATACTGAGGTTATTTAACCCTTCCTTGACATTGCTTTAACACTTTGGTTAATTTTGAAACTAAGTAATTGTTTCAAAATAAAAAGTTGCAATATTTTACTTTTGAAATTTTTGAAATAAATACTGCAATTCTCAGGGTATTTTTAGGCTCAAAAGGTTTGCTGAACTGGACCTCAACTTATGATTCATTTCAGCCCATCTCATATGGCATTTTCTAGTCATTCTGGATCAAATACTGATTTGTCTGTGGGCTCAGAGAAGGACTACAACCTCCTTAAGAGCTATAGGCTGTTTCCCAGAAGTGAAAAAGTCTAGAAGGCCACTCCAGTGGCTACATCTAACCTTTTCTTCTCCTGTGCTTTATATTTTGTGTTGCATTTCCAGAGCTGTCCATGACAGGGAAGAACATGGACATGCCATGCTGTTGAAAACTGAGTTTTGAAAAGAAGAAAAATGAAAAGCCTACCAAACCAACAATGAATTTGGGCGCTCTATTTTCATATATTCCTTATGGATTGCAGTTCAGGCAGAACTAGTCAGTCCCAGCCCCCACTAACATCAGGCTGTCCAACACTTCCCACTATTGACCTGTGGTGTAAGTGCTTTATAACCTTGCCCAGTTTTATTTGGGCTGGATTTTTCCATGATGGATAACAAGCTAAGGCAAACACTTTATATGCCTATACATAATTTTCATGCTTCAACTGCTAATGAATGATTGATATCAAGAAAAAATATGACCTGGTAAATCTCTTCAGGTTTTGAAATAAATCTTGAGCTTTGGCAGTGGGCTTCTTGAGGTGGAGGAACTACCTTCCAGAGCTGGCCAAACAGAAACTTCTGAAAAAATCTTAGTAGGCACAGAAACAGGGAAAGATCATTAAAGATTAGACTTACTTGTAAAAGGGACACGACCTAAGAATTCATTGGCAGTCTTGATTCTTGCATTTCTGTATCCTTTGAGTGCTTGAACTCGCAGCCTTAAAATTCCGTTAAGGGAGGCCTGTGTATGTAGGTTGCTATGTGTATTTCAGTGCTAGTTAGAAAATCATCTTTAAAGAGAGACCAAGAATATAAGGCTGCATGAACTCAGGAAATATTAACAGTAAGTGGTTTATATAGAAGCGATATGAGCAAAACGAGGAAGATGGTTCTGCTCATTTAATCACCTTAGTTTCGGAGAGGATTAATTGTGAAATAGGTTGTGCAAAATAAGATTCTCTCTTTATCTTGCAACTTTTTCACTGGAAATTAGTATTAAACATATACAAAATAATATAGATTAGGTAAAATATGGTACACCAAGTTATTTCCTAGAAAAAATCAACTGATGCTGAGTCCAGCCATTAATTAGTCCAATTATATGCAAAGCATGACAAATAATTTCACTTTTAATTATGAAGTCCTGTGGAGACTCAATTTTACTTTGCAAGGAAACACTTTGAAGTGTTTAGTACTGCATTTACCCTAAATATAACTCAACTCAAATTTAGTTCTTGCTTAGACTTTGTAATACTCTGTTTGAATTAGAGCTAGCTTATTAACAGTTAAAATATGAACTAGAGCAATATTACTCTTGGCATTTGAAATTTTAGAATAACATTTATATATATTTTTATATATTAATATATATATTTGAAGAAGGATAATGCTCCAAAAATGTTCTGAACTTCCTGCAGTTCATTCTTATTCTTTCTCTACTCACCTCCAGCTCCTGCCAGTGCCAGTATGCTGGTGATACAGTGAATCTTTGTTTAACCTGAAACAGGAATATTACAGTCTTGATTTTACTTCCTGATTTCTTTCTGAGTTTCTACCTGTTTTCAAAGTCTAATTTAAAAAATATATGTATATGTAATAAGGCATTATAGATGGCAGGATATGTCGCTGAGGCAGATGAGAAAAGTAGACATACCCTGTTTACATCTTTGGTAATCAATTCTTGCCAGAACATTTGCAATTTATTTGCAAAGTCTGTATAAATTCTAGGGGGCTGAGCTGGGGGCTGGGTGGTTGAGTCTGGGGGTTTGGCCATCATAAAATATTGGCCACCAGAATCTGAGAATTTTTTTTAGATAACATTGCCTAATTTTCCTCTGATTTATTTCCCGTGCTCATACAGAAAGTTAGAACTACCTCATTCTCTTCAGATTAGTATTTTCTGGAAGGTCACTATAATTTCCCTCCCTTGATTTGTAACAGCAATAACCTTGTCATTTATCTTACAGTTTTCCACCTTCTAGCTCAAGCAAGTATTAGTAATTATGGTAGAGATTTTAATAGACGCACAGTAAACTCGCCAGGGTCCCCCCAGCAGCATCTCGCTTACTGGTTGGAACATCTCCTGTGAACACACTAGTGCACTGCAAAGGCCACAAAATCTGCCTTTAAATGGTAAAAAAGTTTCTCAGGCCTCCATATCAGACCACTTTAGGTGCTTGACCCAGTCTTCTGGTAATATATGAAGAGGAGTTTGCTGGCTATGGACCTTCAGCGGGGGCTGCCTGAGACATTCAGGAGTCTGAGTGTTGACACAGGAAGAGTTTTTTTGCTATCCTATTAGTGTGTCTGTCCTTTAATATAATTTTATATTACTTCTCAAATGAGTCTCAAGTTCAGGACAGGTCACATCTTGTTTAATATACACTGAAACTAGAATAAATTAACAGAGATACTTCTTACTCTATTCTAGACTAAGATTAAGATCTCCTGCTTTTAAAACACAGTCATCAGTCTTTTGATATGATATTGTTCCAGACCATTTCATCTGTATAGTTCCTTCAGAAAACAATATTTCTGAATGCTTAACAAAACATTCCTGGAACAAGAAGTCATTCCGTATTTCACCCTTCCAGTCTCAGAAATCAACCGTGCTTGTTGCATGTGTATTTTATTTTGCTTGGCTCATTGTTTCCCTTAGTTTGAAGATCAAAAAGTGAATCTGTACCATAAAAATACAGCCTGTGTGGGTCGAAAGGAAAAAAAAAGGGAGAGGATGGGGAACATTTCATCGTATATGGGTTGTATCTAACAGCTTTATTAACAGTGTGCTTCAGATGCTTTGCATTAAAGCTTAATATAAAGAATGCTGAATGAGTGCCAAAATCAACTGCATTGTTGGATAAATGGTATCACTGCACCCAAGTTCTGATTTATTCTGACATAAAATTGCTTGCCTGCAATTAAAGGTTCATTATTTTACCCAAGACATAAGTAAACACTGATAATAAGGATTTAAATTATCATAATGGTTTGTATAAATTCTATGATCAATTTTTATTCTCTGAGTTTTATGCTTCTAACAGCCATTACATAGTCCTATTAATATTGATAATTGCCACAGGCATACATTACTCTATTTTTGTCTCATCTCAGTATCAGCCTGAACTTACATGCAGCCTGACCGTCTTCCACAATCTGCTCCACCATTTTCTTATTGCATGTTTTTTCTTGCTGTGTTTACCCATCTCTCCTCCTTTGCCCACTAATTCATGCTATCCTCTCACTTGTCCTGTAGCCAACATATATTTTTACAGATAAACACACAAGTGGGCTGAAAGGAAGGACTGAGGAAGGAAAGAAGAGGGAGCTAAGAGACTCCTGAAGAAAAAGACATGCTGATTTTCCAAGTGCAGGGGTGATGACATAGCTCCTGGAACACATTGGCTCAGAAAACTGCAACGATTTCTTATCTCCTTCTGTTGTATTACCACACACCAGTAACCTCAAAAATTTTTCCTCTTTTTAAAAATTTCCATTTGGGCTCTGACCAAAGGTAAATTGCCCTGGAAGGTTTGAGCAAAAGAAAGTGGTAACATTTTATGTGGACTGAATGTAACAAAGCCATGCTTTCCCAAAAATAAATTGATTTTGAAGTGCCAGAAGATTTAAACTCTTTCTATTGACTTATTTTTCCTTGATTTTGTATTTTAAAGATAGAAATAAACACAAAAGTAAAACTGGAAATGCAGCTTAATCAAATGAGCAAAGTGTAATAGCTATTTACCCAATTAAGAAATCAAGAGGCAGAAAATGCCAAAGGTTGCAAGCATAACCTTAATTCAATGAATCCTTTTTCTAGCCATAGCTATTGGTTATTTGGTCAAAATAAACGATGCTGTCCCCTGCCCCATGTTTACTGAGCTAACGGCGCAGCACAAGCATAAGCCGCGTGGGACGACTGTTCAGAGATGGTCCCCTCCCACTGCACTGCCTGGAGCAATACCCCAGCTTTGTCCATGGGACAGGTTAACTTTTTGTGTACTAACATGCCAGTCTCTTATTGAAGCAACAGAATACAGGACTTTATGGAACTTTATATATATATATAATTTAGAATTTAATATAGAATATAGGACTTTACCTACTCTTTGTTAACTGTTAGCCATCACAATGTGACTTTTAGTAGGGATTGTCACGACGTCCCCACCTGCAGGTGCAATCCTTGCTAAAAATGCTGTTCAGTGTGGAAAGATCACTCCACAAATCTCAGCATTTGTTTGATGCAGTTTTCTGTATACTATACATATTCATACTGATTAAAACCACTTATCTCCTCTAGATTATATATCCACAAAATAAAGAGCAGTAACTGAGTGTATATTGCTCGTCTTTCCAAAGTGCATTTTGCCTGTGTGATGGATGTAGTGTTTTCATTGCCAGCTCAAGAGCTAAGAAGGCAAGAAGTGCCATAATCAGTTTGTCCATGTGTCCTTTAATCCATTGGTTTGCATATTCTCAGGTATGTAATATTATGCACTATTTAATTAAATGAGCACACACTCATTTGTCCTCAGGAAAAGTGTACATTTGCAAGTAATGAATGGAAAATGTTTAATTCTTATGCAGAATCCAATTAATTTCTGAACGCCATTTGTCTGCATAGTTGTTTTTTTTTTTAAAGTTGGCCTAGTTAATTATGGTAATCAGCAGTATTACACTGTCTTCCCTCTGATATTAAAAGCAACAAGCTCCTCATGTTAAAAGAAACTTCTTATTTTTATTTTTCTCCTTGGAAATGTATGTGGCTTGTACTAGATCGTAACTGGATACTTGTGTGCCACAGTTAATTTGCCTTGTCAGTGGCCTTGAGGGACAAAAAGGGATTTAATCAAATGATTTAATATTGTCTAAGCAAGAATTAAGTAACCATGTTCATATTATTCTTGCGAGCACTTCAGTTACCCCAGTGAGACTGCTCATCTGAATCAAATGAACTGGATTAAGCTTTCTGATCACTAAGTAGTTTATGTGATGACAAAATGGATGTCCATGGAGTCTGAATATTAAAAATTGAGCTAAGGACAGAATTTTGATTCCGAGGATCATTCTTCTAATTTAAATGACTGACAACTCATAAAATGCAAAGGTTGCTTCCAATAATGTAATCTAACAGTTCATCCAATTCAAAAAGACATTTGTCCATTAACTAGTATGTGAATTTTAGCACTTTGACCCACGGAACGTCCTTTGATTACACTTGTACAGCACCGAACACGCAGGGTTGCCAGCTCAAGGCACTCGGAGGCTGTAGTTTTGTCTTTAATCATAGAAAGAGATAATTTGCAAGTGAATCAACTGAAACAGTAAGACCTAGGACAGGGTTACAGAAGAATTCACTAAACCCTGAAAATTCAAAACTAAACTGAGACTTTGTCCTTTATTCATCAGATATCACGAGTTCTTGCAACAGAGCTTACATAACCTGCAGCAGATGCTGTAATACATAAACAAATTGTATTGAGCTAAGAGGAAAAAAAAAGAGTTGATGTCTCAACTGTGAGTGCCTTTCTACTTCCGTGCTTTTGGTTTTACTCCTAAAAAGAATTACCTTTTTGGTGGCGGCTGGTGAGAAAGCAGAGTTTTATGGGAGTTCAGCATCACAGATACATTTTCTGCCACGTGCAGATGTTTACCCCTCAGGCAGAAGCAAAAGCATATTCAAATTGCTGTGATTATTATAATGAAATCTCAACCACATACTTGCAGAAGTAGTCTACAAAATTGCATTTAAAAAAAAAAAAATTAAGTGCATCATACCAGCCAAAGCAAGCACAAGACTTTATTCTTCTAGGAGGAATTCTGCATAAATCTCTGGTTTGTTTGAAAGCTAATTTAATCTGCTTTTGTGATTATTTTCCTTTTCTCTTAGTCTAGATGTCAGTGCATATACAGTGGGCCAAATTACATATAAGATCAAAAATCAGGTTCCACTAAATTTCTGTTTCCTTAAACCCAAGGAGACAGTGCAGAGAATTACATTTCACAGGAGACATGTCAGCAGAAGGAACTGTAAATGCCAGCGCACATCGCCTGTGGCTCAGTGTTTCTTCTCCTGGTAAATCTGTGCTGTTAGAAAGTGCAAATAATTGCTCAGCTTTGCTTCTCGATGCTTGTCAGGGTGTCCAGAAGGATTGCTGCAGCACTGGACGACGAGCTCAGGGGCTGGTGGCACAAGGGCTGGCAGGGGACAGCTGCTGGGAGAGGAGGGCAGTGCTGAGCAGCTGACAATCCAGGCATCAGCAGCTCACCATGAACTTTACATGGTCGTTTTCCTGCCTTCTATGCATTTCCCTAAGAAACAACAGAACCTTAGCCAAATATTTCTCAGAGTTTGAATTCGGGATTTTGTGGTCCACAGCCTGAAAGAGGTCCAGGGGCAGCAGTCTTTGTTATGCATCATTACCTTTTCTCTACCCTCTTTGATAAATGAGAAATAAAACACAGTGAATTACAGGATTAAGTAGCTGAATGTGGGTTCTGCCAAGACTGCTGAGACCCACTGCAGCCCAGGAAAGGGTTTCACATGTGCCTTTGGATACAATCCTGTCTTTACCTGGCCTTGCCTGTTACTATTTTCCCAAGGGATTATCTCTCACCTATCAAGTGCCCCAGTTCTCCTGGTTGGCAGCGGGAATAATTGCAGCTTCTGAAAACCACTAGACCTGTCCCTGTTTGCAACTTTTTTGACGCTGTCAGGCACTGCACCCTCTCTGCTCTGCCCACATTTCTCTGTCCTGTGTAAACTCCTGTTCTTGCAAGAAGAAAGCCCTTCTCCCATGATGGGCTCCATGGCAGGAGAGGGCTGGATCCATGCATTTGTGTGCATGTGGGCCTGAGCCCCACAGAGATGTCCAGTTCCCAAAGGAAGCTGGGCACCCCAGAGTTAAGTCTTCATGATTTGTCCCAAAGGACTGTATATCCATCAGACTCTCACTGCAAAGATATATTTTCCAACTGTCACGTGGAAGACTGACTTTCAAAACCACATAAAGTTCGGAAGGTTTTATAGCTAAGTGCAAAGAACTGGCTAAACATTCACCTTTGACCAGGACTGGGAAAAATAATTAGGAAACTGCCTTCCCTAGATTTCCTCTGATGCCCCACAAATACAGAAGCAGAAGGGTGAGCATAGATCCCTGAGAGAGAAACTGTTTGCAGAGCTGTGTTGGGACTTGCCTCCAAAGAGATGAGCCTGGGGACCTCGACAAAATTCCACTCCACCCCATGCACAGAGCAGCCCCGGTACCAACACAAGCGTCGGGGTGGAAACAATTAGAAGAGGGCAGAAACACCTGAGTCCAGCACTGCCACCAGGGAAAAAGGCTGTGCAACCACAGCTGCAAGCACCTCGGTTTGATTCATCTACAAGCTGAGCTGGAAAGACCGAAGGAGAGAAGTGAAGGAAGGTTGCGGAGGAACATCAAGCAATGAGACATCCCACCCCAGCTCTGCTACAAGCATTTGTTTCCAACACCAGCTGTTTTCTATAAAGCTGACTTGAAAATTGGTATCTTCCTACTTCTGAGAGAATTTGTTCACTTCATCTTTTTACTGGCAAAAGTACTGTTATTGCTTTTCATTCCTGCCAGCCCTGCAGAGCCACCTCAGTGCTGGGGAGGTGAACCAGAGTCTATTTTGGCGTAAAGCAGAAAGAACACAGCTTGATCTCAGATCCCAGGGTGAATTTTCAGTGCTGGCAGTCAAGAAAGTTATGGTTTTATTTGTAAATTAAAAGAGAGGTCAACAGGAAAGTCATTGGGGAAAAAAAAGAAAAAAAGCAAATATGGAACCCTACCATGCCATTTATAGTCTCTTTATAGATGACAGCACAGTTTATGTAACGTAATTTGAGTTATAAATAATATTATTGTTTGTTTCAGCCAAAAAGCTGTAGCTCATTTAATTAAGAGAATGGATGTGTTTGTGTTGTGTTACTCATTACTTCATTGTAAAATATATCTTTAAAGATAATCTATGGAAAAGTTACTGCAGTGACAGGGAAAAAGATAGTAAAAGAACTTAGGCAAAGTATTTCCAGTAAGAAAAGAAACTAAGGATTATTGCATCTCTTTGTTCCTTTAAATAAAATAGCTGAAAAAACCCCAAATTTTAAAGACAAAGAAATAAAGGAAGAAATGTGAATTGACAGATTTGACTTTGGAGTGCAATGTTAAAAAGGGACCATTTGTATCAATAAATCTGGGAGACAGGTTAGTCATTTTCTAAATCTGTTCAACGCTCAGGGTGTCCCATTCCTTTGGCTGGTGTGCAGTGCATACTCAGCAGTAAACTATACAATATTATATCAATCTTTAATGCTCACTTATTTCAGGCACCATTGATGAGGAATTACTATGTGATGTAAAACAGAAATGTTTACTGCAAAAGAGAAATAAACATTCTTTTTCAAATACCGTAAATGAAAATACGATGCAAAAACACAGGTATAGCAAAAAATATGTCATGCTGTCCAGAAATCTTGAGACGGCAACAGTGGAAGATTTGTGGTACTTCTCTGAGCCACATAAATGCTGACATTTAATTTTATAAAGCTGATGTGAACTTTTTTTTCCCAGAAAGAAAATAAGAAATGAGTTTTTGAGATAAATAAAACACTAAGCACTCTAAACCAATAATTTATAATATCAGGTTGCAATATGTGCAACAGATCATTTCCATCAGGAGTAAGGAAGGTGGAGGAAAAGTAAAGAAATACATTTTTGTGAGGCAAGGTTAATGAGGCAAGGGGGTGTGATGTGATTTTTAATGAATGGATCCACCTAGTGAATATCTACAGCAACACACATAGCAGGATGCCATGAGCCATTTCCACGGCTTCCTAATGTGGCTGCCATTTTGTGCAGGGAAGAGGCAGGGGGTGGGAGACTGATGGGGCTCTCCCCCTCACATCCAAAGACTACATTAGCAGGCACAAGTGATGTTACAGATATATATCCCTGTGATAGTTAATCACAAGGGTCTCAAGCTAGTATGAGAAAATCAAAGCCAAGGTGACTAGGCTACTTCCATCACTTAAAGTAAATTAAATGTACAAGCCTAGGTCTTGAAAAGTAATCTAGATTGTTACTGTTTTATAGTAAGTTTCGGCCACATTACTATTTCAGTTATCTGAGGATCACAGCCACCAATTCCTAGTTTGAGGGGCTGGCAAACTTGTGGTGGATGTACACTGGATCAGTCAGCCAGGCAAAAACCAAGTCCAACTGGTACCAGAACTGAAAAGAAAACAGAATGCACCCTCTCCACAAAAAAAAAAAAAAAACCCAACCCAGAACTACAGAGACATCATTGGTTGGGAAGGAAGGCTGGAGATGTCAGGAAGCCACGGCACAGCTCACGTGCCCTATGACAAACTGTGCCACCATGGGGTCACAATTTACATTATCCCTACACTGAGCAAAGGGAAATTCAGAACTGAGCACAGCAAGCAGATGAAAGAAACGTCTGATTGATAATGAAAGTGCAAATTGTCACACAACTTCGGAGGCAGGCAGTCTTTGGTGGGGCTTCTTCAGTGCTGGCTGAACCACCCCTTCTCAGCCGAGGTACAGCACATTTTGCACCAATGGGCAGTCATGGCAAGGGAATAAAAATCAGGGATTAAATACAGCTCCTGGCACAGCATATCTGGGGGGGAGGCCACCTGTCCTGGTGGGGGTCTGTGTTGAACCCCCTGCAGCCCCTGAGGCACTCAGCCTTGGCCCCTACGAGGGAGAGGGCACCGATCCTGGGGGACATGGAGCCAGGGTGGGAGCTCCCCCCAGGAGCACTTGGACCCCGGGGCAGGGGGAAGGTGCGCCCATGAGCCCCACCACAGCCAGGGTTACCTGGGACATCTTCTGTTGCTGTGCATCACCCCTACCCCAAACATAAATAACCCGCTGTGAAAGCAAGGAAATAGGAAAACAGTGGGGACACAGTGCTGTAATAAAAATAAATTACATTTTAGATGCATGCACTTCATCAGTAGATTTCTACATTGGATTTTTTAACATCTTCAGCAAAGAAACATGTTAGCTCAGAAGACAAAACCCACTTCCTTCTGATGAAGTGGAGACATGCTGATTGATGATGAGGTTTTGGGGCTTATTAAAATACTTTGAGGTTTTAACTGAATCTCTGCCTCTGCTACCAAAAATATTACCAATATATTTGAGGTTTTTTCATTTCTGTACCACAGAGAGAAGACCTTCTTGAACCATCTAATTTTGGAATAGCATGAATTTTCAGGACCAATGAAGGGAGCATGCCTAGGTAATAAATTGTTCCCTGCTTAGCAAAAAGGAAGAATTTGGGGACACCAGCATCACAGCAGAGACTTTATAGAATACAGCAGGAGTTTTAACCTTTTAACTTGACTGGAGTTGGCAATTTCCGAAATCCTGTGAGAGGTACCTAGGAAAAACAAGGCTTTTTTTCAGTAGGATCAAATTCACTGCAGAGAATCCTTACTCATTCAAAATTCATTAGAAGCCTGTAAATTTAAAACAGTTGAAAGCTGTTGATATAATAAGCCAGTAATAAATGTGATCAAATCAGGTAAAACAGAAGAAATAAAACTCATGAATATAACTTCTAGAAGAAATAGTGCAGTTTAAAACAAGTACAATCAAAGCATAACATAAAGATTACAACAGTAGTAGGGATGGTCAACACATATTTATTTTTAATTCTAAAAGTTGCTGATTATTTCTGCTACAAAATATGCAAAACCTCACTTGTCCTGAAGGATGAATGCAAAAATGGTTCAGCAAAATTACCATGAAAACCTGTAACAACAGATTGACCGGTTTAAAGCTGAAGAAGACCTGTAAGGTTTATCATTAATCAAGCAAGTTTAGATCTTTAGTGAATGAATGTGCTGAACAAAACCGAACACATTCATGTGATCGTATGTTTGGGGAGGTATATCGTGTTTATAGCATAAGAATACTCTTTGAAAGATGTGTACCCAAACCCTGTTGGTTGACTGGAGCCGTTCTAACATTTAAAGACAGGGAAGGAAGTAGATAAGTCACCTGTGGCCCAAAACAGGGTGACAGAATGGACAACCCTCTTTGCAGTTCAAAAAACAACAAAAAAACTTGGTACAACAGGGGAGTTTATGCACTTAAAGAACAGCATTTCATTAAACTGCACCTATTTTATACAGTTTTGGCATATTTACCTCTATCTTTTGGTATCAGCTGCAGACTGCATAACATGTATTTATCAAAAGATGAGTGATAACAGCTTGGGTCCTGTTAAAGCCACAAAGTAAATGGGGTTGCTACCAAAACAGCAGGTGGAACAAGTTTGGGGAGAGAGGGAAAAGGGAAAGGAAGTGTTGGAATCTGCTCAGGGCTTTGGTATGTTGCTATCCCCCATCAATAAGGTGAAAATAAGGTTTAGGCATTCAGAAGTTAGTGAAGCTATATTCAGCCATAGAGGTCTGAGAATTCACACAAGTCTGCGAGTTTTCAGGGTTGAAAGAACATCACCTTTTTTGTATAAAAGGAGAAATTGCATTATTGGAGCATGAAAGACAATGTACTTTCAAAGACAGAAATTTCAGCAATTTGATCCTGATCCCAGTAGCATTTTAATCCTGATCTGTGTCTGTTGACATGTATTCCTCAGTAAAAGTGAGGACAGTGTAACCAGGGACATACTGCTAGTCTCACTCCTGCTAAGTCACTCCACCTCACCTATGACAAAGCAGAAGCCCTAGAGAATAATTTGTCTGAGCCGGTTCCAAAGAAATCTTGATATGTCTTCTCTGTTTAGGAAGATCCTGATTTCCTTAAAGCACATCCATATATTTTAAAGATATTACAAAAAAAACCCCAGATTTTAGTGCTTAATAGGATTCATTCTAATAACTATTATAGAACATAGAATTTTTGCATTTTAATAACTGTATTAATTCTTCTGATATTTCTTTAATTAGAGGTATGTCATTGGAGCTGTTTCTGAGCACAATAGTTGCTTGATTTTACATACTTTTTCTGGCAAAACCACAGACATTTTCATAATTCTCAGTTGACATTTTAGTATATAAATTTGTTTTCATATAGCACGGGCTTTTTCACTCTTCATACCTGAGACATGTACAATATTTCTAATACATAATTCAGAATACTGAATGGAAGGATATCAATCAAGAATACATATGAACAGTAATTGTTGGATCCCATAATTTCCCATGCTCTGCCAGATTTCAGCATTTCAGAGAAATTTCATATATTGAAGATACCTGAATATTTTGCAGTAACATCCTCTTTTCTCTCCTTATTAGGCCCAAGAACAAGGATTTCATTCATTTATTGTTTTGTTCAGGTGGCTGCACTCCTCATGCAATTTATTCTGCTGAAGTTTGGAAGACCTGAAATATGTTTATAATGTACATTAAAGTGGTAGCTGAACCCCTACAGTTCCCCTAAGGTTAAAAATAATGTTTGATATTATTTTAGAAAAATAGCAATATTAAATTATGTTATTTTAACATAGTTGTGGACATAGGCCTATTGGGCTAGCCGCAGATTCAGTGTCCATTCTCTCATAAAAAAAGATAGGTGTTAGAGGGTGGGAAAGTCTTCTTGAGGGAAGTACCTCTCTGTTGGCCTGACATAGATGTTGTGGGAGAGGTGCTGATGGAGTATAAAAGAACTACCAAGTGTTGCTCATGTTTTCTGCAAAGTGCAGAGGTTTCTGCTGTGAAGCATAGAAAGTAATTGTTACTGATGACTAAACTGGATAACACTTCAGAGGTTTAGCAGGCTGCTCATTCCGTGGCGATCACATAATGATATTGAGTTTTGTTATTGTTGGGATAGTCTGGATAAGAAATCTGTAGGTGTAAAGCCCCACTGTTTCCATAGACAGTGAGCATCCAGGTGCATTACGGTTCATCTTAGTATGCCGGCTTTAGGCAGTCACAAATGTATATATCAGTTTGCACCCAGGTGAACCGCTATTTTGAACTACACCCAGTATAATCTCTTCTTTTCTTCAGAAAACAGTGGAGATCTTAAAATATCCAGTCCACTGACAAATCAGGTAGTTGCTTAGTCCACATAGGCTGAAGTAGACTTGGGAGAAGGAGCAAGAAAAGACAACCATATTGCATACCAGTAATTTAGTAGAACTAGCAGCCTTGTCTCCATCTCTTCCTCCTCCAGGTCATCCTGGACTAGGTATGGAGAGGAGGGAAGCTTGTAGCCCTGGAGGGAAGCTTGTAAGCCTGGAGCTGTGTGCAGTTCCCAAGTTGTTCATGTGATGTTCCTGGGCTCAAGCTACAGCGCATAACCAACAGATTAAAGACTTTGATGTGTGTGTGTCAAGAAAGTTGGCCAGCAGTAATGAAAGAACCTACATAGACAACTTTCTGTGGCAAAACGGAATACTGGTAGTATTCTTTACCAGTCTTCTCAGGTAACATGAGAAAATGGGTGTTCCCCCTCTACAAGTGAGATCTGGGAAGAGGCAATACAGTTGCTTAATATCAAGAAAAAAACAAAGCAGTGATCACTTACGTCTTCCAGGAGTAAATTCTGCCATGCATTGATGGGTAAAGTATAAGGCATATCCAGCAGCAAAAGTTTGATTGCAGGAGACAGAGCAACTCACTGGATATCATCAGGAACTTGCTTTAGGCACTGAATAAGTCATTTAAAGTTGATGTGTATGAACAGGCAACCTGCCAAGGATTTTGGTCAAGTTGGAGGCAACGATACATCAACCCAAAAGCTTTTTATTAAGATATAAGTAATACTGGATATATTAAGGATCAGGCCTCCAAAGGAAAAATGCTAAAATTAAATTCAACACAGAAAATACTTGTATGAACCATAGGAGAAGGACTGAAAGGATGAAAATGCTTAAGTAAAAAACCAAGCAGTGACTTTGTAAATACAATGACATTTTGTTCGTGCAAAAGAAGGAAATTCAACGTGAATAAAGATAAATTGAAGGGACACATATTAGCTGATAAAGTTCAAGATGAAAACTAAGAGCAGAGGGATAATGAAGAAGAAACAGTCATACGCATAAAAAGTGGGCTACAAGACTGTTCAGAAGAAAACTTATTTCCAACCTTAACTGTATTCAAAGAAAATTTATTTCCAACCTTAACTGTATTCGCATAAATCTACTGAATATCTTACAGTAAACAGTAGTATTTTTGCAAGTTCTCAAGCCATCAGGAGGAGGAGGCCCAAGAAGAATAGGTGAGACTCCTGGATTACTGGGGAGTGTAAGGATTCTCAGTGATGTTTTGGACAATAATGTGTTTGTCACTATTTTTGCCACAGTGAGTTGGTTATCTAAACTTACATTTTGAGGCATTAATCATGAGACAATGAAAATAAAGTCCAGTAATAACTTAATGATTTACATAGCATCAAGTTACGCTGCTTTTTGCTATAATCTATGGCAAAGTATTTTTGAAACACAATTTGGAATTGATAGGTGTTTACCTAATATTCAGATGTATTTCTTCAGAAACGTTTGCCGTATCTTAGAAGCAGCATATCTGCAATGTGATGCAGGGGTTGCTATGGTGAGTTCACATCTCTTATTTAATGCTGTACCTGAGTAAATACACATTGTAACAGTCTCTGTTAGAGGTGCTGTTAGTAAAGTTAAGTCAGCATTTTTATCAAAAAATACTTGTTTTCCTGTTGCAACTTGGCCGAAAGACAAAGAAAACTATTCCTAGGCTAAATCCACAGAAGTCTTTGCACTCTTCTAGTGTATTTTTTTCCACAGCTTCAATCATTTTCTGAAGTCCTCTGTTGTAAAAATAAAATAAAAAAATCAGTGGATTTGTTTCTATTTATTAATAGCTAATGATTTTGATGACAGTTATGGCACTTTTCATTCAGCATAATCTTTAGAAAAATTTGGGGGTTGGTTTTCATTTCACTGTTCCAGTCGGTGCCAGTGGGCATTCAGTCAGGCATTAGTTGCATTACTTGTCCCAGAGTGACATAAAGACACTTTTGTGTAAAGGAGAACTGTGTCCTTAGTTCTTGTATTTAATGACTTCATTTAATTAAACATCATCAGAAATTTAACTTGTAGACTCCGGTGCATTCTTTTTGAGCAATTATTTGAGTCATTCTCCAGGATAACACATAAGGAAGGAGTGCATTGCTGGAAGTAACAGAATACCTTTATCTTTTTGGCACCTATTTATTTTTCTAATAATTTACTTTGTAAAAAAGTAACTAACGTTCTGAGAACATTTTTTTCTATGAGGTCCCCTGTGTATGTCAGGATAACTCAATTTATGCAATCATATAAATTTTTAGGTTGACCTGATTAGATGTTTTTCTTTCATGAGTTGGGTTTGGGCTTTTTTTAAACAAAAAGAACTTTTGTAGGAAATGTCTATACTAGGCAAAATTCTTTATACCAAATAATAATATTTGTAAACCAAAACTGCTACAAAATTATTCCTAAATACACATATTTTTCCTCAAAATTGTGGGTCTTAAGGACTTGGGTGGAAAACTCAAAATTTACAGTAAAAAACCAACCTTTTCCAACTTGCCCCTAAGGTCTGGTTATTATACTGGGAGTTACGTATGTGCTTGTACGTTGACCTGATGAAGACTATACATTTAAGTGGAACAGTTTCTTCTGTGCTTTATGTCAGCCAGTAAGAGTGGATACTCATTACTGAATTGGCTGAACAGTGAGGCTGAACAAACACATCTTTCCCGTAAGTCAGGAAGAACATGGTTGAATGGAGAAACTCAAACAGATCATAAATGTACATCATTAGCTGGTAATGAGAAGGGGAGGCTATTTTTTGAAAATTTACTCCCATAGTCAGAAAGAGAGAGGTGATGTGTTTCAGAGGTTGCCCTGATATAAACTATAGAAGCTGGGTTTTTACACAGCATAAATCAAAGCTCTTCATGTTAAACTGAGTCGTAGAGATCCTTGAAATAATGTTGATAGTGTTTTGGGGGGCGACTCTTTTGAAGTGCTACAGTATTTGGATGTTATTGCCTGACTTCTTGTTTGGTATCTGCAGCACCGTATAACAGGCTAGATCTCAAGTGCCACAAAAGCAAGTGTTACAGCACTAGAAGATGAGAAATAGATCATGTACTTTCAACCTTCTGTTGTAAGACATTCCTTCCCAATCAAGAGAGTATCTAACATTGCAGTATTCAGGGCTAAAAGCTGTAACACTAAATGATTTAGAAAATACTGTCCAATAATATAAATAAAGGAAAAATAGAACATAATGAATCCTACAAGTCTTATGGCATCTACCTATGAGCAGAATATGACCTTTTTCAAAAGAATTATCACCATGAAACACTAATAATTCATCTTTTTTTTCTATTAAGATCCTGTATTCTATTTTGCATACCAGTTGTCCGCAGTCTTGTTCATCAATGTGCAAAGAAATCCTTCTAAGACAGTGAGTCAACATACTCTTTTTTTCTCTTTCTAACCCTTTCCTTCACTTGTGCATACAAAACTGGAGCAAGGAGAACTGGAAGGAGATGACTAAGTTTTACATTTAACGGTCTTCATCAGAAAACAATTTTCAGTCCCCCAAACTGAATGCCCATATAATATCAGCAGGGTAAACTACAGCAGCTCTGTCAATCTTATTCATGGTAAGATACAAATGAGATTTTCATATAAGTGAAAAAAGCAGCAGAAAAGAGTATGATGCACCAGGACAACGTGCTAAGAGCAACCTCCCACCATCC
This sequence comes from Gorsachius magnificus, assembly GCA_034008185.1. Classification (NCBI taxonomy): domain Eukaryota; kingdom Metazoa; phylum Chordata; class Aves; order Pelecaniformes; family Ardeidae; genus Gorsachius; species Gorsachius magnificus. The sequence goes on from CM067081.1 coordinate 183,467,559, forward strand.
CTTAGGAGGTCAGTGTCTACATGTTGAAACAGGTGACTCTTCCCTGGTTTCCTCATGGACAGTACCAACCAGAATGCATTCAAAGTATAAACTTGAGATGAAAAAAGTATGGATTAACAGACCTACAAGAGATGGAAAAAATCTTGGCCGATGCTTAAAAAGTTGTACCAGTGTGATACCATTTACTGTATGTACCACTTTTCTGAGGCACAGTGGATCGTTTTGAAGTTAACTATAAGTTTTCATTGCTTTTGTTTTGTGATAAATCTAGCACTTCTTAGTGAACCTCACTGGCGGCTAATACTTCTTGTGGCTACCTTCTTTATTCTTATGACAGAAAATTTATCAGGTAAACCTGGAAATACGACCTTGTGTGTTACATCTTTACCAAAAGTCTTATGGGCCACCAGTGAGCCACAGACTCTAGAATCTGAAAATCATGCAACAGACACCCTTGGTACATAATTTGACCTTGGTTTAGTCTGTTGCTGTAAACTATTAGCAGCACAAAGCAAAAAATCAGAACCACAGTGTGATAATGTTCATCACTAAAAAAATCAATAGCATTGTCTGTGTGTAAAGTTCAGAGAAGGGGAAGATTCATCATCTTATTTTAAATCTCATTTTCAAATCATGCAAGGTGCAGCCTTGCGTAAGATGTCAGCTGCTAGACCATATCATAGCTAAAGAGTTCAGAGTTTGAAGGAAGTAAAAAAAAATGTAAGAATGATGTTATTAAGAAATATGTTAAGAATATTTAAGAATATTACCTCAAGGTCAGATGTCCAATTAAAAGATGAGCATGCATGCAACATTTTACCCAATCAAAACATTCTACAAGCACGAACTGTTTTTCACAAAATCATTGCAAAATAGAGAGGAAATTATCATCACACTTTTCCTGTCATCAGAACTGATATTAGGACTTGAAAAATATATTATATGTCACTACCGCTGATGAGTCTTGCAAGAAGTAGTAGTCAAGATTACCATCTAGTCTTGATAATTCATTTGATGATCTGGAGTTTATAACTACCATGAACAGTTTCTCTATACACTATGAAAAATGGTTGAGCTAGCTCATTTTGCTTCAAAGTAAATAAAGCAGAATTTGCTTCAAAGTAAAATCAAATTTCATAACATTGCAACAAAAATATAATATCTTCCTGTTTTTCTAGCAATTCATGAGCATAATTTACAGAAACTTTTGATTCCTAATATAGGTCATTTTCTGCTTTTTTTCTTTAATTTATCCAGCAATTAGATCTGAAAGTTTAGAAGTCATTATTTCAGAAACTAATGTTAAAAATATTGCACAGGAGGAAAAAAGACAAGGTAAGTTAACAAAAATCAGAAAATTCCACTATGAAACCAAAGGTTGAAATTTAAGGAACAAACTTTGCCCACCACAAGTCCTATTAGGACGCGTGGTTTTATCTTTATGTTTTTAAACCAGATTACTGGGTAATGTTCTGATTATTGAAACTGAGGGGAGCAAAATTACTGGATGCTGCAGAAATACGATTTTTTAGTGTTTTTTCTTCTTACAGTGAAAAAACCCCAGGAGATTATAAGGTTACTCAGACAGATCTTCCTTTGCCAGTAATAAGATTTTAGCCTGAATGAGTATCTCAGGATTCAGTCTGTGTTTCTACTTTATGGTTTATTGCCTACAGACACCAATGCAGGTGAAGACACAAAGCAAGCGAAAGAGTAAATGGCTGATGGACACTTTTAGTTTTGTTTGAAATAGGTGTCACAGAATTCTCATGCATATTTAAAGCATGACTCATCTGGTACTTTCTTGTTTCTATTTTACTATGGAAAACATCATTCCCACTCTGAGAAAATTTGGTTTTGTGGCACTTAGCATACTGTTAAATTAGCTCAGATCTTCCTCCATGCAAGTGTGAAGATGGTCACATGCATAAATGCTGCCCACAGGAGTAGAAGGGAGATTGGATCAAGCCCTTTCTGACAATTTACATCATTGGCCAATGGTGGAGGAGAAGATGAGTGACACCACCACCTCAGCCATGCTCCATTGATGGCCTGCCTTTTGTCACTCCTGAATCCTCTCTTTTTTTTGTTTTTGGAGCTAGAATAGTTGCGGCTCCAAGAGAGAAGGAGCACTTTGAGAAATTTCTTCAGCTAATTAAAGTCAGGTGTTGACAGGCTGAAGGGATTCCCATCCGGATATTGGCAGACGAAAGGTTAAAACAGAGTGCAGAAAGGAAGTGTAAAGTGTGACTGGCTCAGGAGACACAAACTTTCCCCTCTAGGTCAAAGCATCGAACTTAGCCCGGAACGGGGGCGATTAAAAAATCTCTGTTATCACTGTTGTTGTTCAGGATGCTGTGTGAAATTTAGTGATAGCAAGTCCAACTGCACACATCACAAAACCCTTGTTATCATTCTGTGCTCTTTACAGTTTAACATAAATCAGAACCAGACCTGAAACAAGTCATATATCTTGAATTGGACTGATATTCTCTATACAGTAAATCTTGTCTCCCTCTTGCCAAATTGGTGAAGCTAGAGTAGCCAGATCTTAAATATCAAGCCAAATATGGACAAGAAGAAGCTCTATACACAAACACTTCTAGAAAGAGAAGTATATTTGTTTCCAAGTAGAAATGTCACTGAGCAGTACACACAGATATTGCATCTGTATAGGAATATGGAAGTTTTCTACCTTCATATTTAAATAGGACTATAGAAAGTAAATTTCTCACTTACCACATAGCACTACTTGAAATAACAAAAAAAAAAAAAAAAAAAAAAAAATTAAAAAAATAAAAAAAAAATCTTCTGAGTCTCCTTGTTTTGCTGGAATGGAGGTGGGGAGAAATCCAGCTCAATTCATCAACATGTTTAAATAGTACCTTTGAGAAAGGATTCAGAAGCAAATATGTACCCTTGCACTGGGCAGCTGCTCTTGCGGATTTTCAGTTAAACAAACATCTATTGCAAGGTATGTCTCGTAATGAGGTTGTTTTCTCTAGACTTTTTCTAGGGTCATGGTCATCACCTGGGAATTGTGGTTTTCAAATTTACGAAATTACTAATCAATATTTGTGCAAAATTACACAATAGTATAATAAACAATAGTGGTGTTTGAATGTGCAGCACATAAACGTAAAAAGTTAATTTCCTGTGAGAATTGATTTCCAGATTTTACTTCAAAATTTACTTAACAGAGCTGAGTAAGTGACAAAACTTATAACATTAAGTAATTTTTAGAATTTGAGAAAAAAGAAAGACGTGGAAACTAATGCTCACAAAATATAAATATAAATACAGCTCTATTTTAGCAATACTTGTATACATAATTTCTAATTACTTCCAGCAGGCAAGAGCACAGTGAAGGAGCATGAGTCTTTGCAGGAATGGTGATGGCTCATTGCAGTGTGCTCACAGTCTTCTTTGGCATGTTCATTCAGTCTGCTGAGCCAGGAAAAAAGCTTTTACTAATAGGATTTGATTAAAAGAAATACTAATTGCATATTGGAAGTCAAGAACCACTTTTTCTTTAATACTTTTTTTTTTTTTAAAAAAGCTGAATCACTAACAGATTTTTCCCATTAAGTACCCATTTAACCAGCATGGTAAATACATTTGTTTTCAGCTTCAGAAAGACAAAACTCTCCAATTTGGACTTCTTTTCTGAGTGCTTTTACAACTGTCTGGAGTTACAACAAGGTCTCAGCTACCACCAAGACTCTGTACTCGCTTCTGGATTAGGTGCTCAAACCTCAGTGAAGTGCCTGGCTTCATTTGTCTCTGATTTTTAGCAGCTGTGTTTGAATTGAGAGCTTGATTGACAATTATCTCACCTTGACAGAAGCTTGATTACTTGGGCTATGAAAAGATTCTTTACGCTATTTTCTGATAAACAGTTACTTTTTTATCCCACTTTTTGACATTAACTCTTACTTGTTCCTGAACAGCCACAGCTACAATTTTTAAAATTAAGCCCAAAGCATTAGGTGGTTGTGGCTGGCATGCCACTTCACTGTCCAGCAATGTTACTTCTTGGATTTGCCTGTGTCGGTGATGTTTTAGCACGGATAAAATTAAAAATCAATTTTTCTCCAAGAGTTCTACTGAGCAAGGACTGTGATAAACTCTGCTAATTTAGGATTAAAGAGAGAATGGAAATCCAGCAATAAAGGCCCTTTGATAGCAGTGAGGGATAAGTAATGGAAAATGTTCTTGCTGCAGACTAATCAGAGTGTAATTGCTAAAGGAACCAATCTTTCATTAATTGGAAAGGCAGTAAACTCAATCAGTCACAGTGCCAAAATATTGCAGTTCGGTTGAAGAATTTTATTGAACTAATTGATTTAATTGTTTTAAGTAATGCTGTTATAAGAGTCATTATTAAGAACCATTATTCTCAATATAATTTTCTGAAACATAAAAAATTTTTATGAGGCAAGTGATTTTCATTTCAAAAAAAGATGAGACAACAGTGTTGATTTAAAAGAGCAACTTGACTAGGTTATGTTTCATTAGAAATTATCAGTACTTGATTCTGGATGTCATCATGGATAATGTGGAGCACTTTGCAAGTGAAGGGTGTTTTAGCTATGTTTAGACTAGCTTAAACATTTCTGATGGCATTTTCTTGGAGTCAGAAAATTGGTTTCATCTTATTTGCCTAATCTTGATATAATGGACCAGGGAAGGCTGCCTCTCATTTTTGCACACCCACCCTCTACTCCTCTTTAGCCCTGAGGCAACGTTGTACAAGGGCTGTAGGTTACTCACTAGCTCCACAATCAGTTTAAACTGGAATAAGCAGTCCTGGCTTACCTTCCAGTCCTCTGCCTGCTTATTGCCACTTGCATCTCTCTCTGCAGTCTCCCAGATGTTCATGGAGCCACATGATGAGAGGGAATAGGGCAACGCTCTGGGTTAAAACTAGCCTCTCTCTTTTTTTTCCTCCCATAAGTATTTATGACTATTTGCAGTCACTGGGGAAGCAAAGAGAGTGAAAACAGCGATTGGGTCAGTGGGAAGCTGGCACTGCCTCTTTTAGCATCAGCATTTGCTGATGTTGACTTAAGGGGAGTTGTGGGACCATAGTGTTAGGATCGCTCCTCCAGGGTTCAAACCCAGCCGGGGTCTGTGGAGCAAGAAGCAGGAGCCCAGATACGTCGGTCACTGATTCCCTTCCTTTCCCAACAGTGTTTGGACTGATTGAAAAACTCATCTCACCGGCACCATTTCTGATGCAATATCCCTTAAATTCAAAAGTGGAGGGAGAGTGCTTTATGTAACCCTATATGAACTGCAAGAGCAGCGTCCTGGCCATGTCTGCGCAATCTTTCTGGGGCTGTGACAGTGACAATAAATATTGACATCGCTGCAAAGCCAAGCAAATTCTTTGGGAGGTTTTGATGTCACAATCACACAACCTTTAGTGTGTTTCTAGCAACATCCCATTGGTTATCAAATCACAGACAAGCCTGACAGCACAAGATTTGTAGGGGAAGGTAATGTAACTCCTTAGACCCAATGGCAGAGTTCAGAAGGGAACATTCACATTTCCAGAGACCAGGTCCAAAAGGCAGAGCTTGTTAGTCTCTCAGATATGGTCCACAATCAAGGAGATATCAACAGAGACTGAGTTCCCATAAGGTGACTTTCTTTGATTGCTATTCATGTTCTGAAAGTCTCTTGGCAGACCTCTTTCCATCAGGCTCTGGAGTCAGTGTGGCTCAGGGGTCCAAAAGGCTCCAGTTAAGTGCCTGGAAAGCCTCTCAGCCAAGAGGTTCTGCACAAATTCATTGCAGCTGCAATATGAAAATAGGGTTGTCATTACTGTTGCTTTATCACTGTTATTTTTAGCTATTACATGTCTCCTGCGGCTTCTCCTCTTGATCAAATGCTGTTATACTAACAACCATACAGACAGGCAGTACATGACTGTTTCTAACCCACATTTTTTTAAGAAAGAATAGAGCTTAAAATGCAGGAAATCTCAGAAATTAGGACTGAAATTTATGAAGGCATCTTCCCCATGGAGTGCCTCCCGGGATTAGGTGTGGTACTGAGAGGTGGAGGACAATCTGCTGGGTCAGATACTGGCTACCATCACGTGAGGCTGTTGAACTCGGTGGATCAATGGCTTGATCAGAGGAGGGCAAAACCTTGCAGAATTTTCACAGTTTGGTCAGAGCAAAAGTATGTTTTGCACAAGGTAGCAGGAGGGATATAAAAACATGGCAGTGGAATAAACATGTTTCAGCTAGTATAATAAACAGAATTTGGAGCCTTCAGAGCTGAGCCAGGTTTCTCTCTTAAAAGAGGAAAAATGCACAGCCAGGCATTGTCTCATATGACAAATGATAATAATGAGCAATAACAATAACATGAATCATTGTTATAAGTCATCTGGTGATATTTTAATTTTTTTTAGAAACTAATAATGCATTACAAAAAGTCACTACCATGGGGTGAGGAACACTATCAAGAGAAGTATGTGGAACTGACAGAGACAAAGCTTTTCTAGATATGAAGTTTCAACAGAAAAAAAAAGGAAAATCAAGAATGTTTTACATAGAACATGGACTGGATCTTTTTTTAACCCTTTTTGCATCTTGCCTTTTTTTATGTGGCTTTACTGCATCATTAATTCATTAACTAGCTGATAAATGGCAGCCAGTTTTCCCTGAGGGCCCACATGCTCCCTTGCTGCTTAGCCTTGAATATACTTATCCCTGGGATGTCCAAGTGAAATAGGGATGTACTACATCACCAGATTTGCAGATGGAGGAGTGGGGGGCAGAGAGTGGATTGGATCCATTAAGGACATTGAGATATCTTATACTGAGCTGCTGTGAGTCCGTCTCCAAGGTGTATTTTGGGCAGACATGCACTGACAATTCCCATGCTCAAAGCCAGTCCAACCCATGGAACCCTTAGGAGTGCAGCAGAGGAGAACTGAAGCTTTGTTAGGCTGCCACGTCTCTTACCGGTAGGTGTGTGTCTGGTGTATTTCAAACAGATTGAGCAGATTGAACAGTGAAGAAACTTTAACTTTGTAGAACCTGAGTTGCTCAGGTCCTGGACTGCTCAGCCCTGCCTCAGTGGTGGCTGCACCAGACAGGGCTCTGTGCACCTTGGGGACCTCCCTGGGGAAAGTGTCAGTGCCTAACACATTGGTGTGAGCTTGGACTGCCACTCTGGTGTCTAAGCAATCCACGAATCTTGCCTTAGAATTGTGTTAAAGATGGCAGAAAACATCTGCAGCAGAACCAGGAATTCATTTTTATGTCCTGGACTAACCGCAGGGCACCTGGGGAGATCAGGACTGGGTGTACAGCATCTCCCTCTCACTGCCAGAAGAGAGTAAGGGGCTCACACTCTTCCGGACCAGGAATGTATTGGTTTCACCTCTTTTTCATTCATTTTAATAAATGGGAAATCCTTGTAAGCTGTCAACACCCATGGGTCTCCGAAGGCATGCTTTTCCCCTCATGTAAATATAAACCTTTTTAAGAGTGGTACCTCATCCTGATTCCTTCTAAAGAGCTGACTCTGCTCTCGGGGTCTAAGTAATGTTATTAAGTGCTGCAAAGTATTATACACTGCTCAGACAGCACAAATAACAGTATTGCTCTCCCACAGAGTCTGCTAATGAAAGGGAAATCTGATTGTTTTCACGGGCTGATTTTAATCGCATCTAGTTCATGGGACTCTAAAAATTACTGGTGAAACTGAGTTATCAGTGGCTTTTTTTCACATGTTTTATAAAAACTTGTTGATTCCCAATGTTAACAACAACCGAAATACAAATGGACAAATCGTGGTTAACACAAGCACAGTCAAGGATAGACTAGACAAATGCCGCTTAGGAAGAGCTTGCCTGCTTTTTCCAGTTAGGTCAATGGTCTGAAAAAGGTGGTGCCTTATACCCTTGTCTGCTTTCTGACCATGGGAGCTACAACTATGCTTCTGGTCTTGGTCAGGAATGACCCAGGTGTTGCTAACCCTATTGTGGGTCAACCGTGTTCAGCGCCTCTCTGCCTCCAAGGAGGGCCTGGCTCTCCCTTCTCCTTATCCCCATTAGGTTGTTGAGGACAGCAATAATATCTCTCCTTAGCCTTCTTTTCTGCAGGCTGATCAAGCCAAACTCCCTCAACCTCTCTTTGTATGCCTTTCACTCCACCACCATCTTGCTGTACTCTTTTTTGGTGGGGGCAAAACTCAAAAGTGCCTGATGGAGAGGAATAATCTCTTCCCTGCCCTTGACCTCCTAGCTGCACTCTAGCTAATACAATCCAGATGGTTTCATGAGAGATCTTCCAGGCCTTCACTCTGTGACCCTGAGGTAAGGAGCAGTGGTGGCCAGTTCTTCCATCCCAGCACGTCATGCTGGCACATATGGAGGAGCATTTGAGAGCTGTACTCTATTAAACAAATATAGGTTTCTCTGGCTAATTAGACATGAACAAAAATGTATGTATGTGTTCCCTATTCAATGATGAATGGTGAGCTCTCCCCAGCCTGTGTGACTGGATGTGTATTTATCTCATGGTAGATAACCGTGGACACATGCCATGGTGGACACACATGTGGTCGTGCAATGGGACAGGCGTTGGGCCTGAGGAAGAGGGAGCCACAACTAGGCAGCCTAGCGAGTAATCCTACTGGAAACCTTTCCTTACTTACATCTTAAGGGCCTCTATGAAAGGTGGAAGCAGAGATGGGGACCACTGGATTAAATGTTCTGGCAGGTTGGATCTGAGCTGGGCTGCTTCTGATGAATTGCTGAGGTTGCAGGGGTCATTGCAGCTGCTGCAAAAATTAGCCTCCTCAAACAAGGATGGAGACCAAAAAATCAAACTAGGTTTAACTCCTTTTCACTCAGAAGACCTGGACTTATCCAGAACTTAAAAGAAGCAGAAGTCCCAAAGACATGCCTAATGTGCAGCTCCGGATGCTCCCAAGGCCCCTGAGTCTCAGCACCACTCACTGTCCAGGTCACGGGTGTCAAACCAGTGGTACATTCAGGAGCCCGAAATCACTCACTTACAGTTGGGCAGAACACAGCAGCAGCTATGAGAAGGCACAGGCTCTCTGTTAGTCACCTGAAAGGGGACTTAGCAAACGGCACAGTGTAAAGGGATTGGATAAATCGCAATGTGTAGCTCCAAACAATCTGGGATGTTAAGACTTCTTATATATATCAGCATAGAAGGGGGCTAGGCTAAAGTGATCTAACACCTCGATATGCCTCCGTGAGCTACTACTTTTAAAAATATATAAAATGATTGTATTGTATTGCATGTTATCCAGCAGTGGCTATCCACTACCTAGTGAATTCATCATTCCTCTGCCCTGCAGCTTTGTTTGCTCAGTCTCGTTCCATGTAGAGCATGGACAATATGTTCTTTCTAGCACACATGGGCACTTTCAGAGCAAACAATAGAGACAGGCTTGCAGTGAAAATCTCCAGGTAGCCCCTGCCTTTGCTCAGGCACGGCTTGAAGCCAGTAATAATTATCCTGATGGTACAAGATGTTCCCAAATGTGTTCTGAAAATAATTGAGGGGGGATTGGCACCACTGAAGTAATATTTTTTATGTGAGGGTGTGGAACAACAGAAGGCCTGGGGTAAAAATCTAGGGAGGATTTTTGTGTCCGTTCCTGACATCGTCCAAATAGAAATAAGGCATGAACAATTTTGCATGGTAAGTCCTTCTTCTAAATAGCATAAATAACACATATACCCTTCCCAAAGCCCAGGCTTGTACCATCAACCTTTAAGCACCTGACTGAAGTGCATTAAAGAAGCTGGCTGGGGAACATAACCCCTTTCTAGGTGGTCTGAATCACTTTCTGAGATGTTTCTGTCTCCCTCCATACAGACCCTAAGGCAAATGGTCTCCTTTCTTAGCCATCGCGGTGAAGTGCCTTTTGTTAGGTGTTATGAACCTGAAACTCTCTGTCTTTCCCTTCTTCTTAAAGATATTGGGCAACAATAAATACTTATACTCTGCACCGGCAGGAATCATTACAGTAGGGAGATGTGGTAATGTTGCAAAGAAAATATCCTGTGCCATCTGTAGTCATACTTAAGCACATTAAGTCAAAAAGCACAATAGTAAAGCAATTAATATATTGTAAATTATAGCCATGATTCTGAAACTTGTGTTTATTATAAGGAACCCTATTTCTTAAAATGAATCACTTGAATTTTATTTAATATTCTATTTTAGCTCTTCTTCAGTTCACTGTAGCCAATTGTAAATACAGCTTTTCATACTTGCCCTCATTATTGCTAGAAAGACAGGAATAAACTTGGGAATAAGAAGAAATTTGGTTTTGGAAGGGCAAAAGAGGATGTTGCAGCCTTTTTTTAGAACATGCCAGTTATTCTGCTACAGAGAATTTAATACACTACCAACTATCCTCAGTTTTGTTTTGCAAAATTTGTGAATATTAATATTTTAAAAGAGCATCTTGAGCTCTTTTGTGGGTAGTTATATATTTACACTGTATGTAGGAAGACTAAAAGAATTCTTAAGCTAAAACCTGCTGCTCTTTCTCCAGCAAATCTCTTCAAGAAATCAATGGACTATTGAATTCTTCACTGAGTCTTTTTTTTTTTTTTTTTTTAACTTGCCTCTGACGCATGGAGTGTTGTTTGCTTAACGTCTGGCCATGTCTCACCTAATCGCATTCCTGCCACCAGTAGTTTTGAGGGCACCTTTAATATCTTTGTGTTGCTGCTGGGGGCACCAAGCAGTTTCACGGACTCATCAGAACACTGGTTGGAAGGGACCTGTGGAGGACGGCGAGTCCAGCCGCTTCCACAAAGCAGGACTGCCACGAACACCAGGTCAGCTCAGACATGGCTTTGCCTTGCAAAGTCTCAAAAATCTTCAAGGACAGTGACTCTGCAGCCTCCCTGAGCAGCGTGTTCCTGAGTTGCACTACCATTCCCCTAATGTCCAACCTGAACCTCCCACGCTCTGGCATGTGGCTCCGTCCCATGCCTGGGCTGTCCGGCACTACTGAGAAGAGCCTGGCTCTGTCGTATTTGTAACTACCCTTCAAGCAGCTATAGTTTGCTCTCATACCCCCTTATCTTCCCCTCTGCCAGCTTAAACAAGCCCTGCCTTCCCAACCTTTTCTGTTCTGAAAATCCAAATGTTTTAGTCCAGCTGAAGTCATGTGGGTCCTCAGATTTGCAGGATCTGGGTGAGAATTCGGGGTGTTTGAGGTGCAGGAGACAGCATTACACCCCTTGGACTTAAACTTTAAAGAACTGTGAAATAAAAACTAATTATTTTTAATGTATATTTCTAAGGATAAAGCATAGCAAGAGTCAGCTAATACTGAAATGATCCCTGCAAAAAGCGTTCTAACCCTTTTAAAGTGTGAATTTGGACCTGTGTGTAGATGTGTGTGTAGGGGCAGGTGCTTTGAATGCAGCTGGTTTAACACCACGGGGATTATTGTGTCTTCTGGTGTATTGGTGAAGAGCAGATAGCCACAGCAGAATAGTAAAATACACTTTGCTTTCCTCTAGAGACTGGCTGCCTCAATGACAATGACGATGAGTACAGATTGAAAACTAAACTCAGAGCTCCATCAAAATCTCCTGCAACTTCAGAAGGTAATACTTGAGCAAGAAGCAAACACAGACATAAGGCTCTTGTACCAGGAGTAGTAGTACAAGAGTAGTACAAGTCAGAGAGCAGCCATTACTTCAGAACAGGCATATTACCGTTATTTTTTTAGTTTATGGGTGAGAGCAGTATTTCCTGTTTGTAGAAAACAGGAAAATATTAATGAAACATTTAACACAGCACCACATTCTAAAAAACAAGGCGAAAATGCAGAAAAAATGTGCTTAGCATTTTGGTCAAAGCATCTCCTGCACCTTCAGTACCAACCTTATTTCACCCTATAAAGCCTTTTTGCCAACCTGGGCTCCAGGCAGAGCAAAGTAAGCAGCTACAGGGACAGCAGCGTAGCCCTGACCTGCTGTGCCTAAGCCCAAAGCCGAGAGGCTGGCCACCACAGCCCAAGCGTGTGGGACAGCAGTGGGACAGGGGCCAGCCGCAGAGCGCGCTGGACCCCCATCGGTGCCCCAGGGCTCCCCAAGCGGGACCTGAAGTCCCGAGCTTTGAGCCAGCACCTCCAGTTCACACAGCCAGGCCAGCTCTTGATTGCTCTTTGCCTCAGATGAGGGCTGTGGGCAATGGTTGGTAGGTTTTTCTCCCTAAGGAGCATTAGAGTGTTCAGGAAACGGGACCTGCTGATGTGAAGAATGTGGGAGGTTGTGCCTGGAGCGCAGTGACCGCTGAGCCCTATCTAACTGCACTGCCACCACTTGCTAGCTCCAGTCCCTGCCGAAAACCTCTGCTCTGAAAGCACCCTTCTAGCTCTAGATTATTTAGGGGAGGCCTCCTCTGTGCAGGAAATGTGCCCTCAGTCCTCAGATCTGCCGTGTTTCGAAATTTCTCCTGGAAACGATGGCAGGTATTACTGCATCACGCGTTGCCTCTGGGAGACGGTAGCTAGCCAAAAGGCACCAGAAGAGGAGAGTGTAATATAACATCTACCAATATCATAGTTCTGGCTGCAGCTGACCTGGGTTCCTCAGAGAAAGAATAAACAGGGGTCTGGGAGCTGCGGGGGAAACACTCCCTGGTGAGCCGCAGGGTGCTCCACAGGCACTGGGGTGACTATCAGAGCTTGTAGTGTGATCCCGCAAATTAACAGAGAAAAAGGAGATTTATTCAGCAACCTCGGCAGGGGGGAGGTTATCAAAAGTAGTGCCCTTCTTTGAATGTAAGAGAAGCTACTCTGGCTGCAGAGTATCTGTGGTAGAGGCAAATCTCACAGAAAGCTAGTGCCAGCTACAAACAGGCATGGGTGTGGTGAATATCCCAAGGTTGTGCTTTCTTTCATTCACTGTTTCCAACATTATCATCATGAATTTAATCCCATTCTTTGCCAGAAAACAAGAAAATATATTTTCTTCTTTAAACTTGTGCATGACCTCAAATAATCCTAGCAAATACAAATACAAAGACTGAAGACCAGATAGAAAGGGCTCTGCAGTCCTAGGGTTTCGATGTGTCTCCCTTCAGTCTGAAGACTGGACACTGACATTTGCTCCGCCGAGAGGAGTCTTTCCTGGTGAAAATTAAGCAGTGTTTTTCTAGTTAGGGATAGGCAGAAAGAACTGGCAGCATCAAGAAACAGCTGGCTCCTCCTCTGCAGACAAAATTGCCTACAAGCATGTGGATGGTTTCTACCAACCCCTTATGCTGCCTGGCATCTCTGGGGCATCAGGTGCTGGGGCAGAGACACTGCTGGGTGCCATCGGTCCCGGTGGCTCCATCCCTCCATGCACTGAGGAAAGACCCACCCAAGTATGCTGATGTGGCTACAGAGAGAATTGTGCCGTGCTGCTTCAGACACAGCCATCGATATCTGTGGTATTTGAAAAGGCAATGAACTCTAATCTTGATTATTATTTTTTTAATCAGGTTCAGAAAATGTATCAGAAGTAATTTTCACAGCTGTTGCTGATTTGTTAGTACATCTGTCCCCAAATCTCCCTGCTGTTTGCTTTATGGTTTACAATCTCGTTTTCATTTGTTTAAAGAAATGTTTTTCTCTCCCCTGTTGTTACATGAGACATCCACATGAACAACAGGGCGACGAGAAAACTGCCTATACCCACAGTCCTGTCAAGTGTGCAAAGCAAACAGGCGTGAAGGGAGCGGGGTTGCCTTCCCCAGCCTTCCTGCAGCTCCGCTCCTCTTGCCCAAGCAATGGCATAGAACGGTTTGGGGCCAAAGCGCAGCTGAGAACTGCTTTAATTCATTAAGGACACCTATCCCTTGTCCTGTGCTTTAGAGGGAGAGCCTGCTTCCCTCATTAGCCCCACTGATGCATCAGAAAATACAGGCAGCTTTCAGACTCTTCAACCAGTCTAAGCCCAAAAATTTGTTCATTTTTCCAACTATGTGGTAGGTTTAAAGCAAGATAGGAGCTCTAGCTCCGAACCTTGAACCTCTCAATCTTTGGACTGCGCTACTTTTGGCATCGTATGGCACGACGGGCCTTACGATCAGTCATATTTTCATGGGAATGCAGAACTGAGGGAGACAGAGCTTATTTTTGTTAAACTATTTGTCTGAGACTATATTGGAGCTAGGATTTTTTTGGGGGGACACGACCATGAAATGGCACACCACAGCCAGTGCCAGCAGCAAGCAGTCAGGAGCCCTGTTCGTGGTGGAGCCAGGGTTGGGTTCCCGCCGGTTGTCACCCAGCCTGAGCTAAAGCGGTCTGAAGTGCTCCGCAGGAAACTCCAAGAATTAAAAATTCCATCCCCTCGCTTGCCCTCCCGCCTTCACATTCAGGCCAGTCTGAGGACTTTAATCACAAAGCCTACATGGGAAGGAGGGCTGGAGGGTTGTTTCGTTTGGGTTTTTTTAATTATGGTCATTATGCAATTGGATGAAAGGTTGAAAATTCTACAGTATTATAGGCACATCACAGGCAACGAAATACTTCCCCACAGGTCTATATTGCCATTAAATGAATAGGGTTTGTCACTTGACTTGCAGCTCCACAATTGCAATTACAGCAAGTATTTCAGCTAGGAAACTAAGGCACAGGTCGCCCAGCCCATTTGAAAGCACACGCTGCCGAGCGAGTCCCACCGTGCACACCTCACTGCAAGTGCCAGACGTAGCCCTGTAGTCACAGAGGTAAAGGCAGTGTGGGAGCCCTCAGTTATTTCTCCCAGATCCTATTTTCCAGGGTTATTACTATTGGCTACGGCAAGTTTAATCTATGATTCTATGATTCTAACGCACAGGCGTCATTCAGAAATCAAGACTGTCAAATGAAAACATTATCAAGCCTGGGTGAAGCATTCTGTGGATATGCATTTTGTAATAGCCCTAAGCCCAGAGAGCAAATAGCTCCGGTAACTGAGGTGTTTGCCCTCAGCATGCTCCAATAAACTGATTTACCTTTCTTCTTTTTTTTCGCTTTTAAAAAGAGCTGACGCAAGTTTGTCAAAGGGAACTGTTGGGGGTGTAGCAGCTGTTGATTGGCCTATCTGATCCACTCCCATTTGTCTTTAAATCACTGCCCAACTGCTCTAGGTTGCACACGAGCAAACTTCCCATTACAGGTGCAATTCCTAAAAGATATAACCTGCTTAGCAAGCGAGCAAGAGAACCCGCCTGACTCAGAGGTAAACCTAAATATTTTTTTCTTCACAGTGTTTGATCAATGTATTTTAGACACTGGCCACATCTTTAAAAATTGAGAATTAGAAATGTAATTAATCTATAAATATAAGTGCCATGTGAAGGATGGGCTCCTTTAGCTTTACTGACATGGTAATTTAGGTTGGCAAATACCTTTGTTAATTATTCAGGAATGAAATTCAGTCTTTTTTTTTGTACAGCAAATCAAAACCTAAGCAACCAGAGAAGCAGCAAAAGGTGTTTAAAATTGACCAGGCAATTAAGAAATGAAGGCTTTTTTTCCTTTGCAGCCCTTGCCTTCTGACAATTTTTTCCAAGGCTCTTGATTTACTTGGCTAACATTTCTGTAAATAAATGAATTTCTGAAAGCAGGCTTTGCATTTTAATTGTTTATTGCACAGTGACCACACTTATTTCATTTTGAAATAGTTACACAGACAATAACATTATAAAGTCAGTGTCACGGAGACGAAGAATCTGGCAAAATCTGCATAAAACCACAGCGGAGCTTACAAAACTTGGTACTGCAAAACCCATGAAAATGTTAGTTATATCTGTGACCTGGCATGATTTGCCCGATGGTTGTCCATTCTCTTAATGTCCTAACTGCAGACTGGACAGAAATCGGTAACACTGTGAAATTAGATGCCAAAGATTTCATCATTTTCTGAATCATTACTGAAAACCGTTACTTAATAAATGATGCAGAACATTACCCTATACTTGAAGAGAAAAATAGTTTTATAGGGATAAATAACTTCCCTCTAATAATAGGTGGATCTCTTTTGCAACCAGTATTTCCATTTTAATACCCTACTTTAAGAAAAATCTTTTCTCTTCAGCCAAGTGCCACAGGAGGCAGCAAAACCATCATCGTATTGAAGCCGAGTTTAAGGAACTCTAAGAGATTTTTCTTGTATGTTAACATAAGGGGGGAAAGTATTGATTTTAACTAAAGGGAAGGAAAAAGAAATTGAGAGGTTTTGGTTACTTCCAAACTTAAAAAATTCCTCAGTAGGGAAAGGAATCGGGGCAAGTCACAATGGGTTTGGATGCCTAAAACAGGGTTTAGGCACCAAATTCAGAACTCTGAAGCAGAAAGCACTAAATCCTAAAGCTAAAGCAGATGAACTTTGGTGTTTCTCCCCCGATATCATGTGCTAAGCTTCTGGCAGGACCCAGGCCTGCCTGACCTTGGTGGCCGTGCTCTGTCACGTCATCACTGCCCCGGTGCCTGGCCATCACCCAGGAGCCGCACGCGGTCCAGCCAGCACGAACCCCTGCAGGGGTGCAACTGAACACCCAACTGCCAGCCCTGGCAGTGGCCTTGGGCATGGTACAGCACGCAGCTGTAGCCAGAATTTTGTTTGGAACAGAGCCAACTAGCGCATCCCCCTTTTTCTAAATAATATCCCGCAGGTTGAGCAGCGACCCAAAAGGCTCAGGGCTACCTCATTCCCTCCTCAGGCGAAGGGGTGCCAGATCTGCCCCTTCTACATTATCCATGGGGAGCATGTGCTACCAGTACCAAAATGTCCTCCCAAAACCCTTCAGTACCTGCAGCATTAGGAACCTGAAGAAATGGATTTCCACCAACTAAGGACCAGCTCTGCCAATTTCTGCTGAAGTTCAACGGCACCGTTGGTTGTAATTACCTTTATTAACAATTGCAGGATTCAAATCTAATACCAAGCCTGTCTCATGGGTCTCATCCCGTCCACATTTATGCCATTGGCTTTCAGCTCATGGTTTGCAGACCCCTTGAGCTCTGTCAACCGCTTCCTAAGAGCGACAACTGCAAGAAGCCAGATTTAATTTTGCCACCCAAGGCTTTGCACCTTCAACAGAAGACATGTAGGAATTCACAAATTAAAAAATAAAATAAAACAAAATAAAATCACTGCTTCATGCAGTAATTCCACAGCCTCTTGAGATGACACCCATAAATCAGATTACCTGTGTAAATGTTTGACAGGACAATGTCCAGATGATTCTTACACTGTAATATGTATTTCCAGTCAATTTTTGCTCCCCTTTCCAAACTGTGTTTGCTGTGCTGCATAGACTTTCCTCCTCAGCCTAATCTCTGTGTAACTTAACTTCTGGCAACTTTTTTGCTTACTTTTCCTCTGTTTCCCAACTCTTTGAAGATCTGTATTTTTTGGACTGCCACTTCTGGAAAAGATGTTTCTCAAGCGTTAGGCAGTGCACACAGAAGAGATTTTGCCTTTTACCAGAACAGGGCTACGCACAGTCATATTTGTCTGCCTGGCTTTTACACCACAGGTTAAAACTAAGCATCAGGAATTGGAAGGACTCGGTTCCTCAGAGAGAGCAGCATCTGCTTTTGAAGATGGTTCTGTGAATGAAACCGCAGTTGGGAGGGCTCCACTGGGGGTTGGTTTGGTTTGGGGTTTGCTTTTTTTTTTTTTTTTGTCTCCTGGAGTTATTCATATCCCAAGTGGGCAGAACCCCCTGGCCGCTGGAATGCAAGCGCCAGTGGCTCTGCCCCGGTGCCCAAGTCACTCATCCCCTCACACACGCTCCCTGCGCGGCAGCTGAAAGGAGTAAACACAGCCTCTCTCTCTGGTAGGAAATCTCCTAATGCACTGTGATATTACTTTTCCTTTTCAGTTGTCGGGTCTGGGGAGAATGTTTTTAGTAAGAAGCAAGGAAGATGACAAATTCCTGGCCTGGGGCCAGTTTTAGCCTCCAGGATCGGTATTTAAAGTTTACATTTACATTTTAAGCACGTGCACTCTAACATTTTGCCACTACAAATATGTTTGTAAAAGTTCTTAAGAAGAGCATGTGATCAGTAGCAGAGGATAGTGAAGGTCTGGCCATCAAGCGAGGACGTATACATCCATATATGCAAAAATAGGAAAAAGGCTATTAAATAATTGCCAGTTTAGTGTGACAAAAGGCCAGGCATAGAAATTATTTGTTGCGCTGTTTTCTGATATTGTTCTCACGCCATGCTGGGCTGCATTTAGCATGTGATATTTGTGAAAAATGTAACGGATCCAGGCAGCACACCCGATTGCAAGGTAGCAGGTAAAGCACCAGGAGTCTGCAATCCTGGCCCCAGGCGAGCCAGCAACGTGCTGCCTGCTCCGCGCTCGCTCCCTTCATTGGTGTGCCCCGCTGTCTCCTCAGCTGTGAAAGGGAGATATAAGATGCCTCAAGGAATATCTTTGGGAAGGGACAAGTGTTGCAAAACCGCAACATTTCTTGCAGTGTTTTCCTCCTGAATCTGGGAATGAGCAAATGAATGTAAATGTATATCTGCCGATGAGACTGTAACATAAAGCTGCTGAAATCCCAGAGGTGAAGTCCTCTTTGTAACTTTGGTTTGTACAGTTTCCTTTGGTCCACGTAGAAATAGAGAGGTGAGCATTTATTCATATGATTTTTAAAAGGCAGGAATTTTTATAACAAAGGTAAGGGTAGTCAGTCTTATATCCATGTCATAATGCTGTGTCAGACAGAGCTTCTAGTCGTGGGACGAGTAAGAATTAAACACAGATACACTGAAAACCAGAAACTGCTATATCTGAATTGCACCTCTTAATTATCAAAGAATCGATCATCCAGAGGTGCTCACCTCTGTCAGATCCCAGTGAAAGGAACAAATCTTAAAAACATTTAAATCTGTGACAACATTAATCTTACCACAAATGATTCAAAACACTGAGCATTACCCTTAGGAGCATGCATGTTTTGAAGCAGTGGCAGGAAAACCCTGATATACTCCCTGCATTTCTAACAGCAAGTGCTTCTGCCTCACCATCCCCTAGAAATTCAAAAGCAGCAGTTCGGGAAATTATTTTCTGCTGACTTTGTAATTTTGCCAGGCTCTGGACATCCACCATGCACCCATTGGCCCCTGCAGTCTTTACCATTGGAAGGGAGACAGAAGGGCCAAGTGCTGGCGTATAAAGGGACATTATGCTTGCCCAGAATTTTCCCAGTCTGCAACGGTTTCCCCTCTTAATGCTATTACAAAGAACAAACACAAGCCCAACAATTCACACTGGTTTATCTAATTTGAGGAAAACTCTAATGAGTTTTGTTGTGTTTTGTTTGCAGAACAGAGTGTTCTGGCAGTCCCCGCATGGTAGAGCGGACCCGCAAGCAGACGGCACGCTGCTGTTTACCCTGAAGAAGCGAGTGTGTGTGCTGGAAAGCGCTGACCGCTCTAATGGATCGCATGGAGCTGCAAAAAGTCAACATCGAACTCGATGATCAGAGCAACAGTGGGGAAAGCCTCGAAGACAACTACACAGAGCTGGTCGATTCGGAAAAGGCTGCCATTAGGAGGTAAGCATCTAAGTGGGAAGGCTGTTCTGTTAAGGGTAGAAAGCAGTAATCAAAAAGCAAGCTTCAGGAATGGCATCTGGAGCTCAAAACCCTTCCTAGGTAATACACTGAAATCAGTGTGATTGTTTAGCTCGCGTTTTCCCACAGCTCTGAGCCTCCCTGCTCTGGGCCCCGCAGGACGGTGTGTCCCAGCACAGCAGGGGCAGCCCGGGTCCCCCCTTACCAGCCACCACCCGGAGTGACCTCTGCAGCCCCAAGCACCCCCTTGGCAATTCGCAGCCGCTCCCGCCAGATAGTACATGTGTAAACTAATACCCTCCCAGGGCAGCGCAACCTGAGCACGCTGAGAGCGGGGACGCTTTCCAGGGCAGGGTATGGAGGGCAGAAGCCCAGTGCTCCCACGGGGACAGCCCCACCCTCAGGCATCTCCAGCAGGACCCACCATAGCACCAGCACCTGGGTGGCCTGAGAAAGACATCTCAGAACCAGCCATCAGCCTCCAGCTCTCAGCATCCTGAGCCCCCCAGGCACGTATCTCCAAGAGGGCAGTTGCAAGGCACTTTGTTCCTCGCATGTGAAGTACGTGCTCAGCTTTAGCACATTGCTGCCAGTAAGGAATTGTTACTTTCCAACATCTGCAATCAGATATAATTTGAAGATTGCTGGTTTTAAAACAAAATTCCAAGGCAAAACAAAGATCTATTAAACATGCCATTGGACATGAGAATCTTACAGGAAAAAAGAGGGGGTATTTCTGAAGGATTTTTAAATATTCATTGCAATGTCAAAGGCAAGTTTCCACTACTGGCAAAAGGCACTGCTTGAACATAATGTGTGTCATAAGCCTTACTTAATATTTTCTTATTTTTCTTTGTGTTCAGTCCATTTGCTAGTGATGATGCAGAAAGTCAGAAATTCCTTACAAATGGATATCTGGGTAAAAAAGAATTGGAAGAATATAATGAAGAATATGTAAGTTCTATTCATTTCTAAGGGTAATTACAAAGTAAATCTTATTGACCTCAATCTTTTTTCAAAAGTTTCAGTAAAAAAAGTTACTCTGGAGCTTCATGGGACAGTCATGTTTGGCTTTACAGCGCTGAACATGACACGCTCAGCACAACTATTTGGAACCTCCACGTGCAAATGAAAGCACAGCAATGGTTCCTGGGGTGTGTGTGTGGGTATCTCTCTAGTCACGATTTAACTTTATTCAAAGTTCTTCTGAATTTGATGCAAAGAAATGCATTGTTTCATTGGTCACGTTACAGGTTTTATCGAGACTCTTCAATCAAAACCAAAAAATATAATTTGTGATTGCAAGCTAAAATTAAAAGCCATATATCCCCCCCCTTCCCTTTCCATTTTGTGGCAGATGTGATTCCCTCACATACCATCCCTCATCTCCTTGGTTTTTGTCCTCTCACACTCTCCTGCCTTCATCCCAAGCCACACAGTGCTTCCTTTTTCTCCTCCAGACATACTTTTAGTTCCTACTTGGAGAAAAAGCTAATAATCAGTTGGTTTAATTTAAAAAAAAACAATAATCCGAATTTTTTTAATCAATAATTGGGCAATGTGTTAGATAACAGTATGTATTTCTGTAGAGGCTGGCCAACAGAGCCAGTTGTGGCTATGTCATTTCATATGTGCTCAGGAACCTTGACAAGGCTCCACCTCTAAGGATCAAGAGAGCGATACAGGGAACAGCAGCAAGGAGGATAAATAATCTGTTATGGCCAGTAAAATGAAAATTAATTGTCATTTTCTGTCCTTGCTCCCAACAGCACCGGGGCAGAGCTTCCTTTGGAATGTCCTCGTTCAACCTCAGCAACGCCATTATGGGCAGCGGCATCTTAGGGCTCTCCTATGCCATGGCCAACACGGGAATTATCCTTTTCGTGTAAGTACATAGAAAGAAAAGCAAATAGAATATAAGCAGTGAGCTGGAGCTGAAGTCTTTGTGGTTAGAGAGGTACATTAAGCTTGTTTTGTTAGCTGAAAAGTTTTGTAAGATCATCTGTAATGAAAACATTTTAGCTGCACCGCAAGGAACCGTCCACTGCTGACAAACCTTTTTTTTTTTAATTTTAGCCCTGTTTTGTATCAGGAACACAACTGTGAATTGATACTATGCAGTCAAAAACCGGAGGGGAAGAACAGTATACTGATCCTAAAATAACAACAGCAAGCTTGCTGGTTCAGTATGGGAATTCAACAAGGGAAATAAATCACCCATAAAGTATATATTTACATCATCCCAACTATCTAATCACTATGTAGAAATGGAAGAAGAATACTCAATATAAGTCTGAAATAGCAGCATGCTTTGAATGCAGAGACATTCACAGATTTATTCAGATTTAACGTTGCTCCCTGAAGTCTATTTGTACTCAATGTGCACAGATGACAGCAATGGTATGTGGCTGACATACAGTATCTATACAAAATGAGTTTTGATAGACAGTAGCAGATAGCCATGTGAAGTTTTTTAATCTATGGCTAACCTTTTAAAAAGAGAGACACTATACAAAAAAAAAAAAAAAAAGTTGGTTTTCTTTTTTTCATACCTAGTTTTAATTTTAACTGAAGCCTTCATTTTAATCCCCTGTGAGGCTGGAATAAATCATGACAGTACTGTACGACAATAGGCCATTGTTTTACATTACTGAAATCTAACAAGCCTTTAAATCAAGCTGTATAGCCATCTTTATACGTCTTCTTTCTTCTGGAGATTGTGTAACTGCAACAGCCACAGCGTTTGAAATGCTACATGTAGTTTCCGGTTGCTAAGAAACACCTCCTCTCTTGCCAGTAGAATTTTTAACTGAAAATTAACTGTAGATGCAAATGTTGTCCTGGATAAGTACTTCCCAGCACCTGCCTCCAATGGTTTAGATGTAGTATTTGCAGATACAAAAATGGAACCGGTTCTAAAATTGACTGCATTAGAGTCTGAAAAATGTAGGATTTTTTTTTTCTCCAACTTTCTCTGAGCACTTGTGCTAACTAGTATGGCCATAATTTATCACTGGAAAGAAAACTGTGGTACATCAAGCCTCACTAGGGGCGAAAATATTACCTTTGTAATATCTTTATTTTTAAGGCTCTGTTTATTCACACAGGTGGCTAAAAAAATGTGATACAAGCCTCATGACATTAGCTCTGTTGGCAGTGCTAAAGCAAGGAGTAATGCTAAAGTAGCCCTATGGAGTCTTATACAGCAAAAACAAAGGACGTCTCCACCCCGCAGCTCATTTTCTTTTCTGTCATACTTCCATACTTTCTGCATGAGAACATCCTCCCTTCTGGTAGAGGAAGGAGTTTTATTTAAATGTACAAAACTGTGTGGGGATAATGTTACCCCCATGGTATGCATCCACTTGTCAAAGGTTCCTCTGTTTTCATAGATCGTGATGTTAGCATTAGCAGGAGAGAAAAATCCCATCTACTAAATGGAAACTGCTGGACATTAATTCTAATTTAGACAATGCTCACATCATCTAAATTTTTGTAATTTACTGTTCTCATATTGCCAAAGTGCTCTTGTGCTGGAAGATGTTCTACAGGGTGAAGGCAGGAGTGCTTCTAAAACCCAGAAGCTCTCCGGAAGTTCCCATTATATCCTCTTCTCCCATGGGGGGAGGTTTGCAATGGCACGGAGCACACACTCAAGCATCTCATCTGCTGCCTGGCTTGATCTAGCAAGTGCAACCAGGATGGCTTTGGTTTACCACACCTCATGTGTCAGGACATGGAGACCATGTCTCTGAATAGCAGCTACACGGGTGCCCCTGATCAAGCAGGATGCCATCTAGGCAGGATACATTTTAAGCTCAGACAAGATCCCCCCTATCCATATTGCATGAGCCTACAGCATGAGAGATGACCCTGCTTACATGAAGTCTGTAGTGCTGTCTGTCTCTCACTTGAGAGAAAAGTGATGGTCTGGTGGCCATTACCTGGCCTCAGGCCCTCTGTCTTCTCTTAGACTGTAACTCATTTATGAACTCGGCTGCCAGTGTCTCCCGTATCTATACCAAACCGTGTTTCAGTGGAGTAGAAGGTGTGGGCACAACCTCCTGTTCAGCCATGGAGTAAGGCACATCAGTATTTCCTAGCTCTGTCGCGTTGTCATCACGTACCCTTCTGCACCAACACTTGTGCAGGCTGATGACAAAACAGTCATGGTAATAAGATATGCTGCCCATGGTCGTGTGCCCTGAAAATGTCATACGAATCTACATTTTTCACCAGCAGTTTGCAGGATGCAAATGTTGTGTGGAAGGAGCATGGCAGTAATCAGAATTAATGACTTCAGGCCCCAATACCTTCAAGCAGACTAGGCTAGAAAAGTAGCTGCAAGTGCTCCAAGAGCAGGCTTTCCAGTGTCGTGCCACGCTTTAGCATTATGCAAGATTTCTAATTTACTTTGCAAAGTGAGCATCTCAAGCTAAACTCCATAACTTCATGATGACATGGCAGAAGTCAAAAGTAGTGACTAGCCAGGAGCTGGCAGTGCAGTTGTCAGAATCATGGATTGGGGTTTTTTTTTGATAGCTCTGAGTAAGGAGAGCGATTAAAATGAGTGGTCAGTGAGCTGGTAAGAGACCAAAGACTCTTGCATAGAAATCTGTTTACTTCAGTAGGGTCTTGTTAAGATGTAAGATTTGTCCTTGTGGAATAACGCAAAATTGGCACCTACCTGCACTTAAACAAGCCTTGAGGGGGTTCTGGAGTGCATAAGGTGCCACTGCACTCACAGGTAAGCTACAGTTGACACTTACATCTGCATTTAGCACTGGGAGTCCAAGGCACAAACTTGCTGAAAACTATTTACACATTAAACTTCATGAGAATGAGCACGCATACATTTGAATTAACTGAGTGTCTCTGATGTCCTGATTCTGATTGCTGTTTTGCCTTGCAGAGTTCTGCTGCTCGGTGTAGCAATACTGTCGCTCTACTCGGTGCACCTCTTACTGAAGACAGCAAAAGAAGGAGGTATGAGGATTGGGCTGTGACTGATGGAGTTCCTACCACATGCATGTGTTTTACCTTGGAATGCAATTCATCAAGTGTATCCAATGGAGTGGCCCATGTTTATTTTTTGTTTTGTTTTGGGTTTTTTTTCAGGATCACTAATATATGAAAAACTGGGAGAAAAGGCATTTGGCTGGCCTGGGAAGTGTAGCGTTTTCATTTCGGTAACAATGCAGAACATTGGAGGTAAGGGGCAAAAGTTTTTAGAAAAATGTTTTCTAACTTGCGGTGCTTTTCTACAGAACATAAGTGCTTCCTCTCCTCTGTCAGGCTAAAAGGCATCAGAGATGAGCCAGGTACAGTATACACTGTACTGTAATAAGGAAGGGCAGGAGGAATTCATCTTGCCTTGTTTCAGCTATCTGACACTTCAGTGTCTGGTGAAAGCTAGTTGCCTGGGATCTCTCCATGACCAGTGAAGAGACTTCACTGACAGCTGAAATGGCTTGGCTGACTGTCCTCAAGGAGTTGGCCATCTCTCTTCATTGAGTACAGCTTAGACTAGACATCATCTGCTTCAACTTAGAAAAGATGAATTCCACTTAAAAGGAAAAGCACATGGTTCTGACTTCTCCATAAAAGAAAGGCTCTTCAGTAGTTCATTTTCCAGCTCAATTCTCTCCTTGAAATGGCAGTTGGGTTGTGATGTCTCTAAGATGTTGAGTGTTTAAGAGTGATTGTTGAAAGTATTGATCCACACAGATACTTCCTGTGAAATATCTATCAAGTAACCTCCATCCTCTCAGAACAGGAGACTGTTTACTTACCAATGCAAGCAGTAGGGGTAGGACCATGCCTTCATGTAACAAAACTTATTTCCTTTTACTACCCTGGGAAAAGCCTTTTAGGACACTGGGGAACACCATATCTGAAAGCTCAGGGGCATTTGCAATTTTTTCCAGGTTTCTTAAGCAGAGATGTTGAAATATAAATTCAATGCATCACTGGCCAATTAAATGTACATAGATTTTTTTGTGATCTCTCTTTTGGAACTTGGTATGTTTTGCAAATCTTCAATCTTCCATCTTCAACTTATCTACCCAGGCAGAAAGGGTTCACATTTCTCTACTGCAAGAGACTTTCATAAAAGATCCTATTCCATGGTCTTCCTTTCCTTCCTCAAGCCTGCGTATCAAATGTAGTTGAATTCAGGAAGGAAATATGCTTCCCTGTTAGAGAGGAATAGCTGTTCCTCTAGTCCAGTGGTTTTCAACCTCTTGTCTAGATTGATCCATAGGTATCCAGAGACCTCTCTGTGGCCAACATAAAATAACGTCAAAAAGCATGCCTTCTGGCAACACATTTAAATGAGGTGTATAGAAGTCCACCCTTATGTCAAGAATCTTGATAACTTGATATCTTTTTTTTAAAGGAGTAGTGGAATATGGAGTAGAGTAGCAGAAGAAAAAAGCTGAAAATAGAAGGGATAAGGTAGATGAAGACATTTTAGAGGCAGTAACAACTAAAGTTACTACAGAATGTGGATGGACAGTGTCCACTGGAAAAGCAACATTTACAATAGAAAAGCAGAAGAAAAAATTGAGAGTGTAAATTTCATCAGAACAGTGATTTGAGTATGTTCTTAACTCAGTAATAACTGCATTGTATTCTAATACTGAACGCCAGGTGCCGTGCAGAACATGCTCATAACAGTATCAAGGGAACATACCATCTCTTTAGTCACACTGCCATTTGAACAAAACTCATTTCTCTATTTTAGCAAAAACTGTTTTCCCAAAACAATATGTTTTTCATGCAGCATTAATGTTTCTTAAAACAAAATATTTTTATTGGAACTACACCGTTTTCTCTGAAAGTGTTTGTTTGGTTTTTTCAGCAATGTCAAGCTACCTCTTTATTATTAAATACGAACTTCCTGAAGTGATCAGAGCATTTATGAAACTTGAGGAGAGTTCTGGGTAGGTACCTTTGACCAACCTGAACCTCAGATGATTTTTTTTTACTTTGATGTCAATGATAAAGTTTGGGGGTTTTTGTTCCTCCTCTTTAGAGAATGGTACCTAAATGGGAACTACCTCGTCATACTCGTAACAGTTGGAATTATTCTTCCCCTCTCCCTTCTAAAGAGTTTAGGTAAGATTAGTGGCCCACTTAACCTCATTTCTTATTTCTGTTAGGACTGTGAACTTACATATAGCTGAACTGTATTTTTTTTTCCTTGCTTCACAGGTTACCTTGGATATACAAGTGGTTTTTCACTGACCTGCATGGTTTTCTTTGTCAGTGTGGTAGGTGACCGTTTGGGTATTGTCTCTAACCAAATACAGAGCCTGTAAACTGTGCAATGCTGTTATGTTTTTTATCATGACAATTGCATGTGGATGTTAGAATAGCACCTGCAAGTGAGTCAAATCAACCAGCCTATTGCTGAACAAAGTCAGAATAAAAAAAATCAACCTAAAAAACACTTGAGAATAAAAAATAAAGCAGGACAACAGCAGAGGTAGAGTAACAACAAATACTTGCAGGAGAAGCAGAAGTGATAGAACTTGGTTTCTTCTTCCCACTCTTTCCCCTTGTTTGTTTGAGTGCCAGTTTATATTTCTGTTGGCTTATCACGGCTGCAAGTGTAATCTCCTACAGTGGCACTCCTCTGATGACATTGTCTACACTTTTGTAGGTAATCTTCAAGAAATTCCAAATACCCTGTCCTCTCCCCATCATGGACCATGGGGTCGAAAACTGGACCGCCACCAATAACACAGTGCCAATGCACCTGGTTGTGTTACCAAATGAGTCTCTCAGTTCTGGTGTGAATTTCATGATGGACAACACAGTTGGGCACTTGCCAGGCCTTGAGGAGCCAAAAGATACCTCCCCCAAAAGTGGTGTAGAATATGAAGCACACAGCGACAGTAGTGACATGTGTCAGCCAAAATACTTTGTGTTCAACTCACGGGTAAGGGAGATTCTGTAGAATTTGTCTTTAGCCATTTGTACCACAGCCAAACTGCTGCCTGCCAAAAGTCAGAGGTACAGCAGTGACCATTCTTACTAATGGGAGCTTTATTTTACAGACTGCCTATGCAATACCCATCCTGGCATTTGCATTCGTATGCCACCCTGAGGTGCTACCAATATACAGTGAACTGAAAGAGTAAGGTTCTTAAATTTTGTCCCATACTTCCAGTTAACCATAGCTAGAAATCACTTTCTATGTCTTCTGCCTTGATTGGTGGTGGTGTGTAGACACCCACCTGCTCATGATTTATTGCATTCCATAGTAAGCAGATATTGGCTTTGCTTTGACCTAATAGTCAGACACTGGTGACAGAGAGACACTGTTCAGATAGCCACCTTGGTCGATATTTCCTTAGGAAAGGAGGAATCTGGACAGTCCTTCGAATGATGTGAAATATACTGGGGAACTTGGTTGCACTGAGACAGATAATTCTGGTTTCTAAAAATATCTTAATGAGTTCTGTGTCTGGGTCAGCTGCTGCTAAAGTTTCTTGGGATGCGATTGTTTTGGGTGTCTTACATAGGCTCTTAACCCAGACTATTTTGCTTATCAAATACACTTGCTTAAGTCAGCATAGAGCTGACAGCTGGGAAGAGCTAAGAAAACACATTTGTTCAACAGCAAGAATTATGTTACAGGAGGTTTTGCTGCAAAACTCAAGGAGGCCAAGACCCATTACCTCCTGTTTCAGGAGGTTTAACCTCAGAAGAAATTAAAATTCTTGGATGACTTGGGAACGTGCTTATAGGTCCTATATGCTGAAGATTTTCTTACACCAAATCTTTAACCAAAGGATTTCTAAAGAAAGGATTTGACCTGCAGGAGGTTCTTGAACCTGCAGAACAGCCCTATGTAGATACAAGGGTATGTTCGTATAGAGCTGACTGAAAGCTCTTGCCTCTTACTATTATCTGCCCTGTAATTTTAGCCACTCCATTTTTTATTTAAAATACATTATTTGAGATCGATAGTATATAAATAATGATATACAAAATAACATGGCACATTTATATGTTGTCACTAAGTAAGCAGTAGAAATGGAGTTTCAACACACTTTCGTAAGTCTGTGCTGTTCTGCATAGAGCTGCCAGGCTTCAAGTAAAGAGCTCTGTATAACCAACATAGTTGCTATGATCTTGCTAGGCAGTGAGGGGATGTCAGCAGAGCTATGACTCTTCAGAGTACTTCTTGTGCAAATGGAGGCTTTAGAAGAATAGCACTGTTACTTTCTTTCTCTCCTACTTCAGTCGTTCCCGAAAACGGATGCAGAATGTCTCAAATATCTCCATCACTGGCATGCTTGTCATGTATCTTCTGGCTGCCCTCTTTGGATATCTTACCTTCTACGGTAGGTGAAAGCCCTGTTCTCTGCAGAATTTTCCCTTCTCATTTTGAAGCAGGCGAGTTGGATCTACCACAATGAGGCTCGAGTGCTCATGAATTGTCTGTGGGCCTGAATCCAGGTGTAAGCATTATTCAAACACAGTACATAGTGTGTAACGTCCTGTATAAGTGGTGGGACTTCCCAGCTGCTGGGCCACAAGTTCCTCACCCATGACAGACTGAGGGGCACCTACTAGGGGGACCAGCTGTGTATCTCTTGGCTTTGTGAACTCAGACAACAAGCTGCTGTAAACTTGGCTCTTGGCAAAGGCCAAGAGTGACCATACTAAAAATACTCTAGTGCTCAACAGTTTTACATGACGCTATTAAGTGCTACTCACCCTGGCCCTGACACCACTAATTCAGCTTCACCTCTGCTGAAAAACAGGTGCAAATCATTCTAGTGTAAAAAACATATGGATGAGCTAGACTAACTGGTGGGTAAACAGAGTAGCCCCTGTATGAGCACACTGTTTTATGCAAACGCCACCTCTTTTTACCTCGTTAGTTCCTCCGTTATGGCAGAGAAGTGAATGACACAGCACAATCTGCTCTCCATTGTGGGGGCAAGAGGGCTCAGCCCGAGAGCTAAGGGACACCTGGGTGGAGGTGGGGGGATCTGTTCCCAGTTCAGTCAGTTGTTTCCTATTTCATATGAGAGAAATTATTTTTACCTCAGGTTCCACATCCACTTAATGACTTTGAGAAAGTCATTTGAGATACTGGAGTACAAAGCATCACCTCAGAGCTGTATTACCCTCATCGTCTCTGAATGATGATGACTTGTATCTGTCATGCTGGGAAAATTCCTCTTTCATGCCTAGCCCATAACATGTATCTGATGACAGCAGCTGGGACAGAGCTAATCTTGTCTGGCTGAAGTACGAAGATCCTTTTGCATGTGCAGGTTTTGCTTAAGTGATTTAACTCCTTTCTGTTTCCTTTTCGTAGGAGAAGTTGAAGATGAGCTACTCCATACATACACCAAAGTGTACACCTTCGACACCCTCTTGCTGTCAGTTCGCCTGGCAGTGCTGATGGCTGTAACCCTGACCGTGCCCCTTGTCCTTTTCCCTGTAAGTAACACAGCTGCTGAAGCTGAAATCAGGGCTAGCCCATATACACTGGCTGCACATACTTAGCACAGACAGGCATTGAAGAAGAGTAAGCCTGAGTTTTTATTTGGGAGGGTCTGGTTTCTCATATGCAGTTTGACCAGAGCAAGGACCTTAGGTAGTTAGGGTTGCAAACTTTGAAAGACTGAAATAAATCAGTCTTTATAAATAAATCAGAAATAAATCAGGAACAACTGCCCTGTCTCTCTCCAGCTCTCTCTGTACTATATTTAACAGAGCAGCAGTGTAAGTACTGAAGACTTGGGGATGTATTGAAACCACTTACAAGATTTCCTAATACAGACATAGGCACCTACTATAGCATCCAAACTCAAGAAAGACACGTGCAGCTCAGGGCACGTGCTGTGCAGCGCTGCCAGACCTGGCTGCCGAGGTAGAGAGGCAGGGGCCCGGTGCGCACCTTCCGTACTAGAGTCTATGGACAGGAGAGGAAGCCAAGTGCCAGGAAAACAGACGCAGTCAAGACCCAGCCACATCGCCAGGTGTCTGAGCAAAGTTTAGTGCTTCTAGGTGCTGTTCACAGAGAAAAACACAACATCCACAGTAGCAGGGACAGAAAGGCACGGCTAAACAAACAGCTCTTGCAGAGGGACTGACCCTCCTCAGGGATCGGTCTGCACCTGAAGAGCAGACCTCCAGGCTCCTCAATGTACAGAATTGTCCCTCGTGCCTTCCCTGAGCTGCCACGCAGCAGGGGAGAACACAGTCGGTTCTGGTCAGCAAGTTTTGGGAGGCTGGTGTGCCATTTGTACAGCACGTACAAGCCCGGCATCATGCTGTCAGCAGCTTCCCAGCAATCTGTGTCACACCATAGAGTTCCCGTATGATGAGAGCAGTTGGGGTCCTGTTGCTCCGTTGTCCAGGATGAAAACACAAGCTTTGCGTAGGTACTGTTTCCAGGCTTGCTGACAAATACCTAAGAGCAGGGATCACCATTCAAAGTTGTCTACAAAAAAATATGTTCTGGTATAAAGCACCCAGAGATCAGTCCATCTAGTTTACAGAACACTCCGGTGCTCTGCCTTAAACTTTGTGTTTCAACCAGTGAATAAATGCTTAAACTGGTCTTAATTCACTGATCACTATTCACGAGAAAACAAGCTAAGAGCATTGCAAAAGGCTCTATCTGACAGATGTAGCGTTTTGCATTTTTAGCTTTCGGTATAATCATTTTTATACCTGAATAGTGTGCAAAGGCTTAGCAGTTTCATACCACAGCACTAATTGCTCTATCAAAAGAACTCCCGAGAAAATATCATTTGCTTGTAAGCCACCATATCAAACAATATTATACGGCCTGTCAGGACAGCCGGCTCAGCAGGTCTAACTACTCCAAATAAGCAGTATGGTTGTATCAACTACTTTTTCTATGAACTACCACATTTGTATTTTCTTAAAGTAGTCAGAGTTTATTCTTTTGAAAAAAAAAAAAAAAAAAGAATATTTATTGCTAAAAAATAAAATTAAATATAATTATGTACCATTAGTCGCTGCAAGACGTCAGTTTGATAGCTTCATTTTAAGGACAATGTCGCAGCAGGAATAAGGCACAAGATGCTGACAAGAAGTGAACAGGAATGCAGGCAGCAGTCCTTTGGTGGAATAAAGCTGTTCTGTACCAACTCAGGGACTGGACAACAGTTTTGCTGTCTGTCTCCCTCTTCCTAAGATTGGCTCACAACAACCTGAAAAACATGAACCGCAAAATTCATGCTGTGTTTTCAAACTATGGGCTCTGAGTCTGACAGCACTCCATACATTTATTGAATTGCCAGGCTCATCCAGAAACAGCCGTCTGTTATTTTAAAACAAGAAAACAGAGGTGATTTTTGAGCTTTTTTTTCAGTATAAAAACATTTCTGTTCAACTTCTACATTTCAAATCTTTTAAGTTAATCACGGTACTGCAGAGTAACTCTATCTCCTGCCACCATAGGGATTTGCTGTTGACCTTCTTCCTACTTACCATCTTTGCTGATGAAAGAGCAAAAAAACTCTGGGTTGTGTGAGAAGGTCAGCGGAGCAAAGAGGATCCTCTGCAATTCCTTTTAGGTTTATAATTTCCAAGTGGCATTGAAAAATATGCTTTTATTTTGAGAGAGAGATACATAGTTGTATATGTATATGTATATATTTAGTGGGAAGTAAAACACGAGCATGCTCGTTCTCTCACAAAACTACATGACAGAACTCCTGTGGGATTTTCAGAGGGATCAGGTTCAGGAATACAGCAACTCATATTTCACCCCGGCATTTTTTGCCTGCTGATTAGTATTCATAGCGGGGGTTTCTTGGAGGGGTTTTTTTGCTGATATTAGCATCTTTCAGTTGAACAGATTTCATGTCCCTGATTTTACACGCTATTTACTTGACTTTCTTCTACACTGCAAATATTTGAGTTTCTGCATTAAACTGCGAACCCAGTTCTCGAAAACCTACATGAGAGTGAGATTACGTTAAGGGAATCAAAGACGGAAAACATATTTCTTCAGTCAGAATTTCTCACAGCAAAAGTAACTGGCATGGATCATTTAAAAAAATGAAAAGCAAAGATAAATTAATTGCTGTTTTACTTTCCCTGCTGGTTTTCATCTTACAGGTCCGTTCATCTATCAGTGCGTTGCTGTTTCCCAAAACGCCGTTCAGCTGGATAAGACATTTCCTGATTGCAGCAGTAATTCTTGCTTTTAATAACCTGCTTGTAATTTTTGTCCCGACTATTAAAGACATCTTCGGATTTATCGGTAGGTTTCATAAATAATTTTTGTTTACTCTGTTAATCCTTTCCACAACATATTTAGATTCATGGACTGAATTACAATCTCAGTTTAGGTTCTACAGTAGAGTAACATAAACACTGATTAAAGTTAAGAGGGAAAGAAAATTTCCCAAACAGCTGATATAAATGCTACCTTACATGAGGCACAAGGTATCCGATAATCTCAGAATAAAAAACGGTAAGGAATTTTCATTTTGACAAAAAGGGGATTTAGTGCTTGTGGGGGAGAGGGAAATAACCTTTGGTTTTCAAGCATCTGTAGCCTGAACAAAACGTATTGACTTCCAAACTGTGATGTTAGAAAAAGGAGAAAAGTGAGAGAGGAAAAGAGAGAAAAAGGAGAAAAATGTCTTTTGACATTCCGAGTTTTCTCCCTACCTCTTTCTTTCTGTCAGTTTTGGCTTCTGACCAAAGAGGTCCATGAGGAGCCTCCATGCTCTGAGCTGCTTGAGGACTCGGGGATGCAGATGTCCTTGAGAAAGTTACCTCCATGGGGCTTCTGCCTTTTTGGTATTTAATACTCCATGCCAGCAGTCGGTTTGTGACTCTCTGGCTTTTTCACCTGGGCCACCCCACTGGGCTCTGCTGAGAGGAGAGGCATAGGCACAGCCCTTCTGCCCTGTTTTCAACACCTGCTTTCCAGGGCCATCACACCCCACGAGTGCCGGTCTGTTCCCGCTTGACCGGCCCACATGTGGATGTCTGTATCACAGGCAGCCACACCAGTTTGAAAAAATCCTCTTGGTAATGAGTGCCTCTTCGGGCCCTGAGCGCTCAAATAAGTGTTTGGACATCTACAGCTCTGCATGAATGCTGTGTACAGAGAGAGCCCCTTGTGCAGCCGGGCTTGGAAGGGCAGCTGCCTCCCCACACACCCTCTTTCGCAGGTGCACCACGTTGCTTATGTGTCAGACGGCAAAGTACTCACCTCTGCTTTCTCTTCCAGGTGCCTCTTCTGCTACGATGCTGATTTTCATCCTCCCTGCTCTCTTCTACATGCGGCTTGTTGAGAAGGAGCCCCTGAGGTCTCCCCAGAAGATCGGGGTAAGGTTGCTGGCAACATTTGCAAAAGGAAGGATGGGAGGGTGCATGCTTTCCACTGGCCACAAATACTCAGCCCCTTGACTTGCAACACCCAGGAGCTGATCACAAATGGTAGTGTCTCACTCCAAATACAGGTTGGGCAGTGTGCTTTACCTTAGCATGGAGACCCAGGCTTCACAAGCCTTTAGGGCCCTACTGTTACTGATACATAACAGTAAGTGTTTGGGTTAACATGCGTCTTAAATAGCTAGAAAAAGGCATTTATTTAATCCAATCTAGACTTTAGTTAACACCTGCACTGGTATAAATAACACCTAGACAGCGTATAAGGAGCTGTTGGTTCATGCTAGAAGGCCAGCTGTGGATTAACAGGAAGTTTTGAGGTCAATGTTAAGAAGAAGTTGTACTGCAAAGATAATTAAGTAATAGTGAGTTCCCCACTAAGATAGATCCATACACCTACAGGAAATATATATGAAGGTCTATCATTTATAGACAGGATGTGTTTCTATGTCATGCTGGACTGCCACAGCAGTACCTTTCATCCTGAACATCAGTAGCTGTCTGTACATATAACGATATCACCAAGGAGATGTCCTTTGAAAATTTAATCAGAAAAGTTATTGATGAAATATATATGCAGGCACATAATGTAAACAGATGTACATATGTGCATCTATATACATGTTCTCACAAAGCATGGAAGTTCAACCAATACATACTGCAAGTATAAAAGCAAAGTTTGTTATCATAAAATCATTTCTGAGGATGACTTTTGGAGCTGTTATTACAGAAAGACTGTGAATATTTGTTCATGTCTCTTTGTTCATTCTTCATGTTGCTGTGCGTTAGGCATATCTAGAATTTCACAGCCTGCACTGAGATCACATACAATATTCATCTTTGTGTTGCAGAACAGAATATTGTTTAGTGTGGACAGATTACGGTAAACTAAAGCCCCGCCAAAGCAAGGGGGAATGTAAGCATCTGAATCACTTGAATATATACAAAAATGCCTTCAAAGAGAGATGGGCTTACCTGTTTGTCTAATAAGGATGAAAAGGATTAACTCTGAAGCTGTTCTTGATATCAGAGACAATGATCATTCATTGAAAATTGGTCAGGTTTAAAGAAAAAAACTGTTCCTCTGTTATATTTTGCATCATTGTTCATAATAACAAAGAGGGGGCTCTTCAGGTCTGGTCTTGTAAAGCCTGGCTCTCTTGGACTGAAATTCACACAAGACTAACTTTGATTCATGTAGCCCTGTGTGATGTTGCTTGGGCCACAGAGAATGCCCCAAACTCAAGCCCTGGGTGTTACATACACGTGGTCCGAGTGGGACAGTCTGTGAACTACAGTCTGCTCAGTCACTTGCTTTATTAATACAATTTAATTTTCCAATTTCAGGCTTTAATTTTTCTCATTCTTGGCATAATCTTCATGATTGTGAGTATGACTCTTATTGTAATGGACTGGATTTACAATCCCCCAAGTTCCAGACATCACTAACCTGTGGAGACAACGGAGTGCTTTTTATACCATAAATATTTGTATTGTGTGCTCCAAAGGACGCCTGAATGGGACTGTTATTCCTAGCTAGTAACTGCAGTATTTTGAAGACAGTTTCTGGTAAGGTCACTAGAACCCAATGGAGTCTACGTCATCCTTTTCACTAAGGATCATTATTTATGCATTAGGAACCTGAGCTTAGCATTTCTGGCCAGGTTGAATGAAACGCATGGTGTGGATGCTTTCTGTTTTCAAAACCAAAATAACTGTGTACATAGTCCTCAAAAATAGCTTGGTGTCACCCTTTTCAACCTCTCCCATCATGCTAATAACCACAGTTCCTAGAGTCCTGGAAAGGTAATGGCCAGAAAACCAGCAAGTGCCTTGTTTTCTATCTGAAGCTTGTATGAGTGGCTGCCCAGCTCCAAGAGAAAGGGTACGGTTTCTGTAGGATATCTGAAAGCTGACTGCTCCCTACCTATCTGTCTATCAGAAAAGTGATGGCTTTGACAAGCCAGCAGGGAAAGCTGAGCATCAGATTTGCTGCCCAAATTCGTCGCCCTAGGCAGGTGACCACTGCTGTACAGGATAAAGCTCTCTGGCACAGACCCCATGCTGGGGTATACACTTGGAGAACAGTTGAGCATTCACGTTTTGTTGTTAGAGAGGCCTGTGCTGGAAATGTCAGGCATTTCTGCTGTGGGTTTTTTTTTGTTTTCTTTACTTTTTTTAATTCTTGTGTGAGCTTGCATCACTGAACAAGTTGTATCCTCCATAGAAACTTGTCTTCCATCCTCACGGGAATTTAAGGAGACCACAAGGTGTGGCAGAGGACCCTATCCAGTATTGTTCAGTACTTGTGTATTTGATAAAAGTTCAGTGCAGGAAACTGTAATTTGCTATATATAAAAATATATGTATTTATGTACATAATTTTTTGTTTTCCTCTAGTTATAAAAATGTTACCCTGTGGTAAATGATTTTTGAAAATTTTTTTATGTGTCATTCTGTTTTCATAGCCACACACTTAATACTGTTTTGAAAAAACATATTGGATTGGTGGGTTTGTAAAAGGTTCGTTTTTATTCAGCGGTGTTTGACATATACCTGTAGCAAGCCCTAACTCTTACCTGTGTAAAAACACATTCAGATGTTTACTACATATGTTACAATAAATTTCAAGAAGTTTTTCTCTTGGGAATTTTTAATACATGCCTCAAAGTTCTGTATTACCATCGTAAACCATGAATTTGGGTAACTTGCTCTGTTGCTGTACCTTAGCTTGCCTATGCATATGCTAGCATCCAACGACATATATAATTAAGCCAGGCAAAGGAAAAGACGCTCCTGACAATCTCAAGTGTATCATGCTAGGCAGCTGTGCAAGACAGAAAAAAAAAAAAAGGTTAAGTTCTGTGTTATATGGGTGCTTAATTAACACTCAGTACCCTCCAGGCTGTGATTTTTTTCTATGCTGTGGAGTACCCACTACATATGCTCTCTGTACACACCAGGGAAAAACAGTCGGAGAAGCCACATGAACTCCATAGCAGAGGGAATGAGTGGGAAGGTGTGACTGTTGGTTTTAACACACTCACACAAATCCAGGCTCATGTAATTGCAGTATTCATTTTTCAGCTTAGAAATCTGTTGAGTACGCACCTGTGAACTCAGAAAGCCCTAAAGGACACAAAAGTTGACTCTGCTCCCTCATCAGCTTCACACGAAATTCAGTGTGTGTGTAAATGTGTGTGTGCAGAAATGTGTGTGTATACGTGTGTGTCTACTTACAGGTTAACTGGAAAAGCCTATCAAATATATATTCCATGCCAGCTGCTATATTTCTGAGCAGTATTTTATGCTCGCTTGAGTACTGTATCCTTAATACACAAGGGCATGCTGCCTTGCGAATGCCAAGTCCAGGTTTGCATTTGTTAACGAAAAAGGTGCCAACAATCTTTTGCTCTATTTTAAGCAGACTAATACAAATAATGCCGCATTATTACTGAAGAGACCTTTAACATGGACTAGAGTTAGCAGCAACACACCCAGGCACCTCCCTTCCCGTTGCCCTTGCTGGGAGTTACATGTATGGAAGAAGTGAACTGTCACTGCGTCTTTGCTTCAGAGCAAAAGCACGTGTAATGACGGCAGCTGCATGTGGAGACTTAGGAATTCATGTAGCCCACCTAAAATATAGATGACCACAAGAAAAGTAACAGAAAAACTATGGAACAATGGCACAAGTCACTGACTTCTCATGGCACAAGACTCTCAGTGTCCAGATAGAGGCAGAGAGTCTGTAAAATGTCAATTTTTTGAGTTAAAATACATTGGTCACAGCAGTATGTAGCTTCCACACATACTGGGAGTAAGGGTAGTATTGCACACTAACTTAGGAGCACTGCTTGGAGTGGTGGATGTTGGAGTTTCTCGTTCATTTTGTAATGTTGACAATAGGCCTCGTGAGTATTTTTATTACAAAACCATTAATGGTTGCTCTATTAATGTACAATAAGTGAATCTTTCGAAGACTGCAGAACTTTTTTCTTCTGTTTTAAGCCAGCAGGGAAGGAATTTTTTGAAAATCAAGCCGAGTCAAACAGGTAGCCCTAACGTGAAGCATCACTAAAACTGCATTCCCTTTTAAGAGAGAAATTTGTGTATCTGTGTGTCTGTAGATGAGCAAGACAGCAGACAGGGCGGCCCCTCCATATAATAACCCTCATGCGCACCCTGGTTTGTATCTATTCGTGGAGCTGAACAGACATCACCGGGTAGAGAACGGCTGGCACTAGAAGCGGGGTTATCTGCGAGATACTGAATGCCTCGTTCTTTGGAGCGTGGGATTAGCTGGGATGCACAGTATAGCAGTAAGTATAGTCGCTATTAGGAGCGCACACCAGATGGTACCGCTCTGTATAAATACTTCCTATCATTGCAGCTGTAGGTTTTCCTGCTGTTACATATTTGTCTGGAGCATAATCGTAGCCCAAAATATACTGGTCTACACGCCGCTCCAGCACCGATGAGCTCATGTGAGAGCCACGCTCGCAGACCTGGCCAGCCAGGGTTTGCAACCTGCCCACTAATAAGGGAGGCATTGCAGGCCCAGACACTTGCTCAACACCTGCGACACGAACAGCCTCCCCAATTTTCTCCTTGCCTTGAGCTTAGGTACCCTTAATTCCCTGGCAGCATCTCCTTTGCTCTGTCTTGATGGTGCTTGAGCTGTAAACTTCTTGTGGCCAGCTAAACAATTAGCGGATGTAAACAATTAGGAGATGAATGAAGAGAGTTAAAGAAAAGGAAAAGGCATGTCTTCAAAGGCAAAAAAAAGAAAACAATGAAAATGTATTAGAAATTCTAGTGGTCGTAGAGGTGTGTCATTAAATGGATGTGTCAAGAATGGCAGAAGTGATATAGAATAAAACCCCAGAAGTACTCAATTTCAGCTCTGGATTTGGAAAGATGCAGAAAAAGGGACACACAATAGAGGGCAAAGTCCTCTCTAGTCCATAAATAATCAAAGATGATGTTAAACAACATCTATCTGAAAGAAGGGCAGCAGGCCTAGATAAGCCACAAAGCAGCTGGCTCCAGCATTAATTTTCAGTAAACCCTGGCATGCTTGGCTAGTTCTCAATGGCTGATGTAACGCTAATTAGAGCCAGTCAGCAATTACTCACTGAGAAGTCTAGTTGGTGCCATAGATGGAAAAAGTCTATTTATTTGACTTTAAATTTCAATGGAAGTTTTACTGAAAAAGTGTCATTGCAACTAAATTCTGGTGGAGCCCAGGCAGACCCCAGTGGAAACCTGCCTGGTTTTCCATTAACCTGCCTGGCAAAGTGCTGGGAGCTTCTGGGGGTTACAGCTCCTGGTCCTGAACCTGGGTGATAAAGGCTTTTCATAAAGAGCATGGGAGATATGAAGCTGGAAGGGATCTCAAGTAACCTCTCATTCCACACCTGGGTTAGAGAACAGTCTTGAGGTAGTGTTTGTAGGCAACAACATTGGCTCCAGCTGCTCATTTCAGACACTTAGTAAACTACATGGGAAGAAAAAAAAAAATCACTGTGCTAACTGGTCTTACAGCTACTAACGCCTGCGAGGAGCTGCTGCTTCCAGCTACACAGGAGACATCGCTGGCACCCCAGTACCCTCTGGATGCTGAGATGCTGGGGGGCCCCAAGCTCCCCTGCAGCTGGGACGGCCTGGTGGCACTTGCAGTGCTGCGGAGCTGTTGCCTTCGTCAGCAGAGTGTAATGCTGAAAGCCATCACATCACGTGAATCCTAGGTACCCCTGCTCACCTGGTGAGCCAAGTTCTAAACACAATGCATCGTGTGATGATAAATAGCTTTGGAAATCAATACGCTGCCCTAATTTTGCTACGTAAAGTGAGACGGAGCCCTTGTTCTGTTACTAACACTAAACCAGAAGGTGTTTATCCCTCAGCAGAAGCGAAGCTAAATATAAAGGATGCTCACTTGGCCACAGCTCTCCGGGACACTTTGAAGTGGACGTTTCAAGTTCCACATGCTCAAATGGAAAATGTTCACAGCATTCATTCATCTTTACATGCAGCACGTGCCTCTCCTGGTGCATTTATCTTAAGACTTGGGAAAGTTACCCTAAGTAACAGACTGCCTACACAAAATTTATTACCTAGCTGTTTATTCCCAAAAGGAGGGTCTGTACCTCCTCTGAGGGGGAAGCTTGCCGATGATGGCTGCATGCCACCAGCGTCAGCCTCTTTTTTCTGTTCTGACCAAGGTGAAACTTCTGTCTCTTCCACCACAGAGCGCCCGACTCACCCCACCCTTTCTTTCCAAGATGGCTGGGTTTAGCTTTGACACAAGCAGCTCAAGCAATTGGCCCCGTTTCCAGGTTGCAGTGATCAAACTAACCCCACACACAGCTTCACAGGCATGAGTTAATACAAGTGCTGACACTAAGATTGACATTTCTCCTTTGAATCCCCACCTTTAACTTTGTCACCCTGAGCAAACATTTCTGAACTTCCCCAGGAAGACGCAGCTGCTGAGGCAGACACCTTTTCACATACTCCACGTTATTTAGCGTTTCCTACAGGTCGCTTGGTGTTCGCCCTTTGGCTTGCAACACCACCTCCCCACCATTCAGAGGCACTTCAGCCTAATATATCACTAATCGACAGAAATAGGTGCCCTACTTAGGTCCTCAAAGCCCCGTGGCAGGGGTTAGGAGACACCTGTTTCCCTCCTTCAGCTAGAGAGTGATATAAATTACAAATATCTGGAACATGCAATGAACTGATATAAATCTTCCGATGGGGCCTGGGCTGTCTTAATACACTCCTTTGCTCTTAATAATGCTTTTGCGCTCTACGGTTCATTTTATAAACCTTCTGCAAAATGTGATTCAGACCTTTTTCTTAATCCAGCCTCAAAGAAAACAAACATTTGAATTACCCCTGCTTTTACACCTGTGAGTAACTGGGCAGGTACAGGCTCAGTAGGAAATTATATTCCCCATTAGTTTCGCCAGGAAATCTTATGTCAGACCCTAGGCTGGGGCAGGGAATGTGGTTCCTTACATTGCTCATTAAGAGCCTGCCAGAGACTGAATCCTGCTACTAACCTCACCCGTAGCAAGCTGTGCAAACCTCCGCATGACGTGCAGCTAAAGCAACAGTAGGCAATTAAAGCAACTGTGCTCCTAAAAGCTATCAGGAAGTCAAAGATAAGATT
The DNA here is from genome assembly GCA_034008185.1 of Gorsachius magnificus. Taxonomy (NCBI): domain Eukaryota; kingdom Metazoa; phylum Chordata; class Aves; order Pelecaniformes; family Ardeidae; genus Gorsachius; species Gorsachius magnificus. The sequence goes on from CM067081.1 coordinate 183,508,758, forward strand.
ACTCAGAAAGCAAGTTTCTCTGAAAATGTCTCCAATGCCCAAGATCTCATGCTACCATCTGAGATACATCAAATCGCATTCAGTCTAAAAGCATTCATGGTGGGATGAGTCAGGAAACCTAGTCAAGGATAACTCATTTTCTTATATACCCTCATACACACTCCCAGAGCCATGAACAGACATTTTGGTGAAATGGGAATAACTTACCTGGCTCCAGGTACAAAAGAAAGACAGACAAAAAAGAGGGTATTGCTGGCATCCTCTGGATGTGACCAAAACTCTTTCTGTGCCATAGGTGCTGTGCCACCAGCAGCAAAGGGACCCCATCTTAACTTCAGAAGCTGGGAGAGCGCAGTTAGCACCAGTTCAGTCTGTGCTCCAGTCACTTGGAAGCATGACAGCTACCATGAGGTTACTTATTCAGTACAGGGGAAGTTTTGCTAAAACACTGGAGTTGACTAAAGTGCAGAAGTCTTTACCCAGCATCTTCCAGATTCAGTGCCAAGTCAGAGAAAGGCCTCACAGCTGTGTCACCGTATAAAAAGTTTTTTACAAGACTTAGTACAGCCTGACAGAATATTTTGATTGTTTATCATGGTAAATACCAGGAAGCAAACTATTAGAAAACTCTCCTACAGTCAAGCGAGATTGTTTCCATGCCAAAGGAGATTTTTTTCAGTTTTTCTATTAATCTTATACCCCACAGTCAGTGAATAATATGAACTAAGCGGTTTACGGGTACTAGCAATAAAATGTGAACTTTTAGCCTCTGCCATACAGTATTCAGCACATGTGAAGAAGACCTGTGTTTTTTGTGCTCCCAGTTTTCATCTGCTGAGATTTCATCTGAGCACTGGAAACTACTCCATCACCTTCTTTGATTCTTATATTCTGGCTATCTTAATCCCTTGATATTTGCTAGTGTCCATGTTGGAGGTTATGCTGGCTACTACATCTATCTAAACATTGTATTTTAGCATCTATTGTAAAAAACACCAGAGATTGAAAAACCACACTAGTTATATCTGTCCCCTTAAGGAACAATGTAGAAAAACTTTTTTATTTGCTCTGGTAAATTTACCAGTATATTCACATTGGTATACAGCCATGTTGAAGGTGGTGAACAGAAGACAAGGGACAAAGATTCACCAGAATATTAGAATCATAGAATCAGAATGTTTTGGGTTGAAAGGGACCCCTAGAGGCCATCTAGACCAACCCCCCTGCAATGAGCAGGGACACCATTAACTAGATCAGGCTGCTCAGAGCCCCGTCCAACCTGGTCTTGAATGTTTCCAGGGATGGGGCCTCCACCACCTCTCTGGGCAGCCCGTTCCAGTGTTTCACCACCCTCAGTGTAAGGAATTTCTTCCTTATATCCAGTCTAAACCTACCCTGCTTCAGTTTAAAACCATTACCCCTTGTCCTGTCATACCTGGCCCTACTAAAAAGATTGACCCCATCTTTCCTACAGGCCCCCTTTAAGTACTGAAAGGCCGTAATCAGGTCTCCCCCGCAGCCTTCTCTTCTCCAGGCTGAACAAGCCCAGCTCTCTCAGCCTGTCCTCGTAGGAGAGGTGCTCCAACCCTCGGATCATTTTTTGTCACTCCAACACTTCCATGTCCTTCTTGTGCTGAGGGCTCCAGAGCTGGACGCAGTACTCCAGGTGAGGTCTCACCAGAGCAGAGTAGAGGGGCAGAATCACCTCCCTTGACCTGCTGGCCACACTTCTCCCAATGCAGCCCAGAATACGGTTGGCCTTCTGGGCTGCCAGCGCACATTGCCGGCTCATGTCCAGCTTTTCATCCACCAGCACGCCCAAGTCCCTCTCGGCAGGGCTGCTCTCGATCCTTTCTTCCCCCAGCCTGTACTGATACTGGGGGTTATCCCAATCCAGGTGCATGACCTTGCACTTGGCCTTGTTGAACCTCATGAGGTTCACACAGGCCCACCTCTCCAGCTTGTCCAGGTCCCTTTGGATGACATCCCATCCTTCTGGCATGTCAACTGAACCACTCAGCTTCGTGCCATCTGCAAACCTGCTGACGGTACATTGGATCTCGCTGTCTAGGTCATTGATGAAAACATTAAACAGCACCGGTCCCAGTACGGACCCCTGAGGGACACCACTCGTCACCGGTCTCCATCCGGATATCGAGCTGTTGACCACTACCCTCTGGATGCGGCCATCCAGCCAGTTCCTTATCCACCGAACAGTCCACCCATCAAATCCATAGCTCTCCAATTTAGAGAGAAGGATGTTGTGGGGGACCATGTCAAAGGCCTTGCAGAAGTCCAGATAGATGACATCCATTGGTTTTCCTTTGTCCACTGTTGTTGTCACACCATCATAGAAAGTCACTAGGTTCGTCAGGCAGGACTTGCCCTTGATGAAGCCATGCTGGCTATCTCGGATTACCTCCCTGGCCTCCATGTGCTTTAGCATAGCTTCTAGGAGGATCTGTTCCATGATCTTCCCAGGCACAGAGGTGAGGCTGACAGGTCGGTAGTTCCCAGGGTCTTCCTTTCTACCGTTTTTGAAAATGGGCACAATGTTTCCCTTCTTCCAGTCACCGAGGACTTCACCTGACTGCCATGACTTTTCAAATATCATGGAGAGTGGCTTGGCGACTACATCAGCCAATTCCCTCAGGACTCCGGGATGCATCTCATCAGGTCCCATGGACTTATGTGTGCTCAGGTTCCTCAGGTGGTCACGAACCTGATCTTCTCTTACAGAAGGAGGGGTGTTACCCTCCCGGTCCCCCTCATGCCATCCATCAACTCGGGTGGGGTGAGGAGAGAGGTTTCCCGTGAAGACTGAGGCAAAAAAGTTGTTGAGTACCTCAGCCTTCACCTCATCTGCTGTTACCAGCTTGCCAGTCTCGCTCATCAGAGGGGGTACACTTTCCTTAACCATCCTTTTCTGGCTGATGCACCTGTAGAAGCCCTTCTTGTTATTCTTCACATCCCTTGCCAAGTTCAGCTCCAGCTGCACCTTGGCCTTCCTGACCCCATCCCTACACATCCAGTCAGCATCCCTATACTCTTCCCAGGATGCCTGTCCCTGCTTCCACTGCCTGTGCAGTTCCCTCTTCCTCCTTAGTTTGACCAGCATCTCTTGTCTCATCCATGCAGGCTGAGAATGACAGGTTCCACCATCTGATCCCCACTTCAGAGGGGAGACACAAAAACCTTTCTCTTTCAACTGAAGTGCAGAAGGTGGGGAAGCAGGAAAATAGCAACTTTTCTCCAACATTTGCTTAAATATCACCCGTGTGCTCTGCTCTCCTCATTCCTGAACACAAAAACACTTTGCTCATGACAATTCTCATGCAAGTAAATGGCCTGGAGAGCGCCGATGTGCAAATGAATTCACCAGAATGACTGCTGCCACTTTGGGGAGTCATGCAATCCGTGATGGATAATACACAAACACACATCGCTATAGCAACGCTCACACGAATATATGTTTGTCCAAGCCTCAAGGGACTCGTTCAAGCCTTCATGAAAAGTTTCATCTCATCAGTGAGAGAGCAGGCGCAATCCCATGAGATGGAGATGGCCAATGCACCGTATGTTGTGTGAATTACTGCTTACTTGGGGCTGAAACAAGTGATGGAAAATAGTTTGCAAGAAATCCAGAGTTTGACTAAAACCATCCAGAACTAACTAAATAACAAATATATCCATAAAAATCCAAGTCTTCCTATGTCAATGCACAGAAATCAGTAAATATGGAGTTAACTGCTTGCCCTGAAGAGTTAGATCATCTCTGCTAAGGTAGGCAGACTCGATACACCATGTATCTAGTACCAGCTGGCATGTAGTTACTCCAATAAAAGCAGGTAGAAAAATTCACATGCACCCAAAGACAAGCGGCAACCAAATCACAAGAAGGAGCACATTAAACATGTTCCTGAAAAATTTCCCTTCTTCCTCTTTGAGGATCCCCATATATTCTCTTTTAGTGGAAGGAAATCATGCAAGCACTAATACAGATTAACTCTAAGCATGTGATTTATTCCATCACGTCTGTCACTCCCGCATAAAATATCAGTTACAGCTTAATCCTCTGGGCTCTTTTCTGGGGGGTCATTGTTCTCTGATGTTCATTGAAGTCAGGAACCCAAAATATGATGTGTCAAGCACCTGAACAAAATGTGCAATATTTCTAACTTCTTAGTTAAAATCACCTTATATTTACATTTATCCTGCATACAGAGGATTCAGCTGAATGTCAAACAATACATTTGGATTTAGTTTCTACTGATCTACTGATAATATTAGTGTGTCCTTTGAAAGCATTCAGCTCAGTTACATCCAAAGTTCAAATAGATTTTAACCTCAGTGAGGTAATAAAATCCCAATCAGAAACCAAAAAGATAAGGCAGCAATGGTAGTAGTAGTAGTAGTAGTAGTGGTGGTGGTGGTAGTACTAGTAGTAGTAGTAGTAGTAGTAGTAGTAGTTGAAATTTTGTCCCATCTTCAGAAAACGTGTTTGACAACTATCCTCTGTCTCATCTGTCCATAGTTCCATCCTTATCAAAGGAAGGCAGGGGTGCAATCTGACAGCAGAAAGCTCATGAACCCTGTCCTGAAGTTTCTGCAATATAAGGAATTGTATTTTGCACTTTCTTTCTCAGTGTCTCTTGTTGCGCTGATGAGCCTCAGCCTAGAACAATGTCATTTTTAAGACAAGCAACCTCATGTGGGTGGCTATTATAAACATCGTTGGACAAAGCTACATAGCATAGAGGTCACAGGGTTGGAGGAAGCTGTAGACACGTGCGCAGTCTATTGTTGACACAAGGCAAGACGTCTTTGTTTATTAGGCACCGATTAGATCTTTTTCTGTTTTAAATGGCCTTTCCAATTGGCACTGCTCACCAGCACGCCTCCATGTGAACAGTTAGCTCCAGCAACAGCCTTTATCCAAAGGAAGCAGAAACAGCCAAGTGCTTGCCCCGACCGGTGCCTGCGGACAATCCCACTGGCGCTTCTGCCTGGAGTAAGCAGCCATCCACATATCTCTGACATATCTTGAGGTAGTGTTTGCAGGCAACAACATTGGCTCCAGCTGCTCATTTCAGACACTTAGTAAACTACATGGGAAGAAAAAAAAAATCACTGTGCTAACTGGTCTCACAGCCACTAACGCCTGCGAGGAGCTGCTGCTTCCAGCTACACAGGAGACATCGCTGGCACCCCAGTACCCTCTGGATGCTGAGATGCTGGGGGGCCCCAAGCTCCCCTGCAGCTGGGACGACCTGGTGGCACTTGCAGTGCTGCGGAGCCATTGCCTTCGTCATCAGAGTTTGTTTTCAGCATTAGCAAAAAAAAAAATATAAACTGCTAGCAGTCAGACATTAAATCTTTCTGCAATAAGGGAGAGGAGTGACCCTAGCCACAGCATGCGTGGCTGCTGGCTGGCTGTCAGGATCACCCACCCTGGAGTTGTATCCAGCAATGCCCAGGCATCATTTCCAGAGCACCGGAACGGCTTGGACCCAGGAGGCTGGTTGTGCTCCAAAACTACAGATGAGCACACGCGTGTCCCTTCCAGTGACTCTGCTGGGAGGGGGCTGCATTTCCAACAAAGGGCATAACAAGCTGCAGAAGGCAAGTGATATTTCAAATGCTGAAGCCCTTTCTTCAGTGAATGCATGCCTGCCCATCATCTCATTCAGGTCACTCGAGGCACTGACCCTGATACCCTTTAATTTCCAGGTTATGAGTACAGACAATGCTAAAACAAATCGATTGATACTTGTTCTCTGAGCTAATCTGTCTGTCGTAACCAACAAAACTGCTTCCGCTTGCAGTTGATTCTCTGTAGGAGGAAAGAAAATTTCTCTTTGACATCTCTGGCAAGGTCAAACAGCTCTGCACTAAGTAGCACACAACATGCACATGAGAAATGAGCGGTTTTGAACAATCTCCACGTTACTCTTTCCTGATTGCTCATGCCTATGTAAAGAGAGTAACAAGTTCTTGAGTCCCTGCAAAGCATAGCATACAAATCCTCAAAACTACCACAAACAAACTGAGCAGGAATTTCTGCCATACTCACTCCTGTCCTTTAAAGCATCACCTTCAGACTGATTGAATAAGAGCCTTCTGTGGTGACGGATCATACACAGTCACTGCTGCTCTATGCCACCTTGCAGAGAGCGGTGGGTGCCGTCTGCCCAACCCTTTGACTCACGTTTTGAGGAAGACGCCATGAAGTGCTGCATCCAGGGTAATTTCACATAGTTCCTGAGGCATCAGGCAGTCAGCACAGGTGTGGTGGCAGAAAGAATGGTGACTTTAAAATGACAAATTTCCCACAATAGATGATAGAAGGGAAAAAAAGTGGTTTCCCCAACTATAATTGAGGAAATGCCAGGCCAGTCCTAAAGCTAATATACCTTTGAACTGGGAGGGAGCAGGTGTGTCCATCCTGACTCCATGGGGAGAAGACAGTATTTGTCTGACTGTTGTCAAGAAAAAAAAAAAACAAACACCAACAACAAAAAAGACAAAAAGACAAAAAAATTTTAGGTGGGATTTATAGGTAGAAAAAACCCATAGATGTGATGGTCCATAAGTTCAAAATTTCTGTCATTATAGTTTTAATTACTGCTGTCATGAGTAGCAAGAAAGATAGAGAGTATGAAGCAATCACATTTGAGTGTACTAAAATCCTGCCTTTGCCTTCACTGGGAAAATGGCAGCACTGAATTGGCTGGGAGAAAAAAGCATTGCAAACGGCACTGAATTGCTAAGGAACCAAGGCTAAGCTCATCACAGTGACCATAATTCTGGGAGAAATTATTCAAAACCAAAGCAGGATCATCTCATTTGTCCCACAGGAGAGAGGATTCACTCAGGCACCGCTGAGACCGTCCACAAGCTGCATCCTAGGGTAAATTTGGAGGGGTTACCAATAGCCATGCAGATGGGGTGGCAGAAGAAGAGACGCCTGAGCAGTCCACCCCCTGAATGCTTACCCAGGGCACCAGGCCAGTGCTTCAGCCCCTGCTGCTGGGGCTTGTGCTGATACCAGCACCCAAAAAGGTGAAGCTGCATAAGGTACAGCCATGCCGTTGAGCAGAGTGACTCTGCAACCAGGCTTATGCTCAGCAGCACCATCGGGATCAGTCTGCTCTCCGTTACCAGCCAGTACATTATCTCCTCTGCAGAGAACATCTCCCAGGACAGAAACACCAAAGCTGGCTGTACTGAGGGCAGTATGGCTATGGCTACAGCTACTCTAGCACAGAAAATGTGTCTGAGCAGCACCATATAGTTCATGTCCACATGGACAAATCTGCTTCCACTCCCAGGAGAGATAGCTGTGTCCACGTTGCCTCCAGCCCACACTCTCCAAACTGTCCCTGCCTACCCTGGTCTGCAGGAGAGTTAACTGGCATGGGGAAAATCATACCAAGGAGTATGTGAACAATTAAGGGCCATTGTTCGAGGCTATACCCTGGCCCTAATATTTTTACTGCTGCCAAGGTACCCAACTCAGGTTCATTTGGGTCAGGCACAGCTCTGCTCCCACTGAGCCAGCTGAAAGCAGCATGTCCTCAGCCCTGGTAAACCTGAGCTGGCTCCATATCTCTGCATGCGGCTCACTCCTGCTCCCTGCTCCTGGAGCTCCGGATCGATGCCCCTGCTGATCCTGCCTGAGCTGGCCCCCAGCACGCACGCAACAACACACATGAGCTGGGGAACCCTCCCTGAACAAGTGTGCCTGCCAGCCTCGTGCAGAAATTCAAGCTGGCTTTACCTCAGGAAGCCATAGCAGCTGCAGTACACAGGTCTTCCAGCCCCACTTTCCCTTGGATAACAAAAGGCTGACAGGATATAACAACAGTAAGGAAACAAGTTAAAGCTTTGGCTACAGGCTGACATCCGGGAAAGCGCCTACAATAGCTTTATTGTATAAAATAAAACTTTAATTTGCACTTTCAGCTTCCATGGCAAGAGGTTTTTTTGGCATGGTTTCTTTGCCCTTCACATTCATATTAAATGATATAGGGCCTGATCCTGAAGCTTTTATGTGTTCACTTACTTCGAGTGTCAGCTCCTGCAGGAAGGTGTGGTGTACAGCTACCTGCAGGACTAAGGTCTAAGCGACCATTTTCATCTCCTTGTTTGTATAATATTGATCATCTCTTTGTACTTTTGCCTTATTTCCCTGGCAAAACCTTCCAAAGCCAAAGGAAATGAAACAATACTTCCCTCTACTGGAAGACCCAGGAAATCTGAAAATTAATGTGAAGTGTGACATTTTTCTGAGCTCCTTTTGCTAGATTGAGAAGACAGACCATAGCAGCAAGGGACCAAGAAGAAGATAGAGGGGAGTTTAAATTTTTTTATTTGGTTCTTAGCCCTGGATTAAAGCATTAGAAAGCTCCTATACAAGTCACTTTTTCCTCCAAGTTTAGTCAATGTGCCATGTTTGTTATTTTAATTATCAATGCACCTCTGAAAACCCCCATGCCACTCAAGCTATATGCTGAGATTTTTTAAGTTTCACTCTGCGTGCAATTTTTTGAATCTGTCACATGTTTATTAGGCAGATTTTTCTCAAGCTGCAATTACATGACTTATTCCAAGACTCCAGTAAGAGGGTTGGAAAAAAAAGTTAACCACCACCAATGAACATCTTTGAAACTCCCATTGGGAGTGTGAATCAACGGCTAGCCAGGGGAAGGCTCCAGGGAACATGGAAAATTTCACTTGTGTCTTATAGATCTTGTTGAGAGGGCTGTTCCACAGGGCTGGAAATGGTGATTCCCACTGGAGTCATGGGAGCCCTGAGATTTCCAGCTTTTTTTATAAATCAAGATCACGTAAAGCAAGGTCAAGCACCAGCTGTCCCATTCCTGATTTCCAGGCGTCATCTACTGGCAGCTGTCCATAGGCTTTTCTATAGATAGAGAGATTTCTACTGGCTGTGGAGGCCACAGGGAAATTTGATAATAGGGGAAATTTATACCAAGTAATTCCCAGATACCTCTGTTCCCAGTTTTGTCTCCATCAGGTTGTCTCCCAGTCTCTCACAGGTTTCTGCACAATAATTACACTACCTTCCATACCTTCTGAACACGCATAACTTACTTCTATAATCAAATCAGGCCCACAAAAGTAAGTCTGATCAACAGGCTTAACATCTACAAATATACCTTCACATGAAATCCAAAGTGTCCTGAATTGCTCTTTAACTGATGGAGTATCATTATCTAACACCTCTGACCAATGAGGTAACAGAGGAGGTATTCGGCTGCTAGTAAATGTTACCATTTCTGGGCTGAAAAACAGAACTACACAATAGCAAAACTACAGGCAAGAAAACAGCCACAAAACAGATTTTTCAACTGAAAACAAAAAGAAGAGTCGGTAGGATTCTGATCTGTGGTCAGATCCTGAGACCGTCTTTGGTATGCATCCAGCTCATACTGAAGGAAAACTTTTACCGATTCAGTAGTAGCTGCTGAAGGACGGCGGCTCTAATCCAGGGCTCACATTTTGCCAGGGCTCTGGAATTAACACCTGCTGCTTTGCAAATAGTGCCATGGTGTCCCTTGGGGGCTAAAAGAGGTCAGAATGCCCTCCCCTGCCTCCTAAGATCTGCTTGAATCACTGCGTTAGCAAGCTGGCTAAAAAAAACCCAAAAGGTAATAACGCAACGATTCATGGGTTTCACGTGCTCGGCTGAGGACTCTTCCCCCCCTTTTTGTTTGATTAGTCAGTTCCCCTATTTCACAAGGGACTTCGGATGCTGTGTTTCTTTCCTGCATCCAGGAGCATACTCATTCAAAGTCTGAAAAGGAAGGAAAATGTACTGTTGCTAAAAATGACCATACCATCATTTCAGGCAGGTCATGAGCTCTTTACGCCAGCAGCTAAGCAGTCACACTCAGCCAGCTCCATTCAATGAAATCAGGTTGCATGTATGAGTAACTACTTATTCAGCCTCATATAGAATTGAAAATCTGGTCATTTCAAGTCAGAATAAGAAATGAAAAGACCATAGCAGATCACAAGGCCTAAGTCACATTTTAGGAAAGGACTTTGTGTTCTTAATTATTCAGAGCAGTGGGACTGCAAGACTTGGCATCTTGCATCGAGCAGGAAAAAAAGGGCCTTTTTTTTTGTAGGAAAACAGCACACCAACCTCCCAGAAACAACATAGCTGGAAAGAATAGAGCTGGAGAGATTTCCTTTTAGGGCAAATCTCTCAGCCATTCACTGATTTATTATTAACATTCATACTGCTGCTGTGCTAAAAGGCTCTGGCCAGCTTGGGCTCCACTAGGCTAAGTGCCACGCCAATGACTTTATCTGCACCTCGGGGAGCAAGTTCAGCCTGTAGCCCAAAGCCCTACATCACTGACACTTTTCCCAGCTGTGAGGTGACCTGCTGGCCCTTTAAGCCAGGAAACTGGAGCAGAGAAGGAGAGGTTCCCCAGTGAGGGCTGTCCCTACAGATAGCGTGGTCACTGCTGGCTCAACATCTTTCATCCTGGAATTGGGACTGAATTTGAAAAAAATAAGGGAAAGCCACCATCTCTGCAGACTGTCACATTGGATTCTTCAGAGCTGTATGAATGCAGGGTCCATCATTCCCCATGTATAAATGGGCATTTGCAGAAATTTCAAACAGCTTTATGAGATACTCCTGAGTGCGACAGCAACTGCTTTTAAAAAGCCTGATCTGCGGCATCAGTCACGAATTGGCTTTGCTCTCTGTGTGTAACAAAGTTGTAAATTCAACCGTTGCAACACATGGATCATTTTTTTTTAAATTTGGTGACCATTGCCCCCATATTGAACTTGTTCCTCAGACGCTTGGACTGACATATCCCCAGTGTGACTGGAAAAAAGCTGTGCATCCCCTCCACGGTACCACCTATGACTAGCCTGCCTGGTTTGGCCATGGTTTACCCCCCAGAAGGCACAATCTGAGGCAATGGAGTCCTAGAGCTTGACTTTGCTTGGCCACTTGGCCCCTCTAGCCCACAAACTCCTGGCGGAGTCCTGAGGGAAAGCATGTTCCCGCTGCCCCACGACTCCCGTCGCCTCTGCTGCACCCCGCAGTTATGCTGCACCTTGGCAGCACTCAGCCTCGCAGAAAGCCATCTGAGCACCCGTTGTTCCCCACCGCATTCCTGTTTGGCTGGGCAGCTGGGGATTATTCTTTCAGGCTGGAGAGCAGTGGAAACCATGGGTTACAGCATCTGGGAACTGCTAAAATATGCCTTTTTCTGTTTGTGTATTTGAAAGCAAAGGGGTAAGGTCCCAGGACTTCAGTGAGAGGCTGCAGCACCTGGGGGTTAGTTAGCAGTTTGTGTCAAGGGCGCCGAGCTTCAGCCTTACAGGTGCTTCAAGGTAGCACAAAAATGTCATGGAGAGGCTGATCCTAGATAGCTTCGTTTTGTAGTTCTGCCTCTGGATAACTACAGCTGATGTGTTTGCTGTAAGAACAGGATTTTGTGGATATATACAAACAATAAGTATGTTTAAAAAAGAGTCAAAGAAAGCAAAGATCAAGCGAATAGCATGTGGTATACTCATAACATCCGTGAAATCATAAATTGAGCGCTTTAAGACCCGTTGCCCTTTAGTGCCACCCATTTTTTCTGTTTCCTGGCTCCCAGACCATGAAAGGTTGGCCACTCCAGAGCAGACTGTTGCTAAACAGTCTTCAAACAGCATGTAATTGCCAAGACAACCCCTTCAGATTTTACATGTCCTTGTGAATTATTAGACTTCACTGCACAAAGGAGCCTAAGAAGTGTCTTTGAAGATAATACCCCATGGGTTAGCCACGGCCTCTGTTTGCCAAGTCTCTAACGACACCGCCTCAGGAGGAAGCCCTTGCCAAAAAGTCTCCATTTTCTGATGCAGCAATATGGCACAACACTATGAAATCCACTTTTTAATTTCCTTGTCATGGGCAGTAGATGCCACATGCTGCCAGGGGCCACAGGACCTGCCCTGCCCATCCGCATCCAAGGTCTGAAACCCAGAACCCCAGAGCAGTTCTCTGGGAGCAAACACAGGGTCATATCATCAACAGCAGCAGAGCTGTCCTCCTTCCAAGATTTTATTTCAAGGTGGTATGCCCTTCCGAAACACATGCCTTAGGCAGCCACATGATAGCAAACACGAAGCAGGTTTTGCAAGAAGAAATTCTGAGGCATGTGCTACCCAAGCTAAATATTCAGCATAGCTCATTAAAATGGCCACTCTCCATGTTACATTTTTTCTCTCTCAGCTTTCTTAAATGGAACATTCAACCCAAAGAATCACATATTCTCCTCAGCCTTTTTCACAGGGGCTGTTTTCTAAACCTTCAGGAGTTTCTCTTTTGGCCACCTCTGGTCTCCACCTAATTTGTCTGCATTTTCTATTCTTGTTCATATGCTCCAGAATCACATGTGGAGCCTTTAAAATAGCAGAATAACCTTTATACAGCAAGTCCGCAGAATGGGAGAATAAGTAAGCAGTCTACCTCCATGCTCAAGTTAGTTTACAGCACGCAGAGAGGAAGGGCAATGCCTCCCCCTGCTTCCTACTGTCTCTGTATATGGCTGACTGCTCTTTCATTTGTGTTCCATTATATTCCCCAGATCCCTTCTTTTGCTTTGCTGGTGCATAAACGCTTGCACCTTCTGCATGTGATTTTGCCTTGCTCGACACAGAACATTTTACTTGTCATGAAAATAATCAGATGAAGATTAATAATGACATTTCCCCAACTGATTTAATTTGGAATTCTCCTGCTCTCCACAGTAATCCCCATCCCTCTTAGATTGCTTAGGTCTTGTGTTTCTCTGCTACCTCATGATAAAGTTCATCAGACCCTGTTAAGACAACTAATTTACCAAAAGATTTGCTGTTCTAGACCATGCTCCGAGCCCCTCACAGGTAAAATTGTGTCAGAACCAGAAGTCTGGAAAAAAAATGACATAACAAATATTTCGGCATCTTCCTATCCTTTACAGAGTGGTCAAAGGAAAAAAATCAGGTGTCCTGTTGACACATGGAAAGTATTTCATCCTAGTGCAAAGAAAAGTTTTCAGACATGATCAAAAGATTTTAGATTTGGGGATTTTAAAGCTGGATAATCTGGCCACATAAGTGTGGATGAACTAACACCACAAGTATTCTGTTGGGTCTTTTACAGTTCACTAGTCTTCCGCATTAAGAAATTAATCTGCATGTTTCTTCCTGTAACTCAAACATGTTTCTCAAATTTTTGTCATCTATAAATTGTCATTCATTTTCTCCCTCTCTTATTTTCTTTCCTCTCTTATTCCATCCTAACTGATATATTTTAAGGCTAGGGACCACTGTCTACCCTCACCTCATGAGAGCACAGACCAGAAGACTCGCTGAATTCTTGTGGGGAAAAAAACTCAAGCCCTGAGGTAAAGTTTTCTAGTGCTGGAGTATTTACCACTGCCATAAGCAAACAATTCCAATGCTTGTTTTATGGCAGATAAGTAAATAGTGCCTTGAGGTAAGTGTCCTGAAATCCAACAGCAGTACCAGGAGGAAGGCCCAGCAGCCTGACGGTCCCAGCATCCACCTCTCTCTTCAACACCACCACCTCTGAAAATCTAGTCCTTTCCACAGTGCTTCTTTGGCTGTACCTCTACCTTTGAAATGGAACGCAACCTACTAAACACTATTGATTGAAACATTATGTTATCATATTGCTTTCAACAGCACTCTACTCCAACCCAAAATAGCATTTGCCTTTGATCCTCTGTACCAGATGTTTTCACTGAGCTATCCACAATGACATCTGATTTCCTGAGTGACTACAAATCATTTCCAACTCAAATTACTCTTCCCACATGCATATGCAGTATTTAATATGCTATTGTATCATTGCGTTGGGTGGCTTAGTTTGGTCCCTCTGACTTATGAGTCACACAGTATTTTTATTAACCTAGATAAACCGTTATCTGCAAGATTTATGTCTGATCTTCACTCCCTCTTTCACCAGCTTAAGAAGACGACAGATTTTTTAAGGCATCAGCCAAGACAGATCCATGTGTTATATGTCAGCTCCTCCTCTTTTCTAACCAGTTATGTGATCAGGCCTGACCTTTATTCACTTGCTTACTGAATAGCTAATTGGGGGGACTTTTGCCAAGAGCCCTATTCAGAGGAAGGCCTATGCATTATTGCTACAACACCTTGTCTCTCTAGGAAGAAAGGTGACACCACACTAATAGAGTATTGTAGAAACTTCTCATTTCTTCCTGGGTATCAAATTGTTGTTCATCTCCTCTCCAGTACAGAAAAAAAGAGGTGGTTGGAAAGATAGAAGAAGAAAGGATTATTTAGGTTGTCTTACGTAACAGAACACAAGCACGTAAACTTCTTAGGTAGTCTGAAGCAAAAGATCACATGAAGTGAAAACCATGGTCCATCAGTACTGTTCATGGGAGGGTTCCTCAACTTAGTGAGAATTGACTATGTACCCCTAGGACAAGGGGTAATGGTTTTAAATGGAAAGAGGGTAGATTTAGATCAGATGTTAGGAAGAAATTCTTTACTGTGAGGGTGGTGAGACACTGGAATATGTTGCCCAGAAAAGTTGTGGATGCCCCATCCCTGGAAGTGTTCAAGGTCAGGTTGGATGGAACTTTGAGCAACCTGGTCTAGTTGAAGGTGTCCCTGACTATGGCAGGGGGGTTGGAACTAGATGATCTTTAAGGTCCCTTCCAACCCAAACCATTCTATGATTCTATGAATTTCTCACGTAAGATCCGTTGGAAAGCTTCTCAGCAGCTTTTGTCTCATTCCAAGGCACTCCGGCCCAACAATAAAAGGATTTGGGCACGCAAAAGTAGAATCTAGACACTTCAACAAATCATAGAATCATAGAATCGTCTAGGATGGAAAAGACCTTTAAGATCATCAGGTCCAACCATTAACCTAACCCTGCCATCCCACCACTAAACCATGTCCCTAAGCACCACATCTACCCTTCTTTTAAATACCTCCAGGGATGAGGACTCGACCATTCGAGCCTGACAACCCTTTCTGTGAAGAAATTTTTCCTAATGTCTAATTAAACCTGCCCTAGCGCAACTTCAGACCATTTCCCCTCATCCTATCCCCCGTTACCTGGGAGAAGAGGCCAACCCTCACCTCACTACAGCCTCCTGTCAGGCAGTTGTAGAGGGCGATCAGGTCTCCCCTCAGCCTCCTCTTCTCCAGACTAAACAACCCCAGTTCCCTCAGCCGCTCCTCGTATGACTTGTGTTCCAGACCCCTCACCAGCTTTGTTGCTCTCCTCTGGACATATTCCAGCAACTCAACATCTTTCTTGTAGTGAAGGGCCCAAAACTGAACACAGTATTCGAGGTGTGGCCTCACCAGCACCAAGTACAGGGGCACGATCACTTCCCTACTCCCGCTGGCCACACTATTCCTGATACAAGCCAGGATGCCATTCACCTTCTTGGCCACCTGGGCACACTGCTGGCAAAATAACGCATTTCTTCACATCTCTATTGAGTTTCCACCTATCCTGCCATACACAAAGTGAGTGGGAGTGAGAGCTGGCCAGAGAACTGCTGCTCTGCAGGCTGGTCTCCTGCGAGACCACCGGGACAGCTTTCCTGTCACAGAGGCAAGGGTTGGGTGGGGTGGTAACGAGCAGCAGATGGTAGGGAAGCGTGAGGGCATAAAGACATGCTGGAAGTCACAGCCTGCAGTTCCACAAATCATATTATCTTTTATCTGTTCTCACTGCTCCGAGTGGACTGATAGGATAACGATCTGCACGTTAGCCTGGGTTCCCATGGAAATGAAGACCGTGCAATCTCTCTTTCTCTCGCTTTCTGACAGCTCTTCCTGCTGTTTTCTGGACTGATTTTTGGCCCTTTTTGGTGCAGTTTGACAGAGCCTCACAGCCCTCAAGAAATTAATGTTTCTAAGAGATGCATGAAAATCATCCTCTAGAGAGCGAAGAGATCCAAAGCAGGTCCTTCACCAGGGGAAAGGCTGCAAATTGAGCCTTCTTCCTCTGGCCTGTTTGGCCATTTGGCCATATCTCCAGCCAGACAGAAAATGTCTTGCCTCTTGCCCAGCCAGCAGTTAGGGGAAAGGGCAGGGTGCTATAGATAGGTTTAAGGAACATGGTGGGAATAAGGAAAGATTGTCAAAAGCACCAAGAAACATTACTTCTGCAGACAGAAGAGCAGCCCAGCTCAGCTAGCACAGAGGCAGCTGCTCCCAGCTCCCCTGGCCTCCTACGTCCAGCAGGAACTAGGAGCATCTGAGGCAAAATACCTCCAATCAGACAAAACCTCCAGCTGAGCCCTAAAGCCACCTCAGTGCCTTCCCCCAGTGTGAGCCTTGCCTTTTCCACCCATTTCTTGAGCATGAGCAATGCAGTAGATGCCATCCGAACCAGCTCCAGGCTTTTAGCCGCAAGGGCAAAGTTGGGTTTTGCCACACTGCATTTGAGGGGTTGGGAAGTGGCTGTTCTGGCCACAGGAGGAAGAGTAAAGGATGCTGTGGGGCAGAAGAGCCAGGCTGTCCACTTCTACAGCCCACTGTGGCAGGGCAGTGCTGGGGTGACTGCTGCCATTGGCAATGGCCAGACATGAGCTCAGCATCTACCCAAACTCATCCCTAAGTGGCAGAAAGCAGCAAACCTGGCTTTCCAGAGCTGTGGCTTGGTCCAAGCAGGTGGTAAGACCAGAGGTGTTTGACCATCCAAGGGATATGCCATCCTCAGGCAGCGCCTGCCTCACCTGGCTGTAGAGCCAGGTCTGGGTTTTTCCCAGAAGACAGCAGCTGCTGCTTCCCTTCTGGCTGGATCCCGAGGGCAGCCTTTCACTTTGAAGTCCTTAAGCCCGCCTTCTGAAGTGGTTCCACTTTCCAAGGAAACTTCACTGACACCAGAGAGGGAGGCCATCCTCAGTGAGCTTTGTAGCTTCTCAACACTCAGCAAGGCGGGGGAAGGTCTGGGCTCCTGTATGACCTCCAAGAACCAGCTCTGCATTTTATCCAAACAGTGTGGATTGTTAAAGAAAAAAATTCTGTCGGCGATGTTCAAAACCAGTTTGTCTGATGCAAAACATTGTACAAACAGAAGTAGAAATAAAGTCATTTTGCAGTCTCGATTTCTCCCAGTACAATGAATAAAGTCAGGCAGCTGGTGTCATCTGAAAAACCTCAGATATTTTGAAGACTATTTCTTACCCCCTTCAGGGACAGCAAAAGTAGGACAAAAAAAAAAAAAGAAAAAGCTTTTCTATGTCTGTTTAAGGAAAACACTAGATAGTGCTTGACTTCACATTTGTGGGAGAATGATTACAGCCAAAGCTTTGATATGTGTTTTTGCAACACAGAAAGATATTCGGGGCAGGGGGGAAGGGGGAAGGGGGGGGAGTTGCAACCACTAAAGTGATGTTTCTGGTCTGGATAAACACACCATTATCTGAGAAGCTGAATCATTTTTCCACAATGGTAGTGTTATGACATATTTTTAATTGGGAGCTTGTGTTGATAACAACTAAAAGTGCATCATCTTTTCCAGGAAGCTAGCCTAATGTAGAGATCCATTTGATCTGCTGATTTCTCTATCGACTTTGTGCTGCATGCCAAAATAACAAGTCATGCCTTCATGTCACCGCTAGAGATGAGCTTAGCCAGAGTTCATCTCCAGACAGAAAACATACCCAGAGTCTGAAGGGATTTGAAATCACTAAATCATAAGTCGGGAAACAGCATTCAACAGCAGAATTCGAAAGAATTTGGGAGGATGGGAATAGAAAGGGGGGTCAGGAGGGGAGGAGCAAGAAATCACAGCAGGACGTAGAAAAGGAGATCAATGAAAGCCCTTTAAATGCAGTTTGGTTATGATACCTTAAGCAATCAAAGGCTACTCAATGCGACGAGAAGGATTTGTGCCAATATGCTGAAAACATCAAGAATGAGTGTGTTATTCCCAGTGCTCGTGGGGGAGGGATTTTAGGGGATTTTAGGGCTGGTCCGTTAGCGCTGCTGCTGCTGCCACTGCTGCTGCTGCGCAATGCGCCTGGCTCCCAGCCAGCCGCCGGGATGGAGAGGGCTCCCTTGCACTATCGCAGCTTAGCTTTTTTATCTTTCACCCAGGTGAACCAGTACATTTTTCTCTTAAGGAAGTATCTCAGTCATTTGCAGGGAACAACCCTGAAAAATTTTGGACGGTTTGCTCAGCTGTAAGAGTATCTTGGGGGATCGCAATAACAGCGCTCTGCAGAAGCCTCTTTGGCATGTCTAGCACCAAAGGCCGAAGCAGATGGCAGTGACGTTGTGACTTGGCTAACACATATAGGTGTTACGCATTATACCCATGGCTTGGATGACACATGCAATAGCCCTCCTTCCCCCAAAATATTTACTCCAAGGCCACATTCTGCTGATTCACCTGCAGCCAGGCAGAGAGGGGTCCCCATTTCCCACTGCTGTCGTGCCTGTGCTGCAGGTTTGCCACTAGAGGACACTGAATCAACATGAGACCTTGGTGGAGGGCTGGACCGGGGTGCTGCTGGGGGGCTCTGTGGGCCCACACCACCGCCTTCTCCCACTTCTGAAAACTCTGAGAAAGCTGGAAACTGAGTGGAGCGTGCTCAGCTTCACCAGCCGTGGTTTGCCACTCGAGGCTATGACTTTCTTAGATGTTTTCCATCCCTTTGGGATTCTTTCATTTTACATTTGGGGTGCATCTTTTATGCCGTGGGGGAGGAAAACTGGGAAATCGCTGTTATTTTGCATTGTGCAAAGCTCAATGTGTTTGTTTATGATGGGCTCTTTACTAGAGAGCCCATTCAAAAGGAATTGTGAAAGAAATCAAACAGGAAAGGGTGGAACAATGATCTCGATAAGAAGCATCACAGGCAATGCTCAAACACAACAGTTAGATTTAAGCCTGGAAAGATGTGAAGGCTGCCCCAACCCCAGCAAAACTGTTATTTTTCTAAGGCTGTAGATCCGGAGATCAAAGGGTAAAGATCAAGCCTGCAGAAGGAGTGGGGAAGAAAGGGCTGCAAAAGCTCTTTTAGGCTCATGAGGCTGACAGAGGCATGAAGTCTGCCCTGGGCAAGTTGTGACTTGGTCTCCAAGAGAACAAAGTCTCATCTGCTTGTACAAAGCCTCATCTACTCATGGGCATGAGGGGAGTGCTGAGTAGAGGATGGCAGCATGTAGATATGTTTCTGCTGCTTTAAATCAATGTCTCAGAAGTCCAAGTACTTCAGACACATAAGTCATTCCTCGTTATGAAGAAGGTCTTTAATGGTAGGCAGAAACCCATAACTGTCCACAGATGCTCC
Source organism: Gorsachius magnificus (assembly GCA_034008185.1). Classification (NCBI taxonomy): domain Eukaryota; kingdom Metazoa; phylum Chordata; class Aves; order Pelecaniformes; family Ardeidae; genus Gorsachius; species Gorsachius magnificus. Next base: position 183,528,107 of record CM067081.1, read on the forward strand.
CAGGAGGGACTCGCTGCCTCGCCACAGCTGTTGGACTGTGATGGGCATCACCCTTTGTGAGTGAGGAGCTGGATCCAGGGAACTTCTTGGGGGTGGCTAACTGGAAGGGGCTGCACCAAATGCCAGCACCAGCACTAGGGTGTATTGGAAGCAGGGCTGGTTCCTGATATAGGCAGAACAGGCAGCAGACTACTCGAGGAGAGAAAAATGGACCAGGCTCCCTTGTTACTCGGCCTCTCTCAGGATAGCTGGTGTACTTGCTGATGCCAAATGAAGGTAAGTCAGGCAGGTGAGTTAGTAGCTATCACAACGAGCCATGACCCTCCCACAGAAGACACCCCTGCTTTCCCTCCACAGTGCTTCTCACAGACCCCCGTGCATCTGTGGCTTTCCAACTTCATGAAGTTGCCACCCTGCTGCACCTTTCCCAATAGCCCTGCCTTCCCAATGCAGGCACAGCCTAGCTCTGGTCTGCAAGGGATGGGTGCCAGCAAGGGGGGCCTGAAGCCAGCTCCAAGAAAAGCCTTGGCTGAGGAGGAGCCTGCTGAGACCCATCACCAAAATTAAATCACCATGTGAATGACACCCAGGCACCACCACCACCACCTCTAGGAGAGGAGAATAAAAAGGTTCTCCATCAAAATCATGACACAGGCCCTGTGCCAGTGGAGAGGGGCAAGAACATGTGCATGTAGGAGGGGACAGCCACCGCACCATGGTGCAGCCATGCTGGCAGTGCTACCAATGGGAGGGAGGATTGTCCCCTTGGCACCTTTCACACCCCAACATTTGGAAACCCATGCTGAGTTTGTGGGAGGATTCATAGCACCATGGTGGGCACAAAGTGCCTCAGAGCTGATTTTGGAAATAGAATGTCCTTTATGACACTTCTATGCCTTTTCCTTCTTTGAACAAATACACTAGGACAGAGCTGATTCCTGTTCTTCACCATTAAGCACAGTACAGCATGGCTGCACCAAATATTGCTACTGGTAAACGTCTCCAGCTACTAAAACCTGCAGTAGGGAAAGGAATGGCAGCAGGAGCATGGGAACAGGACTGCTCTTCCCAGCAGTTACCCACAGCTTCTCTCATGATGAGAGGGAGTTGAGATATGCTGAGAACAGGAGAATGGAAGAAGAAATTAATTTAAAATATATAATTTTTTTTTTAATTTCTGACAAACATTAACCTGTATTCAGTTACTGCATTTTCCATGCCAATAGACAAGACACTGCCACGGCAGAAGCTGAAGGAGACCTTCCTCCAAATTCCCTATTTCCCGGAAGGTAGGACAAGCTCATAGAGGGGGGAACAAGTCCCATTCAGAAGAGGGTTGCAAACCTCCATCTCGGGAAGCATCCCAGCCAGGAGACTATAGGGCGTTTGATGGGAGAGGGAAGAAAAAAGGTTGACTCCATCAGTTACCCCTTAAGCCCTTGGTTTCTTTTTTGAATCTTTCCGTGTAGCAGATTTGGTTTATTTCTGAAACACCAAACCAAACCATTCAGACAATTCTGAGAAGTTCTTCCCTGTTCTGTTCATCCATACCATTGTCAAGCTTTTCCCCAATCCATAAGCACCCACTGCTAAGCCAAAATTGCATTTGCAGAGCACAGACTACTTGATGAGACAAAAAGAAAAAATCCAGCCTGTTTTAATATCCAGATGGGTTTTGAGACAAGCAACAGTGATTTATTTTTTCAAACACAGACAAAGCGGGAAACTTTAAGAAATAAGTTTCTGGAAAACTTGTCCATGTCAAAATCCTCACATCCACCAAGAGGCAAGAAGACAGCCCTAAATCACAGCATGAGACAGGAGGGGCTGCACATCCTTGTCACGCACAGCTAAAATCAAGAGCCTGGAAGGAGTCTAGATAAATCCCATATTGACGTAACTCATACTTTCTTTCACCTCTCCAGCCCCATCCCTCAGGATTGCACCAAGATAGACTCCCGCTAGGTTATCCAAACTCTGCATTACTCAATTCTATGTGGGTCCACCCCCCACCTCACCCACCCCTCACCTCTGCTCTCTGGCCCCTGACATCCAGGGGAGCTCAAGGTGGAGCCTCTCGCATACCTCGAGTCTCACTCCAGTCACTGTAACGACAACATCTAATGCTTGTTTAACTTCTGGGATTGCCCGAAAGAGCTATATTTGGGAGAAAAGTCTAAAGAGTTGCCCTTTTGACTTGCGCTCTCAGGAAGCTCCTGGCTCCTGCAAGTCTCCCTGTACCAAAGCTAACTATTAAGCTCTTGTTATTGCAGCCCATTTCAGCAACAGCAGTTGCCCAGTAAGCATTACATTTAAACTACACAAACCTTCTGGAATTCACATTAACATATAAAGGACATTTTGCTCTATCAAAACACTTCTACTTCTTAATTTTCTGCTGTTGTTCCCATACCTGAAATAGGGATAATTCTCAGCCAAAAATAAGTTTCACAGCTTCTAAAAGGTAACCGTTTTATCAAATATATCAAGTATCTTCCTAGAAGCACATGTGTACACATTTTTTAGTATTCATTTCTAGCTTATTAAAAAAAAAAAGAATTGAAATTAGGACACCTGCTGGTATTCACCCTCTACCTAATTTCAATTATTGCAAGCACATAATAGAAAAGCAAATACAGGCAGTTTCAAATAGCACTATCATATTCCAACCCTTGTTTAAAAGTATGCTAGCTGGAATAGGCTATTTTGATGGAAAAAAATTAATTTTATGTTCTGATTTCATTTTTGTTGCAGAAGATAAGAGATGTACAAGACTTCAAAGACTCCCAAATTGAACAGTTTTCCAATGCTGCAGCACAATTACGATCTCGGTTACATGCATATTCAGAAGCAACGAGCAGCAGATTTTAAAAGATATTCAGAAGTATACACTCCAGATACAGGATGAGCTTTTGTAATCAAAAACACCAGCTTGAAATTATGAGGATTATTTGTTCACTGCTTGTCCCAGAATTGATGTTAATGAAAGGAGCTGTGAAAATCCTTGTCCCAGCTGATTTATAGCTGAGCTTTCCAACAGGAACATCAGACGTGATTTGGGTATATGTTAAAGATAATATTAAAAGTCTCAAATTATTTATTTTTTTGAAAATTACTTTTTGTGAAAGTACATTGTGGAGAATAGACTTGAACAATGGCTCTGGTTATAAATAAGCAGTGCAACTTTTTAGTAGCAAACTCCTTGCAGTGGGCTGCCTCTCTTAACTGGGTTGCACCGTTTGGAAACACCAGTAGGCTGCAGTGTAATGGGGCCCAGCTGGTGTCACCTGCCATAGATCCAAAGGTGAAGAAAGAGAGAACAATCTGGAAGAGCTGAGCTTTAGGTGTTTAATACTTTCTCAAACATGCCAAAAGATTTAAGTGAACAAAATATATATTCAGGTTCTTTTTTCATTCCAAGGGGAGCTTGCTTGTAGAAATAAAAGCTATCTACAGCTGTGGCATCGTACTACTGAATTCAGCCACCAGCCATGCTTTCCTTCTCAAATCATTTTGCAAACTTTTTCTGACAGAGATCAGTAATTCCAGGGTTACAACCCTTCTGATGGCCAAGGTAGCCTGACTCATCTGGAGGCAGTCTCAGTCCTAGCAGTATCTACTAAGATGGTCCACAGACGTGCATCAGCTGTGGTTGAGCTCTGTGTAGTTGCACAAGTACAAGGCTGGAGCCCAGCTTACCATGGAATAGCAGAGTATGCCTGACCTGATATATAAAAACATCTGAGCAGATTATACACCTCCTAACCTTGTGCTAAGCACTTTGCTCTCAAATATTGGTAAAAGGCCATTTTATGTCCAAAATCCTGCCTTTGCAGCCTCCGCCATGAGCCTTTTTCCTTCAGGAAGCAAGTTCAGGGGCAGCTGCAGAAAGCAGGGCCTCCCGGTGCTGATCTTCTGCAGAAGTTCTCCAGCAGGACACAAGCCCACCCTCCAGCACTGAGCTGTGAGACAGACAGCGACTGTCCATGGGCACACCAAACCAAAGGGAGCTGGGTCTGTCTGCCAGAGAGCAGCAGCAGCAAGGATGTGAGCAGGGGAAGGAGAGAGCAATGGCTCATTAGCTAACGAGCTAACGACAAATGAGCATGGAGGACAGGCTGGCAGCCCATGCTGTGCCACTCAGTGTGTGGTTTGAACCAAAGGGCTCTGCAGAAAAAAGCATTCAGAAGCAGATGGCTGGGAAATGACCCTGGCCACGTCCAAACCCAACACTGTGGCTCACCAGCCTCACTTTTTTTTTTTTTTTTAATCTCTTCACATTGAATATGAAACTTGATTGGAGGTGTTTCAAATCGATACATATATTTTCTCATTTAGCAGCTATTTTGTCCCTGTTTGTGGCATGGCTGTTTAAGAGGGCATGTTAAGTAAGTGCATCTTTAAGTCATTCTAACTTTCTAACAGCATAGGTGTCTCCTGCTCTCAGACTGCTGTGAAATGTTATCTTTCACCAAGTCCTTAATAAAAATGTGCTTTATCTTGATGTCAATGTTTGTGGTGTGAGGAAGTCCTCCATCCTGGATTAGCAGGTGACAGGGCAGCTACTAGACATGTCTACACTGAAGGATCTCTTCAAGATTTATTGCAGCCCAATGAGGTTCTGGGCTTGAAAGGGCTTAAACCCTCTGCAGCAGCCAGAAATCATAATTCAAAGATAGGTAAAAACACAGCTTTTTAACTGTAGACTGTTTATATTTTCCCAAAACCAGCAAAACTAAGTTTTCTAAGCAGCAGTGGGAGGGGTCAGCTCCCCTCCCCTTCTAAGCAGCACATTGGGAGATTCCAGGGTGAAGGTATGCAGTACCTCTCCAAATAAAACTGTGGTTCAAAGTACATCTTCAGGCCATCTATCAAAAAATGCCGGGGTCTTAAGACTAAAAAGACAAGATGGGCAGCAAAAACCCTAAGGCTTTTTAAACTATTTTGAAAAATTACAGATTAAACAGAGGGAAGAATTTTAAGCAGGCTTTTAAACTATTTACTAAAACAGTATAAACCTTCTGGATATAACCATTATCAAGAGGCAGAAGCCTGCATGCAACTTAAATGTGATGGGGGGAGACAATTACAGTGGGGTTTTTACCAGAAAGTGTAGAATTAAAAAGAAAATAAATAAATAAAACCTCCAACTTAACGTCAGAAAAGGTAATGGCAGACGTGGCAAACTTTTACTGTGCTGATAAAGCTCCCACAGAGAATGGAAGGAGATGGGCCTGGAGTATCTCAGCTCTTGGCTGACAGGGTCTCTGCCGACTGGAGGATGACCTAGTGAAACATCACCTTCTAGGGCTCGGCAGCTAGACGGCAGCAAGACACGACCGCCCTCTGCATCCCACTTCGGCAGCACTTTGCTGCTGCTCTTTGCTAGAGGTTGCCATCTCACAGTTCACAGGCTGGTCACAACCTGCTGCATAACTCTTCAAAGGGAAGGACTGAAGGAGACATGACAGGCATCTGCAAGCACTAATTTCGTGAGAAGTGCAGCTATGTTTGGAAGAGGACATCTACAAACAGCCAGCTCCCCACGGAAATGCCTGATTAGAAAGATGGGTGGGAGGGACAAACCTGTGTTGGGAACATGGTAGCCACCAAAGCAAAATATCAAAAGAATGACATGGGAAAAAATGCACTCAGTGTCTTCACAAGCAATGTTTTTAGCAATGCTTTCAACTTTAAGCATTAACTCCCTGGCCCTGACCAGCTGATAAATGGGTTCTTGCAGAGCCCTTACAAGCAGTCCTTGGAGCTAGGTATCATTTCAGTGGGTCCTGATGAGGAATTCAGCAACCATCAGGTCACTGGTTAGGACTAGGAACCTGGGCAGTATGTTTTCTGAGGGCTTTACAAGTCAATAGTATGTCGGGAGACCTGACAACATTCAAGAGAGGAGTCAGAGAAGAGATTCATTATGTACAAAATGTAAGACACTCTAGCTCATGTCTCATCAGTAGACCCTTCTCCTGTGATGCCTAATCCCATGAGAACAGCTGAAACTGGATAGCCTCTCCAAAGGCTATCCAGTTTAAAATGAGGACAGCGGTTTAAAATCTTCTGCAGTGCCTATAAATGTTGTCACAAGATGTTTGTCACAAGCTAACTCTTTGGGAGACTGTCCAAAGACAAGTTTTGGTTCTCACCGTGTTAAGGGCATCCTCCCATTTTTCCTCATTTCCCATGTCAGCTAGCTTGCAGCCTTCAGTTTTGTCTCTCCAGCCCTGGAAAGGGTCCTCACAAAGCTCTCAGATGTCTCATCCCTCTGCTTTGGTTAACAACCAAGAACATGCTGCATGTATTCTTCCCATATCAAACCACCACAACAGAAACCCTGATACCAGTTGCTTGTAACAAATGGGTAATTTACAAAAGGCAGCTTGTCTGGCTTCCTGAGAAAAATGCTACACAAATGCCACAGTTTTGGCAAATGCAGGCCCTTTCTTCAAAGGCATACAGAAGTTTTCCATGGGCCAAATGCCAACATTGCGCTCTTCTCGTTGCCATGCACAGCAGGGTGGTTGTGGGTTTGAATACGCAAAGCACTGAGGAGCTGGCAGATGTCCTTCTCTGAAAGACGCTCTACCCTTTAGCGTGCTCACAAGCCCTCACTTCCAGAAGCACCGTGATGGATTTGGGGAAGCCAGGAACACATTCAGTTGTGCTGGTTACATGCAGGTTTGGGATGGGGTGACACTCTGTTCCTCTGCCTTCCACTGCTCAACTGGAGAGTCTTGCCCGGAGTGTTTGACACCCTTGCTGAATCAGCTCTGTTTTGATGGAAGTCTAGCGATCTTCATCTGCTTTGCCATATTCATGGCCCCACATTGGTCTAATTATAGACTTTCCTTTTGTAACAAAAATCTGGTAACAGCAATGAACAGAGCCTTTTCAATGGGGCTGCGCACCCTTTCACCCTGCAAAGCTCGTGGGAATGGCATGCCTCACATCCAAAAGCCCTAGCTTTATCATCGACAGCTGTACAATTGTTTACACAATAGCATCACTCTTGAAACTCCCACCCAGGAGGTTGCTGAGATCCTCTGTACTCCCTCGTGTCCACACACCTCCAGAAGCAGCGCTGAGCGAGGCGACAAGTTCTGCTCAAAGCTTCTCACCTCCTCTGAAGTTCACCACCTCACCTGTTAATTCTGCATCCCCTTCTTCCTTCCCAACAGCCATTAGTGAATAATAACATTTGCGTCACTGCTGCCTGTGCTATGAACTAAACACTGGTCTCATAGTCCAAAGCGCTTTTTCAGCCTTAAATTGTCCACTAGCCTTGCCACATTTTTTCGTGTATTCAGAAGCTATCCTTTATCATCAAGGCTTTTTTACAAAGAGAAGTCAACATCCACTGTACACTAGGCGTGGTGATCATTTGTATCCTGGGTCACCGGGGCTCAGTTACCTGAAAACAGCGCACGCCACAAGAGCAGTCACACACTCACACAGCCCTGGCCCAAACAGAACTGTCACTGAAAATGGCATCTTTTTCAATGCCCCAGTAGTTACACACAGCAGAATAAAAGGCACATAATTCAAGGCACTGTGGATATTCTCAGTCAGTCAAATAAATTATTCTCAGGTATCCACCCAAAACATTTAATTTGCTAGAGCTGCTCATCCCTCCTTATCAGCACATGCTCTCCCAATAGCAGCCTCCAAGCTCATTTCATTGTGGCTATGGTAACGTAGCTAACCTTTCCCTGGTCAAGAAACATCTTCATTTCTTCAAGGCATCTCCCATCCTGCCTAGGAAGCCTTCAGGCACTTTTTCATTGGACTCCCACAAAAGCCAACTGGGTGATAGGGTCTCACCCACACCGTTAAATCACAACATGAAGAAGCTGTCTGTTTTTCATGAATGTAAATAAATAAATCATTCTCCCCACACAAGTTTAATGGCTATCAGAGACTGCCATTCTATCACAGGATTTAGTTTGCTCACAGTGATTTCAGCTTCCCATTTTTAACATTACCCAGGTCTTGCCGTAGAGTTGTTCTCCTGCTCTTATGCCTCTTAAAGTACAGAAATTCACTTCCCTTTATGTTATTTCCTCTGAAAAGCTTTGACTCCCTAATGTAAGCAATGTATCCACAGAGTTATTGCCTTCCTGAAGACAGTTATCCTGAGAACTACTTATGCAACCTGTATACGATGCAAAACGAAAACCTAACCATTTTAACAGCAGTACTAACACAACGCCTTGTTGCCCCATAAGGCATACCAGGCATCTACTGTTTGCTGCAGGACAGGACTCTGCTCCAATGGCAGATGTCCACTCCTGTATTTTTCCTTATCGTAATGTTTTGGAAGCTCAAATCACTTCCTTTCAGGCTCCGTCTTCTGAGGCCATCCTGCTGGGTTGGACTCTGAAGAACTGTGCCGTGTTGTCTTTTAGGAAAGCAAACGCATTCAGCATTTCCAGGCTTGGTGGGTCCAAGGAGAAGTCACGCTCCTTCACCCCTGGAAATGCTGCCCTAGGGCTTCAACAGCAGGAGCCTGGGTTTTGGCAGTCCTGGTGACAGCCCTGTGAAGCTGTGTCAACGCCTTCAGCAGGACTCCTCTCCGTTAATTAAGAAAACACAGTTGCTCTGGCTCAGTATCAAACATCACCTTCTAGATTTCATGAAGACCTGAACTCGCACCAAAACATGATGAGATTTGCTTGTTGGTTTGGGGTTTTTTTTTTACCAGAAGTAATCTGCAAGTAATGAAGCCTGGCAAGGCATTGATGAACAGTCAGAATGTATGCTAGTTATTACCTACTATAATTGCAGTAATTATTAATTACCTGCCATTTTGCCGTGCCAGAGAATTTCCTTTTTCTGACAGTCTCTTCCCCTTTGAGCTTATTAATGACTCCTGCCAACGAACCTCTCCTAGTTTGTCCCTGCTGTTTATGAGATTCCCTTCATATCAAGTAGTCTTGTAAAATTTTTTAATAAAACCTATAATTACTTTAGAGAAAGGCTTCAGATCACATAAAAAAGCTTTCCAAAAACATGCTTTGATTTATTGATTCGCAGTGACCAGACTTACAAAATCCCCATTGATCCTAATCCAGGGTTTTCCTCCTTTCCTTGTCCCCAGCACAGAGGGGAAACCTCTGTCTTATTTTATGTGCATGCATCTCTGCATGCCATCAGCACCAAGCTCTAGACCCACTGGGAAAACAAGGTCTTTTGTTATGCCCCTGGTGTTATGGTCCCCGCAGGGTCCATACCCCTCACACAGGCCAGATCAGGCCCCCCACAATGTCAGCAGGCAGCCGCTGCCTCCCACACCAGGTCCTCTACTCTCAGGCAGACAGGATTTGGTAGTTGAAAAGATGGAGAAATATCTACAGACCCTTGCAAAAATGCCTTCACTCCAACCGGCTGTATCTGGAGCACGCACACGCATATTTTACTCACACTCATGGCATTCACTTCTAAGATAAAGCCAATAGTGAAGGCAATAAAATCAGCTTTTTAAAATACACCAATGCAGTACACACAAACAAACACACACTTTCCAAGCGTGATTTAAAAAAAAAAAATCCTTGTCATGGGATGAAGACATGCTAGGACGTGACTTTTTTTCTATTTTCACCCACTTGGAATGAAAAGCCTTGGCTTAACTAACAATAATAATAGCAGTAATGAGCATTACTTCCTAACCGCTAAGTTTGCTACGCTTACCTAAACAAAAACAGACATGTTTTAAAAATAAGACTCTGTAACTGTATTAAACAAATTTGCGCTTCGAGTGAAATTTTATATTAGTTTGACTAATGCCAGTGGGAAATGGTCCCATCCTCAGTAGATGTATGACCCTGGAATAGAAACAGAAGTTATTGTTCAGAAAACATCCTGAAAAAAAACCCATAAAAAGCAGGATATGTACGTAGAAGTGGGGTCATGAAAGACGCACATAGGTATTTTGCAGCCCATCAGTGGTTCTGCCCAGGATGCTGCCTGACGTAAATGCAAAGGGCGGCTTTAATGCCAGCAGCTCTCTCAGGAGGAGCCATTCTCCATTCAGCCGCTGCTTCAGTTGAGCTTCACCATCTGCAGTGGGTATGTTTGGAACATCTCGACTTCACCCGACACACAACTGATTGGAGGAAACGACACGCTTAGCCCTCCACACACGCAACTTCTCACCTATGAACTAAAGAGCCTTAGCTTAAGGGAGTCCCTTAAGAACTTAAGGGATTGGGCTTTTCATTTTTGGTATTTTGATGGAAAAGAGCATCCAAAGGCCTTCTTACAGAGCCAAGTGATGCCCCACCACCACCATGCCCCAGGCCAGCCCCGCTTCCAGGGAATCAGGCCCTGGGCACACAGACCCACCTCAGTGTCTGAATTCCAGATCTGAAGATATTTCTTCAGTTGTTAAAATGTGCTAAAATGGAGAAACACAGCCCATAGCACCATTTCTTCCACTGTCATTATAGTAATCACCACCTTAAAAACACTTAGAAACTTTACACACCAGGGCACTTTTTTTTTCCCGTGCCACATTTTTATTGATTTTTAATATTTGACAAGCATTGATGCTCTCCAAAACTTCTCAACTCAGAGCCAGGTATTCTTTAGGCAAGCTGTCATTTTCTACCATAGCCCAAGGGAGGGCTGCGTTTTTCACCATGTGCATATTCACGGCCTCCCTGAAGTCAGGAAGGGCTCTTCAGTTCAGCCCAGTCGAGGCAGATAAATTAGTGCATCCCAGGTCGGGTTCAAGGAGTCCGGAGGCAGCACCATTATTCCCAGCCACGTGGCGGGGAGAAGCTTTTACCTACTTTTTGTTTAAATTGTAAGAGGCTGCTTGGCTTTAACCAGCCTACTTAGTTGAGCTTCGTAGTTTCTTTATGTAAAGTCTAAAGACTTTGCATCATATTAGACACTTTGGCAGACACTTCAGCTCCTTTGCTCTGTAACAGCCCTCTTTTCTTCAGGACACAATAGCAGAGCTCCCTCAAACTTAATTTATTTAATGGATACATAAAGGGCACCTCTCCCCTTTCAACCACCCTTTTTCTTTAGGCTCAGGAAACCTTGAAACAACGGCACAGCTTGTCATGAGCAGCTGTCCCTGGCTGAGGTTTTATTTTCCGTCAGAGGGACAGGCTGTCCCCATGTCCCCCGTGGGCACTGACCTCGCCGCAGGACAGCAGAGCTGTTGCTGGTGAGCCCATGGGGGGACCACGACATCTCCAGCCCCCCCAGCTAAATCCTGCAGGGACCACGATGCAGGTTCCTATGGCCTCACCAGGATCTCGTGCCATTACAGTGTTTGCAGAAAAAGTCTGGGGAAGTAAAACACCCTTGATGGATGTGTTTATCATGTCACTGACTCCCGTTTTAACACTTGTAATGAAGCAGCAGTCAACTCTCTGCCATGAGTGGAAGCAGGGGATTTGGACACCTTTTTCCTGGCTGCACAGCAAAGCACTCTGCACCATGAGGAAAAAGCAGGCCCTATAGGGGGAAAAAAGAAGTTAACTAATTCCCGCTCTGGTGAGAGTGTCATCATTCTGGAGGAAAACTAATTTTACCCATTTCCCAAACATTACAGCTTGTTTCAGTTCTGTTTTCCCCGAACTCTAAATAGGGGGGGAAAAAAATAAAAAAAGTTGGAGGCTGCCCTCAGTTTCACTGTTGGGGTCTTGATCTCCATGTGAGGGAAGTGACTAAAACCAAAAAAATACAAAAAAATATAGTGCTAGGGCCCTGGGGAGAGGTGAAGGGCAGGGTGATGGGCTCAGCAGCGCCCGGGGCAGGGGGCTGTGCCCCCCCAGCGTACCCCATGCGCTGGCAGCCCCTGCAACTCCAGGGCCGCTGCGGCCAGCACAGGCAGGCGGCTGGCAGGAACACAGCATCTGTTTTCAGTTAGGTCCCCGAAATGCATAAACTGCAATTTGGCATCAAACTGCACGCTTTAAAAGTATCCTGGGGTAGCAGGGGGAGAGGGGAGGGATGTGATGAAAAAGCAGCGTTGTGTTTATCAAAATATATCTCCAACGCGCAGACGTGCTTTCCGTCACCTGGTTTGTTGTTGCTTTTCCTTGTCTCTGTGTTGGGTTTTGGTGCCGGTACACAAGCTGCAGGCACAGGCTGGGTCCTGGGAAGTGAGGAGCTGCCACCCAGAAACCACGCCGGGGTCTGGGAGGCTCCTCACTGCCCAGCCCTGCTGCTGGCTGGTGGAGGTGGACCACAGCCACCACCATCCGGGGAGCTCCCTCCCTGGCTCTGGGCACAACACGCCTCACAGGTGAGGCAAAGGCCTCTGCAACCTCCTCAGGAAAAGCATGATGAGGAAAACTTAAGGGTGAATATTATTATCCTGGTAAAAATGTATCTCAAGATATGACACTGCATGTTACCGCTCTGCCAGCGCACTCGATGGTGCCAGGGAAGGCTGGTCCCCGGAGCCAAGCGGGTGAGCACCACACTTCGGCAGTGCATCACCCGCAGCCCCGGGCAGCCCCATCGGCAGCACAGCCAGGTGCAAACAGCCACAGATATTTCACATAGAGACAAGAAACTGGGCAAGTCCAGCCACTGCCAGCCACTTTTTCCAGTGCTAGTAGCAGCCAAGGTGCTGTCTTCGGAGGAGCATGTGGCTTGCAAGGTGGAGCCTGCACGGGGCTCTGGGCAGCAGCTCAGGGAGATCTCATGCAGGGCTGGGCACTGCCTCAGGGCACAGAACGGGATGCCCATCCCCATGGGAGAGGTGCCTCATGGGTGCAGTGCAGGCATTTGGGGTACAGGAGTCACAGAAGCACTGGCCTAGGGAAAAATGCCTACAGCCTTTTAAAAAGTTGACATCAGTTGTAAGGCAAGAAGGCGTTGCTGTGAAACCTCTCCTGTGGCCAAAACTTCCTGCCTCAAAAGGAAGGGGAACAGGGCCCCACACCTATCAGTCCTTGGCAGATCAGAGGATTCACTTGGGACTGGGCAGATCGCTCCTCCTGTTGCAAAGGAGGCAGAGCAGTGTTCCAGCCCCTGAGGCAGTCCCTCCTGCAGCGATGCCAAAAGCCCCCTGGGCCCCACAGATGCTGCCAGCACCTCTGGGGACACGTTCAGCTGCCCATCATGAGCTGCCAGCCAAGGCACTGCCTTCATGGCCAGGGGATGTGCCAACCACTCCCTGCGCCTGCACCCAAAATTCAGTTCTGCACATTCCTCTCAGCCTGCCCTGGCCCCCTGAGGCTCGTCTGTGCCACACCGTGCCATGCCATATTGTGCCCAACGCAGTTTGTCCCTTCCCAGTGCCTCTCCTAACACCCAACTGCACCGAGCAGGGCAGGTTTGGCTCAGCTACTCAGGCACTTGCCTCTCAATTAAAATGCAGGTGGAGGAGGGAGCCGCACTCCAAACTTTCACACGCTAGCCCAGTTGTTAGAGCACTGCACTCCTCACATGGTAGGAAACTTCTGCCTGAGGCCACGTCTTTCAGCTATAACCATTTTTCTTCAGAGATAAGTGCTGGCTGCGGGGAGGCACGCCACTCCTCCCATCACTGCTCTTCAGTTTTGCACAAGTTTTGTAAAGGCAGCAGTCTTCCAGTCTTCTTTCCTACCCAGTCTCTCGGGCGCAGCAAAGGATGATGTTTTCCCTCTTGGTTCCTGCCCCCACAGGGTGGTTTATAGCCCAGTGATTTGGGACTCAGAGGGAAGAGTTGGTTTGAGCATCCACTCAGACAGAGAGGAGACCCAAATCCCTGCCTTACAACCCAATGAGCAAAGTCTCCAGGCATGGAGCTACTGGATAAGAATTATGGCAACCAGCCATTTTAATTTAAGATAAACCTCTTTCTGCAAACACTGAATTCCGGCCTAGGAAGGGAGCCCAGGATGACTAGCTGAGATGCTGGCCCCCACAGCTGGAGAAATAAGTCTAAGCATTTGATGCTGAATCATGCACGGTCTTGGCTGGGAGAAGCACCTTGCAGCGAGCCGCTCAGCCAGCACGGCATCACCGGGATGTGCTGTGCCGCCACTAAGCTTAAAGCATCTCTGGGAAATTGCAAGTAAAAACCTCTAGACCTACAGGTATGGTGGCAGTTTTCAATGAAACACACTGTTCAGGCAGGGTTTAGGCATCTTTGTGGCTCTGGGTGTCATTATCTACAAGTCATAGACTCAAAGTGCAGCAAAGAGCTGTGTTCACATGATGCTGTGCTTGAGCTCATAAGCCTTTCTGAGCAGCAGAGTATGTCTGCCCCAGTATGGTACCACGCTAAGGCATCCCCAGCACGAAGCCAGCTCACAGCCATCCATCCCGGGGAGCAGCACGTGTCCCGGCTGCCTGGCTGCTCGCCCCTCCACCAGTGGCACAGCAGCCACCCCTCGTATTCTCTCCTTGGCTCTGCAGCAATATGCAATGCTCAGGAGCTCTCCCCATCCTCCAGTCCTCTTCACCCCCCACAGAAACATGATTCACCGCCTGCTGCAGGGGAACAGACCAGAGCGTATGGGCGGACACAGTAATTGGTGTTTTCTCCTTTTCATTTTCGATCATTCCCCAAGATGTAGCTAAGTCCAGTGTTTGTAATGTGGCTATGCCATGATCAACATGGACCAGGCATAAGCTGAGGTGAAACGGTGCTTTCATCTGGGGAAGCAGAGCCTTGCTGCAACCCCCGCTACTCCATGCAGCTACCGGCTTGCAGCAAAGTCGCTCCCTTCCCTGTCCAAACACAATTTCACTGCATGACAGCACAAGCCACGAACACAAAACTCTTGCTACAACAGGTCACTCTTTCTCACGTACTGTGTCTGCACGGCCCTAGCTACCCTGCCATTGCCAGAGGCAACCAGACTATGACAGGGGGCTCTACGGCAGTGAAAACAAGCCAAAACATCAAGGAGCAGATGAATGGCTACCGCCTACCACTGCTCAGGTTCCCGTTTTCATTGGCTTGGCTTGGCATGCTCTTTAATGTCATGTAAAGCTGGGTTAACTGAGGCATGAGGCTGCTGATACTATTCTGGCTGCTGTTGCAAGGGTACGAGCCAAGAAAGCAACCTTCCTGGGGAAGAGCAGCAGGGTTGTCATGCTAAGAAACAAACTGATGCTTCTGAACCACAAAACCACTCTGTTCCTATTTTGTTTTTCTAGAAGGTCAATGAGCTAAAATAGCTGGCAGTGAAATCAACCACTTGACTGCTGAAACCAGTGTGACCCAGCCACTGGGCAGCGGCACTTAAGCCTGCCATATTAGATAACCCAGGTAGCTGTGGTTTGTAAGCATCAAGATTTTTTTTTTTTGCTTTTTTTTTTTTTTGCTTTTTTTTTTTTGCGTTAGCCGTGGGCACACCCAGCTGGTGCACAGCTAGACTACCCCTCCAACTGCCAGTTCAAACACAGGTCTCGCCCTCAGCCTCAGCCCCCCTGCACCACTCACCCTCATCGCCCTGCACCTGATGGACCCAAATTGGGTCAGCTCCTCCTGGGAGCCAGCATGTGCTTCCAGCCACTACAGCCAAGGGTCAGGGCAGCAAAGCTTTGCCGGATGGCTACTTAAAAAAAAACCTTCTGCATGCACCTGTGTAAAAGCTCCATCATAAACAGAGCTGTACCAACACCAGCAAGCCGGAGCAGCTGCCCCAGCATCCGGCTGCGCGGGGAGAGCTACACGCTGCTCTGGTTATGCTGACACAGTGAGAGCAACAAACTCCTCCACGCACCAAGGGCTTATCTAGAAAAGGTGCTTACAGGGATTAGGACTTCATTCTTGTTGTTTAAGTCCAAAAAACTCTGCCCTTGACTTCAGGGGCTAGGGAGGTTGCGCCAGGCCAAGGACAGGCTGTGAGGGTTTGGACTGTGACCCTCGACACAAAATCAATGGTGCTCACATGGCTAGTGATGAAAAAACGTCATAATGAGAGATACAGACTGTCATCAGCATGCTTTAAATAATTCTGAAAGGTTAACATGGTTGAAAAGAGGTACAGAATTTGTAGATCTGTGAGTACCTGCTAAAAGTGCAATACGAGTCATATATAAATACATTAAATACATTGATAGAAATATGATTGAGTCAAACATATCAAGGGGATGCAAAGATTTCTACTCCTGCTGCTGCTCATACATTTGTAGTTGGGGACTGTTTTGGTTTTAGTAGCTGATAACCTTCCAGAGGAGCTGATTCAGGAAGGTAGCTTCACTACACACTTTTTAGGGAGAACTTGTGCAAGGAGCTGACTAAAGGGGCAAACAGAGAATATCGTCAGTGACAGACGCAGATAAATTGCCTGGCAGTCCTTTTTACTCTGATGAGTGGAAATCAGATCTGTCAGCAGCTATTTTTGAGAGGTTCGGGGCCACAAAGGACTCACTACAAAGTTTTAATACGCTTTCACTTAACCAATACTTAACATTCCCTGTATCAAATCCTGGGGTGAGGTAAACTTCTGCAATTTGTGGACACAAGCACCATATGTAGACAACACCTACAAGTAGGAGTTGGCTGTTTCACCAAAGCCAGAGGTCCCAATTAATGTGTTTTGTGTAAAACTAGGAAGCAGCTGGTTTGGGTTTCATAAAGGTTACCACAACAAAGTTGCAATGGAAGGGGCAAGCAGAGACACACATCCAATCTCAGCACCCTTTATCCAGATCACGGCACACACTGTTCCCGAGACAGGCCTGTCCAGAAACCAGCCTTGGCAGCTGTTGTGTCAAGTGTCAAGGAAGGGATTGTGCACATGATGTAACCCAATCGGAGGCTGAAATAAGCTCCATAATACAGAAGAACTCACATATGTTGCTGTTAATCTACCTGAAGTACAAAAATCAACTTGCAAAATTGCTAACTAGACTTCACTAGCCTTTCCCAACCCTTCTCTTTAATAAGGGGTTTGCATGCCCCTGGAGTTGTGCTGCTGTGACTGCACTGGGGAGATGGCCCTCAGCTGGGTGGAAGGCCATCAGCCCTCAGGGGTCTTCTTCAGTGCGATGGCCAAGAAATTGTGCAGAATCAAGATGCCTGAGCCAAATTTTCCCTTTCTCCTTTTCAGCTAGTCCGCAGTGCCAGTGGAGTGGAATTCCCTTTCCACACCAACTGGGAATTTCATTATTCCAGCATGAGTGACCAGTCTGCCAAGATGTGCATCAGTGCCTTCTGTACCACACTCCCTTCGAGCTTTAGGTGCAATGAGCTGGACAGGAGCTGGCAGGATGGAAGAAGATGTGGTCACATCACAGCAGTTTTTGACTGGTGTCCACATTGTCCAGACACTGCAAGTAAGGACAGTATGCAGGACACTGTGTTATACTGAGTATAAGCAGCTCTCCAAATATCTGTCACCAAACAGACCTTGCCTATAGAAAAGAACTTGACCCACCATGTGCATAAAAATGTGCATGGACTTGCAGAAGATGAGATTAGATTACAACTTTACCTAACACAAATATTATTCAAGGAGTCTTTAAGAGATAAAAAAGCCCATGAAGTTGCTACATCTAATTATGCATGTTGTCAGAAGAGGGGGACATCCAGAGCAGACTTGGGTACCAGTATCACTAAAGAACCAGTAGTGCAAACACTACTGGTTCATCTCCTCTGCAACTTCAGCAACTGGGTTTTTTTTCTGCTTAATTTTAAAAAGACTTGCTTTCATAGCCTAGAATTTCAGGTGGTTTTCTTGGATTACAGATGGAGGAATTGTCCTCATGGAATTAGCTTGTAGGCAACCTTTTGTCTAGAGAGCTCACCAGAAGGGATTATATACACATATGCCGCAGTGGAACCTTTGAATTGTTCCATGTGGGAAAGAAAATGAGTATCCGTACTCTGTGGAGTGGACAACAGACATGCAACCTTTAAATGGTAGAAGCTTAAATAGCTTAGCAAACTGCAAGGTAAGATTGAACCCCCAGTTATCTGGAGAGGTGCCTGGGCCTCCCCAGTCCATTTTAAGGGAGAGCCAAGGAGCATACTGATGGCTCTCCCACTTGTTCAGCTTACGACAGATAAAAAAGTATTTCATCAGGCTGGGGCACGGCGCTCTGCTCATTCCCAGTCACGTGCAAGGGCACTGCTGCAGCAGGGCCCTTCCTGGAAGAGCACAACTGAAGTTCAAAGTGTCACCGAAAAAAAAAATCCTGAATGGACTGATTGTTAGCACTCGGGACCTGACTCAAATCAGCCCAGGAAAAAAAAAAAAGACACAATTCTGTCTAAACAGAAGAGGCAGTGTCTGAGGAGCTGGCCAGGTAGACGTCCGTGAGCAGGCGAAGCATGCAGCGGGGAATGGTGCCCTGGAGAGGGCTGTGAGGAAGATCCATGTTTTGGAGATCCTTGGGCCTGTGCTTCCCTGGGCTGCCAGCGAGCAGGCTCCCTCCCTGGGGTGACAGTAGCAAGGATGCAGACAGCCCACATAAAATTTCAGCATGGTAATGGCTTTTGAAAATCGTGATTAGGCAAAGTGACTTTTTTTCTCCCTTTTTGACAGAAAATAGGATACTGGTGTTAGAGCTTTCATAGCTGCTTTGCTTCCCCACAGCAGCAGTTCATCCTTAGAAAAATCCAAAAAATAAACATTTGGTAGTTTTGACCACAGAAAAAATCATCAGTCAACAGAAAAAGGACAAAAAATTCCAAGCTTTTCCTTAACGTGGCCTTCTTCCCTCTCTTCCCCACCACCTCTCCCACCAACAATGGAAATTACTGGCTCCAATTCGAACAGCTCATGAAAATCACACAGGCTATAGCAACAAACACATCCTGAGGTTTGCATCGCTGCCTGCACAAGGCCGGCGTGGCTGAATCAGCTTCCCAGGGGACGGGGCCGCAGCCAGCCCCTCTGTGCACCCCTGGAGGAAGCGCAGCCCCAGCCTGGCTCCCCTTGCTGCTTCCCTGGGGCAGGTCGGTGGCAGCCTGCAAGATGAGCTCCCAACCTCCTCCAGGGTATCCAGGAGCCCCTGGAAGGGTCCTGTCAGTCACAGGAGTCAGAGTATGATTTAATTCAGTTATATGTTGGGAGAGAGTTCCAGGGCTGTTCCCTGCGCTGCTGTGATGCTACAGGTGGTTTTTTTTCCAGCTGAGGAGCCAGATTCTTCATACAGCTCCACCTTGGTCTTCTCCTCTCACCTGCAGAGTAAGGGGAAAACAGGAGGTTTTCAGAACAGAGGAATGGGATTTGACAAAAAAAAAAAAAAAAAAACCCTAAAAGCCAAGAAAATGCAGGCCTACAAGCTTTCAGAGTGAAATAACATTAATGACTTCCTTAAATGTTCTTCATGTCTTATTCTGCTTTGGTCCTCTAACCTAGAACTAGCAAAATGAGACAGGTAACGATTAATATAAGGCTTTGGCTTGGAGATAGATCTATCATATTCCCATGCGACTGCTCTCTCCAGTCTGCAGGATATAGGAAAGCAGTTTCAACTTTTAAAGACATTTTGATGTCACACAGCACTGGCACACATTAATTGAGGTGTTTTCCCTTCACTCAATGCAAATCAGTCAGTGAAATAATATCTGAGACATAAGTCCCACGTGAAAAATGCCATTACGTTCTTCTATTTTTGCCCTCACATGCTAACACCCCCATGCCAGCAGCCCTTCCCTGGGAAGACCCTGTGCCCGCTCCACCGGCGCTGGTTATTACCCCGCAATCTCTAAAGGCCTCTCAAAGCGTGTGTGGCCAGCAGAGCACCCGAGCACGGACAGTACCAAGGGAGAGCAAAGGAGAAGGTGAAAGGACAAGCCCAGCTAGAGAGGGCCTTTCACTCCCGTCGCTTCACAGCTGGCCTTTTTAATCTGTGGTTTCAACAAACTGAGGCTGAGCAAATGATCCTTTGCTCTCAGAGTGAGGCATTAAGCCTTGTGTCAGCCCTTAAGGGAGGACTTGGACCAGGGAGACCCAGCCTTGTCTAAGCTGGAGAAGAGGGAGGGCTATGATGGACCGCAACCACATCGCCTGGCACAGCAAGATATATTGCACCAGTCAGACCTCATGGGAGAGCAAATTCCCCACTAAATCTGCACCTGTTCATAATATCCTTCCACACAAACCACGCCAGAGCAGGGCCGAAATGCAGGAATCCCAGCCTCCGAAAGCCCCAGGCTGGGACACAAACCACTTGAGTGGTGAGAGGCAATGCAGCTCATGGTTTCTCATAGATGCTCCCTGCAAAGCATTTTCTTGGGGTCTCTCATTATGAAACAAGCTGGCAGTAACCGTGTCTGACTTCCCTGAGTCCGCCCGGTCAGCTGGCCCTGCTCCTCCTTGCGCAAGATGCTGGATGTCAGAGGCAGCCATGGCCTCGCGGACCAGTTGGGAGCATGAATTACATTTGCAGGGTGATGGCAAAAGGGGAGCTATGGGAAAAGCAAATTGGCATGAGTATAAACATCCCACTGAGAGAAAGAACTTCCCCAGGGTCACAGATACATATTGCAATGGTTTGGGACATGTAATTTCCTTGCAACATAATATTTAATTGTATCGCATTAACATTCCTGTGCTGTAGTAAAATGTGCTATTGTAGCATGTTTTGACATGAGCTCTAGGTTTTGGCCAAGAGCCATTTTTCACTGTTAGTGCCATGGTGTGGCTGCTTGCAGAAACTACCTTTCATATATTCCTTGCTCAGAAAGAGGAATTCAAACCATTTTGTTCCAAAACAAAAAGCTTCCGAAATACAGGCTGCAGCCTGGGACCCAGGAAATCCACATTCCTGATGGTATGAGGGAGCTGGATGTTTTCCCTCCCTACCCCTACTGTGTACGAGGTTAAAGTGTTAACATCTGAGCTAGTGGAGACGGCAGTGACAGGAGAAAGGAGGGGGCCCAGGGCAGTGCCAGACCTGGGAATTCTTTCTGATGAACTACACAGCTGTTTTGTTGATGCTGATTTTTCTTTTGTTGTTTTTCCTGCTACTTAAATGTTTCTTTAAAAACACATAAAAACAAAAGAAATGAGAGTGCTAAGCGAAATCAAAGAGGCAGTGCTGCAGATGACTCTGCTTATAGTCATGCAGCTTCACAGGGCAGACCCAAGGGTCCTGGGGGGTTCTGGATGCTCTTGAAGAAGAGCAGCAGCAGCAAGAGTGGCTCATCTCATGCACCAGGGCAGGTTTAGGTTGGACATTAGGAAAAATTTCTTCACTGAAAGGGTTGTCAAGCATTGGAACGGGCTGCTCATGGAAGTGGTCGAGTCTCCATCCCTGGAGGTATCTCAAAGATGGGTAGACAAGGTGCTTAGGGACATGGCTGAGTGGTGGGATGGCAGGGTTAGATTAATGGTTGGACCTGATGAACTTAAAGGTCTTTTCCAACCTAAACAATTCTATGATTCTATGATCTCTGGAGCACATGGTGGAAGAGGGATCAGCTGGGGCAGGGAGTGCAGGCACACCTTCCCCTTAGCTCTCCTTGGCCTAAGGGCCATTTCTCTGTTCCTTGTTGGCCACTGTTACAATCTTGTTCCTTTAGCTCAAACTGTCTGATGCAGATTGCTGCCAGTCCCAGCTCAGCCAACTGTTCCAGCAAAGGCAGGTGATGGCTGGAAGTTCTTTACTTCAGGTTTGCAAGACCTTGCTCTCCTTCAAGTATTCCTCACAAGGCACCACTCTGAAATCCAGCAAGAACAGTGAAAGCACAACCAAGTTCTGCTCTACCATCACATTCCTGTCACACTCTCCCTTGCACCCAGCCCCCGAAGCCTGGCAGACCCTGGGTTGCTCAGCCCGCAGCAAATGCTGGAGGAAGGAAACTTTGGCTCACCACAAGGAAAGGGAGACCAAGATACAGGAGCAAGCTCCCTTCTGCCCACCCATGGCTCATCTGTGACTGGAAATTTGCCGACATGCCATCCACGCAGAACATGAAGCAGAAGCAGAAGGGTTCACTCCCAAAATCGGTGCAGTGTCAAGTTGAGGCAAGGACAAATGTCACTGACCTTTATAGTATTCCAAGAACTAAAATCCCTCGGCTCCCTTCCGCTTGCTGGAGAAATGGCTCAAAACCTGTTCTCTTCCCAGTCTACCCCCAGAGGAAGAAAAAAGCATCAATCTCTATGCAAGTGTGTTTGTTCCATGCATTCCTTATCTTATATTTTACAAACCGATGCCAACTTTCAGTCATTGAATCCACACACCCGTGTTAACAATGGATGATTGCATTTTCCATCCCAATGTTTTCCCACAAGCAACAAGCATTAACTCAAAGTACTCTCTTTGCAAGTAATAGTGTTGTAGTGTACGGTAAGACGAAATATTTAACTGGTGCAGATGAAACTGCTTCGCTGGAACCAACAGAGCCACACCAGTTTAGACCACCAGAGGCCTTGGTCCACTGATGTTCCTGGGCAGCCAAGATGCTGCGGTTGGGCCAATAGGATTTACAACCATTTTAAATAGAAGCAACTTTATCATGTGCGGTGGTAAACTGCTGTGCTATTGGGCTGCAGGCAGCTGAGTACTTTTCCACTCTTCTTAGCTATTGCTATCAGAAATCGTGGGTTAGTCGATAACCGCATTCCTCTGAGATGAGTCTGCCAGTGCACTGAAGGAGATCTGTTCACACTGGGAGGCATTGTTTCCCAGGCTATTCCAAACAATACAGAAAACACTGTGTTCTCATTTGAGTACTATGAAGAAAGAGCTCAGTGGATGGGCTTTTAAAGAACTAGCATATGCAATTCAATAAAATATATTCTTTAAATAAAGAAAAACCCTCTATGTCATGAGGAACTAAATCATGATTCGCTCGTGGACTGCATCCAGCATCAGAAATATGGATGAGCTTTGGCTGGGCTTTCTAAGCAACAGAAAGAAATGCTTCATTCCCAGCAGAAGAAAAAAGAAAAAGAAAAAAAAAAGAAAAAAAAACCAAAGCAGAGATTACACTAGCATTTGAGGCCATTTCATTCTCATTAGCAAAACATAACGACAAATTCACTGAAATTGAGCAGGATCAAGATATCTGGGACAAAACCTTGCCCTGAGTTAACACCTGCCTCAGAGACCTTGCAGAGCAAGGAGATGTTAATCCATCCATACTGCACTGGATCAGTTTTGCCAACCAGGTCAGAGGTAGCATTTCAGACACTAACTTGGCATTGATGCTTTAAATAGCAGCAGAGTGTATATGCCCCTACATAGCTCTTGCTGTGAGGAGCAACACAAATACACATTGGGTTTGAGGTGGTGCTGCAAACCGGCAATGTCGTGGTGGAAAGCGAAGCAGGCAGGCTCACCTGTTTGTCCTTCCAAGCCAGACAGTAAGAAGTGGGTAGACTCCTCATTGCTCAAATTAGAAATGAATGGGCTACATTTATGTGCTTTTTGCCCTCAATTATACCATTGTTCGTACAAGGGGCCTCAGTCTTTGGATGTCTCTCCTACCATTCAGGGTCACTCAGAGCACGTATTTGGTTTTGCATGGCTTGTTCTCACCTCCCCGCTTGCCTACTGAATCTAACAGGTTTCTTTCAGCTTTAAAGGCAGCTGGGTCAGCCCAGCAAACAAAGAGCAGTAATTTTCCCAGTAAGAGTTCAGCACAGTCCAACAATGAAACAAGCTTTTAATGAGGCACAGCAGAAAGAACATGTGAAACAAAGATAATAATTTTCCGTAGTGGAAGCTTGAACTATTTCACCTACATGACTTAAATCCTTCAGAAACAGGAGGACTTAAAACCACAGCCACATTTCTGTCCTCTCATCCTCTTCCCTTACCCCTCCCTTACACGCGAGCAGCCCCAGAGAAGCCCATAGGAGATCATCTTCATTGGACTGCAGTGGGCTTCACTGCCTGGCATAACTTGGCTTATCATGCTCCTGTTATCCCTGCGGGAATCTCCGTCCGAAAGAGCAATTCCAAACTGAGTTTTCTGCGTCACAGCCGCTGCCAGGGAAAGTCTCCAGACTGGATCACGACCAAACTTAATGCTGCAGTTTTAAAGGGGAAATTTCAGTTCAGGGTTTTTTGTTTTGTTTTTAAATCTAGTGTATTTTGCATTGCACAGCTATATGAACGCACATTCATGCCACACTAAGAGGATGAAGGAGAGGAAAGCAGTGGAGAAGAAAAAGAAATCTAGCTGTAAAATAGCAGGTCTGTTTTAACAGATCTAGAAGTCCCCTGAACATTCCTCCTTATACAATTTTTCTTCCACAGAACCAGGTCTGAGAACAGACTGTAGCGTTAGTATCAACCGGCATGATAGCTGCTGGGGCCCAAATCAGAAGTGGACACAGGCAGGAGCGAATACTGGCCGGCAGTTACGGCAGCCTCACTTTTCTCTCCAGACTCTCAGTGCTGCTCCACAGCTCGGGTAGACAAAATGGTCCCATGCTGCGTCATTCACAAGTGACAAGAGAAGCAGTGAGGGAGAGTGTGTGTCTTAAGACAGAAAATCTACAATATAGCTGTTATCCAGAGGAAGGAGCATCATAAGTTTTCAAACAGAGGTTGTTGCTCTAAACTCACCAAATGGGCCTTTGGTTGGGCCCTGTGCCAGGAATAAGCAGAAATACTCAATAAATTCCTACAACACGTCAGCCAAGGTTTCATGTAAAGTGTTCTTTAAAAAAAAAAAAACACAGAAGAGCAGACGAACAAGAAATATTCTGCCTGAAAAAAAGGATTTGCATTTTTTTGTGAGGCTCATTCAAGGTGGAAAGAATAGAAACAGGTTGGAAAAAGTGCAGAGAGATACTAGATTGATCAAAGGGCTCGTCTAGGATAAGAAACTAAAGGATCTGCATTTTTGCTGCTTGGAGAAGAAATGTCTGCTGGGGAGGAGATAGAAGAGGCAACAACAACAACAACAAAAAAAGACGATGATTCTTGCATTGTGAGCCTGAAAGGGACCCAGTGCATCGCTGACAATCCATTCACATTACACTCCTGGGTAAAAATATTACTCCTGATGAAATACAGCAGTTAACCACCTCTCTCAAAGCCAGTGCAGAGTCCTTTCAGCCCCACTGGAGCTGCCAAGAGGCAGCTACTGGCAGCAAGGCTGGTGCTTACACCCTGGGCCACTCACCCCAGTGCCCCACACAGAGTCCCTGACACCCATTACTCAGGATGGGGTTTGGGAGATGAGCTCTCACGAATCTGGCCACAACACTGGGAGATGTTTCCCTCCTGCCCTCCGCCCCACCTCGCTGCTGCAGGCTGTTGCCCAGGAGCAGAGCAAATCATGAACTGCAACCGTGCCAGCCCAAAACGTGGCGTCCTGACCCCAGCTGCAAGGGAGCTGATGTTTGCCTGAGGGAGAAGCATACTTTAACCCGTTTTAGCTCCTTGTCGGGCAAACATGAGTCAGATCCCTAACATACCAACAGATATTAAATGGCAGCCAGAGCCTGCTAGAGACTGGGACTTCTGCTTCTCATCAGAGTTGAGCCAAGTAGAGCTGAGCGGTTGCCAAAAGTAAAAGTCCCTGTTCTACCTCTTACGCCGGCTCAGTTACTCGTACAGCTTGCAAATATGGGAGAGCTAAACCCTAAGAAAATTTAAATCACTTAGGTTTTGTTGTTGTGTTTCTGCTAGTTTTCTGAGCATTCAGTTCCCTGAAGATGTCCAAATGAGCCAGGGAAGCAGTGGGAGCACACAGTCAGGAGAAAAGCCACCCTCTCAATGCATGTTGATCAGTTTTCTGTTGGTTGGTTACCTAATCCAGCAAAAAGAAGGGTTACCAATATAGCTGGTCACATAAGCACTAATGCCAGTACAGGGGAGACTGGGAAAATTGCAGGTGGGAGAAGAACAGAACCACAGCCTTTGGGGAAAAATAGAACTTAACACCAGACCGTGAGGCTGCGGCCACATAGCGATCCCTAAGGTGACCTCAGTCAGTAGCTTGGGAGGTGAGAAAATCCAGGCATCTCCAGAAAGGGAGAAAACAAAACAAAAAACATATTTACTCCTGCTTACACTGGGGAACTATTCTCTACAATACTTCCCTTAGGAACCCAGGAGTGGCCAGCACTGCCAATAGTGCAGCTCTTCATGTGTCAGCGGCCACTGAAATGGCAGGGGTGAAACAAGGCAAGGAAGCACAGGCTGAGCTGGGAGCCCCAGTGACAAGGTGACAGCCGTGCCCATGTTCTGAACAGGGGCCAGGGCAGCGCAAACCCACCAGGCACTCACACCATGTTGCATGGGGCACGCGAGCTCTGCAGCACGCAAGGGCAGGGTAGAATCACTGCAGCTCATTTTCACACAATCTCACAATAGCCTTGGTAGAGCGATAGTCTGGTAGATAAAAAGCTTAGAAATTTTTCATATTGAAGGTCACAGCAAAAGCTAATCTGAATCAACATCTTTAGGTGATAAGGAACTCTGTGCAGAGGATCAAAGTCTCTTTATTTCCTATTTGCGCCACTGACAGCTTCAGCTGGTACTTTGCAGTTGTACAGGTGGCTTGAAAATGATGAAGTGTTCATCCCAAGCTGACATACAGCTGGAACAAGAAAAATATACTGGAAGTCACTGCACAATCTAGACTTATTTATAATGCAAACAAAGACCCTGTTTTCCTTCTTAATCTATACTAAAACTGTAGCTGAGACTAAGGAAGTCTAGCAACTAATTAATCTAAACCACAGGGGAGGGAAAAAGACTTTAAACAGAATTTGTATTTTGAAGTCCAAATGATGTGATGTCTCTAAAACACAAACAACTTTTTTTTTAATTCTGCTTTGATTTATGTCCAGCCAAACATATTAGGCCCAAGTTTTGGGCCTGGAGAGCTCACAGGAGTCTGAACCAAGAAGCCAGAGCCCCTCACCAATAGAGGAGCAGCTGAATCGCCCAGGCAGGTCTTGACAGTACCAGCCAAAGAGAGGGAGGGGGCAGGACATCCTTTATTAGCAATCTTGGAGGAGGCTAACCTCGTTAACCATCATCAGTTGCACCAATTGGACCGCAAATGTGCATTCCCTGCCCACCCACACAGGCTCTCAGAAGTTGCACACGGCTGGGAGCTGGATTGCCACAAAACACAGGCTGGCCAGGTACGGCGGCGGGAGAGAAACCTTCAGCCTAAGCACTGCCACCCTCCAACAGACGTGGCTTCCTCTCCAAAGTTAAAAAACACCATTTAAGTTCTCATAATTTATCAGGAAAAAGACCCCTTACGGGCAAGGTGGGTGTTAATTTTAGCTGGAAAGCTTCCCTCTAATCTTGGCTGATGCACACGGGGCCACTGGCACCTGCAGGGAATTTCTGCCTGGGAAGAAGGGAAAAGGTTGTTTTCGTGGAGTAAATCCCACATCCCAGACTGATCTTGTCAGGAACTCATTGAATAGCTCTAGGGAGGCAGCTAGAGTTTAGAAACATTTTTTTTAAAGTGTAAATGTTTGTTATTAAAAAAGAGTTAAATATTTTCAACCACCTGTAATGGTTTGGTAACTCTCCAGGAACTTGCCCCTCATTCCTAGATTGAAAATCAAAAAACAGACCCAAAGGAGAGCTTTTGCTGCAGTAGAGTATGTTGAGCCCACATTAGCCTCAGCCCAGGAGGGTGTTTTCTGATGTTCCCCTTTATAAGGAGTCAAGAAAGTCTCATGCATAGAGAAAGAGAAAGGCACTCTGGCCTCCCCAGACTATTGTATTATTTGCTGTTTGAATAGTAGAAAGTACCTCTAGAGGCTGACACAAGGCAAAAATATGTTTCTTACTGAGTTGAATGAAGTCTTTTTGTATTAAATTAGAATCCTCTTGCTCATCAACTTTCAAGTTGACCAAAAGCACACGTTGGTTTTCAGTTTCTCCCTGCATCTTGCACCACCATACCTCCGGTTACTCATACTCATAAGAGCAGATTCAAGAGAATCTGCTCTTGCATGCTAGTGGGTTCAGGGTGATTTTCTTTCTTTATAATAATAGTTTGATATGCTGCATCATACAGGGCTAGAACTGCTGAGCCAGCCCTGGCACCGCCAGAGAAAAGAGAGATGCAAAGGCCCTACCAAGCCCCTGCTTTGGTCCTTTCTGCTTTGCAGCTAACCACAGCACATGAACACAGCCTGGGCCTTGGCAACTATCCGTTCATTATTAACAAATTAACAGCTTTGTAATTCCCCCTTTCCTTTTGTTCTGTGTGCACAGACACGAACGCACGCATGCGCGCCTGGCGACTTGATCTTTTTTCATCTTGACAAATCCTTCCTCCTGCTCGCCCCGGTTTTCAACAGCACTACGGGGGGTCAACCAGAAAAGCTTCGTAAAGACCCATCAAACAGATTTGTTTAACTTGTTTCCAGTTCAGTCCAGATCCTTGTGAGGAAATACACAACAGCCATGGAAAACAACATCTTATTTCCACAAGACCTCAAATGAAAACGTGCCCAAAATGCGGGCATTTACAGGCAAGTGTGCACCAGTCCGGGTGCTCCAGAGTGCATGGCTGCTTTCTGGAAAGATCTCCATGTAAGGACAGGCTCATTCCCCAAGCCACGGGTGCTTTTTGCCCCTCGCGGCACTGGGCGCCCCAAGACGGGAGTAAGACCAGGCCAGGCTCATCCTGGCCACCCAGCCCCACGCTGCTCGGGGACGCTGGCCCGGCTTTTCCTGCCGCCTCCCGGGCTGGCACTGCTTCAGAGGCCACCCGTGGCCATTGTGTGGCCCAGACGGACAGGCCCCAGCGAGACCCCCCCTGCAAGGCCATCTGAGGGAAAGGACTGTTTTATCTATGAGATGGGAGGAAAAAATAAAGCTCCTGTGTTGTTTTTCACTCAGGATGAAGGGGAGGAAGAGAGTTCTCTTATTTTTGGTAGCTAAAGCGGGCTCACCGCACGTTGTTTTCAAAGGGAGAAAAGGAAGCGTGGAGGCTGGGCATCAGTAGCGCATGAGTTTCAGGCAGGGCCCTGTCCCAAAAATGGGCCACCCTCATCCGAAACAGCCCAGCGAAATTCAGCAGCCAGAGCAGGGCGTCCCACATCCCGCAGCATTGCAGTAGCCCTGGGACTGTCGGGCGAAGGCAGGATGGTGGCGGGGGAGGCCCCGCGTCCTCCATCTTGTGGATCTGCTGTTCCTTTCTGTGGCATCTCATGCAAGTCAATGAGGGACTTTGTTTCAGGGGAAAAACAAAATGTTTGCTTGACCCAAAATGAACCTCAAGGTTTTAAATTCACCAATAAGCCATGACAAAAAATGTTTTTTTGAGTTAATGCCTCCAATTTATTTTCACATTTATATGTTGACAGCCAAACAAAAAATAAGCATTCACACAATGAAGTTCTGTCTTCCACTTGTTTTTCACATGAATGAGATTACATATTTCTAGTTACTGGTCCCGGGAAACTTCTCCATATTTTATTTTAAAATTAAATAGAAATGCTTGGGAGAAGAAAAGAGTTAAGATTGTACTAAGCATGGACAAGTTTTACTTAGCAACTCTGTCTCTTGGAGAAGGCTTAACACTATTTATTTTATTTATCTGCTACATTTATCTGGACAGATTCCATATTCCATTACAGTTCAGAAGTGATATATTTTATGCTGTAATAATAACTCCCAGTTAAATATTACAATCCAACACGTTTCTTTAAAGACAAGCATATACCAAAAATCATGATGCAGAGCCCATTGCCTTAAGAATCAATGTCATTTTGCTCTGAATTTCCATACGAAAAACTACCATTTTAAAATGCAAACTTGTAGATACAATGGAAAATGAATTCCATTCAGATGATGCAATTAACCCCCAGTATAAATAATCTGTGGTGTATATTGTAATATGATAATGTGAAAGTCCAAAAGAACTCATTCCCAGACCACATCAGAAAATCTACTGAGTCAACAACTGCAGCAGACAATAACAGCATGAGTTAAAGGAGCAGAGCTTTAAAGCAGGTTAGTTCAAACTGTACAGCATTTAAAATGGCACTGACAAGATTAAATATGACCATTCACACCCGGGCGCTACGTGAATTCACTCAGAAAAGATTTGATACGTAAGATCTGCGTATGAAGGGACAACCAGTTCAACTTGCTAAGTCAAATTACCACACATGGAAGACTGTTCCTGCCTCTGTTTTGCGTTATCACCACCAGTGTTTAAGTCATTTAAAAGGAAAATTATTTGCTTAATCCATTTGCTTAAAATTTGTCTAAATTACCTTAAGCAAATACATCTGAAGCTCACTTTCTTGCCTAAAGATTCTCTGTGCACATAGGATGTGGCTACAGAACAGATGTAGGGTACTGAAATGAAAAAAGGGCACTATTATAGCAATAAACATGTTTCAACTGTTCTCTCAGAACAAAAAAACCCAGCATTCTAGTGGGGTATAAGTGACTTAACTATATACGTAGAAACAGTGCAAGAGCCATATGGTAATAATTACTAGAAGTGCATAGTTCACTTTTTCTTGACAAGAGCCACATGGCTTTTTGTAATCTATTGTATCACATATATGATGTAACAGTATATCAATGCAAATCAAACAAACGCAAAGCAGCTTTCCAGCTGAGGCTCCAGACACACAGAAGTCGGGGAGCTCCAACTTCCCAGCTCAGCCCTCGACACTCACATTTTCTCTTTCTAGCTGCAATGTCAAAAATGCATGGTTTAAATCACCAGAGAAAGGAGAGAAACCACCACCACATTTATTATGAATTCCAACACCACAGCAAAACTGAACACAGGAAAAAAGGATCTCCCTCCAGAAGCCACCCAGAGTGATCACCTCGGGAAGGAGTTAGTGAGTACAGGGGCAACCCTCTTCCACAGAGACACTTTTACCATGCAGCTGGGTTTAATACCAACCTGCCACTTGGCCCACAGCTCAAGGCTACAGCAGGGAAACAAAACAAAATTCAGCAGAAGTGCCAGCTACTAAGCAAGGGTATATGGCACTACATGGAAAAAGCTGACAAGATGAAATGGCTGTGGGTCAGTCCTGCTAATAACTTCCCAGGTGCCGTGCACTTAAAATTCAGTATGTAATGCTTTAGAAACACTTTACTTCAACACTCTTGATTTCTTTTTGAGACATGCAATATCTAAAGGCTGTGCCCCATGACACAACACATTCATTGATGCTGGATCAAAACCACACTAGAGAGGATCCTCATGGGTTAACTATGTGCCACAAGTTGGGCTGGACCTCTGAGAAAGGGCACTCAGGGAATGACCCAAAACTTTGTACCGCAGCATCCCAAAGGGGAACGCAGTGCCTGGGATTCCCTGGCAAGGATTACTCTTTGCGCAAGGCCAGCAATGGGTGCAAGGTCCTGTCTGCTCCTACCTGCTCCCGCGATGACCCCAGCATCAGGCAATCAAATAAAAACGCCTGCTTTGCAGACCATTTGCTACTTCTGGCATACTCTGGTTTTGGTTTTCATTTTGGAATCTTATTTTCTGGGCACACAGCTGAATGTTGGACCCTTGGCCAGCCCAGCCACTCCCTGCCCTGCTCTCACTCTGCAACCCAAACCACCAGGTTTGTCCCACCTTTGACTACCAGGAGGCTTCACGCTATCCCTTGCAGCAGGAACCTGCAGCTCCAGGCACCACCCCCCCCCCCGTCCCCATCAGCTCCTCTCTGCATCCACCACGTGTTGGTGTACATCATCCACTGCAAAGAGCAAAGCCTGCCTGCAGTGCCAAGTGCCTTGGTATAACTACGCAGCCACCGATAAGGCTGTGATTAGGTGCAGATCAGGCCCCTGTCATACTGCTCAGGAAGAAAGAGAAAAGGAGCTGGGTGAGACGTCTACTTTGAGACAGTTGGGAATAGCTTCAACAGGCTGTGGCACTGGGCAACAGCTGACTCGGCAAGGAAGGGAACTACCAAAAAACATCTCCATAGTGCATCACTGCTCATATCCCGTGGTCTACAGGGCGTGAAGCAGCCGCCTTGACGCCATGCAAGCTGGGGGACACTTTGTGGCTTGCACCAGCCAGCAACGGCTGTCACATTAGCTTGCTGTCTTGGCAGTGGCCGTTCACAATGCAATTGCAGACTACACCTGCCTCACTCAAGCCTGTACCACCAGTTCTATTGCATTGCACAGAACTAATTTTCATAATCCAAATTAATCCTAATTAATAGGGGAAATTGTGGCAGCATCATAACAAGTAAAAGGCCTTCTTCACATTTGAGGTTTGGATTTCACAGAATTCACATATAATAATTTCATAACTATACATTAAGGTCAAACCAGAAAAGGGATTAAGTTAATCTAGCTTCTACTTCAATGAACAGAAAAAAGGCTCCCATCATTGTCCCATCAAATCACTTGATTTTATAAATCACATGTAAGAAAGATGAACATCTATAAATCCAGAAAAATTAATCAAGTCGTTCTCATTCCATTAAGTCTACAAAGTTTA
Organism: Gorsachius magnificus; assembly: GCA_034008185.1. NCBI lineage: Eukaryota > Metazoa > Chordata > Aves > Pelecaniformes > Ardeidae > Gorsachius > Gorsachius magnificus. Next base: position 183,560,421 of record CM067081.1, read on the forward strand.
GATGTGGCAGGAAAGTGAGCTAATTTAAAATTATCGTTTGGGTCAGCGTATCTATTTACAGTGTTCAATTACATGATCATATCATTTTGCACAGCCTTCTTTATATTGGCAAGCTATAAAAGAGCTTCTTCGAATGGAACCATTGTTCTGCTGCAGACTCTAAGAATAGCATAGACTATATATAAGGCCTCAGCTCCAGGGCTGTGCAGAGGACCTGTCTTGATAAATTCAGAAGTTTCCTATTGCATCAAAGTTCCTTCCTCCTTTCTCTTCCCAGTCTCTCTTGCCCAAATATACCAGACTGTATTTGGGCCAAGCAGCCCCCGCTCTCCTACATAGATTATGTACTGATCTTCTGTCTTTTCTTTCCTAGGACAGACAACTGCATTTTATTATTTTCAAATTTGAAAGGCTGCTCTTTTTTTTTTTAACCATTTTTAGCCTTTTTAGCCATTTTTTTTTAGCCCAGCGTGTCACACAGTAACAGAACTAGGTGTTATTTGCAGGTCAGTCTTTTCACTTGCTTGCTATGAGATGCTGACAGAAAGCTTCCCAGCGCCCCTACCCAGCTCTGGCCCTCTTGTCTGTTTGCCACCGGGTGATGGTTTATCCGTAACAGAGCAGAGGCACTTCAGTCCCAAGTCTATCACCATAAAACCATTGTGAAGTTTACTGCAAAATTTAGTTTAGGATACTTTTTACTTTCTCACAGAAGTAAGAATATCATGGTCAATAGGAGGAAGGTCTTTAAAGCAGCTACAAAGTTAGTGAGTACAGGGGCAACCCTCTTCCACAGAGACACTTTTACCACGCAGCTGGGTTTAATACCAACCTGCCACTTGGCCCACAGCTCAAGGCTACAGCAGGGAAACAAAACAAAATTCAGCAGAAGTGCCAGCTACTAAGCAAGGGTATATGGCACTACATGGAAAAAGCTGACAAGATGAAATGGCTGTGGGTCAGTCCTGCTAATAACTTCCCAGGTGCCGTGCACTTAAAATTCAGAAACACTTTACTTCAACACTCTTGATTTCTTTTTGAGACATGCAATATCTAAAGGCTTTTAGCTGGTGAGAGGAGAGAAAAAAAAGAACAGCTTCTTATTTTCTGGCTGGTTAAAGAAACTGTAAGAACATCAGTGTTGGTGACGTTTGATAATACATTTGATAATATGGAAGGTGGGTAACAAAAAAATAAAGGATGAACTGGTAGAAACAAATTCCTAGGTTTAAACCTAGGATTTGGGCATTTTTAAACAGCCAAGAAATTGAGAATCCTCCACTGACATATTTATGATCAAACAAAAGGTGGGGGCTTGCCGCCAAGTTGAACTTCTCAGAAAAATTACACCAATGCAGTGTGATGGCAGTTTATGATCCCTTTTGTCTTTATTAACAAGCTGCCAACACCATTTTGAACATGCACATTTGTGCCTTCTCTCCACCTCCCTGATGGGCTAACACAGCAGGGAGCAGTAGGACGGAGGTAACAAGACAGACCCCCCCTTGACCCAAATCACCTGGCAGGATTCCCCGAAGGAGGGGCAAGGGGGGAAGCAAGGAGATAACAGAGGAAGCAAAACATTATGAACGGAGCAGCAACTCCTTTTTACTCCTGTCAGAGATTTTCAGTATCCACCCAGATCAGGGGCTCAGTGAAGGAAAAGGGAAAATTGTAGCTTATCCAGCTCAGACAGACTCCCAGGGAGTCCCGAGGGCATGCTGACCTCCAGAGACAGGAGATGCTTTAGCAAGTCTGCTTTGCTCTCTGCCTGCAAAGGCCAGCACTTAAACCCTGAGCAAAGCAACTGTGGGATAAAAAACACCTGTGCAAAGCTTTTGGGATCTGTAAGGGTTTGCTAGTGCTTCTCAAAAAATGCCTAAAGAAATGAAATATAAGAGGGAGGGCAGCGCAATTCCCAAACGTCACTGGAGCCAACATCAGATCAGTGCTTATCCCCAAGGTCCCCAAGTGCCTGACAGACACCCGGGAAATCAACCCAGGGAGTCACCAAGAGGCCAGATGCCATCACAGTGAGTGACCAAAAGTTATGCGAGAGTATGTTTTCAGATTCGTAGATATTTTCAAAACTATGCAGACTGTTTCCATGTAATTTCTTCTAAACTAACTCACTCTGCATCCCAGACACGCAGACTGGGAATGCAGCAGTCTGGCACGAGCTGCTCATGAGAGGGAAGAGGACCCGGCTGCTATTTATACATGTTATATACTACTATCCACTCTCTCTTAGCAAGTGACTTCAGACTGTGGCACGGACAAATGCTTGAGGGACAGACCCTCTTTTTATTTTGGTTTCAGAAATCCCATCAGCATGCTCACTGAAGAAACAGCTCCTAGAAAAGCTGCATGTAAGCTTATAGAACTAGATTTTTAAACCGTATTAGTTTTGGCCTGTCTCTGGTCCCTCTGGAGTTATTTTGGCCAGCAGTCTCAGTTTCTGAGAATCTCACAGATAGTATTACAGCAGGGAGATTTCTTCAAGCACACACTCTGATGCACCGTGGGGACATTTCTGGCATCTTTAAAGAACCTGACTTCTCTGGAACTGGAGAGACTATGAAAGATGAAAAAAAATACAGGCAGTGTAGCCATATTTCAACAGAACCCTCTTCAAGTCCCACTGAATTATGTGAAATCTTTACATGGGATCAAAGAGGATCTTCCGAATAAATAAATGGAGCCAACATGGCTGATAGAGCAGAGGCGATTTAAAAATATAAAGTAACACAGTGTTTTCACTAATAGCTACAGTGCTTATCACTTTATCCGGGCATTCCCCTTTCATATACTTGAAAATTCAACGTTGATGAATAATATTAGAGCATAAACAAACATCCTGTCTCTGTCCTCAAATAGTGCCGGTCTTCTGTGTATCAGACAAAACTAAGAAGAAACAAGGTCCAAGAACATCTAAGGATGTGGAAAGGAAAAGGGAAAAGAAAAGAGCCCTCAAGATACTGCTTCAACTGAGGTCTCTGAAGCAAGTGATGAAATGCCTAGCAAATGTGAAGAAGCAAAACCTGGCCTTCAGAAAGGACGTAACCCTAGTGTTAGAGTGCACTGAAGGGCTCGGGTTACTTCTCCGAGAAGTATATTTTTGCTTTACTATTAGCAGCACCCCTGGATCATTTGGCCTTTCCATCAACTTCTGCCAGGATTTAATTACAGTTGCTCTACTAAGCTGTATGCAAAATATAACATGCGGACATGTTACTTGGCAAAGATGAAATATAGGTGAGTAGCATCTGTTCCACTTGGGTGAAAGATTCACTGAGCAGAAGGAAGAAATTATTTGCAAGACTTGCAAGTCAAATCTGTGGCAGAGCCAAGCTTAGAAGTCAGGCAGTCATCATTTCTACGGAAAAAAGCTTTGGGATGGTGGCTACTTGCTGAATTCAGGGAAAGAAGAGAGGGTCAAGAAAATCTTTTCCATTAAAACTAAGTGCAGTGTGTGATTTAATTATCCAACTACAAAAGCATCACCGATGCAAAATGCATCAAGCAGCTTGGCACACTGAAAGGTAATGAGCAATACACACGGATGCGAGACATGATTAAGGTAAGACATCTGGATAATGTGATAGATCCCATAATTCATTATCATCCCAAAAATAAACTGCAAAGCTGACTTCATTACTTACACCTGTAGTATCATCAGTTTGCAAGTGCTTACTGCTGGTAGAGGGAAGCTGCCACTCGCTATGAGCATGGTAGTGTGAGCTGTCCTCCGGATATCTGCATGCCGAAATGGCCCCGCTCTGCCCCCCCGAGCGCCCTGTAGACATCCAGGAGGGATCCATTTCTATTCTTAATGTTTCTGGCCAGTTTACAGTAGCTTCAGTAAATCTTTAACATCGGTGGCTGAACAGTATAGCATCTGCATTTTCTTCACAGTAAGAAAAAATTTTATACCCGCAAAGAGCAGAGGTAATTTTGTTTGATAGAGCACTTCATGGAAATGGCATATCATTTTATAGACAAAAACAAGAAGTGAAATGCCATTAAAAAAAAAATACTAAAACAAGGCTGAATTTAAGAAAAAATAGGGAAGAGAAAAAAAAAAACCAAACAATTTGAAGGATAAACCTTTACATGAAAGACAAAAAAAATACAGCATATAAATCATAAAAAAAGGTCCAAAAGAGGCCTGAGAACTCAGGTGGTACATCCTTGTGCTTTAAGGACTGACTACACATCATTTCTGACAGATATTTCTCAAACTTACTTTTAAAAGCTTCAGCATCAATCTTCATCATCTTCAGGCAACCACTTTCCACATTTCACTATCCTTTCCTTGAGGAAGTATTTCCTAATACCTTTTTCCACTGAAGCTTCTTGCCTAAATTTTTTTTTAAATGTAAACCCATTAATTCTTGTCCTAGCAATAGTGGATGTACAACGATACCACAATGCCTTTGGCTCTGCAGTAACCTTTTGCTTGTTTGAAGATTATCACCACGTTTTCCTTCGCTCCTCAGAGAAAAGCAAACGGTTTGCTTTCCGTGTCTTTCCTCACATTTTAAGTACAGCTCTGATCATTCCCCTGGCTTAGGAAACAGCGATCTCCAACTGATCTCTGTATTTCTTTATTTCAAGTGTTTAACATTGTACACACTGCTCCGGCAGAGAGTTCAAGGGAAGGATCATCTCACCTCTGCCGTTGAGGACCTCTGATCATCTCTTTGGCCCTGCTGCTTTTCCCCAGCAGCTGAGCACAGATTCTTACTGGGCATCTTACCTTTTAACTCGCCCAGCAAAAGAGCTTTTCCAATGAAAAACACCACCTTCCCCTGTTGCTGATCGCTGCTTCTGAGAAGGGATTAATGGTTGTGGTCATCCTGTGCTACAGCAGTAGCAGAGAGATTTGAAGGCTTTACCAGTGCAGTAGCTCGTTCACTAAATCACTAACTCCCCATGCGCTATCAGCGTAGGAGATGATAGATAGATTTTAAGCTTTGATAGGGGTATTTCATGTGCCAGAATTACCGGGGATATAAACACATTCAGAGCTGGCTGATGATCTTCTGCTTAAAAACACTGAGGGTGCAGCCCGCGGCATGGAGCAGCGCAGCTGAAGTGCAGGGCCAGGGGCCGCACCACACACAGACACCGTGCTGAGCGTCCAGCCGTGCCATGCAGACCAGGTTGTTCAGCCATCCCGGCGGTACAGCACACGTACATCCCTTGCTTCTTCAGGTTTTGTCCGTGCAGTTCTCCCTTTTCTGCACTCCTTCTGGCTGCCCAGTTAACCAAGGAAAAGCATCACTGAGATGCATGCATGGTGTAAGAAGTGTCACTGAAATTAAGTGACCATCCTCACAAAAGAAAACTAAAAAAAAAAAAAGGAAGGGAAAAAAGGTCTTTCATACACAAGGCAAATCGAGAAACCCTCCCTGTATTTGTGGAGGAACAGCTTATCAGCACTTGGTGTATCACCCGGGTGTTAAGAGCTGATTCTTTTATGCACATTAAAGGTTTCACATTAAAAAAAACTAGGTAATGACTCTCTACTACATCTCTCTACAAGTATTTAAGTTGGGTTTCTGCTTTTGTTACAAGCTAAGGGACCAGTTCAGAAATACTTTCCATATTAGATCTCTAGTGAAACCAGAAGAAAGGACTGCTCTGACTATTTGGCAAATCAGCAAACCCTGTCAGTCTTCAGACATGCAAAGCCTCCAAGGAAGCCATCTTGTAGAGACAGTACAGCCTGGGTCTCTGCCGCACCCATGATCTCAGCCATGACAAAAAGGTAACCTCACCACATAACATCTGAGAACCAAAAGAAATATATTTCACTGGCAGCATTCCCCCATCCTTTCATCTAACACTCATCACTGTTAAAACATTTAGCCACTGTCACAGAGTTTTTATTTCCAGAGCCCTTTACAGATATTAGCAATGGTGGTGGAGACTGCGGTAAGGAGAAACACAAAGCAGATCTGCAGAAGCGAGGAGAGCTCCCTCTCAGAAGCCTTTCATCTATCATATGATACTTTCTGGTTAAGTGATCACCTCTGATTTGTTGAATCAGAATCTTAATCATGTTCTTGGCATCAAGCAAAGGAACTACCAGCAATATTAACAGGGTTATCCAGGATTGGGGGTGGAAGTCCCCATTGTTTAAAGCAAGAGTTAGACCGTATTACCACATGATCCCCTCACTCAGACTCTTTGAAGTGTTATGAAAACATTTTTAAAGCAATATTTGCCACAGGGTAGTCACTCATGTTATATCTGTCTTACCCCTCCTCTTTTCATCTGTGAGCACCTCATTACCAGTGGATAATACTGATGCTGTAATACCACTTTCCCTCGGGAACAAAATAATAATCATATGTGTCATTCGAGAAGGATCCTGCTTGGGCCTTTATGTGCAGGAATGCACAGCTATAAAGCGTGCCTGACAAAAAGGTTTGATTTTGTTCTGTTCTCAGGTCAAGAAATACAGGTACAATGTGTGATCATTTGTTCCTAGCAAGGGGTTTTGAATACTCTTTTGTTTGCACAAAGAGCAAAGGCATCTGCCCGTTAAGACAGCAAATAAACTAAAGATGCCAGTAAATGCAACAACAGTGCCATTGCTGTTAATATATTTCTATTTGTCTGTAGACTGTGAAAGTATTTCTTCCATTGGATTCATGATTCAGCTCTGTATTTTCTTCTCCCCAGAATGTAATTTAAAGGACTCGTGCTGTAATGTGTTTTATCGGAAAATGACCAGCTCAAACCAGCTCAAGAAGTCAAGGATAGGGTGAAAAAGAGCACAGAAGGAACGACTGCAAGTGCCAGCAAATGTGCTGAAACGTTTGTACGCAACATACTTGTCTGTGTTTTAGCAGAATTTCTCAAAGAAATGTTTCAGATTTGGGCTTGGCAGATGACACCATTAGAGCAAAGGAGGAGATAAAAATATGGCTAAGATCTACAGAGGTAAGTGATAAACCCCATTCCTGTTCCAGCTTTGATTCTGTTTCCTTTGCCTGAAACACAATTGCCCCTCAAACCCCCTAAAGTAGACCCTCACACATTGTATTTTTCAACTGTGGAAGAGTTAAGTTAAATTCTCCCTGCTCTCCCGAGTTATTATCAAAACCTCCATCAAGAATATTTAGACAAACGAATAATGCCTTTGCAAGAAGCCTAGCCGCAGGGCCTCTTGCAGGCTGCAGGCTTCACGGCCATGCTGCGAGTTCCCCATCAGCAGGACAGAATATCACTCAGGTCCAGCCACGACAGAGCACCATCCGTTGCTCCACATCTGCTTTTTCAGAAAGGCAATCTGCTCCAAATCTTACAACTGCTCTGTTTTTGTTTTGCTTTGCTTTTGAGATCAATGAACTTCAGAGAAGTATAAATGTAACCTCCAAACACTGACACAGCCTAAGCTTATATTCAAAATGGGGGTGCTCTTCCACAAGAAAATGGGACGTTTCACGCTGTCCCCTGTCCATGGCTCCATTTCCCAAAATGCACACAAAACAGCCTCCAAAGGACAGTGTCCAGCATGTCCAAGCCCTGCCTCCAGACAAAAGAGTGAATGAAGGTCACCCCCTGAGCCAACTGAAGGAGGATAATGGCAGAGTGGAACAATCTGAACCAAAGGTATTTTTAAAGTTTATCATCAGGGGAGTTGAAACATCGTATTTAATGCTAGCTGTTGTCAAGATTAACTATAGTATCGTGGGAAAAAAAGGGCTAAAGTCACATAATAATTACGTGTACTTTGATGTTTATTAAGAGCAGCTACTCTTGTAAAATTATAATGTTGCATTCACAGATTAGAGCTTAAATTCCATCAGCACTTTTGTCGTAATATTTAGTGAGGTCAGTCATTTTGTTAATGAAACATACAATTGGATTATGCCTTTTAAAAATGCTTTATGTACAAATCTTTTAAATGACAAGTATATGACTGAGTTGATGTTATAGGTAAGTGTTAAATCTATCCGCAATGATGACCCTCGCTCTTGTGTACAGGGGTGCATGTACACACACATTTTAGCTTTTGACAGATAAGTGTACTTCTACTTTTATGTAAGGCTCTATTTTTACAGGAGGCGGAAATCCCACTTAACTTGGAAATGACAGCAAGTATCAAAAAATAATTTCATCCATCATGGCTGGACTGGGAAAATTTGCAGAGAGTGGCTTATATAGTGTGCATATGAGAGAGAAAACAAAGAGGGAGACTCATGAAGAAAAAGTATTTTTCTATAAATTCTCATCAATACAAAGATATATCTAGAGAAGGGGGCAAAAATAATTATCCGTTCAGTCTGCTTCTCCTGGGCCAGAAGCTACAGTGACTAGGTAACATAGTTGTGCTCAGTACATAGTAACCCCTGCTGTCATCATAGATGGGTGTTTTCCAAGCCTTTGAATATTCATTACACAACATTTTGGAGAGGCAGCAATTGTTGTTATTATTCTTTTCTGGATGGAGACTGAAGCAGAGTAAAATAAAGGGCCTAATCTGAATGAATAAATAAATAAATAGGCACTTAGAGCAATTTAGGAGAAATTTGGCTATGCAAGTTCAAGCAAGTGATCCATAAGATCTCCACCCAGCTGCCTAACCTGTGGGGTATCCAAGTTCTCATCAGTGAAATGAAGCTCAGGCTCTTATGCATTTTCTGAGCACCTCCAAACTCTGCTTGTAGACTGGGTCAAGCCTAGCCCAAAACATGGCAGTTGTGAGCACAGAACAGGACGCCAAGTTCAACCACCTTCTCTATCCTTGCCAGATACACTCTCCTGCCTTAAAAACTGGACTACTGGGAAGAGAAAGCTGGAGATGAATTCTCATTTTGGAGCTGGGCTGCTGTATAGGAAGGAGGAATACAATATTCAGAGCAAGTGTAAGGCCAAAGAAGAGGACAGCAGGCCAGTACTGTGCCCTGGGTTCATGTTTTCTAATCATTACAGGCAAAACTTTTCAATCTCCTAAAAAACAGTACTAGAAACTGACAAAAAGGGGATTTTAGTTTTGGCTTTCACACTTGCTCACTATTAATTAATGGCACCTTTATTGGTCACTTCAGTGGAGCATGAAGTCAGGCATCAAATCTGATTACATATCCAGGCTGGAATTAATTCCTCTGCAAGTCACAATAGACAGACCAATGGGGCAACACAGAGCACATTGTCTGTCATACCTCACCCATCATAGTGGAAATTTTATTGTTTAGATCTGCTAGTTTGCAAGTACTGCGTTCAGGATACATCTTCATTTAAAAAAAAAAATCCCAGTCCCAAAGGTCATCCAGCTGCAACGGCTATACTGACAGATGAGCACTGTTTACATTCCTCCAGCAGAATGAGATAATACAAGAATGTCAAAAATTCAGCCAAATCTTCTGAAGAAAAAAAATTTGAGCAATGGGATTTTCACAACTGTAGAGTACCATTTTCCAATTTCCAGTCTTTCAAGTGATCTATTGACTGGTCTTGCACAACTATAAACACAGCGGTACATTTTTTAAATGACATCCTTTTAGCAGGATACTTTGCTAATCTCCTATTCAGTTTCCTGGAGAATAATAGTTGAGTTGGAAAAGCACTTCGTTTTGACATGAAAGACTTGTGATTCTTTTCCAACTGAATGAAGAGAGCAAGTACTGTAGTTTTCTCACAATACAGTACCCTGCTTTAAAAAAACATACACACACACACAACATTTTCCCCTTCACCCTCACCTCTTCGGCTTGTACTTCAAAAGAATGTTCATATTATTATACATTGTGTTGATATTCTGGTTTAAATCATAAATGTCTGGGAACAAAGAGTCCCAGCAAGAATGATACTCCAAAAGGCAACACTTAATTTCAGTTTGTGATACAGCTTCAATACAAGCATTTCTATATGAGACATTTCTTTGTTTTTCTTTCTTTTTTTTTTATATGAGACAATATTAAAAGCTGGCAAAATAGAACAAGGATGAACAACTATTTCTTTAGATTAATAAAATCTTACGCAAGAGGCAAATCCTGCCCTTGCTTCTTTGACTTCAGTGGAAGTCAGACCTAGCATTTGATGTACATCCTATGCTCTGGGCACAAGAGTGCAAAAATTGAAATATACAATCCAAAACAATATTAAGGACTGCCTATCCCACATCACAGATTAATATCTACTGGCCTACACAAGAACCTAAATTCCTAAATAGAGATCAGATGGCACAGGAGATTACAAACATAATATGGGTCATTTCATCTCAAGTTTACTGTTTTACATACAGTCCAAGCAAGCATAGAAGAAAAAAGTCATTAGCAGCAGACATCTGCTAGTAGACAAATGAGCTGATCTCAATCCAGCTTCTTCTGGACACACAGATAAATTGGGACAGAGAAGAGGTGAGGAAGAGAAGTGGCAGAGGAAGCACCAGAAAACGTATAGAGCTAGAAACCTTCCAGCCTCTCTGAGAGAAGCCGAGCACTGCCCCATCTCTTGATCCATAGTGGCCCCACCAGAAGCTGACATGCAAAATACCTCAGGAACAGCAGCAGCCCTTTACTGGGAATTTCAGTCTCCAATGCTTTAAGTGTTTTTTACAAGCAAGTCTATCTTTAGAAAAGGATTTGAAAGTTGCATAATAAATAGCTTTCCTATATTAGAAAGAAGCTAGAAATTATTCTGTTTAAGTGCACATGTTGTTTCACAAGAAGACAGGCTTTCAGACACTTCATCAGGACTGTCATCACATATCATGGCACTGATTTACATTTAAAGGGGGAAAGGAAGGATTTTGCTCTCTAAATCTGGGCTCTACCATAAATAGGCATGACTTAGGTGAGAGCCAGATTTCAACTTTCATTGCTAGGCCAGCAAGCTACAGGCAAGAGCGAAAGACATGTGACATGCTGGGGAAGACAGATACTCCTCGAGCAGGTCAGAATTAATAAGTGCTTCTTAAGAGAGGCTCTTTCCTGGGAAAGAACACTTCCAGGCTTCACTTAAAACACAGTCATGCACACACATACAGGAGGATATACACAACCAAAAGCAATGGCTCTCACAGACAGCTTATACCATGAGTCCTAAAACCAAGAAAAGTCTATGGAGGAATGAGCTGCTCCATATCATAAGCTCCTTTTCCTTTCTTTCACTTACATTTTTTAAGCGTTCATGAGATGATGACTAGGTTACTAGACTGTCTCTCAATCTCAGAGATTAGGCAGAGAACACAATCTATAGTTAATTTGCCAAGTATTAATTTTGCCTTTTCCCAGATAATAGCATCCAGGTAATCGAAGCAGGCAGCATGGCTATGAAGTCCAGGCAGAACCAAACTTAAGAACAGCAGGAATAGAAAAGAGTTAACATCAGCCAATAGCAACTTATTGTTTCCATTTTAGGAGGAATTATTTCAACTAAAAATTCAGGCGATTTCTGAAATGTGAAAACATCTGCTCAAGAACCTCAATATAAATTAAGTCATCCCAATATATACAAAGAATGAATAAAAATATTCCACAAATAAGCTAAATACTCTTTATTCATTACAAATATTTAGTCAGTTCCATTCCAACACTTAAACAAGGAAAATTGATCCAGAGCTTGGAGAAGTTACAGATACGTTTCAGGTTCCTTAAAATACTGCTGTTAAAGAGAGGATGCAGTAACACTATGACTGAAAAGTTAGAGTTTATTGTTCAGTTTAATTAGCATTTAGGTGGATGAAATGCATACAGGTAAGTAACATGTAAACTAAATGAGATAATCAAAAGTCATGCATAACAGATTTTTGTTGCTATATTCTTCATCCCTCTGGCTTAATGAACTGTTGGTCACGTTCCACAGAGGTGCAGAGGTTCTTCAGGGACACAGCACAGGATACTGAAGATGACTTCTTAAATAATTCTATCAGCTTCTGGGGATATTTTTAAAGTAATAAAAAACACCATTATTTTTATACCTGGAACAACTTAGAAGAACAAACTATTCCTCCGTTCCAGCCCAAGGGAAAGCATTAGACATAATACAGGTTGTGGTGGGTACTGTTACATTTCGTTACAAGCTAAATCAAGTTTAAAACCACTGTTTAGACAATAGCTCAGTTGTCTTAGTATTAATCAGGCTTTTTCCTTTTAAAACAGATCTTATTCCATTCCATTCCTTTGCTGTGATAGTAAATACTCAAGCGTCAGTTCAGAGCACTCCTCTTAGTTATGTTATGAACTATAAACAAAGTTGATGTTCTATAAAATTCGTCAGATAGGAAGACTTGGTTGTGACAACAGGCTTCACCTACCATACGATTTTCTTATTTGCTTGAAAAGGAATCAGTTCTTTTTGGTCCTTATTTTGTTTTTCTTGAACTGCAATATTCCTTAACACTTAGCATTGCAAGATTTTTAAGAGTGAAATAGCACAACATGTGGATCAATGGAAGGACTGACTGCCCAATTCAAGTTTAATTTTCATTTCGTTCCCTAATAACCCTCAGCTGAAATGCACCGGTCACTACTTTCAGCTGGTTTGGGCTGTTCTGTAAGCAGCTGATCCAGTAGAAAAAGAGCGGAAATGAGGAGCATGAGGAGAGCAGAGCCGCTGCCTGCTCCACAGGAAAGCACTTGCAAAGCCATTTTATGGATCTTAACCTTTTTCCTGCCTTCTGATCAGCAGCTTTTTCTGCATGAACTATCGGTACATTCTCTTTCTTGAAGACATCTGCACAGTACAGCCACAAGGCGCGTTAGAGGGGCCGGGATGCTGCCACTCCTGAAGGAACAGTCTGGGGAGTAGCAGGGGCAGGTTTGGGAACATGCTTCCCCAGAAAAGGGCAGTGCTCTTCTCCTGCCCCACTCCTCTCAGCCTGCATGGACCCATAGGCTCCCTTTATGCCAGCACCAGTACTTGTGGTGGGCCAGACCTGACCTCGCAGAAGAAAAACCCAAGAGACATAGCTACAATCAGTACAGTAAGGCTGAAAACAAGAGCCAAAACAAAGTGCAAGGGGGGGTGGGGGGGGGAATGCAAGACCGCAGCTCCCGGCGAGCACAGCCTTGATTCTGCCTTAAACCTCATCCTCGGGTGGAATAGCCCAAGAATGTGTCTGGGACGTAACCACAAGCAGGAGAGAGCACAGCCTTGGCCGGGAAGCAGCAGCCTTTTTGCCAGGTGCCTCCATAAGCGGGCTGAGGAGACTGCCCTGGCTCCGGCTGCCAGGCTCCATCAGCCCAGCCGGACCCAGGGTGGGGAAGGTGGCCGGGCCACGGCCAGCGAGCCACACACGCTGCCCACGTTGCCGGGTAGAAGTGGGCAGTTGATCTGACTAGCGTTTAAGTTATTCATACCAACAAAGAGTTTGTCTCACCGACGCTGTATTTTATAACCAGCTATGCCGCTTCTGTTGGCCAGTAACATCTAGCGCAGCGCTGGACGGGCACTGCTCCCAAATAACTCTACTCCAGTTTCACATTCCTCACCTCCACGTTCACGCTGCCCAGCAGTTTATTTTACAGATTCCCTGGCCTCAGGAGGCTGCTATCATGTTCCTCCACCCCAGCCGCAGCCCTGCATCCCTGTCCCCTCTCAATAGGGCCTTTGTCGGCTGCCACGTGGGTGTCAGCGGTGGCACCTGGGAGCAGGTCCTGCCTGCAGACCTGATGCCTGCCTCCTGGGGACCTCCTCTCAGAGCCACCAGCCCTGATCTGCTCCACACAGGGCCCTTGGCAATAAGAAAAACAAAACATGAGACATCTTGAAGCAAAGCCCTGACTCCTTTCTTCACCTACAGTGTGTTTTCGCCTCAGTCTTGCACGTTTCCAAGAGGAAATTAATCTTCCAGAACAAGGCAGCACATTCCTTCAGGCCAGTCTGGCTGGGGCAGAATTCCTGTTCTTCACTTTAATCCTAAACCATCTGGCCACTCCTGTTAAAAAAATACACCATTTCAGTTAATCTCACAAAACTACAAATCCAAGATTACACTGAATTAATCCTGTAAAATGGTTTACTGCCATCAAACTACATAACAGGTACAAGGTGAAAGTGACAGCTATTTCTTAAGCCCGTTCCCAGTTGTATCTTAATTAAAGGGCAGGTAAATGAGAAAGGCAACTCTGCCAACAGGCGTTTCCAAAAGATGACACTTTCTATCCAGCAATTACTGTAACGAGGCCCTAATCCTCCATTAACGTTACCACAGGCTCCCAGGATGCGAATCAATAACAGGAGCCCCAGGTTGATCCAGGGCTGAGTTCTGAGCTGCCCAGAAGCTGGAGACAACACACAGGATTTTGCCGTTGTGGCACCCACAGCTTGCCGTTGCCACTCATTCCAAACGCCCGGTGCGGGTGCACAGCCGCCTGGTTCACTAATTACTGCTTGCAAATGCAGGTCACACGTCAGGACCCAAGTCTCTGGAGGAGTGAAAGCAATAACCCAGTACAATAGGGTTGAACCCATCGTGAAGAGAGACCTAATGGGTAAATATTTGTCTACCTGTACCTTTTCTAAAGGCTGTATTTCAGCTCATTCTTCAAAGAGCGGGTTGAAAGAGCCCTGCCTACCCTCTATTTATTCCCGTTAAAGACTACCATTACCCCTTTGGGCCAGAGTCTTTAGCCAATATATGGATTGGTTTTGTTGAGGAATCTGAAGATTGAATTGTGTATAAACAGGGCAGCAACCCTGTTTATTTACTGAAAATGGGCATTAAATTGTATTTCTCTTAGTACAATCATCAAACTAAGAAGGAATTTCTTTGCTCTTTATTCCAAGCCTTTTATTCACCAGCCAGCACTTCACCAAAAAAGCATGACCTTTCTTGTTGTTTTTTTTTTTTCTCCTCTGAGGGCCCCATTACTGAAGCTCATTTGACCATTCTTGGCTTTCTCCAGTGGTCTCGGCCTGCTTTTGTGGTAACCCGGCTGCACTGCCTACACACTGTTTTATCCAGCCCACACCCCAACATACGCTACTCCTTGCTTCTAGCCCCTTCTGAAACCCTTGCAGCAATACAGCTCATGTCCCAGACGACCTTCGATGCATTGTATCATGGCCATCAGCCTCTACCATTTCAGGTTTTTTTACATTTGTTCTAAGGCAAAGGTGGCTTTTACAATCATCAGCTTCCAGGAGACTTCAGGCAGCTTCCACCCCAATGATATGCTCATTTCTGCAAGGACTCTGGAGCACTCTGGACACCCCAGATCACTGCAATGATCAGACCAAGTCCGTCTCTCTGCACAGTGCAACTGGTAAACCCCACAGTCCCATATGGAAAATACCTGTTTCCACCATTTTTACTCTAAAGCCCAATTCCCAGAGTTGTAAATAAGGCACAAAAGCAGCAAAGGAAAAAGCTGTGTGGTTGCCCTTTCCCTTCTGCCAGGTGTCACATCACTTAGAGAAGCTCCTACCTGTGCCCTCACGTGCCGTGTGACAGTCACACAGTACGAGTGGTGGCTGTGGCCAGCTGAAGCCAGGGACAGACGGTATGAGTCCTAGTTTCTGTGCGCTGTTTCATCTTCCCTCCTGCTACAAGGGAAAAGAGAAGCCACAGCACTTGAGGAGCACGCTCCTGCCCCTGCGGCACCATGGAGGAAGGGGACTCTTGGCTATTTCAGTCCCTTGGCTTCCCAAAGATCCCATAACCGGAATGGCTTCTCCGTGACATCATCAGTCAGCTACGGATATTAGACAATATCAATATCTTACTTTAAGACTGCCCCAAGACTGTAAAAACTACATTATCAAGAAAATAGGGGATAAGAAACCAAATTCCTTTTAGAGCAGCTAGACCATGTCTCAAAGGGTTTAATCAAACCCATATGGCATGCAGTTCAGTTGTAGATCTTTACTGCCAGTAAGAAAGCCTGAGAGAGGTGAGAGTTAATGCTGGTTTTCTTGCAACCTGAAGGGAGATACTCATTCAACTTCACCCGTCAGAAGCTACACCAATAAATTATGCTTCTTATGAAGCCCGCACAAAACCCTCCTCTCAGCAGAATCAAAATGACACATTTTTGTAGATGGAAGGGAAAGGAAAATGAAAAGAAAACACTGGATTTGTCAGTACACAACCAGATCTCTACTTCAGCTAGTTCATTATCCCCAGGTGGTACCACCAATAAATATGTTAAGGAAAAAAAAGATACACAAGACTGAGGTAAAGATTCTGCTTCCCGATGAAGTTATCCTAACCATTAACAACTGTGGGTTACTTCACAGCCTGAGGGGGTTTTAGCACTCGCTGCTACCATTTCTGAGGATACGGCTATGTGGCAGCTGCCTACCTGAACTTCCACGTGAAATGTCGAATCTTGCTATCCATTATTTTCAAAAGCACATAGTGGCAACGAGCTCCACTCTTTAATCACATATTGTAAGAAGAAGTCACTGCTTGACTATCCATCCTGAATGCAGTTACCTGGAAGCTATATAACTTATGATTAAAGGAAGTAGAAGTATTCCTGCTCACCCTTGCTCAACATATTGCTTCTTTTAGGGCAACGCACAGGCAGATTTCCATCAATTAAAGCTGTTCATTACAGATATATTTCACTGCTGTATTTGTATCATTTTACACTTTTTTTGTGCTTTCTCAGGCTGTAGCATAGGTGTTCAGACCCCAAAGCATGCAGTGTGGAAAATCTGAAGGCAGAATTTCAGGCATATTCCTGAGAAACTGTGAAACAAAGCACAGTACCTTGATAGCTTCTGTTATTGTTTGGACTTGATTTGAAAATGAAGTTGGTAATCTTTTGATCAGATCATATACACTGGAGAACATTATTGTACAGCCATAAATACTATTTCCTGCCTTAAGAAAAAAATCACGGGCTATTTTCCAGATGCATTGTAGCACAATGGGCATGGCATCAAAAGACAAGATCAATGAGTACAGAAAAACCCATGTATTTCTTTTTTTTTTTTTTATATATAAGTTAAATCACTTGACAAGTTTGAATGGGAATCCTAACAAATCTAAGGTAAGATTTTAATACAGAAGGAGTGGCCAACACACTGCACAGGAATTTGTCCCTTTAACAGATGCACTATCAAATATTTGAAATATCCCAATTTTGTCCGAAAAGAATGGGCTAAATCCTCATCTTAGTTACTGACTGGCTTCAGGTTCCCATGGGATGGAATTTGGTGCGGTGAATTTAACAGGAAACAATAGACCAAACAATCTCATCGCCTGTAAAAATTAAACGCTGTATTTTCATAACTTGGGAGTTATGTAAGGAATATCTCAGAGGCATGCAGTTATAAGAGTTCTGCGCTCAGCAAGCACACTTTGAAGGATGAGGCCAAATGATAATTACCTCCAGAACTTGGGAAGTATAGGGATCTCAAATAATAACAATCCCCAGAGCACGTCAGTCAGTTTGGAAGTTATTTAATGCACTTTTGGAGAGAAGATGTAGGGGGAGAAGGACCAGGGGAGAGAGGAGGCCTTCGTGCAGCCAAGTTTAATCATTCTTGCTCTATGTGCACATGCTTGTCCTTAACTAGCTAAGCACCTTGTTCCCCTGAAAGTCCTGAAGCGTATATGTAGGCAACATATACCCATACCACTCCCATGCACGAGGTTAAATACACCCCAGTGTTTTCAGGAGCAGGAACCGAGTCCCAACATCACCAGATTGGCTGCTTTTCCGTCAGTAAAAATATGTGCACTTCGGTCATGCAGGACAGCGGGAATTGTATGCACACCCTTCTGTGTGTACATTGGCTAACAGAGACCGCAGCCCAGAATGCTGTATCCTATTTTTAAACTAGCTCCTTTTATATTTAATAAAATACACATATTTGGAAATAATTATGAAAATATCCATCCAGCTGAGAGAGCAGATCTCATGGCTGGTGAGGACTGGGAACAAGAGATAGATAGAAAAATTCTTAAGAGCCCAGCCTTCATCTTTGTCTTGCTTGTTAATTCTTCCCAGAGAATGCAGACACCAGGCCTGTGGCTTTTTGGCCACCCTGTGGTCTGCTTCATGTTTCCCCTGTGTTCAGAGCTAGATTGCTCATGACTGGAAAGTGATAGTGGAAAAAAACTGTAAAGTTGGATTTTGAAGAAGGATTTGAAGAATGGAAGGAGCACTCTGGAACGACTGGAAGGGAGCTGCAGGAAGTGGGAAGAGACACCACAGTGAGAAGATGTCTGTCTGCAAGCCCTGTGTCCCAAAAGAGGTGGATTTGTAGAGCAAGAGAGTTGCTTCCTGAGGACCCAGTGACCACACCATGCACATTTCAAAGTTTACTTTGGATGAGCTCTAGCCTGACCCCATGTCCCATTAGGTGTGCTCCTAGAGAACATCAACAGGGTTAGTTTCATGCAAAAGGAATTCAGTCAAGTTGTGTACTCCAAGACTTTCAGCTCAATTCAAAGCCCAGCAAGTGGTGATGATGGGAAGGTTTTCTTCAAAAAGCATTCCTGATCCAAGGTGAGTGCATACACTCTGGGAGACGTGGCATTGCCAAGGCAGGGTAACCAGGCAAAAAGAGTTCTGCTGGAATTTTGGACAGGGAGGAGGCCTTTGAACTCCGTATGGGTATAAATGAGGAACTTGTGCAGACCATGCAATCATTTCAGAAGAAATAGCGGTTTATTCTAATGAGCCATACTACACAACGGAGACCAGGGAAAACTTAGGCTATGTCCCACCATTAGGTATGCAGCCTATCCTCCCTCTGTTCCTACACCCCATACTCTCTTGATAAAAGGGAGCTTCCGAAGGTTACCAGGGCTACATCCGTATGTTTCTGCTTTGGTCTCACAGTACTTAAATCACAGCTCTTCAGATGCACTTACAACCCAAATAAAGGTGGAAGTTTTCAGTGCAGAGACTGCACTCTAGGACTGAGTCTTAGCACTGAACAGCTTTTTTGTATGCAATGAATACAGGCTCTGATCCAACTTGGGAGACATATAGTTGTCACATTTCCCCAGAAATACCCATTCAGGCAGGAGAAAAATCACCGAGCTGATTCTGTGTCTTGTCAGTTAAACTAATGTAAGAAGTCACTTGAAACATTACCTGGAGAAGCAGTCCATCTTCTTACGCTGCTCTCTGCAGGGCTGCCACTGCAGTAAAATCAAGTTTTGCTGGAATGTTTTCACCCATCTTTTTAAACATGGACTTTCTGACCTCTGGTCTTGGAGGCAGAAGCCTGCTGTTTCCAAGGCTTGCTCTCCTGTGGCCCTTCACCACACACTGGGTAGATGGAGTCAGGGTCCACCTCAGCAACAGAGCACCATTGCTGGATTTCTGCAAAACCAAGGGCAAGTGAGAATATCAGACAGTAAGGGAAGAGCTGCAAAACTGGAAGATAAGCCTTCTGCTTCCTCCCTGCATTCATCCTGTAACCAATGTGGGAAGTATGACAGGTGAATATAGGCTGTCTTTGGAGGCCATCATCAATGCCACGCTCATGGCCCATGGGAACAGTAAAGCCCCAGCTCAGGAGCAGGCAGAGAGTGCTTAATGGGGCAGGCAGGACCCCACATGTCTGCCAGGCTCAAAGAGTCAAGCACAGGCAAATGTTCAAGAAGAGACCAAAATGGCAGCAACTTATGTCCTCAAGGCCACTTTGGAAAGCAATGTAGATATCTGTGTAATCTCTAATTAATATAATTAAGCTTTAAGAATAAATTACTACATAATAATTTATTTCCTGAAAGAGATGTAGTCTCTGTTCCTCTCTCCCATTTCATTAATTTGTCTGTCTCCTTTTCTGCCTGTGCCTAGCGACAACAGATTAATCCTCAACTCCCCTCCACTCTATCAATGGGTATTTCCCAGTGGCTTTCAGGGAACTTGTGGTCTCCCTGTCTTTATCAATGGAAAGGAAGCATAAAGATTTAAGTAACAGGCAAAAATATGAATTATTCATAAAGCCAGACTATTTACTAATGTAAATAAGTTGTAGTGCTGCAGATACAAATCCTTCCAGAATTATTCAGAGATGGTTTCCGAGAAACCCTACTCCATCAATGCCAAGGGGCAGAGGTGCAGAAATTCAGTTCATATGCGTGATCACAAGCTTGAAACAAAACACGCAAACAGGCAACACGCAAACAGGCATGTCCAACCCAGAGTATTATGTTAGAGTGTTCATCCCACATACACGGCAAAGTGACAGTCAGTTATCGCCCTGCGGTGTCAAGCCATGAAGCGTCTAAGGCGGGGCTCTTCCTGAATGAACACGAACAAAGAAGTGACCATATTTAGTGGCAGGATCCTCCTTGGCTACCAAACACCTTTCTGTTCCAAAGCACATGATTGTTTTTTCTTTTTCCCCCCCAACCTGCAGGCTCATTCATCACCATATTATTCGAGTTTCGTGCTGTTATAACTCTGTTAACACCATGTCCATAGAAACTCTGATTGCCTGCTGATACTGAAAGAAAGCACACATCTTTCCAGTAACATAAAACCAATTTTTGTTCTGTAGTTCCTTTCAAAACAGGCTCTTTCCACAGCATTCAAGTGCATGACAGCTCTGTAAATTAAGGGCCACTTGGCAGCACAGTTCTAGAAAAGTTAAATAAAATACATTATTAAAAGTCAAAACTTGCCTACATAAAGCAGCTTTTTTTTCTTCCTTTCCTTCTACATTTAACTCCTGAGTTTTTGACAGACCTGTATTTGTTGTACACTTCTTTGGCAACCACCATAATAAGGAGAGGGGGAAAAAAAAAAAGTCTATTTCTTTATTAGACTATTTGTTTAACATTTTAATCCAGAATATTCTACCATACTCAAGAAGAATACATAGCAATACCCATCAATTTTAAAATCGGTAGGAGAAGGGTTGTCTCATGGGCTTGCGTTTAGCCATTTCAGCTGAAAGCAACAAATGAATAGCTAAAAACAGCTGAATCCAGTAGAATGTAAATAAGAGATCCTTGCCAAATCTTTCCTGGTTACCAAATGCTCTACCAAGTTTAAAGATCCCATTGCGATACCTTTGTACTTTATTTATAAGGCTTTGAATAACCACTCCCTTTCCATATTTGAGTTTATGCCTGTATTCCCATGATTATTGCAGAACAAATCCAGGTGAAAGGTTGTTCTTGTTTCACATCAACATTCATCTGAATTTTTCCCCCTTTCCTGGTGATATATTTTTAAACCATCAGCTGAAATCTTACAAGAATTCAACCAAAATATTTGAAGTTCTGTTGCAGTTTTTTTTTTTTTCCCTTCAGAAACAAAGCACCTTTCACAAAGCAATTTAACTGCACAGTGGGTCTCAAAGACCTCACTCTAAGGAGCTTTTGTGAAGTTTCCAAAGGAGGAAAAACTTTTCCTGTTTTTCTCATTTCTCCAGTGGACTGAGAACTCTTTGAATGAGAGTGAAGAGACCAACTATTCGGATATCTTTTGCTCCATCAGTGCTATCTGCGCAGTACTGGATGCGCTCCCAAAGTCCTGCCTGAACGTATTCCAGGCTTATGAGGGGTTCTCTGAACGCCATCTCTCCTCTGCACCTTCGCTGGGAAAGCATAAATGCATTCCCAGGGCATTACACAACTTTGCCGCAGGTAAAGCACGAGATACCGAGTGGGAATGGTAATTAGAAAAAATTCGAAACTGAGTGACCTTCCCTGAGCGCTAACATGCCATGTAGTACTAGTTTTGTCCTGACATGTGAGGCACTTCTCTTCTGTATCTAATCCAGGAATCGCTTTACATTTCATGAATCTACACGCAGCATGAGTCAGATATAAACAGAGTTGCCCAACCCTTTAAAAAATTCCATTACCCTTACTCTTCCTGCCATGTCAAGTGAAAGTTTTAGGCAAAGCAGGTGGCCCACAACTTGCTAACCTCTTTCCTCTGGTGTGAGGGGCTGGGATGACACAGCAGGTGACAGTGCGGATCGCTACTGGCACGCGGACATCACCAGCCACGTTGTCTCAGCTCAGTCCTGCCGAGAGCTCTTTTCAGGTCTCTAACACGCTCCAGTCTCTGGCTGGCATGGACCTTTTCAGGTGTCGGTCCCACTGAGCTTCACCAAGGATGCCTTTCAGGTGTCATCTTGTGCCGTGCACTCCTGGCACAGGGCTGATCACACAGCTACAAAGCTCAGGAGCTTCCTTGGTGGATTACACTTCAACACGTAGCCATGCTGAGCTGCATGGCTTACAAAATAATAGGAATTTCCTATAATCATCAAGTCTACTTTCTTTTTTCTTTCTGGTTTTTTTTTTTTCTTTTTCTTTTTTCCAAGTCTCCTGATATTTTCTGCTTACCCCAGAGCTCCACTGAAATGGAATGAAGTTATTTGAGAGGCAACTCTTCTTTTACTACAAAAATAAGAGCTGGGGGGGGGGGGGGGGGGGGGGGGGGGAGGGGGGGAGGGAGGGGGAAATCTACAGATACAGCCTTGCAGGTACCTCAACAGACTCACAGACAAAAAGCTGAGAGAAAACAAGAATGTTTTGTTTGCAAAAACAGGGAAGAAAATGCATTGGTTTTAAGTTCTTGGTACTGAACAGTAAAAGTTGTTTATATTCACTTACCCTTTACTGCACAAGGAGCTGGCACAAAGGGTAACCATAGGTTTCTCCCCAGAACTTGAGAGAAGGCAGGCTGGTACATACCAGGGACTTGAACTTAAAAGGAAGCAAGCTCAGAAAAATTAAACTAAAAAAAAATAATTAAATTTAAATTAAAAATTAAATGCATTTAGAAAAATAGGCTCATAGGGTTAAAAAAGTATATCTTTGCCCTCTACCTAGTTCTTTCCTGAAACGCTTGCTTGCTGGCTGGCTGGTTGGTTCCTGCCCTTCTCCCCCAATATAAAACAAAATAAGAAATCTTTATCTCCAACCTCACTTCAGTGACTCATACCAAAAACATACCCTTTTACTTCCCTGAACTTCTGAGGAATTTAGAAGTGCAATCCTCAAAGCCCCAAGGGAAGTTTGGCATTTCATAATAGCCCAGGAGCCCCACCTGAGGTATGAAGAATGCTTTGAAACAGGTCTGTGATTAATTAATTAACATATTGGCACCTAACTAGCTTTTTAGCACTCCACCTAATGTTTTAGTTTAGAGCTGCCTGTGCCTGTCACAGAGACTGTGTGGATTGATGCCATTATGTTGTAAAGAATAATGCATTTTACATCTAAGTAAACATAACAATGTAACATAGATACAGCAACTTGAATTAAGGATTAATTACAATGATTCGTAGTGCTTAAAGAGTAGGCAGTATACGAAGGGAGGAAGCAATTACTTTTAAAGGCAGGGTTTTTTCGCTTCAACATTTCTGAGTGGTTGCATCATGCTTACCCCTGACAACAAAGTCAAAATCGGCACATTAGGAACGAGCCCTCCAGATCAGAGTCACGGCTCTGCCCTTACAGCCCCTCTCCCCACGTAAGGCTGGATGGAGCCCTCCCCACCCGGGTCTGTGCCCTGACCTGCACCCAGGGCGAAGTCCCCAGTGGGCACCCATGACGGCAGGGAGCAGAGAGGTGAGGGATCATTAACCCAGCGGCCTCACGCTCCACGCTTCCTCGGGGATGACACGATTCAGGCAATCCTGAGACTTAGGCCCCCCGCGCTCTTTCCTATCAGCTGAGGAACTCGACTGGGTCATTTAATTTGTAGAAAAAGATGTTTGCTCCGAAAGGGTGAATTATATTAAACCTTTATTGAAGTGTTAACTAAATTACTTGGTTAACCGGTGTATTTGGGAATATTTTTGGTTGTTTAGGTAAGCATGAAACCCACATAACCATAATAACAAAGTGCAACCAAAATACTTAAACACAAATCCTCTTTCTCCCCTTCCAGCTACTGGAATAAATAAGTTGTTTGTTGCATATGAGAGAGTCTTAGGCGAGTACTAAGTCAAAGGAAGGAATTTTGCGTTTATTCCTGAGAGTAAGGAGGTTCATGGCCATCCGTACGTCTTTCACCACGCAGCTGTAACTCCGGGGAAAGCGGTCTCCCGTGCTCGTGGCTTCCCCGTGCCAGTTAACAGCTTTATTTCCCTAGGGGGACTGACAGCAGAGGAGGGCTTCATCACAGGCGGTGCTGGCACAACTGCTAGTAGGTATCCCAGGTGGGATTTTTGGGTTGCTTTCCAACAGCTTGGAAAGGCAGGGTGAGTCTGAAGGTGGTGGCTCTGACTGCTATCAGGGTCTGTCACCTCCAGCTCCTTGAAGAAGAGCCCGAGCAGAGTTGAGAGCAGTTGTCCCTTCTCTTTCTTTTCTAACTTGCATACTGGTCTTTGCTTTGGTTTGGCTACAGACAGCAAACCTCCTGAAAGACCAGGAAGCACTACAAAGCTGTACACCCAATTTGGAGGTGGTTTGTGAATGTCCCACAGGTAAGTGGAAAGCTCATTTGTATCTAGTTTGCTAATTTAAAACATGGAAGAAAGGAGTAAGCAGCACAGGATTTCTCTTGGGAAACAGTGCAAAGTCTAGATCTTGCAACTGTGCTCATCAAAGGAAGCTGCTTCTGGTGATGAGATGCAACATAGACATCAAAACTGGATCAGCGTTCACAAATAAAACCATGAGATAAAAATTCTGGTAGAAAACAAGCGAGATTCAGTTTAGAAAAAAATGCATATAAGAAATAATAACCCTAAACCCTTTGAGAAAGAGCAGCCCTACTAGAAAAGACTGAGTTGAGACCAAATGTCAAAATGTTTATAAGCCTGTTGGTACAGAACTAGGATATGCTGATCTTTCTTATAAGACTCTATATACACATCTGGATACCTCAGTATTGGAATGATAGCCACAAACTGGAAGGAATTCAGCAAAGAGCAACAGAGGAGATAAAAGAGCTACAGAGACTAATGTTATGTTGAGAGAGTAAAGAGGTTAACGCATAGCCTGAGGGTAAAAGAAAAAAAATGGTAACTCTTACAAAATATTTGAGAAGTGTGAACAGCAAGGAATTAAACTGTTTAGATCGCTACACTAAGATGTAAGAATACTGGAAGTAAGAATAGTAACTTATCCTGCCCATTGTGTTGCTAAAGAAATATAAACATCATGACCTGAGTAGTCTCATTTGGAGATGGAAATAAAGAACCGGATTTGTTTCAAACCTGTTGCTCCTGTGTTTATTTTCCACTTTTTCACACACTAGTGTAATTTTTTGTCTAGAATAATATCACCATAGTATACTGAATTGCTTCCCCAAAAGACTTTGCTTGCTCTCTCTAAATATACACATAAGGTATCCAAGAAACAAGAGCAGAATTTTTTTTACTGATGATTGAGCATCTGTGATTTTCACTCTTCCCACATTTCCAAACTCTGTACTCTAGGAGCTACTATGCTCCCTCTCAGCAACAAAAGCATTACAACCACAGCCCATGTCATGGGTGCTTAAGGCTCAGGCATGTCCTACAGAGACAAGTCTTGACCCAACATTTCATCATGGACCGTGCAAACAACTTGATGCCATCACAAGTGACCAAGTTCTGGCTCATGATTTTACATGTCTGTTGCTAGGCTTGAAGGTACATTTGTAACCAGAGCCCCATTGCCTTGACAGGATCATAACTCACAGGCTAATCAAAAATAGCTGATGACAGCATTTGTTGTTCAAGGGAAGGAAACAGCCTTTGAAGGGCATTTCCACCCATCGGATTTCATTATGCAACACTAAAATACATCTTTCTGAGCATCTGGAGATTTCACATCCTGCACCTTTGTAAAGCACAAACTTCACTCTTTCCCAAAGGGATGATGGGTGAGAAAAAGATATGAGGTATGAATTCCAGAACCAGCTTTTCTCCTCCTCCCTTAAAATTTTCACAGTTGATGGTACAGTCTGAGTCAACAAGACTCAGCTGACTGAAACTCTATAGTATGACTATATTTTTATTAGACAATCTTCACAACTTTTATTCTCACTACATGGGACAAAACACTGCATTTTCAACAAGAATCACCTGCATAAAATGTTACATTCATCATTTAGGATTCTCAGTTAGTTCTGAAAAGGTTAGAGGAAAAATTTGAAGAAAAATAATAATCACAGTAATGTGAAATCTAGAATATTCAAACCATGCTAATCACAAGCTGCATATACTGATCATATATTTGTACAGAAATCTAGTCATATAGGAACACTGAAACACAAATGCACACTGTATGCTACCAATTTCCTTCTTGGGAAAAAATTACTTATCTAAAGACCAATTTTTATTTTTGGCAAATATTTGGGTAGCAAAGGCAGTGAGAAGTTCCAGGCTCAATTACTCTCCTTCCACATAGCTTCAACAAAAGTTCGCAGAATCATAGAATGCTTTGGGTTGGAAGGGACCCCTAGAGGTCATCTAGCCCAACCCCCCTGCACTGAGCAGGGACATCTTCACCCAGGTCATGTTGCTCAGAGCCCCGTCCAACCTGGCCTGGAATGTTTCCAGGGATGGGGCCTCCACTACCTCTCTGGGCAACCCATTCCAGTGTTTCACCACCCTTGTAAAGAATTTCTTCCTTATATCTAGTCTGAATCTACCCTGTTTTTTTTTAAAACCATTACCCCTTGTCCTGTCACAGCTGTCCCTACTAAAAAGATTGTCCCCATCTTTCCTATAGGCTCCCTTTAAGTACTGAAAGGCCGCAATCAGGTCTCCCCGCAGCCTTCTCTTCTCCAGGCTGAACAACCCCAACTCTGTCAGTTTGTCCTCATAGGAGATGTGCTCCAGCCCTCGGATCCTTTTTGTGGCCCTATGTCACTATGTCATGCCCTGGTTTCAGACACTAGAATTATCAACCTGATGTTTTCCATCACACCATCAGTAACTAGACAGGGAAGCAGGAGACTGAAAAATGAAGGGCCATATGGAACAAAACACCAGGAGGGGGTTGATCCTGTGTGCACGCATCCTCTGCCTCATTCCACCCCTCTGTTGTTATGGGGACACACAGTGCTTTGCAGCTGAGAGTATTTTGGCAGTATAAAAAGTCAGATTTGGACGCAGCCAGCTCTGATGGGCTTGACTTGTTGAGTTGTCCATGTCTTACCAGCAGAAGTGTTAATCACTCACTGGGGGGCGTTAACCCCATAGCAAGGAAACACAGCTCTGCCATTACTCGATGCACACCAGGGCGGGTAATACATTGCGTGAGACTGGACTCTGTTCTATCCAATAATCTGACCTTTGTAAAAAGGAAAGAGCCTATTAGGAATTAATGTACTGCAGATAGAAATGTCTGCTTGCATTCCTCTTTCACAGACGTGTGTATGGCGCCTGGGGTATTAACTCTCAGACTTTGTTTCTTTTTACTGCACATTCGTCTGCAGTACTGTTGCCTGCAAAGGAGGTGCAGTAGAAAAACAAACTGCATTGCCTTTCCCCTTTCCCAGTTCTCTCAGACAAAAAGGTAGTTCATTCATAAGATCATAAGTGATCTTAATAATTTCTTATATGAGACGTCATAATCTAATGAGAGTTTATTTTCAATTTTGGTCAGAACTACAACCCATATTAAGTTTCTATCTATAAGTAACAGATTTTTTTTTTAGTGCTCCAGTAGCAATAAAATAAACAGCATTGTAATGAAGTGTCTCTGGAAAACAAGATGAAAATAATAAATGCTTAGGCACAAAACTAGAGGCAAATCATTGTTGTTTAATCAACATACAATTGCTTCCAAAAATGTTACATCCTTATCTGGTTCAGAGCTACATTATGCGCTATTTTGATTAGGCTTCTTGCATAAATAATAAACAACTCTTATTTTGCAGACACAAGAAGGAAAACTGTATTCAGCAGGATGTTACTCACAAACCACCCAAAAGATAGTTTTGGCCATAATGCAAAGAAATCAATCTCACCAATGAACTGTACAATTTATGTTCTGAAAACTCCCTGTTCTACAAAATAGAATTTGCTAAATTTCTTCAGAACTAATGTATTTCTCACTTCATACATGAACACATCATTGAGTTCAATCCAGCAAAAACTTTTTTTTAATATAGCTGAGAATATGTTTTGGTTTTATATATTCCCCAGGGTTCCCATGCATTTTTGGTAGTTCTACTCCTTTATCCTTATTTTGCAAACATAACCGCGCAGGTTTCTGATTTGACACTAGCAGGTTACAGTGCTCAAGGCACACGTCAAGAACTAGATAACTTGATAAGTCCCTATTTGTTTTTTGCTGTTTGTAAAACAGTAGCTAACAACAAGCATCAGTACCTATGTATAATGCATATTATATTCACATGTATACAGTATATTGTATTCATTCAATATCAAGCAAAAAATAATTTCAATAGCAGGATGTAACTGCTTATACATTACTAAATAAAGGAAGTTGGAAAGAACATTTATGTGAATACGCTCCAGAAGAGAGTAAATGGCAGGAGAATACTTGGGGCAGAGGTCATTTCACCATCTTCTAACATGACAGCCACTGCGTGTTCACGTATACACAGCTACCCAGTGCAGGAAAGCCGAGATTAAAAGCTCCCGTGCATGAATACACGTGGACAATGATGTTAACACTGGTCACTCAAAAGGGGATAGAGAGGCAATGGGTCAAAAAAAGGAAGTGATTTTTGTTAGCAGCGTTATTCTCATGTAATCACCAGCACCAGAGCTTTGAAGGCTATGAGGCAGAATTCCTTATTCAAAAAAAAAAGGCTCACACAGACCATAATAAACAAGCACTTTCATGCAGTGAAGTGGTTACAGTATTTACCTTCCTGAGATGGATGTTACTGGAAATGACGCGTATTTGGAAAAACACTTATTTTGCCCTGCATGAAATACAAACAGGTTTTTATTATCATTTTTTGGTCACCATTTAAAGTTACTTCTAGGTATCTCTGGGCTTCTAGCTCAAGATCCCCTGTCGGGAATCCATTCTAGGTGGAATTTCATGATGATATTTCAAAAAAAGAAAATTTTTCCTTGGCACATGAAACAGCTCTATCGGGTGCTATAACATACCAGTAGCCATTGACCAACTGGTTGCTATGAACCAGAGCAGCACCTGCTATTCTGCTCATGAATTTTAGCCCCTATTCCTTTGCGTACACAGAAGGCGAAGCTCCCATGTGGGATTACAGTCCTTGAACTGTCTCCCTGCCGTCACCATTCCCACTCTCACTCCTGATCCCAAGCAGGCAGAGAACCGACACACCAGTGAAGGAACACAGTATCCTTCCACATGTACTGGAGCCTCCTCAGGGAAATTAGCAATATTACATTCATGTAATGCACCTGATTACTCAGATCTAGAGATTAGTCCCATCTGAAAAGCTTCCTTTGACAGCCACCACATGGAACTTCAGTGGGCAAAGGGACTGGCACCCATTGCAGCTCCAGCCTCTGTCTTGACCCCCCCTGAGGACCCTCCTGGCCAGAAGTCAAAGTGACTTGCTCTGGCTGGGACATCTCTGGATCATGAGACCATTAGTTCTTTAATCACATTAAACCATTACATCTCCTTTTCTGAAAAAGAGGAAGGTGAATTCTTCTGGCTCCATCCCTTCCTTGCTTTTACCCACAACAACATGTGAGCGAAGCCCCAAACCAAGAAAACCTGCCACATCCTTTCACTAATATCCCCTCAGTATAGTATTTTACCCTAATTCGCTCAGAGTTAAATTACAGATACTTGTCCAGAAACTTGTCTTGCCCCACTAGATCACAATGAGTACAAATTTCACAACAAGCATGCAGCTGAATCTTCTGTTAGCTGTGGGTATAAATCCCAACCACAGTGTTCTATCAATATATTTCTAAACTGAATAACTCTATCCCAGTTAATTTCCAATTTTAATAATCTAGATTTTAAACCAGCTGTCCCCAAGTAAGAATGTGAAAGCTGACTTACTTCCTCTTCAAATGGAAACCAGACAGCCCTTTCTGTTCACAGAGAAATAATATGACTCACCCATTATTTTGTAAAACTACTCGATGGAAAGCAGTAAGATTTGGAGATGCTTAGAAAGAAAGAAAAGTCATTGAAAGATTATTCTCACCATCTCCATGAACCACCAGTACCTTCCTCTGTGTTCCCTGCAAGGGATTTGGTTTTTTTCCTCAGGAGGATAGTAGAAAGCGTAAAACAAGGATCACAATTTTCCAAAAGATTTGAGTAACGAAAAGAAACCTGCCCCCAGATCCCAAGCGAGTGCAAACCACCTCTGCCACCTCTCAGAGCTGGCCTGAAGCAGGAGGCGAGGCCACACTGCAGTAAGGGTGTCCCTGAAGCAGTCACAATGCACATGGCATAAGTGATGGTCCTATAATTTGAGTGCGAGAAAGAGCCTGCATGACTCTCCAGTCGAGGGGTCACATACTGGCCGGGAAGGCAGGACACCCGAGTTCCCAAACCTGCTCCAGGTACAATAATAAGTAAACAGCTTTGTGTCATCCATGGTAGAAGAGCAGGTGAAGCAAATCTCAAGTATGCACATCTATTCACACACATGCATGTATATATAAATGTGTCCTAAGAAAAATGAGTCGCTACAGATTTGTTTTAGACTAATAATGAAGGTACCTAACTCTAAGGAAGACTCCTGAATGGAGGAAGGCTCCACCCATAATCTAGAGTTAGCTCCAAGCTGAGTGAAGAAATGGGGCTCAGAACGTACTTCGTAATAAAAAAAAACTGGGAAAGAGCAAGGACAGATGGTCAGAGGTCTGCAACAGCTTCCATGTAAGGAAACATTCGAATAATTTGGGAATCTACAGTCTGGGAAACAGATGACTAAGGGATGTGGCAGAAGTGTGTAAAATCCTAAATGTCATGGAGAGGGTAGTCTGGCACTAATTTTGTACTGCATTGACAAGTTCAGGAGTGACGGATGTCAAATGAAGCTCCAAATAAGAATTCAAACTGAGGTTAAAGGTGTAGTTCTCATGAAATGGGTGGAATTCCTTGCAAGGAACATCAAAGATGCTAAAAGTTGATAGCAGCTTAAGCAGCAATCAGATCACCTTCTCCTATGTTCTTCCCTAAGCATCCGCTTAAGATTACTGGTAGTTTGGAGGCAGGAATATTTTTTAATTCAGGAAAAAGAACAAAAACAGCCTCCCACATCATGGGTTTTACAGTCAAGTTCCCTGGATCTGGGGAAATTGCAGGAAGTGCTAGTGATGAGGCTCACTCTCGAAAACCACCTTCATGATCAGAATGCCTCCCTGTCAGACAAGTATCACAGACAGCCTGCTGGGCAGGGTGAATCCACATTCTGACCCAGCACAGCCACTCTTACGTTCACCCGCCCCATGGTATCACTATCATCGATTATCAGAGTCAACTGATTTTGACTATCAGTATCAACTTGTTTCAGTATCTAACTCCACGCACACCCCTGCCTTGGCGTCCACTCAATAGATATTACTTACCTAGCAGATAAGTTGGCACTGCAGCTTTGAGTGTCGCAAGCCTTTTCTTCTAATTGGAGCTGATGCGTACAGCCAGCTTCACGTTGCTCAGGAGGCAGTCCAACACCCGAGAAATGGACCCGGTCAGTCTGTTAAGAAACTAAGCTGGGTGCCTGGGCATCATATAGAGGTGGGGGGAGGCATTCCTGAGGAACAAGCTAAAAACCCCTGCTAAGCGGGGACCTACCTAGAGGTAGTCAATAGGAAATACATGTTTTCAGGAATACACTAAGGGCCACCCTCTCCCAGGTTTAGACACACTAAATACTTTCAATGGGTCAAGGCATGGATCTTAAAAGGCAGCTGAGCCTGTCTGGAACAAGGCATAGGTGCTAAAATAAACATTCATCATCCTACTCAGCTGCCTATGGCCTTGTAGCTTTAAAAGTTACTCAGGTTTTATAGCCTCTCTCTTTACCTAACTTCTATCTAGATCGCACAGAAGTGTCAACGGGGTGTTCTGGATCTTGTTCTTAATACAAACATGTCTTGAGAGGAGAATCAATTAGCTAAACAGAAAGAGTCTGATGAAAACTTAGTTAAAGGAGATGGAAGCAACTCCATTGTACATCCCAGTCTAGGAATATATGAACCTTATGGAGTTTGAGTTTTTGTGAACCTAAGGGATTTTCAAACTCTCTGAGGGCTTGCAAAATGAATTTGGTCTCTTTTACTCTGTCATTTAAACTCTGAGTTTGTTTTATTTCATATAAGGATAATTCAATTTTTTTAAAACCACAAAAAATGTTTTTCTAGCTACAGACAATCATGTGCAATGTATTAAAGACAGAACAGCCTCCAAGTCCAAGGTTTGGCACAGCCTCAGTCCTAAAGAGACATAGTTACAAAAATTGGGATTTTTTTTTTGTCTTTCCCTTTTCTCTGCTGCTTTCCCAGGGTGTCTCTTTCTTTTTCACACAGTCAGCTCTCTGCTTCTTTTCTCACCCTGTTTTTCACCATATATACTTCTGTCTTGTCACTTTTTCATAGTCACCCTTAAAGAGATAAGTAAGATGGTGCTCCCAGTAATGCTGGAGTTAATATAAAAAATGTTAATGAATAATATTTCAGCAGGTTTGAAATCTGTCAGAACATTTTAGCCCATATCTAATAAGAACGGGATGTCCATGGATTATTTACAGCACTCTTGTGAGTTTATCGCTTCTGATTCAGAAGCACTGCATTTTTAATAGCACCAGGCCAAACAAAAAAGTATTCAGTCAAATTAAAATTTGAATTTGTTTGGGTGTCTTCATGCCCCCTTTTGCATTCACTCATCACATGCCAATACCTGAAATGATGACAGAACTGATCAGAGTAAGAAGTTAATTTTAACTATATAAAAAATTCAACAGCTGGGAAGGAGCCTGAGATCAAAAAGAATTCCTAGAAATTATCAGGAAAATTTTTTTAATAAATTTGAGATAGCTGTAAACAGTCAAGGGGGGATTTCTTTAGGAAAAAAATCTAATTTATACAGGTACGTATCAGTAAACTACTCAGCACAAATACTGAGCATACTCAGAGACAGAGCTGAATTAATGCTTCATTCAGCTACTCTGAAGCAACAGTCCAACCTCCAGGGCCACCAACCACCAGCACCAGGAGGAACTTTAAAACTAAACGGAGCTTCTATTACTGTGGCACGTCATCATGCACGTCATCAGTAGTGGCACACACTGCAAATCTTACCTATCCTTACCTATCCTCCTGCAAAAACATCTAAAAGACTGGTTTATAACCAGCTTCCTTCCTCAGACACAGATAACTCAAAGTCCAACAGCATCTTCCAAGAAGCCTTTGCTTTCTGCTACTTGAGTCATAGCCAACTACAATGAAAAAGGAATGTAGAAAACAGCTTAATGTACCTAATCTGTAAAACTATATTCTCTCTTGCAGAGAAGAGTTACTTTACAAAACAGAGTTTATCAGATAGCCCCCAAAAAAGACAACCTCCTCAGTCTAGTTCCTTCACCAGACCTTCTCCAGGTCACATTGCAGACACAGGCCAGTTTGAAGAAATTAAAAGCTAATTCTTGAAGGAAAAAATGTTCAGAGAAAGAAAACTTGAACATTTAAAAAGTAAGATAACTTTTAAACTGTTTAAGTTTTAAACTTTTTAACGTTTAAAAAGCAAGATCATTTAAAAAGCAAGATAACTTCCAAAGAATAGTAAATAATGTGCTATTAGAAGCATAAGTTTCACAAGTCACATTTTTTATGCAGAGAGGTGCATTCTCCTGCCAGCAAATGCTGCTGTTCCTGAGCCTGGCTTGCACAGAGGATGCAGTTGATTGGTTCTTTCTTGTGTTCCAAAATGCAGAGTAGTTCACGGGCTACAGTGATTCAAATTTCCATATTTTGAAAGACTGCACCTGCTTCTCTAGACTGTAAAATTAAATCCTTTTCTTGTGTTCCACTGTGGAGCCCCATGCCCACCTGGCCAGCAGAAGGTCAGAACAGTTGCAGTGCTGGCCACTCTGCGCTGGCTTAAATATCCAGGTAAAAAAAAAAAAAAAAGAGGAGGTGTGCCTTGGTTTTGGGCATACTTATATACTTATTTTGGGCATACATATTTCACACGTGCACATTTAGAAACATTTCTTGCATCATTGCCTTTAGAAACATTTCTTGCATCAGAGCTACTGCCAGAGCTACTGCCAGAAACCAAGATAAGTGGATTTTGGATCTGAATTTACTTTTTTATTGCATTTTTAAGGAAAAATCCAATAACACAGGTAAATCCAGTCTCAGCTTACAGCCTTTTAAAGTACAGTGAAAGCTCCCTATTACTGACAGCAGCACTAGCGTTACCACATGCCTACTACTGTGTTGCCTGGAAGTCCTTGGCAGAAATCAGGATTCTGCCTGTCGAGCTGCTGCGCTGGACTAGGGCTTTGTGAAGAAGGTCGGTATTAACAGTGGTTGTTAGAGCTAGCTGTAACCAGAACCACTGCTCAAAGGAAAATTTTGGAAAATCTTGGACCCACATTCAAACTAGCTGCTTTGGCCACTTCTGTGGTAATTGCTTCGTCTGCATTCTTGAAACCCTTAGTTGCTAATTCTGACTGGCTTTAAACTGGAGCCCCTTTTCCTGTCAAAGTCCCAAGACACCAAATCAACAGAAACAATGGAGAAGAGGATGTTATTCTACTTCACGGAGTATTAACTGAACTTAGAATAAGGATAGAGGCTGACCCAAAATGTAAGGAAACTGCATTTTTATATATTGCAGGCAGTAAACTGCCTGCATCTGAAAGGTTCTTTCTTTTTCTCTAGAAGCAAAGAGGAGGCTATAAGTGCAAACAAATGGTAAAACTAATATGAACAAACCAGGAAGAACTAAAAAAAAAGACATTTTGGAGTAGTTAGACTCTGTCTCTTAAATAGTTAATGACCATCTTGCATTGGTCTACTTGCATAATCTCAAAACACTTTATTATTGAGAAATGAACTCAGATTATTTCCTTTACAAATACAACAGCCAAGATATTTCTGTATTACTTCATATGAGGTTCCTTTCCTTTACAAAATGCCATGACTCCAGTCAGCAAACAATAGTTTTGTTAACTAGTTACCCAACCTCACATGCAGTAATAAACCTTGTGATACGTTGTTCTTGCTCCATGGACTCTCCAATAAATAAATGTCTTTTGACGATAAAGAAGCCGTATCTCCCATCCCCCTTGAGTAAATATGTGTTAGCTCTGCAGCATTTCTGTGCTACAGTGAATCTACAGAAAAGACTTGAGGTGATGGCACAGATTTCACAAAATATATTATAAAATGCTTACACTGTAAATTCCTCTGTACCCACAGTTAAAAGGGACATGTAGCAGCTTGCTGCTTTGCTGTAGGAGAACCTGAAACACATGTGCAAACTAATGAAAGAAAATAAACATTTGTAAGGACCTGATCTTGCAAGTTGTTGAGTCACCACCAATGATTTCCATGAGAATGTTTGTGCTTAAACTTAAGAACGTACTTAAGAGCTTTGCTGAGTCAAAGCCAAAGAACTCAACTTCTCACAGCATTTGTATTTCTCCTCATTTGAAACTATAAAGATGGTCTGGACACTTTCCTCAGCTGTTTTAATTGGTTGATGTATTCTAGAAGTAAGTGAGTTAGAACAAGGTGCTTTCCTTATCACTTAAAACTGCATTTTTTTTACTGTGTGCCCAAATACTTTAACAAAACTCCTCCTCTGCCTAACCTGAAAAGAAGTCATTGACACATTATTATATTTCATAACTAATTAAAGTGAGTACTTTGAGTATGTGATTTACCATGTGCTTTATCTGATTGCATTTGATCTGCGTGACCTTTTAATCAAAAGGGGAAATAGATTTATCTGTGGTGAAAACATGACACAACTACTAACTCTGCCTTACTTTCTAGACTTTATAAGAACTTTTTGTACCTAGATTTAATAACTGTATTGTGAATCATCTTCCTAGAACAGAGATGTCATCATATTTATGACACCATGTTTTCTTTTTCTTGCCTCAATTTCCGTTCTAGCTTTAACCGAACAGTTTAACCTTCACCTTTCCCCATTGCTTCCTGTGTTAAATCCGTGCTGCTGAGAACTCTTTGCTGATCTCTTAACCTCTTGCATTTATGTTTACTACGTATTGCATAGTCATTATTAAAAACGGTAACATTTTCTTGCAAACATTTTTGAGGCCATTGAAGTATTTTGGACTGTTGCCTACAAAGAAGACTGTAAATCAGTGCTCGGCCAGTTGAACTATGTTTGTTGTTCCTGTTACTGGTGTTCTCAAATGACTGGCAAACTGTTGCAACAGGAGCTTCACAAATACACGAAGAAACAGTACAGAAGAACTCACTGCTGCCCAGATGATACAGGTTTTAAAACTCTTTAACCAAAATGACACATGACTTTCATCACTGGACAATGCTGTAATGGTTCTCACACTCTTGGCTGGGGTCAAAACAGCTGGGTTTAAAGAGTAATTTTTTTACAGAAGATAAAATTGGAAGACAATGCTTTAGTTCTTATGCTTATAAATAGAAACTTTCAAATGCAAGTGGCTACAATAAATAGGTTTAATGCATCATACTGCAATGTACTCTGGATCTTAAAGTCAAAGACAAAATTCATATGCTCCTGTTTTGTCATGGTGAAAAGCATAATATATGTGCATGTTCTCAGACTATTTGTCCTAAAAAAGTCGAACAAAATGTCCTACCTGTGCAGTCTTCTGCACAGTCCTCCACATAATTTATAGAACATTTTAACGTATTTATCCTAAAATAATTTGAGAAATTGCTGTCTCAGTGGTTGCTCCACTTGTCACTGGCTTCAGTGGCAAAACCAGTTTAAGAAGCCTGGGCTTCTCCCCTTTCGCCACACCAGTTTGCTTCCTCCCCAGCAATACTCACAGAGCCGTTGGTGGGGCTCTGCAAGGAGGTGGATTGCTGAAAGGATCTAGGTTGCAAGTAACCCTGGAGAGGCTGATAAGATTGTGGTGTAGGGGTAGGAATGAGAGACAAACAGAAGAGGCATGTGGGAGGAGGCAGGGCTCCTTGAACTGACATTATCTTCGTAACAGATTGACATCCTGAGAAATACCCTCCTGTGGCTGGGCAGCAGCTAAGGGGAGGTGTGAAGAACTCTGCTGGAAGTTCTTAATGCCTTGAGTGAAGGGGAGAAGGCACCGAGGCTTTAGCAGCAGTTGTGCCTTCCAAAGGCAAATTAATCACAGGCATTAAAGAAGTTACAAACTCATCCTCCCACCCCAAAGTCTACAAACTACAGCTAAAAAATTCCTCCTTTTCT
This sequence comes from Gorsachius magnificus, assembly GCA_034008185.1. Taxonomy (NCBI): domain Eukaryota; kingdom Metazoa; phylum Chordata; class Aves; order Pelecaniformes; family Ardeidae; genus Gorsachius; species Gorsachius magnificus. Next base: position 183,597,604 of record CM067081.1, read on the forward strand.
TGGGATTGCTTTTTCCTTCAGATGTTGTGATGTTGCTATTTCACTGATGCTGCTGTCACCTTACATGTTTTTCTTAGCTGAAAAATGCACTGAAGGTGAGGCTAGACTTAAAGAAAGCCCAGTCAGACAAACTTTGCTGGTTGTGGCAGATCCAATGTCAGTGGTTTCCCATGCAGACTTCCCCAAGATGCTTATTCAGGCCTCACCACCCATCCCAGGTAAGATGGCTGCACCTTCCCATCTGCTGGCATCACTGCGGGCATAGTCTTTTCTAAGCCAGTTCTGTCAAAATTGATCCATTTAAAAAAAAAAAAAAATCCCTTACTATGAAGTATTCAAACTCACTCAAATCATTTTGACAGAATAATGTTAATGAGTAACCAGACATTCGATTCTGCTGGAGGATAGGGGTAGGGAGGGGGACAAAAATTTCCAGTTGGAAGAAAGTGGCAGGCAGGTAACAGCAGCCTGGGTAAGTCAGTCCCTCACCCCATTGCCAGCCGCCATATGTAGGCTAGTCTTATATTGACTAACAAAACCAGACCTAACCCTTCAGTTGCTCCTAACTGATGCTTTTCAGTCAACAACTTTTCAGTCAGTCAACAGCATCTGTTACTCAAGAACAAGAATACAAGACAATTCAGGAGTGCCATAGTCTAGAGAGTATCTGGATTTGAGGGTAAAATACAAAAATGTAATAACCACAAACCCCCCACATTTTAAAAATATGAAGTTTGAGGTTTTGTTTATATAAACTATCATATAATATTAAAAACTATATATATATTCACAGACTACCTATATACACAATATATACTGTGTATAGTGTATATATACATACTGTATATATATACACTATACACTGTATATACACTATATATATAAAAAATATATCCATATAAAAGTATTTAAAAGTATCATAAAGTACAAAAAAATTGAAAATATCCATTGAAGTTTCAACTTGCCACTTCAAGTAACAATACCCCTTGAAATACAAAATACCAACTTTGAATGAAAGTTGCAAAATTATGGGGCAAGTTAGTCTCTTAGGTTGTGCATTTCCAAACTTTGATAAACCATGGAGAGACCACTGCCTTATCTTACTGTCTTGGATTTCTCAAGTTCATTTTTCCATCAAATATGTTTCAGTTGTGCTCATATGTCCTTGATTTGGTAAGTATATTTCCTCTCTTTTGGACTAGTCTTGTATTGAGCAAACCTTGAGTTAAATCCATGTCAGTTCATTCAAAATTTGGCTGTGCCAGACCTGGACCTTTTTGCCAGCAAAAATCACTTCTTAATTATTCTAATTTTTGAGGTATTATGCATGTCATTCTGGGTTTTTTATCCAGACACAATGCAGCGTCACTCAGTCAAGGGCAATATAAAGCAATATAAAGCAAATCATTGTTTTGTATCAGGCTGTATTGCTGTTCACTGCGTAGCACAGCAGCAAGAATCAGCCCCTCTGAATCATTTATATCTTAGGGGAAAATTACCTGGCTGACACATCATTCTTTAATGTAATTTTTCCATGTCTTACTCCTTTCAAAGGAAATGCAGGGCTATACTTTAGAAACCATGTAATACATAACAGGTGTGGTATTTGGTAATTTTATTTGCTCTAAGTAAGCAAGTACTGCTAAAGAGCCCTTCCAAAAATGTAAGTTCGGTCTCAAGAATCCTGCCTTACCATACCTACAACAAAGTAGTTATGTATAAGCGTGCATTATTTTTGCAGCTAATTTCAAGGTTGATGGGCAGGCAAAACATTTTAAAATGTTTGCTTGTGGATCTCTACTTTTTCGTATGCTGAGCTAAATGAAAGAAAGTGTAAGTGCTGCTGAAACTATTTATTTTCTTGCAACTGGCCTTGGAAAAGAGTGCAATCATTGTCAGCAGGAACACCAAGTTCATCTTCATTGTGAGTTTAGATAAGGAAAGATTTTACAAAAAGTTGCAAGAAAGAAAAGCACTTTCTACAGCAAAATATATTGTCAAATGACTATTGTTGTAAAGTATCTGTTTATTGGAAGTTATTGAAAAGAATAACTGTAATAGAAACATTAGTTTAAGACACATGAAACCCAAATATATTGGGTGGCTCATTTTCATGAAGAAGCACTGATGAAAATGAAAAAAATCCTTGTCGGCATTTTTTTGAGAAAAATATCATTTCCTAATGAAGCATACCATTTATAGCACTTCAGTCAAGAAAAAAAAGAATTATACCTTTACAAGTGAAAGTTAACAAATTTTTTCATGAAGAGGAAAACATATACATCATGGCTGCCTCAGAGCACAACAGCAGCTTGAGCTCCTGAATGTTTGCTCCCTTCCAACAATACTTCTAGTTCCTACTCGTACTTCTAACTCTTTCCTTCTCCCCCTACTTGAGAACGCCCTTTTCTTTAGAGAAACTAGGCTAAACTCAATTTAATTTTTCATGAAACAGTTAAAATTATGAAAATACTGAAACAATGTTCTAGTACGATTCTGAGGGCTGATTTTTACATCCACACACACAAAGAGGGAGGGACCATAGCAAATGTAACTTCCCTGGCTGTGTGGAAGAGGCATTGATGCTTCAGGCTATCGTCTTTTCAGCGTTGGACCTCATGAGGACCCTCATCAGCACTGTTGTAAAAGATGTTCAGCGCTCCCCAAGCCTGGACAATTTGACACAACTTTGCTTCACCTCTCTCGAGTCATGGCATATCGGTAGAGTAATTCTTTGTTCACACCATGCCTGTCCTGTGAACTTCAGTAATGAAGAGCCACTGACCAGGACATTCCATACGTATTTTATGGTACAATACTTATCCCAGATCTGGCACTTTTCAGTATTTTCATTAATGATTGGTATAATGGAATCAATAGCACTCATACCAGCTTCACAAAGGATGCAATGCTTGGAAAAGCTGTAAGCCGGCGGGATTTGAATTCAAAAGGATGAACTGAGGAAATAGAGAGGATGCATTACCGAAATAAGATGTTTGTGGTCATTAAACAAACAGAATGCATTTCAGTAAGGGCAAATCCAAAGCACAGCACTTGGGAATAATCAACTGAACAAATATAAGATGGGGTTGACCGGGCAGTAGCTCCCCAAACGGGATCAGAGGTCGCAATGGGTCGCAGACTGAACATGCGTCAGCGATGCCACAGGGTTGCAAAAAAAGCAAATATCATCCTGGAAAAGTGTCAATCGGAAGGCTTTGTTCAGATGGAGTACTACCTTCGGTCTGAAGCATCATTTCCAGCAATGCCAGGAATCAAATGGAGAGAGTACAGAGGAAAGCAGGCAGAGCTCTCTGAGCCTGGGGAACATTGAAAGGAGCAGGCTCTTCATCATCATCTACCAAAGAGAAGGCTGTGGGGTGACATGATAATGGTCTTCAGATGTGTAAAAGGCTACTGGGGGTTAAAAACAAGGGAGAATTGGACAAATCTCTTCAAGAATGGTTTAGGCATCCTTAGATGTGCCTTGAGAACAGAGGATGGACTAGCCAGCTTTTAAAGGCTACTTTCTTTGTCTGCTTTCTATGACTTCTTTAATGCAACGTTCAGTAAAACCTTTGAATTGCTCCAGAAGCAAAATACAAACAAGTCAGCAGCTTTGGAGACTTTTTTTTCAGTGTATGTTTAAGTTAACCTAGCACTCCCCAACTAAAAATTACTACCTCTAAATCTAAGAATAAATGTCAAAGACCAACCTCTCTACACCAACTGTGAGAAAAGGCAGAAAGTAGAAAAATAGCTTCTTGGGAATGAATAGAAGTATTTTCCAAAAAAGAAAAAAACACAGTAAGAAGATGATTGCTCAAAACATTCATGACTCTGTTAATGCCTGACAACTTTATACGAAAGCTGAGGACTTTTATAAGAACTCACTTCATGACAAAATGAATCAACAAGCTTTAGCAACATAACTATTTCTTGTGTAGACACAACATTTTATTATAGTGTTCGCCTTGTTCTTCAAAGTGATTTTTTTTCTAGGAATGGTTTTTCCCACAGGAGAGTTTTAGCTACTGAGTTAGAACAGATTAATTATTGCAACTATTTTACCACCACCCACGAAAGGAAGGAGACTGGCTCCTTAGGCTTCCAATTAACCAGAACCTGCTCTTTGGATTCCGCGTTGGGCTCAGCATTCCCTTTTTTTTTTTAAACTAGATAAACTTTAACTGGGTTTTTAATTGAATTACACCTTTGCTTGGGAACATATTTCCTGGTATTGTCTAAGTTGGCAGGAGAAAAGAAGGTAATGCTTTGTGTCAAATACTTCTCCCGTACAGAAAGGAGTGTGTCTCTGTCATTGATTTCATTCATAAGTGCATGTGCGCAGAAAGGCATAATCTGTCTTTTTAAACTCAGAGGAAGGATTGTGCAGATAGTCTGGAATAAATCATCTGATCAGCTACAGGCAATAATACTGTATTAGCAGAGAGTCTGCCTCAATATGGACTCTGCCTTGCACCGCTTGTATGGTAGTATTTGATGTTAGTCAACGCCTGCATCTCATTTATAGAGTTGTTATCTTAGGTACCATACCATCAGAGTAACTGCATGCTTTACAACCCTGAGAGGGTAAATTCTACAATATCATTTTGCTAAATATTCGAGTGTAGTTATCTTTCTGCCAAAGACAGACAGCTGGGCATTGAAACAAATGTCTGTGAGACATACAGTGAAGAATATGACATCTGAGAGAAAGAAGGGAGGGAGGGAGGAAGGGAGGAGGGAAGGAAGGGGGGAAGGAAGGAAGGGAAAAGGAAAGGAAAGGAAGGGAAAAGGAAAGAAAGGAAAGGAAAGGAAAGGAAAGGAAAGGAAGGAAGGAAGGAAAAAAGGGAAGGAAGGAAGGAAGGAAGGAAGGAAGGAAGGAAGGAAGGAAGGAAGGAAGGAAGGAAGGAAGGAAAAAAGGAAAAAAGGAAAAAAGGAAAAAAGGAAAAAAGGAAAAAAGGAAAAAAGGAAAAAAGGGAAGGAAAAAAGGGAAGGAAGGAAGGAAGGAAGGAAGGAAGAAGGAAGGAAGGAAGGAAGGAAGGAAGGAAGGAAGGAAGGAAGGAAGGAAGGAAGGAAGGAAGGAAGGAAGGAAGGAAGGGAGGGAAGGAAGGATAAGAAAGAACAACCAAACCAGAGTTACCAGTTAGAATTTCAGATTTTGCGTATACAGCAACCAAAAGTGAATATACAGCTAATTGGTTGAACAAGCCTCTGTGCAACTTTAAGCATGTAAACAAATTTAAAATTCCACAGTATTTACTCCATCCAAACTATGGAATATCTTTCTCAACAATATACTATCATAAAGATCAGAAGCAGCACAGGAAGACCAAAGTCTAGTTATTTTGTGATTCTTTTCCATTGGAAATGGGAGATTTATAAAAATAGAAGGGCAAGAATATCACTTATTAGTCATATCATTTTTTATTTATAGACCTGGAGAATGGTGAAATACTGTACTTAAGAATGCATATGTCATTACAAAACTCTATGTCAGCTCATCTCAGGAAACTTTTGAGGCTATTCTGCCTGTATATTTAGGCATGGTATTAAAGATAGCTGGTTGTAGAAATGAACGAAAATGAGAAACAGAAACAAACATTTTTAAGTTTGATAGTTCTTTTCCTATACCTCTCTAACTTACCTGGCATAAGCAGCCATATTGTTCAAATATCAGAAGAAAACTAAGAGTTTTATTGGCCTTCACAATCTTGCAGCTTCACTAGATTTAAAGAAGGTAATATTTGTATTTCAGTATTTAAACAGAAATAAAAGTTTTAAATGTTCTACCCAGCACTGGGCATGAGAGACTACAAACCTAGGTCCTGACTGTGAGGGACCTGCTGACTCCACTGATCTCCAGGACATAGGTGTCCCACTGAATGAAGTTTAACCATTAACAAAAGTAAAGCAGATCACACCATTCTGCATCCCTTCTCTTCCCTGCATCTGTACCCCAGAACACACTGTGTATCTCAACTCAGCCCAGCTGCAAGAACATTTACCACATGTTTGTGATCACAAATTTAGTGAAAGATACTATGTCCAGAGCGGAGCTGATGAAAGACATATGAGCTTTCTTTATGCATTTCATGCAAAATAGCTTGTGTTGCTTAAAATTATCCTGGAAAGCTATTGACTTTGCACTGAAACAAATGAGGAAACTTCACAGCCGGTTGGGCTGTGGGAGCAGTGACACCCCAAAGCAGCACAACCTTTCTGCAGCAAGTTTCTTATCATGGCATTAATGTGTGTTTGGAACCCGAGACCGTGCTTGGCTCAGAAGGATTACAGCTTCAAAGACAGCGGCTAGGAAGAACTGACTGAAGAAAATCCAACTGCCTACCCACTCACATTTACAGTACCAATTATATTATCCGTTCAGCATTCCTGTGTGCCTAGCTGCTACACGATTATCCAAAGATAGATAAAATGCTGAATTAGTCACACAAGTTCTGATAATGTTTAAAAGAATCACAGATTGATTATTGCAACTGCATACATTTTACAGGCACATAATAACAAGAATATTTGTAACTTCTACCACTGGAATACTTTTTTAAATAGTTCTGTGGTCTCATACAGCAATGATCACCTACATATGGTAGCATGTGTGCATGTGTTTATGTGTACAGAAGCATGAAACCTGATAAGACAACATTGTAAAGTACAACAAACCTACATGCTTTAAAAATGTAGGTATTTGCATAGTCTTGTTAACTTACAGAAGTAGAATTCTGCTGGTTTAATTAATTTAATAATAAGAAATACAAAACCTTGACAGAAGATGTTGCACTAAATGTACTGGCACATTTTGCACTCTGTAAACTAATATAAAACCTTACTTTTAGCTTCTTGCAGATTTATACTGGTAAGGAAAGAAGATCAGCTATAGTTTAAAATGCAAAGGCTGTTCCCTGAATGCTGGGTTTAGGCGCTCACATAGAAACCTATCAACTCAGGTATGCATTCAAAAATAGATCCTCATAATCTAATACTGTCTTCTTCAGTAGCTGGAGCTTCAGACTTGAACTAGTTTTGTTTTAAAGTGTAGCACTCAGTAAGAAAGTATTTTGCTTACCCATGAAAGCTTGTAGTGCCTCTACGCAAAGCATCTCCCACACCTTCCTTTTAGTAACTGCAGGATTTGGGGCCAAATTCCTACTGAAGGTCTCTGACTGTAAACAACATATTATTATGTAAATACAAAATCCCCACTGTAGTAAAAAGTGTCTTGAAGTGCTGTGACATTTTGGAAAAACATTTCTTTCTGCTGCATGTACTGAAAGTCATCATGAAAGATACAGCTAGCTAGCATGAAGCTGCACCAGCTTTCCAGGAATCCTAAAGGTTAGTGGACTATGAAGGTGTACGTAGAAGCTGGGCCCACCTGAGGGTGTGCTCTTACCAAGCTGTTCGGTGATGTTAGGCAGTATCAAGAAAAGAGACAGATAGATACATTTTTCTTTTTAAACACATTACAGCAGCTTGTAAATGTAAAAGCAGCTGAAAGGCTTTGCATGCACCTGAAAGAAGGATGGAACTAGATGCCTGGATCCAAAAAGGAAGGAAAGCCTTGTCGGTCCTTAGCACTGTCAGAATTAGTTGCACCCCTCCGCTGCCCAGATACATGATGGTTTTATCAGTTCAAATCCCATATGTGCCACAAGGGAGGATTAGCTAGGAGCCTACAGGAACCCCAGGACAGGCAGGCAGAGACCACCAGCACCCCCAGCCCCAGGGCAGTCCCACACCTGGGCAGGGCCAGGGTGGAGGTCAGGTCACAGTCCACCAACAGTCCCAGACACGGGTATTGAACTAGGTCCATGGTCCAGCCAGGGGGTGCAGCCAGGTGTTCCTGCAGGAGAGCAGCAGGGGCAAGGCTGCCCATTGTGCGAGTTCAGGGTCCAGCCAGGAAGCAGAGCTGGAGACAAAGCTGCCCGTAACGTAGCTCCAAGGTCCAGCCAGGACAGCAGACAGCAAACCCTGCCTGCAAGAGACAGAGCTGGGCACAGCTACGCCTCCACCACCACGCGAGAATGGGATGCCCAGACCTGAGCTTAAATGGGCAGGGTGTGGGTGGGGGTCCCAGGGAGGCTGGTCAGGGCAGCCACAGCCTGTTAGTGCCCTCAGGGGCCTGGGGGAGCCAGCGGCAAGGCCCCGCCATTGCCCACGGCACAGAGCTCACATAGAGGGTACGCAGAGGCACAGCCCAATCTGGGTTGTCCCAGACCTTTAGGGACATCAGGAAAAAATGAAAAATGAATTGCCAAAGCAGCTCTGTCCTAGTCATAGATAGCCTTATCATTCTTCATTTTTTGGGAAGATGGGTGCATGACCATTTTTGTGCCAGTAACTAGCAACAAAACTATACTCGTGCAGCCTAAGGAGTATTGTGGTAAGGGGTCCATGACAAGATCTCAATGGCAACATAGTCAATAAAGCAGTGAAGTGGCCTCTTGATGACTTTCTTGTCTCTTTGTGACTCCTCCTAATGAGCCGTCCTCTGCCTCGTCTCATTTTTTTTCATATAAGGCCTTACTATAGGTTCATTTCAAAACTTTGCATAAAATCAAAAACTGTAGAGAAGTTTTTCTGTGTCATTAAGGTTTTACAAGGTGCAAATCTAACCAGAAGATTAAGGGTCCTGGACATGAGGTAGACAGCGAGAAGCAAAGACGACAAAGAACAACAGAACAAAAGATGTCTCACTGGCACTTGGGGAAACTGGAAGGATAGGTGTGGAAAGGCAACACTGTCAGTCTTGCTACAATTTCTACACATTTTTATGATTTTGTCTAGGTCAGTCATTCTCTCTACTGTGATACTGTCCCATACATCTTCCATCAGACCAAAAAATCTTCTATATTTGTATGTGTTCTAAGTCTGTTTTGGCAACAGTGAAGGTCTCCAAGTTTCTATCTGACAACAAATGGTATTTATTAGGTACAATCCCAGCAGTATTAAAATAAAGAATATTTGTAAAGTTTGGGGAGAAAAATAATAAATGGTGGGCATGTGTAGTATACTGATATGACTAACCTACATACCCTTCATCCAGTAGCAAAATTTTCATGTATATTATTAGCTCAACAATTTTATTTCTCTGTAAGACTTTCCATTTCAGACTGTTTTCTAGAAAATTATATCAAATTAGATCATGGCCTTGAGGAGTTCTGTAAACTAACATGATGTTAAAAATAACTTATCAGTCAGAACGGAAATGAACAATTTGTGTTTAATAATAGCATTCACTAGCCATGATTAGCTCTGAAGTCCCATTAAAACCATGTTTCTCTTTTTAAATATATTACCTATTTCAACATGAATTAGTGAATCTACTTAACAATATCTCACAAGATCATGTTTATAATGATCTTAAATTTCTGGTGAAGGGATTCCATTGCTTCCTGTAGCCTACTTGCTCATTAACAGCAGCCAAGGTCACCTGTTCATAAGTTTGTCTGCATGTGTTTACCTGTGCATGCGAGTGTACTGTACGTGGAATAAAAAGGAGAGTTTGTGACCTAGACTTTCTGCGTTTCTTAATTTGGGGTGGTTGTGGGTTATGTAGATTGTTCCAGACGTGTGCTCATCAAGAGTTAAACTGCAAAACATCAGTATGTATTCTATACACATTAGTTAGAACCGTCTGTTATTTTAAAATTCTTCAGATAATTTGTACGTGTCATACCACAAAGAAAGCTTAAGATTTCTTAGTATGGCACGACAAAATCCCATATCAAATTCCAGTGCCATTATTGCAATAAAGTATACTCCATCAGAAATACCACAACAGGAAATCCATCACGTCCAGTCATGCAAAAGCTTTAGTACACATGCAAAATCATGCACGTCAAGACGGTATGACTTTATTCAGATTATTAACTTTCCCACACAGTGCAGTCTCAGTGTTATGGCAACTGAGGTACTCATGGGCTATAGAAAATCCACACATCCTGAAGCTCATACCATAATCTGTTTTCAATCCAAAGAAGGCCATCAGAAGAACAGTGTAATAAGCACTTCCACAGCAACAACCAAATAAATGGACTCGCTCTTTCCCTGCCGAACACACTGACAAACCTTTTTATGGAATACCACGGGAGTACAATAAATCTCAAAAAGATGTCTGTTTACATGACAGATGACAGTAAAATCTTTAACGGTCAAAGGTAAATTTCAGTCTCCGTTAAAAGATTATACCTATATATTTAACAGGAAAAGCAACGCCTAAACGAAACGTGAAGTACTGCGCTGTTTATAGAATAATTATGCTTTTAGCAGCAACATAAACTAACTACTTAAAGGATTTTAAAGTAAGTAATAGCTGCAGATATTTCTGTAAATGTAAACTGGATTCTGCTTGTCACAATCCAAACACGTACTTACACATTCGAGGAAAAGAGAATTTAAAACATCATATAGGAAGGGGAAATAAATGTATTGGACGTATTTATGGTTCTGTAATAAAACTTTCCTACACTTACGAAGAGGAAGGCAATGTTTACAGCTTCTCATAATTTATTTCGACCTCACAAACTATTCAATATAGGTTATATATTGGTATCATAAAGTGTAGATTATCTAGGTTTAGACTTAACCACTCTAGTTATGTACATGTTTTTCTTTGTTCGGGAAGCATTGCCAACAGAAAGCACCATGTCTCTCTCAGATCTATTACTGCTCATATATTCAGGCAAAACTCCCTCTGAATAGCGGCACTGCAAAACTGCCAGTTCAGCACACTGAAAGGAACACCAGTACATTATTTTCTTTAATAACAAATCATTACTGCCAGTAAATAATTTAACGTGGATAGGTTTTTATTTGCTTTACATGGCTGCATAAACACATTTCCATTCTCCCGCTTATAGCATTTCCAGTGAAGTCAGCTATAATGCCGTGTCATGCTTTCATTTCCGAAGCAAGGGGTGTGACACTGCTCGCCCTGATAGGCAGGAGAGCAAGTCCACCAACTCTCAGTAGAAACAAGAGCTGTCAGTCATTCAGTAAAAGTGTGACTCAGCAGCTGCTTATTCTGTGAAAGTACTCTGCACAGAGAAGATAAACAGGAGGGGCGATGCCTTTCCAAGCAAAGAAAATCTCCTTTATGTATACAAACAAAAATATCCTTCCCACCACACTCAATTTATGTAATAATTTTTTCACTAGTCCATCTCAGATCTTCTCATTGCATATGAGGCAGACTGTATAAACTGGTTTATTTAAGCATTCCTAATTTTTGCCAGGAATTGATCCATGCGGATTTCTCTGACTAAATTAAGATGTCCGTTTTGCTCGCCAAAAAACCGTGCACACTCTGGTAGTTGAGTGATTTTCCTTCCCACATGCAAAACGTTTACAAATGTTGCTCATAATTATTTTAAACTAAAAAACATCTTTCCAAAATAAAAAATAAACGGCCGTAAGTTTTCTACACGTCGACACCAGCCAACTTAGAATATGCAGAGCTACAGCAGCGACTCAATCTAAAAAGCCGGGAGAAAAGTCCTTCCTCGGAACGTGCAGGTGCACATTAATCAGCCTGAACACAGAACAGCAGCAAAAAATGTAAAGGTAAAATCTGCTTACTGCTATTTTATAGGAGACTTGAGTTCACCTCGAACAATCCTCATTTTCTCTCCTACAGGAATCCAGGGGAATTGGAGATATGAAACATTTTCTACCTATCAGATTGTCTAGGACCATCTCGGCTTCGAGAAAGATGACCATGCAAAGTGTAATAAAGGTACACAGAACCCAATTCTTACTGTGCAAAACATGAGGCTCTCAAATGAACTGATTGAGAAGTCTGGGGAAAAAAAATCAACAAACAGAAGAAGTTTTCGTAAATGCTTAAGTAAGCTTTGCCACTGCTTATGATAGACAGCAAATTAAACAGGGTCTCAAGAGCAATTCAACAACTTCATGCAGATGAGCACCAGAAACTATGAAATACAAACATGTGGATACAGCCTTTGGCTCAGTCAATCCCAGATTTCTAGAATATAAAACCGCACGGTCCTACGCTCTTCCCTGCCCTTTGTCACGGAGGGATCCTTTACTGGCCACCGCCAGAGAAAATCTATCAGACTCTACAGACCTTCTGTGATACCGTAAACAGCCATTCTCGTGCTTTACGTACGCTAGGTGAAAAGTGGAATTTGAAGTTCAGTAGATAATGGTGGTCACCCACAACGTCCTCAAGTCGTCCAGTCCTCAACACGTTTAGGAATATCAGCAATTTCACCGAAAAAAAGAGTAACACATACAATTCTGCACACGCACGTTTCCAGAGTGGAGACCCAATTCCAACATGTTTGTATGGCTCTCCGTTTGCGCATTATTTTTTTGCAAGAAATACTGATCTTGCCAGTTCACTGAGGCTTTATTGTCCATCAAAGTATGATGCTTGTTGATCCCCCGCCCTCGTTTGCCCTTTTTTTCCCCGTCAGTGCATCCACACTTATTCTAACTGGTAAAGCAGAGAAACATCTTGGTAAACTACACAATTATTCCAGTTTTGTTCCCTTCTGAATAGAGCTCTTGCATAGGGCCTAGCCTAGAGTCTAATTTCTTAAACTGACACTATTTTTAAGGGAGCCACAAAAATGCAAGTGACTTTTCCAAGATGTGAAGGATTATTTAGTTGATAAACAATATCCTCAAAGATCTGCTGACATTGTAAGTGATGGTGATGTACAGACTGCTGTAATTATGGCAACAGCATCTCTGGGAATCCAAATGTATATCTTAAATTGTACTCTCTGCCATCAGCAAACGGTAAAAGAACAAAAATAGTAGCTCTTTTTCCCATAAAGATCTAAACAAAGATATGTGGGATGGCTTATAGAAAATGATAAGAGTTTCAGTTAATTAACAAATACCATTCCCACACAACAAAAAAACTTTAAAACTTAAGTTAATTTCACACAAGAAAAAAAAAAAATCAGTGTTTGCTGAGTGGAAAAGATGAATCGAGATTAATGGAGAAATGCTACTTCTAAAACCTCTAAAAATGTTACAGAGTTAAAAATATAAAGTAAAAATTATTTTTATAGCAGCTGGCAATGTCCATTTAAGGCTGACGATTTCTTGTGGATGACTAGTACTGTGTAGCTCATGCAGCACCCACTGTTTTGAGTTTATTGCAGTGTAACAGCATAATCAGATGGCTTTAAAACTCAGAATCTCTGCCTATTTTTGGTTTAAATCCAAGTTATAATTATAGTAAATGTACTATTTTTTAAAAGAATGCCGCTGCTTATGTTCTTAACATAGTGATTTTGTTGTTTTCATATTGCAAAACTGAAACTAGACTAGGATAAACACAGAGGGAAAAAATTAAGGCTTAAACCGAGTTTAACATGTAACTCCAACTCACCATCATAAAGCCCAAGAGGCAGGATATGCAATCCTGCATTCCTTACGCACTCGTAATGCCTCTTGGCTTCAGTGGAAGTTTTGTTTGAGAAAGCATATAATCAGAACCTATAATTTCATTAATTGCACGCCACAGGCAGTCCATGTGAGGTAAGAATAATGAACCAAGCTGGTTGGAAGGACGGTGGAACCCTCAGCCCCGCCTGCATCTTTGTGGACCACTGAGTCCACGCAGCACAACCGTGAACCCTCCTTTTCCCCACTCACCCACACTCCCAGCTCTTCCTCGTGACCAGACCGCGTCTGCTGTGTAGAGGAGGCCACGGTGCAGATGTGTCATTTGGGACACGATATAGCTCTTGGGTCTCTCTGTCACTACTCTGCATTATCATCCTTCCTTCCCCCAGCTCCTGGCAGTACTGAGGACTTCACCCCATGCTGATCCTTACTCTGTTGGGATTTTTATATTATTCATGCTAGGCACAGGCAAACTGAATGTTATGCAGCTATTAGTACAGATGGCTTTGACATAGTACATATTTCATTAGATATCCTGTGGGCAATTTAGGAAGTATCATCTAAAAACCATGTGGACGGACTTGACTTTTACAGTATTACTGTACACATAACTTTTCAATGCACGCCATAAACAGAAATGACCTTTCACAGTCTTCCACAAAGTTTGTTTATATATGCAGGAAGAAATAGCATGGAAGAAGAACGCCCCACATTATAAAGGCCCTTTATTTGCTAAGACACGAGCAAAGAAAAAGCACAGGCCCTTGCCAGCTACTTCTTCTTTTTCTAAATGTAAACCCAACGAATCCAATCTAAAAAGCAACTGCTTGCGGGCTGAGAGCTGGTGGGCCGTGTTACAGGGAGGGGTGAATCCACAGCGCAGACTTGGCTGCAGGCTGGCGTCTGGGAGCGCCCAGCAGATAGCTCTTCGGCTACAAAACCCCCGCCACCTTCCCCTACAATAAATTAAAAACTCTAGTTGGTTCCTACCTGCACGATTGAAGACAACTCGACTGTCACAACCCTAACTGACGATTAACTCCTAGGATCTTTTAGAACATCCTTACAGTAACAGATCTTATTTTTGTTTGTCTGGTTTTGCTTTGTTCTGAAAGTGTAAAGCATTACCCCCAAAACGATAGTATGGTCTTTCAGCAAGGGAAACCTGACGAAGAACGAGACACGCGGCTCGCAGCTCTATATTAAAGACAAGACGGAAACCCAGTTTTCCAGTATTTAAAAAAAAAAAAAAAAAAAAAAAAAAATCTCTAGCAGTCTTTAGTCTCCAGAATTGTGCGGGGTTATCTCATGAATACATAAAGTAGAAACAGAATCTCCAAATTTAAAAAAAAAGTTCATTCTTAATTATCCTAAAGGCTCAGACTTTGTAAGGAAGCTTGAAATGAGTAGATACGCACAAAAGAACAAAACGAAAGGCAAAAAAGTATAAAGATGAGGGTGACTGAGAATAAGGAGGATGAAACGAAAGGGAAGGAAAAAAGAACTTAAGAACACTAAAAAAGAAGGGAGAAAGAAGACAATGAAAACAAATGAATCATTGAAACTATGGTGGGAGGAACTGATGAATATTAACTTTTATTATTCTGATTACAAAATACATTTCAAAATTGGATGAAACACATTGTATGTATGTTTTGCCAAGGACATTCTTGGCACTTACAAAGTCAGGAAAATTATAATTCAATCAGTGAGGCATTACTTAAAACCACTTGAAAAAGCAGACCATTTGAACCATCAAACAGGCTGCAGGGGTAAAGATTTTAAAGATTCAATACTCTGCAGCAGCGCAGATTGCGCTCGCATGTTGCACAGCAAACCTTCCAATAACGGGGCCATTAGGTAAACGGCCATTTTTCTTCCAAAATGGTTTTGACCAATTTTTCTTCTCATAAACGACCAATGAAGCCTCTTCTTTTTCCACATAAAATGAGGGCAGTTCTAGTAAAAAAAAAAAAACAACAAAGTCAAGCACTTGTACAGTAAAATTTTTATTTCGCTATAAAATCTGGTTTTAACTTTTAAAAAACCTGTACTGTCCAAGGCAGCCAGACCACATGTACGAAGACAGCTTCTGTAGCCATCACACGCACGTGGGGCAACTAGCCATGCACCAAACCTATGCGCTCGCCTCGAAAAAGATGCTGCCGTCAGCGCCTCCGACGGCTACAGTCCCAAAAAACGTTAGGGCTACGTCACCGCGTTTGTTGTTCTACTAGCAAAACTCGCAGGGGAACAGGTCACCTTGACCTCTCCCGTGTCAACTGTAATTTCCCAGGACTGCTAACACCTGAAGAATGGGATCGACTGGAAAAAACGCACAAGGCGTTCACTGTTCCCGTTCGGAAAGGTGCACGTCCCCGTGGTCGTGCTTATTCACCCACCGCTGCCATCGCACTTCCAAGTCGGAGCCGTGCAACCCTTGGGCTTCGCCCGTCAGACCGCCGCGCCCTTCGCAAAGTGCCTGCTGCCGTCAGGGCTCCGGGGGGGCCGAAAACGCCGGCTGCAGGCACCCCTGGCGCACCTTCGAAACACCCCACGGGCCGAAGCTCCCCACGCCGCCCCTGCCCTTGTTTGCCCGGGGAAACTCGGCCCGGCCCGGCAGGTGCCTGAGGACGGGACCCCCCCCCCTTTGAACCCCGCTACGGGGCGGCCAGCCGGGCCAGCCCGCGCCGCCGGCCCCCCCCAGGCCGCCGGCCCCCGCCGCGGGGGGCTCCGGCGGGGGGGCGGGGCTGGGGAGGGGGGCGGCGGGTGACGCTGACGTCATGGGAGCGGGGGGAGGGGGGGTGGGGGAACTGCGGTGATGGAAAATTTTCGGCTCTGCGCCTCGTGCGCGTGCCCTCGCCGCGCCCCGCAAGGCTCGGCGGCGGTAATGGCCGGCGTGCGGGCCCAGCCCCCCCCCGCGGGAAAGCTCGTCCGCCCGCGGGCCGCCCGCGCTGAAGCGGGGCCCAGGGGCGAGGGGGGCGGTGCGGGGCTTCGCCGCCCTCCGAGGGAGCGAGCCGCTCCCGTGTCCCCGCGGCCGCGCTGCCGGCTGCCCCTCGGAGCTGCCGGAGCCGCAGGGGGAGGGAGGGAGCACGGAGGGGCGATAACCGGCCGGTGGCCGGGCGTCCCCCGCGCTGGCGGCTGGCAGCGCCGGGCTGGCGGGGGTGCGAGCAGCCGTGGCGGGGACAGCGCGGCCGGGGCGGGGGCCTGCGGCAGAGCCCCCCGCCTCACGGAACGGCGGCCACAGGCGCCCTCCCCCCCGCGGGCGGGCGAACGGCGAAGCCCCGCTGCCCCCCCAGCCCCATGGGCAGGGCTTCGAGCAGCAAAGCCCTCGGAGGTTTCCGGAGTGACTGTGCCTGGGGAACAGAATCGCAGAGTGGGTTTGGGCTGGAAGAGACCCTTACGGTCCAACCCTGCCCCCCCACCGCTGAGCCGTGTCCCCGAGCACCGACACGGGGCCCAGCCGGGCCGGGCCGGGCGGGGGGCGGGCGCCGCGCCGCGCCCTCCGCGATGACGCGTCCCCCGTCGTGCCTAAAGAGCCGGGGCGACGCCGGGGCGGGAGCAGCGCGGACGGCGGAGTTTCTCCCCACTTCGTACCGCTGGCTTTTTTAGAGTGATTCTTCCCTGCCCTTTATTTCGGGCACAGCGCGGGGGTTGCGTTTTCGCTGGCGCTTTGAGCTGCGGGTTTTGCCCCTTGCACGAAGCCGCAGCCGCGAGGGGAGCAGCTCCGATTTCCCAGGCTCCGGGAGGGAACATCCCCGCTTTCGGGCTCTCGCGGAGAAGGTACGGCGGCGGCGCCGGCTCTTACGCGGCCGCCGGGGGGGAACCGGCCGGCTTTTCGGAGGCAGCGGGGGCTGAGTCCTTCGCGCCTTTGTCCGACGGCAGCCCCGCGGCTCGCCGCCCGGGACCCTGCCGGGCTGTGCCGGCGGCGGGCGCACCTGGAAAAACCCCAGGCGACTGCGGCGCGCCCCGTGCGCGTTCGCGTTTTTTCCGGGGGGGGGGGGAGGGAAGAGCCAGGGGGGGGAGGGGAGGGGGGAATGAGGGGGAAGGAGGAGAAGAGGAGGGGGAGGGGGGAGAGGGGAGGAGGGGGAGGTAAACACGGAGGCGTGGGCGGGTCCGGAGGCTCCGGCAGCCAGCGTGCCAGCCGCCCCGTCGGCGTGGCTTCGGTCGCCGCTATAGGTGTGGGCGCGGCTCTCCCGGGGGGCCCGCCCCCCGCGCCTGGTACTTTTCCACACTCGGCGTCCCGTGGTTGGGGGGCTGCGCCGGCCACGTGACGGGCTGCGGCACTGACGTCGCCGCCCATCTCCGCAGGCGCGCCGAGCCCCTCCCGCAAGGACAAAAGAGCGGGCGCCGATCCGCCGACCCCCGGCACCGCCGCCGCCATGAGCAGCGCCGAGATGGGCAAGTTCAACGTCTCCCCCGACGAGGACAGCAGCAGCTACAGCTCCAACAGCAACGACTTCAGCTACCCCTACCCCACCAAGCCGGCCGCCGCCAAGAGGTGAGGGGGCGCCGCCGCCCCGCGGGCGGGGGGCGCCCGGCCGCCCCCCGCCTCGGCTCGCGTTGGAAGCGCTGCCCCGGGGGCGGGGGGGGGTCGCGTTGTTGACGGGCGTTGCGGCAGCGCGGAACGGCCGCGGGCGTAAAGGTGCGCGGGTGCTGTGTGCGCGGGGCAGAGCGGCAGGTGGGGTGGGCCTTTCTGGGGGTCGCTCCGTCGGTTTTTCTCGTTTCCCTGTGAAGCGGGTTGGAAATGCTGGACGGGAAGTGAACACGCACGCCGCCCGCGGTAGACGCTAATGATGCAATATTTTTTTTTTTTACAGCCACTATGCGGATATTGATCCAGAAAATCAAAATTTCTTGCTTGACTCCAATCTTGGAAAGAAGAAATATGAAACTCAGTATGTAAGTAGGCAGCAATAACGTTTCAAAAAAAAAAAGAAAAAAGAAAAAAATGCCTTCTTGCCAAATTTGTTTGTTTTAATTCTGAAATAAGTAACAACTCTCTATTAATTATTACCTATCTCCCTTTTCTCAGCATCCGGGTACTACTTCCTTTGGAATGTCAGTATTTAATCTGAGCAATGCTATTGTGGGTAGTGGCATCCTTGGTCTTTCTTATGCCATGGCTAACACTGGAATTGCTCTTTTTGTGTAAGTATCTTTTGGTTCATCAGAAAAAAAAAAAATCTTTCTGCTGTTTAATTAATAATGGAAAAATACTGGATGTAAAAGTATGACCTTTACAAAATACCCAGTCATTGCTGTAGGTGCAGAATTGTATTTTAGGATTTGATTTTTAGAATTTATGGCTTGTTTTAAATAAAGAGTTTGTAATATGTTCAGAAGGACTTGCAGAAATTAAACAGATTCATTGCAAGTTCGGCAACCCACAGAACGTTTTACAGTGCAATGTCCTTTACTTGGCTGTAGTTCCTCCGTGAGTAACTGATAGGCTTCCCTTGAAAATCCCATTAGCCGAGTGGAAAAGAGGGGTGCTGCTTAAAGACTGAAGTCTGTATTAGCTTTTTCCTTCAGAGTTCACTGATTAACGACAACAGAAACTTTTCAATTAGTCGAAGTCATAACTGCACAAAAAGCACAGGATCGGGCCGCAGAGAGTTAGAAGAAACATGTAGGCAGATGAGGAGGGTTTTATTTTTCTCTTGCAAGTCTGGCCGTGTCTACTCTTAAAACAATTTCTGTGGCCCTCTCCTACCGATCAGGGACGTGTTCTCCTTTTCCTCAGCTGACATAATTGTGCCTGTAGAGGTACGATGTAACTTGGACCAGTAAAGAAATCCTTTTTTGTGCTCTGCTTCTACTCAATTCAGGGAACTGGTTTCAGCTACACCTATCAAAACTGCTGTATCGCTGTAAGGGAGGGGTGTGGAATAACCAGCATATCTTTATTGGTATGTCTATGTTGGCAAAAGCTTTCAGGTATAAGACAAGACCGTAGCAATGTAAGTGGCAATGGCATGAGGGGACAATGACATACAGTGCTTCTAAATGTCTTGGGAGGGCACAGTTTTCATACACCGGAGGCAGTTCAGCTCACACAACAGGTAATACAAGTGGCTGATTGCAGATGGGAATCCATGGATATGCTTAAGGGAACTCTGGGTTTTTATCCTGGAAATAGATAAATGTGCTGAAAGTTCAAGAGCAAGTGAAGAGTAACGTTTAGTTCAAAAATTTGCCTTACTCTGTTGACAGATTTCCGGAAAGTTGTAGGTCAGGTTTGCTTCCAGATGTTTCACAGTGTGTCAGGGTGCTGCTCAAGTTTCCTCAGGAAACTACCGATGTGTAAAGTTTTGATCTGAAGGATTTATTTTAAATATATGGTGACTTGTTAACTTTTTGCTAAGACTTTCACTTACTTAGATGCTAAACTAAATGAGCAGCTTTGCATGAATTCAGGGGGGAGAGATACTTCATCTCTAAAGATGTTCTGCAGCACATCTAAGAAAATCAGCGTAAGGCATGTTAGAACATCTCCAGGCGAGGGGAAAAAAAGAATTTAAGGTTAGATATTTGAACAGATTTGCATATAATGGGGGTCCTTTTTTCTGGGGGGGAATAAAAAAAAAACATTCAAAGCTGTCCATTTAACAATTGGGCACTGAAGTCGTTTAGTTACCTTTCATTTCCAGATGCTGCATTCAGAGCTAGTTGGGTTAGTACTGATTCAAAGATAAACTAGCTTATTACCTTTCAAAACTTAGTGTAGCTTGTGTGATTCCGAGGCAGGAAAGCAGTCAGCCCCTGATGAGACTGAGGGCATTACAAATATCCTTTAATAACTAGGTTACAGATTCAGATCCAGATGCAGCTGATGGAGGCGGTAAATTCTTCGAAGAATGTGTGGAGTCACTTGTGTCAGCACTAAATAAATGAATGATACGGTCTGGAAGCCAGAAACTGAGTGAGCTTCGAGATGAGTTTGCTAGCTGGTCTTGTCAGCACCGTAGGCAGCCATTCGAGGTTAGGACCGAGGAGTCCGGGACCTGCGCTGTTTTAACGAAACGTAACCCTTGCGCATCTCGCTGTGCTGTTTCTAGTTGATGGCTGAATTAAATCCTGGCTCATCTCTTACCTGTCAGAAACACAAGAGGTTTATTTGTGTGCGTGTGTTGGTGTTGAATTGGCACAGTAGTGCAAGCTCCCTGGATTCCTTGTGCAGATCTGTGAAGCTTTTCTCAGATCTTCTTGTTTGCAGTTCTTTGTGCTGTGTGGACTAATTTCACCGACGTTAAAAATGACACAAAAGGAAATGTAAACTATTCTGGGAACTCTTAAGTGGAGCTCGGCATTTTTGAGCAGATGTGCTGATTCTTAGCTTTCCTACAAAGCAGAACGCTTGTATTGATATATGAAAGGCCAGAGGGTTTTTTTTTGAATGTATTGTAATTTTCCACTGTTCTTCAGCAGCTGAGAAGTCCCCCCTAGCGTGCTACTCCAGGAAGTGCATTTGTTGTGGGAGAGATTTGTTGTTGAGATCTCCGACGTTGCAAATGTGCTTCTGGAAATAACGTATCTTGCGTGTAAAAGCTGTGGGGAAGATAAACAAGCCACTAGCGATTCCCATGTAAGCACACATGAAGGGTAACTTTTGAGCAAAGGTTGTTTAGTTTTTTTTATGACAAAAGATCTATTTCTGTTTTGAAGACACAGCTCTCAATACGTCTGAATTTTCAGTCAGCTCTTTAAGGCTTTTGCAGTCTCATCCTTACATAAAAAAGGCATAACACAGGTTTAAGCTGAAAAGCTGATTTGTTTAAGACCAAGAGATAATCTTCACTTTAGCTACAGTTAGTCACAACTCGTCGTTCAATAGATTCATGTCACACTGTTGACCAAGGATAGGGAGACAGGAGAAATACAGTTTCTCACACTAATACAAAACCATTTCCAGTGATACTTTATTTATATCAAATGTAGCCAATTATGACGGCCTGACATTGCCAGTGCTGATGCCACCTTATGTTGAATATAGGCATTGTTTAATCCTACGCTAGAATTTCTCTCTATGCCAGTGAAATGCATTTTAATATAAAAGCCTTTCTAAGCTAGGCATTAATTGGGTTTTCAGAATGCTTTTAGCTGGCCTTAGAATCTACAGGTTTATTCCCAGATAGTATTTTAGTATGATTCATATTTGCATTTGATCTGCTTTTATTTAATAAGGTTACAGTAAATCATTTATGGCTATTAAAAATTTGCATGTTTTCCCCCCCTCAGGATACTCCTGCTGTTTGTCTCAGTATTTTCACTGTATTCGGTGCATCTCCTTTTGAAGACTGCCAACGAAGGAGGTACAGCAAATTACTATTTTACAGACATACGGTATTTGTTTCATGTGGTGTCTTTGTGAAACGCCCTTCCAATGGGTTATTTCTTTTCTTATAGGATCTTTATTGTATGAACAGTTGGGAATGAAGGCATTTGGTATGGCTGGAAAGCTTGCTGCTTCTGGATCCATTACAATGCAGAACATTGGAGGTGAGGACAAGATCTTAAAATATCTATACTGTCCATAGTAATTGTTCCCTACTTATTCTTGGAGACTTTTTTTTTCACACAACATGTGTTCATTAACTGCTTGTGTTCAAGTGAAGTTATGAAACATGTTATGTGATTCTTGCATCTTGTGGCATATTCTATATTTGTAATGATCTATGATGTTATTCACCTACAGCTATGTCAAGCTACCTCTTCATAGTGAAATATGAGTTACCATTGGTCATCAAGACATTTTTGAGCATCGAAGAGACCACAGGGTAGGTGTTAGAAGTCCTCATCAGAGAAACTATTAGGAGAAACAAATACGGAGACTGTATCTATTTTTATATGAAGACCACGTTCGGTACACCATAGGGTAGCTTCTTACTCAGACAGAGATACAGTAAGTTTGCCCTTCCCCTGAATGCTGCACTTCATTTAGATCCAGCCTGTCCTGGGAAAAGGGTAGAAAAATACAGGTATTGCATCATATTACAGAAAGCTGTTCTCTAAAGAACATCAGGTAAGTGTTAATGTGTGTACCAGTCAATACATACTCTCGATAAGGAAAGGTAAATGTGGTCATGGTGGTGGGTTTTGCTGGTTTTTTTGGTTTGGGGTTTTTTGGTTTTTTTTTTCCTTATTGTATTCCAACTGGTTTGGACTGATTATTTTGGTTTTCTAGTGTTAATACTGTGGGAAGTGATGAAATGTAAGACTAAGGTGCCGTTATGTAATGAATGTCTTAAGGAACAGGTCTCAAAAAGACATGGGGATTAAATGTTGAACTAAAACAGAGTTTACGTGCCCAAGACTAAAATGTTAGCCACATTGCCATTTAGCCCTGGAGACACCTTGACTCCATAGTGGCTTTCCTACTTGGCTTTAAAATTGGGTGCCTTGGGTAGGGTTCCTGTTATCTAACCATACCATCTGAAAGTTAGGTTTTGAGCTCGTCATTACTCTGGTCTTTGTATAATCAGTGGAGGAAGGTGATATTCTCTAGCGGTCAGTTCAGTGCGCCTGGCTTAGATGCCTGTTTTGGGCATCTCCAGAGCATGATATACCACTCTATTTTGAGAGGGTGTGTAAAAACAGCTATCTAAAACAAGATGCCTGACTTCAGATGGATAGAGTTAAGTGCTATAAATCTCACTCTTCAGAGTTGTACTTCTGTGCCTTGTCCTGAAGTGTCCCAGTCTTGAGAGGGCTGAGCAGCTCAAGACTCCAACTTACACCTAAGCCTGAGTTCAGAAGGTAGGCATTTTTCTGCCTGTGTTCCCCAAGGGGTTCAAGCCATTTGGTGGTGTTCATACAGCTTGCTGATAGATATTGTCATGACAACAGTGCTAGTGATTTTTTTATTTTTTTTTTCCCCCCCCCCTTCTCTTTTAATGTACTTAAAGAATGCACCCACCCTATGTACTTAATAGTGTAATGTTTACAAATTCTGTCCTGGGAAGGTTCATTTCCCTCCTTCAGCCGAATTCAAGTCCTTATTTTCCACTTCTTAAGAAAGTCCCTGGAGTAGCCAGTGCTGATGAGGGGGCTTGGAGGCAAGTATTTTTAACTGTCCCATCTTCAGAGACGAGTTCAAAATCTGTTGCTGCTTAAGAGGGAAAGTTAAAAGCTGTGAATCTCACTGGATACAGCTGCTGCTCTGCAGAGCTGGTGGACAAAATTCAGGAACCAAGATTTGTATCTTCAGTGTTTTCTTGTTGGCTGGTACTAGGTAGCTGTACGCTGATGTAAAGTAAGTCTTTTCTCAGTGCTCTGGCAGTTATGGATTCCATTTAACTGACTCTCTCCGTGCATTGCTTAGGGGAGTCTGGGTGGCTACCATTGGCATGGATTCCACTCTGGCAGCCTGGTGCCTAAAATGTAAGCACTTACCTGTTTAAATGTCCCAAAATAATGCTTACTGTAAAAAAAATATTCTGGAATTCTGAGACAATATTACAAATACTAGCTTTATTATTAAAATTTGTTTAGCAATTTTTGAAATCAGCTGTATTTTAAAGCTGTGCGATGCCGTTCTTTACTCTTCAGCACAGAAGAACTTTTAAGTCCTTGGTCTGGAAGTCAGGATGCCCTTCACATGGTGCATTCACCATAACAGCGCACGTTCTTATGACTGTATCAAATGCAAGGATCTCTGTGCTGTGGTTGCTTTTAAATTTACCACAAGACTACTACATTTTTAAAGAAGGGAACAAAGGTATATGACATTAACATCCTATACATCTGAACTTTCTAAAATACATTTTTTTATATTTAGTTGTCCCACATGAAACTGGAGAAAGAGATGACCAAATTGTTTCTGCATTTACTGCATAAATCCAGAGCAAGTCTGCTAAAGTTACTCTGTATTTTCACCAGCATATATAGGCTTATAATTCAGTAATTGAGCTTGAATGCACAAATTTCCAGTTGGGTCATTCATTTTTCTTTGTTTACCTAAATAGTAGACAGTCCATTTTAAAATGACTACTGTTAGCTGATACCGTAACAGAATATAAAGTATTAATATTTGGGAATAAAATGCTTAGTGTTACTTGAATTGCTGAAAGCATATACGGTGTTCCTGTAGGAGAGAAGAAAGCAGTTACCCTGCCATGATTAAATACTCAATATTAAGTTTTTCTGTTAGTTCAGTGAAATTGCATTATGTTTACACAGTTATTTGTTTTTCTGTGTTTCAAAGGAAGATGTTAATCTTCTAACACTCCAAAATGTTTTGTCAAAAAATAGCTGCTGCTTCTTCTGGAATAAATGACAAAAATTATCTGAAAGAAAAAATCTTCTGAGGTTCTTACCATAGTTTCCCTACTGAAGGGGACTAAACATGCCTCCAAGAGACTCCCAGCGCTTGTTGGAGTTTTCTCAGCCAGCGGGCTTGAGCACTACTGCCTTGACTCCAGCCCTCGCCTGTTTTTCTTTAAGTCCTGCAGGGTACCCAACAGAATTTTATTTCCACTAAAAGTGGATCACCACCCTGCTGGGGTCCTGCAGTATTCTAATACATCTGGAGAGTTGGGAACCAACATTTAAGCAAATTACTATTTTTTTGCATCTGATCCCAGTTAACTTCTTTTCTGACCAGTCATTTACTCTCCTGTCTTCTGATTTTTAGATGCATATTAATTTTAGAAAAGGACACTAAAGGAAAGGCACAATGCAGGTTTGGGGTGAGATAAGAAGGTACTGTAGGGCTTTAGGTCCATATAGTAAGTTGAATGCTAGTCCTTTGTGAGATCAGGTACTACATTTTTTTAAGTAGCCGTATATTGTAGGAGAAGATAAGAGTGAAGACTAAACTGCAAATGTCGTCATTTTTAAATACTTTGATTACTTACAAATACTATCTTTTTCCACAGAGAATGGTACCTTAACGGTGACTATTTAGTGGTGCTGGTGTCTGTCATCCTCATTCTTCCCCTGTCCTTGCTGAAAAATTTAGGTAAGCAGTAGAGTACACTCAGAATAAAAATGCATTGAAAATACTGTGGGGAAATGGTTTGATGCGATGTTTGAGTCTTGAAGTACTGTGTGAATTAACAGCTGTCTCCAGACTTGTCTCTTGGGGCCTAATCAGTGTTTAGGTAACTGCGGTAACAGTCTACTTAGAAAAAAAGAAAGGGGGGGGAAAAAAAGTCAAGTATCTTAAGTTACAGATGTGTTTGTGGAAAACGAAAGGACAACAGATAAAGGTAGCTTTAGAACAAGGCTCAACAGTAACTTTGTGTTCTCATCATGAAGTTTGACCTGTTTTGGTCAGTAGTGAAATAGTGTAATATTGTTACTGGCTATCCTATAACAGTCTTGAAAGAATAGGGATGCTACCCCTGGACAGTTAAATTGTCTTTGCAATGTAAATAGAAGTCACCTTTTTCATTTTAGTTCCCAAGCAGTAGCAGAATACTCATACCAGATGCCTCATCTGAAGTGGCTGTAATTCAGTGATATATGTGAATAATTCAGTTAATGCACTTATTAGTTCAGAGAATCCTGTAGTGGAACCTTACTAACTGAGAGTATCAATGTGAATTACTTTCTCACGTTACTACTTCCTTCAAATGAAGTGAATCAATAAAAACAGAAAGGAAAAGGCTAAATTATCTCATAGTGCATTCTTACTAGAATTAATCCTATAATCTTTCTTAGGATATAATAAACAGTTCACATAGTTGTTGGTGTAGGATTTTTCTGTAAGTTATAAAATTTAATACTACAGACTCACTGTGTGCACAGACACTGATCTGTCTTTGAGAACTTTCAGATCTGAGTTGAGGTTAGCAAAAAGTCAATAAATAATTAACTTGTTCTATGTAACACTAAGAAAATGGCAATCTAAAGAGATAACTGACAATACATTTTGTCATAAAGTTACGACTTGAATGGTGTTTCTGTTTATTGTACCTTAGATTTATTTTTTTTTTTCTTTCTTGAACACAGGATATTTGGGCTATACCAGCGGCTTTTCCTTACTTTGCATGGTCTTCTTTCTGATCGTTGTAAGTATGATCTTGCAGACTTTCAGTGCTTGTAAAACAGCATTTCAAAGAGAAATTAAACACAGTTTCTGAAAAGTTCTACGTACTGCATTAGTCAAAGTAACAATGCATGGCTTTATTTCTAGGTAATTTGGAAGATGTTTCAGATTCCTTGTCCTGCGGAGAGTGACATCATAAACATTACATTAGTAAACGTGACAGCGGCACCTTTCTTAAATAAAAACATAAGTGATGATTTGTGCAAGCCAAAATATTTCATCTTCAATTCCCAGGTAACTGACTAAAAATCAGACTCTCTGTGGAAAATAACTGAGAGACTAAATACATAGCAGATAAATTAGATCATTTTTCCTTCAAGTAATTACCCAGCTGTAACCTTGGGTTGTTCTAAGACTTTCTGTTCCAGTAGAGTTAGGCACTGTTTACCTCCTGTAGACTGGGTGTTTCCACACTCCAAATACACAGAAATTAGAGATTGAGGTGCCTGCCTGAGATGAGTGGCAATAAACGCATCTCATTCTTCAGCATAGCATTTCTCAAGCTTTCTCAAGTAAATTAGTGAAGCATTTTAAAAAGGAGATTGCAGAAGAAGATGGAAGTAAATAGTAAAAGCATGTGAATGGGAAATGTATGCCAGCGTTTGGGATGGACTTTAAGTTCCTGTTCACAAAGTCTTGACTCTCATGAATGCTCCCAATTACAGTGATGAATCTCCACACATGGGGAAGATGCGTAATAGCCAATACCAAGATCAGGCTGTAATGGCTTAAGCCTATGAGATGTGGAACATAATTCTGAATGCAAATACATTCAGCTCAGCATGGATTTCAGTGAGATTTGAGAGTGTGTGGTACCTCAGGGTCTGGATTTAAAAAAATATGAACCTGTTGGTTTAGTTTTTGCCAAAGTTTCAGTTGTAAAGAACCTGGTCTTCGTCAAAAACTAAACTGATGTCTAAGTCAAACTGAAAAATCTGCTGATTTTTTTTAAAACTAAATTTCTAACATCTGTTGAGATACTTAAGAAAGATCCTTTTGTTTTTCAGACTGTCTATGCTATCCCAATCCTAACATTTTCTTTTGTCTGCCATCCTGCAATTCTTCCTATCTATGAAGAACTGAAAAGGTAAATGCTAGAGATGTGTCTGTAATTTCACTAAACAAACAAAAGTAGTATAAAACAGTATGTTCTCATTTCTAACAATGTTTCTTTTTCTTACAGCCGAAGCCGTAAAAGAATGATGAATGTGTCCTATGTATCTTTTTTTGCCATGTTCCTCATGTATTTATTGGCTGCTCTCTTTGGATACCTGACATTTTATGGTGAATATTGCCTTCTCTGCTTTCTTTTAAATGAATTACACTCTGCAAAACCACAGTATTATTTTTAAGTTAGAGCAAGCAAGCATTTACTGTGGGTTCTAAATATATACTGTTTGTTGGGGGGGGTTTTTAATACTTCTATAAGTGCACTCCTAAAAGGAGATCAGTAGTAGAATTAGGCCCAAGACACAGGATTAAAATCGGATTAAAACACACACAGTGCCTTCAAGTTACGCCTGTGGAAAACGGAGACGTGCTTACAGGAGCTGATGAGGCTTTCAATTCGTATTGCTGTAACTGTAAAATTCGCTTAGGGTTTAGAGCAGAAGCGGTTGTTTGAGAAGTGTGTCAACCACAACTACTGTTTTTCTTTATAGGAAGAGTCGAACCAGAACTGCTTCATACCTACTCTACTTATCTGGGTTCTGATGTTCTTCTTCTTACTGTGCGTCTCGCTGTACTTATGGCTGTAACCCTGACTGTACCTGTAGTTATTTTCCCAGTAAGTAACTGATTTTTTTAATCTTACTACCATTTTTTATTTTCATCACCCACTGCTGCAGTCACTTACTGATTTGGCAACTCCTATTTATAGAATTTTTCTCTTACCCAGAAAAGGAAATTTGTTCTAATAAACTTGATTAAGTATGTCTATACTGTTAATTCAAATAAATAATTGGGGAACGTTCACAAAGCAGTAGATACAAATACATTCATTTACGTTGTTTTCCTGGTATGTTTTTAACTGGGGGAGTGGAGCAGATTGCCCCTTTGTAAAAATACTTGTGCTATTGTATTATCAGCTTACTAAAGTCAGTGTGGTTTTGTAATCACGTTGTGAATGTGAATTCTGGCCATTTAGATGTGTATTGTTGAGCAGCATCCTTGGATGTCACAAAAATTAATTTTTGTTAAAGATAGATGTTTTTTCATTGTGTTTTCTCCATTACTGGCTGTGCTTTGAAAATCTAAATCACTGAAAAGAGAAACAGACCAGAAGCACAGAGCTGCTGCTCAGATGCAAGTAGTAAATATTTTGGGGGGTGTGTGTGAAACTACTTTCATGTCTTTAATCTTCTATTAAAATGTGAAGTGTCCAGGAAAATGATCTTAAAATACAGAAGGAAGGTCTCATTCAGGTGACAGTCACTGACTTCTACAACAAAGACTAAACTGTCTTGTTTGCTTTTTTTTTTCCCCCCTCTTCAAAAGATCCGCAGTTCCATTACCCAGCTGTTGTGGGCAGGGAAGGAGTTCA
This sequence comes from Gorsachius magnificus, assembly GCA_034008185.1. Classification (NCBI taxonomy): domain Eukaryota; kingdom Metazoa; phylum Chordata; class Aves; order Pelecaniformes; family Ardeidae; genus Gorsachius; species Gorsachius magnificus. The sequence goes on from CM067081.1 coordinate 183,626,610, forward strand.
GATGGTGGCGTCACTGTTCCATTACAGGGGCTCTTCTGGTGTTTACCAACGTGCTTGTTATCTTTGTCCCTACTATCCGAGACATCTTTGGATTCATTGGTAAGCATTTTCACATCAGTTCCAGTAGTCTTTCAAATCTCGGAAAATGCCCTTCCGATCTAATTAAATTATATTTACCTGTTTATGAATATTTATTTCTATGCTTTTTAAATGCAGGTGCATCTGCAGCTGCCATGCTGATCTTTATACTTCCTTCTGCCTTCTATATCAAATTAGTGAAGAAGGAACCAATGAAGTCAGTGCAAAAGATTGGGGTATGTATAGACAAATACATAATAGTTACGCTTGCTTACTAATTCAGAGCAAGAACTTCAGTTTTCTGCTTTACAACTTAAGAATTTTGAAGTCCCACTGAAGGTAGTCAGTGAATTGGCATTAATGTTATCTTAGTTGCATAGGTCCTCAGAACTGAGGAGAGAGCCATCACAAGGCTCAGTTCACTTCAGTCACTTTTCCTGCCCCCCAGTCTCAACAGCAGTTGGGTCATTCTGTTGCTGGTAAGAACCAGGTGTCAACAGATTACCCTTAAGATCTATACTCAAAATATCTTGCTGTTCTCCTTTAAATTTTCATTCAAGACTTATTTACGTGATTTCCCCCTTAAAGCTGACCTCCACCCATCGTTTGGGTCATCCTGGCTGATCTTGGTGCTCTTGCTGGTCTTAGGCATACTGAGTCGGAATGAAGTTGGCATAGCCTGACTGGTATCAGCAGCTACATTATTTTTCCTCAGTTGAGGTTGAGGCCAGCTGTACTGAAAATAAATGTATTTTTTTATTTGAAAAAAGACCCCCAAGTATGAGAAAGATACGTAGTTCCTTATTGTTTACTGTGTTCTTACCTGTTTTAATTTGTTCTCCATGAGCAATGGCAGTTGTGCCAGAAATGGGTATGACTTTATGGGTATAGTAGCAGGAACTGAAATCCTTCTTTTATGTTTTCTTTTTTCAGGCTGCATTCTTCTTTCTAAGTGGTGTACTTGTGATGACTGGGTGTATGACACTGATTATTCTAGACTGGACCCACAATGTTGCATCTGATGGCCATTAACTGTCCTGATTTAATCTCTAATACTCCACTTCAAATGCCAGTGTTCACTCAGATACCTACTGAGAATGAAAATGAGCTATTCGGCTTCCTTTAAAATGCAGATTCTTTGTTGATGGTTCTTCCGATTGTAGAATACCTGAACTCTGTCTTTAAGAAACTATTCTGCATGATGGAAGTGGATATTGACATCAAACCACCTGAGTGTCTGGCTGAAGGAAGTGACAACTTTATTCCATTCCAGAGAATGGACAGAACTCTCTGTAGACTTTTATCAAGCCATGTTTGGCTTTCGTCATTGTTACTTGGATATTTTGTTACTTTACTTGAATGTGCCTAATGGAACCAACTGATGTGAGAAATGACTCTCTTAATTTACAGCAAAGTGTTTAAACAGCCAATGAGAGAGAGAGAAACACGATTATTTTTTGTACCAAAAAATTCTTATGGACCTCAAAAGCACTATTTTGACTTTGAGAAACATTTTTCTAAAAAGAATGAAAGAATAGCATAGAAGAGCTCATAAAAAAAAAAAAAAAAATCTGATCAGTGTCCTAAATTAAATCAAGTTTGCCTTTCTGTAGAGGCATAATTAGAAGAAATTTTATTTTAGAAAATAATTCTAATGACCAAAACGAAAAATGAACCAATTCAAGCAAAAATTTTCCAGTCATAGATGCTTCCCATGAATTTCACTTCATTCAAAGCAGAGTGAAAATAATCCTGAAAATCATTCCTCAGCTTACTTAAGTAACCACAGTTACCTTAGTTCCCAAAAATTATGTGGAAGCCCAAATTTTCAAGCTTTAAAAAACCCCACCCTTTAAGAATGGGTACGTTTGAGAAAAACGTAGCTAATATAGAAATTGTAAAGATGGTGTTGACGTTTCCCTTCTTGAAGTACTCAATAGTGCAATTGGGTAAAACAGGGTTTGGGAGTTTTTTGCTTTTTTCTGTGGGTATTTTTTTTCCTGTTGTAGATGCAAACAGAATGGCATTAGAGCATTAATGTAAAACTCCCTCCTGGAGTTGTCTATTAATAAGGTCATGTCGTCAGTCGTAGGAATGTTGGGATTTTTTCTGTCTGATCTATCTTGAAACACTCTGTAGGAAAACAAAAAGGTCTTAATGTAGTTTACTAGTTGTATAATATTCAGACAGTGTACAGTATTTCTCAAATTACTCATCCATTATTGGATTTTGAATTATTTGACTATTCAGTTTCTGAGTCAAATCCGCAAAATAACTGCACCAGTATTTCATGCTTGGTACAAACTCTCTTCACATACGCAACTGGGATTCCTCTTCCAATTTATACTGTATAGTAGTGTTAAAGGTAACCTCATAGACTGGATAGTCATCTCATACTTGTTAGCTTCAGAAATAGGTAAGTTTCTTATGAGCCCTAGCTAACTAGCTGATGAAACAGGTGCTGTATGGTTGTGACTAGCTGTTTTGTTTCTAGTGCATGTTTACTCTTTCATTCTTATCCCAGGTTGAAGAGAAATAACACATGTAACAGCATACTTGGCTTATAAGAGGTTCTCAAACACAATATTGGGTACAAAAGCCTAGATAGAGATTACTGATGAAATAATCATGGCAGTGTGGTCAGCTGTCTTCATGACGCTTCAAAAATCCAATCTACAAAGTTGCGCTTGGTCGTTGTGTCAGAGGGAACAAGTAAGGGCCTGCAATCCACTGATTAAACGGTGCCTGAGACATTTTTGCTCTAGCAGAATTTATCAGGAACAAATCGAAATGATTGTCACTGTTTGGCAGATAATGTCGATCTCTGCCCAGCCTTTTAAAATCTATGAAAACAAATGGCAGGTGTTTTGTATTGATGCTTCTGCATGACTGTAAGTACTGGTCACAAACTCTGTAATGTACAACTGTACTGAGAAGTTAAGATTCCTCTTGTGTTTGTGTTATTAGTTCAGTGGTACTCAACTGGCAATTAACGATCCCGGAATCAGCACTGGCCAATGCTCCTTAGGTACTTCTCTGCCTCAGGTACTGTACATCCATGGCTAACTATCCTCCGTTACCTGATCTCCACGGAAGTGCTGAGCGTGTGCCACCTCAGTACTTTGGCAGCTTTTCTTCTCCCTCTCCGCAAACGTAGAAAGGTTGGAAGAGGATTAAAATGTTGTCTGCCTCTGAGCAATTTGTAGCACATAGGGGATGAAGTGCTTCCCTTGCCAGCATTCAAAAAAAAAAAAAAACCAAACAAAAAAACAAAACTGAAGCAAGTGAGAAATACCCTGCTTTCTCTCAGTAACCACAGAAGAGGAAGGAGGTGTAAATGAGAAGTTGCTACACGGTCCTTCTGAGCAGCCAGAGAGGAAGAAGATTTTTGTGACGACACCTCATAAGATGTCGTACATGTAACTTAATTCTCTGAATGTAGCAATTTCTAGATTTTAGACGATGTGTTACATTATTTGATGACTGGCTTTCCACCTGCAGTAGTTGAGTTCCACTTGGCTGGGTTGATTTCCGTCTGATTTATTTAATTACATGATATTTTTTTTTTTCCAAGCCTGTCTGCTTAAAAGTTACCTACATTACAAACCACCTGAAAGAGCAGCTTCAGTATTAAACCACTGTTTTGTCACCTCAGTTAGACATTACTGTCTTCCATGATATTTCAGTCATAAATGTAACATGTTATTTATAAAACATTAATCCATTGAAACTAAACCTATTTTTCAGTATTTATGATAGTGTATGTACATAAGTGTATGTGTGTATATACTGTAAGTATAATGTATATAGTGTAGCTTTGAAATCCAGGATTTATGTATATATTCCTCTCTCATTACTGATTATTACATCATTTCAAGGAGTTGTTCATGTTGTACATCTCTATAACAACTGTCAAAGGAAGGACTCTTTTACAGCAAAATGTAATGCCTACAAAGATGGAAGAAATGTGCTCCCCCTAAAGTGTGTAAGAAAACACTAAGATTGTATTTATTACAAATGTATATGTTACAATAAACACAGGAGTCACTTGGGTCCATAAAAAGCATCGTTCGGGTTCATGTATACTTTTCCTCTAGAATATACCATGGATGTTATGATTTCCTGAATGCAGCAACTTAACTTCTATGGTCCAACGTACTTGTTAGGCCACCAAATTCAGGCATCCTGCGGTACCTCTGTACAAATGTAAATAGCCACTGTATTGTTAGAGGCCAACAGCCTGGCTACAGTTGTTGGCAGCAGAGTGCAACACAGTTTCAATGAAACATTGTATGTTTGTTTTAACTGAAATAAATAAATAGATAATCCTAAGAAATCTTGTGGTGAGTTGTTTGTTTGGGTTTTTTTTGGGGGGGGGGGGAGGCATTTGAAGGATTTTCTTTAAAGATGATGCTGAAAGCATATCTTTAACTTCATGCATGTGTAATTTACGAGCCCTTTTCAGGAAGGGGGAAGAAAAAGGAAAAATAGCGTACAACTAAGTCCACAATTTATGACAGTACAAGACTAAACAGAACAAGTCTGGACATGAAAGAAAATGAGAGCTTATTCTGCAGGGGACCTGGATTATGTTATTTTTTTTTGCGGTACAGACGTACCTGGAGACAAGACTCAATGTCTTAGACCTTGTATAACTGTAATTGATGAGTGAGCCTTGCCAAAATCCTGTGCCATTTTCCTGCAACTGAATCTCCAGGACAAGAATGAGCCATCATGTGAAAATTTTCAAGCAATTGGATACAAAGCAAGTCACACAGTATTTTTTGCTGAGTAGCTATTCATTATATTATTTTTTGTCATGTTTTCTGTGTGTTCGCAGTGTTCGTGCATTTGCTCAAAAGTCCAAATTGCATCCTGATGAGGGACAAATGTCCTCATTTCTCTCTAGTTTGCATTTTAATGTCACCTTTGTGAAATTACTCAGTTTCACAATGTTGCAGACCCTTAAGAGGGTGTTAATCAGCGGACCCAAAGTGTGGAGAGGCAGCACTGTGAGCAGCCACACATTTGTGTCCACAATTTCATGTCCTGCATTTTTGTATTTCAGCATTTGGTTACCTGCATCTGAAGCATAACTGCAAACAGGTTTCGAGTGATCATCGTTCTTGAAACAAGAACCCTAACCCTACGTTGGAAATGGTGGTTGTGCCTGGAAATGCTCATTCTCACAGCTTGCCTACCATCACACAAGAATTCCTTAGCAGTAGAGAAGCCCTTTCCCTGGAATGTCACTTGACTAGCTGAACAATGAAGCCCACCTCTCTGCCATCAGGCACCTCCAACTTAAAAAATATGTCAAGTAGCCTTTTCTATACGCTTCTGATTCCTCCCAAGAGCTGGCTCACCCTGGGTGATGAGACAGTGCAATGATTAAAAAAAAAAAACAAATTATGTTGTGTGACAGTGTCTAAAATCCCATGCTTTGAACCTCTTTACCCACAAGGCCTTTGCTTCAGAAGAGGGATAAGCTGTCACTTAGGGTTTATTCACAATGCTGAGATTTGGGAATCTCTTAAGGCCTCTGCAGGTGAGATCTTTGCTTTCTTCTGGTTCCCCTGAAGTTTACCTCTTTTTTTTTTTTTTTTGCCCGCCCTGGCCTTGCCCAGTCTGTTCTGTCCCAAGGTCCTGCCTAGGCACCTCACCCCTAAGTGTTCCTGCAGTGGCTGGATCACATCAGGTCAGGTCCTGTGGTTGCCCATGGCTTAGCTCATACTCCTGTTTGTGGGGCAGCGCAGCTTCCATCCAGTTTGTGTGCCCAGTTCTCCTTTCTGGAGAAACAGAGCAGAGGGGGGCTGGTGTATGCCCAGGTTTCAGCCCCTGGAGGAGCTGAGATGCCGCAAGGGAGCCCCCAGTCCTGTCCTGGGAATTCAGACACGCCAGCCCATCTCCAGTGCCGTTGTGCCCAGCACCCGCTTCTAAACCCCACCTGCTTTCGCATTCATTTCCTTCTGTCATCTTGCACAGATGCTTTTGGCTGTCGTAAGGTGACTCCTTGTCAGCTCTATCATTCTTGCCCACCTTCAGTCATCTTATGACCTTCCCAACCACATGCCTGCCCATGTCCAGCTCCCACCTTTCCACATCCACCTTTAACCAGGCACAGCTAGAAACATCTTCCTTTGATTTTCCTGGGCTCTGCCCAGCTGGCCTCCTTATGCCTCTGCTCTAACCACAAGCCTTATGTTCTTGTTCTCTGGACGCCCCTCCCATCCTGGCTCTCCAGCAGACCCCTTCGGTGGCCCGGCAAGGCCCCACTGCCACGCTCACTCCAGGCACCTCTCGTCCCTCCAGCCTTCGGCCGAGCACAAAGCCCTGCTGGAGAGAATGAGAGGGGCAACTTTTCCCAGGAAACATGATTCAGTGTTTTACTATGGGAAAACATCCTCTTTTCCCCGATTCTATTCTCAGTTGGACCAAATCGTTTAGGCTGATTGTTTTTCCATGCAGATGCACAAAACCACCACCTTGCTACAGTTACTTGTAATGGAAAATGCCAGGAGAAATATCTGAAGCTAGGTTATGTTCAAAAGAACAGAAACATACTCCAGTAAGAGAAGAATCAGGTAATCCCAGTAACAGGTGGCATCATGGACCATGTTTGAAAATGTTATTTTAATTAGAAATAAGTGCTATTTTTTATTTTCATTATCATTTACCTATTTTAAAAAGGGGGGGAAAAAGGTTTTCCAATTGCAGAACGTAAATTGATAGATAATTTATGTTGGATAGGTACTAACAATAATGTAGAAATTCAGTATGGGTCTTGGAAAGGAAGTGTACCTTATATAAGCAGCTTTTTGATGATCTTTAAAAATCTTCTTTACACCATCTCCAAACAGATCAAATGATTGCAGCAAAATTAAATGGAGCCAAGTGAGGTGCTGCGGGTATTCCCAAAGGCTCAGGAGTTATTGGGCCAGGGCTAACACGCATCTACTTTTTGTTAAAATAAATACCAGTTCATGAGCAGCCAATATTGCTCCTTCCTGCCCACTTCAGTAAAATGATTTAATGTGCTGGTAGAGCATACCTTGGGGCTGGAGCCCAGGTCACCACACAGAACAGACAGACAGACAGGTCTCATGAGAGGTGCCCGGGCACCTCACCCTGCCTGCGGCTGTGTCACCTGGAGGCCCCACTTGAACACCCACGAAGGACTTGGGTGATGCTTGAGAGGGGAAGGGCTCTGCAGATGGACCTGGACAGGCTGGATCGATGGGCCGAGGCCAACTGTATGAGGTTCAACAAGGCCAAGTGCTGGGTCCTGCACTTGGGTCACAACAACCCCATGCAGTGCTACAGGCTTGGGGATGAGGGGCTGGAAAGCTGCCCAGTGGAAAAGGACCTGGAGCTGTTGGTCGTCAGCCGGCTGATTATGAGCTGGCCGTGTGCCCAAGTGGCCAAGAAGGCCAACAGCCTCCTGGTTTGTATCAGGAATAGCGTGGCCAGCAGGAGTAGGGAAGTAATCGTGCCCCTGTACTCGGCGCTGGTGAGGCCAAACCTTGAATACTGTGTTCAGTTTTGGGCCCTTCACTACAAGAAAGACGTTGCATTGCTGGAGCATGTCCAGAGGAGAGCAACAAAGCTGGTGAGGGGTCTGGAGCACAAGTCTGATGAGGAGCGGCTGAGGGAACTGGGGTTGTTTAGCCTGGAGAAGAGGCTGGGGGGAGACCTGATCGCCCTCTACAACTGCCTGAAAGGAGGTTGTAGTGAGGTGGGGGTCGGTCTCTTCTCCCAGGTAACAAGTGATAGGACAAAGGGAAATGGCCTCAAGTTGCGCCAGGGCAGGTTTACCTTAGACATTAGGAAAAATTTTTTCACTGAAAGAGTTGTCAAGCATTGGAATGGGCTGCCCAGGGAAGTGGTCAAGTCCTCATCCCTGGAGGTATTTAAAAGACGGGTAGACGAGGTGCTTAGGGACATGGTTTAGTGGTGGGGATGGCAGGGTTAGGTTAATTGTTGGACTTGATGATCTTAAAGGTCTTTTCCAACCTAAACAATTCTATGATTCTATGAATACAACTGGCAGGCGCTTCCACTGTGGGCAGGGCACGGGGAGCACGCCCCAGTGCCGCAGCCAAGGAAAACACTGAGGAAAACAAGACAATGATCAAAAAAGCCACAGCGGACCCACAACTTTGTGGAAACACGGAGAGCAGCCATGGAGAGCGTGAACAGAGTTTCACTCCATGTCCATCAGCAAATGGCAGCATCCAGAAGAGAGACCTTCAGAAGACAGGTTTGAAAATAACTGCCACTAAAATATTTGCATTGCTCTTTTGACACAGTGGGGGAGGCATCAGCTGTGAAACTGTTGCTCTGCAAGGATCACTGGACTCCAAAGGAAAATGGCATATGAGGGATGTGTTTTTCTGGGGAACAAGTGAGGAAGTTCCTAAGAATACCAGCAGCGGGAATGTGGTGGCGCATCCCTCATGTCCCCTGCTCTTTTCTGCTGGACAGCTTTACGATTTCAGAAACTCCTGTCAGATCTTGGTGTAAGGAGTTGGATGATTGGGCGGCACTGTCTGTACCAGAAATTCCTACATGGCTGAGGTGGGGAGGAAGAATGGGAACAGTCAGTTATTCCCTGATAGCCTCGGAACATACTTGATCTGAATCATAGCCTGAGTGGCGCGGTACCATTGTTACTGGAATTCCAGCGATTACCAACCCAGATTGTGGCTTGGACTGGAAATTTACTGATGACTAAAGCCATGATCCTGTAAAACAGTGGTGCTAAGTGAGGCCCTTTGAGATCTCCTGGGAGGGGAGGGCCAGCTCGGGAGGGGCCACAGGCTTCCTGCTTCTGTGGGATTGTCACTTGCCCTCGTCTCAGACAGCTCTCTCCCCTTGCTGCAAAGATGACGTTTCCAAGCACAATTCCTCTAATCAGATTATTAAAAACACAGGCATCCCATGCTTGATGCACGATCATGGTTTGGGGTGACTCTGTGAGTGTGTCTGTGTCTGTGTGTACACACTGGGAATAAAGGGTACAAAGGCTCCTCTAAGCTACTTGGATTTACCTGGAAAGACAATAAAAAGTCAAATGGGGAAGTGAAGCCCACAAGTTCCTCTTCTAGTAAAGCAGACAACCAGTACTGATTTGCACACTTACATTATTTTTCTCAGTCCCAGAAAGGTCCAGAATTCTCCAAATTCCTCCTGCACATTGTATTTTTTGAAGCCTGTACTCACTCTGGCAGCCACGGCAAGCTGGCCTTTTATCTCCATTTCTCCTGCAAGAGCATTCATTTCAGGTATGCCATATTTCACACACCTGGCTCCTTCAGAGCTTAAACAGTCAACTTCAACCCCAAAGTGATTATAAGGGGTAAGTGCAGCAGCCTTTCCTTTCCCAGGACCCAGCCCTAAGCTCTGCAGCGAGCTCCTCTAAACTACCAAAGAAAATCCAGGCCACGTCACCAGCTGGGTGACACGAGCATGTGAGACACGTTTCAAAACCGAGTCGGTAATTAACGTAAAACAAATGGTTTGGCGTTTTTGCTACCACAGATTTCCAGCCATCGTGGTAGGTTAAATGCAGCACTACACTACTCCTGCACTTCGCAGAGCCAGTTTCCAACTCGTGGTTAAATTTCCCAACCCATTTAAACAATCCCTATCTTGGATCAACACACTGCTTATCTCTGAGTCCCAGTGGAGAAGTCCTACAAGGGTTACTGTGTCTGAGCACAGCTAACTGCTAGAATACCCACCTGCCTTCCCCTGCAAATTTCAGTTTGGTGGGGAAAAGCCGTCCTCTTCTGCGTTTTCTAGCAGCAACTTGACCAAAACAAAACCTCTGAAATATTTCCTTTCCTACTCATGTATGGATAAGTGTGGGAAGGAATTAGATCCTATCTTTATCATCCAGAAACTTTGGATAACCATGAAATCCTTCTGAAAAAGGCATCAGCAACTACTTGGAGTAACTACTTTGACTGGCTTCTTATTTTTATAAATACTGAGAAAATTAATACTCATAGGACCTAAAGTACTTTTACAGATTATTTTATTTCTGTCAGTTCTGCTGTTATCTGAGTCAAGTTGCGCATGTGATTCAGACTTTTCCCTTGCTGAAGTGACTACACATGGTGCTTTCCCTGTCTGTGCACAGTGAGTTATTATACACAGTCCAGTAACACAGACATAAAACCACGGAAGTTCCTCTACAAAATATTTCCCGTTTTCATTTCCTTCGCTCTTCTTCAGACAATGCATTGTAGCTTTCCCTTCTCCCTCCCACCACGACACCCCAAACCATTCATTTTTCAAACCCTCACAAAGTTTTGCAAACTTCTTAGCACTTCTTTTCCCGCCCCCCCCCCCCCAAAGAAAGGTCTTTGCTTTTCATATGCTTTGTACAGTTTCCCATATGATCTCATAGACTGTAAAGATGAACTGATTTCAAAGAGGAAGTACATAGGTCCTTTTCACCCAGTCTAGCAGACAGACTACCATGCAGTTTTACAGTGGGATTCTATAAAAGTATAAAAGAGGGGGGATTTTTGAAAGAGTCAGTCATAAAGAAGCAGTGAGAAATATTGCAATGTCATAGCAGTGAGCATGACAGCCAACTGATGCAATAACGATACTAAACTATCATTCGCCTTCGACACCGGAGAGCATAACTGAAAACGTAACCGCACAAAGTTTTCTCTGCATCCTCCCGCTGAAGCTCGGCCGTGCTTACCTGCTACCCTGTGCACTGATCTGGCTTGGAAATCTTCAGGGTTTATGCTTTTTCTCCTTTAGCCAGCATCATGTCCATGACCCCACTCACCCGGCAGCCCCCCGGGAGAGCTGGCAGATGCAGAAAGATGCTGCAGGATCAAAGTGGGGGGCAGACCGCTAAGCTGGCTGCGCTGCCTGAAAGGTGCCCAAGATAAAAACTTCAGTGCATGCTAACAAAAGGGATGCTTAGCCAAAGGCATGGCCAAAGGTCTGTGCCTCGGGCAGCCCCCCTCAAGCCTCCCCCAGGTGGCCAAAAGGTGGGAGCTGCCAGCAGCCAGTTATCCTGTGCAGGGCAAGGAGGCACCACCCTTGGCCAAGTGCCCTTCACGATGGGGTCTGCTGGCCCCTCAGGTCTTCTTCTCACTCTCCCCAGTGTGCTCCCAAGCAGGTCAGTGTCACCAAGGGCTCCCACAAGCATGAGTGGAGACATAGGCAATGACTGTATTTTTGGAGTTGGCAATGGGGCACGCTGAAGCTGCAAGCCATGGGAGAGGAAAGCAAGCCAGAAGAAACATAGGAGGAAAAAGAGGCCTGGAGAGGAACAGAAAAAGAGAATAATTTCATGATTGTGAAGAAGAGAGAAAGTAGACCCACTGATAAACGAGAAGGGAGACGAGAACATCATCTATGCAAAACATCAGAAATCCCAAAGTGATTTGATGGTTATTTGTTTGCCTCCTTGCTTTCTCTGAACAAAGAAGGGAGGAAGGACTTTGTGGAAATAATCCTGGACAAGGTACATATAACAGAATGCGTGAAGAACTGAACACCAGCCAGCCCAGCCCATAAAGCAGCTCAATTAATAAGTATTCATAATCGTTTGCAATTATTTTGAAATTGTGTGAAAAAAAGGTTGGAGAAAACTGTATGTGTTGACAGTCTCCAAGGGAAACCTGAGTCATTACTTAACTCTTGTTACTTAGTGCCCACAAGGCTATCTTCTATCCCACTGGCACATTAACATAAGTAATGAAATAAATCACTGTAAGCCAGAACCCTTTCCTACTAACCGTGAGCAATTACTAGAATTTATATACTCAGTGAGACCAAGGAGATGGCTCATTCGCCTAGCATGGAGGTCCAGCTCACCACATGAACATGGATTTTTACAGTGGATTACCATTAGAAATAAGCCAAAAAGGGATAAGTAATTTTTTTCAGACTTCACTTTTTTCTGACTCTTAGCCAAAGATACATAAACTTTTCCCTGTCCTGGTTTTCAAGTTGACAAAGAGCAAACTCACCCTGGAAAACAGAGGAGCGCTGACTCCCAGCACGGCAAAGCATCACAGGGCAGCCAAGAAGTGGTGTGGGCAACAAGGGCTGGTGGAGCAGCTGTGGCACATGCAACAGCCAGCACAGCCCCTGAACAGCCCTTACGGGCAAAACTGCAGGCAGATCCTTCCTCCTTCTTCTAAACAGCCACAGATCAAATACACACGTGTGTGTGCGCACCCCTCTCCAGAAAAACGTTCTATCTTGTTACGGAACACTTTTGCAGTGATGAGTCTTAGTGCTACAAATATCAGATATAAAACCTACTCATTCCCTAGGAAATGGTCAGCCTGGTCCATAGCCCTGAAGGACCCCGGGGCTGTCACTCCATACTAAAACATCCCAGCGATGTTGTATGCTTTTCTACTCACAGTCAATTAAAATACTCAGAAACATAAGGATCATCTAGAAATTGCAAAGTCACAAACAAGGTTCTGACTTTGAGTTAGTAACTTCACTTCTTGAAAATAAAGCAACAGAAAACTGTAGGTCTGATGCAATGTTCCAGGAACCAGACAGGAAGGAAAAGAGGGTAAGTATTTTCTTCTGGTCAAGAGATTGATGGCTATAATCACATTTGAAGGGAGGAATTTGCCTTGACTCATAGGAAATATCTTTGTTCTTGGGGATTTAGAAGCAGCCTTTGTGGAACAAAGTAGATGTCCTGAACTATGCCTGGAACAAAGTAGATGTCCTGAACTACGCCTGTGTTTTGAGGAAGGATAACTTTTTCTCTTGAAAAGAATGTCAAGGTGAAGAAGTATTTGAATGGAATGTGAGGGCGTTTTCATTTTTCTTCATAGCTGGCTCCACCAAAGGCAGATGACTGTGGTGAATTATTTTAAAGAGCATAGCAACACAGAAATTAAAAGATGTTTAGATTCTGAATAATTAATTTGTGTTATGTTGCTGTTGTCAAGCTGTCCGGTTATCTCAAAGACACAAAAATGGATAAATTCTTTGCTCTCAAGAGGTTTCAATCTTAACAGTGGTGACCTCACATAACGTTGGTACTAGCTGTCACATATTTACCCCAGCTCACTTTTTTAAACCTGCCGCAAGGTTAACAAGGATTAATTGAGGCAGTAACAGCAACAGAGCTGCAATTCCCCTCCAAAACCACTTCTCCCTTCCAAACAGTGAAGGTGCTTGCTCATCTTCTAATCAACTTTTCTAAGCAGAACAGTGGCTGGGGCTTGTTAAAACCATCTTCAAACCTGACAGCATCTTTATTACAGACCCAGGGTTGCTTTTTTTTGCTGGAACAGAAGCATTTCTACTCCCAGTGTAATGACAGTGCTGGAGAGGACCAGCAGCGCTTGGAAGAGGACCAGAACTTAAAGGCAAAGTTTGCATGAACTGCACTGCGCTTGGGGCTCTGGGGATCCAAATTAAGTATACGCTTTAAGCAGCTTGAATGGTCCCACTAACTTTAACACTTATTTTAAATTAGTTTTGGACTCAAGCCTAAAATAAGTTATTTTCGTACTCAAGTCCTCCTATAAGGAATTAATTTGGAAACTGAAAAAAATAACATGGAGCTCAAACTTTGCACCGAAAGAAGCAAGTGGCTTGGGCATATGCTGAGAAAGGCAACGGGGAAAAGCCCAGCGGCATAAGAAGAGTTACCCCAGCTCCTGGGCCTGCTGCCGATACCTAATCCTATTACAAATCGTGCCTGGATCGCTAGCGAAACTGTTCTCGTGATATTTTCCATTTCAATGCCGAAATGCCTGCGCGTGTTTCACAGTGCTGGGCTGGGCATGCCCCTCTACTCTGCTCTGGTGAGACCCCACCTGGAGCACTGCGTCCAGCTCTGGAGCCCTCAGCACAAGAAGGACATGGAACTGTTGGAGCGGGTCCAGAGGAGGGCCACAAAAATGATCCGAGGGCTGGAGCACCTCTCCTACGAGGACAGGCTGAGAGAGTTGGGGTTGTTCAGCCTGGAGAAGAGAAGGCTGTGGGGAGACCTGATTGCGGCCTTTCAGTACCTAAAGGGGGCCTATAGGAAAGATGGGGATAATCTTTTTAGCAGGGACAGCTGTGACAGGACAACAGGTAATGGTTTTAAACTGAAGCAGGGTAGGTTTAGACTGGATATAAGGCAGAAATTCTTTACAATGAGGGTGGTGAAACACTGGAACGGGTTGCCCAGAAAGGTGGTGGAGGCCCCATCCCTGGAAACATTCCAGGCCAGGTTGGACGGGGCTCTGAGCAACCTGATCTGGTTAGCGGTGTCCCTGCTCACTGCTGGGGGGTTGGGCTAGATGGCCTCTAGGGGTCCCTTCCAACCCAAAACATTCTATGATTATGTGATTCTAAAAGAGGGCACAGCGTCCGCATGGCCAGGCAGGCCAATGGTGGTAAAACAAGCTGTGCTTCTGGGACGCATTTACCAGGTAGCTGGCCTTTAGACAAGCCATCTTTTCAGTTTTATGGCCTCTTACAAATATTCCCAGACATGGCTCCAGCTGTACCGGTCAAGGAATTTCTCACAGATGCCCTTTCACGGTAAATGTTTCAAGGAACTTCTCAGACGACAGACCTGAAGGTGTTTCAGGGAAGACATGGCCACTTTCGGGAGGAGGCTTCTCAGCAAGGGGAATTAGGAAGATGAAGAGGACTGCCTCAACGTGGCTGCTGTGTGAGCATCTTATTTAAAGGCCGGCATCACCCTGCAGCCACTGCCGCGCTGTGCAGGCGCCCACGCACAAAATGGCCACTGAGGGGGAAGACTGCGGCCATGTGGTGTGCACTGGGGCTTCCCTGAGCCCCTCACGTGGGCTGGCAAAGCCACCCTTATCCGTTGGGTGAGGTCATATGACAGCACTCGGAACAATATTGCTGTGTTTCCCTCCCGCTGGCTAATCAGAGGCCAATCCCATACCTCAGAGAAAATTAGGACAATTCCTGTCTGATGCCGTTAAGTAGTCGAGTTATGAAAAAGCAACTATTTCCTTTAAATTCACTTTTCATCCTCCTCTTGCTACAAACATTTTTTCATTCTGCGGTGATATAAGACCTTTTAACATTATTTTCTGTCTGTTAAGTTTCCTGTGTAGGAAGCAGCGTCCTGATGCACTGTACTAATCCTTAAAGAGGATCAAATGAAAAAAGATAAAAATATTCAAATTTGGGAGTTATTAGGATCCTCTTGAGGATGATTTTCTTGTTTTCCATTTCCTGTCAGAATTTGATTTTGCAAATGAAGCTGACATATGCAAACCCTGATCACATCTTGCTATTTGTTTTATATTTAGACTTACAAGCGTGATTTAGATTTAGCTTGGGATTAACAGAACTTCAGCTGCTCATTTCTTTAACTCCAGGCTCTGAAAAAAGCTCTGGAAGGAAAGCATATCTCAGGACAACACCATGATAGATCAATAAAAGCATTATATAACATAACACATTTCTATTAAAGATAAAGTACTTCCTGCTTCTCTGAAGGGTGTACACCTATCTCCCAGAAAAGCCAAAAGGAAGAGAGACAAAACTATATATCCCAAACCAAACACATACCAAAAAACTGATGTGGAAAACTGGAACACTAAAGAATTTTCAATTTGGAGGTCAAAGAAACTAACACTGAAATCTTTCTACACATCTTGAACAGGACTGTGGAAAAACTACAGTGTAGCAGAGGGACACATATTCTCAGAAAACTCCATTATAAAACCTGGAGTGTCCCATAAGAATCACGATTTAATTTTGTTACTTCCCTCTGTGACATTTGTCACAAGAACATATTATCTCCTTCACATGCCGCAAAATAAAAAATAAGAATATGTTGTCACATATATCAAAGTATTCAATGTATATTTGTATCAAAAGACATAGCATCATTGTAGCCAAAAAGGCGTACGAACATAAGACAAGTTTTGTAGGTAGAGATTATGCCTTTTATTAGATGAACTGGTGAAATAAATAAATTAAAAAATAAATAAATAAAGCAAGCTTGCAGGAGCACAGGCTTTTGTGTAGGCCTGAAACACAAGCAGCAAACCTAAGTCTGCTATGAAACTAAGTTTCATTGCACGTCCATCTGCTCCTTTCCCCCCCGTCACGTCAGGCAGGTGATGCATTACCCCTCCCCACATGTCAGGGGGTAAATTTATCAAACCTCTCCGCTTTGCTGCCCCAGTACCAGCTACCTTTTCCGTCAGGTGGCCTAACTGACACACACCTAATTTGGCTTAGAGCAGCTTCCCTCCGCTTCTGCCAAGCCTTAAAGTTTGCTTCTACATCTTACCTGAAGAAGGCTGTGTGTGCTCAAAAATTTGCTTTACTCGGCGTATAAACCTCAGCTTGCCAGCGCCTGTTAGTGCACTCCACCTGCACAAACTTTGTCCCGGGTCACTGCTATCCCACATGATGTGCTAACACAGAATAACCCAAAGAACTAGAAACCAGAGGGCAAGTTTTAGTGCAGCAGCATGCCAACGATATGAACAGTTCAAGCATTCCTGTAATAGCCTCGTGTCACTGGCATAGGAGAAAATAAACACTTTCACAGTAAGAAATAATGTCTTAAGGGAAATGATGGGCTTGCAAATGAAACATGAGTGAATTCTGTATGACACTGTGTTTTTAGACTGGATAAATGCAGGGGAGGGCATTTTTGTTAGCAGCCTAATATCTTCCAAGAGCAGCTCAACACTAGATTGAAAAGTTATTTTTAAAGGTTTTATTTCACTCTCAAAATGTGCAGCATGGACTCCAAAACTCTTAAAAGAGAGCACACAGATAAATAACCATACTCAAACAGCCCCGAATGGACTACGTAGGTTTTGCCTATCGTCACCAAGATGAGGAAGGGCACAGTGCGTGCTTGCTGTCCCTGTGTCCCATTCCGCGTACTGGGGATGACGCCTGGATCAGCTCTGCAGCCCAGCATGCCAGGCAAGGCAAGCAAGCCGGCAGCGGGGTATTTTAATTAGCAAAGTATTACGCCCTGAAGCTAGTGGAAAGAGAAAGTTTTGTCTGTCCTTAACTAATGACATTGGCGCTCCACCCTTTCCATGATGTAACATGATATAATGTTATCTATGGTATAACCTAGCCTTCGGAAAGGGAAAAAAATTAAGGAAAATGCAGGGGAAAACCCATGGATTTTAACCCGGAAATTTTCCAAACGTGAGATTAAAATGATGAGGAAAAAAACCCCTCCATTTTTAGAAGTTCCAATGCAGCGCTGTTGTGTGCAAAAGGCCTGAAGAAGGCGGCCTTTGGTTGCGCTACCGTCCTCTTCGCATTACACACCTCATCAACTCTGTTGTCGCAGCATTTTCAGGCAATTGATTACCTGCTTAGGAAACACAACTTAATGAGTCATGAGCAGCAGTGTTTGTTGTGAGTGGCACATGTTTGTTTAATCCACATGAAAAATTAAATTAAAAGCATCAGTAGCCATTTCAAACTAGCTGAGAGTCAGAGAAAAGCAAATAGCTTTGTATATGTAACACTACATGCTGGCACCGAACCCTCCTTCTGTGTGAAAACCAAAAGGCAAACAAGGAGCAAGCAAACGCATGTGCCCATAGAGGCTGCAGAAGGTGCCGGCAACAGCTAGCCGTGAAATTGAAAGCAAATATTTGCTCTGCTTAGAAAATGTTCAGATTGTAATAATTGCGTAGTGCTGTAAGTTTCAAGAGCTTCTTGATGGTTTATGGACGCTGCTTTTCTGCTTGCTGAATATTTACTGTGAGTGGGGTGAGGTTCCCAGCAATTTGCTATCACTCACTCCCCTGGTTAAACCCAGAACATTTTCAAACAGAATTATGCAAGTTGAAAAAGTCCTCATATGCCATATTTTTATTTTCCTAGTTCCCTGTAGCACAGGCTGCTGGTTTTGTTTGGGTTTTTCTCACTGCAGGCAGTGGGCATGCCCCAAAGTCTGAGCGCTTTTTCATTTAATGTCCTGATTTGGGTTTCTTAAAACCACAACCAAAATCTTGACATTTCCTATGCCAGGTGTGCTCCAAGCATTAGGTAGTTTGGGGGGAAGTTGTGGGGCCAGATTTGCCGGGTCTCGGCCAAGAAGAGAGGAGTAAAGCCTGTGGATGAGCTCAGCTACTTTTTGGCTGTCTCCACCGGAGGATCTGCCACTCAACACCCAGGTGTTTCACATCTCTCCCCTTTGCAGGGAACCACAGATTGCAAAAACCAAAAAGTGCAAAACCCAAGGAAAATTTCAGAACTGTTCCATTTACCTGGGATGCAGGAATAAATGCAGTTTTATAACCTGGAGAACCGTGCAGCTCCTGTAGGTCTGTGCTCCCTGTTGCAGGGAGCTGGAACCAGCTCCAGTGCTCCCTCTGGGCTGGCATAAGAGGATCCTCTCTCAGTTTTACTAGAGGTTTGCATCACCAGCCCCTTCCCCTGTATTTTCAGGCAGCCCTCACCAGGTCTGAGGATGCCATGACCCTGCTCTGGTGCCAGTCACTCCAGTCCTGCCCCTGCCACCTTGTGTTGGCGTGCCCCTAGAAAGGGACCTGCTCTGGTGAAGGGAAACAGCAGTGCAGTGGGGACACTCAAGCACCCAGTCTGGCAAGGGGACATGAAGGAGTGGGAGAAAAAGTCCAGCGGTGGGAAGTCGGGTCTCAGACAACTTCCTGTAGACAACTCACGTGGGTTAAAAACACTCACTCAGGCTTCAGAGAAGCAAAGCCACCTGTGCACCACCTGCCTGTTTCTGCACCAGCCCTTCTGTGAACTGAGCTGAGCTCAAGGCTTGGGAGGGTGTTGTTCTTAATCTGGATGGGTGCCCCAGCCTGGCTCAAAGCAAAAGAGATGCCTGTGCAACCACAGCCTACGAGGGAGGCGTGCTGCTCCCCGGGCTGCTCCTTCCCCCTGGACCCTTGTAACTGCTGAGCAATTACTTACATCATTACATCCTGGACTCCCCATTATGGACCAAATTTGGGAGAGTGCTTCAGCACAGGCTATGTTTTATCTACCTGTCTGTCTTCCTTGACTTCAATAAGCTTCCAGTCAGCCCTAAGGGTGCCTGAGATTGCCGAAGATGCGACTTCTCGCAGCCCCCTGCGCTTGGGGAGTGAAGCAGGGTGATGGACTCTGAAACGGACACCACGACTCTTTGTGAAAACAGCATTTTTAGAGGACAATCTTTTAGAAAAGCGTCCACAACCTCAAGCAGGTAGCATTTGCGATGGACATGAATATTTCAGAACACATTTACAAGATGCACTTACTCCTTCCTTTTACAACTGCATTAGGCCATGATGGTAATAGTAAAAACATATTGGGTCAGGTAGCTTCGCATATGCTAGTCCATAACAGCATTTCCAATGCGACTTTAGTACTTGAGTGCACAAAAATTACAGGATCAGGCTATGATTTGCTGCCAAGGCAAAGCTTTCGGAAGACAGCGTTTTCTAATGGCCATTTCCGACCAAGAACACTCCAGCAAACTACAGTCAAGTTCATGCATCAAATACAAGTTCTAAACCCATTTGCAGGGTTTTTTAAAATTTACTTATTATGAGGTAAAGTAGACATCTGATAACATATAATATACACTATGTATCTGTAAATTTCAGCTATAAAATAGTAATATATAGAAATTTATATGTACTACATATTGTAACATATCTTCTGCCTTCTGATTACCCAGAACTTTATACACCAGGTCTACTGGTAAAGCATGTGTTGCACTCTGTTCTTGTAAGAATTTTTCCTACTATCCCTTACCTCAGGCTAATTTCTTTTAAACCAACTTTTAGACTTTTACACGGGTCTTAGAAATTTTATTTCACTTTTCCTCTGACACAGCTGTGTTGAAATGTTACGTGTTTTCTTCATCTTCTGACTAAGCAATGTGAAACAGATGGAAAAACTTGTAGATGAGATAAAGCGGTGGGAATCAAAACTACTGAACCCCTTTTCTGATGTGAAGAGCATTTACCTATGTTTGAGTTTTGTATGTTCCACTGAAAATCATGATGCTGTTTGCTATAAGAATGTACACAATTAGTTGTATGCATTGGTAAGTGAACAGCATTTTCCGCTAATCCCCGTTTACAGAGGCTGTAGGACAAGGCAGGTGGTGTTCACTCAGATGTTCAACTTCAGGTCACACCGAGTATCCCAGATAGGACGCTATAGGGATGTAAGCCCAGACAGGAGAGGGAAGTAACCCCACAGCTCTGCAACACATTTTAGGTGGGCAAATGTATAGCTGCTGGAAGACAGTAAAACAGATGCTGGTAGGGAGCAGGTTCAGCTTTCCATCTCCAAAGACGTCAGGATCTGGCGTGAAGGCAGACCTACCTCTGTAGAGGCATATACTGATAATTAAGACAGACACGTAGTCTTTTAGGATGTTTTTTCCCTTGTAATACTGTGCTCCTATCATTAATCTGACCACACAGAGCTTCCTGGTTATTGTGCAAAGAGAGGGGAGCTGCTCTGGGAAAGAAAACTTGCAGGTGCTGTATCCAGCTGGAGGCTATGAGCAGTCTCATTTTGTACCCAAAATCTATAACGCTGGGACCTGCGTGAAAGATCCTCCACCCTAAAGAAATGCAACAAAAGGTCTTTTGCCTGTAGGATCCCCTCAAAGAGATTAAAGGAAAGGGTAGCTAGTCTTGAACTAGCTAGTCTTGCTCCACCATTTGACGGGAATCCCAAATAAATGACATATTATATCATTTTTCCTCCAAGTTTTCAATCTGCAACAAGACTAATAATACTTGCCCCTTGTAGCAAAATACTAGGAGGTTCTGAGATGAAAAACACTGTATCAGTTCAAAGTACTTATCATAACCAATAATTCTACAATATGATAGACTCCTCACTTTGAGCAAGTGCACTTTAAAAAACCAAAATTATGTCCTCTAAAGATTATTTCCCAAAGACTATCCTTGAAACCAGAGGATTCAAATATGGAGTACTTAACTAGGTTGCAGGAATGCATGCCATTTCTAGTCCTGTAATTAGGCAACAGAGCAGATCTAATCACTTCATTACTGTAATGACAGCTGCTATATGAAGCCCAAAACCAGAGAGAGAAATACAGGTTACCGCACAGGTACCGCAGAACGTTTTTGAGCACGACTGCTAGAAGAGCTGTATACTTTGAGGGTTTTGTCTGCTATTTGCCTTTTTTCCTGATTTGCAGCTTGAGCACAGTAGCACGTCAGGGAGGTGGGACTGGCGTTGACCAGCTCCCTGCTGCACAGAGGCTCAGGCGAAGCAGCCACGCCACCAGTGCTGGAGACTTCCCTGTCTCGAGCAGATTGGGAAGTTTTGCTATATTTATAACCTGAAGTTCTAGTTAGCTTAATTTTATCAGTTTAATGTTTGGGTTTTTTTCTATGGAACTTGACTCCTCCATAAACACATTATTAAATGCATGCACATTTAATACCCACTGAACACGCACGCAGAGAGCTTTGCTTTGGCCTACAGCACTGTCACAGTCTCTAGGGAAGGACTTTCGCAGAATACACGATACCCAAAGCCTTGTAAATTATGGATTAAATTTTGCTTTCGCTGATTTCATTTAGATTTAATGAAAATGGAATTTGTTTGCATTTCAAAGGATTGCAAAAGCTAATGTAAATACCAGAGGAACAATGGGATGGGTACCAGGCACCACATGAGGCACCTGCCTGGTCTTACAGATATGTTAACAACCTCAGCTTTTAAATACGCTTATGATTTCTGCTGTATTTCAGCCATACTTCCCGGCATGCCCTTGGGTATGTCAATAGCTTTATTTTGGTTTATTCTTTTAAAAAGTATTAGCCATCAAGATGTTCTTAAAGGGCTTCATTTTAACCTTGTCCTTTACCCCTTGAGTATGAATTTTTTGTGTGCAAAGCTGATCTTTATTGGTTCATTCTTTACTGTGGTGATTTGAAGAGTTCATCACTTTACCACCACCCTGAAAAGCTTGTCATCTTATTAGATCAGAGTTGTCAGAAATGAGAACCCACTCCTTTTTTTCAAATGCACTCATTTCATGATGTTTCATAATCCTGTAACTTCTCCAGGATACATTACTGTTGGATTACAAGAAGGTCAGTACGTGCAACCTGGATATTTACAGGTTAGCATCTGATTTCATGTATAGTCAGGTAAATGAGCACCCTGATTTCTAGAGATACAGAGTTCCCTCCATTCCCATGGCTTTAAGCAGCAGTGAGAGATGCTCAGCAGCTCTGAATGCTTCTAATTAACGATACGGATTTAGATATATAACATTTGGCATGCAAACTCTGAATTAAACTTTCATATTCTTTTCTTTTATATACGTATCTTTTAATCTATCTTTTTTAGCAGAGGAGAATTCAATTACTGGGCTGTGCACTAGTAGGTCGGTCCCGGATTAAATAAATTATCTTTAGTATAATTTAATTCACAACCGTTATCAATTATTTCATGTTTCTAGACACATCCCATCTTCCATAGCTATGCCTTATGTTGGGGGTAGGAGTTGCAAGTTGCCAGGACCATTTCTGGCAACCTGGCATAACAGGTACTATCCCTCAAAACACTGAGCAAGCCTTTAACATCGCTCTATACAAATGGAAGGGTAAAATACATCCTTCGCTAGGGAAAAGGAGGGAGAATCTCCTCTTTGTGTTGCAACACAGCTCGGCATCGTGGTTACAACAAAGCCTGAATTTACTCAGACCGCATAAATCGGTCTATAGCACTATAAATTGATGGTAAGAAGCACACCTTAAAAGCGATTAAACAAAAGAGCATTTTATTACACATACTTTTAAAGGGTGTTTAAATGAAGCTTTTACTATCACTACAGGCATCTATCGTACTTGCAGATCTCTCTGGTTTAGTCACTGCTATGTCCTTAGCCTCATGCAAGAAGTTTGAAACCTTTGCACTCCAGTAAAACACTTGTTCCGACCAAAGAAAGAGTTAGAGCGGATGATCAGAAGGTAAGAAGAGAAAGCACAACTACCTGGTTCGTTGTATGAATTCCTGAATCTAAAGAGGAAGAGCAAAGGACAACTCCTCCTATTAAACCAGGATTAGTCACTGTAGTTGTATACCACACTTTGGCCAGGAAACTAACAGATTCCAGCATCCCATGATCAGAGAGTCACAGACACGCATGCAAGATTTCACAGCCCTGGAAGACGGATTGTCTCAACATGCCGAGTTGGAGGCGGCTGAACACATGTTTGAACACAGTTGATGCTATCAATGCTCATGAAATCCGTGACAAGTGTGGGCAGTTCTTTTCAGAGTATTGTGCAAGACCAGTCATGTACACATCGTACATTATGCATCGTAGTCAATGATCTTTTTACTTGCTCAGCTGCTATATCCTTTTCAACTAATGTCACAGAATCAACGTCGGGACCCTGCTAGCCCCAGCAGGCTTTTAACACAGCAGTAGATTTCCAAGAAATATTTATTTTTGTCTCAATGCAAATGCTGGCATCACAGACTGGAGAAACTGTGTTTGTTGAAAATTTTACTTTACTTCCAAGAAGAAAGTTGCAGCGGGCAGCGCAATGGCTCACCCAGCTCAGCGGGCCCCATGGTACGTTTGGGCTTGAACCACCGTCAGCCCAAGAAGGTGTCAGCACTTTGTTCCTCCTTGCAGCACATCTGCAACACTTCCTGAGCGCAAGGTCTCTGTGAAGCCTTGGTGGGATGGGGATCTCACTGTCTACTTCCTAAAAGAGGACCAGTACTGCCCCCTCCTGTGAGCAGCCCTGTAGCTTAGATGCCACTTTATCAGACCTACGCTCGTGGGCTCTCTGCAGCAAGTGGTCGCAAAGTCTTCATTCCAAAAAGCTAAAATCAAACAAAAAAAGCCCCAAAAGTCTATGCACTTTTTATTTCAACTAGCACAAGATGTAGAGGTAGCACTGAGGTGTAAAAATAGCCGTTGCCTACACTCTGTGCTTCCTCATCTCTCTTGGCCATTCTTGAAGGCCAGTCAGACACTTCAGAGATGTTCAAGGTCATGTTCTGGCAGCAAGAGGCTTCTCTGCAAAACACAGGATTTTTCTCCTTCAGCTGTCTTTCCGCTTCTGATCTGTTCTCTTTTATTCCCCTCTCTTTCACACAAGCACTAACACGTAAGTTCAAACATGCCAATGACGGATGTACTAAAATAGAGGTGAAGAGAACTCTGTAAGCACCTCCAGCTCCTCCTGTCAGCCTCGTCACGTCAGCCCTGAATTCCCCCGCCCCAGGCACAGCTACCTCCGACTCCGGCAACTGCTTTCCCCTGGGCCGTAGCCATGTATTTGCCCAGGGGTAAAATATTTGAATGGGTAATCATCCAAATGTAATGACCCTCTGTCATCAGCTTTGTGCCAGGTGCAAGAACGGTGCTTGCAATCTCTTGTAGGCTTCACTGCAATCTGGAAGCGAAAGGTGGCAAAGAAGCCAACCAAGCCCCACTTTCAACAAAACGCACCTCAAATTAAGCAGCATCCAGAAACTGTGCATGGAGGAGCTTGCCAAATGCTCACACGTGTGATAATTTAGTCAGCCAAAGAAGTATTTGGTGTCTTTTGATTTAGGTTCACTTTTATTACATAGGTATATTTTTTGTTGCATACCTGCAGCTCCCATTAGACAGTTTAAGTTAGTCAATAAGCGTAAATTTTTGAAGGACAGGGTAGAAGGGAATCTTCCAGACTCTGGAAGAAAATTGCACTTTGGAGTGTAGTTCCGAAAATGAATGTGGCTGTTGATGCAGTTTAGGCAGCCGAAATGTAATCTAAAGAACATTTGGAAGTTGCAGGTCTGAACAAAAGAAGGATGGGAGTGGCGTTATCACAGACAGAGAAAGGCTCAGGGCTATTTCAGAGGAAAGAGAAGAGGATCCATTTTGGCTAGATAGAAGTGCATTGAAAGGCATCCAAGAAGAGAACTGCCAGTTCTAGGCGGACAAGAGGAAGAAAAAACAGTGGGCTTGAAATATAAAAGCAAAATCCTGAATCTTCGGTATATCTGAAGCCAGATATAGGAACGAGATTTTAAGTGAAAAGGATAAAGGCCCTGGAGGAGTGAATAAGGTCAATAAGGAGTGAACGGCATGAAAACCGATTGAAAACCAGCTTGCAAGAAATCATAAAAGCTGGAACTAGAAGACGCTAGTCACAAGCATCAAGGTTTCACAGAGTATGAAGGCAAACAGAACAACAGTGCCAAAAAACCAGAAAGATATTGAGAGTGGAGAAATATGAAATACTAGAAGTGCAAAGTAAAATAGTTATAATTCCTGAGAAGGGCTATTATTTTTGTGGAGCTGTGTTCAGATACACTGAAAAGATTTTTTCCAAATTCCATGAAAAATAATTAGCTTGGTTCTAAGGCTGTGTATAAAAAAGTAAGAATCAAATGACCTGAAAGGTAGAAAATGCCTGCCTCTGCAGGTATAACTTGAACGGTGGCAACAGAAGGCATCGAATCGATGACCGTTCACCTGACGGTCAGCCTGATAAACATTTTGTTTTAAAGAAACCAAGTAGAGTTTCTTCTTATTCCTTACAGCAATACCCCCAACCACATCCACCACACAATGAGTATTTTTATTTAGTAATTGAGGGGGACACACATTGATTGTCAGTTTAAGAGAAATAAGGTCTAAACGAGTAGGAGTGAATTGCAAATGCTTTCTTCTCTGCTTTCGGGCATGGTGCCTTGCACAAAGGGCTGGATGGGGAGTCAAGCCCCTGATTTGGAATCCAACCCCACATCCTTTGTGGATCTGAAACTTCTATGGGGCTGCGCAGGGTGCCGGAGTGAGCCCCTGCGAG
Organism: Gorsachius magnificus; assembly: GCA_034008185.1. Classification (NCBI taxonomy): domain Eukaryota; kingdom Metazoa; phylum Chordata; class Aves; order Pelecaniformes; family Ardeidae; genus Gorsachius; species Gorsachius magnificus. Next base: position 183,652,499 of record CM067081.1, read on the forward strand.
GTTTACTCACCCAAGGAAGTGTTGAAAGAGCAGCCCTTGGCTTAACGACCTTGGTCAGCCAGCTCTTCTTCCAGCTTCCCTCTCATTACTGGGGAGATAGGGCTCTCGTCCTAGTGGGGTGCGACGGATGTTAATTAAATTACTGTTTGCACAGTGCTTCACATTCAAAGAACTACCCCAGTGAAAAAAAAAAACTGTTGTGCAAGCACCAAAACAGGGATCCAGCCTGTGCATGCAAAGATGGCCATTTGAAAACCACAACTCTTCGTGTGTGTCATCTGCCTTTTTGGCCTGACATTCAGGACACCCAGCAGGGGAACTTCCAGAGCAAACACCTTGAGAAGCTGTTGGCAGAGCTACCGAGAGAGTTGCCCAGCAGCCGTCCCCCCTCGGCGGACGGCCGGGCAAACCAGCACGCTCCAGCGTCTTTTCATGCTTCGCCTTGTGATATCCCGCGCAAGTCATGCGTTGCGTGGGGTGAAACCAAGGACCGCGGTCTCAAATTGTCAGCTGCAATGCCATCTTGCTTCACGTTTGCTCTTAAAAAGTTTTTTTTCCAAGCCAAAAAGCTCACACAATGCTTTCTAGAGATGAGGATGGAAATTTGCTACAGCAAATCATCTATGCATCGAAACCCCCTTTGCAGCTGAAAAGCCTGTCTTGCCCCAGTTGGAAACGCTCTGACCTCTCGCACAAATGGCAGCGTTTTTGGCATATATATTTTGCATGATGAAACAGGAAATTGGGTAACATGATGATGCCAGATCTTCCGTGGCCATTTCAGGGAAAACGCCACAAAAATCCGGGTTGCTCGCCAGGAGGGGTTCTCCTGTGGGCAAGCCGCGGCGTAAAAAAAAAAAAAAACGGGGAGAAAAATGGGGTTTGTTGTTGTTGTCGTCGTCGTAAAAAGGGTAAAAAATCGGTTTTTTGAAAAATAAAAAAAAAAAAAAAAAGAAGGACGCTGAACGTGCATGCGGCCGGGGGGTGCCGGGGAGTCCCCCCGGGGCCACGTGCGAGCGGGCGGCCAGGGGGAGGCGGCGCGGCGGGGGCTCCGCGGGCTCTGCGCGGGGCTCCGCGTCCCGCAGCACCTGGCGGCGCGGCCCCGGGACCAGGCCCCGGCGCGGCGGCGCGCCCAGCGCGCTCCCTCCCCCCCCCTCCCCCCCAACTCCCTCCCTCCCGCCCACCTCCACTCACAGATCCGCGGCGGGAGGAGGAGCGGCATCTTCCATCTTCCTCGCTGTCCTCGTTTCGCCAGTTTAATTTCCCCCCCTCTCTCCGTCCTCGCCCCTTTTTCTTTTTTTTTTTCTTTTTTATTTTTTTTAAAAATTTTATTTTATTGTTCCCACTGTAATTATTTGCCGGGGTGCGCCGGGTCGGCTCTCGCCGGAGAGGGTGGGTTATACCTCGGGGGACCGCCGCGGCTCCTCGGCAAGGTAGGCAGCAGCTGAGCAATCGGGGGGGCCGGCGCCGCCGCTCCCCGCGCAGCCTTTGTCTCCGCGCCGCGGCCGCGCAGCGCGGCCCGGAGCTCGCCGCGGGCCGCGCTTTGTGTCCGGCCGTGTGCGCACACCCCACTTCCCCCCCCCCCAACCTGCTCCCCCCCCCCCCCCCCTTCTTCCCCCCCGCCAAACGTGCCGCGGGCGCGGAGGATTTGGAACCCTAAAAAGGCGCGCAGCCGGCCCGGGAGGGGATGGGGGGGCCCAGCGGCACCGCGGCAGCGGGACGGGGCGGGACCGGAGGCGCGGAGCCGGCCATGCGGCATCTCCCGGGGGCGGCGGAGCGGGGGGTGTGGGGGTGCCCACCGGGGTGCTGCCGTAGCCAGCCGCTGCGGCGTGCCTTCGAACAAAAATAATAAACGTGTAGGTTTGTTTGGGCGTTACTCGTGCTTGAAAGGCGAAATAACACGTACCGGCCGTTGTTCTAGAAGTGAAGTATTAGAAAAAACGTCCTTGTTAATTGAGAAAATACATTTGGGGGGTGGGGGGAAAGGCATTCTGAGTCTAAACGTCTTAGATCAGAAGTAAAAACAGCTAGAGGGGGAGGAAAAAAGAAGGAGCATCCCCATCTAACTTCTTGTACGTCATTTGCCACCGAAGTACCAACTTTGTTTAAAAAGCCTCTAAAAGGAAATCCCATCTGTTGCTGAAGGGTACAGACTATCAGTAACTGCCCTTTCCAGGCCCGTGCCGAAATTGCGCTGAAATGGACTGGCAAACCCCATCTGAAATCTAGGAATTGCCATATTCCCGGTGAGCAGAGGCCTTCTGCCGTGGCTCGGTGGAAATTCACTGACTAAAATGGGATCTGCTTCGCTGTCGTACCGAATGACTCCTATTTGACTTTGCCGTTTTGGAAGGGTTGGGGGTTGTTGTGTTGTTGTTTTTTTTTCTTTTTAAGAGGCACCACAGAGAGAGCACTTGACTGAAGCACACTGCAGCATCCTCCGGTTCGTCGCTTGAGACTTTTTATGCTGTAGTTGGACCAAGCGGGCGCTCCAGCCCAGGCAAGGACGGGAGACGTGTTGGCAGCGAGCTCCACGCTCCGCGTACCCCTGTGCAGAGGATTATCCTCCAAATTGTTCGAGCCTTTCTGCAGGCCCCTGTAGAACATGGAGGAGCGACTGGCCGCTGTGTCCAAATCCCGCTTTTTACAAGGGTTTTAAAGGATGGAAGGGAAGGCAGGGCGCTCTCAGCAGGGCCGCTTGCAGGTTCCTGACATCCTGGGTCTCTGTCCAACATTTCGTCGGGGTTTTCTGGTTTGGAGGTTTGCTCTTTGCCAGGGGGAGAGTGGTGACTGGGCGGAAATAGGAGTCTCCTTCCTCCCATGCTCTCCCCTCTCTTTTTCTCAACTTGCTCATTTCTGTAGAAACACGCTTGGCACGTGGCGTGACAATAACCGCCGCTTCAAACGGTGTTGTGATGGCGAGTGAGATGTTGTGGGAATATTTAAATCTTCTGAGCCTGAATTCAGTTTCCTTTCTGATAGGTATTTATTGCTGTGACCTTAATCCAATCCAAGAAGTTTGAGCGGCCTCTCCTGAGAAAAATGGCAGCTTTTTCATGTTGAAAGGCCCTTTTCCCGTTAACTCTCATAGTATCCGTGTAAGCTTATCAGGTAAATAGCACTCCGAGTCTCTTTGGTCAAGAAAACTACAGCAAAGAAATTCCACGTGAACGGGTGGGGGCAAGGAAGAGTGAGTTGCATATGAACCTATGCAAAGAGTTCTTCCTTCTCTAGTACAAAACTTAGTTTAAGTAAAAATTTCAGAGCTGCTGTTCAGCCCTCACGAATTCATCTGGATAGTCTGTTTCATTGCTGTAAGCCATAAAGCCCCGCTCGTACGGCGCTTCCACTCTCCGTGGAAGACGGGAGTTCGTTCATTTGTGCGGTGCGTTCTGGGGTCTCTTCAGCAAAACCGAGACTGCCTGAGAAGATTTCACAGAGAAATATAATTAGGAAAAAATGTGACTAGATTCCTCTGCCAAATGTCTTCCCTAAATTGACTGGGAAGGGCTCAAAACAAAAATGTACTTAAAACCATTTTCCTTTATGGCTCATCTTTAAGTGTTTTGCCTAAAGTAATGAATCACTGGGTGAATCAGACTGGGATTTTATGATTTCTTATTTGCCTGCCTTTGATCAGCTGAGTAGCCTGTTGAGACTTAATTTGGGACTGCCTTCCCTCTCTGGTGGCATGGAAGGGCAGTGTGGAGAGCGATGGGGCAGAGCAGGAACATTTTCCTGTTGCAGCGCAAGGTCACGCAGTACCGAGCGAAAGATTGAGAATCCACGTTTGTGCTCATCCCTTCTTTTTTATTGCATCCTTTTCCGAGCGAGCTTCCTCTCAAGTCTTCGTCACTGGTTTGCTTCCCGCTCCCTGCCCCTCTCCCCCCACCTATCTTTTAACCTTTTCCATCCCTCACGCCGTAGGGGCTGTGTGAGAGAGAAGGAGCCTGGAAATGAAAGGGGATGGCTTGCAGCCACCAAGCAAACAGCTGCAGCAGCTGGAAGGCCCCTCCGGCCGCCACGCTGCCCACAGCCTGGTGGTGTTGCTGGTGGGCAGGACGGGCTTGGTGGGCAGGATGGGCACGTGCCGGCTCCCCGGTGGCTCCCCATGGCTCCCTGTGGCATCCCGGTGGCTCCCCATGGCACCCCGGTGGGTGTCCGTGGCATCCTCCAGCCCAGCGAGGCTGGGCTGCCAGCAGGGCCGAAGGTGAAGCCACTTCCTTCCATGGCTGCAGCCTGCTGCAGAGGGGCAGTACCGAGGGAGCTGGAGGCAATGACATTTCAAGTGCTGCCGATGTTTTCTCAGTGCATATGAGTCAGTCTGTAATTTCCAAGCTCTGTTATCTCGGTGGCTCTTCTGTAATCTCTCCGTTTTGTCCTTCCTGTAGATGTGGAGTAAATCGGGAGCTTTATGTTCCACATCTCAGGTGTCACTAACGCTGAACAAAAAGGAGGTAGTTGCTTCCCCGCCTCCCAACGTGCTGCTGTAACGTCTGAAGCCTATTACTGCTTTTTGTCATTGAAGTGAATAGTCCGTACACAAGAGTTTCAGGCTCAGTGTTGCATTATTTATATCCATGGAGTCTTACTGGTGATGCTGCTCTTCTTTGAAAGAACTTTCAAAAGTATGAGGAAAGACAGACATACTGCATCTCAGGTTTTGCAGGAATAAAACCAGCTTGTGTGAAACACAAGCGCTGGATTCTGATGATTCATAACCAACCCAGAGGAGTTCTTGGCACAACTCCCTTCTGAGAAGAAAGTTAAGTCCTATTTCAGCTTTTAAGCAAATTATCTCGAATTCCATAGTTAAAATTGCTTAGCGTGTCTTGGATATTTGCCGTCCCCGAGATCGTTTGACTGCAGATAGCGCTTGGTGAATGAGGTGCCCGGTGAGTGTGCCAGGGCACGTGACAAAAACCATACCCAGAGACTGGCGAGATGTTGTCCAGCCCAACCACTTACCCAAACACCTCTCGCATACAGGGTCAGCTTTGGGGCAGCCACGTGTCTTAAGATGGCACTTTCTGAATGATGTCATTTTCAGGATGACATTTACAAGATGTCATTTATAAAAATATGGCCTGTGAATTAAGCCATCACCATTACCACCGGGAGTGATGATATTACTGTTAAAAACACAACTTCTAGCCAAGGGTTTTCCAAGATTACACCTCTTCCAGGTACTGCCCAGAAAGGATTCACGCTTGAGCCAGCAGAAGAAATAAAGTTAGATTGTCTGTATTACCATATTTTTTCAAATACAAACTTTCTGAGCCCATTACTGCTGCTGTGGAATTCTGACAGTCCAGAAAACTGGAGTTGCAGGGATTTTTATTTTTTTTTGATGTTTCAGAAGGCAACAGACAAAGAGAAAATGACCTCAGTTCTTGGGATGTGTTTTAATGGCTTGTGAAGGTCTCAGTGTTCTTGAGAAAAATAAACTCATTTCATCTTCTTTTGTCATCTCGCAGTCCTCCTTCTGGTATCTGTGGCCAGTTGTAATCTTTCCGATATTCTGCAAGGAGCACAGGACGAATACATTAGGGATAATGGGTTTTACAAGACATGTCATGGGATGTTTAAAGAGAAAGCCAAGCTCCTAGGCCAGAGCAGTGCTTTTTCTACTAAACGGAGGGGCTGGATCAACTACCAAGCACAGACCTTTGAGGCTCCTTTGGAAGGGTTATTAGCTCTTTCCTGTTTTTTTCTTATGGTGATTCCCGCTTCAGGGAGGAGTGTTTGCCCATCCCAGTAGAAACCTTTGAAGTAAGAGCAAAATCCTTATTTCTTCTTGTTGATTTACTACGTGTGTGTCTGGAGAGAGAGTTTTTGATGGCAGGTCTCTGGAGGCTTTCTTTTTGGGAGGTTTAAGGCTGGGCAGAGTAGTAGGCGCAGTGACTGGAAGGGCTTGGGATTGCTGCAGTCACTCTTCAGATGATTATTTACTGCCTTTCAATGTGAATTAAGAGTAAAGCCCAGTCGAGGAACTTCTGCCAGCATAGCGTTTTTATTTGCATGTCTTTCATGACATTTCTTGAATGAAAAGGCCTTAAAAGTAAAAAATACTACCACGCTGCTTCCAATAGCTCAGCATCAACATATGGTGAATTTTTATTAGTCGAAGCAATTAGTGGGTTGTTGTTTTTGTTTTTTTTTTAATTCCCGCAGCATTGGTGGCACCTACTACACCTGAGGTGGCGACTTGCTTAGCTTGGCTATCCCGGTGTGGAAGCTGCCTTTGGGAGCAAAGCTCCCGCACTTGCAGGGAGCAGCTCGGCGTGGCTGCAAAGCTCCCGCCGGCCGGGACGGATCGTCCTCTGGCAGCGCCGGGCTCCCCTGTAGAGGCCAAGTGACGAGCCCAGAGCCGACACTCAACTCGTAGGGAATAAAGCCGGTTGATGTGCAGCCTGCCCTTAGGGACTGGAGATTTTATTTAGGCTCTGCGATTTGTCACATCCATGAACTTGGAATTTAAAATAGGCGTTTTGGGGGTGAAATTCATGTGACCACCTGTACTCCGCTGACTGTGGAGGGTGCCTAGAGTGATTAGCAATGGCAAAAGGTTTGCTCTGTACCAAGGCGAAGTTATCTTTGCAGAAAATTTGCGACTTGCACAGCGGTTTTTTTTCAGGTACCACACTTTGATCACCCTTTCCCTCAGAATCTGCAAGCGCTTCGCAAACTTGAGTGTTATCGTTGCTATTACCATCTTAATTCTACAGGTGGAGGTGCTAAGGATGAGGTGGTTATCCTTTGCCAAAGATTTGCAATGAGTTCATGCTGTGACATTGAAAATTTCGGTCCCCGGGCCCACCGCTCTCTCTTCACCCTCCTCGTGTTTTGGCGCTGAGATCAGGTTTTCTCATGCTTGGAAATGCAATGCATTATTTCGCCCAACGATTTTTTTTTTGTTTCAGGGGTTTGTTTTAGTGTTTTTTTAGTAAATCGCTTAACCTAGCAAGAACCCGAGGCAGATTCAAAGATGCGCCTGCTGCCATGCTGCGTCGGGAGCAACTCGTCTGCCCGAAACCTGGAATCTGCTGAAGCGATTGCCGGTGCTTCAGCTGGCGCTGCTTGCACGGAGGTTTTGCTGCATCTTCATTCAATCGATTTTTTTTGTAGAATCAGAATTTTGGTTAAAAGAAAAAAAAGAAAAGGTGGTTTGCACTGCAAAGATTCCTTGCGAATAAACCAGCGAGGCGTTTGCCTGCTGGTCCAGCCTTGCAGCATTTCGGCTACCCAGGGGCAGAACGGCAAAGCCGGAGCTGCACATCAGTGAGCTGTGAAGCCTGCTCTCCAGCACGCTGTTAACCTCGCAGGAGTGCTAATTTCAGCACCTGCTTTTGAAACACTCGATGGGGAATTTTTAAAGCACAGGCAATGTCAAGGCAGTTCTGAAAATCCTCTTGGGGGGGGGGACCGTGATGCAAAACGGCGCCTGAAGGGAAAGCTGCTCTCTTTGAATCTCAGACGAACCTTTACGTGGGTTTTTAAATACCAGGGGATACAGATCTCGATACAGAGGTTGTCAGGTCTGTTAAGGAATTGTTTATTTTAGGAACTCACGGTCACAAGGAGCTTCAGGATTCAGCGGGCTCGGTCCTTGGCACCTCAGCAGTCGCCGTCTCCTGCGGCTTTATCCTTTTATAAAAAGATCATGCTTCTCTTCCAAAATAGGTAGGCTGTTTTATCCCCACAGCCCCTGGGAAGACTGTTCCAGAATGTCACTGCTAAAACCACCCTCTGCTTGCCAGTATGCATTTAGTTATCTATCAGCAGCCTAAATTAATTTCTATTTTTTTATTGTGCCAACATTTTAATACCCGAGTGGTCGCTCCCCTGGTATCTGTAGTGGAAATCTCCTCTGCCGAGGAGTTGAAAGGGACCCAGCTCGCATCCCATCCCCGTTCTCACGCCAGGCTGCACCAGCCCCCGTCTGCCACCGTCACCACGCTGCTTAGTTGCTCCTTCAGTAGAAAAGAGCAGGATGTGCCCTACTGGAAGCCTCGAGGGTCGCCTTTAGAATTCACACCTGAAATTTGGGCGGTTTGGACCATGGAGGGAATGTTAAGAGCACATGTAAACTTCAAGATGAAATTACATTTCCAAGAAAGTATTTATAGGGGAAAAAAATGCTCATTTGCAAAGCCCTTTTCTGGGTGGTGGGGATGTGGTATAAACCAGAAGTATTGGGTCCTGTAAACTTAATTCGAAACAGGCAGATGTCGTAACTCAACAAGTGCATTCTCCTCCTGCCCCGCCGTGGTGCCCTGCAAGAGCCAGGGATGCTCCGGCTTCTTCGGTTGCACGAGAGCAGTTTTGATGGTTTTGAGGTAGCCCTGAGAATTTTAAAATATGCCCAAATTAATCTGGCACCTGAGCGTTCACCACGGTACCCCAGGGTGAATCGTTGCTTGGCAATACTGCAGAGAATTCATTCACAAAATGGGAATTGAGAGAGCTGTGGCGCAGGAGCTTGTGTGCAAACAACATCCTGTTGCCTCAGCACCACGCTGGAGTTGTGGTGCGGCCGAGAGTGGTCGGGCGCCGGAAAATGCTGGTCTTTCAGTTGATTTGCATTGCTGATGAGGAAATACGTCGCTGTAGCAGACTTGTCTGATCTGCCTTTGGTGTTATTCTTGGTGTTTCTAAGCAAGACGTCTATCAGAGGAGAGATTACCTGATGTCTAGATAATAGCTGCTTGACACAAGATATACATTTCTCTTTCTTCCTATGATACATGAGCTTAGGGATTTGTTTTCGTCTGTTTCTGTTGTTCAGAATAAGTTTTAACAATACATCCTCTGCACATCCTCTTTACCAAAAAAAATTAACATATTCAAATACCTGGAATATATATATATATATATATCAGACTGAATATAAGGAAGAAATTCTTTACAACGAGGGTGGTGAAACACTGGAACGGGCTGCCCAGAGAGGTGGTGGAGGCCCCATGCCTGGAAACATTCAAGGCCAGGTTGGACGGGGCTCTGAGCAACCTGATCTGGTTATGGGTGTCCCTGCTCACTGCAGGGGGGTTGGGCTACATGGCCTCTAAAGGTCCCTTCCAACCCAAAGCATTCTGTGATTCTATGATTCTATGAATACAGATATTAGTAGAATAGAGTACCGGGATAACTCTATCCCTCTGTTCCATTCACTTAGCGACAGCACGGACGCAGGATATTTTGTATTTTTGAGTAAGAGGCAACATGGAGAACATACAGAAGATCAGCACCGAATATCAAAATGGGACTTGGACAAGCAAATAATTTTTATTCCTTAATTTGTAGCTGGTTAATATTTTTTCTTGAAACAAGTAGGATTGGTTTGCTCACTAGTTTTTAAATGCAAGTACTGTCTTCGGCAGTTGGTTGTGGGACCGAGTAAATTTGTAAGGTCAGGGAAGTTGATCTCATTAAGGCGTATAAGGTTACTGCTGTTCTGCAGCGCATTTATAACCTGAGGTCCTTCTAACAATACAAAGTTGGTTGGTAAGGACAGTCCCTCTTGTCCAGGTTTCACTGGTTTCTTCTGGTGACATTGCATCTGGTTGGTGGTATACATCTTGGGTTTTTTTTTCTTGTGTTTTATTCAGGTTGCTGACACTGTGGCTGCAGTTTACTCACGAGATACCAACCAAACACTAATTGGAGAAACACTTGGATACGTACAGTTCCTCACCCAGGATGCCTTTCAAAGCTGGATTAGAACTGACTGAACTGCAGAATATGACTGTCCCTGAAGATGATAACATCAGCAATGATTCAAATGATTTCACAGAGGTGGAAAATGGCCAGATAAATAGGTGAGTATTTTTCCACTGACGCTGCCTGTGCTAAGAAACACACTGTTTAAAAACAGCATTCTAATTTTCAGTATATGTCTTGAATTATTCATTACCAAGTCATACTCCATTTGAAGATGTAATTTGAATTTCATATGTGACATCTGTTGGGCATAGGCTGCAACAGCAGATAAAGCAAACAGTGGCAATTTATTCATCGTTTTGAATCTTTCAAATTAGTCTAATAAAATGCACAAACATATAATGCCGCAAAAAGCCAACATTTCGAAACGTCTGCTTGCACACAGCAAAGAAGTAGTAATAATTAATGCAATTAGACCAATGGCATCATTTGGGGCAAATCGCTTCGTTGACCTTTGGTGTGAGAGTTTTAACCTGCCTGGCCACCTCCATGCACCCAGGCTCCTGGGGATTTATTTACAGCTGGTGGTGTTGGCAGCAAATGTGGTCCCGGTCCACGTTTGCAGTTTGGCAGGGTAAACTGGGCAGTGGCTCTCACTCCCTGAAGCAAGGATGGTAAGAAGCTGGTAAAGCAGACACCTATACCTCACTCACGTCAAGTTTAAAAAAATGCATCTATTTATCAATATTGGTGAAAATCACTACGTTCATTTAAATTAGGCTGTGGACTTTTCCTGTAAGCTGTGCCGTCACTTCGAAGAGCTGTTGCACCCGAGAGTGGTTCTTCTGGCCTTCCTGCCAGCCTCCAACAGGCGCTGAGCCGTCCTGCGTGCAGCAGAGACCTGCCTGCTGAGGGACCCTCGGGGGGGTTTGTCAGCTGTAGAACAAGGAGCTGGTTTTTGATCAACCTTCCTGTTCAAGTATCGCAAGGTGGAGCGTGCCGGCTGGCCGGTGCCTGTGAGGGGATCCAGCCCTGCCCGGCACTGGTGCTGCTGGGAAGCTTCTGCCGGGACATCATCCCGCTCCGTTACTGCTGGGCTGCTGCCGCCTGTGTTTACAGTCTTTAAAAACCTCTTCTCTTCCCCTTTCTTCCTTTTGGCAGCAGCTTCTCTGGCTGCCCAGAGAAACTCACTTTCTAGCGTAAAAACAAAATGAAGAGCTGGTTTTTCCTAAGTTGAGGGCAGAGGCGTGTGGCTCTCATGGCCGTGCGGGGGGGCGGGGAGCTTGGTGGAGGGTGCGGGAATAAGTGTTGGCCATGCCATGCAGGTAGCAAAACTGGCCGGCCATGCCCCCAGAGCGAGCGGGGGGCCCTGGCTGGCAGCGTGGGCGAGCTGCCCCCCCCCACCCCCAGCAGGAGGGTGCTGGGCTGTGTCCCCCCCCCGCCCCGCCGCCTGCCCGGGGAAGTTCTGGGGCGGTCGCCAGCTGCACCATGCAGCAGTGAGACCGCAGCACAGCTGCACTGGTGAAGATTAGAGCTGGCCAGGAATTTTCTGATGCAACTGCTTTGATGGAAAGTGCCGTAACGAAATGCAAACCACTTCTGTAAAAAAAAAAAAAAAAAAAAAAGAAAAGCAAGAGCAAGAAAAAAAACCCCTCCAACTTTGCCAAAACAAACCAGTTCCAGTATGAACCTGCTTGCTTTCTTGCTGGCTCACTTCGTAAGGTGAGGAGCTCAGGGGCTGACAGTGGTAAATTCACTCCCTGGAGCCTGCCAAGGATTTATATCCTGGAGAGGAGAAGGGCTGTACCGGGCTGGCTGTGCCTCCCCAGAGTTTTGGCTGGTGCCACCAGTAACTGTTACAGGGGAAAACCCTGTTAAGGGCTTCATTTTTCAGTGAATGTTTATGGAGGGTGGGGAAGGAGTGTGTGCCCTATGTGCCTGATCCTCAGCCGTCACCACATGCTTTGTGGGGTTAGGGCGTAGTAAGCGTGGCAAGGTCTGGGTTGGATCCAGATGGCCTGCAAAGGGAAGAAGAACAGTGAGGTGAGGAAAGTGTGTCAGAAGAGACAGAATTTCTGATTACTGTTCTGGCTCCTAGAGCAGATGACCGTACTCTACAGTTTTCCATTCCCTTCTGGATAACTTTTCCTCTGCAGAGCATCACTTGCTTGTAGGATGCAGCCTGTTACGCTTGTCTGATCCCTCTGCTGGGGTGCTCATGGGATAGCTACCTACTCATGCATCCCACACACGAGTATTTTTCCCTGTGTATCCTGGTGTGTTCGTGTTCCCCTCCATGTCTTAAACAAGAGTTGCAAGGCAGCTCGTGCTGGCCGCAGCCTCCGGCGCAGCAGCACGTTGGCACTGGCGCAGCCCCGTCAGCGTCCCCTGGGGCTGGGGCTGAGCCACCTGTGGCCACTGCCCTGCGCGAGCACCTCCACGCCGACACGGGTGATGAGCCAGCAGGCAGACCCTGCTTTCTGTCCCGTGCCAGATGCATCCTGAAAGGACGTGGTTCTTCCCTTTCTACAACTATTTTAGCAAATGCCCTGTCTCCATGGAATAAGAGGTTAACGGGCGTGCAGAAGGAAGACTTTTCTGCTGCCTGGCACGTGGTGCAAGGCCTTGTGAAACTGCAAAATCCATCAAAATCAGTGGGACTTTTTCTGTTTATTTCACTTGAGCTTTAGATTAGATCTGTAATTTTCAACTAACTTTTTTTTTTCTTGTTTCAACCTGGTGGTTTTACACTCTATATATAATTTCAAGCTTTTGTTTTTCCTCCCAATGCATCATTTTTCAAGCTCAATGTAGAGCAGGGTTTTTAAGGGTCTTTTGGAGGAGGTACACTAAGGAGAAGCTGATTCCAAGTCTGGTTGTAAACTCCAAATATTTCTTGATTTTGGAAAAGAATTCTCTAGTTCCCTTTGGATTTCCAGCCTTTTCTGGGCTGTATGTAGGGAGAGGATGTTGTTCAGAAGGGGCTGTATCAGGAGGGGTTTTTCTTTGCATGCAGGTGTTGAATTTCTTCTGGGAATGTCGATGAAGAGACTTGCCTCAAATCCAGACCTGGACCTTGCGTCTTTTAACCACGTATCCCAGCTATAAAACTTTGCCATCTCTGCACATAACTGTAAACCAGTATTTAGGTGACCTACTGCATACCTGTAACTATGACAGCTGACAGCTCTCAGGAAGCTGCTGGCTGAACGTCTATCTTGGTTTACAACTGCTAGTAAGTTATCAGCACCCCTTTGTATGTTAACAAGGTTGTTAGTAGGTACACCCAGATCTGGTCCAAACTTCGTAGTGTAAGCCAGACCAAGGTTTCTTCTGCATTTCTTGTTCCCGCCTGCCCTGGAAATCTTTGCCGTTGCTCAAGGTAGAGCTCAGTTTAAGAGCTGCCTAAGGATAAAGTTCTGTCATCTTGGCAAAACTAGCTTTCCCTAAGAAATGTTTAAGGCATTGTCAATTATCACTTTAATTTAATTATGTTTAAACATATCTGAGATGTCTAAATGGTTTTTGGCTAACTCTGCTTAGCCAAAATGGTTAGCCTGGGGATATCACCCTAATCAAACATTTCTCATTTAAGTCCTTTAAAAAATTAAATTTTGAAACCAGTTAGACGCGGTCCTTTTAAGTCTGCTTTGTCAATAAGACTAAGTTTCTACTTTGCACTGAATCAAACCAGAAAAAGAATTAGATGACAAGAGGAAATGGCCTCAAGTTGCACCAGAGCAGGTTTAGGTTGGACACTAGGAAAAATTTTTTCATAGAAAGGGTTGTCAAGCATTGGAAGGGGCTGCCCAGGGAAGTGGTCGAGTCCCCATCCCTGGAGGTATTTAAAAGATGGGTAGACGAGGTGCTTAGGGACATGGTTTAGTGGTGGGATGGCAGGGTTAGGTTAATGACTTGATGATTTTAAAGGTCTTTTCCAACCTGAACGATTCTATAATTCTATGAAGAAGTTCTTTCCAAGCCAACCATGAGGCTTCATGCATCGCAAGGATCAGCTGATTATTTTTTGGCCAGGATATTTTATTAACGATTCCAAAAAGTTTTGTATGAGCTGTGATGTAGGAAGCACAACAGGAAAGCCGAAACGCATAAGAACAGGTTACGTCTTTTAATGACGAGTAAGGCGTTTGAAATGAAGACGACAAACAGCGCAAACAGATTTCGGGCTTGTCAGGGAGTCGCAGGGCTTTGGCGGCACAGTTGGTCCTACTGCGCCCGTCCACAGCGCTTCTCCCCGTGGCCTCCAGCCCTTGGGAGGGCTGGGAGAGGCTGGAGTAAACAGTCGTTTCACTTCATTCGTGTCATATTTAGAAAGGTCAAATATACGGCATTCTCTGACAATGAATAGCTCGTTTAACACAGCTATTAAGCAGACAGATGCACGTCACGGTTTAACTAGAAATTCCGTATTCCGAGATATGTCCCCTTTCGTATGCACTAGGGGAAAAAACCCACCCTGAAATGAAAAAATGTTTATAAAAAGCAAAATCTTGGGAAAATTTGTTGCTGTTGAATCCATTGCATTACCTTCCCCCTACTCTTTTTTTTTTTTTATTTATTTGAGTTCCGTAATACATTCCATTTATGGAAGACTTAGGCTGTCATACTGTACGCCTGTACCACCTACCAGGCGTGGTCCCGAGGCAACCTTCTTGTCTGGACTTGCAGGTTAAGTTGCCTGCAATAGCAAATGCAGGACAGCCTCCGGATCAGGCGGACCCCACGTCCCCCACCACTGCATTGCTCCTGAGCTTTCTGGGCAAGCCGTCCTGGGCCTGGGAGGCAGGTGCTGGGAAAAGCCCCCCGTAAAAAAGCTGGGTGCAGTGCTGTGTACCTTGTGGAAGGTGTGATTTGGGAGCCCAGTGGCCAATGAAGAAAAATGTGCAGTGTGACGTGGTTAAACGTGGGGTGGATGAGGAGCCCAGCTTATAATAGGAGATGGGAGGCTGGACAACAAGCCCAGTCCATTTCAATGTAGGACTAACTCGAAAGTACGTACTTTGGATCAATTTATCAAATCAGACTAGTTTTCTTTAAAGTCCCATCCAGAAGGAAATAGCGTGTTTGCTGGCCACAGAAGATACCAGTTCTGCAGAAGCTGTTTGCCGAAAGAATTCTCACGGAAAGTCCCAGAGTTGCTTTATATTCAAGCAATACTACTCACGTTATCATGTGTTAGTTCTTTAACAGTAATTTTCATGGAACTTTATTACCAGGTGGCAATAATAATGGTACCTACAAATGTGTTATTTTTGTAATTATTAAGGGGGGACTGGCTGCAGAGGGATGTGGAGAAGTGGGGGGAGCAGACTAGTTACTTCTATCATAACTCTGACAAAATCTAAAATGACACATGATCCCCATAAACGACAGAAGAAAGCAAAGTCCACAGATGTTCCCAGCAGCACTTACAAATCCAAAAGAGACAAAACTCTTCTCTGTGCTCCTGCCTGTACAAACTGCCTGCGGGGTGTTTCGAGAGAGCTGGAATGTCTTTTTCAAACTGTTCACACTCTGCTGCCTGCATTCAAGAGATGGGCTTTAAACAGACATGGGAAAAAAAAAAAAAAGCGCATGCTCTGAATTAGGTTGAGATTTTATTCCGTGAGGATGAAATACCTACACAGTGAGCTTTGGAAAGTTAATTTTGGATCAGTTTATCTTAGAAGTGGTTGCTTTTCACTTCTTAAAACAGTGGGGGAGGTTCAGCCATCTATTCCAACTATGTAAAGCCTGGTAAACCTGGCACAGTGTCTGTATTTTGCAGCAAATTAGCTGCTGAACTTAGTAGTTTAAAAAGTATAGGACGAGCCTATAGCTGGTTTTTATTGATATAAAGGCAGTCAAAGCAGAGCAGTGGGTAGGAGTCAAAGTAGCAATAAAACCAGCAAAAATGCTGCATACATTTTGCCAGCTGTGCCCGGATTTAAGGGATAAGCTCAAAACATCTACGTAGTATGCAAAATGTTAAAGACACAGGGCTGTGTAAGGCAAGTCAGCAGCATTACAGCTCCGTGATTTCGGCAGGCGCTTAGAAGCTGCGCCAGAGTATATTGCTAGTAATTAGGCCACAGCCAGGGTAGTAGGGAACTTCGATAGAGCTCTGCCTTTATGAATTCACGATTATATTACCAGCCTGAGCACCTTCAGATGTACCCAAATGATGCACAGCCTTGAGTCACGGTGTGAACTGTACATCCCCAGCCAGCAGACAATCCCAGCTGCGGAAAAGGACCAGTGGCGCTGCTCTTTATGTTCAGCGTATTGTTGGTCTGGTTTAATTTAAGAAGAGCCGCCCTAATTTTCCTACAGCAAAAAGGGTCACTGACACTTGGTGGCAGCCCCTGGTTAGGCACGTAACACTTGCGGTGGCTGATGCATTAGGCAGTGCAGCCTAAGAACCGTCTGTGGATTAACGAACATGCCAGGGACTTAATTGTGCATAAACCTTCAAAAGATGAAAAGCCGAAAGAATGCTCTATACAAACTAAAATGTTTGCTGAAGAGAGGATCTGGGAGAAAATAACAGCTCATCCAAATCAGAAATGTCGTAAATCCCAAGGATACCGACACAGCCGCAGGAGGCAAATCTTGTTCTGGTGACGGTATGTTCCTAAATGTGGATATGTCAAGGACACAGGACAAGTAAAGGGTGCAGAGAAAGGAAAGCTGTTTATTCCGTGTTTCCCTGCACAAAAGTGTTTAATTTTGCAGTATGGTGAATTCAGTACTGAGTTTTGAAAGACACTTAAGTGAAAATCCGGTAGCCCAGAAGGGTGCACCAAGAGAGCACGTCGCCCAGCGCAGGATGGTCCGGGCAGCGCTGGCTGCAGGCAGCACCTCATCCTCCTCTTAACTCCAGCCACACCGACCGGACAGTGGCAATTTAGGGTTGCGCAGGGTGCCGCAGTGCCACCCAGCACTGAGGGGAAAGACAGGGTCTTTAGGGATCCTTGGCAGAATGATGACAGCACTAGATTACAATAAAAGCTTTCTTTTCTTAACAGGGTATTATGATATGACAGAATTTGTTATTAGAATGGCACAGGATTTCTACAAGCAGAATAATGTAGTAGAATCTATAAGTAGCATAATACAGAATTTATAATACAACTATCCTGGTTTTGGCTGGGACGGAGTTAATTTTCTTCCTAGTAGCTGGCATAGCGCTCTGGTTTGGATTTAGTACCAGAAGAATGTTGATAACTCACTGATGGTTTAGCTGTTGCTAAGTAGTGCTTAGACTGGCCAAGGACTTTTCAGCTTCCCCTGCTCTGCCAGGTGCACAAGAAGCTGGGAGGGGGCACAGCCAGGACAGCTGCCCCCAACTGGCCCAAGGGCTACTCCAGACCATATGGTGTCATGCCCAGTATATGAACTGGGTATGGAGTTGGCTGGGGGGCAGCGATTGCTGCTCGGGGTGGGCTGGGCATCGATCGATGGGTGGTGAGCAATTGCACTGTGCATCACTTGTTGTTGTTGTTGTTGTTGATTATTATTGTTGTTGTTATTATTATTATTATCATCATCATCATCACCATCCTATGCTGTTTTATGAAACTGTCTTTATCTCAACCAATGGGTTTTACTTTTTTTCTGATTCTCTCCCCCATCCCGCTGGGGGTGTGTGGTGGTCAGCTGCCTGCCGGGTTAAACCACAACAACAACTTAACTTATAATTTCTAATGGACCCTCTGCAGATCAGGTCAAATCTTAATACATGGGTTATTGTATAACAATCATAATCTAGACTCAAAAATCATATAAAATAAGATGAGTCACTCCCTCAGTCCTTGGAGGATGCAGAGGATGTCCCTGGGTGTGTCCCTGGCTACCAGGGGTCCCAGGTCTCACTGTCCAGCAGTAGCTCCAAGTTCCCCGCTTAGGACTTGTAACTGCTTGATTTTATGGACGGTGGTCTGGGTGCTGTTGGGTTTCACTGCTCCATGGTGGGGTCATCACCACCATCTCCTGGTGGGCCAAGTGCCTGGGACCTTCAGGGCTGGCAAGGAAGGGCATAATCGGCTTGGCGCCCAGGAGTCTTGAGGCCGGTAGGGAGGGGAAGGAGAAATCTGTTTGGTTTGTCTACTTGGTTCACAGGACCTTCAGGGCCTGATAATGAGGGAAAGGGAATGAATACATGCCCCACTCAGTCCCAGAGAATGGCTGCTTGCCTCAGAAGATGGTGTTAGTTATGCAAACTGCATTAGCAGGGGTCGGGAGCAGGGGGTACCGGTCACATGCACCTCTGCAGGACACCTGGAGAAGTATCTCACAGAATCACAGAATGGCAGGGCTTGGAAGGGACCTCCAGAGATCATCCAGTCCAACCCCCCTGCTAAACCCTAGACCATTTTGCACAGGACATCATCCCTGTGGGTTTTGAATATCTCCAAAGAAGGAGACTCCACAACCCCCCTGGGCAGCCTGTTCCAGTGCTCCGTCATCCTCAAAGTAAAGAAGTTCTTCTGCATATTCAACTGAAACCTCTTATGCTTCAGTTTGTGCCCACTGCCCCTTGTTGGGCACCACTGAGAAGGGTTTGGCTCCGTCCTCATGACTGCACCCTTAAGGTATTTGCAAGCATAATCTCCTCTTAGTGTCTGTGCAAACAAATTACTTGCCCATCCAGAAAATTGGTGCTGCTTCTTTACTAAATCTCCTAACAGACCATTCTGTATTTATACATTTATTCTGATCTTGTGCTAGTGTTACCTTTTTCGATGCCCAATGTACGCTGGTATCAGTGAAGCATCATCCGGCTCATTAAATAGTGATGAGTTTGACCTCTTTTTGCATACAGTTTTCAGACATTGTGTATTTTGTAATCACATGCTGCTCATGGAATTAATACGTTCGCGTTTTCTAAACACTGGAAATAAATCCTCTGACTTCTTTCAGCAAGTTTATTTCGGATCGAGAAAGCAGAAGAAGTCTCACAAACAGCCACTTGGAGAAGAAGAAGTGCGATGAATATGTAAGTCTCTCTTGCTGTTCTTTTCCCTGTCTAAATGAACTGTATGCTGTGCATATGAAGGGCCTTTAGACACGGTCTAAACATGTGCTGGGCACACATGATTATACCTGAAATTTGGGTTCCAGTAGGAACTGCCTGTGCTCAGCACTTTAAAAAAACTCCAAAGCAAAAAACTCATGCGTTTTGGTTGAGCTGAGGCAAGGGAATCCCTCTGGCCTGTGTTAGGCAGGAAGTCCTGATGGTTCTTATGGCCTTACAATATATAAATAAGGTGTTTCACAGGTGTAGTGAAAGACAAGGTTGAAAATTGAAAGTGTAGCTGTGCATTGCCTATACCATGTACGTCAGTGTACAAAATCTATAGGACAGCGATCAGAGTGTAGCTGTGACAGGGTTCAGCGACACTTTTTCCTCTTTCAAACCAGTTTTTCTTAGGTCATTTCCATAGCAGTAGTTACTTACATCTGATATATCACAAAACGTGGAATTTGAAGCAAAGGTGCATTTCCCCGCTCCGTTCCAAGCCGTTGCTGACACATCTGGCTTTACTTCTCCAGATCCCAGGAACTACGTCACTGGGGATGTCAGTCTTCAACCTCAGCAATGCCATTATGGGCAGTGGGATTTTGGGTCTTGCTTTTGCCTTGGCCAACACGGGAATTCTCCTTTTTCTGTAAGTATTTGCGTGGTGAGTAGCTGAGCCCTGTGCAGTTTACTGTGTTTAAGGAACATGTGTGCTGCCAGCAAGCGGAGGGATTTATAGTCCATCCCTAATCAAGTATAGCGTTCGAGCCTGAAAATGTTAGCTACAAGTTTTGGACATTCTTTTTACAATAATTTTTTTTGGGGGGGGGGGAAAGCCACTACTTGTAATGCTAGAGCAAATTAAGTCTGTGTTATTTACTGCTGACCTGAGCCTAGCCAGGGATTTTTCCTATGGTCCACAAGCTACACATACATCAGAAATATTCAGTAGTAATATTTGCAGTGGGATAGTACCTAGTTCTTACTGGTGTCACAGGATTTCCAGAGCTTTCATCAAATCATGGTGCAACAGCTACTTTTTTTTTTTTTTAACTAAGAAAAAGAATATTTATATTCCTTTATATGTTACATATAATATTTTCATCTCACTCTCACAGTTTCTTCAGTTTCTTATGTGAGAGTCCTTGAGAGCCAACATAAATATAGCCAAGATTTTAGTAGAAAAAAAGAGTTGAGGTAGAGTACTTAACTCCAGCAAAAAAGAGGCATTTTGTAAAGGACAATTTTATAGTTTAAAAATGAAATGGTGCCAGTGAATGAGTAAGACACAGTGTTATTCTGTGTTATTCTGGATCACAGTATGAGACCTTTCATTGTGAAAAGCGATTGTTAAGAAATCAGTTGGGAATTGTGTGCAGATTTCGGCGATAAATGTTCATTGAGGGAAGAAATACAATAATTTATGATCTTTGAGAACTGTTCAACATGGTTATTAGGTCTACAGATTACTCCAAAGAGGTTGAATGTTGAATCTAAAAATCTAGAACCTTTGTTACGTCTTAGGTTTTGGGGAAGTATATAATATGAGCCCTATATGTATAGCAGAGTAGATGGCCAAAGTGGCACGTATAGCCATCTGCTCTGGGTTTTGTGCCAGGATAACTACATCCATGCTGCTAGCTTACAGTCTGCTGTGGTTGGGTAAAATCTAGCAACAATCCAAGGAGTTAATCCATTTACATTAAGAATGTACAAAGTCTCATAATTGTGTTGTCACTAAGCTAGGCTGGATTCTAATTTAGGTCTTTCTTATGCAGAGGGACTGAGTTTATTTTATTTTTGCTGGTTTTTTTACCCAGTACCCTAACCTGTATGTGATGCTCCACCTGTGCTCTGACCAGCACACCTCTGGGGGCACAGAGTGGTGGTTGCAAAAACTGCTGTAATCACAAAAAAAAAAGTTATCTCTCTTCAGCCTTGTTTGCCTCTTCTGTGGTAATAATGTCTCAGCCAAGGAGCACCCTCAGTTCCTCCTTAGTTTCTCCTTACTGCTTTAGTTTTCTATAACCTCATCCTCTTCTCATTCTTTCAGCAGTTATTCATGAGAGTTAAGTGAAATGTGAAATGCATTTGCTCTAAAGGAGGTAAAAAGGCAGTTTCTTGTAGGTGAAGTAGATCAGACCAGTGATGGGAACATCAGAGAAACTTGTAACAGTGTGTGACGGTGGCTGGGTCTTGGCCCAAGTAGTGAGTGTGTAAATCTGTACCACCACATTGTACCAAAACCCGCCAAACCTGAATGCAGAGATTTTACACAGTAAATAACAGCATTGTTCTCTACAGAATTGACCGTGTGTATTTAAAAGCGGGTAATTGTTTTTGTTAGCTTTATAATGCCTTCAGATCTGTTGGCCTGGAGATAGACCAGCCCGCTGAGATCAAGGATAAGGAAGCTGGCAGGACCTAACTGACCAGGTTAGCAGAGCTTTCCCCTTTGAAGCCTGCAGATACAGGATCCTAACGTGGTGTCTGTAGTTATGCCTGAAAGTTGAACTGCTCTAAATGTTCTTTTATCATGCAATAATCTCAGAGTTAAACCTAGTCCATTAGTGTTAGATTTTTTCTCACACTCTCATTCACTGCATTGTTCCCATAAATATCACAGGTAGATCTTAGAACCGTT
The DNA here is from genome assembly GCA_034008185.1 of Gorsachius magnificus. Taxonomy (NCBI): domain Eukaryota; kingdom Metazoa; phylum Chordata; class Aves; order Pelecaniformes; family Ardeidae; genus Gorsachius; species Gorsachius magnificus. Next base: position 183,673,825 of record CM067081.1, read on the forward strand.
TCTGCTTTACAAGTGATTAAAGATAGAGTCCTAGCTATACTTTCATTGCTTTTTGCGCATGAGAAAGCACTTAAATTCATTGCATTGGAGTGGCACAGTTCTGGAAAGTTTCTAGGTTGCTTTATCCAGTATCGGGATGCGCCATCTCTGAAAAGTAGAAAGCAGAGGTGGAAAAATTAAAGGAGCATTTTCAGCACTAACAAAGCAGACCCAGCCTGATTTCCACTCACACCTTTTACACTCCTGCAGCGTGAAGTGTGCACCGCCACGCACACCTGGATCCGTTCAGATCCTATATTCTTGGCATGAGACATGCAAAATAAACATGGCCGTGAGTATGTACTTTCATATCCTATTTGCATAACTTAGTGCCGTGGCAAAGTGTCATGCTTTTTAGGTAAAACAACTGGGGAGGGAACTCAGAGGAACTTAATCTCAGCATTATTGATAACTACAGCCTAGACCAAAGGAGACCATCCTTTCCTGTATGCAAGAGCGGAGAAAACCTTGCTGCAGAAAGATGGCGCAAAGGGTTTGGGAAGTAAGAGGCGGGCCAGGCCACCTAGGGATGGCAGGAGCACTCATCACTAGCTCACCCTGCTTGTGGTTTCATCCTGGAGACCCAGCACCGGCATGATGGATCACATTGCAGAGACATACAAGCCGGCCAAGCTCAAGGTGCCTTCAGCCACATTTAGCCTGGCACTGCACGTGATCTGAAAACCCGCACTGACTCACAGGGCTCGTTAGGCGAGGTATAGCATGAGATGACAGCTGAAGTTTCACACTGCTTTCTGCAGCCGCTTCTGCTAGGGTAAACTGGAAGCAGTCACGAAGCCACAGCCTAAACTCCTCCTGAGGTTTAGGGCAGGCTGGCAGACAGGCCCCTCTGGGAGGCCATACGGTGGCAAAGCCCATGCTCTGCCATGCTCTTCTGCACCCGATGCCTTAGGAGGGTTCAGAGCTGTTCTGTGCGATGAGGCGGGTGACTGCACGAGCCTCACGGGTCTTCTGGCGCCGAAGCCTGGGACTCCACAGCGGGCCGGGGGCAGCAGACGTTTCGGCTGACCTGGTAATGAGGCAGCTGGGAGCAAACACCGGTGGCATCGCAGGAACAGTTTGTTTTTCCCAGCACTGTATCAGCCCCCTGCCCTAAACTGTTTGTTCTGGATTTGTTTGGGGGAAGTGACTTCTGCATGGGCCGGTTGCTTGCACAGCTGCCAGCACGTCTTTAAAAGCAAGCAAAATAAAAAGGACGGGAGTGCTTTTGGGACTGCAGCGCAGGCTCCCCTGCTTCTGTTTTGAATTTGTGCAGAGCGAGTGACATGGGCATTTTCATTCCTTTCCAAGGGGTGGTTCTGGCGCAAATATCCCTGTCCATACCACAGTCCTAACACAAACAAGTTTTTCATACAGCGCTAATGAAAATGCCAAGTGTCTCCGTAAGAACCCTATGGGGAGCTAAGGACAACAGATCAGATAAATACCTGGCTGCTTGGGAGTGTTATTTTTACCGCTGCAAAGACTCCATGAGCTCAGTGCCTGAAAAACGGGAGCTTTTAATATTAAAATAGCCTTGATGCTGGCACGCGGAGCCGGAGCCATTTGGGGCCGGGAGTGCCGCCGAGGGCTGCGAGCACCGGGGTGCTCCGGGCAGACAGGGGCGCAGGGGCTCTGCAGGGAACGCCGGCGGGAGCAGGGCTTAGCAAACCTCTAAGAAATGGAGCAGAGTGACCTCAGCCAGTACAATCTCCCTTCCCTTCTCCACCTCCTGGAGGAGAAACACCCTTTGGGCTGTACAAAGAGTGTGGTGTTACTGTCAGCCAGCTTACGGTTGGCAGAAGTGTGGTTCCTCCTAGCACCTCTTTATGTCTCCCTGCTCCTCTGGCCCCAAGAAACTTGTGGGTCATTGTTTGGCACTAAAGTATTTCTAGTCTAAAACAATAAAAAAGCGGATGGAGGAGGTTTCTCATCCTGTTCTTTCTATGTATGCCTATGAAAAAGATGTCTTGCTGCCTATCTATGGCAGCAGCTTGTTTTCTGGTAAATTTTAGGCTTGTTTTTCTCAGTGTCCCGAGGGTAGTTGTCATAACAAAGAGAGGAATTGCCAACAGATTGTCTGAATGCTCTTCACACACATCATGAAAACATCATCAGGTCTTTGTGTGTCAGAGTGTTGGAGGGGAAGGCACACATGGTGCTTGGCTTAAAGACCTAGAGCAATGAGCAAATGTGTTTTTATGCACTTAGCCCCCGACACTGACTAATTATTATTTGTGCCAGCGAGTTCCCTACACAAACAGTTTGGTCATTACTTCCTGCAATTTTTCTACATGAAGTCAAATTGTGGATCACGGCAGACCAGGAATGACATCAGTGAGGGAACACCAGTCCCCACCTGCACAAAGTATAAGCCTTTGGTTTCTGCCTTTATTCCCAAAGGAAGCCATCCTAGCCTTAACTTCCCTCCTCTTCCCCCTCCTTGTGCCCTGAGAGGCACATAAGAAGCTGCTTGGGCACCCCTTTGGTAGCACATGCAACATGTCCTGGGAAAAGATGCTTCCATTTGGTATGGAAGTCTTTAGAGGATTTCCCTTTGAAATTTTTACCCTATTTCCAGAAAAAAAGCTTTAGAGTGGGTGGTGAGGGACATTCCTGGCTCTGATCAAATCTTAATTCCTACCTGAAAAGACATCTTTATTCTTGCTTCTTTCATGTCGGAGCCTGTGCTCTGCAGCTCAGCTAAGTTTTACCTGGTTGAATCCCTCTGCATGCAGGGCTTTCTACCTCCACGGTGGTGTGGTGGAACTGCCAAAAGCACGTGAATCACCTGTGTTTTTAGGGCTTTTTGCATTGTCAGAAGAGCATAAAAATTATCTCAGGGTCAATGGGACTATGACCTGACGTGAAATACTGCAATGTTAGAGCTCAGCTCTTACAATAAGCTTTATTTTCCATTCTTTTGTAGGCTGCTTTTGGTTTCAGTGACGCTGCTGTCTATTTATTCAATATATCTCCTGTTGGTGTGTTCGAAGGAAACAGGTAACTTAAGATGTTATTACACCATTTCAGTAGACCTATAAAGAACAAGAGGTGAAAAGTGCTCAAATAAGGCCAGGTGCTTTGTGTAAGATGGAGTTTCTATCACTTTGCTGAAACCATAGAAAAGCCTAACACATTTTGGGTCAGAAGCCCAGAATTAATAAGAAAAACTGACGACAAAGCATGAGTTCTACCGTGAAATGTTGTCTTCAGTGAGCTAGAAGGAACACCTCATACAGTTTCTTCACATTACAAAGCCAATTGCAAATGAAATATAATGAATCTTTGCCTATGGTGAAGCTTACCTGGAAATACAGTTTGTCCTTAACGTGAAATTCCTGATAGCGTTAGTGGTGTAGTAGAAGGTTTCGTAGAAGAAAATAAAGGGGAACAGTTCCTCCACAGAGAGAAGTGTATCTGTAAGCAAATTATTCTAAACACAGAAATTAGAAGCTACCTACAGTGTTCAATGTCACTGCGCTCTGAAGCCCAAGAGTCTCTTTCCTTGGGTAAAATATTCTGACGCCAGATTTTAAAAATGATCTCTGCACAAGAACACTGTAATTTACTATGAATTTGAACACACATGACTTGCTGTTAGGGCGTGTGTAATGGCAGCGACTGCCTATTTAAATTAGGTACGTGTGCCTAATTGTGGACACATTTGTGCCCTGTTAGTTCCCAAAACCTAAGCCCTGTTTTCTGTGCTGCTGGTACATTTAAACTCAAACTTCTTGTTTATACAAGAGTCAAAGCAGAAATGTCAGCTATACGAAAATATAGAGAAAACCAAACAATGGGATGCATTTTTAAAATCATCTGTACAGTGTAACATCTGCAATATTTCTCTTTTCTGTTGTCAAGTGTCTCACCATCTTCACAGTGTCCAGTCTTTTTCTCAGCCTAAATTAGAGCCAAGGAAAAAAAACATTTAACAGAAACACAAACCAATTAACAGGGAGTTTCTCAAGCTTGACAGATATTTAAAAAGAAGTTTTAGTTATAATTTACACCTTTCCCTGCTTTTACCAAAAACATACCGCACTGAGAATTCACAAGTTAAGGCTTCGTCATTAGGAATTGTAAATCACCCTGTAAGCCAGCGGCTGCCCTCATTTGGATCGTTTAGTCAAAGCAAGCAGAATTGCAGAATCGCAGTACTCGATGTCTGCTGCGGCCAGGCTGCCCGCGCTGGCTTGCGGTTTCTGCCGTACTGAGTTTTGGCTGGAGAGGGGGCTTTCTACGCCACTGGCATTGTGGCTGCAAACCTGATATGGCAGGATGGGGATGCCAGAACTTAACATGTCGCTAGGGGTAGGGGCAGACTCATTAAAGGGGTGTAATAGCCTCATTAAGAGCTTCAGTTTCGAAAGGGACTGGTAGCCAACGATAACATTTAGAGGCGTCAAGAAAACATTCCTACATAAGTTTCAGCCGTAGCAATTACAAGAGAGCTCTCTATTTACTTGCAAAGGGCAGATATGGCTGCACAGATGGTGGTTAACTGAAAAGGAATCATGAGTGTTTTGACTCCACAGCTTTCACCTGGGGTATTTGTTACCTTTCTCCTCATTTTTTTTTTTTCATGCAGGCTGCATGGTGTATGAAAAGCTGGGTGAGCAGATCTTCGGTACCCCAGGGAAAATGCTCGTCTTTGGATCTACATCTCTTCAGAACGTTGGAGGTAAAGGAGATGAGGGGTATTGAAGAACAAGACCCAGGGACATCTTAATAATGTTACGGCTGCCAAGCAGTCAGGTTCCTCCTTCTCTCAGTGACATCTTGGGATCTTCATGCTCCTCAATACAGCCGTGGCTAACACTTTGCATGCAGCCCTTTAAAAATGCTGTATTACTGAATGATCAGTAGTTGACAGCCAATTATAGTTTGGGGTCTTCTGTCATCAGAGGCTGATGTGGGAAAAGGATGCTTCTCTGTACTTATTCCGCAGAATCTCTTAGCCATTTTCTAAACCGACTTTCTCCTTCTTCCAGCAATGTTGAGCTATCTCTTCATAGTCAAAAATGAGCTGCCTTCTGCCATAAAGTTTCTAATGGGAAAAGAAGAAACTTTTACGTGAGTTGAATGCATTTTGGTGATTGGATTATAGAATTTAACGCTGTGCTGCTAAGTTTAACTATATGTTTATAAAAGCTCTTAAGTATTGGATATTCCTTAGGTTTGTCAAAGTAGATTTTCACAGGAATATCTCAGGGAGCTAATAAGAACAAGAAAGCTTTGGAAAGGAAAAGATGGTTAGGAAATGAAGAGGTTAAGTCATCATCAGTTACTCTCTACACACACCAGATTTCCGTGCAGAACTGTGATTTGTACAAACCTCTAATCATAGGATCTAACCTTTTACAGTGTTGTTAGGCAACACTTGAAGACATTGGGAACAGTGCAAGTTTAAGATACTATGTATTTCCCTGTGTTCTTACCATATCACAGGATTTTGCCCCTAAAGCACTGTCCGTAGAATGAAATTCTTCGATGCTAGCATATGACAACAGCAGAATACTGTACTTAGATTTCTGCCACTTATCACTCCTTGACATTATCAACCTCTTTAATAGAGGGGTGGTATTTCTTTATAGTGGTAAATATCCTTTGCAGTGGGTTATATGGTGTGCTGTAGCGCATGAGAAGAAGGGAGAGATCCCGTTCCTCAGGCTTGCATACTAAATTGGACCGAGCAGTGGAAATAGGTCATACAGGACGTCACTAACACTCTCCCTTCTCCCCTTTCTTGCTTTCCAGCAGGATTCAAAGCACTTTGCTAGAAGGGCGTACAGCCTTGGGCTGGGCTCGTGTGTGCCAGCCCACGGGAGCCCGGTTTGCTGCTCCAGGCACGTGGCCGGGTGGTTTAGCAAATGAATCGTGGTGTCCCCCACTGCCCCTTCATGCTGTATGTGTGGCCCTTTGCATCATCTTTCCTCATCCCAGCAGGGTGGCTTATGTCAGGTTACGGAGGGTGGTTTGTTCTGCCTCTCAGTCCCACTCACCGATCTCAGCAGTAGAGTGATAATTTTTCTAGAGACTATGAAAATCTGCCGTATCTGAGTCAGAGCAGTGCCACGTTTTAAGGGCTGGATACTTAATGAGTCTACAAAGTTCAGATGTGGCCCCCATCTCTCCTCTTGTAGGAGCTTGTAGGGGTAAGGAGACCAAAGATAGTTCTGTAACTGCAGCAGTCAAAGAGGATGACCAAGTGTGTGGAAAACCAGAGAGGGTTTAAGGTGTGCTTATGGTGTTGTTTTTTTTTTTTTTAATGTTTTATACAGGGACTGGTACGTGGATGGGCGGATTCTTGTTGTCACAGTGACGTTCGTTATAATCCTCCCTTTATGTCTCCTTAAGAACTTAGGTAAGATGTAAATGTCATTGTGGGAATAAAATAAAGGAGCCCAGGCATCATGCCACTGACAGCCACGCTCACAACTCAACTATAATAATTTTTTTTAAAAAAGTGCTCTTATTGTAATCTAAGCAGCGTCCCTGGTCCAGGAGTAAGCTGTGTTTTGAGCATCTCGGAACCAGTAGACCTGAATTGTCATAGCAATTGAACTCAGTACAAACCAGCTTCATCCATACAATTGTGGCAATTGATTAAAAAAATTATAGTTAAGAGGGTCTTCATTTCATAAGGCAATTCTATTTTATGTGTAGGCTGTAAAAATAAGTTCACAAATTGTTAGATTACAAAAAATAATTTCTTTTTCTATTAGCGTCGAAATTTTTAGCGGTGAGGTTAATTGGACTTGGAAGTAAGAGGTGTATAGATGGTTGCACAATGTATTTTTTAAAACCATGTAACAAGTTTTGGCACTGAAGTCCTGTTGGGATCTTCCTTTTGAGAAAATAACCCATACTCAGCTGACATGGGTCCTATCAGGGAATCTGGGTCACATTCTGATTGCAACTGCACGTTTTCAGGTTTGTTTCAATTACCACAACCTCATTCAGAAGTATAATTAGTTAAACTGCCATAAAGGTGACCCTCAGGAAGCCCAACCGGTCAGAGCAAAGCTCAGGTCTGCCCGAAAGCCGGGAGGCTTGCAACATGGGATACTCCCACGCCAACAGGACGTGCTTTTGTCCTGTCCAGAAGCTCACAGTACATATTAAATGTATGATACTTTTAAACTTTTCATGAAGCAGCAAAAAAGAAGTAAAAACCAAGGTATGGCTAATAAAATAATTTTGTATGAGATTTCCTTTTAATTTCTTTCAGGGTATCTTGGCTATACCAGTGGATTTTCATTAAGCTGCATGGTATTTTTCCTGATAGTGGTAAGTTCAGCTTGCTTTCTTTGTTGGATGAGAGTCACTTCATAGGATATTCGCAGTTTCTCTGATGTTTTAATTTTAATTTGCTTTTTAATATTATTTTTAGCAATTAGCTGTCTTCTGCTCTTATTCTAGGTTATTTACAAGAAGTTTCAAATTCCCTGTGGCGGATCGGAACTAAATGCAACAGCAGCTATGCTATCAAATAGCTCAACACATGAACATATGTGTAAGCCAAAGTATGTTATCTTTAATTCCAAGGTATGTTTCTTTTTATAATACTTATTTTTAATTCCCATAATATATGCACCTACACCCCGTGTTCTTAATCCGATCAGCACCACGTGGGGCCCGATTCTCCACGCTTCCTCTCGTGCTCCGGTGGTGAAGGCACAAGGGGACTCCTTGCCCAGTCTTACGGAGATGCCGGGTTGAATGTACCTCCTTGCAGTCTTGCCCTGCCCCGGTAGTAGATGTGCTAAGGCTGTGAGCCCAAGCTACCCCCGGGCAACAAATGCTTTCTTTGGGAGAGTTTTCTTTTCCACTGCTTCTTACTGTCCGTGCTGCGGCTGCGCCTTTAGGCTGTAGTTCCGCAGGGGCTGCGTAAGCCATTCCTGCATCTGAAGCCCAAAAGTAATCCCTCTGTCCTTCTGCACACAAACCACTTCTTTGTGGCAGGGTACGTGTTTCTGTAGCCATATGGTGAACTGGATCGGGAAAAGGATACAGCTGAAAGCTAATCCAGCAAAAATTTGATTGCCTTTCAGCTGGATGCTTTCCTTCGTCGCCACACAGCTGCAGGAAAAGTTGTGCCAAGAGAATGCAAAAGAGCAACTGGCTGTAGCGGTGGGAGCAGGAGGATTGCTCCTGTCAGCTGTGCTGGGGTGCAGGGCTCGTTAAACAGGACCTCGTGCAGCAGGGCAGGGTCCTCGGGGTGTCACTGCTGCATTCATAGGGAACGCGCATGTATAGCATGCAAAGATTACGTACGTTTTTTTAAATTCATCCTACCAGCTTCAGCTGAAGAAGCCAATCCAAGCACTTCTCTTTAGCTGGGGGTAGCCATCAGCCCAGACCTGATGTGACTGACCAAGAGTTAGTCAACTTGATGGCAGCTTAGGTGTAGGTATATTTTAGATAGGTAGCGTTGAAAGGCAGTCTTGTTCTCCTTGCAGTCAGTGTCAGCATTTGCCTCGGAGTCGCTGGAGGCACGTCAGAAGGATCGGTCCATCTGAACTAGGCACACTGGAGCTGAACTCAGGAGATTTGCCCTCGGGGCCAGCAGTTTGCCAGTCAATTTAGCACCCGTGGTGTGTGAGAGGAGAGACAGCTTCACAGAATCAGAGGATGGCTGAGGTTGGAAGGCACCTCTGGAAGTCATCTAGTCCAACCTCTCCTGCTCAAGCAAGGGCTACCAGAGCCGGTTGTCCAGGACCATGTCCAGGCAACTTCTGAATATCTCCGTGGATGGAGACAGTAGCATTCTGTGAGGGAGGGAGAGGAGGCGGCACAGGCCCGGGTGAGGAAGGACTTCTGGAGAGCAACCAGTGTATTTACTGAATCTGTCAGACCTGGGGTGTACCCCAGGACAGCTTCTGTGGGAAGAGGATGCTTGTGGCCAGTGCAAGCAGATCTCAGAGGACCGGGGAGAGCCGCATGTAGGGATGGACTCATTTTGTCCTCGCTGGAGGACTTGTTTTTCGTGCGATCTCTGCTCATCCCCGTTCCCTGGGGAGAATGGAAGCGCTTGAGCGCTGAGATAATTTGTAAAGTTTGGCTGTATGCTGAGGACTGAAACCCACTCAGGTTTTTGGTGGAGAAGGGGCTGAGGTCCCCTGCCGGAGGCCTCCTGCGCTTCCTGGTGACATAACGGTCTCTCTCTTTCCCCAAGGAGAAGCATGCTCCCTCCTAGCCCTTTTGTTGGCCTGGGAAATGAAGGGACTCAGTCTGGTACCTTGCAATATTCATTTATTTGTAAGTTCTGCATTCCTCTTCTCTTTTCTTACAGTCTGGATATGGGCTTCCTCTCCAGGACTTCAGCCTTAGCGCCATGGGCGCGCACCCCTCTCCATGCCAAGGCAGGGTAGCGTAGCGGTGACCCACCATACGTCCCTTTTGCGCGTGATGGTGTGCTAGTAACGGTGGCAGTAGCTGAGCAGGGAAACCCATCCCAGGGAGCAAAACCAGCAGCCATGCGGCGCCCAGCGCTCCGCTCTGTGAGCAGAGTCAGGGCTGTGCTCGCGTGACCGACGCGGAGACTTTGTCCTCCCCTTGAAAGAGCAATGCTCTCCATATTTCATTAAATATGTGCTAATTGTCGGGTCTTCTGCCTTCTCTGAAGGCTCTCAACGTTGGGTTGAAGAGTCCAGAGAGTTGGGAGCCGAGGTAGTTGAACATGGATCATTTCTTCACGCCGCTGGGGAAAATACTTCTTAACTTCTTTTCTGAAATTCTCTCCAAACAGACCGTGTACGCTTTGCCCACCATTGCTTTTGCGTTTGTCTGCCACCCGTCAGTCCTCCCAATTTACAGCGAACTTAAAGAGTAAGCCTTTCTCCTTTTTTTTTTTTTTTTTTTTTTTTTCAGTTAATTGTTTTGAACCGCTTTGCATGGAAAATGTTAGCGCAGAGGTGCTCTGAGTCATTCGTACTGTTCGGAGGAAATGTGCTTTAGTAACACCCAACAAGCCAGTGAGTGTGGCTGTCAGCTAGGAAATCTGGCCTCCCAGGCGTGCCGCTGGGGCGGGGACGAGGGAGGTTGAGGATAATGCAATGCTTTGGGAGTTTTCTCTAGGAGTACACGGCAGCCTGGGGAGAGCCAAGTTGTGCCGGTTGTTCTCCGGCATAGGAACGAGGCGTGTGTTCAGCTAACAGCGTTTGTTCCAGTGCAACTAAAAACCTGTGGTGGTACCAGGGAAAAAAAAGTACTTTCAGCCTTGCCTGTACTAAATGACCTTTGCCGGTACGGCTGTCTCGCTGGCACCTCTGGCTGGGCAGGGCTGTGGGGATCTGGAGACCAGCCCTGCTGTGGCATCGCTGGTGGTCCCGGGGGCCTGCAGTGGGGTCCCGGCCCACGGGGGGAGCCCCAGGGGAGAGGCGGGGGCCACTCAGACCCCTGGGTACCCTCAGGTCCCGGTCACTTGCTAGGTGCTTTGAGTTTCAAGGGACTCCAGCAGGTTCCCGGGTGCCTATACAGGGCATCCCTGTGTGGATTTGAAAGCTTAACTTTAGGTACGAGAGTGTGAATATTTCAGAACAAATATCTAAAAATGAAATGTTTACACTCACCCTATTTTACAGTTGTCTGCACACATTCATTATTTTCTACCCATGGGGACACAAATGTTCCTTTGCAAACATTCAGAATGTTTTGGGGTTTTTTTTCCTGTGTGTAATTTTACCCTTCCTTTATTTTGGCCTTTTAATTTAATTCCTGACGTGTTTAAGGGCCATCCGTCTCCACTTGTCTTCACCCTTTACTCTGTTTAGGTGGCAGAGCCACAGGGTGGTCCCACCATTTCTTGACTATAGCCCCAAGTAGGGTCCGTTTCCCCAGGCCTTCTCTTCCATGTGCAGCTGTCAATGAATTCCTGTTTTAATGAAAATGCATTCACAAGGAATTACTATGTTTATGCAAAGACTTAATACATTTTAAAACAGCTATTGAAAAATCCAGCCCAACCATTTTTATGTGTTCTTTTCTTTTTTCTCCAGCCGTTCACAGAAAAAAATGCAGTTGGTTTCAAATATCTCATTTTTTGCCATGTTTGTGATGTACTTTATGACTGCCATATTTGGCTATTTGACTTTCTATGGTAAGTATGCAATTCTTTACTGATGAACGTAGAAAGGGAATACATGTGAAATCAATAGCGTATCCCAGCTGGAAAGGAAAGTCTCATCCACTTATATCAAAATACTTTTTCAGATCATTTTCATTAACATTTTCATATTGGAGGTAGGCATCCTTTCCCCCTTTCCCCTGTGGATGAAAAGCACAAGTGAAAGTAGTATTTACAAATGGTGTTTTCAGAATATGAGGGAGAGATTTGTTTACCAGAATTGGGGATTAGCTGGGCCCCACTACGATTTTCGTTCCAAGGTCCTCACCTGAGTGCTGTGTACATTGGTAATGACTGAAGCGTGCATATCTCTATAAAATGAGACAGATGTGAGAGCAGGTCCTAGGAAATGGGTATCAAATCAGCCATCACAGCTTTTAAATTTTCTTGTTGACGCTTTCATTATAGAGACGAAGGACCAAATGTTCTCCCTGTGTCCCTAGAGCTGACCCCATCAGGTCTTGGTGAAACAAATTGGCAGTGAACGTGGGGAAGCTCCAAGTGTTGTCCCAGCTCAGCCACCAAAGGATGGTTATTGCAGTGTTTGAGACTTGCGCCCTCTCTCTTTTCATGCATATCGATTCACTTAAAGAACAAACAAATTATGTTGTATTGTTAAAGGATTCAACATGTATGCCCCAAAGGCACAGTTATTAAGTAGGATAAAATATGAGCCTTGCCCAGGAAGCTGCTCCCATGCTCCAGTATAATGGGAATGTTGACGAGTAGTGTCTTTTTCCATGGACCTTTAAGGGGTTACAAGACAGATGACAAAACTGATGTTTGCATTTTACTTCAGAGTCACCAAAAGGTCATCGGTCTTCTCCACCTTATTCCAAGTGACCTTTTTGTTACAATCTCCTTATTCATGGTACCGTTCCTTGTGAGCCACGTATTGCAAGAGAAAGAAAATAAGTAAATATGAAATGTGGCTTTTTTTTTTTTCCCCCCCCAAAGGTGTACCTATCTCATATTTGTTTTCTTAGGCTCTCATTCTGATTATGAGGCCTTGAGTCTGCATGCGTTGAAGTAACTTCAGGTCGTCTGTTGTAACTTCCCCAATAACACCGCCAATACGCTGCAAGTGGCAACAGCCGTTCTCATCCAACTGCTCCCGTCTGTCACATTGTCGTAGAAATGCATCAAATTAGCAGTCCAGGGGAGCATGTGGGTGTAAATCAGCACGGACCCCTTCACTTTGGCAGGGAGGAGATTCTGATGTGATTGCCCCAGGGATCTGAGGAGGCAGATCCGTGGCGCTCCTCTCTGGGAATCTCCCACGCCCCTCAAGGACGAGGGTCTGGAGTCCATGGAGGAGGTAGGGGCTGCGTCCTTCTGGCCCTCCCGAGGGGGAACGGCGGAGGAATCCCTGGGGTGTCTCGTGTGCCTCTCCCCACGCCAGGCGTCCCTGCTCCCCAGCGCTGAGAGCCCGCGGGTGGAAGCTGTGCGGCTCCTCTGGGGCTTCTGCGAGGGTCAGCGCCACAGCAGGCAGCAAAAAAGACACCGAGGGAATATAAAATCCCTCCACTTTGATCCTTCTTCCCCTTGAGACTGACAAGACCTTACCTTTCATATGCTCACTTACAGTTTTCTAACCCTCTTCTCTACCCTTACCTGGATAAGAACAGCATTTTTATTGTGGCCATTTCTTCTTTACACCAATAGTACTTGTCTGTTTGCTGTATTCTCGAAAGTGTTGCAGTGATGACTATATTTACATTGCAGAATTACAGAAAAGAGGTGTTTTTCTTCCCCTAAAAGGTCACACTGTGGTTGGGCTCTGTGGTGTATCTAGCTGAAAGGAAAACAGACCTTCAACTGTAAGCCTTGCCCTTCACTTCCTACCTGGCTGCAGTCCGTGAGCGGTACAGAAGTTGCAGTCTGTGCTTGCAGGAGCAGAGTAAGCTCTGTGTCGCAGAAGCTGTGCATGTGCCCGGCTTGAAAATCCCACTCCTAATCTGCAGGGAGGTGGGAGAGTGTTTTCTTTCTCCTGGTGGGGATTCAAGCACTGCGTAGGTGGTGTTGACCCGTGGTGTCTCCCCAGAAGGGCGTCCTGGGGGGAGCGCAGGCATTTGGCCGCAGGACAGATCCCTCTGCCTCCAGGAATACATGAGGTTTTACCAAGCGCCAAAGATTTTAAACGAGACGTGGCTGCCGAGTTCCCTTTAAGGACTTCGGTTTAAGAGCTGTTACGTTTTACCACCAGCTTTCTAAATTAGCAGGCAGAAACAAAACACAAACCTAAACAGGGGCAGTGAGTATGGTTTTGTGGCGTGCTTAACAGCCACCTCCTTTAGGTTATTGCTCCTAGATATTTAAGCCTTACAAAGAAAACATGTAGGTCCCTCAGCAACTTGGTTTCCCTGTTGGTCGGCACACGCAGACCCACTCTGCACTATTTATCACAGCTTCAAGGAAACATTTTTTGCAGGAGGTCGTCTTAAAATATCACCAGCGCCTCCCCATTAGGCCCCCACCCCACCCCCCCCCTCGCCACAATTTGTCTTGGCTGCTGGGGCCGCTGGCCGGCTTGGGGCCGAGCTGCAGGCACTGCTGGGGCTGGGGGGGGCAGGTTCAAGAGAAGAAACCATCAGGGCAGCCCTCAGAGGAGCTGCCGAGGGATGTGAGTCCAAATGTCAGAGCATCCCACTGAGAGCTGACCCAAGACAGGCTTTGTTCTCCGTTGAGAACAGGGGTACTGCTTTTTGCTGGAAGTTTATTTGCTGCTTAGACTAATTGAACTCAAAACCTTATAGTTTTTATTAAAGTTCAGCCGTTGCAGTGCATGTGGGTTTTCTGTATCATTTGGAACGTTTAAAAAAAAAAAAAAGCCCACAGAACCAATTAGAAACAGCTTATTTCACTTTACTTTTTTAAATATATGTATACATGTAAGCAAGCTTTTGTGTATGTCTCACTGTTGTCTTTCCTACAGTGAAAATTACCTTAGACTTAGGCATGTGCTGTCTTGAATTAGGGTGCATTCCTAAATCAGGTCTCCAAAGGATTAATCTGGAATAATGGGATCATTAGGATTTGGTGCTGTTTCAACTCAAGAATGTTTCATTCCGTACTCTTTCGTTTGCAGATAAATCACTTGTTGTTCAAGAAGGCTGTTGTTAAGCCATGATTTTTTTGTGAACGGACTGCCCTTTTGCCAGAACACTTACCTTGCTGTCTTTTCCATAGACGATGTGCAGTCAGATCTGCTTCACAAGTACCAGAGCAAAGACGACATCCTCATCCTGACCGTGCGCTTGGCTGTGATCGTTGCGGTGATACTCACGGTGCCGGTGCTGTTTTTCACTGTGAGTAAAAGGCTCCACATGGTTTGGAAGTCGGTAGTGGCTGTACAGGGCACGTTTCTTCAAGCCACAGCCCAGCAGTCGCCGTGGCAGCGATGTTGCAGCTACAAAAAGCTTGAGCTTGGATCAGTCTTTTCCCACACCGGACTCCCACTAACTTCTGGAGAAGTTCTCCCTACAGGAAATAAATTAACCGCTTTTGGTCTTAAATCTGCTTTAAATTTAATCCACAAGGGCCCTCTCTTACTTCACATGACTTCAATGGAGCAGGCTCGGGGGTGGAGTTCATTTTTAAGTGCAGAAGGACCCCAAAAGGCATGTCAGGAAGGGAGGAACATCCTACCGCAGATGCATGCATACCTACGTCTTTGAAATATCAAATGAATTTTAAGAATTATTTCAAAGGGCATTACATCCAAGACCCCGAAGTTTCTGACAGACCTATGCAGCGCTTGTTGTCGCGTGAAGAGCTGGTTAAAATAAACACGGGAAGCTTTGAATTGGCTTAGAGACTGTTCCTGACAGAGAACTCTCTCTTTTTCTACAGGTGCGTTCATCATTATTTGAAATGGCTAGGAAAACAAAATATGACACTTGCCATCACGTTTCGGTTACTTTTGTTCTTTTGGTTATCATCAACCTGTTAGTCATTTTTATCCCAACCATGAAGGATATTTTTGGAGTTGTAGGTACAGTATCCTGGTTTTGTACTACTAATAAAAGACTGTTCCTAATCAGCAACACAGTAATTAGCTGATGCTGACAACTAACAAAACTTAATTCTTTGAATTTTGCAGGGGTCACTTCTGCCAATATGCTGATTTTCATTCTTCCTTCATCATTGTATTTAAAAATTACACAGCAAGATGGATCCAAGTTGACTCAGAGGATTTGGGTATGCATTCCTTTCCTGTCAATGCAACTCTTTTGTCTTATCATTCCTTATAATGTGCTAGATGCAAAGCGTACCTAATCTAAATGTATGTGTGAGCTTCTTTACGTTACTTTCCATCCTTGCTTCAGTCAGCTGGCAGCCATGCTTGCCTGTCTCCTTTGCTTACCCTGGGGGTCTCCCGGTGGAGGGTTCGTACCATGCAGGGCACCTTGTGTTTTGGGGGGCCCTTCTCTGCAGGGCAAGGGGCTCTTTCTTCCCCTGGCTGGCAAGTGGCAGCTCTGCAGCAGCCATAGCTGTCGGCAGGGTGCGGGTACCCCTCCAGCCCCCTTCGGCAGCCCTTTCAGCCCAGCAAGCTCTCTCCGTTTCAGTGTGCTGATCCAGAAAGCATGCAACGTGCTCCGTTTGTGGTATTCCTCATGATTTTAATGGACCCAATTCAGACTTAGGGTGCTTCCACCAGAAGCAGCCAGCTGAAATGTTAGCCCATGGGTGTCGTCGGAAGGGGAAGCCAGCCCGGATTAAACAATGGATCTCAATATGAGTATGGTCATTCTCCTTTATTGCGCAGCTAACAAAAGCATATATAGGCCGAAAACCATAACATACACACATGTCACACTGTGATTGGTAGAACACCGTTATACACACGCCTACATCGCTACTGTGACTGGGACGGGTCATCTGTCCAGCGGAGGGGCTTCACCTTCTCTTCCGGTCATAGGTCCGCCCACATCCACTTAAGAGCAGGGGCTGTTGAATGGGACTAAATCATGCCCATTCTCACTCAGCCACTCCTCTACACATGGGCACGCATGAGCAGATGGGGATGGGCCTTGGAAAGATTTCCTGTGAGCCCCCGAAAGAGCTGCAGCTGAAAAGACACAACTCCCCTGTGTATTCCCAGTCTAACGGGGTGTGCAATGGAAGCATCGTAAGGTCAGACCTTCCTGCTCTGAGCAGACAGGCAGGAAACCCGTGTTTCACTTGTGGATCCATCCACAGACCTCAAGATGAAAGGGCTGAACTTTGGTGTACACGTATCTGATGGGAAGAGTGTACTTATTTCCGTGAGGCTTTGAAAAGAGCAGAGCCAATTGGTCCTAAAAACAGACTCGCTTAATCCTTTTTAGGGATGATCGGTGTTAAAGAAGTGAATTGAAAGGAGAAAAAAATCGGTTTTGCTGTTCAGTGGGTAATTATTAATGATGCTAATCTGTTTAATTATCTATGCATCTTGTCTTTGCCAGAAGTGCTATCCCATTTTAGCTCATAACTGTGATACATCACCTTGTAGAACTCCTTAAGAGGAAAAGTTAACATACTTGAATTAATTGTCTTTTTATTCATTAATTTTCTCTCCTTTTTGTTCCAGGCTTCTCTTTTCTTGGCACTGGGGATAATGTTTTCCCTAGTGAGCATTCCCTTGGTCATCTATGACTGGGTACAATCAGGAGGCAGTGCCGAAGGCCACTGAAGTTCACCTCCTTCTGAAAAGAAGACACCCCTGTTTGCTACACACCAAAATCGCAACCATCCGTTCTGTTATCTGTTCCATCTTTTGTGAGTTTACTCAAATCAAATCCAAATAATGATTATCCAGTACTGAAAATACTGTTACGGGCATATTTTCTTGCAGAAAACAAACCCATTTTTCCAACAGGCATATCACTCTGTCCCCCAATACTGAGTTGTCAGATCAGCCTAAAGTCTGTGTTAATTGTCTGTGAGACTATATAGAGCATTGGTCATAAATGTTCATCACAGTTAATTTGTTTCCTCTCTTCCACCCATGAATTGCATTGTTCTGTTATTATCCTTAGCCCTTCAACCATAAGCTCTGCTCCGTTAGGGCAGCAGTGCCTCTTGTTATCACTCCCAGCTGGAGTGATATCAGTTCACACTCTTGCCCCCAACCTTTTAGCCAAAACTCTGCTTTCCAGCTGTACACATCAGGTTTGTTGGTTTGTTTGGTTCTTCTCTTGCTGTTTCGTGCACCATTTGCCTCATTGGGTCAAGCGTAGCATTCTGGATACGAGCACAAAAGGCGCTACAAGAGCATAAATGAGCATTGTACAAGCGTAGGTCCTAAATCTGTTGCTTCTCTCTGATGTTCTGGTGGGGGAGCCAGCCCCAGGGCTTGGCTGTTTTGTGGCTTCGGGGAGCAGACCTGTGTGTCTGTGTGATGGGGTGCAGGGAGCAGGAGAAAGACAGCCACCACTACCAGCCACCGCTCCCCTGGCACACTTCAGCTGGAGCCTGACCAGAACTAGACTTGACCCCCAGCCATGAGTACTTGAGCCTGAAGAGAAGCAGACACTTGGAGATTTCCATAGGAAGTCTGTGTTTTCTTCAACCCCACTTCTCTCAGAAAAAAAAATAAAAATAGCAAGCTCCAGTTTTATCAAAACCTATGCATTTAATCATACCTCATGCCTTTTCCATTCTGGGATTCTTCTGTACATACCTTGTAGACTGGCTCCTCTGCTGTTTCTTGCCCTCCTCCCACTGAAGTCAGCCGGGTTTTTGACAGCAGCGGGAGCAGGATTTGACTCATCCTGCCAAACTACTGGATTTCTAATGGAAATTGAAATCATTTCTTTGAACAAACAGAAACACTTTTTCTATTTAAAATGTTTCATTTACATTTCTCATCGATTCTCCATAACAGTTGAAGAAAAGACCTTCAATTACTACTAGCAGAAACACTAACTTGCATCTGTTGTCCATAAAATAAGCATTTGCCTAATGCCTTATAGCTGGTGTAGAGAACTACTTGTAGAGACTCAAATGCTAAGCAGGTGATCATTAACCATCCTGAGCAGACATCCTTCATTAGTGCACTGCCGGCAGCATACACGTGTTCACTTCATGTCATTCACCGTGTGAGCTAAACAGTGTCTCAAAACACGAACCTGGCTCCCAGTCAAAGAACCGATGGCTAAAGGGAGCCCCACTTCACGCCCAAGGGCTGAGTGGTGCCCTCGGTGTGCTCGAGCCGTACCTGCCAGTATGCGGTGACCCTCTTGTTGCCAGTAGCTGGTTCATTGCCGACTCTGGTTGTAACTGTGGAAGGAGACTGTCATCAGCTGTGGGGAACCCAGCATTGCAGCTTGCTCTTTTTAAGGTTAGGGATGGAGAATTCAGGATCTTGGGATTTCCGTGAGCTATTGAATTGCCTCAGTTGCCGTTGCCTTGTCCTACAAGGCTAGAAGTCACTGAGAGTTGAGATCACAGAGCACTTCTCAGGACCTTGAAAGCTGGTTTCTTGAGGGTAATATCCAGAAAGGTTAGTTTGGGGTCTGCCTTGGAAATTGGGCATCGAGAGGCAGAGCGCTCACGCTGCAGAACCTAAACCTACTGAACACAGACTTCTAGATCTGTACCTCGGCCTAGGCGGTGAGGTACCCGGCTCTGCCAATACTCCACTGTGATCCAGAAGTGAGGCAGAGTAGACTCCACAGGCTGCCCAAGTCCTTGGACCAGCCCCGCAGCAAGAACAAAACTGGAAGCCTCCTCCCTCTAGACTGCAGAGAGGGGTTCCCTCCATCTGTCCTCCTCCTGGCCCTTCAGACTTTCACTCCTTGTGACATGGGCTCCCCAGCAAGGTCTCCGGTCCAGCATCCTTCCTCCCAAGCACCCCCCAGCCCAGCTTTTAACACATGAACTGCTGAGCTACCTGGGGCCCCTGGGCTGAGGCAGCTCATGCGTTCTGATGGCTGGTCTCAAACCCTTGCCTGTGATGGTGCAGGTCACCAGCTTTCTTTGCGATGTCTCTTTATGGGACTGATTCCTGCCCTGATTCACAGTCCATACCATAGCCTACGAGCCCAGGTGTTAGCCAAACTCTGGAGAGAAGAACCCATGCTTGGTTCCTACCTCCTTGCAGCTTGTTCCAGGCATCTTCCCAGCTTGGGGTGTAAGTTTGTGTCTCCCCTTTCACAGACACCCAACTCCCTCTGGTCATTGCAGCAGGAGCCCAGCATCTCACTCTGTTTTCTGACTCAGCTTGCTGGGGTTGCATTTCAGGTTTCGAGGTGCCTTATAGTCTCTCTGGATCTCATCCCAAAAAACCGAACTCAGACCTGAGAATGCTGTGCAATGTTATCTTCAAAATGCTCCAGGGCTCTCCTGCTTTCCCTCCCCCCTTTATCCTTCTTCTACTACTGATTTACGAGCCATGCAGCTCTGTGCATCGGGGGTTTGTGAGAGAGGAGATCCTGGGAGCGGCTTTCAGGTAGGAGCTAGAGGTCTGATCTGCTGCACAGGGTCCCAGCAAGGTCACAACTGCAATATCTCCCTCCCACCCCCTGCCCAAATAGTCTGTAGTCCCATGTTTAGAATACCAACCATTGAGTTTTGGCACCCAGCTTCCTTCGACTTGAAGGACTTTTGGGTGACTGATTGCTCCTTGCATCTTCCTAAATCTTCTCCATCAGTATCCCTCTCTCTCCTCTTTGCTATTCTGCCGCCTTCTTTTTCCTGGTTTGTTTGTATACTGGAGTTTTACTGGATAAATAGGGAGAAGAATGAGCTGGGTGTGTGTATGGAGTGAAAGGTACTGGACCATCAAGGCATATCTTAGATACTGAAAAATAGATACCCAATAGATACCCATATTGAGTCTTTAAACAGACTTTGTTTCTGAGTCTCTGAAAAAAAAAAAAAAGAGGGAATTTTGCTTAGACTGAGTTACTGGCATCATATTTATAGATATTTATGGAAAGGAATCATGTGTTTATTGATGTCTGTGGTAATGAACGTGAAATAACGTGCTTTTTGTTTTCTCATCAGGTTTATACATTCTTAACAGAATGCAATAGACCCTGCTGTAACTGTCAACATCAGTGATGGATGACAATATTTGTATGAGGTTATCTGTAAAATGTACTGCTGTTGTTCAGTTCATTTGAAATAGTGAACTTGTAGCCAACGATGTACGAGTCCCACATTTTAGCTAGGATTTTAAGAGCACAGTGAAATGCTGTAGGAGTTTCTCTATTGTTAAATTAATAGGATCCAGAGTACCGTATCTACTTAGTAGGTGGTAGCATGCTTTCTTTTCATAGAGAGTTTATCACTATTGTGAGAACTGCAAATGTCGTAGACTGGATGCAGAATTGCTCCTAATAACTACAACAAAGTACTTCAAAATTCTCCTTTGCATAATGGCAACAATTGAGTGGCGAGGGACAAGGAAGGACTAATTAGAAGTAGGGGCTCCTAATAAGATTGTAGGAATTAATCCTATACTTAAAAGACGGCCTTGCTGCCTCTCCTAGTCCACAGCACATTGCAAAGAAAATTAGTCATGGGCTTAAAGCACCCTTACCGTTGCAGAATACAGCTGCCCTTCTCTGTCCGAAGGCAAACACACCTAGTAAGTACAACACAGTGAATTGTTCTTTGGGAACAGTATCTCGGGAGCAGTGACCTCTCTAGGTGATGCTTGCTCCTGGGCAGAGGGCCAATGACAAATCCGTGCACGGGCACAGACCTTTTGTAGGGCTGACACGAACCGAGTGGTGCCTGGCCCCTGTGCAGGGCCAGGGCAGAAGGGCTGGTCTCACCCTGCCAGGTCAGGGGTGGGGATGCCCGTCCGCTCCCGAGGGCTGCTTCCCACATGCTGACCCACAGCTTCTGCTCCACTTGCAATGGGTCACACATGCAAATACAGGTTGGATGATATATGGGTTGTGTCTGAATGTCCACCCTACAATGCATAAGCACCACAGCTTGCTCTGATATTAACGGTAACTATTAACGGTATCTCTAGCTTATCTTTAAATGAGTATGTTTCTTTGCTTGAACCTTACATTAAGGCTAAAGAGCATCTTGGTCAAAACAAAACTCTTCCCATGTGGTGGTGTCCCACCTCCAGTCCTACCGTCCCACCCCAGTGCCTACAGGAGAAAGGCACAGCAGAATGTATTCAGCTCCATCAGCAGCTCCACGAGATGGCTTTATTGCCTGGTGCCAGGGTGCTTTCTTAAACAATTCCCCAGAGCCCTTGGTGCCAGGAAAATCCTTATTTCCTGTAACTTACACAAAGAATGTTTTATTTGTATCTAATGTAAGGATTTCTGTAACAAACTGTGAAAAAAAAAAAAGATAATAATAAGTACAGGGCTGGAAAGGTTTAGCATTCACAAATTGTACACATACATTTGTTTCTGAAAACAAATCTATGCAGTTGTGTTGTATTGTAGGAAATTTCATTTTTATGTACATATATATTGTAAATAAATAGGATGCTGTATATTTTTGCAGTTGTTTATCCCCGATGATATAGAAATGTTGAGATAGGCCCTGCATATTAAGAATAATTTTAATAGAAATACAAATACTTTAGCTTCTGACTTAGCAAAATGTATATCCTTTCCTTTCTCCCAAGAGTTCACAAGTTAAATCCTAAACTTGAAATTATAATTGCATTGCGAATGTAACAAGAAAAAGAGAAATAGAAGGTCCAATTAAATTGCTAGGGTTAATTCCATAGCACATGACTCCCCATTTTCTCAACAGCAAGTCAGCCAGTCTTCCTGCTGGGTAAAGTATCTCCCTTGTAAAGGGCCCGCTTTGGTGCCCAGGTACCCCTACGTCCTCAGCTGAGGGCAGGTGGTAGTTAAAAGTGCTGAAAAGGCTTTACACAGAAACCAGAGCCAACTGCAGCCAGCAATTTGACACAGCATTATGCCATGTTGTATCCAGGCATGTATTTACCCAACTAGTACTAACAGAAGTCAGGGCAGGACTTCTGCATTTCCATTTTCAGCCACCAGAAATGCCTGTAGTTCAGAAAAAAAAAAAAAAGCACGACAAGCCAGGGGTGGGCAGCAACCAGAGCAATTTGTGCCGTTTCCAGCCCACTCCCTTCGTGCAGACCCAGGCGTGCTGCTATCATGCGACCAAAACACTGGCACCTGAGGCTGACGAGACCATCCCCAGCCAGGGACTGCTTGCACATCCCACCCCACGAGCTGGCGGAGGCCAGTATTTTGGTCGTGGGACAGCTGGGTGTCCAGGGATGAGGATGATGGGAGGGGAGGGTTGTGTATGTCCTGAGAGTGCCTCCATCAAGAGCCTTGCGTAGACTTTCTCGTGGGTAAAGCACGGAAACGTGTTTTTTCAGGCTTGCTGAAAAAACAGAGGTTGATAAATGCATCTAAAAATAATTGTATTTTTGCCCATGTTTACTTTATGGTCTTGGATGAAATGAAACTTGAAATAACGTTTGCTTTCACCATGAGCACAAATTTGAGGAAATAAACCTATATGCAGTTACTTCTACAGAGCTTTTCAAAGTAATACAAGTGTACGTTTTGTTTTCAGTGTTATAGCCAACAAAATATAAACTGTAAAGGTACTTTTCCACAAGACTTGAACTCTAACTTGTTTATAGAAACCTGTTTTTAGTGTCCCAAGGTATGTTAAGGCTCACCCAGATCCAGTATAAACAACGCTGTTTGAATGATGTACGCTTGGTATGAGTTTGTCTCTAATAGATTGGTGAAGTGAGTCATTGATAATGTTTTGCTCCTGCTAACATCACCATACTTTGTGCTGCTCATATCCAAATAAACGATGCAGTTTTTCAGTTTCTGTGTGTAAATACAAAAAAAATGTCTTAAGTTCTATAACCTCTCTGTTACCTCTATAGTTTTTAAACATTAAAATTGTGATCTAAACTGATGTCGGGGCCATACTCATTTTTCCAAAGGGACAACTATATCGTTATAATGCCTTAAACAGCATGGGCTTCCTGCTCTTACCCCAAGTATTTTCACTGAACTCGGGGCCTGCAGCTCTTGCAAAGCCAACTATACTGAACTCGGTGGAGCCGATAGAGTAAAACATCAATACGTGGCTACGGAGCGTTAAAGTTTCTGACGCAGTTTTAGAGGGACCTGAAACCAGGGTGTATGGTCACCACAGACTGGTGTTGCTGAAGATGACACCATTTCTCAAGCCCACTGTTCGTTTCTGCCTGTTCCCTGCAGACTGTCCGAGTACTCTGCCACTGTTTCAGACTCGAGTGAGGAGGTTTAGCTTTAAGGGCTGCTGTTAGACCTGGATTTGAGTTCAGACGCCAAACTGGTGCCTGGCCTGGCTAAACCCCTGCCAGACCTTCTCTGCTGCAGAAGCAGAAGCCGTTAGCAGGTGGATGAGGAGGATACCAGGGGACAGTAATGTCTTAAGCATTCCCGGCTAGATCTGCCAAAGTGCCTCTGTCAAAGCCTTTAGACGGTCTGGAAAATGCTAACTTTTTCCTTTTGACCACTAATTTTACTAGTGCTCAGGTTGTAGTGACCACTTACAAAAAGACCTGTTGGCTGGAGTCCTAGCCTTACGGCTGAGTAGCTGACTTCACTGAGCAGGAGGAGTACAGCCAACACCTCTGTGGCTCAGTTTCCCGGGCCCCTCTGCAGGAGAAGCAATGGGAAGATTTATGTATCAGAGGATCCTTGGCCAGCCTCTGCCTGGTCCCCAAGCCCAGGGAAATGTCTTGAAGCCATAATCCTGGGAGTGCAGAGGTACAAGCTTCTGCACTGACATGGTCTAATGGGCTCTCCTGTTTGGGCATACCCACCTCTCTGCTCAGCCAAGAGTAATCATCTCAGAGCCATACCTTAAAACACAGAAACATGGGTTGTGGAGCAGATTAAAAAAGAGGAGAAGCTATATGTCTTTTCTTCCTTGCTTGCAGAGACAACAAACATCTGTTGTCTTCCGCAGTGCAGTCTGACAGCTACAGCTGAAGCTCACCTTTAAGCCACACAGCCAAAGAAAGAAACACCAACCCCCTCTCCAGCCAGAGATTTCTACCTTTGGTTTGGCTTGGTCTTCATGTATCCCCAAGGTTAGCCAGATCTCCTGAGTTCATCTGACCAGTCCCTACTTGCAGGTGGAAAAAAAAAAGGAAAAATACCTAAGGCAAGCTCTGCCTGAGGGAAGAGACACCCTGTTTGGTTCAAGTGGGGTCTAACTTAAATCTGTGTGAAATTGCAGTTAGTCTTCAGGCTGAAGCCCAAATCCAGGCCACCATTAAGATGTCTCATTCCCCACTGTGTCAAGAGCTGGTAGTAAGCCCTCACACCAATTTTAGGAAGTGTGAAGAAAGTGGAGCTGGTGGGAGCAGGGATGAGTGGTACGTCCATTCCCAAGTTTTTCTAATTACGGACCCCTGATAAAATGAACATGGGCTTCACCTCTTACACCCTGTTCTCCGACCCACGCAGGACAGCAGCACCATTTGCTTTGCAGTCAGCAGTGTTAGCAATTGCTGGCTGAACACTGACTTCTTAATGCAGAGCCCAGTGCTGTTAGAAGTTTTCAGGCAGCCTGGCATCTGTATTTTGCAAATATTCAGTGCCATGCATTTCTCTTTCAACTTACAGTTACGGAAAATTTTAAAGCTGTTGGTGTTACCCTGCTAAATGCCATGGCGCTGTCAAGGGATGGTGCTGCTGGCTTAGTGCACCTCAGCCTTGCCATGGCTCACTGCTTGAAAAACATGAGGTTATTGGGATTCTTGGAAAAAGGTGTAGTTTGGCCGAAGCTTAGACAATAGGGCTAGGAAAATAAACTGTGACAGGCTGGGGTAGCAGAGGCCAGCCCTGTCTGAGAGCCAATCTGCAGAGCAAAGCCACCTTGTGAGGCTGATGGTGATGCCTGGCTGACCGCTGCCCTCTTTGAGATCCCTTGCTGCGGGCCCATGGAGGCTGCTGCTCTGGAAAAGGGAGAGAAGCGTGTTATCACTGGGAGCCAGAACATACCACGGAGCCAAGACCCACATCCTCTCCTTGGAAAATGCCTCCCAGCTTAAAGCCTCCGCTCCTTTCCCCAGAGGTAACCAGAATCCCCTCCTCCTGCCTGCTACGTCCCCTTGGGAGAGTGTTTGCCCAGTAGGCAGCAAACCTTAAGCACTGTCCTCCTGTCAGTTATGAAAAGCTGATGAAATTCGCCTAGTTTTTGGTGACCGTTACTTCAGACTACACCCTTTCAATGTACCAGGTGCTGATTGTGCCTGTGACATGTTCCCATGAGCTCTTCCTTCCCAGACACCTCTGGGGACCTGTGCTTAGGCAAGTTCCCAAAAACTACTCTTTCCAAAAACCGTTGTTTTCCCAGCAGTGCTCGCTTCACATAAAGCTTTGCAATGGCTGGACATCCCCGTTACTGCCTGTTACAGACCTTTCCCGCAGCCCAGGCAGAGCTGCTGGCTCCCTTCACCTTGCTTAGAAGGGGTTTGCTCAACCATTCCCCTTCCACAGCACCAGACGGCAACAACCCTTGTGCCTCTAGAGGTGTCTGACACTGATTAGAGAGGTGAAAACGAAGTATCAGATGCAGGAGCATCTGCAGCTGCCACTTCCCCTCTCCGGGCTTGTGCCGTGAGCTCATGCTGGCAAGCAGCTGAAGAGGCCAAGAGGAGAGGGTCTGTTGCCCAAAAGTCTCCCCAGGCACCAGGACCAGCCCTCCCGAGCTCCCGCGTGTTCCTGGATGTGCAGTCTGCTGCAGAGATGCAGCGAGCGCGGGGCTCGGCAACACCACGGCGGGAGCCAAGCGCGTGGAGGATAAAACCACGGTTGTTCTGCCCTGGGTAATTACAAGGGAGCGCAGTGGAGTTAGGCGCCAAGGCATTGGAAAGTGTTACGATAACAAAGAAACTCATGAAGAGGGTGGAGAAATTTTTACGACGTGAGATCAGATTAATGACCTGCACAACGGCTGCAGTAAAAACAGCAGCATACAGATGCTACAACATTTGTAGAACACATTTCTTCAAACCATAACCAAAGCCTGTAATTTACTAGGACGTTAAAAAAAAAAGAAAAAAAAAAGAAAATTATATGTTCACTGACAAAGCCAGTTCTTGCCGACTCTGAAGTCTCCTCGGGCTTTGTGCAGGCAACGGTTCCCACTAACATTTCTTACATGAGGGCTGGATCTCCTATTAATTTTCAGATACCATTTGTAGATAATCAAAGAAGTACCAGATGCTGGAGAAAAAACTTCCCTGACACAACGAGGAATTACATATCTCTTGCAATTAGATCATCATAAAATGAAAGGAAAACAGGCATCAGTCTGCCATTCTCGCATCCAGTGGCATTTAAACAATGAGCGGCGTCTCTGTTACTGCTGCTGGGAGGCCTCCAGCAGCACTTTGAAAAGGCAGCGTGGCCTCCCTGTAAATTGATAAACAATCTTGTTGAGCAACAGGCACAGGAACATTGGAGCCTTTGTTAAATTTTGACTCGAGTGGAGCACTAATTGGCATCTTTCTGGGCAGAACAAACAGGGTCAACTTCTCCGCTTTCCAGAAGCAGATTATTTGAACCGGAATCCGCAGTCTCCACAGTTAATGGAATAAAACCCAGGACTGCGGGTACTAAGAGATGCAGAAGTTCTTTGTTTTCTTAAAGAGTTCTGGCAGTGAAAACAATAAAACTCGGTTGACAAAAAAGCCTGAATAACTGAGTCCTAGCTGTGCTGATGGCTTCAACACACGCTCAGTATCACTACGAAAGCAGACATGTCATCTTCGCACGGGACGCCGATTTCCTAGCGTAAGATGCCATCACAGACCATACTCTTTAGGCCCAATCTAATCCAGAGAGGGGATGATATTCTCACCTTTGCTCTGGGCCAAGGAATAAAGAATGGCCTGAAATCTTTTGTATGGGGCTGCCGGCACCCGCCAAGATGCAGAGAACTCTCTAGGGAGTGGGAAGTGTGCTCAGTGTGCCACCTGACTCTTCCTTCATCCAGTGCTCCGGCATGTTCCTGCCTGCTCCAGATTACACCAGGGCAAACTCAGTTCTTGGTGGCACTCAGCTTCCGAGTTCCTCCTCGCGGCTGACTGAAGCATGAGCCCACCAAGCAGAAGATGCACCCCATGTAGTTTGCAAGCCCCAGGCAGGCAACTAAAAGCACTGAGCCAGTGGGGTGGTACTACAACATGCCAGGCAAACACATCACCAACACCTTGACTTCTCTGGGGACAATGTCTCTAAAAGAAAGGATGATTATAAATCAGTTCATTCAAGTAAGAACATGTTTATATTTACATTACAGCCCTCTATCAAGCACAAGAGACCATTAGTCCTGCTCACTACAGAAATAACCCATACTTCCTCTGAGGGCATCCGAACATCACGCTGAGGGCTTGGGACACTTGTCTAATATTGGAAAGGTTTTTCTGATTTTGCTATTTACAAACAGTCCAGATGCCAGTAAACAAAGTAGGTCAGAACTAATTGCTATAAAATGCCTCTTGCAACATGCTGTTTACGTACCCACCTACCTCTGAGAAAACACTGTGGTTAGCACAGCTGAGCAATGAAAACAACACCCACAAAGAGCAGGATTCATCGAAGCCAACTCCGAGAGGTGTACTTTTCACAAGGGCACAGACATGAGGAGAGCATTTGCCCACAAGAAAGACACGCAGTGTTTCCAACCCCGCTACTGTCGTAGTGGACCTCCGTAAGTGTTCTACTGAAGGCAGTATTGTACCAGCAGACAGCTGGTAACACCTTTGCTGCCTTGCTGGGGAAGTACTAACTTTGGGATGTCCTATGGCTCAAAGCTGCAAAAGAGATTTCATGTGTCCTTGCCACAGGTCTGCCTAGCAAAATTTTGGTCCCAGGGACCTTCCAGGAAGATGTGGATGAGCCAAAGGCAGAAAATCCACACACAGTCCAGTTACTATAGACCAGATTAGCTATACAGCACCCGTCTACAAATGCTATACATTTTTTAAGAATTAAGAGCTAATTAAGGCTAGACATTAGGAAAAACTTCTTCACAGAAAAGGTTGTCAGGCTCTGGAATGGGCTGCCCAGAGAGGTGGTTGAGTCCCCATCCCTGGAGGTATTTAAAAGAAGGATAGATGAGGTGCTTAGGGACATGGTTTAGTGGTGGGATGTCAGGGTTAAGTTAAAGGTTGGACTTGATGATCTTAAAGGTCTTTTCCATCCAAAGCGATTCTATGATTCTAACTGCTAACAAGGATGCCATTTAGAGTGCTGAGTTTTGTAAGCAAAGAAATTTAGCCACAAAGATCTTGGATGGTCCAGAGTTTATTTCACAACGGTCACTAGCAGCTACCACTACGTGGTAGGAACACTACTGAAAAGGAGCTGACTAATTTACTGTTAGATACACAGAGCTATTCCCAGGCATCACTACCACAGACTTTACAAGGTTCACAGCTTGCTGTGAAATGGTTGAGGTCACTGTGGTCAATGGAATTAGCCTTAGATTTATATAATCTGATGAAATGTCTTAGACTTTCATAATCTGAAGAACTGCCTTAATCCGTCTCTACTAAGATACTAAGTTACAGGTGAAATGCTTTGGGGGGATGGGAAATGCTAGGTAGGCTTCAAGCCTTTGTATCTTTTATTGCTGATACAGGATTTATATTTTATTGGTTCCAACCCTGGTAAGAAATGAAAAATTACCTAAACCAGCTCTGTAAAAGAAGTGGAGAATCAACAAAACCCCAGGAAAATAAATAGCAAAGGATGCCAGCGTTGCACTGCTGAAGAAAAGATTTTAAGGAATAAAAACTACTGCAATGGTGTTGTAGGAGCTCCAGGTCCTTTAGGGCAACATTATTGCAAATCTCAACTCAGCAAAATAAAAAAGAAAAAAAAAATTAAAGACAAGCGCATCTGTAAAGCTCAGTGAAACCCTAGCTAATGCGTGAGGCCCAAGCTGTGATGAGGTAGCCAACATGGCTAGTGATGGCTATTGAGAATTGCACAACCGGGCTCCTGAGTCTTCTCTATTCTTGAAGCAACATTACTTTGCACGTGTACTCATATTTCTAAGTGTGTCTTTAGGTATCACTGCTCTTTTTCCTCATCTCCACAGTCAGTTGAGCAGAAGTATCATTAGCTATATGACTTTCTCCTTGTGGGCTACACATTCAGACTAATCCCTGACACAAATTTATCATTCGTATCCAAGATCAAGAGGTAAATCAGCACAGACACCAGCAGTTTAGCACTAAACCAACAGGATTTGCAGCAGTACTGCATGCTATAGAAAACACATCCGCTCTCAGCTCTGGTGAAACTGGGTCACCAAAAGCATTTCCTCCTGCACTGTTGTTTTCTATCTGAACACGCAGAGACTGAGGTGTTACTCCAGTGTACAAGCTCCCAGTGGCCCGTGGAACAAATCCACCTCACCCAGCAAGGAAACGAGGGGAAACCACAAGCCTTACAGCATTTTTCATAGGATCAGGTCTGGGCTAAGACAGATACCACGTGTTTTGCTTCGACATCTGAAAAAAAAGTCATACCACAGCACTAACATGAGTGTGCCATTTAGCAGCCCAACTCACATTTCTTGTGAAGGCCTTAACCAATTTCCAAGACACTGTGTGCCTGCTGCTTTTTCTCTTTCAGGTCAGCAGATGGTGCTTTTAGAAGGACTGTCTTCCACCTTCCATCTCAGCTGCTTTAAAGCCAAAGGAGTTTGGAAGATGCTGTAAAGAGATGCTCCAGCGAGCTGGACATCACCTAGGAAGCCTAGAAGGGGAGTAAGAGGAAAAGGTTGCACACATAACCTTAATACTGGTTGAAGTAAGGAAAGCCTGACAGAGGGTCAGGAAACAGTGTGTGAAAATATAGGTCCCTTGATGAGCTGTGCTTTCATTTTTAGCAATGTGCTACTCTCTCATCTCAACGTTTTATACTGCCGTTTCTCAGGAGAGAGTCTCAAACTGCCCCCGATGCACAGCCAGTCAAGATGGTGAAGTCTCTGTTCAATGTATTCTTCAGAAAGGCACAAAACAAGCTAAAAAGGAAGAAAATGCCCACAAGAGACCCCACACCTCCTCAGAGCTGGCCAGGCGAGGAGATGCTGTCCAGAAGGCCCCGTCACCCGCTGTTCCTGCATTTGAGGGCCTTGAGGAGGACAGGGGAGGAGAATAAGGCAGCTCAGTTTATTTATTGCTCCCTTTTTAACACTCCTCTCCTTTTCTGTTTGACTCAGCTGCCGCCTTGTGGTTGGAATTTCAGTCAAAATCTGAGCAATTTGAATGCATTTTAATAATATTGTCATAGCATTATTCATAATATTGTTACATTACTATAATAATTCAGAAAATGCACATAGCTCATATTCTTAAAATGTGCATTCCCTCTACCTTTTTATTGAAAATTATCTTCTTC
This sequence comes from Gorsachius magnificus, assembly GCA_034008185.1. NCBI lineage: Eukaryota > Metazoa > Chordata > Aves > Pelecaniformes > Ardeidae > Gorsachius > Gorsachius magnificus. The sequence goes on from CM067081.1 coordinate 183,704,389, forward strand.
TTGAGTTTTTACAAAGGTCCTGAGCATTTTCACATGCCTCCCCTTGCCCAGGCAGTGTAGCCACAGCCAGGTTTTCACGGAGGCAGCTCAGACCTGAGGTTCCCCTTCCCCACGTACTGGGGAGACCCAGGGACCCGTGCTCTTTGCCTGCCCACTCTTAGGGGCCCGGCAGGAAGGACAGAACCGGCTTCTTGGCCCCCAGCCGAGTTCCCAAACCATGTGAGAGCAAAAGCAACTCACTGTGTGTGCCAGACAGGCTCACTGAACTGTTCCCAAACTCACGGGGTTGGTACTGGGGCTGGCCGTCCTGCCCGTCATCCACCCCACTCTGTTCTTGCCATAAGAAACCTGTAATTTTTCAGTTAATGCCTTTGTGGTTTCAGGGGACCTCCACCAGCCTGGCTCCTGTAACGCTGAACGGAGCAAAGCACAGGGACAAGATGCTCACACCTGTAATGACTGACACTGCCCTTTTGCTGGTACTGAGCCCCCCTCTCCCTGCAGACCCAGTGACCCATTTAAGAGTTCGTGCTGCTGCGCCATAACCCAAGTGGCATCAGCGATGCTTCTACTTGTCAGCGGTGTTTATGGCATCCCGGTATTACAATAGCAATAATAAAAAAAAAAACTATGCAGCTTTCATGGCTCCTTTCTAATAACTGAGAACTAACACGAACATTACTCTAACATCACCCAAGCAACTCCGTAATATGGTGCAGTCCTGTACGGAAAATATTTCCATAAACAAGAAGTCCTACATCCGTTTTCTTGCTGTTCTACAGAATAAACCTTGTCGAAGCATATTAATTTTAGCCCTGTTGATTGGTGATACTCAGTGTGTTTCAATAAACCTAGCAAAACTCAAAGCAATTGAAATCAAATCAAGGGATGCTCACTGGGCAGTCATATGCGGGGGAAACCACAGAGGTTTGTTAGTCCTGAGCATGTAGAAGTTAGCCAATATGGCTTTCCTGCTATATTGCCGCAGCAAACAACAACACAAAATTGATACTAGGCAGAAGACCAGCAGAAGATCTGCAAACACCATGAAGGAGTTGGCTCTCTACAGTTGTCTTAGCTGTGCCTCCTGCAGTTTGTTGTAACATCACTCGCACATAGAAGCAGATGGTACGCTACGTATCAATTTACTATGTCTCTCTTTCACAGATTTTTTTTCAGCTCCGTCTGTGCATTTTTATTCAAAAGGGGACCATATGGTCCCTGTGAGGTAGTTTATAAATAATTGTATATTTACACTAGCAATCGAAACCAGAGTCACGTGCTTACCTTCAGGAAGGCCGCTGAAAGTAGCTGGGTACTATAGAGTTTGGAATGATTTCCTCAGTACAGCATAGAGATATGCAATGAATTATTAAACAGAAATTGATTTCACGTGGCCTTCCTGATTGCATTTGTTCTGCTACTGCTGCAAAGCACAAGGTTCCTAAACAAAGCTGGTCGAACAGAGACAGGGCCGTGCGCGCTCCGATGGCATCGCCTCCATCCATTATTTGTAGGCTGGAGCAATGATCCTGTGTCCCCGCTCTGCCTGGGGCTGGATTAAGCTCTTGGTGAAGGATGGCTTAGGAAAGATGGTGCTGTCTCAGCAGAAGATCCTCCTTTACTTCATCCTTGAAGTCTGCAGGGGCTGGTTTGAACATCTAGCTCAGCCCTTCCTGCAGGAGAGCAGTAGTCCAGGTGCAGATGGTTGGAGGACAGCAGATACCTAGCTAGCACCGCTCCCCCAAACACTCTGAGGCATAAAGGCCACCACCACACTAGGGCTTCCTTCTGCTTGCCCTTCCCCTTCCTCCCTGTGTGCCCGTTGGCCATACCTTATTTCCATCTCAGCAAAGAGCAAATTTACCTTAAGAAAGAAAACAACTGCCTGAAGAAACAAGACCGACATTACTCATGTAAAACCCTAATCTTTTTCGAAGTGGCAGTGACTGAATGAGGGGCCACCTCTGCCCCTCCTGAATATTTTCAGCATTGCCCTCGTTTTTGCACAAAAAGATTCAAAGGCAAAACTGCACCTCCCTCATAGCAAGGGAGGGTTTTGCAAGGTCAGATGTCCCAGATACTCAGCCTCCCCACTGGGGATAAATTGCCAGAAGAGCTCAGCTCCTGCTTAGGTCAATAAATAAGGGTAGATTTTTAAGAAATGCCTCATATCGCTATTACTGGCCAGGATATGTCAGTGAGACTGCTCTTCCAGGCAGTTCAATGTCTCTTTGTAAATCCTGGCTACTCATTTGTGGGCTTAACTGGGGATGCTGGAAGAAACATGGCCTCTGACTCCCTAATCCCACACCTTCAGCATGAGATCCAGGCTCCTCTGGTCATGGAAAATCCTGTAGTCCAATTCCTACCTCATTCCCCATCACCCTGGCACAATGTTTTTTGTGTGGATAAGAATTAATACTGGATGAAAATGAAGATAAAAATGATTCAATCTAGGCGGCAACGTTATAATTCTCTTTACTTTCCATTCTCCACTGCTTGCACTGTGCTGATGGGTAACAAGATTTACTTTTCATCACGATCCTCCGGATTGACGCCTAAGAAGAGGGCTGCAGGCTGTGATTTACTGAGCTGGGAGGCAGGATTAGGTGGGTTATGTAAGCAAGACAGCAAAATCAATCACGAACCAAATTTAGACTCATTCCAGTGTTGTGTTGAACCCTGCTCTCTCCCCTTCAGCTCAAGGAGAAAAAATGCAGAGATTCATACAATGATTTGAGAAGTGGCTTTCAGGCACTGTCCCTCTTACTCCCTTCCACCTTGGCTGTTCGCACTGCCAGATGCTGGCCAGGCATCTTTTGCTTCGGTTATCCCGCACGTTCATCAGTACCACATGCAGCCACGCCTGCTGATGTGTTCTCTCACAAGGATGAAAGAAAAGTAAGTGTAATATAAACATGCAGTCCCAGCTGATTCTTAACTCTGCTCCTGGGCTGCTCAGTGGTCAATAAATCTTGATCTGGGCAAGGGACTCGGCTGGTATCTTCCCCACTGCTGGAAGTTTTCTGCCCGCTTTCCTTATTTAAAGCGTAAGAAAGGAGGTTTGATTTTCATTGGTTTTCTTTTTGAGCTTGACAACCTGACTGTTCACAGTAACAGAGTTAGGTACAGATTAATGTGTTTCCATTATCAGGACTAATGCCCGACTCCACAAATTTATTTAGGCTCCTAATAGTAAACACAGGCTTGCCCTCGATTTCCAAACTGAAATGCCTCTGAAGATCTGGGTCTAAGTCGCCATATCAGTAAAACCATGAAACCAACTATACACAGAGGGCTATCAAATGCATTGACTAATCAGCTAAAAAAATAAAGATTGCTTTTTGCTAATTGCTTTCATTAATAATTATTTTGCTGTTACTGGTGGTAACAGTTCAAACTCTTTTTCTCCTGGTGGGAGAACTTAAGTGTTCTAATGCTCAGTACAAATACAGTGCACTAATTCTGTCCCTCTGCAAGAACTCCAGAAAGTAAAACTGACATAAAAATAAGAAATCTTTTGTTTTTTCTAAAATAGTTCACTGTGATGAAACGAGCAAGCAAAATACCTGAAATACTGAATTTTAAAAAGTGTTATTACTTCATATAATCTACAGTATTATTGCTTTAGCATTCCTACCTTTAAAGATATAGACACATTTTTAAATACACAGGACCAGGTAGTACACTGATGCAAATAATGATTTCTCTGATTTGATCAAAATGGCTTTAATTTTTGTTAAGTGACAAACAGATCAAGTAGTATCTGTCCTCTATTTTTAGCTTTCTTCCAGAACTCCACATTGTCCCTGGCATAATAAAATGACACCTTCCACAAAGACAAGAAATTCATTGACTTCATTTTCTAAACAAGCCATTGTTAATATAAATGGAAGTCTCTTAACTCTTAACAATAGTGAGTTAGATGGATCTGACCTCGGCGGGTGGGGCTTTAATTATACCCACTATGTTTAAGAAAGTACAGTATTGTAATAATATTATTCATTGCATACCAAGAGTTCCATCAAAGGCTTGACAGTCCCAGTAAACAATTCACATCCTCACTTACTGTACTGCTAAAATGCTAAATATGTCCAGTCCTGTAATGCCTGATCCTGTGAAGTTTTGGCATTTCCACTTAATAGGAACAACATCTCCGGCCTTCCCTTTCCCTAAGGGACAGTCATTGTGCTCAATCACAGCTTGCCACCTTCAGCCCTCTCTAAAAAAGGATAACTGGGATAAAACTCCAGCAAAAATAAGTGGCATTGCTGCTGTACAATGAAGCGTTTGGGAGGGGAGGGAAGGAAAGGGGTGAATAAGTGGTTATCTGGTGTGGAAAGCTGGGGATAGGTAATGTGTAGCCTGCAGAGGACAGAAGGACTGCTGGAGGGAGGGAGATTGCAACGTGACATAAAAGCAGCATCTGTAAAGCCTGCAGTCTCTCCTAACCACCTCTGTTATGAACTGGAGCTCCCAGCCACCAAACCATCCTCTGGAAGGGTGACATGCTGCCACCCACCCCATCAGGGTCCGGCGCGGAGCAGGGGGCAGCTCTCTGGGCTCTCCTACCCAGCTGATGGAAAGACCCATCAGGAGCAATAAATCCCAGCATCTCCTCCAAATGACACAGCTAATTGATACTTACTTGATAATTAATTTTGAACCGATTTTATCACAGTGAACAGAAAAGTTGTCTGAAAGGAGTTACTGCGGCAATCTCTTTTTTTTTTTTTTTCCGGAAATACAGGATGCCGCTGCTCAGTTATACTTCTCATTCACAGCTAACAGAGTTCATAGAAATAATCACAGGCTTATTCTGAGTCACAGGCTGTGTTTTAGATCCTGCTGAAATACTTTTTCAGGTGGAAATCGGCCACGATGTTCAAGCATCTTGCAAATTAGACCTTTTCCCTACTCTTATGTTTTCACTGGAGCAGTTGAGTCTGTAGCTGGGGTCCCATGCCTGCTGGCGTCCAACCCCACTATTTAGCATTGCTCAACAGCTTGCTAATTCTCTTCCCTGTTGAGAACTGCTTTTTTGTGTTTGTTCTCTATTTGAAGGCCCACTGATGACTTATGTCTGGAAGATACCAAGCAGGATACCTGCCAGCAGTTTGGGAGGCAGCATCTCTTCTCCCAAAGCCGGGAAGAGTATCTCTTGGGATGCTTTGACCGTCCTCTCCTCAAAACTAGCTCCACCATGTGGCTAGTTCAGCTTCTTCGCATCTTCTGCAACTCGAGATGGATAATAGCTGCTCCATGAGTGCTTTGCAGCAGTTGCCCCAGGAAGGTTGTCTGAAGGGGCTTTCCAACCCCTCATCCTGACTCTCATTTGGAGAAGAGGCCCTATTCAAAGAGGATTTTGCATCTTTCCCCACAATTATCTAAGTAATTAAACCTCGAGAAGATACGGGCACTTGTAGATACCATATACATAGTTTTTGTTTCCGTCAAAAAATTTTCAAGAATTACTAGCCAGTCCAGAGTCAACTGAAAATCCATATTTCTCCCTCTAAAATTAGTAATCTGCTTTACTAACACCAGTTTAGAAATCCCCACAAACTACTGCCCCAGGCAGTGTTCCCAGGAGCTGGGAGACCCACATACAAGCTGGTTGACAGGAGTTATCTCCCTGCCATGTGCAAGCCCAAGGGCCCAGCTGGCTCTGGGTCCGCCTCGGAGGCAGCCTCTCCCAGGAGCAAGCTGTATGGCTTCAAGGAGCAGCATGGGAGGGCTGCCCACCTCTCCCACCACAAAAAAGGGAGGATCCAGAAGCCAGCAGCTGCCATCTAATAAATTCTTCTCACCCTTAAAACAGTTCCCTACCCATTTCTGAAGTCCTTTTGGAAAGGAGTTGGCAAGTGGGAGGAAGCAGAATAATTGCTCTCATGGGCAGCGGTGCCCTCCAGGCCACCACACCACCAGCCACCCACGTGAGCTGGTATGTTGATGGTGTGATAAGGAAGATGGCATCAAGAAAAATACTCAACCTCTCCAACTTATTCCAGAGGGGTGGGCTGAACACAGAGCATCCATCACATCTCTGCTGGACACAGGGCAGTCTCAGTGCTGGATCTCATTTTTGTTTAAAAGATACAAAATTAGCACTTTAGCACTTCTGTTATAGACTTCAAAGCAGCTGGAAGAGCTTGTAGGCAAAAATAAACACCCTTATACTATATGATGAAGATGTTCCTTTTGAGCAGTGTACCCCAATACTTGAAACATAAGGTTTGTCACACCACAAGTGTGGACTCAGACACAATTTTAATGTCAAATTGAGCAGGTCACCTACTGACTGCCCATAACAGCTTACTGTTATTAATAGCTGCAAAATACATAATTTGCTCCCTCAGTAGAAAAGTGGCTTTCTGTTTTATTAAAACTTTACAACATTTCCTTCTCCCTAACCTGGGAGGATGGCATTTATATGATCTGCTTAGCTCTCCAGCCTACCAATTCAGAAACTTATAAAGCAGCTCTTCTAATTTGATAGCGTTTTCTTTTCTTTTTTCCCGTACTTGCTCCAAAGCAGCTTGGCAGAAAAAGCCCTGGGGATCCTGGTGGACACCAAGTTGAACATGAGCCAGCAAAGCGCTCTTGCTGCAAAGAAGGCAAATGGTACCCTGGGGTGCATTACGAGGAGCGTTGCCAGCAGGTCAGGGAGGTGATCCTTCACCTCCACTCAGAACTGGGGAGGCTACATCAGAGTGCTGGGTCCGGTTCTGGGCTCCCCAGTACAAGAGAGACTGGGACATGCTGGAGAGAGTGCAACAAAGGGCCACAAATTATTAAGGGACTGGAGCGTCTCTCCTATGAGGAGAGGCTGAGAGAGCTGGGACTGTTCATCCTGGAGAAAAGAAGACTTGGGAGGGGGAATGTGTACAAATACCTGAATCGAAGGTGCAAAGAGGACAGAGCCAGGTTTTTTTCAGTGGTGCCCAGTGACAGGACCAGAGGCACTGGGCACAAACTGAAACACAGGAGGTTCCCTCTGAACATCAGGAGACACCTTTTTGCTGTGAGGGTGACTGAGCACTGGCATGGGTTTCCCAGAGAGTTTGTGAAGTCTCCATCCTTGGAGATATTTGTAAGCTGACTGGACATGGTCCTGGGCAACTGGGTCTAGGTGGCCCTGCCTGAGCAAGGCAGGGGTTGGACCAGGTGACCTCCAAAGGTGCCTTCCAACCTCAGCCATTCTGTGATTCTGCAAATTCTGTCTGATAAACACATGGATACACAGCCATCCTGTATGGGTCACAAAGATATATTCAGTGTGAAAAGCACACACAGACCGTGAAGGGCAACGGCTCACTAAGGAATTGCTGTGGGCAGCCACCTGCAGGCACTCCACCTAAACAGGTCTGCAGTAACAACAAGGTGCTTGGGGGAAGAAGATAGCTAAGACAGCATTGGTTCCTTTGCTAGCTGGCTAATTGGGTGTGATAGCTCAGATCCCTTCTGGTTTTTGACATAACATGATAGTTGCAACCCAGTCACTCTTTTTATCTCCTGGGTCCATTAAAGAGACAATGGGTTTTCCTTTCAGACACAACTCCAAAATTTGTCTTTCACCTCTGTGTCCCATGAGCCTTGCTTGGGTGACGGGTTCATATTGTGGCAAAGCCACTGTTCCCCCACGCAGAGCTGAGAGCAGCAGGGATGGAGACTCCCCACAGCAGGCGGTGTGCCCCACAGCTTGGGGACCCGAAGACTGCAGAAGGTGCCTGACTCACTGAACTGCTATTGGGAAGGTTACTTCACCTTTTTTAGTTATTATTTACAGGTGTGAAGGTGCTTCCAGCTTTGGTTAGATTTTCTTTTAGCATTTTAAATTCAAAGGAATAAGAAATTTCAGGTGAAAAAATCCCCACTGGAAAAAATCCTAGCTTAACTGCTGAAAATAATTTCTGAATGTAACCATAGGAGAACGAAATAAAACAAAACAGCCTAGAAAAAACCCAAGGTATGTGATGATGGACCTAGGAAATAATTACATATATGCTTAATTTTATATCCTGTGAGTAATCTCAGCGATTTGACAAAACTCTTCAGTGCATAAAGCAAAGCTCCTCCTCCAGTCCAGCCCGGATGGCGGTGGCTGCATCAGCTTGAGCACCATAACATTAACAACTCCTCCACCTAGCTGCCTTTTTCCATAATGTCAACCCCAGCAGCTGCAGACAAGCAGAGGCTCGTTGAAGTGTTATTTTGGGGGAAGTGCCAGAAATTATTTATTTTAACAGACTTTTGAACATACTGTACTATTATTCTTAGAGCGTATTAAGTGGGGTGTACTTTTAGTAGAGTGGATGCTTAATTCTTGTTTTGGGTAAAAAGATTTTGATTAAAGGATGTTCTTTTTAGTGGTGCCCTTATTAGCAAGTCTGCTATGAAAAATGTGTTTATTAGATAGCTAACAGCACTTCCATTTGTATTGGACCATTAGCTAGCAACCTTGTGGGTGACTCTACTGCTGTTTCTGGGTGATCAACTGGGGATTATTGCCTAGGGATTATAATAAAACAGCCCAGTTTGGGTGCAGTAAATCACTACTGTCCAAATAATGTTATCAACATAAAGTTTTTGGTAATAATACGAAGCTAAATGACCGTTTGGAAAAGCTGATGGTGGTGGTGGTGGCATTGATATAGTTCATGTGAGCTATACAGCAAATAATCTGAAGTCTGAAATGATTTTTTTAAAAGTTATGGCCAAGTTTTGTTCTTATTTTAGTCACTTGGGTTATTGTCTATTCTGCTCAGGACTTGACATTTGCTGAATGCATTTAAAGAAACATGTGCAACCCAAAACCTATTTAATAGAATTTAACAGAAGAAACAGTCTGAAAGTCCCCTGAGAAGGTGCCTGGCCCTTGACAGTCACTGCCTCAGGGCCACTCTCAAAAAAGGAGTCACTTGCGTGATGCTGAACTACATTTCTGTTTTCTGCCTTCTCTGAGGAAGACCCATGCAACTGACACAGGGGATAACAAACTGACTTGTCAGACTCAGCCTTACCGGAATTAAATAAGCCATCCCAAAAGAGAAACAATGAGTAGAATCGTCTTTCCTTGTCACCACCTCACCAACTCTACCAGCACTACCAAAAGTGAATGTGGATTGTCTCCTGCCTTCTCTAGGTATTTCCAAACAAGCTTGGGTGCCTCATGTGGAGCAATCAAAGAGGGTATTACCACCTCTAGTTACTCGCTATTTCCTTTTGCTGATGATTACCAACCCATATCAGGCAGCAGAATCAATGTTTCAAACTGCACAGCTCATCACCTTGCTTGTTAATGTAAAGCACCATCAGTTTGGGATTTGTTTTTGTTTGTTGTTGGGTTTTTTTTCCTGAAATAGAAACCTTCAGGAGAAGGTCAGCTTAGACAGGGGGGAAAATAACATCTCTTGGTGTGAACAGTCAGACATTTTCTAGAGACACTGTCCTGCAGCAGGTTGTTTAACTGCTCTTGGATGGCATGGTATGTCGGATTTCAGAGTTACTGCCATTTCTAAACCCCAGAGTTATGGATACAGAATTCCTCAACATGGGGAACGGCAGCTGCAGGAAATTTTGAGAAGTCTGATGTATTCAAAACCTCAAGGAAGGGCAAATGACACTGCAAGGCGCAAAATGTTGGACAAGTGAGGAAGAAAAAGATTTCAAGCCAGAAGATCTTTTATTTCCTGAGCACCTTTGAACTGTAGTAGTTAATCGGTACTTTGGAGAAAGTAAGCCTGTGCTAAAGATTCAGCATTTTAAATGAAATATATGGGCCTCTTCTATAGCAGAACCAGCAAAGGCCACAGAGTGTTCCTAACATCTCAAGGAAGATCAGACAAATCAATCTGCCCTTATTTGTCATGTCAAAAATTGAAGATAGGGGAGCTCCGGAATGCAAACACAGTCTCCATAGGAGTATGGTGAATGCTTCAACTTTATTGCCAAGTACGGGTATACTTATAGTACAAAGCATTCGGTCTGGATTGTTCACTAAGTGTCCTTGATTCTTCAGATATCCCACAAATCCCCCTTTTTGTTTTTGAACAATCCAGACTCCATGTATAGCCTTCTTAATCATATCAGTTACACAGCACAGTATTATAAGAACTAAAGTTAATATAAGTAAAACAACTAAAATTAATACTAAAGCATGCATTAGTAAATCACACAGACATTTCAGTGCTCCTAACCCAAATTATCCCAAAACGTGTCCCACGGATTCTTGTTAACTTGTAGCTTTCTCATATTCCCTTGTAGTTGTTGTAACTTGCTATGTATGGACTTAAAGTAATGAGGCAGGTTAAACCAACACATCCCTTCAAAATCCTCACATCCATGACTCTGTGCTAACAGCAAAAGTCATCCTTATTAAGCATGTCCTAAAAGGGTCTCCTGGAGTGGCTAAAGATAAGCAAAAGGATGTTTGCCCTGTCGCATTTGTCCATATTAACCACATGTTTCTATGGTTCTTAATGCCCGTAACTCCCTCTATCTGCTCCATTTTCTATACCATTACCCATATACATACTAAAAAACCCATTGCTAAGCTCTTGAACCCCATGATGAGGTTGAGCAGTATCCGGCTGTCGCTCTTTCCATGCAAAAGCGTCCCATACAGCAGTCCAGCGAATATCTCCGCAGTCCGGACAGATGACCTGTATCCAAGAAACACAGCCGCAGTTATTCGGGCATCTGAGGTTGTCCGCCATTCTTGGGATGTCGCAGCCAGGGCCAGATACATTTTGCTGGTACCCACTGTGGTCCGGAATCTGTAATTATACAAGCATAACCTCGACCAGTCATTTTTACTTCTGCCGGGCCTTTCCATTCCCCAGTTTTTAAATCCTGGTACTGCACCGTTACCGAGTCACTTTTTTGCAGTCCAGACCGCAATGACATGTGGTGAATTACAATTGGAGGAGATTTGTGGTCTCCTGTCAACCTCAAATAATTTAGTACATAAAGCGCTTTTGCAAACCTTTCAGAGGGTGCCAGTTCTCCCCCTTCTTGTTTTTGCAAAAGCGATTTTAAGGTGGCATGCGCAAACTCCACAACGGCCTGCTCTGTAGGGGAGTGGGGGATGCCGGTTACTCGGCGAATGCCCCATAGTTGGCAAAAGCGTTCAAATGTCCGTGAAGCGTATGCAGGACCATTGTCAGTTTTGATTTCTTGAGGAGCTCCTAATGCGGCAATGGCAGCATGCATATGCTTCACAACATGTTTGGCTGTTTCCCCTGTTTGAGCAGTGGCCCACATCGCATACGAATAGGTGTCAATGCTGACATGTACATACTTCTGATGTCCAAATTCTGCAATATGAGTAACGTCCATTTGCCATAATTGTAAGGCCCCTAAGCCTCAAGGGTTTACCCCAAGACCTAGGCCAAATCCTGATTTTTGACAAGCAGGACATGATTGCACGATGCCCCAGGCATCAGACAGCTTTAAATTAAACTGCTTTGCCAACGCTTTAGCAGATTGATGTAAAAAATCATGAGACAAACGAGCCTGGTCAAACAGGTTGACATTCTGATTTTTCCAAGCGGTAGCAACTAGCTTGTCTGCTATGTTGTTTCCGATAGACAAGCCTTGATCAAACTGATGGCTACGAATATGTGTCACAAAATAGGTTTCCCTGCGTTGGTTTAACAAAAACAATAGCTGCATCAATAACATATACAAAGTGTTATTTTTTAGGGTTTTGATCATGGCGCGTTCTAGGTGCTGTACTGTCCCCACCACATAGAGCGAGTCTGAAATTACATTTAGAGGTTGAAAGGCCCCATAACACTGCTCTCAGTTCGAGTGTCTGCAAAGAGTCTGTGGTGTGACCCGTAAGAAGTTGATGATTCCACTGCTTGTTACCGTACCAAGCAATAGCAGCTCGTTTAGACTTTCTTCCAGCATCTGTGAATACCGTGAGTCCTTCCACTGGTACTTCTGACCTGAGAGGAGCTTCCTCAAAGTCTTGGTTTTGCAATAATGACAAAAACTTGGCTGATGGATAATTGTTAGTTACCGTACCTGGATATTCGGCTAGAGCAATTTGAACTGTCTCTGAGGTTGCTAAAAACCAATCCAAGTAATTCTGTGCTACAGGTACAAACAGCGTCACAGGCTCTTGACCTGATAGCTCCAAAATCCTTCTCCTGCCTTTAATAATTATGTTAGCTAACAGTTCGACCCGTGTACAAACTGTGGTTTTGGGTTGATAAGATAAAAATACCCATTCCAAAATATTAATGTGCTGTTCGTCTACTTGCACTATGAGCCCTACTAAATGTTTTCGCTTGGGCGACGAATTAACAATCAAAAACTGTAAAGGCAAAGTATTAATTTTTCTCTGTACAGTAGCTGTTAAAATTTTTTCTACAATCTAATCTAACACTTTTTTCTGTTCCACTGATAGGCTTTGCCGTTCATTGGCTTCAGTTGTCGTTCCTAACAGGGGTATTAAAGGGGCTAAATCATCATTAGTGATTCCACTAACGGATCTTACCCACTGTATGTCTCCCATCAATTTTTGAACATCTGAGAGGGTCTTAATGTCTGAATTGATTTTTATTTTTTGTGGTTGCACAGTGCTTCCAGTAATTGTCCAGCCTAAATATGGCCATGGGCCTTGATGCTGCACCTTTTCAGGGGCTATTTCAAGTCCTTTTGGCTCCAAGGTTTTTACTAGCTCTTGTAATATTCTCTCTGTATCTATTTTCTCACCTGCAATCAATATGTCATCCATATAATGACAAACTAACAAAAACTGATGTTTTTGCCGAAATGACTGCAGAGCCCATGCTATAAAAGTCTGACACAATGTGGGAGAATTTTTCATGCCCTGGGGTAATACCACCCATCGATACCTTTTGGCAGGTTCTTGTTTGTTGACTGCTGGTACTGTAAATGCAAATTTTTCTGCATCTTTTGGATGCAAAGGAATAGTAAAAAAAAAAAACCAATCTTTTAAATCGACGATAAGCAAATCCCGATTCTCAGGGATCATTACAGGGGGAGGTAATCCTGGCTGTAATGCCCCCATGTCCTGCATAACAGCGTTCACTGCACACAAATCGTGCAGTAGTCGCCATTTCCCTGATTTTTTGGGAATGGTAAAAATAGGAGTGTTCCAAGGGCTTGTTTGCCACAATTAAAACACCTTTTTTCTCTTTTTCCTTCCTGCTTTTTCGATATCAACGACTTAACTGCTGCGCCCACAGCAGCAGCCATGACTGTAGCCTTTTCCTGTTCTAACATTCGCTCAGCAGCTTCCAGCGGCTGCCCTGTGTTAGATCCCTTTGGCAACACAATACGGGCCCTCTTAGTTTTCTCATTAGCATTATCAAAGGCAAGGATATCTAAGAACTTTCCTTTCATGTCTTCGTCCAAATCAGGGTGAGCCATAGTTGCGGCATGCAGTCGATCAATAAATTTGCCATACGATTCTGTGGGACCTTGCTTTACCGCCGTCAAGGCTGGTCTGGTTTTTCCATCATGTACGTTAGTAAGAGCCTTACAAGCGAAGTCTTGGCTCAGTTGAAACACTTCTGTAGCGAATTGTGCTTGCCAATTAGCTCGTGTAAAAGGTCCCGCTCCCACCAGCATTTGAGCTTGCACGCTAAACAAGGGATCACCCTGATGTCGAGGTACCACCGCTGCCTTATCACAAGCAGTTTGCCTGTGCTGGAAGAACTGCAACTGCTGCGCTGGTGGCAGTAGCATTTGGACAGTCATTCTAGTGTCATAAGGATTTAGCAACTGTGAAGAAAAAAAATATGCTGCAATACAGACTGAGTGCAAGGTGATTTCAGCCCATACTGAGTAACTGCACTTTTAGCTTCTTTCAGTATTTTCCAATCCAATGCCTGCCACACGCCTCTACCATTATTATCAACCACTACTGGAAATGCCATGGGCAAAACCTTCTGTCCTTCTGTCAGAGCACCTCTGGGCATGGCAGGGGCCGGGGGGCTGATGGCTTTCCCGGCGGCGCCTCCAGGCGAGCCTCTAGAGTTTCCAGCTTTTTCAGCATCTCTTGCAACTGCGCGTCACCTGAGCCGGTTGGACGCTCATCCTCCCTCTCACACCGGGACAGGGGCGGGGGGGAGGGGAAAGGGGGGGCCGGGCCGGGGGCAGCGGCCGTTGCGCAGTTCGGAGAGGGCAGGGGGGGAAAAAGGTGGTAACGGGGGGTAGAGTGAAGCGGTCGGCGCCGGTGAAGAGGCTCGTGATGCCGAGCCTGCACTGGCGCAGGCTGGCGGGGTGTCCGGCGGTGGCACATCTGGTGGGGGGGGGGGGGAAGTCGCAACTTTTCTCTCTGGTGCCGTCTCTGGTGCCGGGGGGGGCTGATGGCTCCACAGCGGGTGCTGCAGCGGCGCTTGCCAGCTCTGCGGCGGTGCTGCGCTGCTGGCTGGTCATGCCTTTTATGGGGCGCAAGTATCCGACCCCGAAAAGGGTTTCAAGCCGGCTTGGCTTAGGCGGCGGCGGTGGGGGTGGGGGTGGGGGGCCGGCGAAGTTAGTGCCTGTACTGCCGCGGCCGCCACTTTCGTCTCTGCACGCATGTCCTTTAACGTGTTCATGACAGCCCGCCAGGTAGTCCTAAAGCCGCGAATGTCTTTATCTCGGTCTGCTATTGTTAGTTCCCACATATACTCGCCCAAGTCTCGCCAGCAGTTCTCAGTAAACCAATGCGCAGGCAAGAGCAGATATCCGTGGGCTCGCGCCCAGTCTACTAGCTCGCTTAAAGTCTTTTCGGCTACTGATTCCCCTCTCTTTGAGAGGATACTGATCAGTAGCTTAATTGCCGCTGCAAATTCTGATTCCATGCTCGCGGCCACGTAGGCGGGGGAAAATTGCAAGTTTTCCCTCCTCCGGTCACTGAGACTCCGGTACCTCCACGCCTGCTCCCCTCCGGCTCTCACTTCCCGTCCGTGGAAAGACTTGGAGCCTCCGTGCATCAACGCCGTCTGCGTCTCTCTGCACCTGCGTTCAGTTGCTCAGTGTCTCACCACTTGGTCCCTGGTCGCTCAGCGTCTCGCCGCTTGGTCCCTGGTCGGGCGCCAGGTGAAGATAGGGGAGCTCCGGAATGCAAACACAGTCTCCATAGGAGTATAGTGAATGCTTCAACTTTATTGCCAAGTACGGGTATACTTACAGTACAAAGCAGGGTTCATGCGGCATATACAATAATTTCATTGGTCTAAACATACTGTCCCCACGCTTCTCCTCAAACGGTGATTGGATATATGCAACAAACCACACAGCTATCTTAGTTTTCCTTGCGGTCAGCACATTTTTGCCTTAGCTCATAGCTTCTTGCTTTTTTCAGTGTATCAAGGACACACTGTCTTTTTTCAAACGTAGTCCCATAATACTTTGTGGCCCTGTTCAAGAAACTCTTCTACAATTCCCCCTTTTTCTTTTTGGACAATCCAGACTTCTTCTACCAAGCGCAACATTGCCGTCTTAGCACATGACAACAAGCAGCTAAATACTATACACCCTACTATAATTATCACTATGAGGGTCAAACCCTTTTCGACCAATACTTGCAGCCATCCTGATATACCAAACTGGCTGAGCTAGTCCCCAAGAGGGTCATCTGATTCCTTCAAGTTATGCAATTTATTTTTCAGCTCAGCTAATTTCTTGCGGATGGATTCAGAATGGTCAGACAAATTCATACAGCACATTCCTTCAAATTCTTCACACCCATGCCCTTGTGCAAGCAGCAAAAAATTGATAGCAGCCCGGTTCTGAAGCACAGCATGATTAACGCTAGCTTTTTCTTCTTCTCAAGGTTGTTCTCATCATTATTTGACTGCAGGCGGCTCCCACAAAGTCCTTGAGGCTTACTGCTCACAAACACAACAGGTGCACTCAGTCTGGATTGTTCACTAAGTGTCCTTGATTCTTCAGATATCCCACAAAAAATCAACTAACAGACCTTTTGCATCTGTTTAAAAAAACAAATCTTTTAGATGTTCATATGAGTACAAAAATACTGACTGAAGTGAAACAAAGCTATTAGATTGCATTGTTATAGTATTCTCCAGTATGGTTCAGACTGCTACACTCTTGATAGGCAAGATGTTTTCATCCCTTAGGATAAACAAAAAGAAGAAAAAAGGATAGGGAAGGAATGTTGGTTTATTTATTTATATGTTTATTGATGTAAGACAGTGCCGGTATGCAATAGGAGCAGTACCTCCACCTATGGAGTCCAGCTGTGTGGTACAAATTAGGAGTCAACATGCAAATAACAACGTACCAATCAATGCAACTACGTGACAGGCCTCAGAAAGGTTTAATTTCATAGGGTTCCTTCAGTTCCTCAGTAACACCTAGGTACGCCTAATGTACTACCCATTTGTAGTAAAGATGAGCTAAAGATGTCAAACTGATGAATTTGCAGTTAACAATTGCTTTAGCTGAAATATTGTAAAATACACCAGAAAGGTGCAGTTTACCCATCCTCTCATTAATCAAGAACGTTAATGGGTTTATTCCTATGTCAAAAGGAAAGAAAAGACAAGACCTTACATGAAGTGCATTAAAAATCAGTCATTTAAAAATTCAGCATGTAATTTTAAATGTTCTTGTTCCTACTGCTACATGGGGAAAGTATAAATTATTTTCATTTATATACTTTCTATATCGAGAGAATTACAGTAAAGAGTTTCCCAAGTAGATGGCTGAATGTACGGCAGGCACAGGCTGAGGCTGAGAACCAGAAACACTTTCAGTGTTGGCTGAGAAGGAGGTATCAAAAGCTGAGTCTTGCCAAGCTGAGTATTTAGATATGAAATGATAAAGCTAAGATCTATCTTAAAAAGACTAATCAGCCACTATTCAGGTAAATAATATGCAGAGAATAATGCAAAAAAACCCCCAAAGAAACAAGAAATGTAAAACATAAACTAGTATTTTTTAGAAAGAAGAGTATGAAAAAGCAGAAATGGATGCTGGGGTTTTTGCCATTCCTTGGTCTTCTGAGACTGCAAGTTTTTTGAAGGAGTGACCTATGCAGCTGCAATCACGTAGCACATCCTTGGGCAGTATCTGAAAGTAGTCATAACCACAGTTACAGCCTGAAACACGCAATACCCGGCTGTAGCTCGTAGTACCACCAGCTCCTAGCACACACTGTAGCTTCACAACATACAGCTTGCGTGAGTGTGTTTCACGCCAGGTTTGTCCCAGGCATTCGTGAAGCATGTGTGTGTGGCTAACTCACATATGTTATGCACCATTATGTCACTTGATGGAAGCGGACGGCGAGCAGTGTGAGATCCTACAGCTCAGTATGAGAAGAGGTTGATAGAGAAGTAAGGAATCTTTCATTGTATTTTTGCTTATTCTGGTTATGTGCACAAATGTAAAAGACTGATTCCCTAAATATTACAGCTGTACTCTCAGTTTTTTCTCAGTGTTACCAGTTACCTCCACTCCCTCTCATCCTCCTCTCGCTCTATCACACATGCACTCCCACAGTAAAACCTCTCCACCCAAAGAATTCAAGCCCCTGTGTGCCTCTGATTTGAGCTTAACTTGGCTTTCACTTAGCTATCTCCTATAGTTCTTCTCAGATGAAGGGCGGTAGTTACACCCAGCACTTTCAATAATATTCATCACAACCTGTTACAGCAAGTTTGAGTGAAACCAGTAAGCCTGTTCACGGTGGTGAAGGTGACCATTGCATAATGTGGTTCAGCTTAAGTCCAGTGTGCTAAGTTAGTTAGACAGGTCACCATCCCACAAATTAGAAAACATAATTTGGAACAAACGAATGCAGGCTATTTTTGCTAAAGAGTGCACTGTTGGGTTTTTGTTAGAAATTGCAAGATATGCACTTACCATATGCTGGTGTTAAAAGCTTGGAGCATTTTTTGTCTGAAGACTGTGAATAAATGTGGTTGGTCACAGCTCACTGCTAGAATATTTGCAAAACGCTCACGGGAACTCTTGGAATAATTGAAGAATGGTGTCTCCATGACAGGAAAACGCCCATCCCATTTCTTGTCGAGGAAACAATATGGTCATATATTATAAATTATGGCTAATTATCTCACATCCTGTTTCCTCATAGTCCTAAACACAGGAAACCTTTTATTCTTCATGATATTCAATCTTGCTGTTAATAACATCTTTCATTTCTACAGTGAGATGCCTTCCAAAGGATTACAATCTATTTCCACGGAGCGCAAGGTGTGACCATGACCTGGCATGGCAAGAGGAAAATTCTGGCCAAGACCATTATAAAACTCCTCTGATCCTATATGAAAGGGTTGCTGCTATCCACAAAGAACTGAGAAAGTTTGATTTCCTAGGGTTTTGTCCAAGATCTTCAGCTTCAGAGCCAGAACACACTTTAATTGAACAGGAAACTCTCCGAACTGATGCATGGTTCCTGGATATAGAAATACTGCGAATCTGAAATGTGTGCTGCCAAATTTTACCTGATCTGACCCCACCCATCAGATTCTTTTGAAGCTGAGTTTTGCCAAAGATTAAGCCAATGGGGTTTTTTGTATTTACTTTACTAAATGGTAAACATGGCTCATTCAAACACCAATAGTAGAACCAATAGTAGCTGATCAATCTCTTCTAATGAGTTAGAAGGCCAAAAAAACCCAACTAACCAACCAACCAAAAAACGAGAGCGGAGGTTTGATAACTTGGTTTCCAACATGGCCCTTAGCATTTATTAAAACAAATAGAAGGAAAAAAACCCAAACCAAAACAAACAGAACAGTTGTTTATACTCTGACTGACTATGCTCTCAAAAAATATTTTTTTTTAGGTGTTAGACCAACCTTTTGCATTCCCTTTGGCTAAAAAGCAGGATTGAATTCCTCAATAGTGTGCGTTCACTCATCCCACCCACTTTTATTTATAGGATATCATGCTATATTTCCAAACAATGAAGCAAGCAAAGACATACTGCATATAAATAAAAACCGTAATATCTCAATCAAACTATTTTTTAAAACAAGGGAAGAATGAAAAGCTCTAACACTGAAATAATATTCTCAGTGTAGCCAAGTATCCAAGGCATATTTCGTGACATAGAAAACACACAACCTACTTACTTGTATAGATATATATATGGCAGAACTTCAAAAGTAAAAATTCCCTAAAAAGCAATGAGAATGCAAGTACCAAAGACAGAGACTTCAGAACACTACATTATTAGAACAATGAGCTAATCCACCTAGTTTATTTCCAGTTGTGGGGTTTTTTTGCATAATACATAAACACAAGCTAAAGTTGAGTTTGAACGATAGCAATAATCAAAACGCATTGCTGGATAGAGGGAGACAGAGATCCTCAGAAAATTTTTGGAAAAAATAATCAAGCAACCCATTTGTAAGTACTTCAAAGATAAGAAGAAGATAAGGACCAACACTAATTTTTCAAGAACAACTGACGCCAAACCAATTTCATTTCTTTTCATAGCAGAGTAACAGGCTCCTTGGGTAGGACAGACCAAGCACTTACCATATATTTTATTTTAGTAGGCCTTTCAATGCTGTTTAACCTGAGAAGGAATTAAAAAATGTTAAAAGCAGATAAAAATCTGTTGCAAAGAGAAAGGAGACAATCTGTTCCTGGTGCTCATGGTAGACAGGACCAAACGTACAGGCTTCTGATGCAGAAGGAAGGATCCCAGTTACGGGTCAGGAACAGTTTTCCAAAAGTATAAATTTTAAACCAAAGAAATAGCCTCCTTGAGAAGGCTTTGGAAAAGAGAGCCCACCAGCAGTGATCTTGAAGAACAGACTGAATGAAGGAGCAACATATGCATGACTGACCCTGCATGAAGGCAGAGAAGGTGAATGAGCTCTGAATAAACTCTCAGAGTCCAGACTCTTTTAATGTCATTTGAATATATCTACATTCTTCAAAAGCTCAGAATCCAAGACCTAAATAGATGAATTGTTCATTGCTCAGACGAGCATCTGAAAACAGGTAGCAAAAAATATTGTGTCATCAATGGTTCTTTTGTTCCCTGGGCATAGGATATTTTAGTGGCTTTAATCAATCACTCCCAACAGTGTCACAATAGGAAGAACGACCCACTATGCTAACATTTTTTCATCTTATCTCTTCCAGAGACAGAATATAGTACTGGCAGCTTCAAGACTCCAAAAATACCACTTCAGGCTCATTCAGGCTTATTATGTTGAGAAAACAATAATAATAAAGTCACTTGCCTGTGCCTTTGTTGCAATGTTGTATAGATGGTAAATGGCATAGGACCATTTCAGTGGTGCAGGGTACTTCAAAGTTAAGAATTCAAATTCACAGCACAAACCCACAAGTATCTCCATCTCCCCCTCTGTGCTCTATGCCAATCCTCATTTCTGCACTCACGGATAACTACCATTTTGTCCCACCCTTTACCATGTCCTGCCTCATCCCTGCTTTCTTCACCCATCACCTCCCCTTCAACACCCTGTCTACCATATTATGGACAAAATCTCATGGTCTGTCCTGCCATCATTTCCCTCCCTCCCCCTAATACCACTCTTATTTCTAGTATCACACTCCCTGTTGCTCCCCTCTCCAAACGACCATGTGCTCATTCACACTGCTCTCCCATGCATGCCTTCCAGTTTCCTTCTGGCGCATCTCGCTTCTACTTGTCCTCAGAGCTGCACCACAAGTACGGCTCTGCTTCTGCTTTCACACAACACTGTCCTCCCAAGAGACACACAAGTCAGCAAGAGGTTCAGCTTCAGGGAATTTTGCAGCTCTTGTGGCTGTAGAGAAACTCTGCAAATGTGGGCAGAGTACATCCCCCAAACAAAACACAGGGCACACATAAAGTGAACTCCAAAGTACCGCTAAAAATCATGTGCCTCCTACAGCTTGGGGTTTACTCATGATCTTTGAGTAGAACATTCTGGAGCTAGCCAGAAAATGAAAAGACAGTCCTACTTATGCCTAGCTACAAAAGACAACAGGCAATAGTAACTGTCTTCACTAGTCCTATCCTTCATCTACAAAGGATTTATGGGTTGTGCTGTCCACCTTGACTAAGGACAACCTCTGCCATCGGTCACTTGAAGAACACTCGAAAAAGCTAAAGGCTTTAGAACACATAAAAACAGACTAAAGAAATTATGTTTTTTACCATCCTAAAGCACGAAAAAACCCACAAATGTTAAAAATTACAAGCTTGGCTCCCAAATCATAAGATTTTGAAAGTAAGATCCTTCTTTCAGTGAAATTGGCTGGTGCTCCCAACACTAATCAAGAAATTGTAACAAATTATTTCTGTAACTATTAATATCAATTTTGTCCCAGCCTAATACCTCTTTTCCTGCCATCTCCACCTCAATTCCCAATGATATTTCATCTATCCCTTCAGGCCAAACCGCCCTCCCTTCTTGATTTTTGAGAAAAACACTAATAGGTATGTGAATGAGTGGACCCCAATAAATGTGCCTCTGTCATAGGGTTTGCAGAGGTTAGTAGAAAATTGGAGTTCATGACCCCTTACTGCTACATCCCTGTACAAAACCTGAACTCCCCGCTCCTCCTTTTACCAGGGACAGAGCAGATGGAAGGAGCTACACCTCATGCTGCCCTCCTCCTCTGATAGAGCTGACCAACCGCTCATCATTGACAGGCTGGTTCTGGGAGCAGATATCCAACTGGACAGCACTGTCCTTCCGCCCCAGTGGGACTGGAAACCTCTGCGGGCTGGAACTTCACGTACACACAGGAAAACTCAAGACATATTTGCCAGAGCTGACAGCAGTGAAGCCCCAGATTTTTCTCTCCATTGTAAACAGTGTACGGTACATGCCCACCTCAAAAGGCAGATGAGAAAGGGCCAAAGCCATTCTTCTGTTTACTACATATCTTGAAGTTATGTGAGTGGCTGTAAAGGCCAGTGTTGGAATGGATGTGAGATATACAATCAAAGGATCAAACAAAAGTACAGACAGCACCTCAGAAGTGATGAGTGTTTCTCTTTGCATTCCTTTCTCACAGGCACCTCTCTTCAGCTTGCCTGGCTCTGCACAACATGATCTGTGCAGCATGAGTAGATGACAGAAATGTCTTCATGACTTGTGACAGAAACAGTGACTACTGAGGCTTTCTTGGCATCTGTGAGTCCCAAGTGACTTAGTAGTCATTTTAATTAAAAGACCCAACAGTAACAAACAGCATACAGCAGTTCTGCACAGTATGCCCTCCTTGCAACAAAACCTTACCTCTGTGGTCGGCTAGTCAAACACACAGCTGTTTCTCTGCTATTGTTCTCCCTTCTTAATTGCTTCAGTGTCTGTTCTAGGGTCATTCAATGCAAATGCAAAACACAGCACTGAAGGTCGTCTTTCGTACTTTGTAACAGGGCTGTCTTGAATACCAACCTTCAAAACAGCTTATTCCTTTCTTTAGCTGATCCCATTGAAGATTTGGGGAGTTCATTAACCTTAATAACTTTCAAATCAGACTTACCTTAAACATTTCATCTCCATTCGTAAGTCTGTGCTTTCCTATGGCTATAGCCTTGCTTCTTATTACATTTCCCTGCAGCCTGCTAATGAATCCAGTCTTTTCCTTTCTTCCCGTGACTCTTCTTACACGCTGTCCCCACAGGCTGCTCTTACTAAATTCAAGTTCTTTTGAGTTAATCCTAAATTAATACTCCGTCAGTAATCATGGCAACTAATAAAGTATCATCATTCTTGGAAGACTGACACTGACACGTATTTTACTCCACTCTGGCTGCGATAACTTCATTCTGGATATGAGAAGACAGTCAACCCAGCCTGCGTATTTGGGGTAGCTGGTTCCCCTTCCCTGCTGTTTGTTGCTATGGCAGGTGCATTGCCCTGGGGGTTCAGCTGAGGGTTTGGAGTTCCCATGGCTCCCCCCAGCTCCCCACTGCCTCTGAGCCCGGGTGGAGGTGCTTCGGGCAGGCTCACGCGGTCTGGCAGTGCCAGGATGGAGATGTATGACCAGGACCAGCATGCTACATAAGCTGCTGCATTGAACAATTTTTTCTGTTTGCTATAATCAGGCCGTGTGACAATATGGCAAACTGCTTGGAAAAAAACAGGTTATACAAACGTATAAGGATTAAACCTTGCTACTTCTGTGAGGCCCATGAGCACCGGCCAGCACCAATCGCCACTGACACCACTGGCGGCTGGAGGGGCTCTTTGGGTGCTTGTGGGCTGCCTCTTCCCGCACAGCTGCGGGGGCGGCGGGGCAGGACAGTGCCGTGGCCATGCTGGTGGCCCCAGGCAGCCCGCAGGGAGGGCATCAGGCAGCCCTTTGGGGGCACGCAGCTGAACTACTCGGGTGGGCGGCAGAGGCGGCTCCCAGGGCCCCAGCCTGCCGCGGGCCACTCGCCCCACTGCCGCCATCGCCCCAGGCAGCGGTCAGCAGGCCCGGGCTGGGCCTAGGCCGGCTCGTCAACCCCACCGCCTTCCCGAGCAGGTCGCGCCCCTGTAGCCACCGGGCTCCGTCCAAAGCGCCTTTTGGGTGATTTTATTAAAATATTAATTTAAAAAAAAAAAAAAAAATTGGCAATGGGGGGGGCACCCCACGTCGCGGTCAGATGACATCACTTCCCGCGCGCCCCTCGGCCGCGCCCTGCCGCCGCGCTGCCGCCAGGGGGCGCCCCCCGCCCGCGACGCGCGGCTCCGCCTCGCCCCGGCCCCGCGCGCCCGCCCACCCTCATCCCATTGGCTCCTCGCCCGCCGGCGGCGGCGGGTCACGTGCCCGCCCCTTCCCACCCCCCCCCCCCCCCTCCCCCCCCCCAACGCGGGCGCCGGAGGACCTATCCCACAATGCCCCCGCCGGCGGCGCGCGCGGCGGTTTGGAGGCGTCTCTCTGGCGGGCCGCACCGCCCTCCCGCCGCCCCCCCCACCCCCACCGCGGCGGAAGGCGGCAGAGCAGCGCCCCCCCGCGGCCCCCGCCGGCACTGCGCACCCCCGGCCGCGCGCGGACATGTGGCCCGGCGGCCGCTGAGCGGGGCCCCGCCGAGCCGAGCCCGGCAGAACCCCGCCCGGGCGGGCGCTCCTCGGCAGCAGGGGGGCAGCGGGCGCCGCTCCCGGAAGCCCCGAGGCGGCGGAGGCGCGGGGGAGCAGAGCCTCCGCCTCATGCAGGCGGCCGCGGAGCAGTGACCGCGCGAGGGGACGCCGCGGCGCCAGGTGAACACCGGCGGCCGGGACCGGGGGCCCTCCCTCGGGAGTTTCCGTGCGGCGAGGGAGAGTGCGCGGGGCCGCTCCCCGGCGTGGGACGGCGGCGGGGCGGCGGGCAGGGGGACGGCGGGCGGGAGGGGAGGCGGGAGGCGCCGCCGTCCCGCCCTGGCCGGGGCCTGCGCCCCCGCTTGGAGCCCGCCGGGCCGGGGTGCTCGCTCCCTCCCTCCGCTCGGCCGGGCAGAGGGCGGGGTTTGCTGCCGGCTCCGGCCTCGGGCTTTCCTCCCTCCCCTCCCCGCCTCTCCCCGCCTCTCGCCGCCCGCGTCGTGGCGCCGGCCGGGAGGCTGGCCCGGCCCGCTGCTGCCGCTCGGCCGCCGTGACAGGGCCGTGGCGGGGCGCGGGGGGAGGCCGGGCCACGCCACGCCGCGCGGCCTCCGGGTCGGCTCTGGGCCGCCCGCCGCGTCTCCCGGGGCGAGAGTGGAAACAAAGGGGGGCGGCCGGGGCCGTCCGCCCTTCCCAGGAGACCGCTGGCCCCCTCCGCGCCGACGGCTTTTGTGAAGGCGCGGGGAGGGGAGCAGCAGCCCTGCCTGGTGATCCGTGAGCGGGGTTGGTGCGGTGGCCTGCCCGCCCCGGCGCTGGCCGGAACAAAGATCCCGTCCCGGGGAGGCACCGCCGTCCCGCCTCTTCCCGGGCGCTGAACCGGCCGCCCGGAGTTGTAAACACCGGCCAGAGCGTCCTGGAGTAGCAGGAGTTAGCGCAAGACTTCGCAGCTGCGGAGGAAGTTGCACGGCGAGGCTCCGCTTCAAGCCCCGCTCCGCTTTTGTGCCGCGGCGGAATCGCGACTGACTTAAACCTCGGTAAAGTTGCGACTGACTTAAACCTCGGTAAAGTTGCACCGGGTAACGCTGGAGCCTGGAAGCGGCACAGTCAGCAAGCCAGTGAGAGACTCCAGCTCTTCTTCGGTTTTAGAGTACACTCTGTCCTAATTTTGGGGGGTTTTTTTCCCCCTTTGGTGAGTATTAAAGAACGTTATTAGCTTGAGCCCCAAATGTAACTCGTTTTTGATGACCTATCTGCGCGTTTATAACTTCAAAACGATTTTGGTAGGGCTAAAATCGGTCCCCTTCCTCTCACAATGTTTTTATTTTGGACTGCTAGCGAATTTTAAATTTTTAGGAAGAATGAGATAACAGAGAGAAAGACCAGGTAGTTACTGTTTGTTTAGTATCAGTAACTAGGTACTGTTGGCAAAGAATGATTTATTTAAAGTGTCAGGAGACAGTTAAGGCTGTTCACATCGAAGTAGTAATTATATAATGGACTGGAGTGCCCCTGATTATTGAACAGCTATTTTAAGATTGTAATTTTGTATCTTTTTAGGGCTTTGATAGCCTTAAAGGGAGATCTAGCCAAAGATTGTAATTTTGTAGCTTTTTAGGGCTTTGATAACCTTAAAGGGATATCTAGCCAACTTAGCGTCTGATATTATGTTTGTATAGCACTAACGCGTTGGGGGCTTTTAATTCTTTTTCAGTGGATCATGGTTTTAAGTGGAGTGTAATCTAACTTTAAGACACTCTGTGGGTATTCAGACTCTTACACATGGGGGAAGAGGAATGGGGGAAGTCTAGTCATTTTGTCATGGTTTCTTTTGGTCTTAGCAGAAATAAATAGGCTTCTTAAATGAAATTACAGGGTGACTAAAAGTCGCTATTATTTGGTTGATCATACACGGTAATCCCCATTTCTTCTTTTTTTAAGTGGAAAGCTGTATTTGGAGATTCACAAGATTTAAAAAATGGATAGCATCCTCTTCAGTCACGTGGAAAAGACTTGGAAGTAATCCCAAGTACTTCTTCAAATGTTTCCTTTAGAATTTCTAGGAATTTGTATTTGTTTGTTTTCCTTAGACAAGATGACAAATACTTGGGGGGAGGGGGGGCTATTTAGACTTTTAGTCACAATGTTACATCTTTCGCAGCTTTCCTTTCAGTAGTTTACGTTTGACGGTGTGTCAATTTCCAGAGCGATAAACAGCCCAAAGAAGAAATACATCAGTTTTCTTTCATGTTCCGCTTGCCTTAAAGTCTGCTTGTGAGTAAGCAGAATGGACAACAGCTTTGTGGCCTTGGGGGGTGTGTGTGTAATCTCTCTCATCCAAATGGTCTTGAAAGAGAAAGTTTTTCTAACCCTCTTTGATAGTACTGAACCCAGGTTTGCTAGGGTATCTCATATTCAGATTACCTTTAAGATGGGGAACACTTCTCCAGGAACTTGGTGAGTTTTTTGAACATGAATTTCTATTGCTCAAACACAGCATGTGAAGGTTGTTGAGTTTGTCTCTACAAGGAGATGTAAGTTTGTCACCTTCTCCAGTTATTCAGCTATTGCTTTGAAAACATCTAGATGATAGTTACTTTGTGCTCTGACTGCCTGTAGTTTGCCACAGCTGATGCGTGACTTCCAGCCTCTAGTTTTATAAAACTTGTAGATGGTTCTGCTCTGGTTACAAACATCTGTTGGGTTTGGTTTTTTCCCTGTTACAGGGATTCTTCGCAGAATCTTCGCAGTTTTCGAGACTCCTGGGTACTGAAAGTCCTGTGCAGAAGCTTAAGTTATTTAAAGTTGCTTTTATTTAGTAATTATTTTAAGGGTGACTTGCCATACATACACCAAAATTCATGAAGCCTGGCCATCAGTCTGCTGTTCAGTGTTGGGATTTTGTTTGCCAGCAATCTAAGGTGAGGGAGAAAAAATGTCCTTCCAGTTAATAGTGACAAAGCCATGTGGTCCGGTTCCTACTGATAGCTAAACTGGTTATTCAGTGCTGTTGACCTTTGTTATCAACTTGTCTGAATGAATTCTGAAATGGTCACAGTTAATCTGCTAAACCATTTAAGATTAAAGTAGATTTTATAAATCTCAATATTGCTCTTTTTTTTTGCCTTTTTTTTTTTTTGGCAAGTTGGAGAACCAGTGTTAAACAGATTTATATCCTAGCCCTTCTTTAGTAGTCATAAATACCAGAGGTCTCTTAATGTGCACATTCTGTAGAGTACTTCAAAACAAGGGCTAGTTCATGGCTTTTCAGCAGTGAAGGCACATTTTGTTTCATCTGTCTGTACTAGTCCACCTTGACCTGAAGGACCCAGATCAGTGACCTTGATCTGGGAGGGTACCAGTGTGGTGACATTGTATCTTCTCTTCCCTACTTGTCTGATCTCTTTTTTTTTTTTTTTTTTTTTAACCCAACAGTTGAGGATAGGGGCACAGATTGCAAGCAGAAAGCCATGAGCATCTCTCTCTTGGGTTTGAAAGTTGCCTGGTTTTGGTACCCTGAACCGCTTGAGTAGGACGATTCTCTTGCGTAGGAGTTAGCTGCAGTGATGAAATAAGAAATGGAGGTGTGCAGCTGCTGGAAGATGGAAGGTGAATGCATGTTTGCCTTTGTTCCCTAAAGCTGATGTCCTGAACAGTTGTCCATCACCTCTCTACATCTGGGTCTGATGGAGTGCCAAAGGCAGGGCAACTGCATTGGAGGGGCTCTCAAAGGTTGAGTAAGCATATTCTGTACTTCAGTGGCCCACACCAGATTTAACAAGTAGTTTTTCTCTGTCAGGAATTTAAAAAAAAAAAAAAAAGTGCTAAGGAAGTTGCCCTTTGCTTTTAGAAACATTCTGCTTTCCTACAGCTTGTTTTTATGGCACATCAGATTGTTTCTCCAACTAAAAGTTCTCCAACTGAAAGCTAATTAAATTTAACCAAATGTGGAAGTTGTCACTTCTAGGCTAGGGAAATTGTTAACTGACTTGACAAAGAATGATCAAAATACTGCATTTAATTATGTAGGAGAGGGCCAGATTAAAACAAACTTTGTGTAAAATGCATTTGCTCAGGTAAAAAAACCATATATATGTATACTCACCTGTAGGCATATGTGCATCTGTGCCTTACATTTGTGTATGTTGTGCTAAAATGAATATTTTCAGCCATTAATTTTTTATTATGGAGTAATGCTGTCTCACATATTAACTTGGTGAAACAGTAGTATTAGTCTTCCTTTTTCTCTACATGAGAACATCAAATTTGAGTTTTAACTCAAAAATACGCCATCACAGCAACCATGAGAAGTAACATTTTAATTTGATGTTTCTGTGGCCAGGGGCTTTCTTCTTAAGTTTCTGAGATTATTTCAGATTATTTCGCGCGTGTGTGTATAAATATATACAAAAAATATGTGAACAGATATGTAGAGAGAATTGGGAAGGAGGATAAAGACATCTTCGGAAGCTGTTTTCTAAAGCCTAATACTGCGGTGAATTGCAGTATCTGATAATTTTTTCTAATAGACACTAATAATAATGCCTTATCTTAATGCAAATTTTATTTAAGGATTGGTGAACTCCCATTAAAATGCAATCTTTGTTCCTCTTATTAGGTCTGTAAGTGCTGCTTAACTGTGATCTGCCTTCAAAGGTATGATCTGTGAGTAAACCTGACTGATGCATTTAATGATGGTTGGAACTTTTCCAAGCTAGTATGAAACTGCTTGCAAACGTCAAGTGAGTTAACACTTCCATCTGGATAGAAATCCTTGTGTATGTCCATACGTTTAGATAGCAACACAGGCCAAAACTGCAGCAGTGAAGACTTCTATCTTGCTTGGTGTGCCACAGCAGAGATGGAGACCCTCACATGACGCTGAGCTCTACTGATACTCCAAACTTGAGTTTCAAGGTAGAATCTGAAGGTAGATGAGTGGTGTTTGCTGGGCTGCTCGCTATCCAGAGCAAATAACTTCAGCAATTCTGGACACAGGAGGGACAATGAAATTCTTCTCAACTTTCTACATGACCACTGAATAAGCACTTCTTGTACACAGTTTTGCTTTTTTAAAAGGTTCTTAGTTTGTTACTTGTGATATACAAGGTAGTGACCCCCGTGAATAGATAGGTGTAACAAAAAGTAATTGGAAGTTCTACGAAACAGTTGGAGAAAAGCAGTCTCTCAGGACTACCTTGAGCTTATTGGAGTTTTGTTTTAGAGATGTTACCAAATAAAGATACTTATAACAATGAAGGTAAAGTATATTCTTCTCTCTAAACCGATGCAATTGGGACTTTTAAGATGTAATTTCATCAGCCTGAGCAAGAAAGGCACCTTCTGCAGCTCTTGGATAAGTCAGTTGCTACCAGTGTTTGTTTTGTGGCTGTTATTCTGGCAAGAAACTTTGCATGAGAAATGGGTTTGTCATTGTAAGGAGCTTCTGGTATTGTTGATGTGGTAGGCTGAAGTTCTTTTTGAAGCTTTGCAATGAAGTAGAATAATCAATTATAACAAAACCTAGGTTGGTTGCTTAAGAATTCACAGTAAAGTACTGTTTTGTTTTAGGTGATTTCTTGATGCCCTCTGTATGGTGAAAGTAACCCAAAATGGTGATTAGCATGTTCTTCTGTTAGTAGACTCTCTTCACAAGTTGAAAGGCAAGGTGATGGAGCTCAGGTTCTGTTTTCAAGCCCAGGTCTGGCTTTTCCCTCTTGCATGGTTAATAGTTTCTGTTACCTTTTGTGTGTTGCTGTTGGCGTTAAGGAAACCTTCTCTCACGTACCTGTCTTCCATTCCTGGCTGTGTTTTTCTAGCTTTATCTTAGCTATGTTGAAAGTTATTGCTCAGTAAGGGCTGTGAAAGAAAGATCAACAGTAATTGAAACTGCTTACTCCTCATCTGTGTACTGCTTTTGAAATGACATCTAACGCATTGTTATTCTACAAATATTGTAGGAGATTTTGTGCAAAATACAATTGCACTTAAAGTTATTTCAGTTGACATAAATCCTTTGCAAACTCTTTTATTTTTCCACCATTTTCCAAATATGTAGCATGTCGTTTTGTCCGAGATTTGTAAGAGGTTAGTGTAGGTCTTTGACCTGAGCTTATAAAATACTGTTATTCAAAGTCAAAAGGAGCTTGAGGACTGTTTTTGACACCATAGCTTTCATCTAGAGCTTTTTTAAGAGTATGCCTCAGAGAGGCAAAATGTACTTTTAAATGACTATGTTACTTTCTTTCTTTAGTTTGTTTTTGAATCAATGTCTGTATATTTTACATGTAAGCTGAAATTACTTTCTGTGGAAACACATTTTTTTAATACCAAAAGAACATGTCATCACCAAACTCTTGAGTTTATGCTTAAAATGAAAGAACAGCATACTTCTAATAGAGTGCTCAAATTCAGTATATTTTTATCAAGTGTGTGTGTATGGTTCTGTGCAATCTTCCTTAGTGCATGTTTTCCATTTAAGTAAATTCATAAAATTACAGAGGAGTTTATACATTAAATATATTTTGTTAGAGGGATGCCGTTCAGTTTGCAGGGGTTCAACATTTGGAAGCTGAGAAATAAGACTACCATGATGTAGGGTGAAAGAAAAAGTAATGGTAGTCTGTTACTGGACAATCACATGTTATTTCTTTCTTTGCTGGATTCTTTGGCTCAATATACTTTTCTAATCACCTACCATTCTGGTGGTGTTGCCCCATTAATTTTTTGCATCTTAAATGTGCTTTGTCGTTGCTACTGCCTCTGAGCTTTTCATCTGCGTTTAGTCTTACTCCACCAGTTTTGCCCATCACTTTTTCATCCACTGTTAAAAGGTCTCAGCTTTTCCACTTCTGTCTTTGCAAGGTCTTTTGGTTCAGCTCCTGCATCCCTGGTGTTTAAGTCCAGTTATTTGGGCATGTTTAGGGTGGTATTAAAGATGGTCTTCCTAGTTTCTTTAGCATCAGAGAAATGATTGCAACAAGTCCTGCTGTGTTGCCATAGCACTGGCTGAAGTATGCTCATTCATCTTGTGGGAATGTTGCATGTGCAGTGTAGCAATGGGATAGGAACTTCAAATTATTAGTGTAAGCTAAGCACAAATGCAGTTTATGGGGGAAAAAAATTAAATGCAATGACTAGTGAAGATTTCTTGAGTAAATGCAAACTTTTTTTTCCCAGATCTATGACATGGCTAGATTTGGAAGGGTTGCTTGTGTAGAAAGCATGTTCTTGATCTCAGTGACCCACTACCAAATATCTGTTCTTTGGTGGAAAGCATGAAAATACTGGTGCTTCCAAGTGGCTAGAAAAAAGTACTGTGTTTTTTTTTTAAACTGTTCTTGGAAATGGCTGACCCATTTTTGCTGACTTTGGTATGTAATGCTATCCCTTCCAGCTGCAAAAGTATGCATGTGACTAAGGACCCTCAGCAGTGGAAGGCAAGGTCATGAGTTTACGCTGATTTGATTTAGTTGTTTGAACCATGTGCACCATGACAATAGTATCCAATCCCTAATTAGTTCCTGGCATTTGTAAACCTCAATTTCACCCAGCTTAGTCACAGACTACTCAGAAGAAACACCTAAGTGCTGAATTGTACATTTTGTGAGAGAGCGTTGTGTATACTACTTTCTTTTTCATATTTCTTTGTATTATGTTAATCACTACAGTACTTCAGTGTTTATCAGCAGTATGTGGAACAACGTGACTTAGCCCCTGGCATACACGCATGTTCTCCCTGCAGGGGTAGTTGTGGTATAGTGCTGGTTCTGTTGGGAGTCTTATCATACACACGCATACGTGAAGCAGCAGCACAGTGTATACTGCCTTCGATTGAAAATACTGTGTTGGAAAGCAAAGTAGGGTGGGCTTTTAATTTCTGTGAATATACATTTCATTATCTTGTATCAGTCTTTGGAAGGTTCTATTCATCCTGTCCTCTGTATAAATGAAGCTCGTTTTTCCTGGGGGAGGTTGACCATACATCCCACAAGCATTCCTTTTTATGGCTGTCATGGACTCAGCTGTGGACTTCTTAAAGATGAAGTCTGGGATTGTCTTGTGTAATTCACAATGTCTTTGGAAAGCAGCATTATGAGTGGCAACCTTACTGAGGAGCTACCCTACAAAATTGCCTTAGTTCAGTGTGTAGGGAAACCACGTGGCTTTGTTCTCACTGCTTTTGCATTGTCAGGAGCTGACAGAGGCTGGAGTTTGTCCTCTGGGAAAGTGGAAAGGGGTTTTCTCACAGACTTGAGAAGTGTCACTAAAGAGCCAGTAGGGGCACAAGCATAGATTTAAATTACAGGTTAGATTGATCAGCTGTGAATATATACCTTGAATCAAATGAGACCGCACTGTGACAACTAACTCCCCAAAGTGCCTTTTTTTTTTTTTTCCTCCTTGCTGAGTAGCAAGTTTAGCTTCATCTAGTTCTTGGTCTGCAAACTGAATTTGCTTAAGCACTGGACCATCTTGGTTGTCAGTGGTCACCCTGAACGTACTGATAGTGTAGAGCTGTCATTTCACTATACTTCAGTGTGTAATTTAATGTGGTCTGATGAGTTAACCTCACAGCTGCTGGCAGCTACTGAAAATGCTGGAGGGATAATTGATTTAGATAGACTTCTGGAGGGAATCTGCTGAAGTATGGTTTCTTGTTGCTGTGTACTAGGTATGAGCCTTTAATATGAGTTCAGGAGACATCCTAAACTTCTGCCGCCTATCCTAGTGGAGCAAAGCGGTTTATGGTTGACAGTGCAGAAAGATGAGAAATGAAATGTGCCTTCTGTAGATAATTACCCATCAGTGCCAGTAAGGTAACTGTAGTTCAGTACCAAACTCAAGTTTGTCATGTCTGAAAGCTGCTAACTGCTGTGCAAGCTTGTAATCAGCTTTCCTTTACCTCTTCATGAGCTCCCTCTGAAAATGGGGCTCAGCCATGGTGAAAACTAATGTATACAGGGAAACTTTCTTCAGTGTATTTTTGACAAAGAGAATTAATATCCCTTTGGTGCTTTAACTGATTTCGTCAAACATCATACCTTTTCTGGCTTGTGGAAGTATTAGTCTTTACGTGGATTGTCCCAGTAGTTGTGTGGATGCTCATGAGTCTGATGAGCAAATCGCCCCTTGCATGTGTGTCATCTTTGGCAGGGTGTGTGATATAACAGTTTTGCAAACCTTCATGCCTTGTGTTGTCTTAAGTTATCTACTACTTAAGGCTGATAAAATGGCTCACTCTTTTGGTTGGTTTCTTGGGATGGGATTTGGAATTTCACTGAAGACTGTGATAGCTTTATCAGTTGAATTTTAGCACAAGATGCTTGAGTTTGTCATGTTGTTACTGCTTGTTTTCCAGTGCTAATGGTTCTTCTGTAACCTGCATCCTTATTTTTCTTTATTACTAGGTAAAAACCAATGAGAACTGGTTACTTTGGGAAGGAAAAGAACATGAAAGCTGGTAGATCAGGGGACCAGCTGCATAGCTGGGATTCTGAAGTGAAGGGATGCTTGTCCCATGCATGAGTTTCCCAGTAGAGAGAGAGATGGGAAGTTCCTTAATAGATACCTGTTGGTGATACTAACTTTGTTACTATCTTCAGTCTTTCATATGTGTAAATCTTTTGGGTTTGGGGTTTCTTTTGTCTTTGATAACTCTTAAGAGCATTAAATCAGTGCCATGCTGTTGTTAGAAGTATTAACAGCAAAGTACAAGTTTTGTGATATAAGTATGTTGCCCTTTTTTCCAAGTTGGTAGTCTGTCTGGTTTAGTTCTGTGTTGTACTGAAGCTTTTTGATAGTGACTTTCCTAAGTAGAGCTAGAACATGGTTATTCACCCTTAGACATATGAATAACATAGGATGAATAAAGTATTCTTCAGCTACTGTTTGTAATTGTAGAGTGCTAAAGAAACTTGTGAATCAGCGTGACATGAAATGGTACTGCTGACATAGTTTGGCTACCTTCTCTTACTGTCCAGTAAGTAAAGTGTTTTAGATGCTAGGCACTAGAGTTCAATCTGATTTGTAGCAGCACTTCATCACATAACATTCTGTAAAAGACATGGTGTGTCCCCCACAGTTTACAGAATATTCTCAAATATGTGAGGTCTTAGAAAATTACATCTTTCTTACTGCCCTGATGTTTTGCCTATGTCCTGCTCTTTTGTTAAACTTCAGTGAGAAACACTGCCTGCTCCCTTGACTTACCATGCAAAAGTCTGTATGGCAGGTTTTAAGACAGTTTATAATTATATACTTTATACTGGAAGGAGATTACCTGGTGTGTGTGTGTCCACTGTAAGGCTCTAAATCTTCCTTGAGACTCTTGGCTCTTCAGGTGGTCAGACAGGTTACTAGATGATAATCGCTGCAGCTGAGCCACTGGCAGCAGTTCCTCAAGCTGTAATTGCACGTTTCTCTTGAGTTCTGCCTGCTTTCTTCTCTTAAGAGGCAGTTACGATGATGTCCTGTATACTTCTGTGAATGCTGACTGGACACCAGCGTTGAGTGTCCGCAGCTGCCATTCAGTCTGTTATTGTCGAGGTAGCCACAGAAATGAAAGCGCTGAATCTGGCAGGGCCATAGCTGGAGCCCCAGCATCTGCAATGTAAGTGTGCTTGTCAGTGTCGTGCTGTGAGACTGTGGAAAAAGACATCCCGAGGAGGATACCCACTGTGTTGTTCTGGGGCTTTTTTTTTTTTCTTCTATGTAGAGAAGGGGAAAGTTGGCAGAAGGCAGAGTGCTGTTTCAGATGGTATAATTCCAGCCATTTGGCTTTGATGGTTTTCTCCTGTGTCTTTACCTTGCATTTTCACAGGCTTGGCAGGTAATCTAGGTACTGCTAAGTACCTGAAGGGGGGCAGTTTGACAAGAAAGTCTTAGTTATTATAGCACCTTGCCACTGCCAAAAGGGGCAATCCTGTTTTATGTCTTCCCTGTTCTGTCACTTGCAATTTCCTTGGCACACGTGTTGCTCGCTCTCAGCTGAGTCTGCTCACCATCACTAGTGGTGAGAAACAGAGCTGCTTCTTTTGGTGGCAGCAAGCTGTTAGATTAGATTAGCCCTCTTGGGTAATTGCACCCTTAGAGGGACTGGAAAGAGTCTTTAAATCAGCAGTGTCTCCTTGCCTGAATAGCACTGATTCTTTCAAGACACAGGATCTACATGAATAGGCTTAAACCACCTATAGAAAAAGGTTTCTCTTTCTATTCCCCAAAGCATAGCACTGGTTTCTTTCTTTCTCTTCATTTTTGTTGATTCTATGGCATTCCATTTGGGAATGCAGACAAGGTGCAATTTGAGCATACAAAGAGATCCTCTTCAAAAGCCCTCTTTTGAGTGTGCCTGTTGGTTCTATTCTCACTAATGTTCTGGGCCGTGAACTTTTACTGCACAAAGGAGCAAATACAGGATAAGTGCTTCCAGATCCCCAGTTTCGCCCTCGTTTATTGGAGGGCAAGCAATATTACTGAATTGTCACTTGAAACAAGTCTACCTTCCAGGCTCTTTAGACAAATTAAAAGTTGTTCCAAATAAAAAGAACTGTGAAGGTTCTTGATGTACTTTTGCAAATACCCAATAGTGTCTTTTGTTTTTTTTTCTTTTCTGGAGTATGTGTTGCGTTAGACTTAACCATACAAGTGGGTAAAAAGCTTTTCAGCTGCCATTGGAAATACTAAGTGTTCCCTCAGCCCGTCTCCAAGATAGTACAAGACTTCTGGCAAAAGTTTTCAAAATTTTCATCAGCAGCTGGACATTTGTCCAGTAATGGTCCAGAGGTTATGGTGAGCCCATATGGGGAACTCCAGAGGACACTCAGTGTTCTGCTATTAATTACTAAAAAAAAACTCTCTGTTTTTCTAAACGTGGCTAATTACTGAGATCTGTTTTCCTTAAAAACATGCTTGCTGAGGGAGGATCTTAAACCTCTTTCCAAGCTTTCTTAAAAAACATCAAAATGCAAAGGGCAAAATAGTCCTTATTGCTGCCCAAATGTTGATGGGCATAAAGGATGGTGTTGGTGTTTTATTAAGCAAATAAACTTTGGCTGTTGTGTCACATTTGAAACTGTTTCTTGAATTAGTAAAGAAATCAAAACACAATTAAGAGTGCCACAAATCCTTTTTAAAAGAAGAGAAAGTGTTTTTTAATAGAAACAGAACAAAGTAAGTCGCTGCTATAAGTATTGATGCAACGTGTATCTAAGAAGTTGAAAGGTTAATTACAAATGTTTCCTAAGTTAAGTCTGTTAAGGGAACAAGAATAACCCACTCTTGGACATAATTTTGCACTTGCTTACTGGAGATCTTCTTGCCTGTGTTCTTGATTTCCACACCCCTTTCTAATTTGAACAAGTGTACTTCTGTGTAGATAGGTCTCTAGACCATTACTGTATTGGAGGAAGAGTGTAGTTAGTGGTTGCATTTTATTTACGGGGCAAAAGGTACACTTGTAAAGACTGTCTTGTAGTTAGTCAAAAAGGAGGCACGTGCTAATTTCATGTGTCACTTACAATTAGCTACTACAAATTTTCATCGTTTTTCCATGCCTATTTAAAGATTTTAATGTAGTGGATTTTAAGAAATTCAGTTGCATGACTTTGAACAGACTAAGTCTTTCTTTCTGCATGCAGAGTGAATTAGTGTTGAAATACATCAGTATTTTTAGGTTATGAATTGTATGAAGTAGTTTGTGTTATTATAAAAGGTAGATCACACATTTTTGTGAGATAGAAAATTGTTTAGTGTGTAAATGGCACCTATCAGTCTGCTTTATGGAGTGTTTAAGTACATCATGAAGCTACGTTCCTCAGACAGACAGTGATGAATCTATTCCCATGTTCTACAATTAACTCTGTTTAAGCACTTTTGTTGGCAGGTGTCTTTGGCGTCTGCCTTCCATGAAGGCAAGAACAGGAATTGCCTTTGAAGAATAACCTAGAAACTTAAATGTTTAACTCCCGTAAAAATAATGTGTGTACTTGTGATAACGTCCTTGTTCACTGTTTTCAGATTGATATACTGGAGTATTCTTGCCTTTATCTCAAATATGAAATTAAATAAGGTATTTCTCTTTTGAAGTCATTCCACTAAAAACTTAAAAGCACCGGAAAAAGTACCATCTTGGCTCTAATGCTATGCTGTCATTAGGCATTCTTATAAAGTATTTTATCTATAGAGTTGGTGGCGGGGTTGATTTTGGTTTTGTCAGCACTAACATAGTATAGTGCTCGTTGCTATCTTGTCAAGGGCCTTGCATGTGTGGGTCTTGGGGTATTTTCTAATATTTCGCATTGACAACTGAATGATCATAACTAAGACGTGTTAGTCATGAGTCACTGGAATGAGTCAGTACTGGTAGAAGTACTCTTTGGATATTAGCATTCTTCAAATACATATTAGCCTGATTGGACAGGATTAGCTATGGATATGGACATAATATGATCTTAATGTAAACTTATACAATTTGGTAACTGGGAGAATGACAAAAAAATTTCTTGTGTCTTTCCTGGTCTTCTGCCCAGACAAGACTACAGATTTCTTGTATGGCATGCAGCTGGAATGACTAAGTCTGAGAAATACTTCCAAATCTTCTTGACGTTTAAAAGAATCTAAAGAAATGTGTTGCATTTCAGGACAAATAAGAGTTCTGTGCTGTCTGCTCCTCCTAAGCCACTACATTCTCTTTTGCTATCTCTGTTTTTAATTTTACAAATTTAGTGGCAGTCTTTAGTGTTAACTCTTCTGCTGTTCCAATGCCTGTGATGCCTCTCTTAAATTAGTGGAGAAAGCAGTCTTTCCAAAGTTAATTTGTTAAATAGTATGTAAATTTTGATGAGGTCTTTTACTTTATTTATAAATATTTGTATTTCAGTAGTATTAAATTCCTCTGCTCTCTGGTGCAAAATGCATTGTCAAAGTGGCAAAAAGGTGTGCTGTGCAAAGTGATCTGTGAAATGCATTAGCGGCACTTGGTATCTGTTTGAATAATAGGTTTGTGAGAAGAATGATGTAACACTGCATAAATGTTTTCAGCTGCTGCACATCTTGGAATTGCTGATATCCTGACAAAATTGTAGGATTGCTGTTTTTCTAATTATTGTAACTGTGGAAGAATTTCTGGGATTGTCTTTGTGTCTAGAAAGAGTATAATGGACAAAAGGTTACTCTTTCTGGGGAAAATCAAATCTAAAGAGCATCTATGGGTTCTATTTCTGCGATCTGCCTTAGTGAACTCAAGACCTGTTGTAATCATGAATTCTATGGCTACTGCTGAAGTTACAATTTGGTATCTAGATTGTGTCTATTTAAAAGTTTTTCTGTGGTTGGATGCAGGGTGCAGAGTTCTTGATCTTGTGTTTAAATAGTCTCAGCTGTGATGTGTCCTGGGACTTTAAGTGTTGAGAGAGGCTTGAGCACAGCTTATGGATTTGTTAAGACGTAGAACAGTAGGAATGTTCTTGTGTTTTATATATAAAAACATGTATACCACTCACCACCACATGACTTAAACTTTTTGGGACCAAAGCCGCTTAAAAGTCCTCTGGCTAATCGGAGTGGAAACAACAGCCCTCGATCTCATGTTTCTAAGTTAAAATGTGGCTTTGGTGGTCTTACCTGTTCTAATTTGATGCAGATTTTCCTTGTTTAAGGCAATAAATTTTAA
The DNA here is from genome assembly GCA_034008185.1 of Gorsachius magnificus. Lineage (NCBI taxonomy): Eukaryota > Metazoa > Chordata > Aves > Pelecaniformes > Ardeidae > Gorsachius > Gorsachius magnificus. The sequence goes on from CM067081.1 coordinate 183,743,050, forward strand.
AGTAGCAGTTTGGCTTTTGTTGGGTTTCATCTTGCCTAGCCTGCAAAGGGCAATAGGTGGTGGTCTGATCAGTGGTTGTCCTATCAACAGAACTTTTATACAACTCGGAGCATTCACTGCAGCACAGTCTGTGTTAATATTAGTGTTAGTAACTGCGCTACAGTTGATGGCATTTATCCTAATGATACCTTTTTCAGTCTTTTTTTTTTTTTTTTTGTATCAAAATAGGATAGCAGTGTAGGGGGAAAATTCCCTTCTAGCTAGGTTTTTGTTTCCTTTTCCCCCACCCTCAGTTGACTTGATTCACATGTTTCTTTGGGGGGATTAAAAAGTAGTTTCTAATGGGAAGATTGAAGCCATTTAGCATTCTAATTACAGATTTCTAATTAGTTTCACAGTTTCGACCATTTCTTTAATGAACTCTGTGTTTGAAACTCACAGATCAGAGTCCTGCTTTCTTGGATTGCTGAAGAAAGCAAGTAGTATGTTATGTGATGGGTATCTGTGGGAGCATTTCTTTTCTCAGTAAAAAGAAATGATCATTAAAACACTTCCTGCTGCCAAGATCAAGCAATAATGACTCAATCAGAAGATAAGTTTGGGGAGGCAAACTCTTGTCTCTTTCCCCCTCCTGGATATCCAGGTGGTAAAGGGAAACCAGTGTAGTTTGTAAGTAAAATAGGAGGAAGCTGAGTTGAGGGGTGTGATTGTGGCGTTCTCAGCTCTGTCCTACTGCTTTTTCTAGCAAAGGTGTTCAAGCGTGAGGGGTTTGAAACCTCGGTTGGTTTGCTTCAGGTTTGAATGACTAAGCTGCAAATCTTGAAGAAATCAGAAATTACCAATCTTTCGTGATGTTTTAATTTGTCCTTTTAAATAATAATGATTTTTAAAGCTTTATATCATTCCAAAGAAAACTGCTGGTCCCTCTAGGGCTGTTGGGTTGGAGCTTTAAGTGCTTATACCATCTTTGCTCTGACTACAGGAGTCTGAAATGCAGGAGACTCAGTCCTTGGTGTAGATACGTTTTTGTGTGTGTGTGTGTTTCATTCTGCATGCAGTAGGTAAGCCTCCCAGGAACATACCCTTGCTGGTTTTTATGCGAGATCAAATTCTTTCAATCTGTATGATGTGGATCACAAGGATATTCTCTATTCACATTATTCTTACTTCATACCGCTTCTTTGGAGAACAGTTAAAAGGTGCGTTCTCCCCATTCATGATTTTCCACTGCACCAGTGCTTGTGACCTGTCCCTTGTTTGATGCTACAACTTCCCCTGCATTTTTTTTTCTGAGTGCCAGTAGTTCTAACTTTATGACAAAAGCAAGAAGCAAGCAAATGTAAGCTGCTTTTGCATTTCTTGCTTGCCACTACTACGGTGATGCTAGGTGTGGAAAGCAACTAACTCTTCTGGTGCTTGTGTGTTGAATTTTGTGCTTCAACCATTTGTGAAGGGCGATTTGCAGTTGTTAGTTACTGCGGTGTTGTGTGGGGTAGTTTGTGTAGAAATTTTGCAATACGTTTAACTTTTAAAAGTCACTATTGCTGGTCTTAACACTGCAAAAACTTTGCATTTGTTGAACAAAAACAATTTTCAAGTTGGAAGTATCAGTTGCTAGACAGCATCAATGATGCTCATAAGTTGCAAACAGATTGTAAATGATCTGTATCTAACTCTTAATGTCATTTTGTTTCTACTTTACAAAGGTAAAATGAAATGGAGAGCACTGGAGAGCACTCATTAAATCCATAGCAGTCATTTTTATTTTCAAGTTGCAATCCAAATGAACTGTGTAAACTGTTTCATGTTTTCCAGACTACATTTTGTAAGAAGATGAAGAACAGAAAGCAATGTATTCAAGATACTGAGGGTCAGAAGCATGAAGGCATGGAAGGTAAAGTCTTTGTGTGTGAAAATATTCAAGTATATTACTTGGGTTCAAGCTGTGAAGGTCAGATTTTACATTTGCTCTCTCAATTAATATGCTGCTTGTTTTGAAAGAAATTGTGTAAACATAACCACTATCTGAGCATAATATTTTTCTTTGGCCTGTGGTGTCCCCAAATCCTTTCCTGTCTCTTCTATTTTTTACTTGTTGACTTCTAGTAGCAGAACAAAAATGGAGATAGCAATTGTTATTCGGTAAAAATAATTAATTTAGAGTAAAATTCCTTCAATAAAAGTTTTTGCATTTTTATATTCTGAAAACAATTTCTAACTTGAACAAAATTGGGAGCAATTTTTTTTATCTAATGTACAAGATGAGGTAAATATTTGAGGCTGTTCAGATTAAAATAGTTCTAAGACTGGAAAACTAAAATGAAGGTAGACCATGTGGATATAAGGCAATGAATATAGAATATGCTGGTCTAATTGATTTCATGGAGAGAATGTGTAAACATCTGAGGAGAAAGGACTCAGGAGAACAATGTCTAAATGACTACATGGCCAATAGGAAACAATGTGATGCTTGCCTTTATTTAACTAGCACTAGAGCTAACTTTCCTTTGTTTTAATGGCAAATATTGGTACAGTAGTCTATGAAATATGTTGCATAGTATTTTTCACCTGGAATCTGTTCTTTTAACTACACTTCTGGCCAGTGTCTTGGCTGCATTAGACCTGAAAACTTGATTAATTTGCTTTTAACTACAGCAAACTGTATCTTACTGCCTTTTTATTCAAATCTAGAGGGACTTTGTTTCAAAAGTTGTTAAAAATTCTAAGTGTCAATGTTGTTAATGCTAGGTGAAGAAAATGAAGAAAGCTGCTCCTGTTCTAATCTATTATGTGACGGTGACACATGCCCCATCTGTCTGAACTGCCTTCTAGAACAAGAGATTGGTTTTCCTGACAACTGCAGGCATACCTTCTGCGTGACTTGTATTCTTAAATGGGCAGAGGTAAGACTGATAACCAAGGTGTGTGTTTATTTTTCAGTAAAATCTACTGAATTTAATGCCTACAGATTTTTTTTAAGAAAATAAGTTTGAATTCTGACTTTGCACAGAAGTGTTTCAATGGCCAGTTTATAAATGAAGTACTTTGTGTCTTCTTTCCCTAGACATCCTGACTTACTAATGGTTACTAGAGATTAGGGATCAGTAAAAAAATTATGTTGGCTGTTTGGAAGATCAGACAGTATCACGTATGTGTCGTAATATTGCACTGTCATTAGCTTAATCTTATTTTGTTATCCCTTACGCTCTTTGTCATACTGTCAACTCTTAGGGCTGGGACAGGTATGTTGTCACGGTAATCTACAAAATGAGTCTGATAAAACCTTGGTTTTCTAACTCTGAAGAGATTCAGCTGAAAGGTTTAGTGCTATTCTGAATTAAAACCTTCCATTTTAATTATGGCTGTTATTAGATCTATGTCAATATCTTTGTAGATAGTTCCGGAACCCTAAAGAAAAATGATTTGTTGAACAAGTTCTTCATGATCTTGTTCTACTTAGTCCCTTTTTCCTCACATATGTCCTGTAGTCATTACATTGATTCTTTGGTATCCTTACCTTCCCTGGAACTTTTTGAATTGTCAGTATAAAACATCACATTAGAATTGCTTTGTACTGTATTGAGGGGGGTGCTCAAATGAGATGCTGCTTTTTGTCCTGCTTCTGTGCACTTGAATTGGTTGCTCATTGTAGTAGAGACCACTACTCGGTTTCTTTGTAATAACTTTATTTCGAAGTAAATGATGATTTTTGGGTTCACTGTATCCTTTAGAAGGTTAGTATCACTTACATATATGTATCTATATGATGTACTTATCTATGTATTATTTTATACTTACTATATTTTTAACCTTAATTTTTGTGGGTTTTATTACTGAAGGCAGACAGTAACATAAATCACTTATTTCTGAAGATTTTGTATGAACTTCAGAGTATTAAAAAAAAGGCTTTTAGATGAAACTTACTTTAGATTCACAAACCAGATAATAAATGAAATCTCCTGTTGCCAGATTTTCTGTTCTGCAAATTACTAATTGCAGTGCTTTCATTTATAAGGGAACAGGAAATTCTCATCCACGATTTTATCCTGACTTCTTTAGCGGGTTGTTATAATAGCAGCTGAAAAGCAATAAATAGCGGCATGCACAGGGAAGGAGCATGGTAGACGGAGGACTTGCTGCTGGATTTGAGTTGTTCACATTGTCTAACAGATGCTTTTAAACCCAATGACAAAGGCAAATTTTCTTGTCTTAAAGAGGCAAATGAATGATATGACACTTTCCTTGTCATGTAATTTTATTTTTTTTTGGCACAAAGTACTATCAGAATAAAAGCAACTTCTGCTATTAAGCGTTTACAGGTGAAGCAAATGTGATTCCATAAACATGGTAGAGGTTGTTTTTAAAGCTACTTAAGACTTCTACTGCTTCTTTCCAATAGTGACATCTGATCGGTGAAACCAGCCAGCCTTCCTTTTCTGAGGATACTTGACAGTTGGACCTGTTGAGTTCATGAAACTCCATTGCCTAATCTAGTAGTTTTAATTAAAAGGAAAAAAAAAGCATTGAAAACTGGCTGACAGATGTTCACAGGCTTCAGCTGTGAGAAGCAGATGAGGTTTTATAGCTTGGAATGATAGAAACATATTATAAGCACGTGGTATGCTGATGCCATGTGGGTTTTGTGTCCACTATAAAAATTTAGTAAGTAAGCATGTTCTTTTTCGAGAAGTGTTGCACAAGGTTTAGCTTTCTCTGCTAGTTCTTGGTTGATCATAACTAAAGAAAACTAAATAATTGACAAGTCAAATTTGTTGTCTGAATAAAAATATGCTACCAGATTGAGTTTAAAATAAGTATTTTTATTTGGTATAAATAAATTGCTTTTAAAAACACTGTTCTCCTGTTTAAGCACTGGAGAAAAACAAAATTGAGAATATTGAGTGAAATCTTAAAACCACCACAAAACCACTGATGTTCACATTATTTGAAGTGCTCTTCTGTGTATCTACAGTTGTGCTCCATACACTTAAAGGCTTTGCCAGCAGTCTGTGTTCAAGTTGGATATTTCCTCTTTTTTTCTATGTTGCATCCAGACTTCAAAATGTAACAGGAGCAACAACTTCCTTTAAAGTGTTGTTTTCAAATTGTACATAATTGTTCTTCTGAGAGTTTATGGGTTTATATGTAACTATGTATATTCTAATTAAAATCAGGGTAGTTTAGGCAGATGGTAAGAGTTTGTTTACCATTCTGCTCCCTCTTCTGTCTGGTGGAGATTTTCAACATTGCAACTGTATTAAGTGGCCTGTACCAGCAGGTTTTCTGTCTGCAAGCAGCAGCCATAACACTTTGAAGATCTTGCTTTTTAAAGAGAGAAAGAGAGAGGGATAATATAGATAGATATACATGCACTTGAAAGCAATATATAAAAATTATTTTTAAGTGAGTATCTTCTGGTTCGTTCCATGAAGGGCTAAAAAGGGATAGGAAATTTGCCACAGAACATCTAATATATTAGATCCTCATGGCTAAATCTGAGCATTTAGTTTCAGAATTAAGTAGCATTACAGTTGAGTCAGTGCTGTGTTTTCTTTCCCTTTGAGGAAAGGTGTCCAACCCCTAAAAGAAAAATGAGGGGGAGACCAGAATCCCCTTGGAGAAAGTAGTCTTCAGATTAACTACTTTTTTTAAAATGTCCCTTGAATTGTTCTACTCTCTTTGGCTGTTTTTACTGTAGTTATTTGCAGCATCCGAGAGCAGTGTGGTGCACGAAATTCAGTTGCCTACACTATTAAACCCTTCTATACTATTAGACTGTTACCTTGCCTGCCTTTGGCCATGCCAACCAGTGCTCCCCCAAGAAATGCTGGGCAGCACTGGGCAGGCAGACTGTTAGGCACTCTTTGCAGTAGGCATGCAAAGATTGACATCAATGTCATTCATCCTGTGCTAGCTGTCAACCACTTCTGTAAAACAGACATTGTGTGATTTACCAATAGAGCCTTTCAAGCTTGAGACTTTGCATTTCAGCAAGGCTATGTTGGAAGGTCATCAAAAGTAACAGGGAGTAAGTCCGGAGCTGAGGTTATTGGACACACCCTTCCATGGCAGTGCTGAAGGACAGTGTAAGTGAAGGATTGCTTTCCGCATAAAGAACATGGACATGATAACATTATTGTGCCCATGTAACAAAGAGGGAGCTTTGGCTATTGCTCTGTGTGTAGGAAAAGAAGGGGGAGGGGACCAAGAACAAAAAACACAACCCCCCCCCCCCGCCATCTAGAGTCTTCGAACACCATCGGTCCTGTTGTGTTAAACCAAGGAAAGTAATTACATTATCTGTTTCTCTTGTCTACAATACCACTAGTAGATTAAAACTAGTTGGGTCAAAACTAACTTTTTTAACATTGCTTTTCTTTCTTTATATGGTAATTTTGTATTTCAGTTAGTAAGCACGTATGTTCTAGTTTATAATAATCAGTTGTGAAAGCATTTAAGTAAAGCTAATGTGAAGGGAGGTTAGCTAAGTATCTATGCCAAGCAGATACGTGAAGTAGCCAAAACCACCTCAGCTAAGACAACTGCTTTAGCAGCAATAGTACCTTGCCTGCACACATTAGAGGAAAACTCTCTACTTTTTTGTATTCTACTGAAAGAAAACAGTCTTAAATTAGAGGAGATAAATATTTTACTCTGCTTCACTGTAGGCTTCTTAACTTCCCTTCTGTTCTTCAGAGTGCTAATAAATATACTGGAGATTTCTGTCCTTGCTCTTCTATTAATTCCTCTTACGAACCATCATGAGAGAAGAGTGCTAAAGGAAAGGCTCAGTGTGTTGTCTGCGTTATTACAATGATTGTGTAAGAGATGTTGATTTTCAGTGACCCTCCCCTACTAAGCTTCTGTCTCTCAGTCTCTGCACCAGGGTTGCCTCCCATTTTTCCTCATACTGGAGGATTTGAAAGTGGAATATGTTCAGCTGTAAATTCTCCAAAGCATTGGGGCATATTCAGGTAGGACCTGTGCAGTATCAGTGATTGACTTAAAAAACTAAGCAGTTGGCACAAAGAGCTGTCTTGCATTACATTTCTAGCAGATGTTGAGTTCTTAGAATAGCAGTTTGCTTTGTGCTAGTATAAGGTTTGAGCATTGATTATGTAGGGTATGCTGCACATAGATACTCTTCTGAGGGTAAAGAGAATTACCTGCATGGTAACTGGAATTCCTAATGCGTATTCTTTCTGATCTGGATTTCTTTTGTCCTAAAGGATATAGGAAGGAATCTGCTTATGTGGCAACAAGCTCCACAGCGATCTGCATTACAGAGCACTGTGATCAGGATTAAGATTATATTCATGAACCAAATATGCAGTGCGTTCAAAGAAACCCTAAACGTAAAACCAAAACAACAATAAAAAACCCTTCTTGTTTAAGTGTGTCCTGGGTAATACCTACATAGACGATGCATCTGAGAACTGCTGCATGGAAAATTGTATTAATCAAATTATTTCAGAAAATCTAGACTTTAGATACCTTTTTCAGATGACGTTTGTGCTATACAGTTGTTCTTAGCATATTTCCGTGCTTAAGCAGGGTGGTTGGACAAGATGACCTCCAGAGGTCCCTTCCAACTGTAACCATTTTCTGATTCTGTGATTGATCAAGTACATACATGCAGCAACTTAGGAATGTTAATGTTGTTAAAGTGCAGTGCAAAAGCCTATGTGAGTGTTTTTTACTTCAATTCTTCCAGTAATACAGTGTCAAAGGAAGTATGATGACACGTAATCTTTCTTATCATAGAATTCACAGGTCCTTACAAATAATGGATCATTTTATCCTTTCCTAAAGACAGCCTCCATTCCAATAGAACTTGTCAACACTATGGCAATTTTGGAGTGGAAGTTAAGGGCGAGCCAAACATGTGATGTGGGTAGAGAGAAGACATCTGTTTAGAATTGTAACTCTGTAATCTGCTGATTAGCTGTTAAGATGAGAATCTCTGTACCTAGGCACTCTGTATCTCTACTAACCATGAATGATTATTTAAAAAACAAAAACAAAAAAACCCCTAACATACCTTGTCAGAAATAGTGCTTTCCTAAAGCCTACAAAAACTTTAAATGTACTTGCTTTTTTAAGTCGACTGAAAAATAAGTCATCCTGAGTTTTTACATGCTTCTAGAAAACAGTGCATTTCCTCATGTCTTCCTCCTTTCACCAAAATGTGGAGAGGTGCTTCTCGTTACATGTGTTGTTACAGTCTCCCTTTTCACTGAAGTTGGAGGCAGAATTGCGGGCTTTTTAGTGTACTACCATTACTAGGTGGAGTGAAATATACAGACATTACTTTTACAATCTAAACCTTTAAGCCTGAATTTAGTTGTGAGAATCTGGTATTATTTGTGGTGCTTAACAGGTTTTCTAATAAAGAAGCAGTAAAGAGTGCAGGGTCATGCTTCTTTTTGGATCAGCTTTTCAATACAGTAGTTGAAGAACAGACTTTATTATGGGCCACTTGAATTAAAAAAAAAAAAATACAGGGGAAGGGATTTACTGCAGCCATTTTAATTCCATACAACTTGTTACTATTTGTTATGAAACGTCATAACATGGAACTTGATGAGATGGGGGTATCTGCCAAAGTTATTTTATCAGCCAAATATGTTTTGGGGTTAGCTTCACCTATTTCTATAGCTTCCTGAACATTCCCAGCTGGAATATAGTAACTGCCTCACCTTTTCATCTACCTCACTTTTTTCAAGTGCTGTTTGAAGTGATGCAGTTAAACTCCTTGAATTTAGAGATCGCAGTTTTGTGGTGCCATAGCAGTTACAGGAATATTGAACATTAAGTTATCTCCGTGGAGCTAAAGCAAGATTTTTCTAGAAGGTCATCAAAACAAATATTATTAAATGAATGTTTGGAAAACTTAAGAACACACACACACACACGTGCTCATGGATAGTTTTTTAGGGGTTGCAGACTTCGTGAACGCTTACATGTTTCGTGAAGAGAATTCTCTGGATATCACAGGGTAGGTGAAAGAATGAGTCACTGCAGAGTTACCAGTTTTAACACAAAATCTATGAGTAGTTTTATGTGGAGAATAAAACAATCAAAGACATTTTGAAGCATGCTGAGTTATTCCTCTGTTTTTTGAAGAAAAGCAAAGCCACTCAAAAATACCAGCTGTGAGGTTCTAATGATTTTGATGATTACATTAAATACTACATGTTCTGATTTTTAAACAGCTGTGTTAAAGGAAGATACTGTATGAAGCTGTGGTTCTTCCAAGGTTGTGACTCATCCCACACTCCTCCTCCCTTGTGCACAATAAAAATGATAGCTGCTGTTCGGGCTCATTCCATCTCGATGGCTTTTTTCTTGTTTTAAATATTTTTCCCCCAAAAGGACAGTGTACATTCACTATTACTTATGATGCTACCTGAACAGAAGCCTCACAAGAGAGGAGTTGCTAAGTTGCCTTGAATGAAAGAAGACGCAACACCCCCTTTTGTTACTGAACAATATTCACAAAAAAGATGAGAGAGATGAATAAAAGGCCACCACTCCTCATCATTGCTTCTTGTAAAAATGTAGTCAGGTGTGGTTTGGTTTTTTTTACCCTCACTCCTTTCTATAGCAGCACAAATTCAGTCTTGCTGTTGGGAAAAGGGACAGGGGAAACTACTTTCTGCCATTTCCATTTAAAAGGCTTATTCTTGTATGTTAGCAGACAGCTGAGAGCTGATGCATATTTGGACAAAAGCATTATATAGATGAAGTAACCTCTAGCTTTCTTCACGGCTACCCAACAGTTGTACTGCGCTGTGGGGGGAGCACATGGGACTGTCCTGGCTTTACTAGAATTTCTCTTGAAATTTGTTGCAAACTATTGGATAATGCTAGGGCTATGAAAAGCAACTGAGTAGGAGTGGAAAGAGCATCTGCTGTTTCTGAACATATCTGAATGTAAAGGTAACTTCTGATTCTGCCAGAATGTTTTCCTCCTCTTTTTTTTTTTTTTTCCCCCCTACTACTATGTATAACTGTATGTAATTGTTAAACATTTGTCCAGAAGAACTGAACACGTAACACTGAACGTTTTTCTAGTGGAGCAAAAACGCTTGTCACTTGGATTGCTGCTAGTAGCACTTGGTATTCTATGATCTTTCGTTGCAATGAATAAACGTAACTTACTGTGACTTAAACTTGGGAACATAACTTAATATTCTTGTGTAAATGTAATGTAGAAACAGATTGCATTCTTGGAAAAACTTAATTTTCAGCTACAGTAAATCCTGAAATGAGACTGAAAATACTACGAAAATTAACCTCCTCCTACCAATCTTTGCCAGTCTGGTATATCTAAGAATCAAAGTATTTACCTTGAAGTTTGCAGCTGATTCAACAGTTACAGTGCATCGCATGCTATCAAATATCCCAGTTGAACAATGCACTGCTATGTTACTGCGGGTTAGCTTTACATTGACTACGGGACAAAAACTGTCTTCATGATCTGAGTCCTTAGGGAACTGGCTTGATTACCCAATATGCTTTTGTTAACCAGGGCCCTGATGCTGCAGGGAACAATAGTATCCCCCAACAGGGGGAAGTTTTTAGGTAGGATAAAATACCCGAGCATCAAAAGGAGAGACAGTGGCTTTAACTTGTGTTCTTGTTCAACAACTTGTTATGAAACTACCTACCCTTAGGGGGTTTTTTTTGTTGTTGTTGTGTTTTTTTTTCTTTTTTTAATCAGTTTAACTTTGTTCTGTCTACTTCAACTGAAATCAGAAGCTGCCTGAATGCTCAAGGTTTGGGGGCTGTGTAGGTGAAAAAGAAGCTGGGCACTCTTTGAAATTGAGAGAAGAACAGAACGAACTGGAAAATGAAAAGCCACAATGAAAAGACAAGAATGAAATTCACCACTGAATTTCAGGGCAGAGTTCATATGCAAGTTTCTTGTTGCTGCTTATGCAATTCTAATACTGCATCTTGCTTGCATAAATAAAAAGTGTAATACCCTGATCTCTTAAGGGCAGAAGTTGCATGCTTCTTAAGGGCATACAATTCATATACTGGTTCTTCAGTGGATAAATTAGGGCTGGAGGCTGGGTGTGGGGTTTTTTTCTTTTCTTTGTTTTAGAAGAGTTCTGAACTGAGCCTGTGAAGGGCAATGGATTTGGGGGCAAGGGGGGAACAGATGATGACAAAAAACCAAAACAGACATACAAAGAAAACCCACCAACACCCCTACCCCCCAAACATATATGGAATTAAAATGAATAAACAGTTCTGTACCGGAAGAAAACAATATGTTATATGGATTTCTCTGAAAGTTGATTCACTACGTGATCCAGTTGGGTGGAACTTCAGTTGAAGCTTCCCTATTCTATGCTTAATAACATTTTATTATTCTTTCTCTGTGTGTGTGTGTTATCTAATGTAGTGCAGCCTCAATAGGAGAGCATTTAAGTGATTGGGGGAAAAAACAGTTCAATCTGGATTTCCATCAAACTGTAGGGTAAAATAGCCTTCTTCAGTTCCATTCTCTTGCAAAATGATTTGTAAAACTTTAGTTGTCTTAAATGTGGGAATCTGTTTTCCCTGTTGACCACAAAAAAAAGAGATGTCAAATAGATGTGTGAGATGAGGGAAGGTGTTACTCTGTTTGATGTTGGTCTGCCCAGTTTTATGTTTTGGGGAGGGACATGATCCAACGCACTTTATTTATAAAAGATCATCAAGAAATAAAACATTAGAACAATAAGAAATAAAAGGACATTTGTGTATTGGTGTAAAATCAGAGTTACTTAACAGGGATTAAAAAAAATGTAGCTAACAACACAAAATGCTTTTCCTTTTTTGAACACAACTTCTGATTTACCTTCTTGTTTCCTTTAGATTTTCCCCTAAGTAACCTACTTATATGAAACAAAATACTGAGCATCTGGATAATGCATGCAAATACATTCTTAATGTGAAGAAGTTGTAATTTTGTGTATTTCTGTAAGCTACTATAATAGCAAATAAAAATATAGAAAACTGAGACTTCTTTAAATGTACTACAAATTTTATAATAAGGAAAATAATTTTTCAGACACAGGCTTCATGTCCTATTGATCGCAGACCATTTCAAGCAGTATGCAGGCTTGATGCATTAGAAAAGCAGATAAAGGTAAGTTCCAGACTTATTTTCTTAAATAACCTCAGTTGTAGTAACACCCAAGTTCTGCTGCAGCCTTTTATTTATATGTGTGTGTTAAATAAGCTTTCCTAATGAAATAATTATTGCTTTAATGTTTCTATTACATATTTGAAGCTAGGGATTATTCTTAATTATTTTTTTCAAAGCAACTGTTTAGAGTAATAATAATCACAAAGCTGCTATTGCTACTTTATAGTATCTTTGAGCATTCCTGATATATCCAAGAATAGAAGTATAGTAATTGGTCTCAAAGTGTTTTTTAACTAGGTTTTGTAAACAAGTGCTATATCAATTAGCATGCAATCTTGCGGGTTTTTTTTAGCTGAGGTGAATCTTGTACATTCACAGCCTCCAATTCACAGAGAAAAACACATGAAGGCAAGATGAATCAATTAATGTGAAGCCTTGTTCAGTATAATTTTCTGAATTTTTTCAGCTTTCAACTCTTCTGAATAGAATCATAGAATGTTTTGGGTTGGAAGGGACCTCTAAAGGTCATCTAGTCTAGCCCCCAATAATACTGCTGTGGAGAGTAGTTTATCAAGTAAAATAAATATCAAAATAAAACTTGATTCTGATAGTTGATCTTGACAACCAGTATAGAAAGATGCTGATAATTCTGTGTACAGCTTTGAAATGTTGTGATGAAATTATGGTTATAAGTAACTCCTAAGCTGTTGGGGTTTTTTTTGCTATATTTAGAAAAGAGGCTTCTGCTATCCATTTCTTGTGCTTCTAGAGGCCCAGGTAGTCAACTGCAAAGGAAACCAGACTGACAGCCACAGACATTTCCTTCTCAAAATATACTAGTATTGTTTTCTGTATCTTCTTTATTCCTAAAAAAATCAAGGAAGCAGCTGAAACAAGATAAACTGAAGTTTTCATTTGGAAGAGTATAAGGCTGCATCAAAATATAGTTTGAAAGGATCTTTATTCTAGAACTGCAGTGTGAACAGGTGGGCAGAAAAGAAGGGTCCTGCTCTGAAAAAGCCACTGGCGCAGTAGGGATAGATGGAATGTGTACCCAGAAATCCTGACATGGTGGTCAGTATTAGCAGGGGTGCTCTGAGGACGTTGGCAGCTTCCCCTTTGTGATACTTGGAATTAGAACGCTTAAGGAGTTGCATGTAAAGCCAAGATTCTAGAACGAAGAGCTACAGGATACCTAACGCAAACAGTTGCGATGTAGCCGTTGAAGTCACTTCAGAGTATGTGATAAAAATCGTATTGCTCTCCTAGAATTTTGAAGATGTGGAAAAAAAAACAGTGTTACAAAATCCGTAAGTTATTTTACTATAGAGGAAAATCAGGTGTTCTTTAATTACGAGCAAGCATTTGAAATTGAGTGGTAGTTAAGCATTTTCCCAAGCTGAACCTTGTGTATTCAGATCAACCAACTTAGTTTAAAAAACTTAGTTTCCAAATTCTCAGTGGAAGACACTGCATAGCTTTGAGACGCTTGCCGTGGCACTCTGAGTGTTCAGGGATTTCTGGACTTGTGGAATTACTATGCATTTCTGGCACAGCCAATATACATGTCAAGGTGGTTTTTTCATTTTGTGAAAAACAAATGAAAAAAATTCAAATCTGCTAACTGTGAGATTAAAGAAGTAGTGATATGAAATGGGTTCAAGTCCTTCTCTTTGAGCTTATTTTCTCTGTAGACCTTAAGAGTCTTTGAATGTATTTAAAGCCCATGTGTGTTGAAATTCTAGACTGGATTGACTTTACTTTTCAATACAGGTTCAGGTTAAGAAACAGCTAAGGAGGAAGGAAGAGGAGGAAAACTGTGCCTGCATTAAGGGAAAATACAGCCATGCGAAGATGAGAAGCTTTGTCAGGTTGGTCTTCAACTTAATTTGAAGCATTCTAATTGGAATATTCAAAATATAAATTCAGCTGGTTTACAATGTACACCCTGGATGGAAATTTTTTTTAAATTAAGTTTATTTTAAAATAAACTATTTTTCATCAGTGGTAGCTTAGCTTTACTTTATCACTGATGTAATTCCCGCTTGAATACTTAGAATAGCAGGCAAGAAATAAGGAGCAACGCATTGCTGCACTGAGCTCTGTGAAAGTTGCATTCTTAAAGCAAGTCTGACAAATTTCTTATTAATTTGAATTCAGATTTTATGGCTAGGTCATATTTTAACAATATATATTTTTTCTCTTGTTATCTAAACAGACATCCCATTTCTTGCATGTTATCATAAACATTGGTGGTGTTCCTCTTTTACTATAAAACGTTGTAGTCAAGAACTGATTTTATTCTAGTGAGTTTGAGAGGGTACTGTGGAAATACCACTCCTGTTTTGAGAAGCTTTATCTTGTCACATTTGCTGCATTGTATAAGGGATTGCATAGACAAATTTCATTAAATAGTGATAATCTAAAGTCAGTGTTTTATAGAATGTATGATATATAGAGTTCTTGAGATTGAATTCGAAACAGACTTCACTACAGAAAAGATATCTGGAAGGAAATCACTTTTTTGGCTCTTAGAAAATAAATAAGATTGATCTTTGCACTTCACTGTGCTGAATCACCACTGACTTTGATATTCTTAAAAGTCTTTATGCAAGCAGGTTATAACATCTTTCGCATGTTGCCATGAAATCAAGCAAAATTAAACATTCTGATTTAATACAGGATATTAACTTTCGTTGTCTAAATGGATTTTCTTTTTTTCCGTCTGTAAGCTTTTGTGAAGCACTGTGGCTTTTACTATATGGAAGATCATATACGTGGTGCAGGTTCAGGTTTTAATAGCAGTCAGAACTTGGTTTATGTGCACAAAATAAAAATACCGTAAAATAGGAGCTGGCTTTGTATGGGTGTATATGCTGTTAGCTTAAATATGCTGAGAAATCACTTTTGTAATATCTTTTGTTAATTCTGCAGAAGAGCTGTATGTCCAGACAGAGGGCCATTAACAGCAAAATTAAGCAAAATTGTGAAGAAAAAATACAGTAAGTCGGTATTTGTCCTCCATTTGCTAGAATTGCTGGGTTTTTTTACTAAGGAACTCTAGAGTTTTCTTGATGAGCCAATTTCATTTTTTTTAATTGCTTACATTTGCATATGAAAACCCAATACCAAGGAATAGAAGCATGGAACTTAAGACAAAATTGCAGTATGTGAAACTACTGCTCTTATTTTACTGGAAAGACTGCCTCTTCAATTTCAGTCACAAGTGAAATGGATTTGGTTTCAGCCTGAAGTCATTTTCTGTGTCAGACAGTTGGTGCACAGCTAATGACTAGCTTTTATTCACAGGAAGTTTTTTGGTGAGAGTTTGGACACAAGAAGCACTTAGCTCTATTTTGGGGTTGCCGTTTCAAGAGGCTTGTTTAATAGATATTGTTCAGTAAGCGTGTTCATTACTTGTGAAACTGAGCAAATATCTGAAGAGGCGAAAACTGCTTGATATATAAAAAGATATTGTGACGGTGCATGCATTTTAATTTTACTCAGTTTGTCTGTAAACATTGTAAATACACGTACATTTTTCATTAACCTCTCATTGCACTAATGATTCTGACAAACAATTAAAAACTAATATGCTAAAGTTAAGATCAAAGTTTATTTGTTTGGTTTTTTTTTTTTTTTATTCCACACAGGTAATATTTTGTATGATAAACGAAACAAGAAAGCTTTGTCTGTGAACATAAACAAGGTTGGTTCTGATAATGAAACATTTGTGAACGTTTTTTAATGAAAGCATTTTTAAAACTATCTTTCTGCTTATTTTTAAGGCTAACTTCTTCTATTTAATTTTAGTGTCATCCAAACTTTGTTATTTTGTGTCTTTTAATCTTGAAAGAAGCAATTAGAATATAGCGCTAGGTTATATGAGCTTCTCTCTCAGATTAAATTTAGTTTTGTCATGGTAATTATTTTCATTTAGATTGGGATGTTACATTATAAGATACTGTAACTACCCTGTTTTCATATTGTGTTCACCAAAAGAAGGTGGTATCAGCTACAGGCTGTTAGCCAAGTGCCATCACATGAAGCATATGAAGGTTTTCATTATTTTCATGAAAATATATAGTTGGAATCAACCAAGTAATTTGTTACATGAATAAGCTGTGGATGTTACAGTTTGCATCAGGTTGGTTTTTTAATGGGAGATTACTCCAAGAATGTTTGTGTTTCCAGGTTTCTTGTTTAGTTCATAAATTTTAGCCTGTAACACAGGCTTATAATGTGCATGTTTATAAGGAGCTATAAAGGCTCTGTTGTTTGATTTCTGCCTTCCCTCCTTTCAAAAATACTTCATGTCTCTGGGACACGAGTTTGTGATCAATGCTTTCTCACTCATAGTTGTACCTGTAAATGTATTTGCATGAAATAGTTTTAGGCTATAAATTTAATTCTGAAGTGTAAATGTCATCATTCTCCATCATTCTGTCTTATCTGACATTTTAAAATTTGGAGGAAAAACTGTCTTCAGGTCCCTGTTTTGCCTGCTGCCTTGCTTCATGTAATATATGGGCACATACTGCATCGTGTCTTTTCAGTAGCTGGTGGCCTGAGTTGTCGCTTTTATTTGGTGCTTACACACTGTAGTTCTCAGGGATATCTTTAGCTCCAGCCTTCCCCTTCTAAGACAGGTATTTAGAAATTTTGGTTCTTTTACCATGTAAAGTTAAAGGCACCTTTCAATGAATTGAAGAGGTTTTGAACTGGAAGGTAGGGCTTAATGGTAGATCAGCCTCTAATTTGACTTCAAGGTTGGTGAATGCTTTCATATCTAGTTTCACTGATTTGTTGTGCACTATTTAATAGTATTAATGTCTCAAATGGTACCTGTTGCAAAAAAGGCTCAATTATCCAATAAACGTTCAAAATTTAAAATAATTTAAAAGAAAGCACTGGTTTACTAAGAACCACTTCATAAGGATATTTGTGGAACATCTGGGTAGCTTTTTTAGATGGAGGGAGAAATGTTCATTTTCAAAATGATAGTATTTTAAAAATAAAACGAGCAGCTTTTTAGGCGAAACTTAAGATTTGCACACTGATGGAATAGGGCATGTTCCCATCAAAACCAGCATTCTGTGCCAAAGTTTGATGGAGCATGTGGATAATGGCTGCATACTTGAGACCTACATTTATATACATCCCGTTACAAAGTTTATTTCCCTTCAGGGTAAATATATTCTGAAAGAAAATGCTGGGAAGACTCTGTAAGTTCCCATTTTAAAATACCAGTCATGGGGAATGAACAGGAATGATTTAGTTAGATTCTATGTGGCATTAACCCTTTAGGTGAAAAGACATAAATGGCAAAAATGGGTCAGTGTAGGTAAGTGTGTCAGCCTGGTAGTCTGGGAGGAGCGTTTGGAGGATTATTGTTTGGGTTTTTTTTTCCCCCCCGCAGCCAGCCCAGTACGCAGGAATAGCAAGAGAGTTGACTGCACACAATGCAAAAGGCAATACGCTGGTGTATAGTGGGTGGGTAGGCGTTGATAGTGATTGAACTAGAAGGTGGTATTTGTTGAAATATGCATTCTGAGTATTGTGCCTTTGTGTGAGGGCCCAGTAAACAGGCGCACCAGGCAATCTTTGATTTTGTAATCTTACCTGAGGGCAAAGGAGAATCCCAGCTACTCACATATAAGTTTTCTTTTTACTTTGAAACCAAACGTTCAGTGAACTGCTGTGAAGGAGTCTGCCTGAAGGTGCTAGCGCTGTACTTACTGTGGTTCATTAGGTAGCAGAAACGGGAATTGTGAAATAGTAGAGATCAGGCTCATTTATTTCATAACTTCTGAAATACATAAAATACAAAGTTTATCTGCAAAGAGCGGGTGTTGAAAATTTAGAGACTGAATAGAAAAAATTTGTTTGCTCTAACTGCAAATCTCAGCATATAACTATGGAGCTACTGTGGTGCCTGCTTTTTGTGAGCTAAAGTCTTGCTGACATTTAATTTCAGTATATCTTCATGTATTAAATGTTAATTATTTTATTTTGGATGGGTTTCATTCATAATTTTTTTTTGTAGCCCAGAAGACAGACCTGCTGGAATGAGTGCTTCAGAACGAATTTCTTTAGCACGCTTCCTGCTGGTGGTAGCAATGAAGAATCCTTTTTTAGCTGTAGAAATGACTGGTTAGTAAATAATAGTTAATATAAACTGGTGGATTACTGTATTGTAGATGCTATAGTTCCTTCTGCTTCTATCTGTATATACTGCCTTGAAATATTTTGAAGATTGGCTGGTTTTATGTTCATTGATGAAGAGCAGTTAAAGGATAAACACAAACTTTATAAAATATTGATCATGTGCTCAGTATCAAAATACTTAAGTGTGTGCTTTTAATCTCATTGATTTAATAGGAGTTAGTAAGTTTTCTTTTTAGCTCATATTTAAACTCCTTGCTGAATTGAAGCCTTGGATGGGAAAGGGTTAGTCCTGTTATTACAATAGCAGTTAACAAAACAGTTAACAGTAAATATCCTGGTTTGGATCAGAAACAATCTTTGTTGTTGCCCTTCCTTGACTCCAAGAGGAATACTTTAAACACAGATGAAGCAATTTTGCTTAATGAGTCTAATACTTAAGAAGGGGTGTAAAAAAAATTTTTTTTGAGATGATGGAAGAAAAAGAGCAGTCTAGAAGAACATTATGTGGATAATATGGCCTAATCAAAAAATTGTGTCTGCATGTTTTCAGCAGTCTGTAAATGGGGGGGAAAAAAAAAAAATCCATGTTTTGCCATGCATGCAACAGTATTAATTTGTCAGGGATGCCAAGTTTCTCCATCTTCCAACTCCCCAGAAGACACATTTTGTCTCCTGTTTTCCGTTCTGCCTGCCTCATTTATTTAGTATGTTTACTATGACTGCTTTTTCCCCTCTAAACAATAGTCATGTATAGTTTTGTTGTGACCATTGAAAGTTCTAGTACAGTTAAATTTAAAAAAAAAAGTCATTGATAGAAGCAATTACTGAAATACAAAATTGTCATAGTACAAAGCTATTTTTGTAACTTCTGTATGAAATTTGTATTTCAGTACAGAATTCGCAGAAGTCAATGCAGCGATCAGACAGAAGAGACAAGAACTGGAATTGTCCTGTTCATCTGTGCTTGCTAGAGTTGAAAGGTACGTGTTTTGTATTCATAGTGCAGAGGATCTTAATGTCACACGTCATGTTTGGAATTTGATTAATTCAAACTGCTCTTCAGATAGCATACCATTTGATCTTAAAACTAAAGTGTCTGCATGTAACTTGTTAAACTTCTGTGTATTTGCCTCATGCTGTTTTTATGTCAATAGTCTTCTCTGACTCTATTAATGCTTTTTTGATACTCATGATAGGTATAGTAACTCCATGGACTTGTGCATCTTAATATGTCACTTTTTCACAGAAATGCAAGTTTAAATATATTTTCTATTTGGAAGCTAGTGTTCAATGTGCTTTTAAAATTATTTCTATCCTTAGAAGTCAGAGTACATTTGCTTTAACATCAATCTGATTCTCATTTCCCTCTCCCTCTGCTCCCCCCCTTTCATAGGTTGGTTCTAATGCTTCTTTCTGTAATTGTTTATAAACAAATGCATCTAGAAAGAGTTAAGGGGGGGTCTGTCAAATGAAACAGAGAACATAAACCAACTTTTTTTGTCAGAGAGCAGATGCATGTTAAAACATAACCTAAGGATGTTTTCATGCCTATAAAGCAGAAGCGTAAAAATAATAAAGGTCATGCACCTGGGTCGGGGTAACCCCCAGTATCAGTACAGGCTGGGAGAAGAAAGGATCGAGAGCAGCCCTGCCGAGAGGGACTTGGGCGTGCTGGTGGATGAAAAGCTGGACATGAGCCGGCAATGTGCGCTGGCGGCCCAGAAGGCCAACCATACCCTGGGCTGCATCGGGGGAAGCGTGGCCAGCAGGTCGAGGGAGGTGATTCTGCCCCTCTACTCTGCTCTGGTGAGACCTCACCTGGAGTATTGTGTCCAACTCTGGAGCCCTCAGCACAAGAAGGACATGGAACTGTTGGAGCGGGTCCAGAGGAGGGCTACTAAAATGATCCGAGGGCTGGAGCACCTCTCTTATGAGGACAGGCTGAGGGAGTTGGGCTTGTTCAGCCTGGAGAAGAGAAGGCTGCGGGGAGACCTGATTACGGCCTTTCAGTATCTAAAGGGGGCCTATAGGAAAGATGGGGTCAATCTTTTTAGTAGGGCCAGCTGTGAGAGGACAAGGGGTAATGGTTTTAAACTAAACCAGGGTAGGTTTAGACTGGATATAAGGAAGAAATTCTTTACAATGAGGGTGGTAAAACACTGGAACGGGTTGCCCAGAGAGGTGGTGGAGGCCCCATCCCTGGGAACATTCAAGGCCAGGTTGGATGGGGCTCTGAGCAACCTGATCTAGTTAGTGGTGTCCCTGCTCACTGCAGGGGGGTTGGACTAGATGACCTCTAGGGGTCCCTTCCAACCCAAAACATTCTATGATTCTATGATTCTAACTGATTTTAAAATAACACAGGAAGAAATCGGTTCTGTCTATGATCTTCATTTCACTATGTCTCTCTTTACTTTCTTTGGCATAAAACAAAGGCTAAAGACAAAAAAGCAAGTAAAGAGGTTTTTTAATTATAATTAAAAGTTTTATCTAGGATTTAAATAATTAATTTAAACTTTTTTACACATTTCCTTGTGGAAAGTTTCATTCTAGCTCAGTGATAACTTAAAAATTGTAGATCTATAGCTAAAGTCTTTTTGCCCAAGGTTTGCTGAGGGAGCCTGAATAAGTATATATCTATTTTGTTTGGTTAAAAAAAAAAAAAAAAGCCTTTACTAAATTGTTGTGTAGACTATTTCTCATTTTTCTGCAGAAAAGGCTATTCTTCTGCTGAAGTGCTACATCAGTGTTTAGAATTTTATTTCCGGCAGTGTAGCCTACTAATTTGGAGTAGACTGTTTGTTACAGTTCTACGATTGGCTTTGAAGAAAGCCAAATGTTTTGGTTTTTTTTTTTTAACATATCTTGTTCAAAGTTATGTTTAGGCAATAATATAAGTCTGAAATTAAATAAGGAAAGTTTTGTACTCCGTCAGCTTTGCCTTTCTCCCCAACTGTGATGAGTTTGGAAGTGTCATGGTTGCCTAATGTTTTGTTTTTGTGCTTTGTTTCCAAAGCTTGCTACAAGCAGCTAAAACAACTCATATTAATGTGTTTACTTTTCCAGAATTCCTTTAATGTCTTACGGAGCTGAAGCTGAGACCTTTCTTCTCACTTCTACTACAGTAGCAGGGACAACTCTTCCAACAAATATCAGGCCTTTGGAAAACTTTGGTAAACTTTTTTTTTGTAAGTTTTATTTATAGCTCATGTGGAGTATTGTTAAAATATGATTCTTGGAAATCAAAGCGAAGTATATAGCTACAGTTAACAGGAAAAAAAAAATCAGTTTTGATGCAGTTTGGTAGTATTTCAAAACCAGCTGGTTTATTTCTGAGGTTAGAATATGCCACCCCAAAACTGGCAGAAAAAACATTTTTTTCCTCTCATCAGGAACATGAAGAATATTTAAATAAGCCCCAAATTATTTTTCAACTTTGGACTACTTAGAATATGTGAGTAATTGCTGCTGATAATATCAGCAACTGATCTACAAATACTGATAACATTGTGAACTCCTAAGGCAGAGCATGGAACTAAATCCCTTACACTATGTTTTGGGAGAGGCAGGAGATTTTGAGTTTGAGTCTTGAGAGCAAAATAAAAGGAATGGTTTTTTCCAGATATTTTTGTTTTAAAATTTATATTTAGAACAGAATTTTCTCATTTGTTGTCTTGATTAGAACTTTGATACTTTTTATATAAGCATTCCACTTCCTCTCTTAAAGGTGTGATTGTGAAATTAATTGAGCTAACAAAACATGGGAAATAAATTCTTAAGTTATTTTTGTATGTTTCCATATGTTCTTACCACACCTGAACTAAAGTTCAGATGTTTAATGTTATATATTACTTGTACTGTGGACAAAATGGAGAGCAGTCATCAAGACTGAATCTTAAAACGCTATGGTATGTTGACACTAAAGTTTTAAATCATCTTCAAGTTTGACTTAAAAACTTCCTACTGATAAGAAGCATGCAGGAAGTAAGACACAGAGTCTTTGAATTTCCGAGTGAAACTAGGGGATGTTGGATGTGAAGATGTCCCTTGAGGATTTTGGTCACGTTCTGTTGAGCTGAGCATTCCTTCCCTGTTCAGGTTTTTTATAGCAACCGAGGAAAAGACAGACATGCACAAAAAAAAGGGAAGGACAAAAGCAAGGAGAAACCTAACCTTAATACTGTTAGAGATGCATGGCAAATATGTATTGAGGAAACAAGAGCAAGGCCTTCTCTTCCAGAAAATATGAGAGATGAAGGAAAAGGCAGAAGGTGGAGGAAACAGGGCACTGGGGCTTTCTGCAAAGGTGGAGAACAGGAGAAATATGAAGAAAATACCGAAAATAGATGCATACAAAATAAGTTGGTGTGGTTTAACCCGGCTGCCAACTAAGCACCACGCAGCCGCTCGCTCACTCCCCTCCTCCCTCAGTGGGATGGGGGAGAGAATCGGAAAAAAAAAAGACCTGTGGGTTGAGATAGAGATAAAAGAATAACAATAGTAATAATAATAATGGTAAGAGAATATACAGAATGTACAAAACAAGTGATGCACAATGCAATTGCTCACCACCCCCTTACCGATGCCCAGCCCATCCCAAGCCGCGACCACTCTCCCCCTGACCGACCGACCAACTCCCCCCGAGCATGACGTTATATGGTATGGAATAGCTCTTTGGCCAGTTTGGGTTAGCTGTCCTGGCTGTGCTCCCTCCCAGCTTGTTATGCACCTGACCGAGCAGGAGAAGCTCAAAAAGTCCTTGAGTAGTCTGAGCCACTACTTAGCAACAACTAAACCATCAGTGTGTTATCAATATTCTTCTAGTACTAAATCCAAAACACAGCGCTTACGCCAGCTACTGTGAAGAAAATTAACTCTATCCCAGCTGAAACCAGGACATAAGGCAAAATGGATCTCGTGATTCCTACTAAATTGTGCCTGAAAGATGGTTGGTCATACCTAAGATGTACAGTTTTGCAATCAGAGTAGCAATTGACAGTTGATTCCAGAGTTGTGCAAGAAAGCATACAAGTATCAGTGATGGTCTGCCTGAATCTTCCCTGTAGATTCTCTTTACCATTAAATAGCCTTTTTACTAATTTGACCTGAAAAATACATTAGTGAATCTACAAATACCGTTGATTTAGGCTGGCACTATGTAGTTCTCTTGCATGATTAAAATATTTTTAAATAAAGATTCAGTGAGCTGAAATGCCTTGGTTTAGTCCAAGTCCAAAGCTTGTGAAGCTTGTCTGTTAAAATTTTACAAGTAGTAAGGAATGCTAAAAAGAGGCTTGTGTATCACAAGCAGACTTTGAAAGTGCCACAAAAATAACTTGTCTTATAATTCTGTCAGGATTCTCACTTTCTATTTGTATTCTGAATTTTTATTATTGTAGGGTGATTTCTTCCCCATTGAAGAAAATAATCACAGATGTTATGTCATTACAAATTTTTGCTATCTGACTTGTTTACCTGGCTATTGTAATAGGTTGGAAGATGTAGTGTCTGAGACAGGCACGTGTGGCTGAATAGGTGCTGCTTAACCACTGTGAAGTCACTTTCTAACAAAATTATTGGGGAGACTGCTACAGTACGTACCTCAAATAGTGCAAGTCACCTAAAACTCCTCTGGAAGTTCTTTACCACGCACGTTGTTTTCTTTTAAATGTATGGTACCTTCTATACAATCCATACCATTGGGTTTCATTAACTTAGAGTCATAATTTGATCAGTGGACATCCAAAAACCCAAACTAGATTTTTTTTCGTGTTCAGGCACATTATTATGTGTTTATAAGGGAGGTCGGAAGTGATTAATAGTCCTGTGCTCTGCTTTGCCATTTAAAGGCTAGTGAGGTGCTTGTGGAGTTAGTGCTCGAAGGTTATCAAATGGTAAGTTTACATTTAATAAACAGTGATATGTTTTTCATTCTGCTAACAAAGTAGTAAGTGATAGAAAGAGGATTTTGTGCTGTTACGTACTTGACTTATTCCTACTTATTTTTATGTGACTTGTTTAAGAATACATTAAACAAATATTTTAGTGCAGTAAAGGCATGGGAAATAACATTATACAGAAATTTAGAATCAAGACATTGTGTGATGTCATAAATACATTACAAAATCCATAGAAATTAATCTTTCTTAGCAAGTTTCTGCTATTTGTGCATGAAAATGAAGCTGTGAAAAGAAAATTAAACACCAAATTCTTTATGCTTTCTGAAGTCTATGCAAAGTAGTAAACAAATTAATGGACATCTCAAGAAATTAATTTAGTTTTGAAGTGAGTATTACATTCAAGTATATTTACTTAATTACCATTAATCTTAATTCATAAGGTGTCCTTCACAAGCTTTTGTAGGTATCAAGAGTACATTGTGTTCCTTTGCAGTGAATATAAACCTTGGCTTCCCTACACAGATTTTTGTCAAATTGTGGATTGCATGAAATAAATTAGTACAGTATCAAAACAAGAACTCCTGCAGTGCTGTGTGCATTCTTCTTGCAGCTTTAGGGTTTTTTATGCACCCTAGCCTGCCCCAAAATTTGCACTCCTCACTCTGTTCCTTAGGTGCTGCAGGCACCCCAGGGCCCTTGCGGCAGCGGTTAAGTCCAGTTTGCCATGGAGTGTGCAGGGTCTGTCTTATAACTGGTGAATGGGTTTGCACTGTCTGAAACTCGATTTTGTAGAGAGGTATGCTGTCCTTGCTGCTTCTGACCAGCTGCTTCCCCCGTGATCATCCACTGACAGCCATTTAAAAATGTCACTTCCTGTAGTATTGGGGCTTCACTGATGACAGGCCCGCATTTTAGAATGACAGGAACTGCTATGTGCTAACAATGTCATGTGGTTAATTCATTACTTCTCCAACATCTTAAAGGCTGACTGTCTCTGAGTGGCAGCATCAAGAGCGGTTTTGCTGTGAATGCCATTACTGTCCATGTAGCTATGCTGGCGCTGCCTTTAAAATATGTGTTTAAATGTCGCTTCCTTAGCTTGATTCTGTTCTTTAAAGAAAAAGTCTGGACTGAAAAAAAAAAAAAATTATCTTCTTAAGCTGTGGCAGCATTTCATAGTAAATCTTACATTATATTATTTGAGCATATCTGTTAAATCAAAGAAGGCCATTTTATGTTCTTAACTGTGTTTGGATAAATGGTTATTATCAAACTTTAATGTATTCTGCTTTTATTAGAATCTTTAGGCAAAGGGTATGCTGTCGCGTGTACCCAAGAAGGAGAAGAGAAAAAGCAAGCTTCTGGTTCATCTGGCCCTAGAGGGACTAGAAGGAAATCAGTTAATACTACTCCCAGAAGAAGGTCTGCACGGAACAGCAAGAATGAGACTCTGAGTCAATCTCGGAGCTCACCTCGGTCAAGCAGTTCTGCGTGCGGTGCCCCTGATGGCGATAGCCCATCGGTGAATAAACCTCCTTCAGAATCAGAGAAGGCTCCTCCAAAACGAAAGTCTAAAAGAATAGTTAAACAACAAACACCTGTGGTTAAAAAGAAACTGAGAAGTTCTGCACGTTCTGAAAAATCTCCCAGTGATTCAATGGAAGATGATGACATTGCTGAGTCTGAAGCAGTTCTAACATTAGACAAAGACCAGCATTCAGATAGTGAAAGCAATAAAGCAAGCCTTCCACAGAAAAATAATGCAGAAACAGAATCTGCTAATGGATTAGAAAGCTGTAGCGAACATGCAGAAATTGAGGGAACTACAGGAGAATTTGACAAAGATGAAGATACTTCAGGCAATGCGGATGTAGGTTTTTCTGTCGAAGAACCTCCAGTACTAACTTTAGGAGGTGAAAGTCAGGAATTAGAAGTAGAAGGTGTTACTGAAAAAAATACAGATCTTGAGAATCAGGATATCTGTGAAAATACTCTTGAACAAATGGAAACAGTAGCTAGTGAGATAAGTATGTGACCATGCAACTTCAAAAAGTAGATCAGACACTGTGTAGTCCTCAGAATGAATTGATGGAGAATATAGAAACTCTGACAAAAATAGATCAACCCATAGCTAGTCCGGAAAATGAATTGTCGGAATATCCAGAACCTCTGGGAAAAGATCAGCCATCAGAGAGCCCCAGAAGCAAATTGCCTGAACATGCAGAAGCCACAGAAATAGATGATTCTGAAGCTAAAGAAAAAACAGTATCAGACTGTGCAAGTACAGATACTCAAAACTTAAAAACTGATCAAGACGAAGAACCAGATACATTAATACAAAATATTTGTATGGACAGTATGTCAGAACAATCCTTAAAAGAGAACACCATGCCAGAAGGCGAAGAGGTTAGAACTTCAGAGTCACCCCAGGTAAATGCTGAACATAAACATTTTGGTGAAGATAACAATGAAATGATACCAATGGATTGCGACTCATTTTGCAGTGACCAGAATGAACCTCAGATTGAGCAATTACCACCAGCTGAAAGTACAGAGCAAGGAGAAGTGAACTGTTTACAGTGTGATGCAGGAAACTGTACATCAGTTTCAGGACTTTCTGATGAAAAAGATGAAACTGTTCATCAAGAAAGAGAGTGCCAGTCAGAACTCAAAAAAGATAAAAAGACTCGAACTAGAAGGTCTAGGTTTCACTCTCCATCAACAACTTGGTCTCCTTCTAGGAGAGAGGGCAGGAAATCCCAATCACCATCCCCTAAAAGGGAGGTGACCAGAGACAGGAGCTCACGATCACCCAAGAAGGAAACTGCAAGGGAGGGAAGGAGATCTTCATCCCATTCTCCGAAGCGAGACTCACTCAAAGATGAGAAAAAAACACCATCTCGATCCCCCAAAAGGGAAACTGGCAGGGAAAGCAGGAGATCATCTTCTCGGTCAAGAACTAAGGAGTCATCTCCAAGGCAAAAATCTAGATCTCGAAGCAGTGATAGAGATAGTCAAAGAAGGGATCGTGAGAGAGAAAGAAGAAATAGGAGGTGGTCTAGGTCACGGTCACGATCTAGGTCAAGATCACGATCTAGGACAAGAAATAAAGGTTCTTCATTCGCTAGAAATGAGAGGGATGGTCATTCACCTCGATGGAAAGAGAGATGGGCAAATGACAGCTGGAGGAGTCCCAGAGGAAATGATCGGTACAGAAGAAGTGATCAAGAAAAACAGAATGAAAGTCTTAAAAAAGAGAAGGACAATACAGAAAAAAACAATGACGATCAGTGTTCTTCAGACAAGCGGAGGAATGATTGTCCAGACTGGGTAATGGAAAGGATAAACTCCGTTCCTGAAGTCAGGAACAGAGAGAGAGATAAACCACATTGGGAAGACAGCAGGCATGATAGTTCAGGACACTCTTGGAATAAAAACTACAGTTCAGGTTGGATTCCGAATCGAGGGAGAGGTCAGCGTGGCCGAGGTGGGCGTGGAAGAGGTGGTTTCATGTATGGAGACCAGAGTGAAAATCATTGGCAAAACAGAAAACCTCTCTCAGGGAACTCAAATGGTTCTGGGAATGAAACGTCAAGGTTCCCAGAACATCAGCCATACAAGCGTAAGAATGAACAAGACTATTCTTTCGACACGCCTGCTGACAGATCTGGGTGGACATCTGCATCCAGCTGGGCTGTAAGAAAGACTTTACCTGCTGATGTGCAGAATTATTATTCAAGAAGAGGGCGCAACTCATCAAGCCCACAGTCTGGATGGGGAATGAGACAAGAAGAGGAGACACCTGAACAAGGTACTCATGGTTTTGAAACTGAAAAGCTTAGTCACAGCTGAGTAAAAACTTAGTCACATTGACCTATCTTGAGTTGATGAGTTCGTCAAAATAACTGGGGGTGAATCTATAGTCTTTTTGCAATATGGAGGTTTGTAGGTATGGTGTTTGGGGATTTCTTGTGTTTTGATGGCTTTTGGTTTTGCTTAATGTTGAAGTTAGGCATAATTTAAGGACTATGCATTTGAAGAACGCTACTTGGGTAAATCAATTTGGTTGAAGAGGAAGCATATCTTCTTTGTGGTTACTTTTAGCATCTGCACACCTTTTAAAAAGCATAATTTTTTTCAAGGATATTTGCCTGTGCAGACCCACACAGTAGATAGTAGAGGTGACAAATCAGAACATTGATGTCTATCTTGCTTCTAAATAAGCATTTTCCTCTTTATATGCTTAAAAAAATCTAGGGAGACTTAAAAATGCAAAAGCGGTACTTTTACTGTACCTTCAGCATTAAAATTCCTCTAAGGCCTCAATAGAAGTCTAATATTTTTGAGTATTTTATTTCTAAAAGGTAACTGCCCTGAAGGAGATAAACTTTTTGGTAGAAAGTTAGTTAACTGTGGGTGAGATTGATTCTGAATAGATGAGAAGTCATCCACAGATTATTAATGTTCTGAAGTAAAAAATAGATGCAAATTGTATTTAAAAACTGTAAAATCCAGTTCTGAAGGCAACCACACTTGCACTTTCCCATTGTCTCCTCGTTTTTATCTGTTTTCATCGTATATGCCAGCACTTTTCATCCTATATGCCAGCAGTTTTCTCCCTTGTTTCAGAGGCAACTGCATCAGTGGTTTCTTAGTTTTGGGGCAACTTTGTTAACCTTCAGTCTGCTGGCAGGCAAAACTTAACCAAACCTATAACTGAAAGTATTGTGTGATTTTCAGACTTTATTTCACGTAGTTCAGGAACAATCACACTGTTATATTCACTTTTGAAACGTGAATTCAGCTGAGAATAGTACAGTGGTCTCTCAAAACTGTATAAAACAGGCTAGATTGGCATCATGACACAGTCCTGGGCAAAATGGTCGTGGGCAACCTGCTTTTGCTGTCCCTGCTCGAGCAGGGGGGTTGGGCTAGATGGCCTTGATAGGTCCCTTCCGACCTCAGTGATTCTGTTATCCTGTGATCTTTAAAAAAGGTGATTGGGGGTAAAGCATAAGGGTTTAAATTCCAATCCCTGTGAATTAGGTGACAGGGTTCCTCAACGAAGGGACTCTCAGGGAAGGACATCTGAATTATAATCCATCGACCGTTTCTCAGAACTAATTTCTTGACTTTTAGAAGGTTTGCTGCTTGTATCTAGACTTCAACTTTTTGGCTTCTGTCGAAGATGAAGTGAGATAGTAAAGTAATTTTTTTTAAAGAAGTGCCAGCCCAAGAGGTTATTTTTATTTCTAGGCTTTACCTGTTGTACCATTACAGGGTCTTTGAACGACTCTTTCTGAATAGGAACATCTTTGAAATTGGTTGAGGATAATTTATTATTCAACAAGGAAAAAACAGCAGAGTATTTCTTTAATTACCAGAAACGGCTACAGGATAAGTTGTGTTGTCTTCCTGCTCTTTGGGGGAGAATTACTGTTTCACTGCGGTGAAATAATTTATTAGCTGTGCTATGGGAACAAGTAGAGAAAACAGAAATTCAAAATGCAGACTTCCATAGTAACCTGAACTTTTTAAACTCAGAAATAAGCAGTTGTCGCCGTGATGTGTCTGGTGACAAGTGCTGTGTAGTAATGAATGCAATATCTTCGAAATATTCAGATTATAGAAAGCTTTTTGATACTCCTTACTTCATGAAGAGTTTAGACACCTGGCTCCGCTTTTGCTTTATAAAGTTACGGATTTTCTACTTCATATACTCTCTGTTTTTTCTTTTGATAGATCCAAACCTCAAAGACCAAGGCAACCAGCAAAGTGATGGTTCTCAGTTACCAATAAATATGATGCAGCAACAAATGAATGTAATGCCACAAGTGAATGCCCAGCACCAACCTATGAATATCTTTCCATATCCAGTGGGTGTCCATCCTCCCATGATGAATATGCAACGAAATCCTTTCAACATCCACCCTCCAATGCCCATGCATCTCCCTACCGGAGTGCCTCTCATACAGGTAGCTGCTCCCACAAATTTGTCTCAGGGATTACCTCCGCCTCCACCTCCACCCCCACCATCTCAACAAGTCAACTACATTGCTTCACAGCAAGATGGAAAACAATTGCAGGTATGCTTTATCAGAAGCCGTGGCAAGAGGAGCGCTGAAGTCATTTCAGTTAAAGGTTTCTTATATTGAATACCCTAGTCTTGATAAATTTATACTTGCAGTTTCTTTCTTTCTTGCCTGTCATCTTCCACCCCACACCAAATTTCAAGTGGAAGTATCCATGAGGGTATTGGGGCTACAGCTTTTAAATAGTAATACATGACACCGTAACTGGGCTTTTGTGGTAACGAGGTGTGCCAGTGGGTAATGGAACACTGAAAAATTTCATCACTGTTGTCCATTACCTTTTTCTTCTTAAAAGTGCCCTGTTTCCAAAACTAAGTTTTCCCCTTCAAAATCTAATTTTTAGGCTTTAGGAAATGCTTGAATCCCCTTTCAGCAGCCTGTAGGAAGTGATCTAAACCTCTTTGTTGCAGTTCTCATCCCTTGGGGTGTATCAGCAGAGGAAAATTACCAAGTACCTCATGGCACCTGTTTGTTCCACATTTCCATTCTCCAGCTGTCGCTATCTTAGCGGCTTCCCCACACTCATGCATTTTCTATTCTGCTTAATCTTTTGAGCCTCTTTGTTAATAATTTCCATGCTTTCTTTGGTACGTTTTACTTCTGCCTTCTTGCCCGATTCTCCTGGTTTTGCATGCCTTGTTTGAGACCTAACTCCCACTTAATTTCTCCAGTTTCAAAAAGACTCTGTCATGCTTGGGGCAGGTCAGATCATCTTTCTGTGCCTTTCAAGATAGCTTAAAAAAACCTTTGTGTATGCGAGCTCCTCCTGTAGCCAGCTGTTTATACTAAGAGCTTTTATATCAGGGAAAGGAATATGAACAACTTCCAGGAGAACGCACGGCCTGGCAGGGAGATGATGCAACGCTGCATCTGTGCCATATAAAGGGCTCTTCAGGGTTTGACTGAGGTTTGTGCTTTTCTTTTGTTGCAGGCTGCCTGCTCTAATCTAACACCCTTTCCCCTGCATTCCAGGTTGAAAAAATGATGTTCTAGAACAACGATTTCTAACCCTCTGTTTTCATGCATCATCTTTTGAAGCCCACATTCTTTTCACTTTCAACTGCTGCTATCCATTCCTATTCATTAACTTAGAACGAAAGGAGTTAAGTGCTGTGGGAAATACTGAGTGGAGTTACAGGCCATATGAAATACTTTAATACGCTGCAAGGAAAAACAGTAAGGTACCATCGGAACTAAAGTGCTGGTAGATTGCTTGTTGATTTGATTAATGCCTGCTGTCTGTAATTGAAATATTTTCACAACTGGAAATTCAGTAGGTTTAACCTCTAAAAGTGTAAGAAGTGAGAATGTAGACTACAAACCTCTCTGAAGTATAGTATCTAGTGCAGCAATAAATATGTTTCTATAGAGATTGTGTATTGCTTCAAAATACAGTTAATTTGTTAGTAAAGCCCCGGTTGTATTTGTTGCTCTTACTGGCTTTTGTGGCATGGTGTCTGTGAACCTGAACGCTCTTGGGAGCTGCTGCTGCTTTTTCTTTGAGCTTTCATTGAACAAGTCCTTGGTGGCAGCTCAGTACAAATGACTGAATGCTGCAGGACTCCACCTGTCCTTCCTGTTGAAAGGAAGACGAGGAGGGCGCGCTGGCGAGCGTGAGCATGCTGATTGTCACAGCTCAGTATCTCTGTCCTTTCCAAGGAGCTCAATTCCTCTTTCATTATTTTCCAGCTGGATAAATGCAGATGGGAAAAAAGGGATGGTGATTGCCCGCAAAAAAGTGGTGTTTAGGGTAGCCTGCCAGAAACACGTTGGGAGGATGCATTCTTAGCTTTTGCTAAAAATGACCTCTGTCTGAGGGCTACTTTATTTCTCAATTCCAAAGTATCAAAACTGCCCGTGGCCTTTTGGTGGTGTTTGGAAATGCACAGAAAATGGCTTTTCCTGAAGAACAGATCTTGGTGCTTCAACCAGCATTTCACCTCCAGCCTCGAGCAGACTTGTAGGTGGGTTTGTGTTTGAAATCCATTCGCAAGTTCAAGCTGATAAAAAGTATGAAAATAGATGTTTTCAAAGCAGCATCATTATGATGCAGGAATGCAAGTGTGGGTTAAGGTAACTCCTTGTATGTATGTTTAGGTGCTGATTTTTAAAAAATATGTTCATCTCATTTACAAAATGGGGCTTCCTATACACTTCTGTGACAAATAGAGAGGTTCTGCAGCCCTAAACTTCCTTCCCCTTGTGCTAACACCCTCCGTGCCTGTTTGCAGGATACTTTCCTGGCTTCGTCGCTGGGATCAGAGCCAGAATCTCGCCACCCCAGTGCTGACATGGAGCATGCCTTACTTCTCAAGCTTTATTTGTTTTTCCTTTGAGCAGATCTGATACAATGCGCGTACCTTCCATACTAGTGGGTAGTGTGAAAATTAGCTAATGAACTACATGAATTAGCACGTAGTCTTGATGCCGCTGACACTTCTAGAGAGGCACACTGTCGCGCTGAAGGATAACGTATTAACTACTGATAACTTTTTAAAACAGGGTATTCCAAATGCTGCTCATGTAAGTAATAACATGAGCGCTCCAGCCTTGCCTGCTCCAGCAGCAGTCCTGGGAAACGTGGGAACAGTTCAGGGACCAAGCTCGGGTAATGCAACGTCGTCAAGTCACATCAAGAGCTCTAACACAACTGTAAAATTGGGAGAAAACAAAGCAAGTGTAACAGTGGAAGCCAGCGCAGATAGCTCGAAGAAGGACCAGGCAAGTTCAAAGTTCAGAGTGTATATATTTATATATGCCAAATTTTATATTTATATATAAAAATATATTTTTTATACATATACGATATAAATTTTGATATACTGAAAAATAGCAAACTGACAATACCCCTTCTGTGCAATACACTTGATAATTTTTGTGTTTGACACACTTTTGTGGCGGCTGTAGCACATAAGCTAGCAAGTTGACTCTTTAATGTAGTCTTCTTTAAAGCAGCACTATTACAAATATTACTTTAATTGCTGTGCGACAGCGTTCTGTTCCAGTAAAACACTGGCAGCTCTCATGAGAGCCAAAATGCGAGCGAGGGGAGCATGGTTTTCTAGTCTTCTGTAGTAACTTTTGCCCTGTAAATGTTTTAATTTGTGATTGATAAAAATATAGATAATGCAGGCAGTGAAAAATAACACTCAGGTTTGTTTTTCCATCAGAAATTGTTAATTCAAGAAAAAGCGGCACAAGAGGTCAAACTAGCTATTAAACCTTTCTACCAAAATAAAGACATCACCAAGGAAGAATATAAAGAAATTGTGCGGAAAGCTGTAGATAAAGTAAGTTGACCTAGTAATCCGAAAAGCGTGCTTTTTGACTGAGGTAGGGTTTGGGGTGGATTTCTTAATCTTGTGGGAAGAACTGGTAGTGGCTGGGAGAGGGAGCAGGAAAAGCAAACATACCTTTGTCTTTCTCCATCCGCGAGACCTTTTGCAGCTCCTCAGAACATAACTCATTTATTGTGGGAAAGAGCTGAACTGGGGAGCAATTGGGAAGTATTAGGAGTTTCCAAAATCGTTCTGCCTGAGATGGAGAAACCTGGGGTGCTGGGAAAATAAATAAATAATGTGGAACAGTGGTAAATCAACAGAAATGTTTCAAACATTATTTTTTTTTCTTTAAAACTCTTGTAGGTTTGTCATAGCAAGAGCGGAGAAGTTAATTCTGCAAAAGTGGCAAATCTAGTGAAAGCGTATGTAGACAAATACAAACATTCACGGAAGAAAAATCCCGAAGAGGCAGTCTCCTGTGAAAGGAAATAGAACATGTTTTTTCAGTTTTTAATTTTATTCTATCTGCAAAGTGCAATTTCAACATGAACCGTTAACGGAAAATTGTACATGACCGTGATTTGAATCTGGTTTTGATAAAATTATTTTTCAATGTAGTATATAATGTTTTGTTCTAAAGAAATATAGATCTACAGGGCAACTTCTTTATTCCTTTTTAAAAACAGATGTCTAAAAAAATAAATAAATAAAGGTGTAAAGAAGAATCATTAGGAATGTACGATTGTGTGGATACTTAGATGTACAGCATTTTGACTTGAATAACAGAGTGCATTAAATTAGAATCTTCTGAGTATGTTGGGTTTGGAACAGGTATGTACAGTACATGTAATTGGTCAGATTAAAGTAAAATTTTTCTTTTTGATTTCTCCCTGATTATAGCAAAGATAAAATAATGTATTGCCTTGGCGAATATTTCTAGCGTTAACTGGACAGGCTGAATGCAGGGGTCGCAATGTGTATATAAAAAAAGCACATGGAGTTGTCTGAACAGAAGAACTGTTTAGATTTTAAAACAAAAAATCATAAACAGTAAAAGGCAGTGCCCACAACCATGGGCGCTGCACATCTGTTGTAACACCAAATAAAAATTATGCTGCTTGGTTTTGTTTGTGACGTTTTTCCATTTGTTTCCAGGTAGTGGGGTGAACTTGAATAACTGTTATGTGCTGAAAGCCCTCAGTCACCACACGCTGACAACCTCAGTTCGTGTCTAACCCTGCCCTTAGCTAGTAGGGAGTTAGGATGCTAGAGCTGGATGTTCAGAAACAGAAACCAGTTTCTTCTTCAGGTAAAATCAGGAAAGCTGGAATTTGTTAGTAGGCTGTCCGTTGATTGGAGACCACCAGTTGTGCCAATCTTAGCTGTCTAATTCTTTTCTCTGTTAACCAGGGACTGTAGCATGGATCACCAGACTGGTAGCATTGAATCTGCACAATCTGACGTCACATGCAACAGCTTTTCTACTTCCCCGAGCACTTTTCAGTAGAGAGGTTACTTAGAGGTACCACAAGGATTTCAAAAGCAGATGTGGGGGTCATGGAACGTGCCAGGGGAATGCTTACACCAAAGGTAAAACCGGTTTCACTGAGGTAGCAGCAGGGAGAGTTGCTGAAAGGCGATCGTCACTCTGCCCTCCTTATGGAAAGAACATCTTAGGATCCTTCCAGATCTGAGTAGAGAAGGAGCTCTGAGATGGAATAAGGGAACAAATATTTCTCAGGCAGCGCTATTACAGTTTCAGCGCTCCCCATCCAGTCCTGCCATGCGGTAGCAACCTTTGGTGTTGGCTCAGCCTGGCTTCAGCTCCAGCACGAGGTATCCTGGCCCAAAAGCGAGAATTTAAACCGTTTTGACAGCAAGTATCAGTCGAGTTCTCTGGGAAATTCTCTCTTCGTAGCCAATAGTACCCAGATTAACTGTTCTTAGCAGAAGACAGTCTTACCCTGTAAGTAACTTCTGCAGAAGCCTGAGGATGAAATAAGGGATATACACCCCTGTACACACAAGTGGATAGAGAGATGTGTAAAAAATGTGATGTTTGTCACAACAGGTGATCACTTGGTTTTAACTGTAACTTTCTGCAGACTTAATGAAGCATTTGACTGTCTATATTTATTTTTGTGTGCCTAAATAAAAATACTATGTAAATTAGAAACAGATATAATACATTTTCTACAGTCAAGCCAGGTTTTAGATTTTTCAAAATACTCAGTTTTACACTGTGGTAGCAATTTGTATGATCTCTTGAACTATTTTAAGCTAAAATTGGTTAGCACTTTTTGAAAAACGTTGTAGCAAATTGCTATGTTTATCCTGGTTTATCACGCCATGCGTACTTATTTTTATTACATTTTCCTTCTCTGAATTTTTGGATTTTAATGACTTTTTATATCTTTTTAACTCTATACAGTTGAGCCTTGCTATAAAGCTCCTTTCAGGAGTCAGATAAATGTTTAGTCATTTGGGTTTTTTTTTTCCCTTTTAGAGGAGAGGTGGAAATTGGGGGGGGAAGGAACAATGGAGGATTTAAATCGGGAGAGGGGAAGGGTCATTAATTTCTTGTTTTGCAGCTCCTGGCTGGAAGATAAACTGTCCCTTGCTGCCTCGTTGTTTGGGCAACGACTATAGCGATGCTCCACTGTATTTCAAAACGTAATGAAGAATATCAGACAGAGTAGCATGTGATCAGTAACTTTATTTTTTAAGATTAAATACTTCAGAACTTATCAGAAAATATGCAGTTCCTTACAATTTCTATGTTGAATTAAAAAAAAAAAAAAATGCATTGCCTTAATACGTAGACTGTCCTCCTATTTTTCCCAAAAGAAGGGTAAGGTCTCTGTTGGTGCGGCTGCCCCAGAAGGCATGTACTTTAACCTCGTAGCCATGTTTTTGTTAAAATAGTATGAAAACTGTATTTCTATTTATTGAAACTCCTTGTACTGAAAGCCCCAACATGCACTAGCACCGAAGGCAAAGTGGTGGGGATGCTGAGCCCTGTTGATGCCTCCAGGGTATCTGTCGGTAAATCATTCCATCCAAATTGCCTCCAGGAGAGCAATTGCTGAGCTGTGTACCTTCTGTGAACTTAGGCAAATCAAAAGGGTTTTCCTTGCACTCCTCCCACTGTCTCACTGTGCGTGCTGCTTGAATGTCTCATCCTAAAGATGTATCTTCGGAGCACAGTGGCTGTCCAAAGTCCACAATACGGTGTTTGTAGCATAAGGCTGGAGTGCTGTCTACTGAAAAAAAAAAAATACTCTAAAAACCTAGTTTTGTGTAGTGCGTAACAGTTTCTAATAAATTCTTTTCACTAAGCTGCAAGTAGTCCGTGTTTGGTCTTAAATGATTCTGGTTCAAGCGGTTTAATTCAGAGCGCAATGTAAGTACTTCTGTCCACACGCGTATTTAACCTTGTTCCGTGTTGTCTGGGCTCCCCCTCCCTTGCATCTGGTTTGATTTCAGTCTGTCCTCACCCTGCCTTGTCTGTCTGCAGATGCTGCGAGCTGGGGAAGAACAAACGCGTGTGGCAAAGTGTCCGCTCGCAGCGAGTGCTCCAGCAGGGACACGAGGTGCAGGGTCTTGCAAAGGTTGTGGGGCTGGGATGTGGGTTACAGTCTGCTGCGTCGGCCAGACAAGGGCAGGACTCAAACCACACCAGGAGGTACCGATCAAAACCACAGGCTTCAACGAACCAGCCCGTTGGGAATGTAGCATGGCAGGCTGCCTGCCTTGGGAGCCAAGGCATGGCTTTACTTTCCAGGGTTAAGCCCCCTACTTTCCTGAGGTGCCTCCACAGGCAGTGCAGACCCAAGCTCTGCGAGAGCCTGCTGTCCTTCAAGGGGGCTGGCTGCCAGCTCTGGGAAATTCAGAGCAGCTTTCTTAGGGTTGGGTTGGGTTGGCTGGGTGACAACATCCAGGGCAGGAAAGGATGAACGCTCATCATGCTCACCTGGTGTCTTGGCTCTGTGTTTACCATGGGTGCCCCAATCGATGGGCATGTGGGCTTAGGGCAGAGCAGGCCACTTTGAGAAGCGAGGGTGGAAATGGAGGTCAGGATGCCAGCAGCTGGGTGAGGCTGTTTCCTGGGGAGACAGGGGCTTGGAGGTGCTGGTTCCTTGAGGCCAAGTCTTCAGGAGGAAGAAGGGCAGGCGGAGGCTGGTCCTGCAGCTGTAATCGGCCGGGGAAGCTGGGCTAGCGAGGCCAGCGCCTGGGGTGTTCCTCCAGGAAGGGTTTTAGCACTCATGAGTATGAAGTTACCTCAAGTAGACAGAGATGCAGTTGAGCTCACTGCATCGGAGGCTGAGGGAAGACGTGCTGAAGGATGTTGTTTCCAAGAAAAGAGAGTCTTGAAGAGGAAAATAATTTAAACCAACTGACTGCAGTTAATTCATTAAAAATGTATTGCTTAAGTTGTCAGCCAGTCTTACTGCCGCATGCCTGCTGGGGCCATGGACCTTTTCAAGCCTCCTGGCAGCAAAAATCACCACTCCAGCTGTTGCTGCAAAGGGCTTTTCGGTGCTCGTGTTGACTTGAGCTACCTCCACCGCTCCCCCCTCGGTCTTCACCTGCAGTTTGCCGCACACAGGCGTCACAGAAGCTGATTTTTACGCATGCAAAGGTCCTGCGAATACAGGCGCTCCAGCGTGAGGAGTTGCATGCATGTGGAGCCAAACGCCTCGGGTGGCAGGAGAGCCATCTGCCTGGTCTCATCAGACGGCAATCACTGCGTCAAGCCAACTGGCAGGAGGAAGGGCGTCGCGTTTCAGATCCGAGCGGTGTCGGCACCGCAAGGACAGAACCATTTCTGAGCGTGAGCAGGCCCAGGACGTGCAAAGAGGAGTGGCACTTCCAAGAGAAGTAGCTTGTTAGTCAGGACTTGTAATTTTTGCTGAGCGAATGCCCTTGCAGCCAGGCTGACACAGCTAAAGCCTTTCTGGATTGCACCCCTGTAAGCAATGCCTTGAAATCTCTGCTCAGTTTTGCTCTAGAGAGCACTGCGCTGCAGTCTGCTGCCACCCGGAGGGTTGGGTTTGTCCCCAGAAGCCGCATCTCGGGCATCATAACATAATTTGTGTGTAACACAAGTATGTGGTTGCCGAAGGTGAACTTACACCTTGTGAATCACAGCAATGAACCTGCTCTGGCAGAGATTTTCATTAAGTATTGCAACATTCACATTAATTAATAGATTATTAAAAATAGTAGAGACAAGAGTGAGGACCATGAAGTAGATTACTGAACTTAGCTGTCAAGAGTACTTGTCAGATGCACCGGCTTTCAAAATAATGAATAGAGCATCTATGCAGATTTTTTTTTTTTTTTTTTTTAAAAATCACTAACCTAGAGATTAAAAAAGCACAATTAACGACTTGGATAAAAGGAGAAGGATCTGTGAGAAGGCACAGGCTGGGATATGGAACTTGACTTAAACTTGACTCATTTTTTTCCAATATTGCTCAGGCACAACTCCCAGAGACTCGCACCCCAGCCGTACGCTTTCGACCTGCTCTTCGTTTCCATGGGCTGTTTGTGCAATAAATACCAGGGATTACAGCAGTGCAGTAGATGCTCATTATCCACAGTAAACAATCAGACCCAGAGTGGAATCCAACACAGAGAAAAATTACTGCAGGAGCCAAACCCGAGGAATTTTGGCAGCAGGTTGTCATATAATTAGTCCTAAAGTGTTGCAGAAATTAAACCCTACAACCACTGAATTTTTTTATTACAAACATCAATCAAAAAATAGCCGGGGATTCCTAGATCCTTTGGTGCAATAGCAGGTGGGATTAAAGAAAATAACAACTCTTGGAAGTCAGAGTTTACCTATAAATTGCAGAGCCTTTCACAGCAATTCAGGGCTCTCGGGGACCAGGAAGGTAGGTTACACGTGGTGGGTAGAGTCTCCTCTTAACACGAGGCAGAAGTGTTGCTGGCTGGGTTTTTTCCTCTCCGTGAGTTACACAGGGACAGCCCATGTGCAGGTATTTGCAGGGCAAACGTTTATCAGGAGCACTAATGGCCAAAGCACGGCTGCTGGCCTGCTCTGCCCAAAGCCACGAGGAGAGCGGAGCTTCTCCTCCCATGGGCAGCTGGAGGACCAGGGACCCTGGTGTGAAGCCCCAGGGCACCGCAGCCAGAAGGAATCCCGTCCTTAGAGAGCAGCTAGGAGACAAGGCTGTCACGGGCATCATTATTTACCGCTGCATGGTCCCCGGTAGTTCAATGACTGTATCAGGCTGCTAAATTCTAAGATATTTGCCCTGAAAACATGATGACGTTATCTTGGAGGCACAAGATCTGCCTCCGATCTGGATTGTCTTTGACGCCAACACACCACGGCGCTGCTGCTCCCTGTGCAGAGCACACATCCTCAAAACACGAGGGATGAAATAACCAACTTGGGCTGCGGGAGACTCTCCTCACCGGGGGATTCAGCCCCCACCTGCCTCCCCTGACTGCAGCTCTGCAGCCACATCATCAGGCACAGGGGGATGGGCTTCCATGGCCTTGCGTCAAGCCCTAAGCTCCAGCTCCTAGAGGGGAATTCAACAGCTACTTAAATGTAAAGCATGCTAATAAACATACACAGCGATACTTGGTGGCAGGAGAACACAAAACTCACGCAGCCAGGCAGCGCAGGCACCTTGCGTTACATGGATTAAGTTTCTGATGCACTGTGGGTTTTACTAGGGGGTTAGGCATAGGGCAGTTGGCCAAGACTTCACAGGGGCTTATGACAGAGGAGAGGGTTGAAGTTGCGACCCTCCGACCCCACCGACGCTGGGTGACGCAGGCTGGACAGCCCCACGGCCACACCACGGCCCCCTGAGCAGCTGTCCTGGAGCAGCAAGAGAGCTCTGGGGTTGTGAAGGCTGCCTCCCGCCTGAATAGCACGGGGAGACGCACCCAGAACAGCGCCCAGCCCGTTTCTTCATCACCCCCATGACACCTAATGGAATGACATAATCACCTTAACTTTCCTAATGGTGCCGGCTGCCTGTTTCTAAGATCTTACTCCAAAGGAAAAAGCAAGAAGCACTGGCCCTTCCTCCGCCTTTACCGCTCCCTTCACCGGAGAGCGGCAAAGCGACGGAGCTCCACTAACCTTCCCGGGGCCAGCCAGCCAGGAGCCCGCCCCGGCCCACAGCACAACCGGGACGAGGGTACAACCTCCCACCCCAGAGGACGTGTTTTGCACTTCGTGATTCACCGCGTAACTCCATCCTGAACAACAGAAACAGAGAGAGCCCTGCCCAGAGATAAGGAACAAGCAGACGTCTGGGTATCACAAGGATTTACTCTTGGCCAGGACAGCGAGTTACCTGTGGACAAGCGGATTGAAAAACCCCAAACAACAAAACCAGCAAACCCTCTCAAAATACGGTTTGCAGCAAATCCACCACCAGGTACTCAAAGCCTACCTTAAAACAGCCGCCCAAGAGCCACCCAACGCAGGAGCCCACAGCAGACCTTACCCCCAGTACATCTCAGTGAGATTTTTGCTATCCTAACACTTTGTTTCTTTGCGCTGAAGGCAGAAAGCCCTCAGCTCATCCTGCCTTTTCAAAGGCATGGGCTCGGATTACTCCCTGGTTATCTTACCACAGATGGGGAGAAGCCGAAACGCAAATGGCAACGATGCTGTGATACAACAGCAAGTTGCGATACAACTGTGTGACAACCAGCAGGCTACTAAAACCAACCCAAGACAGTTTTGCAGTCCCAGTTAAGGTGCTAACTTTACCTAACAACCAGCCCCGAATTCTCCGCCACTCGAGCACGGTTCACACGCTCCGTGTGAGATCCCCCTCGCCCAACGCATCCAGCGGCAGGCAGCTCGCCCCCTCCGCCACGCAGGAGGGGACAGGGCAACATTTTGGCTCCAGGACCTCCGCCTGGCTGCTGGAGGCTACAGCCGCGCTACCCCGCACGCCAAGGGACGCCAGGGCCGCCCGCGCAAGGAAGGACCGGCAGCCTAATCGCTGCCTGGCAGAAAAGGCAGAGGAGGGGGACGGAGCGCCATGGGATGATTATGGGCACCCCTGGCCGTCGCACGCTGCGGTGCCGCAATAACCTGCTGATTTGCCTTCCCACAAGGCAGGGCCGTACGGCGATGTCCGCGCTACAGCCGATGAGACGGTTCCACGTGCTGCATCTCTGGCAGCCACGCAAATCGAACTCACAACCTCGCTACGTGCTCCAGCACTGCTCCTCCCACCCCCGGGTTACGCCCTTTGAAAGCTGGAGAGTGGAACTAAAAAGAAAACAATGAAACTGAAATATTTTCAGCAGTAATGAAATTATTTGAATCCAGGATGCAGCCTGAGCTGCAGGTGGGCAGGCAGTAACTAACACCCATGGCCGCGCACTCCCGCCCTGCCGTCACGCACCACCAAAGAAACGCCGGGCACTGTATCATCCAGCAAAGCCAAGCGTAAACTAAGCGGGGAAAGAGCTGAAATAAAGGTGAACAACCCTTCAATGCTTTTTCTCCTTCCAGGCAAGGCTGCTGCAATAGTTTTCAGCAGAGGTTAGGCCGTACGCCAAGAAAGCGCTCGGCTACCCTGCTGGGAACTTAACCACCTCCGGAAAAGTCAGGCCGGTGACTGAGGAGCAACGTTTACTCTGGCAAGAGGTGCTCTGAGCATCCTTGCTACACTGAGAAACACTTCAAAAGAACAGCTTTAACTGTAGACACAAAGGTGGCCTCATCTTAAAAAATACACCTCATCCCCCCCAGACGTTTGTACTGTTCTTCAAGATGATGTTGCAGAGCCAAGCCAAGCCAGAAATCCTTTACGACTGTGCTCCTGCGCCGAGGCTCGCTGGAGCCCACCGGATGTTTGGCCTCGGTTGTAAAGAGCAGCGGCAGCGCTGAAGTCACTTACAACGAAGAAAATGCACGAACACAAACGAAGCATTCGCCTGCTCCAAAGGCGCCTGTGATGGCAGGATGCTGCGCACCACCTGCGGCACGAAACGCGCGGTGCTGGAGCTGTTCTCCCCCACAACGAACTTTCAAAACCAGGGTGCGCCACGGACAACTCGGAGCTGCGAAGAGTTGAGCGACAGCGAGCCTGCGTCAAACAACTCCCACCTACAGCCACGGCGCGAACACGCGCTAACATACAGCCGACAGACCTGGCAACCGCACCGCGACGTATACGGTCACGTTAGCAAGGTACCTGCGCGAAGCCGGCATTGTTTGCTTTTTGGCAGCTATATTCTGGAACGGGGTGTTCTCGGGAGCAGTCGGCTAGGAAGTATTTCATGGTAAAACAATGAGTACGCACACCAATGGGTCACACGCGTCACCACAGCCTGTAACTACGTCATCTATACTTTGCCCTCCGCTTGTTACTCGGGAAGCGCGTGGCTGAAGATCACACCGGGGCTGCCTCGAGACCGGGGCTCCTTTGGAGCAGCCGTTTGAAAGCCAGGTTGTTCCGACCACCGCAGGAGGCCCGTAACAGAGATGGTGTGAGGGGGAAAGGTCCACCCGGTTCCCCCCGTCCAACACCCGCACGACATCAGGCTGCTCCCACTGGGAACTTCGCTCCCAAGAGGGGAATCCCATGCAACGGGATTTCTACAGTTTCCTTCCAAAGAGCACGCTCCACCTCATCTCTCCCTTTCTTATTTTAATGCCACCATTTCCTAGAACTGCTAGAACCAAGTCCTTCCCATAGGCGTAGGTTCACGTGCTGCGACCTAGTGAATACTTCTTCCTCTCACATCAGCGATGGTGTAAAATTATTACTCAAGTCCCCAGATCCATCAGATGAAAGCAAACGCGACGGAACTGTCCAGAGGAACACTCCTTAGTTCCGCACGTAGCGCGGACTGGCCAAGGCCAGGCTTGGCTCTCGCACAGGTCCCTAGTCAGGGAGCGGCTGTGCAGCCCCGCTGGCACGGTCGTTCGTCCGGGGAGGAGGCGGAGAGGTTGTTTCTACTAAAAAGACACCGGCACAGAGAGGGCTGTGCTACAAACACCACCTTATCCATTCGCCTGTCACCCCCTTAAAAAATTTCACCGGCCACAGGTCAATCCGTCG
Source organism: Gorsachius magnificus (assembly GCA_034008185.1). Lineage (NCBI taxonomy): Eukaryota > Metazoa > Chordata > Aves > Pelecaniformes > Ardeidae > Gorsachius > Gorsachius magnificus. The sequence goes on from CM067081.1 coordinate 183,786,718, forward strand.
TACCGACCTAGATCTTGCCTGAGCCAAGGTGACAGCCCCAAATTCTGCCCTCAGCATGTTCACGTGGAGCGGTGAAGGCTGTTGCCTGCATTTCATTTTCATAAACTGGCTCAGGTGAGTATTATTGAAAAAGTGCCACACAAAGATTATTTTAAACTAAGCTTTAAGGGGAAGTCTCAAAGGGCAGAAAGTAGTTACCAAAACTAGGACGCAAAAAAAAAAAAAAAAAAAAAAATATCCCTCTGTTCTTTGGCCCGTCCTCCCTCCCAAATTACTATTTTTTGCTGAAGAT